>CM046879.1:184420341-190012902 GCA_025667525.1 Glebionis coronaria | reverse complement strand
GCTTAACACATATTAAGTTGGATTATCATTAAGTCTTTTTTATCTTTTAGCCAAGTAACACTTACGTCTCCTTAATCCCATTTTCTCCCCTTATCCAAAATGTTAACCATTAATATTTGGGATATTAAATGGATTAACCGGTCTTTGGGTAAAAATGAAATCAATGTTTGGCCATAGAACAAGTTATTGCTCCCCCTTAAGTTAATAAGGGATAGTTGTAGTGCTTTGGTATGACATATTTTGAAAGATTTAGAATCTCGTGAGAAATTCTTGAAAAATTATCATACCTTAACACTACACCAAGCCATTCAAGCACATTATTCACAAATATACATATTCTCAATTGAAAACCAATATAAAGTGACCTGAGATGTACGACCCATCAGATGGATCGTTGCAGTAGCTTGTGGTGCACTAAATACGGTCTTCCACCCACGAATCTTTCCAAGCTCCTCATCAATCTACGTTCCCGGAGCTTTTGATCGATCTTTTTGATCACATACTTTGCCATCTGCCGGTAACCCGGATGCCAATCCTCCGTCATCTCTGGCAAAGTCCCACCTGAGTTCAGATGCTCCAACTTATCTCTGACTTGTATAAGAGTTACATCACTATACTTGTGGAGCTCCCCCACCCTCATAAACTTCATCAAACCTCGACTGTTCAAGTAGAAAATGCCAGAATTCGGGACAGAAATGCCGGTGTAGGGACATCTTTCTACATGTTGAGGTAGCACTTGATTCACAGGGCGAGTTAAATTGAGCCTCCGCTGATAGCTTTCGACTCCCAACTGAAGATCCTCAACTCGTGACTTGATGACAACGCTTCGTGTGAACATACGAAGTGCTGTATTCAAAGCAATCAGATCTTCACGAGGAATGTGAGTAAGTTGATCTCGGGTCATCAGAAGCAGCATATCTTCAATATCCTCAAGGCGAATGATGGAAAAATCTCCTTGCTGGATTTTATATTCCCTGTCATCCTCCCTTTTCAAGCGAATCTCCGTCACATGATAGTAGCCGTTCTTGGCTTCAGTTTTCATTCCTAAGATGCTGGAGATACGGATGTCGGATCTAACATTGCTTCCAGAATTGACCATGCAGCAAACCCTGTACGCCCTTCGGACTCGTTCGTCCCAATGAGATGCACCTATGACAGCATACATATCATAATTACGATTCATTTTTGGGACCCAGAGTCGATTTACCTTTTCCTCGATGAAGGGTATTGTCCCCCAGTTGGCAGCTTTCAGCAAAGTCAGGGATGTTGCATACTTTGATGACCCCTTCATAAGATACTCAAGATCATTGGTGACGAAGAAGTCAAGAGTGATCTGATTATCTTGAGCAGGATCCATTGGAGGTGGAGCTCTTTCTGATTCATGAAGTCCTGGCCGTTGAACGGTTTTCAAAGCCTTTATGATCTCATCGGCATAGTACTCGAGCTCCATTCGGGGTAATCGGGTTTTGGCACGCAGTCTCTTATCTTTCATCGCTTTCTTGACCAAGGATGGAGTAACCGAAGTCTTATACTCATGAGCAAGAAATGCACATAAGTCAATTGGACTTCGGATACGCAGATACAGCACATCTTTGTCAGCATCTGTGATCGGATCATATTGAGCTGCTGCCGTGATCCAAGCTTGTGGTGGTGCAGACTCGTCTATCTCCAACGTGTCTTCCCAGGCACGAATGCTTGGTTCAGGAACCGTAGATTGTTGAACCTGTTGTTGAGGAGTGGAAGTGCGAACATCTACTGGTTCAGTTTCAGGCATTTCAGCAGTGTCTTGAACTGGAGAATGTTGTGCAGCTTCGGGTTCCGTCACTGATTCTGCAATCACAGGAGGAACAACAGCAGAACTAATGGGGTTAGTGGTAATAGGTACAGACACAGCGATAGAGATACCGGGAGCCGAAGACGCTGTAGTGGCATTCACATCGTGGCGCCACTTAGTTCTTCGTGATTCCGAGGATGTCGATTTATCCTTCGGTGCTGCATCTTTGGTGGACTTGGTTCCAGTCTTAGTAGCAGTCTTCTTGGAGCTGGTAACCTTGTCTCCCTCTTTCGGCTGTTCACCCCCATCATCATCCTGATTGTCATCCCCGTTGTTATCCCTAACACTCTCCTGATTCTCATCACCACCATCATCGCCATCATCATCATCCTCATCCTCGTCATCATCCTCATCATCCTCATCATCATCACCACCTTCGTCATCGTCACCACCTTCTTCATCGTCTTTCTCCTTTTCACCTTCTTCTTCTTCTTCTTCCTCTTCTTCACCCGTACCCTCTTCTTCACTCTCTTCCCTTTCTTCCTCAGGTAAGATGTGATATGGTACCACACTTCCAAACATTTTGAATAATCTATCATCCTCCATGATAGCATCATTCAGGGATTTATATAGAGCCCGTTGAATCCTCGACTTGTTATACGACCCAAGTTCCACCATTCGAGCCTTAAGGATCTTCTTCAATTCAAAATCCGTCAGGTCATAAGCAATCTTATAGGCGGCTTCTGAAGGGTTGGAGGATTTGACCATCAAGTTGTCAGCAGCAAGTGTCTTTAACTCGTCACGAAGCTTAGGCATTAAGGATTCAACGGATTCTTGCACTCTTTCTTTCACAGATGTTTCAAGTGCTTCTTTTTGTTCCTTATATTTATCCCTCATTGCTTGAAGTCTGGTAATGCGTGCAGCATGCTTATCAGCCTCAGCCTGCTTAACTCGAGCAAGTTCCTCTGCATGAGCTTTACGTGTAGCTTCCATGTCTGCAGCGAACTTGGCAATCAACTCTTCTTGAGCTTTCTGAGATGTTTCTTCCCTTTGAGCTCGTCTTTGCAACTCTTGGCGAAGTTCATCCATTTCGCGTTTGTGATTATCAAGCATTTCGGCCATCACTAATGCAGCCATTGCAGATGTTGCAGAGCTGCTCTGGGTTGACTGAATAGGCTCGGTTGTTACTGCTGTACTAAGGATGGGGATTGTGGGTGGTGGAAGAAATGTTGTGGAAGCCGGTCGGGTTGGTCGGGTTGTTAAGGGTTGGATTGGTGGAGGTAGAGTTGCCAAAGGTTGAATTGTCACCATGATCGTAGAAGCAACAGGTTCCTTTTCCACACTTGTTGAAATAGGGATTGATGGCTCCTTCGAAGTGGAATAGTTTTCGGGTGACCCAAACTCATCAACATCATGCGGTTCCTCGTACTCATCCTCGATATCTACCCTCGCACCTGAACCACTACCGTCTGTATCTTTCCTACTCCTTTTAATAGCCATCTTCATCATTTGTTGCTCGGATTTATCAAGAGTAGGATCAACAATATCTGCTTCATCACGTAGACGCATCAAGTCCTTACCCTTTCCTTTCTTACCCTCTGTCTTCTTCTTCTTGGGTTCGGGTTCAGGTAACGCAGCTGGTTGTTTGCGTTTACCTTTACTCTTAACCGTTGTGGAAGAGTCTTCTCCAGTTTGAAGGTTTGCTTTCAGCCTCTGGATTTCTAACTGTAGTAGCTTGTAATCTGCAGAACCTTTGATTTTTTCAGATAAAAGGTAATCAGGAACAGGACCCGGAATCACACCAGTAGACGGTCCTTCATGCCTCAGATCTACAGTATCATCAGCTTCTTCAGTGTGATAGCGACCTCCTGCACGCCTATCAATAGTAGCATCAAGCTTCATAAAGTAATTTATGATGAGCTTAATAAACCGAGGATAAGGAAAGAAGTTTGTCTTCAGCTTCTTGTTGTGGAAGAGTTGGAAGGTGAATTCTTCCCATATCAACAAAGCATAATCTGAATTCGCAGCTTTGTACATGCCATAGAAGAGGTTCATTATCGGACTTCGCAAAGCATCATGTCCACTCGTTTTTGGTGTAAGGCATTTACTGAGAATACCCATCAAAGCTCTCCAAGGTTGTCCCACCTTAGCAGTTGTAAACTCAGATGCAACTCGTATTTCCGGACATCCAAGTGCATCAAATAACTCCGCGAGTTCATCTTTAGTAGGATCCCTTGAGAAAGACATGCCCTTGGGTGTATCCCGTATACCAAGCATCTTACGGAAGTCTGAAACGGTGAGTGTCTGCTGCTTGTTGTCGATGGTGAAGGTGATCTTGTTCGAAGTGAAATCCTTGGTTGCCCAAAATTCAAACATATACTCATAAGGCACCGAGGCTGTACTCCTAAGGGCGTTCTTGAAATGGGAGTTATCAAGAATGGCTATGGCGACCTTAAAACCATGGTGAGTGGATTTAGAAACCTGCTTTAGCTTATAGTTGTTGGGTATAAACTTAAGGGTTCGAGCTTTAGCAATATCGGCTTCCCTAGATTCTTGGATAGCTTGTACTGTTGGATTAGTCATTTTATCTGCTTAAGATAAGACATGAAAGGTTGATGCACAAAAACAGATAGATATATATCATTCTACTTCTAAGCATAACACATTTCATAAGATAAAACAACAAGTACATAGATAGCATGCAAACAATAACAATCAAACAACTCATCCGGAACTTTTCCTCATTCGGAACATTTTCATTCGGAACATTCTTCATTCGGAACTTTTCCTCATTCGGAACTTCTTCTCATTCGGAACTTCTTCATCCGGAAGTTCTTCATTCGGAACTTCCTTCATCCGGAAGTTCTTCATTCGGAACTTCCTTCATCCGGAAGTTCTTCATTCGGAACTTCCTTCATCCGGAAGTTCTTCATTCGGAACTTCCTTTATCCGGAAGTTCTTCGTTCGGAACTTCCTTCATTCGGAACATTCCTTCATTCGGAACTTCCTTCATTCGGAAGTTCTTCATTCGGAACTTCTTTCATTCGGAAGTTCTTCATTCGGAACTTCCTTCATTCGGAAGTTCTTCATTCGGAACTTCCTTCATTCGGAAGTTCTTCATTCGGAACTTCCTTCATTCGGAAGTTCTTCATTCGGAAGTTCCTTCATTCGGAAGTTCTTCATTCGGAACTTCCTCATTCGGAAGTCCTTCATTCGGAACTTCCTCATTCGGAAGTTTTTCAGAAGAAATCCTTCATTCGGAAGTTTTAACCCATGTTCATCCGGAACTTTTGCACACGAAACTCAGATGTTTGATCTATCGCGTTTGTGAGTTTCTAAGGCAGTCTAAAGCAATTTAATCATCATTTAACCTATTCCGATCAAAACCCACCACAAATCCTAATCAATTAAGCCTAAATTTAATCATTAACCCTAAATGGATTGAACTGATTTAATTGAGCATGTTTAACAGAATTTTATGATAAGAAATGTGGATTAGAAGTTAACATGTTGATGTATATACCTTAATTTAGCAGATGAACAGAAGGAATGATCAGACGAAGGTTTGAATGCGGATTTGTGTGTGTAAACAATGGCGGCAAGTTTGATAAACAGTGAAAGGATAATAGTTAGGGGCGGGGTGTGTGTAGTTTGACTTAGGTCAAATAATTTTGACAAGTTTCAAGAAATCACACATTTAGTCCCTCTAGTATCTATACTTTTCCTTTTTGTTTCTAATGTTTCCATTTCATTTAATCCTTGTTTTACTTACACATAACTTAGCAAATACAATCTATTAGCATATCCCCAAAATCTAAAAGCAATGCCTATCACTTAGAACGAACACAAGTCGTTTTCTAAAGCAAAACCACTCAATTACCATGAAGCCCTTAATTTTCACAATCACTTTTGAAGATCAATTTGAATGACGAAGATGATTTTACTATTTTCTCCCCCTTAAACGATGACCCGTTTTCTATTTAAAGAGCTGTAGTCATTGTTTAAAGAGTCAAATAGTGATGAAAGCATTTCCAATTTATCTCTTGAAAAATTTTGATTCGTGGTGTCAATAAGATTTCTCTTATTTTAACAAATTAATGCACTGAGACGTACACAAATTCGTGTCAGACCAAGGTATAAAGTAACCTTGATCCCTTTGCATGATTTGGCTTGTAAATCACGCCCGAGAAAATTAATTCCCGTTCTGAGTCAACGTTTTCCTAGGAAATACGTGACTTTAATATGAAAACCGGGTTGCAGTCTGAAATAACTACAAGCCATAATGGGCATGTTTTAAAAAATGTACAACTTTTATACGGACTCTATTTATGGCACCGTGTCAATATTAATCGACATTTCTAAGGCCGTAAATATTACCGTACTAAAAGACATGCCCGTTTTTAAAAAAAATATTTTTGGTTTTTCTTGATTTTATAATTTTTATGGTTTTTCTAGGTTTTATATTTTTTATGGTTTTTCTTGGTTTTATATTTTTTATGGTTTTTCTTGATTTTATATTTTTGTATTTTCTTTTTGTGGTTTATATATTTACGATAATATACATGATCACAACCAAAGGATACTCTGAATAGTTTACCACGACTATTTAGCTGATTCTTCTGCCAACTCTTTGAGTGTCGCTGGAGTGAATGATTTCATGCCAAGCTTGTCGATCAAAAACTCGATTCGTCCTCGATCTAAGGCTTTGGTGAACATATCCGCCAGCTGGTACTCAGTAGTGACAAAATACAGCTCGATCACTCCGTTCTCCACCTGCTCTTTGATGAAATGGTAGCGAATGTCTATGTGCTTGGCCCGGGAATGTTGAACATAGTTGCAGCAAAGGGCAATGGCGCTCTTGTTGTCACAATACATCGGGATTTTGTTAAATCCAAGACCGTAGTCAGTTAATTGTGATCTCATCCAAAGGACTTGAGCACAACAACCGGACATGGCGATGTATTCAGCCTCCGTGCTAGAAATTGCAGCGCTTTTCTGCCTTTTTGAAGACCAACTGATCAATCTATCTCCTAGGAGTTGCACAGATCCAGAAGTGCTACGCCTCGTATCTTGACATCCAGCATGATCGGCATCTGCGTATGATATTAAAGCAATCGAGGAATCTTTCGGATACCATAGACCACGATGAAGTGTTCCTTTTAGATACCGAAAGATCCTTTTCACAACATGTAAGTGCTTTTCGGTAGGCCGAGCCTGATACCGGGCACACATGCATACAGCAAATTGCAAATCAGGCCTGCTAGCAGTCAGATAGAGAAGGGTGCCGATCATTCCACGGTAAAGTTTCGGATCGACAATAATCCCATCCCTATCTTCATCTAACTTGGTTTTTTCAACCATTGGAGTGTCTACAGGGTCACAATTCTCAAAATTATATTTCTTAAGTGATTCTAGAGCATATTTGGATTGATTTATAAAGATGCCTCTAGGATTCTGAGAAATCTGTAATCCTAAGAAAAATGAAATTTTTCCCATCATCGACATCTGAAAGCGTGTGGACATTATCTTCTCAAATTGTTTAGACAATTCTATGTTAGTGGCAGCAAAAATTATATCATCAACATAAATTTGTACCAGAAGCATGTCGTTGCCGTCCTTGAGAGTGAAAAGAGTGGGGTCCACTTTGCCTTTGGAGAAGCCTTCCGACATGAGATATGTTGACAGGAGATCATACCACGCACGTGGAGCTTGTTTCAACCCATAGAGAGCCTTCTTAAGCTTGTACACATGGTTAGGAGACTCCGTACTCACGAACCCATCCGGTTGACTAACATAAACCTCTTCCCTTAGTTCACCGTTCAAAAATGCCGTCTTCACATCCATTTGATAGACGATCATGTTCATATGAGCAGCAAACGCAAGGAATAGTCTAATCGCCTCCAATCTAGCCACAGGAGCAAAAGATTCCTCAAAGTCTATACCCAAGGCTTGTTTATATCCTCTAGCGACCAATCTTGCCTTATTCTTCAATACCGAACCCATCTCATCAAGTTTAACCTTATAAACCCATAACAAAGTAAGGATGTTAACTTTGTCAGGGCGAGGAACCAATTCCCATACTTCGAGTCGTTTGAATTCATTGAGTTCCTCTTGCATAGCTTCAATCCAAGATGATTGGGTCATAGCCTGCTGCCAATTTTTGGGTTCAACTTCAGAGAGAAATGCATCAAAGTAACAATATAGTGCACTCTCTTGTAGTTGATGGCGTGTAGAGACTGGTCGATCTAGATCTCCAATAACATTCCTAATTGGGTGATCTTTTGTCCATTTAGTGCTATGTTTTTCAATCCTTGGTGGTCTGGAGTGAACAATAGATGGAGCTTCTTCTGAGGTAGAGGCGGCTGAAGGGTTTTCAGGGATCGCAACACCAAAGAAAGGAAGCTCTTGCAAGTGAGCATATTCCAGGTCGTGATCAGTAGTATCCTCTTCTACATCATTAGGCACAAGTAGGGGTGATGATTCAGGTGTAGTTTGAGAATCACTTGGTGAAGGTGCATCCGGTTCAATGTGAATTTTAGATGCATTAGATAAAGGTTCATTAACTTGAGCAACCACTTCAGGTATTGGAGCAATTACTACAGGTGTTGGAACTTCATCAGTCGGGGGATCGAAGAATTCATCAAACAACGGTTGAAACAGTTTATCCCACTCGGGCCTTGATGGTGGTAAAAATGATGTAGAAGTAGGATTGTTGGGAACTAATCCGGAACTTATAGCACCGGGTCCCATCTCATGAAGCGCGGGTTCAGAGCTGTGTTGCTCAGAAGCCATCGCTGTCAGCTCGTCGAAATCAGCGTCCATAGTTTCTACAATCTTGCCAAGACGACGGTTATAGATTCGGTATGCTCTTTTGGACGGTGAGTAACCAATGAAAATACCTATGTCGGCTTTTGGTTGAAGCTTACCCAAGTTCTCACTATTGATGTTTGGATAACACAAAGCACCAAACACATGGAAAAATGAAACATCGGGTTTGCGGTCATGTAGAAGCTCATAAGGTGTTTTTCCATGGCGTTTCCGAATGATAGAACGGTTTTGGGTGAAACATGCAGTAGAAATAGCCTCTGCCCACAAGAACAATGGAGCGTTCGCATAAATAAGCATGGTCCTAGCAGCTTCCATAAGTGTGCGATTTCGTCTTTCAACGACACCGTTTTGTTGTGGAGTGCGTGCAGCGGATGTTTCATGTGATATACCAACTCCTTCATAATAATCACGAAGAGTCTGGTTGACGAACTCTGTACCATTGTCTGTACGAATACGGCGGACAGTGGTATTCAAACGTACCTGAATGAACTTCAGAAAAGTGATGATAGCCTTCGGAGCTTCATCCTTTGTACGTAGAAATCTAACCCATGTAAACCTTGAGAAATCATCCACAATGACGAGAATGAATTTCTTACCGCTCACACTTTCAGTTCTCATCGGTCCACAAAGATCCATATGCAAAAGATGAAGTTTTTCTTGATTAGTGTCTTCAGCTTTGGGTTTGTAAGATTTCTTGGTGCTTTTCCCCCTTGAACACGCGGAACATAAATATCCTCATAAATATCACAAACATCATCACAAATATCCTCACAAATATTCACAGCATCACAATTCATCATAGCGGATGTAAGCTCATTCGAATATTTAACATTTACAATAGTAAGCACATCACACGAGATAACTTCAGACAAGAATCGGTCATATTCGGTTGAAATCTTTTCCTTTTCAATTAGTTGCAGTTCGTAAGCGGTGTCCATTTCATAAAACACTTTTTGAACTTCCCCAATTTCAAACTGAAGATTTTCCTTAAGAGATGCAAAACTTCCTTTTAGACTTTCGACAAACGGATTGATCTCAGTTTTAAACACCTCGCTCATGTGTTCGAAAGCCCATTCTCCGGCATTTAAGCCATTTGAAGTCGTACATTCCAAGATGACCTTGTCAAAGTTAGTAAAGTATCGGTTAATCTCTTGCAAGTTTAACCATACAGTGCTAACAGGTGGAAGATTCTTTGGAATTTCCTTAGGACCTTCCATGTTGACAAGTGTAGGAAATGTACTAGGGCTTTCTTCCTCTATCATGTAGGTTGGTGCTGTAATGAGATCTTTGTCCATATGGAAGCGAACTCTAAAATCAGTTTTAGCAAGCTCCTTATTCATTTTAAAATAATCACAATCGGGATATTTTGCTGAATTGTATGACCGATCCTCATCAACTAGATCCTTACTTGTTCGATCATTGGGAAAAACAATCGGGTCTAAAGCCAATCCTAATTGAGTTGCATTATAAAGTCTAGGACTATGTCTTAAAGCTTGTTTTGCATATCGTGGATTAGGGGGAAGGCCTTTTAGACGTGATAAGTTAAACTCTTTAAACGAAGCATCAAATAAGTGAACTAGTTGTGAAGCAGCGTATTGTCTTAACAGCAAGTAGTCTAGACTTCTAATCTTATTAGTAGCATTAATCTCCATTTCAGTCTTCTTAGATTCGAGTAATTCAAAATCAGTTTGAAGTTTTTGAAAATTAGTGACCACTAACTCCTTTTCTCTAAGTTCACTAGACAAATTTGCTCTTAAGTTTTCGATTTCTTGCAAGTGACCCATTTGTTTGTTTCTAAAGTGATCATATTCGAGATTAGTGAGAACACTAGACGAAGGCACTAATTCCAAAGTTTGTACTTTCTCATTACTTAAGGCAAGCTCATCAGACAAATTCTTATTCTTAGCTAAGGTTTCTAAGAGTGCAGCATTCATTTGGCTAAGTAGTGTAGCAGGAACCATGACCAAATCTTGTTGAGCAGGAGTAGGCGTATGCGAACTGGGTCCCGGTTGTGATTCACTCAAAGTCTGGGAACTCACATTGATATTGCTATCATTGTTTGTCTCCTCATTTGATAGACTCACCACCGAAGATTCATTCGAATCAGCACTCTCTTGCCCAACTTGATGTGGTTGAATACTAGCATCAGTGGCATTATCAGTGTTATTAATAAGTACCTCAGATTTCTTATCTGGCCCTAAGCTGGAAAAAGTTGCCATGAAAGCAGCCTTTGCAGTTTGAAAGTCATCACAGTCGGAATCATACGCATCAAGATCATCGGCTTGGTAAGCTGCATTCTGCGTAGTGACAACGTCTTGTTCGGCAATCCCTGGGTCAGCAAGAAATGCAAGCTCCTCTTCATCAAGTTCCCTTCCTTGCGCCTGAGCATTTACCAGATAGATCTTTTCTGCAAACCATTGTCCATCCCTTCTCCTCTTGGGTTTCTTACAATCCCTGGACATATGACCCTCTTCCTTGCAGTTGTAGCATGTAATCATTCTCAACTTGCCTGTATTAGCCCGTGGAGGGTTGTTGACCATTGGAGCAGAAGCAGGATTGGCGGTGCGAACATTGGTTGATGTGGAAGTTCTCCCCTGATATGGCTGAATTGGCTGAACCATTACTCTGCCATTCTCAATTGTAGCTTGTTGGCGAGAATTGGATGAATTCCTCAACTGATTGTTGGTAGGAGCTGATCCTCTGAATCCTCGTTTTCTTAAAGTTCTTGTGAGGTAAGCAGACATAGTAGTTAGCACTTCAACTGGGTCAGCTCCTTGTTGGAATACAGGAACTGGGACTTCCTCATCATCACAATATAGTGCTTGATCTGGATGAGCTGCATAATCAGTATAAGGAAGACTCATTTGATCGGGGTAGCTTGTTGGATATGCTGCATTCTCTTGATAAGAAGAATATGATGGCTGAGCATAATGTGCAACATTTGCTGGATGAGGTTGTGAAGCATACTGTGGTGAGGGTGCATTGAACCGATATTGTTGCTGATGTGAGGTGGGTGGTTGTGGTAGAATCGAGTATTGGGGAAAGGCTGGTGTCATGTAAGGTGATTGATGATAAGCTTGATGTCCCAAGATATAGGGTGTGTTGTTGTGAGACAAGCTTGGTTGATTCGCCATCAATGCTAAAGAATCTGGGTGCATACCACGAGGAGAACGGTGCATAATCACATGCTTCTCATGCTGCTGAAGGAAGGCATAGATTTGATCTAAGTTGCACTTATGCAAATCCCTGGTTAACTTCACATCAGTAATGTACTCACCCCATTCAGCTTGAGGTAGAGTATTCAAGAATTTGGTGTTAACCTGGAATGGTGCGATCACAAGATTGTATACATTCAGATCATTCATAAGTGTGGTGAATCTGAAGTAATAATCGTGGAGCGTTTCCCCTGGGTTGTAGGTGAATCTATCAAACAAATCATACAGCTGACACTCCCTTTCTTGTTTGGTGAGAGACGTGCCTTGTAGTAACACCTTAAGTCGTTCCCATAGATCCTTTGCCACCGTATACTGACTCACCATCCTATAGATGTCATGGGGAAGTGCTTGGAGAATTGTTTGAAGAGCTTTTTCATCTGCATCTGCAACGAGTTGTTGGGCTGGAGTGAGTTCTTCAAATTCTCGTGGTCTAGTCACGTTGTCAACCGTAATGGTACCATAGTCGAGTGGACCATTCAAAATCGATTTGACCATAAGCCTTCCGTATGTCGGTTTCCCCTTTAGATATTGCATCATTCGACCTTGCCATGCCTCAAACACCTCTTTAATAAGCATCGGTGGACGGCTATCAGTTCCCGTTATGATTGATATATCCGTAAGAGATGTCATCTGAGGCATTACTGAATTTGGATTCATTTTGTTTTTCTTCAAAGAAACAGAGATTATCAGTTGATCGAGCAGTGAAGTAAAGCTTGTGAATTGTGTTGTGTTTTTGTTGTATGAAACCAAGATTAAATCCTCTAAAAAATCGTCGAAAAAACAAGCAAAATCACCCTTGATTCGGAACTTTTTGTTGATTCGGAAGTTTGATTCGGAAGATTACCTTGATTCGGAACTTTGTGTTGATTCGGAAGATTACCTTGATTCGGAACTTTTGGTTGATTCGGAAGATTACCTTGATTCGGAACTTTTGGTTGATTCGGAAGATTACCTTGATTCGGAACTTTTTGGATTGATTCGGAACTTCTTGGTTCGGAAGTTATTGATCCGGAACTTTGGCTTGATCCGGAACTTCTTGACTCGGAAGTTCTTGGTTCGGAACTTTAGCTTGATCCGGAACTTCTTGACTCGGAAGTTCTTGGTTCGGAACTTTAGCTTGATCCGGAACTTCTTGACTCGGAAGTTCTTGGTTCGGAAGTTTCTTGATCCGGAACTTCTTGGTTCGGAAGTTTCTTGATTCGGAACTTCTGCTGAATGAACAGAAACTTCCTTGATGAACAGTCGAACCGTAAAAAAAATGAGATTAAGCCCCGATTTTGACCAAATAACCCAAAAAGTTTTGTGCTTTCGACTAAAATAAGTAACAACTAATACTTATCCACTAATCCCAATCACAAAAACACCAAAAACACCAAGAATCAAGATGATTTTTCTAAAAGAACACTAATACAATCAAAAACTAAAAAACCACACAAATCACCACCTTAAATCACCCCATAGCTCTTGATACCAAATGTAGAATATTGATAATCAATGAATCTATGAAGGGGTTTGTTAATTTCTAGAGAGAGAAAGTTAGAGAGGGAAAGTGAGAGAAACTATGTGAATTTTATTAAGTGGAAATTAAGAAATGATAACAACCAACCCCTTTCCTTAGTGGAAAGGGGTATTTATAGTTCCAAGTCATAAGTGGACTTGGGCCGGTCCATGACAAGCCCATGGACCGGTTCTTACTTAAGTTAATAAGCAAATAATAACTAAATACTAACTACGAGCTATTACAACATGAATCATATTGTGGAGTGACCGATACTTCTAATATACGTTAAAACGTATTTCTAACAGATTAATTAGTGTTTAGCTTATTTTTATTAAAGTGTTTTTATTAGTTTTAATCTTTTAAAAGTTGCTTTTAAATATTTAGCTTATTTGGTGTTTTCATAGTTTTTAATTTGTGGCTTATTTGCTTTTTCTAAAAATCAATTTGGTTTAAGTTTTAGTACGTGCTTATTTGGTTTTAGCTTATTTTGATTTAGTTTATTTTTGTTTCTTATCCGGGTTGTTAAAACCCTTATCTCGAATTACTTGCAAATTAATATTCCGACTTAGATAGTTGTGTGTTTATTCCGGATTGTTAGCAATTATTACATTCTGATTTGAGTTCAACATTTGACATTCCGGATTAGTACTAGAATTAGACATTCCGGATTTCTATCCGGGTTATTATCTGGATTGTGTAAGTATTGAGGATTCCGGATAAGGTTTAATACCTTATTCCGGATTACACTAAGATTGTAGGGATTCCGAATTACCTTAGGAATCCATATTCTGGATTAGTATCAGCACACTCATTCCGGATTGCTTCAGAAAATCACATTCCAGATTGTTGAATAAGCTTGGATTCTGGATTAGCTCAAAATCTTGGTATTCTGAATTGAGTGTGGGATGCATATTCCGGATTGTGGTGTGTTTTAACATTCCGGATTACATCAAGAATCCATATTCCGGATAGTGTGTATTTTGGTTTATTCCGACTTAGCTTTTGTTTTATTTCCCGAATTAATTTCAAATCTTATTTTTCCCAACATTTTTCTTAAGTCTCATTTTAAATTGTTTTGACTTAATTTAAATTTTTAAATTACTTTTCATAAAGTTTAAATCTTTTGTCATTTATTTTTAAAGTTTTAATTTTTAGTTTATAATCTTTGAAGTTTTCAACTTTAGTTTAAAATAGATAATCACCTTTCTTTCTTTTTACCAAGAACAACTGAGTCGCACTAAAAACCGGGTCAATTCAATTAGACATATTTAAAAGAACATTTTTCTAGTTATTATATGTAATAGGTCATCTTGTCACAAGAGCACAAGATGAACACTATCAAGGATAGAATGAAGATCTAAAGCACTCAATGTCAAATGACGAAGGCTCAAGATAAAGATCACAAAGGCATGAAGGAACAAAACCGTTACAATCAAGATCAAGACCAAGATACAAGACCTAAGAAGGAAGATCACCTCCACAAGAATGTATTCACTCAATCATCTTATGCATTTTAAAGATGACCGATACACTGGGGGAGATTGTTAGCCCTATATTTAATATAGTGGAAGAAGAATGTAATAGGTCATCTTAGTCGTTAAAGGTCTTGTATTGTAATAGGTTTGTCGGGTTAACCAGGCTTGGACCTTAAGCTAATATTGTCTAAGGTAGGGGCTTTATGCCCAAGATAGGCCAAGCCCAGCCCATGAGTCCACCAAGCTCATGGGTATATAAACCCTCTTCCATGTGTGGAAAAGGGTGTTGGTTCATTTTACTTTCTCTCTCTAGTAAACATTAACCTTTCACCATTCTCTCTACTTTCTCTCTCTAACTTTCTTCTCTTTCTCTATCTAAATCTACTCTAAATCTTGTGTTATGGATTGAAGTGGGATTAGCAGGGGATATATGCTAAAAATGGAATACAAGTGTTTTTGTATGCTGCCTATATGAATATTGACACTACGTTTACTAGTTGCCGTTAAGCCCCTTTTTAATCGTGGACCGCTAATCATTTAATGAGCGCTAATATTGTGAATAGTACTATTGGAGACTAATATCTCCTATCTGGGCAAGTCGCACTTGCTAGCAGCTAATGGTCCTACCTAGGCTAAACATATATGCTTTATTTTGCATTTAGGATAGTCCGACAAACTTCCTACTTAAGGGCAAATTTGTTGGGTTTTCCTGATAATGTCTAGTTGCGGGGTTATGAGCTAGTGCAATATGAATTGATGAATTTTAAAAAGTTTGGTATATAGTAATGTATCCCTGGAGTCGTACTTGTATTCAAATATTGTTTAAAAACCTATGAATTCGCTTAACCATTGTGTTGACTTTAAGGCATATATTTCAGGTGAATGAGGGTTGGCGGGCTGGCGATGGTGGTATCTTGAATAAAGTTATCATTCTAGAAAATAAAACCAGATCTTTGGGAAAAACTTGTGTTGTAAATTATTGTATAGTTCTTTTTATTAACTCTGAATAAATGAATGATGACGTTAATATTTATAAAAATGTTTTTAAGCATTTTCTATTATTTTGACTATGATACTTTGATAGTAATACCCCAAAAATTAGCTTCCGTTGCTATAAGGTAAAATGGGGTGTTACAGATTGGTATCAGAGCTCATGGTTATAGAGAATAAGTTTTTCTTTAACTATAACTAAAATTTTAAATTCAAGACCATCAGCCATCATCAGCGCCAGTGTAAGATTTTTATTCCTTTTAAATAAAAATATCTTATGTTATTATATTATATAAACTACAAGGATGTCTACTTCCACCTATATTCTCATTTTTGACGATGATGAAAGATAAATTCCGATGTTCACTCCATCTCCCACAGATGTGCGTGTTCCGAGTTTGTCTTTTTACGATACACCTGAAGTACAAGAATATTTCTCACATCAAACTGAAGTGATGAATAGTGTACCTTCATCTACGTCTCGTTTTCTGTTACATAAGGATCTTTATTCTTCTCCCGATCGAAGTCGTGAAGAGCCTTATGAAACTAAGGAAGACTCTAGAGCACGGATTGTGGAAAAGCACGACAAGCAATTGTCCGTCATTGCTAGTCATCTTGATGAAATATCCCTTGAAGCTTTAAGAATAGTGGAGAAGAATATTAGGAATCTGATAAGAGGAAGAAAGGAGATTGAAGATCATATTAGTCAATTGGAATATAAAGTGGACGTTACTCGACGCCATAATATTATACTGAGTAGAAGGATGCATGCTCATGAAATGAATATGACAAGACTAGAGAAGGAAAATACTAAACTAAAAGAAGGACTTATGAGAACTGTGCTTAATTTAAAATTACTCATCGATGATCTTAAAACAACTCAACAATCTGACTCTGGATATATTTTGCACAGAATTGAGGAGATCAAAATGGGTAATTAAGCTTAAAAATCTAGTTTCAGTTTGTAAGATATGTACAGATTTTCTTTATGTAACAGATATGCTTATCGTGTACATATAAACGATAAGTTTTTCATAAATAAAAGAATTGTGCGTTTGTTCTCAAAAATTCTTGTTATTTAAGCCTTTATCTTCATTCATATTATAAATCCTCATAAATGAATTAGAAAATTTTATCGTCGTACATATTATGAATCCTCACATATGAAATGATCGAAAGAATTTGTTGGAAATACGTTTTTAACGTATATTAGAAGTATCGGTCACTCCAGTTATATTATTAAATGTTGTAAGCTCGTAGTTAGAAAGTTAATACTTTTATCTTATCATCCTATCCCATGGGCCTGTCTATGGGTTAGAAGGCCCAAGTCCACTAAGGACTTGGGTATATAAGCCCTCTCCTTTGATGGAGAGGGTGTTGGTTGTTTATCATTTTTCACATAATACATTTACATTTTTCTCATCTTTCTCTCTCTAGTTTCTCTCTCTAGAAAACAACAACCCTCTTGATAGATCTTAGATTATCTTAATTCTAAAATTGGTATCAAGAGCCATGGGTGATTTAAGGTTTTGGTTAGCGTTGTTATTTAGTTTTTTATTGTATTAGTGGGTTTTAGGCTAGTTTATCTCAAATCTTGAATTTTTTTGTGATTTTATGGTTTAGGTTTGTAAACAAATCATCTACAAAGTTGTTGGATTAATTTGGTTTACGTGTTTTGAAAGAAATCACAAATTTTTTCGATTCGAGTGGTGTTTTAGTGGTATTCGTTTGAGATATTAGTGTTACTGTTAAGCGTGTTGTTTATCTTTCGTAAAAGGGTTTTAGGAATACTTCCGAAAGTTGCCTTTCGTAAAAGGGTTTTAGGATTAAGTCTGAAAGTTTGGTTTCGTAAAAGGGTTTCTTTGGTTTCGAAAGTTATTTAATTACGAAGGAAATTTGTTACGAAAGCTTCAAGTTGTTACGAAAGTTCAATTTCAGATTGTTACGAAAGCCTTCATTAGTTACGAAAGCAATTTGTTACGAAAGTCTGTTACGAAAGCTTCAAGTTGTTACGAAAGTTTAACAATTTCAGATTGTTGCGAAAGCCTTCATTAGTTACGAAATCAATTTGTTACGAAAGACTGTTACGAAAGTTTCAAGTTGTTACGAAAGTTTAACAATTTCAGATTGTTACGAAAGCCTTCATTTGCTACGAAAGGAATTTGTTACGAAAGTTCAATCTGTTATGAAAGCTTCAAGATTGTTACGAAAGTTCCATCAGTTACGTAAGTTTCAGTATCAATTGTTATGAAGGTTTCACAATCTCAAAACAGTTACGAAAGCTCCACAATATCAATTGTTACGAAAGTATCATAACATCCAAAAACTGACAACAACAACACTGTTTCATAACTTTACTTCATTGCTCGATCAAAAGATAATATTTTTTCCATCAAGTGTTCAAAAATGAATCCTCATTCATTTATGCCGACATTGACATCGCTTACCGATATTTCTATCATCTCGAGTATCGATACCCGCCCACCGTTGTTCATCAAAGACTTATTTGAAGCATGGCAAGGTCGCATGAGGACTTACATTATGGGTAAACCCAATGGGAGACTTATGGTTCAATCTATTGAGCAAGGTCCACTAGATTGGGGAGAAGTTACTGTCGACAATGTGACTCGACCAAGGTTATTTCATGAATTAACGGATGCTAACAAAATCATTGCCGATGCTTATGAAAGGGCCGTTCAAACCATACTTCAAGCTCTTCCACCTGATATCTATCGAATGGTAAGTGAACACACAGTGGAAAAGGATCTTTGGGATCGCTTAATTGTTTTGTTACAAGGGACTTCACTCACCAAGCAGGAAAGAGAGTGTCAACTTTATGACTTGTTCGATAGGTTCACATACATTCCAGGGGAAACACTTCATGACTACTACTGGCGTTTCACTACGTTGATGAATGATTTGAATGTGTATAATCTAAGGATTGCTCAATTTCAACTCACCACCAAGTTCTTAAATACGTTACCCCAAGAGTGGAGCCAATATGTCACTGATGTTAAAATGATTCAGGATTTGCACATGTCAAATTTAGATCAACTGTATGCTTTCTTGCAGCAACACGAGAAGTACGTGATCCAGAAACGCATCTCTCAAGGATCTTATTCCGAACCATTTGCGTTAATGGCAAATCATCCAACTTTGACATATCACAACTCTCCGTATGCTATGGGACACCAATCTTCCTATCAGCCCTTGTATCAAACTCCAAGCTTTCTGTAGTATTTGATTCTTCCACAACCACCTACATCATATCAACAATTTCAGCAACCAGCATTATCATCACAACGTGGTTAACAACCATACTCTCCTTACCAACCACCAACAAATCCTGCTATCACTTATCACCAACATGAAATTCCTCAAACTCACTACTCACAACATGTTAGTACTCCTTCTAGTATGTATGTGGCTCCACCAGCACCGGTTTTCTACTGTGATGATGAAGTTCCAATTCCTGAGTTCAGACAAGGGGATAATCCTACTGATGTTCTTGCACAAATGTCTGCCTACATAACACAAACATTGAACAAAAGAGGTTATAGAGGACCATCTCCAACAAAAAATCAGTTGAGAACTTCTTCTAACTCTCGTCAACAAGCAACAATTCAAGATTGTATAGTTACCGTGCAACCACTTCAGGGGAGACCAAGCTCATCTAATACTATTTCACGCCCATTCAACACTGCTTCAAGAGGAAACAATAGTGGCAAATTCAAGATGATTATCTGCTATAACTGTAAAGGGGAAGGACACATGGCTCGAGAGTGTAAGCAGCCAAAGAGGAAAAGGTATAGCACATGGTTTCAGGAAAAGATCTACTTGGTTAATGCTCAAGCACAAGGACGAGAGCTCGATGAAGAAGAGTTAGCATTTCTAGCAGATCCAGGAGTTGCGGACACTGACGGACTCACAACAGCCATCACGAACAATGCCGCATATCAATGTGATGATCTTGATGCATACGATTCCAACTGTGATGATCTTAATACCGCCAAGGCAGCTCTCATGGCAAATCTTTCACTTTATGGAGCTGACACAATTTCTGAGGTACCTAATATTTCCAATGATACTAGTATTGTACCTTATCAAGTTGAGCAAGTGTCTGAGTATCCGGAACAGCCTCCAGTGGTTAGTAGCTCAAACGAGGAGACAAATAATGATAGCAATATCAATGCAAGTCCCCAGACTTTGAGTGAAACACAACCGGGAGCTATTACGTCTACAAATTTGTTTGCTCAACAAGATTTGGTTATGGTGTCGGCATCTATGCTTGGTCAAATGAATAATACGGTCCTTGAAACCCTCGGTGTTAATCAGACATTATTTGTCGAGCTTGCTTTGTATATGGAAAAGGTTAAAACCTTGGAATTAACTCCAGTGGCCACTACCTTAACCAATCCTGAATTTGATAGGTTTAGGAAAGTTCAAATGGATAATTTGCTAGAAGTTGAGAGTTTAAGAGCAAATCTTTCAAAAGAACTTAAAGAAAAAGAGTTAGTCGTTAATAATTTTCAAAAACTACAAACGGATTTCGAAATTCTCGAGTCTAAAAGGGTTGAAACAGAAATTAAGGCGTCTGAGAAAGTTTAAAAGACTGAAGTTTTGTTGTTAAAACAATACTCTGCTTCACATTTAGTACACTTGTTTCATTCTTCTTTTAAGGAATTCACTCTATCGCGTCTGATAGACCTACCACCTAACCTGGGGTATGCAAAGCAAGCATTTAACCACAACCCATGACTTTATGATGCAACAAAGTTAGGATTGGTCTTAGATCTGATTGTGTTTTCAAATGAATCTAAGAATATGTCACTACATGAAGAGAATCAGTGATGAGACTGTATTTATACATAGTCTCATCGTCCAAATCGGGCTTAAAACGCTTAAAATATCGTCAAAATACCTAAAATATGTGCTTGTATTTGTTCATTGTGTATTTCAGGTACGAATATCGTGAATTCACCAAAAGATCAAAGGAATCAAGCAAAAACGAACACGGGAAACGAAGCCGCACAAGAAACCGGGCCCAAGTATGAATTTTTCAAAAATACCCTTGAAGTTTTGAAGATTGGCAAGATTGGTCCCTCAACTTTTGAAGAATTGTCACTTAATACCCTTGTAAATCTCAAAAAACTACAATAGGGTCCCTTAAGTTTCAAGAAAATATCATTTATGCCCTTGAAGAATGCAATTATAGCATAAAAAGTCCTTGGAATAGTTTTACAAAAGTTATTGTGGCCAAATTAGAAGAATTGAAAGTTTATAACAAAGGGTTTGGCAGTTTAAAGTTGTTTGACAACTTTTTGGAAACCAAGGGACCATTTGGGGACAGACACACAAACTCCCCTCACCCACTCACAATCTGCCACCTCACCCCCACTCTCCCATCAACCAATCAAAACGCACCCAACACCCACCTCAGCATTCCACCTCCACGTTTTAATATTAACTAAATCAATTTTAAACTGATTTTAGTATATTAATTCCTGGCGCCAAACACTTACTATTCACCCTCCCTACCCTAAACACTCCTAATCTACACACATAAACCCTAATCATGAACATCATTAAATCAAAGGGTTAATCCCTTAAACTTTCCAGAACCTTAATTCCCTATGTTGACATCCCATCCCACACAAAACATGTGACCCCAACCATCCCATGTGCCCGTACCCCACTCCCTTGCTCACGTCCCTTTCCACAAACTCCAACACCAGACAGGATGAGTGGATGGATGAAGTTCCTTGGACCCAAAGCTTAAACCAACGTCCCTGATTGCTTCTAACAGCTGGCAACACCTCAGAATCACATGGAGAGCTATGACCAAGTTTGAAGATTGAAAGCTAAGGGCTTTTGTTGAATTTCAGTTTAAATTAGGGTTTAGCTTTCAACTTTTCTAGAATATTCAGTAATGTAATATATAAAGGGTGCATGTACCCTTTATTTCATTTTGTTCCAGTTTTTTTTGTATCTTTTTAAATTATTAATGATAATGAAAGTTTTTGAATGATACAAATAACTAAGTTCCTTTATGTTTTCTTAGTGTAATTCTTTCACTTGATGCAAGTAGGTTTGAAGTTTCTTAAAGTTTTTAGTATAAAACGTTTTTCAGAAAGTTAAGTGTTCTTGAAGTTTTTTTTTAACCAAATTTATGAATCACTATACAAGTGGAAGTGAAAGTGGAAACTTGTATAGTGACTTCATGCATTTGGCTTGAGTTGTTGGAAGCCCAAGATTTGAAATTGTTTACACAAGTTTGCTTATCATTTTCAAAAATCAGTTTAAAAGATTTTCTCAAAATCTTTTACTTTTTTTCATTAACTACTCACTGTAGCAAAAGCTACAAGCCAAAAGCTTGTAGCCTTTGCTACTTGAAGAATCTGTTTGTTTGTTGGTTTTGTTTGTGCAGGTTTGAAGAACAAGACAACCATCACTCATCCATTCCCATTTTTTTTCCTTGTTTGAAGAAATATTGTTCTCCTTGGTTCTGTTGTTGAACCCCAACAGGGACTCTCTACACCTCCATAAGCTCCTATAAGCTCAACCAGTCCATTTAAAGAAGGCCTCAGCCCAAGGTTTGGCTTGAACCCTTTTAATGAACTTTTCTGATTTTTAGATGAGATTTATGTGATTTTGTGTAGAATCTGTTCTTTGGTTAATTTTATTGCTTGATTCTGTTTGTATATGATTTATATGCATGCTTAGATAGATAGAAATCAGTTTGGTTTGTGTTTGATTAAGTTTTGTTTGAAAAAATAGTGTTAACTGATTTTAAGGGGGTGTTTGGATCTGCTTTTTGGGGTAAGTGTTTGACTAATATTTAGCCTAAAAGTAATCTAGACATACTTAAGAGGTAGTAATAGGATTGTATTATGCTTTGTTTCATGTTTGGTTAAGTTTTTAAGAAAATTGCATGCTCATTTGATACTTATTGCTTAGAAAATCAGTAGCCATTTTTTTGTCTGTTTTTTATGATAATTGACCACCAATTCTTGTAGCCTGTTAGATCTAGGTGGTGTTTAGGATTAGGATTTGGTTTGTTGTGATTTGTGAGTAAATTGAGTGAGTTTTGGCCATCCAAAACTCACCCAAGTGACCAATGGCACCAGCAAAACACCCCAGGCCTTGTTTCTGATATACAGTCCCCTACTTGTGCTATTTGTGTGAAATATTTGCATTGTGCTTGTGTTTTTTATAGCTTATACTGACTCCCCACACTTCCATGAGTGTGGGGGTGCCTTTGTTTCCCATCAAAAGCCAAAAACAAGCAAGTTACACATCAAAAGGTCCACAGACCTGTTAAATTGCACTAGCAGTGGGAACTTCATAACCCCTGCTAGTGTTTTTGTTTCCACTACTTGCACAAGAGGACAAAAGTCCACAAGTGTCACTATCTCAGTTCTTGTATTTTTGTCTTTAGTGGGGTTAATTAGGAATTAGGACTTGATTTAAGTTTCAATAATTTTCTTATTTTAATCTTGATTTTTCAGTTTAATTACTTTTTAAGTTACTGTTCATTAAATAATTTTTAGATTAATTAGCCATTTTAATTACTTTTTAATTACTGTTTTTTTTGTCTTTTAGTGTAGAAAATCAACATTTTTCACTTTTAAAATTTTTCTTATATTTAGAAAATTAATTTAAGATTTTTGGTTTAAAAAGTTTTTCACTGTTCACTTTTTAATTATTTTTAGAATTAATTTAGTTTAATTAGGGTTTAAATATTAAACTGTTTTGTCTTTTAGTGCATAATTTTATTTTTTTTCAAACTTTTTCAATTTTCTACTGTTCACTAGTGTAATTTAGGATTTTTAAAATTGTTAAATTAATTTTGGCATTATTTTATTATTTTTTATGATTATTTTAATTTAAAAATAGTTTTTAGTCAGTTAAAAATAGAAAAATAGTTTTAAAAATTTAGGAAAAATACTTTTTAGTCTTTAAATAATATAAGTTAGTTATTAGTTCAATAAATTTATATTTTGGGCATTTTGTTAATTATATTTAATTTTTGGGCTTTAATTAGCATTAAAAATTGAATATTTAATTAATAAAAGGTTTTAAAATATATTTGTTGGATTTTTATTCCTATTTATATTATTTAAGACTTAGTTAAATCTTTTAATTAATTTTTAGGTTTAATCTTTAATTTTGTCGCGTTTTACGTAATTACGTTATCGTTTTACGTCAACGTCGTAGTTTAAATCGTAGTCGTAGCTCGTCTTTAATTTTTCTCTTCTCAACCAAAAACGTCACTAATCCAAACATTGTTATTTTATATATTGGCACATTAAAGCACACACCTCCTTCGAGAACGAACTTGGAATTTATTCGTCTTCACGGTTTTCCTAAATCGTGTCGATTAATACTTACCGCATTTATACTCGTCTTTCCTAAGACTTGTATATCACTAAAAACCACAACATCAATCGGTCAAAAGTAATTTATACATATCCTGAGTATGATTATCAACAGCTTAATAAAGAGAATGCAAAAACGGATCTTAGAATTCGCTTTAATATGCAAAGGGAATTTATCCATACACCAA
The DNA here is from genome assembly GCA_025667525.1 of Glebionis coronaria. Taxonomy (NCBI): domain Eukaryota; kingdom Viridiplantae; phylum Streptophyta; class Magnoliopsida; order Asterales; family Asteraceae; genus Glebionis; species Glebionis coronaria. The sequence goes on along the minus strand of CM046879.1, from coordinate 189,988,553 downwards.
CTTACATGTCTACTAGAGAAAGCCTTAGTATATTTCCTACACTTGTCAATTCGGATGAACCTAAGGAAATTCCAAAGGATATTCCAGCGGTAAGTATGGTATTGCTAAGCTTGAAACAGATTAGGCGATATCTTACCGAATTTGACAAGGTCATCACGGAATGTACGACTTCAACGGCTCAAATCGCTGGAGAATGGGCTTTCAAACACATGAAAACGATGTTTGAGAAAGAGATCGTTCCGTTTGTAAACAAGGTTAAAGAGGGTTTTCTAGATCTTGGGGATAATCTTAACTTCGAAGTGGATCAAGTTCGAAAAGTTTTCTATGAAATGGATGATGCTTATGAGCAACATCTGATTGGGAAAGAAAAGATTTTGTCTGAATATGACAGATTTTTGGAACATGTAGTGTCTCTCGATGTGATGCAAGTTGTTACTATTGAATGTGCTATTGAGATTACATATGTTGTGAGTACATGTGATGATGTGCATATTGTTGAACCTGTGAATAATGTAGATAATCAGTCTTGTCACGAATCTAACGATGAATTTTTAAAGCTTCAAGATTCTTATAACTCACTTTCAAAGCGTTTTGATGAGCTTCAACAACATTGTATATCTATTGAAATTGAAAATCAATCTAAAAATGAAACTCTTTCAAAAAAATGATTGTGATAACTCATTGAGACGAGTGACAAGATGATTCAGGTGGTTCAGGCATTAGAGGAAGAAATTATGAGACTTAAGAGAGAATCAGTAGCAGAGAAATTCGAACTAGAGGCTGCAGAGATTAAAAATCATGCCCTAGAAGATAGAATTACTTCTATGCTGGGGGAGTTTGATAAAGTAAAGCATGGTTTTTCACAAATTTATGGTTCGTTAGAAGAACGCTTCGCTATTAATGCGGCAGAGCAAAATTCACTTGTTGACCAACTAAACCATAAGTGTGAGGAAATCTCTGACATAAATATTCAACTCATAGACAAAAACATGATTTGGTTGAATTAAAGGAGATACTTTAACTCAAAGGACAAGAAGTTTCTGATAATCCAGCTACAATCTCTGCCCCGATCTCTAGTGCTCCAAAACCCAAAAAGGTGGTGATCACTAAGAACCCTTACCATAAGAACAATCCACTATCATATAAGCTATATATATGGAGCATGCAATTAAGCACGCGGATCTTGCTAGGGATGTTGTAGATGATCTTTATGAACTATATCCTATGAATAGTCACTATTACTCTGCTCATGCTTACATTGAGAAGGTACAACAATGCTTAGAGCATTTAAGTTACATAGGACAACCGATTTCTGCACCACTTAAACAACAAAACTCTACCATTTCCATGACTCCATTCAATAAGAATCAAGGAGCTAAGCCTATTTTAAACTCACCCATCAAGGCTAAATCAAAATCTGTCACTAATGTTCCATTGGCTTCTACAGGAGTAAGTGTATCTACTAAGGCTAAAGGATCTCAAGACAAGAAAGATAGGATCAAGCCTTCCACTAGTAGGACTGCGAAGAAGAAAGTAGAAATTCACCATAGGAATTTTATTTCAAATTTGAATAAAAAGAATCATGTAACTAAGACTAAATTCCCTGCGCTTGTGCAGCAGACTAAGCAAAATGTGAATTCTAATTTGAGTTGTTGGAATTGTAATGAATGCATGTTTTCTCAGCGTCATGATTTATGCCTTGTTGATCACGTGAATGAAATGTATGCAATTAGAAATAATCTTGAATGGACTCCAACGGTGAAGAAATTCACCCAAGTTGGTTGGCAATGGAAACCCACTGGTAGGACCTTCACTGCAAATGGAACTACGTGCCCTTTAACTAGGATCACATCTACGGAAGTTAGGTCTCAATGTTCTTTAAATAGGAACACTAGCACTAAAAATGGAAAAAGCGCCCTTTAACTAGGTCTGCCCCCACTATTGTGCCTACCAGTGAAGAAGTGCCTCAGGATCTTAGACAACTAGAATCTAAGCCGGAATCTAGGAAGAAAATTTGGAAGCCTAAGAATTCTTCTGCTAGCAAATCTAAGATAACTATATCTGTACCTGCTAACGCAGAGGAACTTCTAGATTCCGACACATCGTCTTTGTCTGGTGATATTTTCAGGTGGTCCAAATCATCCTCTGGTACTTGGACTCTGGATGCTCAAAGCATATGACCGGAGACCGCTCGATGCTCATAAATTTCGTCAGCAAGTTTCTAGGAATGGTGAAATTCGGCAACGACCATATTGCGAAGATCATGGGTTATGGTGAATATCAAATTGGGAATGTTACGATTTCAAGGGAATATTACGTGGATGGACTTGGTCACAACTTATTTCCAGTAGGACAATTTTGTGATTCAAACCTTGAGGTTGCTTTTCGACAACATACTTGCTTCATTCGTGATCTTGCAGGAAATGATTTGTTAAAAGGTTCTCGAGGGGATAATCTCTACACATTGTCCATTCAAAACATGATGGTCGCCTCTCCTGTATGCCTTCTTGATGAGATGGCATTTGTACATGATCTCATCGTTCTTTTCGGGCTTTAAATACATAAAAATGTCATAATATACCATATATATGCTTGTGTTTGTTGACTTGTGTATTTTAGGTATGGATATCGTGAAAAAGACAAAAGATCACAAGATACAAGGAAAAACGAACACGAGAAACGAAGCCGTACAAAGAACCGGGCCCTAATTCATGGAATACTCAACAAATACCCTTGAAGACTTGAAGACATACAAGATTGATCCTCATTTATTGAAGAAATGACACTTAAAACCCTTGTATATTCATAATTACAAGTTTGGTCCCTTAAGTTTGTCAAAATTACACAAAAGGTCCTTCAACTTTGAAGAAATGGCAAGATTAGTCCCTCAACAATTCCAAATTGTCAATTATGGTCCCTCATCAAGCCAAAGATACATTGAAGACCTTTGAAGATCAAGAATGTCCAAAATCAGTCCTTCAAATATGCAAAAGTGGCAAAAATAACCCTTATAAACCTTTTTGGAAAGTTTTGTGCCAAAAGTGTCAAGTCCTGAAAGTTGTTACAAAGGATTTGGGCGCTGACACACTTTTATACACAAATGAAAGAAGAAAGGAAGAAAAAGGACCAAAGTTGCCAAGTTTAGAAGTTTAAACTTAACAAACACGCGCCAAACACAAATTCCCCACTAAATTCGGATCAAACGTGGCACTGTTCACACGTATGAACCCAGATTTAACTTTTTACCAGCAAGGGGGTTTTTACAATTACCTACACCAAAACAAAATTAACCTTCACACGAATCAATCCCATGCCTAAACTCACACTCCCACTCACCCAAAGGACCCCACCATTCAAACCGTTTCACCTATCACATCACTACTTGCCCTCCAAGTAAAATGACGTGGCCAAATCAACAGCCTAGACTCTTTGCTTCATATCAAAGCTGAAATGAACGTCCAAGATGCATTTGAACAGCTCATTCCATCAAAACGTCTAGAAGGACCAAGGACATTTTAGAGAATTTAGTGCTAGGGTTTGTGAATAGTGTTTAGCCAGGCATTTGCCTATAAAAGGGGACCTCAACATGTGAGAGTCCCTTTGGTTCCAGTTTTACTCTTTAAACATTGTAATTCCTTTTTAAAATTTATAAAAGTTGGTATTTTGAGAAAATTGTAATTCCTTTTTATGTTTTTGAAAGTTGGTATTGTTTAAAGGGTGATTCTGAGTTCCATTGATTGTTATAAGTGTGCTTGAACCTTTTGGATCAAGGACGTTTATGTTTGGTAAGGTTTTTCAAGTTTGAAAAAGCTTTAAAAAAGGTTATGATTTTGCTTATTTTTGTGTACTAACCCTTAACCATAAGCTATAAGCTCTTGCAAGCTTGTTGACACCAAGCTTGTGAAGGGATTAGAGCCATTGGTTGAGTTGTTTGCTGCTTGTGTTGAAGACATCAAGTCCTTGAGTTTCTGCTTTGAAACATCAACCAAGGCATTCATCATCTTTCTTATTGAAGTACCTTGGTCTTGTTCTAGTTGTTGAACAAGGTCCAAGGAGCATAGCTGGCCTTCCTAGGATGTTGTGGAAGGCAGGTATAACCTCTTGTTAAGATTCCTCTAAAAAATTCATGTTTCTGCTTATTTTGTACTTTGGCATATGATTTTGTGTTCTTGTGTTTGTGCTGGTTATCTTCGTGTTTGATTGTGTTAGTTGGTGCCTAGTAAGTGTATTTGATCATTAAAATCAGTAGGTTGTGTTTGAAAATCAAAAGTTTGTTTGAAAAGTGCTTGATTAAGGGTTGTTTGGGATTACTGGTTCATAAGGCCTTGTGGCTTTGTGCCTTGGTTCTTAGGGTTTGGGTGGTCTAAACAAGTCCTAATATACAAGTTTTAGTCATTGGTTTACTTTTTGAAAGTTTGGAAAAGAGATTTGAAGTTTTGCAAAAATCTGATAAAAGTGGTTTTGGAATTGGTCAAACACATCAGATCCAATAACTTCTTTGTTACTTGGATCTAAGGTCTGAAATCAGGTTTGGGAATAGTTTGGGTTATAAGCTATCTATTGGTTATCTGGTTGTTGAATTTGGTGGCTTATTGTGATTTTTATAGCTTATCAAAAGTTGGCTGAAGTGGTCATTTGCATCAGCAAACTGACCACCTCATTTTGTGTTGCATTTTGATTTCTAGTTTAAGGATTGTTGTTTTGTTGCTTGGATCCTATTTGTATGCTGCTTGTGAGGATATTTGGCTATTTGAATTGTTTTGTTCATAGATTATAAGCCCACTGGCTTATCTGCTTATTTGTGCCAAAACACATCAAGTTTACCAAATTGGTAAGCTTTGATTCACAAGGTTTGCACTCAAACCTTGACCAGCAGGGTAAAAAACAAGTCCATACACTTCATTAAGTCTGTCAACATCCACTTTGTTCCTGTCAGCGTTTGATTTCAACTTATCAGCGTTTGACTTTTGGTCAAACTTGGTTTCTAGGCTTATTGATTCTGTTTTGCTTATTGGTACATGCAACAACTTAGTTTTTGTAATAGAACTCATTTTTCTCAGCTTAATATCAAGTCTGGAAGTTTACAAGTCTTTTGGTTAAGCTTTTGCTAGAAAACTAGCTTATTTGGCCTTTTCAGCCAGCTTATTTGCACCTACAGCTTATTCTACTTGGCTTTTTGTGATTTTCTTGATTGATTATTCTTAGTTAAGCTATTTGTGAGCTTTTTCAACAAACTAGAGCTTCTGAGGTGCCCTAAATCTCAAACCCGACTATTTTGTCGTTTTGTGAAATTATACTTTGCTTATTTCTGGCTTATTGAGTGAGCTTTTTCAAAATTTCTTTTTACAGATCTCATAAGCATCCCAAAAGAAGGTTGTGTGTCAAATTAGAGCTTATGGCATTGGCTTATTGCTTAATGGGCTGAAAAGCCCAATAAGAATAAGTTGCTTGCTTATTAAGCTGTGATAAGCTCACATTCAGATTTTGGGCCTTTAGAGTTTTGTTCTTAGAATTGAATTTTGAGTCAGATAGGGCTTTTCCAAGTCAATTGGGCCAAGTTTGACTTTTTGGGCCCAAAAGCCCATTTGGTTTGACTGTTTTTGGTTTTGGCCCATTTGAGGGCCCAATAGGGGTATTCTGGTCATTTCACTTTGATTTTCTGATTATTTAGGTTAAACGAAACTAGTTTGCAAGTTTTTAAAATTTTTTATAATTTTTAGATTTTTAATATTATTTTAATATTATTTTATTATTATTTTTCAAATTTCACATTTTCCAACTTTTTACATTTTTCTTAGCTTTATTACATTAAAATAGGAATTTAGCAACTTTTAGAATAATTTTATCTCTTTTAGATTAATTTTTATAATTATTTTAATTTTTAATAGTTTTTAAATCATTTTAAATAGTTTTTATTAGTTTAAAAATTTCTAAAAATAGTTTTTAATCTTTTTAGGTCATTTTAGAGGTTTAACAATTGAAAAATCTTTATTTGGGCTTTTTGATAATTTATTTGAATTTTAGGGCTTTAATTAGCATTTAAAAATTGAATATTTAATTATTTAAAAGGTTTGAAAAAGTTTTGATCATTGGTAAACTCTTAGTTTATTTATTTTGATTTTTGGTGAATTTTTGGTAATTTTTAGAATTAATTTTTATTTTTGTAGTTTGTACGGTTTTACGTTTTAACTTTCTAGTAATAATTTTTACGTCTTCGTCATCATCTTTTCTCATCCCCTTCTAAACCAACCATTAATCACAAACATTTAACAAGTTTTTCACACACATATACCTCCTTGGGAAACAAACTTGGAATTCATAAGGGTCATTAGTGCTTGATTTTCCTAAATCATCACTCGATACTTTCCCTATTTACACTCTTTTCCTAAAGAGTAGCAAAAACACTACAATCATTTTGGCGCCGCTGCCGGGGAGGTGTGTCGTGATTAATTTGTATTGTTGTTTTTAATATTTACCATAAATAGTATTTGTATTAGTAGAACTCTACTAATACGTATTATCGGTTTTCTTGGTTTTTTCTTGTAAAAATATTATTACTATATTGTATTAAGTATCACAACAAATAAACAATATCTCCAAAAGTGTGAAAACACAACCTTAATTGGGATTTCATCACTCAATTATTGTATTCGAATCTCAAACAAAAAGAAAAAACGCAAAAATAGATAAATACTTTCGTGAAGCTCGATTTTGAAAAATACAAACTATAAGGTGGGTATAAGGCGGGTATTATAAAATATACCCTAAGGAAAAAGGCTCTTAAGTGCTTCGCGCCGCCTCGTTTCCTCGCTTGCTTGTGAGTATTTTGAGATTGAAGGCTAATCGAGGGTTTTGCCGCCCAAAGTATTATTACGTATAATATATTTGCTTGGTTTCTTTGTGATTAAAACCTCTTGAACAATTTGGTTTTCACCAAAGTTCTAAAGTCATTCGAAGGCGTTCACTCCACGTGATCGTTTTCATTCCTTTGAGGCTTCTTTAATCAAGAGTTTGATTCGAGGAGAGATTTTGTAGATTGTTGTCTACGAAGATACACCAAAATCCAAAAAAATTAAATATCATCAAAAACACAAAAAAATTGAAAATTCACAAAACACCCAAAAAGAATCTTCTTTGCTCACCTCCCATTCTTCGTGAAGTTTATGATCACTCGTAATCAAGCAAAACGAGCTCGTAAACGTCTTCAAAAGCAAGCCAATCAAGAGACGTTGATTGAAGAACAACCTCCAATTGTTGAACCTATTGCAGAACAAGAAGTCGTCATGGCTAATCGTACTATGATGGAGTTGCTACAAGCACCCACCGAGGGTTTTGGAGAGGCTATTGTGATTCCCGCCATCCTTGCGGAGAATTTCGAGATTAAGACGGGTTTAATGTCGATGTTGCAAGCAAATAAGTTTAGAGGTCATGAGAAAGATAACCCGCATTACCACATTAGGAATTTTAACCATCTCACCGCTACTAGCAAGTTTAAGGATGTTCCACATGACGCCATTAAGATGATGTTGTTTCCATACTCGTTAGATGGACCCGCAAAAATTTGGCTCGAGAAAGAACCACCAAATTCGATTTTGACATGGGCCGATCTCGTTTCTAAGTTTGTGAACAAGTTTTTTCCACCATCTAAAACAACACATTTGAAAAATGAGATTTCACGATTTGTGCAAAGAAATAATGAAAGTTTTTCAATGGCATGGGAACGATTTAAAGAAATGTTACATGAATGTCCACACCATGATTTTACGGAATTACATCAAGTTGATGCTTTTTATAATGGGCTTAATGATCATGAACGAGATTATTTGAATGCCGCCGTGGGTGGTAATTTTTTGTGCAAGACGACAAATGAGGCTTTACAAATCATCGAGAATAGATCTAAGGTTTATAGCCCTCGTAACACACCGAGTGTTTCCAATTTGGGTTCGTCATCATCGTCACAATCGTCTCGTAGCATTAATGCCTTACATGATGAAGCTAATGAGGAAAATCGGTTTTTTGATAGATTTGCTAATCTAATGTCCCATTGGAAAGCTCAAGAAGCTTCAAATTCCGCTTCGGTTAAAGCAGTTGCTAAGAGTTGTTTGTCTTGTCGTGGAGCTCATGATCTTTCCGAGTGCATTACCGCGGATGGTAACACTTTGAGTGCTTATGTAGCAACGGGAACTTACAACCAAAACGGTCAAGGTTCCCGCCCAAATCAAGCTCCACCAAATCAAAATGCTAATAATTATCGAAACAACAACCAAGGTAATTACCAAGGCAATTCACGCAATTACAACAAGGGGAATTATCAAAATGGGAATGGACAAGTCACTAATCAAAACCAAAACCGTGATTTTCAAAACACCACACAAGGTTTTCAAAATGCTCACACTAAAAATTTGCAAGGAGAATTTTTGGATTATGCTAAAGCAAATGATGCTAAATTTGATAACATGCAACGTGAGATGATTAGCTTAAGATCCGAGTTGAAAAATGAGCTTAAAAATGAACTTGCTAATTAACTTAAAACTCATGCAAACAAAATGGAAGGAAATGTCCAACGTCTTCAACAAAATCAACAAAAGATGGAATTAGGACAACATGAGATTAAGCAAGAGTTATTAAAAGCGGATGCTAGGCAATCAAAATTTGAGGACCGAATGGCTAAGATGTTTGAAGCAATCATGTGTAAACCCTCTTCCTCGGGTGGTCTTCCTAGTGATACCATTGCAAACCCGAAGGGAGAAATGAAGGTTATTACTACACGAAGTGGTAAAACTTTCAAGGAACCAATCTCTCGTCCAAGTACTTCTACGGAGAAGGAAATCGAGAAAGAACCCGAGGTGATGGTCGAAAAGGATCACATTACAAGCCCACGAAGTACCGCTCAAACCACACCTACGGTTGAACCAATACCAATTGTGGAACCCGAGTTTCCAAGGCCGTTGCCTAATGACCAACCCACACCACCTTTACCCTACCCTTCGAGATGAAACAAAGAGAAATTGCAAGAACGTAACAAACAACAAATCGAGCTTTTTATAAATATGTTTCAACAAGTGCATTTTGATGTGAGTTTAGCCGACGCGTTGTTGTATATGCCTCATTTCGCTTCCACTTTTAAAAGTATGATGAGCGATAAGGAAAAGCTTTCAAAGCTTGCTAATTGTTCTTCGGTTTATCTTAACCGCATACCGGAAAAAGTTGGTGACCCCGGAAAGTTTCTCATTCCTTGTGACATACAAGATATGAAAGAATGTCTCGCCTTGGCCGATCTTGGTGCGAGCGTTAATTTGATGCCATTTTCCATTTGGAAATCGCTTTCGCTTCCGGCTCTCATTCCTTCGAACATGTCTATCGAGATGGTCGATCATTCTACGATTATGGCATGTGGAGTAGCCGAAGATGTTTTCGTGAAAGTGGGGAATTTCTACTATCCCGTTGATTTTATAATAGTTGACATCCCCGCGGATCCTCAAGTTCCTCTAATTTTAGGTCGTTCATTTTTAGACACTTCGAGATCGCTTATCGATGTTCATGCAATCACTTTGAGATTCAACGAAGAGGAACTTGTTATAAACGCTACTCAAAACTCGAAACCTTCTCATGTTTATGCAATCGCTACCATCAATCACATTGACATCGTTGATGTGGTTTGCGATGAGTTTTCACAAGAAGTGTTAGGTTTTTCCGATAGCTCGTCAAGTGGCAATCCCACTATTTTGGATCCGATTCTTGCTAATTCCACACCAAATCTCACTCCATTCCAAGGAGGCGATCTCACTTCAAATGAAATCGACAATGAAGATGAGGTGATGATTAGTGATGATACTTCTATTCCACCATTTCTTCCGCCGATGGAAGTTATGAGTGTTGAACCAAAATCTTCAATCGAGGAACCACCTATCCTTGAATTGAAAGATCTTCCTTCTCACCTTGAATACGCATTCTTGGAAGGTGATGACAAGTTGCCGGTTATTATTGCAAAAGGTCTTGCTAATAATGAAAAAACCGAGCTCTTGAAAGTTCTTAAGGCTCATAAAGGGGCAATTGCGTGGAAAATATCCGACATTAAGGGTATTGACCCAAAATTTTGTACTCACAAGATTTTAATGGAGGAGGACTATAAACCCGCAATTCAAAGTCAAAGAAGGGTGAATCCCAAAATTCACGATGTCATTAAAAAGGAGGTCCTTAAACTCCTTGACGCGGGAATGATTTATCCAATATCCGATAGCCCATGGGTGAGCCCAATCCATTGTGTCCCTAAAAAGGGAGGAATGACCGTTGTGCCTAATGAGAACAACGAGTTAATTCCCACTCGTGTTGTGACCGGTTGGAGGGTGTGTATTGACTACCGAAAGTTTAATGACGCCACTCGTAAAGACCACTTTCCTTTGCCCTTCATGGATCAAATGTTGGACCGACTTGCGGGAAATGAATTCTATTGCTTTTTAGATGGTTTTTCCGGTTACTTTCAAATCCCTATCGACCCTCGTGATCAAGAGAAGACTACATTTACGTGTCCTTATGGAACGTTCGCTTATCATAGGATGCCTTTCGGACTTTGTAATGCACCGGGTACGTTTCAACGGTGTATGATGGCGATTTTTCACGATATGATCGAGAAGTCGATGAAAGTGTTTATGGATGACTTCTCGGTGTTTGGCAATTCGTTCACGTCGTGTTTATCTAATCTCGAGCAAATGTTAAAACGTTGTGAAGAAACCAATCTTGTGCTTAATTGGGAAAAATGTCATTTTATGTGTAAACAAGGAATCGTCTTAGGACATAAGGTGTCGAAAGCGGGGATTGAGGTCGATAAAGCTAAGGTAGACGTCATCGCCAAGTTACCTCATCCCAAAACCGTTAAGGGAGTTAGGAGTTTCCTAGGCCACGCGGGCTTTTATCGTCGTTTCATCAAGGACTTTTCGAAAATCTCTCGACCTATGACACACCTTCTCGAGAAGGATGCTCCTTTTAACTTCAATGAGGATTGTGTTAGAGCTTTCGAAACTCTAAAAAGGAAACTTACCGAAGCTCCCATTCTTGTTGCTCCTAATTGGGAATTACCCTTTGAAATCATGTGCGACGCAAGTGATTATGCTATAGGGGCCGTCTTAGGGTAACGTTATGACAAGCATTTCCGTCCTATCCACTATGCTAGTAAGACGATGACCGAGGCTCAATTAAAGTACACCACAACGGAAAAGGAATTCCTTGCCGTGGTCTATGATTTTGAGAAATTCCGACCTTATCTCGTGTTGACTAAAAGCATTGTGTATACCGACCATTCGGCTATCAAGTATCTCTTAGCTAAGCAAGATGCTAAGCCGAGATTGCTTCGTTGGATGCTCCTCCTCCAAGAATTTGATGTCACCGTGCTTGACAAAAAAGGAGCCGAGAATCTAGCAGCCGATCATATCTCTCGTCTAGAAGATCCTCACAAGTATGTTTTCGAGAACAAGGAAATAACCGAACCATTTCCTCTCAAGACTCTCGGTGTAGTGAGTTCAAAAGACACCACCCCATGGTTTGCCGACATTGCAAATTACCATGCGGGCAATTTCATAATCAAGGTTATGACAACACAACAAAAACGAAAATTCTTTCGTGATGTCAAGTTATATTTTTGGGACGACCCTTATCTCTTTCGAGTTTGTGCGGATCACCTCGTTCGACGTTGTGTTTTTGGTGCCGAAGCTTCTAATATCCTTAGAGCTTGTCACGAGGGACCCACGGGTGGTCACCACGGTGCTAATCTCACAGCTAAGAAAGTGTTTGATGCCGGTTTCTTTTGGCCTTCTATCTATCGTGATGCACACGCACTTGTGAAGTCATGTGATTCGTGCCAACGTCAAGGAAAATCGTCTCAACGTGATGAAATGCCGCAAAACATAATTCAAGTGTGTGAGATTTTCGACATATGGGGAATAGACTTTATGGGGCCGTTCCCATCGTCTCATGGCAACAAATATATCCTCGTCGCGGTGGACTACCTTTCTAAGTGGGTGGAAGCTAAGGATTTGCCTACCAATGATGCTCGTGTGGTAGTGAAGTTTTTGAAGCAACTATTCTCTCGGTTCGGAACCCCTCGTGCTATTATAAGCGATCGTGGAACCCATTTTTGTAATGACCAATTCGAAAAGGTTCTAAAGAAATATGGAGTTACTCATCGTCTTTCTACGGCTTATCACCCGCAAATGAGTGGGCAAGTCGAGGTTTCGAACCGAGCTTTGAAGAGGATTTTAGAGAGGTCAATCGGAGAAAACCGTGCTTCATGGTCCGACAAACTTGATGACGCTTTATGGGCCTTTAGGACCGCTTATAAGACACCTATCGGTTGCACTCCTTATAAGTTAGTCTATGGGAAGAATTGTCATTTGCCCATTGAGTTGGAGAACAAGGCATATTGGGCCCTTAAGCATGCAAACTTTGACTTGAAGACCGCGGGAGATCACCGGAAAATACAATTGAATGAATTGGATGAACTAAGAGATAATGCTTATGAAAATTCATTAATTTTTAAAGAAAAGACTAAAAAGTTTCATGATTCAAAGATTAAAAACCGGGTTTTTAACGTTGGTGATCAAGTGTTGCTTTTTAACTCTCGTCTTAAGATATTTTCCGGGAAATTAAAATCTCGTTGGTCGGGTCCGTTCACCATTACACAAGTGTTTCCATATGGGACCATCGAGCTAGCTCAAGATGATGGTCCTAATTTCAAAGTGAATGGACATAGGCTTAAGCACTACTTTGGTGGGGAAATTCCTTCAATGGTTGCCCTCGACCAAGTCACCTTCCCCAATGATAATTAGCATTGAGGGGATCGAGTCGAGCTCATGACTCGGTAATCAAAAACGAGGTGCCTCGTGGGGGAGATCCCATGCTTATCCTTTATGCTTACTATTCACTAATAAGGGGACTTGTACCCTTTCAACTCGTTGTCTCGTGGTTGTTTGTGATTGTGTTATGTAGATCATCATCATCATCTACGATTAAAGACTCTCGTGTTCGTTTACGTGAGCCTCCATCGTTTGCTTGAAGAAGTTTTTCACGAATCCATGACATATCCTTTATTGTTCTAACAGTTATCTTTTAGCATACTTAATAAACGGCTTTAGATATATTGTTGATCACCCTTTTCATGCTAGATCCTAAGCATTCGACTCTTCGTCTATAGTATGGGGGTGCTCCACCTTTAGACTCGAAACATTGAGGACAATGTTTGCTTTTAGTATGGGGGGTGAATAGATACTTGCTTTGCTACGCCCTCACGCTTTCCAACTTTCAATATTTTGTTTTGCTAATAAGGCTAAAAATGGCCAAATTTTAAAAAATTTCTTAGTTTTCATAAGTGTTTTTAAGACACGAATGTATATTTTCCGTTGGGTAGAATAAGAGTTAATTTTTGACTTGATGGGCATTTGGAGCCATTTACATTCCTTAACCCGCTCAACTCAAGTTTTGCTAGACTTTTATATAAGGAGCTTTAAAACGCGAAAGTCTTAGCTCATTCGGGTTAACAACAAGAACTTTTCGCAAGTTCCTATAATTGATCCTAGAAAGTCACTTATCAAGGGAACTATAAAACGCATTCTCTTAACTTGAAAAAGTCCAAGAAAGTGCAAGATCCTATAGGTGGCTTGAAAACCCAAAACTTTGATTTGATATAGTCTTAATGAAAGCTAATCCAAATTTGGCTTAATTTTGACTTGCATGGCTAAGTATTCACGAGTCTCTTTAATTAGAGGTCTTTATATAGTGAAGAACGAGAAATGATAGAGTTAGACAAGTGATCATGCTAAACGTAGAACATGAAAATGTTCTTTCAAAAAATCATATGTTTTTAATTGTGGTTTTTTCTTCCCATAAGATCAATGCATTAGGAATAAATCATAATTGCAATAAGTAAGGTCGCACGATTTGAAAGGTTACTTAGCCTCTAGCGCAAGATCGTTTAAAAGTTGATCGGGGTTGAATAGAGTTCATAGCCAAGGCATCACTTATTGAAGCGGGACGCGAAGATTGGCGATCATCCAAAAAGGCCCTAGCAAGGCATGAGGAGCTCTATTTTTGCTAAAGATCCAAAGATGATGTGAAGTATCATAATTCCTAAATCAATATGAAGGATCGAGACACACGACGAAAAGCAATTACTCCCCTAAAGATCATGGAGAAAGTCTATCCAAAAAGACCCTAACAAGGTATGAGGATAAATATATCCAAGTCCGAAAAGGAGGCGGATCGTTGTATATCAAAATCCAACGTAAAGATTGAAGAAAAATGATGAAGTCGTGGTCCTAATATGAAGAATCTCTCAAAAACGTCAAGTGAAGAAATTCCAAATATATGAAGAGAAGACCATAATTTCGAGAACGTCCTCCCAAGATTTGAAGTATGAAGTACATGCCAAATATCGGTCCGAGAAAGGTCTCAAATCGTGAAACGAGTTATGCCAAGATATGAACTTAAGGAGATACACGAGAAGCCGTTTTAAAAGATTTTGTCCTTCGGCTAACTATTGATCAAATCGTGCTACTTTACTTTCAGACTAATAACTACTCAAATAAGTCAATATGAATCACTTGTGATCCATGACAAATAGATAAAAAATGCTAGTAACCCATTTCTTTTTATAATAACTAGGATTGCGGGGAGAAAAAGTATTACACAATTTGGACGTATGAGTAGTGTTAGCATTGTGACTTGTACCAACAATGATCTCGTTTTTTCACTTAGCATGGAATGTATGACAATCAAGGATGCCGAAGTTTACTCTGAGGGACATTTACTTGTTTCTATTCTTTGACCCTAAAAGTCACTTTTTTGTGATGAAAATCATACATTATGTCTTTACACATCTTCGTAGTATGTTGCAAGTCTTTTACTTTTCAATAAGGGTTAATAAAAATTGAACTTTGGTGATGCTTAGATACTTTATTCTAGCATTGCGTGAGGGCACGGCAATGGCTTAGTATGGGGGAGTGATGAGATGGCATTTGTACATGATCTCATCGTTCTTTTCGGGCTTTAAATACATAAAAATGTCATAATATACCATATATATGCTTGTGTTTGTTGACTTGTGTATTTTAGGTATGTATATCGTGAAAAAGACAAAATATCACAAGATACAAGGAAAAACGAACACGAGAAACGAAGCCGTACAAAGAATCGGGCCCTAATTCATGGAATACTCAACAAATACCCTTGAAGACATACAAGATTGATCCTCATTTATTGAAGAAATGACACTTAAAACCCTTGTATATTCATAATTACAAGTTTGGTCCCTTAAGTTTGTCAAAATTACACAAAAGGTCCTTCAACTTTGAAGAAATGGCAAGATTAGTCCCTCAACAATTCCAAATTGTCAATTATGGTCCCTCATCAAGCCAAAGATACATTGAAGACCTTTGAAGATCAAGAATGTCCAAAATCAGTCCTTCAAATATGCAAAAGTGGCAAAAATAACCCATATAAACCTTTTTGGAAAGTTTTGTGCCAAAAGTGTCTAGTCCTGAAAGTTGTTACAAAGGATTTGGGCGCTGACACACTTTTATACACAAATGAAAGAAGAAAGGAAGAAAAAGGACCAAAGTTGCCAAGTTTAGAAGTTTAAACTTAACAAACACGCGCCAAACATAAATTCCCCACTAAATTCGGATCAAACGTGGCACTGTTCACACGTATGAACCCATATTTAACTTTTTACCAGCAAGGGGGTTTTTACAATTACCTACACCAAAACACAATTAACCTTCACACGAATCAATCCCATGCCTAAACTCACACTCCCACTCACCCAAAGGACCCCACCATTCAAACCGTTTCACCTATCACATCACTACTTGCCCTCCAAGTAAAATGACGTGGCCAAATCAACAGCCTAGACTCTTTGCTTCATATCAAAGCTGAAATGAACGTCCAAGATGCATTTGAACAGCTCATTCCATCAAAACGTCTAGAAGGACCAAGGGCATTTTAGAAAATTTAGTGCTAGGGTTTGTGAATAGTGTTTAGCCAAGCATTTGCCTATAAAAGGAGACCTCAACATGTGAGAGTCCCTTGGTTCCAGTTTTACTCTTTAAACATTGTAATTCCTTTTTAAAATTTATAAAAGTTGGTATTTTGAGAAAATTGTAATTCCTTTTTATGTTTTTGAAAGTTGGTATTGTTTAAAGGGTGATTCTGAGTTCCATTGATTGTTATAAGTGTGCTTGAACCTTTTGGATCAAGGATGTTTATGTTTGGTAAGGTTTTTCAAGTTTGAAAAAGCTTGAAAGAAGGTTATGATTTTGCTTATTTTTGTGTACTAACCCTTAACCATAAGCTATAAGCTCTTGCAAGCTTGTTGACACCAAGCTTGTGAAGGGATTAGAGCCCTTGGTTGAGTTGTTTGCTGCTTGTGTTGAAGACATCAAGTCCTTGAGTTTCTGCTTTGAAACATCAACCAAGGCATTCATCATCTTTCTTATTGAAGTACCTTGGTCTTGTTTTAGTTGTTGAACAAGGTCCAAGGAGCATAGCTGGCCTTCCTAGGATGTTGTGGAAGGCAGGTATAACCTCTTGTTAAGATTCCTCTAAAAATTTCATGTTTCTGCTTATTTTGTACTTTGGCATATGATTTTGTGTTCTTGTGTTTGTGCTGGTTATCTTTGTGTTTGATTGTGTTAGTTGGTGCCTAGTAAGTGTATTTGATCATTAAAATCAGTAGGTTGTGTTTGAAAATCAAAAGTTTGTTTGAAAAGTGCTTGATTAAGGGTTGTTTGGGATTACTGGTTCATAAGGCCTTGTGGCTTTGTGCCCTTGGTTCTTAGGGTTTGGGTGGTCTAAACATGTCTTAATATACAAGTTTTAGTCATTTGTTTACTTTCTGAAAGTTTAGAAAAGAGATTTGAAGTTTTGCAAAAATCTGATAAAAGTGGTTTTGGAATTGGTCAAACACATCAGATCCAATAACTTCTTTGTTACTTGGATCTAAGGTCTGAAATCAGGTTTGGGAATAGTTTGGGTTATAAGCTATCTATTGGTTATCTGGTTGTTGAATTTGGTGGCTTATTGTGATTTTTATAGCTTATCAAAAGTTGGCTAAAGTGGTCATTTGCATCAGCAAAGTGACCACCTCATTTTGTGTTGCATTTTGATTTCTAGTTTAAGGATTGTTGTTTTGTTGCTTGGATCCTATTTGTATGCTGCTTGTGAGGATATTTGGCTATTTGAACTGTTTTGTTCATAGCTTATAAGCCCACTGGCTTATTTGCTTATTTGTGCCAAAACACATCAAGTTTACCAAATTGGTAAGCTTTGATTCACAAGGTTTGCACTCAAACCTTGACCAGCAGGGTGAAAAACAAGTCCATACACTTCATTAAGTTTGTCAACGTCCACTTTGTTCCTGTCAGCGTTTGATTTCAACTTATCAGCGTTTGACTTTTGGTCAAACTTGGTTTCTAGGCTTATTGATTCTGTTTTGCTTACTGGTACATGCAACAACTTAGTTTTTGTAATAGAACTTACTTTTCTCAGCTTAATATCAAGACTAGAAGTTTACAAGTCTTTTGGTTAAGCTTTTGCTAGAAAACTAGCTTATTTGGCTTTTCCAGCCAGCTTATTTGCTCCTACAGCTTATTCTACTTGGCTTTTTGTGATTTTCTTGATTGATTATTCTTAGTTAAGCTATTTGTGAGCTTTTGCAACAAACTAGAGCTTCTGAGGTGCCCTAAATCTCAAACCCGACTATTTTGTCGTTTTGTGAAATTATACTTTGCTTATTTCTGGCTTACTGAGTGAGCTTTTTCAAAATTTCTTTTTACAGATCTCATAAGCATCCCAAAAGAAGGTTGTGTGTCAAATTAGAGCTTATGGCATTGGCTTATTGCTTAATGGGCTGAAAAGCCCAATAAGAATAAGCTGCTTGCTTATTAAGCTGTGATAAGCTCACATTCAGCTTTTGGGCCTTTAGAGTTTTGTTCTTAGAATTGAATTTTGAGTCAGATAGGGCTTTTCCAAGTCTATTGGGCCAAGTTTGACTTTTTGGGCCCAAAAGCCCATTTGGTTTGACTGTTTTTGGTTTTGGCCCATTTGAGGGCCCAATAGGGGTATTCTGGTCATTTCACTTTGATTTTCTGATTATTTAGGTTAAAATAAACTAGTTTGCAAGTTTTTAAAATTTTTTATAATTTTTAGATTTTTAATATTATTTTTCAAATTTCACATTTTCCAACTTTTTACATTTTTCTTAGCTTTATTACATTAAAATAGGAATTTAGCAACTTTTAGAATAATTTTATCTCTTTTAGATTAATTTTTATAATTATTTTAATTTTTAATAGTTTTTAAATCATTTTAAATAGTTTTTATTAGTTTAAAATTTTCTAAAAATAGTTTTTAATCTTTTTAGGTCATTTTAGAGGTTTAACAATTGAAAAATCTTTATTTGGGCTTTTTGATAATTTATTTGAATTTTAGGGCTTTAATTAGCATTTAAAAATTGAATATTTAATTATTTAAAAGGTTTGAAAAAGTTTTGATCATTGGTAAACTCTTACTTTATTTATTTTTATTTTTGGTGAATTTTTGGTAATTTTTAGAATTAATTTTTATTTTTGTAGTTTGTACGGTTTTACGTTTTAACTTTCTAGTAGTAATTTTTACGTCTTCGTCATCTTCTTTTCTCATCCCCTTCTAAACCAACCATTAATCACAAACATTTAACAAGTTTTTCACACACATATACCTCATTGGGAAACGAACTTGGAATTCATAAGGGTCATTAGTGCTTGATTTTCCTAAATCATCACTCGATACTTTCCCTATTTACGCTCTTTTCCTAAAGAGTAGCAAAAACACTACAATCACTTCTCTCCAAAGCATCTAAGACCAAGTCATGGTTGTGGCATCGCCGGTTATCTCATCTTAACTCTGATGCTATTAATCATTTGGCTAAAAACGAGCTTGTTCGTGGTCTTCCAAAACTTAAGTTCGACAAGGATCATTTGTGCTCCGCGTGTTCTTTGGGGAAAAGCACCAAGAAATCATACAAACCAAAAGCTGAAGATACCAACCAAGAATAATTGTATCTGTTGCACACGGATCTTTGTGGGCCAATGCGTGGTCGAAAATACATTCTCGTCATGGAGGATGATTATTCAAGATTTACATGGGTTAAGTTCTTAGCAACCAAGAATCAAGCACCAGCATATATTATTTCTTTTCTTAAGATGATTCAGGTGCGTCTTAACGCTACTGTTCGCCGCATTCGAACTGATAATGGAACTGAGTTCGTTAATCAGACTCTACGAGATTATTATGAAGAGGTCGGTATTTCACATGAAACTTCAGTTGCTCGCACTCCACAACAAAACGGTGTCGTGGAAAGACGTAACCGTACAGTAATGGAAGCTGCTAGAACTATGTTGATTTATGCGAATGCTCCTTTATTTTTATGGGCTGAAGCAGTGGCAACCGCATGTTATACCCAAAACCGCTCCATCATTCGTAAGCGCCATGGAAAAACTCCATATGAGCTACTTCATGGACATAAACCTGATATTTTATTTCTTCATGTGTTTGGTGCACTATGTTATCCAAACACAAATAGTGAGAATTTGGGCAAACTTCAACCGAAGGCTGATATTGGAATTTTCATTGGTTACTCACCCGCAAAGAAAGCTTACCGAATTTATAACCGTCGTCTTGGCAAGATAGTAGAAACTTTGGATGCCGATTTTGATGAGCTGACAGCGATGGCTTCTGAGCAACACAGCTCTAAACCCGCATTACATGAGATGGGAACCGATACGATTAGTTCCGGATTAACTCCCAACAATCCTGTTTCTTCATCATTCACACCACCTACAAGGTCCGAGTGGGATGAGTTATTTCAACCTATGTTTGATGAATTCTTTGATCCTCTAAGTGATGATTCTCCAGCACCTGCGACAGTAGCTCCGATTCCCGAAGTTGTTGCTCAAGATAATGGAAATCAATCAGATGCATCTACAGTTACTATTAAACTAGATGCACCATCCCCTACCATTTCTCAAACTACACCCGAATCAACACCTCCACTCGTTCCTAATGATGTTGAAGAGGATTACTATGATCACGATTTGGAAACTGCTCACCTACAAGAGCTTCCATTCTTTGGTTCACAAATACCCGAAAACCGTAACGGTGCGTCTACCTCAGAGGAAGCTCATGTAATCGTTCACTCTGGACCACCACGAATTGAAAATCACAACACCAAATGGACAAGGGATCACCTAATACGCAATATTATTGGTGACATAGATCGACCAGTCTTAACAGCCATCAACTCCAAAAACATGCATTGTATTGCTACTTTGATGCATTTCTTTCTGATATTGAACCTAAAAATTGGCAAGCCATGACACAATCATCATGGATTGAAGCCATGCAAGAGGAACTTAATGAATTTCAACGTCTTGAAGTATGGGGATTAGTTCCTTTACCCGACAACGTTGACATCCTTACATTGTTGTGGGTATATAAGGTTAAACTCGATGAGTTAGGTGGAGTGTTAAAGAACAAAGCTAGATTGGTTGCTAGAGGTTACAAACAAGCTTTGGGTATTGACTTCGAAGAATCCTTTGCTCTTGTTGCACGATTGGAGGCGATTAGACTATTTCTTGCCTATGCTGCTCACATGAACATGATCGTCTACCAAATGGATGTTAAGACGACATTTCTTAATGGTGAATTAAGGGAAGATGTCTACGTAAGCCAGCCGAATGGATTCGTCAACTCGGAGTATCCTAATCACGTGTACAAGCTCAAGAAAGCTCTTTATGGGTTGAAACAAGCTCCACGCGCGTGGTACGATCTCCTATCGTCTTATCTCATCTCGGAAGGTTTCTCCAAAGGCAAAGTGGACCCTACATTGTTTATTCTCAAGGAGGACAACGACATGATACTGGTACAAATTTATGTTGATGATATAATTTTTGCTGCCACTAATCAAAGACTGTCAGACCATTTTGAGAAAATCATGTCCACACGTTTTAAGATGTCAATGATGGGAAAATTTTCATTTTTCTTAGGGTTGCAAATTTCTCAAAATCCCAGAGGCATCTTCATTAATCAATCTAAATATGCTCTTGAATCGTTGAAAAAGTATCATTTTGAAAACTGTGACCCCGTGGATACTCCAATGGTGGAGAGACCCAAGTTAGATGAGGATAGGGATGGGATTGTTGTTGATCCTAAGCTTTACCGTGGAATGATCGGCACCCTTCTCTATTTGACTGCTAGCAGGCCTGATTTGCAATTTGCTATATGCATGTGTGCCCGGTATCAGGCTCGGCCTATCGAAAAGCATTTACATGTTGTGAAAAGGATCTTTCGATATCTTAAAGGAACACTTCATCATGGTCTGTGGTATCCGAAGGATTCCTCTATTGCACTAATATCATATGCAGATGCGGATTATGCCGGGTGTCAAGATACTAGACGTAGCACTTCTGGCAGTGTGCAACTTCTTGGAGATAGACTGATTAGTTGGGCATCCAAAAGGCAGAAAAGCGCTGTGATATCAAGTACAGAGGCTGAATACATTTCTATGTCCGATTGTTGTGCTCAAGTTCTTTGGATGAGATCACAATTAACGACTACGGTCTTGGATTCAACAAAATTCCGATGTACTGTGACAATAAAAGCGCCATTGCCCTTTGTTGCAACTACGTTCAACACTCCCGGGCGAAGCACATTGACATTCGCTACCATTTCATCAAAGAGCAAGTGGAAAATGGAGTGATCGAGTTGTATTTTGTCAACAATGAGTATCAGCTAGCGGATATATTCACAAAGGCCTTAGATCAAGGACGTATCGAGTTTTTGATCGAAAAGCTAGGCATGAAATCAGTCTCACCAGCGATACTTAAGGAGTTGGAAGAAGAATCTGCAGAATAGTGGTGGTAAACTATTCTAGAGTATCCTTTTATCGTGATCTTGTATATTATCCTATATATATAAACCACCAAAAGAAAAATACAAAAATATAAAACATACAAAAACCATAAAAATATAAAATCAAGAAAATCCAAAAATATTTTTCATTTTAAATCGGGCATGTCTTTTATTACGGTAATATTTACCGCCTTAGAAATGTCGATTAAAATTGACACGGCGCCATAAATAGAGTCCGTATAAAAGTTGTACATATTTTAAAACATGCCCAAATGGCTTGTAGTTATTTCTGACTGCAACCCGCTTTTCGCATTAAAGTCACGTATTTCATACGAAGACGTTGGCTCACAACGGGAATTAATTTTCTCGGGTATGGTTTACTTTAAAACCATACAAGGGATCAAGTTTACTTTATAACTTGGTCTAACACAAATTAGTGTACGCTTCAGTGCACTTATTTTGTAAAAATAAGAGAAATATTATTGCCACCACGAATCGTTCTTATATCAAGCTAAAACGAAAAAAGTCTTTCATAAGTACTCCTTAATACAAAAACTACAGCTCTTTAAATAGAAAACGGGTCTGTATTTAAGGGGGAGAAAATTTCAAATCATTTTCATCATCAAATCAGTCTTCAAAAGTCTTTCAGAAAATTAATTAGTTTCATGCTTAATATTTCATTATTTTTCGTGTGTATTTGTTGTGCTTCGTGACTTTCATGATTTATGTGACTCGGGCTTAGGCATAGAAGTTTAACTGAGGTGTTTGGTTGCGTGTGAATAAATATCTACTATACTGTTTTTGTAACAATGAATGTTAAATTTCAATAAACGAAAAATATCAAGAAAAAGGAGGACCATGAGTGTAACTTGACAAAAGTTGACCTAGGTCAAATTAAGTGTACTCGCCTCCCCCTTCTTCTCTCTCACTTTCGTTTCACAAACACACACTTGAGAAAAAATTGTCGCCATTGATAAACCTCCATTCCCTCGCTGTTTTTAATCAAAGATTTAGGATCTCATTCGTTTTATAAGGTATTAATCATTAATCCGGTTTCGATGTTAATTTTTATTGTGATTGATACTATATTTGTGCCTTAGATCGCTTCTATCAGAATTAGGGTTTTCAAGATTTCTTAGTCATAAATTGATTAGTAGGTTTTGATTGGATAAGCATTAGAATCCGATAGGTATCCCTAGATCACTTTAAAACATTATGAATTGGCCTTAGGTTTCCCGTTGATAAAACAGAGTATACAATTTGATTGTTTTCAGAAACTTGTGTTTTGAATGACAGTAGATCATCTACGAAACTCAACTGATCTTCAAAAGGATTTATCCATGAAACATTAGATTTCTACGAAATTTTCTTTCTACAAAAAGATTTCTACGAAAGGTTTTTCTAAAGAAACTGGATTTATACAAAAGTTTTTCTACGAAACTGGATTTCTACAAACGGTTTTCTACGGAACTTGCTTTCTACAAAGGGTTTTCTACGAAACATTTCTACGAAAGGTTTTCTTCAAAACTTGTTTTCTACGAAAGTCTTTTCTACGAAACTGAATTTCTATGAAAGTTTTTTCTACGAAACATTTCTACGAAAGGTTTTCTACGAAAGTCTTTTCTACGAAACTGAATTTCTACGAAAGGCTTTCTACAAAAAAAAATTCTACGAAGGGTTTTCTACGAAACATTTCTACGAAAGATTTTCTTCGAAACTTGTTTTCTACGAAAGTCTTTTCTACGAAACTGAATTTCTACGAAAGGATTTCTACGAAAGGATGTTTCTGCGAAAGGTAGTTCTACATGGTCTGTACGAAAAATTTTAATCCTAAGAGAGGTTGTTTTTCCTACGAACGTTGTTCATCCAACGAAAGGTTGTTTTTCCTGCGAAAGTTCACTTTTCTACGAGAGTTTGTTTTTATGCAACAGGATTTGTCTATTTCTACGAGAGTTTATTTCTTCGAAAGTTATTGTCTTATTAGCAGTGTATGATAGTATATGATATGTTTGATATGCTTAGAGGTTTTATGCTTTGTACCATATATAGTTTTGTATCAACTGTGTATATTCTATGTGAAGCAGTAAACATGTCAAAACAAGTTCAAGCTGATCAAACACCTGTCACCGATGACACGCCTCTCAAGTTTATACCAAGCAATTTTAGGCTAAAGGAAGACAACACTTCAGCTCAATATGCATACAAACTAGCAATGGAAATTCTTGATTGTACACCAATCAGGAAGGCATTAAGGGCTACTGCTTCGGTTCCTACTGTTTACATGCATGAATTTTGGGCATCGAAGAAAAGGATATCAGACACCAAGATTGCATTCACAATCAACAAAAAGGAAAAGACTCTCACTATTCCTTACTTTCGTAAAATATTTGACTTGACGACTCACCTCAAGGTAAAAGGTTTGCAGACAACCCTGACAAGAAAGAACTCATTCAGATGTATATTTCTCTTGGATATGATGATCCAGATTTACGGACTGCGTCTCAATTCAACACCGCAAGATTGGGACAACCCTAGAAAGCAATCTTCGGTACACTCATTCGATGTCTTACCGCCAAAACCACTGGATATGATTCTATGTGATTTCCACAAGCTTGCATCTTTTGGGGAATCTACAAAGGTAAGAATGTGAATTATGCGCATTTACTATGGGATGAGTTTCACTATCAACTATTCCACACCGCAACAAAGAAGAAGGCTGGGTACTTTCAATTCCCATGATTCATTAAGCTCATAATTCATTACTTCAGCATGAAGATAACTCAATTGATAAGCGTGAAGGGAGATCTCATCACACACTAGATGACGATGATACCATCGATATAAGATAAGACGGACAACTACGTATCTATACAGGTATTCCAACTCAAGTTCCTGATCACATGCTGAATGATGCAATCAAGGCAAGTGATGCATACAAGCAATTGTTGGAAGAAGTGGAAAACCAAAAGAACATAGTTGAGTATGGAGAGTTTTCTTCACAAAAACCCAAAGGCAAACGCAAACAAAGTGAACCATCAGAAGAAACAGGTTCACGTAAGCCCAAAAGGAAGAAAAGTATTGCCAAGTCTAGTGGGAAGCAGATGATGCTTGAGGATGAAGATGAAGATATTATTGAAGAAGAACTACTTCGCAAAACTGAAAGACGCAATGTAAAGAAAGCTATAATGCAAAGTAAGAAAGACACGGGGGTAGTGGTTCTGGTATGAAGGCAAAGGAAACCATACTACCTCCTGATATTGCTGAACTTGGGAAGCCTGATGATAACTAGGTTTTGTCCTAATTAAAAAGATTCGTTTAAGTATATCTCTTCGAATTGATTAACTTATGTTTAATGTGTGACTCTATTGTTTTTGGTGTAAACAAAGATGTGTCGTTGTAGTGTTTAAAATTAAAAGGTGCAAAACTACTAAGGTAAATGGGCACTTAAAGTTAATCTAAGTCTAATTAAAGTAAAGGTGCAAGTATTTAAAAACGTGACTGAAGTTAAAGGACACTAAAGTAAATGACGTAAACTTAAATCTATCTAAGGCAAACTTAAAGTGCGACTAAAACTAAGGCAAGTCTAAAATAAAACTAAGGCAAATAATCTTAAAGTGCAATTAAAATAAAGGCGGGAAAAATAAAGCTTGAAAATAAAAATCAAAGACAAAAGCTAATAAGAACCTGAATACAGCTCATTCGGAATAAACCTTCGTTTGGAACAATCACTCGTCCGGAATGTCACCTTCGGTTGAAATGATTTTTCTTCACTTGGAATATTACCAAAATCCTTGATCCGGAACTAATTTATCTGAATATGTCACTTATCCAAAACAATCCTTCGTTCGGAACTTTACTGATTCGGAACTCTAAATCTTGTCTTGATTCGGAAGTATTTGGTCACCCCTTGATTCGGAAGTTTCCGAATGAAGCCCCTTGATTCGGAAGTTTAGAACTTCCGAATGAACACCTCTTGAGTCGGAAGCTTACCCTTGATCCGGAACTTTATGACTTCCGAATGAAAAGCCTTGATTCGGAACTTGGTCCTTGATTCGGAACTTTGAGTTGATTCGGAACTTTTGAGAAGTTCTGGATGAAACCCTTGGTTAGGAACTTTGGAGTTCCGAACGAATACTCTTGACTCGGAAGTTTTCTCTTCGTCCGGAACTTTGAAAGTTCCGGATGAACAAGTTTGGGTCGGAAGTTTTGTTGGGTTAAAATCTTCCGAATGAAGCCTTGATTCGGAACTTTAGAAGTTCCGAATGAGCGCTTTCCCTCCTTCTTGGTTCGGAACTTTTCCTGGAAAGATCAGAAACAAAGCAAACACCCCCGAAGAACAAGGAGATACAGTAATAGCAGATATAAACACAATTAACCAAAATCAAACACACGGATAAATATAAACAGTAACGAATCAACAAATAAACATCAACAAACAATTAAAAACACGAAATCAAACAACTTTTACCACAATAATCAAAAACCACTTGGATCAAAAGAAAAGCATGAACATAAACATAAACACAACAAATCAAAGATTAAGAAAGGTAGATAAGAGATAGACAAGATAAAGTAAAGATTGACAATAATTAAAGGAAAACTTACTTGAAATTAAATGAATTTAAGGTGCAAGACAAGGTATTTAAATTTGACAATAAAAGTAAATGACAAGGAATTTAAATGGTGGAAGAGCTAATTGTCACACTTACCAACAAGAAAGAAATGACTACAATCCTAATCTATTTATAGGGGAGGATTAAGGAAGCTTCCTCCCCTCCTTCCTTTCTTGTTAATTGCAAGATTAAGTCCCTTTCTTCTTAATTCTTCATTAATTGCGTCATTAGTCCTTTTCTTCTAATCTTCTTTAAACTTGGACTTAAGGGACTTTTGGCTTCGGGATTTCTTCGAACTCGTCTTTAAATTCTTCAATAAAATAGACTTGAATTCTTTGGCTTTTGATAAACTTCCGTCTTTTGACTTTTTCTTCGATAAATCTTCAGAATTGGTCGTGGACTTCCGTTCTTTTTGCACTCTTGACTTCTTGACTTCGTCTTTCATCCTTTTCTTCAATAAAAGTCCGTAAATGCCCGTGAATGTCCGTGTTTTCTCCACTTTTCGCCTTTTCATCCTAAATCACAACAAAAACACAAACCACGCATAATTCCGACATACAAGACATAAAATACACGTTTTGGTCCGGTTATTATTGTAATTAAGTGGTAGAAAAGATGGATGTTTACACACACCTATCAAATCCCCTACACTTGACCATTGTAATGTCCTCATGCAATGCATTAGTTACAAAGCAAGATTACACTTTTCATCATAATCAATCCACGTTGGCCTTTATTAAAGAGATAGAAAATTAAAATCATACAAAATAAAGAAATCAAAAGCATACCTTGGGTTTTGAAAATGTTATGAATAATCATCATCCTCAAATTTTCACTTTCTCCAAACCAAGCTTAAAAACGAGATCATTGTTATTATAAGTTAGTAGACTAACACGAACTCATGTGGGCCAATTATTCACTTAGACTCCCTTATTCCTAGGGGTATCTCTTATATTTTATTGTTTGTCTTTAATGATCACGAGGATGCATTGTTTGACTTATTTCGATAGTTATTTAGTCTGAAAATAAAGTGCATGATTTAATCAATAGTTAGCTAAAGGACCAAATCTTTTAAAACTACTTCTCGGGACCTCATAAAGTTCATATCTTGGCATAACTCGCTTCGCGATTTGAGACCTTTCTCGGACCGATATTTGGCAGTGACTTCATACTTCAAATCTTGAGAGACGTTCATGAAATAATGGTCTTCTCTTCATATAGGAATTTCTTCACTTGAAGTTTTGTGAGATTCATACTTGGACCACGACTTCTTCATTTTTCTCCAATCTTTATTTTGGACTTTGATATACAACGATCCGCCTCCTTTTATGACTTGGATCTATTTATCCTCATACCTTGTTAGGGTCTTTTCGGATACACTTCTCCATGACTTTTGGGGAGTTTTGCTTTACGTCGTGTGTCTCGATCCTTCATATTGATTTTCGATAAATGATTCTTCACATCACTTTGGATCTTTAGCAACAAAACATAGCCCTCATGCCTTGTTAGGGCCTTTTCGGACTCGCCAATCTTCGCGTCCGGCTTCAATAAGTTATGCCTTGGCTATGAACTCTAATCCATACCGAGCAACTTTTAAACGATCTGGGGCTAGAAGCTAAGTAACTTTTCAAATCGTACAACCTTATTTATTAGCAGATAATTTATTAGCAAGCGATGGGAGAATAGGCTTATAATTAACTCACATAAATTCCCGAAAGAATACCAGACTTATAATTGGCTCTATTATCTCTCGTTCTCCACAGTTTAAAATCTCAAGTAATGAGACTCGTGGATACTTAGCCTATTAAATCACAGTTTTGGGTTTTCGAGTCGCCTATAGGATCTTGCAAATTCTTAGACTTTTTCAAGTTTAGAAATCGCGTTTTAAAGTTCCCTTGATAAACGACTCTCTAGGATCAATTATAGGAACTTGCGAAAAGTTCTTGTTCTTAACCCGTGAGAGTTAAGACTTTCGCGTTTTATAGCTCCCTATATAAAAGCCTAGCAAAACTTGACTTAAACACGTTAAGGATACTAGCTAGAGTAAACTCGGGTTGAGTCAAAAGATTCACAACGCTTGAAAATTAAAACCACTTATTTAAACATCTATTCTAATAAGGAAAGAAAAATAACTATACAAAGGGAAAAACTAATAGGCCAAAATAGATCAAAAATTTTGAAAAATGTCGAAAAATTGATTTTCCGGTTAAAATGAGGACAAATACAAGCAAAAGACCACTTAACTTCGATAGAAGTCCCCCCTACACTTAAGATAAACATTGTCCTCAATGTTTAAGCATGTGGGAGTAAACTCCCCTACACTTAGGACATTGTGCACGTTGTTTAAATCTTGCTAAGGAAAAGACAACTAAAGAGATTCCTATTTTAATATTGAGAAAATATAAAATAGTGAATCGAAAAGAGTTTAGGATAGAACCGGGAAGAAGTAGAACACGGAATCACGGGTCGTCAAGAATCATCAAGAGTGGATCATTGAAGCTCGAATCCCTGATTAAGAAGTGAGGAGAGGAAAACAAACCAAAGGGTCCCCCCTACACTTATGATAATGAAAGCGAAAAGATAGATGCATGGGTTGCCTCCCAAGAAGCGCTTGGTTTTTGTTAACCGAGTCGTGAGCCTGACTCGACCTTGATCATCAACGGAAGAAGCATGAAACATATCCACCAGGATCAAAGACATAGTTTTCATCCATCAATAAGCAAGAGCTTAAGGCGAACAAGGCAAGCCAAAGAAGAAGTGGCAGGGTTCCCTTAAGCAGCGATGGAGCACGGTGGAAGCAAGGGTGAAGTGCAAGCTTGTCTTCAAGATTTCCAAAGAGTTTTCCTTTTATTTCATCAGGTGGATACTGAGATGGCTTAAAAACTTCAATACCGGGGTCGAACACCTTTTCTTTTAAGGGAAACTAGCACTCAGGCTCAGCCGAGTGTGAAGAAGATCCGCAAAGAAGCACAACCTCGTCCTCAGAAGTGGGACAAAGAGGTGTCAAATCATACGTGCAACGGATTTCGGTGTCGATCGGTTTCTTCTCCTTTGACAGAATGTGCTTCAAATCCAAAGTAGGATCAAGTCGATAATCTTCAAAGTCATAAAGAGGAGCATCACTCTCATGAGGGAAGTATGTGTTGAGAAATTCAGAGAAATCTTCCTCAAATGAATAATCGTCCAAAGTAGGATCGAGTGATGGCGGAGGATCTTCATCATGTGAAGAATCGCTCGATAGAGTATCAGCCTCATCGAAATCATCGAAAGTGGGCAGCTCGGGATACTCAGAAGTACAATCAAAATCATCCGAATCTGAGCTAGAATCATCATCATCATAAGCATCAAAGACCGGTGGAGAATCATAAATGGGAGAAGCGTCCAAAGTAGAGTGAGAATCATCCACATTATCTTCAAAAAGTGGATTATCAGTGGAAGACTCGAATAGAGGATTGTCATAGACGGTAAAGTCATCGAGCACATTTATCATATTCACTGATTCTCGGCCTCCAAAGGATTTGCCTGTAAGCTTCCCCATTTTAAAAACTTTAGAATCATCCCCGACTCGTAAGATTAACTCACCTTCGGCCACATCTACTAAAGCTCGTCCGGTTCTCAAAAATGGCCGACCAAGTATTAAAGGAATACGAGGGTCCATTTCATAATCAACTACGACAAAATCGACCGAGAAAGTAAATGTGCCAACTTTGATAAACACATCTTCGGCTATACGAACGGGGTAAGCGAGAGTGCGATTTGCAAGTTCGAGAGTCATCTTTGATGGAATGAGGTCGGGCAATGATAGTGTTTTCCAAACACTCAGTGGCATCAAATTAATACTAGCCCCAAGATCAGCAAGGGCAGTAAATTCTTCAGTTTTGTTGAACACGCAAGGCAACACAAAACGACCGGGATCTCCAAGTTTTTCCGGAAGTTCTCTAAGAAGGACTGCAGAGCAGTTTTCATTTAATCGTGTGTTGCGAGTTCAATCAGCTTCTCCTTCTTGCTAAGCAATTCCTTGAATGTTTTGACAAATTTCGGCATGTGGCAAAGTGCTTCAACAAGGCTAATGTTGATGGTCATTTTAGATAGCATATCCACATATTTCGATACTTGACAGTCATTCTTGGCTAGCTCGTTGGTCTTGCCTATGCGAGAAGGGTATGGGATTCTGGGTTGATAAGGGTTAGGTGAAGGTGTAGTTGGTGAAGGTTGTGATGTTGAAGGGTCCTTCCGAGATACATCGTCATGACGAGGCGGAGACGGTAATGGTGCACTACTACTAGGTGTAGGAGGAGTAGGGATACATGGTGGTGGAGGAGGTGTAGATGATGGTGGTGGGATAGGTGGATCGACAATGGTAATTCCACTACGCGTAGTTATAGCACTCACATTAGCTCGCGGATTGGTGACGGTGTTTGAAGGTAGAGAATCCGAAGAAGAAGAAGGTTGAGCTTCGGGCAATAAACTAGCCAATAGATTCTTTAATTAAGTTGTTTGAGTGATGAAGGAGGATTGAAGATTATCACGAACCTCGGTTCTGATGTCATTACCTTGCTTCAAGATATCTCCTTTCAAATTGATTATTTGGCTCTGTAGATTCTTGATTTGCTCACCTTGAGTTCTCATGATGGTGTCAACATCGGGATTAATGGGTGGGTGTTGTTGGGTGAGTGGTTGATAAGGGTTAGAAGCACGAGGTGGGATTTGGTTGCTTCTATTGTAGTTGTTGGAGGGGTTTTGGTTTTGAGGAGAAAAACCGGGTGAAAGGTAATTGTTTGAACGGTAGCTCAGCAGATTTCTATCCCCTTGTTGTCTAGCTTGGTAATTTTCCGGTGAATAATTACCGTAAGCAGCATACACATTTTCCGGATTTCCTTGTGTCGAAGGACAATCGGTGTATGAGTGAGGACCACCACATGTTTCACAAGGATTAGCAACCGCTTTAACTTGTTGTTGTTGTTGGTTTGAAGCGAGAAGCGTAATACTTTTGCTCATTTCAGCCATCATGCGGGTGAGTTCGGTCATCTCAGGGTTTGCTGAGGTAGAAGAAACATTGACTCTCGGGTTGTTCCTAGAAGATGCAGAGGAATCCCAGTTCTTGTGGTGAGTAGTCATGTTCTCAATTAACTCTCTACACTCCTCGGGTCTCCTTTTCATGAATGTGCCACCGGCGGCTGCATTGATCGTATCTCGATCTCGAAAAGTCAATCCGTTGTAGAAAGTATCAATTAGGGTCACAGGGAGCATGTTGTGGTTTGGACATCTATCGATCAAGACATTATATCTCTCCCAAGCGTCAAAAAGAGATTCATCAGGGTCTTGCATGAAACCGCTGATCTGATTGCGAAGGCTTGTGACCATGGATAGTGGAAAGTAGCGCGACAAAAAGCGTTGAGTCATATCATCCCCAGTGTGAATAGAATTCTTCGGGAGACGATCAAACCATTTCTCGGCATGATGCGATAAAGTATGTGGGAAGAGTTGTAGGCGGAGTACATCCATTGTGGCCCCAGGCAACTTCATGCTTTGGGTGATTGTAATGAACTTGTCGAGGTGTTTGTTGGCATCATCATCAGGCAATCCTCTAAATGGGTTTGTTTGTACTTGCTGAATCATGTGGTGCTTCAACGAAAACTCAGGAGCGTTGATTTGCATCGGCGCAATCGGTCCTCCTCGTCCAAACATTGTTGGTTGACAAAGTTCCTCCATGGTCCGAAGATCGGGTTGTGGAAGAACATTGTTGTGATTATTATTATTATTGAGGTGCGGTGGAATGTTGTTGTTGTTAACACCTGTCATATCTAAATCTTCTTGAGGCTCGGGCTCTTGATAATTAGAAGATCTATTACGCATACACCTGAAAATGCAAAAGAAAAAGAAACCAAACACAAAGACAATATATATACACAATAAAAATAAAATCTTTTTGGATTTTTGAAAGTTTTAATTTTTATGGTTTTTTATCAATTTTTAATTTTTATGATTTTTAGAATTTTTTAGGCAAGAAAAATAACGTTCACAAGTGAACGGATCCCAAAAAGCAACGTGTCTCTCACAGAAAACTGTTGATCTTAACGAAAAGAGCCGGCAGCGGCGCCATTTGATAACTAGGTTTTTACCTAATTAAAAATTATGTTCGTTGAAGTGTGTCTAATCGAATTGATCTTAGTTCTCTATGTGACTCTGTTTTATTTTGGTGGGAACAAAGATGTGTCGTTGTAGTGTTTAAAATTAAAAGGTGCAAAACTACTAAGGTAAATGGGCACTTAAAGTTAATCTAAGTCTAATTAAAGTAAAGGTGCAAGTATTTAAAAACGTAACTGAAGTTAAAGGACACTAAAGTAAATGACGTAAACTTAAATCTATCTAAGGCAAACTTAAAGTGCGACTAAAAGTAAGGCAAGTCTAAAATAAAACTAAGGCAAATAATCTTAAAGTGCAATTAAAATAAAGGCGGGAAAAATAAAGCTTGAAAATAAAAATCAAAGACAAAAGCTAATAAGAACCTGAATACAGCTCATTCGGAATAAACCTTCGTTTGGAACAATCACTCGTCTGGAATGTCACCTTCGGTTGAAATGATTTTTCTTCACTTGGAATATTACCAAAATCCTTGATCCGGAACTAACTGATCTGAATATGTCACTTATCCAAAACAATCCTTCGTTCGGAACTTTACTGATTCGGAACTCTAAATCTTGTCTTGATTCGGAAGTATTTGGTCACCCCTTGATTCGGAAGTTTCCGAATGAAGCCCCTTGATTCGGAAGTTTAGAACTTCCGAATGAACACCTCTTGAGTCGGAAGCTGACCCTTGATCCGGAACTTTATGACTTCCGAATGAAAAGCCTTGATTCGGAACTTGGTCCTTGATTCGGAACTTTGAGTTGATTCGGAACTTTTGAGAAGTTCCGGATGAAACCCTTGGTTCGGAACTTTGGAGTTCCGAACGAATACTCTTGACTCGGAAGTTTTCTCTTCGTCCGAAACTTTGAAAGTTCCGGATGAACAAGTTTGGGTCGGAAGTTTTGTTGGGTTAAAATCTTCCGAATGAAGCCTTGATTCGGAACTTTAGAAGTTCCGAATGAGCGCTTTCCCTCCTTCTTGGTTCGGAACTTTTCCTGGAAAGATCAGAAACAAAGCAAACACCCCCGAAGAACAAGGAGATACAGTAATAGCAGATATAAACACAAATTAACCAAAATCAAACACACGGATAAATATAAACAGTAACGAATCAACAAATAAACATCAACAAACAATTAAAAACACGAAATCAAACAACTTTTACCACAATAATCAAAAACCACTTGGATCAAAAGAAAAGCATGAACATAAACATAAACACAAAAAATCAAAGATTAAGAAAGGTAGATAAGAGATTGACAAGATAAAGTAAAGATTGACAATAATTAAAGGAAAACTTACTTGAAATTAAATGAATTTAAGGTGCAAGACAAGGTATTTAAATTTGACAATAAAAGTAAATGACAAGGAATTTAAATGGTGGAAGAGCTAATTGTCACACTTAGCCAACAAGAAAGAAATGACTACAATCCTAATCTATTTATAGAGGAGGATTAAGGAAGCTTCCTCCCCTCCTTCCTTTCTTGTTAATTGCAAGATTAAGTCCCTTTCTTGTTAATTCTTCATTAATTGCGTCATTAGTCCTTTTCTTCTAATCTTCTTTAAACTTGGACTTAAGGGACTTTTGGCTTCGGGATTTCTTCGAACTCGTCTTTAAATTCTTCAATAAAATAGACTTGAATTATTCGGCTTTTGATAAACTTCCGTCTTTTGACTTTTTCTTCGATAAATCTTCAGAATTGGTCGTGGACTTCCGTTCTTTTTGCACTCTTGACTTCTTGACTTCGTCTTTCATCCTTTTCTTCAATAAAAGTCCGTAAATGCCCGTGAATGTCCGTGTTTTCTCCACTTTTCACCTTTTCATCCTAAATCACAACAAAAACACAAACCACGCATAATTCCGACATAAAAGACATAAAATACACGTTTTGGTCCGGTTATTATTGTAATTAAGTGGTAGAAAAGATGGGTGTTTACACACCTATCACCTGATGATTACATACCTCTTCATGAGAAATCTTCCCAAGTTGATGACGATGTCGACATTCATGATGAACAACAAGTTCATGACGGATTGAAGGATATGGACATTGTCGGATCTACTGATACGACAACATTTGTTAACACTGAACATCTGGTAACAAATGTTGAAACTACCAAAGCCACAAGTACTACAGTGCCTCCACCAGTTACTACAATGCCTCCACCAGTTACTACAATGCCTCCACCAGTTTCTACAGTGCCTCCTCCAGCTTCTACGGTGCCTCCACCAGTTATTACAGTGACTCCACCTGCGTCTTTAACTCTACCAAGTCAACCTATCTCCTCTTCAGCTTCAAGCACTACCATGACCATTACTCCTACACAACAAACACCAGTAGCACCGATATCGTTGATTCCATCATTACCAGCATTGTTCATGCTATAAATGGAACAACTCATGAAATCTCAACAAGAAGAGATGGAACGAGTTAAAGAGGAGTTAGCTCGTAGACAGCAAAGTGAAGAATCCACACGAAAAGCTCAAGAAGACGCAATTGCTAAATTTCAAGAAGAGTTAGAATTATCTCGCAAAGTACATGCAGAAGAAATAGCTCACGTCAAAGCAAATGAAACCGCCAAAAATGAAGCAACGATCATACGTCTTCGAGAACTCAAAAAGAAGTACCGAGCTGAGAAAGAGATTCTTGCCAAAGCTAATGACTCAATCGTTGAATCACTTGATGACAAGGTTAAGGAATCTATTGACACTCTGCGAGACGAGTTGAAACAAATTACTGCAAGCAATGTCATGATCAACTCTTCTGATACTCACAAGTCAGATTTTCTCATTGCTCAAAGTCTCATGGATTATGAGTTGAAGAAACTCTTACATGCTCGGATGATTCAAGTCGGGTCCTACAACAAAACCAAAGCTCAAAAGAACCTTCACCAGGCTCTTAAAACGGCTATGGATGAAGAAACTTAGATATTCAAGAAACATGGTACTGTAGTTCCTTACAATATCCTAAATGAAGAGAAAGAGGAAGAAGCATCCGACAACGATGACGATGATGCTGATGATGACAATGATGATGATAACAATGATGATAACGAAGAAGGGAGTTATGACGAAGGGGGAAGTGATGACGAATGAGGGAGTGATGACGAAGGCGGTAGTGATAAACACAGTGATGGTGATGATAATGGTGATGGTGACGGCAAAAATGGTGATGATGAAGAAGAAGGGGACGGTGATACAGGGAACAAGGATGGAGATAAGGAAGAAAAGTACAAAGGTGACAAATCTCACAAGGATGATGCTACCAAGGATAAATCAACTCCAAAAGCTAAGACACCTCCACCCCGTCAAGGAAAACGCACCAAGAAGTTTCATGATGTAGATGCTAATACAGCCTCATCACATACTCCAGCCACAACCGCTCCTACAATCACATCTGTCCCTGTCACATCTGCTCCAATTACCGCTGCTTCAGTTACCACACCTTTACTGCAACAACAACTGACAGAACCCGCTCAACCTGTACCAGATTTTCCAACATCTGATCCAGTCCAAGACATACCAGAAATTGAAGACGTAGCCATACCTGTTGTCGAGGTTCCTATATCTACTCAAGTTCCTGTTGTTCTAGAGTCAAGTGAACCGGCATGGGTGGATACACTCGAGGAAGATGAAAATGCACATGTACAACCTTGGGTTTCAAACGCTGCTGCACTTCGTCCACTGACAAAGGCTGATGAAGCTGAATTCTCCCAATTCCTAAGCAATCCAATAGATTTTTCAAGATTCTAGGAGTACAACTATGGGTCTAACATAACTCAAGCAATGGTTGTGAGAGGACTCAAAAATCCCAAACTTTGTGTTAAATCCAAGATCAGCAATATGGAATACGAGTACAACGCAAATGAGCTTCTGAAAGCATTGAGAACTACTCAGGGCAGTCTTCATGCACCTAAAAAACCTCTTCTCCCCACAGCTGCAGATGATGATCAAATCGCACTTGAATTCTTCATCAGCAAGGATCTCGAATACTTGGTTGATGAGACTGCTTTTATACATAGTCTCATCATCCAAATAGGGCTTAAAATGCATTAAATATCATCAAAATACCCAAATATATGCTTGTGTTTGTTGCTTGTGTATTTTAGGTACGGATATTGAGAAAATGACAAAAGATCACAAAAATCAGTCAAAAACGAACACGGGAAACGAAGCCGCACGATGAACCAAGCCCTAATGAAGAATTTTCCAAAGAAAGTCCTTGAAGAATTGAAGAACTATGAAGAAGGGTCCTCCAATATGGAAGAATTGACACTTTATACCCTCGTATCTTCATAATTACAAGTTTGGTCCCTAAAGTTTGTCAAAATTACAAAAAGGACCCTTAACTTTGAAGAATTGGCAAATTTAGTCCCTCAACAAAACTAAATTGTCAATATTAGCCCTCCAAGAAGTCAACAAACAAGTCAACACCTTGAAGAATGAAGACATGTCATTAAAAGCCCTTGAAGATTGCCAAAATTACATTTTAAGTCCTTGAAACAAGTTTGGAAACTTGTTGTGCCATTTTTGACAAGTCCTTGAAAGATAATTACAAAGGAAATGGGGTTTGTGCTGATTTAATACAACATGAAGGAAGTAAGGAAGTTAAGGGGGTGTTTCTGCCCAGACAACCTAAGTTGAACCCACCACTCCCCATCCTCCACGTCACCAACCTTAAACAACCCACCAATCATACACTCCCCTTCCTCCACGTCACTTTCCACCCACACCATTTAAACTTAATTAATCCTTTCCCTCCCAAACAAATTTTTAAATTAATCTAATCCCCATTTCAGATTAAACTCTTTCTAAACGCCCACATAAACCCTAAAAATTCCAGGTCTGATTAAACACAAACCAAAGGGTTTTTGGGTAATACTTTCCAGATCACTGATTAACCTAACCCTAATCCCATCCCCACTCCCAAAAAAATGTCACCCTCATCCTCACATGCTTGTACCATCCTCCCCTGCCCCACTATTCACTCCCAAACAAACAAAGTGCAGAAAAAATGAACGACCCACACCCTTGCTTACATCCTAAGCTAAAATGTGGACGTCCAAGATCTATTTTCACTGCTGGCACCCCCACAATAGTCCAAAGATCTTCACATGGCACTCTTGACCCAATTCAAAAGTTGGCATCTAACTGGCATCTTCAAATATTCGCCAAGGGCAAAGTTGAGAGTTCAAGTTATTAGGGTTAAAAGCTTCTATTCAGTTCTAGAATCATTTGTAGCCTATTATATAAAGGCACATAGGACTTTAGTTTAGGCTGTTCTTTTTCCTTCTCCTTGGTCAAAACCTTGTAAAGCCGTTTTGTTTAAATGAAATGAAATGTTATTGAGTTTGTGACGAGAAACAAAAAGAGCCCATTTACTTTACATTGCATTTTTAAATTTCTCAAGTTAAAATTTCAGTTTAAGTTTCTGTTTGGTGACTAAAGTTGTAAAGTTTTTAAGCATTGGGTCCAAGTGTTTTAAGCTGATCACATAAGCCTGATAATCTTGTTGATTATCAAGCTTAAGTGAGGGTTAAAGCCTTGTTGATATAGTTGTTATTTAAGTTTTAAGAAAATAAAAAAAAATCAGTTTTTTCTATTTTCAGTCAAATAAGCAATAGGCAGCTTAACTAATAAGCTTGCTTATAGCTTATTTGCTTTGTGACCAGCTCACTTTACTTGTTTTCTTTCCTGGTTTGTTGTGGTTGTGCAGGGGCAAAACCAAAAAGGGGGGGTAATCAAGACCCTCATTTCCATTTTCACCTTTTTCTACCAAGTAGCATCAGCAGCCCAAGGGTTCTGCTCAGGCCCCAGCCTGATTGGAGGTGACTAGCAGTCACTGAGGGACCTGGATGTAGGTCCCTCTAGGTAGCATTCTATCTTCTTTATTTTCAGTTTCATTTTCAGTGATTTGTGATTTGCATGAAAGTTGTGAAAAGTGGTGTTTTCCTGGTTGGATATTGCTTATATAGGTCTTGTATGCATGTTTAGATAGCTTAGGTTTGATTTGATTGAGATTTGTTAGGATTTGTTTTGAAATATTGATTTTCAGACTTTTAAAGGAGTGTTTGGATTAGCTGTTTGATTGAAAATTGTGACCAAGTTTTTGAGTTAAAATCTGTTTTACATACTCAACAAGTAAGTAGTAAGTGATAGAAGTACTTGACATTCAGTTTGGTAGATTTTTAATCAAGTTTGTATGTTAAATATTGGTCATATAGCATAAAATCAGAAAAGTGCATGGTTTGACTGATTTTGATAAAATTTGTGCATCGAAACTTGTAATCTGTTAGAGTTTAGGGTTAAGTAGGGTTTGAGGTTGATTACATATCATTTGGTTAGTTTGTATGCATGATTCAAGCATTTGAAACTCGTTTGTGTGCATATTGAACCAGCAAAAATCATCTCAGACCTTCTAAGACTTAATCAGTAACTTTTATGCAAATTTTTGTGCTTGATTCTTGCTAGATACTTGCTTGTTGTGTGTTTGCATTGACTCCCTACACTCCAACTGAGTGTAGGGGTGCCTTTTGTCCATCAAAAACATCCACAACTCCAAAAATCAAGTCCTCTTGATTGTCTTCACAAGTGAAGACACGTTTTTGTGTTCATCAGACACAAGTTCATACCTGGGCATTTGATTTGATCTCCTAGGCTTTAATTCTTGTTTATTTTCTTTGATAAAGTAAGTTTTGGAGTGTATTAAGTTGCTGGATTAAGTGTTTAAGTTTAAAAAAAAAAAAGTTTCCAAAAAGGACTGGCCAGGACTCGAACCTGCGCCATCCTCCTCACAACACTCACAACTTACCAGCGTGCCCTAGGGTCTTTGACTGCTAGGTTCTCTTTTCAAAATCTATTTAAGTGTTATTTGTTTTATAGCTTATTTACATAGCAGCTTATTAATAAGCTTTTTCCAGCTTATTCCTTTAAGTTTTTTACTGATTAGCATTTTTCTTAGGTTTGTATTAGGTTTTAGGACTTTTCAGTACAAAAGTTTATTTTTCCCTTAATTAATTAATTTTCTAGGATTATTTTTAGTTTAAATTTTAGAAAGTAAATTAAAAATAGTAAAAGGTAATTTAAAAATCTGAAAAAATAGTTTTTAGGTTTTAACCAACTTTAAAATTTAATATAAAATTATTAAATAGGTTTTAGAAACTTTTAATTGCATTTTTGTCTTACTTACATTATTTAAGATTTTTGGTAATTTTTTAGAATTTTTTAGTAAACTTTGAATTTTTTTTTGATTATTTTTTGATTATTTTATTATTAAAAATTGAAGTTTGATTTTTTTTAGTTTTTACATTTTTCCTAGGTTAAGGACACTTAATTAGGAGTTTTGACACTTTCCAAATATTTTTAGGACTTTTCAATTATTTTCTAGAATTAATTTAAGATTTAATTAATTTTAATAGTTTTTAAGTGTTTAAAAACAGTTTAATTTGGTTTTAAAATTTTTAAAAATAGTTTTTAGCTTAATTAGGATATTTTTGAGGTTTACAAACTATAAGATCTTGTTTAGGGCTTTTTAATAATTAATTGTGATTTTTAGGGCTTTAATTAGCATTAAAAAGTCATTATCTAATTAATTGAAAGGTTTTAACAAGTTTGGATTTTTTGTAAACTCTTAGAATATTATTTTGGATTTTTAGTAATTTTTAGGAATTTTTAGGTTTAAATTTTAATTTTTGCACTATTTACGGTTTTGCGTAATCGCCTTTTTCGTCGTAGTTTAATTCGTTTTCGTAACCGTCTTTCTTTCCTAATCCCATTCCTTTCTTCCTTTTTCAATAATATAATCACAAATCATTAATCAATTCAACACACAACGCACTTGCCTCCTCGAGAACGAACTCACTTCATTGGGTCATAACTTGTGGTTTTCCCTAAACTACTCGTTAATACTTACCCTAATTACTTTCCTTTTCCTAAAGGGGTAAAAACCACTACATCGTTTTGGCGCCGCTGCCGGGGAGGCGTGTTGTGTTTTGGTTGAACAATTGTTGTTTTTATATAGCCATAAATAGCTAATTGTATTAGTAGCACTCTACTAATACGTATTATCGTTTTTCGTTTTTTGTGAATACTATTACTATATTGTATACGTAGAACAATAAATTTACAAGTACTCCAAATACGTGAGAAATCACAACCTTGACTTGGGAGGTCATTACCCAATCATTGTATTCGAATCTCAAACCAAAGAAAAAAGGCAAAAATAGATAAATACTTTCGTGAAGCTCGATTTTGAGAAATACAAACTATAAGGTGGGTATAAGGCGGTTGTATTTCACGACCTAAAGGAAAGAGGCTCTTAAGTGCTTCGCGCCGCCTCGTTTCCTCCGCTTGCTTGTGCGTATTTTGATTTTGAAAGCTAATCGAGGGTTTTGCCGCCCAAAGTA
This sequence comes from Glebionis coronaria, assembly GCA_025667525.1. Lineage (NCBI taxonomy): Eukaryota > Viridiplantae > Streptophyta > Magnoliopsida > Asterales > Asteraceae > Glebionis > Glebionis coronaria. The sequence goes on along the minus strand of CM046879.1, from coordinate 189,947,469 downwards.
TTATTACATATCATATATATTTTCTTGGTTTCATTTGATTAAACCCTCTTGAACGATTTGGTGTTCCGCCATCGTTCTAAAGTCATCGAAGGCGTTCACTTCACGTGATCGTTTTCATTCCTTGAGGCTTCTTTAATCGAGAGATTTGATTAAGGAGGAGATTTGTAGATTTTGTGTCTACCTAATACATTCCAAAAATCCAAAAAAAAAAGCAAAAACAATCAAAAACCACAAAAAATTTGAGTAAGTAAAAACACAAAAAAGAATCTTCTTTGCTCGCCTTCTCGTTGTACGTGACGTTTATGCAAACTCGCCCCAAGCAAGACGTGCTCGTAAACGAAGAAACAAATCAATCACTCCTTCTAGTGAGGAGTCTCCTATTGACGAACCCATTGTAGTGAAAGAAGCACCCATGGCTAATCGAACTATGATGGAGTTGCTTCAAGCACCCACCGAGGGTTATGGAGAAGCGATTGTGATTCCCGCTATCCTTGCGGAGAATTTTGAGGTTAAGACGGGTTTGTTGTCCATGATTCAAAACAACAAGTTTTGAGGTGACGAAAAGGACAACCCTCATAACCACATTCGCCAATTTAATCGTCTCACCGCCACTTGCAAGTTTAAGGACGTCTCAAACGACTCGATTAAGATGATGCTTTTTCCGTATTCCTTAGCGGGGCCCGCAAAAATTTGGTTAGAGAAAGAGCCACCCAATTCTATATTGACGTGGAAGGATCTCGTTTCAAAGTTCGTGAACCAATTTTTTCCGCCTCTAAGACTACGCACTTGAAAAACGAGATTTCAAAGTTTTCACAAGAGTGTAATGAGAGTTTTTCAACGGCTTGGAATAGGTTTAAGGAAATGTTGCACGAATGTCCTCATCATGGTTTTTCCGACTTGCATCAAATTGACACATTTTACAATGGCTTGAACGATCATGAGCGTGATTATCTTAATGCCGCCGCGGGTGGTAATTTTTTGAGTAAGACGGTCGAGGAAGCATTGTTAATCATTGAGAATAGGTCTAAGGTCTATAGTCCTTGTAGCACGTCGAGTGTTCGTAAGACTTCGTCTTCGCCTTCGCCTTCATTGTCACACACCGTTGATGCTTGCCAAATCGAGGCTAATTTGGAGAACAAGATTTTTGATAAGTTGAAAGGATTGTTAATTGAATTTAAAGTTGGTGAACAACCCACTCCCGCTACGGCTAAAGCGGTTGAGGTTTCTTGTATGTATTGTGGTGGAGCTCACGATTATTCCGAGTGCATTACCAACGGTGGTAACACTTCGAGTGCCTTCGCGGCCGCGGGAACTTATAACCAAAACGGTCAAGTTCCTCGCACTAATCAATTGACTCCACCGGGTTTTCCACCAAATCAAAATGCTAACAATTATCGAAACAATCAAGTTGGTTACCAAAGCAATCAAAGAAACAATTTCAAGAGTAATAACAACTTTGGGAATCAAGGAAGTAGCAGCCAATTGCAAAATCAAAATCAAAACCGTAATTTTCAAAACACGAGTCAAGGTCTTCAAAATGTTTACACTAAAGAACTTCCAATGGACTTTTTGAATTACGCCATGGCAAATGATAAGATTTTGGAAAATATACAAGAGCAATTGGCTAGTCAAGCTAGGGACACGGCTAAAAACACCAAGGAATTGGCTAATTTTGTGAAGGAAAATCTCAACATGAGAATTGAGTTGAAAAATGATTTTGCTAATCAAATTAGAGGTCAAAACAATAAGATTGAACAAAGTCATGCTAGGCTTGAACAAAGAATTGACCAAAAAGTCGCAAGTCAAGATCTTAAGTTTAATAGTCAAGATGCTAAGCTTAATGCCATTTTAGAAGCCGTTATGGGGAACAAAGCCTCTACTTCGAGTGGTCTTCCTAGTAACACCGTCTCAAACCCGAAGGGAGAGATGAAAGTGATTACCACACGAAGTGGTAAGACACTTAAAGAACCGACTCCTCAACCAATTACTCCAACGGTGGAGGAAATTGAGGAAGAACCCGAGGTGGTGGTCGAAAAGGAGCATATTTCAAGCCCACAAAGTACCGCTCATGCCACACCTACGGTCGACCCTTTACCAACATTGGAACCTGAGATTCCAAAGGCTATGCCTATGACCCAACCCACACCACCCTTGCCTTACCCATCAAGACTTAGGAAGGAGAAACGACAAGAGCGCGACAACTACCAATTTGAGCTTTTTATGAAAATGTTTCGTGAGTTGCACCTTAATGTGAGTTTCGCCGATGCTTTGGTCATGATGCCTCGATTTGCCGCTAACTTTAAGAGTATGTTGAACAACAAGGAGAAATTGCACCAATTGTCTAGTTGTTCGCCGGTTTATCTTAACCGCATACCTCAAAAAGTCGGTGATCCCGGTAAATTTTTGATCCCTTGTGCAATTCAAGATATGGAAGAATGCTATGCCTTGGCCGATCTTGGTGCTAGCATTAATTTGATGCCACTTGCAATCTTCAAGTCGCTCAATCTTCCTAATCTTACTTCTTCACTAATGTCTATTGAGTTGGCCGACCATTCCACGATTCGTGCATGTGGTTTGGCGGAAGACGTTTTTGTGAAAGTGGGGAAGTTCTACTATCCCGTAGACTTTATTGTCGTTGATATCCCCACGGATCCTCAAGTTCCTCTTATTTTAGGTCGTTCGTTTTTAGATACGTCTATGGCTTTAATTGATGTGCATGCTAGAAAGATCACCTTACGTTTCAACGACGAGGAACTTGTTATAAACGCGACTCAAAATTCTCAACTTTCTCATGTTTATTCCGTTGCTACCATAAACCTCGTTGATATGATCGACGTGGTTTGCGAGGAATTTTCACAAGAAGTTTTAGGGTTTGGTGATGAAGAAACTAGTCGCAATCCCACTATGTTAGATCCAATTCTTGATAATTCGACACCAACCTTCACTCCTTTCGAAGGTGGTGGTTTTACGTTGGAAGAATGTAATGTTCCACGTACTTGTGACGAAGACCTCGACAATGATGAGGACTTCTCGATTATCAAGGATTTTCTTAACGATTTCCCATTTCCTCCACCCGAGGAGGTTATGAGTATCGAGCCTAAATCTTCACTTGAGGAACCACCTATCCTCGATTTGAAAGATTTACCTCCTCACCTTGAATATATCTATTTGGAGGAGGACAACAAGTTGCCGGTTATTATTGCGAAGGATCTTTCGAATGATGAAAAAACCGCACTTGTCGATGTTCTAAAGGATCACAAAGGGGCGATTGCGTGGAAGTTATCCGACATTAAGGGAATTGATCCCAAGTTTTGTACCCACAAAATCTTTATGGAGGAGGATTTCAAGCCCACAATCCAAAGTCAAAGGAGGGTGAACCCCAAAATTCACGACGTCATCAAAAAGGAGGTCCTTAAACTCCTTGACGCGGGAATGATTTACCCTATTTCCGATAGCCCTTTGGTGAGTCCTATTCATTGTGTCCCTAAAAAGGGAGGGATGACCGTTGTGCCAAACGATGCCAACGAGTTGATTCCCACTAGACTCGTGACCGGATGGAGAGTGTGCATTGACTATCGAAAGTTGAATGAAACCACTCGAAAAGACCATTTTCCCTTGCCCTTCATGGACCAAATGTTGGAGCGTCTTGCGGGAAACGATTTCTATTGCTTTTTAGATGGTTTTTCCGGTTACTTCCAAATTCCCATCGATCCTCGTGATCAAGAAAAACTACGTTTACGTGTCCATATGGAACGTTTTCCTATCGTAGTATGCCATTCGGACTTTGTAATGCACCGGGAACCTTTCAAAGGTGCATGATGGCTATTTTTCATGACATGATCGAGAAGACGATGGAAGTCTTCATGGATGACTTTTCCGTGTTTGGTGATTCTTTCACTTCGTGTTTGTCGAACCTTGAGAGAATGTTGAAACGTTGTGAGGAAACCAACCTTGTGCTCAATTGGGAAAAATGTCATTTTATGGTTAAGAGTGGAATCGTCTTAGGGCACAAGGTCTCGAAAGCGGGGATTGAGGTAGATCAAGCTAAGGTAGACGTCATCGCCAAATTACCTCATCCCAAAACCGTCAAGGGAGTTAGGAGTTTCCTAGGCCACGCGGGCTTTTATCGTCGATTCATCAAGGATTTTTTGAAGATTTCTCGACCCATTACACATCTTCTTGAAAAAGAGGCACGTTTTGTCTTTGACGAAGATTGTGTACGAGCCTTTGAAATCCTTAAGAGGAAACTTACCGAAGCTCCCATTCTTGTTGCTCCCAGTTGGAACCTCCCCTTTGAGCTTATGTGTGATGATAGTGATTACGCTATAGGGGCCGTTTTGGGGCAACGTCATGATAAGCACTTCTTGCCTATTCACTATGCTAGCAAGACGATGACCGAGGCTCAATTAAAATACACTACAACGGAAAAGGAGTTCCTTGTCGTGGTGTATGCATTTGAGAAATTCCGACCTTATCTCGTCTTGACAAAATGCATAGTGTATACGGACCATTCGGCTATTAAGTATCTTATGGAAAAGCAAGATGCTAAGCCGAGATTACTTCGTTGGATTCTCCTCCTTCAAGAATTTGATCACAAAATCGTTGACAAAAAAGGAGCCGAGAATCTAGCGGCCGATCATCTCTATCGTTTGGAAGATCCTCACCAAAGTGTTTACGAGCCCAAGGAAATCACCGAAACATTTCCGCTCGAGACACTTGGTGTAGTGAATTCTAAGCTTGATTCTTCTACCCCATGGTTTGCGGACTTTGCAAATTACCATGCGGGTAACTTCATCGTTAAGGGTATGACGACTCAACAAAAACGAAAATTCTTTCGTGACATCAAGTTCTACTTTTGGAACGACCCTTACTTGTTTCGAACTTGTGCGGATCAAATCATCCGACGTTGTGTATTTGGCACCGAAGCTTCTAACATCCTTAGAGCTTGCCATGAGGGACCCACGGGTGGTCACCACGGTGCTAATCTCACGGCTAAGAAGGTGTTTGATGTCGGCTTCTTTTGGCCTACTATTTACCGAGATGCACAAGATCTTGTGAAGTCGTGTGATGCATGCCAACGACAAGGAAAAGCCTCACAAAAAGATGAAATGCCACAAAATATCATCCAAGTGTGTGAGATCTTTGACGTTTGGGGTATAGACTTTATGGGGCCGTTCCCATCATCTCGTGGTAATAAGTACATTCTCGTTGCGGTTGACTACCTTTCTAAGTGGGTGGAGGCAAAGGCCTTGCCCACCAATGATGCTCGTGTGGTAGTCAAGTTTTTGAAGCAATTGTTTTCTCGGTTTGGAACCCCTCGTGCTATCATAAGCGGTCGTGGAACCCATTTTTGTAACGACCAATTTGAAAGGGTTCTAAGGAAATATGGGGTTACACATCGGCTTTCTACGGCTTATCACCCACAAACGAGTGGGCAAGTCGAGGTTTCAAACCGAGCTTTGAAAAGGATCTTGGAGAGATCCGTTGGGGAAAACCGACAAACTTGGTCGGATAAGTTGGACGATGCTTTATAGGCCTTTAGGACTGCTCATAAGACGCCCATTGGGTGCACTCCCTATAAGCTTGTGTATGGAAAGAATTGTCATTTGCCTATCGAGTTAGAACACAAGGCTTATTGGGCCCTAAAGCATTGTAATGATGATATGGAGACCGCGGGAAAACACCGGAAAATGCTATTGAATGAATTAGATGAATTGAGGGATATTGCTTATGAAAATTCATTGATTTATAAAGAAAAAACTAAAAATTTGCATGATTCAAAAATTAAAAACCGGGTTTTTAACATTGGGGATCAAGTTTTGCTTTTTAATTCAAGATTGAAAATCTTTTCCGGTAAGTTGAAATCCCGTTGGTCCGGTCCATTCACCGTGACTCAAGTGTTTCCGTATGGGACCATCGAGCTAGCTCAAGATGATGGTCCTAACTTCAAGGTGAATGGATATAGGTTGAAGCACTACTTTGGCGGGGAAGTTCCATCCTTGAACTACCTCGACCAAGTCACCTTCCCCAATGATAATTAGTGTTGAGGGGATCGAGTCGAGCTCATGACTCGGTAATCAAAAACGAGGTGCCTCGTGGGGGAGTCCCATGCTTATCCTATGTACATATTATCGCTTTCTAATGTAGCTTACGTGTGGGGATTTGTGCCCTTCCAACCTTTGTTCCGTGGTTGTTTGTGAATTGTGGTTTTTAGATCATGATCTTCACGATTGGAGCCTCTCGTGTTCGTTTTATGGGAGCACTCGATCGTTTGCTTTGAAGACATTTCTCAATATCCATGATATATCTTTTTGATGTTCTAACCTTAGGTTTTTAGCACACTTCATAAACGGCTATTAACTTATTGGTTACACCCTTTCCATGCTAGATTAGGCATTCGACTACGTCTCTAGTATGGGGGTGTTTGCACCCCTAGACTCGAAACATTGAGGACAATGTTTAACTTTAGTATGGGGGGGTGAATAGATACTTGCCTTGCCAAACCTTCACGCTTTCCAAAGTTTATCTTTTTGTTATCGTTTTTGTTGCAAAATAAGGCTAAAAATGGCCAAATTTTAAAAAATTTTCTCATGTTTTATAAGTGTTTGAAGACAGGAATGTAGGTTTTCCGATGGCGAGAATAAGAGTAATTTTTGACTCGACCATGCGTGTTGAGCACTTAGCTTTGGTTCCTTAACTACACATTAGGCTAAGTCTCTTAAATGAGGACGAGAAATGATAGAGTTAATTATAAGTTACTATGCTAAACGTAGAGTACTCGTATTCTTTCAAAAACTCATGTGTTCTCGTTGTTTGCTTATTCTCCCTTCGCATGTAAATATTTTTTGCTTAATAAATATTGACTTAGCGGTTTAGTTAGGATTGTTGGGTTTCTAGTCTTTTCTAGTAGCTTCAGTGTAATTAAATTGGGAAGACATTAAGGTATCACCAGCGTCACGGTTTTGAAGTATTGGCACCCCAATAATCGAAAGCTTCACCTAATAATAAGATTTCAAGTGCTCACCTAAATCTAGCAAACAATTTGAAGCCCCACAAGGCCGAAAAATCTATGCAAAATTGAAAGTGAATCAATCCTTAATCTTCGAAGCTTTAAAGATCCAAAATTCGCTTTAGCGTGAGGATATACGTCTTTGGCTAATAAAACCACCGATGAGGCGGATAATAAAAGGCAAGGCAAGACCGAAGTCATAATAAAAGCTTCATGGCGAAGTTGAATAAAAGATGGAGGTAAACCAAAGATAATAAGGCCTTTCCGTTAGGGGGCGTATAAAATTCTTGGTAATAAGTCTCATGTTCAAAACCGTTATAAAACCGTGTTTATCGATTCTTCTTGTCAACTTAATTTTTTGACATCGTTGTCTATTAGGAGGGGTTATTGATTTGATTGTCTTAGTTACATCGTTAGGACTCTATTTTTAGACCTAAATCTCTATTATCGCATAAGTCAAACAATGTATCCTCGTGAAACATTCAAGACATCATAAAATATAAGAGATACAACTTAGGAATAATGGGAGGATAAGTACGTGATTAGGGCATATGAGTAGTGTTAGCAATACTAACTTATAATGACAATGATCTTGTTGCACGCTTGGCATGGAGTTAGAGTGAAAATCGAGGACGATGAAATTATTTCTAACAAAGCATTCACGTGTTCTTATTCTATGAACCTAAACGTCCCATTTTGCGATGAAAATCATACATTATGTATAAAACGCAAGTAGTAATAGTAGTAGTAGTATAGCTAGTTTATCATTCAATAAAGTGAATAAAATGAATTTTGGAAATGCTACGATACTTTATTCTAGCATTGCGTGAGGGCACGGCAATGGTTTAGTATGGGGGAGTGATGAGACTGCTTTTATACATAGTCTCATCGTCCAAATAGGGCTTAAAATGCATTAAATATCATCAAAATACCCAAATATATGCTTGTGTTTGTTTCTTGTGTATTTTAGGTACGGATATTGAGAAAATGACAAAAGATCACAAAAATCAGTCAAAAACGAACACGGGAAACGAAGCCGCACGATGAACCAAGCCCTAATGAAGAATTTTCCGAAGAAAGTCCTTGAAGAATTTAAGAATTATGAAGAAGGGTCCTCCAATATGGAAGAATTGACACTTTATACCCTTGTATCTTCATAATTACAAGTTTGGTCCCTAAAGTTTGTCAAAATTACAAAAAGGACCCTTAACTTTGAAGAATTGGCAAATTTAGTCCCTCAACAAAACTAAATTGTCAATATTGGCCCTCTAAGAAGTCAACAAACAAGTCAACACCTTGAAGAATGAAGACATGTCATTAAAAGCCCTTGAAGATTGCCAAAATTACATTTTAAGTCCTTGAAACAAGTTTGGAAACTTGTTGTGCCATTTTTGACAAGTCCTTAAAAGATAATTACAAAGGAAATGGGGTTTGTGCTGATTTAATACAACATGAAGGAAGTAAGGAAGTTAAGGGGGTGTTTCTGCCCAGACAACCTAAGTTGAACCCACCACTCCCATCCTCCACGTCACCAACCTTAAACAACCCACCAATCATACACTCCCCTTCCTCCACGTCACTTTCCACCCACACCATTTAAACTTAATTAATCCTTTCCCTCCCAAACAAATTTTTAAATTAACCTAATCCCCATTTCAGATTAAACTCTTTCTAAATGCCCACATAAACCCTAAAAATTCCAGGTCTGATTAAACACAAACCAAAGGGTTTTTGGGTAATACTTTCCAGATCACTAATTAACCTAACCCTAATCCCATCCCCACTCCCAAAAAAATGTCACCCTCATCCTCACATGCTTGTACCATCCTCCCCTGCCCCCCTATTCACTCCCAAACAAACAAAGTGCAGAAAATGAACGACCCACGCCCTTGCTTACATCCTAAGCTAAAATGTGGACGTCCAAGATCTCTTTTCACTGCTGGCACCCCCACAATAGTCCAAAGATCCTCACATGGCACTCTTGACCCAATTCAAAAGTTGGCATCTAACTGGCATCTTCAAATATTCGCCAAGGGCAAAGTTGGGAGTTCAAGTTATTAGGGTTAAAAGCTTCTATTCAGTTCTAGAATCATTTGTAGCCTATTATATAAAGGCACATAGGACTTTAGTTTAGGCTGTTCTTTTTCCTTCTCCTTGGTCAAAACCTTGTAAAGCAGTTTTGTTTAAATGAAATGAAATGGTATTGAGTTTGTGACGAGAAACAAAAAGAGCCCATTTACTTTACATTGCATTTTTAAATTTCTCAAGTTAAAATTTCAGTTTAAGTTTCTGTTTGGTGACTAAAGTTGTTAAGCTTTTAAGCATTGGGTCCAAGTGTTTTAAGCTGATCACATAAGCCTGATAATCTTGTTGATTATCAAGCTTAAGTGAGGGTTAAAGCCTTGTTGATATTTAAGTTTTAAGAAAATAAAAAAAAAATCAGTTTTTTCTATTTTCAGTCAAATAAGCAATAGGTAGCTTAACTAATAAGCTGGCTTATAGCTTATTTGCTTTGTGACCAGCTCACTTTACTTGTTTTCTTTCCTGGTTTGTTGTGGTTGTGCAGGGACAAAACCAAAAAGGGGGGGTAATCAAAACCCTCATTTCCATTTTCACCTTTTTGTACCAAGTAGCATCAGCAGCCCAAGGGTTCTGCTCAGGCCCCAGCCTGATTGGAGGTGACTAGCAGTCACTGAGGGACCTGGATGTAGGTCCCTCTAGGTAGCATTCTATCTTCTTTATTTTCAGTTTCATTTTCAGTGATTTGTGATTTGCATGAAAGTTGTGAAAAGTGGTGTTTTCCTGGTTGGATATTGCTTATATAGGTCTTGTATGCATGTTTAGATAGCTTAGGTTTGATTTGATTGAGATTTGTTAGGATTTGTTTTGAAATATTGATTTTCAGACTTTTAAAGGAGTGTTTGGATTAGCTGTTTGATTGAAAATTATGACCAAGTTTTTGAGTTAAAATTTGTTTTACATACTCAACAAGAAAGTAGTAAGTGATAGAAGTACTTGACATTCAGTTTGGTAGAGTTTTAATCAAGTTTGTATGTTAAATATTGGTCATATAGCATAAAATCAGAAAAGTGCATGGTTTGACTGATTTTGATAAAATTTGTGCATCAAAACTTGTAATCTGTTAGAGTTTAGGGTTAAGTAGGGTTTGAGGTTGATTACATATCATTTGGTTAGTTTGTATGCATGATTCAAGCATTTGAAACTCGTTTGTGTGCATATTGAACCAGCAAAAATCATCTCAGACCTTCTAAGACTTAATCAGTAACTTTTATGCAAATTTTTGTGCTTGATTCTTGCTAGATACTTGCTTGTTGTGTGTTTGCATTGACTCCCTACACTCCAACTGAGTGTAGGGGTGCCTTTTGTCCATCAAAAACATCCACAACCCCAAAAATCAAGTCCTCTTGATTGTCTTCACAAGTGAAGACACGTTTTTGTGTTCATTAGACACAAGTTCATACCTGGGCATTTGATTTGATCTCCTAGGCTTTAATTCTTGTTTATTTTCTTTGATAAAGTAAGTTTTGGAGTGTATTAAGTTGCTGGATTAAGTGTTTAAGTTAAAAAAAGTTTCCGAAAAGGACTGGCCAGGACTCGAACCTACGCCATCCTCCTCACAACACTCACAACTTACCAGCGTGCCCTAGGGTCTTTGACTGCTAGGTTCTCTTTTCAAAATCTATTTAAGTGTTATTTGTTTTATAGCTTATTTACATAGCAGCTTATTAATAAGCTTTTTCCAGCTTATTCCTTTAAGTTTTTTACTGATTAGCATTTTTCTTAGGTTTGTATTAGGTTTTAGGACTGTTCAGTACAAAAAGTTTATTTTTCCCTTAATTAATTAATTTTCTAGGATTATTTTTAGTTTAAATTTTAGAAAGTAAATTAAAAATAGTAAAAGGTAATTTAAAAATCTGAAAAAATAGTTTTTAGGTTTTGAAATATATTGTTGAGGTTTACAGCTAAAAAAGTTTTCAAAAAGTCTAATTTTTATTTTATTGGATTTTAGGGTTTTTTTAACCAACTTTAAAACTTAATATAAAATTATTAAATAGGTTTTAGAAACTTTTAATTGCATTTTTGTCTTATTTATATTATTTAATATTTTTGGTAATTTTTTAGAATTTTTTAGTAAACTTTAAATTTTTTTGATTATTTTATTATTATTTTATTATTAAAAATTGAAGTTTGATTTTTTTTAGTTCTTACATTTTTCCTAGGTTAAGGACACTTAATTAGGAGTTTTGTCACTTTCCAAATATTTTTAGGACTTTTTAATTATTTTCTAGAATTAATTTAAGATTTAATTGATTTTAATAGTTTTTAAGTGTTTAAAAATAGTTTAATTTGGTTTTAAAATTTTTAAAAATATTTTTTAGCTTAATTAGGATATTTTTTAGGTTTACAAACTATAAGATCTTGTTTAGGGATTTTTAATAATTAATTGTGATTTTTAGGGCTTTAATTAGCATTAAAAAGTCATTATCTAATTAATTAAAAGGTTTTAACAAGTTTGGATTTTTTGTAAACTCTTAGAATATTAATGTGGATTTTTAGTAATTTTTAGGAATTTTTAGGTTTAAATTTTAATTTTTGCACTATTTACGGTTTTGCGTAATCGCCTTTTTCGTCGTAGTTTAATTCGTTTTCGTAAGCGTCTTTCTTTCCTAATCCCATTTCTTTCTTCCTTTTTCAATCATATAATCACAAATCATTAATCAATTCAACACACAACGCACTTGCCTCCTCGAGAACGAACTCACTTCATTGGGTCATAACTTGTGGTTTTCCCTAAACTACTCGTTAATACTTACCCTAATTACCTTCCTTTTCCTGAAGGGGTAAAAACCACTACATCATTGGTCAATGGAGCAAACAATTATGCGACCTCCTTAACATTGGTAAAAGCTGCAACTTGGGATTTGATACCTTGGATAAAGGAAAAAGTTAATCGTCTCTGGGTTCCACAAGTATATCCTGAATATGATCGATATGCCGAATTGGGTGCTTCACATTGGGATGAGAGTGTGCGACGCGCCTACAACTATGCATGTCTGCACAACTCAGGTCCTTAAGTCTTCTCTCTAATTCGAATCAAAAGCATCCAAGGAGTTAGGATTGAACCCAAAACTGGCTATCAACACTCGACAGAGATTAGAATCAAAAGAGAAGATGATAATATGTACACTATCCAGGAAGGAGATTTTCCACTTCTTCGTCTCGAAGATATTGAAGACATGCTGCTTTTGATTACTCACAACGCGCTCAGACACTTGAACTCTGAAGAACTCATTGCCTTGAATTCAGCTCTTAGAATGTACACACGTCGAGTTGTCATCAAGAAAAGAGTTGAAGATCTGCAACTTGGAGTAGAAAGTTATCAAAAGAAGCTAAATCTTTCAAAACCACGTACTCAAGTATTACAAAGGCATACATACAAATCTCCATACACCAGCACCACTGACCCGATGCCCGGCATTTTCTACTTGAATGGTCGTGGTCTAATGAAGTTCATGAGAATTCTAGAGATCAACAAATTCTGTGACGGGACTCTCAACCATATTCGGGAAAAGTTGGTGCATCTCAACAAGTACAAGACTCTTCCAAAGGTTACTGTAGAATGGCACACGGTATTTTAGTAGAGTGCTACCTATACGATCAAGAAGATCGATGAAAAGCTAAGGGAAAGACGTCTTATAAGAAGTGTAGAATGATTCGTTGGTGGAAGACCATATGGAGCGCACCACAAGCTAATGGAACAATTCATTTAAAATGGGTCGTACTATCTCAGGTCACCTCCATATATTTCTTGTGAATATGTAAATACTATGAATATTGTGCTTTTGTGGCATTTCTCACGAGATTCTAAATCTTTCAAAATCTATCATACTCAAGCACTACAACTAACCCTCATTAACTTGAGGGGAGCATTGATATGTTCTATGGCCAGCAACTGATTTCATTTTGTTACCCAAAGACCGGTTAATCCATTAATATCCAAAATATTAAATGGTTAACATTTTGGATAAGGGGAGAAAATAGGATTAAGGAGACTTGTAAATATATGTGGCTAAAATTGAAATGAGCATTAATGGTAAACCCAACTTGATATATGTTATGCATATGTTAAGGGGGGGGGGGGGGCATTTTGTTATCAAAAACACTGAAGGTACAAAACACTCTTGATATTTATATCATAAGTACATCAGTGATTTTCAAGGAATTTTCATGAAGACGAATACTTACCCAAAACACACTTAATTCACGATGGATGTGGTGACAAAAGGGTGGTAGGATTAGGTACTAGTCCAATGATTCTTCCAGAACCGGAGGAATCTTCCCAAGGACAATTCCATAGTTAGAAAATAGAAGTCCTTAGGAAAGATGGAGAATGGATTGTGAACTTAGCTGAATGCCGACCAAGTACTGATGCTAGCACTGGAACAATCACAACAAGGTGCTAGTGATGATGTATTGGTAAGCATTGCAGGGGTTGAAGAATGAAAAAGAAATGTAAAGATAAAGGGTGTAAAGAAAGAAGCCCTCCATACAACTTAGGCAGAAACCGGGTCAACTCATCTTGAAGACAAAGTATCATGGACCCAATGATGCGATGCACAACCCCTCCCAGCCAACTAAAATATCTCTCAAAATGTATTTGTTTTAATGTCACGGAGGTCAACACGTTATCTATCGGTTTATTCACTTCGAATAAATTGATATTGAAAAGGTGGCAATCCTCCAGCCTCCGCTCACCAAAACAAAATGCAGGGGTTGAAGAATGAAAAATGGTTTAAAGAAAGAAAGAAGCCCTCCTTACAACTTAGGCAGAAACCGGGTCAACTCATCTTGAAGACAAAGTATCATGGACCCAGTGATGTGATGCACAACCCCTCCCAGCCAACTCAAATATCTCTCAAAAGGTATTTGTTTTAATGTCACGGAGGTCAACACGTTATCTATCGGTTTATTCACTTCGAATACATTGATATTGAAAAGGTGGCAATCCTCTCCAGCCTCTGCTCACCAAAACAAAATGCACTATTGAGTCTAGAGTCACGAGATCATCAAAAGTCTCATTAGGACACAATTTAAAAACAAGAAATATTTTTATGAGTCCTACGAAATATTCTTGTAATATTGCCAGAACATCTGAGTATTACGAAAGTATTACAATGAAGATGGAAATCCTGCTTGAGCCAACATCAAACAAGCTCATGGTAGGTGACACGTGCGGTTCTTTAAGAACTAACCTTGTGAAAACTGGAAAGAAACGATGGTTTAACTCTTAATTGAGATTAAACTTGTTCCAGGGCCTCTACGCAAAATCCAAGTGATCTTGCCAGAACACTCAGAGTGGCACTCTTTATTGTTCACAGTGAAGAGTGGAAATCCTTCCAGTGTCAACATCAAACAGCACTGCGGTAGGTGACAAGCAAGATTCTATTTGAATCAAGCTCGTGACAACTGGAAAGCAACGATGGTGAAAATCTTAATTGAAATTAACTTGTTCCAGGATTCATGAATTGACGGCTTTAATCATAAGGATATCTAATATCCAAGTGATTCACTCTTTATGCTCGCAGTCAGCTATGGACGGTCGAATAAAGAGAACGGGTTTACCCGTGAAATCTTGTCAAGGAGATCTTTAATTAGAGCTACCTGTCTGTACGATATTTATTATCGTCCAACGGTCTTCACCGACCGGAGGTAAAATGCTACCGAATCAGAGTAAAATGTCAAAGCCATTTTATCCATGTCTTATTATGTTGCTGCATTTGAAGATGGTGGCGTTGCGGTGTACCAGATGAAGTCGTCCTCACATACTTATTCCTTCTGTATCAAATATTTCAACAAAATTCAAGAAAGTATGACCTAAAAGTCTTCCGCTGTATCAACTCTAAAGTTTCAAGAATTCAACAAAGGATAGGTATGTGGGACATGAAGTCACAAAGAGGCAAACATCACAAGAAGGCAAAGACTGCACGTAAAGATGATCTCAAGTTACAAGACAAGTCAAAGCCAAAAGAACATGTTGCAAGCCAAAGCTCAAAGATTATTACAACATATTCACAAGCCGAAAAGGAAAAAGAAGAAAAAAGAAACTACTACGAGCTCAAGAACGAAGACTTAGTATAGTATGCTAGGTTTAGAACTTTGAAAATTGGAGTGACCTCCCTTAGGGGGAGATTGTTGGAAATACGTTTTTAATGTATATTAGAAGTATCGGTCACTCCAATTATATTATTAAATGTTGTAAGCTCGTAGTTAGAAAGTTAATACTTTTATCTTTTCATCCTAGCCCATGGGCCTATCCATGGGTTAGAAGGCCCAAGTCCACTAAGGACTTGGGTATATAAGCCCTCTCCTTTGATGGAGAGGGTGTTGGTTGTTTATCATTTTTCACATAATACATATACATTTCTCTCATCTTTCTCTCTATAGTTTCTCTCTCTATAAAACAAAAACCCTCTTGATAGATCTTATATTATCTTAATTCTACAGAATTAAGAATACTCTATGATGAATAAATTCCATACTCCGTGTATGAAAATTTAAAATAAAAATCATTCTTATCGAGTATTACTATGTTGGTAGGATGACTCATACGAGAGCATCAACATCTGTGACAGTAAATATGACACCTAAAGAAATAAGGTATTGGTTGTTGAGAGTGTGATTGCAGCTTTGCAAGCACAAGCCATCAATGTAGCTAGTACAAGTAATGGAAATGCTACTAGGAGAGAAGTTCCGATAGAGAAAAGATGTACTTACAAGGATTTCATGAACTTTCAGCCTTTTAACTATAAAGGATCTTAAGGAGTTGTTGGACTTATTCGCGGGTTCGAGAGAACTGAATCAGTATTTGTTCGCAGTGACTGTTCTGAAGATTGTAAAGTAAAATTTGTTGCGGGTGCGCTGATAGAAGAAGCTTTGTCTTGGTGGAATGCTTATGCACAACCCATCGGGATAGGGCAAGCATATCAGACTCACTGGAATGAATTTAAGAATTTGGTAGTTAAAAAGTATTGTCCTTGTAGTGAGATTAGGAAAATGGAGGAAGAATTCTATAATCTAGTAGTAAAGGAAAATAATCTCAAAGTTTACATCCGAAGATTTCAAAAATTGGCATTATTATGTCCTAATATGGTGCCTAATACTGAAAAATTGATGGAAGCTTTTATTGGAGAATTGCCTAGAAGTATAGAAGGGAATGTTACCGCCTCTAAACCCCAAACTTTAGAGGAAGTTATCACTATTACTCAAAGATTAATGGATCAAGTGATAAGGTATACTCCTGTACAAGTGGCAGTTAATAATAAGAGGAAGTTTGATGATAGGAGGAGTTTTCCTCTTAATCATAATTTCCAGAAGAATAGTTTTCGTAACTATAATCAAGGCAATAATCGTCAACAGCATAACAAAAGAAATGATGTTTCTAAAGTTTATGCTGTAAATTCGAGTAATGGTTATAGTGGAAGACAGCCCCTTTGTCAGAGGTGTTCTCTACATCACACAGGATTTTGCACTATCAAGTGTGAGAACTGTGGAAAATAGGACATCAGACAAGATTCTGCAGAAGTAAAGGATTAGCTACTGGAAGTAATCAAATTCTTGTATCTAAAGTTTGTCAAAACTGCGGAGAAAAAGGGCATCTGATGAATGAGTGTCGTAAAGAGAGCAATAGCCGAGGAAAGCTTAATTGCTAAACGATACTCAACAAGGTCATAATACGGTTTCGGGTATGTTTCATTTAAATCAACATCTGGTTAAAGTAATATTTGACTCAGGATCTAATAGAAGATTCATATCTGTTAAAATTGCTGCTAAGTTAGATATTCCGATTGTTTCTTTGAATACTAAGTATGATATAGAAATGGCCGATGGAAAAATAGTTAGCACTAATACCGTTATTCGAGGATGTATCATTACTTTATTACGTCAGTCCTTTGAAATCGATCTTATACCCATTAAGCTCGATACTGTTGACGTAGTCATTGGAATGGACTGGTTATCTAAATACCATGCCAAAATTCTATGTGATGAGAAAGCCGTTCATATTCCTATTAACGGTGAAGTTTTGATTGTCCATGGTGAGCAAAGTAAGACTCGACTGAATCTCATATCGTGCCTTAAGATAAATAAGTACGTATCCCGAGGTGGCCAAGGTTTCTTAGTTCAAGTAGCGGAAGAGGAGAAAGAAGAAAAGCGATTAAGAGATATTCTGATAATTAGAAAATTTCCCGAAGTATTTCTCGAAAAATTACCAGGTTTGCTGCCTAAGCGTCAAGTTGAATTCCAAATCGATTTGATACCAGGAGCAACACCAGTTGCTAATGCGTCTTACCGATTAGCACCTTCGGAAATGCAAGAATTGATAAGTCAAATCCAAGAACTAACTGATCGAGGATTTATTAGACCAAGTATATCGCCGTGGGGAGATCCAGTCTTATTTGTGAAATAGAAAAATAGATCTATTAGGATGTGTATCGATTATCGTGAGTTAAACAAACCTACTATAAAGAACCGTTACCCATTACCCAGAATCGACGATTTAGTTGATCAACTCCAAGGATCAAGCATATATTCGAAAATTGATTTACGGTCAGGTTATCATCAACTAAGAGTTAAGGAAGAGGATATTCCTAAAACTGCTTTCAAAACGGGGTATGGACATTATGAATTTCAAGTGATGCCTTTTGGTTTAACCAATGTACCAGTTGTTTTTATGGACCTCATGAACATAGTGTGTAAGCCTTACTTGGATAAATTCTTAATCGTGTTTATCAATGATATTCTTATCTACTCTCGTAATAGAGAAGAACTACCCAAGCATCTTGGTATAATTCTCGAATTACTTAAGAAGGAGAAGTTGTATGCTAAGTTCTTGAAATGCGAATTTTCGATCGATGTTGTTCAATTCCTAGGACATGTCATTGATAGCCAAGGTATTCGTGTGGATCCTGCTAAGATTGAAACGGTAAAGAATTGGAGTAAGCCTAGTACGCCTACGGAAATAAGACAATTTTTAGGACTTGCTGGGTATTACCGAAGATTTATCGAAGGTTTTTCAAAAATTTCTAAAGCTTTGATTGAATTGACTTAGAAAAACAAACCGTTTGACTGGGGAGATAGTCAAGAGACAGCTTTTCAATTATTGAAGCGAAAGTTGTGTGAAGCACCTATCCTAGCATTACCAGAAGGTAACGATGACTTTATCGTTTACTGTGATGCATCTATTCAAGGAATGGGAGCAGTGCTTATGCAAAGGAATAATGTTATTGCTTATGCATCAAGGCAACTTAAACCTAATGAGAAGAATTATACTACTCATGATCTAGAATTAGGAGCGGTGATATTTGCTCTTAAAATCTGGAGACATTACCTCTATGGTACGAAGTGTGTAGTATTTACTGATCATAAAAGTCTTCAATATATTCTTCATAAAAAAGAATTGAATATGAGACAGCGACGTTAGTTAGAATTACTTGCTGATTACGATTGTGAAATTCGTTATCACCCAGGTAAAGCCAATGTAGTAGCTGATGCTTTAAGTCAAAAAGAGCGTGTAAATCCGTTACGAGTTAGATCATTAATAATAACTCTTTTACCGAAGTTACCTACCCAAATTCTTAAAGCGCAAGAAGAAGCACTTAAGGTAGAAAATGTAGGAGCTGAGAAATTAAGAGGAATGGATAAAGAATTTGAAGTTCGTCACGATGGAATTCGTTGTATTAAAAATCGTAGTTGGTTACCTGCCCATGGTAATTAACGAGATTTGATTATGCACGAGTCTCATAAATCGAAGTATTCTATACATCCTGGTTCCGACAAGATGTATCAAGATCTGAAGAAACTCTATTGGTGGCCTAACATGAAGGCAATCATAGCAGAATATGTTAGTAAGTGTTTAACGTGTGCAAGAGTTAAAGTAGAGTATCAAAAACCATCCGGTCTATTGATACAACCAAAGATTCCAATATGGAAGTGGGAAAGAATTACGATGGATTTTGTGACTAAATTACCTAAGACATCAAATGGACATGAAACCATCGGGTTATTGTCGATCGTCTTACAAAATCTGTGCGATTTCTTCCTATTAAAGAGACTGATAGTATGGAAACTCTTACGAGATTGTACATTAAGTAAATAATCTCTCAACAAGGACTGCCTGTATCTATTATCTCATATCGTGATAGTCGTTTTACATCTGTATTTTGGGGATCGATGCAAAATACTTTAGGTACTCAATTGGACATGAGTATGGCATATCATCCACAAACAGATGGACAAAGTGAAAGGACTATTCAAACTCTCGAAGATATGCTTAGAGCTTGTGTGATGGATTTTGGAAAAGGATGGGAGAAACATCTACCTTAAGTAGAATTCTCTTATAACAATAGTTATCAGGCTAGTATTAAAGCATCTCCTTTCGAAGTACTTTATGGAAGAAAGTGTCGATCGCCTGTTTGCTAGGACGAAGTTGGAGATGTTCAACTGACTGGACCAGAAATAATACATGAGGCTACTGAAAAGATTGTTCAAATTCAACAACGATTACAAGCTTCACAAGATAGACAAAGGAGTTACGCTAATACTAGACGTAAACCTTTGGAATTTGCAGTAGGAGATCGTGTTATGTTGAAAGTTTCGCCTCATCAAGGAATTATCCGATTCGGAAAGAAGAATAAACTGAATCCAAGGTATATAGGACCATTTAAAATAACCAAAAGAATTGGCCCTGTGGCATAAGCGCTACCTAAAGAGCTTAGTAATGTTCACAATACTTTTCATGTTTCGAATCTAAAGAAATGCTTATCTGATGAATCTCTCATCATACCGATGAAAGAACTTCAACTTGATGATAAGTTAAATTTTGTAGAGGAGCCTGTAGAGATTATGGATAGAGAAGTGAAACGCTTGAAGCAGAACCATATCCCAATAGTTAAGGTACGATGGAACTCGAAGAGAGGACCTGGGTATACTTGGGAACGTGAAGATCAACTTCGAGCTAAATATCCGCATCTATTTTATTTTGTTACCCCTAGTTCTAGCTAAATCTCAGGACGAGATTTAAAATAAGGGGAAGAGACTATAACATCCAATAGTTTTGATTAATGTAATATCTATGTTTGTAAATAAAGAGATGATTTTACTAAGAAATTTTTCCTTTTGTTTATGATGTATGACTAAATTGTTGAATATATGAATACTCACTATCTTAATTATCACATCCACATATGCCTACATGTTACATGCACTATGTATATATCAAGTCTGAGTTTTAAAGATAACTACATGTACAAATAATGAATCAGAACAACTTAAATACAACAAAGATACCCTAAATAGCCATAGAAACCCTAGAAATCCCTTATAAACTGATATTCCAAGCAATAGAACTACTAAATAACTATGTATTATTACTAAAAACTTTATACTAATTCTAATCTACCATATAAAGAAAAGGTAAATAATCACAAAACACTAATATTCACTAATCACAAGCTAATTACAAGAAAATGACATAAAACTAAGATTAGCATATAAAATCCAATCTATAATGAATTAGACTCTAATCTTTTGTAACAAATTATAAACTCAACTAAGTATCATAATATAATCATACATTTATCTTAAACTAAGTTACAAATTATTAAAGCATAAAGTATAAGTTTTCAAAGCATAGAACCTTAAGCTTACTTAAATAACCCTAGAATATAATCAACCTATATAAACTCTTAAACTAAGAATGTAGAACCCATAGAAGTCATAAACATACTATATAAGACTTATAGTAAGATTACATTAAGATACAAACCCTAATTACCCAAAATAGAAAGTCATTATGCTTAATGATATATAAACCCTTATATTAAGAAATCTACATGGAATTATAACTGTTGGGCCAATGAAAGTTTTAACTATGGCCCTGTCTAGATTTGTTTAAATTAGACTAAGTGTTGAAAGGTCGCTGAGAGGACCAGCGACAGAGACTAGACCAGTGGAAGGCAAAGCCTCAGCTGGCACACCAGGATCATTCAAGTCAAAGACAACGTCAGAGAAGTCGAAGACAATCTGAAGTCAGACTCACCAGCGATTATGGATAGCTGGGATGTCAAAGGAATGCACTGGTGTTCAAGGATCTCTGAGTTGACAACACTCAGAGATCACTTAAGAACCCTAGAGACTTGGATCAAGCAAAGCTTATCCAACCCCTTATAGTTTAGGTGGGAGAATCTTACAAGTGTTTTGAGCGGGACAAAACAAGAGATTCAAAGTCAATGCCTAGTACGACCTAGTGGGACAAAGGTGAACAGTTGGCAGAACTGTTTACCTAAAGTAGTTAAAGGCATGTCTCGATTTGGACATGCATTTAATACGTTGTACTCTTCCATTCAGAAGATGACACGTATCAACTACCCCCACTAAGGATACAACCTCGTACCACTATAAATAGGGGATGAGAAAGAAGTTAAGATTCAACCCTTGTGCTTGGAATCTTTATCTAAGTTCTTTCTCCCACTTGAACTACTGAGGCCTCAGCTGTCCATCAGCGACTCGTTGGTTCACTTGTAAACTTGAGTCTCGAATCAAGTTTACTTGTTCTAGGGTTCATTTCTTGTTGTTATTCAACAGGTGTATTCATAACACTTTGTAATACTTTGTTGATAATAGTTAATAAAGGATTACTCGTTTGAAAAGTATATCTATTGTGTGTTATTGTTTTCGTGTCTTAGTTTCAACAATAATCGTATTTTGGGACTTTCAATTGGTATCAGAGCGGTTTGATTTATAAAACCTTTCTAAAAACCGTTCTAGTTTTTAAAATCAAGATCCAAATATGATTGAAACTATTCCACCACCGTTTGGTCAATCTAACCAAGCAAATACTTCAACAAACGCTCCAGCCACCACATCTACTACCATGCCTACACCTGTTGTAAGCACTGGTGTAAATGAGGATGATCTTCCACAACTTCTTGATAATCGTGGAGGGTCACATGTGTCTAATGTTCCAGCGTTTGATGAAGAAGATTTCTCAAGTTGGAAAAGTGAATTTCTTATATACTTAGATGGCCTAGAACCCTTCTTGTTTGAAATCTTAGAAAATGGTCCTTATGTACCGCTGGCTATTTCCTCTACTCCAGAGAGACCCATTAAGAAACCTGTTAAGCAATGGTCTCCCGCTGATAGACGTCTGGCCAACCAGGACAAGAGACTTAAAAGTATAATAGTCTCTTGCCTACCCAAGAACATTATGAAGTCCATCATCAAGTGCAATACCGCACAAGAAATGTGGACTGAGTTGGTTCTAGGGTATGAAGGACCAGAAGAGACTAAAGAGACCAAAATCCAAGCATTAAGACTTAAGTTTAACGCTTTCAAAGCCTTGGAATCTGAAACTGTTTCTCAAACTTACACTAGACTTAAGATCTTGCTGAATGATTTAGGTAACAATGGTGTTGTACTACCCAAGGCTGAGGTTAATGCCACATTTGTAAACAGCTTGCCTAGGAAATGGCTTAGCCTTAACCAAACCCTGAGAGCAAATAATGCCATAAAAATGATACTCTTGCTCAACTTTTTGGTAGATACAATTATGAAGAAGGACTGATTGACTCTATTTACAAATCAGAGACCGATAGATTTACTTCTCCTATATCTGGGTCAAAAGCTCTTGTTGCTAACCACTCTTTTCAGGATAGTGACTCTGACGTGGAAGAAGACACAAGAAGCAGTCAAGAATTCCTTGATGAATTACATGCTGAATTCCATGACAGAGCCCTCTTAGCTGACCAGAAGAGATACTACAAAAGATCTGGTAGAGTTGGTGCTGCCAAGATTGACAAATCCAAAGTGTCATGCTACACTTGTGGAAAGACTGGTCATTTCCAAAAGGACTGCTGGTCAAACAAAACATCTTCTCCCAGTTTTCCATCATCCAGCAAAACCAACAGCAAAAAGAAGTTCTCTTCCTCACCTTTCAAGCAATCCTCTCTCAGTGACTCTGAGGGTAAAAAGGACTACAAGGTAAAATACAAGGCCTTGAAAGCTGAGCTGATCAAACTCAATCAGAAAGCTGATGATGCTGCCAAGAAGAAGGATAACAAAAAGACAGAAAAAGGTCTAATAGCTGCTTCTTTTGACTGGGATGATGAACCCCTCACCTCTGAAGATGAAGGAACCACCACCGTCAGAGCCTTCATGGCTGTTGCTGATGAAAAACCAGCGGTTGGTAAAAATGAAGCTAGATCAGGTCAATGGGTTGACATCACTATGAAAAAGGTACAAAGATTACTTTCCATGCCTGAGGGTCCTGACAGAGACCATGTCAGTGATTACACTTTAGTTGACCTCCATTTTGTTGAAGAACAAAGGAAAAATCTGTTAAATAAGTTTCAAAATCTCAAAAATGAGTTGAGTCTTTGTCAATCTGAATTAGCTAATCTTAAACCTTTTGTGAACATGGCTAATCAACTTCAAAATGAGGTCAGCAAGTTGTCCATTGAAAATGAATCTTTGACTGATGAAAACGCTGATTTGAGAAAAACCATTAAAAAATGGAACCTTGGCCAGTCCACTGTGGAAGAAATAGTTGCTGAAACCATTCCAGGAGATGTGGTTCAAGCCATAGGGGGTAAGGGTGGGTTCAAAAACCACATTCCTGTGCCCAGTGTTAAATTTGTCCCATCAGAAGTCACTTCTCCTCACTCCACCTCTGTGGTTGAGAAGGACTCTGACAAAGAATCTGACGCATCAGCTACTCCCAAGCTTGCTGGTGCTAACCCATCAGATTTCTTGCTTGGCCCAAAACCTGTTCTCAAAACCTCTGGGAACCTCACTTCCAAAGTTGCTGATAAAGCACACAAGAAGGTTTATGTGGCCAAAAACACTGACATACCCACTTCTTCCACCGAAGAGTTATCTCCCACCAAGAAACTTCTCCTCACCCTGATGGAAGAGGTAAAAGGGTTGAAAGAAAAAATCAACCCCAAGGATAACAGTCCTTCTGTTAACTCCCTTGGTGAAAGCTCCAGCAGCTCTAAGGGGAGAACACTATTCAGACCTTGCAAACACTGTGGGTTCAAAAATCATTCCTCATATGATTGTTCCAAGAGACCCAAGTGTATCACATGTGAGTCCTCTGAACACTCTTCTAGAGAGCATGAGGAGATCATCGCTGTTCAAAGAACTCGAACACAGCTTAGATCTAAAACCCCTCACAGGCCCTCTAGAAGACCTGAGCAACCAAAATCCA
Organism: Glebionis coronaria; assembly: GCA_025667525.1. Classification (NCBI taxonomy): domain Eukaryota; kingdom Viridiplantae; phylum Streptophyta; class Magnoliopsida; order Asterales; family Asteraceae; genus Glebionis; species Glebionis coronaria. Next base: position 189,923,176 of record CM046879.1, on the reverse strand, counting down.
GAGAAAGTTCTCAGGGATACAGGCCTAATCCTCCCTGCAAATATTGTGGCTTTTATGACCACCACTCTGATGAGTGTGAACATTACCCTGGTTGTGACATCTGTGGCAGCATGCGACATGAAACCAGGGATTGCAACCAAAGAGGGGGAGAAAGGCCCAGAAGACCCAATGTAGCCAGTCAGCGACAGCATGGACCCACTGGAAAGTGGGTTCATCATAGAAACTAATCTGGTTTGTTATATCTATACAGGCATACCTAAAGAAATCTGTTTGGTATTTGGATAGCGGGTGCTCCAGACACATGACAGGAATTAAACAATATCTGCATAGATATAAGAAGGAGCCTGGTCCAAAAGTAGTCTTTGGGGATGACTCCTCAGGGGCCACTGAAGGATATGGCTCAGTGGATTGCAATGGAATTACCTTCACAAGGGTCGCCTATGTAAATGGTTTGAAGCACAACCTTATTAGCATCAGTCAACTCTGCGATGCTGGGTTTAAGGTTCTGTTCACAAAGACCCAAGGAACTATCTTCAATCAGGACGATGATGTCGTTCTAATTGCACCCAGAAGAAGGGATGTCTATGTCATTGACATGACGTCATCCCCTGAAGGAGAGAACACCTGTCTCTTTGCCAAAGCATCTGATAGCGAAAATTGGCTCTGGCATAAGAGACTCTCCCATCTCAACTTCAAAAACATCAACAAACTGGCAAAGAATGACTTGGTAGTTGGACTTCCCTCTCTGACCTTCAGCAAGGACAGACCCTGCTCAGCCTGCGAGAAAGGGAAGCATCACAGGGCTTCATTCAAAACAAAACAATCATTCTCCATTAACAAGTGCCTTCATCTTCTTCACATGGACTTGTTTGGACCAGTTAAACCTCAATCCCTCAATCACAACAAATATACCTTGGTCATTGTAGATGAATTCTCCAGATACACATGGGTATTCTTTCTTAAGAGGAAGAGTGATGCTGCTGAAAGAATCATGTCCTTCATCAGAGAAATAGAAAACCTCAATGACTGCAGAGTAAAGGCTATCAGAAGTGACAATGGCACAGAATTCAAAAACCATGCCATGGAAGCCTTTTGTGATGAAAAGGGTATATCACAGAACTTCTCAAACCCAGGAACCCCTGAACAAAACGGTGTTGCTGAAAGAAGAAACAGAACACTCATTGAAGCTGCCAGAACAATGCTCAGCGAATCCAGACTTCCTAAACAATTCTGGGGTGAGGCTGTGTACACAGCATGCTACACACAAAACAGATCCATTATTGTGAAGAGACATGGCAAGACCGCTTATGAAGTGTATAGGAAGAGAGCCCCTGATGTAAGCTACTTCCATGTCTTTGGTTGCCCTGTTTTCATTCACAATTACAAAGATCACCTGGGTAAATTTGATGAAAAATCAGATGATGGATTCTTCCTTGGATACTCTCCCACCTCCAGATCTTTCAGAGTATTCAATATTCGCAGGCAAGAACTAGAAGAGTCCATTCATGTCACCTTTAATGAAGCTGACGCTGTCATAACACACACCAACTCAGAGGATTGTGACATTGACTTCAACGAAGTTAAATCTTATCCCAAAGATGATTTCTCAAATCCCAAGGAATCATCTCAAAGTCGTCACAAGGATCTCCCATATGTTCAAGCTTTTGATCCTCACTCCATCTCTGACATCACTCCAGAGACTGTTGGTGTTGAATCTCTTACTCAAATCTCTGAAGAAAATGCTGATCCTGTCACTTTGGATATTCAATCAGATGAAGAGATCATGGACGAAGAGATTACATGTGATGAACCTCCATTACTCCCTGAACTTGAAGTGACTCCTGATCCCACAGAGACTCCTGCTCCACAATCCAAATGGAGTAGGAACCAAGATATTCTTCTAGTTAATATTCTTGGAGAACCCTCTGAGGGAGTCACCACCAGAGGAAAATTAAAATCTCTGGAAACCGCCTCTGCAAATGAATGCCTGTTTGCAAATTTTCTCTCTGAGGATGAACCTAAGAACGTGGCTGCTGCTCTGCTTGATGAAGGCTGGGTTGTTGCCATGCAAGATGAACTCAATCAGATCGAGAGAAACAAGGTGTGGACTCTGGTTAAAGCTCCAGCTGATAAGCAAGTGGTTGGAACAAAATGGGTCTACAGAAATAAAAGGGATGAAGCTGGTATGATTGTAAAAAACAAGGCTAGGCTCGTGGTGCTGGGATATAACCAATCTGAAGGAATTGATTATGATGAAACCTTCGCACCAGTGGCCAGGTTGGAAGCCATCAGAATCTTCTTAGCCTTTGCAGCTTATATGGGTTTCATGGTTTATCAGATGGATGTGAAGAGTGCCTTTCTTAATGGGAAACTTGCAGAGGAAGTATATGTCAGTCAACCCCCAGGGTTTGAAAACAGTGACTACCCAAATCATGTCTGCAGACTTCACAAAGCACTCTATGGGCTGAAACAAGCGCCTAGAGCCTGGTATGAAACTCTCTCAAAATTCCTTCTTGAAAATAAATTTGTCAGAGGTACCATTGACCAAACCTTGTTCACCTATAGGTCCAAGGGTGACGTCATATTAGTACAGATTTATGTGGATGACATAATTTTTGGTTCAACCAATGTTAACTTGAGCAAACAATTTGCCAAACTTATGACCAAAAAATATGAAATGAGCATGATGGGGGAACTAACCTTTTTCTTGGGTTTTCAAATCAAACAAAATTCAAAAGGAATTTCTATTTGTCAAGAAAAGTACGTTAGAGATTTGCTCAAAAAGTATGATCTGTCTGATTGTGCATCAGTGAAATGCCCCATGCTTCCTCCCAACAACTTGGGAGCTGATGACTCAGGGGTCTCTGTTAATGAGACCTTATATAGAGGCATGATTGGGTCACTGATGTATCTCACAGCAAGTAGACCAGACATACAATTCTCCACTTGTCTCTGTGCTAGGTACCAAGCTAACCCCAAGGAATCCCACCTTGTAGCTGTCAAAAGAATTTTCAGGTACTTGAAAGGATCTCCCTCATTGGGTCTCTGGTACCCAAATGGTTCAGGCTTCGACCTCAAAGCCTACTCTGACTCAGATTACGCAGGATGCTGCCTTGACAGAAAGAGCACCTCTGGTAGCTGTCAAATCCTTGGAGGAAAGTTGGTATGCTGGAGTGCTAAGAAGCAAAACTCTGTGGCTATGTCATCAGCTGAGGCTGAATATGTTGCGGCCGCTGGTTGCTGTGCTCAAGTTCTCTGGATGAAAAGTCAGCTGGCTGACTATGGTATTAATTATGAGCAGGTTCCCATATTCTGTGACAATACCAGTGCCATAGCCATCTCCAATAATCCAGTACTTCATTCCAGAACCAAGCATATTGACATCAGGTATCACTTTATCAGAGACCATATTCTAAAAGGTGATATTGAGCTACATTTCATACCCACTGAGTACCAGCTCGCTGACATTTTCACTAAGCCGCTGGCTGAGCCAAGTTTTACTAGGCTTGTCGTTGAGCTGGGAATGCTCAATATTGGCAAATAAATCTGATGATGACTGCTGTCTCTGGGCATTTAAGGGAATTGAATGTAACGAGGTAGTTACATTTCAATGGGAATGTTTGTAATCAGATATTAAATTCAAATGATTATCTCTTTATGCCACCAACTTTCCCGCTTTCCAAGGGGACAAGTATACCATGAAAGGTCAAGGGGACCCACAAGTTTCTGAAAAAGGTTAATCTTTGCATTTAATGCTCTTATTGGAAAACGGCTAAACCTTTCAAAACCCTTGACCCAAAATTATTTCTTGTCACTTTGAAAATCTTCTCTCACACATACCTTCTCATCTTCTCCATTCTCTCACCACCTTCAAACTCACAACAATGGCGTCTTCTTCACCAAACCAAACCTTCGTTGTACAAGCCGCCACAAACGTCGATTTCGAGATCTCAGATGGCAAGATTGCTTTGAATAACTGTGTGGCTCTTCTCGAACACAACAACCCTCTCTACCATCCGTTGTTCCAATTCCTCAAGAACTCCACCATTGGCGAAGCTATCACCAAGGAACCCTCCACTTGTTACCATCAATACCTTCGAGAGTTCTGGTACAGCGCTGAAGTCGATCCATCCTCTTCCCAAATCACCTTCAACCTTTCCACCCATCCTCAACCTCTCACCTTTGATTTCACAACCTTTGCCACAGCCATTGGACTCCCTTACAACAACAATAACATGTCAGCTTTACCCACCAGTGCCACCGTGAGAAAAGCTCTGGCCACCCTTCAACCTCATGATGATCATGAACAACCTTTCACTGCTGCTGGCTTCCAAAGCAAATCCCTCATTAAGGTCAATTACTTCTCTCCCACATGGAGAACGCTGATGCTGTACATTGTCAAATGTCTGGGAGGGAACACTGGCTCTCACGACCAACTGAATGGCTCCCAACTGGCCATTGCCTACAGCTTAATCTGGGGTCTGGACATTGGAATCGCCCACATACTATACACCGATCTCATTGCCAAGTTGGAAAACAAAGGAAAGAAGACTCGTGGTGCCACCATCTGCTACACCAGATATCTCTCTCTTGTCTTAGAAGATATTCTTGGTGAATCCTACACCAATGATGCCTTACACTCCTTTCCCTCTCATCATATCACCGCTGCATCACTGAAAGCTCCAACTGAAGATGAAGTGCCTCTTACCAGGCATATGATGAAGGTTGCTGGACTACTTGCTGAGGATGATGAGCCCTTGATCCCTCAACCTGAGGTGAATGCTGAAAGTATGGCTGATAAGTCTCTGTCCAAGACCTCTGTGCAATCTACTTCTCAGCCCAAGGTGCTTAAGGAAAAGAAGAAGAAGAGGAAAGACATCCCCCTTTCCTCTGAAACCCCTTCTGTTAATCCTTCCAAGAAGACAAAGACAAAGAAGAACCCATCCCCTTCTCTGGTGGATGTGGTAGTAGAGCCCATTGCTGACAAACAACCAGAGTCTAGTGTCTCCATGTCAGCGAAGACGACTAAGATCCCTCTCCACGCTGATATCACTCAGGTATTAGTCTGACCTTTATTTTTCCTCTCAGATGTCCACATACATTCGCTCTCATTATCTGTAGGAGAGAGTGTTGTATTTTAGAGTTTGCCTCAACTCTTAGCGTGTCTGTGTCAGCACCTAGACCTTTAGGACTCTATGTACACTCTGTCTTCACTAGGAAATGATTCACTTGTGCTTCTAACGCACCCCGATGATCCTTCAACCTTTGGACTGTGCTCTTGGCAAACAACAACCTGAGCACATATAAGTCCCGACCCAGAGTCTCTGCACTTCTCAGTGACTCTGGGTCCCCATCATTAATAAAAGAGTCCCAAAGAATTTATTCTTTTGGAAAGGCTGAATCATCACCCTCAGTCTTTCTAGGGGCAGCGATAAAAGGCGACCATCACCCTCATATTAACTCACAATTAAAAGAGTCCCAGGGAGTAATCCCTCAGGGGGAGCTGGATAATCACACCCAGCTATCCCAGGGGCAGAGAAAGGCGACCATTCCCATATCATTTTCACAATAAAAGAGTCCCAAGGAGAAATCCTTCAGGGGGAGCTGGATAATCACACCCAGCTATCCTAGGGGCAGCGAACGGCGACCATTCACCTCATAACTTTCACATAAAAAGAGTCCCAAGGAGTAATCCTTACGGGGGAGCTGGATAATCACACCCAGCTATCCTAGGGGCAGCGAATGGCGATCCTTCAACACTTTTATTTCACATTAAAAGAGTCCCAAGGAGCAATCCTTCAGGGGGAGCTGGATAATCACACCCAGCTATCCTAGGGGCAGCGAATGGCGATCCTTAACATACCTATATCACACTTAAAAGAGTCCCAAGGAGAAATCCTTAGGGGGGGCTGGATAATCACACCCAGCTTTCCTAGGGGCAGCGACTGGCGATCTATAACTGCATTATTTTTCACAACTGGTTACTAATAACTCTTATCACAGGCTCACAATCTTCATCAGGAACAACTTAACAATGATGATTACTTGATTGCTGATGACAATTCCGCTGAAGGTGCCACAATTGATCTTGATGCCCTCTCAGACTTCGAATCTCTGCCTGATGATGAAGTTCTTATTATAGAGGAAGGCCCCTTCACCTCTGACTTTGAGGAAATGAGCACTGATGACTACAACCTGTCCTCCATTGAGCTGACACCGGTCTATGTCCCCTCCCTTCCTAATGTTCAAGAACTAGCTGCCAAAAGGCTATGGGAACAGAGACTTAGCTCCCCTGCACCTGTTCCATTTCCCACCTTGCCAAGTGTCATGGAGCTGGGGGCTAAGCAACACCTGAATACCTCCTCTCACGCAAGTCAGCACAAGTCCCACGAATGAAAGATGTACAGGAACTGGCTGCTGAGGCTTTATGGGAAAAGAGAGGGGATATCAGCATCACTAAACCCAAAGTCACAAACGAAACTCTTCTCTCTGAGATCCAGACCCTGACTCATGCTGCTGAGGAGCTTACTACAAACTTGGAAACCTCACTAACTTCATCAGTGGAGTCTTCCATGACCGCACTGCTTCCGCAACTGCTGAACAACGCTCTGAAGGCACAACTACCTGACCTAATCAGCCAGAGTCTTCAGACGTACATCCCATCTGCTCTAACCTCAGCGGTAAAGGCAAATGTTGCAGCCATAGCTCAGGCTGCTGAACCCTCACGACTTCTTCTTCAGGAACTTCTCCAAGGTGAACTCAAGGAAATTTGTATATTTGTTCACCAGGAGTTCCTTCGTTTCAATAAGGCAGGTTCAGGCAGAGCACCTGCTGGGGCTATGCCTGAGGGGGAGAAGTCTGCCTCCTCTTCTGAAGAAGAAGCTGATGATGTTGTATCTACGGGGGAGCAGCAGAAGAAAAAGCCTACACCTGAAATACCAACACCCACTCCACTGAGATCCTTCAAACCTGCTGCTGATTCTGTGAAAGATAAAGGTAAAGGGATTGCAGTTGAGCAACCTGAAATTACCCTACACTCCCTTCAAGCTGAAGGTGGATCCAAACCCTCCAAAAACTCTGAGCTCAACAAATTCAAAAGCGCTGATGAACCACCACTTACCCCAGAGCAAGCCAAAGCCCAAATCCTTGAACATCAAAGGTTAGCAAATATCAGGGCTGCTGAACTAAGGAGCAAAGAAGCTCTGGACAAGCTCTCTCCCTCTGCTAAGAAAGCTCAACTGGCTAAACTCAAGGAACTGGAGGTTAAGAGGAACAACCTCTTAACAGAATATCAAAGGCTGGTCAACCAGAGATCTGAACCAGGTCGTATCACCAAGTACACATGCTTCACCAACAAAGACAAAAAGGTGGTAATGACTATTTATAGGGAGAATGACATGCAGAATTATAAAGTCTCCAGCGACTTCAAGCTCAGAGATCTGAGCCTCTCTGAGTGGTTGGAAATACTATCTCTTGCCCAAAAGAAGACTGGGCCTGGTCATGCCCAAATGATGAAAAACATTCAAGCAAAACTCAATTGGGTAAGAGATACTGCAAAGAAGCTGAAGGTACCCCTACCTCCACAGCTTTCCTCTCAATCATCTTCGCAGACACAAAGAAAAAGGAAAACACCAATGGGGCCTCTGACCGAAAGGTTGGTCACTGAAGATGTAGTGGTCGATGGGATGCTCAGAAACTTGGTCCTTCCCAAGGAAATCACCAAACCCATAGAAGGCCAAGTTTACACTGAGCCAGAGGTAGGTATGGTATTTATGAATGGTAACTGTGATTATGCTTTTCAGCGTTTGAATGAGCTACCTCTGGCATCAACCATTCAGCTAATCAGACTCAAGCAGGGCATCCTAAGAAATTGCAAAGAAGCTGATGAGTTCGATTTTGAAATTGAACTTGTCATTAACTCTAGGAGTGACAAAGTCGAAGCCCAGAGAATCTGTGATCAAGGTCTTGATCGCTGAAGAACCTATTTGTTTTTTATGTTTTCACCTTAGGGTGCTATTGTAATAGACTAGGTTCATTCTGTTTAATAAAACTTTGAGGTATGTTTGTTAAATTATGTGTAAGAAGAAGCTGTGTACTCACTTACAATAATTTTAGACTTAGTATAATTTATAAACAAATAGGGGGAGATTGTTGGGCCAATGAAAGTTTTAACTATGGCCCTGTCTAGATTTGTTTAAATTAGACTAAGTGTTGAAAGGTCGCTGAGAGGACTAGCGACAGAGACTAGACCAGTGGAAGGCAAAGCCTCAGCTGGCACACCAGGATCATTCAAGTCAAAGACAACGTCAGAGAAGTCGAAGACAATCTGAAGTCAGACTCACCAGCGATTATGGATAGCTGGGATGTCAAAGGAATGCACTGGTGTTCAAGGATCTCTGAGTTGACAACACTCAGAGATCACTTAAGAACCCTAGAGACTTGGATCAAGCAAAGCTTATCCAACCCCTTATAGTTTAGGCGGGAGAATCTTACAAGTGTTTTGAGCGGGACAAAACAAGAGATTCAAAGTCAATGCCTAGTACGACCTAGTGGGACAAAGGTGAACAGTTGGCAGAACTGTTTACCTAAAGTAGTTAAAGGCATGTCTCGATTTGGACATGCATTTAATACGTTGTACTCTTCCATTCAGAAGATGACACGTATCAACTACCCCCACTAAGGATACAACCTCGTACCACTATAAATAGGGGATGAGAAAGAAGTTAAGATTCAACCCTTGTGCTTGGAATCTTTATCTAAGTTCTTTCTCCCACTTGAACCACTGAGGCCTCAGCTGTCCATCAGCGACTCGTTGGTTCACTTGTAAACTTGAGTCTCGAATCAAGTTTACTTGTTCTAGGGTTCATTTCTTGTTGTTATTCAACAGGTGTATTCATAACACTTTGTAATACTTTGTTGATAATAGTTAATAAAGGATTACTCGTTTGAAAAGTATATCTATTGTGTGTTATTGTTTTCGTGTCTTAGTTTCAACAATAATCGTATTTTGGGACTTTCAATAACCTAGTCTTTTAGGAAAAGTCTACAGACACTTATATGACTTAACTAAGATTGTAATATTATGTTAAGACAATGTACAAGTAAGCTAATGCACAAGGTACAAGATTTCAATGCATGACTTGTAAATTAGGTCAAAATAGGTATTTTCACTCTTTAGACATATTTACCTAAACTAAACCATTAAACCAAGTGTAACAACTTTCTGGACACTTAATACACAATGTCTAGGACCTAAATTAAGTTTACATCAGTAGCTAAGAGGAGGATAATCACATTTACTAAGATTAAACCCTAGATCATTAGAAAACCCTAATCTACAAAAGTATACTTCCCATTTTCACATCAAACCTTTGTTAAACTTCAAACCAAGGACTAAATCTCTTAAATAGAATGTCTAAACCTTAATTAAGCCTTAATCATTCACTAATCACTTTTCTAAGTCCCTAATCACAAAAAACACAAACCATAAGTTACAAGCCCTAGATTTAGGATCCGATTTTGTACATTGCCTCCAAAACCTATTTTCAAAACATTACCCTCCATTCCAAATTCAAATATCAGATATTTAGGACTTCTAAGATATTTTAGTAGTGGTTACAAGTAGGTGCATCACCTCCTTTCTTGCTACACATCACCATTCTCATATAAATCATGTTGTGACCCATTTTTAGCCACAAGTGAAGACTGAATTGAAGCTAGGGTCTAATAACTTGTGTAGAGCTTCACTAGCCTTCATTAGTCGTCCCTCTATATATCTTACACGTTTAGATGCCAAACTTGGAGCCTAAGTGTTGTTAGTACTATAAATAGAGCCGTATGGAATACTTGAAGACTTGCACGTCGTTTTCTTTGTATCCCCTACCCATTCTCCATTTCCACTTCTATAAACGTCTTAGGACATCCTACAAGACTAAAAAACAGGTCTAGAAGGTATCCATTGAATCCCTTGAAGCTTTGATAGCAAGTAGTGTTCATAGGAAGCCATAAGAAGCCATTTTGGAGCTACCTAGGTAATTTATATAATAAAAAAGCTTTGATCTTTTTATAATAAGACTTTTTATAATTCCAAAGTTATGTTAGAAAGACAATCCAAAAATAACTAAGTCATTTCATCAATTTAAATGAAAGTTATAAGCTAAAGATGTCTTAAAACCCTAGTTTTGTATTTTACATGAAATAATGACTTAAAATCCGTTTCAAGAGATATAATTCTAATAAAATGTTTTTATTATGATTATAAATATGTATCAAAACTTTGTTTAAAAATCTAGATCATTTGTTACATTTTTGAAGAAGTTATATGATTTTTACAAGTATAGGGACCAAAACTGCCATTTTTGAAACTATTTGACATTTTGCGCCAAAAGTGTCATTTTATGAAATTTAAATCTATAATAATAAAATTTGGGAAGTTTAAGACCCTAAGGTTAAATATTTAAGGATTTAATTGCAATATAATGAAACTATATACTTACAGGGTTAAAAGTGTAATTATGTCAAAATATAACTATAAGGACTATTTTTGCAAATATTAAAACTAAAGAACATAAAATTTAATAGAATTTAATGTGTCATGTTAGTAGGATTTAGGAGAAATGCATACATTCTGGGAATTAAGATCTATCGAGATAAGAAAACACGGTTAATTGGTCTTAGTCAAGATGCTTATATATATAAAATATTGAAGAAATATAATATGCATAATTCCAAGAAAGGTTTTCAACATATGGAAGTTAAGCATAATCTGAGTCATGAGATGGATGCATCAACTCCTGAAGAGGAGGCATACATGCAGAAGGTGCCTTACGCTTCGGCTGTAGGATCTATTATGTATGCGGTAAGATGCACAAGGCCTGATGTGGCGTTTGTTCGGAACTTGGTCAATCGTTACCAACAGAATCCAGGGAAGCTCCACTGGACTGCTGTTAAACATATTCTAAAGTATTCAAGGAGTACGAAAGATATGTTTTTGGTATTTGAAGGGAAACCAGACACAGAACTGAATGTGACAGGTTTCTGTGATGCGTCTGGGCAATGTGATAAGATGATACGAAATCTCAGACGGGTTACGTGTTTATTATCAATGGAGGAGTAGTTGACTAGAAGAGCAAGAAATAGACAACGATTGAAATGCATGCTACTCAATCTCAGTACATGGCTACTTCAGAAGTTGCAATGGAAGCTTTTTGGATTAGGAAGTTTATTGGAGATCTTAGAGTGATGCCCTCAATTAAAGAACCTATTGATATATATTGTGACAATTCTGATGCAATAATATTCGCCAATGATTCTAGAGTCATGAAAGGCACCACACTTTAAGCGTAGACATCACTTTAAGCGTAGACATCGCCAATGATGTTAGAGAACATGTTTACAATGCAAAACGTTTTTTGGCAATGTAAATCCCAAAAATATCTAGAAATTGAAAATTGTTCGTTAATTGAATTGTTCGATAAGTCGCTACATTGAGTACATTCATTACTAGCAGATCAACTGATGTAATGGATCTATGTCAATATTGTTATTAAAAATACTAATATTTGAACTTATTTCTGAAGAAATGGCTCAACCCGACAATAACACTATAAGTTCTGCGTTCAAAGCATTATTTGATCGTCCTGAACTTACTGGCCCAAACTTCAATGATTGGTACTGCTCACTAAGAATTGTCTTGAAAGTAGCAGGTACTATTGATATCTTGACTACTCCTTATCCAGGGGATCTTGCTGAAGGAGCATCTGATGCGCAAAGGCTTGAACACGCTGCTAATGTTAAGAAGCACTCTGAGGTGGTTTGCTTAATGCTAGGTAAAATGGCTCCTCCACTTCAACAGAAGTATGAGCTATTTTCACCAAAGCGGATTCTTGATGAGCTCAAAGCTATGTTCGAAAAGCCGCAAGCTGTGGAGATCTACGAATTAGTAGATGTTTTGCATAGCTGCAAGCAAGCTCCTAGAAAGTCTGTTAGTGCCCATTACTTGGAGATGAGTGGTTATATGGAACACCTCGTTGCACTAGGACAACCCTATGATCATAATATGACTATCAACTTGATCAATAGGTCCCTTAACAAGGACTTCAATGATTTTGTTCGAAACTATAATATGCATTGCACGGGGAAGACAGTTAATGATTTGCTTGCAATGCTCATTGACTATGAAAAGGGGTTAAAGGACAAGGCATCTACTTCTACGCCTTCTGTACTAACCATACAAAAGGGTAGAGTGAGTAAGCCAAAACCGCAAGCGAACAAAAAGAAAGGCAAATGCAAGGGTGATAAGGGCAAACAAGTTGCAACTTATTCAAAACCTAAGCAAAATATTGTCAAGAAGAATAAATCTCAGAAGGATGATACTTGTCACCATTGCAAGGCAAGTGGTCACTATAAGAGTAATTTTCCTCTTTACCTTGAAGAGTTGCGAGAAATAAAGAAGAAGACTGAGCAGAGCGTTGCAGCTTCAGGTACTTTATTTATGATTGAATTGTTCAATTTAACATACAAATTAAATTCATGGGTATATGATACGGGATGCGGTATTAACATTTATAATACGCTGGAGGGATTTAATCTGGAAAGGAAGCTATCCTATGGGGAGCAATTTCTCCAAGTGGGCACTGGCGCACAAGCAGCAGTTGAAGCTATAGGAACATTTAATTTAGTTTTACCTTCGGGTTTAGTACTGATTTTAAATGATTTTCATTATGCACCTACAGTTTTCAGGGGTGTTATTTCCTTTTCTTGTTTGTTGAATAATGGATTCGTTCACACGATTGATAATAATTGAATTTCTGTTTGGAAAAATGGTATTTTCTATTTTAATGCAATTTCTTTGAATGGTTTGTTTGAATTAGACATGCATGATAATGAATCCGAGAATAATAATAATTATGTCTTTAGCATGAATAAGAAGAGAAAGTTTGACAAGAACTCTTCTTATCTTTGGCATTGTAGATGATGAGATATCATTTATACATGATCTCATCGTTCTTTTCGGGCTTTAAATGCATAAAATGTCATCAAAATACCATATATATGTTAGTGTTTGTTTAATTGTGTATTTTAGGTATAGATATCGTGAAAAAGACAAAAGATCACAAGAAACAAGGAAAAACGGACACGAGAAACAAATCCGCACAATGAACCGGGCCCTTGTTATGGATTTCTCAAATAAAAACCCTTGAAGACTTGAAGATGTACAAGAATGATCCCTCATTTATTAAGAAATGACACTTAAAACCCTTGTATATTCATAATTACAAGTTTGGTCCCTTAAGTTTGTCAAAATTACAAAATGGTCCCTCAACTTTGAAGATTTGACAAGTTTAGTCCCTAAAGAATCAAGAGTTTTCAACAATGGTCCTCCATGAATTCAAATATCTAATAAAGACCTTCAAAGTTCAAGAATGTCCAAGATCAGTCCTTAAATTATCCAAAAATGGCAAAACAAGTCCTTAAAACCCTTGACACAAACTTTTGGAGCAAAAGTGTTAAAATTGAAAGTTTAATAACAAAGGAATCCAAGTTTATTGGCTGAAAAACTTGTTATACATGTTTTCCCAAAGAACAAGGGTTACTTTTTCCATTCTGAAAGTTCAAAAACACAAACACGCGCCAAACAATTAAATCCCTACTTTTTCGGATCAAAACACTTACTGTTCACACGCATGAACCCAGAAATAACTTTTTACTGCCAAAGGGGTTTTCAAAATTACCTTTACCAAATGATAATTCACCCTTACACGTTTCAATCCCACACTTGTACTCAGTCACCACTTCACCAAGGACCTCACCCCCAATTCCCTCTCAACCAATCATGTGACGACTTAGCCTCCAAGTAATGACACGTGGCCAAATCAACAACCCATACTCCTTGCTTGGTCTCAAAGCTAAAATGGACGTCTAGGGTGAAAAGGGATAGCTTAACAACTCAATGCACTCAAGGGAAATTCTGAGATTTTGTAGCTAGGGTTTTGATGTATTTCATGTTCTAGAATCATCACAAGTACTCTATAAAAGTACCCCCAACCTGTGGTGAGGCCTTTGTTCCAGTTTTACTCTTTAAACATTGTAATTCCTTTTTAAAATTATTAAATTTTGGTATTTTTAAGAAATTGTAATTCCTTTTTATGTTTTTAAAAGTTGGTATTGTTTAAGAGTGATTTTGAGTTCCATTTGATGTTATAAAGGTGTTTTGATCTTTTGGTTAAAGCACGTTTATGCTTGATAAGGTTTTCAAGTTTGAAAAAAGTTGAAAATCCTTGGTTCTGTTTTGCTTATTATACCTGTTCTAACCCCAACCAAAAGCTATAAGCCCTTGCAAGCTTGTTGACACCAAGCTAGTGAAGGTTTATCAACCTTTGGTTGGACTGTTTGTTGCCTTGTGTTGAAGATCATACATATCAAGATCTGTCTTTACTTTGAACCATCAGTAGACCTTGATCCTTCTTGTTTCAAGGACCTTGGTCACTCTCTAGCTGTTGAGAGTGGTCCAAGGAGCATAGCTGATCTCCCTAGGAAGTTGTGGGGGATAGGTATTGGCTCTATTTTAGTTTCCTCTAAAAAATATCATGTTTATGTCTGTTATGAACTTTTCCATGTGATTTGGTGTTCTTATGTTTGTGCTTTGTGTTTTATTGTCTGAATCTGTTAGTTTTCACCTAGGTAAGAAATTTGAATCATAAAATCAGTTGGTTGTTTGTAAGAATCAAAAGTTTGTTTGATAAGGGCTTAAACAAGTGTTGTTTGGTTTTAGGGATCATAAGGCCTTGTGTCCTTGTGCCCTTGGTTCTTGGGGCTTGGATACTTTAAGCAAGTCATTTGTCACTGGTTTTAGTCCTTGGTTAAGTTTCAAAAGGTTTGGAAAAGGATTTCAAAGTTTTGGAAAAATCTGATATTAAGGGGTTGAAATTGGTCAAACACATCAGATCCAATAAAATCTGTGTTTGTTGGATCTAGGGTCTGAAATTTGGTTTGAGAAGCGTTTAGGTGATAAGCTATCTGTGATATATCTGTTTGTTGATTTTGGTGGCTTATTGTGGGTACTAGAGCTTATCAAAGTTGCATGAAGTGGTCATTTGCATCAACAAAGTGACCACCTCATTTTGGGTTTGCATTTGCTATTCTAGTGTATGCCTTGTTGTATAACTACTTGAACCTTGTTATTTTGCTGCTTGTGAGTGCTTCTTGCTATTTGGTTTGCTTATTTGATGGCTTATAAGCCAACTAGCTTATTGGCTTAATTTTGCCAAATCTGTCAAGTATTGGCTAACTGGCCACTTGATTCACAAGGGCTCAACCTTGAGTTCTTCACAAAATTTGCTTAAAACAAGCTTATAATCAATCCCTGGTCATTTGGTAACATTTGAAGTACTTTGACTTTTGGTCAAATAAGCACAATTTGGCTTATTTTTCAGAACAGCTTATTGGTACATGCAACAACTTGGTTTTTGTGATAGGTGTCATTTTTCTCAGCTTAATATCATATTTGAGAAGTTACAAGTCTTTTGGTTAAGCTTTTGCTAGAAAACTAGCTTATTTGGCTTTTTCAGCCAGCTTACTAGCTTCTACAGCTTATTCTACTTGACTTTTTTTTATTTTTCTTTTTGATTATTCTTAGTTAAGCTATTTGTGAGCTTTTGCAAAAAGAATCAGCTTTTAAAACCCTCTAGAACTCAAACCCGACTATTTTGTCGTTTAGTGAAAAAGTTCTTTTCAAATTTCTGGCTTATTACTTGAGCTTTTTCAGAATTTCTTTTTGCAGATTGGTTTAGAATCTCAATAAGATGTTGTGTGTTCAATTAGAGCTTATGGCATTAGCTTATAGCTTAATGGGCCAAAAAGCCCATTAAGAATAAGCTGCTGACTTATTAAGATGTGATAAGCACATTTTCAGCTTTTGGGCCTTTAGACTTTTGTGCTTAAAATCAAATTTTGAGTTAGACTGGTGATTTTGAGCTTATTTGGTTGAGTTTGATTTTATTGGGCCAAAAAGCCTATTTATTTGGACTGTTTTTGTCTTTAGCCCAATAGGGGTATTTTGGTAATTTCACTTTCATTTTCTGTTTATTTAGGTTAAAATAAACTAGTTTGCAAGTTTTTAGAAATTTTTATAATTTTTTGATTTTTAATATTATTTTATTATTAAAAATTGTTTTTAGGTTTAAAACAGTATTTTTGCAACTTTTAGATTCTTCCTAGGTCAAATACATTAAGATAGGATTTTTAAAACTCTTAGATTATGTTTCTCATCATTTTATTAATTTTTAGGATTATTTTAATCTTTTAACTATTTTTAATCATTTAAAAATCGTTTTCATTAATTTTAAATTTCAAAAAAATAGTTTTTACTTTAATTAAGTCATTTTAGAGTTTTACAAAGTGAAAATATTTATTTGGGCTTTTTATTAATTATTTGGATTTTTAGGGCTTTAATTAGTATTTAAAAATTAATATTTAAATAATTAAAAGGTTTGAAAAAGTTTTGATCATCTGTAAACTTTTATTATAATTTTAGCTATTTTTGATAATTTTCTGGGAATTTTTAGAATTAATTTTATTTTGTCACTTTTTACGGTTTTACGTTTTGTCGTATAGTGTAATTTTAAGTATCCGTCATTTCCATTTCTCATCTTTTCTTTCGCTCAATATTAATCCCAAATCATTACGAATTATTCACACACAAATACCTCCTTGGGAAACGAACTTTCACCTTTGGGTCATTAGTGCACGGTTTTCCTAAACCGTCGTACTTAATACTTACCGCGTTTACCTTGTTTTCCTAAACAAGTGTAAGTATACCACAATCATTTTGGCGCCGCTGCCGGGGAGGTGTGTGGTGATTAATTTGTTCATTTTGTTTTTAATATCTAACCATAAATAGTATTTTGTATTTGTAGAATTCTACTAATACGTATTATCGGTTTTTTTCGATTTTCTTGTGAAATTATTATTACTATATTGTATAAGTATCACAACAAATACAAAATATCTCCAAAAGTGTGAAAACACAACCTTAATTGGGATTTGATCTCCTAATTATTGTATTCGAATCTTAAACAAAAAGAAAAAGTCAAAAATAGATAAATACTTTCGTGAAGCTCGATTTTGAAAAATACGAACTATAAGGTGAATAGATAGGCAACGTGCTATAACATGCCGTTAAAGGGAAGCTAGGTACTTAAGTTCTTCGCGCCACCTCATTCCCCCCGTTCACTTGTGAGTATTTGAGATTGAAGGCTAATCGAGGGTTTTGCCGCCCAAAGTATTATTACGTATCATATATATTTGCTTGGTTTCTTTGTGATTAAACCCTCTTGAACAATTTGGTTTTCACCAAAGTTCTAAAGTCGATCGAAGGCGTTCACTCCACGTGATCGTTTTCATTCCTTTGAGGCTTCTTTAATCAAGAGTTTGATTCGAGGAGAGATTTGGTAGATTGTTGTCTACGAATACACACAAAATCCAACAAAAATTAAAAACAATAAAAAACACAAAAAAAAATTGAAAATTCACAAAACACCCAAAAGAATCTTCTTTGCTCACCTCCACGTTCTACGTCATGTTTATACAAACTCGTAATCAATCAAAACGAGCCCGCAAACGTCGTCAAAACCAAGGAAATTTGATTGAAGAAGAAACTCCAATTGTCGAACCTGTTGTAGAAACAATAGTCACTATGGCTAATCGTACTATGATGGAGTTGCTTCAAGCACCCACCGAGGGTTTTGGAGAAGCTATTGTGATTCCCGCCATCCTTGCGGAGAATTTCTAGATTAGGACGGGTTCACTGTCGATGCTACAAGCAAACAAGTTTCAGGGTCATGAAAAAGACAACCCGCATTATCACATAAGGAATTTCAATCGTCTCACCGCAACAAGCAAGTTTAAGGATGTTCCACATGACGCCATTAAGATGATGTTGTTTCCATACTCGTTAGATGGACTCGCAAAAATTTGGCTCGTGAAAGAACCGCCAAATTCGATTTTGACATGGGGTGATCTCGTTTCTAAGTTTGTGAACCAATTTTTTCCGCCATCTAAGACAACACATTTGAAAAATGAGGTTTTCAAGGTTTACACAACGTAATAATGAAAGTTTTTCAATGGCATGGGAACGATTTAAGGAAATGTTACATGAATGTCCTCACCATGATTTTTCGGAATTGCATCAAATTGATACTTTTTATAATGGGCTTAACGATCATGAACGAGATTATTTGAATGTCGCCGCGGGTGGTAATTTTTTGTGCAAAACGACCGATGAAGCTATAAAGATCATCGAGAATAGATCTAAGGTTTATAACCCTCGTAACACACCGAGTGTTGCCAATATGGGTTCATCTTCATCATCATCGTCTCGTAACATGAATGCCTTACATGATGAAGCTAATGAGGAAAATCGGTTTTTCGATAGATTTTCGACGCTTATGACACATTGGAAAGCACAAGATGCTTTGAATTCTGCATCGGTTAAAGCGGTTGAAAAGAGTTGTATATCTTGTGGTGGAGCTCATGATTTTTCCGAGTGCATTACCGTCGGTGGTAAGACTTCGAGTGCTTACGTAGCAAAGGGAACTTACAACCAAAACGGCCAAGGTTCCCGCCCAAATCAAGCTCCCCAAAATCAAAATGTTAACAACTATCGAAACAACAATCAAAATGGTGGTTATCAAGGCAATCAACGTAACTATAACAAGGGTAATTAACAAAGTGGGAATGGGCAAGTTCAAAATCAAAACCAAAACCGTGATTTTCAAAACACTACACAAGGTTTTCAAAATGCTCACACTAAAAATCTTAATAGAGAATTTTTGGATTATGCAAAAGCAAACGATGCTAAGATTGATAACATGCAACGTGAGATGATTAGCTTAAGATCCGAGTTGAAAAACAAGCTTAAAATGAACTTGCTAATGAATTGAAAACTCATGCTAATAAAATGGAAGGAAACGTTCAATATCTTCAACAAAATCAACAAAAGATGGAACAAGGTCAACATGAGATTAAGCAAGAGTTGTTAAAAGTGAATATAAGGCAATGAAAATTTGAAGATCGAATGGCTAAAATGTTTGAAGCAATCATGTGTAAACCCTCTTCCTCGGGTGGTCTTCCTAGTGATACCATTGAAAACCCGAAGGGAGAAATGAAGGTTATTACTACTCGTAGTGGTATAACTTTCAAGGAACCAATCTCTCGTCCTAGTACTTCTACGGAGAAGGAAATCGAGAAAGAGCCAGAGGTGATGGTCGAAAAGGAGCATATCATAAGCCCACAAAGTATCGCTCATACCACACCTACGGTTGAACCAATACCAATTGTGGAACCCGAGATTCCAAGGCTGTTACCTATGCCCCAACCCACACCACCCTTACCTTACCCATCAAGACGAAACAAAGAAAAATTGCAAGAACGTAACAAACAACAAATTGAGCTTTTTATAAAAATGTTTCAACAAGTGCATTTTAATGTGAGTTTAGCCGACGCATTGTTATACATGCCTCGTTTCGCTTCCACTTTCAAAGGTATGATGAACGATAAGGAGAAGCTTTCGAACCTATCTAATTGTTCTTCGGTTTATCTGAATCGAATACCGGAAAAAGTTGGTGACCCCGGGAAGTTTCTCATTCCTTGTGATATACAAGATATGAAAGAATGCCTCGCCTTGGCCGATCTTGGCGCGAGCATTAATTTGATGCCATTTTCCATTTGGAAATCGTTATCGCTTCCAACTCTTACTCCATCGAACATGTCTATCGAGATGGCCGATCATTCTATGATTTTAGCATGTGGAGTAGCCGAGGATGTTTTCGTGAAAGTGGGGAAGTTCTACTATCCCGTTGATTTTATAGTAGTTGACATCCCCGCGGATCCTCAGGTTCCTCTAATTTTAGGTCGTCCATTTTTAGACACCTCGAGATCGCTTATCGATGTTCATGCAAGAACTATTACTTTGAGATTCAACGAAGAGGAACTCGTTATAAACGCTACTCAAAACTCTACACCTTCTCATGTTTATGCAATCGCTACCATCAACCATATTGACTTAGTCGATGTGGTTTGCGATGAGTTTTCACAAGAAGTGTTAGGTTTTTCTGATAGTTCGTCAAGTGGCAATCCCACTATTTTGGATCCGATTCTTGCTAATTCTACACCAAATCTCACTCCATTCCAAGAAGGCGATTTTACTTCAAATGAAATCGACAATGAAGATGAGGTGATTATTGGTAATGATACTCTCATTCCACCATTTCTTCCGCCAATGAAGTTTATGAGTGTTGAACAAAAATCTTTAATCGAGGAACCATCAATCCTTGAATTGAAAGATCTTCCATCTCACCTTGAATACGCATTCTTGGAAGATGATTACAAGTTGCCGGTTATTATTGCAAAAGATCTTGCCAATAATGAAAAAGCCGCACTTTTGAAAGTTCTTAAAGCTCATAAAGGGGAAATTGCATGGAACATTTCCGACATTAAGGGTATTTACCCAAAATTTAATACTCACAAAATTTTAATGGAGGAGGACTATAAACCCGCAATAAGGGTAAACCCCAAAATTCACGATGTCATCAAAAAGGAAGTCTTAAAACTTTTTAACGCGGGAATGATTTATCCTATCTCTGATAGCCCATGGGTGAGCCCAATCCATTATGCCCCTAAGAAGGGAGGAATGACCATTGTGCCCAATGAAAACAACGAGTTAATTCCCACTCGTGTCGTGACCGGTTGGAGGGTGTGTATTGACTACCAAAAGTTAAATGACGCCACTCGTAAAGACCACTTTCCCTTGCGCTTCATGGATCAAATGTTGGAGCGACTTGAGGCAAATGACTTCTATTGCTTTTTAGATGGTTTTTTCGATTACTTTCAAATCCCTATCGACCCTCGTGATCAAGAGAAACTACCTTTACGTGTCCTTATGGAATGTTTGCTTATCGTAGAATGCCTTTCGGACTTTGCAATGCACCGGGAACGTTTCAGCGGTGTATGATGGCTATTTTTCATGATATGATCGAGAAGTCGATGGTAGTATTTATGGATGACTTTTCGGTGTTTGGTGATTCGCTCACGTCGTGTTTATCTAATCTCGAGAAAATGTTAAACCGTTGTGAAGAAACCAACCTTGTGCTTAATTGGGAAAAATGTCATTTTATGTGTAAACAAGGAATCGTCTTAGGTCACAAGGTCTCGAAAGCGGGGATTGAGGTCGATAAAGCTAAAATAGACGTCATCGCCAAGTTACCTCATCCCAAAACCGTCAAGGTAGTTAGGATTTTCCTAGGCCGCACGGGATTTTATCGTCGTTTCATCAAAGACTTTTTGAAAATCACTCGACCTATGACACACCTTCTCAAGAAGGATGCTCCTTTTAACTTCAATGAGGATTGTGTTAGAGCTTTCGAAACTCTTAAAAGGAAACTTACCGAAGCTCCCATTATTGTTGCTCCTAATTAGGAATTACCCTTTGAAATCATGTGCGATGCAAGTGATTATGCAATAGGGGTCGTCTTAGGGCAACGTTATGAAAAGCACTTTCGTCCTATCCATTATGCTAGCAAGACGATGACCGAGGCTCAACTTAAGTACACCACAACAGAAAAGGAATTCCTTGTCGTGGTCTATGCTTTTGAGAAATTCTGACCTTACCTCGTCTTGACTAAAAGATCGTGTATACGGACCATTCGGCTATCAAGTATCTCTTAGCTAAGCAAGATGCTAAGCCGAGATTGCTTCGTTGGATGCTCCTCCTCTAAGAATTTGATTTCACCGTACCTGACAAAAAAGGAGCCGAGAATCTAGCGGCCGATCATCTCTCTCATTTAGAAGATCCTCACAAAGGTGTTTTCGAGAACAAGGAAATTACCGAAACATTTCCTTTTGAGACTCTCGGTGTAGTGAATTCTAAGGACAACACCCCATGGTTTGCCGACATTGCAAATTACCATGCGGGGAACTTCATAATCAAGGGTATGATGACACAACAAAAGAGAAAATTCTTTCGTGACGTCAAGTTCTATTTTTGGGACGACCCTTATCGCTTTCGGGTTTGTGCGGATCAACTCGTTCGACGTTGTGTCTTTGGTACCGAAGCTTCTAACATCCTTAGAGCTTGTCACGAGGGACCTACGGGTGGTCACCACGGTGCTAATCTCACGGCTAAGAAAGTGTTCGATGTCGGCGTCTTTTTTCCTACTATCTATCGTGATGCACACGCACTTGTGAAGTCATGTGATTCTTGCCAACGCCAAGGAAAATTGTCGCAAAAGGATGAAACGCCGCAAAACATAATTCAAGTGTGTGAGATTTTCGACATTTGGGGCATTGACTTTATGGGGTCGTTCCCATCGTCTCATGGAAACAAGTATATCCTCGTCGTCGTCGACTACCTTTCTAAGTGGGTAGTAGCTAAGGCTTTTCCTACGAATGATGCTCGTGTGGTTGTGAAGTTTTTGAAGCAACTATTCTCTCGGTTTGGAACCCCTCGTGCTATTATAAGCGATCGTGGAACCCACTTTTGTAATGACCAATTCGAAAAGGTTTTTAAGAAATATGGATTTACACATCGTCTTTCTACGGCTTATCACCCGCAAACGAGTGGGCAAGTCGAGGTTTCAAACCGAGCTTTGAAGAGGATTTTAGAAAGGTCGATTGGAGAAAACCGTGCTTCATGGTTCGACAAACTCGATGACGCTTTATGGGCCTTTCGGACCGCTTATAAGACACCTATCACTTGTACTCCTTATAAGTTGGTTTATGGAAAGAATTGTCATTTGCCTATTGAGTTGGAACACAAGGCATATTGGGCCCTAAAGCATGCCAACTATGACTTAAAGACCGCGGGAGATCACCGGAAAATACAACTTAATGAATTGGATGAATTAAGAGATAATGCTTATGAAAATTCATTGATTTTTAAGAAAAAGACTATAAAGTTTCATGATTCAAAGATTAAAAACCGGGTTTTTAACATTAGTGATCAAGTGTTACTTTTTAACTCTCGTTTGAAGATATTTTCCGGGAAATTGAAATCTCGGTGGTCGGGTCTATTCACCGTAACACAAGTGTTTCCTTATGGGACCATCGAGCTAGCTCAAAATAATGGTCCTAATTTCAAGGTGAATGGACATAGGCTTAAGCACTACTTCGGTGGGGAAGTCCCTTCTTTGGACGACCTCGACCAAGTCACCTTCCCTAATGATAATTATCATTGAGGGGATCGAGTCAAGCTCATGACTCAGTAATAAAAAACGAGGTGCCTCGTGGGGGAGATCCCATGCTTATCCATGTATATATTATCGCTTTCTAATATAGTTAATAAGAGGGGATTTGTGCCCTTCCAACTTTTTGTCTCGTGGTTGTTTGTGAATGTGTTATCTAGATCATCATCGCCACGACTGAAGACTCTCGTGTTCGTTTACGTGAGCCTCTATCGTTTGCTTGAAGAGTTTTTCACAAATCCATGACATATCCTTTATTGTTCTAACAATTATCTTTTAGCATAATTCATAAACGACTTTAGATATATTGTTGATCACCCTTTTCATGCTAGATCCTAAGCATTAGACTCTTCGTCTCTAGTATTGGGGTGCTCCACCTTTAGACTCGAAACATTGAGGACAATGTTTAATTTTAGTATGGGGGTGAATAGATACTTGCCTTGCTAGGCCCTCACGTTTTCCAACTTTCAAACGTTTTGTTTTGTTTTGTTGCTAATAAGGCTAAAAATGGCCCAATTTTAAAAATTTTCTTAGTTTTCATAAGTGTCTTTAAGACACGAATGTATATTTTCCGATGGGTAGAATAAGAGTTAATTTTTGACTTGATGGCCATTTGGAGCCCTTTACATTCCTTAACCCACTTGAATCAAGTTTTGCTAGACTTTTATATAGGGAACTTTAAAACGCGAAAGTCTTAGCTCATACAGGTTAAGAACAAGAACTTTTCGCAAGTTCCTATAATTGATCCTAGAAAGTCACTTATCAAGGGAACTTTAAAATGCATTCTCTAAACTTGAAAAAGTATAAGAAATTGCAAGATCCTATAGGTGATTTGAAAACCCAAAACTTCGATTTGATATAGTCTTAATGAAACTAATCCAAATTTGGCTTAATTTTGACTTGCACGGCTAAGTATTCACGGGTCTCTTTAATTAGAGGTCTTTAAATAGTGAATAACGAGAAGTGATAGAGTTAGACAAGTGATCATGCTAAACGTAGAACATGAAAATGTTCTTTCAAAAACTCATATGTTTTTAATTGTGGCCTTTTATCCCATAAGATCAATGCATTAGGAATAAATTAATTGCAATAAGTAAGGTCGTACGATTTGAAAGGTTACTTAGCTTCTACCCAAGATCGTTTAAAAGTTGCTCGGGGTTGAATAGAGTTCATAGCCAAAGCGTAACTTATTGAAGCGGGACGCGAAGATTGGTGAAGATCCAAAAAGGCCCTAACAAGACATGAGGAGCTCTATTTTTTTGCTAAAGATCCAAGATGATGTGAAGAATCATTATTCCAAAATCAATATGAAGGATCGAGACACACGACGAAAAGCAATTACTCCCCTAAAGATCATGGAGAAAGTCTATCCAAAAAGACCCTTACAAGGTATGAGGATAAATATATCCAAGTCCTAAAAGGAGGCGGATCGTTGTATATCAAAATCCAAAATAAAGATTGAATAAAAACGATGAAGGCGTGGTCCAAGTATGAAGAATCTCTCAAAAACGTCAAGTGGAGAAATTCCAAAATATGAAGAGAAGACCATAATTTCAGAACATCTTCTGAAGATTCGAAGTATGAAGTACATGCCAAATATCGGTCCGAGAAAGGTCTCAAATTGTGAAACGAGTTATGCCAAGATATGAACTTAAGGAGATACACGAGAAGCCGTTTTAAAATATTTTTCCTTTAGCTAACTATCGATTAAATCGTGCTACTTTATTTTCGGACTAATAAATACGCATATAAGTCAATATGAATCACTTGTGATCCATGACAAATAGTTAAAAAATTCTAGAAACCTTTTCTTTCTTAATAACTAGGATTGCAGGGAGAAAAGGTATTACACAATTTGGACGTATGAGTAGTGTTAGCATTGTGATTTGTACCAACAATGATCTCGTTTTTGCACTTAGCATGGAATGTATGACAATCAAGGATGACGAACTTTACTCTATGAGACAATTCACTTGTTTCTGTTCATTGACCCTAAAAGTCACTTTCATGATGAAAATCATACATTATCTATTTAACACATCTTCGTAGTATTGTAGCAAGTTTTACTTTTCAATAAAGGGTAATAAAATTAAATTTTGGAGATGCTTTGATACTTTATTCTAGCATTGCGTGAGGGCACGATAATGGTTTAGTATGTGGGAGTAGACTTGCCCATATTGGGAAGAATCGTATTCAAAAGCTTCAACGTGAAGGTCTTTTGGAAAATATCAATGATGAATCATTCGATAAATGTAAGTCTCGTATCTCTGGAAAGATGACCAAGAAATCTTTTAATAGGAATATTAAAAGAGCTACTGGACTACTTAGATTAATACATACGGATGTGTGTGGACCACTTAGACATGTGTCAAGGAAAGGTGTTAGCTACTTCTTAACATTTACGGATGGTTTTAGCCGTTATGGTTATGTTTATTTACTTAAGCATAAACATGAGGTATTTGAAATATTCAAAGTGTTTAAAGCAGAAGTAGAACTGCAACTAGGAAAGAAGATTAAAGCTCTTCGTCTGATAGAGGTGGTGAATATTTAAGTCAAGAGTTTATAGATTATCTAAGTGAGAATGGAACTGTTCAGCATCTTACTTCTCCTTATACTCCACAAAAATGGTGTATCGGAAAGGAGAAATCGTACATTATTAGATATGGTGCGATATATGTTTAATCTTACAACTTTACCTTTATCCTTTTGGGATTATGATTTAGATTCTGTTGTTCGCATTTTAAACATGGTTCTCTCAAAGAAGGTCGATAAGAAACCATATGAACTATGGCATGGCAAGAAGCCATATTTGTCTTATTTCAAGGTCTGGGGTAGCGAGGCGTATGTGAAACGTGACTCGGGTGACAAACTCCAACAAAGATCTGTAAAATGTATCTTTGTAGGATACCCTAAGGAAGCTATGGGTTACTACTTTTATTATCCACATGAGAACAAAGTGACTGTTACTAGGTATGGAGACTTCCTTGAAAGTGATCTTGTAAATCAAGAATTCAGTGGGAGAAATTATTGTTGATCCCAAACTTAGATCGATTTAGCTTTGTGTAAACGAGATCGAATCAAGTTAAACGCTTAGAGAAACTTTGTTGTATATGAAACAATCTAAGTATTATGCGGAATAAATACTTAGAACAAGAACACACAAAACATAATAAACCAAACTTTCACTTTGATTGATGATCGAACTTGTGTACAATGAAAGTGTATAAAACGTATATATAACTAAAACCTAAAGGCCTCCTTTTATACATTAAGGAGCCTTGAACAAGAGTCTAACTATCAGCTATTTTAGGAAAAGATAAATATAGAAAATACAATGTCGAACATATCTTTACTAGAAATACAAAACGTATAGACTAAGTATTCTATCAGTGCTTGGACTTCTTCTCATCAGCGCTTGAATACTTCATGTCAACGCTTGATCTGACAATGCTTGATTTCTTCCTATCAACGCCCAATTAATTCTTGTCAGTGTCTAAGTGTCCTGCTCATTTTATTCCCAACAATCCTCCCCTAAACTTGATATCTACTCTAGCAATCAAGTTTCTGAATAAAAGCTAAGTACAAGGAGGATTCTTACAAAACAAATCACTTGTTAATTAGGAAATAAATAAACCTAATTAAATCTTTTCCAACATCACTTGTGTAATCCATCTCCAGCTGTGTTGACACCATTTTCTTCAAAACTTCCTTGGATATGGGATATTCACAATCCACAAGAAGATATTCAGAAAATTTTGTAGTACTCAAATGATAAACACCAGTTGCTGAATGTAGACGCCATTGAAGTCCACTAATATCATCAAGATCCAACCACACTGGATCTTCATCATTTGGCTCACACATTCTCTTGAACGTGGACCAAATCTTTATTCCATTGACTGAAGTAGGTGCTTCAGCCTCATACTTGGTCTTCATCAATCCCCAAAGATCTACCAAGTCTTCTCTATCTAGACTTGCAAACAAAGAGATGAGAGTAGTAAAAGTATGTACCTCCTTTCCATATCTGCCAATCATCCAAAACCCACTTGCATCTTCTTCATAATGAACTATCGGGTTTCTAGAATCATAAGTTAATACCTCTACCATATGTGAAGCTTCCAAAGGTGAGAGCTTAATACTCCTTCTAATAACTGCTTCACTAGGATTCACTCCATCCAAATTCTTTGGGAACTCAATAGGAAGTCCCTTCTTCAAAGGCCTTGGTGCAATTAAAGCCTTTTGGATCTGCATCTCTTCTGCAAGTTATTCCTTTCTTTCATCTGAAAGAAGTCTGATAGTATTCTGCTCTTGAATACTTACCCATATAGGATAAGCACGAAAC
This sequence comes from Glebionis coronaria, assembly GCA_025667525.1. Lineage (NCBI taxonomy): Eukaryota > Viridiplantae > Streptophyta > Magnoliopsida > Asterales > Asteraceae > Glebionis > Glebionis coronaria. The sequence goes on along the minus strand of CM046879.1, from coordinate 189,895,597 downwards.
TCCAACTCATCAAAGGACAAACCCTGCAACTTCTGGAAAGTCTAACCTCCTTGATGACATCAGAGGAGCATATAGTCGAGCTCCCTTCTATCCTTCTTAGACTGTGAAAGAACCTTGATAGCCTTATACTTCAGAATTACCTTGCAATCTCTTTGAACTCTTAGCAGAATCTCCAAACCCCAAATTTGATTTGAAATGGTCATGTCTGGATTCTCCATAACCTTATTCTCCCATGCAAAGTACATCTGAACTACTTCAGGCATCTCATAATCTACCTAATTTTTCAATTCCTCAAGCCTATCCTTAGCCAACTCATCACCATATTCAAGCCTTTCTGGATCTTCAATGATCATCACACTTGAATCAGTACTCTCATCATCACTGCCTTCCTTATTACTTTCAGAAGTAGCCACAAATGGTGACTCAATAGCAGTCTTCTTCTCCTTTTCCTCAAGTTGTGCAGCCAAAATAGAATCAAAATGCACTTGGGCTGCATCCTTGGGAACTTCAACTTCTACCATAATTCCTTTACCTTTATCCAATACATCAATAGTGGGTAAAGAAGTTGATGGTACCCGTGTAGAAACATCCTTGATGATAGCTGATGACTGGGATACATCAACCACACCTGTAGGTTTATCAGCGTTCAAAACCTAAATGTCAACGCTTAACTTACTCCTATCAACGCTTGGCTTTGTGAACTGCTCCAACATCTCTGTAAAAGACGCATTTAAATTTGTAGGGGTAACCAATTAAGCATCAAAACCTGGTTGCCTCTTCAAATCTGTTAGAGCGTCAGCTATACCCAAATATTCTCCTTCATGTGAGCCTTTATCACTCACATGTACCTATTCATCCTCTCCTTTGGAAGAATCCTCCTCTCTACGCCTGAGGTTAGCACCTTCCAAAATATCAATCCTCTCCCTCAATTGCTTGAGTTCAAGGCCTTATGTGTTGACAGTATGTACAATGTCTGCATTTTGCTTTTGCAAGCTAATGTAGACAGCCGTCAATTCCAAAAGAGTGTAAGGTTCCAATCTGCCCTCCTCTAGAATGGGAATTTGACCTCCCAAAGTAGATTCATGGGGCATGGATGGGGTCTTAATGATGTTAGGACTGGCTTGGCCTGTATCTAAGCTAGAACCAATAGTCTCAGCCCCACCCATGTCACCAACCACACTTGTGGTGGTGGTTCTCTCTGCAACATGGCTAGGACCACTAGAGGAGAACACTCCAACAGTCCTTTGGCGTTTTACCAACCTAAATTCAGGAGGTGTAGAAGATGTAATAGAGGGAGAGTCTGTTTGAAGGTTAAGGGGTGTTTGGGTTTATGGTAAAAGGGTGTCAGCGTTTGGATTTGGACTGTTAATGCCAACATTTAAGGTGTCAGCGTTTGGATTTGGACTGTCAACGCCAACAGTTAAGGTGTCAGCGTTGAATGGATCTTGGTCAACGTCCATTTGCTGGGGTGATGGTGATTGTACTGGAAATGGGACTAGTTGTGGTTGTGGGTCTTGTTGTGGTTGTGCTGCTGCAATAACAGCAAGCATGGCTTGGGTAAGGGGTGGGTCTCTATAAGGTTCAGAATTCATCTTCCCAAAAATTGCTTTCTTTTGAACAGTGGTCGTATAAAAATCATTATGATCCCTATTGCAGTATCTTTGTAAATCAAACACCATTTGTAAAAGCCTTGGGTAAGCAAGAGTCATCTTGTTACCCTTGTTATGACACATGCCATCAAAAATCATTTTTGAAAAATTATATTTTTGCCTAGTTGCAATACACACAATGGCACTCCCAATAGATCGGTTGATTTCATTGTGTGCGGTACATTTGGGACTCAAACATTGAAGAATGACATGTATCAAGTACTTCTAAGCTGGGGGAAACTCTTGTTTTGTATATTTATTTAAATGGCCTTCTTCAGGCAAAGGATAACCCAAAGCTTGGAGACCTTGTTCTAGCTCTACAATGGGTAGGGTGCTTATACCATCTGCATCATTAAGATGCAAAGCTTGGTGAACCAGAGCTTCAGTAACCACCCAGGGAACCCCATGGACAATAGCAGTCAATGTAGTCACATTATTAACTGTTGAGGAAGTGACAATATTCCAAAACTATTTAATATGTGTGACAGGGATAAGAGGAGCATGAGAAAGTTCATACCTTAAAGGGGATGCATTCAAATACTCAACCATTTGAGTATATTGGGGAAACAGAGCATTATCAGCTTGTAAATAAGCTACCATGTTATGTTGACTCCTGAACCCCAATTCCAAATCTCTAGGTTCAAACTTAGGCGCCATTGATGAAGAAAGTTGTGATAAAAGTTATGAAAGATGAAGGTTTGAGAAAATTTAGTTAGACAAGAATAAGTAGTTACCATGTTTCAAAGAAATGAGCCAAATATATAGGAGAGGTGAAAACATGTGATTGGTCAAAACATGAGGCAGTTATATATAAAATATATTCATGAAAATCTTGAAAATATATAACTTATCTCTAGCATTAATAAAAAGTTACCAACTCCTAAAATTACGGCTCATATTTTCGTCAAGAATAACAACTGGGTAGGACCCAATGTCTATCAACGGTCAAAAATAAATTATCAGCGCCCAACGGCTATATTCTTGTCAACGTTGGATTTTGCCATGTCAACGTCAAAATTGGTCTTAACAGCGTTTGGAAAGAAACCTGTCAGCGTCCAAAAATAAAAATAATTTAAAAGAAGAAAAAACCTTAACAAAGTAATTTATCCTAGTGAAGATAACTTATAGACTGAAAATCACTATATGGTGGCAAGCGTTGTCCAATCATGCACACTTGCTTAAGCAAGATAGACATAATTGTCCTCAAGTGTCCCTTCCTAACCAAAGTTCTTAACAATGAAGTTATCTCATAAAATCCTTTGTAACTTCCCAGGTAAGCCCAATAAAAATCATACCCAAGTCTCCCAACCGACCATATCTAATTCTAGGTCAAAAAGTCTTGGCAGCGTGCAAAGTATATCAACTTTGCATGCTACAGTGCCTCACGATTTAGTAAACTAACTCTGTGACAACCGTGGTTTTGGGTTTGTCACTTGGTCTTACTTTTAGGTTATTTTATGAGTGCTTACTTGAATTGTGTGTTTACGTGTTTATTTTGTGTGAACGAGGTTGGTGTGGTTATCGTTTATGAGTATAGAGTACTCATAAGTAAATCGAGGAACGGTTATTTCATGTTCTTGAGCTCACAAGTGGTGACTATGAAATGAAAAGGGTGATATTGTGGTGTTTACGTATATGTATAAGTATTATAGTAATAGTTTTTTTTTTACGATTTACGGTTTAACATTTAGAGGTCTCGGATGAGGTAATTAGTCATATGAATATTTTTCGGGATGGTTTTAAGTCATTTAGGACTTAGTTATAAAGTTTATTTCAAAATTTGAGATTTTTTTTAAAAGTGTATATTTTACGTCTTTTACGGTAAAACGCGTAAAAACTGACTAGTTTTACGGTTTTGAGGTTTTGGAGGCTTTAGGAGCTGAAATAAATTAAGGAAAATTAAGGTATTATTAATAACTTAATAATATATAATAAAAATAAAAATAAAACGAATTTTAAAGGGGTGTTGGGTCGGTTTGGACGCAAGGAGGAAAGAAAAAAAGGAAAAAACAAGAAAAAGGAAAGGGGTTTTTGGGTTGGGCTAGGAATGGGTTACCACACCCTATATATTGTTTTATTAACAACCAAAATTCATTATTTTTCTCATGGGACAAAGGAAATTCGTGTGTTTAAAAAAAATTAGGGTTCTTCATAATTTTTTTTGGGGTTTTCATAAATCAAAGGTAAAGTCTTTAATCCCTTTTCAATTTAATTATTTTAATGATGTCTTAATCATCTTATGATGGATTTAAGTTAGGGTTTAATTTAAAAACAGTAAATTAATGATATATTAATGGGGTTATAATGATTACATAAATTAGGGCTTGTAATTAGAGGGATTAGGGTTAATTAATTAGTTTAATTTGATTAAACCCGTTTTTAAAAACTGGGCAGATTTTTGAGTCAATTGTTTTGATCATATCGGGAGTTCTATAAACTATTATTTTATGATCCAAGTACCCCTGGAAAGGTATTTGAAGTGGCTTTCCAATGCAAGAAACGAGAACTAAATTGGAGGTCGGGAAGAGGGTCAAAAACAGGTTACAACAGTCGGAGGTCAAAAAAGTTTTGAATTCAGCCTGTTTTCTTTTTAAGTTTTGGGTTGTTTGGGGTACTTAGGGTTGCATTGGGATCTTCTCACGAACGTGAGAGATGGTTTATATATTTTAGTAAGTATCTGCACTTGGGCTAAGGTTGTGGTTTAGGGTAAGACCCCTTAATGGTAACAAACTTTTAGTACGTTTAAAATCAGGAAATCTGGAATGACAAAAGTAGATATATGTATATCGGGGCCTTAGCAGTAGCTTTAAGGTTAGGGCAAGTGGGAGGTGTTATCCAACATATGTAATGGTATGAATATTCCTTTTACAGAAACCATGGATATGTTTAAGTGGACGTTTGACTTAAAGTTTTGAGACCTAAAAACTGGGACTGTTTTGGGTAAAATATGAACGGGATAGTTATTAAACTTAACCAAGTTAAGGACTTGTTAAGGAAGGGTAATAGGGTGATTAGAGCTTAACAATGAGGTAATTATACGGGAATAGACTAGATGTCCATCATAGGTTGATGAGCCATCTTAGTGATTGGTTCGTGTATTGATTTTGTGTTTATGGTTTGTTAGCTTGTTGCTAGTGCGAGGACTTGTGAAGAAGCTATCAGGTGAGTTTCATAGTCCCATGTTTACTATTGATTTTGACTTCCAGATGGGATGGAAGAGACACTGTGTTGAATTATTTTCTAAATTAATGCTGTGAATGTTTTTAAGGTTTGAGATGGACTTGTGTGTACATTTATGTGATTAACTGCTATGTGATTCTTGTTTGTGTGTGATCTGGATTGGAAAGGTACATAGGTGTATGGGCGCCTATGGGACCTATGGTTAATGATAAGGCGTGATGCCTTGGAAATTGTGATTGTTGGTAAGGCGTGATGCCTTGGAAATTGTGATTGTTGGTAAGGCGTGATGCCTTGGAAATTGTGATTGTTGGTAAGGCGTGATGCCTTGGAAATTGTGATTGTTGGTAAGGCGTGATGCCTTGGATATTGTGATTGTTGGTAAGGCGTGATCCCTTGGAATTGTAATGATTGATTTAACTTGAATGCTAGTTGTTAGTACATGATTCTAGCGCATTGTCCATTTGTTTATTGGTTTATGGTATTCACAGCTTATGACTTGTCTTGTGTTGGAGTCTAAACCTATGACTCTCACCAACTTTATGTTGACGTGTTTTAGTGTCTCTTTCAGGTGATACTATGGTTAAGCATGAGAACATAAGTGGCTAGGATTGGAGAAGCTTAGGAATGCATATAGAAGGAGAATCCCCGTTTCCTTCTTAGTTTTTTTGTTTGTTCATTTTAATAAGTGATACTGTGGCACACATATGTTTGTTTTGATTATGTTACTTGTTTGTCTTGGGTAAGAGGTAGGACTGTTACCTACTTACCTAGACACCTGCATTTGATGAGATATTGTCATGACTTTTGTGTCACCATTTGATGACATTTCTTATTTCATATAGTTATCTCTATAGACACGCCATGTTGTGATGATATCCATATGTCGCGCCCCATATTCCGCTATGGTGGGGTGTGACAGAATGGTATCAGAGACAATGGTTATAGAGAATTAGGTTGCCTAGTCGTGTAGCCTAGTCTATAGCTTAAGGGTCCCTGCATATAGGCGTCATAGGAGTATGTGTGCATTTTATTGTAATTGATGTGTTTGATTATTATTTTCGCAGTATTTGTTAGGTTATGAACTACTATGGTTCATACTTAACTACATGTTATTTTCTTTACGAGTTTTGATTAGTGCGGGTGGAACCATGGTCGTATACGCTAGTCATTGTTGGATTTCGCTTAATTATGTTTTCATGTTCTTTATACATTTTGAATTTTGTCTACGCTGGTTCAGCTGGACTACGAGTTTATGTGTTTCGTGCATTGGCTATGTTATTTTAATAGATGGAGTTTTGGACCTTATTTTGTGTAGTTATGTGCTTGAGAGTTGATGGATTATGTGTTATGTGTAGTATTAATTTCTTATAAGTGTCATCATAGGAGGGAGTACATTGGTGAAAGGGAACATGTATAATTATGAAGGCCTACATAATTATATATGTGCCATAACACCACTGGACTTTCAAGTATGATTGCATGAAAGAGAGTTAATACATGCTTGTATAGTATATGTTGGATGGATTTGAGTGTATGTACGCTTATGCCTATGTATGTAAAATTATTTTCTACTTACCGGTTGTTTCTTGGGATGGTTGCTAGCTCGTTTCTCTTTGAGATGTTCAACTTCTGTAGTAGCGCATTTCTCGGGTCCTCATTTCACGTGTTTGTTTGTACGGTACTTTTCGCGTGAAGGATTTTGAGATGGTGAAGATTTATTTTGGAATAACGATATCTTTTGTTTTGAGTCTTACATGGTAAAAAAAAAGGAACTTGCAAATAGTAAAAAAGAAAAAAATTAGTTGTTGGTAGTCCATAAAATGAGGGTAAAGTGTCGAAAACGTGTTTGAAATAAAGTGGAATATAAATTATTATTTTTTTTTTTTTACAGTTAAGCATGGCTTGTTTATTTTAAAATATTTTGGTTTTGATCACCTAAAGTTATTGTTCTTTAGTTAGAATTTTTTTTATTAAATTAAATATGTTAAAGTCATGTATTTAATCATATGATGAGTGAGAGTTTTAATTTTCTGGAATTAAAATAAATTAGGGTTTAAAATCGTTTTGGTCATAACTTATTCGTTTTTAAAGCTTTTTGAGTGATTCAAAAGCCTAAAATTATGTAATCGGAACGTACTTTTCGAATATTCAGAAAGTTTGGTAATTAGAAGTCAGTAGCTTGGTCGAATTAATTTTGCAAGTGTCGAGTTCAAGGTTAATTTTCGGACAACATTTATTAAACTCGTGTTTTGGGTATTTTGCGGTAATGAACACTTGGAGGGTTAACATAGAGATGTGTTGGGAAGGAATTTGAGAGTTCATTAGACCTTATTATACGTGGTTATATTTTGATGAGGTTTGATTTATGGTATTTATGAGTAAGACTAAAATCGGGGTGACAGTTTTAAACCCGTTGAGTTATGTGACGACTCATAACTTGGTTTCAAGACAGTTCTTGTTTGATGAGTTGCGAGATTTAGTTAGGTTGGTTACATAACTTTATGGTTTTGATAAGTTTCCTCGCAGACGGTTAAGGCTCATGTGTTGTTGGTTGAGATTATTTTCGTGTAAACTGAGTTCACGTTTGAACGTGAAGGTTTTATCAGGGATATGCATCCTCGTTTGTTTGCTGAGAATAAGTTTGAGTTTCGGAGTGAATCTCGGGATGAGATTTCTATTAGGAGGGAGTGATGTGACAACCGTGGTTTTGGGTTTGTCACTTGGTCTTACTTTTAGGTTATTTTATGAGTGCTTACTTGAATTGTGTGTTTACGTGTTTATTTTGTGTGAACGAGGTTGGTGTGGTTATCGTTTATGAGTATAGAGTACTCATAAGTAAATCGAGGAACGGTTATTTCATGTTCATGAGCTCACAAGTGGTGACTATGAAATGAAAATGGTGATATTGTGGTGTTTACGTATACGTATAAGTATTATACTAATAGTATTTTTTTACGATTTACGGTTTAACATTTAGAGGTCTCGGATGAGGTAATTAGTCATATGAATATTTTTCGGGATGGTTTTAAGTCATTTAGGACTTAGTTATAAAGTTTATTTCAAAATTTGAGATTTTTTTTAAAAGTGTATATTTTACGTCTTTTACGGTAAAACGCGTAAAAACTGACTAGTTTTACGGTTTTGAGGTTTTGGAGGCTTTAGGAGCTGAAATAAATTAAGGAAAATTAAGGTATTATTAATAACTTAATAATATATAATAAAAGAAAAAAACGAATTTTAAAGGGGTGTTAGGTCAGTTTGGACGCAAGGAGGAAAGAAAAAAAGGAAAAAACAAGAAAAAGGAAAGGGGTTTTTGGGTTGGGCTAGGAATGGGTTACCACACCCTATATATTGTTTTATTAACAACCAAAATTCATTATTTTTCTCCTGGGACAAAGGAAATTCGTGAGTTTACAAAAATTAGGGTTCTTCATAATTTTTTTTGGGGTTTTCATAAATCAAAGGTAAAGTCTTTAATCTCTTTTCAATTTAATTATTTTAATGATGTCTTAATCATCTTATGATGGATTTAAGTTAGGGTTTAATTTAAAAACAGTAAATTAATGATATATTAATGGGGTTATAATGATTACATAAATTAGGGCTTGTAATTAGAGGGATTAGGGTTAATTAATTAGTTTAATTTGATTAAACCCGTTTTTAAAAACTGGGCAGATTTTTGAGTCAATTGTTTTGATCATATCGGGAGTTCTATAAACTCTTATTTTATGATCCAAGTACCCCTGGAAAGGTATTTGAAGTGGATTTCCAATTCAAGAAACGAGAACTAAATTGGAGGTCGGGAAGAGGGTCAAAAACAGGTTACAACAGTCGGAGGTCAAAAAAGTTTTGAATTCAGCCTGTTTTCTTTTTAAGTTTTGGGTTGTTTGGGGTACTTAGGGTTGCATTGGGATCTTCTCACGAACGTGAGAGATGGTTTATATATTGTAGTAAGTATCTGAACTTGGGATAAGGTTGTGGTTTAGGGTAAGACCCCTTAATGGTAACAAACTTTTAGTACGTTTAAAATCAGGAAAATCTGGAATGACAAAAGTAGATATATGTATATCGGGGCCTTAACAGTAGCTTTAAGGTTAGGGCAAGTGGGAGGTGTTAGCCAACATATTTAATGGTATGAATATTCCTTTTACAGAAACCATGGATATGTTTAAGTGGACGTTTGACTTAAAGTTTTGAGACCTAAAAATTGGGACTGTTTTGGGTAAAATATGAATGGGATAGCTATTAAACTTAACCAAGTTAAGGACTTGTTAAGGAAGGGTAATGGGGTGATTAGAGCTTAGCAATGAGGTAATTATACGGGAATAGACTAGATGTCCATCATAGGTTGATGAGCCATCTTAGTGATTGGTTCGTGTATTGATTTCGTGTTTTTGTTTTGTTAGCTTGTTGCTAGTGCGAGGACTTGTGAAGAAGCTATCAGGTGATTTTCATAGTCCCATGTTTACTATTGATTTTGACTTCCAGATGGGATGGAAGAGACACTGTGTTGAATTATTTTCTAAATTAATGCTGTGAATGTTTTTAAGGTTTGAGATGGACTTGTGTGTACATTTATGTGATTAACTTCTATGTGATTCTTGTTTGTGTGTGATCTGGATTGGAAAGGTACATAGGTGTATGGGCGCCTATAGGACCTATGGTTAATGATAAGGCGTGATGCCTTGGAAATTGTGATTGTTGGTAAGGCGTGATGCCTTGGAAATTGTGATTGTTGGTAAGGCGTGATGCCTTGGAAATTGTGATTGTTGGTAAGGCGTGATGCCTTGGAAATTGTGATTGTTGGTAAGGCGTGATGCCTTGGATATTGTGATTGTTGGTAAGGAGTGATGCCTTGGAATTGTAATGATTGATTTAACTTGAATGCTAGTTGTTAGTACATGATTGTAGTGCATTGTCCATTTGTTTATTGGTTTATGGTATTCATAGCTTATGACTTGTCTTGTGTTGGAGTCTAAACCTATGACTCTCACCAACTTTATGTTGACGTGTTTTAGTGTCTCTTTCAGGTGATACTATGGTTAAGCATGAGAACATAAGTGGCTAGGATTGGAGAAGCTTAGGAATGCATATAGAAGGAGAATCCCCGTTTCCTTCTTAGTTTTTTTTGTTTGTTCATTTTAATAAGTGATACTATGGCACACATATGTTTGTTTTGATTATGTTACTTGTTTGTCTTGGGTAAGAGGTAGGACTGTTACCTACTTACCTAGACACCTGCATTTGATGAGATATTGTCATGACTTTTGTGTCACCATTTGATGACATTTCTTATTTCATATAGTTATCTCTATAGACACGCCATGTTGTGATGATATCCATATGTCGCGCCCCATATTCCGCTATGGTGGGGTGTGACAAACTCGTACTCACCAGTGGACACAATCTAGAATTGTGATAAGAGTATTGAATGAATACCGTAAATTCCTAAAGGTTTCCTAAACCTCCTCTTAAAATATGATATACAGTTTGCCAAACATAAAATATGAAATAAAAATTTATGTCAAGATAGGAATGTAAACATTCCAACCATCATCCATAAGCTTGAACACACTCCAAGTAAGCTCCCAAGATCCATAAGAAACTTTGTATCCATTTGTACAATGCTCATGATAGGTGTGAAAACACCCATCCTTTTACCACTTATTTCTTGCTAAAACGAGACCAAAACGCGTGTTTAATATCATTTGTTTGGAATTATGCGTGGTTTTTGTGTTTATTGTGTTTTCAGATCCAACCGGATGGATATTGGAGAAAACATGGGATTGCACGGGTTTTATCGAAGAAAAAGACTCAAGACAAAGTCTATTGTCCAAGAGATGCAAAAGATTTGAAGTCAATGGGCCTATTTGAAGATTTATCGAAGAAAAGGACCAAAGATGGAAGATTTACATATGTCGAAGAAACTCAAGTCTATTAAACGAAGAAATTAAAAGATGACTTGAATTTAATCGTCGACAAATCCCGAATCAGAATCGAAAACGTCAACTTTACTGAAAAGACGAGAAGAGGAAAAGAGAGAAGAAAGTCCACTCACCAACCAACCACTAGGCCTATATAAAGAAACTCCCTCACACTTTTTGAGCTAGTTTTTAGTTTTTTCATTTTCCCAGTCACTTTCTTTTCTTTCGTAGGAAGCCAACACCATTAAGGTGTTGGTGATTTTTCATTCTTGTTAAATCTTGATTTTGTAAGTGTTTAATCTTCCCTTTTGTTTACTCTACATTAATCTATCAATATAAACCTTCCATTAATCTTGTTCATCTTCATCTTTTGATTTAAAGCTTAAAGTTCTTACTTGGTTGATTTTGATCTTCAAAAGTTATTGGGATTTGTGTTTTTATTGTTGGGATTTGATGTTTATGGTTAGTAAATGATAAGTGTTTAGTTTGGTTTAAACTTTTGGTGAAAAATTTGGTGATTTTGATTAAATTCGTGGCTATTTTGGTTCCCCAGTTCTTTACTGTTCTTCGCATTCCCAGATTCCGCATCAAGGTTTTTGAGAAAATATTCCGGATCAGCATTGTTTTTCAGTATCAAGTCCATCCATCCGAAATATCTAATATTCCGGATCAACATAGTCTATTCGGAATATCCATTATTCCGCATAACCATTTATTCCGCATCACTTTTTTTTATTCCGCATAAAGTTCATCCATCCGGAATATCTAATATTCCGGATCACCCCTGCTTATTCGGAATATCCATTATTCCGGATCACTCCATATTCCGCATGACCTTTTATTCCGCATCAACAAGTATTCCGCATAGAACTTTTATTCCACATCACCCATATTATTCCGCATCAAGCATTATTCCGAATGAGCATCTTATTCCGCATAAACAGTTTATTCCGCATAAGTGTATTATTCTGCATCAACCTTTATTCCGCATGAAGGAGTTTTGTCTGATTTATTCCGAATAAAGGCTACATTCCGAATCAAGCATTTTTAAGGGTATTCACTGTTACTGTTTTATTTAAATTTTAATTTAAGTTTTATTGTTATTAATTATCTGCTTCTAGTTTACTTTTAATTACTTCACGCATTTACCCTTTTAGTAGAATAGAAAACCAAACCCCCTATTTGTCACCAAGAACAACTATTCCACTTTGAGCTATGATCAATTCGAGAAGATTCCGAGACTTAATTTGAACCATAATAAATTCATTGTATCAAATGGCGCCGCTGCCGGCTCTTCTCGTTAAGATTAACAGTTTTTTGTGAGAACTTGGATTTTGGGATCCGTTCACCGTGAACGTTACTTTTTTCATAAAAAATTTCAAAAATCCTAAAAAATATAAAATTTTCAAAAAGACAAAAAGAATTAAAAACATAAAAACCAAAAATATTTCTTGTTTGCTTTGTTAGTTCTTTTGCAGGTGCATGCGTACACGATCAACGTCTTATCAAGAGCCCGAGCCTCTCGAAGACTTAGACATGGCCGGTGTACACAACAACAATAACAATCTACCTCAAAACAACAACAATAACAATCCACCTCACAACAACAATAATAACAACAACAATGAACCTCTACCGGACAATCGCCCTATGATTAAACTGTTACAAGCACATGTGGAGGGCAACAATGATCCAATTGTCATACCCGCGATTGCAGCCAACAACTTTGAGCTCAAATCCGGCTTTATCCAGATGGTCTCTGCTCAACCATTCTTGGGGCGTACCATTGATGATCCTCATGACCACATCAAAAGATTCCTGCAACTCACGAATACGGTCAAATTCAATGGTGTTCCACAAGAGGTAATCCGTTTACAACTTTTTCCCTTTTCTTTAGAGGGACAAGCCCGACATTGGCTTGCAAAGGAACCGCCACAAAGTATTCTGACGGGACGGACTTAGAGACCAAATTCATAAACTACTTTTTCCCACCCTCTCGTACTACCGCTTTGCGGAATGAAATCATTAATTTTGAACAAAAGTACGATGAGTCTTTTAGTGAATCTTGGGACCGTTTTAAAGATCTTTTAAGAAACTGCCCACAACATGGTTTTACCAAAGTGCACCAAATTAATACTTTTTATAATGGTTTAAGCATGAATGACCAAGATTCACTAAATAGTGCCTCGGGGGGTAATATTTTGGTTAAGACTTCTAATGCCGCTTGGGATATTATTGAAAATAAGTCTCGTGTGCAAACCAAAAGTGTTCGGACCAATGCCTCTAGTGCTAGTACTAGTGACAACGACAAGCGACTTGACAAAATTACTACGCTTCTTGAATCGCTTGCTACCCAAACCGCTAGCAACACCAACAGCATCAACGCTAAAAACGCTCAAGTCAATGCTGTCAGTCAACCATGTGAAATATGCGGTGGTCCTCACTCTTACACAACTTGTACCTCCATGCAAGACTATCCTTCTGAGAATGTTAACGCAGCATACGGTACCTATCCTCCGGCTGCTTATCAAGCTCGTCCTCAAGGAGACCGCAACTTACTTAGCTACCGCTCAAACAACTTTCTCTCACCGCCCGGTTTTCCTCCTCACAACCCAAACCAACAACAAAACCTTAACCGACCCAACCAAAACCAACCCCGTGCACCATACCAACCACCTCAAAGACAACCATATCCACCTCAAAGAAACAACCAATTTTACCAACAACCTGCTTATCAACCACCCGCCTACCATGCTCCTCCTCCTAACCAACCCACCGCATTACACCAAGATGTTGAAACCTACATGAGGACCAATGATGTAATCGTGGAAAATCTCCAGCGGGAAGTGCTCAACTTGAAAGCAGACATGGTGAAACAAGGGAACGATCTTAGAGCTGATATGAGAAACACTTTTGCAAGTCAAACGACTGACTTATGGAACATGATGGTTGGTTTCTTCCAAGGTAATCAATCCTCTTCTTCGGGTACTCTTCCGAGTAACACCGTTGCGAATCCAAGAGGGGAGATGAAATCAATCACCACTCGCAGTGGCAAAGGTACCAAGGAACCCGAGCTTCCTATACCTCCACCGGTGATTGTGACTAAGGAAAACGAGTCACCTACTCATATTCCTCATCCTTCTACTTCCCCAATTTCTCCACCTCTTACTTCTACCCCTCCTCCACCCAAGGATGTGAGTGATCCTTCTATTCCAAAGCCTTCCTCTTCTTCCGATATACCTTATCCCTCAAGGTTGAGGAAAGAGAAGCTCAAAAGTAAGGATGATATTCAAGTTTCGAACTTTCTCAAGATGTTTAAACAATTGAATTTTAACATCTCCTTCGCTGAGGCTCTCGCTCACATGCCTAAATACGCGAAAATGTTCAAAGATCTTCTTAGTGACAAGGAAAAGCTTTTTGATATCTCTAACACCCAACTTAACGAGAATTGCTCTGTAGTGCTCTTAAGGAAATTGCCAACCAAGCTTGGTGATCCGAGTCGTTTCTTAATCCCTTGCAACTTCCCGGGAGTAGAGAATTGCATGGCCCTAGCCGATCTAGGTGCCAGTATTAACTTAATGCCTTTAAGTGTTTGGAAGCAATTATCTCTCCCTGAGCTCGTCCCCACCAAAATGACTTTGGAATTAGCTAACCGTACGGTTGCTTATCAAGTGGGGATAGCCGAAGACGTCTTTGTAGGAGTCGAAAAATTCACTTTTCCTGCCGATTTCGTCGTGGTCGACTACGATATGGAACCTCGTGTGCCATTAATCGTTGGACGTCCATTCCTGAGGACCGGTCGCACTCTCATCGATGTTGAAGCCGGTGAGCTTATCATGAGAGTGGGTGACGATAAAATCGTCTTCAACATGGGAAAGCTTTCTAAACAGCCTTATTCATACGAGAGTGTTAATTGTATCGACGTTCTTGATGAGGCTTGTGAAGAACACTTCAAAGATGCTTGTAAAAGTATTCCTACCTCATTTCCCAATGTTGAGACCGTTTCCTCTATTGATTCATCACTATCTCTATTTGGAGAAAGTGATTTCCTTTGGAAAGATTTGGAAGCCACCATGGGAGATGTGAACTTAGAACATGACGATTCTCCCACAGATTAGAATGAAGACATTCGTCTCATTGAGAACCTTCTCAAAGAGGACCATATTTCTCCACCATCTCCCACGGCTATTGCTATCGATGAACCGACTTTGAATCCGCCTCCCATCAAAAATCCTTCGGATTTAGAACTTAAGGAGTTGCCGTCCCATCTCAAGTACGTGTTCCTTGAAGATTAGAAGAAGTCGCCTGTCATCATCGCGAAGGACTTGAAAGAAGAAGAGAAATATCCCCTCATCGCCGTGCTTAAAGATCATAAGAAGGCAATTGCTTGGAAAATTTCCGATATCCGCGGAATTGATCCAAACTTTTGTACTCACAAGATTCTCATGGAAGATGACTTTAAACCCGCAATCCAGAGCCAAAGAAGGGTTAATCCTCGCATTCATGACGTCATCAAACAAGAGGTTATCAAACTTCTTGATGCCGGCTTGATTTACCCTATCTCGGATTCGCCATGGGTAAGTCCCGTCCATTGTGTGCCCAGAAGGGCGGAATAACCGTTGTTCCCAATGAACACAACGAGTTGATTCCCACTCGTCTCGTTACTGGGTGGAGAGTTTGTATCGACTATCGGAAACTCAATGATGCCACGAGAAAAGATCACTTTCCTCTTCCTTTCATGGATCACATGCTCGAGCGTCTAGCGGGTAATGACTATTACTTCTTCTTAGACGGTTTCTCCGGGTATTTTCAAATTCCCATCGATCCCAAGGACCAAGAAAAGACCACATTCACTTGTCCCTACGGAACATTTGCTTACAAACGCATGCCTTTCGGTTTATGCAATGCTCCTGAGACGTTCCAAAGGTGTATGATGGCTATCTTCCATGACATGGTTGAAGAAACTATGGAAGTATTCATGGATGATTTCTCGGTTTATGGCGATTCTCTCTGCTTGCCTTACCAATTTAGAACGTATGCTTAAGGGCGGTGTGAAGACACTCGCCTTGTTCTTGATAACTAAGATTTTACCTAGTTAAAAAGAATTATCGTTCTCGTGTTCTTTTCGAATTGAAAAACTTGTGTTCTCTATGTGTGACTCTAATGTTTTTGGTGGAACAAAAGATGTGTCGTTGTAGTATTTAAAATAAAAGGTGCAAAGACTTAAAAGTAAAAGTGCTCTTAAAGTAAATCTAAGTCTAATTAAAGTAAAGGTGCAGGTATTTAAAAGCGTGACTGAAGTTAAAGGGCACTAAAGTAAATGACGTAAACTTAAATCTATCTAAGGCAAATTTAAAGTGAGACTAAAACTAAGGCAAATCTAAAATAAAACTAAGGCAAGTAATCTTAAAGTGCAATTAAAAGAAAGGCGGGAAAAATAAAGATTGAAAATAAAAATCAAAGACAAAAACTAATAAGAACCTGAATACAGCTCATTCAGAATAAACCTTCGTTTGGAATAATCACTCGTCCTAAATGTCACCTTCGGTTGAAATGATTTTTCTTCACTTGGGATATTACCAAAATCCTTGATCCGGAACTAATTGATCTGAATATGTCACTTATCCAAAAGAATCCTTCGTTCGGAACTTTACTGATTCGGAACTCTAAATCTTGCCTTGATTCGGAAATATTTGGTCACCCCTTGATTCGGAAGTTTCCGAATGAAGCCCCTTGATTCGGAAGTTTAGAACTTCCGAATGAACACCTCTTGAGTCGGAAGCTGGCCCTTGATCCGGAACTTTATTCGGAACTTTTGAGTTCCGAATGAAGCTTGGTCCGGAAGTTTATGACTTCCGAAT
Organism: Glebionis coronaria; assembly: GCA_025667525.1. Lineage (NCBI taxonomy): Eukaryota > Viridiplantae > Streptophyta > Magnoliopsida > Asterales > Asteraceae > Glebionis > Glebionis coronaria. The sequence goes on along the minus strand of CM046879.1, from coordinate 189,878,983 downwards.
GAAAAGTCTTGATGCGGAACTTGATCCTTGATTCGGAACTTTGAGTTGATTCGGAACTTTTGAGAAGTTCCGGATGAAACCCTTGGTTCGGAACTTTGGAGTTCCGAACGAATTCTTTTGATTCGGAAGTTTTCACTTCGTCCGGAACTTTGAAAGTTCCGGATGAACAAGTTTGGCTCGGAAGTTTTGTTGAGTTAAAATCTTCCGGATGAAGCCTTGATTCAGAACTTTAGAAGTTCCGAATGAACACTTTCCCTCCTTCTTGGTTCGGAACTTTTCCTGGAAAGATCAGAAACAAGCAAACACCCCCGAAGAACAAGGAGATACAGTAACAGAAGAATAATAACAAATTTAATCAAAATAAACACAAGCGATCTAATAAAAATAATAACGAATCAACAGTGATCATAAACAAACAGTTAAAATCAAGAAATTTAACAACTTTTACCACAATAATCAAAAACCACTTTGGATCAAAATAAAAGCATGAACATAAACATAAACACAACAAATCAAAGATTAAGAAAGGTAGATAAGAGATTGACAAGATAAAGTAAAGATTGACAATAATTAAAGGAAAACTTACTTGAAATTAAATGAATTTAAGGTGCAAGACAAGGTATTTAAATTTGACAATAAAAGTAAATGACAAGGTATTTAAATGGTGGAAGAGCTAATTGTCACACTTAGCCAACAAAATGAAAAGTGAACAATCCTAATCTATTTATAGGGGAGGATTAAGGAAGCTTCCTCTCCTCTTTCCTTTTCTCTTAATTACAAGCTTAAGTCCCTCCTTTTATTAATCTTCATTAATTGCGTCATTAGTCCTTTTCTTCTAATCTTCTTTAAACTTGGACTTAAGGGACTTTTGGCTTCGGGATTTCTTCGAACTCGTCTTTAAATTCTTCAATAAAATAGACTTGAATTCTTCGGCTTTTGATAAACTTCCGTCTTTTGACTTTTTCTTCGATAAATCTTCAGAATTGGTCGTGGACTTCCGTTCTTTTTGCACTCTTGACTTCTTGACTTCGTCTTTCATCCTTTTCTTCAATAAAAGTCCGTAAATGCCCGTGAATGTCCGTGTTTTCTCCACTTTTCACCTTTTCATCCTAAATCACAACAAAAACACAAACCACGCATAATTCCGACATAAAAGACATAAAATACACGTATTGGTCCGGTTATTATTGTAATTAAGTGGTAGAAAAGATGGGTGTTTACACACCTATCAAATCCCCTACACTTGACCATTGCAATGTCCTCATGCAATGCATTAGTTACAAAGCAAGATTACACTTTTCATCATAATCAATCCACGTTGGCCTTTATTAAAGAGATAGAAAATTAAAGACATACAAAATAAAGGAATCAAAAGCATACCTTGGGTTTTGAAAATGTTATGAATAATCATCATCCTCAAGTTTTCACTTCCTCCAAACCAAGCGTAAAAACGAGATCATTGTTATTATAAGTTAGTAGACTAACACGAACTCATGTGGGCCAATTATTCACTTAGACTCCCTTATTCCTAGGGGTATCTCTTATATTTTATTGTTGTCTTGAATGATCACGAGGATGCATTGTTTGACTTATTTCGATAGTTATTTAGTCTGAAAATAAAGTGAACGATTTAATCAATAGTTAGGTAAAGGACCAAATCTTTTAAAACTGCTTCTCGGGACCTCATAAAGTTCATATCTTGGCATAACTCGCTTCGCGATTTGAGACCTTTCTCGGACCGATATTTGGCAGCGACTTCATACTTCAAATCTTGAGAGACGTTCATGAAATAATGGTCTTCTCTTCATAATAGGAATTCTTCACTTTGCAGTTTTGAGAGATTCATACTTGGACCACGACTTCTTTATTTTTCTCCAATCTTTATTTTGGACTTTGATATACAACGATCCGCCTCCTTTTATGACTTGGATCTATTTATCCTCATACCTTGTTAGGGTCTTTTCGGATACACTTCTCCATGACTTTTGGGGAGTTTTGCTTTACGTCGTGTGTCTCGATCCTTCATATTGATTTTCGATAAATGATTCTTCACATCACTTTGGATCTTTAGCAACAAAATATAGCCCTCATGCCTTGTTAGGGCCTTTTCGGACTCGCCAATCTTCGCGTCCCGCTTCAATAAGTTATGCCTTGGCTATGAACTCTAATCCATACCGAGCAACTTTTAAACGATCTGGGGCTAGAAGCTAAGTAACTTTTCAAATCGTACAACCTTATTTATTAGCAGATAAATTTATTAGCAAGCGATGGGAGAATATGCTTATAATTAACTCACATAAATTCACGAAAGAATACCGGACTTATAATTGGCTCTATCATCTCTCGTTCTCCATAGTTTAAAATCTCAAGTAATGAGACTCGTGGATGCTTAGCCTATTAAATCAAAGTTTTGGGTTTTCGAGTCGCCTATAGGATCTTGCAAATTCTTAGACTCTTTCAAGTTTAGAAATCGCATCTTAAGGTTCCCTTGATAAACGACTCTCTAGAATCAATTATAGGAACTTGCGAAAAGTTCTTGTTCTTAACCCGTGAGAGTTAAGACTTTCGCGTTTTATAGCTCCCTAAATAAAAGCCTAGCAAAACTTGACTTAAACACGTTAAGGATACTAGCTAGAGTAAACTCGGATTGAGTCAAAAGATTCACAACGTTTGAAAATTAAAACCACTTATTCAAAAATTTATTCTAGCAAAGAAAGAAAATAACTATACAAAGGAAAAACTAATAGGCCAAAATAGATCAAAAATTTTGAAAAATGTCGAAAAATTGATTTTCCGGTTAAAATGAGGACAAATACAAGGAAAAGACCACTTAACTTCGATAGAAGTCCCCCCTACACTTAAGATAAACATTGTCCTCAATGTTTAAGCATGTGGGAGTAAACTCCCCTACACTTAGGACATTGTGCACGTTGTTTAAATCTCGCTAAGGAAAAGACAACTAAAGAGATTCCTATTTTAATATTGAGAAAATATAAAATAGTGAATTGAAAAGAGTTTAGGATAGAACCGGGATGAAGTAGAACACGGAATCACGGGTCGTCAAGAATCATCAAGAGTGGATCATTGAAGCTCGAATCCCTGATTAAGAAGTGAGGAGAGGAAATAGCAAACCAAAGGGTCCCCCCTATACTTATGGTAAAGAAAGCGGAAAGATAGATGCATGGGTTGCCTCCCAAGAAGCGCTTGGTTTTTGTTAACCGAGTCGTGAGCCTGACTCGACCTTGATCATCAACGGAAGAAGTATGAAACATATCCACCAGGATCAAAGACATAGTTTTCATCCATCAATAAACAAGAGCTTAAGGCGAAAAAGGCAAGCCAAAGAAGAAGTGGCAAGGTTCCCTTAAGCAGTGACGGAGCACGGTGGAAGCAAGGGTGAAGTGGTGCAAGCAAGTCTTCAATATTTCCAAAGATTTTTCCTTTTATTTCATCAGGTGGATATTGAGATGGCTTAAAAACTTCAATACCGGGGTCGAACACCTTTTCCTTCAGGGGAAAATAGCACTTAGGCTCAGCCGAGTGTGAAGAAGATCCACAAAGAAGCACAACCTCGTCCTCAGAAGGAGGACAAAGAGGTGTTAAATCATAAGTGCAACGGATTTCGGTGTCGACCGGTTTCTTCTCCTTTGACAAAATGCTCTTCAAATCCAAAGTAGGATCAAGGCGATAATCTTCAAAGTCCAAGGGAGGAGCATCACTCTCATGAGGGAAGTATGTGTTGAGAAATTCAGAGAAATCTTCCTCAAATGAATAATCGTCCAAAGTAGGATCGAGTGATGGCGGAGGATCTTCATCATGTGAAGAATCGCTCGAGAGAGTATCAGCCTCATCAAAATCATCGAAAGTGGGCAGCTCGGGATACTCAGAAGTACAATCAAAATCATCCGAATCTGAGCTAGAATCATCATCATCATAAGCATCAAAGACCGGTGGTGAATCATAAATGGTAGAAGGTTCCAAAGTAGGGAGAGAATCATCCACATTATCTTCAAAGAGTGGATTATCAGTGGAAGACTCGAATAGAGGATTGTCATAGACGGTAAAGTCATCGAGCACATTTATCATATTCACTGATTCTCGGCCTCCAAAGGATTTGCCTGTAAGCTTCCCCATTTTAAAAACTTTTGAATCATCCCCGACTTGTAAGATTAACTCACCTTCGGCCACATCTACTAAAGCTCGTCCGGTTCTCAAGAATGGCCGACCAAGTATTAAAGGAATACGAGGGTCCATTTCATAATCAACTACGACAAAATCGACCAGGAAAGTAAATGTGCCAACTTTGATGAACACGTCTTCGGCTATACCAACGGGGTAAGCGAGAGTGCGATTTGCAAGTTCGAGAGTCATCTTTGTTGGAATGAGATCGGGCATTAATAGTGTTTTCCAAACACTCAGTGACATCAAATTAATACTAGCCCCGAGATCAGCAAGGGCAGTAAATTCTTCAGTTTTGTTGAACACGCAAGGCAACACAAAACGACCGGGATCTCCAAGCTTTTCCGGAAGTTCTCGAAGAAGAACTGTAGAGCAGTTTTCATTTAAGCGTGTGTTGGCGAGTTCAATCAGCTTCTCCTTCTTGCTAAGCAATTCCTTGAATGCTTTGACAAATTTTGGCATGTGGCAAAGTGCTTCAACAAGGCTAATGTTGATGGTCATTTTAGATAGCATATCCACATATTTCGATACTTGACAGTCATTCTTGGTTAGCTCGTTGGTCTTGCCTATGCGAGAAGGGTATGGGATTCTGGGTTGATAGGGAGACGGTGAAGGTGTAGTTGGTGAAGGTTGTGATGTTGAAGGGTTCTTCCGAGATACATCGTCATGACGAGGCGGAGACGGTAATGGTGCACTACTACTAGGTGTAGGTGGAGTAGGGATACATGGTGGTGGAGGGGGTGTAGATGATGGTGGTGGGATAGGTGGATCGACAATGGTAATTCCACTACGCGTAGTTATAGCACTTACATTAGCTCGCGGATTAGTGACGGTGTTTGAAGGTAGAGAACCCGAAGAAGAAGAAGGTTGAGCTTCGGGCAAGAAACTAGCCAACAGATTCTTTAATTCAGTTGTTTGAGTGATGAAGGAGGATTGAAGATTATCACGAACCTCGGTTCTGATGTCATTTCCTTGCTTCAAGATATCTCCTTTCAAATTGATTATTTGGCTCTGTAGATTCCTGATTTGCTCACCTTGAGTTCTCATGATGGTGTCAACATCGGGATTAATGGGTGGGTGTTGTTGGGTGGGTGGTTGATAAGGGTTAGAAGCACGAGGTGGGATTTGGTTGCTTCTATTGTATTTGTTGGCGGGATTTTGGTTTTGAGGAGAAAAACCGGGTGAAAGGTAGTTGTTTGAACGGTAGCTCAGCAGATTTCTATCCCCTTGTTGTCTAGCTTGGTAATTTTCTGGTGAATAATTACCGTAAGCAGCATACACATTTTCCGGATTTCCTTGTGTCAAAGGACAATCGGTGTATGAGTGAGGACCGCCACATGTTTCACAAGGATTAGCAACCGCTTTAACTTGTTGTTGTTGTTGGATTGAAGCGAGAAGCGTAATACTTTTGCTCATTTCGGCCATCATGCGGGTGAGTTCGGTCATCTCAGGTGTGAATAGAATTCTTCGGCTTTTGATAAACTTCCGTCTTTTGACTTTTTCTTCGATAAATCTTCAGAATTGGTCGTGGACTTCCGTTCTTTTTGCACTCTTGACTTCTTGACTTCGTCTTTCATCCTTTTCTTCAATAAAAGTCCGTAAATACCCGTGAATGTCCGTGTTTTCTCCACTTTTCACCTTTTCATCCTAAATCACAACAAAAACACAAACCACGCATAATTCCGACATAAAAGACATAAAATACACGTATTGGTCCGGTTATTATTGTAATTAAGTGGTAGAAAAGATGGGTGTTTACACACCTATCAGTTCTTAATTGGAAAAAATGCCATTTCATGGTAAAAGAGGGCATCGTGCTAGGACACAAAATCTCCAAAGCCGGTCTTGAAGTGGACCGTGCTAAAGTCGATGTTATTGCTAAACTGCCTCCACCTTCAACCGTGAAGGGTGTGAGAAGTTTCCTTGGTCATGCGGGCTTCTACCGTCGATTCATCAAAGATTTTTCTAAAATCGCTCGCCCGATGAACCACCTCTTGGAAAAAGATACTCCTTTTATCTTTTCCAAAGAGTGTCTTGAAGCCTTCAACTTGCTTAAGGATAAGCTAACTAAGGCACCGGTCTTGGTTACCCCTAATTGGGAGCTGCCTTTTGAGTTGATGTGCGATGCTAGCGATTTTGCTATTGGAGCGGTTTTGGGCCAACGTGTGAACAAACACTTCCAACCGATCTATTACGCTAGCAAGACAATGACAGGGGCTCAATTGCATTACACGACAACCGAAAAAGAGCTTTTAGCTGTTGTCTATGCTTTTGAAAAGTTCCGCCCCTATCTTGTCCTTTCCACCACAATCGTTTATACCGATCATTCCGCGTTGAAGTACTTGTTAACTAAACAAGATTCCAAACCAAGACTTCTTCGCTGGGTTTTGCTACTTCAAGAATTTAAAATCGAAATTCGTGATAAGAAGGGAGCTGAAAACCTAGCCGCGGATCATCTCAGCAGACTTGAGGATCCTTATCAAGGGGATCATCCGAACAGAGAGATCAATGACTCTTTTCCCCTGGAGACCTTAATGTCTATCAACTCGAGTAATGATGAAGCCCTGTGGTTTACGGACATTGCAAACTACTTGGCGGGTGGAATTCTCATTGACGGGTTAACATCCCAGCAAAAGAAAAAGTTCTTTTAAGACATTAAGACTTACTTTTGGGATAATCCGTATCTCTTCAAGCAATGTGTTGATTTGATTATTCGCTGATGTGTTGATGGACCGGCAGCTTTAGACATTCTCGAAGCTTGCCACAAAGGACCCACTGGTGGTCACTTTGGTCCCAACTACACCCCCAAAAAAGTGTTTGACTCGGGATTTTATTGGCCCACCATTTACCGTGATGCTCACGACATGGTTAAACATTGTGATGCTTGCCAAAAACAAGGCAAGATCACACATAAAGATGAGATGCCTCAAAATTTCATACAGGAATGTGAAATCTTTGATGTTTGGGGTATCGACTTTATGGGGCCATTCCCTTCATCTAAAGGAAACAAATACATCCTTGTAGCCGTTGACTATGTTTCTAAATGGGTTGACGCCAAAGCTTTACCCACTAATGACGCAAGGGTGGTTTGTAACTTTTTGAAATTGTTGTTCGCTAGATTCGGTGTGCCTCGTGCCATTATTAGTGATCGCGGGACTCATTTTGCAATGATCAATTTGCAAGAGTCATGGCTAAGTATGGTGTAAATCATCGTCTTTCCACCGCATACCACCCACAAAATAATGGCCAGGCTGAAATCTCTAACCGAGGATTAAATCGAATTCTTGAAAGAACCGTGGGAGAGCATCGTGCCTCATGGGCCGATAAACTTGATGATGCTCTGTGGGCTTTTCGTACCGCTTACAAGACTCTGATTGGTTGTACACCATATCCTCTCGTATACGGGAAAGTGTGCCACCTCCCCATTGAGTTGGAGCACAAGGCTTACTGGGCCTTGAAGTGGGCTAATTTCGATATCAACAAAGCCGGTGACCTACGCAAGATCCAACTCAATGAGCTGAGTGAACTCCGGAATGAGGCTTATGAAAATTCTTTGATCTATAAGGAAAGGACTAAGCTCATTCACGACTCTATGATTAAAAACCGAGAGTTCCAAGTTGGATACAAAGTGTTACTCTTTAACTCTCGGTTGAAAATCTTTTCGGGCAAGCTGAAGTCTCGTTGGTCCGGCCCATTCACCATTGCCCAAATTTTTCCATATGGTACTCTCGAGCTCGCTCAACCTAATGGACCTAATTTTAAGGTGAATGGCCAACGAATGAAGTTGTACTTTGGTGAGGACATCTCTCATGAGATGATTCCATCCCTCACCACGTTTCCCATGAACTAATTTTGGGTCGAGTCAGGCTCGTGACTCGGTTATCAAAAACAAGCGCTCCTCGGGAGGCAGCCTGAGTATCTATCCTTTTCCGTTTTAACCTCCTAAGTGTAAGGGGGACCTCTATAGGTTGTTTGTGTTTGTGTGGTGATGTGATTACAGGGATGAATGCACTTTTGGAACCTTTGAAGAACCGTGCTCCCGTGTTATCCGAAATCCGGTTCTATCTCTCAACTATCGTGATTCAATTTTCTTCATACTCACATTCGAAATTGATCACGTTAGTCGTCTCTTCCTTAGCTTGATTTAACCAACGTGCACAATGTCATAAGTGTAGGGGAGACTTTTCCCACATGCTTAAACATTGAGGACAATGTTTATCTTAAGTGTAGGGGGACTTCTATCGAAGTTCTAAGTGGACTTTTCCATGAAAATGCCTTCATTTTAACCGGAAAATCATCTTTTTCAGCATTTTTTAAATTTTTAATTAACTTTGGCCATTTAGTCGTAATTTTAAAATTTTTATCGTTGTTTTCATATGTATATATCCCGCAATAAAGTCAAAAATATTAATAAAGTGGTGTAGCTAGTTTTGAAATCTTTGACATATTAAGCCCGTTGCGATTATTTTGACTCAACCCGAATAGACTTATCCAAGTTTATTCTAGCTAGTATCCTTAACCATGTAGACCTTAATTGGTTTATTAGGCTAAGCATCCACGAGTCTCATTACTTGAGATTTTAAATTGTGGAGAACGAGAAATGATAGAGTCAATTATAAGTCGGTATTCTTGCACAATCTCACTTGGTGTAATTATTTGCCTATTCTCCCATCACTTGCTAATAATTTATCTGCAATAAGTAAGGTCGTACAATTTTGTTAGTGCAAACATTACGATGTTTAATCAAGATGATCCCTTCATGTTTTGGTGATGACAAACGTATAACTCGCAATACATAATGTAAAATGTGTAAGGTACTCGTAATCACTCAAGCATACTTATGTATACTTCTCTCGGCACCTTGAAGATTACATTCGTCATGAAAGACAAGAAGGACGCGCGGTTCTCTTACAGAACACGCGCTTCCTTAGTGATATCGAACCGCAGGAAGATACGGAACCGCGGGCAGTCAAGCCGGTTTAGGCTAACTCAAGATTTCTGGAAGCTTCTAGAAGATGGAGGGAAACTAATAAATTCAAAATTCAAATTTTGAATTTGGGCTCCAAGAATAAAAGGTGCATCCTTTTATCCAATGGGTAGTCCACTCTTTTATCCATTGGGTAAAAAGGTGATCTCCAAGGCAAGGTTTAGCTATAAAAAGAAGACTCCTCTCTTCCATTTCACTTGCACAAAAACACACAAAACCTTCCAACATCCCATTCCTCATCCTCCTCAAGAGCAATGAGAAGAACACTTTCACCCTTGTGAAGTGTTAGTGTCTAGAGTCATAACATGATGAAGATCTCTCTAGATCAAGTCATGATTATTGTCTTCCTACTATGTATATGTAGAAGATCCAAGTTGTGGGTACACTTGGATGTGTTTGTAAGGGTAGAATATACAAGTGATGGGTATCCTTGGATTAGGTGTTAGTTGTGTAGATCCAAGTCTTGTTAGTACTTGGATATAGTGTTAGAGTTATAGATCTAAGTGTTGTGTGCTTAGATCTATATGGTTTATGTGTTTAGGCCATAAAACACAAGGTTTGTTATGTTGGGCCATAAAACATAACTAGTGGGTAGATTAGGTTGTGTCTTGGTAGTTCTCACAAAACTCTAAAGTGATGTGGTTGTGTCTAGGTAGTTCTCACTAAACTATAAAGTGATGTGGTTGTGTCTTGTGAGTTCTCACTAAACTTTAAAGTGACTAGTAGTTGTGTTGTGAGAAGTTCTCACTTAGCTTCAAAGTGAAGAGTCGTGAAGATTGGTTCTAGCTTTCGATTAGAACTCGACATCTAGCCTTGTGTCGTTAAATGGTGAAGTAGGCAACGTTGTGTAGATTGGTCCTACCTAAGATTAGGACTCGACATCTAGCTTAGTGTCGGAAATGTGTAAGCGACGTTGTGTATGGTTTCTCCACCTTAAGGAGTTTGTTGACTAGTGAAGTAACTCTCGAGTAAGGTGTACTCGAGGAGTGGAGTAGGGCGAAGAGGAGCTTCGTGACCGAACCACTATAAATCATCGTGTCGGTAACTTTCTTTACATTTATGTCTTTACCTTTTTAGATGTATTTATAGTTGCATACTTGTGTTGTGTGTCTTTGTGTGCATCACATAATCTAAACATCTAAGTTGCGGAAAAGCTATGGCTTAGTACGTGTGTGCTTCATGTTTAGATTATGGTCACGTGTACATCACTTAGTCTAAACATCCTAGTTGCGGAAAAGCTTGTGCTTAGTACGTGTGTGCTTAGTGTTTAGACTATTGCTTGATGTACTCTTGATTTGGTGTGCTTGTGTGTTTTCTTACTTGTAGTATTTATCTCTCAATCAAACACATCTCACATCTAGTCAAGATTGATAAGGAATTTGATACAAAGGATTGTTAAGGTTTCAAATTAACAATGTTGCTACGTCCATTGTCGACGGTTCGTTATTGGACCGGCGGTTCCTTATCAATAAGGAACCGCGGGTAGAGATAAGGAACCGCGGGCAGTGGATTGAGCCGAAATGTTTTGAAAATGAACTAGAAACTATTCAACCCCCCCTTCTAGTTTCTACAATTGGTATCAGAGAGAGGTTACTCAAGATCTTTGAAGTATATTGTACTTTAAAGCTTGGATCGATCTTTGCTCTCTTTTTCAAAACAAATGGTTTTTTAAAAATGAAAACGGTTTTTAAAAATAGAGACGATCTTTGTATCAAATTGTTCATGAAGAGTGATTACTTATGACATGTGTTTCGTTGTTTCATTCGTACAAGTTTTGGTGTTAAAAAAACTTTGTATAATAGCTTGAATTAAATCTTCTCATGTTTGGAAGTATAAAAATCTTGTGTGTCATAATTAACTCTAAAATACGAGTTCTATGTGTCTAAAATGATTTTTTAGAGTCCTAAGTCCTTCCAAAAAGTTACCAAATGATTTTGGCCAAAAAATCATTTTTTTTCCTCTGACCGCGGTTCTTTATTGTTCCCCGCGGATCCTTATCAATAAGGAACCGCAGTCAGTCTGACTCAGATTTTTGAAAACTTTGAAAAATCATATAAAATCAACCGTAAGTCCGTAGAAGTCGTGTCACCCGTCATTTCGAACGTAATTGAATTTTCTTTCAATTAAAAATGATTCCAAACCTTTATTCAAACTTTAAAATTTGGATGGTTTCTAAGTTCCATACTTTGTCCAAAGTATTGAGCGTCGGTTTGTCGTAAAACTTATGTTTTACTCTTTTCTATTAAGTTGGACATCTCTTGGTGATATATCTTTGAAAATTGATATATTTACAAAGTGTTAAACTTAATTAAATTTTAAATGGGTCAAAGACTATTTTCATATAAAATCAAGCTATGAATACTTTGTTGTATCTAACACTCAAAACATGGACGAATGGTTTTATGTGTTAAACTAATTGTTTGTGTATGTTTCCTTGTGTGTTATTATAATATGTAGACATTATTAAGTGTTCCTTGCTATTTGTAGTAGTATTGCTTATATGTCTTGTCTCTTGTGCCTTGCTTGATATTTGTTAGTATCTAGTTTTTCCTAATTAGGATGTATGCTAGATTTCTTGCATTTTGGTTGCAACATTATTTGTGCATTGCATATAGGATCAACATCTCTAGGTTTATATATGTTATATAAACATCATGTACACCTCGTTATGTTTATTAACACTCTTAGGTTTGAAAGGTTTGGGAGCTTATCAAATCTATTGATTTGAGTCGTTTACTCGATCATTGTGTTATTAGTTCAAGTAGATAAATGTCTTACTATAAAACATGAAACACCCTTTGAAAATCTTAGCTATTTTCTCTTAAAAGAGTGTTTGTGGGAATCAAGAAAGATTTCGATTAAATATCAATGCATTATTCAAACTATGATTGGTATCATTATCGAATCTAATTGATATGTTTTTTAGTGTAGACATGAATGTGGTTTATTAATAATATACATCGGATCATAACTCACACTTGTGTTGATGGTGTTATATTGAATCTACTTGTTCAAATTGTTAGACATATTTTGTTTAATAATTACTTATAATGCACAATAGAGTCGGTTTGATAACTTGGATGTTTCATCCAAAATACTCAAGTAATTTACATTGCTATGCAATTTATAAATGTGTCATTTCCGAAAGACCAATCAAGAGTGTTCTAACAAATTCTATAAATTTGGTTTGTACAATTCAATGTTATTGGCCTCAAGATCTATTAAGGTAATTAACCTTAACTAGACTCTTTTGTCAAGATATGCAATGGTGCATTCTTAACCCTCATTAGGTCATGTATTGTGTCGCCATGCAAGTTTCATCCTTGCTAAACTTTATTAGGCAAATGTTGGAATTACATTTTGTCTAACTTGAGAATGACTACTAGAGAATTTATGCATTAGGATCTTAATTTGACCTAACGGTTGAATTATTTCCACGTGGGAAGTTGAGTTTGTGTATAACTCGTAAAAATGGTCGTGTTTAGCCTTAATTGAGCACCTCTAGTGATAGTCTCATACTCATTCTCTAAATTGGCTAAATGGCTCTTCCTATATATGACTAATGATAGTTTACTTTGATGAACTTTGTATGTCATTAGGAGTCTTTTTCTTTTGTAGCCATTAGGTTTTTCTTAGCTTTCTTCTTACGTGCTAATTGAACCTATGTGTCTTTCCTTTGTGTGTGTTCTAGTTTTTATTTCTCTTAAGCATGACTTTATGATAAGTTAGACTAGAATATTAGGATTTGCTTAATTGGAAAATCCTCCTTCACCACCTAAACCAAGCCTCACCACCTTAACCAAGCCTCTGTAGGCGGTTCTTTAAATAGACCGCGGCTCCATATCAATATGGAACCGCCGGTGGAGATAAAGAACCGCGGGCAGAAGCTCTCAAATTCGGGTTTTCTAAAACTTCCCAATTGTTCCAACACCCTTTGGAATCTTTGTTTCAAACCTTTGATCACTCCCAAAATATCTTGGGCTTTCCCCTTTTAACCCTTTACTAGTTTGGATCATCCCCTCACCCTTTTAAACCGTCCTTGTTAGCCTTGTTCTTCACACCTCAAACCATTCATCCTTACCCCTTAAACCACCTATTACTACCATGGTTTCTACAAGAACCTTCAATTCATCCAAAACCTCCTCTTCAAAGAGGCACCTCAAAATTAAGATTAAGTTACCCAAACTTAACTCTTCACCCTTTCACACACCCAAGAATGAGATTGTTCCAATTCTCATCTCTTCATCACCCTCACCACCTCTTGCTCCATGCAAGACTACCTCAACCTATGGTACCAACCATTCACATGGTTCTACCTCCTCTTCATTCCAATCTAGAATGAATGAGCTAACCTCACCCTTAACTCCAAGTACTCTCTTGGATGTGACTACCCAACCTCAACCCATCCAAAGCATTCCCATTGTGAATGACTTTGTTGATACCTTGGTGACTTCATCTTTTACCCCTTCAAACTCACCCACATCACCCATCCAAAGCATTTCCATTGTGAATGACTTTGTTGAACCCTTGGTGACTTCACCTTTCACCCCACCAAATTCCGCCACCACCCTTGTCTTTCATTTAAGCATGTGGATTGCTTATTGCTAAGACATCTAATTTAAGCAAATCTTAGGATTCTAGTGTAACTAAGATTAAAATTATGCTTAAGTTTTAGGCTTGTTTTTTTATACATCTTTGTATGATCTTTATTCTCTTGTATTTCCTTTCATGTTTTTCAACATGATTTTTCTTTGAGTTTTAGATCTTGTTGTTATTTTGTTTCTTTCTTTTCTCTTATTTTGAGTCCTTTTCTTAAACTAATAAGAATTAGGAATCTTCTTGGAGATTTACATTACATGTAGCTTGATTTGTGATATCTAGATAGATGACTTGCTTGTATGCTACTTGCTTATATATCTTCTTGCTTATCCGTATGCTATATGCTTAATTGATTAGTTATTAAATGCATGCTTATTATAAAGGTTTTGTCTTTGTCAAGCAATTCCGATATAATATCTCTTAGATGTGTCTAACTCATGCATGTCCTTAAATGCTACGTGCTAACTTGTTTTACTTAGTCTTCTCTTTTTAAGTAATCATGTTTCTTGCATGCCATATGTGTTAATTGCGCACCTTCTCTACATTGGTTTATTGTAGACTTCATTAGGCATTGCATGAATTATCCTATGTCCTTACTTTATTATGTGTTTGATTTTGTACTAACTCTTCATGTCTTCTTGAGCTTCTTTTGAGTTTCTTCTCTCATTTTCTTTCGAGATTTCACTATCATCTTCTAAGGTATAGTATTCATGAATCAATTTGTGAAGTTATCCTTAACTTCTTTGTTGAGTCTCTCTCAATTCATTTTAATCATGCTCTTCTAAGTCGAGTCTCTTTCTTCTAGTCTTTCTAAACTAAGTTGAGTCGAGCGTTACCCTTTCCTCATCATGTAATTGTTCTTTGAACATCCACAATGATTGAGAAGAGCTACGAAACTTTGAGCATGTAGTTTATCGTATGCTAAACACCATTTGGTGTCGACATTCATACGCATTTTTGCCTATAATGTCCTATATCCCATTTTTTTCTTAAAGCGTCAATTTATCCGCTTTTGGTTTTCCTTTATTTTTTTTATTTTTTTTGTCAAAAATGTCTCTAGGTTGAGATATTTTTGTTCCTCTTTTTAAGAGTTGATTGCGGTTAAAATTTAAAAATTGGTATGGGTGATTCCATCAATTCTAAGTTTTTTAACCCCTTGAGATGATAACTTCAAATTCTTGGATGTTTCTTTTCTACCTCTACTCCAACAATTTTGAATTGATTTCCTCAAATTCCTCTTCTTGTTTTTTTGAGAGTTGAGGGTTAAATCTTGAATTTTCTTGAGTGATTCCAAAAATTCTAAGCTTTTTACCCTTTGACATATTATCATTACAATTGGGTGATTCCAACAATTGTTAATTGATCTTGTCAAGATCCTCTCTTTTGACTTGTTTTTGGATTGATAGCATCGCGTGCACACTTCTTTCTTCAATGCTTGTCATTGTTTGTGCAAACGACTTGTTTATCATCCTCTTTTTTTTTCTTTTCATCATAGTCCTTCTTTCTCTCTTTTCGACTATGTGGAATTGTTTTTATTGTCCATGTCATACTCTCTTTAGTTTGGTATTTTTGCCAAGATATTAAAGCGGAGTATGTCCTCTCGACAATATATGCTCTTTTTATATATGCTCTTGTCTACTAACCTTGTTTTGTAGGATACTTCTAACCCATTTTTGTAGCTCGTCACTATTCTTGCTTTGTTGGTGCCTCAAGCAAGGGGGAGCTCATATCAAGGGGGAGTATTTTCAAGAGTTCAACTCATTACATTTGCGATCGTTCACTCACTTAAATTACATTCATTGAACATCTTGCAAGTAATGAATTATGGGATCTTGAAGACATGGAGGTGGTTAACCTATGGTGATTGAAGACTTCACTAGGATGACGCAAGCTCAATATCTTTGGATGATGGGATTACGGTTCGGATTCTCGCCTCTCAACCGAATATCTTTTGGATGCAAGCTATCTCAAAGTTGATTCTTCTCTTCTACAAACGACGACTACCTTTGGATGCGTGATCTTCCTCAAATGATATGGATTCTACTCTTCCTCAAATGACGACTACCTTTTTTATTCGCCAAAAGGGGGAGAAGGAAGTGTAAACGAGTACGTTTCACATTTTACTATGCGTTACGGTTTACTTGTTTGTCATCATCAAAAAGAGGGAGATTGTTAGGGCAAACATTACGATGTTTAATCAAGATGATCCCTTCATGTTTTGGTGATGACAAACGTATAACTCGCAATACATAATGTAAAATGTGTAAGGTACTCGTAATCACTCAAGCATA
Organism: Glebionis coronaria; assembly: GCA_025667525.1. Classification (NCBI taxonomy): domain Eukaryota; kingdom Viridiplantae; phylum Streptophyta; class Magnoliopsida; order Asterales; family Asteraceae; genus Glebionis; species Glebionis coronaria. The sequence goes on along the minus strand of CM046879.1, from coordinate 189,862,927 downwards.
CTTATGTATACTTCTCTCGACACCTTGAAGATTACATTCGTCATGAAAGACAAGAAGGACGCGCGGTTCTCTTATAGAACACGCGGTTCCTTAGTGATATCGAACCGCGGGAAGATATGGAACCGCGGGCAGTCAAGCCGGTTTAGGCTAACTCAAGATTTCTGGATGCTTCTAGAAGATGGAGGGAAACTAATAAATTCAAAATTCAAATTTTGAATTTGGGCTCCAAGAATAAAAGGTGCATCCTTTTATCCAATGGGTAGTCCACTCTTTTATCCAATGGGTAGTCCACTCTTTTATCCATTGGGTATAAAGGTGCTCTCCAAGGCAAGGTTTAGCTATAAAAAGAAGACTCCTCTTTTCCATTTCACTTGCACAAAAACACACAAAACCTTCCAACATCCCATTCCTCATCCTCCTCAAGAGCAATGAGAAGAAAACTTTCACCCTTGTGAAGTGTTAGTGTCTAGAGTCATAACATGATGAAGATCTCTCTAGATCAAGTCATGATTATTGTCTTCCTACTATGTATATGTAGAAGATCCAAGTTGTGGGTACACTTGGATGTGTTTGTAAGGGTAGAATATCCAAGTGATGGGTATCCTTGGACTAGGTGTTAGTTGTGTAGATCCAAGTCTTGTTAGTACTTGGATATAGTGTTAGAGTTATAGATCTAAGTGTTGTGTGCTTAGATCTATATGGTTTATGTGTTTAGGCCATAAAACACAAGGTTTGTTATGTTGGGCCATAAAACATAACTAGTCGGTAGATTAGGTTGTGTCTTGGTAGTTCTCACTAAACTCTAAAGTGATGTGGTTGTGTCTAGGTAGTTCTCACTAAACTATAAAGTGATGTGGTTGTGTCTTGTGAGTTCTCACTAAACTTTAAGGTGACTAGTAGTTGTGTTGTATGAAGTTCTCACTTAGCTTCAAAGTGAAGAGTCGTGAAGATTGGTTCTAGCTTTCGATTAGAACTCGGCATCTAGCCTTGTGTCGTTAAATGGTGAAGTAGGCAACGTTGTGTAGATTGGTCCTACCTAAGATTAGGACTCGACATCTAGCTTAGTGTCGGAAATGTGTAAGCGACGTTGTGTATAGTTTCTCCACCTTAAGAAGTAACTCTTGAGTAAGGTGTACTCGAGGAGTGGAGTAGGGCGAAGAGGAGCTTCGTGACCGAACCACTATAAATCATCGTGTCGGTAACTTCCTTTACATTTATGTCTTTACCTTTGTAGATGTATTTATAGTTGCATACTTGTGTTGTGTGTCGTTGTGTGCATCACATAATCTAAACATCTAAGTTGCGGAAAAGCTATGGCTTAGTACGTGCGTGCTTCATGTTTAGATTATGGTCAACTGTACATCACTTAGTCTAAACATCCTAGTTGCGGAAAATCTTGTGCTTAGTATGTGTGTGCTTTGTGTTTAGACTATTGCTTGATGTACTCTTGATTTGATGTGCTTGTGTGTTTTCTTACTTGTAGTATTTAGCTCTCAATCAAACATATCTCACATCTAGTCAAGATTGATAAGGAATTTGATACAAAGGATTGTTAAGGTTTCAAATTAACAATGTTGCTACGTCCACTGTCGGCGGTTCGTTATTGGACCGGCGGTTCCTTATCAATAAGGAACCGCGGGCAGAGATAAGGAACCGCGGGCAGTGGATTGAGCCGAAATGTTTTGAAAATGAACTAGAAACTATTCAACCCCCCCTTCTAGTTTCTACAAATTTGAAAAGTTACTTAGCTTCTAGCCCAAGATCGTTTAAAAGTTGCTCGGTAATGATAAGAGTTCATAGCCAAGGCATAACTTATGAAGCGGGGCGCGAAGATTGGCGAGTCCGAAAAGGCCCTAACAAGGCATGAGGATTCAATCTTATTGCTAAAGATCCAAGGTGATGTGAAAAGCATTATTCCCAAAATCAAAATGAAGGATCAAGACTCACGACGAAAAGCAATCAACTCCCATAAAGATTATGGAGAAGTCTATCCGAAAAGACCCTAACAAGGTATGAGGATAAATAGATCCAAGTCCGAAAAGGAGGCGGATCGTTGTATCTCAAAATCCCAAGTAACGATTGAAGAAATAATGATGAAGTCGTGGTCAACAAAGTGGAGTATCCTTCAAAAATACTCCAAGTGAAGAACTCTATTAACGAAGAGAAGACCATTATCTCAAGAACGTCTCTCAAGATATGAAGTATGAAGTACATGCCAAATATCGGCCCGAGAAAGGTCTCAAATCGTGAACCGAGTTATGCCAAGATATGAACTTTTTGATATCCCGAGAAGCAGTTTTAAGAGATTTTGTCCTTTAGCTAACTATTGATCAAATCGTCCTACTTTGCTTTCAGCCTAAATAAACTATCGCAATAAGTCCAAAAAATGCATCTTCATGATCATTCTAAGACAAAAATAAAATATAAGAGATACAACTAGGAATAAGGGAGTTTAAGCATATAATTAAGCCATGTGTGTAAGTGTTTGATTTGCTAACTTATAATAACAATGATCTCGTTTTTAAGCTTAGTTTGGGGAACGTGAAACTTGAGGGTGATAAATCTTCGCAGCACCAAAGCCCTAATGTAAGTCCTTGATCTCTTTGCAAGTTATTTCCACATAGCTATTTTCAAGTGAAAATGGTTTTTTATCCTTTTATTTACTTTAATGTTTTAATTTCTCTTAGTACTTTAATTTTTGTTTAGTAGTATTTTAATAAGGCCAAGGTTGATTGATTATGAGAAAAGTGTAAACTTGCTTTATCACTAACCATTGCATGAGGGCATGGCAATGGTTAAGTGTAGGGGATTTGATAGGTGTGAAAACACCCATCCTTTTACCACTTATTTCTTGCTAAAACGAGACCAAAACGCATGTTTAATATCATTTGTTTGGAATTATGCATGGTTTTTGTGTTTATTGTGTTTTCAGATCCAACCGGATGGATATTGGAGAAAACATGGGATTGCACAGGTTTTATCGAAGAAAAAGACTCAAGACGAAGTCTATTGTCCAAGGGATGCAAAAGATTTGAAGTCAATGGGCCTATTTGAAGATTTATCGAAGAAAAGGACCAAAGATGCAAGATTTACATATGTCGAAGAAACTCAAGTCTATTAAACGAAGAAATTAAAAGACGAGTTGAATTTAATCGTCGACAAATCCAGAATCAGAATCGAAAACGTCTACTTTACTGAAAAGACGAGAAGAGGAAAAGAGAGAAGAAAGCCCACTCACCAACCAACCACTAGGCCTATATAAAGAAACTCCCTCACACTTTTTGAGCTAGTTTTTAGTTTTTTCATTTTCCCAGTCACTTTCTTTTCTTTCGTAGGAAGCCAACACCATTAAGGTGTTGGTGATTTTTCATTCTTGTTAAATCTTGATTTTGTAAGTGTTTAATCTTCCCTTTTGTTTACTCTACATTAATCTATCAATATAAACCTTCCATTAATCTTGTTCATCTTCATCTTTTGATTTAAAGCTTAAAGTTCTTATTTGGTTGATTTTGATCTTCAAAAGTTATTGGGATTTGTGTTTTTATTGTTGGGATTTGATGTTTATGGTTAGTAAATGATAAGTGTTTAGTTTGGTTTAAACTTTTGGTGAAAACTTTGGTGATTTTGATTAAATTTGTGGCTATTTTGGTTCCCCAGTTCTTTACTGTTCTTCGCATTCCCAGATTCCGCATCAAGGTTTTTGAGAAAATATTCCGGATCAGCATTGTTTTTCCGTATCAAGTCCATCCATCCGGAATATCTAATATTCCGGATCAACATAGTCTATTCGGAATATCCATTATTCCGCATAACCATTTATTCCGCATCACCTTTTTTTTATTCCGCATAAAGTTCATCCATCTGGAATATCTAATATTCCGGATCACCCATGCTTATTCGGAATATCCATTATTCCGGATCACTCCATATTCCGCATGACCTTTTATTCCGCATCAACAAGTATTCCGCATAGAACTTTTATTCCGCATCACCCATATTATTCCGCATCAAGCATTATTCCGCATGAGCTATTATTCCGAATGAGCATCTTATTCCGCATCAACAGTTTATTCCGCATAAGTGTATTATTCCGCATCAACTTTTATTCCGCGTGAAGGAGTTTTGTCTGATTTATTCCGAATAAAGGCTACATTCCAAATCAAGCATTTTTAAGGGTATTCATTGTTACTGTTTTATTTAAATTTTAATTCAAGTTTTATTTTTATTGATTAACTGCTTCTAGTTTACTTTTAATTACTTCACGCATTTACCTTTTAGTAGAATAGAAAACCAAACCCCCTATTTGTCACCAAGAACAACTATTCCACTTTGAGTTGTGATCAATTCGAGAAGATTCCGATTGAACCATAACAAATTCATTGTATCAGCTCATAACATATGCATATTAGATCAAACACCACAAAACTAACATGTTGCTGTCAACGTCCATTTTAACACTTATCAGTGTTAAAATAACCTTTGTCTGCGTTAGACAAATAAAGTGGAAAACCTAATTTTGTACAAAGACCAATAACAGTGCCTATCTTGTACATACTTTTACAATAAGTTTCAAAAACACATATTAGGTAACATTGATCATTCCAATACTTGTTACCAAGTATTGAAATCTCCCAGCATCAAAAGGTTTAGTTAATAAATCTACCACATTTTCTACTGTGTCAACCATATCTGGTTGTATTAAACCTTTTTCAAAACAATCTCTTATAAAATGATGTCTAATTTCTATGTGTTTTGTTTTAGAATGATGTACATGATTCTTAATAATGCAAAAAGTACTGTTATTATCTACAAAAATCTTGGTATGCATAAAGTTATACCCATAGTCCAACAGTTGATTCAGAATCCATAAGACTTGTCCACAACAAGCAGCTGCAGCTACATATTCTGCTTCAGTTGTAGAGTTTGCCACCACTGTTTGTTTCTTGCATTGCCAAGATATTAACCTGCTCCCAAGAAACTGGCATCCACCAGTTGTGGATTTTCTATCAAACTTGTCACCTCCATAATCACTGTCTGAATAACCAATAAGCTCCAATGGAGAATCCTTTGGATACCATAATCCCAAGGTGGGATAGCACCTAAAGTATCTAAAGATCCTCTTGACAGCATGAAGATGACACTCTTTGGGAGTCACCTGATGGCGTGCACATGCACACACAACAAACATAATGTCAGGTCTAAAAGTTGTAAGATACATCAATGATCCAATCATTGACCTATAATGCCTGATATCCACATCTTTTCCATCTCCAACCTTTCCCAAAGGGTGTTACCTATCCATGGGTGTGCTAGCCCGTTTTTCATGTGGAGAAAAGCCAAACTTCTTCAAGATTTCTGCAACATATTTGTCTTGAGAGAATAAAGATACCATCTTCTTTCTAATGAACTTGTAATCCTAGAAAGAAGTTCATCTCTCCCATTGCACTCATCTTGAATTTGTCTGTCATAAGCTTGGAAAAGTCTTCACTCATCTTTGGACTTGAAGAGCCAAAGATGATATCATCCACATAGACCTGAACAAGTAAAAAGTACTTACCAATCTTCTTGGTAAACAAAGTCTGATCTATAGTGCCCCTTTTGAATCCATTTTCTACCAGATAGGTGGACAATGTGCCATACCATGCTCTTGGGTCTTGATGAAGTCCATACATTGCTTTCTTCATCCTATACACCTTGTCTGGATGTTCTGAATCCTCAAAACCAGGAGGCTGCATGACATAAACCTCCTCTGCAATTGTGCCATAAAGAAAAGCACTCTTCACATCCATTTGATAAATTGTGAAGCCCATGCAAGAAGCATAGGCTAGGAAAATCCTTATTGCTTCAATCCTTGCAACAGGTGAAAAAACCTCTTCATAGTCTATCCCTTCTTCTTGTGTATAGCCTTGAGCAACTAAACGTGCCTTGTTTCTGATCATAATTCCTCTTTCATCCTTTTTGTTTCTAAGAACCCATCTTGTCCCTATAGGTCTGACATATCTGGGATAATCTACTAACTCCCAAACTTCTTGAATAGCAAATTGATGAAGCTCATCCTGCATTGCTTCCACCCAACTTGGTTCTTTAGGAGCATCAAATATCTTCTTGGGTTCCTGTTGTGACAGAAAACAAGCAAACAAACATGCCTGTACAAGAGGGGTATCAACCTTCTTGTGGATATTGGCAATAAAACCTTCTTGATTCTGACGAGGCCTTCTTGTTTGAACATGAGACAACTGATATGAGCTAAAACTCATATCAATTTATCAACAAATAACCCTAAAACATGAAGCAAAATACCAATTTATCTTGTAAAAACAGTATTATGTGGTATGTTTGTGTTTGTGTACACTTGTGTAGGTAAAAGGATGCATTTTCAAGCAAACAAGGAATAATCAAGCTTAATTTGATGAAAAAGACAAAGAAGGATCAAAAGTGACAAGACTTTGAAAGTGTAAGGACCTATCTTGACAATCTGCTAAAGATGAAGGACCAAAGTGTAAATATGTAAAAGTCAAGATCATAGTCAAATTTGGTCAACTCTCAAGTCAACTCAGTCAAAGGACCAATTTTGTTCAAGAATGAAGTTTGAAGGACCAAATATGCCAAAGAAATGAAGTTACAAGCTCAAAAATACAATCTGCCAAAGTTCAAGGGTCATTTCTGCCAATTTTGGAAATTATTACAAGTGTGATCCGTGTGTTATACTTTGGACCAATGAGAAGCCAAGAAAAAGTGGTCCTGGATTGCCACATCATAGCATTTAATACCCACTAGCGCCGCCCTTCATAAATGAACAAATCACAACAGTGCAATCCGTGTGCACCCTTTTCAACCAATAAAGACTTGACACGTGGCATCTTCAAACTAACAAAATTTCCAGGATCGGGTTAGAGCTAGAGTGGATTTCAAGAGAAGTGCTTAACATGAAACTTGCTCAAAATCACAAGACGAATCCATTGGTCATAACCAATCAACCTGAAATCAACTCAACAAAGAATCCCCAATTTGAGTTCATACCTGCAAAATCAATTAAGCAGAATTATGACACGTGGAAGTCTGGGATTGGCTCCAACACGTCACCAACCCCAACTGCTCTTCTTCCCAAGTCTATAAATAGCATGCTTAGGCTTCATTTCTTGTAGTAGTTGTAAAGTGTGAAAACACACACACTTTCTTTTCCTTTCACCATTTCTAGATTTTAGCTAAACTACTCAAGAGTTTGACACACTCTTGAGTTAGTTAGTTAGTTTGTAACCACTTAACAGCTTTATAACCAACTTTCCATTAATAAAATTCAAATTCTTACTTTCCCGCCAAATCTCAATTCCTTATACATTGTTCATACTTAGAACCATTGATACTCTTGTTGCTGTTTTGAGTTTGTTATGATCATATCTTGATCATAACTGACTTTGTGAGAAGATTGTAGCTGTTTGTTGATTTCAGTTTAAGTTCATAGCAGATTTGATGATTTCAAGCAATTTTAGTCTTGTTGATGATGTGTAGCTGTTGATTGATTGTAGATAGTTGAATCTAGTGCTAAGGTGGTGGTTAGCACTAGACTAGAGAGTTCAGCACTCCTCTACTGCTCAAAGGTTACTACAATAGGTGCAAATGCTTCTTGTTTTGGTTCCACTCAATTGTCAAAATGCATGCTTCATTCCTAGTTAAAATCTTTGTTGACTGCATGATAAAACTTGTTTAGTCTGATCTTGATTTAGTTCTAGTCATTTTGTAGCTTAAGAGTTGTTTAATCTGTTTACTGATTTGATTTGTGCTTTAGTTTTCAGCTTAATTCAGTCATATTAAGCTTACTTTACAATTTGAGTTCTAGTAGCTTTCAGTACTTGCAATTAGCTTTCATACATCTCATTTTGGTCACTGAACTTAGTTTGATAAAGTTTTTCATTCAGTTTAAACTTGTACTCAAAAAGGCTTCACAAAAATTTCAAAAAAAGTTCAGTAAAAGAGTGTTTGGCATTAGCTTGTGTACGATTTTCAAGTGTTGATTTTTGGCAGACTAGAATTCATTTTCAGTAAATAAGTGATAACTAGTAGAATTGAGTCATTTTCAAGTCAAGATTAAGGTCAAAGAGGCAAATGGCATTGTAAAAGTTTGGGTCATTTTTCAGTCAGTTTTATTCAGAAAAGTGGTGATTTTCATTTGCCTTGCATTTACTTGTTTCTTAATGAAATTTCATCAAACCAGTTCTCAAATCTAGGTCATAATATGAAGTTTCAGATTCCATAAGCATTTTGTACAGTATTCAGTAAACAAGTGGGAATAAGCAAAAATCTTAACTGATATGCAAATGCATGTTTCTGTAAAGTTCAAACTGCTTTTTCATATCTCTCAATCCTATTCATAAACTAGTCAATTTTCTTTCACAAATTCACTTAGTTAGTGCTTGTGGTTGATTTTTGAGATTTTGGGCTTTTTGAAAAAAAGCTTGGTCAACGCTAGTCAACATAAGCCAAATTTTAGCTTATTTTAAATTCCAAGCTTATTACTGGATGATTTTTAACAAGACTTGATTTCCCGTTCATCTTTTGAGTTCATTAACAAGTTTCATTAAAAAATCCAGTTATGCATGTCTAGATTTCTTTAGAGCTTATTTTGTGCTTATTGGAAAGTGCTTATCAGCTTATTAGCCATTTTCATCAAATTTCCTTTTACAGGTCTAGCTTATTTTTGATTTTAAGCATTTTGCAAGTGGTTTGAACAATTTTAGTTGAGAAATAAGCTCAAACGAGCTTATTTGTTTTTGAAACCCGTTTTTGCTTATAAACTTTCAATAATTGCATTTTAGTCCTTCTTGTATTAAACTTCTTTAAAACTTAGCTAAACTTACTAGTTTTTAGGGTTTTCATTAATCAGATCCCTTAACTTTCATACTTTGTTAAAATTCAGTTAAGTAGTTTGAAATTTGTTAAGAATTGGTTAGTTTGTTGCATAGTTTTCATTTTTGATCCTCATAGTTAACTGTTTTGACAATTTCAGTCCTTATACTTGTTATCTTTGCATTTTGAGCATTTACTTTTCATAGAATTTACATTTTTAGTCCTTTTAGTTGTAAAACTTACATTTTGAAATTTACTTGAATAAAAACTTGGTATTTGCACGATGTTTTACATATAAGTAGACAATATTTTTCAGTTTTGTAAGGAATTGTTTGAATTAGCAAATAGAATATCCAAAAAATATTAACAACCAAAAACAGTTAAAAACCCGATATTGTTAGGACTTTCAATTAGACAAGAACTGAGAAAAACGAACTGCATTATACACAATTTCAAATGGCGCCGCTGCCGGTTCTTTGACTTTACGAGAGACTATCGATTGACGGTTTTCATTGGCTTTTGGGATCCGTTCACCTTGTGAACGTTATTTTTACGTATCATAAATCAAAAACAAATAAAAAATCAAAAATATAAAAATATATAAAAGCTAAAAAAATTAACAAAACAATTCTTTTCCTAAAGAATTGACCAAACAAATTAAAAAATCCAAAAAGCAATCTTTTTCCTAAGAGATTGCACCCAAAAATATATATTATTGGATTCTCTCGGTTTTTATGTACATATAGTATTTTCTCTTAAAAACTCATAAATACAAAAATATTTTCCATATATTATTATAAGTATATACGTATACGTATAAGAACAACCAATCTACATATTCTCCATAAGTATTGCCAAGGCAATACACCGTGTTGAGGGGCGTTCCGGTCCTTGACACGTGTATCGATCAAACAAAATAAAGAAAGAATAGATAAATACTCTCAATAAGCAACAATTCGAAGAATACGAACATTTAAGTGAACAGAAAGGCGATGTGCTATAAAATGCCATCTAAGGGTCAATAGGTACTTAAGTGCTTCGCGCCACCTAACCCCCCGTTCACTTGTGAGTATTCTAAGAAGGAAGGCTTCATTGGGGGTCTTGCACCCAAGTAGTACATACATATATATTATTTTCTTGTGGATATTTCATATTCAAACTCGAAGAGGATAATCCTTTTCTCTTCAAAGTCACACGAGAGCTTCTCTCTCATTCCTCGTATTGAGTTGCATGCTCACTCGCGGGCGTGCACAAATACCGATTGGTGTACAACCTCTTCCTCCGAAAAGGAAGAAAAAGAGAAAGAGTAAGACCACCACCGTCCATCAAGCCGATCACGAGAATCGTGCTTTGATTCATCCACAACAAGAAGCCATGGTTGTCGATAATCGTTCTTTGATGGAACGTTTGCAAACCAATGTTCATGGATATGCTAGTGCTATTAGGATTCCCGACATTCCCGCAAATACATTTGAGCTAAAAACGGCTATGATTACTATGGTTTCACAAACACCTTTCTATGGTAACAAGAATGATGATCCTCATGATCACCTTAAGAGATTCCTTTCTCTTTGCAATACCATTAAGCACAATGGAGTTCCACATGATGCTATTAAGTTGATGTTAGTGCCATTTTCACTAGAGGGACAAGCTAAGAATTGGTTAGACACCCAACCACCCGATAGTATCACCACATGGGATGGTTTCACCACTAAGTTTTTGAACAAGTTCTTTCCTCCATCTAAGACCATGGCCTTGAGGAACTTAATTATAGGCTTTCAACAAAAACCTAGTCAATCCTTTAGTGATGGTTGGGAAGAGTATAGAGAGTTATTGAGGCGATTCCCTAACATGGATTGGATGATGTTCACCAAATCAATACTTTCTATATCGGCCTTAAATCTCACCACCAAGATTCACTCAATGCTTCCGCGGGAGGGAATATTCTTCTTAAATCCATGCAAGAGGACGTGGACATCATTGAGACTAAAGCAATGGTTCAAACAAACTCTCAATTTGAAGAAAGGGTTCATGTTATCCAAAACACTTCTCAAACACTTTGTGATAACCAATTCCTTAAATATCACCAAGAGATCCTTCAACAAGTCAAACAAGGACAACAAGAAATGACTCAAGAGATAGTTCAAGCCCTTAAGACCTTTTCATTGAACAATTCTTCAAATAATGTGAATGCCATTACTCTTTCTTGTGTAACTTGTGGAGGTCCCCATTCTTATGAACAATGTGATAAGGTGCAAGTTTATCAAGGGGAATGCTATGCTTACCAAGACGAACATCGTGAACACTTCAAGCCAAATATCAATCCAAATAACCTTTCTTACAAGTCCCAAAACTACCTTACTCCACCGGGATTTCCACCCCAACCACCCACCCAAATTCAACAAAATCCTCCTCAAATTTTACCAAGGAATCAAGGGCAAAGACCACCTTACCAAGGGAATAACTACAAGGCACCCAACAATGTTCAACATCAAGGAAATACCTTTTATCCACCAAACCAAGGATTTAATGCTCAACCTCCACCTTTCCAACCTCAAGGTCTTCAAGGAAATGTGTCACAAGATTATAACACAATAGATCTTTTTCACAAAATGAATCAAGAGAATGAAAGGAGGTTCCAAGCTATTGAGAAGAAAATGAATGACCAAATGAAACGTATATCGGATGAACAAACCAATAGGCTTTTAATGGCATTAAATCAAAGACCACAAGGGGCTTTACCTTCCAACACACAAACAAATCCAAGGGCAAATGTCAATGCTATTACAACAAGGAGTGGAAAGTCAACAAAGGATCCTTCACCTCCTAAACCTCCTATTGTTCCACCCATATGTGCTCCTACTTGTGACAAGCCTTCTACCTCTACTTCACCACCTCAAAATGCTCTCATTCACTCAAACACACCTTCTCAACCCATTCTTACTTCTCCTTTACCTTCCACACTTCCCAATGAAGAAGCTAACAAAGACAAATCTTCCACTACAACACCTATTCCAACTACACCAAAACCTACTCTTCCATATCCTTCAAGGTTGAAAAAGGACAAGTTAAAGAACAAGGATGACATCCAAGTCTCAAATTTCTTAAGGATGTTCAAGCAACTCAACATCAATATATCCTTTGCGGAAGCTCTTGCTTATATGCCAAAGTTAGCTAAGATGTTCAAGGATTTACTCTCAAACAAAGAAAAATTGGTTGATTTGCCAAACACATCCCTTAATGAAAATTGTTCCACCGTGTTACTTAAAACCTTACCAACAAAACTTGGAGATCTGGGGCGCTTCTTGATACCTTGTAATTTTCCCGGTGTTGAAAATTGTATGGCTTTGGCGAATCTAGGGGCAAGCATTAACCTCATGCCTTTATCGGTTTGGAAAAAACTCTCTTTTCCCGAGCTCATTCCCACTAGGATGACTCTTGAATTAGCCAACCGAACCATAGCTTACCCCGTAGGTATAGCGGAGGATGTGTTTGTAGGTGTGGATAAGTTTACGTTTCCAGCCGACTTTGTAGTGGTTGATTATGACATGGATCCTAGAGTGCCTTTGATTGTTGGTAGACCGTTTTTTAGAACGGGTGGTACTTTGATAGATGTGGCGGAAGGAGAACTAATTATGAGAGTAGAAGATGAGAGAGTGGTGTTTAAGTTAGGGAAAGTTTGTGATAGGAAAGAGGCTAAAGAGTCTAGACCTTGTGAGACTATTAACATTGTTGATGTGTTAGATGAGGTGTGTGATGAACACTTTCATGATGCTTGTAAGAGTACTAGTGATGAGATGCCCCATGTTGAAACCGTGGCCTCAATTGCTCCCTCTTTAACACCTTTTGGAGAGAGTGATTTCCTCTTGGAGGAATTTGAGTCAAACTTTCTTGGTGATGATGATTCTCCCATTAATTGGGAAGAAGATATTCTTACGATCCAAAAGTTGCTCAATGAGGACCCTATTCCTTCTCCTATTCCACAAAAAGTTACCATTGAGGAACCTTCCATAGAGAGTCCACCTCCAATTGAACTTAAGGACCTTCCATCCCACTTAGAGTATGCTTTCTTAGAGGGAAAAGACCAATTACCTGTGATCATTGCTAAAGAGTTGAAAGAGGATGAGAAGGAGCAACTTATTGAAGTCCTTAAGAAACACAAGAAAGCCTTAGCATGGAAAATATCTGACATAAGGGGAATTGATTCACATTTTTATACACACAAATCCTTATGGAGGATGACTATAAACCCGCCATTCAAAGTCAAAGGAGAGTTAACCCAAAAAGGTTATTAAGAAGGAAGTGATTAAACTCTTAGATGCGGGTATGATTTACCCCATTTCCGACTCTCCATGGGTTAGCCCGGTTCATTGTGTTCCAAAGAAGGGTGGAATCACCGTGGTGCCTAATGAGAACAATGAGCTTATTCCTACGAGACTTGTGACCGGTTGGAGAGTTTGTATTGATTATAGAAAACTCAATGAGGCGACTAGGAAAGACCATTTCCCATTACCTTTTATGGATCAAATGCTTGAACGCTTAGCAGGAAATGAGTACTATTGCTTTCTTGATGGCTTTTCGGGTTATTTCCAAATACCAATTGACCCTAAGGATCAAGAAAAGACCACATTCACTTGTCCCTACGGTACATTTGCTTACAAGAGGATGCCTTTTGGCTTATGTAATGCACTGGGGACGTTTCAAAGGTGCATGATGGCGATTTTCCATGACATGATAGAGCAAACCATGGAGGTTTTTATGGATGATTTTTCCGTCTTCGGAAATTCATTTACCTCATGTCTCACGAATCTTGAGAAAATGCTTAAGCGTTGTGAGGAAACACGTTTAGTGCTTAATTGGGAGAAATGTCACTTTATGGTGAAAGAGGGAATTGTTTTAGGACACAAAATATCCAACAAGGGATTATAAGTGGATCGAGCTAAAATTGATGTGATTGCTAAGCTTCCCCCACCCACCTCGGTTAAAGGTGTGAGGAGTTTCTTAGGTCATGCGGGATTTTATAGGCGCTTTATACAAGATTTTTCTAAGATAGCTAGACCGATGACTCACCTCTTGGAAAAAGAGGCTCCTTTCATTTTTAACCAAGATTGTTTGGACTCTTTTGAGACTCTTAAGGAGAAATTGACTAAGGCTCCCGTTTTGGTTTCTCCAAATTGGGAATTACCTTTTGAGCTTATGTGTGACGCTAGTGATTATGCGGTGGGGGCCGTCTTAGGACAAAGAGTTAATAAGCATTTTCAACCTATACACTATGCGAGTAAAACCATGACCGGTGCACAACTTCATTACACTACAACGGAAAAAGAGTTGCTTGCTATAGTATATGCTTTTGAGAAGTTTAGACCATACCTTGTGCTATCTAAAACCATAGTGTATACGGATCATTCCGCTCTCAAGTATCTTATGACAAAACAAGATGCTAAGCCTAGGCTTTTGAGATGGGTTTTGTTGCTTCAAGAGTTTAAGATAGAAATTCGTGATAAGAAAGGGGTCGAGAATTTAGCGGCGGATCATTTGAGTAGACTTGAGCATCCTTTTCAAGGAGATTTGCCACATCAAGAAATCAATGAATCCTTTCCATTAGAGGAGCTCATGTCTATCTCTTCCCAAGAGGATGCCACTCCTTGGTTTGCGGATATCGCAAACTATCTTGTGGGCAATGTGCTTATTGAGGGTCTTACTTATCAACAAAAGAAGAAGTTTCTTAAGGAAGTTAAGTACTACTTTTGGGATGATCCTGATCTTTTTAGGCAATGTGCGGACCAAATCATTAGACGGTGTGTAGATGGACCCGAGGCATTTAAGATCTTAGAAGCGTGTCATAAAAGACCTACGGGTGGACATTTTGTGCCCAACTATACCGCCAAGAAAGTCTTTGATTCGGGTTACTATTGGACTTCCATTTACAAAGATGCCCATGAAATGGTGAAATTTTGTGATGTGTGTCAAAGACAATGAAAAATTACGCAACGTGATGAGATGTCACAAAATTTTATTCAAGAGTGTGAGATATTTGATGTGTGGGGCATTGATTTCATGGGACCTTTTCCATCCTCTAAACGAAACAAGTATATACTTGTAGCGGTGGATTATGTGTCAAAATGGGTGGAGGCTAAAGCCTTACCTACCAATAATGCTAGAGTTGTGGTGAAGCTTTTGAAACAATTTTTTTCTAGATTTGGTGTACCTCGGGCCATCATAAGTGATCATGGCACGCATTTTTGTAATGATCAATTCACGAGAGTTATGAAGAAATATGGAGTTAATCATAGACTTTCTACCACGTATCACCCTCAAACAAATGGTCAAACCAAGGTCACAAATCGTGGTTTAAATAGAATTTTAGAGAGAACGGTGGGAGAGCATCGAGCTTCTTGGTCGGATAAGCTTGATGATGCTTTGTGGGCGTTTAGGACGGCTTTTAAAACACCAATTGGTTGTACTCCTTATAGGCTTGTCTATGGAAAAGTGTGCCACCTCCCATTTGAGTTAGAACACAAGGCATCTTGGGCTCTCAAGTGGGCTAACTTTGATTTAAACCAAGCCGGTTCCCATAGGAAAGATCAACTCAATGAGATGGATGAATTGAGAGCCAATGCCTATGAAAATTCTTTGCTTTACAAGGAAAAGACTAAGAAATTGCATGATGCTAAGATCAAGAATCGTGAGTTCAAAGTTGGAGAGTCGGTTCTCCTCTTTAACTCAAGGTTGAAACTTTTTGCGTGCAAGCTTAAGTCGAGATGGTCCGGTCCATTCACTATTGCTCAAGTGTTTCCATATGGAACTATTGAGTTGTCACAACCCGATGGTCCAAATTTTAAAGTGAATGGTCACCGTTTTAAGCATTACTTTGGGGAGGACATTTCCGTTGAAATGGTCCAAGAGATCCCCATTTTCCCCATGAATTAATTCATTGTGGGACGAGTCGAGCTAGAGACTAATTAACTCAAGCATCGTATAACTAGGTTTAGAGTGTTGTAGGTTAGAAATAAGGGATAGACTTGGAGATAAGTGTAGGGGAGACCTTCTTTTGTCTTCATGATTGTTTGTAGGGTTGCTCACTCATTTCATGCTTTGGAGCTTATGGAGGAGGCCCTTGTATCCGGTTCACTTCGTTACTATTGTGATCTTTCATTGACACCTTGTGCTTAAACATGATTTCACTAATAGTTGCCCTTTCCTTAACCTGGGTTAAGCAAAGTCTATTCATTGTCATAAGTGTAGGGGAAGTTTTTATACTTCCATGCTCTTAAACATTGAGGACAATGTTTAGCTTAAGTGTAGGGGGGTCTTCTATCGAAGTGACCTTACCTAGAACTTGTCATTGTCTTTCATGATAACTGGAAAAATTAAATTTTCAAACATTTTTCAAATTTTTGATCTACTTTGGCCACCAAAAATATGCATTCATAAATTTTGCATCAATCATTTTGCATATCACATTTGCATTGTATATATTTCTTCTTTTATTTTTCATCAAAAAGATATAAAAAGAAAAAATAATAATAAAAACATGGTTTAACAAATTTATACTTCTTTGACATATTAGGCCCGCCATGGATATTTTGACTCAACCCGAGTTTTCTTATCTTAGCATTCTCTAGCTAGTATCCTTAACCATGTAGTCCTTCATTGGTCTATTAGGCTAAGCATCCACCAATCTCATTATTTGAGATTTTAAATTTGTGGAGAATGGGAAATGATAGAGTTGAAGCAAGTGTAAAAGGGCTAGATAAACTTCATGATAATTACTTGTGGCTAAACCCTTCTCTTCTTAACCTCTATTTTCTTCGCATGTATATAATTGTTAATAAACAATCAAGAACGGTTTTAATTGGTTTGTAATCTCTTATGCATTTTTGGCTAATCATTCATGGTTGATATAAGTACGTCTTAAGATTCTAAGTTAGAACGTTTTATGTATATTAGACATATGTCATGCTCAATATTTAGCGGGTGTTTTTCCTTTTATTCTTTTCAAATTTCTTTGTGAGGAATAAAGAAAAATAAGAGCGGCTTACAAAAAAAAATGAGTGGCTAGAAAAAAAAAGAAAAGAAAAAAAATAATACAAGACTCCCAAGAGGGGCAGTATGGTGTTAATTATAGTGACTATTGAGTTCCAATATTACCTTGACGGGTTGCGGGGATTCAATAGATTGCTCCAATCCAATATTACCTTGACGGGTTGCGGGGTTGAAGATCCAAAGTCTCAAAAAGATGGCATGTAAATTATTGCGTGAGTTTTATTTTTCTTTCCTTAGCGAGTGTGTAGCTACTTATGAAAGCATGACATGAGGATTTTACACATAAGGCGAATGACTTATTATTCTTGAAACGGACTTGTATTAATTGTGAGCGGTTTTTCGAGTAATGGATGAGAGGATTACTTAGGATTAAAACCGTGCTTCCTTATTTTTGGATTTTGCACTTCTTATACTTCACACTTGAATAAATGACAAATTTGCCCACAAGCAATTTGCTCAAATAATAACCGGTTCCACATTTAATTGTCATGAATAAGTTGATGCACTTTTTACTTGTGAATGCAATGATCCCATTTTTAAGCTTGGTATGGGGAAAGTGAAACTTGAGGGTGATAAATGTCCATGGTACCCAAGCCCTAATCAAAGTCATTGAATTCTTTATGAGTTATTTCCATCAAAACCATTTCAAGAAAAAAACCAAAAAAATATAGATAGAATTATATTTTGTTCATTGCATTGTTAAAAGTCAAAATCATGCATCATGTAGTTTAGAGTAGTGTAGATGCATTCCATATGGCCAAAGAGGATTAATTATGAGGAGAATGTAAATTTGTGCTTTAAAATTTATAGAATTGCATGAGGACATGACAATGTTCAAGTGTAGGGGATTTGATATGAGCTAAAACTCATATCAATTTATCAACAAATAACCCTAAAACATGAAGCAAAATACCAATTTATCTTGTAAAAACATTATTATGTGGTATGTTTGTGTTTGTGTACACTTGTGTAGGTAAAAGGATGCATTTTCAAGCAAACAAGGAATAATCAAGCTTAATTTGATGAAAAAGACAAAGAAGGATCAAAAGTGACAAGACTTTGAAAGTGCAAGGACCTATCTTGACAATCTGCTAAAGATGAAGGACCAAAGTGTAAATATGTAAAAGTCAAGATCATAGTCAAATTTGGTCAACTCTCAAGTCAACTCAGTCAAAGGACCAATTTTGTTCAAGAATGAAGTTTGAAGGACCAAATATGCCAAAGAAATGAAGTTACAAGCTCAAAAATACAATCTGCCAAAGTTCAAGGGTCATTTCTGCCAATTTTGGAAATTATTACAAGTGTGATCCGTGTGTTATACTTTGGACCAATGAGAAGCCAAGAAAAAGTGGTCCTGGATTGCCACATCATAGCATTTAATACCCACTAGCGCCACCCTTCATAAATGAACAAATCACAACAGTGCAATCCGTGTGCACCCTTTTCAACCAATAAAGACTTGACACGTGGCATCTTCAAACTAACAAAATTTCCAGGATCGGGTTAGAGCTAGAGTGGATTTCAAGAGAAGTGCTTAACATGAAACTTGCTCAAAATCACAAGACGAATCCATTGGTCATAACCAATCAACCTGAAATCAACTCAACAAAGAATCCCCAATTTGAGTTCATACCTACAAAATCAATTAAGCAGGATTATGACACGTGGAAGTCTGGGATTGGCTCCAACACGTCACCAACCCCAACTGCTCTTCTTCCCAAGTCTATAAATAGCATGCTTAGGCTTCATTTCTTGTAGTAGTTGTAAAGTGTGAAAACACACACACTTTCTTTTCCTTTCACCATTTCTAGATTTTAGTTAAACTACTCAAGAGTTTGACACACTCTTGAGTTAGTTAGTTAGTTTGTAACCACTTAACAGCTTTATAACCAACTTTCCATTAATAAAATTCAAATTCTTACTTTCCCGCCAAATCTCAATTCCTTCTACACTGTTCATACTTAGAACCATTGATACTCTTGTTGCTGTTTTGAGTTTGTTATGATCATATCTTGATCATGACTGACTTTGTGAGAAGATTGTAGCTGTTTCTTGATTTCAGTTCAAGTTCATAGCAGATTTGATGATTTCAAGCAATTTTAGTCTTGTTGATGATGTGTAGCTGTTGATTGATTGTAGATAGTTGAATCTAGTGCTAAGGTGGTGGTTAGCACTATACTAGAGAGTTCAGCACTCCTCTACTGCTCAAAGGTTACTACAATAGGTGCAAATGCTTCTTGTTTTGGTTCCACTCAATTGTCAAAATGCATGCTTCATTCCTAGTTAAAATCTTTGTTGACTGCATGATAAAACTTGTTTAGTCTGATCTTGATTTAGTTCTAATCATTTTGTAGCTTAAGAGTTGTTTAATCTGTTTACTGATTTGATTTGTGCTTTAGTTTTCAGCTTAATTCAGTCATATTAAGCTTGCTTTACAATTTGAGTTCTAGTAGCTTTCAGTACTTGCAATTAGCTTTCATACATCTCATTTTGGTCACTGAACTTAGTTTGATAAAGTTTTTCATTCAGTTTAAACTTGTACTCAAAAAGGCTTCACAAAAATTTCAAAAAAAGTTCAGTAAAAGAGTGTTTGGCATTAGCTTGTGTAGGATTTTCAAGTGTTGATTTTTGGCAGACTAGAATTCATTTTCTGGAAATAAGTGATAACTAGTAGAATTGAGTCATTTTCAAGTCAAGATTAAGGTCAAAGAGGCAAATGGCATTGTAAAAGTTTGGGTCATTTTTCAGTCAGTTTTATTCAGAAAAGTGGTGATTTTCATTTGCCTTGCATTTACTTGTTTCTTAATGAAATTTCATCAAACCAATTCTCAAATCTAGGTCATAATATGAAGTTTCAGATTCCATAAGCATTTTGTACAGTGTTCAGTAAACAAGTGGGAATAAGCAAAAATCTTAACTGATAAGCAAATGCATGTTTCTGTAAAGTTCAAACTGCTTTTTCATATCTCTCAATCCTATTCATAAACTAGTCAATTTTCTTTCACAAATTCACTTAGTTAGTGCTTGTGGTTGATTTTTGAGATTTTGGGCTTTTTGAAAAAAAGCTTGGTCAACGCTGGTCAACATAAGCCAAATTTTAGCTTATTTTAAATTCCAAGCTTATTACTGGATGATTTTTAACAAGACTTGATTTCCCGTTCATCTTTTGAGTTCATTAACAAGTTTCATTAAAAAAATCCAGTTATGCATGTCTAGATTTCTTTAGAGCTTATTTTGTGCTTATTGGAAAGTGCTTATCAGCTTATTAGCCATTTTCATCAAATTTCCTTTTACAGGTCTAGCTTATTTTTTATTTTAAGCATTTTGCAAGTGGTTTGAACAATTTTGGTTGAGAAATAAGCTCAAACGAGCTTATTTGTTTTTGAAACCCGTTTTTGCTTATAAACTTTCAATAATTGCATTTTAGTCCTTCTTGTATTAAACTTCTTTAAAACTTAGCTAAACTTTCTAGTTTTTAGGGTTTTCATTAATCAGATCCCTTAACTTTCATACTTTGTTAAAATTCAGTTAAGTAGTTTGAAATTTGTTAAGAATTGGTTAGTTTGTTGCATAGTTTTCATTTTTGATCCACATAGTTAACTGTTTTGACAATTTCAGTCCTTATACTTGTTATCTTTACATTTTGAGCATTTACTTTTCATAGAATTTACATTTTTAGTCCTTTTAGTTGTAAAACTTACATTTTGAATTTTACTTGAATAAAAACTTGGTATTTGCACGATGTTTTACATATAAGTAGACAATATTTTTCAGTTTTGTAAGGAATTGTTTGAATTAGCAAATAGAATATCCAAAAAATATTAACAACCAAAAACAGTTAACAACCCGATATTGTTAGGACTTTCAATTAGACAAGAACTGAGAAAAACGAACTGCATTATACACAATTTCAACAACACATCACCAATGATTAGAGAAGGAGGATGATTTTTGATAGTAGATGTAAGTATTACTCCTTCAAGAATATTGTTGTCTTCAATTTTAGTCTCCATGTTGCCAATATCATCTTCAAATTCTCCTCCATCATCACCTGAATGAACCTCTTCATGTATTGTTGAAGGTTCACCTTGTTCAAAAACATTGGAAGAGAATAAATGATCAAAAGGGTTGTCAACGCCTGAACTAGGTCTGTCAACGTTTGAGCAATCAATGCTTGAATTAGGCCTATCAGCGCCAGATTTGCCTTTGTCAGCGCTTGAAGATTCATGCATGTTTTCATCAATTGGTTTCTCTTGTGGACCATCTTTTTCCTTTCCAGCAGCAGCAGCAGCAAATCCATCTGTCCAAATAGGAATGGTGACATACTCAAGTATGGGAGCTGATTTGACTGCATCTGTTTCTACTTCCTTGTTAACTTGTTTACCTGAAATTTCAACAACTGGTTCTTCCACAACATTTGAATTCACTTTCACAATGTCTGGATTAGTAACAGGCATATAATTCAAGGTTCTAGATAAAGGTTCTAAATCAAAGAACCAATTTGGTCCACTCTCAGGATCACTAGGTTTACTTTCTAAAAACCCAACATGTACCTTTTCAAGTATACGTTTTTCTTTCTTAATGTAAACCCTATATCCTCTACTCTGCACTGAATAGCCCATAAAATAGCCTTCATCACCTTTGGCACTAAACTTTCCTAAGGCATCACCAGTATCAAGTACAACTACATGACATCCAAAGGGTTTAAGAAAACCAATATTAGGTTTCATGTTCCAAAATAG
The DNA here is from genome assembly GCA_025667525.1 of Glebionis coronaria. Taxonomy (NCBI): domain Eukaryota; kingdom Viridiplantae; phylum Streptophyta; class Magnoliopsida; order Asterales; family Asteraceae; genus Glebionis; species Glebionis coronaria. Next base: position 189,841,295 of record CM046879.1, on the reverse strand, counting down.
CTCATAAGGTGTCTTATTGTGGATTTTGTTGATCAATGCCCTATTCTGAACATAGCAGGCTGTGTTCACAGCCTCAGCCCAAAAAGCAATGGGAAAATAAGCATCAACCAACATTGTCCTAGCTGCTTCAATGAGTGTTCTATTCTTCCTTTCAGTTACCCCATTTTGTTGTAGGGTTCTAGCTATATTAAACTGCCTAGTAATCCCTTTATTGACACAGAAGTCATCTAACAACTTATTTCTAAACTCACCACCATTATCACTTCTAAGAATTTTAACCTCATTCCCAGTCTTTTTCTCAATCTGATTAATAAAATTAATCAAAATAGTGGCAGTTTCACTTTTCAAAGCCAAAATTAAAGTCCAAGTAAATCTAGAAAATCATCACTTATGACAAAACAAAAAGATTTACCATTTAAGCTTTCTATATTAGTTGGACCAAACAAGTACATATGCAGCAAGTGAAGTGGTTTAGAACTAGAGTGCACAAGTTTAGACTTAAAGGAGACTTTGTGTTGTTTGCCTTTAAGACATGCAACACAAGAGTGATCATTGTGGAAAGCCTTTTCAGGCAAACCATCAACTAAACCATGTCTCACAAGTTTGTTTATGTTCTTAAAATTTATGTGCCCTAACCTTCTGTGCCAAAGATTACTTTCATCAACTGAAGCCTTAGCATATAGACATGACAAATTATTATTCATCCAAATTCCATTAAGATTCACATTATAAATGTCCTTATGCCTAGGTGTTCTATAATCAATAAACTTCTCATCATGTATTTTAAAGTCTTTGCTTAACACCAAGCATTCAGTATCAGTGAAAAGAACCTTATTTTTGTTATCACAAACTTGTGATACACTAAACAGATTATAATCAAGTTCTTTTACCAGAAATACGTTTTCAAAACACAAATTGTTGGTGATAAGAGTGCCTTTGCCAGTAATAGTTCCATATCATCCTCCAAAGTACACTTTGTCACCATCTTTAATGGGGGTAAAGTTGGTCAAATAATCTTCCTTCCCCGTCATGTGCCTAGAGCATCCACTATCCCAATAGCCATAGTCATTTACCTGCTTTTGAATGCCCTGCACATAAAGAAAACAAATTAGTTTTCTTTGGGAACCCAAGCCTGACCAGACTTGGATTCATGTGGTTGTTCAACAAGAACAGATTTAGTCCTTATAACAACCCCTTGTTCATCCCTTTTAGGATTGAACACCCAGTTAACCCCAATTGGTTTAGTTATGACCTTTGAAATATAATGAAATCTATTACAGGTCATAGAAATCCCATCTGAATTAGGGTTTTGGTCTTGTTTGGGTCTCCATGTCAAGCTAGAAGAAGCTTTAGACCCCTGTAACACCCCACTTGGATAAGTGGACCGTTACGTGTATTTATGGCGTGTCATCAAAGTATAAGGTAAATGTCCTAAAACATTAACTGACCATAAAGGAATACCGGAATCAAACATCGGTAATCCAAACATAAGCCCAAAACATGAAAAGTAAAATACTGAAGGAAAGGACTAAACAATGTCCAAATAAGCAGAATAAGGTAAGAAATGCATAAAGTAAGAAGTCTGGATAGCTTCCATCCAAATGCACATGCTCTCAGAATCCTAAGAGCGTCCTGGTGTACCTGCCGTTAGAACATGAAAGGAACTACGGCTGAGCATAACGCTCAGTGAACAGATATAAAGCATGATAGGGAATTACTAAAATGAAATAGATGATAAAATATTGGAGCTGTAAGACTGATAAGTAAAGTTGCAGCGGAAGTCTGTGTATAATCTGTAAAGCCTGATTCATAATTAATAAAGCTGAACTGTTATCTGTTAAATCTGAAAACATGCATATACTGTAATTTAATTGCAAGAGCTTATATAGTTCATGTGATGTAACAACGTTGCATAAATAACTGGAGGGGTGACCTCGTCATGCTGTAGAGGGGTGACCTCTAAATAGCTGTGCTGGGTGGAGGGATCAGCTCCAATGTGAAGGATGTAGAGCACACACCACATTCACCTGCTAAACTGTAAACTATAGCCTAGGATGCATCCATACGCCCCACTAATAATACTGATAAAATGGCCAAGCTGAGCTGAGTGGGACGATGCAGGATATCACTCTCCTGCATGTGAGTCACGACATCGGTGCCTCTAGTGTCGTGGTTACGGTACCTCCGTAACTAGTACATAAACTAATCATGCTTGTATATAATGCTCAGGCAATTTATTTAATTCTTAACATGATTACCGATAAGTTTAAACATATACTGGGGAAAACATTTGGCTGAAGATGGGGAATCCTAATCATGCATAGAAATGAAGTCCTTACTGAAAGGACGGAAATCCGTACCTCGTGTCCGGTAATGAGATAAGACTGAAAGCTGAAAGATCTATTCCGACTTCATGGTTACTACATAAATAACGGACGCGAATAAGTCGTCTGATTACTATTTGTTGTTACTGATTTTATATGTTCTTAGTTTGATTTATTTTATTCTTTATTTCTGTTTATGTAAAATCTGGTAAATCTTATAGTCCGATGTATCTCTGATAAATCTGACTGTTCATTAAATGATTACTAAATATCGTATATCTTGTATTCTTGATCAATGTATATTATACGGTATTCTGATTATGGTAATCTACTGTAATCTGATATTAAAATATTACTATAAATAGTAACCTGCCATAAGTAGAACTACTAAAATCTGAAAGGTTTCCCATTTAATCTTTCTAAAATTTTAAATCATTAAAACAATCACATGTTTAAAGTAAATAAAAGGATTAATTTTATGTTACTAATTAAGTACTAACACAAAACAATTAATTAAATTTTTAACACAACTTATTTATAAAAAGATTTTAATTAAATAAAGTAAATCCTTGTATTTTACTATATTCCCACTGCTTTTGTTATGTTCCCGCTGCCATCATTATATTTCTACTGTTATAATTAATTCCCACTGTTTTTTTATAAAGTTTCCACCGCTATTTATAAGTTCCCACTGCTTTCACTGTTTATACACCCAAACGCACCCTTATTTTCTGCTAATCCCAAACGCCCCCCTGCGTATAAAACTAAACCCCCTGCTTGTTTCTGTTTCGCCGCCGACAACCGCAAGACCACCACCCCCTGGTGGTTTGTGTTTCCCCCGATTATAAACCCAAACAACCCGTTGCTGAAATCCACGTCTCCCCTCGTGGGTTTTTTTTTTTTGGCTGACAGCATAAGGCCAACACCGAGAGTCTAAAACTCTCGGTTTCCTTCGAGTCTGAGCACCCCACGACCCCTCCATGGTTTGCATTCGTGAATCATGAAAATTAAACGGATAAAACAAGATAAGTGTTACCTTGCTTTGCGTGACAGTGAATTAGACATACACGACATCAAATCAATGTCTTCTGTTTTCTTGTTGTCAATTCGTCGGCAGGAAGAAGACAGAGAAGGAGAACGATGGCTTCCTTCCCCTTTTTTTTTCTCTTCTTGTTGGCGGCATAACCCTAGCAGCGTATGTCCCTTTTTTTTTAATATCTGTCTGGACAAAAAGGGGGCTTCCCCGTGTTTTCTTTGTGCTCATGGGCTTGAGCCCAACATCTTTCTTTCTTTCCTTTTTTTTTAAGCCGGCCCAAAACTTAATTCATATAGTTTCATTCATTTTTTTTATTCGTACGCTTTCATTTGATTCTCGCGTTTTATTTCCGTATGCTAGATAATAGAATTATAATTTATTTAACATCTAAAATGCGTATTTAATATTATCATTTTAAATACGGGTTTTACAATTCTTCCCCTCTAAAAAAAAATAATTCGTCCTCGAATTAAGGATACGACTGTACTGGGTTTTACAATTCTTCCCCTCTAAAAGGAAAAATTTGTCCTCGAATTAAAGATAATAAGCTGATGAAGTTATAAGAACTGAAAGAACACGTAGACCGAAAAGACAATTAAGCTGAAGGATAAATTGTCTTCTAATTAAGACATAATGCTGCTGATAGGTATAAACCTGACATGACTGAAATGATCATGTAACGAGACATGGCTGAAGAGGAAATGGAACGTGACATGACTGAAAGAACATAACTGAATTTATTGAAGAAAATAATGAGAGGTCCAGATGGACTCCTTCGTTTCGAGTGGCCTCCCGCTCGAAACGATTCCTTCAAAGGTCTAACATAATAAATAAAATCTTGATCCATGATGACCCTGTCCTGATGATGCTGAATAGCTTCTGGTTCCATATTTAAGATGAACTTTCTAAATCTGATAGACTGAATAACTATAGCATGTATGATACATGAAACGATACATGTAAATATTCTGAAAAGATAACATTTATAACTCTGAGCAAGCTGCTGAAATATATAGGGATGAACTATGTGAATAATTGTGAACGTGCTACGTGAGCAATTGTAAACGTGGTTCACGATTATATGAGGAATGATGGGCATGGAATATATTGTGCTGATGATACATGAAACATACTGTAAACGTGATGCTAGGACATATCATAAACATATGCTGACTGAGGAAAGAGTGAAAAACGATATGGCCTGAGACGTGAAACGTCTGCCTGGGTATGAAGAAGCTCTGCTAACTTGAGTCTGGTTTCTTAAGCTTTCTGTATCCGTATTCGGTACTAAACCGTGAAACGTGTATTGCGAATGGCACACGAACTTGAACATAAGCAATGTTACCAACGCTAACGTGAGCTTAAATCATGTGATAGTACAAAGCATGAACTGAAACAGCATCATACTGCGAATAAAACTTAAATGTGAAAGTGAAAATAAACGTGAACGTAAATATGAACGTACACATGATTGTAATCATGAACGTGAGCGCGATTCGCGAACACTAATTTCGATCAGACAAGATTGTTGATGGAATATTTTGGAATCATACGACCTATTGCTGAATTTCCTACAGCATGTCGGTGTCCTATCTTGAACCTGAGGTATGTCAGGCATCCAGATATGAACATAGTTGCATCAATTATGTTATATTGCTTCTATCAAAATTCTGCCTGGGATTACGGTACCTTCTGGTGAAATCTGAGTGATTAGTCATGAAAGAATTTTGAGTCGGGATAAAATAGATCTCTCGTAGCGTAGGATCTTATGGAATACAAAATTTTAGTGTAGGTCCTATCCTTTATGCGAAAGTTTAGCCATAGAAAGCTAATCATGAGAACTTTCAGCAATTTATGTGATAGTAGCCAACTGATTTCTAGGAATTTTGTACTTCATTCACCGGCGTCGGTCGTGACCATCTGGTGATGGCCTTCACCTTCGCAGGATTATCTAAAATTCCTTTCTGCTGAAATAGTGTGGTCAAGAATGCCACCTTGTTCTACTGGGATTCATATCTAGAAAGCTGCGTATATAATTTTTTTTTCTCCTATCAAAGAATCTATTTCACTGTGAGAAGATGATTATCTTGTACCTCTCTAGAATTTAGAAGCTCAGAATGTTATCAAAAAAAATATATATATATACTGACGATTTTGTCTGCGAAGTCATAAAAAATTTATTCATAAATTTGATACTATAGCTGGAGCATTAGGGAGACTATAACGTGTGCAACAGCAGTCTGGAAAAATTCTCATGTTCTTTCTCTGACCATTGCTGGTGGCATAATAAGGAATTGTTCGGGAAATGTTTAAGACATCATAACATATCAGAGAAACCTTCCATACATGAGATGAACATCGATTATGAATAGTGATCTTGTAAAATTTTCGGTGATCGATATATGATCTCATGTTACCAGCCTTCTTCTTGATAGACATAAACGGTGCACTTCCTGGTAGTGCGCTAGGGCGAATAAAGCCTCCTTTCAGTAATTCTTGCAGCAAATGTTGCAACTGTTTTAACTTAGCTGCAGCCCAACAACAAGGGATTTGAAAACAGGTTTTGTTCTTGAGACAAGCTCGATGTAGAATTCTGTTTCGTGGTCAGGAATGAATTTCTGTAAAACCATCCGGAATTATATCTGGAAACTTCTGGGAAAATCTGTTGATCATGAATTTAAGGAATTTCAAAATTCGTATCATGAATGGTGACCCGAAGTCTTCGCAGCTAAAAGATAAAGTTTACATGCTCGTAAAGCTGGAACAGTTTGTACTGGTTTTTCTGGCAGGATTAAAATGAATATGTTCATGGTTGGTAAGACGGATCTCGTCGTTAACTGAAAATAAAATTTTAATAAATATGGTGATACTGTTGGGTCCTTTCTGGCTGAGAGGCAGGTGACTACCTGATTTAAGATAAAGCTGACATAGGAATACGTGAAGTAAACATGGCGACTTTTCACTGAATGTGTTCGTCTGTAACCTCACAGAGTGAACACTGCGTGTTTAACCTGAATAACACTCCAGTGGTGGTGACTAAAATTTTCAAATGATCTGATTTATGCGTGGCATAATAGAACGAGTGTATCCCCCTTGGAGTGTGCCTTGAATCATTGAGGGCCTGGTTTAGAAATATACCGAGTTATGAGTTCTGACTCGTTCTTTGAGAAGGTATTCGTATGACGTATATCATGACTGGTGTCCTGACAAATGTCTTCCGAAATGATACTTGAGACCTGTGTCTTAACTGTTGTCTAGACATGTATTTTAATGGTGAGTCTGAATAAGGTTAAGAATTTTGGTAACTGCTAGGATTGACGAACCGGTTAGACTACTAACCCCCTGTACTTCTGGTCACGTCCGTGTCGGAGTCCCGATGTTACTGACTGATTAATTATAAGCATGGTGGTTGTCAATACTGCTTTGTCTGTCAATTTACGGTCATTATCATGACCGTGATTCATGCAACTATTCCGACTGAAAGATTAGCTGAGTAACGTGTGACATCTAACTGAGAAAGTAAAAGCCTGGAATGGAATGGTAGTGTCTGATGGTTGAAATTTATTCTTGTCAGAAATTTCAAGTTTATAGTTTTTGTCCTTGTTCTGCAGTCTTCATAGTATAAACAGCATCAGCATCTTGAGAGATCTCCAACGTATCAGCAGCGTTAGCATTTTTGAGGTCTTCAAAGTGTTAGCAGCATCAGCATCTAGCAAAATCTTCAACTCACGAGCAGCATCAGCACCTGGTAGAATATCGACAAGTGGAAACATCTGAGATGATTGAGGATCGATTAGCAATATCCATGGAGTAGGGTACCTAGAGTACACTTGGACTACTGTACATGAAGTACAAAATGAATATTGCACATGGAGCAAATCTGAGACACTGTACGTAGAGTACACGTGAAATACTGTACATGGAGCTGGTGGAAATTTTATGGGATGATCGATACTGGTGTCGCTTGTTTGACATTATTAAAGGAATAAATTGATTTAAACGGTAGTAAACTGAGCTGAAACGATTAACATGATAGGCTGATAATTTCTGTGTAGACTTAATGCTAGTTGTATAGAGGCTAAAAGTATGACTAAACGGAGTTTCATCAACATTTAGTATAAAGACATGATTGTTAAAGACCAGAACATGATTTATCATGAAATAGTATTTTACTGTAATCCTTCTGTATCTTAGCATGAAACATTATCATTCTGTTGAAAACATAAAACTTGTAAGGAAACATGAAACTAAATCATCATGTAGATGACATCCACGTGGGGGTATGAAAATTTGACTGTTACAAGGAACATAAAAAGTCACATCAACTGAGGTGTAATATCAACTGATGTGGACGGCTATGGTTCAATCTACAGAATTTAAAGAAGAAAACCTGAGACTAAGTAGGGGCTATTCTGGTTCGATCCATACTGGTCAAAATTTTCTGAGAACTGTCACATATAGAAATTTATAATCTCGGACTAAATATGGATGGATGTAGTTCAATCCATACTTGTCAAAATTTATGAAATGTCCTGATATGACAAAGGTGAACAACTATGGATCGGTTCACAAAACATCATTTAACTGAAAAGCATGAAATTTGACTTGAGAAATGGTGAACGTTTATGGCTGGTTCACCAAGTGATATTTGACTGAAAACATGAATCTGTCATGAGTAAGGGTAAACGCCTATGGTCGGTTTACCAATACAAAATCTGAACGGCAAGGGTGAACGCCTATGGTCAGTTCACCAAAACGAAAATTTGCTAAAAAGCACATGCGACTAAATATGGCCAGTTCTGTACCAACCTTTTACTTAGTCAAAACTTTAAGAAAACTGACTGATAAATGAAGAAAACTGACTGAATAATCCATGAGAAACATGAAAGATAACGACGCCAAAATCTGAAAAGTTCCTGGTGACTACCCACTAGTCACAGGTCAAGTTTTAGAGCCTACAGGTCGAACCTTGCGCTCTGATACCATAATTGTAACACCCCACTTGGATAAGTGAACCGTTACGTGTATTTATGGCGTGTCATCAAAGCATAAGGTAAATGTCCTAAAACATTAACTGACCATAAAGGAATACCGGAATCAAACATCGGTAATCCAAACATAAGCCCAAAACATGAAAAGTAAAATACTGAAGGAAAGGACTAAACAATGTCCAAATAAGCAGAATAAGGTAAGAAATGCATAAAGTAAGAAGTCTGGATAGCTTCCATCCAAATGCACATGCTCTCAGAATCCTAAGAGCGTCCTGGTGTACCTGCCGTTAGAACATGAAAGGAACTACGGCTGAGCATAACGCTCAGTGAACAGATATAAAGCATGATAGGGAATTACTAAAATGAAATAGATGATAAAATATTAGAGCTGTAAGACTGATAAGTAAAGTTGCAGCGGAAGTCTGTGTATAATCTGTAAAGCCTGATTCATAATTAATAAAGCTGAACTGTTATCTGTTAAATCTGAAAACATGCATATACTGTAATTTAATTGCCAGAGCTTATATAGGTCATGTGATGTAACAACGTTGCATGAATAACTGGAGGGGTGACCTCGTCATGCTGTAGAGGGGTGACCTCTAAATAGCTGTGCTGGGTGGAGGGATCAGCTCCAATGTGAAGGATGTAGAGCACACACCACATTCACCTGCTAAACTGTAAACTGTAGCCTAGGATGCATCCATACGCCCCACTAATAATACTGATAAAATGGCCAAGCTGAGCTGAGTGGGACGATGCAGGATATCACTCTCCTGCATGTGAGTCACGACACCGGTGCCTCTAGTGCCGTGGTTACGGTACCTCCGTAACTAGTACATAAAATAATCATGCTTGTATATAATGCTCAGGCAATTTATTTAATTCTTAACATGATTACCGATAAGTTTAAACATATACTGGGGAAAAACATTTGGCTGAAGATGGGGAATCCTAATCATGCATAGAAATGAAGTCCTTACTGAAAGGACGGAAATCCGTACCTCGTGTCCGGTAATGAGATAAGACTGAAAGCTGAAAGATCTATTCCGACTTCATGGTTACTACATAAATAACGGACGCGAATAAGTCGTCTGATTACTATTTGTTGTTACTGATTTTATCTGTTCTTAGTTTGATTTATTTTATTCTTTATTTCTGTTTATGTAAAATCTGGTAAATCTTATAGTCCGATGTATCTCTGATAAATCTGACTGTTCATTAAATGATTACTAAATATCGTATATCTTGTATTCTTGATCAATGTATATTATACGGTATTCTGATTATGGTAATCTGTTGTAATCTGATATTAAAATATTACTATAAATAGTAACCTGCCATAAGTAGAACTACTAAAATCTGAAAGGTTTCCCATTTAGTCTTTCTAAAATTTTAAATCATTAAAACAATCACATGTTTAAAGTAAATAAAAGGATTAATTTTATGTTACTAATTAAGTACTAACACAAAACAATTAATTAAAATTTTAACACAACTTATTTATAAAAAGATTTTAATTAAATAAAGTAAATCCTTGTATTTTACTATATTCCCACTGCTTTTGTTATGTTCCCGCTGCCATCATTATATTTCTACTGTTATAATTAATTCCCACTGTTTTTTTATAAAGTTTCCACCGCTATTTATAAGTTCCCACTGCTTTCACTGTTTATACACCCAAACGCACCCTTATTTTCTGCTAATCCCAAACGCCCCCCTGCGTATAAAACTAAACCCCCTGCTTGTTTCTGTTTCGCCGCTGACAACCGCAAGACCACCACCCCCTGGTGGTTTGTGTTTCCCACCGATTATAAACCCAAACAACCCGTTGCTGAAATCCACGTCTCCCCTGGTGGGGTTTTTTTTTTTTTTTTGGCTGACAGCATAAGGCCAACACCGAGAGTCTAAAACTCTCAGTTTCCTTCGAGTCTGAGCACCCCACGACCCCTCCATGGTTTGCATTCGTGAATCATGAAAATTAAACGGATAAAACAAGATAAGTGTTACCTTGCTTTGCGTGACAGTGAATTAGACATACACGACATCAAATCAATGTCTTCTGTTTTCTTGTTGTCAATTCGTCGGCAGGAAGAAGACAGAGAAGGAGAACGATGGCTTCCTTCCCCTTTTTTTTTCTCTTCTTGTTGGCGGCATAACCCTAGCAGCGTATGTCCCTTTTTTTTAATATCTGTCTGGACAAAAAGGGGGCTTCCCCGTGTTTTCTTTGTGCTCATGGGCTTGAGCCCAACATCTTTCTTTCTTTCCTTTTTTTTTAAGCCGGCCCAAAACTTAATTCATATAGTTTCATTCATTTTTTTTTATTCGTACGCTTTCATTTGATTCTCGCGTTTTATTTTCGTATGCTAGATAATAGAATTATAATTTATTTAACATCTAAAATGTGTATTTAATATTATCATTTTAAATACGGGTTTTACAACCCCTTTCCCTTTGGCTGTAAGTATTTGTTATTACTTGGTCTAACAGCGTTGGAAACACTCCTGTCAGCGTTAAAATTGTTCTTGACAACGCTAAAATTTCACTTGTCAGCGCCAAAACTAGGGTTTGCTACAGGAGCCCATTGTCTGTTAGACCATGTATTAGTCTTTTGAAAAGGCCTTTGTCCATAAGTATTAGACCCTTTAGTAAAGAATGGAGATGGTCTAGTAACTTGTGGACTTTGCTGGATAAAAGGTCTGGGTTTGACCATGGTTGACTTTTTATCAGCGTTGACTTTTGAAGCATTGACACACTTATACGCCAAATGTGAAAAACTCCCACAACTATAACAAGCTTTTCTAGACATAACCCTAGGTCTAGATGAAAAGAAACCTGTCCCATTATCACTAACTTGACTTTTTGGTGACCTAGGTTTTCTATACATTTCTGCATACTTAACACTAGGTTTCCTATCAACATTTAAGCCAAGGTCAACAGGTTTACCAATAGAAGGGTCGGTCACTTTTATGGGTGTAGACTCATTTGGGCTTTCACTAAGCATGCCACCTTTAACAAACAAAGTAGGATTGGCTTTCTTCCATTGTTCCAAATCAGTCATTTTCTGCTTATACTCCTCTATTAGAGTAAGAACTCTTGGTGGAGGAATGAATTCCTTTTCTTGGAGTTCTGGTATACCAGTCCAAGACAAATCCTTTCTAAGGACACCATAAAAGTTCCCAACAGGTGGTGGAACATCAGCATATTCTTTCATTCTAATCCCAGTCATATCCCTAGAGTCTCTTTGTTCACTAACACATTTTTCTAGGGTTTGAGAAGCTTTATCAAATCTTTGAATTTTAATCCCTACATTATCTTTGTTTTTAATGGCCTCATCTAACTTAGCTTGTATGACACCTTTGGATCTGTCAAAAATATCCCTAAGGTCAACACTAACTTTAAGGTCATGAGACAAAACGTTAATTTGATCTTTTAGGTCAAGCTCCATTTTCTTATATTCAGCCACAGTCTTTTCAGTTTGAACAAGTGCCAGTTGATAATTAAATAACTTGCATTTTTCATCAAAAACATCTGATTTTAACTTTAACTTTCTTTGTTAAGTTTTTCAGTGTTTAAACGACAACCTTTACTACAAAATGCATCATCATATACCTCATTATCTGATGAAGATGAAGAATGTGCCATGAGAGCATAGTGAACATGCTCCTCTTCTTCCTTCTCTTCAATCAAGGCCTTGTTTTCTTCCACCTCCTTGGCCATAAAACTCCAGTCTCAGCCAACACCATCAATTTCTTGCATGGCAACCATAGCCTTTGTATCTTCAACCTTGATGATTTGGCTTGAAGGTTTTCCAGCATCAGACCTTCTTGGAGATCTGCATTCTCTCATAAAGTGGCCCATTCTATGGCAATTGTAACACTCGACCTTGGATTTATCAAACCCAGCAGTGTCTTTAGCTTTAAATGTCATCTTCTTCTTGAATCTTCTATTCCATCTATTAGCCCTTATGCTTGCAAGTTTCATATTCCACTTTATGTCCATCTCCTCCAAATTCTCATCACTGATTTGCTCAAGGTCCTCATATGTAATCACTGAACCATTGGGCAATGCAGCAATGTATGCACACACTGTATCTAGATCAATACCAACAGGTTTAATCCTTGGTGAGTCAACATTGTATGTGTCAGCGTCTGAATGTGGGGCGCTGACAAAGCTTGATCCAACGTTGACACAAGGTGATCCAGTAACGGGGTGCACGTATGACTCCCTTTGATCAAGTTGACCTTCACTATGTGAGAAGAAAGTCATGTTTCTAGAGGTAGATTTGTTTCCTTGATCCAAAAGGATTTCATTCTCTACAATCTTCAGTTTATTGTAGACATCATCAAAAGTAGAACTTTTGTGAGCATTGGTAGCAATAATTGACCTTGCTTCAATCTTCCATGCATCACTAAGACTTTTAAGGAAAGGGTAATGATATTAGCATCATCATACACTGTTCCTATAAAGGACAATTTGCTTGTGATGTCAAGAAGTCTGCTTCTCACCCTACTTAGTTTTTCATTGGGAAGAGCTTTGAACACAACATACTCATGCAAGAGTTGCTTCTTCTTCTCTGAGGCAGTATCATCATTACCACCATAGTTGACTTGAAGGGCTGCCCAAATCTCTTTGGAAGACTCAAAACCACTATACTTGTGCTGATTGGCTGGTCTCAAAGAAAGTTTGAGAATACTCAAAGTTTTCATGTCATTCCTTCTCTTTGCAATATCCTCATTTGAGACAGCTCTCACATATGAAGGTCTTTCTTTTCGATCCTCTTCAGTTGAGCCATCAATTGATCTTGCAGCAATAGTAGTTGTAATCCTAGCAACCTTATCGAATGTATTACCATATTCAATAATTTCCCATAGAGTGTGGTCATGGATTTGAAGGTACTGCTCAAAATTGAACTTCCATAGCTCAAATTTGTCAGGGTATGGGGATTTTTAGGTTATGGCTTGAGGAGGAGGTCATATCTAGAGTAGACATATTGTCTGGTTTCTAGGGTTTCTTGAGAAATTAGGGTTTTTGGCGATTTAGGGTTTTTAGGGTTTTGTGCTATTTAGATCAAAGTTCCTCAACAAGCTCTGATAGCACTTGTTGATCCCAAACTTAGATCGATTTAGCTTTGTGTAAACGAGATTGAATCAAGTTAAACACTTAGAGAAACTTTGTTGTATATAAAGCAATCTAAGTATTATGCGGAATTAATACTTAGAACAAGAACACACAAAACAGAATAAACCAAACTTTCACTTTGATTGATGATCGAACTTGTGTACAATGAAAGTGTAGAAAACGTATATATAACAAAAACCTAAAGGCCTCCTTTTATAGATTGAGGAGCCTTGCAAAAGAGTCTAACTATCAGCTATTCTAGGAAAAGTAAGTATAGAAAATACAATGTCGAACATATCTTTACTAGAAATAAAAAACGTGTAGACTAAGTATTTTACCAGTGCTTGGTCTTCTTCTCATCAGCGCTTGAATACTTCATGTCAACGCTTGATCTGACAACGCTTGATTTCTTCATATCAACGCCCAATTAACTCTTGTCAGCGTCTAAGTGTCTTGGCTCATTTTATTTCCAACAATTATGATCTTGAAGAGATTCATATAGATACATTACCTTCTGAAAACACAAGCGATGTAATTCCTGTAGAACCAGAAAGTCTAGCGGTTCCACCGGAATTAGTTCTGCTGCGTAGATCCGCAAGGATTAAAAACGCAAATAGAAATATATGTCTTAACATAGAGGATGATGATAAAATTAGGGGAAATTATAAATCCGCCATACTTGATCCTGAGAAGGATAAGTGGATGGTTGCTATGGATGAGGAAATGAAATCCATGAAAGTTAATGATGTTTGGATCCACCACCAAATGCTAAAGTAGTGATACAAAAGTGGATATACAAGAAGAAAACCGACATGGACGGAAAAGTACAATCCTATAAAGCTCGTTTAGTAGCTAAAGGTTTTACTCAAACTTTTGGTGTAGACTACGAGGAGACATTTTCTTCTGTAGTAAACATAAGAGAAATTAGGATTCTCATAGCTATAGCAGCATACTATGACTATGAGATATGACAAATGGGTGTTAAAATTGCCTTCTTGAACGGTCGCTTAGATGAAGACATCTATATGCAACAACCAGAAGGATATGTTGATCCTGAGAATCCAGGACACATGTGCAAACTTCAAATATCCATTTACGGTTTGAAGCAAGCATCACGTCAATGGAATAAACGATTTGATGAAAAAATCAAAAAGTTTGGATTTATTCAAAATCGTGATGATCCATGTGTATATCGCAAAGCTAGTGGGAGTGATGTAGTAATCCTAGTCCTATATGTTGATGACATATTAATCATGGGAAGTAACATTCCAAGACTTAAAGTTGTTAAGGATTATCTTGGTAAATGTTTTTCTATGAAGGATTTAGGAGAAGCTGCATACATTCTGGGAATTAAGATCTACCGGGATAGGAAAAGACGGTTAATTGGTCTAAGTCAAGATTCTTATATAGATAAGATACTGAAGAAGTATAATGTACATAAATTCAAGAAAGGTTTTCAACCTATGGAAGTTAAGCATAATCTGAGTCATGAGATGGATGCATCAACTCCTGAAGAGGAGGCATACATGCAGAAGGTGCCTTATGCTTCGGTTGTAGGATCTATTATGTATCATGTAAGATGCAAAAGGCCTGATGTGGTGTTTGCTCGGAACTTGGTCAGTAGATACCAACAGAATCCAGGGAAGCTCCATTGGACTGCTGTTAAACATATTCTAAAGTATTTGAGGAGTACGAAAGATATGTTTTTGGTATTTGGAGGGAAACCAGACATAGAACTGAATGTGACAGGTCTCTGTGATGTGTCTTTGCAATGTGATAAAGACGATACGAAGTCTCAGACGGGTTACGTTTTGTTATCAATGGAGGAGCAGTTGACTGGAAGAGCAAGAAGCAGACAACGATTGCAATGCATGATATTCAATCTGAGTACATGGCTGCTTCCAAAGCTGCAATAGAAGCTGTTTAAATTAGGAAATTTATTGGAGATCTTGAAGTGATGCCCTCAATAAAAGAACCTATTGATATATATTACGACAATTCTACTGCAATAATATTCGCCAATGATTCTGGAGTCATGAAAGGCGCCAGACACTTTATGCGTAGACATCACTACGTCCGAGAACAAGTTGAAGCTCGTGAAATCAAATTAATAAAAGTTCACACAGATGATAACGTAGCTGATCCTTTAACTAAGGATTTGCCTAGACCAAAGGTAGTTAAGCATGCCAAGGCGATTGGGCTGCAACTAGCTAGCGAACTCATGCAATAAATTTGTGATTAGTATTTGGTTAAAGGATGTTATAACATTATTATTTAGTAAAATAAAGATTGGGTTTCCTTTATTCTTATTACTTAATTTTGTATCCTATTTTACATGTTTTAATCCATGAATAAATTGTTATGCTAAATGTCCGTTGTCGATTACTAATATGGGAATATTATTAAATTAAGACAAATCAAAATAGCGATAGAGTATACTTGGAAGTATATTGATCGATTTTGGATGATCTTTGATGAATCAAATACTGGACTTATCCTAACTATATGATTTTACTTTGTTGATTTTTGTCACCAAGTAAATCATAAATAGTTATCCTTAGACTTCAGATACCAGGAAACTGTTATGAATCTAGTGCATCTCTGTGGAATAATCTAACGCTAAACGTAACTGGTAGCTATAAGGATTATTTCCGGAAGTGTTGCAAAATTCATAAGTTTAGTCAATATGGGATTTATTTCCTCCAATTTCGTTTTGGAGTTTAATACAGTTGGGGCCCTCGTGGGATTAGTAAGATGTTTGTGTGGCTACACCCAAATTTGTTTTGGTAATCTTGCTGAATCTGTGAACGAGAAACAGAATGGTTAATGAAAGGAATGACTCAGATCCATATCCTTATTAACGTTGTATTAGAAATAAAAGGATAATAATAATGATGAATCATTAAAAGGTTTTATCCAGGAGACCTTACTCGAGTTGTACTAGAGACATTGCTAAGTGTAACTAGACGCCAGTCAATGTAATCACGATATTTGAAATATGTCCAAGTGGGAGCTGAAAGTTTATGGACTTATATTTAATAGTCGTGTGATAGGATCGAACTCGAGATTACTAGATTGTACTCAATACGTAAAGAGTTATTTTATTTAATAAATATATTCATTGTATTTATTAATTTATTTCATAAATATATATTTATGTATTTATTAAATTAAACCGAGATGTAACTTTAATGATAGTTAAATAATTAAGAGTTAAGTATTAATGAGCGTTAAATAAATTATAGTAAGTAAGATAAACAGAAAGAAGGTTGGAAGATTCTAGAACACCTCATAAGGGGGTGTTTGCCGTCGGTTATGGAGGAAAGGAAGTGGAAGGAAAAAACTTTCCTTTTATTTGTTTTAGGTTACAAGAATTAAGCCTATATAAACAACCTCTCACATAATTCAAGATACACAAATCTATTCTCTCCCTCTCTCTTGTTGCGATCGCAAGACATACCCACAAAGGGTATTTTGGTTGGTTTTCTTGTTTGATCAATTTTACTTATAATCTAGTCCTAGCCCCTCTCTAGGGTTGTTGGGTAGATTTTCTACAAGCGTAGAAGCTCGGTTTATACATGCTAGAATCACGGATAGCTCGTTGTATTATGTGTGTACAAGATCGTAATATAGTCTTACTTTTGGACTACATCTTGGTGGTGTACGTTATATACCCTAATTAGTGATTCGTTCTTCGTCTTGTGGATTTGCTTTAGCGTACAAGGTATGTAACCATAATTCGATTAATTATAATTGTGTTATTATTATGATCTTGTTAAATCGCTTCCGTTATATGTGCTTTGATCTCGTGTAGGGTTTTATATAATTGTTATGATGTTAATACACCTTCACCCCCACCCTCATAATTCAAACACCAATATCTCCCTCTCATTCTCTCTTGCGATCGCAACACCAAACCCAACAAAGGGTTTCGGTTGGTTTTGTTTGGTTTTCAATTTAGCTTAAAATATAGTCCTACCCCCCCCCCCTCTAGGGTTGTTGGGTAGATTTTTTACAAGCATAGAAGCTCGGTTTACACGTGTCAGACTCACGGTTAGCTCGTTGTATTACGTGTGTACAAGAACGTAATATAGTCTTACTTTAGACTATATCTTAGCGGTGTTCGTTATAAACCCTAATTGGTGATTCGTTCTTTATCTTGTGGAATCACATTAGCTAAAAGGCTTGTAACCCTAATTTGATTAATTATAATTGTGTCATTATGATCTTGTTAAATCACTTCCGCTATATGTGTGCTTTGATCTCGTTTAGGGTTTTGTGTTATTGTTATGAACTATATAAACCTTCATACCATGGTAATGGTAGACAATACTCTCTTTACAAAGAAGAAAGGATCTCACCTTATCATTGTTCAAATATATGTTGATGACATTATATTTGGTTTAACTTGTCAACGTATGTGTGATGACTTTTCCAAAATCATGCATGATGAGTTTGAAATGAGCATGATGGGCGAACTTAACTTCTTTTTAGGACTCTAAATTAAACAAATGGACGATGGTATTTTCTTTAATCATTCTAAGTATGTTAAAGAAATGCTTAAGAAATTTGTATTAGAGGACTCTAAGCCTATGAAGACTCCCGTTGCCTCATATACTAAACTCACTTTAGATAAATGATTGTGAGTCGGTAAACAATACCAAGTATAGAGGTATAATTGGTAGTTTGTTATACCTAACGGCAAGTCGACCGGATATCATGTTTAGTGTTTGTCTTTGTGCTCGCTTCCAAGAGGCTCCCAAAACCTCTCATCTTGAAGCGGTTAAGCGTATCTTCCGATACATTAAAGGCACTATGAATTTAGAATTACGGTATCCTAAAGGGACCGGCGTAGAAACCATAGTATACGCCGACTCGGATCATGCGGGAGACTATGTGGACAGGAAAAGGATTAGCGGTATTTGTACCTGCATGGGTTGTTGTTTAACTTCTTGGTTCTCTAAGAAAAACCGCTCTTGCCATATCTACCACGGAAGCCGAGTATGTGAGTGCCGGTAAAGCTTGTCAACAAGCTCTATGGATGAAGCAAGCGCGTATTGATTACGGGATTACACTCAATGATGTTCTCATCATGTGTGATAATAAGGGTGCAATAGACCTTAGTAAGAATCCCATGCAACATTCGCGAACTAAGCACATATAGATTCCCCACCATTTACTTAGGGATAATGTTCAAAAGGGGAACAGTTAGATTGAAGGTACCCTCGATAGAAAACTAGGCGAAATCTTCACTAAGCCACTTAAGAGGGAACCTTTTAATTACTTGTGTCTAGGTGTAGGTTTAATAGAACATATACCTTGATTATGCTTGTTTTATCGAGTCTTTTCTCTTTTGTGTCTTTATTTTTCTTTTGAGTTTTTGAGTCTTTGAGTCTTTGAGTCTCTAAAAACTTGCTTTTGAAATTCTTCTTCCTTATTTCAAAACTTATCAAAGTCTTTTCTAAATGGTCAAGAAATGTTTGTGCATTGTTAATACAATCTAAAAACGTTTTTCATAAGTTCTTGCTATTAATATCGAACATACATAATTAATATGTATGGGTCACTCAAGCGAGAACAACATTGAACTATGAAGGATTCTTGGATTATCGGAAATATGTCATGACTACGTGTCTAGATAATCACACCTCCAACATCTATTTTACTTTAAATTTAAAGATTGGTCAAAACTGTGTTTGTTGAGTTCTGTGTGTTTCTTAGTCTTTTATTGCTCTTTAGCATAGCGTTATGATAAGTTAGACTAGAATCTTAGGATTTGCTAAATTGAAAAATTTTCCTTGTCTTCCAAAACACACCCTCTATGGGCGAATCCTTAATTGTATGACGGATCAATATATATATATATATATATATATATATATATATATATATATATATATATATATATATATATATATATATATATATATATATATATATATATATATATATATATATATATATATATATATATATATATATATATATATATATATATATATATATATATATATATATATATATATATATATATATATATATATATATATATATATATATATATATATATATATATATATATATATATATATATATTGAACCGCGGGTACAATTATTGAACCCCGGGCAGCAGTTGTCAAAACTGGGTTTTCTGAAACTCCCAAATTGTTCCAACACCTTTTGGAATCTTTGTTTCAAACCTTTTACCACTCTCAAAATATCTTGTGCTTTCTCTACTTAACCTTGAGCATTTTTCATCTCTTTCTCATATCAAAATGTCTTATTCACCAAATGAAAGCCTTAATTCGCCTCCATTTTCCAAAATTTCTTTCAATCCAAATTCACCAAAGAACACACAAAATCAAATCTCTTCTCCTTCTAAGGAAATTGATTTTGAAACTCTCCGTTTTTACCACTTCCCTTTTGTGTTATTCCTCCATCACATGATAATGTCATGCATCATGGAACATATTGTCATTGTTGTCAATATCAACATCTTGTCATGTCTCACATCTATGATGAGTTGAATTACATCTAGAGTCTTTTAGTCAAGCCTTCTCTCCATTATGACTACAATACCATTGCAAAGCCTCCACCACCACATTCCGCTACCACTTCCTCTTCTAATTAAGCACATGTGTTGCTTATTAATAAGACATCTAATTTAAGCAAATCTTAGAATTCTAGTGTAACTAGGATTGAAATTATGCTTAAGTTATAGGCTTGTGTTTCACACATCTTTCTATGACTTACCTTTTTCCTTGTATCTTTTCATGTTTTGGTATAACATGATTTCTTATGGATCTTGGATCTCTTCTTCTTGTGTTCTTTCTTTCTTATTTTGTGACCATTGCTATATCTTGTTGGGTGTTTCTTTTCTTCTTTTAATCCTTTTATGTAGCTTGTCATCATAGCTCGATCTCTTAATGCCCCAAGCAAGGGGGAGTAAGCACCAAGGGGGAGCATTAGCAAAGTCGGTTTCTTCTCTTCTTCAAAGACTTTTGCTACCTTTTTGCTTCGACAAAAGGGGAGAAATGAAATAAACTCGTCTTTGAAAATCTTGTTTTTATACTTGATTGAGTTTATGCATTGTCGGAATAAAAAAGAGGAAGATTGTTAATGCAATGATGCCTAAAAACGTTACTTGCATTTTTCGGTCTCGCTTTGTTTTTATTACGACAATATATAAAAACAAGCATTTACGAAAACAACAAAAATCGAATTCTTGAGTTCAAAAATTTTTCATTTCATCCATTATCACTTAAGGTATGAATAAACAAGTTCTTAACATAACAAAGTGATCGAAGATTTATATTTTCTTAAAGATCACTTTTATTTTAAAAGTGACAAGTGTTTTCAATAAACTTTATGTTTAAGAAAATGTTATTTGAAAATGGAAATTAGAAATTTGAATATGGCATATTCCAGATGGTTTAGGAATATAATTTTTGGATAAAAACTGCACCAGATGGGATTTCACCACTAAAAGACAAAAAGGAGCGGAGTCTACTAGCGCGGCTCAAAATAGGGGGATGCGGTTCCATATAGATATAGAACCGCATGCCTATATAATGAACCACAACCAAATATGACCATTGGGCTCTTGTCCTATAAATAGTGGACCATTTCCATATTTCCAATTCACCTCTTTTGCACCCAAATTATTAGATTCAACATACCTTCTTTAATCACACAAATCCTTGGTTATTTGGTTGATTATACTTGTTTAGAAGTGAATCTTTCGCCTCCCATCTCATCATCTCAAGTGTAAAGAAAAGAACACTTGTATCCTTGAAGTGTTGTGTCAAACTCAAGATCCATTGCAGATCAAAACTTTATTTCATTCTTGTGTCATTGTGAAGATCCAAATTGTTGTGTATATTTGGAAGTTGTGTATTTATTGTGGTTAATACTTAGGCCTTAAAGTATATTGGTGTAGCTTGGTCTTAGCTAAGATTAGGTCTTGACTTTTAGCTTAGAGTCGAAAATTGGTTAAGCTACGTGTACGGTTTCTCCACCTTATGGAGCTTGTTGATTAGTGAACTCTCGAGTAAGGAGTACTCGAGGAATAGAGTAGGAACGAAGAGTGAGCTTCGTTTTCGAACCGCTATAAATCCTTGGTATTCGGTTTGATCTTTCATTTCCTTATCTCTTTCCATTCATTATTATTTATTGCATATACTAGTGATTATTAGTTTAGAACCACTATCAATTGCTCATATTGTGCATGAGAAGATTTCACATAATTCCCTCAAGTCTAGTTTTTGAAAACCAATCTTTGATCATTTTAACTTAAGAAACTATTCAACGCCCCCTTCTAGTTTCTACAATGTTCATACCTTTGTTGATTTCGATAGGCTAACAATCTCCTATAACGTATATAGTTCTTGTTAGACCTTGAGGTATCCATTGATTATCAAAGCAGTGGAAGTCTTTAACTTTTAGTACGAACATGTGTAGACGACTTTGGTTAATACATCGGTACGCCACCTTCTTGATATGTAGCAAAATATATGGACACGGACGAAGTGGCTTTGAACATTTCATCCTAATTTGGTAGCGTTTTACCTCCGGTCGGTGAAGATCGTTAGACGGTATTAAATACCGTACGTGTGATAGGGTAAATTTAATTAAAAATCTTATTGACAGGGTTTCCCGGTTATACTAGCCAGATTTCTTTACTCGAACGTCTCAAAGCAGACTATGAGAGTAAGAGTGAATCATTTGGATAAATTGTCCCTCTGATTATAGTCGTCAATTCAGATTTCTGGAACAAGTTTGATTCAATTAAGAATCGCACTATTGTTCCTTTCCAGTTTGTCACAAGCTCGATTCATAAAGAATCTTGCGAGTCACCTACCGCTGTGTTGTTTGAGGTTGACACTGGAAGAATTTCCATCATAATGAACACTATAAAGTGTCACTCTGAATGTTTTGGCAAGATCACACAGATTTTGCGAAGAAACCTAGAATCAAGTTTGAATCAATTATGAGTCTAAACTTAGTTGCATTCATTTATCACAAGTTTGATTCGTATAGAATCGCACAAGTTACCTACCATGAACTTGTTTAATATTGACTCAAGCAGGATTTCCATCTTCATAGTGAATCATATCACTCAGATGTTTTGGCTATATCAAGAGGATAATGCGTAGGACCCTTTGTTGGCACTTGTGTTCTAGATGATGAACAACAAGTGTTGCATGAATTGTGTCCTAAGGATATGATATTGATCTCTTTTGACTCTAGACTCGATAAGTGCGTTTTGGTTTTAGTGATCAGAGGCTGGAGCTGACTGCCACCTTTTCAATATCAACTAACTCGGAGTGAGAAAGTAAATAGATAATGTGTTGATCTTCATGAGAATGAGACAAGTTTCTTTAGAGAGAAACCTAACAGGTTGGGAAGGTTATACATTGCATCACTGGGTCCATGATGTCTTGTCTTCAATATCAGCAATCATCTAGATGATTCCAATAGTAGATGTATTGACCCGATTTCCTCCTAAATGTAAGGAGGGATTCTTTCTTTACACCCTTTATCTTGACATTCTCTTTCATTCTTCAACCCCTTCCATGATTAATAAGACGTCATCACTAGCACCTTGTTATGATTGTTCTAGTGCTAACTTAAGTCATTAGTATGCATTCAGCTTCGTTCACATTCAACTCCATCTTTCCTAAGGGCTGGACAACTATTTCTGTTTATGGAATGTCCTTGGGTAGATCCCTCCGGTTCTGGTTGGATCATAGGACTTAGTTTCCTATCCTAAACCACCTTTTGACTCCATCGTTCAGTCGTGGATAGTAGATTGTTTAGGTATAGATCGTCACCATAAAACCTTTGAAAAACCAATCAAAGTGTTTGATAAAAATCAAAACTTGTAACACTTCGAAAGTTATACATATACGAAATGCTCCCCCCACACACGTGCATCGATACACGAAATAGTTTCACACGTGAAGGAAAGAGTTGCACTAGAGTCTTTAAGATCACATCTTTTTTTATATTACATTTTAATCACATTTTCTCCCCTATCTCTAATATGAAAACTTAATATTAGAGATACCAATTGATTAAAATATGACAATTTCTGAAGATCGTTTGGGAGAGAAAGATTTGTGCACGCATGAATCATGGAACTTCGTCGGGTTGCTCCCCCTTAACAATATATGTGCGTCCTAATGAAACAAAATTTGACAATATTTTGGAAAACTGGCACCACAAAATATGTTGAGGTACGGGGTTGAGATGCCTTATCCGATCTAGTATATTAAATATGATAGTTTTAAACCATTTTCGAAATATGTTGGATACATAAAATATGACAATTTCTAAGATGTACCCAACACCATTAAAGGCTTAATTTTAAAACGCTCTCCCTCAAAAATTGATGCACATAAAATATGACATTCTTGAGATATTAAAATTACATTATGAGGGAGTGTTGAACACGTAATTTTAAATTTTTTGAAAAACATTTTGAGAAATTCTTGAAAAATTATGTTCAACGGTTTTAAAGTAATTATGATAAAGATTTAGAAAAACCTTTTGAGAAATTCTTGAAATTCTTGAAAAATTTGTGGATAAAGTGATAATAAGTTGGTCATACGAGTCAGGTAAACTTTAGAGTATAATTTCAGCACGTTCATGTGGCTCTATTTTACAACTTAGAGAAGTAAGTTGAGAAAATAGAGCATTCAAACTATTAACATGCTTAGTCATTTAAGTAGATTCAGTTATGCGTAAAGTATATAAATTCCTCTTAAGGAAAATCTTATTGTGAAGTGACTGTGTCTCGTAAAGTTGAGCAAGATGATCCTAAATCTCCTTCACACTCTTCTTTTCCTCTATGCTCGACAAGACTCATATGCTAATGATAACCTTCATCTTTAATTTCCGTCCATCTTGCCCCATTTATTACAATCACAATCTACTTTCTAAGGATAGCCTTCATCTTTAATTTCCACAACGATAAATTATTCTAATTGAATTTTTCGATTTCAAAATTCGCCGTCATTGTTACAATCACAATCTATTTTTCGATATAACTATTATTTGATAATAGTAATGAACACCTTATGAGTGAGTATAATCTTACTTACTTTTTTATGTCGAGGGTTCACTTAAAGAGCATACAATAAATAATTATACACACACAACCTTAGCTCTTGATACCATTTGTTAAGAAAAGTGACATCGAAATTAAGTAAACCCACAACTATATATGAAATACAATAAAAGATACACACGAATTTAACGTGAAAAACCTCAATAAAATAAAAAACCACGAGTAAGAAAAGATATTACAATGATTTACTTGTAAATAGGAAATATACTACAAACTCTATAATTAACTAATAGAAATAAAAGATAGAAAGAACACACTTTGTATGTGTTTTGTGTTAGAATAGAATGCTTGGAATAAGGATGCTTCATCGTCTTTTAGTACTATATAATTTATAAGCAAATTCCGTGTATTGATACATCATCTATTACATGATCATAATTAACTTGCAAATCAGTATAGCTTGAAAAAAATCTCATAAAATAAAATACAATGTATCTTAATTGTTTTAACAACCATATGAATACCGCAACAAACTAAACCGAAACCAATTTCATCCAAAACTCTTAACCGAATGTTAGGTCAAAATCCAAATCAATCCGGTCCGATTTCTCTATCTAGTTCTCGGGTGCAACAAATCATACTTACATGTTGTAAAACCCGCATGCTTTTACCATGCATAGTACCCTTAGGATCGTACGTACTAGTTAAAACTTTCCTAATATAGCATGATTATGATTACGTGTTAGGAGTTTACGTATTACGTACGTGTTAGAACACGATAAGTATTTACTATGCACGATCACGTAATAATTATTTAACAATAATTAATCACGAACATGCGATCATGAAATCATGAACGTAATTAAAACACGAACTATTATTAATTACGTATATATATTTATTACGAGTGTAATTAAATATATTAGATCACGGTATTTACGTAACGAGAACAATTAAAACACGAACATAAATAATCACAAACGAGTAACTAAATAACGAGACACGGAAAAAGGTACGGGTACCCCAAGTGGGGTCCCTACCCGCGGCCAACAAGGACAAATGGGCCAAGCCCATTTGTCAAATTTACTAAAGGGGGTTATTTACTTTTTACACTACACAAAATAACTTTACAGAAGATTTTAAGAAAAACCTGAAACCTCCTCTTCCTCCTTCTCCTTTGTGCCGCCACCCTACAACCACCATACAAGGTGGTTTTTGATCTTGGATCTCAGAATTCTAGTGATTTATCGTGTTGGTTCTTCGTTCTCTTGATCCACGAATTCGGTAAAACCTTTTTAAACCTTTTCTTTTGATTTAATCTTTTATTAATTATGAACATGTGATGTTTTTTATAAAAACATAATAATTAAGCATAGATCTAACATGTTTTGGTGTCAAATTAAATCAAAGGGTTGTTTTAAGGGGGTGTTTGTTTTGGCCGCAGGCTGCAACCAAACCCGAAGGGGTTTCGGTTTGCCAAGCCGACCACCACCAAGACCATATGGTCTTGGTTGGTGCGTGTGGGTCCCACGGTGAAAGTCCCTAATCAATGCTAGAAACCCTAATCTTAACTTAATCAACACAAGGTATTACTTTTCAAACGTAATCTTATTATTGTATAATAAAGAATTACAAGTGTTATGGATAACGCCGTTTGATGACAATGTGTTGTGCACACTTTGAACAACTATAAACCCTAACTTATGAATACAGTCGTAGCTGTTTGATTCACTAAGTTATATGCAATAATGTTATGAATATCTCAAAGTGTTAAACATTAATGCATGGATACACATCCTATTTATAGTGTTACGAGATTGACCTAAATAGTACTTGATGGTGACTACACAAGCTTTTACAAGTTCCTACATCAGTCACATGATGTCCTTCTATTCTTGGTAGTCTTCCATTATGCTTTAAGGAAACAGTTGTCAAGACAGTTTCCTTTTTCTTCATAGTCTCGAACACACAAATGGCATGTCCAAAGTGTGCTGAGTGTTAACAGGGTATTGCCACCCCTGTTAACCCTCAACCCCTCAGAGTCCCTAATACATCTTGGCTATTATCCATCACAGCCAATGAGTATGTCTTCAAGTAATCTTTGACTTCTTTGACAATGTCTCTGACATGGACTCCTCTGAGGTTGCTCACAGAGACTTGGATCTCTGTGAGTCTTGCGAAACTTTCCTGCCTCCTAGGCACAGGCAAGGGACTATCTAACAGCCTAATTATGTTTAAATCTATGATCAGGGAATCTAACAAGTTTAGATTCCCAACAATCTCTCCCTATTTAAACATAAATAATGCTAGATCTAACTAGGTTAAGGTAAGTGAGTTAACAGCTTCTTCTTACTCATAACAGATTTAAACAAACATACCTCATGATTTTATTAATACTTAAAGAAAATTACAAGTGCATTACATAAGTAAAATAAAAGGTGAGGGTAAAATTGGGTTGTGAACATCTTCAATAGTCATCATTTTTAATCCTTTCTTCAGCTTCAGCCAAGTCCAATCTGCTATCTAATTCTTCCTGCAAAGTCTTTGCAAACTTCTTGGAATACTCTGTGTTGATCTTGAGTGACTTCTTGTGACAAAGTAGCTGAATTGTCGAAGCTAAGCACAGCTCATCTTCCCTTTGAAAAGCATACTGGCAAGCCCTGTTCATAAATGCCATTCCTCTTTTAGGCTCTGTATATATGTCTGACCATCAACAGGGCCAACTATACCATTGGGTAGGATCAAATCCCTGTGCATGCCATCCACTTGAACATCATCTGTAACAAAAGTTTCTTTAACAAGTTGAGAAATTCTTCTTCTTTTGTTGCCAGTCTTTGGGGGTTCTTGTTCAAAAAGCTGTGGTGGGGGATCAATCTTGAGTTTGGCAGCTGTTTCTTTGATCCAGGTAAACTTGGCCTTAATAGTCTTAAGCAAGAGAAAATTGGCCTGTCCAGATCTTTTGGCAGCTAAGGCTTCAAGTTCGAACCATTCTGATAACCCAAGTGTCTTTAGCCTGAAGTTGTCAAACACATTCATATTTCCCTGTTGGTTATCTCTCCATAAGATCATCTGTGGGGTGTTTGTGGATTTATGAATGGTGTATTTGAACTTGGTTATCTTGCCAGGGGCATATCTGTTGTTAACGCAGGCATCATAGTCAGCTTTGACTTTCCTTAGTGCCTCACCGTGTTTTGCTTCCATTTCCCTCAACCTTTGTTTTTGCTTTTCTCTTTCAGGTGAAGTCATCTTCCTTGGAGTAGCTTCATTCAATTCTTTGGTTGTCTTAAGTTCATTTAATCTCTTGAATTCCTCAGCCTGTTTCTCTATTTCTTCAGGGTTTAAAGGAATCTCATTGGAAGGTGTAAAGGTTGAGAATTGGGAAAGGTCTGTGGTGGATCCTCCTGTCTCTAGCATCGCAGCTATCTTCTTGAGTTTGGTGTCTGTGTCAACCAAAACTATCTCCTTTCCTTTCTTCGAGACAGAGGACTCCACACTTATGTTTTTCAAAACATCAGCTCTTCTGATAAATGTTGTCTGAGCTTGAGTTTGAATAGCTTTGGGGAGGGAGCTAACAGTGAACTTTATCTTCTTGGCAGCTGGTTCATCATCATCCCCAGGCTCGCTAGTGTTAACCAAAACCAGGGACTTTGATGAGTCAGCTCCATCTTGATTCTGTTGCCCCCCTGAGTGTTATCCTCATCATCAGGTATTATAACTGGTGTGATGACTTGGAGAGGAACAGGTGTGATGGTGTTGTTAGCTGATGATGAGCCTTGTTTAGCAGATGCAAGGTTGAGTGTTGTTTCTTTCTCCCCCTCACGTTCATCCTGGCTACGCAGACGTTTGGATGAACGTGTCTGAAAATGCCTTGCGATCTGTTCAACAGAGGCAGCCATAGCACGTTTCCTCTTCCTTGAAGCCCTGGAAATCTTTAGCAGAAGGTTGCCATTTGCATTAGTGTTGGCCTGAACTCGACTGACAATGAAGTTTGCATGACGGTATTGCCTGTTGCGAACAGCTTCAAATTGTCTGTGCATAGTCAGCTCATGCTCATGAAGTAAGGCAAGGACCTCTGCATCAATGACATCCTTCATTCTTGTGGAAAGATGACTAAGTCCCTGTGCTACACCTTTCCTTGCACCATCCTTGATTGGTTCAGTAACTGCCTCAGCCACAGCCTTTTTTATGATTTCAAGGAATGTAACTGTGAAGTTGTGCATTTCAGACTTGATCACATCCAGCTTCCTTGATAAATGTTCAATGTCTGATTGATGATGAACAAGCTGAAGATTATGTATGTTGAGGCTTTGCTGAGCATAATCATCCCCTTTGGAAAAAGATCAAAGTTGGTTTGGGCAGGATGATCAAACATCAGAAATTCAGCTGTTGGATCATAGGCTGGGCGTTGGAAGACTGTTGTTGTTGAGGTAGCAGAGTTTGGAGTAACAACAGCGTCCTTGGGAGGAGGAGTCTTATCGTCAGCTGGTGTGGACACAGCTATTTCTTTGGGAGGCGAGACAGATAGCTAATCTTCCTCATCGTCTTCATCCTCCTCCTCAAACATCCTTTCAGGGATTTCATCTTCAGGCATTGACTCTAGATCAGAGACATCATCCTCTAATGATAGCATTTCTTCATCAGTATTAAGTAGAGGCTCATCGTTATGAGGTTGATCTTGAGTCATTGTATCAGCCTCCTTCTCTTGTTGTACCTGAGATTCAGTGACTGGCTGTACAATTTCAGCCTGCAAATTGTTTTAATTAGTAACAGGGAAAAAGATAAGGGGAATGGTCACCATTTCGTTGTCCCAGAGAGGCTGAGGGTGATTACTCAGCCACTCCAAAGGATAAATCCTTGGGATTCTTTTAAGTGTGAAAAAAATATGGTTAATGATCGCCATTCGCTGCCCCTAGGAAAGCTGAGTGTGATTATTCAGCCCCCCCAAAAGGTTAAAACCTTTGGGACTCTTTTGATTGTGAAACATATGTTGTTTATGGATCGCCATTCGCTGCCCCTAGGAAAGCTGAGGGTGATCATTCAGCCCCCCAAAAGGTTAAGAAACCTTTGGGACTCTTTTAAGAGTGAAACATATGTGGTTAAAGGTCGCCTGTTACGCTTCTCCTAGGAAAGCTGAGGGTGATGATTCAGCTACCCCTGAAAAGGATAAATCCTTTGAGACTCTTTTAAGGAGGGAACCAAGAGGCTGTGAAGTACAGCTGATCAAGGTTGAGACATAAGTGTATTCAGGTTGTTGTTAGCCTGAATACTGTCTAGAGGGTGCAGGGTCATCGGGGTGCTTTATAAACACAAATGAATCATTCCCTGGTGCAAAGACAGGGTGTACAGAAGTCTTAAAGAGTTCTAAGTGCATGGACAGACTTCTATGGGTCGAGGATTGTTAGAAATACGTTTTAACGTATATTAGAAGTATCGGTCACTCCACAATATGATTTATGTTGTAATAGCTCGTAGTTAACAAGTAGTTATTAGTTACTTATTAAGTTAAGTAAGAACCGGTCCATGGGCTTGTCATGGACCGGCCCAAGCCCAATGTATGCTTGGAGTATAAATACCCCTTTCCACCATGGAAAGGGGTTGGTTGTTGTTCACATTTCACTTTCATATTAATAAAATCATACACATTTTCTCTCACTTTCTCTCTCTAGTTTCTCTCACTAGAAAACATCAACCCACTTCATAGATTCATAGGTTATCAATATTCTACATTTGGTATCAGAGCTATGGGGTGATTTAAGGTAAGGATTGTGTTACTTTTTTAGTTTTTGAATCAATTAGTGATCTTTAGAAAAAATCAATCTTGAATCTTGTTGTTTTTGGTGTTTTTGTTATTGGGATTGATTGATAAGGATTGGGTTTAGCTTATTTTGGTAAAAATCATAAAACTTTTTGTGGTTTTTGATCAAAAAATCGGATTTAAAGCTGTTTTTCAAGTCTCGAAATATTTTTTTTCCAGTTTATTCCGAATAGGGATTCCGAATAGGAAGGTTTTCAGAATAGCAGATTTATTCCGAATAGACATTCCGAATAGGATAGTATTCAGAATAGCAGGATTTTCCGAATAGACTTTCCGGATAGAAGAATTTTTCCGAATAGCAGTATTTTTCCGAATAGCAATTCTTTCCGAATAGGAAATTCTTTCCGAATAGCAATTCTTTCCGAATAGCCTATCTTTCCGAATAGCCATACTTTCCGAATAGCTTTCCGAATAGCCAATATTTTCCGAATAGCCAATTTTTTTTCCGAATAGCCTATTATTCCGAATAGCAAAGTTTTCCGCATAAGGTTTATTCAGCATAAGGTTTATTCCGAATAGGGCATTTTCAGAATAGGGTTATTCCGCATAAGGGTTATTCAGTATAAGGGTATTCAGCATAGGATTATTCCGAATAGGTATTATTCCGAATAGGGTTTATTCTGAGTTTGGGTTATTCCGTATAAGCAAGTTCAAGGGGTATTTGAGTTTTTTCGACGATCTTTAGTGGATTTAATCTTGAGTTCAACCAACACAACACAAATTCTCAACCTTTCTTCACTGCTCGATCAACCGATAATCTTTGAGTCTTTTAAGTGATCACAATGAATCCGAGTTCATTAATGCCTCAGATGACATCTCTTACGGGTATCTCAATCATCACGGGAACTGATAGTCGCCCACCGATGCTTATTAAAGAGGTGTTTGAGGCATGGCAGAGCCGTATGATGCAATACTTGAAGGGCAAACCAACATACGGAAGGCTTATGGTCAAATCGATTTTGAATGGTCCACTCGACTATGGTACCATTGTGGCAAATAACGTGTCTCGACCAAGAGAATATGAAGAACTCACACCGGCACAACAACTCATTGCTGATGCTGATGAAAAGGCTCTACAGACACTTTTCCAAGCTCTTCCGCATGATATTTATCGTATGGTTAGTCAATATACGGTTGCCAAAGATTTATGGGAACGTCTAAAGGTGTTGCTACAAGGTACGTCTCTCACCAAACAGGAAAGGGAGTGTCAACTGTATGATCTGTTTGATAGATTCACGTACAGCCCAGGGGAAACACTACACGATTATTACTTCAGATTCACTACTCTAATGAATGATCTGAATGTATACAATCTCGTGATTTCTCCATTCCAGGTTAACACCAAGTTCTTGAATACTTTACCTCAAGCTGAATGGGGTGAGTATATTTCCGATGTTAAGTTGACCCGGGATTTGCATAAGTGCAATTTAGATCAAATCTATGCTTTTCTTCAGCAGCATGAGAAACATGTGATTATGCACCGTTCTCCTCGAGGTATGTACCCTGATTCCTTAGCTTTGATGGCTAATCAACCAAGCTTGTCACACAACAACACACCTTATATCTTGGGACATCAAGCCTATCATCCATCACCTTACATGACACCGACCTTCCCCCAATACTCGATTCTACCACAACCACCCACCTCACATCAGCAACAATATCGGTTTAATGCACCGTCACCACAGTATGCATCACAACTTCAACCAGCAAACATTGCACCTTATGCTCAGCCTTCATATTCTTCTTATCAAGAGAATGCAGCATATCCAACAAGCTACCCTGATCAAATGAGTATTCCTTCTAGTGATTATGCAGCTCATCCAGATCAAGCAATGTATTGTGATGATGAGGAAGTCCCCGTTCCTGTATTCCAACAAGGAGCTGACCCAGTTGAAGTGCTAACCACTATGTCTGCTTATCTCACAAGGACTTTAAGCAAACGAGGATACAGAGGATCAGCTCCAACCAACAATCAGTTGAGGAATTCATCCAATTCTCGTCAACAAGCTACTATTGAGAATGGCAGGGTCATGGTTCAGCCTATTCAACCATATCAGGGGAGACCTACCACATCAACCACCAATGCTCGCACGGTCAATCAGGCACCAATGGCCAATCCTGCTCCACGGGCTAATTCCACGGACAAGTTGCGAATGATTACATGCTACAACTGCAAGGAAGAGGGTCACATGTCCAGGGATTGTAAGAAACCCAAGAGGAGAAGGGATGGACAATGGTTTGCAGAGAAGATCTATCTGGTTAATGCTCAGGCACAAGGAAGGGAACTTGATGAAGAGGAGCTTGCATTTCTTGCTGATCCAGGGATTGCTGAACAAGACGTTGTCACCACACAGAATGCAGCTTATCAAGCCGATGATCTTGATGTGTATGACTCAGACTGTGATGACTTTCAATCAGCAAAGGCTGCTCTCATGGCAACTATCTCCAGCTTAGGGCCAGAAAAGAGATCTGAGGTACTTATTAATACCACCGATAATACCACTGATGCTAGTATTCAACCACATCAAGTTGTGCAAGAGAGTGCTGATTCGAATGAATCTTCGGTGGTGAGTCTTTCAAATGAGGAGACAAACAATGATAGCAATATCAATGTGAGTCCCTAGACTTTGAGTGAATCACAACCGGGACCCATTTCGCCAACGCCTACTCCTGGTCAACAAGATTTGGTCATGGTTCCTGCTACATTACTTAGCCAAATGAATGCTGCACTCTTAGAAACCTTAGCTAAGAATAAGAATTTGTCTGATGAGCTTACCTTAAGCAACGAGAAAGTTCAAACCTTGGAATTAGTGCCCTCGTCTAGTGTTCTAACTAATCTCGAATATGATCATTTTAGAAACAAACAAATGGGTCACTTGCAAGAAATTGAAAACTTAAGAGCAAATTTGTCTAATGAACTTAAAGAAAAGGAGTTAGTGGTCACTAATTTTCAAAAACTTCAAACAGATTTTGAATCACTCGAGTCTAAGAAGAATGAAATGGAGATTAATGCTACTAATAAGATTAGAAGTCTAGATTACTTGCTTTTAAGACAATACGCTGCTTCTCAACTAGTTCACTTATTTGATGCTTCATTTAGAGAATTTAACTTATCACGTCTAAAAGGCCTTCCCCCTAATCCACGGTATGCAAAACAAGCTTTAAGACATAGTCCTAGACTTTATAATGCAACTCAATTAGGATTGCCTTTAGACCCGATTGTTTTTCCCAATGATCGAACAAGTAAGGATCTAGTTGATGAGGATCGGTCATACAATTCTGCAAAATATCTCGAGTGTGATTATTTTAAATTGAATAAGGAGCTTGCAAAAACGGATTTTAGAATTCGCTTCCATATGGACAAAGATCTCATAACAGCACCAACCTACATATTAGATGAAGAAAACCCTAGTACTTTTCCTACACTTGTCAATATGGAAGGTCCTAAGGAAATTCCAAAGGATCTTCCACCTGTTAGCACTGTATGGTTAAACTTGCAAGAGATTAATCAATACTTTACTAATTTTGACAAGGTCATTTTGGAACGTACGACTTCAAATGGCCTAAACGCCGGAGAATGGGCTTTCGAACATATGAACGAGGTGTTTAGAAATGAGATCAATCCGTTTGTCGAAAGTCTAAAAGGCATTTTTGCATCTCTTAAGGAAAATCTTGTGTTTGAAATTGGTGAAGTTCAAAAAGTGTTTTATGAAATGGACACCGCTTACGAACTACAACTAATTGAAAAAGAAAAGATTTTAACCGAATATGACCGATTCTTGTATGCAGTAATCTCGTGTGATGTGCTTACTACTGTAAATGTTAATTATTCGAATGAGCTTACATCCGCTATGATTAATTGTGATGCTGTGAATATTTGTGAGGATATTTGTGATGATGTTTGTGATCTTTCTGTAAATGTTGCTGATACTGTAAATGAGGTAGATAATCATTCTTGTCACGAATCTAACGCTGAGTTTTTAAAGCTACAAGATTCTTACAATTTACTTTCAAAACGCTTTAATCAACTAGAACAACATTGTATATCTTTAGAATTAAAACAACAAACTCAAAATGAGAATCTTTTGATATCAAATGTTTGTGAAAACGGTGTTGAGACAAGTGACAAGATGATTGCAATTGTTAAGACATTAGAGGAAGAGATAATGAGATTGAAGAGAGATGTGTCATCAAATGAAACACTCAAAATGGAACTAGAGGCTGCAGAGTCCAAAAACCATGTCTTAGAAATTAGACTTTCGTCTGTTCTAGCGGAGATGGATCGGACAAGACAGGGACTATCCGCTCTTTATGGTTCACTAGAAGAACGCTTCGCTTTTAATGCGGCACAGCAACAATATTATGTTGAACAACTGAACCAAAAGTGCGAGGAAATCTCTGACTTGAACATCCTACTCATTGACAAAAATATGGTTTTGGCCGAGTTAAAGGAGACACTTCTTCTCACCCGACAAGAAGTTGTTGATAACTTAGCTACCGACTCTGCACCGTCCACTAGTGCTCCAACAACCAAGTCAGTAGTGCTTTATAAGAATCCGCTTCATAAGAGAAACCCGGTTACCTACGATGATTATATAAGGAATGCCATTAAGCATGTAGATCTTGTTAGGGATATCTTAGACGATCTTTATGCCTTAGATCCCTCCAGTAGCTACTATTATTCGGCTCATGAATATATTAAGCGAGTTCAATATTGCTTAGCATATTTGAAATACATAGGTACACCAGGTTCTGCACTACTCACTAATAGGCCCATTGCTGTCGCTCCATTTAATAAGACTCCAGGAGCAAAACCGTCATTGGCACAATCAAGTAAGGCACCTTTAAAATCTGTTGCTAATGTTCCCACTTTGCCTTCTACAGGATTAAAAGAAACTACTAAGGCTAAAGGATCGCCACTCAAGAAAGATAAGATCAAGCCCTCCACTAGTAGTGCCAAAAAGAAGAAAGTAGAAGATCACAATAGGAATGTTAGTTCAGTTTTAAATAAGAAGAATCATGTTAAGACTAAAAGCTCTGCGCCTGTGCAGAAGCCAAAACCATTCGTGAATTCTAATTTAAATTGTTGGAATTGTAATGAATGTATGTTTTCCCAACGTCATGATTTGTGTCTTATTGAGCATGTGAATGAAATGAATGCAATTAAGAATGGTCTTGAATGGAAGCCAACGGGTAGAACTCGTGCCCAAGTTGATTGGCAATGGCGTCCCACTGGTAGGACCTTTACATTAGATGGAAAAATGTGCCCTTTAACTAGGAATGCATCCATTGAGGTTAGGTCTGAGCGTCCTTTAGTTAGGAACACTCGCACTCAAGTATGGAAACAGCGCCCTTTAATTAGGTCAGCCCCCACTATAGTGCCTATCAGTGAAGAAATACCTCAGGATTTAAGCCAACTAGAATCTACACCACCAATTAAGAAGAAGAAGGCTAGGAAATCTAAGAAACCTAGAGTTAGCAAATCTAAGATTATTAAATCTGTACCTGCTAATAACAAGGAACACTCAGATTCCGATACCTCTACATTGTCTTTGTGTGGTGATATTTTCAGGTGGTCCAAATCATCCTGTGGTATTTGGACTCCGGTTGTTCAAAACATATGACCGGAAATCGCTCGATGCTCCGAAATTTCGTCAGCAAGTTTCTTGGTACGGTTAAATTCGGGAATGATCATATAGCAAAGATTATGGGGTATGGTGAATATCAGATTGGAAACGTGACGATTTCAAGGGTATACTATGTCGAAGGTCTTGGTCATAATTTATTCTCAGTAGGACAGTTTTGTGATTCCAACCTTGAGGTTGCTTTTCGACAACACACTTGTTTCATCCGCAACTTGGAAGGAAAAGATTTGTTGAAGGGATCTCGTGGTGCAAATCTTTATACCTTGTCCTTACAAGACATGATGGCCGCTTCTCCAGTATGTCTTCTCTCTAAAGCATCTAAGACCAAGTCATGGTTATGGCATCGCAGATTATCTCATCTAAATTTTGATGCTATCAATCATCTGGCTAAAAACGAATTAGTTCGTGGTCTTCCAAAGCTTAAATTTCACAAGGACCATTTATGTTCCGCGTGTTCAAGGGGGAAAAGTACCAAGAAATCACACCGGCCCAAAGCTGAAGACACCAATCAAGAAAAACTTCATCTTTTGCATATGGATCTTTGTGGACCAATGAGAACTGAAAGTGTGAGCGGTAAGAAATTCATTCTAGTTATTGTGGATGATTTCTCCAAGTTTACATGGGTTAGATTTCTACGTACAAAGGATGAAGCACCGAAGGCTATCATCACTTTTCTGAAATTTATTCAGGTACGTTTGAATACCACTGTCCGCCGTATTCGTACAGACAATGGAACAGAGTTCGTAAACCAGACTCTTCGTGATTACCATGAAGGAGTTGGTATTTCACATGAAACATCCGCTGCACGCACTCCACAACAAAACGGTATCGTTGAAAGACGGAATCGTACACTTATGGAAGCTGCTAGGACTATGCTTATCTATGCGAACGCTCCATTGTTCTTGTGGGCAGAGGCAATATCTACTGCATGTTTCACCCAAAACCGTTCTATCATTCGGAAACGCCATGGAAAAACACCTTATGAGCTTCTACATGACCGTAAACCCGATGTTTCATTTTTTCATGTGTTTGGTGCTCTTTGTTATCCAAACATCAATAGTGAGAACTTGGGTAAGCTTCAACCGAAAGCCGATATAGGTATTTTCATTGGTTACTCACCGTCCAAGAGAGCATACCGAATCTATAACCGTCGTCTTGGCAAGATTATAGAAACTATGGACGCAGATTTCGATGAGCTAACAGCGATGGCTTCTGAGCAACACAGCTCTGAACCCGCGCTTCATGAGATGGGAACCGGTGCTATAAGTTCCGGATTACTTCCCAATAATCCTACTTCTACATCATTTTTACCACCAACAAGGCCCGAGTGGGATAAACTGTTTCAACCGTTGTTTGATGAATTCTTCGATCCCCCGACTAATGAAGTTCCAGCACCTGTAGTAATCGCTCCAGTCCCTGAAGTGGTTGCTCAAGCTAATGAACCTTTATCTAATGCATCTACAATTCACATTGAACCGGATGCACCTTCACCAAGTGATTCTCAAACTACACCTGAATCATCACCCCTACTTGTGCCTAATGATGTGGAAGAGGATTCTATTGATCACGACCTGGAATATGCTCACTTGCAAGAGCTTCCTTTCTTTGGTGTAGCGATCCCTGAAAACCCTTCAGCCGCGTCTACCTCAGAAGAAGCTCCTTCTATTGTTCACTCCAGACCACCTAGGATTGAAAACCATAGCACTAAATGGACAAAAGATCACCCAATTAGGAATGTTATTGGAGATCTAGATCGACCAGTCTCTACATGCCATCAATTACAAGAGAGTGCACTTTATTGTTACTTTGATGCATTTCTCTCTCAAGTTGAACCAAAAAATTGGCAGCAGGCTATGACCCAATCATCTTGGATTGAAGCTATGCAGGAGGAACTAAATGAATTCCAACGACTTGAAGTATGGGAATTGGTTCCTCTCCCTGACAAGGTTAACATCCTTACTTTGTTATGGGTTTATAAGGTTAAACTTGATGAGATGGGTGCGGTATTGAAGAATAAGGCTAGATTGGTCGCTAGAGGATATAAACAAGCCTTGGGTATAGACTTTGAAGAATCTTTTGCTCCTGTGGCTAGATTGGAGGCTATTAGACTATTCCTTGCGTATGTTGCTCATATGAACATGATCGTCTACCAAATGGATGTGAAGACGGCATTTTTGAACGGTGAACTAAGGGAAGAAGTCTATGTTAGTCAGCCGGATGGGTTCGTTAGTACGGAGTTTCCTAATCATGTGTACAAGCTTAAGAAGGCTCTCTATGGGTTGAAACAAGCTCCACGCGCGTGGTATGATCTCCTGTCAACATATCTCATTACGGAAGGCTTCTCCAAAGGCAAGGTGGACCCCACTCTATTCACTCTCAAGGAAGGCAACGACATGCTTCTGGTACAAATTTATGTTGATGATATAATATTTGCTGCCACTAACATAGAATTGTCAAATCAATTTGAGAAGTTAATGTCCACACGTTTTCAGATGTCGATGATGGGAAAATTTTCATTTTTCTTAGGATTACAGATTTCTCAAAATCCCAGAGGCATCTTTACTAATCAATCCAAATATGCTCTAGAATCTCTTAAGAAATATAACTTTGAAAATTGTGACCCCGTGGACACTCCAATGGTGGAGAAATCCAAGTTAGATGAAGATAGGAATGGGACTATTGTCGATCCAAAACTTTACCGTGGGATGATCGGCACCCTTCTATATCTGACTGCTAGCAGGCCTGATTTGCAATTTGCTGTATGCATGTGTGCCCGGTATCAGGCTCGGCCTACCGAAAAGCACCTACATGTTGTGAAAAGGATCTTTCGGTATCTAAAAGGAACACTTCATCGTGGTCTATGGTATCCGAAAGATTCCTCTATTGCTTTAATATCATACGCAGATGCCGATCATGCTGGATGTCAAGACACGAGGCGTAGCACTTCTGGATCTGTGCAACTCCTAGGAGATAGATTGATCAGTTGGTCTTCAAAAAGGCAGAAAAGCGCTGCAATTTCTAGCACGGAGGCTGAATACATCGCCATGTCCGGTTGTTGTGCTCAAGTCCTTTGGATGAGATCACAATTAACTGACTACGGTTTGGGATTCAACAAAATCCCAATGTATTGTGACAACAAGAGCGCCATTGCCCTTTGCTGCAACTATGTTCAACACTCCCGGGCCAAGCACATAGACATTCGCTACCATTTCATTAAGGAGCAGGTGGAGAACGGAGTGATCGAGCTGTATTTTGTCACTACTGAGTACCAGCTGGCGGATATGTTCACCAAAGCCTTAGATCGAGGACGAATCGAGTTTTTGATCGACAAGCTTGGCATGAAATCATTCACTCCAGCGACTCTCAAAGAGTTGGCAGAAGAATCCGCTGAATAGTCGTGGTAAACTATTCAGAGTATCCTTTGTTCGTGATCATGTATATTATAGTAAATATATAAACCACAAAAGAAAAATACAAAAAATATAAAACCAAGAAAAACCATAAAAAATATAAAACCTAGAAAAACCATAAAAATTATAAAAATTATAAAATCAAGAAAAACCAAAAATATTTTTCGTTTTTAAAACGGGCATGTCTTTTAGTACGGTAATATTTACGGCCTTAGAAATGTCGATCAATATTGACACGGTGCCATAAATAGAGTCCGTATAAAAGTTCACATTTTTAAAACATGCCCATTATGGCTTGTAGTTATTTCTGACTGCAACCCGGTTTTCATATTAAAGTCACGTATTTGCTTGGAAAATGTTGGCTCAGAACGGGAATTAATTTTCTCGGGCGTGATTTACAAGCCAAATCATGCAAAGGGATCAAGTTTACTTTACAACTTGGTCTAACACAAATTAGTGTACGTCTCAGTGCATTAATTTGTTAAAATAAGAGAAATCTTATTGACACCACGAATCAAACTTTTCAAGATATCAATTGGGAAATGTTTTTCATCATCATGTGCCTCGTTAAACAATGACTACAGCTCTTTAAATAGAAAACGGGTCATCGTTTAAGGGGGAGAAAATGTTACATCATCTTTCACATCAAAAAGATCTTCAAAAGTTTTCAAGGAAACTCAAAAAGCTTAATGGTTAATGGTTGGATTGCTTTGGCATTTGTCTTGTTGTTCCTTATAAGTTTGTCATGAATAGACTTGTGTGTGTGTTAAGATAGGTTAATCACTAAGGCTCGGGAATTTAACATAAGATAGGGTCAAAATGACAAGTATTAAAACTTGGAAAAACAAAAGCATGTTGATTGGAGTGAAAAGAAAAGTGAGGGGTTAAATGTGACTATGTTTCAAACTTGCTAAAAAATTTGACCTAGTCAATCATCCCCCCCGTTTTCTTCTTTCTCTCATCTCACTGTTCCTCTATCTCTTTGCCGCCATTAACAAATAAACACACAAACACTCACGAAATCAAACAAACACGAATCAATTCATTAATCTTCTTGTTCAAGATCTTCAAAAGGTATTCAATCGGATTAATCTTTCATGCAAAACAAGTTAATTAACTTTTTTTAATTGAAAACAATCGAAATCAGTTTCTGCTTCAATTAGGGTTAATTAAATTGGGGGTTTTGCCTGGGTTGCATTCGGAATAGAACAAATTGAACTGCTTTGGCCTTTAGATCACTTGATTCAAACGGATTTCGTGCTTAAATTAGAAAATATATAAGTGTTGAAAAACATTCCGAATAGGAGGTCTTTCCGCATAGGAGAAGTTTTTCCGAATAGAATGATCTTTCCGCATAGGCCAAATCTTTCC
This sequence comes from Glebionis coronaria, assembly GCA_025667525.1. NCBI lineage: Eukaryota > Viridiplantae > Streptophyta > Magnoliopsida > Asterales > Asteraceae > Glebionis > Glebionis coronaria. The sequence goes on along the minus strand of CM046879.1, from coordinate 189,800,511 downwards.
GAATAGAATGAATATTCCGTATAGAGAAATTTTTTTCCGAATAGAACTGAATATTCCGCATAGGCCAAAATCTTTCCGAATAGAATGAATATTCCGCATAGAGAACTTTTTTCCGAATAGACTGAATATTCCGCATAGGCCAAGTCTTTCCGAATAGGATTTTTTATTCCGCATAGACAGTTCTTTCCGAATAGAGAATTTATTCCGCATAGACTGTTCTTTCCGAATAGAGTATTTATTCCGCATAGGCCTAATGTTTCGAATAGTCTTTTGATTCCGCATAAGCCCATTGTTCCGAATAGGGATTTTATTCCGCATAGGCCCAATGTTCCGAATAGGGATTTTATTCCGCATAGGCCCAATGTTCCGAATAGAGATTTTATTCAGAATAGGGATTTTATTCCGCATAGGCTAAATGTTCCGAATAGACTTTTTATTCAGAATAGGGATGTTATTCCGCATAGGCTATATGTTCCAAATTGAATGATTATTCCGTATAAGAAGATGTTTGAATGGTTTCAAAGCTTAAGGGATTATGTCATATGTACAATGCTTAGGTTTAAAGTTATAATGATATTCATACTTGTATGTATCAATCTTTGTGTTTTATCTTAAGCGGAGACGATGACTAACCCTACCGTACAACAAATACAAGACACCAAAGCCGCCGCCATTGCTGAAGCCAAGACTCTAAAGTTTATTCCAAACAACTTCCGTTTGAAGGAGGTATCTCACTCTACCCATAATGGATTTAAGGTAGGTACAGACATGCTTGATAAATCTCATCTCAAGCATGCGCTAAGAAGAAGTGCTTCAGTGCCCTATGAATACCTTTACGAGTTCTGGGCTACCAAAGAGAGGACGTCGAACAAAATCACTTTTTCCTTGGACAACAAGCAGCAGACGCTTACTGTGTCAGACTTCAGGAAGATCTTTGGATTTCGACCGACACTCAAAGGTCTATCATACTCAGCCAACCCGACTAAGGACCAGATCATGGAGATGTTCACCGCCATTGGATGTCTTGACATACGAACCCCGTCTGAGTTTACTACTGCCAAAGTTGGTCAACCATGGAAAGCTATTTTTGGGATTCTAAGCCGATGTTTAACACCCAAAACAACTGGGTTTGATGTTGTTCGTCCACCAATCATCAAGATGTTTTATGGTATGTTTAAAGGTATGGGTATTGATTATGCATCACTGCTGTGGGAGGAGTTTACTTTTCAACTCTTCACAAACACAAAGGGTAAGGTTAAAAGTTACCAGTACCCTAGGTTTATTAAGTTGATCATACATTACTTTATGGAAAACGATGCATCCATTAACAAGCGTGCAGGTAGTTGTCACCACACGATGGATGATGATGATTTGGTAGACTTAAGGCAGGAGACTCATTCGAATACGGTTATTCCTGGTCCCATTCCCAGTCATCTTCTGACCGATGAGATTATCGCATCTGATGATTACAAGAACTTGCTAACAGAAATTGAGAATCAACGAGCAAGTATTCTAGCAGGTGAAGACTCATCTACCATGGTTAAGAGCAAAGGTAAACGGAAGCAAACAGATTTACCTGAACCCAAAGCCAAAAAGAAGAAGATTGCAGTTAAGAAGGGAAAGGGTACGGCTGATGAGTTAGTTCTCCACGATGAAGAAGATATTGATGATCCTGCTCTTAACAAGGCTGAGAGAAAAGCTATGAAGATAGCTATGGAAAGGAGTAGGAAAGATACTGGAGGTAGTGGTTCGGGTGCACGGGTACATGTTGAAGAAGAGTACGTGGAACCAGATGATGTGTTTGAGTTTGGATCACCTGAAAAGTATTCTACTTCGAAGGAGACATCCACCCCCCCTGTTTCAGCTAGTATTGAAAAAGAGTCTACTCAACCCTTGGCAACTCAACTTCAACCAACTCAACCCTTACCAACCAGACCGGTTTCAACACCATTTCTTCCACCACCAATAAACCCCATCCTTAGTACCGTAGTTACAACCGAGCTTATTCCATCAACCCAGAGCAGCTCTGCAACGTCCACAATGGCCGCATTGGTAATGGCCGAAATGTTGGATAAACATGTGGATAATCACAAGAGAGAAATGGATGAACTTCGCCAAGAGTTACGTAGACGAGCTCAAAGTGAAGAAGCATCTAAGAAAGCTCAAGAAGAGTTGATTGCTAAGTTCGCTGCAGATATGGAATTTACACGTAAAGCTCATGCAGAAGAACTTGCTCGGGTTAAAAAGGCTGAAGCTGATAGGCATCAAGCACGAATTACGAGACTTAAAGCTATTAAGGATGACCTTAAAGAGCAGAAAGAGGCTCTTGAAGCTTCTATTGAGCAGAGAGTGAAAGACTCCGTTGAATCCCTAATGCCTAAACTGCGTGATGAGTTGAAGACACTCGCTGCTGATAACTTGATGATCAAGTCAACCAATCCTTCAGAAGCCGCCTACAAGATTGCTTATGACTTGACGGATTTTGAATTAAAGAAGATCCTCAAGGCTCGTATGAGGGAACTTGGATCGTTTGATAAATCTAGGATTCAACGGGCTCTCTTCAAATCCCTGAATGACGCTATCATGGAGGATGATAGGTTGTTCAAGAGGTTTGGAAGTGTGGTACCCTACCACATTCTCCCTGAGGAAGAACGGGAAGAGAGTGAAGAAGAAGAGGGTACTGGTGGAGAAGAGGAAGAAGAAGAAGAAGAAGATAAGGATGATGACGATGATGAGGATGATGATGAGGATGATGATGATAAGAATGATGATGATGATGAGGATGATGATGACGACGATGATGATGGCGATGATGGTGGTGATGGTAATGAGGAGAGTGTTCGGGGGAGCAACGGGGATGATAATGAGGATGCTGATGGGGGTAAACAGCCTGAGAAAGGGGATAAGGTTGCCAGCCCAAAGAAACCTGCTAAGTTTGGCACCAAGTCCAAGAAAGATGCAACAGCAAAGGAAAAATCTACTTCCACGGAATCCAGACGATCCAAGTGGCGCCACGATGTGAATGCCACTACAGGGTCATCTATTCCTGGTACATTTATCGATGCATCCATACCTGTTACCACTAACCCTGTTAGTTCTATTGTTGTTGTTCCTGTGATTGCAGAATCAGTAACCGAACCTGAAGCTGCACAACACTCACCCGTTCATGACACAGCCGACATGCCTGAATCAGAACAAGCAGATGTTCACGTCTCCACTCCTCTACAACAAGACCCACAATCTACTGTTCCAAGCACAAGGGACTGGGCAGACACGTTGGATATTGACGAGACTGCACCACCACAGGCTTGGATTACGGCAGCGACGCAATATGATCCGATCACAGACGCTGACAAAGATGTCTTGTATCTCCGTATCCGCAGTCCGATTGACTTATGTGCATTTCTTGCTCATGAGTATAAGACTTCGGTTACTCCATCTTTGGTGAAGAAAGCACTGAAGGATAAGAGACTTCGCGCCAAAACCCGATTGACCCAAATGGAGTTCGAGTATTATGCCGATGAGATCCTGAAGGCTCTAAATACCGTTCAACGGCCAGGTCTTCATGAATCAGAAAGAGCTCCACCTCCACTGGACCCTACTCAAGATAATCAGATTGCTCTCGACTTCTTCGTCACCAATGATCTGGTTTATCTTCTCAAAGGGTCATCAAAGTACGCAACATCCCTTACCTTGCTGAAAGCTGCCAACTGGGGGACAATACCCTTTATCGAGGAAAAGGTAAATCGACTCTGGGTCCCAAAGGTAAATCGTAATTATGATATGTATGCTGTCATAGGTGCATCACACTGGGACGAACGAGTTCGAAGGGCGTACAGGGGCTGCTGTCTAGTCAATTCAGGGAGTAACGTTAGATCCGATATCCGCATCTCCAGCATCTTAGGATTGAAAACTGAAGCCAAGAATGGCTACTATCATGTGACGGAGATTCGTTTGAAAAGGGAGGATGAACGAGAATACAAAATCCAGCAGGGAGATTTCTCTATCATTCGCCTTGAGGATATTGAAGATATGTTGCTTCTGATGACCCGAGATCAACTCACACATATTCCTCGTGAAGACCTCATTGCCTTGAATACAGCACTTCGTATGTTCACACGAAGCGTTGTTATCAAGAAAAGAGTTGAAGATCTTCAGTTGGGAGACGAAAGCTATCAAAGGAAGCTCAACTTAACCCGTCCAGTGAATCAAGTTCTACCTCAACATGTAGAAAGATGTCCTTATACCGGCATCTCTGTTCCAAATTGCGGCATTTTCTACTTGAACAGTCGAGGTTTAATGAAGTTTATGAGGGTGGGTGAGCTTTATAAGTACAGTGATGGGACTCTTCTACAAGTCAGAGGAAAGTTGGAGCATCTGAACTCGGGTGGGACTTTGCCAGAGATGACGGAGGATTGGCATAAGGGTTATAGGCAGATGGCGAATTATGTGATCAAGAAGATCGATCAAAAGCTCCGTGAACGTAGATTGATGAGGAGCTTGGAAAGATTCGTGGGTGGTAGACCATATTTAGTGCACCACAAGCTACTGCAACGATCCATCTAATGGGTCGTACATTTCAGGTCCACTTTATATTGGTTTTCAATTGTAAATATGTATATTTGTGAATATTGTGCTTTAATGGCTTGATGTAGTGTTAAGGTATGATAATTTTTCAAGAATTTCTCACGAGATTCTAAATCTTTCAAAATATATCATACCAAAGCACTACAACTATCCCTTATTAAATTAAGGGGGAGCAATAACTTGTTCTATGGCCAAACATCGATTTCATTTTTACCCAAAGACCGGTTAATCCATTCAATATCCCAAATATTAATGGTTAACATTTTGGATAAGGGGAGAAAATGGGATTAAGGAGATTTAAATGATACTTGGCTAAAAGATGAAAAAGACTTAACGATTATCCAACTTAATATGTGTAAAGCACGTGTTAAGGGGGAGCGTTTTTTATGAACAAAACACCTAAGGTATAAAACTTTTGATTTCAATATCACAAGTACCTTAAGTGATTTTCAATGATTTTTCATGGTGGCAATTCCTTCCCAAAACACACTTAATTCACGACGAATGTGGTGACAAAAGGGTGGTAGGAATAGGTTTAGTCCAATGATTCATCAGAGCCGATGGAATCTTCCCAAGGACAATTCCCTAGATAGAATTAGAAGTCCTAGGAAAGATGGAGAAAGATTGTGAACGTAGCTGAATGCCGACCAAGTACTTAAGCTAGCACTGGAACAATCACAACAAGGTGCTAGTGATGACGTATTGGTAAGCATTGAAGGGGTTGAAGAATGAAAAAGAATTGTAAAGATAAAGGGTGTAAAGAAAGAAGCCCTCCTTACAACTTTAGGCAGAAACCGGGTCAATACATATGCTATTGAGGTCATTTTTGCTAATGATTCTCGGTATTGAAGAAAGACATCATGGACCCAGTGATGCAATGCACAACCCTTTCCAGCTAACTCAAATATCTCTCAAAAGGTATTTGTTTTAATCACACGGAGATCAACACATTATCTATTGGTTTATTCACTCCGAATAGACTGGTATTGAAAAGGTGGCACTCCTCTCCAGCCATCGCTCACTAAATCAAAACGCACAATCGAGTCTAGAGCCAAGAGATCATCAAAAGTCTCATTAGGACACTTTCCATCTATTCCTTGCTTTCTCACACACTGTGAAAAGTAAGAGATTTTCATGAGTCCTACGCAGTATTCCTGTAATATTGCCAGAACATCCGAGTAATACGCAAGTATTACAATGAAGATGGAAATCCTGCTTGAGCCAACATCAAACAAGCTCATGGTAGGTTACACGTGCGGTTCTTTTAGAACCAATCTTGTGAAAAACTGGAAAGAAACAGTGGTTTAATTCTTAATTGAACTTAAACTCGTTCCAGGCCTCTTCGCATTATCATATGATCTTGCCAGAACACTCAGAGTGACTCTTTATTGATCACAGTGACGAGTGGAAATCCTTCTAGTGTTAACAATCAAACAGCACTTGGTAGGTGACGTGCAAGATTCTTTATGAATTGAGCTCGTGACAACTGGAAAGCAACGATGGTGAAAATCTTAATTGAAATTCACTTGTTCCAGGTTTCATGAATTGACGGCTTCAAATTACAAGGATAATTTATCCAAGTGATTCACTCTTTATGTTCGCAGTCAGCTTTGGACGGTCGAATAAAGAGAACGGGTTTACCCGCGAAATCCTGTCAGGAAGTTACTTAATTGAAACTATCCGTCACGGGTACGATATCTAATATCGTCCAACGGTCTTCACCGGCCAGAGGTAAAATGCTACCGAATTAGAATAAAATGTTCAAAGCCATTTTATTCGTGTCGTTGCTGTGTACCTGTTAAAGATGGTGGCGTTGCTGTGTACCTGTTGAAGACGGTGGCGTTGCTGTGTACCAGTGAAGACGGTGGTGTTGCGGTGTACCTGTAGAAGTCGTTTCCACATGCTTATGTTTTCCTGCAACAAAGTTCAGCAAAAATTCAAGAAAGTACAAGATGAAGTCTTCCGCTGTACCAAACTCTGAAGCTTTCGAGAATTCAACAAAAAGACATAAGTGTGTGGAATATGAAGTCACGAGGAGGCAAATTCACAAGAAAGGCAAAGATCGCACGTGAAAGGCCAAAGAACAATGCTCTCAAGCCAAAGCCAAAAAGATCAAACCAACATATTCACAACAAAAGAAAGAAAAGAAGAAAAGACTACGAGCTAAAGAACGAAGACTTAGTATAGTATGCTAGGTTTAGAACTTTGTAACATGGAGTGACCTCCCTTAGGGGGAGATTGTTAGAAATACGTTTTAACGTATATTAGAAGTATCGGTCACTCCACAATATGATTTATGTTGTAATAGCTCGTAGTTAACAAATAGTTATTAGTTACTTATTAAGTTAAGTAAGAACCGGTCCATGGGCTTGTCATGGACCGGCCCAAGCCCAATGTATGCTTGGAGTATAAATACCCCTTTCCACCATGGAAAGGGGTTGGTTGTTGTTCACATTTCACTTTCATATTAATAAAATCATACACATTTTCTCTCACTTTCTCTCTCTAGTTTCTCTCACTAGAAAACATTAACCCACTTCATAGATTCATAGGTTATCAATATTCTACAAGGATTACCCTAACTTCACCACTCTCTCCTACAGACAAATGAGAGTGGCTGCTTGTGAACCTCTAAAAATGTACACTGATTACCTGTGAGATATCAGCTGGATTAGGCTGGTTTCCTGTCGTCTCAGTTGACTTTGAGACACTAGACTCTTGTTGTTGGTCAGCAGATGTATCTGATTCCACATGAGTATCTGGAACAGAGGAAGTGTCAGTCTTCTTTCCCATGGCCTTAGTAACAGCTTTGGTGTGGGAAGAAGAGGGGATTTTCTTCTTCTTAGGTTGTTGGCCAGAAGAAGCCTTGGACTTGGTAGTGTGCTGCCCAGAGGTCAAAGACTTAGACTTGCCAGACACACTAGAAGTATTCACCTTCTCAGAAGAAGGGAGCAAGGGCTTCTCAGCTGTTGGTAGTTTGTTGGCCACGTTCATCATATGAGAGGTGACAGGGACATCTTCAGCTCCTATCTCTTTGTAGATGGCACCAGTGATACGGTAGGGCTTCAGAGCAGTCAACGCAGTGTTGTGGTAGTTGTCTCCCAACAAACTTTCAAAGATCAGAGACAGGAAGCGCACATAGCAGATATTCTTTTCCCTGACTTGATTTCTTCCCTTCAGCTGTTCTACAAGGTTGGAGAAGAGAATGCTTCCAACATCAACATCAGCTCCCCATATCAGCCCATATGCAATAGCCTGATGGTTGAAAGACATCTGATCTTGGGATCCCTGCATTCCTCCCAGGGATTTAACAATGTGGGTGAAGAGGACACGCCACATGGGAGTGAAATACTTAATATTCAAGGGAGATTTGGAGAGGACCTCAGCTGGTGTAAGGGCAGGGTTTACATCATGGCAGGGTTTGAGTGTGGCCAAGGCTTCTTTGACAGCCTTTTTATCAACAACTTTCAGACATTCATCTCCATGTTTCAATCTAGCCACACTCGAGAAATCTTTAAGGGAGAAAGCGAATGGGTGTTCATTGCATGAAAGGCTAAAAGTTATAGTGTCATCAACCAATTTAGCAGAGTACCAGAATTCCCTAAGGTATTCTTGGTAAAAGGTGGATGGGGATTTGGTGAAGGCTTCACTTAGGTCACAATTCTGCATGAAACTAACCAGATCTGAGTAGGTGCTATTTGGAGCTTTTATCCATCCAATGGTGTTGTTGGAGGCGAGGATGCTTTCGTTGATCTCGAAGTTAACATTTGCTGCTTTGGGAACTGAAAACGCCATGGATTCGAGGTCGAAGGTGAAAGAAAATGGAGGATGGGTTAAGAGAGAGAAGTACTTAGAGAGAGAAACGATTAGAGAAATGAGAATGGTGGTGGGTGAGAAGAGAGGAGAGACAATATATATATTCAAACTATATAAACAGTTATTCAACCGCATTAAATGCAAAGTGAGAAAATGACTACTCAAGTGGGTCCCTTGACCTTTCAAAACTAATTTGTCTCCTCGTTATTCGAAAAATAAATGATTAAATATTTGAGAATGTTTTTTGCATTTACTTGGAAAGTAACTACCTAGTTTCATGTGAAAAACATTTAATATAGAATCAATCATTTAATGAACACATTTAATATCAAGCCACATGCTTTGAGATATTGAGCATCCCTAGCTCAGCAACTAGCCTATTGAACGAAGGTTCAGCCAAAGGCTTTGTAAAGATATCAGCTAGTTGCAGCTCTGTGGGAACAAAATGCAGCTCAATATCTCCCTTCATTATATGATCCCTGATAAAATGATACCTGATATCAATATGTTTGGTACGAGAGTGAAGAACAGGGTTGTTGGATATGGCAATGGCGCTGGTGTTGTCACAAAAGATTGGCACTTTGTCATACAAAATTTCATAGTCAGCGAATTGACTTTTCATCCAAAGCACCTGAGCACAACAACTGGCTGCAGCGACATATTCTGCTTCAGCTGAAGACATAGCCACAGAGTTTTGCTTCTTAGCACTCCATCCAACCAATTTTCCTCCTAGGATTTGACAGCTGCCTGAAGTGCTTTTCCTGTTAATACAGCATCCATCATAATCTGAATCTGAATAGGCCTTGAGATCAAAGCCTGATTCCTTTGGATACCATAGGCCTAGGGATGGTGTTCCTTTGAGATACCTGAAAATTCTCTTAACAGCCACTAGATGGGATTCTTTTGGGTTAGCTTGGTACCTTGCACAGAGACATGTGGAGAATTGGATATCTGGACGACTAGCTGTTAGATACATGAGTGACCCAATCATGCCTCTATATAAAGTCTCATTAACAGAGACCCCTGACTCATCAGGGCCCAAGTTGTTGGGTGGAAGCATGGGGCATTTCATTGATGCACAGTCAGCTAAGTCATATTTTTTAAGTAAATCCTTAACATACTTTTCTTGACAAATTGAAATTCCCTTAGGACATTGTTTAATTTGAAAGCCCAAAAAGTAAGTTAATTCACCCATCATACTCATCTCATATTTCTTGGTCATTAATTTAGCAAAACGTTTACTAAGATTGACATTCGTTGACCCAAAAATGATATCATCCACATAAATCTGCACAATGATGAAATCATTCTTATCCTTGAAGGTAAAGAGTGTTTTATCAATAGAACCCCTGACAAATTTATTTTCAGTTAAGAAATTGGAAAGAGTTTCATACCATGCTCTTGGAGCTTGTTTCAGCCCATACATGGCCTTGTGAAGTCTGTACACATGGTTGGGAAACTCACTGTTCTCAAATCCTTCAGGTTGTGCAACATACACTTCCTCAGCCAAATCACCATTGAGGAATGCACTCTTTACATCCATCTAATATACAGTGATGTTCATATAGGCAGCAGAAGCAAGAAAGATTCTAATGGCTTCAAGTCTTGCAACTGGAGCAAATGTTTCATCATAATCAATTCCTTCAGTCTGAGAAAACCCCTGTGTCACCAGTCTGGCCTTGTTTCTGATGATGTTCCCAATTTCATCCATCTTATTTCTATAGATCCATCTAGTGCCTGTGATATTCTTTCCAGGTGGAGCTGGCACTAGTGTCCATACTTTGTTCCTTTTGAACTGATTGATTTCTTCTTGCATAGCAGCTACCCATCCTTCTTCTACTAGAGCCTCAGCTACTCTTTTGGGTTCAATTTGTGAAAGAAATTTAGCAAAGAGACATTCATTGGCTGAGGCAGACTCTGAGTCTTGGATTCGCTGTCTAGTTGTAACCCCTGCATTAGGTTCCCCAATAATGTTGACAAGAAGAATGTGTTGATCTCTTGACCACTTATTTTGAGGAGCTGGGGACTCAAGGACATGAACACTTGTGGGCACAGCTGGTACAATTTGAGTTTCATCCTGCTGACTAGGAGGGCTTTCTTCACAGACTACTTCAGTGTCAGAGTCTTCTTCAGCCATATCAAGAGGTACACCTTCATTATCAGTAGGAGAGTCTTCAGGGATTTGAAGAATTGGTGAGTCATCAATAAGAAGGACTATCAGAGGTTTGTGGTTCTTCTGCATCAAGTTCCTGAGAGATAGGAACTTCTATGTTGTGAGTAGACAGAGGGTCAAAGGCATGGACATAAGGAGTGAGAGTGTTGGAGTGATGATGACTGGTAGGTCTTGGTTTAGTGAACTCATCACTTGGGAAAGATACATTTTCATTAAAATCAATTTCATCACCCTCTGTTCCTGTTCTCTGTAAGACTTCATCATCTACATTGAATCTAACATGGAAGGTTTCTTCTACTTCTTGTCTTCTGATGTTGAATACTCTGAAGGCTTTGCTGTTGGAGAGTATCCCAAGAAGAAACCATCATCAGCTTTTTCATCAAACTTTCCAAGTTTATCCCTGTAGTTATAAATAAACACAAGGCATCCAAACACATGAAAATAGATAACATTTGGAGATCTTTTTCTGAAAACTTCATAGGAAGTTTTACCATGTCTTTTGACAATGATTGATCTGTTTTGTGTGTAGCAGGCAGTGTAAACAGCTTCTCCCCAAAATTGCTTTGGTAAGGCTGCACCATTCAACATAGTTCTGGCTGCTTCAATCAAAGTCCTGTTTCTTCTTTCAGCCACACCATTTTGTTCAGGGGTGCCAGCTGAAGAGAAGTTATGTGAAATTCCTTTTTCATCACAAAAAGATTCAAGTTGATGATTCTTGAACTCAGTACCATTATCACTTCTTAGAGCTTTGACTCTAACATCATTCATATTTTCAACCTGTCTAATGAAGGACATGATGGTTTCAGCTGCATCACTTTTCCTTCTGAGGAAGAACACCCATGTGTATCTTGAAAATTCATCAACTATGACCAAGGTGTATTTGTTGTGATTAATGGTCTGAGGTTTGACAGGCCCAAACAAATCCATGTGAAGGAGATGTAAGCACTTGTCAATAGAGAAAGATTGCCTAGTCTTGAATGAAGACATGTGATGCTTTCCTTTGACACAGGCAGAACAAGTCTTGTCTTTAGAAAACATTACTGAAGGTAGACCAGCAACCAGGTTTTGTGTGGCTATCTTGTTGATGTTCTTGAAGTTGAGATGAGACAGTCTTTTGTGCCACAGCCAATTGACACTTTCAGAGGCTTTAGCAAGAAAACAATTTGAGCTGTCTTCAGAGCAAACAGCCATGTTGATGACATAAACATCTCTTTTTCTAGGTGCAATAAGCACAACATCATTGTTTTTGTTGAATATGGTTCCCTGAGTCTTAGTAAACAAAACCTTATAGTCAGCATCACACAATTGGCTGATGCTAATTAGATTGTGTTTAAGACCATTCACATATGCAACCCTGGTAAATGTAATCCCATTGCAGTTCACTGAGCCATATCCTTCTATGTCACCTGAAGAGTTATCTCCAAACACCACTTTAGGACCAGACTCCTTTGAGTATCTGTGCAGGTATTGTTGAATCCCTGTCATGTGTCTAGAACATCCACTATCTAGATACCATACCGATTCCTTGAGATATTTCTGCACAGATACATAGAAACAGGTTAGTTCCTATGGTGAACCCACTTTCCAGTGGGTTCCCTGAATTGCTTATTAGCAACTCTTGTGTTCCTGAAGAACTTTTAGCGTTGGGAGGGACAGTTCACTGTTTCATGGTTATAACTTCCACAGATATCACACCTAGGGAAGTCACCACACTCGTCTGAGTGATGGTCTGTGAACCCACAGAATTTACAGGGAGGATAAGGTTTGTAAATTCCCTGTTGTCTTTTGGAACTCTGTGGTCTATCCCTAGAGGGTGTCTGAGCTCTTTTAGCTGCCATGTGTCTGTCATGATCTAAAGTCATATGGTGAGAGTTTTTACATACATTGCAATAAGGTTTTATTAACCTTTCCCCTTTGGGTTCACCTAGGACTGACTTAGGTTCATGTGAAGTAGAGCATTCAGCGGAAGGCTTAATGTGTTGTTTCAAGAGTTCTACTTCTTTCATTAGAGACAACAGGCAATCTTCAGTGGTAGGGTCAACCTTATTCACAGCTTTAGTAGCAACAGGCTTAAAAGTTACTTATTTACCAGTTATTTTAGCAGGCACATGGAAAACTTTAGCTGGAGGTTTCTCAATATCAGTTTTAAGTTCACCCTTAGCAGCTCGAGAGGAACTGCTAGGTTCAACTCCAGAAAGTTTGGTCAAAGGTGGTAACTCAGCCACATCTTCAGAGACAGGGTCATTAGTCAAAGTGGTATCTGACATATGAATTGTCTCTATAGATTTGAAGACAATGTCTTTGGGTTTGGTAAGAATTCTCAGCTTATTTTTCTTAGCAGATATATCCCTTTTAATGTCAGCATGCACTTCATCATTAAGAAATTGATCTATAGTGAACCTAGCACACAGCCATTAATCTTGTTTAATTCAGAGACTTGATCATTTAAGGCAATGTTTTTCAAGGTTAATCTAGCTACTTCATTTTGCAGGGATTTTTTCTCTAAATTAACCCGCCTGAGAGTTTCACATTCAGATTTAGCATTTAGCAGTTCAGATTTAACAGAGTGAAACTTATCAAGTAGGTTCTTTCTTTGTTCCTCAACAAAGTGTAAATCAACAATGGTGTAATCAAGGACATGCTTACGTTCATCACTATCAGACATAGATAAAAGCATGTGTACCTTTTTCATAGTGATGTCAACCCATTGTCCTGATCTTGCATCACCTTTTCCAACAGCTGGTTCATCCTCAGCTATTGCCATGAAGGCCCTGACTCTGGTGGTGTCTTCTTCATCTGAAGTCAGTGGCTCATCATTCCAATCATAAGCTTCCGCAACCAACCCTTTCTCTGTCTTTTTATCACCACCCTTCTTCTTGGACAGAGCTTCAAGCTTCAAGTTCATTTGTTCTAACTCAGCTTTAAGTGCCTTGTACTTGTTTTTGTAATCCTTCTTCTCAGTGTCTGATGAATTGGATTGGTGAGATGAGTTGTTATGTTGTTTGAACTTGTAAGGTTTGGATGAAGATGATGGATAAGAGGGTGAGGATGTCTTGGTGGAAGGACAGTCTTTTTGAAAATGTCCAAGCTTTCCACAGGCAAAGCAAGTTTCTTTTGACCTGTCAGTTGGTTTACTAGCTGATCCTATTCTTCCTGATCTTTTGAAGAATCTTCTTTGGTTAGCTAGCAAGGCTCTTTCATGAATCTCTGCATTAAGGTCTGTCAGGAACTCTTGGCTGCTGCGGATGTCTTCTTCAACATCTGAATCACTGTCATGAGGATGTGTTGCAGAGATCAAGGCTTTAGAAGATGCTCCTTGGACTACAAATCTTTCAGTCTCTGACTTGTAAATAGTATCAATCAGCCCTTCTTCATAATTGTACTTTCCATAAAGCTGAGCAAGGGTGTCATTTTTGATTGAGTTGTTAGCTCTCTGAGTCTGATTCATACTCAGCCACTTTCTAGGAAGGCTGTTGACAAATGTGGCATTGATCTCAGCTTGACCAATAGTGACATCATTCATTGCTAGGTCATTGAGAAGAATCTTCAGCCTTGTATAGGTTTGCTGAACCTTTTCTCCTTCAAGTGACTGGAAGGCATTGAACTAAAGTCTGAGTGCCTGAATCTTTGTGTCTCTTGTTTCAGAGGGTCCTTCATGGCCAAGGATGAGGTCTGTCCACATTTGTTTGGCTGTGGGACACTAAATGACAGACTTCATGATATGTTTGGGAAGACAGGATATTATGATGCTATTGAGACGTTTATCTTGGTTTGCCAATTTTCTATCAGCTGGAGTCCATTGTTTGAGAGGTTTGGGAAGAGGGTTTTCTTCAGTGGATGTAAGCGCCATGGGAATATAAGGGCCATTTTCTAAAATTTCTAAAAGAAAAGGTTCAAGTCCATCGAGATACACAAGAAATTGACTCTTCCAACTGGCAAAGTCTTCTTCATCAAAGATTGGTACACTAGTGACGTGTGATCCACCTCTTGAGTCAAGAAATTGGGGTAGATCATCGTCATTGGCAGGAGGGTTGAGTCTTGGTGAAGAAGGGTTTGTGGAAGGTGATTGTGGTGGGTTAGAAGTTTCTGGCATGGTGGATCTTGATTATAAAACTGAGAACGATGTTTCTTGAAGGTTTTAATATCAAACACCGCTCTGATACCAATTGAAAGTCCCTAATCAATGCTAGAAACCCTAATCTTAACTTAATCAACACAAGGTATTACTTTTCAAACGTAATCTTATTATTGTATAATAAAGAATTACAAGTGTTATGGATAACACCGTTTGATGACAATGTGTTGTGCACACTTTGAACAACTATAAACCCTAACTTATGAATACAGTCGTAGCTGTTTGATTCACTAAGTTATATGCAATAATGTTATGAATATCTCAAAGTGTTAAACATTAATGCATGGATACACATCCTATTTATAGTGTTACGAGATTGACCTAAATAGTACTTGATGGTGACTACACAAGATTTTACAAGTTCCTACATCAGTCACATGATGTCCTTCTATTCTTGGTAGTCTTCCATTATGCTTTAAGGAAACAGTTGTCAAGACAGTTTCCTTTTTCTTCATAGTCTTGAACACACAAATGGCATGTCCAAAGTGTGCTGAGTGTTAACAGGGTATTGTCACCCCTGTTAACCCTCAACCTCTCAGAGTCCCTGATACATCTTGGCTGTTATCCATCACAGCCAATGAGTATGTCTTCAAGTAATCTTTGACTTCCTTGACAATGTCTCTGACATGGACTCCTCTGAGGTTGCTCACAGAGACTTGGATCTCTGTGAGTCTTGCGAAACTTGCCTGCCTCCTAGGCACAGGCAAGGGACTATCTAACAGCCTAGTTATGTTTAAATCTATGATTAGGGAATCTAACAAGTTTAGATTCCCAACACACGGCAACAAGGGAAACACGTGTACCCCGAGTTGGTTCGGGGTACGGTGTCGATTCATATCCGGTTCATGTTTTTTTAGCCTAGATCCGGTTCATGGTGTATGTTAGTTTTTTTATGTTATGAACTTATGTTAAAATTAAATTAATAAAAGATGTGATTAATTTAATAACATGACTTGGGTTATTTAATTATTAATGATCATGAAATTATTTTAACCTAAGTATTTATATTTTTAAGACTTATAACTAATTAATTATTTTAAAAACCATGGATATAGTTAATTAATTAACATGACTTAGGTTATATTATTAATATATAATAATATATTTTAACCTAAGTATTTAACTTATTTAATTAAAAACATGTTATATTTTAATTAAATATTAGAACCTATAATTTAATTAAATTACATGAAATAATTATTAAACTATACAATATACCATATGACTTAGAAAATAATCATGAAAAACACTTAGGCTTATATACTTAGCTTATTTAACCAGCTTATTTCTAATTATGGAAACTTTCTATTTTTAGAAACTTAATTAAATAAGGCAGCTAATATATTTATGGAAACAAGCTATTTTTTAGAAACTTATTTATTTCAGGCAGCTAATCTATTTATGGAAACTTATTTAATTAAGGCAGCTAATCTATTTATGGAAACTTTCTATTTTTAGAAACTTATCTATTTTAAGCAGTAAATCTATTTTTGGTAACTTTCTATTTTTGAAAACTTTCTATTTTTGGAAACTTTCTATTTTTGGAAACTTTCTATTTTTGGAAACTTTCTATTTTAGGAAACCTGCTATTTTTGGAAAGTTACTTATTATTACACAGTAAGTATAATAACACATGAAATACCAGAAATACTTAATCAGATTAAACAAAATATAAGATTTAGCACAGTTTAAGGCTTTAAAACAGTAAAACATAGTAAGAACACATAAAATAAGCTAAGACATGACATAAAACCAGCTATGTATTTAGTAAGCAGATACTTATTCATGTACGTATTTATGTAGCACTAGTGATTCGGAAGTAGGATTCTCGCAGTTCGTCTTTCTCGTTCACTGGACATAAGGTAAGGATTCCCGTCCTTTCAGTATGGACATTCTTTCCTTATTAGGATTCCCCGTATGCAGCCAACTGTTTTCCCGTAGTATAAGTTATGAGTTTGATTGCTTATGTTTAATTAAGATTACCTGTAGCCATATACATGCATGACCAGTTTCACCTAGTTATGGAGGTACCATAACCATAACATTAGAGGTACTGATGTTATGACTTCACCACGGCGGAGTGATTGCTCGTGGCGTCCCTTCAGCTTTTGGCCATCTATTTATATTTATCATGTGGGGCGTATGGGTGCATCCTAGTTACATGTTTTTATTCAGGATTACATGGTGAATGTGGTGTGTGCCTTGCATCCTTCACAAGGAGCTGATCCCTCCTACCCAAAAACCAGTATATTAAATTAGAGGCAGCCCCTCTAATTTGCATGATGAGGTCACCCCTCCAAGTATTCATACACGGTGGATTTTCATGACCTATATTGGCTAATGGTAAAATATGACAAACAGCTTTTATAAGATAAACATAAGACTTTCAAACTATAAAACCAGTTTTATTAAGACTTAACCAGGTTACTCGGGACTTAGTTTTCTTTCGCTGTTATTATGTTATATGCTTATCCTATTCATGCTTTATTGTACATCCGTGCACTGAGCGTATTTGCTCAGCCGTTTTCCTTTTCTATGTTCCCAAAACGGCAGGTACTTAGGGACGCTCGTAGACACTAAGAGTACGTGCATATGGACTGGAAGCTGTCTAGCCTTCTTTACATTATGCATTTCCTTTCTTATGATACTTATGCTTTGGACATTGTTTAGTCCTTTCCTTTATTATACTATGTTTGTGTGTGATGAGCTTTACTTTTGGACTACCGATGTTTGATTCTGGTATTTTCCTTTTTATGGTCAAGTAATGTTTAGACATTTTACCTTGTATGCTTTGATGACATGCCATAATTTCTGTGATATTTCCATTTCCAAAATGGGGTGTTACAATTATGGTATCAGAGCCAAGGCTTCGACCTGTAGGCTATCAAATATGACCTGTGATTAGTGGGTAGTCACTACAGTCTTCCTAGAACTGACAGTTGTTTTCATGCATTCATCATTTTTAAGCATACATATACATGTCATTGTTGCAGGGTTTTTGACTAAGTAATGGTTGGTACAGGACTGGCCCTATTTAGTCGCATGTGTTTTATCGAAACTTTTAGATTTGGGACCGACCCATAGGCGTCCCCTTGCTATGTCTTTGTTTTGGGTGAACTGACCAGAGGCGTTCACTCTCGAGCATACAAAAGTTTTCATAAAACTACATCATGCATTCATACACAAAATTTTCTTGCATAAAATTTTTCTCGTGAAATTTTAGTAAATTTTTTTTTCATGTATATATATTTATATTTTATGTTTTGAACTGTTTAATCATATGTTTTATGTTATACTGTCAGATGGTTCTCACACGCGAACAGGAGCAGCTCAATGCTGCAATTCAAGCTGCCATGCAAGCCTTGTTTCCTCAACTGAGGAATGACATCCGGGCTGAAGTTCAAGCTGCCAACAATCAGCAGCACAATCAGCCACCTCCTCCTCCTCCAGTGACATTAGCAGTATGGCTGGAGAGATTCAACAAGCTCCGCCCTCGAGCTTTTGAGAAGACAGATAGCCCCAGCAATGCTAAAAGCTGGTTGGCTCACATCGAGAAGATTTTCAACGCTATGGGCTGTGACCCCGCATAAAAGGCGAGGTTGGCATGCTATCGGTTCGAAGGCGATGTACTCAACTGGTGGTTAGCATTGATGTAATCTGAAGGTGGTGATGAGTGGGTTGCTGGTTTGACTTGGGCTCAGTTCAAGGACAGGGTGATGGAGCAGTTCTTTCCCAAGGCTGAGCAGGACAAGCTCAAGAGAGAGTACCATGGGATCCGACAGAGAGCTGGGGAGAATAGCAACGAGTTTATGCAGCGCTTTCTTCGCTTGGCTGGTTTCCTTGGTGCGGCAACAGGTACTCCTGAAGAGCAGGCACATCACTTCGGATGGGCTCTTCGCACATCGGTCGCAAACAATCTGGTGTGTGCTACGTTCAACACTGTAGCACAAGTGGCCGATGCAGCACGAAAACTGGAGATGCTGCAGGAGAGGGATGAGTTCGGGGAAGCTGAAAGACCCGACAAGAGGTAAACATTCGTATTCAAGCGGTGACCAATCCGTATACTTTCCATATGTCAATTATTCATCTCTTTAACTGTATCTTCCAGGCAGAAAACTGGGGACCGGTCTCAGCCGGCTACTCAGCAGCAGCCTCATCAGCCCAAGGGAAACGGTCAGACTAACGACCGTTCTGCTACGGATAGGCGCGGCGGTAATGACAATTACCGTACTAACGCCGGGCACTCCAACAACAGCAGGTCCTAATACTTACGAAATTCCTTATGTTTTATGTTATAACTCATATCCTGACACTTTATCAAACTTCTACCAGGAACCATGGAAACGGTAGGGACCAGAACCAGAGAGGTTCGCAGCCTAGCCGTCTAGCTATCACTGGTATTTAATCTTACGATTATCCGCTTCGTCCTTTGTACCCAACTATCATGTCTTATGTAAAATGTTTTTTATCAGGTCCTCAGCCAGCCAGAGCACCTGCTTGAGGATACACTCATCCTCTTTGCTCTACTTGCCACCGTAGGCATCCAGGACCATGTCGCCATAATACTGATGTGTGCTTCAAGTGTGGTCTTCCTGGCCATATTATGAAGGATTGCCGTAAGGGCGAGATAGAGGGTACATCGGGACATGCTGATACCAAGCCGCCTCCTACTGCCGGGCGTGTCTACACGACATCTCGAGACCAGGCCAACAAGTCTACAGGTACCATCACTGGAATCTTGTATATGTATGGTCGCGCTACATGTGTTCTTTTTGATACGGGTGCTACTCACTCGGTTATTTCTACTACTTATGCTTAGAACATTAGGATGCCTCCCTTGCCACTAGAAAATAGGCTTACTATTTCCACGCCTTTGAGGGACTCTGTATTAATCACCCATGTATACAAGAGTCTTCCCCTAGAATTTGATGATAAGGTTCGACCTGTCGACGCACTTCCGCTGGACATGAATGACTTCGACATGATTTTGGGCATGGATTGGCTATCCAAGTATCATGCTACCATAGACTGCCATTCATATCGAGTTATCTTCGGTGATGTTAATGCACCAGAGTACATTCATAATGGGTTCGTACCTGGACGGTCTGTACAAGTCATATCCACCCTGCAAGCGCGTGCACTACTGTCACATGGCTACGAGGGTTATCTAGCTACGGTTCACGACATGGATGCTGGATCTCCATCGATTCAGGATCAACCAATAGTGTCGGAATTCCAAGACGTGTTTCCAGCAGAACTTCCGGGTATACCACCTGCACGAGAAGTGGAATTCAGTATCGAGCTGATTCTAGGAGCTGAACCAATCTCTAAGGCTCCTTATCGCATGGCTCCCATAGAGCTGAAGGATCAACTGCAAGAACTTCTTGAACGAGGTTTCATTCGACCGAGCGCATCTCCATGGGGCGCACCGGTTTTGTTTGTTAAGAAGAAGGACGGCAGTATGCGTCTTTGCATAGACTATCGCGAGCTCAACAAGATTACCATTCGGAATAGATATCCACTGCCACGCATTGACGATCTGTTTGACCAACTCCAAGGGGCCAAACACTTCTCCAAGATTGATCTTAGGTCAGGCTATCATCA
Source organism: Glebionis coronaria (assembly GCA_025667525.1). Classification (NCBI taxonomy): domain Eukaryota; kingdom Viridiplantae; phylum Streptophyta; class Magnoliopsida; order Asterales; family Asteraceae; genus Glebionis; species Glebionis coronaria. The sequence goes on along the minus strand of CM046879.1, from coordinate 189,780,196 downwards.
GCTACGGGTCAAGGAGCAGGATATAGCTAAGACTGCCTTTCGTACTCGTTATGGCCACTACGAGTTTGTAGTTATGCCATTTGGCCTGACAAATGCTCCAGCAGTGTTCATGGATCTGATGAACAGAATCTTCTATGAATTTCTGGACAAATTCGTCATTGTTTTCATCGATGACATCCTGATTCTCTCAAAGTCCAAGGAGGAACACGAAGACCATCTTCGTACAGTACTACAGATTCTTCGTCAGAAGCAGCTGTATGCTAAATTCTCCAAGTGTGAGTTCTGGTTAGACAATGTGGCATTCTTAGGTCACATTGTGTCCGCAGAAGGAATCACTATGGATCCAGCGAAGGTTGAGGCCATTACTAAGTGGCCAAGGCCGACATCAGCGACGGAAGTCCGCAGTTTCTTAGGCTTAGCTGGCTATTACCGTAGGTTCGTAGAGAACTTTTCCCGCCTAGCACTACCATTGACCAAACTGATGCGGAAAGGGGAGAAATTCGTCTGGACTGAAGATCGAGAGAAGAGCTTTGAAGACCTGAAGCAGAAGCTAGTATCTCCACCTATTCTTACTCTACCATCTGGTACGGGTGGATTTCAAATCTACAGCGATGCATCGGGGAAGGGACTTGGCTGTGTTCTCATGCAACATGGGAAAGTGATCGCGTACGCTTCACGGCAACTTAAGCCTTATGAAGAAAATTACCCCACACACGATCTGGAACTTGCTGCAGTCGTGTTTGCATTAAAGATATGGAGACACTACTTATATGGAGAATCATGTGACATTTTCACGGACCACAAGAGCTTGAAGTATATCTTCACTCGGCGTGAATTGAACATGAGGCAGAGGAGATGGTTAGAGCTGTTGAAGGATTATGACATTAATCTACAGTATCATCCCGGAAAGGCAAATGTAGTAGCAGATGCTCTTAGCAGGAAGTCCGGAATGATCAACGGCATTAAAATCAAAGAGGAAATCATCAGAGACTTAGAGCGACTAGACATCGAGATCATGGTACGTGGACAGCACGGTTACTGGGCTAATCTTAGAGTAGAACCTGAGTTACTATCTAAGATCAAGGAAGCTCAGAAGGATGACGGAGAAATCTGGGCAATAGTACAGAATTTGGAGAAGCAGACAGAATTCAGAGTAGATGCAGATGGTATCGTATGGCAGGGCACTAGACTTTGTGTTCCTGATGACCAAGAACTCCGGGAAGCTTTGTGTTGTCCCATATATTTGTGATGATTAAGCAATGAATAAAGAAAGAAAATAGATGAAGAAGAGATGAATTCCTAGAGAGAGAAATAGTGAGAGAAAGTAGAGAGGAGATGATTAACTTGGTGAGATTAGATTAAGAAAAGAAGTTACAAATGACCATCCACCCTCCTAACATGCTAGGAGGGTAGTATATATAGTCCACCCACATGCGGGCTTTAATGGACTATATATTGGGCCGGGCTTGTCTTTTGGACTTTAATTAGTTTAAATCCAAGCCCGTAAACCACGACTAAATAACTACTTATTACAACGTTCTAATAAATATTACAATAGAAACCTATGACCGAACATTCTTGTTTGACTCAATATTTTGAGGCTAACAATCTCCCCCAATGTGAGGTCATTCCTCTTTGATATTTGGATTCCAATTGAGGTTTATGAATTTCGTCATAAATGAATCTTGAACGTGTAACAGTAGTTTTGTTCCTTCACGCTGTGATCTTTGAGCCTTTGTTGTTGTCTTTCGACTTTGTCTTTTAGTCTTGAGATCTTCAAATCATTCTTGACTTGTCTTTGCCATCTTGTGATCTTGTGTCTTTATCCACATGCTCACACTATCAATTGTTGGATAAGTCTTTGGGCATGAATATGTGGTTGTGAATCTTTGACTTTGCCGAGTACACCGTGACGCCACCTTCTCGAGACAAAACATAGACACGGACTGAATGGCTTTGACATTCGTCCTAAATCGGTAGCGTTTTACCTCCGGTCGGTGAAGACCGTTATACGATATAAAATATCGTACCTGTGATCAGGTAGATTCAATTAAGAATCTCCTTGACAGGGTTTCGCGGCAGTACTAGCCGTTCTCTTTACTCGACCGTCTCAAAGCAAGACTGCGAACATAAAGAGTGAATCAATTGGATAAATATCCGCTTGATTAAAGTCGTCAATTCAAATTCCTGGAACAAGTTTGATTCATTAAGAATCTTACCATTGTTGCTTTCCAGTTGACACAAGTTTGATTCATAAGAATCTCACAAGTCACCTACCGTAGCGCTGTTTGATGTTGACGCTAGAAGGATTTCCATTCGTCACTGTGAATATTAATAAATATCACTCTGAATGTTCTGGCAAGACCATAAAGATATTGCGTAGAAACCTGAAACGAGTTTGAATCAATTCAGAATCAAACCACTGTTGCTTTTCAGTTTTACATATGTTCAATTCATAAAGAATCTTGCATATGACCTACCGCAGTGCTGTTTGATGTTAACACTGGAAGGATTTCCACTCATCATTGTGAATACTAAATAGTATCACTCTGAGTGTTCTAGCAATACCACAAGGATATAGCGTAGGACTCTCTTGATCTTCATCCGTGTGTCCTAACGAGATTTGATTGATCTCTTGGCTCTAGACTCGATTTGTGCACTTTTAGTGGTCGGAGGCTGGAGCAGATGCCACCTATTCAATATCAACAATCTCGGAGTGAGAAAGTCAATAGAAGTCGTGTTGATCTCCGTGACAATAAAACAAACTTCTTTTGAGAGAAGCCTGAGTAGCTAGAAAAGGGTTGTGCTTCACATCACTGGGTCCATGATGAGTTTGTCTTCATGATGAGTTGACCTGGTTTCTGCCTAAGTTGTATGGAGGGCTTCTTTCTTTACACCCTTTATCCTTACATTTCTTTTTCATTCTTCAACCCCTTCAATGCTTACCAAGACATCATTAATAGCACCTTGTTGTGATTGTTCCAGTGCTATCATCAGTACTTAGTCGGCATTCAGCTACGTTCACATTCTACTCCATCTTTCCTAAGGACTTCTAATAATCTATTGGATTGTCCCTGGGAAGATCCCTCCGGTTCTGGTTGGATCATAGGACTTAAACCTAACCACCCTTTTGACACCAATAACGTCGTGAATTAAAGATGTTGTGGGTATTTGATCGTAACCATGAAAACCACTTTAAATTCTAACAAAGTGTTTGAAAAACATTTAACACCTTGCTAGTTTTGTCGTTTCAGAAATGCTCCCCCTTCACATGTGCATCGATAATCGAAAGTGTTTCGCACATGTGGGTAAGAGTTAAAGTGCTTGAGTCTTATAGATCACATTTTAATCACATTTTCTCCCCCTATCTCTAATATATAAAATCTTTTGATATTAGAGATACCAAATTTGATTAAAATATATTTTGAAAAATAGTCTTGAAAATCTTCGGGAGAGAGAAAGATGTGTTAATCTTTTGCATGAAGTTGAATTGCTCCCCCTCAAAAATTGATCCAATGGAATTGTCATTACGAGGATTTGATCCACATTAAACTTTTGAGGATAGGAGTTGTTGAACACACAATTTTTGAAAGATTTTGAATATCATTGAGAAATTCTTGAAAAAATTGTGTTCAACGCTTTTTGAAAAATCAATTCTTTTTGACGAAAAGGTTTTTCTAAAGCATAAACTTGAGTTCATAGACTTTGAATGTCTTGACGAATCCACTCAAGTGTAAGAAGATTTAACTTCTTTTCCTAAGGGTAAGAGTACAAAAACGTACACTCCCCCGTGAATTTAGATCCGGGTTGCAATCTGAAAGTGATTACAAGCCATTGTGTTGAGCTCAAAACGTTGAATGTTTTGTGACAAGCTCAACCCAAGATAGATTGCTCTACCCGTTGTTGGAAGTATTGTCCAAAATAGACACTTTCCTTTTGAAAAGATAGAAATGACATGTTTTGAAAAATATTTACAACTTTCATTCGAGCTTTATGTACACACCCGTGTCGTTATTGAGCGACATTTCTAGGTACGTCCATATTATCGATACTGAAAGACATGTCGAGAAGAATATTTTTGGATTATCAAAGATTTTTTAATTTTGTATTTTGCTTTTTGATTAATATTTACAGGTAGATGTTTGATAGATGAATCAAGCAGGCTTCTTTGCCAGAACCTCCAGTTCTGCTGGAGTCAAACATCTCATACCAATTTGCCTAACTAGATATGCAAACCTCTCTTTCGAAAGAGCTTTTGTAAACAAGTCAGCTAATTGGTAATCAGTTCCAACAAAGTATAATTCAACAATACCTCTTTCAACTTGTTCCTTATTGAAGTGATATCGGACATCAATGTGCTTCGTGCGAGAATGCTGAACCGGATTGCAGGAGATGGCTATGGCCGACTTTGAGTCACAGTACATAGGTACTTTATCAAAATGGAAGCCATAATCTGTGAGTTGTGTTCTCATCCAAAGAACTTGAGCACAACACGCAGATAGAGACACATACTCCGCTTCGGCTGATGAAAGTGACGTGCAATCCTGCTTCTTGGAAGACCATCCCACAAGCTTGTCTTGACCTAGAAATTGTGCACCACCAGAAGTACTTTTACGTGTATCAAGACACCCTGCATGATCAGAATCTGAATAGGCCGTTAGAAAGAAACCGGTTTCCCTCGGATACCAGAGTCCCATGTGAATGGTATTCTTAAGGTACCAAAAGATCCGTTTAACCTCCTTGAGGTGCTTTTCAGTTGGTCGTGCTTGATATCGTGCACAATAACATGTAGCATGATGAATATCAGGTCTGCTTGCTGTCAAGTACATGAGGGACCCGATCATGGAACGATATCTCGTTTGATCTATGGGTAATCCCTCTAAATCAGCATCTAGGGATGTGGTTGATAATGGTGTCCCAACGGGGTCACATGATGTCATACCATGCTTTTTGATTATCTCTTGACAATACTTAGCTTGGTTAATAAAGATACCACTTGGGGATTGGTGAACTTGAATTCCTAGAAAGAATTTTAGTTCGCCCATCATAGACATTTCAAATCTGCTGTGCATTACTTTTTCAAACCATTTTGAAAGTTTTGGGTTTGTAGACCCGAAAATAATGTCATCAACATAAATTTGCACAAGCAGAATGTCATCCCCATATTTATAAGTGAACAAAGTTAGATCAATGGAACCTTTTGAGAAACCTTTGGAGACCAGAAATTTCGAGAGTTCGTCGTACCACGCCCTTGGAGCTTGCTTGAGTCCATAAAGTGCTTTGTGGAGACGATACACCTTATCAGGATAATGAGGATTGACGAATCCTTCTGGCTGCGTGACATAGACTTCTTCCTTCAAAGGACCGTTAAGAAACGCCGTCTTTACGTCCATTTGATAGACAATGAATCCCTTATGTACCGCATAAGCAAGAAAAATCCTGACCGCTTCCATACGAGCTACTGGTGCAAATGATTCTTCAAAATCAATACCCTCTTTCTGTCCATACCCTTTAGCCACTAGCCTAGATTTATTCTTGATGATCGTGTTCTCCTCATCCATCTTGTTTTTCCAGATCCATCAAAGATTTAATGGTGTTACATCGTATGGTCTGTCAACAAGTTCCCAGACTTTAAGTCTTTCAAATTGTTGAAGTTCATCCGTCATCGATTCAATCCAAGCATGATCAGCTAATGCTTCTTTGATGTTTTTCGGTTCAGCTGAACTCACGGCGAGTGCGAACATACAAACATCAGCATCGGTATTAAGCTGTCGTCTTGTGCGAACGGGCTGTGAAGGGTTTCCAATGACATGAACCAAAGGATGATCTCGGGTCCAATGATGTGTTGAAGGATGTCGTTGGTAGAACGTATGCATATTTGACGGATCAACATGGCGAGTAGAAGACTCTCCAGTTCGTGTACCGGTGTACCGAACGGGTTGATGAATACGCCTTCGTCAGATAATGCATTGTCTGCTTGATTTGTGTTCTCTGGAGCAATGACAGTAGTTGTGGATGTTGTAGGATCGATTGTTGAAGTGATATTCTGAGGAGGTAAATCTTCATCAACCCGTGTTGATGTAGATGAAGTTGTATCTGGTTGTTGACGATGATCGGTATCATCATTCTTATCATGAGTGACAGCGGAAGACTTCGATACAACTTGTTTCTCCCCCGTGAAATACTCATCATACATTGGTCCATATAACATTTCCAACTCTTCAATTGTCGTGTCGACTGTCATATCAGCTCTAGGAACATTTTCTGGAACCAGCGTTGAACTTGACGGTTCATTGCTGTGGTCTTGAGCTTCGAGTTCCGTGCGGTTGTGAACGGAAGTCGTTTGTCGTTGTGGATCGGGACTTAAACTGTTTTGTTCAAGTGCCATTTCTTGAGATTCATCAAATCGGATGTGAATTGTCTCGACAATCAATTTTGTTCTTTTGTTGAACACTCTATATCCCTTAGACTGAGTAGCATATCCCACAAGAATACATGCATCACCTTTTTCTTTCATCTTATCCAAATTTTCACCATCTCGTATAATGTAACAAGTACATCCAAAAACATGAAGGTGTTTGAGTGAAGGTTTTCGATCATGAATTATGTGATATGGTGTCTTTTCGTGTCTTGGGATAATTAAGGAGCGGTTTTGTGTGTAGCATGCGGTTGACACGGCTTCGGCCCAAAAGTATAGTGGTAGTTTTGAAGCGGATAATAATGTTCGAGCAGCTTCAACCAAAGTACGGTTTCGTCTTTCAACAACGTCGTTTTGTTCGGGTGTTCGAGCAATAGATGTTTCATGTTCAATCCCTTCGGCTTCAAAATACTTTCTCAGATTAGAATTCAAAAATTCTGTACCTCTGTCAGTACGAACCACTTTAACTTGAGCTTGAAGACCACGTTGTATCAATTTTAGGAAGATGATGAGAACGTCGGGTGTTTCATCCTTGGACCTCAAGAAGTGAGTCCATGTGTACCTTGAGTAATCATCGACAATTACCAGAATATATTTCTTTCCATTGATACTCTAAACACGCATGGGACCACATAGATCCATGTGAAGAAGATCTAACCGTCCTTTAGAGCTTGGTGTGGTCTTTGTTTTGAAGCTACTTCGTTTAGCTTTACAAAGTTCACAAGAAGAACAAAGATGATCTTTGATGAATTTCAAGCTTGGAAGGCCTCTCACAATATCTTTCTTGGAAAGCAAGTTAATGGTATCAAAGTTAAGATGAGAAAGACGTTGATGCCATAACCATGCCTGAGTCGAGGAAGCTTTAGCCATGAAGCAAATTGGAGTTGATGAAGATGTGTCTTGAAGTGAAATAGTATAAAGATCAGTACCCCGTGTACCAGTAAGTAAGTCATTCCCATCATAATCACGAACAAAACATGTCTTCTTTCTGAAAGCAACTTCCAAATCCGCATCACATAATTGACCAACCGAGAAAAGATTGTGATTGAGCCCTTCGACGTAGTATACCCTTTTAATCGTGATATTCCCCTGAACCAAATCTCCATATCCTAGGATCGGTGCAAATTGATCATTTCCGAATCGGACCGTACCCAGGAACTTCTCCACGAAGTTAATTAGAAGCTTGAGATTCCCCGTCATGTGCTTCGTGCATCCGGAGTCCATTATGAAGAGAATGATTTGTATCACCTGCAGAAGAGTTAGAACACGATGGAGCATTTGCTAAATTGGATACCACAGTAGTTGTGATAGTAGAATCATTAGTGTCCTTATCAACATTTAAAGGCAAACTAACACTCGTTTTCACATTTTCTGTCCTAACTTTAGGCATCCATTTATATCCGGGAGGACATTGATTAGCAAACCACCATTTCCAAGACTTACTGGCAGACTCATATAATTCCTTAATTTTGCTTCTAGGATTCTTAGTGGTAGAGTCTGATGCATTACTTTTCTTAGTGGGGGTTGCACCAGAATGGTTCACTTTGCGTTTGGGTTTACTAGCTCTAATAGGCATTGCAACTTGCTTCTTAGTTCTAGTATCTACGCCTTTGACTTTATTTATAGCACACATAGAATGATTAGCATTAGCACACTTGCCACATTCGACACAAACAAATTTCACATTCATAGCATTCAAATCATTCACAGCATTCAGATCGTCTTTACATGCGATAACAGACTTTTTATTCTTAAAAACATTCAAATTCCTAGGGTGTTCTTCTACTTGCTTCATCTTCCCTTGATTCTTGTGTTTCCAGACCTTATCATTCTCTTGAGTGCTCTTAAGCTGAGGCCGGCTAACACTAGTAGTGGAGACTATTCCTGTAGTAGAAGACACACGAATATTAGTGTTTCTAGAAGTCTGAGGCGAGTGAGTATCTTTGTTTGTGGGCTTAGTGGGCATTCTATACATCCCTGGTTCAATCACATTATTGTGCTTAACGCTTGGTGCTACAGGATTCCTTATAGGTTGAGCTTGTGGTAACCTTTCCTTTCCATCCATCTTGGGGGCAAACACAGGTTTTGCAAACGAGGAATTAGATAAAGCAGATGGTTTTCCCAAGATAGAGGATCTATTCTCTTTAGAGGCATTGGGTTGTCTAACCACATTTTTCTTAATGCTAGGTTCCACAATTTTCCCACCCATTTTAGCAATGAGTTTCTGCAACTCAGCTATCGCTCTGTCCCTGTCTTGTAATTGAGCTTTCAACCCTTTAATTTCCAAATTCTGTTCATTCATTTCTCGAAATGTTTGCGAAAGTTTTTCTTGCAATTTATTATCATGTGGAAAACGACCAACATCTTTTTGCAAAGCAAGTTCAAGTGAATGACAATGTTTTTGAAGGAAATCAGTTTTGTGTTGAAGTAACTCAAAAGCCTTTTTGTCAACATTTTCTTTACGTTTCGAAAGCTCAATTTCAAGACGTTCACATTCTTTGATCTTATCAAGATATTGGCATGCAACTTCAGAATATTCATCAATATCAGCACAAGATGTAAAATAAGCACACATAACATCTTTAGAAACGCATTCTTGCAAGAGTAAATCATATTCATCTGAGAAATCAGACTTCTCCATTTGAAGATCATCAATGTGTTTCTCAATAGATTCAACATATTTTAAATCATCAAACATTTCAGTCCGAATGAACTCTTCAAGTTGAAGAACAGTTTCTTTAATCAATGCCGTGTTTGGAATTAAGAGTTCTTTGACAAGCAAGGTAATATCTTGAGGAATCGGACGTGTCCATTCAGCATTTTCACGTTTTGCCCAGTCTCGTTCAACAATAGATTTAACATTATCTATGTGATGTTTAAGAATACCTAATGTTTTCCTACTCTTGCTTTTAGATTCATCTAGAGGGAGGTAGTTGATGTATTTGTAAACATTAGATTTCTTAGGGGCAAATGCTTTCTTCCATTGAATTCTCTTTTGTTTGCATTCTAAGAACACTTCCTCACGAGTTTTATGAGTTTGTTTGTTGAACAGGCCATAAAGACTATTCTCATAAGCATAATTATAAGGTTTCACAAACTCCTTATTAACAAGTGGTTGACTATCAGCATCCCAAAGGGCAGTCTCTTCACTATTGGCACTAACAGGCATGCAATCAAGATCTATCCTTTCAGTCTCATCAAGATAAAGATGCGGGTTCGCAGCTTGAGCTTTGGCAAGGTACTCAGGACTTGCAAAGCTAGCTTGACCCTTAAACATCGAAGGAGGTGCTAGCATTCTTACGGATTGAATAGAATCATGCGTTTTGTAAACAACGTTCTTCAAAAAGTCGACTTGTGCTTCTAGTTTCGTAACTTTTGCGGTTTCTTTATCATATCTACTTTTGAAGTCTTGTTTTAACGCATCTACCTCTTGTTTCTTATCCTCTAGAATTTTAGCAGAATCAATAGTGGTCATAGAGAGCTTTTGTTCAAGTTCATTAACTTTGGTATTGGCAAGGTACGTTTTTTGACGTTCATCCATTAAGAAAACATTATATTGACGCTTCTCTTTAGCTAATAACTCAAGAGTGGTATTATATTTGTTTTCAAAATCGTCCTTTTGACTTTTTAACGCACTTCCCTTGTACCCCTCAAGCTCTTTGGTTTTCTGAAGGAGCTCATCTCTATAGGTTTCAGTCATCTCAGTAGATTTGATAAGAGCAGCTTTGCATTCTTCAAAGCTTTGAGTGAGCGTAGCGTTTGCCTTTTTTAATTGCTTTTGACTCTTTTTATTTTCAGTGACATCTTTTTGTAAAGTAGCAATTAAATTAGCAAGCGCAATACGTTCCTCTTCATCATATTCATTTGCATGTTGATCATCCACAGACTCATTATTGCACATGTCTGATGAATCGGGTGTGGTATTGCTATCAACCGTTTCCATCATACACGTGTCATTAATGGCATTGGGTAAATCACTATGCTCAGGAATATCACCAAACACATTATATTCATCATCTTATAAAACCTGGAGTAGTAAGAGTCAATAGATTCTCCATCCCTTGAAGTAAACTTGCCAAAATTCCAAAACAAGTTTGTTTTGACATCTTGTTTGTTGAGTGATTCTCCTTGTTGCAAGCGTTCAATAGCAGTCCACATTTCATGTGTTGTAGGGCATGCATCAACCATGGAATAAATATCATCTCCAATCCCACTTAAAACCATATAGATGGCTTCCTTCTCCGCATCATGCCAAGCACAATTTTCAGGTGTGAGATCAGCTCTTGTTTCATCACATTCACTTGCAGGTATTGGATCAGTAGTATCTGTGGCTGCTCTTGGAGGAACTGAGATCTTCTTAAATATATATGGTCCATGAGTAATACATTTCCTCAAGGCATCACCATTAGGTCTTGTATCAAGATATCGTATGAAACGTGATTGCCATTGAGCATACCGACCAGATACAAGCATTGGTGGTCTCTCTTTGTTACCCGCCACCATTATGTTGTTGTTCGTCACACGATATTCGGCAGTAGAATCCATCTCAAAATTCTCTGAAATGATGAAGTGAATATGGATCTAAAGTAGATTTGTTGTGATTGTTGTTGTGGTTTAAATTCCGAAAATTGCAATTTTTTTCCAGTCCGACAATAAATTCTCCAGTCCGACAAAAACGGTAGTCCAAAAATTTTGTAATCGCCAAAATTTGAAATCGAGCTAGAAATGTCCTAAAACTAGTATGGAAAAAATTTGAATTTACTTGACGAAAAAAATTTTAACTTTTTTTTTTTTTTTTTTTTTTTTTTTTGATCTTCGTGGAAACGATATTCTGAAACTAGTCTAGATAGTGGCTAAGTCTAAAAAATACCCAAACAAAATTTAGCAAAAACACATCATCGGAATCACTTCGTCGGAATGATCTAATCGGAATAACCAATCGGAATGTTATCGGAATGCACCAATCGGAATGTTATCGGAATGCACCAATCGGAATGTATGATCGGAATGCCTTGTTGGAATGCCAATCGGAATATCTGAAGTCCAGTCGGAATATTCGAAGTCCAATCGGAATGTTGATCGGAAAGAGCTGGTCGGAATGTTGTTGAATAATCCTTGATCGGAAAGTCCAATCGGAATACTGATCGGAATGTTAAAACCCTTTTCCGATTGCACAGATCGGAATAACTGATCGGAATATATCCCCTTTTTCTCGGACAAAACTCAACCAATACGTGATTTTAAGCCAAAAAATGATCAAAAAACCCAAAAATTTTGTGTTTTTAGCCAAAGTAAATATACCAAATCACTACTACAACTATGTAGAAGATGTAGATGAAGAAGTAGAGCACAAAAAACACAAAAAAAATTTAAATCCGAGATGATTTATGGATTAAATCATTCGAATCAAATATAATAACAACAATGAATCACAAATCTACCCCATGGCGATTGATACCAAATGTTGTCCCATATATTTGTGATGATTAAGCAATGAATAAAGAAAGAAAATAGATGAAGAAGAGATGAATTCCTAGAGAGAGAAAGTAGTGAGAGAAAGTAGAGAGGAGATGATTAACTTGGTGAGATTAGATTAAGAAAAGAAGTTACAAATGACCATCCACCCTCCTAACATGCTAGGAGGGTAGTATATATAGTCCACCCACATGCGGGCTTTAATGGACTATATATTGGGCCGGGCTTGTCTTTTGGACTTTAATTAGTTTAAATCCAAGCCCGTAAACCACGACTAAATAACTACTTATTACAACGTTCTAATAAATATTACAATAGAAACCTATGACCGAACATTCTTGTTTGACTCAATATTTTGAGGCTAACACTTTGTTAGCTGAAGCTCATAGCTCCCCATTCTCGATACATCCTGGTTCGACTAAGATGTACCATGACATCAAGCAGTACTTTTGGTGGAGTGGTATGAAACAGGATGTGGCCACTTACGTCTCCAAATGTCTTACCTGCCAGCAGGTTAAGATCGAGCATCAGCGATCTGGCGGTCTCCTTCAACCGTTAGATATTCCAGAGTAGAAGTGGGACAAAATCACCATGGATTTTGTTACCGGTCTTCCGCCTACCAAAAGGAAGCACGATGCAATTTGGGTTATCGTTGATCGACTTACCAAATCAGCTCATTTCTTACCGATCCGCAAGGAAGATCCGGTAAGTAAACTCGCAGATACGTATAGACGAGAGATCATGAGACTCCACGGTGCACCATCCAGCATCGTCTCAGACAGAGATCCTCGATTCACTTCGCGCTTTTGGAAAAGTCTGCAGAAAGCTTGGGGTACACAACTTAAGCTTAGCACGGCTTTTCATCCTCAAACGGACGGACAATCGGAGCGAACCATTCAGACATTGGAAGATATGTTGAGGTCATGTGCGTTGGAATGGACGGGTGATTGGGACGAATACATCTGTTTGGTGGAGTTTGCATACAACAACAGCTGGCACGCAAGCATCAAATGTGCTCCATTTGAGATGTTGTATGGCAGGAAGTGTCGCGCCCCAATCTGCTGGGATCAGGTTGGCGAGCAAACACTCGAAGGACCGGAAATCATAGAGATGACAAATGAGAAGATCGCAGTAGCTAAGCAGAAGATTCAGGAGGCACGGTCACGTCAGAAGAGTTACGCCGATAAGCATCGTAAGGATATACACTTTAACGTAGGAGATCACGTCTTCCTTAAGGTTTCGCTGGCACGTGGTGTTAGACGCTTCGGGATTAAAGGGAAGCTCAGTCCTCGTTTCATCGGACCGTTTGATATCATTGAACGAGTCGGTGAAGTATCTTACCGATTGGCGTTACCTCCGCAACTTTCGCATGTGCACAATGTGTTTCATGTGTCCTTACTCAGAGGGTACCAGTATCATCCCCTTCACATGGTTCAGTATCCACTGGAACAGATACGTGAAGATCTCACTTTTATAGAAGAACCCGAACGAGTTCTTGACAGACAAGAACGAGTCATGAGAAAGAAGACGATTCCATTCGTCAAAATTCTATGGAGGGATCATACCGAGCGGTAAGCCACTTGGGAAACGGGGGAGTCTATCCGGGCTTCTTACCCTCATTTCATATTTTGAATTCGGGTATGTTCTTCTTTTCCAGTTTACTTAATCTATAATTCGGGGACGAATTATTCTTTTTAGGGGGGAAGAGTTGTAAAACCCGCATGCTTTTACCATGCATAGTACCCTTAGGATCGTACGTACTAGTTAAAACTTTCCTAATATAGCATGATTACGATTACGTGTTAGGAGTTTACGTAATACGTGTTAGAACACGATAAGTATTTACTATGCACGATCACGTAATAATTATTTAACAATAATTAATCACGAACATGCGATCATGAAATCATGAACGTAATTAAAACACGAACTATTATTAATTACGTATATATATTTATTACGAGCGTAATTAAATATATTAGATCACGGTATTTACGTAACGAGAACAATTAAAACACGAACATAAATAATCACAAACGAGTAACTAAATAACGAGACACGGAAAAAGGTACGGGTACCCCAAGTGGGGTCCCTACCCGCGGCCAACAAGGACAAATGGGCCAAGCCCATTTGTCAAATTTACTAAAGGGGTTATTTACTTTTTACACTACACAAAATAACTTTACAGAAGATTTTAAGAAAAACCTAAAACCTCCTCTTCCTCCTTCTCCTTTGTGCCGCCACCCTACAACCACCATACAAGGTGGTTTTTGATCTTGGATCTCAGAATTCTAGTGATTTATCGTGTTGGTTCTTTGTTCTCTTGATCCACGAATTCGGTAAAACCTTTTTAAACCTTTTCTTTTGATTTAATCTTTTATTAATTATGAACATGTGATGTTTTTTATAAAAACATAATAATTAAGCATAGATCTAACATGTTTTGGTGTCAAATTAAATCAAAGGGTTGTTTTAAGGGGGTGTTTGTTTTGGCCGTAGGCTGCAACCGAACCCGAAGGGGTTTCGGTTTGCCAAGCCGACCACCACCAAGACCATATGGTCTTGGTTGGTGCGTGTGGGTCCCACGGCAGCAAGGGAAACACGGGGTACCCCGAGTTGGTTCGGGGTACGGTGTCGATTCATATCCGGTTCATGTTTTTTTAGCCTAGATCCGCTTCATGGTGTATGTTAGTTTTTTTTATGTTATGAACTTATGTTAAAATTAAATTAATAAAAGATGTGATTAATTTAATAACATGACTTAGGTTATTTAATTATTAATGATCATGAAATTATTTTAACCTAAGTATTTATATTTTCAAGACTTATAATTAATTAATTATTTTAAAAACCATGGATATAATTAATTAATTAACATGACTTAGGTTATATTATTAATATATAATAATATATTTTAACCTAAGTATTTAACTTATTTAATTAAAAACATGTTATACTTTAATTAAATATTATAACCTATAGTTTAATTAAATTACATGAAATAATTATTAAACTATACAATATACCATATGACTTAGAAAATAATCATGAAAAACACTTAGGCTTATATACTTAGCTTATTTAACCAGCTTATTTCTAATTATGGAAACTTTCTATTTTTAGAAACTTAATTAAATAAGGCAGCGAATCTATTTATGGAAACCAACTATTTTTTAGAAACTTATTTATTTCAGGCAGCTAATCTATTTATGGAAACTTATTTAATTAAGGTAGCTAATCTATTTATGGAAACTTTCTATTTTTAGAAACTTGTCTATTTTAAGCAGTAAATCTATTTTTGGTAACTTTCTATTTTTGGAAACTTTCTATTTTTGGAAACTTTCTATTTTTGGAAACTTTCTATTTTAGGAAACCTGCTATTTTTGGAAAGTTACTTATTATTACACAGTAAATATAATAATACATGAAATACCAGAAATACTTAATCAGATTAAACAGAATATAAGATTTAACACAGTTTAAGGCTTTAAAACAGTAAAACATAGTAAGAACACATAAAATAAGCTAAGACATGACATAAAACCAGCTATGTATTTAGTAAGCAGATACTTATTCATGTACGTATTTATGTAGCACTAGTGATTCGAAAGTAGGATTCTCGCAGTTCGTCTTTCTCGTTCACTGGACATAAGGTACGGATTCCCGTCCTTTCAGTACGGACATTCTTTCCTTATTAGGACTCCCCGTATGCAACCAACTGTTTTCCGTAGTATAAGTTATGAGTTTGATTGCTTATGTTTAATTAAGATTACCTATAGCCATATACATGCATGACCAGTTTCACCTAGTTATGGAGGTACCATAACCATAACATTAGAGGCACTGATGTTATGACTTCACCACGGCGGAGTGATTGCTCGTGGCGTCCCTTCAGCTTTTCGCCATCTATTTATATTTATCATGTGGGACGTATGGGTGCATCCTAGTTACATGTTTTTATTCAGGATTACATGGTGAATGTGGTGTATGCCTTGCATCCTTCACAAGGAGCTGATCCCTCCTACCCAAAAACCAGTATATTAAATTAGAGGCAGCCCCTCTAATTTGCATGATGAGGTCACCCCTCCAAGTATTCATGCACGGTGGATTTTCATGACCTATATTGGCTAATGGTAAAATATGACAAACAGCTTTTATAAGATAAACATAAGACTTCAAACTATAAAACCAGTTTTATTAAGACTTAACAAGGTTACTCGGGACTTAGTTTTCTTCCGCTGTTATTATGTTATATGCTTATCCTATTCATGCTTTATTGTACATCCGTGCACTGAGCGTATTTGCTCAGCCGTTTTCCTTTTCTATGTTCCCAAAACGGCAGGTACTTAGGGACGCTCGTAGACACTAAGAGTACGTGCA
This sequence comes from Glebionis coronaria, assembly GCA_025667525.1. Classification (NCBI taxonomy): domain Eukaryota; kingdom Viridiplantae; phylum Streptophyta; class Magnoliopsida; order Asterales; family Asteraceae; genus Glebionis; species Glebionis coronaria. The sequence goes on along the minus strand of CM046879.1, from coordinate 189,763,923 downwards.
TATGGACTGGAAGCTGTCTAGCCTTCTTTACATTATGCATTTCCTTTCTTATGATACTTATGCTTTGGACATTGTTTAGTCCTTTCCTTTATTATACTATGTTTGTGTGTGATGAGCTTTACTTTTGGACTACCGATATTTGATTCCGGTATTTTCTTTTTTATGGTCAAGTAATGTTTAGACATTTTACCTTGTATGCTTTGATGACACGCCATAATTTCTGTGATATTTCCATTTTTAAAATGGGGTGTTACACATGTTGTGCATAAAACTGAGCTGAACAGAAAATCGAAAATGAGGAACAAACGGACTGCTTCGGCTTGGTCGGGTTCTATCCCACAGGCAATTTTAAAATGAGAAAATGATCAAAAGATATCAATTTCAAAAACAAGTTTTTTCATATAGATTCAAGGCAACCGATAATAACAAGATAAGTCAGATATCGATAAGTGTCTTAAAAAATAAAACAACTCTGAAGAGGACAATAAAAGACGTATGAACATTTTTTATCCGATTGCTCTGATTGCCCGATTGCCCGGAATCTGAAACAACACTCTTAAACCCGGTAATGGACCAAATGACCCTTTTCATAATTTTCCCTTATAAAATTGAAAAGCACACTTGGAAGAATATAAAATCATAAAGAAAGCCAAAAAAGACTTGTAACACCGTTGTACAAACCAAACCCCAAACAAACACATAAATCACCATCACCATAATCAAATGAAATAAAAACCAATCTTATCATCAATAAACTCAATCTATGAAAAAAATGTCGTCATCATCGTCATCTTCATCATCTTCATCAAGCGATCGGATGAGCTTACTACCCGTATCAGACCCATCTCCTCCTCAAAGAGGTAGTGAACAAAGGGGTTTTAAAGGATCCACCATGACTTCTCGTGGTGCTTATGCCGCCTTATCTTACATGTCTTGCGCTGGTATGTATAATTTTCATGTTTTATCACACCCTTTTGAGTATAATTCAGAACCCACTTGTCAATTCATTTTTCTTGGATTAAAACTTCAATCTTTTTATTCCATAAGCCTCCGTTTTCTGGCATATTTTGAGACTTATGGGCTTATATAAGTTTATCATGGAGTAATAAACTTATATACAGTAATTCTTAGGATCGTTTTAGTTTTAGGGTCATTTTGCTGGAAGTATATTGTTGTAATATCTAGGGGTGTGATAGTTTTAGGGTCGTTGTATTTCGGAGCTTATCACTAGTTTGCTATCTATTCATTTATAATTGCCTTTTAATGAAAAAGAAAGTAGTTTTTCTATGTGCAATTAAAAGGAATCATTTCTATCATGTAGTGTACATTCGTAAAGTTTTAGTCTTGAGTGTAAATTTTTGCACCAGAATGGGAATAAGTGATTGGGCTTCTAAGTAGTAATACTACAACTTTTGATCAGGGTGAGGTTTCCTATAGTTGTAATAGAAATTGATTCTTATTAAGATTGATGAACACACAGTCTTTGGTTAAAAAAATATAGGGAATGTGATGAATTTTAGTCTCTAGATACGTTAATTGAGAGTCTTGGTGTGAGTGATTTAAGTGATCATAAAGTTTGATTTACAGTGTGATTTGCTTTTAAATGGTTTTAGGTATTTTGGGTTCGGATGACGGGTTTTCTTAGGATTTTTTTAGCTGTAGGGTCATTTGGCCGGAAGTTGTGATATCAATGGTGCTGATATTTTTAGGTAGTTGTATCTTAATCGCCTTTCTAATGAAAATGAGATTTTTTTTATGTGTTTGGTGAGCTTAATCTTGTGGAAAGTGGTATGGCTCGTTGTAATAAAAAGGAATCAGTTGTATCTTGTAACGCGCATCTGTAGAGTTTTAGTCTCGAGTTTAGATTTTTGCACCATAATGGGAAAAAAAGGAATGAGATTTTTGGATGTGATTGAGCATCTAAGTAGTAATACCACTTTTTGCTTAAGGTGGGGTTTCCTATAGTTAGTTGTAATAAAAGAGCGAATATAGTTTCTTATATTAACATGGGTCAGTAGCTTATGTGTATATTCATTAAAGTCACGTTAGGAAAATAGTCTATAGCTTTTTTGTATTAAATAGGCATGAAGATTCGTGCTTTCTGTATGGTATGGCATGTGAGTTAAACTTACTGTAGCTATGATTTCGAACTAAGAATAACTTTGATTTTACAGTGATGCTCGTTTTGTTCAATAAAGCTGCTCTTTCATCCTATAGTTTTCCCTCTGCAAATGTCATCACACTTTTTCAGGTACTTAAATTCATAGTTTTTGTAGATTACTTGGTACATATATGTTTTGACTGGAAGTTCCTTTTCATTTTGCTCGTGGCTAAATGTGATATTGATTTTATGCGCATTTGTTGAGTATCTTGAACTGCTTGATTTGTTCTTCTACATTTTTTTAACTGTTGCTCAATGGGTGGATATGATTATTGATTGATAGACCAACACATCACCTAGTTTATGAGCAAGATACCCAATAATTAATTACTACGTATTATAGATCCTAAATTATCTGATTCCTGCGTAAGTGGGCATTGTTTATTTATTGGTTTGTGCTGGCTACTCCATCACACTGGATATTGGATTAAATTTCTCAAGGATATCACATCTTTTAAGTTTAAAGGTCTTTTTCTGATTATGAAGCTGACATCTACTTACACGATCATCTTCTCTATAATCATATTTTGGCATGCCGACATTTTGCCTTGCAAATAGTTAGGATCTTACTGCTGTTTAATAACGTAAGAGTTAAGATATTAGCTATGATGGGATGTTGAAGCATTGTTAGATACAAAAGTAGTTATAGGTGAAAGCGACCTCAAGGAGATGTGCCTTCCTCAGGAACTGAAGTAATACCTTAAAACTTTCATTTTCAATAGAAGGCCAAAAAAAGAAGTATATTCAGTCAAATACTTAAAGCCTTAAACCGAATGATCATCTAAGTTCTCATTTCCTATTTCCCTGTCATTTCCAAGATCCATTGTATCTTCATCATCTACAAGATCCTTGTTGGATTCATCTTGGAGTGCCCTACTTGTAGATGACGATGTATTTCTTCTTATATAATGTCTTGCCTCGTTTACACCACTTGCACTAGCTACATTACTCCAAGTTGGTGCTTCATTCTCATCAAACAGCAACTCCCCTTAGGCATCATTACTTCTCGTGAGTCACTCATTGCTCTCATCCACATCGTCTAAACATTTAAAGGGTTAGTATGGTAAATTGTTCCCCTGAATTAGGGGATTATGGCCGGCTGGAATGCCTAATTACTTAAAAACTAGCCGTTATAGCCAAAAGGCCATTGCCTCTCGACGCTTTTTGTCGGCCAAGAAAAGAGCCCTTGGAATCAAGGCGCTTTACTGCAAAACGTCCCACTTCATTGCTTAAGCGCTTGCTTTTCTCGCTTTTGACTACCTGCATTGATAACAAATCTTGTCATATGTCCACCTATTCTTATTCTAAAACTAATGTTCTCACCAGTCTCTCCCTTGTTCTGTAATATCGAAAAACAAAATATACCCGTTCTGATCACCTGCTCTTTATGATATGATATATATGTCATTCATACTTCCTTTTGACACCCTTTTCAAAACTCTTGTGCATAAGATTGACTTTCTGTTATGTTCTCTTTCTTTTGAGGTAGACTGTGTTATGTTCTATATACCAAGTACTTTTACCTGGTGTGTAGTTTTAGTGATCAAAACTATATGCCTATAAGTTTGTAATTCTTGTAGTTAACTGATAACATCTTCTATATCTTCTGCAGATTATATGTTCATGTTCTTTTCTTTTTGTTTTACGGCGTTGGAAGCTTATATCTTTTAGTGCCGGTGATGCTGATAATTCAACTAGGTTGGTGTCATTGCAGACGCTGATTCACACTTCACCCCTCGCTCTGACTTATTTGCTTTACATGGTATGTCCACTGTCTAGTATAGAGCTTGCGTTATTTATGTAGTTCCTATAATTGTATTTTTTGTTTCTTTTTGAAAGCTAGCCACTATGGAGTCTGTACGAGGAGTAAATGTACCCATGTACACCACGCTTAGGAGGACGACAGTTGTCTTTACAATGTTTGTGGAATTTATATTGGTGGGTCAGAAGTATAGCCGATCTATAATTGGAAGGTAAACGGTTATATTTAATTAATTACCTGTGTTTTTTTAACTGAGCTTGTAACTATACTCACTAAGGAGCTATCGATGTAATTATTGCCAAACTGCCAATTCTGGTTAACGTTACTTATTATAATTAGTTCCTATATATCAGTTAAGTGTGTCTCTGTGAATTTCCTTCCATTGAATGCTCTTGTGCTTTTTTGTGAGTCTCTGAAGTTACTAAGAGCCCAAATTGTGTTAACTCTGCTAGATTTGATCAGAATCTTGTACTTGATATCTTGATTGTTTCAGATATTAATCTCTAATAGATTACACATCTACTTGCATAAACTCTCTAGTCTCTATTTATTTCGTAACAGATGGCACTTAGATGTGTATGCCGATATAGGAAAGTTGTAATTTAACGTCATGTTTCACAGAGAGAACATAAAAAGAAAATTTATCAATTATTATCTGTACATCCAAGGCCAATGTGTTAAAGCTATTTGTTTCCAAATTGAAAATACATGTAGAATTTGTAACAATGTTAACACCACCGATATTTACAGTTAGTAATATTTGTTCAGACTTGGTATAGATGGATATTCTTATAAATACAAATGTGATCATTTTTGTAGCTTGCTTAATATAATGTGGCAGTGTGTCTATGTTGTATTGTTTTAAACGAGAGCACTTGAAATATGGTAATTTACCATCAAATATGGTACATTACCACACTAGACTAAATGCTAGAATGTGTTTATGGAATCGATTTCCACCTGCTTGAGCAATACTTAATTTCTAACTTGCGCTATACTTGTAGTTGTATAATGTCCACTTTAAATTAAACTAGACGTGTACCCGCACATAACTGCGGAAATTGCCTAGCGGCAAATAGTTAACCATATGCTAATTGACTGGTGGTTGAAACGGTAACCTGTGACTCGACTACTCGACTGGGTTGACCTGGTGGTCGAATCAGTGAACCGGTGACTCGACCGGGTTGACCCGGTGGTCGAACCCGTGGCCTGGTGACTTGACCGGGTTGACCCGGTGGTCGATTCCGTGACCCAGTGACTCGACCAGGTTGATCCGGTGGTCGAACCCATGACCCGGTGACTCGACTGGGTTGACCCGGTGGTCGAACCCGTGACCCAGTATTATTGTGTAAAATAGGCAACACCCTTTATATATATAATAGGAAGTGCTGAAATTTTCAACATATTTATATTCTGTTTCTGTAGTATTCGTTGCAATACGCCTGGATATTAGACAACATTATAGAGGGAATATTTCTGCTGAACTTAACTGGAGGAGTACAAACGATTTAGCTTACCAGAATTTTTTTTTTAACCCAAACTTCACCTTTACACAATACAGCCACTAAAGTTCTAGTTTATATAAACTAATGGGCGTGGTCACTGTGTTCCCTTATTAAATTATGCAGTACAACTTAATACTCCTAACATAAGTTTGAGCCTTGCAAATGGATTTGCTTGGCCAATGTTTTAAATTCAATTGGTACACTATCTGGATAGATTATGTAAGTTTTCTTCACGATGAGAGTTGTTGTAGCATCTAGTCTACTGGTGTCATTTTCACTTTTGTAAGTTCGTTTTTATGTAATTTTATAACTCCTGCATTTAACTAGAAATGCATGGGTTTGCCAGTGTACTGTTGATCGTATTTGGTGCCTTTGTTGCTGGATCTCGAGACTTGTCATTCGACGCTTATGGCTATTCTATAGTGTTCTTGTCAAATATCACTACAGCAATCTATCTTGCAACAATATCTCGTTTTGGTAATCCTGCTTCTTAGTAAATATAACTGACCATCTTGATTAGTCGTTCTCATCACTAAATACATATACTTTCTCAGGGAAAACAAGTGGACTCAACAGCTTTGGCCTCATGTGGTGCAATGGTAAGCTAACAAGATTCAAAAATACTTTTTGGCCTTACTCAATCATGATGACTCGTCTTTGCGTAGGTTTCACGTAATTACTTCAATAAAAGTTACCGAATTTTAGTGATAATCGGGATTGTTTTAACTTGTAGGAATTCTTTGTGGACCAGTACTGCTATTTTGGACATTCATACGGGGTGACTTGCGGATGACTATCGAATTCCCATATCTGTTTGCTCCAGGTTTTCTGGTAATATTGGGCTCCGACCATTTTGTTTTGTGTTGTTGCATCCATGGAATCACTTTTTAAGCCGCCCCAAAGTATCATATCTTACAATTTTTTAAATGCTGATGTGATAGTAATTCACTTCTGACTCCACGTCAAACTAATTTGGAAAGCGGTTTGTGGAGATTATGGTGTTCTGATCTCTATTTAATTATTCGAATTGTTCTATCTGATGTTCTGAACCAGTTCTGTGACCGCATTTGGAAGCTTCAAGCTACTTTCATGTCTGTATTACCTTGTTACTGACATCGTGTTTTTTAATTTGCAGATTGTGTTACTTCTGTCCTGCACGCTTGCTTTTTTCTTAAATTACTCGATCTTCCTGAACACAACTCTCAATTCAGCGGTCACGCAGACCATCTGTGGTAATTTGAAGGTACGTTCCGTCTTGCCTTCTTAGAAAAATAATATACCTTGTAGATGAACAATGACATGCGAACATTTTGCTCTTTCTGGTATCACCTCGAATCTGCCGGTTTGTTGAATTTTTTGCTACAGAAATTTTTAGTTGCTTTTGGTTTCATGAGGCAAGTTTACCTTTTGTCAAGGGTGTATCCTTTTCCGCGGAAAGGACTAGTTCTGATTCTGAAGTAGAAAGACTACCGTTTTTCAAGTTATATTAGTAATATAAACTATAAAGCATATATGTGTAATGGAAATGGTACCCTGAACACAGAAAAGTTGAATCTTTGTAGCCAGTTAAGTGCTTAGTTTACATTGTATTTCGTGTAACTCTGTGTGTTCTTGTGAAACTCTGACGACAAGTTGGTTTCTTAAAGTAAGGAGAGACCCACCCACCTTATTAGCCGATATTTTGATTGGTTACAAAGGCTTTGTTAATCTGTTCTTGTTGATGAGTATCTTATGCTTCTTTTTTTTGAATGGAATTGATTAGTTTCTTCTATGCTAGGAAACAAATAAAATGAGTGACTAATGGTGTTTTTTTTATGGGACCGAATCTCAGAGTTGCTAATACATTTGTGGTCGTACTAATTGTGTAGGATCTGTTTACGATCTCGTTAGGCTGGATGTTTTTTGGTGGGCTGCCATTTGATCTTGTGAGTATACAGTTTTATGTATTTTTGTTATTAATTGTTAAGCGTAAGTGTTCACTTCTCTGTCTAAGAATCTCATTGTTAATGGCATACTATTTTTGCAGTTAAATGTAATCGGGCAACTTCTTGGATTTGTTGGATCGGGTTTATACGCCTATCTCAAACTAGTCGGCAAGTAACTACCTCAAGATTCTTACTTGCCTAGTTATCTCGATATAAGTTCTGGTGCTACCTTCAAAAGGTATATAATTTGGTTGATGCCTCAGCTTATGAATATACTACATTTCAGTTTAATGTTTGGGCATTTTTTGGGGGCATGATATGGTCTTGAGTTAACTTATAAAGTGTAAAATTAGCGAGGGGAGAAGTTAGGGTACCGTATCTGGAGAATATTCCTGTCGTTTTCAATTGTATATTAGTGATTCAATTTTGTAACAATGCACTTCAATGTCATTTTTTTTTTTGCTAAGAGCACTCGTAACAGGTTACTAGAAAAACTGAATGTGCATTGCTATTCTTTGTGGGGCTAACTCTATTTTAACCTGATCAGGATTATGGTCAGATACGAGTTTAGCTCAAGAACCCTATGTCTTGACATGTGTTATATGTGTGTGTTATTGTACTTATTGTCTATCTCATGTGCGTCGCTAGTCCCCAGTAGTTAGAAAAATAAGTTTGTAGAGTATTCACCCACCTTGGGATGTGGCTATATTCTTGTAAGGCGTTTGGTAAAAAATCTTATGGACCAAAGACCATAGTCTTGGGAGAATAATAATACGTAAACTTGATTTTCTCTTAGAAATAGAATGGCTATACAAAACTCTTGGATCACATGCGTATTTGCTAGGACAAGAATTAAGCTACCTCAAGTTGATATATTTGCAGTGAATATATATTTACCCCCCGCTGCCGTCGTTAACTACTAGCTTAATTAATTACTACAACATGTGGGAGGATATAATGGCTTCTAAACCTTCAGGAATGGGGTGCAGTGATAGCGGATAGTAATTCAAATCGATTCTTTGACAAAAACCAGAAAATCTCGAAGTTAATTTGAATCAGATTAGAAAGTGTTTTTAGAAGGTATATTAGGAATAGTAATTTGATTTTAATAAAATATGGACTACTGTATAAACAGGGCTTCGGTTTCTAGGTTAATACATTGGATGAGAGATGGTTTATCTCTTAAAAGTACAGATGCTGATATGCTGCATAAAAGTAGAAGATAACCAAGGATGTTGAGGCATTTGTATCACTTGACGCCTCCCTAAGGAGTACGATATTGAACCATCTCAAATGGCACTGCATAATCTTGGGTGTACATCGGATGCTGGGTATACGGCGTCTTTCTGCCAGTACACATTTGAAAGAATCATTTTATCTGGATCATTAATCAATTCTAACTCTGATGAAGAGACCTAGCAACCCATAATTACGGATCTGATCAATGATAAATCACTCTTTCATGAAAATTACTTGATTTAATATCCAGTGTCTACAAGTGTGATCTGTAAATTAGTCATGGTACCACAGTTGAGCGATAACCAAGAATTTGGTACACAAGATATTTCCATGATAAACAGACAATGTTCATGACCTACATTGCGCAAAAATCAAACATAATACAACTTCAAACACTTTACACACCTCAAATAAAGAGAAATACAACTTTCCTAAATTAGAATGTTCCTCTAACCAAAGTGCTTGCGATGTTGAAATAAACGAGTTCTGGTTGTTGTCTTGTTGAGCTCAAATACCCTTCACATGAATCATACACGTATGGGTCAGGCAGATATTGAACTTGATTTAGGTTAGCTCAAAACCATATATGTTCCTAATCTCCTTTTGCAGTCGTGCAGTGTTAGCTATAAGACAATAGGCACATATATCATTCATTACGTAACTTGAGAAACATCAATGAGAATGAACAGTCTAACTGATATTTTATTCAGAATATAAGTAGTTTCTGGGATTATTAACTGAGAAACAATATGTAATATCGAACTCACAGAAGCTATAACACGGTGTTAATATGTACCTAATTGACATACCTTTTTCAAAACTGATGAGGTTTTTGAACTACCCAAGCTCTACATAGTTTGTATCACAGCCTTTTCGTCTGCGGTATGAAAACAAGCGTCTGAATAGGTGAGCCCAGCTGCATTGACATGTAATATCAACAGCAATCTCATCACAACTGTCCTCTTCACTTTCATCCTTATTTTTCTGGTTGGAATCATCTTGCATCTCACTAGAGTGATCTGGCTCTTCCTTACACTGCTCGTGTTTGTGCACTTCTTCTTTGCTTGGTGACCTGTCAAAATCCCAAATTATTTGTGTCGATACTTGGTCGCTTTGAAGCAAGCATCGTACAAATCGGATTATATTACAGGTGTTCTACCGTTCCACCATAAATCAACTGGCAAATGAGGAAGTACCTGATAAAGCCTACACCTAGGAAGTATGATTTAGAAATATAAACCAAACACTATACAGGCAAATGGTTTCACTTTTAAATGATATTACACTATGCGCTAGAAGATCTTTACGAGATTCGTTAATGCATATGCATGGTAACATGTGCATTGATTCTGAAGTGGCACCCGAAGGTGACACTTTCGCCCATGGGTGCACTTCAGCTGACATTGAAAGAAAATAGTGTGTGCGGAGCTCAAAAGCATAGTATCTATCTGACTATCTCCATGGCCATATGTAAATCTAGTTTGCATGTTTGACAAACAGCAGATGGAATTCCAACTAAAATGAGGAGCTCAAAGGGTAAAAAAAAAATTCTGTCGATTTTGAAGTTGAAAATATACTTGGTTGACCTTAGAGTCAGCTATACATCGTCATCTTAAATGAAAAAAAAAATAATCCCTTATTTTACTAATACGAAGAGAATTAGAAAAATACATAAAAAACTTACGCCTTGGATTCTTCCAATTCATTATTACACGTTTCTGAGTTTCCCTTTATAAAATTGTAACTAGTGGATGTATGTCGGACAAACTGAAGCTGCATGAAGAAGAAAAGAAAGTCGATTCAAAGGAGATATTGCGAAAAAAAAATTTAAGTTGAGAATCTTGAACATATGTTGTACATATTTACAGTTTTCTCCTAAAGGTGGCAGATTAAAAACAAAAATTTCTAAATATAACAATGCATAGGCCTTAAGGGTATGGCTATCAACTGGGCTCCGTACCGGTTTTATGTTGTTAGTTTGTGTACAGAAGTAGTAGCAATAATGCGTGTGTTGATAAATTGAGATGTTTGTTGTGGTTGGTTTAAAATAATTTTTTTCTACCAACTGTAAATCATTTTCAATAACATTTCTTATCAATTATATTACAAATGAAAACATTCATCCCAAGTTATCATCTAAACTAGAAGAATTAGGAGGTTGTAGCCACTTTGTGCATCATATATGTGACTTTGATACAGCTAGTTGACAATTCTGGAATTATCCCTTTTCTTGATATAGGTGGTTGACAATTCTGATACTGTTATGGTTGAACCAAGATAACTTTTAGTGTTACTAAATCGATAAAAAAAAGAGTTACTAGCAACTTGTAATTATGTATAATGCAAGTCTTAGATACATATAAACTAAATATAAGTCTCCAGTTCCTTATAACATGTTGCCATTATTCGATAAAGATAATGTTAGATGATAAGATTGTTAGCACTTATCCTTTTCTTGATATACTAACATATGAGATACATGCACGCACACCTCCTACATATGCATATGCAAATAAACATTGATTGCAAACTTGCAGTGCGCACAGACAAAGCAAAAGAAGGAATAACGACTTAATATCCTGATTGTAGGGATGAATGCTAACCTGATCACCGTCCTTGACCCCAAGAAGACCGACATTATCTTGGTCAAGAAGGAGTTTCTGACCCTCAAAACATAGGCAGAACTGTGCCCATACATGTGACCTGTTGTGAGGATAAAATTTCATCATATGTCAATAAGAATTATATAAATGAAATGTTTTTAATCACTGTTTTGTTCCAACTTTTTTTCTGTAAAACTTATGGATCTGACATCATCTACATGTTTACACATTTGAAAAATATGTATCATATTACAGAACTTAATCAACTTCCCTCATCCATATTATTAGTAGAGAAGAAAGTTTCAGGAGCGATTTCACCGATTTGCTTATATTATTAACCCAAATCAAACACCTATGAGGCTATGAGTAAGAAAATATATCCAAACAGAAAGTGAGTCAGATAATTTAAATTTCTACTATAGTTTACAAGTTTCTACGTTGCCTTATACTACAATGAGCAAATTACATCATCACTTTACTAAATAAGATAGATCTCAAATTATAAATGTGGAGATGAAACACATTGACAAAATCAACGAAACTCATTTTACCCAACAGATAAGTTTACTGTTTTGACCTGACCAATATTGGCACTCATAGAGATTAGAGATTAACTATAAATATAGGAAACAAAGGAAACATAGGCATACCAAGAAACCTTGCCAGTTCCGTGTTTGGGCAAGTGGCTAAAGGCATCCTCCACTGCTTGCTTCAGCTGTGCCACCGTTGGGTTCTTCACAACACTAATATCTTTACAAAACAACCACCCAATTGTCTCTCAATTTTCATTTATTATGAAATGGGCTAATGAAATAAAATGTCAGCCTACACTTACTAAAATTACGGGGTGGCTTCTATCAAAAGCACCAAAAGAAAACTGATAACAAGTTTAGTACTTTACAATCCACATTTGAATGCCTGCTAGGTTCACATGTAAAATTAACACTCTTGTGCATATATTTGAATTTGGAGATATTTAAGTCTGGTGCCTTGATCTTTTTAACCAACGGGTCCATAAGTATTCTGTTGATCTCCTTTTAAGTTTCCTATCATCATACTTTACCTTCTATTTTACTATATATCATTATAGCACTCTATTTTCAGTAGCTTGATAAATTGTAAGTTTGAGCTAAAACTAGTAAAAAACTTACAAATGTTTTTTTTTGGAAATGCCAGCACACACACATTTACATTCTCTCGCCATGACATAAACTACGCATTTATCCCTCACGGGATTTGAATCCATGAGCACTTGGTTCGATAACATTCACATATATATGGTATACCGCTAGGCCAAATGGGTCGATTGCTACTTTGCTAGTCAAACATAGAGTAAAGTAAACTCTTATAAAGGCGAAAACTGAATACATTATCACAAATTATCATCCAATTCAATTAGCATTACATTTCATTTTATTTGTGGCAATAACAAATTTTGAAAAAAAAGCAGAATATATCGCAGAGAGAGAAGTATTTACCAAAGGAAGAACCATCTAACTTAAGAACACTAAGCCTGATCGGTTGTATAGGAAGCTTGCCATATGAAGAAAAGCTCTTTCGATGTAACGTTTCGATAAGCCGTAATGGAGAAAGAGGACTTATCAGACTAGCAGAATTTGAGCCACTAATTTGAAACGAATACTTTTTATGATCACAACCCAAATCATCATTATTTTCTGCCAACTTTTTCATATCCTTTTATTTATGATTTTAGAGTGAATTCTTATTAGGGAAATGAAGGGTTGCTAATAATGATCATAGATACTGAAAACAACGTAAGTTAGATTAAGACACTGTTTGATTCTTTGCTTGAGGATTCAGGGGAATTAAGGTGAGGGAAGAGTTTTGCTTTTGGATATGGAAACCCCACTTCAGAAGGAAGGATTATGTCGGAGGCAGAATCTTTCGAGTACTAGATATTCCACTACTATACTTGCCATTTTAATACTCAATTTTACTACAGTACTTTAGTTTGTACCAAACGATATTCTTTTGGAGAAAAAAAAAAAGGATTTGGTCAAAATCCAACCATTCATATCAATTGTAATTTGGAAAGAATTTGACAAAACTAGTCCTCGATAATTATTCACAACTCTATTACATGATTGTCATATGTCCACTAACATAATATTTAATTATATTATCAAAGATTTTACTAAACTCTACTTAATGGGCGGAGTTTAGTGTGTATTTAATACACACAAACTTTCTTAATTTATCACAAATCGCATTAAATACATATTAAATGAACCAGTAATAATATTTAAATATAGTATTTTACAAGTTCATTTAATATGTATTTAATGTATTTTTTTGTTAATTAGGTAAATTTCTGTGTAATAAATGCACGTTAAACTTTGCCCAATGAACATTGGTTAACAAAACTCTATTATCAAAATGACAATAATACTTTTTCTCCTTCTTTTTCTCTTTCTCTTCCTCCTTCTTTCAATTCAAGTCCATATTTAAAAAAAAAACAAATTCATAACTCATATGAGATTCACAACTAGTTGAAGGTAAGTACTTTTTAACGAAAAAGCTCAAGTTGATTCAAACAAGCCATTTGATTCTTGGGCAATAAAAGTCGGATATTTACAAATGTAACATTTTTGCCTTACAATAGAAGTGAAATATGTTTGCTGGAATATGGTTCTGATGGTAATTAAATAATGTAATAGATTTAGGGTCTGTTTGGTTTAAAGTTGGGTTTTATTTTAGGATGAGTTTATAAAGTGGAGGGTTTAGGGTTGAGTAAAATTTGATTTTGATATAATTTTTTATTAAATAATATAAAAGAAAATATAGTATTTTATTATCATAAAAAGACAAAAAAAGAAAAGAATATGTGACTATAATTAAAAAGAGGCCCACAATTTTAAAAACACAGTATAATAAAAATGAATCCCCAACCTCCCACCCTGATTTTTGACATGCTGGATTTAAATGACTTAACCCCATATTCTGGGCCCACCCAAGTGTACCAAACAACGGTTTCTCACTTTGAGTCAGAAACGGATCTTAAACCCCACACACTAAACACCTCCTTAGAATTTGAAAATGAATCCATGATGTTAGATCCGTTGCTTAAAGATTGATATCAAAATGTGTTGTGGGATCACAATGACGCGAAAAATGTCAAATACTTATATTAAGATGAGCAGAACTTCAACATTATTACAGGAAAAAAAAATCCATAAGGATAAAACCTCAATTTTGCATCTGATCAAAGTATACTAACAACAGAAATTTTGTAAATTGGATCAATGAGCAATTTCTCATTTCCTCTACTTTACATAGCTAATCACGTAGTGTAGTAACTAATTAAGCATACTTGTAAAATGATATATTCACTTCTAGGTTTTGGAGCGCCTTTAGTAGCCACTTCTAGGCTCCTAAAATCGCAATGTCTGGTAGCACTTGCAACGGTACATCCATCAGGGCTCTGTGTCATCAGCGGTTACTCCATAGAATAAACTGATTATGTGTAAATTGAGCTCTTTTTTGTTCAATGAAAGTGCACACACTTGTGACCATGTGTCAACTGAGTTCAAACTAGCACTTCATGATGACTATAACGAGCCGAGTCATTAATAATTATTTCTAATAATTATGTGCTCAAACACAAAGTTTATTGATCTTATTGAATCGTCTCTAGCGGGTGTGATAATTTTAGTTTTTTGTCCAGATAGGGTCTTCTGGTCCAGATTAACCCACTTGAGATGTTATGATAGCTTTCGTTTTCAAACTCAAAATTAATCCAAATCGCAAGTCCTCACATATAATTTCAGTGGAAAATAAAGGAACCAATCGAGCTCAGATAAGGAGTCGTGGGTATGGTGATGATGATGAATGGAAAAGCAAAGAATACAGTAAATAAGTAAAAAATAATGGTAATTTAGACATTTAATATCATGTTTTAATTTCCAATATAAAAATACACTGACAAGTTGAGCATTTGATGGTTGAGCACCGTCGATTGATCCTTTAAAAAGTAGCTTTAGTGGGACACTTGTCACTTTTTCAATGGTAATCAAAATCTTTCCACTTGACCTATGATTCATTATAAGCTGCTCAAATTGATCATATCCGTCTTATCCCATTCTTTTGATGGTATTTAGAGCCTAATTACAGGGTTAGGATAAATATATTTATATTTTTGTTGGTGTTCATATAGTTAAGATAATCAATTATATTGTGTATTTTTATATTGATTTTTTAATATGTGCTAACATGGCATATGTTTATATGCATTTATTGAACATGTATGTTTTTTAAATTATATTAATTTTCATATATAACAATATTAAACATGGTAAATGAAAACAAATTAGGAAATAATTAATATCAAGTGATATATGAAAAGTAGATTTGATTAAAAACAAAAAAATTGATTGGAGAAGAAGAATAGTAGTCTTAATAATAAGAATGTTTTGACCTTAGTTACGAATTCAGTAGGCTCTTTGTTTTTGTATCTTTATTATTATGATTAAGTATTTTATTCATGATCGGTAATATTTCGTTTTTAAGTGTAGTTGTTCTCGGTATCTAATCGAATAGATATAACTTTTCAAGTTTAACTTTATTGTTTTTGGTTATAAAAGCTTAATTGGTATCTATGTCTAATTAGCACAAAGCAAGTAAAAAGGTAAAAAAATAATATCTAATACTACATATACGTACTAATCTAAAAACAAGTTGTAGCACGTAAATCAATTAAACGCACAAAATGTAAAATTACAAATTCAAATTTATACTACAAATGAACATACAAAATTCAAAATTCAAAATTAAAAATCTTGAAATAACAAACTAATTAATTTTTTAAAAAGACTAAGTCTAACAAAATTAACAAATACAAACTTTTTACTAATGACACTTTATTAAAATCTAAGAATTCAAATTTATGAAATGTTACTTTTTTTTAGAATCGTAAGTTGTAAAAAAAACTTGCAATTAGCTAATGTTTCAAACTCATCTAGTTTTAAAAATCTTATTGGACCAACAAACTGATTAGCCCAACTAAACAATTTCACTTACGAATCAAGAAAACTGGCCTGTTAAGAGATTTAATGAAAAGGACTGCTAACGTAATAACTTTCTAACAAAATAAATTAACTAACGGACCTATAGTGACTGATTGGACCGTAAGCGTAACAAGATGTATAACAGTGGAGGACTGAAGTGCTAGTTAACCAAACTCATTACAAATTTACTAAAATGAACTGATAAAATATTGTTACGTTTGAATCTTGCAAATTCCTTTTTTATGCTATTACAGTAAATTTTTTATACCTACAACTAATAATTTCTGAGGTATGTTCTACTAAGTACAGCTTATCCAACTAACAGATCCCCTAGAAATCAATGACTAATGAATTCAACTGATGCTACACTCTATCAAAATTCAAATTCTTGGCAGATTAATTCCTACTCTAAATTAGCAAATCTTCCTAAAGTGCACTGTCCTAAACACTACTACTCAAACAGAATGAAAATGTATAAAGCTAAGGCATGAATCAAAGAACTGAATTCAAAAAGATATCGAATAGCATATAACAAAGGCATTTAAACAGGTTGCAAGCACGATAACGAAACCATAATTCTACTAACATTATTACACTACGAATGCAGAAAAACAAAATACGCTTAACCTATTCGTCCGAAGATTAGTCCGCTGAGTCGAAGCGCGGCGCTGAACCGGCTTGGAAAAAACACTACTAAAACTTCAGACCGATTCTACTGACTGAATCAAATCGAGACTCAACACCAACTGATCTTCAATGTGTCTTAACAAACTGCTACGACACTGCTAATACAAGAATCGAACAAGATAGCTAGCTCAAACTGATCTACTTAACCTGATAATCCTGCAAATACAAACCAAAAATGAGCAAAGCAAAACAAAACAGAATCGTTAACTAAATCAAGTAAAAGCTTTATATACTGATTTTATGAGTTAATCCGATTCTAACTCGAAGAATATCAAAAGCTTCAGCTTATGAAATCGAAACTAACTAAAACTTATTCTAGATACTACAAATCGATCTCGAACCATATTAGGCTTAAAATCAACTCTCAAAATCTAAAAAACCAATAAGCTTATATGAAAAGTAAAAAGGGCACAAAGATCGATCTACTACTCAAACATCCAGCACGAACAATAACAAGCTTGTTGAGAGCTTATCAACACACGAATTGAACTCAGTCAAGAATAAGGAAGCAATCAAATACTAAAACTTGAAAAGCTTTGGTTAC
The DNA here is from genome assembly GCA_025667525.1 of Glebionis coronaria. Taxonomy (NCBI): domain Eukaryota; kingdom Viridiplantae; phylum Streptophyta; class Magnoliopsida; order Asterales; family Asteraceae; genus Glebionis; species Glebionis coronaria. Next base: position 189,746,473 of record CM046879.1, on the reverse strand, counting down.
TGGAAAGTTTGTTACAAAAGATAACAAGAACTATAACTGATTGAAACTTTAACTAGCTGAAAATCAATCCAATAAACTCGAATTGCAAACCACCTTCAAATGAACAGTAACTCGAAATCAGTTCAGTAATATGGAATAGAAAGAAAGTTATTGAGATAGCTATGAACTTCATTAATGGTGAAAAAGAATATCATTCGGTTACAACTACTTTAACTGAAAAACAGAATTTGTTACAAGATTTAACAAGAAAACTGAAAAGCTAATTATCTATCTACTCCTAACCTAACTATGTGTAAATCTACACCTAGCTAAACGCTTAAAATGAAGAGATCTCCTTGTATTTATAGTCGTGTGAGAGAAGAAGTGAGGTGTCGATGACGTGTCTTGTCCAATCCTCTTCTTCCACGTGTAAATACGAGGTTAAGCTATTTAGGGTTCTTCACATCCGATTTGGGCGTTTCTTCTTCTTTCACTTTTGATCCAATTAATTGGCATCATCTTGTAGAGGAGGACAAGATGATCACTTTTTCTTCTTTGATCTTTGCCTAAAACCTCCTTATTCTCTTGTGATTTGATCTTGCAGGATTTGGTGAATAAAGAGTATGGACGTCTGTTAAACCTTCTCTTTCTCTCTCTTCGAATGTAGAAGACGCGTGTGTGTGAGTTTTGACTTAGTATTTCAGTCTTTGACCGAATAAATTGGAAGTAAAGGTTAAATAAACTTTTACTTTTCCTTTTGGTCCTTCCACTTCATTTCTTTATCCAAATGTGTTAAAAGCTTTTAAGTAATATCTCTTTTCATCCTTCGTCTTTGTGAAAATTGTAACTTAAGTCCTCCATCTTGGTAATATTAGCAAGTAAGGTCCTTGAAATCTTCTTTCGTCTTTTTCTTCGTCTTTTGTCAAATAAATCCTTGAAAACGCGTGTTTGCTCAAAAATGCATCTTGTTTACCTGCAAACACAAAAACACAAATACCCACGTAATTCTGATATTTTTTAGTTAAATATAATGTATTTGGCTGTGTTTTGAGTGGTCTTTGGATCATAATTGATGAGTGTTTTCACACTTATCAACTCCCCTCCACTTGACCATTGCCATGGCCTCATGCAATGTAGTATTTCAAAGCTCTAGAGTGCACTTTTCTCATAATTAATCCACCTTGGCCATTTTATGATTTAATAAACTATGCTATGCTACATAATGAATGATTTTGAATATTTACAATGCAATGCAAAGAAAGCAAATCTATTTATATATTTTTTGATTTTATTGAAATGGTTTTGATGGAAATAACTCATAAAGAAATCAATGACTTAGATTAGGACTTTTGGTACCATGAACACTTATCACCCTCAAATTTCACTTTCCCCATACCAAGCTTAAAAACAAGATCATTGTTATCCACAAGTGAAAGTGCGTCAACTCATTCATATAGATTAATTGTGTTACTCTTATACCCCCATTTATTATTCCTCTAAGATCGGTTATTATTTGAGCAAATTGCTTGGAAGAAAATTTCTCATTATTTAAAGCGTGAAATATAAGAAATGTAAAATCTCAAAATAAGGAAGCGTGGTTTTAATCCTAAGTAATCCTCTCATCCATTACTCGAAAAACCGCCCACAATTGATATAAGTCCGACTCAAGTATAATAAGTCATTCGCCTTATGTGTAAGATCCTTATGTCATGCATTAATAAGTAGCTACACACTCGCTAAAGAAAGAAAAATAAAACTCACGCAATAATTTACATCCGCCGCCTTTTTGAGACCTTGGATCTTCAATCCCGCAACCCGTCAAGGTAATATTGGATTGGAGCAACTATCAAATCCCCGCAACCCTTGTGAGAGTAATATTGGAATTCAATACTTACTATAATTAACACTTCACTGCCCCTCTTGGGAGTCTTGTATAATTTCTTTTTTCTAGCCACTCATTTTTTTCAAGCCGCTCTTATTTTTCTTTATTCCTCACAAAGAAAGTTGAAAAGAATAAAAGGAAAAACACCCGCTAAGTATTAATCATGACATAAGTCTAGTACACATAAACGTTCTAACTTAGAATCTTAAGACGTACTTATACCAACCACGAATGATTAGTCAAAAATGCATATGAGACTACAAACCAGTTAAAACCGTTCTTGATGATTTATTAACATATATACATGCGTTGACGAGAAAGTAAAGGTTACGAAAGGGGATATAAAAGCCATAATTAATGAATATGAGGTTCATCTAGCCCTTAACACTTATTTCAAACTCTATCATCTCTTGTTCTCCATAGTTTAAAATCTCAAATAATGAGACTAGTGGATGCTTAGCCTAATAAACCAATAAAGGTCTACATGGTTAAGGCTACTAGCTAGAAAATGCTTGGATAAGCAAACTGGGGTTGAGTAAAAGTATCCATGGCAGACCTAATATGTCAAAGATATCTAAATTTGTTAAACCATGTCCTTTATTATATTTTTTCCTTTTTATATATTTTTGATGAAAAATAAAAGAAGAATATATACAATGCAAATGTGTTATGCAATGAAAAATGATTTGATGAAAAAATTATGAATGCGTATTTTTGGTGGCCAAAGTAGATCAAAATTTTGAAAAATTAATTTCCAAGTTATCATGAAGGTCAATGACAAAGTCTAGGTAAGGTCACTTCGATAGAAGACCCCCTACACTTAAGATAAACATTGTCCTCAATGTTTAAGAGTATTGAAGTAAACTCCCCTACAGTTATGACATTGATAACTTTGTTTAACTCGAGCTAAGGAAAAGACAACTAAAGGGTATTCATTTTAAGCACAAGTGTTGAATATCACGATAGCAAAAACTAATCGAAGTGAACCAGATACACGGGCCTCCTCCATAAGCTCCAAGAATGAAATGAGAGAGAGCAACCCTTGAAACAAACACTAAAAGACGAAGAAAAGCACCCCTCCACTTCAACTCTACTATAACACCCTTTAATTAAACCTAACCTATTTAGATCTACTCTACATTTTCTATCCTAGTTATACAATGCTTGAGTTTTTTTTTAACCCTAAGTCGCTAGCTCGACTCGGCCCCGAATTAGATTGTCCTTGGGGAAACATCATGGAGAATAAAGGATATCCACTTTGAAGCACATCTCACATGATACACTCAAACTTAACACGTTGCCATTTACTATAAGATTTACAAAATCCACCTCGATAAATGGAACGGTCCAATGTGTCTCAAGTTTGTCCAACATACGAAAGCTCTCATATATGAAGCACACCAGGATCAAATACATAGTTTCCATATCTATATGTGAACAACTCAAAAGTAGGTAGCATCACGAAAGTAAGCTCATACGAGAAGCGCATATCAATCAAAGTCACACTCTTAAGTGGAGTAGATGAAAACCAAGGTATCTCAGATATACAAATCCCAGGAACAAAAACCTTTCCTTTCATGGGAAAATAAGAAGATGAACTCGTATCAACCATATAAGATTCTCCCTTAGTGATCAACGCATCATGAGACAATGAAGGTGTAGGAATCAAAACATTCATAACTATTATGTCCATGTTGGGCTCCTCATCATCATCAAAAGGTGGGGAATCTTCCATAGAAGGCATAATGAAAGGAGGATCAATAGTAATAGTGTCTTGTGGAGGAGGTGTAAGCTCTATGTTCCCAAAAAGCAAGTTCTCACTAAGACGAATCTCCTCTTCCCAATTAGAATCACTATCATCAACCTCAATATCAATATTAGCAAGATTAGCCTCTATGATAGCATCAATATCCATATGAGAATCCATATCAAAGGTTTTGGGTTCTAAAGGTGCCTTAGGTGTAAAAGGATCAATCTCTAAGAGTATAGGATCTTCATCAATAACCAACTTCAAGGGTGGGAGGGTGGGAATAGAAGACTCAAAAGAAGGTGTATTAATGAGAGAATCACTCAAAGGGATGATATAATCATGAAAATCAATAGGTGCAACCTCAAAAACCGGTGAAGAAATATCAATGAAAGGTTCTTCTTCTATGGAATCATCATTATGGTTTTCATTCAATGCTTCAATCGAGGAGATAAGATTATAAACGTTTGATAAAACCTCACGAATATGAACATCTTCCACTTCTTCAATAAGAGCAACATCTTCATCTAAATTAGGAATGTCATCTTGACATGAAAAGTCATCGGATGATATATCATAAGATGCCTCACTATAATCACAATCATCATCCTCTATTTGTGGCAAATCTTGCTAAAATTCTTCCTCAATATCATTATCCCTTTCTTTAAACAATTCATCAAGATCAAAGTCACCAAAATCACTAGTAGTAGCATGAAGGTCAACGTGTGATGAAATCTCAATGTGATCATGGAGAGAAGAAGTATCAATACAAAGCTCGTCATATGGTTCATTGGAAACACCCTCAAGCTCTCTTTGGATTGGGATAAGGTTCTCAACACTAGAAGAGGTTAATTCATTCAAATCGATGTTTGTATTAGTGCTAAGAGGCTCGTCCCCCATGGTTAAAGATTCGGTGGGTTCCACGTGAGGTAAAGGTGATGAAGGTGTGTCATCATTAAGTGTATCATCCTCAACATCTACTCTCAAAGAAGGCGCATCATCAGGTAAAGCATCGCAAGGTCTAATGTATTGCAAGGCGTGTGTTCGCAAGCCTAAGATGTTCGGATCAATTGCCCCTTTCATTTGCTCAAGTGCTTGCATTATAAGTTTAAAAGCGTCTTCACTCAAGAAATGATAAATGCCTTGATTTTGAAAGGTTGTTTGATTATGACCTTGAAAATTTCCGTCATTTTGAAAATCGTCTTGATTTAAAAATTCTTGATTTTGAAAGTCGTCATGAAACCCTTGATCATAATCGCTCGCGTGTAGATGACAATTATTTTCACCACGCGGTCCTCCACAAGTCGCACATGGCCCATACACAGCTCGATAATGCTCGTCTTGTAATATCTCTAAAATAGGACGATTATCCATGTGTGGAAAAATGGTCGAATGTATAAACAATTAAATGACGTTTAAAACACTTCCTCGGGGAAGGAAGTAATACACCAAAGGTGGTATGGTTACACGTGTGCGAGTACACGTGTAAATAAACTCGAGGAGTGAGAGATGAGCTCTCGGTCGACTTTTGAAGGAGAAGAGATTATCTCCCTCGAGGTTCGATAATTAATATCCACAAGAAAATATATAGATCTGTAATAATAATTCGGTGGCACACCACGCACTACTATCACCCTTGAAAGACCCACAGGGAAGCGGGTAAACGAGACGGCACGTAGCACTTAAGAGCCTGCTTCTTTAGAATGTGTAATACACTCGCCTTATACCCCTCGCACAGTGGCCTCTTTCTCAAGATCAAGTAGATTGCAGTATTTATCTATTGTGCCTTAATTAAATTTGATCGATGCACGTGTCAAGGACCGAAACACTCCCGAACACGGTGTATTGCTTCGGCAATACTTATGGAAGTATGTGGATTAAGTGTTCGTATCTACGTATATGTATTTACATATAATAATATATCAAAAATATTTTTGTATTTATTTTATTTTTTAAGAAAAATACTATATGTACGTAAAAACGATGCAAAACGATATATACAATAATATTTTGGTTGTAATCTTTTAGGAAAAAGATTACTTTTTGGATTTTTTATTTTTTGGTTCAGTTCTTTAGGAAAAGAATTGATGTTGTGGTTTTTTATTTTTTATATTTTTATCTTTTTGATTTTTTATGTTTTTGATTTATAATACGTAAAAATAACGTTCACAAAGTGAACAGATCCCAAAATCCAATCCTCTCACTCGAAACCGTTAATCTTCACGAAAAGAACCGGCAGCGGCGCCATTTAATATTTTGTTTTTAAGTGTAGTTGTTCTTGGTATCTAATCGAATGGATATAACTTTTCAATTTTGACTTTATTGTTTTCGGTTATAAAAGCTTGATTGGTATTTATGTCTAACTAGCACAAAGCAAGTAAAAAGGCAAAAAAATAATATCTAATACTACATATACGTACTAATCTAAAAACAAGTTGTAGCACGTAAATCAATTAAACGCACAAAATGTAAAATTAAAAATTCATATTTATACTACAAATGAAAATACAAAATTCAAAATTCAATATTAAAAATCTTGAAATAACAAACTAACTAATTTTTTTAAAAGACAAGTCTAACAAAATTAACAAATACAAACTTTTTACTGATGACATTTTATTAAAATCTATAAATTCAAATTTATGAAATGTTACTTTTTTTTGAATCGTAAGTTGTAAAAAAAAACTTGCAGTTAGCTAATGTTTCAAACTCAGCTAGTTTTAAAAATCTTACTGGACCAACAAACTAATTAGCCCAACTAAAGAATGCCACTTACAAATCAAGAAAACTGGCCTGTTAAGAGCTTCAATGAAAAGGACTGCTAACGTAATAACTTTCTAACAAAAGAAATTAACTAACGCACCTATAGTGACTGATTGGACCGTAAGCGTAACAAGATGTATAACAGTGGAGGACTAAAGTGCTAGTTAACCAAACTCATTACAAATTTACTAAAATGAACTGATAAAATATTGTTACGTTTGAATCTTGCAAATTCCTTTTTTATGCTATTACAGTAATTTTTTATACCTACAACTAATAATTTCTGAGCTATGTTCTACTGAGTACAACTTATCCAACTAAAAGATCCCCTACAAATCAATGACTAATGAATTCAACTGATGCTACACTCTATCAAAATTCAAATTCTTGGCAGATTAATTCCTACTCTAAATTCGCAAATCTTCCTAAAGTGCACTGTCCTAAACGCTACTACTCAAACAGAATGCAAATGTATAAAGCTAAGGCAGGAATCAAAGAACTGAATTCAAAAAGATATCGAATAGCATATAACAAAGGCATTTAAACAGGTTGCAAGCACGATAACGAAACCATAATTCTACTAACATTATTACACTAAGAATGCAGAAAAACAAAATACGCTTAACCTATTCGTCCGAAGATTAGTCCGATGAGTCGAAGCGCGGCGCTGAACCAGCTTGGAAAAAACACTACTGCAACTTCTGACCGATTCTGCTGACTGAATCAAATCGAGACTCAACACCAACTGATCTTTAATGTGTCTTAACTAACTGCTACGACACTGCTAATACAAGAATCAAACAAGATTGGTAGCTCAAACTGATCTACTTAACCTGATAATCCTGCAAAATCAAACCGAAAACGAGAAAGGAAAAACAAAACAGAACCGTTAACTAACTCAAGTAAAAGCTTTATCTACTGATTTTATGAGTTAATCCGATTCTAACTCGAAGAATATCAAAAGCTTCAGCTTATGAAATCGAAACTAACTGAAACTTATTCTAGATACTACAAATCGATCTCGAACCATATTAGGCTTAAAATCAACTCTCAAAAGCTAAAAAACCAATCAAATTATATGAAAATTAAAAAGGGCACAAAGATCAATCTACTACTCAAACATCCAGCACGAACAATAACAAGCTTGTTGAGAGCTTATCAACACACGAATTAAACTTAGTCAAGAATAAGGAAGAAATCAAATACAGAAACTTGAAAAGCTTTGGTTACTGGAAAGTTTGTTATAAAAGATAACAAGAACTATAACCGATTGAAACTTAACTAGCAGAAAATCAATCCAATAAACTCGAATTGCAAACCACATTCAAATGAATAGTAATTCGAAATCAATTCAGTAATATGGAATAGAAAGAAAGTTATTGAGAAAGCTATGAACTTCATTAATGGTGAAAAAGAATATCATTAGGTTAATTTGTTACAAGATCAAGAAAACTGAAAAGCTGATTATCTATCTACTCCTAACCTAACTATGTGTAAATCTACACCTAGCTAACCGCTTGAAAAAGAAGAGATCTCCTTGTATTTATAGCTGTGTGAGAGAAGAAGTGAGGTGCTGATGACGTGTCTTGTCCAATCCTCTTCTTCCACATGTAAATACGAGGTTAAACTATTTAGGGTTCTTCACATCCGATTTGGGTGTTTCTTATTCTTTCACTTTTGATCCAATTAATTTGCATCATCTTGTAGAGGAGGACAAGATGATCACTTTTTCTTCTTTGATCTTTGCCTGAAACCTCCTTATTCTCTTGTGATTTGATCTTGCAGGAGTTGGAGTATGGACGTATGTTAAACCTTCTCTTTCTCTCTCTTCGACTGTAGAAGACGCGTGTGTGTGAGTTTTGACTTAGTATTTCAGTCTTTGACCGAATAAATTGGAAGTAAAGGTTAAATAAACTTTTACTTTTCCTTTTGGTCCTTCCACTTCATTTCTTTATCCAAATGTGTTAAAAGCTTTTAAGTAATATCTCTTTTCATCCTTCGTCTTTGTGAAAACTGTAGCTTAAGTCCTCCATCTTGGTAATATTAGCCAGTAAGGTCCTCGAAAGCTTCTTTCGTCTTTTTCTTCGTCTTTTGTCAAATAAATCCTTGAAAACGCGTGTTTGCTCAAAAATGCATCTTGTTTACCTGAAAACACAAAAACACAAATACCCACATAATTCGGATATTTTTCAGTTAAATATAATGTATTTGGCTGTGTTTTGAGTGGTTTTTGGATCATAATTTATGAGTGTTTTCACACTTATCAATCGGTTACATTCTATTTTGAACAAGTGTTTAATCATTAGTTATGTGCTTTTAAAAAGCACTCTTTAATCTCGCAAACTTTTTTATGAGTATCATATATGATAACTGATGAGACCATAATTATACATGGTCTCATCGTCCAAAACGGGCTTAAAACGGTGAAAATATCATTAAAGTGCCATATATATGCTTGTGTTTGTTAAATGTGTATTTTAGGTACGGATATCGGGAAAATGGCAAAAGATCACAAGAATCAAGCAAAAACGAACACGGGAAACGAAGCTGCACAATGAACCGGACCCAAGTGTTGAAATTTCCAAAAAGACCTTTGAAGAATTGAAGATTGTCAAGTTTGGTCCCTCAATTATTGAAGACTTGTCACATATGACCCTCCAAGAATACATTTGTACAAGATTTATCCTCAAAGATTAAAGGAATTACACAAACAGCCCTTGGGATATATGAGAGTTACATGATATGTCCTTAAATAACAAAAAGACTGACTATGCCATTGGAAAAGGACTAACAAAGAGATAACCAAAGGACTTAAAGTGCAAACTGTTATGAAGGGGAGTTAACAGGGAGGGACCAGATTTGCCAAAAAAAAACCCAAACCTTATTTAACCTAACCCATTAATATACCCATTATCTTCCATTTACCCACCAAATCAAAAACCAACCAATCTCCTTGTGCCACCTCACCTTGCCTGACCCAAAACCCTTAACCAACAACCCATTTAACCCGACCCACTCACCACGTCACTAATCCACCCACCTTATAGTTAATACATTTTTTAAACATCATTAAAAATGTTTTAAAGAGGCGCTAAACACTTTTAATCCCAACCCATAAGATCTATGACCATGTTCATATGGCTAAGAACCCTAATTCATGGCTTCTTAATTAAGATAAATTGAGCTAATTAAAGCTCCAGATCTGCTGGTTACCATACACTAAACATAACCAAACCTCTAAACTTGACCCTACATCCCCCATGTGACCCCTGGTCCCCTCCCCTGTACACTTTTAGGTCCAAGACAAAATCCCTGCAGAGAGATCAACAGTTCTCACGAATTTCGTGTTGGCTAAGTGTTGTATGAACGTTTGAGATCAATTTGGCCAGCTATCACCAAGCAAACAAACAAAAACCTTCAAATGGGACGATTGAACAAGATTGGATGATTTCAAAATTCAAAAGCAACAAGGGCATTCCTGGAAGTTCATATAGCATTAGGGTTTATTCACATTGTATTCTAGAATCCTCCTTGTAGCCCTATATAAAGGGCACTTAGGCATTTCCAGTAGGGATGTTCTTGGTTTTTCCATTTGGTCAAAACATTGTAATCCCTTTTCTTCATATATGACAAAGTTGGTATTGTTTATTGACGAAAAATCCTAGTTCCTGTTACCATAATTGATATTGTTACTATTTACTTTGCTCTCAATCCATTTTCAAAACTTGTTTTAAGTGTTCAGTCATCTGTGTTTCAAAAAAGTCAAAAGTACCTGGTTTTGGGGATGAAATCTTTCCTTGCTAAGTTAGATTATCAGGGTCATAAACCACATGTTCATTAGTATTGATCATGAGGTAGTGCTTATTGTGTGATAAGCAAACCCTAGTGAGGTGCACAAGGGTGTGGGGAAGGACCGATCGTTGTAATAAATGTTTCTTATACTCTAGTTATAATTGTACTAACAAGCTTAAGGTCACTAAGCTTCTATAAGTTGCTCAACAGACAGGTTATAGAGGCTTGTTTGTAGGCCTCAAGTTCCCTGTGTATTTTCTTTATGTTCAAAACAGCCATCCTTGAACCCTTGCTCTCCCATTGAGCGACCAAAAGAGGGTCTCATTTCTTGTCACTTGTCTAAGACATCCCTGAGCTAGTGTTCAGCTATTGAACAAGCTCAGGGGAGCATAGCTGACCCCCATAGGACGTTGTTGGGGGTAGGTGAGTCCTTGTTTCTTTTATTTCTTTATCTACCAAAAAAAATCCTACATGCTAAGTGTTTTAAAAATCTGTGAGTGTTCATGTTGATTTGATAATAATTTGCCTTGAATGATTGTTTGTGAAGTTTTTTAGAAAATTCTCAAGTGTTTTGCATGAAATTCCTTTGAAAAGTTTCCATACTTGGAGTTTAAAGGCTGTTTTGGCACCAGTGATATACTAAAATAGGTTTGGTTACTCTAAAAAGTCCATAGTTAACTGGTTGGAACATTGGTTTGAGTTGTGTTTGACTATTGTGAAAAAACAAAGTTTGATAAATAATTTGGGTAGTAACTGCATCAACTTACAGTTGGGTAGTATAAGTTGCTGTCTTGTGTTTTGAAGCATAAAGTTTTGGCCAGAGATAAGTTAGGAGATATGTTAGACTTATATGCATCTATATTTGTGGTTTGTATAACTAGAAATCAAGTTTTGAGGTCTTGAAATTCGTTTGCTTGTCAAACATATCAGCAATGTCTTTCTTCCTTGGTCAATCATATCAGTAGGGGTTTAGGGAGGTAATTTTTGGTTTTAAGTTCTAATTTTTGACACACACACTTAGTTTTTAAGTTATTCTAGTTGTGCATAATTTGGCATTGGAGGTTTGTCTAGAACTGGTGGCTTAAAATTGCATGAACACCCCCTGTAATAGCATTTAAACCACCATACCCTACTTTTTCATGTTCCTTTGCTAAAATTGTTTGAATCTGTGCAAGTTAGAGTGTTTATTGGTGTTGTTTTTTTATTGTTTGTGACTCCCTACAACTCCATGGTTGTAGGGGTGCCTTGATTGCCCAAAAACACTAAGTAAAACAAGCTCAAAAGAGCTTATTTCACTCTCTGTGAACAACAGTGGGAACCCCTGTTCCCACTGGCCATTGCTAGCTAGCCACTGCTTAGCTAAAAAACAAAGAAAGCAACAAGTCACTATCATATAGTAACTGTTTTTGTCTTATTAGGGGTTTTATCACTTTTAGATATAATTTCATTTTTCCTCGGTATAATAAAATAATTTAGGATTTTTAGAAAAGTAATTTTATTTTTTCGATGATTTAATTAATTTTTAGGATTATTTTAATATTTTAATAGTTTTAAGTCATTTAAAAATAGAATTTATTAGATAAAAAAGTTTAAAAAATACTTTTTAGTTAAAATATAATATAAGTAAGATTCTTATTTGATAAAATAATATTTTGGGTTTATTTTTGATTTGATTTAATTTTAAGGAATTAAATAGCATTTAGAATTGAATATTAAATTGAAAATAAGTTTTAAATTTTTTTTGTAAATTTTTATTCTTATTTATATTATTTTGGATTTGTTTTTTATTTTTAACTAATTTTTAGTTTAAAATTTTAAATTTGTCACGTTTTACGTTTTTATTTAAATTAATCGTAGCCGTCCTTTTTTTATTTCCTTTTTCATCTAATCAATATTAATCTCAAATACTACAAGTTTACCACACACATTAATCCTCCTTGGTGAATGAACTCAATACTGGGGTCATAAGTGTTTTACGTTTTCCTAAACATACACTTAGTACTTACCACTTTTATGTTGTCTTTCCTAAAACACGTATCTTTATTACTATCATTTTGGCGTCGCTGCCGGGGATGCGTGTTGTGTTTAAATTTGGAATATTTTGTTTTTGATATTAACCATAAATAGTATTTTGTGTGATTAGCACTCTAATCACTCGTATTATCGATGTTCGTTTTTTGTGATTATTATTAATATATTTTATTACGTATCATAATAAATCTAAAGTATCTCCAAATACGCGAGAAATCGCACCTCATTAGCGGGCGTTCCGGTCGTTAGTGAGTGTATCGAAATCAAACAAAGAAAAAGCAAAATAGATAAATACTTTTAAGAAGCTTAATCTCGACAAGTACAAACTATAAGGTGGGTATAAGGCGGTTGTATTTCACGACCTAAAGGAAAAAGGCTCTTAAGTGCTTCGTGCCGCCTCGTTTCCTCCGCTTGCTTGTGCGTACTTAGAAAGTGAAGGCCGATTAAGGGTTTGCCAACCAAAGTATTAATCTACGTATCATATATACTTTCTTGGTTTTGAATTATTGAACCCTCTTAAACGTTTTGGTGCTCCACCAACGTTTTAAAGTCATCGAAAGCTTTCACTTCACGTAATCGTTTTCATTCCTTGAGGCTTCTCTAATCAAAAGGTTTGATTCGAGGAGAGATTTGTAGATTTGTGTCTACGTAATTCAAGAGAAAAATTCAAAAAATTAAAAACAATCAAAAGCACAAAAAAAACTAAAAATCAACAGAAACCCCAAAAGAATCTTCTTTTCTCACCCCCATGTTTTATGTTACGTTTATGTTAACTCGTTCTCAAGCAAAACATGCATGTAAACGTCGAAATCGAAAGGAAGGAACACCAACTCCTTCTATTGAAGAATCTCCCATTGGCGAACCCATTATATAACAAGAATCTTCCATGGCTAATCGTACTATGATGGAGTTGCTTCAAGCACCACCAAGGGTTATGGAGAAGCGATTGTGATTCCCGCTATCCTTGCGGAGAATTTTGAGGTTAAGACGGGTTTATTGTCCATGATCCAATCTAACAAGTTTCGTGGTGACGAAAAGGACAACCCTCATAACCACACTCGCCATTTCGACCGTCTTACATCGACTTGTAAGTTTAAGGATGTCTCGAATGACTCCATTAAGATGACGCTTTTTCTGTATTACTTAGAAAGGCCCGCCAAAATTTGGCTCGAGAAAGAACCACTCAATTCCATATTGACGTGGAAGGATCTCGTGTCCAAATTCTTTAACCATTTTTTTCCGCCCTCTAAGACTACGCATTTGAAAAACGAGATTTCAAAGTTTCACAACAATATAATGAGAGTTTTTCAACGGACTGGAATATGTTTAAGGAAATGTTGCATGAATGTCCTCATCACTGTTTTTCCGACTTACATCAAAATGACACGTTATACAATGGATTGAATGATCATGAACGAGATTATCTTAATGCCGCCGCGGGTGGTAATTTTTTGTGTAAAACGGTCGAAGAAGCATTGACAATCATTGAAAATAGGTTCAAAGTTTATAGCCCTCGTAACACATCGAGTGTTAACATGGCTTCGCCTTCATTGTCACGTACCATTGATGCTAGACAAATTGAGTCTAATGTGGAAAACAAATTGTTCGATAGGTTTAAGGGATTGTTTAAAGAGCTTAAAAATAGTGAAAAACCCACTCCCGCTACGGATAAAGCGGTTGAAGTTACATTGGTGGAGCTCATGATTTGTGCATTACCTCCGGTGGTAACACTTCGAGTGCCTACGCGGCCACGGGAACTTACAACCAAAACGGTTAAGTTACCCGCACTAATCAATTGACTCCACCGGGTTTTCCACCTAATCAAAACAATCAAAATGCTAACAACTATCGCAACAAAAATCAAGGTGGTTACCAAGAAAATCAAGGAATTATAACAAGGGTAATTACAACAATGGGAATCAAGGGAATAGTGGTCAAGTGCAAACCCAAAATCAAAACCGTAATTTTCAAAACCCGAGTCAAGGATTTCAAAATTCTTACATTAAAGAGGTTCCAAATGAATTTTTGAATTACGCTACAACAAATGACAAAACTCTTGAAAATATCCAAGAACAATTGGGGGAAATGGCTAAAAACACAACGGAAATAACAAATCTTGCTAAGGAAAATGCCAACATGAGAATTGAATTGAAGAACGATTTTGCAAACCAAATTTGAGGTCAAAACAACAAAATCGAGCAAAGTCACTCTAAGCTTGAACAAATGATAGACCAAAGTGCCACTAAGCAAGATGTTAAGCTTAATGCTATCTTAGAAGCTATCAGGATTAAGAAAGCCTCTACTTCGGGTGGTCTTCCTAGAAACACCATATCAAACCCGAAGGGAGAGATGAAAGGGATTACCACACGTAGTGGTAAGACCTTTAAAGAGCCTACTCCTCAACCAATTACTCCTACGGAGGAGGAAATTAAGGAATAACCCGAGGTGGTGGTCGAAAAGGAGCAAATCCCAATCCCACGAAGTATCGCTCAAACCACACCTACGGTCGACCCTTTACCAAGTTTAGAACCCGAGATTCTAAAGGATATGCCTATGTCCCACTCAACACCACCCTTACCTTACCCATCGAGACATCACAAGGAAAAAAATGCAAGAACGTAACAATTATCAATTTGAGCTTTTTATAAAAATGTTTCATGACTTGCATTTTAACATAAGTTGTGTTGACGCTTTGATTATGATGCCTCGATTTGCCGTCAACTTTAAAAGTATGTTGAACGATAAGGAGAAATTGCAAAAATTTAATCATTGTTCATCGGTTTTTCTTAACCGCATACCTCAAAAAGTCGGTGATCCAAGTAAATTCTTATTTCCGTGTGGTATCCAAGATATGGAAGAATGTTACGCCTTGGCCGATCTTGGTGCTAGTATTAGTTCGATGCATCTTTCGATGTTTAAGTCGCTCAACCTTCCTAATCTTACTCCTTCAAGAATGTCTATCGAGATGGCCGATCATTCTACAATTCCCGCATGTGGAACGACCGAAGACGTTTTTATGAAAGTGGGAAAGTTCTATTATCCGGTAGACTTTATCGTAGCCGATATCCCCACGGATCCTCAAGTTCCTCTCATTTTAGGTCGTCCATTTTTGGATACATCGAAAGCGATTATTGATGTGCATGCTAGGAAAATCACTTACGCTTCAACGACGAGGAACTTGTTATAAACACACTCCAAAATTCTCATCTTTCTCATGTTTATTCTATCGCGACTATGAAGCATGTTGATTTAATCGATGTTGTTTGCGAAGAATTTTCACAAGAGATTTTAGGCTTTGCCAATAAAGCAAATAGTGGCAATCCCACTATGCTCGATCCAATCCTTGATAATTCGACACCTTCTTTCACTCCATTTGAAGGAGGGGGTTTTACTTTGGAAGAGTTTGATGTACCTCAAACTTATAACGAATACCTCGACAACGATGAGGATTTTTCAATTATCAAGGATTTCTAAACGATTTCCCATTTTCTCCGCCGATGGAGGTTATGAGTATTGAACCAAAATCTTCAATCGAGGAACCACCAACCCTCGAATTGAAATATCTTCCTCCTCACCTTGAATACATATTCTTGGAAAGAGACGATACGTTTCTGGTTATTATTACGAAAGATCTTTCGGATGATGAAAAAACCGCACTTATCAATGTCTTGAAGTCTCACAAAGGGGAAATTACGTGGAAACTTTCTGACATTAAGGGTATTAACCTAAAAATTTGTACCCACAAAATTTTAATGGAGGAGGACTACAAGCCCGCAATCCAACGTCAAAGAAGGGTAAACCCTAAAATTCACGACGTCATCAAAAAGGAAGTTCTTAAACTACTTTACGCGGGAATGATTTACCCTATATCCGCTAGCCCTTGGGTGAGCCCAATCCATTGTGTCCTTAAAAAGGGAGGAATGACCGTTGTGCCAAAATAATGACAACGAGTTAATTCCAACTCGACTCGTGACTGGTTGGAGGGTGTGTATTGACTATCGTAAGTTAAATGACGTCACTCGTAAAGATCATTTTCCCTTTCCATTTAATAAGTGTGTAAACACTTATCCTTTTACCACTTAAAACAAGGAAAAACCAAACCAAAACGTGTATTTAATGTCGTAAATGTCGTAATTACGCGTGGTTTTGTGTTAAATAGGTACAAAAGATCATAAATGAAGAAAACACGGGATTTCACGGACATTTATCGAAGAAAAAGTCAAAGATGAAGTCAAAAGACCAAAAGTGCCAAAAGAATGGAGTTTGAAGGGTTAAGGATGAAGATTTAATAGAGTTTTAACAACAAGGACCATTTTTTCCATTCTCCAAAGTCATCCACTTACAAACCACATGGAAGAGCATAAAATTACGAAACCAACGGTCCCGACCTCGCGTCATAACTCCTCACGATTTGTTCCCTATGAATAATTCAAGTTTAATTAGTTTTTAAATTAAATTAATATTTTTTTAATAATTAATAATATAAATAATATAAATATAAATATTTCCGAAAATTAATAAATATAAAAATAAAATAAAAAGTTTTTATAAAATATTTAAATAATTTCTGTTTATTGTTATTATTATTATTATTATTATTATTATTATTATTATTATTATTATTTATAACTATCATCACTTTATTAGAAACAAAAAGGGATTTACAACAAACTAGATGGGAGTCGAGATACTATCTGCGCTCCCACCCCTTTAGCAATAGCAAAACCTATTCTATGGAAAATATGTACAGCAGCGCGCGCTCCAATGTCTTGAGACTTAGAAAATCTCTGGATCCGCTTCAGCAACGCAACTGCATCTTCCTGCAACTCACCTAGAGAAGTAAATAAAAAAGGAAGAAACCCATATCTGAGAGCTGCACACTTAGTCATATACTTGCATTGTTTACGTTGTGCAACATCAATCACAGCTCGCCGGGTACAAAGTCATTCATCCCCGTTCGAGTCAAAGGAGAAGAACTAGTCAGATCAACACACACATCTTTACCTCCATCCCAAGAATAAAACAAAATATCTGCCGGACGTAAGGCATTATCAAGTCCTCCATCTAATCCGATATTAACTTCCTTTCCGACAGATAACCCTGAATGATAGCATATATCAGCAAGAGTATCACGTACCAAATTGTGACGATTCTTAATCCCAACGATACCAGCACACGATACAGCATGATCCCCAAATATACCCCCATCAAATACTCTCGAACAAGCTAAACAGGGCTTCAAAACAGAGAACAAGGGAATACCTAAGCGATAACACAAAACACATCGATAAGTCCTCACATTCATAGTCTGACCCAACCCCGAGATAGGAACCGTCCTAAGCCAATCAGAAGTATGATCCTCCCTCTGATATGCCCATGAAGCCATCTGTCGAGCAGATAAAGCGAAAGTGGATTCTGCATTCTTAATAACCCGAACAAAATATATATCTGCCATTTTCTTCATGATTTTGGGGGCAGCGACTTCACTCAGATTACTTAGAAAATCAATCTCCATAACCGAGTTAAACACACATAAGGAATCATGAAACTGAAGTCCATAAGATCTAATAGCAGTGTGTTGAAGTAGCTTAGACTGCAAATCAGCTGACTGTAACCGAGAAGCAAGAAAAGCATAATGCAATACATCACCCGCAGAATAAACACCCAACCCCCCAAAGGAAAAGGGCAACGTAGCAAGTATCCACTGCTAATCACCAAATCCCGGTCCAGAAGCAATAACGATACGCTCCAAAGAAGAACGGAGTGCCATATCAAAAGAACTTTGGGCAGACTTAAAAGCACAGGGTGAACATGTACGCATAGAAAAATATTACTTGGAAATACCGGCACAAGAACGAAGAAGCAGCAACTCACATTGAGGGTCATTAATTTTGAACACGGCATCCATAAGCTCAATAGTCTTAGCCACAAGCTTCGACACAAGCTGACTACAAAAATCAAGGTCTACACTCGCAGCCCCCCGAACAACTTAACACCGCGCGTAGGTCGAGCAATATTATCTGGGAACACACCAACAAACTTGCTGCGAGGATCCTCGGTCGGCCAAAAAACTTCAGTCTTATCTATATTCAGATGCAAGCCATACACGGGGCCATCCTTCATGATACACTCCAAAACTTTCCCCACAACCAAAGTATCCCCAATAATAGTACCACCGTCCAAATACTAGGCCTGTAAAGAAAGAGAGAAGGAGTCCCGAATCTTACATATCAATGGTTGAAGTACAAGAGCAAAGAGTAACGGACCAAGAGGGTCACCCTGCTGTACCCCCTGACATGACCTTAATACATGCTCCCCATAATACAACCTTGTCGGGCTAGAATGACAGAACTCCACCCAAGAAGAGATGGAGGGATAACGAAGACGAACCTCTTGCAACATAACCTCTCGATCTACCAAATTGAAAGCATTTTTAAAATCCACTAGTAACATCGATAAACCAACATCATCACCATACCTCTCAAGGAAGCGATTCACATCATGAAGAATAGCCTCACTCCCTCCCGACACCCCCACCCCAAACTATAAATCACCAAAGTACCCATCCAAAGAATGACCAACCTCATAAGAACATACCTTGGAAACAAGCCGTGTCCAGACAGTACCTACAACAATGGGACGGATCCCACCACCAGGCTTAACCAACGGGGTGAGAGGAGCACTAGCGATATACTCACCCAACACCTTGGGACAACGCCCATCAAGAAAAAGGTTCACTACTTGGGTGATAGAAGAAACTAAATCATCAGAAATAGCAAGCGTAGAACCACTCAAAAAATCTATAAGATGCTGGGCCCGCAACCCATCCCGCCTACAAGACGTACCTCGGGGAAAACGCTTGATCATATCAAGAACCACATATTTAGAAACAACAAGGTGATGAAGATCAAGAGGTATATCTGGTAAAGAAGGAGCATGAACAAAAGGATGCTTATTCTTTAAGTCTAGAAGAGTAGTATCATTATAAGGAGCCACACCAGATGAAGAAAGAACTCTGACAGCCGTAAAATAATGGCCATCAGAAATTAATAAGTGTGTAAACACTTATCCTTTTACCACTAAAATCAATGAAAAACAAGACCTAATCATGTGTTTAATATCGTAAAAGTCAGAATTACGCGTGGTTTTGTGTTTTTGTGTGAAATAGGTACAAAAGATCAAAAGGAAAGAACACACGGGATTTCACGGTCAATTGTTGAAGAAAAGTCAAAGAAAGAGACAAAGTCGAAGTCAAAGAACCAAAAATGTACCGAAGATCACGAAAACCGACACAAGATTGAAGAAGCTATCAAGTGCCAAAATTCGGGATCGTTTTTATTATAGTTTATTGGGCTTTAGTGGGTCCCACTTGAGTTAAATGGGCTTGAAAGCCCATTAGAAAATTGTGATGATAATCTATTTTGAAGAAGCGCAAATTACAAGCCCATTAAGGGACGGATGGAAGTATATTTTGGGTCCAAGCCCAAATAGGAATTAATATTGTGAAAGGATGTGGGTCAAAAGCCCATCAAAAACAAAAAAAAGTGACGGTGGAAGTTATTATACAATTTGGAAAGGTCCAAATTCGTTTAAAGCACAAGAGAAATAATCGGTTGAAAAGTAAATATATACTTTCCATTCAACACATACGGTCAAACACAAAGTAAATAAAAAAAAAGAGAAACGAAGAGAGAAAGAAGGGGATAAACACAAGCAGTCACAAACCCTAACCACCAAATTGGGGGTTTTCTTATCAATAGCAATTGAGCCTCACACGCCTGTAAATAATACCCCACTTTTTCGGAGGTTGAAGATGCTGCTACCAGGCCGACGTGGCACTCTCTCTCTTTTCACCAATCAACTCTGATTGGTTGACTTTTCCTCAATAAAAAATTAAACCAGTGATATTTAGCCACATCAGCTTCAAAGAAGCACAACAAACACAAAAACCCTTCCAGACTGGCGATCCGTGTGCAACAGGCTTATTTTCAGCCATTCGATCAAGATGAAGAAAGAGAAGAAAGATCCAAGGGCCAAGATGATAACCCCTAAATTATGTGTAATTCAATATCCCATTTTTTAATTTTTATTTACTTTTTTTCATATCACTTTAGGAGTAGGTATAATTGTAATTTTAATTTTATAAGTATTGTAATAATTTTCTGAAATTAATGAAAAACTTTATTTGGGATTCATTGTTCTTCGTTAGTTTTACTGTGTGAAATTAATTTCAGTTTTAAGCTATTATCGTAATTGATTTTATAAATATCAAAGTGAAATTGTGAACAACATCAAACCCCACTGGTTTGATTAAATCAAAGATATACTGTTCGTTTGATGATACCGGTTCGTTGGATAGTTGTTTCTGGATCGAGAAGGGTGTTTGGTTAAGGTTATGTTGATTCGGTTCATATGCCAGCTCAGCGTTGCGCATCTGCTCAAAGGATCTCGTCACCAGGTTCACTTTCATTATAATGTTCATGCTTTGTTTTTAGATTAATTTTGTTAAAAGTTTAAGTGATTTAGTTTAATGTTTGAAGTTTATTGATTTTTATTGTTTAGATTTCCTGATATTATTTGCTTTCTAATTTGGATAATCTGTTTCTCTGGTTCATTTGCTTTTATATTATACTGATTTCATTTAGTCTGATTTCATTAGTTAAGTCTGTTTATGGTTTGATATGAATCTGATTTTTTGGTTAAGTCTCTATATAAGTGCTTGATTTTATCTGTTTGAGTTTATTCTGATTTACCTGAGTAGTTTATTTTGTAATTCAGTTGTTTAGTTTTCACTGTTTTATTTGGGTGATTATCTTTTAATAAGTAGAGTTATAATTTGTCTAGTTTTATCAGTTGAAAAATTTGTGTACTGATAGTTTTTTTTATGTCTACTGCTTTGATTATTGCCTATTATATTTATCTATTACTTATCCAGTAAGCCAAACGAATTGTTTGGTGATTTAATTACAGTCTGTCACTTATTTCATATATAAAAAAATACCAAAAAACGTCCATAATTGGATTCGAACCCATGACCTCCTGGTCATGGGCCAAATGCTTTAACCAATTGTTCTAGCATCTTATTTGTTTTTAATTATAGCCTTTGTTATTAATATATCCTGTTACATTTTAGCTGACAGTTTTAATTTCTATTTTAATTCTTAGTTTTCATTAATTAATTTTTTAGATAATTTGTTTTCTTAAATTTCTTTTATAAAGTTAAAAATTAAAAAAAAATAAAATAAATAATAATAATAATAAAAATATTCTATTACTTTTAGAAATTTAAATTAGTTTTTAAATAATTTAGTTTTATATAAAATTAGTTTTAAGTTTTGTTTAAATTTAAAATAGTATTTAAATTTGTTTAAATAACTTTATTTTAAATAGTCTAATTAGTTTATAAATTTTAAAAAGTTAAGTTTTAGTTAATTTCATTAGTCTATAATTTTAAATTGTTTTAGATTAGTTTAATTAAGATTTTTAATAGTGAAAAAGTATTTTTAAATAAATATTTTCTTTTTAATTAGATTAAATAGTTTTTAGTTTTAAATACCAAACAAGTTTTTATTAACCAAGAACAATTAATATTACGTATTAATTGGATATCAATTCTAGTGAGTCGAGGAACGAAAAAATAGAGATTAAAAGAATTGAAAAATTCCTACATTAAATTGGCGCCGCTGCCGCTTCGCTCGTTACGATTGACGATTTTTCGTGAGAAGTTTTGGATTTTGGGATCCGTTCAATTTTTGAACGTTATTTTTCTTGTTAAAAAAATCAAAAACATAAAAAAAATCAAAAACTTAAAAATACAAAAAAATAAAAAATCATCAAAAGCAAACTCTTTCCTAAGATTTGCACCAAAAAAATTAAAAAATCCAAAAGTAATACTTTTCCTAAAGTATTACACCAAAAATATTACGTATTATTGTTATTTTTCTTATTTCGATTTCTTTCGCTTTTTATTGTGAATATATATTTTTCTAAAAAAATACAAAAAGATTTTTCTTTTACTATATTGTATTATGTAGAACAATTAATTTACCTACTTTCAAATAAGACCTTAGTTGGGATTTCATCACCTAGCTATTATATTCGAATCCAAAACGAAAAAAAGGCAAAATAGATAAATACTAGTAAAAAGTTTGAACTCAATTTATACAAACTATAAGGTGGGTATAAGGCGACGCGCTATTAAAGGCCGTCTGAGGAAAAAGGTTTTTAAGTGCTTTGTGCCACCTCGTTTCCCCGCTTGCTTGTGCGTGTATTGAGAGGGACGACCGATTATTGGTTTGCCAACTCAAGTAGTATTACGTATATATTTTTGTAGCTTTTTAATATTGAACCTCGAGAGGGATAATCCCTTTCCTCTCAAAGTCGACCGAGGTCTCCTACCTCATTCCTCGTGTTTAGTTGTATGCGCACTCGCGCGCGTGCACACATACCGAGTGGTGTACCAAATATTTCTAATTCTTCCAAAAAGAAGAAGAAGAACAAAAGGACCGTCAATCAAGCCGATCCCGAGAATCGAGATTTGAACAACACGATGGAAACGGATAATCGACCAATGATTGAGATTATCCAATCTCACGTTGAAGGAAATGATGACGCGCTTGTGGTGCCAGATATTGGAGCAAATAATTTTGAACTAAAAACGGGTTTTATTCAAATGATTTTCGCTACACCATTTTTAGGCCGTACTAATGATGACCCACACGCTCATATAAAATGTTTCATACAATTGGCAAATACCGTCAAATACAATGGGGTGCCACAAGAGGCCATTCGTTTACTCCTCTTTCCTTTTTCCCTCGAGGGACAAGCCCGGATTTGGCTTGATGAGGAACCACCCCAAAGTATCACCACATGGGTTGATTTAAAGACCAAGATCATTAACTAATTTTTCCCACCATCACGGACCACCGCTTTAAGGAATGACATCATTACCTTTGAACAAAAATATGGGGAAACGTTTAGTGAGTCTTGGGATCATTTTAAGGAGCTTTTACGAAAATGTCCACAACATGGTTTTACAAAAGTACATCAAATCAATACGTTTTACAATAGTTTAACTCTTAATGACCAAGACTCACTTAATAGTGCCGCATGGGGTAATATTCTTGTGAAATCCATGAACGAGGCTTGGGCAATAATTGAAAACAAGGCAAAAGTTCAAACCAAAAGTGTACGGAATACAATAGCTAGTGCTAGTGACAATGAGGCGACTAATCAAATTAAGGAGCTTACTTCAATTGTGAAACACCTTGTTTTAAGAGATAACCCTCCCATTACACATGTGAATGCTTTAAAAGAGACTTGTGAAACGTGTAAAACTTGTGGTGGACCACATTCGTACTATAATTGTGACAAGGTTTACAATCAACAACAACAAGTTTATGCTTATAACACCAATGAAAATGAGAGGGTTCACTTTAAACCAAACGTTGATGTTAACCATTTGTCTTATAAGAGTACTAACTATTTGGCTCCCCCGGGTTTTGTAGATCCACAAAGACCACCCCCAACCGCCCAAAATAGGAACCAAGCTCCTCAAAGAGTAAATTTTCAAGGGAATGCAAATCAAGGGAATTTTAATGGTCAAAATCAAGGGTTTCAAAATAATAACTTCAACCAAGGTTTTCATAATAACAACGGTTTTCAACCTCAAAATCAAAACCAAGGTTTTCCAAATCGAGGGTATAATCAAATGAACATGCATAATCCTCAAATGGACTTGGTTCTACAATAATTGACCGAACATGAGAGAACTATGAAACAAATGCAAGAGTCCACCGATAGGAAGTTCGTGCAAATGTTGCAAGCCCTTAGACCCCAAGGAGCCTTACCTTCTAATACCGAGATTAACCCTCGTGCTAATGTGAGTGCTATCACTACTCGAAGTGGAGCCACTTTAGTGGGACCTTCCATCTCTTCGCCCATAAAGGAGAGACAAGGCCCGGAGGTCATAATGAGTAATCCTACTCCCCCTTTAGTGATTCCTCCCACTACCTCTCCTAGTACTAGTTCTCCATTGCCTAATGAGCCTAACCCTAAGGTTGTTCAAGAAGCGAGTCCTTCTCCTTCTCAACCTTTAACGTCTAAGCCCAATATCCCTTATCCCTCTAGGTTAGACAAGGCTAAAGTGCTCACCAAAGATGACGTTCGTGTTTCCAACTTTTTGAAAATGATTTCCCAAGTGAATGTTAACATTAGCCTTATTTAAGCACTTGCTCAAATGCTTAAATTTGTGAAAATGTTCAAAGACTTGCTCAATAAGAAGGAAAAAATGGTAGAGCTCGTTAACACTCGTTTAAATGAGATTTGTTCCACGATTCTTCTCAAAGATCTTCCCGAAAAGCTAGGAGATCCCGGACGATTCGTGTTACCTTGCTCGTTTCCTCAAATTGATGATTTTATGGCTTTAGCGGATCTCGGCGCTAGCATCAATTTTATGCCACTCTCGGTATGGAAACAGTTATCATTACCTGACCTTGTACCGACTCGCATGACTCTTGAATTAGCTAATAGAACTCTCGCATACCCCGTTGGTATTGCTGAAGACGTTTTTGTTTGAGTTGGTACATTCACTTTTCCCGTGGACTTTGTCGTCGTTGACTATGAGATGGATCCCCGTATTCCGTTAATACTTGGTAGACCATTCTTACGATCCGGAAAAGCCTTAGTTGATGTGGCCGAAGGAGAGTTAATTATTAGGGTTAGGGATGAACAACAAGTTTTTAAAATGGGAAAAATCACAACTAAATCAAATGGAAAAGAGTCGGTCAATATGATTGATGTTCTTAATTATGATAATGAAGAGATTTTTATTAATCCTTTTGGAATTCAAAAGTCTAATCAAAATGATTTTGTGATAACTTCATCCCTTCCCTTAGAGCCTCAAATTTTTGAAACTCCTATTTATGATACTTATAGTGATGACACTTCTTTAAGTGATCACACTATCTTCGGTTTAGATGACCCATCTTTTAACCCACCCACTTTTGACCCGCCCATTTTTGATCCACCAATCTTTGATACTTACGATGATGACACTTCTTTAAGTGATCTCATTATTTTTGATGACCCACCTCATGATCTTAATGCACCTCATATCTCTATGAGTGATTCTTCCATTATGGAGACTCCTTTTGACTTTTATACCCCAATTTTAGAAGTCATGACTTTTGAGGAGGATCCTCCACTCTTAGAGATCATTCGTACTTTAGAGGATATTCCATTTGAGGAGGATTTAGATATCTTTCTAAATACCTATTTTCCTCACGAGGAAGAGTTTTCCTATGACTTCGATGATACTTATGTTTTCACATCAAGTTTGGAAGAGGACGACTTTCCCACTTTGGATTATGATGACATTTTGAGCTTTAATGTCAACACCTCTTGCTATTTTCCCGTTAAGGAACCGATGTTTGATCCCGGAATAGAGACTCTTGTACTTTCATTGCCAAATCACCATAACACCTTTCCTCGTAAGAAATTTTTGACTAAGGGTACCCCACTTTTCTTTGCCTTGTGTGATTTTACCACCTCGGGGTTTATTTCCTTTCGTGATGGAAATTATGTGTTTGACCCGGGTGGATTTTCATGGGGTATTCCTTATATGACTATGTTTCACCCTTTATCATGGAGAGATTTTCCTCCCCTGGACATCTTGGTTTTTCCATGATTTTTCCCATTTGAATGATGATATTTGGGAAATCGAGTCGAGCTAGAGACTCGTGATAAATAAATCAAGCATCGTATAACTAGGTTAGATTTTTACCTTTTCCATCCTTTCCACCCTTTTTCACCTTCACCCATTTCCACCAATAAGTGTAGGGGGGCAAGTAGGTTGTGTTTTGTGATGTTGTGCAGGGATTTGTGCTTTAGTGATCTACTTTTGGTGCTTTTGACGCGACCCGTGATCCCGTGTTCCCGGTTCTATCAAAACTATTGTGATTCATACATGTATATAAATAAGTTGAATAAATGTAATCACTTTACTTATCTCTTCCTTAGCTCGATTTAAAAAACGTACTTAATGTCCTAAGTGTAGGGGAGTTTATTCTCCCACATGCTTAAACATTGATGGCAATGTTTATATTAAGTGTAGGGGGACTTATCGATGTTTAGTGGGCTTTTCCATGAATTTGACCTCATTTAACCGGAAAATTTAATTTTTCAACGCTTTTCAAATTTTTGATCTATTTTGGTCTAGTAGTATTTTTTTATTTTATTTTCTTTCCTTTTGTCATCACATCATATGTATATATTCTATTTCAAGAATAAAGTCAAAAATAAATAAATAAATAATATGGTTTTTAGAAGTTTAGATGTCTTTGATATATTAGGCCCGTCGTGAATATTTTGACTCAACCCGAGTTTACTTATCCAAGTTTACTCTAGCTAGTATCCTTAACCATATGGATCTTAATTGGTTTATTAGGCTAAGCATACACGAGTCTCATTCCTTGAGATTTTAAATTGTGGAGAACGAGAGATGATAGAGTTGACAATAAGTTTAAGGGTTAATTCTTGCTTATATGAGTTTTTGTGGCTCTTTCTTCCCGCTTGTATATTTAATTGCTTAATAAATGAGGATTTTTGCGGTGTAGATTCGATATCTTAGCTCTTAGCCAAATCTTTTATCTCCTTGTAATTAAAGCATGAACACATTGAGGATGTCAACGTTGTGGACTTTCGACTAAGGTGGCTCATAACCACTAAGTAGGAGGTATTCAGACCATGGGACTGCGGAATTTGGCCTAATATATATCATAAATAAAGAAAGAATAAGATTAAAACATGACCTCAAGGAGCCTTAGGGTGTGGGACATGTAGCACAAACATTGTCATTAGAGCCTTAGGGTGTATGGCATGATAAGTGTTGAATAAAAATTGATCAAAAATCAATTCCCTTGTTTATGGTTCAAGGAGCCTTAGGGTGTGGACCATAGATAAGGAGCACTTTTACATCTTAAAGAGCCTAAGGGTATATGATGTGAATTTTCTAAACTCCACATAAAGTCTACATGACTTTGGAGGAATAAATAATAAGTAGTACTATTGGCCAAATTACGGATCCGGGAATTTATTCCACAAATCGTGTTAAATTATCCTTGATGTGGGCTTACTTTAGTAACAACGTTTTTGAGGACGAGGTTAGGTTCTGAGTGTCGGGTTTGCACCGTTTTGCCTTCATTTTTTGTCTAAAGATTATTAAATAAGTCAAATGAGCCTACGGGCGAATGAGAATCTTTAAAATCTAGAGATACAACTTAGGAATTAGAGAAAGAGTATTACACACTTGTCTTATATAAGTGATTTTAACTTAAGAACTTATGGTAAACAATGATCTTGTTTTTAAGCTTGGTATGGGGAACGTGAAACTTGAGGGTGATTAATATTCATGACACCAAAGTCCTAATTTAAGTCTTAGATTTCTTTACGAGTTTTCTTCCATCAAACAATTTCAAAGTTAATAAGTTAATGAAAATTATTATAACTTTTGTTTCCTTGAGTAAAGTTTTTATCTTTTCATCGTTCTTTAGTTTCTTTTTATTGTAGTTGTAATAGTATATCGTAATAAAGGACAAGATGGGTTAATTATGAGGAAAATGTAACTTTATGCTTTAAAATTATGTATTGCATGGGGTCATTGCAATGGTCAAGTGTAGGGGATTTAATAAGTGTATAAACACTTATCCTTTTACCACTAAAATCAATGAAAAACAAGACCTAATCATGTGTTTAATATCGTAAAAGTCGGAATTACACGTGGTTTTATGTTTTTGTGTGAAATAGGTACATAAGATCAAAAGGAAAGAAAACACGGGATTTTATGGTCAATTGTTGAAGAAAATTCAAACAAAGAGACAAAGTCGAAGTCAAAGAACAAAAAATGTACCAAAGATCACGAAAACCGACAAAACCGACACAAGATTGAAGAAGTTATCAAGTGCCAAAATTCGGGATCGTTTTTATTATAGTTTATTGGGCTTTAGTGGGTCCCACTTGAGTTAAATGGGCTTGAAAGCCCATTAGAAAATTGGGATGATAATCTATTTTGAAGAAGCCCAAATTACAAGCCCATTTAGGGACGGATGGAAGTATATTTTGGGTCCAAGCCCAAATAGGAATTAATATTGTGAAAGGATGTGGGTCAAAAGCCCATCAAAAACAAAAAAAAGTGACGGTGGAAGTTATTATACAATTTGGAAAGGTCCAAATTCGTTTAAAGCCCAAGAGAAATAATCAGTTGAAAAGTAAATAAATACTTTCCATTCAACACATACGGTCAAACACAAAGTAAATAAAAAAAAGAGAAACAAAGAGAGAAAGAAGGGGATAAATACAAGCAGTCACAAACCTAATCACCAAATTGGGGGTTTTCTTATCAATAGAAATTGAGCCTCACGCGCCTGTAAATAATAGCCCACTTGTTCGGAGGTTGAAGATGCTGCTATCAGGCCGACGTGGCACTCTCTCTCTTGTCACCAATCAACTCTGATTGGTTGTATTTTCCTTAATAAAAAATTAAACCAGTGATATTTAGCCACATCAGCTTCAAAGAAGCACAACAAACACACAAACCTTTCCAGGCTGGCGATCCGTGTGCAAGAGGCTTATTTTCAGCCATTCGATCAAGATGAAGAAAGAGAAGAAAGATCCAAGGGCCAAGATGATTTCCAGCTTCAAAAACTCACCCAAGAGGGCTTGGGGTTTGCATATAAAACCCCCAAATTATGTGTAATTCAATATCCCATTTTTTAATTTTTATTTACTGTTTTTCATATCACTTTAGGAGTAGGATTAATTGTAATTTTATTTTTATAAGTATAGTAATAATTTTCTGAATTTAATGAAAAAATTTCTTTGGGATTTATTGTTCTTCGTTAGTTTTACTGTGTTAAATTAATTTTAGTTTTAAGCTATTATCGTAATTGATTTTATAACCATCAAAGTGAAATTGTGAACAACATCAAAGCCCACTGGTTTGATTAAATCAAAGATATACTGTTCGTTTGATGATACCGGTTCGTTGGATAGTTGTTTCTGGATCGAGAAGGGTGTTTGGTTAAGGTTATGTTGATTTGGTTCATATGCCATCTCAGCATTGCGCATCTGCTCAAAGGATCTCGTCACCGGGTTCACTTTCATTTTAATGTTCATGCTTTGTTTTTAGATTAATTTTGTTAAAAGTTTAAGTGATTTAGTTTAATGTTTGAAGTTTATTGATTTTTATTGTTTAGATTTCCTGATATTATTTGCTTTCTGATTTGGATAATCTGTTTCTCTGGTTCATTTGCTTTTATATTATACTGATTTCATTTAGTTTGATTTCATTAGTTAAGTCTGCTTATGGTTTGATATGAATTTGATTTTTTGGTTAAGTCTCTATATAAGTGCTTGATTTTATCTGTTTGAGTTTATTCTGATTTACGTGAGTAGTTTATTTTGTAATTCAGTTGTTTAGTTTTCACTGTTTTATTTGGGTGATTATCTTTTAATAAGTAGTGTTATAATCTGTCTAGTTTTATCAATTGAAAAATTTGTGTACTGATAGTTTTTTTATGTCTACTGCTTTGATTATTGCCTATTATATTTATTTATTACTTATCCAGTAAGCCAAACGAATTGTTTGATGATTTAATTACAGTCTGTCACTTATTTCATATATAAAAAAATAAAAATAAATAAATACCAAAAAAATGTCCATAATTGGATTCGAACCCATGACCTCCTGGTCATGGGCCAAACACTTTAACCAATTGTTCTAGCATCTTATTTATGTTTAATTATAGCCTTTGTTATTAATATATCCTGTTACATTTTAGCTGGCAGTTTTAATTTCTATTTTAATTCTTAGTTTTCAATAATTAAATTTTTAGATAATTTGTTTTCTTAAATTTCTTTTATAAAGTTAAAAAAAAAATAAAAAAAAAATAATAATAATAAAAATATTTTTTTACTTTTAGAAATTTAAATTAGTTTTTAAAGAATTTAGTTTTATATAAAATTAGTTTTAAGTTTTGTTTAAATTTAAAATAGTATTTCAATTTGTTTAGATAATTTTATTTTAAATAGTCTAAATTAGTTTATAAATTTTAAAAAGTTAAGTTTTAGTTAATTTCATTAGTCTATAACTTTAAATAGTTTTCGATTAGTTTAATTAGTTTTAATTAAGATTTTTAATAGTGAAAAAGTATTTTTAATTAAATATTTTCTTTTTAATTAGATTAAATAGTTTTTAGTTTTAAATACCAAACAAGTTTTTATTAACCAAGAAAAATTAATCTTACGTATTAATTGGATATCAATTCAAGTGAGTCGAGGAACGAAAAAAAGAGATTAAAAGAATTGAAAAATTCCTACATTAGAAATCTTCCGTCTACACTGCTTAATATTCTGCTCAACCAACCCACCCATTACTCCTCTTGTCTTTGCCTCTTGATAACGGACCTACACTCCAGATTACTTCTCGGACGAAAGGTTTTAAGAAGACAAAGAGGCAAAACAAGCAAACGAACCCAAGAAGAGATGTCATCAGGCTTGTTAACCACCCTGTCAATGGCTCCTTTCAAGGCGCGAGAAAAACCTAAATGACACTTTAGAGGGATAGATTTAACTGTACGCAAGCCTTTTGAAAATAAGCTATCAAGTACCCTTAAATCAAAACCACAATGCGAGTCGCGTACTTTATCACCACCACTAACAAGATGAAGCGGACAAGATGGATCAGGAGGCTCAGGGAGGTCATAAAGAACAAATTGAACAATACCATCACCACAATCCGGAGGTGGTACAAAATCCGAACCCTTACCATGCCGACACTTAGACCGAGACGTGTGCGTAGTGAAACAACCACCACACAACCAAATCCCCATACTCTTGAAGGTTAACTCGACCATCTCATAAACAACCAAATCAGATAGAATGGATTGTTTTGTACAAGCTAGTGCATCACCACTAAAATGTTTATCACGAAGATGAATAATCAAAGACGTCTTATTATTATTATTATTATTATTATTATTATTATTTTATTTATTTATTTATTTATTTATTTATTTATTTATTTATTTTTTCTATTTTTTATATTTATTATTTTTTTTAACCATCACTTTATTAGAAACAAAAAGGGATTTACAACAAATTGGATGGGAGTCGAGATACATAGTTCAAAATGGAGGGGGGGGGGGTTATAAAATCGCCAGGGTCAAATACCAAAAGGGGTTAACAAACAAATGTTGCATATATAAACCTAAGATGCTGCCCAGCTTAGCTGGTAGCATCTTGGTCCTTAAGGGTTGGCATGGGCGACCATGGTTCGAATCTTAGGGCTGGCCAAATGCTGGGATACATTAACCCACTGCCGTCAGACCCGGTTCAGACCCGGTTCAGACCGACTGACGTCAGCATGACGTTAGCTGACACGTGGCTGCGGTTGGCCAATGCCAACGCGCCACGTGACACTGACATATTAATGATTATTGTAGGTACGAGGTGGCAGTGGCGGCGGCTGACCAATAGGAGGACGACACGTGGCATGAACAGTGACCCAATACGAGGTGGCAGGTGTCAGACTGACGTGTCAGTCTGACACGTCAGTGCGAGGTGTCAAAATGTCAGACATGGCAGAGCAAAGTGGCAGCTGACCAATCATGTCATGACACGTGGCGGCGACGCCGCCACGTCAGTACTAGGTGGCAGGGATAAGTACAGGGTGGCAGTTGCAGTGGCGGCGAGCCAATCAACAAGTGACACGTGTCAACCTGGCACGCGTCAGTACTAAGTTCAGGTGTGGCAGGCGTGTGTCTGGCCCAATCATGCGCGCGTGATCCAAGGCTTCTAGAAGGCGATATTAACAATGAAGAGAAAGCCAGCTGTCCCATATGCTGCGTAGCTTCCAAGCTAAGAATGAGAGAGAAAAAGACCAAATTGCCCCTGAGATCAGCTATTATATAAACTTTCCCCATCTCATTGTATTTTGTCTAGTTTTTCAATAGTAGTTTAAATTTTCACATAGTAGTCTTTATTTTGTATTTTCTTTTCAAGTCTTGTACCAAGCTTTTCTATAAGCTTTTTCATATTAATAGAATTAAACTTTTAGCTTATTCTCTTAGCTTATTCTCATTCTTCCTTTCTTTTTATTTTCTTTATAATCTATCTTATTATTTGGGATTAGTTTTTATAACTTTTTCCTAATAAGTTAGATTTATATATAAGTTTGAAATAATTTATTTTATTTCAAGCTTATTGTTGCCTTATATTCCTAGATCTAGCTTGTTCTTGGAGGATTTATTTAATTAGCTTTCTAAATCTCATAAGTTCTAAGCTTAGGCTTACGACTTATTTATAAGCTAGCTTTTTAATTAATAACTTTTAGTTTATATCTATTAGTTTTTTAGATCTATTAGTTTTAAGTTTTAAAAAATTAAAAATACATTCATAATACAAAAAAAATAGTTTGATCTGTTAGTTTTTTATACTAATTAGTTTAGATCTATAAGTTTTAAGTTTAGAAATTAGAGTATTGTCATAAAACTAAAAAAATTAGTTTAGATCTATTAGGTAATTGATAAAAACGTGTAGATCTATTAATTTTTAGTTTAAAAGTTATAAAATTGTTATAAAATATAAAAAATATTCTAGATCTATTAGTTTTATTCGAGTCTCTTCATATAATATTAATAGTTTCTTATTATTCTAATCTTTTGTGTTTTTGTGATTTTGACGAATCGATTTATCAAGTTTGGTAAAGAGCTTATGGTTGATTAATTTGGTTCGAGTTTGATTTGGTTGACCGTGTACTTTAGGGGTCGGGATACGCTTAGCTTTAGTTTGATTTGGTTGGCCGTTTACTTTACGGGCCATATTTTGTTGCTTTTGGGAGGCCGTATACTTTACGGGCCATATGTTGTTACTTATGATTGATTTTGTTTAGAGCGTTTTCTACGGACCACGAGTACCAAAGTTCTCTCTTTTTTATTTTTCATAGCTTAATCGTTTTAGTTTAATTAATTAGATTAATATAGTTTAAATTGTTTTTAAAAAAAATCTCTTTAATTAAAATCGGTTTAATTAGTTTTAAATATTGTTATTGTTTTAAAAATTAGATTTAAAGGTCTAAAAATTAGTTTTTATTTTGATAAGCTTATTATTAGTATAAAGTTTACACCTTTTTGTGATTATTAAGCTTATTAGTATATAAAGTTTCAAGTTTTACCATCTAAAATATTAATAAACTAAAAAGGTTAGAGCTTTACGCTTATTTTTTAAGTTTATCTTTGTGATTTCATTTTTTTGTCATTTTTATTTGTTATTACGTGCTTGCATTTAGAATAATTTTGCATGTAGAATTATTAATATTTTTAATTATAGCTTAGTTTTGTTGCATCTTAGAGTTTAAATTTTATTTTCCACTTTAGAATAATTTTATTTGAACTATTTGCGCTTTTATTTTTATATATTCCTTAGCCTAAATAATTTTCCCCATTTAAGTTTAATTAGACAATAGATACCAAGCAAGCTATTATTAAACAAGAACAATTAATCTCTACGATAAAATTGGATTTCAATTCGAGTCGAGAAGAACGATAAATATAAATTAAAAAGAGTTGAAAATTTCTTAGATTAAATTGGCGCCGCTGCCGCTTCGCTCGTTATGATTGACGATTTTTCGTGAGAAGATTTGAATTTTGGGATCTGTTCAATTTTGAACGTTATTTTTCTTGTTAAAAAAATCAAAAAAACATAAAAAAATCAAAAAGATAAAAATACAAAACAATAAAAAAATCATCAAAAACAAATTCTTTCCTAAGATTTGCATCAAAAATAAAAATCCAAAAGT
Organism: Glebionis coronaria; assembly: GCA_025667525.1. Taxonomy (NCBI): domain Eukaryota; kingdom Viridiplantae; phylum Streptophyta; class Magnoliopsida; order Asterales; family Asteraceae; genus Glebionis; species Glebionis coronaria. Next base: position 189,712,426 of record CM046879.1, on the reverse strand, counting down.
AATACTTTTTCTAAAGTATTACACCAAAAAAATTAAGTACTATTGTTATTTTTCTATTTCGATTTCTATTGTTTTTATTGTGAATATATTTTTCTTAAAAAATACAAAAAGATTTTTCTTTTACTATAGATATTACGTATAAGAACCTTAATAAACAATACTCCATAAGTATTGCTTGCAATACCCCGTATTTAGAGGCGTTCCGGTTCCTTATACGTGTATCTATCAAACAAAAATAAAGGCAAAAATAAATAAATACTTTCGTTAAGCAATAATTCGAAAAAATACGAACCTTAAGGTGAATAGAAAGGTGACGTGCTATAAAAGGCCGTCTAAGGGAAGCTATGTACTTAAGTGCTTCACGCCACCTCATCCCCCCCGTTCACTTGTGAGAAGGAAGGCTCATCGAGGGTTTTGCCAACCAAGTAGTATTACATATATATTATTTGTAGCTTTTTGATATTGAACCTCGAGAGGGATAATCCCTTTCCTCTCAAAGTCGACCGAGGTCTCCTACCTCATCCTCGTGTTTAGTTGTATGCACAATCGCGCGCGCGCACACATACCGAGTGGTGTACCAAATACTTCTAATTCTTACAAAAAGAAGAAGAAGAACAAAAGACCGTCAATCAAGCCGATCCCGAGCATCGAGCTTTGAACAATACAATGGCAACGGATAACCGACCAATGATTGAGATCTTTCAATCTCACGTTGAAGGAAATGATGACGGGATTGTGGTGCCAGATATTGGAGCGAATGATTTTGAACTAAAAACGGGTTTTATTCAAATGGTTTCCGCTACACCATTTTTAGGCCGTACTCATGATGACCCACACACTCACATAAACGTTTCATACAATTGGCAAACATCGTAAAATACAATGGGGTGCCACAAGAGGCAATTAGTTTGCTCCTCTTTCCTTTTTCCCTCGAGGGACAAGCCCGAATTTGGCTTGATAAGGAACCACCCCAAAGTATCACCACATGGGTGGATTTAGAGACCAAGTTCATTAACTACTTTTTCCCACCATCACGGACCACCGCTTTAAGGAATGACATCATTACCTTTGAACAAAAATATGGGGAAACGTTTAGTGAGTGTTGGGATCGTTTTAAGGAGCTTTTAAGAAAATGTCCACAACATGGTTTTACAGAAGTACATCAAATTAACACGTTTTATAATGGTTTAACTCTAAATGACCAAGACTCACTCAATAGTGCCGCGGGGGGTAATAGTCTTGTGAAATCCATGAACAAGGCTTGGGAAATAATTTAAAACAAGGCGAAAGTTTAAACCAAGAGTGTAAGGGCTACAATGGCTAGTTCTAGTGATAATGAGGTGACTGATCAAATTAAGGAGCTTACTTCAATTGTGAAACAACTTGCTTTAAGAGATAACCCTCCCACTACACATGTACATGCTTTAAAAGAGACTTGTGAAACGTGTGAGACTTGTGGTGGACCACATTCGTACTATAATTGTGACAAGGTTTACAATCAACAACAAGAAGTTTATGCTTATAACAACAATGAAAAGGAGCGGGTTTATTTCAAACCAAATGTTGATGTTAACCATTTGTCTTATAAGTCTAATAACTATTTGGCTCCCCCGGTTTTGTAGCTCCACAAAGACTACCCCCACCCGCCCTAAATACCCAATACCAAAAGAGGAACCAAGGTCCTCAAAGGGGTAATTTTCAAGGGAATTCAAATGCAATGGGTTTTAACCAAAATCAAGGGAATTTTCAAGGGCAAAACCAAGGGTTTAATAATCAAAATCATGGCTTTAATAACCAAGGTTTTCAAAACCAAGGTTTTAATCAAGGTTTTGAAAATTATAATCAATATCCAAACCAAGGTTTTCCTAATCAAGGGTTTAACAATCAAGGTTATAATCAAATGAACATGCATAATCCTCAAATGGACTTGGTTCTACAAAAATTAACCGAACATGAGCAAACCATGAAAAAGATGCAAGAATCGACCGATAGGAAATTTATGCAAATGCTTCAAACCCTTCGACCCTAAGGTTCCCTCCCTTCTAACATCGTGACCAATCCTAGGGCTAACGTTAATGCCATCATTACTAGGAGCGGCAAGACCACCGAAGAACCTTCTTATTACCCACCTAAACAAGGACCCGAGATTCCTTCTACTTCTACCCACCCTCCTTCACCTTCTACTTGTGAGATACCTCCCTTAAAGACTTTGTCTACACCTTATGTTCCCCCTTTACCTCAATCTTATACCACACCTTGGGTTCCCAAACCGATTCCTTCTCCTTCCATTTGTACCTCTCCTCCACCCAAGGATGTGAGTGAGCAATCCACTCCAAAGGCTTCATCTCAACCCAATATACCTTATCCATCAAGGTTGAGGAAAGAGAAATTGAAGAATAAGGATGATATTCAAGTTTCAAACTTCCTAAAAATGTTCAAACAATTGAATTTTAATATCACCTTTGCCGAGGCTCTCGCTCACATGCCTAAGTATGATAAGATGTTTAAGGACCTTTTAAGTGATAAGGAAAAGTTGCTTGATATTTATAATACCCAACTGAATGAGAATTGTTCCATGGTTCTTTTGAGAAAATTATTGGTTAAGCTAGGAGACCCCGGTCGATTCCTTATTCCTTGCAATTTTCCGGGTGTAGAGAATTGTATGGCTTTGGAGGATCTCGGAGCGAGTATTACTCTTATGCCATTGTCCGTGTGGAAAAAATTATCTCTACCCAAGCTAGTCCCCACTCATATGACATTAGAATTAGCTAACTGTTCGGTTGCTTATCCGGTGGGGATAGCCGAGGATGTTTTCTTTGGAGTCGACAAATTTACTTTCCCTGCCGATTTCGTCGTCGTCGACTATGAGATGGATCCCGTGTTCCCTTAATTGTAGGACGACCCTTCTTGAGGACCGAGTGTACATTGATTAATGTAGCCGCAGGTGTGCTTATCATGAGGGTAGGGGATGAAAAAATCGTCTTTAACATGGGTAAACTTTCCAAACTTCCCGATGAGCCCGAATCTGTGAATTTCATCGATGTGCTTGACGAAGCATGTGAAGAACATTTTCACGAGGCTTGTAAGAGCGGGATTTGTCATTTACCTCATGTTGAGACCGTAGCTTCTATTGCTCCTTCATTGACTCCATTTGGAGAAAGTGATTTTCTTTTACAAGAATTTGAAGCAAGTTTAGGGGATGTGGATTTAAAATATGATGATTATCCCACCGATTGGGAAGAAGACATTCGTACCCTTGAGAAACTTCTCAATGAGGATCATATTTTCCTAAGGAAGTTACAAACGATGATCCAAATTTAACTAAGCCTTCCAAGGACAATCCACCGGATTTAGAGCTTAAAGATTTACCGTCTCATTTAGAATACGTTTTCTTCGAAGAGGATGATAAGTTACCCGTCATAATTGCTAAGGACTTAAAAGATGATGAAAAATTTCGAATTATCGAAGTGCTTAAGAATCATAAGAAAGCAATTGCTTGGAAAATCTCTGACATCCGCGGAATTGATCCTAACTTTTGCACTCAAAAAATTCTCATGGAAGATGACTTTAAACCCGCAATTTAAAGTTAAAGAAGGGTAAACCCGAAAATTCATGAAGTCATTAAGAAAGAAGTTATCAAACTTCTAGATGCCGGCATGATTTACCCTATTTCGGTTTCGCTGTGGGTTAGTCCCGTCCATTGTGTTCCTAAGAAAGGCGGAATAACCATTGTTCCCAATAAAAACAACGAATTAATTCCTACTCGACTTGTAATGGGTTGGCGAGTTTGCATAGACTATCGTAAGCTCAATGATGCCACTCGTAAGGATCATTTTCCTCTTCCTTTCATGGATCAAATGCTCGAGCGTTTAGCGGGTAATGACTACTATTGCTTCTTAGATGGTTTCTACGGATATTTTCAGATTCCTATCGATCCAAAAGGACAAGAGAAAACCATATTCACTTGTCCTTATGGAAAATTTGCTTACAAAAGAATGCCTTTTAGCTTATGCAATGCTTCCGGGACTTTCCAAAGGTGTATGATGGCTATATTCCATAACATGGTTGGACAAACAATGGAAGTCTTTATGGACGATTTTTGGGTCTACGGTGATTCTTTCTCTTCTTGCCTTGCTAATTTAGAACGTATGCTTAAACGGTGTGAAGACACTCTCTCGTTCTTAATTGGGAAAAATGCCATTTCATGGTAAAAGAAAGCATCATCCTCGGTCACAAAATTCCTAAAGCCGGTATCGAAGTCGACCGTGCTAAAGTTGATGTCATTGCTAAGTTGCCTCCACCTACCACCATCAAAGGAGTTAGGAGTTTTTTAGGTCACGCGGGATTCTATCGACGTTTCATTCAAGATTTTTCTAAGATAGCTCGACCAATGACTCATCTCTTAGAGAAAGATGCTCCTTTCATCTTTTCTCAAGATTGTCTCGACTCTTTCGAACTTCTTAAAGGTAAATTAACTAAGGCACCAGTCTTAGTCTCTCCAAATTGGGAGTTACCTTTCGAGCTCATGTGTGATGCTAGTGATTTTAAGGTAGGAGCGGTTTTAGGTCAACGAGTTAACAAACACTTCCAACCAATCCATTATGCTAGTAAGACAATGACGGGGGCTCAATTGCATTATACCACTACCGAAAAAGAGCTTTTAGCCGTAGTGTATGCTTTTGAGAAATTTCGCCCCTATCTTGTGCTTTCCACCACCATCGTTTACACCGACCATTCCGCCTTGAAATACTTGTTGACCAAGCAAGATGCTAAACCGAGACTCCTTCGTTGGGGTTTTCTCCTACAAGAATTTAAAATTGAAATTCGTGATAAAAAGGGAGTCGAAAACCTAGCCGCGGATCACTTAAGTAGACTCGAGGATCCTTATCAAGGGGAGCTTCCAAATCAAGAGATTAATGAATCTTCTCCCCTTGAGACCTTAATGTCTATTAACTCCAATCTTGATGATACCCTATGGTTTGCGGACATTGCAAACTATTTGGCGGGTGGAGTTCTTATCGAAGGGTTAACGTCCCAACAAAAGAAAAAAAATTCTTTAAGGACATTAAGTACTACTATTGGAAAGACCCTTATCTTTTCAATCAATGTGCGAATCTTATCATTCGTAGGTGTGTTGATGGGCCCGCGACTTTACAAATCCTTGAAGCTTGCCACAAAGGACTCACCGGTGGTCACTTTGGTCCTAACTACACCGCGAAGAAAGTTTTCGACTCCAAATTCTATTGGCCCACCATTTATCATGACGCTCATGAAATGGTTAAGCATTGTGATGCTTGACAACGACAAGGCAAGATCACACATAAAGACGAGATGCCTCAAAATTTCATACAAGAATGTGAAATCTTTGACGTATGGGGCATCGACTTTATTGGGTCATTTCCATCATCCAAAGGGAACAAGTACATCCTCGTAGCCATTGACTATTTATCCAAATGGGTTGAAGCAAAGGCTTTACCTACTATCGATGCGAGGGTTGTTGTGAACTTTTTGAAGCAATTTTTTGCTAGATTCGGCGTTCCTCGTGCTATCATTAGTGATCGCGGTACTCATTTTTGCAATGATCAATTCGCACGAGTCATGGCTAAGTATGGTGCCAATCACCAACTTTCCACCGCGTATCATCCACAAACTAATGGTCAAGCCGAGGTTTCCAACTGTGGACTTAAGCGAATCTTAGAGCGTACCGTGGGAGAGCATCGTGCCTCCTGGGCCGATAAATTAGATAATGCTTTGTGGGCTTTCTGTACCTCTTATAAGACACCTATAGGTTGTACTCCTTATCGCCTTCTGTACGGAAAGGCATGCCAACTCCCCATTAAGTTGGAGCATAAGGCTTATTGGGCCTTAAAATGTGCTAATTTTGTTATAAACAAAGCCGGTGATCTTAGGAAAATCCAACTCAAAGAGCTTAATGAACTTAAGAATGAGGCTTATGAGAATTCGTTGATCTATAAGGAGAAGAATAAGCTCATTCATGATTCTAGGATTAAGAACCGATAGTTCCACATAGGTGATCAAGTTTTACTCTTTAACTCTCGGTTGAAAATCTTCTTAAGAGCCGTTGATCCGGTCCACTCACCGTGGCCCAAATCTTCCCTTATGGCACCATTGAGCTATCTCAACCAAATAGGCCCAATTTTAAGGTGAATGGCCAACGTGTTAAGCTATACTTTGGAGAGGACATCTCTCATGAGATGATTCCATCCCTCTCCACGTTTCCCTTGAATTAATTCGGGAAATCGAGTCAAGCTAGAAACTCGTGATAAATAAATCAAGCATCGTTTAACTAGGATATATTTTTACCTTTTCCATCCTATCCACCTTTTTGACCTTCACCCATTTCCACCAATAAGTGTAGGGGGAGCCAAGTAGATTGTGTTTTATGATATTGTGCAGGGACATGTGCTTTAGTGATCCACTTTTGGTACTTTTGACGTGACCTCTGAACCCGTGTACCCGGTTCTATCAAAACTATTGTGATTCATACTTGTATATAAATAAGTTGAATAAATGTAATCACTTTAGTTGTCTCTTCCTTAGCTTGATTTTAAACAACGTGCACAATGTCCTAAGTGTAGGGGAGTTTACTTCCACATGCTTAAACATTAAGGACAATGTTTATATTAAGTGTAGGGGAGACTTCTATCAAAGTTAAGTGGGCTTTTCCATGAATTTGTCCTCATTTTAACCGGAAAATTAATATTTTTTTGACGTTTTCAAAATTTTTGATCTATTTTGGCCTAGTGGTATTTTTCAATTATTTTCTTTTATCTACTTTCCTTTTTGTCGTCACCATCATATGTATATATTCCATTTCATGAATAAAGAAAATAAATAAATAAAATGGTTTTAACAAGTTTAGCGTCTTTGATATATTAGGCTCGTCGTGAATATTTTGACTCAACCCGAGTTTACTTATCCGAGTTTTGTCTAGATAGTATCCTTAACCATATGGACCTTAATTGGTTTATTAGGCTAAGCGTCCACGAGTCTCATTACTTGAGATTTTAAATTGTGGAGAACGAGAAATGATAGAGTCAATTATAAGTTTTGTATTCTTTCTTGAACTTATGTGAGTTAATTATAAGCTTTTTCTCCCATCACTTGTAAAAAAATAAATGCAATAAATAAGGTCGTATGATTTGAAAAGTTACTTAGCTTCTATCCCAAAATCGTTTAAAAGTTGCTCGGGATTAATTAAAGTTCATAGCCAAGGCATAACTTATTGAAGCGGGACGCGGAGATTGGCATATCCAAGAAGGCCCTAACAAGCCATGAGGATATCCGAGTCCAAAAAGGCCCTCACAAGGCATGAGAATTCACTTTTTTGCTAAAGATCCCAAGATGATGTGAAGATCATTAATCCAAATCAATATAAAGGATCAAGACACACGACGAGAAGTAATTACTCCCATAAAGATCATGGAGAAGTCTATCCAAAAAGACCTAACAAGGCATGAGGATAAATAGATCCAAGTCCGAAAAGGAGGTGGATCGTTGTATATCAAAGTCCTAAATAAAGACAAGGATAAATGAAGAAGTCGTGGTCAACGTTTGAAGCATCTCTCACTCCAAATGAAGATGTATACCAAAATGAATAGAAGACCATAATTTCAAGATCGTCTCTCAAGATTTGAAGTTTGAAGTTAATGCCAAATATCGGTCCGAGAAAGGTCTCAAATCGTGAAACGAGTTATGCCAAGATATGAACTTTATGATATTTCGAGAAGCTGTTTTAAAAGATTTTGTCTTTAGATAACTATTGATTAAATCGTCCTACTTTATTTTTGGCCTTAATAAACTATCAAAATAAGTCAAAAATGCATCCTCGAAGACAAAAATAACGTATAAGAGATACACTGTAGGAATAAGGGGGTTTAAGTGAATAATTAAACCACATGAGTAAGTCTTAGCTTTACTAGCTTGTAATAACAATGATCTCGTTTTTATGCTTGGTATGGGGAACGTGAAACTTGAGGGTGATTAATATTCATGACACCAAAGCCCTAATTCAAGTCTTAGATTTCTTTCCATCAAACAATTTAAAAGTTAATAAATTGAATGAAATTGTTATATCATTTGCTTCCTTGAATAAAGTTTTGATATTTTTTCATCGTTGTTAAGTTTCTTTTATTGTAGTAGTAGTAGTATATCGTAATAAAGGCCGAGAAGGGTTAATTATGGTAAAAAAATGTAAATTTTTACTTTAAAATTGTGCATTGCATGTGGACATTGCAATGGTCAAGTGTAGGGGATTTAATAAGTGTATAAATACTTATCCTTTTACCACTTAAAACAAGGAAAAACCAAACCAAAACGTGTATTTAGTGTCGTAAATGTCGGAATTACGCGTGGTTTTGTGTTTTGTGTTAAATAGGTACAAAAGATCATAAATGAAGAAAACACGAGATTTCACTAACATTTATCAAAGAAAAAGTCAAATATGAAGTTAGAAGACCAAACGTGCCAAAAGAATGGAATTTGGAGGGCTAAGGATGAAGATTTAATGGAGGTTTAACAACAAGGACCATTTTTTCCATTCTCCAAAGTCATCCACTTATAAACCACATGGTAGTGCACAAAATTACGAAACCAACGGTCCTGACCTCGCGTCGTAACTCCTCACGGTTTGTTCCCTATGAATTTTTCAAGTTTAATTAGTTTTTAAATTAAAGAGAGAAGTGCAAAAATCATCCCTGTGGTATGTCGAAAAATCGAATTACATCCTTCGTTAACTTTTTGGACAACAACCATCCCTCCGTTAGTGCGCTGGGCACAATACATCCCTCATGGACTAACGGTGCAAATGTTTTCTCGTTAAAAATTAACAAAGTTTAAAAGAGAGGGTATTCTTGTCTTTTTCCTTTCCCAGGGATGTATTGTGAACCTTATCATAAATAGTTTAAAAAAAAAATTATTTTTGAAAAAATAATTATTTTTAGAAAAAATAAGTTTTATTTTCTCGAAAAAAAATTTATTTTCAAAAAAAAAATATTTTCGGAAAAAAAGTTTTATTTTCTAAAAAATAAGTTTTATTTTGGAAAAAAAGTTTTATTTTCGAAAAAATATGTTTTATTTTCGGGAAAAAAAAATTTTAGCGAAACAAAACTTCTGAAAAAAGAATTTAATTTTTTTCTGAAAAATAATTCTTTTTTTTCGAAAAAGAAGTTTAGTTTTTTGAAAAAATGTTTGTTTCGAAAAACAATAAACTTTCTTTGTAAAATTTTTTGTTTCGAAATATTTTATTAATTTTCTAAAAAAGATTTATTTTTTTAAAAAAATTATTCTTGAAAAAAACTTGTTTCAAAACAAAAAATTATTTAAAAAAAAAAGGGTTTTATCTTTTTCTAAAAAGAAAAAAACATTTTTTTAAAAAAAATTAAATTTTTAAACCAAATTTGTTTCGAAAAAATATTCTTTTTTTCTTAAAAAATATTGTTTCGAAAAAAGAAATGACTTTTTTTCGAAAAAAAAAAGTCTATTTCTTGTTAAACTTTTTTTCGAAAATAAACTTTTTTTTTTCAAAAATTAACCAATTTTTCGAAAATAAAACTTTTTTCCGAAAATAAAACATATTTTTTCGAAAATAAATTATTTTTTTTCGAAAATAAAACTTTTTTTTCGAAAATAAAACTTATTTTTTAGAAAATAAAACTTTTTTTTTCCGAAAATAATTTTTTTTTTCGAAAATAAATTTTTTTTCGAGAAAATAAAACTTATTTTTTCTGAAAATAGATTTTTTTTTCAAAAATATTTTTTTTTGGAACTATTTATGATAAGGTTCACAATACATCCCTGAGAAAGGAAAAAGACAACAATACCCTCTCTTTTAGATTTTGTTAATTTTTAACGAGAAAACATTTGCACCGTTATTCCATGAGGGATGTATTATGCCCCGCGCACTAACGGAGGGATGGCTGTTGTCCAAAAAGTTAACGAAGGATGTAATTCGATTTTTCGACATACCACAGGGATGATTTTTCCACTTCTCTCTAAATTAAATTAATAAGTTTTTAAAATTAAATAATATAAATAATATAAATATAAATATTTCTGAAAATTAATAAATATAAAAATAAAATAAAAAGTTTGTATAAAATATTTAAATAATTTCCGTTTATTATTATTATTATTATTATTTTTTATTATTATTATCACTTTATTAGAATAAATTATTATTATTATTATTATTATTTTGTTATAAACCATCACTTTACTAGAAACAAAAAGGGATTTACAACAAATTGGATGGGAGTCGAGATACTATCTGCGCTCCCACCCCTTTAGCAATAGCAAAACCTATTCTATGGAAAATATGTACAGCAGCGCGCGCTCCAATGTCTTGTGCCTTAGAAAATCTCTGGATCTGCTTCAGCAACGCAACTACATCTTCCTGCAACTCACCTAGAGAAGAAAATGTGAAAGGAAGAAACCCATATCCGAGAGCTGCACACTTAGCCATATACTTGCATCGTTTACGTTGTGCAACATCAATCACATTAATAATAATAATTATTAGTTACTAGTTCAAAATGGGGGAGGGGGGGGGGGGGGGGGGGGGGGGGGGCTATAAAATCGCCAGGGTCAAATACCAAAAGGGGTTAACAAAAAAATGTTGCATATATAAACCTAAGATGATGCCCAGCTCTGCTGGTAGCATCTTGGTCCTTAAGGTTTGGCATGGGCGACCATGGTTCGAATCTTGGGGCTGGCCAAATGCTGGGATATATTAACCCACTGCCACGTGGCACCACCACAGTGGTCCACGTGGCGACCCGACCCGGTTCAGACCCGGTTCAGACTGGCTGACGTCAGCTGACACGTGGTTGCGGCTGGCCAATGCCAGCGCGCCACGTGACACTGACATATTAATGATTGTTGCAGATACGAGGTGGCAGTGGCGGCGGCGGCTTGCCAATAGGAGGACGACATGTGGCATGAACAGTGACCCAGTACGAGGTGACAGGTTTCAGACTGACGTGTCAGTCTGACACGTCATTACGAGGTGTCAGAATGTCAGACGTGGCAGAGCACACTGGCGGCTGACCAATCATGTGATGACACGTGGCGGCGGCGCCGCCACATCAGTACCAGGGGGCAAGGATCAGTACGAGGTGGCAGTTGTAGTGGCGGCGAGCCAATCAACAAGTGACACGTGTCAACCTGGCACGCGTCAGTACTAAGTTCAGGTGTGGCAGGCGTGTGTCTAGCCCAATCATGCGCGCGTGATCCAAGGCTTCTAGAAGGCAATATTAACAATAAAGAGAAGGCCAGCTGTCCCATATGCTGCGTAGCTTCCAAGCTAAGAATGAGAGAGAAAAAGACCAAATTGCCCCTGAGATCAGCTATTATATAAACTTTCCCCATCTCATTATATTTTGTCTAGTTTTTCAATAGTAGTTTAAATTTTCACATAGTAGTCTTTATTTTGTATTTTCTTTTCAAGTTTTGTACCAAGCTTTTCTATAAGCTTTTTCATATTAATAAAATTAAACTTTTAGCTTATTCTCTTAGCTTATTCTCATTCTTCCTTTCTTTTTATTTTCTTTATAATCTATCTTATTATTTGGGATTAGTTTTTATAACTTTTTCCTAATCTAATAAGTTAGATTTATATATAAGTTTGAAATAATTCATTTTATTTTAAGCTTATTGTTGCCTTATATTCCTAGATCTAGCTTATTGTTGGAGGATTTATTTAATTAGCTTTTTAGCTTTTTAAATCTCATAAGTTCTAAGCTTAGGCTTACGACTTATTTATAAGCTAGCTTTTTAATTAATTTACTTTTAGTTTATATCTATTAGTTTTTTTAGATCTATTAGTTTTAAGTTTTAAAGAATTAAAAATACTTTCATAAAACAAAAAAAAAATAGTTTGGTCTTTTAGTTTTTTTTTACTTTAGTTTAGATCTATATGTTTTAATTTTAAAAATTAGAGTATTTTCATAAACTAAAAAAATTAGTTTAGATCTATTTGTTAATTGATAAAAAGGTGTAGATCTATTAACTTTTTTTTTAGAAATTATAAAATTGTAATAAAATATAAAAAATATTCTAGATCTATTAGTTTTATTCGAGTCTCTTCATACAATATTAATAGTTGCTTATTATTCTAACCTTTTGTGTTTTTGTGATCTTGGCGAATCGATTTATCAAGTTTGGTAAAGAGCTTATGGTTGATTAATTTGGTTCGAGTTTGATTTGGTTGGCCGTGTACTTTACGGGCCGGGATACGCTTAGCTTTAGTTTGATTTGGTTGGCCATGTACTTTACGGCTCGTATTTTGTTGCTTTTGGGAGGCGTGTACTTTACGGGCCATATGTTGTTACTTATGATTGATTTTGTTAGAGCGTTTTCTACGAACCACGGGTACCAAAATTCTCTCCTTTTTGTTTTTCATAGCTTAATCGTTTTAGTTTAATTAATTAGATTAATATAGTTTAAATTGTTTTCAAAAAAATATCTCTTTTTTTAAAACCGGTTTAATTAGTTTTAAATATTGTTATTGTTTTAAAAATTAGATTTAAAGGTTTAAAAAATTAGTTTCCATTTTGATAAGCTTATTATTAGTATAAAGTTTACACCTTTTTGTGATTATTAAGCTTATTAGTATATAGAATTTCAATCTTTATCATCTAAAAGATTAATATGCTAAAAAGGTTAGAGCTTTACGCTTATTTTTTAAGTTTATCTTTGTGATTTCATATTTTTGTAACTTTTACTTGTTATTACGTGCTTGCATTTAGAATAATTTTGCATATAGAATTATTAATATTTTTAATTATAGCTTAGTTTTGTTGCATCTTAGAGTTTAAATTTTATTTTGCACTTTAGAATAATTTTATTTGAACTATTTGCGCTTTTATTTTTATATATTCCTTAGCCTAAATAATTTTCCCCATTTATGTTTGATTAGAAAATAGATACCAAGCAAGCTATTAATAACCAAGAACAATTAATCTCTACGATAAAATTGGATTTTAATTCGAGTCGATTTGAGGAACGATAAATATAAATGAAAAAGAGTTGAAAAATTCTTAGATTACCATTCATGGATCAAATGCTGGAGCGACATGCGGGAAACGATTTCTATTGCTTTTTAGATGGATTTTTCAGTTTCTTTCAAATCCCCATCGATCCTCCTGATCAAGAAAAAACTACGTTTACGTGTCCATATGGAACGTTTGCCTATCGGAGAATGCCATTCGGACTTTGCAATGCACCAGGACCTTTCAAAGGTGCATGATAGCTATTTTTCATGACATGATCGAGAAGACGATGGAAGTTTTCATGGATGAATTTGAGCACAAGGTCTCGAAAGCGGGGATTGAGGTAGACAAAGCTAAAATTAACGTCATCGCCAAATTACCTCATCCCAAAACCGTAAAGGGAGTTAGGAGTTTCCTAGGCCACGCGGGCTTTTATCGTCGCTTCATCAAAGACTTTTCAAAGATATCTCGACCCATTACACACCTTCTCGAAAAAGATGCCCCTTTCATCTTTAACGAAGATTGTGTTTGAGCCTTTGTAATTCTTAAAAGGAAACTAACCGAAGCTCCCATTCTTGTTGCTCCAAATTAGAATCTCCCCTTTGAACTTATGTGTGATGCTAGTGATTACGCTATTGGGGCCGTTTTGGGGCAACGTCATGATAAGCATTTCTTGCCTATTCACTATGTTAGTAAGACGATGACCGAGGCTCAACTTAAATACACCACAACAGAAAAAGAATTACTTGCCGTGGTGTATGCATTTGAAAAATTCCGACCTTATCTCGTCTTAACTAAAATCATAGTGTATACGGATCATTCGGTCATCAAGTATCTCTTTGCTAAACTTGATGCTAAGCCGTGATTGCTTCGTTGGATTCTCCTCATACAAGAATTTGATGTCACCATAAAAGACAAAAAAGGAGCCGGGAATCTTGCGGCCGACCATCTATCTCGTTTGGAAGATCCTCACCAAAGTGTTCACGAGAACAAGGAAATCACCGAAACATTTCCTCTCGATACACTTGGTGTAGTGAATTCCAAGGAAGATTCTTCTACCCCATGGTTTGCGGACATTTCAAATTACCATGCGGGCAACTTCATCATTAAGGGTATGACGACTAAAAAAAACGAAAATTCTTTCGTGACATCAAGTTCTATTTTTGGGACGACCCTTATCTCTTTCGGACTTGTACGGACCAAATCATTCGACGTTGTGTTTTGGGGACTGAAGCTACTAATATCCTTATAGTTTGTCACGAGGGACCCACGGGTGGTCACCATGGTGCTAATCTCACGACAAAGAAGGTATTTGATGCCGGTTTCTTTTGGCCTGCTATTTACCGAGATGCTCACGCACTTATCAAGTCGTGTGACTCGTGCCAACGTCAAGGAAAATCCTCACAAAACGATGAAATACCACAAAATATCCTCCAAGTGTGTGAGATATTTGACGTGTGGGGCATTGATTTTATGGGGTCGTTCCCATCATCTCGTGGTAATAAGTACATCCTTGTCGTCGTTGACTACTTATCTAAGTGGGTGGAAGCTAAGGCTTTGCCCACGAACGATTCTCGTGTGGTAGTCAAGTTTTTGAAGCAAATGTTTTCTCGGTTTGGAACCCCTCGTGCTATCATAAGCGATCGTGGAACCCATTTTGCAATGACCAACTTGAGAAAGTTTTAAAGAAATATGGGGTTACACATCGTCTTTCTATGGCTTATCACCCACAAACAAGTGGGCAAGTCGAGGTTTCAAACATAACAACAACTTGAAAAGTTTCACTCAAAGTCATACCCTCAGCATGAATGTCGTGTAGCAAAACCTGCAGATCTTGAACTTGAGTTATCACACTCTTTGAATCAACCATCTTGTAATCAAAAAAGCGAGCTACCACAAACTTCTTTGTACCAGCATCCTCAGTTTTGTACTTGCGTTCCAACGACTCCCATAATTCTTTGGCAGTCTTAGTCTTGCAGTACACATTGTACAAAGAGTCCACCAAACCATTCAGAATATAGTTGTGACACAAGAAGTCTGAATGTTTCCATGCTTCAACAGCTTGCACGGCTTGTTGATTTTCGGGTACACCTTCTTTAGGAGGTTCCACCTGAGGTACAGTCTCCTTTAAGAACTTCGCAAGGTTCAAAGTAGTGAGATAGAAGAACATCTTCTGCTGCCACCTCTTAAAATTATGTCCATTGAATTTTTCTGGTTATTCAGCATGATTAGCAACTGTGTGGGTAACTAGCGCAACAGTTACTTTCACAGTAGTAGTTGCAGGAATTTCAGGAGTGCTAGTAGACATTCTAAAAGATCAAACAAGATCAAAACACAAACAGTTAGACAACTGTTATAAATCTGTATATAAGAAATTCAATCGTGATCTCTATATACTTATAGTAGATCTGCTTCAAAGAAACTCAATCTTGGTTTCAATGAATCAGATGCAATTATTAAAAATATCAGTTTAACAGAAACACAATCTTGGTTTCAATAAACTGATTAGAACAACTGCTAAAAAAAACGTTAACTGTTAATAAAAATCTGTAAATTAAAACTGATTTCCAGTGAAACTCAATCCTGGTTTCGGCAGAAACAGTTTATAAATAAATCTGATAAAATTATTAATCCGATTTTAATAAAAGTTTTAATTCTGTTAAACAGAATCTGTTTTAAGATTGTAGGAAATGGTGTACACTTTTATTATAAAATAGAATTTATAATAAAATAACAGAAATTAAATTGACAGAATTTAAATGACAGAAAGTAATTAACAGTAATGAAGAAAGCAGTAAAACAAAGACAAGGCACGTGTTTAACACACTTCCCTTAAAACAAATTCGTCGTCTGTTTCCCAGGGTACAACGTCTAAAGCTGTTGTACAGCCGGACATAACAAACTTGCCTGAAAGATCAAGGAAGCCTTGCGTGTTTCTGATCGACGAGCTGCTGGAAAACTGTCTGATAATGGAGTAAGGAAAAAGCTGCGTTTTTTCTGATGTGAAAACTGAATGAGAATGGGTTATATTTATACTGAAAACTTTACTTGCTCTCAAAGAAAATATATACCACCGTTAGGAAAATATGTTATAACTAAAACAGATTTCCCGTCTGTCTTTTTAACACAAAATATTATGTTTCTGTATCTATTCCTAAAATAGATGTACAGAATTTTCTGGAAAAACAAATCGAATTCGCAGCAAAAAAGATACCGAAATCTGCCCGCACCCAAGCCAGTTTTCGGAGCTGCATTCGTGTCCGCAGGTCGCGCGCTCGTGCACAAGTTCAGTAGCTTCGAACCCATTTTTGGCCTAGAAATCCCACTTTCTGCACCCCCGCCCCCCTGCGCGCGCGTAGGCGTGGGAGTAAAAACCCACAAATGAATCTTGTAGGGTAGAAACTAGGATTTCCTTGTAAACATGTTTTCACTTCATGTTTCAAGCGATGTGGGACAAATATTTTTCTAAATATTGTGTTTCACGTGACTCACTTTGAGACACGATATCTCATTCATATTAACTCCATATTGGACATACTTTAGCACGTTGCGAAGCTCTCTTCGAGGAGAACGCAAAGCTAATAAGTACTACGAATATATATAACATATACATATATAAAATTATGTCCAAAGTATTGCAAAAACCATATTTTAAAAAACATTTTTCAACAAAACAAACCACCTAGGATCAAGTGCCCGCGAGTTTTATGGGGACAAAACGTAGCCCATAGTCCCGAGATTATAACCCAACTCGAATCACATAAAATGGTTAAGAAACGCGCTAGATATTAATCGGCGAAAATACCGATTGAGGCTTAGTGTAATAGAAAATATAACTCGGTTTAGCATTGAAAAACACGACCTTTTACGACCCACTTTTGACCCTCTAAACGACCTCGCCCCAAGTCGGGTAAAGAATGAAAGTTGTAGAAGGCCATGTCATCTACACGAACCTATTTTTAGCTTAACCTAAAAGTCTTTATCGAAAAGCGTAGGCTAGATCGAAAATGACTCGACAAACACCTTTCTTTAAAATAGGTTCGTGACACCAACTTCGAACATGATTTTATCCTAGCAAACGATCTCGATTTATAAAACCAGAAGCACGGGTCTCTAGACGACCCGGCTAACTTTCTAACGATGCCTTTAGTTTGTACCACGAATCACTACTGAACTCGCTATTCACTTTCGAAAATAATGCACCATGTAAACCTTGCCACCGTTTGTATAGATCTTGCCACCGTTAGTTGTGAACTAGCCACTCTTGGAAGATCTAAGATACGACATGCATACTTCTGTAAACTTTTTCTTTACCAATGTTCCTTGTTTCCCCAACATCGACATACTTGTCTCATGTTTCCCAACAACAACATGTCTTGTTTCCTTAAATGGGACATGTTGTACTTTTAAAAACACTTTTATATTAAAATATTTAATTTATTTAATTAATTATTTTTATAATAAAAATATAATATATTTAGGATATTTGACCCATTAAATAATACGAATAAATAAACTGGCCCGACAACAAAATATATAGTATTTCTAAATATATCCCGATTGAACGACTACACTTTTACTAAAACACTAAAACTTTCACAATTATTAAAACCACAATTTATTTAATAAACTCAAGCATACTAGGGGATTATATGCAACGTATATTATTATCACGATAACGAAAACTTGTAAGACTTTTATGAAACATTATATTTATAAGTCTTAATTAAATAAAAATCATTTTATTTAATTCATTTATACTATTACAATTCAACCAAGGTAAATAAACTTTATAAAATTAAGAGTGTACATGTTTCGATAACTTACAATAAGTTTAACACTTAAAACGATAATAACTTATTAAATCGGTGATCATGCATTTTCATCAACTGCATTTATATGTGCATTATATTTGTACATATACTGAGACCCAGATAATTACTTAGGTAATTCTACTGCTTCGTGATAATACTGTGCTAATATATTCAGTGACTTTATCACTACATCAATGCTACTGAGGTGAGTTCATAGCCTCGCCTTTCACTACTATTTATGTTTTTACTAACCCGCGATGGGGAGACATGCTACTAAAGAAATATATATTGTGTTGATAATACGATTGTAACATCTTGAGATCGTGGCCTTATACTTATATAAATTGTTGATTAATATTGTGAGATAAAACAAGTAACATATTTTATAGGACGCAAACTGAACTTTACCTTTAATTAGATTTGCCTATTGTAGAATTTCTCATGACCCGTGAACTGAAACTGTTAAAATCATTGGATTACCTGAATGTTATAAATAGATCTATTTGGGATTGACCATCCCCACTTGGGTGAGTCATGCTCATTGTGCCTTAGCCGGGACAACAGGTGTTTACCATGTCAGAACTTATTATTGATGGGTTCCTATTTAGATGGCGAAGCGCTCTCATTTGTTGAGGGCACAACTATGTCAAGTGTCAGTTTCGGACAATAGGAAATGTAATTATCTTATAGTATTTGGCTTTGTGTGATACTAGTTTGTGACGTTTGCGGTTCTAAACTTGACTTTATATTAATTGGTATATTAATACATGGAACATACTGAGATCTCTGAACTGGATTTTTATCACACCTTGTGCAGTACAATATAGAACATTTTGATATTTCTGAACTTGATTTTTATCAAACGTTATGAAATACTATACGGGATATTTTGAGATACTAAACTTGATTTTTATATCAAATGAACTATGATTTTACAAAACTCTATGAATTCACCAACTTTATGTTGACTGTTTTAAGCATGTTTTTCTCAGGAATTTAGGCTGGATTATTTGACCATGGACTGAGCATCATTTAGGAGCATCATTATAATTGGGGATCTGTTTTCACTGGGATACTTGTAACAACTGATATTCAATATTTCAACTGATTGTACTAAAATAATATTTGTATCAATTGTATTTCAAAATCATGTAATTATGATCAATGCTTTGTATGCCATTTGCTCTGTGATCCACAACGTGACACCTAATTAATATTCTGCTGCAAACCTGATTCGGGGGTGTCACAAAATGGTATCTGAGCAATGGTTATAGAGAATCAGATCGAAATAAAATTGTTTTTCTATTTTATTAACTGAACTATAACCGGACAAAATATTCAAAAACTTAGAATAAAAAACTGGGTTTTTGACGGGGACATACTTAGAGAGCATTTAGCATAGAGAGCATGCATAACAATATGATTTAAATGCAATTCATTATCTTATGCATTTATAATTTATGATAGTACTAGATGCTAACCCTTTACGTGCTTTACATATTACGATTGTGTAATATCCTTATGAAGGTATTAAAATACTTAAGGTATTTAATGAAACCCTATTTGGAATACAAACATGCCATGTTAGTAGGGAGCTTTATACTAAAGATGTTCCATCTCGATATTACGTTTTGAATGGGTGGTTGGGTTTACGATTTAAAGTGCCCTCGCTCCTCAAACGTTTATAGAATGGCTTCTGAAGTATGATGGACTGAACAATGCATTGTAACCACAAACGACTTTGTACATAACAACCCTTAGAAATATCTAAATACAATCTAACCAAATCTTTTGGAATCTTAGAAAAATCAAAAATAGATATTGGAAAATCTTGAAAAATCAAAAATAGATTTTGGAAAATCTTAGAAAAATCTTAAATAGATTTTGGAAAATCTTGAAAAATCTAAAATAGATTTTGGAAAATCTTGAAAAATTTGGAATAGATAAAAAGGATTTTGGAAATCTTTTCTTGAATAATTGTATTTTGGAAGAACTTAATTAAATTTTGGAAAAATTTAAATTAGATTTTCTTTTATCTTTAGAAATCTTAATGTATCTTTGAAAATCCTTACCATGTCTTTGGTGAACTTAACTAGACTTTTATATATCTTGGAAAAATCTAAAATTAGATTTTTTTTGAGATCTTGATTAAATCCTGTTGAACTTATAACGAACTTGTAAAAACCTAGATCTTATGTATGGACTTTAAAATTTACTTTTAAAGTAATAAACCTAGATTTCATAATGAAAACACATGGAAAAGAAATACTGCTTGGGCTATCTGATTCATTTTAGAACTTATAATAAACTTGTGAACTTATAATAAACCCTAAATCTAAATTTTTGGGACCTTGTAAATTAAATGTAAACATAAAACAAGATTGGACTTTATCTTGAAATTCTGTAAATAATATTTGCCGGGGGTTATAAGCTCCTCTTAAGGCTTATAATTAATATACAAACTTGTAACCAACTTATATTTCATTTAAAACTCGGAAATAAAACATACCGTAGGTTTTTACTCTCTATTTAGAGATCTAGACTTGATCTTTACAGACCAGTAATAAGCTTGTAAGGTTTCATAAACTTCACACCTAGATAAATGGTTTAGTATTATTAATGGACTGGTTAAGCCCATACAACAATAGCCCAAAACTTGAATAGGCCCTATAGGCCCAATGCAATATAGCCAAACCATTAACTAAGCCCATTAGGCCATCTAATTCCTAGTAAGCCCACTTAGCAAACCTTGAATTATTAATTGACTAAAATATGTTTAGGCCCATTGGGAAGCCCATTAGCTCTTTTGGCACATTTAATAAGCCCACTTAGTGATATTATACTTAAACAAAGTTTTTATACCAAAAATATATCTTATTAGAACTTTTGGACTAAAAATTTCAGTTCATTAAACTCATGGATTAAAACCGTGACATTGAAACTTGTCTTGATAAAACAGTAATTACAAGGACTAATATTGTAAAAATTTGGAAGTCTAGGGAGTAATAAATGCCATTCGTGACGTATTAAACGCTAAGGGTCACTTTAGTAAATTCTCGAAGGTTAAATTGTCATTTTATGACTCTAAGGACTAATTATGTAATTAGTCGAAGCATTTAGAAGCCCTAGGGACAATTCTCACCACTTAATGGAAGTTATAAAACCTAATTTTAACTATAGGGACTACACTTGCCGTATCCCAAAAATGCTAGAAGCCCTAAGGACTAAAACTGTTAAGAACCAGAAAGTGTACATCTAGTAAAACATGGAGGGGCTTGTTTTGCCAATAACCGAAACTTAACCAAACCCTAGACCCCTTATTTCATTTAATATATTAAAACTTGAGCGAATCCTAAACTAAATGGACAAGAACCATCATTTTCTAGAACTTGTAAACAAAGGGTTATTATTTAACTTGCGAAAACTTTGGGGATATTAAATTAAATGTAAGAAAGTGTTATTACTTTTATAACTATTCATATAAATTATGAAATTTAGTGTACGTAGATTATAAATGTAAAATACAACAATTGTAAGTAAAATACTTTTACTTAAATGATATTATTAATAACAAATTTAAATGGAAGTTTTTAATACTTGTACAACGACGTATTTAACTAAAATACAGTAACATAAATGAATTGCCTAAAAACGAGTTGGTATTATAATGAAATCCAAATAAATCATGAAAATCTTATACTAAGATTTTTAAAATCCTCCATGATTGATTGTGTATCAAGCTTAAGCTTATACGCTAATCATTTCATATACGCTGATTATTGCTCATAATTAATTGATAACTACAAACCGGTTAGTCTATTTTGACTACTTAGAAAACTGACTGGCCACATAATAAGAACGGATTTACAACAACCGTACATACTGGAATATTTAAAAACAGACTAGGGAGCATTATCCCGTGTACTACGTTTTATTAGATGTTTGAACTTGCTGTTATGTGTATATATGTATATATACCTTACTAGAAGGAACTATATGATACAATGCCTATACTTATGATTGTAATATATCATTATATTGTATATATGAGTTCCTTGTTTGATACGTATTCTTGCGCACGTTATCGCGCGTCAACATTTATTTTCTCTCGCTTATAATTTTGTACGTATATCTACGGACCACGACTTATTAACGACTTATACACGTTTTCTTTTAGTATTTTCACGTGGTATTATTTAGATAAGTTTGCATCTTTAAATGATGCGGTGGAACCCAAAATCAAGGTACTTATGATCCTATATTTTACATATGGGACCTGAGTCTCTTGATCCTAAGTTAATGATGATTTCCTCTCAAGACGTTATGGACGTCTAAGAGTGAAATCTTAAGCCACCGAACCAGAAGTTTATTTATAATTTCGTATTAAGATGTTATGGGACGTCTGAAGACGAAGGTTATAAGCAAACGGGCTGTAAAGTATCTTAATAATATCTATTATCTTAGATATTATATTTATTCTAAACAATAAGCCTTGCCGGAAATATTTAGGTAAGGTGGGCTATGAAATCCTTATTGAAACGAATTACGACGCTTTTTCTTTTGAATAAAGAAATCATAGGTCATCGAATGGAGTTATAAATTTTACCTTACATGGATGAGGACGCTTATCGATGTAAATAGAAATTTATAACCACATGAGCTTAAATATATTCGACGTGACTCATTATTGATATTATTTTATTAATCCAGCTATTGAGCGTATTCCTTTTTGACTCACGGTTCGTCCAAAATACTTTATCATTATTAAATCCTTATAAAGATTCATGTTCATCTCTCTTGGATCATAGCATTGTGCTATTGATTCTCGACTTATTTTTTTGAACAACAGATAAGCTTTTTGAAGCTTAATAGACTTAAAAATCTCTTGTAGAACTATTGAAATATTAACAAGCCTTATCTATGCACACTGAGGCCCGATAAGGCCCATGAAACACATTTAATAGGACCAAGACTTAAAACGAGCTTGTACTATTTTATCCAACCTTGTAAACTATCAGGGACTTGTTTTGCCACTTTTCAAACACATTTCAAGCCCTAGAAAACTCTAAGGACTAAACATAAATTTCAAATAAACTTAAAAGAAGCCCTAGTTGATTTGACACGGATTAAAAACCCTAGGGGTTGATTTTGTCACTTTTGAAACTAAAGTTAAGCCCTAGGTTATTTTGTTGGAAAACTATTCGTGCCCTAAGGGCCACGTTACAACAGTAGAAGAACCAAATGTATAAATTTTCAAAACATAAAAGACAAGATACCTTGTGCATTAAAATTTACTCCTTAGAGGCATACGATCAATAACTACATTCTAAATAACATCTACGAGTCTAAACTTGAGTTCACAATATTACACGTTCAAGAAAAAGTGTCCCCACTTGTTCCCTAGACGAGTAACTTCATCTTAAGCTTTGAGGACAAAGCTAAAATAACGGGTAGGTGCTGTAAAACCCCAAATTTTGGAATTTTAACACGTCACTGGTTTTACTACGTATCCTACCTCTTTACCACATAATGCATTGTACTATCTAAGATCTAAGATTTACTAGGATATACCAATATCTAGCAAGATCTTCCTCCTATCCAGGCCGTGTATAAACCTAAGCCACAAACCAAAAGCTCCAACATGTGTACATAAATCTAACAAGTCACACCCTCATTTGGTTTTGGCAATGTACACGTCTATACAATCTCACCAAATCTTACTAAATCTCCTCCTAGTAAAATTGAAATCTTAAGTATCTAAACAACCTTATCCCATTCTCTTCCTTATAAAAAAATAATGGTGGCCACTGCCCAACACAAACACAAACGAACTCTTCCCTCCCTGCTCATGTAGCTTGCATTGTTCTAACACTTACACAATGCTCCACGCATGTCCTTAACATCCCTATTTGATTTTGCTTATTGGCAAGCAAACAAACACCCATGTTGTTTCCCTCGTCGGTAATCACCAGGCGTCGAGAGGATACAATGAACTATGGGTTCCGGACGTGTGATTCGTTAGTATTGGAAGCCATTCGCATGTCGATTCGGTGTTTGGATCATGGGTCGTATTCCATTGCTTTCCTTGTTGGTGGACGCGAATCGCACAACGAAACACACTAATCTTCCTAGTGAGTAATCTAACTCTTGCTTTCCATTTATATTTTTATGCATAGTAGGCTCCTAGTTTTGTGCTTCGGAAAGACCTGTTAAACAGAAACAATAAATAAGGGACTAATAGTTTAGGCTAGAAGTACTAGTACATGGTTAGTATATTAGTAACAGAAAGTACGTTTGGTTGATATAGCATGCGTGAACCATATGTCTGTAATAGCAGAAAGTATATTTCCTTTCAAAACAAGTCATGAAGTGTAAAATCAGCCTAAACCTCAACCTTTAAGACCCTAAACAAACCACCTAGGATCAAGTGCCCGCGAGTTTTATGGGGACAAAACGTATCCCATATTCCCGAGATTATAACCCAACTCGAATCAGATAAAATGGTTAAGAAACGCGCTAGATATTAATCGGCGAAAATACCGATTGGGGCTTAGTGAAATAGAAAATATAACTCGGTTTAGTATTGAAAAACACGACCTTTTACGACCCACTTTTGACCCTCTAAACGACCTCGCCCCAAGTCGGGTAAAGAATGAAAGTTGTAGAAGGCCATGTCATCTACACGAATCTATTTTTAGCTTAACCTAAAAGTCTTTATCGAAAAGCGTAGGCTAGATCGAAAATGACTCGACAAACACCTTTCTTTAAAATTGGTTCGTGACACCAACTTCGAACATGATTTTATCCTAGAAAACGATCTCGATTTATCAAACCAGAAGCACGGGTCTCTAGACGACCCGACTAACTTTCTAACGATGCCTTTAGTTTGTACCACAAATCACTATTGAACTCGCTATTCACTTTCGAAAATAATGCATCATGTAAACCTTGCCACCGTTAGTATAGATCTTGCCATCGTTGGTTAATAGTTGCCACCGTTAGTTGTGAACTAGCCACATTTGGAAGATCTAAGATACGACATTCATACTTCTGTAAACTCTTTCTTTACCAATGTTCCTTGTTTCCCCAACATCGACATACTTGTCTCATGTTTCCCAACAACAACATGTCTTGTTTCCTTAAATGGGACATGTTGTACTTTTAAAAACACTTTTATATTAAAATATTTAATTTATTTAATTAATTATTTTTATAATAAAAATATAATATATTTAAGATATTTGACCCATTAAATAACCCGAATAAATAAACTGGCCCGACAACAAAATATTTAGTATTTCTAAATATATCCCGATTGAACGACTACAGTTTTACTGAAACACTAAAACTTTCACAATTATTAAAACCATCGATTTATTTAATAAACTCAAGCATACTAGGGGATTATATGCAACGTATATTATTATCACGATAACGGAAACTTGTAAGAATTTTATGAAACATTATATTTATAAGTCTTAATTAAATAAAAATCATTTTATTTAATTCATTTATACTATTACCATTCAACCAAGGTAAATGCACTTTATAAAATTAAGAGTGTACATGTTTCGATTACTTACAATAAGTTTAACACTTAAAACGATAATAACTTATTAAATCGGTGATCATGCATTTTCATCAACTGCATCTATATGTGCATTATATTTGTACATATACTGAGACACAATTAATTACTTAGGCAATTCTACTGCTTCGTGATCATACAGTGCCAATATATTCAGTGACTTCATCACTACATCAATGCTACTGAGTGAGTTCATAGCCTCGCCTTTCACTACTATTTATGTTTTTACTAACCCGCGAGGGGGAGACATGCTAATAAAGACATATATATTGTGTTGATAATACGATTGTAACATCTTGAGATCGTGGCCTTATACTTATATAAACTGTTGATTAGTATTGTGAGACAAAACAAGTAACATATTTTATAGGACGCAAACTGAACTTTACCTTTAATTAGATTTGCCTATTGTAGAATTCCTCATGACCCGTGAACTGAATCTGTTAAAATCGTTGGATTACCTGAATGTTATAAATAGATCTATTTGGGATTGACCATCCCCACTTGGGTGAGTCATGCTCACTGTGCCTTGGCCGGGACAACAGGTGTTTACCATGTCAGAACTTATTATTGATGGGTGCCTGTTTAGATGGCGAAGCGCTCTCATTTGTTGAGAGCTCAAGTATGTCAAGTGTCAGTTTCGGGCAATAGGAAATGTAATTATCTTATAGTATTTGGCATTGTGCGATACTAGTTTGTGACGTTTTCGGTTCTAAACTTGACTTCATATTAATTGGTACATTAATACATGGAACATACTGAGATCTCTGAACTGGATTTTTATCACACCTTGTGCAGTACAATATGGAACATTTTGATATTTCTGAACTTGGTTTTTATCAAACCTTATGAAATACTATACGGGATATTTTGAGATACTAAACTTGATTTTTATATCAAATGAACTATGATTTTACAAAACTCTATGAATTCACCAACTTTATGTTGACTGTTTTAAGCATGTTTTTCTCAGGAATTTAGGCTGGATTATTTGACCATGGACTGAGCATCATTTAGGAGCATCATTATAATTGGGGGATCTGTTTTCACTGGGATACTTGTAACAACTGATATTCAATATTTCAACTGATTGTACTAAAACAATATTTGTATCAATTGTATTTCAAAATCATGTAATTATGATCAATGCTTTGTATGCCATTTGCTCTGTGATCCGCAACGTGACACCCAACTACTATTCCGTTGCAAACCTGATTCGGGGGTGTCACAATAATTAACTTTATCATTTCTCGTCCTCATTTAAGAGACTTAACCTAATATAAAGTTATGGAATCGAACTAAGTGCTCAACACGCACGGTCGAGTAAAAAATTACTCTTATTCTCGCCATCGGAAAACCTACATTCGTGTCTTCAAACACTTATAAAACATGAGAAAAATTTTAAAATTTGGCCATTTTTAGCCTTATTTTGCAACAAAACGATAAACAAAAAGATAAACTTTGGAAAGCGTGAAGGTTTGGCAAGGTAAGTATCTATTCACCCCCATACTAAAGTTAAACATTGTCCTCAATGTTTCAAGTCTAAGGGTTGGAAAACCCCCATACTAGAGACGTAGTCGAATGCTTAATCTAGCATGAAAAGGGTGTAACCGTTAAATTATAAGCCGTTTATGAAGTGTGCTAAAAACCTAAGGTTAGAACATCAAAGGATATATCATGGATATTGAGAAATTCTTCAAAACAAACGATCGAGTGCTCCCATAAAACGAACACGAGAGGCTCCAATCGTAAAGATCATGATCATCTAAAAACCACATATCACAAACAACCACGGAACAAAGGTTGGAAGGGTACAAATCCCCGCACGTTACTACATTAGAAAGCGATAATATGTACATAGGATAAGCATGGGACTCCCCCACGAGGCACCTCGTTTTTGATTACCGAGTCATGAGCTCGACTTGATCCCCTCAATACTAATTATCATTGGGGAAGGTGATTTGGTCGAGGTATTTCAAGGATGGAACTTCCCCGCCAAAGTAGTGCTTCAACCTATGTCCATTCACCTTGAAATTGGGGCCATCATTTTGAGCTAGCTCGATGGTCCCATAAGGAAAAACTTGAGTCACGGTGAATGGACCGGACCAACGGGATTTCAACTTGCCGGAAAATATTTTCAAACGAGAGTTAAATAGCAACACTTGATCCCCAATGTTAAAAACCCGGTTTTTATTTTTTGAGTCATGAAACTTTTTAGTTTTTTCTTTATAAATCAATGAATTTTCATAAGCAATGTCTCTCAATTCATCCAATTCATTTAATTGCATTTTCCAGTGTTTTCTCGCGGTCTCCATATCATCATTACAATGCTTAAGGGCCCAATAAGCTTTGTGTTCGAGTTCAATTGGAAAGTGACAATTCTTCCCATACACAAGCTTATAAGGAGTGCACCCGATGGGCGTCTTATGAGCGGTCCTAAAGGCCCATAAAGCATCGTCTAACTTATCCGACCAAGATTGTCGGTTTTCCCCAATCGATCTCTCCAAGATCCTCTTCAACGCTCGGTTTAAAACCTCGACTTGCCCACTCATTTGTGGGTGATAAGCCGTAGAAAGCCGATGTGTAACTCCATATTTCTTTAAGACCCTTTCGAATTGGTAGTTACAAAAATGGGTTCCACGATCGCTTTATGATCGCACGAGGGGTTCCAAACCGAGAAAACAAGCTTTTCAAGAACTTGACTACCACACGAGCATCGTTTGTAGGCAAAGCCTTAGCTTCCACCCACTTAGATAGGTAGTCAACGGCGACAAGGATGTACTTATTTCCAGAGATGATGGGAACGGCCCCATAAAGTCAATGCCCCAAACGTCAAAGATCTTACACATCTGGATGATATTTTGTGGCATTTCATCGTTTGTGAGGATTTTCCTTGTCGTTGGCATGAGTCACACGACTTCACAAGTGCATGTGCATCTCGGTAAATAGTAGGCCAAAAGAAACCGGCATCAAAGACCTTCTTATCCGTGAGATTAGCACCTTGGTGACCACCCGTGGGTCCCTCGTGACAAGCTCTAAGGATGTTAGAAGCTTTGGTGCCAAATACACAACGTCGAATAATTTGATCCGCACAAGTTCGAAACAAGTAAGGGTCGTTCCAAAAATAGAACTTGATGTCACGAAAGAATTTTCGTTTTTGTTGAGTCGTCATACCCTTGATGATTAAGTTCCCCGCATGGTAAATTGAGATGTCCGCAAACCATGGGGTAGATGAATCAAGCTTAGAATTCACTACACCAAGTGTCTCGAGCGGAAATGTTTTGGTGATTTCCTTTGGCTCGTAAACACTTTGGTGAGGATCTTCCAAACGAGAAATATGATCGGCCGCTAGATTCTCGGCTCCTTTTTTGTCAAGGATTTTGACATCAAATTCTTGTAGGAGGAGAGTCCAACGAAGTAATCTCGGCTTTGCAACTCGTTTAGCCATAAGATACTTGATAGCTGAATGATCCGTATACACTATGCATTTAGTCAAGACGAGATAAGGTCGAAATTTCTCAAATGCATACACCACGACAAGGAATTCCTTCTCCGTTGTAGTGTATTTTAGTTGAGCCTCGGTCATCGTCTTGCTTGCATAGTGGATAGGTAAGAAGTGCTTATCATGACGTTGCCCCAATACGGCCCCAATAGCGTAGTCACTAGCATCACACATGAGCTCAAAGGGGAGGTTCCAATCGGGAGCAACAAGAATGGGAGCTTCGGTAAGTTTCCTCTTAAGGATTTCAAAGGCTCGTACACAATCTTCGTTAAAAACAAAAGGTGCATTCTTTTCGAGGAGATGTGTAATAGGTCGAGATATCTTTAAAATATCCTTGATGAATCGACGATAAAAGCCCGCGTGGCCTAGGAAACTCCTAACTCCCTTAACGGTTTTGGGATGAGGTAATTTGGCGATGACGTCTACCTTAGCTTTATCTACCTTAATCCCCACTTTAGAAACCTTGTGCCCTAAGACGATTCCACTTTTAACCATAAAATGACATTTTTCCCAATTAAGCACAAGGTTGGTTTCCTCACAACGCTTCAACATTCTCTCAAGATTCGACAAACACGAAGTGAACGAACAACCAAACACGGAAAAGTCATCCATGAAGACTTCCATCGTCTTCTCGATCATATCATGAAAAATAGCCATCATGCACCTTTGAAAGGTTCCCGGTGCATTGCAAAGTCCGAATGGCATTCTACGATATTAAACGTTCCATATGGACACGTAAACGTAGTTTTTTCTTGATCATGAGGATCGATGGGGATTTGGAAGTAACCGGAAAAACCATCTAAAAAGCAATAGAAATCATTTCCCGCAAGACGCTCCAACAATTGGTCCATGAAGGGCAAGGGAAAATGGTCTTTACGAGTGGCGTCATTCAACTTACGATAGTCGATACACACCCTCCAACCGGTCACGAGTCTAGTTGGAATTAACTCGTTGGCATCGTTTGGCACAACGGTCATTCCTCCCTTCTTAGGGACACAATGAATAGGACTCACCCAAGGGCTATCAGAAATAGGGTAAATCATTCCCGTGTCAAGGAGTTTTAGGACTTCCTTTTTGATAACGTCGTGAATTTTGGGGTTCACCCTCCTTTGACATTGGATTGCGGGTTTCTAATCCTCCTCCATTAAGATTTTGTGGGTACAAAATTTAGGATCGATCCCCTTAATGTCGGATAACTTCCACGTAATTTCCCCTTTGTGATCCTTTAGAACATTGAAAAGTGCGGTTTTTTCATCATTCGAAAGATCTATCGCAATAATAATCGGAAATTTATCGTCCTCCTCCAAAAATACATATTCAAGGTGAGGAGGTAAATCTTTCAACTGGAGGATTGGTGGTTCCTCAATTGAATATTTGGGCTCGATACTCATAACCTCCTCGGGTGGAGGAAATGGGAAATCGTTAAGAAAATCCTTGATAATCAAGAAGTCCTCATCGTTGTCGAGGTCTTCGTTACAAGTACGTGGAACATTGAATTCTTCCAACGTAAAACCACCGCCTTAAAATGGAGTGAAGGTTGGTGTCGAGTTATCAAGAATGGGATCAAGCATAGTGGGATTGCCACTATTTTCATCATCACCAAAACCTAAAACTTCTTGTGAAAATTCCTCACAAACAACGTTGATCATATCAACGAGGTTTACGGTTGCAACGGAATAAACATGAGAAAGTTGAGAATTTTGAGTTGCGTTTATAACAAGTTCCTCGTCGTTGAAACGTAAGGTGATCTTTCTAGCATGCACATCAATTAAAGCCATAGACGTATCTAAAAACGAACGACCTAAAATGAGAGCAACTTGAGGATCCGTGGGAATATCGACAACGATAAAGTCTATCGGATAATAGAACTTTCCCACTTTCATAAAAACGTCTTCGGCCAATCCACATGCGGGAATCGTGGAATGATCGGCCAACTCGATAGACATTAGTGAAGGAGTAAGATTAGGAAGATTGAGCGACTTGAAGATTGCAAGTGGCATCAAGTTAATACTAGCACCAAGATCGGCCAAGGCATAGCATGCTTCCATATCTTGGATTGCACATGGAATCAAGAATTTACCGGGATCACCGACTTTTTGAGGTATGCGGTTAAGATAAACCGATGAACAACTAGACAATTGTTGCAATTTCTCCTTGTTATTCAACATACTCTTAAAGTTAGCGGCAAATCTAGGCATCATGACCAAAGCATCGGCACAACTCACATTAAAATGAACGTCACGAAACATTTTCATAAAAAGCTCAAATTGGTAATTGTCGCGCTCTTGACGGTTCTCTTCTCTAAGTCTCGATGGATAGGGCAAAGGTGGTGTGGGTTGAGGCATAGGCATAGCCTTTGGAATCTCAGGTTCCAAATGTGGTAATGTGTCAACCATAGGTGTGGCATTAATACTTTGATTTTTCTAAAAAAAGTTCGTTGAACCGATCTCTTCGAATTGATTTCCGGTTAATTGTGTGAGATTAGTTGTTCTTGGTGAAAATAATATTTTTGGTTTTGGAAAAATAAATGTGCAAGACTTAATAATAAAGGACGAGTAATAAAAACTACAACTAAGTGAAACGTAAAACGGTGCACTATTTAGTGCGTTAAAAGTAAATGACGAGAACTTAAATGACGTAAAATTGGAACTTAACGAAAAGTAGATAGACAATTAAATAAAATATGCAAAGAGAAATTAAAATAGACTAAAAATAAAATGAGAACAATAGACACTTAAACAAAATACTAAAACAAAACAAAATTCAAATCGGAATACACCCGATCGGAATCCATAAGGATCCGATCGGAATGTTAAAAGATAGTACCAATCGGAATGTTATAAAAACATCCAATCGGAATATGCAAATCATGACCCAATCGGAATAACTAGAAAGCACCAATCGGAATATATCACAACAAGCTAGATCGGAATATCCAACTACACCCCAATCGGAATATGGGGCAAGTGCTACCGTCGGAATATCCCTAACCCTTTTCCGATCATACGATCGGAAAGAGGTATGCTGTTATGGTCGGAATGCACGGTCGGAAAAGGGTTGTAAAACCCTTTCCGATTGGTTCTTTGATCCGAAAATTAAACTAAAGGAAATAAGCTATTAGATTAAGCTCAAACCCAAAACTAGCACGAATCTCAAGTGAAATAATTCTAATAAGCACAAATAACAACTTTTCAAACTTAAAATGAACAACCTTTTTAAATCAACTCATAAAAAGATGAACTTTTAGGCACGAAAACATAAACGAACAACACGGATCATAAGTAATCGCACCAAAAGCAAATCAAAATCAAGAAAGGAAGGTTAGAGATTAAGACAAGAAAAGTAAAGATTAAACAACAATTAATGAAAACTTACTTGAAAATTGAATGATTAAAAGTGCATAACATTTAATTAAAGTGCGAAAAATAAAATGACAATAAATGAAAATGGTGGAAGAGTGGTTTGTCAAGCCACCAACAACTCTCAACAAATGAGGTTGGTTGGTATTTATAGGGAGATTAGGGAGGAGCTTAGGAAGCTTCCTCCCTCTTTCTTCTTTCTCTTAATTGCGCACTTAGGTCCTTGATCTCTTTAATCTTTTGTTAGTCTTCTTAATACTTGGACTTTGTCTTGGGATTTCTTCAAACTCGTCTTGTATTTTCTTCATAAATAAGACTCGAGTTCTTCGGCTTTTTAGTAAACTTCCGTCTTTTGACTTTTTCTTCAATAAATCTTCAGAATTGGTCTTGGACTTCCGTTCTTTTTTCCACTTTTGATCTTTTGACTTCATCTTTCGTCTTTTTCTTCGATAAAAGCTCGTGAATGCCGTGTTTTCTCCATTTTTCACCTTTTCGTCCTAAATTACAACAAAAACACAGACCACGCATAATTCCGACATAAATGACATAAAATACACGTTTTGGCTCGGTAATTATTGTAATTAAGTGGTAAAAAGGATGGGTGTTTTCACACCTATCAAATCCCCTACACTTAACCATTGCAATGTCCTCATGCAATGCATTAGTTACAAAGCAAGATTACATTTTCTATCATAATCAATCCACGTTGGCCTTTATTAAAGAAATAGAAAATTATAAACATACAAAGTAAAGAAATCAAAAACATACCTTGGTTTTTGAAAATGTCGTGAATGATCATCATCCTCAAGTTTCACGTTCCCCATACCAAGCTTAAAAACGAGATCATTGTTATTATAAGTTAGTAAACTAACACGAACTCATGTGGGCCAATTATTCACTTAGACTCCCTTATTCCTAGAGGTGTATCTCTTATATTTTATTTTTGTCTTGAATGATCACGAGGATGCATTGTTTGACTTATTTCGATAGTTATTTAATCCGAAAATAAGATGAACGATTTAATCAATAGTTAGCTAAAGGACCAAATCTTTTAAAACTGCTTCTCGGGACCTCATAAAGTTCATATCTTGGCATAACTCGCTTCACGATTTGAGACCTTTCTCGGACCGATATTTGGCAGCGACTTCATACTTCAAATCTTTGAGAGACGTTCTTGAAATAATGGCCTTCTCTTCATAATAGGAATTTCTTCACTTGAAGTTTTTAAGAGATTCTTCATCTTTGGACCACGACTTCTTCATTTTTCTCCAATCTTTATTTTGGACTTTGATTTACAACGATCCACCTCCTTTTAGGACTTGGATCTATTTATCCTCATACCTTGTTAGGGTCTTTTCGGATAGACTTCTCCATGACTTTTGGGGAGTTCTTGCTTTTCGTCGTGTGTCTCGATCCTTCATATTGATTTTTGATAAATGATTCTTCACATCACTTTTTGGATCTTTAGCAACAAAATGTAGCCCTCATGCCTTGTTAGGGCCTTTTCGGACTCGCCAATCTTCGCATCCCGCTTCAATAAGTTATGCCTTGGCTATGAACTCTAATCCGTACCGAGCAACTTTTAAACGATCTGGGGCTAGAAGCTAAGTAACTTTTCAAATCGTTCAACCTTATTTATTAGCAGATAAATTTATTAACAGGCGGAGGGAGAATAGGCTTATAATTAACTTACATAAATTCACGAAAGAATACCAAACTTATAAATGACTCTATCATCTCTCGTTCTCCACAGTTTAAAATCTCAAGGAATGAGACTCGTGGATGCTTAGCCTATTAAATCAAAGTTTTGGGTTTTCGAGTCGCCTATAGGATCTTGCAAATTCTTAGACATTTTCAAGTTTTAGAAATCGCTTTTTAAAGTTCCCTTGATAAACGACTCTCTAGGATCAATTATAGGAACTTGCGAAAAGTTCTTGTTCTTAACCCGTGAGAGTTAAGACTTTCGCGTTTTATAGCTCCCTATATAAAAGCCTAGCAAAACTTGACTTAAACATGTTAAGGATACTAGCTAGAGTAAACTCGGATTGAGTCAAAAGATTCACAACGTTTGAAAACTAAAACCACTTATTCAAAGATTTATTCTAGCAACGGAAACATAACAAAGGCAAATACAACTATACAAATAGGCCAAAATAGATTAAAAATTTTGAAAAATGTCGAAAAATTGATTTTCCGGTTAAAATGAGGACAAATACAAGGAAAAGGCCACTTAACTTCGATAGAAGTCCCCCCTACACTTAAGATAAACATTGTCCTCAATGTTTAAGCATGTGGGAGTAAACTCCCCTACACTTAGGACATTGTGCACTTTGTTTAAATCTCGCTAAGGAAGAGACAACTAAAGAGATTCCTATTTTAATATTGAGAAATATAAAATAGTGAATCGAAAAGAGTTTAGGATAGAACCGGGAAGAAGGGAACACGGAATCACGGTTCGTCAAAAGTCATCAAGAGTGTGTCTTTGAAGCTCTAATCCCTGCACATGATAAGAAAGAAAGCAAGAAACACCACGGGGCTCCCCCCTACACTTATGGTGAAAACAGGAAAGATAGATAGATAATTGGGTTGCCTCCCAAAAAGCACTTGTTTTTGTTAACCGAGTCACGAGCCTGACTCATCCCCGAATTAAATGGTCCATGGGGAAGCCTCGAATGTGATACCGGGATCAAAGACCTTGTCCTCGTTCCCGGTGGACATTAACAAAGGGGAGGCGGGGGAATAAGTCTTAAATGGGGGAAAGGTCCGCTCAACATACGAGAGGTATGTGAGGTAATGATCCACGGGAGGTGGGGTGGGTAAAGGAATCACATTGTCATCCCCTAAAGACAATGGATGCTCAGCAGCAAGCGGCAAAGCCGTAAGGTCATCAATTAGAAAATCATCAATGACACCCCCCGGGTTAAAGCGCTCATCCTCATGAACGTGAATCTTTTCGATTTCTTCATCATAAATAGGTGCGTCAAGCCAAGGTTTGTCGTTCCCATCATTGAGGATTTCAGAAACTCGCTCGAAAAGATCACGATCAAGTACGAAACCATCATTCATTTGTGGGGATTGTTGATAAGTTAAATCCGCACGAATGTGGTAAACGTAATTCTCAGTGGAGGAGTGTTGATTAGGTAACTCCTCGAGAATAGGATGATTGGTCAAGTGAGTTGGTTCGTCATTATTATCAAAAATAAGACGCTCCAACTCATCAAGTTCGGCATCGATGTTGGAAAAATCGACCTCGCTTGTAGGAAGAAGCGGATGTAACAGAGCTAGCTCTCGTTCGATAATTTCCGCAATCTCAGGCTCGAATTGGAATTCATCATGAAAAACAACCTCATCCTTAATTTCAGCAAAAGTAGTAAGATCACAAACCTCATCAAAGAATTCTTCAAGACAAAAATTACTAATCTCACTCAACGAATCACTATCCGTAGACGCATTGGTGTTATCAAGAATAGGAGTAGTAATCTCAGAAGATGGGTGGAGATCATTGACATCATCCTCGTCATCATCATAATAGTATGGGTACACTGGAAGAGGAGTATAAGTCTCGATATTTGATATTTGCTCCTGTCGATGATCCTCTTGACGTTTCTCGATGATCTTGTTGCAAGCTTCTTGAAGTTGTTGACTTAGTTTAACAAGAGTGTCCCATTGTTCATGGGAGCGTAATTGTTCGAAGGAGGGTTGATGATCGATGATGTGCTGTGGGGGTTCAAAATGTTGAAAACCTGAATTATAGCATGGTTGTGGCTCATCGTAGTTCATCGGTTGAGAAGAATTATAAACCGGGTTTGGTTCATAATAATCCATTGGTGAAGAAATTTGAGGACACGGATTTGGCTCATAACAATTCATTGGTTGACAATAATCGGTATTATGAGGACCCCCACAGTTGTTGCAGAACGATTGAGGAGAAAGACTGGGTGCGTCTTGTGGATAGCTATTATCATAGTCATAATTGTACCCCGGTTCTTGCCCGTAATCATACGAGTATTGAACCGGGCACGAAACATGCCAAGGAGAATCGCTTCCACAATAGATGCACGGGGAAAGAGTAGGTGGGTTCAAAAAGGACGAATTAATTGAGGGACACAAAGGACAAAATCCTGGTATTGATTGTGTATCTTTGATATCGTTTCCGCACCGCTCACATGTACACCATTGACAAGAGTCGTTCCCGTACAATCGTCTCCCGCAACCGACGCAATGGACATAAGAATCCATAAAGAAAGATAGATGAGCAAGAAGAATATTTTTGGTGCAAAACTTTGAAAAAGAAATGTTTTTTATGATTTTTCAAATGTTTTTGGATTTTTTGAAAATTTTTGACAAGAAAAATAACGTTCACAAGTGAACGGATCCCAAAAGCCAACGCTTCTCTCACAAAAAACTTTCGATCCTCACGAAAAGAGCCGGCAGCGGCGCCATTTAATACTTTGATTTTTCTAAAAAAAAGTTCGTTGAACCGATCTCTTCGAATTGATTTCCGGTTAATTGTGTGAGATTAGTTGTTCTTGGTGAAAATAATATTTTTGGTTTTGGAAAAATAAATGTGCAAGACTTAATAATAAAGGACGAGTAATAAAAACTACAACTAAGTGAAACGTAAAACGGTGCAGTATTTAGTGCGTTAAAAGTAAATGACGAGAACTTAAATGACGTAAAATTGGAACTTAACGAAAAGTAGATAGACAATTAAATAAAATATGCAAAGAGAAATTAAAATAGACTAAAAATAAAATGAGAACAATAGACACTTAAACAAAATACTAAAACAAAACAAAATTCAAATCGGAATACACCCGATCGGAATCCATAAGGATCCGATCGGAATGTTAAAAGATAGTACCAATCGGAATGTTATAAAAACATCCAATCGGAATATGCAAATCATGACCCAATCGGAATAACTAGAAAGCACCAATCGGAATATATCACAACAAGCTAGATCGGAATATCCAACTACACCCCAATCGGAATATGGGGCAAGTGCTACCGTCGGAATATCCCTAACCCTTTTCCGATCATACGATCGGAAAGAGGTATGCTGTTATGGTCGGAATGCACGGTCGGAAAAGGGTTGTAAAACCCTTTCCGATTGGTTCTTTGATCCGAAAATTAAACTAAAGGAAATAAGCTATTAGATTAAGCTCAAACCCAAAACTAGCACGAATCTCAAGTGAAATAATTCTAATAAGCACAAATAACAACTTTTCAAACTTAAAATGAACAACCTTTTTAAATCAACTCATAAAAAGATGAACTTTTAGGCACGAAAACATAAACGAACAACACGGATCATAAGTAATCGCACCAAAAGAAAATCAAAATCAAGAAAGGAAGGTTAGAGATTAAGACAAGAAAAGTAAAGATTAAACAACAATTAATGAAAACTTACTTGAAAATTGAATGATTAAAAGTGCATAACATTTAATTAAAGTGCGAAAAATAAAATGACAATAAATGAAAATGGTGGAAGAGTGGTTTGTCAAGCCACCAACAACTCTCAACAAATGAGGTTGGTTGGTATTTATAGGGAGATTAGGGAGGAGCTTAGGAAGCTTCCTCCCTCTTTCTTCTTTCTCTTAATTGCGCACTTAGGTCCTTGATCTCTTTAATCTTTTGTTAGTCTTCTTAATACTTGGACTTTGTCTTGGGATTTCTTCAAACTCGTCTTGTATTTTCTTCATAAATAAGACTCGAGTTCTTCGGCTTTTTAGTAAACTTCCGTCTTTTGACTTTTTCTTCAATAAATCTTCAGAATTGGTCTTGGACTTCCGTTCTTTTTTCCACTTTTGATCTTTTGACTTTATCTTTCGTCTTTTTCTTCGATAAAAGCTCGTGAATGCCGTGTTTTCTCCATTTTTCACCTTTTCGTCCTAAATTACAACAAAAACACAAACCACGCATAATTCCGACATAAATGACATAAAATACACGTTTTGGCTCGGTAATTATTGTAATTAAGTGGTAAAAAGGATGGGTGTTTTCACACCTATCAGGCATGATCGGTACTTCGTGGGATTGGGACATGCTTCTTTTCGACCATCACCTCGGGTTCTTCCTCAATTGCTTCCTCCGTAGGAGCAATTGGTTGAGGAGTCGGTTCCTTAAGTGTCTTACCACTTCGTGTGGTAATCACTTTCATCTCTCCCTTAGGGTTCGATATGGTATTACTAGGAAGACTACTTGAAGACGGTTTACACATTATAGCCTCAAACATGGATGAAATTTTATCCTCAAACATAAATTGCCTCTTCTCGGCCTTAATCATCTCTTGTTTTATTTCATGTTGCCCTTGTTCCATTTTTTGTTGGTGTTGTTGTAACCTAGTTACATTTCCCTCCATTTTGTTTGTATGGATCTTAAGCTCATTTTCTAACTCATTTTTCAACTCATTTTTCAAGTCATTCTTAAACTCGGATCTTAGGCTAATGATCTCTCTTTGAATATTATCATACCTAGCATCGTTTCCATTTACGTATTCAACAAATTCATTTGGAAGATCTTTCAAAGTTTGCAAACCCTTGTTGTTGTTTTGAAAATCATTGTTTTGATTTTTGTTTGAAACTTGATTGTTATTAGCCCCTTGATTCCCATAATTGTTCCCTTTGTAATTGTTTTTGAATCCAACTTGATTTTTTCGATAATTGTGGTTAGCATTTTGATAGGGAGCAAAACCCGGTGGAGTCAATTGATTAGAGCGGGTAACTTGACCGTTTTGGTTGTAAGTTCCCGTGGCCGCGTAGGCACTCGAAGTGTTACCACCGTTGGTAATGCACTCGGAGAAATCATGACCTCCACCAAAATACATACATGAAAACTCAACCACTTTAGCCGTAGCGGGAGCACTTTGTTCACCAACTTTGAGTTCAATTAAAAGTCCTTTAAGTTTATCAAAGATTTTGTTTTCCAAATTCGCCTCAATTTGGCAAGCATCGATAGTATTGGACAATGAAGGTGAAGCCGAAGACGAAGCCTTACGAACACTCGATGTGTTACGAGGACTATACACCTTAGATCTATTCTCAAATATCAACACTCGCTTCCTCAACCGTTTTACACAAAAATCACCACCCGCGGCAGCATTAAGATAATCTCTCTCTCATGATCATTTAAACCATTGTAAAACGTGTCAATTTGATGCAAGTCGGAAAAACCGTGACGAGGACACTCATGTAACATTTCCTTAAACCTATTCCAAGCCGTTGAAAAACTCTCATTAAATTCTTGTGAAAAATTTGAAATCTCGTTTTTCAAATGCGTAGTCTTAGAGGGTGGGAAAAATTGGTTCATAAATTTTGAAACGAGATCCTTCCACGTCAATATAGAATTGGGTGGCTCTTTCTCTAACCAAATTTTAGCGGGCCCCACTAAGGAATACGGAAAAAGCATCATCTTAATCGAGTCATTAGCAACATCCTTAAATTTGCAAGTGGCGGTAAGACGATTGAATTGGCGGATATGGTTGTGCGGGTTGTCCTTTTCATCACCACGGAATTTGTTGTTTTGGATCATCGACAACAAACCTGTTTTCACTTCAAAATTATCCGCAAGGATAGCGGGAATCAGAATAGCCTCTCCATAACCCTCGGTGGGTGCTTGAAGTAACTCCATCATAGTACGATTTTCCATGGTTGGTTCTTCTTCTACGATAGGTTCGTCAATAGGAGACTCCTCACTAGAAAGATTAGGAGTAGGTGTGGACTCCTTTCGGTTTTTTCGTTTACGTGCATGTCTTGCTTGATTAAGAGTAAGCATAAACGTTACGTACAACGTGGGGATGAGCAAAGAAGATTCTTTTTGGTGTTCTCAATTTTTCCAATTTTTTTGTGGTGTTTGATTGTTTTTACTTTTTTTGGATTTTGTGATTGTATTAGGTAGACAAAAATCTACAAATCTCCTCCTTAATCAAATCTCTTGATTAAAGAAGCCTCAAGGAATGAAAACGATCACGTGAAGTGAACGCCTTCGATGACTTTAGAACGTTGGTGGAACACCAAAACGTTCAAGAGGGTTTAATCAAATGAAACCAAGAAAATATATATGATACTTAGATAATACTTTGGTTGGCAAACTCTCGATTAGCCCTTTTTATCTAAACACTTACAAGCAAGTGGGGAAACAAGGCGGCGCGAAGCACTTAAGGGCCTTTTTCCTTAGGGTATATTTTATTATACCCGCCTTATACCCACCTTATAGTTTGTGTTTTTTAAAATTAAGCTTCACGAAAGTATTTATCTATTTTGCCTTTTCTTTCTTGTTTGAGATTTGAATACAATAATTGAGTAATGACCTCCCAATCAAGGTTGTGTTTTCATACTTTTAGAGTACTTGTGAATTTATTGTTCTACGTATACAATATAGTAATAGTATTCACACAAAAAACGAAAAACCGATAATACGTATTAGTAGAGTGCTACTAATACAAATAGATATTATGGTTAGTATAAAAACAACAATTGTTCAAATAAAAACACAACACGCCTCCCCGGCAGCGGCGCCAAAATGATGGTTGTGTTTTTACACACCTTTAGGAAAAGGAGGTAATTAGGGTAAGTACGACGGTTTAGGAAAACCGTGCACAAATGACCCAAAGTGGGGATCGTTCTCAAGGAGGCTAGTGTGTTGTGTAAAGATAAGATTAAGTGTCTGTGATTATACTTTATGAGAAATGGAAAATAGAAAAGAGATTAGAAATGACAATTACGATTATGAATTAAACTAAGACGATAAGTCGTGCACGTAAAACCGTAAAAAGTCACCAAATTTAAAAATTGCCCTAAAAATTCCTAGAAAATTGCAATAAATCCTAAAAAATGTAAATAGAGTTTACAAAAAACAAAAAATCATTCAAACCTTTTATTTAATTAAATATTAATTTTTTAATGCTAATTAAAGCCCAAAAAATCAAATTAATTAATAAAAAGCCCAAAATGAGATTTTTTTACTTGTAAACCTCTAAAATGACTTAACTAAATTTGAAACTATTTTTGAAATTTTTAAAATTAATTAAAACTATTTAAAAACAATTAAAAACTAATAAAACTTAAAATAATTCTAAAAATTAATCTAATGACAATAAAATTAATCTAAAAATTGTAAAATTCCTAACTTAATGTATTTGAACTAAAAAAAATGAAAAACTTGTAAAAATATAAATTTTAATTTTTAATAATAAAATATTAATAAAAATCCAAAATTTATAAAAAATTCTAAAAAGTTGTAAACTAGTTTATTTTAACCTAAATAAAACAGAAATGGACTTGAAATTACAAAAGTACCCCTATTGGGCCTCAAAATGGGCTAAATGACAAAATAGTCCCTTAATGGGCTTAAATTGGGCCCAATAAGAAAAAGTCAACCAAATAAGCCCAAAACTTCCAGTCTGACTTAAAATTTGAATTTAAGAACAAAAATTTAAAGGCCCAAAAGCTAAAAATTTGTTTAAGCTAGCTTATTTCAAAGCAACTTATTCTTAATGGGCTTTTTGGCCCATTGAGCTATAAGCTAATGCCATAAGCTAAAATTTGACACACAAGCTTCTTTTGAGTTACCAAAGAGATCTGTAAAAAGAAATTTGAAAAAGCACAAGAAATAAGCATTAAATAAGCCAAGACTCTCTTCACAAAACGAAAAAGTAGTCATTTTTGAGTTCTAGATCACCTCAAGTGCTGATTCAAGTTTCAAAAGGTTTTAAATGACTTAATTAAGCAAAATAATCAAAAAAATTTCCAATAAGCACAAGCAATAAGCCAGAATAAGCAATTAAGCACTTATGTAAAAGTTAACTTGATGAGTTTTCTAGTCAAACTTTAAAGTCAAACCCTAATAAGCTCCAGATCAAATTAATGGGTCAAATAAGGAAGATCTATCACAAAAAATAAGTTGTTGCATGTCTGGATAAGCCAAAATGGCTTATGAATAAGCTGTTTGACGTTTAACACTAGCAGGGGCTAGTTTTGGAGGTTCAGCAGTGGGAAAAGTTTCCACTACTTGATCTTTTTGACTTTTTGTCTTTTGTGACTTTTTTGTGGATTTAGGTTAAGCAAAGGCACCCAAGTGATCAGTTAATCACAAGGAGTCAATAACAACAACAAAAACACAAATTCAATCAGCCAATCAGTGCAGTTAATTCAAAACATCACCATATACGCATCAGACATGAACATTAAGCAGTTTCAACTCAATAAGCACTTTTAGCAAAAATAAGCCAGCCAAACTTCACCAAATGCATACACAAGCTATAAATTATTCAAATGAACAAATATAAACAGGTTTCATGCATTATTCAAAGTTTAGATCACGATTCAAGCCAATGAATGTTACTGATGAACACTAACATGCAGTTTTGATACTTTGCATATATACTTGACCACAAATACAATTTCAAACACTCAAATTTTCTTAACAAGTTACACAAACTTTGATTTAACACTTGTTAGCCCTAAACATGCATACACTCTAGGTGTTTCCAAATTCTTAGATCAAAATAAGCAAAATCAAGTGAGTTATAACACAATCTTAGATTTGATGTTTTAAAGCTGAAAACTTGCAGATATTAGCACACAACCAAGTATTAAGCAGATACAAACACTAAACAACACCTTCCAATAACTCAAAAACAACTTATGCACTTAAACAGGTTAACCCAAACACCCCTTATCTTTTTTCAAATCCAAATTTAAACAAGTATAAGTGTGATTTAGTGTTACCCAAGCCCAATCAAACACAATAACAAGTATATTATGCAATCTCAAGCAAGATTAAGCCACAAAAACAACAAGAACAATAGCAGAACTCAAAATCACAAAACTCAAGTATTTTGACAGATTTTTGGGTTCAAGAACTCAAACCTCATGAATGTACATCCACACTCACGAATTTTTGAGCTGATGTGCCTAGCAAAACAAGGCACAAGCTTCCACAACAAAGATGCTAAGATTCAACAAGGTTAGAACAAAAATATGAAAAACAGAAAGTAGAAAAAGGCTTGATTAATGCAACCTTTGTACCCACTCTTTGATTATCCCCAAACCACAAGCCTCACAACACCTTGATAACTCTTTATCAGGGTGATATGATCAACTTATAGCCCAAAAATTCCAAAGGTCTACCAAAGAACTTAGCAAAATATCAAGATTTTGAACTTTGAGTAATTTCTTGCACAAACTTTGAAAACAGGTTTTCAGATTCAACAATAGCAAACATATATCAATAACAAGTAACTAAAAAGATTGGCACTTGGAATTCGTCACACACTTCAAACACATTTCATTAATAATGAAGGAGGATTTACAGAATGTTGACCAATAAGAAAACCAAGAGCAACTGAAAATGTAAAGCCTAAATGCCTTTATATAGGCTACAAGTGTTCTAGAAATGCAAGGAAAAATGTAAACCCAAATGTATTAAAGTTCCTGAAATGCCCTTGAGGAGTTTGAAAACTTGGAATCATGTGATGAACTTTGGCTGTTTGTGGACATGTGAGCTGTTGGAAAGTGATCAAGGGCTCACAATGAAGCTTATATATGAAGCTGGATGCAATTCGTTGGATGGCTGGCATGTTTTGGCATTTTCTCCCAAAACCGTGTACAGGGGTTTAACATGTGACAATGGTGACGATGTAGCATGGGTTTTGGGAGTTGGGTTATGTTTATGATTAGCTTAATCAT
The DNA here is from genome assembly GCA_025667525.1 of Glebionis coronaria. Lineage (NCBI taxonomy): Eukaryota > Viridiplantae > Streptophyta > Magnoliopsida > Asterales > Asteraceae > Glebionis > Glebionis coronaria. Next base: position 189,668,463 of record CM046879.1, on the reverse strand, counting down.
AATTCTGGATAATTTGGGGGTCTAATTACAAGCCATTAAGAAAAACCCAATTTGATGAAGAACATGAACAGTGGAGGTTTTAATCCGTTTTTGTTTTTAAACCTGGTGTTAAGCGCCAAATAATTAACTAATCCAGATTAGTTAATATTGTTGTGAGCGGATTTGTTACGTGGGAGAATGGCGAGCTCTCATTGGTGGGTTTTGGTGAGTGAGTCACGTGGCAAGCTGCCACTGGTCTATGTATCTTCTCTTGTCTGCCAGCTTTGGTCCCTCACTTTTCTTCTTCCTTTCATTTGCAGGTTAAACAGCCAAAAACATAATTCCCATGATAAATAAGTTTGGTTTTTTATACTTTGGCCACCAAACTTTTTCCAAAATGTTTTAAAGGGTATTTCTTGCCATGTTTTGATATTTGAAGGGCTGATTTTGGCATATCTTCATTCTTCAAGGTGTTGAATTGTTTGTTGACTTCTTGGAGGACTAATAATGACAAATCTTCATTTTTGAGGGACCATTCTTTCCAATTCTTCAAAGTAGAGGGCCCTTTTGTAATTTTGACAAACTTTAAGGACCAAACTTGTAATTATGAATATACAAGGGTCTAAAGTGTTAATTCTTCAATATTGGAGGACCCTTCTCGTACAATCAACAAATATTCAAGGGTTGTTGTGGATTTTCTATTTGGTATGATCCGGTGGTCTCGGTGGGTGGTGGAAGGTGTTGGAAGCCATTGATGAGTTGAGAGAGAAAAGGTTGTGTGTGAGAATAAGAAAATGTGTATTAAACAAGAATGAAACACAAGCAACACCCCTCCTTGGAAGCCTTGGAGGGGTATATATAGTCACACACGACACTTAACTATACATTGTTTCCTAGTCTAGTCTAAGAGTGTGTGACTATGATAACTAATGGGAATTCTTAAATGTCGTCACATAAAGTGAATTTCCAACAATCTTCCCCCATGGGACGACGTGTAGAATTCCTTACAATATTTTTCCTAACAAGTACATAATGATTAAGAACAAAAGCTTTCATGAAGCGTCCAATGCTGATGATGTCTTCTAAGGCCTTTGACTTCAAGTCTTCACTTCAAAACGACTCATCTTTAAAGTAACTTGTAGTAGAAATACTGTAACGACACGAGCTAAGTAATCCATATACTTCTGGTTAAGGAGAAGCTTCTGAATTAACTTCCCCCTAATTCATGCCACATAAACTTGATGTAAAAACTTTTAAATAGCTTCCCCCTAAACTGACAATCCTCGTAAGCAACTTCAAAGTTTTCAATAAAGCTTAGAATGATTAAGCGCACAGCGGAATTTAACAAGCAAACCCCATCATATAACATGATAATGTTGCTAAGAGGGATTGAAAGTAAGGGGCACACCAAGTGGATCAACAACGTCTCTTCTCACGCTTGAATAATTCTTCTGAATTTTTCTTCCCCCTGAGAGTTCAAGATATGCATACTAGAAAGAATCAAGACATTTCTTCCCCCACATAGTTGAAGAAAATAAACCGATCCCAAGTATGAAGCTCAAATACTGAAGTAGCCACTTTATCCCATTCATGAAGTTGACATCGTAACACCAGAGTCAATTAAGTCCCAGAAATGCACCATATCTTCTTCCGGAGATGCACCAGAGTCAATTAAGTCCCAAGAGTGCATATTTCTCCATATAGGATAGTGATGATGAATAATTGCAACATCAAAACAATTAAACATCGAATCAGTATTGTACCGTTTAGAGATTCATAACGCCACGAGTTAAAACACTGATTTTCTCTGCGGTTATGACAATTGTCTTCTCGGAATGTCTTCAAATCAAAAGAAGGTATGAAGTTCATCACGTGTACTCGTTGTGCGTTCAATGTGTCGTCTTCTTCCCCCTTGATGGTTTCGAAACTCGGAACTAGCAATAAATCGTTCGCACATGTACCTGAAATCTCGTGAGAATAATAAATAAGCATAATTATATACTTGGCGAGAATCAGTTGTTGATCGAAATTCTCTACTCATAAACTCTCCATGGCCATCTTTACCAACCCACTTGTAAGCAATTTGAAGTGACCACTGATAGAATAAACCAGATACATCAAATGTGAAACTGAATAAGAATCCCTCGATCTTGTGACTTAAGCTTGCACAATTGTTGAATGAAGAACAGTGGAGAAATCTCTAAGTACCCATTACATCACTGAAGAAGTATATAAGTACAACACCTCTTGAAATTATCCACGTCGACTAAGCGCGTGACACTGAGTACAACAAAGTAACTCTTTTAAGTGACTGTTATCCGAGTCATCAACCAACCACCCCGGACCCGAAAACTAGATAAATAAGTCTTCATTCTAAGATTAAGCACGAGCAAGTTATCTTAGAAAGATAAAATAAGCACACGCCTTCGAAAAACCCGTCTTCAACGTCTCATAATTAATACCCGATCAAAAATCCGTAGCCACTAAAAATATCGCCATTTTTCTTGGTCTCGTCTCAAATAAATATTGTCACTTGGTCTCGTCTTTTTGTCTCTTTGACTCGTGACTATGTCTCGTCACATTTAAACCCGGATATATGACTATTAGAAAAAATGTATATAAAGCACAATTTAAAATTGGCTCATATGACACTTTTTTGTCCGCCCATTTACAAAGATACTTGTCCCAACAACATTACAATTTGTATATACACGTCCAAAACAAATTACCATATACGAATGAAAAAAAAAGGGTTGCGAAAGTTGATTCCCTTCTTTCCATTTGAGATTTGACATTCGTGTATACAAATGAAATGACATACGTGTATAAATTGTAGTCCACAATCACCAAACTAAATTCATTTACGATAACCACTGATTTAAGGCCCACTTAGATAGAGCAATACCCGGTCCACCATGTGTTGATATAATTAGCCACAACCCTAACCAAACTCCTCATATTAACCTCCGCCCCCATCTCTTATCCTTATCTCACAGCCACCTAAAACTAATCTCTTCCTCATCTTAACTAAAACGCAACCTCCATTAATCTCATCTCTAATACGAGTGTAAAACCATCCCTAAATCATATTTGCATATGCAAATCACCGAATTAACGACTACACCACAAAAAAATCTCTCATTTGAACCCCGTCATTATTTCGAATCACAAAACCACGTGATTATCTACCATAACCGACTAACAATAATCACTCGTAGCATCTTGTATCAAAATAATGGTGTATCGTTATGTTCATGTAGGCCAAGTGACAAAGAAAAATGGCATCAAGATCTTTAAACAGGATCTCGGGTAGGTTTGTATTGGTTGCATCTTGATTTAATTTAAAACCGAAATAAAGAATGAAGATTATAACATAATTGTTATAGATCTATCTTTAAGTTCGAAAGTTTATAAGAGAAGGGATACACTTCTCATAGATCTGTGATGATATGATGGATTCGTGTAGATCTAAATAGATCTTGGCATGTATGTGCAAACACGAAAAAAATTATAACTCTGAGATCAAATTAATTATGTTTTTAAATGTTGAGTCATGTTCTGAATTAGAGAGGGTTTAGGTGACGATGGGAGTAGGATAGATTTGGTAGATTTGTTGTGGAGAGACAAGGATGTTGTGGTTTAGGTGACGGTGATTATACAAACAAGGTTACTGGTTTTGTTAAACTGGTCAAAGAGTTAACATTGAGTCATCGCAATGTGGTATTTTAAAACTCATCGCAACATTTAACATTGCATCGCAATATTAAATAAAAAGCCACCGCATTCATTTCTGTCCCATTGGAATGTGAGAAAAAAATCAGCAGCATGACGTCATATATGCCATTGCGATAGGTCAAACCACCCATCGCAATGAGACCCATCTGAATGAGTCCCATCACAATGGGTACGGTCGAACTCATCGGAATGTGTCAAAAAAACCCCATCGCAATCCATGCGATCTAAAGTGGCCATCGGAATGTATGCATCTGAAAACTTATCCATAGTACTTTTTTTCGTTTTTTTCAGGGTCATGTTTTTCTCGGTTATCTCATCTTCATCTTCATGTTAAAAATAAAAATACCAGAAAAAAAATATCAAACACTCAAAACCCAGTCTATGAAATTAATAGCAGATACAATAACAAGACAGGGAAGGTTTTTTTGACCAGGAATAACCAACTTTGACCAGATCTTAAAAGGTTGACTGTTTGGACCAGTGGGTTATGAATACCAGATATGACCGTGACAAAACCAGTGACACAAAAATTGACAAAAAATTGTGACACAGATAGGATAATAGATTTGGACAAAAATTATGGTATAAAAGTGACACAAACAGTTAAACAGATCGGACAAAAAAATTGATATAACGAGACCAAATTTTTTTTAACCACCGAATCACACAATAAAAACACGACGATCCAAGGAGTAAACCGAGGCTCTGATGCCAATTGTGGATTTGCTATTTGGTATGATCCGGTGGTCTAGGTGGGTGGTGGAAGGTGTTGGAAGCCATTGATGAGTTAAGAGAGAAAAGGTTGTGTGTGAGAATAAGAAAATGTGTATTAAACAAGAATGAAACACAAGCAACACCCCTCCTTGGAAGCCTTGGAGGGGTATATATAGTCACACACGACACATAACTATACATTGTTTCCTAGTCTAGTCTAAGCGTGTGTGACTATGATAACTAAAGGGAATTCTTAAATGTCGTCACATAAAGTGAATTTCCAACAGTTATTCTTGGAAAATCAACACTAGGGCATGGTTCATTTTGCGGATTCGTTTCCCATGTTCGTTTTTTCTTGTTTCTTGTGATCTTTTGTCATTTTCTCAATATCCGTACCTAAAATACTCAAGTAACAAACACAAGCATATATTTGGCATTTTTGATGATATTTAATACATTGTAAGCCCGTTTTGGACGATGAGACTATGTAGAAAAGCAGTCTCATCAATAAGTTGTTGTCTTGTGTTTTGAACCATAAAGTTTTGGTCAGAGATAAGTTAGGAGACATGTTAGACTTATATGCATCTATATTTGTGGTTTGTATAACTAGAAATCAAGTTTTGAGGTCTTTAAATTCGTCTGCTTGTCAAACATATCAGCAATGTCTTTCTTCCTTGGTCAATCATATCAGTAGGGGTTTAGGGAGGTAATTTTTGGTTTTAAGTTCTAACTTTTGACACAAACTTAGTTTTTAAGTTATTCTAGTTGTGCATAATCTGGTATTGGAGGTTTATCTAGAATTGGTGGCTTAAAATTACATGAACACCCTCTGTTATAGCATTTAAACCACCAGACCCTACTTTTTCATGTTCCTTTGCTAATAATGTTTGAATCTGTGCAAGTTGGAGTGTTTATTGGTGTTGTTTTTTATTGTTTGTGACTCCCTACAACTCCATGGTTGTAGGGGTGCCTTGATTGCCCAAAACACTAAGCAAAACAGGCTCAAAAGAGCTTATTTCACTCTCTGTGAATAATAACTGAACTTTTGGTTGGTTAATAAAAAGGTTTTTGCTTGCAAGATCTCTCTTTGCGTTGCTCGTACCCAATTGATATATATCGTTGTTTCGTTCTCGGTATCTTCTCGAATCGATCACGGTCAAAAGTGGAATCGTTGTAATTGGTGACTAAAAGGGGGAGCTTTGGTCTAAATCTACTAAAATGTAAGAACTAGAAGTAATTAAGTTAAACTAAAAATTATAACTGAGAATAAGTACCTCAACACTGTATGGAAAACTCAACTCTGGATCCCTATGCGGAATATACTGCTCCATTCGGAAAGTTCCCCTCACTCGGAATATTTAATCCCATGCGGAACAAAGCTCTTATGCGGAATGTTTTCACCTATGCGGAATGATTTGGAAAAAGGTCTATGCGGAATAATACTGCTATGCGGAAAACAAATCCTATTCGGAAAAATTGCCTTACTCAGAATATTTGCTTTATGCGGAATAAATGGAAAAATGCCCTATGCGGAATAATTCGGAAGAAGCCCTATGCGGAAAGTTAAAGCCATTCGGAATAATGGGACTATTCGGAATATGGAAAATATTCCGAATAGAGGAAATGGAAATCAGCCTATGCGGAATAAAATGGAAAATTGCCCTATGCGGAATAAAATGGAAAATTGCCCTATGCGGAATATTTTTTAACAGAACTCTTATTCGGAATAATGGAAAGAAGCATTACTCGGAATAATAGGAATATTCCGAACAACCAAGAAAGAGAAAACCCTACTCGGAATATTTGAAATATTCCGAATAGACACAACCCCAGATTCCCTATTCGGAATCTGGGCAAGTTCAGAAACTGAAGCGAGGAACAGGGGAATTTAAAGAACACGAATTCAACACCAAAAATCACCAAGTTTTTGATCAAAACTTAAACCAATTTTACCACTAATCCTTTACTCATAGAAAGCTTGAATCCAAAACAACAAAATCACAAAACCCACTTACTTTTGACAATCAAACCGTAAGAATAAACCTTAAGAACTAAGAGTAAAAAAGATATGAAGAACAAGATGATGGAAAGATTAAAAGATGATTTGTATTAATGAATTAAGATTCACAAACAAGAAAAGATTACACTTACACGAATGGAAGAAATTAAACAAGATGAAAACCACTCCTTAAGGGAGATGGTTCCTAAAAACTAGGAAGAAGAATAACTGAAAAACTAGAAGAAGAGAGCCGGATGTGTGAATGGGAGGAGTATTTATAGGCTTCTCCGTTTGTTGGTGAGTGGGCTTTCTTCCCTTCTTTTTGTCTTCTCGTCTTTTCAGAAAAGTTGACGTTTTCGATTCTGATTCGGGATTTGTCGTCGATTAAATTCAACTTGTCTTTTAATTTCTTCGTTAAATAGACTTGAGTTTCTTCGACATGTGTAAATCTTCCGTCTTTGGTCCTTTTCTTCGATAAATCTTCAAATAGGCCCATTGACTTCAAATCTTTTGCATCTCTTGGACAATAGACTTCGTCTTCAGTCTTTTTCCTTGATAAAACCCGTGCAATCCCATGTTTTCTCCAATATTTATCCGGTTGGCTCTGAAAACATAACAAACACACAAACCACGCATAATTCCAAACAAATGACATTAAATACGCGTTTTGGTCTTGTTTTAGTAAGAAATAAGTGGTAGAAAGATGGGTGTTTTCACACCTATCAAATCCCCTACACTTAACCATTGCCATGCCCTCATGCAATGCTTAGTGATAAAGCAACTCTACACTTTTCTCATAATTAATTAACCTTAGCCTTATTCGAATACTACTAAACAAAAGTACTAAGAGAAATCAAAACTTTTAAAGTAAACAAAAGGATAGAACATAGCTATGTGGAAATAACTTGTAAAGAGATCGAGGACTTACATTAGGGCTTTGGTGCTGCGAAGATTTATCACCCTCAAGTTTCACGTTCCCCAAACTAAGCTTAAAAACGAGATCATTGTTATTATAAGTTAGCAATTCAAACACTTACACACATGGCTTAATTAAATGCTTAAACTCCCTTATTCCTAGGTGTATCTCTTATATATATATATATATATTTTTTTGTCTTAGAATGATCATGAAGATGCATTTTTGGACTTATTTCGATAGTTTATTTAGGCTGAAAGCAAAGTAGGACGATTTGATCAATAGTTAGCTAAAGGACAAAATCTCTTAAAACTGCTTCTCGGGATATCAAAAAGTTCATATCTTGGCATAACTCGGTTCACGATTTGAGACCTTTCTCGGGCCGATATTTGGCATGTACTTCATACTTCATATCTTCGAGAGACGTTCTTGAGATAATGGTCTTCTCATCATAATAGAGTTTCTTCACTTTGGAGACTTTTGAGGAGTACTCCAACTTTGTTGACCACGACTTCATGATTATTTCTTCAATCTCTAATTGGGATTTTGAGATACAACGATCCGCCTCCTTTTCGGACTTGGATCTATTTATCCTCATACCTTGTTAGGGTCTTTTCGGATAGACTTCTCCATGATCTTTATGGGAGTTGATTGCTTTTCGTCGTGAGTCTTGATCCTTCATATTGATTTTGGGAATAATGCTTTTCACATCACTTTTGGATCTTCAGCAATAAAATTGAATCCTCATGCCTTGTTAGGGCCTTTTCGGACTCGCCAATCTTCGCGCCCCGCTTCATAAGTTATGCCTTGGCTATGAACTCTTATCATTACCGAGCAACTTTTAAACGATCTTGGGCTAGAAGCTAAGTAACTTTTCAAATCGTAAGACCTTACTTATTGCAGATAAATTATTAGCAAGTGATGGGAGAATAGGCAAATAATTACACCAAGTGAGCTTGTGCAAGAATACCGACTTATAATTGACTCTATCATTTCTCGTCCTCCACAATTTAAAATCCCAAATAATGAGACTCGTGGATACTTAGCCTAATAAACCGATTAAGGTCTACATGGTTAAGGATACTAGCTAGAATAAACTTAGATAAGTCTATTCGGGTTGAGTCAAAATAAACGCAACGGGCCTAATATGTCAAAGATTTCAAAACTAGCTACACCATTTTATTACTATTTTTGACTTTATTGCGGGGTATATACACATGAAAGCAACGATAAAAATTTAAAAAATTACGACTAAATGGCCAAAGTTAATAAAAAAGTTTGAAAAATGTTGAAAAATATGATTTTCCGGTTAAATGAAGGCATTTTCATGGAAAAGTCCACTTAAAACTTCGATAGAAGTCCCCCCTACACTTAAGATAAACATTGTCCTCAATGTTTAAGCATGTGGGAAGGGTCTCCCCTACACTTATGACATTGTGCACGTTGGTTAACTCAAGTTAAGGAAGAGACGACTAACGTGATCAATTTCAAATGTGAGTATGGAGAAAATTGAATCACGATAGTTGAGAGATAGAACCGGATTTCGGATAACATGGGGGCACGGTTCTTCAAAGATTCCAAGAGTGCAATAATCCCTGTAATCACATCACCATCCAAAAACAAGCACCCTATATAGCTCCCCCTACACTTATGATGAAAAACGGGAAAGGGGGATAGATACTCGGGTTGCCTCCCGAGGAGCGCTTGTTTTTGTTTACCGAGTCGCGAGCCTGACTCGGTCCCGAACTAATTCAAGGGAAACGTGGTGAGGGATGGAATCATCTACTGAGAGATGTCCTCACCAACGTACAATTTCAAACGCTGGCCATTTACCTTGAAGTTGGGCCCATTTGGCTGAGAAAGCTCAATGGTACCATAGGGAAAGACATTGGCAATGGTGAATGGACCAGACCAGCGGCTCTTCAACTTGCCTGAGAAGATCTTCAACCGAGAGTTAAAGAGTAAGACTTGATCACCAACGTTGAACTCTCGGTTCTTGATTTTAGCATCGTGGATAATCTTGGTCTTCTCCTTGTAAATCAATGAGTTCTCGTAAGCTTGATTCCTCAATTCTTGTAGCTCGTTGAGTTGAATCTTTCGAAAATCACCGGCTTTGTTGATGTCGAAGTTAGCCCACTTCAAGGCCCAATATGCCTTATGTTCCAGCTCGATGGGGAGGTGGCAGGCTTTCCCGTACGCAAGACGATAAGGTGTACAACCAATCGGCGTCTTATAGGCGGTACGGAAAGCCCACAGAGCATCATCAAGTTTATCGGCCCACGAGGCACGATGCTCTCCCACAGTACGTTCCAAAATTCTCTTCAATCCACGGTTGGATATCTCGGCTTGACCGTTGGTTTGAGGATGATAAGCGGTGGAAAGACGGTGATTGACACCATACTTAGCCATGACTCTTGCAAATTGATCGTTGCAAAAATGAGTCCCGCGGTCACTGATAATAGCACGAGGAACACCGAAACGAGCAAATAGTTGTTTCAAGAACTTACAAACCACCCTCGTGTCGTTAGTGGGTAAAGCTTTGGCTTCAACCCATTTAGAGACGTAGTCAACAGCGACAAGGATGTATTTGTTGCCTTTAGAAGAAGGGAATGGCCCCATAAAGTCGATGCCCCATACATCAAAGATTTCACATTCTTGTATGAAATTTTGAGGCATCTCATCTTTATGTGTGATCTTGCCTTGTTTTTGGCAAGCATCACAATGTTTAACCATCTCGTGAGCATCACGATAAATGGTGGGCCAATAGAATCCCGAATCAAACACTTTCTTAGCGGTGTAGTTGGGACCAAAGTGACCACCGGTGGGTCCTTTGTGGCACGCTTGGAGAATATCAAAAGCTGCCGGTCCGTCAACACACCGACGAATGATCAGATCAGCACATTGTTTGAATAGAAAAGGGTCATCCCAAAAGTAAGTCTTAACATCGTGCAAGAACTTCTTCTTTTGATGGGATGTTAACCCTTGGATGAGAACACCACCCGCTAAGTAGTTTGCAATATCGGCAAACCACGGGGTGCCATCAAGATTGGGATTTATAGACATTAAGGTTTCAAGGGGAAAAAAGTCATTGATCTCTTTGTTCGGATGGTCCCCTTGATATGGATCCTCAAGTCTGCTCAGATGATCCGCGGCCAGGTTTTCAGCACCCTTCTTGTCACGAATTTCAATGTTGAATTCTTGAAGGAGTAAAACCCAGCGGAGAAGTCTTGGCTTAGAATCATTCTTAGTCATCAAGTACTTCAACGCGGAATGGTCCGTGTATACGATGGTGGTGGATAAAACAAGATAGGGGCGAAATTTCTCAAAAGCATAGACAACAGCTAAAAGCTCTTTTTCGGTTGTCGTATTATGCAATTGAGCCCCCGTCATTGTTTTGCTAGCGTAGTGGATTGGTTGGAAGTGTTTATTCACTCTTTGGCCCAGAACCGCACCAATAGCAAAGTCGCTAGCATCGCACATCAATTCAAAAGGCAACTCCCAATTAGGGGTAACCAAGACCGGTGCCTTAGTTAGCTTATCCTTAAGAAGATTGAAGGCTTCGAGACACTCTTTAGAAAAGATAAAAGGAGTATCTTTTTCCAAGAGGTGGGTCATTGGGCGAGCGATTTTAGAGAAATCCTGAATGAATCGTCGATAGAAGCCCGCATGACCCAAAAAACTTCTCACACCCTTCACGGTTGAAGGTGGAGGTAATTTGGCTATGACATCAACTTTAGCACGGTCGACTTCAAGACCGGCCTTAGAGATTTTGTGTCCTAGCACAATGCCTTCTTTTACCATAAAATGGCATTTTTCCCAATTCAGAACAAGGCGAGTGTCTTCGCACCGCTTGAGCATACGTTCCAAATTGGCAAGGCAAGAAGAGAAAGAATCCCCGAAGACCGAGAAATCATCCATGAAGACTTCCATGGTTTGCTCAACCATGTCATGGAAGATAGCCAACATGCACCTTTGGAAAGTCCCGGGAGCATTGCATAAGCCAAAAGGCATCCTTTTGTAAGCAAATGTGCCATAGGGACAAGTGAATGTTGTCTTCTCTTGATCTTGGGGATCGATGGGTATTTGAAAATATCCCGAGAAACCATCCAGAAAGCAGTAATATTCATTACCCACTAGACGTTCAAGCATTTGGTCCATAAAAGGTAGAGGGAAATGATCCTTTCTCGTGGCATCATTGAGTTTGCGGTAGTCTATACAAACTCTCCACCCAGTAACGAGACGGGTAGGAATCAACTCGTTGTTTGCATTGGGCACAACGGTAACTCCGCCTTTCTTAGGCACACAATGGACTGGACTAACCCATGGTGAATCCGAAATAGGGTAAATCATACCCGCATCAAGAAGTTTGATAACCTCTTTTTTGATGACTTCATGGATTTTAGGATTCACCCTTCGTTGGCTTTGAATTGTGGGCTTAAAGTCGTCCTCCATGAGAATTTTATGTGTGCAGAAGTGAGGATCAATTCCACGGATGTCGGAGATTTTCCAAGCGATAGCTCTTTTATGCTTCTTCAACACAGCGACAAGTCGGGCTTTTTCGTCTTCTTTCAGATCCTTTGCGATGATGACCGGTAACTTCTCGTCGTCTTCTAGGAAAACGTACTCAAGATGAGGCGGTAGGTCCTTAAGCTCGAGAGTAGGAGGATCCTCAGTAGATGGTGAAACTAACGATGGATCATCATTAGTCACCTCTTTAGGAGTAGGAGGAGACAATGGGTCCTCATTGAGAAGTCTCTCAATAGTACGAATGTCTTCATCCCAATTGGTGAACGAATTATCATACTTAATGTCGAGAAGACCCAAGCTAGCTTCGAACTCATCCAAGTCACTTTCTCCAAAAGGAGTCAATGCCGGAGCAATTGAGGCAACGGTCTCAACATTGGGTAGAGAAGGGAGAGTACTTTTGCAAGCATCATGAAAATGTTCTTCACAAGCCTCATCGAGAACATCAATAGCATTAACACTCTCATATGAATAAGGTTGCTGAGAAATCTTACCCATGTTGAAGACAATTTGATCGTCACCAACTCTCATGATTAATTCGCCTGCGGCTACATCAATGAGAGTGCGACCGGTCCTCAGGAATGGACGTCCAACGATTAATGGAACACGAGGGTCCATCTCGTAGTCAACGACGACAAAATCCGCCGGGAAGGTGAATTTATCAACGCCAACAAAGACATCTTCGGCTATCCCCACTGGATAAGCAACCGTACGGTTGGCTAATTCCAAAGTCATTTTAGTGGGAACTAGCTCGGGGAGAGATAATTGCTTCCAAACACTTAAAGGCATTAAGTTTATACTGGCACCTAGATCGGCTAAGGCCATGCAATTCTCTACTCCCGGGAAGTTGCAAGGAATCAAGAAGCGACTCGGATCACCAAGTTTGGTGGGCAATTTCCTTAAGAGCACTGCGGAGCAGTTCTCATTAAGTTGGGTCTGAGCAATGTCAAGAAGCTTTTCTTTATCACTTAGAAGATCTTTAAACATCTTAGCGTATTTGGGCATGTGAGCGAGAGCCTCGGCAAAGGAGATGTTAAAATTCAATTGTTTAAACATTTTTAGGAAGTTTGAAACCTGAATATCATCCTTGCTCTTTTGCTTCTCTTTCCTCAATCTTGAAGGATAAGGTATATTGGATGAAGAAGAAGGCTTTAAGGGAATAGGATCACTCACAACCATGGGTGGTGGGGAAATGGGGATAGAAGGTGAAGGAGGTGAGTAAAGTTGCTCGGTTTCCTTGTTCACAATCACGGGTGGAGGTGTAGGAAGCTCGGGTTCCATATAACCTTTTCCACTACGAGTGGTGATTGCTTTCATCTCCCCTCTTGGATTTGCAACGGTATTACTCGGAAGAGTACCCGAAGAAGAGGGTTGATTACCTTGGATGAGCGAACCAATCATATCACGAAGGTGAAGAGCTTGATTATTGAAAGAGTTTTGCATGTTGGCATTAATAGCATCGCTGTGTTTGGCCATATCATTCCTTAGCTCGGCTCGAATATCGCTTCCTTGTTTCACCATGTCATTCTTCAAGTTGACAAACTGACTCTGAAGATTCGTCACCATCTCACGATTAGTCTTCATGAACGACTCGACGTCGGGATTCACTGCCATCGGTTGATTGAGAGGTGGAGCTTGGTAAGCTTGAGAATTTCCTTGAGTTGGGTAGGTGTTTCTTTGGGATTGATATTGATTTTGAGCACGAGGTTGGGATTGGTTGTTTCGGTTATAGCTTTGTTGTTGGTTTTGGTTTGCAGGAGGGAAACCGGGAGGAGCAAGATAATTGTTGGAACGATAACTTAGCAGGCTACGGTCTCCTTGAGGACGAGCTTGATAGCCTCCCGTGGGATATGTACCGTATGCCGCGTTAACGTTTTCAGAATAATTGCCTTGAGTGGAAGGACAATCATTATAAGAATGAGGACCACCACATGTGTCACAAGAAATAGCAACGGCTTTAGCTTGTTGAAAGTGGTTTGTGGCTATGGTCATGAAATTCTTGTTCATTTCAGCGAGTTGTCGAGAAATTTCAGTCATCTCAGGATTGGAAGTAGTAGAAGAAACATTGACTCTCGAGTTAGATCTTGAGGATGCGGATGAATCCCAATTCTTGTGGTGAGTAGTCATGTTTTCAATCAACTCTCGACACTCCTCTGGTCTCCTTTTCATAAAAGTACCACCGGCGGCGGCATTGATCGTGTCACGATCGCGAAAGGTGAGACCATTGTAGAAGGTATCAATGAGAGTGACGGGGAGCATATTGTGATTAGGACAGCGGTCGATCAAATCATTATATCGTTCCCAAGCATCGAAAAGCGATTCATCATTCTCTTGCATAAATCCACTGATTTGGTTACGGAGGTTAGTGACCATGGATGGTGGGAAGTAGCGCGATAAAAAGCGTTGAGTCATGTCGTTCCACGTATGAATAGAATTCTTAGGAAGACGGTCAAACCATTTTTCGGCATGGTGAGAAAGCGAGTGAGGAAAGAGTTGGAGGCGAAGGTCATCCATAGAAACACCGGGGGATTTCATGCTTTGGGTAATGGTTATGAATTTGTCGAGGTGTTTGTTGGCATCATCATCCGGAATTCCGCGAAATGGATTCGTTTGTACTTGCTGGATCATGTGATGCTTTAATGAAAACTCTTGAGCCGTGACATGCATCGGTGCAATCGGGCCTCCACGCCCGTTCATCGTGGGTTGACATAGCTCCTCCATGGTGCGTAGGTCGGGTAAAGGTAGATTATTCATGTTTTGGTGAGGTGGGTTATTATTGTTGTTGGTATGTTGGGGGGGTGGAATATTGTTGTTGTTGTTGTGTACACCGGCCATGTCTAATTGTTCGAGAGTCTCGGGCTCTGAATAAGACGTGGATCGAGTACGCATACACTAAAAAGAAAATGCAAGAGAAAATATTTTTGGTTTTTATAGGTTTTTTAATGTTTTTGTATTTTTGAAAATTTTATATATTTTTATGGATTTTTGAAAATTTTTGTGCTTGAAAATAACGTTCCCGAAAGAACGGATCCCAAAATCCAATTTTTCTCACAAGAAACCGTTGATCCTTACGAAAGGAGCCGGCAGCGGCGCCATTTTAATAACTGAACTTTTGGTTGGTTAATAAAAAGGTTTTTGCTTGCAAGATCTCTCTTTGCGTTGCTCGTACCCAATTGATATATATCGTTGTTTCGTTCTCGGTATCTTCTCGAATCGATCACGGTCAAAAGTGGAATCGTTGTAATTGGTGACTAAAAGGGGGAGCTTTGGTCTAAATCTACTAAAATGTAAGAACTAGAAGTAATTAAGTTAAACTAAAAATTATAACTGAGAATAAGTACCTCAACACTGTATGGAAAACTCAACTCTGGATCCCTATGCGGAATATACTGCTCCATTCGGAAAGTTCCCCTCACTCGGAATATTTAATCCCATGCGGAACAAAGCTCTTATGCGGAATGTTTTCACCTATGCGGAATGATTTGGAAAAAGGTCTATGCGGAAAAATACTGCTATGCGGAAAACAAATCCTATTCGGAAAAATTGCCTTACTCGGAATATTTGCTTTATGCGGAATAAATGGAAAAATGCCCTATGCGGAATAATTCGGAAGAAGCCCTATGCGGAAAGTTAAAGCCATTCGGAATAATGGGACTATCCGGAATATGGAAAATATTCCGAATAGAGGAAATGGAAATCAGCCTATGCGGAATAAAATGGAAAATTGCCCTATGCGGAATATTTTTTAACAGAACTCTTATTCGGAATAATGGAAAGAAGCATTACTCGGAATAATAGGAATATTCCGAACAACCAAGAAAGAGAAAACCCTACTCGGAATATTTGAAATATTCCGAATAGACACAACCCCAGATTCCCTATTCGGAATCTGGGCAAGTTCAGAAACTGAAGCGAGGAACAGGGGAATTTAAAGAACACGAATTCAACACCAAAAATCACCAAGTTTTTGATCAAAACTTAAACCAATTTTACCACTAATCCTTTACTCATAGAAAGCTTGAATCCAAAACAACAAAATCACAAAACCCACTTACTTTTGACAATCAAACCGTAAGAATAAACCTTAAGAACTAAGAGTAAAAAAGATATGAAGAACAAGATGATGGAAAGATTAAAAGATGATTTGTATTAATGAATTAAGATTCACAAACAAGAAAAGATTACACTTACACGAATGGAAGAAATTAAACAAGATGAAAACCACTCCTTAAGGGAGATGGTTCCTAAAAACTAGGAAGAAGAATAACTGAAAAACTAGAAGAAGAGAGCCGCATGTGTGAATGGGAGGAGTATTTATAGGCTTCTCCCTTTGTTGGTGAGTGGGCTTTCTTCCCTTCTTTTTGTCTTCTCGTCTTTTCAGAAAAGTTGACGTTTTCGATTCTGATTCGGGATTTGTCGTCGATTAAATTCAACTTGTCTTTTAATTTCTTCGTTAAATAGACTTGAGTTTCTTCGACATGTGTAAATCTTCCGTCTTTGGTCCTTTTCTTCGATAAATCTTCAAATAGGCCCATTGACTTCAAATCTTTTGCATCTCTTGGACAATAGACTTCGTCTTCAGTCTTTTTCCTTGATAAAACCCGTGCAATCCCATGTTTTCTCCAATATTTATCCGGTTGGCTCTGAAAACATAACAAACACACAAACCACGCATAATTCCAAACAAATGACATTAAATACGCGTTTTGGTCTTGTTTTAGTAAGAAATAAGTGGTAGAAAGATGGGTGTTTTCACACCCTATCAGTGAACAACAGTGGGAACCCCTGTTCCCACTGACCATTGCTAGCTAGCCACTGCTTAGCTAAAAAACAAAGAAAGCCAACAAGTCACTATCATATAGTAACTATTTTTGTGTTATTAGGGGTTTTATCACTTTTAGATATAATTTTCGTTTTTCCTCAGTATAATAAATTAATTTAGGATTTTTAGAAAAGTAATTTTATTTTTTCCATTATTTAATTAATTTTTCGGATTATTTTATTATTTTAATAGTTTTAAGTCATTTAAAAATATAACTTATTAGATAAAAAAGTTAAAAAAAAATACTTTTAGTTAAAATATAATATAAATAAGATTCTTATTTGATAAAATAATATTTTGGGTTTATTTTTGTTTTTATTTAATTTTAAGGCTTTAAATAGCATTTAAAATTAGATATTAAATTGAAAATAAGTTTTAAAATATTTTTGTTAAACTTCTATTCTTATTTATATTACTTTGGATTTGTTTTTTTATTTTTAATTAGTTTTTAGTTTAAAATTTTAAATTTGTCACGTTTTACGTTTTTATTTAAATTAATCGTAGCCGTCATTTTTTATTTCCTTTTTCATCTAATCAATATTAATCTCAATATTACAAGTTTAACACACACATTAATCTTCTTTGGTGAACGAGCTCAATACTTGGGTCATAAGAGTTTTACGTTTTCCTAAACGTACACTTAGTAGTTACCACTTTTACGTTGTTTTTCCTAAAACACGTATTTTTACTACTATGAATAATGCATTATTATATATGATACTCATAAAAAATACTCTTTTTTATTTTCTGAACAAATGTTTAATCATGAATCCATCAAACTCCTTGTTTTAATCATGAATTTAACAGACTCTTTGTTTAATCTATCAAACTTTTTTTTGAGTATCATATATGATACTGTATTGTCATATGTGATAATACAATATCACATATGGTAGAATTTAAATGTTACACGTATTATCATATATAATACTAAAAAAAGCTAAAAACTATGCTTCAGGAATATGATATAAACTTTAACAAAGTAACCATATTACTCAAAACTTACATCTACCGATGTTTCGCCATTTTCATATTCAACAAAAATGATAATGATTGAGTAGCATTACAAAGTTAAACCAATTCAACACCATACACAAATTAGTAAGAGATAATCTATTTAAACGTTTAAAACAATGGATCTTGATCTCAGTCATCCACATTTTTGTTGCAAACTTGGCGTTCATCTTTTTCATTTTCACGCACATTATCTTGTTATTTCAGTCGAGAATCCGATATTCCACTTGTTTGGCCTTGAGATGATTGAGTTCTTCAAAAGACATCGAAAACACCGTTCACTACATAAATAAAAAGATTTGGTTTTAGTTTCAGCCATATTATCATATATGATATATTTAGAAGTTAAATTTCAACCAGATTATCATATATGATAATATACACATAACTAACTTTTAATTACCCATTAGAAGATCATAGACTTGCTTGCATTTGCTTCCAAACACATTATCAAATTATCATATATGATACCTCCATTATCATATATGATATATTTATCATATGATATATGGAGGTATCGTAAATGATACATCTGTTTAGCGTAGCCTACAGTTTCACCATAATTATCATAAAAATCTTATTCAAATAATTTACCTTATGCTTATCCTACAACTTCAACAAACTCTATTTATAAGCTTATTCACATAACGTTATTTTGATTCATATGGTTATTTATATAACTCTCCTAATAACCTTATTCACATTAAGCTTAATCATAACACGTTTAATAAGCTTAATTATAACACATCAAATAAGCTTAATTATAACACATCAAATAAGCTTAATTTTAACACATCAAATAAGCTAACACGTCCATAATCACATCAAAATAAGCTAAAAAGGAATTAATTGATAAGCTTAAAAAATCTATCATCTTATTCATATCAAATCTAAACTCGTATATAAATTCACGTCAAATAAGCTAAAAAATAAGCTTATTCACATCAAATAAGCTAAAAAGCGATATAGATCATGATTATATTACCTGATGTTAATGAATTGTAGAAGGAGATGATTGAACTACGAAGGAGATGATGAGATAATAGATCGGGGATAGATCAAATTCGTGTTTATGGATCGAGGATGATTGATCAAATATGTGTTTGTGTCTGTTTTTTGTGTATGGATGGATCTGCCTAAGAAAAGGCCGGATGTGAAGGATATCCCAAACTTAGATCGAATTAAGCTTTGTACTACCCGAGATAAATCAAGGATAATACTTAGAGAAACTTTGGTTGATTAACAAAGCAAGTGTTATGTAGAAAATAACAATTGGGTAAGAAAACAAACACGAGATTAAACCAAACGTTGAGCCTTAATATTACCAAATACGAGCACACTTAACTTGTGCTAGGGTTTGTCAAAACATTAAGGCTTACAATGATAATAACAGTGTATATGAAAGATGTGTATGAATAATAGAACCCAAGACTTCTTTTATAGCATAAGAAGTCTTTACAAACTGAATCATCTATAATACAGGAAGATAAACAATGTAAATAAAAAATGCGCGCATATCCCTATTTTATACATATCCATGCATAGCTATCTAACAGTAGCATGGATTGTTCTAACAGTGGTAAAACATCCCACTGTTCTTCCCTTCTAACAACGGCTACATAATACTCAAACAGTGGCAAGTAGTAACTCTATCAGCGGCAACTCTTGAACATTTTATTCCCAACAGGAAGGTGTGGTAGGTGGGGTGAGATGACCAAGATGTCGTTGCGCTCATTTTTAGTTAAAAAAGAGAAGTTAATCTCGATCATCTTTGAATATTTTTAGATGAATGGTTGAGATGATGAGATGTGTCCCCAATATCCAAAGAAACACATGCATCCATTATAACCATCCTCAAACTTCATTTCTTAAACTGAATAAATCTTTTTTCAAACTAGGGTTAATTATATCTTTTATATAATAAAAGAATTATATTTAGAACTTTCATAGAAAGTGGAAGTTTAAGGAAAAAAATTCGACCAATCAAAAGGTATGATTTTGACATGTAAACAAAATCATGCAATCTCAGGGACGGAGCTACATTGGCTCTTGGATTGGCCAAGGCCAACCCCACGTATCCTGTTGATACTACTAATATAGGTATCATGTAAAATATATTGTACATAAAAATTCAGCAGGCCTACCTAAAAATATATACAATATTACTGAAAAGTGAAAAGTAATCAGAGTACTTGAGAAGTTAGATCCTCACCCTCATTCATAAAACCAATATTCTATAATTATGATTCTTATTCAATAATCCATTTTGAACGAGTAAACCACATCCACAAATATTCATCTACCATTCGAGAGTCAAGACTTAAATGTCATATAATTTATTTGGCAATGTAATACCCACCTTATAGTTTGTGTTAATTAAAATCAAGCTTCTCGAAAGTAATTATCTATTTTGCCTTTTTCTTTTGCTTTAGATCCGAATACAATAATTGAGTGATGAAATCCCAATTAAGGTTGCGTTTTCACGTTTTTGGAGTATTGTGAATTTATTGTGATACGTATACACTATAGTAATAATATTCCACAAAAACAACGAAAACCGATAATACGTATGATTAGAGTGCTAATCACACAAATACTTATTATGGATAATATCAAAAACAAAAAAATTTCAAACTTAACACAACACGCCTCCCCAGCAGCGGCGCCAAAAAATGATTGTAGTAAATACGATATGCATCTGAATGAAAAACTCTTATTTTAGGGCTCTTCAAAAAAAATTTTCTTTTCGATATACGTTTTAATTTGTTTTGGCCCACCCAATTCTATAATCCTGACTTTGTCACTGGCAATTTGATTGGCTAATAAAGAGTCAAAATTTAATCTATTTTGGTCAAAAGTGAAATACCAATGTAGATTGAAAAAATCATCAAAATATATATATGTAAAAGATGTGGTAAAGAAAACTTTAAAAAAGAGAAAGTAATTAGTTTAACTTTAGTGATTAAATTTTAAATAACTTATATTGACTTAAGTGTAATTTATAAATTCTATTAAATAACTTTAAAAGATAAACAAATACTCTCTCAAACTTTATACCCCTTATATTTTATATTTTAAAAATACAACATTTATGTTAGTGCAAACATTATGATGTTTAATCGATATAATCTCTTTGTGTTTTGGTGATGACAAACGTATAACTCGTAATACATTATGTAAAATGTGTAAGGTACTCGTAATCACTCAAGCATACTAATGTATACTTCTCTCGACACCTTCAAGATTGCATTCGTCGTGAAGGACAAAAAGGACGCAGTTCTCTTATAGTACCCGCGGATCCTTAAAGATATTGAATCGCGGGCAGAGAAGCCGGTTTATGCTCATTCAAGACTTTTGGAAGCTTCTAAAAGATGAAGGGAAACTAATAAATTCAAAATTCAAATTTTGAATTTGCTTCTAGAAGATGGAGGGAAACTAATAAATTCAAAATTCAAATTTTGAATTTGCATCTAGAAGATGGAGGGAAAAGAATATATTCAAAATTCAAATTTTGAATTTGAGTGCATCCTCAATATTTGTCTTTTAAGTTCGTTTTTCTCGACTCAATCCGAATTCATTTAACGTTTTCAAGCAAAGACTTAATTGTTTTTGGTAATCAAATATTATTTTGAATTATTAACTACTTTGCAAAAAACACGTAAAAAAATGTAAAAATATTCTAATACTACATATATGTACTATCTAAGAACAAACTGCAGCAACCGCATTTAAATGTACAAAATAATAAAATGAAAAATACAAATTTACACTACAAAATTTAATTGCAAAATACAAAATATAAAACCAAATTTATAAAACTAAAAAATTCAAATTTACTAATTCTCTAATGAAATTTAGTTCCACTATGAATCCTACCTACGGCCCACTTAACTCTATACTGATCCAATAAATCTCTTTACTAACACTAATGGGCTGGACTAATTATACAGGTACAAATCAAACGATTCCTAACTGTTATTAAGAATGCACCATCAATAGAATTGTTAATGTGAATTCTTACTACTTATATCAAAACTAAGCTAAACTTATTTCAAAGCTACAAAGACAAATCAAATTCAGTTGACCAACACTGCCAATCAAACTTCTTATCCTACTTGCTAAACGCTAGTTACACATTTCAATACCTAAAATTTTATTATCTACGAAACTGAGAAAAGAGCTAACTATAACCAACAATTTACTCTACCAATCCTATTGGAACTTAGGTATACTAACAGATTACACCAATCTCAACTACTACTCACACTCAAACTATTATGCCGAAACAGTCACTACAACCTGAGAGCTAAATATCAATCCACTGAATTTGTAATAGTAACATGAGAACATAGGAAATTAAAGACATCTACAGTTTACGACTAAAAGCTACAAGCTACAATAGTTAACAAACATATAAAATATACACAAATCAAGCCGATTACAATAAGGAATAGACTACAAATAAGCTAATATACCTGCAGTTCTACGCTACAATCTTAACAGAATTCTAGTTATGAATTTGCAGAAAATAAAGAATTGTGACCTGTACATCAGAAGTTTAATCCATTGATGTTGTAGCTCAGCCTGAGCTGGCTAAAACCAAACACTATACTTGTAGGAACTCAGCAATCACGTCACATCAAGAAACCAACAGAAATCATCATCATCTCAATCTGCTACAGTAACATATCAATCGAGGCCTTCGTTGTGGGCAAAGCGCAGCACTGAGCTGGCTTGATTAATAAACGGTACTGCTACTCTGGACTCCAACTGAATCGAACTTAAAGCACCAACTGAAAACCAACTGATCTGCTGACAGCATCATCAGAACTTGAATACTATTGCAGAACTAAATATGGCAGTTCATAAAAACATGAACATAATAACTGATCTAACTGACTCGATCGATGTTTCAGAAATGAAGATTCTCACAAGCTTGTGAAAACAGAATAATACTAACAGAAAATTGAAAACGAAAATGAAATTTTATTTATCAGAGCTTATCGTAGCTTGAGCTTATTGTTTTAAAAAAATAAGCTACTATTAAAAATAAGTCTCGTTTGGTTGACAGAGCTTGAGGGAGCTTGTTAAAAAATAAGCTCCTAAATGACATGCTAGTTAAAGTAGCATGTGTAATAAGCTCAAGCATCTAGCTCCAGCAACCCGCTCCAGCAATCCGCTCCAGCTCCAAAGAATGCCAAACACACCCTAAATGACTAAAAGCTCTCATAAGCTCTTTGAGCTTATGAGCTTATATCTTTGTAAAAGACTCTTCTACAATAACTGATTAAATACAAAGTAGAACAGGGAGATATTAAAGCTTGAAATCAGAACTTATTAATGGCAGAACTATGATTTAAGCATAACATAATTAACACATCTCTAACAGACTTCAACTGACTGAGTATGTAAATCCACAAGAACAGTTTACTCAACGAATTTGAACAATTAATAAGCTCATTACAAGCTTATGAACAGAATATCATTTAAAACAGATAATGGAGTTTAAGATCAAAACTTGAGTTTCATTAATGGTGGAAATTCTATGGAAGTTTGTTACAACAAAAAACTAAAAGCGTTTAACAGAATTAACTAACTGAATTTAACAAGTTTAAAGAGAGTGTGTGAAAATTAAAGCTACACTACTCCTATCCTAAACTAACTATCCAATCTTTAAATGAGGAGTAGAAGGGGTTTTTTTATAGACAGGGAGTGAGAGTAGGAGAGGTGTAGGTGATGTGGCTCAACCAATCACAATTGGCCACGTCACTGTTAGGGTTCTTGGTGGTTTGCGGTAATTGGGGGTTCTCAATTGAGTGAGTTACAATGTAATAAATTGGTGTAAGGATGTAGAGGAATCAAAGATAAGCATTTTTCGTTCTTTAAATTTCCACTAAATCCTTCTCAAATGTCTTCAAGATACTGGGAAAAGAAATTGCCACATGTCACGATGTTGTTGGCTTTAAAAGGTGCACACGGATCATATCCTGTAACTGAAATACTATTGGCCAGGATTTGGTGATCCAAGTGATATGTAATTCCTATTTCTTATTGGCCCAACTCGCTTCTCTTAAAATATATTTTCCATTCTGGCAGAAATGGCCCCTCAGCTTCATATTATTGGAATGAATTGCAAAATCAGCCTTAGAACTTTGCATTTAATTATCATTAGCCCTTGATTCTTCATGAACTTGGCTAGTTTGGTCCTTGTTAGCTTCTTTTGTCATTTTCTTCAGTCTTTTGTCAGGTATATAACGAGAAAACGCGTGTTTGCTTCATAATGTATCTTTTTTTTGCCTACACACATACAAATACAACATACACACGTAATTCTGACAATTTAAAGTATAATATAATATATTTGTCTATGTTTTAAGTGGTTGTAGGTTACAAATGATGAGTGTTTTCACACTTTTAACTCCACTCCACTTGACCATTGTCATGGCCTCATGCAATGCAGTATTTTAAAGCTCTAGATTACACTTTTCGCATAATTAATCCACCTTGGCCATTTATGATTTAATATACTATACTATGCTACATGATGCATGATTTTTAATTTTGAAGAATTCAATACAAGATATAAACTCTATTTATTTATTTTTGTATTTTCTTGAAATGGTTTGATGGAAATAACTTGTAAAGAAATCAATAACTTTGATTAGGGCTTTGGTACCATGAACACTTATCATCCTCAAGTTTCACTTTCCCCATACCAAGCTTAAAAACGAGATCGTTGTTATTCATAAGTGAAGTGCATCGACTTATTCATACAAATTAATTGTGTTACTATTATACCCCCACTTATTTTGCCTCTAAGACCGGTTATTATTTTGCCACTCGCTAAGAAAAGAAAAATAAAACTCACGCAATAATTTATATCCGCAACCCGTCAAGGTAATATTGGATTGGAGCAACTATTAAATCCCCGCTACCCTTGTGAGAGTAATATTGGAATTTAATAGATACTATAATTAACACTTCACTGTCCCTCTTGGGAGTCTTGTATAATTATTATTTTCTTTTCTTTCTTTTTTTTCTCTTTTTTTTCTAGCCACTCATTTTTTTATAATCCGCTCTTATTTTTCTTTATTCCTCACAAATAAAATGAAAAGAATAAACGGAAAAACACCCGCTAAGTATTAAGCATGACATAAGTCTAGTACACATAAAACGTTCTAACTTAGAATCTTAAGACGTACTTATATCAACCACGAATGATTAGTAAAAAATGCATAAGAGACTACAAACCAATTAAAACCGTTCTTGATTATTTATTAACAATATATACATTCGTTGACAAGAAAGTAAAGGTTACGAAAGGGGATATAAAAGCCACAATTAATTAATATGAGGTTTATCTAGCCCTTAACACTTACTTCAAACTCTATTATTTCTCGTTCTCCACAATTTAAAATCTTAAATAATGAGACTAGTGGATGCTTAGACTAATAAACCAATATAGGTCTACATGGTTAAGGATAATATCTAGAGTAAGCTTGAAAAAGCAAACTCGGGTTGAGTCAAAATATCCATGACGGACCTAATATGTCAAAGACTCATAAACTTGTTAAACCATATCCTTTATTATATATATTTTTGATGAAAAATAAAAGAAGAAATATATACAATGCAATTGTGTTATGCAAATGAAAATGATTTATGCAAAAATTATGAATGCAAATTTTTGTGGCCAAAGTAGATCAAAAAATTGAAAAATTTTTGAAAAATTAATTTTCCCAATTATCATGAAGTCAAGAGCAATGGTCTAGGCAAGGTCACTTCGATAGAAGTCTCCCCTACACTTAAGATAAACATTGTCTTCAATGTTTAAGAGTATTGGAGTGTAAACTCCCCTACACTTATGACATTGCGTACTTTTTTTAACTCGAGCTAAGGAAGAGACAACTAAAGTGAATTCATTTTCAACAAGTTTGAATATCACTATAGAAAAAACTAATCAAAGTGAACCGGATACACAGGCTCCTCCATAAGCTCCACGAATAAAATGAGAGAGAGCAACCCTTGAAACAAACATCAAAAGTCGAAGAAAGGACACCCCTCCACTTCAACTCTACTATAACACCCTCTTATTAAACCTAACTTATTTAGATCTACTCTACATTTTCTAACCTAGTTATTCAATGCTTGATTTTTTATGCCCTAAGTCTCTAGCTCGACTCGGCCCCGAATTAGGTCGTCCCACGGGGAAACCATCATGGAGAATAAAGGATATCCACTTTGAAGCTCATCTCACATGATACACTCACACTTAGCACGTTGCCATTTACAACGAGATTTACAATATCCGCCTCAATAAATGGAACGAACCAACATGTCTCAAGTTTGTCCAACATAGAAATCTCTCTTATAGACTTCACACCAGGATCAAATACATAGTTTCCATCTCTACACGTGAACAACTTCAAAGTAGGTAGCATCAACAAAGTAAGCTCATATAAGAATCCCATATCAAGTGAAATCACACTCTCAAGTGGAGTAGATGAATGCCAATATTTCCCAAAGATACAGATCCCAGGATCAAAAACCTTTCCCTTCATGGGACAATAAGAAGATAAGCTCGTATCATCCATATGAGATTCCCCCTTAGTTATCAAATCATCACGAGACAATGAAGGTGTAGGAATTAAAACATTCATAACAAGTATTTCCATGTGGTGCTCCTCATCATCATCATCAAAAGGTAGGGAATCTTCCATAGAAGGCATAATGAAAGGAGATCAAGAATAATAGTGTCTTGTGTAGGAAGTGTAGGCTCGATGTTCCCAAAAAGCATGTTCTCACTAAGACGAATCTCCTCTTCCCAATTAGAATCACTATCATCAACCTCTATATTAATATTAGCAAGAGTAGCCTCTATGGTGGCATTAATCTCCCTAAAATAGTCCATATCAAAGGTTTTGGGTTCTAAAGGTTCCTTAGGTTAAAAAAGATCAATCTCTAAGAGTATAGGATTTTCTTCATCAATAACCAACTTCAAGGGTGGAAGGGTGGGAATAGAAGGCTCAAAAGGTGGTGTACTAATGAGAGAATCACTCAAAGGGATGATATGATCATGAAAGTCAATAGGTGCAACCTCAAAAACCGGTGAAGAAATATCAATGAAAGGTTCTTTTTTTATGGACTCGTCTTTAGGAATTGCATTCAATGATTCAATCAAGGAGATAAGAAGATAAACGTTTGATAAAACCTCACGAATATGAACATCTTCCACTTCTTCTATAGGAGCAACATCTTCATCCAAATTAGGAAGGTCATCTTGACATGAAAAGTCATCGGATGATATAGCATAAGACGCTTCACTAGAATCACAATCATCATCCTCTATTTATGGCAAGTCTTGCAAAAACTCTTCCTCAATATCATTATCCCTTTCTTTGAACAATTCATCAAGATTGAAGTCATCAAAATCAGTAGTCGTAGCATGAAGGTCATCATGTGATGAAATCTCAATGTGATCGTGAGGAGAAGAGGTATCAATATAAAACTCATCACATGGTTCATCGGAAACACCCTCAAGCTCTATTTAGATTGGGATAAGGTTCTCAACACTAGAGGCGGTTAATTCATCCGAATAGGTGTTTGTATTAGTGCTAAGAGGCTCGTCCCCCATGGTTAAAGAGTTGTTGGGTTCCATGTGAGGTAAATGTGATGAAGGTGTGTCATTATTAAGTGTCATGTAAATCAAAGGTTCGTCATCATCGTCATAGAAGAATCGATAAGGCATACGAGTAGCAAGATATTCTTCTTCTATGAGTTCACCATATTCATTACTAATAGTGTCATCCTTAACATCTACTCTCAAAGACAGCTCAGTATCATAAGGTAAAGCCCCTTGAGTTTGATAGGATTCTAAAATAAGCATGAATTGTCGATCAGTTGCCTCTTTCCATTCTTTAAGTTTTCTAGCATTTTCATCAATCTTTTAAAGAATTAAGTCCATTTAAGGTTGTGAAATATCTCCTTGATTAAAGTTTTGAAAATTGCCTCCATTTTGAAAATCTCCATGGTTTGAAAATTCTTAATGACCCATGAAAGTTTTGTCCTAGAAATGATGGTTGAGTTTGTGATGGAAAA
Organism: Glebionis coronaria; assembly: GCA_025667525.1. Lineage (NCBI taxonomy): Eukaryota > Viridiplantae > Streptophyta > Magnoliopsida > Asterales > Asteraceae > Glebionis > Glebionis coronaria. The sequence continues at coordinate 189,640,662 of CM046879.1, read as the reverse complement.
TCGGAATATCCCATATAGTCATTACAGATGTAATCCATTTGAATGTTAGGTTAAAAATTAGGGTTCTCGGTTCCATTATAAGCATAAGACTCCCTATAATGGTCACTGTTTTGAGCACATAAATAAGTATCGTGTGGACCACCAAAATTCGAACAAGGCGGATAAATAGCGTTGGCTGTTTGTTGTAGCAACATCTCCCACATGGAACGAGTGTCCATGTGTAGCAAGGTTACCGAATGTATATACAAGTGAACGACGTTTAACACTTCCTTGAGGGAGGAAGTAATACACCAAATGTTGTATGGTTACACATGTGCGAGTACACGTGTAAGTAAACTCGAGGAGTGAGAGAGGAGCTCTCGGTCAACTTTGAGAGAGAAGAGATTATCTCTCTCGAGGTTCGATAATTAATATCCACAAGAAAATATACAGCTATGTAGTACTAATTCGGTGGCACACCACTCACAACTATCACCTTTGAAAGACCCACAAGAAAGTAGAGAAACGAGGCGGCACGTAGCACTTAAGAGCCTGCTTCTTTAGAATGTGAAATACACTCTCCTTATACCCCCTACATAGTGGCCTCTTTCTCTAGTTCAAGTAGATTGTAGTATTTATCTATTGTGACTTAATTATCTTAGATCGATACACGTAAGTGGCACCAGAACGCCGCCACAAACGGTGTATTGCAATGCAATACTTATGGAAGTAGGTAGATTGGTTGTTCGTATCTACGTATACTTATTTACATATAATAATATAGAGAAAATATTTTTGTATTTATTTGATTTTTTTAAGAAAATATAATATGTATGTAAAACGATTGAAAACAATATAAACAATATATTTTTGGTATAATCTTTTAGGAAAAAGATTACGTTTTGATTTTTTATTTTTTTGGTTCAATTCTTTAGGAAAAGAATTGATTTTGTGATTTTTTTATTTTTTATATTTTTATATTTTTGTTTTTTTATGTTTTTGATTTATAATACGTAAAAGTAACGTTCACAAAGTGAACGGATCCTAAAATCCAATACGTCTCACTAGAAACCGTCAATCTTCACGAAAAGAACCGGCAGCGGCGCCATTTAATATTTGTCTTTTAAGTTCGTTTTTCTCGTCTCAATCCGAATTGATTTAATGTTTTCAAGCAAAGACTTAATTGTTTTTGGTAATCAAAGCTTGTTTGGAATTATTAACTACTTTGAACAAAACACGTAAGAAATGTAAAAATATTCTAATACTACATATATGTACTATCTAAGAACAAACTGCAGTTACCGCATTTAAATGTACGAAATAATAAAATGCAAAATACAAATTTACACTACAAAATTTAGTTGAAAAATACAAAATATAAAACCAAATTTATAAAAGTAAAAAAATTCAAATTTACTAATTCTCTAATGAAATTTAGTTCCACTCCTACGACCCACTTAACTCTAGGTTGATCCAATAAATCTCTCTACTAACACTAACAGGCTGGATTAATTATACATGTACAAATCAAACGATTCCTAACTGTGATTAAGAATGCACCATCACTTGAACTGTTAATGTGAATTCTTGCTACTTATATCAAAACTAGGCTAAACTTATTTCAAAGCTACAAAGACAACTCAAATTCAGTTGACCAATACTGCCAATCAAACTTCTTATCCTACTTGCTAAACGCTAGTTACACATTTCAATACCTAAAATTTTATTATCTACGAAACCGAGAATAGAGCTAACTAAAACCAACAATTTATTCTACCAATCCTATTGGAACTTAGGTATACTAACAGATTACACCAACCTCAACTACTACTCACACTCAAACTATTATGCCGAAACAGTCACTACAACCTGAGAGCTAAATATCAATCTACTGAATTTGTAATAGTAACATGAGAACATAGGAAATTAAAGACATCTACAGTTTACGACTAAAAGTTACAAGCAACAGTAGTTAACAAACATATATAATATACACAAATCAAGCCGATTACAATAAGGAATAGACTACAAATAAGCTAATATACCTGCAGTTCTACGCTACAATCTTAACAGAATTCTAGTTAGAAATTTGCAGAAAATAAAGAATTGTGACCTGCACATCAGAAGTTTAATCCGTTGATGTTGTAGCTCAGCACTAAGCTGGCTAAAACCAAAAATTATACTAATAGGAACTCAGCAATCACGTCACATCAAGAAACCAACAGAAATCGTCATCATCTCAATCTGCTTCAGTAACATATCAATCGAAGCTTTCGTTGTGGGCAAAGCGCAGCGCTGAGCTGGCTTGATTACTAAACGATACTGCTACTCTGGACTCTAACTGAATCGAACTTAAAGCACCAACTGAAAACCAACTGATCTGCTGACATCATCATCAGAACTTGAATACTATTGCAGAACTGAATATGGCAGTTCATAAAAACTTGAACAGATTAATTGATCTAACTAACTCGATCGCTGTTTTTCAGAAATGAAGATTCTCACAAGCTTCTGAAAACAGAATAGTACTAACATAAAATTGAAAACGAAAATGAAATTTTATGCAGAAACATGAGTTGGTAGTAATAGACTGAACAAAACGCTTAACAGAATTCAAGATTTCAAAATAGAACTGAACCAAAACTGAATCCTATTTGCTAAACTGACTACTCCTTCCTTTGTAAAAGTTGATTTGAGAATCTAAATGACTAAAAGCTTCTCATAAGCTCTTTGAGCTTATGAGCTTATATCTTTGTATAAGACTCTTCTACAATAACTGATTAAAAACAAAGTAGAACAAGGAGATATTAAAGCTTGAAATTAGAACTCATTAACGGCAGAACTGTGATTTAAACATAACAGAATTAACACATCTTTAACAGACTTCAACTGATTGAGTAAGTAAATCCACACGAACAATTTATTCAACGAATTTGAACAATTAATAAGCTCATTACAAGCTTATGAACATAATATCATTTAAAACAGAGAATGGAGTTTAAGATCAAAACTTGAGTTTCATTAATGGTGGAAATGCTATAGAAGTTTGTTACAACAGAAATCTAAAAGAGTTTTACAGAATTAAATAACTGAATTCAACAAGTTTAAAGAGAGTGTGTGAAAATTAAAGCTACACTACTCCTATCCTAAACTAACTAGCCAATCTTCAAATAAGGAGTAGAAGGGGTTTTTATAGGTAGGGAGTGTGAGTAGGAGAGGTGTAGGTGACGTGGCTTAACCAATCACAATTGGCCATGTCACTGTTAGGGTTCCTGGTGGTTTGGGGTAATTGGGGTTTTCAATTGAGTGAGTTACAATGAAATTAATTGGTGTAAGACTGTAGAGGAATCAAAGATAAGCATTTTGTTCTTTAAATTTCCACTGAATCCTTCTCAAATGTCTTCAAGATACTAGGAAAAGAAATTGCCACGTGTCACGATGTTGTTGGCTGTAAAAGGTGCACACAGATCATATCCTGTAACTGAAGTACTATTGGCCAGGATTTGGTGATCCAAGTGACATGTAATTCCCATTTGTTAGGCCCAGCTGAATTCTCTTAAAAGATATTTTCAATTCTTGCAGAAATGGCCCCTCAGCTTCATATTATTGGAATGAATTGCAAAATATGTGGAAACCATAATTCACGGATCGAGTTAGCTTACTAGGATAATCAACGTTCATAAGATAAACATAGCGGAATTAGAACATTGATTACGAACAAGGTGTTTCTTTCCAACGATTACTTGTATTAAACATTAACGATTAAAAAAAATGACCCTAGGCGTGTTTACAATGCAAACTACACGCCTAGAACACGACACACGCTTTATGACTACATTGTGAATAATGGGATAATAATTCATGTAGGGTGTATGTGTTATATACTACACATACCCCTTTTTACAAGAAATCTAATTACACTAGAAGTTCCTCCATCTTTTGCTACTAAGTCCTCCTTGTTGTATGAAAGGGATCCATATTCTTGTAAATCTTTCTTTATGCATATAAGTCCTTCTTGTTTCATTATTCTTGTTTTGTCTCATCAAATTAATTCCCAACAATCTTCCCCTATTTGATGATGACAAAAACGATCTTCAAATCTTGATCTTTCACGAATGAAACAAGCTTCCCCTTAAAGTAAGATTTCTTGTAAAACATATCACCACATAAAATTAAGTTGCATACCTTGATCTTTGAATCTTCTTCCCCTTCTTGTCACATCCAATAGGGTTTTCTAAAGATAAAAAACTAATAAACTCTTCCCCTTGAGTGGTGCATGTAGATGAATCACGAACTATGTAGACTCTAATTGTAGATTATGAATAAAGAAAAACAAATATAACCTATTTGTTGAAGAAGTGGAATCACCCAAGCTTGTACCTTATATCTTGCACTATCCATGTGACGTCGAACTTATATAATGCAGGAAACTATAAGCAGACCTCAATCTCTTGTCAAAATCCTCATCTTTTTGTGAGACACTGAGCACGATAATGTAACTCCTTGAAGTTATAGCAAGGTATCTAGTTGCTAGATTTGACAAGTCTTTGTCACCAAACATGTAAGCACGAACAAGTTATCTTCAAGATGGAATAGAACATCTTGAGATATGATAAAACACAAACCTGAAAAAACAACTCCAACACCAAATAAGAAATAATCAAACCTCTTCATCGAAACATCCATTTTGTAATGAAAATCATCAAAGTACAATATCATCCTCTTCGTTTATGTAACTACTGCCTCTGTCGGTGTTCTGCTTCTAATCTAAGTCGGTACGTAACCGCAAGGTTAGCCTTGTCACATAATCAAATAAAACTTTATTGTATCAAACACAATCTTCAAAAACGAGCCATGAAATTTAAACAGACAGTTCTGTCCGAGATCCTTAGTCATCCAATATAACTTCTGTATGTATTGTTTGATATTGGATGATACTTATCAGCGCTTAAAAACCATATATCGAACAACACACTGTCAGCGTCTAAATTACAACGTGTCAGCGTCTTCTCTGTCAGAGTGTGTTTTATTCCTGTCAGCGGCTCGACTCAACCACTGACACCATCTGTGGCTTGAATACTTAACAGCTGCAATCCAATATTATTGTCCTAAGACAACTTCACATGAATATATGTCGATTTTCAACTTTGACATATGCCCCCACGTAATGACATGGACAACATAGTACATCTTTTCACGTCCCTTCACTCTTGAATTCTTTTCTCTTGCTGCACTACACGTGATATACAACATATTGATTCATATCAATATTAAACTTCGAACAATTGCTACTTTGCATACATCACGTGAACTCCAAATCAACACCAATTCTTAATAAACAATACTCCATCTTAATCTCACAACAGCCCATGTGACCAATGTATACATTGGTTGTCCCACCATATCTTGTATTCACGTGTCAATCAAAGTAACCAAAACAATTCACGATTGCCCTTTTACTTTTGTACCTAAAAACCAATCTGCTGCGTGTCCATGCTACTGCTAATAGTCAGGACCACCAAGTATATGTGCCGCATACTATATTACTCCCACATGATCATCATTTGCTTTCAATCGAACCTCAGCAAGTACAAACATATGAATGTATATTAATACATAGTACCCCACCTGATGACCATATAGGCCATAAAAAATTCAACCCTGCTTTTTCTTTATTCACGTGATAACCATCAACGAAGGTTCGCATCATTGGTCAAAACAAGAACACCAATAGTTGGGACCATTGTATACAGTGATGAAGATAAATAATACGAGTAATATAAACGCACCATTAAACCTCACGTCACACAACGAATCTACACACCAGAATCAAAGCAATCTAGGGTTTATTCATAAAAACCCTAACTCGATCTTACAAACACATCTTCGATCGTATTCACAGCAGCTTCTAATCACGAACACAACACTTCTTTTCTGTTTTAAACTCGATCTAGGGTTTATAAACTTAAGCATCGAAAACCTAACTTAGGGTTTGAAGATCAACCTTAGATCGAATCTTGTATCATTATGCATTATAACAGCCCTCAAAACTCATAACTTTCTTCTTTAAATTCGATCTAGGGTTTAGGGGATGAAGCCCTAAATCTTATTTAATAAAAAACAAAACAGAAAATTTATACCTCTATCTCTGCAGCCAACTTCGACCATTAATAACTATCTCATAACTGGTCAAATCGACGATAGCTCCGGTGAGATCCTAGACACGTGTGTCGAGAACCTACACAGAAAATTTCATGACGATCCAACGGTTAACGAACGAGTTATCGCTGTTTGAAAACAGTTGCACAGTGAGATTCGAACATAAAATCATATACGGATTTTTATGATTTTTCGCCATTCTTCGTCGAACACCTTGTTGATCCTAGCATCGAGAGCCACCCGCTCTAATACCAATTGTGGAAACCATAATTCACGGATCGATTTAGCATACTAGGATAATCAACGTTCATATGATAAACACAGCAGAATTAGAACATTGATTACGAACAAGGTGTTTCTTTCCAACGATTACTTGTATTAAACATTAACGATTAAAACAAATAACCCTAGGCGTGTTTACAATGCAAACTACATGCCTAGAACACGACACACGCTTTATGACTACATTGTGAATAATGGGATGATAATTCACGTAGGGTGTATGTGTTTATATACTACACATACCCCTTTTTACAAGAAATCTAATTACACTAGAAGTCCTTCCATCTTTTGCTACTAAGTCCTCCTTGTTGTATGAAAGGGCTCCATATTCTTGTAAATCTTTCTTTTTGCATATAAGTCCTTGTTTCATTATTCTTGTTTTGTCTTATCAAATTAATTCCCAACAAAATCAGCCTTAGAACTTTGTATTTAATTATCATCAGCCCTTGATTCTTCATGAACTTGGTAAGTTTGGTCCTTTTTAGCTTCTTTTGTCATTTTCTTCAGTCTTTTGTCAGATATATACCAAGAAAACGCGTGTTTGCTTCATAATGTATCTTTTTTGCCTGCACACATACAAATACAACATACATACGTAATTTTGACAATTTAAAGTATAATATAATGTATTTGTCTATGTATTAAGTGGTTTTTAGGTTACAAATGATGAGTGTTTTCACACTTATCAATCCTTTTATCCAATCGATCAAAGAGACCTCAAGGCAAGACTTCCCTATAAATAGCAAGTATTTACTTCCCCTCAAGGGTGTGAAAAAATACATATAATACACCTAAAAAATCCCATTCCTCATTCGTCTCTTCCTTCTTAAGTGAAATGAGAAGAACACCTCCATCCTTGTGAAGTGTTAGTCACAACATGATGAAGATCTCTCCTTCTAGATAAAGTCATGCTTATGCTTTTTCTACTATGTATATGTAGAAGATCCAAGTTGTAGGTACACTTGGATATGTTGTAAGGGTAGTAGATCCAAGTGATGGATATCCTTGGATTAGGAGTTAGGAGTGTAGATCCAAGTTATGTAAATACTTGGATATAGTGTTAGAGTCATAATATCTAAGTGTTGTGTACTTAGATCTATATGGTATATGTGTTTAGGCCATAAAACACAAGGTTTGTTATGTTGGGCCATAAAACATAACTAGTGGTGTGATTGGTGTAGATTGGTTCTACCAAAGATTAGAACTCAACATCTAGCCTTGTGTCGTAAAATAGGAAGTAGGCGACGTGTGTAGATTGGTCCTACCTACAATTAGGACTCGACATCTAGCTTAGTGTCGGAAATGGTGTAAGCAGCGTGTATGGTTTTCTTTGAAAGGAGCTTGTTGATTAGTGAAGTAACTCTCGAGTTGGGTACTCGAGGAGTGGAGTAGGGCGAAGAGGAGCTTCATGACCGAACCACTATAAATCATCGTGTCGGTATTCTCTTTTACATTTATGTCTTTATTATTATGTCTTTACTTTCTTAGTTTCATAATATACTTGTTGTGTGTTATATGCATCTCATAATCTAAACATCTACGTTTCGGAAAAGATAAGGCTTAGTACGTGTGTGCTTGATGTTTAGATTATGGTCAAGTGTGCATCCTTTAGTCTAAACATCTTAGTTGAAGAAAAGCTAAGGCTTAGTACGTGTGTGCTTAGTGTTTAGACTATTGCTTGATGTACTCTTGAGTTGATGTATTTGCGTGTTTACTTGCGTATTCTCATTATCGACATCAAACACATCTCATATTAAGTCAAGCTTGATAAGGAATTTGATACAAAGGATTGTTAAAGTTTAACATGTAACAAAAGGTTTAATCCACTGTTGGTGGTTCCTTAAATGGACCCGTGGTTCTTTAGTGATAATGAACCGCACCTTATTTATTAAACCGCGGACAGTGGGTTATGCGAAATGTTTTGAAAGCTTAATGAGAAACTATTCAACACCCCCCTTCTAGTTTCTACAATTGGTATCAGAGCGAGGCTATTCAATATCTTTGAAGTATATTTTACTTTAAAGCTTGGATTGATCTTTGCTCTTGTTTTCAAAACAAATAGTTTTTATAAAATGGAAACGGTTTTTAAAATAAGAGACGATCTTTGTATCAAATTATCCATGAAGAGTGATTACATATGAAATATGTTTTATTGTTTCATTCGTAGAAGTCTGGTGTTAAATAAACTTCGTATAATAGCTTGATAATAAATCGTTTCATGTCTGCAAGAATAAAAATCTTTTGTGTCCTAATTAACTCTAAAATACGAGTTCTATGTGTCTAAAATGATTTTTAGAGTCCTAAGTCCTTCCAAAAAGTTACCAAATGATTTTGGTCAAAAACTCATTTTTTGTCCTCTGACCGTGGATCGTTAATTGTTCCCCGAGATTCGTTATCAATAACGAACCGCGTTCAGTCCGACACAATTTTTTGCAAACTTTGAAAAATCATATAAAATCAACCGTAAGTCCGTAGAAGTCGTGTCACCCGTCATTTCGAACGTAATTGAGTGTTCTTTCATTTAAGAATACTTCCAAACCTTTATTTAAAATTTAAAATTTGGATGTTTTCTAAGTTCTATACTTTGTCAAAAGTATTGAGTCACGGTTTGTCGTAAAACTTGTGTTTTACTCTTTTCTATGAACTTGGACATCTTTTGTTGGTATATCTTTGAAAATTCATATATTTACAAAGGGTTGAACTTAATTAAATTTTAAAATGGGTCAAAAACTATTTTCAAATAAAATCAAGCTATGTAGACTTTGTTGTATCTAACACTCAAAACATGGATGAATGCTTTTATGTGTTAAGCTAATTGTTTATGTATGTTTCCTTGTGTGTTATTATTGTGTGTAGACATTATTGAGTTATCATTACTATTGGTAGTAGAGTTGCTTATATGTCTAATTTCTTGTTCCTTGCTTGGTATTTGTTATTATCTAGTTTTTCCTAATTAGGATTTATGCTAGATTTCTTGCATTTTGTTTGCAACATTCTTTGTGCATTGCATATAGAATAAAAATCTCTAGGTTTACATATGTTATATAAACATCTTGTATACCTCGTCATGTTTATTAACACTCTTAGGTTTTAAATCTTTGTGAGCTTGTCAAATCTATTGTTAACGGTCGTCTTACTCGATCATTATGTTATTAGTTCAAGTAGATTAATGTCTCACTATAAAACATGAAATACTCTTTGAAAAGCTATTTTCTCTTAAGGGAGTGTTAGTGGGAATCAAGAAAGATTTCTAATATATATCAACTCACTATTCAAATGATGATTGATATCATTATCTAATCTAACTGACATGTTTTTGAGTGTAGACATGAATGTGGATTATTGAGAATATACATTGGATCATAACTCACACTTATGTTGATAATGTTATATTGAATCTACTTGTTCAAATTGTTAGAAAAATTAGTTTAATAATTGCTTATAATACACAATGGAGTCGGTTTGACAACTTGGATGTTTCATCCGAAATACTCAAGTAATTTGCATTGCAATGCAATTAGTAAATGTGTCATTTCCGGAAGACCAATCAAGAGTGTTCAAACAAATTGTGTAAATTTTTTTTATACAATTCAATGTTATTGGCCTCAAGATCTATTAAGGTAAATAACCTTAACTAGACTCTTGTGTCAAGATATGCAATGGTGCATTCTTAAACCCCATTAGGTCATGCATTATGTGGTTATGCAAGTTTCATCCTTGCTACACTTTATTAGGCAAATGTAGGAATTACATTTTGTCTAACTTGATAATGACTACTAGAGAACCTATTGCACTAGAAACTCAATTTGACCTAACGGTTGAGTTACTTCGATGTGAGAAGTTGAGTTAGTGTATAACTCGTAAAAATGGTCGTGCTTAGCCTTAATTGAGAACCTATAGTGATAGTCTCATACTCATTCCTTTAAATTGATTAATGGCTCTTTCTAAATATGAGTAATGATAGTTTACATCGATGAACTTTGTATGTCATTGAGAGTCTTTTTCTTTTGTAGCCATTAGGTTTTTCTTAGCTTTCTTCCTATGTGCTAATGGAACCTATGTGTTTTTCCTTTGTGTGTGTTCTAGTTTTTATTGCTCTTTAGCATAACTTTATGATAAGTTAGACTAGAACATTAGGATTTGCTGAATTAGAAAATTCCCTTGTCCACCAAAACACAACCTCTATGCACGGATCCATAATTGTTCTGCGGATCAATATTTATATTGAATCGCGGGTACAATTATTGAACCGCGGACAGAAGCAGTCAAAAATGTATTTTCTGAAACATCAAAATTGTTCCAATATTTTTTGAAATCTTTGTTTCAAACCTTTGAACACTCCTAAATATTTTGTGCTTTCTCTACTTAACCCTAAGCATTTTTCCATCTCTTTCACACCAAAGCAAATGTCTTATTCACCAAATGAAAGCCTTGATTTTCCACCAAAGAACACACAAGATGAAATCTCTTCTCCTTCTAAAGAAATTGATTTTGGAAACTCTCCTTTTCCATCACTTACCTTTTGTTCTTCCCCCATCAAATGATAATGTCATGCATCATGGAACATATTTTCATTATTTTCAATATCAACATCTTGTGAAGCCTCATATCTATGATGAGTTGAATTACAAGATTATCACAAAGCCTTTTCCATCAAATTCCATTACCTCTTTGTCTTCTAACTAAGCATGCATGTTGCTTATTAATAAGACATCCAATTTAAGAAAATCTTAGAATTCAAGTGTACCTAGGATTTGAAGTATGCTTAAGTTTTAGGCTTGTGTTTCATACATCTTTGTATGCTCTTTATTTTCTTGTATTTCTTTTCATGATTTTCAACATGATTTGTCTATGGGTCTTGGATATTGTTGTTACTGTGTTTCTTTCTTTTCTCTTATTTTGAGCCCTTCTCTCAAACTAATAAGAATTAGGATTCACCTTGGAGATTTACACTACATGTTGCTTGATTTGTGATATCTTGATAGATAAATTATGTTGGGCCAATGAAAGTATTAACTATGGCCCAATCTAGATTTGTTTAAATTAGACTAAGTGTTACGAGTCGCTGTGAAAACCAGCGACAGAGACCAGAGCAGCAGAAGGCAAAGCCTCAGCTGGCACACGAAGAACATTCAAGTCAAACACAACGTCATAGAAATCAAAGACTATCTGAAGTCATACTCACCAGCAGTTATGGACACGCTGGGATGTAGAAGGAATGTACTGGTGTGTAAGGATCTCTGAGATGACAATACTCAGAGATCTCTTACAACCCTATGAATACTAGGAAAGTAGAGACTTGCCTTACCTCTTATAGTTTAAGCGGGAGAATATCCAAAGTGTTTTGAGTAGGACAAAATAGGAGAATCAAGTTAAAGCCTAGTACGACCTAGTGGGACAAGAGTGAACAGTTGGCAGAACTGTTCACCTAAAGTTGTTTAAAGGCATGTCTTGTTATATACATGCATTTAATACCTTGTACTACTTCCACACAGAAGTTGACACGTATCAACTACTCCCACTAAGGAAGCAATCTCGTACCACTATAAATTGGAGGGAGAAAGAAGATAAATTCAACCCTTGTGCTTGGATAATTTATCTAAGTTTCTCTCCCATTAGAACCTTTGAGTCCTCAGCTGTCTACAAGCGACTCTAAGGTTCTCTCGTAAACTTGAGTCTCGAATCAAGTTTACTTGTTCTAGGGTTCATTTATTATTGTCACTCAACGGGTGTATTCATAGCACTTTGTAATACTTTGTTTATAAAAGATTAATAAAGCATTACGCGTTTGAAAAGTATTTCTTATTGTGTTATCTTGTATACGAGACATTGTATCAACAATTGTTATATTTTGGGACTTTTAATTGGTATCAGAGCGGTTTGATTTATAAAACTTTTATAAACCGTTCTTGTTTTTAAAATCAAGATCCTAATATGACTGATACTTTGCCTCCTATACCCCCACCCTTTGGTCAAACTAATAAAGCTAATGCTTCTACAATGCCTCCGCCATCACGTCCACTACTACCATGCCTACACATGTTGTAAGCCCTGGTAATACTGATGACGATCTTCCTCAACTTCTTGATGTTCGAGGGGGTCACATGTGTCCAACGTCCCAGCTTTCGATGAAGAAGATTTTTCTAGATGGAAAAGTGAATTTCTAATATATTTAGATGGTTTAGAACCTTTCTTGATATAAATATTGGAAAATGGGCCTTATGTTCCCCTGGCTGTTTCTTCTACCCCTGAGAGATCCATTGAGAAACCTGTTAAGCAATGGTCTCCAGCGGATAGACGTCTAGCTAACCAGGATAAGAGACTTAAAAGTATCATAGTCTCTTGCCTACCCAATAATATAATGAAGTCTATCATCAAATGTAACTCTGCTAAAGAGATGTGTACCGAATTGGTTCTAGGGTATGAAGGTCTAGAAGAAACTAAAGAAACCAAAATTCAAGCCCCGAGACTCAAGTTTAATGCTTTTAAAGCCTTGGAAAATTAATCTGTTGCTCAGACATATACTAGGCTTAAGATTTTGTTGAATGATTTAGGAAATAGTGGTGTTATTCTACCAAAAGCTGAGGTAAATGCTACATTTGTTAACAATTTACCTAGGAAATAGCTTAGCCTAAACCAGACCCTAAGAGCAAATAATGGTATCGAGAATGATACTCTGGCTCAGATGTTTGGTAGATACAATTATGAAGAAGGTCTGATTGACTCCATCTGTATGTCTGAAACTGACATATTTACCACTCAGATCACTGGATCAAAAGCTCTTGTTGCTAACCATTCTTTTCAGGACAACGACTCTGACATAGAAGAAGATACTAGAAGCACTCAAGAATTTGTTGATGAGCTACATGCTGGATTCCATGACAGAGCTCTTCTCACTGATCAAAATAGATTCTACAAGAGATCCGACAGAGATGGAGCTGCTAAAGTTGACAAGTCCAAAGTGATTTGCTACGCATGTGGTAAAGCTGGTCATTTCCAAAAGGACTACTACTCAAACAAGCCCTCCTCTCCAAGCTTTCCCTCATCCAACAGTGATCATAACAGCAAGAAGAAGTTCGATCCATCTCCTTTTAAGAAAACTTCTCACTCTGACTCTAAGGGAAAGAAGGATTACAAGGTGAAGTATAAAACACTGAAAGCTGAGCTGGTTGAACTCAATCAAAAGGCCGATGAAGCACCAATTAAAAAGGATAACAAAAAGACTGAAAAGGGTCTTATCGCCGCCTCCTTTTATTGGGATGGTGAACCTCTTACATAAGAGGATGAAGCTACCACTACTGTCAGAGCCTTTATGGCAGTCGTTGATGAGGAACCAGCTGTTGGTAAAAGCGAAGCAATATCTGGTCAATGGGTGGATATCACCATGAAAAAGGTACAAAGATTGCTTACTATGCCTGAAGGTCCTGATAGAGACCATGTCAGCGACTACACCTTACTGGACGTCCACTTTGTGGAAGAACAAAGAAATAAATTGTTAAACAAATTTCATAATCTTAAAACTAAGTTGAATCTTTGTCAATCTGAGTTAACAAATCTCAAACCCTTTGTAAATATTGCTAACCAACTTCAAAATTAAGTAAGCAAACTTTCCATTGAAAATGAATCTTTGTCTGATGAAAATGCTGAACTTAGAAGGACCATTGAAAAATGGAACAAATGTTAATTCACTGTGGAAGAATTGGATGTTGAAGCCATTCCGAGAGATGTGGTTCAAGCAATAGGGGGTAAGGGTAGGTTTAAAAACCACATACCAGTGGCCAAAGTAAAAATTTTCCCCTCAGAGGATCCCTCTTCTATATCCACCTCAGTGGATGAGAATGACCCTGAAGAGGAGTCAGAGGATTCCAATCCCCTTCCAGCTTTATCCAAACTCGTTGGTATTGATCCTTCTGATTCCTTACTAGGCCCAAAACATGACATCAAAACCTTTGGTACTCCTAACCTTATCAAAACTTCTACCAGAGTGGCTGAGAAAGCACAAAAAAGGTTTTTGTTGCCAAAGAACCTGCCAAACCCATTCCTCCTATTGAAATGCTTTCACCCACCAAGAAACTTCTCCTTACCCTTATGGAAGAAGTAAAAGGTTTGAAAGAACACATCAAACCTCGGGCTGAAAGTCCTTCTGTTAGTTCTCTTGGTGAAGGGTCCAACAACTCAAATGGGAGAGTTATGTTCAGGCCTTACAAAAATTGTAGGTTCAAAAATCACTTGTCTGAATTTTTTTAGAGAAACCTAAATGTATCACATGTGAGTCTACTTAACACACCTCCAGAGAACATGAGGAGACCATAGCTGTCCAAAAGACTAGAATTCAATTAAGATCCAAAACTCCTCACAAGTCCTCTAGGAGACTAGAACCCAAATCCAGAGACTATCCTCAGAGTTTCAGACCATTTCCTCCTTGCAAGTACTGTGGTTTCTATGATCATCAATTTGATGAGTGTGAACACTATCTCATATGTGACATCTATGGAAGTATGAGTCATGAAACCAGAGACCGCAACCAAAGAGGGGGAGAAAGGAACCAAAGGAGACCTAATGTCGTTGGTCAGCGACAACATGGACCCACTGGAAAATGGGTTCATCATCGAAACTAATTTGGTTTTATTATATCTATGCAGGAATACTTGAAGAAATCTGTTTGGTATCTGGATAATGGGTGTTCCAGACACATGACAGGGGTTAAACAATATCTGCATAGATATAAGAAGGAGTCTGGTCCCAAAGTAGTCATTGGAGATGACTCATCATGGGCTACTGAGGGATATGGCTCAGCGGATTGTAATGGAATCACCTTCACAAAGGTCGCCTATGTCAATGGACTGAAGCACAACTTAATCAACATCAGTCAACTCTGCGATGCTGGTTTCAAAGTACTGTTCACCAAGACCCAAGGAACAATCTTCAATCAAAATGATGATTTTGTTCTCATTGCACCTAGAAGAAGGGATGTGTATGTTATTGACATGACATCATGTCTAGAAGGAAACAATACCTGTCTCTTTACCAAATCCTCTGATAGTGAAAACTGGCTCTAGCACAAGAGACTCTCTCACCTTAACTTCAAAAACATCAACAAACTGGCTAAAAATGATTTAGTCGCTGGACTTCCCTCTCTGACCTTCAGCAAAGACAGACCATGCTCAGCCTGTGAAAAAGGGAAGCACCACAGAGCATCGTTCAAAACCAAACAATCATTCTCCATAAATAAGTGCCTCTATCTTCTTCATATGGACTTATTTAGACCAATGAAACCTCAATCCCATAATCACAACAAGTACACAATGGTCATTGTCGATGAATTCTCTAGGTTCACTTGGGTATTCTTTCTTAAAAGAAAGAGCGATGCAGCTGAAAGGATAATGTCCTTTATCAGAGAAATAGAGAACTTCAATGACTGCAGAGTTAAGGCTATCAGAAGTGATAATGGCACCTAATTCAAGAACCATGCCATGGAAGCTTTCTGTGACGTGTTGGTCCCTTGTAATTAGTGCTATACTTAAGAATAATAAGTATAGTCCTAACCCATGGTTAAGTAATGCAATAAACTTAATACAAGTAAAGTAAATAACACAAAGGTTTGTTTTTCAACATTTAACTCTTAGCTTTATTAAAGAATTATACCCTATTGTATACGAAGCTACAATAGGGATTGAAAAGACAATGTGTGGTTTTGTGATCTCCTCAATAATAAGCTAGTCCAATCCTAACGATTGCTAAGCTTGACGATTCTATCAACAAGAGTTTAGAACTCAAGTGTTTGATCGTATTTGGAGGAGTGAAAACTTTGTTTGTGAATGACTAAAGCATTAAGTGCACAAACTTGTTTTCTCTCCTTTTACAAGCATCCTATTTATAGAAGGAAGTTTGGATAGAAGACAAAGAATTTCCCATGTGCAATTCTTGTCTTATTGGTATAGTGTAGTATCTTGTCTTAGCCTACTCTAACTAGTAAGACGTAAGTCCTTTTACACTTGTCAGTACCCTATCTATCCCAAAAGGGTAAGTCACGCTAATTGTGTGATGTACTCCATCTTGTCACAATCCAACTTATCCCGCCTTTACTTTAGTCTTGGAGAATGCTTGTATTCTTTAGGGAGATCGTATGGGGTTTAGTGATTCTATTGCCACTACTCATTGAACCCATCACCTTATTCTTCGTCATTGAAGTCATTCATTGAGCTTCGCCTCTCTGAATGCTCGAGTCTTTCTTTTAGACCCAGTCTAGGAACTCGAAGGCAACTCACTGAGTGATTGTTCACTCAGTGACTTCGTTATGTTCAAGGTTAATACTTTACTTAGGCTGATTTTTATTCAAATCCATAAGTAAGGTCATTAGGTACTAAATTGACCTAACAATCTCCCCCTGTTTGGATATAAAATTTGCCTAAGTAAACTTGTTACAAGTGAACAAAGAGGCTTCTTCTTATACAAACTATTCTACTGATGAAAGACTTGATTTAACAAAGTACTTCATTTTTATTCATCATTACATAAGACTAAATAGTCTGATACATGAAACATAAACAAAACAAAAGATTGCAATTATTCAGGAATCCATTCCTTCTCTCTTCACTCTTGATGACTTTAACACGTTTTTCTTTATCAGGTCTCCTAGCAATTATCTCCCTGAGCTTCTTAGCAAATCTTTTATTCTCATCAGTTTGAACTTGTCCAGCCATCACTAGAAAGATGAGAACACTCTCAGTGGTGCATTTGTCTATGTCACTCATTCTTTGAAAAGCTTGGTCCCCGAATACATCAATGAAGAAGATACCTCACTCAGGTTCTTCTATGACCATGTTGTTCACAAAGGGGACATTGTCAGGGAGAGTACGATTGCAGTCTAACCCAGGGATCTTAGTCTCAACTTCCAACTCAACTCTTTTTCTTTTTCTTCCCTGAGTCTTGGTAGGATCCTGTTCAGCTGAAGGAAGATCTTCAGTGATACCTAATTGCTCCTTGTTCTGATTCAACCTCTCATATCTCTTACTGAGAGAGTTGAGTATCCCAGGGACACATTTATTCATCTTGGTCCTGAAGATCCTTCCTATTTCATCCCACTCACTGAGACCGAAATCACCAAATGAAAATTTCTTCATAACTTCAAAATTCCTTTCATTATTGTTTCTATAAACAGATACTAAGACTGGTGTGGTATGAGGAATGATTTGAAGGTTTGTTATTGGTTCAGGCTTCCTTCTTTAAGTGACGACTTTGGTGTATTGGTCATATAGTTTCTTCAGTTGGGTGGTTCTTTGTTGTTGCTTCAAGACCATTTCATCCTGAATGGCCTTGAGTTCTTCCTCTTGCTTTTGGATGAAATCCTCTCCCCTTTCTTACTCAACAAGGCCTCAGGGTCACCTCCCACTTCTTTCACAAACTCAGTGGATACCCTTAGAATTTCAGCCCTTGTTGCTTCACTAGCCTTAGCCATCTCCATTCTATCTAAGTACTCTTAAATTTGATCAGGAGTCATGTTGTACATCTTTCCATTAATCTCATATGGTACTAAGACAATGGCATTAGGATCAGGCCTTCTTTCTCTTGTAGCTTTTACAAGCTTCTTTGGTAAAGGTGTTAGGGTTTCATCAGCAATGCCTTTGCCCCTATCTAAATTAGATACCGAGGGCATAGGGTTGGTAGGAATTGAGTTTAAGGGTTGGGGTTGTGCTAGTTCTTCCTGCTCCCCCTCAGTGTGAGAAGGAGGTTCAGTCCAAGTTAGCATCATTGGTGGCACATTCTCCCCCTCAAAAGTTGAAGGATCAGCCTGACGAATCCCAGCTTTTACCCTTAGTGATGGTCCTGAGGTGGTGGTGGAGGATCCTTTAAGAGCCTGAAACATCTCAGTCACCATCTCCTTCATAGACTGAGTGTCAGCTTTGATGGTTTTAACATCTAACTGAATGAAGGATTGAGTGTTTTATATGGTGGTGATCCTTGTCCTAAGTCTGGGAATATCAGCATCTTTCAGGGACTTGGAGATGTCAGAGAAATTGGAAGCATTAGCCATGTAACCTTGTGCAGCCATTGACAATCTAAATTCTGCCTCAGCATCCATGTGTACATCCTCATAGATGGCATCACATTTTCCCTTCACCATATCTAGGTAAGACCTGAGAGAGTCTAACCTGGTGAAAACCTTAGTGAGCCTGTCCTCCTTCAATAACTCAAGTAATTAACTAACTCTGTAAGTGTAGAATATTGTAAATCTAGCTTATGTTTTAGAGAGGGAAAGAGATAGAAACTTGGTAGAATTCACATACACACTTGAGAGAGAATAATAAGAAAAACTATAACACCCCATTTTGATAAATGGAAATGTCACACGTGATTATGGCGTGTCATCAAAGCATACAAGGATAAATGTCTAAACATTACATGACCATAAAGGAAATACCATAATCAAACATCGGTAGTCCAAAAGTAGAACTCATCACACACAAACATAAGTACTGTAAATGAAAGGACTAAACAATGTCCATGAAATGAGTATCAAGTATAGATAAATGCATAAAGTAAAGAAGGCTAGAAAGCTTCCAGTCCATATGCACGTACGCTTAAAGTCTACGAGCGTCCCTAAGTACCTGCCGTTTTGGGAACATGAAAAGGAAAACGGCTGAGCAATACGCTCAGTGTGTTGATCCCAAACTTAGATTGTTTTAGCTTGTGTAAACGAGATCAGATCAAGTTATACACGTAGAGAAACTTTTATTATGTATAAAGTAATCTAAGTGTTATGCGGAATTAACACTTAAACAAGAACACACAAAGGATGTAAACAAACTTTCACTTGATTGATAATAACGAACTTGCTTACAATGAAAGTGTTTAACGTATGAAAACTTATATATGAAACATAACCTAAAGGTCTTCTTTTATAGACATAAGAAGCCTTGTACAAGAGTCTACGTATCAACTATTCTAGGTAAAGATAATTATAGAAAATACAATGTTGAACTTATCTTTACTAGAAACAAACTAGAAACATAATACGCGTAGACTATATCTTTCTATCAGTGCTTGTCTTCAACCTATCAACGCTTGACTTCTTCTTGTCAACGCTTGATCTGTCAGCGTTTGTTTTCTTCTTATCAACGCTTGTTTTCCTCTTGTCAGCGCTCAAGTGGACTGGCTACATTTTATTCCCAACAATCCTCCCCTAAACTTGATATTTACTCTAGTGATCAAGTTTTTGAATAAAAATTAAGAACTAGGAGGAATCTTACAAATCTTATCATATTGGTAATAAACATGTCTGATCAAATCTTTGGCCACGTCACTTGAATAGTCAATCTCCAGATGTGTTGTCTTCATCTTCTCCAAAACTTCTTTAGACATGGAATACTTACCATCTACAAGAAGATACTCAGCAAACTTTGTAGAGCTCAAATAATATACACCAGCAGATGAATACAAACGCCATTGAAGACCACTGAGATCATCCTCAAGATCCTTCCAAACAACAGGATCTTCTTCTTTTGGTCCACACATTCTCTTGAATGTTGACCAAAGTTTTATTCCATTGACTGAAGTAGGAGCTTCAGTCTCATACTTGGCTTCCAACAACCTCCAAAGGTCTACCAAGTCTTTTCTATCCACACTTGCAAAGAGAGACACAAGAGTAGTAAATGTATGTACCTCTTTCCCATACCTGCCAATCTTCCAAAACCCACTTGCATCTTCTTCATAGCTTATAATAGGGTTTCTGGCATCAAGAGGTAACACTTGTACCATATCTGAAGCTTCCAATGGTGAGAGCTTGATGCTCCTTCTTATAACAGCTTCACTGGGCTTCAATCTATCCATATCTTTAGGAAACTCAAGAGGAACTCCCTTCTTCAAAGGTCTTGGAACAATCATTGCCTTCTTAAGCTCCATCTCTTCTGCAAGTTCTTCTTTCCTTTCATCTGAAAGAAGTCTCAGAATGTTCATTTCCTGCACTTTTACCCAAATGGGATAAGCCTTGTACTCCAACTCTTCAAAGGATAATCCCAACAATTTCTTATAGGTCCATCCTGTTCCATGACATCTGAGTAGCATGTAGGAAAGCTCCCTTCTATCCCTTTTCAGCAGTGAGAGAACATTGCTAGCTTTGTGTTTCAGAATTACCTTGCAGTGTTTTTGAACTCTTAGAAGAATCTCCAAACCCCAAATTTGGTCTGAAATAGTCAAATCTGGATTTTCCATACACCTATTCTCCCAAGCATGGTACATCTAAACAACTTCTGGCATATCAAAATCTACTTGCAATTTCAATCCTCTAAGCTTCTCTCTTGCCAAATCATCATCATATTCAAGTCTCTCAGGTTGCTCAATTATCATCACACTTGAATCTGAACTGGCTTCATCACTTCCTTCTTGTTCCTCTGAAGTGACAACAAATGGTGATTCACCAACCTTCTTTCTTTCTTGGTGCATAAGTTGTGCGGCCAACCTTCTATCAAACTCTACATGTGCTGCATCCTTTGGAACTTCTACTTCTACTATGATTCCTTTACCCTTATCTAATGGATCAATGATGGGTAAGGATGATCGTAATAACTGTGAAGATACTTCTTTGATGATAGCTGATGAATGGAATACATCAACTTCATCTGCAGGTCTGTCAACGCTCAAATTTCTTGTGTCAGTACCTAATTTACTCATGTCAGCGCTTGGTGTATCAGCGTTCAAATTTTGCTTGTCAACGCCCAAATTACTTGTCTCAACGCCTCTTGTAAATTGCTCCAACATAGCTGTAAAAGACAAGTTTAAATTGGTAGGAGTTACCAGAGATCTGTCAAAACCTGGTTGCTTCTTCAATTCAGTTAGGGCCTCAGCAATACCCAAAGATTCTCCATCATGTGAGCCTTTATCACTCACATTAATCTGCTCATCCTCCCCTTTGGAAGATTCCTCCATCCCACGCCTTGTGCTAGCATTCTCCCAAATAACAATCCTCTCCCTCAATTGCTTGAGTTCAAGGCCTTGTGTACTGACAATTTGTACCAAGTCTGCATTTTGCTTTTGCAAGCTAATGCAGACTGCCGTCAATTCCATAGATGTGTATGGTTCTAATCTGCCCTCCTCTAAAATGGGTATTTGACCTCCCAAGTTAGATTCATGGGGCATGGATAAGGTTTTAAAGATGTTAGGACTGTCTTGGCCTGCATCTAAGCCAAAACCAATAGTCCCAGCCTCATCCGTAGCACCAAACACACTTGTGGTGGTGGTTCTCTCTGCTACATGGCTAGGACCACTAGAGGAGAACACTCCAGTAGTCCTTTGGTGTTTTTGCAACCTATATTATGGTGGGGTAGAAGATGATGTGGATTGGGTGGATGTGGGAAGGTTAAGGGGTGTTTGGGTCTGTGAAGGAAAGGTGTCAACGTCTGGATTACTTGTGTCAATGCCAACATTTAATGTGTCAGCGTTGAAGGATTCTTGGTCAATTTCCATGCGTTGAGGTGAAGGTAAAGGTTCTGGTATTGGGTCAAGTTGTGGTTGTGGGTCTGGTTGGGGTTGTGCTGCTGCAATAACAGCAAGCATAGCTGGGGTGAGGGGTAAGTCACGGTGAGGGGGTGAGTTCATCTTGGTAAAAATAGCTTTCTTTTGCACAGGGATCTCATAAAAGTCATCATGATCCCTTGTGCAGTAATTTTGCACATCAAAAACCATTTGTAAAAATCTAGGATAAGCCAAAGTCATCTTATTCCCTTTGTTTTTACACATGCCATCAAAAATCATTTTTGAATAATTAAACTTTTGCCCATTTGCAATGCACATAATTGCACTAGCAATTGATCTATTAATTTCATTGTGTGCAGTGCATTTGGGACTCAAACATTGTAAGATGACATGTATGAGGTACTTCCAGGCTGGGGGAAACTCTTGTTTATGATATTTGTTTAAAGTACCCTCATGAGGGAAAGGATAACCCAAAGCCCGAAGCCCTTGTTCTGTTTCATGAATGGGGAGGGTGGTTATACCATCTGCATCATCAAGATGCAAAGCTTGGTGAACCAAGGCTTTAGTAACCACCCATGTACGCCCATGAACAATAGATGATAATGTAGTCACATTATTAACTATCGAGGAACTAACAGTGTTCCAAAACTGCTTTATATGCGTGTCAGAGATGAGAGGATCATGAGAAAGAGCATACCTAAGAGGAGATGCATTCAAATACGCCACCATCTGGGTGTGTTGTGGAAACAGAGTGTCATCAGCGTCCAAATATGCAATCATGTTGTGTTGACTCCTGAATCACAATACCAAATCACTTGGTTTAAATTTTGGTGCCATTGTTGAAGAAAGCTGTTTGTGAATATTTAGAAAGATGAATTATAGGAGAAAATTGTTAGACAAGAATATGAGGTACCCTGTTTAAAAAATAGGAGCCAAATATATAGGAGAGATAGGTGCATGTGATTGGTAAAAAATGAGGCAACTATTTTCAAAATATAATGATGAAAATATTGAAAAGAAAACAAGTTATCTCATGCATTAATTAAAAGTTATCTGCTCCCAAAATTACGGCCCCAAAATTCGTCAAAAATAACAACTGGGTAGGTCCCAATGAGTGTCAACGGTAAAAAATAACCCGTCAACGCCCAACGGCTATATTCTTGTCAACGTTTGCCAAAGCCATGTCAGCGTCTAAATTGGTCATAACAACGCTTGGAAAAATACTTGTCAGCGTCCAAAAATAAAAGTAATAAAAATGAAAAAAAGGACCTTAACAAAGTAATTTATCCTAGTGAAGATAACCTATAAGTTGATAATTATTATAGGGCGGCAAGTACTGTCCAGTTATGCACACTTGCTTATGCAAGATAGACATAACAATCCTCTAGTGTCCCTTGCTAACCAAAATTCTTAACAACTAAGTTATCTCATAAAATTCCTTGTAACTCCCAGGTAAAACCCATGTTAAAATCATTCCCAAGCCTCCCAACAGACCGCAACCAATTCTAGGCCACAAATGTCTTGGCAGCATGCATAGTACATCAACTTTACATGCTACAGTGCCTCATGATTTAGTAAAACTAACTCATAACACCTGTGGACACAATCTAGAATTGTGATAAGAATATTATAAGAATACCCAAAAGTCCTAAAGGTTCCTAAAACCTCCCCTTAAACTGTGATACATATGTTGCCCAAAAATATGCATGAACATAAAAATTTATGTCAAGATAGGAATATAAATATTCCAACCATCATCCATAAATAAAAACATGCGCAAATGATTCTCCAAGGATCCATAAGCAACTCTGTATCCAATGGTACAATGCTAACACCATCTGCACACTTAGATTAAAAACCACAAAACTAACATTGTTGCTGACAACGCCACGATAACACTTGTCAACGTTATGATAACCTTTGTCAGCGTTAGAAAAATATAGTGGAAAATCTAACTTCAAAAAGACCAATAACAATGCATTATCATGTACATACTTTTACAATAAAACCCCAAAACACATATTATGTGAGATTGATCATTCCAATACTTGTTACCAAGTATTGAAACCTTCCAGCATCAAAAGGTTTAGTTAATAAATCAGACACATTTTCTTCTGTGTCAACCCTATCTGGTTGTATTTAACCCTTTTCAAAACAATCTCTTATAAAATGATGTCTAATTTCTATGTGTTTTGTTTTAGAATGATGTACAGGATTTTTAATAATGCATAAAGTGTTGTTATTGTGAACAAAAATCTTGGTATGCATGAAATTATACCCATAATCTAACAGCTGGTTCTGAATCCATAAGACTTGTCCACAACAAGCAGCTGCAGCAACATACTCTGCTTCAGTTGTAGAATTGGCCACCACTGTTTGTTTCTTGCATTATCAAGATATCAACCTACTCCCAAGAAACTGACATCCACCAGTTGTGGATTTTCTATCAAATTTATCACCACCATAGTCACTGTCTGAATATGCAATAAGCTCCAATGGTGAATCCTTTGGGTAACACAAGCCAAGATCTGGATAACATCTAAGGTACCTAAAGATTCTCTTGACAGCATAAAGGTGACAGTCTTTGGGAGTCACTTGATGGCGTACACATGCACACACAACAAACATGATGTCAGGTCTTGAGGCTGTGAGATACATCAATGAACCAATAATTGATCTATAGTGCTTGACATCCACATCTTTTCCATCTCCAACTTTTCCCCAAGGGTGTTCTCTATCCATAGGAGTAGTAGCCCTCTTTTCATGTGGAGAAAAGCCAAACTTCTTCAAGATCTCTTCTACATACTTATCCTGAGAGATGAAGATACCATCTTCTTTCTGCTGAACTTGTAACCCTAGAAAGAAGTTCATCTCCCCCATTGCACTCATCTTGAATTTGTCTGTCATAAGCTTGGAAAAGTCTTCACTCATCTTTGTATTGGTGGAGCCAAAGATGATATCATCAACATAAACCTGAACAAGTAAGACATCCTTACCAGCCTTCTTTGTAAATAATGTCTGGTCTATGGTGCCCCTTTTGAATCCATTTTCCACCAAATAAGTGGACAATATGCCATACCATGCTCTTGGGGCTTGATGAAGTCCATACATAGCTTTCTTGACTCTATACACCTTGTTTGGATTCTCTGGATCTTTAAAACCAGGAGGCTGCATAACATATACCTCCTCAACAATTATGCCATAGAGGAAATCACTCTTCACATCCATTTGATAGACAGTGAAGCCCATGCAGGAAGCATAGGCTAGAAATATCCTTATAGCTTTAATCCTTAGAACTGGTGCAAAGACCTCCTCATAGTCTATCCCTTCCTCTTGTGTATATCCCTAAGCCACTAAACGTGCCTTGTTTCTGACCACAATGCCTCTTTCATCTTTCTTGTTTCTTAGAACCCATCTTGTCCCAATAGGTCTGACATATCTGGGACAATCAACCAGCTCCCAAACATCCTGAATAGCAAATTGGTGAAGCTCATCCTGCATTGCTTCCACCCAACTTGGTTCTTTGAGAGCATCAAAAATCTTCTTGGGTTCCTGTTGTGACAGAAAACAGACAAACAAACATGCTTGAACAAGAGGGGTATCAACCTTCTTGTGTATATTGGCAATAAATCTACCAAGACTCTAATGAGATCTTCTAGTCTGAACAGGAGACATAACATCTCCAATAATTTGAGAAGTGGGGTGATTCTTCATGGTAGAAGTAAGAACTCTTCCCTCAAAAAGTCTGTTGTCTTCAATCTCATCATCTATGTTGCCAATATCTTCTTAAGACTCTCTTTCATCAATATTTGTATGAACCTCTTCACGTCTTCTTGAAGGTTCACCTTGTTCAAAATTTGAAGAGAAAATATGCTCAAAAGTGTTGTCAACGCCTGAACCAAGGTTGTCAGCGTTTGGATCATCAACGCCTGAAATGGTGTTTTCAACGTTTGAGCCATCAACGCCTGAATTTGTCCTGTCAGCGCTAGATTTTCCTTTGTCAGCGCCTGAAGAACCATGCATGTTGTTAACTGGTGATACTTGGGGACCATCATTTTCCTTTCCAGCAATAGCAGTAGCAGCAAAAGCATCTGTCCATATGGGAATAGTGACATACTCTTGTATGAGAGATGACTTGTCTGCTTGTGATCCAACCTCTTCATTAACCTGTGTACCTGAAACATCAACAACTGGTTCTTCCACAACTTTTGAAGTTACCTTCACAATGTCTGGATTAGTAACAGGCATATAATTCAATGTCCTAGATAGAGGTTCCAAGTCAAACAACCAATTTGGACCACTTTCAGGATCACTAGGTTTACTCTCTAAAAACCTAACATGTACTTTTTCAAGTATACGTTTTTCCTTCTTAAGGTAAACCCTATATCCCTTACTCTGCACTGAATAACCCATGAAGTAGCCTTCATCACCTTTAGCACTAAATTTACCTAAGGCATCACTAGTATCTAAGACAACTACATGACAACCAAAAGGTTTAAGAAAACCAATATTAGGTTTCCTTCCCCAAAGTAATTCATAAGGTGTTTTGTTATGTATCTTCTTGACCAATGCTCTATTCTGAACATAACAAGCTGTATTCACAGCCTCAGCCCAAAAAGCTATGGGAAAGTGAGCATCAGCCAACATAGTCGTGGCTGCTTCAATTAGGGTTCTATTCTTTCTCTCAGCAACCCTATTTTGCTGTGGGGTTCTGGCAACACTAAACTGCCTAGTAATCCCTTTCTTGGCACAAAAATCATCCAACAGTTTATTTCTAAACTCACCACCATTATCACTTCTAAGCATTTTAACTTCATTACCAGTTTTCTTCTCAATCTGAGTAATAAAGCTAATTAAAGTATCAGTAGTGTCACTTTTCATAGCTAAAAAGAAAGTCCAAGTAAACCTAGAAAAGTCATCTGTGATGATGATAGGTGTGTAAACACCCATCTTTTCTACCACTTAATTACAATAACAACCGGACCAAAACGTGTATTTTATGTCTTTTATGTCGGAATTATGCGTGGTTTGTGTTTTTGTTGTAATTTAGGACGAAATTGTGAAAAGTGGAGAAAACACAGGAATTCACGGGCATTCACGGCTTTTATTGAAGAAAAAGATGAAAGACGGAGTCGAGAAGTCAAAAGTGGAAAAAGAACGGAAGTCCAAGACCAATTCTGAAGATTTATCGAAGAAAAAGTCAAAAGACGGAAGTTTATCAAAAGTCGAGAAACTCAAGTCTATTTTATTGAAGAAATTAAAGACGAGTTCAAAAGATATCCCGAGCCACAAGTCCTTAAAGTCCAAATTTAAAAGAAAGATTAGAAGAAAAGGACTAATGACGCAATTAATGAAGATTAAATGAAGGAGGGACTTAATCCCGCAATTAACAAGAAATGAAGGAGGGGAGGAAGCTTCCTAATCCTCCCCTATAAATAGTTTAGATTGTTAAGCATTTGTTTTTGTTGGCTAATAGTGACAATTAGTCCTTCCACCTTTAATTACCTTGTCAATTTAAATACTTGTCATTTAATTACCTTGTCTTGCACCTTAATTACCATTTTAATTCAAGTAAGTTTTTCTTTTTAATTCTTGTCAAGCTTTATCTTTATCTTGTTAATCTCATTCTTCCTTTCTTAATCTTTGATTGTTATTGTTTATGTTTATGTTCTTGATTTTTGTTGATTTATTTAAGTGGGTTTTGATTATCTTGATCTTTATTGTTTGATTTGTTGCTTTGGATTGATTGTTTATGTTTATTAGATGTTTTGTTATTAGTTTGGTTTAATCTTTTTGTTGATTTGGTTAAGTTTTTATTTAATTCGTGCTATCTCTTTTTCCTTGTTCTTCGTTCTACTGTTTCTGATATTTCCCAGATCGAGCCCAGAACATTCCGAATAGGTGTGGATCATTGTGCTCTACACGGAATATTTCATATTCCGAATAGAGACTTTTATTCCGCGTAACAGTTTTTGTAAGATTGCTTATTCGGAATATTTAATTATTCCGCATAGGGGTTTTAAGAAATTGCTATTCGGAATATCCTGTATTCCGAATAGGGGAGGTTTTCAGCATAGACCTTTATTCCGAATAGACTGGTTTTTCCGCATAGGGCTATTTTTCTGAATAGAGACTTTTATTCCGCATAACAGGATCTTTCCGAATAGGCTCATTTATTCCGAATAGGAGGCACATTCCGCATAGGGTCTATCTTTCCGAGTAGACAAATATTCCGAATAGGGCTAATCTTTCTGAATAGGTGACAGATATTCCGAGTAGCATTTATTCCGAATAGGAGTTTATTCCGGATAGGGAAATCTTAGTTTTTAGTTTTCTGCTTTTTCATTTTAAGCTTTATTTTTCCCGCCTTTTTCCTTGCTTGCACTTTAAGTTTATTTGCCTTAGTTTAAGTTTTAGTTTTAGTTGCGTTTTAAGTTTGCCTTAGTTAGATTTAAGTTTGTGTTATTTACTTTATTGCCCTTTAGTTTTAGTCTCGCTTTTAAATACTTGCACTTTATTTTAATTAGACTTAGATTTACTTTAATTGCACTTTTACTTTAATTGTTTTGCACCTTTAATTTTCAAAACTACAACGACACATCTTTGTTCCACCAAAGTTCAACTGAGTCACACATTAAACAACAAGTTTTTCAATTCGAAGAGACATACTTAAACGAATCTTTTTAACCTGAGTAAAATCGAGTTATCAAATGGCGCCGCTGCCGGCTCTTTTCGTAAAGATCAACAGTTTTTTGTGAGAGACACGTTGCTTTTTGGGATCCGTTCACTTGTGAACGTTATTTTTTGCATAAAAAATTCAAAAAATCATAAAAAATAAAAAATTCATAAAAACCATAAAAATTAAAAATTTCAAAAATCCAAAAAGATTTTATCTTTCTTGTGTATATATATTGTCTTTGTGTTTGGTTTTGTTTTCTTTTGCATTTTCAGGTGTATGCGTACTAGATCTTCTAATTATCAAGAGCCCGAGCCTCAAGAAGATTTAGATATGGCAGGTGTCAACAACAACAACATGCCACCGCACCTCAATAATAATAATAATAACAACAATGCTCTTCCACAACCCGATCTTCGGACCATGGAGGAACTTTGTCAACCAACAATGTTTGGACGAGGAGGACCGATTGCGCCGATGCAAATCAACGCTCCTAAGTTTTCGTTGAAGCACCACATGATTCAACAAGTACAAACAAACCCATTTAGAGGATTGCCTGATGATGATGCCAACAAACACCTCGACAAGTTCATTACAATCACCCAGAGCATGAAGTTGGCTGGTGCCACTATGGATGAGCTTCGCCTACAACTCTTTCCACACACTCTATTACATCATGCCGAGAAATGGTTTGATCGTCTCCCGAAGAATTCTATTCACACTTGGGATGACATGACTCAACGCTTTTTGTCGCGCTACTTTCCACCATCCATGGTCACAAGCCTTCGCAATCAGATCAGCGGTTTCATGCAAGATCTCGATGAATCTCTTTTTGATGCATGGGAGCGATATAATGTCTTGATCGACCGTTGTCCAAACCACAACATGCTTCCGGTCACCTTGATCGATACTTTCTACAACGGATTGACTTTTCGAGATCGTGATACGATCAATGCAGCCGCCGGTGGCACATTCATGAAAAGGAGACCCGAGGAGTGTAGAGAGTTAATTGAAAACATGACTACTCATCATAAGAACTGGGATTCCTCTGCTTCTTCTAGAAACAACACGAGAGTCAATGTTTCTTCTACCTCAGCAAACCCTGAGATGACCGAACTCACCCGCATGATGGCTGAAATGAGCAAAAGTATTACGCTTCTCGCTTCAAACCAACAACAACAACAAGTTAAAGCGGTCGCTAATCCTTGTGAAACATGTGGCGGTCCTCATTCATACACCGATTGTCCTTCGACACAAGGAAATCCGGAAAATGTGTATGCAGCTTACGGTAATTATTCACCGTAAAATTACCAAGCTAGACAACAAGGGGATAGAAATCTGCTGAGCTACCGTTCTAACAACTACCTTTCACCCGGTTTTTCTCCTCAAAACCAAAATCCCGCCAACAACTACAATAGAAGCAACCAAATCCCACCTCGTGCTTCTAACCCTTATCAACCACCCACCCAACAACACCCACCCATTAATCCCGATGTTGACACCATCATGAGAACTCAAGGTGAGCAAATCAAGAATCTACAGAGCCAAATAATTAATTTGAAAGGAGATATCTTGAAGCAAGGTAATGACATCAGAACTGAGGTTCGTGATAATCTTCAATCCTCTTTCATCACTCAAACAACTGAATTAAAGAATCTGTTGGCTAGTTTCTTGCCTAAAGCTCAACCTTCTTCTTCTTCGGGTTCTCTACCTTCAAACACCGTCACCAATCCGCGAGCTAATGTGAGTGCTATAACTACGCGTAGTGGAATTACCATTGTCAATACACCTGACTCACCACCATCATCTACACCTCCTCCACCACCATGTATCCCTACTCCTCTTACACTTAGTGATAGTACACCATTACCGTCTCCGCCTCGTCATGACGATGTATCTCGGAAGGACCCTTCAACATCACAACCTTCACCAACTACACCTTCACCTAACCCTTATCAACCCAGAATCCCATACCCTTCTCGCATAGGCAAGACCAACGATCTAACCAAGAATGATTGTCAAGTATCGAAATATGTGGATATGCTATCTAAAATGACCATCAACATTAGCCTTGTTGAAGCACTTTGCCACATGCCGAAATTTGTCAAAGCATTCAAGGAATTGCTTAGCAAGAAGGAGAAGCTGATTGAACTCGCCAACACACGCTTAAATGAAAACTGCTCTGCAGTTCTTCTTAGAGAACTTCCGGAAAAGCTTGGAGATCCCGACCGTTTTGTGTTGCCTTGTGTGTTCAACAAAACTGAAGAATTTACTGCCCTTGCTGATCTCGGGGCTAGTATTAACTTGATGCCACTAAGTGTTTGGAAAACACTATCATTGCCCGACCTCACTCCAACTAAGATGACTCTTGAACTTGCAAATCGCACTCTCGCTTACCCCGTTGGTATAGCCGAAGATGTGTTTCTTAAAGTTGGCACATTTACTTTCCCGGTCGATTTTGTTGTAGTTGATTATGAAATGGACCCTCGTATCCCTTTAATACTTGGTCGGCCATTCTTGAGAACCGGACGTGCTTTAATAGATGTGGCCGAAGGTGAGTTAATCCTACGAGTCGGGGATGATTCTAAAGTTTTTAAAATGGGGAAGCTTACAGGCAAATCCTTTGGAGGCCGAGAATCAGTGCATATGATAAATGTGCTCGATGACTTTACCGTCTACGATAATCCTTTATTCGAGTCTTCCACTGATAATCCACTCTTTGAAGATAATGTGGATGATTCTCACTCTACTTTGGACGCTTCTCCCATTTATGATTCTCAACCGGTCTTTGATGCTTATGATGATGATTCTAGCTCAGACTCGGATGATTTTGATTGTACTTCTGAGTATCCCGAGCTGCCCACTTTCGATGATTTTGATGAGGCTGATACTCTCTCGAGCGATTCTTCACATGCTGAAAATCCTCCGCCATCACTCGATCCTACTTTGGATGATTATTCATTTGAGGAAGATTTCTCTGAATTTCTTAACACTTACTTCCCTCATGAGAGTGATGCACCTCCTTTGGACTTTGAAGATTATCGTCTTGATCCTACTATGGATTTGAAGAGCATTTTGTCTAAGGAGAAGAAACCGGTTGACACCAAAATCCGTTGCACGTATGATTTAACACCTCTTTGTCCCAATTCTGAGGACGAGGTTGTGCTTCTTTGCGGATCTTCTTCACACTCGGCTGAGCCTGAGTGCTATTTTCCCCTGAAGGAAAAGGTGTTCGACCCCGGTATTGAAGTCTTTAAGCCATCTCAGTATCCACCTGATGAAATAAAAGGAAAAATCTTTGGAAATTTTGAAGACATGCTTGCACCGCTTCCTACTTGCTTCCACCGTGCTCCATCGCTGCATAAGGGAACCCTGCCACTTTTCTTTTGGCTTGCCTTGTTCGCTTTAAGCTTGTACTTTTTGATGGATGAAAACTATGTCTTTGATCCTGGTGGATTTGTTTCATGATACTTCTGTTGATGATCAAGGTCGAGTCAGGCTCACGACTCGGTAAACAAAAACCAAGCGCTTCTTGGGAGGCAACCCATGCATCTATCTTTTCGCTTTCTTTACCATAAGTGAAGGGGGGACCCCTTTGGATTGCTTTCCTCTCCTCACTTCTTAATCAGGGATTCGAGCTTCAATGATCCACTCTTGATGATTCTTGACGACCCGTGATTCCGTGTTCTACTTCTTCCTGGTTCTATCCTAAACTCTTTTCGATTCACTATTTTATATTTTCTCAATATTAAAATAGGAATCTCTTTAGTTGTCCTTTCCTTAGCGAGATTTAAACAACGTGCACAATGTCCTAAGTGTAGGGGAGTTTACTCCCACATGCTTAAACATTGAGGACAATGTTTATCTTAAGTGTAGGGGGGACTTCTATCGAAGTTAAGTGGTCTTTTCCTTGTATTTGTCCTCATTTTAACCGGAAAATCAATTTTTCGACATTTTTCAAAATTTTTGATCTATTTTGGCCTATTAGTTTTTCCCCTTTGTATAGTTATTTTCTTTCTTCATTAGAATAGATGTTTAATAAGTGGTTTTAATTTTCAAACGTTGTGAATCTTTTGACTCAATCCGAGTTTACTCTAGCTAGTATCCTTAACATGTTTAAGTCAAGTTTTGCTAGGCTTTTATATAGGGAGCTATAAAACGCGAAAGTCTTAACTTTCACGGGTTAAGAACAAAAACTTTTCGCAAGTTCCTATAATCGATCCTAGAGAGTCGTTTATCAAGGGAACTTTAAAATGCGATTTCTAGACTTGAAAAAGTCTAAGAATTTGCAAGATCCTATAGGCGACTCGAAAACCTAAAACTTTGATTTAATAGGCTAAGCATCCACGAGTCTCATTACTTGAGATTTTAAACTGTGGAGAACGAGAGATGATAGAGCCAATTATAAGTTCGGTATTCTTTCGTGAATTTATGTGGGTTAATTATAAGCCTATTCTCCCATCGCTTGCTAATAAATTTATCTGCTAATAAATAAGGTTGTACGATTTGAAAAGTTACTTAGCTTCTAGCCCCAGATCGTTTAAAAGTTGCTCGGTAATGACGAGAGTTCATAGCCAAGGCATAACTTATGAAGCGGGGAGTGAAGATTGGCGAGTCCGAAAAGGCCCTAACAAGGCATGAGGGCTATGTTTTGTTGCTAAAGATCCAAAAGTGATGTGAAGAATCATTTATCAAAAATCAATATAAAGGATCGAGACACACGACGAAAAGCAAAAACTCCCAAAAAGTCATGGAGAAGTGTATCCGAAAAGACCCTAACAAGGTATGAGGATAAATAGATCCAAGTCAATAAAGGAGGCGGATCGTTGTATATCAAAATCCAAAATAAAGATTGGAGAAAAATGAAGAAGTCGTGGTCCATATATGAAGAATCTCTCAAAAATTCCAAGTGAAGAAATTCCAATTATGAAGAGAAGACCATTATTTCATGAACGTCTCTCAAGATTTGAAGTATGAAGTCGCTGCCAAATATCGGCCCGAGAAAGGTCTCAAATCGCGAACCAAGTTATGCCAAGATATGAACTTTTTGATATCCCGAGAAGCAGTTTTAAAAGATTTGGTCCTTTAGCTAACTATTGATTAAATCGTGCACTTTATTTTCAGACTAAATAATTATCGAAATAAGTCAAACAATGCATCTTCGTGATCATTCAAGACAAATAATAAAATATAAGAGATACCCATAGGAATAAGGGAGTCTAAGTGAATAATTGGCCCACATGAGTTCGTGTTAGTTTACTAACTTATAATAACAATGATCTCGTTTTTAAGCTTGGTTTGGAGAAAGTGAAAAGTTGAGGATGATGATTATTCATGACATTTTCAAAACCCAAGGTATGCTTTTAATTTCTTTGCTTTGCATTTTTATAATTTTCTATCTCTTTAATAAAGGCCAACGTGGATTGATTATGATGAAAAGCGTAAACGTGCTTTGTAACTAATGCATTGCATGAGGACATTGCAATGGTCAAGTGTAGGGGATTTGATAGGTGTGTAAACACCCATCTTTTCTACCACTTAATTACAATAACAACCGGACCAAAACGTGTATTTTATGTCTTTTATGTCGGAATTATGCGCGGTTTGTGTTTTTGTTGTAATTTAGGACGAAATTGTGAAAAGTGGAGAAAACACAGGAATTCACGGGCATTCACGGCTTTTATTGAAGAAAAAGATGAAAGACGGAGTCGAGAAGTCAAAAGTGGAAAAAGAACGGAAGTCCAAGACCAATTCTGAAGATTTATCGAAGAAAAAGTCAAAAGACGGAAGTTTATCAAAAGTCGAGAAACTCAAGTCTATTTTATTGAAGAAATTAAAGACGAGTTCAAAAGATATCCCGAGCCACAAGTCCTTAAAGTCCAAATTTAAAAGAAAGATTAGAAGAAAAGGACTAATGACGCAATTAATGAAGATTAAATGAAGGAGGGACTTAATCCCGCAATTAACAAGAAATGAAGGAGGGGAGGAAGCTTCCTAATCCTCCCCTATAAATAGTTTAGATTGTTAAGCATTTGTTTTTGTTGGCTAATAGTGACAATTAGTCCTTCCACCTTTAATTACCTTGTCAATTTAAATACTTGTCATTTAATTACCTTGTCTTGCACCTTAATTACCATTTTAATTCAAGTAAGTTTTTCTTTTTAATTCTTGTCAAGCTTTATCTTTATCTTGTTAATCTCATTCTTCCTTTCTTAATCTTTGATTGTTATTGTTTATGTTTATGTTCTTGATTTTTGTTGATTTATTTAAGTGGGTTTTGATTATCTTGATCTTTATTGTTTGATTTGTTGCTTTGGATTGATTGTTTATGTTTATTAGATGTTTTGTTATTAGTTTGGTTTAATCTTTTTGTTGATTTGGTTAAGTTTTTATTTAATTCGTGCTATCTCTTTTTCCTTGTTCTTCGTTCTACTGTTTCTGATATTTCCCAGATCGAGCCCAGAACATTCCGAATAGGTGTGGATCATTGTGCTCTACACGGAATATTTCATATTCCGAATAGAGACTTTTATTCCGCGTAACAGTTTTTGTAAGATTGCTTATTCGGAATATTTAATTATTCCGCATAGGGGTTTTAAGAAATTGCTATTCGGAATATCCTGTATTCCGAATAGGGGAGGTTTTCAGCATAGACCTTTATTCCGAATAGACTCGTTTTTCCGCATAGGGCTATTTTTCTGAATAGAGACTTTTATTCCGCATAACAGGATCTTTCCGAATAGGCTCATTTATTCCGAATAGGAGGCACATTCCGCATAGGGTCTATCTTTCCGAGTAGACAAATATTCCGAATAGGGCTAATCTTTCCGAATAGGTGACAGATATTCCGAGTAGCATTTATTCCGAATAGGAGTTTATTCCGGATAGGGAAATCTTAGTTTTTAGTTTTCTGCTTTTTCATTTTAAGATTTATTTTTCCCGCCTTTTTCCTTGCTTGCACTTTAAGTTTATTTGCCTTAGTTTAAGTTTTAGTTTTAGTTGCGTTTTAAGTTTGCCTTAGTTAGATTTAAGTTTGTGTTATTTACTTTATTGCCCTTTAGTTTTAGTCTCGCTTTTAAATACTTGCACTTTATTTTAATTAGACTTAGATTTACTTTAATTGCACTTTTACTTTAATTGTTTTGCACCTTTAATTTTCAAAACTACAACGACACATCTTTGTTCCACCAAAGTTCAACTGAGTCACACATTAAACAACAAGTTTTTCAATTCGAAGAGACATACTTAAACGAATCTTTTTAACCTGAGTAAAATCGAGTTATCAGATGACAAAGCAATATGATTTACCATTCAAACTCTCTATATTAGTTGGACCAAACATGTCCATATGCAGCAAGTGAAGTGGTTTAGAACTAGAGTGCACCTGTTTAGACTTAAATGAGACCTTGTGCTGCTTGCCTTTAAGACATGCAACACAAGAGTGGTCATTGTGGAAAGCCTTTTCAGGCAAACCATCAACCAAGCCAAGTCTCACAAGCCTGTTTATATTCTTAAAGTTAATTTGCCCTAGTCTCCTGTGCCATAGATTACTCTCATCAACTGAAGCTTTAGCATAAAAACATGACATATTATTATTCATCCTAATACCATTAAGATTCACATTATAAATGTCCTTATGCCTAGGTGTTCTATAGTCAATATATTTCTCATCTGGTATTTTAAAATCCTTGCTCAACACCAAGCATTCAATATCAGTAAAAAGAACCTTATTTTTGTTATCACAGACTTGTGATACACTAAAAAGATTGTAATCAAGTTCTTTTACCAGAAACACGTTTTCAAAACACAAGTTCTTGGTGAGAAGAGTTCCTTTGCCTGTGATAGTTCCATATCCGCCTCCAAAGTAAACTTTATCACCATCCTTAATGGGAGTGAAGTCAGTAAGATAATCTTCCTTCCCAGTCATGTGCCTAGAGCATCCACTATCCCAATAGCCATAATCATTCACCTGTTTTTGAATGCCCTGCACAGAAAGAAAACAAATTAGTTTTCTTTGGGAACCCAAGCCTGAGCAGACTTGGATTCATCTGGTTGTTCAACAAGAACAGACTTAGTTCTCATAACAACCCCTTGTTCATCCCTTTTTGGATGAAATACCCAGTCAACCCCAATTGGTTTTGTGATGACCTTTGAAATATAATTAAATCTGTTGCAGGTCATATAAATCCCATTAGAATTAGGGTTTTGATCTTGCTTAGGTCTCCATGTCAAGATAGAAGAAGCTTTAGACCCCTTTCCCTGTGGTTGCAAATATTTAGGTCTGGCAACGTTTCTGTCATCGTTAGATTTGGTCTTGTCAACGCTGAAATTACCCTTATCAGCGTTGAACCTAGGGTTTGCTACAGGATCCCATTGCCTATTAGACCATGTATTGGTCTTTTGAAAAGGTCTTTGTCCATGAGTGTTAGACCCTTTAGTGAAGAATGGGGCTGGTCTAACAACTTGTGGACTTTGCTCCATAAAAGTTTTGGGTCTGACAGTGTTTGACCTTTTAACATCGTTGAATTTGGAAGCGTTGACACACTTATATGCTAAATGTGAAAAGCTACCACAAGTGTAACAGGCTTTTCTAGATACAACTCTAGGTCTAGAAGAAAAGAAACCTGTTCCATTATCACTAACTTGGCTTTTTGGTGACCTAGTATTCCTATACATTTCTGCATACTTAATGCTAGGTTTCTTAACAATGTTTGAGCCAAGGTTAACAGTCTAGCCAATGATTGGGTTTGTTACTTTGATAGGGGTCGACTCATTTGGACTATCAAAAAGCATGCCACCCTTGACAAATAAGGTAGGGTTGGCTTTCTTCTATTCATTCAAGTCAGTCAAATTTTGCCTATACTCCTCAATTGGGGTAAGGACTCTTGGTGGAGGAATAAATTCCTCTTCTTAGAGTTCTGGTAAACCAGTCCAAGATAAGTCCTTTCTTTGGACACCATAGAAGTCCCCAGCTGGTGGTGGAACACCAGTATAGTCTTTCATCCCAATCCCAGTCATGTCCTTAGGATCCCTCTGTTTACTAACACATTCTCCTAGGGTTTGTGAGGCCTTATCAAATCTCTGAATTTTAAGGTCAACATTATCCTTATTCTTGATAGCCTCATCTAACTTAGCCTGTAATTCAGCATTGACCCTTTCCATGATATTTCTAACATCATTACTAGCATTTAAATCATGTTTTAAGATATTTATTTTATCTTTTAGGTCAAGCTCCATTTTCTTATACTCAGAAACTGTCTCTTCAGTTTGAGTGAGAGCAATTTGATAGTTAGACAACTTGCATCTCTCAGTACTCACATCACTTAACAATCTTAAAACCTCTTTGTTAAGTCTTTCAGTATTTAAACGACAACCCTAACTACAAAAAGCATCATCGTATACCTCATTGTCTGATGAAGATGAGGAGTGTGCCATGAGAGCATATTGAACATGCTCTTCTTCTTCAATCTCAGCAACCAAAGCTTTATCCTCTTCCTTATTCTTAGCCAAATAGCTCTAGTCCCATCCAATGCCATCAATTTCTTGTACTGCAACCATGGCCTTAGGATCCTGAGCCTTAACAATTTGGCTTGAGGGTTTTCCAGCATCAGATCTTCTTGGAGATCTGCATTC
This sequence comes from Glebionis coronaria, assembly GCA_025667525.1. NCBI lineage: Eukaryota > Viridiplantae > Streptophyta > Magnoliopsida > Asterales > Asteraceae > Glebionis > Glebionis coronaria. Next base: position 189,602,462 of record CM046879.1, on the reverse strand, counting down.
CCTCATAAAGTGCCCCATACGATGACAATTGTAACACTCAACCTTGGATTTATCAAATCTAGCAGTGTCCTTTGCATTAAAGGTCATCTTCTTCTTGAACCTTCTATTCCACCTATTTTCTCTTATACTTGCAAGGGCCATGTTCCACTTTATATCCATCTCCTCCAAGTGCTCATCACTTATTTGCTCAAGGTCCTCATATGTAATCACTAAACCATTGGGCAATGAAGCAATGTAGGCACACACAGTATCCAGATCCAAACCAACAGGCTTAACTCTTGGAGAGTCAATTTTGTATGTGTCAGCGTCTGATTGTGAGGCGTTGACAGGGTATGATCCAGCGTTGACACATGTTGATCCAGTATCTGGGTGCATGTATGAGTCCTTCTGATCAAATTATCCTTCACTATGTGAGAAGAAGGCCATGTTACTATTGGTAGACTTACTTCCATGCTCCAAAAGAGTTTCATTTTCCAACAGCATCAGTTTGTTGTAGATATCATCAAAAGTAGAACTTTTGTGAGTGTTATTGGAAATTATAGATCTTGCCTCAATCTTCTACGCATCACCAAGGCTTTTAAGAAAAGTGGCAATAATGTCAATATCACCAACTTGTGTCCCCATGAAGGACAGCTTGCTTGTTATGTCAAGCAGTCTGCTTCTCACACTGCAAAGCTTCTCATTAGGTTGAGCCTTAAAAACAACATACTCATGCAAGAGTTGCTTCTTCTTCTCTTCCTTAGTATCAGCATTTCCACCATATGCAACTTCAAGGGCTGCCCAAAGGTCTTTTACAGACTCATAACCTCTGTATTTGTTCTGATTTTCTTATCCCAAGGAGAGTTTCAGAATGTTTAGGGTTTTCATATCAACCCTTTTCTTTGCTATGTCATCAGCAAACACAACTCTACCATCATTAGGTTTTTCTTTCTTATCTTCTTCTGAACATCCTTGAACAGCTGCTCTTGTAGCAATGACATTAGCAATCTTTGCAGCCTTATCGAATGTGTTTCCATATTCAATAATCTCCCAGAGAGTGTAGTCATAGATCCCCATATATTGCTCAAAGTTAAATTTCCACAGCTCAAAGTTGTTTGCATCTAGCATGGGAATCTTGATGTTGTGGTTTGAGGAGGAGGAGGTTGCTTCTGGAGTGGACATGATGTTTTTAGGGTTTTGAGAAAATTAGGGTTTTGGTGATTTTAGGGTTCTTGTGTTCTTTATGATCAAAAGTTTCTCAACAAGCTCTGATACCACTTGTTGATCCGAAACTTAGATCATTTTAGCTTGTGTAAACGAGATTAGATCAAGTTATACACGTAGAGAAACTTTTATTATGTATAAAGTAATCTAAGTGTTATGCGGAATTAACACTTAAACAAGAACACACAAAGGATGTAAACAAACTTTCACTTGATTGATAATAACGAACTTGCTTACAATGAAAGTGTTTAACGTATGAAAACTTATATATGAAACATAACCTAAAGGTCTTCTTTTATAGACATAAGAAGCCTTGTACAAGAGTCTACGTATCAACTATTCTAGGTAAAGATAATTATGGAAAATACAATGTTGAACTTATCTTTACTAGAAACAAACTAGAAACATAATACGCGTAGACTATATCTTTCTATCAATGCTTGTCTTCAACCTATCAACGCTTGACTTCTTCTTGTCAACGCTTGATCTGTCAGCGTTTGTTTTCTTCTTATCAACGCTTGTTTTCCTCTTGTCAGCGCTCAAGTGGACTGGCTACATTTTATTCCCAACACAGTGCATGGATGTACAAGTAAAGCATGAATAATATAAGCATATAAGCATGAAACAACGGAAGAAACTAAGTCCTAGATAACCCGGTTATATCTTAGTAAAATTGGTTTTATAGTTTGAAAAGCCTTATGTTTATCTTGTGAAAACTGTTTAACATATTTTACCATTAGCCAATATAGGTCATGAAAATCAACGTGCATGAATACTTGGAGGGGTGACCTCGTCATGCAAATTAGAGGGGCTGCCTCTAATTTAATATACTGGTTTTGGGTAGGAGGATCAGCTCCTTGTGAAGGATGCAAGGCACACACCACATTCACACTGAGTAATCTGCTGAAAACATGTAACTAGGATGCACCCATACGCCCCACCTGATAATAATAATATATGGCCAAAAGCTAAAAGGAATGCCACGAGCAATCACTCCACCGCGGGGAAGTCATAACACCAATGCCTCTAGTGTTATGGTTATGGTACCTCCATAACTTGGTGAAACTGGTCATGCATGTATATGGCTTTAGGTATTCTAATTAAACATAAGCAATCAAAAACATATAAAACATATACTAGGGAAAACAGTTGGCTGCATACGGGGAAATCCTAATAAGGAAGAATGTCCATACTGAAAGGACGGAGAATCCGTACCTTATGTCCAGTGAACGAAGAAGACGAACGGAAGAGAGTCCTATTTCTGTATCACTAATGCTACATAAATACATACGTGTATAAGTATCTGATTACTGAATACGTAACTGGTTTTATATCATGTCTTAGCTTGTTTTATATGTTCATGTCATGTTTTACTGATTTTAAGCTTTATACTGTGTTTATCATATATTCTATCTATTCTGATTAAGTATTACTTGTATTTCATGTATTATTATACTTGTTGTGTAATAATAAGTAACTTTCTAAAAATAGCAGGTTTCCTAAAATAGAAAGTTTCCAAAAATAGAAAGTTACCAAAAATAGAAAGTTTACAAAAATAGAAAGTTTCCAAAAATAGAAATTTCCAAAAATAGATAGTTTCCAAAAATAGAATTACTGCTTAATAGATAAGTTTCTAAAATAGAAAGTTTCCATAAATAGATTAGCTGCCTTAAATAAATAAGTTTCTAAAAATAGAAAGTTTCCATAAATAGATATAAGCTGGTTTAATAAGCTAATTATATAAGCTTAAGTGTTTTCTGATTATTATAAGTCATGTTATTATATAGTATAGTTTATTAGATATTACATGTAAATTAAATAAACTATAGGTTAAAGTATTTTATTAAATGTAACATGATTTAATTAAATAAGGTAAAATACTTAGGTTAAAACATTTATTATTATCTATTAATAATATAACCTAAGTCATGTTAATTAATTAATTATAAGTCATGGTTTAAATAATTAATTAATTATATATTCTAATTAAAGATAAATACTTAGGTTAAAATTCATGAATTAATTAAATTAATAACCTAAGTCATGTAAATTAAATTAATCAGGTCTATGTTTTTTTATTAATTAAATTTAAGTCTAAAAATAACATAACTTGTAAAAATCATAAACCTTGAACAAAAATGATTCATGAACCGGACCCGTGATTAAAACCCATGAATCGGACCCGTAACCATCACCATACCCCAACCTAAGTTGGGTTTCCCCTTGTTTTTGCTGTTGCCGTAAGACCACCACCACCATACCGAGACCGTATGGTCTCGGTGGTGTGTAATAAGCCAAGCCGAGACCCCCTAGGGGCTCGGTTTGGCGTCGGCTAGAAACAAAACACCCCTAACCCTTGATTTTATTTAACCCCATGATTATTAACATGTTTAAAATACTTGTTTTTAATTAGTTTAATTAAAAACATCATGATTTTATGTGATTCAGTAAATCAAAACATAAAAAGAAAAGGCTAAAGGTTATACCGATTACGTGAAACGAATGAGGACAAACACACAATGATCCTTGTAAAAATTCCAAGATCAAAATCAACCCGAACACCCTTTGGTGATGGTTAAACCCGGCGGCCAAGGAGCAAGAAAAGAAGAACTAGGGTTTTGATTATTTTCTAGATTTTGTAAATATGAAACATGTTTTACCTTAATTCCCTACTTAGTAAAAATTACATGGGCCAAGCCCATGTTTCTTGTGTATGCCGCGGGTAGGGGGCCCCACATGGGGTAACTCATACCTTTTTCGTGTCTAAAATTAATAGTGTGTTCTCGTGTGTTCTCATGTTCGTAAATTACGTGTTCTAGTTAGTTATCGATCGTGACTTAGTTATTCGTGTTCGTAATAAATATATATATACATACATAATATTAGCTCGTGATTAATTTACGTTCATGATTTCATGTTCGTATGTTCGTGATTATAATTAATATTGGAATAATTATCGTGTGTTCATACGTAATAAATACTTATCGTGTTATAACACGTACGTAATACTTGTAATTCTTATTCATGAAACGTAAACGTGCTAAAAAAAGTTCTAATCATGTACGTACGATCTTAAGGGTACTATTCATGGTAAAAGCATGCGGGTTTTACAACTCTTCCCCCTAAAAAGAATAATTCGTCCCCGAATTATAGATAAAGTTAACTGGAAAAGAAGAACATACCCGAATTTAAAATATGAAATGAGGGTAAGAAGCCCGGATAGACTCCTCTGTTTCCCAAGTGGCTTCCCGCTCGGTATGATCCCTCTAAAGGATTTTGACGAATGGAATCGTCTTCCTTCTCATGACTCGTTTTTGTCTGTCAAGAACTCGTTCGGGTTCTTCTATAAAAGTGAGATCTTCACGAATCTGTTCCAGTGGATATTGAACCATGTGAAGGGAATGATACTTGTATCCACTGAGTAAGGACACATGAAACACATTGTGTACATGCGAAAGCTGCAGAGGTAACGCTAAACGGTAAGTTACTTCACCGACTCGTTCAATGATATCAAACGTTCCGATGAAACGAAGACTGAGCTTCCCTTTAATTCCAAAACGTCTAACACCACGTGCCGACAAAACCTTAATGAAAACGTGATCTCCTACGTTAAAATGTATATCCCTACGATGCTTCTCGGCGTAGCTCTTCTGACGTGACCGTGCTTCTTGAAGTTTCTTCTTAGCTACTACGACCCTCTCATTAGTCAACTCGATGATTTCTGGTCGTTCAAGTGTTCGCTCGCCAACCTGATCCCAGCAGATTGGGGCGCGACACTTTCTACCATACAACATCTCGAACGAAGCACACTTGATACTTGCGTGCCAAATGTTGTTGTATGCAAACTCTACCAAACAGATATAATCGTCCCAATCACCCGTCCATTCTAACGCACATGACCTCAACATGTCTTCCAATGTCTGAATCGTTCGCTCCGACTACCCGTCTGTTTGAGGATGAAAAGCAGTGCTAAGCTTAAGTTGTGTACCCCAAGCTTTCTGCAGACTCTTCCAAAATCGCGAAGTGAATCGAGGATCCCTGTCTGAGACGATGATGGATGGAGCACCATGAAGTCTCATGATCTCCCTTCTATACGTATCGACGAGTTTACTGACCGAATCTTCCTTGCGGATCAGTAAGAAATGAGCTGATTTGGTAAGTCGATCTTTGATAACCCAAATTGCATCGTGCTTCCTCTTGGTTGGCGGAAGACCAGTAACAAAATCCATGGTGATTTTGTCCCACTTCCACTCTAGAATATCTAATGGTTGAAGGAGACCGACAGATCGCTGATGCTCGATCTTAACCTGCTGGCAGGTAAGACATTTGGAGACGTAAGTGGCAACATCCTGTTTCATACCACTCCACCAAAAGTACTGCTTGATGTCATGGTACATTTTGGTCGAACCAGGATGTATAGAGAATGGGAGCTATGAGCTTCAGCTAACAAGGCTTCCCGGAGTTCTTGATCATCAGGAACACAAAGTCTCGTGCCCTGCCATAAGATACCATCTGCATCTACTCTGAATTCTGTCTGCTTCTCCAAATTCTGAATTATCGCCCAGATTTCTCCATCATCTTTCTGAGCTTCCTTGATCTTAGAGAGTAACTCGGGTTCTACTCTAAGATTAGCCCAGTAATCGTGTTGTCCACATACCATGATCTCTATGTCTAGTCGCTCCAAGTCTCTTATGATTTCCTCCTTAATCTTAATGTCGTTGATCATTCCGGACTTTCTGCTAAGTGCATCAGCTACTACATTCGCCTTGTCGGGATGATACTGCATATTAATGTCATAATCCTTCAACAGCTCTAATCATCTCCTATGTCTCATGTTCAATTCATGCTGAGTGACAATATACTTCAAGCTCTTGTGGTCCGTGAAAGTATCACATGATTCTCCATACAAATAGTGCCTCCATATCTTCAATGCAAACACGACTGCAACAAGTTCCAAGTCATGCGTAAGGTAATTTTCCTCATAAGGCTTAAGCTGCCGTGAAGCGTACGCGATCACTTTCCCATGTTGCATGAGAACACAGCCAAGTCCCTTCCCCGATGCATCACTATAGATTTGAAATCCACCCGTACCATATGGGAGAGTAAGAATAGGTGAAAATACTAACTTCTGCTTCAGGTCTTCAAAGCTCTTCTCTCATTCTTCAGTCGAGACGAATTTCTCCCCTTTCTGCATCAGTTTGGTCAATGGTAGTGCTAGGCGGGAAAAGTTCTCCACGAACCTACGGTAATAGCCAGCTAAGCCTAAGAAACTACGGACTTCAGTCGCTGATGTCGCCGTGGCCACTTAGTAATAGCCTCAACCTTTGCTGGATCCATAGTGATTCCTTCTGCTGATACAATGTGACCTAAGAATGCCACCTTGTCTAACCAAAACTCACACTTGGAGAATTTAGCATACAACTGCTTCTGGCGAAGAATCTGTAGTACTGTACGAAGATGGTCTTCGTGTTCCTCCTTGGACTTTGAGAAAATCAGGATGTCATCGATGAAGACAATGACGAACTTGTCCAGAAATTCATGGAAGATTCTGTTCATCAAATCCATGAACACTGATGGAGCATTGGTCAGGCTGAATGGCATGACTACAAATTCGTAGTGGCCAAAGCGTGTACGGAAGGCAGTCTTGGCGATGTCCTGCTCCTTAACCCGTAGCTGATGGTAGCCTGACCTAAGATTAATCTTGGAGAAGTGTTTGGCCCCTTGTAGTTGGTCAAACAGATCATCTATACGTGGCAGTGGATACCTATTCCTGATGGTAATCTTGTTGAGCTCGCGATAGTCTATGCAAAGACGCATACTGCCGTCCTTCTTCTTAACAAATAAGACCGGTTCGCCCCATGGAGATGCGCTCGGTCGAATAAAACCTCGTTCTAGAAGTTCTTGCAGTTGATCCTTCAGCTCCTTTAACTCTATGGGAGCCATGCGATAAGGAGCCTTGAAAATCGGCTCAGCTCCTGGGATGAGCTCAATATTGAATTCCACTTCACGTGCAGGTGGTATACCTGGAAGTTCTTCTGGAAATACATCTTGGAATTTTGACACTATCGGCTGATCTTGAATTGATGGGGATTCAGCATGCATGTCATGAATAGTAGCTAGATAACCCTCGCAGCCATGTGACAGTAGTGCACGTGCTTGCAGGGTTGATATGATTTATACAGATCTGCCGGGTACGAACCCGTTATGAATGTACTCTGGTGCATTAACATCACCGAAGATGACTCGATATGAATGGCGGTCTATGGTAGCATGATGCTTGGATAGCCAATCCATGCCCAAAATCATGTCAAAGTCATTCATGTCCAGCGGAAGTGCGTCAACAGGACGAACCTTATTGTCAAACTCTAGGGGAAGGCTCTTGTACAAATGGGTTATAAGTACAGAGTCTCTCAAAGGCGTGGAAATACTGAGTCTATTCTCTAGTGGCATAGGGAGTATCCTATCATTCTTGGCATAAGCAGTAGAAATGACCGAGTGAGTAGCACCTGTATCAAATAGAACACATGCAGCTTGACCATACATATACAAGATTCCAGTAATGGTACCTGTAGACTTGTTGGCCTGATCGCGAGATGTCGTGTAGACGCGTCCAGTGGTAGGAGGCGGCTTGGTATCAGCATGTCCCGATGTGCCCTCCATCTCGCCCTTGAGGCAGTCCTTCATGCGATGGCCAGGAAGACCACACTTGAAGCATGCGTCACTGTCGCGGCGACATGGCCCTGGGTGCCTACAGTGACAAATAGAGCAAAGAGGATGAGTATATCCTCTAGCAAGTGTCCTGACTGGCTGAGAACCTGCTAAGACATTATACATGAGACATGATAATAGGGTACAAAGGACAATGCGGATAATCGTAAGATTGAATACCAGTGATAGCTGGACGGCTAGGCTGTAAACCTCTCTGGTTCTGGTCCCTACCGTTTCCATGGTTCCTGGTAGAAGATTTGCTAATGTGTCAATTATGAGTTATAACATGAAATCATAAGAAAATGCGTAAGTATAAGGACCTGCTGCTGTTGGAGTGTCCAACGTTGTTACGGTAATTATCATTACCGTCACGCTTATCCGTAGCAGAACGATCGTTAGTCTGACCGTTTCCCTTGGGCTGATTAGGTTGCTGCTGAGTAGCCGGTTGAGACCGGTCCCCAGTCTTCTACCTGGAAGATACAATTTAAAGAGATGAAATATTGACATATACTGAAAGAATACGGATTGGTCACCGCTTGAATACGAAAGTTTACCTCTTCTCGGGTCTCTCTGCTTCCCCGAACTCATCTCTCTCCTGCAGCATCTCCAGCTTACATGCTGCATCGGCCACTTGTGCTACCGTGTTGAACGTAGCACATACCGGGTTGTTTGCGACCGATGTGCGAAGAGCCCACCTGAAGTGGTGTGCTTGCTCTTCAGGAGTACCTGCTGCAGCACCAAGGAAACCAGCTAAGCGAAGAAAGTGCTGCATGAACTCGTTGTTATTCTCCCCAGCTCTCTGTCGGATCCCATGGTACTCTCTCTTCAGCTTGTCTTGCTCAGCCTTGGGAAAGAACTACTCCATCACCTTATCTCTGAATTGAGCCCATGTCAAACCAGCCACCCAATTATCACCTCCCTCAGACTGCTTCAATGCTAACCACCAATTTAACACATCGCCTTCGAACCGATAACATGCCAACCTCGCCTTGAAGATGGGGTCACAGCCCATAGCATCGAAGATCTTCTGAATGTGAGCCAACCAGCTTTGAGGTTCACTGGGGCTATCTGTTCTCTCGAAAGCTTGAGGATGGAGCTTGTTGAATCTCTCCAGCCATGTAGCCAATGTCACTGGAGGAGGATGAGGAGGTGCTGGGTGATGCTGCTGATTGTTGGCAGCCTGAACCTCAGCCCTGATGTCGTTCCTCAGTTGAGGAAGCAAATCTTGCATTGCAGTTTGGATTGCTGCATTGAGTTGTTCCTGCTCGCGTGTGAGAACCATCTGACAGTATAACATAAAATACATGATTAAACTGATCAAAACATAAAATATATACATGAAAAAAAATTATACCTATAAATCATGAGAAAAATTTTATGCAAGAAAATTTGTACATGAATGCATGATGCAGTTTTATGAAAACTTTTGTATGCGCGAGAGTGAACGCCTATGGTCAGTTCACCCAAAATAAAAGACATGACGAGGGGACGCCTATGGGTCGGTCCCAAATTTAAAAGTTTCAATAAAACACATGCGACTAAATAGGGCCAGTCTTGTACCAACCATTACTTAGTCATAAACCTGCGACAATGACATATATATATGTATGCATGAAAATGATGAATGCATGGAAACCGACTGTCAGTTCTAGGAAGACCATAGTGACTACCCACTAATCACAGGTCATGTTTGAGAGCCTACAGGTCGAAGCCTTGGATCTGATACCATAATTGTAACACCCCATTTTGATAAATGGAAATGTCACGCGTGATTACGGCGTGTCATTAAAGCATACAAGGATAAATGTCTAAACATTACATGACCATAAAGGAAATACAAGAATCAAACATCGGTAGTCCAGAAGTAGAACTCATCACACACAAACATAAGTACTGTAAATGAAAGGACTAAACAATGTCCATGAAATGAGTATCAAGTATAGATAAATGCATAAAGTAAAGAAGGCTAGAAAGCTTCCAGTCCATATGCACGTACGCTTAAAGTCTACGAGGGTCCTTGAGTACCTGCCATTTTGGGAACATGAAAAGGAAAACGACTGAGCAATACGCTCAGTGCACGGATGTACAAGTAAAGCATGAATAATATAAGCATATAAGCATGAAACAACGGAAGAAACTAAGTCCTGGATAACCCGGTTATATCTTAGTAAAACTGGTTTTATAGTTTGAAAAGCCTTATGTTTATCTTGTGAAAACTGTTTAACATATTTTACCATTAGCCAATATAGGTCATGAAAATCAACGTGCATGAATACATGGAGGGGTGACCTCGTCATGCAAATTAGAGGGGTTGCCTCTAATTTAATATACTGGTTTTGGGTATGAGGGATCGGCTCCTTGTGAAGGATGCAAGGCACACACCACATTCACACTGAGTAATCTGCTGAAAACATGTAACTAGGATGCACCCATACGCCCCACCTGATAATAATAATATATGACCAAAAGCTGAAAGGGACGCCACGAGCAATCATTCTGCCGTGGGGAAGTCATAACGCCAGTGCCTCTAGTGTTATGGTTATGGTACCTCCATAACTAGGTGAAACTGGTCATGCATGTATATGACTTTAGGTATTCTAATTAAACATAAGCAATCAAAAACATATAAAACATATACTAGGGAAAACAGTTGGCTGCATACGGGGAAATCATAATAAGGAAGAATGTCCATACTGAAAGGACGGAGAATCCATACCTTATGTCCAGTGAACGAAGAAGACGAACGGAAGAGAGTCCTACTTCTGTATCACTAATGCTACATAAATACATACGTGTATAAGTATCTGATTACTGAATACGTAACTGGTTTTATATCATGTATTAGCTTGTTTTATATGTTCATGTCATGTTTTACTGATTTAAGCTTTATACTGTGTTTATCATATATTCTATCTATTCTGATTAAGTATTACTTGTATTTCATGTATTATTATACTTGTTGTGTAATAATAAGTAACTTTCTAAAAATAGCAGGTTTCCTAAAATAGAAAGTTTCTAAAAATAGAAAGTTACCAAAAATAGAAAGTTTCCAAAAATAGAAGGTTTCCAAAAATAGAAAGTTTCTAAAAATAGAATGTTTCCAAAAATAGAAAGTTTCCAAAAATAGAATTACTGCTTAAAATAGATAAGTATCTAAAAATAGAAAGTTTCCATAAATAGATTAGCTGCCTTAAATAAATAAGTTTCTAAAAATAGAAAGTTTCCATAAATAGATATAAGCTGGTTAATTAAGCTAATTATATAAGCTTAAGTGTTTTCTGATTATTATTCGAAGTCATGTTATTATATAGTATAGTTTATTAATTATTACATGTAAATTAAATAAACTATAGGTTAAAGTATTTAATTAAATATAACATGATTTTAATTAAATAAGGTAAAATACTTAGATTAAAACATGTATTATTATCTATTAATAATATAACCTAAGTCATGTTAATTAATTAATTATAAGTCATGGTTTTAATAATTAATTAATTATATACTCTAATTAAAGATAAATACTTAGGTGAAAATTCATGAATTAATAATTAAATTAATAACCTAAGTCATGTAAATTAAATTAATCATGTCCATGTTTTTTAATTAATTTTATTTAAGTCTAAAAATAACATAACTTGTAAAAATCATAAACCTTGAAAAAAATGATTCATGAACCGGACCCGTGATTAAAACCCATGAACCGGACCCGTAACCATCATCATACCCCGACCTAAGTCAGGTTTCCCCTTGTTTTTGCTGCTGCCGTGAGACCATCACCACCATACCGAGACCGTATGGTCTCGGTGGTGTGTAATAAGCCAAGCCGAGACCCCCTAGGGGCTCGGTTAGGCGTCAGCTAGAAACAAAACACCCCTAACCCTTGATTTGATTTAACCCCATGATTATTAACATGTTTAAAATACTTGTTTTTAATTAGTTTAATTAAAAACATCATGATTTTATGTGATTCAATAAATCAAAACATAAAAAGAAAAGGTTAAAGGTTATACCGATTACGTGAAACGAATGAGGACGAACACACAATGATCCTTGTAAAAATTCCAAGATCAAAATCAACCCGAACACCCTTTGGTGATGCTTAAGCCCGACGGCCAAGGAGCAAGAAAAGAAAAACTAGGGTTTTGATTATTTTCTAGATTTTGTAAATATGAAACATGTTTTACCTTAATTCCCTAGTTAGTAAAAGTTACATGGGCCAAGCCCATGTTTCTTGTGTATGCCGCGGGTAGGGGCCCCCCCATGGGGTAACCCGTACCTTTTTCGTGTCTAAAATTAATAGTGTGTTCTCGTGTGTTCTCATGTTCGTAAATTACGTGTTCTAGTTAGTTATCGATCATGACTTAGTTATTCGTGTTCGTAATATATATATATATACATACATAATATTTGCTCGTGATTAATTTATGTTCATGATTTCATGTTCGTATGTTCGTGATTATAATTATTATTGGAATAATTATCGTGTGTTCATACGTAATAAATACTTATCGTGTTATAACACGTACGTAATACTTGTAATTCTTATTCATGAAACGTAAACGTGCTAAAAAAAGTTCTAATCATGTACGTACGATCTTAAGGGTACTATTCATGGTAAAAGCATGCGGGTTTTACAAAAACACCTTAATCACTATGTGTAAAATGAATGAAAACCACACCCTCTCTATCTAAGGAGAGGGTTTATATACCCAAGCCCATGAGATGGGCTTGGGATTACATTGGGCCGCCGGCCTACACATGTTGTAGGCTTGGCTTGGCCTTGTTTGTTGAATATTAAGTTAACTAAACTACGAGCTACTACTTATACTATTGTTGGAGTGACCGATCCTTTCTAATATGTAAAACGTATTTCCAACAATCTCCCCCTAAGGGAGGTCACACCAAACAAGGGCGTTACCCAAGTTACAATAATAAAATAAACCTAGCGTACTATGCTTGTCTTGAGCTCGTAGTCTTCGTCTTTCTTTTCTTTTTCTTTTCTGGTGAACATGCTGATGTGATCTTTGATATCAATCTTTAGCATTAATCTCTTGCCTTGATATTGTGCATCCATAACTTGTGATACGCGCCTCTTCGTGACTTCATGTCCCACATACTTATAATTTCGTAATTCTTGAAAGATTCAGAGTTTGATTCAGCGGAAGACTTGACTTTTAGGCTTTCTAGAAATAATTAAGTATTAAGTGCATAAAGTATAGGCATGCAGGGATGACTTCTTCTCGGATTTCGCAAAGCCACCATCTTCAAATGCCACAACATAAGTAGACACGAACGAAATGGATTTGAACATTTCATTCTAATTTGCTAGCATTTTACCTCCGGTCGGTGAAGACCGTTGGACGATATAAAATATCGTACTTGTGGCAGGTAGATTTAATTAAAAATCTCCTTGACAAGATTTCGTGGGTAAACCCGTTCTCTTTACTCGACCGTCCAAAGCTGACTGCGAACGTAAAGAGTGAATCATTTGGATAAAATTATCCACATGATTGAAGCCGTCAATTTTGATTCCTAGAACAAGTTTGATTCATTAAAGAATTGCACCATCGTTTCTTTCCAGTTGTCACGAGCTTGATCCATATTGAATCTTGTAAGTTACCTACCAAGTGCTGTTTAAGGTTAACACTAGGAGGATTTCCACTCATCACTGTAAACACTAAGGTATCACTCTGAGTGTTCTGGCAAGATCACTTAGATATTGCATAGAGGCCTGGTACGTGTTTAAATTCATTTAAGAATTAGACAACTATTGCTTTCCAGTTATCACAAGTTTGATTCATAAAGAATCTCACAAGTCACCTAGCATGAGCTTTTTGATATTCACTCAAGAAGGATTTCCATCTTCATTGTAAATACTTGCGTATTACTCGGATATTCAAGCAAGATCATGAAGATTTTGCGTAGGACTCTTAATATCTTTCTTACTTTTCACAGAGTGTGAAGAAGCAAGGAATTATGGAAGTATGTCCTAATGAGATATTTGATGATCTCAAATGGCTCTGGACTTGATCGTGCATTTTTGGATTTTAGTGATCGGAGGCTGGAGAGGAGTGCCACCATTTCAATACCAATTTACTCGGAGTGAATAAATCGATAGATAATGCGTTGTCTCCGTGTGATTAAAACAAATACCTTTTAAGAGATATCTGAGTTAGCTGGAATGGGTTGTGCATTGCATCACTGGGTCCATGATGTCTATCTTCAATATCGAGCATCATTAAAATGATCTCAGTAGCATATGTGTTTACCCGGTTTCTGCCTAAGGTTGTAAGGAGGGCTTCTTTCTTTAGACCCTTTATCTTTACAATTTTTTTCATTCTTCAACCCCTTCAATGCTTACTAATACGTCATAAGTAGCACCTTGTTGTGATTGTTCCAGTGCTAACTTAAGTACTTCGTCGGCATTCAGCTACATTCACAATCTTTTCTCCAACTTTCCTAAGGACTACTATTTCTAGCTATGGAATGTCCTTGGGAAGATTCCTCCGGTTATGGATGAATCATAGGACTTAACCTATCCTACCATCCTTATGTCACCACAATCTTCATCGTCGTGAAATAAATAGGTTGTGGGTAAGTATAAATCACCATGAAATCCATTTTTGATGTGCAAATCCGTTTTGCTCCCCCTTAACATATGCCACGATATTCGAAAACATTTCGCACATGTCGGGATGAGCCATCACATTAAGTCAAACCATTTGTGATAATTTCCCATATTAAATCACATTTTCTCCCCCATATTAAAAATATTAACCCAATCGATCTTTTTAATATCGATTGATTTAATGAAGTTTTAACAAAGGTTTTAGAAAGAAAAATGCAAGTCCTTTTAATCTTCACGAGACCAATTTCTGAGATATGATACCGATTTGTAACATGATCACATATTCACCATATAAGAATGAATTGACAAGGTTGGACCTGATTGATGAGAACATCATATGATAAGATCAAATGGTTCTTGTCGGCAAAGGTTGGTCGCCTCGTTATGTTTGAATTCATCTCTAGACATCACATGCACGACGGGTATTGTTGTCTTGACACCAATTAGTGAACTTGGCACTTTCAGCATCAAAGATTCTGAATGCTTGACAATTACTCCCCCTTAATTGTTGACTCGTGTTCTATAGAAAGAGCTGTAGTCGTCGTTTGAGTAGTTGCATCGTCGAGTATGTAGATACCAATTGTAGATAACTATGGTAGTAGAGATGATAGCTTCATAAAAACAAGATTTCTCTTGTTTTAACAAATAAATGCACTGAAGCGTACATATATCCGTGTTAGATTGTGTTATAACGTAAACACAATCCCTTACATGGTTATAAACTAAACCATGCCCGAGAAAATTAATTCCTGTTGTGAGCCAAAGCTTTCATAAGAAATACTTGACTTTAATATGAAAAACGGGTTGCAGTCTGAAATAACTACAAGCCATATGGGCATGTTTTATGAAATATTTACAACTTTTGTACGAACTCTATTTATGGCGTCGTGTCAATATTAATCGACATTTCTAAGGCCGTAAATATTATCGTACCAAAAGACATGCCTTTGAAGAATAAAGTAAAAATATTTTTGGATTTTTCTGAATTTTTCAATTTTTATGGGTTTTATATGGTTTTATATTTTTGTATTTTGCTTTTGTGGATAAAAAATATAAACAATATATACAAATGATCACCAAGGATACGGAGAATAGTTTACCACCACTATTCTGTCGCTTCATCTGCCAGTTCCTTAAGAGGCTCAAGCGAGAAAGTTCTCATTCCTAGCTTGTCGGCCAAAAATTCCATTCGAGCGCGATCTAAAGCCTTCGTGAAAATATCCGCCAACTGATACTCAGACCGGACAAAGTAAAGCTCGATCACTCCATTTTCCACTTGCTCCTTGATAAAGTGGTAGCGAATGTCAATATGCTTCGACCAGGAGAATTGAACATTGTTGCAGCATAAGGCAATTGCACTCTTGTTGTCATAGTACATCGGAATTTTGTTGAAACCTAGACCATAGTCGAATAATTGCGATCTCATCCAAAGAATTTGAGCACATCAACCGGACATAGCTATGTATTCGGCTTCCGTACTTGAAATTGCAGCGCTTTTCTTCCTTTTCGATGCCCAACTGATTAGTCGATCTTCTAGTAGTTGCAAAGTTCCACTCGTGCTACGCCTTGTATCTTGACACCCCGCGTGATCCGCATCTGCATATGCCATAAGTGCAATCAAAGAATCCTTCGAATACCAAAGTCCCCGATTAATGGTTCGTTTAAGATATCGAAAGATCCATTTTACAGTAGCTAAGTGTAACTCAGTAGGATGAGTTTGATATCGAGCACACATACATATAGCAAACTGAAGATCAGGTCGACTAGCTGTGATGTACAGAAGTGTACCGATCATTCCACGATAAAGTGTCGGATCAATGGCAACTCCATGTGGATCTGCATCAAGATTGCATTGGAGTATCCACGGGGTCGTAAGATTCCATCTTATATTTCTTAAGAGATTCAAGGGCATACTTGGATTGATTGATAAAGATGCCTCTTGGACTCTGAGATATCTGAAGTCCTAAGAAGAATGATACCTTGCCCATCATTGACATCTTGAACTTAGAAGACATGAGTTTCCCAAACTCGTCGGATAAGGTTTGGGTCGAGGCAGCAAATATAATATCATGAACATACATTTGTACCATAATCATATCTTTACCTCGTTTCTGAATGAACAACGTGGGATCCACCTTGCCTTTAGTGAAGCCTTGCGTAATGAGGAATTGTGACAATAGATCATACCATGCGCATGGAGCTTGTTTCAACCCATAGAGAGCCTTCTTAAGCTTGTACACATGATTAGGATAATTTGGATTCACAAAACCATCCGGCTGTTGAACATAGACCTCTTCCTTGATTTCACCATTAAGAAATGTTGTCTTCATATCCATTTTATAGACAATCATATTCATGTGGGCTGCATAAGCAAGGAATAGTCTAATAGCTTCCAAACGGGCAACAGGTGCAAAGGATTCCATAAAGTCAATGCCCAATAACTTCTTGTATCCACGAGCTACTAGTCGAGCTTTGTTCTTCAGTATGCCGCCTAACTCGTCGAGTTTCAACTTATAAACCCATTTCAAAGTGAGTAATTGCACTTGATCCGGGCATGGGACAAGTTCCCATACTTCAAGACGTATAAATTCATTAAGTTCTTCTTGCATAGCTTCTATCCAACAGGATTGAGTAAAATCTTCTTGCCATGTCTTAGGTTCAACTTCAGTGAGAAAAGCATCAAAATGACAAAACATTGCATTTTCTTGTAACTGACTTCGTGTGGATACCAGACGATTAGGGTCACCTATAATAGAATCTATAGGATGATCCTTTGTCCACTTGCTGTCATATTCACGAATCCGTGGATTGGAGTAGACCGTACTAGGAGCTTCCTTTGAGGTGGATAACCCGGCTTGATTAGAGTCGAGAATAGGTAGACCAAAGAATGGAAGTTCACGCATTTGAGCGAATTCCAAATCGTGATCATCATCATCCTCTTCATCATCAATAGGCATGACATGGGTAGTTGATTCGGGTGTTGGTTGAGAATTACTCGTTGATGGTATATCTTGACCAATTGTAGGTGCAGACGTATCTGATTGTGCTTCGATTGCTGGAGCTACAACTTTGGTTACCGGAGCTATTACCTCAGGTTCTGGAGCAACAATACTTGAAGGAGTAAAGAATTCATCAAAGAACGGTTGAAACAATGTATCCCATTCATTCCTAGAAGGTGGTGTAAATGATGAAGAAGTACGGTTGTTTGGGACAAGACCAGAGCTAATGTTATTGGGTCCCATTTCATGAAGTGCGGGTTCAGAGCTGCTTTGCTCAGAAGCCATTGCTGTCAGCTCATCAAAATCAACATTCATAGTTTCGAGGATCTTACGAGAATTACGGTTGTAGATTCGGTATGCCTTCTTTGTGGGTGCATAACTAGTGAAGATACCAATATCAACCTTGGGTTGAAGTTTTCCCAAATTATCACCATCATTATTTGGATAGCAAAGAGAACCAAATACATGAAGATATGATAAATCTGGTACTTTTCCATGGAGAAGCTCATAAGGTGTTTTACCATGGAGTTTACGAATTAGTGACCGGTTTTGGGTGTAAACTGCGGTAGATATTGCTTCTGCCCATAAAAACAATGGAGCCTTTGCGTAAATTAACATCGTTCGAGCAGCTTCCATAAGTGTGCGATTTCGCCTTTCAACGACACCGTTTTGTTTTGGAGTGCGAGCAACGGATGTTTCATGAGAAATGCCAACTTCTTCATAATAATCACGCAAGATTTGATTCACAATTTCGGTTCCATTATCTGTATGAATGCGTCGGACAGTAGTGTTGAGACGCACTTGAATCATCTTGAGAAATCCAATGATGAATTTCGGTGCCTCATTTTTTGTTGTAAGAAATTTCACCCATGTAAACCGAGAGTAATCATCAACAATGACGAGGATGTACTTTTTACCACTAAGACTTTCAACACGCATTGGCCCACAAAGATCCATATGCAACAGATAAAGTTTCTCTTGGTTGGTGTCTTTAATCTTGGGTTTGTATGATTTCTTAGTGCTTTTCCCTATTATACACGCGGAACACAAATGGTCCTTGTGAAATGTAAGTTTAGGAAGACCACGAACAAGTTCGTTTTTCGCCAAGTGATTAATAGCGTCAAAATTAAGATGAGATAACCGTCGATTCCATAACCATGACTTAGTCTTTGATGCTTTGGAGAGAAGACATACGGGAGAAGCGGCCATCATATCTTGTAGAGACAAAGTGTACAAGTTATTCCCTCGAGTAGCTTTCAATAAATCAACCCCCTTCCAAATTACGAATGAAGCAAGTATGCTCTCGAAAAGCAACTTCTAGGTTTGCATCACAATATTGTCCCACAGAAAATAAGTTGTGACCGAGACCTTCCACATAATACACTCTTGAAATTATAACATTCCCAATTTGATATTCACCGTAACCCATTATCTTTGCAATATGATCATTTCCAATCGAACCGTACCAAGAAACTTGCTGACGAAATTTCTGAGCTGAGAGCGATCTCCAGTCATATGTTTAGAGCAACCAGAGTCCAAATACCAGAGAACAATTTGGACCACCTGTTTTCAACAACAACAACAATAGACAATGCATTAGAAACTATTGGTTTCAGAGTGTTAGCAGATACATATATAAAATTATCAGAATTGCTAACATTTGTGTGGCCCTTAGAATTCCTGCGTTTTCTAATGTGAGTTTTTCCACTAACAGGTTTTATTGTTCCAACTTTATGAGGTTTTGGAGTATTAGGGGGCACTATAGTGGGAGTAGACCTATTTAAAGGGCACTTGGTTCCTACAGTAGTGTTGGTGTTCCTAGTTAAAGGACACGCTTGTGTTTTGGTAGCCTTCGTACTCCTAGTTAAAGGGCACACTTTCTTCGCTATACTGGGAGTGATCCTAGTCAAAGGGCACACATTTCCTACTATAGTGAAAGTTCTACCAGTGGGACGCCACATCCAACCAACTTGGGTTAACACTTTCCCAGTCGGTTTCCATTCTAAACCATTTTTACGGGCATTCATCTCATTCACATGGTCAATAAGGCAAGAATCATGACGACTAGAAAACATACATTCATTACAATTCCAACATTTCAAATCAGAATTCACAGTAGGCTTAGAACGCTGCACAACCGCAAAGCCTTTAGGTTTAGCTACATGATTCTTTTTATTCAAAACAAAAATAACATTCCTAGGATGGGCTTCTACTTTCTTCTTCACTTGACTACTAGATGGGGGCAAGATCTTATCATTCTTCTTGTTTCTTTTAAGCTTAGATCTTTGAGCCTTAGTAGTGGTGCTTACTCCTGTAGAATGCAACACGGGAATATTAGAAGCTGGTTTTGATTTTGCCTTATCTTTAGTGACCAATGTTTGAGATGGTTTAGTCCTAGGGCCCTTGTTAAATGGTGTGACGGTGATAAGGTTCATTTAGATTGCACTAGAGGACGATGCTGAGACAGTGGCTGCGTTATCCACAACGTTCTTACCTTTTAGAGTACAAAGTGTTTCCTTTAACTCAGTCAAAGCCAGATTTTTATCACAAATTTGTTCCCTCAATATAGATATTTCCACCGACTTTCGATTCAATTGTTCAATCAATGATTGATTATGTGCAGTGGTATCAGTACATGCGGGCTTTACTGAATCGAAGAGTTGTGTATTCTTCTGTTTTAAGTTATCAATTTTGGACAAAATCTTGGAAACTCGATTATCTAGATCAAGTTTAATATTCTCAGCAGCCTCAAGTACGTTCACACCGTTAAGCTCCTTAGATTTCTCTATGTCTATCGGCAAAGATTTAGCAACGTTGTCACTTGGCTGACGTTGTTTTGATTGTAAATTCAATTGAAAAATCGTTTGAAAATTTGCATCATCGATATTAACACCTTCGAATGACGTTTCAAAGATTTCTTGAATAAATTTTTGCTTGCATTCAAGCGAAATACAATGTGTTTGAATCTCATCAAAACTTTTTGAAAGGGAAGAATATGAATCTTGAAGCTTTAAAAATTCAGCGTCAGATTTGTGACAAGTACTATCTACCACATTATCCACAGATTTAACATTATGCACAATAGAATCATTATCAACACTTTTATTCACACAGACGAAAACTATATCATGAGACATCACTTGCTTCAGAAGCTGATCATTTTGGCGTGAAACTCGTTCTATTTCAAGTAAACTGTTTTCATAAGTATCATCCATGTCATTGAAAACACGTCTAACTTCTTCTATTTCCAAAATCAAATCTTGATCAAGATTACTAAGACAAGATTTAACATTCTTTACAAACGGAACAATTTCGTCTCGGAACGCAGCTCTAGTGTGCTCAAAGTTCCATTCACCTTCCGTTATGGCCAAAGCCGTCGTACGTTCCAAAATGACCTTGTCAAAATGGGCTAAGTGTTGGTGCACCGCATTTAAACTATCGGATGCCTTACTTACCGGTGTAATTAACTTAGTTAAATCCTTTTTGACAAGTGTAGTAGATGTACTAGGAAGGTTTTCTGTTGATAAACTTTGGGACACAAAAGCTGTTAATTGAGATAATTCCTTTTTTAATCGAATACGAGTCTTTTTATAAAATTGATCTTTATTGTGCTTATCATAATCAATCTTATGGAATTTTGAAAGCATTTTAGAATGAGTTTCTTCCACAAGTGACTGTGTCTCCTCAGAACTACGAACATAAGGTGCTTCTTTCGATTTGCCATTTAGGATCACATCATAAAGACAAGGAATAAATTCCCGAGCTTGTTTTGCATAACCGGGATTAGGTGGTAAATCTTGAAGACGCTTAAGTTCGAGTTCTTTAAACGATTTAGTTAAAAGATGAACCTTTTCTGTGGAAGCGTATTGTTTTAAAAGCTGTTGTTCTTTGAATTTAAGAAGTTTGGTAGCATTAATTTCCGATTCAAACTTTTTAGAATCGAGAGTTTCAAAATCTATTTTAAGTTTCTGAAAATCATTGACAACCGACTCTTTTGCTTTTAATTCATTGGAAAGACCAGCTTTTAATGATTCTATGTGACAACCCAAAATCGAGGTCATTGATTAATCTTATTTTACTATTATTTTTGAAATTTTTGAATAAGTTTGAACGATATTATTTTTGGAGGTTTAAGTTTAAACCGATGTTGGAAGGTCTATATTTAATATTTATTAAGTATAAGGAGTATTAGCAAGCGTGATGTCGGTGGATGCCAAATATTTTACGTTTTATTGTCGGTTGTTCGATTTGTATTATTTTTGAGGTTTTATTGTAAAAGACGTGTTAAGTCGAGTCGAGAGTCGGTATTATTATTTTTGAGGTACGTTTTAAATTTTTAAAAGTATCTTTATGAAACCCGATCCCTGTAAATATTTTAAAAATTGACTAATAGTTATTTCCCGCTTTTTAGCTAAATATTTACATTTTTAGCCACAACTTTCATTAAATTACAACTAGGTCCCTACCCCACTATATATAAACATAAACAAACACACACACTTCATAATTTTCACTTCAAAAATTTTTCTTTCTCTCTCTTGCTCTCTTCTCTTTGTCGAAACATCACCACCACCACCAAACAAAATCAAATTTCCATTTTTCTTGAGTTTGAGCTTGAATCAAGCTAAACTAACACTAGACCCAACCTTATTTTTGCATAAGGTTCATATTGGTGTAAGAATTTCATACATGCAAGCAACTTTTTTTTATGATGTTGGTAGGTAGGAGATTTGATCATGCATGGCTTCATCTTGATGATCCATGGTGGTTTGTGCTAAAAATCTTGTTAGAAACTTCATTTTGATCTTATGATTTTTATTTTGATTATGATTTTGATGTTATGATTGATGTATGATGATATTAGGGCATAGTAATGATCATTTCCATGGTTGGTTTTTATCAAAAAGATGATTTTGTACAAGTTTTGAGTAGTCATTTTACAACAGTAAGTAAAAGGCAAAATCCGAATTTTTATGTTTTGAAAATGGATTAACTTATAGCCTAGGGTTGTAGATAATTTTCTTAGCTTCGATTTGATATAAGGTAGAGCTTCTAGCTCAAAACGAGCGCGAAGTTATGATGTTTTGAATGATCGTGTACCGGGAGACGAGTACCGGCACTACAAGTAGTTGTTGTCGGTATTTGGATCGAATCTCGGGGACTCTAAATTGATGTTTTGAAAAATGTAACCTACTGATAATGAGGTGTTTACTTATTAGGTTGAGTTTACTTTAAAACCCGAGTGTCGGTTTTGTAAACGGAGTCGTTTAAATAAGTTAAAACGGTTGTATGAAAAATTAACGTAAATCTGTCCGGATTTTTTAGTTTGAAAATGAGTCGGGTAAAGTACTTTAAAAGTAATATCATTTGATAAACTTGTAAGAGGACTTTCTGAATATAGTAAGTTAGTTTATCGAGTCGTTTCATAAACGGTTGACGAGTTTAAAAAGGGGTAAATAAGCTAGTACATGTAGTATGTACCGGCGGACTTTGTAAAAAGTGTAAAATGGTTAAGTAAATGTGTAATAAAGTATAATGAAGTAATTCATAGCATTTTCTCTCGAGTTTATCGTGGTTTTAAGAGTTTGAGTTTGATGTTGTTATGTATGATTTATTTCTCGAGTCATTATTTAACGAACGCGCCTTATTTGATAGGTAGCGGTTCTCGTGTTTGAAAGGCATCCATTATCATCGACGATCATCTCGCTAGATCTCTTATACTAAGGTGAGTCTATAGCCTCGCTTTCTAATTTTTTTAATGATTTTAATACCCGCGAGGGGGATACATGCTATTTGAAAATAAAAGAACACAAGTCATGAGTAATTGTTAGACCCAAATGTTTCCTAAAGTTGATTTCATTGTATTGAGTAACTTGTTGCTAAAGACCCTAAATTCATGAGCCGTTAACTATGTTCTGACTTGATGTTGTGAGTCAGGAATAGCCGCTTATTCTAATGGTAGTACTATTGGGTTGACCACCCTATCTGAGACCAGGGCATTACGTTGAGTAACCCGCTGGGAAGGATAATTTTACGTGAATAAGATTTTGGTATTCTAGAAACTGATACCCTAGAGGGGCAATGGTTTTATTCTAGTCATGCCGGAATTTGGCGTGGGTGACTATTGGTTAAGGGGTCGGTGTCATGAGCTTAAATACAATGTTTGTTTAATAATATCATTATTATTACTGTCTGGAATATAGATTGTGCGTACGACAATTCTATTAATGATTATGATTGATTTTCTTCTTGTGTTCAAATGTGATTTGATAAACGTATAGTCTCGCTCAACATTATTGTTGACTCGTTTTATGCATTTATTTCAGGTAATAGGAGGTGATGGAGCATGGAGCTTTGCTGTGGAGGTTGTGGCTTGGCTTTTGGAAGAATGTTGGTCTAAACCGTTTCTACCTTTTTAAATGTTGAACAATTTATTTTATGTTGATGTACTATACTAAACTTGTTGGTTGTCGGTCGAGATCCATGGGGACAAAACGCTTTACTCTGGTATCGTGTCAGTACAATTTGGGTTGAAATCTATGTTTTAGACCATTTATAATAATCATGTTTATATTTTGTGTAAACGTCTCTATTTATGAGTCGTTCAATATATCTTGTGTGATGATGCTTGTGTCTAGCACCCAATTGTGTATTTCCGATGTGTATTTCAGCATGGATAATGTATCACATTTGCATGAGCATTGCATACTAATTATTATTTTATTAACGATGACCTTAAGTATCCTTAACCCTTATAATTGTAGAGAATGGCTGGTTTACCTCGTGAGGATGGATGGATTGATTTGACTAATGTAGTGGATGGTGAGGAAGTAGATAACCTTGGTGCTAGTGACGATGAGGAGCCTTTTGAGTTTTTAGATGATGGGATTCCACTTACTGCAGTTGGTCAGACAGAGCCTGAGTTGTTACAAGGTAGTCATGTTCTAAGGGTCAATGTTGTGCCACGGACTGTTCCAGATTGTCAGCGACCGGTTGTTCGTTCTTCGACTCCTACTTGTGATGCTTATATTGGTAGTTTGCCTGGGATTGCATTTGCTAGGGGTGATGTTCCTGTTGAGTCGAGTAGGGTTGCTAGTGCTCGATCTATTCATGATGGTATTCCTAA
The DNA here is from genome assembly GCA_025667525.1 of Glebionis coronaria. Classification (NCBI taxonomy): domain Eukaryota; kingdom Viridiplantae; phylum Streptophyta; class Magnoliopsida; order Asterales; family Asteraceae; genus Glebionis; species Glebionis coronaria. The sequence continues at coordinate 189,577,795 of CM046879.1, read as the reverse complement.
GGTTTATTGTCCAGGTCCTAGGTCTTATGATGATATTTTCTAGTTTCTTAAGAAGTTTGATAGGTATTTGTTTGAGAGGTATTTGGTTGAGACTCGTGTGATTAGGAGGTTTGAGATGAATGAGAAGAAGTTTGAAATGTTTGTTGGTAGTGTGAGGAGGTCAGAGTTTGTTAGGGCAAGGGAAATGGATGAGGTTGTTAGATTGAGGTCTATGGTGTTGAATTTGAGTGGACAAGTTGAGAGGTTGCGTAGGGAGCAAGAAAGGAATGCTAGGTTGAGTGCGTGGGGTTTGCCGGTAAGATCTTTTTCTAGTCATGGTGTTGTGATTCGTGATGTGCCGAATCAGGTTGAAGCTCAAGCGTCGGTGAAGCCGAGTGAAGGAGGAAGTCTTAATGGGAAGGAAAAAGTGGAGGAAGAATCAGAGGATGATGATAGCAGCAATGATGACGAGCCGGTGTCCAAGAAGCTGCGAGGATGTGATGTTTAGTTCTTTCTGTTGTTGTTTTTATTTGGCCTTGTTGTAATAGAACTTATGTAGACTCGTACTCTAACTTATGATGAAACTTAATGACCTTAAGTGTTGTGATGAAGGATTGTAGTGACATTACTTGTCACAATTTTGTGGAGATTTTCCAAAGCAATCCAAAATTACCTTCATGACTTATGATTTGTCTTATTAGTTCTTTTGTGCGATTGGTTAATGATTCATTGTGAATTGTGTTGTTGGTGCATGTAGTATCCATGTTACATCTTGATAGAGAAATCCTTCTTCTTATCTTGATATGAATACTTACTTGTTCTTTTTCTGTTATGGTGACAGGAAGGAGTTGGGAGGCATTTTTCTGACTTTACTAAATTACTGTTTGGTTAGTTTTCCTGTAAACATGCCGCCTAAATTGACGACTGCTACTGTTAATACCATGATTGAGCAAGCTATCGCTAGAGCTTTGGAAGCTGAACGTGCTGCGAGGAACCAAGAGGCTGAGAATAGGAATACTACTGCTCAGGCTGGAGGGAATGCTGGAAATCAGGCTGGAGGTAATGCTGATGAACAAGCAGAAGGAAATGCTACGGGACAAGTTGGAGGTAATGCTGCTGTTCAGCAGGTTCAAAAGGAATGTTCTTATGCTAGTTTCATGAAATGTGGACCTACCCAATTTCGTGGTACTGGTGGTGCACTGGAATTAAGGAGGCGGATTGAGAAGATAGAAAGTACTTTTGAGATCAGTGGATGTTCAGAAGCAAGTAAGGTGAAATTTGCTGCAGCTACTTTTCAGGATGATGCGTTGAGTTGGTGGAATAGTCAAGTAGCTACTGTAGGGTTGGTTGAAGCTAATGCTAGAACATGGACTGTGACTAAGGGACTGTTGACTGCTAAGTTTTGTCCTAAAGAAGAGTTAGGTCAGTTCGAAGATGAATTGAGGCATTTGGTGTTGAGGAATAATGATATTGTAGCTTATACAAGGAGGTTTTCTGATTTGTGTTTGTTGTGTCCTGATGCGTTTGCTGATGACCGTAAGAAGATGAAGCAGTACATTCGGGGTTTATCTAGTAATATCAAGGGAGAAACTACTTCGTCGAAACCAAAGTCATTTGATGAAGCTGTTCAAATGGCACATGCTTTAATGGATGTAAAGCTGCAGGATCGGAAGGATAGTATTCCTGATGGGAATAAGAGAAAGTGGGAAGCTGCACACTCAAGTCAAGGGCAGAATCGAGGTGGTTATCGTAATAACAATAACCAAGGACCGAATAGGAATCAGCAATACAATTTGAGAAGGAATGATGGTGTTCGTGCTGCTATAGGAAATCAAGGTAACAAGGTGAATCCGAAGTGTGGTCGGTGTAATCTGTATCATATTGGAAATTGTCCACCTGCTTGGAACAAGTGTGGGAAGGACGGACATAAGATGGCAGATTGCAGAAACAAGGGTGTAGCCACTGGGGCTAATGCTATTAAGGTAGTTTACTGTTCTGGATGTGGAGGCCGTGGACATAAGCAGGGGAACTGTCCGAGGGTTGGCATACGACAGGGAGGCAATGTTGCTGCTGTTGCTGCTGGGAATGCTGCTCCAGCCTATGTCGTAGGAGATGCTGACAAACCTCAAGGGCCGAACGTGGTGACTGGTACGTTCTTACTTGATGCTTGTTATGCTAGTGTGTTGTTTGATTCTGGATCCGATAGAAGTTCGTAGATGTTAAATTCAGTCAGCTGTTGGATAGAGAACCAGTAAGATTGACGACTAGTTATAATGTGGAGTTAGCTGATGGTAAGGTTGTAAGCACTAGTTCTATACTGAAAGGTTGTTCCTTGAAGTTAGGTAATTATGTGTTTAGTGTTGATTTGATGCCCATAGAATTAGGATCTTTTGACGTGATCATTGGAATGGATTGGTTAGTTGGTAATGGTGCAGTAATTGTTTTTGGAGAAAGATTAGTTCAGATACCGCTAAGGAATAGGGTATTGACGGTGAAGGGTGATGAATGTACGTCTCGTTTGAGAGTTGTTTCTTGTTTAAAAATGATGAGGTATATAGAAGCAGGTTGTGATGTGTTTCTTGCACAGATAAGTAATGATGGTGTGAATGAAAGGAAATTGGAGGATGTCCCTGTGATTAGAGAGTATCCTGAGGTTTTCCCCTGAGGAATTGCCAGGATTACCGCCGCATCGTGAAGTTGAGTTTCGTATCGATTTAGTGTCGGGTGCTGCTCCAGTTGCTCGTGCACCGTATCGTTTAGCTCCATCTGAGATGAAAGAATTATATGATCAATTGAAGGAATTGATGGAGAAGGGATTTATTAGACCAAGTTCGTCGTCGTGGGGTGCGCCTGTTTTGTTTGTTAGGAAGAAAGATGGTTCTTTTAGAATGTGTATTGATTACAGAGAGCTTAACAAATTGACTATCAAGAATCGGTATCCACTGCCGAGGATTGATGATTTGTTCGATCAGTTGCAAGGGTCAAGTGTATACTCGAAGATCGATTTGAGATCTGGGTATCATCAACTGAGAGTTAGGGAATAAGATATTCCTATAACCGTTTTCCGTACTCGATATGGACATTTCGAATTTCAAGTGATGCCTTTTGGATTAACAAATGCGCCTGCTGTATTTATGGATTTGATGAATCGTGTATGTAAGCCGTATTTGGATGAGTTTGTTATCGTATTCATTGATGATATTCTCGTTTATTCCAAGAGTGAAGAGGAGCATGAGAAGCATTTGAGAACAATTTTGGAATTGTTGAAGAAGGAGAAGCTGTATGCGAAATTCTCTAAGTGTGAATTTTGGTTGAAATCAGTGCAATTTTTGGGGCACGTGATTGATAGTGAAGGTGTTCGTGTGGATCCTGCTAAGATTGAGACAATTAAGGATTGGTCAGTGCCGAAGACGCCGACTGAAGTTCGCCAATTTCTTGGTTTGGCTGGGTATTATAGAAGGTTTATTGAGAAGTTTTCGTTAATTGCTAAGCCGTTGACTAAGCTTACGGAGAAGAATCGAGTGTTTGAATGGGGATTGGAAGAGGAATCTGCATTTAGTATGTTGAAGGATAATTTGTGTTCTGCGCCGATATTGTCTTTGCCAGAAGGATCTGAGGATTTTGTAGTGTACTGTGACGCGTCTCATAAAGGATTTGGAGCTGTATTGATGCAAAGGGAGAAAGTAATAACATATGCGTCGAGACAATTAAGGAAGCATGAAGAGAATTACACTACGCATGATTTAGAACTTGGGGCTGTGATTTTTGCTTTGAAGCTGTGGAGACACTACTTGTATGGAACCAAGTGTGTGGTTTTCACTGATCATAAGAGTTTGCAGTATATTTTGGATCAAAAGGAATTGAATATGAGGCAAAGGAGATGGGTTGAGTTGCTGAGTGATTATGACTGCGAGATTCGTTACCATCCTGGTAAAGCGAATGTGGTAGCTGATGCACTTAGTAGAAAGGAAAGAGATAAGTCTATAAGAGTTAGAGCTTTGGCGATGTTGGAAAGTGTGGATTTGACAGAAGAGATATTGAAAGCCCAAACTAATGGATTGAAGGAAGAGAACATTGAGGCAGAAAATTTGGGTAGAATGTTAAAACCTTTGTTTGATATAAGGCCAAATGGATTGAGGTATTTTAAGAATAGGATTTGGTTACCGTTGTGTCCGTCTGAGGAAGATTCGTTAGGGGTGCGAGATTTGGTGATGAATGAATCTCATAAGTCGAAGTATTCAATACATCCTGGATCGGACAAGATGTATCAAGATCTTAAGAAAGTGTATTGGTGGCCGAATATGAAGGCAGATATAGCACAGTATGTTAATAAGTGTTTAACTTGTGCGAAGGTGAAGGCTGAACATAAGAAACCGTCGGGATTATTAGTGCAACCTGAGATTCCTGAGTGGAAATAGGAGAAGATTACTATGGATTTTGTGACAGGTTTGCCAAGGACTGCAAATGGTAGTGATATGATATGGCTGATTGTAGATAGATTGACTAAGTCTGCCCACTTTTTGCCGATGAAGAAGACAAATAGTATGGAGAGGTTAACAACAGTGTATGTGAAGGAGATTTTTGTCGACATGGTGTGCCTTTGTCGATAATTTCTGATCGTGATAGTAGGTTTACTTCAGAATTTTGGATGTCTTTGCAGAAAGCGATGGGAACGGAGTTATGTTTGAGTACAGCATATCATCCGGAAACTGATGGACAAAGTGAAAGAACGATTCAAACGTTAGAGGATATGCTTCGTGCATGTGTGATTGATTTTGGAAATGGTTGGGATAAGCATTTTCCATTGGTTGAATTTTCGTACAACAATAGTTATCATTCAAGTATTAAAGCCGCTCCATTTGAAGCTTTGTATGGACGTAAGTGTAGATCTCCAGTGTGTTGGAGTGAGGTAGGAGAAAGTCAATTGACTGGGCCTGAAATGATATTTGAGACGACTGAAAAGATTGTGCAAATTAAGAAGCGTTTGTTATCTGCCAGAAGTAGACAAAAGAGTTATGCTGATAACAGAAGGAAACCGTTGGAGTTTGAAGTAGGAGACATGGTTATGTTGAAAGTATCTCCATGGAAAGGAGTAATACGTTTTGGAAAAAGAGGAAAGTTGAGCCCGAGATTTATTGGACCATTTAAAATTATCCAAAGGATTGGATTGGTGGCTTATAAGTTAGATTTGCCTGATGAGCTTAAGGCTATTCATAATACTTTTCATGTGTCTAATCTGAAGAAGTGTTTAGCTGAAAGGGATGTGGTGATTCCATTGGAGGAGATTCAACTTGATGATAAGCTGCATTTTATAGAGGAACCTGTAGAGATAATGGATAGGGAAGTTAAGAAGTTGAAGCATAGTAGAATTCCGATTGTGAAAGTGAGATGGAACTCTAGACGTGGGCCAGAGTTTACGTGGGAACGTGAGGATTTCTTTAAGGACAAGTATCCTCATTTCTTTAGGAAGGATTAAGCGCCGAGGACGCCGCTTCTTTTAAGAAGGGGGGGGGGGGGATGTGACAACCCAAAATCGAGGTCATTGCTTAATCTTATTTTACTATTATTTTTGAAATTTTTGAATAAGTTTGAACGATATTTATTTTTGGAGGTGTAAGTTTAAACCGATGTTGGAAGGTCTATATTTAATATTTATTAAGTATAAGGAGTATTAGCAAGCGTGATGTCGGTGGATGCCAAATATTTTACATTTTATTGTCGGTTGTTCGATTTTTATTATTTTTGAGGTTTTATTTTAAATGACGTGTTAAGTCGAGTCGAGAGTCGATATTATTATTTTTGAGGTACGTTTTAAATTTTTAAAAGTATCATTATGAAACCCGAGCCCCGTAAATATTTTAAAAATTGACTAATAGTTATTTCCCGCTTTTTAGCTAAATATTTACTTTTTTAGCCACAACTTTCATTAAATTGCAACTAGGTCCCTACCCCACTATATATAAACATAAACAAACACACACACTTCATAATTTTCACTTCAAAAATTTTTCTCTCTCTCTTGCTCTCTTATCTTTGTCGAAACATCACCACCACCACCAAACAAAATCAAATTTCCATTTTTCTTGAGTTTGAGCTTGAATCAAGCTAAACTAACACTAGACTCAACCTTATTTTTTCATAAGGATCACATTGGTGTAAGAATTTCATACATGCAAGCAACTTTTTTTATGATGTTGGTAGGTAGGAGATTTGATCATGCATGGCTTCATCTTGATGATCCATGGTGGTTTGTGCTAAAAATCTTGTTAGAAACTTCATTTTGATCTTATGATTTTTATTTTGATTATGATTTTGATTTTATGATTGATGTATGATGATATTAGGGCATAGTAATGATCATTTCCATGGTTGGTTTTTATCAAAAAGATGATTTTGTACAAGTTTTGAGTAGTCATTTTACAACAGTAAGTAAAAGGCAAAATCCGAATTTTTATGTTTTGAAAATGGCTTAACTTATAGCCTAGGGTTGTAGATAATTTTCTTAGCTTCGATTTGATATAAGGTAGAGCTTCTAGTTCAAAACGAGCGCGAAGTTATGATGTTTTGAATGATCGTGTACCAGGAGACGAGTACCGGCACTACAAGTAGTTGTTGTCGGTATTTGGATCGAATCTTGGGGACTCTAAATTGATGTTTTGAAAAATGTAACCTACTGATAATGAGGTGTTTACTTATTAGGTTGAGTTTACTTTAAAACCCGAATGTCGGTTTTGTAAACGGAGTCGTTTAAATAAGTTAAAACGGTTGTATGAAAAATTAACGTAAATCTGTCCGGATTTTGTAGTTTGAAAATGAGTCGGGTAAAGTACTTTAAAAGTAATATCATTTGATAAACTTGTAAGAGGACTTTCTATATATAGTAAGTTAGTTTATCGAGTCGTTTCATAAACGGTTGACGAGTTTAAAAAGGGGTAAATAAGCTAGTACATGTAGTATGTACCGGCGGACTTTGTAAAAAGTGTAAAATGGTTAAGTAAATGTGTAGTAAAGTATAATGAAGTCATTTATATCATTTTCTCTCGAGTTTATCGTGGTTTTATGAGTTTGAGTTTGATGTTGTTATGTATGATTTATTTCTCGAGTCATTATTTAACGAACGCGCCTTATTTGATAGGTAGCGGTTCTCGTGTTTGAAAGGCATCCATTATCATCGACGATCATCTCGCTAGATCTCTTATACTAAGGTGAGTCTATAGCCTCGCTTTCTAATTGTTTTAATGATTTTAATACCCGCGAGGGGGATACATGCTATTTGAAAATAAATGAACACAAGTCATGAGTAATTGTTAGACCCGAATGTTGCCTAAAGTTGATTTCATTGTATTGAGTAACTTGTTGCTAAAGACCCTAAATTCATGAGCCGTTTACTATCTTCTGACTTGATGTTGTGAGTCGGGAATAGCCGCTTATTCTAATGGTAGTACTATTGGGTTGACCACCCTATCTGAGACCAGGGCATTACGTTGAGTAACCCGCTGGGAAGGATAATTTTACGTGAATAAGATTGTGGTATTCTAGAAACTGATACCCTAGAGGGGCAATGGTTTTATTCTAGTCATGCCAGCATTTGGCGTGGGTGACTATTGGTTAAGGGGTCGGTGTCATGAGCTTAAATACACTGTTTGTTTAATAATATCATTATTATTACTGCCTTGAATATAGATTGTGTGTACAACAATTCTATAAATGATTATGATTGATTTTCTTCTTGTGTTCAAATGTGATTTGATAAACCTATAGTCTCGCTCAACATTATTGTTGACTCGTTTTATGCATGTATTTCAGGTAATAAGAGGTGATGGAGCATGGAGCTTTGCTGTGAAGGTTGTGGCTTGGCTTTTGGAAGAATGTTGGTCTAAACCGTTTCTACCTTTTTAAATGTTGAACAATTTATTTTATGTTGATGTACTGTACTAAACTTGTTGGTTGTCGGTCAAGATCCATGGGGACAAAACGCTTTACTCTGGTATCGTGTCAGTACAATTTGGGTTGAAATCTATGTTTTAGACCATTTATAATAATCATGTTTATATTTTGTGTAAACATCTCTATTTATGAGTCGTTCAATATATCTTGTGTGATGATGCTTGTGTCTAGCACCCAATTGTATATTTCCGCTGCGCAATGTAAATTGGGGGTGTTAGATTCTATTTCTTTCAAGTGTTCAATCTTTTCAAAACGAAATTGGTCAAATTCAGAACACGTTATTTTCTCTGCTTGAGGGACCATTTCAAAAGCTTTGACCTTTTCTTTATGCAACGCACGCTTAATTGTTAGGGTGGAATTCGTATCTACGGATTATATGAGAGCCATATGCATTTGATCAATAATATGTTTAGGCACCATGACCAAATCATGTTGAGCATAAGATTCCATACCCGTCGTAGCATTTGGTTGAGGTTCACTCAAATGTGTAGGATTGGGTACCACATCATTTGAGTTACTAGTTCTCGAATGCTGTTCGAGGTTGTCATTTTCATGCCCAACTTGATGTGGGTTATCATCATTACCAAGATTGGTTGTGGTGGGTACCTCACTGACGACATCAGAACCGTAGTGAGAGAGATTAGCAATGAGAGCAGTTGAGGCTGAGTGAATGTCATCACAATCCGAATCATATGCATCAAGATCGTCTGCTTGATATGCTGCATTAGAAGTAGAAACGACTGCAATGCCTTCATTATCTGCTGCCCCTGGGTCTGCAAGAAATGCTAACTCTTCTGAATCCAAAATCTTTCCTTTAGACTGAGCATCAACCAAATACATCTTCTCATGAAACCATGTTGCATCCTTTCTTCTTTTTGGATGAGTGCATTCCCTAGCCATATGACCTTGTCCTCGGAAATTGTATCAAGTCACAACCTTTTAAGGACTAATAAGGCTTCCATTTCCATTAGCTTGAGAATTCACAGCTTGAGCATTCACAGTCCTTGGAGGAGGTCCATATGAATTTTGCCTTTCCTGACTAGGTTGCACCGTCACTTGACCATCTTGAACAGTGGCTTGTTGTCGAGGATTTGAAGAGGTTCAAAGCTGATTGTTTGTTGGTGGGAATCCTCTAGTTGCAACAAGTTTTGATAAGTAGGCAGTGAGATGGTTTAAAACATCAGCTGGCGTATCATTTGGAGTAAAGACCGGTGCTGGATTGGTGGAAGTTCATTGGAGTAGAAGGCTTGTGCTGGTTGTGCTTCAATTTGAAAATATCCTTGCTGAGGAGTATAGCCCATTGGAGAAGTGTTGGCTTGTGATGGTGATGTCTGATGTGGTGGTTGCTGTGGAAAAGATTGTTGATGAACACTTTGTTGAAATGCTTGTTGTGGCATCATTAGTGGTTGATAAGATGGTTGCTGTGGTTGCTGATAGGTGTGTGGTGGTGGTTGTTGCAAGTATGATGGTTGTTGATAAGTATAAGCCATTTTTTGTTGAGAAGCATACATGGCAAGTGGATCATGAACTTGAGGTGTAGACAACCGAGCCTCGATCACATGGCATTCATGTTTTTCAAGAAAAGCTTGAAGTTGATCCACATTGGTGTTATGCAAGTCCTTAGCCAATTTAACATCCGTCATGTACTTACGCCATTCTGAAGGAAGGGTGTTCAAATACTTGGTGTTTAATTGAAACGTAGGAATTGCCATGCCATAGATATTGAGCTCATTCAACAATAGGGTAAATCTCAAATAGAAGTCATTGAGAGTCTCCCCAGGGACATAGGCAAACTTATCAAAAGTATCATAAAGCTTACACTCTCGTTCTTGTTTAATTAACGAGGTGCCTTGCATTAGAACACGAATTATATCCCATAACTCTTTGGCAACTTTATGTTTGCTGACGAGTTTGTAGACATCTGGAGGAAGGGCTTGGAGAATGATGTTTGTAGCATACTTATCACATTTGTCTTGAATCTTCATATCTCTGGTCAATTCACCCGTTGTGCGAGGACGAGTAACTGTACCTTCCATCACAGTACCATAATCTAATGGTCCATTGAGCCCTGATGCCCAAATGAGATGTCCATTCTCTTTGTTCAACATGTAAAGTTCCATTCGGGAAGTCCAATCCTCGTACATAGACTTCTCCAACATTGGTGGACGATTATCCGTACCCAAGAGGATGGACTTATCCGTAAGAGATGTGTACTCCATTTCGATAAGTTAAGATTTACAAACGTTGATCGAACAATGAGAGAAAGTAAATGTGTTTGTTGTTGTGAGTTGAAGTCGAGAAACAATGTGGAAATCCCCTAAAATATGTTTTCGATGAACCAAAAATTCCAAGTCAAAATTACACACGATTGTTCGAAATTTATTAAGGAATAATTTTGAAATCGTCAGAATATTGATCGGAATACCCTGTCGGAATAGTCTATCGGAATACCCCTGTCGGAGTAAACTCTCGGAATACCCCTGTCGGAATAAACCTATCGGAATACCCCCTATCGGAATAAACCTATCGGAATACCCTCTATCGGAATACTCCTGTCGGACTACCTTCTATCGGAATACCCCCTATCGGAATACTCCTGTCGGAATACCTTCTATCGGAATACCCTCTATCGGAATACCTTCGGAATAACCTGTGTCGGAATACCACAATCGGAATACCCGTCGGAGTAATGGTCGGAAGGATAAACCCTTTTCCGATGGAAGTTGTCGGAATACTTAAACCCTTTTCCGATGGTTTCTGTCGGAATATTTCCCACTTTTCTCGGACAAAACTCAACCTATTCGAGATTTTAAGCCAAAAAATGATCAAAACACCCAAAAATTTTGTGTTTTTAGCCAAAGTAAATGTACCAAATCTCTACCACAACTATGTAGAAGATTTGTATCAAGAAAAAACCTTAAAAAACACAAAAAAAAATTGGTTTGTGTAAAATGGATCAAAATAGGCGAATGAATCAAGAACACAAACACATAAACCAAACAATCATCCCATGGCTCTTGATAGCATTTGTATAATATTGTAAATCTAGCTTATGTTTTAGAGAGAGAAAGAGATAGAAACTTGGTAGAATTCACACACACACTTGAGAAAGAATAATAAGAAAAACACCTTAATCACTATGTGTAAAATGAATGAAAACCACACCCTCTCCATCTAAGGAGAGGGTTTATATACCCAAGCCCATGAGATGGGCTTGGGCTTACATTGGGCCGCCGGCCTACACATGTTGTAGGCTTGGCTTGACCTTGTTTGTTGAATATTAAGTTAACTAAACTACGATCTACTACTTATACTATTGTTGGAGTGACCGATCCTTTCTAATACGTAAAACGTATTTCCAACAGGAAGTGGACTCAGTAGTGCTAGTGATCAGTCCATCCAGAGTTGTCTTCAAGGACACATTTGCCTCAACAGTTGGAAGAGCATGGTTGAGGAAGTTGATGAGCTTCTTCTCTTGGTTTTCATGCCTACTGTTAACAGAACTGATGAATACCATTTGGTTGTCCACCAAAATTGTCATCTTCTCCTCAGCCATGTCAAATCTATCACCATATGTTCTGAACTCATCAAAGAGTTCATCAGTCTTTGAAGCCAAGTCTTCATGTGTAACACCCCCAATTTCAGTCATAACAGCGGAAGGGTCATTGGGTGTTACTATCATGGTTCAATCTCATAATCATAGAAAACGGCTCAAAACGAGACGTTTTAATAAACATCCATTCAAATTCATTTAATCAAGATAAAATATCATACACGGTCCCAGATGATTCAAAAGTTTTACAAATTATTATAAATGATAAAAGTTATTTGAATGGTTATGTTTTAGAAAAGTGGGCCAAAACATTTCAAATATGCAAGCTTCACGAAACCGCCTTCCTCGAGTGCCTTCAATATGGACCTGAGATAAAACATGCTTAAAAAGTCAGCAAAATTTGCCGAGTGAATCTATAGAGTTTAATTTAAATAGAGTGAACACAAGTATGAAAAATAACCTTCCATGGTTAATAATTCATTAAAAGACAATTATGTTGTACGGACATAATTATCGTTGTTATTTCCATAAGCCTCGTGACATTGAACGTTAACATATATTATTTCAGCCCAACACACCTAGCCAAGTGCGTATATTTCTCTTATACAATGCATCCGATGTTTCATTACTAGTGCATCACAACACTACGCGAGAGCTAATCGCGACCGGACTGGGCGTCACCCCGATAGATCTATCCATGGCATTAGCGTTACTTCGATTAACAATTCACGATTCATGGGTCTTTTAAGGCTAAAACAAACTTATATAACAACTTTCATCTAAGCATACAATTTGTGTTCAATTTTAAAACAAAGAGGGTTTACCACAACTTCTCGTTGCTCCCATCATTTATAATAAATACTTTTCCAATAATAAGGGTTTCCACAACTTCTTGTTGCACTCATACTTTTCCAATAAGTAGAGTTTCCACAACTTATCGTTGTACCCTTAAATTTCAATAAAACAACTTTTCAAGTAAAATAGGGTTTCCACAACTTCTCGTTGCCCCCTTTATTTTAGTAAAACAAGCATGTTATCCCCCTCGCGGGTTTTATAAAACAAGTAAACATGTTAAGAGCGAGGCTATAGACTCACCTTAGCCATTAGTGGTAATGAGACGATCGCCGACGATTAGTGATGCCCGTTAAAACACGAAAACCGCAACCTACCAAATAAGGCGCGTTCGTAAATAATCGACTTAAGTATAAATCATACTTAAATAATATAAAAATCAAAATTGCAAAACCAAGACAATCCCGAAAAATTTAATAATACAAATGTTATTACTATACTCTTTTTATTCAACACTATTCTTTTAAACACTTGCACTCTCGATATTGACCCGTCATAAGACGCCAAGTCAACGCAAGTCAACTTATCATTTTACTTCCCTCGGACCAGTAGCTAAGTCATTTATATAATGACTTAACACTTGAGTAAATTACCATGTCCAATGGCGAATACTCAACTCACGCCACATAATTATTGATCTACGTGTCCAAAATACCAATCAGCATGTACACTCCAAATGTACACACCAATCTACCCTATCTACACTTGTCCGATTTCGACGAAACTTGGTGACAAACTCACACATAATATGAATAAGACTCAGTAAAAGTTTCATTCAAAAATATTACTTCTAAGACCTTCTGCCCGACACATCTTCGTGTTATAAAAACGGGACAGATTTACGTCTTTGAATTGTAAAACCATTTCGACTTATCTAAACAATTCCGTTTATAAAACCGACACTCGGGTTTGAAAATAAACTCATGACCTGAGGTTTAGCAACTTACATCAGTCCTTGAACATTTTTAAAACTCATTCTATAGTCCCCGAGATTCGATCCAAATATCGACAACAATTTTCGGATTGTGCTGATACCCGTCTCCCGGTACACGAATACTAAAAGTAGCATAACTTTTCGCTCGAAATGAGTTAGAAGCTCATTCAAGCGGCAAATCGAAGCTAAAAGAATCCTCTACAAGCCTATCCTATTAGTTTCATCATTTTCAAACAGTAAGATTTTCAAAAAATACGTTTTACCTACTGGTCTAAAATACCTTTCTAAAAATCATACTAAAACAATTTTTCAACCCATTTTAACAATTTTTATACTTCTAATATCATCTATCAATCATCTATATCAAGCCATCTAACCTCTAACACCCTTGAATAATCATACAAAAATTTACCCACTTAAAATAATAAACATGCAACACCTCCCACTATGAATATAATATTATTAACACTAATATACAACATAAAAATGGATCAAACACTACTAGTTCATCAAGAAAAATAAAATTTTTGAAAAGTTAATGCATGTGGATAAAAATTATACCAAAATGATCCTTGTTGAATTTGCAAAGTGGGTCTTGTTTTAGTTTTCTTGGATTCAAGCTTGATTTTGAAAATCAAATGGGTTTTGGTGGTGGTGTTTGAGCCGTGGGTTAGAGAGAGAGAGTGGGGGAGGATGAATTTTTTTTTTTAAATGAATAAAATGAGATTTTGTGTTAGTGGGGAGTTTTTATATAGTGGGGTGAGGGTAATTTTTGCCAATAAGATATAGTTTTGGTCCAAAATGAGATTAAATAGTTGTAAGGGTATAAAATGTAAATATTAAATTTTTAAAAATATTTACGGGACTCGGGTTTCGTAAAAATACTTTTTAAAAGTTAAAACGCTTCTTAAATATAATAATATTACATCGACACGACTTAAAACGTAATTAAATCGAAAACGTCGAAAATATTAGATATCGAGACAATCGATAATAAAACGTAAATTTTTGGGCATCCGTCGGTATCGCGGTCATTCGTAGTTCTCGTCATTCGTTAAAACGCAAAATACGAGAAATAAAAATAAGTATAATAAAATCATTCATATGATAAATTTGAGAATATATTATCGATACTTAATGTTTTTCTTGTCGGTCTTCATCGAAACGACATTCTTATATTAAGTTTCAAGCCATAACCTTCTCGGTTAATCGATAATTTAAAATTCTCATTAAAGTAAACATATAATATTTAATAGTCGAGATTAAAATAACGACCTGAAATTGACGGATTGTCACATTATCCCCACCAAATTGGGATCTTCGTCCCGAAGATCAACTTGCGTTCTTCCTCGATCGCTCGTTGAAATCAAAGAGTTAAACGTATTTTGGTCCTCGTCTAGAGTTCCATCACACATGACAATAAAAATTCGACTTCGTTTCTGTTGCCTAACTTCCTTATCGATAATATCTACAAGTACTTTGATGAAATGCAACTTACTGTCGATTCATACTTCATCAAGAGAGATAATAAGATCTTCGTCGAGAAGAAATTTCTTTAGGTTCGACATATGAAAAGTATCGTGAATTCCTTGCGGCTCTCGAGGTAATTTAAGTTTTCATGCCATCGGACCTTCCATCGATATCATCTCGAATGGTCCAAACTAACGGGGACTTAACTTCCCACGTTTTCCAAAATACATAACACCTTCTTCATGGTGATAACTTGGCATAACTTTTCCACCTACCTCGAATTTCAAAGGTTTTCGCTTCACATTATCATAACTTCTATGTCTACTACGAGTGGTTCACAAACGATCCTTAATTAGCACGATCGATTTATTTATCAAAATAAAATGAGCAGAGTCAATCAATCAACATTGACAGAAATCGAGTCACGTTCAGACTGAGTTTTCGAGAGCTTAACAATGAATCCATTGTAATTTGCTCCTACCTCACGAATGATAACGAATAACACAATCGTAATCACTTAAAGGCTTATTTACCTCTCTTATTCCAGAATACATTGTAGGCTCCTACTATCGGTGGATACCGTACCTTAGTGCCATACAATTAATGTCTCAATAGACGAAGAGAGAAAATCACCGCACCCAATTACAAGTCATGGGTTGTGCAGTTTCCTCATTCTTCCTAGGCTTCCTACAAGCATATACAAATCAAACAGCTCTAAATCCTTCAAGAGATATATCACTATCAACAACAAACTCTTCACTTCCTTCGAGTAATGATAAGATCGGTGTGTCGCAGAGTTTTCTTTTCGTAGTCTGAAAAGCTTTCTCTTCATCAATGCCACACACACACGGTTCATTCTTTTTAGTTAGCTTAGTTAATGGTTTTGATATCAAAGAGAATCCTTTAATAAACCTTCAGTAATAACCAGCCAAACCTAGAATTTGTCGTACTTCAGTCGGAATAGTTGGAACATTCAAATTTTCGATGGCTTCGATTTTCGCAGAATCAACATGTATGCCACTTTTGTCAATCACCTGACAGAGAAGTTGCACAGAACAGAGCCAAAAATCACACTTTAAAATCTTTGGGTACATCTTTTCGTTCTTTAGAAAGTTCAAGATAATCCCTAAGTGTTCGGCATGTTCTTCCTCGCTCTTAGAGCAGATTAGAGTATCATCAATGAAAACGATTACGAATTTATCAAGTCACGGCTTACACATACAATTCATTAAGTCAATGAATACAACAGATGTATTGGTTAAACCAGAAGGCATAACCCTAAACTCATAATGATCATCACAAGTTCTAAACGCCGTAATAGGAATATCTTCCTCGCGTATGCGAAGTTAATGATAAGTAAAACAAAGATCATTCTTTGGAGAAAACACCAGAATTTTGGAGAAACACGAGAGTTTTAAAATTGATCAAATAGATCATCAATTTATAGAGATGGGTAACGATTCTTGATCGTTAGCCTATGCAGCTTTCGGTAATCGATACACATACGAAATGAATCATCTTTCTTCTTAACGAAAAGAATGGGAGTTCTACAAACGACGAGCTCGGTCGAATAACACATCAATCAGATAGTTCTACCTCATAACTCGTGCCTAATTCGACCGGTTGATATCAATTAAGGTACTAAAACTTGTAGACACAAAGCTTTTGTCCGCACCAGAATCAAATAAAGCTGTGGCATAACGGTTGTTCAGTAAAAAAAAAACGTACCAGTGACAACTTTCGGGTTTTGCTCCGCTTCGGCTTCACCCAACTGATAAGCTTTTCTCCGGTTATCTCCACCACGTGCATTCTTTGGAGGTTGAGGACATTGGTTCCTCATGTGACCTTTACCTTGGCAGTTAAAGCATGTCACTCCCTTCTTTCCTGGTCCCCAACAGTCTTCAGCCTTGTGACCTAGCTTGTTGCACTTTCCACACTTAGCACATTCACCAATATGAGACTTCTTGCAGCATCGACATCTGGTTCCCTTATCAGCAGTTGCAGCTTCAGTCATCGCATTAGCATTACCCCTCCTTCGGTTTTGATTTCTGTTGTGAGATTGACGGTTATCACCACGATTATCACTGTCATTTTCAGCTCTTCTTTTGTTGCCTTCAGAAACACCATCAGCCTTGTCTTGGATGATTTGACCCAAGGTGTAGCATAAGCAGCATCCATACCCAATGATGCCATTCTTCCATTCCACCAGGTTAATGCTCGCCCTTGAAGAGTAGTAGAGGCAAACATCACTTTATCTCCTTCCTTACTTCCACTAAATCGAAACGCGGATTCCAATTTCTCAAACCATTGCAGTAACCCAACAGTGCCTTCAGTACCCTTAAAAGTTGGAGGTTTGCATTTCATGAACGAGGTATAATTGCACTTCTTGTTGTCAGGAATCACTGGTCTATCAGCATCACCAGTTCCAGCACCAGCATTTCCAGCTCCCGCATTACCAGCTCCAGTAGCGCCAACTCCAATAGTGCCAGCTCTAGTAGCGCCAACCAATAGCGCCAGCTCCAGTATTCTAGGTCCATCATTCATGTTGGCCATGAATTTAACTAAAGATACAACAACTCATTCACTAATAACTTGACGCATTCGTGCTTCAGTCTTAGCTTTCATTGACTGCACGATTCTTGTGCAACACAAATCAAATCATAATGAGTATTCATTCAATGATTGCGTTATACCACAGGAATTTACAAGAGAAAAGCAAAGAAGGTAAATAATAGAACGATGTAGAATTAGGAATCAAAAGATAGTCATTTCATTGATCACAAACTAGTACAAGTCGTATTGTCAAACATTATAGATAATCATCATCTAATGCCATACAACTTAAAAGACTAGTCCTACTAACTGTTGTCACAGTTTAGTTAGGGAATAATGAGAAGATACTACAATTGATAAACTAATCTACTAAGAATTACTAGTTATTTCACATGGCTAAGAAAGCTCCTCGGTCCCAAAAGAAGAAGATTTCTTCAAGGTCTTTCAGAGACGCTTGATATCCTCCTCAATTGGTGCTTTTGGAACAACCTCAATACAACCATTTCACGATCCAAGAATTAAAGAAACAAAATCAAAGAATGAATCGAGCAAACGAATTACAATTCAATAAGAGTTTAATCACGCAGATGCTATATGCTTAAGCCTACACATCTATGAATCATTATTCCCTGGATTGATCAAGTCCTTCCAAATAAGATTCAGAAATTTGTAGTTCAACAATTTATAATTTCCTTGTTCAAATAAATGGCCAATTTATTTCAACGATTATAAATCACTTTATTCAAGCATCGCCAGCTCAACGCGAAAGATCAAGATCGAAATAAATGAGAAACTGATTTAACAGAAAATGATCAGTGATATGCTATGGAATCCTGGTTGGCATGTGAATACCATACAAATCAATCTCAATTCCCAACAATCAATAGTACCATCTCAGACAAACTTGTTTTTATCAAAACAATAGAATGTCGAAGATTAATGAAAAGGCAAATTAAATTTGCTAAACGAAATTAACGGATCGATAAATCAAGAATAAGAACCAAGGAAATCAAAATCCTCGTAATCAGAAGAATATCAGCAAGAATATTAACCGTTTCGTTGGGATCATGTCTATCCACAACTTAGTTAATCTCGAGAATAACAAGATTCATTTCAGAATAGCTTCGGCGCTAGCATTAAAATGACTAGAGTGGCTTCGTGACAATCGACGTCGTATAAATATCTTGTATAAATATAAAATTATCATTTATAATTAAATAAATGAAAACATACCTTGTAATTCACAAGTTCAAATAATCGATAAAGATTACAACATATATATAATCCCATATATATATATATATATACTATCATTCTCGTCCATTGGCAACTCGGAGGTTTCGCTTGCAACAGTTATAGTTAAAAGATTTCAAAAATTCATTTTTGGAAAATCTTTTCGTTCTCTATAACTTGAGCTCTGATGCCAATCTATAACACCCCCAATTTCAGTCATAACAGCGGAAGGGTCATTGGGTGTTACTATCATGGTTCAATCTCATAATCATAAAAAACGGCTCAAAACGAGACGTTTTAATAAACATCCATTCAAATTCATTTAATCAAGATAAAATATCATACACGGTCCCAGATGATTCAAAAGTTTTACAAATTATTATAAATGATAAAAGTTATTTGAATGGTTATGTTTTAGAAAAGTGGGCCAAAACATTTCAAATATGCAAGCTTCACGAAACCGCCTTCCTCGAGTGCCTTCAATATGGACCTGAGATAAAACATGCTTAAAAAGTCAGCAAAATTTGCCGAGTGAATCTATAGAGTTTAATTTAAATAGAGTGAACACAAGTATGAAAAATAACCTTCCATGGTTAATAATTCATTAAAAGACAATTATGTTGTACGGACATAATTATCGTTGTTATTTCCATAAGCCTCGTGACATTGAACGTTAACATATATTATTTCAGCCCAACACACCTAGCCAAGTGCGTATATTTCTCTTATACAATGCATCCGATGTTTCATTACTAGTGCATCACAACACCACGCGAGAGCTAATCGCGACCGGACTGGGCGTCACCCCGATAGATCTATCCATGGCATTAGCGTTACTTCGATCAACAATTCACGATTCATAGGTCTTTTAAGGCTAAAACAAACTTATATAACAACTTTCATCTAAGCATACAATCAAGTTCCTTTGTGTTCAATTTTAAAACAAAGAGGGTTTACCACAACTTCTCGTTGCTCCCATCATTTATAATAAATACTTTTCCAATAATAAGGGTTTCCACAACTTCTTGTTGCACTCATACTTTTCCAATAAGTAGAGTTTCCACAACTTATCGTTGTACCCTTAAATTTCAATAAAACAACTTTTCAAGTAAAATAGGGTTTCCACAACTTCTCGTTGCCCCCTTTATTTTAGTAAAACAAGCATGTTATCCCCCTCGCGGGTTTTATAAAACAAGTAAACATGTTAAGAGCGAGGCTATAGACTCACCTTAGCCATTAGTGGTAATGAGACGATCGCCGACGATTAGTGATGCCCGTTAAAACACGAAAACCGCAACCTACCAAATAAGGCGCGTTCGTAAATAATCGACTTAAGTATAAATCATACTTAAATAATATAAAAATCAAAATTGCAAAACCAAGACAATCCCGAAAAATTTAATAATACAAATGTTATTACTATACTCTTTTTATTCAACACTATTCTTTTAAACACTTGCACTCTCGATATTGACCCGTCATAAGACGCCAAGTCAACGCAAGTCAACTTATCATTTTACTTCTCTCGGACCAGTAGCTAAGTCATTTATATAATGACTTAACACTTGAGTAAATTACCATGTCCAATGGCGAATACTCAACTCACGCCACATAATTATTGAACTACGTGTCTAAAATACCTATCAGCATGTACACTCCAAATGTACACACCAATCTACCCTATCTACACTTGTCTGATTTCGACGAAACTTGGTGACAAACTCACACATAATATGAATAAGACTCAGTAAAAGTTTCATTCAAAAATATTACTTCTAAGACCTTCTGCCCGACACATCTTCGTGTTATAAAAACGGGACAGATTTACGTCTTTGAATTGTAAAACCATTTCGACTTATCTAAACAATTCCGTTTATAAAACCGACACTCGGGTTTGAAAATATACTCATGACCTGAGGTTTAGCAACTTACATCAGTCCTTGAACATTTTTAAAACTCATTCTATAGTCCCCGAGATTCGATCCAAATATCGACAACAATTTTCGGATTGTGCCGATACCCGTCTCCCGGTACACGAATACTAAAAGTAGCATAACTTTTCGCTCGAAATGAGTTAGAAGCTCATTCAAGCGGCAAATCGAAGCTAAAAGAATCCTCTACAAGCCTATCCTATTAGTTTCATCATTTTCAAACAGTAAGATTTTCAAAAATTACGTTTTACCTACTGGTCTAAAATACCTTTCTAAAAATCATACTAAAACAATTTTTCAACCCATTTTAACAATTTTTATACTTCTAATATCATCTATCAATCATCTATATCAAGCCATCTAACCTCTAACACCCTTGAATAATCATACAAAAATTTACCCACTTAAAATAATAAACATGCAACACCTCCCACTATGAATATAATATTATTAACACTAATATACAACATAAAAATGGATCAAACACTACTAGTTCATCAAGAAAATTTGAAAAGTTAATGCACGTGGATAAAAATTATACCAAAATGATCCTTGTTGAATTTGCAAAGTGGGTCTTGTTTTAGTTTTCTTGGATTCAAGCTTGATTTTGAAAATTAAATGGGTTTTGGTGGTGGTGTTTGAGCCGTGGGTTAGAGAGAGAGAGTGGGGGAGGATGAAAAAAAAATTTTAAATGAATAAAATGAGATTTTGTGTTAGTGGGGAGTTTTTATATAGTGGGGTGAGGGTAATTTTTGCCAATAAGATATAGTTTTGGTCCAAAATGAGATTAAATAGTTGTAAGGGTATAAAATGTAAATATTAAATTTTTAAAAATATTTACGGGACTCGGGTTTCGTAAAAATACTTTTTAAAAGTTAAAACGCTTCTTAAATATAATAATATTACATCGACACGACTTAAAACGTAATTAAATCGAAAACGTCGAAAATATTAGATATCGAGACAATCGATAATAAAACGTAAATTTTTGGGCATCCATCGGTATCGCGGTCATTCGTAGTTCTCGTCATTCGTTAAAACGCAAAATACGAGAAATAAAAATAAATATAATAAAATCATTCATATGATAAATTTGAGAATATATTATCGATACTTAATGTTTTTCTTGTTGGTCTTCATCGAAACGACATTCTTATATTAAGTTTCAAGCCATAACCTTCTCGGTTAATCGATAATTTAAAATTCTCATTAAAGTAAACATATAATATTTAATAGTCGAGATTAATATAACGACCTGAAATTGACGGATTGTCACATCATGGACCTGAGTCACTTCAGCTTTCAGGGTAGTGGAAGCATGAGTTAAGACACTCTTGAGGGTTTCATTCAAAACCTTCTCAGTGACAGGCTTGGTGTCATCAAAAGTGTTATCCAGAACCACAGTCTGAGTCCCCAACGAAGAGGTGTCAAGTTTTGCCTCTGTGGAGGGATTTTTCGGTACCTTAGGGGAGGGCTCTTTATGTTCGGATGCCTCAGGGGAGGACTTTTGTTGAGCCTCAAGGGAGGGTGTTATGTCCTCGAACACTAGTGGGGACTGTGGCTTCTAGTCTGATTGAGGAGGGGCCTGAGTGTCAGGTTCATCCCCAACCTCAATCATGTCATCATCGTCACTGAAACCTTGGAGTAACTCGTCAGGCTCCTCGAGTAAATCTACAAAATCTACAAAGTTCAGTGAACCCCGTGGTTTGTCCAGCTCCCCTTCAAAAGAAGGTTAGCCTTGGTTATCATCACTCCCTGCCCCAAATCTTGAGGTTTGGGTTTTAGCCGACTGATACTCAGGGGCAGTTTGCGATTGATCAGTTGTGGAGGTGGGATCCCTATCAACGGGGTATTTTACCTGTGGGCGTCCCTCTGAGTCTTTGGCATTAGTAGTGGTTCCCTCAGGTAAAGAGTTTTGTTTTAGTGTGCCTTCATCGGGAGATGTGGAAGTGAGATTCCTATCAGCAGGGTGTTTTACCCGTGGGCGTCCCTCTGAGTCTAAGGAATCGAGTTTTGGATCCTCAAGAAAAGACTTTTGAGCTAGTGTGCCTTCATTGGATTTGGTGGAAGTGATAGGCCTATCAGCGAGGTGTGTTACCTGTAGGCGTCTCTTTGAGTCTTTGGCCTTAGTTTTGACCTCAGGCAAAGGTTGTGATTTACGAATGCCCTCATCGGTCTGAGTGGAAGGCAGTCCCATAGGAGAAGGTTGTATGTTTCCTTCTCTATCAAGAGGACCAATAGTTTGGCCCGTCTACCTTGACTGTGATGTATCAGGGCCTCCCGAAAGCTCTTTCCCTTGGGGTAGATCAAGCTTGGTTTGAACAAGGGTGGTCTTTTTAGCCTTGGCCTTTTTGGGTCATGCCTCGGAAGCCTCAGGGCCATGTGCCTTTGTTGGTTTGGTATTAGGCACAGTCTGAGTCTTCTTTTTCCCCTTCTTTGGTAAGAAGGGAATGGGAGACACGGATGATTCACGACTGATCACCTTAGTCATGTGAGCCGTCAATGCAATGGGGTTGACTTCAGATGGGTTCTTTGAAAAATTTGTGGAACTCAGGATGGGGGTAGAAAAAACATTGAATTTTTCTTGAGTGTAAAGGGAGCCCAGTAACCGTTCTAAGGCGCATGATATGAATCTTGGGTAAGAAACATACTTTTTCCTAGACTCCTTCAGGAGCCTGGTTGCGAGATCATTATAAACGATCTCTCCTTTGTCAATCTTCAGTCCATTAATAAGAATATAGATTAGCATCTGCTGAGTAGAATTAACTTGCTCAGTAGATGAATAATTCCCACCGATCACCTGAATCACAAAAGTGACCAGGATCCTCCAAGCCATGGGGAAAGCAGTTTTGATCAATGTGGTTTTATTCACAAGTAACTAAGGGACCCCGATTTCTTTTAGTCCTTTTTTAACTGACTTCATGTCAGGATGTGCAGCATACTTTCCATTGTTATAATCAAGTCCACTAGTTTGACAAAATGTTTTAAAGTATAAAATCAATGGCATCTTCCCATTGTTTACAGTGAACAAGATGACACAGTATTTATGGGACTTGGTCTCAGACCCCTAAGATCCTTCAAGCCCTTGGGTAGTGGGGGTTACAACCACAGCCATATACCAGAACTCCCTGAGATATTCATGGTAGAAGACTAAGGGGTTTTAAGTAAAGCATCAGCCCAATCACAGTTTTTCAAAAAAATTCAAATTGGTTTGTAGACTAATATACTACTAGGGTAATTGAAATTTCCCTCATAGTTGTTTCCTGTAAAATGGACACCCTCATTGGTGAGATGCTCAGCCTGAGGGGCATATTTAATATCTTTGGACATTGCCATTAAAATTAATTGTTTTGAAGATTTGAAGAAAGGACAATGGCACTTTGTGGAAATCAAATCAAGACTTGTTTCTTGTTATAATGCAACAAGGTTCACCAAGTGACCTAATGCAAACTTTTTCCTTATAAAAAGGATCAAGAGTTATAAACAATAAGTAACTTTGATTGTTTGTGCTATATAGCAATAAAACAAGTAATGTGATTGCCTTTTTGCAAGAAACTTTTTCTGGAAACAACGTTTGAACACACACAATTTTTCTTTGAGAGAAAATTTTGGTAGAGTAAGATTGCTAAATTCTTTGTGTGTGTGTGTTTGTTTTGATTGAGGGGTATTTATAGGCTCGTATGTGAAATAGAGTTTTATTTGTTATAATTTCTTTTGTAGGAATGTTACAAACGACTATTTATGATATAGAAATAGAGATGATGAAGAACAAGATTAAACCAAAAAAGAAAGATTAGATTAGATGAAGGAAAAGAGAAAAACAAAGGTTGTGAATTCCTAGTGAGAGAAATACATATGTTTCTCTCTCTACAAACTATGGAATGGAAAACACACACACAAATGAGGCTTAGGGGGCCTTTTATACTAATTAAGAATTGTTTAGGAGGCCTTCCTCATTTGTGTGTTCGGGACTAAATCCCGTTACATAAACAATAATAACTAAAAACTCTCGACATCATTAAATAGCATTTTTCACGAGCTTCGCAACGATATATTATATGACCATCACTTTAATTACTTCTAACAATCTCCCCCTAAGGGGTGGTCATGTAATATGTGACTTCACTTCTTTGTTGTTGTAGACTTTGAAGCTTGATGTCTTGAGAGTTTCTTCATAGTTCCTTTCATGACTTGTGATCTTGGATCTTTGATCTTTGCCTTGAATTGATCTTGTAACTTTGCCAGCTTGTGTTCTTGTGTCTTTCTCCACATACTCATGTTTTGTGTTGACTTGAAAGCTTGTTAACAATCTCCCTTGATCATCAGAGTAGCGGAAGTCTTTGTCTTTATATGTTCTTGAGCTTTCTTCATTTATATGATAATGTGGTCTTGAATTACGACTTCTTGAAGTTACGCCACCGTTTACATTCCTCCAGTTTCCCGTTATACAGTAAGAATACTGTACCTGTGATTAGGTAAGTTCAAAGAACTTCCTTGACAGGGTTTCCGGCTGTGGTAGCCGTTCTCAATACTTGAATTTATCGAAAGATAATTCATAGTAAGGAGTGAATCATACAGTTCCATTCTGCTGATTAAGTCGTCAATTCAATTTCCTGGAACAAGTTTGAATCAATTAAGAATCAAACCATCGTTGCTTTCCAGTTGACACAAGTTTGATTCATATAGAATCGCACAAGTTACCTACCGCAGTGCTGTTTGATGATGACACTGGAAGGATTTCCATTCGTCACTTTAAATACTGAAAAGTATTACTCTGAATGTTCTGGCAAGATCATAAAGATATTGCGTAGAGAACTGGAACGAGTTTGAATCAATTAAGAATCAAACCACTGTTACTTTCCAGTTAGCATATGTTTAATTCAAACTGAATCGTACATATGACCTACCGCAGTGCTGTTTGATGTTAACACTGGAAGGATTTCCATTCATCACTGTGAATACTAGAGAGTATCACTCTGAATGTTCTAGCAATACCGCAAGGATAGAGCGTAGGACTCTGTAAATTATCGCTTGTGTTCTAATGATGAAGAACAATTGATATAAGGAATAAGTGTCCTAATGAGATTTTTGATGAATCTCGTTGGCTCTAGACTCTATAAGTGCATGTTTATTTGGTGATCGGAGGCTGGAGCAGACTGCCACCTTTTCAATATCTACTATCTCGGAGTGAGAAAGTCGATAGAAATGAGTTGAACTTCGTGAAAATAAAACAAACTTCTTTGAGAGAATCTTGAGTAGGTTGGGAAGGGTTGTGCATTGCATCACTAGGTCCATGATGCTTTGTCTTCAATACCAGAAATCATCAACATGATTCTGATAGTAGATGTATTGACCCGGTTTCTGCCTAAGTTGTATGGAGGGCTTCTTTCTTTACACCCTTTATCCTTACATTTCTTTTTCATTCTTCAACCCCTTCAATGCTTACCAAGACGTCATAACTAGCATCTTGTTGTGATTGTTCCAATGCTAGCTTAAGTCATTAGTCGGCATTTTTTCCCATACACTCAACTACTCCATCTTTCCTAAGGACATCTAAATTCTTATGGATTGACCCTGGGAAGATCCCTCCGGTTCTGGTTGGATCAAAGGACGAATACATAACCACCTTTTGACACCAATACCGTCGTAATTAATGTGTTTAAGGGTATATATATCGTAACCAGAAAAACCTGTTGAAAAAGCAATCAAGGTGTTGATGAAATTAGTGTTTACACCTTGAAGGTTTTTTGTATCACCCAAAACGCTCCCCTACATATGTGCATCATAAAAGGAAAGGTTTTTGCACATATTAGGAAGAGAAAGCACTTATATCAAAGACCTTATCCAAGATAACACATTTTAATCACTATTCTCCCCCTCAAAATTGCATGACATTGAAATTATTGTGAAACTAGTGATGAAACATGGAGAGAATAATGTTGCATGAAAGTATGTACTCCCCCTCGAAAAGAAATTCTATTTAAAAATAGGGGAGTATATGAGCACACAGTTTTGAAGTACTTTGAAAAATTGTGCTCAAAAACCCGAGAAAACTTGCTTTCCCGTTGTTAAGAAGTAATGTACATAAATGAACATTTTCCTTGTGTTCATGAGCTTAAAACTTTGAATGTTTTGATATAAGCCCATGACCGAGAAAAATTAATTTCTCATTGTTGAGGATAGGTCAAAGACTTTCCTTTCTTTGGGGACCGGGTTATAGTCTGACATGTGACTATAAGCCATTATGAGAAGAAAAGTAGAAAAAGACATGTTTTGAAAACATTTGAACTCTCATTCGAACTTTATGTGCGTACCCGTGTCGTTATTGGGCGACGTTTCTAAGTACGTCCATATTATCGATGCTGAGAGACATGTCGAAGAAGAATATTTTTGGTATTTTTAAAAGATTTTCTCATTTTTTATTTTGTTTTTATAGGTTTTATATTTTTGTATTTTGATTTTCTGATAGATATATACAAGATTACTGCGAATGTGCAAGACGTTCAAGTTCATCTGGAGTGAAACTACGCATACCAAGTCGACTAACCAAGAATTCAAATCTGTCTTGAGATAGAGCTTTGGTGAAGATGTCGGCTAGTTGGTAGTCCGTCTTGACAAAATACAGTTCGATCGTTCCTCTTTCCACATGCTCCTTAATGAAATGGAATCAGACAGCTATGTGCTTGGTCTTGGAGTGTTGGACCGGGTTGCAGGATATGGCTTTTAATGATTGTGAATCATAATAAATAGGAACTTTGGTAAAGTGAAAGCCATAATCCGTGAGTTGTGTTCTCATCCAAAGGACTTGAGCACAACACACAGATGGATACACATATTCTGCTTCCGCGGTGGACAACGCCGTATAGTCTTTTTTTCTTGATGACCAGCTCACTAGCTTCTCGCCTAAGAATTGTGGTCCACCGGAAGTGCTCTTGAATGTATCATGACACCCTGCATGGTCGGCATCTGAAAAACCAGTTAGATTAAAACCAGAATCCTTCGTATACCAGAGACCCATGTTAATGGTTCCCCGGAGATAACGAAAGATCCTTTTAACCTCCTTGAGGTGTTTCTCGGTTGGCTTAGCCTGGTACCGAGCACATAAACAAGTAGCATGCACAATATCCGGTCTGCTTGAGGTTAAGTACATAAGAAAGATACTCATTGAATGAAATTGTACAAGTGGTCCCCCTATTTTCTTGGCAACTGTTCCGTTACTGCAGAGATAACGCTTTTGCAGAAATGACGTGGGGTCACGTTCATTTGAAAGGACGTTTTTACAACGGATTTTGCTAGAAAAAGGGTAAGCATTTAATGCTTAGTGGGATACTTGACATTGGGTGACCCCTAGACTGGTTTATGACAATTTATTGAAGGAATATATGTTCCTTATTTAATATTATGACTCATCAACCTAGGACATTAAGTAACTAAATCCTTAGAGCATTTAGTTACATCATTTAATGTACCTAGTGTCAAGAGGGGACAATAAGAGATATTTACTCATAGAGAGGATCAAGAATATACATCATACTGAATCCATTGCTAACAGGGAGCCTGATTAATCAATATTCAACATACCAAGTTCAGCTTTCAGTCTAGTGAACATGTGACAATCCGTCAATTTATGGTTGATATTTTATTCTCAAGTGTTATTTAAAAACATTATTTTAATGTTATATTATGAACTCACTTATTTTTGGGAAGAAATTTGGATTTACGTCTTGAAGTAGCATCGACTACGTCTAAACCGGAGGACTCTACGTTACGTGCTTACGTTTACATACACCGTTTTGTTGACAGTCCGACATTTCAGGTAAATAAATTTATCCGTGAATATTATTTTGGAATTTTAAATTTGTGTTGGTTCATAAACTCACAAATTTACGAGAAGAGATTAGGACTTACGATTATAATTTAACGTCCTTTACGACTAAACCGGAAACCTTAGGATTACGTATTTACGTTTTTGAACTCCGTTTTTGATGAGACAATTTTTATTAGATTCGTTTTGTGCCGTTGATTCATAATTTAGAAAAACGTTTTTCGTAAAACGAACCGAGGGCACGTAAATCGAGGAAACTAGAATCGAGGAGTACCCGTAAATTAATGGGTATGGGACAAGTTTACACTTGCCCACCCTCATACATGTGGCATCTAAGTAAGCTACATAACCTACTCATGTGTCAAGCTTACAAGATAAGTAAGACACATGTCTTACTTACCTTCATAAACTAGCACCAACACACAAAACCACTAGCACTCAAACCATTTATCATTTTCATACATGCAAAAACCACCAAATACTCTCCTCTCTCTCTAAATTTCGTCCAACAATCATCAACAACACCCCTCATTTGATCTATTTTAGCTATAAAATCATGTGTTATTCATACACATGATGATGCTCCTTTGAAGCCTTGAAGATTGGAGGTGATTCTAACATCCAAGAAGGTGATTTGATGATGTCCAAGGGCTGATTTCTACAAGAAGTTTACAAATATTGGTGGTCTTCAAAGTTGGTGTTGATCTATCACAAGTTCTTCCATCAAAATCCAAGCCTTGATCATAAACTACACAACCTTGGTGGTATAGAGATTGTTCTTCCTATCCTTTTGTTATTTTGATTATGTAATCTTGTATTTTCTTTATTTATGTATATGTATATGATGATGAATGATGATTACAAATATTATGTGGGGATTTGGTGTTGATAGATTTGATAAACATGGGTAAAAAGATGGAAAACCACATGTAAAATGGTTAAAATCTTGCTAAATATGATGGCTGTATAAGAACAGTAAGTAACCAAAGGTTAAACTGATAAAATGATAAAGTGGAATCCATTTACAGTAAGTGTTAGAGGTCATACACATGTGAGAGTTGGCCATGCAATGGAATCATCAAAATGAGTGAAATATGATCAAAACAAGATTAGTGTACCAATCTGAATAGTCTATTTTGTAGGGACTGTTAAGGATAGTTAGACATGGAATGAGCAGTAGCTATAACTAACTTATTTGTAGCAAATAATATGAAGATTATGCCATCCAAAAATGAGCTTCTATCTCCATATAAAACTCTAGATATGGCTGTTTTGGTGAACATGAAAGTAAAAATCAGATTTTGGAAATTAAAGTATAATAGTATTATATAAGCACTCAAATAAAAATAGTATAAAATGTGAATTAAAACCCACTAACTCATATAATACATTTATATAAATATGTATAAGGATAAATAAATGGACATTTTATAAAAATGGTAGCTTGATAAGTTTTATAAGTTATAAAACTATAAACATGATTTTTACGACTTTTTCGGCTATTACCGTAAAA
Organism: Glebionis coronaria; assembly: GCA_025667525.1. Taxonomy (NCBI): domain Eukaryota; kingdom Viridiplantae; phylum Streptophyta; class Magnoliopsida; order Asterales; family Asteraceae; genus Glebionis; species Glebionis coronaria. Next base: position 189,548,005 of record CM046879.1, on the reverse strand, counting down.
TTAACGTTTTTGTTAAATAAAACTTAGACGGTTGGACCCGTCTAATGTAAACTTTTATAAACTCATATACTGGTATATAAACATATATAACAAGTAAAAACCTATAAAACCCGAACTATATAACATACGGACATTAACGGGCTGAGTTAACGTTATTGGACTAATAATACAACAAAATGGGCTAAAACACTTATAAACTTATTTATTGGGCTTAACCCATTTGGGCCCAACATGTAAAGTATAAATACTGATAATACAAGTATAAAATGGATTAATACAAGTTAATGAACTTATAATAGGCTTATTGGACCTAAAACATATAAATAGGTAAAACTAGTAAACTAGTAAAAAGTTACCAATACATAAACACTAAAATGAGTAAATAAACCCACTTGATCATCATCATATATATAAAATCATCATATGTATACATAATTATTATTTTGATAAAGTCATTGGACAAAAGTCTAAGACGAGTATTATTTGTCTAGGTTTCCGTGATTGAAGCACGTACCGTACATCCAAATCGCGGATAACCGCCTTCCCACATCAACGTGAGTTCATAGCCTCACACTCTTTTAAATGATTTTATGAAATGTTTTATAAACCCGCGAGGGAGATAACATGTTAGTTTGATAAAATAGGACACCATTTGTCCCGAATTGTTTGTTTATTGATTTGGACCCGAATGATTGTATGACCCGATGAATGCTTAAATGACCCGATAGATGAAATGAAATGGATTATTAAAGTTAGGTTATGTCACTAAAAGTCCCATTAGCATGAATTGTGAACTACCGGGATTTGGTAGACGCTTATGCATATAATAGTACTATTTGGGGACGATCACCCCACTTCGCGCCTTGACGGTTGATACCCGTCGTGCCACATTGATTGGTAAGCGAATTTATGTATGAGAAGATTTACACAAGCGTGATTATTGTGACGACACGCTAATTTAGATGGGCAAATGAGTTTCGGGCTAGCTACCCGTTTTTTTGTTGTAGTAAGGTAACAATGTCATGCGGCTTATAATAATCCAATTAACGAAATACTGCTATACGCACCAAATTATGATATATTGCCTGACTAGCAATATGGGGTCTTACTATTGATGTTATATTCGTGTTTTGGTTTTCATAACCAAATTCATATAACGGTTTTTATTTAACTTTATACAACGTTATAGAACGTATTGTATGATGTTTTTACGACATTGGCTCGTATAATGATTTTGAAGGCAAATGCCTATATTATGATTTTGATAAATATTTGTATAAAATGACTTTGGCTATTTTATGGCCTATGACAAAGATTCGTACAAAATGATTTTCGGTAATAATTTTATACCGATGTTATATTGATGGATTTAATTAAAACTCTATGAACTCACTCGGCGTTTTCGCTGACCTTTTCTTTTAACATGTTTTATCTCAAGTACTTGAAGGTAATTCTCGGGAAGACAACAAGAATTCATGGCCCGCACTTAAACAATAATTTCCATTCAAATGTATTGTAAAAATTGTATGAAATACTATGACTTGGGACCTATGTAAATTTGATATTTATGAATGGAAATGCTTTATTATTAAAACGACGCGACTTTTAAGCGTTGTCTATGATGTGAGTAATGAGCTATCCCGTAACACCAACTAGTCTTCCGCTGTATTGAGTTGTATAAATTTGGGGGTGTTACAGTTTGGTACCAGAGCTCTCGTTATAGAGAACGAAAGATTTTTAAAACCAAGATTTTGAATAAAACATTTCAAAATCTTTTAGCTATAAGCATTTTTCTAAAAATGTCTAAAAATCTTTTGACTATAACGGTGCCGAAGAATTCCCGAGTTACCGACAAGGCCAGACTAAGAAGTGTTATTTTAATATATATATATAACTTAGATTATATATATATATATATATATATATATATATATATATATATATATATATATATATATATATATATATATATATATATATATATATATATATATATATATATATATATATATATATATATATATATATATATATATATATATATATATATATATATATATATATATATATATATATATATATATATATATATATATATATATATATGATGTAATTTTATTACATGATTGTTTGATGATTATTTTGATATTTATACGAGGTATTTATACGACGTAGATTGTCACAAGGAACCCTAAATCCCCTACTAAATTAATCGAAGCTATTCTCGTAGGAATTCTAGCTATCCTAGATCTAAACCAAGTTGTGGATATTTATGATCCCAACAAATGGTTGATACTCGTAGAAATGTAGATATTAGTTGATTTTGAAATTGAAGAAGAATTGGCGAGATTAAATCTGATATCGATGTCATGACGATCTTTCCTTATAGAGTGGAGTTTGACAAAACTTTACCACCTAGAAAGATGTCATCTGATTCGTTGTCATCCAATTCTTAAATTGAAATCGAAAGGGTGAATGTTGCACTTGAGGCTGTCATTGGAACCATTACCCAAAAGCCTCATGCCACAAATACCTTTCCGAGAAGTCTAATTGAATGAGTGGGTCATTTAATATTAGTGACTCATTTGATAATTGTTGTTGTAAGAGCTATAGGATTGGAAATTAAGTGTTTTTCATATCGAGCTTTTATTGCACTTTGAAGGTGAAGAATAAGATTGAAAATATTGGAAAATGAGGTAGGATATCGAATTGAGTATAAGTTGCTTGAAACTTGAATAAAGTAAAATTTAACCCGTATGGAATATGAGATTGTTAAAAGGAAGTCATTAAGTTCTGTGATTGAATTATAAGGTTTTAAATGATTGTTAGTTGTGTTAAGGGTTGTTCCTAAACCATTGTCCAAATAACAAGGATGCCCAGTGTCCAATAAATAAGTTGAAGAAATCTTCTTCAGAATTGGGACCGATGGATCTTCCGGGCAGGTGGGACACCTAATGACTCTTGTAAATTAGTATTCATTGTGGTATCTTTTAAAAATAATCCCTAACTTAACTGAGACATCAGTTGGTAGGATGAGTTCTTGGAATTGTATGACATAGTGACATGTAATGTGTTACGGTGCAATTCGACTTGTTTGTGATTAATGAAAAGACTACCTTTGATTGCTAAATTCTACATGTATTGATGTTATCTATCCTTTATTGCTTCATCCTAATGTTCGCATTAGTGATGCAACCATTAAACAAATACTCATCTTGAATTGAGTTACGTTGTCGATTATTCTCTTTGTATTCCTGGGTGCCATCGAGGTCATGAACCTCATGATTATTTGGCTAAAGCTCATTTCCTAGCATATTGCAGTTAGTTCTTGGTGAACAAGCTTTCATCACTCCTTTGCAGATCACTCATTGTTTTTATAAGATAAAACAGTATCCATTGAGAAAAATTGAATTTTCATTACTATAAGGATTATTCAAAGTGAGATTTATAAGTGATTGTTATCGAAATGAAGTTGTTTATAAAACACCTTAGAAAACTTAATTGTTTTCATAACAAAGAAAATCTTTGTAAATTTATTTCTGATTCTTATTTAAGAATTAAGCATGAAAATGTTTTTATTATAAACATGATGATAAATTTTTGACGAACTGAGTATTGAATCGTTAATCTTGAAATTGTATATAGTTGCACGCCTACATACAATTTGGAAGGGACCATGCAAGGCTGATTAGTAGTCACCATGAAATTATTAATAAAAACACTAAATTTTCTTTGAAGATTGTGAAAGATTAAATTTTATGAGATCTGCAAGAAGCAAAAAAATAGGGACATATTGATAGGGACACATACATATGTGCCCATACTATTTTTTCTTATGAGTCGAATTTACTCATCCGTGGAATTTTTCTTATTTGACAATTGATATTCCCTCCTTGTCCAATTCTCCCGTGGTGAGATTCTTTGGAAAAGTATCTGATTACCGAGTATTGATACCCGACTGGATGTATTGACGTTCCTATCATTTCTTTTGATTAGATTTCATTTGAATGACCTGGGTAACGATCCGAGGAGCTTTCGAATGCGTACTCAAATTATGAGAACATAGGATATATTCATATTCGTTAAATGTTTTCGTCTGTATCTGATTTGAAATTCTCTCACGTAGATTATGCGTTGACCTTACTCTTTTAATGGTAGTTGTGTCTCCATATATCCTTGAATTTGTGAAGGATTATGAGTTATTATTAGTCTTTTGAGAAGTTCACATCTTATCAACGGTAATGAAACTGGAAAGTTGATAATTCCAGTAGAATGGATTGATTGATTATGACATGACGACATTGTCTTAATTGATGGGAACTCGAATAGAATTCCCCTAAATGATAAGATGTTGATTATCAAAAGTGATCTAAATAATTCTTAATGGATGACCATATCCTGCATTTAGACTTGAAATTATACCGTGAATGGTTGTGAATTAGTCATAAATATTATAATCTAGAAAGAACCTAATATGAATTTATTAAAAGATGTTTCCGTTATCTAAAACTTTAGGAGATTTGCTGGTGAATTACCTAGACTTTCGCCATTAAGGAAAGTTTAATTTGGTATTGATTAAATTCTCGGTGCTGCACCTGTGGCGTGTGCACTGTACGCAGCACCATCTGAATTAAAGGAATTACCGTACAACTGAGAGAGTTGTCGGAGAAAGATTTTATTCTACTAAGCTCGTCATTATGAAGAGCTATGGTGTTATCATTCCTTATATTTATAGATTACTGTGAACTGAGTAAATTGACAATCGAAAACGATATCCATAACTCGAAATGGAAGATTTGTTCGATCATTTACAAGGTTCTAGCGTATGTTTTAAAGATTTGATCCACGGCATGGCTATTATCAACTTCGCGTCTGCGAAGAAGATTATCTATTCCAATCACTACATCCGGTACTTGTAATGAGCATTATGAGTTTCACGTGATGTCGTTTGGATTGACTAATACGCATGTAGCATTCATAAATTTGGTGAATCACGTGTGTAGGCTGTAATTTGATAAATTCATGCTCGTGATCATTAAGGACCATTTGTTTGTTTATAAGAATAAGAATGAGTTAATAATTATTTATAGATTGCCCTGAATTGGCCGAACAATGAAAACCTGTACCTTGAATAATTAACATATGATTTAAGACTTAATCTTTTACATTATTTGACCGTGTGATAATAGAAAATGGAATAAATTGACTCTTCAAAAATTTAGAAGTCATTTAAGACTTTGAGTTATACTAAAAAGAAAGTGCAAATATATTTTGACAAATGTTTTAACAAAGGATTTTAAGGGATTATTCCTTTATACACAAACCATTTAACTAAACTTCTGTATAGGGGTAAATGTTTGTGTATACCTCAAGACAACCTAAGAAGAATTGAGGAAACCATTTAAACCATGACTTGAAATTTGAAACGATAATTTTTACTTTTCAACTAAGAAAATTTTGGCCAAAGTATAACCAAAGATTTTTCGAACATTTACGGATCTTACTGATTATTTTCGATAAATCAACAAAAGTTTTGTTAATTAAATTCAAATTATTTTGAACATTTTATATAATTGGTCGAACTAAGAAATTTAAAATTTTTACGTTTACGTTTCATAAAAATTTAATAATTATTATTTAATTAATCGTAATAATTATCGACGCTTTAGACGTCAGATTGAGTAAAACAGATAAAAATAATAGTTGAGACGAAACTAAAACATAGAAGATATGAAGAAAGAAATTTTGAATGAATACGGTCATGATAATTATTTCATCAGAGAAGATGAATGTAGATACTGACACCTTATATAAAAAGGATAAAGAATCAATTACGATGTATTTCTTAATAATGATGGTGCAAAGTAATTTGCCCGATCAAATTAGAAATAATTGATGCCTGTAAGAAGGATAATATAAATAATAAAAGGGGGTTCGCGGCTGATAGGTGTGAAAACACCCATCTTTTTACCACTTAATTACAATAATAACCAAGCCAAAACGTGTATTTTATGTCGTAAATGTCGGAATTATGCGTGGTTTGTGTTTTTATTGTGATTTAGGACGAAAAGATGAAAAGTGGAGAAAACACGGGCATTCACAGGCTTTTATAGAAGAAAACGACAAAAGACGAAGTCAAGAGATCAAGAGTGCAAAAAGAACGGAAGTCCAAGGCCTATTCTGAAGATTTATCGAAGAACAAGTCTAAAGACGAAAGTTTACTTAAAGCCGAAGAACTCGAGTCTAATAAATAAATAAATTATAAGACGAGTTTAATTAATCCCGAGACAAAGTCGATAAAGTCGAAGAACTTAAAAGATGAGAAGACGTGAAGAAAGGAAGAAAGAGGAGGCAACACATGCACCTCCCCATTTCCTATAAATACCCTCCTAAACTCATTTAGGAGGGTTGGTTAGTTTTAGTTTAGCTTAGTTTTTCTTTCATTTTTGTAGGTGATTCTAGAGAGAGAAAGTGACAGTTTCTCTCACTAGGATCCCAATCTTTTATCTTCCTTTCTTGTTTTTAATCAAGCCTTCACCTTTGATAATTTAATTCTTGTTTTAAGCTTAATCTTATTCTACCTTTCTTAGCTTTTTATTTGTGCTTAATCCGAAATTCTTTACACAATTAGTTTTTGTTTTATGTTTGATTTATGAAAAGGTTTATCTTTTGGTTAATCTAAGTTTCCTACGAATCAAGCTTTGAGCTTGAAATGCTTATTGGCTTAATTTGTGTCTAGCTTATTGTTTTAAGTTTTCTTAAAAAGTTTTAGTCTTTTTAAAGTTTGTTTATTTTGTGTTTTTATAAAGTTTATGAATTTTGTCTTTTAAAAAGCTTTCAAATTTATGCTTATTAAGTTATTCAAGTTTCGGTTTAGTAGCTTATTGTATGTGCTTATTATGTTTTAAGCTTACCACCAATTTCGGTTTAAGGTTGGTTTCCATCGCAATATAAGGGTTTTATACATTCCGACGGGCAGCCTATGTTCCATCGCAATAACCATTCTTGGTTCTACTTTGCGATGGCTTGTGTTTCATCCCCCTTATTCCGATCGGGATTGCGATCGCTCATTGCGATCGCATATTCCGACGGGGTTTAAGGTATATTGCGACGAAGTGCTGCCAAAATTTTGACAACCACATTCGGATGGATTTTGGTACTTTAGTTATTCCGACAGTTTTTATTTTTTAGACATTTCGATAGTTTAAAATTAAAAAAAAAAAAAAAAAAGAAAAAAAATAAGTTATATATATATTGCGACACCAAAAACACATTCCGATACAATAATGACATTGCGATGGACAATATGCTTTGGCGCCAATTTGAGCTAGCAGGTTGCTAGCTTGAGCTAGCTGCCTGCTAGCTTGTTTATTTATTGTTTTTGTTCCGTAGTTGTTTAGTTTAATCTGAAAGTTGTTCCGATTTAATTTCTGAAAGTTACGTATTTTTAGTTAATTTTTTCTTCCAATTTTAAAATTAATATTTTTTCGTAAAGTTTAAGTTTTATCTTTTATTTAGTACCCGCTTTAGGTTTTGCCTGGTTTAGCTTTAAAGTACAATTTTAGTTTTATTCTCTCCTTTTTCATTTAGTAAACTTTATTTTCGAGTCGATAGTTAATTTCGTCTTTTGGTTTTATTTTTATTAATTGTTTCGCTTTAAATTACGTTTTATTATTTGTTTTAATATTCATTTTAATATCGTTTTAACTTTTAGTTTTTAATATTCACCTTCTATTACTTTTATTATTTGTACTTGTCGTTAGTTTGTTTTTAAATACCTTTCGCATTTACTTTTTAATTAGTTATAGATAATCAACTTCCCTTTTTCTTAACCAAAAACAATTGAGTCACACATTTAACCGGAAATCAATTCGTTAAGACACCGAGAAAACGAACTTTTTCAACTAGCAAAATCCAAATTTCAAATGGCGCCGCTGCCGGCTCTTTTCGTGAGGATCGAAGGTTTTCTGTGAAAGACGCGTTGGCTTTTGGGACCCGTTCACTCGTGCACGTTATTTTTTGTATCGAAAATTTTCAAAAATCCCAAAAACATTTGAAAAATCATAAAAAGCATTTCTTTTTCAAAGTTTTGCACCAAAAATATTCTTCTTGCTTATCTATTTTCTTTATGGATTTTTATGTCCATTGCGTCGGGTGTGGGAGACGATTGTACGGGAACGACTCTTGTCAATGGTGTACATGTGAGCGGTGCAGAAACGATATCAAAGATACACAATTAATACCAGGATTTTGTCCCTTGTGCCACTCACTTAATTCATCCTTTTTGAACCCACCTACTCTTTCCCCGTGCATCTATTGTGGAAGCGATTCTCATTGGCATGTTTCGTGCCCGGTTCAATACCCGTCTGTTCACGGACAAGAACCGGGGCACAATTATGACAATGAAAATAGCTATCCACAAGACGCACCCGACTTTTCTCCTTACCCTTCTTGCCAAAATTGTGGGGGTCCTCATGATACCTATTATTTTCAACCAATGAACTATTATGAGCACAATCCGTGTCCTCAGTTTTCTTCACCCATGGATTATTATGAACCAAACACGGTTTCTAATTCTTCCCAACCGATGAACTACTATGAGCCACAACCATGCTATAATTCAGGTTTTCAACATTTTGAGCCCCCACATCATACCCTCAATCATCAATCCTCTCAGGGAATTCATATTGATCAACAACTCACTACTCTAGAAAGGCACGGCATTATTTTGGACATTCAAGAAGCCTTTGTTCGGTTCAAAGAAGCATGGGAAAAAGAGAAGAGACAGCAACAAGAGCAAGTATCTAATCTTAATGATTATACCCCTCCTCCTGTGCGGCAATACTATTATGATGATGATGATGACGATGAGCCTACTATTTCTTGGAATGATCTTACTGCTCAATGTCCTAGTGCAATTGTCATCCCTCCTCTCAATATCCCAAACGTGTCTACGGATTGTGATACATTGCATGAGCTTGGTGATGTTGGTCTCGACAAAGTATTGGATGATGAGGTTTGTGACTTACCTGCTATGGAGCCTGAGGACGACGTTGCTCTTACGGTAGAGGTCGATCCTAGTGATGACGATTCTTCTCTCTGCTATGAGAATTTCACTTTTGAAATTTCTCAATCTCTACCGGGAGATGCGGGTGATGACGATTTATTCTCTTCGGCCTACGAGAAGTTCACCTATGAACTTGATCTTGTGGATGAGGTTGACGACGTGCTTCTTCGCGATAGATTACGGAAAGTGCACCTTCTTATTGCTTAAATTGAAGCGTTGACTTCTCCTCCTCTTTCCGAGCCTTTACCTCCATCTACTCCTACCGTTGAAGATAATGACCCATTGCTGGAAGAAATCGACATTCACTCCATGCCTCCAGGTATTGATGACAATGACATGGAGGGTGACATTATTTGTGATAATCTGCTGCAGGAAAGTATTGACCCAAGTCCCCCTCCCGAGCACCTTTCATCCTCCCATTTAGAGACTATCTCGGAGGATGAGTGCTTTGACCCGGGAGGTGACATTGCTTATGCTATCATTGATAACATCACGGCTTTGCCGAATGCTCAGCCTCCATTGTCTTTGGGGGAGGACAATGTGCTTACTTTACCCACCCCACCTCCAGTGGATCTTGATTTCACATGCTTTACGTATGTTGAAAGGACCTTCCTCCCATTCAAGACTTATCCCCCCGCCTCTCCTTTGTTGATGTCAACCGGGAACGAGGACAAGGTCTTTGATCCCGGTATCAAATTCGAGGCTTCCCCATGGACCATTTAATTCGGGGACGAGTCAGGCTCGTGACTCGGTTAATATAAACAAGCGCTTTTTGGGAGGCAACCCAATTATCTATCTATTTTCACCATAAGTGTAGGGGGGAGCCCCGTTGGTGTTTCTTGCTTTCTTTCTTATCATGTGCAGGGATTAGAGCTTCAAAGACACACTCTTGATGACTTTTGACGAACCGTGATTCCGTGTTCCCTTCTTCCCGGTTCTATCCTAAACTCTTTTCGATTCACTATTTTATATTTCTCAATATTAAAATAGGAATCTCTTTAGTTATCTTTTCCTTAACGAGATTTAAACAAAGTGCAAAATGTCCTAAGTGTAGGGGAGTTTACTCCCACATGCTTAAACATTGAGGACAATGTTTATATTAAGTGTAGGGGGACTTCTATCGAAGTTAAGTGGTCTTTTCCTTGTATTTGCCCTCATTTTAACCAGAAAATCAATTTTTCGACATTTTTCAAAATTTTTAATCTATTTTGGCCTAGTTGTAGTCTCCTTTATTTTTGTTACTCTCTAGCATTTTAATAAAATGGTTTTAGCAAGTTTAGATATCTTAGATATATTAGGCCCGTTGTGAATATTTTGACTCAACCCGAGTTTACTTATCCAAGTTCACTCTAGCTAGTATCCTTAACCATGTAGACCTTAATTGGTTTATTAGGCTAAGCATCCACGAGTCTCATTCCTTGAGATTTTAAATTGTGGAGAACGAGAAATGATACAGTTGGTTACAAGTTTGGTATTCTCTCATTAACTTATGTGAGTTAATTATGATCTTTTTCTCCCATCACTTGCTAATAAATTATCTGCAATAAGTAAGGTCGTACGATTTGAAAAGTTACTTAGCTTCTAGCCCAAGATCGTTTAAAAGTTTCTCGGTAATGATAAGAGTTCATAGCCAAGGCATAACTTATGAAGCGGGGCGCGAAGATTGGCGAGTCCGAAAAGGCCCTAACAAGGCATGAGGATTCCATTTTATTGCTGAAGATCCAAAGTGATGTGAAAAGCATTATTCCCAAAATCAATATGAAGGATCAAGACTCACGACGAAAAGCAATCAACTCCCATAAAGATCATGGAGAAATCTATCCGAAAAGACCCTAACAAGGTATGAGGATAAATAGATCCAAGTCCGAAAAGGAGGCGGATCGTTGTATCTCAATATCCTAATTAGAGATTGAAGAATAATCATGAAGTCGTGGTCAACAAAGCTGGAGTACTACTCAAAAAGTCTCCAAGTGAAGAAACTCTATAACGAAGAGAAGACCATTATCTCAAAAACGTCTCTCGAAGATATGAAGTATGAAGTACATGCCAAATATCGTCCCGAGAAAGGTCTCAAATCGTGAACCAAGTTATGCCAAGATATGAACTTTTTGATATCCCGAGAAGCAGTTTTAAGAGATTTTGTCCTTTAGCTAACTATTAATCAAATCGTCCTACTTTGCTTTCAGCCCTAATAAACTATCGCAATAAGTCAACAATGCATCCTCGTGATCATTCAAGACATCAATAAAATATAAGAGATACCCGTAGGAATAAGGGAGTTTCAGTGATTAATTGAACCACATGAGTAAATGTTTGTTATGCTAACTTGTACTAACAATGATCTTGTTTTTAAGCTTGGCATGGGGAACGTGAAACTTGAGGGTGATAAACATTCATGACACACAAGCCCTAATGTAAGTCTTAGATTTCTTGACAAGTTTCTTCCTTGTTGCATCTTGTTATTTTCTATCTTTTTGATTTTCCTTAGTTGATTAATAAAGGCCAAGATGGATTAATTATGATGAAAAATGTAAACTTGCTTTGTAACTAATGCATTGCATGAGGACATTGCAATGGTTAAGTGTAGGGGATTTGATAGGTGTGAAAACACCCATCTTTTTACCACATAATTACAATAATAACCAAGCCAAAACGTGTATTTTACGTCGTAAATGTCGGAATTATGCGTGGTTTGTGTTTTTATTGTGATTTAGGACGAAAAGATGAAAAGTGGAGAAAACACGGGCACTCACAGGCTTTTATAGAAGAAAACGACAAAAGACGAAGTCAAGAGATCAAGAGTGCAAAAAGAACGGAAGTCCAAGGCCTATTCTGAAGATTTATCGAAGAACAAGTCTAAAGACGGAAGTTTACTTAAAGCCGAAGAACTCGAGTCTAATAAATAAATAAATTATAAGACGAGTTTAATTAATCCCGAGACAAAGTCGATAAAGTCGAAGAACTTAAAAGATGAGAAGACGTGAAGAAAGAAAGAAAGAGGAGGCAACACATGCACCTCCCCATTTCCTATAAATACCCTCCTAAACTCATTTAGGAGGGTTGGTTAGTTTTAGTTTAGCTTAGTTTTTCTTTCATTTTTGTAGGTGATTCTAGAGAGAGAAAGTGACAGTTTCTCTCACTAGGATCCCAATCTTTTATCTTCCTTTCTTGTTTTTAATCAAGCCTTCACCTTTGATAATTTAATTCTTGTTTTAAGCTTAATCTTATTCTACCTTTCTTAGCTTTTTATTTGTGCTTAATCCGAAATTCTTTACACAATTAGTTTTTGTTTTATGTTTGATTTATGAAAAGGTTTATCTTTTGGTTAATCTAAGTTTCCTACGAATCAAGCTTTGAGCTTGACATGCTTATTGGCGTAATTTATGTCTAGCTTATTGTTTTAAGTTTTTTTAAAAAGTTTTAGTCTTTTTAAAGTTTGTTTATTTTGTGTTTTTATAAAGTTTATGAATTTTGTCTTTTAAAAAGCTTTCAAATTTATGCTTATTAAGTTGTTCAAGTTTCGGTTTAGTAGCTTATTGTATGTGCTTATTATGTTTTAAGCTTACCACCAATTTTGGTTTAAGGTTGGTTTCCATCGCAATATAAGGGTTTTATACATTCCGACGGGCAGCCTATGTTCCATCGCAATAACCATTCTTGGTTCTACTTTGCGATGGCTTGTATTTCATCCCCCTTATTCCGATCGGGATTGCGATCGCTCATTGCGATCGCATATTCCGACGGGGTTTAAGGTATATTGCGACGAAGTGCTGCCAAAATTTTGACAACCACATTCGGATGGATTTTGGTACTTTAGTTATTCCGACAGTTTTTATTTTTTAGACATTTCGATAGTTTAAAATAAAAAAAAAAAAAAAAAAAAAAAGTTATATATATATTGCGACACCAAAAACACATTCCGATACAATAATGACATTGCGATGGACAATATGCTTTGGCGCCAATTTGAGCTAGCAGGTTGCTAGCTTGAGCTAGCTGCCTGCTAGCTTGTTTATTTATTGTTTTTGTTCCGTAGTTGTTTAGTTTAATCTGAAAGTTGTTCCGATTTAATTTCTGAAAGTTACGTATTTTTAGTTAATTTTTTCTTCCAATTTTAAAATTAATATTTTTTCGTAAAGTTTAAGTTTTATCTTTTATTTAGTACCCGCTTTAGGTTTTGCCTGGTTTAGCTTTAAAGTACCATTTTAGTTTTATTCTCTCCTTTTTCATTTAGTAAACTTTATTTTCGAGTCGATAGTTAATTTCGTCTTTTAGTTTTATTTTTATTAATTGTTTCGCTTTAAATTACGTTTTATTATTTGTTTTAATATTCATTTTAATATCGTTTTAACTTTTAGTTTTTAATATTCACCTTCTATTACTTTTATTATTTGTACTTGTCGTTAGTTTGTTTTTAAATACCTTTCGCATTTACTTTTTAATTAGTTATAGATAATCAACATCCCTTTTTCTTAACCAAAAACAACTGAGTCACACATTTAACCGGAAATCAATTCGTTAAGACACCGAGAAAACGAACTTTTTCAACTAGCAAAATCCAAATTTCAGCGGCTAATGTGAACCATTAGAATTGAGAAGCCGATGGCGTTAGATGTATAAAAGGCCACTTGTGGTTGCCTAAATATGGAGATTTTGAGATGTAGTCATCTCGTAAGTATAAGTATTCTATTCATGATATTTTTGACTAAATGTATCTTTGTTTGAAGAAGTTGTGCTAATGAAAAATTATGAAGGCATACATTGCCTCATACATTATTAAACGTCTAGCTATCGCAAAGGTCATCATCTGAATTTGATTCGATTTGGGTCATCGTCGACAGACTGACCAAATCTGCTAATATCATTCTCGTTAATGATAAATTCTTGATGAAGAAATAGACTCTTTTGTATTTAAAGGAGTTATGTAAACATGGTGTGCCTGTATCGATCATCTATATCAAGATCCTCGCTTCGCATCGAATTTCTAGAGATTTGCTCAGAAGTCATTGAGAACGAATCTTGATGAGAGTATTGTGTACCATCCCAATCGAAGGGACGAGGTAAAGTAACGATACAAAATGCCATAAGTGTTGCTTTATGTTTGAATGATTGACCTTTGGTAATAAACCGCATAATCGTTTTCCTTTGGAGAGATTATCATTGATAACTATCGTATTAGGATCGAGATCGAATCTCGTTAAGATTTAAAAATAAGAGCATTTGTAACCAGGAGTTGAGATGAAGACACCCGACATACACCCATTGTGAGTTGGACATGTCTTTTAGGTTTAAGGTTTCCTATAATGGCGAACCTATCCTTACAAAATACTCGACCCGCGAGACCTGAAATGATTGTTGAAATTAGGATTTGATTATTGACTGCCAATAGTGGGCAGGAGGTTATGTGAATATGAAATGTAGATCTCGAAGTGCCAGATGGGTAGCGAAGTTATGCCAAAAATTTTAACCATGGAAAAATGAATTGATGATCTGGAAGATCATGGGATATAAGTCCCCGTTGTATGGGACCATTGAGATGATATAAAAGATTGGTTTGAAAGGCATATAAGCTGGATCTACCCTAGGACTTCAAGGGCTGCGTGAATTGTGTTTCCTATATCGAACTTGATGAAATGTCTATCAAGTGAAAATCTGACTATTCCTTAATGAAATTTAGATCGGCGAAAAGATGCATTCGTCAAAAACCCGTGAACATCATGGATAGAGAAAGTAAGTCAACATTAAGCCTGATCTTATTCCCGTAGTTATGTTTGATGAAACTCGCGTATTGTAATGGATTACACTTGTGAGAAAAGACCGAATGTGGAGGAAATACCCACATGGCTTTAACTCTATAAGAAGCGAGTAGTAAGATAAGATGATCTTTGAGGATAAAGATCCTGTTTAGGGGTAAATGCTGTGACAATCCGTCAATTTATGGTTGATATTTTATTCTCAAGTGTTATTTAAAAACATTATTTTAATGTTATATTATTAACTCACTTATTTTGGGAAGAAATTCGGATTTACGTCTTGAAGTAGCATCGACTACGTCTAAACCGGAGGACTCTACGTTACGTGCTTACGTTTACATACACCGTTTTGTTGACAGTCCGACATTTCAGGTAAATAAATTTATCCGTGATTATTATTTTGGAATTTTAAATTTGTGTTGGTTCATAAACTCACAAATTTACGAGAAGAGATTAGGACTTACGATTATAATTTAACGTCCTTTACGACTAAACCGGAAACCTTAGGATTACGTATTTACGTTTTTGAACTCCGTTTTTGATGAGACAATTTTTATTAGATTCGTTTTGTGCCGTTGATTCATAATTTAGAAAAATGTTTTTCGTAAAATGACCCGAGGGCACGTAAATCGAGGAAACTAGAATCGAGGAGTACCCGTAAATTAATGGGGATGGGATAAGTTTACACTTGCCCACCCCCATACATGTGGCATCTAAGTAAGCTACATAACCTACTCATGTGTCAAGCTTACAAGATAAGTAAGACACATGTCTTACTTACCTTCATAAACTAGCACCAACACACAAAACCACTAGCACTAAAACCATTTATCATTTTCATACATGCAAAAACCACCAAATCCTCTCCTCTCTCTCTAAATTTCGTCCAACAATCATCAACAACACCCCTCATTTGATCTATTTTATCCATAAAATCATGTGTTATTCATACACATGATGATGCTCCTTTGAAGCTTTGAAGATTGGAGGTGATTCTAACATCCAAGGAGGTGATTTGGTGATGTCCAAGGGCTGATTTCTACAAGAAGTTTACAAATATTGGTGGTCTTCAAAGTTGGTGTTGATCTATCACAAGTTCTTCCATCAAAATCCAAGCCTTGATCATAAACTACACAACCTTGGTGGTATAGAGATTGTTCTTCCTATCCTTTTGTTATTTTGATTATGTAATCTTGTATTTTCTTTATTTATGTATATGTATATGATGATGAATGATGATTACAAATATTATGTGGGGATTTGGTGTTGATAGATTTGATAAACATGGGTAAAAAGATGGAAAACCACATGTAAAATGGTTAAAATCTTGCTAAATATGATGGCTGTATAAAAAAGTAAGTAACCAAAGATTAAAATGATAAAATGATAAAGTGGAATCCATTTAAAATAAGTGTTAGATGTCATACACATGTGAGAGTTGGCCATGCAATAGAATCATCAAAATGAGTGAGATATGATCAAAACAAGATTAGTGTACCAATCTGAATAGTCTGTTTGGTAGGGACTGTTAAGGATAGATAGACATGGAATGAGCAGTAGCTATAACTAACTTATTTGTAGCACATAATATGAAGATTATGCCATCCAAAAATGAGCTTCTATCTCCATATAGAACTCTAGATATGGCTGTTTTGGTGAACATGAAAGTAAAAATCAGATTTTGGAAATTAAAGTATAATAGTATTATATAAGCACTCAAATAAAAATAGTATAAAATGTGAATTAAAACCCACTAACTCATATAGTACATTTATATAAATATTTATAAGGATAAATAAATGGACATTTTATAAAAATGGTAGCTTGATAAGTTTTATAAGTTATAAAACTATAAACATGATTTTTACGACTTTTTCGGCTATTACCGTAAAATTAACGTTTTTGTTAAATAAAACTTAGACGGTTGGACCCGTCTAATGTAAAATTTTATAAACTCATATACTGGTATATAAACATATATAACAAGTAAAAACCTATAAAACCCGAACTATATAACATACGGACATTAACGGGCTGAGTTAACGTTATTGGACTAATAATACAACAAAATGGGCTAAAACACTTATAAACTTATTTATTGGGCTTAACCCATTTGGGCCCAACATGTAAAGTATAAATACTGATAATACAAGTATAAAATGGATTAATACAAGTTAATGAACTTATAATAGGCTTATTGGACCTAAAACATGTAAATAGGTAAAACTAGTAAACTAGTAAAAAGTTACCAATACATAAACACTAAAATGAGTAAATAAGAATATATAAACTCACTTGATCATCATCATATATATAAAATCATCATATGTATACATAATTATTATTTTGATAAAGTCTAGGTTTCCGTGATTGAAGCATGTACCGTACATCCAAATCGCGGATAGCCTTCCCACATCAACGTGAGTTCATAGCCTCGCACTCTTTTAAATGTTTTTATGAAATGTTTTATAAACCCGCGAGGGAGATAACATGTTAGTTTGATAAAATAGGACACCATTTGTCTCGAATTGTTTGTTTATTGATTTGGACCCGAATGATTGTATGACCCGATGAATGCTTAAATGACCCGATAGATGAAATGAAATGGATTATTAAAGTTAGGTTATGTCACTAAAAGTCTCATTAGCATGAATTGTGAACTACCGGGATTTGGTAGACGCTTATGCATATAATAGTACTATTTGGGGACGATCACCCCAGTTCGCGCCTTGACGGTTGATCCCGTCGTGCCACATTGATTGGTAAGCGAATTTATGTATGAGAAGATTTACACAAGCGTGATTATTGTGACGACACGCTAATTTAGATGGGCAAATGAGTTTCGGGCTAGCTACCCGTTTTTTTGTTGTAGTAAGGTAACAATGTCATGCGGCTTATAATAATCCAATTAACGAAATACTGCTATACGCAACAAATTACGATATATTGCCTGACTAGCAATATGGGGTCTTACTATTGATATTATATTCGTGTTTTGGTTTTCATAACCATATTCATATAATGGTTTTTATTTAACTTTATACAACGTTATAGAACGTATTGTATGATGTTTTTACGACATTGGCTCGTATAATGATTTTGAAGGCAAATGCCTATATTATGATTTTGATAAAGATTTGTATAAAATGACTTTGGCTATTTTATGGCCTATTACAAAGATTCGTACAAAATGATTTTCGGTAATAATTTTATACCGATGTTATATTGATGGATTTAATTAAAACTCTATGAACTCACTCGGCGTTTTCGCTGACCTTTTCTTTTAACATGTTTTATCTCAGGTACTTGAAGGTAATTCTAGGGAAGACAACAAGAATTCATGGCCCGCACTTAAACAATAATTTCCATTCAAATGTTTTGTAAAAATTGTATGAAATACTATGACTTGGGACCTATGTAAATTTGATATTTATGAATGGAAATGCTTTATTATTAAAACGACGCGACTTTTAAGCGTTGTCTATGATGTGAGTAATGTGCTATCCCGTAACACCAACTGTTCTTCCGCTGTATTGAGTTGTATAAATTTGGGGGTGTTACAGAACATTGGTTCATCCAAAGGTTTGGTAAATATATCAGCTAGCTGATATTCAGTAGGGATGAAATGTAATTTAATATCTCCCTTTAAGATGTGGTCCCCGAGGAAATGATATCTTATGTCTATGTGTTTAGTCCTTGAGTGTAGGACTGGATTATTTGAAATGGCAATCGCACTGGTGTTGTCACAAAAGATAGGGACTACTTTGTATTCCACATTATAGTCCCTGAGTTGACTTTTCATCCAAAGGATGTTTGCACAACAACCAGCAGCTGCCATGTACTTAGCCTCAACAGAGGACATTGCGACCAACTGTTGTTTCTTTGCACTCCAACATACTAGCTTGCCACCTAGGAATTGACATGCACCTGAGGTACTTTTTTTATCCATATTGCAGCCAACATAGTCTGAGTCTGAGTATCCTTTAAGATCGAAGCCTGAGCAACAAGGATACCATTGACCTAGTGAAGGAGTACCCTTCAGGTACCTGAAGATTCGTTTAACAACGGTAAGATGTGATTCTTTGGGATCAGGCTGATATCTTGCACATAGAATTGTTGAGAACTGAATATCAGGTCTGGTTGCAGTTAGGTACATTAATGATCCAATCATTCCCCTAAATAAGGTTTGATTGACTGATTTACCAGTGAGATCAGGACCTAAGTTATTGGGAGGAACCATGGGAGTCTTTACTGAAGCATACTCAGAGATATCATATTTCTTATGTATTTCTCTGGTGTATTTTTCTTGACAGACTCAGATCCTTTTGTGTAACAACCCAAACCCTTGGTCATTATTTAATTATACTTTTACGTATATTTTTGAAATTTTTGACGAGATGGATTGTCATAACGATTGGTGATTTGATTTGGATGAATGATTGGAAGTTATATTTTTACGTTTTGACGAGTTGTGAGGATTATTAGTAATGACGATATCAACGGATGCCCAGAAATTTTACGTTTTATTTTAGACATGTCGATGTTTAATATTTTGACGTTTTTATTTTTAATGTCGTATTAAGTCGTGCCGGGACTATATAATATCATATTTTGTGTGCGTTTTAAGTTTTGAGAAGTATTTTTATGAAACCCGAGACCCATAAATATTTTCAAAAGTGACTAATAGTCATTTCCCACTTTTTAAACAAGTAATTGCATTTTGGTCCACAAGAATCACATTTGGCAAAAACTACCCTAAACTTTTACCATATAAATTGAATTTTATAACACTAAAAACACACAACAACCACCACTAACCAAAAATTCACTCTCTCCTCTCTCTCACTCCATCTTGCTCTCACCCATATCACACCAAAAATCACCATCATCTCAAAATCTTGTTTGAATCTCTTAATTCTAATCAAAGACTCATCTTAGTTTCATCAATCTCTACACATTGGTATGAAATTTGGCTACATGCAAGAACATTTTTGTAAAACCCATTTCTTAATGAAAATCTTGTGTTTTGATCTTAAATAATGGTTGTATGTAGGTGTTTATCTTGTTATATATCATTTTTGATGGTTGCATGTTAAAATTTTTAGTTGGGTTTTATTTGATTTGATCATCTAGGATGATATAGTGTGTTAGGATTGAAAGTAGTAATATTAGGATATAGTGGTAAAAATGATGTTAAAATGTGATGAAAAATTGATTTTGAGTGATTTTTAAAAGGGTATTTTTGAACAGATTATTAAAGTTAATTTTCAGAAAATATGAGTTTGAGTTTGGTATGAACTAACTAGATGTTGTTATAGAGGATGTCTTAAGCTTCGATTTGGTATAAGGTAGAGCTTATAGCTCCAAACGAGCGAAAAGTTACGTTAGTTTGATTATTCGTGTACCGGGAGACGAGTATCGGCACAATATATAATTGTTGTCGATATTTGGATCGAATCTCGGGGACTATAAAAAGGATTTTGAAATGAGTCATGGACTGATGTTGAATGATAAACATGAGGATGTTGAGTTTATTTTCAAAGTTGAGTGTCGGTTTTGTAAACGGAGTAAAATAAATAAGTTAAAAAGACTATATGACTTGTTGACGTAAAACTGTCCGGTTTTTGTAGTTCGAAGACGAGTCAGGCAGGGAACTTTGAAAGTAAAATATTTTAACCAACTTTTGGGAGGTCTTTCTATATATAGTAAGTGAAGTTTCTGATTAGTATCGTATGCTATTGACGTGTTTAAGTAAGGAAAACAGTTTGGACGATTAACATATATATATCGACAGTTTTTAAAAGAATAAAAATATAAAAGTGTACGTAAGAAGGAATTATTAAATTGAGTATGGTGTGAGTTTGATTTTTACTTTGATTTATTTATTTCATTTTATTAAGTACGAAATATTACTTGGATGTATCATTAAAGGCACGCGTTTTGTTTTGATAGATTGTGAATTTCGTGTTCGCCGGGCATCATTGATCGTTCAAAGTCGTCATTCTACTGTTAATACTTCAGGTGAGTCTATAGCCTCGCTTTCTACTTGTTTTAATGATTTTAAAACCCACGAGGGGGATACGTGCTATTAGAAGTAAAATGAACACATGTCATGAGTAATTGTTGGACCCGAATGTTGCCTTTGTTGATTTCGGTTGTATAAGTACCTAAATTGCAAAAGTCCCTAAATTCATGAGCCGTTAACTATCTTCTGACTTGATGTTGCGAGTTGGGAATAGCCGCTTATTCTAATGATAGTACTATTGGGCTGACGATCCTATCTGAGACCAGGGCATTACGCTGAGTAACCTCTGGGAAGGATAATTTTACGAGAATAAGAATTGGTATTCTTGGAATTGATACCCTAGTAAGGGCACTGGTAATTCTTATAGTCATGCTAGCATTTGGCGTGAGTGACTAAGTTAAGGAGTCGGTGTCATGAGCTTAATACAATTCAATAGCTATTGCTATAAGACGAAATGCCTGATTAATAGATTGTATGGCCACAATGCTATTAAACAATTGTGAATGATTTTTACGATGTGTTCAATTCTGTTTTGTAAAACCTATAGACTTGCTCAACCTTTGTGTTGATGATTTTAAGCATGTATTTCAGGTACTTGAAGTTGTTGAGTTGCGGAGCTTGCTGTAGAAGGATTGCGGGATTGATTTTGTAGTAATTTGGTCTAAAACATATTTCTTTCCCGATTGTCATAAATTTGTAGTATATGGTCAAGTATTTTGGTAAAAGGTTGTCGACTTGTTAAGATCCTTAGGGAACCTGTACGCTACTCTGATATATTTTTAAACTGATTTTACTTGGGATTGAAGGTTTTAGACACTTATTTAAATTATTTCCTTATTTATTCCTAAATCTACTGTTTTTAGGTCGTATAAAGAGTGTTGTAAAATGAAGTTTGTGAATAACACCCAATTGTGTATTTCCGCTGCACAATGTAAATTGGGGGTGTTATAGATTGGTAACCAGAGCTTTTTAGTTATAGCGAATTAGGTCGATTTTTTTGAAACTGTCCTAAACTATAACTTTGGTATCAAAAGTGTTTTACAAAAGCAACGCAACTTCTCTGCAAGGCTCTGGTAAGATTATTTATTTTTGTTATGCTTTGTTATTATAGATGTATCCCTCAAAACTGTTCTGAATTCCTGAGTATTTATTAAGTAAATACTACGATAAGGTATTGGTAGTAATGAAAGGACGTGGAGTACTTTCATCATAATTTCATTTTTATGAGTATTGTATAATTATCATTTGCATTGCATTGCATCGCATACATATATATTTGGCATACGTAAATTATTTGCATTTGTATAATTATGCATTGCATATATATTTTTGAATAATGACCTTATGTACCTTTGAATTTTCTGTGATTTCAGAAAATGTCTGACATACCACTTTACAACAATAGGCGGTGATTTGCTGTAGGTCAACGGAGTTTGTAGTATCAGCGAGTAGGGGATCATAAGAATTCAGGTGGATGGTTAGATTATGAGGATGATACGGATGATAAGAAAAATGTTGTAGAATCTGAAAGTGATAATTATAGGACTGAGAGTGAAGTTGGAAGAACTGAGGTTAGAGCTGAAGTGAGAAATTATGGAACTGATTTTTAGAAATATCAGGAAGAAAGAAATAGGCTTCGCAGGTTAAGTGAATATGTAGCTCATCTTGGGCCGTATCTTGGACAGCATTGGAAGTTCCAGGATAGTGAGGTGTATGCTGATTCGCTTTATATGATAGATCCGCCGTGTCAAGGAGCGCATTTGAGGTATGGATTTGAGGAGCCGCATGTTTTAATCCAAAATGGAGGTGCTGCAAGTTAGGACCAGATGAAGATGAAGCAGCGACGAGCCAAGTTGGAGAAAATGATGTGCCACGTCCAATGGAGTGATGGAGTGATGGATCTTTGTTGTATTTCAGTTTATGTATTGTTGTGTTGTATTTGGATTATTTAGATGTTGTGAGGTAGTATTGTGATGGATTATTATTGTTGTTGTTTAGGATGATAAGGGTGACTGTAGGGACAAGATTTTGTTGCGATTTTCTCGGATTTATGGATGAAATCTACTATTACCCTTTAGTATTTTGATGTGTCTTCATTATCTTCTCTTTTGTGAGATGATTGTGGAATTTAGGTAGTATTGTGTTGTTGGCGCATGTAGTATTCATGACATATCTTGATGAAAGGATCCTCTTCTTTCTATCTCGATGTGTACACTTATCATGTTTCTTTCTACTGTTATCGCATAGATAGAGTGAGTGAGATATGTTTCTGTCATTAGCAGGGATTCCTACGTGACTGAGTATCATGAAATATGTCTCCACAAGTTGTTAACTTTAGGGAAGATTATATGATTGTGGGAATAGTTGTTAGATTGTTTGAAGCTGATAGTGCTGCGAGGAGACGAGGTGCTGAGATTGAAGATGCTGCTTTCCAGTTGAAGATGCTGCTGAGCTTGAAGATGCTGCTATTCCAGTTGGAGATGCTGCTGTTATTCTGCAAGGTTTAGAAGGATGTCTGTGTGTTAGATTCCTAGTAATGAGAAGAGATGCGGTGAAGAGTGTCGTATGGATATTAATGGTAATTGGAAAGGTGCAATTATATGGATAAGTTCGAGTCACTGATGGATGTTTTGATATATCAATAGTCATTTGGGAATGTTCAACTAGACGAAAAGAGAGTAATTTAAATATTGATCCTGATTCAAAATTAAGTATGGCAGAAAAGGGTGAAGGAATGGTATTGTTGCGAATGACAGTAAGGAATAGAAAATTATTTCCTCTAATAGAAGGTAAACTTGGAATTTAACAGTGTAATATCCCATACTTAACGTCATCGTTTTACCCCAACTATGTAACGTATTTTGAGTTTCTAAGTAATGGTGAGTATTGTTATGTTTGATGGTTTACGTTGAAACCGGTAATGTGTGCATATATTTAATTGTTTTGATGACTGAAGAGTACTACTAGTGAACATGATGCCGATGGATGCCCAAATTTTATATTTTAGTATCGACTATCTCAATATTGGAGATTTTTGAAATTTTTGTTTCATTACGTCTTAAGTTGAGTCGGAACCTTACTATTGCTTTTCGTGTGCGTTTAAATCTTTGAAAAAGTATTTTATTGAACGAGACTTAAATTTTTATGAATCCGGGACGAGACCCGACTCTCGTAAATTTATAAAAACCGACTAGGTACCATTCCCGCTCTTTAAAACTAGCTTTGCAACAAAGGCCAAAATAAGACTATATTGACAATTTCTACCCTCTCTCTCATATTTAAGGAACTTTCACACACACATCTCTCATTTTTACACTCAAAAATTTCACACACTCTCCTCTCTCTCTCTACACCATACGGCCACCATCACACCACCACCAAACCACCACCAAAAATCATTTTTGTAGAAATCTAATCAAAGACCCATGTTTCTAACATCATTGTGAGTAAATCCCACCACAAAAATCCAACATGCAACAACATTTTTCTTAAGATTTGATTTTGATAATTTTTGATAAAAACTATGTTTTGATCTAATTAAATTAGTGGGTTTGTGTTTAATTGTGTTTAGGAACACACTATTGAAATAATGGAGCTTGGAGCAAACATTTTCTTGATGATTTCAGCCCCCAAACCCACGAAATTTGTGGGGGGTTTGGGTGTTCTTGGTGTTTTTGATCTATTTAATCATTGTAAGGTTCCATTGTGGTTGTTATTATTATTTTAATCATTTTCCTTTGAGTGCATGCATTTGTTTATAGTTTTTGATAAAGTGCATGATGATCATGCAAGTGATTAGGATATTGGGAGTTGTTGTAGATGATTAATATGGGTTATTTGAGGTGTTGGTGAAGTTGGAAATGGATCAAAATAGGATTTGGTATAGTTTTGAAGTGGTCATTTTAGACCAGTAGGTCTAAGGCTATTTTCGTGGTTTTAGGTCTGGGGTAAGGTTTATATTATTGGATATAGTTGTAGTGGTCGTCGAGACGGTCGTTTCGGTATAAGATAGAGCTTTTAACTCCAAACGAGTCAAAAGTTACATAGGTTTGAATATTCGTGTACCGGGAGGCGAGTATCGACGCAATCCGAAATTGTTGTCGATATTAGGTCAAATCCCGGAGACTATAACTTGAGTTTCAAAAATGGTCAAGGGCTGTTCTCAGGCCCTAAACTTATCATTTTGAGTCTATTTTCAAAGTCAAGTGGCGATATTGTAAATGGGAATGTTTAACAAGATCAAAATGGTTTTACGAGTCAAGTGTGTAAAACAGTCCGGTTTTTAAGGTCGAAAGATGTGTCGAGCAGGTGGGTCTAAAATGTGAATAATTTGATGAAATTTTAACTGAGTCTTCTACAGATATTGAGTGAGTTTGTCACCAAGTTTCGTCGAAAACGGAGATGTGTAGGTATGGGAAAACAGTGGGTACTTTTGGTAAGTACCGGCTGAGTATTATTGAGAGGTACTTAACCTCGCGCCATAGTTTGAGGTGAGAGACTAAACTATTAAATTCTAAAATTTCTAAAAGATATAAGTCTTAGGATTAAGTGTATATTCTGAGATTGGAGACCCGTGTTGGGTACTTGAACCGTGTTGATTTGGCATCATGAGATGGATCAATATCGAAGATACTAGTTTTGGAAAGCTAGTATATGTTGTGGGGTTTAGAAGGGATTCACTTGCATTGGTTGGCCATGTCTATGTACATACTATTTTGAATCATTGGTTTTATTATACTAAGTATGTTTTGAGATACTTGAGTATGTGGTTAAGCGCGCACCTTATTTGTTAGGTGGCGGCTTTTGGCGTATATATTTGGGAGGCATCTTCACTTCGGCGATCACTACTACTACTAGCTTCGTGTATCATCTAAGGTGAGTCTATAGCCTCGCTTTTATACTGGTTTTAAATGATTTTAACCCGCGAGGGGGAATACATGCTATTTGAAACAAATAGAACACAAGTCTTTGAATGATTGTTTAAACTTAAATGTTGTTTTGATTGTAACAAGTACGTTGAGTACAATGGAATTGGTACGTTGAGTACAATGGAATTGGTACATTGAGTACAATGGATTGGTACGTTGAGTACAATGAATTGGTGTGGACTCGTATACCAATGTAGGGTCACACAAGGGAATTGTGATTGAAATGGATTGGTACGTTGAGTACAATGGATTGGTACGTTGAGTACAATGAATTGGTGTGGACTTGTATACCAACGTAGGGTCACACAAAGGAACTGTAAATGAAATTGCTTTTTATATACTTGTGTTCAAATGATAATTTGCAAAACCTATAGATTCGCTCAACCTTTGTGTTGACCCTTTTAAGCATGTATTTCAGGTAATCAAGATGGATAGCAGCGGGGCATGCAAGGAGGGAGTTGGTGCTTACTTGTCTAAATTTTGTTTATTTTTCATCCTTTTTAAATTAACCATTTCATTCAAGTATTTTGAGGAACATGTTGTGTTGGTAACGGTTTTTGGGACTAAAACGCTACTCTGATGGTATCTTTTGGGATGGAAAATATTTTAGACAATGTTGTATTTATACATTTTAACGTCTCTTTTGGGATTGTTTTCTATGATTGTGTGTGTTGTGCTATGAGTAACGCCCAATGTGGACATTCCGCTGCGTGGTAATTTGGGGCTGTTACAAATTGGTATCAGAGCCACAAGTTATAGAGAACTAGGTCGTTTTTTTTTGAAAATGTCCTAAACTATAACTTTTGGTGTGTCGTAAAGTTTTAAGCACGCAACTACTCCGCATGGCTCCGGTA
Organism: Glebionis coronaria; assembly: GCA_025667525.1. Classification (NCBI taxonomy): domain Eukaryota; kingdom Viridiplantae; phylum Streptophyta; class Magnoliopsida; order Asterales; family Asteraceae; genus Glebionis; species Glebionis coronaria. Next base: position 189,521,378 of record CM046879.1, on the reverse strand, counting down.
AGGCTATTCTTGTATTACTTTATATTTGACTATGATTATGGGAACCTATGTGTATATAGGAATGGTAGTATGCATATGTATGAATATACTATGATATTTAAAGGCATTGTACGCGAAGCAATGGTCCTTGAATGATTGTTGTACATTTTATAATTCGGTTTTGAATAGGATTTGGCCTCATCGCCAATCACCGATCTTGATAATTATGTATTATGAATACGAGTGTGAAACTCGTTTGATACTTTGGGTACGTGTATATTGTTTCGTAATCTATCGCATATCGACTTGTTTAAGTTCGGTCGTCGTCGTCACATCGTGATGTGCTATTTTAGGACATCTCATATTGAAACGTAATTGATTAACGTGATATTTTTATTTCCGTTACTTCTTATGATTTTGAAGAATCGTTTATCCAAGGCGAAATCTTCTACGTAATGCGACGTGTGATTTGGTTTTATATGACTACGTTTTACTGGCGAAAAGGAGGATGCCAATGTTGGACCTAAGATATATATATCCTAATCAAATATATATAGTTTGGGTACAACAAAGATATGCTCGTAGTAGTCATTCGGTTGAGTGGCTTAATGCCTTGTATCTAATTGGAATGGGACATTTAGATATAGAGATTTTAACTCACTCAACTATGAGTTGTTTAAGGGTATCTTATTGAAATGGATTGGAACATTTGAATAAGAAGGTTTTAAACCACTAGACCTTAGATCGTTATGATCTCTTTATTCAAATGGAATGGGACATTTGAATACGGAAATCATGATGTAAGTTTAATTGACACCTTATATTTACTATGGTATTTGGATATGATATCGTGTTGAGAGATAGTAACACTTGAGTAGGATGACTTATAATCGTCTTGTTGAAATGGATTGGGACGCCTTTTCATTTGAACAAGAAAGTTATAAGTTCCCGAACCGTAAATTTATAAACTCTTGTATACATGGAGGGGACGCCTTTTGATGTAGACAAGGAGTTATAAATGAGTGGGCCCAAGTATGTCTGGCTCGATTTGTGGATGTTTGGTGTGCGTACGTCTTTACTTCAACTCGTATTTCGTTGGTAAGAATCGTTCGGTGCTGTCGTCATTATGATGATCGTCGATTATCATCTATGTACAAGTAACCCGCTGGACTTCTCTCGAGTTAGGATTCGTTTTGATGGACCATTTCTAATGTGTGTCGATGATCGCGAGCTTTATAAACAGATTGTTAAGAACCGTTGACCGTTCCGAGAATAGGCGACTCGCTTAAGCGTTACCATGATTTATGTGTGTACTTGCGGATTGACTGAGGATCAAATTATCAACGACAACTTATCGTGGATGTGAAGATTTTGTAATTTTACTTGCTACTATCAAAGGGACACTGAAGACTTTTCTTGATGACGAAACTCTTGGGGCTAGTATGACGAACTAAAAACGAGGAATATGATGCATCACCTTGAGCACTGAAGTTGAAATTATTGGGACGCCTTTGTACGATGAACGCTGAAGCAAAAGTTAGTGGGACGCTTTTGTACGTTGAACACTAGAGTAGAACTTAATGGCATGCCCGATATGTTGTAAATCTTCCCAACGGATCGAATTTCTTAATGACTGGAATTAGTAAATTTGTTATCACCTTGAGGAGTATTTGCATACGACACCACAAATGGAAAGACTTTGAAGATCGAGTTGTATTATCAAAGGCTCATTCAAGGTTTATCGATGATCAACGATGGAGATTTACATTTGATGTGTGTGTTCGACCTTTTCTTTTTATGTACTTAGATGGTATGTGATATAGTCGAATGATCGTATGTTGTGCGAACTTCAGACGGCATTGTCCAATGACGTCCGATCATGTAGGACATGTATCATGTAATATCTTTTTGACTTTCAACGACGAGGCTTATTGATACTTTGACTATGCGTAGGCGGAAGTGAGATGGTGTGTTTGTATTATATTTTGGTTATGGACCCACGTGTGAGCGCTCTCCAATGATGAAGACATTTTCTTGTTATTTCTTTTAATATTTCGTCCATGGTTATCCGGTCAGTGGATATCCTTTAACTTACAACCTTCTAGTTGACTAGACCTACCCGAAGGTCTTGTCAAGTGTTTTTATTTATCATGGCTTGGCTACTTAGCAAGCATGAGTTAACCTGATTGAATTTATTGATTTGGCATGGGTTGATTATTTTGCAAACATGTGGTGACTTAATACTTACTTCCTGGTGTTGGCTTTTGTGATTGAATTAGATCGTAACGCGTCCAATGGAGTAATGTATACGCCGAATGATTTCCATATCGATGAACTCGCTTTTTACGAAGTAGGTTGGCATGTTCGAGATTACACAATAAGGTGACTTTGTACGACCCGAACTAATCATCTCGTCCTGAGTATTCTAGTATGTTTTCGATGGTATTATGTGCGACCCATGCAACTTTCTTTTATGAGTAATTGTTTTTGTGAGGACCGTTGGATCGTTTGAGATCGCCCAACGGATGGGATCGATTATTTATAATTCAAAATCGTTGGATGAGCTTCTTGTAATTTGTGTAAATTTTCGTGTGTCGAGCTTGAAGAAGTTCCTGTCGGATAAGGACTCATTCATCCCCTTTTGGTGAGATACAACTTGGCGACGAGTTGCATTTTGTAGAAGAACTAGTAGAGATCTTTGATCGAGAGGTTAAGCGTTTGAGACCGAGTAAGATTCTCATTACGAAGGTGCGATGTATTTCGAGACGTGGAACGAGATTCACGTGGGAGCGTGAGGATTTATTTATAAGAAGTGCCCTCGTTTTTCCTAAGAGAGCGCGATACGAGTATGAGGCGAGGCGAGCGCCGGGACGTCCCTCCTTTAAGGAGGTGAGAATTTAATATCCCATACTTAGCGTCATCGTTTTACCCCAACTCTGTAACGTATTTTGAGTTTCTAAGTAATGGTGAGTATTGTTATGTTTGATGGTTTACGTTGAAACCGGTAATGTGTGCATATATTTAATTGTTTTGATGACTGAAGAGTACTACTAGTGAACATGATGCCGATGGATGCCCAAATTTTATATTTTAGTATCGACTATCTCAATATTAGAGATTTTTGAAATTTTTGTTTCATTACGTCTTAAGTTGAGTCGGAACCTTACTATTGCTTTTCGTGTGCGTTTAAATCTTTGAAAAAGTATTTTATTGAACGAGAAATTTTTATGAATCCGGGACGAGACCCGACTCTCGTAAATTTATAAAAACCGACTAGGTACCATTCCCGCTCTTTAAAACTAGCTTTGCAATAAAGGCCAAAATAAGACTATATTGACAATTTCTACCCTCTCTCTCATATTTAAGGAACTTTCACACACACACATCTCTCATTTTTACACTCAAAAATTTCACACACTCTCCTCTCTCTCTCTACACCATACGGCCACCATCACACCACCACCAAACCACCACCAAAAATCATTTTTGGAGAAACCTAATCAAAGACCCATGTTTCTAACATCATTGTGAGTAAATCCCACCACAAAAATCCAACATGCTACAACATTTTTCTTAAGATTTGATTTTGATAATTTTTGATAAAAACTATGTTTTGATCTAATTAAATTAGTGGGTTTGTGTTTAATTGTGTTTAGGAACACACTATTGAAATAATGGAGCTTGGAGCAAATATTTTCTTGATGATTTCAGCCCCCAAACCCACGAAATTTGTGGGGGGTTTGGGTGTTCTTGGTGTTTTTGATCCATTTAATCATTGTAAGGTTTCATTGTGGTTGTTATTATTATTTTAATCATTTTCCTTTGAGTGCATGCATTTGTTTATAGTTTTTGATAAAGTGCATGCTGATCATGCAAGTGATTAGGATATTGGGAGTTGTTGTAGATGATTAATATGGGTTATTTGAGGTGTTGGTGAAGTTGGAAATGGATCAAAATAGGATTTGGTATAGTTTTGAAGTGGTCATTTTAGACCAGTAGGTCTAAGGCTATTTTCGTGGTTTTAGGTCTGGGGTAAGGTTTATATTATTGGATATAGTTGTAGTGGTCGTCGAGACGGTCGTTTCGGTATAAGATAGAGCTTTTAACTCCAAACGAGTCAAAAGTTACATAGGTTTGAATATTCGTGTACCGGGAGGCGAGTATCGACGCAATCCGAAATTGTTGTCGATATTAGGTCAAATCCCGGGGACTATAACTTGAGTTTCAAAAATGGTCAAGGGCTGTTCTCAGGCCCTAAACATAGCATTTTGAGTCTATTTTCAAAGTCAAGTGGCGATATTGTAAATGGGAATGTTTAACAAGATCAAAATGGTTTTACGAGTCAAGTGTGTAAAACAGTCCGATTTTTAAGGTCGAAAGATGTGTCGAGCAGGTGGGTCTAAAATGTGAATCATTTGACGAAATTTTAACTGAGTCTTCTACAGATATTGAGTGAGTTTGTCACCAAGTTTAGTCAAAAACGGAGATGTGTAGGTATGGGAAAACAGTGGGTACTTTTGGTAAGTACCGGCTGGGTATTATTGAGAGGTACTTAACCTCGCGCCATAGTTTGAGGTGAGAGACTAAACTATTAAATTCTAAAATTTCTAAAAGATATAAGTCTTAGGATTAAGTGTATATTCTGAGATTGGAGACCCGTGTTGGGTACTTGAACCGTGTTGATTTGGCATCATGAGATGGATCAATATCGAAGATACTAGTTTTGGAAAGCTAGTATATGTTGTGGGGTTTAGAAGGGATTCACTTGTATTGGTTGGCCATGTCTATGTACATACTATTTTGAATCATTGGTTTTATTATACTAAGTATGTTTTGAGATACTTGAGTATGTGGTTAAGCGCGCACCTTATTTTTTAGGTGGCGACTTTTGGCGTATATATTTGGGAGGCATCTTCACTTCGGCGATCACTACTACTACTAGCTTCGTGTATCATCTAAGGTGAGTCTATAGCCTCGCTTTTATACTGGTTTTAAATGATTTTAACCCGCGAGGGGGAATACATGCTATTTGAAACAAATAGAAAACAAGTCTTTGAATGATTGCTTAAACTTAAATGTTGTTTTGATTGTAACAAGTACGTTGAGTACAATCGAATTGGTACGTTGAGTACAATGGAATTGGTACGTTGAGTACAATGGATTGGTACGTTGAGTACAATGGATTGGTACGTTGAGTACAATGAACTGGTGTGGACTCGTATACCAACGTAGGGTCACACAAGGGAATTGTGATTGAAATGGCTTGGTACGTTGAGTACAATGGATTGGTACGTTGAGTACAATGAATTGGTGTGGACTCGTATACCAACGTAGGGTCACACAAAGGAACTGTAAATGAAATTGCTTTTTATATACTTGTGTTCAAATGATAATTTGCAAAACCTATAGATTCGCTCAACCTTTGTGTTGACCCTTTTAAGCATGTATTTCAGGTAATCAAGATGGATAGCAGCGGGGCATGCAAGGAGGGAGTTGGTGCTTACTTGTCTAAATTTTGTTTATTTTTCATCCTTTTTAAATTAACCATTTCATTCAAGTATTTTGAGGAACATGTTGTGTTGGTAACGGTTTTTGGGACTAAAACGCTACTCTGATGGTATCTTTTGGGATGGAAAATATTTTAGACAATGTTGTATTTATACATTTTAACGTCTCTTTTGGGATTGTTTTCTATGATTGTGTGTGATGTGCTATGAGTAACGCCCAATGTGGACATTCCGCTGCGTGGTAATTTGGGGCTATTACAAACAGTCTAAGATAAGAAGAGATGGTATTCAAGCGGTTATTATAAATCGGGTAAGCAGGAGGAATTATGATATGTAGATCACATATATTTTATACCACTTAAGTAATTATCTATTTACTTGTCCTAAGTAAGGACAAGCTGGAGGTCGGGCTGCTTAAGGAATAACAAGGAGTGTGGTATAAGAATTAGTATTTCTGTGGTAATGAAATGTTTTCATTTAGGTAAAGGAGATTGAATAAAGGAATTATTCAGATAATGGAAAATCAATATGAAAGGAATGTTGCTGCTACCACAGCCTATATTTTGGAAATGTTGATAAGATTTGAGATTCAGATGTTGTAATTTGCATATTCTTATCTGGTAATCATTGAGTTAGGATTCCAACAAAATCCTGAAGGTGTTATGGATGGTGTATTGAAATTCTGAAGGTGTTATTGAGGATATATTGATATTTGAAGATGTTAAATTTTAGTTGACCTGAGGACGAGAAATCAACAAGAATTAACGATTGGTTGAAATGAGAAATTAACCGATGGAAGGATTGTTAATAACTATATATATATATATATATATATATATATATATATATATATATATATATATATATATATATATATATATATACATATATATATATATATATATATATATATATATATATATATATATATATATATATATATATATATATATATATATATATATATATATATATATATATATATATATATATATATATATATATATATATATATATATATATATATATATATATATATATATATATATATATATATATATATATATATATATATATATATATATATATATATATATATATATATATATATATATATATATATATATATATATATATATATATATATATATATATATATATATATATATATATATATATATATATATATATGTGTGTGTGTGTGTATGGAAGGAATATTTTCTTAGCTTATGGAATTAAGAGGTATCTCACAATTAATTGAAGGGTTGTGAGAAAGTTAACCGGGATAAGGATGAATGTCATAGGATATGATAAGTAAAGGTGGAAAGAATTAAATTGGAATGTTGTTAAACATTGAGTACTGATTTAAGGAAGTAATCAGTGGAATTTTTATTTGAAATATTTTATTGGTCAATGATGAGAATGTACGTAGGACGAAATTGTAATAGATCGAATTTTCTGTGCGCTTTACCAGTAGTAGTCGAAAGGAATGAGAAGATGAGTTAACATTTAAGAGTATTTTGTGATTGTTCTGCGGAAGCGTAGAGTTCACTGTCGTCTTGGGAAGAAGAAGCTTTGTGTTAGCTTAGTGATGGGAGTTATGCAATATGATTGTATATTTTGTTATATGGCATTATCAGGAAGTTGAGGATGGTAATATGATTAATCGTAAGGATTGGCAGATGAGACAATAAGGATAATCTGATTTGACTGGAAGGGTAAGTCATCAGAGAAGTAATAATGGAAGTAAAGAAAGAAGCTAGATGTTTTAGGAATAAGATGATTGCTATGGGGATGAACAAACAAAACATTTACTGATGATTGAAGGAAAGGAAAGTATTTAATAACAATAAATGTTTTAATTGATGGATATTAAGGAAGGGAAGGAAAGTATTTAATAACAATTGAAAAATTGTTAGGGAAGGAGGAATAGTGTGTGAAATTCTTTGGATATGAATTTTAGCTGGAGTTAATATAGATGTTTTAGAATGTGCGATCTATGGCTGAACTGATCGTGAAAATCTGACTAGATTGAAATGATTGAGGCTTTGTCGATACCGACGAAACCGACTAAAGCTTGTCAATTCCTTTGTGTAAGCTGAGTATTATTGGGAGTTTATCGAAAGGTTTTCTCTGATTATTGAACCATTCATAAAGCTGATAAAGAAGAACCAAATGTGTGAAATCCACTCATATATCTAAGTTGCAGTTTTGAGATCTGATTATTGTAGTTGAGGAAGTTGTTTATGAACGATGAGGATAGATTGAAGTTATGTGCTGTATAGTTAGTATTGGATGAATCTAAGGAATTATAGAGCTGCGATGATGATACTTGGATAATATTAAATGGAAAGGAAAGTAATAGTAGTGTGTTGACCTGAATAAAGAAGTATAACGGGATTTATCTAATTATGAGTTTCGACGATATGGTATTTATTTTGGGATTGTAAAGTATTACTTGTATGGAATCAAGTATGAAGAAAATAAGGACTTATTTATAAATGCCATTCGGGAATTTTAAAAGGAAGGAGTTAAGGATTACCTAATGAAGACTGGGAAATAATAATCAGTAAATTAAGATGGGATATGTTATAGTTCTGTATTACGAAGTGTGTTCCAGATTATGAAGGATGAGTGTGGATACTTTCACTATCGACTAGTGAGTATTTAGTAAGGAGTAGAAGGAAAAAGGGTTTATAAGATTTCTAAATTAATTGAGAATTGACTCTTGAGTCTTGATATATTTAGAATATTGGTAACAACAAGCAGAATGGATGGAATGGAAAGAAATTTAAAATTGAATTGGTAAACTAATGGAAAAGGGATGCCAAAGAAAGAAGATCAATAGATTGTTGGGAATTTTGAAATATAATGGTAATAGAAATGAGAGAGTTGAGATGTATGTTTTTGTGGGACAAAAACGGTTATTGTGATTATCTAATTTTTCTTCCATTGGATCAGAGTGTGTGTTAAGAATGCAAGGACTAATGGTGAATGAACTTTTCAGATCAAAGAGAGAGTTTAATTATTCTAAGAGTGCTGAGAGTGTCGCAAGTAGTACAGAAGAAATTTTACAAGTTGAAGTATTAATACATCTTATTCCGAAACCAAGAGATGTGTTACAATATCAGGAAGTGATCTGACCATTATACATTTCAGATTTGAATATATGAGACAAACTGAGTTGTTTAAACAATATATGATATGAGGAAGATGTAATAATGTACTATGGAAGGTACAATAAGTCAGTGTAGTGATTGCTAGATTGAATGAAAGTGGAAGATGAGTATAGGAGGTATATAAGTGACTAGTCAGAATTATTGATGATCTCATTGTGTTTAGTTTGAGTGTAACCTTGGTGTTGATCCCTTTGGTTGGATCTATATTTTGTTAAGAATTAGTATTATAGTTTGTAATCAAACTAAAACACTTTGAGCACTCTTATTAAACACTAAATAAGTTATGCGGAATCTAACTTATAAAGCACAGAAGAACAAAATTACTTTTAACTATTCAATTCTCTTATTAATTGACTTGTATGAGGTACATGAAAGACATTGTACCTATGTTCCTTTTATAGAGTAAGGAACCCTAGAAACATTAGAATATCTTATAAAGATAACTATATCACAGACGATATATTATCAATATTCTAACTATTTAGGTATATCACATAAGATATACTCTAACTATAACTATGACATATCTTATACAAAGATATATTCGTCCTAATCATCATAGCAGTACTTACTTTATAAGTAACAGTACTTACTATGTACCGCGTTAACACTAACGGTACTTACATAACACTAACAGTACTTCAAATACACTAACGGTACTTGACACTTAACAAATAATTCCTAACAATCCTCCCCTAAACAAGAAATGATAACTTGTTTTCTTCTTGTTTCTTTTGTACTGGATGTATTAGAAATACATGTCTTCAGCCTTTCCTTCATCCTTGGATTGAACTTGGTAATTTGTATTTGCACCCAACTGAGTGTAGCCAAACACTTCATATGTAGATCTTCTTCTGATAAGATAATCTTCAAACATTATGAGCATCATCTTTGTCTTCAAACTATGATCTTCTTGTGTCTTCTAAACATTCATTCATCTTTACAACATCAGTATTTGTCTTCTTGAGTTTAATCTTTGAACTCTTGATCATAAATCTTCCACTTTATTTGATGATAACAAAACCTTCTAAGTATTATATCTTTTAATACTTCTTTGTTTGCAATCTTCATACCTGAAATAAAACAGTTAACAATAAAACACCAATCTGTATTGGCTTCATGATTTTTAGCAAATCACCAGCTATCAACGGATTTGATAAATTCTTTACCAGTTAGCCGTACACTCTGGAATATCCAATACTTTATTCACAAAGAATAAGGTGTAATGAAAACCTTACAATTTTTGGTAAATTGTCAATATCAACGGATTTGATGAAGTCTTTACCTAATACCGTTAGTCTAGGACTAGCTAACTCTTTGTCTCGAAACAAGGTGAGTTAGAAACATATAGTTTTTAGCAAACTATCAGCTTTCAACGGACTTGATAAGTCTTTACCACAAACCGTTTGCTTATGGACTAGCCAGTTCTTATGTGTGTTAGACATGGTGAACTGAGAACCATTTATGAAGTGTGACTGAAAGTCAAACACTTAAGATTCTTTCTCAGCTTCTTCCTCATCTTTCAAATCCTTGATTTGTTGTTTAACCATTCTGATCAACTCCAAAGCATCAGCAGATTCTTCTGTTACCTCCAATTGTTGTTCTAACATCCTTTCCAACAATTTTCTTTTGAAGGGATAAGTCTTCTCTTGTAACATATAATATGCAAAATCATCTACATCCAAAATATGCAATCCACATGACCTGTGATATCTCCAGTAACTAGGAACCTGATTCTCTAGTTCCTTCAACATTTCTTGATCGCATTTGTGTGGCTCATACATAAAGAGAAATTCCCTATATAATAGTGATACTTCAGTTTTACCTGCACTGGCATCTTCAACTAACCTTACAAGATCTTGGATATCTTGTCTGTCAAGTATGTGAAGGATATCTTCCATAAGTCTGAATATCCTTTTTGTGCCATCAGATCTCTGATTTCCATGAGCTTGAAGTCCTTGATCTATAGAGTAAATCCATTTAACAATGGATGCTCTTTTTCCAAAAATCTCTGTATCAAAACATTGATCTTCAAAGTTCACAATCTTCAAGTACTTCCTTAAGCTCTCATCATCATCATTATCTTCTGTTGTAGTTTTAGCTCTCTTAGCTTTCTTCTTTAGCTTTGTTGATCTTTTCCTTTTAACACTCTTGGAAATTCCTTCAAGTTCTGTTGAACCATCTTCCAAGCTTGTATGTACCATTTCCTCAGTATGTACTGTTGTATGTACTGTTGACTGTGTATGTACTGCTTGTACATTTTTAGTCTGAGCAATTCCTTGAGTTTCAACTCTTGTATTCATCCTTTGAGCAGTCTCTTCCTCCCTTGAACTTACTTTCTCCTTTATATTCTTCCTCACATAAGTGGTTTTGATAGGTGGAGATGTACTTGTAGGTTCAGTAGTACTTGGCTCAATTCTAGGAGTAGTACCAAATTGTCTTTGTTGTTGTAGACGTTTCTTGAATTCTTCAACAGCTTTCTTGTCTGCTTCAGATCCAATCTCAACAAAATTCAATTCAATCCTCTTACTTTGCTCATACAAAGTCTTGATTTCTTCAAAAGTTTTCTTGACCAGCTGAATATGAGTAAATCCTTTTACTTTCTTTAGAAATTTCATCATTTGACTTCTAATCTGCATAGTAGTTGGAGGCTTAATCTTTTCTCTCCTTCTCTTTTCAACAAAGAATCTTTGTTGCTCCTTTACCAGATCATCAATCAATCTTGATTTTTCTTCTTCATCATATGTATCTTTTTCTTCAACTATCAATGAGTCTGCAAGAAGCTCACTTGCATGTATTTCAGCTTGAATCCTGTCATACTCTTGTATGTTCCATTCTTGTTGTATCCTTTTAGCTTCTAACAAATTTTGCTTTGCTGCAACTTCTTCCTGCAATTCATCTTCACGAATTTGTGCTTGCATTCTATAAGCAAATTCCTCATCATGGTCAATTTGATTAAATCTGTACTTGACTTTGTTTATATCATCATCTGAATCACTTTCATCTTTAGATTTTGACAATAATTGCTTCTTCCCCTTATCCTTTGGATTTATCTTAGGTAGCTTCTTCTTCAGCTTGGCAGCTACTTCTTCATTAGCTAACTGTTGAATGACTATACCTTTTGTAGGGTGTGAAGTTTGTACTTTCTTACCTTGAATTTGATCCTTTGAGGCAAGAATTTCTTGTTGTGTCTTTTTCCCCACTTCTGCTTGCTTATTCTTCTCAACTAAATTTTTCTTTAGATCAAGCAGCAATTTGGAGAAAGGCTCATTTTCTCCAAATGAACTTTGACTTTCTAGTGAAGGATGATCACCAGCGGTACTTGCAATTGGCTTAGCAGTACTTGCAATTGGCTTAGCAGTACTTATAATTGGCTTAGCAGTACTTGGATCTTCAACAATGTCAATAGTACTTGCAGTTGGCTTAGCAGTACTTGGATCTTCAACAAAGTTGACTTCACCAGTTTTTGACACACTTGTTTCTTCAATCACTTGTGTTTCCCCAGATGCTTTATTTTCCATAGAAGCCATCATATCAACTTGCACTTCTTCAGTCTTTTCTGACTTGTTGCTTTGTGGTGATGGATCAGGAAACTAATTAGAAATTTCCTCCAACTTCTCATAGAAAGCACTCCAATTAGCTTGAGGTGGTGATTGAACTGATGGTTCTGATTGAGTTGCCAATGTTTCTGCAACTTGTGGCTCCTCTGGTTGATTTACCAACTTTTCTTGAACTTGCTCTTGAACTTGTTCTTGAACTTGTGGTTCCTCTGGAGTAGGTTGTGGGTCTTGCTGTTGAATCTCCATCTCTGAAGGTTCATCCAAACCAGTCTCTAAACCAGTTCCATCTTTAAAAGTCCCCATGACATCTTCATCCAATTCAAAATTGATGTCATTTCCAAAGATCCTTGTTTGATTATCAGAAGAAGGTGGTTGTTCTTCATTATTCCTTCCCTGTTCTTCAATATTCCTCCCCTGTTTGGTTGCATTCAGTTTCCTTTTCTTGAGGTTCCTGAACCTTTGCTTCCTGATTGCAGATGTCTAAACAGATCTATATTGCCTCATCCAAGATGACACTTTGTAACTTAACTTGAGTAGGCTAACTTCCAATTCAGCAATTTTCTTGTCTTGAACAAGCTTATCTTTCTACAATACCTGTACCTGTTGGGACAAACTTGTACACAAAGAAGTTAAATTTGCAACATCCACCACCTCTGGTGCTTGTGCTTGTGGTGAACCACTAGCAGCAATAAGCAGCAGGTGTGTGGATCGTCTCATCAGTGTTTGGTGGAATACCAACATTGTGAGAAGAAGATTGTGAATCTTCTAGAGAGTGGGAGCTCTGGTGAGAAGGAGTTTGCTGAGAAGCACTAGCATTGCTAGGTTCCTCACCTTCTTGATTGGCAGGTTGGGCTAACATATGAGCAAACAATGGTGTTATAGTTCCTGAAAAGGCATTGCCTTGTTTGTTCAAGAAAGAGAAAGTTCTCTTTGTGAATGAAGGAACATCCCATGTATCAGTTAATGCTGGTAGGTTAGGTATTTGGTCACTAACTAAAGCCTGAATGAATCTAGGATACATTAAAAGCTTCTTAGTCCCTTCCAAATTCCTAGTCATGCCTTCAAAAACTAATTTTGAAAAATTAAAAATCCTGTTATTTGCTAGACGAACACAAGCAGATGCCAATGCAGCAGATATTTAATCAAAAGATGTACTTTTTGAACTTAAACAGTGAATAATAGCATCAAAAAGCAATTTCCATTGAGGTGAAAATAATGCTTTAAAGAAAGTAAGACTTTCCCTACCACCCCCATAGCCCATGGCTGTAAGGCCATCATGAATCTCTGTATTATTAAGCATACTAAGTCCATTTTCATCATTAAGTCTCAAACTTGCTCTTAGAAGTACCTCAGTGACATATATATTCCTATGATTTACCTTAGCCTTAAAGCAAGGTTGATCAAAACGAGTACCTAAAACAGCAGTATCCCAAAATTATTCAGCAATGGGTATAGAGACAACTGGACTTACAGTGAGTGAGAAGTGAATATGACTTCGAGAAAGGAACCAAGCATCTCATGGATACCAAGTGAGTCATCATTCGTAGGAAGATTCGCAACTAAATTATTCTTAGAGATTACTTGTAAGGCAGCCATTAGTATTTTTGATGATCGAAAGATTAGAGAGAGAGAGTTATAGAATCAAGAGAGAAAAATAAAAGATTAGGTGAATCAATTGTGTAATTGAGGTAAGTATTTAAGTAAATAACAAACCCAAGCGCGAAGAAACCGCCAAATTTACAAAAAAGACCCTTAACGGTACAGCCGGACATGTAGCAGTACATGGAACATAAGCGGTACTTGGTTTTGTGCTAGCGGTACTTGGAGTGACAACGGTACCTCACAATTTTGACCAGTTCATGCTTTCCACTAGACATGTAACCTCTTTTATCTTTTTCTATAAACCTTCAATAACATCAAAAACACAAAGCATAGACTATACAATAAAATCTATATAAACTTGTACAACTATTACCTCCCCTCAACATATGCAACATGTTATTGGTTAAGCATACCAATGTGTGTCACCAGGAATTCGAATCTCTTTGCATCAAATGCCTTGGTCAACAAATCAGCTACATTGTTGTCTGTATGAATGTTCAAGACTTGAATAAGCTTTTTGTCATAAGCATCTCTTATAAAGTGATGTCTTATTTCAATATGCTTAGTCTTGGAGTGAAATACTGGATTCTTGACAATGCATATAGTACTTTCATTATCAATGTAAATCTTGATGTTCATGAAATTGAACCCATAGTCCAACAATTGATTTTGAATCCAAAGTACTTGTCCACAGCAATGAGCAGCAGCTACATATTCAGCTTCAGTTGTAGAAGTAGCAACAATGGTTTGCTTCTTACACTGCCATGATAAGAGTCTTCTGCCTAGGAATTGACAACCACCTGTTGTGGATTTCCTATCATGATTTGCTCCAGCATAGTCACTATCTGAGTAAGCTTCCAGTTTAAAGGTGGAGTCTCTAGGATACCATAATCCTAAATTAGGTTGACTTTTAAGATATTTAAAAATCTTCTTCACAACATATAGATGTGACACCTTTGGATGAACTTGGAACCTTGAACATGCACACACAACAAACATTATATCTGGTCTTGAAGCAGTAAGATACATCAATGAACCAATCATTAACCTATAGAGATGAATGTCAACATCCTCTCCATGTTCATCTTTTGATAAAGATTTCTTAGCTTCAAAAGGTGTGCTTGTACTCCTTGTATCCATACATGAAAATTTCTTTAAGATTTCAGCAACATATTTATCTTGGTTGATAAATATTCCATCTTTCCTTTGTTTGACTTGTAGTCCCAAAAAGAAAGTTAGTTCTCCCATAGAACTCATTTGAAATCTTCCTTTCATCAAAGCTTCAAACTCTTCACACCATGTCTTCTTAGTAGAACAAAAAATGATGTCATCAACATAGACTTGAACTAGAATAATGTCTTTGGAATTTTTCTTGATGAACAGATTTTTGTCAATGGTTCCTCTCCTATATCCATGTTCTAGCAGAAAGTTGGATAAAGTTGCATACCAGGCTCTTGGAGCTTGATGCAGACCATAAAGTGATTTGATAACTTTGTAGACTCTATTGGGGAATTTAGGATCTACAAAACCTAGAGGTTGTGAGACATATACCTCCTCTGAAATAGTACCATATAGAAAGGCACTTTTCACATCCATTTGATAGACTATAAATCCCATATATGATGTAAAGGCCAAAAATAACCTAATGGCTTCTATCCTTGCCACTGGTGCAAAAACCTCATCATAGTCTATCGCTTATTCCTGTCTGTAGCCTTGAGCAACAAGTCTTGCCTTGTTTCTCACAAAAACCCCTCTTTCATCCTTCTTGTTCCTGAAGACCCATCTTGTACCAATTACTCTTTTTCCTGAGGGAAAATCCACAAGAATCCAAACCTTTTGTATCTCAAATTGTGTTAATTGTTCTTGCATGGCATCCACCCAACTTCCTTCATCAAGAGCCTGAGAGATATTTTTGGGCTCTACTTGAGATAGGAAACAGGCAAACAAACAATGCTGAGTATCTTTATGATTTGTTCTCTGCTAGTGTTTGACATAACTCACTAGTGCATGAGTTTCAATATTGGTTTACAGTTGTCTTCTGGTTTGTACAGCAGATTTTGGATCACCAATAATCTGAGTAGCAGGATGGTTGTTGTTGACTTTATGAGTGGGAATAGAACTGACTGGAATTTCAGTTTCCAAAATGTTGAAATCAGTTACTGCACCCTACTCATCATAGGAAGCTTTGGAGAAGATTCCTTCAGCTGGAATGGCATATAAGTCTTCGTCGTCCAATGCTTGCAAAATCTCTTCTAGTGAGTCAGCAGATCTAACAGTTTTTGACTTAGCAGTACTTGTAGATGAAGTACCGCTAGGTTTGGTATGTACTGCTGAGTGTTGTGACTCAAAAGATTCTTCTCCTGAATGCTTATTGGCAGATGTAGCATTCTTTTCTTGATCTTGAAGCCTCTAAAGCTCCTGGGAGGCTTGATCATCATTTGATGGCATGGTTTGCTTCTTGGGAGTTGCAGACATGGGAGTAACAGTAGGCATGTTTGGCACATAGATATGAACATCTTCATCAGATGAAGAAACATCTTCTTGAGTACCTGCATTAGTTGCACTTGACTCCTCACCTGCATTGTTAGTTTGACAATCTTTTTGCAAAGAGTAGTAATCCATAGAGGTAGTTAGATAATCTAAATCAAACATCCAAGAATAACCTATTCTTGGAACATTGGGTTTATTTTCTAAGAAATTTACATGAGCATTCTCTTCAACTTTCTTAGTTGCCAAATTGTAAACCCTATATGCTTTACTTTGCAATGAATATCCTACAAGATATCCTGGATCAGACTTTCCATCAAACTTTCCCAAGTAATCAAGAGTATTTAGTATGGACACATGACACCCAAAAGGTTTTAAATGACTTATGTTAGGCTTTACATTAGTCAAAAGTTCATAAGGTGTTTTGTTTTGAGGCTTAGTTACTAGGACTCTATTTAGCACATAACATGTAGTATTGATTGCTTCAACCCAAAAGGTATTTGGCAAAAGTGAATCAGCCAGCATAGTTCTAGCAGCCTCAATTAATGTCCTATTCTTCCTTTCAGCTACTCCATTCTGTTGAGGAGTTCTAGGATTACTAAATTGCCTCTTAATTCCTTTAGACCTACAAAATTCATCAAAATCAGCATTCTTAAATTCTGTTCCATTATCAGTCCTAATGATTAAAACCTGTTTAGTGAACTGCTTTTCAACTAAAGTGATAAAATCCTTTAGTAGTTCACTTGTTTCACTTTTAAGGGCTAAAAAGAAAACCCAACTGAATCTACTATAATCATCAGTTATGACTAGACAAAAGGTCTTATGGCTAATGCTTCTTATAGAAACTGGACCAAATAAATCCATATGCAAGAGATGCAAAGGTTTTGTCACAGTATTTACAGTTTTGGTCTTACAAGAGGCTCTATGTTATTTTCCTTTTTGACAAGCAGCACATGTGAAATCATTTTGAAAAGATTTGTTAGGTAGACCTCTAACCAAATTCCTTTTTACCAATCTATTAATATTCTTAAAATTCACATGATCTAATCTTCTATGCCATAGATTTGACTCATCTAAAGAAGCCTTAGCTAGCAAACATGTAATACCACATGTTGGAGTAATAGTATAAAGATTAAAGGTGTACATATTTTCTTTCGTGGGTACTTTAAGCAGTATTTGAGATTCCTTGGGCATCTCAAAATCTTTAGACAATACCAAGCAGTGTTTGTCTGTGAATAGCACCTTGTTCTTCTTATCACACATTGTGATACAGAAAAAAGATTGAACTCATTCAATTCTTTCACAAAGAAGACATCTTCAAATTCCAACTTTCCTGTGTTGATTTTCCCTTTGCCAGTGATTCTACCTTTGCTACCCCCAAAGGCTACTGGACCTCCTCTGAATTCTTCAAATTCAGCAAGAAAATATTTGTTCCCTGTCATGTGTCTTGAGCATCCACTATCTACAATTCCTTTATCTTTTAATTCATAAATGAGATGCCCTTGCACACAAATAAAACTTATTAGTTTTTAACAGGGACCCAAGCCACATTTGTCTCGGATCTTGTGGGACCTACACATATTAGAGTTTGTACTGAAGCATTCCCAGTAATGCTGCTTTTACTCTTATACTTCATGGTTTCATTTATGTAGTCAAATTCATAGGGTGACTCTATGTGCTTTGTCTTCTTTGACTTAAGTACTGCCTTAGCGGTACTTGCTTTAACACATGGTATATCTCTTTTAGGAACCCACATTTGTACTGATTTGTTCTTGTCCTTACTTATAGGTGCTTTAACTTTTTCAAAAACCTTCTTAGAAGTCTTGGAGAACATTGGTTTTACAGACTTTAAACCAATAGTACTTGAGTTTGGTCTAGCAGTACTTGTAGGTTTTGGCTTGCCGGTACTTGGTTTGCCAGACTTTAAGGATACAAGTCCTTGCTTCATAAGTACTTCCCTAGGAACAAAACTTTTGGTAGGATTATTTTTAACCTGTTTAACTACCCTTGCATGATCAAACTTAGGTTTGTCATCTTTAAGTTTCTGTTTCCTATTACCCTGTGCATTTTTCTCATTACTGTTTTTTATGACCCTTTGTGTAGCCTTCTGTTTCACAATTTTATCTTCATGTAATGTACAGTCTTTGATAAAATGACTTAGACTACCACAAACATAACATCCTTTTCTTCTTAAAGAAGATCAAAAAGGTTGTTTTAACTTTACTTTTTCAAAACCTAGCCCAGCCCTTTTGTTTTTAGTATGTTGTTTATTGTTTTCCAGTATCTTGCTAGGAGTTTTTACTTGCTTGGGAGCAGAACTAGTCTTAGATTCCTCAGAAACAAAGTTATTCATTAGAGGTGGATAAACAATATTCTTGGTCACATCAGTATCTTCTTGAGAGACAGTACTAGAGTTAAAGACATTATTAATCTTAGGATCTTCTAACCCCTATACTAGTATCATTACAAGGGGGCATGAAAATTCCAGATACTGGTGGAGGAACTGCCTTCATTCCTTCAGCATATCTATCATTTTCAGGTGTATCATCTACCTCACCAGAACTGTCAAAAATCCCTTTTGATAAGTCCTTGTTAGTTAAGGTTAACCTAGGTTGATCCTCAATATATCCTAGGCCTGTTTTATCATAATACCCCATTTGTGAATTAATCAATTTTCCCAATCCCTTAGAGGATTGTTGCCATTGACTAATCACTTCCCTCTCTTTACAAAGACTGGTTTTTAAAGCTTCATTTTCTGTATTTATTTATAAAAGTTGTCTTTCAAAAGCTTTTATTTCCACATCTTTTTCCCTCATTTGAAGAGTCAAAATCCTAATTTTTTCTTCATAGTTTTGTTGAGCCTTTTTATACAAAACTATATTATCTTCAAGTTTAACAACACCCTGTTTGAAAGCCTCTACTTTTATAGTGCATGTGTTAACCTTTTGATACTGTTCCTCTAGTTCTACTTTTAGACTATTAAATTTAAGAATACAATCTTTAGAACAAGGGTGTACCTCAGTATCTTCATGAGAGAGAGCCATTAATCCAAGCTCTTCTTATTCTTCCTCTTCTGCCCAATTCACCATTCCATCTACAGTAAATAATGCTTTGGTTCCTTTAGGATTCTACTGTTTCCTCTTGGAGAGCTATCAATTATTCTTGGATTGGTTCTATAGCTGTTCTTGGACTTCAGATTGCTTGTTTCAGCTTTATCTCTATTGCATTCTCTTGCAAAGTGTCCATTCCTTCCACAGTTATAGCATTCAACTTTAGACTTGTCATATCCCAATGGCTCATTAGGATCAACAGTCATTTTTCTTCTAGTCTTCTTGAAGAACCTATTAGATCTTACTAACACCATTGCAGCTTGCCATTTAAGATCCATCTCTTCAACATCAGCATCATCCATTTGGAACAAGTCATTGAGAGTTAATCTTGGCCTGTTGTCTTGTCCAACAAAGAATGAGAAGGCATCATTGTCACTAAACAATGGTGAAGACCTTCCATGTGGATTTTGAGAGATCATAGGACTGCTTTCAATACTTTGTGGGTAAGTACTGCTTGTAAGTCCTCCAGCGGTATTTGTGAAGTAAGTACCGCTGCTAGATCCACTAGCGGTATTTTGAAAGTAAGTACCGCTGTTCCCATCTAACACAAAAGCCAAGTTAGACTTTGAAGTAGTCGCTATCTTTACTTTAGTGCCTTTCACATCCATCTCATATGCTCTAAGATTGTTGTAGAGATGATCAAATGGAATTGTTTCCAAATCATCTCTTGTGATGAAGTGCATAGCCATTGCTTTCCACTCTGGTGGAACACTTCTTAAGAATTTTAGATTAGCTTCTTCATTAGGGATTACTTGTCCATTAACTGCTAACTGAATAAGCAACTTGCTGAACCTTCCATATCCACCATGGATTCCCTCTATACTGGTAATTGAGAAGTTATCAAATTCTTGCTTAAGAACAATCTTCTTGATTTTCTTAGATTTGTCATTGCCTCCAAATCTAAGTTTTATAGCATCCCACATAGCTTTGGCATCTTTATAATGATGAAAGCTTGGTAGAATGTCTTCAGAAAGAGCCTTAGCCAAAGCAGTTTTAGCTTTTCTTTCTCTGATCTCTACTTGTACCTCATAAGTAGTCACATCAGGTAGAACATAGCATGTATTGTCTGCAACCAGTGTAGCTTCTTTGGTGTATTCCCATTCTTGATAACTTGCCACACAGTATGATCTGTGTGATTCAACTAATGTTCCATCTGCATAGCCTAAGTCTCATAATTGTCACCTTTGAGAACTGGGAGTTTAACAGCATACAGAGTATGAGAAGGTGTTGGTGTAGAGGAAGCTACATCATTCACGACTTGAGCACCTTGTGTTGGTGCAGGATGCACAACTTGTGGTTGTCCTTGTGGTAGAACAGGATCAGTGTTCTGAACATCATCCAAGTGAGCATTAACACCATCTGGTTGAGACATAGAGATTTGGTATGTGTGGAGTGTATAGGTTCGTGTTCATCTTTTTCAGAGTTTCTCAACAAGCTCTGATACCACTTGTTGATCCCTTTGGTTGGATCTATATTCTGTTAAGAATTAGTATAATAGTTTGTAATCAAACTAAAACACTTTGAGCACTCTTACTAAACACTAAATAAGTTATGCGAAATCTAACTTATAAAGCACAGAAGAACAAAATTACTTTTAACTATTCGATTCTCTTATTAACCGACTTGTATGAGGTACATGAAAGACATTGTACCTATGTTCCTTTTATAGAGTAAGGAACCCTAGAAACATTAGAATATCTTATAAAGATAACTATATCACAGACGATATATTATCAATATTCTAACTATTTAGGTATATCACATAAGATATACTCTAACTATAACTATGCCATATCTTATACAAAGATATATTCGTCCTAATCATCATAGCAGTACTTACTTTATAAGTAGCAATACTTACTATGTACCGCGTTAACACTAACGGTACTTGACACTTAACAAATAATTCCCAACACTTAGGATATAGAGTCAGTATATTTTTGAATATTGGAAACCGTTGTGATAAGGTATGAGTATTGATTAAGGTTTGAACATATTATATGTAACCTAGAGACTGAGATTGACTTTTGAGTATTAGAGATTTTTATAGAAAGTGAGAAGAATTGAGTCAAGAAGGAATATTGCGTATTTTCGGAAAGCAACGGACATAGTGAAAGGATGAATTGAACGATGGTAATTGAATTTGGTTTCAATCACATCAACATATAATTGAAACTTGGGATGATGATATCTTTAATATATCACTATGAGGACTGATGGAACCTAGTGAAGATGAAATCTTTAGGCGATGATAATTGCACATCTTAATTTGAGAACTTACATAGTCGAATATCACCTTCCAATATGAGAAAGTGATGCAGAAGGAGTATGAATGATGAAGGAATATTATCATAATAGAAGATAAAATTTAGAAGTTAGAGTGTAGTAATATTGTGGATATGGTGATATCATAAGAATTGAGTTGAACTGGTATGAAAGACGTGAGTATCTCTTGAGGATAAGAGGTCACGATGATTCTAGTAGTGAGGAAGTGCGAGTGTGAGGCGGGTTGAGCACCGGGACGTCGCTCTCTTTTAGGAGGGTAGGATGTAACAACCCAAACCCGTGGTCATTATTTAATTATATTTTTACGTATATTTTTGAAATTTTTGACGAGATGGATTGTCATAACGATTGGTGATTTGAATTGGATGAATGATTGGAAGATATATTTATACGTCTTGACGAGTTGCGAGGATTATTAGTAATGACGATATCAACGGATGCCCAGAAATTTTACGTTTTATTTTAGACATGTCGATGTTTAATATTTTGACGTTTTTATTTTTAATGTCGTATTAAGTCGTGCCGGGACTATATGGTATCATATTTTGTGTGCGTTTTAAGTTTTGAGAATTATTTTTATGAAACCCGAGACCCGTAAATATTTTCAAAAGTGACTAGAGTCATTTCCCGCTTTTTAAACAAGTAATTACATTTTGGTCCACAAGAATCACAATTGGCAAAAACTACCCTAAACTTTTACCATATAAATTGAATTTTATAATACTAAAAACACACAACAACCACCACTAACCAAAAATTCACTCTCTCCTCTCTCCCACTCCATCTTGCCGTCACCCATATCACACCAAAAACTCACCATCATCTCAAAATCTTGTTTGAATCTCTTAAGTCTAATCAAAGACCCATCATAGTTTCATCAATCTCTACACATTGGTATGAAATTTGGCTACATGGAAGAACATTTTTGTAAAACCCATTTCTTGATGAAAATCTTGTGTTTTGATCTTAAATAATGGTTATATGTAGGTGTTTATCTTGTTATATATTATTTTTTATGGTTGCATGTTAAAATTTTTAGTTGGGTTTTGTTTGATTTGATCATCTAGGATGATATAGTGTGTTAGGATTGAAAGTAGTAATATTAGGATGGATATAGTGTTAAAAATGATGTTAAAATGTGGTGAAAAATTGATTTTGAGTGATTTTTAAAAGTGTATTTTTGAACAGATTATTAAAGTTAATTTTCAGAAAATATGAGTTTGAGTTTGGTATGAAATAACTAGATATTGTTATAGAGGATGTCTTAAGCTTCGATTTGGTATAAGGTAGAGCTTCTAGCTCCAAACGAGCGAAACGTTACGTTAGTGGCACAATATATAATTGTTGGCGATATTTGGATCGAATCTCGGGGACTATAAAAAGGATTTTGAAATGAGTCATGGACTGATGTTGAATGATAAACATGAGGATGTTGATTTTATTTTCAAATTTGAGTGTCGGTTTTATAAACGGAGTAAAATAAATAAGTTAAAAAGTCTATATGAGTTGTTGATGTAAAACTGTCCGGTTTTCGTAGTTCGAAGATGAGTCAGGCAGGGAACTTTGAAAGTAAAATCTTTTAACTAACTTTTGTGAGGTCTTTCTATATATAGTAAGTGAAGTTTCTGATTAGTATCGTAAGCTATTGACGTGTTTAAGTAAGGAAAACAGTTTGGACAATTAACATATATATATTGACAGTTTTTAAAAGAATAAAAATATAAAAGTATACGTAAGAAGGAATTATTAAATTGAGTATGGTGTGAGTTTGATTTCGAATTTGAGAAATTTATTTCATTTTATTAAGTACGAAATATTACTTGGATGTATCATTAAAGGCACGCGATTTGTTTTGATAGATTGTGAATTTCGTGTTCGCCGGGCATCATTGATCGTTGAAAGTCGTCATTCTACTGTTAATACTTCAGGTGAGTCTATAGCCTCGCTTTCTACTTGTTTTAATGATTTTAAAACCCGCGAGGGGGATACATGCTATTAGAAGTAAAATGAACACATGTCATGAGTAATTGTTGGACCCGAATGTTGCCTTTGTTGCCTTTGTTGATTTGAGTTGTATAAGTACCTAAATTGCAAAAGTCCCTAAATTCATGAACCGTTAACTATCTTCTGACTTGATGTTGCGAGTTGGGAATAGCCGCTTATTCTAATGATAGTACTATTGGGCTGACGACCCTATCTGAGACCAGGGCATTACGCTGAGTAACCTCTGGGAAGGATAATTTTACGAGAATGAGAATTAGTATTCTTACAATTGATACCCTAGTAGGGGCACTGGTAATTCTTATAGTCATGTTAGCATTTGGCGTGGGTGACTAAGTTAAGGTGTCGGTGTCATGAGCTTAATACAAATCAATAGCTATTGCTATAAGACGAAATGCCTGATTAATAGATTGTATTGCCACAATGCTATTAAACAATTGTGAATGATTTTTACGATGTGTTCAATTCTGTTTTGTAAAACCTATAGACTTGCTCAACCTTTGTGTTGATGATTTTAAGCATGTATTTTAGGTACTTGAAGTTGTTGAGTTGCGGAGGTTGCTGGAGAAGGATTGCGGGATTGATTTTGTAGTAATTTGGTCTAAAACAGATTTCTTTCCCGATTGTCATAAATTTGTAGTATATGGTCAAGTATTTTGGTAAAAGGTTGTCGACTTGTTAAGATCCTTAGGGAACCTGTACGCTACTCTGATACATTTTTAAACTGATTTTACTTGGGATTGAAGGTTTTAGACACTTATTTAAATTATTTCCTTATTTATTCCTAAATCTACTATTTTTAGGTCGTATAAAGAGTGTTGTAAAATGAAGTTTGTGAATAACACCCAATTGTGTATTTCTGCTGCGCAATGTAAATTGGGGATGTTATAGATTGGTAACCAGAGCGTTTTAGTTATAGCGAATTAGGTCGATTTTTTTTTGAAAATGTCCTAAACTATAACTTTGGTATCAAAAGTGTTTATAAAAGCAACGCAACTTCTTTGCAAGGAAACGGTAAGATTATTTATTTTTGTTATGCTTTGTTATTATAGATGTATCCCTCAAAACTGTTCTGAATTCCTGAGTATTTATTAAGTAAATACTACGATAAGGTATTGGTATTAATGAAAGGACGTGGAGTGCTTTCATCATATTTCATATTTATGAGTATTGTATAATTATCATTTGCATTGCATTGCTTTGCATTGCATTGCATTGCATCGCATACATATATATTTGGCATACGTAAATTATTTTCATTTGCATAATTATGCATTGCATATATATTTTTTAATAATGACCTTATGTACCTTTGAATTTTCTGTGATTTCAGAAAATGTCCGACATACCACTTTACAACAATAGGCGGGGATTTGTTGTAGGTCAACGGAGTTTGCAGTATCAGCGAGTAGGGGATCATAAGAATTCAGGTGGATGGTTAGATTACGAGGATGATACGGATGATAAGAAAAATGTTGTAGAATCTGAAAGTGATAATAATAGGACTGAGAGTGAAGTTGGAAGAACTGAGGTTAGAGCTAAAGTGAGAAATTATGAAACTGATTTTGAGAAATATCAGGAAGAAAGAAATAGGCTTCGTAGGTTAAGTGAATATGTAGCTCATCTTGGGCCGTATCTTGGACAGCATTGGAAGTTCCAGGATAGTGAGGTGTAGGCTGATTCGCTTTATATGATAGATACACCGTGTCAAGGAGCGCATTTGAGGTATGGATTTGAGGAGCCGCCGTGTTTTGATCCAAAATGGAGGTGCTCCAAGTTAGGACCAGATGAAGATGAAGCAGCGACGAGCCAAGTTGGAGAAAATGATGTGCCACGTCCTATTGAGTGATGGAGTGATGGATCTTTGTTGTATTTCAGTTTATGTATTGTTGTGTTGTATTTGGATTATTTAGATATTATGAGGTATATTGTGATGGATTATTATTGTTGTTGTTTAGGATGATAAGGGTGACTGTAGTGACAAGATTTTGTTGCGATTTTCTCGGATTTATGGATGAAATCTACTATTACCCTTTAGTATTTTGATGTGTCTTCGTTATCTTCTCTTTTGTGAGATGATTGTGGAATTTAGGTAGTATTGTGTTGTTGGCGCATGTAGTATTCATGACATATCTTGATGAAAGGATCCTCTTCTTTCTATCTCGATGTGTATACTTATCGTGTTTCTTTCTACTGTTATCGCATAGAAAGAGTGAGTGAGATATTTTTCTGTCATTAGCAGGGATTCCTACGTGACTGAGTATCTTGAAATATGTCTCCACAAGTTGTTAACTTTAGGGCAGATTATATGATTGTGGGAATAGTTGTTAGATTGTTTGAAGCTGATAGTGCTACAAGGAGACGAGGTGCTGTGATTGAAGATGTTGCTTTCTAGTTGAAGATGCTGCTGAGCTTGAAGATGCTGCTATTCCAGTTGGAGATGTTGTTGCTATTCTGCAAGGTTTAAAAGGATGTCTGTTTGTTAAATTCCTAGTAATGAGAAGAGATGCGGTGAAGAGTGTCGTATGGATATTAATGGTAATTGGAAAGGTGCAACTATATGGATAAGTTCGAGTCGCTGATGGATGTTTTAATATATCAATAGTCATTTGGGAATGTTCAACTAGACGAAAAGAGATAGTAAGTTAAAGATTGATCCTTATTCAAAATTAAGTGTGGCAGAAAAGGGTGAAGGAATGGTATTGTTACGAATGACAGTAAGGAATAGGAAATTATTTCCTCTAATAGAAGATAAACTTAGAATTTAACAGTCTAAGATAAGAAGAGATGGTATTCAAGCGGTTGTTATAAATCGGGTAAGTAGGAGGAATTATGATGTGTAGATCACATATATTTTATACCACTTAAGTAATTATCTATTTACTTGTCGAAAGTACGGACTAGCTGGAGGTCGGGCTGCTGAAAGAATAACAAGGACTGTGGTATAAGAATTAGTATTTCTGTGGTGATGAAATGTTTTCATTTAGGTAAAGGAGATTGAATAAAGGAATTATTCAGATAATGGAAAATCAATATGAAAGGAATGTTGCTGCTACCACAACCTATATTTTGGAAAAGTTGATAAGATTTGAGATTCAGATGTTGTAATTTGCATATTCTTATCTGGTAATCATTGAGTTAGGATTCCAACGAAATCCTGAAGGTGTTATGGATGGTGTATTGAAATTCTGAAGGTGTTATTGAGGATATATTGATATTTGAAGATGTTAAATTTTAGTTGACCCGAGGACGAGAAATCAACAAGAATTAGCGATTGGTTGAAGTGAGAAATTAACCGATTGAAGGATTGTTAATAACTATATATATATATATATATATATATATATATATATATATATATATATATATATATATATATATATATATATATATATATATATATATATATATATATATATATATATATATATATATATATATATATATATATATATATATATATATATATATATATATATATATATATATATATATATATATATATATATACATATATATATATATATATATATATATATATATATATATATATATATATATATATATATATATATATATATATATAATATATATATATATATATATATATATATATATATATATATATATATATATATATATATATATATATATATATATATATATATATATATATATATATATATATATATATATATATATATATATATATATATATTTATTTATATACATATATATATTAAGGGAATATTTTCTTAGCTTATGGAATTAAGAGTTATCTCATAATTAATTGAAGTAGGGTTGTGAGAAAGTTAACCAGGATAAGGATGAATGTCATAGGATATGATAAGTAAAGGTGGAAAGAATTAAATTGGAATGTTGTTAAACATTGAGTACTGATTTCAGGAAGTAATCAGTGGAATTTTTATTTGAAAGATTTTATTGGTCAATGATGAGAATGTACGTAGGAGGAAATTGTAATAGATCGAATTTTCTGTGCGCTTTACCAGTAGTAGTCGAAAGGAATGAGAAGATGAGTTAACATTTAAGAGTATTTTGTGATTGTTCTGCGGAATCGTAGAGTTCACTGTCGTCTTGGGAAGAAGAAGCTTTGTGTTAGCTTAGTGATGGGAGTTATGCAATCTAATTCTATATTTTGTTATATTGCATTATCAGGAAGTTGAGGATGGTAATATGATTAATCATAAGGATTGGCAGATGAGACAATAAGGATAATCTGATTTGACTGGAAGGGTAAGTCATCAGAGAAGTAATAATGAAAGTAAAGAAAGAAGCTAGATGTTTTAGGAATAAGATGATTGCTATGGGGATGACCAAACAAAACATTTACTGATGATTGAAGGAAAGGAAAGTATTTAATAACAATAAATGTTTTAATTGATGGATATTAAGGAAGGGAAGGAAAGTATTTAATAACAATTGAAAAATTGTTAGGGAAGGAGGAATAGTGTGTGAAATTCTTTGGATATGAATTTTAGCTGGAGTTAATATAGATGTTTTAGAATGTGCGATCTATGGCTGAAGTGATCGTGAAAATCTGACTAGATTGAAACGATTGAGGCTTTGTCGATACCGACGAAACCGACTGAAGCTTGTCAATTCCTTTGTGTAAGCTGAGTATTATCGGGGGTTTATCGAAAGGTTTTCACTGATTATTGAACCATTGATAAAGCTGACAAAGAAGACCCAAATGTGTGAAATCCACTCATATATCTAAGTTGTAGTTTTGGGATCTGATTATTGTAGTTGAGGATGTTTTTTATGAACGATGAGGATAGATTGAAGTTATGTGTTGTATAGTTAGTATTGGAGGAATCTAAGGAATTATAGAGTTGCAATGATGATATTTGGATAATATTAAATGGAAAGGAAAGTAATTGGAGTGTGTTGACCTGAATAAAGAAGTATAACAGGATTTATCTGATTATGAGTTTCAACGATATGGTTATTATTTTGGGATTGTAAAGTATTACTTGTAAGGAATCAAGTATGAAGAAAATAAGGACTTATTTATAAATTCCATTCGGGAATTTTAAAAGGAAGGAGTTAAGGATTACCTAATGAAGACTGGGAAATAATAATCAGTAAATTAAGATGGGATATGTTATAGTTCTGTATTACGAAGTGTGTTCCAGATTATAAAGGATGAGTGTGGATACTTTCACTATCGACTAGTGAGTATTTAGTAAGGAGTAGAAGGAAAAAGGGTTTATAAGATTTCTAAATTAATTAAGAATTGACTCTTGAGTCTTGATATATTTGGAATATTGGTAACAACAAGCAGAATGGATGGAATGGAAAGAACTTTAATATTGAATTGATAAACTAATGGAAAAGGGATGCCAAAGAAAGAAGATCAATAGATTGTTGGGAATTTTGAAATAGAATGGTAATAGAAATGAGAGAGTTGAGATGTATGTTTTTGTGGGACAAAAACAGTTATTGTGATTATCTAATTTTCTTCCATTAGATCAGAGAGTGTGTTAAGAATGCAAGGACCAATGGTGAATGAACTTTCCAGATCAAAGAGAGAGTTTAATTATTCTAAGAGTGCTGAGAGTGTCGCAAGTAGTACAGAAGGAATTTTACAAGTTGAAGTATTAATACATCTTATTCCGAAACCAAGAGATGTGTTACAATATAAGGAAGTGATCTGACCATTATACATTTCAGATTTTAATATATGAGACAAACAGAGTTTTTTAAATAATATATGATATGAGGAAGATGTAATAATGTACTATGGAAGGTATAATAAGTCAGTGTAGTGATTGCTAGATTGAATGAAAGTGGAAGATGAGTATAGGAGGTATATAAGTGACTAGTCAGAATTATTGATGATCTCATTGTGTTTAGTTTGAGTGTAACCTTGGGATATAGAGTCAGTATATTTTTGAATATTGGAAATCACTGTGATAAGGTATGAGTATTGATTAAGGTTTGAACATATTATATGTAACCCAGAGACTGAGATTGACTTTTGAGTATTAGAGATTTTTACAGAAAGTGAGAAGAATTGAGTCAAGAAGGAATATTGCGTATTTTTGGAAAGCAACGGACAGATTGAAAGGATGAATTGAACGATGGTAATTGAATTTGGTTTCAATAACATCAACATATAATTGAAACTTGGGATGATGATATCTTTAATATATCACTATGAGGACTGATGGAACCTAGTGAAGATGAAATATTTAGGCGATGATAATTGCACATCTTTATTTGAGAACTTACATAGTCGAATTTCACCTTCCAATATGAGAAAGTGATGCAGAAGGAGTATGAATGATGAAAGAATATTATCATAATAGAAGATAAAATTTGGAAGTTGGAGTGTAGTAATATTGTGGATATGGTGATATCATAAGAATTGAGTTGAACTAGCATGAAAGACGTGAGTATCTTTTGAGGATAAGAGGTCACGATGATTCTAGTAGTGAGGAAGTGCGAGTGTGAGGCTGGTTGAGCACCGGGACGTCGCTCTCTTTTAGGAGGGTAGGATGTAACAACTCAAACCCGTGGTCATTATTTAATTATACTTTTACGTATATTTTTGAAATTTTTGACGAGATGGATTGTCATAACGATTGGTGATTTGATTTGGATGAATGATTGGAAGTTATATTTTTACGTCTTGACGAGTTGCGAGGATTATTAGTAATGACGATATCTACGGATGCCCAGAAATTTTACGTTTTATTTTAGACATGTCGATGTTTAATATTTTGACGTTTTTATTTTTAATGTCGTATTAAGTCGTGCCGAGACTATATAATATCATATTTTGTGTGCGTTTTAAGTTTTGAGAAGTATTTTTATGAAACCCGAGACCCATAAATATTTTCAAAAGTGACTATAGTCATTTCCTGCTTTTAAACAAGTAATTGCATTTTGGTCCACAAGAATCACAATTGGCAAAAACTACCCTAAACTTTTACCATATAAATTGATTTTTATAACACAAAAAACACACAACAACCACCACTAACCAAAAATTCACTCTCTCCTCTCTCCCACTCCATCTTGCTGTCACCCATATCACACCACAAATCACCATCATCTCAAAATCTTGTTAGAATCTCTTAATTCTAATCAAAGACCCATCTTAGTTTCATCAATCTCTACACATTGGTATGAAATTTGGCTACATGGAAGAACATTTTTGTAAAACCTATTTCTTGATGAAAATCTTATGTTTTGATCTTGTATGTAGGTGTTTATCTTGTTATATATCATTTTTGATGGTTGCATGTTAAAATTTTTAGTTAGGTTTTGTTTGATTTGATCATCTAGGATGATATAGTGTGTTAGGATTGAAATTAGTAATATTAGGATGGATATAGCGGTAAAAATGATGTTAAAATGTGGTGAAAAATTGATTTTGAGTGATTTTTAAAAGGGTATTTTTGAACAGATTATTAAAGTTAATTTTCAGAAATATGAGTTTGAGTTTGGTATGAAATAACTAGATATTGTTATAGAGGATGTCTTAAGCTTCGATTTGGTATAAGGTAGAGCTTCTAGCTCTAAACGAGCGAAACGTTACGTTAGTTTGATTATTCGTGTACCGGGAGACGAGTATCGGCACAATATATAATTGATGTCGATATTTGGATCGAATCTCGGGGACAATAAAAAGGATTTTGAAATGAGTCATGGACTGATGTTGAATGATAAACATGAGGATGTTGAGTTTATTTTCAAAATTGAGTGTCGGTTTTGTAAACGGAGTAAAATAAATAAGTTAAAAAGACTATATGAGTTGTTGACGTAAAACTGTCCGGTTTTTGTAGTTCGAAGATGAGTCGGGCAGGGAACTTTGAAAGTAAAATCTTTTAACCAACTTTTGGGAGGTCTTTTTATATATAGTAAGTGAAGTTTCTGATTAGTATCGTAATCTATTGACGTGTTTAAGTAAGAAAAACAGTTTGGACGATTAACATATATATATATCGATAGTTTTTTAAAGAATAAAAATATAAAAGTGTACGTAAGAAAGAATTATTAAATTGAGTATGGTGTGAGTTTGATTTTGACTTTGAGTTATTTATTTCATTTTATTAAGTACGAAATATTACTTGGATGTATTATTAAAGGAACGCGTTTTGTTTTGATAGATTGTGAATTTCGTGTTCGTCGGGCATCACTGATCGTTGAAAGTCGTCATTCTACTGTTAATACTGCAGGTGAGTCTATAGCCTTGCTTTCTACTTGTTTTAATGATTTTAAAACTCGCGAGGGGGATACATGCTATTTGAAGTAAAATGAACACATGTCATGAGTAATTGTTGGACCCGAATGTTGCCTTTGTTGCCTTTGTTTATTTGAATTATATAAGTACCTAAATTGTAAAAGTCCCTAAATTCATGAGCCGTTAACTATCTTCTGACTTGATGTTGCGAGTTGGGAATAGCCGCTTATTCTAATGATAGTACTATTGGGCTGACGACCCTATCTGAGACCAGGGCATTACGCTGAGTAACCTCTGGGAAGGATAATTTTACGAGAATGAGAATTGGTATTCTTGCAATTGATACCCTAGTAGGGGCACTGGTAATTCTTATAGTCATGTTGGCATTTGGCGTGGGTGACTAAGTTAAGGGGTCGGTGTCACGAGCTTAATACAATTCAATAGCTATTGCTATAAGATGAAATGCCTGATTAATTGATTGTATGTCCACAATGCTATTAAACAATTATGAATGATTTTTATGATGTGTTCAATTCTATTTTGTAAAACCTATAGTCTTGCTCAACCTTTGTGTTGATGATTTTAAGTATGTATTTCAGGTACTTGAAGTTGTTGAGTTGCGGAGCTTGCTGGAGAAGGATTGCAGGATTGCTTTTGTAGTAATTTGGTCTACAACAGATTTCTTTCCCGATTGTCATAAATTTATAGTATATGGTCAAGTATTTTGGTAAAAGGTTGTCGACTTGTTAAGATTCTTGGGGAACCTGTACGCTACTCTGATATATTTTTAAACTGATTTTACTTGGGATTGAAGGTTTTAGACACTTATTTAAATTATTTCCTTATTTATTCCTATATCTACTGTTTTTAGGTCGTATAAAGAGTGTTGTAAAATGAAGTTTGTGAATAACACCGAATTGTGTATTTCCGCTGCGCAATGTAAATTGGGGGTGTTATACTTTCTCCCCCTGTTTGATTTGTAGTCCAAGAAAATATGTTAATTCACCCATCATACTCATTTCAAATTTCTTTGTCATAAGTTTTTCAAACTTTCTACAAAGGTTATAGTTAGTAGATCCGAATATGATGTCATCAACATATATCTGAACTAGTAGAACATCCTCCTTGGTTCTGAAGATAAACAAGGTGGTGTCTATCTTCCCCCTGACAAATTTGTTCATTATCAGGAAGGTAGATAGAGTTTCATACCATGCCTTGGTGTTTGTTTCAGTTCATAAAGGGCTTTGTCAAGTTTACAAACATGGTTTGGGAACTCAGAACTCTCAAAACCAGGAGGCTGAGCAACATAAACTTCTTTAGTGATCTTTCCATTCAGGAAGGCACTTTTTACATCCATTTGGAAAACTTTGAAGTTCATGTAAGTAGCATAGGCGAGGAAAATCCTGATGGCTTCCATTCTTGCTACAGGGGCGAAGGTTTCTTCATAGTCGATCCCTTCAAGTTGACCACACCCCTGAACAACAAGCCTAGTTTTGTTTTTAATGGCAATTCCATCTTCATCAATCTTGTTTTTAAAAACCCATTTTGTACCAAGAGTTAATTTCCCTTAGGGAAAGGAACAAGTTTCCACACTTAGTTCCTGAGGAATTGATTGAGCTCTTCTTGCATGGCCTCAACCCACCCTGGATGTGTCAGGGCCTCTAAAACCTTTTTAGGTTCAATTTCAGAGAGAAAGTCTGCAAACAGACATTCATGGGCTGAGGAAACAGAGAGTTTAGCAGCCTGACTGCGTGTGAGCATCCCATCAGACACATCACCAATTATATTTACAAGCTCTATGTGTTGTTTTCTTGACCATCTGTCCCGAGGACTTGGATTAGAGCTTGTGGATAGTTGATGATTATCAAGGACTAGCGGTTCAGTACATGGTACTGGGACATCACTTCTTTCTGAAGGATTTTTAGTAACAGGAGGATCGATATTTTCATCACTTGTCCCTTCAGTGTTCCTATAGATGAGTGAATCATTTGATTCTTCAGCTTGAGAAGTGACAACTTCAGGGACATGTTGAGGTGTGATTAAATTATCGATTGACCTATTGTGAGGTGATATATGAAAGGATATATCGGCATCAGTTTGATACTGTGACAATTCGTCAATTTATGGTTGATATTTTATTCTCAAGTATTATTTAAAAACATTATTTTAATGTTATATTATGAACTCACTCATTTTTGGGAGAAATTTGGGTTTACGTCTTGAAGTAGCATCGACTACGTTTAAACTGGAGGACTCTACGCTACGTACTTACGTTTACATACACCGTTTTGGTGACAGTCCGAAATTTTAGGAAAATAAATTTATTCTTGTATATTATTTTGGGATTTTAATTTGTGTTGGTTCATAAACTCACAAATTTACGAGAAGAAATTGGGACCTACGTGAATAATTTAACGTCCTTTACGCCTAAACCGGAAACCCTAGGTTTACGTATTTACGTTTTTGAACTCCGTTTTTGATGAGACAATTTTTATTAGATTCGTTTTGTGCCGATGATTCATAATTTATAAAAACGTTTTTCGTAAAACGACCCGAGGGCACGCAAATCGAGGAAACTAGAATCGAGGAGTACCCGTAAATTAGTGGAGATGAGACAAGTGGGACACTTGTCCCACCCCCACTACTAAACAGCCAAAACAAGCCACCAACACACCTTGGTGGCTAGTTTATACACAATCAAGGACACATGTCCATGAGTTATATCAAACCACTGAAATAAAAACCATCAAAATCTCCAACTTCCTTCACACACTTCTCATACATGTAAAAACTAGTTAAACAACTTCAATCTCTCTCTCTATCTCCCATGGACGTCCCATCTTCATCTATGAACACCCATTTGATCAAAAATTCAACCACAAATCTTATGTTATACTTGCACAAGATGAAAACCTATAGAAGACTTGTTGATTGGAGGTGATTTTAACAACTAAAAAGGAGTTTGTGTGGAGATCAAGGGCTGATTTTCAAGAAGATATTCATGCATATGAAGATCTCAAGAAGTTCATTTGCCAATTTGAAGATTTGATAACAAGAACCAAGCCTTGTTCATCAAAAACTCATCATTTCATCACTTTGGTGGTATAAGGATTATTCTTCCTATCATCTTGTTATTTTGAATATGTAATCTTTTATTTTCTTCATTTATGTATATGTATATGATGATGAATGATGATCAAAATATTATGTGGGATTTGATGTTGATAGATTTGATTAAAAAGATTAAAATCTACTTGAAAGGATGTTAAAATCATGGCTAAATATGTAGGCTGTATAAAACAGTAAAGAGCTAGATGATAACTTGTTAAAATGACTTGGTAAAATTAATATACAGTAAGGTATGTGTCTTGTAAATATGTGAGAGTTGGCCACTCAATGGAATCTTTATAATGAGTGAGATATGATCAAAACAAAATTGAAGTACAAATCTGAGTAGTCTATTTTGGACGGACTGTTAGGGACATTTAGAATTGGATTGAGCAGTAGCTAAAACTATGTTAATTGTAGAACATAATATGAAGTTTATGTCACCCAAGAATGAGCTTCTATCTCCTTGTAGAACTCAAGATATGGTAAAAATGATGAAAGTGAAATAAAAATCAGATTTGTGAAATAAAAGTATATAGTATAATATTAGCACTCAAGTAAATATTATATAAAATGTAAACTTAAAACCCACTAACTTATATATTACATATATATAAGTATGTACATTAATAAATAAATGAGACATTTTATAAAAATGGCAATTTGATAAGTTTTATAAGTTATAAAACTATAAACATAAGTTTTACGTCTTTTCGGCTAAAACCGTAAAATTAACGTTTTCGTCAATTAAAACTTAGACGGTAGGACCCGTCTTATGTAAACTTTTTATAACTCATATACTGATATATAAGTACATATTACAAGTAAAAACTGATAAAACCCGAGCTTTAGAACATATGGACATTAACGGGCCAAATTAGCCTTATTGGACTATTAATCTAACTAATTTGGCTAAACACTAATGAACTTACTTATTGGGCTTAACCCACTTGGGTCCAAGATGTAAGCATAGGACTGATTTTAAAAGTATAAAATGGACTAATATAAGGTAATGGACTTATAATGGACTTATTGGGCCTTGACAAGTAAAGAAGTTAAACTAGTGAAACTAGTATGAAAATTTACCAACACATGACACTATAATGAGTAAATAAAGATGTACAATCCCACTTGATCATCATCATATTTATAAAATCATCATATATATGCCATATCCATTGTTTTTATAAAGTCATTGGACAAGAGTCTAAGACAAGTATTATTTGTCTAGGTTTCCGTGATTGAAGCACGTACCGTACATCCAAATCGCCGATAACCCGCCTTTCCCAATCAACGTGAGTTCATAGCCTCGCACTCTTTTAAATGTTTTTATGAAATGTTTTATAAACCCGCGAGGGAGATAACATGTTAGTTTTTAATAAAATAGGACACTATTTTCCGGGTTATTTGCTTATTGATATGGACCCGAATGATAGTATGAAACGAATGATTGTATGACCCGATGAATGATTATATGACCCGAAGAATGAAAGGAAATGGATTATTATATTTAGGTTATGTCACTAATAGTCCCATTAGCATGAATTGTGAACTACCGGGATTTGGTAGACGCTTATGCATATAATAGTACTATTTGGGGAAGATCATTCCAGTTCGCGCCTTGACGGTTGATCCCCGTCGTGCCACATTGATTGGTAAGCAAATTTATGTATGAGAAGATTTATATAAGCGTGATTATTGTGAAGACACGCTGTTTTAGATGGGCAAATGAGTTTCGGGTTAGCTACCCGTTGTTTGTTATAGTAAGGTAGCAATGTCATACGGCTTATAATAATCCAATAACAAAATATTGCTATACGCATTGAGTTACAATATATTGCCTGACTAGCAATACGAGGTCTTATTATTGATATTATGTTCGTGTTTTGGTTTTACATAACTATATTCATATAACGGTTTTTATTTAACTCTATACAACGTTATAAAACGTATTCTATAATGTTTTTACGACATTGGTTCGTATAATGGTTTTGAAGGCAAAAGCCTATAGTATGATTTACAACAAAGGTTTGTATAAAATGTTTTTGGCTTCTTTTATGGCCTATGACAAAGAATTGTACAAAATGATTTTCGGTAATAATTTTACATTGATGATATATTAATGGATTTCATTAAACTCTATGAATTCACTCGGCTTTTTCGCTGACCTTTTCTTTTAACATGTTTTATCTCAGGTACTTGAAGGTAATTCTCGGGAAGACGACAAGAAAACATGGCCCGCACTTAAATAACCAATTTCCATTCAAATGTTTTGTAATATTGTATGAAATGCTATGACTTGGGACCTATGTAAATTTGATATTCATGAATGGAAAAATGCTTTATTATTAAACGACGCGATTTTAAGCGTTGTCTATGGTTTGAGTAATGTGCTATCCCGTAACACCAACGACTCTTCCGCTGAACTAAAGTATGAATATTTGGGGGTGTTACAGTTTGGTACCAGAGCTCTCGTTATAGAGAACGAAAGATTTTTAAAACCAATGTTTTGAATAAAACATTTCAAAATCTTTTAACTATAAACATTTTTCACAAAATGTCTAAAAATCTTTTGACTATAACGGTGCCGAAGAATTCCCGACTTACCGACAAGGCCAGACTGAGATGTGTTATTTTAATATATACGTAACTTGGATTATATATATATGTTGTAATTTGATTACATGATTGTTTGATGATTATTTTAATACGTATACGAGATATTTATACGACGTAGATTGTCACAAGAAACCCTAACTCCCCTAGCAAATCAATCGAAGCTATTCCCGTAGGAATTCTAGCTATTCCAGATCTAAACCAAGTTGTGGATATTTATGATTCCAACAAAATGTTTGGTATTCGTAGAAATGTTGATAGTAGTTGATTATGATCTTGAAGAAGAATTGGCGAGATTAAATCTGATATCGATGTCATGACGATCTTTCCTTATAGAGTGGAGTTTGACAAAACCTTACCACCTAGAAAGATGTCATCTGATTCGTTGTCACCCAATTCTTAAATTGAAATCGAAAGGGTGAATGTTGCACTTGATGTTGTCATTGCAACCATTACCCAAAAGCCTCATGCCACTAGAACCTTTTCGAGAAGTCTAATTGAATGTGTGAGTTATTTTATACTAGTGACTCGTTTGATAACTATTGATGAAGGAGCTAAAGGATTGGAAATTAAGTATTGATCATATCGAGCTTTTATTGCCCTTTTAAGGTCTAAGAATGAGGTTGAAAGTATTGGAGAATGAGGTAGGATGTCTCATTGAGTATAAGTTGATTGAAACTTGAATAAAGTAAAAATTTAGCTCGTATGGAATATGAGATTGTTAAGAGGAAGTCGTTAAGTTCTGTGATTGAATTATAAGGTTTTAAATGATTGTTGGTTCGTGTTAAGGGTTGTTCCTAGGCCATTGTCCAATGAAGAGGATGCCCAGTGTCC
Source organism: Glebionis coronaria (assembly GCA_025667525.1). Classification (NCBI taxonomy): domain Eukaryota; kingdom Viridiplantae; phylum Streptophyta; class Magnoliopsida; order Asterales; family Asteraceae; genus Glebionis; species Glebionis coronaria. The sequence continues at coordinate 189,482,897 of CM046879.1, read as the reverse complement.
AAGAAATAAATTGAAGAAATCTTTTTCTGAATTGGGACTGATGGATCTTTCTGGACATGTGGAACACCTAATGACTCTTTTAGATTAGTATTCATTGTGGTATCTTTTAAAAATCCCTAACTAAACTGAGACATCAGTTGGTAGGATGAGTTCTTGGAATTGTATGACATAGTGACACGTAATGTGTTACGGTACAATTTTGACTTGTTAGTGATTAATGAAAAGACTACCTTTGATTGCTAAATTTTACATGTATTGATGTTATCTATCTTTTATTGCTTCATCCTAATGTTCACATTAGTGATGCAACCATTGAACAAGTACTCATCTTGATTTGAGTTACGTTGTGGATTATTCTTTTTGAGTGCCATCGAGGTCATGAACCTCATGATTTATTTGGCTAAGCTCATTTCCTATCATATTACAGTTAGTTCTTGGTGAACAACTTTTCATCACTCCTTTGCAGATCACTAATTGTTTTATAAGATACAATAGTATCCCTTGAGAAAAATCGAATTTTCATCACCGTAAGGACTATTTAAAGCGAGATTTATAAGTAATCATTATCGAAATAAAGTTATTTATGAAATACCTTGGAAAACTTAATTGTTTCCATAACAAAGAACATCTCTGTAAATTCATTTTGAATTAAACATGAATATATATTTTAAACATGATGACAAAGTTTTGACGAACTGAGTATTGCATCGTTAATCCTAAAATTGTATATAGTTGCGCGCCTACATACAATTTGGAAGGGACCATGCAAGGCTGATTAGTTGTCACCATGAAATTGTTAATAAACATTATATTTTCTTTGTAATTGTGGAAAACTGAATTTTTATGAGATCTGCAAGAAGTGCAAAATGGGGACATATTGTTAGGGACACCTACATATGTGTCCGTACTATTTATTCTTCTAAGTCGAATTTACTCATCTGTGAATATTGTCTTAATTGACAAGTGATATCCCCTCTTTGTCCAATTCTCCCGTGGTGTGATTCTTTGGAAAAGCATTTTATTACCGAGTATTGATACCCGACTGGATGTATCGACATTCCTATCATTTCTTTTGATTAGATCTAATTTGAATGACCTGTGTAACGATCCGAGGAGCTTTCGAATGCGTACTCAAATTATGAAAACATGGGATATATTCATATTCGTTAATGTTTTCATATGTATCTGATTTGAAATTCTCTCGCGTAGATCATGTGTTAACCTTACTCTTTTAAGGTTAGTTATGTCTCCTGATATCCTTGAATTTGTGAAGGATTATGAGTTATTATTAATCTTTTGAGAAGTTCACATCTTATCAACGATAATGAAACTGGAAAGTTGGTAGTGCCAGTAGAATGGAATGATTGATTATGACATGACAACATTGTCTTAATTAATGGGAACTCGAGTAGAATTCCCCTAAAAGATAAGATGTTGATTATCAAAAGTGATCTAAACAATTTTTAATGGATGACCATATCCTGCATTTAGATTTGAAATTATACCATGAATGGTTATGGACTAGTCATAGATATTATAATCTAGAAAGAACTTAAAGTAAATGTATGAAAAGATGTTCATGTTATTTGAAACTTTAGGAGGTATTTGCTGGTGAATTACCTAGACTTTCGCCATTAAGGCAAGTTGAATTTGGTATTGATTGTATTCCCGATGCTGCACCCGTGGCGTGTGCACTATACTTCAGCACCATCTGAATCGAAAGAATTACCATACAACTGAGAAAGTTATTGAAGAAAGCTTTTATTTTACCAAGCTTGTCATTATGAAGAGCTATGGTGTTATTATTCCTTATATTTATGGATTACCGTGAACTAAGTAAATTGACGATCGAAATCAATATCCATTACCCAAGATGATAGATTTGTTCGATCATTTACAAGGTTCTAGCGTATGTTCTAAAGATTTGATCCACGACATGGTTATCATCAACTTTGCGTCCGCAAAGAAGATTATCTATTCCAATCACCACATCCAGAACTAGTAATGAACATTATGAGTTTCATGTTATGTTGTTTGGATTGACTAATGGACATGTAGCATCCATAAATTTGGTGAATCACGTGTGTAGGCTGTAATTTGATAAATTCATCCTCGTGATCATTAAGGACCATCTGTTTGTTTCTAAGAATTGGAAGGAGTTAATAAACATATATAGTCTTCCCTGCGTTGGCCGACTAGTGAAAACCTGTACCTTGAGTATTTAACATATGATTCAAGGCTTAATCCTTTACATTAATTGACCGTGTAATTAATAGTAATGAAATCTATATTGATTCTTCGAAAATTTGAGCCATTTAAGACTTTGGGTTATACCAAAATGAAAGTGCAAAAATGTTTTGACAAATATTTATCAAAGGATTCTTAAAGAATCATTCCCTTAAACCCATAACATTTAACTAAACTCCTTTAGGGGTAAATGTTTGTGCATACCTCAAGACAACCTAAGAGGGATTGATGAAACCATTTAAACCATGACTTGAAATTTGAAACGACAATTTTTTATTTTCAACTAAGAAAATTTTGACCAAAGTATAAACAAAGATTTTCGAACAATTACGGATCTTATTAATTATTTTCGATAAATCAACAAAAATCGTGTTAATTAAATTTAAATTTATTTTGAACATTTTTATATAATTGGTCGAACTGAGAAATTTAGAACTTTTTACGCTTACGTTTCATAAAAATTGAAAATTTTATTATTTAATTACTTGTAATATTTATCGACGCTTTAAACGTCGGATTGAGCAAAACTGATAAAAATGATAGTTGAGACGAAACTAAAACTTAGAAAATATGAAGAAAGAAATTTTGAATGAATACGGTCATGATATTTATTTCATCGGGGAAGGTGAATGTAGATACTGACACGTTATGTAGAAAGGATGAAGAATCAATTAGGATGTGTTCCTTAGTAATGACTGTGCAAAATAAATTGCCGAACAATTTAAAAATAGCCGATGCTTGTAAAAAGGATAATATAGATAATAAAAAGGGGTTCGCGGCTAATGTGAAGCACTAGAAATGACAGCCGATGGCGTTAATTGTTTAAAAGGTCGCTTGTGGTTGCCTGAATATGAAGAATTTTGAGATTTAGTCATGTTGGAATCTTATAAGTTTAAGTATTTTATTCATGCCATTTCTGATTAAATGCATCTTATCTGAAGAAGTTGTACTGATGGTAAAGTATGAAGGCAGACATCGCCTCATACATTAGTAAACGTCTAACTATTGCAAAGGTCATCATTTGAATTTCATTCGATTTGGGTCATCGTCGACAGACTGACCAAATCTGCTAATATCATTCCTGTTAATGATAGATTCTCGATGAAGAAATTGACTCTTTTGTATTTAAAGGAGTTGTGTAAACATAGTGTGCCTGTATCGATCATCTCTATCAAGATCCTCGTTTCACATCGAATTTCTAGAGATTTGCTCAGAAGTCATTGGAAACGAACCTTGATGAGAGTACTGTTTACCACCCCATTCGAAGGGACGAGGTAAAGTAACGATACAAAACACTAGAAGTCTTGTTTTATGTTTGAATGATTGACCTTTGGTAATAAACCGTATAATCGTTTTCCTTTGGAAAGATTAGCATTGATAATTATCGAATTAGGATCGAGATCAAATCTTGTGAGGATCTATATAAAGAGCACCTGTAGGTGAGAGTTGGGATGAAGATACCCGACATACACCCATTGTGAGTTGGACATGTCTTTTAGGTTTAAGGTTGCCTACGATGACAAACCTAACCTTACAAATACCCGACCCGCGAGACCTGAAATGATTATTGAAATTAGGATCTGATTATTGACTGCCAGTAGTGGGCAGGAGGTTATGTGAATATGAAATGTAGATCTTCAAGTGCAGGATGGGTAGAGAAGTTATGCCAAAAATATTCACCTTGGAAAAATGAATTGATGATCTGAAAGATCATGGGAAATAAGTCCCCGTTGTATGGGACCGTTGAGATAATGTAAAATTTGGTTTGAAAGGCACATAAGCTGGATCTACCCTAGGACTTCAAGGGATGCGTGAATTGTGTTTCGTATATCGAACTTGATAAAATGTTTATCAATTGAAAATCTGACTATTCCTTAATGAAGTTTGGATCGGCGAAAAGTTGCATTCATCAAAAACCCGTGAACATCATGGATAGAGAAAGTAAGTCAACTTAAGCCTGATCGTATTCCCGTAGTTATGTTTGATGAAAATCATGTATTGTAATGAACTACTCTTGAGAGAAAAGACCAAATGTGGAGTAAATACCCACATGGCTCTAACTCTATAAGAAGCGAGTAGTAAGATAAATCGATCTTTGAGGACAAAGATCCTGTTTAGGGGTAATTGCTGTAACAATCCGTCAATTTATGGTTGATATTTTATTCTCAAGTATTATTTAAAAACATTATTTTAATGTTATATTATGAACTCACTCATTTTTGGGAAGAAATTTGGGTTTACGTCTTTAAGTAGCATCAAATACGTTTAAACCGGAGGACTCTACGTTACGTGCTTACATTTACATACACCGTTTTGGTGACAGTCCGACATTTCAGGAAAATAAATTTATTCTTGAATATTAATTTGGGATTTTAATTTGTGTTGGTTCATAAACTCACAAATTTACGAGAAGAAATTAGGACCTACGTCAATAATTAACGTCCTTTACGACTATACCGGAAACCCTAGGTTTACGTATTTACGTTTTTGAACTCCGTTTTTTATGTGACAATTTTTATTAGATTCGTTTTGTGCCGATGATTCATAATTTATAAAAACATTTTTCGTAAAACGACCCGAGGGCACGCAAATCGAGGAAAGTAGAATAGAGGAGTACCCGTAAAATAGTGGAGATGAGACAAGTGGGACACTTGTCCCACCCCCACTACTAAACAGCCAAAACAAGCCACCAACACACCTTGGTGGCAATTTTTTACACAATCAAGGACACATGTCCATGCGTTATATCAAACCACTTAAACAAAAACCATCAAAACCTCCAACTTCCTTCACACACTTCTCATACATGCAAAAACTAGTTAAACAACTTCAATCTCTCTCTCTCTCTCTCTCTCTCAAGTTCCCATGGACGTCCCATCTTCATCCATGAACACCCATTTGATCAAAAATTCAACCACAAATCTTATGTTATACTTGCACAAGATAAAAACCTATAGAAGACTTGTTGATTGGAGGTGATTTTAACAACTAAAAAGGAGTTTATGTGGAGATCAAGGGCTTATTTTCAAGAGTATATTCATGCATATGAAGATCTCAAGAAGTTCATTTGCCAACTTGAAGATTTGATAACAAGAACCAAGCCTTGTTCATCAAAAACTCATCATTTCATCACTTTGGTGGTATAAGGATTATTCTTCCAATCATCTTGTTATTTTGAATATGTAATCTTTTATTTTCGTCATTTATGTATATGTATATGATGATGAATGATGATCAAAATATTATGTGGGGATTTGGTGTTGATAGATTTGATTAAAAAGATTAAAATCTACTTGAAAGGATGTTAAAATCATGGCTAAATATGTAGGCTGTATAAAACAGTAAAGATCTAGATGATAACTTGTTAAAATGACTTGGTAATATTAATATACAGTAAGGTATGTGACTTTTACATATGTGAGAGTTGGTCACTCAATGGAATCTTTATAATGAGTGAGATATGATAAAAATAAAATTGAAGTGCAAATCTGAGTAGTCTGTTTTGGACGGACTGTTAGGGACATTTAGAGTTGGATTGAGCAGTATCTAAAGCTAAGTTAATTGTAGCACATAATATGAAGTTCATTTCACCCAAAAATGAGCTTCTATCTCCTTGTAGAACTCAAGATATGGTAAAAATGGTGAAAGTAAAATAAAAATCAGATTTGTGAAATAAAAGTATATAATATAATATTAGCACTCAAGTAAATATAATATAAAGTGTAAATTTAAAACCCACTAACTTATATACTAAATATATATAAGTATGTACATTAATAAATAAATGAGACATTTTATAAAAATAGCAATTTGATAAGTTTTATAAGTTATAAAACTATAAACATAAGTTTTACGTCTTTTCGGCTAAAACCGTAAAATTAACGTTTTCGTCAATTAAAACTTAGACGGTAGGACCCGTCTAATGTAAACTTTTTATATCTCATATACTGATATATAAGTACATATTACAAGTAAAAACCGATAAAACCCGAGCTTTAGAACATATGGACATTAACGGGCCAAATTAGCCTTATTGGACTATTAATCCAACCAATTTGGCTAAACACTAATGAACTTACTTATTGGGCTTAACTCACTTGGGCCCAACATGTAAGCATAGGTGTGACAACCCTGGTTTTGAGGTTCGTCACTTAGTTTTATTTTGTGCTAGTTACGTGTCTTTACGTGTGTATGTGCTTATTGGTGTGTATAGATTATGGTTTGGATATCGTTTCCGGTACGGGGTACCTTGTGAATGAAACGATGTGTGATGATTTCATGTTCATGAGTTCACATGGTAGTGACTATGAAGTGAAATGGTGTTAATTAGTGGTTTTACGTATACGTATATGTATTATAGAAAATCATATTTTTACGATTAACGATTTAGTATTTAGAGGTCTCGGAAGAGGTAATTAGTCATATGAATATTTTTCGGGATGGTTTTAAGTCATTTAGGACTTAGTTATAAAGTTTATTTCAAAATTTGATATTTTTTATAAATGTGTATATTTTACGTCTTTTACGGTAAAACGCGTAAAAACTGACTAGTTTTACGGTTTTGGGGTTTTGGAGGCTTTAGGAGCTGAAATAAATTAAGAAAAATTAAGGTAATATTATTAATACATATATTAACAATAAAAAGAAAAAAAACGAAAATTAAGGGGGTATTAGTCGGTTTGGACGCAAGAAAGAAAGAAAAAAAAGGAAAAAAAGAGAAAAAGGAAAGTGGGTTGTATTGGGCTAGGATTCTTGAAAAAAAAACTATTTAAGGATTTTAAGTAGATCAAATCCATCATAATCCCTGGAGAAAAAATAAAGGTCGACGGTTTGGGATTGTTTTTAGGGTTTTCATAGTTTTTTTCATCTTCCATTAAATTAAAGGTAAAACCTTCCTAACCCTTTTTAGTTAAATTGTTTCTTTATGTTTTATTTAATCATCTATGATGGATTTAGGTTAGGGTTAATTTAAAAACAGTAAATTAATGTTATATTAATCATAATATGATGATTACATAAACTAGGGCTTGTATTAATTGGGGTTATGGGTGATCAATTAGTTTAATTTGATTAAACCCATTTTTAAAAACTGGGCAGAATTTTGAGTCAATTGTTTTGATCATATTGGGAGTTCTACAAACTCTTATTTTACTATCCAAGTATCCCTGAAAAGTTAATTGAAGTGGCTTTCCAATGCAAGAAACGAGAACTAAATTGGAGGTGGGAAGTGGGTCAAAAACAGGTTACAACAGTCGGAGGTCAAAACAGTTTTATAATCAGCCTGTTTTCTTTTTAAGTTTTGGGTTGTTTGGGGTACTTAAGGTTGCATTGGGATCTTCTAACGAACATGAGAGATGGTTTATATATTGTAGTAAGTATCTGCACTTGGGCTAAGGTTGTGGTTTAGGGTAAGACCCCCTAATCATAACAAACTTTTTGTATTTTTAAAATCAGGAAATCTGGAATGACAAAAGTATATATATATATATATATATCGGGGCCTTAGCAGTAGCTTTAATGTTAGGTCAAGTGGGAGGTGTTAGATAACATATGTAAGGGTATGAATATTCCTTTTACAGTAACCATGGGTATGTTTAAGTGGACGTTTGACTTAAAGTTTTGAGACCTAAAATTGGGACTGTTTTGTGTAAAATATGAACGGGATAGTTATTAAACTTAACCAAGTTAAGGACTTGTTAGGGAAGGGTAATCGAGTGATTAGAGCTTATCAATGAGGTATTTATATGGGAATAGGCTAGATGTCCATCATAGGTTGATGATCCATCTTAGTGATTGGTTCATGTATTGATTGTGTGTTTTTGGTTTGTTAGCTTGTTGCTAGTGCGAGGACTTGTGAAGAAGCAATCAGGTGAGTTTCATAGTCCCATGTTTACTATTGATTTTGACTTCCAGATGGGATGGAAGAGACATTGTGTTACGTTGTTTATAAATTGATGCTGTGAATGTTTTTAAGGTTTGAGATGGACTTGTGTGTACATTATGTGATTAATTGCTATGTGATTCTTGTTCGTGTATGATTTGAATGGGAAAGGTACATAGGTGTATGGGCGCCTATGGTACCATGGTTGTTGGTAAGGCGTGATGCCTTAGAAATTATGGTTGTTGGTAAGGCGTGATGCCTTGGAAATTATGGTTGTTGGTAAGGCGTGATGCCTTGGAAATTATGGTTGTTGGTAAGGCGTGATGCCTTGGAAATTATGGTTGTTGGCAAGGCGTGATGCCTTGGTAATTGTGGTTGTTGGTAAGGCGTGATGCCTTGGAATTGTGATGATTGACTAAACTTGAATGCTAGTTGTTAATACATAATTGTAACGCATTGTCCATATGTTATTGTGTTGATGGTTGTTATTCACAGCTTATAACTGATTTAGCGTTGGAGTCTAAACCTATGACTCTCACCAACTTTATCTTGACGTGTTTTAGTGTCTCTTTCAGGTGATGCTATGGGTAGGCAAGAGAACTTAAGTGGCTAGGATTTGGAGAGCGTAGGGATGCATATAGAAGGATATCCCTATTTCCTTCTTAGTTTTTATTTGTTCATTTAATAAGTGATATAGTGGCACACATATGTTTGTTTTGGTTATGTTACTTGTTTGTCTTGGGTAAGAGGTAGGACTGTTACCTACTTACCTAGACTCCTGCATTTGATAAGATATTGTCATGACTTTTGTGTCACCATTTTATGACATTTCTTATTTCATATAGTTATCTCTATAGACACGCCATTTTGTGATGATATCCATACGTCGCGCCCCATATTACGCCATGGTGGGGTGTGACAGAATGGTATCAGAGCCAATGGTTATAGAGAATTAGATTGCCTAGTCGCGTAGCCTAGTCTATAGCTTAAGGGACCCTGCATATAGGCGTCATAGGAGTATGTGTGCATTTTATATTAATTGATGTGTTTGGATGTTATTTATTACGATGTTTTGACTAGTATGAATTGAACCATAGTAAGTTCATACTTAGCCACATGTTATTTTTCTTTTCGGTATGTGACTAGTGCTGGTTGAACCATAATCGTCCATGCTAGTCATTATTGTATTTTGCTTAAATTGTACATTATAGCACATAATTTAGTACAAGGTAGTTTCTATCTTTTATCGAGTTATTTTACATACCTGAGGTATGTTATTTTTCTTTTGATGTTTAAGTCATGTTCCCTAAGAATCGTGTGGTGGTTCGAGTTACTAGGAGTACATGGGTAGGAAGGATTTTAAGCTGTTTCCACTCTTATGGGCGACATGACTTATAACTGATTATGTTTTCATTTCGGATTTAGTCTAGGCTGTTTTAGCTAGACTATGGATTTCTGTATTCCAAGAGTTTTATTATGTTATTTTTATAGATGGAGTTTTGGACCTTATTGGTTATGTGGTTATGAGCTTATGTGAGTAGATAGATTTATGTGTTATATGTTGTATTGATTCTTATAAGTGTCATCATAGGAGGGAGTGTATTGGGAAAAGGGTAATTGTATAAGTATGGTGGCCAACATAGTTATACAAGTACCACAACTTCAATGGGTTCTCATGTATGATTGCATGAAAGAGGGTTAGTACATGCTTGTATATGATGAGATGTAGAATTTGGGTATATATATATACATACATATATATATATATATATATATATATATATATATATATATATATATATATATATATATATATATATATATATATATATATATATATATGGGTTTATGTAGTGGCTGCCTATGATATGGCTATTGTTCTTTTTGTGTTATATGTTTTGGGTTATAGTTGTGTTGTGTGATTATGGGGTCACACGATGTCGTTTGGTTTTGGAGGTGGGCTTTATGCCTTGTTGTGGCACGGTGAGATGGTGATTACTCGTATAGAAAAACGAGCGTATAAAGCGATTGATTGACTTGACATGTATGATAACGAGTATGTTTGGGAGATTCGATAGGTATACACATGCGGATGTATATATACTAATAGATGTTATGTTATGATTTACGGTCGTTCAGTAGTTATTATAATTTGAATGTACCTAGTGCTATTTTGCGTTTAAACAATTTATTAGTGCTCGAGTTTGGTGGAGTTTTAGCGACGTTTTGAATCTTTTGAAGTGTGTCTTGCAGCGTATCCTTTGAGTTTCGTATTTCACGTGTACGTTTTAAAATCGTGTTTTTGGTTTTGAGTCTATTGAAATAACTTGGGATTTCTTTTGAGATAATGAAATCTTTTGTGTTGGGTCTTACATTTCTTTTGGTCGGTATATATTGAGAAAAATGGGGACTTGGAAATCTATTATAGGGTTAGATAGTTGGTTGTATTCGGTAAAATAAGGGTAAGGTATTGGAGCCGTGTTTGAAACAAGATGTAACATAAGATTTCATTTTAATCAACACTTATTTATTTCAAATTCTAAAAGACTTTCTTTAAAATAAAGCGAAGTAAAATTTCTTTCTACTTACATAGTTTATATAATTGGGTTTAACCGATTCATGTCATTTATAATTATTAATACAAGGTTAAATTGAGTTTATGAAGATTTCACATACAATTATATCTGTCATTTAAAAGTGGTGCATTAATCACTAAGTCTACTCTTTAGTTTTTTTTTAAAAACAACTAGTATAAAACTGATTTGGTCATAACTTGTTCGTTTTTAGAGCTTTTTGAGTGATTCAAAAGCCAAAAATTATGTACTCGGAACGTACTTTTCAAATATTCAGAATGTCTAGTCATGGGAGGTCTGTATCTTGGCCGAAATTATTGTACAAGTGTCGGGTTAAAGGTTGAGTTTGAATAGTAGTTTATTTTTTATGATTTGGGATGCACGGGATACCTAGTTTTTTAGTTGAGTTTTGAGTTCGTCAAGAGGGTTGTTTGTAGATTGTTTGAGTCACATAGATGTGGGAGGTAATAATAAATAATAAAAAAAAGATATATATTCTTTTGGAAAAGTTGATCGTTTGCACGGTTTAAATAATATGTCACGGGGCGTAATATGTTTGGTTGCCATTGGGTGTTTCTTGGATTATTTTTTTCGTTGTCATGGGTCATTTTGAAGTGATACACGTTTTGGGTTTGAGTTTTCTTTTGAGCCTCATGGTTTTTGACTTGTTTTAACTGGTGCACGTGAAATGTCGTTAGTTATCCGTGGGTTTGATTCTTTGATCGTATCTGGAGGATTCAGGATGTAGTTTTGGTTTCGTATTGTTCAGGAGAGTTGAGGTAGTCGTATGAAAGACTTGGTCGCGCCTACACGCTTAAGTAGGTGACCATGAGAGAACGGTCGAAATGCCTTTAGTGGGGAGGAAAGAAGTTCGTAGACGAACTAATGTGGTCATGGGGTCTCTTAGGAGTACCAAGGAGATGAATAGAGATTTGTGGGATACTAGCACCAGTAACGCGCCATAGAGAGTGTTGGAAGGGGATACAATACCTCAAAGGTATTTATGATTGTTCGTAGGGCATGTAAGTTTTCCAAAAAAAATAAAAAAATTCCTGAAATTTAGTAGGTTTGCATATTACTGTGAGGTAGAACCATAAATACAGCAAGTAGGAGAAGTGAGAGGAGTTGCAGTTAGTGCCTTTCCAAGGCAAATCGTTGATGGAGTGATTTAAAAACAAGAGCTGTTAGAAATTGCAAGGAATGCCGGATAGAAGTTGAGTTGCTTAGTAGTAGAATGGATGAGGAAAGAGGTTGAGTGGTCCGATGAGAGGAAGTACCGATCTTAAAAATGCGTGTAGAATTTTGCAAGTAGAACGAGGTAGGAATTTATTCGTATTGCCGCTAAGAGAGGGTGCAACGAGGACATAGTTGAAACTGCTAACGATGTTGTATGAACGCTTTGGGTTTACGGTTATGCATTTGGTTTCGCCAAAGCACTAGCGGTTTTCATGGAGTCAGTGAACCGATTGTGCATGAACGTGTATAAACGAGTTGTCATCGGGAGCATCGACGACATCTTGATCTACTCAAAGTTTAAGAAGGAGAGTGAGGCGAAGTATGTGTTGGTTTTGGAGTGGAATTATACGTGATATTTCCAGTGTGAGTCTTAGTATTAAGTCTACCATGATGAGTAGTTAGAGATGATGGCATATCATGGAACCAGCAAGGGGCGAAGTGAAGAAGGATGAGGAAGCATTTTGGAGGCTGAAGAGGTGGATTGGATAGTGAGCCGATCTTGGCATTATCGGAAGGACTGGATGAATTCGCGAAGCATGACGATACGTGGAGTAAGGACTTGGACGCGTACGAGGACGACAAAGAAAGGCGATCGCTTATACGTTGCAGGAACTGAAGATTTGGAAGAACTGGATAGACTTAGTTAGTGGAGCTGGACTGTTATACTTGCCTAGAATGCTAGAGGCATTTGGTGTACGATACGTGGAGAATGATCTATACGGATCATGAACGTCTCCAACACATATTCAATCATCTTGATTGAACATTTGGCAAAGGTGAGGGGTGGAGTTAAGTGATGAAAAAAAATTGCAAGGCCAAGTACCATCTGGGAAAGGCAAGCATAGTTGATGAGACATAGAATAAGAAGAATATAGTGAAGTTGAGACGAACTTGAACTATATGGATGACGTATTAGGGTGGTTTGGATAAAGGATATAGGTTGCACGAGTTGAGTTGTCTAAAGCAGAGAACGCGTCAACGTGTATGTTGCTTGTCTTGGACAATCGTATGGAGAAAATGGACGTAGACTATACTTTCTACGTAGATAGGAGTAACTTAGAAAGAGCGATGTAAGGACGAAGTTGGTGAAAGGGATACATAATGGGGTGGAGGAATAAGTACGACGAGAGTTGGGTGATAGTCGATAGACTGACTAATTCATCTCATAATTCAAGAGGAATGGGAAGTCACATAGTTGAGAAGTTGGAAGGATTACGTACAGATGCGATGGAATAGGAGGTTTTGTGTAAAAGTTAACCTAATATGTATGGAATGCCTTATGAAGGATTATGGCAAGAGAAGAACTAATGGATATGTGAAAGACCGTCATAGGTCACTTTTTAAGGAAATTGGAATTTTTAAGTAGTTTGGGGTACGTACTGAAGGGAGTTGATGAACATGATTGGATATGGGTGATTGATTTAGAGGTAGTTCGGAAACTCGTTAGCGATGGCTGAGTTTTTCATATAATGATAGTTATCATACTAGAAGTCGATAAATGCCATTTGAGGCACTATATGAAAGGATAGGGTGAGTTGTCCCCATTGTGGACTAGAATTGGTGAAAGAGGCTACTAATGTGGTAATGGTGTTTGTGGAAAGGATGAGAGGAACATGGGATGCTATGTAGAAAAGGAGGAAACCACTAGATTTAGTGACAAGGTTATGTAGGGAGTTTCACCCATAGTAACGGGTGGTATGTTTTGGTAAAATAGAAGAGTTCATGTAAAGTTTTGTAAGTCCATTTATGATCTTTAGAAAGATCAGACCAGTAGCTTATGAGTATAGAATTACCTGAGGAAAATGAGTGGTATACATGATATATTTCATGTATTCAGATTGGTAAATGTTGTTTGAGAATGCATATTTGCATGTACGGCTATTCGGGACTTGTGTTAATAAGAGTCTTTGTTTTATCAAAGATCATTTGTGAGATTTATTGACTGAGAGGTCAAGAGTTTGGCAATGAGTTTAACTATTTTTGGTTTGTATATGTGGTATTTTGGAAACTTGAACTAAAGTTCACATGGAAATGAGAGGAGTTCGTTTAGAACAAGTATCCTCATGTGATTGTTGTTTGTGTGGTTGATCCTAAAGAGTAAATCTTGGGATGAGATTTCTATTAGGAGGGAGTGATGTGACAACCCTGGTTTTGAGGTTCGTCACTTAGTTTTATTTTGTGCTAGTTGCGTGTCTTTACGTGTGTATGTGCTTATTGGTGTATATAGATTATGGTTTGGATATCGTTTCCGGTACGGGGTACCTTGTGAATGAAACGATGTGTGATGATTTCATGTTCATGAGTTCACATGGTAGTGACTATGAAGTGAAATGGTGTTATTTAGTGGTTTTACGTATACGTATATGTATTATAGAAAATCGTATTTTTACGATTTACGGTTTAGTATTTAGAGGTCTCGGAAGAGGTAATTAGTCATATGAATATTTTTCGGGATGGTTTTAAGTCATTTAGGACTTAGTTATAAAGTTTATTTCAAAATTTGAGATTTTTTATAAAAGTGTATATTTTACGTCTTTTACGGTAAAACGCGTAAAAACTGACTAGTTTTACGGTTTTGGGGTTTTGGAGGCTTTAGGAGCTGAAATAAATTAAGGAAAATTAAGGTAATATTATTAATACATATATTAATAATAAAAAGAAAAAAAAACGAAAATTAAGGGGGTGTTAGTCGGTTTGGACGCAAGAAAGAAAGAAAAAAAGGAAAAAAAGAGAAAAAGGAAAGTGGGTTGTATTGGGCTAGGATTCTTGAAAAAAAAAACTATATAAGGATTTTAAGTAGATCAAATCCATCATAATCCCTGGAGAAAAAAATAAAGGTCGACGGTTTGGGAGTGTTTTTAGGGTTTTCATAGTTTTTTTCATCTTCCATTAAATTAAAGGTAAAACCTTCCTAACCCTTTTTAATTAAATTGTTTCTTTATGTTTTCTTTAATCATCTATGATGGATTTAGGTTAGGGTTAATTTAAAAACAGTAAATTAATGTTATATTAATCATAATATGATGATTACATAAACTAGGGCTTGTATTAATTGGGGTTATGGGTGATTAATTAGTTTAATTTGATTAAACCCGTTTTTAAAAACTGGGCAGAATTTTGAGTCAATTATTTTGATCATATTGGGAGTTATACAAACTCTTATTTTACGATCCAAGTATCCCTGAAACGGTAATTGAAGTGGCTTTCCAATGAAAGAAGCTAGAACTAAATTGGAGGTAGGGAAGTGGGTCAAAAACAGGTTACAACAGTCGGAGGTCAAAACAGTTTTGTAATCAGCCTGTTTTCTTTTTAAGTTTTGGGTTGTTTGGGGTACTTAGGGTTGCATTGGGATCTTCTAACGAACATGCGAGATGGTTTATATATTTTAGTAAGTATCTGCACTTGGGATAAGATTTTGGTTTAGGGTAAGACCCCCTAATCATAACAAACGTTTTGTATGTTTAAAATCAGGAAATCTGGAATGACAACAGTATATATATATATATATATATATATATATATATATATATATATATATATATATATATATATATATATATATATATATATATATATATATATATATATATATATATATATATATATATATATATATATATATATATATATATATATATATATATATATATATATATATATATATATATATATATATATATATATATATATATATATATATATATATATATATATATATATATATATATATATATATATATATATATATATATATATATCGGGGCCTTACCAGTAGCTTTAAGGTTAGGGCAAGTGGGAGGTGTTAGATAACATATGTAAGGGTATGAATATTCGTTTTACAGAAACATGGGTATTTTTAAGAGGACGTTTGACTTAAAGTTTTGAGACCTAAAATTGGGACTGTTTTGTGTAAAATATGAACGGGATAGTTATTAAACTTAACCAAGTTAAGGACTTGTTAGGGAAGGGTAATGGGGTGATTAGAGCTTATCAATGAGGTATTTATATGGGAATAGGCTAGATGTCCATCATAGGTTGATGAGCCATCTTAGTGATTGGTTCATGTATTGATTCCGTGTTTTTGGTTTGTTAGCTTGTTGCTAGTGCGAGGACTTGTGAAGAAGCAATCAAGTGAGTTTCATAGTCCCATGTTTACTATTGATTTTGACTTCTAGATGGGATGGAAGAGACACTGTGTTATGTTGTTTATAAATTGATGCTGTGAATGTTTTTAAGGTTTGAGATGGACTTGTGTGTACATTATGTGATTAATTGCTATGTGATTCTTGTTCTTGTATGATTTGGATGGGAAAGGTACATAGGTGTATGGGCACCTATGGTACCATGGTTGTTGGTAAGGCGCGATGCCTCGGAAATTATGGTTGTTGGTAAGGCATGATGCCTTGGAAATTATGGTTGTTGGTAAGGCGTGATGCCTTGGAAATTATGGTTGTTGGTAAGGCGTGATGCCTTGGAAATTATGGTTCTTGGTAAGGCGTGATGCTTTGGAAATTATGGTTGTTGGTAAGGCGTGATGCCTTGGTAATTGTGGTTGTTGGTAGGGCGTGATGCCTTGGATATATGATGATTGATTGAACTTGAATGCTAGTTGTTAATACATAATTGTAGCGCATTTTCCATATGTTATTGTGTTGATGGTTGTTATTCACAGCTTATAACTGATTTA
This sequence comes from Glebionis coronaria, assembly GCA_025667525.1. NCBI lineage: Eukaryota > Viridiplantae > Streptophyta > Magnoliopsida > Asterales > Asteraceae > Glebionis > Glebionis coronaria. The sequence continues at coordinate 189,466,273 of CM046879.1, read as the reverse complement.
GCGTTGGAGTATAAACCTATGACTCTCACCAACTTTATGTTGACGTGTTTTAGTGTCTCTTTCAGGTGATGCTATGGGTAGGCATGAGAACTTAAGTGGCTAGGATTTGGAGAGCGTAGGAATGCATATAGAAGGATATCCCCGTTTCCTTCTTAGTTTTTATTTGTTCATTTAATAAGTGATACAGTGGCACACATATGTTTGTTTTGGTTATGTTACTTGTTTGTCTTAGGTAAGAGGTAGGACTGTTACATACTTACCTAGACTCCTGCATTTGATGAGATATTGTCATGACTTTTGTGTCACCATTTTATGACATTTCTTATTTCATATAGTTATCTCTATAGACACGCCATGTTGTGATGATATCCATACGTCGCGCCCCATATTCCGCCATGGTGGGGTGTGACAATAGGGCTGTTGTTAAAAGTATAAAATGGACTAATATAAGGTAATAGGCTTATAATGGTTTATTGGGCCTTGACAAGTAAAGAAGTTAAACTAGTGAAACTAGTATGAAAATTTACCAACACATGACACTATAATGAGTAAATAAAGATGTACAATCCCACTTTGATCATCATCATATTTATAAATCATCATATATATACATAGCCATTGTTTTTATAAAGTCATTGGACAAGAGTCTAAGACAAGTATTATTTGTCTAGGTTTCTGTGATTGAAGCACGTACCGTACATCCAAATCGCCGATAACCCGCCTTTCCCAATCAACATGAGTTCATAGCCTCACACTCTTTTAAATGTTTTTATGAAATGTTTTATAAACCCGCGAGGGAGATAACATGTTAGTTTTTATATAATAGGACACTAATTGTCCCAATTATTTGCTTATTGCTATGGACACGAATGATTGTATGACCCGAATGATTGTATGACCCGATAAATGATTATATGACCCAAAGAATGAAAGGAAATGGATTAGTATAGTTAGGTTATGTCACTAAAAGTCCCATTAGCATGAATTGTGAACTACCGGGATTAGGTAGACGCTTATGCATATAATAGTACTATTTGGGGAATATCATCCCAGTTCGCGCCTTGACGGTTGATCCCCATCGTGTCACATTGATTGGTAAGCGAATTTATGTATGAGAAGATTTATATAAGCGTGATTATTGTGACGACACGCTGTTTTAGATAGGCAAATGAGTTTCGGGTTAGGTACCCGTTGTTTGTTATAGTAAGGTAGCAATGTCATGCGGCTTATAATAATCCAATAACGAAAATACTGCTATACGCATTCAATTACAATATATTGCCTGACTAGCAATACGGGGTCTTATTATTGATATTATGTTCATGTTTTCGTTTTACATAACCATATTCATATAACGGTTTTTATTTAACTCTATAAAACATTATAAAACGTATTGTATAATGTTTTTACGACATTGGTTCATATAATTGTTTTGAAGGCAAAAGCTTATAGTATGATTTACAACAAAGATTTGTATAAAATGTTTTTGGCTTCTTTTATGGCCTATGACAAAGAATTGTACAAAATGATTTTCGGTAATAATTTTATACCGATGATATATTAATGGATTTCATTAAAATCTATGAATTCACACGGTGTTTTCGCTGACCTTTTCTTTTAACATGTTTTATCTCAGGTACTTGAAGGTAATTCTCGGGAAGACGACATGAATTCATGGCCCGCACTTAAATAACCAATTTCCATTCAAATGTTTTGTAATATTGTATGAAATGCTATGACTTAGGACCTATGTAAATTTGATATTCATGAATGGAAAAATTCTTTATTATTAAACGACGCGATTTTAAGCGTTTTCTATGATTTGAGTAATGTGTTATCTCGTAACACCAACGACTCTTCCGCTGAACTAAAGTATGAATATTTGGGGGTGTTACAGATACTGCCTTTAGGGACAATGTTCATACTCATCAGGAGGATATCTTGATGATTCATTGATCCTGATCTCTTCCATTGATTGATTTATGAAGTTAATGGCATCCATACTTTCATCAAAGGTGACATGAAATGACTCCTCAACTTGTTGTCTCCTTGTATTAAAGACCCTAAAGGCTTTGGATACAAAAGAGTATCCAAGAAAGTATCCATCATCAGCTTTGGCATCAAATTTACCAAGATGGTCCATTTGATTGTGAATAAACACAGGACATCCAAACACATGAAAGTAGCTGATATCTGGAATCCTTTCCCTGAATATTTCATAAGGAGTCTTATCATGTCGTTTGACAATAATACATCTGTTCTGAGTATAGCAAGCTATTTTCAGACCCTCAGTCCAGAAGTGTTTTGAATGATTAGATCCATTGAGCATGGTTCGAGCAGCTTCAATGAGAGTTCTATTCTTCCTTTCAGCCACACCATTTTGTTCAGGTGTGTAGGGAGAAGAGAAGTTCTGAGAAATTCCTTTCTCATCACAAAAGCTCTCAAGCTCATGGTCCTGAATTCTGTTTCATTATCAATTCGTATTTGTTTAACTTTAGTATCATTTTATTTTTTTACTTGCTTGATAAAAGATATTATGAATTTAAGAGCTTGACTCTTCTTTTTAAGGAATTATACCCAAGTGTATCTAGAGTATTCATCAACAATCACAAGGGTATATTTCTCATGATTTATAGACATTGGACTGACAGGCCCAAATAAGTCCATATGAAGAAGATGAAGACACTTCCTGATAGGAAAGTTTTGTTTTGGCTTGAAAGAAGCTCTCTTGTGTTTACCTTTTTCACAGGCTGAACAAGGTTTGTATTTTGAATACACAAGAGATGGTAAGCCAAGAACTTTGTTTTGTTTTGCAAGTTTATTCATGTCTTTGAAATTGATATGTGACAGTCTCTTATGCCAAAGCTAATTGACAGAGTCTGAGGCTTTAGCAAAGAAACATGCTCCTGAATGCGTTACAAATGACATGTCTAGGACATATACATCATTTCTTCTTGGAGCAGTCAACACAATTTCTTTGTTAGCATTGAAGATTGTTCCTTGGTTATCATCAAACTGAACGATGTACTTAGCATCACACAGTTGGCTGATACTGATGAGATTGTACTTTAGACCATTTACAAACACCACTTTTGAGAAAACTATTCCACCACATTTAATTGAACCATATCCCTTAGTTACACAAGATGTGTTATCACCGAATACTACCTTAGGACATTGTTGCTCCACGTATTTGTGCAAATAACTTTTGACCCCTGTCATACTTCTTGAACACCCATTGTCTAAGTACCAGACAGGCTCCTTGAAGTGTTTATGCATAAATAACAAGGTGGATTAGTTCTCTTGTGTGCCCACTTTATAGTAGGCTCTTTGGCTCGAAAAGCCTGACGTCTTTCACCTCGTTTGAATAACTCAAACGATCTGAGGTAGAATGAACATTGATTCCACATGTTTTGCAGCTTAGTCCGACTGAGGATTCAATACTTTGAGATGACTTGGCTAGCATCCCCCTTCTGACCATGATTATGCTATTGTGTCCTGAGGTAGTATGATCATTGCTTCCACAAATCTCACACTCAGGGTAGTACACACAATCATCAGGTCCATGATTAGGGATGCCACAATGTTTACATGGTGGGTAAGGCTTAGCCTTGGATTTTTTGATTTGTTGTGAGGTGGGCCCATAGTTGTAAGGCTGAGCATTGTATCTTTTAGCCTTTCTAATAGAATCCATGTGCATATCATAATCTGTTGTCCTGTGATCTTCACTTTTACATTTCATGCAATAGAGAACTCTAAAGCAGTTGTCAGTGGTGTGATATGTATAGTGACATAGCACACATGAAGGTTTCTTTGTTTTAAATTTCTTAGAAGACTCAGGTTCAGTTTTGTTACTTGTTGATGATTCAGGCTGTGAGGACACAGATGTTTCACCCTGAGTTTAAGAGGCTGAGTTCAGTTTCTCTTCCATGAAAAGTTGGAACAATCTACTTAACTCCTCTTGATTTACAATAGGAGTAGAGTTGACTGAGTATGCAGGAGTCCCTGAGGGAGAGATAGGTTTGGTTGTTTTCTTAGTGACAATTCCTGACTCAGTGTGATTTGGTATCACTTTTAAGTCAGGCTTTGTATGTTTAATACAGCCTAACCCAGCTCTTCCTCTAGGTGAGTGTTCTTGATAAGACAATGGAATTAGTTCAGAACATGGACTTGCCCCTTGGAGATTTTTCAAAGGAGGTAGAGGAGTCTGAATGTCTTCAGCAACACTAGGTGTTTTAGTGTTACTGAATTTATCATTCTCTTCATTAAGACCAAGTTTTTCATTAATAGCCTGAGATTCAAGAATTAATATTTTTCCAGTATCAAAGTTAGGCAACACACTCTCAGGATTTTATCTCTCAACCCGGTCTTTCGACTTAGGAATCATTTCCTGATCAAACCCTACTCAGGAAGGAAGAAATGCTTTTTCACTCATTTCCTTAGTAGGTGCTTTTTTAGTGAGTTGTCGTGCCCCAAGAATTTTCTTCTTTTGGGCAGGAATTTGACTGTTTATACACTGAAAAGCTAAGGTAGAGCTATTTTTCCATTTCTCATTGATGCGTTTTTCTTCCTTAAGTTGTTCTTGAAGAGCATGATTGATTTTAGTAAGTTCAGTGTTCTGAAGTTGACAACTTACTGCTTCAAGTTTGGCTTTTTTTAAATCAATAAATCTTCTCTACATTTGTTTAATTCAAAAACAAGTTTATTATATTTTGAAAGAAGATTCAATCTCTGCTCTTTAACGAACGATAGGTCAATGTTTATATACTTAAGGAATTTTTGCCAATTAGTTTCTTCATCCATAGAGAGAAGCATGTTTACCTTTCTCATAGTGATGTCAACCCATTCTCTATTTCGATCATGATTCTTTCCAACTGATAGTTCATCATCAGCTAGAGCCATTAACACTTGATATCTGACTTCCTCCTCTTCTGAGGACAAGTCTTCATCATCCCAATCAAAGGTTTTAGCTACTAGCCCTTTGGCTTTGTTATGAGTAGGCTTTTGAGTCTAAGTAACTGTAGGTTCAGCTTCTAAGAGTGCAAGTTTTGTTTTAACCTTTTTATACTCAGACCTATAGTCCTTCTCAATTTTCTTATTGTTTTGAAAACATTGGTTAATTGGAGAAGCCTGAATTAGTTTTGGTGTAAACTTGGGTTGAAAATTATCATTGCTTGATGAATAATTTTGATTTTTATAACAGGCCAATGGAGTTTTTGAAAGACAATATTTGCAAAATGCCCAGATTTACCACATCGGTAGCAATCTACTCCCTCAGTAGATTGGTTACCAGCAAATCTAGTTCTTTTGATATAGCGTTTGGTATTTGCCAACATGGCCCTTAATAAGTGTGTAAACACTTATCCTTTTGCCACTAGAATTAAGGAAAAACAATACCTAATCATGTGTTTAGTATCATAAAAGTCAGAATTACGCGTGGTTTTTTGTTTTTGTGTGAAATAGGTACAAATGATCAAAAGGAAAGAAAACACGGGATTTTACGGTCAAATGTTGAAGAAAAGTCCAAGAAAGAGATAAAGACAAAGTCAAAAGACCAAGAGTGTGCCAAAGATCACGAAAGCCGGCAAAATCGACACGGGTTTAAAGAAAGATCAAGGAAGTCAAATTCAAGTTCGATTTTTAGCGGATTTAACTTTTTGAAGATATTCGAGCTTTGTGGGTCCCACATTTGGGTAATAGGCCCAAAGGCCCATTAAGATATTTTAGATATTTTAAACATGGGCCAAAAGCCCATTTATCAATCCAATTCAATATACGGATGGAAACGAATTGGGCCAAGCCCATTACCAATTTATGAAACAAATGAAACGGATTTAAAGTATTTCAATTGGGCCAAGCCTGTAACACCCCCAAAATTTACACAATTCAATACAGCGGAAGACTCGTTGGTGTTACGGGATAGCACATTACTCACATCATAGACAACGCTATAAAATCGCGCCGTTTATTAATAAAGCATTTCCATTCATAAATATCAAAGTTACATAGGTCCCAAGTCATATTATTTCATACAAATTTTACAAGCATTTGAATGGAAATTGTTATTTAAGTGCGGGCCATGAATTCTTGTTGTCTTCCCGAGAATTACCTTCAAGTGCCTGAGATAAAACATGTTAAAAGAAAAGGTCAGCGAAAACGCCGAGTGAATTCATAGAGATTAATAAAATCCATCAATATAACATCGGTATAAAATTATTACCGAAAATCATTTTGTACAAATCTTTGTAATAGGCCATAAAATAGCCAAAGTCGTTTACTACAAATCCTTATCAAAAATTATAATATAGGCTTTGCCTTCAAAATCATTATACGAACCATTGTCGTTAAAAACATCATACAATACGTTTTATAACGTTGTATAGAGTTAAATAAAAACCGTTATATGAATATGGTTATGAAAAACCAAAACACGAACATAAAATCAATAATAAGACCCCGTATTGCTAGTCAGGCAATTCATTGTAATTCAGTACGTATAGCAGTATTTCGTTAATTGGATTATTATAAGCCGCATGACATTGTTACCTTACTACAACAAACAACGGGTAGCTAACCCGAAACTCATTTGCCCGTCTAAATTAGCGTGTCGTCACAATAATCACGCTTGTGTAAATCTTCTCATACATAAATTCGCTTACCAATCAATGTGGCACGACAGGGATCAAACGTCAAGGCGCGAACTGTGGTGATCGTCCCCAAATAGTACTATTATATGCATAAGCGTCTACCAAATCACGGTAGTTCACAATTCATGCGAATGAGACTTTTAGTGACATAACCTAACTTTAATAATCCATTTCATTTCATCTATCGGGTCATTTAATCATTCATCGGGTCATACAATCATTCGGGTCCAAATCAATAAACAAACAATCGGGACAAATAGTGTCCTATTTTAGTAAAACTAACATGTTATCTCCCTCGCGGGTTTATAAAATTTTTCATAAAAACATTTAAATGCGAGGCTATGAACTCACGTTGATGTGGGAAAGCGGGTTATCAGCAATTCGGATGTACGGTACGTGCTTCAATCACGGAAACCTAGACAAATAATACTCGTCTTAGAATCTTGTCCAATGACTTTATAAAAATAAAAATTATGTATACTTATAATGATTTTATAAATATGATGATGATCAAGTGGGATTGTACATTTTTACTCATTCATTATAGTGTTTATGTGTTGGTAATTTTCAAGACTAGTTACACTAGTTCAACTTGTTTATATTTTGAATCCTAATGGGCCTATTATAAGCCCAATACTATTCATTAGCCCAATTATACTTTTATTATCAGTATTATACTTTATATGTTGGGCCCAAATGGGTTAAGCCCAATAAGTAAGTTTATAAGTGTTTTACCAAATTAGTCGGGTTTATTGTCCATTAAGGCTACTTTGGCCCGTTAATGTCTATATGTTGTAAAGCTCGGGTTTTATCGGTTTTTTCTTTTTATATATGTTTATATATCAGTATGTGAGTTTATAAAGGTTTATATTAGAAGGGTCCAACCGTCTAAGTTTTATTTAACAAAAACGTTAATCTTTCGGTTTTAGCCGAGAAGACGTAAAACTTAGTATATAGTTTTTATAACTTATAAAACTTACCAAACTACTATTTTTATATAATGTCCATTTATTTATCCTTATGAATTTTTATATAAATGAAATATATAAGTTAGTGGGTTTTAATTCATATTTTATACTATATTTATTTGAGTGCTTATATAATAATATTAAACTTTAATTTCACAAAATCAGTCCTAAAAATCTAGTTTACTAAAATGATCATATCTAGAGTTCTACATGAATATAGAACCCCAAATATTTATCACAGAAACTACATGATATGTGCTTCATTTTATTCCTTTATAGCTACTGATGAATCAACATCTAAGTATTTTAATAAATTCGTCCAAAACAGTATAGACAGATTTTCACTCTAAACTTGTTTTGATCATATCTCACTCATTTTTATGATTCCATTGTATGGCAAACTCTCACATGTGTATAACACCTAATACTTACTGTATCTTGATTCCACTTTACCATTTTATCAGTTTAACATTTAGTTACTTACTGTTTTTATACAGCCATCATATTTTAGCAAGATTTTAGCCATTTTACATGTGGTTTTCCATCTTTTTACCCATGTTTATCAACACCAAATCCCACACAATACTTTTATCATCATATATTCATCATATATATATATATACAATATGAAATCAAATACATGATTACATAATCAAAATAACAAGAAGGATAGGAAGAATGATCCTTATACCACCATAGTGATGAAAAGATGAGGTTGATGAACAAGGCTTGGATTTTGATGGCAAAACTTGTGATATACCAATATCAACTTCAAGATCACCTATCTTCATGGACATCTTGTGGAAAATCAGCCCCAAGACACCAACAAAACTTTTCTTTGGATGTTAAAATGACCATCAATCAATAGAGCTTCAAGAGTCCTTCATCATGTGTATGAATAACACATGATATTGTGGTAAAAATTGATCAAGATGGGGTGTTTTGTATGGAGTTGGGACGACAATATTGAGAGAGAGATGAGAGAGTTGTGAGTTTTGCATGAGTGGAAATGAGGTTAGTGGTTTAGAGATGGTGGTTTTAATGTTGGTTGCTAGCTTGCAAGTAAACTAAGACATGTGTCTTAGCTTATCTTGTAAGCTTGACACCACATGGTGTATATGGCTAAGTCTAGCCGTCCCCATATTTGGGGGTGGGGCAAAAGTGGTTTTGTCTCATCCCCATTTATTTACGGGTACTCCTCGATTCTAGTTTTCTCGATTTGCGTGCCCTCGGGTCGTTTTACGAAAAACGTTTTTATAAATTTTGAATCAACGGTACAAAACGAATCTAATAAAAGTTGTCTCAACAAAAACGGAGTTCGAAAATGTAAATACGTAATCCTAAGGTTTCCAGTTTAGTCGTAAAGGACGCTAAATTAAAATCGTAAGTCCTAATCTCTTCTCGTAAATTTGTGAGTTTATGAACCAACACAAATTTAAAATCTCAAAATAATATTCACGGACAAATTTATTTTCTGAAATGTCGGACTGTCACCAAAGATGGTGTATGTAAACGTAAGCACGTAACATAGAATCCTACGGTTTAGACGTAGTCGATGCTACTTCAAGACGTAAATCCAATTTTCTTCCCAAAAATAAGTGAGTTCATAATATAACATTAAAATAATATTTTTAAATAACACTTGAGAATAAAATATCAACCATAAATTGACGGATTGTCACAGCATTTACCCCTAAATAGGATCTTTGTCCTCAAAGATCATCTTATCTTACTACTCGCTTCTTATAGAGTTAAAGCCATGTGGGTATTTCCTCCACATTCGGTCTTTTCTCACAAGTGTAATTCATTACAATACGCGAGTTCCATCAAACATAACTACGGGAATAAGATCAGGCTTAATGTTGACTTACTTTCTCTATCCATGATGTTCACGGGTTTTTGATGAATGCAACTTTTCGCCGATCTAAACTTCATTAAGGAATAGTCAGATTTTCACTTGATAGGCATTTTATCAAGTTCGATATACGAAACATAATTCACGCAGCTCTTGAAGTCCTAGGGTAGATCCGGCTTATATGCTTTTCAAACCAATCTTTATACATCATCTCTATGGTCCCATACAACGGGGACTTATATCCCATGATCTTTTAGATCATCAATTCATTTTTCCATGGTTAAATTTTTTGGCATAACTTCGCTACCCATCTGGCACTTCAAGATCTACATTTCATATTCACATAACCTCCTGCCCACTACCGGCAGTCAATAATCAGATCCTAGTTTCAACAATCATTTCAGGTCTCGCGGGTCAAGTATTTTGTAAGGTTAGGTTCGCCATCATAGGAAACCTTAAACCTAAAAGACATGTATAACTCACAATGGGTGTATGTCGGGTGTCTTCATCTCAACTCCTGCTTACAGATGCTCTAATATATATCCTCACAAGATTCGATCTTGATCCTAATACGATAATTATCAAGGATAATCTCTCCAAAGGAAAACGATTTTACAGTTTATTACCAAAGGTCAATTATTCAAGCATAAAACAACACTTATAGTATTTTGTATCGTTACTTTACCTCGTCCCTTCGATTGGGGTGGTACAGTACTCTCATCAAGATTCGTTCTCAATGACTTCTGAGCAAATCTCTAGAAATTTGATGCGAAGCGAGGATCTTGATAGAGATGATCGATACAGGCACACCATGTTTACATAACTCCTTTAAATACAAAAGAGTCAATTTCTTCATCAAGAATCTATCATTAACAGGAATGATATTAGCAGATTTGGTCAGTCTGTCGACGATGACCCAAATCAAATCAAATTCAGATGATGACCTTTGCAATAGTTTAGACGTTTACTAATGTATGAGGCGATGTCTGCCTTCATAATTTGCCATCAGTATAACTTCTTCAGATAAAGATACATTAAATCAGAAATGATAGGAATAGAATACTTATACTTACAAGATTCCAACATAAATGTATCTCACAATCCTCCATATTTAGACAATCACAAGTGGCCTTTTAATCATTTAACGCCATCGGCTTCTCAATTCTAATGATTCATATTAGTCGCGAACCCCCTTTTTATTATTTATATTATCCTTCTTACAAGCATCGGCTATATTTTAAATTTGCTTGGCAATTTTTTTTTTTTTTTTTTGCACAATCGTTACTAAGGAATACATCCTAATTGGTGCTTTATCCTTTCTATATAATGTGTCAGTAATTACGTTCACCTTTCCTGATGAACTAATTATCATGACCACAATTTACTCAGAAATTCTTTCTTCATATTTTCTAAGTTTTGGTTTCGTCTCAACTATTATCTTTATTAGTTTCGCTCAATCCGACGTTTAAATCGTCGATAATTATTACAAGTAATTAAATAATAAATAGTTAATTTTTATGAAACGTAAACGCAAAAAGTTTTTAGATTTTCTCAGTTTGTCCGATTATATAAAAATGTTCAAAATAAATTTGAATTTAACTAACACAATTTTTGTTGATTTATCGTAAATAATTAGTAAGATCCGTAAATGTTCGAAAAAAAACCTTCGTTTATTCTTTGGTAAAAAATTTCTTAGTTGAAAATCAAAAAATGTCGTTTCAAATTTTAAGTCATGATTTAACGGTTTCCTCAATCCCTCTTAGGTTGTCTTGAGGTATACACGAACATTTACCCCTAAACACGAGTTTAGTTAAATGTTCTGGGTATAAGGGAAGAATCCTCTTAAAAATCCTTTGTTAAAACATTTGTCAAAACATATTTCCATTTTCTTTTTGGTAAAACCCAAAGCCTTAATGGTTCCAATTTTTGAAGAGTCAATATATTCCATTTTCTATTAATCACACGGTCAAATAATGTAAAGGATTAAGTCTTTCATCACATGTTAAATATTCAAGGTACAAGTTTTCACTACTCGGCCGACTCAGGGCATTCTACAAATAATTATTAACTCATTCTTATTCTTATAAATAAACAAATGGTCCTTAATGACCACAAGCATGAATTTATCAAATTACAGCCTACACACGTGATTCACCAAATTTATGGATGCTACATGTGTATTAGTCAATCCAAACGACATCACGTGAAACTCATAATGTTCATTACAAGTTCTGGATGTAGTGATTAGAATAGATAATCTTTTCGTGGACGCGAAGTGGATGATAACCATGTCGTGAATCAAATTTTCGAATATACACTAGAACCTTGTAAATGATTGAACAAATCTATCATCTTGGGTAGTGGATATAGATTTTTAGTCGTCAATTTACCTAGTTCACGGTAATCAATAAATATAAGAAATAATAACACCATAGCTCTTCATGATGACGAGCTTGATAGAATAAAATCTTTCTCCGACAACTCTCTCAGTTGTACGGTAATTTCTTTAATTCAGATGGTGCTGACGCACAGTGCACATGCCACAGGTGCAGCACCGGGAATATAATCAATACCAAATTCAACTTGCCTTAATGGCGAAAGTCTAGGTAAAATACCTCCTAAAGTTTCAGATAACAAAAACGTCTTTTAATAAATTCATATTAGGTTCTTTCTAGATTATAATATCTATGACTAATTCACAACCATTCACGGTATAATTTCAAGTCTAAATGCAGGATATGGTCATCCATCAAGAATTATTAAGATCACTTTTGATAATCAACATCTTATCATTTAGGGGAATTCTACTCGAGTTCCCATCAATTAAGACAATGTCGTCATGTCATAATTAATCAATCCATTCTACTGGCACTATTAACTTTCCAGTTTCATTGTCATCGATAAGATGTGAATTTCTCAAAAGACTAATAATAACTCATAATCCTTCACAAATTCAAGGATATCTGGAGACATAACTATTCTTAAAAGGGTAAGGTCAACGCATAATCTACGCGAGAGAATTTCAAATCAGATACAGACGAAAACATTTACGAATATGAATATATCCCATGTTTTCATAATTTGAGTACGCATTCGAAAGCTCCTCGGATCGTTACCCAGGTCATTCTAATAAAATCTAATCAAACGAAATGATAGGAACGTCGATACATCCAGTCTGGTATCTACACTCGATAATCATATACTTTTCCAAAGAATCTTGCCATGAAAGAATAGGACAAGAAAGGAATATCAATTGTCAATTAAGACAATTTCCACAGATGAGTAAATTCGACTCAGTAGAATAAATGGTTCGGGCACATATGTAGGTGTTCCTAACAATATGTCCCTATTTTTCACTTCTTGCAGATCTCATAAAATTTAATCTTTCACAATCTTCAAAGAAAATAATTTCATGGTGACTACTAATCAGCCTTGCGTGGTCACTTCCAAATTGTATGTAGGCGCGCAACTATATACAATTTCAAGATTAACGATGCAATACTCAGTTCGTCAAAATTTTATCATCATATTTATAATAAAACCATTTTCATGCTTAATTCTTAAATAAGAATCAAAAATAAATTTACAAAGATTTTCTTTGTTATGAAAACAGTTAAGTTTTCCAAGGTATTTCATAATCAACTTTATTTCAATAATGATCACTTATAAATCTCACTTGAATAATCCTTATAGTGATGAAAATTAAATTTTTCTCAAGGGATACTGTTTTATTGTGATACCCTAGAACCGAGGTCACTTACATCACCCTAAATTACGCTTATTTTTGAAATTTTTAATAAATTTTATTTGCAATATATTTTATTATTTCGGTTGAAACTGATGTTCGAGGTTATAATTTTGACGATTGAAACCGAGAATGTTGATGCTGAGAACTTGGGAAGAATGTTGAAACCTCTTTTTGTGGTTAGGTCAGACGGGCTGAGATATTTCGAGAATCGGATTTGGTTACCGTTGTGTCCATCCGAGGAAGGAAAACCTGGAGTACGAGATTTGGTTATGAACGAGTCTCATAAGTCGAAGTACTCGATACATCCTGGATCGGATAAAATGTATCATGACCTGAAGAAAGTCTATTGGTGGCCGAATATGAAGGCGGATATTGCTCGTTATGTCAGTAAGTGTTTGACTTGTGCGAAGGTTAAAGCCGAACATAAGAAGCCGTCTGGGTTGTTGGTACAACCAGAGATCCCAGAATGGAAATGGGAGAGAATCGCTATGGATTTCGTGACGGGTTTACCCAGAACTCCTAGTGGATATGATATGATTTGGGTAATAGTGGATAGATTGACGAAATCTGCTCATTTCTTACCTATGAAGAAGACGGACAGTATGGAGAAGCTGGCCAGTGTGTACGTGAAGGAGATCGTATGCAGACATGGAGTACCTTTATCGATCATTTCGGATCGCGATAGTAGGTTTACTTCGGAATTTGGGAAATCGCTTCAACGTGCGATGGGCACTGAATTGAGTTTGAGCACAGCTTATCATCCGGAGACTAACGGCCAGAGTGAACGCACTATTCAGACGATGGAGGACATGCTCCGAGCATGCGTGATTGATTTTGGGGGAAGTTGGGAACGCCACTTGCCTTTAGTGGAGTTTTCGTATAATAATAGTTATCATGCGAGCATCAAGGCTGCACCATTCGAAGCGTTGTATGGAAGGAAGTGTAGATCACCTGTGTGTTGGAGTGAAGTAGGAGAAAGTCAATTGACTGGACCCGAATTGGTTTTAGAGACGACAGAGAAGATTGTGCAAATCAAGAACCGATTACTTACTGCGAGAAGCCGACAGAAGAGTTATGCCGATAACAGAAGAAGACCGTTGGAATTTGAAGTCGGAGATATGGTTATGCCTAAGGTTTCGCCGTGGAAGGGTGTAATTCGTTTTGGGAAGAAAGGAAAGTTGAGTCCGAGGTATATTGGACCATTTAAGATCGTTAAACGAATTGGACCAGTAGCGTATAAGTTAGAGTTGCCGAGCGAGCTTAGTGCTATTCACGACACGTTTCACGTATCGAACTTGAAGAAGAGTTTGGCGGATAAGGAATTGGTGATTCCTTTGGACGAGATTCAACTGGACGACAAAATGCATTTCGTGGAAGAACCCGTGGAAATTATGGACCGAGAGGTCAAGAGGCTGAAGCATAGTAGAATTCCCGTTGTGAAGGTTCGATGGAATTCTAGGCGTGGACCGGAATACACTTGGGAACGTGAGGACTTTTTCAAGGAAAGGTATCCTCATCTGTTCCAGCGGCACGAAATGTGAGTATAAGAAGAGGCGAGCTCCAGTACGTCGCTCTCTTTAAGGAGGGGTGGATGTGATACCCTAGAACCGAGGTCACTTACGTCACCCTAAATTACGCTTATTTTTGAAATTTTTAATAAATTTTATTTGCTATATATTTTATTATTTTGGTTGAAACCGATGTTCGAGGTTATAATTTTGACGATTGACGATTTAAGAAGGACGATGACGAATACGATCCCGATGGATGCCCAAATTTCTATAATTATTGTCGTTTTATCGATATTGTCATTTTTCGAGAATTTTACTTACGGTCCGTGTTAAGTCGAGTCGGGTGAGTTTTATTGCTTTCCGAGGTCACTTACGTCACCCTAAGTATCGACGAAAAATGCGTAAAAATGAATAACGTTAATAATATGGACAAATGGTATAAAACGAGTAACACTTGTTTGTTTTGTTTTGGCGTGAGTTGTAATTATCATAAGTGACTAATATGTATGTATAATATACAGTACCATAAGGTTTATAAATGAGATTACTCATTACGCGTTATTGGTTTGATAGGTGTTGATTTACCCGGGCATCCTCATCGTCGTCAGTGACCGTCACTCTAACTATCGACTACTTGTTATAAGGTGTGAATTTATAGCCTCGCTTATTATTATTTCAAACTGTTTTATCCGCGAGGGAAATGCATGCTAGTTTTCAAAATGAACATATGTCATGAATGATTGTTGGACCCGAATGTTGCCTTGAAATTGTGTTGAGTACCTAGTTGTAAAAGGCCCTAATTTCATGAACTATTAACTATTGTTTAGTCCTAGCGTGGATTAGAAATAGCCACTTATACAAAGTGATAGTACTATGGGGTTGACTACCCTATCCGAGACGAGGGCTAGTACGTTGATACCCCCTACGGACGGATAATTTGTGATAAGAGATAAGGTATAATTGTAACTGATGCCTTAGTAGGGCCACTGGTTTCATCTGAATCACGCCGGTAATTATTACGCGAGTGATTGAGTTAACGGTTTAGTGTCATGAGCTTAAACACAATTGTCAGTACCTTGAATATAGATTGTTTGATCGACAAGTCTATGAATGATCGTGAATGGTTTTTACTACACATATGTTCAAAATGAATTGTAAAACCCATGAATTTCACTCAACGTTTTCGTTGACCAAATTTAGCATGTGTTTCAGGTAACCGCTGAAGTGTAGCATGGAGCATGCCTTGGATGGAAGTTGTGTGTATGGCTTGGAGTCTACTTGTTTTTCCTCCCGTTATTACTTAAACGTTTTTAAACTTTATATCAGGTTGTTGTGAAAACTGTAACTTTTGGGGTTGAGATTTTGGGGACCGTAACGCAAAACTCTGTTGTATCATTTGGGGTTGGAAAACCGTAGACATGTAACTTTTCAACAATTTTTAATTTAAGTTTAAATTTGACGTCTCTTCGGAGTCGTTCGATATATCTTGTGTGCGATGATAACTGCCTAGCACCCAAATGTTGTAGTTCCGCTGCGCATAGCATTTGGTGGGGTGTTAGAGATTGGTAATCAGGGCCATGAGTTATAGAGAACTAGGTCGTTTTGAAAATTCCTAAACTATAACTTTTGGTGTCGTAAGAAATTGTCCAAGCGCACACAACTATCCTGCATGGCTCCGGTAAGGTTTATTTTTGTATTCATGGCATTGATGTATACTTTTGAGTTGAAGTATATATGTGGGTATTTATTACGTAGATATGGAATTACTATATGTAAACGTTAAAATTATACGTGGAGTACTCGATACCGTAATTCTTGTATTACTTATGCATGAGCATCATATTATCGCATTTTGGGCATGTGTACCACCTTTGCATTGCATTTGCATGCATGTATTTATAAATATTGCATAGTAATCTTAAGTACCCTCCAAAATTCTCTGTTATTGCAGGAATGGCCGAGGTACCGCCTAATGGTAATGGAGACGATTATGTCGTAGGTCACGAAGGGGGACCGTTTCCTCCGAACCCGCCGAATAATGACAATGGATGGATCGCTCCAGAAGAAGCAATAGAGCCGGGAAATGACAGTGACAAGAGTGACGTGGACAACTTCAGTATCAGTAGCGATGGTAGTGAGGATTCTGAGGAAGAGCCTGAGGAACCGGTGGATGATGGAATTCCTGAGAACGCTGTCGGTCAGACCGAACCTGATTTATTTCAATCTCCAAATTCGCCAAAGGGTTATGAAGTGCCTCCGACCGACCGATATGAGCAGCAACCCTTTCGTCGCCTGATGGACAATTGTAAGGACTACCTGAAGACAGTGCCAGGGTTTGTTCGAGTAAGTAATGGGAGTGGTGCAGAATCCAGCAATTCATCTAAATCACAATCTATTCATGAGAATATCGCAAGGGTCTACTTTCCGAGACCAAGACACTACTAAGATCCCGAGGGTCGTTTGAGGAGGATGGACAGGTTGATGTATGAGCGGTTTGTGGTAGAGACCAGGGTAATTAAGAGGTTTGATAAGAATGAGAGGGAACACCAAAGATTATTGGCAAGAGCTTCAAGGATTGAGTATGATGGAAATGCAAACAAGAGTGATATCAAAAGTCTAAGATCGATGATCGCGAACTTGAGCGCCAGTCTTGATCGAGTTAGGGAAGATCAAGCGAGATTGACTAGGATGCAGAGTTGGGAGCATCGAGTGAGAGCATCCTTGCCCCCAGATTGGAGATTTGTGGACGACTTGGAAATGGAAGCTAATGACTTCATGATCCAGCCACCTGCCAGAGGTGTTTGTATCACTATGGGAAATCATGTAGCAGTTGAGTGTGGGTCTACGTCAGGGACGAAGAAGGCGACTGAATGTGGGCCGAACGACAAAGGAAAAAGGAAGATGGATGAAGTGGACGAGGAAGATAGCGACGAGGAACCCGAGGAAGATGATGATGAACCGCCATCCAAGAGGCCGTGTGGATCACCACATGCCTAGTTGCTTGTCTTGTATTTTATCTTTGATCGTCGTAATAGAACTATTTTAGACTTTTGTATGATGGCATTGTGACGAAAAACTTGAGGACTTAAGTTTTATGGTGAATGGTTGTAGTGGCAATACTTGTCACAATTTTGGTTGATTATCAATACAATCCATGTTTACCTTTCATAATCTGTGATATGTCTTTAATTTGATCTTTTGTGATGTGAATTGATGAATATTAGTAACTCTGTAGCGATGTGTCGTTGTATTTATATTATGTCTTGAAAGAGAAATCCATCTTAATCTTGATGTGTATACTTACATTGTTTTTCTATTTTCCCTGTCTTTGTAGAGAGGTGTATTTGATAACGCACCATGCCTCCAAAACTAACAGCCGACCGTGTGAACACGATGATTCAGGAAGCCATTGCGAATGCGCTAGAAGCAGATCGAGCAGGGAGGAACCCAGACCAAGGCAGAAATGTGGGGAGACAGCAAGCCCCAAGAGAGTGTACTTACTCTAGTTTTATGAAATGCGGTCCCACGCAATTTCGTTGAACTGGTGGAGCTTTAGAACTCAGGAGATGGTTAGAAAAGGTCGAGAGTACTTTCGAGATTAGTGGTTGCTCAGAAGCGAACAAGGTCAAGTTTGCGGCTGCTACTTTTCTTGACGACGCATTGAGTTGGTGGAACACACAAGTAGCCACTGTTGGGTTAGCAGTAGCGAATGCAAGAACATGGACTGCTACTAAAGCTCTTTTGACCAAGAAGTTCTGTCCTGAAGAGGAGCTGGGTCAATTGGAAGATGAGTTGAGGCACCTGACTTTGAGAAACAATGATATCACTACTTACACCAGGAGGTTTAATGAATTAAGCCTTTTGTGTCCTGATACCTTTGCCGATGATAGCAAGAAGATGAAACAGTACATCAAAGGTATGTCCAGTAATATCAAGGGTGAGACGACTTCATCTAAGCCTGGGTCGTTTGATGAAGCGGTCCAAATGGCTCACGCGTTGATGGACGTCAAACTGCAAGACAAGAAGAACTTCATTGCTGAAGGAAATAAGAGGAAGTGGGAGGCAGCACAGAGCAATCAATCCCAGGGTCAAAGCCGAGGTGGAAACCATAACAACAATGGTCAGAACCGCAATCAGCAGTTCAACCAGCGAAGGAATGACGGGATGAGAGCTGTGACAAACCCCAGAGGAGCGAAGGTGAATCCCCACTGTGGTCGATGCAACTTGTACCATGTAGGGAGTTGCCCACCTGCGTGCGGCAAATGTGGAAAAGCGGGCCATAGGATGTCTGATTGCCGAACAAAGGGGGTAGCCACTGGGGCGAATGCTACGAGAGTGATGGGTTGTTTTGGATGTGGAGAAAGAGGACACAAGCAAGGAAATTGCCCGAAGGTTGGGAACGAGCAAGGAGGTAACAATGCTGCTGCAGTGTATCAAGTAGGGACGGTTGATAAACCACAGGGTCCTAACGTGGTTACCGGTACGTTTTTGCTAGACGCTTGTTATGCTAGTATTTTGTTTGATTCTGGTTCCGACAAGAGTTTCGTAGATGTTAAATTTAGTTGTCATATCGATAGAAAACCGGTATTGTTAACGACTAGTTATAACGTGGAGTTAGCCGATGGGAAAATCGTTAGTACGAATTCTATACTGAAAGGGTGTACCTTGAAGTTAGGAAATTACGCTTTTGAAATCGACTTAATGCCCATAGAGCTAGGATCGTTTGATGTGATCGTGGGAATGGATTGGCTGATGGCGCATAGTGCCGTGATTGTCTGTGGAGAGAGAGTAGTTCAGATCCCGTTGAGGAATAAAGTCTTGACTGTGAAGGGAGATGAATGCACTTCTCGTTTGAAGGTGATTTCTTGTTTGAAAATGATGAAGTATGTGGAAGATGGATGCGATGTGTTTTTGGCACAAGTTTCTAGTGATGGTGGTTTAGAGGCGAGGATTTAAGAGGTACCTGTAATCTACGACTATCCGGAAGTTTTTCCAGACGAGTTGCCAGGTTTACCACCCACCCGTGAGGTCGAGTTTCGAATCGATTTGGTGCCAGGAGCTGCGTCGGTTGCGCGTGCGCCCTATCGATTAGCACCATCAGAGTTAAAGGAGTTATCGGATCAACTGAAGGAGTTGATGGATAAGGGATTTATTAGACCAAGCTCATCACCATGGGGAGCGCCAGTGTTGTTTGTAAAGAAGAAAGATGGGTCATTTCGTATGTGTATTGACTATAGAGAACTCAACAAGCTGACGGTTAAGAATCGGTGTCCATTACCGAGGATTGACGATTTGTTTGATTAATTGCAAGGTTCCTGTGTATACTCAAAGATCGACTTGAGGTCAGGGTATCATCAACTGCGTGTGAGAGAGGAGGATATTCCTATAACTGCCTTTCGTACGCGGTATGGACACTTCGAATTTCGAGTGATGCCGTTTGGGTTGACAAACGCGCCTGCTGTATTCATGGACCTTATGAATCGAGTATGCAAGCCGTATCTAGATAAGTTTGTCATTGTTTTTATTGATGATATTCTTATTTACTCTAAGAGTAAGGAAGAGCACGAGAAGCACCTGAGAAAGATATTGGATCTGCTGAAGAGAGAGAAGCTGTATGAGAAGTTCTCGAAGTGTGAGTTTTGGTTAGAGTCTGTGCAATTCCTCGGTCACGTAATTGATAGTGAAGGAGTTCGCGTGGATCCTGCCAAGGTCGAAGCGATCAGGGAATGGTCGGCACCGACAACGCCGACTGAAGTTCGACAATTCCTTGGTTTAGGTGGGTATTATCAGAGATTCATTGAAGGATTTTCGTTGATTGCGAAGCAATTGACAAAGCTTACCGAGAAGAATAGGGTGTATGAGTGGGGAACTGAGGAAGAATTCGCTTTCAAAACACTCAAGGACAAGTTATGTTCCGCACCGATATTGTCATTACCTGAAGGAACCGAAGACTTTGTAGTGTATTGTGACGCATCTCGTAAGGGTTATGGAGCTGTGTTGATGCAGCGCGAGAAGGTGATTGCTTACGCGTCGAGACAACTGAGGAAGAATGCGGAGAACTACACGACACATGATTTGGAATTAGGAGCTGTAGTTTTTGCGTTGAAATTATGGAGACATTATTTGTATGGGACGAAGTGTGTTGTATTCACTGACCACAAGAGTTTGCAGCACATTTTAGATCAAAAGGAGTTGAACATGAGACAGAGACGATGGGTAGAATTACTAAGTGACTATGACTGTGAAATTCGCTACCATCCTGGCAAGGCGAATGTTGTAGCAGATGCACTTAGTAGGAAGGATCGAGAGAAACCTTTGAGAGTCAGAGCTTTAGTGATGACTGAGAGTGTCGATTTAACCGAAACTATACTGAAGGCTCAAGAGAGGGGATTAATGAAAGAGAATGTTGATGCTGAGAACTTGGGAAGAATGTTGAAACCTCTTTTTGTGGTTAGGTCAGACGGGCTGAGATATTTCGAGAATCGGATTTGGTTACTGTTGTGTCCATCCGAGGAAGGAAAACCTGGAGTACGAGATTTGGTTATGAACGAGTCTCATAAGTCGAAGTACTCGATACATCCTGGATCGGATAAAATGTATCATGACCTGAAGAAAGTCTATTGGTGGCCGAATATGAAGGCGGATATTGCTCGTTACGTCAGTAAGTGTTTGACTTGTGCGAAGGTTAAAGCCGAACATAAGAAGCCGTCTGGGTTGTTGGTACAACCAGAGATCCCAGAATGGAAATGGGAGAGAATCGCTATGGATTTCGTGACGGGTTTACCCAGAACTCCTAGTGGATGTGATATGATTTGGGTAATAGTGGATAGATTGACGAAATCTGCTCATTTCTTACCTATGAAGAAGACGGACAGTATGGAGAAGCTGGCCAGTGTGTACGTGAAGGAGATCGTATGCAGACATGGAGTACCTTTATCGATCATTTCGGATCGCGATAGTAGGTTTACTTCGGAATTTTGGAAATCGCTTCAACGTGCGATGGGCACTGAATTGAGTTTGAGCACGGCTTATCATCCGGAGACTGACGGCCAGAGTGAACGCACTATTCAGACGATGGAGGACATGCTCCGAGCATGCGTGATTGATTTTGGGGGAAGTTGGGAACACCACTTGCCTTTAGTGGAGTTTTCGTATAATAATAGTTATCATGCGAGCATCAAGGCTGCACCATTCGAAGCGTTGTATGGAAGGAAGTGTAGATCACCTGTGTGTTGGAGTGAAGTAGGAGAAAGTCAATTGACTGGACCCGAAATGGTTTTAGAGACGACAGAGAAGATTGTGCAAATCAAGAACCGATTACTTGCTGCGAGAAGCCGACAGAAGAGTTATGCCGATGACAGAAGAAGACCGTTGGAATTTGAAGTCGGAGATATTGTTATGCTTAAGGTTTCGCCGTGGAAGGGTGTAATTCGTTTTGGGAAGAAAGGAAAGTTGAGTCCGAGGTATATTGGACCATTTAAGATCGTTAAACGAATTGGACCAGTAGCGTATAAGTTAGAGTTGCCGAGCGAGCTTAGTGCTATTCACGACACGTTTCACGTATCGAACTTGAAGAAGAGTTTGGCGGATAAGGAATTGGTGATTCCTTTGGACGAGATTCAACTGGACGACAAAATGCATTTCGTGGAAGAACCCGTGGAAATTATGGACCGAGAGGTCAAGAGGCTGAAGCATAGTAGAATTCCCATTGTGAAGGTTTGATGGAATTCTAGGCGTGGACCGGAATACACTTGGGAACGTGAGGACTTTTTCAAGGAAAGGTATCCTCATCTGTTCCAGCGGCACGAAATGTGAGTATAAGAAGAGGCGAGCGCCGGGACGTCGCTCTCTTTAAGGAGGGGTGGATGTGATACCCTAGAACCGAGGTCACTTACGTCACCCTAAATTACGCTTATTTTTGAAATTTTTAATAAATTTTATTTGCTATATATTTTATTATTTTGGTTGAAACCGATGTTTGAGGTTATAATTTGACGATTGACGATTTAAGAAGGACGATGACGAATACGATCCCGATGGATGCCCAAATTTCTATAATTATTGTCGTTTTATCGATATTGTAATTTTTCGAGAATTTTACTTACGGTCCGTGTTAAGTCGAGTCGGGTGAGTTTTATTGCTTTCCGAGTACATTTAAAATGTCCTAAAAATATTTTGGAGTGTTCGGGATGATCCCCGACTCCCGTAAAATTTTCTAAAATGACTAGTGAGTCAATCCCGTAAACTTATAGGGTCGTTTTTTGTTTACGGACAAAAGAAAGCCTAAATTGCACCAAGGTCCCTCCCATTTCACAAAATGGAATCAACCACACACCCACTTAACATTTCAAAGAAAAAAAAAACCCATCCTTCCTTTTGCTCTCTCTAGGCCGACGACCAAACACCAAACCACCACCACCACTCCAATTTTTCTTGGTTTTTGATTAATTCCAATTAAAGACCACTTCCTAAAAACCTTTTGTAAGTGTTAATCCATGGTTAATTCCAACATGCATTAACATAAATTTTTCCAAAAATTAAATATTTTTCAAAAGTTTATTTGGATGTTAATTAGCCATTTGCATGTTTAATTCATGGATGGATGATGTTAAAACACCAAACAAATCAACCAAAATCAATTTGGTTGATGGGTTTTGATCACCCAAATCCCACGGCTCAAGGGGGTGTTTGGGGGATCATGGTGGTTGTTGTTTTGATGCTAGATTATGTGTTTAATCCTATTTTTACATGTTTTTGGATGGGTAAATCCATTTGCATGTTTATTTTTTGATTGGGCTTCATGATGATTTTGATTAATAGGGGTTTAGGACTGATTATGATGTTTGGATATGATTAGGAGTACTTAGGATGATGTCTAATGTCGATAAATGGGTTTGAAAACGAGCGTTGGTATGATTTTGGTATAGGTAATTTTAGGCAGAAAGTTTGAGGTGTTTGTTGATCCCAAACTTAGATCGATTAGCTTTGTGTATACGAGATTAGATCAAGTATAACACGTAGAGAAACCTTTGTTATATGCTTTGTGAATCTAAGTGTTATGCAGAATTTAACACTTAAACAAGAACACAAGATGTAAACAAAACTTTCACTTTGATTATGAATGTCGAACTTGCTTACAATGAAAGATGTTTACGAATGAAAACTTATATAAAACTTGATATTGAACATTAACCTAAAGGCCTTCTTTTATAGACTAAGAAGCCTTGTACAATAAGCTACGTATCAACTATTCTAGGTAAAGATAAACATAGAAAATACATTGTCGTTTCTATCCTTACTAGAAGTATTCTAGAATATAATAAACGTAATAAACGTGTAGCTTATATCTTCCATCAGTGCTTGTCTTCAAACTGTCAACGCTTGACTTTAACTTGTCAATGCTTGAGCTATCAGCGCTTGCTTTGTTCCTGTCAACGCTTGTTTTGTTCTTGTCAGCGCTCAAGTGATCTGGCCTTAATTTATTCCCAACAATCCTCCCCTAAACTTGATATCCACTCTTATGATCAAGTTTCTGAATAAGCATTAAGAACTTGGAGGAGTCTGACAAACCTTGTCATATTGGTAATGAATAAATCTGATCAAATTCTTTGCCACGTCACTTGAATAATCTATCTCCAGCTGAGTGTCCTTCATCTTTTCCAAAACAGCCTTGGATATGAAATACTGAGCATCCACAAGTAGATACTCAGCAAACTTTGTAGAACTCAAATGGTATACACCAGCAGCTGAATATAACCTCCATTGAAGACCACTGAGGTCATCTTCAAGATCCTTCCATATTTCAGGATCTTCCTCATTTGTCCCACACATTCTTTTGAATGTGGTCCAAAGTTTTATTCCATTGGCTGAAGTTGGTGCTTCAGCCTCATACTTGGTCTCTAGTAACTTCCAAAGGTCCACCAAGTCTTCTCTATCACAACTTGCAAATAAAGATATGAGAGTGGTAAAAGTATGTACCTCCTTGCCAAATCTTCCAATCTTCCAGAATCCACATTCATCCTCATCATAACTCACAATTGGATTCCTGGAATCTAATGGTAACACCTGCACCATATCTAAAGCTTCTAATGGGGAGAGCTTGAGGCTCTTTCTTATAACTGCTTCACTTGGATATAGTGGATTCATATCTTTTGGAAACTCAAGTTTAAATCCCTTCTTCACTGGCCTGGGAACTATCATAGCTTTCTTGATTTCCATCTCTTCTGCAAGTTGCTCCTTTCTTTCATCTGAAAGAAGTCTGAGAGTGTTTGCTTCCTACACTCTCACCCAAATAGGATAAGCCCTATGTTCCAACTCATCAAATGTCAAAGCCTTCAACTTCTGATGTGTCCATCCAACTCCATGACATCTGAGCAACATAAAATAGAGCTCTCTTCTATCCCTTTTCAATTCTGAGAGAATATTGCTTGCCTTGTGTTTCAAAATCACCTTACAATCCTTCTGAACTCTAAGAAGAAGCTCCAAACCCCATATTTGATCTGAAATGGTCAAGTCTGGATTATCCATGCAGCTTTCTTCCCAAGAATTGTACATCTGAACCACCTCTGCCATGTCAAAGTCAACCTGCAATTTTAAATCTCTCAACTTTTCCCTAGCAAGCTCATCACCATACTCAAGCCTTTCTGGTTCTATAATCATCACACTTGAGTCTGAGCTAGTTCCATCACTTTCTTCTTCAGAAGTCACAACAAATGGTGACTTTTCCTTTTCACCTTGTTCCATCATTTGTTCAGCCAATCTTCTATCAAATTCAACTTGGGCTGCATTCTTTGGAACAAATTCTTCTACCAATTTACCCTTACCCTTATCTGATGGTGCAATGGTTGGTAAGGTAGATGGTAATACCTGAGTAGAAACTTCTTTGATGATAGATGATGACTGGAATACATCACCTTCATGTGCAGGTCTGTCAACGCCCAAATTTCCTCTATCAGCGCCCAAAATACTTCTATCAGCGTCCAAATTTATCTTGTCAACGCTCAAATATTTTCCCTCAGCGCCTTGTGTAACCTCTCTCAACATAGTTGTAAATGATAAATTTAGATTGGTTGGAGAGATTAAGGACGTATCAAAACCTGTTTGTTCCTTCAAAGTTGTAAGGGCTTCAGCAACATCCATTGATTGACCATCTTGGCTGCCCTTATCACTCAGATTTCTTTGATCTTCCTCCCCTTTGGAAGACTCCTCCATACCCCTCCTAGCATGATCACTTTCCAAAACAACAATCCTCTCCCTCAATTGCTTGAGTTCAAGGCCTTGTGAGCTGACAATTTGTACTAAGTCTGCATTTTGCTTTTGCAAGCGAATGCAGACTGCCGTCAATTCCAAAAGAGTCATTGGTTCCAGACTGCCTTCCTCTGAAATGGGGATTTGACCTCCCAAGTCAGGTTCATTGGGCAAGGATGAGGACTTAATGATGGTGGGACTGCCTTGGCCAGCATCTAAGCCAGAACCAATAGTCCCAGCCTCATCCAGGTCACCAGCCACACTTGTGGTGGTGGTTCTCTCTGCTTCATGGCTAGGACCACCAGTCCTTTGGCGTTTTATCAACCTATATTCAGGTGGTGTGGAAGATGGTGTGGAAGAATGGGTAGATGTGGGTTGGTTAAGGGGTGTTTGGGATTGTGATGGTTGTGTGTCAGCGTTGGAAATAGGCACATCAACGCCAACATTTGATGTGTCAGCGTCAAAAGGTTCTTGGTCAATTTGCATTTGTGCAGGTGAGGGTAAAGGTTCAGGAATGGGTTCAAGTTGTGGTTGAGGGTCAATTTGAGGTTGAGGGTCTGGTTGGGGTTGTGCTGCTGCAATAACAGCAAGCATGGCTGGGGTTAAAGGTAAGTCTCTAAGAGGTGGTGAATTCATCTTCGTAAAAATAGCTTTCTTTTGTTCAGGGATCTTATAAAAATCATTGTGATCCCTTGAATAATAACCTTGATCATCAAAAATCATTTGCAGAAAACGGGGATAAGCTAAAGTCATTTTTGTCCCCTTGTTTTTACACATCCCTTCAAAAATCATTTTAGAATAATTATATTTTTGCCCTGTTGCAATGCACACAATAGCACTGGCAATAGATCTATTAATCTCATTGTGTGCCGTACATTTGGGACTTAAACATTGAGAGAGGATGTGAATGAGGTACTTCCAGGCTGGGGAAAATTCCTGCTTATGATACTTATTAAGAGTACCTTCATCAGGAAAAGGATATCCCAAAGCCCTAAGCCCTTGTTCTATTTCATTTATGGGAAGAATGGCTACACCATCAGCATCATCAAGATGCAAGGCCTGGCGTACCAAGGCCTCAGTAACCACCCAAGATCTCCCATGAACAAAAGAAGTCAATGTGGTCACTCCATTAACTGTTGAGGAACTGACAGTGTTCCAAAACTGCTTAATGTGTGTGACTGGAATGAGTGGTGCATGAGAAAGAGCATACCTTAATGGGGATGCGTTCAAATACGCCACCATTTGTGTGTATTGAGGAAACAAATCATTATCAGCAACAAGATAAGCAATCATGTTGTGTTGAGACTTGAACCCCAAATCCAATTCTGCTGAGTTAAACTTTGGTGCCATTGATGAAAGCTGTTAATTTGAAGTGTAGAAGATGAAGTTGATAAAAGAAAAGTGTTAGACAAGAATTATAGATACCCTGTTTAAAAATAGGAGCCAAATTTATAGGAGATAAAGAATGCATGTGATTGGCCCAAAAATAGGCAAAGATTTTCAAAAACTAATCATGAAAATATTGAAAAAGTTATAAGTTATCTCATGCATTTAATGAAAGTAACAACTCCTAAAATTACGGCTTGAAAATATGTCAAAAAGTAACAACTGGGTAGGTCCCATTGAGTGTCAACGGTCAAAAATAACCTATCAACGCCCAACGGCTATAATCTTGTCAACGTTCGCCTAAAGCCATGTCAGCGTCCAATTTGGTCACAACAACGCTTGGAAAAATCTTGTCAGCGTCCAAAAATAAAATTGTTTTAAAAAGTGAAAAATGACCTTAACAAGTAATTTATCCTAGAGAAGATAACCAAAAGCTGATAATTATTATAAGGCGGCAAGCACTGTCCAGTTATGCACACTTGCATAAGCAAGATAGACATAACAGTCCTCTAGTGTCCCTTGCTAACCAAAACTCTTAACAACAAAGTTACCTTATAAAATCCTTGTTAATCCCAGGTAAATCCCATATCAAAATCATTCCCAAGACTCCCAACAGACCACAACCAATTCTAGGCCAAAAACGTCTTGGCAGCATGCAAAGTTGATATACTATGCATGCTACAGTGCCTCATGGTTTAGTAAAACTAACCCATACTCACCTGTGGACACAATCTAGAATTGTGATAAGAGTATCATATGGATACCCAAACATCCTAAAGGTTCCTAAAACCTCCCCTTAAACTATGATACAAAAAGTTTGCTAAAATCATGCATGAACATAAAAATTTATGTCAAGATAGGAATGAAACATTCCAACCATCATCCATAAATAAAAACTTGTCCAAATGCTTTTCCATTGATCCATAAGCAACTCTGTATCCAATGGTATACTGCTAACACCATCTGCACATGTAGATTGAAAACCACAAAACTAACATTGTTGCTGACAACGCCCCGATAACACACAACAGCGTTGAAGGAAGCTTTGTCAGCGTTAGACAATTATATTGCTGACAACGTTGCAAAAACACTTATCAGTGTTCAAACAACCTTTGTCAGTGTTAGAAAAATATAGTGGAAAATCTAAATCATCAATAAGACCAATAATAATAATGCATCATCCTGTACATACTGTTACAAAAAGAATCCAAAACACATATTAAGAGAGATTAACTATTCCAATACTTGTTACCAAGTATTGAAATCTTCCAGTATCAAAAGGTTTAGTTAATAAATCTGACACATTTTCCTCAGTGTCAACCCTATCTGCTTGTATTAAACCTTTCTCAAAGCAATCTCTTATAAAATGGTGTCTAATTTCTATGTGTTTAGTTTTAGAATGATGTACAGGATTCTTAATGATGCATAAAGTACTATTATTGTCAACAAATATCTTAGTATGCATAAAATTATACCCATAGTCCAACAGCTGGTTTTGAATCTACAACACTTGACCACAACATGCTGCTGCAGCCACATACTCTGCTTCAGTTGTAGAATTAGCCACCACTGTTTGTTTCTTGCATTGCCAAGATATTAACCTGCTCCCAAGAAACTGACATCCACCAGTTGTGGATTTCCTATCAAACTTATCACCTCCATAATCACTATCTGAATATGCAATCAGCTCCAATGGTGAATCCTTTGGGTACCACAAACCAAGACTTGGGAAGCATCTTAGGTACCTAAAGATCCTCTTCACAGCATAAAGGTGACATTCTTTGGGAGTCACTTGATGGCGTGCACAAGCACACACAGCAAACATGATATCAGGTCTGGAAGCAGTAAGATACATCAAGGATCCAACCATGGATCTATAATGCCTGACATCAACATCTTTCCCATCTCCAATCTTTCCCAAAGGGTGTTCTCTATCCATAGGAGTAGTAGCCCTCTTTTCATGTGGAGAAAAGCCAAACTTCTTCAAGATTTCAGCAATATATTTGTCCTGGGAGATGAAGATACCATCTTCTTTCTGCTGAACTTGTAAACCAAGAAAGAAGTTCATCTCCCCCATAGCACTCATCTTGAATTTGTCTGTCATAAGCTTGGAGAAATCCTCACTCATCTTTGGATCAGTAGACCCAAAAATGATATCATCAACATAGACCTGCACAAGCAACACGTCTTTGCCTTTCTTCTTTGTAAATAGTGTCTGATCTATGGTGCCCCTCTTGAATCCATTGTCCACTAAATATGTAGACAAGGTACCATACCATGCTCTAGGGGCTTGATGAAGGCCATACATAGCCTTTTTGACTCTATACACTTTATCTGGATGCTCTGGATCCTCAAAACCAGGAGGTTGCATGACATAAACTTCCTCAACAATGGTGCCATACAAGAATGCACTTTTGACATCCATTTGATAGACTGTGAAGCCCATGCAAGATGCATAGGCTAGAAAAATCCTAATAGCTTCAATCCTTGCAACTGGTGCAAAGACCTCCTCATAGTCTATCCCCTCCTCTTGTGTATAACCTTGAGCCACTAACCTTGCCTTGTTTCTGACCACAATACCTCTTTCTTCTCTTTTGTTCCTGAGAACCCATCTTGTCCCTATAGGTCTGACATATCTAGGACAATCAACCGGCTCCCAAACATCCTGAATTGCAAATTGGTGAAGCTCATCCTGCATTGCTTCCACCCAACTTGGTTCTTTGAGAGCATCAAATATCTTCTTGGGTTCTTCTTGTGACAGAAAACATGCAAACAAACATGCTTGCACAAGAGGGGTATCAACCTTCTTGTGTATATTGGCAATAAATCCACCAAGTCCTTGATGAGATCTTCTTGTCTGAACTGGAGTCATAATATCACCAATGATCTGAGATGTGGGGTGATTCTTCATTGTGGAAGTGAGAACTCCTCCTTCAAAAAGTCTGGTGTCCTCAACTTCATGCTCCATGTTGCCAATATCTTCTTCATCAGACTCTCTTTGATCAACAGGAATCTCTTCATAAAAATTAGAAGGTCCTCCTTGTTCAAAAGTGGAAGAGAAAAGATGTGCAAAGGTGTTGTCAACGTCTGAACCTTGTTTGTCAGCGCTTGGGCTAACAACGCTTGAACTGTTGTTGTCAACGTCTGAGCCATCAACGTCTGAATTGGTCTTGTCAGCGCTAGATTTGCCTTTGTCAGCGCCTGAAGAACCATGCATGTTTGTATCTGGTGGTATTTGGAGACCACCATTACCTTGTCCAGCAGCAGCAGCAGCAGCAAACGCATCTGTCCAAATGGGAATTGTGACATATTCAAATGTAGGAGATGCCTTTTCTGCTTGTGATCCAACCCTCTCATTAACCTGAGTACCTGAAACGTCAACAACTTGTTCCTTCACAACATTTGAAGTTACCTTCACAATGTCTGGATTAGTAACAGTCATATAATTTAAAGTTCTAGATAAGGGTTCCAAATCAAACAACCAATTAGGACCACTTTCAGGATCACTAGGTTTATTCTCTAAGAACCTAACATGTACTCTCTCAACAATACGTTTGTCCTCTTTAAGATAAACCCTATAACCCTTGCTCTGGACTGAATACCCCATGAAGTAACCTTCATCACCTTTTGCACTAAATTTCCCTAAGGCATCACTAGTATCTAAGACTACTACATGACATCCAAAAGGTCTGAGAAAACCAATATTAGGTTTTCTTCCCCAAAGTAACTCATAAGGTGTTTTGTTCTGAATTTTGTTAACCAATGCTCTATTTTGCACATAGCATGCTGTATTAACAGCTTCAGCCCAAAAGGCTATAGGAAAGTGAGCATCAGCCAACATTGTTCTAGCTGCTTCAATTAGGGTTCTATTCTTCCTTTCAGCAACCCCATTTTGTTGTGGGGTTCTAGCAATACTAAATTGCCTAGTAATTCCCTTCCTGGCACAAAAATCATCTAGCTTCTTGTTCCTAAATTCTCCACCATTATCACTCCTAAGCATTTTAACCTCATGTCCAGACCTTTTCTCTATTTGAGTGATAAATTCAATAAGAACATCAGCTGTGTCACTCTTCATAGCTAGAAAGAATGTCCAAGTAAACCTAGAAAAGTCATCTGTTACAACAAAACAATATGACTTGCCATTCAAACTCTTTATATTTGTTGGACCAAAGAGGTCCATGTGAAGCATATGAAGAGGTCTGGAACTAGTATGCACCTGCTTGGACTTGAATGAGACCTTGTGCTGCTTGCCTTTAAGACATGCAACACAAGAGTGGTCATTGTGGAAGGCCTTCTCAGGCAAACCATCAACTAAACCAAGCCTCACAAGTCTATTTATATTTTTAAAATTTATGTGCCCTAGTCTCCTGTGCCACAAATTACTTTCATCTACTGAGGCCTTAGCATAAAAACAAGACATATTTGTATTCACTTTAATCCCATTTAAATTCACATTATATATGTCCTTATGCCTAGGTGTTCTATACTCAATATATTTCTCATCAGGGATCTTAAAATCCTTGCTTAACACCAAACACTCAGTATCAGTGAAAAGAACCTTATTTTTGTTATCACATACTTGTGATACACTAAACAGATTATAATCCAGTTCTTTTACCAGGAAGACGTTCTCAAAACGCAGATTGTTGGTGAGAAGGGTTCCTTTGCCTGTAATGGTGCCGTAGCCCCCTCCAAAGTATACCTTATCACCATCTTTAATAGGAGTGAAGTTCGTCAGATAGTCTTCCTTTCCTGTCATGTGCCTTGAGCATCCACTATCCCAATATCCATAGTCATTGATATGTCTTTGAATGCCCTGCACATAAAGAAAACAAATTAGTTTTCTTTGGGAATCTAAGTCTCAGAAGACTTTGATTCATCTGGTTGTTCAATAAGAACAGACTTAGTTCTCACAACAACCCCATTCTCATCCTTTTTAGGATGAAAAACCCAGTTAACCCCAATAGGTTTTGTAATGACCTTTGAAATGTAATTAAATCTATTGCAAGTCATTGAAATTCCATTATTATTAGGGTTTTGATCTTTCTTGGGTCTCCATGTTAAGCTTGAAGAGGCTTTAGACCCCTTACCTTGTGGCTGCAAATATTTAGGTCTGATCACGTTTCTGTCAGCGTTGGATTTTGTCCTGTCAACGCTGAAATTACCCTTGTCAGCGTTGAACCTAGGGTTTGCTACAGTAACCCATTGCCTATTTGACCAGGTGTTTGTCTTTTGAAAAGGTCTTTGTCCATGAGTGTTAGACCTTCTAGAAAAGAATGGGGCAGGTCTAATCACTTGTGGACTTTGCTGCACACAAGGTTTGGGTCTGACAACGTTTGACTTCCTAACAACGTTGACTTTCTTCCTATCAGCGCTGAAATTGTTCCTATCAGCGCTGGATTTGGGAGCGTTGACACACTTGTATGCCAAATGTGAAAAGCTACCACAAGTGTAACAGGCTTTCTTAGACACACTCTTAGGTCTAGAAGAGAAGAAACCTGTTCCATGATTGTTAACTTGGCTCTTGGATGACCTATTATTCCTATACATCTCTGCATATTTAATGGTAGGTCTTCTAACAGTGTTTGAGCCTAGGTCAATAGCTTTACCAGTGATTGGATGAGTAACCTTAATGGGTGGTGATTCATTGGGACTTTCACATAGCAAACCTCCCTTAACAAATAAAGTAGGGTTAGCTTTCTTCCACTCATTTAGGTCAGTCAGTTTTTGTTGATACTCTTCCACTGGAGTGACAACTCTTGGTGGAGGAATGAATTCCTCTTCTTGGCATTCTGGTATACCAGTCCAAGATAAATCCTTTCTAAGGACACCATAGAAGTCACCAGCTGGTGGTGGAACCAGAGAGTAATCATTCATCCCAATCCCAGTCATGTCCTTAGGATCCCTTTGTTTAGCTACACAGTCTCCTAGGGTTTGGGTGGCTCTATCAAATCTTTGAATCTTGAGGTCAACATTATCTTTATTCTTAATGGCCTCATCTAACTTAGCCTGTAGGTCTCTATTGACCTTTGTCATGATATTTCTAATATCCATACTACCCTCTAGCTCATGTTTTAAGATATTTATCTTATCTTTTAAATCAAATTCCATTTTCTTGTATTCAGAAACGGTTTTCTCAGTTTCAGTAAGAGCTAGTTGGTAATTGGACAATTTACACCTTTCAGTGCTCATATCATCTTTTAGTTTTAACACCTCTTTGTTAAGTCTATCAGTGTTAAACCTACAACCTTTGCTACAAAAAGCATCATCATATACCTCATTATCAGATGAAGAGGAGGAGTGTGCCATGAGAGCATATTCAACATGCTCTTCTTCTTCAATATCAGCAACCAAAGCTTTGTCCTCTTCAGCATTCTTAGCCAGATAGCTCCAATCCCATCCTGTACCATCAATTCCTTGAACTGCAACCATGGCTTTGGAATCCTGAGCTTTAACAATCTGACTTGAGGGTTTACCAGCATCAGATCTTCTAGGAGATCTGCATTCCCTCATGAAGTGTCCCATACGATGACAGTTGTAGCATTCAACTTTGGATTTATCAAATCCAGCAGTATCTTTAGCATTGAAGGTCATCTTCTTCTTGAACCTTCTATTCCACCTATTTGCTCTTATAATAGCAAGAGCCATGTTCCACTTGATGTCCATCTCTTCCAAGTGCTCATCACTTATCTGCTAAAGGTCCTCATATGTAATCACTGAACCATTGGGCAAAGAAGCAATGTAAGCACACACAGTATCCAAATCCAAACCAGCAGGTTTAACTCTTGGAGAGTCATTCTTGAATGTGTCAGCGTCTGAAAAAGAGATGTTGACAGGACTTATTCCAGCGCTGACATATGATGATCCAGTAACTGGATGCATATAAGAGTCCTTCTGATTGAATTGACCTTCACTATGAGAGAAGAAGGCCATGTTGCTGGTGCTAGATTTGCTTCCATGATCTGAAAGAGTTTCATCCTCTAACAGTCTTAGTTTGTTGTAGATGTCATCAAACGAGGAGCTCTTGTAAGTATTATTGGCAAGAATAGATCTTGCCTCAATCTTCCATGCCTCACCAAGACTTTTCAGAAAAGTAGCATTGGTGTCAACATCACCAACTTGTGTCCCCATAAAGGACAACTTGCTTGTGATGTCAAGCAATCTGCTTCTCACACTACTCAGTTTCTCATTGGGCTGAGCTTTGAAGACAGCATAATCATGCAGAAGTTGCTTTTTCTTTTCTTCCTTAGTGTCTGCATTGCCACCATATGCAACTTCAAGTGCTTCCCAAATATCCTTAGCAGATTCATAGCCTCTATATTTGTGCTGGTTTTCTTGTCCCAAAGAGACTTTTAGAATATTTAGGGCTTTCATGTCAACCCTTTTCTTTGCAATATCTTCAGCACCTACAGTTCTACCATCTCCAGGTTTTTCTTTCTTATCCTCTTCAGGGCATCCTTCAACAGCTGTTCTTTGACTAATGGCATCAAGAATATTTTGAGCCTTATTGAATGAGTTTCCATATTCAATAATCTCCTAGAGTGTGTAGTCATAGATCCCCAGATATTGTTCAAAGTTGAACTTCCATAAGTCAAAGTGGGTTGCATCAAGCATGGGAATCTTGATGTTTGGTAAGGCTGAGGAGGAGGATGTTATTGCTTCACACATGATGTTGTTAGGGTTTTTGTGTTTTTAGGGTTCCTGAGAAAATTAGGGTTTTGGTGTTCGTGTATGGTTCTGGTGTTCTTCAAAGATCAAAAGTTCCTCAACAAGCTCTGATACCACTTGTTGATCCCAAACTTAGATCGATTAGCTTTGTGTATACGAGATTAGATCAAGTATAACACGTAGAGAAACCTTTGTTATATGCTTTGTGAATCTAAGTGTTATGTGGAATTTAACACTTAAACAAGAACACAAGATGTAAACAAAACTTTCACTTTGATTATGAATGTCGAACTTGCTTACAATGAAAGATGTTTACGAATGAAAACTTATATAAAACTTGATATTGAACATTAACCTAAAGGCCTTCTTTTATAGACTAAGAAGCCTTGTACAATAAGCTACGTATCAACTATTCTAGGTAAAGATAAACATAGAAAATACATTGTCGTTTCTATCCTTACTAGAAGTATTCTAGAATATAATAAACGTAATAAACGTGTAGCTTATATCTTCCATCAGTGCTTGTCTTCAAACTGTCAACGCTTGACTTTAACTTGTCAATGCTTGAGCTATCAGCGCTTGCTTTGTTCCTGTCAACGCTTGTTTTGTTCTTGTCAGCGCTCAAGTGATCTGGCCTTAATTTATTCCCAACAGTGTTTTCGTAAAAATTATTTTGTAAACAGGTCTTGTGATTAGGATGTAGTTGTAGAGCATCTTCTTAGCTTCGATTTGGTATAAGATAGAGCTTACGACTCCTAACGAGTCAAAAGTTACGACGTTTTGAAGTACGTGTACCGGGAGATGAAAACCGTCATAATCCGAAATTATGCTTGGTTTTAGGTCAAATCCCGGGGACTATAGGTTTAGTTTGGTAAATAGTCAAAGGTTGATTTTTGGTCTCAAACCTGCATATTTGAGTCTATTATAAGACTTAGGTGTCAAATGGGTCAATGGAGTATTTTAAACGGGTCAAATGAGTCCGACTTGGTCAAAGTACAATTTTAGTCCGAAAAACGTAGTTTTGGTAAAGTGTTGAGTAACAGATCGTAAAAGCGAAAACTTTTAATGGGATTAAATATGTGTTTTCTACAGGACTTAAGGTATTTTTGAGAATTTTCTAAATTTTTATAAAAAGGGTTAAGTCTAGTAAAACAGTATGTACTTTTGGTAAATATCGGCGAAAAATGCGTAAAAATGAATAACGTTAATAATATGGACAAATGGTATAAAACGAGTAACACTTGTTTGTTTTGTTTTGGCGTGAGTTGTAATTATCATAAGTGACTAATATGTATGTATAATATACAGTACCATAAGGTTTATAAATGAGATTACTCATTACGCGTTATTGGTTTGATAGGTGTTGATTTACCCGGGCATCCTCATCGTCGTCAGTGACCGTCACTCGAACTATCGACTACATGTTATAAGGTGTGAATTTATAGCCTCGCTTATTATTATTTCAAACTGTTTTACCCGCGAGGGAAATGCATGCTAGTTTTCAAAATGAACATATGTCATGAATGATTGTTGGACCCGAATGTTGCCTTGAAATTGTGTTGAGTACCTAGTTGCAAAAGGCCCTAATTTCATGAACTATTAACTACTGTTTAGTCCTAGCGTGGATTAGAAATAGCCGCTTATACAAAGTGATAGTACTATGGGGTTGACTACCCTATCCGAGACGAGGGCTAGTACGTTGATACCCCCTGCGGACGGATAATTTGTGATAAGAGATAAGGTATAATTGCAACTGATGCCTTAGTAGGGGCACTGGTTTCATCTGAATCACGCCGGTAATTATTACGCGGGTGATTGAGTTAACGGTTTAGTGTCATGAGCTTAAACACAATTGTCAGTACCTTGAATATAGATTGTTTGATCGACAAGTCTATGAATGATCGTGAATGGTTTTTACTACACATATGTTCAAAATGAATTGTAAAACCTATGAATTCCACTCAACGTTTTCGTTGACCAAATTTAGCATGTGTTTCAGGTAACCGCTGAAGTGTAGCATGGAGCATGCCTTGGATGGAAGTTGTGTGTATGGCTTGGAGTCTACTTGTTTTTCCTCCCGTTATTACTTGAACGTTTTTAAGCTTTATATCAGGTTGTTGTGAAAACTGTAACTTTTGGGGTTGAGATTCATGGGGACCGTAACGCAAAACTCTGTTGTATCATTTGGGGTTAGAAAACCGTAGACATGTAACTTTTCAACAATTTTTAATTTAAGTTTAAATTTGACGTCTCTTTGGAGTCGTTCGATATATCTTGTGTGCGATGATAACTGCCTAGCACCCAAATGTTGTAGTTCCGCTGCGCATAGCATTTGGTGGGGTGTTAGATTTATCTTATAAAAACAATGTGTGATCTGCAAAAGAGTGATGAAAGGTTGTTCACCAAGAACTAACTACAATACAGTAGGAAATGAGCTTAGCCAAATAATCATGAGGTTCATGACCTCGATGGGACTCAAAAAGAATAATCCACAACGTAACTCAATTCAATATGAGTACTTGTTCAATGGTTGCATCACTAATGCGAACATTAGGTTGAAGCAAGAAAAGATAGATATCATCGATACATGTAGAATTTAGCAATCAAAGGTAGTCTTTTCATTAATCACAAACAAGTCAAAATTGTACCGTAACACATTACGTGTCACTATGTCATACAATTCCAAGAACTCATCTTACTAACTGATGTCTCAGTTAAGTTAGGGATTATTTTTAAAAGATACCACAATGAATACTAATCTACAAGAGTCATTAGGTGTTCCACCTGTCCCGGAGATCCATCGGTCCCAATTCAGGAGAAGATTTCTTCAATTTATTTATTGGACACTGGGCATCCTCGTCATTGGACAATGGCCTAGGAACAACCCTTAACACGAACCTACAACCATTTAAAACCTTATAATTCAATCACAAAACTTAACGACTTCCTTTTTAACAATTTCATATTCCATACGGGTTAAATTTTTACTTTATTCAAGTTTCAATCAACTTATACTCAAGGCGATATCCTACCTCATTTTCCAATACTTTCATAATTATTCATAAACCTTAAAAGGGCAATAAAAGCTCGATATGATTAACACTTAATTTCCAATCCTATAGCTCTTACAACAATAGTTATCAAATGAGTCACTAGTATGAAGTGAATCACACATTCAATTAGACTTCTCGGAAAGGTACTTGTGACATGAGGCTTTTGGGTAATGGTTCCAATGACAGCCTCAAGTGCAACATTCACCCTTTCGATTTAAATTTAAGAATTGGATGACAACAAATCAGATGACACCTTTCCAGGTGGTAACGTTTTGTCAAACTCCACTCTATAAGGAAAGATCGTCATGACATCGATATCAGATTTAATCTCGCCAATTCTTCTTTAATATCACAATCAACTAATATCAACATTTCTACGAATATCAACCATTTGTTGGGATCATAAATATCCACAACTTGGTTTAGATCTAGGATAGCTAGAATTCCTACGATAATAGCTTCAATTAATTTACTAGGGGATTTAGGGTTCCTTGTGACAATCTACGTCGTATAAATACCTCGTATAAATATAGAAATAATCGTCAAATAATCATGTAATCAAATTACATCATATGTATATATATAAAATCCAAGTTATATATATATATATATATATATATATATATATATATATATATATATATATATATATATATATTAAAATAACACTTCTCAGTCTGGCCTTGTCGGTAACTCGGGAATTCTTTGGCACCGTTATAGTCAAAAGATTTTTAGACATTTTTAGAAAAATGTTTATAGTTAAAAGATCTTGAAATGTTTTATTCAAAACCTTGGTTTTAAAAATCTTTCGTTCTCTATAACGAGAGCTCTGGTACCAAACTGTAACACCCCCAAAATTTACACAATTCAATACAGCGGAAGACTCGTTGGTGTTACGGGATAGCACATTACTCACATCATAGACAACGCTTAAAAATCACGCCGTTTATTAATAAAGCATTTCCATTCATAAATATCAAAGTTACATAGGTCCCAAGTCATATTATTTCATACAAATTTTACAAGCATTTGAATGGAAATTGTTATTTAAGTGCGGGCCATGAATTCTTGTTGTCTTCCCGAGAATTACCTTCAAGTACCTGAGATAAAACATGTTAAAAGAAAAGGTAAGCGAAAACGCCGAGTGAATTCATAGAGATTAATAAAATCCATCAATATAACATCGATATAAAATTATTACCGAAAATCATTTTGTACAAATCTTTGTAATAGGCCATAAAATAGCCAAAGTCGTTTATTACAAATCCTTTTCAAAAATTATAATATAGGCTTTTGCCTTCAAAATCATTATACGAACCATTGTCGTTAAAAACATCATACAATACGTTTCATAACGTTGTATAGAGTTAAATAAAAACCGTTATATGAATATGGTTATGAAAAACCAAAACACGAACATAAAATCAATAATAAGACCCCGTATTGCTAGTAAGGCAATTCATTGTAATTCAGTGCGTATAGCAGTATTTCGTTAATTGGATTATTATAAGCCACATGACATTGTTACCTTACTACAACAAACAACGGGTAGCTAACCCGAAACTTATTTGCCCATCTAAATTAGCGTGTCGTCACAATAATCACGCTTGTGTAAATCTTCTCATACATAAATTCGCTAATCAATCAATGTGGCATGACGGGGATCAAACGTCAAGGTGCGAACTGTGGTGATCGTCCCCAAATAGTACTCTTATATGCATAAGCGTCTACCAAATCCCGGTAGTTCACAATTCATGCTAATGGGACTTTCAGTGACATAACCTAACTTTAATAATCCATTTCATTTCATCTATCGGGTCATTTAATCATTCATCGGGTCATACAATCATTCGGGTCCAAATCAATAAACAAACAATCGGGACAAATGGTGTCCTATTTTAGTAAAACTAACATGTTATCTCCCTCGCGGGTTTATAAAATATTTCATAAAAACATTTAAAAGAGTGCGAGGCTATGAACTCACGTTGATGTGGGAAAGCGGGTTATCAGCAATTCGGATGTACGGTACGTGCTTCAATCACGGAAAGCTAGACAAATAATACTCGTCTTAGACTCTTGTCCAATGACTTTATAAAAATAACAATTATGTATACATATGATGATTTTATAAATATGATGATGATCAAGTGGGATTGTACATTTTTACTCATTCATTATAGTGTTTATGTGTTGGTAATTTTCAAGACTAGTTACACTAGTTCAACTTGTTTATATTTTGAAGCCTAATGGGCCTATTATAAGCCCAATACTATTCATTAGCCCAATTATACTTTTATTATCAGTATTATATTTTATATGTTAGGCCCAAATGGGTTAAGCCCAATAAATAAGTTTATAAGTGTTTTACCAAATTAGTCGGGTTTATTGTCCATTAAGGCTACTTTGGCCGTTAATGTCTATATGTTGTAAAGCTCGGGTTTTATCGGTTTTTACTTGTTATATATGTTTATATATCAGTATGTGAGTTTATAAAAGTTTACATTAGACGGGTCCAACCGTCTAAGTTTTATTTAACAAAAACGTTAATCTTTCGGTTTTAGCCGAAAAGACGTAAAACTTAGTATATAGTTTTTATAACTTATAAAACTTACCAAACTACCATTTTTATATAATGTCCATTTATTTATCCTTATGCATTTTTATATAAATGAAATATATAATTTAGTGGGTTTTAATTCACATTTTATACTATATTTATTTGAGTGCTTATATAATAATATTAAACTTTAATTTCACAAAATCAGTCTTAAAAATCTAGTTTACTAAAATGATCATATCTAGAGTTCTACATGGAGATAGAACCCCAAATTTTTATCACATAAACTAGATGATATGTGCTTCATTTTATTCCTCTATAGCTACTGATGAATCAACCTCTAAGTATTTTAATAAATTCTTCCAAAACAGTATAGGCAAATTTGCACTCTAAACTTGTTTTGATCATATCTCACTCATTTTTATGATTCCATTGTATGGCCAACTCTCACATGTGTATAACACCTAATACTTACTTTATATTGATTCCACTTTACCATTTTATCAGTTAAACATTTGGTTACTTACTGTTTTTATACAGCCATCATATTTTAGCAAGATTTTAACCATTTTACATGTAGTTTTCCATCTTTTTACCCATGTTTATCAACACCAAATCCCCACACAATACTTTTATCATCATATATTCATCATATACATATACAATAGGAAATAAAATACATGATTACATAATCAAAATAATAAGAAGGATAGGAAGAATGATCCTTATACCGCCATAGTGATGAAAAGATGAGGTTGATGAACAAGACTTGGATTTTGATGGAAAAACTTGTGATATACCAATATCAACTTCAAGATCACCTATCTTCATGGACATTAATACTAGGGTTTTGAATCCTATTAATCAATTATTTTCGTTTTTCCTCGACTCACTCGAATTGAATTTCCGATTAAAACATAAAACTTAATTTGTTTTTGGTGAAATATATTATTTTGGTATTTTTTAAAACTAAAATATTAATAAAAGACTAATTAATCTATTTTAAAAATCTAATTTAATATAATAAAACTATTTTGAAAATTTAATGTAAAAGGAATTTATTTAAAACTATTTTTAGAGAAAACTTTAAATGAAATCTAATTAAACAAATCTATATTAATTTTAAAACTAAATCTATATTAACTAAAATTTAAACAAAAATTAAAATTTATAAAAAACAATTTAATTAAAATGAATTAATTAAATTAAAATCTAATTTAAACTAAACTTGTATTAATTAAAATAACCCCCTTCATATGTAATTTAGGAGCACTTTTTCCTTTTTATTTTTTTATAAAAAAAACTGAATTAAAATGAAATTTAAATAAAACAATTAATTAAAATCTAATTTAAACTAAACTTGTATTAATTAAAATAAACTGCTAGTAGTGAAACTCCTATATTAATTAAATGTTGCATAAATAAACACAAAAAAGGGTTTAGAAGAGTTGGTTATGTTTGTATGCAGTTGAACGAGAGGTCCAGGGATCGAATCCCTGGAGAGACGAATATTTGCTATTTAATATTTTTTTACTATTTGAACTTTTTGGAATTAAAGGACCAACAGACCAAATGGATTAGTAGTCAAACAGTAAATATCAGAACATAAAAAAACGAATAAGCCTAATCATCTAAAGACATATAAGCAGATAGAATGCAAAGTAAGCAAACGAGGACTAAGCCAAATAAGCATATTAAAAGAAACGAAACCTAAACATGTCAGTAAGCTACGCACAATAAGCTAAAGTACAGAATCAAATAGGCATTCGAAAAGTAAATAAGCAATAACAGATATACGCAATAAAACAGATAAGCTATGAGACAGAAATAAAGAGCAGATAATAACCAAACAGATAAAAAATAACAGATTCAAACTAAATAGCAGTAACCAAATAAACAGATCCAAATATTAACTAAATAACAAATATCAAAACATCAAGCAGACCAATAAATGTAAACCCAAACAATAACTACATAAACTTAAACAGATTCAGCACAACACACAAGCAGATATTATAAAATTTAACCTAAACTTAAACAAACATAACAATAAATAAAAAGAGGATGAGAACCTTTTGTCGATTCCGTTGAGCCGAAGGGTGGTGCTAAACCCCCTTTGTCACCGAATCAAACACCAACGCCTTAAATCTCACCAAAATCATCAACACAAAGCCTCTCCTTCCTCGAACCAAACACAAAGCTTCGAACAAAAAGATTCTACCCGAACAGTACCAGAAACAGTAGCTTTTATATTTTCCAGTGGGGAAAATATATTAATCACTTTCTTCTTTTTTTTATATTAATAATAATAAAACTCGAATAGTGACAGTAATTAAAAAAACTCTGATTTAAAAATGGAAATTAAACTTGACAGGAATATAAAGGAGACAAAAATAAATTGAAATCAACTTTTCATTAATTAATTAAGAAAATTACATTGACTGAAAATTAAAATTACATTAATCCTAAAACCTAATTTGCAGAAAAATAAATAAAGAAAAAGTGCTCCTAAATTACATATGAAGGGGTTTTTTTATAGGAGAAACCCTCAAACCTTCTTGGTAGCTTAAAGATTAAGCAATTAATCTTGGCCCTTGAATCCTTCATTCTTCTTTCTCTCTCTTCTCTTCACTTGATCAACGGTTGAGAATAACCCTCGCATCACACGGATCACCAAAGTGGCAGTGGGTGTGTTTGTTGTGTTTGTTTAGGCTGAGGTGGAG
Organism: Glebionis coronaria; assembly: GCA_025667525.1. Classification (NCBI taxonomy): domain Eukaryota; kingdom Viridiplantae; phylum Streptophyta; class Magnoliopsida; order Asterales; family Asteraceae; genus Glebionis; species Glebionis coronaria. Next base: position 189,422,910 of record CM046879.1, on the reverse strand, counting down.
GATTTTAATTGGTGAAAGGGTTATGGTGAGGTGTATCCTCCAATCAAAACAAAGGATGGGAGCCACGTAGGTGATAGATGAGGACCATCCTTGGTGTTTGCTGCGAAAAAGATGGGGATTTAATCCCCATCCGTGTGAATTACACACTAAGGGAAAAAGCCCCAATTTTCATGTAGTAATTTTGTTATGGTGATTTTTAGGGTTTGTGGAGGTTGGGTAAATGTAAAGTTGCGTGTGTTTATTTTTGAGAGAGGGATAAGGGAACAGTGAGTGCAATCTTGGTTATATCGAAAGAATGGGTGGGGTAAGTAAAAAATAAAATACGTTTTATAAAAGTAAATGGGTGAGAGTATTTAATTAGTGTGTTTGACAGCTAGGGTGTGGGGTGGAAACTTGGGACACGTGTGGAAGGGTAAACCGTGTGTGGGGAGAGGGGTTGGTAACGTTTGTTTATTAAAATGGGGTGAGGGTTGACTGTGATGCGTGTGTTTGACCAGGCCATAAGCATTTGACTAGCAAAACTTTTAATTTCCACCGTTTGTACTAGTTCAACCAAATGGGCTTGGGCCCAATATAAACTCTAATCATCCTTAAACAATATGGGCTTGAATTGGGCTTATTTTGCTAAATAATAACAATCCATAACTTGGGCTTTTGGGCCCAATAAGTAATTGTGGGTCCCACAAGGCTCGAAATCTTCGAAAAGATTAAATCTGCTAAAGACGAACTTGATTTCGGCTCCGTTTGTCATTTCTTCAAAATCGTGTTGATTTTTCCGATTATCGTGATCTTAGGCACACTTTCGGTCTTTGACTTTGTCTTCATCTCTTTCTTGGACTTTTCTTCAACATTTGACCGTGAAATCCCGTGTTTTCTCTTCTTTTGATCATTTGTACCTATTTAAACAAAAACACAAAACCACGCGTAATTCCGACTTTTACGATATAAAACACATGATTAGGTCTTGTTTTCCTTGATTTTAGTGGCAAAAGGATAAGTGTTTACACACTTATTAAATCCCCTACACTTGACCATTGCAATGACCCCATGCAATGCATTATTTTAATGCATAAATTTACATTTTTCTCATAATTAATCTATGTCGGCCCTTATTAAGATATACTATTATTACTACGACGAAAAGATAAAAACTTTAAAGGAAACAAAAGTTATAACAATTTATTTAACTTCGAAATTATTTGATGGAAGAAACTTGTAAAGAAATCTAAGACTTGAATTAGGGCTTTGGTGTCATGAATATTAATCATCCTCAAGTTTCACGTTCCCCATACCAAGCTTAAAAACGAGATCATTGTTTACCATAAGTCCTTAGGTTAAAACCACTTATATAAGATAATTGTGTAATACTCTTTCTCCAATTCCTACTTTGTATCTCTAGATTTTATTGATTGTCATTCACCCGTAGGCTCATTTGACTTATTTGATAATTATTATTCCAAAAATGAAGGCCAAACGGTGCAAACCCGACACTCAAAACCTAACCTTGTCCTCAAAAATGTTGTCACTAAAGTAACCCCACATCAAGGATGATTTAACACGATTTGGGGAATAAATTCCCGGACCCAAAATTTGGCCAAATAGTACTACTTATTAGTTATTCCTCCAAAGTCATGTAGACTTTATGTGGAGTTTAGCAAGTTCACATCATATACCCTTAGGCTCTTTAAGATGTAAAAATGCTCCCCGTCTATTGTCCACACCCTAAGGATCCTTGAACGATAAACGAGGGAACTGATTTTTGAATCAATTTTTATTCAACACTTACCATGCCATACACCCTAAGGCTATAATGACAAGGTTCGTGCTACATGCCCCACACCCTAAGGCTCCTTGAGGTCATGTTTTAATCTTATTCTTTCTTATTTATGATATATATAGTAGGCCAAATTCCGCGGTCCCATGGTCTGAATACCTCCTACTTAGTGGTTATGAGCCACCTTAGTCGGAAGTCCACAACGCTGGCACCTTCGATGTGTTAATGCTTTAATTACAAGGAGAATAAAGATTTGGCTAAGAGTTAAGATATCGAATCGACACCGCAAAAATCCTCATTTATTAAGCAATTAAATATACAAGCGGGAAGAAAAAGCCACAAAAACTCATATAAGCAAGAATTAACCCTTAAACTTATTATCAACTCTATCATCTCTCGTTCTCCACAATTTAAAATCTCAAGGAATGAGACTCGTGGAAGCTTATCCTAATAAACCAATTAAGGTCCATATGGTTAAGGATACTAGCTAGAGTAAACTTGGATAAGTAAACGCGGGTTGAGTCAAAATATTCACGACGGGCCTAATATATCAAAGATATCTAAACTTGTTAAAACCATTTTATTCATTTATTTATTTTGACTATATTCTTGAAATGGAAAATATAAAAACGATGCGAAGATAAAAGGAAAATAAATAAAAATACTACAATGCCAAAATAGATCAAAATTTTGAAAAAACGTTGAAATTTTTTTAAATTTTCCGGTTAAATGGGGTCAAATTCATGGAAAGCCCACTAAAATTTCGATAGAAATCCCCCTACACTTAATATAAACATTGTCCTCAATGTTTAAGCATGTGGGAGAATAAACTCCCCTACACTTAGGACATTGAATACGTTGTTTAAAATCGAGCTAAGGAAGAGATAACTAAAGTGATTACATTTATTTGTTCTATTTATATACATGATAGAATCACAATAGCAAAAACTTATCGAAGGAACCGGGTACACAGGAAACAAGGGAACACGGGTCGCGTCAAAAACACCAAAAGTGGATCATTAAGCACATGTCCCTGCACACAACATCACAACACAAACAACCTACTTGGCTCCCCCCTACACTTATTGGTGAAAATGGGTGAAGGCGAAAAAGGTAAAAATCTAACCTAGTTATACGATGCTTGAGTTATTTATCACGAGTCTCTAGCTCGACTCGAATTCCCGAATGTCATCATTCAAATGGGAAAATCATGGAAAACTGAGATTTCCAAGGGAGGAAAATCTCTCCATGATAATGGTGAAACAAAGTCATATAAGGCATACCCCATGAAAATCCACCCGGGTCACACACATAATTTCCATCACAAAAGGAAATATACCCCGAGGTGGTACACAAGTCAAAGAAAAGTGGGGTATCCTTAGGCAAAAGTCTCTTACAAGGAAAGGTAAGGTGGTATGGCAATGAAAGCACAAAAGTATCTATTCCGGGATCAAACACCGGTTCCTTAACGGGAAAATAGCAAGAGGTAGTGACATTTAAACTCAAAATATCATCAAAATCCAAAGTGGGAAGGTCATCCTCTTCCAAACTCGACGTGAAAACATAAGTATCATCGGAGTCATAGGAAAACTCTTCCTCGTGAGGGAAATAGGTGTTTAGAAAGATATTTAAATCCTACTCAAATGGAATAACCTCTAAATTAGGTATGATGTATAAGAGTGGAGGATCCTCCTCAATAGTCATGACTTCTAAAATTGGAGTATAAAAGTCAAAAGGAGTATCCATGGAATAATCACTCATACAGATATGAGGTGCATTAAGATCATGGGGTGGGTCATCAAAGTTAATGAGATCACTTATAGAAGTGTCATCATCGTAGGTATCGAAGATTGGTGAATCATAAATGGGTGGGTCAAAAGTGGGTGGGTCAAAAGGCGGGTCGTCTAAACCGAAGATAGTGTGATCACTTGAAGAAGTGTCATCACTATAGGTATCATAAATAGGAGTTTCAAGAATTTGAGGCTCTAAGGGAAGGGATGAATTTATCACAAAATCATTTTGATTAGACTTTTCAATTCCAAAAGGATTAATAAAAATCTCGTCATTATCATAATTAAGAACATCAATCATATTGACCGACTCTTTTCCATTTGATTTTGTTGTGATTTTTCCCATTTTAAAAACTTGTTGTTCATCCCGAACCCTAAGAATTAACTCCCCTTCGGCTACATCAACTAAGGCTCTTCCGGATCGTAAGAATGGTCTACTAAGTATTAACGGAATACGAGGATCCATCTCATAGTCGACGACGACAAAGTCTACGGGAAAAGTGAAGGTACCAACTCGAACAAAAACATCTTCGGCAATACCAACGGGGTATGCGAGAGTTCGATTAGCTAACTCTAAAGTCATACGAGTCGGTACAAGGTCGGGTAATGATAGTTGTTTCCAAACCGAAAGTGGCATAAGATTGATGCTAGCGCCGAGATCCGCTAAAGCCATACAATCATCGATTCGAGGAAACGAGCAAGGTAACACGAATCGTCCGAGATCTCCTACCTTTTCGGGAAGCTCTTTGAGAAGAATCGTGGAACAATTCTCAATTAAACGGGTGTTCATGAGCTCAACCATTTTTTCTTTCTTATTAAGCAAATCTTTAAACATTTTGACAAATTTTGGCATTTGAGCAAGTGCTTCAATAAGACTAATGTTAACATTTACGTTGGAAATCATTTTCAAAAAGTTGGATACATGAACGTCATCTTTGGTGAGCACTTTAGCCTTGTCTAACCTAGAGGGATAAGGGATATTAGGCTTAGAATTTGAAGGTTGAGAAGGAGAGGCACTCTCTTCTTGAACAACCGTAGGGATAGGCTCTTTCGGCAATGGAGAACTAGTACTAGGAGTGGTAGTGGGCGGAATCACCGGAGGGGGAGTAGGATTACTCATTATGAACTCCGGGCCTTGTCTCTCCTTTATGGGCGAAGAGATGGAAGGTCCCACGAAAGTGGCTCCACTTAGAGTATTGATAGCACTCACATTAGCACGAGGGTTAATCTCGGTATTGGATGGTAAGGCTCCTTGGGGTCTAAGGGTTTAAATCATTGTCAAAAATCTCTTATCGTTGGACTCTTGCATTTGTCTAGTAGATTCTTGCATTGCTTTCATGATTTTCTCATGTTCGGTCAATTTTTGTAGAACCAAGTCCATTTGAGGATTTTGCATGTTCATTTGATTAAACCCTTGATTAGGAAAACCTTGGTTTTGATATTGAGGTTGAAAACCGTTGTTATTATAAAAACCTTGATTATTATTTTGAAACCCTTGATTTTGACCATTAAAATTCCCTTGATTTGCATTCCCTTGAAAATTACCCATTTGAGGACCTTGGTTCCTATTTTGGTATTGGGTATTTTGGCCGGGTAGGGGTGGTCTTTGTGGTGCTACAAAACCCGGGGGAGCCAAATAATTAGTACTTTTATAAGACAAATGGTTAACATCAACATTTGGTTTAAATGGAACTCTTTCATTAGCATTAAAAGCACAAACTTGTTGTTGTTGATTATTGTAAACCTTGTCACAATTGAAATATGAATGTGGTCCACCACAAGTCTCACACGTTTCACACATGGCATTAACTTGACCATTGAGGGCATCGGTTTTTAGAGCAAGTGATTCAACAAGCGACGTAAGCTTATCAATTCTCTTATCATTCTCACTAGAACTAGCACTTGCCATAGTGACCCTAACACTCTTGGTTTGTACTTTAGCCTTGTTTTCAATTATGGCCCAAGCCTCGTTCATGGACTTCACAAGAATATTACCCCCCCCCCCCCCCCCCCCGCGGCACTATTAAGTGAGTCTTGGTCATTTAGAGTTAAACCATTCTAAAACGTATTTATTTGATGCACTTTGGTAAAACCGTGTTGTGGACATTTTCTTAAAAGCTCTTTAAATCGATCCCAAGACTCACTAAAAGTTTCCCCATATTTTTGCTCAAAAGTAATGATTTCATTCCTTAAAGAGGTGGTCCGTGATGGTGGAAAAAAGTAGTTAATGAACTTGGTCTCTAAATCGATCCATGTAGTAATACTTTGGGGTGGTTCCTTATCAAGCCAAATTCGGGCTTGTCCCTCGAGGGAAAAAGGAAAGAGTTGTAAACGAATGGCCTCTTGTGGAACCCCATTGTATTTGACGGTATTGGACAAATGGATAAATCTCTTGGTATGATCATGGGGGTCATCTTGGGAACGACCCAAAAATGGAATAGCGGTAACCATTTTAATTAAATCCGATTTGAGTTCAAAATTATTTGCTCCAATTGCGGGGACAACGATAGCGTCATCGTTTCCTTCAACGTGTGATTGCAAAATCTCGAGCATAGGTCGGTTATCCGTTTCCATCGTATTGTCGAAAGCACGATTCTCGGGATCGGCTTGAATGACGGTCTTTTTGTTTTTCTTCTTCTTCTTTTTGGAAGAATTAGAAGAATTTGGTACACCAATCGGTATGTATGTATGCGCGCGAGTGCGCATACAATTAAAACTTGGAATGAGGTAGGTGACCTCGGTCGACTTTGAGAGGAAAAGGATTTTCCCTCTCGAGGAGCAATATGAAAAAGCTACAAAAATATATACTTAATACTAATTGAGTTGGCAAACCAATAATCGGTCGTCCCTCTCAATATACGCACAAGCAAGCGGGGAAACGAGGTGGCACAAAGCACTTAAAAACATTTTTCCTTAGACGGCCTTTTATAGCGCGTCGTCTTATACCCACCTTATAGTTTGTATATGTCGAGTTCAAACGTCTTACTAGTATTTATCTATTTTGCCTTTTTATTTCGTAATGGATGCGAATACAATAGTTAGGTGATGAAATACCAACTAAGGCTTATTTGAAAAGTAGGTAAATTTATTGTGCTACGTAATATAATATAGTAAAAGAAAAATATTTTTGTATTTTTTAGAAAAATATATATTCACAAGAAAAATAGAAAGAAATCGAACTAAAAAAATAACACTAATACGTAATATTTTTGGTGTAATACTTTTAGGAAAAGTATTACTTTTGTATTTTTTTAATTTTTTTTTTGGTGCAAATCTTAGGAAAGAATTTGCTTTTGTTGATTTTTTTATTTTTTGGTATTTTTAAGTTTTTGATATTTTTTTTGTATTTTTGATTTTTGTTGCAAGAAAGTAACGTTCGAAATGAACGGATCCCAAAATCCAAACGTCTTCACGAAAAATCGTCAATCGTACGAGCGAAGCGGCAGCGGCGCCATTTTAATACTAGGGTTTTTACAAACTCTTTTTATGTCTATTTCGTTCCTCGACTCACTCGAAATTGAAATCCGATTAAACGTAAAACTTATTTTGTTTTTGATAAAATATATTTTTTTGGGTATTTAAAACTAATTACAATTTTATAATAAAATCTATTTAATCTAATTTTAGAAATCTAATTTAAACTAATTTAAATAAAAACTACTAAAAACTTAAACAAAATTTAAAACCAATTTTATGAGAAAAATAAAAAGACTTTTAAATGAAAACTATTTTTAGAAACAAAACTAATTTATATTAAATAAAGTTTAAACTAAATTTAAAAACAATTAAATTTATAAAATTTAAATAAACTATTTTTTTATTTTTTTATTTTATATTTTTTAAACAAAACTGAATAAAAAGAGAATTTATATAAAACTTTTAAATAAATTTAATTAAACTAAAACTTGTATTTAATTAAATAAACTGCCATTAAAATAAACCTATATTAATTTAACGTTGCAATATAAAACACAAAAGTAGCTAAGAGAAAATGGTAAAGCGTTGGGTTTGTGAACGAGAGGTCTAGGGGTCGAATCCCAGGCCAGACCAAAATCTGTTATTATATTTTTGTTGATTTTATCTTTTTGGAAAATAAAGTCCTCAGACCAATAGAGGCTGAAACTGTATGCAACAATAAAACAAGTAAATCAAATAAGCTATAACAAGAAAACAAATAAGCAGTCAAAAGTAAATAAGCACATTCAGAATATTGACGATAAGCAAATGCAACTAAAAAAAGCTAAACTGAATAAACTACCAAATTGAGAATAAGCAACCAAAAGCAAAAACAAACGAATCCAATAATATAAGCTAATCTCGATCAAACTTAAATCCTACTAGCAGTTATAAATAAACAGTAGCAGATCCAAACGCAAACGTAGCAACGAAACAATTATAAAAAATAAAAAAACAATAGCAGATCTAACAACTTGAATCTAAAAAAGAACAAACATAAAACAGATAACTAATAAAGCAGATAAAAAAAACTAAGCAGATTCAAAAAAAACTAAATACCAAATCAAAATACAACTAGCAGATTAATCAAACAAACACAAGCAGACTATTAAATTAAAACTTAACAGTAAAAAAATAAAAAAAAAATGAAAAACCTTTTGATGACAACCGTTGGGAAGAAGACGCGGCGCTGAGCCGTCTTATCGAAACCGAACCAACACCTTCTTATCCACCAAATATCACCATCAAATTCTCGAACAAGAACAATCGAACCAGGAAAGTAACCGAACCATTAAACATACCAACGAATAGTAACGATCTTCACGAACAACAGTAACTAGGAACCAAACTACATCTATCCAACAATAACTTCTATATCTCCTAGTGGGGAAGATAACTTTCCACTTCCTTTTTTTTTATTTTTTTATTATAATAATAATGATAAACAAGAACAGTGATATTAATAAAGAAGCAGATTAGAGATTAAATCAATACTCGACGGAAAATTAAAAAAGAGACTGGATTAATTAAAAATTGCTTTTCATTAATTAATAAAAATTACATAAACTGAAAATAAAAATTACATTAAACCTAATCTAATTTTGCACAAAATTAAAATAAAGAAAAAAAGTGCTCTGATTACATCTTGGATGGGGGTTTTTATAGGCAAAACCCCAAAAAACTTCTTCATGAAGCTTCGATAGTAAGCAATGAATCCAGGCCCTTCATTCATCTTTTCTCTCTCTTCTCTTTGATCTTGTGGTGGAGAATCACTCCACTATCACGCGGATCGCCACCTTGGCAGTAAATTGTGCTAGTTGTGTTTGTTGTATGCTGATGTGGAGCAAGTTTATTGGAGGGATTGGGATAGTGATTTGGTTTAACCAATCAAATCAATGGGATTAGCCACGTCAGGATGAGAGATGAGGACCACAAGTGAGTGTTAACCCCGAAAACCATGGGGATTTAATCTCCCTTTGTGTGAATTACCCAATAAGGGTAAAAGCCCCAAAATTAATGGTGTAATTTTGTGATGCGAAAATTAGGGTTTTTGTGAAGGCTGTGTAAAAATGGGAGAAAGATGAAGTGGGTGAAAAGGATTTCTAGATTGTAACGTAAAAATGAGTGGGTGGGGTAAAGAGGCATTTTTAATAATGTGAGTGGGGTGAACGTTGGGTTACACGTGGGTGAGAATTGGTTGGGATAAACGTTTGTTTAAAACAAACGTGAAGTGGGTGATTGTTTATTTATAAAAAACGTGAAGTGGGGGTATGGTTGGGGTAAAACAAAACGTTTATTAAAAACGTTTGTGGTGAAAGTGATTTATTTGTTTATTCGTTTAATGAGAGAATTGACTGCTAGGGTTTGACGTCCCAATTTATTTAGTGTAAATGGGCTTGTGGCCCAACAAGACTTTCCTTCCGTTTTTTATAATGTCAAATGGGCTTGGCCCAATTTAAACAACTCCCATCCGTTTAATTGATAAAGAAAAAAAATGGTTATTGGGCTTTTAGGCCCAATACCCAAATGTGGGACCCACTTTGCTCGAATATCTTCAAAAAGATTAATCCGTTAAAATCAAGCTCGATTTCGGCTTCCTTGATTGTTTCTTCAAAAACGTGTCGGTTTAGCCGGTTTTCGTGAACTAGGGCACACTTTTGGTCTTTTGACTTTGTCTTCGTCTCTTTTTTTACTTTTCTTCAACATTTGACTCTGAAATCCCGTGTTTTCTCTTCTTTTGATCATTTGTACCTATTTCACACAAAAACACAAAACCACGCGTAATTCCGACTTTTACGTTATTAAACACATGATTAGGTCTTGTTTTTCCTTGATTTTAGTGGCAAAAGGATAAGTGTTTACACACTTATTAGTACCCTTCTGTATATCACAGCTAGTCGACCTGATCTTCAATTTGCTATATGTATGTGTGCTCGGTATCAAACTCGGCCTACTGAGTTACACTTAGCTACTGTTGAACGGATCTTTCGGTATATTAAAGGAACCATTAATCGGGGACTTTGGTATTCGAAGGACTCTTCGATTGCACTAATGGCATATGCAGATGCGGATTACGCGGGTTGTCAAGATACAAGGCGTAGCACAAGTGGAACTTTGCAACTAATAGAAGATAGACTAATCAGTTGGGCATCGAAAAGGCAGAAAAGCGCTACAATTTCAAGTACAAAGGCAGAATACATAGCTATGTGCGGTTGTTGTGCTCAAATTCTTTGGATGAGATCGTATTTAACCGACTATGGTCTAGGTTTCAACAAAATTCCGATGTACTGTGACAACAAAAGTGCAATTGCCTTATGCTGCAACAATGTTCAATTCTCCCAGTCGAAGCATATTGACATTCGCTACCACTTTATCAAGGAGCAAGTGGAAAATGGAGTGATCGAGCTTTGCTTTGTCCGATCTGAGTATCAATTGGCGGATGGTTTCACGAAGGCTTTAGGTCGCGCTCGAATTGAATTTTTGGCCGACAAGCTAGGATTGAGAACTCTCTCGCCCGAGATTCTAAAGGAATTGGCAGATGAAGCAAAAGAATAGTGGTGGTAAACTATTCTCCGTATCCTTGGTGATCATTTGTATATATTGTTTATATTTTTATCCACAAAAGCAAAATACAAAAATATAAAACCATATAAAAACCATAAAAATTGAAAAAATCAGAAAAATCCAAAAATATTTTTTACTTTATTTTTCAAAGGCACATCTTTTGGGACGATAATATTAACGAACTTAGAAATGTTGATTAATATTGACACGGTGCCATAAATAGAGTTCGTAAAAAAGTTATAAATATTTCATAAAACATGCCTATATGTCTTGTAGTTATTTCAGACTACAACCCACCTTTCATATTAAAGTGAAGTATTTCTTATGAAAGCTTTGGCTCGACAACGGGAATTAATTTTCTCGGGCATGGTTTACTTTATAACCATATAAGGGATTGTGATTACATTATAACACATACTAACACGAATATATGTACGCATCAGTGCATTTATTTGTTAAAACAAGAGAAATCTTGTTTTTATGAAGTTATCATCTCCACAAACAATAGCAATTTACAATTGGTATCTACATACTCGACGATGCGACTACTCAAAATACGACTACAGCTCTTTCAATAGAACACGGGTCAACAATTGAGGGGGAACAATTCTCAAGCATTCAGAATCTTCGATGCCAAAAGTGCCAAGTTCACAAATTGGTGTCCAGACAACAATACCAATCGTACATGTGGTGTCATGAGATGACTTCAGACATGACGAGGCGACCAACATTTGGCTACAAGAACCATTTGATCTTATCATATGATGTTCTCATCCCTCAGGTCCAACCTTGTCAATTCATTCTAATAGGGTGAATATGTGATCATTTTACTAATCGGCATCATATCTCACAATTTGGTATCATGAAGATAAAATGAACTTGCACTTTTCTTCCCAAAAACTTTGTTAAAACTTCATTAAATCAACTGATATCAAAAATATCATTTGGGTTAATATTTTTAAAATGGGGAGAAAATGTGATTTAATATGGAAAATGATTAATCACAAATGGTTTGACTTAATGTGATAGCTCATCCCGACATGTGTGAAATATTTTCGAATATAATGGCATATGTTAAGGGGGAGCAAATAGGATTTGCACATCAAAATGGATTTTCATGATGACATGTACTTACCCTCAACCCATTTATTTCACGACGATGAAGATTGTGGTGACATAAGGATGGTAGGATAGGTTAAGTCCAATGATTCTTCCAAAACCGGAGGAATCTTCCCAAGGACATTCCATAGCTATAAATAGTAGTCCTTAGGAAAGATGGGGAAAGATTGTGAACGTATCTGAATGTCGACCAAGTACTTAAGTTAGCACTGGAACAAGCACAACAAGGTGCTAGTTATGACGTATTGGTAAGCATTGAAGGGGTTGAAGAATGAACAAGCATTGTAAAGATAAAGGGCGAATAGAAAGAAGCCCTCCTTACAACCTTAGGCAGAAACCCTGTCAACTCATTAGCTATTGAGATCATTTTTAATGATGCTAGATATTGAAGATAGACATCATGGACCTAGTGATTCAATGCACAACCCATCCTAGCTAACTCAGATATCTCTTAAAAGGTATTTGTTTTAATCATACGGAGATCAACATGTTATCTATCAATTTATTCACTGCGAGTAAATTGGTATTAAAATGGTGGAACTCCTCTCCAGCCTTCGACCACTAAAAATCCAAAGTGCACGATTGAGTCTAGAGCCATTTGAGATCATCAAATATCTCATTAGGACACACTTCCATATGTACTTGCTTCTTCACACACTTCGAAAAGCAAGAAAGATATTAAGAGTTCTACGCAAAATCTTCATGATCTTGCCTGAACATCCGAGTAATACGTAAGTATTTACAATGAAGATGGAAATCCTTTTTAAGCGAACATCAAAAATCTCATGGTAGGTAACTTGTGCGATTCTTTATGAATAAAACTTGTGATAACTGGAAAGCAACAATGGTTTAATTCTTAATTGAATTTAAACACGTTCCAGGCCTATACACAATATCTTAACGATCTTGCCAGAACACTCAGAGTGACACTCTTAAGTGTTTACGGTGATGAGTGGAAATCCTTCTAGTATTAACCTCAAACAGCACTTGGTATGTAACTTGCAAGATTCTATATGAATCGAGCTAGTGACAACTGGAAAGCAACGATGGTGCGATACTTTAATGAATCAAACTTGTTCCAGGAATCGGAATTGACGGCTTCAATTATACGGATAATTTTATCAAAATGATTCACTCTTTACGTTCGCAGTCAGCTATGGACGGTCGAGTAAAGAGAACGGGTTTACCCGCGAAATCTTGTCAAGGAGATTTTTAACTAAATCTACCTACCACAAGTACGATGTTTAATATCGTCCAACGGTCTTCGCAGACCGGAGGTAAAATGATACCGAATTAGAATGAAATATTCAAAGCCATTTTGTTCGTGTCTACTTATGTTACTACATTTGAAGACGACGACGTTGCAGAATCCGAGAAGAAGTCGTCCCCGCATGCTTATACTTTATACACTTAATACTTCAACAAATTCAAGAAAGCCTAAAAGTCAAGTCTTCTGCTGTATCGAACTCTGAAACTTTCAAGAATTACAAAGGTATAAGCATGTGGTACATGAAGTCACGAAGAGGCGGATATCACAAGTGATGATGCACAAGATAAAGGCAAGAGATAAATGTTCAAGATTGATATCAAAGATTACATCAACATATTCACCAGAAAAGAAAAGGAAAAGAAAGACGAAGACTACAAGCTCAAGACAAGCATAGTATGCTAGGTTTATTTTATTATTGTAACTCGAGTAACGCCCTTGTTTGGACTGACCTCCCTTAGGGGGAGATTGTTGGAAATACGTTTCTACGTATTTAGGAAGATTCGGTCACTTGTAGTCTAGTATCTTTATATTAATTAACAAGGAAAGGCCCGGTCCATGTCATGTATGGCCGGCCCAACATTGTAAGTTGATTGTGGTAAACTTACACTTGTTTAGGAAAACAAAGTAAAAGCGGTAAGTATTAAGTGTCGATTAATTAAAATCAAGCACTAATGACATAAATAAGTTCGTTTCCCAAGGAGGTATTTGTGTGTGAATAACTTGTAATGATTTTGGATTAATATGAGAGAAAGAAAAGATGAGAAATTAGATTGACGGGTACGTTTAAATTACACTACGACGATAAAACGAAAAACCGTAAAAAGTGACCAAATAAAAATTAATTCTGAAAATTCCGAAAAAATAACTAAAAATAGAATAAGAGTTTACAAATGATCTAAACTTTTTCAAACCTTTTAATTAATTAAATATTAATTTTTAAATGCTAATGAAAGCCCTGAAAATTAAAATAATTAATAAAAAACCCAAATTAGGATTTTTCAATTTGTAAAACTCTAAAATGACTTCATTAAACTAAAAACTATTTTTATGAAATTTAAAACCGATGAAAAGTATTTTTAAATGATTAAAAACTATTAAAATATTAAAACAATCTTAAAAAATTAATAAAATGATGAGAAAAATAATCTAGTTGTTCTAAAAATCCGAACTTAATGTATTTAACCTAAACAAAATGGAAAAGTTGCAAAAATATAATTTTTACCCTAAAAACAATTCTTTATAATAAAATAATATTAAGATAATATTAAAAATCCAAAAATTATAAAAATTTCAAAAAACTTGCAAACTACTTTATTTTAACCTAATTAAACAGAAAAGGAAAGTGAAATTACCAAAATACCCCTATTGGGCCCCCAAATGGTCTAATAACAAAAACAGTGCACCTTAATGGGCTTGTTAGCCCAATAAGCCAAAAATTAATCAAATAAGCTGAAAAGTTCTAGTCTGACTATAAAATTAATTCTAAACACAAAACTCTAAAGGCTCAAAAGCTGAATATGAGCTTATCACAGCTTATATGACCAACATCTTATTCTTAATGGGCTTTTTGGCCCATTAAGCTATTACCTAATGCCATAAGCTCTAATTTGACACACAACCTTCTTTTGGGATACTAACGAGATATGTAAAAAGAAATTTTTGAAAAAGCTTAACCAATAAGCCAGAATTAAGCCAAGTATAATTTCACTAAAAGACAAAATGTCGACTTAGAGATTTAGACCACTTCAGAACTTGATTTAACTTGCAAAAGACTCTAAATGACTTAGAGATTTACACCCTGTTAGGAGAAATCTTGGACGTATATTTTCTCCTTAGGGGACAAGTAGTTGATGTACACCCTTGATTTGGCCAGCCAATGATCTTTGCCATGTGTCGTCTTGTGGTAGGTCCTTGTGGGGTCTTCCTGGTAGTGGGATTGAAGGTTTTAGTGTTGGGATATGATTCATTTGAGGTGAATCACACGTGAGTCCAATCAATTTACCTTTCCCTTTTGTTTTGCTTCTTTTTGATACTGGGTAAAAACATGAACAGTAACTCGTTTGATCCAAACAGTAAGTGTTACCCACGTGTTATTTGGATTCAAACTTTGGGAACGGCAGGTTTGGTCCTTGTTCTTTGACAATTGTTGTGAATTATGTTTATTCAGCCCAAAACTTGAAACCCTTTGTTAATAAAGTTTCAGTTTTTAAACTTTTGCCCCAAAAAGTTTTCCAAAGTATTTTAGGGACTTGTTTTTCATTTTTGGATATTTGAAGGACTGATCTTGGACATTCTTGAACTTTGAAGGTCTTCATTGGATTTTTGACATATTGGAGGACCATTGTCGACAATTTTGAATCTTGAGGGACTAAACTTGCCAAATCTTCAAAGTTTAGGGACCATTTTGTAAGTTTGACAAACTTAAGGGACCAAACTTGTAATTATGAATATACAAGGGTATTAAGTGTCATTTCTTCATAAATAAGGGATCATTCTTGTACATCTTCAATACTTCAAGGACTTTATCTTGGAAAATCACAAACTAGGGCCCGGTTCATTTTGTGGCTTCGTTTCTCGTGTTCGTTTTTCCTTGTTTCTTATGATATTTTGTCTTTTTCACGATACCCATACCTAAAAATCCACAAGTAAACAAACACAAGCATATATATGGTATTTTAATGACATTTTATGCATTTGAAGCCCGAAAAGAACGATGAGATCATGTATAAATGCCATCTCATCACTCCCCATACTAAACCATTGTCGTGCCCTCACGCAATGCTAGAATAAAGTATCTAAGCATCTCCAAAATTCAATTTTATTACCCTTTATTGAAAAGTAAAACTTGCTACAATACTACGAAGATGTGTAAAATACATAATGCATGATTTTCATCACGAATGTGATTTTTAGGGTCAATGAATAGAAACAAGTGAATGTCTCATAGAGTAAAGTTTGTCATCCTTGATTGTCATACATTCCATGGTAAGTGCAAAAACGAGATCATCGTTGGTACAAGTCACAAAGCTAACACTACTCATACGTCCAAATTGTGTAATACTTTTTCTCCCTGCAATCCTAGTTATTATGAAAATAAAAGGTATCTAGAATTTTTAACTATTTTTCATGGATCACAAGTGATTCATATTGACTTATTTGAGTATTTATTAGTCCGAAAATAAAGTAGCACGATTTAATTGATAGTTAGCTAAAGGACAAAATCTTTTAAAATGGCTTCTCGTGTATCTCCTTAAGTTCATATCTTGGCATAACTCGTTTCACGATTTGAGACCTTTCTCAGACCGATATTTGGCATGTACTTCATACTTCGAATCTTCGGAAGACGTTCTTGAAATTATGGTCTTCTCTTCATATTTTGGAATTTCTTCACTTGACGTTTTTGAGAGATTCTTCATACTTGGACCACGACTTCATCATTTTTCTTCAATCTCTATTTTGGATTTTGATATACAACGATCCGCCTCCTTTTAGGACTTGGATATATTTATCCTCATACCTTGTAAGGGTCTTTTTGGATAGACTTTCTCCATGATCTTTAGGGGAGTAATTGCTTTTCGTCATGTGTCTCGATCCTTCATATTGATTTTGGAATAATGATTCTTCACATCATCTTGGATCTTTTAGCAACAAAATAGAGCTCCTCATGCCTTGTTAGGGCCTTTTTGGATCTTCACCAATATTCGCGTCCTGCTTCAATAAGTTATGCCTTGGCTATGAACTCTATTCAACCACGAGCAACTTTTAAACGATCTTGGGCTAGAAGCTAAGTAACCTTTCAAATCGTACGACCTTACTTATTGCAATTTATTTATTCCTAATGCATTGATCTTATGGGAGAAAAAACCACAATTAAAAACATATGAGTTTTTGAAAGAACATTTTTATGTTCTACGTTTAGCATGATCACTTGTCTAACTCTATCACTTCTCGTTCTTCACTATTTAAAGACCTCTAATTAAAGAGACTCGTGAATACTTAGCCATGCAAGTCAAAATTAAGTCAAATTTGGATTAGCTTTATTAAGACTATATCAAGTCAAAGTTTTGGGTTTTCAAGTCACCTATAGGATCTTGCACTTTCTTAGACTTTTTCAAGTTTATAGAACGCATTTTAAAGTTCCCTTGATAAGTGACTTTCTAGGATCAATTATAGGAACTTTTCCAAAAGTTCTTGTTCTTAACCTGTATGAGCTAAGACTTTCGCGTTTTAAAGTTCCCTATATAAAAGTCTAGCAAAACATGATTCAAGCGGGTTAAGGAATGTAAAGGGCTCCAAATGCCCATCAAGTCAAAATTAACTCTTATTCTACCCGTCGGTAAATATACATTCTTGTCTTAAAAACACTTATGAAAACTAAGAATTTTTTTTTAAAAAAATTGGCCGTTTTTAGCCTTCAAAACAAAACGTTGAAAGTTGGAAAACGTGAGGGCGTAGCAAGGCAAGTATCTATTCACCCCCCCCATACTAAAATTAAACATTGTCCTCAATGTTTCGAGTCTAAAGGTGGAGCACCCCCATACTAGAGACGAAGAATCGAATGCTTAGGATCTAGCATGGAAAGGGTGATCAACAATATATCTAAAGCCGTTTATGAATTATGCTAAAAGATAATTGTTAGAACAATAAAGGATATGTCATGGATATCGTGAAAAACGCTTCAAGAAAACGATCGAGGCTTACATAAATGAACACGAGAGTCTTCAATCGTGGCGATGATGATGATCTAGATAACACATTCACAAACAACCACGAGACAACGAGTTGGAAGGGCACAAATCCCCTCACATTAACTACATTAGAAAGCAATAACATATACATGATAGGCATGGGATCTCCCCCACGAGGCACCTCGTTTTTGATTACCGAGTCATGAGCTCGACTCGATCCCCTTAATGCTAATTATCATTAGGGAAGGTGACTTGGTCGAGGTCGTCCAAAGAAGGGACTTCCCCACCGAAGTAGTGCTTATGACTATGTTCATTCACCTTGAAGTTAGGACCATCATATTGAGCTAGATTGATGGTCCCATAAGGAAACACTTGTGTTATGGTGAACGGACCCGACCAACGAGATTTCAATTTCTCGGAAAATATCTTTAAACGAGAGTTAAAAAGCCACACTTGATCACCAACGTTAAAAACCCGGTTTTTAATCTTTGAATCATGAAACTTTTTAGTGTTTTCCTTAAAAATCAATGAATTTTCATAAGCATTATCTCTTAATTCATCCAATTCATTAAGTTGTATTTTCCGGTGATCTCCCGCGGTCTTCAAGTCATAAGTGGCATGCTTTAGGGCCCAATATGCCTTGTGTTACAATTCAATAGGCAAATGGCAATTCTTTCCATAAACCAACTTATAAGGAGTACAACCGATAGGTGTCTTATAAGCGGTCCGAAAGGCCCATAAAGCGTCATCGAGTTTGTCGGACCATGAAGCACGGTTTTCTCCAATCGACCTCTCCAAAATCCTCTTCAAAGCTCGGTTTGAAACCTCGACTTTCCCACTCATTTGTGGGTGATAAGCCGTAGAAAGACTATGTGTAACCCCATATTTCTTTAGAACCTTTTCGAATTGGTCATTACAAAAATGGGTTCCACGATCGCTTATAGTAGCACAAGGGGTTCCAAACCGAGAGAATAGTTGCTTCAAAAACTTCACTACCACACGAGCATCATTTGTAGGCAAAGCCTTTGCTTCCACCCACTTAGAAAGGTAGTCGACGGTGACGAGGATATACTTGTTTCCATGAGATGATGGGAACGGCCCCATAAAGTCAATGCCCCAAATGTCAAAAATCTCACACACTTGAATTATGTTTTGTGGCATTTCATCCTTTTGCGACGGTTTTCCTTGGCGTTGGCAAGAATCACACGACTTCACAAGTGCGTGTGCATCACGATAGATAGTAGGCCAAAAGAAGCCGGCATCGAACACTTTCTTATCCGTGAAGTTAGCACCGTGGTGACCACCCGTGGGTCCCTTGTGACAAGCTCTAAGGATGTTAGAAGCTTCGGTGCCAAAGACACAACGTCGAACGAGTTGATCCGCACAAACCCGAAAGAGATAAGGGTCGTCCCAAAAATAGAACTTGACGTCACGAAAGAATTTTCTCTTTTGTTGTGTCGTCATACCCTTGATTATCAAGTTCCCCGCATGGTAATTTGCAATGTCGGCAAACCATGGGGTGTTGTCCTTAGAATTCACTACACCGAGAGTTTCGAGAGTAAATGTCTTGGTGATTTCGTTGTTCTCGAAAACATCTTTGTGAGGATCTTCTAGACGTGAGAGATGATCGACCGCTAGATTCTCGGCTCCTTTTTGTCAATTACGGTGACATCAAATTCTTGGAGGAGGAGCATCCAACGAAGCAATCTCGGCTTAGCATCTTGCTTAGCTAAGAGGTACTTGCTAGTTGAATGGTCCGTATAAGCGATGCTTTTAGTCAAGACGAGATAAGGTCAGAATTTCTCAAAAGCGTAAACCACGGCAAGGAATTCCTTTTCCGTTGTGGTGTACCTAAGTTGAGCCTCGGTCGTCGTCTTGCTAGCATAATGAATAGGATGGAAGTGCTTTTCATAACGTTTCCCTAAGACGGCCCCTATTGAATAATCACTTGCATCGCACATGATTTCAAAGGGTAAATCTCAATTAGGAGCAACAAAAATGGGAGCTTCGGTAAGTTTCCTTATATGAGTTTCGAAAGCTCTAACACAATCCTCATTGAAGTTAAAAGGAGCATCATTCTCGAGAAGGTGTGTCATAGGTCGAGTGATTTTTGAAAAGTCTTTGATGAAAAGACGATAAAAGCCCGCGTGGCCTAGGAAACTCCTAACTCCCTTAACGGTTTTGGGATGAGGTAACTTGGCGATAACGTCTATCTTAGCTTTATCGACCTTAATCCCCGCTTTCGAGACCTTGTGCCCTAAGACGATTCCTTGTTTACACATAAAATGACATTTTTCCCAATTAAGCACAAGGTTGGTTTCTTCACAACGTTTTAACATTTTCTCGAGATTAGATAAACACGACGTGAACGAATCACCAAACACCGAAAAGTCATCCATGAATACTTCCATCGACTTCTCGATCATATCATGAAAAATAGCCATCATACACCGTTGAAACGTTCCCGGTGCATTGCAAAGTCCGAAAGGGATTCTACGATAATAAAACGTTCCACAAGGACACATAAACGTAGTTTTCTCTTGATCACGAGGGTCGATGGAGATTTGAAAGTAACCGGAAAAACCATCTAAAAAGCAATAGAAGTCATTTCCCGCAAGTCGCTCCAACATTTGATCCATGAAGGGCAAGGGAAAGTGGCCTTTACGAGTGGCGTCATCTAACTTTCGGTAGTCAATACACACCCTCCAACCGGTCACAACACAAGTGGGAATTAACTCGTTGTTTTCATTAGGCACAACGGTCATTCCTCCCTTCTTAGGGACACAATGGATTGGGCTCACCCATGGGCTATCGGAGATAGGATAAATCATTCCCGCGTCAAGAAGTTTTAAGACTTCCTTTTTGATGACATCGTGAATTTTAGGGTTTACCCTTCTTTGACTTTGAATTGCGGGTTTTAGTCCTCCTCCATTAAAATCTTGTGAGTACAAAATTTTGGGTCAATACCCTTTTTGTCGGAAATTTTCCACAGAATTGCCCCTTTATGAGCTTTAAGAATTTTTACAAGTGTGGCTTTTTCATCATTAGCAAGATCTTTTGCAATAATAACCGGAAACTTGTCATCACCTTCCACGAATGCATATTCAAAATTAGATGGAAGATCTTTCAGTTCAAGGATTGGCGGTTCCTCGATTGATGATTTTTGTTCAACACTCATAACTTCCATCAGCGGAAGAAATGGTGGAATGAGAGTATCATTACTAATAATCACCTCATCTTCATGTTTCATTTGAAATAAAATAGCCTCCTTGGAATGGAGTGATTTGGTGTAGAATTAGCAAGAATCGGATCCATAATAGTGGGATTGCTACTTGATGAACTATCGGAATAACCTAACACTTCTTGTGAAAACTCATCGCATACCACATCGACTAAGTCAATATGGTTGATGGTAGCAATTGCATAAACATGAGAAGGTGTAGAGTTTTAATTAGCGTTTATAACAAGTTCCTCTTCATTGAATCTCAATGTAATAGTTCTTGCATGAACATCGATAAGCGATCTCGAGTTGTCTAAAAATGGACGACCGAAAATTAGAGGAACTTTAGGATCCGCGGGGATGTCAACTACAATAAAATCAACGGGATAGTAGAACTTCCCCACTTTCACGAAGACGTCTTCGGCTACTCCACATGTTATAATCTTAGAATGATCGGCCATCTCGATAGACATGTTCGATGGAGTATGATCCGGAAACGATAGTGATTTCCAAATGGAAAATGACATCAAATTAATGCTCGCGCCAAGATCGGCCAAGGCGAGGCATTCTTTAATATCTTGTATATCACAAGGAATGAGAAACTTCCCGGGGTCACCAACTTTTTCCAGTATTCAATTAAGATAAACCGAAGAACAATTAGATAGCTTTGAAAGCTTCTCCTTATCGTTCATCATACCGTTAAAAGTGGAAGCGAAACGAGGCATGTATAACAACGCGTCGGCTAAAATCACATTAAAATGCACTTGTTGAAACATTTTTATAAAAAGCTCAATTTATTGTTTGTTACGTTCTTGCAATTTCTCTTTTTTTCGTCTTGATGGATAAGGTAAGGGTGGTGTGGGTTGGGGCATAGGCAACGGCCTTGGAATCTCGGGTTCCATAATTGGTATTGGTTCAATCGTAGGTGTGGTATGAGCGGTACTTCGTGGGCTTGTGATATGCTCCTTTTCGACCATTACCTCGGGCTCTTTCTCGATTTCCTTCTCCGTAGAAGTACTAGGACGAGAGACTGGTTCCTTGAAAGTTTTACCACTACGAGTAGTAATAAACTTCAGTTCTCCCTTCGGGTTTGCAATGGTATCACTAGGAAGACCACCCGAGGAAGAGGGTTTACACATGATTGCTTCAAAAATTTTAGCCATTCGATCTTCAAATTTTGATTGCCTTTTATCCGCTTTTAACAACTCTTGCTTAATCTCATGTTGACCTTGTTCCATCTTTTGTTGATTTTGTTAAAGACGTTGAACGTTTCCTTCCATTTTATTAGCATGAGTTTTTAGTTCATTAGCAAGTTCATTTTTAAGCTCGTTTTTCAACTCGGATCTTAAGCTAATCATCTCACGTTGCATGTTATCAAACTTAGCATCATTTGCTTTTGCATAATCCAAAAATTCTCCATTAAGATTTTTAGTGTGAGCATTTTGAAAACCTTGTGTAGTGTCTTGAAAATCACGGTTTTGATTTTGATTTTGAACTTGCCCATTCCCACTTTGGTAGTTACCCATGTTGTAGTTACGTTGATTGCCTTGATAACCTCCACTTTTATTGTTGTTTCGATAGTTGTTAAAATTTTGATTTTGGGGAGCTTGTTTAGGTGGGAACCTTGGCCGTTTTGGTTGTAAGTTCCCGTTGCTACGTAAGCACTCAAAGTGTTACCATCGACGATAATGCACTCGGAAAAATCATGAGCTCTACCACAAGATATACAACTTTTTTCAACCGCTTTAACCGATGCGGAATTCAAAGCATCTTGTGCTTTCCAATGTGTCATAAGCGTCGAAAATCTATCAAAAAACCGATTTTCCTCATTTGCTTCATCACGTAAGGCATTCATGTTACGAGACGATGACGATGAACCCATATTGGCAACACTCGGTGTGTTACGAGGGTTATAAACCTTAGATTTATTCTCGATAATCTTTAAAGCTTCATCGGTCGTTTTGCAAAAAAAATTACCACCCGCGACGGCATTCAAATAATCTCGTTCATGATCGTTAAGCCCATTATAAAAAGTATCGATTTGATGCAATTCTGAAAAATCATGGTGAGGACATTCATGTAACATTTCCTTAAATCGTTCACATACCATTGAAAAACTTTCATTATTACGTTGTGTAAACCTTAAAATCTCATTTTTCAAATGTGTTGTTTTAGATGGTGGAAAAAATTGGTTCACAAACTTAGAGACGTGATCACCCCATGTCAAAATCGAATTTGGAGGTTCTTTCTCAAGCCAAAATTTTGCGGGTCCATCTAAGGAGTATGGAAACAACATCATCTTAATGGCGTCGTGTGGAACATCCTTAAACTTGCTTGTTGCGGTGAGACGATTGAAATTCCGTATGTGATAATGCGGGTTGTCTTTTTCATGGCCTCGAAACATGTTTGCTTGTAGCATCGACATTAAACCCGTATTAATCTCGAAATTCTCCGCAAGGATGGCGGGAATCACAATAGCTTCTCCAAAACCCTCGGTGGGTGCTTGAAGCAACTCCATCATAGTACGATTAGCCATAGTGACTATTTGTTCTACAACGGGTTCGACAATTGGAGGTTCTTCTTCAATCAAATTTCCTTGGTTTTGACGACGTTTGCGAGCTCTTTTTGCTTGATTACGAGTTTGCATACGCGTGACGTAGAACGTGGAGGTGAGCAAAGAAGATTCTTTTGGGTGTTTTGTTGATTTTCAATTTTTTTATGTTTTTTATTGTTTTTAATTTTTTTGGATTTTGTGTGTATTTGTAGACAACAATCTACCAAATCTCTCCTCGAATCAAACTCTTGATTAAAGGAGCCTCAAAAGAATGAAACCGATCACATGGAGTGAACGCCTTCGATTGACTTTAAAATTTTGGTGAAAAGCAAATTGTTCAAGAGGGTTTAATCACAAAAACACCAAGCAAATATATATGATACGTAATAATAATTTGGGCGGAAAAACCCTCGATTAGCCTTCAATATCAAATACTCACAAGTGAACGGGGGAATGAGGTGGCGCGAAGAACTTAAGTACCTAGCTTCCCTTTAACGGCCTTTTATAGCACGTTGCCTATCTATTCACCTTATAGTTCGTATTTTTCAAAATCGAGCTTCACGAAAGTATTATCTATTTTTGCCTTTTTCTTTTTGTTTGAAATTAAAATACAATAATTAGGAGATCAAATCCCAATTAAGGTTGTGTTTTCACACTTTTGGAGATATTTTATTGTGATACTTATACAATATAGTAATAATAATTCACAAGAAAAACGAAAAAAAAAACCGATAATACGTATTAGTAGAGTTCTACTAACACAATTACTATTTTTGGTTTGATATTAAAAACAAAATGGACAAATTAATCACGACACACCTCCCCGGCAGCGGCGCTAAAATGATTGTGGTAAACTTACACTTGTTTAGGAAAACAAGGTAAAAGCGGTAAGTATTAAGTGTCGATTAATTAAAATCAAGCACTAATGACCTAAATAAGTTCGTTTCCCAAGGAGGTATTTGTGTGTGAATAACTTGTAATGATTTTGGATTAATATGAGAGAAAGAAAAGATGAGAAATTAGAAAGACTGATATGTTAAAGTTACACTACGACGGTAAAACGAAAAACCGTAAAAAGTGACCAAATAAAAATTAACTCTAACAATTCCCAAAAAATTACCAAAAACAACTAAAAATGAAATAAGAGTTTACAAATGATCTCAACTTTTTCAAACCTTTTAATTAATTAAATATTAATTTTTAAATGCTAATGAAAGCCCTAAAAATCAAAATAAATAATAAAAAGCCCAAACTAGGATTTTTCAATTTGTAAAACTCTAAAATGACTTAATTAAACTAAAAACTATTCTTATAAAATTTAAAACTAATGAAAACTATTTTTAAATGATTAAAAACTATTAAAATATTAAAATAATCCTAAAAATTAATAAAATGATGAGAAAAATAATCTAATTGTTCTAAAAATCCAAACTTAATGTATTTAACCTAATAAAAATGGAAAAGTTTCAAAAATATAATTTTTACCCTAAAAACAGTTCTAATAATAAAATAATATTAAAATAATATTAAAAATCCAAAAATTATAAAAATTTCTAAAAACTTGCAAACTAGTTTATTTTAACCTAATTAAACATAAACTGAAAATGAAATTACCAAAATACCCTTATTGGGCCCCCAAATGGGCTAAAAACAAAAACAGTGCACCTTAATGGGTTTTTTAGCCCAATAAGGCAACAATTAACCAAATAAGCTGAAAAGTTCCAGTCAGACTCAAAATTTAATTCTAAACACAAAACTATAAAGGCCCAAAAGCTGAATATGAGCTTATCACAGCTTAAATGAGCAACAGCTTATTCCTAATGGGCTTTTTGGCCCATTAAGCTATAAGCTAATGCCATATGCTCTAATTTGACACACAACCTTCTTTTAGGATACTAAAGAGATCTATAAAAATAAATTTTTGAAAAAGCTTAACCAAGAAGCCAGAAATAAGCCAAGTATAATTTTACTAAAAGACAAAATAGTTGACTTAGAGGTTTAGACCACTTCAGAACTTGATTTAACTTGCAAAAGACTCTAAATGACTTAATTAAGACAAATCAATCAATAAAAATCCAATAAGCAAAGCCAAATAAGCTGAATGAGTTGATAAGCACTTATGAAAAGGTCAAATAAGTTGGTTTTCTAATCAAACCCTAAAGTCAAAAGCCCAAAAGCTCCAGAATGAACAAATGGGTCAAATGAGGAAGACTGATTACCAAATCCAAGTTGTTGCACGTTTAAATAAGCTAAAATGACTTATTAATAAGCTGGAACAAGATTAACACTAGCTGTGGTAACAAGCAGTGGGAAAAGAGTTCCCACTGCTGATTAAATAGGTAACTTTAAGCTTGATTTCAAGCCTTGTTTATGGATGATTTTTGGAAACAAAGGCACCCCAATAAGCTTTGGCTTAGTGGGAGTCAAGAAACACAAAAATATCACAAGTACAAACACATTAAAGCACTCAACAGATCAAATCAAATAGCATGCAGACCAAGAACAATTGTTGATACACTTGACCAAAAACTGAATTTCAATAAGCTGTAAATCCCACAATAAGCTACCAAACTTTGTAACCAGATAATGTAGAGTTAAACAACCAATAAAACAACTAGCATACTAATTTTCAGACCTTAACTAAATCAAATAAACAAATCACACTCTCTAATATGTTTGACTTGAATTTTGTATGCAAAAACTAACAACCTATCTTTTTTAGTATTACATTGTTTTATGCTTAACCAATACCCTAAACACCTTATAAACCAGTAGATAAGCAACAACAAACACCAAAGAACCAACATCAAAGGCCCTAAAGCCTATGAACCAGTAGAAACAAACACCCCTTAATCCAACTTTTGCACTCAAATCTGATTATAAACCCTTAGATATAACAAGATCTAGGTGTGATGATATCAAACAAACCCTATTAAACAGATTAGAACCAAATACAATCAATCAACCAATCAAATCCACAAATCACATAACCATTAAATAACTTGATAGAAAAGTAAAAGGGATTTGAAAATCAAAACTCCAAGATGTACAATCCACACCTTGGGATGTTTAGAGCTTATGTAGTAGCAAGAACAACCACAAGCTTCCTTTGTACCTACTAAGATCAACAAACACACAAGGATTCAAACTATTTAATCACTGATTTTTGAAAACAAGGAATTTATAACATAAAACCTTTCTCAAAAACTCAGATAAACAGATAAATGGAACTCAGAATTTAGCTAAACAAAAACCAACTTTCATAAAAAGATAAAAGGAATTACAATTCGAATTTTAGAAAATACCAACTCTGTATTTATAAAAAGGGATTACAAAGATTTTAGCAAAAAATTGGAACAAAGGGATCACTACAAGTTGGGTCTCCTTTTATAGAGATTACAAGGTAGAAAAATGCAAAACCCTAAGCTATGAAATTCCACTTTTACCCTTTGAAGCTTCCAGAATCGAATTTGGTTGTTGACAGCCTGTTATGAGAAATCTTGGACGTATATTTTCTCCTTTGAGGACAATTAGTTGATGTACACCCTTGATTTGGCCATGTCAATGATCTTTGCCATGTGTCGTCTTGTGGTTGGTCCTTGCGGGGTCTTCCTGCTAGTGAGATTGAAGGTTTTAGTGTTCGAACATGATTCATGTGAGGTGAATCACACGTGCGTCTAACCAATTTACCTTTCCCCTTTGTTTTGCTTCTTTTTGATCCTGGGTAAAAACATGAACAGTAACTCGTTTAATCCAAACAGTAAGTGTTACCCGCGTGTTATTAGGATTCAAACTTTGGGAATGGCAGGTTTGGTCCTTGTTCTATGGAAATTGTTGTAAATTATTTTTATTCAGCCCAAAACTTGAAACCCTTTGTTAATAAAGTTTCAGTTTTTTATACTTTTTCCCCAAAAAGTTTTCCAAAGTATTTTAAGGACTTGTTTTACCATTTTTGGATATTTGAAGGACTGATCTTGGACATTTTGAACTTTGAAGGTCTTCATTGGATGGTTGACATATTGGAGGACCACTGTTGACAATTTAGAATCTTGAGGGACTAAACTTGCCAAATCTTCAAAGTTGAGGGACCATTTTGTAATTTTGACAAATTTAAGGGACCAAACTTGTAATTATGAATATACAAGGGTATTAAGTGTCATTTCCTAATAAATGAGGGATCATTCTTGTACATCTTCAATACTTCAAGGACTTTTTCTTGGAAAATCACAAACTAGGGCCCGGTTCATTGTGCGGCTTCGTTTCTCGTGTTCGTTTTTCCTTGTTTCTTGTGATATTTTTTCTTTTTCACGATATCCATACCTAAAATACACAAGTACACAACAAAAGAATATATATGGTATTTTAATGACATTTTATGCATTTAAATCCCGAAAAGAACGATGAGATCATGTATAAATGCCATCTCATCATAAATCCACGCCCATCTTATGGGCTTGGTATATAAACCCTCTCCTTTTATGGAGAGGGTGTGGTTTTCTCATAATAAACACATAGTAAATTGTGAAATAATACTTTCTCTCTCTAAAGTGTGTGTGTGATTCTACCATCTTTCTATCTCTACTCTCTCTTTAGATTAAGTAAGATTTACAATATCCTACAAAGATGGAGGGAAAAGAATAAATTCAAAATTCAAATTTTAAATTTGAGTGAATCCTTTTATCCAATGGATCAAAGAGACCTCTCCAAGTCAAGACTTTCATATAAATATCAAGTATTTACTTCCCCTCAAGGGTGTGAAAAAATACATACAATTCACCTCAAAAATCCTATTCCTCATTTGCCTCTTCCTCCTTAAGTGCAATGAGAAGAACACATGCATCCTTGTGAAGTGTTAGTCATAACATGATGAAGATCTCTCCTTCTAGATCAAGTCATGCTTATGGTTTTCCTACTATGTATATGTAGAAGATCCAAGTTTTGGGTACACTTGGATATGTTGTAAGGGTAGTAGATCCAAGTGATGGGTATCCTTGGATTAGGAGTTAGGAGTGTAGATGCAAGCTATGTAAATACTTGGATATAGTGTTAGAGTCATATATCTAAGTGTTGTGTACTTAGATCTATATGGTTTATGTGTTTAGGCCATAAAATACAAGGTTTGTTATGTTGGGCCATAAAACATAACTAGTGGTGTGATTGGTGTATATTGGTTCTACCTAAGATTAGAACTCGACATCTAGCTTAGTGTCAGAAATGGTGTAAGCAACGTGTATGGTTTCTCCGCCTTGAAAGGAGCTTGTTGACTAGTGAAGTAACTCTCGAGTTGGGTACTCGAGGAGTGGAGTAGGGCGAATAGGAGCTTCATGATCGAACCACAATAAATTATCGTGTCGATATTCTCTTTTACATTTATGTCTTTACTTTTATGTCTTTACTTTCTTAGTTGCATAATATACTTGTTATGTGTTATATGCATCTCATAATATAAACATCTAAGTTGCAGAAAAGCTAAGGCTTAGTACGTGTGTGCTTAGTGTTTAGACTATTGCTTGATGTACTCTTGATTTGATGTGTTTGTGTGTTTACTTGCTTATTGTCATTATCAACATCAAACACATATCATATTAAGTCAAGCTTGATAAGGAATTTGATACAAAGGATTATTAAAGTTTAACATGTAATAAAAGGTTTAATCCACTGTTGGCGGTTCCTTAAATGGACTCGCGGTTCTTTAGTAATAATGAACCGCGCCTTATTTATTGAGCCGCGGACAGTGGGTTATGCGAAATGTTTTGAAAACTTAATGATAAACTATTCAACCCCCCCCCCCCCCTTCTAGTTTCTACAATATATATTGTTCTGACAATAAAACATATATGTTATTTTAAAAAACACAACATATAATCATATATATGTGCATATGATTATAAATATTAAATTTAAAGCACGAGGTGCACAAATTAAAAATAGAGATGATTGTACATAATATAACGACACATATTTTCAATGTCGTTATGTACTACCTAACACAAATAATGTATAGAGTGAGATAACAAAAATATTAGGTAAAGATAGACAAATCCTTCGTACAACAAAAATCTAAACAAATATCAATTGATATCATGAAAAATTTACATAAAACCCGAGGGTGCATGAATGTTGTAACTATTTATATATTAAAAAAATATATAATTTTATAGAAAATATAAAAATTTACAATATAATGAATTTATGAATTATCACAATATTTAACTTTAAATTGCGTGAGTGTACGAGTTAATGTAATTTTTCACTAATAGTTAAAATTTAACTATTACGAATAAAAATACCGAGTGTAAAAGGAGTTTGAAACTCGAACTGTAATAACTGAATTATATATTTTATACGGAACAAAGTAAAAAACATAATTAAATATAAAAAATTAAACTACGTATAATATACTTAAAATCAAAATAACAAATTATTGCTTGAGCTTCTATAATTGAATTGGATTTAAGTTCATTTGAATATTAAACTTTATTTGGATAACAAGGGACTAATCTCCAGCTTTCATATTCATTTTAATATAATTGATAAAATTAAACATAAAACATATTTTCACCCTCTTTTTTGAAACATTAATATCTCTTAAACCATTAATCGTTATGCGAAAAAAATATACTGTTACGAAGAGCATTTAATTATCTTTATATACATATGCTATATGATACACTTTTAACAAAAAAATTCATTTTTTACGCTTTAAAAAATATCATATATGATACTAATATCATATATGATGTATCACCAGTATCATATATGATATAACCTATCATATATGATAGAAATCAATATCATATATGATTTAACACTGTTATCATATATGATGAAAAAATATTATCATATATGATATTTCACGTAAATTTTAACAAGAAGAAAAATAATAATTTTTTTTCTTCGAAAGTATATCATATTGCATATTGGTAGAAAGATAATTAAATGCTCGCCGCGATGGTATTATAATTTTCGTTCAAGACTTAACGGTTTAAGAGATATTTAATTATAAAAAATTGGTTAAAATAAAATATATTTAATTTTATTCGTTAGATGAAAATAAGATGAATGGCGGAGATAAGTCTCCTCATATCTAAAAAAAGTATAAGAGTTGAGTTATTTAGGATACCTTGTATCCTTTGGATATAAGGGGACAAATCTGGGCCACCCATCACATATCATCTAACGATCCACATTTAAAACAAAAAAAAAAGCGGAGGGGTAGTTGCGTCTTTTCACTCCCCCGCCCAAACCCTACAAACCACTATCTATCTTTGTTTCTTCCGTCATTTTATTTCATACAAAAACACACACACCAACCACCATAACCGTCATCTTCTTCCCTAAAAAAACCGCCGAAAACATCTCAAAAAACAGATCCAGATCCAAAATCAAAGCTTCGAGATGAAATCGAGGGCTAAAGTGGAGCCTTCTACCAAAAAACAGACAAAAATAAGATTAAAACAAGGCAAAAAGGTATAAAAATACATATTCACTACTTTTTATATGCTTATCATGCTTATTGTATCCTTTTTTCAGCTTATTCTATGCTATTTCAGCTTATTCTATGCTATTTCAACTTATTATATGCTTTTTCTAGATTTTTAAGCTATTACAGTGCTTTTTCTATGATTATATGCTGATTATAATAGATCTAACATAAAAAAACGTCATTTTTTAGTTTTAACTGAGTTTATGTGTTTTAATATTGCTTGCATGTGTATATAATCATCTAGGTTGAAATAAAAGAAACATCATATATGATAAGCGTTTATCATATATGTTATACAAAATTTCGAACTTGAAAAATGATACATCATATATGATAAAATCATATCATATATGATATATCATGCTTGATATTTGACGAGCAATAAAAAGCAGAATTAGGATTAAAAAACATATATGATAAGCACTTATCATATATGTTATACAGTATTTCATAGTTGATAAAATGATACATCATATATGATAAAAACTTATCATATATGATATGTCATATATAGATATGTGATAAATGAAAAAGTTGCATCATAATGATACTAACGTACCATATATGTTACTAGTGAATCATATTTGATAAGTCATGCATAATACATAGCATTAACAGATGTAATTTTGTCTAACTTTACACTTTTATTGCAGATAAAAAAATTACAACAAACGAAAAAGAGAGAGTAGAACCTCGTGGAGGAATCTCAGGTAAACTGATGCAACTAAAAAGAAGTTAAAAAAAATAATATAGCAAAAATAAGTATCATATTTGATAAGTTTTTTTTTCATTTGCAGTTGCAAAGAAAAAGAACCCAAGGGCAAGGCCAAAGCTGGCGCTGAAGCTAAAGAAAAAAAGAAAAATGTTGTAGCAAAGGCCAAAGAAAAACGGCTGCCAGAAAAAAGAAAGTGGAAAATCCAAAAGAGTACACAAGGTAAGAAAAATATACTTTGTATCATATTACTTCATTAGAAAAAACATACATTAATGAACAACTCTTTGCTCTGGAAAAATGTAGAAGAAAGTGAGTCACAAGACGAAACAATCAGCAGCGGGGAAGAATACGTAGAGGAAGAACCCGAGTCTGAACAACCCGAGACAGAAGAAGGTAACGAGGATGAGGAAAAGGATGAAGAGCGAGAGGGCAATGACGAGGGGGAAGACGAGGGAGATGACGGAGACGAGGGAGATGAGGAAGACGAGGGGGAAGACGAGGAAGATGATGAGGGTGAAAGTAGCGAGGAGAATGATGAAGATCAGGAAGATGAGGAATCTGGGAAAGAAGAGGGGGTGAAAGACGTTTTGAAGAAAATAACAAAGATCAAGTTCATCAACCCTTCAAAAACAAAATAAGGTAACAATTAATGATAATTTTATCAAATACGATATAGCATACACTCTGAAGAAAAATATTTATGTATCATATATGATGATTGTATAATACTAACACATTTCAACCTATTTTGCAACACAGCAAGCTTTTCTGAAGAGGAAAAGAAGGATAAAAAAGACGGAAAAAGGAAATTGGAACAAAAGCAGGAAGCAAAACGTCCACAGAAAGGGAGAAAAAGACAAAAGCAAACGTACAGCGGGTGCAAAAAACAACAGGATAAAAAGAAACACCTCCACCAGAAGAATCAAGCGAAGAAGGAGAAGAAGATGAGCTGATGGATGAGAGAATCGAAACTGACGATGAGGAGGAGAACGCGTCTGTACATGATGTTTGCACGTCAAAGATGATAGTTGTTAAACCTTCGCCTTCTAAAGGCAACAAGTCAAAAAGATACAAAACAAAAGAAGATGACGACGATAACCATCTGGTTTTGGAAAAGGAAAAGAAGGGTAGAGGTCCGACAAAAAAGAAGCAGGAAAAGGTATACCCTACTGTATTGACCAGATGCTCGCCAAAATCATTGTTTGAACCAACCTCGGGATTGTCAGATGAGAGAAAGAAAGTTCTGAAACAAATCGGGTTTGAGAGGTACATTGAGTTTCCCATAAACGAGCTGTCTTCACACCTTCTGTACCATGTTGTCGAGAAGTTCCATGCGCAAAGCATTGAACTATGACTCCCCAAAGGATCGATCAAAATAACAAGAGAAAGGGTGCAACAAATGCTTGGTGTCCCGATGGGGACGATATCTCTTGATGAATTGCCGGAAAGGGAAGACGACGATACTTTCATCGAAGAATGGAAGGCTCAATACGACACATTAAAACCAAGCCCAGCAACAATTGCAAAAAGGATCTAGTAGACCAACGCAGCAGACTTCACCTTCATAATGAACTTCCTTATGCTCTTTGGTGGCACGATGTGGAACTTAGACTCTGGCGGGAAAGTCCTTTTGAAGATTTTGAAAAAGGTCAGATAGCAACACAACATTAATGAGATCGACTGGTCGTCCTATATACTAGAATGCCTGAAGAAAAGCAAAAACAAGTGGAACGAACCAGGTGGAAAAAGATGGTACAACAGACCTGCTACTTTCTTGTGTGTAAGTAAAACCAACTTTTTTTTTAATTTCAAACTTACTTTGTATGTTTTCATTGTCTTTAACCAAAACACACTTGTTCTTTTCACAACTGTTGTACTTGGACTCAACTTACTTCCCAGATATGGTCGTTAAACGTAGATAACCAGCAATAAGAAGCTGGAACGGTTGGTTAATGAAGTTGAGAATACAAGACGAAATGAAAAATCAATGTTTGGGGAAGCTAGAGCATCAAGATGAGTACAACGTGGCTGATGTCCATATGGGGATTGATATGTACAAAAACAATGATTATCTATGTTAAACCAATTAAAGACAGAATCTCAGCAACATTAGAGGTAAAAAAAATTGATTTTCGTATATGATTTAAATGCATCATTTTTTATCTCTATTTTTTATGCTTATCATATATGATACCCATGTATCATATATGATGTCCATGTATTATATATGATCTATCATATATCATATATGATACATGATATCATATATTGTATGGAGATCAAGTATCATACAATACTATCATATATGAAAGCTTACTAATACACTAACAATATTCTTCTTTCTATGCAGGAGTTCATTGGAAAAAGTATCGACCGATTTGAAGTGATCTATGATGCGAAAAGTGCTCGCTGAAACACTTAAAGAAGGTATGAAAAAGTTTGAAAATGATGACACATTGCTTGGTCTATGTAAACAATACCAGGTGGTATTCAATAGAACGAAGGACGATGGGCTCGATGTAGATTTCATGGACTGGGAGGAAACCTCTCCGGATGATGGCAAAAGCAAAGATGTTCCTTCTATTTCAGAAAAACCGACAGTTATGCTTGACATTATCTAAAAAGAGGAAGAGGAAATCGCTCAAAAGCAAATGGATAAAGAAAAAGAAACTGCAAATGAGGAAGTTCTCACAGAAACAGGGTTGGTTAACCAACCAAAATCAGCTAAAGAAGCAACAATGTTAGTTGAGGCTCATAAGACAGTTTACACCGACGAACCATTGTCACGGGAATTTGAAAACGACCCAGAATTCAATGAATACCTGGATCAGTATTGCCTCGAGTTGGAACGTCAGGCGATTGAAAGCCAAAAGAAGAAACTGGAGGAAGAAGAGAAGGCAAAAAGGAAAACAAGAGGGACAAGGCCACCAAAATCTCTGAAAACAACACCATCTTTATCCCAGATCACAAAAACTCTCGAGATGACACCTAAGGAGATATTGATGTTGGTGGAAGAAGATGAGGCGGCCAAAATACAAAAAAGGCCATCACGCTTGCTCCTTTCAAACCACAAAAACAAGAAAGCACCAGCACAGGGCAAGCTCACTACAGCCGAGTTGATGATAGGCGAGAACTTGTTATCGATGACTAATGAGAGCCTGTAAGTAAAAGCTAACATACTAACAAATTAATTATCATTAAAGTAGCATCATATATATATGATAAAAAGTAATTGAACTATGTTTGCAGGGATTTCATATTCGAGTCAGCACACCAGAACCATACATGCATGAGGGACAACATGGAGACACTGGCTCCAGGTCTCAAAGTAGATGCACCTGTCATCGACACCTACTCCCAAGTTCTAAACTATAAAGAACACACACGCACAGGCGGGAGAAATAAGAAACAGTATTTCATGTCGACTATGTTTGTAAGTACATCTTACATCATATATGATTTAAAAAGAATTACGTCCAGAAACTAAAAAAATAAATATCTTGTTGATTATGCAATACAGACCGCAAACATGTTTGATTGGAAGCTGCAAAACGGACAGTATGACGTTCACAAGCAGTTTCGAAAATTTGAAGAAAACATGAGAACCTCGTTGGGAGAAGATGACGATTTGCTGAAATTGAAGGGTGTAGATCTTGTAAACACTTGATTACATAAAATGGTTTCCTAGATTGATAAAACATATATGATAAAAAAGTATAACATATATGATAAAAGCTTATCATATATGATAAAACCATATCATATATGATGAGTGACATGCAATCAAAAGCAGTAGGATTGGGACATATATGATTTTATAGTTTATAATATATTCAAAAAAATATAACTTATAAAACTCAACAGGTGTTCTTCCCTGTCATCTCTCACCAGCACTACTACTTGGTTGTGTTTAACCTCAACAATGGCACTGTGTCAATCATAGACAATTCAAAATTCGCGAGAACCTATAAAAGCAAGTACCAGACCTATTGTGATCTACTGGTAAGTCACTAAATACATAAAGAAACTAAAAAACATGAACATCTGTGCATCTCAGAAGCATTTAAAAAAACTAACACATCAAAAATATGATAAACTTGGGACTTGTTTTGCAGTTCAAAATGTTTATGATGTATCTAGAGAGCATCCAACACAAGATGACAAAAAAACTCAAAAAGCATACCATCATAAGACCAAAGTGGGGAACGATGCAGAACGGTGTCGACTGTGGTGTATTTGTCATGATGCACATGGAGCACTACGAGGGAGAAACTGCAAAAGGATGGGTGTTCGACTTCCCGACTGATCCAAATGAACAAAGAAAGGAGATATTAAAGTTAAGATTCAGGATCGCAGCGAAGATACTATCACATGAGAAGAATACTAGGAGGCAGCAGATAACCGAGGAAGCTTTTGAATTTGCAAGAAAACACCAGATGCAACCGGCAAAGACCAAGGTTATCACTGATGCAATCAAAAGAAGGAAGGAGGAACAAGATAGGGATGTCGCCAAGAGCGCCATCTGAACAAGAAAGGCAGAAAGACAAAACAGTTTTAAGACTTTTATTTTTAATTTTGTCTGTAATAATTTAGTTTTCTGTTAAAGACTTTTCTTTGCTTAGCCTATCCGCTGAGAAACGGGTAGGCGACATGCAGGTGAACTCATGGTGGGTTGCTCCAAACTTGGGTCAACTAGTCGTAGATCATGGATCGGTTAATAGCCATCTATTAGTCCGACTACCCCGATTTATGTCGTCTACCTTAATAAGCTTTAACGCTTAGGAACATTAGGCCATGCAAAAAGATTAGTGAACTGATTTAGTTTAGAAGCAGTTAGATGGCTTATCCACTTGGAAAAGGAGTACTCGGCATGCAATAGAACCCATGATGGGTTGCTCTAAGCTTGGGGTCAACTAGTCATAGATCATGGATCGGTTAATAGGAATCCATTAGTCTGACTACCCCTGAGTCATGTCGCCTACACCTGACGTACCATTGGAAACACTTGGATAGAATCGTAAGGGAAGACAAGTTGCTGGCGGTAAAGTAGGATGTACCATATTTTTGTGGATTCAACTTGTTTTAACTTATAACCCATCGAATTTTCTATTATGAAATGGAAGTAAGATGAATCTTTTGTTTCATATGTATTGTTCTTGTATTCAATTTTTATAGAATAGAAGTATATTGAAAAACATGTAAAGCGTGACAAACAAAACTATTATATATGAAACATTAGTTTCATATATGATAGTCCAAAAAAAACTTGTAAAAACACACTTGCTATGGAAACGACATTCTAGAAAGAAGTAACATTAGTATCATAAAAACTATCATATATGATACATACGTATCATATATGATGTGTTGACAACTTA
Source organism: Glebionis coronaria (assembly GCA_025667525.1). Lineage (NCBI taxonomy): Eukaryota > Viridiplantae > Streptophyta > Magnoliopsida > Asterales > Asteraceae > Glebionis > Glebionis coronaria. Next base: position 189,385,896 of record CM046879.1, on the reverse strand, counting down.
ACATATATGATACATTAGTATCATATTTGATAGTCCAAAAAAAACTTGTAAACTGAAAAAAGTACACCAACTAAAAAATCTAAGGGATTAAGCACAACTTCTCATGACGCATTGATATATGATTATCCAAAAAAATAGAGTATCAAAACAACTTCTCATGAATCAAAGTGATCAAGACGAAATAGCATCATACATCATAATGACATGTTCAGAAACTGCAAACAGTAAATAAAACGGAAAAAATCCTAAAAGAAACAAATCTTCTTTTATTCAACTTCATCCACTCGTACTTGCATCTGCAACAGGTGGATCCTCGACAACGACTTCCTCCAATCACTTACCAGTGCAAGTCCTCTTGTTATGATCAGTACCTCTGCACACCGAACATGAATTCTTGTTCTTCTTGCTTTTCTCAATAGCTTTCTCTTTTCCACCTTTAATATGCCGCTTTTGACGTCTTGGACGGCCTCTAGGGCTTGCAAGACCTGGATTATCATCCAAACGTACCGGCGGATGGGAGACACCAACAAGCTGCTCCAAACAGTCAACCTTCCTCTTAGATGGGGGATTAGGGGAATCCGCTTCAACATCTATCTTCAATGGCTTCAACTTCTCAACAAAAGCACCCAACCTAGGCTCGTCTTTGCTCAACAAATGCACACATTGATCAACAATAGATGTCGCCTCGCTCGCATAATTCTCGACAACAACATTCTTCTCCCCATACTTATTCCTCTTATTCCTTAACGCAGCAGGGATGAGGTTCTTGGTCTAACGCCTAAGAATGTATTGTTGAGGGATCATCTCGATGTTGGCATTCTTAAACACGCAAAAAATATGCCTGCATAATATCCCAACCCTCATAAACAACTGGCATGTACAAATAACTGAACCATCATCAACGTTGCGCAAGACCTGAAAAAAGGCAAAAAAAACAAAGGAGTGAATATCATATATGATAAAGAAATACAAGAACAGTATCATATATGATGACATGTACTTAACATATATGATATATCAAAAAAACTAAAAAATTATATCAACCAATAAATCACATACCTTGTACAAACCATCTTCTCTGGTAAACATATCAACCTCATCATCTTCGTTCTCCTTCTCCTTATCATTGTCATTTTCATTCTCTTTCACATTCTTAGAAGAATCACCAACTTTAGCCTTATTAGAAACCTTATCCTTTGTCTTCTTCTTGTTCTTCTTACCAGGCTCTTCATAAACAAAACGCCTCACGCTGATAACAGAAACCTCGGATCCCTCGGCCACACTCTTAGCATCTATCTGGAAATACCACAATCCAAAGAAAATCTCTTTCTAAACCAATTCAAACAGAGTACGAGTGTAAACCATGGTAGCATGTTTCTCAATCTTGAGTAGAGTCCTGAACTTTGGAACAGTCTCCAATGTATTATGGTCCATTCTCTCTTGAACGCTCCTTTGATTCTCCATAGTCGTCTCAAAGCAATTCATAAAGTTCATAAGCGTCGAGCTAGAATTGGTAAAGTGGGATAAGAAACAATTCTCGCTCTCTGATCTAGACGTAGTCCTCATCAATCCACACAACGACGAGTCCGAAAAGTAAGCATGGATCCAAGTTGAACGCATATTATACATCTTAGTCAACTACTTGTGTTCCTTCAAATTAAACTTTGTCATCAGATCACCCCATCTGGTATCAAACTCCTCGGGACCAATGTACATGTTCCACACAATCTAGTTCAACTTCTCTCTAAAATTCGTCTCGTTGTATACTTTCTCACATATCTGCAACAAAGGTAAAATGAATCAAAACTATAAAGTATGATAACAAAACCACAAACATACAAAAAACCAAATGCTTTGAATCAAATTTTGTTCTCACATCATGTATGATGCTACTTCATCATATATGATACTACTCAAACTTCATATATGATGCTACTTCATCATACATGATACTAGTCTTAAAAAAAAGTACCTTCGCTGGAAGATTCTGCGTGATATGCCACATGCACAGCCTATGCTTTGTACCAACAAACTCAGCTTCAATGGCATTCCTCATCGCCTTATCTTGATCAGTCATTACTATACTAGGTGCTTTACGAAATGCTTTGATGAAGGCTTTAAGTAACCAAACATAGTATTATGTGGTCTCGAACTTGAGCAAACCAGCAGCAACAGTAACACACTTCCAATGGTTGTCAATCGCCGTAAAAGGAACAAATACCATTTTGTACTTGTTCGTCTTAAACGTAGCATCAAAAGAGACAACATCACAAAACTCCTTGTAGTTGTACTTGGACACTTCATCAGCCCAGAATAAGCCAATAAGCTCAGCCGTGTTAACCAAATAATCAAAAGAAAAATCAGCAACATACTCCTTCCTCTTCTCCATCTTGTTTATCAACATCTGTGCGTCATAGTCCCCGATGTAACAGTTGACGCTACAGAAGAAGTTCTTAAAGTCAACGGTAGTACCGTAAATGAGCAGATAAGAACCCTTGATCCCGGCCAAAAGGTGGTGAGCTCTTGTAGCAACGATATTCACACTCGCGGCCTTAACAATAAACACTTGCTCCGCATATGTTAACTGCCTCTGATTCTTAGACAGATGCTTGTACTCCCCGCGTTCAAGCTCATGATTGTGGATAGTATCAAATACACTCAACTTGAACTTCGTCGTACCAGGGATCAAGTCAAACACAGCACGAGCTTTACAATCGGTGATATGCAGATTTGAATGCCTCATTTGGTTGTAACCATTCTCCAAATCTAGGGTGTCTACATATATATCCTTGGGGGAACCCTTCCTATTGCAAACCAAATACTTTTGCTTCATAATCCCGCTCCTCAACCTTTTCTGACACGATTTCCTAACAACAAAACCAACTTTTACTGCATACTTCCTGTAAGCAGCAATACAATGCTCAACTGAATCGTACTCGTTCCCTTTAACAAGTAAAAACTCGGCAGGCACTTTCGGAATAAAGTAAACAGTACCACCAGGAGTATCAAAGTTGGAATGAGTGATATACGACTCAGGAGTCCGCACAGCATTCAACTCTGCAAAAAAAACATATATGATTACAAATACTAGAAAAACATATCACATATCATGTAAACATCATATATGATAGACATGTATCATATATGATGTACCATGTATCATATATCTTAAATTAGATATCATATATGATAGTATATGATACATGGCTATCATATCTATGTAAAAAATACAAACATCATATATGATATGTTGCTATCATATATGATACATTGAGAACATATACTAAGCTAAACAAAAACTAGAAAACTTACTCTTAACAGCTTCCGCTTCTTCACCGTCTTGTTCATACGCAGAAATCTCATCCGTGAGACTATGAAGAACGCTTTCGGATGGCAGATCCAAACCTTGATCGACACTAGTCTGATCACTAGTCAAATCAATCAACGTAGAAGGATCAACAACACCACTACGACCACTAGAATCGCTCGAATCCATCATCAAAACCTAAGCAACTCGAAAAAACAACAATTCATAAAAAGCTTATCTAAAACCTAAAAGAATCACAGCTTATTAAATAAGCTTATAAACGATATCCCCAAAAATCGACCACCTACATAAAATAAGCTTATAAATAAGCATATTAATCGTTCGGATCGATTAATAAGCTTATTAATCAATCCGCTCGATTAATACGCTTATTTATAAGCTTATTAATCAATCTGAACAACTAATAAACTTATTAATCAATCGGATAGTTAATAAGCTTATAAATAAACGTATTTAATAATCCGATCCATTAATAAGCTTATTAATAGATGGGATTATTAAATACGCTTATTTATAAGCTTACTAATAAGCTTATTAATAAGCACTCTTAACAAACAGTATATCTAGAGAGAGAAACCTAGAGAGAGAAAGTACCAGTTTGATCGGGAAAGAAGAAACAATAATAAAACGTGTTTGTTAAACCGTATATATATATATATCCCGATGCGAAAAGACAAAAATACCCTTGCAGTATAAATTGAGGATTTAATCTCACCTTTTGGATGAGATGGAGATGAAAGGTGGGGATGAGTCCTTATATCTTAAAAAACTTTGGTACAAAAAAAAAACTTAAATCAAAGTATAATATTCAAAATAAATTAACATCAAAATCGCATGTATAATAATTATTGCTTGTAGTTAACACGTTCACAATAAAATATTAAAAATGTATACAAGAGGTGCATACCAACCTACTACAAATTACAAAACAGCCAAGACAACCTAATTAACGTGGAGTTGACATCATATATTTACAGCTCAAAGTCAACAGATTCCAGTATTGAGGCAGTGTCCTATATATCTTAGACTTTAGTTATATAACTTTAAATTTCTTTTTGTTATTTCACAAGGAATTGAACTGATTTTTTTCTCCATATTTTCTAGATATGTTTCATTCAGTTGGTAAGGTTGCCATCTTCGTTTGTCTTTATTGTTTTCTTTACTTAAGCAGGACCGACGGAATAACAATTTTGCCAAAAGATGCGAATGTATCAGCATTCCTAGTATTTGGAGACTCCTTCGTTGATCAAGGGAATAATAACTATGTCAATACATTGGCTAAGGCTGATTTTCCCCCATACGGAAAGGATTTCACCGGAGGTAAACCAACCGGAAGGTTCAGCAACGGAAAAACAATAGCTGACTTTTTAGGTACGTTTATATTCTCTTATGAAAACTGTCTGAGCTGTAATGTTTAGTAGCCTTATTTAGGGGTAGCTCTCTTTATGGTGATCGAGTATTCCTCTCCTCCTACCAGATTCTTAGATCTATGATTTTATTCTAACATGTAGCGGGAAAATCTGCAAGTTAACATAATCCATAGCAATCATGCATTAGTTTGTAAATGACTCCACTAAAGTTGACATTTTATGTTTCTTTATTTTATAGAAATATATAAAAACCAAATTTAACGTCACTTTTTGATCCATTGTGCCAGCTTACCGTAGTAATTTGATTTGTTGATATCTTATTATAAGCAAGTGCATTGGGAGTGAAGGAGTATCTTCCTGCATATCTAGATCCTTCGTTACAAGAAAAAGATCTTCTAACGGGAGTAAGTTTTGCTTCTGCTGGCGCTGGGTATGATCATCAAACAATCACAATAACTGTATGCATGCATATTTTCCTTGAGTTTTGCTATTTACTCCAACTTCCTTTAATTTTTGCTCATGCAAGTGACTTGCTTTTTTGGGTGTCAATTAGTCTGCTCTGTCCCTATCAGTCCAACTAGACATGTTGAAACAGTATATTGAGAAGCTCAAGAGGAACGTCGGAGACGAAGCTGCCAAAGAAATTATTACCAACAGTGTATCATTGGTAGTAATAAGCGGCAACGATTTGTTTCTAAGTTATTATGACATTCCCGTTAGAAGACTACAATATGATCTTCCTACTTATGATAACATGCTCGTGAAGTTGGCGCTAAATTTTGTCCAGGTATCGATTTTCTATCAGTTTTCTGTGATCTGTGAGAAGTTTCGTTTCAAAACTGATTGTTATTACTGGTGCGTAAATGCTTTATGTAGAAATTTCATGAAACGTACCAATTTTTATTTTGAAAAGACACAGAAATGAAATCATATTAATATTTGTTTAAAATGATACTAATTACCGATAAATGTTCTTTAATATTTACTGAAGGAACTATACAAACTCGGTGCAAGAAGGATAGCCGTCTCGAGTGCATCCCCAATAGGCTGTTATCCGGCACAGAGAACTGTAGCTGGGGGTCCACTTAGAGAGTGCCCAGAGGAGAGAAATCAGGCTGCACACTTGTTTAATGAAATGCTGAAACCACAGCTCCAACATTTTGAAAGCAGTTTTCCTGAGTCAAGGGTGGCCTATATTGATTTTTACAATCCTGTGTTAAACATGATTGAAAATCCTCACCAATACGGTACTTATTTATTTATTTATTTAATTTTTTTTTTTAGAACGGCACCTCAATCTCACTGAAATCCGACCCCCGAGTTATACCATCCATACGGGCAGGCCCCGGGACCCGAACCACTAGGGGAAACCCCTAAAACTTACGGCTTCGCACTAAGGAGGAAAATCATGAATTCTTGTCCTTTGCAAGACTTGAACCCATGACCAAACTCACTCCCCAAGCTCCAGGAAGAGCCCAGGTGGCCAACTGCTCTAGAGCAGTTGGTTCCAATACGGTACTTATTAATATATTGTTGTAGAACTAAGCTATAGTGAGATTTGTAAGTACAAAGTTGTATAGCATTTTTACACTCAATTTACATTGTTTTGTAGTTATCTCCCGACAGTCATAGTCAGATCCTATATATTCTTGGTAAATTCTGGATGGGTACTACTATACATACCCCCTTACCCCATTAAATAGTACACAAAAAGTACTAAATATTCCTTTTGTCCCCTCCTGCTTCAGCCAGACACAGTTTTTATCAGTTTCTGTTCCGTGTTTTTTGTCTGTTTAATTTTTTTGAGTCACAAAAACTTATTATTTTTTTCTCGCACTTTCAGTTTCACAGTTTTATAACAAATACTTAATTATAAAAATTAAAAAAAAAATAAAAAAAATAGAAAAAGTAAGGGGGTATAGCTTGTAAAAATGGGGGGTCTTGATAACCTTGCCCATTCTGGATATTGACATTTCAATAAGCTTATAGTTTTTGTTATTTTCTATAGGATTTGAAGTGACAGACAGAGGTTGCTGTGGAACAGGAGTTATAGAAGTGGGGCCCCACTTTTGTAACGAGCTCAGCCCATTATGCCACAACAGCTCTAAGTTCATGTACTGGGATAGTTTCCATTTATCAGAAACAGCATGTGACATCTTTGTAAATCTTATTAAATCAGACTTGGTGAAGGCTTTGTTCTAATGAAATCACCCAAATCAAGATCAATTGTCTCACACAAATTTACATTGTTTTGCGTTTCAAGTGACATAGTAATGGTATTAAAGCGAGCAAAGCCAAGATCAATTGTCTCATATTGTTGAATATGAAGATGAGTTTTATTATCGTTTACTTGTGATTTTCTTTGATAAATGACAATTAGTGAATTCCAAATTTCCTTAGCCGTTTTACTAGGGCTGTAAATGAACTGAACGTTCAGTGAACCGTTCGTCGATCGTTCGTCAAAAATTTCGTTTATGTTCGTTTATTTAACAAATAAACGAACACGAACAAGATTTTCGATCCGTTTAGTTAAATAAACGAACATGAACAAAGGCTTCGTTCGTTCATTTACGTTCGTGAACGTTCGATTATGTCCGTCTGATTACGCTCGTTACGTTTGATTAATATCCCAAATGTAAAAAATAATAATAAACTATATAACAAATATTTATAAATGTCTAATAATATTATATTACTAATATAGTACTTGGTTAAGTATTTATAATTTCTCTTAAATTATACATTAGAGCTAGAAATTGAAAGACATGACTAATGAGATGAAAAAGAAAGAATATTTTGAGATATGATGATTATATAAGTATATAATATGATGATATGGATCGTCTAAAGTAAAAACTTTAGTTACACGGTCGTTAAGCACGTTTATATATCACCGTTTACGTTCATTTATGTTCGTTCGATTACGTTCGTTTAAGTTATATGAACGAACATAAACGAACATGAACAAGTTCAAATCTAAATAAACGAACATGAACAATAATTTTTGTCCGATTAAGCGTTCGCGTTCGTTTATTTGTTCGGCTAAAATTAAATAAACAAACATGAACATACCTCTGTTCGCGTGCGTTCGGTTCGTTTACAGCCCTACGTTTTACACATGAATATTCTTTTCTATTCATTTTTAGGAAAAGTAGTATTCCATTCATCCCATAATTATTGTCCATCAATAAGAAACACGTTATTTAATAAAAACGTCACTTTTCAACTTTCTCTCTCTTACTATTTATATAATGACAATATATAATGACAATTTTACTTTTAACTAATTAATTTCCAATTTTTTTTTGTAATAATACTTTCAAGTCAAAATAATATAATAAACTTAATCTACATCCCTTATCTATTTTTAGACTTGGATCCAAAAATAATAACCTGTACTATAGTTTAGAAATGAATGGAGTATAAAACATCATATTTGCTCCATTATTTTTTGCAAGCAAATTTTGTGATCACCTCCTTGACGTTCACGAGGGACTAATTCAATTTGACCACTAGGGATATTTTTAACACTAGGTACATAATCGCCTTCAACGATCATATACCAAACATCTATATCCTTAGATTTTACATAAGTTTCAAAGCGGTTTTTTCCATTAATAAGTTTCAAAGTGGGTTTTCCTATTAATAAAACCATCGGATTCAAAGAGTGATGGTCTTTGCATATATTCCTCTTCTTTGTAATTTTTAGAATTCATGGATTGTTTCAAGTTTTAAAATATAGTGTATTTTAAAGAAATCTTGAGCAACCTGCTTGATACCAATTGTGGAAAACTAGAAGGGGGTGGTTGAATAATTTACCGATTCAAAGTTTACTTTGAAAAGCAATTGTAATATCAATTGGGATATATGGAACTTATGCATGTATGTGTTAAAACAAGATAAATAGTAATGAAAAGGAAAAGCTAATCAAACCACACAACACGTGATTTATAGTGGTTCGTTCTAGCAAGAACTCTCTTATCTTGCCCCTACTCCACTCCTCGAGTATCCAGCTCGAGAGTTCAACTTCCAATAATAAATAACCTCCTTTAACCGGTGGAGAAAACCTTTACACATCGGCTACAATATATTCCGACACCTAAGCAAGAATGTCGAGTTCTTTTACACGGGTATAACAACTCTCTTTTCACTATGTACTTTGAGGACTAAAATTCTAAGCGAACACAACACAAGATAAGTAGATGTTTGGTACAACAATGATATGTGTACAAAGTATGTTCTAAGTCTACAAAAGACTAGCAACGAAAATTTGATTTTTCAATGTCTTTGATGAGAATAATGATCTTCTTATAACATAAGATGATATCTGTATCACAAAAGTCAAAAGTAAGATGATGATTATATGAACAAATATACGTAGAAAGTGGGTTAAAAAGTGTATCTAAAATGGTGAGAATGACAAGCTATTTATAGGCATTCTGAACTACGGACCCCACGGATCCGACGGACCCTTACGAAGGGGTCTCCCGCCACTAAGGAAGGGGTTCTTGGGTTTCTGACAAAATCTGACAAGATATATTATGAAATCTTTCCAAATTAAGGTAAATATTTCCAAAATATTTTTCAGATATAGAAAGATGCGGTGATGTCACTAGTGATGTAACATTTGTTTTCTTATTTATTTTTACAAGCAAACTTAAAAATGAAATATATAAATTATACACTTTTAAAATAAAAGAAAGGATTTAAGTAAGAAGATTTTTATTTGTATGTTTATAAAACGTTTGATCACATGTTATATACATTTTATAACACATGTTCATTTAACCTTTTACTATTTGTAAAAAGGAATGTCTAAGGCTGGTCATTTGTTTAAACTTTGTATTTGTTGGGTTTTGTTAGTAGCCCTATGGGTTGTTTTTAAGGCTGGTCATTTGTATAAAATTACATTTAATGAACTCATTATTTCTTTATTTACATACTTTTAAATATTACAATTATGGAAAGTGTAGTTAAGCATGAAATATTTTATCATAATTAAATGTTGAATTATTAATTATGTTATCTAAACACAGAAAGTTTTATCGTAATTAAATGTTTAATTCCAATTATGGTAATCTTAAAAACAACCCATAGGGCTGCTATATGTCATTAACATAATTTTGAAGATCAGAAAATATAAATATTGTTTTTCTACGATATTTGTATTAACAAATTTAATAATATACAAAATTAATAACTAGTCAATGCTTATACCTTTTGTATATGTGAGATGAATGTAAAATTTAAATTAAGTAAGGTCATATCCTAAGCAAAAAAGGAACCAAACCATGAATTCTTGTATTCAACTTCAACAACTCCATAAGCTAACGGGTACACACCATTATTACTATCCACGCCAACATTAGTTAAGATTTGACTAGTATATGACCATTTGATAAAAGCTCCATCCAAACCTAGTATTTCTATTTTGGTAGCTTTGAAACCTGCTTTTAGTGGACAAAGACAAACATAAATTCGTTTGAACCCCCTTGAATTAAGGGTTAAATCCATGTTTATTTCAACGTGGATCATGATGGTTGTATCAAGGTTTTTTCGCTTCAACTTCATCGCATAATCAAAAACTATCCAATATTATTATTCATAGACACCCTGTATACTTTTTATGGCTATTCGTTTTTCTTTGAATACATTATTATTAGTGATATTGATTTGGAATTTTTGCATGAATTTCTCTTTGAGAGCCTTGATTAGGATTTTAGGGTTTGATAGAAGGATTTTGCTAACCTCTTTAAACAAAAATCTTGAATTAGCAACAAAAAAATCTCCTTTATGGATGCATTTATGATCATCAACACACATCATTTGTTGATTTTTGATGCGTGTATGGGCCACTGTCGTATTGGTTTCTCACAAAGTGTTTTATCGAACATTCGTTTCTACATTTTTGCCCATCAACTTTTATATGCGTGAATGTTTTCTCCACCTCTTTAATTTGAAGGGCCGGTTTCATCACCTATAGCAATCGAACTACCAGGACCAATAACAGTTCCAAACTATAGTGATGTAATCCTTGTTAGATCACACTTCATTACTATAACATTTCTCCTACTCTTAATGGCATTTATATATGTCATCACGTATATGCTCTCTTGTTACACATTTCCTTGGTATTCATTGATGAGTTGTTTCAACCTTTCCTTTCTTTTGTCCACTACAGGAGTAACATTGAGATCGTCACCAATATCAAAATCATCAAATTCAAGCATGTCCGTAATATCCCAATCTTGTCCGACACTACCACCAACCAAGTTTGTCATATGTTTAAGGTGTACATCAACTTCAAAATAAATCATACATATGGCTTGATGGGGGCTACATCTTTTTCATAAAAAGCACGTTCATCATTTTCATCCAGATTCTCTACATCCTCATTGTCATCTACATCAACCTGTTCCATTTCAATGATCTCTTCATCGACCTCTTCAACATCAGACCCAAAAACTTCATCTTCTTTCAAGTTGAACATCACATGTTCATCATCCCCTTGACGAAGTTCATCCATCATGACTGAAACGGTGTTTTATCATCAACATTTTCTTTTTAGAACAAGTCTGTAGAAACTAGAGGGGGGTTGAATAGTTTCTTATATTTACTTGTTAAAAGGTGGTTTTCAAAAATCCTTTTTCAAAAAACTTAGGCTTGAGGAAATATGTGAAATCTTCTTATGCACAATATGAACAATGATAGTGTAACTAAACTGATACTAACAAAAATATATGCACAAAGAATAAAGAATGTAAAGAGTTAAGGGTAAAGAAATATCAAACCGAACACCAAGGATTTATAGTGGTTCGGCAACGAAGCTCACTCCTCGTTCCTACTCCACTCCTCGAGTACTCCTTACTCGAGAGTTCACTACACAACAAGCTCCTTATGGTGGAGAAAACCGTACACGTCGCTTAACCAATTTCCGACTCTAAGCTAAAAGTCGAGCCCTAATCGTAGCTAGGACCAATCTACACAACTATACTTAGTACATACACAACTTCCAAATAGACACAACTACTTGGATCTTCACAACTATGACACAACAACAAATGTATAAAATTAGTTCTTCAATGGATCTTTGGTGGTGGACTCAACACTTCACAAGGATAGTGTTCTTCTCTTTACACTTGGAGAGGAAGGGATGGAAGAACAAGATTCACTTCTTAAACAAGTAGTAATCAAAAAAATTATCAAAGATTTGAGTGATTAAAGAAGAGTGTTTGAATCTGGAAATAGATGTGCAAAAGAGGTGAATTGAAAATATGAGAAAGGTCCACTATTTATAGGACAAAGGGCCAACGGCTATATCTGCCCGCGGTTCCTTATCATAGCCTGCGGTACCTTATCTATAAGGAACGCCTAGGAGCTAAGGAACCGCTGGGCTAGACTCCGCTCCCTTTTTGTCCTTTAGTGGTGGAGGTCATATCTGGTTATAGAAATATCCAGAAAGGATATTCTAAATCCAAAGGGAATATGCCATTTTCAAATTTTCAAATATTTAATTTAATAAAACATTTTCTTAAAAAGAAAGTTTAATAAAAACTTGTCACACTTAATAAAAAGTGAGTTTTAAGAAAAGATTAAATCACTTGATCACTTGATTAAGGTTAGTACTTGTTTATTCATACCTTAAGTGAAAATGGGTAAAATGAAAAATACTTGAACTCAAGAATTCGTTTTTCGTTGTTTTCGTAAATGCTTGTTTTTAAATATTGTCGTAGTCAAAAATAAGAGAGACCGAAAAATGCAAGTAACGTTTTTAGGCATTATTGCATTAACAATCTCCCCCTTTTTGATTCCGACAATACATAAACTCAATCAAACAAAAAACAAGATTTCCGAAGACGAGTTTATTCATTTCTCCCCCTTTGTCGAAGCAAAAAGGTTGCACAAGTCGGTGTTGAAGAGACGGACTTTGCAAAGATTCCCCCTTGGTGCTTACTCCCCCTAGCTTGGGGCACCGAGGAATCGAGATATGGTGACAAGCTACATAGAAGGGTTAGTTGAACAAAAGAAACAACCAACAAGATATAGCAATAGGGCACAAAATAAAAGAGAAGAAAACATAAATACAAAGATCCAAGATAGGTTACTAAAAGAACATCATATAAAGATGTATGGAAAAAGAAACAAGCCAAAAGCATAAATCTAATCCTAGTTATTCTAGAATTCTAAGATTTGCTTGAATTTGGTGTCTTGTGGATAAGCAACCAATGCTTATATGAAAGACAAGGTAATGGCGGAGGGTGGTGGTAGTGGCTTGTTGGAGATCTCATAATCATAGTGAAGAGGAGGCTTGATTAAGAGACTCTTGATGTAGCTCAATTCCTCATTGATGTGTGCCATAGCAAGATGTTGATATTGACAACAATGACAATATGTTCCATGGTGCATGACATTATCTTGAGAAGGAGGAAGAACACTAAAGGGTGGTGGTGGAAGAAAAGATGTTCCACAATTAACATTCTTGGTAGGAGAGATGTGATTAAGAGTGTTCTTGGGTGAATTTGGATTGTAATGGTTCTTGGGTGTGTTGGGATTGAAAGCAATTGGAGAAAATAGAGGAGATTCAAGGCTTTCATTGGGAGAATAAGACATTTTGGGATGTGAAGTATGGCAAAATGCTTATGGTTTAAATAGGGAAGGCTTAAGGTATTTTTGGGTTGGTCAAAGGGTTTGAAACAAAGATTCTCAAAAATGTTGGAGCAAATCTGGAGTTTCAGACAAAAACCCAAAAAAGGAAGGCACTGTATGCGGTTCCTTATCATGACTGGCGGTACCTTATCACTAAGGCACCGCGGTTCACATATGGAACCGCCTGCAGAGGCTGTGTTTGGTGTTTGGAGGAAGATTTTTCAGCAAATCTTATTTTTCTAGTCTAACTTATCATAGGGATATGCTTAAAAGCAAAGATAGACAAAGAAAACATATGCAAACTTACCAAATAGATATTTGACCAAAATACATGGAAAAAAAATTGATGTAGGAGGTGTGTAAGACAAGACCTTAAGTCATGACACAATGATCCTCCATGATTCTATCTTGTTCTTGCTATGTTTGAGAGAATCATACATATGAATTATGTAAGCTCTAGATTAATAGCGAGAATCTATGAAAAACCATTTTTAGATTGAATTAACAATGTCAAAAGCATTTGTCAACCATTTTCGAAAGAGACTTTGAGAATTTTGAAAAGGAGAAGAGAGGGTTTTTCAAAAAGAGTTTGGAAGACTCAATGACTCAAAGTGGTAAAAAAACACAAAAAGAAAAGAAGGTAATTAAGGAAGATGTTCCATTAATTCTAGACCTAGACGCAAGTAACTAAAAGGTTCCCTCTTAAGTGGCTTAGTGAAGATGTCGGCTAAGTTTTCTTCAGAGGGTACCTTCTCAATTGAAATGTTCCCCTTTTGAACATTATCCCTAAGGAAATGGTGTCGAATTTCTATGTGTTTGGTTCGCGAATGTTGCACGGGATTCTTGCTAAGGTCTATAGCACCTTTATTATCGCACATGATGGGAACATCATCAAGAGAAATACCGTAATCAACAAGCGCTTGCTTCATCCATGGAGCTTGTTTGCATGCTTTTCCGGCACTCACATACTCGGCTTCCGTGGTGGATATCGCAAGAGCGGTTTGTTTCTTGGAGAACCAAGAAGTTAAACAACAACCCATGAAGGTACAAACACCACTAGTGCTTTTCCGGTCCACATAGTCTCCCGCATGATCCGAGTTCGCATAGACAATGGTTTCTACGCCGGTCCCTTTAGGATACCATAATCCTAAATGTATAGTGCCTTTAATGTATCGGAAGATACGCTTAACCGCTTCAAGGTGAGAGGTTTTGGGAGCCTCTTGGAAGCGAGCACAAAGGCAAACACTAAACATGATATTCGGTCGACTTGCAGTTAGGTACAACAAACTACCAATCATACCTCTATATTTGGTGTTGTCTACCGACTCACAATCATCATCTACGGTGAGTTTAGTATCTGAGGCCATAGGGGTCTTCATTGGTCTAGATTCTTCTAATCCAAATTTCTTTAGCATTTCTTTAGCGTACTTAGATTGACTAAAGAAAATACCATCGTCCATTTGTTTAATTTGGATTCCTAAAAAGAAGTTAAGTTCTCCCATCATACTCATTTCGAACTCATCATGCATGATTTTGGCAAAGTCATCAAACAATTCTTGACAAGTTGAGCCCAACATAATGTCATCAACATATATTTGCACGATTATGAGATGAGAACCTTTCTTCTTTGTAAAGAGAGTGTTGTCTACCATTCCCATGGTATACTCATGTTTGACAAGAAACGCTTTAAGTCTATCATACCAAGCTTTGGGTGCTTGTTTAAGACCATAAAGTGCCTTCTTAAGCTTGTAAACATGATCCGGTTTCTCAAAATCAATGAAGCTGGGAGGTTGAGCCACATATACCTCCTAATTTATCAAACCGTTAAAAATACACTCTTTACATCCATTTGTTGAAGCTTAATATCTAGGGCACAAGCGTAGGCTAAAAGGATTCTAATGGATTCTAATCTAGCTACCGGTGCATATGTCTCGTCATAATCAATCCCCTCTTGTTGATTATAGCCTTGAGCTACAAGTCTAGCTTTGTTACGAGACACAACACCATTCTCATCTAACTTATTCCTATATACCCATTTGGTTCCTATAATGGTAGAACTTCTAGGTGGAGGAACAAGTTCCCAAACATCATTGGAAACGAATTGATTCAATTCTTCTTGCATCACAATGACCCAACTTTCATCCGTCAAAGCTTCTTTAACATTCTTTGGTTCAATCAAGAAAATGAAACAAAAGAAGTTGCTTTGGTTTTGGACTTGAGATCTTAGGGTCCTTTGATTTAAGTCACCAATGATATTATTGAGAGTATGATCCCTAGACTCCTTAATGTTTACTTCCTTTTCAACATTAAGGTCTTCAACTCCTATTTTTCTAACCTCTTTGGCTTTAACTACTTCTAATTCATCCAAGTCATCATCAACCAATGGTGGTGTCTTGGGGTGAAGGAGGGGTTTCATCAAAGGTTACGTTGAGTGATTCTTCAATAACCCCCGTGGTTCTATTTAGGACAATGTAGGCTTTGCTAGTTTGGAAATAACCTAAAAGGATACCTTCGTAAGACTTTGGGTCAAACTTGGTAAGGTAGTCTTTGGTGTTGAGGATAAAGCACTTGCTTCCAAACACCCTAAAGTATTCCAATGAGGGTTTCTTACCTTTAATAATCTCATAGGGGGTCTTTCCTATGAAAGGTCGAATAAGAATTCGGTTAAGAATATAAGTCGATGTGTCCACGGCATTGCACCAAAACTTTTGAGGCAAAGATTGCTCGTTTTACATCGTCCTACTCATCTCTTGGAGTGTCCTATTCTTCCTTTCAACTACCCCATTTGATTGTGGAGTGAGAGGAGCCGATAAGTTATGGGTAATACCATGAGCTTCACAAAAGGCACCAAATTGCACTTCATTATCAAATTCCATACCATGATCCGTCCTAATAGAGACAATTGGACATCCTAATTGATTTTGAATTCTTCGACTAAAGATTTCGAAGTGATCGAAAGCTTCATTCTTAGATGCCAAAAATCTAGTCCAAGTGAATCTAGAATAGTCATCAACTATAACTAGGGTATAAAGGTTACCTCCATAACTCCGTATGGCGGAAGGTCCAAAAAGATCCATATGTAGGAGCTCTAAGCACCGAGTGGTCGAAACCAAATTCTTGGCTTTGTGACTTGAGTGAACTTGCTTTCCAACTTTGCAAGAATCACAAAAGTGACTATCAAACTTCATCTTGGGGAGGTGTCTTACCAACTCCTTAGAGACTAAAGATTGAATTAAGCGCATATTAGCGTGACCTAATCTCCTATGCCAAAGAGTAGAACTATCATCTATAGTCGCAAGACATATGTTGTCTTTTGACTTCTTATTGACCTTCATGACATAAAGCCCATGCTTTCTAACACCTTTTCCAATGACCTTTCCATCTTTTACGATTTCACTGTCATGTTCCGAAAAGATGACCTTACACTTATTGTCACAAATTTGACCTATACTTAAAAGTTTAAACCCTAAGTTATCAACGTGCTCAACATTTTCAATGGTCATGGATTCAAGAGAAACCGTACCTTTGCCAATGATATTACCACGTAGAGTACTTTCGAATGTGACGTCACCTCCATCATATGCTTTGTAGTGCAAGAACAAGCTTCGATTACCCGTCATGTGATTAGAACATCCACTATCCTTAATCCACTCGTCGGGCTCCAAATCAATTCCCAAGCATATCTAGGTAACAACAGACAAGATCAAACATTTGGTCCGCAATATCTCATGGGTCCAAAATTGTTAGTTCCAAACATCCCTTGCATTTGGTTGGGATGCATGAATGAAAAAGGGGTTCCCCATGGAGAACAAAATGGAGGAGGATAGTAATTCATATAACCATTTTGTTGTTCGTTATTTCTCCTGGGTGTATTTGATCTAGGTTTAGAGTTATGATCATTTCTTCTAGGTGTTGGGGTTTTACTTCTAGATCCTGAATTGTTTTGATTATCTCTTCTAGGCGTTGTCGTTCTACTTCTAGGCTTAGACTCATTCCGTACTCTAGGTGGAGTAGAAGATGGTCTTGATAAACTTCTATTTCCCATGAGAGGTTTACTTAATGGCTTGTAGAACTTATCAATAGTATTGTCTTCAAGTATGGGTAATTTTACCTTATTAACAATAAGATGCTTTGGTTTTTCACCTGACTTTGACTTTTTAGAAAATTCATGATTTTCACAAAACTCTTTTTCTGGCTGCGGTACCTTATCTATGGCGGCGGTTCCATAGTGATAAGGAACCGCCCCATACAATCTGGGACCGCGTACAGTGGGTGATTTTTGTGAAAATCTGACTTGTTTAGGTTTACTAGTTGAGGCTTCATTTGAGTTAAAACCTACACCAAGTCTTTCCTTTGAATGAACTTGTTTGTTTAACATATCATCAAGAGCACTAGTACCTTTCATGAACTTTTCCAATTTAATGGAGGTGCTCTTGAGATTTTCATTCTCTAATCTAAGTTTCTCACAACTTAAGCAACCTAAATCAACTTCTTTATTTTTCTCAAGTTTTGCCAATTTCTCCCTAAGTTCATTGATCTCATTTTCAAGCTTAGTTTTGGTTGATTTTAAGGTTTTATTATTTTCTATGAATTTAAGACTAAGTTTGTGTAAACTATCATATTTGCCTTCAAATTCAATATCATCAAAGGTGGAGCTATCATTGCTATAATATTCGGTTTCGGAATGTACCTCTTTAGAAGTGTGAGCCATAAGACATTTCTCCTCTTTGGGGTTGTCATCATCATCTTCACCGCTATCGCTCCAAGAGCCACTAATGAACGCCGTGTGATTCTTATCGCGAGAGGGCTTTGGACAATCACCAATGAAGTGATTTGGATCACCACATCTAAAGCAATTCCTATCACCTTTTTCGTTCTTGACAAACCGATTCTTTGAGAATTCTTTCTTGTCATTGTTGGGTTGCCTAACGTGTTGACCTCGTCTCTTGAAGAACTTCTTGAAATCTCTCACCGCCAATGCATACTCCTCGTCATCGCTATCCGAGGAACTATCATGGTCACTTTGTGCCTTCTTGGCTTTAAGTGCAAGAGATTTTCTTTCACTCTTGGTTTTCACTAATTCCGAGTCCTTCAAAATTATCATCTCATGAACCTTCAAGTTGCCTATGAGTTCATCGAGTGATAAAGTTGAGAGATCTTTCGACTCTTCAATCGTCGTGACTTTTGCTCTCCACTTTGGATGTAAAGCCCTTAGAAACTTCCTAACATTGTTCTTGCTAGAAAAACCTTCATCAAGTGCTTTTAGACTAGTAATAATAGTGTTAAACCTAGCAAATGCACTATCAATAGTTTCATCTTCTAAGATGACAAATTATTCATATTGTTGGACAAGAAGATCGATTTTGCTTTCTTTGACTTGGCTATTACCTTGGTGGGTTACTAAAAGAGTGTTCCAAATATCTTTAGTGGTTTCACACATAAAAATCCTTTCATACTCTTTCTTAGGTAAAGCATTATAAATCACCATTTTAGCCTCATTATTTTTTGAAAGTTTCTTTTTAGTATCGTCATTAGCTTTGTCAAAAGTGACCAATTCTTTTGTTTTAGAAACTTCATTAAATTGATAAGGTAAAAAATCACCATTGGTAATAACATGCCAAAGATCTAAATCTTTTGATTTCACATAAGTTTCAAATCTATTTTTCCAATAAATAAAACTATCGTTTTCAAAAAGTGGTGGTCTTTGCATAGATTGCCCTTCTAGGTATTTGTTGGAATCCATAGATTGATTCAAGTTTTAAAATACAATATACTTTAAAAATTCTTGAGCAACCTCTCTCTGATACCAATTGTAGAAACTAGAATGGGGGGGGGGGTTGAATAGTTTCTTATATTTACTTGTTAAAAGGTGGTTTTCAAAAATCCTTTTTCAAAAAACTTAGGCTTGAGGAAATATGTGAAATCTTCTTATTCACAATATGAACAATGATAGTGTAACTAAACTGATACTAACAAAAATATATGCACAAAGGATAAAGAATGTAAAGAGTTAAGGGTAAAGAAAGATCAAACCGAACACCAAGGATTTATAGTGGTTCGGCAACGAAGCTCACTCCTCATTCCTACTCCACTCCTCGAGTACTCCTTACTCGAGAGTTCACTACACAACAAGCTCCTTATGGTGGAGAAAACCGTACACGTCGCTTAACCAATTTCCGACTCTAAGCTAAAAGTCGAGCCCTAATCGTAGCTAGGACCAATCTACACAACTATACTTAGTACATACACAACTTCCAAATAGACACAACTACTTGGATCTTCACAACTATGACACAACAACAAATGTATAAAATTAGATCTTCAATGGATCTTTGGTGGTGGACTCAACACTTCACAAGGATAGTGTTCTTCTCTTTGCATTTGGAGAAGAAGGGATGGAAGAACAAGATTCACTTCTTAAAAAAGTAGTAATCAAACAAATGATCAAAGATTTGAGTGATTAAAGAAGAGTGTTTGAATCTGGAAATAGATGTGCAAAAGAGGTGAATTGAAAATCTGAGAAAGGTCCACTATTTATAGGACAAAGGGCCAATGGCTATATCTGCCCGCCTAGGAGCTAAGGAACCGCTAGGCTAGACTCCGCTCCCTTTTTGTCCTTTAGTGATGGAGGTCATATCTGGTTATAAAAATATCCAGAAAGGATATTACAAATCCAAAGGGAATATGCCATTTTCAAATTTTCAAATATTTAATTTAATAAAACATTTTCTTAAAAAGAAAGTTTAATAAAAACTTGTCACACTTAATAAAAAGTGAGTTTTAAGAAAAGATTAAATCACTTGATCACTTGATTTAGGTTAGTACTTGTTTATTCATACCTTAAGTGAAAATGGGTAAAATGAAAAATACTTGAACTCAAGAATTCGTTTTTCGTTGTTTTCGTAAATGCTTGTTTTTACATATTGTCGTAATCAAAACTAAGAGAGACCGAAAAATGCAAGTAACTTTTTTAGGCATTATTGCATTAACAAAGTCATCATCGAATCCATAGCCATCATCATCAACATTTCCTTCTTGGACATACTCATCGTCATCATCTTCATCAGGGCCAAACCCACCACATGTCGTAACTTCGTCCCCACTAGCGACACTTGAATAACTCATTTGTATGTGAAGCATCATTCTGGTAATTGAACTCAATGCCCTAGTTGAATCTTGACTTTCATTATATCTGAACATTGTCATATTACATCCTCTTGACTAATCAGGGCCTTACACGAATTCAGCAATTCATACTGTTTTTTGTGATCAACAGTTGAAACACCATTTTTAATGTTTCAGTTTTGTTACATTTTCATCCGAATCTAAGGGTACCAATCTTTCATCCAATGATTGCCCTTATATCCTAATATACGAGTACACAATCGTACCATCCTAGAAACCTAAGTCACTTAACAATGCATCATACACATCAATAAAATATAGGTCTACATCTATATAATCATACCAAGTGATATTGAGTATTTGTAAGTTCGTTTATTCTCGATTCTTAACAAATTGAAAGGCCTACTAATATCAAGCATTAAATTGTTCTTGGTTGTTAAGGGTATTTGGATTCTATTTCTAATTCAAACCAACACGTAAAAAGATGAAAATATTAAGGCTACGTATCCGTAAAACAAAGTGCAAGTATCAATGACTATTCACAAAGTACAACAATCTAATGCATAAAAGTAAAAGAACTTGAAATGTAAACTAGATGATAGTATAAGGACTGAAATGTAAATTCAGAAACTAAAAGGACCAAATATGTAAAATATAACAAACTAGTTAACCAACTTAACAAATTTCCAAAACTCCTAACTGAATTTGTAACAAGCTGAAATTGGAAGGACTAAACTTTTGCAAACCCTAAAAATTATGAAGTTTAGCTCTGATTACAACTACTAACAAAAACAATGGACTATTTTGCAAATAAAACTATAACTTTTGAGAAAACGGGTAAGCCAAATCGAATAAGCTGGTGAGAGCTTATTAGTGAACCAAATTCACTCTAGTTTGTTTTAATCTACTTAAAATCGAAAATAAGCTAGGTTGGTAACAGGAAATTGCTTAAAAGCTTGTAAATCTCAAGTTAGCTTATATCAATAAGCCAAGAATAAGCCCATTTGAAATCTGAACATCCACAATTCAATTTTCTTGCACAAACTGATAAATCAACAATAAAAAAGATTGGAATGTCTTTTAGAATTAAAAATGATCAATTGAATAAGCCAGATTCTTGAAGAAGATAAAATTGGCTTATTTGACCAAGTTTGACAAAAAAACTCAAAAAGCTGAAAATTCCAGAATTTACCAAGACATTTGGAAAGTTGTTTTATGAAACAAAATAGGAAGATTTATGAAGTGGATAAGGAGATCTAGCAAAACAGTTAGCACTTCATCACAGGGAATGCATTTTGCTAATAAGCTGACTAAAAAGATAAGAAAAAATTTCACGTTTGGTCCCTATCGTTTACCCCAAACATCAAGTTTGGTCCCTATCTCAAACTAAGTGCACAGATCGTCCCTATCGTTTACTCTTTGGATCAAAATTGGTCCCTATCTTGGATGGGCGTTAGTTTTCTCCGTTAAGTGCAATGAAGAGAGGGGTATTTTGGACTTTTCCATATTATACATTAATAAAACATATTATTTCTTTTTTTCTTTTTAATATTTTTCTTTTTAATATTTTTATTTTCCTTTTTATATTTATCTCTCTCTCTCTCTCTCATCTCCCTCTCTCTCTATCTCACTCTCTCTCTCTCAAATCCCTCTCAAATCCAGATCTCTCTCTCTCTCTCTCTCAAACCAAAACTCAGATCTATCCTACAATAAAATAACCCAGAAACCCAAAACCCCAATCCCATTCATCACAGACCTTAAACCCCTCCATCTTCCAGATGAGGGATTTCTTAACCTCCACCGTCACTCTTCATCAAAACAAATCACTCACAAAACCAAAAATCCCACAACAACAAATGCATAGTGGTATCATGTCACCACCGTACATTTATTTACTTCTTGATTTGATTTTTTAGTTTATCAGAGATTGGATATCCTGTCTGATCGAACTAAATGCCAATGCCGTGTGATGTTGTCGAAAAGATACATGCTTTAGGTTGGGATTTAGCCAGCTTCGAGCTGCTGTTTCTAGTATCATACATTTAATTTCATGATTTTGATTCAGTTGTGTTTAATGGTTTCTAAAAGTGTTCTAATATGCATATTGTTTCTTGGGATAATCATTGATGTAACGAAGTAGTTAAATTGGGAGTTCAAGTTTAATCTGTAGTTGTTGAGATGGATGACAATGCCATATTACTTGTAACATATAAGTATATATCTTGATAAGATTTAATTGGGTGGCAGTTACCCAGTGTTTCGAACAAGGCAACCCATTTATAATGAGAGTTGAATATGATTTGATTTTTCAGGTTTACTTTTTTTTTGGAGTGGTTAAGCTAGATCAGTGTAGATGGGAGGATTATGAATGAAGGTTACGAGGTGTTTGGTGGCTGTGTTTTTAGATGTTTTATAGATGAAGCAGCAGATTTATTTTAAGGTGAGAGAGAGAGAGATAAGAATGATTTGATTGGTAGTGGTGGCTGTGTTTTAGATTGATAGTGGTGACGGTGGAATGATGAAGGAAAAAGGTGGAATGATTTAGATTGGTAGTGGTGGGGCCCTTTATTATAATATACAGTCTATGATATAATAAAAAGACGAAAATACCCCTCCCATTTTATCACTTAACAGCCAAAACTAACCTCCATCCAAGATAGGGACCAATTTTGATCCGAAGTGTAAACGATAGGGACGATCTGTGCACTTAGTTTGAGATAGGGACCAAACTTGATGTTTGGGGTAAACGATAGGGACCAAACGTAAAATTTTTTCAAAAGATAATTTCTCACTGAAAAGCTTAAACTGTATTACTTCCTTTTAGGCATTGAAACTTTAGATGTTAAACTACAAATGTGAAAAGGTTTCAGCTAATTTTCTCCAAAAACCAAGAAACGCCAAAGGATCAAAGTTTACTAGTTTACTGATGAACTTGTTAAAGAAACTGACCCAAAGATTTTAGACTACCATTTGCCTGTTTGAAAACTTGTTTGACCATAAAACTTTTTCTAAAAGGTTTACACTATAGGACTAAGTGTAAATGAACACAAATCAACAACTTTTAAACTCTAAATCACCACAATTGATCCAGAACCAAACACACCTTAAAATCATAACAAGAGATTTTTACAATGACTATTTGAGTTTTAGTGAATGGCAGCTGAAAACACTTATTGAGACTTATCAAAATGATGAATTGAAAATGTTTTGAGCAAAGCTTAAGCTAGTTAACCAGTTAAAAGTCTAAATGACTTCTAATGATCAGTTACTGATGTAAAAAACACATTTTAACCAATTGAGAGTGAATTAAAAGCTGTAATACGACAAACAAATTGTCAGTCTACACAATTAAGCTGCAAGTAATCTAAACACTCAATCAGTTCAACAAATAGTGGTTATTCTAGGAATCTAGCATGCATGGACACTTTAGAGGAACAAAAATAGGAATTTGAAACTTTTTACCTTGAAGCCTCCGTAGTAGGAGTAGAGAGGCGCTGAGCCTTCTAATAAACTCTAAACCACCAATAATCAACCAAAATTTACCATCATATCAACACCAAAACTGCTACAATCATCACCCTGCTACACTGCATGAATTTGACTGCAAACCAAATGAAAAACTGAACAACTACAAGTCTTTAAAGTATCACACAACATCCATTGATCATGGAAGATCAACATAAACACACAGTATCAACATGAATTGAGTAATGAATGAAGTAGAATGAGATTTGAGTAAACTGAATTTTGAACTCTATTTATTAGAGGTAAAAGTGGTTACAAGTAGTTGTTAACTAACTAACTAACTCTTAGGTGTGTGTCAAGCACCTAAGAGTAGTTCTAACTAAAAGAGAAGTACTGGAATTGAGAGAGAAAAATAAAGTGTGTGTTTATCACACCTAAAGTCTACAATCACAAATGAGCTATCAATGGTCTATTTATAGAGTGGATGAAGATTAGTTGAGGTTGGTGACGTGTTATGTCCAATCTCTGAGCTCCACGTGGCCTCTTCTTGTTGATTGTATAATTCGGCTCAAGAACACATTTAGGGGTTTTTGATCCAATGATTTTCAATCCAATTAAGTGAGTGGAATGGACTCCTTTCTTGATTCCGAGTCTTTTTCATATATGGCACTTGATCTGAAATTCACTCTAGCTAAATCCCCAACCTGGGCTTGTTAGTTGTTTGAATATGCAAGTGGAAGAATTTTATTGGTAGAAAGTGTTTCACACGGATCATAATCTATTTTGGATATAAGTATTATTGCATGGCGAGCTGTGATTGGATGAAAGAGAGAAAGTGCGCTCCACTGCTCATATTTCATATTAAATGTGAGAGGCGGCTAATGGATGAGCTGGCAGCTTATTTGGTGATCCTTGACCCATTTTTCCTTGATTCTCATTGGTGCTTGGCCACTTCACACGGATTGAACCAAATTTGGTGTAAAATTGTCACTTTCAGCCCCTAAACTTTGGGAGATTCATGTTTTAGACTTAAGACTTCATTTCTTTGGCAAAATTAGTCCTTTGACCTTCATTCTTGATTATTTGAGCCCTTTGACTTGGTTGAATTGAGAGTTGACCAGGTTTGACTTTGATCTTGACTTTTACAAAATTGCACTTTAGTCCCTCAACTTTTGAATGTTGTCAAGATAGGTCATTTATCTTCAAATGGCTTGTCATATAGCATCCTTCTTGTCTTTTCTTCATAAATTAGCTTGATTTCACTTATTTGCTTCAAATTTTTATCCTTGTTACCTAGATAAGCACAAACACAAAACATACCACATAATACAACTTTATTATATAAAAGTTAGGTATTTGCTATGTGTTTTAGGGTGATTTGTTGACTTATTGATATGAGATTTTTCTCATATCAAATCCCCTACACTTGACCATTGCCATGCCCATATGCAATGATAAGTTTTCAAAATGATAGATTACACTTTTCTTATAATTAACCCACAATGGCCATATGATATGATGCTAAACTACTTTACACTATATGATGCATGATTTGAGTATTTACATATGCAATAGCAAGAAAGGAATTTTTGTATACATCTTTTTTGGATTTTTCATAATGGTTTGATGGAAATAACTCATAAAGACTCAATGACTTTGATTAGGGATTTGGTACCATGAATATTTATCACCCTCAAGTTTCACTTTCCCCATACCAAGCTTAAAAATTGGATCATTACATTCACAAGTAAAAAGTGCATCAACTTATTCATAAAAATTAAATGTGGAACCGGTTATTTTGAATCAAAATGCTTGGGAGCAAATTTGTCATTATTTAAAGCGTGAAATATGAAGAATTGTGATAATCTTATGAATCAATAAGGTGGGTTGATGGTTCTAGAGAGAGAAAGTTAGTGAGAGAAAGTGAGAGAGAAATATGTGTTTTTATTAATCAAAAGTGAAACAACCATCCAACCCCCTTTCCATGGTGGAAAGGGGTATTTATATCCAAGCCACTAATGGACTTGGGCCGGCCCATGACAAGCCCATAGGCCGGTTTTACTTAACAAATTAAACAAATATTTAACTACGAGCTATACAACATTCAGTAATATTGTGGAGTGACCGATACTTCTAATATACGTTAAAAACGTATTTCTAACAATCTCCCCCTAAGGGAGGTCACTCCACGTTACACAGTTCTAAACCTAGCATACTATACTAAGTCTTTGTTCTTCAGCTCGTAGTCTTTTCTTCTTTTCTTTTTGTTGTGAATATGTTGATTTGATCTTTTAGGCTTTGGCTTGAAAGCATTGTTCTTTTGACCAATCACGTGCGATCTTTGCCTTCTTGTGAATCTTGCCTCCTCGTGACTCCATGTTCCACACACTTATGTTTTTGTTGAATTCTCGAAAGCTTCAGAGTTTGGTACAGCGGAAGACTTCATTTTGTACTTTCTTGAATTTTGTTGAACTTTGATGCAGAAAAACATAAGCATGTGGGAACGACTTCAGCCGGTACACCGCAACGCCACCGTCTTCAAATGCCGCAACAAGATACGAACGAAATGGCTTAGAACATTTCGTTCTTAAACGGTAGCATTTTACCTCCGGTCGATGAAGAAAGTTGGACGATATTAAATATCGTACCTATGACGGATAGTTTCAATTAAGTAACTTCCAGACAGGATTTCGCAGGTAAACCCGTTCTCTTTATTCGACCGTCACTAAGCCTGATTGCGAACATAAAGAGTGAATCACTTGGATAATAAATTATCCTTGCGATTTGAAGCCGTCAATTCATGAACCTGGAACAAGTGAATTTCAATTAAGATTTTCAACATCGTTGCTTTCCAGTTGTCACGAGCATGATTCGTATAGAATCTTGCACGTCACCTACCATGTGCTGTTTGATGCTAACACTAGAAGGATTTCCACTCTTCATTGTGAACACTAAGGAGTGACACTCTGAGTGTTCTGGCAAGATCATATGATAATGCGAAGAGGCCTGGAACGAGTTTAAGTTCAATTAAGAATTAAACTACTGTTTCTTTCCAGTTTTCACAAGATTGGTTTCTAAAGAAACCGCACGTGTCACCTACCATGAGCTTGTTTGATGTTGGCTCAAGCAGGATTTCCATCTTCATTGTAATACTTGCGTATCACTCGGATGTTCTGGCAATATTACAAGAATACTACGTGATAGGTGTGTAAACACCCATCCTTTTACCACTTAATTCGGGCTAAAACGAGACCAAAACACGTATTTAATATCATTTGTTTGGAATTATGCGTGGTTTTTGTGTTTATTGTGTTTTCAGAGTCAACCGGATGAATATTGAAGAAAACATGGGATTGCACGGGTTTTACTGAAGAAAAAGACTCGAGATAAAGTCTATTGTCCAAGAGATGCAAAAGATTTGAAGTCACTAGGCCTATTCGAAGATTTATCGAAGAAAAGGACCAAAGATGGAAGATTTACACAAGTCGAAGAAACTCAAGTCTATTAAACGAAGAAATTAAAAGACGAGTTAAAATTAATCGACAACAAATCCCGAATCAGAATCGAAAACGGAAACTTTTCTGAAAAGACGAAAAGACAAGAAGAACGGGAGAAAGCCCACTCACCAACCAAAGGACAAGCCTATAAAAGGAGCCCCCTCACACATTTTAGCTAGTTAGTCTGGAGTTTTCTCTCCTCCCCACCTTTTTCTCTTTAGTTCGTTTCATCACCATCACCACTAGGGTGATTGGTGATTTTAATCTTTGTTTTTCAAATCTTGTTATTATAATTCTTGTTTGATCTTGTTAAAACATTAATCATTCAATACAAAGTCTTGTTTAATCTTTCCATTTAATCTTGTTCATCTTCATCTTTATCTTCAAGTTCTTGAGTTTTTATTTTTCTTGATTTGATCTTCAAAAGTTGTTGGGATTTGTGTTTTTGTTAGTGGGATTTGCAGCTTATGGTTAATAGATGCTTTGTGTTTAGTTTTATTTAAGTTTTTGGTTAAAAATTTGGTGATTTTTGGATTAAAATGAGTTTCCTTGTTCTTCGGTAACTGCTACTGTACCTGGGTTTCCCAAACTTCCGAACGAAGCAGAAAGTTCCGAACCAAGCCATAAGTTCCGAACCAAGCTAAGAGTTCCGAACCAAGCTGAAACTTCCGAACAAAGCTGAACTTCCGAACCAAACAACAAGTTCCGAACCAAGCTGAACTTCCGAACCAAACAACAAGTTCCGAACCAAGCCCTAACTTCCGAACCAATCTTAGACTTCCGAATCGGAAACTTCCGCACCAATCTGAATAGTTCCGAATGAAGGTTTATTTTCCAGAAACTTCCGAATCAGTATGTTCCGAATCAGCCCAAGTTCCGGATGAACACAAATCTTCCGAATGAATCATTAAGTTCCGCATGAGTTAAGTTCCGAATCAAGGGTAAAAGTTCCGAATCAAATTTTCTTTTAAAGTTGCTGTTTTACTGTTTCTTTACGTTTATTTCACAATTTATATTTTAACTTTAATTTGAACTTTAATTCCAATTTTAATTTTAATTTTGATTTTAATTTCAATCCAAGTCTTTGTTAATTATAATTTAAGTAACTGTCTTTAATTTAAACTTTCATTTCCACTATTTATTAGATTAGAAAAACCAAACCCTTTTTATTTAGTAACCAAGAACAACAATTCCACTTAAGACCGAGATCAATTCGAGAGGATTCCGAGAAATTAGAACCCACGTAAAATCAGTGTATCAAATGGCGCCGCTGCCGGATCTTCTCGTTAAGATCAAAAGTTTTTGTGAGAACTTGGATTTTGGGATCCGTTCCCCGTGAACGTTACTTTTTCATAAAAATTTTCAAAAATCCAAAAAAATATAAAATTTTCAAAAATACAAAAAAATTAAAAAACATAAAAACCAAAAATATTTTTGCCTTGCTTTTCTTTGTTCGTTCTTTTGCAGGTGTATGCGCACTCGATCCACGTCTTATCAAGAGCCCGAGCCTCTCGATCACTTAGACATGGCCGGTGTACCACCTCCAAACAATAATAACAACAACAACATGAACAATAACAACAACAATGAGCCCCTTCCGGATAATCGCCCGATGATTGAGTTGCTGCAAGCTCATGTCGATGGCAACACGGATCCAATTGTTATACCACCAATTGCCGCCAACAATTTCGAGCTAAAATCAGGCTTTATCCAGATGGTCTCCGCTCAACCGTTCTTGGGACGAACCATTGATGATCCACATGACCATATAAAGAGATTCTTGCAACTCACCAACACGGTCAAGTTCAATGGTGTTCCACAAGAGGTTATAAGGTTACAACTTTTTCCCTTTTCTTTAGAGGGACAAGCCCGGCATTGGCTTGCTAAGGAACCGCCACAGAGTATTCTCTCGTGGACGGATTTGGAAACAATGTTTATAAATTACTTTTTTCCACCCTCTCGTACTACCGCTTTGCGGAATGAGATCATAAATTTTGAACAAAAGTACGATGAGTCGTTCAGTGAATCTTGGGATCGTTTTAAAGATCTTTTAAGAAAATGCCACAACATGGTTTTACCAAAGTACATCAAATCAATATTTTTTACAATGGTTTAAGCATGAGTGACCAAGATTCACTGAACAGTGCCTCGTGGGGTAATCTATTGGCTAAGACTTCCAATGCTGCTTGGGACATCATTGAGAACAAATCTCGTGTGCAAACCAAGAGTGTTCGGACCAATGTCGCTAGTGCTAGCACTAATGACAGCGACAAGCGATTAGACAAAATCACTACGCTTCTTGAATCGCTTGTCACCCACACCGTCAGCAACAACAACAGCAACAACGCCAAAAACGCTCAAGTGAACGCTGTCAGCCAACCTTGTGAGATATGCGGTGGTCCTCACTCTTACACAACTTGTACCGCCACCCAAGATTACCCTGCTGAGAATGTGAATGCGGCATATGGCACCTATCCTCAACCTGCTTATCAAGACAGACCTCAAGGTGACCGTAACTTGCTTAGCTATCGATCAAACAACTATCTTTATCCACCCGGTTTTCCCCCAAACAACCCAAACCAACAACAAAACCTTAATCGCCCTCCTCAACAACAACAACCTCGACAACCATACATCCCACCTCACAAGCAACAACAACCACCTCAACGTAACAATCAAGTCTACCAACAGCCTGCTTACCAACCACCTGCATACAATGCTCCTCCCAACCAAGCCACCACTGCATTACACCAAGAGGTTGCAACCTACATGAGGACCAATGATGTGATTGTGGGAAATCTCCAAGAGGAAGTGCGCAACTTGAAGGCAGACTTGGTCAAGCAAGGAAACGATTTGAGAGCTGACATGAGAAACACGTTGGATAGCCAAACTAATGATCTGAGGAACATGATGGCTAGTTTTTTCCAAGGTAATCAACCCTCTTCTTCGGGTACTCTTCCGAGTAACACCGTTGCGAACCCAAGAGGGGAGATGAAAGCAATCACTACTTGAAGTGGTAAAGGTACCAAGGAACCCGAGCTTCCTATACCTCCACCGGTGGTTGTGACTAAGGAGAACGAGTCACCTGCTCCTATTCCTCATCCTTCTCCTTCCCCAATTTCCCCACCTCTTCCTTCTACCCCTCCTCCACCCAAGGATGTGAGTGATCCTATTCTTCCAAAGTCTTCCTCTTCTTCCAATATACCTTATCCATCTAGGTTGAGGAAAGAGAAGCTCAAAAGCAAGGACGATATTCAGGTTTCTAACTTTCTTAAGATGTTTAAACAACTGAATTTCAATATCTCCTTCGCTGAGGCTCTCGCTCACATGCCTAAATACGCAAAAATGTTTAAAGATCTTCTAAGCGACAAGGAAAAGCTCCTCGATATTGCCAACACCCAACTTAATGAGAATTGCTCTGCCGTGCTCTTAAGGAAATTGCCAACCAAGCTTGGTGATCCGGGTCGTTTCTTAATTCCTTGCAATTTCCCGGGAGTAGAGAATTGCATGGCCCTAGCCGATCTAGGTGCCAGTATTAATCTTATGCCTCTAAGCGTGTGGAAGCAATTATCTCTCCCAGAGCTAGTCCCCACCAAAATGACTTTGGAATTAGCTAACCGTACGGTTGCTTATCCAGTGGGGATAGCCGAAGACATCATTGTAGAAGTCGACAAATTCACCTTCCCTGCTGATTTTGTTGTCGTCGACTACGAGATGGACCCCCGTGTGCCACTAATTGTTGGTCGTCCATTCCTTAGGACCGGTCGCACTCTTATTGATGTTGAAGCCGGTGAGCTTATCATGAGAGTGGGTGACGATAAAGTAGTCTTCAACATGGGAAAGTTGTCTAAACAACCTTATTCATATGAGAGCGTTAATTGTAT
This sequence comes from Glebionis coronaria, assembly GCA_025667525.1. NCBI lineage: Eukaryota > Viridiplantae > Streptophyta > Magnoliopsida > Asterales > Asteraceae > Glebionis > Glebionis coronaria. Next base: position 189,354,581 of record CM046879.1, on the reverse strand, counting down.
TGACGTTCTTGATGAGGCTTGTGAAGAACACTTTAATGATGCTTGCAAAAGTATTCCTACCTCTCTTCCCAATGTTGAGACCGTGTCCTCCATTGATTCATCGTTGTCTCTATTTGGAGATAGTGATTTATTTTGGAACAATCTTGAAGATACCATGGGAGATGCGAATTTAGCTACTAATGATTCTCCTATCGATGGGGATGAAGACATGAATTTCTTTGACAATCTTCTCACCGAAGACAATCCTTCGCCTTCATCTCCCACGGTTATTGCTATCGATGCCACGACTTTGAAAACGCCTCCCGTCGAAAATCCTCCGGATTTGGAACTTAAGGAGTTGCTGCCACATCTCGAGTACGTGTTCCTTGATGAAGAGAAGAAGTCGCCAGTCATCATTGCCAAGGATTTGAAGGATGAAGAGAAAGCCCGACTTGTCGCTATGTTGAAAGATCATAAGAAGGCTATTGCTTGGAAGATTTCGGATATTCGTGGAATTGATCCTCACTTCTGCACACACAAAATTCTCATGGAGGACGACTTTAAGCCCACTATTCAAAGCCAACGAAGGGTGAATCCAAAAATCCATGAAGTCATCAAAACAGAGGTTATCAAACTTCTTGATGCGGGTATGATTTACCCTATTTCGGATTCACCGTGGGTTAGTCCAATCCATTGTGTGCCCAAGAAGGGCGGAATAACCGTTGTTCCCAATGAACACAACGAGTTGATTCCCACTCGTCTCGTTACTAGGTGGAGAGTTTGTATAGACTACCGCAAACTCAATGATGCCACGAGAAAGGATCATTTCCCTCTACCTTTTATGGACCAAATGCTTGAACGTCTAGCCGGTAATGAATATTACTGCTTTCTTGATGGTTTCTCGGGTTATTTCCAAATACCCATCGATCCCCAAGATCAAGAGAAGACGACATTCACTTGTCCCTATGGTACATTTGCTTACAAAAGAATGCCTTTTGGCTTATGTAATGCGCCCGGGACTTTCCAAAGGTGCATGTTAGCTATCTTCCATGACATGGTTGAACAAACCATGGAAGTCTTCATGGATGAGTTCTCGGTCTTCGGGGATTCTTTCTCTTCATGCCTTGCCAATTTGGAACGTATGCTCAAGCGGTGCGAAGACACTCGCCTAGTTCTGAATTGGGAAAAATGCCATTTTATGGTAAAAGAAGGCGTCGTGCTTGGACATAAGATCTCGAAAGCCGGTCTTGAAGTAGACCGTGCTAAAGTCGATGTTATCGCAAAGTTGCCTCCACCTTCAACCGTGAAGGGTGTGAGAAGTTTCCTGGGTCATGCGGGCTTCTACCGTCGATTCATCAAAGATTTTTCTCAAATCGCTCGCCCGATGACCCACCTCTTGGAAAAAGATACTCCTTTTATCTTCTCCAAAGAGTGTCTTGAAGCCTTTGACTCGCTTAAGGATAAGCTAACTAAGGCACCCGTCTTGGTTACCCCTAATTGGGAGCTGCCTTTCGAGTTGATGTGCGATGCTAGCGATTTTGCTATTGGAGCGGTTCTTGGTCAAAGAGTGAACAAACACTTCCAACCGATCCATTACGCTAGCAAGACAATGACAGGGGCACAATTGCATTATACGACAACCGAAAAAGAGCTTTTAGCTGTTGTCTATGCTTTTGAAAAATTCCGCCCCTATCTTGTCCTTTCTACCACCATTGTGTACACCGATCATTCCGCGCTGAAGTACTTGTTGACAAAGCAAGATTCCAAACCAAGACTTCTTCGCTGGGTTTTGTTGCTCCAGGAATTTAAAATCGAAATTCGTGATAAAAAAGGAGCAGAAAACTTAGCCGCGGACCATCTTAGCAGACTTGAGGATCCATACCAAGGGGATCATCCGGCCAAAGAAATCAATGATTCTTTTCCCTTGGAGACCTTAATGTCTATAAACTCGAAGTCGAATGAAACCCCGTGGTTTGCGGACTTTGCAAACTACTTGGCGGGAGGAATTCTCAAGGAAGGGTTGACGTCCCAACAAAAGAAAAAGTTCTTCACCGACATTAAGACTTACTTTTGGGACGACCCTTACCTATTAAAACAATGTGCTGACCTGATTATTCGCCGATGTGTTGATGGACCGGCAGCGTCTGAAATCCTTGATGCTTGCCACAAAGGACCCACCGGTGGTCACTTTGGTCCCAACTACACCGCTAAAAAAGTGTTTGATTCGGGATTTTATTGGCCCTCCATATATCGTGACGCTCACGATATGGTCAAACGATGTGATGTTTGCCAAAAGCAAGGCAAAATCACACATAAAGACGAGATGCCTCAGAATTTCATTCAAGAGTGTGAAATTTTTGATGTTTGGGGTATCGACTTTATGGGGCCATTCCCTTCTTCTAAAGGAAACAAATACATCCTTGTAGCCGTTGACTACGTTTCAAAGTGGGTTGAAGCCAAAGCTTTACCCACTAATGACGCAAGGGTGGTTTGTAACTTTTTAAAAGCTCTATTCGCTAGATTCGGTGTGCCTCGCGCCATTATTAGTGATCGTGGGACTCATTTCTGCAATGACCAATTTGCTCGAGTCATGGCTAAGTACGGTGTAAACCATCGTCTTTCCACAGCCTACCACCCACAAACTAATGGCCAGGCTGAAATATCCAACCGAGGACTGAAGCGAATTCTTGAAAGGACCGTGGGAGAGCATCGTGCCTCATGGACTGATAAACTTGATGATGCTTTGTGGGCTTTCCGTACTGCTTACAAGACCCCGATCGGCTGTACGCCTTATCGTCTTGTGTACGGGAAAGCGTGCCACCTCCCCATTGAGTTGGAGCACAAGGCTTATTGGGCCTTGAAGTGGGCTAATTTTGATATAAACAAAGCCGGTGACCTACGCAAGATCCAACTCAATGAGCTAAATGAACTCCGTAATGAGGCTTATGAAAATTCTTTGATCTATAAGGAAAGAACTAAGCTCATTCACGACTCCAAGATCAAAAACCGAGAGTTCCATGTTGGAGACAAAGTCTTACTTTTTAACTCTCGGTTGAAAATCTTCTCGGGAAAGCTCAAATCTCGTTGGTCCGGCCCATTCACCATTGCCCAAATTTTTCCATATGGTACTCTCGAGCTCGCTCAACCTAATGGACCTAATTTTAAGGTGAATGGCCAACGAGTGAAGTTGTACTTTGGTGAGGACACCTCTCAGGAGGTGATTCCATCCCTCACCACGTTCCCCATGAACTAATTTTGGGCCGAGTCAGGCTCGTGACTCGGTTATCAAAAACAAGCGCTCCTCGGGAGGCAGCCCGAGTATCTATCCTTTTATATTTTAATCCCCTAAGTGTAGGGGGGACTTCTATACGTGTTTGTCTTTGTGTGTGATGTGATTACAGGGATAAGTGCACTCTTGGAATTTTTGAAGAACCGTGCTCCCGTGTTACCCGAAATCCGGTTCTATCTCTCAACTATCGTGATTCAATTTTCTTCGTACTCACATTTGAAATTGATCACGTTAGTCGTCTCTTCCTTAACTTGAGTTAACCAACGTGCACAATGTCATAAGTGTAGGGGAAACTTTTCCCACATGCTTAAACATTGAGGACAATGTTTATCTTAAGTGTAGGGGGACTTCTATCGAAGTTTTAAGTGGACTTTTCCATGAAAATGCCTTCAATTAACCGGAAAATCATATTTTTCAACATTTTTCAAATTTTTTATTAACTTTGGCCATTTAGTTGTAATTTTTAAATTTTCATCGTTGCTTTCATATGTATATATCCCGCAATAAAGTCAAATTTAAATAAAGTGGTGTAGCTAGTTTAGAAATCTTTGACATATTAGGCCCGTTGCGTTTATTTTGACTCAACCCGAATAGACTTATCCAAGTTTTTTCTAGCTAGTATCCTTAACCATGTAGACCTTAATTGGTTTATTAGGCTAAGTGTCCACGAGTCTCATTACTTGAGATTTTAAATTGTGGAGGACGAGAAATGATAGAGTCAATTATAAGTCGGTATTCTTGCGCAAGCTCACTTGGTGTAATTATTTGCCTATTCTCCCATCACTTGCTAATAATTTATCTGCAATAAGTAAGGTCGTACGATTTGAAAAGTTACTTAGCTTCTAGCTCAAGATCGTTTAAAAGTTGCTCGGTAATGATAAGAGTTCATAGCCAAGGCATAACTTATGAAGCGGGGAGCGAAGATTGGCGAGTCCGAAAAGGCCCTAACAAGGCATGAGGATTCCATTTTATTGCTGAAGATCCAAAGTGATGTGTAAAGCATTATTCCTAAAATCAATATGAAGGATCAAGACTCACGACGAAAAGCAATCAACTCCATAAAGATCATGGAGAAGTCTATCCGAAAAGACCCTAACAAGGTATGAGGATAAATAGATCCAAGTCCGAAAAGGAGGCGGATCGTTGTATCTCAAAATCATAAATAGAGATCGAAGAAATAATAATGAAGTCGTGGTCAACAAAGTTGGAGTACCCCTCAAAAGTCTCCAAAGTGAAGAAACTCTATTATGATGAGAAGACCATTATCTCAAGAACGTCTCTCGAAGATATGAAGTATGAAGTACATGCCAAATATCGGCCCGAGAAAGGTCTCAAATCGTGAACCAAGTTATGCCAAGATATGAACTTTTTGATATCCCGAGAAGCAGTTTTAAGAGATTTTGTCCTTTAGCTAACTATTGATCAAATCGTCCTACTTTGCTTTCAGCCTAAATAAACTATCGAAATAAGTCCAAAAATGCATCTTCATGATCATTCTAAGACAAAAATAAAATATAAGAGATACACCTAGGAATAAGGGAGTTTAAGCATTTAATTAAGCCATGTGTGAAAGTGTTTGAATTGCTAACTTATAATAACAATGATCTCGTTTTTAAGCTTAGTTTGGGGAACGTGAAACTTGAGGGTGATAAATCTCCGCGGCACTAAAGCCCTAATGTAAGTCATCGATTTCTTTGCAAGTTATTTCCATGTAGATATTTTCAAGTGAAAATGGTCTTCTATCCCTTTGTTACCTTTAAAGTTTTATTTCTTTAAATTTTTGTTTAGTAGAATTTAAATAAGGCCAAGGTTGATTAATTATGAGAAAAGTGTAAAATTGCTTTATCACTAAGCATTGCATGAGGGCATGGCAATGGTTAAGTGTAGGGGATTTGATAGGTGTGTAAACACCCATCCTTTTACCACTTAATTCGGGCTAAAACGAGACCAAAACACGTATTTAATATCATTTGTTTGGAATTATGCGTGGTTTTTGTGTTTATTGTGTTTTCAGAGTCAACCGGATGAATATTGAAGAAAACATGGGATTGCACGGGTTTTACTGAAGAAAAAGACTCGAGATAAAGTCTATTGTCCAAGAGATGCAAAAGATTTGAAGTCACTGGGCCTATTCGAAGATTTATCGAAGAAAAGGACCAAAGATGGAAGATTTACACAAGTCGAAGAAACTCAAGTCTATTAAACGAAGAAATTAAAAGACGAGTTAAAATTAATCGACAAAAAATCCCGAATCAGAATCGAAAACGGAAACTTTTCTGAAAAGACGAAAAGACAAGAAGAACGGGAGAAAGCCCACTCACCAACCAAAGGACAAGCCTATAAAAGGAGCCCCCTCACACATTTTAGCTAGTTAGTCTGGAGTTTTCTCTCCTCCCCACCTTTTTCTCTTTAGTTCGTTTCATGACCATCACCACTAGGGTGATTGGTAATTTTAATCTTTGTTTTTCAAATCTTGTTATTTTAATTCTTGTTTGATCTTGTTAAAACATTAATCATTCAATACAAAGTCTTGTTTAATCTTTCCATTTAATCTTGTTCATCTTCATCTTTATCTTCAAGTTCTTGAGTTTTTATTTTTCTTGATTTGATCTTCAAAAGTTGTTAGGATTTGTGTTTTTGTTAGTGGGATTTGCAGCTTATGGTTAATAGATGCTTTGTGTTTAGTTTTATTTAAGTTTTTGGTTAAAAATTTGGTGATTTTTGGATTAAAATGAGTTTCCTTGTTCTTCGGTAACTGCTACTGTACCTGGGTTTCCCAAACTTCCGAACGAAGCAGAAAGTTCCGAACCAAGCCATAAGTTCCGAACCAAGCTAAGAGTTCCGAACCAAACTGAAACTTCCGAACAAAGCTGAACTTCCGAACCAAACAACAAGTTCCGAACCAAGCTGAACTTCCGAACCAAACAACAAGTTCCGAACCAAGCCCTAACTTCCGAACCAATCTTAGACTTCCGAATCGGAAACTTCCGCACCAATCTGAATAGTTCCGAATGAAGGTTTATTTTCCAGAAACTTCCGAATCAGTATGTTCCGAATCAGCCCAAGTTCCGGATGAACACAAATATTCCGAATGAATCATTAAGTTCCGCATGAGTTAAGTTCCGAATCAAGGGTAAAAGTTCCGAATCAAATTTTCTTTTAAAGTTGATGTTTTACTGTTTCTTTACGTTTATTTCACAATTTATATTTTAACTTTAATTTGAACTTTAATTCCAATTTTAATTTTAATTTTGATTTTAATTTCAATCCAAGTCTTTGTTAATTATAATTTAAGTAACTGTCTTTAATTTAAACTTTCATTTCCACTATTTATTAGATTAGAAAAACCAAACCCTTTTATTTAGTAACCAAGAACAACAATTCCACTTAACACCGAGATCAATTCGAGAGGATTCCGAGAAATTAGAATCCACGTAAAATCAGTGTATCACTACGTAGGACTCATAAAGATCTCTTACTTTTCACAGTTTGTGAGAAAGCAAGGAATAAATGGAAAGTGTCCTAATGAGACTTTTGATGATCTCGTGGCTCTAGACTCGATAGTGCGTTTTGATTTAGTGAGCGATGGATGGAGAGGAGTGCCACCTATTCAATATCAGTCTATTCGGAGTGAATAAACCAATAGATAACGTGTTGATCTCTGTGTGATTAAAACAAATACCTTTTGAGAGATATTTGAGTTAGTTGGGAAGGGTTGTGCATTGCATCACTGGGTCAATGATGTCTTTCTTCAATATCGAGAATCATTAACAAATGATCTCAATAGCATATGTATTGACCCGGTTTCTGCCTAAAGTTGTAAGGAGGGCTTCTTTCTTTACAACCTTTATCTTTACAATTCTTTTTCATTCTTCAACCCCTTCAATGCTTACCAATATGTCATTACTAGCACCTTGTTGTGATTGTTCCAGTGCTAGCTTATGTACTTGGTCGGCATTCAGCTTCGTTCACAATCATTCTCCATCTTTCCTAGGACTTCTAATTCTATCTAGGGAATTGTCCTTGGAAAGATTCCATCGGTTCTGATGAATCATTGGACTAATACCTATTCCTACCACCCTTTTGTCACCACATCCGTCGTGAATTAAGCGTGTTTTGGGAAAGTATAGTCACCATGAAAAATCCTTGAAAATCACTTAAGGTACATGTGATATTGAAATCAAGAGTTTTGTACCTTAAGTGTTTTGTTCATCAAAAACGCTCCCCCTTAACACGTGCTTTACACATATTAAGTTGGATTATCGTTAAGTCTTTTTCATCTTTTAGCCAAGTATCTTTTAAGTCTCCTTAATCCCATTTTCTCCCCTTATCCAAAATGTTAACCATTAATATTTGGGATATTGAATGGATTAACCGGTCTTTGGGTAAAAATGAAATCAATGTTTGGCCATAGGACATACTAATGCTCCCCCTTAAATTAATAAGAGTTAATTGTAGTGCTTTAGTATGACATATTTTGAAAGATTTAGAATCTCGTGAGAAATTCTTGAAAAATAATCATACCATAACACTACATCAAGCCGTAAAAGCACAATATTCACAAATTTACATATTCATAATTAAAACCAATATAGAGTGGACCTGATATGAGACGACCCATTAAATGGATCGTTGCAGTAACTTGTAGTGCACTCCATATGGTCTACCACCAACGAATCTTTCTAAACTCCTCATCAATCTACGTTCCCGGAGCTTTTCATCAATCTTCTTTATCACATATGTCGCCATCTTCTGATAACCCGCATGCCAATCCTCAATCATCCCGGGTAATGTTCTGCCAGAGTTGAGATGCTCCAATTTTCCTCTGACGTAAATGAGAGTCCCATCACTGTATTTATGAAGCTCACCTACCCTCATAAACTTCATAATCCCACGACTTTTCATGTAGAAAATCCCGTACATCGGAATGGTCGTGCCGGTATAGGGACATCTTTCGACATGTTGAGGTAGAACTTGATTCATTGGACGGGTCATGTTAAGCTTCCTTTTGTAGGTTTCAACTGCCAATTGAAGATCTTCAACTCGTTTCTTGATAACAACGCTTCGTGTGAACATACGAAGTGCTGTATTCAAGGCAATGATTTCTTCACGAGTAAGATGGGTAAGCTGATCACGGGTCATGAAAAGCAACATATCTTCTATATCCTCAAGACGAGTGATTGAAAAATCTCCTTGCTGTATCTTGTATTCTCGATCATCTTCTCTTTTGAGTAGAATTTCCGTCACATGATGATATCCATTCTTGGGTTCAAACTTCACTCCTAAGATACTTGTGATGCGAAGATTGGATCTGATGATACTTTCTGAGTTGGCTAAGCAGCAACCTCTGTACGCCCTTCGGACTCGCTCGTCCCAATGTGATGCTCCTATATCAGCATACATGTCATAATTACGGTTTACCTTTGGAACCCAGAGGCAATTGACCTTTTCCTCGATATAAGGTATTGTCCCCCAATTAGCAGCTTTCAACAAGGTCAGGGAGGTCGCGTACTTGGATGATCCCTTGAAGAGATACTCAAGATCATAGGTGACAAAGAAGTCAAGAGCAATTTGATTATCTTGAGAGGGATCAAGTGGAGGTGGAGCTCTTTCTGACTCATGAAGGCCTGGCCTTTGAACAGTATTGAGAGCTTTCAGGACCTCTTCAGCATAATACTCGTACTCCATGCGGCTTAACCTGGTTTTGGCGTGAAGTCTCTTGTCCTTTAGCGCTCTCTTCACCAAAGATGGAGTAACCGAAGATTTGAACTCATGAGCCCAAAATGCACACAAGTCTCTCGGACTACGGATACGAAGATATAGAACATCTCTATCAGCGTCTGTGATTGGATCATATTTTGCTGCTGCCGTGATCCAAGCTTGTGGCGGTGCAGTTTTATTAATCTCCAATGTATCCGCCCAGTCCCGTGTGCTTGACTCGGGAACAGTAGATTCTGGTTCTTTTTGCAGAGGAGTAGAAACATGAACACTTGCTGGTTCTGATTCAGGCATTTCGGCGGTATCATGAACAGGCGAGTGTTGTGCAGATTCATGTTCAATTACTGGTTCTGCAATCACAGGAGCAACAAAAGAACTAACAAGATTAGTGGTAACAAGTATAGAAACAGAAACAGATGTACCGGGAATCGATGATGTAGTAGCAGCATTCACATCATGGCGCCACTTGGTTCGTCCTGACTCCGTAGATGTGGACTTTTCCTTTCGGGCAGCATCTTTCTGAGACTTGGTACCAGACTTGAATGGTTTCTTTTTGCTGGCAACCTTGTCCCCGCTTCATCGTCATCGGACTGATCATGCTGGTCATTTTTACCGCTATCCCTGTTTTCGTTGTCACCATCATCCTCATCATCATCCCCGTTGCTACCCTTATCACTCTCCTCATTTTGATCACCACCATCACCATCATCATCATCATCACCATCATCATCATCATCACCATCATCATCACCATCATCCTCTTCTTCACCATCATTCTCCTCTTGCTCACTATATTCCTTTTCCTCCTCATCCAAGATGTGGTAAGGTACCACACTTCCAAATGTCTTAAACAACCGATCAACCTCCAAGATAGCTTCATTGAGTGCTTTGTAGAGTGTCCGCTGAATTTTAGACTTGTCAAAAGATCCAACTTCCTTCATGCGAGCTTTGAGGATCTTCTTTAGTTCAAAATCTGTTAAGTCATATGCAATTTTGTAGGCTGACTCGGAAGGGTTGGACGACTTAATCATCAAGTTATCAGCCGCAAGTTTCCTCATCTCTTCACACAGCTTTGGCATAAGAGACTCAACAGATTCATTCACTCTCTCTAAAATAGAAGCTTCAAGTGTTTCTTTCTGCTCCTTATATTTCTCCTTTATGGCTCGAAGTCTTGTAAATCGTGCTTCATTCCTATCAGCTTCAGCCTGTTTGACCTGAGCAAGTTGTTCGGCATGAGATTTACGTGTCAACTCCATCTCTGTAGTGAACTTAGCTATCATCTCTTCTTGGGCTTTCTTGGATGCCTCTTCACTTTGCACTCGTCGAAATAGCTCTTCTCGAAGTTGAGCCATCTCTTTTCTTTGACTGTCCATGTGTTTATCCAGCATTTCTGCCATTACGAATGCAGCCACTGAAGATGGTACAGGGCTACTCTGGGATGGTTGAAAAGGCACGGTTGTGATTACAGTACTCATGACGAAAGTAGGTGGAGGTGGAGGGAATGGTAGTTGAGTAGTCAACGGTTGTGTTGGCAGAGGCTGGATTGGTGGAGGTTGAGTTACGAGAGGCTGTGTAGTCACAATGATTGTTGTAGCACCGGACTCCTTCTCAACACTTACTGTATCAGCAATGGATGTCTCCTTCGATGCTGAGTAACGTTCGGGTGATCCAAACTCACTAATGTCATGTGGCTCCTCGTATTCTTCTTCAACATCCATCTGTGCACCCGAACCACTACCGCCTGTGTCTCTCCTACTCTTTTCAATAGCCTCCTTCATTAACTTTCTCTCAGTCTTGCGAGTTAGCTCGAGAGTAGGATCGTCATCAACATATTCTTCATCGTGAAGAACAAGCTTGTCAGCCGTGCTCTTACCCTTCATAGCCTCAGTCTTTGTCTTCTTGGTTTTGGGTTCAGATAAAGCAACTGTTTGCTTGCGTTTACCTTTACTCTTGACCGTAGTAGACGAGTCTTCTCCTGCTTGAACGCTTGCTTGTTGATTCTTGATTTCTATTAGCATGTTCTTGTAATCAGTAGAAGCGATAATCTTATCTGCCAGGAGATGATCGGGAATAGGACCAGGGATAACAACATTGGAGTGAACTTCTTGCCTTAGGTCCACCAAATCATCAGCATCCTTTGTGTGGTGACGGCTACCTGCACGCTTATCAATAGACGCATCATTTTCCATAAAATAATGTATGATTAGCTTTATGAACCTAGGGTACTGGTAACCTTTAGCCTTAGTCTTCGTGTTTGTGAAGAGTTGAAAAATAAACTCTTCCCATAACAATGATGCATAATCAATATTAATACCTTTGAACATACCATAGAACATATTGATGATTGGCGAACGCACAGCATCATACCCAGACGTTTTGGGTGTGAGACATCGGCTGAGAATACCAAACATCGCTCTCCAAGGTTGACCCACTTTGGCTGTGGTAAAATCGGACACTATTCGTAAGTCCGCACATCCAGTAGCAGAGAACATCGCCAGGAGCTCGCTCTTGGTCGGGTTCGCTGAGAATGTTGTACCTTTGGGTGACTCCCGAAAACCAAAGATCTTGCGGAAGTTTGAAACGGTGAGAGTCTGTTGCTTGTTGTCTAGGAAGAATGTGATCTTGTTTGACGTCTTCTCTTTGGTTGCCCAGAATTCGTACATGTAGTCGAAGGGCACCGAAGCACTACCCCTTAGCGCATTCTTGAAGTGAGAATTGTCAAGAATGGCTGAAGCTACCTTGAATCCATTGTGAGTGGAATTAGAGACCTCCTTCAACCGGTAGTTGTTTGGAATGAACTTGAGGGTTTTGGCTTCTTCAATGGCTGCTGCTCTATTGTCTTGTATTTGTTGCACGGTTGGGTTAGTCATTGTTTCTGCTTAAGATAAAACATAAAAGTTGATACATACAGATATGAATACCATTATGAATTTATACCTAAGCATATGACATAATCCCTTAAGCATTGAAAACACTCAAACATTTAACAAGTTATTAAGCAAAAATACCTTCATTCGGAATAAACATCTCATCCGGAAAAAACACTTCATCCGGAATAAACACTTCATCCGGAATAAACACTTCATCCGGAACACTTCATCCGGAATAAACACTTCATCCGGAATAAACACTTCATCCGGAATAAACACTTCATCCGGAATAAACACTTCATCCGGAATAGTTGCTTCATCCGGAATAGTTGCTTCATCCGGAATAATTGCTTCATCCGGAATAATTGCTTCATCCAGAATAATTGTTTCATCCGGAATAATTGTTTCATCCGGAATAATTGTTTCATCCGGAATAATTGTTTCATCCAGAATAATTGTTTTATCCGGAATAATTGTTTCATCCGGAATAATTGTTTTATCCGGAATAATTGTTTCATCCGGAATAATTGTTTCATCCGGAATAAACGTTCATTCGGAATAAACGTTCATCCGGAATATTTTCAAAAATCATGTTCATCCGGAATATTTCAAAAATCATGTTCATCCGGAATAAAACCTATTCATTCGGAATAATCTTAAACACTTGTTCATTCGGAATAATCTAACAAAATCGGTTCATCCGGAATAATCTAAGACCTTGTTCATTCGGAATGTTTTTTGAAAAACACTTGCTCATTCGGAATATCCTAAATTCGTTCTATGATGGATTAATCTAAGCTCATTTGTGTGTTTAAGGCATTCTAAAGGCAACAAACATCTTTCTAATGCTATTCCGAGTAAAACCCACCTTAAACCCTAATCAATTAACGCCTAATTAAAACATAAACCCTAATTTGATTAATTTTAATTAAAACGAATTAACTACTTAGATTTAAGGAAGGATTAGATGAATTAGAGATTAAAATGATGATTGTACCTTTATTTTTGCGACGATACGGATTAATTAAGCAATAAAACAATTGTGAGAGCTTGTTGTGTGTGTTAATGGCGGATACGAGAAAACAGAAAGAAGAAAAGAGAAAGAGGGAAAGAGAAGACGGGGGGGGGGGGGGGTTGACTTGGTCAAAACGTTTCTTAAAATTTTCAAAGATTGTTACTTTTTATCCCTTAACTTTTTGTTTTTCTTTTATTTTCCTTTTCTTTTCGTTTCTAGTCACTAACCATCGTTAAACTCCCTAACCATCGTTAGATTTAACCACCTTAACCTATCTTAGCGATCACATAACTTAACTATTCACGAAAAATCACGAACGAATACAAGATGAATACCAAAGCAATTCCAGTCATTAACCTCGAAAACTTTTGAAGACCTTTTTGATGACGAGGACGATTTAGTATTTTCTCCCCCTTAAACGATGACCCGTTTTCTATTGAAAGAGCTGTAAGCATTGTTTAAAGAGTCAAATATTGATGAAAACATTTTCCAATTCATGTTTTGAAAAGATTGATTCGTGGTGGCAATAAGATCTCTCTTATGTTGACAAATTAATGCACTGAGACGTACATTAACTCGTGTTAGACCAAGTTATAAAGTAAACTTGATCCCTTTGCATGATTTGGCTTGTAAATCATGCCCGAGAAAATTAATTCCCGTTGTGAGCCAACGTTTTCCAAGGAAATACGTGACTTTAATGCGAAAAACGGGTTGCAGTCTGAAATAACTACAAGCCATAATGGGCATGTTTTAAAAATGTACAACTTTTATACGGACTCTATTTATGGCGCCGTGTCAATATTAATTGACATTTCTAAAGCCGTAAATATTACCGTACTAAAAGACATGCCCGATTAAAAAGACGAAAATATTTTTGGGTTTTCTTGGTTTTATATTTTTTATGGTTTTTCTTGGTTTTATATTTTTTTTATGGTTTTTGTAGGTTTTATATTTTTGTATTTTTCTTTTTGTGGTTTATATATATACGATAATATACATGATCACGATCAAAGGATACGCATGAATAGTTTACCACCACTATTCTGCTGATTCTTCTGCCAACTCTTTGAGAGTCGCTGGAGAGAAGGATTTCATGCCAAGCTTGTCGATCAAAAACTCGATTCGTCCTCGATCTAAGGCTTTTGTGAACATATCTGCCAGCTGATACTCAGTGGTGACAAAATACAGCTCGATCACTTCGTTTTCCACTTTCTCTTTAATGAAATGGTAGCGAATGTCGATGTGCTTTTCCCGGGAGTGTTGAACGTAGTTGCAGCAAAGGGAAATGGCGCTCTTGTTGTCACAATACATCGGGATTTTGTTGAATCCAAGACCATAGTCAGTTAGTTGTGATCTCATCCAAAGGACTTGAGCACAACAACCGGACATGGAAATGTATTCAGCCTCTGTGGTAGAAATTGCAACGCTTTTCTGCCTTTTTGAAGACCAACTAATCAATCTGTCTCCAAGTAGTTGCACAGACCCAGAAGTGCTACGCCTCTTGTCTTGACACCCAGCATGATCGGCATCTGCATATGATATTAAAGCAATAGAGGAATCTTTCGGATACCATAGACCACGATGAAGTGTTCCTTTGAGATATCGAAAGATCCTTTTAACAGCATGGAGGTGCTTTTCGGTAGGCCGAGCCTGATACCGGGCACACATGCATACGACAAATTGCAGATCAGGCCTGCTAGCAGTCAGATAGAGAAGGGTGCCGATCATCCCACGGTAGAGTTTTGGATCGACAATAATCCCATTCCTATCTTCATCTAACTTGGATTTCTCCACCATTGGAGTATCCACAGGGTCACAATTTTCAAAGTTATATTTCTTTAATGATTCTAGAGCATATTTGGATTGATTAATAAAGATGCCTCTGGGATTCTGAGAAATTTGTAATCCTAAGAAAAATGAAAATTTTCCCATCATTGACATCTGAAAGCGTGTGGACATTATTTTCTCAAAGCGGGTTGACAATTCTATGTTAGAGGCAGCAAATATTATATCATCAACATAAATTTGTACCAGTATCATGTCGTTGTCTTCCTTGAGAGTGAATAGAGTGGGGTCCACCTTGCCTTTGGAGAAGCCTTCCGAAATGAGATATGTTGAAAGGAGATCATACCACGCGCGTGGAGCTTGTTTCAACCCATAGAGAGCCTTCTTAAGCTTGTACACATGATTAGGAAACTCTGTGCTAACAAACCTATTCGGCTGACTAACATAGACTTCTTCCCTTAGTTCACCATTCAAAAATGCCGTCTTCACATCCATTTGATAGACGATCATGTTCATATGAGCAGCATACGCAAGGAAAAGTCTAATAACCTTCAATCGTGCAACCGGAGGAAAAGATTCTTCAAAGTCGATACCCAAGGCTTGTTTGTATCCTCTAGCAACCAATCTAGCCTTATTCTTCAAAACTCCACCCATCTCATCGAGTTTAACCTTATAAACCCACAACAAAGTAAGGATGTTAACCTTGTCATGGAGAGGAACTAATTCTCATACTTCAAGTCTTTGGAATTCATTTAGTTCCTCTTGCATGGCTTCAATCCAAGATGATTGAGTCATTGCATGTTGCCAGTTTTTAGGTTCAACTTCGGAGAGAAATGCATCAAAATAGCAATAGAGTGCACTCTCTTGTAATTGATGGCGTGTCGAGACTGGTCGATCGAGACCTCCAATAATATTCCTAATTGGGTGATCTTTTGTCCATTTGGTGTTGTGATTTTCAATCCGTGGTGGTCTGGAGTGAACGATTGTAGGAGCTTCTTCTGAGGTAGACGCGGCTGAAGGATTTTCAGGTATCGGTATACCAAAGAATGGAAGCTCTTGTTGGTGAGCATATTCCAAATTGTGATCAACAGAATCCTCTTCATCATCATTAGGCACAAGTAAGGGTGGAGATTCAGGTGTAGTTTGAGAATTACTTGGTGGAGGTACATCCGGTTCAATATTAATTGAAGATGCATTTGATGAAGCTTCATTAGCTTGAGCAACAACTTCAGGGATTGGAGCTATCACTACAGGTGCTGGAACTTCATCACTTGGGGGATCAAAGAATTCATCAAACAACGGTTAAAATACTTTATCCCACTCGGGCCTTGTAGGTGGTATAAATGATGTAGAAGTAGGATTATTGGGAACTAATCCGGAACTAATAGCACCGGTTCCCATCTCGTGAAGCGCGGGTTCAGAGCTGCGTTGCTCAGAAGCCATCGCTGTCAGCTCATCAAAATCTGCGTCCATAGTTTCTACTATCTTACCAAGACGACGGTTGTAAATTCGGTATGCTTTCTTTGAAGGTGAGTAACCAATGAAAATACCTATATCGGCTTTCGGTTGAAGTTTGCCCAAATTCTCACTATTAATGTTTGGATAACAAAGAGCACCAAACACGTGAAAGAATGAAACATCGGGTTTACGGTCATGTAGAAGCTCGTAAGGTGTTTTTCCATGGCGTTTCCGAATGATAGAGCGGTTTTGGGTGTAACATGTAGTAGATACAGCTTCTGCCCATAAGAATAATGGAGCGTTCGCATAAATCAACATAGTCCTAGCAGCTTCAATAAGCGTACGATTCCGTCTTTCAATGAAACCGTTTTGTTGTGGAGTACGTGCAGCGGATGTTTCATGTGAGATACCAACTTCTTCATAGTAATCACGAAGAGTCTGGTTGACGAACTCTGTTCCATTATCAGTACGAATACGGCGGAAAGTAGTATTTAAACGTACCTAAATGAATTTCAGAAAAGTGATGATAGCCTTCGGTGCTTCATCCTTTGTACGTAGAAATCTAACCCATGTAAACCTGGAGAAATCATCCACAATAACAAGGATGAATTTCTTACCACTCACACTTTCGGTTCGCATTGGCCCACAAAGATCCATATGCAAAAGATGAAGTTTTTCTTGATTGGTGTCTTCAGCTTTGGGCTTGTATGATTTCTTGGTGCTTTTCCCCCTTGAACACGCGGAACATAAATGGTCCTTGTGAAATTTTAGCTTTGGAAGACCACGAACTAATTCGTTTTTAGCCAAATGATTAATAGCATCAAAGTTGAGATGAGATAATCTGCGATGCCATAACCATGACTTGGTCTTAGATGCTTTGGAGAGAAGACATACTGGAGAGGCAGCCATCATGTCTTGTAGGGACAAAGTATAAAGATTTGCACCACGAGACCCCTTCAACAAGTCTTTTCCTTCCAAGTTCCGGATGAAACAATTGTGTTGTCGAAAAGCAACCTCTAGGTTGGAATCACAGAACTGTCCTACTGAAAATAAATTATGACCAAGACCTTCTACATAGTATACCCTTGAAATCGTGACATTTCCAATCTGATATTCACCATACCTCATTATCTTTGCAATATGATCACTACCAAATTTTACCGTTCCAAGAAACATGCTGACGAAATTTCGGAGCATCGAGCGATCTCTGGTCATATGCTTTGAGCAACCGGAGTCCAAATACCAGAGGATTATTTGGACCACCTGAAAATATCACCAGACGAGGACAATGTATAGGTTTCGGAATCTGAAAGTTCCTTGTTATTAGCAGGTACAAATTTAATGATCTTAGATTTGCTAACTTTAGGTTTCTTAGATTTCCTAGCCTTCTTCCTAGTTGGTGGTGTAGATTCAAGTTGGCTTAAATCCTGAGGTATTTCTTCACTGATAGGCACTATAGTGGGGGCTGACCTAATTAAAGGGCGCAGTTTCCATACTTTAGTGCTAGTGTGCCTAATTAAAGGACGCTGTGACCTAACCTCAATGGATGCATTCCTAGTTAAAGGGCACATTTTTCCATCTAATGTAAAGGTCCTACCAGTGGGACGCCATTTCCATCCAACATGGGAACGAGTTCTCCTAGTTGGCTTCCATTCAAGATCATTCCTAATGGCATTCATTTCATCCACATGATCAATAAGACACAAATCATGACGTTGAGAAAACATGCATTCATTACAATTCCAACATTTTAAATTAGAATTCACAAATGGTTTAGGCTTTTGCACAGGCGCAGAGCTTTTAGTCTTAGCAACATGATTCTTTTTATTTAAATCTGAAATAACATCCCTAGGGTGAGCTTCTACTTTCTTCTTGATGGTACTACTAGCGGAGGGCTTGATCTTATCTTTCTTGAGTGGCAATCCTTTAGCCTTAGTAGACTCTTTTACTCCTGTAGAAGGCAAAGTGAGAACATTAGCAACAGATTTTAAAGGTGCCTTAGTTGATGGTGCCAATGATGGTTTTGCTCCTGGGGTTTTATTGAATGGAGTTACAGCAATGGGTCGATTAGTGAGTAGTGTAGAACCCGGTTTTCCTATGTATTGCAAATATGCTAAGCAATATTGAACTTGCTGAATATATGCATGAGCTGAATAATAGTGACTGCTTGAGGGATCTAACGCATACAAATCATCTAAAATATCCCTAACAAGGTCCACATGCTTAATTGCATTCATCATATAAACATCGTAAGTATCCGGATTTTGCTTATGGAGCGGGTTCTTATAGATCACTACTGAATTGGTTGATGGAGCACTAGAGGACGGTGCAGAGTTGGTAGCTAAGTTATTAACAACTTCTTGTCGGGTGAGAAGAAGTGTCTCCTTTAACTCGGCCAAAACCATGTTTTTGTCAATGAGCTGAATATTTAAGTCAGAGATTTCCTCACACTTTTGGTTCAATTGTTCAACATAAGATTGTTGTTGTGCCGCATTAAAAGCAAAGCGTTCTTCTAGTGAACCATAAAGAGTGGACATTCCCTGTCTTGCACGTTCCATCTCCCCTAGAATAGACGAAAGTCTAATTTATAAGTACTGGTTTTTAGACTCTGCAGCCTCTAGTTCCAAATTTAGTGTTTCGTTCGATGACACATCTCTCTTTAATCTCATAATCTCTTCCTCTAATGCCTTAACTATCTCAATCATCTTGTCACTCGTCTCAACACTGTTTTCACAACCATTTGTTACCAAAATATCCTCATTTTGAGTTTGCTGTTTTAATTCTAAAGATATACAATGTTCTTCAAGTTGATTAAAACGTTTTGCAAGTAAATTGTAAGAATCTTGAAGCTTTAAAAATTCAGCGTTAGACTCGTGACAAGAGTGATTATCTACGTCATTTACAGTATCAGCAACATTTACAGAGAGATCATGCACGTCATCACATATATTCACAGCATCACATTTATTCATAGCGGATGTAAGCTCATTCGAATAATTAACATTCACAGTAGTAAGCACATCACACGAAATTACTTGGGACAAGAATCGGTCATATTCGGATAAAATCTTTTCCTTTTCAATTAATTGTAGTTCGTAAGCGGTGTCCATTTCATTAAACACTTTTTAAACTTCTTTAATTTCAAAATCGAGATTTTCCGAAAGAGGTGCAAAACTTCCTTTTAGATTTTTGACAAAAGGGTTGATCTCATTCTTAAACACCTCGTTCATGTGTTCGAAAGCCCATTCTCCGGCGTTTAGACCATTTGAAGTCGTACATTCCCGGATGACCTTGTCAAAACTAGCAAAGTATTAATTGATCACTTGCAAGTTTATCCATACAGTGCTAATAGGTGGAAGATCCTTTAGAATTTCCTTAGGTCCTTCCATTTTGACAAGTGTAGGAAGTGTACTAGGGTTTTCTTCATTTAACATGTAGGTTGGTGTTGTGATGAGATCTTTATCAATACGGAAGCGAATTCGAAAGTCAGCTTTTGCAAACTCTTGATTCATTTTAAAATAATCACACTGAGGATATTTTGCAAAGTTGTATGACCGACTCTCATCAACTAGAGCCTTATTCTCACGATCCTCGAAAATAACAATCGGATCTAAGACCAATCCTAATTTGGTTGCATCATAAAGTCTTGGATTATGGATAAAAGCTTGTTTTGCATACCGTGGGTTAGGGGGAAGGTCTTTTTGACGCGATAAGTTAAACTCTCTAAACGATACGTCAAATAAGTGCACTAGTTGAGAGGTAGCGTATTGTCTTAAAAGCAAATAATCTAAACTTCTAATCCTATTAGCCGCATTAATTTCCATTTCATTCTTTTTAGACTCGAGTAATTCAAAATCCGTTTGAAGTTTGTGAAAATTAGTGACCACTAACTCTTTTTCTTTAAGTTCGTTGGAGAGATTTGCTCTTAAGGTTTCAATTTCTTGCAAATGATCCATTTGTTTGTTTCGAAAATGATCATATTCGGGATTTGTTAGAACATTGGACGAAGGAACTAATTCCAAAGTTTGAACTTTTTCGTTGCACAAGGCAAGCTCAGCCGACAGATTCTTATTCGTAACTAGGGTTTCTAAAAGTGCAGTATTCATTTGGCTAAGTAACTTTGTAGGAACCATGACCAAATCTTTTTGAGCAGGAATATGCGTAGTCGAAATGACTCCCGGTTATGATTCACTCAAAGTATGGGGACTTGCATTGATATTGCTATCATTGATTGTCTCCTCATTTGAAAGACTCACCACCGAAGACTCATTCGGATTAGCATCCTCTTGCCCAACTTGATGTGGTTGAATACTAGTATCAGTGGTATTAGTAAGTACCTTAGATATTTTATCTGAACCAAAGCTAGAGATAGTTGCCATAAGAGCTGCCTGAGCAGATTGAAGATCATCACAGTCTGAATCGTAAGCATCGAGATCATCTGCTTCGTATGCTGCATTCTGTGTAGTGAGAACTTCTTGTTCCGCAATCCCTGGATCAGCAAGAAATGCTAGCTCCTCTTCATCAAGTTCCTGTCCTTGTGCCTGAGCGTTCACCAAATAAATCTTCTCTGCAAACCATTGACCATCCCTTCTCCTCTTGGGTTTTGTGCAATCCCTAGACATGTGACCTTCTTCCTTACAGTTGTAGCATGTAATCATTCTCAACTCACCTGTGGAATTAGCCCGTGGAGGAGTGTTGACCATTGGAGCAGGATTGACCATGCGTGTATTGACCATGCGTGTATTGGTGGTTGATGTAGTGGGTCTCCCCTGATAAGGTTGAATAGGTTGAACCATTACCTTGCCATTCTCAATGGTAGCTTGTTGTCGAGAATTGGATGAATTCCTCAGCTGATTGTTAGTAGGAGCTGGTCCTCTAAATCCTCGTTTGCTCAATGTCCTTGTGAGATAAGCAGACATAGTGGCTAACACTTTAGCTGGGTCAGTTCCTTGTTTGAATTCAGGAATGGGAACCTCATCATTATCACAATACATTGCTTGGTCTTGTTGAGCGGCATAAGCACTAGAAGGAGTACTTGTATGGTCAGAATAGCTTGGTGGATATGCTGCATTTTCTTGATATGGCGAGTATGATGACTGAGCATAGGGTGCAATGCTTGCTAGTGAATATGGGTGAGGTTGTGGATCATATTGTGATGCTTGTGGTTCTCTCTGAGATGAGGGTGCATTAAACCGATATTGTTGCTGATGTGAGGTGGGTGGTTGAGGTAGAATCGAATATTGGGGGAAGCTTGGAGTCATGTATGGTGATGGATGATAAGATTGGTGTCCCATGATATAAGGAGTGTTGTTATATGACAAGCTTGGTTGATTTTCCATCAAAGCTTAAGATTCAGGGTACATACCTCGAGGCGAACGGTGCATGATCACGTGTTTCTCATGCTGCTGTAGAAAAGCATAGAGTTGATCCAAATTGCACTTATGCAAATCCCTAGTTAACTTAATATCGGTAATATACTCACCCCATTTAGCTTGAGGTAAAGTATTCAAAAACTTGGTGTTAACCTGGAATGGAGCAATCACTAGATTGTACACATTCAAATCATTCATGAGAGTAGTGAATCTGAAGTAGTAGTCGTGAAGCGTTTCCCCTGGACTGTACGTGAACCTATCAAACAGATCATACAACTGACATTCGCGTTCTTGTTTAGTAAGAGACGTACCTTGTAGCAAAACCTGTAGACGTTCCCATAACTCCTTTGCAACCGTATATTGACTTACCATTCGATAGATGTCATGTGGAAGAGCTTGGAGAATGGTTTGAAGAGCCTTTTCGTCTGCATCGGCAATAAGTTGTTGAGCTGGTGTAAGTTCTTCAAACTCCCGTGGTCGAGTCACATTGTTAACAACGATGGTACCATAATCAAGTGGACCATTTAGAATTGACTTAACCATAAGCCTCCCATATGTCGGTTTTCCCTTAATGTATGACATCATACGGCCTTGCCATGCTTCAAAGACTTATTTAATGAGCATTGGAGGGCGATTATCCGTTCCCGTAATGACGGATATATCCGTAAGTGATGTCATTTGAGGCATTAATGAACTCGGATTCATTTTGATCACTTTAAAGAATCAAAGATTATCAGTTGATCGAGCAGTGAAGTAAGGTTGTGAGTTGTGTTGTGTTGTTGAAGTAAAGCGTGTGTAAGAAACCAAGATTAAATACACTAAAAATCGTCGAAAAAACTCGTAAAATACCCCTTGATCCGGAATAATTAAGTTGATTCAGAATAAATACCTTAATGTGAAAAAGATCTTGGTTCGGAAGAATTACCTTTATCCGGAATACTTGGTTGATCCGGAATACTTGGTTGATCCGGAATACTTGGTTGATCCGGAATACTTGGTTGATCCGGAATACTTGGTTGATCCGGAATACTTGGTTGATCTTGAATAACCTGTTGATTCGGAATGCCATGTTGATTCGGAATAACCAGTTGATTCGGAATGCCTCGTTGATCCGGAATAAACTGTTGATTCGGAATGCCTTGTTGATCCGGAATAACCAGTTGATTCGGAATGCCTTGTTGATCCGGAATAAGATGTTGATTCGGAATGCCTTGTTGATCCGGAATAAACAGTTGATCCGGAATAATCTGGCAAAAATACTTCGAGACCAAGTTTTGATGTTTTTCTTAGAACAAACGAATCTAAACCCGATTTTTGACCAAAAACCACGAAAAGTTTTGTGATTTCTACCAAAATAAGCTAAACCCAACACTTATCTAATAATCCCAACAACAAAAACACCAAAAATTACAAGATTCAAGGTAGATATTCCTAAAAATCACTAATACTATCAAAAACTAAAAAGCAACACAAATCCTTACCTTAAATCACCCCATGGCTCTGATACCAATTGAAGAATTGTGATAATCTTATGAATCAATAAGGTGGGTAATAACTGGGTTTTATCCAAGTATCAAAATTCGTAGTTCTAAATCTTTTCGAATTGACTTCCAGTCTAAAGTGCGACTCAATTGTCTTTTGGTGAACAAGAGAATAGTTTGGTTGATTATCTATTTTAAACTAATAGCCATTAAATGTAAATATCATTGAGTAAAATAGAGCTTTTAAGATTAAACTAATGTAACGAGTAAAAAGTAAATGCTTGAAAACTTAAAGACAAGATTAGGAAAATTACTTGAACACTAAATAAATCTAGAACTTGGAAACTTTACAAAAACAAGAACTAAACCATCGGAAAATTGCCAAATCGGAATCTGATCGGAATATATGGTCAGAAAGTAAGGCTGATCGGAATACAAACAAGCAAAACTGGTCGGAATATAGGTATGACTTCCAATCGGAATAATGGCAAATCGGAATGTCAAAAATACCCCTCGTCGGAATAGCAATCGGAATGTGGGAATAAGGTTGATCGGAATGTGGTAAAACAAGGCTGTCGGAATGTTTGGAAAAATGGGTCCAATAGGAATGAGGCCAAACTAATGCAATCGGAATGTGTAACAACAACCCCAATCGGAATGTTAATCTTAACACCCAGATCGGAATATGTAAAGACTGCCAAATCGGAATACAATAACCCTAATCCGATCTATACGATCGGAGTACTGAGGTGCTCAATGGGATTTATATGGGATTCGAGAAAAAGCTAGGCAATAAGCTATTATGAATAAGCTAATACCCAAAACTTGAACGAATCTATAATGAAAAGGACTCAATAAGCACAAATAACAACTTTTTCAACTTAAAATAAACAATCTTATAAATCAACTATTAAAAGATGAACTTTTTAAGAAAACTTTTAAAAGTAAATAAGCTAAAAGAAGCGAATAAGCCAATAAGCACAAGAATCTTAAAGCTTAATCGTATGAAAGCTATGTAGGAACAAAAAGATTAACTTTTTAAGAACAAAAACATCAAGATCAACACGGATTTAATGTATTTCGCCCCAAAATTAATCTAAAAATCAAGAAAGGTAGAAAGAGATGAAAGATTAAAAGCTTAACTAGAACTTGATTAATGAAATCAACAATACAAAAGGTTTAATCTTGAAATATTAAAAGAAAGAAAAGATGAAAACTTAGTGAGAGAAAGTGGAGAACTTTCTCTCTCTAAAACTAGAAAGAAAAGTGAAAAAATGAAAACTAAAACTAAAAACTAACCACCCTCCTAATGTGTATTAGGAGGGTATTTATAGGGAAAAATGGGAAGGAGTGCATGTGTTGCCTCTTCTTTCTTTCTTTCTTCACGTCTTCTCGACTCGATTTAATTCTTTTTCTTTTCTCGACGTCGTCTCGGGAATTGAACTTGTGTTAATAATTTTCTTCTTTAATTTAGACTTGAGTTCTTCGACTTCATTAAACTTCCGTCTTTAGACTTTTTCTTTGATAAATCTTCAGAATAGGCCTTGGACTTCCGTTCTTTTTGCACCCTTGATCTTTTGACTTCGTCTTTTCTCGTTTTCATCGATAAAAGCCCGTGTTTTCTTCCTTTTTCATCTTTTGGTCCTAAAACACAATAAAAACACAAACCACGCATAATTCCAACTTTTACGACATAAATCACACGTTTTGGTCTTGTTATTATTGGAAATAAGTGGTAAAAGGATAAGTGTTTTCACACTTATTAAATCCCCTACACTTGACCATTGCAATGCCCTAATGCAATGCATTAATTTTAAATCACGAATTACATTTTCCATCATAAATAACCTACCTTGGCCTTTATTAAATACTAATCATAAAAAGATAAATACAAGTAAAGAAATTAAAGACTTACATTGGGTTTTGGCTGCCATGAACGTTTATCATCCTCAAGTTTCACGTTCCCCATACCAAGCTTAAAAACGAGATCATTGTTATTATAAGTTAGCAAACTAACACGAATCCATGTGGGCTAATTATTCACGTAGACTCCCTTATTCCTAGGTGTATCTCTTATATTTTATTTTTGTCTTGAATGATCACGAGGATGTATTGTTTGACTTATTTCGATAGTTATTTAGGCCGAAAATAAAGTGAACGATTTAATCAATAGTTAGCTAAAGGACAAAATCTTTTAAAACTGCTTCTCGGAACCTCATAAAGTTCATATCTTGGCATAACTCGCTTCACGATTTGAGACCTTTCTCGGAACGATATTTGGCAACGACTTCATACTTCGAATCTTTGAGAGACGTTCTTGAAATAATGGTCTTCTTTTCATAATAGGAATTTCTTCACTTGAAGTTTTGAGAGATTCTTCATATTTGGACCACGACTTCTTCATTTTTCTCCAATCTTTATTTTGGACTTTGATATACAACGATCCGCCTCCTTTTAGGACTTGGATCTATTTATCTTCATACCTTGTTAGGGCCTTTTTGGATAGACTTCTCCATGATCTTTAGGGGAGTATTTGCTTTTCGTCGCGTGTCTCGATCCTTCATATTGATTTTCGATAAATGATTCTTCACATCACTTTTGGATCTTTAGCAACAAAATTTAGCCCTCATGCCTTGTTAGGGCCTTTTCGGACTCGCCAATCTTCGCATCCCGCTTCAATAAGTTATGCCTTGGCTATGAACTCTAATCCATACCGAGCAACTTTTAAACGATCTTGGGCTAGAAGCTAAGTAACTTTTCAAATCGTACAACCTTATTAATTGCAGATAAATTTATTAACAAGCGATGGGAGAATAGGTTCATAATTAACTCACATAAATTCACGAAAGAATACCAAACTTATAATTGACTCTATCATCTCTCGTCCTCCACAGTTTAAAATCTCAAGGAATGAGACTCGTGGATGCTTAGCCTATTAAATCAAAGTTTTGGGTTTTCGAGTCATCTATAGGATCTTGCAAATTCTTAGACTTTTTCAAGCTTAGAAATCGCATTTTAAAGTTCCCTTGATAAACAACTCTCTAGGATCAATTATAGGAACTTACGAAAAGTTCTTGTTCTTAACCCGTGAGAGTTAAGACTTTCGCGTTTTATAGCTCCCTATATAAAAGCCTAGCAAAACTTGACTTAAACACGTTAAGGATACTAGCTAGAGTAAACTTAGATAAGTAAACTCGGGTTGAGTCAAAATATTCACGACTTTGAAAAACTTAAAACCACTTTATTTAAGCAAGGAAAGAAAATAACCATAACAAAGGAAAATACAACTATACAACTAGGCCAAAATAGATTAAAAATTTTGAAAAACGTTGAAAAATCAAATTTTCCGGTTAAAATGAGGGCAATTCATGGAAAAGACCACTTACTTCGATTGAAGTCCCCCCTACACTTGATATAAACATTGTCCTCAATGTTTAAGCATGTGGGAGTGAACTCCCCTACACTTATGACATTGTGCACTTTGTTTAAATCTTGCTAAGGAAAGGACAACTAAAGTGAATTCAATAATATGAAATATTGAATCACAAGAGTTTAGGATAGAACCGAGAAGATGGGAACACGGTATCACGGTTCGTCAAAAGTCATCAAGGTGCTCTTTGAAGCTTGAATCCCTGCATAAGATAAGAAACAAGACAACAAACACATACGGGGATCCCCCTACACTTATTATGAAAGCAGTAAAGGATAGAACACGGGTTGCCTCCCGAGAAGCGCTTGTTTTTGTTCACCGAGTCACGAGCCTGACTCGACCCAAATTTAGTTTATGGGAAACGTGGTGAGGGATGGAATTATCTCATGCGAGATGTCCTCACCAAAGTACAGCTTCAAACGCTGGCCATCACCTTGAAATTGGGCCGATTTGGCTGAGAAAGCTCAATGGTCCCATATGGAAAGACTTTGGCGACGGTGAATGGACCAGACCAACGGCTCTTCAACTTGCCAGAGAAGATCTTCAACCAAGAGTTAAAAAGTAAGACTTGATCACCAACGTGGAACTCTCGGTTCTTGATCCGTGCATCATGAATGATCTTCGTCTTCTCCTTGTAGATCAGTGAGTTCTCGGAAGCTTTATTCCTCAGTTCGTTGAGCTCGTTGAGTTGAATCTTGCGAAGATCACCGGCTTTGTTGATGTCGAAGTTAGCCCACTTCAAGGCCCAGTACGCCTTATGTTCCAGCTCGATGGGGAGGTGGCATGCTTTCCCGTACACAAGACGATAAGGTGTACAACCAATCGGGGTCTTATAAGCAGTACGGAAAGCCCACAGAGCATCATCTAACTTATCGGCCCACGCGACACGATGCTCTCCCACAGTACGCTCCAGAATTCGCTTCAATCCACGGTTGGAAATCTCGGCTTGCCCATTGGTTTGGGGATGATAGGCGGTGGAAAGACGGTGATTGACACCATACTTAGCCATGACTCTTGCAAATTGATCATTGCAAAAATGAGTCCCGCGGTCACTGATTATAGCACGAGGAACACCGAATCGAGCAAACAACTGCTTTAAAATGTTCACAACCACCCTCGCATCATTCGTTGGGAGAGCCTTAGCTTAAACCCATTTAGAAACGTAGTCAACGGCTACGAGGATGTACTTGTTCCGATGATGGAAATGGCCCCATAAAATTGATGCCCCATACGTCAAAGATTTCACATTCTTGTATGAAATTTTGAGGCATCTCATCTTTATGTGTGATCTTGCCTTGGCGTTGGCAAGCATCACAATGTTTAACCAGTTCGTGAGCGTCATGATAAATGGTGGGCCAATAGAATCCAGAGTCAAACACTTTCTTAGCGGTGTTGTTGGGACCAAAGTGACCACCAGTGGGTCCTTTATGGCAAGCAGCAAGGATTTGCAAAGCTGCCGGTCCATCAACACATCGACGAATGATCAGATCAGCACATTGTTTGAATAGAAAAGGTTCATCCCAAAAGTAAGTCTTAACATCATTCAAGAACTTCTTCTTTTGTTGGGATGTTAACCCTTTGATGAGAACACCACCCGCTAAGTAGTTTGCAATGTCGGCAAACCACGGGGTGTCATCAAGATTGAGATTTATAGACATTAAGGCCTCAAGGGGGAAAGAGTCATTGATCTCTTTGTTCGGATGATCCCCTTGATATGGATCCTCAAGTCTACTCAAATGATCCGTGGCTAGGTTTTCGGCACCCTTCTTGTCACGAATTTTCAATGTTGAATTCTTGAAGGAGTAAAACCCAACGAAGAAGTCTTGGCTTAGAGTCGTGCTTAGTCATCAAGTACTTCAACGCGGAATGGTCCGTGTATACGATGGTGGTGGATAAAACAAGATAGGGGCGAAATTTTTCAAAAGCATAGACAACAGCTAAAAGCTCTTTTTCGGTTGTCGTATAATGCAATGAGCCCCCGTCATTGTTTTGCTAGCATAGTGGATTGGTTGGAAGTGTTTATTCACTCTTTGGCCCAAGACCGCACCAATAGCAAAATCTCTAGCATCGCACATCAATTCAAAGGGTAGCTCCCAATTGGGGGTAACCAAGACCGGTGCCTTAGTTAGCTTATCCTTAAGAAGATTGAAGGCTTCGATACACTCTTTAGAAAAGATAAAAGGAGTATATTTTTCCAAGAGGTGGGTCATCGGGCGAGCGATTTTAGAGAAATCCTGAATGAATCGACGATAGAAGCCCGCATGACCCAAAAAACTTCTCACACCCTTCACGGTTGAAGGTGGAGGTAATTTGGCTATGACATCTACTTTAGCACGGTCGACTTCAAGACCAGCTTTAGAGATTTTGTGTCCTAGCACAATGCCTTCTTTTACCATAAAATGGCATTTTTCCCAATTCAGAACAAGGCGAGTGTCTTCGCACCGCTTAAGCATACGTTCCAAATTGGCAAGGCAAGAAGAGAAGGAATCCCCAAAGACCGAGAAATCATCCATGAAGACTTCCATGGTTTGCTCAACCATGTCATGGAAGATAGCCAACATGCACCTTTGGAAAGTCCCAGGGGCATTGCATAAGCCAAAAGGCATTCTTTTGTAAGCAAATGTGCCATAGGGACAAGTGAATGTTGTCTTCTCTTGATCTTGGGGATCGATGGGTATTTGGATATAACCCGAGAAACCATCAAGAAAGCAGTAATATTCATTACCCGCTAAACGTTCAAGCATTTGGTCCATAAAAGGAAGAGGGAAATGATCCTTTCTCGTGGCATCATTGAGTTTGCGGTAGTCTATACAAACTCTCCACCCAGTAACGAGACGTGTCGGGATCAACTCGTTGTTCGGATTGGGCACAACGGTGATTCCACCTTTCTTAGGCACACAATGGACTGGACCAACCCATGGTGAATCCGAAATAGGGTAAATCATACCCGCATCAAGAAGTTTGATAACCTCGTTTTTGATGACTTCATGGATTTTAGGATTCACCCTTCGTTGGCTATGAATTGTGGGCTTAAAGTCGTCCTCCATGAGAATTTTATGTGTGTAAAAGTGAGGATCAATTCCGCGAATATCGGAGATTTTCCAAGCGATAGCCCTTTTATGTTTCTTCAACACGGCGATAAGTCGGGATTTTTCTTCGTATTTTAGGTCCTTCGCGATGATGACCGGTAACTTCTTGTTGTCTTCAAGGAAAACGTACTCTAGATGAGGAGGTAGGTCCTTAAGCTCAAGAGTAGGAGGATCCTCAATAGATGGTGTAACTAACGATGGATCATCATTAGTCACCTCTTTAGGAGAAGGAGGAGAAAACGGGTCTTCATTAAGAAGTCTCTCAATAGTAAGAATGTCTTCATCCCAATCGGTGGACGAATCATCATACTTAATATCGAAAGGACCCAAGCTAGGTTCGAAATCATCCAAGTCACTTTCTCCAAAAGGAGTCAATGACGGAGCAATTGAGGCAACGGTCGCAACATTGGGTAGAGAAAAGAGAGTACTTTTGCAAGCATCATGAAAATGTTCTTCACAAGCCTCATCGAGAACATCAATAGCATTAACACTCTCATATGAATAAGGTTGCTTAGAAATCTTACCCATGTTGAAGACAATTTTATCGTCACCAACTCTCATGATTATTTCGCCCGCGGCTACATCAATGAGAGTGCGACCGGTCCTCAAGAAGGAACGTCCAACGATTAATGGAACACGAGGATCCATATCGTAGTCAACGATAACAAAATCCGCCGGGAAGGTGAATTTGTCAACGCCAACGAAAACGTCTTCGGCTATCCCCACTAGATAAGCAACCGTACGGTTAGCTAATTCCAAGGTCATTTTGGTGGGGACAAGCTCGGGGAGAGATAATTGCTTCCAAACACTAAAAGGCATTAAGTTTATACTGGCACCTAGATCGGCTAGGGCCATGCAATTCTCTACTCCCGAGAAGTTGCAAGGAATCAAGAAGCGACCCGGATCACCAAGTTTGGTGGGCAATTTCCTTAAGAGAACGGCAGAGCAATTCTCATTAAGTTGGGTCTGAGCAATGTCAAGAAGCTTCTCCTTGTCACTAAGAAGATCTTTAAACATCTTCGCGTATTTAGGCATGTGAGTGAGAGCCTCGGCAAAGGAGATGTTAAAATTCAATTGTTTAAACATTAGAAAGTTTGAAACTTGAATATCATCCTTGCTCTTTTGCTTCTCTTTCCTCAACCTTGAAGGATAAGGTATATTGGATGAAGAAGAAGGCTTAAGGGGAGTAGGATCACTCACAACCACGGGCGGTGGGGAAATGGGGGTAGAAGGCAAAGGAGGTGGGGAAAGTTGCTCTTTTTCCTTGTTCACAATCACGGGTGGAGGTGTAGGAAGCTCGGGTTCCGTATAACCTTTTCCACTACGAGTAGTGATTGCTTTCATCTCCCCTCTTATATTCGCAACGGTGTTACTTGGAAGAGTACCCGAAGAAGAGGGTTGATTACCTTGGAAGAGCGAACCGATCATATCACGGATGTTAAGCGCTTGAGTGCTTAAAGAATCTCTCATGTCTGCACGAATTTCATTGCTTTGTTTTGCCATGTCATTCCTTAGCTCGGCTCGAATATCGTTCCCTTGTTTCGCCATTTCGCCCTTCAAGTTGACGAATTGACTCTGAAGATTCGTCACCATCTCTCGATTAGTCTTCATGAATGTCTCGACGTCTTGATTCAATGCTATCGGTTGATTGAGAGGTGGAGCTTGGTAAGCTTGAGAATTCCCTTAAGTTGGGTATGGGTTTCTTTGGGATTGATATTGATTGGTAGCACGAGGTTGGGATTGGTTGTTTCGGTTATAGCTTTGTTGTTGGTTTTGGTTTGGAGGAGGGAAACCGGGTGGAGCAAGATAGTTGTTTGAACGATAACTTAGCAAGCTACGGTCTCCTTGAGGACGAGCTTGATAGCCGCCCGTGGGATAAGTACCGTATGCCGCGTTAACGTTTTCAGAAAAATTGCCTTGGGTAGAAGGACAATCATTATAAGAATGAGGACCACCACATGTGTCACAAGAAATAGCAACGGCTTTAGCTTGTTGAAAGTGGTTTGTGGCCATGGTCATGAAATCCTTGTGCATATCCACGATTTGTCGGGTAAGTTCGGTTATCTCGGGATTGGAAGTAGTAGAAGAAACATTGACTCTCGAGTTAGATCTTGAGGATGCGGATGAATCCCAATTCTTGTGGTGAGTAGTCATGTTTTCAATCAACTCTCTACACTCCTCCGGTCTCCTTTTCATAAAAGTACCACCGGCGGCGGCGTTGATCGTGTCACGATCACGAAAAGTGAGACCATTGTAGAAAGTATCAATGAGAGTGACAGGGAGCATGTTGTGATTTGGACAGCGGTCGATCAAATCATTGTATCGTTCCCAAGCATCAAAGAGCGATTCATCATTTTCTTGCATGAATCCACTAATTTGGTTACGAAGGCTTGTGACCATGGATGGTGGGAAGTAGCGCGACAAAAAGCGTTGAGTCATGTCATTCCATGTATGAATAGAGTTCTTTGGGAGACGGTCAAACCATTTTTCGGCATGGTGAGAAAGCGAGTGGGGAAATTGTTGAAGGCGAAGTTCATCCATAGAAACACCGGGTGACTTCATGCTTTGGGTGATGGTAATGAATTTGTCGAGGTGTTTGTTGGCATCATCATCCGGAATTCCGCGAAATGGGTTAGTTGGCACTTGTTGGATCATGTGATGCTTCAACGAAAACTCCTGAGCCGTGATGTGCATCGGCGCAATCGGGCCTCCACGTTCGTTCATGGTGGGTTGACAAAGCTCCTCCATGGTTCGTAAATCAGGTAGGGGAACATTTTTGTTGTTGTTGTTGTTGTTGTTGTTATTCAAATTGGGTAGAGGTGGGTTATTATTGTTGTTATGAACACCAGCCATATCTAAATCTTCACGAGTCTCGGGCTCAGAATAGTTCGAAGATCTAGTACGCATACACCTGCAGAAGAAAAATATACACAGAGAGAATATCTATATAATCTTTTTGGTCCAAACCTTTGGAAAAGAATTGCTTTTTATGATTTTTCAATGTTTTTGTATTTTTGAAGAATTATATATTTTTTATGGTTTTTGAAAACTTTTGAAGCAAGGAAAATAACGTTCAAAGAACGGATCCCAAAATTCAATGCGTCTCTCACTAGAAACCGTTAGTCTTAACGAAAAGAGCCGGCAGCGGCGCCATTTAATAACTGGGTTTTATCCAAGTATCAAAATTCGTAGTTCCAAACCTTTTCGAATTGACTTCCAGTCTAAAGTGCGACTCAATTGTCTTTTGGTGAACAAGAGAATGGTTTGGTTGATTATCTATTTTAAACTAATAGCCATTAAATGTAAATGTCGTTGAGTAAAATAGAGCTTTTAAGATTAAACTAAAGTAACGAGTAAAAAGTAAATGCTTGAAAACTTAAAGACAAGATTAGGAAAATTACTTGAACACTAAATAAATCTAGAACTTGGAAACTTTGCAAAAACAAGAACTAAACCATCGGAAAATTGACATATCGGAATCTGATCGGAATATATGGTCGGAAAGTAAGGCTGATCGGAATACAAACAAGCAAAACTGGTCGGAATATAGGTATGACTCCCAATCGGAATAATGGCAAATCGGAATGTCAAAAATACCCCTCGTCGGAATAGCAATCGGAATGTGGGAATAAGGTTGATCGGAATGTGGTAAAACAAGGCTGTCGGAATGTTTGGAAAAATGGGTCAAATCGGAATGAGGCCAAACTAATGCAATCGGAATGTGTAACAACAACCCCAATCGGAATGTTAATCTTAACACCCAGATCGGAATATGTTAAGACTGCCAAATCGGAATACAATAACCCTAGTCCGATCTATACGATCGGAATACTGAGGTGCTCAATCGGAAAGCCAGAAACCCTTTTCCGATTTGGAGATCGGAAAGAGGGGGTGATGATCGGAAAGCTACAATCGGAAAAGGGTTAAACCTTTTCCGATTTATATGGGATTCGAGAAAAAGCTAGGCAATAAGCTATTATGAATTAGCTAATACCCAAAACTTGAACGAATCTATAATGAAAAGGACTCAATAAGCACAAATAACAACTTTTTCAACTTAAAATAAACAATCTTATAAATCAACTATAAAAAGATGAACTTTTTAAGAAAACTTTTAAAAGTAAATAAGCTAAAAGAAGCGAATAAGCCAATAAGCACAAGAATCTTAAAGCTTAATCGTATGAAAGCTATGTAGGAACAAAAAGATTAACTTTTTAAGCACAAAAACATCAAGATCAACACGGATTTAATGTATTTCGCCCCAAAATTAATCTAAAAATCAAGAAAGGTAGAAAGAGATGAAAGATTAAAAGCTTAACTAGAACTTGATTAATGAAATCAACAATACAAAAGGTTTAATCATGAAAGATTAAAAGAAAGAAAAGATGAAAACTTAGTGAGAGAAAGTGGAGAACTTTCTCTCTCTAAAACTAGAAAGAAAAGTGAAAAAATGAAAACTAAAACTAAAAACTAACCACCCTCCTAATGTGTATTAGGAGGGTATTTATAGGGAAAAATGGAAGGAGTGCATGTGTTGCCTCTTCTTTCTTTCTTTCTTCACGTCTTCTCGACTCGATTTAATTCTTTGTCTTTTCTCGACGTCGTCTCGGGATTTGAACTTGTCTTAATAATTTTCTTCTTTAATTTAGACTTGAGTTCTTCGACTTCATTAAACTTCCGTCTTTAGACTTTTTCTTCGATAAATCTTCAGAATAGGCCTTGGACTTCTGTTCTTTTTGCACTCTTGATCTTTTGACTTCGTCTTTTTTCGTTTTCATCGATAAAAGCCCGTGAAAGCCCGTGTTTTCTTCCTTTTTCATCTTTTGGTCCTAAAACACAATAAAAACACAAACCACGCATAATTCCAACTTTTACGACATAAATCACACGTTTTGGTCTTGTTAGTATTGGAAATAAGTGGTAAAAGGATAAGTGTTTTCACACTTATTATTGGGTTGATGGTTCTAGAGAGAGAAAGTTAGTGAGAGAAAGTGAGAGAGAAATATGTGTTTTTATTAATCAAAAGTGAAACAACCAACCAACCCCCTTTCCATGGTGGAAAGGGGTATTTATATCCAAGCCACTAATAGACTTGGGCCGGCCCATGACAAGCCCATGGGCCGGTTTTACTTAACAAATTAAACAAATATTTAACTACGAGCTATACAACATTCAATAATATTGTGGAGTGACCGATACTTCTAATATACGTTAAAAACGTATTTCTAACAAAATATAAGAAATGTAAATTCTTAAAATAAGGAAGCACGGTTTTAATCCTAAGTAACCATCTTATCCATTACTCGAAAAACCGCCCACAATTGATATAAGTCCGACTCAAGAGTAATAAGTCATTCGCCTTATGTGTAAGATCCTTATGTCATGCATTAATAAGTAGCTACACACTCGCTAAGGAAAGAAAAATAAAACTCACGCAATAATATATATCCGCCGCCTTTTTGAGACTTTGGATCTTCAATCCCGCAACCCGTCAAGGTAATATTAGATTGGAGCAACTATCAAATCCCCGCAACCCTTGTGAGAGTAATATTAGAATTCAATAGTCACTATAATTAACACTTCACTACCCCTCTTGGGAGTCTTGTATAATTATTTTTTTTCTTTTTCTTTTTCTTCTTTTTTTCTCTAGCCACTCATTATTTTCATAAGCCGCTCTTATTTTTCTTTATTCCTCACAAAGAAAGTTAAAAAGAATAAAAGGAAAAACACCCCCTAAGTATTAAGCATGACATATGTCTAGTACACATAAAACGTTCTAACTTAGAATCTTAAGACGTACTTATACCAACCATGAATGATTAGTCAAAAATGCATAAAAGACTACAAACCGATTAAAAATGTTCTTGATTATTTATTAACATATATACATGAGAAGAAAATAGAGGCAAAGTTTGAGAAGGGTTTAGCCACAAGTAATTGTCATGAAGTTTATCTAGCTCTTTTATACTTGCTTCAACTCTATCATCTCCCATTCTCCACAAAATTAAAATCTCAATTAATGAGACTCGTGGATGCTTAACCTAATAGACCAATGAAGGAATACATTGCTAAGGCTACTAGCTAGAGTAAGCTTAGATAAGCAAACTCGGGTTGAGTCAAAAGATTCATGGCGGGCCTAATATGTCAAAGAGATCTAAATTTGTTAAACAATGTCCTTATTATATATTTTCTTTTTATATATTTTTTGATGAAAAATAAAAGAAAGAATATATACAATGCAAATGTGTTATGCAAATGAAAAATGATTAATGAAAAAATTATGAATGCATATTTTTGGTGGCAAAGTAGATCAAAAATTTGAAAAGCGTTGAAAAACTTAATTTTTCCGATTATCATGTTGGCAAAGGCAATGGATTAGGTAAGTCCACTTCGATAGAAGACCCCCCTACACTTAAGCTAAACATTGTCCTCAATGTTTAAGAGCATGGGAGTATAAACTCCCCTACACATATGACAATGAATAGACTTTGTTTAACCCAAGCTGAGGAAAAATCAACTATAGTGAATTCATTTTTAAGCACAATGTGTCTATAAAAAATCACAATAGTAACGAAGTGAACCGGATACAAGGGCCTCCTCCATGAGCTCCAATGCACGTGATGAGAGAGCAACCTTACAAACAACATGAAGACAAAAGGAAGGCCTCCCCCTACACTTATCCTCAAATCTATATCCTTCTTTCTATCCTACAACACTTTAAGTCTAAAAGCTCTAAACCTAGTTATTGAAGCTTGATTTATGGAGTCTCTAGCTTGACTCATCCCACACTTAGAAGTGTCTAAAGCCTATCATGGAGAATAAAAGTTTTACCCTTTTTTAAGAAAAATCTCCATGATGAGGTAAAGCAAGTTTTCAATTATCAAAACTCTATAAATATCCCCCCGGATCAAATACTAATTATCGTCCCACTTATAACACAATCCAACAACTAACTTCCCAAGCAATGGTGAAAAGAGTGAGGTGTTGTTCTCCAAAATGTTTGCCCCTATGTTCTTCAAAAGGTGATAAGGTGAAACTCTTAAATCTCTCACAAGTTTTCCTTTTATTGCATCAGGCGGATACTAAGATGGTTTAGCAAGCTCTATACCAGGATCAAAAATCCTTTCCTTGATGGGAAAACAACAAGTAGTGGTTTCCTTAGAAGATTCCCCCTTATAGGTTACATGTTGAGAGAAAGGTTGTGGAGTAATGGGTAACAACAAGCCCTTTGAAGGAACCATCATGACTTGTTTTCCTTTATCACTTTGAAAGGTTGAGGTGGAAAGGAGAGAAGGTAAAGGATCTTCATGCAATAGAGAATCTAGAAAGAGTATGCCCCCTCCTCATCAACATAACCAAGAGTGTACTCAAAAGGTATATCAACTTCTAAAAACTCATCACTCTCATCCATAATATGTTAATGCAATAATTCCTAAAAACGTTACTTGCATTTTTCGGTCTCACTTAGTTTTGATTACGACAATATGTAAAAACAAGCATTTACAAAAACAACGAAAAACGAATTCTTGACTTCAAGTATTTTTCATTTTACCCATTTTCACTTAAGGTATGAATAAACAAGTACTAACCTTAATCAAGTGATCAAGTGATTTAATCTTTTCTTAAAACTCACTTTTTATTAAGTGTGACAAGTTTTAATTAAACTTTCTTTTTAAGAAATTTTTTTATTAAATTAAATATTTGAAAATTTGAAAATGGCATATTCCCTTTGGACGTGGAATATCCTTTCTGGATATTTTTATAACCAGATATGACCTCCACCACTAAAGGACAAAAAGGGAGCAGAGTCTAGTCCAACGGTTCCTTAGCTCCTAGGCGGTTCCTTATCGATAAGGTACCGTAGGCTAAGATAAGGAACCGCGGGCAGATATAGCCGTTAGCCCTTTGTCCTATAAGTAATGGACCTTTCTCAGATTTTCAATTCACCTCTTTTGCACATCTATTTCCAGATTCAAACACTCTTCTTTAATAACTCAAATCTTTGATCATTTGTTTGATTACTACTTGTTTAAGAAGTGAATCTTGTTCTTTCATCCCTTCCTCTCCAAGTGCAAAGAGAAGAACACTATCCTTGTGAAGTGTTGAGTCCACCACCAAAGATCCATTGAAGATCTAATTTTATACATTTGTTATTGTGTCATAGTTGTGAAGATCCAAGTAGTTGTGTCTATTTGGAAGTTGTGTATGTACTAAGTATAGTTGTGTAGATTGGTCCTAGCTACGATTAGGGCTCGACTTTTAGCTTAGAGTCGGAAATTGGTTAAGCGACGTGTACGGTTTTCTCCACCATAAGGAGCTTGTTGTGTGGTGAACTCTCGAGTAAGGAGTACTCGAGGAGTGGAGTAGGAACGAGGAGTGAGCTTCGTTGCCGAACCACTATAAATCCTTGGTGTTCGGTTTGATCTTTCTTTACACTTAACTCTTTACATTCTTTATTATTTGTGCATATATTTTTGTTAGTATTAGTTTAGTTACACTATCATTGTTCATATTGTGCATAAGAAAATTTCACATATTTCCTCAAGCCTAAGTTTTTGGAAAAAGGATTTTTGATACCACCTTTTAACAAGTAAATTTAAGAAACTATTCAACCCCCCCCCCCCCCCTTCTAGTTTCTTCAATTGGTATCAGAGAGAGGTTGCTCAAGAATTTTTAAAGTATATTGTATTTTAAAACTTGAATCGATCTATGGATTCTAACAAATACCTAGAAGGGCAATCTATGCAAAGACCACTACTTTTTGAAACCGATAGTTTTATTTATTGGAAAAATAGATTTGAAACTTATGTGAAATCAAAAGATTTAGATCTTTGGCATGTTATTACCAATGGTGATTTTTTACCTTATCAATTTAATGAAGTTTCTAAAACAAAAGAATTGGTCACTTTTGACAAAGCTAATGACGATACTAAAAAGAAACTTTCAAAAAATAATGAGGCTAAAATGGTGATTTATAATGCTTTACCTAAGAAAGAGTATGAAAGGATTTTTATGTGTGAAACCGCTAAAGATATTTGGAACACTCTTTTAGTAACCCACCAAGGTAATAGCCAAGTCAAAGAAAGCAAAATCGATCTTCTTGTCCAACAATATGAACAATTTGTCATCTTAGAAGATGAAACTATTGATAGTGCATTTGCTAGGTTTAACACCATTATTACTAGTCTAAAAGCACTTGATGAAGGTTTTTCTAGCAAGAACAATGTTAGGAAGTTTCTAAGGTCTTTACATCCAAAGTGGAAAGCAAAAGTCACGGCGATTGAAGAGTCGAAAGATCTCTCAACTTTATCACTCAATGAACTCATAGGGAACTTGAAGGTTCATGAGATGATAATTTTGAAGGATTCGGAATTAGTGAAAACCAAGAGTGAAAGAAAATCTCTTGCACTTAAAGCCAAGAAGGCACAAAGTGACCATGCTAGTTCCTCGGATAGCGATGACGAGGAGTATGCATTGGCGGTGAGAGATTTCAAGAAGTTCTTCAAGAGACGAGGTCAACACGTTAGGTAACCCAACAATGACAAGAAACCATTCTCAAAGAATCGGTTTGTCAAGAACGAAAAAGGTGATAGGAATTGCTTTAGATGTGGTGATCCAAATCACTTCATTTCATTGGTGAATGTCCAAAGCCCTCTCGCGATAAGAATCACACGACGTTCGTTAGTGGCTCTTGGAGCGATAGCGGTGAAGATGATGATGACAACCCCAAAGAGGAGAAATGTCTTATGGCTCACACTTCTAAAGAGGTACATTCCGAAACCGAATATTATAACTATGATAGCTCCACCTTTGATGATATTGAATTTGAAGGCAAATATGATATTTTACACAAACTTAGTCTTAAATTCATAGAAAAGAATAAAACCTTAAAATCAACCAAAACTAAGCTTGAAAATGAGATCAATGAACTTAGGGAGAAATTAGCAAAACTTGAGAAAAATAAAGAAGTTGATTTAGGTTGCTTATGTTGTGAGAAACTTAGATTAGAAAATGAAAATCTCAAGAGCACCTCAATTAAATTGGAAAAGTTCATGAAAGGTACTAGTGCTCTTTATGATATGTTAAACAAACAAGTTCATTCAAGGGAAAGACTTGGTGTAGGTTTTAACTCAAATGAAGCCTTAACTAGTGAACCTAAACAAGTCAGATTTTCACAAAAATCTCCCACTGTACGTGGTCCCAGATTGTATGGGGCGGTTCCTTATCACTATGGAACTGCCGCCACAGATAAGGTACCGCGGCCAGAACAAGAGTTTTGTGAAAATCATGAACTTTTTAAAAAGTCAAAGTCAGGTGAAAAACCAAAGCATCTTATTGTTAATAAGGTAAAATTACCCATACTTGACGACAATGTTATTGATAAGTTCTACAAGCCATTAAGTAAAAATCTCATGGGAAATAGAAGTTCATCAAGACCATCTTCTACTCCACCTAGAGTACGGAATGAGTCTAAGCCTAGAAGTAGAACGACAACGCCTAGAAGAGATAATCAAAACAATTCTCGATCTAGAAGTAAAACCCCAACACCTAGAAGAAATGATCATAACTCTAAACCTAGATCAAATACACCCAGGAGAAATAACGAACAACAAAATGGTTATATGAATTACTACCCTCCTCCATTTTGTTCTCCATAGGGAACCCCTCCTTCATTCATGCATCCCATCCAAATGCAAGGGATGTTTGGAACTAACAATTTTGAACCCATGAGATATTGGGGACCAAATGTTTGATCTTGTGTGTTATTACCTAGATATGCTTGGGAATTGATTTGGAGCCAGACGAGTGGATTAAGGATAGTGGATGTTCTAAACACATGACGGGTAATCGAAGTTTGTTCTCGTACTACAAAGCATATGATGGAGGTAACGTCACATTTGCAAGTAGTCTATGTGGTAATATCATTGGCAAAGGTACGGTTTCTCTTGACTCTATGACCATTGAAAATGTTGAGCACGTAGATAACTTAGGGTTTAACCTTTTAAGTATAGGTCAAATTTGTGACAATAAGTGTAAGGTCATCTTTTCGAAACATGACAGTGAAATCGTAAAAGATGGAAAAGTCATTGGAAAAGGTGTTAGAAAGCATGGGCTTTATGTCATGAAGGTCAATAAGAAGTCAAAAGACAACATATGTCTTGCGACTATAGATGATAGTTCTACTCTTTGGCATAGGAGATTAGGTCACGCTAATATGCGCTTAATTCAATCTTTAGTCTCTAAGGAGTTGGTAAGACACCTCCCCAAGTCACAAAGCCAATAATTTGGTTTCGACCTCTCGGTGCATAGAGCTCCTACATATGGATCTCTTTGGACCTTCCGCCATACGGAGTTATGGAGGTAACCTTAATACCATAGTTATAGTTGATGACTATTCTAGATTCACTTGGACTAGATTTTTGGCATCTAAGAATGAAGCTTTCGATCACTTCGAAATCTTTAGTCAAAGAATTCAAAATCAATTAGGATGTCCAATTGTCTCTATTAGGACGGATCATGGTAGGGAATTTGATAATGAAGTGCAATTTGGTGCCTTTTGTGAAGCTCATGGTATTACCCATAACTTCTCAGCTCCTCGCACTCCACAATCAAATGGGGTAGTTGAAAGGAAGAATAGGACTCTTCAAGAGATGAGTAGGACGATGTTAAACGAGCAATCTTTGCCTCAAAAGTTTTGGTGCAATGCCGTGGACACATCGAATTATATTCTCAACCAAATTCTTATTCGACCTTTCCTAGGAAAGACCCCCTATGAGATTTTTAAAGGTAAGAAACCCTCATTGGAATACTTTAGGGTGTTTGGAAGCAAGTGCTTTATCCTCAACACCAAAGACTACCTTACCAAGTTTGACCCAAAGTCTTACGAAGGTATCCTCTTAGGTTATTCCAAAACTAGCAAAGCCTACATAGTCCTAAATAGAACCACGGGGGTTATTGAAGAATCACTCAACGTAACCTTTGATGAAACCCCTCCTTCACCCAAGACACCACCATTGGTTGATGATGACTTGGATGAATTAGAAGTAGTTAAAGCCAACGAGGTTAGAAAAATAGGAGTTGAAGACCTTAATGTTGAAAAGGAAGTAACATTAAGGAGTCTAGGGATCATACTCTCAATAATATCATTGGTGACTTAAATCAAAGGACCCTAAGATCTCAAGTCCAAGACCAAAGCAACTTCTTTTGTTTCATCTCCTTGATTGAACCAAAGAATGTTAAAAAAGCTTTGATGGATGAAAGTTGGGTCATTGTGATGCAAGAAGATTTAAATCAATTCGTTGCCAATGATTTTTGGGAACTTGTTCCTCCACCTAGAAGTTCTACCATTATAGGAACCAAATGGGTCTTTAGGAATAAGTTAGATGAAAATGGTGTTGTGTATCGTAACAAGGCTAGACTTGTATCTCAAGGCTATAATCAACAAGAAGGGATTGATTATGACGAGGCATATGCACCGGTAGCAAGATTAGAATCCATTAGAACCCTTTTAGCCTACGCTTGTGCCTTAGATTTTAAGCTTCAACAAATGGATGTAAAGAGTGCGTTTCTTAACGGTTTGATCAATGAGGAGGTATATGTGGCTCAACCTCCCGGCTTCATTGATTTTGAGAAACCGGATCATGTTTACAAGCTTAAGAAGGCACTTTATGGTCTCAAACAAGCACCCAAAGCTTGGTATGATAGACTTAAAGAGTTTCTTGTTAAACATGAGTATACCATGGGGATGGTAGACAATACACTCTTTACAAAGAAGAAAGGTCCTCACCTCATAATCGTACAAATATATCTTGATGACATTATATTTGTGGCTCAACTTGTCAAGAATTGTGTGATGACTTTGCCAAAATCATGCATCATGAGGTTGAAATGAGTATGATGGGAGAACTTAACTTCTTTTTAGGACTCCAAATTAAACAAATGGACGATGGTATTTTCTTTAGTCAATCTAAGTACGCTAAAGAAATGCTAAAGAAATTTGGATTAGAAGAATCTAGACCAATGAAGACCCCTATGGCCTCGGATACTAAACTCACCGTAGATGATGATTGTGAGTCGGTAGACAACACCAAATATAGAGGTATGATTGGTAGTTTGTTGTACCTAACGGCAAGTCGACCGGATATCATGTTTAGTGTTTGCCTTTTTGCTCGCTTCCAAGAGGCTCCCAAAACCTCTCACCTCGAAGCGGTTAAGAGTATCTTCCGATACATTAAATGCACTATACATTTAGGATTATGGTATCCTAAAGGGACCAGCGTAGAAACCATTGTCTACGCGGACTCGGATCATGCGGGAGACTATGTGGACCGGAAAAGCACTAGTGGAGTTTGTACCTTCATGGGTTGTTGTTTAACTTCTTGGTTCTCCAAGAAACAAACCGCTCTTGCAATATCCACCACGGAAGTCGAGTATGTGAGTGCCGGAAAAGCATGCCAACAAGCTCTATGGATGAAGCAAGCGCTTGTTGATTACGGGATTTCTCTTGATGATGTTCCCTTCATGTACGATAATAAAGGTGCTATAGACCTTAACAAGAATCCCGTGCAACATTCGCGAACCAAACACATAGAAATTCGACACCATTTCCTTAGGGATAATGTTCAAAAGGGGAACATTTCAATTGAGAAGGTACCCTCCGAAGACAACTTAGCCGACATCTTCACTAAGCCACTTAAGATGGAACCTTTTAATTACTTGCGTCTAGGTCTAGGATTAATGGAACATCTTCCTTAATTACCTTCTTTTCTTTTTGTGTGTTTTCTTTTGTTTTACCACTTTGAGTCATTGAGTCTTCCAAACTCTTTTTGAGAAACCCTCTCTTCTCCTTTTCAAAATTCTCAAAGTCTCTTTCGAAAATGGTTGAGAAATGCTTTTGACATTGTTAATTCAATCTAAAAACGGTTTTTTATAGATTCTCGCTATTAATCTAGAGCTTACATAATTCATATGTATAATTCTCTCAAACATAGCAAGAACAAGATAGAATCATGGAGGATTATTGTGTCATGACTTAAGGTCTTGTCTTACACACCTCCTACATCGATTTTTTTATCCATGTATTTTGGTCAAATCTCTATTTGGTAAGTTTGCATACGTTTTTTGTCTATCTTTGCTTTTAAACATATCCCTATGATAAGTTAGACTAGAAAAATAAGATTTGCTGAAAAATCTTCCTCCAAACACCAAACACAGCCTCTGCAGGCGGTTCCATATGTGAACCGCGGTTCCTTAGTGATAAGGTACCGCCAGTCATGA
The DNA here is from genome assembly GCA_025667525.1 of Glebionis coronaria. Taxonomy (NCBI): domain Eukaryota; kingdom Viridiplantae; phylum Streptophyta; class Magnoliopsida; order Asterales; family Asteraceae; genus Glebionis; species Glebionis coronaria. The sequence goes on along the minus strand of CM046879.1, from coordinate 189,310,818 downwards.
TAAGGAACCGCATACAGTGCCTTCCTTTTTCAGGTTTTTGTCTGAAATTCCAGATTTGCTCCAACATTTTTAAGAATCTTTGTTTCAAACCCTTTGACCACCCCAAAAATACCTTAAGCCTTCCCTATTTAAACCATAAGCATTTTGCCATACTTCACATCCCAAAATGTCTTATTCTCCCAATGAAAGCCTTGAATCTCCTCCATTTTCTCCAATTGCTTTCAATCCCAATTCACCCAAGAATACTCTTAATCACATCTCTCCTACCAAGAATGTTGATTGTGGAACATCTTTTCTTCCACCACCACCCTTTTGTGTTCTTCCTCCTTCTCATGATAATGTCATGCACCATGGAACATATTGTCATTGTTGTCAATATCAACATCTTGCTATGGCACACATCTATGAGGAGTTGAGCTACATCAAGAGTCTCTTAATCAAGCCTCCTCTTCACTATGATTATGAGATTTCCAACAAGCCACCACCACCACCCTCCGTCATTACCTTGTCTTTCAAATAAGCATTGGTTGCTTATCTACAAGACACCAAATTCAAGCAAATCTTAGAATTTTAGAATAACTAGGATTAGATTTATGCTTTTGGCTTGTTTCTTTTTCCATACATCTTTGTATGATGTTCTTTTAGTAACCTATCTTGGATCTTTGTCTTTATGTTTTCTTCTCTTTTATTTTGTAACCTATTGCTATATCTTGTTGGTTGTTTCTTTTGTTCAACTAACCCTTCTATGTAGCTTGTCACCATATCTTGATTCCTCGGTGCCCCAAGCTAGGGGGAGTAAGCACCAAGGGGGAGTCTTTGCAAAGTCCGTCTCTTCAACACCGACTTGTGCAACCTTTTTGCTTCGACAAAGGGGGAGAAATGAATAAACTCGTCTTCGAAAATCTTGTTTTTCTGTGATTGAGTTTATGTATTGTCGGAATCAAAAGGAGGAGATTGTTAATGCAATAATGCCTAAAAACGTTACTTGCATTTGTCGGTCTCGCTTAGTTTTGATTACGACAATATGTAAAAACAAGCATTTACAAAAACAACGAAAAACGAATTCTTGAGTTCAAGTATTTTTCATTTTACCCATTTTCACTTAAGGTATGAATAAACAAGTACTAACCTTAATCAATTGATCAAGTGATTTAATCTTTTCTTAAAACTCACTTTTTATTAAGTGTGACAAGTTTTAATTAAACTTTCTTTTTAAGAAAATGTTTTATTAAATTAAATATTTGAAAATTTGAAAATGGCATATTCCCTTTGGACTTGGAATATCCTTTCTGGATATTTTTATAACCAGATATGACCTCCATCACTAAAAGACAAAAAGGGAGCGGAGTCTAGTCCAGCGGTTCCTTAGCTCCTAGGCGGTTCCTTATCGATAAGGTACCGCGGGCTAAGATAAGGAACCGCGGGCAGATATAGTCGTTGGCCCTTTGTCCTATAAATAATGGACCTTTCTCAGATTTTCAATTCACCTCTTTTGCACATCTATTTCCAGATTTAAACACTCTTCTTTAATCACTCAAATCTTTGATCAGAAGTGAATCTTGTTCTTCCATCCCTTCCTCTCCAAGTGCAAAGAGAAGAACACTATCCTTGTGAAGTGTTGATTCCACACCAAAGATCCATTGAAGATCTAATTTTATACATTTGTTGTTGTGTCATAGTTGTGAAGATCCAAGTAGTTGTGTCTATTTGGAAGTTGTGTATGTACTAAGTATAGTTGTGTAGATTGGTCCTAGCTACGATTAGGGCTCGACTTTTAGCTTAGAGTCGGAAATTGGTTAAGCGACGTGTACGGTTTTCTCCACCATAAGGAGCTTGTTGTGTAGTGAACTCTCGAGTAAGGAGTACTCGAGGAGTGGAGTAGGAACAAGGAGTGAGCTTCGTTGCCGAACCACTATAAATCCTTGGTGTTCGGTTTGATCTTTCTTTACCCTTAACTCTTTACATTCTTTATTCGTTGTGCATATATTTTTGTTAGTATTAGTTTAGTTACACTATCATTGTTCATATTGTGCATAATAAGATTTCACATATTTCCTCAAGCCTAAGTTTTTGGAAAAAGGATTTTTGATACCACCTTTTAACAAGTAAATATAAGAAACTATTCAACCCCCCCCCCCCCTTCTAATTTCTACATAATAGAATCCTCCTCATCACCATAAATCATAGATTGGTATATCAAAGATTGGTGACTCCTCAAAACTCAAGAAAATGTGATCATCAAAGAATGGAGATTCGCAAGTGGAGAACTCATCATCACTATAATCATCATATGTTGGTGTATCACAAAGAAGAGATTCCTTATCACCAAAATACTCATTGGTTTCTTCATTATAGTGGAAAGTGGGTTATCAAATGATGTTTCAAAGAGAGGATTGGAATGAATCACAAAATCAACAAAGTTAAGCTCTTGAGGTCCCTGAAAATCCAAGGATGAGGAAATGGAGGCAATGGTTTCAACATAAGGAAGGTCATAATCTCCACTTGTGCAAGCTTCATAAAAATATTCATCACAAACTTCATCAAGGATATCATATTGGGTTTCTTCCTTATTAACAACATAAATATGCTTCACTGTTACGGTCTCATTAGATTTCTTTGACAACTTTCCCATGTTAAACATAACTCTTTCATCTCCTACCCTCATTGTAAGTTCACCTTCCGCCACATCTATAAGAGTACAACCCGTTCTCAAAAATGGCCTACCAACTATTAGAGGAACTCTCGGATCCATATCATAATCAACCACCATAAAATCCGCGGGAAAGGTAAATCTATCCACCCTAACAAAAACATCTTCCGCAATTCCCACCGGATAAGCTATGGTACGGTTGGCTAACTCAAGAGTCATCCTAGTAGGAGTGAGCTCGGGAAGTGAAAGTCTTTTCCAAACCGATTATGGCATGAGATTAATGCTTGCCCCAAAATCCGATAGTGCCATGCAATTTTCCACCCCCGGGAAATTGCAAGGAATCAAAAACCTCCCTGGATCTCCAAGCTTAGTAGGAAACTTCTTAAGCAAAACCGTGGAGCAATTTTCATTTAAGGAAGCATTAGGCCAATCCACCAATTTCTCCTTGTTAGAAAGAAGGTCCTTGATAATCTTAGCAAATTTAGGCATATTAGCTAAGGCTTCCACAAAGGATATGATTATGTTTAGTTGCTTGAACATCCTAAAAAAGTTTGACACTTGAATATCATCTTTATTCTTAAGCTTTTCCTTTCTCATTCTTGATGGGTATGGGAGACTTGGTTTTGGTTGAGGTTGAGTGGTTGATGAAGGATTTTCTTTGTTGGTTTCTTTATTGATGGGTGTGGAGGTTAAAGGAGTAGAAGGTGTAGGTTGAGAAGGTGTAGGTGTTGAAGTGATAGAGCTTGAGGGTGGTGAGTAAGATGTAGAAGGCTTATCATAAGGTGGAACCATAGTAGGCTTAACCATAGAAGGTGTAGGAGGTGAAGGATCATTAGTTGTCTTTCCACTCCTTGTTGTGATAGCATTGACATCAGCCCTTGGATTTGTTTGTGTGTTTGAAGGTAAAGCACCTTGTGGCCTTTGATTAAGAAGCATCATAAACTTTTTGTTTGTTTCCTCATGCATTTCCCTCATTCTTTTCTCATTGGCTTGGAACCTCCTTTCATTCTCTTGATTCATTTTGTGAAGAAGCTCAATGGTGTTAAAATCATGTGGCATATTTCCTTGAAAACCTTGGGGTTGGAAAGGTGGAGGTTGGTTGTAAAACCATTGGTTGTTGCCTTGAAAGTGATTTCCTTGATTGTGAAAGGTATTGGGTGCTCTATAGTTGTTTTGTCCCTTGTAATTTGGCCTAGGCCCTTGATTTCTTTGAAGCAATTGAGGAGGATTGTTTTGAGTTTGGGTAGGTGGTTGGGGTGGAAAGCCGGGTGGAGCAAGGTAGTTATTTGACTTTTAAGAGAGATTGTTTGGGTTGATGTTAGGTTTAAAATGCTCTCGATGTTCTTCTTGATAAGCATAACACTCAACTTGGTAATTTTGAACCTTGTCACATTGTTGGTAAGAATGAGGACCTCCACAAGTCTCACATGAAATAGCAATGGCATTCACATCATTGGTAGAATTTTTGTTCAAGGTGATTTCACAAAGTTTCAAGAGTGTATCATTCATTGTATCAAACTTTTGAGAGATAATCTTTTCAAATTGTGGAGTAGCACTCTCTTGCACCACATGAACCCTCTGATCAATTTGTGTGTTTGTTTGCACCATGTATTTAGTTTCAATAATGTCCCATGCCTCTTGAATGGATTTGGAAAGAATATTCCCACCCGCGGAGGAGTTGAGAGAATCTTGATGATGTGGTCTTAATCCATTGTAAAAGGTATTGATTTGGTGAACTTCATTGAATCCATGATTGGGGAATTTTCACAATAACTCCTTGAACTCTTCCCAAGCATCACTAAAGGTTTGGCTAGGTTTTTGTTGAAATATAATAATTAGGTTTCTCAATTCCATGGTCTTATATGGGGGAAAGAACTTGTTCAAAAACTTCTTAGTAAAGTCATCTCAAGTAGTAATGCTCTTAGGTGGTTGTGTATCTAGCCAATACTTAGCATTGCCCTCTAAGGAGAAGTGGATAAAGATCAACTTAATGGCATCATAGGGAACTCCATTGTACTTAATGGTATTGCAAAGAGATAAAAACTTCTTGATATGATCATTTAGATTATCACTAGGTCTCCCAAAAAATAGTGTGTTTGAAACCAAGCTAACCATAGATGTCTTAAGCTCAAAGGTGTTTGCGGGTATCTCTGGTATAACAATAGCATCGGCATATCCTTGCACATTGGATTGGAGGTGTTCCATCAAAGGTTGATTGTCAACAGCGGCCATGGCTTCTTATGTGTTGTTCAAAGCACGATTCTCAGGATCGGCTTGATGGACGGTGTTGTTTTTACTCTTTCTCTTTTTCTTACTTTTCGGAGGAAGGGGTTGTACACCAAAAGGTATTTGTGCACTCCCGCGGGTGAGCATGCAACTCAAATCAAGGAGTGAGAGAGAAGCTCTCGTTCGACTTTAGAAAAGAAGGGATTATCCTTACCGAGGTTCAATAAGTAATATCCACAAGAAAGTATAGTATATGTAAGTAATACTTGGGTGCAAGACCCCCAATCAAGCTTTCCTTCTTAGAATACGCACTAGTGAACAGGGGGTTAGGTGGCGCGAAGCACTTAAGTACCTATTAACCCTTAGACGGCATTTTATAGCACGTCGCCTTTCTATTCACTTTGTAGTTTATATTCTTCGAAATCTTGCCTATTGGAAGTATTTATCTATTCTTGCTTTAATTAAATTTGATCGATACACGTGTCAAGGACCGGAACACTCCCGAACACGGTGTATTGCAAAAGCAATACTTATGGAAGTATGTGTATTGAGTGTTCGTATACGTATACGTATCTACATATAATAATATAAAGAAAATATTTTCGTATTTTTTTAATGAAAATACTATATGTACGTAAAAACCGATGAATACCAATAATATATATTTTTGGGTGCAATCTCTTAGGAAAAAGGTTGCTTTTTTGGAACTTTTTTTTTGGTTCAATTCTTTAGGAAAAGAATTGATTTTGTTATTTTTTAGTTTTTTATATTTCTATATTTTTGATTTTTTTATGTTTTTTGTTTTTGATTTATGATACGTAAAATAACGTCCACTCGGGGAACGGATCCCAAAATCCAATCGAAACCGTCAATCAATAGTCTCTCGTAATGTCATGAACCGGAAGTGGCGCCATTTAATATTGAGTATTTGTAAGTTCGTTTATTCTCGATTCTTGACAAATTGAAAGGCCTACTAATATCGAGCTTTAAATTGTTCTTGGTTGTTAAGGGTATTTGGATTCTATTTCTAATTCAAACCAACACGTAAAAAGATGAAAATATTAAGGCTACGTATTCGTAAAACAAAGTGCAAGTATCAATTACTATTCACAAAGTACAACAATCTAATGCATAAAAGTAAAAGAACTTGAAATGTAAACTAGATGATAGTATAAGGACTGAAAATGTAAATTCAGAAACTAAAAGTACCAAATATGTAAAATATAACAAACTAGTTAACCAACTTAACGAATTTCTAAAACTCCTAACTAAATTTGTAACAAACTGAAATTGGAAGCACTAAAGTTTTGCAAACCCTAAAAATTATGAAGTTTAGCTCTGATTACAACTACTAACAAAAACAAAGGACTATTTTGCAAATAAAACTATAACTTTTGAGAAAACGGGTAAGCCAAATCGAATAAGCTGTGAGAGCTTATTAGTGAACCAAATTCACTCTAGTTTGTTTTAAACTGCTTAAAATCGAAAATAAGCTAGGTTGGTAACCGGAAATTGCTTAAAAGCTTGTAAATCTCAAGTTAGCTTATATCAATAAGCCAAGAATGAGCCCATTTGAAATCTGAACATCCAAAATTCGATTTTTTGCACAAACTGATTAATCAACTATCAAAAAGATTGGAATGTCTTTTAGAATAAATGATCAACTGAATAAGCCAGAATCTTGAATAAGCTAAAATTGGCTTATTTGACCAAGTTTGACCAAAAAACTCAAAAAGCTGAAACTTTCAGAATTTAATCAATACATGTTGGCAAGTTCTTTTGTGAAAGAAAATAGGAATATTTATGAAGTGGACAAGGAGATCTAGCAAAACAGTTAGCACTTCATCACATGGAATGCATTTTGCTAATAAGCTGACTAAAAAGCTAATTTCTCACTGCAAAGCTTAAACTGTATTATTTCCTTTTAGGCACTGAAACTTTAGATGTTAAACTATAAATGTGAAAAGGTTTCATCTAATTTTATCCAAAAACCAAGAAATGCCAAAGGACCAAAGTTTACTAGTTTACTGATGAACTTGTTAAAGAAACTAACCCAAAGATTTTAGACTACCATTTGCCTGTTTGAAAACTTGTTTGACCATAAAACTTTTTCTAAAATGTTTACACTATAGGACTAAGTGTAAATGAACACAAATCAACAACTTTTAAACTCTAAATCACCACAATTGATCCAGAACAAAACACACCTTAAAATCTGAACAAGAGATTTTTACAATCACTATTTGAGTTTTAGTGAATGACAGCTGAAAACACTTATTGAGACATATCAAAATGATGAATTGAAAATGTTTTGAGCAAAGAACAAGCTAGTTAACCAGTTAAAACTCTAAATGACTTCTAATGATCCGTTAGTGATGTAAAAAAACAAATTTTAACCAATTGAGAGTGAATTAAAAGCTGTAATACCACAAGTAAACTGTCAATCTACAAAATTAAGCTGCAAGTAATCTAAACACTCAATCAGTTCAGCAAATAGTGGTTATTCTAGGAATGTAGCATGCATGGACACTTTAGAGGAACAAAAATAGGAATTTTGAAACTTTTTAGTTTGAAGCCTCCATTGTAGGAGTAGAGAGGCGCTAAGCCTTCTAACAAACTCTAAACCACCAATAATCAACCAAAAACACCAAAACTGCTACAATGATCACCTTGCTACACTGCATGAATTTGACTGCAAATGAACTCCAAATGAAAAACTGAATAGCTACACGTCTTCAAAGTATCACACAACATCCATTGATCATGGAAGATTAACAGAAACACACAGTATCAACAGGAATTGAGTAATGAATGAAGTAGAATAAGATTTGAGTAAACTGAATTTTGAACTTTATTTATTGGAGGGGAAAGTGGTTACAAGTAGTTGTTAACTAACTAACTAACTCTTAGGTGTGTGTCAAGCACCTAAGAGTAGTTCTAACTGAAAGAGAAGTACTGGAATTGAGCGAGAAAAATAAAGTGTGTGTTTTATCACACCTAAAGTCTACAATCACAAATGAGCTATCAATGGTCTATTTATAGAGTGAGGATGAAGATTAGCTGGTGTTGGTGACGTGTTATGTCCAATCTCTGAGCTTCACGTTGCCTCTTCTTGTTGATTGTGTAAATCGGCTCAAGAACACATTTAGCGGTTTTTGATCCAATGATTTGCAATCCAATTAAGTGATTTGAATGGACTCCTTGCTTGATTCTGAGTCTTTTTCATATATGGCACTTGATCTGAAATTCACTCTAGCTAAATCCCCAACCTGGGCTCGTTACTTGTTTGAATATGCAACATGGAAGAATTTTAGGGTGGAAAGTGTTTCACACGAATCATAATCTATTTTGGATATAAGTATTATTGCATGGCGAGCTGTGATTGGATGAAAGAGAGAAAGTGTGCTCCACTGTTCAGATTTCATATTAAATGTGAGAGGCGGCTAGTGGATGAGCTGGCAGCTTATTTGGTGATCCTTGACCCATTTTTCCTTGATTCTCATTGGTGCTTGGCCACTTCACACGGATTGAACCAAACTTGGTGTAAAATTGTCACTTTTAGCCCCTAAACTTTGGCAGCTTCATGTTTTAGACTTAAGACTTCATTTCTTTGGCAAAATTAGTCCTTTGACCTTCATTCTTGATTATTTGAGCCCTTTGACTTGGTTGACTTGAGAGTTGACCAGTTTTGACTTTGATCTTGACTTTTCTAAAATTGCACTTTAGTCCCTCAACTTTTGAATGTTGTTAAGATAGGTCCTTTATCTTCAAATGGCTTGTCATATAGCATCCTTCTTGTCTTTTCTTCATAAAAGAGCTTGATTTCACTTGTTTACTTCAAATTTGTATCCTTGTTACCTAAATAAGCACAAATACAAAACGTACCACATAATACTACTTTATTGTATAAAAGTTAGGTATTTGCTATGTGTTTTAGGGTGATTTGTTGACTTATTGATATGAGATTTTGCTCATATCACCAAGCTATTGTTGGAAATTGATATATCCTCCCTGGTGGTGATGTAAAATCTACGACAATGACTTCTTTTAAAGTTGAGCAAGATTTTATAGGTGTATGTGCAAATAAGCAAAACATTAACAAACACTATACGAAAAAATTTAAAGAGTAATATGCATAATTAAAGCGTTAACTAGTTTCAACTTAGTATAAGCATGTTGTTAACATGTACAAAAACTATATAATAAATCCATTGGTAGTATGAAAAAACTAATATAAACACCAGCAAAATCTTGGACCTGTCTAGTATGTGTTCGATTTACACAAAAGGGCGGTGCGGCCATTCTCAAGCAAAAAACAATCGGGGATGAAAGTAGCTATTAGTAGAGTAGTGTTTCGATCATATTGGAACTGGGAGGGAGACTTTAACTTTTGCGTATTGCGGATATTTTGACACGTGTTTGTAATATCGGGAAAAGCCTTCCAGGGATTTTTTTTTTCGCACAAAGGAAAATGTGAGGTGATTTTGTTAGGGAGAAAGGAAAGGATGAAAATACCCTCACGTGTAGGACACACATGGGAAATAACTGAAGGAATATGTACATGAAATAATTTATGAAAACCTAATCATCAAATAAATAACTCAAACAACATCATAGTAAGGAATATGTACGTGTCATTATTTATCAACAAAAATTAATTAGACAAACCCTAATTTGTATGTAATTTTTCGCACAAAGGAATATGTACGTGATAAAATTAATTAGACAAACCCTAAATTGTGTGTAGTTTTTGCTGATAAATACGATGTTAATCGTTAATTAGTCGTTATTTATCACGTGGTTAATTGTTAAATCATGGTTCGGTCCATGGGAATCATACATGTTTACCATGGATCATGTGTTCTTGATTAATTTATTTAATTGAAGTCATGATTGATGTGGTATGCATGAAGTATGTGATTAATTGTTAATTGGGTATATGTTTCACTTAATGTTTATTGTTTTGCTTTTGATTATAATTGTTATATATCATATTTCAAGCAAAGGGTTTTTCGAAAATAAAAAAAACCGGACTAAAACTATATGAAATTTTATTTATTATAAGCTTATTCTTGCACGGTCATATGTGGAAACAAATGAGTCTCCCATACATGGTTTTAAATCTAACTCACGTCGTGACTAGAAAGAACCAAGTTTATAATGTGTTTCTATTTTAAAGATGTAAAATTTTATTAATGGTGTAATTTGCAAAAGTACTATTTAGTTGCAAGGATAAGGTTCGGGGAAATTCATCAAGACTTCGGTCTTGTAGATACCATGACCCTATAATGTCGGACTACTTGTAGTTTTCTTACCTTGTATACTATTTAGGAAGCCGCGATGGTCTAGGTTTTAATGATTTTAATAATTCTTTAATCTTTTCCCGCAATAAAATTAAACTTCTATAAATGGACAACATGTTGAATCGTCAATTTTTACGATATCACTATTTATACAATTGATTTGTGAGTTAAAAAAATTGATGTTTATAATTAAAGAATTGAGTAAATTTTTCTTAAATTTTCATGATACAAAGATGTTGCATGCTTCCTTGTACATGTTTTGTAATTGTCACACATTATACCCTTTGAAATAAGTTTTTTTGCCACCCAACTAGTAAAAACACTTGCACTTACTCTTTCACCATACGTGAGACTGTGGTGATTTTGTAACCCAAGGTGATATAATACACTCAATTATGAGACGTTAGTGCTATATAATCACAGTTTTTTGTTGGACGACTTAAGCAAGTGAAGGTATGTGAGACCTTAACTCGTGGCAATTGATGGGATAAACATGTTCACTTTTTCACTAAGTAGAGTCCCATTATTCTAGAAGTTGTATTGGATGCAATTATTGAACGTCAGTTACCCCTTGAATACAATCATCACTAGCAGATCAACTTATACGGTGGTGGTATGTCTCTAGCTTTTAGAAAAATAATTGTTTATTTATAAACATGGGTATTGAATTTTCTATAAAGGTAATATTATCGAAAATACTAAATTTAATTTTGTGATTCTTTAAAAGTATTACTGGAACAAAGTTCCATAAATTTATGTTTGTTTGACAAATAAAGTCTCATTTTCTTGGAAGAAAGAGAGAGACATATACCTATCATTTTTTCTTGTAAGGAAAAGCTATTAATAGGTTCGACTGGATTATTGTAATTATCAATCTTTAAGCGAACTTAAATGTTTAAGTAGATTTGTACAACTCATTGTTTCAAGTGGATTTCTTACTCTTATTTGAGTTTTTTAGAATCTTTTAAACTAATAAGTCTCTTAGCAATCTCAGGCAAGCGATGTTTCTTTTGTTCTTTACATATCGATACCCCTTAAGGCTATAATCAATAAGAACAAAACAAGTACTTTGTTTGCTTATTGTGATTATAATAACTAGCTTTATTTACACTAGTTATTATGTTTTAACCCGATGTAGGATCTATATACCCTTATTGAATGGTAGGCCTAATATGGAGAATAATGCATGCTAGTTTTCAAGTTAATGAAAGCATGATAAATAGTACATAGTAGAAATTGATACACTCTCTATAATACATAAGTAATTGTTACTTGTGGGTATTTAAAGCGAGTAGGAAAGTAAATAAATCGCTATTATGTTTTTTTGGTGAAGTAACATTTGTAATGTTGCCAAATCCAGTGAGAGCATTGCGTTTTACTACTGAAAATACATTAATTTAATGTTGTCTATTTCAGTGGGAGCTACAAGCTTGTTTACCTTCGTAATAATCTATATTATTTCTAGTTTGACTTGAAATAATAACTTATTTTCAGAATATGAAGAACCACAATTTGAAGGATAATTACATCCTATTTTATATGATAATCACATTTGAAGTATTTTCCATATAATAATTATGCATGATTTCTTATAAAACCATGTGGTTGACATTATATTAGTTATTCAAATATACATGATATTATCATATCGTTCACATAAACAATTGTATTTCGTGGTTGTTTATATGTATACATGATGTTGTGTCATCACAAGTGGGAGAAATTTTATTGTGTGTAAGGTACAACACATAACAATATGACAAATGGTTTTTTGACTACGAGATAAGAATCTAATATTATATTAAGGCTTATAAATTTAATTGTCAATGTATGTTGTCTTGTTTAGAAAATTTCAAGATATAAATAACAAGCTACTTTAACTATTTTGTTTATAGTTTCTTGGAATATTTCTTATTATGTTTCTTGGAATGTACATAAATAAATACTGAAGTAAGCAACTAACTTAAAGTTTTTAAATTATTCAAATGATAAATAATGTATATATAGTTATTGAATTATCAAAAGATGTATACATTAGTGAAAGTTTATGGACTTATATTTAATAGTTGATGAGATAGATAGTCTCATCGTCCAAAAAGGGCTTTAAATGCATTAAATATCATGAAAATAACCAAATATATGCTTCTGTTTGTTGCTTGTGTATTTTAGGTACGGATATTGAGAAAATGACAAAAGATCACAAGAATCATGCAAAAACGAACACGGGAAACGAAGCCGCACATTGAACCAAGCCCTAATGAAGAATTTTCCAAGAAAACCCTTGAAGATTTGAAGATTTATGAAGAAGGGTCCTCCAATATTGAATAATTGACACTTTATACCCTTGTATCTTCATAATTACAAGATTGGTCCCTAAAGTTTGTCAAAATTGCAAAAAGGGCCCTCGACTTTGAAGAATTGGCAATTTTAGTCCCTCAACAAAACTAAAATGTCAATATTAGTCCTTCTTAAAGTCAAACATACCATGAAGGACTTGAAGTTACAAGAAATTACAAGTTTGGTCCTTTAAAAATGTCAAAATTACCAACAGGACCCTTGACTTTGAAGAAATGGCAAAAATGGTGTGACAATCCGTCAATTTACGATTGATATCTTATTCTAAAATATTATTTGAAAATATTATTTTAATGTTACAATATGAACTCACTTATTTTTGGGAAGAAATTTGGATTTACGTCTTGGAGTAGCATCGACTACGTCTAAATCGGAGGATTCAACGTTACGTGCTTACGTTTACATACACCGTCTTTGGTGACAGTCCGACATTTCAGAAAATAAATTTATCCGTAAATATTATTTTGGAGTTTTAAATTTGTGTTGGCTCATAAACTCACAAATTTATGAGAAAAGATTAGGACTTACGATTTTATTTTAACGTCCTTTTACGACTAAACCGGAAACCTTAGGATTACGTATTTACGTTTTCGAACTCCGTTTTTGATGAGACAATTTTTATTGGATTCGTTTTGTGACGTTGATTCATAATTTATAAAAACGTTTTTCGTAAAACGACCCGAGGGCACGCAAATCGAGGAAACTAGAATCGAAGAGTACCCGTAAATAAATGGGGATGAGACAAGTGGGACACTTGTCCCACCCCCATCAAAACCGGCCTAAATAACTACTAACACCATGAGGTGTCATCTCATGGTTACTAGTTACAACACATGTAACTAAGAAGCTTACAATGTAAGCAAAACATGCACAAAACCATTAGCTTCTTCACATCCACCATTTGCAACATGCAAACCACCCTCAAAATCCTCTCAACTCTCTCTCTAGTTCGTCCACTCCTCCCCCATAAACACAATTCTTGATCAAAATTCAACCACAAATCCTATGTTATCTACATATATTTTGAAGCCCTCTTGAAACCCTATAGATTGGTGGTGCTTATAACATCCAAGGAGGAGTATTCATGGTGTCTTGGGGCTGATTTTCCACAAGGTGATCATAAAGATTGATGGTCTTGAAGATGGTGTTGGCTAAGCACAAGTTTCTCCATCAAAAATCCATGTTTTGATCAACCTACATCATCATGGTGGTATAAAGATTGTCCTCCTCATCTTCTTGTTATTTTGATTATGTAAACATGTATTTTATTTCCTATTGTATATGTATATGATGATTATATGATGATAAAAATGTTATGTGGGGATTTGTTGTTGATAATCATGGATAAAAAGATGAAAAACTACAAGTAAAAATGGATAAATCTTGTTTAAATGATAGGCTGTATAAAAACAGTAAAGAACCATATGGTAAACTGATAAAATGATGAAGTAGAATGGATTTACAGTAAGCTATGGGTCTTGTTCACATGTGAGAGTTGGCCATGCAATGGAATCAAAGTAATGAGTGAGATATGATAAAAACAAGTTTAAGGTATAAATCTGAGGTTACTGTTTTGGACGATTTTTAGAAAATACTTAAAGAATGATTCAACAGTAGCTATAGAAGAGTTAAATGTAGCACATATCATGTAGTTTATGTGATAAAATTTGAGCTTCTATCTCCATGTAGAACTCAAGATATGGTAGTTTTGGTAAAAGTGAAGTTAAAAATCAGATTTTGGAAATTAAAGAATAATACTATTATATAGGCACTCAAAATGTAATAGTATAAAATATAAATTAAAACCCACTAACTTATGGATTCTATTTATATAAATATGTAAAAGGTTAAATAAGTGTATAAATTATAAAAATGGTAACTTGTTAAGTTTTATAAGTTATAAAACTATAAACATTGTTTTTACGACTTTTTCGGCTATCGCCGTAAAATTTACGTTTTTGTTAAATAAAACTTAGATGGTTGGACCCGTCTAATGAAAACTTTATAAAACTTATATACTAATATATAGACATATATAACAAGTAAAAACCGATAAAAACCCGAACTATAGGACATACGGACATTAACGAGCTAAGTAAACATATTGGACTAATACTTGGACTAATACTTGGGCTAATAATTGGACTAAACAAGATGAACACTCATAAAAAGAACTTATTGGGCTTAACCCATTTGGGCCCAACTTGAAAGTTTAAATACTGATAATATAAGTATGAAATGGATTAATACAAGTTAAGAACTTATAATAGGCTTATTGGACCTAAAACACGTAAATAGGTAAAACGAGAAAACTAGTATAAAAGTTATCGACACATAAAACAAAAATGAGTAAATGAGGATATGTAAACCCACTTGATCATCATATATATAAAATCATCATATGTATACATAATTGTTATTTTTATAAAGTCATTGGACAAGAGTCTAAGAACGAGTATTATTTGTCTAGGTTTCCGTGATTGAAGCGCGTACCGTACATCCGAATTGCCGATAACCCGCCTTCCCACATCAACGTGAGTTCATAGCCTCGCACTCTTTTAAATGTTTTTATAAATGTTTTATAAACCCGCGAGGGAGATAACATGTTAGTTTTTATAAAATAGGACACCATTTGTCCCTATTGTTTGTTTATTGATTTTGGACCCGAATGATTGAATGACCCGATTGTATGACCCGATAAATGAATAAAGGACCCGATAGATGAAATTAAATGGATTATTAAAGTTAGGTTATGTCACTAAAAGTCCCATTAGCATGAATTGTGAACTACCGGGAGTTGGTAGACGCTTATGCATTTAATAGTACTATTTGGGGACGATCACCCCAGTTCGCGCCTTGACGGTTGATCCCCGTCGTGCCACATTGATTGGTAAGCGAATTTATGTATGAGAAGATTTCCATAGCGTGACCTTTGTGACGACACGCTACTTTAGATGGGCAAAATTGGTATCGGGTTAGCTACCCGTTGTTGGTTTAGTAAGGTAACAATGTCATGCAGCTTATAATAATCCAAGTTAACAAAATAATAATAGACGCTCCGAATTACGATGTATTGCCTGACTAGCAATACAGGGTCATACTATTGATATTATGATTGTATTTTGGTTTTCATAACCATATTCATATAACGATTTTTATCTGATTTTATACAACGTCATTAGACGTATTGTATGACGTTTTCACGACATTGGCTCGTATAATGATTTTTAAGGCTTTTTAATAACCATACTCATATAATGGTTTCATTTAATCTATACAACGTTGCAAAAACGTATTGTATGGTGTTTTTAACGATAATGATTCGTATAACGATTTTTAAGGCAAATGCCTATATTATGATTTTCGATAAAGATTTATATAAAATGATTTTGGCTATTTTACGGCCTATTACAATGATTTGTACGAATTGATTTTTGGTACTAATTTTATACCCAATTTATATTGATGGATTTTATTAAACTCTATGAATTCACTCGGCGTTATCGCTGACCCTTTTCTTTAACATGTTTTATCTCAGGTACTTGAAGGTAATTCTCGGGAAGACAACAAGAATTCATGGCCCGCACTTAAACTATATTTTCCATTCAAATACTTTGTAAAACTTTGTATGAAATATAATGACTTGGGACCGATGTAACTTTGATATTTATGAATGGAAATGACTTATTAATAAACGACGCGATTTTTATGCGTTGTCTATGATGTGAGTAATGTGCTATCCCGTAACACCAACTAGTCTTCCGCTGTACTAAGTTGTATAAAATTTGGGGGTGTTACAGTTTGGTACCAGAGCTCTCGTTATAGAGAACGAAAGATTTTTAAAACTAAGGTTTTGAATAAAACTTTTCAAAATCTTTTAACTATAAACATTTTTCTAAAAATGTCTAAAAATCTTTTGACTATAACGGTGCCGAAGAATTCCCGAGTTACCGACAAGGCCAGACTGAGAAGTGTTATTTTAATATATATATATATAACTTTGATTATATATGTATATGATGTAATTTTATTACATGATTGTTTGATGATTATTTTGATATTTATACGAGGTATTTATACGACTTAGATTGTCACAAGTAACCCTAAATCCCCTAGTAAATTAATCGAAGCTATTCTCGTAGGAATTCTAGCTATCCTAGATCTAAACCAAGTTGTGGATATTTATGATCTCAACAAATGGTTGATATTCGTAGAAATGTAGATATTAGTTGATTGTGATTTTGAAAAAGAATTGGCGAGATTAAATCTGATATCGATGTCATGACGATCTTTCCATATAGAGTGGAGTTTGACAAAACGTTACCACCTAGAAAGATGTCATCTGATTCGTTGTCATCCAATTCTTAAATTGAAATCGAAAGGGTGAATGTTGCACTTGAGGCTGTCATTGGAACCATTACCCAAAAGCCTCATGCCACTAATACCTTTCCGAGAAGTCTAATTGAATGTATGAGTCATCTCATACTAGTGACTCATTTGATAATTGTTGTTGTAAGAGCTAATAGGATTGGAAATTAAGTGTTGATCATATCAAGCTTATATTGCTCTATTAAGGTTTAAGAATAAGATTGAAAGTATTGGAGAATGAGGTAGAATATCGCATTGAGTATAAATTGGTTGGAACTTGAATAAAGTAAAATTTAACCCGTATGGAATATGAGATTATTAATAGAAGTCGTTAAGTTTTGTGATTGAATTATAAGGTTTTAATTGATTGTTGATTCGTGTTAAGGATTATTCCTAGGCCATTGTCCACTAACGAGGATGCCCAGTGTCCAATAAATAAATTGAAGAAATCTTCTTCTGAATTGAGACCGATGGATCTTCTGGGACATGTGGAACACCTAATGACTCTTGTAGATTAGTATTCATTGTGGTATCTTTTAAGAATCCCTAACTTAACTGAGATATCAGTTGGTAGGATGAGTTCTGAGAATTGTATGACATAGTGGCACGTAATGTGTTACGGTACAATTTGACTTGTTTGTGATTAATGAAAAGACTACCTTTGATTGCTAAATTCTACATGTATCGATGTTATCTATCTGTTCTTGCTTCTTCCTAATGTTTGCATTAGTGATGCAACCGTTGAACAAGTACTCATCTCGATTTGAGTTACGTTGAGAATCATTCTTCGTGAGTGCCATCGAGGTCATGAACCTCATGATTATTTGGCTAAATTTCATTTCCTATCATATCGTAGTTAGTTCTTGATGAACCACTCTTCATCACTCCTTTGCAGATCACACATTGTTTTTATAAAGTTAAAACGGTATCCTTTGAGGAAAATTGAAATTTTCATCACTATAAGGATTATTCAAAGTAAGATTTATAAGAGATTGTTATCGAAATGAGGTTGTTTATAAAGTACTTTGGAAAACTTAATTGTTTTCATAACAAATAAAATCTTTGTAAATTTATTTTGATTCTTATTTAAGAATTAAGCACGAAAATGTTTTTATTATAAACATGATGATAAGGTTTTGACGAACTGAGTATTGCATCGTTAATCTTGAAATTGTATATAGTTGCGCGCCTACATACAATTTGGAATGGACTATGCAAGACTGATTAGTAGTCACCATAAAACTAATGAATAAACACTACATTTTCTTTGAAGATTGAGAAAGATTAAATTTTATGAGATCTGCAAGAAGTGAAAAATGAGGACATAATGTTAGGGACACCTACATATGTGCCTGTAGAATCTATTCTTCTGAGTTGAATTTACTCATCTGTGGAATTTGTCTTATTTGACAATTGATATTCCCTTCTTGTCCAATTCTCCCGTAGTAAGATTCTTAGGAAAAGTATATGATTACCGAGTGTTGATACCGGACTGGATGTATCGATGTTCCTATCATTTCTTTTGATTTGATTTCATTTGAATGACCTGGGTAACGATCCGAGGAGCTTTCGAATGCGTACTCAAATTATGAAAACATGGGATATATTCATATTTGTTAAATGTTTTCATCTGTATCTGATTTGAAATTCTCTCGCATAGATTATGCGTTGACCTTACTCTTTTAATAGTAGTTATGTCTCCTGATATCCTTGAACTTATGAAGGATTATGAGTTATTATTAGACTTTTGAGAAGTTCACATCTTATCGACGGCAATAAAACTGAAAGGTTGATAGTGCCAGTAGAATGGATTGATTGATTTTGACATGACGAAATTGTCTTAATTGATGGGAACTCGAGTAGAATTTCCCGAAAAGATAAGATGTTGATTATCAAAAGTGATCTAAATAATTCTTGATGGATGACCATATCCTGCATTTAGACTTGAAATTATACCATGAATGGTTGTGAACTAGTTATAGATATTATAATCTAGAAAGAACCTAATATGAATTTATTAAAAGATGTTTATCTTATCTGAAACTTTAGGAGGTATTTATTGATGAATTACCTAGACTTTTTCTATTAAGGCAAGTAGAATTTGGTATTGATTATATTCCCGGTGCTGCACCTGTGGCTTGTGCACTGTACGTCAGCATTATCTGAATTTAAGGAATTACCGTACAACTGAGTGAGTTGTCGGAGAAAGATTTTATTATACCAAGCCTGTCATCCTGAAGAGCTATGGTGTTATCTTTCCTTATATTTATAGATTACTGTGACTGAGTAAATTGACAATCGAAAACGATATCCATAACTCGAAATGGAAGAATTGTTCGATCATTTACAAGGTTCTAGCAAATTTGATCCATAGCATGGTTATCATCAACTTCGCATCTGCGAAGAAGATTATCTATTCCAATCACTACATCCGGTACTTGCAATAAACATTATGAGTTTCACGTGATGTCGTTTGGATTGACTAATACACATGTAGCATTCATAAAATTGGCGAATCACGTGTGTAGACTGTAATTTGATAAATTCATGCTTGCGATCATTAAGGACTATTTGTTTGTTAATACGAATAAGAATGAGTTAATAATTATTTATAGACTGCCCTGAATTGGCCGAACAATGAAAACCTATACCTTAAATAATTAACATGTAATTTTTAAGACTTAATCATTTACCTGATTTAACCGTGTGATTAATAGATAATGGAATATAAATTGACTCTCTAAAATTTAGAAGTCATTTAAAACTTTGAGATATACTAAAAAGAAAGTGCAAATATATTTTGACAAATGTTTTAAGAAAGGATTTTAAGGGATTATTCCCTTATACACAAACCATTTAACTAAACTTCTGTTTAGGGGTAAATGTTTGTGTATACCTCCAGATAACTTAATAAGGATTGAGTAAACCATTTATACCATAACCTGAAAACTTAAAACGACAATTTTTGCTTTTCAAACTAAGAAAACTTTGACCAAAGTATAAACAAAGGTTTTTCAAACATTTACGAATCTTATTAATTATTTTCGATAAATCAACCAAAAATCTTGTTAATTAAATTCAAATTTATTTTTGAACATTTTATATAATTGGTCGAACTAAGAAATTTAAAACTTTTACGTTTACGCTTCATAAAAATTAACTAATAATTATTTAATTAATCATAATAATTATCGACGCTTTAAACGCCGGATTGAGAAAAACGGATAAAAATGATAGTAAAGACGAAACTAAAACATAGAAGATATGAAGAAATAATTTTGAATAAATATGGTTGTGATATTTATTTCATCAGGAAGGTGAACGTAATTACTGACGCATAATAGAGAAAGAATATCTGAGTGAATTGTGGACATGAAAATTTTATAATCATGAGAAGTGAATATAGATACCGACGCATTATGTATAAAAGATAAGGAATCCATTAGGACGTGTTCCTTAATAATGAAGGTGCACAATAAATTGTCGAACGATATAAAAATAAACAATGTTTGTAAAAAGGAATAATATAGATAATAAAAGGGGTTCGCGGCTAATGTGAACCATCAGAATTGAGAAGCCGATAGCGTTAAATATTTTAAAAGGCCGTTTATGGTTGCCTAAATATGGAAAATTGTGAGATATAGTTATGTTGGAATTTATAAGAATAAGTATTATATGTATGTCATTTATGACTAAAAGTATCTTTGTCTGAAGAAATTGTACTGATGGCAATTATGAAGGCAGACATCGCCTCATACATTAGTAAACGTCTAGCTATTGCAAAGGTCATCATCTGAATTTGATTCGATTTGGGTCATCGTCGACAGACTGACCAAATCTGCTAATATCCTTCTCGTTAATGATAAATGCAAAAGAGTTATGTAAACATAGCATGCCTGTATCGATCATCTATATCAAGATCCTCGCTTCGCATCGAATTTCTAGAGATTTGCTCAGAAATCATTGAGAACGAACCTTGATGAGAGTACTATGTACCACCCCAAATCGAAGGGACGAGGTAAAGTAACGATACAAAGTAATATAAGTGCTATTTTATGTTTGAGTGAATAACCTTTGGTAATAGACCGTATAATCGTTTTCCATTGGAAAGATTATCATTGATAATCATCGTATTAGGATCGCGATCTAATTTTGTTAGGATCTATATTAGAGCTTCTGTAAGCAAGAGTTGAGATGAAGACATCCGACATACACCCATTGTGAGTTGGATATGTCTCTTAGGTTTAAGGTTTCCTATGATGGCGAACCTATCCTTGCAAAATACCCGACCCGCGAGATCTGAAATGATTGTTGAAATTAGGATTTGATTATTGAATGCCGGTAGTGGGCAAGAGGTTATGTGAATGTGAAATGTAGACCTTGAAGTGCCAAATGGGTAGCGAAGTTATGCCACAAATTTTAACCTTGGAAAGATGAATTCATGATCTGACAAATCATGGGATATAAGTCCCCGTTGCATGGGACCATTGAGATGATGTAAAAGTTGGGATTGAAAGGCATATAAGCTGGATCTACCCTAGGACTTCAAGAACTGTGTAAATTTTGTTTCGTATATCGAACTTGATGGAATATCTATCAAGTGAGAATCTGATTATTCTTAGTAGAGTTTAGATCGGCGAAAAGTTGCATTCATCAAAAACCCGTGAACATCATGGATAGAGAAAGTAAGTCAACATTAAGCCTGATCTTATTCCCGTAGTTATGTTTGATGAAACTCGCATATTGTAATGAATTGCACTTGTGAGAAAAGACCAAATGTGGAGGAAATACCCACATGGCTTTAACTCCATAAGAAGTGAGTAGTAAGGTAAGATGATATTTGAGGACAAAGATCCTGTTTAGGGGTAAATGCTGTGACAATCCGTCAATTTACGATTGATATCTTTTTCTCAAATATTATTTGAAAATATTATTTTAATGTTACAATATGAACTCACTTATTTTTGGGAAGAAAATTGGATTTACGTCTTGGAGTAGCATCGACTACGTCTAAATCGGAGGATTCAACATTACGTGCTTACGTTTACATACACCGTCTTTGGTGACAGTCCGACATTTCAGAAAATAAATTTATCCGTAAATATTATTTTGGAGTTTTAAATTTGTGTTGGCTCATAAACTCACAAATTTACGAGAAAAGATTAGGACTTACGATTTTATTTTAACGTCCTTTTACGACTAAATCGGAAACCTTAGGATTACGTATTTACGTTTTCGAACTCCGTTTTTGATGAGACAATTTTTATTGGATTCGTTTTGTGACGTTGATTCATAATTTATAAAAACGTTTTTCGTAAAACGACCCGAGGGCACACAAATCGAGGAAACTAGAATCGAAGAGTACCCGTAAATAAATGGGGATGAGACAAGTGGGACACTTGTCCCACCCCCATCAAAACCGGCCTAAATAACTACTAACACCATGAGGTGTCATCTCATGGTTACTAGTTACAACACATGTAACTAAGAAGCTTACAATGTAAGCAAAACATGCACAAAACCATTAGCTTCTTCACATCCACCATTTGCAACATGCAAACCACCCTCAAAATTCTCTCAACTCTCTCTCTAGTTCGTCCACTCCTCCCCCATAAACACAATTCTTGATCAAAATTCAACCACAAATCCTATGTTATCTACATATATGTTGAAGCCCTCTTGAAACCCTATAGATTGGTGGTTCTTATAACATCCAAGGAGGAGTATTCATGGTGTCTTGGGGCTGATTTTCCACAAGGTGATCATAAAGATTGATGGTCTTGAAGATGGTGTTGGCTAAGCACAAGTTTCTCCATCAAAAATCCATGTTTTGATCAACCTACATCATCATGGTGGTATAAAGATTGTCCTCCTCATCTTCTTGTTATTTTGATTATGTAAACATGTATTTTATTTCCTATTGTATATGTATATGATGATTATATGATGATAAAAATGTTATGTGGGGATTTGTTGTTGATAATCATGGATAAAAAGATGAAAAACTACAAGTAAAAATGGGTAAATCTTGTTTAAATGATAGGCTGTATAAAAACAGTAAAGAACCATATGGTAAACTGATAAAATGATGATATAGAATGGATTTACAGTAAGCTACGGGTCTTGTACACATGTGAGAGTTGGCCATGCAATGGAATCAAAGTAATGAGTGAGATATGATAAAAACAAGTTTAAGGTATAAATCTGAGGTTACTGTTTTGGACGATTTTTAGAAAATACTTAAAGGATGATTAAACAGTAGCTATAGGAGCGTTAAATGTAGCACATATCATGTAGTTTATGTGATAAAAATTTGAGCTTCTATCTCCATGTAGAACTCAAGATATGGCAGTTTTGGTAAAAGTGAAGTTAAAAATCAGATTTTGGAAATTAAAGAATAATACTATTATATAAGCACTCAAAATGTAATAGTATAAAATATAAATTAAAACCCACTAACTTATGGATTCTATTTATATAAATATGTAAAAGGTTAAATAAGTGTATAAATTATAAAAATGGTAACTTGTTATGTTTTATAAGTTATAAAACTATAAACATTGTTTTTACGACTTTTTCGGCTATCGCCGTAAAATTTACGTTTTTGTTAAATAAAACTTAGATGGTTGGACCCGTCTAATGAAAACTTTATAAAACTTATATACTGATATATAGACATATATAACAAGTAAAAACCGATAAAAACCCGAACTATAGGACATACGGACATTAACGAGCTAAGTAAACATATTGGACTAATACTTGGACTAATACTTGGGCTAATAATTGGACTAAACAAGATGAACACTCATAAAAAGAACTTATTGGGCTTAACCCATTTGGGCCCAACTTGAAAGTTTAAATACTGATAATATAAGTATGAAATGGATTAATACAAGTTAAGAACTTATAATAGGCTTATTGGACCTAAAACACGTAAATAGGTAAAACGAGAAAACTAGTATAAAAGTTATCGACACATAACACAAAAATGAGTAAATGAGGATATGTAAACCCACTTGATCATCATATATATAAAATCATCATATGTATACATAATTGTTATTTTTATAAAGTCATTGGACAAGAGTCTAAGACCGAGTATTATTTGTCTAGGTTTCCGTGATTGAAGCGCGTACCGTACATCCGAATTGCCGATAACCCGCCTTCCCAAATCAACGTGAGTTCATAGCCTCGCACTCTTTTAAATGTTTTTATAAATGTTTTATAAACCCGCGAGGGAGATAACATGTTAGTTTTTATAAAATAGGACACCATTTGTCCCGATTGTTTGTTTATTGATTTTGGACCCGAATGATTGAATGACCCTATTGTATGACCCGATAAA
Source organism: Glebionis coronaria (assembly GCA_025667525.1). Lineage (NCBI taxonomy): Eukaryota > Viridiplantae > Streptophyta > Magnoliopsida > Asterales > Asteraceae > Glebionis > Glebionis coronaria. The sequence goes on along the minus strand of CM046879.1, from coordinate 189,286,568 downwards.
TGAATAAAGGACCCGATAGATGAAATTAAATGGATTATTAAAGTTAGGTTATGTCACTAAAAGTCCCATTAGCATGAATTGTGAACTACCGGGAGTTGGTAGACGCTTATGCATTTAATAGTACTATTTGGGGACGATCACCCCAGTTCGCGCCTTGACGGTTGATCCTCGTCGTGCCACATTGATTGGTAAGCGAATTTATGTATGAGAAGATTTCCATAGCGTGACCTTTGTGACGACACGCTACTTTAGATGGGCAAAATTGGTATCGGGTTAGCTACCCGTTGTTGGTTTAGTAAGGTAACAATGTCATGCGGCTTATAATAATCCAAGTTAACAAAATAATAATAGACGCTCCGAATTACGATGTATTGCCTGACTAGCAATACAGGGTCATACTATTGATATTATGATTGTATTTTGGTTTTCATAACCATATTCATATAACGATTTTTATCTGATTTTATACAACGTCATTAGACGTATTGTATGACGTTTTCACGACATTGGCTCGTATAATGATTTTTAAGGCTTTTTAATAACCATACTCATATAATGGTTTCATTTAATCTATACAACGTTGCAAAAACGTATTGTATGGTGTTTTTAACGATAATGATTCATATAACGATTTTTAAGGCAAATGCCTATATTATGATTTTCGATAAAGATTTATATAAAATGATTTTGGCTATTTTACGACCTATTACAATGATTTGTACGAATTGATTTTTGGTACTAATTTTATACCAAATTTATATTGATGGATTTTATTAAACTCTATGAATTCACTCGGCGTTATCGCTGACCCTTTTCTTTAACATGTTTTATCTCAGGTACTTGAAGGTAATTCTCGGGAAGACAACAAGAATTCATGGCCCGCACTTAAACTATATTTTCCATTCAAATACTTTGTAAAACTTTGTATGAAATATAATGACTTGGGACCGATGTAACTTTGATATTTATGAATGGAAATGACTTATTAATAAACGACGCGATTTTTATGTGTTGTCTATGATGTGAGTAATGTGCTATCCCGTAACACCAACTAGTCTTCCACTGTACTAAGTTGTATAAAATTTGGGGGTGTTACAAATGGTCCCTCATTAATCATGACATGGCAATTTCAGTCCTCCAAGAAGTCAAACAAACAAGTCAAGACCATAATCCTTGAAGAAAATACCAAATCAGTCCTCCAAGAAGTTAAACAAACAAGTCAAGACCATAATCCTTGAAGAAAATACCAAATCAATCCTTCAAGAATCAAGAAATGGCAAGAAATACCCCTGAAAATACTTTGGAAAAGTATTTGGGGAAAAAGTGTGAAAAGTAAAACTTCCATCACAAAGAAATCCGAAATTTGGGCTATTATTTACAAAGTGAAAGAAGTTAACAAGATGGGGGGTTATTTCTGGCAGACATCACAAGTTACATAGACCAACCCCTCCCTTACACGTGTCCCACTACCACCAAACAACCAATCACATCTCTCCCTGGTGCCACCTCATTTCCCACTCACTTTTTATTTAACTAACCTGATTAGTTAATTATGGCGCCTAACAACAATTTAAAACCCAAAACGGATTAAACAGACATGTTCATCATGTTCTTCATGGATTTGGGTATTCCTTAATTATCATGAATTAGCCCATAATCTTTTCCAGATTAATGATTAAGGTGCTAATGATCACATCCCAACCTTAATATCTTGTGCCACATCACCCAAGAGTGCACATGAAAGGTGCCCTGCTACACCTTTGAACAAGAAGAAAAAACAGTGACAGAAAATCAACCACCCACATTCCAGCTTACTCCTTAAGCATGTTTTGGACCCTTGGATGCTATCACACCTTGCCAGCAAACACAAAACGTTAATTCTCAGTCACATGTTCAAGATTCTTCAAGCTACTCAAAGGTCAAATTTGGAACTTCCATAGTTAGGGTTTCACGTTTTTCAGCTTACCTAGTTCACTTATATGCCTATATAAAGGCCTTAGGGTGCTTCATTTTTACTTTGCTCTTGAATTTTCCTTTGTTCAAAGTTCTGTAAATCTCATTTTCTATTGAATGAAATGTGTTTGAATCTTTGAATAAAACTCAAGTGCCATTGTTTTTTACTGCTTGTTTTAGTTCTTTGTTAAGTAATCTTGAATCCTAAACCTGTTTTCAAAAGGAGTGTGCAAAAGTTTGCACATTTTCCAATTTTCTTGATATTTTGCTAAGTCTTGTTCAAACCTTGGAATTCTTGGGCTATAAAGCTGATCATAGCATCCTGATATTGTGTTATCAAGGTGTGGTGAAGCCTATAACTTGGGGATAATCAAGTGTGGGGAACTAAAGTTGCATTAATCAAGGATTTTCATTTTTCTGATTTTCTATATTTTGCTCTTAACCTTGTTGAATCTTAGCAGGCTTTATTGTGGAAGCTTGTGCTTGTTCTTGCTAGCACTTAAGCTCAAAATTCGTGGGTGTGGATGTACATCCATGAGGTACACATCATTCTAATCAAAATCTGTTAAAAAGTTGGATTTTTGGTGAATTTGTGTGTTGCTTGTGTTCTTGCTGATTTTGTGGTCTAATCTTGTTCTAATCTGCATATTACATCTGTTATTGTGCTTATTTGGGCTTGGGTGGTCTTGGATAACACTTTTGATTTGAAAATTTGGATTTGAAAAGTTAAAAGGGTGTTTGGGATTACCTGTTTGAGATCATAAGTTGATATTGTGTTGTTGAAAAGTGTTGTTTGTGCTTTGTATCTGCTATATACTTAGTTGAGTGCTATTTGCTGCAAGTTGTTGGGTTTAAAACCTCAAATCAAAGATTGTGCTATAGCTTATTGAGTTTGACTGTTTTTGACCTAAAATCTTGGTAATACTTAGAGTATATTCATGTTTAGGGATATAAGTTGTTAAATCAAAGTTATCATAACATATCTTAGAGATCTGAGTGTTTGAATTTGGCTTGTTGGTCAATTGCATCAACAAAGTAAAAATCTGCTTGTGTTAGTGTTCATCAGTAACTTTTAGTGCTTGAATGTTGACCTATACCTTGAATCATTGCATGAAACTTGTTTAGACATGTTCATTTAAGTTTATTATTGCTTTTGTATGCATTTGGCTAAGTTTGGCTAGCTAAATTGTGCTATAAGTGCTTATTGAACCATAACTGCTTATTGTTCAAAGTCTGGTGCATGTCTGATGCTTAATTGAATAAACTGTACTAATTGGCTGTTAGTGATTGTGATTTCTTTGTTGTTATTGACTCCTTATGATCCACTGATCATTTGGGTGCCTTTGTGAAACTTGGATCTCCAAAAAAGTCACTAAAGACAAATAGTCAAGAAAGTCAAGCAGTGGAAACTTTTCCCACTGCTCAGACACCAAAACTAGCCCATGCTAGTGCAATTTTTCAGTTAGCTTATTAATAAGCCATATTGGCTTTTTTAGACCTGCAACAACTTACTTTTTGTGATCAATCTTCCTCATTTGACCCATTTGTTTTAACTGGAGCTTATCAAACTTTGACTTTGACTTTTTGCTAGAAAACTCTTAAAGTTGACTTTTAAAGAAGTGCTTATTTGCTTATTTCAGCTTATTGAGTGAACTTATTTGAAAACTTTTTGTTGATTAAGCTTAGTTAAGTCATTTAAAAGCTTTTGAAACTTGAATCAGCTCTTGGGGTGGCCTAGAACTCGAAAACAACTATTTTGTCGTTTTGTGAAGATTGCTTATTGCATTTTCAGGCTTATTCCTTGTAATTTTTTCAAATTTCTTTTTACAGAAGTCTTAAGTAACTCAAAAGAAGCTTGTGTGTCTAATTTGAGCTTATGGCATCAGCTTATAGCTTAATGGGCCAAAAAACCCATTAAGAATAAGATGTTTGATATAAGCCAGCTTATTTCACATTTTCAGCTTTTGGGCCTTTGAAAAATTGTGTTCAGAATCAAATTTTGAGTCAAATAGGAGCTTTTGGGCCATTTTTATAAACATTTTTCTTATTGGGCTTATTTTGGCCCAATAAGGGTCTGTTTTGGACTTTGGCCCATTTGAAGGCCCATTAGGGGTATTTTGTAATTTCAACTTCATTTATGTGTTATTTAGGTTAAATTAAGTTAGTTTGCAAGTTTTTAGAATTTTTTATAAATTTTATATTTTTAATATTATTTTATTATTATTTTATTATTAAAAAATAAATTTTAGATTTTTCAAGTTTTTATATTTTTCTTAGGATAAATACATTAAGTTAGGAATTTTACAATTTTTAGAATATTTTATTGTCATTAGATTAATTTTTATAATTATTTTAAGTTTTAATAGTTTTTAATTGTTTTTAAATAGTTTTTATTAATTTTAAAATTTTCAAAAATAGTTTTAAATTAAGTTAGGGTATTTTAGAGGTTTACAATTGAAAAAATCTCATTTTGGGCTTTTTGTTAATTAAATTGATTTTTTGGGCTTTAATTAGCATTAAAAATTATTATTTAATTAAATAAAAGGTTTGGGTGATTTTTGATTTTTTGTAAACTCTAAACACATTATTTAGGATTTATTGCAATTTTTTAGAGTAAATTTTTAATTTTTGTACTTTTTACGGTTTTACGTGTACGACCTTTTCATCTTAGTTTAATCTGTCATCTAACCATCTTTCTCTTCTTACCTCATTTCTGTTTTCTTTTCTCATCATAAATATAATCACAAAGTTAATCATCTCTTAACACAACGCACTAGCCTCCTTGGAAAACGAACTTTGAACCACATTGGTCATTAGTGCTTGGTTTTCCTAAACCGACACTTAATTCTTTCCCTATTTTGCACTCTTTTCCTAAAGAGTTGTGAAAAACACTACATCAATTTTGGCGCCGCTGCCAGGGAGGCGTGTTGTGTTTTGATTTGGCAATTGTTGTTTTTATATATTGCCATAATATCTATTTGTATTAGTAGCACTCTACTAATACGTATTATCGGTTTTCGTTTTTTGTGTGAATATTATTAATATATTGTATACGTAGAACAATAAATTCACAAGTACTCCAAAAGTGTGAAAACAAAACCTTGACTTGGGAGGTCATTATCCAATCATTGTATTCAAATCCCAAACAAGAAAGAAAAGGCAAAAATAGATAAATACTTTCGTGAAGCTCAATTTTGAAAAATACAAACTATAAGGTGCGTATAAGGCGGGTATTATAAAATATACCCTAAGGAAAAAGGCTCTTAAGTGCTTCGCGCCGCCTCGTTTCCCCGCTTGCTTGTGAGTATTTTAAGATTGAAAGCTAATCGAGGGTTTTGCCGCCCAAATTATTATTAAGTATCATATATACTTTCTTGGTTTCATTGATGAAACCCTCTTGAACGTTTTGGTGTTCCACCAACGTTCTAAAGTCATCGAAGGCGTTCACTTCACATGATCGTTTTCATTCCTTGAGGCTTCTTTTATCAAGAGATTTGATTAAGGAGGAGATTTGTATATTTTGGTCTACTTAATAAAATCACAAAAATCCAAAAAAAGTAAAAACAATCAAAAACCACAAAAAACTTGGAAAAATACAAAACACCAAAAAGAATCTTCTTTGCTCATCCCAACGTTGTACGTGACGTTTATGCTTACTCGTAATCAAGCAAGACGTGCACGTAAACAAAAAAACCGAAAGGAGTCAACACCTACTCCTAATCTTTCTAGTGAGGAGTCTCCTATTGACGAACCTATCGTAAGAGAAGAACCAACCATGGCGAATCGAACTATGATGGAGTTACTTCAAGCACCCACCGAGGGTTATGGAGAAGCTATTGTAATTTTTGCTATCCTTGCGGAGAATTTTGAAGTGAAGATGGGTTTGTTGTCGATGATCCAAAACAACAAATTCCGTGGTGATGAAAAGGACAACCCGCACAACCATATCCGCCAATTCAATCGTCTTACCGCCACTTGCAAATTTAAGGATGTTGCTAATGACTCGATTAAGATGATGCTTTTTCCGTATTCCTTAGCGGGGCCCGCTAAAATTTGGTTAGAGAAAGAGCCACCCAATTCTATATTGACGTGGAAGGATCTCGTTTCAAAGTTTGTGAACCAATTTTTTCCACCCTCTAAGACTACGCATTTGAAAAACGAGATTTCAAAATTTTCACAAGAATTTAATGAGAGTTTTTAAACGACTTGGAATAGGTTTAAGGAAATGTTACATGAGTGTTCTCATCACGGTTTTTCCAATTTGCATCAAATTGACACGTTTTACAATGGACTTAATGATCATGAAAGAGATTATCTAAATGCCGCCGCGGGTGGTAATTTTTTGTGTAAAACGGTTGAGGAAGCGTTTTTGATAATTGAGAATAGATCTAAGGTGTATAGTCCTCGTAACACATCAAGTGTTCGTAAGGCTTCGTCTTCGGCTTCACCTTCTTTGTCTACTACCATCGATGCTTGGAAAACAAAATCTTTGATAAGCTTAAAGGACTTTTAACTGAATTCAAAGTTGGAGAACCAAGTACTCCCGCTACGGCGAAAGCGGTTGAGGTTTCATGCATGTATTGTGGTGAAGGTCATGATTTCTCCGAGTGCATTACCAACGGTGGTAACACTTCGAGTGCCTACGCGGCCACAAGAACTTACAACCAAAACGGTCAAGTTATCCGCTCTAATCAATTGACTCCACCGGGTTTTGGTTCAAATCAAAATGCTAACAACAACTATCGAAACAATCAAGTTGGTTTCAAAAGCAATTACAACAAAGGAAACTATGGTAATCAAGGGGCTAATAATCAAGTTTCAAACAAAAATCAAAATGATTTTCAAAACAACAACAAGAGTTTGCAAACTTTGAAAGATCTTCCAAATGAATTTGTTGAATACGCTAATGGAAACGATGCTAGGTTTGACAACATTCAAATAGAAATCATTAGCCTAAGATCCGAGTTTAAGAACGACTTGAAGAAAGAGTTGAAAATTGAGTTAGCAAATGAGCTTAAAATCCATATAAACAAAATGGAAGGAAATGTAACTAGGTTACAACAAAACCAACAAAAAATGGAACAAGGGCAACATGAAATTAAGCAAGAGATGATTAAGGCCGAGAAAAGGCAATCTATGTTTGAGGACAAAATTTCATCTATGTTTGAGGAAATTATGTGTAAACCGTCTTCGAGTGGTCTTCCTAGCAACCCCATATCAAACCCTAAGGGAGAGATAAAAGTGATTACCACATGTATTGGTAAGACACTTAAGGAACTGACTCCTCAACCAATTGCTCCTACGGAGGATGCAATTGAGGAAGAACCTGAGCTGGTGGTCGAAAAGGTGCATGTCCAAATCCCACGAAGTACCGCTCATGCCACACCTACGGTTGACCCATTACCAAATTTGGAACCCGAGATTCCAAAGGCTATGCCTATGCCTCAACCCACACCACCTTTGCCCTATCCATCGAGACTTAGAAAGGAGAAACGTCAAGAGCGCGACAATTACTAATTTGAGCTTTTTTTTATGAAAATGTTTCGTGATTTGCACTTTAATGTGAGTTTCGCTGATGCTTTGGTCATGATGCCTCGATTTGCCGCTAACTTTAAGAGTATGTTGAACAACAAGGAGAAATTGCATCAATTGTCTAGTTGTTCATCGGTTTATCTTAATCGCATACCTCAAAAAGTCGGTGATCTCGGTAAATTCTTAATTTCATGTGCAATCCAAGATATGGAAGAATACTATGCCTTGGCCGATCTTGGTGCTAGCATTAACTTGATGCCACTTGCAATCTTCAAGTCGCTCAATCTTCCTAATCTTACTCCTTCACTAATGTCTATCGAGTTGGCCGACCATTCCACGATTCCCGCATGTGGATTGGTGGATGACGTTTTTGTGAAAGTGGGAAAGTTCTATTATCCGGTAGACTTTATCGTTGTAGATATTCCCACGGATTCTAAAGTTCCTCTCATTTTAGGTCGTTCCTTTTTAGATACGTCTATGGCTTTGATCGATGTTCATGCTAGAAAGATCACCTTACGTTTCAACGACGAGGAACTTGTTATAAACGCAACTCAAAACTCTCAAATTTCTCATGTTTATTCTGTTTTAACCATAAACCTCGTTGATATGATTGACGTTGTTTGCGAGGAATTTTCACAAGAAGTTTTAGGTTTTGGTGATGATGAAAATAGTGGCAATCCCACTATGTTAGATCCCATTCTTGATAACTCTACACCAACCTTCACTCCATTTGAAGGTGGTGGTTTTACGTTGGAAGAATTCGATGCTCCACGTACTTGTAACGAAGACCTCGACAATGATGAGGACTTCTCGATTATCAAGGATTTTCTTAACGATTTCCCATTTCCTCCACCCAAGGAGGTTATGAGTATCGAGCCCAAATCTTCAATTGAGGAACCACCTATCCTCGAGTTGAAAGATTTACCTCCTCATCTCGAATATGTCTTTTTGGAGGAGGGCGACAAGTTGCCGGTTATTATTGCGAAAGAACTTTTGGATGATGAAAAAACCGCACTTGTCGATGTTCTAAAGGATCACAAAGGGGCAATTGCGTGGAATTTATCCGACATTAAGGGGATCGATCCCAAATTTTGTACCCACAAAATCTTAATGGAGGAGGATTACAAGCCCGTAATCTAATGTCAAAGGAGGGTGAACCCCAAAATTCACGACGTCATCAAAAAGAAAGTCCTAAAACTCCTTGACGCGGGAATGATTTACCCTATTTCCGATAGCCCTTGGGTGAGTCCTATTCATTGTGTCCCTAAGAAGGGAAGAATGACCGTTGTGCCAAATGATGCCAACGAGTTAATTCCCACTAGACTCGTGACCGGATGGAGAATGTGCATTGACTATCGTAAGTTGAATGAAGCCACTCGAAAAGACCATTTTCCCTTGCCCTTCATGGAACAAATGTTGGAGCGTCTTGCGGGAAACGATTTCTATAGCTTTTTAGATGGTTTTTCCGGTTACTTCCAAATCCCCATCGATCCTCGTGATCAAGAAAAAACTACGTTTACGTGTCCATATGGAACGTTTGCCTATCGTAGAATGCCATTTGGACTTTGCAATGCACCGAGAACCTTTCAAAGGTGCATGATGGCTATTTTTCATGATATGATCGAGAAGACGATGGAAGTCTTCATGGATGACTTTTCTATTTTTGGTAATTCGTTCACTTCGTGTTTGTTGAATCTTGAGAGAATGTTGAAACGTTGTGAGGAAACCAACCTTGTGCTTAATTGGGAAAAATGTCATTTTATGGTTAAAAGTGGAATCGTCTTAGGGCACAAGGTTTCGAAAGCGGGGATTGAGGTAGATAAAGCTAAGGTAGACGTCATCGCCAAATTACCTCATCCCAAAACCGTTAAGGGAGTTAGGAGTTTCCTAGGCCACACGGGCTTTTATCATCGATTCATCAAGGATTTTTCAAAGATCTCTCGACCTATTACACATCTCCTTGAAAAAGAGGCACGTTTTGTCTTTGACGAAGATTGTGTACGAGCCTTTGAAATCCTTAAGAGGAAACTTACTGAAGCTCCCATTCTCGTTGCTCCCGATTGGAACCTCTCCTTTGAGCTCATGTGTGATGCTAGTGACTACGCTATTGGGGACGTATTGGGGCAACGTCATGAAAAGCACGTCTTGCCTATTCACTATGCTAGCAAGACGATGACCGAGGCTCAACTAAAATACACTACAACGGAAAAGGAATTCCTTGCCGTGGTGTATGCATTTGAGAAATTTTGACCTTATCTCGTCTTGAAGAAATGCATAGTGTACACGGATCATTCGGCTATCAAGTATCTTATGGCTAAACAAGATGCAAAGACAAGATTACTTCGTTGGATTCTCCTCCTTCAAGAATTTGATCACAAAATTGTTGACAAAAAAAGGAGCCGAGAATCTAGCGGCCGATCATCTTTCTCGTTTGGAAGATCCTCACCAAAGTGTTTACGAGCCCAAGGAAATCACCGAAACATTTCCGCTCGAGACACTTGGTGTAGTGAATTCTAAGCTTGATTCTTCCACCCCATGGTTTGCGGACATCGCAAATTACCATGCGGGCAACTTCATCATCAAGGGTATGACGACTCAAGAAAAACGAAAATTCTTTCGTGACGTCAAGTTCTACTTTTGGAACGACCCTTACTTGTTTCGAACTTGTGCGGATCAAATTATTCGACGTTGTGTCTTTGGTACCGAAGCTTCTAACATCCTTAGAGCTTCTCACGAGGGACCCACGGGTGGTCACCATGGTGCTAATCTCACGGCTAAGAAGGTCTTTGATGCCGGGTTTTTTTGGCCTACTATTTACCGAGATGCACATGAGCTTGTGAAGTCGTGTGACTCATTCCAACGACAAGGAAAAGCCTCACAAAAAGATGAAATGCCACAAAATATCATCCAAGTGTGTGAGATCTTTGACGTTTGGGGCATTGACTTTATGGGGCCGTTCCCATCATCTCGTGGTAATAAGTACATCCTTGTCGTCGTTTACTACCTATCTAAGTGGGTGGAAGCTCGGCTTTGCCCACCAATGATGCTAGTGTGGTAGTCAAGTTTTTGAAAAGATTGTTTTCTCGGTTTGGAACCCCTCGTGCGATCATAAGCGATCGTGGAACCCATTTTTGTAACGACCAATTCGAAAGGGTCCTAAGGAAATATGGGGTTACACATCGGCTTTCTACGGCTTATCACCCACAAACGAGTGGGCGAGTCGAGGTTTCAAACCTAGCTTTGAAGAGGATCTTGGAGAGATCCATTGGAGAAAACCGACAATCGTGGTCGGATAAGTTGGACGATGCTTTATGGGCCTTTAGGACCGCTCATAAGACGCCCATTAGGAGCACTCGTTATAAGCTTGTGTATGGGAAAAATTGTCACTTGCCAATTGAATTGGAACACAAAGCTTATTGGCCCCTAAAGCATTGTAATGATGACATGGAGACCGCGGGAAAACACCAGAAAATGCAATTAAATGAATTGGATGAATTACGGGATATTGCTTATGAAAATTCATTGATTTATAAAGAAAATACTAAAAATTTGCATGATTCAAAAATTAAAAACCGAGTTTTTAACATTGGGATCAAGTTTTGCTTTTTAATTCTCGATTGAAAATCTTTTCCGGTAAGTTGAAATCCCGTTGGTCCGATCCATTCACCGTGACTCAAGTTTTTCCATATGGGACCATCGAGCTTGCTCAAAATGATGGCCCTAATTTCAAGGTGAATGGACATAGGTTGAAGCACTACTTTAGCGGGGAAGTTCCATACTTGAACTACCTCGACCAAATCACCTTCCCCAATGATAATTAGTATTGAGGGGATCGAGTCGAGCTCATGACTCGGTAATCAAAAACGAGGTGCCTCGTGGGGGAGTCCCATGCTTATCCAATGTAAATATTATCGCTTTCTAATGTAGTAACGTGTGGGGATTTGTGCCCTTCCAACCTTTGTTCCGTGGTTGTTTGTGAATTGTGGATTTTAGATGATCGTTATCTTCACGATTGGAGCCTATCGTGTTCGTTTTATGGGAGCACTCGATCGTTTGCTTTGAAGACTTTCTCAATATCCATGATATATCATTTGATGTTCTAACCTTAGGTTTTTAGCACACTTCATAAACGGCTTTAAATTTAACGGTTACACCCTTTCCATGCTAGATTAGGCATTCGACTATGTCTCTAGTATGGGGGTGTTTGCACCCCTAGACTCAAAACATTGAGGACAATGTTTAACTTTAGTATGGGGGTGAATAGATACTTGCCTTGCCAAACCTTCGCGCTTTCCAAAGTTTATCTTTTTGTTTATCGTTTTGTTTATCGTTTTGTTGCAAAATAAGGCTAAAAATGGCCAAATTTTTAATTTTTTTCTCATGTTTTATAAGTGTTTAAAGACATGAATGTAGGTTTTCTGATGGCGAGAATAAGAGTAATTATTGACTCAACCGTGTGTGTTGAGCACTTAACTTTGATTCCTTAACTTCACATTAGGCTAAGTCTCTTAAATGAGGACGAGAAATGATAGAGTTAATTATAAGTTACTATGCTAAACGTAGAGTACTCGTATTCTTTCAAAAACTCATGTGTTCTCGTTGTTTGCTTATTCTCCCTTCGCTTGTAAATATTTTTTGCTTAATAAATATTGACTTAGCGGTTTAGTCTTGATTGTTGGGTTTCTAGTCTTTTCTAGTAGCTTCCGTGTAATTAAATTGGGAAGACATTAAGGTATCGCCAGCGTCGCGGTTTTGAAGTATTGGCACCCGAATAATCGAAAGCTTCACCGAATAATAAGATTTCAAGTGCTCACCTAAATCAAGCAAACAATTTGAAGCCCACAAGACCGAAAAATCTATGCAAAATTGAAAGTGAATCAAGCCTTAATCTTTGAAGCTTTAAAGATCTAAAATTCGCCCTAGCGTGAGGATATACGTCTTTGGCTAATAAAACCACCGATGAGGTGGATAATAAAAGGCAAGGCAAGACCGAAGTCATAATAAAAGCTTCATGGCGAAGTTGAATAAAAGATGGAGGTAAACCTATGATAATAAGGCCCTTCCGTTAGGGGGCGTATAAAAGTCTTGGTAATAAGTCTCATGTTTAAAACCGTTATAAAACCGTGTTTATCGATCCTTCTTGTTGACTTAATTTTTTGACATCGTTTTCTATTAGGAGGGGTTATTTATTTGATGGTCTTGGTTACACCGTTAGGACTCTATTTTTAGACCTGAATCTCTATTATCGCATAAGTCAAACAGTATATCCTCGTGAAACATTCAAGACATAATAAAATATAAGAGATACAACTTAGGAAAATGGGAGGATAAGTATGTGATTAGGGCATATGATTAGTGTTAGCATTACTAACTTATAATGACAATGATCTCTTTGCACGCTTGGCATGGAATTGGGGTGAAAATCGAGGACGATGAAATTATTTCTAACGAAGCATTCACGTGTTCTTATTCTATGAACCTAAACGTCCCATTTTGCGATGAAAATCATACATTATGTCTAAAACGCAAGTAGTAGTTGTATAGCTAGTTTATCATTCAATAAAGTGAATAAAAATGAGTTTTGGAGGTGCTATGATACTTTATTCTAGCATTGCGTGAGGGCACGACAATGGTTTAGTATGGGGGAGTGATGAGACTGCTTTTATACATAGTCTCATCGTCCAAAAAGGGCTTTAAATGCATTAAATATCATGAAAATACCCAAATATATGCTTGTGTTTGTTGCTTGTGTATTTTAGGTACGGATATTGAGAAAATGACAAAAGATCACAAGAATCATGCAAAAACGAACACGGGAAACGAAGCCGCACATTGAACCAAGCCCTAATGAAGAATTTTCCAAGAAAACCCTTGAAGATTTGAAGATTTATGAAGAAGGATCCTCCAATATTGAAGAATTGACACTTTATACCCTTGTATCTTCATAATTACAAGATTGGTCCCTCAAGTTTGTCAAAATTGGAAAAAAAGGCCCTCCACTTTGAAGAATTGGCAATTTTAGTCCCTCAACAAAACTAAAATGTCAATATTAGTCCTTCTCAAAGTCAGACATACCATGAAGGACTTTAAGTTACAAGAAATTACAAGTTTGGTCCTTTATTAATCATGACTTGGCAATTTCAGTCCTCCAAGAAGTCAAACAAACAAGTCAAGACCATAATCCTTGAAGAAAATACCAAATAAGTCCTCCAAGAAGTCAAACAAACATGTCAAGACCATAATCCTTGAAGAAAGTACCAAATCAGTCCTTCAAGAATCAAGAAATGGCAAGAAATACCCCTGAAAATACTTTGGAAAAGTATTTGGGGCAAAAGTGTGAAAAGTAAAACTTCCATAACAAAGGAATTCGGAATTTGGGCTATTATTTACAAAGTGAAAGAAGTTAACAAGATGGGGGGTTATTTCTGGCAGACATCACAAGTTACATAGACCAACCCCTCCCTTACACGTGTCCCACTACCACCAAACAACACCTCATTTCCCACTCACTTTTTATTTAACTAATCTTAACAGATTAGTTAATTATGGCGCCTAACAACAATTTAAAACCCAAAACGGATTAAACAAACATGTTCATCATGTTCTTCATAGATTTGGGTATTCCTTAATTATCATGAATTAGCCCTTAATATTTTCCAGATTAATGATTAAGGTGCTAATGATCACATCCCAACCTTAATATCTTGTACCACATCACCCAAGAGTGCACATGAAAGTTACCCTGCTACACCTTTGAACAAGAAGACAAAATAGTGACATAAAAATCAACCACCCACATTCCAGCTTTCTCCTTAAGCATGTTTTGGACCCTTGGATGCTATCACACCTTGCCAGCAAACACAAAACACCAATTCTCAGTCACATGTTCAAGATTATTCATGCTACTCAAAGGGCAAATTTGGAACTTCCATAGTTAGGGTTTCACGTTTTTCAGCTTACCTAGTTCACTTGTATGCCTATATAAAGGCCTTAGGGTGCTTCATTTTTACTTTGCTCTTGAATTTTCCTTTGTTCAAAGTTCTGTAAATCTCATTTTCTAGTGCATGAAATGTGTTTGAATCTTTGAAGAAAACTCAAGTGCCATTTTTGTTTACTGCTTGTTTTAGTTCTTTGTTAAGTAATATTGAATCCTAAACCTGTTTTCAAAAGGAGTGTGCAAAAGTTTGCACATTTTCCACTTTTCTTGATATTTTGCTAAGTCTTGTTCAAACCTTGGAATTCTTGGGCTATAAAGCTGATCATAGCATCCTGATATTGTGTTATCAAGGTGTAGGGAAGCCTATAATTTGGGGATAATCAAGTGTGGGGAACTAAGGTTGCATTAATCAAGGATTTTCATTTTTCTGATTTTCTATATTTTTCTCTTAACCTTGTTGAATCTTAGCAGGCTTTGTTATGGAAGCTTGTGCTTGTTCTTGCTAGCACATAAGCTCAAAATTCGTGGGTGTGGATGTACATCCATGAGGTACACATCATTCTACTCAAAATCTGTTAAAAAGTTGAATTTTTGGTGAATTTGTGTGTTGCTTGTGTTCTTGCTGATTTTGTGGTCTAATCTTGTTCTAATCTGCATATTACATCTGTTATTGTGCTTATTTAGGCTTGGGTGGTCTTGGATAACACTTTTGATTTGAAAATTTGGATTTGAAAAGTTAAAAGGGTGTTTGGGATTACCTGTTTGAGATCGTAAGTTGATATTGTGTTGTTGAAAAGTGTTGTTTGTGCTTTGTATCTGCTATATACTTGGTTGAGTGTGCTATTTGCTGCAAGTTGTTGGGTTTAAAACCTCAAATCAAAGATTGTGCTATAGCTTATTGAGTTTGACTATTTTTGACCTAAAATCTTGGTAATACTTAAAGTATATGCATGTTTAGGGATATAAGCTGTTAAATCAAAGTTATCATAACATATCTTAGAGATCTGAGTGTTTGAATTTGGCTTGTTGGTCAATTGCATCAGCAAAGTAAAAATCTGCTTGTGCTAGTGTTCATCAGTAACTTTTAGTGCTTGAATCTTGACCTATACCTTGAATCATTGCATGAAACTTGTTTAGACTTGTTCATTTAAGTTTATTATTGCTTGTGTATGCATTTGGTTAAGTTTGGCTGGCTAAATTGTGCTATAAGTGCTTATTGAACCATAACTGCTTATTGTTCAAAGTCTGGTGCATGTCTGATGCTTAATTGAATAAACTGTACTAATTGGCTGTTAGTGATTGTGATTTCTTTGTTTTTATTGACTCCTTATGATCCACTGATCATTTGGGTGTCTTTGTGAAACTTGAATCTCCAAAAAAGTCACTAAAGACAAATAGTCAAGAAAGTCAAGCAGTGGAAACTTTTCCCACTGCTCAGACACCAAAACTAGCCCCTGCTAGTGCAATTTTTTAGTTAGCTTATCAATAAGCCATATTGGCTTATTTAGACCTGCAACAACTTACTTTTTGTGATCAATCTTCCTCATTTGACGCATTTGTTTGAACTGGAGCTTATCAGACTTTGACTTTGACTTTTTGCTAGAAAACTCTTAAAGTTGACTTTTAAAGAAGTGCTTATTTGCTTATTCTAGCTTATTGAGTGAACTTGTTTGAAAACGTTTTGTTGATTAAGCTTAGTTAAGTCATATAAAAGCTTTTGAAACTTGAATCAGCTCTTGGGGTGGCCTAGAACTCGAAAATGACTATTTTGTCGTTTTGTGAAGATTGCTTATTGCATTTTCATGCTTATTCCTTGGACTTTTTTTTTCAAATTTATTTTTACATAAGACTTAAGTAACTCAAAAGAAGCTTGTGTGTCTAATTTGAGCTTATGGCATCAGCTTATAGCTTAATGGGCCAAAAAGCCCATTAAGAATAAGTTGTTTGATATAAGCCAGCTTATTTCACATTTTCAGCTTTTGGGCCTTTGAAAAATTGTGTTCAGAATCAAATTCTGAGTCAGATAGTAGCTTTTGGGGCATTTTTATAAACATTTTTCTTATTGGGCTTATTTTGGCCCAATAAGGGTCTGTTTTGGACTTTGGCCCATTTGAAGCCCCATTAGGGGTATTTTGTAATTTCAACTTCATTTCTATGTTATTTAGGTAAAATTAAGCTAGTTTGCAAGTTTTTAGAATTTTTTTATAAATTTTGGATTTTAAATATTATTTTATTATTATTTTATTATTAAAAATTAAAATTTAGATTTTTCAAGTTTTTTTATTTTTCTTAGGATAAATACATTAAGTTAGGAATTTTGCAATTTTTAGAATATTTTTATTGTCATTAGATTAATTTTTATAATTATTTTAAGTTTTAATAGTTTTTAATTGTTTTGAAATAGTTTTTATTAATTTTAAAATTTTCAAAAATAGTTTTAAATTAAGTTAGGGTAATTTAGAGGTTTACAATTGAAAAAATCTCATTTTGGGCTTTTTGTTAATTAAATTGATTTTTTGGGCTTTAATTAGCATTAAAAAATTATTATTTTATTAAATAAAAGGTTTGGGTGATTTTTGATTTTTTGTAAACTCTAAATACATTATTTAGGAATTATTGAAATTTTATAGGAATTATTAGAGTAAATTTTTAATTTTAGTACTTTTTACGGTTTTACGTGTATGACCTTTTCGTCTTAGTTTAATCCGTCATCGTAACCGTCTTTCTCTTCTTACCTCATTGTTGTTTTCTTTTCTCATTATAAATATAATCACAAAGTTAATCATCTCTTAACACAACGCACTAGCCTCCTTGGGAAACGAACTTTGAACCACATTGGTCATTAGTGCTTGGTTTTCCTAAACCGACACTTAATACTTTCCCTATTTTGCACTCTTTTCCTAAAGAGGTGTGAAAAACATTACATCAATAGTCGTGTGATAGGATCGAACTCGAGATTACGGGATTGCACTCAATACGTAAAGAGTTCATTTATATAATAAATATAATTATTGTATTTATTAATTTATTTAATATATATATATATATATATATATATATATATATATATATATATATATATATATATATATATATATATATATATATATATATATATATATATATATATATATATATATATATATATATATATATATATATATATATATATATATATATATATATATATATATATATATATATATATATATATATATATATATATATCAAATTGTTGGAAATACGTTTTACGTATATATAAAGTCTCGGTCACTCCAACAATGTAGTTATAGGCTCGTAGTAATGTTTAGTTTCATTTATTAAATAGCCCGACCCATGAGCATGTTCATGGGTCGGAGGCCCAAGTACATTAAGGACTTGGGGTATTTAAACCTCTTTCCACCATGGAAAGAGGTGTTGGTTGTTTTATTTCTTGTTTTCCATTTAACAAAGTTCTTTCATTTCTCTCTCTAAGTTTCTCTCTCTAGAAAACATCAACCCCCTTGTTTCACAAAGATTATCATTGTTCTACAATTGGTATCAAGAGCATGGGATGAAATATAGGTTTGTTTTTAGTGTTGCGTATGTTTTATAAACATTTCGTAGGGTGTTGAGTAGTTTTTGCCGAATCTTCAAATTTTTTTTGTGTTTGATCGTGATATCAAGTAGTATAACGTAGTGATTCGTGTTATAGTGTTTTTGGTATCTTGGTTTTGGTTAAAACACAATCTTTCTTGGTCAAAAGTGCAAAAAGTTCTTGTGTTCTTCATTCCGAAATTCAAGCAAACATCCCATCAGAAAGTACAAGTGAAAAGGGGCTTCCATCGCAATAACCATCACCATCGGAAAGTGATTGGTTCCACTTTGCGATATTTGGATTTCAATACTTATTCCGATATTGATATTCCGATCGTTCTTTGCGATCTGGGTTCCGACGGTTATAAGGAAGTTTTAAGTCGTTACTCTGCCTAAATTTTGTAAGCTATATTCCGATCTGAATCATTCCGACATCACTTTGCGATCTGAGCATTCCGATCTGAATCATTTCGACAGCACTTTGCGATCTGAATTATTTCGACAGCTCTGCATTGCGATCTAGGCATTCCGATACCATCATCATTCTGACAAGGTTACATTGCGATCTGAGCATTCCGATCTGAATCATTCCGACAGCACTTTGCGATCTGAATCATTTCGACAACTTTGTATTATGATCTAAGCATTCCGATAGTAAGACATTTCGATCCGGGTATTCCGATAGAAAGAACATTTCGATAGAACCTGTTTTGGATACTTAGTGGATTTCTTCTATTTGACATTTAATTTGGTAATTTGGTAAATTTCAAAAGCAAACACAACAACAAGATAACAACACCTTTTACTTAACAACACAAAAATCTCATAACCTTATTTCATTGTTCGATCATCTTTGATAATCTTTTTTCAAGGGATCACAAAATGAATTCACATTCATTTATGCCAACTATGACTTCACTTACCGATATATCGATCATTTTGGGTACCGATACTCGCCCGCCTTTGCTCATCAAAGATTTATTTGAAGCATGGCAAGGCCGTATGAGAACGTACATCATGGGCAAACAACATGGTCGACTTATGCTTCAATCAATTGATAAAGGACCATTAGATTGGGGAGAGGTTACCGTCAACAATGTGACAAGGCCAAGGGAGTATCATGAGTTAACTGATGCCAACAAAATCATTGCAGATGCCGATGAAAGGGCTGTTCAGACAATTCTTCAAGCCCTTCCACCTGATATCTTTAGAATGGTAAGTGAACATAAGGTGGCAAAAGATCTTTGGGATCGACTTGCGGTTTTTTTACAAGGGACATCTCTCACTAAGCAGGAACGAGAGTGTCAACTGTATGATTTGTTTGATCGGTTCAAATACATTCCAGGGGAGACTCTTCATGATTTTTACTGGCGGTTTACCACTTTGATGAATGACATGAACGTTTATAATCTTAGGATTGAACAGTTTCAGTTAAACACCAAGTTTTTGAACACATTACCCCCTGAATGGAGTCAATATGTGAATGATGTCAAGATGATTCGTGATCTACACAAGTCCAATTTAGATCAACTCTATGCTTTCTTACAACAACATGAGAAGCATGTGATCCAAAACCGAATTTCTCAAGGAACTTATCATGAACCAATGGCATTATTGGCAAACCATCCTACACTGTCATACCACAACTCTCAGCTTGCTTTAGGACACAAATCTTCATATCAACCTGTGTATCAAACACCAAGCTTCCCACAGTACTCGATTCTGCCACCGCCACCTACATCTTATCACCAACCAACAACATCATCATCACAAGGAGATTCACACCAATCACCTTATGCTTCACACCAGTATTCACCGTCTCAACCTCCCACCAACCTTGCTAGTACCTATCCACAACTTGAGGCTTCTCAACCTCATTACTCACAACAAGTCAGTGCTCCAACCAATCAGATTGTAGCTCAAGCAGCACCAGCATTCTACTGTGAAGATGACATCCCTGTCCCTGAATTCAGACAAGCAGATAGCCCTACTGACATCCTTGCTCTGATGTCTTCTTATTTAAGTCAAACATTGAACAAATGAGGTTACAGAGGTCCAGCAACAACTAACAATCAGTTAAGGAACTCGTCTAACTCTCGACAACAGGCAACAATTCAGGACGGAAGAGTCATGGTGCAACCACTTCAAGGGAGATCGAATTCGTCTACTGCTGGTGCACGTTCATCCACTACTACTGCTACAAGAGCAAACAGCACTGGTAAAATGAAGGTGGTTATTTGCTACAACTGCAAAGGGGAAGGGCACATGGCCCCAGAATGCAAGCAGCCTAAGAGGAAAAGGGACGGCACATGGTTTCAGGAGAAGATTTACCTGGTGAATGCTCAAGCCCAAGGTCGTGAGCTTGATGAAGAAGAATTGGCATTCCTTGCAGATCCAGGAGTAGCGGAAACTGATGGTCTCACAACAGTCATCACCAACAATGTTGCATATCAATGTGATGATTTGGATGTATATGACTCTGATTGTGATGATCTTAACACCGCCAAAGCAGCTCTTATGGCAAACCTTTCACTATATGGAGCTGATACCATTTCTGAGGTACCACATACTGCTATAGATACTAGTATTGTACCTTATCAAGTTGAGCAAATGTCTGAGTATTCGGAACAGCCTCTGGTGGTTAGTAACTCAATCGACGAGACAAACAATGATAGTAATATCAGTGTAAGTCCTCAGACTTTGAGTGAACCATAACCGGGAGCTATTACGACTACCAATTCGTCTGCTCAACCTGATTTGGTTATGGTCCCGGCATCTTTGCTTAGACGAATGAATAATACGATCCTTGAAACCCTTAATGCTAATCAGACTTTATCTGTCGAGATTGCTTTGCATAAGGACAATGTTAAAACCTTGGAAATGACTCCTGTGTCCACTACCTTAACCAATCCTGAATTTGATAGGTTTAGGAAAGTTCAAATGGACAATCTGCTATAAATTGAGAGTTTAAGAGTAAATCTTTCGAATGAACTTAAAGAAAAAGAGTCAGTCGTTACTAATTTTCAACAACTTCAAACGGATTTTGAAATTCTTGAGTCCAAACAGCTTGAAATGGAAATTAAAACGTCTGAAAGAATAAAAGAAACAGAAATTAAGCTTTTAAACAATATGCTGCTTCACATCTAGTACACTTGTTTCATGCATCATTTACAGAGTTCAATCTATCACGTCTTATAGACTTACCACCTAACCCGGGATATGCAAAGCAAGCGATTAACCACAACCCACGACTTTATGATGCAACCAAGTTAGGATTGGTATTAGATCCGATTGTGTTCTCAAATGATTCTGAGAATGTGACACCATATGATGAAAAGCGGTTAAAATTACTTTCTACATATCCTGAATATGATTATGCTCAGATGAATGCAAAAAATGCCACAATAGATCTTAGAATTTGTTTTAATATGCAAAAGAGAACTATCCAAACATCCACTTTCATGCCTACTAGAGAATGCCTTAGTATAATTCCTACACTCGTTAACTCGGACCAACCGAAGGAAATTCCTAAGAATCTTCCACCGGTTAGTACGGTAAAGCTCAGCTTGGAAGAGATTGGGCAATACCTTACCGATTTTGACAAGGTCATTCTGGAATGTATGACTTCAACGGCTCAAACCGCTGGAGAATGGCCGTTCGAACACATGAAAACGGTGTTTGAGAAAGAGATCGTTCCATTTGTGGACCATATTAAACAAGGAGTCTATGATCTAGCGTGTAATTTAAGTTTTGAAATCGATGAAGTTCAAAAAGTTTTCAATAAAATGGATGATGCTTATGAACAACACTTAATTGAAAAGGAAAAGATTTTATCCGAATTTGACCGTTTTTTAGAACATATGGTGTCTCTCGAAGTGATGCAAGTTGTTACTGTTAAATATACTCATGAAATTTCATCTACTGTAAATATTTGTGATGATGTGCATGAATCTGTGAATACTGTTGAACATGTGGATACTGTAGATAATCATTCTTGTCATGAATCCAACGCTGAATTTTTAAAGCTTCAAGATTCGTATAATACACTTTCAAAAAGTTTTAATGAGCTTCAACAACATTCTATATCTCTTGAAATTGAGAATCAATCTAAAAATGAAACTCTTTCAAAACTAGGAAACTCCGTTGAGACAAGTGACAAGATGATTCAGATGGTTCAGAATTTAGAGGACGAGATGATGAGAATTAAGAGAGAATTACTAGAAACAAAAACGGAACTAGAGGCTGCAGAGACTAAGAATCATGTCCTAGAAAATAGAATTAATTATATACTAGGAGAGCGTGAACAAGTAAGCCAGGTTGACTCACAAAATTCCGGTTCAATAGAAGAACGCCTTGCTTTTAATGCGACAGAACAAAAGTCATTAATTGACAAACTGAACAGGAAATGTGAGGAATCCTCTGACCTAAAAATTCAGCTCATAGACAAAAACATGGTTATAGCAGAATTAAAGGAGACACTTCAACTCAAAGGACGAGAAAGTGTTGATAATCCAGCTACTGTCTCTGCCTCGACCTCTAGTGCTCCCAAACCCAACCCACGTGTACTATATCGGGATCCAAAATTTAGGAAAAGTCCCACTAAGTTTGCCACATATATGAAAAATGCTTTAGAACATGCTGATCTAGCTAGAGAGATTATTGATGAAATGCGGGAACGCGATCCCACAAGCCATAGCGTATATGAGCTTTTATTATATGTGGATCGCGTTCAGGACTGTTTAGCATACTTAGAGTACATTGGACAACCGATATCTGTACCATCTAAACAACAAACAACCATTGCCATTACTCCATTTAATAAGACCCCAGGAGCTAAGCCCGTTTTAAACACACCCATCAAGGCTATGTCAAAATCTGTAACTAATGTTCCCTTGGCTTCTACAGGAGTAATTGTGTCCACTAAGGCTAAAGGATCTCAAGACAAGAAAGATAGGATCAAGCCTTCCACTAATAGGACTGAGAAGAAGAAAGTAGAAGTGCACCCTAGGAATGTTATTTCAGTTTTAAATAAAAAGAATCGTGTAGCTAAGACAAAAGGTTCTCTTTATGAGTGGAAACCTAAGCAAAATGTGAATTCTAATGCGAAATGTTGGAATTGTAATGAATGCATGTTTTCTCAGCGTCATGATTTATGCCTTGTTGATCACGTGAATGAAATGTATGCTATTAAGAACAATCTTGAATGGATTTCGACAGGGAAGAAATTCACCCAAGTAGGGTGGTAATGGAAACCCACTGGTAGGACCTTTACTGCTAATGGAACTAAGTGCCCTTTAACTAAGATCACATCCACCGAAGTTAGGTCTAAGCGTCCTTTAAATAGGAACACTAGCACTAAGAAATGGAAAAAGCACCCTTTAACTAGGTCTTCCCCCACTATTGTGCCTACCAGTGGTAATGTCCCCAGTCAAAAAGTACCTCAGAATACTAGACAACTAGAATCTAAGCCAACCACTAGTAAGAAAATCTGGAAGCCTAAAGTTTCGTCTGATAGCAAATCTAAGATAATTATATCTGCACCTGCTAACTCAGAAGAATAATTAGAATCCGATACATCGTCTGTGTTTGGTAATATTTTCAGGTCGTCCAAATTATTCTTTGGTATTTGGACTCGGGGTGCTCCAAACATATGACTGGAGACCACTCGATGCTCAGAAATTTCGTCAGCAAGTTTCTAGGAACGGTTAAATTCGGCAATGACCATATTGCAAAGATTATGGGTTACGGTGAATACCAAATTGGGAATGTTACGATTTCAAGGGTTTACTATGTGGAGGGACTTGGTCACAATCTATTCTCAGTAGGACAATTTTGCGATTCAAACCTTGAAGTGGCCTTTCGACAACATACTTGCTTCATTCGCGATCTTGCAGGAAATGACCTGTTAAAGGGTTCTCGAGGGGATAATCTCTATACTTTGTCTATTCAAAACATGATGGCCGCCTCTCCTGTTTGCCTACTCTCCAAAGCATCTAAGACCAAGTCATGGTTGTGGCATCGACGGTTATCTCATCTTAACTTTGATGCTATTAACCATTTGGCTAGAAACGAACTTGTTCGTGGTCTTCCAAAACTTAAGTTCGACAAGGATCACTTATGTTCCGCATGTTCTTTGGGGAAAAGCACCAAGAAATCTTACAGACCTAAAGCAGAAGACACCAACCAAGAACCACTGTATCTTTTGCACATGTATCTTTGCGGGCCAATGCGTACGGCTAGTGTGAGTGGTAGAAAATACATCCTCGTCATAGTGGATGATTTCTCAAGGTTTACATGGGTAAAATTTTTAGCATCCAAGGATCAAGCACCAGAGTATATCATTACTTTCTTAAGGATGATCCAAGTACGTCGTAATGCTACTGTTCGCCGCATTCGGACTGATAACGGCACTGAGTTCGTTAATCAGACTCTTCGCAATTATTATGAAAAGGTTGGTATTTCTCATGAAACCTCTGTGGCTCGCACTCCACAACAAAATGGTGTCGTTGAAAGACGTAACCGTACACTTATGGAAGCTGCTCGAACTATGTTGATTTATGCGAATGCTCCTTTATTCTTATGGGCTGAAGCAGTGGCACCCGCATGTTATACCCAAAACCGCTCCATCATTCGCAAACGTCATGGTAAAACTCCATATGAGCTACTTCATGGACACAAACCCGATATTTCATATCTTCATGTGTTTGGTGCACTTTGATATCCAAATACAAATAGTGAGAATCTGGGAAAACTTCAACCGAAGGCTGATATTGGAATTTTCATTGGTTACTCGCCTGCAAAGAAAGCTTACCGAATTTATAACCGTCGTCTTGGCAAGATAGTAGAAACTTTGGATGTCGATTTTGATGAGCTGACAGCGATGGCTTCTGAGCAACACAGCTCTGAACCCGCATTACACGAGATGGGAACCGGTTCAGTCAGTTCCGGATTAACTCCCAACAATCCTACTTCTCCATCATTTATACCACCTACAAGGTCCGAGTGGGATAAGTTATTTCAACCTATGTTTGATGAATTCTTTGATCCACCGAGTAATGATTCTCCAGCACCTGTAGCAGTAGCTCCGATTCCGGAAGTTGTTGCTCAAGATAATGGAAATCTATCTGAGGCATCTACTGTTACTCTTGAACCAGATGTCCCATCCCCCACCAATTCACAAACAACACCTGAATTTTCACCCCCACTCGTTCCTAATGATGTTGAAGAGGATCTATATAATCACGATTTGGAATATGCTCACTTAAAAGAGCTTCCCTTCTTTGGTTCACATATACCTGAAGACCCTACCGGTGCGTCTACCTCAGAGGAAGCTCCTGCAATCGTTCACTCCCGACCACCACGGATTGAAACTCACAACACTAAATGGACAAAGGGTCACCCAATCCGCAATATTATTGGTGACATCGATCGACCAGTCTTAACACGCCATCAACTCCAAGAACATGCATTATATTGCTATTTTGATGTATTTCTTTCAGACACTGAACCTAAAAACTGGCAACAAGCCATGACCAAATCATCATGGATTGAAGGCATGCAAGAGGAACTTAATGAATTCCAACGTCATGAAGTGTGGGAATTAGTTCCGTTACCCAACAACGTTGAAATCTTGACATTATTGTGGGTATACAAGGTTAAACTCGATGAGTTAGGTAGTGTGCTGAAAAACAAAGCTAGATTGGTTGCTAGAGGTTACAAACAAGCTTTGGGTATTGATTTTGAAGAATCCTTTGCTCCTGTTGAACGCTTGGAGGCAATTAGACTATTCCTTGCTTATGCTTCTCACATGAATATGATCGTCTACCAAATGGATGTTAAGACGGCATTTCTCAATGGTGAATTAAGGGAAGATGTCTATGTAAGCCAGCCGAATGGATTCGTCAATTCAGAGTATCCTAATCACGTGTACAAGCTCAAGAAGGCTCTTTACGGGTTGAAACAAGCTCCACGCGCGTGGTACGATCTCTTGTCGTCGTATTTCGTCTCCAAAGGCTTCTCCAAAGGCAAAGTGGACCCAACATTATTCATTCTCAAGGAGGACAACGACATGATACTGGTACAAATTTATGTTGATGATATAATATTTGCTGCTACTAATCAACGTTTGTCTGACCATTTTGAGAAAATTATGTCCACACGCTTTCAGATGTCGATGATGGGAAAATTTTCATTTTTCTTAGGGTTGCAAATTTCTCAGAATCCCAGAGGCATCTTCATTAATCAATCCAAATTTGCTCTTGAATCATTAAAGAAATATCATTTTGAAAACTATGACCCCGTGGATACTCCAATGGTGGAGAGATCCAAGTTAGATGAAGATAAGGAAGGGATAACTGTCGATCCTAAACTTTACCGTGGAATGATCGGAACCCTTCTCTATCTGACTGCTAGCAGGCCTGATTTGCAATTTTCTATAGGCATGTGTGCCCGGTATCAGGCTCGGCCTACCGAAAAGCACGTACATGTTGTGAAAAGGATCTTTCTGTATCTAAAAGGAACACTTCATCGTGGTCTGTGGTATCCGAAGGATTCCTCTATTGCACTAATTTCATATGCAGATGCGGATTATGCCGGGTGTCAAGATACCAGACGTAGCACTTCTGGAAGTGTGCAACTTCTTGGAGATAGACTTGTTAGTTGGGCATCAAAAAGGCATAAAAGCGTTGCGATATCAAGTACGGAGGCTGAATACATTGCTATGTCCGGTTGTTGTGCTCAAGTTCTTTGGATGAGATCACAATTGACTGACTACGGTCTTGGATTCAACAAAATCCCGATGTACTGTGATAACAAAAGTGCAATCGCTCTGTGCTGCAACTAGGTTCAACATTCTCGAGCAAAGCACATTGACATCCGCTACCACTTCATCAAGGAGCAAGTGGAAAATGGAGTGATCGAACTGTACTTCGTCAACACTGAGTATCAGCTGGCAGATATTTTCACGAAGGCATTAGATCGAGGACGTATCGAGTTTTTGATCGAAAAGCTAGGCATGAAATCATTCTCGCCAGCGAAACTTAAGGAGTTGGCAGAAGAATCTGACGAATAGTAGTGGTAAACTATTCTCAAGTATCCTTTGATCGTGATCTTGTATATTATAGTACATACTTAAACCACCAAAAGCAAAATACAAAAATATAAAACATAGAAAAACCATAAAAAATATAAAACATAGAAAATTCATAAAAAATATAAAATCAAGAAAATCCAAAAATATTTTTATTTTTATTTTCAAATCGGGCATGTCTTTTAGTACGGTAATATTTACGGCTTTAGAAATGTCAATTAATATTGACACGGCGCCATAAATAGAGTCCGTATAAAAGTTGTACAAGTTTTAAAACATGCCCATTATGGCTTGTAGTTATTTCTGACTGCAACCCGCTTTTCGCATTAAACTCATGTATTTCTTTTGAAAACGTTGGCTCACAACGGGAATTAATTTTCTCGGGCAAGGTTTACTTTAAAACCTTGTAAGGGACTAAGTTTACTTTATAACTTGGTCTAACACAAATGAGTGTACGTATCAGTGCACTTATTTTGTAAAAATAAGAGAAATCTTATTGCCACCAGAATCGTTCCATAAAATCACTTAACCGGAAAATGTCCTCATTAATATTTGTGTCCTTAAAATCATTGGCTACAGCTCTTTAAATAGAAAACGGGTCCGTGTTTAAGGGGGAGCAAATATTAAATCTTCGTGGAATCAAATTTGGTCGTTAAAAAGGATTGTCAGAAAATATTAACTATTCCTCATCATCTATTATGCTATGTGTGCCTTGTGTGGTATAGAATTTCTTAAATAGGTCATTGAATTTTGGCGTTAAGTATTTGTGGTCGTTTTGTGAGCGGGTTTGTATTGTTGTTAAGATGATTCGGTTGATTCTAATCACCTTAACTAAAACTTTAAAACAGGGGGACCATTCTTGCAATTTTTGCAAAATGGTGGGTGTATGTGTTAACTTAACCATATTTTGACCAAGTCAAAACTATCTCACCCCCCGTTCCCCGTCTCTACTGCAAACACACACAACACATTGTTTTTCCGCCATTGTTGATACCTTGCACACCGTTTGATCTTTGTGTCTGTGATTCATCATTTTTTGTTCATTATCTAGGTATTATATCTTGCTTTATTTGCTCTCATTTACTCCGTTTCATCGCATCTCATCAAAACAGTGCCATTAGATCATTTCAAGATTTAGGGTTTCGGGTTTTGCTATAGAAATGGAAATTAAGTTGTGGGATTTGTTAAGTATGCATAGATACATATTGGTTTTGCCCAGAATCACTTGAAACATTGCCTAAGTTCCTGGATCGAGAAGTCAACGATTAAGATCGTATCCCTGTCACGGATTTCGATGTACATTGCGATACCATCATTGCGATGCCTGTCATTGCGATGAGTCATTCCGATGACTTATTGCGATGGGCTATTGCGATGAGTCATTTCAATGGCTCATTGCAATGGCTCATTGCGATGTGTCATTGCGATGGTTCATTGCGATGGGCTGTTGCGATGGGTCATTCCAATGGCTCGTTGCGATGGCTCATTGCGATGGGTCATTACGATGGCACATTGCGATGGCATATTGCGATGACGCATTCTGATGCGTTATTGCGATGGCTTCGCAGTAGGTATTGCGATGGGTCATATTGCGATGGATTCTCATTTATTCTGATGGAAATGTACTTATTGTGATGGACATAGATATTGCGATAGGACTTTAATTCATTAGGATTACGATGCTTGATTCATTGCGATGGCTTGGTTAGGATTCCGATGGATTGATACATTGCGATGGACTTAGGATTCTTATGATTATGCACTTGCCTTAGACTATCTAATGAGTTCGGCCTAGCTTGCACTATTTCCTCATTAGGTTTTAAGTTCATTAGGGCCACTAACACGAAACCAAGTTTTATTGAAACGAGTTAATTTTTATCTCATAAGAATACTTGAACAGTTTCTTATTACAGAAGTTAATCTTATTTAATAAGTTGATTCCTATGTAAACAAAAGAGATACAAATTACTTAGTCAGTGTCTTGTGTTTTGTTTCCAGGCCATGGAAGACAAAGCTTCATCTTTGTTCAAGCCCACTATATTTTGGGTTGAGGATAATCCTACAATTCCTGACGTAGTGGTTGAAACTAAACCAAAACCCACTGAAGTTTTGGTTGAAACTAAACCAAGACCTACTGAGGTGTTAGTAGAAATCAAACCTAGACCTACTGAGGTTCTGGTCATGACCACCAAGAAATCCAAGTATTTTAAGAACTAATGCTAGGTCGTTATCTCTTTAGAATAAAAATGTCGTTGGCATATCAGTCATTTTCCTATGTGTGTTGTTAAATGTAAGGACCTTGTTCATCTGAACTATGTTTGTATGTTGTTTCTCTATAATTTGTGGTAATAATTATTATGGACTTTTCCTAAAGATTCAACTTGGCATAGACTTCAAATATATATACATATATATATATATATATATATATATATATATATATATATATATATATATATATATATATATATATATATATATATATATATATATATATATATATATATGTTGTATATATCATTTGTGCTTATGTCATCAAAGCAGGAAAATGTCAACTACAGAGGAACAACAACGACTTCGTGATCTTGAACTTGTTTCGCTCAGCGATAGGCTTCCATATGCTGAGAACAACTCTCGATTACAAAATGATTTTGATCCGTCCTTACCAGCTTTCAAAATCGCCATGGATATCCTAGACATCTCACCCATTAGAGATACACTCAGATGTACTGCATCTGTTCCCGAAGTCTACATGCATGAATTCTGGAACACTGCATCTTTCTCCAAAAAGACTATCTCTTTCCAACTGAACAAAACACCAAGGGTACTCAGCTTGAGCATTTTTCGGAAATTGTTTAAACTTCCTAGGTTGGCACAAGGAGAACAATTTGTGGCTAACCCAAAGAACGATGAAGTGCTTCGAGTCATTCGTGCCATGAATTATGAAGGGGAAATCCACAACCTATCCCAGTTTAACACCTCACACATAGGGCAACCCTGGAAAGCACTCATCACCATTATTGTCAAGTGTCTAACTGGAAAAACTAGGGGAACTGATGCAATGAGACCACCACAGGCTCACTTATTTTGGGGTTTCTATACTGCATCTAAAGTAGACTATGCACTTCTTCTCTGGCATGAATTTTGTTATCAGTTTACTGGAACGAAGAAGAAATCCGTGCATCTTCCATTCCCGAGATTCACCAAGCTCATTATCAGTCACTTTATGAAGAATGACCCAACCATTGACACACGCGGGAATTTCTTCTATCACACCAAAGATGACGATTATGTGATTCTCACAATGAATGCAGACACTAATTCCACAAAGTATGCATTACTTCCTGCCCTAGTACCCGACATAATGCTTAATGATGGAATCAAGGAGAGTGATAAATACCAAGAGATGTTTAATGATATTGACGCACAATTTAAACGTGCAAATTCACATCCTTCAGAGAAGCAAAAAGGTAAACGCAAGAAAAGAGTTTCAAAGCGCCAATCAGCTGCTTCTTCTAAAGATAAAGGCCCAGGAAAAATGCAAATTGTTGATGAAGATGATGAAGATGAGCTGATCCATACTGAAGAAGAACAGGAAGAAGTACCACTCCGCAGGCCTAAGAAAGAAAGGAAAGCTAAAGGCAAAGAGGCAAGTGTTGCTCCAAATGAACCTACTCAACAACAAATTTCTGAAGCCAAAAGACTGCGTATTGTTCTTCAACAAAGCCGACAGGAAGCTTTTGGAGGATCAGGCTCAAGAGTGTTTGAAGACTTAGCAGATTTTGGTAATCCTGATGATGATATGGCATTTTATGACGATCCTACTGAGGATGATACTTATGAAGATGCATATGAAGATGCTGCTAACTATCATTTTGAAAGTCGTGAACAAAGTGAAGAACGTGAGAGCAGTGCTGACACTGATACAAGTATGATGTATCGAGATGCCAATATCACCACATCTTTACCACAACCGACTCACATGGTGCTAAATGAAGATGCTCATGCAACTTTCATACCAGAAATGCAACTTCAAAGTAAGTCTACTTCAAACTCTGATGATGTTATGAAATATCTCAATTTAGAAGGGGAGGGTGTCGAGGTCACAAACACTGATCCGTCAACAAATGAAGGAATGGTGGATGTTCCTATAACTACTATTACATCAACCACCACTCCACTACTATCTACCCCGGTCATCAGTGAGGTTATAACAACCACTATCACACCCGCACTTGTTGAACAACCAGTATCAACCACCACCCTCACCACTGAATCTACACCGTCATCCACAGCCGAACAACCTGTATCAACCACCGCCCCTATCACTGAATTTACACCAACACCTATCCCTGTACAACCAGTATCATCCACCACCACCTTAACGGTTATGGTTACACCTCCACCAACAGAACCACAAGTATCATCCACATCCAATCCC
Source organism: Glebionis coronaria (assembly GCA_025667525.1). Lineage (NCBI taxonomy): Eukaryota > Viridiplantae > Streptophyta > Magnoliopsida > Asterales > Asteraceae > Glebionis > Glebionis coronaria. The sequence continues at coordinate 189,255,041 of CM046879.1, read as the reverse complement.
TTCCTCACAGTCAATGATCCACTGATCCAGTCTCTTCAACAACAGCTAGAGGCTCAAGCTACACAAATAGCTACATTGACTGAAAGGTTCACCACTCCTCCTAAGGAACCGCAACCTGATGAGCCTACTCTTCAGAAACTAACAGACAGAGTGTCCAAACTTAAAGAACAACATAAATCATTTCTTAAAGAGAAGAAAACTCGGGATAAAGAAAATGCTGCATTTCTCGGGTCCATTGACGAGCAGATGACCACGATCATTCGACGAGAAGTCAAGTCTTATGTTGATCAATAACTACCAAATCTTGTCGGTAATGGCTTATCTACTCTTCAACTAATGACATTGTTAAAGACACGTCTGCTAGATATGAAAGCTCATAAATCGAAATACAAACGCAAAGTTCTGCAATATCTCAACAAAGCAATTCTTGAAGAGACACCTGCAGACACTACCGACTCTGAGTCTAACGATGAAGATGAGCTAGAAGAGGAAGATGACGAGGGTAACGGTGAAGAGGATGATGGTAACAACGATCAAAATGAGGATAAGGATAAAGAAGGAGATAAGGAGGAAGAAGAGGATGAAGAAGGAAAGGATAAGGATAAAGATGTAGATGAGGACGAGGACGAGGATACAGATGATGATCAGGATGACGATGATGATAATGACAAGGGTAATGAAATCAACAAGGGTGATAAGAATGAAGACACGGGTACAAATGCCGAAGAGTCAAACAAGGATGACAATGATACGGCTACTGAGAAAGGTTTAGAGGAAACTACAGAAAACATTGCTGACACCACAGAAAAGACGCTGGAGTCAACAGTACCAGAAAATCAGCAGGTTGCTACAGGTATATCTACTGCACCAGAATTCACTACTGATTCTCACATTGAATCTGTAGAATATATGCAAGCAGAAGAACCGACAGAGCCAATGCTTGAAGAAGAACCTCACGATGATATACCGGTGATGCAAAATCAACCTTCCACACCATCTGCAGATCAGCATGACGTTGATATGGAAGTTGAAGATTCAAATGTTCCAGAAACGACATTTGCTGAATCTCTTATCATCGATGATACTGTCCAAGAGCAACTCTGGCTAACAAATGCAGCACCACAGCATCCTTTTGACACTGCAACTGAAATGGAGTTGACTCAATTCCTCAACAACCCTATTGATTTCTCGGCTTTTCTAATGTATTCTCATAGGAAACCGACGATGACTCTTGATCCGATCAAAATGGCAGCTGCAAATGTGGACCTCTTTGACACGTTAAAGATCAGCCATAATGAAGCATAATATCACCTGAACGAGCTTACAAAGGCAATGAGAGTGACAACTACAGGAATTCAGACTCCCGTGTTGCGACCTCTTACACCAACGGTCATCAACGGTTCTGCCACTATCCCAATAGAGCATTTTGTCTCTCACGATCTTGAATACCTTGAAAATGGAGCAAAGAAATATGCCACGTCACTAACAATGCTCAAGGCTGTCAACTTGGAGAATGTTCCAAGGATAGAGGATAAAGTGCCTGACTCAATATGGAGAAAGAAGCTGCTCAAGTTCTATGATACCTATGCATCACTTGGCATATCTCACTGGAATCAAAAGAAAAAGGTAGCTTACAATCACTTCCATCGTCCTAAGAGAGGTGCTTCTATTGTCTCAGCTCACAGAATCAAAAGCATCTAAGGAGCAACCACTCAGACTGTCTTCGGTTATGATTACTTACATGTAATCGTGTTCAAACGTACCGATGAGAAAGAATACCGCATTGACGAAAGTGATCTCCAGTACCTTCAACTTGAAGACATCGAAGATCTTTTGTTTCTATTGGCTCAAGAAAAAGTTGATCATCTACCACCAGAGATTGTCATAGCCATGAGCTCCAACTTTCGTCAATATGCCAGGAAAATAGTCATTCAAAACCGGGTGGAAGACTTTTAACTTGGAGTAGAAAGCTATCAGAAAAAGCTAAACCTGGAACGTCCCCATACGACTCCACTCAGTAATTTCCATAAGAACAAGAAGGTTTACATGGGGACCACAACGCCGGAAGCAAGGATCTTTTATCCAAATGAGACTGGCGTCATGCAATATATGCGATTCTCAGAACTGCACAAATTCGGTGATGGAACGCTAAAGAATGTTCGAGATGATCTGTCGGTTCTCAATGCCAACTTACCTCTTCCGGCAGTCAAATACACATGGTCAACCCAGTGCAAAAAGGGAGCATCGTATGCAATCAGGAAGATTGAGGAACTTCTAAGGAAGCGCCGGTTGCTACGAAGTATAGAACGATTCGTCGGTGGACGACCATATGGAGCTCACCATCGGTTCACGGAACGAACCAATTAATTCTGGTTCGTCTTATAACAGGTCAACTCCATATGTCTATAATTGTGAATATGTTTTTTTTTACTTTATCAGCTTTTGTGGCTTGTTGTAGTGTAAAAGTATGATATTTTTCAAGAATTTCTCTCGAGATTCTAAATCTTTCAAACAAATCATACTCAAGCACTACAACTAACCCTCATTAATTTGAGGGGAGCATTAATATGTTCTTTGGCCAACATCTAATTTCATTTTATTACCCAAAGACCGATTAATCGATTAATATCCAAAATATTGATGGTCAACATTTTGGAAAGGGGAGAAAATGGGATTAAGGAGACTTAATGATATTTTGGCTAAAACAATGAAAATGGTTTAAAAGATAAACCACCTTTACATGTGTAATGCACAAGTTAAGGGGGAGCGTTTTTGATGATCAAAACACTTAAGGCACAAACACTTTGATTACAATATCACAAGTGCTTTAAGTGATTTTCAAGGATTTTTCGTGGTGACTATATCAACCCAAAACACACTTAACTCACGACGGATGTGGTGACAAAAGGGTGGTAGGTATAGGTATTAGTCCAATGATTCATCAGAACCGATGGAATCTTCCCAAGGACAACTCCCTAGATAGAACTAGAAGTCCTAGGAAAGATGGAGAATGAATGTGAACGTAGCTGAATGCCGACCAAGTATTTAAGCTAGCATTGGAACAATCATAACAAGGTGCTAGTGATGACGTATTGGTAAGCATTGAAGGGGTTGAAGAATGAAAAAGAATTGTAAAGATAAAGGGTGTAAAGAAAGAAGCCCTCCTTACAACTTTAGGCAGAAATCGGGTAAACACATATGCTATTGAGATCATTAGTTAATGATTCTCGATATTGAAGAAAGCCATCATGGACCCAGTGATGCAATGCACAACCCTCCCCAGCTAACTCAAATATCTCTCAAAAGGTATTTGTTTCAATCACACGGAGATCAACACGTTATCTATTGGTTTATTCACTCCGAATAGACTGGTATTGAATAGGTGGCACTCTTCTCCACCAATCGATCACTAAATCAAAACGCACTATCGAGTCTAGAGCCACGAGATCATCAAAAGTCTCATTAGGACACTTTCCATTTATTCCTTGCTTCTTCACACACTGTGAAAAGTAAGAGATTTTTAATGAGTCCTACGCAGTATTCTTGTAATATTGCCAGAACATCCGAGTGATACGCAAGTATTACAGTGAAGATGGAAATCCTGCTTGAGCCAACATCAAACAAGCTCATGGTAGGTGACACGTGCGGTTATTTAAGAACTAATCTTGTGACAACTGGAAAGAAACAGTAGTTTAATTCTTAAATGAACTTAAAATCGTTCCAGGCCTCTACGCATTATCGTATGATCTTGCCAGAACACTCAGAGTGACACTCTTTAGTGTTCACAGTGACGAGTGGAAATCCTTCTAGTGTTAACATCAAACAGCACTTGGTAGGTGACTAGCAAGATTCAATTTGAATTAAGTTTGTGACAACTGGAAAGCAACGATGGTGAATATCTTAATTGAAATTCACTTGTTCCAGGTTTCATGAATTGACGGCTTCAATCATAAGGATTTTTAATCCAAATGATTCACTCTTTATGTTCGCAGTCAGCTTTGGACGGTCGAATAAAGAGAACGGGTTTACCCGCGAAATCCTGTCAGGAAGTTACTTAATTGAAACTATCCGTCAGGGGTACGATATCTAATATCGTCCAACGGTCTTCACCGACCGGAGGTAAAATGCTACCGAATTAGAATAAAATGTCAAAGGCATTTTATTCGTGTCTTATTATGTTGCTGCATTCGAAGACGGTGGCGTTGCTGTGTACCTGTTGAAGACGGTGGCGTTGCTGTGTACCTGTTGAAGACGGTGGCGTTGCGGTGTACCTATTGAAGACGTCCTCACATGCTTATTCCTTCTGCATCAAATACTCCTGCAAATTCAAGAAAGTATGACCTAAAAGTCTTCGGCTGTATCGACTCTGAAACTTTCAAGAATTCAACAAAGGATAAGTATGTGGGACATGAAGTCACAAAGAGGCGAACATCACAAGAAAATAAAGACTGCACGTGAAAGGCCAAAAGAACGTGTTTCTAAGCAAAAGGCTGATATTATTCAACAACATATTCATAAAAGGAAGAAAAAGAAAGAAAAGAAGACTACGAGCTCAAGAACAAGATTTAACATGCTAGATTAGGACTTTGTAAATTTGGAGTGACCTCCCTTTGGGGGAGATTGTTGGAAATACGTTTTACGTATATATAAAGTCTCGGTCACTCCAACAATGTAGTTATAGGCTCGTAGTAATGTTTAGTTTCATTTATTAAATAGCCCGACCCATGAGCATGTTCATGGGCCGGAGGCCCAAGTCCATTAAGGACTTGGGGTATTTAAACCTCTTTCCACCATGGAAAGAGGTGTTGGTTGTTTCATTTCTTGTTTTCCATTTAACAAAGTTATTTCATTTCTCTCTCTAAGTTTCTCTCTCTAGAAAACATCAACCCCCTTGTTTCACAAAGATTATCATTGTTCTACACAAATAAAAAGACTTTTTTGGTGAGAAGGATAAGAAGGATTTTCAGCCATTGATTTAACTTACCATTTAAATATGATTTTTAAAAAAATTTTCAAAAATTCTGAAAAAATTCCAGTAGATCGGGTATGTTGGTGCAAAAAACTTTTGTGAAAAAAGTTTTTTTAATTCGAAGATTTTTACGTTTTTTTAATGCATAAAAACGAAATTTTGGTGCACAAAAACGATAATTTTTAGACTTTTTACGTTTTTTGTGCATCAAGAATTCATTTTTATACCCAACTTCTTTTGACTTTTTGCTTTAAAATTTGATGCCGCATCAAACTAAAACAACTTGAAAATTTGTGCATGAAAAAAAATTGTATACTAAATTTCACCTTTTTGTGCATCAAATTTCGTTTTTTGTGCATTAAAAAAACGTAAAAAACTCAAAATAATAAAAACTTCCTTCACAAATTTTTTATGCACCAACATATCCGACGTTGTGGAATTTTTTCAGAAATTTTCGAAAACTTTTTTAAAATCATGTTTAGATGGTTAGTTAGTTAGTTAGTTACAAGTATGGATTGATTGCATCCATTGATTTTAAATCAATGGCTGAAAATTCTTCTTATCCTTCTCACCAAAAAAACTCATTTTATTTTAACTCTTCCCTATATATATACTGATACATAGGTTTTACTAGGTTGAAAGTTCGTTTCTCGGAATCTTCTCGAATTGATCACGGTTCAAAGTGGAATAGTTGTTCTTGGTTACTAAAAAGGGGATTGGTTTTATATTCTACTAAAAAGGATTAAATGCGTAAAGAGATAAAGAACAAACTAAAAGCAGTTAATAAAATAAAGCTTGAATTAAAGTTAAACAATAAAACAGTACAGTAAAATACCCTTACAGTAAAATACCTCTACTTGAAAAACAACTAATTCGGAATAATTGAATGTTGATTCGAAATAAGTGCTTGATACGGAATAATTAGCTCATCCGGAATATATGGTTCATGCGGAATAAAGATTTGATTCGGAATAAGCTTGACTCGGAATAATATGGTTCATGCGGAAAAATTGCTCATTCGGAACATTTGCTTTATTCGGAATATATGCTCATCCGGAATAATCTGACAAAACTTTGGTTCGGAATATTTTGGCTCATCCGGAATATATGGTGATTCGGAATACTCGCTCACTCGGAATAATCTCTTGATTCGGAATATTAATCCTTCATGCGGAATAATTGACTGACTCGGAATAAAATGATGAAAAGCTTGATTCGGAATGTTTAACAAGAAAGATGCTTCATTCGGAATATATGTTCATGCGGAATAAATGAAACTGATCCGGAATAATTAGCTTATTCGGAATATAATGCTGGTTCGGAATAAATGGTAAAAAGCTTCGTTCGGAATATTTTGTTGATGCGGAATAAAAAGAACTAAGTGCTGGTTCGAAATGTTTGCTTTATCCGGAATAATTTAGCTAACCCTTCATCCGGAATAAATTTGTTTCATTTAGAATCTGGGAAAGTCTTGAAGACGAAGAACAGGGAAATAACAACAATACGATGTTAAGCCAAAATCAACCAAGTTTTTAACCAAAGATTAAACAAAACTAACCACTAATCATCTACTAATGATGAACTTCAAATCAAATCAACAAAAACACAAAACCCACTTACTTTTGAAGATTAAAATCAACCAAATAAAACTTTAAAACTTTAAATCAACAAGAGAAAGATGAACAAGATTAAATGAAAGATTATATTGAAAGATTAAGGTTAAACAATCAAAAGGAAAGATTAAAACTTACAAGATTTGTAAAAACAAAGATGAAAAATCACCAACACCTTAATGGTGTTGGTTACCTATGAAAATAAAGGAAAGAAAAAACTTGAAATGAAACTAATTCTAATGTGTGGGAAGGGATCCTCTATTTATAGGCCATGGACTTGGTTGGTGAGTGGGCTTTCTTCCTTTCTTTTTGTCTTCTCGTCTTTTCAGTAAAGTTGACGTTTTCGATTCTGATTCGGGATTTGTCGATGAATAAATTCAACTCGTCTTTTAATTTCTTCGTTTAATAGACTTGAGTTATTCGACATATGTAAATCTTCCATCTTTGGTCCTTTTCTTCGATAAATCTTCAAATAGGCCCATTGACTTCAAATCTTTTACATCTCTTGGACTATAGACTTCGTCTTTTCGTCTTTTCGTCTTTTTCTTCGATAAAACCCGTGCAATCCCATGTTTTCTTCAATATTTATCCGGTTGGATCTGAAAACACAACAAACACACAAACCACGCATAATTCCAAACAAATGACATTAAATACGCGTTTTGGTCTTGTTTTAGCAAGAAATAAGTGGTAAAAGGATGGGTGTTTTCACACCTATCAAATCCCCTACACTTAACCATTGCCATACCCTCATGCAATGCTTAGTGACAAAGCAAATTTACACTTTTCTTATAATCAATCAACCTTGTCCTTATTAATATACTACTAAAATGAAAATTTAAACTACTATGAAGAAATAAAGCTTTAAAGGAAACAAAAGGGATAGAAAACCATTTTCACTTGAAAATAGCTACATGGAAATAACTTGCAAAGAGATCTAAGACTTACATTAGGGCTTTGGTTGCTGCGAAGATTTATCACCCTCAAGTTTCACGTTCCCCAAACTAAGCTTAAAAACGAGATCATTGTTATTATAAGTTAGCAAAACAAACACTTACACACATAGCTTAATTATATGCTTAAACTCCCTTATTCCTAGGTGTATCTCTTATATTTTATTGTTGTCTTAGAATGATCACGAAGATGCATTTTTAGACTTATTGCGATAGTTTATTTAGGCTGAAAGCAAAGTAGGACGATTTGATTAATATTTAGCTAAAGGACAAAATCTCTTAAAACTGCTTCTCGGGACCTCAAAAAGTTCATATCTTGGCATAACTTGCTTCACGATTTGAGAACTTTCTCGGGCCGATATTTAGCATGTACTTCATACTTCATATCTTGAGAGACGTTCTTGAGATAATGGTCTTCTCTTCGTTAATAGAGTTTCTTTACTTGGAGACTTTTGAGGGATACTCCAACTTTGTTGACCACGACTTCATCATTATTTCTTCAATCGTTAATTGGGATTTTAAGATACAACGATCCTCCTCCTTTTCGGACTTGGATCTATTTATCCTCATACCTTGTTAGGGTCTTTTCGGATAGACTTATCCATGATCTTTATGGGAGTTGATTGCTTTTCATCGTGCGTCTTGATCCTTCATATTGATTTTGGGAATAATGCTTTTTACATCACCTTAGATCTTTAGCAATAAAATGGAATCCTCATGCCTTGTTAGGGCCTTTTCGGACTCGCCAATCTTCGCGCCCCGCTTCATTAGTTATGCCTTGGCTATGAACTCTTATCATTACCGAGCAACTTTTAAATGATCTTGGTCTAGAAGCTATGTTATTCAATAAAATCGTACGACCTTACTTATTGCATTTATTCATTTAAGGCGATGGGAGGAAAAGCTTATAATCACACCAAGTGTGCTTGTGCTAGAATACCGACTTATAATTTGCTCTATCATTTCTCGTTCTCCATAATTTAAAATCTCAAATAATGAGACTCGTGGATGCTTAGCCTAATAAACCAATTAAGGTCTACATGGTTAAGGATACTAGCTAGAACAAACTTTGATAAGTCTATTCGGGTTGAGTCAAAATAATCGCAACGGGCCTAATATGTCAAAGACTTCTAAACTAGCTACACCACTTTATTAATACTTTTGACTTTATTGTGGGATATATACATATGAAAGCAGATAAAAATTTAAAAATTACGACTATATGGCCAAAGTTAATTAAAAATTTGAAAAATGCTAAAAAATATGATTTTCCGGTTAAATGAAGGCATTTTAATGGAAAAGTCCACTTAAACTTCGATAGAAGTCTCCCCTACACTTAAGATAAACATTGTCCTCAATGTTTAAGCATGTGAGAAAAGTCTCCCCTACGCTTATGACATTGTGCACGTTGGTTAAATCAAGGAAAGGAAGAGACGACTAAAGTGATCATTTTCAAATGTGAGTATGACGAAAATTGAATCACGATAGTTGAGAGATAGAACCGGATTGCGGATAACAAGGGAGCACGGTTCTTCAAAGGTTCCAAAACTGCATTCATCCCTGTAATCACATCACCACACAAACACAAACAACCTATATAGGTCCCCCTACACTTAGGAGGTAAAGTAGGAAAGGGATAGATACTCGGGTTGCCTCCCGAGGAGTGCTTGTTTTTTATAACCGAGTCACGAGTCTGAATCGACCCAAAACTAGTTCATGGGAAACGTGGTGAGGGATGGAATCATCTCATGAGAGATGTCCTCACCAAAGTACAACTTCACTCGTTGGCCATTCACCTTAAAATTAGGTCCATTAGGTTGAGCGAGCTCGAGAGTACCATATGGAAAAATTTGAGCAATGGTGAATGGGCCGGACCAACGAGATTTGAGTTTCCCCGAAAATATTTTCAACCGAGAGTTGAAGAGTAAAACTTTGTCTCCAACTTGAAACTCTCGGTTTTTAATCTTAGAATCATGAATGAGCTTAGTTCTTTCCTTATAGATCAAGGAATTTTCATAAGCCTCGTTCCAGAGTTAATTAAGCTCATTGAGTTGGATTTTGCGTAGGTCACCGGCTTTGTTGATGTCGAAGTTAGCCCACTTCAAGGCCCAGTAAGCCTTGTGCTCCAACTCAATGGGGAGGTGGCATGCTTTCCCGTACACGGGACGATATGGTGTACAACCAATTGGAGTCTTGTATGCGGTACGAAAATCCCATAGAGCATCATCTAACTTATCGGCCCACGCGGCACGATGCTCTCCCACAGTACGTTCAAGAATTCGCTTTAACCCTCGGTTAGAGATTTCAGCCTGCCCATTAGTTTGTGGGTGGTAAGCGGTGGAAAGACGATGATTGACACCATACTTAGCCATGACTCTTGCGAATTGATCATTGCAAAAATGAGTCCCGCGATCACTAATAATGGCACGAGGCACACCGAATCTAGCGAATAGCTGCTTCAAAAAGTTACAAACCACCCTTGCATCGTTAGTAGGTAAAGCTTTGGCTTCAACCCATTTAGAAACGTAGTCAACGGCTACAAGGATGTATTTGTTTCCTTTAGATGAAGGGAATGGCCCCATAAAGTCGATACCCCATACATCAAAGATTTCACATTCTTGTATGAAATTTTGAGGCATCTCATCTTTATGTGTGATCTTGCCTTGTCTTTGGCAAGCATCACAATGTTAACCATTTCGTGAGCGTCACGATAAATGGTGGGCCAATAAAATCCCGAGTCAAACAATTTCTTTGCGGTGAAGTTGGGACCAAAGTGACCACCGGTGGGTCCTTTGTGGCAAGCTTCGAGAATGTCTAAAGCTGTCGGTCCATCAACACATCGGCGAATAATCAAATCAGCGCATTGTTTGAAGAGTACGGGTCATCCCAAAAGTAAGTCTTAATATCTTTAAAGAAGTTTTTCTTTTGTTGGGATGTTAACCCGTCAATGAGAATTCCACCCGCCAAGTAGTTTGCAATGTCTGCAAACCACGGGGTCTCATCAAAATTCGAGTTGATAGACATTAAGGTCTCAAGGGGAAAAGAGTCATTGATCTCTTTGTTCGGATGATACCCTTGATAAGGATCCTCAAGTCTACTGAGATGATCCGTGGCTAGGTTTTCGGCTCCCTTCTTATCACAAATTTCGATTTTAAATTCTTGAAGTAGCAAAACCCAGCGAAGAAGTCTTGGTTTAGAATCTTGTTTAGTTAACAAGTACTTCAACGCGGAATGGTCCGTGTACACGATGGTAGTGGAAAGGACAAGATAGGGGCGAAATTTTTCAAAAGCATAGACAACAGCTAAAAGCTCTTTTTTGGTTGTCGTGTAATGCAATTGAGCCCCTGTCATTGTCTTGCTAGCGTAATGGATCGGTTGGAAGTATTTGTTCACTCTTTGGCCCAAAACCGCTCCAATAGCAAAGTCGCTAGCATCGCACATCAATTCAAAAGGTATCTCCCAATTAGGGGTAACCAAGACTGGTGCCTTAGTTAGCTTATCCTTAAGAAGGTTGAAGGCTTCAATACACTCTTTGGAAAAGATAAAAGGAGTATCTTTTTCCAAGAGGTGGGTCATCGGGCGAGCGATTTAAGAAAAATCTTTGATAAATCGACGGTAGAAGCCCGCATGACCAAGGAAACTTCTCACACCCTTCACGGTTGAAGGTGGAGGTAATTTGGCTATGACATCAACTTTAGCACGGTCCACTTCGAGGCCGGCTTTTGAGATTTTATGTCCTAGCACGATGCCCTCTTTTACCATGAAATGGCATTTTTCCCAATTTAGAACAAGGCGAGTGTCTTCACACCGCTTAAGCATACGTTCTAAATTGGCTAGGAAAGCAGAGAATGAATCGCCATAAACCGAGAAATCATCCATGAAGACTTCCATAGTTTCTTCAACCATGTCATGGAAGATAGCCATCATACACCTTTGGAACGTCCCAGGAGCATTGCATAAACCGAAAGGCATTCGTTTGTAAGCAAATGTTCCGTAGGGACAAGTGAATGTGGTTTTCTCTTGGTCTTTAGGATCAATGGGAATTTGAAAATACCCGGAGAAACCGTCTAAGAAGCAATAGTAATCATTACCCGCTAGACGCTCGAGCATTTGATCCATTAAAGGAAGAGTAAAATGATCTTTTCTCGTGGCATCATTGAGTTTGCGATAGTCGATACAAACTCTCCACCCAGTAACGAGACGAGTAGGAATCAACTCGTTGTTTTCGTTGGGAACAACGGTTATTCCGCCTTTCTTTGGCACACAATGGACGGGACTTACCCATGGCGAATCCGAAATAGGGTAAATCATGCCGGCATCAAGAAGTTTGATAACCTCTTGTTTGATGACGTCATGAATTCGAGGATTAACCCTTCTTTGGCTTTGGATTGCGGGTTTAAAGTCATCTTCCATGAGAATTTTGTGAGTACAAAAGTTTGGATCAATTCCGCGGATATCGGAAATTTTCCAAGAAATTGCCTTCTTATGATCTTTAAGCACGGCGATAAGGCGAGATTTTTCTTCTTCTTTCAAGTACTTAGAGATGATGACGGGTGACTTCTTCTTGTCTTCGAGAAATACGTACTCAAGATGGGACGGTAATTCCTTAAGCTCTAAATCCGGAGGATTTTCGATGGAAGGCGTAGTCAAATTCGGTTCATCGATAGAAATATCCTTGGGAGATGGTGGAGAAATATTGTCCTCATTGAGAAGTTTCTCAATGGTACGAATGTCTTCATCCCAATCGGTGGGAGAATCTTCATATTGTAAGTTCACATCTCCCAAAGTTGCTTCAAATTCAGTCAAAAGGAAATCACTTTCTCCAAATGGAGTTAGTGATGGAGCAATAGAGGCAACGGTCTCAACATTGGGAAGAGAGGTAAGAATACTTTTACAAGGATCATTAAAGTGTTCTTCACAAGCCTCATCAAGAACGTCGATACAATTAACACTCTCGTATGAATAAGGCTGTTTAGAAATCTTACCCATGTTGAAGACAATTTGATCGTCACCAACTCTTATGATAAGCTCACCCGCTTCTACATCAATGAGAGTGCGACCGGTCCTCAAGAATGGACGGCCAACGATTAATGGAACCCGAGGGTCCAACTCGTAGTCAACGACAACAAAATCCGCCGGGAAGGTGAATTTGTCAACGCCAACGAAAACGTCTTCGGCTATCCCCACTGGATAAGCAACCGTACGGTTAGCTAATTCCAAATTCATTTTGGTGGGGACTAGCTCAGGGAGAGATAATTGCTTCCAAACGCTTAGAGGCATTAAGTTGATACTAGCACCTAGATCGGCTAGCGCCATGCAATTCTCTACTCCCGGGAAGTTGCAAGGGATTAAGAAGCGACCCGGATCACCAAGTTTGGTTGGCAATTTCCTTAAGAGAATCGCGGAGCAATTCTCGTTAAGTTGGGTATTAGCAATATCAAGAAGCTTTTCCTTGTCACTAAGAAGATCTTTAAACATCTTCGCATATTTAGGCATGTGAGCGAGAGCCTCAGCGAAGGAGATGTTGAAATTCAATTGTTTAAACATTTTGAGAAAGTTTGAAACTTGAATATCGTCCTTGCTTTTGAGCTTCTCTTTCCACAACCTTGAGGGATAAGGTATAGCGGATGAAGAGGAAGGCTTTGGAATTGTAGGATCACTCACATCATTGGGTGGTGGAGAGGTAGAATTAAGAGGTGGAGGAATCGGGGAAGTAGAAAGGTGAGGAATAGGAGTAGGTGACTCGTTTTCCTTTGTCACAATCATCGGTGTAGGTATAGGAAGCTCGGGTTCCTTGGTACCTTTTTCACTGCGAGTGGTGATTGCTTTCATCTCCCCTCTTGGATTAGCAACGGTGTTACTCGGAAGAGTACCTGAAGAAGAGGGTTGATTACCTTGGAAGAAACCAGCCATCATGTCCCTTAGGTCATTCGTTTGACTACTCAAAGAGTTTCGCATATCGGCTCTAAGATCATTCCCTTGTTTCACCATATCGCCCTTCAAATTAATAATCTGGGTCTGCAGATTCTTCACCAACACATCATTCGTCCGCATGTACGTTTCGACCTCGTGGTTGAAAACGGTGGGTTGGGTAGGAGGAGGTGCTTGATAAGAAGGTGGTTGGTAAGGAGCGGGTTGGTAAACTTGAGTAGGATTTTGAGGTGGATATGGTTGTCTTTGAGGTAGTTGGTATGGTGCTCGAGGTTGGTTTTGATTGGTTCGGTTAAGGTTTTGTTGTTGGTTTTGATTGGTTGGAGGAAAACCGGGTGGGGAAAGAAAGTTGGTGGAACGATAACTTAGCAAGTTACGGTCTCCTTGAGGGCGGGCTGAATAGCCTGCCTGAGGATAGGTATCGTATGCTGCGTTAACATTCTCACAAAGATAGTCTTGGGTGGAGGTACAAGTAGTGTAAGAGTGAGGACCCCCGCATATTTCACATGGTTGGCTTACAGCATTGACTTGAGCGTTTTGAGCATTGATGCTTTTGGTATTGTTAGCGGTGTGGACAACAAGTGATTCAATAAGCGAAGTAAGTTTATCAATTCTCTTGTCGTTGTCACTAGTGCTAGCACTAGCGGCATTGGTCCGAACACTCTTGGTTTGCACTCTAGACTTATTCTCAATAATATCCCAAGCGGCATTAGAAGACTTAACCAAAATATTACCCCCCGAGGCACAATTTAGTGAATCTTGGTCATTCATGCTTAAACCATTGTAAAAAGTATTAATTTGGTGCACTATGGTAAAACCATGTTGTGGGCACTTTCTTAAAAGGTCTTTAAAACGGTCCCAAGATTCACTAAAAGTCTCATCGTACTTTTGTTCAAAATTAATAATTTCATTCCGCAAAGCGGTAGTACGAGAGGGTGGGAAAAAGTAGTTTATGAATTTGCTCTCTAAGTCCGTCTACGTAAGAATACTTTGTGGTGGTTCCTTTGCAAGCCAATGACGGGCTTGTCCCTCTAAGGAGAAAGGAAAAAGTTGTAAGCGGATTACCTCTTGTGGGACCCCATTGAATTTGACCGTATTCGTGAGTTGAAGGAACCTTTTGATGTGGTCATGAGGATCATCAATGGTACGCCCCATGAATGGTTGAGCAGAGACCATTTGAATGAAGCCGGATTTGAGCTCAAAGTTTTTGGCTGCAATCGCGGGTATGACAATAGGATCGTTGTTGCCCTCTACATGTGCTTGCAAAAGTTCGATCATAGGACGATTGTCCGGTAGAGGTTCATTGTTGTTATTATTCATGTTGTTTTGAGGTGGATTATTATTGTTGTTGTGTACACCAGCCATGTCTAAGTTATCGAGAGTCTCGGGCTCGGGATAAGACGTTGATTGTGTACGCATGCACCTACAAAAGAAATAACAAAGCAGAAATCTTTTTGGTTTTTTTTTGTTTTTTAAATTTTTTTTATTTTTGAAAATTTTTATTTTTTATTTTATTTTTTTTTAGGATTTTTGAAAATTTTATATGATGAAAAAGTAACGTTCACGGTGAACGGATCCCAAAATCCAATTTTCTCACAAAGTTCTGTTAATCCTTACGAAAAGAGCCGGCAGCGGCGCCATTTGATACATAGGTTTTACTAGGTTGAAAGTTCCTTTCTCGGAATCTTCTCGAATTGATCACGGTTTAAAGTGGAATAGTTTTTCTTGGTTACTAAAAAGGGGATTGGTTTTATATTCTACTAAAAAGGATTAAATGCGTAAAGAGATAAAGAACAAACTAAAAGCAGTTAATAAAATAAAGCTTGAATTAAAATTAAACAATAAAACACTACAGTAAAATACCCTTACAGTAAAATACCTCTACTTGAAAAACAACTGATTCGGAATAGTTGAATGTTGATTCAAAATAAGTGCTTGATCCGGAATAATTAGCTCATCCGGAATATATGGTTCATGCGGAATAAAGATTTGATTCGGAATAAGCTTGACTCGGAATAATATGGTTCATGCGGAAAAATTGCTCATTCGGAACATTTGCTTTCTTCGGAATACATGCTCATCTGGAATAATCTGACAAAACTTTGGTTCGGAATATTTTGGCTCATCCGGAATATATGGTGATTCGGAATACTCGCTCACTCGGAATAATCTCTTGATTCTGAATATTAATCTTTCAAGCGGAATAATTGACTGACTCGGAATAAAATGATGAAAAGCTTGATTCGGAATGTTTAACAAGAAAGATGCTTCATTCGGAATATATGTTCATGCGGAAAAAATTAAACTCATCCAGAATAATTAGCTTATTCGGAATATAATGCTGGTTCGGAATAAATGGTAAAAATCTTCGTTCGGAATATTTTGTTGATGCGGAATAAAAAGAACTAAGTGCTGGTTCGGAATGTTTGCTTTATCCGGAATAATTTAGCTAACCCTTCATCCGGAATAAATTTGTTTCATTCGGAATCTGGGAAAGTCTTGAAGACGAAGAACAGGGAAATAACAACAATACGATTTTAAACCAAAATCAACCAAGTTTTTAACCAAAGATTAAACAAAACTAACCACTAATCATCTACTAATGATGAACTTTAAATCAAATCAACAAAAACACAAAATCCACTTACTTTTGAAGATTAAAATCAACCAAATAAAACTTTAAAACTTTAAATCAACAAGAGAAAGATGAACAAGATTAAATGAAAGATTATATTGAAAGATTAAGGTTAAACAATCAAACGGAAAGATTAAAACTTACAAGATTTGTAAAAACAAAGATGAAAAATTACCAACACCTTAATGGCGTTGGTTACCTACGAAAATAAAGGAAAGAAAAAACTGGAAATGAAACTAGTTCTAATATGTGGGAAGGGATCCTCTATTTATAGGCCATGGACTTGGTTGGTGAGTGGGCTTTCTTCCTTTCTATTTGTCTTCTCGTCTTTTCAGTAAATTTGACGTTTTCGATTCTGATTCGGGGTTTGTCGATGAATAAATTCAACTCGTCTTTTAATTTCTTCGTTTAATAGACTTGAGTTCTTCGACATATGTAAATCTTCCATCTTTGGTCCTTTTCTTCGATAAATCTTCATATAGGCCCATTGACTTCAAATCTTTTGCATCTCTTGGACTATAGACTTCGTCTTTTCGTCTTTTTCTTCGATAAAACCCGTGCAATCCCATGTTTTCTTCAATATTTATCCGGTTGGCTCTGAAAACACAACAAACACACAAACCACGTATAATTCCAAACAAATGACATTAACTACGCGTTTTGGTCTTGTTTTAGCAAGAAATAAGTGGTAAAAGGATGAGTGTTTTCACACCTATCATATATATATATATATATATATATATATATATATATATATATATATATATATATATATATATATATATATATATATATATATATATATATATATATATATATATGTATTTATTAAATTAAACCGAGACATAACTTTCATGATCGTTAATTAATTAAGAGTTAAGTATTAACGAGTGTCAAATAAATATATAGTAACTAAATAAAAAGAAAGAAGTTTGGAAGATTCTGGAACACTACTAAGGGGGTGTTTGGTCGGTCGATTATGGAGGAAAAAAGAAGGGGAAAAACTTCCCTTTTATTTGTTTTAGGTTACAAGCTTAGGCCTATATTAACAATCCTTCTCCTTATAATTCAATACACAAAAATCTCTCCCCTCTTCTCTCTCTTTGATCGATCGTAAGACAACCCACACAAGGGTTTTGGTTGGTTTTCTTGTTTGATCAATTTTGCTTATTATCTAGTCCTAGCCCCTCTCTAGGTTTGTTGGGTAGATTTATTACAAGCGTTGTAGCTCGGTTTACACGTGCTAGAATCACGGTTAGCTCGTTGTATTACGTGTGTACAAGATCGTAATATAGTCTCACTTTAGACTATATCTTGGTGGTGTTCGTTATAAACCCTAATTGGTGATTCGTTCTTCGTTTTGTGGTTTTGCTTTAGCGTAAAGGTATGTAATCCTAATTCGATTAATTATAATTATGTTATTATTATGGTCTTGTTAAATCGCTTCCGCTATGTGTGCCTTGATCTCGTTTAGGGTTTTATATAATTGTTATGATGTTTATAAACCTTCAGTGGTATCAGAGAGCCGTTTTAACATGTTATAATTATCGAAAATCTAAAGTTTATTAACTAATAATTGTTTTGAGTTAAAACTACATGTTTTTTAGTTTTTCTTAAAATTAGGGTTTTGTTTTTAAAAATTAGGGTTTTGGCTGAATTTTTAATTAAAAAAAGAATTGTTTTGAGACCCTAAATTACATGTGGGATAATTCTTGATTAAATTGCATGATTAATTGTTATATCATGTATGGTAACGATCCGTAGAGATTTAATTGTTAAGATTTATGGGAGAATCCATGATAACGTGCATGTTTTCATGGATCGTAAAATTATATGTTTATATGAGTTTATGTGCTAAGCGACTATTTGATTCAATAAATCTTGAATTAGGGAAGACTTTTATATGAATATAAAAATCTAGATGTTATGATTATTGAATAAATCGTATGCATGTGGCTATTTGATTTATTTGTTGCACATATAAATTGTTATTATGTGTTTATAATTTAGTGTTTTTTACTTGTTTATATTAAAATTGTACGAATTGTTGTAAACAAGGTTTTTTTAAGAAAAACGAATATGGACTAAATCATGTTAAAATAAAGATTTGTTAGAGATCTAAATTACATAAGATTACGTTGATTAGTGAATTGCAATAATAATCTAACGGTCTACTCCTTTTGACAAACTATAAAGTGGGTTTAACGCACGCTGGTCATGTATCCGGTTAAAAAAGGAGGTGTTATGCCATTAGTCGCTGACCAAATTCCCGGCTCGCCTGTGCGTCAAATTGAAATTACCTATGATTATTAATTGCATTATACCTTAAGGGTCATTTACCACAAATTCACATCCGAAACACAATGAATAATGGTATTGCTATGTGCGTAGCCGAGTTCTAGCAAAAGTACGTTGTGAATAGTTGTGGGTAAATTCTTTAATTGGTTTAACCAATACCTCAACATAATTTATGTAGAAATTTAGTCTCGTGAAAATTTTTACTAAATGTTTTATTAAACTTATGCTATGAAGTTGTATGCATGCTTCTCCATACATTGATTTTGACATCAAAATTTATACCCTTAAAATTTAAGTCGAATGCTCCTAATTGATGAACACTTGAAATTACTACGTCATCAAATGAGATTTTTAGGTGATGTTATGATGGAGAGAAAACTTTCATAGAATGAGAATTCGTATGATGGTTTTACGTTACTCAGATTAGAAGACTTAATTAAGTTACTCAGTGAGATCTGGAAACTTAAGACATTCAGAAGGGATGAAACATGTTTACAATGCAAAACGTTCGTTTGGCAATGTAAATCCCTTAAAAAATCTAGAAATTAAAAACTGTGATGACGTATAGTCCCCAAACCGGGTCATGAGCCCGGCCCACGGGTACTACCCGTATCCGGCCCATCGTAAATGGGTGGATAAATATCACTCAGGCTTATGGGCTTGAGTGAACAGTGCTCGCACATGTGTACGGCCCACGGCCCAAAGCGGCCGACATAAGATCAGACAGAATAATATTCAGTCTAAGCATATCTTAATCCTAATAGGAAGAGATATTCATTGCCAGAATTAGAAGATAGCAATCATTCTAATTCTGGTGCTTATCTTTTCCTTGGGGCCGAAGGGTCAGTGAAAGCCCACTGGGGTTTCACTGCCTATAAAAGGAACTCCCAAGGGTTCCACAAAGGTATCACAATTCTCTCTAAACTCACATATAACCCTAAAGCGATTACTTACTCTCACGCCGGAGTCTAATCGTGGGAAACCTTCCCACGGTAAGCTTAACGCGTGTTGTTTAGTGTGCAGGATCCCAACCAGACGATTCACTTGGTGCAGGAGCCGGTACCCAGCCAACCCGAATTAAACCTAATTCGGGTCTAGCAAGGATCAACCAACTTTTGCATCAACAAGTTGGCGCCATCCGTGGGACCTTAACACTAAGCTAGAACAAAACCTCATCTCGATCGTTTCCATGACGAAGGGGCATCCGCCAGTTAACCCCAGGAACGTGAATCCTGGGAATCGGAAGCCCTCAGGGGAAGGGATTCTTATTCCCAACCAATCACCTAGCCGCCTCGCAGGCGGACCAGGTAACCGTAGCAGTCTTCAGTCCGCAGGGGTGACGAGCACGGTCTCGGTGACACCCCCGCCCACTTCAACCCTGGACAACCCTGATCCGGGAAGTGCGCCAGCCCCTCCTAACAAGGAGCCACGTAGACCCTTAATGGAGGAAGAAGTGGAAGCTCAACCACTCAGCGAGGACGAGCTCACTCGAGTTCTCACTCAAAATTTTGAAAGGATCGTCCCAGGGATCGCATCAAGATTGAGCCTGGGAAGGAACCTCCAAGCCCGACTCAACTTTGGCGACAGTGGACCATCCACTCCTTCCCGAAATCGGAGAAAAAGGAGGACCCAGCCTCGGGAGCAGGGAACCTTTGAGGAAGACCCTCAACCCCGGAATGTGTTTGAACGCATAGGGGATCGCATCATGCAAGAATTAACGCAACCTCAAGATGGGGAAAGGTCGGATGGCTCACCCGAGCGGCCAGACCGAGAGCTGACCAGAACCACACGCCGCCCAAGTGTGTGGGATAGAATGAACACAGGAAGGAAGGCTCCTGGCTCGTCTCAAAAAAGTGGTCCCTACTCGAAAGGCGGGGCACCACCACCGTCCCCAGATCCGTCTGGGGAGGACTCAGATGACCATCCGCCCAAACGCCGCCGGCCAAGGCGCACGCCACCACCACCAAGCAATGATGAGTATTATGGTGGCCCCCACTATAGGGATACGGAAGCAGAGGACCTCTCGCGTCCGTGGTGTGAACCATGGGATGACCCTAGGCTCACACGGCCATGGGCTGATCCTAGGGAAGATCCGTTTACCCTTCGCATACGGAACTACTCTGAGGACACCAAACGTCGCATGCCGGCATGTATCAAAACGTATGATGGGTCCGGTGATCCTGTCGATCACCTCAAAATATTTGATACTCAGGCTAAAATTGAGCGATGGCCCATGCCCATATGGTGCCAAATGTTCAATTCGACCTTAATTGGTAACGCTCGTGACTGGTTCGAGGCACTCCCCCCACGGAGCATTGATAGTTTCACGGAACTACGCACTGCGTTCGAAAACAATTATACTCAGAGGAAGAAGTATAATAGGGATCCGGTTTCATTGGCAACCGTTAAGCAACGGCCGGGGGAGTCCACAGAAGCCTTCACTGAGCGCTTCAATGATGAGTGCACACGCACGAGAACCATGCCAGAGCTCCTGAAAATCTCGGACTACATGCACGCCATAACAGACAGAGAACTGATCAGGCGTCTCAACGACAAGCGTCCAGAAAGATATGATGACCTCATGGAGAGAGTGAGGAATTTCATAGAGGGAGAGACAGCGGTGGCCGCAGCCTACCCATCCCGAGGGAATGGGTACCGCTCAAATGACCAGTCCAGGAGACAGTCGGGTGGTCAAGGCAACCAGAACAATAACAAGGGCTCGGACTATAAGAGCCAGAGCAAAGGCGGACGGTCAGACGACAAGTTCACCCCCCTAAAGATGTCCTACCGGGAGATCTTGTTGACTGAAGGGGCGAATTTTCCAAGGCCTCCCCCAATGACCACACCCCCGGAACGTCGGCAGGGAAGTCGCTTCTGCGAATTCCATAATGACAAAGGACACGGCACGGAGGAGTGTATCCAGCTAAAGAAGCATATTGAGTCGCTAATCAAATCAGGCAAGCTTAAGCACCTGGTTAAGGATTGGAAAGACGGAAAGGACAACAACAAGAAGTATGATAAGAAGGACCCCCAAAAGGACAAGCCTTCTACCATATACATGATCCAATCCAGACAGCGCCGCACGAGACAGAAAATTGGCCAAAAATTTTCCCGCGGCAAGGAAATCTCATTCCCTCTCATCACAGCAAGTGACGTGTTTGATGCGCCTCTCACTATTGAGATAAGCATTGGAACGCACAATGTCCGCCGCATGTATGTGGATGGAGGATCGTCAGCAGAGGTATTATATGAACACTGCTTTGTGCAGTTATGCCCAGAAATAAGAAGCCAATTAGTACCGGCCACGTCGCCGCTCACTGGCTTTAGCGGAGATACTATCTGGCCAATAGGGCAGTTGCGTCTGCTTGTCACCATTGGGAATGAGGAACATTCCACTACAACGTGGATGAACTTCATGGTGATACGTTCACATTCCCCTTATAATGGAATCATAGGCCGACCAGGCATTTTGGCTATCCGAGCAGTACCCTCTACGGCACACGGAATGATTAAGTTCCCAGTTGATGGGGGAATCGTTACTATTTATAATACAGTCGTGCCGACGTCCGAGTGTCACACCGTGACAACACCGGCACCACCTGTACCACCCAAGGATGGGGCACCACCACCCAATTGGAAGGTGGCCATCCACCCTGACTACCCGGAACAGGAGGTATCCATAGGAGGGGCACTCTCAGATAGCGGAAAAAGGGCCATGTGTGCACTTTTAAGTGCAAATCTGGACATATTCGCATGGGAGCCAAAACATATGACGGGTGTGCCACGTACGATAGCAGAGCATAAGCTCCAGATCCGCCAAGGGTACCAACCTATCAAGCAAAAGAAGCGCGGCCAGGCGCCCGAAAGAAGCCAAGTTATATTGGAGGAAGTGCGGAAACTGGTGGATGCAGGCATTATGCGCGAGGTATACTACCACGAGTGGTTATCCAATCCAGTCATGGTCAAGAAACATGATGGAAGTTGGCGCATGTGCGTGGATTTCACGGACCTGAACAAGGCCTGCCCACAAGACTGTTACCCGCTTCCAGAAATTGACTGGAAAGTAGAATCTTTGTGTGGATATCCTTTCAAATGCTTCTTGGATGCATATAAAGGGTATCACCAAATCCAGATGGCGGAGGAGGATGAAGAAAAAACTGCGTTCCACACAAGCCAGGGCGTATACTGCTATACGAAAATGCCGTTTGGATTAAAGAACGCCGGCGCTACGTATCAGCGGTTGGTGGATAAAGCTTTCGAATCACAAATAGGACGCAACTTGGAGGTATATGTTGACGACTTGGTGATAAAAAGCCACACGGAGGAGGCACTCCTCCGGGATGTCCAGGAGACATTCGACACGCTGAGAAGGATTAATATGAAGTTAAATCCAAAGAAATGTACGTTTGGTGCAACAGAAGGAATGTTCTTGGGATATTTGATTGACCCAAACGGCATCAAACCTTGTCCAGAGAAGACGGACGCAGTGATACGGCTACCGTCCCCACAGACACGGAAGGAGGTACAATCCCTGAATGGGAAGTTAGCCGGACTAAATAGATTTCTATCCAAATCCGCAGAGAAGTCACTGCCCTTATTTAAGACACTGAAGAAGTGTATTAGAAAGGGAGACTTTCGTTGGACGAAGGAAGCTGAGGAAGCCTTTGGCCAACTCAAGCAGCATCTCGCATCTCTCCCCATGTTGGTAGCTCCCCGCCCAAAGGAGGAGCTTGTTATGTATCTCTCGGCTACCCATGGCGCAATAAGCGCGGTACTGATGACGGACAGAGACACAATACAGACCCCGGTCTACTTTATAAGTAGAACATTACAAGGAGCGGAGCTGAACTATTCCCCCATGGAAAAATTGGTACTAGCACTAGTATTTGCTACAAAGAGGCTGCGCCGGTACTTTCAGGCGCACCCGATTGTCGTGATTACGGATCAGCCAATCAAGCAGGTTATATCTAGACCAGACGTAGCAGGGAGACTAGAGAAGTGGAGCATCCTACTGGGGGGGCATAATATATCGTACAGACCAAGGACGGCTGTTAAAGGCCAGATCTTGGCAGATTTCCTGATCGAGAAGCCGGATGAGGGAGAACCAATCATTAAGCAAGAGGAGGCCCTATCGGAACCTTGGGTGCTATTCACGGACGGGTCCTCATGCACAGACGGATCCGGGGCAGGCCTCATCCTTACAAATCCAGAAGGTATGGAATTCACGTACGCCCTCCGTTTTGAGTTCACGGCCACCAACAACGAAGCGGAATATGAAGCATTAATTGCGGGTTTAAAAATCGCCGCTAGAATGGGAGTTCGCAACCTTGAGGCCTACGTGGACTCACGGCTTGTCGCGAACCATATTCTAGGTGGGTATGTGGCTAAGGAGGACAACATGGTCAGGTATCTGGAAAAAGTCAAGACGTTAATCGCAACTTTCAGTAAGTTTTCCATCAAGCAGGTACCAAGGGGCGAGAACAAGAAAGCGGACGCCCTCAGTAAAATCGCGTCCACAAGCTTCGCTCACTTGTCTAAACAGGTTTTGGTGGAGATACTCAAAGAAAAGTCTATTACGGAAGGGGAAGTGACTGCGATAGTTGAAGAAGAGGGACCTACGTGGATGACCCCAATCATCAACTATCTGGCTAGCGGAACACTCCCAGACGAGGAAAAAGCAGCAAGGCGCGTTAGAAGGAAGTCACAATATTTCGAACTCCGGGAAGGCATCCTTTATAAGCGCTCTTTCTTGCAGCCGTGGCTGCGGTGTGTTGGACCACGCCAGGCGGCCTATGTGATTAGTGACATACACGAAGGATTGTGCGGCATGCATGCAGGTCCACGATCTGTGGTAGCTCGAGCCTTACGAACAGGATACTATTGGCCCACTATGCACAGAGACGCGCGCGACATGATTCGCAGATGCAATGATTGCCAAGTGCATAGGCCAGTACCGCGGCACCCACAGCAGGAGCTTACACCTATCACGTCCCCATGGCCATTCTACAAGTGTGGAATTGACATCGCAGGACCATTTCCTGTAGCTGCGGGAGGGGTTAAATTCTTGATTGTTGCAATGGATTACTTTACACGATGGATAGAAGCCAAGGCAGTAAAATCTATCACGGGTAAGCAGGTCAAGAAGTTTGTGTGGGAACACATTGTATGCCGTTTCGGTCTACCTGGAGAAATTATATCAGACAACGGCAAACAGTTCACGGATAACCCATTCAAAGACTGGTGTGCATCATTGAACATCAAGCGGCGCTTCGCGTCTGTCAAGCATCCACAAACGAACGGCCTTGTCGAACGAGCAAATAGGAGCTTGGGGAATGGGATTAAGGCGCGGTTGGATGAACGACAGGGCAAGTGGGTCGAGGAATTGTCGCATGTGCTATGGGCACATAGAACCATGATAAAAACAGCCAACGGAGATACTCCGTTTGCATTGGCTTACGGCACTGAAGCCGTTATACCAGCAGAAATAGGGATGCCTACCATCCGCACGGCGGAGGTTAATGCCGTCACAAATGATGAACAGCTGCGAATCAACCTAGATCTGTTGGAGGAAAAAAGGGAATTAGCAGCCATCAATGAAGCTAAGTCCAAGGCTAAGATGAAGGCTTATTACGATGCCAAGGTCAAAGGTGTTTCTTTTCGACCGGGAGACTATGTCTATCGTGCTAACGAAGCAAGTCGCGTGGAAAATACAGGAAAACTGGGCCCTACATGGGAAGGACCGTATGAAGTCACTGAAGCCTTGGGACGAGGCGCGTACAAGCTACGCGATATGGATGGCCACGACCTAGAGCGCACATGGAACATCGCCAATCTAAAAAGGTGCTATCTTTGAAAGCTACGGCTCCCGCATGGATACTTTGCTATAGGTGGTCTTAATAAAGAACCATGCGGGTTATTTGTCTTATTTGTTTTTCTTATGTTTGTTTAAGTTTCCTTTATGGACTTTTTTAGGACTTGTCATCATTGTTCAAACAAAAAATGTAAATGTTCTAATAAAATGCCGTGGTGCCTAGCTAGCTCCACGGCCTGTTTCGTGCAAATTATTGTCTTCTTTGTTAGATTCTTTGTTAGCCGTATGAATTTTAATTGTGTTATAATATGCCATGCTTCTTTCGTATGCATTCCCTCAAAATACCGTACATGTACCAAACGCCTCCAGGTGGGGTAAGAGGATTAAGTGAACCTACTAATTCAACTTGCCGCGTAAGAGGGATGCAACCCCAGCCGCACGGATCACGTATCCTTACTAGACACCTTACTCACAAGACGTTGGGGTAAGTTTCATATGCTACAGCCATACGGTGATCCGCATAATAAAGACGCACGTCGCATGTCTAGTAAATTGGACTTGTATGTAAGACGTGATATGTCACGCAGCATTGGATTGCAATGAGATACACAAGTTTAAAAATTAAACAAACAAAATGGCCGTGGTTGACACGGACTTCTAAAATAAAAAGACAAGTTATTACATGCATGTCTTAGCCGTGTACATACACGGACGAATATAAATACAAATGTCTACAAACATACAAGTTACATGGGGGGGAGGAATTCTTCTAGATCCTTCTTTCCTTCCTCAATCGAAGCACGGAGAGCCTCCCCGCGAGCATCTTTCCCGTTCTGAACTTTGACGGCAAGAGTGTCTAAAGCTTCATTAAGCGGCTTCTCACCTGACACAGCCTTGGATATACAGTCATAGGTAGCCAGCGTCAAAGGGGTTGGGTTAGCACTCAGCCGAGACATTATTATTTCGTTGGGAGCGTCTTTCAAGGCTTCAAGCTCGTCCAGAAGTGGGTGTTGAAGGTTGGCCAAGGCGTCCATGGACGCAGTCATTTTCCCCGCTGCGGAGAGGTTGTGATACGGATGCCGGGTGATATCCTCACCTTTGGTGATCATTTCCGCAGCTTGGATCATGCCTTCATGCCTACCACGGTCGATCCCGTCAGATACAACCCCAGCAAAGGCTTGCAATAGGTGTGGAGCGTTAAGAGCCCCGCTTACGGCAAGCCGCATCCCTTGCCCGATAATCCACCTACGGCCAGCTGTTGCACTCAGTAGGGGGGGTATACTCTCTCCACACAGCTGGCGACCACCCGGCTCAACTCTTCATCAGCAGCGACAACGTGATTTTCAAAGTTGCTTTGAGCTTGCTTCAATTCCTCCTTCAGTGCGTCGCGCTCCTGAGCAATGCTGAAGGATTGCACGGTCACCGCCTTGGTAGCCGCCTCAGCCGCAGACACCTGCGTATAAGATTGGGAGTTAGTGTACGAATATATTTTTGGGCTACATACACACGAGTAGAAATATATGAGCAACATGTTTGGAAGATTACCTTCTCATTTGATGCGACTACAAGGGCCTCCAATTCAGCGATGTGCTTCTCTCTTGTCTCGGCATGGAGTGCCTGCTCCTTTACCGTCGCCTCAGCAGTCAACAACGCCGCTCGCAAAGACGCAATGGTCTTCTCGCTCTTCACAACCAAAGCCTCCCGGCGGGCGATCCTTTTGTCGGCACGGCTCACATTGGTGAGGGCCTTGATCAGTCTGCGTCTCAGCGCGGCACCCACCGTGACCTGATGTGCAGATGACACATCAAACTGCTCGATTAAAGCCTCATGGTCCAGCTCATCCAAATCCTGTGCGAGGACGGGCGGAGTGATGTGTTCAATGAACTCCGAACACTCTGATTCGGCTTCTAGCCGTGTCAAGCTTGATAGGTTCCAGGCTAGGCGCAAGCTCTCCTCAGGCCCTTCGTGGCACGGTTCCTTGGCATGGGTGGGGGAAGGAGGATTGTTAGTAACCGCGGGGGATGGATTTCTCCCCACCTCTTCTCCTTGAGTTGCAACCGCCGGACCTACCCTGTGATTAAAAAACAAGATAACTTTTTTTTTAGTCTACATATATCATGCGAGGATACAAATCATCATCGGGATGGGTACTTACGAGGTGCCAGTAGTAGGATCTGGGCCGGTAGGGGCTACGGCGTTCACTGGAGCGACACGAAGAACGGGCCCTTCCATGGTCGGGGTAGGGTCGGCCTGACCAGGCATGGTGTTGCCATCCCCCTGATATTGAGGATGGTCTGGTCGCAACTTCTTGGGAGGAGCATTCGCAACCCCGGCATCCTCCCCAATCTTTTTTGCCACACGCCTGGTTGTCTTCCTCTTTTTTGAAGTACGTGTGGAGGATCCGGAAGCTTGCGTATTGTCTTCATTCAGGTCGCGCTCTTCCTCCTGGTTAATGGTGCCTCCCTCCAGCAATGGGTCGTCACCATCTTCGTTGTGAAAATCCAATGGGGATTTTTCGATAACAGGTTCCTCCTCGTCTGACCTGGGTTCGGTTGTCTCCTCCAATGGAATAGTACGGTCGGCCAATGCTTCCAGCAAAGGGAGCTCATTCGGCTTCAACGGCCGGAATCCTTCCCTCACCTTCATGGGGTCGCCTTGGCGAATCAATCCGTGAAGGTTCATCTCTGCAAATGATTGGAGAAGTATGTGGGTTAGTAACATTTTAAATATACGCGACATATTGGATATACAAGGTATATATAACCTACCCTCGCCTTGCTCCGTTAAGAAGCACGGATACAAGTCATCCCTCCCAAAGTAACGACGACTTATTCCTACCAAGCACAGAAAGTTCTCCGGCAACCCTCTATGAAATTCCGTGCGGTGGGTATCTAATATTTTCAGGTCCCGGCTACTATAGTCTTTAGGCTTGGGCGGATAATCTCTTGGGGCTTTGGTTTTAAGTACAAAGGGGGTGGGGAATACCTTCTCATCTACAAAGAAGTAATGGTCGTACCAATTCTTCAGGGAGTCAAGGGGTTTCCTATATGTCATCGGGGAATTGCCGGGACGTTTCTTGAACGACAACCACCCGTTTACCAACTGTGGAAAATAGAAAGCCCTAAACAGGTTAACGGTGGGGGTTACCCTACAAGTGTGGCATGTAATCTCAAACTGGTTGATCTTACACGCCCCTATGCAGTGGAGCTGGGTGATATGAAAGTCATAGTACATGAGAAGATCTACTAAGAACTTCGATAGCGGAATACGGTAGTTGGCTGAGTCAAATAGGCGGGTGTATATGCCTATTTTCCCCGCCGGTGCGTCTGTAATAGCTTCACCATCACCCGGAAAGGTGGGGTGTACGCTTTCAGGCACATAGTACTTCGACAGGAAGTCGAGGTATTTTTCTCCCGACATCACATTCAGGACGTCCGTGATGAGGGGGTTATCCTTAACCATAATTTATGAAAAGGTTTTTAAGGGCGTGGTGATCTAACCTGCGGTGATGGATGTCCGTGGAAATGAAGGCAAAAGTTGTGAAGGAAAAGCTTGAAGATTAACAATGGCGGGGGGATGAATGAATTGTGTGTGTAACATACACGCATGCTCACCCTTATATAGGGTGGCTTCGGTTTCCGAGGTGCCATGGATTCTTGACACGTGTCAGTCACATTTCCTATCCAATGGATAGGATTTCTGACATTTCTGTAACGTCAGTAGGGGACCCACGGGTCATTTCTTAAACAGTTTCGTGTGGCTCGAGGCTGGTCAGTAATCATGCACTTTTTGCAGATATACGACTGGATTGTTGCATATCATTAATGCGACTGGATTCTTGTCGGGTTATGCGGCTCTTACGTAAGACCATATTAAATGTTGCATTTAATTTGTCTCGGCCATCGCGCGCGGCTGCGGTAGTATTCACTAAGGGATATTTATACGACCGGTTGCCACGTGCGGCCGGAACTAAATTTCCATTATCATTTCTTAGGCCTTTCTTGGTAAGACCGGAGGGCAGCTTGATAGTCTAGAGGTTACGCCTACGGCTGTAACAACTAGACTGGGGGGACATGATGACGTATAGTCCCCAAACCGGGTCATGAGCCCGGCCCACGGGTACTACCCGTATCCGGCCCATCGTAAATGGGTGGATAAATATCACTCAGGCTTATGGGCTTGAGTGAACAGTGCTCGCACATGTGTACGGCCCACGGCCCAAAGCGGCCGACATAAGATCAGACAGAATAATATTCTGTCTAAGCATATCTTAATCCTAATAGGAAGAGATATTCATTGCCAGAATTAGAAGATAGCAATCATTCTAATTCTGGTGCTTATCTTTTCCTTGGGGCCGAAGGGTCAGTGAAAGCCCACTGGGGTTTCACTGCCTATAAAAGGAACTCCCAAGGGTTCCACAAAGGTATCACAATTCTCTCTAAACTCACATATAACCCTAAAGCGATTACTTACTCTCACGCCGGAGTCTAATCGTGGGAAACCTTCCCACGGTAAGCTTAACGCGTGTTGTTTAGTGTGCAGGATCCCAACCAGACGATTCACTTGGTGCAGGAGCCGGTACCCAGCCAACCCGAATTAAACCTAATTCGGGTCTAGCAAGGATCAACCAACTTTTGCATCAACAAACTGTTTGTCAATTGAATTGTTCGACAAGTCGCTATGTTGAGTACATTCATTACTAACAGATCAACTGATGTAATGAATTTATGTCAATATAGTTCTAGAATTCAAGGAAAATAATATGGTTTTTATACCAGGGTAATTTTATTTTCTTCAAAGTATTTTATTATCGAAAATACTAATATTTCAACTTGTTTCTGTAGAAATGGCTCAACTCGAAAATAATACTATAAGTTCTGCGTTCAAAGCTTTCTTTGATCGTCCTGAATTTACTGGCCCAAACTTCAATGATTGGTACCGCTCACTAAGAATTTTCTTGAGAGTAGCGGGTACTATTGATATCTTGACTACTCCTTATCCGGATGATCTTGTTGAAGGAGCATCTGATGCGCAAAGGCTTGAACACGCTGTTAATATTAAGAAGCACTCTGAGGTGGCTGGCTTAATGTTAGGAAAAATGGCTCATCCACTTCAACAGAAGTATGAGCTATTTTCCCCTAAGCGAAATCTTGATGAGCTCAAGGCTATGTTCGAAAGCCGCAAGCTGTGGAGATCTACGACTTAGTAGATGCCATAGCTGCAAGCAAGCTCCTGGAAAGTCTGTAGTGCCCATTACATGGAGATGAGGGTTTATATGGAACAACTCATTGCACTAGCACAACCCTATGATCATAATATGGCTATCAACTTGATCAATAGGTCCCTTAACAAGGACTTCAATGATTTTGTTAGAAACTATAATATGCATTGCACGAGGAAGATATTTAATGATTTGCATGCAATGCTCATTGACTATGAAAAGGGGTTGAAAGAAAAGGCATCTACTTCTATGCCTTCTGTACTAACCATACAAAACGGTAGAGTGAGTAAGCCAAAACCGCAAGCGAATAAGAAGAAAGGAAAAGGCAAGGGTGATAAGGGCAAGCAAGTTGCGACTTATTCGAAACTTAAGTAGAACTTTGTCAGAAGAATAGATCTCAGGAGGATGAGACTTGTCACCATTGCAAGGCAAGTGGTCACTGGAAGAGGAATTGCCCTCTTTACCTCGAAAAATTACGAGAAACAAAGAAGAAGTCTGAGCAGAGCGTTGTAGCTTCAGGTACTTTATTTATGATTGAATTGTTCAATTTAACATAAAAATTAAATTCCTGGGTAGCTGTTACGGGATGCGGTATTAACATTTGTAATATGTTGTAAGGATTTAATCTGGAAATAAAGCTATCCTATGGGGAACAATTTCTGCAAGTGGGCAATAGAGCACAAGCAACATTTGAAGCTATAGGAACATTTAATTTAGTTTTACCTTCGGGTTTAGTACTGATTTTAAATGATTGTCATTATGCACCTACAATTGTTAGGGGTGTTATTTCCTTTTCTGGTTTGTTGAATAATGGATTCGTTCACACAATTGATAATAACAGAATTTCTGCTTGGAAAGATGGTATTTTCTATATTAATGCAATTTTTGTGAATGGTGTGTTTGAAATAGACATGCATGATAATGAATTCAAGAATAATAATAAATCAGTCTTTAGCATGAATAAGAAGAGAAAGTTTGACAAGAACTCTTCTTATCTTTGGCATTGTATACTTGCCCATATTAGGAAGACTCGTATACAAAAGCTTCAACGTGAAGGTCTTTTAGAAAATATCAATAATGAATCATTTGTTAAATGTGAGTCTTGTATCTCTGGAAAGATGACTAAGAAACCTTTTAATAGCAATATTGAAAGAGCTATTGATCTACTTGGAGTAATACATACTGATGTGTGTGGACCACTTAGACATGTGTCAAGGAAAGGTGCTAGCTACTTTTAACATTTACGGATGATTATAGCCGTTATGGTTATGTTTATTTACTTAAGCATAAACATGAGGTATTTGAAACATTTAAAGTGTTTAAAGCTGAAGTAAAACTGCAATTTGGAAAGAAGCTTAAAGCTCTTCGTTCTGATAGAGGTGGTGAATATTTAAGTCAAGAGTTTATAGATTATCTAAGTGAGAATGGAATTGTTCAGCATCTTACTTCTCCCTATACTCCACAACAAAATGGTGTATCCGAAAGGAGAAATCGTACATTATTGGATATGGTGAGATCTATGTTTAATCTTACAACTTTACCTTCATCCTTTTGGGATTATGCTTTAGAATCTACTGTTCACATTTTAAATATGATTCCCACAAAGAAGGTCGATAAGACACCATATAAACTATGGCATGGAAAGAAGCCATATTTGTCTTATTTAAAGGTCTAGGGTTGCGAGGCGTATGTGAAACGTGACTCGGGTGACAAACTCCAGCAATGAACTGTAAAATGTATCTTTGTAGGATACCCTAAGGAAACTATGGGTTACTACTTTTATTATCCACTTGAGAACGAAGTGATTGTTGCTAGGTATGGAGACTTCCTTGAAAGTGATCTTGTAAATCAAGAATTCAGTGGGATAAATTATGATCTTGAAGAGAGTCATATAGATACATTACCTTTTGAAAACACTAGCAATGTAATTCCTGTAGAACCAGAAAGTCTGGCGGTTCCACCAGAATTAGTTCCTCTGCGTAGATCTATAAGGATTAAAAACGCAAATAGCAATATATGTCTTAACATAGAGGATGATGATGAAGTAGGTGATCTCGGTGAACCTGCTAATTATAAATCTGCCCTACTTGATCCTGAGAATGATAAGTGGATGGTTGCTATGGATGAAGAAATGAGATCCATGGAAGTAAAAAATGTTTGGATTCTTGTAGACCCACCACCAAATGCTAAAGTAGTGAGACATAAGTGGATATATAATAAGAAAACCGATACGGACGGAAAAGTATAATCCTAAAAAGCTCGATTAGTAGTTTTACTCAAACTTTTGGCGTAGACTACGAGGAGACATTTTCTCCTGTATCAGACTTATGAGCTATTAGGATTCTCATAGCTATAGCAGCATACTATGAATATGAGATATGGCAAATGGACGTTAAAACTGCCTTCTTGAACGGTCGCTTAGATGAAGACATCTATATGCAACAACCAGAAGGGTATGTTGATCCTGAAAATCCAAGACACATGTGCAAACTTCAAAGATCCATCTATTGTTTGAAGCAAGCATCACATCAATGGAATAAACGATTTGATGAAGAAATCAAAAAGTTTGGATTTATTCAAAATCGTGATGAGCCATGTGTATATCGCACAGCTAGTGGGAGTAATGTAGTATTTCTAGTCCTATATGTTGATGACATATTAATCACGGGAAGTAACATTCCAAGACTTAAAGTTGTTAAGGATTATCTTGGTAAATGTTTTTCTATGAAGGATTTAGGAGAAGCTGCATACATTCTAGGATACAGGATCTATTGGGATAGGAAAAGACGGTTAATTGGTCTAAGTCTAGATGCTTATATAGATAAGATATTGAAGAAGTATAACATGCATAATTCCAAGAAAGGTTTTCAACCTATGGAAGTTAAGCATAACCTAAGTCATGAGATGGATGCATCAACTCCTGAAGAGGAGGCATACATACAGAAGGTGCCTTATGCTTCGGATGTAGGATCTATTATGTATGTTATTAGATGCATAAGGCCTGATGTGGCGTTTGCTTAGAACTTCGTCAGTATATACAAACAGAATCCAGGGAAGCTCCACTGGACTGTTGTTAAACATATTCTACAATATTTGAGGAATACGAAAAGAAATGTTTTGGTATTAGAAGGGTAGCCATATACATAACTAAATGTGGTTTGGATTAGGAATTTTATTGGAGATCTTGGGATGATGCTTACAATAAAATAACCTAATAAATATGTATCGGGACAATTCTGCCGCAATCATATTCGCTAATGATGCTGGAATCATGAAGGGTGACAGACACTTTATGCGTAGACATCACTACGTCTGAGAACAAGTTGAAGCTCGTGAAATCAAATTAATAAAAGTTCACACAGATGATAACGTAGCTGATCCTTTAACTAAGGATTTTCCTATAACAAAGGTAGTTAAGCATGCTAAGGCGATTGAGCTGCAACTAGCTAGTGAACTCATGCAATAAATATGTGATTGGTATTTTGATAAAGGATGTTATGACATTATTATATAAGGAAATAAAGATTTAGTTTCGTTTATTCTTATTATTTAATAGTGTATCATATTTTACATGTTTTAATCCATGAATAAATTGTTATGCTAAATGTCTGTTGTCGATTAATAATATGGGAATATTATTAAATTAAGACAAATCAAAATTGAGATAGAGTATACTTGAAAGTATCTTGATCGATTTTGGATGATATTCGATGAATCGAATATGGGACTTATCCCAACTATATGATTTTACTTTGTGGATCTTTGTCATCAAGTAAAACATAAATAGTTATCCTTAGACCCGAGATACCAGGAAACTGTTATGAATCTAGTGCATCTCTGTGGAATAATCTAACGCTAAACGTAACTGGTAGCTATAAGGATTATTTTCGGAAGCGTTGCAAAATTCATAAGTTTTGCTCGTAGTCGATATGGAATTTATTTCCTCCAATTTCATTTTGGAGTTTAATACAGTTGGGGCCCTCGTAGGATTAGTAAGATGTTTGTGTGGCCACACCCAAATTTATTTTGGTAATCTTGTTGAATCTGTGAACGAGAAACAGAATGGTTAATGAAAGGAATGACTAAGATCCATAGCCTTATTAACATTGTATTAGAAATAAAAGGATAATAGTAATGATAAATCATTAAAAGGTTTTTATCCAGTAAACCTTACTCGAGTTGTACTAGATACATTGCTAAGTGTAACTAGACGCTAGTCAATGTAATCACGATATTCGAAATATGTCCAAGTGGGAGCTGAAATTTTATGGACTTATATTTAATAGTCGTGTGATAGGATTGAACTCGAGATTACGGGATTGCACTCAATACGTAAAGAGTTAATATATTTAATAAATATATTCATTGTATTTATTAATTTATTTAATAAATATATATTTATGTATTTATTAAATAAAACCGAGACATAACTTTAACGATCGTTAATTAATTAAGAGTTAAGTATTAACGAGTGTTAAATAAATATAAAGTAAGTAAATAAAAAGAAAGAAGTTTGGAAGATTTTGGAACACTCATAAGGGGGTGTTTGGTCGGTCGGTTATGGAGGAAAAAAGAAGGGGAAAAACTTCCCTTTTATTTGTTTTAGGTTACAAGCTTAGGCCTATATAAACAATCCTTCTCCTCATAATTCAAGACACAAAAATCTATCCCCTCTTATCTCTCTTTGGTCGATCGTAAGACAACCCACACAAGGGTTTTGGTTAGTTTTCTTGTTTGATCAATTTTACTTATTATCTAGTCCTAGCCCCTCTCTAAGGTTGTTGGGAAGATTTATTACAAGCATTGTATCTCGGTTTACACGTGCTAGAATCACGGTTAGCTCGTTGTATTATGTGTGTACAAGATCGTAATATAGTCTTACTTTAGACTATATCTTGGTGGTGTTCGTTATAAATCCTAATTGGTGATTCGTTCTTCGTCTTGTGGATTTGCTTTTGCGTAAACGTATGTAACCCTAATTCGAATAATTATAATTGTGTTATTATTATGATCTTGTTAAATCGTTTTCGCTATGTGTGCTTTGATCTCGTTTAGAGTTTTATATAATTGTTATGATGTTTATAAACCTTCAATTAGAACATGCACTAGGTTTCTAAATACAATATATTTTCAATTTAGTTATGACACAATTAATAAGTATGTAACTAAAGAATATTAAGTTATTACGATATTATGATATAGTCTCACAATATCAATACTCATAAGATACCACATATTTTTGGTATGTCTTGAGTGATAAATAAACTTCTTTAAAAATAGTTGATTTTGATAACGTGAAATACTTTACCTTCAAAAGTTGTCAAAGTTTGGAAATTGAGTATACAAATTATATACTTAAATATTACTCCGATTTAGAAGGAAACTAAGACACCATCAAGCTATGGAATGTGATGAATCATACTAAGTCTTAAAATTGATGTTTTGAATTCGTCAAGAAATATCAAGGTATTTTGTGACATGTCTAAAAGATAACAATTTTTTATTGCCCTACATGCTAATTATTTGAAGAATAGTCTATGATTACAAAAAGTAATTGGGAGGACTCGTAGATCTTTAACAGATAATAACAAAATACTCAACTTTCTAAATATACTAGCAAATGTCATAATGAGGGTGAACATTAAAATGTTAAACCTCGTGATGATAGAACTCACATTCATAGATTCGCAAGGATATCCTTAGTACTTGAATGATATATTGATATGTCAATACTAGGGAATGTAAGTTAGAGGATCACGGTGAACTGGCTAACCATATAGATGTATTTGAATCTTGAATGTCATGATTGAATAAAAATATGAATGAGTAGATGCAAGTCCATAGAAGATAATAAATTTTTGAAAACTTGATTAATCTTTAACCAGTCGGTTAGACCATGAGGTGTATATAAGTTTCTTTAGTGAAAGATTCATATGGACAACATTGTACACATGATTAATGCGGAATAAGTGATAGAAAAGTTCTACACACAGTATTTTTAGTAAAGATGATTTATTGTCATGATGGTTTTATAACGATAAACATGACAATGTAATATTTAAACTCTTTTTGTATGATTACATTAGCGAGAACGATTGTAATTAAAGAGTTTACAAATTACAATAATCTTTATGTAGTGTACATAATGCAAGAATCCATGTATGGATTAATGTATGCATCAAAGGGAGTACATCTAAAAGCTAGTGGGAGTTTATGTTTATTTCTTTAAATTACATATGATGTATAACATATGAAAAGTATATTCTACCTAAGTTTGGAATAAAATTTTCATATGAAAGGGTATAAA
Organism: Glebionis coronaria; assembly: GCA_025667525.1. NCBI lineage: Eukaryota > Viridiplantae > Streptophyta > Magnoliopsida > Asterales > Asteraceae > Glebionis > Glebionis coronaria. The sequence continues at coordinate 189,218,303 of CM046879.1, read as the reverse complement.
AATTAAACGTATGACCTTGATTTATATATGTTTATTGTAATAAACATTTGTGGTTAATTAAATCCAACACAACATGAAATATTATTTAGAAAGTCTCAATGAATATATCTCATTTGATGAGAGTTGACATGAGATGGATACTTAAGGGATTCACCATGAAAAGCATATTGTGTATATGGATAGTTGTAAAACTTGTATAAGTACAAGAATATTTGACAACAACGATTGCTTTAAGAGCAAATCATTTAGATGATTAGTACAAATGTTATGATAAGATTTGTTTGGTATAGAATGATTATTACTTATTTGAATTGTTCCAAGTAATGAATATTCTATGTGATAATAAGATATACTTATCATTGTCAACAAACTTAAAGTTTAGAAAGACACCAAATACGATCATAGTAATAATTTAAAGTTTATGGATTATAATATATCTTAGTGATGTTTCTTTACATGGATGAGAGTCAATACTAGTGATAGTAACAATTTCATATTTGATTATGAATACGTGGACTATTTATGTTCAATTAAGCATAATGTTGCAATACATATTAAAAGAATAAATAATACTTTATACTTTAAGAAGCTATTAAAGATGATTGTCTTCAATAAGGTGTTTAGTTGGACTCACACACCTTATAGAATGTAGTACAACAATACTCCCAGTTTGTTGTGTGTTCATATAATCATTATATATGTTCAAAGATCTTCACAATTGTGAATTTGAAACAATTATTCTCAAAATTCCATAGATCAAACCTAGTAGAGTTTCATGAAATATATGCCTTGACAACAAGTATGATCGTCATATCTTGAGGTATGATTTTTCAACTAAGGTTATCATGCATTGATCTTTTAGTATTTGGATATAGGATATTGTTAACAATAGTTATTTATTAGTTGAAGTATTTGATATGTTCGATTTTTATTTTTATTTATTGGTCATATTTTGACATGTTTAAATCCTTGAATAATATGTTATTATAAATAGTCTATGTCGATTAATTACATGAGAATATAATTGAGTTAAGACATATTTGAGTGATGGTAATATTCATAGAATATTTTAAGAACGGTGCACCAACTCACACAATATTCAAAGGTTGCATATTGAACATCTCCTACTAACAAGTCAATCACTTTATGGATCGGCGTCATTAAGTGAAACTTGTAAATGATTTACATTACTAAATCCTTTTACTTGAGATGCAAGAAGGTCATATATATGTGGATGGTACTTTTTGTTATAGTTCTAATGCTATCCTGAATAAATAAAGGCTATAATCATTTGTATCTTGAAACATGTAAGAGGCACGTGTAGTCAAGATAGAATTTGTTCATTCAACAAGGCTTGAAGAATAATGCTATTGCGCCCCTCATTTAATTAATCAGATGTATGTACGGCCGTACCCAATGGTAATCTAGAATTGTCTCGATTAGATTGGTAATCTTGATTCAATTATGTAATACGAGAAACATAATAGTTAACATGGAATGACTGCGATCCATATCCATTGTGAACATGTCATTTGAGAAACAAAAGAATTGTAAATGTTTAAATCATTTAAATGTACTTTATGGAAAACTACACTCGAGAGTTTTCGGGAGCATAAGCGTGTTGCTAGACGATAACCGATGTTATTATATTATATTATTATGCATGTACAAGTGGGAGCTGAAGGAATATGTACATGAAATAATATATGTCCGGAAGTCGTCCCGTGCCTAAGGAGATGCATGTGTAAATCGTTAAGAAATATATAATTAATATTGTATTAAATATTAATTATAGTTAAACAAATAAACCAATAAAGGAAAGTTAAGAAAAAAGAAACAAAAGCCCAGGGGCTTAGTTTCTTGATCACCAAGTTAGTACAAGTATATAAGGAGGTCTTAGATACCTTATTATTCACCTGTAATCCCTAAATCTTTTCTCCTCTCTTCCCAATTAGGGTTTCAGTTTGTTCGATTGGTTCGACCATGAAGAAAGAAACAAGGGTTTCTTTAGATGATTGATTCAAGTGGTTTGGGTTATTGATGGTTTAACACTTACGTACTAGCATACTTATTGCTTGTATAAACGTATTGTGTGCGTATAATTAGAGAAATCGTCGTTTGATCTTTATTGGGTTTTCGGTTATTTGATTGTTCGATAAAGGTTATGGATGGCAACGGAGCGGGTTTGGGGCGGGGCGAGCATCCCCATCCCCAAACCCGATTACTAAAGTTATCCCCAAATTCGCCCCGATCCCCATCGGGAACTTAATCGGGGCGTCCCGTCGGGGTGAGATGCTAGCACAAACCCAACTCATACTAATAGGGGATCTTATCGGGGTATTGTCTTTGAGTGCAGTTCTCTACCAATGTCCCACCATTTGATATTTATTACTCCATTATTTTTAGAACACTAGTAATAGTTTCAAAAATTTAAATCTTATTAATATCAGTTTCAAACAAGGGTTATTGAGTTTTCAACGATAGTATCATATTTATGACAAATTACAATAAAAAGAAGTTACAACTTAAAAAAAAATGACATTTAAGTAAGTTTTTTGCAATGTACATTCATAAAAAAACTAACAATGTTAGCGAAATACTTTTTTACTACCGATTGAGTAACAAAAGATTTCATACATAGATATATTTGTGTATGTCTAAATATTAATCGGGTGGGGCGGGTCGGGGATGTTATTCTTCACCTCCGCCCCAAACCCGATTAAAATCCCCGTTTAAGCCCCAAACCCGCCCCGTAACCTAATAAGCGTGCCCCGCCCCGTCCCAATTATTTCAGGTTTCGGGTCTTCCCGTCGGGTTCGGGTTTTTTTGCCTTCCCTAATAAAGGTGAATTAATTCATTGCTAAAATGTACGTTTTTCTTTATCGTGTATGTTAATTATTTGTATATACGTGATTTTAATTATTCTGCTGCGTACTCGTGCTTATTAACGTGTTAGTATGATTAAATGTTTTTATAAATTCCAACAATAACGACCAACATGTTAGAGTTAATGTATCATGAGTGTTTTAGCACGGAAACACGAAGTTAAGATGGGTTTATGTAGAATATTTCATCTCAAGAGTTTTCTTGTAAAAATGCATAATAAAAACATAAAGTTTACAATTACCTTTTATTATACCTATCAGATAATCAAGATTGTTAAAAAAGAGGTTGTTCTTTAAAAAAGTTACTGGTACTATACCTTCTAATCTTCTATCATTCAAACTTCGAAGTGACATGTATATAATTAAATAATGCTACACGTCCATAATAAAATATTAAAAATAAATGCAAGAGTCAAGAAGTGCATACCAATATATACTACAAATTTCCAAAGAGCTAAGACGATCATAACTAAAGTGGAATGTACATTAATCAAGGGAGACGGCATATATATATACAGGCAATGCCCTATATCTTGGACTTTAGTTGTGTAACATTAATCTTCTTCTTTTTTCCACAAGGAATTGAACTGAAATTTTTCTCCACATTTTCTAGATATGTTCATTTCAGTTGGTAAGGTTGGGGTTGCCATCGTTGTTTGCCTATATTGTTTTCTTTACTCAAGCAGAACCGATGGAACAAAAATTTTTCCAAAAGATGCGAATGTATCATCATTCCTGGTATTTGGAGACTCCTTCGTCGATCAAGGGAATAATAACTATGTCAATACATTGGCTAAGGCTGATGTTCCCCCATACGGAAAGGATTTTACCGGAGGTAAACCAACCGGAAGGTTCAGCAACGGAAAAACAGTAGCTGACTTCTTAGGTACATATATATTCTCTTTTTATTGACATAGTGAAATTTCACACAACTAATAGATATAGGATACGGTACATGAACACTGTCTCAGCTATAATGTCGGTGTACGTTTAGTAGCCTTACTTAGAGGTATCTCTCTGTGTGGAGATCGAGTTTCCGCTCTTCCTACCAGATTCTTAGAATTATTCTAACATGTAGTGGGCAAATCTGCAAGTTAACATCCATATATAACAATCAAGTACGTGCATAAGTTTGTAAACGACTACACTAAAGTTGACATTATGCTTCCTTATTTCACATAAATATATAAAAATCATTTTTAACATTACCTTGTTACATTATGTTATCGTAGTATTTACATTCTTTATTATCAAATTCTCAGCAAGTGCATTAGGAGTGAAGGAGTATCTTCCAGCATATCTAGACCCTTCGCTACAAGAAAACGATCTTCTAACGGGAGTAAGTTTTGCTTCTGCTGGCGCTGGGTATGATCACCAAACAATCACAATAACGGTATGCATGCATATTTTCCTTGAATTTTAATTTGCTATTTACACTCCCAACTCCTATAATTTTTGCTCATGCAAGTGACTTACTTTTTTGGGTGTCAATATAGTCTGTTCTGTCCCTATCAGTCCAACTAGACATGTTCAAACAGTATATTGAGAAGCTCAAGAGGAACGTCGGAGACGAAGCTGCCAAAGAAATTATTACCAACAGTGTATCATTGGTAGTAATAAGCGGCAACGATTTGTTTCTAAGTAATTATGACATTCCCGTTAGAAGACTACAATATGATCTTCCTGTTGGGATTTAGAACTAGTTAAACCATTAACTACGAGTGCGCAGCGGAATGGATCTAGTACAATATTCATGATTAACACATAATAAAAACAATAATAAAACCAACCTTTTAATTAATTGAATAAATCAATTAATTGATCTTGATCTTGAATCTACAACGGTAAAGTAACCGTCCTCTAGCGATTGCTCACACGACACGTCAAACGAACACACCACGATGCTAGTGGTAACTTCACTTCGATTATCTTGCAACTAGAAACCCTAATATCCAAACCCTAATTTGATAGGTTAAGGATACGGTTTATAGATAGAAACAAGATACTTGGAAAAATTCACCGGAAACCCTAATTAGGGTTAGGGTTTGGACGAACCACAAGGGGAACCAAACAAGAGACCAAAACTTTGATACGAGGATCAAAGGTTTAGTATAAGGCTAAGAAACTTCACAAGCAAGTACCCTAAGGTAGTTGATCTTGCAAAGGTTTACACTTTAAGTGAATTTAGGGTTAAAGGAAAAGTTCGTAAGGGTTTGGGTGTGGTGTTTGATTCGATCGGCCAAAACAAACAAAGGGAGAGGATGAAAAAATTATGAGGGGTATGGGATTGTATTTATACACATCCTTGAACCTCCTCAAAATTAATTAGGCCCAACCCAACACCTAAATTAAGTAACTTAATTACTTGATCAAAAAACAAAGGATCTTCTAGACCCCTTGTGATAATCGGCCGCCTATAGGGCACCGGAGGGTTCTAGAAGTCGATTTCCTTTCCTTAAATTTAAATAACGCACTCGCCTTTAATTAATTAAATCCCGTAATTAATTAAACCACCGTTAATTAAATAAAACGTAAAGTTTTTATTATACGTTTAATTATAAATAATAAAACGTAAATAAACGTGTGTTCTCCGTATTGAGTGTGTGCCCCCGATAGGCTCACGCATTTACCGATGGCTAAATGATCGCATATCTCAACAGCTCCCACTTGTGAGAGTTTAGACATACAGCGTCCATAATGAAGCATCTAGCAACACTTCATTATAACCGGAAAATGTTGAGTTAAATAGTTTCAAGAATAAGATCTTAAAGACTAGTAATGGTGTACGATTATTTGAGCTTGCTGATAATCATCCCTTCGTTACAATGTAACGGTTAAACCATGGATATGGATCCTAACTCATTCCATATAGTTTAACTTTAATTCCTCGTTTACAAATTATTTTAGATAGTCCAAATTGTAACAAGCATCATCTTGATTACATTTTGGGTACGGCCATACAATTACCTAATTAATTCTGGAGGGGATCCAGGGTACTTCACTGCACTATATCAGAGTGGAGGAACGAATTCTATATTTACTGCAAGTGTCTGTGGATGCTGCTTCACAACACTTCCAATTAGAGTCGTTATAGCTAGATCTTCCGAACTAGCGTTGGACATAAAATCAAGAAGCGATATCCACACATGCACAACTTGTTTGCATCTCAAGTCTAAGGATGACCTAATCCTCACCATTTGTGTATTCGAATTTACTCATGACAACGGATCCAAAAGTAACCATTCGAAAGTTCGGGGTGTCCAATATTCATATCAATGAATAACATATGAGTTTGGTTGGAAACCGTCCACCATATATACCAGTATATTACCAACACTCATATTTGTCTTAATGTATACAATATTCCCATATTGTTTAACCGACAATGGACATGTTTAGAATAATTAAATTATTCAAGGATTTAAACATACAAACATAGGGCAACAATAATTATATGAAGATAACAAACATCAAATATCTTTATTCATCAAAAAATAATTAAATTGTCTTACAATCCCAAATTATCCAAATACTTACGATTAACACAGATTACATGAGACTATTAGCTGGAATCAAACCAATTCCATGAGTTAACATGGAATGCTTTTTGAGGTCTAACGCCTTTGTGAAGGGGTCAGCTAAATTGTCGTCTGTGTGAACTTTCTCCAGACTAACATCACCAAGTTCAATCACTTCTCTGAGATAGTGAACTTTGGAACGATAATGTTTCGCACCTTTAGTGATTCCTGGTTCATTAGCTATAGTAATGGCTCTGGTATTGTCATAATACATCGTCATAGGTTCATTATTTGTGGGAACAACACCAAGCCCAGAAATAAACTTCCTAATCCAAACTGCCTCTTTAGCAGCCTCCGAAGCGGCTATATACTCAGCCTCCGTAGATGAGTTTGCATGGATGGTCTGCTTTGCGCTTTTCCAGCTTACAGCACCTCCGTTCAGCATGAAAACATATCCCGTCTGAGACTTCGTGTCATCAGCATCCGTAAGATATACAGCATCAGTGTAGCAAGCAACCCTGAGCTCTCTTTTCATACCTCCTCCATAAACAAGAAACATGTCTTTGGTATGCCTAAGATACCTCAGAATGTTCTTAACAGCGGTCCAGTGAGAATCGCCAGGATTCTGCTGAAATCGGCTAGTCATGTTCTGAGAGAACGCAACATCAGGTCTCGTACATCTAACAGCATACATGATTGATCCTATTGACGAAGCATAAGGAACTCTCTGCATGCGTCTCACCTCATCAGGTGTTGATGCTCCTTGAGTCTTAGATAATTTTGATTTAGTTTGCATGGGAACAAAGCCACGTTTGGAATTGTCCATGTTATACTTCTTCAAAATCTTATCTATGTAAGCACTTTGACATAAACCAATTAACCGTCTAGGTCTATTACGTATGATCTTGATTCCAAGAATATACGCAACATCTCCCAAATCCTTCATGGAAAAACACCTTCCAAGGTAAGCTTTTACACTTTGCAACATTGGAATGTCTTTTCCCATCAACAATATGTCATCAACATACAGGACAAGAAACACTACGCTACTCCCACTAGCTTTGATATATACACATGGCTCATCAGGATTTTGATTGAAACCAAATTTCTTGATTTCATCATCAAACCGCTTGTTCCATTGCCTTGATGCTTGCTTAAGTCCATAAATGGATCTTTGTAGCTTGCATACACGGTTTGGATACTTTGGATCTACAAAACCCTCAGGTTGCTTCATATAGACTTCTTCGTAAAGCAGTCCATTGAGGAAGGCGGTTTTAACATCCATTTGCCAAATCTCATAGTCATAGAACGCAGCTATGGCTAAAAGAATCCTTATAGCTTTGATATCCGCAACAGGAGAGAAGGTTTCTTCATAATCAACCCCGAAGGTTTGAGTGAAGCCCCTCGCTACATATCGAGCTTTAAAGGTGTGTACATTGCCATCCATGTCGGTCTTCTTCTTGTACAACCACTTGCCACTAACAGTTCTAGCGTTAGGGGGAAGGTCTACTAAGATCCAGACATCATTGTCTTTCATGGATTGCATCTCCACATTCATAGCATCCAGCCATTTGTCAGATTCAGGATCTACCAATGCAGCTTTGAAGTTAGTGGGTTCATTATGATCCCCTAACTCATGTTCCTCAGCGTCAATGTATAAACACATACGGTCAGGAGCACGCCTAGTCCTTGTAGACTTTCGAATGGGAGCTATATCACTTATAGGTTCATCAATTTCTTGATCATCCTCTTCATGATTGCTAGTGTTTTCAGAAGGATGTATATCTTCATCTTGAATTACTTCAAGATCCTCTATACTCCCACTTGCTTCTTGATTCATAAGATTGCTCTCTAGGAATTCAGCATTACGAGCAACAAATACTTTGTTCTCGGGTGGGTAGTAGAAGGAGTAACCCATCGTTTCCTTTGGGTAACCAACAAATATACACTTAACAGATCGGGGCTCTAGTTTGTCAGGTTTGATAAGCGTGTCACGCTTAACAAGAGTCTCACATCCCCAGGCCTTTAAGTAAGACAGCTTAGGGGCTTGCCCATACCATACTTCGTATAGAGTCTTTTCAACCTTCTTAGTTGGAACCATATTGAGTATGCGAGCAGCAGACTCAAGAGCATAATCCCAAAAGGATTTAGGAAGAGTTGTTTGGGCCATCATGGAATGAACCATATCAAGTAGGGTTCTATTTCTCCTCTCAGACACACCATTGTGTTGTGGTGTATATGGAGGAGTTCTTTGGGAAACTATCCCATGTTCCTTAAGATGCTCCAGAAATTCATAACTCATAAATTCACCTCCACGATCCGAACGTAGTGCCTTTATGGTTTTACCGAGTTGATTTTCTACTTCCTTTTGAAACACCTTAAATGTTTCAAACACTTCATGTTTATGCTTTAGCAAGTAAACATAACCATAACGACTATAGTCGTCAGTGAAAGTGACGAAGTAACTTGCACCTTGTCTTGACACGGTTCTAAAAGAACCACATACATCAGTGTGGATTAGTCCAAGTAGATCTTTAGCCCTCTCCACTTGATGTGGAATAAGGTTTACGTGCCATCTTTCCAGATAAGCATGAAACACATTTGTCAAAGGAATCATCATCGTTTGACTTGAGCAATCCATCAGATTGTAATTGCTTAATGCGATTTTTGCTTATGTGGCCAAGGCGACAATGCCATAGCAATGTAGAGTCCAAATTAGATTTGGCCCTTTTGTTGCTCATAGCATACATAGAACTATTGTTTGCATTAGAATCACACATATCAATTTCATAAATACCATTACTAGGAACAACATTAAAATAAAACATATTATTTTTCGAAACCGAAATAGTTGCATTATTCTCAAAACGATTAACAAAACCATCGTCATACAAACATGAAACTGAAACAATCCCTCTAGAAATAGAAGGTGCGTAATGACAATTATTCAACATAACAACCAGTCCACTAGGGAGAAATAATTGAAAAACACCAATGGCTTCAACAGCTGCACGATGACCATTGCCCACGTACAGATTCAAAGCTCCTGGCTTCAGCTTCTTACTTATCCTTAGACCGTGAGTAGTATTACAGATGTGAGTACCACAACCAGTGTCATAAACCCAAGATTTGTTAGGAAAAGTAAAGAGTTCTATCGTGAAGATACCTGAAGTGCTAGCTCCTTGCGAGGACTTCTTTCTCTTCCACAACTCAGTGAGATACTCTGGACAGTTTCTCTTCCAATGACCAATTTCACCACATTGGTGACAAATGGCATCCTTAGCAGGATTCTCTTTCCTTGGTGGAGGGGGGATCTTGGCTCTGGGAGTAAAGTTAGCTACTTTCTTCCCTTTACTACGATTCTTACCCTTTGCAGCATTAGACGGTTTAGCCTTGTTAGGCTTTTGAACCCTTCCTGCCCTAATAGCATTAATGGTATTAGGAGTAGCAGGTGCAACCTTCTTTGGCAACGTTTACTCATGCAACTTAAGCATGGCATGCAATTCAGGTATTGTCTTCCCCAGGCCATGCATGTTATAGTCTTGCACAAACCTATCATAGTCCTTATTCACTTAGGCTAAAATTAGGCTGACCGAAAGTTTCAAGGACATGGGGTGACCCAAACATTCCAAATTCTCTATGAACCCCTTCATCTTCAAGACATAGGAGCTCACAAATTGTCCATCCTCATGTTTACACGCGTGAAAAGCACGTGCAAGATCAAGGAGTTCTTGATCAGCTTGTTCAGTGAACATGGTCTTCAACTCTTCCATCATAGACCATGCGCCGTGACCCTCCAAAAGTTTCTGGAGTTCAGGGGACATAGTCATGAGCATAAGGCCAGCGATTTCTCGTGACCTTCTGACCCAAGTTGGATGTAAATCCGGGTCTTGCTCTGGTCCTTCATGACCATGAGGCAGAATTGCAGGTTGATCAGGAATTGGTTGCTCAAGGTATTTAACCAAGTCATCAGTTTCGAGCGCTATCCGAAGAGCACGATACCAATCAACAAAGTTATTCTCAGTCAATTTCATCTTTTCAAGGAATGACTTAACAACCGTGCTGTTTAAGCAAGAGTTTTGATTATTCATCTACAAAATAAAAGTTCAACGATTAGTATTTTTGATAATTACATTCTCAAAGAATTAACTACCCAATTAATCATGTTGAGACTAAGATCCTTGCTTGCACTCCCACTTAATATTAGAGGTCCGACCGTCTAGTATTCAAGTGGGGCAAGAGGTAAGCGACGGGCGTTAATTGCATTACAAGTGCAACTCTTAGTTTGTATGAGACGATTCATGAAGTTTATTTTGTCGTAGAGTGTTTGGATGGGATGTTCTCTCATCTCTTTCTAGAACCTTTGAACATCTCAAACAAACTTGTTCTACACATAATAAAGTCATGAGTATGTTTCATCTCATCTTTATGCCTCGGGTTCCGAATCTGACCGGGAACTCGACTTTAAGTCGTACCAATTTGAAGCAGCAATTATTGGCAAAGGTCTGACCAGTGACAAAGATCGCCTTGGGTATGTAATTCGCCCTAGGTCTGACCAGTTGACGAAAAACAACTACAAGTGCTTCTAAATTGGATGGCATAGACTTAAAAAATTTCAAATAGGTATCACATAAGTTTTTAGAAAAACAAATGTCAAAGTGTGTAAAAGAATGCATGCAATTCATTCTCTTATCACAAGTTAAGAAAACAATTTGTTAACTTTTCGGTTTAGGCGTGTCCTACCACGGGAGAAAATTAAAGATAGATCAAACCCTATATCCTACTCTTCATGCACCCGAGGGTGCAAGTGGTTGGGATAATTATTCCATAGGTGTCGAAACAACTATGGAACACGGGAGAAGATTAAAGATTTCTCAAACCCTAGATAGCTTGACTAGAGCACGAGGTGCAATAGCAAGTCCATCATTAGTAAAGACACAAAACGGTGTTGTAATTTTAAGTATTGTAAACTAATTAATTTTGCAAATCACGTCGTAGAGAAGATAGTTTATAAGCCATCATTACGGTATGTAAGCCCAACTCGAGTGACAATATGATTTCGCAAAACAATTAGAATACAATAAAACCAAGTTTCATAGTTCTTATGTCAATATTAATATTTGTTCAAAAAATCAAGATTTTAACAAATAACACATAGCCGATTCGCAAGGAAAATATGGTGTATTAATATGACATAGTTTTAAAGCTAGTTTCGATATAAGTACCATCCGTTTTTATGATTCCTAGAATCTTGAATTATTACGTTTTGCAATTCATAATGGAAAACAAATAAGCACATAAAAACAGACAGAAGGGGGTAGAAGCAGAAGACAGACTCTATATGAAAGCGGTAAATCATATAAGATCCAAGTCTCGAATGAGTCTTCCCCAAATTGAGGACCAAAGACCCTCATCAAGTTTTCGAGCAAGGTACTTGATGACGTGCAAAGTATCACAAAAGTGAGATGCAAGGGTCTTTGACGGATAATAAAAAACAAAAGTAATTATTAACCGGTTCAATTTTAACCTACCCAATTTCAATAGATCTAGATCAAGATTAAAACTTTATGAAAAGTATGCATGTAGTTGTCATAAAAACATAAATAAAAGAGATTTTAAAACGAAGCAAGCGTGTTTTATTCTATGTGGAACCCATGAATGCCATACGATTTGACTCGTGATGCCACTGTTGGGATTTAGAACTAGTTAAACCATTAACTACGAGTGCGCAGCGGAATAGATCTAGTACAATATTCATGATTAACACATAATAAAAACAATAATAAAACCAACCTTTTAATTAATTGAATAAATCAATTAATTGATCTTGATCTTGAATCTACAACGGTAAAGTAACCGTCCTCTAGCGATTGCTCACACGACACGTCAAACGAACACACCACGATGCTAGTGGTAACTTCACTTCGATTATCTTGCAACTAGAAACCCTAATATCCAAAACCCTAATTTGATAGGTTAAGGATACGGTTTATAGATAGAAACAAGATACTTGGAAAAATTCACCGGAAACCCTAATTAGGGTTAGGGTTTGGACGAACCACAAGGGGAACCAAACAAGAGACCAAAACTTTGATACGAGGATCAAAGGTTTAGTATAAGGCTAAGAAACTTCACAAGCAAGTACCCTAAGGTAGTTGATCTTGCAAAGGTTTACACTTTAAGTGAATTTAGGGTTAAAGGAAAAGTTCGTAAGGGTTTGGGTGTGGTGTTTGATTCGATCGGCCGAAACAAACAAAGGGAGAGGATGAAAAAATTATGAGGGGTATGGGATTGTATTTATACACATCCTTGAACCTCCTCAAAATTAATTAGGCCCAACCCAACACCTAAATTAAGTAACTTAATTACTTGATCAACAAACAAAGGATCTTCTAGACCCCTTGTGATAATCGGCCGCCTATAGGGCACCGGAGGGTTCTAGAAGTCGATTTCCTTTCCTTAAATTTAAATAACGCACTCGCCTTTAATTAATTAAATCCCGTAATTAATTAAACCACCGTTAATTAAATAAAACGTAAAGTTTTTATTATACGTTTAATTATAAATAATAAAACGTAAATAAACGTGTGTTCTCCGTATTGAGTGTGTGCCCCCGATAGGCTCACGCATTTACCGATGGCTAAACGATCGCATATCTCAACACTTCCTACTTATGATAACATGCTCGTGAAGTTGGCGCTGAATTTTGTCCAGGTATCGATTTTCTATCAGTTTTCTGTGATCAGTGAGAAGTTTGGTTTCAAAACTGATTGTTATTACTGGTGCGTGAATGCTTTATGTAGAAATTTCATGAAACGTACCAATTTTTGTTTTGAAAAGACACAGAAATGAAATCATATTAATATTTGTTTAAAATGATACTAATTACCGATGAATGTTCTTTAATATTTATTGAAGGAACTATACAAACTCGGTGCAAGAAGGATAGCCTCTCGAGTGCATCCCCAATAGGCTGTTATCCGACACAGAGAACTGTAGCTGGGGGTCCACTTAGAGAGTGCCCAGAGGAGAGAAATCAGGCTGCACACTTGTTTAATGAAATGCTGAAACCACAGCTCCAACATTTTGAAAGCAGTTTTCCTGAGTCAAGGGTGGCCTGTATTGATTTCTACAATCCTGTGTTAAACATGATTGAAAATCCTCACCAATACGGTACTTATTAATATATTGTTGTAGAACTAAGCTATAGTGAGATTTGTAAGTACAAAGTTGTATAGCATCTTTACACTCAATTTACATTGTTTTGTAGTTATCTCCCGACAGTCATAGTCAGATCCTATATATTCTTGGTAAATTCTGGATATTGACATTTCAATAAGCTTATAGTTTTTGTTATTTTCTATAGGATTTGAAGTGACAGACAGAGGTTGCTGTGGAACAGGAGTTATAGAAGTGGGGCCCCACTTTTGTAACGAGCTCAGCCCATTATGCCACAACAGCTCTAAGTTCATGTACTGGGATAGTTTCCATTTATCAGAAACAGCATGTGACATCTTTGTAAATCTTATTAAATCAGACTTGGTGAAGGCTTTGTTCTAATGAAATCACCCAAATCAAGATCAATTGTCTCACACAAATTTACATTGTTTTGCGTTTCAAGTGACATAGTAATGGTATTAAAGCGAGCAAAGCCAAGATCAATTGTCTCATATTGTTGAATATGAAGATGAGTTTTATTATTGTTTACTTGTGAGTTTCTTTGATAAATGACAATTAGTGAATTCCAAATTTCCTTAGCCGTTTTACACATGAATATTCTTTCCTATTCATTTTTAGGAAAAGTAGTACTCCGTCCATCCTATAATTATAGTCCATCAACAAGAAACACACTGTTTAATAAAAACGTCATTTTTCAACTTTCTCTCTCTGGAACTATTTATATAATGACAATTTTACTTTTAACTAATTAATTTACAATTTTTTTTTGTAATAATACTTTCAAGTCAAAATGATATAATAAACTTAATATACATCCCTTATCTATTTTTAGACGTGGACTATTAATTTGTAAAATCCGAAAATAATAACCTGTACTATAGTTTAGAGATGAATGGAATTATAAAATATCATTTTTACTCCATCATTTTTGGCAAGCAAATTTTGTGATCACCTCCTTGACGTTCACGAGGGACTAATTCAATTTGACCACTAGGGATATTTTTAACACTAGGTACATAATCGCCTTCAACGATCATATATCAAAGATCTATATCCTTAGAATTTACATAAGTTTCAAAACGGTTTTTTCCATTAATAAGTATCAAAGTGGGTTTTCCCATTAATAAAACCATCTGATTCAAAGAGTGATGGTCTTTGCATATATTCCCCTTCTCTGTAATTTTCAGAATTCATGGATTGTTTCAAGTTTTAAAATATAGTGTATTTTAAAGAAGGGCTATTTCAAAAAGAGGACTAAAAGGGATATGACACTCAAAAAAAGGACTTCTCAAAACAAAATTAGCCAATTACCCCTATTCGAACTATTCGATCCCTATTCGACTATCACTTGAAGGTGACACATGACATTGGGGTTAATGATTGGGGTAGTACATGTGGGTCCCCACAAGTACAAGCAAGTACACATGGTGTAAGTGTACTTGCTATTCGACCACTAGTCACATCGGTTATTCGACCCGTACTTTTTTAATAAAATAATAATTTTTAATAAATTAATCCCAAATAGTTATGTTATTCGACTTTGATCTATATTTTATTCGACCCGTACTTTTTAATAATAAAAAATTAATAACTTTTTTTCAAATAGATCCTCTAGTTGTTCGACTTGTACTATGATATTATTCGACCCGTACTTTTTATTAATAAAAAATTAAAAACAGAGATATACTAGTGCATTTCATTTGTTAAACTGCTATTACAATAAACAAGCACTTTTTTCATTTTTTCATAAACAATCACTTTTTTTTCATTTTTTCATAAGCTTAGTCACTTGCAAATTCCCCTGCACATGGATTTTGGATGTTTAGCCAAGTTGTAATCCTTCTTGGCAATAAAAACTCCCTCTTCATACACAAATCAAGCATATATGAATAACGCTAAACATTTGAAACATCAATGCTGCTTGCTATATATCGAGTATTATCTTCATCAAAATGAGACAGGCAATCTTACATTCAAAACATTTGAAAACATCAATGCTGCTTGCTATATAACGATACATAGTAGCCACGTTTATTTGTTTCCAAACGTGGGTATGTCGCATTCCATACGTATGAACTCCCATGGAAACGTGTTCCATGTGTCCAAATCTCCACCAGTCGTAGAAGCTCCTCGTCAATCAGAAACTTTGGCTCGCAACCAATGAATCTGATCTCTAGCAACATCAATAGACAAATTCGAACTGCGTCAAAGTCTGAGATCTGCTCAAGGGAGCCTTTCAAAACGTTTGTAACATCCCACCCCTTGATTAATATACTGGTCGCTATATTACAGTACCCGTTACACCCTATTGTGCTATCTTTGACAAAGACTCACCCGACCAGTTAGACCAACATAAAATGATGATATTTTACCCCAATTCATGAACTGTAACGAAAAAGTATTCCTTCTAGCTATAATCAATGGTGTAAATAGCCGTAAATTAAAGTTTCTTTTTACATATTACAGTACTCTGCCTGGCAGTGGCCCTCGGGATTACACCAGGATCTCCTACACCAAACTTCCTCGCTAAAGGGAACACCTCGAATATCCATATCTAAGAAAATTATATTTAAACAAATTTGACCCAACAAAACTACAATCAAACAATATATTTCAATGTAGGAGAAAAGCGAACGATCATTACCTTAAAGGCCCAAACAAATCAACGCAGCGTATAATTAGCCACTTTTGTTACCAGGTTGGATAAGTGCGGCCCTATACGCGTCTGTAGGGCACCAACCAACTATGGGTATGTCGCATTCCATAGTTATGAACCCTATGGATTTCCATGAGTCCAGATCTCCACCAGTCGTCGCAGAAGCTCCTCGTCAATGAGAAACTTTGGCTCACAACCAGTGAATCCGATATTTACCAACATCAATAGACAAATTCGTACTGTGCCAAAGTCTAAGAGCTGCTCGAGAGAGCCTTTAAAAATGTTTCCAACATCCCACCCCTTAGGCCTTAGCTATATGGCGCTCTATCCCTAAATGGAATATGAAACGATTCCTTTCATGAAGGATTAATCGTACCAAATCAAAGTCCTGTAATGAGGTAAAACTCCTTACAACCTAATCAGAGCTCACGACCTCCAACACGAAACACTCAGCATTATTTTGTTGCTTGGTTATATATTTAGCCAAGAGTCTCAAATGGACCAGACCAACCTCGGGTGTTTGGATATCAATTGAACATCTAGCAATGGTCCAAAACATGTCTCCCTGAAACAAATCATATCTTGGTGTAAATTCAAATAGACAATACATGTCAGGCATTTAAAAAGACTCATAAATTCAAATATAAATAATAAAGATACAAACCTTACCTTTGTTGAGCACTCCTATCAAGTTGGGACATCTTGATTTTTACAATGTCATTCAACAATATACCAACCAACCTTGAAAAATTGGTATCGAAGATGGCGCATAGTCTTCAAAAACACGAGAAAGAATATTTATAGCAGAAGAACCGGTAGCCTTAGATGAGGTATCACCAAATATTCATCGAAGCAGAAAGCTTGGCCACAACTTGATATGTCCAATGTTACAAACCTCTTCTGAGGAAAAACAAAAGCCAAATATGTGGTTGAGTACTCACTCTGAATCTAGCTTGAAGAACAATCGTTATCCGTATCTTCTTGACACCAGCCTAGTTAAGAGGGTTTGTGTCTACACCTTGTTTTATGCAAAAATATATACATTAATTATTATCTTCTCCGTGATCAGTAAAAATGTATACATGGTATGGAGTTTTAGTTGAGAAAAACACTCATTAGCGTTCCTTTTACCCTTCATTCGTGAATCAAGCTTGATAAGTTTAACAAATAGAGAAACTGCTCAAAGAAAAAGCACATGGATTCATCTAATGAGCATTTACTAATAATATATAAAACATACATAACCTGTCATCATACCTTCGATGTTTATTACAAGTCGAATAAGTAAATTGTACAAGTCGAATAATAAAAGAATCTATTTGGGAGAAAGTTTTTATTTTTTTATTAATTAAAAGTACGGGTCGAATAATATTTAAGTCAAAGTCGAATAACATAATACTTGGAGATTAATTTATTAAAAAATATTATTTTATTCAAAAGGTACGGGTCGACTAATGGATGTGACTGGTAGTCGAATAACAAGTAAACTTACACATAGTGTACTTGTATGTACTTGAGTAGGTCCACATGTACTATCCTATGATTAAAGAAAATGCCAAGTGTCACCGGTCAAATAGGTCGAATAGGTCGAATAGGTCGAATAGGCTAATTGGCTAATTGATACTCCCTTTGACTCTTTTTTAGGTGGCCATATGCTTTTGGTCCTCTTTCTAAATTAGCCCTTTAAAGAAATCTTGAGCAACCTGCTTGATACCAATTGTGGAAAACTAAAAGGGGGTGCTTGATACCAATAGTAATGAAAAGGGAAAAGTTAATCAAACCACACAACACGTGATTTATAGTGGTTCGTTCTAGTAAGAACTCTCTTATCTTGCCCCTACTCCACTCCTCGAGTATCCAGCTCAAGAGTTCAACTTCCAATAATAAATAACCTCCTTTAACCGATGGAGAAAACCTTTACACATCGGCTACAATATATTCCGACACCTAAGCAAGAATGTCGAGTTCTTTTACACAGGTATAACAACTCCCTTTTCACTATGTACTTTGAGGACTAAAATTCTAAGCGAACACAACACACGATAAGTAGATGTTTGGTACAACAATGATATGTGTACAAAGTATGTTCTAAGTCCACAAAAGACTAGCAACGAAATTTGATTTTTCAATGTCTTTGATGAGAATAATGATCTTCTTATAACATAAGATGATATCTGTATCACAAATGCCAAAAGTAAGATGGTGATTATATGAACAAATATACGTAGAAAGTGGGTTAAAAAGTGTATCTAAAATGGTGAGAATGACAAGCTATTTATAGGCATTCTGAGCTACGGACCCCACGGATCCGACGGACCCTTACGAAGGGGTCTCCCCCCACTAAGGAAGGGGTTCGTGGGTTTCTGACAAAATCTGACAAGATATATTATGAAATCTTTCCAAATTAAGGTAAATATTTCCAAAATATTTTTCAGATATAGAAAGATGTGGTGATGTCACTAGTGATGTAACATTTGTTTTCTTATTTATTTTTACAAGCAAACTTAAAAATGAAATATGTAAATTATATACTTTTAAAATAAAAGAAAGGATTTAAGTAAGATTTTTATTTGTATGTTTATAAAACGTTTGATCACATGTTATATACATTTTATATCACATGTTCATTTAACCTTTTACTATTTGTAAAAAGGAATGTCTTCAATTTTAAACATTAAAGATAGAAAAGAAATATAAGAAGCAATATTTCTTAAACTTTGTATTTGTTGGGTTTTGTTAGCAGCCCTATGGGTTGTCTTTAAGGCTGGTCATTTATATAAAATTGTATTTAATGAACTCAATATTTATTTATTTACATACTTTTAAATATTACAATTATAGAAAGTGTAGTTAAACATGAAATGTTTTATCATAATTAAATGTTGAATTATTAATTATGCTATTTAAACACATAAAGTTTTATCTTAATTAAATGTTTAATTTCAATTATGATAATCTTAAAAACAACCCATAGGGCTGCTATATGTCGTTAACATAATTTTGAAGATCAGAAAATATAAATATCATTTTTCTACGATATTTGTATTAACAAATTTAATAATATACAAAATTAGTAACTAGTCAATGCTTATACCTTTTGTATATGTGAGATGAATGTAAAATTTGAATTAAGTAAGGTCATATCCTAAGCAGAAAAGGAACCAAAACCATGAATTCTTGTATTCAACTTCAACAACTCCATAAGCTAACGGGTACACACCATTATTACTATCCACGCCAACATTAGTTAAGATTTGACTAGTATATGACCATTTGATAAAAGCTCCATCCAAACCCAGTATTTCCATTTTGGTAGCTTTGAAACCTGCTTTTAGTGGACCAAGACAATCATAAATTCGTTTGAACCCCCTTGAATTAAAGGTTAAATCCATGTTTATTTCAACGTGGATCATGATGGTTGTATCAAGGTTTTTTCGCTTCAACTTCATCGCATAATCCACAACTATCCAATATTGTTATTCATAGACACCCTGTATACTTTTTATGGCTATTCGTTTTTCTTTGAATACCTTATTATTACTGAGATTGATTTGGAATTTTTGCATGAATTTCTCTTTGAGGGCCTTGATTAGGATTTTAGGGTTTGATAGAAGGATTTCGCTAACCTCTTTAAACAAAAATCTTGAATTAGCAACAAAAAAATCTCCTTTATGGATGCATTTATGATCATCAACACACATCATTTGTTGATTTTTGATGCGTGTATGGGCCACTGTCGTATTGGTTTCTCACAAAGTGTTTTATCAAACATTCGTTTCTACATTTTTGCCCATCAACTTTTATATGCATGAATGTTTTCTCCACCTCTTTAATTTGAAGGGCCGGTTTCATCACCTATAGCAATCAAACTGCCAGGACCAATAACAGTTCCAAACTATAGTGATGTAATCCTTGTTAGATCACACTTCATTACTATAACATTTCTCCTACTCTTAATGGCATTTATTTATGTCATCACGTATCTGCTCTCTTGTTACAAATTTCCTTGGTATTCATTGATGAGTTGTTTCAACCTTTCCTTTCTTTTGTCCACTATGGGATTAACATTGAGATCGTCACTAATATCAAAATCATCAAATTCAAGCATGTCCTTAATATCCCAATCTTGTCCGACACTACCACCAACCAAATTTGTCATATGTTTAAGGTGTACATCAACTTCAAAATAAATCATACATATGGCTTGATGGGGGCTACATCTTTTTCATAGAAAGCACATTCATCATTTTCATCCAAATTCTCTACATCCTCATTGACATCTACATCAACCTTTTCCATTTCAGTGATCTCTTCATCGACCTCTTCAGCATCAGACCGAAAAACTTCATCTTCATTCAAGTTGAACATCACATGTTCATCATCCCCTTGACGAAGTTCATCCATCATGACTGAAATGGTGTTTTATCATCAACATTTTATTTATAGAACAAGTTATCATTGAATCCATAGCCATCATCATCAACATTGCCTTCTTGGACATACTACTCATCATCATCTTCATCAGGGCCAAACCCACCACATGTCGTAACTTCGTCCCCACTAGCGACACTTAAATTCCCCATTTGTATGTGAAGCATCATTCTGGTAATTGAACTCAATGCCCGAGTTGAATCTTGACTTTTATTATATCTGAACATTGTCATATTACATCCTCTTGACTAATCAGGGCCTTACATGGATTCAGCAATTCATACTGTTTTTTATGATCAACAGTTGAAACACCATTTTTAATGTTTCAGTTTTGTTACATTTTCATCCGAATCTAAGGGTACCAATCTCTCATCCAATGATTGCCCTTGTATCCTAAAATACGAGTGTACAATCATACCATCCTAGAAACCTAAGTCACTTAACAATGCATCATACACATCAATCAAATATAGGTCTACATCTATATAATCATACCAAGTGATATTGAGTATTTGTAAGTTCGTTTATTCTCGATTCTTGACAAATTGAAAGGCCTACTAATATCGAGCTTTAAATTGTTCTTGGTTGTTAATGGTATTTGGATTCTATTTCTAATTCAAACCAACACGTAAAAAGATGAAAATATTAAGGTACGTATCCGTAAAACAAAGTGCAAGTATCAATTACTATTCACAAAGTACAACAATCTAATGCATAAAAGTAAAAGAACTTGAAATGTAAACTAGATGATAGTATAAGGACTGAAAATGTAAATTCAAAAACTAAAAGGACCAAATATGTAAGATATAACAAATTAGTTAACCAACTTAACAAATTTCTAAAACTCCTAACTGAATTTGTAACAAACTGAAATTGGAAGGACTAAACTTTTGCAAACCCTAAAAATTATGACGTTTAGCTTTGATTACAACTACTAACAAAAACAAAGGACTATTTTGCAAATAAAACTATAACTTTTGAGAAAACGGTTAAGCCAAATCGAATAAGCTGGTGAGAGCTTATTAGTGAACCAAATTCACTCTAGTTTGTTTTAAACTACTTAAAATCGAAAATAAGCTAGGTTGGTAACAGAAATTGCTTAAAAGCTTGTAAATCTCAAGTTAGCTTATATCAATAAGCCAAGAATAAGCCCATTTGAAATCTGAACATCCACAATTCAATTTTCTTGCACAAACTGATTAATCAACAATAAAAAAGATTGGAATGTCTTTTAGAATTGAAAATGATCAACTGAATAAGCCAGAATCTTGAATAAGCTAAAATTGGCTTATTTGACCAAGTTTGACCAAAAAACTCAAAAAGCTAAAACTTTCATAATTTACTCAAGACATTTGGCAAGTTGTTTTGTGAAAGAAAATAGGAAGATTTATGAAGTGGATAAGGAGATCTAGTAAAACAGTTAGCACTTCATCACAGGGAATGCATTTTGCTAATAAGCTGACTAAAAAGATAATTTCTCACTGAAAAACTTAAACTGTATTATTTCCTTTTAGGCATTGAAACTTTAGATGTTAAACTACAAATGTGAAAAGGTTTTAGCTAATTTTATCCAAAAACCAAGAAATGCTAAAGGATCAAAGTTTACTAGTTTACTAATGAACTTGTTAAAGAAACTGACCCTAAGATTTTAGACTACCATTTGCCTGTTTGAAAACTTGTTTGACCATAAGACTTTTTCTAAAATGTATACACTATAGGACTAAGTGTAAATGAACATAAATCAACAAATTTTAAACTCTAAATCACCACAATTGATCAAGAACCAAACACATCTTAAAATCTGAACAAGAGATTTTTACAATGACTATTTAAGTTTTAGTGAATGACAGTTGAAAACACTTATTGAGACTTATCAAAATGATGAATTGAAAATGTTTTGAGCAGAGAACAAGCTAGTTAACCAGTTAAAACTCTAAATGACTTCTAATGATCAGTTACTGATGTAAAAAACAAATTTTAACCAATTGAGAGTGAATTAAAAGCTGTAATACCACAAGTAAACTGTCAATCTACACAATTAAGCTGCAAGTAATCTAAACACTCAATCAGTTCAGCAAATAGTGGTTATTCTAGGAATGTAGCATGCATGGACACTTTGGAGGAACAAAAATAGGAATTTGAAACTTTTTAGCTTGAAGCCTCCGTTGTTGGATTAGAGAGGCGCTGAGCCTTCTAACAAACTCTAAACCACCAATAATCAACCAAAATTCACCATCATATCAACACCAAACTGCTACAATCATCACCGTGTTACACTGCATGAATTTGACTACAAATGAAATCCAAATGAAAAACTGAACAACTACAAGTCTTCAAAGTATCACACAACATCCATTGATCATGAAAGATCAACAAAAACAAACAGTATCAACATGAATTAAGTAATGAATGAAGTAGAATGAAATTTGAGTAAACTGAATTTTGAACTCTATTTATTGGAGGGAAAAAAGGTTACAAGTAGTTGTTAACTAACTAACTAACTCTTAGGTGTATGTCAAGCACCTAAGAGTAGTTCTAACTGAAAGAGAATTACTGGAATTGAGAGAGAAAAATAAAGTGTGTGTTTATCACACCTAAAGTTTACAATCACAAATGAGTTATCAATGGTCTATTTATAGAGTGAGGATGAAAATTAGTTGGGGTTGGTGACGTGTTATGTCCAATCTCTGAGCTCCACGTGGCCTCTTCTTGTTGACTGTATAATTCGGCTCAAGAACACATTTAGGGGTTTTTGATCCAATGATTTTCAATCCAATTAAGTGAGTGGAATGGACTCCTTGCTTGATTCCGAGTCTTTTTCATATATGGCACTTGATCTGAAATTCACTCTAGCTAAATCCCCAACCTGGGCTCGTTAGTTGTTTGAATATGCAACGTGGAAGAATTTTATTGGTGGAAAGTGTTTCACACGGATCATAATCTATTTTGGATGTAAGTATTATTGCATGGCGAGCTGTGATTGGATGAAAGAGAGAAAGTGCGTTCCACTGTTCATATTTCATATTAAATGTGAGAGGCGGCTAGTGGATGAGCTGGCAGCTTATTTGGTGATCCTTGACCCATTTTTCCTTGATTCTCATTAGTGCTTGGCCACTTCACACGGATTGAACCAAACTTGGTGTAAAATTATCACTTTCAGCCCCTAAACTTTGGCAGATTCATGTTTTAGACTTAAGACTTCATTTCTTTGGCAAAATTAGTCCTTTGACCTTCATTCTTGATTATTTGATCCCTTTGACTTGGTTGACTTTAGAGTTGACCAGGTTTGACTTTGATCTTGACTTTTCCAAAATTGCACTTTAGTCCCTCAACTTTTGAATGTTGTCAAGATAGGTCCTTTATTTTCAAATGGCTTGTCATAGAGCATCCTTCTTGTCTTTTCTTCATAAATGAGCTTGGTTTCACTTGTTTGCTTCAAATTTGTATCCTTGTTACCTAAATGAGCACAAACACAAAACATACCACATAATACTGCTTTATTGTATAAAAGTTAGGTATTTGCTATGTGTTTTATGGTGATTTTTTGACTTATTGATATGAGATTTTGCTCATATCAAATCCGCTACACTTGATCATTGCCATGCCCACATGCAATGATAAGTTTTCAAAATGATAGATTACACTTTTCTAATAATTAACTCACAATGGCCATATGATGTTAAACTACTTTACACTATATGATGCATGATTTGAATATTTACATATGCAATAGCAAGAAAGGAATTTTTGTATACATCTTTTTTGTATTTTTCATAAATGGTTTGATGGAAATAACTCATAAAGACTCAATGACTTTGATTAGGGCTTTGGTACCATGAATATTTATCACCCTCAAGTTTCACTTTCCCCATACCAGGCTTAAAAATTGGATCATTGCATTCACAAGTAAAAAGTGCATCAACTTATTCATAACAATTAAATGTGGAACCGGTTATTATTGAAGAAAATTGCTTGGGAGCAAATTTGTCATTATTTAAAGCGTGATATATAAGAAATGTAAAATCTCAAAATAAGGAAGCACAATTTTAATCCTAAGTAACCATCTTATCCATTACTCGAAAAACCGCCCACAATTGATATAAGTCCGACTCAAGAGTAATAAGTCATTCGCCTTATGTGTAAGATCCTTATGTCATGTATTAATAAGTAGCCACACACTCGCTAAGGAAAGAAAAATAAAACTCACGCAATAATTTATCTGCCGCCTTTTTGAGACTTTGGATCTTTAATCCCGCAACTCGTCAAGGTAATATTGGATTGGAGAAACTATCAAATCCCCGCAACCCTTGTGAGAGTAATATTGGAATTCAACAGTCACTATAATTAACACTTCACTGTCCCTCTTGGGAGTCTTGTATAATTATTATTTTTTCTTTTTCTTTTTTTTCTCTAGCCACTCATTCTTTTCATAGGCCGCTCTTATTTTTCTTTATTCCTCACAAAGAAAGTTAAAAAGAATAAAAGGAAAAACACCCGCTAAGTATTAAGCATGACATAAGTCTAGTACACATAAAACGTTCTAACTTACAATCCTAAGACGTACTTATACCAACCATGGGATGATTAGTCAAAAATGCATAAGAGACTACAAACCGATTAAAAACGTTCTTGATTATTTATTAACATATATACATGCGAAGAAAATAGAGGCAAAGTTTGAGAAGGGTTTAGCCACAAGTAATTGTCATGAAGTTTATCTAGCTCTTTTATACTTGCTTCAACTCTATCATCTCCTATTCTCCACAAATTTAAAATCTCAATTAATGAGACTCGTGGATGCTTAGTCTAATAGACCAATAAAGGACTACATGGTTAAGGCTACTAGCTAGAGTAAGCTTAGATAAGCAAACACGGGTTGAGTCAAAAGATTCATGACGGGCCTAATATGTCAAAGAGATCTAAATTTGTTAAACCATGTCCTTATTAGATTTTTTCTTTTTATATATTTTTTGATAAAAAATAAAAGAAAGAATATATACAATGCAAATGTGTTATGCAAATGAAAAATGATTAATGCAAAAATTATGAATGCATATTTTTGGTGGCCAAAGTAGATCAAAAATTTAAAAAGCATTGAAAAACTTAATTTTTCCGATTATCATGTTGGTAAAGGCAATGGATTAGGTAAGGCCACTTCGATAGAAGACCCCCTACACTTAAGCTAAACATTGTCCTCAATGTTTAAGAGCATGGGAGTATAAACTCCCCTACACTTATGACAATGAATAGACTTTCTTTAACCCAAGCTAAGGAAAAATCAACTATAGTGAATTCATTTTTAAGCACAATGTGTCTATAAAAAAATCACAATAGTAACAAAGTAAACCGGATACAAGGGCCTCCTCCATGAGCTCCAATGCACGTGATGAGAGAGCAACCCTACAAACAACATGAAGACAAAAGGAAGGTCTCCCCCTACACTTCTCCTTAACTCTATATCCTTATTTCTATCCTACAACACTCTAAGTCTAAAAGCTCTAAACCTAGTTATTGAAGCTTGATTTATGGAGTCTCTAGCTCGACTCATCCCACGCTTAGAAGTGTCTAAAGACTATCATGGAGAACAAAAGTTTTACCCTTTTTAAGAAAAATCTCCATGATGAGGTAAAGTAAGTTTTCAATTATCAAAACTTCATAAATATCCCCCGGATCAAATACATAATTATCGTCCCACTTATAACACAATCCAACAACTAACTTCCCAAGCAATGGTGAAAAGAGTGAGGTGTTGTTCTCCAAAATGTTTGCCCATATGTTCTTCAAAAGGTGATAAGGTGAAACTCTTAAATCTCATACAAGTTTTCATTTTATTGCATCAAACGGATACTGAGATGGTTTAGCAAGCTCTATACCAGGATCAAAAATCCTTTCCTTGATGGGAAAACAACAAGTAGTGGTTTCCTTAGAAGATTCCCCCTTATAGGTCACATGTTGAGAGAAAGGTTGTGGAGTAATGGGTAACAACAAGCTCTTTGAAGGAACCATCATGACTTGTTTTCCTTTATCACTTTGAAAGGTTGAGGTGGAAAGGAGAGAAGGTAAAGGATCTTCATGCAATAGAGAATCTAGAAAGAGTATGTCCCCCTCCTCATCAACATAACCAAGAGTGTACTCAAAAGGTATATCAACCTCTAAAAACTCATCACACTCATCCATAATAGAATCCTCCTCATCACCATAAACATCATAGATTGGTATATCAAAGATTGGTGACTCCTCAAAACTCAACAAAATGTGATCATCAAAGAGTGGAGATTCACAAGTGGAGAACTCATCATCACTATAATCATCATATGTTGGTGTATCACAAATAAGAGATTCCTTATCACCAAAATCCTCATTGGTTTCTTCATTATAGTGGAAAAGTGGGTTATCAAATGATGTTTCAAAGAGAGGATTGGAATGAATCACAAAATCACCAAAGTTAAGCACTTGAGGTTCATGAAAATCCAAGGATAAGGTAATGGAGGCAATGGTTTCAACATAAGGAAGGTCATAATCTCCACTTGTGCAAGCTTCATAAAAATATTCATCACAAACTTCATCAAGGATATCATCTTTAGTTTCTTCCTTATTAACAACATCAATATGCTTCATCGTTTCGGTCTCATTAGATTTCTTTGACAACTTCCCATGTTAAACACAACTCTTTCATCTCCTACCCTCATTGTAAGTTCACCTTCCGCCACATCTATAAGAGTACGACCCGTTCTCAAAAATGGCCTACCAACTATTAGAGGAACTCTCGGATCCATATCATAATCAACCACCACAAAATCCGCGGGAAAGGTAAATCTATCCACCCAACAAAAACATCCTCCGTAATTCCCACCGGATAAGCTATGGTACGGTTGGCTAACTCAAGATTCATCCTAGTAGGAGTGAGCTCGGGAAGTGAAAGTCTTTTCCAAACTGATAATGGCATGAGATAAATGCTTGCCCCTAAATCCGCTAGTGCCATGCAATTTTCCACCCCCGGTAAATTGCAAGGAATCAAAAACCTCCCCGGATCTCCAAGCTTAGTAGGAAACTTCTTAAGCAAAACCGCGGAGCAATTTTCATTTAAGGAAGCATTAGGCAAATCCACCAATTTCTCCTTGTTAGAAAGAAGGTCCTTGATAATCTTAGCAAATTTAGGCATATTAGCTAAGGCTTCCGCAAAGGATATGTTTATGTTTAGTTGCTTGAACATCCTCAAAAAGTTTGACACTTGAATATCATCTTTATTCTTAAGCTTTTCCTTTCTCATTCTTGATGGGTATGGGAGACTTGTTTTTGGTTGAGGTTGAGTGGTTTGTAGGTTTGCTTTTAGCTAATCCGGTGGTCTAGGTGGGTGGTGGAAGGTGGAAGCCATGGATGAGTTGAGAGAAAGAGAGGTTGTGTGCGAAATAAAGAAAAGTTGTATTGAACAAGAAATGAAACACAATCAACACCCCTCCTTGGAATCCTAGGAGGGGTATATATAGCCACACAACGCACTTAAACTATACATTGTTCCTAGTCTATTCTATGCGTGTGTGACTATGCTAACTAATGGGAATTCTTAAAAGTCGTCACATAAAGTGAATTTCCAACAATCTTCCCCCATGGGACGACGTGTAGAATTCCTTGCAATATTTTTCCTAACAAGTACATAATGATTAAGAACAAAAGCTTTCATGAAGCGTCCAATGCTGATGATGTCTTCTGAGGCCTTTGACTTTAAGTCTTCACTTCAAAACGACTCATCTTTAAAGTAACTTGTAGTAGAAATATTGTAACGGCACGAGCTAAGTAATCCATATACTTCTGGTTAAGGAGAAGCTTCTGAATTAACTTCCCCCTAATTCATGCCACATAAACTTGATGTAGAAGCTTTTAAATAGCTTCCCCCTAAACCGACAATCCTCGTAAGCAACTTCAAAGCTTTCAATAAAGCTTAGAATGATTAAGCGCACAACGGAATTTAAAAAAGCAAACCCCATCATATAACATGATAATGTTTCTATGAGGGATTGAAAGTAAGGGGCACACCAAGTAGATCAACAACTTCTCTTCTTACGCTTGAATAATTCTTCTGAATTTTTCTTCCCCCTGAGAGTTCAAGTTATACATACTAGAAAGAATCAAGACATTTCTTCCCCCACATAGTTGAAGAAAATAAACCAATCCCAAGTATGAAGCCCAAATACTGAAGTAGACACTTTATCCCATTCATGAAGTTGACATCGTAACACCAGAGTCAATTAAGTCCCGGAAATGCACATATCTTCTTCCGGAGATGCACTAGAGTCAATTATGTCCCGGAAGTGCATATCTCTCCATATAGGATAATGATGATGAATAATTGCAACATCAAAACAATTAAACATCGAATCAGTAGTGTACCGTTTAGAGATTGATAACGCTACGAGTTAAAACACTGATTTTCTCTGCGGTTATGAAAAATGTCATCCCGGAATGTCTTCAAATCAAAAGAGGTATGAAGTTCATCATGTGTACTCGTTGTGCGTTCAATGTGTCTTCTTCTTCCCCCTTGATGGTTTCGAAACTCGGAACCAGCAATAAATCGTACGCACATGTACCTGAAATCTTGTGAGAATAATAAATAAGCTCAATTATATATTTTGTGAGAATCAACTGCTGATCGAAAATCTCTACTCATAAACTCTCCATGGCCATCTTTACCAACCCCTTGTAAGCAATTTGAAGTGACCACTGATAGAATGAACCGGATACATCAAACGTGAAACTGAATAAGAATCCTTCGATCTTGTGACTTAAGCTTGCACTATTGTTGAATGAGGAACGGTGGAGTAATCTCTAAGTACCCAATGCATCACTGAAGAAGTCTATAAGCACAACACCTCTTGAAATTATCCACGTCGACTAAGCGCGTGACGCTGAGTACAACAATGTAACCCCTTTAAGTGATAGTTATCCGAGTCATCAACCAACCACCCCGAACCCGGAAACCAGATAAACAAGTCGTCATTCTAAGATTAAGCACGAGCAAGTTATCTTTCAAAGATAAAATAAGTGCACGCTTTCGAAAAATCCGTCTTCAACTTCAAATAATAATACCCAATCAAAAAATCCGTAGCCACTAAAAATTTTAGCCAATTTTCTTGGTCTCGTCTAATAAGTCTCGTCACATTGTCACGTCGAAGTCCTGAAAAATTAAACATTAAATTCATGTAAATGATAAAATTTAAAAATTTAAAATTTATCATTACGACTAATGAAACTAACTTTTCGTCCCATGTCAAATGCTCAAAGTAGCAGCTTTTGTCCAAATTCACTTTAGCCCGTCATATTCATGTTGCCTGATCCAAAAACAATGATACTATAACCGGCCCATATCACACAGCCGACCCAAGCAGAGTGCCCAAGTCACACGGCCGGCCCAAGTCACAAACCCGGTTCACAAGTTTTATAAACCTAAAATTTATGTATATAAGACCCTTAACCCTAATCAGCCTCACACAATTACCCTAATCTCATTTTGCTTAAACAAAACGCAGTCACCTCTTATCCCATCTCATCTAGATCTCGCAGACATCACAAAAAAATCAATCTGTCTTTTTCATCAATCCAATCCAATCACAACACAGTAACAACTAGAACCTCCATCTCACCTTATACCTCGATCTCATCTAAAATACACCATATGAATTCCAAAACGAATCACATACATCAAATTGATAAGATTCTAATCGATTTCATATGAATCAAATTGGGTTCATTTGGAACTGTTATCACCACATATACATGATGAACGTGAGATGATATCATTTTCAAGATCCATTAAGGTCTCGGGTAGGTTCGATTCGAGATGCATGTTGTTTCGAATGGAAGAAAGATTATAACAATATTGTTATAAATCTTCTTTAAATTCGTATATTAAATTGTGGGTTATACCCAACAGTAGATCTATGATGATTAGTTTCGGGTGTATAGATCTAAATAAGATCTGTACATATCTTTGAAAGATATAAGTGAAACATAAACTGAGATCTATGATGATTCTTAATTGTTCGAGTCTTGTATGAAATGTAGATGGGAATAGGTGACGGGGATTAAGATAGTGGTTGTATTGGATTTGATAAGGGTATGGTGAATATAGGTATCGGGTGTATACTTTGGCATGAATCCGCAATGTCAAACGGAGTACATGATTCCGCAACCAAGTTGTTACATCAATCCGCAACCATAATCGTTCCAAGATTCCGCAACTAACAATAGATGCAAATGATTTCGCAACTTGAAATCTAAAAGATTTCGCATCTTGAAATCTAAAAGATTTCGCATCTTGAAATCTAAAAGATTTCGCAACTTGAAATCTAAAAGATTTCGCAACTTGAAATCAATCATGATGATTCCGCAATTGTAAAAAAATCGAATGATTCCGCAACCGAAGTGCAAGATTCCGCAAAGATGGCACATTTTTTCCGTTTTTTAAGGATTAGGTTTTCTAGATTTGACCTTATCTTCAAGAAAAAATAAGAAACCTAGAAAAAAAATGCTACTACCATATCTGAAAAAAACTGTGACTTTTGACCATAAAAGTGAAACCATGACGCCAGGAAGTTGTGGGTTTATGGACCAGAGACAACAGGATGAATACCAGAAAAATGATAAATAGACCAGCGAATGATGTTAACAGTTTACCAGATGTGAAAAAATTGTGACAAAGAAAAACATATTATGACAAAAAAAAATGTGACCAACGTGACAAAAATTAACAAATCGGACTAAAAAAAATTTTAGACCACCAAATCAAAAACAAAAACACGATCCAAGGATTGAACCGAGGCTCTGATGCCAATTGTGGGTTTGTTTTTAGCTAATCCGGTGGTCAAGGTGGGTGGTGGAAGGTGGAAGCCATGGATGAGTTGAGAGAAAGAGAGGTTGTGTGTGAAATAAAGAAAAGTAGTATTGAACAAGAAATGAAACACAATAAACCTACCCCTCCTTGGAAGCCTAGGAGGGGTATATATATCCACACAACGCACTTAAACAATACATTGTTCCTAGTCTATTCTATGCGCGTGTGACTATGATAACTAATGGGAATTCTTAAATGTCGTCACATAAAGTGAATTTCCAACATGGTTGATGAAGGATTTTCTTTGTTGGTTTCTTTATTTATGAGTGTGGAGGTTAAAGGAGTAGAAGGTGTAGGTTGAGAAGGTGTAGGTGTTGAAGTGATAGAGCTTGAGGGTGGTGAGTAAGATGTAGAAGGCTTATCACAAGGTGGAACCATAGTAGGCTTAACCATAGAAGGTGTAGGAGGTGAAGTATCATTAGTTTTCTTTCCACTCCTTGTTGTGATAGCATTGACATTAGCCCTTGGATTTATTTGTGTGTTTGAAGGTAAAGCACCTTGTGGCCTTTGATTAAGAAGCATCATAAACTTTTTGTTTTTTTCCTCATGCATTTCCCTCATTCTTTTCTCATTGGCTTAGAACCTCCTTTCATTCTCTTTATTCATTTTGTGAAGAAGCTCAATGGGGTTAAAATCATGTGGCATATTTCCTTGAAAACCTTGGGGTTGGAAAGGTGGAGGTTAATTGTAAAACCCTTGGTTGTTGCCTTGAAAGTGATTTCCTTGATTGTGAAAGGTATTGGGTGCTCTATAGTTGTTTTGTCCTTGGTAATTTGGCCTAGGCCCTTGATTTCTTTGAAGCAATTGAGGAGGATTATTTTGAGTTTGGGTTGGTGGTTGGGGTGGAAAGCCGGGTGGAGCAAGGTAGTTATTTGACTTGTAAGAGAGATTGTTTGGGTTGATGTTAGGTTTAAAATGCTCTCGATGTTCTTCTTGATAAGCATAACACTCAACTTGGTAATTTTGAACCTTGTCACATTGTTGGTAAGAATGAGGACCTCCACAAGTCTCACATGAAATAACAATGGCATTCACATCATTGGTGGAATTTTTGTTCAAGGTGATTTCACAAAGTTTCAAGAGTGCATCATTCATTGTATCAAACTTTTGAGAGATAATCTTATCAAATTGTGGAGTAGCACTCTCTTGCACCACATGAACCCTCTCATCAATTTGTGTGTTTGTTTGCACCATGGATTTAGTTTCAATAATGTCCCATGCCTCTTGAATAGATTTGGAAAGAATATTCCCACCCGCGGAGGAGTTGAGAGAATCTTGATGATGTGGTCTTAATCCATTGTAAAAGGTATTGATTTGGTGAACTTCATTGAATCCATGATTGGGGCATTTTCTCAATAACTCCTTGAACTCTTCACAAGCACCACTAAAGGTTTGGCTAGGTTTTTGTTGAAATCCAATAATTAGGTTTCTCAAGGTCGTGGTCTTAGATGGGGGAAAGAACTTGTTCAAAAACTTCTTAGTAAAGTCATCTCAAGTAGTAATGCTCTTAGGTGGTTATGTATCTAGCCAATACTTAGCATTGCCCTCTAAGGAGAAGTGGATCAAGATCAACTTAATGGCATCATGGGGAACTCCATTGTACTTAATGGTATTGCAAAGAGATAGAAACTTCTTGATATAATCATGTGGATTATCACTAGGTCTCCCAAAAAATAGTGTGTTTGAAACCAAGCTAATCATAGATGTCTTAAGCTCAAAGGTGTTTGCGGGTATCTCGGGTATAACAATATCATCGACATATCCTTGCACATTGGATTGGAGGTGTTCCATCAAAGGTCGATTGTCAACGGTGGCCATGGATTCTTGTGTGTTCTTCAAAGCACGATTCTCAGGATCGGCTTGATGGACGGTGTTGTTTATACTCTTTCTCTTTTTCTTCCTTTTCGGAGGAAGGGGTTGTACACCAAAAGGTATTTGTGCACGCCCACGGGTGAGCATGCAACTCAAATCAAGGAGTGAGAGAGAAGCTCTCGTTCGACTTTGGAAAAGAAGGGATTATCCTTTTCGAGGTTCAATAAGTAATATCCACAAGAAAGTATAGTATATCTAAGTAATACTTGGGTGCAAGACCCCCAATCAAGCTTTCCTTCTTAGAATACGCACTAGTGAATGGGGGGTTAGGTGGCACGAAGCACTTAAGTACCTATTAACCCTTAGACGACATTTTATAGCACGTCGCCTTTCTATTCACTTTGTAGTTTGTATTCTTAAAATTCTTGCCTATTGGAAGTATTTATCTATTCTTGCTTTAATTAAATTTGATCGATACACGTGTCAAGGACCGGAACGCTCCAGAAAACGGTGTACTGTAAAAGCAATACTTGTGGAAGTATGTGTATTGAGTGTTCGTATACGTATATGTATCTACATATAATAATATAAAGAAAATATTTTTGTATTTATTTGTTTTCTTAAATAAAATACTATATGTACGTAAAAACCGATGAATACCAATAATATATATTTTTGGGTGCAATCTCTTAGGAAAAAGATTGCTTTTTTGGATTTTTTTTGGTTCAATTCTTTAGGAAAAGAATTGATTTTTTTATTTTTTTAGTTTTTTATATTTTTATATTTTTGATTTTTTATGTTTTTTGTTTTTGATTTATGATATGTAAAATAACGTCCACTCGGGGAACGGATCCCAAAATCCAATCGAAACCGTCAATCAATAGTCTCTCGTAATGTCATGAACCGAAAGCGGCGCCATTTAATATTGAGTATTTGTAAGTTCGTTTATTCTCGACTCTTGACAAATTGAAAGGCCTACTAATATCGAGCTTTAAATTGTTCTTGGTTGTTAAGGGTATTTGGATTCTATTTCTAATTCAAACCAACACGTAAAAAGATGAAAATATTAAGGCTACGTATCCGTAAAACAAAGTGCAAGTATCAGTTACTATTCACAAAGTACAACAATCTAATGCATAAAAGTAAAAGAACTTGAAATGTAAACTAGATGATAGTATAAGGACTGAAAATGTAAATTCAGAAACTAAAAGGACCAAATATGTAAAATATAACAAACTAGTTAACCAACTTAACGAATTTCCAAAAATCCTAACTGAATTTATAAAAAACTGAAATTGGAAGGACTAAACTTTTGCAAACCCTAAAAATTATGAAGTTTAGCTCTGATTATAACTACTAACAAAAACAAAGGACTATATTGCAAATAAAACTATAACTTTTGAGAAAACGGGTAAGCCAAATCGAATAAGCAGGTGAGAGCTTATTAGTGAATCAACATCACTCTAGTTTGTTTTAAACTGCTTAAAATCGAAAATAAGCTAGGTTGGTAACCGGAAATTGCTTAAAAGCGTGTAAATCTCAAGTTAGCTTATATCAATAAGCCAAGAATAAGCCCATTTGAAATCTGAACATCCACAATTCAATTTTCTTGCACAAACTGATTAATCAACTATCAAAAAGATTGGAATGTCTTTTAGAATTGAAAATGATCAACTGAATAAGCAAGAATCTTGAATAAGCTAAAATTGGCTTATTTGACCAAGTTTGACCAAAAAACTCAAAAAGCTGAAACTTTCAGAATATACTCAAGACATGTTAACAAGTTGTTTTGTGAAAGAAAGTAGGAAGATTTATGAAGTAGATAAGGAGATCTACTAAAACAGTTAGCACATCATCACAGGGAATGCATTTTTTGCTAATAAGCTGACTAAAAAGCTAATTTCTCACTACAAAGCTTAAACTATATTATTTCCTTTTAGGCACAGAAACTTTAGATGTTAAACTACAAATGTGAAAAGGTTTCATCTAATTTTATCCAAAAACCAAGAAATGCCAAAGGATCAAAGTTTACTAGTTTACTGATGAACTTGTTAAAGAAACTGACCCAAAGATTTTAGACTACCATTTGCCTGTTTGAAAACTTGTTTGACCATAAAACTTTTTCTAAAATGTTTACACTATAGAACTAAGTGTAAATGAACACAAATCAACAACTTTTAAACTCTAAATCACCACAATTGATCTAGAACCAAACACACCTTAAAATCTGAACAAGAGATTTTTACAATGACTATTTGAGTTTTAGTGAATGCCAGCTGAAAACACTTATTGAGACTTATCAAAATGATGAATTGAAAATGTTTTGAGCAAAGAACAAGCTAGTTAACCAGTTAAAACTCTAAATGACTTCTAATGATCAGTTACTGATGTAAAAAAACAAATTTTAACCAATTGAGAGTGAATTAAAAGCTGTAATACCACAAGTAAACTGTCAATCTACACAATTAAGCTGCAAGTAATCTAAACACTCAATTAGTTCAGCAAATAGTGGTTATTCTAGGAATGTAGCATGCATGGACACTTTAGAGGAACAAAAATAGGAATTTGAAACTTTTTAGCTTGAAGCCTCCGTTGTAGGAGTAGAGAGGCGTTGAGCCTTCTAACAAACTCTAAACCACCAATAATCAACCAAAATTCACCATCATATCAACACCAAAACTGCTATAATCATCACCCTGCTACACTGCATGAATTTGACTGCAAATGAACTCCAAATTAAAAACTGAACAGCTACAAGTCTTCAAAGTATCACACAACATCCATTAATCATGGAAGATCAACAGAAACACACAGTATCAACAGGAATTGAGTAATGAATGAATTAGAATGAGATTTGAGTAAACTAAATTTTGAACTTTATTTATTGGAGGGAAAAGTGGTGACAAGTAGTTGTTAACTAACTAAATAACTCTTAGGTGTGTGTCAAGCACCTAAGAGTAGTTCTAACTGAAAGAGAAGTACTGGAATTGAGAGAGAAAAATAAAGTGTGTGTTTATCACACCTAAAGTCTACAATCACAAATGAGCTATCAATGGTCTATTTATAGAGTGAGGATGAAGATTAGTTGGGGTTGGTGACGTGTTATGTCTAATCTCTTAGCTCCACGTGGCCTCTTCTTGTTGATTGTATAAATCGGCTCAAGAACACATCTAGGGGTTTTTGATCCAATGATTTTCAATCCAATTAAGTGATTTGAATGGAATCCTTGCTTGATTCCGAGTCTTTTTCATATATGGCACTTGATCTGAAATTCACTCTAGCTAAATCCCCAACCTGGGCTCGTTACTTGTTTAAATATGCAACGTGGAAGAATTTTATGGTGGAAAGTGTTTCACACGAATCATAATCTATTTTGGATATAAGTATTATTGCACGGCGAGCTGTGATTGGATGAAAGAGAGAAAGTGCGCTCCACTGTTCAGATTTCATATTAAATGTGAGAGGCGGCTAGTGGATGAGCTGGCAGTTTATTTGGTGATCCTTGACCCATTTTTCCTTGATTCTCATTGGTGCTTGGCCACTTCACACGGATTGAACCAAACTTGCTGTAAAATTGTCACTTTCAGCCCCTAAACTTTGGCAGATTCATGTTTTAGACTTAAGACTTCATTTCTGTGGCAAAATTAGTCCTTTGACCTTCATTCTTGATTATTTGAGCCCTTTGACTTGGTTTACTTGAGAGTTGACCATTTTTGACTTTGATCTTGACTTTTCCAAAATTGCACTTTAGTCCCTCAACTTTTGAATGTTGTCAAGATAGGCCCTTTATCTTTAAATGGCTTCTCGGATAGCATCCTTCTTGTCCTTTATTCATAAATGATCTTGATTTCACTTGTTTGCTTCAAATTTGTATCCTTGTTACCTAAATAAACACAAACACAAAACATACCACATAATACTGCTTTATTGTATAAAAGTTAGGTATTTGCTATGTGTTTTAGGGTGATTTGTTGACTTATTGATATGAGATTTTGCTCATATCACCAAGCTATTGTTGGAAATTGATATATCCTCCCTGGTGGTGATCTAAAATCTACGACAATGTCTGCCTTTAAAGTTGAGCAAGATTTTATAGGTGTATGTGCAAATAATCAAAACATTAACAAACACTATACGAAAAAATTTAAAGAGTAATATGCATAATTAAAGCGTTAACTAGTTTCAACTTAGTATATGCATGTTGTTAACATGTACAAAAACTATATAATCAATCCATTGGTAGTATGAAAAAACTAATATAAACACCAGCAAAATCTTGGACCTGTCTAGTATGTTTTCGATTTACACAAAAGGGCGGTGCGGCCATTCTCAATATTAGATTGATTTTAAATGCAAAAAACAATCAGGGATGAAAGTAGCTATTAGTAGAGTAGTGTTTCGATCATACTGGAACTGGGAGGGAGACTTTAACTTTTGCGTATTGCGGATATTTTGACACGTGTTTGTAATAGCGGGAAAAGCCTTCCAGGGATTTTTTTCGCACAAAGGAAAATGTGAGGTGATTTTGTTAGGGAGAAAGGAAAGGATGAAAATACCCTCACGTGCAGGACACGCATGGGAAATAACTGAAGGAATATGTACATGAAATAATTTATGAAAACCTAATCATCAAATAAATAACTCAAACAACATCATAGTAAAGAATATGTACGTGTCATTATTTATCAGCAAAAATTAATTAGACAAACCCTAATTTGTATGTAATTTTTCGCACAAAGGAATATGTACGTGATAAAATTAATTAGACAAACCCTAATTTGTGTGTAGTTTTTGTTGATAAATATGATGTTAATCGTTAATTAGTCGTTATTTATCACGTTGTTAATTGTTAAATCATGGTTCGATCCATAGGAATCATACATGTTTACCATGGATCATGTGTTTTGATTAATTGGTTTAATTGAAGTCATGAGTGATGTGGTATGCATGAAGTATGTGATTAATTGTTAATTGGGTATATGTTTCAGGTTAATGTTTATTGTTTTGCTTTTGATTATAATTGTTATATATCATATTTCAAGCAAAGGGTTTTTTGAAAATAAAAAAAAACGGACTAAAACTATATGAAATTTGATTTATTATAAGCTTATTCTTGCACGGTCATATGTGGCAACAAATGAGTCTCCCTTACATGGTTTTAAATCTAACTCACGTCGTGACAAGAAAGAACCAAGTTTATAATGTGTCTCTATTTTAAAGATGTAAAATTTTATTAATGGTGTAATTTGCAAAAGTACTATTTAGTTGCAAGGATAAGGTTCGGGGAAATTCATCAAGACTTCGGTCTTGTAGATACCATGACCCTATAATGTCGGACTACTTGTAGTTTTCTTACCTTGTATACTATTTAGGAAGCCGCGATGGTCTAGGTTTTTAATGATTTTAATAATTCTTTAATCTTTTCCCGCAATAAAATTAAACTTCTTTAAATTGACAACATGTTGAATCGTCAATTTTTATGATATCACTATTTATACAATTGATTTGTGAGTTAAAAAAATTGATGTTTATAATTAAAGAATTGAGTAAATTTTTCTTAAATTTTCATGATACAAAGATGTTGCATGCTTCTTTGTACAAGTTTTGAAATTGTCACAAATTATACCCTTTGAAATAAGTTTTTTTGCCACCCAACTAGTAAAAACACTTGCACTCACTCTTTCACCATACATGGCACTATAGTGATTTTGTAACCCAAGGTGATACAGTACACTCAATTATGAGACGTTGGTGCTATATAATCACAGTTTTTTGTTGGACGACTTAAGCAAGTGAAGGTAGGTGAGACCTTAACTCGTGGCAATTGATGGGATAAACATGTTCACTTTTTCACTAAGTAGAGTCCCATTATTCTAGAAGTTGTATTGGATGTAATTATTGAACGTCAATTACTCCTTGAATACAATCATCACTAGCAGATCAACTTATACGGTGGTGGTATGTCTCTAGCTTTTAGAAAAATAATTGTTTATTTATAAACATGGGTATTTAATTTTCTATAAAGGTAATATTATCGAAAATACTAAATTTAATTTTGTGATTCTTTTAAAAGTATTACTGCAACAAAGTTCCATAAATTTATGTTTGTTTGACAAATAAAGTCTCATTTTCTTGGAAGAAAGAGAAAGACATATACCTATCATTTTTTTGTAAGGAAAAGCTATTAATAGGTTCGACTGGATTATTGTAATTATCAATCTTTAAGCGAACTTAAATATTTAAGTAGATTTGTACAACTCATTGTTTCAAGTGGATTTCTTACTCTTATTTGAGTTTTTTAGAATCTTTCAAACTAATAAGTCTCTTAGCAATCTCAGGCAAGCAATGTTTCTTTTCTTCTTTACATGTCGATACCCCTTAAGGCTGTAATCAATATGAACAAAACAAGTGCTTTGTTTTCTTATTGTGATTATAATAACTAGCTTTATTTATACTAGTTATTATGTTTTAACCCTATGTAGGCTCTATATACCCTTATTGAATGGTAGGCCTAATATGGAGAATAATGCATGCTAGTTTTCAAGTTAATGAAAGCATGATAGATAGTACATAGTAGAAATTGATACACTCTCTATAAGACATAAGTAATTGTTACTTGTGGGTATTTAAAGCGAGTAGGAAAGTAAATAAATCGCTATTATATTTTTTTGGTGAAGTAACATTTGTAATGTTGCCAAATCTAGTGAGAGCATTGCGTTTTACTACTGAAAATACATTAATATAATGTTGTCTATTTCAGTGGGAGCTACAAGCTTGTTTACCTTTGTAGTAATCCATATTATTTCTAGTTTGACTTGAAATAATAACTTGTTTTCAGAATATGAAGAAACACAATTTTAAGGATAATTACATCCTATTTTATATGATAATCACTTTTGAAGTATTTTACATATAATAATTATGCATGATTTCTTATAAAACCACGTGGTTGACATTATATTAGTTATTCAAATATACATGATATTATCATATCGTTCACATAAACAATTGCATTTCGTGGTTGTTTATATGTATACATGATGTTGTGTCATGCACAAGTGGGAGAAATCTTTATTGTGTGCAAGGTACAACACATAACAATATGAAAAATGGTTTTTTGACCACGAGATAAGAATCTAATATTATATTAAGGCTTATACATTTAATTGTCAATGTATCTTGTCTTGTTTAGAAAATTTCAAGATATAAATAACAAGCTACTTTAACTATTTTGTTTATAGTTTCTTGGAATATTTCTTATTATGTTTCTTGGAATGTACATAAATAAATATTGAAGTAAGCAACTAACTTAAAGTTTTAAAATTATACAAATGATAAATAATGTATATATAGTTATTGAATTATTAAAAGATGTATACATTAATGAAAGTTTATGGACTTATATTTAATAGTCGTGTGATAGGATCGAACTCAAGATTACGGGATTACACTCAATACGTAAAGAGTTAATTTATATAATAAATACAATTATTGTATATATATACATGTAATTACGGGATTACACTCAATATGTATTTATTAAATTATACAGAGACATAACTTTAATGATCGTTAATTAATAAAGAGTTAAGTATTAACGAGTTTCAAATATATATATAGTAACTAAATAAAAAGAAAGAAGTTTGGAAGATTCTGGAACACTCCTAAGGGGGTGTTTGGTCGGTCGGTTATGGAGGAAAAAAGAAGGGGAAAAACTTCCCTTTTATTTGTTTTAGGTTACAAGCTTAGGCCTATATTAACAATCCTTCTCCTCATAATTCAAGACACAAAAAACTCTCCCCTCTTCTCTCTCTTTGGTCGATCGTAAGACAACCCACACAAGGGTTTTGGTTGGTTTTCTTGTTTGATCAATTTTACTTATTATCTAGTCCTAGCCCCTCTCTAGGGTTATTAGGTTGATTTATTACAAGCGTTGTAGCTCGGTTTACACGTGCTAGAATCACGGTTAGCTCGTTGTATTACGTGTGTACAGGATCGAAATATAGTCTCACTTTAGACTATATCTTGGTGGTGTTCGTTATAAACCCTAATTGGTGATTTGTTCTTCGTCTTGTGGATTTGCTTTAGCGTAAAGGTATGTAACCCTAATTCAATTAATTATAATTGTGTTATTATTATGATCTTGTTAAATCGCTTTCGCTATGCGTGTCTTGATCTCGTTTAGGGTTTTATATAATTGTTATGATGTTTATAAACCTTCAATGGTATCAGAGAGCCGTTTTAGCATGTTATAATTATCGAAAATCTAAAGTTTATTAACTAATAATTGTTTTGAGTTAAAACTACATGTTTTTTAGGTTTTCTTAAAATTAGGGTTTTGTTTTTAAAAATTAGGGTTTTGGCTGAATTTTTAATTAAAAAAAAAAGAATTGTTTTGAAACCCTAAATTACATGTGGGATAATTTTAGATTAAATTACATGATTAATTGTTATGTCATGTATGGTTACGATCCCTAGAGATTTAATTGTTAAGATTTATGGGAGAATCCATGATAACGTGCATGTTTTCATGGATCGTATAATTATATGTTTATATGATTTTATGTGCTAAGTGATTATTTGATTCAATAAATCTTGAATTAGGGAAGACTTTTATATGAATATAAAAATCTAGAATTTATGATTATTGAATAAATCGTATGCATGTGGCTATTTGATTTATTTGTTGCACATATAAATTGTTATTATATGTTTATGATTTAGTGTTTTTTACTTGTTTATATTAAAATTGTACGAATTGTTGTAAACAAGGTTTTTTTTAAGAAAAACGAATATGGACTAAATCATGTAAAAATAAAGATTTGTTAGAGATCTAAATTACATAAGATTACGTTGATTGGTGAAATGCAATAATAATCTAACGGTCTACTCCTTTTGACAAACTATAAAGTGGGTTTAACGCACCGCTGGTCATGTATCCGGTTAAGGAAGGAGGTGTTATGCCATTAGTCGTTGACCAAATTCCCGGGTCGCCTGTGCGTCAAATTGAAATTACCTACGATTATTAATTGCATTATACCTTAAGGGTGATTTACCACAAATTCACATCCGAAACACAATGAATAATGGTATTGCTTTGTGCGTAGCCGAGTTATAGCAAAAGTACGTTGTGAATAGTTGTGGGTAAATTCTTTAACTGGTTTAACCAATACCTCAACATAATTTATGTAGAAATTTAGTCTCGTGAAAAAGTTTACTAAATGTTTTATTAAACTTATGCTAGGAAGTTGTATGCATGCTTCTCCATACATTGATTTTGACATCAAAATTTATACCCTTAAAATTTAAGTCGAATGCTCCTAATTGACGAACACTTGAAATTACTACGTCATGAAATGAGATTTTTGGGTGATGTTATGATGGAGAGAAAACTTTCATTGAATGAGAATTCGTATGATGGTTTCACGTTACTCATATTAGAAGACTTAATTAAGTTACTCAATGAGATCTGGAAACTTAAGACATTCAGAAGGGATGAAACATGTTTACAATGCAAAACGTTCTTTTGGCAATGTAACTCCCTTAAAATATCAAGAAATTGAAAATTGTTTGTCAATTGAATTGTTTGTCAATTGAATTGTTTGACAAGTCGCTATGTTGAGTACATTCATTACTAGCAGATCAACTGATGTAATGAATTTATGTCAATATAGTTCTAGAATTCAAGGAAAATAATATGGTTTTTATACCAGGGTAATTTTATTTTCTTGAAAGTATTTTATTATCGAAAATACTAATATTTGAACTTGTTTCTGTAGAAATGGTTCAAATCGACAATAATACTATAAGTTCTGCGTTCAAAGCTTTCTTTGATTATCCTGAATTTACTGGCCCAAACTTCAATGATTGGTACCGCTCACTAAGAATTTTCTTGAGAGTAGCGGGTACTATTGATATCTTGACTACTCCTTATCTGGAGGATCTTGTTGAAGGAGCATCTGATGCGTAAAGGCTTGAATACGCTCTTAATATTAAGAAACACTCTGAGGTGGCTGGCTTAATGTTAGGAAAAAT
Organism: Glebionis coronaria; assembly: GCA_025667525.1. Taxonomy (NCBI): domain Eukaryota; kingdom Viridiplantae; phylum Streptophyta; class Magnoliopsida; order Asterales; family Asteraceae; genus Glebionis; species Glebionis coronaria. The sequence goes on along the minus strand of CM046879.1, from coordinate 189,174,899 downwards.
GGCTCATCCACTTCAACAAAAGTATGAGCTATTTTCACCTAAGCGAATGCTTGATGAGCTCAAGGCTATGTTCGAAAGCCGCAAGCTGTGGAGATCTACGACTTAGTAGATGTCATAGCTGCAAGCAAGCTCCTGGAAAGTCTGTAGTGCCTATTACATGGAGATGAGGGTTTATATGGAACAACTCATTGCACTAGGACAACCCTATGATCATAATATGGCTATCAACTTGATCAATAGGTCCCTTAATAAGGACTTCAATGATTTTGTTAGAAACTATAATATGCATTGCACGGGGAAGACAGTTAATGATTTGCATGCAATGCTCATTGACTATGAAAAGGGGTTGAAAGAAAAGGCATCTACTTCTATCCCTTCTGTACTAACCATACAAAAGGGTAGAGTGAGTAAGCCAAAACCGCAAGTGAATAAGAAGAAAGGCAAAGGAAAGGGTGATAAGGGCAAGCAAGTTGCGACTTATTCGAAACCTAAGCAGAACTTTGTCAAGAAGAATAGATCTCGGGAGGATGAGACTTGTCACCATTGCAAGGCAAGTGGTCACTGGAATAGGAATTGTCCTCTTTACCTCGAAGAATTGCGAGAAACAAAGAAGAAGTCTGAGCAGAGCGTTGTAGCTTCACGTACTTTATTTTTGATTGAATTGTTCAATTTAACATAAAAATTAAATTTCTGGGTAGCTGATACGGGATGCGGTATTAACATTTGGAATACGCTGCAGGGATTTAATCTAGAAATGAAGCTATCATATGGGGAACAATTTCTACAAGTGGTCAATGGAGCACAAGCAACATTTGAAGCTATAGGAACATTTAATTTAGTTTTACCTTTGGGTTTAGTACTAATTTTAAATGATTATCATTATGCACCTACAATTGTTAGGGGTGTTATATCCTTTTCTTGTTTGTTGAATAATGGATTCGTTCACACAATTGATAATAACGGAATTTCTGTTTGGAAAGATGGTATTTTCTATTTTAATGCAATTTTTGTGAATGGTGTGTTTGAAATAGACATGCATGATAATGAATCCAAGAATAATAATAAATCTGTCTTTAGCATGAATAAGAAGAGAAAGTTTGACAAGAACTCTTTGTTGGGTCCACTAGATGTGGATCTTCCAGCCTGCCAAGAACGGTGAACGACTTCTGTAATCACAAGTCTATTCACAGAGAGACTCTATACACAGTATAAGTGCGGAATACAAATACTATGAAGAAGAACAGAATAACTATAACGACTTGATCCTTTTCTAAGGATTTCTAATATTAATAAGAACTAGAATTATATTTGATGAAGGTGTGTGTAACCCTTTTGCCTAAGGTTCCTTTTATACTACAAGGAAACCCTAATACATCATTAATCAAAACGTGTAAAACTGATATGCGTATCCTTTCCTAACATATCTCATGCATATCCTAACAGAATAATAACTAAATAATAAAGTTTGACTTTATATAAGACCAGGAGCACGACTTGCTCCTACTACTACTATGACCGTTAATTAATAAAGAGTTAAGTATATAATAAATATAATTATTGTATATATACAATAATTATATATATATATATGTATTTATTAAATTATACAGAGACATAACTTTAATGATCGTTAATTAATAAAGAGTTAAGTATTAACGAGTGTCAAATATATATATAGTAACTAAATAAAAAGAAAGAAGTTTGGAAGATTCTGGAACACTCCTAAGGGGGTGTTTGGTCGGTCGGTTATGGAGGAAAAAAGAAGGGGAAAAACTTCCCTTTTATTTGTTTTAGGTTACAAGCTTAGGCCTATATTAACAATCCTTCTCCTCATAATTCAAGACACAAAAATCTCTCCCCTCTTCTCTCTCTTTGGTCGATCGTAAGACAACCCACACAAGGGTTTGGGTTGGTTTTCTTGTTTGATCAATTTTACTTATTATCTAGTCCTAGCCCCTCTCTAGGGTTGTTAGGTTGATTTATTACAAGCGTTGTAGCTCGGTTTACACGTGCTAGAATCACGGTTAGCTCGTTGTATTACGTGTGTACAGGATCGAAATATAGTCTCACTTTAGACTATATCTTGGTGGTGTTCGTTATAAACCCTAATTGGTGATTTGTTCTTCGTCTTGTGGATTTGCTTTAGCGTAAAGGTATGTAACCCTAATTCGATTATTTATAATTGTGTTATTATTATGATCTTGTTAAATCGCTTTCGCTATGCGTGTCTTGATCTCGTTTAGGGTTTTATATAATTGTTATGATGTTTATAAACCTTCAATGGTATCAGAGAGCCGTTTTAGCATGTTATAATTATCGAAAATCTAAAGTTTATTAACTAATAATTGTTTTGAGTTAAAACTACATGTTTTTTAGGTTTTCTTAAAATTAGGGTTTTGTTTTTAAAAATTAGGGTTTTGGCCGAATTTTTAATTAAAAAAAAAGAATTGTTTTGAAACCCTAAATTACATGTGGGATAATTTTAGATTAAATTGCATGATTAATTGTTATGTCATGTATGGTTACGATCCCTAGAGATTTAATTGTTAAGATTTATGGGAGAATCCATGATAACGTGCATGTTTTCATGGATCGTATAATTATATGTTTATATGATTTTATGTGCTAAGTGATTATTTGATTCAATAAATCTTGAATTAGGGAAGACTTTTATATGAATATAAAAATCTAGAATTTATGATTATTGAATAAATCGTATGCATGTGGCTATTTGATTTATTTGTTGCACATATAAATTGTTATTATGTGTTTATGATTTAGTGTTTTTACTTGTTTATATTAAAATTGTACGAATTGTTGTAAACAAGGTTTTTTTTAAGAAAAACAAATATGGACTAAATCATGTAAAAATAAAGATTTGTTAGAGATCTAAATTACATAAGATTACGTTGATTGGTGAAATGCAACAATAATCTAACGGTCTACTCCTTTTGACAAACTATAAAGTGGGTTTAACGCACCGCTGGTCATGTATCCGGTTAAGGAAGGAGGTGTTATGCCATTAGTCGCTGACCAAATTCCCGGGTCGCCTGTGCGTCAAATTGAAATTACCTACGATTATTATTTGCATTATACCTTAAGGGTGATTTACCACAAATTCACATCCGAAACACAATGAATAATGGTATTGCTTTGTGCGTAGCCGAGTTATAGCAAAAGTACGTTGTGAATAGTTGTGGGTAAATTCTTTAACTGGTTTAACCAATACCTCAACATAATTTATGTAGAAATTTAGTCTCGTGAAAAAGTTTACTAAATGTTTTATTAAACTTATGCTAGGAAGTTGTATGCATGCTTCTCCATACATTGATTTTGACATCAAAATTTATACCCTTAAAATTTAAGTCGAATGCTCCTAATTGACGAACACTTGAAATTACTACGTCATCAAATGAGATTTTTGGGTGATGTTATGATGGAGAGAAAACTTTCATTGAATGAGAATTCGTATGATGGTTTCACGTTACTCATATTAGAAGACTTAATTAAGTTACTCAATGAGATCTGGAAACTTAAGACATTCAGAAGGGATGAAACATGTTTACAATGCAAAACGTTCTTTTGGCAATGTAACTCCCTTAAAATATCAAGAAATTGAAAATTGTTTGTCAATTGAATTGTTTGTCAATTGAATTGTTTGACAAGTCGCTATGTTGAGTACATTCATTACTAGCAGATCAACTGATGTAATGAATTTATGTCAATATAGTTCTAGAATTCAAGGAAAATAATATGGTTTTTATACCAGGGTAATTTTATTTTCTTAAAAGTATTTTATTATCGAAAATACTAATATTTGAACTTGTTTCTGTAGAAATGGCTCAAATCGACAATAATACTATAAGTTCTGCGTTCAAAGCTTTCTTTGATTATCCTGAATTTACTGGCCCAAACTTCAATGATTGGTACCGCTCACTAAGAATTTTCTTGAGAGTAGCGGGTACTATTGATATCTTGACTACTCCTTATCTGGAGGATCTTGTTGAAGGAGCATCTGATGCGTAAAGGCTTGAATACGCTGTTAATATTAAGAAACACTCTGAGGTGGCTGGCTTAATGTTAGGAAAAATGGCTCATCCACTTCAACAAAAGTATGAGCTATTTTCACCTAAGCGAATGCTTGATGAGCTCAAGGCTATGTTCGAAAGCCGCAAGCTGTGGAGATCTACGACTTAGTAGATGTCATAGCTGCAAGCAAGCTCCTGGAAAGTCTGTAGTGCCTATTACATGGAGATGAGGGTTTATATGGAACAACTCATTGCACTAGGACAACCCTATGATCATAATATGGCTATCAACTTTATCAATAGGTCCCTTAATAAGGACTTCAATGATTTTGTTAGAAACTATAATATGCATTGCACGGGGAAGACAGTTAATGATTTGCATGCAATGCTCATTGACTATGAAAAGGGGTTGAAAGAAAAGGCATCTACTTCTATCCCTTCTATACTAACCATACAAAAGGGTAGAGTGAGTAAGCCAAAACCGCAAGCGAATAAGAAGAAAGGCAAAGGAAAGGGTGATAAGGGCAAGCAAGTTGCGACTTATTCGAAACCTAAGCAGAACTTTGTCAAGAAGAATAGATCTCGGGAGGATGAGACTTGTCACCATTGCAAGGCAAGTGGTCACTGGAAGAGGAATTGTCCTCTTTACCTCGAAGAATTACGAGAAACAAAGAAGAAGTCTGAGCAGAGCGTTGTAGCTTCACGTACTTTATTTTTGATTGAATTGTTCAATTTAACATAAAAATTAAATTTCTGGGTAGCTGATACGGGATGCGGTATTAACATTTGGAATACGCTGCAGGGATTTAATCTAGAAATGAAGCTATCATATGGGGAACAATTTCTACAAGTGGTCAATGGAGCACAAGCAACATTTGAAGCTATAGGAACATTTAATTTAGTTTTACCTTTGGGTTTAGTACTAATTTTAAATGATTATCATTATGCACCTACAATTGTTAGGGGTGTTATATCCTTTTCTTGTTTGTTGAATAATGGATTCGTTCACACAATTGATAATAACGGAATTTCTGTTTGGAAAGATGGTATTTTCTATTTTAATGCAATTTTTGTGAATGGTGTGTTTGAAATAGACATGCATGATAATGAATCCAAGAATAATAATAAATCTGTCTTTAGCATGAATAAGAAGAGAAAGTTTGACAAGAACTATTTGTTGGGTCCACTAGATGTGGATCTTCCAGCCTGCCAAGAACGGTGAACAACTTCTGTAATCACAAGTCTATTCACAGAGAGACTCTATACACAGTATAAGTGCGGAATATAAATACTATGAAGAACAGAATAACTATAACGACTTGATCCTTTTCTAAGGATTTCTAATATTAATAAGAACTAGAATTATATCTGATGAAGGTGTGTGTAACCCTTTTGCCTAAGGTTCCTTTTATACTACAAGGAAACCCTAATACATCATTAATCAAAACGTGTAAAACTGATATGCGTATCCTTTCCTAACATATCTCATGCATATCCTAACAGAATAATAACTAAATAATAAAGTTTGACTTTATATAAGACCAGGAGCACGACTTGCTCCTACTACTACTATGACCGTTAATTAATAAAGAGTTAAGTATATAATAAATATAATTATTGTATATATACAATAATTATATATATATATATATATATGTATTTATTAAATTATACAGAGACATAACTTTAATGATCGTTAATTAATAAAGAGTTAAGTATTAACGAGTGTCAAATATATATATAGTAACTAAATAAAAAGAAAGAAGTTTGGAAGATTCTGGAACACTCCTAAGGGGGTGTTTGGTCGGTCGGTTATGGAGGAAAAAAGAAGGGGAAAAACTTCCCTTTTATTTGTTTTAGGTTACAAGCTTAGGCCTATATTAACAATCCTTCTCCTCATAATTCAAGACACAAAAATCTCTCCCCTCTTCTCTCTCTTTGGTCGATCGTAAGACAACCCACACAAGGGTTTTGGTTGGTTTTCTTGTTTGATCAATTTTAGTTATTATCTAGTCCTAGCCCCTCTCTAGGGTTGTTAGGTTGATTTATTACAAGCGTTGTAGCTCGGTTTACACGTGCTAGAATCACGGTTAGCTCGTTGTAATACGTGTGTACAGGATCGAAATATAGTCTCACTTTAGACTATATCTTGGTGGTGTTCGTTATAAACCCTAATTGGTGATTTGTTCTTCGTCTTGTGGATTTGCTTTAGCGTAAAGGTATGTAACCCTAATTCGATTAATTATAATTGTGTTATTATTATGATCTTGTTAAATCGCTTTCGCTATGCGTGTCTTGATCTCGTTTAGGGTTTTATATAATTGTTATGATGTTTATAAACCTTCAATGGTATCAGAGAGCCGTTTTAGCATGTTATAATTATCGAAAATCTGAAGTTTATTAACTAATAATTGTTTTGAGTTAAAACTACATGTTTTATAGGTTTTCTTAAAATTAGGGTTTTGTTTTTAAAAATTAGGGTTTTGGCCGAATTTTTAATTAAAAAAAAAGAATTGTTTTGAAACCCTAAATTACATGTGGGATAATTTTAGATTAAATTGCATGATTAATTGTTATGTCATGTATGGTTACGATCCCTAGAGATTTAATTGTTAAGATTTATGGGAGAATCCATGATAACGTGCATGTTTTCATGGATCGTATAATTATATGTTTATATGATTTTATGTGCTAAGTGATTATTTGATTCAATAAATCTTGAATTAGGGAAGACTTTTATATGAATATAAAAATCTAGAATTTATGATTATTGAATAAATCGTATGCATGTGGCTATTTGATTTATTTGTTGCACATATAAATTGTTATTATGTGTTTATGATTTAGTGTTTTTTACTTGTTTATATTAAAATTGTACGAATTGTTGTAAACAAGGTTTTTTTTTAAGAAAAACGAATATGGACTAAATCATGTAAAAATAAAGATTTGTTAGAGATCTAAATTACATAAGATTACGTTGATTGGTGAAATGCAATAATAATCTAACGGTCTACTCCTTTTGACAAACTATAAAGTGGGTTTAACGCACCGCTGGTCATGTATCCGGTTAAGGAAGGAGGTGTTATGCCATTAGTCGCTGACCAAATTCCCGGGTCGCCTGTGCGTCAAATTTAAATTACCTACGATTATTAATTGCATTATACCTTAAGGGTGATTTACCACAAATTCACATCCGAAACACAATGAATAATGGTATTGCTTTGTGCGTAGCCGAGTTATAGCAAAAGTACGTTGTGAATAGTTGTGGGTAAATTCTTTAACTGGTTTAACCAATACCTCAACATAATTTATGTAGAAATTTAGTCTCGTGAAAAAGTTTACTAAATGTTTTATTAAACTTATGCTAGGAAGTTGTATGCATGCTTCTCCATACATTGATTTTGACATCAAAATTTATACCCTTAAAATTTAAGTCGAATGCTCCTAATTGACGAACACTTGAAATTACTACGTCATCAAATGAGATTTTTGGGTGATGTTATGATGGAGAGAAAACTTTCATTGAATGAGAATTCGTATGATGGTTTCACGTTACTCATATTAGAAGACTTAATTAAGTTACTCAATGAGATCTGGAAACTTAAGACATTCAGAAAGGATGAAACATGTTTACAATGCAAAACGTTCTTTTGGCAATGTAACTCCCTTAAAATATCAAGAAATTGAAAATTGTTTGTCAATTGAATTGTTTGTCAATTGAATTGTTTGACAAGTCGCTATGTTGAGTACATTCATTACTAGCAGATCAACTGATGTAATGAATTTATGTCAATATAGTTCTAGAATTCAAGGAAAATAATATGGTTTTTATACCAGAGTAATTTTATTTTCTTGAAAGTATTTTATTATCGAAAATACTAATATTTGAACTTGTTTCTATAGAAATGGCTCAAATCGACAATAATACTATAAGTTCTGCGTTGAAAGCTTTCTTTGATTATCCTGAATTTACTGGCCCAAACTTCAATGATTGGTACCGCTCACTAAGAATTTTCTTGAGAGTAGCGGGTACTATTGATATCTTGACTACTCCTTATCTGGAGGATCTTGTTGAAGGAGCATCTGATGCGTAAAGGCTTGAATACGCTGTTAATATTAAGAAACACTCTGAGGTGGCTGGCTTAATGTTAGGAAAAATGGCTCATCCACTTCAACAAAAGTATGAGCTATTTTCACCTAAGCGAATGCTTGATGAGCTCAAGGCTATGTTCGAAAGCCGCAAGCTGTGGAGATCTACGACTTAGTAGATGTCATAGCTGCAAGCAAGCTCTTGGAAAGTCTGTAGTGCCTATTACATGGAGATGAGGGTTTATATGGAACAACTCATTACACTAGGACAACCCTACGATCATAATATGGCTATCAACTTGATCAATAGGTCCCTTAATAAGGACTTCAATGATTTTGTTAGAAACTATAATATGCATTGCACGGGGAAGACAGTTAATGATTTGCATGCAATGCTCATTGACTATGAAAAGGGGTTGAAAGAAAAGGCATCTACTTCTATCCCTTCTGTACTAACCATACAAAAGGGTAGAGTGAGTAAGCCAAAACCGCAAGCGAATAAGAAGAAAGGCAAAGGAAAGGGTGATAAGGGCAAGCAAGTTGCGACTTATTCGAAACCTAAGCAGAACTTTGTCAAGAAGAATAGATCTCGGGAGGATGAGACTTGTCGCCATTGCAAGGCAAGTGGTCACTAGAAGAGGAATTGTCCTCTTTACCTCAAAGAATTGCGAGAAACAAAGAAGAAGTCTGAGCAGAGCGTTGTAGCTTCACGTACTTTATTTTTGATTGAATTGTTCAATTTAACAAAAAAATTAAACTTCTGGGTAGCTGATACGGATGCGGTATTAACATTTGGAATACGCTGCAGGGATTTAATCTAGAAATGATGCTATCATATGGGGAACAATTTCTACAAGTGGTCAATGGAGCACAAGCAACATTTGAAGCTATAGGAACATTTAATTTAGTTTTACCTTTGGGTTTAGTACTAATTTTAAATGATTATCATTATGCACCTACAATTGTTAGGGGTGTTATATCCTTTTCTTGTTTGTTGAATAATGGATTCGTTCACACAATTGATAATAACGGAATTTCTGTTTGGAAAGATGGTATTTTCTATTTTAATGCAATTTTTGTGAATGGTGTGTTTGAAATAGACATGCATGATAATGAATCCAAGAATAATAATAAATCTGTCTTTAGCATGAATAAGAATATAAAGTTTGACAAGAACTCTTTGTTGGGTCCACTAGATGTAGATCTTCCAGCCTGCCAAGAACGGTGAACGACTTCTGTAATCACAAGTCTTTTCACAGAGAGACTCTATACACAGTATAAGTGCGGAATACAAATACTATGAAGAAGAACATAATAACTATAACGACTTGATCCTTTTCTAAGGATTTCTAATATTAATAAGAACTAGAATTATATTTGATGAAGGTGTGTGTAACCCTTTTGCCTAAGGTTCCTTTTATACTACAAGGAAACCCTAATACATCATTAATCAAAACGTGTAAAACTGATATGCGTATCCTTTCCTAACATATCTCATGCATATCCTAACAGAATAATAACTAAATAATAAAGTTTGACTTTATATAAGACCAGGAGCACGACTTGCTCCTACTACTACTATGACCAGGAAGAACTACATACCTCCTAGTCTACCTATTACAAATAACTATTCCAATGGTCCTAACAATCCTCCCCTAAACTTGAATTTGACCTGTTGAGTTCAAGTTTCCTAGTAAATCGTGCAATAAAGCTTGAGGATTGGAACAACAAAAGAAACAGCAGCATCAGCAATATAAGGAACATAAGAACCGCTACAACAAGGAAAACTAGAAGCTTCTCCAAAGCTTGAAACAAATCAGCATCTTGTTGAATCTTCACAGCAACATGAGCAGATTTGATGAGCCTTTACCAAGTAGCTGCTCGCTAGCCAGTCTTTCTGGTGGAATAAGCATCACCCTGGGAGACCAGAACCCAGCCCAACTCTTAGAACGTGAATCAATGGTGAGTGGGGGTACCTTGATGATTTTAGGCAAACCATCACATCCGTCAACGGATTTGATATGTCTTTACCAGAAGCCGTACCCTTCTGGACTCACCAACTCTTAGCAATGAAGCATCGGTGAGTTGAAAACCCTATAGCTTTGAGCAAGCTATTATAGCTATCAACGGATTTGATAAAATCTTTACCAAGAGCCGTACCCCCTTGGATTAGCCACTTTTCAGTCTAGGACCATGGCAAGTGAAAACCATCCAGTTTTAGGTAACCTAGCAACCATCAACGGATTTGAGAATCACACCAGGAGCCGTACCCTCAAGGTGAATCAACTCTTTCTTGTCTGTGAGACATGGTGAGTTGAGCACCATTTGTTGTGTGGACCAAGTCCAACACCAGATAAAACACCAAACCAGCACAAGTGTGAATCAGTAAATAGGAACCCAATGTTTCGAAAAAGTATAAGCAGATATTATATTATTCACAAGTGTAAAAACCATGATTTGTTTAAAGTATAAGCAGATATTATATAAAAAGTATATACATATATATATATATATATATGTATATATATATATTATAACTATAACAAATGTAAGTCACCAATCACTGTACATATTGGTGAAAAGAATTGCAGTATAAACAGATGAACAAAAAACACAAAACATAAAAACTTACAAACAAACCCATCACATACCAGACGCAACCACCTTCTCAGCTTGCAACCGAGCTTGTATCCCCTCCACCAGAGTAGTAGCCATAGAAGTCTCATTCCCGGAAGGGGCATTGGAAATCTGCAAGTGACAAGCAAGCATGGCCTCCATACTAGCAATAGTTAACGGATAATCAAGATCCGTAAGCATGAATACCATGGCACCAGACTCCAATTCCAAGACATGCACTCCACAGCCAGCATACAACTTATATCGCTTGATTACCCAGCATGGCTGATCCTTCCAAACACCGGAATGTGGAGCATGTGGAGGGGAATCAAGCATCATCTTCAAATTAGCCCACATTGTCAGACCAGGCCAGGAGGGCACTTCACTAGGATGAATAGGCATACCAGCATCCACAAATCCATACAAAGACATAAGATCCCTACGATCTACCCAAGTCAACACACCTTGCAAACCCGAAGCATAACGAACATAACCATCACTGATGGAAATCCTATGGGTGAAAGTACCAGGAATAGTCGGGGATGGCTTAACCGTCCAAGCAGTAATAAACCCCGTACCTATTGGCAATTCTGAGTCACTGTCGGGAGCTGCATCAATAAGATTTTCGGGATCACGCTTCTCATAAGGAACAGACTTGCCACGTCTAGCCATCTTCTTGCGGATGGAACGACGAGGAGTTGGAGCACCAGATGAGGTTTCAACCTTTACCTTCGCAGCAGGAATAGGATCAGCAGAAGTAGAATCAATACATTGTCCAACCAAAGGATCAACGGTAGCTGCACCAGGAGAAGGAGTAGGTTGAGAGCCAGTCACGGGTGGTGAGGGTTGTGCCATAACAGGAGTAGTAGTGGTAGTGGTAGCATAGGTGGTGGTGGTAGTAGGACCCGAAGATGAAACATGATGAGCAACCGAAGGTGTAGGTGTGGTACCAGCAGTAAAAACATTAACAACAGATGGAATACCAGTAGAACCAAGAGGAACATCAGATGAAGAACCAGGAGCAACAGCAAGTTGAGAAGTAGGAACCACTCGTGGAGGAGGACGATAGATGAAACGCTCTGGAACCGGTGTGTTCTAACGCTTGATCATTCGTTCATATAGATCCTTAAGCTCGTCAAAAGACAATGCCCGAACCCGTTCCCATGTCCAACCAACAGTAAAGTGAGCACTCGACTGATACTTGACATACCTCTGCATTAACTTTTTCTCCTCGGTTCTTGTCAAAGGCCTGTTCTTACACTTTTCACGCAGTTGAGCAGCAAGCGATAATTATTGCTTACGCATTAACGCCATAGCTCGAGGAATACAATTCTTCTCATTCACATTAGAACCCAAGAGATCAGTAAACTGTGAATAATCCGAGGTAAGAATAGTGAGCACCCGCATCCAATCGTTATCATCCCAATGCATAGCATCATGCTGCAACTGTTCACGTCTTTGTTTCTGAAGAGCTTCCTCCTCAGCCCTTGCAGCTTGGTCAATCTCTGCTTGCATTCTTTGCGCAGCCTCCTCACCCAACCTATCCTCCTCAAGTTGTCTGCGAGTACGCTTGCCAGGGGGTGAGGGAGCATCAGTCATAGGGGCTTTCCCCTTAGAATCATGAGACGGTCCAGCAGTTGGACCAGCAGTAGTACCAGCAACATCTTCCTTTGGTGTAGGGGTAGCAGCAGTAGGAGGGATGCTTGATGAAGTAGGAGGAATCGGCAGATCATCATATGACTTATCAGCAAACGCAGCCTTCACCAACAAATTTAAGCCATCCTCCACAAGATCTTCAACCTCCGCATCAGAATCAGACTGAACCACATGCTTCTTCCTCCTCCTCTGTTGTGTCTCCAAAGCTTTAATCCGGTTAGCCATGGGAAGAACAAATTCCCTGGTAAGCTTACGATGTTGATTCAAATCCGTCTTCAAGGAAAGAATCCTTTCATGGTACATGTGCATGAGATCAATCAAAGAAGTCAGTGTAGTAGGCTCCTCCGCTTTCCCACCAAGAGGACTTGGGTCTGGGAAGGATTCATTGGAACCAGAAGCAATAAAGGGGTCATCATTATGAGCACGAGAACCAGAGGGCTTATAAGTAGAGTGAGTGACTGGACTAGGAGGGGGAGTATCCACAAATGGAGACGAATGTGGCATAGAAGAGGGGACAGCCTTAGAAGTGGATGGCATTTCAACCACCACTTCCTCAACTGGCTCTTCCACAACCACATTAGGTGCACCACCAGCAGGATGCTCCTCCTCCATAGGATCATCACCTAATGGAAGTTCCTCCTCGGCTTCGACAGCCGGAAGAAACAACAACAGGAGGACCTTGGGCAAGGCCTAGAATTGCATCAGTAAGGGGCCTCCAATCCCCTCTAAACCCATGAGCCATATTGTAGTAAACTTTAGCAGTAAGCTTGGGGGTCTCATACTCCTCCCTATCACGAGGTAAACACACAAGTATATGCTGCAAAAACCTAGGATACATCAAAAATTTCTTCCTAGATCCAGTACTAGTCAAATTGCTAACCATCCTATCAAACAAATAGCGAGAAAAATTAAACACCCTACCCTGTGCTATGCAGATCAAACCAGTAGCCAAAGGAGTGTGAAAGGCATCCCAACTCCCAGACTTGGGGCTTAAACAGTGAATCAAAAAGTGCACTAGAAGCTTCCACTGAGGGGAAAACCTATTCTTTTGGAAGTTAAACTTCCCCCCATGGTTATAACCAATAGCAGCCATCCCCTCCAATACCTCAGCATTGGGGATGGAAACAACACCACCTTCATCTTGAAGATGAAGGGAACTCCTAATAGAAGCTTCAGTAACCACATAAGAACGTCCATCAATGGTAGCATGGAGTTCATGTGGGCGACCAAATACAGCCACAAGTGTAGCAGTATCCCAAAATTGGCGAATCACACTATCATAAACAATTGGGCAAACAGTAAAAGCATACCCGAGGTTAGAAGCCTCAATAAACTCTAGTATGTCTGTGAATTCATCACGTTTAGGACCATCTCCCAGACATGCTACCTTATTGTGAGCAGGTTGGTAGACCAAAGCAGTCATTGATGTTGATTGGAAGTGATGGAAGATGATTGGTTAGGTTTTGAGAGAGTAGGAGCGTGTGTGTGTGTGTTATGATTGTGATGAATGAGTCATGGGGGTAATTGACCATAAATAATGGTCTAGTAACTGTTCATTGACCCCTAATAATGTGGGGTGCCCTTTCAAATTAGGCAGTTAATGCAAAGTAATCACTTTCCCCTTATAACATTATTTGCAAATCCCAATTTACCTAAGTTAAATAAGATGATATATACCAGAATTAGCTTGCGTTGACTAAAAGTCAAAACGCATAAGGGTCAACACTAGAAGCATAATGTGGTCAACAGAAGTCAACGAAGTGAACAGTGACCCAAACCAAGACTAGAAGCCAACCAGTACTTGTTAAAGAAGGATTTTTATCCACTAGAAGCCAACCATAAATGACTAGAAGCCAACCATTAATGAAGACAACCACCAGAAGTGAGAAAAATCCTCCACTAGAAGTAACACACACCACAAGAACCCATTCAGTCTGTTGTTAAAAACTACCAATATGTTAATATGTGCAAGTAAATATGTACACTAAGCCTCGCCTTAGGCTTAGCCTCCCCTCAATCCTATGTCTCAAGGATTGACCATCCCAATGTGAACCACCAAGTGGTTGAACCGAGGACCATCAAAGGCTTTAGTCAACAGATCAACAACATTATCATCCGTATGAACCTTAAGAACCTGTATCAACTTCTTCTCATTGGCATCCCGGATAAAGTGGTGCCGAATTTCAATATGTTTTGTACGCTGATGAAAAACAGGATTCTTCACAATGCAGATAGTGCTTTGGTTGTCAATGAAAATTTTGGTGTTCATAAAGTTGAACCCATAATCCAGCATCTGATTTTGAATCCATAAAACTTGTCCACAACAACTAGCAGCAGCTACATATTCAGCTTCTGTTGAAGAAGTAGCTACTATCGTCTGTTTCTTGCATTGCCATGAGATAAGTCTTCGACCCAAAAATTGACAACCACCAGTAGTAGATTTTTTGTCATTATTAGCACCTGCATAGTCACTATCACTATATGCTTCAAGAACAAAAGGTGATTCTCTAGGATACCACAAGCCTAGCTTGGGTTGAGCCTTGATGTACTTGAAAATCTTCTTGACTGCATTCAAGTTAGAAACCGTTGGAGCCACGTGATGTCTAGAACAAGCACTTACTGCAAACATAATATCCGGACGTGATGCAGTCAAATACATGAGTGAGCCAATCATGGACCTGTACATGTGAACATCTACCGGAGGATCTGGCTCATTCTTGAGTTTGACTTTAGTAACTTCATAAGGTGTTGCTGCTGGTCTAAGAGGATCCATATCAAACTTCTGAAGAATCTCATGAACATATTTATCTTAACTTATGAAGATTCCATCCGACTGTTGCTTGACTTGAAGACCAAGGAAAAATGTAAGCTCTCCCATAGCACTCATCTATAATTCACCCTTCATCAGTTGTTCAAACTCATCACACCATTCCTTTTTAGTAGAACCAAAGATAATATCGTCCACATACACCTGAACAAGGATAATGTCCTTGGTATTCCTCTTAAGAAATAGTGTTTTGTCAATTGTGCCTCTTCTATAGCCATGTTTCAACAAGAAAGTGGAAAGACGCTCATACCAAGCTCTAGGAGCCTGATGAAGTCCATAGAGAGCTTTGACCACCTTGTAAACTTTCTTGGGATGAAGTGGATCTACAAAGCCCTTAAGTTGAGTGACATAAACTTCCTCGTCAATCTTGCCATAGAGAAATGCACTCTTGACATCCATCTGAAAAACTGTAAAGCCCATATAAGAAGCAAAAGCCAAAAACAGACGAATAGCTTCAATCCTAGCAACAGGAGCAAAAACTTCAGTGTAGTCAATGTCTTCAAGTTGTGTATGACCCTGTGCAACCAACCTCGCCTTATTTCTTACCACAATACCCCTTGCATCTTTCTTGTTTTTGAGAATCCATTTGGTACCAATTGCTGTCTTTCCATCCGGCAAGTCAACTAGGATCCAAACATTCTGAAACAAGAATTGCTGCATTTTTTCCTGCATAGCCTCCACCCAACTTTGATCCTCAATAGCATGAGAGACTGATCTAGGTTCCACCTGTGAAAGAAAACAAGCAAACAAACAATGTTGAAAGTCCGTATGATTATTACGCTTTTGATCCTCAATATAGCTCACAAGAGCATGATGATCAGACGTGGCCTTCTTATGCATTCTGCGAGTCTTGACAGTAGAACCAGGATCTCCAATGATTTGAGTAGTAGGATGGTCTTTGTGTGACTGCAATACTGGATTGGAAGCTACTTCCACTTCTGGTGCCAAGTTATTAAGATCCCCAACAAAGTCATCATCATATGAAGCAGAGTTGAAAATGCCATCTATTGGTTGCTTATGAATATCATCCAGCTTGGTAGAAGACTTCTTTTGATAGTTCCCCAGGTCAGAAGGACTTGAGAATCTAGTATGGGAAGTGGAATCACTAGCCGGACTACCAATAGGTGTTGAACTAGCACTAGGAGTAACAGTTGGAGTACTAGGAGCATCTTTGTCAGCAGTCGTATTCAAAGGAAACTCAAAGCAACCTTGAGTAGCTGTTGTAGTAGCTTCTTCTTGTTGTTTGAGTAATGTGTCAAGAGCTACTTGTGAATCCAATATATCTGATGGAGTTGCATCACCAGGAGGAGTAGGAGAGACTGTGGTGGAATAGGACGGAACAACAAAAATATCATCCCCGTCATCTGAGTTTGAAAGACTAGAATGAGCACCTACACTAGAAGTTGCAAACACTTGTGGACCTGCATGATGGTTAGTTTTGAAACGAAAATATCCTAATGAATCACTAAGATAATCAAGATCAAAATACCATTCAG
Organism: Glebionis coronaria; assembly: GCA_025667525.1. NCBI lineage: Eukaryota > Viridiplantae > Streptophyta > Magnoliopsida > Asterales > Asteraceae > Glebionis > Glebionis coronaria. The sequence continues at coordinate 189,158,187 of CM046879.1, read as the reverse complement.
GACCCTTTCCTTGGATGTTTGACTTCTCCTCAAAATACCTGAGATTTATAGTTTCAATTACTCGCTTGGCTTGGAGATTATAGACACGATAAGCCCGAGAATGAGCTGAATATCCCACAATGTATCCTTCATCTGCCTTGCCATCAAATTTCCCCAAATAGTCACTAGTATTCAGAATGGTGACAGGACACCCAAATGGCTTCAAATGAGCAATATTTGGTACTTTGGCTGTTAGTAGCTCATAGGGAGTCTTCTTGTGAGGATTTGTAATAGAAACTCTATTCAAAACATAACTTGCAGTATTAACAGCTTCTGTCCAGAACATGGTTGGAAGCTTGGAACCGGCAAGCATTGTTCTTGCAGCTTCTATTAGAGTCTTGTTCTTTCGTTCCGCCACGCCATTCTGTTGACGAGTTCTTTTTGCACTATAATCTCTTTTGATGCCTTTAGAATTACAAAGTGCTATGAGGTCTGCATTTTTGAGTTATGTTCCATTATCACATCGAATGCCTTTAACCTTCTTGGACAACTGATTCTCTATAAGTGTAATGAAGTCCTTGAGAATTGAGTAGGTCTCACTCTTAGCAGCCATGAAGAAAACCCACGTAAACCTGCTATACCCATCAGTTACCACAAGGCAGAATTGTTTGTGGTCAATGCTCCTAATAGAGGTAGGACCAAATAAATCCATGTATAGTAGCTGCAATGGTTTAGTTATAAGGCTGAGAGCAGTAATGGCCTTGAAGGATGCTTTATGTTGTTTGCCTTTGCTGCATGCAAGACAATTGATATCATTTCTGAATGACTTGGGAGGTAAACTAGAGACCAGATTCAGATTTGCTAGTTTGTGAATGGTCTTGAAGTTCACATGTCCCATCCTTTGGTGCCATTGAGTGGCTTCATCTGGGTGTTATTGTTTGACCAAGAACAACCTGCTGAGGGCTTAACAGCAGTTCCCAGATTTCCCAAACCAAAAAACATGTGGTCAAAATTATATGCATAATTTGGATTAAAATTTTGAAAATAGTTACTGGTTGGTCTATTTGATATTAATCCAGTGTTTCTCTAATGATCAGAAGCTAATGGAGAGGTCCTTCTAGAAGAGGAAAAAGATTGTGCACTTGGGTTTCGTCTTCTAGAAGAATATGGAACAGCTCCTGGTGGACCAGGAGCAGGAAATGCTTGATGAACAGAAGAATGTTTGTCATAAAAATCATAATCTTTAATCAAATGAAATTCACTCCCATAAACAAAACATGTTTTAAACGACCTTTTATTAGAATGACATTGTTTCATACTGCTAACTTTATTACACACAATTCTAGGAGAAACATTCTTCCTAGGACTCAATAAACCAGGACTAGACATTGTTGAAGTAAAAGCAACTCTCTCTTCACACTTCCTAGCACTAGTAGCAGCATGGTCATTTGACTTGGAACTTGTAGGTCTCAACTCTTCACTTGAACCACATGATGCAGAGTCACTGGCTTTGTCACTGAAAGTACACGAGACAAAGTCATTAGAATTAGGAGAAGTTTTTGGGGACTCATGCATTTGTGATCCATCCAAGTCATTATGCCTAGGAGTGGGCATGAAAGTTCCTGTAAGAGGTGGAGGGACAGCGTGCATTTCTGCTGCTGGTTTAAACCTATTGTAGCTAGGTGCTCCCTCTTCCTCTTTGTCAGGATCAAAGACACTTGAAAAAGATAAATCAAACACATCTTCTGAATCAATATATTTATCAAATCCTAACCCTCTTTTAGTCCTACCAGACATGCTACTATCAATTAATTTTGAAAGATTCTTAGGTGCCTTTTGCCATTTTTCAAATCTCAGAAGTGTAGCATCTAATTTTTCCTTCATTTCTTGTTTTTCTTTGATACTGTCATCTTTTACCTTTTCTGTGTATTTAAGCATATTTGTTGTGTTTTCTAAATCAATGTTCAGAATCCTAATTTTATCCTTATACTCACGTTGAGTATCTTGAAGCCACCTCTTTTGTTGTTCCAATGTTTTTAAAGAAGCCTTATAGGCTTGAACCTCTAAAAAATACTTATCATTCTGATCATTTAAGTCCCTATATTGGGACAACAATTCTGAATATTTATCATGACAACCAAGAGGACAATGTTGTACCTGAGGTGAGATGCCCATAAGATCAAACTCTTCTGCTTCCTCGGCATCAGATAGATTCCCAGCAATCATTGCAAACACATCAGTAGAAGGCTCAGCTGTTTCAAGGGTAGCATTCTGATGATCATTCCAGTTGACCATAGAGTCAACAGACACCAACGCCTTCTTGTCATCCTTCACCTCCTGAATCTTAAAAGCTGAATATCTGCTCTTCTCCTGGTCATGCTTGCTAGGGCATTCCCTTGCAAAGTGACCTTGTTGCTGGCAGTAATAGCATCGAACCTTGCTTCTGTCAAACCTTGCTGGCTCTCTGGGGTTGTAATTAAATTTTCGACCGACTTTCTTCTCAAACTTGTGAACCCTAAGAGTGAGCATGGCCATCTGCCATTTGAGATCCATTTCATCCAGGTCAAGTTTATCAACCTGTTTGAAGTCATCAAAAGCAAGTTGCTGTTGAGCATCAACGTCAGCAACAAAAGAGTGAAGAACAGCTTCTACCATGCTACCAGACTTGGCTTTTGGTTCAGGATTTGAAGTATGCTGAAAAGTATGTTGAGAAGACACAGTATTGCTTGGGCTACTAGCATAAGACATGGGACTGGATCCCATAGAACTCACAAAGGCAGAGTTAGCAGGAGTGGGAAAAGAATCACTTGAGTATCCCCTCACATGAGGCTCAAAGATTTTGAGCTTATGAAATAAATCATCAAAATTAAGATAGTCAAGCCCACCTTTTGCTTTGAGAGAGATTACCACCTGATTCCATGAGTAGGTTAAGGCTCTAAGAAACCTTGCATTGATATCACCATCATCAGGTTTCGACCGAAGTTGATTCAACTAGCTCAATATCTTTTGGAACCTGTCATACCCTTGATGGATACCTTCAGTTTCTAAGATCTTGAATTCTGTGAATTCATCTCTCAGCATGGATCTTCGCATTTTCTTTGACTCCTCATTCCCACCAAACCTTGCTTTTATTCCATTCCAGATCTCTCTAGCATCATCCAAATGATAGAAGTCACCCATGTGATCATCAGGAAGAGACTGAAGCAAAATAGTTTTTGCTTTGATCTCCTTCTGAACAGCTGTGATTTCTTCATGAGTTTTAGGGTCAAGAAGAGTAATATTACCATTCTTGTCTCTTCGAGTCAACTTCCTGCTATTTCCATTCAGAATGATCTTCCAAAGGTCTTGATCAGTGTTGGTGATCCAACATTCCATCTTCATTTCCCAGCTATAATACTCGTCCTTTTTTAGAAGAGGAAACTTACCATTTATGATGGAAACCGTAGCAATGATTTGTTGAGGTTGATGAGTTCTAGGAGTACTATCTTCTCCTGTTTGAGTAGAACTTGAGGCAGACATGATTAAACAAAGATGTTAGTAATGAGAAAAATTAATTCTTCTTGTACAGAGACTCTCCTAGTCTCCGATACCACTTGTTGGGTCCACTAGATGTGGATCTTGCAGTCTGTCAGGAACGGTGAACGACTTCTATAATCACAAGTCTATTCACAGAGAGACTCTATACACAGTATAAGTGCGGAATATTATCTATAACGACTTGATCCTTTTCTAAGGATTTCTAATATTAATAAGAACTAGAATTATATTTGATGAAGGTGTGTGTAACCCTTCTGCCTAAGGTTCCTTTTATACTACAAGGAAACCCAAATACATCATTAATCAAAACGTGTAAAACTGATATGCATATCCTTTCCTAACATATCTCATGCATATCCTAACAGAATAATAACTAAATAATAAAGTTTGACTTTATATAAGACTAGGAGCATGATTGTGGTATGAATACGTCTTTTAGGAAAAAGAACGTAAAAGCGGTAAGTATTAAGCGTACGTTTAGGAAAACGTAAACACTTATGACCCTTGTTGTGAGTTCGTTCTCGAGGAGGCTTGATATTTGTGTTTAATTTGATTAGGATTTGTGATTAATATTGATGGAAAGAAGAAAGAAAATGACGGGTTATGCAAAAACTATGCTACGACGTAAAAAACGCGGAATCGTAAAACTCGACGAAAATCAAACTCCACTAAAAATTACCAAAATTTTAATCTAAGTTCAGAAAAATATAAATAAAACAAAAGTGAAAACCAAATTTTGCAAAACCTTTTTAATTAATTTATATTAATTTTTAAAGCTTAATTAAAAACTCAAAATAAATAAAATTGAATAAATGTCAAATTGCAAATTTTATGAAACGTGAACCTAAGTTATATTAATTAAAATCTAAAACATATTTTTTGAGAATTTTGAAATACTTTTTTCTATTTTTTTTAACACTTTTAAAATTAAAACTAAAAATAATCCTAACAAATAATATAAAAAATGAAAAATAAATAAAATTTTGACACAAAATAAAAGTCCTACACTATAATGAAAACGGGGAAAATCGGAACGATGCAAAAATAAGCTACCTAATAAGCTTTTACGGGCTGAATATTTAAAATAAGACGAAAATAAAGATCTAATAAAAGGGAAATAAAAGGAATTCTAAACAAAAGTTAACTTAGACCAGTTGGTTGAGTTGTTGGGCTGCTGAGCAGTAGGTCGCGGGTTCAATCCCTGCTGCTGCCACTTCAATCCTTTTTTTTTTCTTTTATTATCAGCTAAATAAAAAAACTGGATAAAACAAAACCTAAAGGACACTTAACACAAAATACTAATAGAACATATGGTTAATCAGTGGTTTGCTGTGTGTGTTTGTTGAGCAGTGGTTAGGGGTTCAAACCCTGCTTGTGCCACGTTTCTCTCTTCTTCTTTTTTTACACTCGAATTTCAAACAATTAGCTGAAATGGTATTAGTATTATATTGATATAGCAAAACCACAGACGTGCCCCTTGACTAGTTTGATCAACAACCAATTAAAATAGGGCAGTAATAATAACAAACATCAACAACAAACCAATATCCTACCAGATTAATCTAACTATTATGAAAACAAGTAACTTACTGATATAAAACAACATGCACAGCAGTCAGCAACTTATAAACCAACGCTACAATTACCAACCTTATGTCCTTATGTAACAAGAACTGCGTAGAATAGTATGATACAAACCAAGTATTAATTCAATTAAAGCTATAGCAGACGAATCAACAAACTCAACATCAGCTAGTACTCAAAATGAAAAAGTAGTAAAAAACATATACTGATGAACAGTAGCAGCGCAGTACATTATACGAATAGAGCTTAAAACACTAGTTAAGCTGCATTTAAGGAAAATTTAAATTGCAAATGGAACTGAAACTACAAGCAATAACAGATTGTGAACAATACTCAGCTAAGCAAATCAAGCAAGTTGCACTAAAGTTTACACAACTAATAGCAACTAATGGATTTATACTAAAATGCAGAATGTAAATTGTAGAACTAAAGCAACAAATAAACAACTTGAATCAGAACGTATAGAAAAAGTATCAAGCAATTCTATCCTACTAACATTAAACTAAAAATTGCAGAAATCGAAATAAGAGAAATACCACGACTCAAGGCCTCCGTTGTTGGCGTGCTTATGATTGACTGAGATCGATATTCTAACCTATCTAGATCGTTCCATAACCGCTGCTACAAAGATCATCAGCGGAACCTCTTCGAACCAATTTTAACAATATCAACAGCTTCAAAGTGTAACCTTAAGCTTTTTTTTTATTTTTTTTTGTCTAGCTGAAAATCCTAGATAATAGAGAAGTCCTCATCGTTGTCGAGGTCTTCGTTACAAGTACGTGGAACATCGAATTCTTCCAACGTAAAACCACCACCTTCAAATGGAGTCAAGGTTGGTGTCGAGTTATCAAGGATGGGATCTAACATAGTGGGATTGCCACTATTTTCAACATCACCAAAACCTAGAACTTCTTGTGAAAATTCCTCGCAAACAACGTAGGTTTATGGTAGCAACGGAATAAACATGAGAAAGTTGGGAATTTTGAGTTGCGTTTATAACAAGTTCCTCATCGTTGAAACGTAAGGTGATCTTTCTAGCATGAACATCGATCAAAGCCATAGACGTATCTAAAAACGAACGACCTAAAATGAGAGGAACTTGAGGATCCATGGGAATATCGACAACGATAAAGTCTACCGGATAATAGAACTTTCCCACTTTCACAAAAACGTCTTTCGCCAATCCACATGCGCGAATCGTGGAATGGTCGGCCAACTCGATAGACATTAGTGAAGGAGTAAGATTAGGAAGATTGAGCGACTTGAAGATTGCAAGTGGCATCAAGTTAATTCTAACACCAAGATCGGCCAAGGCATAGCATTCTTCCATATCTTGGATTGTACAAGGGATCAAGAGTTTACCGGGATCACCGACTTTTTGAGGTATGCGGTTAAGATAAACCGATGAAAAACTAGACAATTGATGCAATTTCTCCTTGTTGTTTAACGTACTCTTAAAGTTAGCGGCAAATCGAGGCATCATGACCAAAGCATCGGCGAAACTCACATTAAAGTGCAAATCACGAAACATTTTCATAAAAAGCTCAAATTGATAATTATCGCGCTCTTGACGTTTCTCCTTTCTAAGTCTCGATGGATAGGGTAAAGGTGGAGTGGGTTGAGGCATAGGTATAGCCTTTGGAATCTCGGATTCCAATGTTGGTAATGGGTCAACCGTAGGTGTGGCATGAGCGGTACTTTGTGAGATTTGAACATGCTCCTTTTCGACCACAACCTCGGGTTCTTCCTCAATTTCCTCCACCGTTGGAGTAATTGGTTGAGGAGTCGGTTCCTTAAGTGTCTTACCACTTCGTGTGGTAATCACTTTCATCTCTCCCTTCGGGTTTGATATGGTGTTGCTAGGTAGACTACCCGAAGTAGACGCTTTGTTCCCCATGACCGCTTAAGATCTTGACTAGCGGCTTTTTGGTCTATCCTTTGTTCAAGCCTAGAATGACTTTGCTCAATTTTATTGTTTTGACCTCTATTTTGATTAGCCAATTGCTCTTGAATGTTTTCCAAAATCTTATCATTTGCCGTGGCGTAATTCAAAAACTCAACTGGAAGCTCTTTAGTGTAAACATTTTGAAGACCTTGACTTAGGTTTTGAAAATTACGGTTTTGGTTTTGATTTTGCAATTGGCTACTACTCCCTTGATTACCATAGTAGTTATTACCCTTGTAATTGTTTCTTTGATTGTTTTGGTAACCAACTTGATTGTTTCGATAACTGTTAGCATTTTGATTTGGTGGAAAACCCGGTGGAGTCAATTTATTAGTGCGGGTAACTTGACCGTTTTGGTTGTAAGTTCCCACGGCCGCGTAGGCACTCGAAGTGTAACCACCGTTGGTAATGCACTCGGAGTAATCGTGAGCTCCACCACAATACATACAAGAAACCTCAGCCGCTTTAGCCGCAGCGGGAGTGGGTTGTTCACCAACTTTAAACTCAATTAACAATCCCTTAAGCTTATCAAAATCTTTTTTTCCAAATTAGCCTCGATTTGGGAAGCATCAATGGTATGTGACAATGAAGGTGAAGGTGAAGACGAAGTCCTATGAACACTCGATGTGCTACGAGGACTATAAACCTTAGACCTATTCTCAATGATTAACAATGCTTCCTCGACCGTTTTACACAAAAAATTACCACCCGCGGCGGCGTTAAGATAATCACGCTCGTGATCGTTCAAGCCATTGTAAAACGTGTCAATTTGATGCAAGTCGGAAAAACCATGATGAGGACATTCGTGCAACATTTCCTTAAACCTATTCCAAGCTGTTGAAAAACTCTCATTATACTCTTGTGAAAACTTTGAAATCTCGTTTTTCAAATGCGTAGTCTTAGAGGGCGGAAAAAATTGGTTCACGAACTTTGAAACGAGATCCTTCCACGTCAATATAGAATTGGGTGGCTCTTTCTCTAACCAAATTTTTGCGGGCCCCGCTAAGGAATACGGAAAAAGCATCATCTTAACGAGTCGTTAGAGACGTCCTTAAACTTGCAAGTGGCGGTAAGACGATTGAATTGGCGAATGTGGTTATGAGGGTTGTCCTTTTCGTCACCACGAAACTTGTTGTTTTGAATCATGGACAACAAACCCTTCTTAACCTCAAAATTCTCCGCAAGGATAGCGGGAATCACAATCGCTTCTCCATAACCCTCGGTGGGTGCTTGAAGCAACTCCATCATAGTACGATTAGCCATGGGTGCTTCTTGTTCTACGATGGGTTCGACAATGGGAGATTCTTCACTAGAAGATGTTTGGTTTCCTTCCTTTTGACGACGTTTACGTGCACGTCTTGCTTTGGAGCGAGTTTGCATAAACGTCACGTACAACGAGGGGATGAGCAAAGAAGATTCTTTTTGGTGTTTTTACTTTTTCAATTTTTTGTGGTTTTTGATTGTTTTTACTTTTTTTTGGATTTTTTGGAATTGTATTGAGTAGACCAAAATCTACAAATCTCCTCCTTAATCAAATCTCTTGATTAAAGAAGCCTCAAGGATTGAAAACGATCACGTGAAGTGAACGCTTTCGATGACTTTAGAACGTTGGTGGAACACCAAAACGTTCAAGAGGGTTTAATCAAATGAAACCAAGAAAATATATATGATACTTAGTAATACTTTGGTCGGCAAAACCCTCGATTAGCTCTCAAAAATCAAATACTCACAAGCAAGCGGGGAAACGAGGCGGCGCGAAGCACTTAAGAGCCTTTTTCCTTAGGATATATTTTATAATATCCGCCTTATACCCACCTTATAGTTTGTATTTTTCAAAATCGAGCTTCACGAAAGTATTTATCTATTTTTGCCTTTTCTTTCTTGTTTGAGATTCGAATACAATGATTGGGTAATGACCTCCCAAGTCAAGGTTGTGTTTTCACACTTTTGGAGTACTTGTGAATTTATTGTTCTACGTATACAATATAGTAATAGTATTCACACAAAAAAACGAAAAACCGATAATACGTATTAGTATAGTGCTACTAATACAATTAGCTATTATGGCTATATAAAACAACAATTGTTCAAATCAAAACACAACGCGCCTCCCCGGCAGCGACGCCAAATTGATTGTGGTATGAATACGTCTTTTAGGAAAAAGAACGTAAAAGCGGTAAGTATTAAGCGTACGTTTAGGAAAACGTAAACACTTATGACCCTTGTTGTGAGTTCGTTCTCGAGGAGGCTTGATGTGTGTGTCTAATTTGATTAAGATTTGTGATTAATATTGATGGAAAGAAGAAAGAAAATGACGGGTTATACAAAAAACTATGCTACGACGTAAAAAACGCGGAATCGTAAAACTCGACGAAAATCAAACTCCACTAAAAATTACCAAAATTTTAATCTAAGTTCAGAAAAATATAAATAAAACAAAAGTGAAAACCAAATTTTGCAAAACCTTTTTAATTAATTTATATTAATTTTTAAAGCTTAATTAAAAACTCAAAATAAATAAAATTGAATAAAAGTCAAATTGCAAATTTTATGAAACGTGAACCTAAGTTATATTAATTAAAATCTAAAACATATTTTTTGAAAATTTTGAAATACTTTTTTCTATATTTTTTTAACACTTTTAAAATTAAAACTAAAAATAATCCTAACAAATAATATAAAAAATGAAAAATAAATAAAATTTTGACACAAAATAAAAGTCCTACACTATAATGAAAACGGGGAAAATCGGAATGATGCAAAAATAAGCTGCCTAATAAGCTTTTACGGGCTGAATATTTAAAATAAGACGAAAATAAAGATCTAATAAAAGGGAAATAAAAGGAATTCTAAACAAAAGTTAACTTAGACCAATTGGTTGAGTTGTTGGGCTGCTGAGCAGTAGGTCGTGGGTTCAATCCCTGCTGCTGCCACTTCAATTCTTTTTTTTTTCTTTTATTATCAGCTAAATAAAAAAACTGGATAAAACAAAACCTAAAGGACACTTAACACAAAATACTAATAGAACAGATGGTTAATCAGTGGTTTGCTGTGTGTGTTTGTTGAGCAGTGGTTAGGGGTTCAAACCCTACTTGTGCCATGTTTCTCCCTTCTTCTTTTTTTACACTCGAATTTCGAACAATTAGCTGAAATGGTATTAGTATTAAATTGATACAGCAAAACCACAAACGTGCCCCTTGACTGGTTTGATCCACAACCAATTAAAATAGCAGTAATAATAACAAACATCAACAACAAACCAATATCCTACCAGATTATTCTAACTATTATGAAAACAAGTAACTTCCTGATATAAAACAACATGCACAGCAGTCAGCAACTTATAAACCAACGCTACAATTACCAACCTTATGTCCTTATGTAACAAGAACTGCGTAGAATAGTATGATACAAACCAAGTATTAATTCAATTAAAGCTATAGCAGACGAATCAACAAACTCAACATCAGCTAGTACTCAAAATGAAAAAGTAGTAAAAAACATATACTGATGAACAGTAGCAGCGCAGAACATTATACGAATAGAGCTTAAAACACTACTTAAGCTGCATTTAAGGAAAATTTAAATTGCAAATGGAACTGAAACTACAAGCAATAACAGATTGTGAACAATACTCAACTAAGCAAATCAAGCAAGTTGCACTAAAGTTTACACAACTAATAGCAACTAATGGATTTATACTAAAATGCAGAATGTAAATTGTAGAACTAAAGCAACAAATAAACAACTTGAATCAGAACGTATAGAACAAGTAGCAAGCGATTCTATCCTACTAACATTAAACTAAAAATTGCAGAAATCGAAATAAGAGAAATACCATGACTCAAGGCCTCCGTTGTTGGCGTGCTTATGATTGACTGAAATCGATATTCTAACCTATCTAGATCGTTCCATAACCGCTGCTACAAAGATCATCAGTGGAACCTCTTCGAACCAATTTTAACAACATCAACAGCTTCAAAGTGTAACCTTAAGCTTTTTTTTATTTTTTTGGTCTAGCTGAACAACACCCGGGCCTAAACTATCTCTTTTGGGTCTTCACGTCGCATCAACAAGAACAAGAGATACTACACCCCCTTTTTTTATACTTTCGGTACAGTAACAACAATTGACCACTAATTTTTTTTTCGCCTTCGTCACAGCAACTACACTATATAACAAGCGGCAACAACACTATTGTCTCTTTCTTTTTTTTCAAATCAAGCATCAACACAAAACAACTTTTTTAGTTCACCCCCTTTTTTTTACTCAAAATCAACAGTAACAACAATCCCTTTTTTTTCTCCTTGAATCAAACAGTAGCAACAAAAACAGCTCTTTTTTTTATTAATTAAAGCAGTACAAGAAAAATAATAATAAGAGCAAGATCCCCTTTTGCAATTTTCGAACAGTTAAAAAAACTAGCATCAATCACTTTTTTTTCGAACGGTAACAAATCACACTACTTCACTTTCTTTTTTCGATTCACAGTAACATTAAAACAATAAAATACCCTTTTTTTTAATCCGAACCGTAACCAGACCAAAATAAACAAACTTTTTCAAATTAAACAACAACAATTGCATATAAACTTAAAATATTTTGGAACTCAGAATTTCAATACCAACTTTATTCATTAATAAAAAAATTACAATGAAAACTGGAACCCCAAAAAAAAAATATAAAAACTAAGCCCTTTATATAGAGGGTCACAAGATTTCTAAAAAAACAAGAAGTACTAACCCTAAAATGATGTGGTTCCTCATTTACCCTTGGCATATTCTTGAGGATATGTTGTTTTTGAACTTGGTCTTGTGCTCCCATGTGATGTAGCAGGGTACTGAGATGATCATGGGCACCCATCTTGGAGTAAAAAGCAAGAAATCCATCCTAGCCATTGATTTGGTCTTCGGTCTTGATTCTTCTGACCCCATTTCACATGTTCTTGTCTTGGACTTGATCTTTACGTGATGGGGTTTGATGTGGGGTAGGAATTGAAAGTGATAGGAAAAGGATTAAGGTTTGAGATATTAAGATTAAAGATGGTGGCTGGTGGTTTTGATAAGAAAACCTAATCTCTGCCTTTGTTGTTTTTTTTTACGTTACAAACAATGGAGCCCTTTTTTCTCTTTTAACATATCGTTGCAACAAAAAAAATAGGGAAGGCCCAAGATTCAGTAAAAAACAAACATAGAATTGATTTTGGGCTCATTGGAAGTATAAGGTGGGCTTTGTTTTAGTTACAAATGAAAACAAATGGGCTAGTCTTTTTTTTCATATCAACGAATGGAGTAAATATTTGTTCTTAACTAATATTTTAACGGGCCGACTTGGCCCCTTAAACGGGTGCGGGTTGGTCCGTAAAATATTGTTTCGAGATTCGGGAGCGGTTTTTCATACCCATTTTATTGTCGGGTTTTGACTTTGACTTAAAAACTTCAAATGCTGTCGAGTCTATCCGAAAATGCCCGATTTTTGATCCGTTAAGTGCAATCCCGACTTTGGTTCTTTAAGGACCAAATATGTAAACTCTTGACATTTTAGGGACCATAATGTAATTTTAGGGTTTTACAAGGGTATAAAATGACAAGTCTTCAAACTTGGAGGACCAAACTTGTAAATCTTCAATTCTTGAGGGACTTTTCTTGGAAAATCAACACTTGGGTCTGGTTCATTGTGTGGCTTCGTTCCTCGTGTTCGTTTTTGCTTGTTTCTTGTGATCTTTTGTCATTTTCTCAATATCCGTACCTAAACTACACATGTAACAAACACAAACATATATTTGGCATTTTTCATGATATTTAGTACATTTTAAGCCCGTTTTGGACGATGAGACTACGTATAAAAGCAGTCTCATCAGAGCACGACTTGCTCCTACTACTACTATGACCAAGAGGAACTACATACCTCCTAGTCTACCTACTACAAATAACTATTCCAATGGTCCTAACACTCTTCTTATCTTTGGCATTGTATACTTGCCCATATTAGGAAGACTCGTATACAAAAGCTTCAACGTGAAGGTCTTTTAGAAAATATCAATGATGAATCATTTGATAAATGTGAGTCTTGTATCTCTGGAAAGATGACTAAGAAACCTTTTAATAGCAATATTGAAAGAGCTACTGATCTACTTGGATTAATACATAGTGATGTGTGTGGACCACTTAGACATGTGTCAAGGAAAGGTGCTAGCTACTTTTTAACATTTACGGATGATTATAGCCGTTATGGTTATGTTTATTTACTTAAGCATAAACATGAGGTATTTGAAACATTCAAAGTGTTTAAAGCAGAAGTAGAACTGCAATTTGGAAAGAAGATTAAAGCTCTTCGTTTTGATAGAGGTGGTGAATATTTAAGTCAAGAGTTTATAGATTATCTAAGTGAGAATGGAATTGTTCAGCATCTTACTTCTCCCTATACTCCACAACAAAATGGTGTATCCGAAAGGAGGAATCGTACATTATTGGATATGGTGAGATCTATGTTTAATCTTACAACTTTACCTTTATCCTTTTGGGATTATGCTTTAGAATTTGTTGTTCGCATTTTAAATATGATTCCCACAAAGAAGGTCGATAAGATACCATATGAACTATGGCATGGCAAGAAGCCATATTTGTCTTATTTAAAGGTCTAGGGTTGCGAGGCGTATGTGAAACGTGACTCGGGTGAAAAACTCCAACAATGATCTATAAAATGTATCTTTGTAAGATACCCTAAGGAAACTATGGGTTACTACTTTTATTATCTACTTGAGAACAAAGTGATTGTTTCTAGGTATGAAGACTTCCTTGAAAGTGATCTTGTAAATCAATAATTCAGTGGGAGAAATTATGATCTTGAAGAGAGTCATATAGATACATTACCTTCTGAAAACACTAGCAACGTAATTCCAGTAGAACCAGAAAGTCTGGCGGTTCCACCGGAATTAGTTCCTCTGCGTAGATGTGTAAGTATTATAAACACAAATAGCAATATATGTCTTAACATAGAGGATGATGATGAAGTAGGGGATCTCGGTGAACCTGCTAATTATAAATCCGCCATACTTGATCCTGAGAATGATAAGTGGATGGTTGATATGGATGAGGAAATGAGATCCATAGAAGTAAACAATGTTTGGATTCTTGTAGATCCACCATCAAATGCTAAAGTAGTGAGACATAAGTGGATATACAATAAGAAAACTGACATGGACGGAAAAGTATAATCCTATAAAGCTAGTTTAGTAGTTTTACTCAAACTTTTGGCGTAGACTACGAGGAGACATTTTCTCCTGTATCAGACTTAAGAGCTATTAGGATTCTCATAGCTATAGCAGCATACTATGAATATGAGATATGGCAAATGGACGTTAAAACTGCCTTCTTGAACGGTCGCTTAGATGAAGACATTTATATGCAACCACCAAAAGGGTATGTTGATCCTGAAAATCCAGGACACATGTGCAAACTTCAAAGATCCATCTATTGTTTGAAGCAAGCATCACGTCAATGGAATAAACGATTTGATGAAGAAATTAAAAAGTTTGGATTTTATTCAAAATCGTGATGAGCCACGTGTATATCACAAAGCTAGTGGGAGTAATGTAGTATTTCTAGTCCTATATGTTGATGACATATTAATCATGGGAAGTAACATTCCAAGACATAAAGCTGGTAAGGATTATCTTGGTAAATGTTTTTCTATGAAGGATTTAGGAGAAGCTGCATACATTCTAGGATACAAGATCTATCGGGATAGGAAAAGACGGTTAATTGGTCTAAGTCAAGATGCTTATATAGATAAGATATTGAAGAAGTATAACATGCATAATTCCAAGAAAGGTTTTCAACTTATGGAAGTTAAGCATAACCTGAGTCATGAGATGGATGCATCAACTCCTGAAGAGGAGGCATACATATAGAAGGTGCCTTATGCTTCGGATGTAGGATCTATTATGTATGCTGTTAGATGCACAAGGCCTGATGTGGCGTTTGCTCAGAACTTGGTCAGTATATACCAACAGAATCCAGGGAAGATCCACTGGACTACTGTTAAACATATCCTACAGTATTTGAGGAATACGAAAAGAAATGTTTTGGTATTAGAAGGGTAGCCATATACATAACTAAATATGGTTTGGATTAGGAATTTTATTGGAGATCTTGGGAAGATGCTTACAATAAAAGAACCTAATTAATATGTATTGGGAAAATTCTGCCGCAATCATATTCGCTAATGATGTTGGAATCATGAAGGGCGCCAGACACTTTATGCGTAGACATCACTACGTCCGAGAACAAGTTGAAGCTCGTGAAATCAAATTAATAAAAGTTCACACAGATGATAACGTAGCTGATCCTTTAACTAAGGCTTTTCCTATACCAAAGGTAGTTAAGCATGCCAAGGCGATTGGGCTGCAACTAGCTAGTGAACTCATGCAATAAATATGTGATTAGTATTTGGATAAAGGATGTTATGACATTATTATATAATGAAATAAACATTTAGTTTCGTTTATTCTTATTATTTAATAGTGTATCCAATTTTACATGTTTTAATCCATGAATAAATTGTTATCTAAATGTCTGTTGTCGATTAATAATATGGGAATATTATTAAATTAAGACAAATCAAAATTGTGATAGAGTATACATGAAAGTATCTTGATCGATTTTGGATGATATTCGATGAATCGAATATTGGACTTATCCCGACTATATGATTTTACTTTGTGGATCTTTGTCATCAAGTAAAAGATAAATAGTTATCCTTAGACCCGAGATACCAGGAAACTGTTATGAATCTAGTGCATCTCTGTGGAATAATCTAACGCTAAACGTAACTGGTAGCTATAAGGATTATTTTCGGAAGCGTTGCAAAATTTATAAGTTTTGCTCGTAGTCGATATGGAATTTATTTCCTCCAATTTCGTTTTGGAGTTTAATACAGTTGGGCCCCTCATGGGATTAGTAAGATGTTTGTGTGGCCACGCCCAAATTTATTTTGGTAATCTTGCTGAATCTGTGAACGAGAAACAAAATGGTTAATGAAAGGAATGACTAAGATCCATAGCCTTATTAACGTTGTATTAAAAATAAAAGGATAATAATAATGATGAATCTTTAAAAGGTTTTTATCCAATAGACCTTACTCGAGTTGTACTAGAGACATTGCTAAGTGTAACTAGACGCTAGTCAATGTAATCACGATATTCGAAATATGTCCAAGTGGGAGCTGAAAGTTTATGGACTTATATTTAATATTCCTGTGATAGGATTGAACTCGAGATTACGGGATTGCACTCAATACGTAAAGAGTTAATTTATTGTATTTATTAATTTATTTAATAAATATATTTATTGTATTTATTAATTTATTTAATAAATATATATTTATGTATTTATTAAATTAAACCGAGACATAACTTTAACGATCGTTAATTAATTAAGAGTTAAGTATTAACGAGTGTTAAATAAATATATAGTAAGTAAATAAAAAGAAAGAAGTTTGGAAGATTTTGGAACACTCCTAAGGGGGTATTTGGTCGGTCGGTTATGGAGGAAAAAAGAAGGGGAAAAACTTCCCTTTTTTGTTTTAGGTTAAAAGCTTAGGCCTATATAAACAATCCTTCTCCTCATAATTCAAGACACAAAAATCTCTCCCCTCTTCTCTCTCTTTGGTCGATCGTAAGACAACCCACACAAGGGTTTTGGTTAGTTTTCTTGTTTGATCAATTTTATTTATTATCTAGTCCTAGCCTCTCTCTAAGGTTGTTGGGTAGATTTATTACAAGCCTTGTAGCTCGGTTTACACGTGCTAGAATCATGGTTAGCTCGTTGTATTACATGTGTACAAGATTGTAATATAGTCTTACTTTAGACTATATCTTGGTGGTGTTTGTTATAAACCCTAATTGGTGATTCGTTCTTCGTCTTGTGGATTTGCTTTTGCGTAAAGGTATGTAACCCTAATTCGAATAATTATAAATGTGTTATTATTATGATCTTGTTAAGTGCTTCCGCTATGTGTGCTTTGATCTCGTTTAGGGTTTTATATAATTGTTATGATGTTTATAAACCTTCAATTAGAGCATGCACTAGGTTTCTAAATACAATATATTTTCAATTTAGTTATGACACAATTAATAAGTATGTAACTAAAGAATATTAAGTTATTACGGTATTATGATATAGTCTCACAATATCAATACTCATAAGATACCACATAGTTTTGGTATGTCTTGAGTGATAAATAAACTTCTTTAAAAATAGTTGATTTTGATAACGTGAAATACTTTACCTTCAAAAGTTGTCAATGTTTGGAAATTGAGTATACAAAGTATATACTTAAATATTACTCCGATCTAGAAGGAAACTAAGACACCATCAAGCTATGGAATGTGATGAATCACACTAAGTCTTAAAATTAATGTTTTGAATTCGTCAAGAAATATCAAGGTATTTTGTGACATGTCTAAAAGATAACAATTTTTTATTGGCCTACATGCTAATTATTTGAAGAATAGTCTATGATTACAAAAAGCAATTGGGAGGACTCGTAGATCTTTAAGAGATAATAACAAAATACTCAACTTTCTAAATATACTAGCAAATGTCATAATGAGGGTGAACATTAAAATGTTAAACCTCGTGATGATAGAACTCACATTCATAGATCCGCAAGGATATCCCTAGTACTTGAATGATATATTGATATGTCAATACTAGGGAATGTAAGTTAGAGGATCATGGTGAACCGGCTAACCATATAGATGTATTTGAATCTTGAATGTCATGATTTAATAAAAATATGAATGAGTAGATGCAAGTCCATAGAAGATAATAAATTTTTGGAAACTTGATTAATCTTTAACCAGTCGGTTAGACCATGAGGTGTATATAAGTTTCTTTAGTGAAAGATTCATATGGACAACATTGTACACATGATTAATGTGGAATAAGTGATAAAAAAGTTCTACACACAGTATTTTAGTAAAGATGATTTATTGTCATGATGTTTTTATAATGATAAACATGACAATGTAATATTTAAACTCTTTTTTTATGATTACATTAGCAAGAACGATTCTAATTAAAGAGTTTACAAATTACAATAATCTTTATGTAGTGTACATAATGCAAGAATCCATGTATGGATTAATGTATGCATCTAAGGGAGTACATCTAAAAGCTAGTGGGAGTGTTATGTTTATTTCTTTAAATTACATATGATGTATTACATATGATGTATAACATATGAAAAGTATATTCTACCTAAGTTTGGAATAAAATTTTCATATGAAAGGGTATAAAAATTAAACGTATGACCTTGATTTATATATGTTTATTGTAATAAACATTTGTGGTTAATTAAATCCAACACAACATGAAATATTATTTAGAAAGTCTCAATGAATATATCTCATTTGATGAGAGTTGACATGAGATGGATACTTAAGGGATTCATCATGAAAAACATATTGTGTATATGGATAGTTGTAAAACTTGTATAAGTACAAATAGATTTGACAACAACGATTGCTTTAAGAGGAAATCATTTAGATGATTAGTACAAATGTTATGATAAGCTTTGTTTGGTATAGAATGATTATTACTTATTTGAATTGTTCCAAGTAATGAATATTCTATGTGATAATAAGATATACTTATCATTGTCAACAAACTTAAAGTTTAGAAAGACCCAAATATGATCATAGTAATAATTTAAAGTTTATAGATTATAATATATCTTAGTGATGTTTCTTGACATGGATGAGAGTCAATACTAGTGATAGGAATATGTGGACTATTTATGTTCAATTAAGCATAATGTTGCAATACATATTAAAAGAATAAATAATACTTCATACTTTAAGAAGCTATTAAAGATGATTGTCTTCAATAAGGTGTTTAGTTGGACTCACACACCTTATAGAATGTAGTACAACAATACTCCCAGTTTGTTGTGTGTTCATATGTAGAAACATACATAAAACAATCATTATATATGTTCTGAGATCTTCACAATTGTGAATTTGAAACAAGTATTCTCAAAATTCCAAAGATCAAACCTAGTAGAGTTCATGAAATATATGCCTTGACAACAAGTATGATCGTCATATCTTGAGGTATGATTTTTCAACTAAGGTTATCATGCATTGATCTTTTAGTATTTGGATAAAGGATATTGTTAACAATAGTTATTTATTAGTTGAAGTATTTGATATGTTTGATTTTTATTTTTATTTATTGGTCCTATTTTGGCGTGTTTAAATCCTTGAATAATATGTTATTATAAATAGTCTATGTCGATTAATTACATGAGAATATAATTTAGTTAAGACATATTTGAGTGGTGGTAATATTCATAGAATATGTAAGAAAGGTTCACCAACTCACACAATATTCAAAGGTTTCATATTGAACATCTCCTACTAACAAGTCAATCACTTTATGGATCGGCGTCATTAAGTGAAACTTGTAAATGATTTACATTACTAAATCCTTTTACTTGAGATGCAAGCAGGTCTTATATATGTGGATGGTACTTTTTGTTATAGTTCTAATGCTATCATGAATAAATTAAGGCTATAATCATTTGTATCTTGAAACATGTAAGAGGCACGTGTTGTCAAGATAGAATTTGTTCATTCAACAAGACTTGAAGAATAATGATACTGCGCCCCTCGTTTAATTAATCAGATGTATGTACGGCCGTACCCAATGGTAATCTAGAATTGTCTCGATTAGATTGGTAATCTTGATTCAATTATGTAATACGAAAAACAGAATAGTTAACATGGAATGACTGCGATCCATATCCATTGTGAACATGGCATTTGAGAAACAAAAGAATTGTAAATGTTCAAATCATTTAAATGTACTTTATGGAAAACTACACTCGAGAGTTTTCGGGAGTATCGACGTGTTGCTAGACGGTAACCGATGTTATTATATTATATTATTATGCATGTACAAGTGGGAGCTGAAGGAATATGTACATGAAATAATATATGTCCGGAAGTCGTCCCGTGCCTAAGGAGATGCATGTGTAAATCGTTAAGAAATATATAATTAATATTGTATTAAATATTAATTATAGTTAAACAAATAAACTAATAAAGGAAAGTTAAGAAAAAAGAAACAAAAGCCCATGGGCTTAGTTGCTTGATCACCAAGTTATTACAAGTATATAAGGAGGTCTTAGATACCTTATTATTCACCTGTAATCCCTAAATCTTTTCTCCTCTCTTCCCAATTAGGGTTTCGGTTCGTTCGATTGGTTCGACCATGAAGAAAGAAACAAGGGTTTCTTTAGTTGATTGATTCAAGTGGTTTGGGTTATTGGTGGTTTAACACTTACGTACTAGTATACTTATTGCTTGTATAAACGTATTGTGTGCGTATAATTAGAGAAATCGTTGTTTGATCTTTATTGGGTTTTCAGTTATTTGATTGTTCGATAAAGGTTATGGATGGCAACGGAGCGGGTTTGGGGCGGGGCGAGCATCCCCATCCCCAAACCCGATTACTAAAGTTATCCCCAAACTCGCCCCGATCCCCGTCGGGAATTTAATCGGGGCGTCCCGTCGGGGTGAGATGCTCGCACAAACCCAACTCATACTAATCGGGGATCTTATCGGGGTATTGTCTTTGAGTGCACTTCTCTACCAATGTCCCACCATTTGATATTTATTACTCCATTATTTTTAGAACACTAGTAATAGTTTCAAACTTTTAAATCTTATTAATATCAGTTTCAAACAAGGGTTATTGAGTTTTCAACGATAGTATCATATTTATGACAAATTACAGTAAAAAGAAGTTACAACTTAAAAAAAATGACATTTAAGTAAGTTTTTTGCAATGTTACATTCTTACAAAAATTAACAATGTTAGCGAAATACTTTTTTACTACCGATTGAGTAACAAAAGATTTCATACATAGATATATTTGTGTATGTCTATATATTAATCGGGTGGGGCGGGTCGGGGATGTTATTCTTCACCTCCGCCCCAAACCCGATTAAAAATCCCCGTTTAAGCCTCAAACCCGCCCCGTAACCTGATAAGTGTGCCCCGCCCCGCGCCAATTATTTCAGGTTTCGGGTCTTTCCGTCGGATTCGGGTTTTTTGCCATCCCTAATAAAGGTGAATTAATTCATTGCTAAAATGTACGCTTTTTTTTATCGTGTATGTTAATTATTTGTATATACATGATTTTAATTATTTTGCTGCATACTCATACTTATTAACGTGTTAGTATGATTAAATGTTTTTATAAATTCCAACAATAACGACCAACATGTTAGAGTTAATGTATCATGAGTGTTTTATCACCGAAACACGAAGTTAAGATGGGTTTATGTAGAATATTTCATCTCAAGAGTTTTCTTGTAAAAATGCATAATAAAAACATAAAGTTTACAATTACCTTTTATTATACCTATCAGATAATCAAGATTGTTAAAAAAGAGGTTGTTCTTTAAAAAAAGTTACTGGTACTATACCTTCTAATCTTCTATCATTCAAACTTCGAAGTGACATGTATATAATTAAATAATGCTACACGTCCATAATAAAATATTAAAAATAAATGCAAGAGTCAAGAAGTGCATACCAATATATACTACAAATTTCCAAAGAGCTAAGACGATCGTAACTAAAGTGGAATGTAAATTAATCAAGGGAGACGGCATATATATATACAGGCAATGCCCTATATCTTGGACTTTAGTTGTGTAACATTAATCTTCTTCTTTTTTCCACAAGGAATTGAACTGAAATTTTTCTCCACATTTTCTAGATATGTTCATTTCAGTTGGTAAGGTTGGGGTTGCCATCGTTGTTTGCCTATATTGTTTTCTTTACTCAAGCAGAACCGATGGAACAAAAATTTTTCCAAAAGATGCGAATGTATCATCATTCCTGGTATTTGGAGACTCCTTCGTCGATCAAGGGAATAATAACTATGTCAATACATTGGCTAAGGCTGATGTTCCCCCATACGGAAAGGATTTTACCGGAGGTAAACCAACCGGAAGGTTCAGCAACGGAAAAACAGTAGCTGACTTCTTAGGTACATATATATTCTCTTTTTATTGACATAGTGAAATTTCACACAACTAATAGATATAGGATACGGTACATGAACACTGTCTCAGCTATAATGTCGGTGTACGTTTAGTAGCCTTACTTAGAGGTATCTCTCTGTGTGGAGATCGAGTTTCCGCTCTTCCTACCAGATTCTTAGAATTATTCTAACATGTAGTGGGCAAATCTGCAAGTTAACATCCATAACAATCAAGTACGTGCATAAGTTTGTAAACGACTACACTAAAGTTGACATTATGCTTCCTTATTTCACATAAATATATAAAAATCATTTTTAACATTACCTTGTTACATTATGTTATCGTAGTATTTACATTCTTTATTATCAAATTCTCAGCAAGTGCATTAGGAGTGAAGGAGTATCTTCCAGCATATCTAGACCCTTCGCTACAAGAAAACGATCTTCTAACGGGAGTAAGTTTTGCTTCTGCTGGCGCTGGGTATGATCACCAAACAATCACAATAACGGTATGCATGCATATTTTCCTTGAATTTTAATTTGCTATTTACACTCCCAACTCCTATAATTTTTGCTCATGCAAGTGACTTACTTTTTTGGGTGTCAATATAGTCTGCTCTGTCCCTATCAGTCCAACTAGACATGTTCAAACAGTATATTGAGAAGCTCAAGAGGAACGTCGGAGACGAAGCTGCCAAAGAAATTATTACCAACAGTGTATCATTGGTAGTAATAAGCGGCAACGATTTGTTTCTAAGTTATTATGACATTCCCGTTAGAAGACTACAATATGATCTTCCTACTTATGATAACATGCTCGTGAAGTTGGCGCTGAATTTTGTCCAGGTATCGATTTTCTATCAGTTTTCTGTGATCAGTGAGAAGTTTCGTTTCAAAAATTATTGTTACTACTGGTGCGTGAATGCTTTATGTAGAAATTTCATGAAACGTACAAATTTTTATTTAGAAAAGACACACAAATGAAATCATATTAATATTTGTTTAAAATGATACTAATTACCGATGAATGTTCTTTAATATTTATTGAAGGAACTATACAAACTCGGTGCAAGAAGGATAGCCGTCTCGAGTGCATCCCCAATAGGCTGTTATCCGGCACAGAGAACTCTAGCTGGGGGACCACTTAGAGAGTGCCCAGAGGAGAGAAATAAGGCTGCACACTTGTTTAATGAAATGCTGAAACCACAGCTCCAACATTTTGAAAGCAGTTTTCCTGAGTCAAGGGTGGCCTATATAGATTTCTACAATCCTGTGCTAAACATGATCGAAAACCCTCACCAATACGGTACTTAGTAATTTAATATATTGTTTTTTAACATAGCTATAGTGACATTTGTAAGTACAAAGCCGTATATATAGCTTCGTTACAAATAATTTACAATGTTTAGTAGCTATTCCTCGATCGTAAATTATGGATTTTGACATTTCAATAAGCTTAAAGCTTTTCTTATTTTCTATAGGATTAGAAGTGACAGACAGAGGTTGCTGTGGAACAGGAGTTATAGAAGTGGGGCCCCACTTTTGTAACGAGCTCAGCCCATTATGCCACAACAGCTCTAAGTTCATGTACTGGGATAGTGTCCATTTATCAGAAACAGCATGTAACATCTTTGTAGATCTTATCAAATCAGATTTGGTGAATGCTTTGTTCTAATGAAACCATAATTTGGTTTTCAGGCTCAAACATTGTTGGTATTAAACTTTCTGGCAAATACTAGTTGGTATTATAGTATCCACAAAATTAATGGGAACTGGCCAACTCCATATGGTCTCTTATTCTCTCAATTTGTTCCTGATTTTTTTGAAACACATTTTTATTTTATAAGTGGGAGTTCTATTGATTAATAATGGTGTGCAATGAGAGGATAAAAAGGCACCAGAGGGGGTGTAAATCAAGGGATTACATGCTATCGTCTATAGTTTAATAAGAATATCAATGCTACCTGAACTAAGGAAATGAAAAGAAAACTATTAGAAATGACGTTGGATTTGAATGACCAGTGTTAATGCGATTTGGTAAAGTTATTAGATAACCGAATTTATGGTTGCATGTTTTATTATAAAAAAAAGAAAAAATTTCAAAAATCGTCCCTATCATTTACACAGAATATCAACTTTCATCCCTATCTCAAAATAACTCCATGAATCGTCCCTATCGTTTACAACTACGATCAAAGTTCGTCCCTATCTTAGATGAAGGTTAGTTTTAACTGTTAACTTTTGAGAATAGAGGGGTATTTTGGTCCTTTCATTACCACCCACTTTTCACATTAAAATCTCATTATTTCTTTTTTCTTTTTCTTATCTCTCTCTCCCTCTCTCCCATCTCCAAACTACCACCACAGCTCCAAACCACCACCATAATATGCTCAATCCTAATCCCATCATAATAAAAAATAAACCCAGATCCATATACGAAAAAATACGAAGAAATGGTGGATTCATGATTCGTCTCTTGTTGAATTCGATGTGGAGGTACTCGACAGAAAGCAACAACATATCTTTAAGCCACCATCGCAACCACCTTCAAACCACCACCGCAACCAATTCAAACCTGCCCTCGCTACCACCATTAAACCCACCACTTTCCAGATCTGTTAATCTGTTGAGGAGTTGTAACCAAACATCACAACCGGATCTAAATCATGAGAGCCGGACCAGTCGTTCATAGTCGAAATCTAAAACGCCTTAGCTGCCGGAAACATCCTAAACGACTTGTCAGCAACTGGGAACAATAAAACATGCAGTAACAACTTCGATATCTCAAAGAGGGCGAATTTATTGCCAGGAAACATTATGTTTCAAGATTCTACTTTGATATAGATTTTAATTAAGATGAGAAGAAATAGAAAGAAAAGGAGATGAAAGAGAGTGGTACAGTTTGTCAAGATAGACTAGAGATGTTATTGGTTCAACTTTGTTATGGGATAGTAAAATAAGAAGTACAAGGGTCAAAATGAAACGGTACTATAATTGTTTTTAAGTTTTAATTATAGGCAGAGTGTTCCAGTGATGTTTTGATACGGCATAGATGTCTCATAAAAATGGGGAAACCTCAAATGACTAATTTCCCAACGGATGTTCAGATCTGAGGGAAATGATGATAACCCATATGGATTTAAGAGTTTTAGTGATTCAGGCGAATCATGAATCCTCCACTTTTCATATATGGATCTGGTTTTTTTTTATTATGATGAGATTGGGATTGAGCAGACCATAGTGGTGGTTTGGAGCTATGGTAGTGGTTTGAAGATGTGAAAGAGGGAGAGAGATAGGAAAAAAAAATAATTAAAAGAAAAAAGAAATAATGAGATTTTAATGTGAAAAGTGGATGGTAATGAAAGGACCGAAATACCCCTCTATTCTGAAAAGTTAACAGCTAAAACTAACGCCCATCCAAGATAGGGACCAATTTTGATCCAAAGTGTAAACGATAGGGACGTCTATGCACTTAGTTTGAGATAGGACCAAACTTGATGTTTGGGGTAAACGATAGGGACCAACCGTGATATTTTTTCAAAAAAAAGGTAGCGTCTATTGGTCAGTGAAAAATAAGAGGAATCACACGTGGAATGGGCATTTATTTATTCAAGGGAAACATCATATCATTACAGCTCAGAGTTAAAGAGATCTATTGAGGCCATGCCCTATACCTTAGACTTTGGTTATGTAACTTTTATCTTCCTTTTTGTTATTTCAAAAGGTATTGAACTGAAATTTTTTCACCCTAGTTTCTAGATATGTTCCTTTCAGTTGGCAAGCTCACGATCTTCATTTGTCTATATAGTTTTCTTTACTCAAGCAGGACCGACGGAACAACAATTTTGCCAAAAGATGCGAATGTATCAGCATTCCTAGTATTCGGAGACTCCTTGGTCGATCAAGGGAATAATAACTATGTCGATACTTTGGCTAAGGCTAATGTCCCCCTATACGGAAAGGATTTCTTTTGGCTTAATAAATTGTCTGCTTTGTATTGTTCAATCTTAACAATATATAATGTACATAAGATGATTCTAGAACCACAAATAATGAACCGGGCTTTAATAACGGCCCATATGCTAAATAATAATATCAACTAACACTCCCCGGCAGTTAGAGCGGAGGTGATCGAACGCTCAAACTGGTACGGAACTCCTCAAATAAAGTTGAAGGCAACCCCTTCGTAAAAATATCAGCATACTGATAACGTGAAGGCACATGAAGAACACGAACTTGACTTCGAGTAACCATGTCACGAATAAAATGGATATCAATCTCAATATGCTTCATCCGCTGATGTTGCACTGGATTTGCAGTCAAATAAATAGCACTAACATTATCACAATAAACAAGAGTGGCAGACAATAAAGGGGAATGTAATTCTTGAAGAAGATTTCGGATCCAAGCAGTCTCAGCAACGGCATTTGCTACACCCATGTACTCAGCCTCAGCACTAGATCGTGAAATAGTATGTTGACGCTTAGATGACCAAGACAAAAGGTTATCCCCTAGAAATACACAATAACCCGAAGTAGAGCGCCTAGTAGTCGGACAACCAGCCCAATCAGCATCAGAGTATGCAACAAGAGAACCCATGGGGGATGCATAAAGTTGTAAACCAAAATCCAATGTACCACGGACATAACGAAGCACACGCTTAAGAGCTGCCAAGTGGCGCTCCCGAGGATCATGCATAAAAAGACAAATTTGTTGTACTGCATAAGAAATGTCCGGGCGAGTGAAAGTAAGATATTGTAGACCACCTGCAAGACTGCGATAAAGTGTAGGATCTGAAATTGGATCCCCATCAGAACCAAGTTTGGGTTCTGTATCAACTAGAGTCCGAGTAGGATTGCAATTAACCATATGTGTCTGCTCCAAAAGTTCCATAGCATATTTTCGCTGAGAGAGGAACATACCTGTAGAATCACGAGTAACAAATATCCCCAAAAAGTAATTAAGGGGTCCCAAGTCAGTCATTTCGAACTCCTTATGTAAAGAAGAAATAATACACTGCAACAAAGCTGTAGAGGAGGCTGTCAGAACAATGTCATCAACATAGATCAATAAGTAAGCAACCTCGGTACCATGCTGGTAGATAAATAACGAAGAATCACGTCGACTAGAAGAGAATCCAACTCGAAGAGCATAACTGGCAAACCGTTGAAACCAAGCACGCGGTGCTTGTTTTAAACCATATAATGATCGCTGCAAATGACAAACATGTTGGGGAAAGCGAGAATCAACAAATCCTGGTGGCTGATACATATAAACAGTCTCTGATAAATCGCCATTAAGAAAAGCATTTTTAACATCTAACTGATGAACTGGCCAACCACGCGATAAGGCGAGGCTAAGAACTGTACGAATAGTATCCGGTTTAACAACTGGACTAAAGGTGTCCCCACAATCAACACCAATTTGCTGACTACGCCCGTTAGCAACAAGACGGGCCTTGTACCGGCTTAAAGATCCATCCCCGTGATACTTATGTTTAAACAACCACATAGATCGAACCACATTAACATTTGGTGGTGGTTTTGGAACAAGAACCCAAGTACCATTTTTAACTAAAGCATTATATTCATCATACATAGCATCACGCCAGTTAGAATCGGATAACGCAGTGGAAGGAGACTTAGGAATAGGAGAAATATGAGACGTATGCAAATTAAAACGTGGATTAGGCTTGACAATACCAACTTGAGCACGTGTGACCATAGGGTGAGTCCGAGTAGAGGGAGGTTGGGCGGATGTAGTTGGCCCGATACATGTATTTGGGTCGATTGTTGAATGATTTGATGTAGTTGGGTTGGTAGTGGATTGTGGGGATGTAATTGGGTCGGTAGGTGGTGTAGGTGATTGTGTTGTGGAGGTTGGGCTGGTAGATGGTTGGTTTGTTTGGGCCATATGAGGGGAGGATGTGAGATGGGTTGATTGGGTCGATTAGGTCGGATTGCTAGGAGAAGAACTAGTGTGTATTAAAGTGCGAGTTAGTGGTGTCTGGTTAAGAAAATCATATGATGGTTGAGTGATATGGGAACGGGATTTGTAAGGAAATTGTTGTTCATCAAACGTGACATGTCGTGAAAGTATAATTTTGTTGGTGGAAAGGTCAAGACAACGGTAACCACGATGGAAGGCGGGATATCCTAGAAAAATGCAACGCGTGGCTCTCGGGGCTAATTTATGAGGGGAATCAAGGTGGGGGTATCATAGACAACCAAATATACGAAGGCTGGAATAATCAGGTTCCTTGTGAAATAATTTTGTACATGGTATGTCATTGTTTATTGCGGTTGAGGGAAGAAGGTTAAGGAGATATACGGCCATATGAAGAGCCTCGACCCAAAATGTTGGTGGAAGGTGGGCTTGGAAAAGTAGAGTACGAATGACGTTATTTATAGTTCTAATCATTCGCTCCAATTTCCCGTTTTGTTGTGAGGTTCGGGGGCAAGAAAAACGAAATTGAATACCATTTGTCTCAAAAAGGTGAAGAAGATTGGTGTTATCAAACTCACCACCATGGTCACACTGAAACGCTTTAATTTCACACTTAAACTGGTTTTTGACATAAGAACGAAAATGTACAAACTTTTGAAAAACTTCAGATTTATGACGTAACGGGTAAATCCATACATAATGAGAAAAGGATCAAGAAACAAGACATAATATTTAAAACCTCCATCACTAACAATTGGAGATGTCCAAATATCAGAATGAATAATGTCAAAACAACTAGAAACTTGAGTGTGCGAATTAACAAACAGAAGTTTCACATGTTTGCCAAGTTGACAAGCATGACAAATATGTGAAGTCTTCTCTTTATTACACGAAATAAAGTTACGAGAGACAAGAGAACGTAGCACCTCCGTGCCGGGGTGTCCGGACGTTGATACCACGTGGCAGGACTGAGAGAAAGTAATGCACTAGGGATAGTAGATGGCGTGGTAACTGGGTAAAGGTTTCCCGAACTGTCACATCTGAGAAGAATATGACGAGACAAAAAATCCTTCACAGAGAAACCAAATTCATCGAATTCAACAGTACATTTGTTATCTCTAGTGAATTGGCGAACAGAAATGAGGTTTTTAATTATATTAGGGGTGACAAGAACATTATGAAGGTACAAAGGACGATTAAGAGTTGGCAAGATGCTAAGGCCTGTGTTGATGACGGGTATTGTTTTTCCGTCACCAACACGAACAGATGGATATAAACAAGTGTTAAAAGTAGTACTTAAATTACAAGTATGTGAGTTTAAATGAGAAGATGCACATGTATCTATATTCCATGTAGGATCATTGACGTTCACAGTATTAAAAGCATTAGGCAGCAACATTTCTCGAGTTTGAATTGGGCCTGTAGACTGCGTTGAATACTCATCATGGGCTGGAGTACCTCGTCCAATCAATCGTGATGGACCACTGAACATATTGTTTTGATAAATTGGATCTTTGATGAAGCTTCCGTTGAAATTAATTATTGATAACCAACTTGCAAACAAAATGGACTAAAGAAATCTCGTACACCTTTTTTTTTTCAACAAATCAACTAAACATTTATATTTAATTGAAATGAGACAAATGGAAGTCAACAATGACGGAGTAAAATAACTATTTATCTGAAGAAAGAGAATCGTAGTGGGGGTGATTTAGGATGAAGAAGAAACGAACACTTGTAACAGTCGAAATATACAAGTTGACTTTTTTTTTAGAGAAATTAGGAGAAGATTGGTTTTGCTCTGTTTACCATTTTGTCTTAATAAATTGCCTGCTTTGTATTATTCAATCTTAACAATATATAATGTACATAAGATGATTCTAGAACCACAAATAATGAACCGGGCTTTAATAACGGCCCATATGCTAAATAATAATATCAACTAACAATTTCATGGGTGGTAAACTAACCGGAAGGTTCAGCAACGGAAAAACAATAGCCGACTTCTTAGGTACACATATATTCTCTGCAACTTTATTCAATCCATAAACTCGAACTCAACTAGTATACATGTTGTGACAATCAAGTATATGGTTGTGCTGAGAGGGCAAGGAGTCATGGCGGCGTGGGATGCCAAACCCACGGCGCGACTCGCGTTATGACTCCGGAGAATGAGAAAAATCGCGGCGTGGGGTTGGTGCGTGGGTAAACCCACGTCGCGTGAGTCCAGGTTTCAGCTTTTTTTTTCTAATTTTTTTGTGTTTTGTATGTGTATTGGGAAAGAAGAAAGGGGTATTGTGTGTATTGTGGGACCAACATTCACCCATCACTTGAAGTGATGACTCCCCACTTTTTTTCATGTGAATGAGTGAGTGAGTTTCGATGACGTGACACCCGAAAAACTCATCACTTGGAGTGATGGTTCCTTATGCTATGAGTCCATCAAAGATAGCATTGAATATATCCTTATATTTTAAAAACATATACCGTTCATTTTAACAACATTTTTTGATCCATTAGCAAGATGGTTCAATCTTCCACAAACAATATCTTGATGATCCTCTTCCCATCAATTTTCGACAACAGAATTTGATGTAGCGGAAAAACAAAGTAGTAAAGATAGATAAATGAATATGTTGATTCTAAAGAATGCCAGACACAATCCTTCCAACTATCATTGATTCAAAAAGAATACCGATAATCAGATAAACTCTAACAATCGTTGATTCAACGAATACCAGATTATTTGGATGAAATCGAACAATAAACCCTAACTTGGATTTAAGGTTGATTAAGAAAAGATTAAAAGTCTGTAATTTTTATTTATAACTCAAAAACTGAATACAATAAACCCCAAGCCCTATTTTTATAAGATAAACTTAATTTGGAGAATAATTTAACAAATTATTCTATAAACTTAAAATAAGAAAAGTAAATAAAATGTAAACATAAAAATAATTTCCAGCAGACATAAAAATAATGTTCATGCATTATTTAAAGAAACTAAATAAAAGACATAGATCATCAAACAAATAATACTCCTGCATCATTCTCCCCTTCTTTGAAAAGACTCGACCTCGAGTCTTGATTGTCTTCAAACCCAATGTACTGACCATGATAGTTTGGATCATTGTAGAACAAAGATTATTAGCCACAACTACAGTGTTTTCAATGTTATCTTTTTTCCTACCAAATTCTTTTTTCCCCGTAAATCCCTCTTTTTCCTCAATGATATCTTCATAAACTAGCATCGGTTCTTCTTCATATTCATCAAATATGGGAGGTGCATCATAATCATCACTAGCCGCACCATAATCTTCCCATTCATCAGAAGATGAACCATCAACCTCAAAAAACGGATATTCTAACATCTTAATCAGAAACCTCGCTTTGATACCAACTGATGTAGCGAAAAAACAAAATAGCAAAGATAGATAATTGAATCTGTTGATTCCAAAGAATGTCAGACACAATCCTTCCAACTATCGTTGATTCAAAAAGAATACCGATAATCAGGTAAACTCCAACAATCGTTGATTCAACGAATACCCGATTATTTGGATGAAATCGAACAATAAACCCTAACTTGGATTTAAGTTGATTAACAAAAGATTAAAAGTCTGTAATTTTTATTTATAACTCAAAAACTGAATACAATAAACCCTAAGCCCTATTTTTATAAGATAAACTTAACTTGGAGAATAATTTAACAAATTATTCTAGAAACCTAAAATAAGAAAAGTAAATAAAATGTAAACATAAAAATAATTTTTAGCAGACATAAAAATAATGCTCATGCATTATTTAAAGAAACTAAATAAAAGAAATAGATCACCAGACAAATAATACTCTTGCATCATAATTGAAACACAAGCTTTGTTAACAAAAATCACTCCTACAATGCAAACTTATCGTATTTTCTCATTATTTGCATTTGATATTAATTTCTAAGCGCATTGGGAGTAAAGGAGTATCTTCCGGCATACCTCGACCCTTCGTTACCAGAAAAAGATCTTCTAACAGGAGTAAGTTTTGCTTCTGCTGCCGCTGGATATGATGAACAAACGAACACATTATCGGTATGCCTGCATATCTTGCCTTCAGTTTCTCTATTTACTCGGAAATTTGTTTTCAATAAATGAAACTACCAATATGTGTCCACGCGCATTTAACTTGTGCTGATGTACTCGACTTACTATATCGGGTTTTTGTCAATTATTAGTCTGCTCTGTCACCATCAGCCCAAGTAGACATGTTCAAACAGTATATTGAGAAGCTTAAGAGGAACATCGGAGACGAAGCTGCGATTGAAATAGTTACCAACAGTACGTCGTTGATAGTAATGAGTGGCAACGATTTGTTTATAAGTTACTATGACATTGGGTTTAGAAGATTTCAATATGATGTTCCTACGTATGATAAAATGCTGGTAAAGTTGGCGCTGAATTTTGTACAGGTATCGACTTTTAATTAGTTTTCTATGATGGATTATCTTTGCAGATTGATAGTAGTTATTAATGAAAGTTTCGTGACAGATACAAAAATGAAATGAAAAGAAACAAACAAATAAAATCATATGTAATTGAGCCGGAAAAAGTTGTTTATTTACCAATCAATGTTTTAAAAAAATCATTGAAGGAACTATACAAACTCGGTGCAAGAAGAATAGCTGTCTCAAGTGCATATCCAATAGGCTGTGTACCGGCACAGAGAACTATAGCTGGAGGACCACTCAGAGAGTGCGCAGAGGAGAGAAATCAGGCTATACAGTTGTTTAATGAAATGCTAAAAACCCAGCTTCAACATTTTGAAAGCAATTTTCCTGGGTCAAGGGTAGCCTATATTGATTTCTACAATCCTGTGATACACATGACTGAAAATCCTCATCAATACGGTACTTACTAATCAAGTATATTGTTTTTCTAATTAAGCTAGCTTTATAAGCATTAGTGAGATTTATAAGTACAAAGTCGAAATGCTTGTTCACAATCAATTTATATTGTTTAGTAGCTATCTCTCCATGGTCATTCCTAACTATCATCTGTAAATTATGGATATTGACATTTCAATAAGCCATAAGCCTTTACGTTTTTTCTTTTCTAGGATTTGAAGTTACAGATAGAGGTTGCTGTGGAACAGGAGTTATAGAGACGGCTTTTTTGTGTAACGAACTCAGCCACAACAGCTCTAAGTTCATGTACTCGGATGGTTTCCATTTTGGGATTTTGGGAAATGCCCAAAGTGCAACTTCATTTCCTTAAATGTCCCTACTAAATGAAAAATTCCCAAAATGTCTTATGCAACCTATGCAACTTGGGTAAAAAACTGAAAAATGTACTTTTACATGTCAGAATGTGTCATAAAAAAATACATGTGTGTAAGGTCTTGTCTCATATGCAACCTTTACGTCTTTTATGCAACTTTAATAAAAAAATATTTTTTTTCAAAAAAACAACTTTTAATAAAATATTTTTATTTACTTATTTTATATTATATTTTTATGCAACTTGTACTATTTGTAGACAATGATGTGACCTTTGTGTAACACTTTTTGTCAAAATTTATGAACACACTTTTTATATGTTTTATGCAAATTTTATATATTAAAAGGTACCATGAATTTAAGTGTAAAAGTAGGTATGTGTAAGTAACATATTATGCAACCTTTATTTACTTTTTATGCAACTATTATATATTAAAAAATAATAAAAAGTACCACGGATTAATGTGTAAAGATAGGTATGTGTAGTAACATATTATGCAACCTTTATTTACGTTTTATGCAACTTTTATATATTTGTAAATTTAAAAATAAATAATATAATTTTTATAATTAAAAAAAAAGAAAAAAATTAATAAAAAATTTTTTTATAAAAAGTATAAATAAATCCCTTTTAAAATATTATTTAATTATTAAAAAAATAATTATTCAATTCAATTATTAATTTTATAATAAATTTAAAAAATTTACTAACTTTTTTTAAAAAATATCTATTTTAAAAATTTAACATTTTTTCAAAAAATAGATAAGTATAAAAATAAATAAATAATTTTTCTAATTTTTAAAAAAAACAAAGTTAATTAAAAAAATTGTTTATAAAAAGTATAAATAATTTCTCATATTTTATTTTAAGAAATGAAAAAAAAAACATTACAGACCCAAAACATTATAACAAAACACTTAAACAAAACATAATAGGATATACACAACCCAGTTTTCAATGTTTTATTATCTGTAAACACTAAACAAAACACAAAACCGCCTCTCACAGCCATTTTCACAGCCATTTTCACAGCCATTTTCAGCCATTGGTGTTGATTGTTGATGGTGAATTAGTCATTTTCATAGCCATTCTCAGCCATTTTCAGAAATGTCCACCCTGATGTTGGCTAAGGTAATTCGATCAATTAGTCATTTAATTTCCAAAAGTTTTATTTCTTTATTGAATTTTTTCATGGATTATTTGGTTCTGGTCTTAGTATTTGATTCTGGGGCTGATGTTTTGTTATTGGAAAAAAGTTAATGGGGCTGTTTGGGATTGCTTTATATTAATGGGTGTGTTTGGGATTGCTTTATATAAAATAAGCATATCAGCTTATGAAATAAGCAGCAACTCAGCTAATGAACTTAAAAATCAAAAAAATATCAGATGATTTTGAAAATTAAAAAAAATCAAAAATCAAATAGTATGACCAAAACCATATACTATGCTCAAAAATCAAAAGTTTTATTTCTTTATTGATTTTTTCATGAATTATTTTGTTCTGGTCTTAGTATGTGATCCTGGGGCTGATATTTTGTTATTACAAAAAAGTTAATGGGTGTGTTTGGGATTGCTTTATATGAAATAAGCATCTCAGCTTATGAAATAAGCAGCAGCTCAAATACTATGACCAAAACCATATACTATTTTAACTTATGTGACTTATATAGTTATATGATTAGTTTATATTAGAGGTGGCAAATCATGTCCATATGCTTAAATCTGGGCTATTTGGACCCTTTTTTGAACTAATGGACTAAATGGGTATTACTTTTATTTTAGTTGGACTATTTGGACAATAATTTTTTAAACAAATGGGTATTATGGACTATTTGGACTACATAAAAGCATTTGGTTAAATTAATCTTGAGTCTATTTATTTCTCCTTTAATATTGTCCATTTAACCCATGTCCATTTGGTCCAATGTCCATTTAGTCCAAGTCCATTTAGTCCAAATATTAATAATTGCTCATTTAGTCCGCGTCCATAGACCAACGTCCATTTAACCCACTGTCCATACCCGTCCAGTCCACCCATTTAGCCACCCTTAGTTTATATAAATGTTTTTAGGAATACGAGGGCAAAATTATTATAACAAGCAAATTGTACTATTTGAAGTTTATCAAAGACAAATTGGACAACAAACAAAGGAAGTTGTTTAGGGAAACTTGTTTCGGCAGTTGGTTAGATATTATGTTTTTTGATCATGAACCACACATGATTGATTATATGCTGAAAAAACAATGTCGTGTAAATGATTCTCGCTATAATATGTCGTTAACATATTATGTCAATGGATGCGGCCTACATTTTGGTCGGCGGGAGTTTTCTCTTATCACTGGTTTTCGGTTTGGAACAGTTAGTTTTTCGTGGTATTCTACGGGAGAAATGGAATTTAGAAATAGAGTATTCCCGAATAAGGTTGGCGTTCCGATAACAAATTTAGATGTGTTTTCTGTTATTGAGGATGAAGAGTAATTTAACAAGCTAAGTGACTTAGACGCCGTTAGACTCTGCCTATTGTTGTGCTTAGAGGTAATATTTATGGGTCAGTTGTTCGTTAAAGAAATTGACGACTCCCTTTTGAGGCTGGTTGATAGTTTAGAATCATGGAACGCCTTTCCATGGGGAGAGCATATTTGGATGCGTTTGTATGATGAAATTATGAATGTAGTTTCTAAGCATAAGGATGAGCACCTTGAAGGATTGCATAAATCGCGCAACTATGTTCCTACCTATACAGTCGCTGGGTTTGTTTGGGCATTCAAGGTAATTTTGATGTAAATTTTATCCATATGATGATTGTATAAATTATGATTATCATTGTTAAAGCAATGAATCTGGTTAATTGAAGGTTTGGATTCTGGAGTCCTTTGAAAGGAGCAACCAATGGTGGAATAAAGATACGGGAGTTATACCAAGAGGTATACGATGGTCTAGGAAGTCATTATTTAAACGATCTGATTATTGCAACCTATTTGCAAAGGTAATATGTACTTTTTCACTTATTTGTCCAAAAATGATAACACTTGTGTCACTTTTAGTTTAATTTGTTAAACCCGTCATTTTTACTTATTTGCAGGATTCTAAGATAATTTTTGATCTTAGACCAACCGTTGACGGGTACCATACTGACTGGTTGACGACTAACATATCTTTTTTTCAACAATACGTTCCAAGGACTCCTACTAGACAACCCAACATTTATGATGCTTATCTACAAAAGCTTTCAGCTAGGCGCACACGTAATATTATTTCTGAAATACTCATTAAGCCGACTAATAACGCTGTTAGGAGCAAGATAAGCAATGTGAAAGATCGTGTGATTAAAGAGTTAAACTCTCGTACATTCAAACTCGAGGCAATTATTCAGGATGGAGTATATACTGTTTGTCTGGTTAGGTTGGATTGCTGTATACAGGGTGAAAAGGGGTAATTTTTTGTACTTGTTTGAACAGGCTGGGTCAGGTTAGATTGCCACGGAAATACCTTTGAATAAAATTATCAGGAGGCTATAATTTACGACCCGTTTGACCATTTTCTTGAGCTAGTAACTTTCGACCCGTTTGACCATTTTCTTGAGCTAGTAACTTCACTAAGCTGCTCGTTATAAGCCCATAAACCTCTAAATAAGCCAAAAAAATGGGGCTTGTGGTATATAAGCCAAAATGGGCTTACGTTATAAGCTTATTTTAGTCTTATTTTAGTTCTTATTTTTATTCTTTTGTTGACAGGAATCTTATGCTCTTATCGTGATCTGCTTATATCTGAAAAGTGGAGGAATAACTGATGTTTAAAACCACCGATTATACAGAGGAAGTAAGGGATATTGTCCATTTAGGTGTGTTTGGCAAAGTGATAGTGTAAAATGACACTGAAAGACCTAAAAATGAAGACCCACATTAGAAACATAATTGTTTAAGATATGAAGTCGTTTGTTTTTAGGTTACGGGTTTGACTAAACACATTGTTAGTAGTGGTAGTCTCTGAATCCGTGAAAAAGTGTTTGTTTTAAGTTAGTTATGACTCCCAGACATCATGATCTTGCGAATACACATTTATATTTAAATGTTGTTGATCCTGCTATACTTTTAATAAGTGCTAAGTTATGTAATAAGTGCTTATTTCATTTTCTAAGCTTATTTTAGTCTTATTTTAGTTCTTATTTTTAGTCTTTTGTTGATAGGAATCTTATGCTCTTCTTCATGTGACTTGAAATTTAAAATCAGATTTTTAGAAATCCAAAATCAGATATAGCGTGTTGCATTTAAGTTCAAAACTGTAATAGAATTGGTTAAGTAACAAACTTCATAAATGAGATAGATAGTATAATACTTGCCTGAACAGAAGCGGGTAAATTTTTTTTTGAAAAGTTATGTTGTTTGACCAAGCTTGACTTCTAGGAATAATGCCACGTTCCTTGGTCCACCACTGAATGCTCCTTGGGTAACTTTCAAGAATCCATGTCTACATTTTAAGAAGCAAAAGTTAGAGGACAACAAAATTATTAAGGCGGCCAACACTTATAGCGATAAGTACTAACCTTGAATGCCAAGACAAAACCATTAAAGTTGTATGTGCCCATGTTTAGCTTTTCGGGACCGTTCATCTTAATATGTCTTTTAACATGGTTTGGGACCATGTTCACCGTCTTTTTGTAAAAAGTTGTCCACATCATTTCACCCCATGGGTATGTGTTCCACATAAACAAATCCTATACTAATGTCAGTATCTCATCAGGAATATTTAAAAAATCTTCACGGCCCATAAACACAACCTCCTCCATCAACAGTAAGCATACCCTAATAGCATCTAAATCATCCAATTTTGACCAAATACTAGCATTCTTAATCACTCCTAATAGCTCTTTGCTCTTGATATGGTTATTTTTTTCTCAGGGAATAAGCGCTTACAAAAGGGGCTAACTTTTTTAGCTTCAATTGTTGTATCACCAAACCTAAATCCAGTAACTAAAAAAAACTCATAACGCCCGAACTGTAACTCATAATCACCAATTTTGAACCTTATTGGAGGACAATCAGGACTAGGCTTATCAACTACAACTTGATGTTGAAGAACAAAATTTAAAACAAGGTTATCATTTGGGTTGATCTTAATGTTTAACCATCTACCAAAGACACTATTCTTGAAAATTGATAAACGATTCGGAAAAGGGAGCAACTTATCTTTAATTGTCTCCAAGAGTTTAAGATTCGACCGTATACTAATCTTGACATCATAAATAATTTGGGGATTTTCCATTTTTGGGGATTTTTCAAAGAGTGTTCGGTATGAAATGGGTTTTAATCAATGGGTGAATGAATGTTCGGTTGATAAACAATTGGGATCTTCCATTTTTAGGGTTGGATCAATAGAAGGTTGAGTATGTTGAGATTGATGAAAAACAATTCGGTGGGTGGGTGGGTTGCATGAAAAACAACTGTGTTTAATTGGGGTTGGGGTTAGGGTTAGCAGAATGATCAGTAGGGGTGGGTGGGTGGGTTGCATGAAGAGATAAAGGGGTTGCATAGAGGTCTAATCATACATGGGAAAAGAAAAAAGCAAAAGTTACACAGTAACAGTATTGTACAGTAAGTCAAATTGTAAACAGTAAGTCAAGTGGTACCTACCCACTTCAATAAATTTTTGTTAATACTAGTAATTGTTTTTTAAACAAAATTAATTATTTTAAAATATTTGTTAATATATTTTTTAATAAATTTATTAACCGTTTTGTTTTTTAAAAATAATTTTATTGATATTTTTATTAAATTTTTATAAAAATATTTTTTTTAAAAAAACAAATTTTTATCTGTTTTTTAAACAAAATTAATTATTTCTGAATATTTTATAATATATTTTTTAATAAATTTATTAACTGTTTTGTTTTTTAAAAATATTTTTATTGGTACTTTTTTTTATTTTTATTAAAATAATTATTTTTATTGAAAACAAATTTTTAATTGTTTTTAAAAAAAATTAATTATTTTTAAATATTTTTAATATAATCTTTTATAAATTTATTATTTATTAAAAAAATTTAAGAAGTAATTTATTAACTGTTTTGTTTTTTAAAAATATTTTAATTTATATATTTTTTAAATTTTTATAAAAATAATTTTTAATTTTTATAAATATTTGTTAATATAATTTTTAATAATTTTTTATTTTTTAATTGTTTATTTAAATTCGTAAATTATAAACGTAAATAAAAGTAAATAATTTATATTCGAAAATTAAAGTATTTAGTCAATAACTAAAGCATCAAAATACTAACATTGAAATACAATACGAAAGGAAATTTAAATAAAAATACATAATACAATTAATCAGTTCCAGGATCGGAATCCGATAACTGACTAGAAAAATCACAACGAAATTGCTTTTGGTAAGCTTCTTCGGCCCTAATTTTCTGCTCCAACTCCTTTTGTGCCCTAGCTTCTTCTGCCATTTCTTCATGAAATACCCGTTCATCATAATAAAGTTGACGAAACTCAATATCATTAAGTAAGCCATTTGATTCATTTGGATAGGGTGGATCGGGAGAAACATATCGGCGCTGTTGTTGTGATGAAGAAGCGATATTAGTTTTGGGGGCACTGAATTTATTTAGCCATTCATTATTTTTTTCAATTCGACCCTTCAATTTTGTCGCTTTTCGAAACAAAGCTCTTTGCATGCTAAAATCGTTATCAGATTCATTATTTAGAAACGTGTCGATTAAAACACGTTTATCTGGGGAAATGTGAGGACATTTCTCACATGTTGTGTGCAGTTTCGTGGTAGCTTCGTATGTGTTATCGAAATCATAAG
The DNA here is from genome assembly GCA_025667525.1 of Glebionis coronaria. Taxonomy (NCBI): domain Eukaryota; kingdom Viridiplantae; phylum Streptophyta; class Magnoliopsida; order Asterales; family Asteraceae; genus Glebionis; species Glebionis coronaria. The sequence goes on along the minus strand of CM046879.1, from coordinate 189,118,055 downwards.
CTAATGTCGTAAGTGCATTCTGACGACGTTGTTGCTCAGTTATTTGTATCTGAATCATAGCTTGAATCTCCTCAACAGTGTGTGGAAAAGAGCATGCCATTATGATATAAATTGTGTTTGAAAATAATGAAAGTTGTGTGTGAAAATATATAAACTTGTGTGATTGAAAATGTGATATTTATACACAAATATATAAAAGTTGCATAAAACGTAAATAAAGGTTGCATAATATGTTACTTACACATACCTACCTTTACACATTAATCTATGGTACTTTTTATTATTTTTTAATATATAATAGTTGCATAAAAAGTAAATAAAGGTTGCATGATATGTTACTTACACATACCTACTTTTACACTTAAATTCATGGTACCTTTTAATATATAAAATTTGCATAAAAAATATAAAAAGTGTGTTCATAGATTTTGGCAAAAAGTGTCTTACACAAAGGTCACATCATTGTCTACAAATAGTACAAGTTGCATAAAAATATAATATAAAATAAGTAAATAAAAAGATTTTATTAAAAGTTGTTTTTTTGAAAAAAAATATTTTTTTATTAAAGTTGCATAAAAAACATAAAGGTTGCATAGGAGACAAGACCTGACACACATGTACTTTTTTATGACACATTCTGACATGTGTCATAAGGAATAAAAGTACACTTTTCAGCTTTTTACCCAAGTTGCATAGGTTGCATAAGACATTTTGGGAATTTTTCATTTGATAGGGACATTTAGGGAAATGAAGTTGCACTTTGGGGCATTTCAAGAATTTTCCCTTCCATTTTTCAGAAACAGTAGCTAATATCTTTGTAAATCTTATTAAATCAGACTTGGTGAATGCTTTGTTCTAATAAAATCCAAATACTTTTTGATGATTCAAACTGGTTCGTATATTAGTATCGAAATTCAAGTGGAAAAAGCCAAACGTATATGGTCTCTTATTCTTTCGTTGTTTCTTTTTGTCAAGCTCAGTATATTTTTATGCTGGTATTTGTTAGTTTTTGTGGGTGGTAATAATCAACAATCCTGATATTTCTCTTAATCGTGTAGAGATCACTTTTAGATTGAAGTATTTCGACCATATATGCCTTGGGTATCACGAAATCCTCAATTTGATAAGAAAGAGAAATTACACTTATTCTCTAAGGCACGAGACGAGAGATCTAAGCAATACACATAAATTCGTTGTGTTTTTTCTATTCTGGAAAGATCAAGTTTCTGTTTCTATGAATAAAACCAAAATGACAGTTATTGTTTGTTAATAACTGTTGAGAGGATTGACATACCTTTTCACAAAAGAATATGACGGTTGGGAAGGGAAAAACTAATTTTCACACAACAACTGTAAACACAGAATGCTAAAAATCGTTTAGGTTTTGGGGCGCTGCCCGAAACCCCGTGAGGGGCGCTGCCCCCTCGACCCCTGGCAGCGGGGCCCAGCAAGGGTCTCTGCCCCTTGACCCCGCAAGAAGTGTCGCCCCTCGACCCCGCAAGGGGGCGCGGCCCCCTTGACCTCCGTATTTGTTCGTGGCGGCATCAAGTTAGCTAGAACGAGCGTGCACTCCGCACTCTCCATACTCGACTGTAAGTTATACTTGATTAAGCCCTTGATCTCAAGTATATCGCAATTACACAAAATATATGTCCATGTCTATAGTTGTGTAAGAAAATTCAATGCTTGTATGCACCTAAATTAAGGACAACTATTAGAAATGACGGTAAAATGACTTGGGAATCCTCTGTTACATTCAGATGTCTGCTCCAAGAAGTTTTGAAAAATAAGGGGTCGAAACTCCTCGATTTGGTAGTATTGCACTAGGAAAGACCCACATGGGCGTCCTGTGTGGCACGGGCTAAACTAGATTTTAATCTCGAAGTGCAAAAAATTCAAAACGGCCATTTTTTGTGTATGTGCAATCTCAAAAAAGTATTTAGCTACCTCAGTTACTTCACTTTTTTCTTTTGTGCAACACTATTGAAAATCATGAGTCCGCCAATCATACCACAGGTTATCTACAGGTAACGCATGAATGTAATGGCGGTGACTTGATATTAAATCAGTGTCTTTTGTTAGATGCTTCTAGTTTTGTATTGTATTTTGAGAGTTTGATGTCCTAGTTCAAACTTTATTTTTTAATGTTTCGACTTCAGGGTCTGTAGAATTGTAGTCCATATCAAATTACTGTTATAAATGACATTACAAACCCTGTCGTTTATATCTAAAAACTGAAGAGTTCTAACTTATAGAAAACGAGGAAAATGCCGAGTACTAATTTACATATATTTTTTGGAATGTATATCAAGTAAGAGTGAACCAACTGATTTGTAAAAATGATCCTACGGATGTGGTGTATCAGAGGTACGCCTCAGGCTGGAAAATAAATCAAGGAAGCAAAGTAAAAGTTACTCGCAAATTTTAGAACCAAAATGAGGAAAATGCCCAGGCATTGCGAATTTGCGAGCATCTGGGCACATATAATAGGAACTGTATTAATAATGATCGCAATTAAATGTACTCGCTTTGAAAGAAAAAAATAGGGGACAAATCACATCATGTTATCAAAGCATATGATCCCACACTGGCCGTTATTAAGAACTTGTTATGCCTAAGGCTGTAAGCGAACTCAACGTTTAACAAATCGGTCGCCGATCATTCGGCAAGAAACTCGTTTATTTAATAAATGAACAAAAACAAACAAGATTTTTTGTCCGTTAGTTAAATGAACGACATGAACAACTTCTCCGTTCATTTATTCGTGTTCGTGAACAATCGATTATGTTCGTTTGATAAAGTTCAATTAATGTGTTCGTTTATCCTCGCTTATTTTCACTCGATTAATCTCAAAGATTAAAAAGAAGTTAATAAATAATATATTAAGTATTTCAAAGATCTCTAACAATAATATAAACTATATAATAAGTATAAGACAATATGGATCGTTTAAATAAAAACTTTAGTTTTATGCTTGTTTATGTCCGTTTACATCTATATATGATCGTTAATGTTCGTTTACGTTCATTTTACTTCTTAATAAACGAACATAAACAAGTTCAAATTAAAATAAACGAACATGAACAAACATTTTGGTCCGATTACACATTCAGGTTTGTTTATTTATTCGACTAAAATTAAATAAACGAACATAAAACTACCTCCATTCACGTTCGTCTAATTTGTTTACAGCCCTAGTTACGCCCCACTCAAAAACTGTACCTTCCAGAAGCAAACTAGTATGAAAACTTACTTATTTGCAATCATACTCGATACATGATAGCTAGACGAGTGGTTGTCAATAGGGCTGAGCACGAGAGACCCAAAACCGACCCGGACCAGACCGGACCTAAACCGAACCGGACCGAACAAATTTGGCACGGTCCTCAGTCCGGGGTTTTAAATGAATTCGATCCTCGGTCTGGTCGGTCCGGTTCGGTCTTACTAAAATCTTGTTGATTATGCCTAATAGGACCGGACCGGACCAACTCGGACCAGACCGGACCATTTCGATACGGTCTCTATCTGAGGTTTCGGACCATTTGGGTCCTCGGTCCGGTCCCGGACTGATGCTCGGCCCTAGTTGTCAACTTGTCATAGTAATGTCATTTTATAGTGTCAAATAATTATGGGTTGTTGGATATATTGATTAATGTATTAATTTTATATGTCGTTTTATTTTTTAAATCAATTTCATGTGTATTGTTTAATAAAATATTAAAAATGTAATTGAAATTTTGTAACATATCATATTTCATCTCAAAAAGAAACTTTTTATATCGTATAAAAATATTTAATAACATATCATACTTCATCTCACTAGGTGTGTACATTTGAGGGTGGCCACAGAGGTTTATCTGCGATGACTCTAGGCTATCCAAAAAGGTAGTCGCTTTGAGATTAATCGGCTCGTAATATCTAGTCAGAAACTAAGGTATACCCAAGTAATATAAAAATTCATATTCTAGGACGTTTTTGTTTTCTATTTTTTTCTTGCAAGTGATATGTATAGGTGAAACGATAAGTATAAATACTAAGTATTAAATGTAACTGGTAATTTTATAATGATTTTAGTTTCTGTTTATAAAGCAAACATTCTTAAAAACAAGCCAATTTTTTGGCGGGAAAGTAAAAAAAGTGAAAATTATAACTTTTTATAGTTTATCATACACATCATGTGTGTGTTATGAACAGTAACTGGTCTGTTTATTAATTTTCTAAATTATTATTATTAATGGGTTGTGTATATGACTATGTTGTGTACACGTGCTTCGTACTCACCTCTTTCTTTGACTACCTTATCTTGCTTCGTTTGTTTCAATGGCTACCTAAAACTAATGCAACTTTCTCTCACTACCTATGTATTTATTCTCTCTCTCCTAAAGTAGTGACGAGATGATTTTGTCATTGTATTTTCATTCCGATTGTTGCCCCCATATTTTGTGGGTTGGCGATGGTTGTGTTACTTTGTCTTCCAAATTGGATCTGGGATTTTAGGGTTTCAGATGTTGTGTTGACGTCGATCATTACCCCCAATAATTTTATAGGTTGGCGACGGTCGTGTTACGGTGATGATATCGTTCTTCCCCACCTTTGATAGGTTGGTGACGGTTGGGCTATGATAATGGTGATTTTTTAGCAGGATCCGTCGATCCAATTGATGATGATTTATAGTTGCTTTTCGTTTTTTAAGGTTGTTTTTGTGCCTAAATGAGGTAATGTTTACTATTACTTTTTTTGTGTTTGTTCATTCTTATTTGATTGATAGAAATGAATTAACAAAAAAAAGTTGAAAATACTGTTCATAACAGACACGTGATGTGTATGATAAACTAATACATGTTGTACTTTGGATTCACAATGTTGCTATGCCTTCTTGTTAGAGTGGTTGGCCTAAATGTTAGTTTTATTGTTGGTTATTGTTTTTTTAGTTCCACCTAATCGTGGTTTACCTTTTTATGAACTGTTGTGGCTTATTGTTAGGGTGGTTGGCCCAAATCTTGGCTTTGTTGTTGGTTGTTATTACTTTTGTTCCATCTTATTTTGGATAATATAGAATACAAGAGAGTGTTATCAGTTTAGTGTTGCTTAATTTGAATGTAGACGTTTGCTTTTTGACGGCGCACACTTTTTATGATAAACTAACATATGTTATAATGGCACAATAAAAAATTTAAACATGATTTGTCGCCGCCGGTCTTTGATGGGTTGGCGATGGTGAAGCTGTGGTTCAATGTGGTTTATTTTAGCCTCACTTATTATAAGGTGGAAAGTGACGGCCATTTGCTTTGACCAAGATCGTTGCCCCCGGCTTTTGTCGGGTTGGTTACGGTCGGATTACCACATACGAGTTAGGTAGTCTGAGAAGAGATAGTTGAAATATTTGACCTGATAGACGGTCTCTAAAACACGGACATATTGTCGGGGGCACGTGTAGAAACATTTAATAATGAAAAACTGTATCCGCCGTCCCTGGTCTTTGATTGGTTAGCGACAGTGAAGCTGTGGTTGACTGCGTTTTTTCTAAGCCTTAGTTTTTATGAGGCGGAAGGTGACGATGGTTTGCTATAACCAAAATCGTTGCCCCTGGCTTTTGACGGGTTGGTTACGATCGGATTACCATACACAGTGTGTAACTATAACACATATTAGTTTATCATATACATCTTGTGCGTGTTATGAACAGTAACTTGGTTGTGGTTTGTTGCCTATGATGATCTATAACCGACCGGATATGTTTATTGGCTATGATGATCGACAACGGGCCCGTGTAAAGTTGAGAACGCCTGCATCTTGGCTAGGCAGCCTGTTATGGCTGCATCCATGACGGGCGTGTTAGCTTTTTGCTTGAATGTGCCTTACCTGAGCCTACCTTGGGGGTGACTGAATGTGGTTTACCTAAGCCTGCTTTTTTATGAGGTGCACAATGATGACGATTTGCTTTGACCAAGATCGTTACCCTCAGCTTTCGACGAGTTAGTGACGGTAGAATTACCATACACAGTGTATGTGTGTTATGAGCAGGCACTCACAATTATAACATATAACATATTATAGTTTATCATACACATCATTGTTGTGTTATGAACAACTACTGATTTGTTTATTATTTTCCAAAAAAATTTTATTATTGATAGGTTGTATATAACTGTAATTTGTACACGTACCCCCGTCGACTCATGCCTTTCTTTGACTACCTTATCCTTCCTCTTCACTAAACATACAGATTATGTATGTGTTATGAACATTAACTGGTTTTTTTGCCCCTGTCGAGTCATCTATTTGTTTGACTGCCTAATCCATTGATTCACTACCTGATCCATTTAAGGGATTACCCTGTTACAAACAGCATATCATTTGCGTGTTTAGAGATTAGGGTGGTTTTATATGGCTATGATGATACTATTTGAACGTCTCTAAGGGAACTTTAAGAATCCGGATTATGAGCCACCAGGCGGGGCAAGCTTGCCAAGTTTGCAGCCACAGCGGCCATGTCCGCATATCCGATTCTTCACTTACCTGAGCCTCAAGATATATAACACTTACTTCATTGTCTTTGCAACTTAAATTTCCGGCTAATTAGTGTTGTTTGCTCACAAGTCGAGAAAGAAACGAGAGGTGGGTAGGCACTGAGCTTCTATGGAATCCATCTCTGATGGAGGTTTGTGTCTTTATGGTTTGCGCTAACTACTTTCAGATATTTGGAACATCTCCTTTTATGTCTGCATATATTGTTTATTCGTTTCGTTATACTGTTTTTTTGTAGAGTTGTATGCAAAAAAGGTAAATCGTATGTAGTAAGCTATGCATTTTTTGTTTCAGATTATGTTCCAGCAAGCGAGTGACCCATGGAAACTAGAGCATTGTTGAGCTCAGAATGAATACAACTTCTACCTGCACATTTTCTGTATGGAGATATAACTGTGTCGAGTAAAGGAAAAGAGGCAGCAAGACATAAGCGGCAGATCGACAAAAATGCTAGAAGAACGAGAAACCCCCGTAGCGAAGCGCGGGTTTTCAATTCTTGTTGAAAATAAAAAAGAGATATCATGTAATGTAACGAAAGGAAAAAATATATATAATACGCTAGGTGTCGTTGGATATCTTGTTAGGCTCATCAGCTAGTTAAAGGTATCAAACTTAACGTGCCTAGGGTGTAACATTCTTAGGTAGGGATGTTGATCTATCGGGTTGTTTGGCTTATTTGGTTTAGTTAGCTCGATTAATTCTTTTTTTTGGTATAAATGAAAACCAAACCGAATCGAATTCATATTAGATTGAATGGAGGCAAAAACCAGATCGAATGACTGAAAACCGAACCAAACAAAATTTAAATTTAAAAATATATTTCTTAACATTTAGTTATAGATTAAAAATATAATTTTTATATTTGGGTTTTTAACTCGACATTGTGAGCCGAAAAATCTAAAAGAGACTATTTTTTTATAGCCCAGAGTCGTCGCAGGTGAACCTCCGCGACCACCCCTAAATGTACACAAATAGAATATTGAACCCTTGACCTCGTTTTTTTGGAGTAAAAGCGTTTAATGTTTAGGATAAAATTTAAACAATTTTATATAATATAAATATATAAAAAGATGTATATATTTATATGAACAAGGTAGTTAAATCCGCGTTTCGCTGCGGGGCGCCTATTTTAGCGTGAGGATGGAAAATATCTACGCAATATAACATTATAAATTCATAACAAAACAAAAATATAAAAAAATCAGTTACAATACGTAAGTGACATAAATTGTTCTAATCTTAAAAAGATTATTGTATAAAACAAACACAAAAGACAAAAAAATATGTATTCTATCTAAAAGTTTACATTGCATGTCCTCCTTCGAGTTTCCTGATGTAATTGATAAACTGGGTTTGATCTATAGATGCTCTTGGCTCCTCCAAATGAAACTGAGTTTGTGCAACCTGTCTGAATCGGATGTTCGAGCACACTAAAAAAAGTATGGGTTTTGTTGTTTTTAGGCTTAGATACGTAAGAAATCGGATATGAGAATATACTCGTCGTGGCTGCGAACGCCAGGCGACACATAATCTAAATTCCAGTGGATTCCACTTAGTAATGCTCAAGTATTATCATCATCGCCAATCAAAAGGAGTACCGTCTACTTTAATGCCTCACCAAAAGCCAAGTTCATAACAGCAAATAATAAACAAAATCAACACCAAATCAATCTCAATATAAGATAATAAATCTGCAAAATAGAATCCCAAAAATCAAGAATAAAACGGATACCTGTGGCATCTACATCACTTCTGGTAAAACCGACGAAACGGAACATGCAAATCTGCCACCACAATGGCAAAACCCAACACAACAGGTTTGTTTCCCGCCAAAGAAAGAAGAAAACATCCATATACACGGTATGTGTTGGAAATACGTTTTTACGTATTTAGAAAGGATCGGTCACTCCAAAGATAGATACAAGTATTGGGCTCGTGATCCAATGTATTAAGATATAGCCCATATAGCCCACATGTAGGATGGGCTATGTATACCCCCTCCTAGCATGTTAGTAGGGGTTGAACACTTAATCTAATATTTTTCATCTTTTCTCTCCACCTTCTTACTACTTTCTCTCACTAAGATCTTCATCTATCTCTCTCTCTAGTAATCATTACATCTATTGTATAATCCAAGGATTACGATAAACTGTCAATTGGTATCAAGAGCCATGGGATGATTGTTTGGTTTTTGTGTTTGTGTTCTTGATTCTCTCGCCTATTTTAATCCAAATTCACACGTACCAAATTTTTTTTTGTGTTTTTACAGTTTAATCTTGATATACTTCATCTACTTACTTGTTGTAGTGATTTGGAATTGTTATTTTGGTTAAAAACACAAAATTTTTGGGTGTTTGATTCATTTTTAGGCTTAGAATCTCGAATTTGTTGTGCTTTGTACTGTCCGAGAAAAGTGGGATTCATAGTACGATCTGTGTATTGTGATCCCATAAACATGGGGTTTCTACTTGCGATCCAATAGCACGATCACATAATACGATCACTCGTTGCGATCATGAGTACGATCACTCGTTGTGATCACGGGTACGATCACTCGTTGCGATCACGAGTACGATCACTCGTTGCGATCACGCGTACGATCACACGTTGCGATCACGAGTACGATCACACGTTGCGATCGTTGGGTACGATCACGAGTGCGATCAAGGAGTACGATCGTTGGGTGCAATCGAAGAGTACGATCGTTGGGTGCGATCAAGGAGTACGATCGTTCGGTGCGATCAAGGAGTACGATCGTTGGGTGCGATCAAGGAGTGTGATCACTCGTCACGATCAAGGACTGCGATCCAACATTTTTCAAAAACGTGTTTTTGAAATTTTTTAACATTGTGTTATTTTGTCTTGGAATTTTTGGTTTATTGAGAACATTTATTAGGGGATTTTAACATTATTTTCTCGACTTCTACACACAACAACAAACACAATTACTTTCTTTCATTGATCGATCGACAAGTAATCCTTACTTTCATTTATCATCGATTTCCAATGGATTCGTTGAATTCGACATCTCGAGAGGGATAATTGCAGATGATGCAAGAAGAAGCAAGACAAAAATGTCAGGTCTCATTTAGACAATTTGAATGTTATCTCTACGAGCTTACCAAGCTAGACTATGGACCATCCTTTGTTGCAATCTTTGGTCAAGATGCTCCTTTCTTCATGGAGGCTATGATGATAAACTTGGATATTCTTCATCAGCAACTTGACAAAGAAGACTTTAATCATATTGAATCTGCATCTGCACTTCAAGTTCTTTTGAAACAATTATTAATTTTTCTCCAATTCGATGTTGCCAAGAAATAAAATTCAGTGCCATGTCAGTCATTCCTTGAAGACATGCATAAAGAGATTCAAGACTTCCTTGGTACTTTTTCAAATACATGACTTCTCTTACACATCTGTTTCAAGAACGATCACGAATTCAAATTGCTTATGATACTTGGAAGCAAGAAAATCCGATGCAGATGCCAGATAGTCTTACGAATGACTCAAAGGAGACCTCTTTGGTTAACGATGACAGCAGCGTTAATGCATCACGACAACATGACTCAAGCATGCATGACGAAGAGCCACTAGTTGAGGTACAATTGAATATTAAATCTCACAATGATCTACATCATGTTGAGAACTCAGAACCCACCTATGACAAACATGGGATGGAAAAGGGTGATTGTACTTCTGATTCATCCGATGTGAGTCATAATGGGGGAGAGAATGATCAAAATGCTCAAAATCATGATATATGTCTTATGACTGCTTCTTTAACCAAATCTGCTTCTAGGATTGAAGAGCTTGAAACGATCATAGCTCAACAATCAAAAGAGCTTGAGGATACCAAAATTGAATTTTTGAAGAAAATAGATAAATTTGAAAAGTATTTTGAAAAACTTGAAAATTCAAACGTTGTTCTTGAACGAAAATTAAATCAAAAAATTCAAGATTCTAAAGCCGAAAAAGATAATTTTGTGAAACAAATTATTTTGCTAGAATCTAAGTTGGCATCCCAAGACCTCTTACAAAAGGAACAAGAGACCTTAAAACAGCGTTGTAATGAGTTAAGTAATACTATCGTAGAGATGAGGTCTAAAACTCTAGAGTCAACGACCTTGTTAACTACTGAAAATGTGTATTTAAAGGCTCAGGTTCAGAAAAAGGTTTTTGCTATAGCTGCTCAAAAAAACGAGCTAAGGAAAATTAAGGGCACTAGTGTGGACACTAAGCTTGAAAAACCATCAATCTTGGGGAAACCGCCTAAAATTCAGTCTGTTCGTCAACCGACTGCATTTAGATCCGAGCGACCAAAATCCTCGAGACCGCGGTTTGCATCCCAAGTTGATATGGTTCAAAGTTATAGACCATTAACTCCACTATCTAGGCCTACTGTGATCAAATCAGCCCATGCAAAACCTACAAACAAGACTGCTACTAGTGATTTCAGGTATAGTTCTAAGAATATGCCACAATATAGGTTGAATAGTATACCTAATAATCACTATGTAGATGCATCTAAGAAAATGACACAAGCAACAACTAGGATTTCTAGATCTCATTCGGATCTCAAACACGATGTTTGTTTCGTATGCATGAAAAGTGTCTTCACGACAAATCATGCGGCTTGTGTAACTAAAGTCTTGAAGGAGCTGAACTCAAGTGCTAAAAGAGGGATTCCTAAAGGAAATAGGTCTTCTACCACTAAGTCTTCCATTGTGCATAAGAAAACCATGTCGCCTAGATCCAATCTCAGGTGGCAATCCACGGGTAGGATTATCAAATCAGTTAATCTTCAATGGGTTCCTACAGGAAGGATGTTTCCCTCTAGCACTACCAAATTTGGCTGTGAACCCCTGCATGGTTCTAAAATAGATATCGCTAACCCATGTGAAAGTATGCAAATTGTTGATTCCAGTACAGGTACTAAAGTCAAGCATCAACAACAACAAACCGGTCAAATCTTTGTATACCATTCAACTAAGGACACTCTTAACGTTTGGTTGCTGAAGAAGCTGATATCTATGAATCAAGTGTTTCAGGGGATTTACGATTAAGCTAAAAACATGGTTCATTGTTAAATTTCAGACGATGACCCGTTCTTCAAATAAAGGAAAGTTTATCGCCGATGATAAACTTATCCTCATTAACGAGAAATTAAATTTTCTCGGACACGAGCTTACTTTAAAACTATTCAAAAGTTTTCAAAGAAAGGAAAGTTTATCGCCGATGATAAACTTATCCTTACAACGAGAAATTAATTTTTCTCGGGCATGAGCTAATATTAAAAAATTCGAAGTTTTTAAGCTCATGCACAATGATTTACAGTTAAATATCAGACTGTAACTCGGACTTCAATTTTTAGGAAAGCTTATTTTTAAAGATAGCTTATCCTCGTAACGGGAAATTAAATTTTCTCGGTCATGAGCTTGTATTAAAACATTCCAAGTTTTAAGCTCATAAAGTAAAGTGTATCTTTTAAATAAGAGAACTTTTCTTCTTAACGAGAAATTCATCTTTCTCGGTCATGAGCTTTACCTTAAAACATTCAAAAGTTTTCAAGCTCATGAAAACAACTTCTAAGTAAATGTCAATTTAGGACTCGTTCTTCAGTTAAAAGGAAAGTTTATCGCCGATGATAAACTTATCCTCACAACGGGAAGTTTACAACTTCTCGGACTTGAGCTCGTTTTGTAAGATATTCAACATCTTAAGCTCAAGTATTGGTATTCAAAACTTTGAACACAATTTTTCGAGAATTTCTCAAAAGGTTTTTATAAATCTTTCAAAATTGTGTGTTCAAAAATGTTTTGATAAAAAGAGTATGTCTTCTGGAATCGATAATATTTACGATACTAGAAATGTCATTCAATAATGACACGGGGTTGTAAATAAAGTTCGAACAGAAGTTCAAATATTTTAAAACATGCTCAATATGGCTTGTAGTTATTTCTGACTGCAATCCGCTTCTCACATTAAAGTCAAGTATTTCTTATGAAAGCTTTGGCTCACAACGGGAATTAATTTTCTCGGGCAAGGTTTACTTTAAAACCTTGTAAGAGATCAAGTTTACTTTATAACTTGGTCTAACACAAATCAATGTACGCTTTAGTGCATTTATTTGTTAAAACAAGAGAAGTCTTGTTTTTATGAAGCTATCATCTCTACAACCATAGCTATCTACAATTGGTATCTACATACTCGACGATGCGACTACTCAAACAGCGACTACAGCTCTTTCAATAGAACACGGGTCAACAATTGAGGGGGAGCAAGTGTCAAGCATTCAGAATCTTCGATGCCGAAAGTGCCAAGTTCACAAACTGGTGTCAAGACAAAAATACCAATCGTACATGTGGTGTCAAGAGATGACTTCAGATGTGACGAGGAGACCAACATTCGTGAACAAGAACCATTTGATCTTATCATATGATGTTCTCATCAATCAGGTCCAACATTGTCAATTCATTCTTATATGGTGAATATGTGATTATTTTACAAATCGGTATCATATCTCAAATTGGTCTCATGAAGATAAAAAGGACTTGCATTTTTCTTCCCAACACCTTTGTTAAAACTTTATTAAACCAATTGATATTAAAAACATCGATTGGGTTAATATTTTTAATATGTAGGAGAAAATGTTATTTAATATGGGAAATTATCACAAATGGTTTGACTTAACGTGATAGCTCATCCCGACATGTGCGAAATGTTTTCGAATATCATGGCATATGTTAAGGGGGAGCAAAACGGATTTGCACTTAAAAATGGATTTCATGATGATTTATACTTACCCTCAACCCATTTATTTCACGACGATGAAGATTATGGTGACATAAGGATGGTAGGATAGGTTAAGTCCAATGATTCTTCCAAAACCGGAGGAATCATCCCAAGGACATTCCATAGCTAGAAATAGTAGTCCTTAGGAAAGATGAGGAAAGATTGTGAACGTAGTTGAATGCCGACCAAGTACTTAAGTTAGCACTGGAACAATCACAACAAGGTTCTAGTTATGACGTATTGGTAAGCATTGAAGGGGTTGAAGAATGAAAAAGAATTGTAAAGATAAAGGGTCTAAAGAAAGAAGCCCTCCTTACAACCTTAGGCAGAAACCTGGTCAACACATATGCTATTGAGATCATTTTAATGATGCTTGATATTGAAGATAGACATCACGGACACAGTGATGCAATGCACAACCCATCCCAGCTAACTCAGATATCTCTCAAAAGGTATTTGTTTTAATCACACGGAGACAACGCATTTTCTATCGATTTATCACTCCGAATAAATAGGTATTGAAATGGTGGCACTCCTGTCCAGCCTCCGATCACTAAAATCCAAAATGCACGCTAGAGTCTAGAGCCATTTGAGATCATCAAATAACTCATTAGGACATACTTTCATAATTCCTTGCTTCTTAACACATTATGAAAAGTAAGAAAGATCTTAAGAGTTCTATGCAAAATCTTCATGATCTTGCCTGAACATCCGACTAATACGAAAGTATTTACAATGAAGATGGAAATCCTTCTTGAGCGAATATCAAAAAGCTCATGGTAGGTGACTTGTACGATTCTTTATGAATCAAACCTGTGATAACTGGAAAGCAACAGTGGTTTAATTCATAACTGGATTTAAACACGTTCCAGGCCTCTACGCAATATCTTAGTGGTCTTGCCAGAACACTCAGAGTGATACCTTAGTGTTCACAGTGATGAGTGGAAATCCTTCTAGTGTTAACCTCAAACAGCACTTGGTAAGTAACTTGCAAGATTCTATATGAATCAAGCTCGTGACAACTGGAAAGCAACAATGGTGCGGTTTTTAATTGAATTTCACTTGTTCCAGGGACATGAATTGACGGCTTCAAATCATGCGGATATTATTATCCAAATGATTCACTCTTTATGTTCGCGGTCAGCTTTGGACGGTCGAATAAAGAGAACGGGTTTACCCGCGAAATCTTGTCAAGAAGGTTCTTAATTGAAACTACCTGCCACAAGTACGATATTTTATATCGTCCAACGGTCTTCACCGACCGGAGGTAAAATGATACCGAATTATAATGAAATGTTCAAGGCCATTTTATCCGTGTATATGTTTTGTTGATAACTGTCTTATTCAGCGTAACAAGAAGGTGGCATTACGGTGTACAATCCAGAAGAAGTCGTCAACACATGCTTATGCTTTCTGTACTTAATACTTCAACGAATTCAAGAAAGCCTAAAAGTCAAGTCTTCCGCTGTATCAAACTCTGAAGCTTTCTAGAATTATTAAGGTATAAGTATGTGGAACATGAAGTCACGAGGAGGCGAATATCACAAGTGATGAATGCACAAGGTCAAGGCAAGGAAACATGCTCAAGACTAAAGTCAAAGATCACACCAAGCATATTCACAAGAACAAGATCGAAGACTCAAGCATAGTATGCTAGGTTTAAGATTTTGTAAAATGGTGTGACCTCCCTTAGGGGGAGATTGTTGGAAATACGTTTTTCTAAAGAAAGTCTCGGTCACATCATTGTTAGCATAGATCACGAGCTATAGAATATTTAGGACATTGTAACTTGGAGTGACATCCCTTAGGGGGAGATCGTTGGAAATACGTTTTTACGTATTTAGAAAGGATCGGTCACTCCAAAGATAGATTCAAGTATTGGGCTTGTGATCCAATATGTAAACATATAGCCCACCAAAGCCCACATGTAGGGTGGCTATATAAACCCCCTCCTAGCATGTTAGGAGGGGTTGAACACTTAATCTAATATTTTTCATCTTTTCTATCCACCTTCTCACTACTTTCTCTCTCTAAGATCTTCATCTATCTCTCTCTCTAGTAATCATTCCATCTATTGTATAATCCAAGTATTACGATAAACTGTCAGTATGTCTCTTATGAACAATAACGTGTTTTATATTATTTCTTCCTTTTTTACTTACTACTTATACACATGTCACACCCACAAACCTACTACCCACACGTGTTTGCATTAACCGAAAGTCCAAATTAATTCGTGTCTTTCTTTCAGAAACCAAAAACTCTCTGTGTAACGCCCCACTTTGATAAGTGGCCCGATACATGATAATTATGGCGTGTCATCAAAGCATGCAAGGTAAATGTCTTAAAAACATAAGGACCATAAAGAAAATCTGGAATCAAACATCGGCTCCCAAATATAAACCAAAAACATGCATAAAGTAATTGAAGTGTAAAAGGGAAACAAGTATAAGGTAGCTCCCATCCTATGCACGTCCTCTAAATACTCAAGTCTGTCCCTGGGTACCTGCCGTTTGGGTCATGGAAAAAAAAATACGGCTGAGCAATACGCTTAGTGAACGGATATCATGACATACAAGAATAACTAAAACATAACTAAAGTATAAAATGCAGCGGAATATGTGTATGACCTAGAAAACATGGAATATGTTTTATAACTGCTTTATACTTAAAAGTCTTATGTTCATGGATTATATTGAAAAGTCTTATGTTCATGCATGCAAAGTAGTTAAAATGCCAAAGAGCTAATATAGGTCATGATATATATCAACGTGTATGAATACATAGAGGGGTGGCCTCCTCATGCAATAGAGGGGTAACCTCTAATTATATAAGTCTGAGTAGAGGGATCAGCTCCAATGTGACGGATGTAGAGCACACACCACACTCACCTTGTAAATCTGTAAAACATGTACTATGATGCACCCATACGCCCCACATGATAATAATAATAATAATAATAATAATAATAATGGCCAAATAACTGAAAGGGACGCCGCGAGAAATCACTCTCGTCGTGGAAGAGTCATAACACCGGTGCCTCAAGTGTTATGGTTATAGTACCTCCATAACTAGGTGAACATGGCATGCGTGTATATAGCTCAAGCAATTTAAAATGATAACATGGTAATTACTAAAAAAAATTTAACATGTAAACTACTAGGGAAACAGATGGCAGCAAACAAGGAATCCTAATCATGCATAGAAAGAGAATGTCCTTATTTAAGGACGGAATATCCGTACCTTTTGTCCAGTAACGATGAAAGATGAAAGGCGGAAAGTAACTACCCCGACTTCACGAGTGCTACATAATAAAGGACGTGAATGATTTGTATGTTCATGCATAACTGACTGGTTCTTAGTTTACTTTACTTGTTCCTGACTTGTTTTACTTGTTCATGTCTTGTTTTACTGTTCATGTCTTGTTTTACTTGTTTCATGTTTTATCATGTATTTCTTAGTGTTTCATGTATTCTTGATTAACGTATTTCATGTTTCATGTGTTAAAATACTTGATGTTTCATAATAAGTAACTTTCTAAAAATAGAAGGTTTCTATATATAGTAACTTTCCAAAAATAGCAGGTTTCCATATATAGCACCTTTCCAAAAATAGTAAGTTTCCATAAATAGTAAGTTTCCAAAAATAGAAAGTTTTCATAAATGGCATGTTTTCATAAATAGTAATAAGCTTGTTTAATAAGCATGTGATATAAGTTAAAGCTTAATGAATATATTTTATAAGTCATGATTAATTAAATGTCATATAGTAAAGTTTATTTAACAAATACTTTAGTTTAATATAATAATCATTAATTAATAGTATAATACATGATTGATACAGTAAGTGACTATTAATTAATAATATAACATGGTTTTATATTAATAAAAATTTACCATAACTTGATAATTATATAATTCAATTAAAGTAAGATATTAATTTAATTAAACCATGGTTAACATGTAATTAAATAATTATGCTAAGTCCTTAATTAAATTGATTAAATGTGCTATATTTTTATATTATGAATAATTATATCAAATAATTATTATAAGTGTACAATTAATTTAATTAGTTTACCATGTTATTTTTTCATGAATAATTATATCAAAATAATTATACCCTAAGTCCATGATTAATTTACTTAATTATAACATGATTTATTTTAATATAAATAATTAAATTAATATTAATTAGCCAAAGTTTATAATCTAACACACCCTTGTGTGTTTCGTGTACCTGAGCCCGAACCATGGCCTCACCGATACCCTCATGTCTCGACAGCACCAACATCACCACCACAGCCAGCGGCCTGTGGTTTCTGCCCCCGTCTGTGGCTTCCTGCCACCAACCGTGTGGTGGTTCCCACCGGTAGGACCCGGTTCCCACTGTTGCGCAGCCAAGAACACCTAGACCCTATAGGTCTCGGTTGCCACTGATAGAACCAAACACCCCCTGTTGGGGTTTGTGGTGTTGCGGCTGACCAAACAAAATAGCCACCGAGACCTCCCTTGTCTCGGCTGGCCAATCCATAAGCCCCACCGAGACCCTTGTGGTCTCGGTTTTCGTGTACACCCGAACCAAAACCAAATTAAATCCCGAATATTTCTATGTTCTAATTATGTTTAATCATGTGTTCTAAGATTTAATTAATTGGTCATGAATAAATGAAATAAAAATGAAAGATTAAAGATTAGGGATACCGAATGTGAAATGATATCGAAGAACACACACGATCTAACCCGAATTAATCAAACCAAACTTGTTTTTTCCTCTTCTTTTTCCCTTGTGGATCCGGCGGCCAAAGAGAGACAAAAGGGCTAGGGTTTCTTTGTTTTTGTTAAACTTTATAAAATGAATTTTCCTGAGATATTTTGTTACAAGTTTAGTAGTAATAACTAGATTTTACTTAGTTATAAAAGAGTTATCGTCCGATCTTTTCGAATTGATTACTAGTAGAAAGTGCGACTCAGTCGTTCTTGGTAGAAAATTAAATGGTTTGGTTATCTATTTTAAACTAAAAGTAAATATGAAAGTGTCGTTGAGTAAAATAAAAAGCTTTAAAAATTAAACTAAAAATTACTAGAAAAACACTTGGTAAAAACAGAGATTTCGGGAAGCGTGCAATTTGTGAAAATTAAAACGTAAGGAATTTAAAAACTTAAAACTTTGTAAAAACAAGAAATTAAACCCATCAGAATGCCTGGTCGGAATATGATCGGAATGCACTCAATCGTAATATCCAAAAATGCTACTATCGGAAAGTAATCGGAATGTACCAGTCGGAATACATAAAACGAATTCTGTCGGAATAAGCACAAAGCTATCGGAATACTGGAAAACAAACCCTATCGGAATGTCAACATAAACACCCCCGTCGGAATCCCAATCGGAATATCCGTCGGAATAACAAAACCCTTTTCTGATACCTTGTGATCGGAATAATAGTGAGCTGATCGGAATAAGCCCTAATCGGAATGTCCAGTCGGAAAGGGGTTTACCGTTTTCCGATGACTTGCACTTCGAAATAAGCCAAGTTTTTAAGCTACTTTTAACAAGCTCAAACCAAGACTTAACCAAATTAATAATAAGCCGAACTAATAAGCATAAAATAAGAACTTTCACAACTATAAATAAGCAAATTTTAAATCAAACTTTAAAAAGACGAATACTTAAAGAAAACTTTTAGAACAAAAAAGCTAAATACAAGTTAAGCCAATAAGCATGATAAGCTCAAAGCTTAAGTTGTATAAAAACTTAAAGATTGATAAAAAGATAAACTTTTTAATCAATCAAACATCAATATTAAACAAAATCAAAGATGATAACGAATCAAAGGTAAATAAAATCAAGAAAGGTAGAAGAAGATTGAAGATAAAAAGCGTAACTTGAACTTGTAGATTAAAGATTCAAAAATACAAGACTGAATTAAAGCTTAAAACATGAAAGAAAGAAAAGATGAAGTTTTAGTGAGAGAAAGTTAAACACTTTCTCTCTCTAAAGATAAAAACTAGAAAAATGAAAGTGACTAAAAACTAATTAACTAACACCCTCCTAATGTGTCATTAGGAGGGTATATATAGGAGGTGGGGAGTGCATGTGTTGCTTCCTTCTTTCTTTCCGTCTCGACTCGATTTAAATTTTTTGTCTTTCTCGACGTCGTCTCGGGATTTGTCGATATAAATTGAACTTGTCTTATAATTTTCTTCTTGAGTTCTTCGACTTCATTAAACTTCCGTCTTAAGACTTTTTCTTCGATAAATCTTCAGAATAGGCCTTGGACTTCCATTCTTTTTGCACTCTTGATCTTTTGACTTCGTCTTTTGATTTTTTCTTAGATAAAAGCCCGTGATAGCCCATGTTTTCTTCCTTTTTCATATTTTTATCCGGAAACACAATAAAAACACAAACCACGCATAATTCTGACTTTTACGGCATAAAATACATGTTTTGGTCTTGTTATTATTGGAAATAAGTGGTAAAAGGATAAGTGTTTTCACACTTATTAAATCCCCTACACTTGACCATTGCAATGCCCTCATGCAATGCATTTATTTCAAAGAACGGTTTACATTTTTCATCATAAATAACCCACCTTGGCCTTTATTAAATACTAAACTTCAAGAAACTAAAAAGAAAGAAATATGTACAAAATAAGTAAAGAAATCAAAGACTTACATTGGGTTTTGGCTGTCATGAATGTTTATCATCCTCAAGTTTCACGTTCCCCGTACCAAGCTTAAAAACGAGATCGTTGTTATTTTAATTTAGCAAACTAACACGAACTCATGTGGCCCAATTATTTACTTAGACTCCCTTATTCCTAGGTGTATCTCTTATATTTTATTGTTGTCTTGAATGATCACGAGGATGCATTGTTTGACTTATTTCGATAGTTTATTTAGGCCGAAAATAAAGTGGGATGATTTAATCAATAGTTAGCTAAAGGAAAAAATCTTTTAAAACTGCTTCTCGGGACCTCTTAAAGTTCATATCTTGGCATAACTTGCTTCGCGATTTGAGACCTTTCTCGGACCGATATTTGGCAGCGACTTCATACTTCAAATATTGAGAGACGTTCTTGAAATTATGGTCTTCTCTTCATAATAGGAATTTCTTCACTTGAAGTTTTTGAGAGATTCTTCATATTTGGACCACGACTTCTTCATTTTTCTCCAATCTTTATTTTGGACTTTGATATACAACGATCCGCCTCCTTTTAGGACTTGGATCTATTTATCCTCATACCTTGTTAGGGCCTTTTTGGATAGACTTCTCCATGATCTTTAGGGGAGTATTTTCTTTTCGTCGTGTGTCTCGATCCTTCACATTGATTTTCGATAAATGATTCTTCACATCACTTGGGATCTTTAGCAACAAAATGTAGCCCTCATGCCTTGTTAGGGCCTTTTCGGACTCGCCAATCTTCGCATCCCGCTTCAATAAGTTATGCCTTGGCTATGAACTCTAATTAATACCGAGCAACTTTTAAACGATCTTAGGCTAGAAGCTAAGTAACTTTTCGAATCTTACAACCTTATTTATTGCAAACATATTTATTAACAAGCAATGGGAGAAAAAGCTTATAATCAACTCACATAAATTCACGAAAGAATACCAAAATTATAATTGACTCTATCATCTCTCGTTCTTCACAATTTAAAATCTCAAGGAATGAGACTCGTGGATGCTTAGCCAATTAAATCAAAGTTTTGGGTTTTCAAGTCATCTATAGGATCTTGCAAATTCTTAGACTTTTTCAAGTTTAGAATTCGCATTTTAAAGTTCCCTTGATAAACGACTTTCTAGGATCAATTATAGGAACTTGCGAAAAGTTCTTGTTCTTAACCCGTAAGAGTTAAGACTTTCGCGTTTTAAAGTTCCCTATATAAAAGCCTAGCAAAACTTGACTTAAATACGTTAAGGATACTAGCTAGAGTAAACTTAGATCAGTAAACTCGGGTTGAGTCAAAATATTCACGACGTTAAAAAATTTAAAACCACTTTATTAAAAATTTTATTTTAGAAAGGAAAGTAAATAACGATAACAAAGGAAAATACTACTATACTATTAGGCCAAAATAGATTAAAAAATTTAAAAAATGTCGAAAAATCAAATTTTCCGGTTAAAATGAGGACAAATTCATGGAAAAGACCACTTACTTCGATAGAAGTCCCCCCTACACTTGAGATAAACATTGTCCCCAATGTTTAGGCATGTGGGAGTAAACTCCCCTACACTTAGGACATTGTGCACGTTGTTTAAATCTTTCTAAGGAAAGGACAACTATAGTGATTTCAATGTGAACATATAAGATATGAAATATTGAATCACGACAGTTTAGGATAGAAACAGAAAGACGGGTACACGGGATCACGGTCGTCAAATGTCATCAAAAGTGCTCTTTGAAGCTTTAATCCCTACACATCATAAGAAACAAGACAACAAACACATACGGGGCTCCCCCCTACACTTATTATAAAAACGGTAAAGGATAGATCAACGGGTTGCCTCCCCACTTACTTGATGTCTAGCTTCCCAACTGGTAGACGGTTCCTTTCCCCCCCCCCCCCCCCCTCCCCCCCCCCCAGATCAATGAAGGAGAAGCGCTTGTTTTTGTTAACCGAGTCACGAGCCTGACTCGACCCAGAACTAATGCAAGGGAAACGTGGTGAGGGATGGAATCATCTCATGAGAGATGTCCTCACCAAAGTACAACTTCACGCGCTGGCCATTCACTTTGAAATTGGGCCCATTTGGTTGAGAAAGCTCAATGGTGCCATAAGGGAAGACTTTGGCGATGGTGAATGGACCAGACCAACGGCTCTTCAGCTTGCCCGAGAAGATCTTCAACCGAGAGTTAAAGAGTAATACTTGGTCACCGACGTGGAACTCTTGGTTCTTAATCCTAGCATCATGAATGATCTTGGTCTTCTCCTTGTAGATCAATGAATTCTCATAAGTTGCATTCCTCAGTTCATTGAGCTCGTTGAGTTGAATCTTCTGAAGATCGCCGGCTTTGTTGATGTCAAAATTAGACCACTTCAAGGCCCAGTACGCCTTATGTTCCAGCTCAATAGGGAGGTGGCATGCCTTCCCGTACACAAGTTGATATGGAGTGCAACCAATCGGAGTCTTATATGCGATACGGAAAGCCCACAAAGCATCATCTAACTTATCGGCCCACGAGGCACGATTCTCTCCCACAGTACGCTCAAGAATTCGCTTCAATCCATGATTAGATATCTTGGCTTGACCATTTTTTTGAGGATGATAAGCGGTGAAAAGACGTTGATTGACACCATACTTGGCCATGACTCGAGCAAATTGATCATTGCAAAAATGAGTCCCGCGGTCACTGATGATAGCACGAGGAACACCGAATCGAGCAAAAAGCTGCTTCAAAAAGTTCACAACCACCCTCACATCGTTCGTAGGGAGAGCCTTAGCTTCAACCCATTTAGATACGTAGTCAACGGCTAAGAGGATGTACTTGTTCCCTTTAGATGATGGAAATGGCCCCATAAAGTCGATGCCCCATGCATCAATGATTTCACATTCTTGTATGAAATTTTGAGGCATCTCATTTTTATGTGTGATCTTGCCTTGTCATTGGCAAGCATCACAATGCTTAACCATTTCGTGAGCGTCACGATAAATGGTGGGCCAATAAAATCCAGAGTCAAACACTTTCTTCGCGGTGTAGTTGGGACCAAAGTGACCACCGGTGGGTCCTTTATGGCAAGCTTCGAGAATGTCTAAAGTTGCGGGTCCATCAACACACCGACGAATAATCAGATCAGCACATTGTTTGAAAAGGTAAGGGTCGTCCCAAAAATAGTGTTCAATGTCTTTAAAGAACTTTTTCTTTTGTTGGGACGTTAACCCTTCCTTGAGAATTCTACCCGCCAAGTAGTTTG
Organism: Glebionis coronaria; assembly: GCA_025667525.1. Lineage (NCBI taxonomy): Eukaryota > Viridiplantae > Streptophyta > Magnoliopsida > Asterales > Asteraceae > Glebionis > Glebionis coronaria. The sequence continues at coordinate 189,094,811 of CM046879.1, read as the reverse complement.
CAATGTCCGCAAACCACGGGGTGTCATCGAGATTGGAATTGATAGACATTAAGGCCTCAAGGGGAAAAGAGTCAGTGATCTCTTGATTCAGATGATCCCCTTGATAAAGATCCTCAAGTCTACTTAGATGATCCGCGGCTAGGTTTTCGGCTCCCTTTTTATCACGAATTTCAATTTTAAATTCTTGAAGGAGCAAAACCCAACGAAGAAGTCTTGGCTTAGAATCTTGCTTAGTCAATAAGTACTTCAACGCGGAATGATCGGTGTACACGATTGTGGTGGAAAGAACAAGATAGGGGCGGAATTTCTCAAAAGCATACACTACAGCTAAAAGCTCTTTTTCGGTAGTGGTATAATGCAATTGAGCCCCCGTTATTGTCTTGCTAGCATAATGGATTGGTTGGAAGTGTTTGTTCACTCTTTGGCCCAAAACCGCTCCAATAGCAAAGTCGCTAGCATCACACATCAATTCAAAAGGTAGCTCCCAATTAGGTGTATCCAAGACCGGTGCCTTAGTTAGCTTATCCTTAAGAAGATTGAAAGATTCGAGACACTCTTTAGAAAATATAAAAGGAGTATCTTTTTCCAAGAGGTGGGTCATCGGACAAGCGATTTTAGAAAAATCTTGAATGAATCGACGATAGAAGCCCGCATGACCAAGGAAACTTCTCACACCCTTCACGGTTGAAGGTGGAGGTAATTTGGCTATGACATCAACTTTAGCACGGTCCACTTAAAGACCGTCTTTTGAGATTTTATGTCCAAGCACAATGCCTTCTTTTACCATGAAATGGCATTTTTCCCAATTAAGAACGAGACGAGTGTCTTCACACCGTTTTAGCATACGTTCTAAATTGGCAAGGCAATGAGAGAAAGAATCACCATAAACCGAGAAATCATCCATGAAGACTTCCATAGTTTCTTCAACCATGTCATGGAAGATAGCCATCATACACCTTTGGAAAGTCCCAGGAGCATTGCATAAGCCGAAAGGCATTCTTTTGTAAGCAAATGTTCCACAAGGACAAGTGAATATGGTTTCCTCTTGGTCTTTAGGATCGATGGGAATTTGAAAATACCCGGAGAAACCGTCTAAGAAGCAACAATAGTCATTACCCGCTAGACGCTCGAGCATGTGATCCATAAAAGGAAGGGGAAAATAATCATTTCTCGTAGCATCATTGAGTTTGCGATAGTCTATAAAAACTCTCCACCCTATAACGAGACGAGTAGGAGTCAACTCGTTGTTTTCATTGGGTACAACGGTGATTCCGCCTTTCTTAGGCACACAATGGACCGGACTAACCCATGGTGAATCCGAGATAGGGTAGATCATTCCCGCATCAAGAAGTTTGATAACCTCTTTTTTGATAACGTCATGGATCTTGGGATTCATCCTTCTTTGGTTTTGAATAGTGGGTTTAAAGTCGTCCTCCATGTGAATTTTATGTGTGCAAAAGTGAGGATCAATTCCACGAATATCGGAGATTTTCCAAGCAATCTCTTTCTTATGATTCTTCAGCACGGCGATAAGTCGAGATTTTTCGTCTCCTTTCAGATCCTTTGAGATGATGATGGGTGACTTCTTATTGTCTTCAAGGAAAACGTACTCAAGATGAGACGGAAGATCCTTAAGCTCTAAATCCGTAGGATTTTCGATGGAAGGTATAGTCAAATTCGGATCATCGATAGAGATTTCCTTAGGAGATGGTGGAGAAATATGGTCCTCATTGAGAAGTTTCTCAATGGTACGAATGTCTTCATCCCAATTGGAGGGAGAATCGTCATATTGTATGTCCACATCTCCCAAAGTTTCTTCAAATTCCTTCAAAAGGAAATCACTTTCTCCAAATGGAGTTAGTGAGGGAGTAATAGAGGCAACGGTCTCAACAATGGGTAGAGAAGAAGAACCACTTTTACAAGCGTCTTTGAAATGTTATTCACAAGCCTCATCAAGAACGTCAATGAAATTAACGCTCTCGTTTTCAGAAGGCTGTTTAGAAAGTTTACCCATGTTGAAGACGATTTTATCGTCACCAACTCTCATGATTAATTCGCCCGCGGCTACATCAATGAGAGTGTGACCGGTCCTCAAGAACGGACGTCCAACGATTAATGGAACACTGGGATCCATCTCGTAGTCAACGACAACAAAATCCGCCGGAAAGGTGAATTTGTCGACACCGACGAAGACATCTTCGGCTATCCCCACTGGATAAGCAACCGTACGGTTAGCTAATTCCAATGGCATTCGTGTGGGGACTAGCTCGGGTAGATATAATTGTTTCCAAACACTTAAAGGCATTAAGTTTATACTAGCACCTAGATCGGCTAGGGCCATACAATTCTCTACCCCGGGGAAGTTGCAAGGAATGAGAAAACGACCCGAATCACCAAGTTTGGTGGGTAATTTTCTTAAGAGCACTGCGGAGCAATTCTCATTAAGTTGGGTCTGAGCGATATCAAGAAGTTTCTCCTTATCACTGAGAAGATCTTTAAACATTTTAGCATATTTCGGCATGTGAGCGAGAGCCTCAGCAAAGGAGATGTTGAAATTCAGTTGTTTAAACATTTTAAGAAAGTTAGAAACCTGAATATCATCCTTGTTCTTCAACTTCTCTTTCCTCAACCTTGAGGGATAAGGTATATTGGGTTGATATGAAGGCTTTGGAATGGAATTCGCACTCACATCCTTGGGTGGTGGAGGGGTGGGCGGAGGAATTGGAGAAGTAGAAGTTGGAGGAATTAGAGAAGGGGACTCGTTTTCCTTTGTCACAATCACCGGTGTAGGTGTAAGAAGCTCGGGTTCCTTTAAACCTTTTCCACTTCGAGTGGTGATTGCTTTCATCTTCCCTCTTGGATTAGCAACGGTGTTACTCGGAAGAGAACCCGAACCACAGGCTTGATTACTTTGGAAGAAACTAGCCATCATGTCCCTTAAGTCATTTGTTTGACTACTCAAAGAGTTTCGCATATCGGCTCGAAGATCATTCCCTTGTTTCACCATATCTCCTTTCAAGTTTATGAGTTGTCGCTAAATATTCTGCACTATCGTATCATTAGTCTTCATGTAAGTGTCAACCTCTTGATTAAATGTGGTAGGTTGGGTGGGAGGAAGAGCATGGTAGGCAGGTGGTTGATAAGCGGGTTGTTGGTAAACTTGGTTGTTTCCTTGAGGTGGATATGGGGTTCTTTGGGTCTGATATTGATTTGGAGCACGAGGTTGGTTTTGATTGTTGCGATTGAGGTTGTTTGGGTTTTGAGGTGGAAAACCGGGTGGTGAAATGAAGTTGTTTGAACGATAACTGAGCGAATTGCGGTCACCTTGAGGACGTGCTTGATAGCCTCCCGTAGAAAAGTTACCGTTGGCGGCATACACATTTTCCGGATTGTCATGAGTCGAAGGACAATCGGTGTATGAGTGAGATCCCCCGCATATTTCACATGATTGACTCAAGGAATTAGCTTGGGCATTGATTTGTTTGGCATTGTTGGCAGTTTGTACAGCAAGCGATTCCACAAGCGAAGTAAGCTTATCAACTCTCTTGTCGGCGTCACTAGTACTAGCACTAGCCACATTAGTCCGAACACTCTTGGTTTGCACTCTAGACTTATTCTCAATAATATCCCAAGCGGCATTAGAAGACTTAACCAAAATGTTACCCCCTGAGGCACTATTTAGTGAATCTTGGTCATTCATGCTTAACCCATTGTAAAAAGTATTTATTTGATGTAATTTTGTGAAACCATGTTGTGGACACTTTCTTAAAAGTTCCTTAAAACGGTCCCAAGATTCACTAAATGTCTCACCGTACTTTGGTTCAAAGGTAATGATTTTATTCCGCAAAGCGGTAGTACGTGAGGGTGGGAAAAAGTAGTTGATGAATTTAGTCTCTAAATTCGTCCACGTAAGAATACTTTGTGGCGGTTCCTTATCAAGCCAATGTCGTGCTTGTCCCTCTAAGGAGAAAGGAAAAAGTTGCAAGCGAATCACTTCTTGTGAAACCCCATTATACTTAACCGTATTGGTGAGTTAAAGAAACCTTTTTATATGGTCATGAGGATCATCAAGTGTACGTCCCAAGAAAGGCTGAGCAGAGACCATTTGAATGAAGCCGGATTTGAGCTCAAAGTTGTTGGCTCCGATCTCGGGTATGACAATAGCATCGGTGTTGCCCTCTACTTGCGATTGCAAAAGCTCGATCATTGGTCGATTGTCCATGATGACAATAGGTGGAGTTTCGACTTCGGCTTGAATTGCTTTCTTCTTACGAGCACGGGTACGCATACACACCTACAAAAAGAAAAGATAGATAGACAAGAAATATTTTTGGTTTTTTATGGTTTTCTATTTTTTCTATTTTTTTTTTGAATTTTTGAAAATTTAAGCAAGAAAAATAACGTTCAAAAGTGAACGGATCCCAAAATCCAACGCGTCTCTCACTAAAAACCGTTAATCATAACGAAAAGAGCCGGCAGCGGCGCCATTTAATAACTAGATTTTACTTAGTTATAGAAGAGTTATCGTCCGATCTTTTCGAATTGATTACTAGTAGAAAGTGCGACTCAGTCGTTCTTGGTGGAAAATTAAATGGTTTGGTTATCTATTTTAAACTAAAAGTAAATATGAAAGTGTCGTTGAGTAAAATAAAATCTTTAAAAATTGAACTAAAAATTACTAGAAAAACACTTGGTAAAAACAGAGATTTCAGGAAGCGTGCAATTTTTGGAAATTAAAACGTAATGAATTTAAAAACTTAAACTTTGTAAAAACAAGAAATTAAACCCATCGGAATGCCTGGTCGGAATATGATCGGAATGCACTCAATCGGAATATCCAAAAATGCTACTGTCGGAAAGTAATCGGAATGTACCAGTCGGAATACATAAAACGAATTTTGTCGGAATAAGCACAAAGCTATCAGAATAGTGGAAAACAAACCCTATCAGAATGTCAACATAAACACCCCCGTCGGAATCCCAATCGAAATATCCGTCGAAATAACAAAACCCTTTTCCGATACCTTGTGATCAGAATAATAGTGAGCTGATCGGAATAACAAGCCCTAATCGGAATGTCCAGTCGGAAAGGGGTTTACCCTTTTCCGATGACTTGCACTTCGAAATAAGCCAAGTTTTTAAGCTACTTTTAACAAGCTCAAACCAAGACTTAACCAAATTAATAATAAGTCGAACTAATAAGCATAAAATAAGAACTTTCACAACTATAATAAGCAAATTTTAAATCAAACTTTAAAAAGACGAATACTTAAAGAAAACTTTTAGAACAAAAAGCTAAATACAAGTTAAGCCAATAAGCATGATAAGCTCAAAGCTTAAGTTGTATAAAAACTTAAAGATTGATAAAAAGATAAACTTTTTAATCAATCAAACATCAATATTAACCAAAATCAAAGATGATAACGAATTAAAGGAAAATAAAATCAAGAAAGGTATAAGAAGATTGAAGATAAAAAGCTTAACTTGAACTTGTAGATTAAAGATTCAAAAATACAAGATTGAATTAAAGCTTAAAACATGAAAGAAAGAAAATATGAAGTTTTAGTGAGAGAAAGTTAAACACTTTCTCTCTCTAAAGATAAAAACTAGAAAAATGAAAGTGACTAAAAACTAATTAACTAACACCCTCCTAATGTGTCATTAGGAGGGTATATATAGGAGGTGGGGAGTGCATGTGTTGCTTCCTTCTTTCTTTCCGTCTCGACTCTATTTAAATTCTTTGTCTTTCTCGACGTCGTCTCGGGATTTGTCGATATAAATTGAACTTGTCTTATAATTTTCTTCTTGAGTTCTTCGACTTCATTAAACTTCCGTCTTAGGACTTTTTCTTCGATAAATCTTCAGAATAGGCCTTGGACTTCCGTTCTTTTTGCACTCTTGATCTTTTGACTTCGTCTTTTGTCTTTTTCTTAGATTAAAGCCCGTGATAGCCCATGTTTTCTTCCATTTTCATATTTTTATCCTGAAACACAATAAAAACACAAACCACACATAATTCTGACTTTTACTACATAAAATACACGTTTTGGTCTTGTTATTATTGGAAATAAGTGGTAAAAGGATAAGTGCTTTCACACTTATTAAGTAGCTTAACGGGCTGGGCCATGGGCCCTTTTCTTTGTCTCTATAACAGGCCAAACAACACCCTCAAATATAAGTTTTCATTTTCATGCTTTATTAATTCTCGTGTTTTATTATTCGTGTCGTAAGCTCGTGTTTTAAATTTCGTGTTAAGTCTTGTCGTGCTTTATTTATTATACGTAAACACTTGTAAATAAATAAATAAATAATATACGTAATACTTGTATTTATATATTAAATATTCATGATGCGTGTCGTTTATTAATTAATTATAAAGTTTTAATTAATCCGTGTTTTTCGTGTATTTAATGCTTCTTGTATTTTATGCGCGTTTTACAACTTTGTGTCTCATCAAAAAGGTGATAGCCATGAAAATAAGAACACCACATTCATCCAGCAGCTGATCTTCTTTTATAGGCTCAGATAAGGCACAATCAAAGAAAAAGCGAACACACCCGCCATGGTTGCAGCCGCAACAGGCTACCCCGCTAAGATGCGGGTGGTCTCAACTGTCTCCCGGTCCGTTATTGGTCATCATATCCTAAAGATATCTTATATTTGCAATTTTAGTAGCGTATATAAGTTCCAATCAGTTCGACTTAGGAACGCTCATGTATCATGTAACAATCAACAAACATATAGGCTCAGATAAGGCACATTCAAAGAAAAGTGGACACACCCGCCAGGGCTGCAGCCGCAACAGGCTGCCCCGCCAATATGCGGGTTGTCTCAAGTTTGTTTTGGGCCGTTACTAGTCATCATAGCCTAAAATATAAATTTTCAATCAATTTCGCTTAGTAACACTCAAGTATCATCATCATGGCCATTCAAAAGAATTACACCCCTTTTTGGCTCAGCCTTGCCAAACAAAGCAATAGCCACGAACTAATAACACCATGTCCACCCATAATCTGATTTTCCTTTAAATTATCATATAAGGCACAATCAATGGAAAAAACAGCCACATCTGTCATGGCTGCAGCCGTAACAGGCTGTCCTGCCAAGGTGCGGGTGGTTGCAGTGGCAGAGATAATATGAAAATATGTTACTGCTCATAATAGAAACACCGTGTATACGATAAACAGATAGTAGTTATAATTAGGGTCTTAAGCATATGGGCTCATGTTTGTATGTTTACCTCGTCGATCTAGGGAAAATTTCAATCGCATCGGATTCCCAAAAGCATCATAGCCAAATATAAGGAGCCAATCGATTATGTGATGGAGCTAACTCAAAAACAGGATGTACACGCCATGGCTGCAGCCCTATGGGTTGCCCCGCCAAGATACGCATAATATCAAGTCTGGAATAGCCCGTTCCGCAACGACCCATTACACATACATGGTTCGTATGTCAAGCGTTAATCAGAAAACTTTTTACCTAAACCGACCGTCAACTCGAAAATTCAGAATCATTCATCTTTCTCTCTCTCTCAGAAGCTAGTTGTGATTGTATTATAACTGCTATATGTTTACCATATACACTGGTACACACAATTTCCAGAGTGTATAGGCGCAAACAAACACCCCTTGACATATTAACATCATATTTGATATTATAACTAGGTGCAAACAACCTTGAAGTGCCCATGCCAACCTCCTGAAAAGGGAGGGCTTTACCTGGTTTGAGTCTGTGTGGCAGTGGGCTCAAACCTCGTGGATTAGTCGGCCAATGAGTCGGAAATCACGGTTACCAAAAAAAAATTATAACTACTATCTGTTCAGCATATATCCATATTCAGGTCATAAAAAGGCTAAGAAAAACAATTCAACATCAATTAGAGAACCAATAACAAACCAATCCGACCTAAAGACAGAATGTCACCTTATAAGTTAAAAAAAATTAACAATAACCAACAACAAATATAAGACTTAACAAACAGCAAAGACAACATTCATAAATCTCACCTCATTCAAGCCAATCTTCTTAAGCACAAAAACAACCATAAAAAAGGCAAAACCAATATTCAATCATTATTGTCCATGTATAATCAGCCTAACCCAAACGTCACCAAGTAACCGTAACTCGTTCGTCACCGTAACCAGGCCGTCACCAACCCACCAACGACTCGGGACAACGATCGTGGTGAAAAGATGCACAGTAACCCAATCCAACCATCACCAACCATCAAACATCAGGGGCGACCATCGTGGTCAAACGACCATGACAAAAAAACAACAGATCTAAGTCTCCTCCACATGCAGAGTAACCCAATCGCAACCGTCACTAACCCATCAAAATCGGGGGTGACGATCGTGGTCAAAATACCATGACAAAGAAAAAAACAGATTTAAGTAAACCTAACCCGGCCATCGCCAACCCATCATAGATCGAAGGCAACGACCCTGGTCAAAAGACCATCAAAAAGAAAGAACCCATAGATCTGGTTTGTGCGAGAGAGATAATAAATTTGGACTTTGATTTATGCAAACACGTATGGGTAATGGGTGGGTATACGTTGTTTGGATGTGGCACGTTTTTTAGTAGTAAGAAAAAAGTCAGATAAATAATATAATAATACGCTATTGTTCATTAGAGACACACCGTGTATACGGTAAAACGGATAGTAGTTATAATTAGATTGCTATGGATTCGATTTTTAATTAAAATATATAAAAGGATGTATATATTTATATCGATTTTCACTTAGATTGCTAAAACCATATATAAACTGAAAGCCAAGTATTTGATTCGATTTGGATCTTTTTTGCAAATTCGGCTTTATTTATAAGTTTTTTGTTTCGATTTTTTCCGATTCGAGTTTACGATTTATTCGGTTTAATAACCGAACAATTATTTTAGATTTATGCTAACACATGTCTGGGTCATGAGACTGGATGGATGGGCTTATTTCGTTATATACACAACCACGGGGTCATGGGTTATCCCGGTTGTGATCCCTGATTTTGCAGCCATATTAGTAGGCGCCATAACACCCGAAATGTATAACCACGCTAGCGTCATATCAACTTTAACAAAATAACACATACGCCTCGAAAACCTCATGTTACTATAACAATAAAAAAAGAGAAATTTGAGTAATAAGGGACGTTGGTGGGTTAACCCACCCTAACGCCGTTGGGTAACGCGAAACAATGATATCATAACACCGGCCAACGCCGATCCATGTCACCCCAACGACCAAGTGAATGTCATGGTACCCTAGCCTCTTAGACTAGAAGTATAAAAACGAAATACGAATATATGTGTTTGGTTAAACTAGCAGTTAGCAGCAGTAATAGTTAGAAGTAACAGTTACTAGTAAACAGTTAACGGTAGTAGTTAACGGTAGTAGTTAAATTATAAAAGTATTTGGTAGATTAGCTGTAACTTAAATATGTGAAAAGACATAAAGAGACATATATATATATATATATATATATATATATATATATATATATATATATATATATATATATATATATATATATATATATATATATAAATATATATATATATATATATATATATATATATATATATATATATATATATATATAAACTCGTTTAAACTTAATGTGTTATATCGATGAACGTGTTTAAGTAATTTAATAAGTCTAATGTTATTTCATTAATAATGCTCATCTAAAAATGCTCGTTGGAAGAGCATATGAAAAAGTAGCATTTTTATGATAAATGCTAATTCTTAAGATGAAGATTATCTAGTTTTGAAATTAGGCTGTGATATGGATCGTATCAATGAAGTTGAAGATTGCGGGCCAATTAAGCAGATGGTTTTGAAAACAGGTTGTGATATGAATTGCGGTATTGCCACCCAGCGTCCAACTAATGGGTCGATTAACTAGATGGATTTAAAAACAGGTTGTGATATACTGATATGGATGGTGGCATTGCCCTCGAGCATTCAGTTGAAGGGCCAATTGAGCGAATAGTTTTTAAATCAGGCTATGATATCGATGGCAGCATTGCCTCTGAGCATTCAGTTGAGCAAATAGTTTTTAAATCAGACTGTCATATGGATGGCGGCATTGCCCTCTAGCATTCAGTTGAAGGCGATTGAGCATATACTTTTTAAATCAGACTGTGATATGGATGGCGGGGGCATTACCCTTGAGCATTCAATTTAAGGGTCGATTGAGCGAATAGTTGTTAAATCAGGATGTGATATGGATTGTGGGATTCCCACCCCCCCTGGAGCATTCAGTTAAAAGGTCGATTAGATATTTTTTAAATCAGGTTGTGATATGAATAGCAGCATTGCCCCCGGAGCATTCTATAATGTCCTATCTTCTACGTAGTATTTGTTTCAAACAAAATAAGAAATTCGTTGTAATCATACTCAATACATTATCTATCTCTACCATTCAAGTCCATTTGCTATTTTATAGAGCTTTGTATCAGTCCTTCCATTTTTCTTAATATATATCATGGTTAATATTTAAATTTATTTATCCATGGTATATTCATCGATGTACGATGTTGGTGCAGAGGGATTCAACGATTTTTAAAGGAAGGCCAACATCTTATGAAGGTGGTAACTATTGATCCATTTGCTAAAGGCCTAAAGCGAATACAAACTTTTTAGTCGGTGAAATTTGAGTGTTAATGATTTGTTAAACTAAATATTATCGTGATACTTTAGATTATTGAAATTCTCGATGTTGCGAGAAGAAGAGAACTAGAAAGGGATAACCGCAAACTGATCATTGTGAACATGAAAAAGTTAAATTGATTTGGGATTCACGACTTACCAATTTGAGAAATGTAGGAATTTGCTAAGATAGGAGTAAATTGACACTCAAAAAGAGAAATTACCCATTAGTTGGGTACAAATATTTGTTGATGCTAAACGATTTCCATGGAGGATTTGTAATAGACAGACAGAATTATCAGCAATATTGTTTACGTTTGGGAACGGTTTGTGAGTTAGTCATACGTGTGTGAAAGATGAGGAACATGAAGACAATGGTACCTTTCTATAGGTAAAGCCTTTGTTACGTAAGTGTACATACCCCTGTTTTTTGTTGTTGCTGCTTGTTCTGCCATCGTCACCATTTACCTTTGATGTGCAGGCTTTTTTTTGCACAAATGGACTTAAAAGTTCTCTACTTCTTACCTTTCTAGGTTCAAACAGCAGAAAAATTAGTTTTCCCACATAGCAGTCAGGTGGCATTTTGTTTGCCTTCCAATTAGTTACTCTAGTTAGATAAACTTGCTTGTGTGTTTATGTTACGGTTCTAACTGTTTGCAAGAGAAGGCCTAGGAAGACTTGAAGACCCATGATCACATGCATGTAGGATTTGTGTTTTAATTGTTGGTTTTTTGTTGGGTGAGTTAGTTATTTACTTTTTCAAAGTCAACATAGGGTGAGGGAATAAAGAAATTTGTGGGTTATACCCAACTTTCCATGTGCACATGTTTTCCATTTTATTAGGTAGTGGGTTAGTGGTGAAGTCTTTGTTTGTACCCTTTATAAGGGATTTTCCATGTTGGTTAATATTATCCAGAAAATTGCCCCAACTTTTCTCTCTAAAGTGTTATCCTTTCTCTTCCTTTTTTGCTTAAACCGATCAGAACCACATCAGTGGCATCAGAGCGGTGTTGATCTCCATGGATACCCGAAAGAAAACTACCGATCAATTCCAACAGGAAACACACGAGACCCTAGCCAAGTTTGCTACTATGCTCGAAAAAATTATGGGAGACTATCAGAACTTACAAACAACCGTTCACACCATACAACAAATGAATCCAGACCATCCTTCCTCTTCTGGTAGAGGTCCTAACAAAAGCTACGACAATAATCATAAACCCTACTTGAAGCTCCATTTCCCGCGTTTCAGCGGGGACGACCTGACGGCTTGGCTTTACCAGGCCGAGAAATATTTCGATTTTCAGAAAGTTCCGGACGACGATCAAGCACACCTAGCTTCTCTTCACCTCGAAGGGATTGCTCTCCAATGGCATAGATGGTTCACAAGACACGTGGGCCACTCACTTGGGTTGAGTTCTCTACAGCCTTACTTCGCCGATTTGGTCCCACCGACTTTGAGGATCCGTCCGAGGCTCTTTCCCGTCTCACAAAAACTTCCATAATTGCTACTTACGTGGATGCTTTTGAACGATTATCTCACTGGGTGGATGGGTTACCGGAGGCCTTCCTTCTTGGGTGTTTTATCGGTGGATTAAAGGACGAGATCCGTTTGGAAGTTAAAATCAAGAAACCACGTAGCTTATCGGACGCCATTGGCATTGCTCGTTTGGTGGAAATCAAATTGAATCTGCAACGCACACCTTCCTCCTTTCCGAGAAACGTGGGCTCTACGACCCCTCCCAAACCTCCAACGTCGGCTGGACTTCTGGGTCCAGGCCCTACCACAAGGTTAGCTCTTCCGGCTCCGCCTCCGATCCGTCGGATCTCGAATCAAGCAGCCCGCGAACGCCACGAAAAGGGTCTTTGCTACTATTGCGACGAGCGCTATGTACCGGGACACAAGTGTAGTAAGCCACAACTTTTTATGATCGAAGACGCCCCGGTTTCGACGGATGAACCAGACACAACGGTGGTAGAGGATCCACCAGCAGAGATTTCGTTTCATGCTATCACTGGTGCCCCAACGCCCCAAACCCTACGCTTGCCAGGGCAGATCAAGCACAAGGACGTGGTCGTTTTGGTCGATGGTGGCAGCACCCATAATTTCATTGACCAAGCCTTGGTCCATCGCTTTGGGTTAACTGTAGAACAGGATACTCCCTTCAAGGTTGTGGTGGCTAACAGTGAACATGTGTCGTGTGTGGGTTGAGTACGCGACCTAACCATCACCATCCAGGGATATCTTATTTCAACGGATTTTTTTGTTCTACCGGTCGCCGCATGTCCGGTGGTGCTAGGCGTCCAGTGGTTGAAGACTCTTGGACCAGTTGAGATTGATTATGAAAAACTCACTCTTGGGTTTCATCTTGCAGGGTCTTCACATAAGTTGCAGGGCCTCAAGAGTTCTGAACTAGCTGCATTGAAATCTCATGAGGCAATGGTCATGCATGGGTCAGCCTTGTTACTCCATGTCAGCCTACTTCCCTCCGAGCCTACATCTGACATCAGCCCACGTAATGCCATTTGTGATATTCTAGAACGGTTTTCTAAGGTATTCCAAGAGCCTGTATCTTTGCCTCCGTACCAATCCCAAGATCATTCCATTCCCTTGATTCCTGGTGCTCGCCCTATTAGCACCCGACCGTATCGGCAGCCGTACCTCTAGAAGATGGAGATCGAATGACAGGTTCGTGAACTCCTCCAGCAAGGGCTGATCCGCCCTAGTCACAGTCCGTTCTCCTCTCCGGTTTTGCTGGTCAAAAAGGCGGATGGTTCTTGGCGCTTCTGTATTGATTATCGCTCACTCAATGATATTACGGTGAAGGATAAGTACCCCATCCCGGTTATTGACGAACTTCTTGACGAACTTCATGGTTCACGTATTATTCTAAGCTAGACCTTCGCTCCAGGTTTCACCAGATACGGGTTCGAGATGAGGATATACACAAGACACCTTTCTGTACTCGTGACGGTCATTACGAGTTTGTCGTTATGCCCTTTGGACTGACTAACGCACCAGCTACATTCCAATGTTTGATGAATGATTTGTTCCGCCCGTTTCTTCGTAAGTTTATTTTGGTATTCTTTGATGATATCTTGGTTTACTCTAAGACCATTGATGATCATGTGGAGCATTTAACTATGGTTTTAGGAATTTTGGAGTCTAACCATCTTTTTGCAAAACAATCCAAGTGTTGTTTCGGAGTTTCACAGGTTCATTATTTGGGTCACCTTATATCAGTTGACGGCGTAGCGGTGGAACCAAACAAAGTGCAGTCGGTTCTCGCATGGCCCACCCCAAAAAATGCTAAAGGTGTACGAGGTTTTTTGGGATTGGTCGGTTATTACCGGAAGTTTATACAGGGATTTGGCAGCATCGCGGCACCGCTACACAAATCGGTAGGCAAGGGTCCGTTTGTTTGGGATGAGGTGGCAGAGGATGCTTTCCAAACTCTGAAGATTGCCCTTACAACCACTCCTACTTTGGGACTTCCAGATTGGTCACAACCTTTTACGGTTGAGTGTGACGCCAGTGGGGTGGGAATCGGTGTGGTCTTGACCCAGCAAGGTAAGCCTCTCGCGTATTTTAGTGCTCCAATAAAAGGTTCAATGCTCTCCTGGTCCACGTATGAAAAGGAGATGTTAGCGGTTGTTAAGGCGGTTCGTAAATGGAGACATTACCTACTTGGTCGCCCCTTCGTGGTTAAAACAGATCACATGAGTTTGAAGTATCTATTGGAGCAGTGTCTTACCACTCCGGTCCAAGCCCGATGGCTACCGAAATTATTGGGGTATGACTACACTATCGAGTATATGAAAGGGATCAATAACCGTGAAGTCGATGCTCCTTCCTTCTCGGATTCCCGAGTTTCACTTCATGGCGATCTCGCATCCATGTGCTTCTATCTGGCAAGACATTCAGAATGAGGTACGCACTCATCCATATTATCAAACCTTGCTCACGGGTTCGGATAAGGGGGTCGGCATGAACTGGTTATACGAGATGGTATTTGGTTTCGTGATGGGGTCATCTTTTTATGTCCTATTTCTCCTCTGTTGGAGACTGTCTTAGCTCTTTGTCATGCATCACCTGAGGGTGGTCATTTTGGGTTTCATAAAACATTGCACAAAGGTAAGCAAAATTTCTGGTGGAAGGGGCTTAAGCAACGGGTCAAAGTTTTTATTAAGGAATGTCAAGTTTGCCAGCGTTTTAAATCAGATAGCATGTTGTCGGCGGGCTTATTACAACCGCTACCGATTCCGGAGCGGGTATGGGAGGATATCAGTATGGATTTTGTGGAGGGCCTTCGCAATTCTAAAGGATTTACGGTTGTTATGGTTGTCGTCGATCGGCTCTCCAAATATGCTCATTTTATTCCCTTGAAACATCCGTTCACGGCGGTGTCTGTTGCTAAGGAATTTGTCCTCAATGTGGTCAAGTTGCATGGTATACCAGCCACAGTGGTTACCGATCGCGATAAGGTGTTCATTAGTTCTTGTTGGCAAGCCTTATTTAAGTTGCAAGGCTCTCATCTTTGTATGAGTTCCAGCTACCATCCCCAAACGGACGGCCAAACGGAGGTTATTAATCGTGTTATGGAGCAATATTTATGGTGTTTTGCAGGGGACCAACCAAAGAAATGGCTTCCATTGGCTACCGTGGGTTGAATACAGTTACAACACTTCAGTCCATTCGTCTACTAAGTTGTCTCCATTTCAGGCTGTTTATGGTCGGCCGCCTCCTAGGCTGGTTCCTTATGTTCCAGGCACGACCAAGGTTCAAGTTGTTGACGAGTATTTGGGTGATAGGGACGCTCTTCTCCGTCAACTAAGGGCTAATTTGATAGTGGCTCAGAACCGAATGAATGTGCAGGCAGATCGCAAACGTCGCGAAGTCGAGTTTCTTGAAGGGATCTTGTTTTTGTCAAGCTTCAGCCGTATCGACAGGTCACGGTTGCACAACGGACGTCTCACAAGCTTGCTCCAAAGTTCTTCGGTCCGTACAAGATTCTGAAACGAGTAGGCCAGGCTGCTTACCAACTCCAGTTGCCACCGGGTTCTCTCATCCATGATGTTTTTCATGTAAGCCTCCTCCGAAAATGTGAAGGACAGGTTGTTCCCACAGCACCGGTGGTTCTTGATGATACAGTGTTCACACCTGAGACGCCGCAACCCGAATGTGTTCTTCATGAAAGGGTTATCAAAAAAGGGAAGTATCGACCGCGCACATACGTTCTTATCAAATGGGTCGGTAAGGGTCGCGAAGATGCTACGTGGGAGACGAAATGCCATTTTGTGAAGGCTTTCCCAGACTTTCACCTTGAGGACAAGGTGGTTTCAAGTGGGGTGGATTGTTACGGTTCTAACTGTTTGCAAGAGAAGGCCTAGGAAGACTTGAAGACCCATGATCACATGCATACAGGATTTGTGTTTTAATTGTTGATTTGTTTGTTGGGTGAATAAGTTATTTACTTTTTCAAAGTCAACATAGGGTGAGGGAATAAAGAAATTTGTGGGTTATACCCAGCTTTTCATGTGCACATGTTTTCCATTTTATTAGGTAGTGGGTTAGTGGTGAAGTCTTTGTTTGTACCCTTTATAAAGGATTTTCCATGTTGGCTAATATTATCCAGAAAATTGCCCCAACTTTTCTCTCTAAACTGCTATCCTTTCTCTTCCTTTTTTGCTTAAACCGATCAGAACCACATCAGTTTACTTCTGTCACCTTTTGGTCTCTTGAGACTTGTGGTCATGTTTAGCTGACTGGATTGGATCACAGGCACATGTCGTATCTTGTGATTACTTGTGATTACTTGTGACTTCATGATATGAAAACGGGTTGTCTACTTCATTGCTTCTTGTGGATACCACTCGTACATGTTTTGTATATCCGCCATTCTCCTAATTCACTCACCTTGTTCTCTGTTACTATGCATCTACGAGAAAAAATTAATTTTTTTTTGAACACGAGAAAAAACGAAATAAACCAAAGCATAAGATGTAGAAGTTCTGTTCAATATTGTGATAGTTCCAAGCCATTAGCTACAACTAAAAGAAGTCAAAGATAGCTGTTTGAACATGTTAACATATATTCATGTGCTTATAATGACCTATCTTGTATGTACTTTAAACAAAATAACAAAGTATTTGTAATCATCATATACTTAAATACATTATATATACACAAAAGGTTGCACAAAAAGATTGTGGGAAACCAGATCTGATCTGTTTTGCTGACCCACACATAGAAATTACTTGTTCTTACCCGAAGCCATTTTGGCATGTTAACCATTCCACCATATTACCATCTACAATACTAACATTACATAAAGCACAATGATGGTACAAAAAATAACACAATGTGTTACTTACCTACGAAACAAGAACTTAGCTGTAAGCAACACCAAAATCCTCACTGATTCCTGCATCTTGGATTAGCTTTTGGGTAAGATCTGAAAGCCTTGCAACTTCGATTTTCAGTTCAGCAAAAGACTGATCTTCAGAAACATGCACCTCGATTTCAGGTATGTTCGATGAAATATCAAGATCATAATCAGCATCCTGAACTAGATTAGTTGTACGTAAAAGCTCTCTGCTCATCTCCGTGATTTTCTCAAGAGCACTTGTTGCAGCTTCAACTTCAAGCTGAGCAGCTTCTAACTGAAGTTTCTCAATCGCCAATTCGCCAATGCTCTTCTCACCAATTCTTTCTTGTGCCAATGCATAAAGCTTCCTCAAATCCTCAGCATCTTCAGTCAATTCTTGCTTTATTTCCATCATCTCCTTCTCTCTTTCATCTAGCTTTTCTAGAACCATCTTCAACTCGTTCTCTTTTATTGTTATAGCTCTTTGTGATTGCAAAACTTCCATTTCCCGTAACCTCAATGTTTCCCTAACCACATCTAGTTCGGTCTCAAGCTGTTTCTCTTTGGAAGAAATGCTGTCTTCATATCCCATAGAATTAATGACTTTATTTGTAAGCTCTAGAATACGTTCTACAACAGTTGTTGCTTCAGAATACTTTAAATTTGTCTCGTTTAAATCATGTTGCATCTTTTCAATATGTTCCTCTTTCTCTTTAAGTATCGTTGTGGTTTCAGTAAGATTGTTATCCTTCTTGCTCAGAAGTGTTTTCAGATTCAAGATTTCTTGATTCACTTCATCCAATGTTTCTTGTGCTAGAGATAGTTCGGATTCTTTTTCTTTCAGAGAAAGCTTGAGAAACGCCTGCTCGGATTTCAAATGCTGAATCTCTAATTTTGATTCCACTAGTTCAAGCTCTTTGGACTCGAGAACATTTTGCATGGACTCGTATTCCGACTCTCTACGGTCTAATTCATCTCTAAGAACCGACAATTCTTCAGTTGCTTGTTGCACAGAAAGTTTTTCATCATTCAACTGCTTTTCTAACTCCTTAATTAGGTCTTTCTCCATTAATAAATCCCGTTCAAGCTCTTGGTTTTTAGCCTCTTCAAGTCTGAGCTTAACTTTTTCGCTCTTGACTTCAATTTCTGCAGCTTCAAGGCCTTTCATGTATGAACTTAAGCTTTCCCGATGTTGTTCAAGTTCTAGAAGCTCTATTTCTAAAACCTTCTGTTGATCTTCCATTTTTTGCCTCGAAGAAGTCAATGATTTTTGTGACAAAATCAACTCAGACCTCACATCAACAAGTAGTCTTCTGACTCTCATAAATTCTTCCAAAGATTCATTAACTTCAACTGTGCGTTTAGATGCTTCATCTGCTAATATTTTCATTTCTTCCTGCGCCACAAGCCAATCCCTTGTCTGCTTCTCCAAATTCGCTTCAACAACTTTTAGTTTCTGCTCTTCATATTCAAGAAGTGTCATCGAAATTTGTAGTTCTTCATCCTTGTCTTCAACAGTTTTTCTCAGTTCTTGAATCTCGAGTGTTTGCTTATTCATAATTTCGTTCGTCTCAACCAAAAGCTTTGACTTTGACCTAAGTTCAGATTCGGCACTTGCAGCTTCCTCTGTCTTTATCCGCAATTCATAGACCATGCTATTAATTTCATTTTCTTTTAATGAAAGTGCTGATTGGGCTGCACTTATCTCCATGTCTCGTTTTTCAAGTTGAAGTTTTAGATCTTTAATCTCTTGAGATTGAGAAGCCAAATCAAGATTCGCTTGTTTTAGCTCGTTTTCAAGTTTCTCCTGTTTTGCAAAAGTGGATTTTATCTCTTCTTCACGCTTACTTAACTGCTCTTTTGCTTGGTTTAAATCACGGTACTCTGACGATATTTTATTCTCTGCAGCTTCCAAATCGTCTTCTCTCTGTCTTAAGACCGCTAGGGCAGTTTGAAGATCTGATTCCAGTCTTCCAAGATTGAGTTCCATCTCAATATCTTCAGGTAGATTGGAATCTTTACCAATCTTTTCTTCGAGTTTTTGTGTCTGGGCAAACAGTCTCTCTAGAAGAATCCTTGCGGGTTCTATTGCCTCGTCACCATTGATGCTTGATTCTTTGTTGTTCATGACTGATTTAATGATCCATGCAGATTGACCCTTCCTTCTGTAACTGAATGATTTCCAGTTAAACCTATCACATCTGCCAAAGCAAAACTGCAAGAAAGCAATTCACCAGAGTTTAGATGATTAAAACATGCACCATGTAAAACATATTAGCTATTTAAGGATCTTCAATGACCATGAACCAGCAACCCACATATACAGAAAAAAAAGGTTAAATTAAGCTTTTCTACCCATCTATGTTTCGTAAGGAGGTGCTAGGTACCTAAAGTGGACATATAAATACTTCTTTCTAGCGCATCTATGCAACTCAGTTGTAGCCAATCCTCTCTTCCACGTAGTATGGAGGAGGTGAGATGTAAACAGTCTTGCCCCTACCGGAAGGTAGAGAGGCTGCTTCCACAGGACCTCCGGCCTTTTTGCAAGGAGTGAGGATCGAACCCTCGCCTCCCTCTCCAAAGGAGGGGAGTTTTTCCAACTTGTTCATCTATACATGCCCCAAAATTACACACATTACTTCTCGAAAAAATTGTGGAATGTTAAGGAATGTTAGTTTTTCTAAAAACTTGTGGAATTCATGAGAATTTCCACCATAATTACTACTGAGTCAAGCATGGACGGAACTTTTAAGGGGCCGAGGAGGGTTGTGCCCTCCCCCCCCCCCCCCCCCCCCCCCCCCAAAAAAAAAAAAAAAAAAAAATCGACCCTATGTATATTTTATGTCTTTTTCAATATGTTTTTAGTCATTTTTAATTAAAAAAATTAAGTGTAGTGTATATCGCCCCCTAAAATAAATACTTTTCAAGTTAGCCCTTTCGCAAAAAACGTTCAAGTTCCATCCCTGGAGTCAAGCCTCACCTCCACTTATTAACAAGATTGAACATCCAAATATAGCTAATAATTTCTCAAAAAGGACTAGATAACCATAGGGTCTAAATTTGTTAGTTATAATTTAACCAAAAACCACAACCCTGAAAATGTATGCTTAGGAGCATTGCCCGGAGCTCTTCTTTGTGGGGTGAACAATCCAGGGTGTTCTTGGCAATCTACACCTTTTGTGGACATCCATTTTTATTATCGTGCATTTAAGCATGTGGTTCATTTAAGCTAGCAGCATGTTTGGGATTGCTTTCACTCAAAGCATATAAAATACCTGCTATCAGCATCTTTAATCTAATTCCTACAAGCAAAATACCCTTAGACGACCTAATCAATTCATCATAAGAAACCAAATAAAAATATACAGTACATATTAGTAAATGAATTACAACTTGCTAGCATTCAATAACAATTAGCAAATCAAATCATTATAACAGCAATAAATGTTTTTTTTCTCTTTTTTTTACTAAAAAGCGAAATGTTCTATAACTTCATTAAAATAGGATTTACATAGAGCTAAAAAAAAACAAACGAGCAACAAGCTACGCCGCTAAATAAAAAGAAATGAATACACACCTTAGAAGAGGCGTAGAAATTCGACTGCAGAGAAGGTGAAAACGCCGACATTCTTCAATTACATTCGTCCCCCACTTTCTTTTATTTTATCAACTCAAAATCAGTCGACAAACATAGGCGTATGTTAGCAGGTGGGGTTACAGTTTGCTAAAATGCACCAAGTTGAAGAACAGAGGGGTTTTTTTTTATCTGTGTGTGTATCAAGTACGCTAATTAATTAATAAAAGTGAATGAAATTTGTTTTGTCCTGCCTGCGTGTATCAATGAATTGCCCTCCAACGTTTATCTGCTGCTGACTCATATTCATAAGCTAAGGATAAACAATATTTACTAAAGTATACCCTTGTGTTTAATATATCGTTTCAATTTGGTACTTTTGTATTATTAAACCACTATATTGGCCCTTGTAAACTTTCAAGGTAGTATATAGTCTTATGGACGGTCCTTTGATCGAGCAAAACTAATCGAAAATAGAATGGAACCAACAAACTGATCTGAATCGAGCTAATTCGGTTCAATTTAAAAACAAAAACAGTACGTCTAAATTATCTTTTCGGTTTGGTTTTCAGCTCATATTTTTCTCAAAGTTGATTTTCGGTTTGCGTTGCTTTTGAACCGATGCTCGACTTCTCGGGGAGATTATTATCTACGTTATTAAGTCTCGGTTTTTAAAGCAAACCGTGTCTAAAATATTTGCCTTATAGATTATTTTAAAAATTATAAGAAAGTGAACTATTAAATTTAAGTTGACATGTAATGATAGTTAAAGGGTAAGAAAGGTAACATTTTCCTTTATTATTTCTTTTGGGTTTTTTGTTTTTCTTATTGTGTGCAGGTGTGAGGAGTTGAGGGACTTGAAGTGACAAGTTACGAAACTTGGAAGCTGACTAGTCAAATGGCTTTATATACTCGTTTCTTCACATAGTTAGGTCAGTTTTTGTATTACGTCTCTCTTGTTTGTTCCGTCATTGATACTCTGGGTTTTTGTTCTTGATCTTGTTTGTGAATCTTGATCTTGGTTTGTAAGATCTTTGATTCACTTATTGCTTTCTTTCTACTTTGTATGTATGATCAAAAAGCTAGGTATCACATTTGAAGTGATAGCCTAACGTAGTTTAATAAAATAAAGGGGAGGTTGGTTGAATTATTCTTGATTCTTGTTTTGTTTTTATAAAATCGAATATGGTATCAGAGCCTTTGGTTCTTGATATCTGTTTTTAAAACTGGTTTTACTAAAGATCTTGATTAATCTTGTGGTTAATCGTGTTTTGATTGTGTTTAATTACAAGATTTGATCGATTAAATTTTTTAGGGTTTCTAAAATTTGGGAGTTTTCTGATTCTTGGTGTTTTGTGGTGTTTATTTGGGTTCTTGAGCAATTAATTGGGTTTAATTGCTTATTTGGTAAGTTTAATCAAAAACCTTAAATTTCAGAAATTAGGGTTTCTTTGATTGGAGGTAATTGAGGTTGTTTTCTGTTATTTTCTTGTTGTTTTAACTACTTTTCAGGTGAGTTTTCCGCTGTGCTGGTTTGATTTGTGAGATCTGCTTGATCTCATTAATCTTGTTCTCTGATTGGTGGCTTGTTGTTGCGCGTGCTTTGTAATACCACTCTTCTCTTTATCTTTAGGGTTGTTTTAGTTGATTAGTGGGTGTTTAGGTGTCGATGGGATCTAGGTAGTCTTGGTGGATTGATTGATTGAGTTTTTTACTTGGTTCTTGGTAGTTTTGTGTAGAGGAGTTACAAGGGGATTTGTTGTTCTTTGTGATTGTTAGTTTCTTGTGTTTTCATCATGTCTGAGGATAAGAAAAGTGATAGAGAGGTCATTAGTGATACTGATGATGAGAGTACTAATGTCATTCACCCTAATGACCCTCTTTATTTGCACCCATCTGATACTAGTGGTCACCCAATTGTGACAACTAAACTGTTTGGTCCTGAAAATTATAAAGTTTAGGCTGCTGCCTTCAAACTTGCATTGCATACTAAAAATAAGTTGGGTTTTATTGATGGTACATGTGTTAAAGATAAAGAAGATGAGTTTTTACAAGAACAATAGGACAGATGTAATGTTGTTGTGTTGTCATGGATTCTTGGTTGTATTTCTTCTGAGTTGTATCAAGGGCAAAAATTTTCTAAAAATGCTAAAGATGTTTGGGATGAGTTTAAGGAAACATATGATAAAATTTGCATTTTAAAATATGCTCTCTTACTCAATCTGGGTCTTCATTATCTGAGTACTATCACAATTACAATAGTTTATGGAGGCAATTTGACTCCCTGGTTAATCTGCCTAATTGTACTTGTGAGGGTGCTCCTTAGCTTAAAATTCATAATAGCCTTTTGAGATTGATGCAGTTCCTTATGGGATTGGATGACACTTACAGTGTTGTAAGAAGTCAATTACTGACTTCTGATCCTTTACCAGATGTGAAATCTGCTTTTGCCACCCTATCTATGGTTGAATCTCATAAGAATAACTTGGTTCATAATTCTTCTGTTAGACCAAACTCTTCTGCATTTGCTGCTAGACCATCTAATTGGTCTAACAACAATAACAATTGGTCTAACAATAATAATAATAACAATAACAGATCCTCTCAAGGGAGAGGAGCAACTAGAAATAACAACTTGGTTTGTAAACATTGTAATATGACTGGTCATACCATTGATAGGTGTTTTGAGCTTAATGGATATCCACCAGGATTCAAGAAAAGAACTCCTGGTGGTGTTAATTCTAATACTTCTTCTGGTGGTGTCACTTCTAGTTCTGCTTCTGTTAAAAATGATCTAAGTACAGGAAACTCTATGCCTTTTACTCAAGATCAGATTAACAGATTGATGGCTTTGATTGGTTCTAAGCCTGACAATAGTGAGTTGCAGTCTGGTGCTGCTGGTACTTTATCTTTCTCTAATCATGTGATTAATTTTGTTACATGCAAGTATTTCAATTACAATTCTAATATTAGTACATATAGTACCTATGTTGGCTGGATTTTTGATTTTGGTGCCTCTCAACACATGACTTTTTCTGTTGATCATTTAACAGATGTCATAAATGTTTCTCATTTGAATATAACTGTTTCTCACCCTAATGGGACTATTGAATTGGTAAAATTTGATGGAAATTATAAACTTGCAGATAAAATTAATTTGAAAAATGTGTTAGTGGTACCTGGATACAAAGTCAGTCTTATATTTGTTCATAAACTTGCTAAGGATAACAAGTTTGTTGTGTCTTTCACTGAATCTAAGTGTTTTGTCCAGGATTCTCTTCAAAAGTCCCTCCTAGGGACTGGTAGTGAGAATAATGGCTTGTATTTATTTGATTCAGGTAGGAAATTTTTTAATAGTAAAATTACTTGTTGTTTGCTATCTAAGTGTATTTGGCATAACAGGCTTGGTCACCCATCTGATCAAATTTTGAGTGTGTTAAAAGATACACTTTAGATTGATGATCTTGGTGATACTCAGGCTTGTGATGTGTGTCACAAGGCTAAGCAGACCAGAGAACCTTTCCCTCTTAGTGATCATAAGACTAAGCATTTGGGTGATATTATTCATTTGGATGTTTGGGGTCCTTATATGGTTAAGAGTAGGGAAGTTTTTAGATTCTTTCTTATAATTGTTGATGATTACACTAGAGTTGTTTGGTTGTATTTGCTTAAGGGGAAGGATGAGGTTTTTGAAAAAGTGATTGAATTTTATAATCTTATTAAAAATCAGTTTGATATTTCTGTTAAAGTGTTTAGAAGTGATAATGGAACAGAGTTTATCAATCATATGTTTGAAAATTTTGTTACATCTAAAGGCATCATTCATCAGACCTCTTGTGTATATACACCACAGCAAAATGGTGTAGTTGAAAGAAAACATAGGCATCTTCTTAATGTTGCTAGAGCCCTCATGTTTCAGGGGGGCATTCCTTTAAACATGTGGTCTGAATGTATTTAACATCTGTGTACCTTATTAACAGGCTTCCTACCTCTGTGCTTTCTGGAAAAAGTCTTTATGAAATGATTTACAATGTATCACCTAGTCTCTCTTTACTTAAAAGTTTTGGGTGTTTGTGTTTTGCAACAGTTTTAAATAATTCAGATAAATTTTCTGCTAGGTCTGATAAATGTGTTTTTATGGGGTATTCTAATACTAAAAAGGGTTATAAACTTTATAACCTTGAAACAAAGTGATTTTTCTTTTCTAGAGATGTGAAGTTCTATGAGACTGTTTATCCTTTTAAAAATGATGTGTTAGTAAAAGAGTTTGTTTTTTAGAAAAATGGAGTTAACAGTCAAAACTTTTTTGACCTCGTAGAATCAAAGTCAAGTGAACCCTATGATGATAAGAGAGACAATAAAAGTGATATGGATAATAGTGTGACTCCTGACTTAGTAGATGTGTCTAGTGATACATCTCCTGATGTTGCCAGGCATTCTAGGGGGGGTAGTCAAAGAGTCTAGTATAGACAAATATGACAACAGCCAGAATGGTCTAGGTGGCAGTATAGGAAGTCATAAGGGAGATGACATTATCAATACTGATGATGATTATGAGTCTGAGGGTGATGACTTTGTAGAATTTAAACAAATGTTTGAATCTGAAAATGTTAATAGTCTAGAAAGACCAGAGTTAAGAAGGTCTAGTAGACCTGTTAAAACTCCTGCTAAGTTTGACAATTATGTGATGGATAAAAGAGTTAAATATGACATAAATAGTGTGGTTAGTTATGCTAATTTGTCTATGCATAACTTTGTCTTTGCTAATAATTTGAACAAGATTCATGAGCCCAAATCTTATTCAGAAGCTGTTAAAAATCCAAAATGGATTGAAGCTATGAATGAAGAAATGGATGCTCTTAACAGAAACAACACTTGGGTAATTGTAGATCTACCTCCAGGTAGAAAAGCAGTTGCTTGTAAGTGGTTGTGGAAGGTTAAGTATAAATCTAGTGGTGAGGTTGAAAGGTTTAAAGCTAGAGTTGTGGCTAAAGGTTTTAGTCAGAAAGAGGGCATAAACTATGAAGAAACTTTTTCACCAGTTGTGAAAATAGTTACTGTTAGATGCCTTATTTCTGTTGTTGTTCACTATGCTTGGCCTGTGTATCAACTTGATGTTAATAATGCATTCTTATATGGTGAGTTAGATGAGGAGATCTATATGACTCTTCCTGAGGGATATGGTTCTAATGATAATAAAGTTTGTAGACTCACTAAATCTTTGTATGGTCTTAAACAAGCACCTAGAAAATGGAATGAAAAGTTAACAAGTGTGCTTGTTGAAAATGGGTTCATACAAAGTAAAAGTGATGTTTCTCTTTTCACAAAAAATGAGAATGATTCATTTGTTGCTTTGTTGGTTTATGTTGATGATATTATCATAACTGGTAACAATGAATCTGTTATTAATGATTTTAAGAAATACTTGATTTCTAAATTCAAAATAAAAGATCTTGGAAAGCTTAAGTACTTCTTAGGTATTGAAGTACTTGATGCTAACAATGGTTTGGTGCTTAATCAAAGAAAGTATTGTCTTGAATTACTTACTGAGTATGGTATGTTGGCATGTAAGCCAGCCAAAGCACCTATTCCTGATTCTTCTAAGAAGAAAAAGGAATAAAGTGCTATAGAACAAGATGTTCCTGTTGATAACAAAACTTGTTATCAGAAAATTGTGGGAAAATTAATCTATCTTACATTAACTAGGCCTGATATTGCCTATGCTGTTCACAGTCTTAGTCAATTTATGCATGATCCTTATAAGTCTCACTTAAAGCTTTCTTTTCATGTTCTTAGATACCTCAAGGGTTCTCCTGGTAATGGTATTTCATTCATGAAAAACAATGATTTAAGTCTTGCTGCATTTGTTGATTCTGATTGGGCTAAATGTAAGATTACTAGAAAGTCTGTGACTGGATATACAGTTTATCTTGGAAATAATCTTGTTTCCTGGAAAAGTAAAAAGCAATCTGTGTTAGCTAAGTCTTCAGCTGAAGCTGAATATAGAGCTATGAATAGTGTTGCTTGTGAGATAATGTGGATAATTAAGATCATGAAGGATCTTAAAGTTGATATTAGCTTACCAGTTCCTATCAATTGTGATAGCAGTTCAGCAATTTAGATTGCTTCTAATCCTGTGTTTCATGAAAGGACAAAACATTTTGAAATTCACTTGTATTTCCTAAGGGAAAAAGTGTCAGCAGGATTGATTAAGACTTTGAAGATCAAATCTGAAGACAAATATGGCTGATATGTTTACAAAGGGCTTATCAATCAAAGATCACATGTTTCTGAGTGATAAGCTTAATCTTGTTAACCTATATCACAAATCAACTTAAGAGGGGGTATTAAATTTAAGTTGACATGTGATGATAGTTAAAGGGTAAGAAAGGTAACATTTTCCTTTATTATTTCTTTTGGGTTTTTTGTTTTTCTTATTGTGTGCAGGTGTGAGGAGTTGAGGGACTTGAAGTGACAAGTTACGAAACTTGGAAGCTGACTAGTCAAATGGCTTTATATACTCGTTTCTTCACATAGTTAGGTCATTCAGTTTGTGTATTACGTCTCTCTTGTTTGTTCCGCCATTGATACTCTGGGTTTTTGTTCTTGATCTTGTTTGTGAATCTTGATCTTGGTTTGTAAGATCTTTGATTCACTTATTGCTTTCTTTCTGCTTTGTATGTATGATCAAAAAGCTAGGTATCACATTTGAAGTGATAGCCTAACGCAGTTTAATAAAATAAAGGGGAGGTTGGTTGAATCATTCTTGATTCTTGTTTTGTTTTTATAAAATCGAATATGAACCTAAGGTATTTTGAGAAATGATAAAATCATATCAAGTTTACAAATGTTTTCCACGCAATAACTTGGCATGTCACGTCTGAAATGAATAGTCATTGTAATAGTCGTTTTGCTGTCTAAATAATTTAAGAACTTAGGGTGTGGTTTGGTGTTGTAGCGTGGTGTTATAGAAAAAATGGATGTTGCGTCAGCATTCTATTTCATAACACTAAAAAATTAGCTCTTTGGTTAACATCAGATTTGTGGTGTTATATTGGCCTTACCATTTTTTTTTCATAAATAGTTTTTAATTAAATTAAAATAAATATTACATTTTTATAACTTAATATCACATTTTTATAATCAAATATCATATTTTTAACCTATATTTTTAACTAACTCATAATTTTAATTTAACTAAATATCAAATTTATACACATTTAAAAACATTTGGGCCATAAAAAATCAACCCATAAAAATCTAGCCCATCAAACACATTTTTACTACACATTTATTTAGATTTATACCTAAAACATTATCTTCCTCCTCCCACAGCAACGACCATAGAAACATCATCTTCCTCCTCCCATATCTGCAAACAAAAAAAAAATAAAAAAGTCATATGGCCCAAGATTACAACGCGAGGCACGATGCAGTTCTCACGACGTGACCTCGCGTTTTTCCCATCATTTTGGGCTGACAAATACGACGCCAAAGCCCAAAACGAGAGCGACGGTGTAGGGTTGGCGTTATAAAAGTTATGTTTTGGCCATGGCTTGAGCCATGGTTTGCCATACCCTAAGCTCTAAATGGGACTACAGGTCATGCCTTTTAGAGTGAGCCTTTTTGGATGGTTAAAAAAAAGTCAAAATGGTTTTGAAAATATTAGTAACCGCATACATGGTAGTCTTTTAAGTTTTACAATTTTGATTAAGTGTCGTCACTAATTGTCCATTTATATGTGTTGATATGTTATGAGTGATGGATTTTGAGCTTATATTTTGAAAGTTTCAAGTTATTTTTTATATCCTAAAAAAATAACTTTTAAACGGAACATATAATATTCAGACTACTAGTCACAATTTTTATTTTTTTATTTTTTGAGAGGGGGCAGTATTTATTAAAATTCGCCCCTATATATGATCATTGTTAAGGAGTATCTAAACAATGGCTAAAAGAAGGAATGTGCGCATAACAGAACTTTTAACAAATACGAAGAAACTCGAAAAAAAAAATACACAACTAAACAAAAGGAAAAACACTATTTTATGTGTTTTGGAGAGCTTATGATAAAAGTTACTTATTGTATTATAGTGATTGGTTCGGGTATTATGTGAATCTGAGTCTTTAGCGGATGGGCTCGGATACTTTGGATTGGGTTTGATCTTGTACTAAGAAAAGATTTGGGTGATGATTTTCCGCACAAATAAAAGTAAAACAGTTAGTCTTATCGTAGGGACAGACCCCACGATTAGACTTCGGTATAAGAGTAAGATTCCATGTTTTCAGAAATAATATATGTGTGTATTTGGATGAATGAGAAAATCATACTTTGTGAAAGTGTCAGAGTTTACCTTTTATAGGCGAGCCTGGTACTAGGTTTTCCTCGTATTTCGGATAGTGCTCGGAGTGGGCCTTTGTTGGTTAAAGGCCTTTGTTCTTATCTGCTAGTCAGGGTTTGTGGATCCGCTCTCGGGGAGCAGATGCGCTAATTGCTTATGGATCCGCTTCAGGGAAGCTGATCCGTTAGTCGCTCACGGATCCGCTTTTGGGGAGCTGATCCGTTGGTGTTTTGCCACCGTGGTGGGCTTATGTTTACTTAGGCTTTGGCCCAAGGTTTTGCGTGGTTTTAGACCCAATGGTTCGTATCCATGTTATACGTCATCAAGTCCCCCCAGTACAATGTTTTTTGCGTCGTGCGGATGAATTGCTAGAGTTTATAGCAATCTTATTTCGCACGTGTTGTTTGCGTCTGCAATTAATGTTTTTGGTAGGTAGAACGTTTTTTACTTTGGGCCTTTCTTTTTTGACTAATGGGGCAACTTGTTATGTAACTTGTGCCACTTGCTATGTACCGTCCTTTACTTTCCTTTATCTTGACTATTCGTTCCTTGAGGGGGATACACGTGTCCTCATCTTGTGCATGGTGATTTTACTATACGGAGGGTATAAATACTCGTTACCCTTATCACTATTACTTTTTCACTCCTTTCGTCATTTTCACCGCCATTAAAGATTTTCGAAGCTTTACATCCCTTGTATCAATGATTTTGGATCTCTATACTTGTCACATTATTTTTTGCCACTGTGTTAAGCTTTTTGTATAATGTCTTCAGTAACGACTTATAGATCTGTGATGACCCAACGCTAATTATATGCTTTTTGTGTAAAGTACCATATTCCGTCTTGTGTTCATCTAGTTTTGGTTAGCCCAAATGCTAGTATCCGTAATACTCCACCTGGGAAGATTGGGGTGTATACTCGTGTCTTCAATTATGCATGTTATCGCATTCATTTTTTCACGTTCTTTCTTGATGTGCTTAGCTACTTTGGTATTCATATTTCTAAACTTCACGCCATTGCTGCTATAAAGATTGTGCATTTTGAGGTCTTATGTCGTGTTGGCCGTTTTGCTCCGACTGTGGATTTGTTTCGTGTATTCTATGTAACTACTTTTAGTAAGGGGTGGATGTCGTTTACTAAGCGCTCCTCCGCCGGACCTGTGTGCTATTCCAAAGAGTTAGTTTCTGTTAAGAATTGGATGGATCATTTCTTTTTTGTTGACTCATCCATTTTCAACTTTCATATCCGTGGATCATTGGGAAATTGCAGAGGATCATCCTCTTTCCACGGATGAGTTTGATGAACAACAGTTGAACTACCTTGTTTACCATCCTGCCTCTTTCCAGAAGTATCAGTGTCTTTTTTTGTGTTATGGGCATTAACCGCAACTATACACTTGGGAGGGATTACTATCTCGTCTTTGTGGACTCTTCTGGAGAAGGTGTATGCTTCTCTTTTTATATGCCTCTTAATGTTCACAAGCCAAAGTAAAGCTGAGCACCGAACAACGTCTTAATACTAACTTCAAGTTAATCATTGTAGAAACTAGAAGGGGGGTTGAATAGTTTCTCTTCTATTAGTCACCTAATTTAAATTACTTTGAATTAAGTGTGTATCAAAACTATCATTTACTTGAAGCTAAGTTGCATAATGATTAGGTTCAATTCAAATACATTAGCAATGGTAATAGGTAAGTATAATGATAATGAAATAAGTAAAGAGTAAGGAAAGAGACAACCTAGTGACAAGACACCAAGATTTATAGTGGTTCGACAACGAGGCTCTATCCTCGTTTCTACTCCACTCCTCGAGTACACCTACTCGAGATTTCCACTATATCCACGAGCTCCCTTCTTGGTGGAGAAAGCCTTACATCGTCGCTTACATTATTTTCCGACACTAAGCTAAATGTCGAGACCTAATCATTAGTTAGGACCAATCTACACAACGTTGCCTACTTCACAATTTAACGACACAAGGCTAGATGTCGAGTTCTAATCTTAAGGTAGAACCAATCTTCACGACGTTGCCTACTTCACCATTTTACGACACAAGGCTAGATGTCGAGTTCTAATCCAAAGCTAGAACCAATCTTCACGACTCTTCACTTTGAAGCTAACTGATTACTTCACACAACACAACTACTAATCACTTTCAAGTTTAGTGAGAACTCACAAGACACAACCACGTCACTTTATAGTTTAGTGAGAACTACTACACAAATCTATTACAACTCAACTAGACATATCCAAGTACACACATGTAGCTTGGATCTACACAAGACAAATCCAAGCAAACACATATGCAATGGATGTAAACAGTAAATCCAAGTATTCACAAATAGCTTGGATGAACACAAGTAGTCCAAGTATTTCATAAATACAAATGGATCAACAAAGATAAAAAGGCTAACATGATGAAC
Source organism: Glebionis coronaria (assembly GCA_025667525.1). NCBI lineage: Eukaryota > Viridiplantae > Streptophyta > Magnoliopsida > Asterales > Asteraceae > Glebionis > Glebionis coronaria. The sequence continues at coordinate 189,063,450 of CM046879.1, read as the reverse complement.
ATGACTAATTCATGGATTCATCTTTATCACAACACTAGTGAGTGAGCGATCTTCTCATTGGACAAGGTAAAGGAGGGGATCAAGAGGATAATCATATGTAAACATACTTAACACATTAAGTGATCATTTACTAATGATTATGCTATAGAAAAGAGAAAGGGGCTGAGGAAAACGTCCAAGAGGCTTGTTGGAAAATGAGATTTGATCCACTATTTATAGAAGACAAAGTCCAACGGTTAGCTAGGCGCGGATCCTTATCTAGCTGGCAGTACCTTATCGATAAGGAACCGCCTAGCTATTTAAGGTACCGCCCAATAGAGTCCGCTCCCTTTTTGTCTTTTAGTGGGATAGGAATATCTGAGATTTTTTAAACCTTCAAAGGATATTCTTATGGCATATGGAATATGCCATTTTCAAATTTACATTTTCCATTTTAATAAAACATTTTCTTAAAAAGAAAGTTTATTAAAAAATCTTTTGTGATATTAACAAAAGTGAGTTTTAAGGATAATCACTTTGATGATCACTAAGTATGATTAAGAAAAGTTAGTGATATGATTATTACCTTGATGATAGTGTTAGTTAAATAATTCGTTTTGTGTTTTACACTAAATGTGTTGTATAGTTTGTTGTGATCAAAACTAAGAAAGATTAGTTAACACTAATAATGTTTTTAGGCATCACTTGCATTAACAATCTCCCCCTTTTTGATTACGACAAACTATAAACTCATTTACTTAGAAACACAAAATATCGAATTATTAACGAGTTTATCACTATCATTTCTCCCCCTTTGTCGTAGCAAAAAGGTAAGCACAAGTATTTAAAGATATCCAGACTTTGCTAGTAGCTCCCCCTTGGTGGTTGATCCCCCTTGCTTAGGGAACCAAGTGTATGAGCTAAGGTGACATGCTACACAAAGGTTAGTAGAAAGGAAAGAAACACCAATGTATATATGATCACTACCTACTAAGTAACTTGAGAGGGAGAAGGAGAAGAAATCTCAAATTAGAAGCAAGTATTTGCTAAGTATGTCCAAAAAGGTAAATGACAAAATCAAGGTTCAATTGGTGGAATGGAGGTAGAGAGGAAACATCCAACCAATGAAGATGATAAACTTGTCAAGGGGTTAAAATTTAGAATTGATGGAATCACCCATAAACAATTGTAAATTTTAACCACGATCAACTCAAAAGAAAGATAGAATGATAAAATAAAGAAAACAAACACAACACAAAGATTTCATATTACATAAATATGAAAATGACAAACAAAGTAGATAGTCATACACACAATATGAGTATCTAAAGCAAAAGATATGGAAAAAGAAACCACAAAGCATAAGCTAGTCTAATAGTGATAATTTTCCAAGATTGCTTAAAAACACTAATGACTTTAAAACAACTAAAGTTTTATTGACTCCAAGGTAGTATAGCCCTTTAGTTGGAAAAATAAGACGACAATGCATCATTCGAAGTTTTGTCCACGGGAACGAAAACTTTGAGAGGAGCTCGAGTGAGGAGGAATTTAAGAAAATTTAACTTCTCATACACATGAGCAAGTTCAATTTGTTGAAATCGACAACAAGCACACGAGGATCCATGATGCAACACAAATTCGGTTGATGGGGGAAGGCCATCACACCTATGGTTTGGTGGTGGTGAGGAGAGTGGGTAGGTAATGTTTTCAGAATTCCTTGTGAGGTTTGGGAAGGTTGAAAGATCATTGAGTTGAGGGGTGTCAAAGGGTTTTGGTGGTGGGGGGAGATTCTCCTTTTCTATGGTGATGGGGTTAATGGAGTAGGTATCATTCCAATACTTGATTGGAGAGAAGATGGGGTTTTTGGGTGGTTGGGATGAAGAGGGTTCATTTTTCTTGATCCAAATAGGTCTAACCGAGATTTTCGGTTTCTTGGAAAGCTTGGATGAGGAAACTTTGGGTGAGGAGGTTTGTGACAATGAAATGTCAAGGTTATGAAAGGGAGAGTTAGGCATTGTTGAGGTGTGAGAATGAAATCTCAAGGTGGGGGTATAAGAAGAAAGTATACAAGGCAAAGGTTTGAAAATCAAATGTAAAGTGTCAAGGAATATTTAGCCAAATTGAGTAAACATGGAATCTTGACTGGAAATAGGGTGATGAAGTAAGACCAAAAACGAGCCATAAAATGACTTTATGTCCGCGGTACATTATAGGGACCGACGGTTCCTTATCACTTAAGGAACCGCGCGTCTTTAAGGAACCGCGTGCAGTGGACTTGAAACCTAGATTTTCCAGGGTTTTGAGAAAAACTAAGACTTTTTCAAAAAATTGCAAATCTTGGAATTTTACCTCTATTAGCACTAAATTTTGCTAGGGTTACATAAAAGCAACACATTCACCAAGAATGTCTTGACAAAGGGTGAAAGAATTTTGGATAACATTTTGAACCAATTTTAGTCAAGTTTTAGAGGTTGTGATAGATTTAGGTTCAATTTTAATTTGAAATTAAAGTTGATTAATGTGCACATAAAGATAGAAACACACAATGCTAAGTCCATAATTCATTCTCATAAAACACTCATGAAAGAGATACATAAAGGAAATAAATAAAAACAATAACTATCTAAAAACAAAACTAGATTAAAAACTAGGTCTTGATTAGAAGTCTTCCTTGGCTTGGTTTAAAGAAAAAAACTTATTAGGGAAAATCATCATTTATCTCCTAGGAGGATGATTGGCAAAGAGACTCAACAAAAAGCTTTGCAACTCTATGTGAGCCCCAATCATCTCCATTCTTAGGATATCAAGGAGATAGAAGTTGTTGAGGCAACAAGGACAATTAGTGCCATTGTGCATGAAATACCCATAAAAGCTAGGATCACCCAAGTTTGGAGTGTTTGAGTGAGGTGAAGGTGGAGGAGGTATGTTCTCTAAAGGTGATGTGGGTGAGTGTGGAGGCATGCTCTCCAAGGGTGTAAAAGGTGAGTTTGGAGGGGTAAATGGTGAAGTCACCAAGGTATCATCAAAGTCATTTACAATGGGAATGCTTTAGATGGGTTGTGGTTGGGTAGTCACATCCAAGAGATTACTTGGAGTGAAGGGCGAGGAAAGCTCATTCATCCTAGATCGGAATGAATAGGAGGTAGAACCATGAGAATGATTGGTTCCATGGGTTGATGAAGTCTTGCATGGAGCAAGAGGAGGTGAGTTTGATGAAGAAATGAGAATTGGGACAATCTCATTCTTGGGAGTGTGAAAGGGTGAGGAGTTAGGTTTAGCCATTTTAATCTTAATCTTAAGATTTTTCTTTGTGGTGGAGGTTTTGTATGAGTTTGAGCTTCTTGTAGAAACCACGGTTTAAATGAAAGGTTTAAGGTTTAAGTAAGAATGGTTTGATGTGTGAAGAACATGGCTAACAAGGTGGGTTTAAAAGGGTGAGGGGATGATCCAAACTAGCAATGGGTTAAAAACATTTTATGTGAACAATGAATTTAGCTAACCTAGTTTAGGAAATGTGCAGGTTTTTTCAAAGAATCAAGCAAAGTTTACACAAATTAAGGAAAATAGTGTAAAGCAAAGATTCAGTCGGACACAGTAGCTGGCGGTTCCTTATCTAGGGGCGGCGGTTCCTTATCGATAAGGTACCGCGGGTCTATAAGGAACCGCGACCAGTGGTGTTTAAAAATGGTACTTCCTCAAATTTTGGTTAGCCCAGATTTTTACCAAAGGATTTTCAAGCCAAAGTTAACTACTGACCAAAATCTAGGAAGCTAACTAACACATAGGATGCACAAAGCTATGCAAATCATAATCACAATGGCAAACATTTAGGATAAATAACAAATAATCCAAACAAGTAGAATTTAGTTAATACACATCCAAGATAAGAAATTGTTCAACATTACATGTTTACCAACATGTATTCTTTGAAATACTTAAAAGTCTTCACCTTCTTTTCTTCCCAATCCCTTGATCATATTCCCCAAATACTTGAATCCCTTCCTTGACTCAACCCGGTGTTCATGGGATTCACCTCGAGTCCTAAGATTTTCACGGTAGAGATGCTCCATGTTGAGATCTTCTGGTACTTCACTAGAGGAGTAATGAGGTGGGGGAGCTAAGTCTTCAAGTCCATCCACGAATGAGTTTGAGGATGGGTGGGAATTACTCGAAGAGTTGAAGTGAGAACTAGAACCTATGCCATCACCATCACTTGTTGGCATATAGGTGTCCTCATCATCCGTCTTTTGATGATCGGATTTTCGCGAACCTCGATCACTTCTTGGATTTCTTGCATATACCTCTTGAATAGGAAACATAACCCGATGAACCGGGTGAAAGCGAGAAAGGTCGAGGTGGGGAAAGTTATGAGCAACCCTTTTGAAAAGGCGAGTAAGAAGCATAGCATAGGGAAGGTTTGTTTTGGGCTTTGAAAGGGCATAATTTATTCGTCGAGCGATATAGAATGCCAAATTGTACTTGGTTGATGTAAAGATGTAACTCAACATATGCACCATACAAGTCGGGATATGATCTCGGTTTCCACCAAGACAAAATACATTCTCCATAAGGATATTTGCCCATTGGACCATAAAATCCTTAAGGTCGCTAGAGAGCACTTCATAGCGATTCACATTTCGCACATTTGAATGAAGGCTTCTCACAACGTTTCCATCACGCTCTTTCGAAATGATGTCAAAGATAAACTCCGGATCAATTTCGGTGTGGTCATTTGGAGGTTTATCGTAGGATTCCAAGAGAGCGTCAAGTCTCCATTTATCCGTAAAACGACAAGTGCCAAGTGCCTTCATATGGCACACCAAGAATTTCACCAAAGTTTTCGAGAGAGTATTGAATCATTTGATCATTCAACAAGAATCAAATGAAGATTTCTCCATTGTATTCAAACATGGAGTAAGTGCTAAAGAATTCTAGAAGAAACAAGGGGTAAATATCTTCTTCTATGTTGAGCAAGCAATCAAACCCCGAAAGCTCAAACATAGATTGGATATAGTCATAACCCGTTATTCCCTCGTCAACGACTCTACCCTCATGGAAACAACGAGTAGAAAGGGATGGAAAGGAGTTTCGAAGTTGAGTGGAAGCATAGGTTTGGGAAAGGTTTGGCATTTATTGATGATCCTTTTGGTATTGAGAAGGCATGATTAGTACCTAGGGAAAAGATCCCCCACATACCCTTATTAATCAAAGTCTTCATGGATAAATCCCCACCGTTTATCTCTAAATGATATAAGGGTTGTGATTAAAACCCCCTTTCTTATAACTTACCTTTATTTATCAAAAAAAAAACATAACAAACTGGTGATGGAACCCGATCCTCACTCCCACCGGTGACCACCACAACCACTTCCACCTAACAGCCGACCACCACAACAACCTCATCTCCCACCTTTTTCAGGCGACCACCACAACAACCCCACCTTCTTCCCGCGACCACCACAACAAACCAACCTTCTTCCTGCGTCATCCACACCAACCCACCTTTTTCGGGCGGCCTTTACTGCAAACAACCTTTTTCCGGCAGCCCCTACAAGAATCCATTATTTTACGGCAAGACCCACACCAAACAATCGTTTCCCAGCTACTTCTACAACCCCACCCCTTCCCCAGCGAGTTCCACAGCGTATCCACCATTTTCCGCCGACTTCCATACGAAACCCACGTTTTTGGCGCCCTACACAACAAACCCAACAATTTCCAGCAACCTACACAACAAACAACCCTTTCCCGTCGATTTATACAACAAACGACGCTTTTACGGCCAACTCCACAACAAACATCCAACTTCCGGCAACCTCCATAACAAATGACCATCTCCCAGTGAGTTCCACAACCTCCACATCAAGTGACAATGATCCAGTAAATGTAGTTGCTGATATTAGCAAAAATGTAGAAGTTGCTAATGATGTTAGCGAAAATGTACTTGCTGATGCTATTGAAGAAGATGCTGATGTAGAAGCTGAAAATGTAGTTGGCGATGTTGATGTTATTGAAAATGTAGAAGCCAATACAGGTAATAACTTTGTACCAGAAATAGATATGTTACTGAAAATGTAGTTGCTGAGGCACACTGACTCATGCATGAGTCACGCTGACTCATGCATGAGTCACACTGACTCATGCATGAGTCACGCTGACTCATGCATGAGTGATATGAGTGTTTTTACTCATATCATTTATAGCTTAAAACAATGAAATTATGCTCATAATGTATCAAATATGCCTTTTGTTTGTATATTTCTTGTTTCCATGTGTGTAGGTACCAAGTTCGTGAAACTCGACGAAAACCGACACGAGATTGAGGAAAAGATCGAAGAAGCCAAAAATCGAGCTCGACTTTATCGGATTTTATCAATTATCAAGTTTATGGCCAAGTGGGACCCATATCTTCTTATTGGGCCTGAAAGCCCAATATTGGAAATGGTTTATTTACTATTGGGTTAAGGACCAAATAAGGCCCAACATCATGAGACAATACACGTTTTTGGAATGGTTCAATTTGCTAAGTTAAATTGGATGGAAAAAGCCCAAGCCCAAAGTGATTAAAAACGTTGCATCAAGGAAATGGGCTTTAGGGTAAGTTTTCAGTAAATAAACTTTTTCCTTCACACACCACAAATAGAAAACACGTTTGCCTCACAACCACTCATTCGCTTTTATACCTTTTCACATATTAAATAATGTCGTTATTTTCTATGTTGCATCTTCTACCTCCTTCACCACCAAAATAACCAGTCACTGTTATTTAACCCTAATCACCATTCATATTACCCAAAAGTAAAATTAAATTGGGGGTTTCATGTTTCAAGCGTGTGTTAACACACGCGCTCCTAATTAATTCCCCAATGTTATCGGAAGGCATGAGTGGCAGAGATTGGGACGTGGCATCTTACTACTGGCTATGACAACGCATCACTCCTATTCCTCCAATGAAAAAGAGACACGTCAGCCTACAACAAGCACAAAGAAGCACAGAAACGCCAGGCTGGCAATCCGAGTGAAGGTGCGCTCATATCCATCCTTGGATCATAACAGAAAAGAGAGAGAAGGAGAATAAGAAGATCCAAGGGCTATTATGAAGATGGAATATTCCAAATGAGATCCGGATATCCTCTCAGCAAAGCCATTGGGGAGGCTATAAAAACCCCCAATTAGCTTGTAAAAAATCATCCCATTTTTAGTTTAATTGTTATAATGTCAAAATTAGTTTAGGATTTATTTTTACTTAAGTTTGTAATGATCGAAGTTTTTAGCTAATGAAGTTACTTTTCTGATTTTATAAATCTCGTTATACTGCTGTCCATTATCTCTGAAAGTTTTTAATTAATTGCTTTATTCTTCTTTTGAACATTGTGATATCTGATTAATCTTATAAGATTCTCAATAGCTTATTAAGATTGATCATAACTAAGATTGGGAACTCGGTTTGTCCACTGATAAATCGAAAAGTTATCGATAGAATATTAAGCTGCTTGTTCCATAGTGGTGTTTTTGGTTCGAGTAATGGTGTGTTATGATGGACTTGATCGAATAAGTTAGACGGCTCAGCGCCGCTTCTACGTCTCAACGGGTTTCTCCAAATGGTATGTTTCTTTTAGACGATGATTCCTGATTGTTTTATTTAGTTATGTTAGTTTGAGTAATTTGTTGGTTATGGATTTGTTATGCTATAGATAGGATTATTCACTTGTATGTTTTTCGTTAACGAGATAATCAGAGTTTGATAGGTGGTTTAGGATTATATACTGTTTCGAATCTGGTTTTGCATTACTTTGTTTATCTTTTGTGAATGAATTACTGAATCTATCGTCGTTTGATTGTTAATTGATCACATGAGGTTGATTATTAAAGTGATATTGTTAACTGACCTACCTTAATCAGATTTACTTCTCGGTTTTCTTTGAAGCTCGCTGTGAATGAGTAGGAGTCTAAAATGTCCGTTAGTTTATTTAAGAGTTACTGTCAATGGAATTTAAGTTTGTATGTTACTGTAGCTATGAAGTAGATGCTAAGTTTACTTGGGATGTCTTAGTTGTTGATTTTCAGTCACCTGCTGGGATGCGTTAATCTGATTGTCTTGTGATTTTTTTTTGTATCGGCTTAGCTTGTCTTTGATTTGGTAGTAATTTTGAGTCATTCATTTATGATAATAAGTAGTGTTTTTATATATCGTAATGTGCGTTTAAGGTCATTAGTTAATTAGCTGATTTTATGAATGTCTGGTCTACTGAATTTTTGTTTGGTCTGCTGATGTATTTAGAGGATTCATTAAGCTAGTTAAATTAGAAGTTTTGTATCAGTTATATTTGTTGGTTAGATAGAGTTAGTTCTGATTTGGTATGAACTTGAATTTACTGATTTAATATAGCTGCTGAATTTGATCTGCTTTTGTGATTTGGTTGCTTATATTAGATTATTGAATTGTTTGTATGTGATGTGTGGAATCTATAAGTCTGTTAATGAAATTTGTAATATTCGATTTGTTCTAGCATACTGATTTATGGTAATAAAGTTTCTGATTAATTTAGCTGAATGGTTTATGAAGTTTCTGCTTTCCTGGTGTTCAATATTATGCACTTTAGTCCTTGCTGTTACTTTTGATTCTGATCTTTGAATTGAACTGACTTACCCAGCAGTCACGTTTTGTTTAGTTTGTTAGATTTCATAATCTGTGCTTTAAATAAATAATACCAAAAATAAATTGCCCATTGCAGGTCTCGAACTCGAGACCTGTTTGTTCAAGGACACATGCGTTAACCAACTGGGCTACTGGATGTTTTGAGTGTTACATCAAAAAGTTTATTTATATAGTAAAGTTGTAGCTTGGCAGTTTCAATTAATTAAGCTTTGATTAGTTTAAATTTTGTTTTAAATAAACTTTTAAAAATGTCTTTATTAAAGTATCTTATTTTAGTTAAATAAAAATAAATTAAAACAAATAAATATAATAAATAATATAAAAATGTTTGTATTTTAAAAAGTTTTAATTAGTTTAATTTTTAATTTTTATAACTCTAGATTTAAATAAATATAGCTTTTAAATAGATTAGATTTTTAAATAGATTACAAGTTATTTTTAATAAATAGATTTATCTTTATAAAATTTAAATTAGTTTAATTTTTAATTAGTTTTATTTTTAAGTAATTAATTGTTTTTTTTTTTGTTTAAATATTGCGGGGTTTACGTTTCATGCACTTTAGGTTTGTTTTAAATAGCTTAATATTCGTAGACTTAATTTTAGTTTTAAAATCCAACGACTCATTCAAATCAATTGTCCAAATCAAAACGAAACGTCTCAAATTCACTCGATCTTCGTGTACAACGAACTTGGTTCACTCACGTGTTTAATCATTTTGGCGCCGCTGCCGGGGATCTTGTGTACGATTCGCTTTTGTGGAGATTTGTTGATCGTTGATTTGAAGACCCTTTCCGCCCTCGGAAAGTTTTGTTATTTTCTTATTATATAGTATGTATCGTTTTTATGAAAAATACCAAAAATAATCTTCTTAATCCTCTATCATGTTTAATTCTTTTTCTCCTCACCCTCAAAATTTTAATTCTTCCTTCGTCGATTGTGTTGGGTGTGGAGAACCGTTATATGGTTTTTCACCATGTCGGTGGTGCACGTGTGAGCGTTGTGGAAATGACTTACGTCACGATATACGTGTTGGATTCTGTCCTTGTTGTGATGATATTACTTCATTTGGAAATCCGAATTTTTCGAATAATCTTCTCGATTTCAATCCACCTCCACACCCTACATACGAGACACCCTCGTGTGAGTTTTGTGGAAGCAATTCTCATTTTGGTAATGATTGTTCGCATCGATTCTCGCTTAATTACGAGCAAGAACCGAGCTACAATCAAAACTTTAACGATAATTGTTATCCACAAGATTTACCGAGTTTATCACAACAATATCTTTGTTGTGAGTATTGTGGAGGACCTCACGAGAGTTTTTGTTGTCAACCGAAAGATCAAAATTTTTATGAGCCTAATCCTTGCTATAATTCGATTACTTCCGGTTTTGACCATTCTCCATAATATTCTTTCGATATTGAACGATTTGAAACAACGAATCAAAGAAATGTTGAAATTGTTGAAAAAAGTATTGAAGACTTGTTGCTTGAAAAGAGACAAATTAATCAAGAGATTAATGACATTACGAATGAATTAGGAAGTCGTCGATTTCATGGAGAAATGATTGATGAGGGATTTAGACGAGATTGCGAACTTAGGATTCGACAACTTTCGCAAGATTATAATGGTTTAAGCATTGAGATTCGTGAGAAAGAACGAGCTCAAGCGAAAGCAAAATCTCTTGCTAATCGTGAAATCGAGCGTTCTCTTCTTTTGGATGATGACGAGGATAGTTCTATTTCCTTGAGAGATCTTATTGCTCTTCATCCTTCATCTAGTGCTATCGTGTGTCCTATTCGTATCTTGCCGGCTATTGAGCCCGAGGATTCTCCCATCCTAGATGATGAGGAAATCTCTCATGACATCACCACTCCTATTCATAATTCTTCCACCGTGGAACTCGAAAATTCTCTAAGCAAGGGGGACGAGCATATTAGCACTATTTTTGTTCAAAACCCGAGAGAGTTCGACGGTATTTCCAATGAGATGTGTGATTTGCCACATTGTGATGACTCGACTTCTTCCATTCACTTTGATATTTTCAATTCTAATGATGAAAATTGTGATGGAAATGAAGATTTTGAGGATGATTCTACTTCTAGTGAATTTTCTAATGAGGAGTTCTCCGATGAACTTTCTTATAAAGATGTTATTCACGACTCGGATTTTGAGGGGTTCGCCGATGAACCTACTCTTCTTCACCCATTTCCACCGGGAAATGAGGATGATAGTGATCCGTTTTATGAGAGGTTCACTTTTGAACTTGCTCCTTTAGACCCATTTCCACCGGGAAATGAGGTTGATTTGACTATTCCGATCCTTGAGAAGTTCACCGATGAACTTACTCATTTAGATGTGGAAGACGTGGTTCTTCGTGAGAAGTTATCCAACGTCTATCTTCTCATTTCTAGGATCGAGGCTTTAAATTCTAAGCCTATTAGAGAGTCTTCTTCTCCATCTCCTATTCCCGTTGAGAATAGTGATCCGCTTATGGAGGAGATTGATACTTTTCTTGCTTCTAATGATTCGATACCACCGGGTGTTGATGATATCGACCCGGAGGGGGACGCTCTCTTTTTAGAGAATTTACTTGATGATGATGTCATCCCAAGTCCTCCTCCCACCCACTTTGACCTTAATGTGCGGGTTTTTCATGTGTCTCGTATTGAGTACCATGACCCTATTGATCATATTTCTAAGGGTGAAATGGTCGTTAAAGCAAAGAATGTTGATTCCATTATGGATGAGATTTTTATCCCACCATTACCTTGTGCTTTATATGATCTTGGATTAGCATGGGGGGACGACACCGTGTTATCCTTTCCTTTCTCTACCGAGGACGAGGTATTCGATCCCGGAATCATTGATTTAGGGAAATATCGGCCTTTCACCGATGTAATAATTGAAAGATTTTTCTATCATTTTGGTGCGAGTTTATCTCGTGGAGCATGCTACATCCATTCCTATCTTTGTGATTTCTATCTCTTTTTAGAGATTCGTGTTAGAGTTTTATCCTTTCGTTTGTCATCCGACAACGAGGATGTAATCTTTGACCCCGGCATCGTGTTTTATGTTGGATTTTATCCTATTATGCCGGTTTTCACCACTTTCCCTAAGGACCAATGAATGCGGGGATCGAGTCGAGCTCATGACTCGGTTAACAAAAACGAGGTGCCTTGTGGGGGAGTCCCATACATTCTATCTTCTTTCTATTTTCTAACACTAATAAGGCTTGATCTTTCAAGCTCGTGCTCGTGTTTTGTTGTGTTGTGATCTTAGGTATGACCCTAATATTTGAAGATTCTCGTGTTCGGTTTTTGCCGGTCCACTTGATCTTCCATTCTTTGAATGCCAAAAAGGGGCACACTTTCTACCCTTGATTTTTATCGACTAACGTTTTATCTTGAGGCATAATTAATAAACGGCTTATAGATTTGCGTGCTCTTTCCATGCTAGGAATTTGCATTAGACTCTTCGTGTTTTAGCAAGGGGGTGTAACTCTTGAGCTAAGAAACATTGAGGACAATGTTTGGTTTTAGCATGGGGGAGTCAATCGATATAATCGCTTGCAATTGCTTTTGTCGTGTCCAAACGTAATCTTTTTCTCATTTTTCAATAAAATTTTAAATTTTTGTGTAATTTTTAAAGAAAATAAGTGTTTTTGACACGAATGTAGGCTTTTAATAAGAATAGTTTTTGACTCGACTTGGTTTTTAACCTTAGCTTTTCCTTAACGTATTTGAATTAAGTTTTGCTAGGCTATTATATAGGGAGCTTTAAAACGCGAAAGTCTTAATTCATTCGAGTTAAGAACAAGAACTTTTCGCAAGCTCCTATAATTGATCCTAGAAAGTCGTTTATCAAGGGAACTTTAAAACGCAAATTCTAAAACTTGCAAAAGTATAAGAAGTTGCAAGATCCTATAGATGACTTGAAAACCCAAAACTTTGATTTAATAGGCTAAGTATCCATTTATGGAGAACAAGAGATGATAGAGCCAATTATAAGTTCGGTTTTCTTTCGGGAATTTATGTGAGTTAATTATGAGCCTATTCTCCCATCACTTGTTAATAAATTTAATTGCAATAAATAAGGTTGAACGATTTAAAAAGTTACTTAGCTTCTAGCCCAAGATCGTTTAAAAGTTGCTCGGTATGGATTAGAGTTCATAGTCAAGGCATAACTTATTGAAGCGGGATGCGAAGATTGGCGAGTCCAAAAAGGTCCTAACAAGACATGAGGGCTATGTTTTATTGCTAAAGATCTCAAGTGATGTGAAGATTCATTATTCAAAAATCAATATGAAGGATCGAGACACACGACGAAAAGCAAAATACTCCCAAAAAGTCATGGAGAAGTCTATCCAAAAAGACCAAAATAAGGTATGAGGATAAATGAAGCCAAGTCCAAAAAGGAGGCGGATCGTTGTAAATCAAAATCCCAAGTAAAGATTGGAGAAAAATGAAGAAGTCGTGGTCCAAGTATGAATCTCTCAAAAATTCAAGTGAAGAAATATTATGAAGAGAAGACCATTATTTCAAGAACGTCTCTCAAGGTTGGAGGTATTAAGTCATTGCCAAATATCGATCCGAGAAACGTCTCAAATCGCGAAACAAGTTATGCCAAGATATGAACTTTATGAAGTCCCGAGAAGCAGTTTTAAAAGATTTTGTCCTTTAGCTAACTATTGATTAAATCGTTCACTTTATTTTCGGCCTAATAAATTATCGAAATAAGTCAACAATGCATCCTCGTGATCATTCAAGACAACAATAAAATATAAGAGATACACATAGGAATAAGGGAGTCTAAGTGATTAATTGGCCCACATGAATTCGTGTTAGTCTACCAACTTATAATAACAATGATCTTGTTTTTGCACTTGGCATTGAAAAGTGAAAAGTCAGGGACGATCAATCTATTTGAGTTTTTATGATCTTTAAAGTTATTTTATTTCTTTTTAAAATAAGTTGAATAATGGTGTAGTTATAGTTTAATTTTATCATTGCGTGAGGACACGGCAATTGCTTAGCATGGGGGAATTTGATATGAGTGTTTTTACTCATATCATTTATAGCTTAAAACAATGAAATTATGCTCATAATGTATCAAATATGCCTTTTGTTTGTATATTTCTTGTTTCCATGTGTGTAGGTACCAAGTTCGTGAAAACCGACGAAAACCGACACGAGATTGAGGAAAAGATCGAAGAAGCCAAAAATCGAGCTCGACTTTATCGGATTTTATCAATTATCAAGTTTATGGCCAAGTGGGACCCATATCTTCTTATTGGGCCTGAAAGCCCAATATTGGAAATGGTTTATTTACTATTGGGTTAAGGACCAAATAAGGCCCAACATCATGAGACAATACACGTTTTTGGAATGGTTCAATTTGCTAAGTTAAATTGGATGGAAAAAGCCCAAGCCCAAAGTGATTAAAAACGTTGCATCAAGGAAATGGGCTTTAGGGTAAGTTTTCAGTAAATAAACTTTTTCCTTCACACACCACAAATAGAAAACACGTTTGCCTCACAACCACTCATTCGCTTTTATACCTTTTCACATATTAAATAATGTCGTTATTTTCTATGTTGCATCTTCTACCTCCTTCACCACCAAAATAACCAGTCACTGTTATTTAACCCTAATCACCATTCATATTACCCAAAAGTAAAATTAAATTGGGGGTTTCATGTTTCAAGCGTGTGTTAACACACGCGCTCCTAATTAATTCCCCAATGTTATCGGAAGGCATGAGTGGCAGAGATTGGGACGTGGCATCTTACTACTGGCTATGACAACGCATCACTCCTATTCCTCCAATGAAAAAGAGACACGTCAGCCTACAACAAGCACAAAGAAGCACAGAAACGCCAGGCTGGCAATCCGAGTGAAGGTGCGCTCATATCCATCCTTGGATCATAACAGAAAAGAGAGAGAAGGAGAATAAGAAGATCCAAGGGCTATTATGAAGATGGAATATTCCAAATGAGATCCGGATATCCTCTCAGCAAAGCCATTGGGGAGGCTATAAAAACCCCCAATTAGCTTGTAAAAAAATCATCCCATTTTTAGTTTAATTGTTATAATGTCAAAATTAGTTTAGGATTTATTTTTACTTAAGTTTGTAATGATCGAAGTTTTTAGCTAATGAAGTTACTTTTCTGATTTTATAAATCTCGTTATACTGCTGTCCATTATCTCTGAAAGTTTTTAATTAATTGCTTTATTCTTCTTTTGAACATTGTGATATCTGATTAATCTTATAAGATTCTCAATAGCTTATTAAGATTGATCATAACTAAGATTGGGAACTCGGTTTGTCCACTGATAAATCGAAAAGTTATCGATAGAATATTAAGCTGCTTGTTCCATAGTGGTGTTTTTGGTTCGAGTAATGGTGTGTTATGATGGACTTGATCGAATAAGTTAGACGGCTCAGCGCCGCTTCTACGTCTCAACGGGTTTCTCCAAATGGTATGTTTCTTTTAGACGATGATTCCTGATTGTTTTATTTAGTTATGTTAGTTTGAGTAATTTGTTGGTTATGGATTTGTTATGCTATAGATAGGATTATTCACTTGTATGTTTTTCGTTAACGAGATAATCAGAGTTTGATAGGTGGTTTAGGATTATATACTGTTTCGAATCTGGTTTTGCATTACTTTGTTTATCTTTTGTGAATGAATTACTGAATCTATCGTCGTTTGATTGTTAATTGATCACATGAGGTTGATTATTAAAGTGATATTGTTAACTGACCTACCTTAATCAGATTTACTTCTCGGTTTTCTTTGAAGCTCGCTGTGAATGAGTAGGAGTCTAAAATGTCCGTTAGTTTATTTAAGAGTTACTGTCAATGGAATTTAAGTTTGTATGTTACTGTAGCTATGAAGTAGATGCTAAGTTTACTTGGGATGTCTTAGTTGTTGATTTTCAGTCACCTGCTGGGATGCGTTAATCTGATTGTCTTGTGATTTTTTTTTGTATCGGCTTAGCTTGTCTTTGATTTGGTAGTAATTTTGAGTCATTCATTTATGATAATAAGTAGTGTTTTTATATATCGTAATGTGCGTTTAAGGTCATTAGTTAATTAGCTGATTTTATGAATGTCTGGTCTACTGAATTTTTGTTTGGTCTGCTGATGTATTTAGAGGATTCATTAAGCTAGTTAAATTAGAAGTTTTGTATCAGTTATATTTGTTGGTTAGATAGAGTTAGTTCTGATTTGGTATGAACTTGAATTTACTGATTTAATATAGCTGCTGAATTTGATCTGCTTTTGTGATTTGGTTGCTTATATTAGATTATTGAATTGTTTGTATGTGATGTGTGGAATCTATAAGTCTGTTAATGAAATTTGTAATATTCGATTTGTTCTAGCATACTGATTTATGGTAATAAAGTTTCTGATTAATTTAGCTGAATGGTTTATGAAGTTTCTGCTTTCCTGGTGTTCAATATTATGCACTTTAGTCCTTGCTGTTACTTTTGATTCTGATCTTTGAATTGAACTGACTTACCCAGCAGTCACGTTTTGTTTAGTTTGTTAGATTTCATAATCTGTGCTTTAAATAAATAATACCAAAAATAAATTGCCCATTGCAGGTCTCGAACTCGAGACCTGTTTGTTCAAGGACACATGCGTTAACCAACTGGGCTACTGGATGTTTTGAGTGTTACATCAAAAAGTTTATTTATATAGTAAAGTTGTAGCTTGGCAGTTTCAATTAATTAAGCTTTGATTAGTTTAAATTTTGTTTTAAATAAACTTTTAAAAATGTCTTTATTAAAGTATCTTATTTTAGTTAAATAAAAATAAATTAAAACAAATAAATATAATAAATAATATAAAAATGTTTGTATTTTAAAAAGTTTTAATTAGTTTAATTTTTAATTTTTATAACTCTAGATTTAAATAAATATAGCTTTTAAATAGATTAGATTTTTAAATAGATTACAAGTTATTTTTAATAAATAGATTTATCTTTATAAAATTTAAATTAGTTTAATTTTTAATTAGTTTTATTTTTAAGTAATTAATTGTTTTTTTTTTTGTTTAAATATTGCGGGGTTTACGTTTCATGCACTTTAGGTTTGTTTTAAATAGCTTAATATTCGTAGACTTAATTTTAGTTTTAAAATCCAACGACTCATTCAAATCAATTGTCCAAATCAAAACGAAACGTCTCAAATTCACTCGATCTTCGTGTACAACGAACTTGGTTCACTCACGTGTTTAATCAATGAGTCACACTGACTCATGCATGAGTTATGTAACAGATGAGCCACATAACTCATATTTGAGTCAGTGTGACTCATACATGAGTCAGTGTGACTCATATATGAGTCATATATGACTCATACAATTCCTGAACTATTCTTTTATTGGATTGTGAAACAGATGCTCATAATTCACCAAAACCTAGTTTATACATTCATTTTGAGTCAACCGGAGGATCGACATATTGGGAACCAAATGTTGATGAGAAGTACGTGCCTCTTGAGGATAAAGAATTTAAAAGGATAGAGGAGAGTATTGACTTTTATGAAGCTTATGCTGAAAAAGCAGGATTTGAAGTTAAAAATACACACAAAAAAGAAATAGAAATGGTGAAGTAAAAAGTAAATACATCACGTGTAACCGACATGGGAATATAAAAGATATAAATATCAACACATTGGTTAGTAGTGGAAAACAAACTAGGCACACGAGGCACCGTATAACAGGTTGCATGGCGCAAATAAAAGTTGATTTAGATTATGTCCGGAAAAAGTATGTTGTGACTAAGTTTGTTGTTAAGCACAATCATCCCATGATTCGTAAAGAATATAAGCATCTAACTAAGAAACAAAGAAAGATGAGTCAATCGGAAAGGTTGTTTGTAGTGAGAGCTTCAACAATGAAACTTGGCGCAACAAAGGCACATACCTTGTTATCTGGCATCAAAGGCGGATCTCAGTATGTTCATGGCACTAGTGATGATTTTAAGAATCACATCAGGGATGTTAATGCAATTATAGGAGAAAGTGATGCACAAATGCTTATTAACAAGATGGAAAATAGGATGAAGTTTGTTCCGGGATTTACATTTCAGTATAAGATTGAAGATAGCGTATTAGTTGCGATGTTTTGGGCATACGAAGTTGATAAACGCAACTACGAGGAGTTTGGAGATATTATATCTTTTGATGCAACTTTTTGAACAAATAAGTAAGTTGTCTTTTTCACATAAATCACATGTGACTCATGCATGAGTCAATGACTCATACATGAGTCACTGTGACTCATGCATGAGTCACAGTGACTCATGTATGCAAGTCACACTGACTAATACATGAGTCATAGTATGAAATATTATATCTTTTTAATGTATCTGTTTTGCAGGTATGACATGGTTTTTGTACCATTCACTGGGATAGATAACCATAGAAAGTGCGTCAACGTTGGCTCTAGATTTCTTTTAAGAGAAGATACAGAAGCTTATACGTGGCTACTAACATCATTCATGACAGCTCACAAAAAACAACCAAAAATGATCGTAACGGATCAAGATGGGGCAATGAAACGAGCAATTGAAGCGGTTTTGAAAGAATCTAAGCACAGATTGTGCATGTGGCATATCTTGTAAAAAATCCCAGCAAAGGTACTGATTGTTTGTTATTTATCAGATAACTCATACATGAGTTATAAATATATATGACTCATATATGAGTCACATGACTCATCACTACAAAAATCCAGTCAGATACCCACGAAAATTACACACGAAGTTTGAGTCATGGGTATTTTCTCACCGATTACCCACAACATACCCATGTTTATGATACCGAAATATGGATCAGATTTACCCTCGGATTTCCCATGGAAGTTCCCAGAAAATTACCCACATAATTATTTTACATGTCTAATTTGTGGGTGAATTATTCCCGCTAAAAATCTTCCCTCGAATTTCCCACAAACATTGTCGTCATGGGTAAAAATATGGGTAATGTCTTGGGTAAACTTTTTTCCCACGAATTGTATAGATGTATTTGTGCGTGGGTAAATTTTTAGGTAATTTGTGGATAATTTGAAGGTAAGTCTATACCGAAGTTTTGTGAACAGCTTATATACGTGGGTAGTTGTTTATGAGCAGTTTGTTTAGGTGATTTGTAGCTAAATATATCACCACCGTTTCTTCCTACGCCTTTTTTTGTGGGTATGTTATTTATGGTAATATTTGAGGGATATCGAGTGTAAATATGTACCTTCTTATCTACCACACACATTTTAGTCGGTATCTCGTCATGGTAAAAAACCACTTATATTTACCTGACATAATTAACGGCTATGTGTTCTTAACCTAATTCAAAATATATTACTACCAGTATTAGTTTTGAATATCCATACGAATTATTCAGGAATTAACTAATAATGCGTTGTATGTTCACCAAAATATTGATTGTACTGGAAAAGTTGAAAGTCATTGCCTTATAAGACTAACAGATTTGGCATGTGTTTTTTGGTGTTTTTGAGGCGAAAAACAACGTCAACATTATATGTCAATCAACTAATTTCAACGATCTAAAAGCCAGTAAAGCACCATAGTCTTAATTTGCCTAATGGCGTGACTTATAAATGGTGATATTATCTTATTGACGGGATACATCCGTAATGATATGTTCTGTTAATTATATATTATAACCAAACTCGAATATACGAATGTAAGAAAGAACATGAAGCACCAAGAAAAGATGTTGAATGAGCGTTTAGCTAGCTAACAAAATTTGAGCTACAACAAAAAGCTATGCACGTCCAATAACGTTTAAGAAAAACTTAGAGTTGTTAGAGATCTAGCAAATGAGGAAACTCGTCTAACCTAAAGCCATTTAGTAGAACACATTTGGCATTAAGCAAAAGAATACTAATTTGTATTTTTATTTTATTTGGGTCGACCTATCTAAAACTTTTATTAAACAAGTCAGGTTCGGGTTGAAAATAAATTAATCGAGTCGACATCAACTCGTTTAAAAACTTTTTTTCTTAAATAAAATTTATTTGTATTTTATTATAGGGTTAAACGAGTTAATACACAAAGCCTTTTAACCTATTTAATTTGTGTAATGTGTCAACTTTTGTATATAAAACGGATTAAATGAGTTAATCTGAAACCTGTTAAACATATTTAACCCACAAATCCAAATATATATGCGGGTTAAATAGGTAGGTTCACATTATATGTAAATTGGTTGAGGTTAATATTTCCGACCCGAATATTTGAATGTTTGAATGAGTCAGGTTTATATTGAAGTTTTTTTACCCGTCAACACAAGCCCAAACCGAACTGCCACCTATAGTCACGTATGTTATTTCTAAACATGTTTCTCAATAAATAATTTGGAATCTCGGCGCTTAAATAACCGCCCAAACATCTAAATTTATTTCATTTCAAATTTTCATCTAATTCAAAATTATTTAAGTATTCTAAACTAGTACTAGCATATACGCTTCCTTCAAAGACCAAAAGTCAGATTAACTTCTTTTTTATCATCACCACAATTCTCTCAACCGCTTTTGTTTTCTTATATTCGTTTAAGATAAAAATTTCAAGTTTTTCTTTAGTGATTAATAAAGTTGCTGCTCTTA
The DNA here is from genome assembly GCA_025667525.1 of Glebionis coronaria. Taxonomy (NCBI): domain Eukaryota; kingdom Viridiplantae; phylum Streptophyta; class Magnoliopsida; order Asterales; family Asteraceae; genus Glebionis; species Glebionis coronaria. The sequence goes on along the minus strand of CM046879.1, from coordinate 189,043,178 downwards.
CCTTTGTAATCTAATGTAATTGAAGTTTGGCGATAAAACGCTTTCACAATTCTCTCATAGAAAGGTATTAGTACTTCTTTCAATGTTTATAAATTCATATTATGTGATGCCACATATGTTTTAATATTTATTCTCACAATATAGATCCATTGTAACCGTACCAGTGTATCACAATTGTTAAACATTATACGCAATATTTAATGCTTTGTGGTCGCAACAGGTATATGCTTACAGTTTTTTTCATTATTTTTTTGTACTTGCAGGTTTACACACGATCCTTTCACCTTAGACTACTACTCGAGTATAGTAAAGATGAAGTGGATTTAGATAATGTCATTTTTACAAGTCATGATCTTGGTAATAGCAACATAAAACTACATGTTAGATATACACCACAAATGTTGTGTTCTATCAAAATTTTGCACATGTGTCACTTCTAAATTTTGAGTGTAATTTGTGTGTGCAGGAATGCACAATTCAAATTGCTGAAGATTATCTTTGGCGTGCATAGAAAATGCCAATTTAAGCCAAGAATATTATCATCATGTCGTTAAAGTTTTAGCTCTTTATATAGACTATGTTGTATGGTATTATAGTATGTACTGTATAAGTTCGTGTTTAGTCTCTTCAAATATTTTTAAGGTATTAATGATTGATTTAATATTATCATAGTTTGTATTTATTTTGAAATATGGTGTTCATACTCCTTCCTATGAATGTGCTCTTATCTCGTGTAACATTTAACCATTGCGCCCAATAGAATCACTTGTTCTTGGTCTCACTTTGGTTATACACCATTCATTGTTGTTGGCAATATTATCATTACGTACACATAAAAGTAGTACGTGGGCAGTATCAGTTATGATACAATCGCGTTTATATTTTATGGAAAACTGTGATCAATAAAATTATATAAAAAATATTTAGGCAAAACAAAATATATATTTATCCATGGTTCCATCAATGCTAAATTACCCTCGGATCACCCACATGCTTGGTTATGGGTAATTTTGTGGCATTTAACGAAGTACTAGGAAACATTTACCCACGAAAAAAGAAACAATCACCCACAAGGACTATCATGGGTAAACTTACCCACAAATACAAAATTACTTGGGTAATCATTTAGCCTCGAAGGTTATACCCATCTACATAAATTTGAGGGTAATCTGTGGGTATCCGTCAATTACCCACGATATTAGTAGTTTTACCCACAAATTCGGGTCGTGGGTATCCGACTGAATTCTTGTAGTGCATGTATGAGTCACATGACTCAGGTATGAGTCACATGACTCATGTATGAGTCACATGACTCATATATGAGTCAGTGTGAATACATGATATCAAAATATCTTAACATTCATACATTCTTCATTTTCAGATATGTGAAAAGATTTACAAGGAAACTGATTTTAAAGATCGTTTCAACAAACTTGTGTGGAATATGTTCATTGAGCCAGAAGAGTTTCAAAAAAAATGGTTTGAACTTATTGAACGCTATGGATTGGAAACACACAAGTGGATGACAAAGATGTATGACCTTCGTAAATTATGGTTGCCGGCTTATTTTATTGACTCACCACTGTTTGGACTAATGAGAACTACTTCAAGATCTGAAAGTGAAAATGCATTCTTTAAGAGTTTCACAAATCATGGGTCAACATTAGTAAATTTCATGATGTGCTTTGAATCGGCAATCGAAAGGCAAAGACATAAGCAAGAAGTTTTGGACTTCAAAACATGGGACGCGGCTCCAAATCCTGAAACGAAGTTAAATATCGAAGAACATGCGCGTAAAGTTTATACTAGAACAATATATCTCTTGGTTCAAGCTGAAATAGTAGAATCAATTTGGTCATGCCAAATACAAGAATTTAAGACGGAAGAGGGTATTAAGACGGTTAAGGTTCGAGACACGAAAGCGGGTGCTTATAGAACACTGTATACATAAGAAGGAAAAGAGATGGTTGTACAGGAAGAAAACAAAGTAATAACCTACAAGGTTAGTGAAACATTTAACTGATACATGAATGACTCATGCATGAGTCACGCTGACTCATGCATGAGTCACGCTGACTCATGCATGAGTCACACTGACTCATGCATGAGTCACGCTGACTCATGCATGAGTCACGCTGACTCATGCATGAGTCAATGTGACTCATATGTGTTATGCTCACTTATTCATATGTTTCATGTTTATGTTTAAGGTTCTCCGTAATCCTGGAGATGGATCTGTTGAGTGCACGTGTAGGCATTTTATGCGTTATGGTTTTCTTTGTCGCCACATATTTTGTGTTTTCAAGAATCGTGATATTGAAGAAATTCCGGAGAAGTACATTTTAAGGCGTTGGAGAAGGGATTTGATACCACTTTCATTAAGAAGAAACACAAACAGATACGGAGAGAAGAACGAAACAATTCAGAAACTAACAAATGAGGCTAACTTCCACGTAGACGAGTGCTTGTTTTGGTTGAGTAAAGATGCAGAAAAGCTGGGGGAATATGTGCAAAAGCTGGATAATATAAAGAAAGAATATCAAGTTTTAGTGCCTAAGCCCCCTTCAAAGAAAACAAAGGACGTTATTGAAGATATATATGCAATTGAGGAACCAAAGAAAAATCTTATTAAAAATCCAACTGGGGCTAGGCTCAAAGGTGGTCGTAGAGGAGCACGTATAAAAAGTGCAAGAGAAATAGCTATGAAGGCTAAAAAGAAACAGCCTCGTGCGTGTGGTTACTGTAAACAGAAGACAAACGAGCATACAAAAATGACATGTCCACTAAATCCATACTATATCGCAAAACTAGCGAAGATCGCTGCAGCTGCTAAAAAACAGGCACAGGAAAAAGGAGAACCAAGTACAACAACTGTTTGAATATATGTTTTCAATTTTCTATTTTTCTTTTATTGAACTGTTGAAAACCAGTGTAGAATATCTGATTATGCTATGAATATGATTACTCCTATATTAGTACTCTTTAAATATCTGTGTATTGAAATATTTGTGTATTGAAATATCAAGTCATGTGACTCATGCATGAGTTACATGACAAAAATGGAACATATACTACTATGACTCATGTATACGAGATAACTCTTGCAACACTTGCAAAAGAAAGAGCCTAAAATCATGCCGATACCGCAAGAAATCCTTATACGAGGTAACTCTTGCAACTCTTTCGAGGCATTGCATGAGTCACATGACTTGCATGAGTCATGTGACTTGCATACATGAGTCATGTGACTTGCATGTATCATAGTAATATATATTTGTATGTGTTTACATGACTCATGTATGCAAGTCACATGACTCATGCATGAGTCACATGACTCATGCATGAGTTACATGACTCATGCATGAGTCACATGACAATAACAAACATATACCAACACATATTCATAAACACTTGTACATAGTCACTGTATGAGTCACAAACAGTTTTATATGTGTTCAAAAACACGGAACGATATTGCACGTCTTGTAACAAACAAGGTTATTCAAAGTCAAACTTCAAACTTCGTTCGAAAAAGTCAAGTACAACTGATATCAGAATTAAGTATTGCTTAATATCATAAAGTATTACAAAGTAGATCAACATTTCTAGACAGCTGGTTTCTTCTTGGCAACTTTCTTCTTGGCAACTAGTTTCTCGGTTACTGTTGCATCAACATTTGCCTTCTCGGTTACTGCTTGACCGGCTGTTGGCTTCACGGCTGCTGCCTCCTCAGTTACTGCTTCACCGGCTGCTTGCTCAACTGCTGGCTTCTTGGCTATAGGTTTCTTGGCTGTAGGTTTCTTGGCTGCTTGCTCAACTGTTGGATTCTCGGCTGCAGGTTTCTTGGCTGCTTGCTCAACTGCTGGCTTCTCGGCTGTAGGTTTCTTGGCTGCTTGCTCAATTGCTGGCTTCTCGGTCGCTGCCTTCTCGGTTACATCTTTCTGGGCTGCAGGTCTCTCGGCATTTATAGGAGGATCACGCACATCCCTGTTATTGATCGCATTCAAAATAATCAAGATCCTTTTTTGCTCATCATGTGCTATCTCAAATTTGTAAGCCAAATCAAACATTTTCTGCCTTTCAGCATTGAGCTCGTGCAACAAAATTTTTGTTGCAAAGCTGTACCTCAAGCGCTTCAAAAGAGTTTCCTGTATGCTCGACTCTTCTACCAAACCAACATCCCATTCTCCAGGATCAACACCCTGATAAGACTCCAAATGTACCATCGCAAAGACACCACAATCCACTTGGTTAACCTTAGTAGTCCATTTCAAACGCGGATTGCGTCCTTTGAGCTTAGAAACAGTATTGTGCTTCGGATGATTAACTTCTTTGAGATATCTAACGAATAATTTTTTCTACACAACAAACAATTTAGGGGGAAACATGTTATTTACAATGTATGAGTCAATGACTCATGCATGAGTCACTGACTCATGCATGAGTCAGTGACTCATGCATGAGTTAGTGACTCATGTATAAGTTAAGGTGAAAACAAATAAAACAGTAATGACAATAATCAAGTATACAACTTACCAAAGGATCACAGACTCGTTTGTACTTTGGTGCATTTGGATTTCCAACATGAATGTTATCAAGTATAATCATTGATGAAGGTTTGTTGAGGCAGAAAACAACAACAAAGAAATGATTTGAAGCACAAATTGGAAAGAAAACCTATTTTAACCAAAAAAAGGTATTATATGTAAATTCAAAATTATGAAAACTTGATGCCTATATATTCAAAAAAGAACGTAAAATTACCAATTCAGTATCGGATAAAGAAAGTGAAGCAGCATCACTTTTGAAATACGCAGAAATGACATCTGAAAACAATTTATACTGTTCACCATCAGACATTGTTTTGTCTATCATCCCTTGTACCTGCGTTTAACAAAAATACAGTATTACCAAACAATGATAATAATTTTTGAAAATCTAAAATATATATATCATGTGAAACTTACAATACATCCAGTTGGCATAAAAACTCTTCTTGGTTATGGATTCTCTTTCCGTGACTCCTCAAAATTTAAAATGGTAACCAAACAATCAACGACACTTGCATCTAACCACAACCCTGGTGTCAATGTTTCCAAATTTAATCGAACAGCTGATAATACATAACCATACACAGGCTCTGCTCGGAAAATGGTTTCACTACACGTTAAAAAAAAGGAACACAATCAGAATAAATCATATGATAATCTAAAAACATGAAGTTTACAAAAAGAAAAAATAAAAAAAATATGCTTACTATTTTTCTTCTTCCATCGCAAATAAAGAATTACCCAAAACAAACTCAACCCTATGAAGCTTACTAGTATCACAGCACTGATGCATAAAAGGGGAAGGCAAGTATGGACTCCGCTTAGCAAACTGCTTTCGTGCAACCACCTTTTTAGGAGTGCTAGGACGCACAGCATCATCATTAACTGGCTCATCTTCAATAACTGGCTCATGATCCCGAGGCCCAAGATACGCATCCTCCTGAAATATTACAAAAACTTAAATGCTGACTCACATAATGTTAGTGACTTATACATGAGTTAGGCAACTCATGCATGAGTCAGGCAACTCATGGACTCATGTAGACTCTTGCATGAGTCATGTGATGAGAAGCTAACTTATTAAAAAGTTTAAAACTAACAAGGATATAACAAAGTACATTAAGATATATGTCAACAAGAAGATCCATCACCTCTGCATACCAATCAATGTTCTCATCAATCCACCTATCATCAAGTATTATATTTTCATTACCAACATCTTCGTTACCAGCAGGTTTAACGGCAATATCTATCGAAATAGAATCGCCAAAAACTCCTTTATATCTATCATACAACACTAGAAGATCTTCGTCATGGGGAAACTGTGTGTTGGCATTCTTCAACATGGTTTCAAGTTCAGTTTTTTCTCTAGATATAAGAGAAAGTTTTTCTTCAACATCCTTCAACATTTTCTGTATATAAAATGAAAATTCATAAATGTTCAAATGTACAAGTATTTAAAGAACACTTGCAAATTTATATGACACATGCATGAGTCACTGACTCATGCATGAGTCAAGTGACACATGCATGAGTCAGGCGACACATGCATGAGTCAGGCGACACATGCATGAGTCAGGCGACACATGCATGAGTCAGGCTGTCGCATAAAAATAAAAACATAAAAATAAGCTAATACTAACCATTTTTTCAGTAGGAGGCAAACTATCAGGCTTAGGAGTCCCAACACTAGCAGGCTTTGGAGTCCCAACACTATCAGGCTTTGAAACAAAACCCTCACTTTGTTTCACTTCAGACGGAGTCCATTCTCCATACAATTCCAATTTGCCCATAAGATCGTCATTTAACTCAACAGTTTGGCGGCTAATCATGAGTCTTGTGTTCCAACTTTGAATAGCTGGCCTCAATCGAATAACTAGAACCCGCTCACATTGGTAGCATCTAAATACATAAGCTGTAAACAAAAAACCATGTTTGTTATTTGAAAAACATATATGTTATATATAATTAAAACAGAAAACATAAAAAACAAATTAAAGCACTTACAATTAGAAAACACAATGGGCCGTTGTAATAGCCATTCAAAGTCGTCGGTAGTTTACTTGTTTCAAGACACCTGTGAATGTACCCACACCAATCAATGTTCTTAACATCTGTATCTTCACGAATTCGGCGAACAACAATCAAACTTGGGTAAGCATTCATTGTTTCACCTTTCCCAAAAACCAACGCAAAAAGCTCAAGAAAGTTGACTTTAAACATAAAGTCAATTTTATCCGCTTCAATCACCTTCAACGCGATATCAGCTGGACCGACTTTTCTCAACTTCCTTGGCTCAAACTGTCTAATCCATGTCCTAACAAACTCATCATCCATCTCTCATTCAGGTAAATCATAAATGCTAGTACCACCAAGAGGAAGTCCTAGAATATCTTTTACTGTCTGAGGTGTGACATGAATATTACCATTTGTAAGCTCCAGATTGTAGGTTTCTGGTTTAAACTTCTTAACCACATACCTAGCCAAAATACTAGGTAATTTATCTATCTTGCGAATACACAATGCACCAAGACCAATCTCCTCCATGAATTCTTCTATACCCGCCACATTAGCATCACGGACACATTCAAAAAAGGAAGAAGGTGCATTCCTACAAAATAGAGGTAATGTACTATCACCCTCCTCCCCCTCCTTTATCTTCTTTGAAGGCTTTTCATCATCCTCCTCCTTTTTAACAGCCTTACGCTTCTTAGAAGGCCTGAACTCTTTTTTAACCTCCTTTTTCACTTCCTGTTTAACCATCTGTTTTTTAGGAGGCTTGACCTCCTTTTTCACTTCTTGTTTTACCATCTGTTTTTTAAGAGGCTTGAGCTCCTTTTGCACTTCCTTTTTAACCTCATGTTTCTTAGAAGGTTTTGTTTTAACCTTTTCTGTTAGCTCCTTCTTAAGATCTAACGTAGCCTGAAAATTAGATCTTGACCTCTTGTCTATCCTTTTAGGAATAATAATCTCATCCTCGTTTGTCTCCTCAACAACCTGAATCCCACTCCCATCATCCGACCCCTGTTGACTGTCCACTTTCTCATCATCACTCTCACTCTCACCATCACCCCCACCCTCACCATCACCATCACCCCCACCCTCACCATCACTCTCACTCTCACCATCACCATCACCCCCACCCTCACAATCACCCCCACCATCACCATCACCCCCACCGTCACCATCACCCCCACCATCGCCATCACCCACACCGTTACTGTCACTCTGACTCTCACTCCCAGTCTCACTGCCACCATCACCCCCACCATCACCATCATCCCCACCATCACCATCATCCCCACCCTCACCATCATCCCCAGCCTCACCATCATCCCCACCCTTACTCCCACTCCCACTCCCACTCCCACTCCCACTCCCACTCCCACTCCCACTCCCACTCCCACTACCACTCCCACTCCCACTCTCAGTCTCACTCTCACTGCCACGGCCACTACCACTTTCTTTAAGACCGATCAAAGCCTGCACAACATCTACACCAGCTTCTTTTACCTACGCAACATCCACGCCAGGTTCTTTTACATGCGCAACATCCACACCAGCTTCTTTTACATGCGCAACATCCACACCAGCTTCTTTTACATGCGCAACATCCACACCAACTTCTTTTACATGCGCAACATCCACACCAGCTTCTTTTACCTACGCAACATCCACATCAGCCTGAGAATCCACATAAAACTCAAAAGATCATATAAACTTGACGTCATTATGTCACCTGACTCATGCATGAGTCAGGCTCAGAATATATGTATGAATCAGGCTCAGAAAACTGTTAAAAACACTATTAAACTTTTACCTGCGCAACTTCCACTTTTAGACGTTTATTTGTAACACTTGAAGGTTTGCGTTTGGCAATCTCGAATTTAGGTGGAGGATTACGTTTTGGAGGTGAACGACTTTTTCTTTTGTCCTTTTCTGTTAGCTCTGTAACAAACAGATATGAATAAAATTCAGTAAGCTTAACATTACGGGTCGCCGCTAACAAACATATATGAATGAATCATAATCTAACTAATCTACGAGTCGCCACTAACATTACGAGTCGCCACTAACATTAAGAGGCGCCACTAACAAACAGATATGAATGACTCGCCGCTAACAAACAGATATGAATGAATCATAATCTAACTAATCTACGAGTCGCCACTAACATTAAGAGTCGCCACTAACAAACAGATATGAATGATTCGCCACTAACAAACAGATATGAATGAGTCGCCGCTAACAAACATATATGAATGAATCATACTCTAACTAATCTACGAGTCGCCGCTAACAAACAGATATTGAAAATGTAGTCGCCACTAACAACATATAACCATAACGAATAACCATAACAACTGATTAATTATAGGGATACCATAACAAATAACTGATTAATAACTGATTAATAATAGGCAGATCAACAAATAAGCATAATAAATAATAAATAATAAATAATTAGAAAAATAGGGTTAGGGTTTACTAACCCAACGCATTAACAGCAGCCCGAACCAGTTCTGCACGGATATCCATCGGGATCAATGGCGGAATCAACTAATTAGGGTTATATTAACATCAAAAGTTTCTAATCGGAATCAATGGTGTGTGTGTGTTTTAATGGTGATGATAAATGGATTCTCCGGCGGAATCAATGATGTGTGTGTGTTTTAATGGAGGATTATGTGTGTTTTAATGGCGGCGGATTGTGTGTGTTTTTTCCGGCGATGAGTTTTAATGGCGGAGTGTGAGAAATGATAAAACTGTTAAATGAAAAAGAATATAAAACGGTTATTAATAGGGAGTGAGTGGGGTTTTTTTTTTAATTTGAGCCATTAGATGATAAATGGATTGGATGGTGGGGATTAGTCCACGAGGACTTTGCAAAAATTAGGGACTTCATAGAACTTTTGTTTTAGCACCTAATATAAACATAAGACAATATTTTTCCAATCAGTCATATGAAATATAAAATCAAAACTTAAAAAAAATGAAAATGTGTTATATCAATTTCTTGACAAACAAAGGATTGAATCCATATCATTCTCATGCTCGCAATGTATCTATTCCATTATTAACCAAGAACATATGAAGTATGTTGGATCAACAATGGACTAGAACATTGGTTTTCCAAAACAAGGTTTTTAGCTAAGCATTAACAATGAAACTCCCTATTTGTTCATGGGTTCATCTCAATTCCATCTTTTAACCAAAATCATTTAGCCAAAATTTGGATTTGTTCTACAAGTGGGTTTTAGTGAAATCTTAATGAATATGAACCTAAGGAATCATAGTAAAATAACCATGTCAACCCATATTACTATTAAGGTTTTAATTCAATTTCAATTATAAAAATCCCCAATTATGAAAGGATGAACCCTAGAACAAAATAGATGAAACTGAAAGAAAGTACTTACAATTAATTGATGTTTGATGAAGGATGAGTGAAACCTACAACTTGGAATCAATTAATTTGAGTGATTGAAGGTTTTTGAAGCTTCAACATTGGTGGAAAAGGTGAAAACCGTCGGCTGTGTGTTTTTGGAAGAGAGAGGGTTTGGTTTGAAAAGGGTTATTTTAATAAAACTGGCGCTCTGACAAATTTACTGCCCGCGGTACCTTATCGATAAAGAACCGCAGGTTTGAGCCGCCAGAGATAAAGAACCGCCTGCAGAGGCTGGTTTTTATCAATGAAACACACCAAAATTTTTAAAACCAAATTTTCTAAAATACTTAAAAATATATCTTAAACCTTTTAGAATATCATTTGGATCATCATAACACTAAGCAATATGCCTTAATGAAGGATTACGAGTTGAATCGAGATCGAAAAGAACCGAAACGGACAAACGACTACTCGTAGCAAAAAGGCAAAGTGGAGAGAAGTCAAGGGAAGTGAATCAAGACTAAGATCAATGCTCAAGGGATTAATGACAATCTTCAAATCATGGATACGAAGAGATTGTGTCATATATGGTGGTTTAAGACGTTCCTTTCCGGCGAAACGTTAAACGGCTTTGGTAATGAATAAACACAAAGCAATTATTGATGCATAGACCAAGATCACTTTCAATAATAGTCTTAGTCTAAACCAAAATATGAGCAAGGTATTGATTCACTTTCTCTCCCACAAAGGGCCTACTAACCGTATGGGTGCAAACCATGGAAATCATGCTTGATACTTTAAGCTACTACTAACTCACTCTACATCACCATAGTGAGTCAAGTATCTAAGCAATGAAGGTTTGAGAGGATAAAAGAAAATAATCACAAACCACAAACAAATGTCAAGGCAAGGATGCCAAGAACAAGCACATAGTCAAGTAACGATCAAAAGAATGATCAAAGGGCGTGTGGAAAAACGAAAGCGTACCTTGGCCACAAAGAGCAATCCATCAAGGAATCAATGCAATGCCCAACAATGACTATGATGAGTACTAAGTCTTCAAGGAGTAGTATCATTCCCAATCATCTTGATATCATCATTCAAGGATGTTGAAGATCAATGAAGATGAGTCTTCTATAAGTGCAAGTAACTCAATCCACAACCAATTAAATGATTGATCTTTATGAGTACCTACACAAAGCAAGATGCAAACTAGTAGATATATTTTAAGAGTAGATCTAAAATGCATAAGGTCTACTAATCTAAGAAGGATGCAATATTACCAATTAAAAGACCTATTTTCCAAGAAAAAATAGTTTTAACCAAAGAGAAACTTTAGTACAACTTGACCTTCTAATTTGAGGAGACAATGGATCGATCCAAGTATTAAAGTACAATATACTTCAAAGATCTTGAGTGAGCATCGCTCTGATACCAATTGTAGAAACTAGAAGGGGGGAGGGTTGAATAGTTTCTCTTCTATTAGTCACCTAATTTAAATTACTTTGAATTAAGTGTGTATCAAAACTATCTTTTACTTGAAGCTAAGTTGCATAATGATTAGATTCAATTCAAATGCATTAGCAATGGTAATAGGTAAGTATAATGATAATGAAATAAGTAAAGAGTAAGGAAAGAGACAACCTAGTGACAAGACAACAAGATTTATAGTGGATCGACAACGAGGCTCTATCCTTGTTTCTACTCCACTCCTCGAGTACACCTACTCGAGATTTCCACTATATCCACAAGCTCCCTTCTTGGCGGAGAAAGCCTTACATCATCGCTTACATTATTTTCCGACACTAAGCTAAATGTCGAGACCTAATCATTAGCTAGGACCAATCTACACAACGTTGCCTACTTCACAATTTAACGACACAAGGCTAGATGTCGAGTTCTAATCTTAAGGTAGAACCAATGTTCACGACTGATATATTGATTTTGTATGGGGTTCAGGATAATCTCGGTATCCTCTCGAATTGATCACGGTTCTAAGTGGAATGATTTGTTCTTGGTTAATAAAAAGGTGTTGGTTTGTTTATCTATTTTAAACTAATAGCCATTAAATGTTAATGTCGTTAAGTGAAAAGAGTTTTTAAAGACTAGACTAAAAAGACGAGTTTAGAAATAAATGCTTGAACACTTTAAGACTATATTAGAAAAGTAAATGAACACTTAATAAAAACTAACACTTGGAAACTTTATAAAAACATGAACTTAGTCGGAAAATACTAAAAGAAAGTAAGATCGGAATATCTTAAAAACAGTCACTGATCGGAATAACAAACAATCTCGTCGGAATATGTGGCTGATCGGAATGTGGGAAATGAGTACTGATCGGAATAATCTAAATAAAGGTATTAATCGGAATGTCTTAAAATTCCCAGATCAGAATAACCATAAAGGTCACCGCCGGAATGATACACCCTATTCCGATCAACAGTGATCGGAATATTAATGCTTGCTGTCGGAATGTTACACAACACTCCAGTCGAAATGTTTAAAAAGAAGCCTAGATCGGAATGTAGACAGAAGGGTGCAGATCGGAATCTTTAAAACCCTTTTCCGATCAATACGATCAGAATAAGGGTGCTGCTGGTCGGAATACACAATCGGAAAGGGGTTTATAACCCTTTTCGATTACCCTCTTTGATCCGAAGCTTAAAGCAAGGTGTTAAGCTTATGGAATAAGCTAACTCCAAAACTAGCACGAATCTAATATGAAACAAATCAAATAAGCTCAAATAACAACTTATCTAAACTTATATTAAGCAAACTTTTAAATCAAATAATAAAAAGATGAACTTTTTATGAAAACCTTAAAAAGTAAATAAGCTAAACTAACAAATAAGCCAATAAGCACAAAGATCTTAGAGCTTATTCGTATAGAAACTTAAGGAAACATAAAAAGATTAACTTTTTAAGCACGAAAACATAGATGAACAACACGGATCATAAGTAATTCGTACCAAAAGTGAATCAAAATCAAAGAAAGGTAGAAGGAGAATAAAGATTAAGAGCTTGAATTAAAACTTGATTAATGAAAAACAATACAAAGGTTTGATCTTGAAGGAAAGAAAGATGAAAACTAGTGAGAGAAAGTTTAGAACTTTCTCTCTCTAAAACTAGAGAGAATGAAAAACTAAAAACTAAAACAAAGACTAACTCCCTCCAAATTGTGAAGTAAAGTCCTATTTATAGGCGTGTGATGGTGGGCTTGTGAATGGGCTTTGGTTTGGGCTTCTTTTCTTCTTTCTTCTTTAGTCTTCACGTTTCTTTAAATAAACGTTTCCGACTTTGGATTTTTAGAAGTGTCGGTGAATAATTCCAACTCGTCTTATAATCTTTTGTTTAATAGACTCGAGTTCTTCGACATATAAGAATCTTCCATCTTTGGCTCTATTCTTCGATAAATCTTTAAATAGGCACAATGACTTCAAATCTTTTGCATCTCTTGGACAATATACTTCGTCTTGAGTCTTTTTCTTCGATAAAACCCGTGCAATCCCATGTTTTCTTCACTATTCACCCGGTTGACTCTGAAAACACAATAAACACAAAAACCACGTATAATTCTAAACAAATGATATTAAATACGTGTTTTGGTCTTGTTTTAGCCAGAAATAAGTGGTAAAAGGATGGGTGTTTTCACACCTATCAACGACGTTGCCTACTTCACCATTTACGACACAAGCCTAGATGTCGAGTTCTAATCCAAAGCTAGAACCAATCTTCACGACTCTTCACTTTGAAGCTAAGTGAGAACTTCACACAACACAACTACTAATCACTTTCAATTTTAGTGAGAACTCACAACACACAACCACATAACTTTATAGTTTAGTGAGAACTACTACACAAATCTATTACAACTCAACTAGACATATCCAAGTACACACATGTAGCTTGGATCTACACAACACAAATCCAAGCAAACACATATGCAATGGATGTACACAATAAATCCAAGTATTCACAAATAGCTTGGATGAACACAACTAGTCCAAGTATTTCATAAATACAAATGGATCAACAAAGATAAAAAGGCTAACATGATGAACATGACTAATTCATGGATTCATCTTTATCACAACACTAGTGAGTGAGTGATCTTCTCATTGGACAAGGTAAAGGAGGGGATCAAGAGGATAATCATATGTAAACATACTTAACACATTAAGTGATCATTTACTAATGATTATGCTATAGAAAAGCGAAAGGGGGCTGAGAAAAACGTCCAAGAGGCTTGTTGGAAAATGAGATTTGATCCACTATTTATAGAAGACAAAGTCCAACGGCTAGCTGGGCGCGGATCCTTATCTAGCCGGCGGTACCTTATCGATAAGGAACCGCCTAGCTATTTAAGGTACCGCCCAGTAGAGTCTGCTCCCTTTTTTGTCTTTTAGTGGGGTAGAAATATCTGAGGTTTTTTAAACCTTCAAAGAATATTCTTATGGCATATGGAATATGCCATTTTCAAATTTACATTTTCCATTTTAATAAAACATTTTCTTAAAAAGAAAGTTTATTAAAATCTTTTGTGATATTAACAAAAGTGAGTTTTAAGGATAATCACTTTGATGATCACTAAGTATGATTAAGAAAAGTTAGTGATATGATTATTACCTTGATGATAGTGTTAGTTAAATAACGTTTTGTGTTTTACACTAAATGTGTTGTATAGTTTGTTGTGATCAAACTAAGAAAGATTAGTTAACACTAATAAGGTTTTTAGGCATCACTTGCATTAACAATCTCCCCCTTTTTGATTACGACAAACTATAAAATCATTTACTTAGAAACACAAAATATCGAATTATTAACGAGTTTATCACTATCGTTTCTCCCCCTTTGTCGTAGCAAAAAGGTAAGCACAAGTCTTTAAAGATATCCAGACTTTGCTAGTAGCTCCCCCTTGGTGGTTGATCCCCCTTGCTTAGGGCACCAAGTGTATGAGCTAAGGTGACATGCTACACAAAGGTTAGTAGAAAGGAAAGAAACACCAATGTATATATGATCACTACCTACTAAGTAACTTGAGAGGGAGAAGGAGAAGAAATCTCAAATTAGAAGCAAGTATTTGCTAAGTATGTCCAAAAAGGTAAATGACAAAATCAAGGTTCAATTGATGGAATGGAGGTAGAGAGGAAACATCCAACCAATGAAGATGATAAATTTGTCAAGGGGTTAAAATTTAGAATTGATGGAATCACCCATAAACAATTGTAAATTTTAACCAAGATCAACTCAAAAGAAAGAGAGAATGATCAAATAAAGAAAACAAACACAACACAAAGATTTCATATTACATAAACATGAAAATGACAAACAAAGTAGATAGTCATACACACAATATGAGTATCTAAAGCAAGAGATATGGGAAAAAGAAACCACAAAGCATAAGCTAGTCTAATAGTGATAATTTTTCAAGATTGCTTAAAAACACTAATGAATTTAAAACAACTAAAGTTTTATTGACTCCAATGTAGTATAGCCCTTTAGTTGGAAAAATAAGAAGACGGTGCATCATTCAAAGTTTTGTCCACGGGAACGAAAACTTTGAGAGGAGGTCGAGTGAGGAGGAATTCAAGAAAATTTAACTTCTCATACACATGAGCAAGTTCAATTTGTTGAAATCGACAAAAAGTACACGAGGATCCATGATGCAACACAAATTTGGTTGATGGGGGAAGGCCATCACACCTAGGGTTTGGTGGTGGTGAGGAGAGTGGGTAGGTAATATTTTCTGAATGCCTTGTGAGGTTTGGGAAGGTTGAAAGATCAATGAGTTGAGGGGTGTTAAAGGGTTTTGGTGGTGGGGGAGATTCTCCTTTTCTATGGTGATGGGGTTAATGGAGTAGGTCTCATTCCAATACTTGATTGGAGAGAAGGTGGGGTTCTTGGGTGGTTGGGATGAAGAGGGTTCATTTTTCTTGATCCAAATAGGTCTAACCGAGATTTTCGGTTTCTTGGAAAGCTTGGATGGGGAAGCTTTGGGTGAGGAGGTTTGTGACAATGAAATGTCAAGGTTATGAAAGGGAGAGTTAAGCATTGTTGAGGTGTGAGAATGAAATCTCAAGGTGGGGGTATAAGAAGAAAGTATACAAGGCAAAGGTTTGAAAATCAAATGTAAAGTGTCAAGGAATGTTTAGTCAAATTGAGTAAACATGGAATCTTGACTGGGAATAGGGTGATGAAGAAAGACAAAAAACGAGCCATAAAATGACTTTATGTCCGCGGTACCTTATAGGGACCGGCGGTTCCTTATCACTTAAGGAATCGCGCGTCTTTAAGGAACCGCGTGCAGTGGACTTGAAACCTAGATTTTCTAGGGTTTTGAGAAAAACTAAGACTTTTTTAAAAAATTGCAAATCTTGGAATTTTACCTCTATTAGCACTAAATTTTGCTAGGGTTGCATAAAAGCAACACATTCACCAAGAATGTCTTGACAAAGGGTGACAGAATTTTGGATAACATTTTGAACCAATTTTAGTCAAGTTTTAGAGGTTGTGATAGATTTAGGTTCAATTTTAATTTGGAATTAAAGTTGATTAATGTGCACATAAAGATAGAAACACACAATGCTAAGTCCATAATTCATTCTCATAAAACACTCATGAAAGAGATACATAAAGGAAATAAATAAAAACAATAACTATCTAAAAACAAAACTAGATTAAAAACTAGGTCTTGATTAGAAGTCTTCCTTCGCTTGGTTTAAAGAAAAAAACTTATTAGGGAAAATCATCATTTATCTCCTAGGAGGATGATTGGCAAAGAGACTCAACAAAAAGCTTTGCAACTCTATGTGAGCCCCAATCATCTCCATTCTTAGGATATCAAGGAGATAGAAGTTGTTGAGGCAACAAGGGCAATTAGTGCCATTGTGCATGAAATACCCATAAAAGCTAGGATCACCCAAGTTTGGAGTGTTTGAGTGAGGTGAAGGTGGAGGAGGTATGTTCTCTAAGGGTGATGTGGGTGAGTATGGAGGCATGCTCTCCAAGGGTGAAAATGGTAAGTTTGGAGGGTTAAATGGTGAAGTCACCAAGGTATCATCAAAGTCATTCACAATGGGAATGCTTTAGATGGGTTGTGGTTGGGTAGTCACATCCAAGAGATTACTTGGAGTGAAGGGTGAGGAAAGCTCATTCATCCTAGATCGGAATGAATAGGAGGTAGAACCATGAGAATGGTTGGTTCCATGGGTTGATGAAGTCTTGCATGGAGCAAGAGGAGGTGAGTTTGATGAAGAAATGAGAATTGGGACAATCTCATTCTTGGGAGTGTGAAAGGGTGAGGAGTTAGGTTTAGCCATTTTAATCTTGATCTTAAGATTTTTCTTTGTGGTGGAGGTTTTGGATGAGTTTGAGCTTCTTGTAGAAACCATGGTTGAAATGAAAGGTTTAAGGTTTAAGGAAGAATGGTTTGATGTGTGAAGAACATGGCTAACAAGGTGGGTTTAAAAGAGTGAGGGGATGATCCAAACTAGTAATGGGTTAAAAACATTTTATGTGAACAATGAATTTATCTAACCTAGTTTAGGAAATGTGCAGGTTTTTGCAAAGAATCAAGCAAAGTTTATACAAATTAAGGAAAATAGTGTAAAGCAAAGATTCTGTCGGACACAGTAGCCGGCGGTTCCTTATCTAGGGACGGTGGTTCCTTATCGATAAGGTACCGCGGGTCTATAAGGAACCGTGACCAGTGGTGTTTAAAAATGGTACTTCCTCAAATTTTGGTTAGCCCAGATTTTTACCAAAGGATTTTCAAGCCAAAGTTAACTACTGACCAAAATCTAGGAAGCTAACAAACACATAGGATGCACAAATCTATGCAAATCATAATCACAATGGCAAACATTTAGGATAAATAACAAATAATCCAAACAAGTAGAATTTAGTTAATACACATCCAAGATAAGAAATTGTTTAACATTACATGTTTACCAACATGTATTCTTTGAAATACTTCAAAGTCTTCACTGTCACACTCCCAAAATATCAGAGTATAATGGCAACAAGGGAGTGGTGACGTCATGATTATCATACACACACAGTTACAAAGAACGACCTCTAAATGAGACGTTCGGAAAATAGATCACTTGCAATTGATAAAATAAATAGTTTTAACATAGTGCGGAAGCATAAAACTGGTCACAGTTACAAAACATAGTTTCCAAATAGTACAAATGATCTTTGTTTCAATAGAAATGACGGCAATGCATGAGACCTCACTTAGCATCTTCCTTCTTAATACCTGAGAAAAACATTGCTAAAGCGTCAACATAAAGTTGGTGAGTTCATAGGTTTAGTTAATTTGAAATGTTTAATGAACCACAAGATTTTCCCAAAAGTGATGACAATATAACAAATACAAAGTCATCATAAAAGCATTTATTACAGTCTAAGCTCGTGACACCGAAGCGTTAACAACACCGGTAGTATAATCATATAAATGTAGCCCAACTGGATGCCTAAACCCACGACATCCTATCTCAGACTCAAATGAAACTGTACCCGCTTGTCCCTTGTTGGACAAGACAGACAGGGGCGTCAACCCCGATAGATCTATCCATAACATTCGCGCTTACACGAATTAATTAACGGTTCACGATTCACGGGCCAAAGCAACGGGGTTTTTAGTGGGACTTAGACTAATATATAAATCAGTAAATGTACTTGTGTTCATACGTTAAATCAAGCAATGTCTCACCCCAAAAAGCAATAAAAGTAGTTAAACGTGGGGCTATAAACTCACCTCGTGAAATCAACAAAGTGACGAAAAGTAAATGTAGCTCGAGAATACGGTTACGCTAGCCGCGACCTATTTGAATATAAAGATCGTGTTACGACATCAAAAATTATACTAATAAAAAGGCATGACATCCTAGTTGTGCTTGACGGTACTTTTCGTTTACGGAAAACACGACACTTAAAAGTCGGGTATTAAACAAATGAGATTTTTGGGCTAAATATTACCCTTAAGTTAAATAAATCCGGTTTGGGCCTTAAATAACCCAACACAACCAAATGGCCCAACATTTATCCCTTTTAACCCACCCAAGGTTCGGCCCATAGGCCTTTTGACCCGGCCTGGCCCAATGGCGACACAAACAAGGAAAAAGGGTTATAACCCTTTGATTTTTCCCATAACACCCAGTCAACTCTCTCTCTCTCTCGAAAATACTCCCAACCGTCCCATTTTCTCTCTCTATCTAAACCAAACGGATCTAAAGCTCCTCCCATGGCTAAAGATGGTTTCTCAGGTTAATAACATCAATTATTATGAAGGCTTGAGGTGAACAATCATGCGTGGGATGTGGGGTTTCATCCCCACATCAAATCAATCCGATTCGAGGTGTTTTTCTAGGAGATTCGATGATAGATTCATCATCAAAAGATAAGTTTTAATCCTTTTTCGTTCTAATTAAATGGTTCACTGATTTTCGTTTCATATTTTCAAACATAAAAGAATTTATGGGTTCAAATCGTTTGTATTATAAAGCTGTGAACAAGGGATTCTCGAATTCAATAAAATCAAATTAGGGTTTTCGAAAATAATTGGGGGTTTTCCAAATCTAGGGTTTCTTTACAATTAAATAATGTTTTCATAAGTCTATTAATGTTAATTATTGAATAAAATAAGTTTTCGAAAATTAGGGTTTTGAATAATTAGGGGTTTTGGTAAATCTAATGTTTAATAACAATTAATTAATGTTTTCTATCATAAAAACATATCAACTTCATCATATAGTCCGATTTGTAAAAATTAGGGTTTCGGTCAAATTGGGGGTTTGTTCATATTTCGGTTTTAATTTAATTAACTAATCAATTCGTGTTTGGATTGGGTCTAATTAGAGTTTAAATCAATATATTAAAATTAGGGTTTATATAAATTTGGGGGTTTTTAATACTCGGTTGTTAATTATAATTAAATAATGTTTTTGGGAAATAAATTGTGTTAATTTCATAAATAAAAATGATTTACAATTTTAGGGTTTCGAAATGGTAAGGGGTTTTTATACCCGCGGGTTCAATGGGGGTTTAGAGATGTTTCTGTAAAAAAGGAATTGTGTAAATCTTGTGTTATGGTTAATTTTGAGTAGTAAAGTTTCGGCAGTAATAATGGGGGTCTCGGTTTGGTCATGGTTTGGTCATGATTTGGTCATGGTTTGGGTTATGGCAGAAACAATGTAAAAGAAGTTGTAAAGGGGGTCTCGGTTTGGTCATGGCAGAAACAATGGGGTTGTGGTTTGTGGGTCAAAGTCCAGTTAATATTGTTATCCTTTATCCCTATATTTCTGTTTAAACCGAACCGTAATAAAAAGACTAATCCATTTGTTTTATTTTCGCAGGTTGGTTTAAAATTGACGAGCACAACTAAGACGTATGCAGGAAAATAAAAGAAGGTGGTTAAAAGACTCACGACGAGGGTTTCGTTTCGGTTTGCAGGTTCGGACGAGAAGGAAACGGCTCAGCTGGCTCAGACTTATCACTACCCCTTATGTTTTTACCCAGAACTTGTATTTAAAACTGCTCAGCAGGAACAAATTTGTAATATTTGGAATGTGGATATGTTTTGTGTTGTGTTTGGACATTGAACAATTTGGAAAGTATATAACTTTGTAATATTGGTTTAGGGTTAGTCTAAAACTGGAAATGGAGGTCTTGTGATGTACTCATTTTGGGTAAACTAGGCATGTGTGCTGGACTTTAGTGGTTAGTGGATTGTATAAACAAAGTATTTAGTTCCCAGGTCTGAGTGTTGACTATTGTTGACCAAGTTTTGAAAAAGATAAATAAAAGTTTACAAATTTGATTTTTGTATAAGCTGTATCATTCGGCCCAGCAGGGTTGTCAAATGTCTTAGTTTTAAACGTGAAAACATAACATGAACAACGTGATAAGATTCGACACACGACTTAATCAAAGATGGTTATGCGTATTCTCGAGGGGTTCAGCAAACAATCCTAATCGGCACAACGGTTAATGCATAAAACGTTTAATAACACGCACGTTTCATTCCTAATATAATAGACGCGAAAACTCGAGTTGTTACATTCGCTCTCCCTAAACAGGGCTTTGTCCGCAAAGCAAAACAAGAAATACACTTACATCGACACCACATTGGTAAATAATTAGGGTACTTCATAAATATGATATAACTTCCCAATTCGTTAAATCCAACAAGTTCAAAGCTCACGTTAAATCACTATATGAAGAAATAAAGATGAAAAATTTGACGGATGTCACAGTATTCCCATGTTTTAGAGATATCGTCACGAAATCAAGACGTTTTTGTAGTAGGGTGATTAGCAAAAAGATGAGGATACTTGCTCTTGAATTGATCTTCACTTTCCCACGTGTATTCTGGACCTCTACGCGCATTCCAACAGATCTTTACAATAGGTATACGACTTTGCTTGAGCTGTTTGACCTGACGGTCCATGACCTCCACCGGTTCTTCTACGAAGTTGAGTTTGTCGTCGAGTTGAATCTCTTCTAAAGGAATAACGAGCGTCTCGTCGGCTAAGCATTTCTTCAGATTACAAATGTGGAACACGTTATGCACTCGGCTAAGTTCTTGAGGTAACTCCAAACGATAGGCTACGGGGCCAATCCTCTCTATGATCTTGAATAGTCCAATGTAACGAGGATTCAACTTTCCACGCTTTCCAAAGCGAATCACACCCTTCCAAGGTGAGACCTTCAACATGACTCTATAGCCAACCTCAAACTCAAGGGGTTTGCGTCTCATGTCAGCGTAGCTCTTTTGTCGATCTCTTGTGGCTTGCATACGGCTCTTGATCTTAAAGATCTTCTCAGTAGTCTCGTGTATGATTTCGGGTCCAGTGAGTTGGGCCTCACCAACCTCTGCCCAACACACGGGTGAACGACACTTCCTACCATACAATGCTTCGAACGGTGCTGCCTTAATGCTAGTGTGATAAATATTGTTGTATGAGAACTCCACCAGAGGTAGGTGCCTATCCCATCTATTCCCAAAGTCGATCACACAAGCTCTCAGCATATCTTCTAAGGTTTGAATGGTTCTTTCACTTTGACCGTCAGTTTGGGGATGATATGCAGTGCTCATATCCAACTGCGTTCCCAATGCCTTCTGCAACGACTTCCAAAACTGTGAAGTAAATCGGCTATCTCGGTCGGAGATTATAGATACGGGCACACCATGCCTCGTGACTACCTCCTCCAAGTAGGTTCTTGCTAACTTATCCATCCCGTCAGTCTCCTTGATTGGTATGAAATGAGCCGATTTGGTGAGTCGGTCGATGATTACCCAAATAGTGTCAAATCCAGCTGAGGTTTTAGGTAGCTTTGTAATGAAATCCATAGTGATCCTTTCCCACTTCCATTCTGGCAGTTCGGGTTGGACCAACAATCCTGATGGTTTCATATGTTCGGCCTTGACCTTGGCACAAGTCAAGCACTTGCTAACATATGTAGCAATGTCCGCCTTCATGTTCGGCCACCAATACAACATCTTAAGATCATGATACATCTTGTCAGATCCCGGATGTATGGAGTATTTTGACTTATGAGACTCATGCATAATCAAAGGTCGTAGGTCACCATGGCACGGTAACCAACTCCTATTATCAAGGCATAATGTCCCATCCGAGCGAGCTTCTAATTTATTTATCATGCCTTCAACATCTTCAGTCTTGAGAATTTCTTCCTCGACTGCCTCCTTCTGAGCCTTGAGAATTAAGGATGGAAGGTCTAAGTCAATGGTCATCACCAAGGCCTTCACCCTAAGAACTCTCTCCTTTCGACTCAAAGCGTCGGCCACGACATTTGCCTTGCCCGGGTGATAACGGATCTCGCAATCGTAATCATTGAGCAACTCTAGCCAACGTCGTTGTCTCATGTTGAGTTCTTTTTGATTCAAAATGTGTTGTAGACTCTTATGATCAGTGAATACAACACACTTTGTGCCATAAAGGTAGTGTCTCCAAATCTTCAGGGCAAACACCACTGCTCCTAACTCTAGATCATGAGTTGTGTAGTTCTTCTCGTGCACTTTTAGTTGTCTTGACGCGTAAGCAATGACCTTAGTCCTTTGCATCAATACCGCACCTAACCCTTTTATGGATGCATCACAATACACCACAAAGTCTTCATTACCCTCGGGTAGGGCTAGTATAGGTGCTTCACACAACATCTGCTTCAATGTCTGGAATGCCAAATCTTGATCCTCTTTCCACTCAAGCTTCTTGTCTTTTTGAGTTAACTCCGTCATTGGTTTAGCTATCTTGGAGAAACCTTCAATGAATCTCCTATAGTAACCAGCAAGACCTAAAAATTGGCGGATCTCCGTGGGTGTTGTTGGAGTCGCCCAATCTTTCACGACCTCGATCTTAGCAGGATCAACGTGAATACCACTGCTATCGATTACATGCCCAAGGAATTGCACCGTGTTTATCCAAAACTCACATTTGGAAAACTTTGCATATAACTTCTCCTTCCTCAGCAGCTCTAGTATGGTCTTCAAATGCTCCTTGTGTTCTCCTACATTACGAGAGTAGATGAGAATATCATCGATAAATACAATCACAAACTTGTCCAAGTATGGTTTGCAAACTCGGTTCATGAGATCCATGAATACCGCGGGTGCGTTTGTCAAACCAAAAGGCATAACTTGGAACTCGTAGTGTCCGTATCGGGTCCTAAAAGCCGTCTTATGAACGTCTTCCTCTCTAACCCTTAGCTGATGATATCCTGACCTTAAATCAATCTTCGAGTATATGCTAGATCCTTGCAATTGGTCGAAAAGATCGTCAATTCTTGGCAATGGGTAACGGTTCTTTATCGTCAGCTTATTCAACTCTCGGTAATCAATACACATCCTAAAGGATCCATCTTTCTTTTTGACAAATGGGACCGGTGCTCCCCAAGGTGAGGAACTCGGCCTAATGAAACCTTTGCCAGAAAGTTCCTTTAGTTGTTCGGCTAACTCTGTCATCTCTGCTGGTGCTAAGCGGTATGGGGCTCTAGCAACAGGCGCGGCTCCTGGTGTAAGCTCTATGTGAAACTCCACTTGTCGTGCTGGTGGTAATCCCGGTAAGTCTTCTGGGAATACGTCTAGAAAATCTCTAACGATCGGTACATCTTCGACTTTCTTCTCATGATCTTCTTCTTCCTCCTTTCGTGTTACTTGAACCAAGAATACTGGACATCCCTTCTCAATGTATCTTTGGGTTCTAATACATGAGATGACTTCCAGTCTTGATCCATTCTTCACTCCACTTCTTTCGCCTTGTATGATTAGTACATCGTTTCCATAAGGAACACGGACGCACTTCTCATGACATACAATTTCCGCGTGATGCTTCGACATCCAATCCATTCCAATGATGACATCAAAACTTCCCAATTCTATCGGGAGTAAGTCGATACTGAACGAACGATCTTGTAACCTTATACTACATCCTTTTAGAATCGCATCGGTGGTTACTGACTTCCCATCGACTAGTTCTACATTATACTTAATATCTAATGCAGTAGGGGTAATATTTAGGCGTTCACTAAATACAGATGACACATAACTCCTATCCGCACCAGAATCAAATAGTACTGAAGCATAGTTGTTATTGACTAGAAACGTACCAGTCACAACATTGTTGTCCTGCACCGCAACCTCAGCACACAGATGATACACTTTGCTAGGTGCTATGAATCCTCTAGGAGTACTAGTTGTGGCTCGGTTATTTCCTCCCCGGTTCCCTTGGTTCTGCTTTTGGTTCCCTTGGTTGTGATTCTGGTTGCCTCGAATCTGGTTACCACGACCTTGGTTCCCACTGCTTGGACACTTATTCTTGTAGTGACCTTTCTCTCCACATCCAAAGCAAGTGACATTTGCTCCTTGGCCACCCTGTGTTCCCGGTCCTCTTTGGTTAGCAGGACGGGGTGGTGCTCGACATTCCTTTGCCTTATGTCCAGCCTTTCCACAGTTGTAGCATGTAGGGGGACATGCTCCCTCGTGGTGCCGGCCACACTTTCCACAGAAAGGAAGTCTTCCAACATAGTTTCCAGTATTACCTTGCCCAGCAGTAAACACCCTTGCTACTTCTTGTCGCTTGTTCTGACTTTAGTTGTTAGTGTTGTTGCTGTTGTTGTTATTGTTGGTATTGTTGTTGTAGTGATTGCCAGACCACTTCCTCTTATCTCCAGTATTTTCTCCCAACTCTTGTACCACTTGGTACATCAAACTCTGAGCCATATCGATTGCCTCGTGCAAATCAGTTGGCTTTGATGAAGTCACATTCCCCTTGATGCTCAAAGGTAATCCTTCAATGTATCGCTCCAACAATCGGTCGTCGTTGGGTACCATTTCGGGACATAACAAGATCAGCTCTTGAAAGCGTTGATTGTAAGCAGTAAGAGCGGTACCCTTGACCTTCAAGTTCCATAGCTCAACCTCCATCTGCTTGACTTCATTTCGTGGGCAGTATTTCCTCACAAACATAGCTTTAAACTCACTCCAGGGCGTCGCTTGGGCAACATCAATGGTCACTGCACGAGCGTAGACGTTCCACCAAGTCAAAGCACCATCCACTAATGTGCTTGACGCAAACTTTACCTTATTAGCTTCAGCAACATTGCTAATCCCAAATTAGGATTCCAGCTTCTCAAACCATCTGGTCAAACCTACTGCTCCTTCAGTACCGCGGAAACTCACTTGTGTAATCGCACGGAATTCCTTGTAGGTACAGGTCCGTGAAATGGCAACAGTAGCTCCTTGGTTTGTCTCCTCCTGCGTGCTTGCTGTACGATTCGCTTCGGCTGCTGCGAGTGCCTCAGCCACCCGTTCCGCGATCATTTGACTGAGCATGACGGGGTCAATACCACCGGTAGTAGCTGGTGGATTCTGTGTCTCAGATCTTCTAACTGGCGCCATAATCTAAAAAGGTAATAAGATAATGAGTTTTGCCAGTCATAACATGCATGGCACGCACAATACAATTATGAAATGCTCCATGGTATAATAAACAATATATAATGACCTCATAATTTTTGTAACCCAAATAACATAATGTCATTCATAGAAATGTTTGGTAATACATCATAATTCGTCATACATAATAAGGAAAAAGAAAATGCCAACTAGCTGAGATAAACCTCAAATCTTAGTGGTCGTACAACAATAAGTCAACGGTACATGATAAGTCTAACTAGTGCCCTCACGGCGCTGGTGAAGCTCTCTCTCCAACTCTGCCAACCTCCTCTCGACCACGATCTCACGAGCCTGGGAATCCTTAAGTCTGACATCGGTATCATAACAAGCGGCCCTAAACCTCTTATCCAAGTCAGCAATAGGGTCCTCCACAGGTGCCTCTAGTCCACCTGTCTCAACCAATGGCTCTACTCCCCAACGGGTCATCAGGCTCTCGATCTCCTCAAGACGAGCATTCGGCATGGTATCCATCTGGTCGAGAACAGCATGGAGCTGTCCTCGTAGACGGGTCACACAAACCGTCAATACCGTCTCATCCCTAACTGGACTCTTCTTCGTCAGTGCCTCCAGCTTATCCTGTACCTCATTATACTCCTCACCCAAAGCCTCCACAGCATCCTCTAACCTGTTTAAACGGGTCGTCACACATCCATCTGCTGCTCCAAGCATCACAACTGTCGATGTAGCTCTCTTAGGAAGAGGGGTCGTAGCTCTCGGCCCAGTAGAGATGCCAACATCAGCAAGCATCTCCTGATACATAGCAGGTATAGTCTCTGGTGGTGGTGGTGGTAGTGACGCCTCTGGGGCAGGACTGGCAGGTGTGCGGGCTGCATGCCTGTCAGTGGCAGTGAAGGGTATGAGGGGTCGGTAAGGTGAAGGTGGTGGTCGGGCAGCTCTCCCCCGAAGACGTCGCCTAACATAGTAGAAAGGCAGAGTACCAGGTGCTGGAGTAGGGATGTCTGTCCTTTCCCCTTCGTCTTCAGACGAAGACGAGGAGATGTGTGCGAGGGAAACTTCAGGAGTAGCAGCATATGTAGCAGGGGGGTCCTCAGTGTCAGTGACCTCCATGGGTTCACCTTCTCCATCGGTGAACTCCATATCATCATCCTCTGTCTCCTCCATCGACTCATCCCTAGTGACTGATGCCTGTCCTGGTGACTGCACCACATCAGCGGCTAGGTCGTCCTCTCCTCCGCCTTCTAGGCTAAGTACGTCATCTGCTGATGCATCAGGGATATGGATCGGTGAACGGTAAACCTCCTCAGTCTCTCTCTCAATCTCATCATCTGAAGCCATCCGGTACCACGGATATCCTGATGGTGATCCTCTAGGTAATCCTACCGATGAACTGATAGTCGACTGTGAACTGCGGTTGTAGTATGCTCCTGTAGACGTGGAATCATCAGAAGAAGACATCGCTGTAACATAAACAGAATAGATGTGTGTAAATATCTCATATAATTAGTCCGTGAAAGGGACATTGACATAACATATAGCAATCATTGTTCAAACCACATGTATCCCATATAACATAATTCAGATTTTGTTGTTACACATGTACCCCATGTAAATATACCTCGTAATTGTTAAATCACATGTATCCCATTTATTACCTATATATATATCCATGTATATATATATACTTAATACTTACAATCTGCATGATAATCGATTAAACACATAACAGTTATAGTCTAGAGTTACTAAATGCAACCTAGTTCTCTATAACCATGGCTCTGATACCAATCTGTCACACTCCCAAAATATCAGAGTATAATGGCAACAAGGGAGTGGTGACGTCATGATTATCATACACACACAGTTACAAAGAACGACCTCTAAATGAGACGTTCGGAAAATAGATCACTTGCAATTGATAAAATAAATAGTTTTAACATAGTGCGAAAGCATAAAACTGGTCACAGTTACAAAACATAGTTTCCAAATAGTACAAATGATCTTTGTTTCAATAGAAATGACGGAAATGCATGAGACCTCACTTAGCATCTTCCTTCTTAATACCTGAGAAAAACATTGCTAAAGCGTCAACATAAAGTTGGTGAGTTCATAGGTTTAGTTAATTTGAAATGTTTAATGAACCACAAGATTTTCCCAAAAGTGATGACAATATAACAAATACAAAGTCATCATAAAAGCATTTATTACAGTCTAAGCTCGTGACACCGAAGCGTTAACAACACCGGTAGTATAATCATATAAATGTAGCCCAACTGGATGCCTAAACCCACGACATCCTATCTCAGACTCAAATGAAACTGTACCCGCTTGTCCCTTGTTGGACAAGACAGACAGGGGCGTCAACCCCGATAGATCTATCCATAACATTCGCGCTTACACGAAGTAATTAACGGTTCACGATTCACGGGCCAAAGCAACGGGGTTTTTAGTGGGACTTAGACTAATATATAAATCAGTAAATGTACTTGTGTTCATACGTTAAATCAAGCAATGTCTCACCCCAAAAAGCAATAAAAGTAGTTAAACGTGGGGCTATAAACTCACCTCGTGAAATCAACAAAGTGACGAAAAGTAAATGTAGCTCGAGAATACGGTTACGCTAGCCGCGACCTATTTGAATATAAAGATCGTGTTACGACATCAAAAATTATACTAATAAAAAGGCATGACATCCTAGTTGTGCTTGACGGTACTTTTCGTTTACGGAAAACACGACACTTAAAAGTCGGGTATTAAACAAATGAGATTTTTGGGCTAAATATTACCCTTAAGTTAAATAAATCCGGTTTGGGCCTTAAATAACCCAACACAACCAAATGGCCCAACATTTATCCCTTTTAACCCACCCAAGGTTCGGCCCATAGGCCTTTTGACCCGGCCTGGCCCAATGGCGACACAAACAAGGAAAAAGGGTTATAACCCTTTGATTTTTCCCATAACACCCAGTCAACTCTCTCTCTCTCTCGAAAATACTCCCAACCGTCCCATTTTCTCTCTCTATCTAAACCAAACGGATCTAAAGCTCCTCCCATGGCTAAAGATGGTTTCTCAGGTTAATAACATCAATTATTATGAAGGCTTGAGGTGAACAATCATGCGTGGGATGTGGGGTTTCATCCCCACATCAAATCAATCCGATTCGAGGTGTTTTTCTAGGAGATTTGATGATAGATTCATCATCAAAAGATAAGTTTTAATCCTTTTTCGTTCTAATTAAATGGTTCACTGATTTTCGTTTCATATTTTCAAACATAAAAGAATTTATGGGTTCAAATCGTTTGTATTATAAAGCTGTGAACAAGGGATTCTTGAATTCAATAAAATCAAATTAGGGTTTTCGAAAATAATTGGGGGTTTTCCAAATCTAGGGTTTCTTTACAATTAAATAATGTTTTCATAAGTCTATTAATGTTAATTATTGAATAAAATAAGTTTTCGAAAATTAGGGTTTTGAATAATTAGGGGTTTTGGTAAATCTAATGTTTAATAACAATTAATTAATGTTTTCTATCATAAAAACTTATCAATTTCATCATATAGTCCGATTTGTAAAAATTAGGGTTTCGGTCAAATTGAGGGTTTGTTCATATTTCGGTTTTAATTTAATTAACTAATCAATTCGTGTTTGGATTGGGTCTAATTAGAGTTTAAATCAATATATTAAAATTAGGGTTTATATAAATTTGGGGGTTTTTAATACTCGGTTGTTAATTATAATTAAATAATGTTTTTGGGAAATAAATTGTGTTAATTTCATAAATAAAAATGATTTACAACTTTAGGGTTTCGAAATGGTAAGGGGTTTTTATACCCGCGGGTTCAATGGGGGTTTAGAGATGTTTCTGTAAAAAAGGAATTGTGTAAATCTTGTGTTATGGTTAATTTTGAGTAGTAAAGTTTCGGCAGTAATAATGGGGGTCTCGGTTTGGTCATGGTTTGGTCATGATTTGGTCATGGTTTGGGTTATGGCAGAAACAATGTAAAAGAAGTTGTAAAGGGGGTCTCGGTTTGGTCATGGCAGAAACAATGGGGTTGTGGTTTGTGGGTCAAAGTCCAGTTAATATTGTTATCCTTTATCCCTATATTTCTGTTTAAACCGGACCGTAATAAAAAGACTAATCCATTTGTTTTATTTTCGCAGGTTGGTTTAAAATTGACGAGCACAACTAAGACGTATGCAGGAAAATAAAAGAAGGTGGTTAAAAGACTCACGACGAGGGTTTCGTTTCGGTTTGCAGGTTCGGACGAGAAGGAAACGGCTCAGCTGGCTCAGACTTATCACTACCCCTTATGTTTTTACCCAGAACTTGTATTTAAAACTGCTCAATAGGAACAAATTTGTAATATTTGGACTGTGGATATGTTTTGTGTTGTGTTTGGACATTGAACAATTTGGACAGTATATAACTTTGTAATATTGGTTTAGGGTTAGTCTAAAACTGGAAATGGAGGTCTTGTGATGTACCCATTTTGGGTAAACTAGGCATGTGTGCTGGACTTTAGTGGTTAGTGGATTGTATAAACAAAGTATTTAGTTCCCAGGTCTGAGTGTTGACTATTGTTGACCAAGTTTTGAAAAAGATAAATAAAAGTTTACAAATTTGATTTTTGTATAAGCTGTATCATTCGGCCCAGCAGGGTTGTCAAATGTCTTAGTTTTAAACGCGAAAACATAACATGAACAACGTGATAAGATTCGACACACGACTTAATCAAAGATGGTTATGCGTATTCTCGAGGGGTTCAGCAAACAATCCTAATCGGCACAACGGTTAATGCATAAAACGTTTAATAACACGCACGTTTCATTCCTAATATAATAGACGCGAAAACTCGAGTTGTTACATTCACCTTCTTTTCTTGCCCAATCCCTTGATCATATTCCCCAAATACTTGAATCCCTTCCTTGACTCAACCCGGTGTTCATGGAATTCACCTCGAGTCCTAAGATGTTCACGGTAGAGATGCTCCATGTTGAGATCTTCCGGTACTTCACTAGATGAGTAATGAGGTAGGGGAGCTAAGTCTTCAAGTCCATCCACGAATGAGTTTGAGGATGGGTGGGAATTACTCGAAGAATTGAAGTGAGAACTAGAACCTATTCCATCACCATCACTTGTTGGCATATAGGTGTCCTCATCATCCGTCTTTTGATGATCGGATTTTCACGAACCTCGATCACTTCTTGGCTTTCTTGCATATACCTCTTGAATAGGCAACATAACCCGATGAACCGGGTGAAAGCGAGAAAGGTCGAGGTGGGGAATGTCATGAGAAACCCTTTTGAAAAGGCGAGTAAGAAGCATAGCATAGGGAAGGTTTGTTTTGGGCTTTGAAATGGCATAATTTATTCGTCGAGCGATATAGAATGCCAAATTGTACTTGGTTGATGTAAAGATGCAACTCAACATATGGACCATACAAGCCGGGATATGATATCGGTTTCCACCAAGACAAAATACATTCTCCCTAAGGATATTTGTCCATTGGACCATAAAATCCTTAAGGTCGCTAGAGAACACTTCATAGCGATTCACATTTCGCACATTTGAATGAAGGCTTCTCACAACGTTTCCATCACGCTCTTTCGAAATGATGTCAAGGATAAACTCCGGATCAATTTCGGTGTGGTCATTTGGAGGTTTATCGTAGGATTCCAAGAGAGCGTCAAGTCTCTATTTATCCGTAAAACGACAAGTGCCAAGTGCCTTCATATGGCACACCAAGAATTTCACCAAAGTTTTCGAGAGAGTATTGAATCATTTGATCATTCAACAAGAATCGAATGAAGATTTCTCCATTGTCGTCAAACATGGAGTAAGTGCTAAAGAATTCTAGAAGAAACAAGGGGTAAATATCTTCTTCTATGTTGAGCAAGCAAGCAAACCCCGAAAGCTCAAACATAGATTGGATATAGTCATAACCCGTTATTCCCTCGTCAACGACTCTACCCTCATGGAAACAACGAGTAGAAAGGGAGGGAAAGGAGTTTCGAAGTTGAGTGGAAGCATAGGTTTGGGAAAGGTTTGGCATTTATTGTCTAGTGAGTTGATGATCCTTTTGGTATTGAGAAGGCATGATTAGTACCTAATATAAACATAAGACAATATTTTTCCAATCACTCATATGAAAAATAAAATCAAAACTCAAAAAAAATGAAAATGTGTTATATCAATTTCTTGACAAACAAAGGGTTGAATCCATATCATTCTCATGCTCTCAATGTATCTATTCCATTATTAACCAAGAACATATGAACTATGTTGGATCTACATTGGACTAGAACATTGGTTTTCTAAAACAAGGTTTTTAGCTAAGCATTAACAATGCAACTCCCTATTTGTTCATGGGTTCATCTCAATTCCATCTTTTAACCAAAATCATTTAGCCAAAATTCGGATTTGTTCTACAAGTGGGTTTTAGTGAAATCTTAATGAATATGAACCTAAGGAATCATAGTAAAATAACCATGTCAACCCATATTCCTATTAAGGTTTTAATTCAATTTCAATTTTAAAAATCCCCAATTATGAAAGGATTAACCCTAGAACAAAATAGATGAAATTGAAAGAAAGTACTTATAATTAATTGATGTTTGATGAAGGATGAGTGAAACCCACAACTTGGAATCAATTAATTTGAGTAATTGAAGGTTTTTGAAGCTTCAACATTGGTGGAAAAGGTGAAAACCGTCGGCTGTGTTTTTGGAAGAGAGAGGGTTTGGTTTGAAAAAGGTTAATTTAATAAAACTGGCGCTTTGACAAACTTTACTGCCCGCGGTACCTTATCGATAAGGAACCGCAGGTTTGAGCCGCCAAAGATAAAGAACCGCCTGTAGAGGCTGGTTTTTATCAATGAAACACACCAAAAATTTTAAAACCAAATTTTCTAAAATACTTAAAAATATATCTTAAACCTTTTAGAATATCATTTGGATCATCATAACACTAAGAAATATGCCTTAATGAAGGATTACGAGTTGAATCGAGATCGAAAAGAACCGAAACGGATAAATGACTACTCGTAGCGAAAAGGCAAAGTGGAGAGAAGTCAAGGGAAGTGAATCAAGACTAAGATCAATGCTCAAGGGATTAATGACAATCTTCAAATCATGGAGACGAAGAGATTGTTTCATATATGGTGGTTTAAGACGTGTCTTTCCGGCGAAACGTTAAACGGCTTTGGTAATGAATAAACACAAAGCAATTATTGATGCAGAGACCAAGATCACTTTCAATAATAGTCTTAGTCTAAACCAAAATATGAGCAAGGTATTGATTCACTTTCTCTCCTACAAAGGGCCTACTAACCGTATGGGTGCAAACCATGGAAATCATGCTTGATACTTTAAGCTACTACTAACTCACTCTACATCACCATAGTGAGTCAAGTATCCAAGCAATGAAGGTTTGAGAGGATAAAAGAAAATAATCACAAACCACAAACAAATTTCAAGGCAAGGATGCGAAGAACAAGCACATAGTCAAGTAATGATCAAAAGAATGATCAAAGGGCGTGTGGAAAAACGAAAGCGTACCTTGGCCACAAAGAGCAATCCATCAAGGAATCAATGCAATGCCCAACAATGACTATGATGAGTACTAAGTCTTCAAGGACTAGTATCATTCCCAATCATCTTGATATCATCATTCAAGGATGTTGAAGATCAATGAAGATGAGTCTTCTATAAGTGCAAGTAACTCAATCCATAACCAATTAAAGGATTGATCTTCATGAGTACCTACACAAAGCAAGATGCAAACTAGTAGATATATTTCAAGAGTAGATCTAAAATGCATAAGGTCTGCTAATCTAAGAGGGATGCAATATTACCAATTAAAAGACCTATTTTTTAAGAAAAATAGTTTTAACCAAAGAGAAACTTTAGTACAACTTGACCTTCTAATTTGATGAGACAATGGATCGATCCAAGTTTTAAAGTACAATGTACGTCAAAGATCTTGAGTGACCATCGCTCTGGTACCAATTATAGAAACTAGAAGGGGGGGGGGGGGGGGTGAATAGTTTCTCTTCTATTAGTCACCTAATTTAAATTACTTTGAATTAAGTGTGTATCAAAACTATCTTTTACTTGAAACTAAGTTGCATAATGATTAGGTTCAATTCAAATACATTAGCAATGGTAATAGGTAAGTATAATGATAATGAAATAAGTAAAGAGTAAGGAAAGAGACAACCTAGTGACAAGACACCAAGATTTATAGTGGTTCGACAACGAGGCTCTATCCTCGTTTCTACTCCACTCCTCGAGTACACCTACTCGAGATTCCACTATATCTACAAGCTCCCTTCTTGGCGGAGAAAGCCTTACATCATCGCTTACATTATTTTTCGACACTAAGCTAAATGTCGAGACCTAATCATTAGGTAGGACCAATCTACACAACGTTGCCTACTTCACAATTTAACGACACAAGGCTAGATGTCGAGTTCTAATCTTAAGGTAGAACCAATCTTCACGACGTTGCCTACTTCATCATTTTACGACACAAGGCTAGATGTCGAGTTCTAATCCAAAGCTAGAACCAATCTTCATGACTCTTCACTTTGAAGCTAAGTGAGAACTTCACACAACACAACTACTAATCACTTTCAAGTTTAGTGAGAACTCACAAGACATAACCACATCACTTTATAATTTAGTGAGAACTACTACACAAATCTATTACAACTTAACTAGACATATCCAAGTACACACATGTAGCTTGGATCTACACAACACAAATCCAAGCAAACACATATGCAATGGATGTACAGAATAAATCCAAGTATTCACAAATAGCTTGGATGAACACAACTAGTCCAAGTATTTCATAAATACAAATGGATCAACAAAGATAAAAAGGCTAACATGATGACCATGACTAATTCATGGATTCATCTTTATCACGACACTAGTGAGTGAGTGATCTTCTCATTGGACAAGGTAAATGAGGGGATCAAGAGGATAATCATATGTAAACATACTTAACACATTAAGTGATCATTTACTAATGATTATGCTATAGAAAAGAGAAAGGGGACTGAGAAAAATGTCCAAAAGGCTTGTTGGAAAATGAGATTTGATCCACTATTTATAGAAGACAAAGTCCAACGGCTAGCTGGGCGCGGATCCTTATCTAGCCGGCGGTACCTTATCGATAAGGAACCGCCTAGCTATTTAAGGTACCGCCCAGTAGAGTCCGCTCCCTTTTTTGCCTTTTAGTGGGGTAGGAATATCTGAGGTTTTTTAAACCTTCAAATGATATTCTTATGGCATATGGAATATGCCATTTTCAAATTTACATTTTCTATTTTAATAAAAAATTTTCTTAAAAAGAAAGTTTATTATAAAATCTTTTGTCATATTAACAAAAGTGAGTTTTAAGGATAATCACTTTTAAGGATATGATTATTACCTTGATGATAGTGTTAGTTAAATAATTCGTTTTGTGTTTTACACTAAATGTGTTGTATAATTTGTTGTGATAAAAACTAAGAAAGATTAGTTAACACTAATAATGTTTCTAGGCATCACTTGCATTAACAATAACCTATCATAATTATCATTTTCTAGAAAATATAATCTTTGAATTTATTTTTCTATTTTAATATTTCATATCTAATAAAACAACGTACAACAAATATATAATAGTTTTAGTAGAGTTATAGTTCTTTACTTTTAATAGTCAAGAAAAAATTAATAAGCTAATGTTACCATTAGTGTTATGTGAAGCTACTCTTAAAACTAAAAATAAAAAGCATTTGTTACTCAATACAAACATACTTTTCACTTTTGACATTGCAAAGTTTGTGAAATACTTCGCTTTCCATTTTCATGATTTGATATTGGCATTAAAAAGACAGCTAAATGACAATGACGTATTACCAATCGTTGGATCACAAATGCATTTATCCTTCAAGTCAAAGTTACCAATCGGCTATCATCGACATCAAGTCCTTCCATCTCTATGACAACTAAGTAACGAATTATTTAACGCCTATGTCCATGTGTCACGTTATGAAAGCTCATTGAATATTTTGCGTAAAGGATAATTATATGTCGACCTAATAATTTTTGAAATAAATAGATTAGAAGAAAAAGAAAAAATAACTAAAGAAACACGTATATGTTAGTGATTTTAGTGGTTTCTTTAGTGCCTATCACATGTATTTAGTATAATTGTGATATACTTAGAATATTGATCTTTTCTAGAATAGAACAAACATCATGACTGTTTGTGTATTGCTTAGATCTCTCGTGCCTTAGAAACTAAGTGTTATTCTCTGTTTTATCCAATTGAGAATTTCGTGATACCCGAGGCATATAAAGTCAAAATACTTCAATCTAAAAGTGATTTCTACACGATTCAAAGAATATATCAGGATGGTTGATTATTACCATGGTTATAAATAGCGTAAGGCGTAGCGTGGCGGCATGTCCAAGCTGAAAGTTTATGGACATAAAATCGATAGTCGTGTGATAGGATCGAACTTGAGATCACGGGATTGCACACATTACGTAAAGGGTTAATTTATTTATTAAATATATTTATTAAATCAAACCAAAGCTTAAACTAACGATCGTTAATAATTAAAAGTTAAGTATTAAACGACCGTTATGGAAATCAAATAGAAGCTAAAAGAAGGAGTCGGAAAAGTTCCGGAAGCCCCTTCTTGGGCTTGTTAACCTTCGGCCAAAGAGAGACAAAAGTAATGGGAAAAGATTTTGTTTCCTAAAATTTGTTTAATCTTGGTGGAAAAGTTTTTCCAAGGTCTATATAAACAAACCAAGGCTTTCATAATTTTTTTACTCCTCTCTTTCTTTTGCTCTTAAACCGTCGGCCAAACACACCCTTAATTAGGGTTCTTGGTTTTCAACTTTTATATTTTTTTATAGATCTAGTCCTAGCCCCCTCTCTAGGGTTGTTGGGTAGATCTTCCATAGACTTGGAAGCTTGGTTTGTTCGTGCTAGACTCACGATTAACTCGCCGTATTACGTGTGTACAAGATCGTGATATAGTCTTGCTTTAGACTATATCCTGGTGGTGTTCGTGATCTATCTTTACCGGTGACCGTTTCGTTGTCTTGTATATCTTGCTAGGATAAAGGTATGTAACCCAAATCTTGATTAATTATAATTGTGTTAATTATGATCTTGTTAATTTGCTTCCGCTGCGTGTGCTTTGATCCATATTAGGGTTTTTAATAATTGTTATGAACTATATAAACCTTCAGCGGCATCGAGAGCCGTTTTAACATGATTATAATTATCAAGATCTAAAGTTTTTTAACTAATATTGATTTGTGAAAAAAATTACATGTTGTTTCTTAGGTTTTATAAAAAAAATTAGGGTTTTGTTTTTTATTGTTTTTTTAAAAATCGGTTTTGCCGAATTTTTTAAAAAAAAAAAAAAAAATTTGTAAACCCTAAAAAATACATGGTAATTAGCTTTATATGTTTTGCATGAATTAATTGTTATGTCATGTGTGGTTACGATCCGTGGTTTTTTAATTGTTAAGAGAATGTGGGAGATCTGTAATGAACGTGCATGTTTTTTACGGATCATATAATTTTGAATGCTATTTGCTTTATTTGATTCAAAGTTTAAAATTAGGGAAGACTTTTTATGTTTAATAAAAAACCTTAGATTTGATGTTCTTTGAATAAATTGTTATGCATGTGGCTATTTGATTTAGCTTTTTTTGTACTACTTGTTTTCATGCGTTTTTTAATTGTATGTTGTAAACAAGGGTAGTTTTTTTTAAGAAAAATAATATTGACTAAATCTTATCAAAATTAATGAATTGTTTTGAGGTCTAAATTACATATGATTTGCGTTGATTAGAATTTCAATAACAACTTAACCGTCTACTCAATTTTGGCAAACTATAAAGTGGGTATAACGCACCGCTGGTCAAGTCCCCGGTTAAGGAAAGAGGTGTTATGCTTCAACGCTGACCAAATTCCCGGCTCGCCTGAGCGTCAAAATTGGAATTACCTACGGTTGTTATTTGTATAATTCTTTAAGGTTGATTTAACTGCATTAATTCACATCCGAAACACAATGAATAAGGTTATTGTTTTGTGCTTTAGCTAAGTTCTAGAAAAAGTACGGTGTGAATTTAGTTGTGTGTAAAATCTTTAATTAGTTTAACCAATGCCTCAACTTGCAAATATATGATGAAATTTTAGTCTCACCAAAAAGTTTACTAATTTTTTTTTTATTAAACTTATGTTATGGAGATGTATGCATGCTTCTCCATACATGATTTTGACACCAAAATCTATACCCTAAAAATTTAAGTCATATGCCATCTAATCGACGAACACTTGAAGTTACAATTGTCGTTATATGAGATTTTGGACGATGTTGTAATGGAAAGAAAACTTCATGACTGAATAAGATTGTACATGAAGGTTTTACGTTCTTTAGATTAGTCGATTTAATTAAGTTACTCAGTAAGAACTGGAAACTTAAGGCGTAAAGTAGGGATGAAACATGTTTACAATGCAAATGATTTTGGCAATGTAAATCCCTAACATATATAGAAATTGCAAATTTGTTTGTCAATTATTGTTCGACAAGTTACTGTTTTGAATACATTTGTCACTAGCAGATCAACTGATGTGATAAATCTATGTCAATATGAATTCTAGTTTCAAGGAAAATACTATGGTTTTATTACCGGGGTAATTTTATTTTCTTGAATTGTATTATCAAAAATACTAATGTTTGAACTTATTTCTGTAGAAATGGCTCAACCCGAAAACAATCTGACAGTAAGCTCGGCGTTCAAAGCTTTCTTTGAACGGCCTGAACTTACTGGCCCTAATTTCAATGACTGGTATCGCTCACTAAGAATTGTTCTGAAAGCAGTCGGTACTATTGATATCTTAACTACTCCTTTTCCGAAGGATCTTGCTGAAGGAGCATCTGATGCGGAAAGGCTTCAACACGCTGCTAACGTTAAGAAGCACCATGAGGTGGCTGCTGTAATGTTAGGAAGAATGGCTTCATCACTTCAAAGGAAGTATGAGCTATTTTCACCTCAGCGAATGCTTGATGAACTCAAGGCTGTGTATGAAACGCCGCAAGCTGTAGAGATCTATGATTTGGTTGATGCTCTACATAGTTGCAAGCAAGCTCCTGGAAAGTCCGTAAGTGCCCATTATATGGAAATGAGGGGTTATATGGAACAACTCATCGCACTAGGACAACCCTATGATCATAATATGGCTATCAACTTGATCAATAGGTCCCTTAATAAGGACTTCAATGATTTCGTTCGTAACTATAATATATATTGCACGGGGAAGACGGTTAATGATCTGCATGCAATGCTCATTGACTTTGAAAAGGGGTTTAAAGATAAGGCATCCACTGCTACTCCTCAAGTACTTTATGTGCAAAAGGGTAGAGTGACTAAACCAAAACCGCAAGTGAATAAGAAGCAGAAAGGCAAAGGCAAGGTTGATAAGAGCAAGCAAGTTGCGACTCCATCAAAACCAAAGCATAACTTTGTCAAGAAGAGTCAATCTCAGAAAGATGAGACTTGTCACCACTACAAAATGACTGGACACTGGAAGAGGAATTGCTCTCTCTACCTCCATGAATTGCAAGAACATAAGAAGAAGGCTGAGCTAGCTGCTGCAGCATCTTCAGGTAACTTATTTATGATTGAGTTATTTAATCTTACATACAAATCAAACTCCTGGGTATATGATATGGGATGTGGTATTAACATTTGTAATACCCTGCAGGGATTTGAGTTTAAGAGGAAGCTTTCCTATGGGGAACAATTTCTGCAAGTGGGCAATGGCGTACAAGCAGCGGTTAAAGCTATAGGAATATTTAAACTAGTTTTACCTTCGGGTTTAGTACTGCTTTTAAATAATTATCATTATGCACCTTCAATTGTTAGGGGTGTCATTTCCTTTTCTTGTATGTTGGATCTTGGATTTAATCACACGATATTTCTGTTTTCAAAGATGGTTTATTCTATTTTGATGCAATTTCTGTGAATGGTGTTTTTGATATTAACATGCATGATAATAATTCCAAGAGGAAAAATAATTCTGTTTTTAGCATGAATAAGAAGAGAAATTTAGATAAGAACTCGTCTTATCTTTGGCATTGTAGACTTGCCCATATTGGGAAGACTCGTATTCAAAAGCTTCAACGTGATGGTCTTTTGGAAAATATCAGTGATGAATCATTTGATAAATGTGAGTCTTGTATCTCTGGAAAGATGACCAAGAAACCTTTTAATAGCAATATTGAAAGGGCTACTGAACTACTTGGTTTGATACATACTGATGTGTGTGGACCACTTAGACATGTGTCAAGGAAAGGTGCTAGCTACTTCCTAACGTTTACGGATGATTATAGCCGTTATGGTTATGTTTATTTAATTAAGCATAAACATAAGGTGTTTGAAACATTCAAAACGTTTAAAGCAGAAGTAGAGTTACAACTAGGAAAGAAGATTAAAGCTCTTCGTTCTGATCGAGGTGGTGAATATTTAAGTCAAGAGTTTAAAGATTATTTAAGTGAGAACGGAATTGTTCAGAAACTTACTTCTCCATATACTCCACAACAAAATGGTGTATCTGAAAGGAGAAATCGTACATTATTGGATATGGTGCGATCTATGTTTAATCTTACAACTTTACCATTATCCTTTTGGGATTATGCTCTTGAATCTGTTGTTCGTATTCTGAATATGGTTCCCACAAAGAAGGTTGATAAGACACCATATGAACTATGGCATGGCAAGCAGCCATATTTGTCTTATTTGAAAATTTGGGGTTGTGAGGCGTATGTGAAACGTGACTCTGGAGATAAACTCCAACAACGCTCAGTAAAATGTATCTTTGTAGGTTACCCTAAGGAAACTATGGGTTACTATTTTTATTATCCGGCTGAGAACAAAGTAGTTGTGGCTCGGTATGGAGACTTCCTTGAAAGTGATCTTGTAAATCAAGAAATCAGTGGGAGAAATTATGATCTTGAAGAAATTCAAGAAGATACATTGCCTTCTGAAAATACTAGCGAAGAAATTCCTGTAGAACCAGAAAGTCTGGGAGTTTTACCGGAATTAATTCCTCCACGTAGGTCTAAAAGAACCATACGTGCGCCAGACAAACTATGTCTTTACATAGAGGATGATGAGGAGGAAGTAGGGGATCTTGGTGAACCTGCTAACTATCGATCCGCAATGTCTGATCCAGAAAAGTCAAAATGGATAGTTGCGATGAATGAGGAAATGAAATCCATGGAAATCAACGATGTTTGGATTCTTGTAGACACGCCTAAAAATGCTAAAGTAGTGAAAAATAGGTGGATCTATAAGAAGAAAACCGACATGGATGGTGAAATACAATCCTATAAAGCACGTTTAGTAGCTAAAGGTTTTACTCAAACTTTTGGCGTAGACTACGAGGAGACATTTTCTCCTGTAGCAGACTTACGAGCTATTAGGATTCTCATAGATATAGCAGCATACTATGACTATGAGATATGGCAAATGGATGTTAAAATTGCCTTCTTGAACGGTCGCTTAGATGAAGACATCTATATGCAACAACCGGAAGGGTATGTTGATCCTAAATATCCAAGGCGCGTGTGCAAACTTCAAAGATCTATTTATGGTTTGAAGCAAGCATCACGTCAATGGAATAAGTGATTTGATGAAGAAATCAAAAAGTTCGGATTTATTCAAAATTGTGATGAGCCATGTGTATATCGCAAAGCTAGTGGGAGTAATGTAGTGTTCCTAATTTTATATGTCGATGACATATTAATCATGGGAAGTAACATTCCAAGACTTAAGGAAGTTAAGGATTATCTTGGTAAATTTTTTTCTATGAAGGATTTAGGAGATGCTGCATATATTCTAGGAATTAAAATCTATCGAGATAGAAGTAGACGGTTAATTGGTCTTAGTCAAGATGCTTATATTGATAAGATATTGAAGAAGTATAACATGCATAACTCTAAGAAAGGTTTTCAACCGATGGAGGTTAAGCATGAGATAAGTCATGAGAAAGATGCATCAACACCCGAAGAGGTGGCTTACATGCAGAAGGTGCCTTATGCTTCGGCTGTAGGATCTATTATGTATGTTGTAAGATGCAGAAGGCCTGTTGTGGCGTTTGCTCAGAACTTGGTCAGTAGATACCAACAGAATCCAGGAAGTTCCACTGGACTGCTGTTAAGCATATTCTAAAGTATTTGAGAAGTACGGAAGATATGTTTTTGGTATTTAGGGGTAAACCAGACACAGAATTGAATGTAACAGGGTTCTGTGATGCGTCCTGGCAATGTGATAAAAGACGATACGAAGTCTCAGACGGGTTGCGTGTTTGTCATCAATGGAGGAGCAGTTGACTGGAAGAGCAGTAAGCAGAAAACCATTGCTATGCATGCAACTCAATCGGAGTACATGGCTGCTTCAGAAGCTGCAATGAAAGCTGTTTGGATTAGGAAGTTTATTGGAGATCTTGGAGTGATGCCTTCAATTAAAGAACCTATTGATATATATTGCGACAATTCTGCTGCAATAATATTCGCCAATGACCCTAGAGTTATGAAAGGCGTCAGACACTTTAAACGTAGATATCACTACGTTCGAGAACAAGTGGAAGCTCGAGAAATAAAATTAATAAAAGTTCACATAGATGATAACGTAGCTGATCCTTTTACTAAGGCTTTATCTAGGCCAAAGGTAGTTAAGCATGCCAAAGCTATTGGGCTGCAACTAGCTAGCGAATTCATGCAATAAATCTGTTGATTAGTATTTGGATAAAGGATGTAAGACATTATTGAATTGATGAAATAAAGATTGGATTTCGTTTATTTTTCTGTTATTTGATTTTGTATCCTATTTCACATGTTTTAATCCATGAGCATTATGAGGTTTCTAAATGTCCGTTGTCGATTAATAATATGGGAGTATTATTAAACTAAGACAAGTCAAAATAGTGACAGAGTATACTTGAAAGTATATTGGTCAATTTTGGATGATATTTGATGGATCAAATATTGGACTTATCCCAACTATATGATTTTACTTTATGGATCTTTGTCATTAAGTAAATCATAAACAGTTATACTTAAACCTGAGATACCAGAAAACTGCATTGAATGTAGTGCATTTCTGTAAGGTAACCTAACGCTAAACGTAACTGGTAGCTATAAGGGTTATTTTCAGAAGTGTTGCAAAGTTCATGTGTTTTTGCTTGTAGTCAAAATGGGATTTGTTTCCTTCAAATTATTTTGAAGTATAAATACAGCTGGGCCCCTCGGGGGAGTAGTAAGATATTTGTGTGGCCACACCCAAATGTGTTTTGGTAATCTTGCTATATCCGTAAACGAGAAACATAATAGTTAATGTAATGAATGACTGAGATCCATATCCTTATTAACGATGTATTTGAAATGAAAGGATAATAATAATGATTATATATCATTAAAAGGTTTTGTCTAGGAAACCTTACTCGAGTTGTACTAGTGACATTGTTAGTGTAACTAGACGCTAATCAATGTGATCACGATATTCGAATTTTGTCCAAGTGGGAGCTGAAAGTTTATGGACTTAAAATCGATAGTCGTGTGATAGGATCGAACTTGAGATCACGGGATTGCACACGTTACGTATAGGGTTAATTTATTTATTAAATCAAACCAAAGCTTAAACTAACGATCGTTAATAATTAAAAGTTAAGTATTAAACGACCGTTATGGAAATCAAATAGAAGCTAAAAGAAGGAGTCGGAAAAGTTTCGGAAGCCCCTTCTTGGGCTTGTTAACCTCCGGCCAAAGAGAGACAAAAGGAAGGGGAAAAGATTTTGTTTCCTAAAATTTGTTTAATCTTGGAGGAAAAGTTTTTCCAAGGTCTATATAAACAAACCAAGGTTTTCATAATTTTTTCTGCTCCTCTCTTTCTTTTGCTCTTAAACCGCCGGCCAAACACACCCTTAATTAGGGTTCTTGGTTTTCAACTTTTCTATATTTTTATAGATCTAGTCCTAGCCCCTCTCTAGGGTTGTTGGGTAGATCTTCCATAGACTTGGAAGCTTGGTTTGTTCGTGCTAGACTCACGATTAACTCGCCATATTACGTGTGTACAAGATCGTGATATAGTCTTGCTTTAGACTATATCCTGGTGGTGTTCGTGATCTATCTTTACCGGTGACCGTTCCGTTGTCTTGTAGATCTTGCTAGGATAAAGGTATGTAACCCTAATCTTGATTAATTATAATTGTGTTAATTATGATCTTGTTAATTTGCTTCCGCTGTGTGTGCTTTAATCGATATTATGGTTTTTAATAATTGTTATGAACTATATAAACCTTCACAAGCTACACGCTTTAGCGGCTAAAGCGAAGCTATAGCGTTTTTAAAGCGTGACTTATGGGAGCGCAACATATAAAACAATTTATATGTTTTTATCATATTTCAATATTATATTTATATTTAGTTCACATTATGTGTTATACATAATATATAAAGTTTGAAAACTCTCCTTACATGTAATAATAATCATTTTCTAGTTAAATTCAAAAAATTACCGCATCTCATATCATATCGCACGTTAACCTATTGCGTAGCGTGAAAGTCATACCTCAAACTTTAACGCGCCTTAAAACGAGTTATAGCGGGCTATTTAAAACAACGATCATTACCGCCCACAAAACTAACATATAGTAATTTGTCTAAAAGAAGTATTTTAATATATGGACATGTTGAGTTTTAAAGGGCATAACTAGTGGACGAGTTTTTTTTTTTTTTTTTTTTGTTCGACTATATATACTTTTGGATTATTGCATCAGAATATCAGATAACTTGACACGGCCCATAACTATGAGGGTAGATTATGTAAAAATAGCATACGATGTGTCACCACCCACCCAAAAGAAAAAGAAAAAAAAAATTGGTTTAGTCATGAATGATTCCAAG
The DNA here is from genome assembly GCA_025667525.1 of Glebionis coronaria. Taxonomy (NCBI): domain Eukaryota; kingdom Viridiplantae; phylum Streptophyta; class Magnoliopsida; order Asterales; family Asteraceae; genus Glebionis; species Glebionis coronaria. Next base: position 188,998,312 of record CM046879.1, on the reverse strand, counting down.
AGTCATTATCATGGAAGAAAGAAACCAAATTTATCGACACCACCGTTATAAGAAAATCCGAACCTTTTTATAGTTATATTAGTCGGGTACCCGCGCGATGCGGCGACGGGTACCCGTATGATTATATTTTTGGGTGAAAGGTTTTTCAAAGTATTTTATTTACGACACACTTTTTTGTTAATGCTAATGTTAAAAATTTAGCAGTTTTTTTTTCAAGTATACAATTATTTTATTTATATAAATTGTTGCTAAAACAAGTTTTGAAACCCGCGCTTTGCTGCAAGTGAGTTTTTTTTTTGTTTTTCGTGTAATTGTTTTTCGTTTAACTGTTTTTAGTTGCATTTTGTTTTAAGAAATCAGAAGTTGGTTGCTGATTTTAGATTGTTGCAAGTTGTTTGCGGAAGTTGGGTATTCTATAGCTGTGTTTTTATTTTGTTTACGTAAAATAGTATGTACCAACACATACGAATAAAATGAAGCAACAGTTGCAAGCGCCAAAGTTTTTGCAAAAATTGTGGAACAAAAACTCTATCAAAGAGGTGATGGAAAGACACTACACCATCGTACTTGATTATTCAGGAGTCCAACTCTATTCAACAACCTCTTGCACTCTTTTGTTGTAGTCACGTTTCATCTCACTAAAAGTTCGCGCCATTTTTTTTATGGTAGGTGAGTTTGGGTCCGGGTCAGAATGACTGTCATATAACACAAAAATAATTAAGAACACAAACACAGAATTTGTAAAACGATTACCTGGACAAAACATGTCGCTTTGTACAAATGGATCACAAAACCTTCGTACATGGATTTCATGCTTCAGTCTATCTTAGTACTTATTCTCTACCGATTTGTCAAAATTAATGTGGAGCTTTGATCGAGACATAGTACTCTTTTGGTAACGATGCAGTTTGTGATGCTAAACATACCGCAACATGCTTAACATGATATGCACACCTAAAGTCGAGTCTTTTGATTATGCATCTAAAACACTTGCCCCATACGACCCGTCCATGTCAACATGCATCATTTTACAGCCTCACATGACTTTCTCATGTCTGATATGTAGTGCGCACTCTTTCTTCCTTCCGGTGACACTCTTTTTGCGCTCATGAACCGCTCCATCAAATCTTCATCTCAGCATTCGTGTGACGATGTATGCTTTCCAACAATACTCATTTTCTTCTCAAGATAAGCGCTCAATTCCTCGATACAACCCCACAAAAAATAAACATTCATGTGATTGGATGTTTCATCCGTTCTGAAACAAAGCCGAAAACAAATAGAAATCTGTGATATCTAAACTTTCCAAAATTAATTATCATTCAAACATAATTTAACTTACCCATTGCTTGTTAGAAATCTAAATTTCCAAGCGCAAACAGTTTCAGGTCAACAAAACTCAAATGATTCTGATCATTACTCAACATACTGATAAACAAAGCAGAATGATTGCAGCCCTTGATTTGGCGGGTTGGATAACGGGTCTAATGTATTTATAGAGCTTGGTCTCTTTAAAGGAATAAAGCTTATGTATTCCAGTGCTGATGTATTCGATTACGCTTTAAACCATATGTTTATTGAATCACAAGCACAGTCCGATAAGACAATCTGAGCATGAGTTCCTATGGGTGGCAGTTTGGTGTCATTTAGTTATACACATAGGATTGTATCTATATAGTATATCTATATATTATACATCTAAAACATTTACATTACACAACCTGTCTATTTCCTATTTTCGCGCTCATGAGCTGCTCCATCGACCCTCCAAAACCTGTAAATTTAGATAGTTTAGGAATTACAGTAAAACAAAAAGCGTAATGATTTTAAGTATTGATTTCATCATATATATATAGAGAGAGAGAGAGTGCAATCAGGCCTCACAATTACGACATACATCTACAAAATTTCTAGTCAACTACCATCCGTATACTCGGAAATGTAATTATTTTAACTACAAATTTAATTTAAGACTTGAATATTATTCTAAAAACATTTTGCAGCAAGCAAACAAAATAGTTGAAACATGAATGGATTCATCATATATAGGCCCTCTCACCCGTTTTGACCCGTTTTATTCTCAAAAACATGGTTGTCACCCGTTTTGACCCGTTAGGCCCTTTTTTGGCGAAAGACCACTTGGTGGTTCCGTAACTGAGGCACAACATCGACGACGGCCTAAAAGAGGTCTTAAAGTTTGGTTAAACTCTTATCATACGGAGAGTTTACATTTACCTTTATAAACATATAACAGTACAAATAAACATACATGTCCTGCTGAATTTCGATCACTGCATGGCCGTTTCATGCACTTGTCTTCGATTCTAGGCTTGAAATCAACAAAACTTCGACCGTCACGATCCTGCAACACGGCCATGGATAAAAATTAAAAACGTGAAAAAATATATAAGCAAATAATAAAGTAAAATTTGGTATCGTTGGAAGCAAATGTGAGTGGGTCAAATGGTCAACATTTGTTATATACAGTAGTTATAACATACTAAATAAAATAAAATAAAGAAGAGATAATCAAAGACACAAGATAAAAAGTCAACCCTTCTCCTTCATATTCTAATCTTCCCGCCGCCACATAAACCACCATAACAACCGCAATGCCAATCGCCACCACCGTGACATCCACTATCATCAACCGCCGATCAATAACTCCACCATCTCAGTCGCCGCCACCGTGACAACCACCAATATCTGATCAATTTCAGCGACCGACATCACTCCACCATCATCCTACAAGCCAATAAGGGTAATTTCTATAACAAGTGATAATGTCTGAATTTTCAGACTTCTTAATTTAGAAAGGTCCCAAATGCTTTATAATATAGTAAGATTAAAGGATGATCTCAAAAATCACGAGAATTTTGAATTAGATTGTCTTCCTTTTTGCCAATTAATAATTTCATGTTTGGTTTATTTATTTTGATACTAAACTTTATTTTGGATATAAAAAATAAATTCTCACTTTTTATATTCACTTTAATTCATCGAATGTGATTAAACACAAAATTTATTTTTATAATTTTTTTTTCAAATATTAATAACTCTTAAACCTTTAATCGTTATACGAAAAAAAATATGTCGTTACGAAGGACATTTAATTATCTTTCTATAAATATGTTATATGATACACTTTCGACAAAAAAAATCGTTCTTTTTATTGTAAAAAATTATCATATATGATACTAATATCATATATGATATAATACTAGTATCATATATGATATAACTTATCATATGTGATATAACTTATCATATATGATATGACTTAATAATAATTTATGATTTAATATTAGTATATATATCATAAAACATTATTATCATATATGATATTACCTCTGTCCCAAAATTATATTCCACATTTTCTTTTCGGGTTGTCCCAAATTAAATTTTCCACTTTTAAAATAAGTAGGAAGTTTAAATCGAGATTACTACATCACCCTTTGTTGAAATTATAATTACAAACTTTAAAGATGTTTTAAATTATTTGATTAAAGGTAAACTGTCTTTATACAAAAAGTAACGGAGAAAAAACTTCAAAAGTAATACTTTTCTTTAACTGTGCAATTTTTTCAGTGGACAATGATTTTAGAACGGAGAGAGTATTAGTTATCATATATGATATAACTTATCATATATAATATAAACTAATATTATATATAATTTAACATTGATATCATATATGATAAAACACTATTATCATATATGATATTTCACGTAAATTTTGACAATACAAAAGAACGATTTCTTTTTTCTTCAAAAGTATATTATAGTGCATATTGGTAGAAAGATAATTAAATGCTCGTCACAATGATATATTTTTTTCGTTTAACACTTAACGTTTTAAAAGATATTTAAATTATAAAAATAGGTTAATTAATTAAATATAATCTTATTTATTAGATGTAGTAGAAATGGATGGTAGGATAAGTCATTAGTATATAAGATAAATATAATATCTAAAATAACTCCCCATAAACTTATTAATTTATTAGAACAGTCATGAAACTAATTGAATTAGGAGACTGGTTTTTTAATTGTTGCAACAAAATGAAAATAATATTTGAGGTCTTTCACAATCGTAAAACACTAATAATCATGGTGGTTGTTGAGATCGATATCGTATTATGCATCATTTTTGTCATTGTAAAATAAGAATCATAAGATCAAATCGAGATCATAAGATATTACTATCATGTCATTACCCTTTTCTTATTAGCTTTTGTAATATTACGCAAATATAAAAAATTTTATATGTCACTAACATAAAAATATATGAGCGTTTCATAAAAATATTGTTCTAAATTATAATTATGAAATGTTCAAGAGATTAAAATGTTATTTTTTCTAATTCTATAAGACTTGACCAATAAATTTGTATTTTTTTAATTTGTGGTTCTAAAAGAATAAGATATATATCTTAAGATCCTATGATCAGGATGAGATCCTATAAGATCATACGCTTACAAAGATCTTATCTAAGATCTTGATCATTTTCACTTTAGAGTAAAATCATAAGATGCTAAGATGAAGATCGAGATTATAACAACCATGCAAATAACTACTAGTAGTATGTTTGAGCATGGGAAAATGATTTGTGCACCACTAATTTGCATACCATCAAAATTCAAAACCTTAGAATTTTGCAAACGTGCGTCCAATGACAGGAAATTGACGTGAGGGTAAATTGATATCTTCCATTTTTAAGAACCGCGACCTCAACGCAATATCTTGGAATGGTAATTCCGGTCACTGCAAACGTAAAACAGTAATATCTTCCAATTTTGACCCAAAAAAAAACCATCATAAATTTAAACAGAGAAGTACGTAGCTAGTTAAAACATAATACATTCCAACCTACTACAACAAACTTGATCTCGCAAGACCCAACCCCCGTTATTCACATAATTGATGTATCAACGAAGGATTATGTGTATCAGGTCCCATAAAATCTCATATAAGCGCAAAAAAAAAGATAAATTTCTAGGAAAATAATTCGTGAAATTACCTATAAAGGTAATGTGAAGTTAGCAGAGCGCCATATACTATATTTTATGTTGATGGTATGTACATTCTTACACATACTTTCACCGCGTATCTAACTTGTTTTCTAGAGAAATTTCAGACGGGACTGCCATATCTGTTGCTGTTATGATGCCTGTTTTGAGAGCACGATGAAGAAGCCAACTAACTTGTCTTCTTAAATTGATGTTATCTACAAGAATCTCTGATAGCATCTTCCTAAGTTTATTATTTGTTCGATTATTGACATCCTCGTCTTGCATATCCGCAGCAGCTGAAGCATCGAAAGTATCATCCTGTGCTAAGAACTGTGCCTGGTGAAATTTCAATTAACATTAGAAGAAAAAAAACACACAAGAAATTTGACTTGGTAATTGGGTACGGCATAATCTTTCCCTTTATATACAGGAATGCTGTGTGCAACGACTTACCTCCCCAAGCCTCGAGACAGCCAATGAAACTTAAACATCCAACAACATTTAAAGTTATTTATGTGAGAATGGGTGATTGGGGTTATGATCTATTGCTAGTAAGTCAAACATGTGAGAAATGTTTTAGAAAATACCTAAGAAAAAAAAGTCGAGGGTTGTAAAAGTCGCTGATAACATAATCAAGTATTTATAACTTCCTATATTGCTTTGTTGCATAAAAATCAAATCGTTGGTAATAATAATAGTGTCTGTAAACATATTCAATCAATCAATATTTTTTCAGAAAAAAGGAAAAATAATGATAAGGCAATAATAGTAGTGTTAGGCTAATCCAATTTGACCCAGCCTAAACTTTTACCTGTTTTGAACAATTACCCAATTCTAGAATGAAATTTACCTGTGCAAGCAGGGCTTCTATTCGATCATCAGATATTTTTACGAGTTCCAAAGCGTCTTGCAATGATGGTGAATCAATGACTAGTTTGTCTTCACTGTCATTTAGCAAATTCATGCTGCACTCTCGCAGCCGATGTTGAAGAACCTCACATTCATGAAGCAACTCTAATCTATCAGCTTCATCCTTCTCAAACTTCAGTTTCTCTTGTTGCAGTAGTTTCTGTACACCACATTAAAAAAAAAGTATGAGATAATTATAATCTACCACAGGTCGTAAAAACAGACAAGCCACCCATCTACTGTAAACGGTGACCAATGTATAATGATACCAAACATCTGTTTATTTACAGCTCATATTTTTTTTTAATATCACGGGATAGTCCATCTTGATGTTTATCCTAAAGCTATACATGCAAATTTAGGGTGTTCCCATGCGCAAGATGAATTATTTATCTAACAAGTCACAGTAATTAAATTTCTAAGTGCTTAGAAAAAGTGATTTTGACTTTGGTTATCTGACTACAGTCCAGCGACCAAATTAGAACATTAATTAAGGCCTGTTACAATTAACTGCAGGTTCCCCATCTGAAATGTAAATAGATGAAATACCTCTGCATCTGACTGTCCAATAAGTGACTGATTTAGCTGCTGTTTCAATTCCGCTTGTGAACTTCTAAGAGATTTAACCTCTTTAACAAGAACTTTGACATCGGCTTTTGATTTAACTTCCAGTTCTTGATTTTTCTTCAATAGTTGCTTCAGCTTGTATTTGGTATCATCTAACTCCTGCAGCAACTGATCTTTTTCTTCAATCACAGATGTTTTTGGTGATTCTGTATCTTGTTTGTCATCCTGTAAATGTTTCACTCTTCAATCATTACACATCACAGAAGTTACTGCTAGAGACGCCAATTTCGTCCCGTTTACATATAAGTCAATCACTTCGGGTGGGGTTTATCTCCAACGGGTCAAAACAAAGCATAAAATAGTCAATTCAAATGGGCTGAACAAGTCAAAACCCCCAAACTCCATTTTTAAAGGCATAAAACATCCTAAATCGTTTTAATTAAAAAAATGATAACTGAGACACACGAAACAGTTTTGAGAAACAACAATAATTGGACAAAAAATATGTGGGCTCATCCAAGCCGTTTCGACTTGAACCAAACAAGTACCCACTTAGACACAATTATAATCCGCCCGTACCACCCATTTTGCAGCCTCTAGTTCCATCATTAGATGTGAAAAAAAGAGCAGTCATAATACCTGTTGAGATTTCAATTTAAACTCCATTTCAAGTGATTTTCGTCTAAGTTCTTCCATATCCCATTGCATTTGAGTAACCCTTTCTCTTTCCATCAAAATAGCTTGATGAAGGTTTTCTTTACTTCTCAATTTGGTAGTCTCGAGTTCCTCTTCCAAATCCTTGACCTGCGAATATAAATAAAGTTGCACGCACAGTATTAAATAATCATCCTTAACGCGACAAACTTTCGGTTCTTGCAACAAAAGGGGTTCAGTTTTTTTTTTTTTTTTACGAGCATACGAGCAAGAACTTAACCATATCAATATTATAGTTACACAAACTATGCATGCATCCATATCACAAATGTCAAAGAACCGTATGAGAAATATAAACTTGGATTTGAATAAAGATGGCTCTTGAGGATATGTTTAAGAGGTTAAGACATGCATCAATTATTGAACTTGTACCTCAAGGATAACCACCTCAACCATCATAATAGCCCATCATATTGTACCACAGTTGTAAAATTTTGAGCACCAACTGGTGAAACCATTTAAAACTCAGCGGAAATGTCACAAAAACCTTAAAGAATTTAATATGAGTTTATCCTTTCCAGCTTCAACTTATCATGACGACAAAATGAGCCTATGTGGCATCCACATCAGCATTTAATCTAGGCAAGAGTAGAATCAGCCTTTTTCCGCTAAAGATTACAGTAGCAAAAAAAAAAGATTTATTTATGCAAAAATTGTTCATGGACTTATTTGCACGACAAGGTGAAAGTCCATTGGGTTTTTCTGACATTTGCCCATTTCTTTTGTGTCACTGCAGTATGTAAAGAGACAAATAAGACAATTATGTTGCATGCAAGCTTGGTCAGTAGGGGTCATTCTCAACCCATTTAGATGATAATTAGTAATTCGGGTTATCGTTTTAATTATAACAGGTCAAATGGGTAAACCTAGATAGCTAGAAAGGATATCGGTCAAAGTGTCAAACGATTAGTGCATTGTAAATTTGCAATTGACCTTTACTCAAACAACCCAATCTACCCATTTAGCCACCCAAATTTCAGGACAACATACAATGTTGGTCCAACAGCGCACATACATATAAATTATAATACATATTATCTCTAACATGAAAAATAGTAGCAATCATTCAAGAACAAGCAGCATTTTTATACCTTGGTCATAAGGTAACCTTTAACTGCTATTTCTTGATTCAGTCTTGATATTAGATCCTCCATATCTGTTTTTGCGGTTCCCAGTCTCCTCTGCATACTGATCAGAACTCTATTCATATTTTGCTGCTGCCCCAATGGAAGAACTAAGTTTATATCACTTGAAGGACTTAGGTGGCTATCTGCTGTTGAATTAGAAAACCCCATATCCAGTGACACGCCTCTTCTCAATGAACTTGTCTCATTCACAGGACTCCCGTTTGAAAGCTTCTCGGAATTGAGAATTAACTTACCATTCCCATTCTTCTCCCCACCCATTATAACTTTGTTTATCTCCCGAGCATGAACTGTATTCCTAGAATACCCTTCCACCTGCTCCAAGATAGCATTTCCCATCAATAAGCCTTCGTCTATATTAGACATACCATGTTTGACAAGTTTTTCTAGAGGACCCGTCAAATCTTCATCAAGTGATAAATCCTCTGTGCCAGCTTCGGATATATTATCTCTTCCGTAGCTTGAAGTTCCGATTTCTGAATTCTCATAAGCAGTGTCACTACCATAGTCTGGTGTAAGTGGCGTACTACCAGAAGCGAGGGATTCATTTGAACTGGGATTGATATGCGGAGACATGCTGTTACCCACAGAATGGTTTCCTTGTCCAGTTTGTGGGTTTTCATCTTGAAATGCTGCAAGATAATTATGATATGCAATCAGAGATCTAAGTTCTGACATGGTAGGCAACAGAGGTGCAATGCCAGCCTAGTTACTTATAAATCGGTAGACTCGAGTTAAGTTCTATTTCTAGCTGGCTTGACCCATAACAAAAAACCCATTTTGACCAGTTAGTCAACCGCTGGTACACGGTTAACTGGAGACAGAAAGAGGGGACACTGTAAAGCACATCAAGTGTGTTTTAAGTTAAGCAAGGTGAAGTAATCAAATACATACAAGATCGAGCAGCAGATTCCAGTTCAAGAAAGGATGCCACTACCATACTTCTTGATATATCGATGTCAGACAGCAACTTTGTCATCCACTCCTCCAAAGAGCAACGACGCTGCATAATAGGAAACAAATGCATCTTAAATACCATTACATATTTTCTAACCATTGCAAGAGAAATTTAGATTGCAATAATTACTTAAGACACACGTTTAGACACCCAGGTAGTCACCTACAGCAATCTTTATAAGCACATAGTTAAGCTTGCTCAACTGTGCTTGCTAAATCGTGTTCCTAACCATATATTAATGCAACTTTTAGCTGGCCAAATAAATCATATAAGCAACCCAAATACTAAAGACAACCATAGATAGTGTCAATATAGAAATATTTATATGGATCAAAATCAATGGTATCAATAATTCTTAGATAGTTACTAATCGCCAACACGTAATGTCCACTAAAAACTTCGCTCACAAAGATATGGTGTCATTTATCTGTTATAGCCAAGAATTCAAATACGGTAACTACCTCTTCCAACAATGTTCGACTTTTTAACCGCAAGAGTCCCTTTGGTGGTGCTGGCGGAAGATTCTTTTTTGGGAATGCCTTCCTAAGCTGAAAAAGTGATCTTGAACATCAAAGTGCTTACATAGCCCAGCATGAATGATACAAAGAAATAAATGTACTTACAGCCGCAAGTAACCTTAAGAAATCATTAAATCTTCTTAATACTGCTCGAGTTGTGGTGACCCCTTCAGGTGATTGTATACCAACCACAACCCTGTAGAACTGTCATAAGAATGTTAAATATAATATTAACGTAAAAGTGTAAAACATACAAAAAGCAATAAATACATACTGAGCTGAGAAACAAGTTAAAAATACTACAAACAACATCCACACCAAATACAGATTTGTTCAATACTGCACAGTACTATGATCTGGTAAATTAGATGATTCTCACGTTTCATGGTGAAAATTACACATTTGTGAATAAAAAATAGGTACTGACTGCAAATAGTAGTAGAGCTATCAGTGACCCCCTTGGTGGTAATCTAATTGAACACCAATAGTACCATCAATCACCTCACTTTGCAAACGGGGTGCTGCTACTTATGCCTGTGAGCACACGTCGTTTAGAGCAAGAGTAATTACATATCTTAAACTTTAGAAGAGTCCCTTCATGAAAATATTTGAGTTAACATTCTAAGTAATTATCTAACTTCTAAATTGTGGTAGCAGGAAAGTGATAAATCATACAGAAAGAATTTTCAAGAATTAACAGAGTTAAATTTGATAACCCATTGGCCATATCTATTTTATTTAATGGATTCAAAGCATAACAGAAGCCTATAATGCACTCAGATAACTATGCTTTGTAAAACATGTATAAATCCCAGTGATCGAATAGTTAGATACAAAAAAGTAGATAAGTTTTCTAACAAATAGTAAAATACTAATCCGTGTTTGATCACAGCAGTCACATTCGCCATTTGATCCAAAATATATGTCACTGACACAAATGCCTGGTTTCCTCAATTTACTGCTGACAGAACATGTTTATACTTGATGTTTAATAATAATGCAAAGTTGCTCCAACTCTAAACATCAGAAGCCTAAACCTTAAAATATATATTGACTAAGAATACAATTCGTTGGACGTCTCCTTCGCAAACCATAGTTGAACAAAATAATGCTACTAATCATTTGATGAATTTTGCAAATTTTAGAATGACAATAGCTGATGTATACTATAGCAGAGAAGAAATCAGCTCCAAACTCCTAACCCAAAAATTAAAACCCAAACCATTTATCAAAATTAAATTCCAGCATATATTTAATGTCTTAACAGGTCAAATGAGTAAAAAAAATACATATAGCTAATAAGGAAAATTATCAAAAGTTCCTCATAAGGATACTAAAAACCCCTAATCCATTGTCAAAACTCAAAACAAATTATCTTACTATTTAAGAATGCAGATCAATTATAAGGACTGAACAATGAAACTGTGGCAGGTCAGTCTGACACCAAATCCCGTTTAATCAGCACCAACTGTGACCCTTTACCCATGTACCCAACCAACATATTTTAGCACATCTGCCCACAATCGTTGTAGAGTCCAAAAATCTTACTTCATCAAGGCAAAGGTGGTTAGTTGCAGCATTGATTAGCAAAGCTGCAAAGCAGACCCACAAATTTTGTAATTCAATAATCAAAGTTTGGCAATAAGCCAATTAGTAAGTATTCCATTTAAAACACCGTCTATCTCCGTCTAAGTAGGGTCAGATCACAATTCACCCAAGCCTGTGTTATATTTTCTTCTCATGTAGCTCAGAAAAATAGTTGACTGTTTCCATCAAAGACTCTATTCCTCATAATTCCCTTGATCAAAGCATAAACTAAGAACATATTTTACATATATTCAGACAGTACCTAGATTAATGAATTCAACCAAACTTACAACAATTTCCTATTAACAAGATCAACAGTTCTGAAAGTTTAGATGAAATAGTTATGAATGACTAAGAACACATGAGACACTCTGTGTAATATACTGTGTACTGCTAGAAGCCTCATGTCACCCTTTCTAAAAATAAACACTTGAGATATCAGTACGTACCACAACAGGGTCCGAGTCTCTAGATTTTGGAAGGACAACCCACGCTGGGATTGTGATGCAGTAACTCCATCCTGTGCGAGGATCATGTGGCCAAACTGTGTCTCGCCCATTCTACAGAATAAGAAGTTATCAGACATGAATTGACATAAGAATATGATTTAAAAACGAAGGAGACAAGTTAGAATGCAAGCAGAAAATATGATCAAAACAAATCATTTTCTAGCAACCTTCCTTTCCTTTGCATCATTATGGACTTCCAACATAAGCAGCAAATGCACCAAATATTATCTATCTGTATGAAGAATCGTTGGCATTTATCTAACCCAATTTTTGGATACTTAATATTTCCGCATCCTGGATGAACTTAGAATTAACTTATGATTGTTTGTAGCACTAGTACATCTGGTATGAGCCATAAGATACATGATGTCTTCCACTGGAAAACGTACTACCCTTTCTCAATAAAGTTTCTGAGGTTTGAGGGGAAATACAATTTAATTTTCTCCATACAGTAAGTTCATTAATGCTAGCATTAAACGAAGCTCATTGTTCTAGTTCCAAAAGGCATTTTCATAATTTGCATCCTAAAGTGAAAGTGATAGGCGACGAAATATGGGGAATAAATGGTATAGTCGTCTGAAAGCGGGAAAAACTTTTGTGTACCAGGTTCAGCACGAAATCATAAATAAGCTCTACCAAGGATTGCCAAGCATTGTCGCATTAGAAAATGACTGCCCATGTTTCTAGTAAAAGCTCTTACACTTGTCTGAATGAAAAAAATCCTATTAACCAAATATCTTTCACTAACTGAGAAGAGGAAATACAAGGCATTAATTTAATCAGTTGCAGTTGTGAGTTTAAATATACACTTGACACATGGTTTACATAGGTCTGGGACGAAACAAAAGGGATTCAGGGTGATGCTGGAAAGCATAATAAAGTGTTCTATAGACCATCAAGAACCAGTACTCATTGGGATGCTGCATATTCATAGTCATACACAATACAAAATCTTATTTTTAAGAAATCACTACAAGGAAAGAGGAATACATAGAATCGATGGAGAAGCATTCCATTAACAATGACAAGCTTAATAGCAAAATCAATGAAAATAGTTTTTATGTTCACTTAAAGGTAAAGATTTTTTAATTTTTTTTGGGTAACCATGGTTTCCGACCTTTTGGCCGACTAATCGACAGGGTTTGAACCCACCGCCAGTCATACTTAAACCACCCAGGTATGTGTGGCCACCCGTGAGTGGGTTTGAATGGTAAAGATATGGCGCAAGCACAAAAGAGATAAAAGTATATTCAGCAGCTAAAATTGAGTTGATCCTGGCACATAAAATCTAGAAAATGGCTTTGAAAAGAGTGTCTATTTGATCATGGTCAGCAACAGTGTTTGACTATGGATAAGATAGTGAGTAATGATATTTGGTTCTACAATAGAATTAGAATTAGGGCAGATTGTTAATCTGAACAGTAATATCGCATCCGTTTTCTAATATAAGAATACACAATTTAGCTAGACACTAGTAACAAAGTAAGAAAAGATAATCAACAATCATGGAGGATAAGAATTGGAAAAGAAGTGATACCCATTTTTTGGGAGGAGGACTCCAATCCATGCCTAAAGGCAAAGGAGAAGTCCCATCGTGCCGATGCTTTGGCGGACTTCTCCTTCCTTCCATCCAATCAATATATAAAGATTAATTTATAAAAATTAATTAGTACTACTGATACTTTAAAACAAAGGGTTTTTTTAATTTTTTTGGATTGTTATAATTTGATGATGAGATCGGAGGAGGAGGAGGAGAGACCAAAGTAGTAGTAGTTGACAGGTGGCGTGACTTTCGGTAACAAGTGTTTCTTCTTCTTGTCACCTTTTTTTTAATTTACTTTTACTGCGATCGATTCATTCATTGATGATTGATGATGGATGGGGTTGTTATTATTATTCTTCTCTTGTACTAAATTTTTGCTTAAACACCAAGGTATTAACGAGATCAATGTTTTTTTTTTTTTTTTAATTTGGGGAATTTGATTATGTTTTGTCTCCTGATTCATGTGGTGGAATGGAATAATAAAGTAACTCTATGGCTTTCTTTGTTAAACTCTTTTTTAAATGCTTTCTTCGTTAAATTCTACTTAGATTAGGCTATTACTTTTCTTTTTAACGGCGAAATTTTATTGCACTAGCAGAGAGCTAGAAAAAGAGATTACAAAGAAAAATCCTCTATAGGATTTCTGATCCAGTTGCCCCAAGAAATAGAGGTCAACTTGTTCCTAGAAGAATACCATCTAAAAGAACATTCAATAATATTATCAAAAAGTAAATTACGTTGCGGTAATAGAGCTCCAAAAATTGTCTCTTTCCGATGATTCCACAGGGACCAAAGAGTCACGCCACAAATAACCTCGATGGTGACCTTGTTGTTGCTAGAAGTATGAAGACCATCAATCCAATCGAATATATCATGAATACTGGTTATGGTAAGAGGAGGAAGATCTAACCAAGTAAAGATGCAGTTCCAAATCCTTGTAGCTAAGTTACAAACCCACAAAATATGGAATGTAGTTTCAGTCCCATGATCACAAACCGGGCAAGAGATAGAGGGGACATCAATACCTTCACGGCTAAGATTCCATCTAGTAGAAAAATGCGATCACGAAGCGTCCGCCAAGTAAAAATGTTGACTTTCTTGGGGAGGAAACGATGCCATCTAGTGCTAACTCCTCCATTAGGAAGAAGAGTGGAGTCAATATGCTTGCGAGCGCTTTGGACCGAAAAACCTTTAGAACCAATGCTCCAAACCCAAACATCTACAGAGTCCGTAAGAGAAATGTCTGACAGCATGTTTTGAAGAGCAACCACCTGACTAGCATTAGTACCATTGGAGACGCTACGAGTCCAAGAGAGGATCCACCCATGATTCCAACATTCAGAAACCAGAATATCTATATTCGCGGCCAGGCGATAAACGCGGGAATAATGGTGTTGGATGGAAGAATTTCCAACCCAAGTATCGTGCCAAAAACGAGTGGAAGCCCCGTTATTAACTTGTCTCATAATAGTGGAGTGCGGAATGAGACCTTTTTCATGCATAGAGTTTATGGAACCACTGATCCTGCCCCAAACACCATTTTTTACATGACTAAAGAATGTGGAGGCATTCTCATTTGCGCCATGAATAGAAACAATCAAGCGCGCCCAGAAAGCTTGAGGATTATTAAGAAAACGCCATCTCCACTTCTGAATAAGGGCATGATTCAAAGAAAATAAACTGCCAATTCCTAAACCTCCCTTTTCTTTAGATGCAAGCGCTAAATCCCAAGCGATCTACGGAATCTTATTAGAGTTCCCAACACTACCCCAAAAGAATTTAGCTCTAATAGATTCAAGCTTTTTATTGACACAAATAGGCATCAGAAAAAGAGCAAAGAAGTAAGTACCGATAGCTCCAAGCTGATTCCTCTCAATGAAATTTTCCATGTTGCACAAAGTTACTTACGGATGTATGCAACCGAATAGAGAAGCGTAGTTCTACCACCAGTGGAGAGAAGAGAGGCTTTTTTGGATAAACGATTTTGGAATTTTTTAATGATCAGATCCTAACTTTTAACCAACGCCATGTTACAATCGACCGGCAGACCAAGATACCGGAAAGGAGAGTCCATAGTGCTACAGCCTGTAATTATCGCCATCAGTTTGACTTCGTCTATGTGAACACGTACACCAAGAATGTTTGATTTATGATAATTGATCTTGAGACCTGAAACCCGATGGAAACATTCAAGAATGGAGACCAAATTTTTGACATTAGTGCGCGACCATTCTCCAACAAATAGGACATCGTCTGCAAAAAGAAAATGAGAGATACTCAATGAATTAATAGTGAGACCTCTGTATAGCCCAGCAGCCATGGCATCTTCAACTGCTACATGAAGCCCCTCTATAGCGATGATGAAGAGGAAGGGGGATAAGGGATCCCCTTGTCTGGGGCCTCTGTCAATAATGAACTCTCTATTTGGGCTTCCGTAAAATCGACGAGGTGGCAGTTTGCAAACAACCCGATATATGTGAGATCTCGTATTTTCATGGTAATTATTTTACTCTTATTCATTATTTTAATCGTTGTTAATACTTACTCGAAATTATAAAATTATTTTTATTTATAATTTCATATTTATTTAAATCAAATATTTTGATTTAAAAGCACCCGCGTGTATTTTTATAAAAGTTTACTTGAATCAACGGAACGAGAACCGAGGGCTAAATATTTCGACTTAAAGATATTAATCTTTACATTGTATTAAGTCTAGACCGATAACGGGCACAATAATAAATTCTTGTATTTCACATTTTTACTGTCAACTATTTCAATTTTCGATGTTTTTTATGTTTCTTTTAATAACGCGTTAAGTCGAGTCGGGAGTCCATATTATCTTATTTTGGGTGCGTTTTAACCTTTGAGAAGTATTTTTACGAAACCCGAGTCCCGTAAATATTTGTAAAATTGACTAATAGTTATTTCCCACTTTTTAACTAAAGTATTTATTTTCTAGTCCTAAAGTTTCAAAAGTGACAAGATTAGTCCCTACACTTAAACCATCATATATATACTCTTTTCTCTCCACTAACACACACATATAACCATTTAAAATAATAATTACAAACTCTCTCCTCCTACCCCCTTGTTGTTGTGACTCCACCATCAAAAACAACCCCAAATCATCATCATCCAACTTAAATTATCCAAAACAAAAATAAGACCCATGTTAGGAATTGAAAGGTGCTTCTAATGATATAAAATTTATACACATGCAACCACTTTACATATTTTGATGATTTTATGGTTAATATGATGTTTGATTATTATTTTTAGGATGATCATGGTTAAATTTTATGGTTTTGATGTTTAAAAATCAAAGTTTTTGATTTTCATCTTTTGATTTTGATGCATGCAAGGGTTTAGGTTGTTAGAGGATAATTATAGGATAATTTTATGAGCAGAAAAATGGTTGGATTGTTTGATATAGTCTTTTGTTATAATTTTCAAAGTGGTGATTTTAGGCAGAAAGTTGAGGTTGGTTTTGGGTACCTTAAAATTGATTTATTATTAAACTAATAAGATAGGGCTGTAGAGATTTTCATTACCTTCAATTTGATATAAATTAGAGCTTCTAACTCAAAACGAGTCGGAAATAGCGATAGTTTGATTATTCGTGTACCGGGAGACGAGTATCGGCACAATCTAAAGTTGTTGTTGATATTTGGATCGAATCTCGGGGACTATAAGTTGAGTTTAAAAAATATTCAAAGGCTGTTTTTGGACTATAAACCTAGGGTTGTGAGTCTATTATCAAACTCAAGTGTCGGTTTTATAAACGGGATTGTTTAGAAAGGTCAAAATGGTTTTACGAGTCAAAGACGTAATTCTATCCGGTTTTTGTAACTCGGAGATGTGTCGGGCAGGGAGTCTTAGAAGTAAAAACTTTTGACGAGCTTTTTATAGTACTTTCTATAGATAGTAAGTGAGCTTCTCAGTTAGTACCATAAAATTTTGACGTGTCTAAGTGAGGTAAAACAGCCCGTACATTTGGTATGTGCCGGCAGATTTTATCGAGAGCATTGTCTAGTAAAGGTATACTTTTAGATGGAGTCTAGAAGTACCCCTTGCATGGTTTTTCTTATGTGTCATAATTTGGTTTATGTACTCTTTTAATTCAAGTGTTTCTAAACATTTATTTTCATATTTTCTAAACTTTCGCGTCCCGTTATCGTAGGTCTCGGATGACTTAAGGTTGCTTGATTTTCCGTTGTTACTACTGAGCCCTCCAATTTCGTGTTGATTCCACCTTATAGCTAAGGTGAGTTCATAGCCCCTTTAGCTACTTGTTCATTGTTTCAAAACATGGGGTGAGATTATCATGTTGGAACACAATCTTTTAAACTGTATGTTATCCAGAATTGTATGCTGCCAGATGAATTCATTGATATTATTGCTTTTAGTCTCTAGCCTTAAGTTTCCTCTCCTGATCATGAACCGTTAATTGTCCTGTGTGCATTGCGCGAAGCGCGAATGTTGTGGGTGGATCCATCGGGA
Source organism: Glebionis coronaria (assembly GCA_025667525.1). NCBI lineage: Eukaryota > Viridiplantae > Streptophyta > Magnoliopsida > Asterales > Asteraceae > Glebionis > Glebionis coronaria. The sequence continues at coordinate 188,980,347 of CM046879.1, read as the reverse complement.
TTGACTATCCTCGTCCTGATTACCTTGACGCACTTACATTTGTATACACTTGAGTATTTAGGCTGGATACTCACTAGAGGAACTTACATTGAGTTAAGCTTCGGTTCATGAACTAAATAGCAATAATATACCATGATTATGGAGAATGTACATGGTCATCCCCCCCATTACTTGTTTTACAAATTATATTGTGTTCCTTTACTTAGTTTTCTAAACCTATGAATATCACTCAACTTTTTGTCGACGGGTTTTACATGTTTTAATCTCAGGTAACAATGCTTAATGTGCTTGGACGAGGTACCGCAGGATGTTGGCAGCTTGGAAAGATCTGTCTTGTGATATGTTTATGATTTTGTTATAAATGACGTTGTTAAATCTTCCGCTGATCTTTTGTTATCTTAAAACTTTAAAACTATGATGTTATGGTACTTTATTATATTTTAAAACTTGTTGGACCGATGTTTTTTAACTCTGATATAATATGATGTAATATATAAGTCTTTTATTGCGTCATTTTTGTGTCATTTATAACTCATTGTTACTTGTACCTTGACGTGTGATCCCCTCGTTGCCTAGTTGTTCCATGTCAGATTCTGGGGGTCTCACAGATTGGTATCAGAGCGATGGTTATAGGGAACTGAGTAATTTTCAAAACTTGGTCTATAACTAAAATTTCAAAATATTTCATGCTTTACAAGTGTCAAACATAGTTTCTGCCAATGTTGTTCGATGTCTGTGCGGGTAACTCTCTAATCCTTATTGTTTACCTTAATTATTCTTATGATATTTCATACCTTGATTTCATTTTGAAATATTATATTGGTTTCATTGTGATACGTATTACCTCCTTCTAAACCCCCTCTTGCTTATTATATACATATTCCACTCCTTAGTGTTGCATTCCTTGTTGATAATCAGTTATGCATCTCTAAAATCTCTTCTTATTCTATTTTCTCCATTTCCATGAATCTTGAAATAACATAGTTATACAAGTTCACACTGAATTTTGTATAGTGTTGTTGACAGAAACATGCCGCCTACCAGAATTCGTAGAGCTGATGGACCCATGAGATCTCGTCAGGCTACTATGGAAAGAATCATTTCAAAAAGGGTAAAGAAAGCAGTTACTGAATACGAAAAGAGACTCAAACTAAAGCTGAAGGTTCTTCAAGCACAAAAGGATGTTCGCACAAGACCTTCATGTCTGGAAAGCCACACTCCTTTAAAGGGACCGAAGGTGTCGTTGGGTTAACACGTTGGTTTGAAAAGATGGAGCAAGTTTTTGGAACTTGCAAATGTGCTGAAGAGGATAAGGTAATTTATGTTGCTAGTACTTTGGAAGGTATTGCACTTACCTGGTGGAATGAAAATATTAGAACCTTAGGTCTAGATAATGCAAATAAAATTCCTTGGAGCGAGTTCAAAACAATGATGACTACTGAGTACTGCCCTGAGACCGAGATAGCTTAGATGGAACACGAGCTATAGAACTTACAAATGAAAAATGATGACATTGAAGCTTACAGTAATAGGTTTCATGAGTTGGCCTTAATGTGTCCTGAAATGGTTCCAGATGAGAAAAAGAAAATAAAAAGGTATGTCAAGGGCTTTCCTGAAAGGATTTAGGGACACATTACTTCATCAAAACCTTCTTCCCTACATGAAGCAGTAAACATGGCTCGTGAATTGGTCGAGCAGTCTGTGGAAGGTAAAGCTGCTAAGTTAAATGCTGACAACAAGCGGAAATAGGAGGATAATAAAGGAAACAATCAAGGGAATAATCAGGGCAATAACCGTAACAACAACCGAGTCAACAATAGAAACTCCAACAGGAACAATAACCGACAAGCCAACAAGAGACAAGAGACAACAACCATGTATGCAGCTGCTCCTGCTGCTCTTGTTGTTCCTGTTACTCCTGCTGCTCCCGTTACTCTTGCTGCTCCTATTACTCCTGCTACTCCTACTGGCAGACGAGGTTATACTGGGAAGCTGCCCAAGTGTGATCTATGCAATTGGCATCATCCTGTCAGTGTGTGTCCTACTAGGTGTACAGTTTGTAATAGGTTTGGCCATAAGTACGGGTACTGTAATAGGTGTGCTATGGCTGTGGTGAAAAGGGTCATCTCTAGAATAGGTGTCCAAATGCTAAGGATCCGCAGAACGATGGAGCTTGAGGCAGGGTGTATCATGTGGGAAATAACGCTCATCAGAATCCTCAGGTGGTCGCGGGTACGTATATTCTTAACGATCACTATGTTAGTGTTTTATTCAATTCTGGTGCTGAGAAAAGTTTTGTGTCTTCTGTTTTTACCCCTTTCATTGATATTACTCCTTCTGCCTTAGACACTAGCTATGAAGTAGAATTAGCAGACGGTAAGATTGTTAGTACCAATACAGTCTTGCTTGGTTGTACCCTTGATTTGCTTAGTCATTTGTTTTTAATTGACCTTTTACTGACGCGTCTTGGCAGTTTTGATGTTATTGTTGGCATGGATTGGTTAGCGTCTCATCGTGTTGTCATTGTTTTTTTTTGCGAATCGTGCGTATTCCTCTTTCTTCGGGTAAAATCTTAGAACTTCGGGGTGAGAAGCCGGATGACAATCCGAATTCTCTTCTTTCTATCAAGACTGATGAGAAAAAGCTTGATGACATTCATATCATTTGTGAATTTCTTGGAGTTTTCCCAGATGATTTGTCAGGATTACCTCCTATGCGTGAAGTTGAATTCCGTATCGATCTTATTCCGGTTGCACTGCCTGTTGCCAAGTCGCCTTATCGTTTAGCCCCGTCTGAGATGAGTGAATTGTCAAATCAGCTTAAGGAATTACAAGAAAAAGGTTTCATTAGACCGAGTCATTCGCCGTGAGGAGCGCATGTGCTCTTTGTTAAGAAAAAGGATGGTGCAATGAGAATGTGTATTGACTACAGGGAATTGAATAAGCTGACAATCAAGAATCGTTACCCTCTTCCTCGTATAGACGACTTATTTGACCAATTACAAGGTGCGTGCTGCTTTTCTAAGATAGATCTTCGTTCAGGTTATCATCAGTTAAGAGTGCATGAAAGTGACATCTCCAAAACCGCATTCAGAACTCGTTATGGACACTTTGAATTTACTATTATGCCAATCGGTCTTACTAATGCTCCTGTAGCTTTTATGGACCTAATGAACCGTGTTTGCAAACCCTACCTTGATAAGTTTGTCATAGTCTTTATTGACGACATCCTCATTTACTCAAAATCTGAAAAAGATCATGAAAACCATCTTAGAACCATCTTAAGTCTTCTGGAGAAAGAAAAGTTATATGCCAAATTCTCTAAGTGTGAATTTTGGTTGAAAGAGGTTCAGTTTTTAGGACACGTGGTAAATCAGGATGGTATACACGTGGATCCTAGTAAAGTTGAAGCAATTAAGAATTGGAAATCTCCTAAATTGCCTACTGAGGTCCGTTCATTTCTAGGGTTTCCGGATACTATCGCAGGTTCATCGAAAACTTCTCCAAGATTGCTAAGCCTTTAACCCTGCTTACACAAAAGAATAAGGAATACATTTGGAATGAAGAGTAAGAGCAAGCCTTTTGCTTATTAAAGGAGAAATTGTGTAATGCTCCAGTATTAACACTTCCCAACGGACCGAATGATTTTGTGGTTTATTGTGATGCATCCCATCAAGGTTTCGAGTGTGTCTTAATGCAGCGAGGAAAAGTGATTACTTATGCCTCCAGACAACTTAAAATTCACGAGCAGAACTATACTACTCACGATTTGGAGTTAGGTGCAGTAGTATTTGCCTTGAATATATGTAGACATTATCTTTATGGGACGAAAAGTGTGATGTACACTGATCATACGAGTCTCCAGTATATTTTTGACCAAAAGGACTTGAATATGCGTCAAAGGCGTTGGTTAGAACTACTTAGTGACTACGAGTGTGAAATTAAGTATCACCCAGGAAAGGCTAATGTTGTGGCTGACGCCCTAAGTCGAAAGGAAAGACTAAAACCTAGGAGAATGCGTGCTATGTGTATAACCATTCAATTTAGCCTCGAGACTAAGATTTTAGAAGCACAGAAGGAAGCTGCAAAGGACTTTAAGGCTCCAGCAAAATTGTTGCGAGGATTAGATGCTTAATTTGAAAGGAAAGACGATGGAACAATTTACTTTGTTGGACGGATATGGATTCCATTAGTTGTAGGATTAAGAAAGGTAATAATGGACGAAGCCCATGCTTCAAGATATTTGATTCGCCCTGGTGCAGATAAGATGTACTACGACTTAAGGGACATTTATTGGTGGCCAGGTATGAAGAAGGATATAGTAGAATACGTTAACAAGTGTCTGACTTGTTCAAAGGTTAAAGCAGTACATCAGAAACCCTCAGGTCTTTTACAACAACCAAAAGTACCTGAATGGAAATGGGAAAGGATTACAATGGACTTAGTTACAAAGCTGCCTAGAAGCAGTGGTGGTTTTGATGCAATTTGGGTAATTGTTGACAGATTAATCAAATATGCTCATTTTCTCCCTATTCGTGAGGACTATAAAACTTATAAATTGGCTCGAATTTACATCAATGAAATTGTTGCAAAACACGGAGTACCAGTGTCGATTATTTCTGATAGGGATGGTTGTTTTGCGTCTCATTTCTGGAAAGCAATTCAAAAGGCGTTGGGTACGCAAGTATTAATGAGTACAACATATCACCCAGAGACTGATGGAGAAAGTAAACGCACTATCCAGACTTTGGAAGACATGCTGCGAGCATGTGTTATGGATTTTGGTGGTAGTTGGGACACTCATATACCTTTAGTCGAATTTTCCTATAATAACAGTTATCATAAAAGTGTCAAGTGTTCGCCATTCGAAGCTTTATACGGGCGTAAGTACAGATCACCAGTGATATGGAACAAAGTAGGTGAAAGTCAACTGATAGGGCCTGAATTAGTTCTAGAAACTACAAACAAGATTGTACAGATTACGAAAAGACTGAAAACTGTTAGAAGTCGTCAAAAGAGTTACTCAGACAAAAGACGCAGACCTCACGAGTTTCAAGTCGGAGACCGTGTGTTGTTACGTGTATCTTCATGGAAGGGTATTGTGAGGTTCGGCAAAAGAGGAAAACTTGCGCCACGTTTTGTAGGACCATTTGAGATCGTCGAGCGTATTGGTTCAGTAGCTTATCGACTGAAGATACCTCAGGAGTTAAATTGTGTTCACGATGTATTCCACGTTTCCAACCTTAAGCAATGCTTAGCCAAATCAGATGTTCATATACCGTTAGAAGAAATAAGGGTGGACGCGAAAATGTACTTCATTGAAGAACCAATAGAGATCGTGGATCGCCAAGTCAAGAAGATGAAACGTAGTTGGATTCCTATCGTTAAGGTTCGTTGGGATTCGCGTCAGGGTGCTGAGTTCACTTGGGAAAGCGAAGACTAGTTCAAGGCTAAGTATCCCCATCTGTTCTCGTCTTCTTCTTGCATCTCCAGTTAAACTCTGAGGGACCAGAGTTCCTTTAGGGGGGAAGACTGTGAGATCTCGTATTTTCATGGTAATTATTTTACTCTTATTCATTATTTTAATCATTGTTAATACTTACTCGAAATTATAAAATTATTTTTATTTTATAATTCCATATTTATTTAAATCAAATATATGATTTAAAAGCACCCGCATGCATTTTTATAAAATTTTACTTGAATCAACGGAACGAGAACCGAGGGCTAAATTTTTCAACTTAAAGATATTAATCTTTACATTGTATTAAGTCTAGACCGATAACCGACACAGTAATAAATTCTTGTATTTCACATTTTTACTGTCAATTATTTCAATGTTCGAGGTTTTTTATGTTTCTTTTAATAACGCGTTAAGTCGAGTCGGGAGTCCATATTATCTTATTTTGTGTGCGTTTTAACTTTTGAGAAGTATTTTTACGAAACTCGAGTCCCGTAAATATTGACTAATAGTCATTTTCCCCTTTTTAACTAAAGTATTTATTTTCTAGTCCTAAAGTTTCAAAAGTGATAAGATTAGTCCCTACACTTAAACCACCATATATATACTCTTTTCTCTCCACTAACACACACATATAACCATTTAAAAAAATAATCATAAACTCTTTCCTCCTACCCCCTTGTTGTCATGACTCCACCACCAAAAACAACCCCAAATCATTATCATCCAACTTGAATTATCCAAAACAAAAATAAGACTCATGTTAGGAATTGAAAGGTGCTTCTAATGATACAAAATTTATATACATGCAACCACTTTACATATTTTGATGATTTTATGGTTAAAATGATGTTTGATCATTATTTTAGGATGATCATGGTTAAATTTTATGGTTTTGATGTTTAAAAATTAATGTTTTTGATTTTGATCTTTTGATTTTGATGCATGCAAGGATTTAGGTTGTTAGAGGATAATATAGGATGATTTATGAGTAGAAAAATGGTTGGATTGTATTGAAAAAGTCTTTTGTTATGATTTTCAAAATGGTGATTTTAGGTAGAAAGTTGAGGTTAGTTTTGGGTACCTTAAACTCGGTTTATTATTAAACTAATAAGATAGGGCTGTAGAGATTTTCTTACCTTCGATTTGATATAAATTAGAGCTTCTAACTCAAAACGAGTTGGAAATAGCGATAGTTTGGTTATTATTGTACCGGGAGACGCGTATCGGCACAATCTAAAGTTGTTGTTGATATTTGGATCGACTCTCGGGGAATATAAGTTGAGTTTTAAAAATATTCAAAGGCTATTTTTGGACTATAAACCTAGGGTTGTGAGTCTATTATCAAACTCAAGTTTCGGTTTTATAAACGGGATTGTTTAGAAAGGTCAAAATGGTTTTACGAGTCAAAGACATAATTCTGTCCGGTTTTTGTAACTCGAAGATGTGTCGGGCAGGGAGTCTTAGAAGTAAAAAATTTTGACGAGCTTTTTATAGTACTTTCTATAGATAGTAAGTGAGCTTCTCAGTTAGTACCATAAACTTTTGACGTATCTAAGTGAGGTAAAACAACCCGTACATTTGGTATGTGCCGACAGATTTTATCGAGAGCATTGTCTAGTAAAGGTATACTTTTACATGGAGTCTAGAAGTACCCCTTGCATGGTTTTTCTTATGTGTCATAATTTGGTTTATGTACTCATTTAATTCAAGTGTTTCTAAACATTTATTTTCATATTTTCTAAACTTTCGCGTCCCGTTATCGTAGGTCTCGGATGACTTAAGGTTGCTTGATTTTCCGTTGTTACTACTGAGCCCTCCAGTTTCGTGTTGATTCCACCTTATAGCTAAGGTGAGTTCATAGCCCCTTTAGCTACTTGTTCATTGTTTCAAAACACGGGGTGAGATTATCATGTTGGAACACAATCTTTTAAACTGTATACTGCCAGATGAATTCATTGATATTATTTCTTTTAGTTTCTAGCCTTAAGTTTCCTTTCCTGATCATGAACTGTTAATTGTCCTGTGTGCATTGTGTGAAGCGCGAATGTTATGGGTGGATCCATGGGGATTGACTATCCCCGTCCCGATTACCTTGACGCACTTACATTTGTTATACTTGAGTATTTAGGCTGGATACTCACTAGAGGAACTTACATTGAGTTAAGCTTCGGTTCATGAACTAAATAGCAATAATATACCATGACAATGGAGAATGTACATAGTCATCCCCCCATTACTTGTTTTACAAATTATATTGTGTTCCCTTACTTAGTTTTCTAAACCTATGAATATCACTTAACTTTTTGTTGACGGGTTTTACATGTTTTAATCTCAGGTAACAATGCTTAATGTGCTTGGACGAGGTACCGCAGGATGTTGGCAGCTTGGAAAGATCTGTCTTATGATATGTTTATGCTTTTGTTATAAATGACGTTGTTAAAGTCTTCTGCTGATCTTTTGTTATCTTAAAACTTTAAACTATGATGTTATGGTACTTTATTATGTTTTAAAACTTGTGGGACCGATGTTTTTAATCTCTAATATAATATGATGTAATATATAAGTCTTTTATTGTGTCATTTTTGTGTCATTTATAACTCATTGTTACTTGTACCTTGACGTGTGATCCCCTCGTTGCCTAGTTGTTCCATGTCAGATTCTGGGGGTCTCACAATATCCAGCTGATCCAAGAAGCACAAAAACCCATAAATTTCACAACTTGGAATAGGAAATCCCAAGAAATAGAATCAAAGGATTTTTCAAAATCAATTTTGAAAACCATGAGTTTAGTCTTTTTTTCTCTTACACCATTGAATTACTTCATTGACCATAAGAGGGTCGTGTAAGATCTGTCGATTCTTAACAAAGGCAGTTTGTTCTTAGCTAATAACTGTGTCAATGACTCTAGCTAAACGGTTTGCCAGAAGCTTTGCGATGATTTTGTATTGGGCCCCAATAAGACTAATGAGACGAAAATTAGTAATTACCATAGGGTTTTGGACTTTGGGGATGAGGGTAACAAATGAAGTGTTACACCCCTTTGGAATAATGCCTGTGTTGAGAAAATGTTGCACAAAATCTACGATATCACCTTTAAGATTATCCCAAAACTTTTTGTAGAAAGCAAATGTGTAACCATCTGGGCCCAGGGACTTATCAGACCCACAATCCCATATGGCGTCTTTAAATTCATATTCTGAACACGGAGACACGCGATACGTATTTTGATCGTTAGCAATGGATTTGTTGAAAGGACTTTTATTGATGACCTTCGCTACATCCTTTCTTTGAAACTTCTTCTCGTAAAATTGGAGAAAAGCATCTTTGATTCGGATAGGATCCTCTATCCAAAGACCATCTTGTTTTATACAATGGATAGATAAATCCCTGCGCTTCTTGTTAATAATAACATGGAAGAACTTGGAGTTCTCATCTGCTTCAATACCTCATCTGATTTTAGCCTTATGAGAAAGATCTCGGTTTCCCTTGGAGACTATAATTCGAAGATCATCAATCCAAGCAGATCGTTGAGAAGAGTCAGACGAAGAGATAGCCCGAGATGCGAAGTTATCATCAAAGTCTTTGATTTTTTTTATAAGATCACCCTTCTCCTAAGAATGCGCATTGTTCCTAGCTAGAGACCAAGCCTTAACGATAAGCCCACTTAAGTTCCTTCCTTTTATTTTTGAAGGAAACCATGGGATTGGCATCATGAGTAGTTTGCACTTGAGTATCCCAAAAATCAGTAACAATGATCTGTAATTAGCTATCTAGGAGCCAGGAGTTAAAAAACTTAAAGGGGATGGATCAAAATCCACGTTTGAAAGAGAAAGCAAGACCGGCCTATGATCCAATATGTAGCAATCCAAAACCGTAGACGTGTACCTTTGTAGAGGAGGGATCAAGCCATCCGAAATGAGAAACCTATCAAGTTTGCTAAGTTTGTCTCCTTTTTTGTTGGTACGGGTAAACAAGTGGCCACCATATGGAATATCCCAAAGGTTCGCTTCTCGGATAAAGTTATTAAAATCATTGGCTGATGAAATGTTGAAAATAGTCCTCAATCTTTCCGAAGCATAACGAACAACGTTAAAATCCCCAAAAAGAAGATAATTTCCAGGATTGTTAACCTTAAAGTCTATAAGGTTTTCCCAAAGTGTTTCTTTCTTTCTATCATCTTGATGTGCGTACACATTAACCATAAAACAAGTAATGTTAGATGAAGTCCAATTGCCTTCCACAATAAGAAGATGCTCAAAGGGATAAATGTTGATCTTAGGAAACACGCTAGGATCCCAAATGGAAACTAAGCCTCCAGATCTCCCTGAAGAAGAGCATTCAGCATACTTAAATTAGAAGTTTCCCCACAAACATTTGACCTTAGGATCAATCTTGATAGAGTGCGTTTCTTGAATACCAATGAATGATACTTTATGTTTATTGCACAGCGAAGCAATAGCTGTGCATTTATCCGTTCCTAAACCACAAGGATTAAAAGACATAATATTCATGGATGCACCTTATTTGCGCCAATACTATCAATGATTTTCTTGAGATCGTTCTTGCTACCTTCCATGTCGTATCCCAAAACCTTTCCCATCTCAATTTGTGCTAAGAATGCTTCAACCATGGAGCCCTGATTAATAGAGGTTTTGGAATTAGCTTTGCTTGCCTGCGATGCTTTGACAGGCGCTGAGAAGAAGCCAGATGGAAGCTTGTGATTGTTAGAATCCCCCCAATGGACTGAGAACGGTTTCGTCTAAGATTTTCAGACCCCACTGGTAAAGGGTTTGGTCTTTTTTTCGGGAATTCAGGTGACTTATTTGTTGCCGTACGAGGAATGTTACCTTGATTATTACCAATGTCTGCTGCCTCTTTTGTCCAAGGAGTTTCACAAACAACCTCGTCATCTTTTTGAGAGAAATTATTTGGTATTTCACCTTCCTCTTGGTCTTGCGAATCGTTACCATTAGTATTGTCATCATGCTTATTAGAATATTCCGCTTCAGAATGATTTCCCTATTGTGATTCCATGTTCTTGATATCAGGGACCCAACGTGCGAACTCTTTGACAATCACATTAAATGCCTTGTCTAAGATGATCACTTTGCAAACTTCGTTAATAAATCCATGGATTCTGGTCTTAATGCATACCCTACCAATCGCGTTATTTTTAGTAATGTCTTCATCAACAAAGAGAGGTTCACCCCAGCTAAGAGCGATCTTTTTAAAAGCATTAGATGTCCAAGACTTTAGGGGAAGACCAATAATTTCAATCCATAGAACACGTTCATCCGCTACAAAAAAGTTATTAATGTGTTTCAACGTAATGAAATACCAAGACATCTCCTTATTATTTTGTAGCATGAGGCAATATTCAACGGAGTCGAATTAAATCCATAACCACATGCCACCAATATACTTGCAATGAAAGTCGCTGAAACTCTCTTTATGAAGAACTTTATTATTATTGAGAATTAGATGAACATCTCTGACCTTAGCAAGAATCACATTTCTCAAGTTAGTTAGTAAGTAGTGCACATATATACATTGGTGTTTCTTTTCTTTCTTCTAACCTTTGTGTAGCATGTCACCTTAGCTCATTGACTTGGTGCCCCAAGCAAGGGGGAGTAAGCACCAAGGGGGAGCTACTAGCAAAAGTCCAGTTCTTTTCTTCTTCAAAGACTTGTGCTAACCTTTTTGCTTCGACAAAGGGGGAGAAATGATAGTGATAAACTCGTTAATAATTCGAATAAACTTGTACATTACGTAAATGAATTTATAGTTTGTCGTAATAAAAAGGGAGATAATGTTAATGCAAAGCAATGCCTAAAAACATTGTTAGTATTAATTTAATCTTTCTTAGTTTTGATCACGACAAATTACAAAGACATTTGTTGTCAAACACAATCATAAAACGAATTATCTAACAAACACTATCATCAAGATAATGATCATTACACTAACATATCTTAATCATGCTTAGTGATCATAAAAGTGATTAGCCTTAAAACTCACTTTTGTCAAACATAACAAAAGATTTTTAATAAACTTTATTTTTAAGAAAATGTTTTATTAAAATGAAAATGCAAATTTGAATATGGCATATTCCAAATGCCATAAGAATATCCTTTGAAGGTTTAAACAGCCTCAGATATTTCAAATTCACTAAAAGACAAAAAGGAGAGGACTCTACGCCGGCGGTACCTTAGCACCTACGGCGGTTCCTTATCGATAAGGAACCGTAGGCTCCAATAAGGAACCGCGGGCAGATATAGCCGTTGGATGTTTTGTCCTATAAATAGTGGATCAAATCTGCATTCTCATCAACCCTTTTTGGACATCTTCTTCAGCCTTCTTTCTCCTATCTAATCCTAGTCATTTGTAAATGATCACTTAATGTGTTAAGTATGTTTACTCATGATTATCCTCTTGCTCTCCTTCTTTACCTTGTCCAAAGATAAGATCACTCACACACTTATGATGTGATTAAAGATGTAGCATTGATGAAGATCACCTTCTCCTAAAGATCTAGTCATGTTCATCATTTGTTTATTTGTGTCTTGTGTAGATCCAATGTATTTGTGAATACTTGGACTAGTTGTGGTCATCCAAGCTATTTGTGAATACTTGGATTATGAGTTGTGTACATCCATTGCACATGTGTGTGCTTGGATTTATGTTGTGTAGATCCAAGCTACATGTGTGTACTTGGATATGATTAGTTGAGTTATAATTAGTTGTGTTAGTTCTCACTAAACTATAAAGTGATGTGGTTGTATCTTATGAGTTCTCACTAAACTATAAAGTGATGTGGTTGTGTCTTGTGAGTTCTCACTAAACTATAAAGTGATATGTAGCTGTGTTGTGCGAAGTTCTCACTTAGCTTCAAAGTGAAGAGTCATAAAGATTGGTTCTAGCTTTGGATTAGAACTCGACATCTAGCCTTGTGTCGGAAAATGGTGAAGTAAGCAATGGTGTGAAGATTGGTTATACCTCTGGATTAGAACTCGACATCTAGCGTTGTGTCGTAAAAGAGTGAAGTGGGCGATGTTGTGTAGATTGGTCCTAGCTAAGATTAGGTCTCGACACTTAGCTTAGTGTCGGAAAGTAATGTAAGCGACGTTGTAAGGTTTTCTCCACCAAGAAGGGAGCTTGTGGATATAGTGGAAATATCTAGTAAGGTGTACTCGAGGAGTGGAGTAGGAACGAGGATAGAGCCTCGTTGCCGAACCACTATAAATCTTGGTGTCTTCCTACTAGGTTGTTTCTTTACTTACTCTTTACTTACATTCATTATCACTACACTTACTATACATTGTTAATGCATTAGAACTTAACCTAATCATTATGCAACTAGCTTTCAAGTAAAAGATAGTTTTGTGCACTCACCTAATTGAAAGGAATTTTAATTAGGAGATAAACCAATGGGAAACTATTCAACCCCCCCCCCCCCCTTCTAGTTTCTACAATTGGTATCAGAGCGATGGTACACAAGATCTTTGAAGTATATTGTACTTTAAAACTTGGATCGATCTATTGTCTCCTCAAATTAGAAGGTTAAGTTGTACTAAAGTTTTTTCTTTGGTCAAAACTATTTTTTGTTGAAAATAAGTCTTTTAAAATGTTAATATTGCATATTACTTAAATTAGTAGTATTAATGCATTTTAGATTTACTCTTGAAATGTATCTACTAGTTTGCATCTTGTTGTGTGTAGGTACTCATGAAGATAAATCATTCTATTGATTGTGGATTGAGTTACTTACACTTGAAGAAGACTCATCTTCTTTGATTTCCAACATCATTTAATGATGATATCAAGATGGGTAGAGGTGATACTAGTCTTTGAAGACTTAGTAGTCACTATTAGTCATAGTTGGGCTTTGCATCGGTTCCTTGAAAGCTCGGAATGCAATTTGTGGCCAAGGTACGCTTTCGTTCTTCCACACGCCCTATTGATCATTCTTATGATCATTAATTGACTATATGCTTGCTCTTGGCATCCTTGCCTTGACATTTATTTGTGGTTTGTGATTCTTTTCTTTTTCCCTCTCAAACCTTCATTGCTTGGATACTTGACTCACTATGGAGATGTAGGGTGAGTTAGTAGAAGCTTAAAGTATCAAGCATGATTTCCATGGTTTGCACCCTTACGGTTAGTATGCCCTATATCATGTGTAACTTGTGCAATTAAGCTCATCTCTAGGATGATTAGTGAATCCTTTGAGATACCAAACTACTTCATTAAGTTGTAGGTGGATTTTACACATTTGGAATTGAAATATTCCAAGGATATTGTTATTGTTAATTCTAGCAATTATTATCCGATCATGTGGGAGAGAAAGTGAATCTATACTTTGCTCATGTTTTGAAATAGAATAAGACTACTCTTAAAAATGATCTTATTATATGCATCAAATATGCTTGGTTTAATTCATTACCAAAGCTGTTTAGACTTTCGCCAGAAAGGCACGTCTTAAACCACTATATATGACACAAGCTCTTCACCTCCTCAATTTGAAGAATGTCATTTGTCTCTTGAGCAATGTTCTCGGTCTTGATTCACTTCTCTTGACTCTTCTCCCTTTGTTTCTTTCCTTACTCTTTACTTACATTCATTATCACTACACTTACTATACATTATTAATGCATTAGAATTGAACTTAATCATTATGCAACTAGCTTTCAAGTAAAAGATAGTTTTGTGCACTCATTGAATTGAAAGGAATTTTAATTAGGAGATAAACCGATGAGAAACTATTCAACCCCCCTTTCTAGTTTCTATAAACATTATTATATTATTTCTCGATTATTATATTACTGCTTTTGTTTTGTGTTTTTGGCCACGTTTTGTGTTTCTGTCCACGTATATGGTGATGACGTATAGTCTCTAGTCGGGCTAGACAACCCGACCCGTGGGTACTACCCGTATCCATTACGTATCGATCATACACAGACAGCGCTAAAGCTCACAAGGCCCATAAAGCCGCTGTCGCACACGGTTCTATCTCAACCGTGTCCTGGCCGCACGCGGACAGAATCAAACAAAATCATAATCTAAGTTAGGTTATGATTCACCTAAGCTAAAAAGATATACACTATCCTTATTTATATCATAGGGATCCGGTTATATTTGGTATTTATCTCTTGCTTAGGCCGCAAGAATAGGGAAGCCCAATTAGGGTTTCACCGGGTATAAAAAGAACTCCAGAGGTTCCATAAAGGTACGACATTCACAATACTCTAAACCCTTACCTATCTCCTAAATCGATTACTTACTCTCACGCCGGAGTCTAATCATGGGACACACGCCCACGGTAAGCCTAACGTTTTTTGTTATTTAGTGTGCAGGGTCCTCAAACAAGTTCACTTGGTGCAAGAGCCAGAATCCACAAGCAACCGAATTAAGCTTAATTCGGGTCGAGCGCGGTCCATCCAACTTTTGTATCAACAAGTTGGCGCCATCCGTGGGATCCTACACTAATTTCTGAGCGTGACTAAGAGCGGTACGTACGTCTCACTCCAAAAAGGGGTGGCAAGAAGTCATCAACGGTTGATGCCCAGATCACATCTGTTGAACTTACCCCTGGATCAACCAGCAGGGACGTCGCGAATCTACCTTAGCAAGGATTTAATTCGCCATTCTTACTCCCATGCCTGCCTTAGGGGAGAAGAGCCCTAACTAGGGATCAACACAACCCCGTCCTAACAAAGACAAACGAAAACAACCCCTTATGGAAACAAAATACGATGAGGTTATCACCATAGAAGCGGGGGAGATGGAAGAATATGTCACCCAAAATTTTGACGCACTCATTATACTTATCACCGAGCGCACGAGGGGCCGACAAGTTAAAGACAAAAGTACGCTTGATCTGGAGGGAGGACAGCTAAGCCTGGAACAACGGGATGAATCCCAAGAAAACCCAGAGACTCCCATGGAAAAAGAGCCTAGGCAGGAGTCTCAAGGATGGAAACGCAGAAGGAGTCGTCACAGCAAATCCAGACGGGGAAAGCAATCCCCAAGCAATGACTCATCTAGCTCTGACTCTAGGGACCATCACCCTAGTCTTCATAGATCGAGGTATCCCTGTTCAGATACCTCGGACAGCGAGGCTAAAAATATAAAAAACTCTTATCGAGCCCCTAGGCACGAGGATGAGGATTTTCCCTACCGTGGAGACGAGGAAGGGCTAACGCCTTCACAAAGTGTATCCGACATTACTCGGAGAGCAAAAGACGACGCATGCCGTCAAATGTTAAGACATATGACGGTACCACGGATCTGGATGATCACTTAAAAGTCTTCGAATCACATGCAGGGATTGAGCAATAGCCAGAGCCTACGTGGTGCAACATGTTCAACTCCACCCTAATTGGTAATGTGCGAAACTGGTTCAACAAACTCTCTCATCGGACCATCGATGGATTCGAATAACTACGAAGGGCTTTCAGAATAAACTATACACAATAAAATAAATGTGACAATATCCCTGTATCACTCGCAAGAGTAAAGCAAAAGCAGGGAGAGTATGAAGACTTCGTAGAATGCTTCAAAAGCGAATGCAATCAGATCAAGGAATGTCCGAAAATCTAAAAAGTGTCATGTTTTATGGTCGGGAAACTAAGTAAGATCTAATGTGAAAGCTGAATGAAAAAGCTCTAGAAACTTTAGATGGAGTAATGCGACGAGTCAGATCTTTCATACAATGGGAGGTCACAACTGCAGATAGCAGGCTTTTCATTTCAGCCAGCTGAGTTTCAATTTCTTCCACCAATAAGGGTTTCTCACCAGCAACTTTAAAGTTTTAGAATTGGGAGAGTTTGGTTGTGGAACCTCCTGTCTCTAGCATGGTAGCTACTTTCTTTAGCTTGGCCTTTGTATCGACCACAACTATTTCTTTCCCTTTATTCATGCTGGTCTTCGAGACGGAGAAAGGTCTTCGAGACGGAGAAAGGTGAGGTTGTTTTCCCTGTGGTTAACCGTTCTACAAACTTGGTGAATGCCATCTGAGCTTTATGCTTAATGGCTTTGGGTAGGGTGTCAGCCATAAATTTTAGTTTCTTTGCAGGAGGTTGGTCAGAGTTAGCATTCTCCTTGGTGTTAACCAAAGTTATAGCATTATCAACTTTTTCTTACAACTCTTGCTCCCCCTGAATTTCATCATCATCAGGTATAACTACTAGTTTGATGACCTGAAATGGAGAGGGTGTAAGGATGGTATTGTCATCTATACCATCTATTGTATTGACATGCTCTATGTTTAATAGGCAATATCCTCTACAGACACAACCATTTTCTTTTGAGCCTTTCTTGAGCGGCGAGAGATTTTCAAGAGCCTGTTGCAGTTCCTGTTAATCGTTTGACTGACATTGTGGGTTTGCTATATATGGATCCGGTGGTCTAGTAGGGTGGTAGATGTGGTGGTAGCCATGGATGAACATAGAGAGAGAGGTTGTGTGTGAAAGAAAGAAAAAGTGTATTAAAATGAAATGAAAACACAAGCAACAACCCCTCCTTGGAAGCCTTGGAGGGGTATATATAGTCACACACCGCCTAAACTATATAACGTTTCCTAGTCTAGTCTATGCGTGTGTGACTATGATAACTAATGGGAATTCTTAAATGTCGTCACATAAAGTGAATTTCCAACAATCTTCCCCCATGGGACGACGTGTAGAATTCCTTACAATATTTTTCCTAACAAGTACATAATGATTAAGAACAAAAGCTTCCATGAAGCGTCCAATGCTGATGAAGTCTTCTGAGGCCTTTGACTTCAAGTCTTCACTTCAGAGTGACTCATCTTCGTAGTAACTTGTAGTATAAATATTGTAACGGCACGAGCTAAGTAATCCATATACTTCTGGTTAAGGAGAAGCTTCTGAATTAACTTCCCCCTAATTCATGCCACATAATCTTGATGTAGAAGCTTTAAATAGCTTCCCCTAAACCGACAATCCTCATAAGCAACTTCAAAGCTTTCAATAAAGCTTAGAATGATTAAGCGCACAACGGAATTTAACAAGCAAACCCCATCATATGAAATGATAATGTTGCTAAGAGTGATTGAAAGTTTGGGGCACACCAAGTAGATCAACAACTTCTTTTCTCACGCTTGAATAATTCTTCTGAATTTTTCTTCCCCCTGAGAGTTCAAGTTATGCATACTAGAAAGAATCAAGACATTTATTCCCCCACGTAGTTGAAGAAAGTAAACCAATCCCATGTATGAAGATCAAATACTGAAGTAGACACTTTATCCCATTCATAAAGTTGACATCGTAACACCAGATTCAATTAAGTCCCGGAAATGCACATATCTTCTTCCGGAGATGCACCAGATCAATTAAGTCCCGGGAATGCATATCTCTCCATATAGGATAATGATGATGAATAATTGCAACATCAAAACAATTAAACATCGAATTAGTAGTGTACCGTTTAGAGATTGATAACGCCATGAGTTAAAACACTGATTTTCTCTGTGGTTATGACAAATGTCTTCCCGGAATGTCTTCAAATCAAAAGAAGGTATGAAGTTCATCACGTGTACTCGTTGTGCGTTCAATATTCTTCTTCTTCCCCTTGATGGTTTCGAAACCTCGGAACCAGCAATAAATCGTACGCACATGTACCTGAAAATCTCGTGAGGATAATAAATAAGATTAATTATATTCGGCGAGAATCAGTTGCTGATCGAAATTCTCTACTCATAAACTCTCTATGGCAATCTTTACCAACCCCCTTGTCGGCAATTTGAAGTGACCACTGATAAAATGAACCATATACATCAAACATGAAACTGAATAAAAATCCTTCGATCTTTTGACTTAAGCTTGCGCTGTTGTTGAATGAAGAACGATGGAGAAATCTCTAAGTACCCAATTGAAGAAATGTAAATCTATGCTTATGTTTTTAGAGAGAGAAAGAGATAGAAAGATGGTGGATTTCACACTTTTAGAGAGAGAAAGTTAATAAGAACTATGTGAAAATAATGAAACCACACCACCCTCTCCATCAAAGGAGAGGGTTTATATACCCAAGCCCATGAGATGGGCTTGGGTTTACAATAGGCCGCCGGCCCATACAATCCATGGGCTCGGTTTTGGGCTTTGTTTGATAAATGTAAATAACTAAACTACGAGCTATAACATGGACAATTGTTGGAGTGATCGATCCTTTCTAATACGTAAAACGTATTTCCAACAATCTCCCCCTAAGGGAGGTCACTCCAAACAAGGGCGTTACCCGAGTTACAATAATAAGAAAAACCTAGCATACTATGCTTGTCTTAAGCTCGTAATCTTCGTCTTTCTTTTTTTCTTTTTCTTTTCTGGTGAACATGCTGATGTGATCTTTGATATCAATCTTTGAGCATCAATCTCTTGCCTTGATCTCGTGCATCCATCACTTGTGATCTTTGCCTCTTCGTGACCTCACGTCCCACATACTTATACCTTCGTAATTCTTGAAAGCTTCAGAGTTTGAAACAGCGGAAGACTTAACTTTTAGGCTTTCTTGAATTAGATGAGATATTAAGTGCATAAAGTATAAGCATGCGGGGACGACTTCTTCTTGGATCCCGCAACGCCACCGTCTTCAAATGCCGCAACATAAGTAGACACGAACAAAATGGCTTTGAACATTTCATTCTAATTCGGTAGCATTTTACCTCCGGTCGGTGAAGACCGTTGGACGATATTAGATATCGTACCCGTGACGGATAGTTTCAATTAAGTAACTTCCTGACAGGATTTCGTGGGTAAACCCGTTCTCTTTACTCGACCGTCCAAAGCTGACTGCGATCGTAAAGAGTGAATCATTTGGATAAAAGTATCCGCATGATTTGAAGCCGTCAATTCATGTTCCTGGAACAAGTGAAATTCAATTAAGAACCGCACCATCGTTGCTTTCCAGTTGTCACGAGCTTGATTCGTATAGAATCTTGCAAGTTACCTACCAAGTGATGTTTGAGGTTAACACTAGAAGGATTTCCACTTATCACTGTGAACACTAAGGTATCACTCTGAGTGTTCTGGCAAGATCACTAAGATATTGCGTAGAGGCCTGGAACGTGTTTAAATTCAGTTAAGAATTAAACAGCTGTTGCTTTCCAGTTAT
Organism: Glebionis coronaria; assembly: GCA_025667525.1. Classification (NCBI taxonomy): domain Eukaryota; kingdom Viridiplantae; phylum Streptophyta; class Magnoliopsida; order Asterales; family Asteraceae; genus Glebionis; species Glebionis coronaria. Next base: position 188,960,757 of record CM046879.1, on the reverse strand, counting down.
CACAAGTTTGATTCATAAAGAATCGCACAAGTCACCTACCATGAGCTTTTTGATATTCGCTCAAGAAGGATTTCCATCTTCATTGTAAATACTTTCGTATTACTCGGATGTTCAGGCAAGATCATGAAGATTTTGCGTAGGACTCTTAAAATCTTTCTTACTTTTCACAGTGTGTGAAGAAGCAAGGAAATATGAAAGTGTGTCCTAATGAGATATTTGATGATCTCAAATGGCTCTAGACTCGATCGTGCATTTTGGATTTTAGTGATCGGAGGCTGGAGAGGAGTGCCACCTTTTCAATACCAATTTATTCGGAGTGAATAAATCAATAGATAACGTGTTGTCTCCGTGTGATTAAAACAAATACCTTTTGAGAGATATCTGAGTTAGCTGGAATGGGTTGTGCATTGCATCACTGGGTCCATGATGTCTATCTTCAATATCAAGAATCATTAAAATGATCTCAATAGCATATGTATTGACCCGATTTCTGCCTAAAGTTGTAAGGAAGGCTTCTTTCTTTACACCCTTTATCTTTACAATTCTTTTTCATTCTTCAACCCCTTCAATGCTTACCAATACGTCATAACTAGCACCTTGTTGTGATTGTTCCAGTGCTAACTTAAGTACTTGGTCGGCATTCAGCTACGTTCACAATCTTTCTCCATCTTTCCTAAGGACTACTATTTCTAGCTATGGAATGTCCTTGGGAAGATTCCTCCGGTTCTGGAAGAATCATTGGACTTAACCTATCCTACCATCCTTATGTCACCACAATCTTCATCCTCGTGAATTAAATGAGGTTAGGGTAAGTATATGTCACCATGAAAATCCATTTTTGATATGCAAATCCGTTTTGCTCCCCCTTAACATATGCCACGATATTCGAAAGCATTTCGCACATGTCGGGATGAGCCAGCACATTAAGTCAAACCATTTGTGATAATATCCCATATTAAATCACATTTTCTCCCCCATATTAAAAATATTAACCCAATCGATGTTTTTAATATCAATTGATTTAATGAAGTTTTAACAAAGGTTTTGGGAAGAAAAATGCAAGTCCGTTTTATCTTCATGATATCAAACGCATGAGATATGATACCGATTTGTAACATGATCACATATTCACCATATTAAAAAGAATTGACAAGGTTGGACCTGATAGATGAGAACATCATATGATAAGTTCAAATGGTTCTTGTCAGCATATGTTGGTCGCCTCGTCACGTTTGAAGTCATCTCTTGACACCACGTGTACGATTGGTATTGTTGTCTTGACACCAACTTGTGAACTTGGCACGTTCGGCATCGAAGATTCTTAATGCTTGACAATTGCTCCCCCTCAATTGTTGACCCGTGTTCTATTGAAAGAGCTGTAGTCGTCGGTTGAGTAGTCGCATCGTCGAGTATGTAGACACCAATTGTAGAGTGCGATGGTTGTAGAGATGATAGTTTCATAAAAACAAGACTTCTCTTGTTTTGACAAATAAATGCACTGAGGCGTACATATATTTGTGTCAGACCAAGTTATAAAGTAAACTTGATCCCTTACAAGGTTTTAAAGTAAACCTTGCCCGAGAAAATTAATTCCCATTGTGAGCCAAAGCTTTCATAAGAAATACTTGACTTTAACGTGAAAACCAGGTTGCAGTCAGAAATAACTACAAGCCATTTAGGCATGTTTTATGAAATATTTACAACTTTTGTACGAACTCTATTTATGGCGCCGTGTCGATATTAATCAACATTTCTAAGGCCGTAAATATTATCGTACCAAAAGACATGCCTTTGAAAAATAAAGTAAAAATATTTTTGGATTTTTCTGAATTTTTCAATTTTTATGGCTTTTATATGGTTTTATATTTTTGTATTTTGCTTTTGATGTTAAAAATATAAACAATATATACAAATGATCACCAAGGATACGGAGAATAGTTTTACCACCACTATTCTTTCGCTTCATCTGCTAGTTCCTTAAGAGTCTCAGGCGAGAAGGTTCTCATTCCTAGCTTGTCGGCCAAAAATTCAATTCGAGCGCGATCTAAAGCCTTCGTGAAAATATCCGCCAATTGATACTCAGATCGGACAAAGTAATGCTCGATTACTCCATTTTCCACTTGCTCCTTGATGAAATGGTAGCGAATGTCAATATGCTTCGACCGGGAGAATTGAACGTTGTTGCAGCATAAGGCAATTGCACTCTTGTTGTCACAGTACATTGGAATTTTGTTGAATCCTAGACCATAGTCGGTTAATTGCGATCTCATCCAAAGAATTTGAGCACAGCAACCGGACATAGCTATGTATTCTGCTTCTGTACTTGAAATTGCAGCGCTTTTCTGCCTTTTCGATGCCTAACTGATTAATCGATCTCCTAGTAGTTGCAATGTTCCACTCGTGCTACGCCTAGTATCTTGACAACCCGCGTGATCCGCATCTGCATATGCCATTAGTGCAATAGAAGAGTCCTTCGAATACCAAAGTCCCCGATTAATGGTTCCTTTAAGATATCGAAAGATCCTTTTAACAGTAGCTAAATGTAACTCAGTAGGCCTAGTTTGATACCTGGCACACATACATATAGCAAACTGAAGATCAGGTCGACTGGCTGTGATATACAGAAGAGTACCGATCATTCCACGATAAAGTGTCGGATCAACGGCAACTCTATGTGGATCTGCATCAAGCTTAGATTTCTCCACCATTGGAGTGTCCACGGGGTCGCAAGATTCCATCTTATATTTCTTAAGCGATTCAAGGGCATATTTGGATTAATTAATAAAGATGCCTCTGGGACTCTGAGATATCTGAAGACCTAAGAAGAATGATACCTTGCCCATCATTGACATCTTAAACTTGGAAGACATGAGTGTCCCAAACTCATCCGATAAGGTTTGGGTCGAGGCTGCAAGTATAATATCATCAACATATATTTGTACCATAATCATATCTTTACCTCGTTTCTGAATGAACAGCGTAGGATCCACCTTGCCTTTAGCGAAGCCTTGCTTAATGAGGAATTGTGACAAAAGATCATACCATGCGCGAGGAGCTTGCTTCAACCCATAGAGAGCCTTCTTAAGCTTGTACACATGATTAGGGTAATTAGGATTCACAAAACCATCCGGCTGTTAAACATAGACTTCTTCCTTGATTTCACCATTAAGAAATGCCGTCTTCACATCCATCTGATAGACGATCATAGGCTGCATAAGCGAGGAATAGTCTAATAGCTTCCAAACGGGCAACAGGTGCAAAGGATTCCATAAAGTCGACGCCCAATAATTGCTTGTATCCACGGGCTACTAGTCGAGCTTTGTTTTTCAATATTCCGCCTAACTCATCGAGTTTCACCTTGTAAACCCATTTCAAAGTGAGTAAATGCACTTGATCCGGGCATGGGACAAGTTCCCAAACGTCAAGACGTATGAATTCATTAAGTTCTTCTTGCATAGCTTCTATCCAACATGATTGAGTAAAAGCTTGTTGCCATGTCTTAGGTTCAACTTCAGTGAGAAAAGCATCAAAGTGACAAAACATTGCACTTTCTTGTAACTGACTTCGTGTGGATACCGGACGATTAGGGTCACCAATAATAGAATCTATAGGATGATCCTTTGTCCACTTGCTGTCATGTTCACGAATCCGTGGATTGGAGTAAACTGTAGAAGGAGCTTCCTCTGTGGTGGACGACCCGGCTTGATTAGGGTCGGGAATAGGTACACCAAAGAATGGAAGTTCACGCATTTGAGCGAATTCCAAATCGTGATCATCATCATCCTCTTCATCATCAATAGGCATGACGTGGTAGTTGTTACATGTGTTGGTTGAGAATTACTTGTGGATGGTATATCTTGACCAATTGTAGGTGCAGATGTATCTGATTGTGCTTTGGTTGCTGGAGCGACAACTTCGGTTACCGGAGCTATTACCTCAGGTTCTGGAGCAACAATAGTTGGAGGAGTAAAGAATTCATCAAAGAACGGTTGAAACAACGTATCCCATTCTTTCCTAGTAGGTGGTATAAATGATGAAGTAGGGTTGTTTGGGACAAGACCAGAACTAATATGACTGGGTCCCATTTCATGAAGTGCGGGTTCAGAGCTGCTTTGCTCAGAAGCCATTGCTGTCAGCTCATCAAAATCAACATTCATAGTTTCGAGGATCTTGCGAGAGTTACGATTGTAGATTCGGTATGCCTTCTTTGCGGGTGCGTAACCAATGAAAATACCAATATCAGCCTTTGGTTGAAGTTTTCCCAAATTGTCACCATCATTATTTGGATAGCAAAGAGAACCAAATACATGAAGATATGATAAATCTGGTACTTTTCCATGGAGAAGCTCATAAGGTGTTTTACCATGTCGTTTACGAATTAGTGACCGGTTTTGGGTGTACACTGCTGTAGATACTGCTTCTGCCCATAAAAACAATGGAGCCTTTGCGTAAATTAACATCGTTCGAGCAGCTTCCATAAGTGTGCGATTTCTCCTTTCAACGACACCGTTTTGTTGTGGAGTGCGTGCAACGGATGTTTCATGAGAGATGCCAACTTCTTCATAATAATCACGCAAAATTTGATTCACAAATTCGGTTCCATTATCTGTACGAATGCGTCGGACAGTAGTGTTGAGACGCACTTGAATCATCTTGAGAAATCCGATGATGAATTTAGGTGCCTCATTTTTTGCTTTAAGAAATTTCACCCATGTAAACCGAGAGTAATCATCGACAATGACGAGGATGTACTTTTTGCCACTAAGACTTTCAACACGCATTGGCCCACAAAGATCCATATGCAAAAGATAAAGTTTCTCTTGGTTGGTGTATTTAGTCTTGGGTTTGTAAGACTTCTTAGTGCTTTTCCCCATTGTACACGCGGAACACAGATGATCCTTGTGAAACGATAGTTTAGGAAGACCACGAACAAGTTCGTTTTTCGCCAAGTGATTAATAGCGTCAAAGTTAAGATGAGATAAACGTCGATGCCATAACCATGACTTAGTCTTCGATGCTTTGGAGAGAAGACATACGGGAGAAGCGGCCATCATGTCTTGTAGAGACAAAGTATACAAATTATTCCCTCGAGTACCTTTCAATAAATCAACCCCTTCCAAATTACGAATGAAGCAGGTATGCTCTCGAAAAGCAACTTCTAGGTTTGCATCACAAAATTGTCCCACAGAAAATAAGTTGTGACCAAGACCTTCCACGTAATACACTCTTGAAATTATAACATTCCCAATATGATATTCACCATAACCCATTATCTTTGCAATATGATCATTACCAAATCGAACCGTACCAAGAAACTTGCTGACGAAATTTCTGAGCTGAGAGCGATCTCCGGTCATATGCTTGGAGCAACCAGAGTCCAAATACCAGAGAAAAATTTGGACCACCTGTTTTCAACAACAACAGTAGACAATGCATCGGAAACTATTGGTTCCGGAGTGTTAGCAGATACAGATATAGAATTATCGGAATTGCTAACATTTTTGAGACCCTTAGATTTCCTGCGTTTTCTAATCTGAGTTTTAGCACTAACAGGTTTTACTGTTCCAACTTTCTTAGGTTTTGGATTATTCACGGGTACTACAGTGGGAGTAGACCTATTTAAAGGGCACTTGGTTCCTACAGTAGTGTCAGTGTTCCTAATTAAAGGACACGCTTGAGTTTTGGTAGCCTTGGTACTTCTAGTTAAAGGGCACACTTTCTTCACTTCAGTGGGAGTGATCCTAGTTAAAGGGCACATATTTCCTACTATATTGAAAGTTCTACCAGTGGGGCGCCACATCCAACCAACTTGGGTTAACACTTTCCCAGTCGGTTTCCATTCTAATCCATTTTTCTGGGCATGCTGTTGGGTCTAAAATTATATGAGTTGATGTGGCAGAAACTCAAAACGAAGAAAACATCAAGACATTTGTCAAAGCCGCTGACACGGCTAGTTGAGACGCTGACGGAAAGTGTTGAGACGCTGACAGATGTTTACACGCTGATGGAGAATTCTATTTAGGGAATATATTGGATATATTATAAATAATATATTCAGTATCTATAGAAATAGAAGATTTAGATGTTTATTTGATTTTATCTCTTGTAGATACTGTTCCTTCCACTATAAAAGGAACAAGAGTCTTAGGTTTTATTCATATCATTCATTCACAATGTAAACCTAAAGTGTGTGTCGACTAGGTGTGGGATTCAATGTACACACACCTAGTGGTTGTTTATTATTAATATAATGAACAATCGTTGAGTAATTCATGTGTCTTGTGCCTAAACACCTTGTCATGATCATTGTTCTTTTCCGCTATGTTATCATATGAACGATGATCAACCTAGATATAATGGTTCTTAACCATTGAGTCTAACGATCAATGGGATCCACAATTGGTATCAGAGCCTAAGGCTTATGATATCTAGGTCCGACGAGGTGTTCGTGTATGGTGAAGAAAAGAAAAATTCGTATGGATTTTTCTGGACGTTTTTGTGTGCGCAGCAGTATTCAGAAGGTCATAACTTTTGATTGAACCGTTGGATCGTCACGAAATTTTATATGTGTGTTCTACATACATAGATCTAAATATCCACCAGAGGGATTGTCGAGTTTTATCCCCAGGCAAAAGTTATTAAGCGTCGAAGTTGGCTGATGGATGATTTTCAGTTTTCTGCTTTTACATAAAATCATGAACTAGGGTTTCTCAAACCCTAGATCTACTTAAAAGCAGGAAGAATTGCAGTTTGTGGCTGTTATGATTCAAGATAACACTTGATCTAAGGTTTATTTACAAACCCTAATTAGGGTTTTGGTGCTTAAAGTTTTAAAACCCTAGATCGAGGCTTGTAATGTAGCAGCATCTTGTGATTCGTGATACATGAAGTAAAAAGGAGGGATATGTGCTGATTGATTTGATGCATATATTTTTCACTTGGTTATTGTTCGTGGTCCCAGGAAGAAAAGCTGCAAGATAAAGGAAGCTGATTGTGAACAGAATATCTTTATATCGCGTCACAATCTTTCTGTGTTCACACGATTCAAATCATATGATTGGTTCTCATGTGTAGATTCTGTTCACACGAGTGTTTGGTGATGGAGTGTTCACACGGTCCATGATTTCTGATTGGTTGATATTCATTACATTCACACGGCCAAGGAGAAACCCTAATAGTTGTCATCTAAAGCTTTGATCGTATACATGCTCGTCTATTGTTATTCACGTGGGGCTACATGTGTTCACACGGCCATTCGTTTCTTACTGGTGGAGATAGTTGTGTTCACACGAATATTTCTTATGCGTTCACACGATTCATGTGATAATGGATCTACGTTTGGTTGTTAATGTGTTCACACGGATCAACCCTTTTCATTGGTAGAAAAGCTTGTGTTCATACGGTTGTATATCGTGTGTTCACATGATCAAGAAAGCATTATTTACGTGAGTATAAAAAGCAATGTTGACAAATGTATTTTGACGTTGACAAAGTTTTGATGCAACGCTGACAGAGTATAGTGCAACGCTGATAAGAATTTGACGCTGACAAGAGTAAAGAATGAACGCTGACAGGATTTAAGGTTGGCGCTGACGTTTGTTATTTAGGCGCTGACAGGAAGGGTTTCGACGCTGACAGGAATAAGTCAACACTGTCAAGTTGACAGTGTTGTCCGATATATGCTATTTCAACGCTGATAAGTGTCGTCCGATATCGGACAATGCATCTGATGAAGATATTGGACAGAATTGGTTATTGGACAGAATTGGTTATTGGACAACACACTGTTTGCTGCTGTTTGAGAAAACTGGTACGTTTTAAGCACACAAAAAGGAGGAAAATACACACAAAGGTACATGGAATCTCCGTTTTAATATAGAATATCAAGTTGATATTTATGGCTCGGATATATTTAAATGGATTAATGATTTTAACGCGAGTTAGCAACTATTTGTGAGGATTTGATGGATATTTTAAACTATGTAATCGGGATAGCCTTGAGAAAGAGTTATCCATCACAAGACTTTTACATATGGTATGAAGATGTTATTCCATTAAAATTGTCATGAAGAGGTGTTAGCTTAAGGGGAAGAATTCTTATGGTAAGTTTGATGATTGAAGAAGATTTTCGTGAGTTTGTGTTCTATCATATCTTAAAGTGCCATAGACTTTAAAGGTAACTTGTTCGTGCTTTACATGGTTGGTGACGAAGACTTGTCATAAACACTTGAAGGAGTTACATTATCGTGCTCAGTGTCTCACAAAGGATGAGAATATTGACAAGGGATCGAGGTCTACTTATATTTTCTCAATCTGGTATAAGTTCTTCATCACATGGATAAACAAGACATGGAACATAAGTTTGGGTTATTTTACTTCTACATCAAGAATACTTTATTTATTTTTCTTCAGGATCATTACACAGAGCCTACTTTTGGAGAATTTTCAAGATTGCCTACATTATTTACTTCCTTGTTGATGTGACAAAAAGGGGAAGAAATACATGCTACACTTGAGGGGAAGCAATCTGAAGATCATGTACAACTTACAAGAGATATACAAAGAGTTTTGCCGACATCAACTAGGGGAAGATTGTTGGGTCTAAAATTATATGAGTTGATGTGGCAGAAACTCAAAACGAAGAAAACATCAAGACATTTGTCAAAGCCGCTGACACGGCTAGTTGAGACGCTGACGGAAAGTGTTGAGACGCTGACAGATGTTTACACGCTGATGGAGAATTCTATTTAGGGAATATATTGGATATATTATAAATAATATATTCAGTATATATCTATAGAAATAGAAGATTTAGATGTTTATTTGATTTTATCTCTTGTAGATTCTGTTCCTTCCACTATAAAAGGAACAAGAGTCTTAGGTTTTATTCATATCATTCATTCACAATGTAAACCTAAAGTGTGTGTCGACTAGGTGTGGGATTCAATGTACACACACCTAGTGATTGTTGATTATTAATATAATTAGCAATCCATTTGTTTTAATTCATGTTATTCGTGCCTAAACACCTTGTTATGATCATTGTTCTTATTCCGCTATGTTATCATATGAATGATGATCAACCTAGATATAATGGTTCTTAACCATTGAGTCTAACGATCAATGGGATCCACACATGCATCTCATTCACATGGTCAATAAGGCACGAATCATGACGACTAGAAAACATACATTCATTGCAATTCCAACATTTTAAATTAGAATTCACAGTAGGCTTAGAACGCTGCACAACCGCAGAGCCTTTAGGTTTAGCTACATGATTCTTTTTATTCAAAACAGAAATAACATTCCTAGGATGGGCTTCTACTTTCTTCTTCACTTGACTACTAGATGGGGGCAAGATCCTATCATTCTTCTTGTTTCTTTTAAGCTTAGATCTTTGAGCCTTAGTAGTGGTGCTTACTCCTGTAGAAGGCAACACGGGAATATTAGAAGCTGGTTTTGATTCCGCCTTATCTTTAGTGACCAAAGTTTGAGATGGTTTAGTCCTAGGGCCCTTGTTAAGAGATGTGACGGCAATAAGGGTTCTTTTGATTGCACTAGAGGACGATGCTGAGATAGTGGCTGTGTTATCCACAACATTCTTACCTTTTAGAGTACGAAGTGTTTCCTTTAACTCAGCCAAGACCATATTTTTATCACAAATTTGTTCCCTCAAATCAGATATTTCCACCGACTTTCGATTCAATTGTTCAATCAACGATTGATTCTGTGCAGTGGTATCAACACATGCAGGCTGTACTGAATCGAAGAGTCGTGTATTTTTTCTGTTTTAAGTTATCAACTTTGGACAAAATCTTGAAAACTTGATTGTCTAGATCAAGTCTAAAATTCTCAGCGGCCTCAAGTACGTTCACACAGTTAAGCTCCTTAGATTTCTCTATTTCTATCGGCAAAGAGTTAGTAACTTTGTCACTTGGCTGACGCTGTTTTGATTGTAAATTCAATCGAAAATTCTTTTCAAAATTTGCATCATCGATATTAACACCTTCGAATGACGTTTCAAAGATTTCTTGAATAAATTGTTGCTTGCATTCAAGCGAAATACAATGTGTTTGAATCTCATCAAAACGTTTTGAAAGCGATGAATATGAATCTTGAAGCTTTAAAAAGTTAGCGTCAGATTCGTGACAAGTACTATCTACCACAGTATCCACAGATTCAACATTATGCACAATAGAATCATTATCAACACTTGTATTCACACAGACAGAAACTATATCATGAGACATCACTTGATTCAGAAGCAGATCATTATGGCGTGAAACCCGTTCTATTTCAAGTAAACTGTTTTCATAAGCATCTTCCATTTCATTGAAAACACGTCTAACTTCTTCTATTTCCAAAAACAAATCTTGATCAATATTACGAAGACAAGCTTTAACATTGTTTACAAACGGAACAATTTCATCTCGAAACGCAGCTCTAGTGTGCTCAAAGTTCCATTCACCTTCCGTTATGGCCGTGGCCGTCGTACGTTCCAAAATGACCTTGTCAAAATCGGCTAAGTGTTGGTGAACCGTATTTAAGTTAACGGACACCTTACTTACCGGTGGAATTAACTTCGTTAAATCCTTTTTGACAAGTGTAGGAGACGTACTAGGAAGGTTTTCATTTGACAAACTTTGGGGCACAAGAACTGTTAATTCTGCTAATTCCTTTTGTAAGCGAATGCGTGTCTTTTTCGAAAATTGATCTTTGTTATGTTGATCATAATCAATTGTATGGAATTTTGAAAGCATTTTAGAATGAGTTTCATCCCCAAGTGATTGTGTCTCCTCAGTACTACGAACAAAAGGTGCTTCTTTCGATTTTCCAATTATGGTCATATCATAAAGACCGGGAATATATTCCTGAGCTTGTTTTGCATAACCGGGATTAGGTGGTAAATCTTGAAGACGCTTAAGTTCGAATTCTTTAAATGATTTAGTTAAAAGATGAACCTTTTTTGTGGAAGCGTATTGTTTTAAAAGCTGTTGTTCTTTGAATTTAAGAAGTTTGGTGGCATTAATTTCGGATTCAACCTTTTTAGACTCGAGAGTTTCGAAATCCATTTTAAGTTTCTGAAAATCATTGACAACCGACTCCTTTTCTTTTAATTCATTAGAAAGATTAGCTTTTAATGATTCTATTTCTTTCAAGTGTTCAATCTTTTCAAAACGAAATTGGTCAAATTCAGAACATGTTATTTTCTCTTCTTGAGGGACCATTTCAAAAGTTTTGATCTTTTCTTTATGCAACGCAAGCTCAGCAGTTAGGGTGGAATTGGTATCTACGGATTGTCTGAGGGCCATATGCATTTGATCAATAATATGTTTAGGCACCATTACCAAATCATGTTGAGCATAAGATTCCATACCCGTCGTAGCATTTGGTTGAGGTTCACTCAAATGTGTAGATTTGGGTACCACATCATTTGAGTTACTAGTTCCCGAATGCTGTTCGAGGTTGTCATTTTCATGCCCAACTTGATGTTGGTTATCATCAATATTATTAGATGTGGTTGGTACCTCACTGATGACATCAGAACCGTAGTGAGAGAGATTAGCAACGAGAGCAGCTTGGGCAGAGTGAATGTCATCACCATCCGAGTCATAAGCATCAAGATCATCAGCTTGATAAGCTGCATTAAAAGTAGAGACGACTGCAATGCCTTCAGTATCTGCTGCCCCTGGGTCTGCAAGAAATGCTAACTCCTCTGAATCCAAATCTTCCCCTTAGACTGAGCATCAACCAAATACATCTTCTCACGAAACCATGCATCATCCCTTCTCCTTTTCGGCTGAGTGCATTCCCTAGCCATATGACCTTGTCCTCGGCAATTGTAGCAAGTCACAACCTTCTTAGGACCAATAGGACTCCCATTTCCATTAGCTTGAGAATTCACAGCTTGATTGTTCCCAGTCCTTGTAGGATGTCCATATAAATTTTGCCTTCCCTGAATAGGTTGCACCGTCACTTGACCATCTTGAACAGTGGCTTGTTGTCGAGGATTTGATGAGGTGCGGAGCTGATTGTTTGTTGGTGGAAATCCTCTAGTTGCAACAAGTTTTGACAAGTAGGCGATGAGATGGTTTAGAACATCAGCTGGCGTATCATTTGGAGTAAAGACCGGTGCTTGGATTGGTGGAAGTTCATTAGAGTAGAAAGCTTGTGCTGGTTGTGCTTCTATTGGAAAATATCCTTGCTGAGGAGTATAGCCCAATGGAGAAGTTTTGGCTTGTGATGGTGATGTTTGATATGGTGGTTGCTGTTGAAAAGACTGTTGATGAACACTTTGTTGATATTCTTGTTGTGGCATCATTGGTGGTTGATAAGATGGTTGCTGTGGTTGCTGATAGATGTGTGGTGGTGGCTGCTGCAAGTATGATGGTTGTTGATAAGTATAAGCCATGTTTTGTTGAGAAGTATACATTTCAAGTGGATCATGAACTTGAGGTGTAGACAACCGAGACTCGATCACATGGCATTCGTGTTGTTGAAGAAAAGCTTGAAGTTAATCCACATTGGTGTTATGCAAGTCCTTAGCCAATTTAACATCCGTCACGTATTTTTTCCATTCTGAAGGAAGAGTGTTCAAATACTTGGTGTTTAATTGAAAGGTAGGAATTGTCATGCCATAGATATTGAGCTCATTCAACAATAGGGTAAATCTCAGATAGTAATCATTGAGAGACTCCCCTGGCACATAGGCAAACTTATCAAAAGTATCATAAAGCTTACACTCTCGTTCTTGTTTAGTTAACGAGGTGCCTTGCATTAGAACACGAATTCTATCCTATAACTCTTTGGCAACTTTATGTTTGCTGACGAGTTTGTAGACATCTGGAGGAAGAGCTTGGAGAATGATGTTTGTAGCATACTTATCACATTTATCTTGAATCTTCATATCTCCAGTCAACTCACCCGTTGTGCGAGGACGAGTAGTCGTACCTTCCGTCACTGTACCATAATCTAATGGTCCATTGAGCACCGATGCCCAAATTAGATGTCCATTCTCCTTGTTCAACATATAAAGTTCCATACGAGAAGCCCAATCCTCATACATAGTCTTCACCAACATTGGTGGACGATTATCCGTACCCGAGAGGATGGACTTGTCCGTAAGAGATGTGTACTCCATTTCAATAAGTTAAGATTTACAAAGTTGATCGAACAATGAAATAAGGTTAAGTATTTTTGTGTTGTTGTGAGTTAAAATCGAGAAACAATGTTAAAATCCCCTAAATATGTTCTCGATAAACCAAAAATTCCAAGTCAAAATTACACACGATTCGAAATTTTTTATGGAAAAATTTGTGATTATCGGAATGTTGATCGGAATGTCAGATCGGAATACCAGATCGGAATGTCAGATCGGAATACCAGATCGTAATGTAACCCTGTCGGAATGATGATGGTATCGGAATGCCTAGATCGCAATGCAGAGCGGTCGAAATGTTCAGATCGCAAAGAACTATCGTAATACTCGGATCGCAAAACCTATCGGAATACTCAGATCGCAATGCTCAGATCCCAAAGTAGCTGACAAAATTCAAGCAGAGTAACGACTTAAAATACTTCCTTATACCCGTCGGAATCCCAGATCGCAAAGCACGATCGGAATGTCCAGATCGGAATAAGTAATAAATTCCAACGATCGCAATGTAGAACCAAACCCTTTCCGATGGTAAGGTTATTGCGATGGAAGCCCACGTACAACTTGTACTTTCCGATGGATGTTTCTGCTAGAATTTCGGAATGAAGAACACAACCTTTTTTTGCACTTTTGATCCAAGAAAACTGATGTTTCAATGAAAACCAAGATACCAAGAACACGTTTAAGCACAAATCCCTATGTTACACTACTTAATACTACGATCAAACCAAAAAATTTTGAAGATTTCGGCAAAAACCAACTTGTACTCTACGAATTGTTAAGATGACAATACTCAACACAAAAACAAACCTATATTTCATCCCAAGCTCTTGATACCATTTGAAGAAATGTAAATCTATGCTTATGTTTTTAGAGAGAGAAAGAGATAGAAAGATGGTGGATTTCACACTTTTAGAGAGAGAAAGTTAATAAGAACTATGTGAAAATAATGAAACCACACCACCCTCTCCATCAAAGGAGAGGGTTTATATACCCAAGCCCATGAGATGGGCTTGGGTTTACAATAGGCCGCCGGCCCATACAATCCATGGGCTCGGTTTTGGGCTTTGTTTGATAAATGTAAATAACTAAACTACGAGCTATAACATGGACAATTGTTGGAGTGATCGATCCTTTCTAATACGTAAAACGTATTTCCAACACCAATACATTACTGAAGAAGTATAAAAGCACAACACCTCTTGAAATTATCCACGTCGACTATGCGCGTGACACGGAGTTCAATAAAGTAGCTCATTAAAGTGATAGTTATCTGGGTCATCAACCAACCACCCCGAACCTGGAAACTAGATAAACAAGTCTTCATTCTAAGATTAAGCACGAGCAAGTTATCTTTGAAAGATAAAATAAGTACATGCCTTCGAAAAATCCGTCTTCAACTTCAAATAATTAATACCCGATCAAACATCCGTAGCTACTAAAAATATAGCCATTTTTATTCTTGGTCTCGTCTCAAATAAATCTTGTCACTTAGTCTCGTCACTTTTGTCTCATCACTTTGTCACTTTGTCACGTCCCAATTATGACCAAAGTATAACTTTAATACACAAATTTTATACAAAATAAATAATTTTGAAGTAAAAATTCGTGTATAGTGCGTTTTAAATCACACGGCCCATTCAAACAATATAAACTCATCACAGCAGCCCAAGTTTACATAGTCTGTCTAGCCCGTCTTGACACTCGGTCTAATCCCCAACACGGTTTACACAAGAAATGCACCAAACTAGAATTTTACAAAATAAATAACTAACCCTAAGCATTCTTAACCTAATCTTCTCACAACAAACGCAGTCAATCTCCTTATCTCTCACCTCGTAACATCCGTCTCCCTCATCTCAACACTCACTTATCCCAATCTAACAAAAAATCATCTCATCCATCTATAATCCCAGATCTTCAGATCAACCAACCATCGAATCTTAATAATCTAATTTATCCCTTATATCATCACGTGATGGTCATCCTGTTGCTTAAAAAAATCATCCTTGAAGTCAATTATTCTTTTAAGCACCGAACCACACATATATATATTCAAGATGAAGATAAAGTAGTCGCGGCTACAAGATCATTCCAAAGATCTCGGGTAGGTTCGAATATTTGATTGCATGTCTGTTTTGTTGCACTTGAAAATGAGAAACATTATAACAAAAATGTTATCAATCTTCTATAATTTTCGTAAATTAAAATATGGGTAATCCATTCACAGATCTATGATTCTTTTTGTATGTTGTAATTAACGAAAGAAACACATAGATTATAACATATTTGTTAGAAATCTTGTTTCATTTCGAATAATAAATTGGGTCAACCAAACAAGGATCTGTGATGCATGCTGTTTCGAGTGGATATATCAATTAAGATCTTGACACATCTTTAAAATATGTAACCGAAACAAAATCTGAGATCTTTTATGTTTTGATTTGAGACTGTCGAGATTAGATGGGTTAGGTGACGATGGGAAATAGATAGATTTGGTGGTTTTGATTGTGGAGTAACAAGGTTGGTAAGTGTTGGTTTTGGTTAAGTCAGTCTCGGTATATTTTAAACTTGTTATTCTGTTTTCTACATCGCAATGTTTCTGTTAACCCATCGCAATGTCAAAAAAATAAGGCCATCGCAGTCTAGTTCCACACCCCATTGCAACATGATGGAAGCCATCGCAACATGATGTGCCCCATCGCGATGGTACCCATCACAATGGTTCCATCGCAATGGGCCATCGAAATGATCCATCACTACAGACCATCACAGTGAGCCATCGGAATGGCTCCATCGCAATTCATCCATCGCAATCAATGCGATCATAATATTAAGCTTAAACCTGAGACCCATCGCAATAACCAAGCTGAAATCTTATCCGAATGTACTTTTTTCCGAATTTCAGGATCTTGCTTTTCTGGGTATCATCTTCATCATCATGTGCATAAAAAATACCAGAAAAAAAAATCTAGAAAATGCTGTTAAAACCAAAGAAGTAAACATAGACCATGAAAGAACCATCTTTGACCAGGATATGATAACCATGAGACTAGTAATAACCATATGACCAGATCTCGAATAAAAACATGGCAGGTTGACTTTAGACCAGGAAAATGACATCAATGACTGATGAGACAGATAAGGCAAAAGCTGTGACAATAAAACTATGACAATAAACCAACGAGACTAAGACATAACAGATTTATAACATCTTGACAAAAAAGAGTTAAATAGATCCAGACCAAAAAAAAATTTCACCACCGAATCACTAGACAAAAAACACGTTGATCCAAAGATTGAACCGTAGGTCTGATACCAATTGTGGGTTTGCTATATATGGATCCGGTGGTCTAGTAGGTTGGTATATGGTGGTGGTAGCCATGGATGAATATAGAGAGAGAGAGGTTGTGTGTGAAAGAAAGAAAAAGTGTATTAAAATGAAATGAAAACACAAGTAACAACCCCTCCTTGGAAGCCTTGGAGGGGTATATATAGTCACACACCACCTAAACTATACAACATTTCCTAGTCTAGTCTATGCGTGTGTGACTATGATAACTATATGGGAATTCTTAAATGTCGTCACATAAAGTAAATTTCCAACAGACATGATCAACCAACATATCAAGATGTTTGCAATTTTGCTTATTGACTAAACTCCTTATGCATAACGATCTCGTGGGCTTCAAGAATATGAGGAACTTCGGGTTGTGAGAGCTTCTATGATGCGTGTTGACCTACGGCTTAAGCCCTGTGATGAGACTACATTTATAAATAGTCTCATCGTCCAAATCGGGCTTAAAATGTCATAAAATACCATAAAATATGCTTGTGTTTGTTCATTGTGTATTTTAGGTACGGATATCGTGAATTCCACAAAAGAGAACAAGAATTAAGCAAAAACGAACACGGGAAACAAATCCGCACAAAGAACCGGACCCGAACAATGAATTTCCAAAGAAGTCCTTGAAGTTTGAAGATTTGTCAAGAATGGTCCCTCAACTTTTGAAGACTTGTAACTCTTGACCCTTTTAAATCTCACAAATTACAAGATTGTTCTGTAAGTTTCAAGATATTACATCTATGTCCCTTAAAGAATTCCCTAATGACATTTATGGCCCTTGGAAAAAGTTTGCAAGTTGTTGTGCCAATATTGACAACATGATCAAAGTCATTTGCAAAGGAAAACCAAAGAAAAGCTGGAAAACAATGTTTGCCACATTTTTACAAGTTCAAGGGGTATTTTGTATTAAACTCAACCCATATCCACTAAACCCATCCCATAAACCGACCTTACCCAGTCCATCCCAAACTTTAACCTTATACTACCTCTACCCGACCCAAAGTCAACACCATAGTCAAACCACCCCACGTTTAGTAAACATTTAAACTCCCTAAAAATGTGGGAAACTCTTATTGTGTTAATTAAACACCCAAATCCACCCACACACACTACATAAACCCTAATTCAATCAATAGACTAATCATGGGGGGGGGGGGTTGTTCAAACTACCCAGAACACTAATTAACCTCCATACAAACCAAACCCCACCCTTACTCAATACACCCCGTGATTTATGAGGCCCCACACATGTTTCCCTATCACCCTGTGTTTTCATTTTTAGCAGGGAAGGAATCCACAACTCATCCAAGGGTCCATGTTTGATAACCAATCTCTCCAAGCAAAGACTAAAAGCTCAGAATGGTCTTCAACAGCTAGCGTGTCAACATCCATCACATGGGCTCATTGACTGATTTTTCAAACTTCTTCAAGAGGGCATTTGTGGAAATTACTAGAGCTATGGTTTCCTCATCATGTTATTTGTCTAGATAGTTCTATCCATCTATATAAAGGGTCGACCTGTGACCTTTTATGATTGTTCCAGCATTGTTCAATTTTCTTTAAATATTAATGAAAGTTTATTTTTAAATATTGTACATGCTGTGTTCCCTTTTATGTGTTTTCTTTAGTGTAAAATGTTTATGTTTATTGCAAATATAGTGTAGTTTTTATCCAAAAGTTTTTTGTTCAAATTTCTGGCAAACTTTCTTTTTGGAGATCCAAGTTAGATTGGTTGTTATAAGCCAAAAGCCTGACAAGCCTAAGCTTATAAGCTAATATAACTTGTTAAATATTGTTGGTTACAATTGATTTCAAGATTTTCAAATTTGGTATTCTTCAAGATTTTTTGAAGTAAAAAAAATCTTTGTCTCATTTTTTTTATTGCTCACCCCACTGTCCATAAAGCTCTCACAAAAGCCAGTTGACACCTAGCTTTTGTGAAAGGTTTTTAGGTTTTTGTTTGGTTTGTGTTTGTGTTTGACAACAGGTACCATCAAGTCCATACTCCAATCCCATTATTTTTTTCCCTTTTTTGAAGATATAGTTCATCACCCTTGGTTTAGTTGTTGAACCACAACAGGAGTCTCTACAAGCTTTTTCTTTGGACTTTCCATAAGCCCTAAGTAGGCAAAGAGATGGCATCAACCAGGTTTGGGCTTTGAACCCTTTTGGCCCTCTTCTTAAAACTTATGTGAAGCACATTGATCTTGTTTGTAGATTTTCTGTTTTAATTTATTTGATTGAATGAAGTTTAATATTTGATTTATGAGTTTTAGATTTAGTCAATAGGAGTGTTAAGGTTTAATTTTACATATAAAAGCTTGTTAAGTTTTCTGTAAAAACAGGTAGGGGGTGTTTGGGACTTTGTTGTTACAAAGCATAGGGTGACATTTAGCTTTGCATATTGACCCACACAACTTTGTTAGGATATTTAGTTTGCTTTTCAGTCATTATTTAGGTTATAGATAGGTAAAAACAAATTTTCAAGTTGCTACTGTATGCATAAAACACAACTAGAAACCACCAGTTAGTTCTAGGGGTTATATTCTTGTGTTTCTTGGTTTGAAATATTGCAAGTAGATAGTTATTAAGTCCTTTGTGGCATGTATATCATTGATTTGGGATTTGAAAGTTTTTGGTGTCTTAGAGAGCTTGTTTAAACTCACTGTGTTGCCATTTGCACCAGCAAACACACTTAAGCCTACACAATAGCCACTTTAGGCTTTGATTTTGGCGTTTTGTGCTTGAATACTTGGTCATTAGTAGTGTTAGGATTAAATTTAGGTCTCAAATATCTGGCATTATCTTTTGGTGAACTTTGAAGGCCATTGACACTCACTGTATTGGCTAATATACCCACAGCCAAGCACTTTCTGTTTACTATTTATGCACCAGCATGTGCTGTGGGCTATTAAGTGTGATTTGAGGTTTAATTTTTGGTTCAAAATATAGGTTTAGGTTAGTAATAGTTGTGCATTAGCTGGTCTAGGGTTTGGTAAACTTTTTGGTGGTCTCTAAGTGGCTTTAGCACTCACTATTAGCATACAAAGTACCCACAACCCAAATTTTGTTCACAGTTTGCTATTTTGTGTTGATTGTGATTGTTTGTGTGCATTTGTTGTTGATTTTTACTTATCACTGACTCCTACAAGCACAACTTGCTTGTGGGGTGCCCTTTGTTCCCCTAAAAAAAATGCCAACAACTCCAAATTCACCAAAAGTTTGACCAAAAGTCAACTTAACCAACTGTTTTTGTCATTTTCTGACATATTTCATTTTTTCTAGCATTTTTCAATTTTCCCTAGTATAATACATTAAAATAGAATTTTAGTAAAAAGTTTCATACTTTTCCTCTTTTTTTATGATTATTTTATGTTAAAATTACTTTTTAAGCATTTAAAAATAGATTTAATTGGTGAAAAAATTTTGAAAAATATTTTTTAGTGTTTATAAAGTATATTTGAAGTTTTCAAGTCATAAAATATTGGTTTGGCCTTTTTCTTGATTTATATAATTTTTAGGGCTTTAATTAGCATTTAAAAATTAATTATTAATTAATTAAAAAGGTCTTGACATTTTTTCTTGACTTATAAACCCTTAATAAATTTTTAAGATCTTAAATTAATTTTTTTGGCAATTTTTAGATAACTTTTAATTTTCGTCGCGTTTTACGTTTTTACGTTTTGAACGTTGTAGTGTAATTCGTCTTTATTTTCCAATCTTTCTCTCTCAAATATGTAAAAATTGAAACTTGATTTTTAATATTGGCACATAAAAGCATACACCTCCACCGAGAACGAACTTGCAATTGTCGAGTATTCGCGTTTTCTTAAACGTGATACTTAATACTTGCCATATACGCGTTTTTCCTAAAACGTGTGTAAAATACCTACAATCATTTTAGCGCCGCTGCTATGGAGGTGTGTTTAGTGACTTATATATATTGTGTTTGTGTGAATAGTGCGTTTTTGCTTTTCATTTTTGGAAAACGTAAATATCATACATACTCGTTTTTTTCTTACTATATTATAAATATCCAAATAAATCTGTTAAATTGTTCCTCAATTAACACACAAATATTTTTCATTTTATCGTTTTCATTTTATTTTTGTGAATACTATATTATATTATGTAGCACAATTAATACAAATTATTATCCAAATGCGCAAGAAATCGCACCTCGATAGTGGGCGTTCCGGTCATTATCGAGTGTATCGAATTCAAACAAAAAATCAAAGGCAAAATTGATAAATACTCTTCAGAAATTTAATCTCAGTTGATACAAACTATAAGGTGGGTATAAGGCGGTTGTATTTCACGACCTAAAGAAAAAAGGCTCTTAAGTGTTCCGTGCCACCTCGTTTTCTCTGCTTGCTTGTGCCTATCGATTTAATGACGATTGATTAAGGGTTTGCCATTCAAGTATTAATACATCTATTTTTGTGATCTTTAATTATTGAACCTCGAAACGTTTTGGCGATCCGCCAACGCTTCAAAGTCGACGAAGGTTTTTACTTGTCGTAAATTCCTTCATTCCACTTTGGATTCATTAATCGAGACCTTTAATTAGTGGATAATTTTTGTCGATTAATCTACGTAATACATCAAAAATCCAATGAAAAAAAATCAAAAACCAAAAAAATTGAAAAATCGTAAAAACCCCAAAAAGAATCTTATTTGCTACCCCCATTCGTTACGTTAGTGCATGCGCACTCGATCGAAGGATTATTCTAATTCTAGCAACGTTTCGAATCTACGCAATCGAAATCGAAGGAATCGACGACGAAGACGAAATTTAGAAACGAGCGTTCCTAATATCGTTGTCGAAACCGTAGACGAGATGGCCGAGAATCGTACGATGATGGAGTTGCTCCAAGCACCCACCAAGGGTAATAGAGACGCGATCGTAATTCCCGCTATCGAAGTGGAGAATTTTGAAATCAAGAGCAGAATGATATCTTTGATTCAAGCGACAGAGTTTAGAGGTCGTGGGGCGGACAATCCTCACGATCACATTCGGAATTTTGATCGTCTTTTGACACGAGCAAGTTTAAAAACGTTGTCACCGATGTCGTTAAGCTTATGATTTTTACGTACTCGCTCGATGGTGCCACCAAGGATTGGTACGAGAAAGAGCCACCTAATCCCATAATTACGTGGAAGGATCTCGTTTCCAAGTTCGTTAATCATTTCTTTCCACCATCTAAGACCACGTTTTTCAAAAACGAGATCAGGAGGTTTGAACAAAAACCAAATGAATCATTTAGAGACGCGTGAGATCGTTTTAAGGAATTGCTTAGGCAATGTCCTCACTATGGATTTTCCGAGTTACACTAAATCGAAACTTTTTATAACGGTCTTAATTTTCAAGAGTAACATTCGTTAAATTCCGCCATCGGTGGCAATTTTTTGTGTATAACTCCGAAAGACGCTTTAATGATTATCGAGAATCGATCCAAGGTTTTTCAAATCCGTAGCACAACGAGTGTTGCCAATGTTATTAATTCTAATCACGATATTGAGAGGGTTGACGCAAAAGTCGATAAGTTGACGAATGTGTTTACGTCGTTTCTCATTGAGATGCAAAAGAAAGACGCTCCTGCTACGGTGAAAGCGGTTGAGGTTTCGTGTATGTTGTGTGGTGGACCTCATCATTATTACGAGTGTGCGGCTACGGATGGCCAAACGTCGAGTGTTAACGCGTTAAATGGTAATTTTCAAAATTCTAATCAAAATAACGCGGGTCCATCACAAGGAAATTACAACAACAACCAAGGTAACAATTTTCAAAATCGTAACAATTTTCAAGGGAATAATAATCAACAAGGAAAATTTTCAAATCAAGGAGAATCAAGGTCGTAATTTGAGTTGGCAAAATCGAGATAACAACAACAATCAAAACTCGAATTTTCAAAACAACGCTAATCAAGGAAACAATTTTTCAAGCAGTAATCAAGGGAATTTTCAAAGAAATAATCCAAACCAAGGGAACTTTAATTCTAATCAAAATAGTTCGTCAAACGAGTTTCAAGATCACATGAAAACGAATGAGGCTATTATGAGACGATTAGAGGGACAAATTGATACTTTGAAAAATGAATTTTCCAAAACGTTGAAATGTCAAAATACTAAAATTGAACAAGGATAAATTGACATTAAAAAGATGTTTTCGGCTATAATGAACAAGCAATCGAGTTTGTCTTCGAGTACGTTACCTAGAGAAACCGTACCAAATCCTAAGGAACACGTTAAAGCCGCCTCGTCTCATGCAAAAAGTCGTGTGATTACCCCAAACCTCGATGGTTTCAAAGTTGTTCCTTCTTCTCAAACCTCGATATCTAAAACGCCTTCATGTTCTAAAGTCGAGGGAATGAAAGTGGTGACCAAGGAAAAGAGTGCACACCCTCGTGTACCTCAAATTCCATCCACGGTTCAAAAAGAGAGCTTTATCGACCTTACCAAAGTGACCCTTGAGGAAACTTGTGCTTCGATCCTTCTTAAAAAACCAAAAAGGCATATGTCGAGAATGGAAGAGGATCCGAGCCAATTTCTATTACCTTGTGATTTTCTCGAGATTGAGGGATGTTTAGCCCTTGCCGATTTAGGGGCTAGCATTAATCTCATGCCTCATTCTCTTTGGAAATTGATGAAATTGCCGAGACTTACCCCTACGAACATGACAATCGAGCTAGCAAATTGTACACCATTAAAACCAATTAGAATATAGCCGAGGATGTTTATGTTAAAACTGGAAAGTTTATTTTTCCTGCGGACTTCATCATTTCCGATTATGAGTGTGATCCTAAATGTCTCATTATTTTAGGTCGACCCTTTTTAGCGACGGCTCGAGCCGTAATCGACATTCACGGTGGGAAATTAACTATGAAATATGGGGAGGATGAAATGAACTTTTTCACGAGTAGATCAAAAGTTTTAAATGATCAAAGCAAAACCGATGTTTCCAAAAATGATTTCAAAACGCTCACTTTAGCGGAAAATATGAGGCTTGATGCATGTTTTGAAAGAATTAAAAAGAACATTTTTAGAGATGAAGATTTTAATGATCGTGAATATGTTTTCTTAATTGAAAAAGGTTTAAGCAAATGTATGAATCAAAAATCATTTTGGGAGGTATTCAGCAAAACAAGTGAACAAACAATTCTGAAGGGAGACGTTACTGCCATTACGACAATGACTAAAATGGACTCGTTTTCACCACCTTCGAAGGACCACGTCTTTGAGGCATCGACTTCTAATTCCATTAAACTGCCTCCATTTCCTAGCCCAATATCCATTGAGGCGAAAGGTTTTATCGATATCGATCCGCTCATCATTGAAGAGTTACCTAAAAAAGTCGATCGACTTGTAAGACCATGGTTGTGAATGCTCACATTGACTCTTTCTTTGATGATGATGATGACGGCGATTTTGCCGAAATTGATCACATACTCAAAAATCCACAAGCTATTTTTGATTCTCCCAAAAATAATTCTTCGTGTGGTGAGTATGATGATTTTGAATTCGAGCCCAAGATTGAGGAAATTATTGAACGAGAGCTAGCTCTTTTACCTCCACTTCCACCTACAAGTGAGTTAATTTTACCAATCTCGAGGCCAAACTTGATGAGTTGGAATGTCTCACTTATAATGACGTACCAACTCATATGACCCAAAATCTCATTCTCGAGGATTTACTTAATCAACGCTCCTCAAATGAGAATGACGTTTACCACATTCGTGAGGATCTACTTATCAACGATCCCCACCAAAGAATGATGGTTTTGTGCTTGATCGTAATCTCTTCGAGAGAGTTTCTAAAATCATTAATGAGGGAACGACAACCTTGGTTTGACGAGCCTATCTACGATGAAGAAATCGATGAGATTAACGTTTATGAGGATGACGAATATGTTGACCCCGAGGGGGCGGTGTTCTTTATTGATCAACGTTTTGAGAACTTATACAATCCACCACCTCCCACAGACGACTTAAATGTGAGGATTTTTAGCGTGACTAATATTGATTTTGAAACGCCAAATATTTTCGACATAATTCAATCGGGTTTTCATAAAGAGTTTTTAAAAGTTGAAAAAGGAAAGGATTTTAAAATTGATTTAAATGATGTTCCTACAACTTTAACTCCGTCATCACTACGTGTTTTAAGTGCTACGAGCTCATCTACTCCTTTTGACGATGCGTCGTGTGGATCTAGTGTGGGGGAAGCCCCTTATGTTTCCTCACACTTGCCCAACTCCTGGAATACCAAATGATTGGTATTCAACTATGACAAAAATTGCACAAAGTGCCCAGAAATCAGCTTCTCACGTTAATTAAGCATCTCAAATATAAAAATATCATAATACCTTTTCATTAACTAAGCATCTCCACTTTTATCACACTTAATAAGACATTAAATTGACGTTTTTCTTTAGTTAATAAAGCTAGAGCAATAAGTTATAAGCCAATGCCATAAGCCAATGCCATAAGCTCTAATTTAAAACACAACCTTCTTTTGGGAAGCTTAAGAGATCTAGATATTCGATCCCAGAATCGCAATTAAAGGGAAATCTCGGTCTTCCACCGATGCAATAAATGGAAAACATATCTATTTGCTTGGTGTGAGTTTACCTCGAGTAGCTCATTATATTGCCCCACCCATTGTCCCGCCCTTTTATTTCTCACCTATTCTTTTCTACCCCTTTGGGGTTTTAGCACACGTTGAAGTGGCGTTGTTTCGTTTATCCCATGAAAACGAGGACGCCACCTTCGATCCCGGTATTTTGAATCATCAAAGGACTTAGTCCTTAATACCGGTTGCTTTTTGGGCCTTGTTTATCATGTAAGCCCCACCAAAAAATACCATACCATGATAATCCCTAAATAATCACATTTATGAGGATTCGAGTCGAGCTTTTGACTCGGTTATAAAAAACAAGGTGCCTCGTGGGGGATTCTCATGCTTATCCTTGTAAATATTATTGCTTTCTAATTAGTGTAATGCTGAGACTTGTGTTCTTCCAACCTTTGTTCCTTGGTTGTTTGTGATTGTGATTTATTAGGTTCATCGTCATCATTGAAACCTCTCGTGTTCGTTCTACGTATCACTCGAGCTTCGATCGTCTCCTTTGAAGATTCTGATATCCGATGATATCCTTTTATGTTCTAAGGTTTATTCTTTTATCATAATTCATAAACGGCTATAGATTATTCGTTTTACCCTTTCCATGCTCGAGATTAAGCATTCGACCTTTCGCCTCTAGTATGGGGGTGTTTCACCCTTAGACTCGAAACATTGAGGACAATGTTTAGTTTTAGTATGGGGGTTGAATAGATACTTCACTTTGCTTACGTCAGCACGCAATCCAATTTTCATCTTTTTGTTATCTTTTATTGCAAAATAAGGCTAAAAATGGTCAAATTTTAAAATTTTTTCTAGTTTTTCATAAGTGTTTAAGACACGAATGTAGGTTTTCTGATGGTGAGAATAAGAGTAATTTTTTACTCGACCGTGCGTGTTGAGCACTTAGCTTCGATTCCTTAACTATATTAGGCTAAGTCTCATTAAATTTAGGACGAGAAATGATAGCGTTAATTATAAGTTACTATGCTAAACGTAGAATACGCGTATTCTTTCAAAAACTCATGTGTCCTGATTATTTGCTTTTACTCCCATCACTTTTATATTAAATTGTTAATAAATAGGTTTTTTGCGGTTTAGTCTTAATTGTTGGTTTCTAATTAATTCTAGTAGTTTCCAAGCAATTAAATTGAAAAAACATTAAGGTATCGCCAGCGTCGCTGTTTTGAAGTATTGGCACCCGAATAATCAAAGGCTTCCCCAATAATAATTTTTAAGTTCCTCTTCACCTAAATCAGGCAAAAATTCGAAGCTCACAAGGCCGAAAAATCTTTGCAAAATTGAAAGTGAATGTCTTAAATCTTGAAGCCTTAAAGATCCAAAATTCGCCTTAGCGTAAGGACATATGTCAAGTCATAATAAACACCTCATGGCGAGGTTAAATAAAAGACAAGGTCAAGACCGAAGTCATAATAAAAGCTCCATGGCGGAGTTGAATAAAAGATAGAGGTAAACCATGATAATCAAAGCCACCGATAATGAGGTGGGTAATAAAATTCATGGTAATGAGTCTAATTTTCAAAACCGTTGTAAAACCGTGTTTATCGATCCTTTTTGTGACTTAAAATTTTGACATCGTTGTCTATTAGGAGAAATTATTAATTTGATGATTTTGATTACATCGTTAAGGCTCTATTTTTGGACCTAATACCTATCTACACATAAGTAAAAAATGTATCCTCGTGATCATTAAGACAATAATAAAATATAAGAGATGCATCT
Organism: Glebionis coronaria; assembly: GCA_025667525.1. Lineage (NCBI taxonomy): Eukaryota > Viridiplantae > Streptophyta > Magnoliopsida > Asterales > Asteraceae > Glebionis > Glebionis coronaria. The sequence continues at coordinate 188,933,893 of CM046879.1, read as the reverse complement.
TACGAATAAGGGAGTTTAAGTACGTGAGTAGAGCATATGAGTAGTGTAATTAGGTGAAAATCGGGGACGACGAAATTATTTCTAACGAAGCATTCACATGTTCTTATTCTATGATCCTAAATGTCCCATTTTGCGATGAAAACAATACATTATGTCTAAAACACATATCGTAGTTAAATTAAATTTACATTTCAATAAATGTCATATAAAAATGAATTTTGGAAGTGCTATGATACTTAATTCTAGCATTGCGTGAGGGCACGACAATGGTTTAGTATGGGGTAGTGATAAGACTGCATTTATACATAGTCTCATCGTCCAAATCGGGCTTAAAATGCTTAAAAATGTCATAAAATACCATAAAACATGTTTGTGTTTGTTCATTGTGTATTTTAGGTACGGATATCGTGAATTCAACAAAAGAAAACAAGAATCAAGCAAAAACGAACACGGGAAACGAAGTCGCACAAAGAACCGGACCCGAACAATGAATTTCTAAAGAAGTCCTTGAAGTTTGAAGATTTGTCAAGAATTGTCCCTCAACTTTTGAAGACTTGTCACTTGTGACCCTTGTAAATCTCATAAATTACAAGATTGGACCTTAAGTTTCAAGATATTACATCTATGGCCCTTGGAAAAAGTTTGCAAGTTGTTGTGCCAATATTGACAACATGCTCAAAGTCATTTGCAAAGGAAAACCAAAGAAAAGCTGGAAAACAATGTTTGCCACATTTTAACAAGTTCAGGGAGGTATTTTGTATTTAACTAAATCCATATCCACTAAACCCATCCCTATAACCCGACCTTACCCAGTCCATCCCAAACTTTAACCTTATACTACCTCTACCCGGCCCAAAGTCAACACCACAGTCAAACCACCCCACGTTTATTAAACATTTAAACTCTCTAAGAACGTGGGAAACTCTTACTATGTTAATGAAACACCCAAATCCACCCATACACACTACATAAACCCTAATCCAATCAATAGAATAATCATGGGGGTTTTTGTTCAAACTACCCAGAACACTAATTAACCTCCATACAAACTAAACCCCACCTTTACTCGATACACCCCGTGACTTATGAGGCCCCACACATGTTTCCCTGTCCCCCTGTGTCTTCATTTTTGGCAAGAAAGGAATCCACAGATCATCCAAGAGTCCATGTTTGATAACCCATCTCTCCAAGCAAAGATTAACGGCTTAGAATGGCCTTCAACAGCTGGCGTATCAACATCCATCACATGGGCTCATTGACTGATTTTTCAAACTTCTTCAAGAGGGAATTTGTGGAAATTACTAGAGCTAGGGATTCCTCTTCATGTTATTTGTCTAGATAGTTCTATTCATCTATATGTTAATCCCAAACTTAGATCGATTTAGCTTGTGTAAACGAGAATAAATCAAGTTAAACACTTAGAGAAACTTTGTTGTATATGAAACAATTTAAGTATTATGCGGAATTAATACTTAAACAAGAACACACAAACAAGATAAACCAAAATTTCACTTTGATTGATTAATCGAACTTGCATACAATGAAAGTGTGAAAAACATATATTGAACTAAACCTAAAGGCCTCCTTTTATAGATTAAGGAACCTTGTACAAGAGTCTACGTATCAGCTATTTTAGGTAAAGATAAACATAAGAAATACATTGTCGAACATATCTTTACTAGAAACATAAAACATGTAGACTAAGTATACTATCGGTGCTTGACTTCTTCTTATCAACGCTTGACTTCTTCCTGTCAACGCTTGTCTTGACAACGCTTGATTTCTTCCTATCAACGTCCAAATTCCTCTTGTCAGCGTCCAAGTGTCTTGGCTTCATTTTATTCCCAACAATCCTCCCCTAAACTTGATATCTACTCTAGTAATCAAGTTTCTGAATAAAAACTAAGTACAAGGAGGATTCTTACAAATCTTATTAAGTTGGAAATAAATATATCTAATCATATCTTTGCCAACGTCACTTGTATAATCCATCTCCAGCTCTGTTGACACCATTTTCTTCAAAACTTCTTTGGACATAGGATATTCAGCATCCACAAGAAGATATTCAGAAAACTTTGTGTAGGATTGTATTTTCTAAGGATGAGGCATGTTATAGAATATCTATTGAGATGGATGGAGAAATGGAAAACTTAGAGAGAGAAAGGTAGAGAGAGAAAGGAGAGAAGAAAGGAAATGGTTGATTATGTGAAATGTGTGTAAACACTAAGTGACCAACCCCTCCTAACATGCTAGGAGGGGGTTTATATAGCCCACCCTACATGTGGGCTATATGGACTATATTGGATCACGAGCCCAATATCATTGGAGTGACCGATCCTTTCTAAATACGTAAAATCGTATTTCCAACAATCTCCCCCGAAGGGAGGTCACTCCAAGTTACAATGTCCTAAATAGTCTATAGCTCGTGATCTATGCTAATAATGATGTGACCGATACTTTCCTTGGAAAAACGTATTTCCAACAATTATCTCCCCCAAAGGGAGGTCACACTATTTTACAAAATCTTAAACCTAGCATACTATGCTTGAGTCTTCGATCTTGTTCTTGTGATTATGATTGATGTGATCTTTGACTTTAGTCTTGAGCATGTTTTCTTGCCTTGACCTTATGCATTCATCACTTGTGATATTCGCCTCCTCGTGACTTCATGTTCCACATACTTATACTTTTATAAATTCTTGAAAGCTTCAGAGTTTGATACAGCGGAAGACTTGACTTTTAGAATTTCTTGAATTTGTTGAAATATTAAGTGCATATAGTATAAGCATGTGTTGACGACTTCTTCTGGATTAAACACCACAATGCCACCTTCTTGTTACGCTGCATAAGACAGTTAGCAACAAAACATATACACGGATGAAATGGCCTTGAACATTTCATTCTAATTCGGTAGCATTTTACCTCCGGTCGGTGAAGACCGTTGGACGATATAAAAATATCGTACTTGTGACAGGTAGTTTCAATTAAGAATCTCCTTAACAAGATTTCGCGGGTAAACCCGTTCTCTTTATTCGACCGTCCAAAGCTGACTGTGAACATAAAGAGTGAATCATTTGGATAATATTATCCACATGATTTGAAGCCGTCAATACATGTTCCTGGAACAAGTGAAATTCAATTAAGAACCGCACCATCGTTGCTTTCCAGTTGTCACGCGCTTGATTCGTATAGAATCTTGCAAGTCACCTACCAAGTGCTGTTTGAGGTTAACACTAGAAGGATTTCCACTCATCACTGTGAACACTAAGGTATCACTCTGAGTGTTCTGGCAAGATCACTAAGATATTGCGTAGAGGCCTAGAACGTGTTTAAATTCATTTAAGAAATTAAACCACTGTTGCTTTCCAGTTATCACAAGTTTGATTCATAAAGAATCGCACAAGTCACCTACCATGAGCTTTTTGATATTCACTCAAGAAGGATTTCCATCTTCATTGTAAATACTTTCGTATTACTCGGATGTTCAGGCAAGATCATGAAGATTTTGCGTAGGACTCTTAGGATCTTTCTTACTTTTCACAGTGTGTGAAGAAGCAAGGAAATATGAAAGTGTGTCCTAATGAGATATTTGATGATCTCAAATGGCTCTAGACTCAATAGTGCATTTTGGATTTTTAGTGATCGAAGGCTGGAGAGGAGTGCCACCATTTCAATACCAATTTATTCGGAGTGAATAATTTAATAGATAACGTGTTGTCTCCGTGTGATTAAAACAAATATCTTTTAAGAGATATCTGAGTTTGCTGGGATGGGTTGTGCCTTGCATCACTAGGTCCATGATGTCTGTCTTCAATATCAAGAATCATTAAACAATGATCTTAATAGCATATGTATTGACCCGGTTTCTGCCTAAGTTGTAAGGAGGGCTTCTTTCTTTACACCCTTTATCTTTACAATTCTTTTTCATTCTTCAACCCCTTCAATGCTTACCAATACGTCATCACTAGCACCTTGTTGTGATTGTTCCAGTGCTAACTTAAGTACTTGGTCGGCATTCAGCTACGTTCACAATCTTTCTCCATCTTTCCTAAGGACTACTATTTCTAGCTATGGAATGTCCTTGGGAAGATTCCTCCGGTTCTAGAGGAATCATTGGACTTTAACCTATCCTACCATCCTTATGTCACCACAATCTTCACCGTCGTGAATAGAGATGTTTTGGGTAAGTGTATGTTACCATGAAATCCATTTTGAAGCGCAAATCCATTTTGCTCCCCCTTAACATATGCCACGATATCCGAAAACATTTCGCACATGTCGGGATGAGCTATCACGTTAAGTCAAACCATTTATGATTAATCATTTCCCATATTAAATCACATTTTCTCCCCCATATTAAAAATATTAATCCAATCGATGTTTTTAATATCAATTGATTTAATAGCATTTTAATAAAATTTGGGAAGAAAGGTGCAAATCCAATTATCTTCATGAATTACACAAGCTCCCCCTCAAATTAATGAGGGTGTACTTGAAACGTAAATTAAATACCTTTTAAACACAAGTGTAAGGTATTTATCACGTGCAAAGATCATATATGATAATGTATTCACAAGATTAGCAATTTACGAGGTTGTACCTGAATGATGAAGAACATCATATGAAAGATTCACATGGTTCTTGTTCACGAATGTTGGTCACCTCGTCACGTCTGAAGTTATCTCTTGACTCCATGTGTATGATTGATATCATTGTCTTGACACCAATATGTGAAGTTGGTACTCTCGGCATCAAGGATTCTGAATGCTGGACAATTGCTCCCCCTCAATTGTTTGACCCGTGTTCTATTGAAAGAGTTGTAGTCGCCGTTTCAGTAGTCGCATCGTCGAGAATGTAGATATCAATTGTAAATTGCTACGGTTGGTGGAGATGATAACTTCATAAAAACAAGATTTCTCTTGTTTTAACAAATAAATGCACTGACACGTACATAAATTTGTGTTAGATTGTGTTATTACGTAAACATAATCCCTTACATGGTTATAAAGTAAACCATGCCCGAGAAAATTAATTCCCGTTGTTGAGTCAAAGCTTTCCGGTGAAATGCTTGACTTTAATATGAAAAGCGGGTTACTATCTGAAATAATAGCAAACCATTTTGAGCATGTTTTAAAACATTTGAACTTCTGCTCGAACTTTATTTACAACCCCGTGTCATTATTGAATGACATTCTAGTATCGTAAATATTATCGATTCCAGAAGACATGCTCTTTTTATCAAAACATTTTTTGAACACACAATTTTGAAAGATTTAGAAAACCTTTTTGAGGAATTATCGAAAAATTGTGTTCAACGTTTTGAAAACCAATTACTTGAGCTTAAGATGTTGAATATCTTGCAAAACGAGCTCAAGTCCGAGAAGTTGTAAACTTCCCGTTGTTAAGGATAAGTTTATCATCGGCGATAAACTTTCCTTTTAACTAAAGAACGAGTCCTAAGTTGACATTTACTTAGAAGTCGTGTTCATGAGCTTGAAAACTTTGAATGTTTTAACGGAAAGCTCATGACCAAGAAAGATGAATTTCTCGTTATGAGGAAAAATTTTCTTATTTAAAAGATACACTTTCCTTTTTGAGCTTAAAACTTGGAATGTTTTAATACAAGCTCATGACCGAGAAAATTTAATTTCCCGTTACAAGGATAAGCTATCTTTAAAGATAAGCTTTCCTAAAATTGAAGTCCGAGTTAGAGTCTGATATTTAACTGTAAATCATTGTGCATGAGCTTAAAAACTTGGAATGTTTTTAACATAAGCTCATGCCCGAGAAAAATTAATTTCTCGTTGTGAGGATAAGTTTATCATCGGTGATAAACTTTCCTTTCTCTGAAGATCGGGTCATCGTCTGATATTTAACAATGAACCATTTTTACACGAGCTTAAAACCATTGAATAGTTTTAAAGTAAGCCCGTGCCCGAGAAAATTTAATTTCTCGTTTTTGAGGATAAGTTTATCATCGGCGATAAACTTTCCTTTATTTGAAAATCGGGTCATCATCTGATATTTAATGATGAACCATAGTGCATGAGCTTAAAAAACTTCGAATGTTTTTAAATTTAGCTCATGCCCGAGAAAACTTAATTTCTCGTTAAGAGGGTAAGTTATCGTTACGTAGATAAACTTCCCTGTCTCTGAAGTCCGGGTCATCGTATGTCATTTAACGAGGAGCCATTGTGCATGAGCTTACAAACTTGGAATGTTTTTCGATATAAGCTCATGCCCGAGAAAACTTAATTTCTCGATGTTAGGATAAGTTTATTATCGGCGATAAACTTTCCTTTCTTTAATGAGCGAGTTACAGTCTGTGATGTGACTGTAAGTCCTTGTGCAACTTAACTGCGAGTCCCCTGAGACACTAGTTTCTTAGATATCAACTTCTTCAGCAACCAAACTCTAAGAGTGTCCTTAATTGAATGGTATACAATGATTGGACCGCTTCGTTCTTTTGGAACATCCTCTTTGGTACCTGCATTTTCATTAGGAATTTGCATGCTTTGATATGGGTTAGCGATATCTATCTTAGAAGCAAGTGGGGGTTCACAGTTGGCCTTACTTGTGCCAGAGGTGACATGAGGAGATGAGTCACTTGTCTTAGTTGGCAAACGTTTCCTTTTATAAAAAACCTTAAGTTCAGGCTTAAGTGGTGTATCATCCTTTTCAATTTCCTCCCTAGTAGTCTTAGTAGAATCGGAGACTATCCTAGTTAAAGGGCACTCGTTTCCTACAAGAGTGAAAGTTCTACCAGTGGGGCACCACATTTTACCCATGGGTTTAATTTTAGCAACCCACTGGGATTTAAGTCTAGCACAGGAGTTCACCTCATTAAGTAGTTTCTTGATACAAGAATCATGATTTGCCGTAAAGACACATTTTCTACATGTTTTACAAGTAGCATATTTAATGTCCTAGTAAGATCTAGAATTCCTGGACGATTGATTGATGCTCCTAGGATTTGACATGCTACGGTTAGCAGTGTTGGGTAATCTAGAAGGCATCTGTCTAGGTTTGAAAGTCTTATCTCTTACTTGTGTCTTTTGAATAGCTTCCCTTAGACCAGATTTTTAGTGAACGTCATTTGAACTAGTTCGAGACGTGGTCTTGGTATTTTTAGAGAAACTAGAGGCAATCATGTGATTAGGTCTTGCTAAAGCTGTTTTCGTCACATTGGGCCTAGTTGCAGGAGTGACTGGTCTAGAAAGATGAACCAAATCAACTTGGGAGGCAAACCGCGGTCTCGAGGATTGTGGTCGCTCGGATCTAAATGCAGTCAGTTGTCTAACGAACTGATTTGTAGGCGGTTTCCCCAAGATTGATGTTTTTTCAAGCTTAGTGTCCACACTAGTTCCTTTGGTTTTCCTCAATTCGTTTTTCAACGCAGCTATAGCAAAGACCTTTTCCTGTACTTGAGCTTTTAAGGTCTCATTCTATTTGAGCAATTCATCTTGGGATGCCAACTTAGATTCAAGCAACTTAATTTGTTTCAAAAGATTATCCTTTTCAGCTTTGGAATCTAGAACAGTTTGATCCAATTTTCGTTCAAGAACAACGTTTGACTTTTCAAGTTTTTCAAAATATGTTTCATATTTCTCCGTTTTCTTTGAAAATTCAATTTTGGCATCCTCAAGCTCTTTGGATTGCTGAGCTAAAATGGTTTCAAGCTCTTCAGTCCTAGACACAGAATTGGTTAAAGAAGCAGTCATAAAACTATTAGCAGGATTGTTAATTAGCGCATTCATTTCAGATAACATATGAAGAATATTATCTGTACCTGACACATCGGACCAAAAAAATTTTTTGAGACCACCGAATCGAAAACAATAAACACGATCCAAGGATTGAACCGAGGCTCTGATGCCAATTGTTGATTTGCTATTTGGCTAATCCGGTGGTCTAACATGGTGGTAAATGGTAGCCATTGTTGAGAGAGAGAGAAGAGAGGTTGTGTGTGAAAGGTTAAGAAAAGTGTATATTGAAAATGAAAAGAACAAATGAAAAACACAAGCAACACCCCTCCTTGGAAGCCTAGGAGGGGTATATATAGTCACACACCATACACTTAACTATACATTGAACTTAGTCTAGTCTAAGCGTGTGTGACTATGATAACTAATGGGAATTCTTAAATGTCGTCACATAAAGTGAATTTCCAACACTTTGTAGTACTCAAGTGATATACACCAGCTACTGAATGTAAACGCCATTGAAGTCCACTGACATCATCAAGATCCTTCCAAACTGGATCTTCTTCATCCGGTGCACACATTCTCTTGAATGTTAACCAAATCTTTATTCCATTGACTGTAGTAGGTGCTTCAGTCTCATACTTGGCCTGCATCAACCTCCAAAGGTCTACTAAGTCTTCCCTATCCAGGCTTGCAAACAAATACATAAGAGTAGTGAAAGTAAGTACCTCTTTCCCATATCTGCCAATCATCCAAAACCCACTTGCATCTTCATCATAGTGAACTATAGGGTTTCTGGAATCATGAGGTAACACTTCTACCATATGTGAAGCTTCCAAAGGTGAGAGCTTAATACTTCTTCTAATAACAGCTTCACTAGGATTCACTCTATCCATATTTTCTGGAAACTCAAGTAGAACTCCCTTCTTCAATGGTCTTGGTTTAACCAAATCCTGTTGGATCTGCATCTCTTCTGCAAGTTCTTCCTTTCTTTCATTTGAAAGAAGTCTGATAGTGTTCTGCTCTTGCACACTTGCCCATATAGGATAAGCCTTATATTCCAACTCATCAAAAGATAATCCCTGCAACTTCTTAAAAGTCCAACCTGTTTGATGACATCTGAGCAACATGTAGTAGAGCTCCCTCCTAGCCGTCTTAGTCTGTGAAAGAACTTTGCTAGCTTTATATTTCAGAATCACCTTGCAATCCCTTTGAACTCTTAGTAGAATCTCCAAACCCCAAATTTGATATGATAAAGTCATGTCTGGATTTTCCATTACCTTATTTTCCCATGCAAAGTACATCTGAGCAACTTCAGGCATCTCATAATCCACCTGATTCTTCAAATCTGCAATCTTTTACTTTGCCAACTCATCACCATATTCAAGTCTCTTTGGTTCTTCAATAATCATTACACTTGAATCTGTACTCTCATCATCACTTCCATCCTTACTCTCAATAGCAGTTTCCTTCATCCTATCTTCTTTCTCAAGTTGTGCAGCCAACATGGAATCAAACTTTACTTGGGCTGCATCCTTGGGAACTACTGTTTCTACCATGATCCCTTTACCCTTATCTAATATGTCAATGGTTGGTAAAGCTGATGATGGTACATGTGTAGACACATCCTTGATGATATCTGATGACTGGGATACATCAACCATACCTGCAGGTCTATCAACGTCCAAAACCTGTGTGTCAACACCTAAATTACTCCTATCAGCGCTTTGCTTGTCAACGTCAAAAACCTGCTTGTCAACACTCAACTTACTCTTGTTAGCGCTTGGCTTAGAAACCTGTTCCAACATCTCCATAAACAAAATCTTTTTTGGAGTTGCCAGTGAAACATCAATAACTGGCCTCTCCTTCAAGCTGGTCAAAGCTTCAGCCATTTCCACACCAATAGAACCACCTGATCCTTTGTCACTTAAATTAAATGGCTCAGTAGCAGCTTCCTCCCCTTTGTAAGAATCCTCCCCTGATGAAAGGACCTTTGTCTGCCTTCTCCTAGTCTCAGCAGCTTCCAAAACAACAATCCTCTCCCTCAATTGCTTGAGTTCAAGGCCTTGTGTAGAGACAATATGTACAAGGTCTGCATTTTGCTTTTGCAAGCTAATGCAGACAACCGTCAATTCCAACAATGTATAGGGTTCAAATCTGCCCTCCTCTAGAATGGGAATTTGACCTCCCAAAGTAGAGTCATGGGGCATGGATGGGGTCTTAATGATGTTAGGACTGGCTTGGCCTGCATCTAAGCGAGTACCAATAGTCCTAGCCCTACCGATGCCACCAACCACACTTGTGGTGGTGGTTCTATCTGCAACATGGCTAGGACCACCAGAGGAGAACACTCCAGTTGTCCTTTGGCGTTTTTCCATCCTAAAGTGTGACAACCCTAGATTTTGGATTTGTCACTTTTGACTGTTTGACTTTGATTATGTGCTTAGTGTGCGTTTACAAGCATCATGTTTATATTTGAGCCTTGGATTGGATGTTAGTCATCGTTCGTGTATTGCGTGGTGCATTATATAATGTTATGAATGGGATAGTTCGTGCTCATTAGTTCACATGGATGTGACTATGATAGAATGCGGTGCTATCTTAGGATTTTATGTGTACGTATAAGTATAATAGTAAATCGTATTTTTACGATTTAGGGTTTAGCGTTTAGAGGTCTCGGATGAGGTATTTAGTCATGGGAATAATTTATGGGATGGTTTTAAGTCATTTAGGACTTAGTTATAAAGTTTATTTCAAAATTTGAGATTTTTTATAAAAGTGTATATTTTACGTCTTTTACGGTAAAACGCGTAAATTTGACTAGTTTTACGGTTTTGAGGTTTTGGAGGTTTTAGGAGCTGAAATAAATTAAGTTAAATTAAGGTATTATTTATAACATTATAATAAGTAATAAAAAGAAAAAAAAAATAAAAAAAGCTATAGTCGGTTTGGTTTGGACGCAAGAAAGAAAAAGGGGAAAAAGGAAAGTTTGTTTTGGGCTTGGACTAGAACATAAGGGTATTAAAACAATATCAGTGAAGGAAAAAAAACACACGATTCTTTATAAAAAAAAAGAGAAACGCAGCCATCGAGGGAAAAAAAGAGAAGAAGAAAAATTAGGGTTTTTCAAAATCTTGATTTTTGATCAATTGAAGGTACAATCTTGTTTAATGTTTGTTCTTATTTAATTAAACATGTATACATCATCATATGATAGATTTAGGTTAGGGTTTTAATAAAAATCGGTATTTTAAAGAGTTCATGATGATTACATAAATTAGGACTTGTAATTAGGGGGATTAGGGTTAATTAATGAGGTTGATTTTGTTAAACCCATTTTTAAAAACTGGGCAGAATTTTGAGTCAATTATTTTGATCATATTGGGAGTTCTACAAAATCTTATTTTACGATCCAAGTATCCCTGAAAAGTTAATTGAAGTGGCTTTCCAATGCAAGAAGTTAGAACTAAATTGGAGGTCGGTAAGTGGGTCAAAAACAGGTTACAACAGTCGGAGGTCAAAACAGTTTTGAATTCAGCCTGTTTTCTTTTTATGTTTTGGGTTGTTTGGGGTACTTAGGGTTGCATTGGGATCTTCTCACGAACATGAGAGATGGTTTATATATTTTAGTAAGTATCTGCTCTTGGGCTACGTTTGTGGTTTAGGGTAAGATCCCCTAATAGTAACAAACCTTTTGTATGTTTAAAATCAGTAAAACTAGAATGACAAAAGTATATATATATATATATATATATATATATATATATATATATATATATATATATATATATATATATATATATATATATATATATATATATATATATATATATATATATATATATATATATATATATATATATATATATATATATATATATATATCGGGGCCTTAACATTAGCTTTAAGGTTAGGGCAAGTGGGAGGTGTTAGCTAACATATGTAAGGGTATGAATATTCCTTTTACAGAAACCATGGGTATGTTTAAGTGGATGTTTGACTTAAAGTTTGGAGACCTAAAATTGGGACTGTTTTGTGTAAAATATAAACGGGATAGTTATTTAACTTCAACCAGTTAAGGACTTGTTAGGTAAGGTTAATGGGGGTGATTAGAGCTTATCAATGAGATATTTATATGGGAATAGGCTAGATGTCCATCATAGGTTGATGAGCCATCTTAGTGATTGGTTCATGTATTGATTGCGTGTTTTTGGTTTGTTAGCTTGTTGCTAGTGCGAGGACTTGTGAAGAAGCAATCAGGCGAGTTCATAGTCCCATTTTTGCTACGTTTTTAAATGTTTTTCCAGTATGGTATGGAGATGACACTTGTGGTGTTCATAAAATCTTTCGGTACTATATTTTTATAAATGTTTGGACATAGATGTGTTGTTGTGTGACATGCGTGCTTATGTGTTCGCATATGTGCTTTTATGTGAATCTTGTTTGGATTGTGATTGGCTTTGGTACATAGATGTATGGGCGTCTATGAGACCAGTTGTGATGTGTGTGGAGCGTGGGGCACGATCCGTCCTGAGTTCTTGGTTCTGAGTTGTTGGTTCGTGGGGCACGATCCGTCCTGAGTACTTGTGCATCGTCTCTTAGGAGGCAAGATATCTCGACGGGGATATAGTTCATCTTCCACATGTGGTGTGGGAAAGATCCGGATAGTGTGGTGTGTGTTCTTGTGTGTGTGACGGGATACTTCTTGATTGTTATAGTGTGCTTTGTGAATTGTAGATGTGATTGGTACTTGGATTGAGTTTTGTTGTGGATGCATGTAGCATGATTATCGCATTATGGTCCATTTCTATAAATTGTTTTTCTTGAACTTATTTACAGCGAATGTCAAGGTTTCTTATGATGTTCTAGATAACTTAAACCTATGTTCTCACCAACTTTATGTTGACAGATTTTAGTGTCATTTTCAGGTGAGGTAGTTGTGCAAGATGATGTTAGAAGTGGCTAGAGTATAGAGGCTGCTAGGATTGCATTCAGAGGAATCCCTTTCCTCTTAGATTTTATTTTGTCTTTTGATTTAGTAAATTGTTTGATACCTATATGCTTGATGTGTGTTATTTGAATTTCTTTGGTAAGAGGTAGGCCTGTTACCTACTTACCTAGACGCCTACATTATTTGAGATATTGTCATGACATTGTGTCACCTTTTTATGACATTTCTATTTGATTTAGTTAACTCTATAGACACGCTATTGTTGTGATGATATCCATATGTCGCGCCCCAGATTCCGCCATGGTGGGGTGTGACAAAATGGTATCAGAGACAATGGTTATAGAGAATTAGGTTGCCTAGTCGCGTAGCCTAGTCTATAGCTTAAGGGTCCCTACATATAGGCGTCATAGGGGTATGTGTGCATTTTATAATAGTTGATATGTTTGGATGTTATTTTTGCGATGTTTGTTAAGTTATGAACTAGTATGGTTCATACTTAACTACATGTTATTTTCTTTACGAGTTTTGACTAGTGCGGGTTGAACCATAGTCGTATACGCTAGTCATTGTTGGATTTCGTTTGATTATATTTTCATGTTCTTTATACATTTTGAATTTTGTCTACGCTGGTTCGGCTGGACTATGAGTTTATTTGTTTCATGCATTGGCTATGTTATTTTAATACATGGGATTTTGGATCTTATTTTATGTTGTGGTTATGTGCTTATATGAGTTGTAGGATCTATGTGCTTATTTGAATTGGTAGACTGATGTTATATGTAGTATTAATTCTTATAAGTGTCATCATAGGAGGGAGTGCATTAGTGAAAGGGGACTGGTATAAGTATGGTGGCCAACATAGTTATACAAGTACCACGACATCAATGGATTCCTAAGTATGGTTGTATGAAAGAGGGTTAATACATGCTTGTATAGTATATGTTGTATGGACTTGAGTGTATGTACGTGTATGCCTATATATGCATATATCCCTTCTACTTATCGGTTGTGTTCTTAGGATGGTTTTCTAGCTCTCTCTCTTTGGGATGTTCAATTTCAGTAGTAGCGCATTTATCGAGTCCTCATTTCACGTGTTTGTTTGTACGGTACTTTTGGTGTAGAAGCTATTGAGAGGGTGGAGATTTATTTTGGAATAACGATATCTTTTGTTTTAAGTCTTACATGGTAAAAAAAACTTGCAAATAGTAAAATAAAAATAGTTGTTGGTAGTCGATAAAATGAGGGTAAAGTGTCGAAAACGTGTTTGAAATAAGGTGGAATATAAATTGTTTAACATATAAGCATGGCTTATTTGTTTTTTTAAAATATTTTGGTTTTGATCACCTAAAGTTATTGTTCTTTAGTTAAAATTTTGTTCTATTTAGTTAAATATGTTAAAATCATGTAATTAATCATATGATGGGTGAGAGTTTTAATTTTCTGGAATTAAAATAAATTAGGTTTTAAATTTGGTAATTAATGAGGGGTTTTAGGGTTTAAAAAAAATCGTTTTTTTGGAATAAATCGGAGTAGGCAGAAACTGTCGCTAAACTGTCAAAATATGTCGCTAACTGTCAGAAACTGTCGCTAATGCCTAGGCAGATTTTGAGTAAAATCGTTTTGGTTATAAATTATTCGTTTTTATGTTTTTGGGTGATTAAAAAGCCTAAAATTATATACTCGGGACGTACTTTTCAAATATTCAGAATGTTTAGCAAATTAAGGTCAGTAGCTAAGTCTAATTAATTGTACAAGTGTCGAGTTCAAGGTTAATTTTCGGACAACATGGTTTAAACTCGTGTTTTGGGTATTTTGGAGTAATAAACACTTGGAGGGTTAACATAGAGATGAGCTGGGATGGAATTTGAGAGTTCTTTGGAGTTTAGAATACTTGGTTATATTTGATGAGTTTTGATTTATGGTATTTATGAGTAAGACTGAAATCGGGGTGACAGTTTTAAACCCGTCGAGTTATGTGATGGCTCCTAACTTAGTTTCAAGACAATTCTTGTTTGATGAGTTGCGAGATTTAGTTAGGTTTATTACATAACTTTATGGTTTTAATAAGTTTCCTCGTAGACGGTTAAGGCTCATGTGTTGTTGGTTGAGATTATTTATTATAAATTAAGTTTACGCTTGAACGTGAAGGTTTTATCAGGGATATGTATCCTCGTTTGTTTGCTGAGAATAAGTTTGAGTTTGGGAGTAAATCTCGGGACGAGATTTCTATTAGGAGGGAGTGATGTGACAACCCTAGATTTTGGATTTGTCACTTTTGACTATTTGACTTTGATTATGTGCTTAGTGTGCGTTTACAAGCATTCTGTTTATATTTGAGCCTTGGATTGGATGTTAGTCATCGTTCGTGTATTGCGTGGTGCATTATATAATGTTACGAATGGGATAGTTCGTGCTCATTAGTTCACATGGATGTGACTATGATAGAATGCGGTGCTATCTTAGGATTTTATGTGTACGTATAAGTATAATAGTAAATCGTATTTTTACGATTAAGGGTTTAGCGTTTAGAGGTCTCAGATGAGGTATTTAGTCACGAGAATAATTTATGGGATGGTTTTAAGTCATTTAGGACTTAGTTATAAATTTTATTTCAAAATTTGAGATTTTTTATAAAAGTGTATATTTTACGTCTTTTATGGTAAAACGCATAAATTTGACTAGTTTTACGGTTTTGAGGTTTTGGAGGTTTTAGGAGCTGAAATAAATTAAGGTAAATTAAGGTATTATTTATAACATTATAATAAGTAATAGAATCTTATTTTACGATCCAAGTATCCCTGAAAAGGTAATTGAAGTGGCTTTCCAATGCAAGAAGTTAGAACTAAATTGGAGGTCGGTAAGTGGGTCAAAAGCAGGTTACAACAGTCGGAGGTCAAAACAGTTTTGAATTCAGCATGTTTTCTTTTTATGTTTTGGGTTGTTTGGGGTACTTAGGGTTGCATTAGGATCTTCTCACGAACATGAGAGCTGGTTTATATATTGTAGTAAGTATCTGCACTTGGGCTAAGGTTGTGGTTTAGGGTAAGATCCCCTAATAGTAACAAACCTTTTGTATGTTTAAAATCAGTAAAACTGGAATGACAAAAGTATATATATATATATATATATATATATATATATATATATATATATATATATATATATATATATATATATATATATATATATATATATATATATATATATATATATATATATATATATATATATATATATATATATATATATATATATATATATATATATATATATATATATATATCGGGGCCTTAACAGTAGCTTTAAGGTTAGGGCAAGTGGGAGGTGTTAGCTAACATATGTAAGGGTATGAATATTCCTTTTACAGAAACCATGGGTATGTTTAAGTGGATGTTTGACTTAAAATTTGGAGACCTAAAATTGGGACTGTTTTGTGTAAAATATGAACGGGATAGTTATTAAACTTCAACCAGTTAAGGACTTGTTAGGGAAGGGTAATGGGGTGATTAGAGCTTTAATGAGATATTTATATGGGAATAGGCTAGATGTCCATCATAGGTTTATGAGCCATCTTAGTGATTGGCTCATGTATTGATTGTGTGTTTTTGGTTTGTTAGCTTGTTGCTAGTGCGAGGACTTGTGAAGAAGCAATCAGGTGAGTTCATAGTCCTATTTTTGCTACGTTTTTAAATGTTTTTCCAGTATGGGATGGAGATGACACTTGTGGTGTTCTTAAAATCTTTTGGTACTATATTTTTGTAAATGTTTGGACATAGATGTGTTGTTATGTGACATGCGTGCTTATGTGTTCGCATATGTGATTTTATGTGAATCTTGTTTGGGTTGTGATTGGCTTTGTTACATAGATGTATGGGCGTCTATGAGACCAGTTGTGATGTGTGTGGAGCGTGGGGCACGATCCGTCCTGAGTTCTTGGTTCTGAGTTCTTGATTCGTGGGGCACGATCCGTCCTGAGTACTTGTGCATCGTTAGGAGGCAAGATATCTCGACGGGGATATAGTTCATCTTCCACAGGTGGTGTGGGAAAGATCCGGATAGTGTGGTATGTGTTCTTGTGTGTGTGACGGGATACTTCTTGATTGTTATAGTGTGCTTTGTGAATTGTAGATGTGATTGGTACTTGGATTGAGTTTTGTTGTGGATGCATGTAGCATGATTATCGCATTATGGTCCATTTCTATAAATTGTTTTTCTTGAACTTATTTACAGCGAATGTCAAGGTTTCTTATGATGTTCTAGATAACTTAAACCTATGTTCTCACCAACTTTATGTTGACAGATTTTAGTGTCATTTTCAGGTGAGGTAGTTGTGCAAGATGATGTTAGAAGTGGCTAGAGTATAGAGGCTGCTAGGATTGCATTCGGAGGAATCCCTTTCCTCTTAGATTTTATTTTGTATTTTGATTTAGTAAATTGTTTGATACCTATATGCTTGATGTGTGTTATTTGAATTTATTTGGTAAGAGGTAGGCCTGTTACCTACTTACCTAGACGCCTACATTATTTGAGATATTGTCATGACATTGTGTCACCTTTTTATGACATTTCTATTTCATTTAGTTAACTCTATAGACACGCTATTGTTGTGATAATATCCATATGTTGCGCCCCATATTCCGCCATGGTGGGGTGTGACATAAAGTCTGGGGGTGAAGAAGATGATGTGGATTGGGTTTCAGTTTGAAGGTTAAGGGGTGTTTGGGTTTGAGGTAAAAGGGTGTCAGCGTTTAGATTTGGAATGTCAATGCAAACATTTAACGTGTCAGCATTGAAGGGTTCTTGGTCAATATCCATTTGCTGGGGTGATGGTGATGGTATAGGTAATGGGTCTGGTTGTGGTAGTGGGTCTGGTTGAGGTTGTGCTGCTGCAATAACAGCAAGCATGGCTTGGGTAAGGGGTAAGTCTCTGTGTGGTGGTGTATTCATCTTTCTTAAAATTGCTTTCTTTTGCACAGGGATTTTATAAAAATCATTGTGATCCCTAGTACAATACCTTTGTTCATCAAACACCATTTACAAAAATCTTGGGTAAGCAAGAGTCATCTTGCTACCCTTGTTATGACACATGCCATCAAAAAACATTTTAGAAAAATTATATTTTCGCCCAGTAGCAATACACACAATGGCACTCCCAATTGATCTGTTAATTTCATTGTGTTCAGTACATTTGGGACTCAAACATTGAAGAATGACATGTATCAAGTACTTCCAAGCTGGGGGAAATTCCTGTTTTGAATATTTGCTTAAAGTTCCCTCTTCAGGGAAAGGATAACCCAAAGCTTGAAGTCCTTGTTCTAGCTCACCAATGGGTAGGGTGGTTATACCATCTGCATCATTAAGATGCAAAGCCTGGCAAACCAAGGCTTCAATAACCACCCATTAAATCCCATGTACTGTAGCAGGCAATGTAGTCACATTATTTACCGTTGAGGAAGTAACAGTATTCCAAAACTGTTTAATATGAGTGACAGGGATAAAGAGGAGCATGAGAAAGTGCATACCTTATTGGGGATGCATTTAAATACTCCACCATCTGAGTATATTGGGAAAACAGAGCATTATCAGCCTCTAAATAGGCAACCATGTTGTGCTGACTTCTGAACCCCAATTCCAAATCATTTGTTTTAAACTTAGGCGCCATTGATATAGAAAGCTATGATAAATGTTATGAAAGATGAATGTGTGCGAAAAATTAGTTAGACAAGAATAAGTAGTTACCATGTTTCAAAATAATGAGCCAAATATATAGGAGAGGTGAAAACATGTGATTGGTCAAAGATGAGGCAGTTATTTTCAAAATATAATGATTAAAATCTTGAAAAAGATATAACTTATCTTGTGCATTAATAAAAAGTTACCAACTCCTAAAATTACGGCCCAATTCATCAAAAATAACAACTGGGTAGGACCCAATGTGTATCAACGGTAAAAAATAACGCAACAACGCCCAACGGCTATATTCTTGTCAATGATGGATTTTGCCATGTCAACATCAAAATTGGTCCTAACAACATTTGGAAATAAAACTGTCAACGTCCAAAAATAAAAGTAAGTGATGAGACTGTATTTATACATAGTCTCATCGTCCAAATCGGGCTTAAAATGCTTAAAATATCGTCAAAATACCCATATATGTGCTTGTGTTTGTTCATTGTGTATTTTAGGTATGGATATCGTGAATTCACCAAAAGATCAAAGGAATCAAGCAAAAACGAACACGGGAAACGAAGCCGCACAAAGAACCGGGCCCGAATCATGAATTTCTAGTCAAGTCCTTGAAGATTGAAGAATTGGCAAGAATGGTCCCTCTACTTTTGAAGACTTGACATTTTACACCCTTGCAAAACTCATAATTGCATTTGGGTCCCTAAAATGTTGATTATATACAAGTTTGGTCCTTGAAGATAGCTTGAATCACAAGATTGATCCTTGTTATTAAGTTTGCTAAACTTTGGTGCCAAAAATGACAAATTGAGCAAAGATATTACAAAGGGAGGAAGTTTTGGCTGTTTTTATTTGAAGTGAAGAAACCATGGGAGTATAGGGACCATTTCTGCACAAGCAACAAAACTTGTCCCACCATTCACCATCTGCCACGATGGATTCCACCAAGTCACGGTTATATTTTTTAATCCTTATTTTTAAACCAAAAAAACTGGCGGTTAACATTGGTATTAAACCTAAATAAGATTAAACCCACCTTAATCAAAGTTCTTCATCACTAAGAACCCTAATTCACAAAGCCTTAATTACCCAATTGTAAAAACCCAAGTTTTCCAGATCAAACATTTACCCCACTCTCACTTTATCCCACACCCTAAAACACTCTCCCGTGACTTGGTGGGACCCCACGTGGACTCCCCTGCTCCCCCTCTTTGGGCAAATTCAGAATCTTAGCAGAAATCCAACGCTCCAAATGAAAACTTCCTCCCAAAGGAATACAAAGGACGCTCAAGATCATTTGAAGACAGCTATTTACATCAAGATCACATGGGAGCTCATTTTTGACCAAGACTTTGACTTGATTTTCAAATTTTCAGAAAGGGCAATTTAGGGATTACAATGACTAGGGTTTTTAGTATCTAGATTGTTCTTCCTTTCAGTATATATAGAGGTCGACCTGTGACCTCTATTTCTTGTTCCAATTTTTGTAAAAACTTTATATTATTAATGAAAATGAAAATATGCAGTTTTTATGATATTGAGTTCCATGTTACTGTTTTAGTGTAAGTGATTGTTTTATTTTGAAAGGTTAGTCAGAGTTTTTAGGAAGAAAGTGTTAATCTCTTTGAGTTATTTTCAGAAAAGTGTGTGTTTCTTTTAGCAAATTCCTGATAAAAGCTTTCCAAAAAATTGAAATCCGTGTTTAACTAAAGTGAAAGTGGAGGTTTAACACGTATCTTAATCTTTATCAAGTTTTTATCAAGTTCTCTTAAAGTATCTAGTGGTTTCAAAGTTGGTACTCAAAAACCTGTTTTCTAAGATTTTTTTTAAAAATCTTTTATTTCACCACTTACTGTAGCAAAAGCTACAAGCCACAAGCTTGTAGCCTTTGCTACTTGAAGATTGTTACTTGTTGGTTGTGTTTGTGCAGGATTTCAAGAAACAAGCAAATCCTCATTACCAATCCCTCATTTTTCCTTTTTTTTGAAGATATTTTGCACCCTGGTTCAGTTGTTGAACCTCAGCAGGGTTCTTGCACTTCTCATAAGCTCTCCATTAAGCTAAAAAACGAATTAAGGAAGGCCTCAGCCCCTAAGTAAGGCTTGAACCCCTTTTTTCACTTTTTCTTGATTTTTGAATGAATTTATGTGATTAAGTGTTGAATCTGTTTTCATGTTGTTTAATATGCTCAAACTTGATTCTTACTGTCTTTTATGCATGTTAGGTTTATATAAAATCAGTTTGATTAATTTTTAAAAGCTTTTGGTTTGATAAAAATCTGTTTTTCATAATTAAGGGGTGTTTGGATTTAAGTGTTAAGCTTTAATTAGTCACTAGTTTAGGTTTAATACTAGTCTAGGTTGGTTTTAATTAATAACACTAGGTTGTATCAGTAGAAGAGTTATACTTTAGATCACTTTAAAAGCATTTGCAAGTTAAAAATTGGCCCTTATAGCTTTAAAATCAGTAAAGTGTCAAAATATGCTTGATTTAGCTTTATTTTGCCCCCCAATTTGCTTGAGCTGTTATATATTAGGACAATCTAGGACTATAGATAGCTTTTACTTGATTTGGATAGTTGTTGTGCAAGTTTACAAGCTTTAAAAATCGATTTTGAGCACACTAGTAGTCAACTGCCCCCCCCCCCCACAGCCCCTAGTTACATCAGCAACTGAACAGTGCTCCTTTTTGTGTGATTCTTGAACTGTGCTTGTGTTTTTTGTGCTTGCTGTGACTCCCCACAACCCAACTGGTTGTGGGGGTGCCCTTTGTTCCAAGTAAAATCAATTAACGAACCAGTTACAAGCAATCAAGTTCACAAACCCGTTTTTTTACATTAACAGTGGGAACCCAGTTCCCCCTGCCTTTGTTAAGAGTTCCCCCTGCTGTGCTACTGGACAAAAAGTCCAACAAGTCAACATCAGCAATCTTACTTTTTTGTCTTTTGTGATTTTTTTTAGGAATTAAGTCTTCATTCTTTTTGCATTATTTTTCTTTTTTAATTCTTGATTTTTCAGTATAGTTAATTTTGGAGTTACTGTTCATTTGATATTTTCTAGATTAATTGGCTATTTAAATTAACTTTTTAAATACTGTTTTTGTCATTTAGTGGTAAAAATACATATTTTTCTGTTTTAAAATTTTTCCTAGGTTTAGAATAATATTTTAAGATTTTTAGTCAAAAAGTTTTTCACTGTTCATTTTTTTATTATTTTTTATAATTAATTTAGTATAATTAGGGTTTAATTAATAAACTGTTTTGTCTTTTAGTGTAAAATTTTACATTTTTCAAACTTTTTCAATTTTCTACTGTTCATTAGAGTAATTTAGGATTTTTAAAATTGTTAAATTAATTTTGGCATTATTTTATTATTTTTTTAGGATTATTTTAATTTAAAAATAGTTTTAAGTCATAAAAAAATAGATAAATAGTTTTTAAAATTTTGAAAAAAATAGTTTTTAGTCTTTAAATAATATAAGTAACTTATTAGTTCAATAAAATAATATTTTGGGCATTTTGTTAATTATATTTAATTTTTGGGCTTTAATTAGCATTAAAAATTGAATATTTAATTAATAAAAGGTTTTAAAATATATTTGTTGGATTTTTATTCTTATTTATATTATTTAAGACTTAGTTTAATCTTTTAATTAATTTTTAGGTTTAATTTTTAATTTCGTCGCGTTTTACGTATTTACGTTCGCGTTTTACGTCATTACGTCGTAGTTTAATCGTAGTCGTAGCTCGTCTTTTATTTTTCTCTCTTGAAACCAAAAACGTCACTAATCCAAACATTGTTATTTTATTTTGGCACATAACACACACACCTCCTTCGAGAACGAACCCGCATTTATTCGGTTTCACGTTTTTTCCTAAAGCGTGCAACTTAATACTTGCCGCACTCATACGTTGTTTTCCTAAACGCGTATTTTCTACATCAATTTTTGGCGCCGCTGCCGGGGAGGTGTTTGTGTGCCATTATTATTAGTATCGTGTTTGTGTGAGTAGTGCGTTTTAGCTTTTCATTTTTTTGAAAACCGTGAATATCGTACATACTCATTTTTGTTATTTTTCATTACTATATTATAGTATCCAAATAAATCGTGTTTAATTTTCCTAAATTAAACACACAAATCAATCTTTTACTATATTGTAGATATATTGGTTTTCGTTTTTCTTGTTAATATATTATTACTATATTGTACTACGTAAGAACAAATAAATATACAAGTACTCCAAATACGTGAGAAATCACAACCTTGATTCGGGATTTCATCACTCGATCATTGTATTCGAATCCAAAGCAAAAGTTTAAAGGCAAAATAGATAAATACTTTCGTGAGGCTTAATTTCAACTAACACAAACTATAAGGTGGGTATAAGGCGGTTGTTTTTCACGACCTAAAGGAAAAAGGCTCTTAAGTGCTTCGCGCCGCCTCGTTTCCTCCGCTTGCTTGTGCGTGTTTTGAGAAAGAAGGCCAATCGAGGGTTTGCCGCCCAAGTATTATCTACGTATATTATATTTGCTTGTGTTTTCAATATTAAACCCTCTTGAACGTTTTGGTGTTCCACCAACGTTCTAAAGTCATCGAGAACGTTCACTCCACGTGATCGTTTTCATTCTTTGAGGCTCCTTTAATCGAGAAAGTCGATTCGAGGAGAGATTTGTAGATTTGTGTCTACGTAATACAACAAAAAATCCAAAAAAAGTTAAAAAACAATCAAAAACCAAAAAATTGAAAAAATAAAAAAGCCGCAAAAAGAATCTTCTTTGCTACCACCCATTCTACGCTTAGTGCATGCGCACTCGATCGAAGGACTATTCCAATTCTAGTGAAGCTTCGAATCGACGCAATCGTAATCGAAGGAATCGACGACGTAGACGAGAATTAGAAACCAACGTTCCTAATATCGTTGTTGAAGAAACCGTAGTGGAGATGGCCGACAATCATCCTATGATGGAATTGCTCCAAGCGCCCACCGAGGGTTATGGAGACGCGATCGTAATTCCCGCTATCGAGGCGGAGAATTTTGAGATCAAGAGCGGAATGCTCTCGTTGATCCAAGCTACGAAGTTTCGAGGTCGTGAAGCCGATAATCCTCACGACCATATTCGGAATTTTGATCGTCTTTTAGCCACGAGCAAGTTTAAGAACGTCGACACCGATGTCGTCAAGCTTATGCTTTTTCCGTACTCGCTCGATGGTGCCGCCAAGGATTGGTACGAGAAAGAGCCACCTAATTCCATTACTACGTGGAAGGATCTCGTTTCCAAATTCTTTAATTATTTTTTCCCACCGTCTAAGACAACGTTTTTCAAGAATGAGATTACGAAATTTGAGCAAAAACCGAATGAATCTTTTAGAGACGCGTGGGATCGTTTTAAGGAATTGCTTAGGCAATGTCCTCACCATGGTTTTTCCGAGTTGCACCAAATCGATACGTTTTACAACGGTCTTAATTTTCACGAACAAGACTCGTTGAATTCCGCCGCCGGTGGCAACTTTTTGTGTAAGACTCCGAGAGAAGCTTTGATAATTATCGAAAACCGATCCAAGGTTTACCAACTCCGCAATGCACCGAGTGTTGCCAATGTCGCCAATGTTAGTAGTTCTAATCGCGACATTGAGAGAGTTGATGCAAAAGTCGACAAGTTGACGAATGTGTTTACGTCTTATCTCATTGAGATGCAAAAGAAAGACGCTCCCGCTACGGTGAAAGCGGTTGAGGTTTCGTGTACGTTTTGTGGTGGACCTCATAATTATTACGAGTGTGCGGCTACGGATGGCCAAACGTCAAATGTGAGTGCGTTAAACAACAATTTTACTAATCAAAATCAAAATAACGCCGGTCCATCACAACAAGGAAATTATAACCAAGGCAACAATTTTCAAAATCGAAACAATTTTCAAGGAAATAATCAACAAGGAAATTTTTCGAATCAAAATCAAGGAGGTTATAATCAAGGTCGTAATATAACTTGGCAAAATCGAGATAACAATCAAGGAAATAATTTTTCAAGTGGGAATCAAAACAATTTTCAAAGAAGTAATCAAAACCAAGGGAACTTTAATTCAAATCAAAATAGTTCGTCAAACGATTTTCAAAATTACATGAAAACGAATGAGGCTAATATGAGACGATTAGAGGGAGAAATTGGTACTTTGAAAAATGAATTTTCTAATACATTGAAATTGCAAAACACGAAGATTGAGCAAGGGCAAATTGATATTAAAAAGATGTTTTCGGCTATAATGAACAAGGCCTCGGGTTCGTCATCAAATTCATTACCTAGTGACACCGTTGCTAATTCGAAAGAACAATGTAAAGCCGCCTCGTCTCGTGAGAAAGGTCGTGTGATTACCCCTAACCTTGAAGGATTCCGTGTTGTTTATCCCTCTCAACCCTCGACTTCTAAGACGTCTTCTTGTTCTAAAGTCGATGGGGTGAACGTGGCGACCAAGGAAAAGAGTGCACACCCTCGTGTACCTCAAATTCCATCCACGGTTCAAAAAGAGAGTTTTGTAGACCTTACGAAAGTAACCCTTGAAGAAACTTGTGCATCGATCCTTCTTAAAAAACCCAAAAGGCGTATGCCGAGAAAGGAAAAGGATCCGGGCCAATTTCTACTACCTTGTGATTTTTCCGAGATTGAGGGATGTTTAGCCCTTGCCGATTTAGGTGCTAGCATCAATCTTATGCCTCATTCTCTATGGAAATTGATGAGATTGCCTTTGCTTACCCCCACAAACATGACAATCGAGCTTGCAAATTGTACTCCTTTAATACCAATTGGAATAGCCGAGGATGTCTATGTTAGGATTGGAAAGTTTGTTTTTCCCGCGGATTTCGTTATATCCGATTACGAGTGTGACCCTAAATGTCCCATTATTTTAGGCCGACCATTCTTATCGACGGCTCGAACCGTAATCGACGTTCACGAGGGGAGACTTACTATGAGATATGGGGATGAGAAAATAGACTTTTTCGCTAGAAAATCCCAAGGATTTTATGAGAATGAAAAAACCGAGGTTTCAAAACCTAATGATTCAAAATCTAATGATTTCAAAATGTTTACTTTAGCGGAAAGAATGAAGCTTGATGCATGTTTTGAAAGAATTAAGAAAAACGGTTTTAAAGATGATGATTTTAATGATAAAGAATACGTGTACCTAATTCAAAAGGGTATGTGTAAATTTATGGATGAAAACTCACTTTGGGATGTTTTTAGCGAAACAAGTGAAACACCAATTCCGAAGGGTGACGTTAATGCCATCACGACAATGACCAAAATGGATTCGTGTTCACCACCTTCGAAGGACCACGTCTTTGAGGCTTCAACTTCTAACTCCATCGAAGTGCCTCCTTTGCCTAGCCCAACAGCCGTTGAGGCTAAAGGGTTTATCGACATCGATCCTCTCGTTTTAGAAAAGTCACCTAAGCATAGCCCTAGTGCTTGTAAGTCCATGCTTGTGAGTGCTCACATCGACTCTTTCTTTGACGATGACGATGGCGATTTTGCCGAGCTTGATCACGTACTTAGACATCCACATGCTATTTTTGATTCTCCTAAGAAGAAACATGTGAAGTACGATGATTATGAGTTTGATCCCGAGATTGAGGAAATCATTGAACGAGAGCTAGCTCTTATGCCTTCACTTCCACCTACGAGTGAGGTCGACCTTTCCAAGATCGAGGATGAACTTAATGAGTTAGAACGTCTTATTTTCGATGACGAACCAACTCATGTGACCACCAAAAATCCCATTCTCGAGGAGTTACCTTATCAACACTCCTCATTTGAGAATGACGTTTACCACATTCGTGAGGATCTAACTTATCAACGATCCCCACAAAAGAATGATGGTTTCGTGCTTGATCGTGATCTTTTCGAGAGAGTTTCTAAGATACTCAAGGAGGGGAATGACAAACCTTGGTTTGACAAGCCTATCTTTGATGAAGAAATCGATGAGATCGACGTTCATGAGGATGACGAGTATGTTGACCCCGAGGGGGCGGTGTTCTTTATTGACAAACGTTTTGAGAACTTATATAATCCGCCACCCCCTCCCACCAATGACTTAAATGTGAGGATTTTTAGCGCGACTAATTTTGAATTTGACACGCCAAATATTTTCAACATTATTCAATCGGGTTTTCATAAAGAGTTTTTGAACGATGAAAAAGGAAAAGATTTTAAAAATGTTTTAAAAGATTTTTCTACATGTTTAACTCCGTCATCACCACGTTTTATGAGTGCTACCACCTCGTCTACTCCTTTTGACGACGGTTGGTGTGGATCTAGTGTGGGGGAAGCCCCAAATGTTCCCTCCCATTTCTCCACCGAGGACGAGATTTACGATCCCGGAATTGCTTGTAAAGGGAAATCTCGGTCTTCCACCGATGCAATAAATGGAAATCTAATCTATTTGCTTGGTGTGAGTCTACCTCGAGTAGCTCATGTTGTTGACTTACCCATTGCCCCACCTTTCTACTTCTCATCTCTTTTCTTCTACCCCATTGGGGTTTGCGTTGAAGTAGCGTTGTTTCGTCTTTCATCCGAAAACGAAGACGCTATCTTTGACCCCGGTATACGTTTATCGGGTTTTTAAAGTACTCCATGTACTTTTGGGCCTTGTTTATCATGTAAGCCCCACCAAAAATGACCAAACCAAGATTATCCCTAAATGATTACATTTATGGGGATCCGAGTCGAGCTTTTGACTCGGTTATCAAAAACAAGGTGCCTCGTGGGGGATTCTCATGCTTATCCTTGTAAATATTATTTCTTTCTTAGTTAATGTAACGAGGGGACTTGTGCTCTTCCTACCTTTGTTTCGTGGTTGTTTGTGATTGTGATTCATTAGGTTCATCGTCATCATTGAAGCCTCTCGTGTTCGTTTTACGGATCACTCGAGCTTCGATCGTTGCCTTTGGAAATTCCGATATCCGATGATATCCTTTTATGTTCTAACGTTTATCTTATTAGCATAATTCATAAACGGCTTATAGGTTATTCGTTTTACCCTTTCCATGCTCGAGATTAAGCATTCGACTTCGTCTCTAGTATGGGGGTGTTTACACCCCTAGACTCGAAACATTGAGGACAATGTTTAGTTTTAGTATGGGGGGGGGGGGGGTGAGTAGATACTTCACCTTGCTTACGTCAACACGCTATCCAATATTCATCTTTTTGTTATCATTTTGTTGCAAAATAAGGCTAAAAATGGCCAAATTTTAAAAATTTTCTAGTTTTTCATAAGTGTTTAAGACACGAATGTAGGTTTTCCGATGGTGAGAACGAGAGTAATTTTTGACTCGACCGTGCGTGTTGAGCACTTAGCTTCGATTCCTTAACTTTTTAGGCTAAGTCTCTTAAATGAGGACGAGAAATGATAGAGTTATTTATAAGTCTCGTAATCGTCACGATCTTATGTGTAGTAATTATTAGCTTATTCTCCCAACGCTTTTGCATAATAAATTGTTAATAAATATTGATTTGGCGGTTTAGTCACTATTGTTGGGTTTCTAATTTTTTTTGGTAGCTTCCATGTAATTAAATTGGGAAAACATTAAGGTATCGCCAGCGTCACGGTTTTGAAGTATTGGCACCCGAATAATCAAAAGCTTCACCTAATAATAAGATTTCAAGTGCTCACCTAAATTAAGCAAAAATTTGAAGCTCATAAGGCCGAAAAATCTATGCCCAAATTGAAAGTGAATCAAGCCTTAATCTTCGAAGCTTTAAAGATCCAAAATTCGCTTTAGCGTGAGGATATACGTCTTTGGCTAATAAAACCACCGATGAGGCGGATAATAAAAGGCAAGGCAAGACCGAAGTCATAATAAAAGCTTCATGGCGAAGTTGAATAAAAGATGGAGGTAAACCAAAGATAATAAGGCCCTTCCGTTAGGGGGCGTATAAAAGTCTTGGTAATAAGTCTCATGTTCAAAACCGTTATAAAATCGTGTTTATCGATCCTTCTTGTTGACTTAATTTTTTGACATCGTTGTCTATTGGGGTGAATTATTGATTTGATGATTTTGGTTACACCGTTAGGTTTCTATTTTTAGACTTAATCTCTATTCACGCATAAGTCGATGATGTATCCTCGTGATCATTAAGGCAAAATAAAATATAAGAGATACCAAGTAGGAATAAGGGAGTTTAGGTTCGTAATTAACACTCATGAGATGTGTTCGTGTTGCTAACTTATAATAACAATGATCTCGTTACACGCTTAGCATGGAATTGGGTGAAAATCGAGGACGACGAAATTATTTCTAACGAAGCATTCACGTGTTCTTGTTCTATGATCCCAAAAGTCACATTCTCGTGATGAAAACAATACATTATGTCTAAAACGCGTGTAGTAGTTTATTTAAATTTATGTCTTGAATAAATGTCATCATAAAATGAATTTTGGAAGTGCTACGATACTTAATTCTAGCATTGCGTGGGGACACGGCAATGGTTTAGTATGGGGGAGTGATGAGACTGTATTTATACATAGTCTCATCGTCCAAATCGGGCTTAAAACGCTTAAAATATCGTCAAAATACCCATATATGTGCTTGTGTTTGTTCATTGTGTATTTTAGGTATGGATATCGTGAATTCACCAAAAGATCAAAGGAATCAAGCAAAAACGAACACGGGAAACGAAGCCGCACAAAGAACCGGGCCCGAATCATGAATTTCTAGTCAAGTCCTTGAAGATTGAAGAATTGGCAAGAATGGTCCCTCTACTTTTGAAGACTTGACATTTTACACCCTTGCAAAACTCATAATTGCATTTGGGTCCCTAAAATGTTGATTATATACAAGTTTGGTCCTTGAAGATAGCTTGAATCACAAGATTGATCCTTGTTATTAAGTTTGCTAAACTTTGGTGCCAAAAATGACAAATTGAGCAAAGATATTACAAAGGGAGGAAGTTTTGGCTGTTTTTATTTGAAGTGAAGAAACCATGGGAGTATAGGGACCATTTCTGCACAAGCAACAAAACTTGTCCCACTATTCACCATCTGCCACGATGGATTCCACCAAGTCACGGTTATATTTTTTAATCCTTATTTTTAAACCAAAAAAACTGGCGGTTAACATTGGTATTAAACCTAAATAAGATTAAACCCACCTTAATCAAAGTTCTTCATCACTAAGAACCCTAATTCACAAAGCCTTAATTACCCAATTGTAAAAACCCAAGTTTTCCAGATCAAACATTTACCCCACTCTCACTTTATCCCACACCCTAAACACTCTCCCGTGACTTGGTGGGACCCCACGTGGACTCCCCTGCTCCCCCTCTTTGGGCAAATTCAGAATCTTAGCAGAAATCCAACGCTCCAAATGAAAACTTCCTCCCAAAGGAATACAAAGGACGCTCAAGATCATTTGAAGACAGCTATTTACATCAAGATCACATGGGAGCTCATTTTTGACCAAGACTTTGACTTGATTTTCAAATTTTCAGAAAGGGCAATTTAGGGATTACAATGACTAGGGTTTTTAGTATCTAGATTGTTCTTCCTTTCAGTATATATAGAGGTCGACCTGTGACCTCTATTTCTTGTTCCAATTTTTGTAAAAACTTTATATTATTAATGAAAATGAAAATATGCAGTTTTTATGATATTGAGTTCCATGTTACTGTTTTAGTGTAAGTGATTGTTTTATTTTGAAAGGTTAGTCAGAGTTTTTAGGAAGAAAGTGTTAATCTCTTTGAGTTATTTTCAGAAAAGTGTGTGTTTCTTTTAGCAAATTCCTGATAAAAGCTTTCCAAAAAATTGAAATCCGTGTTTAACTAAAGTGAAAGTGGAGGTTTAACACGTATCTTAATCTTTATCAAGTTTTTATCAAGTTCTCTTAAAGTATCTAGTGGTTTCAAAGTTGGTACTCAAAAACCTGTTTTCTAAGATTTTTTTTAAAAATCTTTTATTTCACCACTTACTGTAGCAAAAGCTACAAGCCACAAGCTTGTAGCCTTTGCTACTTGAAGATTGTTACTTGTTGGTTGTGTTTGTGCAGGATTTCAAGAAACAAGCAAATCCTCATTACCAATCCCTCATTTTTCCTTTTTTTTGAAGATATTTTGCACCCTGGTTCAGTTGTTGAACCTCAGCAGGGTTCTTGCACTTCTCATAAGCTCTCCATTAAGCTAAAAAACGAATTAAGGAAGGCCTCAGCCCCTAAGTAAGGCTTGAACCCCTTTTTTCACTTTTTCTTGTTTTTTGAATGAATTTATGTGATTAAGTGTTGAATCTGTTTTCATGTTGTTTAATATGCTCAAACTTGATTCTTACTGTCTTTTATGCATGTTAGGTTTATATAAAATCAGTTTGATTAATTTTTAAAAGCTTTTGGTTTGATAAAAATCTGTTTTTCATAATTAAGGGGTGTTTGGATTTAAGTGTTAAGCTTTAATTAGTCACTAGTTTAGGTTTAATACTAGTCTAGGTTGGTTTTAATTAATAACACTAGGTTGTATCAGTAGAAGAGTTATACTTTGGATCACTTTAAAAGCATTTGCAAGTTAAAAATTGGCCCTTATAGCTTTAAAATCAGTAAAGTGTCAAAATCTGCTTGATTTAGCTTTATTTTGCCCCCCAATTTGCTTGAGCTGTTAGATATTAGGACAATCTAGGACTATAGATAGCTTTTACTTGATTTGGATAGTTGTTGTGCAAGTTTACAAGCTTTAAAAATCGATTTTGAGCACACTAGTAGTCAACTGCCCCCCCCCCCCCCACAGCCCCTAGTTACATCAGCAACTGAACAGTGCTCCTTTTTGTGTGATTCTTGAACTGTGCTTGTGTTTTTTGTGCTTGCTGTGACTCCCCACAACCCAACTGGTTGTGGGGGTGCCCTTTGTTCCAAGTAAAATCAATTAACGAACCAGTTACAAGCAATCAAGTTCACCAACCCGTTTTTTTACATTAACAGTGGGAACCCTGTTCCCCCTGCCTTTGTTAAGAGTTCCCCCTGCTGTGCTACTGGACAAAAAGTCCAACAAGTCAACATCAGCAATCTTACTTTTTTGTCTTTTGTGATTTTTTTTAGGAATTAAGTCTTCATTCTTTTTGCATTATTTTTCTTTTTTAATTCTTGATTTTTCAGTATAGTTAATTTTGGAGTTACTGTTCATTTGATATTTTCTAGATTAATTGGCTATTTAAATTAACTTTTTAAATACTGTTTTTGTCATTTAGTGGTAAAAATACATATTTTTCTGTTTTAAAATTTTTCCTAGGTTTAGAATAATATTTTAAGATTTTTAGTCAAAAAGTTTTTCACTGTTCATTTTTTTATTATTTTTTATAATTAATTTAGTATAATTAGGGTTTAATTAATAAACTGTTTTGTCTTTTAGTGTAAAATTTTACATTTTTCAAACTTTTTCAATTTTCTACTGTTCATTAGAGTAATTTAGGATTTTTAAAATTGTTAAATTAATTTTGGCATTATTTTATTATTTTTTTAGGATTATTTTAATTTAAAAATAGTTCTAAGTCATAAAAAAATAGATAAATAGTTTTTAAAATTTTGAAAAAAATATTTTTTAGTCTTTAAATAATATAAGTAACTTATTAGTTCAATAAAATAATATTTTGGGCATTTTGTTAATTATATTTAATTTTTGGGCTTTAATTAGCATTAAAAATTGAATATTTAATTAATAAAAGGTTTTAAAATATATTTGTTGGATTTTTATTCTTATTTATATTATTTAAGACTTAGTTTAATCTTTTAATTAATTTTTAGGTTTAATTTTTAATTTCGTCGCGTTTTACGTATTTACGTTCGCGTTTTACGTCATTACGTCGTAGTTTAATCGTAGTCGTAGCTCGTCTTTTATTTTTCTCTCTTGAAACCAAAAACGTCACTAATCCAAACATTGTTATTTTATTTTGGCACATAACACACACACCTCCTTCGAGAACGAACCCGCATTTATTCGGTTTCACGTTTTTTCCTAAAGCGTGCAACTTAATACTTGCCGCACTCATACGTTGTTTTCCTAAACGCGTATTTTCTACATCAGTAATAAAAAAGAAAAGGAACTTAACAAAGTAATTTATCGTAGAGAAGATAACCTATAGACTGAAAATTACTATAGGGTGGCAAGCACTGTCCAATCATGCACAATTGCTTAAGCAAGATAGACATAATTTTCCTCAAGTGTCCCTTGCTAACCAAAGTTCTTAAAAGTGAAGCTATCTTATAAAATCCTTTGTAACTTCCCAAGTAAGCCTAATAAAAATCATACCCAAGTCTCCCAACAGACCACATCCAATTCTAGGTCAAAAGTCTTGGCAGCGTGTAAAGTATATCAACTTTGCATGCTATGGTGCCTCACGATTTAGTAAACTAACTCGTACTCACTGGTGGACACAATCTAGAATTGTGATGAGAGTATTATATGAATACCCAAAAAGTCTTAAAGGTTTCCTAAACCTCCCCTTAAAATAAGATATACAAGTTGCTAAATAAAATGCATGTAATAAAAATTTATGTCAAGATAGGAATATAAATATTCCAACCATCATCCATAAACTTGAACATGCTCCAAGTATGGGTGCTGATTTGTCTGCTTGTGATCCTACCTCCTTATCAACCTGTATACCTGAAATTTCAACAACTGGTTCTTCCACAACATTTGAATTCACTTTCACAATGTCTGGATTAGTAAAAGGCATATAATTTAAGGTTCTAGATAGAGGTTCCAAGTCAAATAACCAATTTGGTCCACTTTCAGGATCACTAGGTTTACTTTCTAAAAACCTAACATGTACCTTTTCAAGTATACGTTTGTCTTTCTTCATGTAAACCCTATATCCTCTACTCTGCACTGAATAGCCCATAAAATAGCCTTCATCACCTTTAGCACAAAACTTTCCTAAGGCATCACTAGTATCTAATACAACTACATGACAGCCAAAGGGTTTAAGAAAACCAATATTAGGTTTCCTACTCCAAAATAGCTCATAAGGTGTCTTGTTGTGGATTTTGTTGATCAATGCCCTATTTTGAACATAGCCTCAGCCCAAAATGCAATGGGAAAGTGAGCATCAGCCAACATTGTCCTAGCTGCTTCTATGAGTGTTCTATTCTTCCTTTCAGACACCCCATTTTGTTTTGGGGTTCTAGCTACACTAAACTGCCTAGTAATCCCTTTCTTAGCACAAAAGTCATGTATAAGCTTATTTCTAAACTCACCACCATTATCACTTCTAAGAATTTTAACCTCATCCCCATTCTTTTTCTCTAATTGGGTAATAAAGTTAATCAAAACATCAGCAGTTTCACTTTTCAAAGCCAAAAAGAAAGTCCAAGTAAATCTAGAAAAATCATCAGTTATGACAAAACAATAAGATTTACCATTTAAGCTTTCTATATTAGTTGGACCAAACAAGTCCATATGCAGCAAGTGAAGTGGTTTAGAACTAGAATGCACAAGTTTAGACTTAAAGGAGACTTTGTGCTGCTTGCCTTTAAGGCTTGCAACACAAGAGTGGTCATTGTGGAAAGCCTTTTCAGGCAAACCATCAACTAAACCATGTCACACAAGTCTATTGATGTTCTTAAAATTTATGTTCCCTAACCTTCTGTGCCAAAGATTACTCTCATCAACTGAAGCCTTAACATATAGACATGACAGATTATTATTCATCCTAATTCCATTAAGATTCACATTATAAATGTCCTTATGCCTAGGTGTTCTATAATCAATGAATTTCTCATCAGGTATTTTAAAATCTTTGCTTAACACCAAGCATTCAGTATCAGTAAAAAGAACCTTATTTTTGTTATCACAAACTTGTGATACACTAAACAGATTATAATCAAGTTCTTTTACCAGAAATACGTTCTCAAAACACAAATTGTTGGTGATAAGAGTGCCTTTGCCAGTAATGGTTCTATATCCTCCTCCAAAGTAGACTTTGTCACCATCCTTAATGGGGGTAAAGTTTGTCAAATAATCTTCCTTCCCCGTCATGTGCCTAGAGCATCCACTATCCCAATATCCATAATCATTAACCTGCTTTTGAATGCCCTGCACATAAAGTAAACAAATTAGTTTTCTTTGGGAACCCAAGCCTGAGCAGACTTGGATTCATTTGGTTGTTCAACAAGAACATACTTAGTCCTTATAACAACCCCTTGTTCATCCCTTTTTGGATTAAACACCCAGTTAACCGCAATTGGTTTGGTTATGACCTTTGAAATATAATGAAATCTGGTACAGGTCATAGAAATCCCATCTGAGTTAGGGTTTTGGTCTTGTTTGGGTCTCCAAGTTAAGCTAGAAGAAGCTTTAGACCCATTTCCCTTTGGTTGCAAGTATTTGGCATTACTTGGTCTAGCAGCGTTGGAAACATTCTTGTCAGCGTTAAAATTGTTCTTGACAACGCTGGAATTACTCTTATCAACGTCAAACCTAGGGTTTGCTACAGGAACCCATTGTCTGTTCGGCCATGTATTAGTCTTTTGAAAAGGCCTTTGTCCATAAGTATTAGACCCTTTAGTAAAGAATGGAGCTGGTCTATGTGAGACCCCCAAAATCTAACATGGAACAACTAGGCAACGAGGGGGTAACACGTCATAGTACAAGAAACAATGAATTACAGTTCATACAAAGCTGACGAAATAAAAACATGTACATTACATCACAAAAGGTAAGATTTTTTAAACATAGGTCCTAGAGTTTTAGAAGCGGAAAATTATAATATTTCGTCTCAATTTATAACATAAAGTTGCCCAAAAGATAAAATAAACTCTTGACAGTTTATATAAAACCAATCTTTCAAAAGCATCACAGAAATCTCCAAGCTGCGATAATATCCTGCGGGCTCCCATCCAAGCAAAGCTAATTAATAATACCTGAGATTAAACATGTAAAATCGTCAACATAAAGTTGAGTGATATTCATAGGATTAACAGTAAAGGTGTGGAACACAAGCATTCATTTGTAAAACAAGTAGTATGGAGTTTGGTAAGTCAACCATAGTCCGAAATCATTATTATTGCTGTTCAGTTCATGAACCGAAGCTTAACTCAGTGTAATTTCCTCTAGGGATTATTCAGCCTAAATACTCAAGTAATAAACAAATATCAGTGCGTCAAGGTACTTGAGACGGGGATAGTCAATCCCGATGGATCCACCCACAACATTCGCGCTTAGTACTCGAAATTAACGGTTTATATAAAACCAATCTTTCAAAAGCATCACAGAAATCTCCAAGTTGCGATAATATCCTGCGGGCTCCCATCCAAGCAAAGCTAATTAATAATACCTGAGATTAAACATGTAAAATCGTCAACATAAAGTTGAGTGATATTCATAGGATTAGCAGTAAAGGTGTGGAACACAAGCATTCATTTGTAAAACAAGTAGTATGGAGTTTGGTAAGTCAACCATAGTCCGAAATCATTATTATTGCTGTTCAGTTCATGAACCGAAGCTTAACTCAGTGTAATTTCCTCTAGGGATTATTCAGCCTAAATACTCAAGTAATAAACAAATATCAGTGCGTCAAGGTACTTGAGACGGGGATAGTCAATCCCGATGGATCCACCCACAACATTCACGCTTAGTACTCGAAATTAACGGTTCATGATCAGGAGAGGAAACTTAAGACTAAACTAAAAGCAATAATAATATTGAAAACCTGAAATCATACATGTTCTGGATAGCATACAAGTTCTGGATAGCATACAAGTTCTGGATAGCATACAGTTTTTAAATGGTTGTGTTCCACCATGTAAAATCTCACCCCGTGTTTAGAAACCATGTACAAGTAAAAAGGGGCTATGAACTCACCTTAGCCACGAGGTAAGTCAATCACGGTACTCAGTAACTGAGTAGAAACGGTAGTGGTAGACGATCACCGACGATATGGATGCCCGAGAAACACGAAAACCGCAACCTATCACAATAAGGCGCGCGTTAAGACTCGAACTTGATAGGTGTGAAAACACCCATCCTTTTACCACTTATTTCTTACTAAAACAAGACCAATACGCGTGTTTAATATCATTTGTTTGGAATTATGCGTGGTTTTTGTGTTTATTGTGTTTTCAGAGCCAACCGGATGGATATTGGAGAAAACATGGGATTGCACGGGATTTATCGAGGAAAAAGACTCAAGACGAAGTCTATTGTCCAAGAGATGCAAAAGATTTGAAGTCATTGTGCCTATTTGAAGATTTATCGAAGAATATGGCCAAAGATGGAAGATTCATATATGTCGAAGAACTCGAGTCTATTAAACAAATGATTATAGGACGAGTTGGAATCATTCACCGACACTTCTCAAAATCCAAAGTCAGAAACGTTTAACTAAAGAAACGTAAAGACTAAAGAAGAAAGAAGAAGAGAAGCCCATGAACCAAGCCCATTCACAAGCCCACAAAGCATACGCCAATAAATAGGCCTACACTTCACAAGCTAGTTAGTTAGTTTTTCATTTTTCATTTCTCTAGTTTTAGAGAGAGAAAGTTCCCAACTTTCTCTCACTAAATTTTTCTTTGTTTTCATCTTTTAAATATAAGCTTTCTTTAATTTTTGTATTTTGGATTTCATTAATCTAATTCAAGTTAAGCTTTTAAGTTCTTTAATCTCCTTCTACATTTCGTAGTGTACCTTAATCCTTGATTCGATTGTTTCATTTCATACGGTTTGGATGATTAGATGAGTTCGTTATTAAAGTTTAATCTTTCTTGTTTCTTTTTAAGCTCATACACGTATAAGCTATAGGCTCTTAATGCTTATTGGCTTATTTCAAGTTTTAGCTTATTGCTTTTCGGATTTCACAAAGGTTTTAGTCATTTTTAAGTTCATTTCATAAAGTTTTTAATCGTTTACGTTTTACAAGTTGTTGAATTTAAGCTTTTTGAGTTGTTTAAGTTTCGGATGAGTTAGCTTATTGATTGTGCTTATTGAGTTTTAAAGTTTCCACCAATTTCGGATCAACATTGCTTCCATCTCAATCTTGGGGATTCTACACATTCCGACGGTTCCTTGTTTTGATCGCAATAACCCATTAGGGTTTTACTTTGCGATCGGTTGACAATTTTCCCCTTATTCCGATCTGGATTGCGATCGCTTATTGTGATCGCATATTCCAACGGGATTTAAGGTTACCTTAAGTCGAAACGTTGCCAAAATTTTGTTTACTACATTCCGATTGAAGAGCATTGCGATAGAGGTGTTTGGATTACATACATTCCGATCTACAACTTTCCGATCTGACTTTGCGATCTGGCACATTCCGATAGATGCACATTGCGATAGAATTATTTACTTGCATTCCGATCTGAACTTTGCGACAGAGCCTTGTTCCGACAGACTTGATTTTGACATTCCGATGGACCTTCATTTGCAATATTCCGATAGAACATGTTTTTAAGTTTTAAGTATTAAATTTTTTACATAAAGTTTTTTTTTCGAAATAGCTTCTAGTTTAATATTTAAACGCTTTAATTTTGCTCAACAACATTTTCATACTTGCTTGTAATTTAAAGTAGAATAGAAAACCAAACCCCCTATTTGTCACCAAGAAAAACTATTCCACCTTGAGCTGTGATCAATTCGAGGAGATACCGAGATTAAACCTTGAACCCATAGCAAAACCAGTGTATCAAATGGCGCCGCTGCCGGCTCTTCTCGTTAAGATTAACAGTTTTTTGTGAGAACTTGGATTTTGGGATCCGTTCACCGTGAACGTTACTTTTTCATAAAAATTTTCAAAAATCCAAAAAAAAAATATATATATAAAATTTTCAAAAATCCAAAAAATTAAAAAACCATAAAAACCAAAAATATTTCTTGTTTGCTTTGTTAGTTCTTTTGCAGGTGCATGCGTACACGATCAACGTCTTATCAAGAGCCCGAGCCTCTCGAAGACTTAGACATGGTCGGTGTACAAAACAACAACAATAACCCACCTCAAAACAATAACAACAATAACAATCCACCTCTCAACAACAATAATAACAACAACAATGAGCCTCTACCAGACAATCGCCCGATGATTGAACTTCTGCAAGCACATGTAGAGGGCAACAATGATCCAGTTGTCATACCCGCGATTGTAGCCAACAATTTTGAGCTCAAATCCGGCTTTATCCAGATGGTCTCTGCTCAACCATTCTTGTGGCATACCATTGATGATCCTCATGACCACATCAAGAGATTCTTGCAACTAACAAATACGGTCAAATTCAATGGTGTTCCACAAGAGGTAATCCGTTTGCAACTTTTTCCTTTCTCCCTAGAGGGACAAGCCCGACATTGGCTTGCAAAGGAACCGCCACAAAGTATTCTGACGTGGACGGATTTGGAGACCAAATTTATAAACTACTTTTTCCCACCCTCTCGTACTACCGCTTTGCGGAATGAAATTATCAATTTTGAACAAAAGTACGATGAGTCTTTTAGTGAATCTTGGGACCGTTTTAAAGATCTTTTAAGAAAGTGCCCACAACATGGTTTTACCAAAGTGCACCAAATTAATACTTTTTATAATGGTTTAAGCATGAATGGCCAAGATTCACTAAATAGTGCCTCGGGGGGGGGGGGGGGGGTAATATTTTGGTTAAGACTTCTAATGCCGCTTGGGATATCATTGAGAATAAGTCTCATGTGCAAACCAAGAGTGTTCGGACCAATGTCGCTAGTGCTAGTACTAGTGACAGCGACAAGCGACTTGACAAAATTACTACGCTTCTTGAATCGCTTGTTACCCACACCGCTAACAACACCAACAACATCAATGCTAAAAACGCTCAAGACGCTCAAGTCAATGCTGTTAGCCAACCTTGTGAAATATGCGAGGGTCCTCACTCTTACACCACTTGTACCACCACCCAAGACTACCCTTCTGAGAATGTGAATGCAGCATACGGTACCTATCCTCCGGCCGCTTATCAAGCTCGTCCTCAAGGAGACCACAACTTGCTTAGCTACCGCTTAAACAACTTTCTTTCCCCGCCCGGTTTTCCTCCTAACAACCCAAACCAACAACAAAACCTCAATCTCCCTCCTCAACAACAACCTCGTGCACCATACCTACCACCTCACAAACAACCATATCCACCTCAAAGAAACAACCAAGTTTACCAACAACCTGCTTATCAAGCACCCGCTTACAATGCTCCTCCCAACCAACCCACCGCTTTACAACAAGATATTAGAACCTACATGAGGACTAATGATGTGATCATGGACAATCTCCAATGGGAAGTGCTCAACTTGAAAGCAGACATGGTGAAACAAGGGAACGATCTGCGAGCTGATATGAGAAACACTTTGGCAAGTCAAACGAATGACTTAAGGAACATGATGGCTGGTTTCTTCCAAGGTAATCAACCCTCTTCTTCGGGTACTCTTCCGAGTAACACCGTTGCGAATCCACGAGGGGAGATGAAAGCAATCACCACTCGCAGTGGAAAAGGTACCAAGGAACCCAAGCCTCCTATACCTCCACCGGTGATTGTGACTAAGGAAAACGAGTCACCTGCTCCTATTCCTCATCCTTCTACTTCCCCAATTTCTCCACCTCTTACTTCTACCCCTCCTCCACCCAAGGATGTGAGTGATCCTATTCTCCCAAAGCCTTCCTCTTCTTCTGATATACCTTATCCATCAAGGTTGAGGAAAGAGAAGCTCAAAAGCAAGGACGATATTCAGGTTTCGAACTTTCTTAAAATGTTTAAACAATTGAATTTTAACATCTCCTTCGCTGAGGCTCTCGCTCACATGCCTAAATACGCGAAAATGTTCAAAGATCTTCTTAGTGACAAGGAGAAGCTTCTTGATATTGCTAACACCCAACTTAATGAGAATTGCTCTACAGTGCTCTTAAGGAAATTGCCAACCAAGCTTGGTGATCCGGGTCGTTTCTTAATCCCTTGTAACTTCCAGGGAGTAGAGAATTGCATGGCCCTAGCCGATCTAGGTGCCAGTATTAATTTAATGCCTCTAAGCGTTTGGAAGCAATTATCTCTCCCTGAGCTAGTCCCCACCAAAATGACTTTGGAATTAGTTAACCGTACGGTTGCTTATCCAGTGGGGATAGCCGAAGACGTCTTTGTAGGAGTCGACAAATTCACTTTTCCTGCCGATTTCGTTGTCGTTGACTACGACATGGCCCCTCGTGTGCCATTGATCGTTGGTCGTCCATTCTTGAGGACCGGTCGCACTCTCATCGATGTTGAAGCCGGTGAGCTTATCATGAGAGTGGGTGACGATAAAATAGTCTTCAACATGGGAAAGCTTTCTAAACAGCCTTATTCATACGAGAGTGTTAATTGTATTGACGTTCTTGATGAGGCTTGTGAAGAACACTTCAAAGATGCTTGTAAAAGTATTCCTACCTCTCTTCCCAATGTTGAGACTGTTTCCTCTATTGATTCATCACTATCTCTATTTGGAGAAAGTGATTTCCTTTGGAAAGATTTGGAAGCCACCATGGGAGATGTGAACTTAGAACATGACAATTCTCCCACCGCTTGGGATGAAGATCTTCGCCTCATTGAAAACCTTCTCAAAGAAGACAATATTTCTCCACCATCTCCCAAGGCTATTGCTATCGATGCGCCGACTTTGAATACGCCTCCCATAAAAAATCCTCCGGATTTAGAACTTAAGGAGTTGCTGCCCCATCTCGAGTACGTGTTCCTTGAAGATAAGAAGAAGTCGCCCGTCATCATCTCGAAGGACTTGAAAGAAGAAGAGAAATCTCGCCTCATCGCCGTGCTTAAAGATCATAAGAAGGCAATTGCTTGGAAAATTTCCGATATCCGCGGAATTGATCCGAACTTTTGTACTCATAAGATTCTCATGGAAGATGACTTTAAACCCGCAATCCAGAGCCAAAGAAGGGTTAATCCTCAAATTCATGACGTCATCAAACAAGAGGTTATCAAACTTCTCGATGCCGGCTTGATTTACCCTATCTCGGATTCGCCTTGGGTAAGTCCCGTCCATTGTGTGCCCAAGAAGGGCGGAATAACCGTTGTTCCCAATGAACACAACGAGTTGATTCCCACTCGTCTCGTTACTGGGTGGAGAGTTTGTATTGACTATCGCAAGCTCAATGATGCCACGAGAGAATATCACTTTCCTCTTCCTTTCATGGATCAAATGCTCGAGCGTCTAGCGGGTAATGACTATTACTGCTTCTTAGACGGTTTCTCCGGGTATTTTCAAATTCACATCGATCCCAAGGACCAAGAAAAGACCACATTCACTTGTCCCTACGGAACATTTGCTTACAAACGCATGCCTTTCGGTTTATGCAATGCTCCTGGGACGTTCCAAAGGTGTATGATGGCTATCTTCCATGACATGGTTGAAGAAACTATGGAAGTATTCATGGATAATTTCTCGGTTTATGGCGATTCATTCTCTGCTTGCCTTGCCAATTTCGAACGTATGCTTAAGCGGTGTGAAGACACTCGCCTTGTTCTTAATTGGGAAAAATGCCATTTCATGGTAAAAGAGGGCATCGTGCTAGGACACAAGATCTCTAAAGCCGGTCTTGAAGTGGACCGTGCTAAAGTCGATGTTATTTCTAAGTTGCCTCCACCTTCAACCGTGAAGGGTGTGAGAAGTTTCCTCGGTCATGCGGGCTTCTACCGTCGTTTCATCAAAGATTTTTCTAAAATCGCTCGCCCGATGACCCACCTCTTGGAAACAGATACTCCTTTTATCTTTTCCAAAGAGTGTATTGAAGCCTTCAACTCGCTTAAGGATAAGCTTACTAAGGCACCGGTCTTGGTTACCCCTAATTGGGAGCTTCCCTTTGAGTTGATGTGCGATGCTAGTGACTTTGCTATTGGAGCGGTTTTGGGCCAAAGAGTGAATAAAAACTTCCAACCAATCCATTACGCTAGCAAGACAATGACTGGGGCTCAATTGCATTATACGGCAACCGAAAAAGAGCTTTTAGCTGTGGTCTATGCCTTTGAAAAATTCCGCCCCTATCTTGTCCTTTCCACCACAATCGTTTATACCGATCATTCCGCGTTGAAGTACTTGTTGACTAAACAAGATTCTAAACCAAGACTCCTTCGCTGGGTTTTGCTACTCCAAGAATTTAAAATCGAAATTCATGATAAGAAAGGAGCTGAAAACCTAGCCGCGGATCATCTCAGTAGACTTGAGGATCCTTACCAAGGGGATCATCCGAATAAAGAGATCAATGACTCTTTTCCCCTGGAGACCTTAATGTCTATCAACTCGAATTCTGATGAAACCCCGTGGTTTGCAGACATTGCAAACTACTTGGCGGGTGGAATTCTCGTTGACGGGTTAACATCCCAACAAAAGAAGAAGTTCTTTAAAGACATTAAGACTTACTTTTGGGATGACCCGTATCTATTCAAACAATGCGCTGATTTGATTATTCGCCGATGTGTTGATGGACCGGCAGCTTTAGAAATCCTTGACGCTTGCCACAAAGGACCCACCGGTGGTCACTTTGGTCCCAACTACACCGCCAAAAAAGTGTTTGACTCGGGATTTTATTGGCCCACCATTTATCGTGATGCTCACGAGATGGTCAAACATTGTGATGCTTGCCAAAAACAAGGCAAGATCACACATAAAGACGAGATGCCTCAGAATTTCATTCAAGAATGTGAAATCTTTGATGTTTGGGGTATCGACTTTATGGGGCCATTCCCTTCATCTAAAGGAAACAAATACATCCTTGTAGCCGTTGACTACGTTTCCAAATGGGTTGAAGCCAAAGCTTTACCCACTAATGACGCAAGGGTGGTTTGTAACTTTTTGAAGTCGCTTTTCGCTAGATTCAGTGTGCCTCGTGCCATTATTAGTGATCGCGGGACTCATTTTTGCAATGATCAATTTGCTAGAGTCATGGCTAAGTATGGTGTAAATCATCGTCTTTCCACCGCCTACCACCCACAAACTAATGGCCAGGCTGAAATCTCTAACCGAGGATTAAAGCAAATTCTTGAAAGAACCGTGGGAGAGCATCGTGCCTCATGGGCCGATAAACTTGATGATGCTTTGTGGGCTTTTCGTACCGCATACAAGACTCCGATTGGTTGTACACCATATCGTCTCGTGTACGGGAAAGCGTGCCACCTCCCCATTGAGTTGGAGCACAAGGCTTACTAAGCCTTGAAGTGGGCTAATTTTGATATCAACAAAGCCGGTGACCTACGCAAGATCCAACTCAATGAGCTCAATGAACTCCGGAATGAGGCTTATGAAAATTCTTTGATCTATAAGGAAAAGACTAAGCTCATTCACGACTCCAAGATTAAAAACCGAGAGTTCCAAGTTGGAGACAAAGTTTTACTCATTAACTCTCGGTTGAAAATCTATTCGGGCAAGCTGAAATCTCGTTGGTCCGGCCCATTCACCATTGCCGAAATTTTTCCATATGGTACTCTCGAGCTCGCTCAACCTAATGGACCTAATTTTAAGGTGAATGGCCAACGAGTGAAGTTGTACTTTGGTGAGGACATCTCTCATGAGATGATTCCATCCCTCACCACGTTCCCCATGAACTAATTTTGGGTCGAGTCAGGCTCGTGACTCGGTTATCAAGAACAAGCGCTCCTCGGGAGGCAGCCCGAGTATCTATCCTTTTCCGTTTTAACCTCCTAAGTGTAGGGGGACCTCTATAGGTTCTTTGTGTTTGTGTGGTGATGTGATTATAGGGATGAATGCACTTTTGGAACCTTTGAAGAACCGTGCTCCCGTGTTATCCGAAATCCAGTTCTATCTCTCAACCATCGTGATTCAATTTTCTTCATACTCACAATTGAAATTGATCACGTTAGTCGTCTCTTCCTTAGCTTGATTTAACCAACGTGCACAATGTCATAAGTGTAGGGGGGACTTTTCCCACATGCTTAAACATTGAGGACAATGTTTATCTTAAGTATAGGGGGGACTTCTATCGAAGTTTTAAGTGGACTTGTCCATGAAAATGCCTTCATTTAACAGGAAAATCATCTTTTTCAACATTTTTCAAATTTTTAATTAACTTTGGCCATTTAGTCGTAATTTTTAAATTTTTATCGTTGCTTTCATATGTATATATCCCGCAATAAAGTCAAAAATATTAATAAAGTGGTGTAGCTAGTTTTGAAGCCTTTGACATGTTAGGCCCGTTGCGATTATTTTGACTCAACCCGAATAGACTTATCCAAGTTTATTCTAGCTAGTATCCTTAACCATGTAGACCTTAATTGGTTTATTAGGCTAAGCATCCACGAGTCTCATTACTTGAGATTTTAAATTGTGGAGAACGAGAAATGATAGAGTCAATTATAAGTCGGTATTCTTGCACAAGCTCACTTGGTGTAATTATTTGCCTAATCTCCCATCACTTGCCAATAATTTATCTGCAATAAGTAAGGTCGTACGATTTGAAAAGTTACTTAGCTTCTAGCCTAAGATCGTTTAAAAGTTGCTCGGTAATGATAAGAGTTCATAGCCAAGGCATAACTTATGAAGCGGGGCGCGAAGATTGGCGAGTCCGAAAAGGCCCTAACAAGGCATGAGGATTCAATTTATTGCTAAAGATCCAAGGTGA
This sequence comes from Glebionis coronaria, assembly GCA_025667525.1. Taxonomy (NCBI): domain Eukaryota; kingdom Viridiplantae; phylum Streptophyta; class Magnoliopsida; order Asterales; family Asteraceae; genus Glebionis; species Glebionis coronaria. The sequence continues at coordinate 188,888,971 of CM046879.1, read as the reverse complement.
TGTGAAAAGCATTATTCCCAAAATCAATATGAAGGAACAAGACTCACGACGAAAAGCAATCAACTCCCATAAAGATCATGGAGAAGTCTATCCGAAAAGACCCTAACAAGGTATGAGGATAAATAGATCCAAGTCCGAAAAGGAGGCGGATCGTTGTATCTCAAAATCCCAATTAGAGATTGAAGAATAATCATGAAGTCGTGGTCAACAAAGTTGGAGTACCCCTCAAAAGTCTCCAAGTGAAGAAACTCTATTAACGAAGAGAATACCATTATCTCAGGAACGTCTCTCGAAGATATGAAGTATGAAGTACATGCCAAATATCGGCCCGAGAAAGGTCTCAAATCGTGAACCGAGTTATGCCAAGATATGAACTTTTTGATATCCCGAGAAGCAGTTTTAAGAGATTTTGTCCTTTAGCTAACTATTGATCAAATCGTCCTACTTTGCTTTCAGCCTTAATAAACTATCGAAATAAGTCCAAAAATGCATCTTCATGATCATTCTAAGACAAAAATAAAATATAATAGATACACCCAGGAATAAGGGAGTTTAAGCATATAATTAAGCCATGTGTGTAAGTGTTTGATTTTCTAACTTATAATAACAATGATCTCGTTTTTAAGCTTAGTTTGGGGAACGTGAAACTTGAGGGTGATAAATCTTCGCAGCACCAAAGCCCTAATGTAAGTCCTTGATCTCTTTACAAGTTATTTCCATATAGCTATTTTCAAGTAAAAATGGTTTTTTATCCTTTTGTTTACTTTAAAGTTTTAATTTCTCTTAGTACTTTAATTTTTGTTTAGTAGTATTTTAATAAGGCCAGGGTTGATTGATTATGAGAAGAGTATAAAATTGCTTTATCACTAAGCATTGCATGAGGGCATGACAATGGTTAAGTGTAGGGGATTTGATAGGTGTGAAAACACCCATCCTTTTACCACTTATTTCTTACTAAAACAAGACCAAAACGCGTGTTTAATATCATTTGTTTGGAATTATGCGTGTTTTTTGTGTTTATTGTGTTTTCAGAGCCAACCGGATGGATATTGGAGAAAACATGGGATTGCACGGGATTTATCGAGGAAAAAGACTCACGACGAAGTCTATTGTCCAAGAGATGCAAAAGATTTGAAGTCATTGTGCCTATTTGAAGATTTATCGAAGAATATGGCCAAAGATGGAAGATTCATATATGTCGAAGAACTCGAGTCTATTAAACAAATGATTATAGGACGAGTTGTAATCATTCACCGACACTTCTCAAAATCCAAAGTCGGAAACGTTTAATTAAAGAAACGCAAAGAATAAAGAAGAAAGAAGAAGAGAAGCCCATGAACCAAGCCCATTCACAAGCCAACAAAGCATACGCCTATAAATAGGCCTACACTTCACAAGCTAGTTAGTTAGTTTTTCATTTTTCATTTCTCTAGTTTTAGAGAGAGCAAGTTCCCAACTTTCTCTCACTAAATTTTTCTTTGTTTTCATATTTTAAATTTAAGCTTTCTTTAATTTTTGTATTTTGGATTTCATTAATCTAATTCAAGTTAAGCTTTTAAGTTCTTTAGTCTCCTACATTTCTTAGTGTACCTTAATCCTTGATTCGGTTGTTTCATTTCATACGGTTTGGATGATTGGATGAGTTCGTGATTAAAGTTTAATCTTTCTTGTTTCTTTTTAAGCTCATACACGTATAAGCTATAGGCTCTTAATGCTTATTGGCTTATTTCAAGTTTTAGCTTATTGCTTTTCGGATTTCACAAAGGTTTTAGTCATTTTTAAGTTCATTTCATAAAGTTTTTAATCGTTTACGTTTTACAAGTTGTCGAATTTAAGCTTTTTGAGTTGTTTAAGTTTCGGATGAGTTAGCTTATTGATTGTGCTTATTGAGTTTTAAAGTTGCCACCAATTTCGGATCAACAATGCTTCCATCGCAATCTTGGGGATTCTACACATTCCGACGGTTCCTTGTTTTGATCGCAATAACCCATTAGGGTTTTACTTTGCGATCGGTTGACATTTTCCCCTTATTCCGATCTGGATTGCGATCGCTTATTGCGATCGCATATTCCGACGGGATTTAAGGTTCCCTTAAGTCGAAACGCTGCCAAAATTTTGTTTACTACATTCCCATTGAACAACATTGCGATAGAGGTGTTTGGATTACATACATTCCGATCTACAACTTTCCGATATAACATTGCGATCTGGCACATTCCGATAGATGCACATTGCGACAGAATTATTTACTTGCATTCCGATCTGAACTTTGCGACAGAGCCTTATTCCGACAGACTTGATTTTGACATTCCGATGGACCTTCATTTGCAATATTCCGATAGAACATGTTTTTAAGTTTTAAGTATTAAAATTTTTACATAAAGTTTTTTTTTTCGAAATAGCTTCTAGTTTAATATTTAAACGCTTTAATTTTGCTCAACAACATTTTCATACTTGCTTGTAATTTAAAGTAGAATAGAAAACCAAACCCCCTATTTGTCACCAAGAACAACTATTCCACCTTGAGCTGTGATCAATTCGAGGAGATACCGAGATTAAACCTTGAACCCATAGCAAAACCAGTGTATCAGAACTCAATATCGATATATACCAAATATAATATGACTCAAATGTTTTCAAAGTATTTATATTTCAAAACCATTGACACAAACCAAATGAATTCATACTAACCATTTATTCCAACACTACACGTTAAAACACTTGTACACTTGAAATTGACCCGTTATACGACGCCAAGTCAACGCAAGTCAAACTATCTTTAAACCTTACTCAGACCAGTAGCTAAGTCATTTATATAATGAATAAGCACTTGAGTATGTCACCATGTCCGATGGTGAATTCTCAAACTCACGCAACACAAACATTGAACTACGTGTCCAAAATAAAATCAGCAAGTACACCCCGAATGTACACACCGATATACCCTATCTAGACTTGTCCATTTTAGATGAAAATTGGTGTCAAGGTCACTTATAAACTGTATAAGACCTCACCAAAATTTGAGCCAAATTTCACACTTTAAAATCCCTCAGCTCGACACTTTACTCGACTCCAAATTTGGGACAGATTTGTGCACTTGTTTTATAAAACCGTTTGGACCACTTTAAAAGTATTAACTCGACAATCCGTCTTTTGAAACCACTACTAGATTCAAACTCAGTTTCTAAACTTTGAAAATCAGTAGTATCAACTATCTAACCAAGCCTAAATTCCCCGAGAGTCGACCCAAAATCAGCCACAATTTTGGATTGTGCCGACTTCGTCTCCTAGTACACGAAAACTAAAACTAGCATAACGTTTGACTCGTAAAGACTTAGAAGCTCTATCTTATACCAAAACGACCGTCTCGGAAACTCTAAAACAATATAAAACAATCTTAGCCTTTATCAGACCTTAAAACCACGCAAAATCTGTTAAGAACCTGCTGTCCCAAAATAGCCTTTTATAAAACATGATAAATCAATTTTTTAATCAAAACCACTCATTCCCATACCTCTAGGATCACTATACCATCATTCCTATCAACCAAAAACTCCTAAAAACACTTGTATGAAAAATCTAACAAAAATCAAAGATTAAAACAAGACTTTTATGATCAAAACAACATAATTTTACCAAAAACAACACATGCATGATGATGAAAACATCATACAACCATGAAATCATAAGTTTATAAAAACTTGATGCATGTAGAAGATTTTTGTATAGATAGAATCATCACAAGATTTTAGGAATGGGTCTTGTTTTTGTTTTGATTAATTCATGGTAGAAATCAAGATTTTAGGGGGGTTTTAAGGTGGTGGAGTGGCGACAAATGGAGGTGAGGGTGGGGAGAGAAGAAATTTCTTTGTGTGTGTTTTTTAACATGAAGAAAATGAGAAGAGTTAGTGGAAAAATGTTTATATAGTATGATGAAGGGCTAGTTTTGTCAATTGTGTATAGTTTTGGACTTAAAAGAAATTTAATAGTTTAAAGCGTAGAAAATGGTTATTGGTAAATATTGAAAATATTTACGGGGCTCGGGTTTTGTAAAAATACTTTTCAAAAGTTACAATGCATCATAAAAATGATTATATGATTTCCCGACACGACTTAATACGTAATTAAAACGAAATTGTCGAAAGTATTAATTATCGAAACAATCGATAAATAAACGTAATATTTTGGGCATCCATCGGTATCGCGATCACTAGGAATTCTCGTTGTACATTGATTTTGAATAAACTCGTTGTAAAACGCACGCGGGTGATTTTAAATCAAAAACTTTGATTTAAATTAAATATGGAAAAATAAAATAAAATTTTTATAATTCCATACAAAGTATTTATCGATGATCAGAAAAATACTTAAAAAGTATAATTTAAAAATCTCAGGATTTACATATAGCAATACGAGAAAACGTAATACGTTGGAAAATTCAAGAAGCACGAATAAAAAGAATAAAATAATGCTGGGAAAGTACGGGTTCTCACATTCTTCCCCCTAAAGGAACTCTGGTCCCCAGAGTTCTCCTGAAAACAGTAGAAGATGCAAACAAGAGGTGGTACAAAGTGTAGAACAAAATTCATTGCTTCCCAGGTAATTTTCGTACCACGACGAATCTTAACGGTTAGAATTCACTATGCTTCAGTTTCTTAACTCCTTTTCGTATAACTTTTCAGTCTTGGATTAGAATAACGATCTTTCAGTACGGAGATACATCAAGAGATAGAGTTGTTGGAAATACGTGCGATAAACTAACAAGAATGAACACAGGAATCGCTTAAACAGGCAAAGTGCGATAAGATGAACCAAGATTGTAAATCAACAAGGGGTCGCAAGTCGTGCAACTATAAAACGTGACAATCTTAAAATGCAAGAATTTAGTCAAAAGCGAAATAGAAGGGAAAAATGAATAGCATATGATCATTTAAAATACATGCTGTCAAAATCAGTTGTCTAGGATTTTGGTATTACATTAAAACCTAGTTTTAAATATTTTCTTGATTAAAAGAAATTTTTACCAAGTGTAGTGATTAAAAATCAAACTCTATATAAAACGAGTGGGTAAACAGTTGTCAAATCTTTTTCTTGATCAGGACTTCAAGGTAAAAGTAACTCAGTTCAAATAGTTATTTTGATCAGCTTAAGAGCTTTTGGGTGACTACATGAAATTATCGTTAAAAAAAACTCAGGTTTATCGTTACCATTAGAGAAAATCAGATTTTCCAAGTTATTTAGAATCATTGTTAAAAATTATAAATTAATTTAATAATTTCATTAGGTTGACAGTAAAGTAGGATAAAATCAATTACTTTAAAAGATACAACTTGACACTGTTTAAACATAAGTTATAAATTTACCCAAGAGGATGTACAGATACGATATTAAACTTGAAATGGGTATTTTGACAATTTAGACATTTGGTAAAATGTATAAAACGTTCTTAAAAATTAATAATAATTTTTAAAAAATCAAGAAAGTGTTTAAGATATCAAACGATAAACACGTAACAGTTTCTGGTTTTCAGAAAGTGACAAAATAACAAACAATTATGAAACGAATATCGATCAACAATTAGTATACAAGCAATAGCATGAGGGAATAAAACAGAAGTCGTATCAACTCTTAACGAACATGATAGAATAGATGCATCGACGATAAGGACAATAAGAAACAAGGATTATAGCAAGATTAATTCACGAGTGCGGTTGGCGTCACCAATAACGGCTTATTAAGTTCTCGGTGGTCGAAATACGATCGAAAGGGAAAAGCCACATAACGAATTTTCGAATCAAAGAAAATTATTAAGAAGTTACTTGATAGTAATTCCAGTAAGATGAACAACATTCGCAATCAGAGGCGAAATCAACACATGATTCACACGAATGAATTCCAAGACGACAAAGTCTAACACACATCATGATAATTACGGGAAATCATCGTTCACGTCCAGTCATAAATCATTAATCGTGTCCAGAGACATTTCGTAGTTCTACCAAGATAGATAGAGATGGTCAATCCATGTAGGAGCATAGCAACGTTGAAACTTTCAAGTCGGGTATCAATGGTAAGAATTTAGGCAAATGGTAAGGAAAATCGTATCATGAGGATGATGAGGTAACAAGTAAGGCAATGATCGTCGAGTATGGAAATATGTGTTTGAGGCATGTACTTTGTTCAAGAAAAGATAAGGGTTCATCAGTGTATGTCGCGAACTATTGTTACTCGCATAAGATGTAAAAGTTTCCAAAACTTTTATTTTATCTAACTTTTTAAGGAACATGATTAAAAAGTTGATTGTTGGTCACACATTTAGGGCGACTACTATTTGGCCTTGCATGGCTCCTTCTAAATTAGGCATAGGTGATCAGGCCATGCATAATTTAGGACTAGCAATGCGATGCTCAGCTTCGTCAAACTAGTATTACATATCATATGATTTAAAATATGTATATAATAGCATTTGTAAGAACAGAAATCAAAATAGTTTATGAAACTATTCGCCAATAAGTTACTGGCTAGATATTTAATTCAACAATTGAAATGTTACAAGATTCTTTACAAGACCCAAGGTAGAACAATTTGTGAGAATACATTGTAAAATTAATATAAATTAATTTTATAAGATAGCATTCAATTATTTAAGAAAACCCAAATGAAACTTTTTGTAAATTGATTCGCAAACAAGACCAGTTTGAGTTTATATGGTAACATGACAATAGTTTGTAAAGTAGCGAGTGGGTTACATGAGGGTAATAAAGGGTAGTTCAAGGCAATCAATGAAAAGGTTACAAGATGATAAGGTTTCAAGAGGTTTAGCCGAAATCGTCCAGAGACACGTGTCAAGATGGTAACGAACGATACGAAAGCAAGAACTTCAACCTCGGTCCAATTCAGTGGTACGATAGAAGCAAAGAAAGACAATGTAGAATGACAAATAAGTCATATATAAAAGAAAGGATAAAGGAATCCGTATGTGTTCACATTGTAATTCATTTGACAAAATACACTTTTAAGAAAGTAGAACATCAGTTTGTCAAATCACTTGGTTCCTAAAAGTTCAAGATTTATGTATGACGGAGCTCAAGTTACCGTTTGTAAACGTTTTCAAACACAATCAATGTTTTATGGTTGTAAAATGTTATTAGTTACAATTTTACGAGCTCACACGAACTTAAAATGCTTCAAACCATGTTTCTAACTTCTATCAGTTTTGACCTTTTTTTAGTCAATTTTGACTTTTGGGTTTGACTAGACCAATTGATTCACTATATGACATTTTTAAGACTCGAAGTCTAATGCAATTTGATGTAAAACGATGTTTTGAACAACTTTCTAGTTTTACTAGAGACTTGAAACGGATTAAAAATCGACGAAAATGCCCTTGCATTAAATCTGTCAGCAAAACGATAATTTAGAACTACGTAAAAATAAGTTCTTAAATTTTCACAATCTCAAATGAGCATAACCTGCTCGATTTTAATGTTTATTGGCCAGATTTTATGTCCTAAACGGACGTCTCAACAAGTAGAAGCATATTTTTATGTCTAAAGTTATAAAAATATTTTCTCGACAGTGTTAAATTCCCTGTAAAGTTTCTGTACAAAGAATATTTTTCGACACAGCTTGAAATTTAGTCTAATTTCATGATAATTCAAAATTAATGTACACACAAAATTAGTGGATTCCATAAAGACGAAAGAGAATAAACTATAATGTTAATCATGTAAAGAAAACACAGTATGGAAATGGTTTAAGAATGCCAACGATAATCTGAGAGATAAAAAACGACGCATATCATCCGTGCCTTCGGTTGCAAGATGCAATGCAGGAAGGTCTCCTGGCGGCGTGATTTTTCCAAAATCACAAGACATACCGAGAAAGAAAACCAAATATTAACAAGTCACACTCCTGAGGCGAGGAGGTTTAATGAAAAAGGGAGGATACAAGTAGGATCGTATTCCAAACAATTGTCACATAATAAACGACGATCATGTGTTCAAGGTACAACGGATGTCGTAAGTCGAATTCGAAACGTAAATGGTCAATGAAATAAGATGTAATCCATGTACAAGTTTCGTGTAAAACGGTGGCGTAAAGGTAAATCAAGATTATGAAGACCCACAATATTATTCAGGTACTGATTCAACGAATGCTTCGAGATGTGTGAATCACGCGATGTCTTTTGTCTTTTCCGGAGACACATTGAGCTATACAATGGTCTATAGACTAGGCATTCAATTACGAATGGGAGGTGATTTGCACACTCCATAAATTGATTGGAACACTCTAAATGTTTGTATGTGGACATTTATACCCATACATTGGTGGAAGAGGAAAATTTTAACACACATTTTAAGGGTAAAAGTGTCCACAAACAAACATTTAGAGTGTCTCAATCAATTTATGGAGTGTGCAAATCACCTCCCATTACGAATGGTCGGAAAGAAAATCTACATATCTAGATAGATATTTTAAAGAGGTTTAACAATGAAAACAACACGCACGGTAGTAAAATGAAAATCAGAAGTTTCATCGAGAACAACACTTATTCAATCCCGAACAATGGTATCTCGAGAGTATGCACAACATGTAACAGTGAGTCGAGAAAAATAGATGATTCAAAACGAACGAGTATATGAAGTCATTCGTATCACGCATAAATGAAATAGCAATAGTACTCAGAAAAATGAGTATGGAAAGTCGACAACATACGCGCTCTGAATACAAGTATGTATCGTCATAACGATATAAAATCATTGCAATAAGATCAATTCACAATAACAAGAATTCCAGAAATGCAGTAAGAGCATATGTAATCAAGTAATATCCAATGATAGTTCATGAAGCACATAGGCTTTGAAAAGACATAGTAATTATCGTCATTAAGGTAATGTAATATTTCAACATGTAACCAGGAGATGAAATACTACAACGATAATTTAAAAGTAAATAATAAGGATTAGAGAGTTAGTCGCACAGATATCGAACAACATTGGCAGATTCTGTAGTTGACACTTAAAACCTGATTTTTTTTTAAAACTTTCGGTTATAGACTAAGTTTTGAAAACGACTCAGTTCCCTATAACCATCGCTCTGATACCAATCTGTGAGACCCCCAAAATCTGACATGGAACAACTAGGCAACGAGGGGGTAACACGTCATAGTACAAGAAATAATGAATTACAGTTCATACAAAGCTGACGGAATAAAAACATGTACATTACATCATAAAAGGTCAGAGTTTTTAAACATAGGTCCTAGAGTTTTAGAAGCGGAAAATTATATTATTTCGTCTCAATTTATAACATAAAGTTGCCCAAAAGATAAAATAAACTCCTGACAATTTATATAAAACCAATCTTTCAAAAGCATCACAGAAATCTCCAAGCTGCGATAATATCCTGCGGGTTCCCATCCAAGCAAAGCTAATTAATAATACCTGAGATTAAACATGTAAAATCGTCAACATAAAGTTGAGTGATATTCATAGGTTTAGCAGTAAAGGTGTGGAACACAAGCATTCATTTTAAAACAAGTAGTATGGTGTTTGATTCGTCAACCATAGTCCGAAATCATTATTATTGCTGTTCAGTTCATGAACCGAAGCTTAACTCAGTGTAAGTTCCTCTAGGGAGTATTCAGCCTAAATACTCAAGTAATAAACAAATATCAGTGCGTCAAGGTACTTGAGACGGGGATAGCCAATCCCGATGGATCCACCCACAACATTCGCGCTTAGTACTCGAAATTAACGGTTCATGATCAGGAGAGGAAACTTAAGGCTAGACTAAAAGCAATAATAATATTGAAAACCTGAAATCATACATGTTCTCGATAGCATACAAGTTTTGGATAGCATACAGTTTTTAAATGGTTGTGTTCCACCATGTAAAATCTCACCCCGTGTTTAGAAACCATGCACAAGTAAAAAGGGGCTATGAACTCACCTTAGCCACGAGGTAAGTCAATCACGGTACTCAGCAACTGAGTAGAAACGGTAGTGGTAGACGATCACCGACGATATGGATGCCCGGGAAACACGAAAACCGCAACCTATCACAATAAGGCGCGCGTTAAGATTCGAACTCAATATCGGTATATATACCAAATATAATATGACTCAAATGTTTTCAAAGTATTTATATTTCAAAACCATTGACACAAATCAAATGAATTCATACTAACCATTATTCCAACACTACACGTTAAAACACTTGTACACTTAAAATTGACCCGTTATACGACGCCAAGTCAACGCAAGTCAAACTATCTTTAAACCTTACTCGGACCAGTAGCTAAGTCATTTATATAATGACTAAGCACTTGAGTAAGTCACCATGTCCGATGGTGAATTCTCAAGCTCACGCAACACAAACATTGAACTACGTGTCAAAAATAAAATCAGCAAGTACACCCCGAATGTACACACCGATCTACCCTATCTACACTTGTCCGTTTTAGATGAAAATTGGTGTCAGTGTGTCTTATAACCTGTATAAGACCTCACCAAAATTTGAGCCAAAGTTCACACTTTAAAATCCATCAACTCGACACTTTACTCGACTCCAAATTTGGGACAGATTTGTGCACTTGTTTTATAAAACCGTTTGGACCACTTTAAAAGTATTAACTCGACAATCCGTCTTTTGAAACCACTACTAGACTCATCAAACTCAGTTTGTAAACTTTGAAAATCAGTAGTATCAACTATCTAACCAAGCCTAAAGTCCCCGAGAGTCGACCCAAAATCAGCCACAATTTCGGATTGTGCCGACTTGCGTCTCCCGGTACACGAAAACTAAAACTTGCATAACTTTTGACTCGTAATGACTTAGAAGCTCTATCTTATACCAAAACGACCGTATCGGAAAACTCTAAAACAGTATCGGAAAACTCTAAAACAGAATCAAATAGTCTTAGCCTTTATCGGACCTTAAACCCATGAAAAATCTGTTAAGGACCTTTTGTCCCAAAATAGCCTTTTATAAAACATGACAAGTCAATTTTTCAATCAAAACCACTCATTCCCATACCTCTAGGATCACTATACTATCATTCCTATCAACCAAACACTCCTAAAAACACTTGTATGAAAAATCTAACAAAAATCAAAGATTAAAAACAAGACTTTTTTATCAAAACAACATAATCTTACCAAAAACAACACATGCATGATGATTAAAACATCATACAACCATGAAATCATAAGTTTATAAAAACTTGATGCATGTGGAAGATTTTTGTATAGATAGAATCATCACACGATTTTAGGAATGGGTCTTGTTTTTGTTTTGATTAATTCATGGTAGAAATCAAGATTTTAGGGGTGTTTTGAGGTGGTGGAGTGGCGGCAAATGGAGGTGAGGGTGGGGAGAGAAGAAATTTCTTTGTGTGTGTTTTTTAACATGAAGAAAATGAGAAGAGTTAGTGGAAAAATGTTTATATAGTATGATGGAGGGCTAGTTTTGTCAATTGTGTATAGTTTTGGACTTAAAAGAAATTTAATAGTTTAAAGGGTAGAAAATGGTTATTGGTAAATATTGAAAATATTTACGGGGCTCGGGTTTTGTAAAAATACTTTTCAAAAGTTACAATGCATCATAAAAATGATTATATGATTTCCCGACACGACTTATAATAAGTGTGAAAACACTTATCCTTTTACCATTTATTTCCAATAATAACAAGACCAAAACGTGTGATTTATGTCGTAAAAGTCGGAATTATGCGTGGTTTGTGTTTTTATTGTGTTTTAGGACCAAAATACGAAAAAGGAAGAAAACACGGGCTTTCACGGGTTTTTATCGAAGAAAACGGGTAAAGACGAAGTCAAAAGATCAAGAATGCAAAAAGAACGGAAGTCCAAGACCTATTCTGAAGATTTATCGAAGAAAAAGTCTAAAAACGGAAGTTTAACGAAGTCGAAGAACTTAAGTCTAATAGAAGAAGAAAATTAAAAGACAAGTTCAAATCCCGAGACGACATCGAGAAAAGACAAAGAATTAAAGTCGAGTCGAGAAGACGTGAAGAAAGCAAGAAAGAAGATGCAACACATGCACTCCTTCCACCTTCCCTATAAATACCCTCCTAATAGTCATTAGGAGGGTGTTAGTTAGTCTCTAATTTTTAGTTTTTCATTTTTCACTTTTCTTTCTAGTTTTAGAGAGAGAAAGTCTTAAACTTTCTCTCACTAGTTTCATCTTTTCTCTTAATCTTTCAAGATTAAGCATTTGTATTGCTTATTTTTCATTAATCAAGTTCATTTTAAGCTTTTAATCCTAAATCTCATTCTACACTTCTTGATTTACTTTACCTTTGATCCGATTTGCATACTTCATGCGTATGATTTAATGATTTCGTGATTGAAGGATTAATCTTATTTGTTCCTCCATAAGCTCCTACGTATAAGCTATAAGCTCGTAATGCTTATTGGCTTATTGCAAGTTTTAGCTTATTGATTTTCGGATTTCATAAAGGTTTTAGGCATCTTAAAGTTCATTTCTTTAAGTTGATAATCTTTTATGTTTTACAAGTTATCAAATTCAAGCTTTTCGAGTTGTTTAAGTTATGGATAAAATAGCTTATTGTAGCAGCTTATTGAGTTTTACACTTGCCACCAATTTCGGATTCAGTTGCTGTCCATCGCAATACAAGGGATTTTGTACACATTCCGACGGGCCTCAGTGTTTTGATCGCAATAACCCACTAGGGTTTTACTTTGCGATCAGGTTGTCATTTCCCCCTTATTCCGATCTGGATTGCGATCGCACATTGCGATCGCACATTCCGACGGGATCAAGGTCTTTGCTAAGACGAAGTGCTGCCCATTTCTCGACAGCGGCATTGCGATAGATGCACATTGCGATAGTAGGTTTACAACATTCCGATCTGAATCATTGCGATCTAAAAACATTCCGATGGGTATTTTGTTGTTGCATTCCGATGGATATTAAGATTGATTATTCCGATGGCTAATTTTAGTGATATTCCGATGGTTGTAATTTTGGTGTATTCCGATGGACATGAATTGCTTTATTCCGATTGACTAAGTTTCTAAGTTTTAAAGTTTTACAAAGTTTTAAGTTTTAAGTATTTTCCTAATTAACTTTTAGTTTAATTTTGTCAAAGCTTCTACTTTACTCATCGACATTTTCATACTTGCTTTTAAATTAGATAACCAAACCAAACCAAACCATTCTCTTGATTCACCAAAAGACAATTGAGTCGCACTCTTAACCATTAGTCAATTCGAAAAGACTTGGGACAACAAGATTTTATACTTGGTTGCAAAATCGAGTATTAAATGGCGCCGCTGCCGGCTCTTTTTGTTACGATTAAAGGTTTTTAGTGAGAGAGGCATTGAATTTTGGGATCCGTTCTTTGAACGTTATTTTCATTGCTTTAAAAATTTTCAAAAATCCAAAAAAATACTATAAAACTCTTCAAAAATAAAAAAAAATTAAAAAAATCATAAAAAGTAATTCTTTTCTAAAGATTTGCACCAAAAAGATTATATAGATATTCTCTGTGTATATTTTTCTTCTGCAGGTGTATGCGTACTAGATCTTCGAACTATTCTGAGCCCGAGACTCGTGAAGATCTAGATATGGCTGGTGTTAATAACAACAATAATAACCCACCTCTACCCAATTTGAATAACAATAACAACAACAACAACAATGTCCACCTACCTGATTTACGAACAATAGAGGAATTGTGTCAACCCACCATGAACGGACGCGGAGGCCCGATTGCGCCAATGCACGTCACGGCTCAGGAGTTTTCGTTGAAGCATCACATGATCCAGCAAGTACAAACTAACCCATTTCGCGGAATTCCGGATGATGATGCCAACAAACACCTCGACAAATTCATTACCATAACCCAAAGCATGAAGTGCCCCGGTGTTTCTATGGATGACCTTCGCCTTCAACTCTTTTCCCACTCGCTTTCTCACCATGCCGAAAAATGGTTTGACCGTCTTCCTAAGAATTCTATTCATACGTGGAATGATATGACTCAACGCTTTTTGTCGCGCTACTTTCCCCCATCCATGGTCACAAGCCTCCGTAACCAAATCAGTGGATTCATGCAAGACAATGATGAATCGCTCTTCGATGCTTGGGAACGATACAATGATTTGATTGACCGCTGTCCAAATCACAATATGCTCCCCGTCACTCTCATTGATACCTTCTACAATGGTCTCACTTTTCGTGATCGTGACACGATCAATGCCGCCGCCGGTGGTACTTTTATGAAAAGGAGACCGGAGGAGTGTCGAGAGTTGATTGAAAACATGACTACTCACCACAAGAATTGGGATTCATCCGCATCCTCAAGATCTAACTCGAGAGTCAATGTTTATTCTACTACTTCCAATCCTGAGATGACTGAAATTTCTCGACAACTCGTTGAGATGAACAAGAATTTTATGGCCATGGCCACAAACCACTTTCAACAAGCTAAAGCCATTGCTATTTCTTGTGACACATGTGGTGGTCCTCATTCTTACAATGATTGTCCTTCTACCCAAGGCAATTTTTTTGAAAACGTTAACGCGGCTTACGGTACTTATCCCACGGGAGGCTATCAAGCTCGCCCTCAAGGAGACCGTAGCTTGCTAAGTTATCGTTCCAACAATTATCTTGCTCCACCTGGTTTCCCGCCTCAGAACCAAAACCAACAACAAAGCTATAACCGAAACAACCAATCCCAACCTCGTGCTAACAATCAATATCAATCCCAAAGAAACCCATACCCAACTCAAGGAAATTCTCAAGCTTACCAAGCTCCACCTCTCAATCAACCGATGGCAGTGATTCTAGACGTCGAGACGTCATGAAGACTAATCGGGAGATGGTGACGAATCTTCAGAGTCAAGTCATCAACTAAAAGGGCGAAATGACGAAACAAGGGAACGATATTCGAGCCGAGCTAAGGAATGATATGGCAAAACAGAGCAATGAGATCCGTGCCGACCTCAGAGATTCTTTAAGCACTCAAGCGCTTAACATTCGTGATATGATTGGTTCGCTCATCCAAGGTAATCAACCCTCTTCTTCGGGTACTCTTCCGAGTAACACCGTTGCAAATCCAAGAGGGGAGATGAAAGCAATCACCACTCGTAGTGGAAAAGGTTATATGGAATTCGAGCTTCCTACACCTCCACCTGTGATTGTGAATAAGGAACAAGAGCAACTTTCCGCACATCCTTCACCTTCTATCCCCATTTCCCCACCACCCATGGTTGTGAGTGATCCTATTCCCTTAAAGCCTTCTTCTTCATCCAATATACCTTATCCTTCAAGGTTGAGGAAAGAGAAGCAAAAGAGCAAGGATGATATTCAGGTTTCAAACTTTCTCAAAATGTTTAAACAATTGAATTTTAACATCTCCTTTGCCGAGGCTCCCACTCACATGCCCAAATACGCTAAGATGTTTAAAGATCTTTTAAGTGATAAGGAAAAGCTTCTTGACATTGCTCAGACCCAACTTAATGAGAACTGCTCCGCAGTGCTCTTAAGGAAATTGCCCACCAAACTTGGTGATCCGAGTCGCTTCTTGATTCCTTGCAACTTCCCGGGAGTAGAGAATTGCATGGCCCTAGCCGATCTAGGTGCCAGTATAAACTTAATGCCTTTAAGTGTTTGGAAGCAATTGTCTCTCCCCGAGCTAGTCCCCACCAAAATGACTTTGGAATTAGCTAACCGTACGGTTGCTTATCCAGTGGGGATAGCCGAAGATGTCTTTGTTGGCGTCGACAAATTCACCTTCCCGACGGATTTTGTTGTCGTTGACTACGAGATGGACCCCGTGTTCCATTAATCGTTGGACGTCCATTCCTGAGGACCGGTCGCACTCTCATTGATGTAGCCGCGGGCGAAATAATCATGAGAGTTGGTGATGATAAAATTATCTTCAACATGGGTAAGATTTCTAAGCAACCTTATTCATATGAGAGTGTTAATGCTATTGATGTTCTCGATGAGGCTTGTGAAGAACATTTTCATGATTCTTACAAAAGTACTCTCTCTTCTCTACCCAATGTTGAGACCGTTGCCTCAATAGCTCCGGCATTGACTCCTTTTGGAGAAAGTGACTTGGATGATTTCGAAGCGAGCTTGGGTCCTCTTGATATTAAGTATGATAATTTGTCCACCAATTGGGATGAGGACATTCGTACTATTGAGAGACTTCTCAATGAGGACCCGTTTTCTCCTCCTTCTCCTAAAGAGGTGACTAATGATGATCCATCGTTAGTTTCACCATCTATTGAGGACCCTCCCACTCTTGAGCTTAAGGACCTACCTCCTCATCTTGAGTACGTTTTTCTTGAAGACAACGAGAAGTTACCGGTCATCATCGCGAAGGACCTGAAAGAAGAAGAAAAAGCCCGACTTGTCGCCGTATTGAAGAAGCATAAAAGAGCTATCGCTTGGAAAATCTCCGACATCCGTGGAATTGATCCTCAGTTCTGCACACATAAAATTCTCATGGAGGACGAATTTAAGCCCACAATTCAAAGCCAACGAAGGGTGAATCCTAAAATCCATGAAGTCATCAAAAAAGAGGTTATCAAACTTCTTGATGCGGGTATGATTTACCCTATTTCGGATTCACCATGGGTTAGTCCAGTCCATTGTGTGCCTAAGAAAGGCGGAATTACCGTTGTGCCCAATCAAAACAACGAGTTGATTCCTACCCGTCTCGTTACTGGGTGGAGAGTTTGTATAGACTACCGCAAACTCAATGATGCCACGAAAAAGGATCATTTCCCTCTACCTTTTATGGACCAGATGCTTGAACGTTTAGCGGGTAATGAATATTACTGCTTTCTTGATGGTTTCTCGGGTTATTTCCAATACCCATCAATCCCCAAGATCAAGAGAAGACAACATTCACTTGTCCCTATGGCACATTTGCTTACAAAAGGATGCCTTTTGGCTTATGCAATGTCCCCGGGACTTTCCAAAGGTGCATGTTGGCTATCTTCCATGACATGGTTGAGAAAACCATGGAAGTCTTCATGGATGATTTCTCGGTCTTTGGGGATTCCTTCTCTTCTTGCCTTGCCAATTTAGAACGTATGCTTAAGCGGTGCGAAGACACTCGCCTTGTTCTGAATTGGGAAAAATGCCATTTTATGGTAAAAGAAGGCATTGTGCTAGGACACAAAATCTCTAAAGCCGGTCTTGAAGTCGACCGTGCTAAAGTAGATGTCATAGCCAAATTACCTCCACCTTCAACCATGAAGGGTGTGAGAAGTTTCCTGGGTCATGCGGGCTTCTATCGTCGATTCATTCAGGATTTCTCTAAAATCGCTCGCCCGATGACCCACCTCTTGGAAAAAGATACCCCTTTTATCTTTTCTAAAGAGTGTCTCGAAGCCTTCAATCTTCTCAAGGATAAGCTAACTAAGGCACCGGTCTTGGTTACCCCTAATTGGGAGCTGCCCTTTGAATTGATGTGCGATGCTAGCGACTTTGCTATTGGTGCGGTTTTGGGCCAACGAGTGAATAAACACTTCCAACCAATCCACTATGCTAGCAGAACAATGACGGGGGCTCAATTGCATTATACGACAACCGAAAAAGAGCTTTTAGCTGTTGTCTATGCTTTTGAGAAATTTCGCCCCTATCTTGTTTTATCCCCCACCATCCTATACACGGACCATTCCGCGTTGAAGTACTTGATGACTAAGCATGATTCTAAGCCAAGACTTCTTCGCTGGGTTTTACTCCTTCAAGAATTCAACATTGAAATTCGTGACAAGAAGGGTGCTGAGAACCTGGCCGCGGATCATTTGAGTCGACTTGAGGATCCATATAAAGGGGATCATCCGAAAAAAGAGATCAATGACTCTTTCCCCCTTGAGACCTTAATGTCTATAAATCTCAATCTTGATGACACCCCGTGGTTTGCGGACATTGCAAACTACTTAGCGGGTGGTATTCTCATCAAAGGGTTAACATCCCAACAAAAGAAGAAGTTCTTGAATGATGTTAAGACTTACTTTTGGGATGACCCATATCTATTCAAACAATGTGCTGATTTGATCATTCGTCGTTGTGTTGACGGACCGGCAGCTTTTGACATTCTACAGGCTTGCCACAAAGGACCCACCGGTGGTCACTTTGGTCCCAACTACACCGCTAAAAAAGTGTTTGATTCTGGATTCTATTGGCCCACCATTTATCATGACGCTCACGAAATGGTTAAGCATTGTGATGCTTGCCAACGCCAAGGCAAGATCACACATAAGGATGAGATGCCTCAAAATTTCATACAGGAATGTGAAATCTTTTACGTATGGGGCATCGACTTTATGGGGCCATTTCCATCCTCCAAAGGGAACAAGTACATCCTCGTAGCCGTTGACTACGTTTCTAAATGGGTTGAAGCCAAGGCTCTCCCTACTAACGATGCGAGGGTGGTTGTGAACTTTTTGAAGCAGCTTTTCGCTCGATTCGGCGTTCCTCGTGCTATCATCAGTGACCGCGGGACTCATTTTTGCAATGATCAATTTGCAAGAGTCATGGCTAAGTATGGTGTCAATCACCGTCTTTCCACCGCCTATCATCCCCAAACCAATGGGCAAGCCGAGGTATCCAACCATGGATTGAAGCGAATTTTGGAGCGTACTGTGGGAGAGCATCGCGCCGCGTGGGCCGATAAGTTAGATGATGCTCTATGGGCTTTCCGTACTGCTTATAAGACCCCGATCGGCTATACGCCTTATCGTCTTGTGTACGGGAAAGCATGCCACCTTCCCATCGAGCTGGAACATAAGGCGCACTGGGCCTTGAAGTGGGCTAACTTCGACATCAACAAAGCCGGTGATCATCGCAAGATTCAACTCAGCGAGCTAAATGAACTAAGGAATGAAGCTTATGAGAACTCGCTGATCTACAAGGAGAAGACGAAGATCATTCATGACGCAAAAATCAAGAACCGAGAGTTCCACGTTGGTGATCAAGTCTTACTTTTTAACTCTCGGTTGAAGATCTTCTCTGGCAAGTTGAAGAGCCGCTGGTCTGGTCCATTCACCGTCGCCAAAGTCTTTCCTTATGGGACCATTGAGCTTTCTCAGCCGAATGGTCCCAATTTCAAGGTGAATGGTCAGCGTTTGAAGCTGTACTTTGGTGAGGACATCTCTCACGAGATGATTCCATCCCTCACCACGTTCCCCATGAACTAAATTGGGTCGAGTCAGGCTCGTGACTCGGTGAACAAAAACAAGCGCTTCTCGGGAGGCAACCCGTGATCTATCCTTTACTGGTTTCATAATAAGTGTAAGGGGGAGCCCCGTATGTGTTTGTTGTCTCGTTTCTTGTGCTGTGCAGGGATTCAAGCTTCAAAGATCCACCTTGCTGACTTTTGACGAACCGTGATACCGTGTTCCCATCTTCCCGGTTCTATCCTAAACTCTTGTGATTCAATATTTCACATTTTATATGTTCACATTGAATTCACTTTAGTTGTCCTTTCCTTTGCAAGATTTAAACAAAGTGCACAATGTCCTAAGTGTAGGGGAGTTTACTCCCACATGCTTAAACATTGAGGACAATGTTTATATCAAGTGTAGGGGGGACTTCTATCGAAGTAAGTGGTCTTTTCCATGAATTTGCCCTCATTTTAACCGGAAAATTTGATTTTTCGACATTTTTCAAAATTTTTAATCTATTTTGGCCTAGTTGTATAGTTGTATTTTCCTTTATTATGTTTAGTTTCTTTCCATTGCTAGAATAAATTGTTAATAAAGTGGTTTTAAATTTTTCTTAGTCGTGAACATTTTGACTCAACCCGAGTTTACTTATCTTAGTTTACTCTAGCTAGTATCCTTAATGTGTTTAAGTCAAGTTTTGCTAGGCTTTTATATAGGGGGCTATAAAACGCGAAAGTCTTAACTCTCACGGGTTAAGAACAAGAACTTTTCGCAAGTTCCTATAATTGATCCTAGAGAGTCGTTTATCAAGGGAACTTTAAAATGCGATTTCTAAAACTTGAAAAAGTCTAAGAAGTTGAAAGATCCTATAGGCAACTCGAAAACCCAAAACTTTGATTTAATAGGCTAAGCATCCACGAGTCTCATTCCTTGAGATTTTAAACTGTGGAGAACGAGAGATGATAGAGTCAATTATAAGTTTGGTATTCTTTCGTGAATTTATGTGAGTTAATTATAAGCCTATTCTCCCTTCGCTTGTTAATAAATTTATCTGCAATAAATAAGGTTGTACGATTTAAAAGGTTACTTAGCTTCTAGCCCCAGATCGTTTAAAAGTTGCTCGGTACGGATTAGAGTTCATAGCCAAGGCATAACTTATTGAAGCGGGATGCGAAGATTGGCGAGTCCGAAAAGGCCCTAACAAGGCATGAGGGCTACAGTTTGTTGCTAAAGATCCAAAAGTGATGTGAAGAATCATTTATCGAAAATCAATATGAAGGATCGAGACACACGACGAAAAGCAAGCACTCCCAAAAGATCATGGAGAAGTCTATCCAAAAAGACCCTAACAAGGTATGAGGATAAATAGATCCAAGTCCTAAAAGGAGGCGGATCGTTGTATATCAAAGTCCAAAATAAAGATTGGAGAAAAATGAAGAAGTCGTGGTCCATATATGAAGAATCTCTCAAAATTTCAAGTGAAGAAATTACTATTATGAAGAGAAGGCCATTATTTCATGAACGTCTCTCAAGATTCGAAGTATGAAGTCGCTGCCAAATATCGGTCCGAGCAAGGTCTCAAATCGTGAAGCGAGTTATGCCAAGATATGAACTTTATGAGGTCCCGAGAAGCAGTTTTAAAGATTTGGTCCTTTAGCTAACTATTGATTAAATCGTGCACTTTATTTTCGGCCTAAATAACTATCGAAATAAGTCAAACAATGCATCCTCGTGATCATTCAACACAAAAATAAAATATAAGAGATACACCTAGGAATAAAGGAGTCTAAGTGAATAATTGACCCACATGAGTTCGTGATAGTTTGCTAACTTATAATAACAATGATCTCGTTTTTAAGCTTGGTATGGGGAACGTGAAACTTGAGAATGATAAACGTTCATGGCAGCCAAAACCCAATGTAAGTCTTTCTTTTTATGTTTAGTATTTAATAAAGGCCAAGGTGGGTTATTTATGATGGAAAATGTAAACCGTGCTTTAAATCAATGCATTGCATGAGGGCATTGCAATGGTCAAGTGTAGGGGATTTAATAAGTGTGAAAACACTTATCCTTTTACCACTTATTTCCAATAATAACAAGACCAAAACGTGTGATTTATGTCGTAAAAGTCGGAATTATGCGTGGTTTGTGTTTTTATTGTGTTTTAGGACCAAAATACGAAAAAGGAAGAAAACACGGGCTTTCACGGGTTTTTATCGAAGAAAACGGGTAAAGACGAAGTCAAAAGATCAAGAATGCCAAAAGAACGGAAGTCCAAGACCTATTCTGAAGATTTATCATAGAAAAAGTCTAAAAACGGAAGTTTAACGAAGTCGAAGAACTTAAGTCTAATAGAAGAAGAAAATTGAAAGACAAGTTCAAATCCCGAGACGACATCGAGAAAAGACAAAGAATTAAAGTCGAGTCGAGAAGACGTGAAGAAAGCAAGAAAGAAGATGCAACACATGCACTCCTTCCACCTTCCCTATAAATACCCTCCTAATAGTCATTAGGAGGGTGTTAGTTAGTCTCTAATTTTTAGTTTTTCATTTTTAACTTTTCTTTCAAGTTTTAGAGAGAGAAAGTCTTAAACTTTCTCTCACTAGTTTCATCTTTTCTCTTAATCTTTCAAGATTAAGCATTTGTATTGCTTATTTTTCATTAATCAAGTTCATTTTAAGCTTTTAATCCTAAATCTCATTCTATACTTCTTGATTTACTTTACCTTTGATCCGATTTGCATACTTCATGCGTATGATTTAATGATTTCGTGATTGAAGGATTAATCTTCTTTGTTCCTCCATAAGCTCCTACGTATAAGCTATAAGCTCGTAATGCTTATTGGCTTATTGCAAGTTTTAACTTATTGATTTTCGGATTTCATAAAGGTTTTAGGCATCTTAAAGTTCATTTCTTTAAGTTGATAATCTTTTATGTTTTACAAGTTGTCAAATTCAAGCTTTTCGAGTTGTTTAAGTTTTGGATAAAATAGCTTTATGTAGCAGCTTATTGAGTTTTACACTTGCCACCAATTTCGGATTCAGTTGCTGTCCATCGCAATACAAGGGATTTTGTACACATTCCGACGGGCCTCAGTGTTTTGATCGCAATAAGCCACTAGGGTTTTACTTTGCGATCAGGTTGTCATTTCCCCCTTATTCCGATCTGGATTGCGATCGCACATTGCGATCGCACATTCCGACGGGATCAAGGTCTTTGCTAAGACGAAGTGCTGCCCATTTCTCGACAGCGGCATTGCGATAGATGCACATTGCGATAGTAGGTTTACAACATTCCGATCTGAATCATTGCGATCAAAAAACATTCCGATGGGTATTTTGTTGTTGCATTCCGATGGATATTAAGATTGATTATTCCGATGGCTAATTTTAGTGATATTCCGATGGTTGTAATTTTGGTGTATTCCGATGGACATGAATTGCTTTATTCCGATTGACTAAGTTTCTAAGTTTTAAAGTTTTACAAAGTTTTAAGTTTTAAGTATTTTCCTAATTAACTTTTAGTTTAATTTTGTCAAAGCTTCTACTTTACTCATCGACATTTTCATACTTGCTTTTAAATTAGATAACCAAACCAAACCAAACCATTCTCTTGATTCACCAAAAGACAATTGAGTCGCACTCTTAACCATTAGTCATTCGAAAAGACTTGGGACAACAAGATTTTATACTTGGTTGCGAAATCGAGTATTAACTTAATACGTAATTAAAACGAAATCGTCGAAAGTATTAATTATCGAAACAATCGATAAATAAACATAATATTTTGGGCATCCGTCGGTATCGCGATCACTAGGAATTCTCGTTGTACATTGATTTTGAATAAACTCGTTGTAAAATGCACGTGGGTGATTTTAAATCAAAAACTTTGATTTAAATTAAATATGCAAAAATAAAATAAAATTTTTATAATTCCATACAAAGTATTTATCGATGATCAGAAAAATACTTAAAAAGTATAATTTAAAAATCTCAAGATTTACATATAGCAATACGAGAAAACGTAATACGTTGGAAAATTCAAGAAGCGCGAATAAAAAGAATAAAATAATGCTGGGAAAGTACGGGTTCTCATAGTCTAAAGACTTGTGGACTTTGCTGGACAAAAGGTTTGGGTTTGACCATGGTTGACTTTCTATCAGCGTTGACCTTTGAAGCGTTGACACACTTATAAGACAAATGTGAAAAACTCCCACAAGTATAACAGGCTTTTCTAGACATAACTCTAGGTCTAGATGAAAAGAAACCTTTCCCATATCACTAATTTGACTTTTTGGTGACCTAGGTTTTCTATACATTTCTTCATATTTAATACTAGGTTTTCTATCAACGTTTAAGCCAAGGTCAACAGTCTTTCCAGTAGTAGGGTTGGTCACTTTTATGGGTGTAGACTCATTTGGACTTTCACTAAGCATGCCACCTTTAACAAACAAAGTAGGATTGGCTTTCTTCCATTGGTCCAAATCAGTCAATTTCTGCTTATATTCCTCTACTGGAGTAAGAACTCTTGGTGGAGGAATAAATTCCTTTTCTTGGAGTTCTGGTATACCAGTCCAGGACAAATCCTTTCTAAGGACACCATAGAAGTTCCCAGCAGGTGGTGGAACATCAGCATACTCTTTCATCCCAATCCTAGTCATATACCTAGAATCCCTTTGTTCACTAACGCATTTTTCTAGGGTTTGAGAAGCTTTATCAAATCTTTGAATTTTAAGCCCTACATTATCTTTGTTTTTAATGGCCTCATCCAACTCAGCTTGTATAACACCTTTAGATCTCTCCAATATGTCCCTAACATGAATACTAGCATTTAGGTCATGAGTCAAAACATTGATTTGATCTTTTAGGTCAAGCTCCATTTTCTTATATTCAGACACAGTCTTTTCAGTTTGAACAAGTGCAAGTTGATAGTTCGATAACTTGCATTTTTCCTCAAAAATAACTGATTTTAACTTTAAATTTTCTTTCTTAAGTTTTTCAGTGTTTAAACGAAACCTTTACTACAAAATGCATCATCATATACCTCATTGTCTGATGAAGATGAAGAATGTGCCATGAGAGCATAGTGAACATGATCCTCTTCCTTCTTTTCTGCAACAAAGGCTTTATTCTCTTCCACATCTTTGGCCAAAAAGCTCCAGTCCCAGCCAACACCATCAATCTCTTGCATGGCAACCATAGCTTTGGTATCTTCAACCTTGATGATTTGGCTTGAGGGTTTTCCAGCATCAGATCTTCTTGGAGATCTTCACTCTCTCATAAAGTGTCCCATTCTATGGTAATTATAACACTCAACCTTGGATTTATCAATCCCAGCAGTTTCTTTAGCATTAAAAGTCATCTTCTTCCTGAATCTCCTATTCCATCTATTGGCCCTTATGCTTGCAAGTTCCATATTCCACTTTATGTCCATCTCCTCCAAGTGTTCATCACTAATTTTCTCAAGGTCTTCATATGTAATCACTGAGCCATTGGGCAATGAAGCAATGTATTCACACACTGTATCTAGATCAATACCAGCAGGCTTAACTCTTGGTGAGTCAACATTGTATGTGTCAGCGTCTGAATGTGGGGCGCTGACAAAGCTTGATCCAACGTTGACACATGGTGATCCAGTAATGGGGTGCATATATGACTCCCTTTGATCAAATTGACCTTCACTATATGAGAAGAAGGCCATATTTCCATTGGTAGATTTGCTTCCTTGATCCAAAAGGATTTCACTCTCTATAATCCTTAGTTTATTGTAGACGTCATCAAAAGTGGAACTTTTGTGAGTATTATTAGCAATCATGGACCTTGCTTCAATCTTCCATGCATCACCAAGACTTTTAAGGAAAGTGGTGATGATATCAGCATCATCATGCACTGTTCCCATAAATGACAACTTGCTTGTTATGTCAAGAAGTCTGCTTCTCACCCCACTTATCTTTTCATTGGGAAGAGCTTTGAACACAACATACTCATGCAAGAGTTGCTTCTTTTTCTCTGAGGCAGTATCATCATTACCACTATAAGTGACTTGAAGGGTTGCCCAAAGATCTTTGGCAGACTCATAGCCTCTATACTTGTGCTGATTGGCTTGTCCCAAAGAAAGTTTGAGGATGCTTAGAGTTTTCATGTCATTTCTTCTCTTTGCAATGTCCTTAGTTGAGACAACTCTCCCATCTCTAGGTTGTTCTTTTCTAGCAGCTTCACTTGAGCCTGGAGTTGATCTTAAGGTAATAGCAGCTTGAATCTTGGCAGCCTTATCGAATGTGTTTCCATATTCAATAATTTACCATAGGGTGTGGTCATGGATTTGAAGGTACTGCTCAAAATTGAACTTCCATAACTCAAAGTTGTCTGGGTCTAGCATGGGGATTTTTATGTTATGGATTGATGAGGAGGTCAACTCTGGAGTAGACATGTTGTCTGGATTTTAGGGTTTCTTGAAAATTAGGGTTTTTGGCGATTTAGGGTTTTGGGGTTCTTTAGATCAAAGTTTCTCAACAAGCTTTGATACCACTTGTTGATCCCAAACTTAGATCGATTTGGCTTGTGTAAACGAGAATAAATCAAGTTAAACACTTAGAGAAACTTTGTTGTATATGAAACAATTTAAGTATTATGCGGAATTAATACTTAAACAAGAACACACAAACAAGATAAACCAAACTTTCACTTTGATTGATTAGTCGAACTTGCGTACAATGAAAGTGTGAAAAACATATATTGAACTAAACCTAAAGGCCTCCTTTTATAGATTAAGGAACCTTGTATAATAGTCTACCTATCAGCTATTTTAGGTAAAGATAAACATAAGAAATACATTGTCGAACATATCTTTACTAGAAACATAAAACGTGTAGACTAAGTATACTATCTGTGCTTGACTTCTTCTTATCAACGCTTGACTTCTTCATGTCAACGCTTGTCTTGACAACGCTTGATTTCTTCCTATCAACGTCCAAATTCCTCTTGTCAGCGTCCAAGTGTCTTGGCTTCATTTTATTCCCAACATTATATAAAGGGTCGACCTGTTACCTTTTATGATTGTTCCAACATTGTACAATTTTCTTTAGATATTAATGAAATTTATTTTTAAATCTTGTACATGCTGTGTTCCCTTTTATGTGTTTTCTTTAGTGTAAAATGTTTATGTTTATTGCAAATATAGTGTAGTTTTTATCCAAAAGTTTTTTCTTCAAATTTCTGGGAAACTTTCTTTTTGGAGATCCAAGTTAGATTGGTTGTTATAAGCCAAAAGCCTGACAAGCCTAAGCTTATAAGATAATATAACTTGTTAAATATTGTTGGTTACAATTGATTTCAAGATTTTCAAGTTTGGTATTCTTTAAGACTTTTCGAATTCAAAAATATTTATCTCATTTTTTTATTGCTCACCCCACTGTCCATAAAGCTCTCCCAAAAGCTAGTTGACATCTAGCTTTTGTGAAAGGTTTTTGGGTTTTTGGGTTTTTGGGTTTTTGTTTGGTTTGTGTTTGTGTTTGACAACAGGTACCATCAAGTCCATACTCCAATCCTTTTCTTTTTTTCCCTTTTTTTGAAGATATAGTTCATCACCCTTGGTTCAGTTGTTAAACCACAGCAGGGGTCTCTACAAGCTTTTTCTTTGGACTTTCCATAAGCCCTAAGTAGGCAAAGAGATGGCATCAACCAGGTTTGGGCTTTGAACCCTTTTTGCCCTTTTCTTAAAACTTATGTGAAGCACATTGATCCTGTTTGTAGCTTCTCTGTTTTAATTTGTTTGATTGAATGAAGTTTAGTATCTGATTTATGAGTTTTAGAGTTAGTCAATAGGAGTGTTAAGGTTTAATTTTACATATAAAATCTTGTTAAGTTTTCTGTAAAAACAGGTAAGGGGTGTTTGGGACTATGTTCTTACAAAGCATAGGGTGACAGCTAGCTTTGCATATTGACCCACACAACTTTGTTATGATATTTAGTTTTCTTTTCAGTCATTATTTAGGTTACCGATAGGTAAAAACAAATTTTCAAGTTGCTACTGTATGCATAAAACACAACTAGAAACCACCAGTTAGTTCTAGGGGTTTTATTCTTGTGTTTCTTGGATTGAAAATTTGCAAGTAGATAGTTATTAATTCCTTTGTGGCATGTGTAGCATTGATTTGGGATGTGAAAGCTGTTGGTGGCTTAAAGAGATTGTTTAATCTCACTGTGTTGCCATGTGCACCAGCAAACACACTCTAGCCTGCACAATAGCTACTTTAGGCTTTGCTCTTGGCGTTTTGTGCTTGAAAACTTGGTCATCAGTAGTGGTAGGATTATATTTAGGTCTCAAATATATGTCATTAGCTTTTGGTAGGCTTTTGGTGAACTTTGAAGGCCATTGACACTCACTGTATTGGCTAATATACCCACAGCCAAGCACTTTTTGTTCACTGTTTATGCACCAGCAGGTGCTGTGGGCTATGAAGTGTGATTTGAGGTTTATTTTTTTGGTTCAAAATATAGGTTTAGGTTAGTACTAGTTGTGCATTAGCTGGTCTAGGGATTTCGTAACTTTTTGGTGGTCTGTAAGTGGTTTAGCACTCACTGTTAGCATAGAAAGTACCCACAACCCATATTTTGTTCACAGTTTGCTATTTTGTGTTGATTATGATTGTTTGTGTGCATTTTTTGTTTTTTTACTAATCATTGACTCCCACAAGCACAACTTGCTTGTGGGGTGCCCTTTGTTTCCATAAAAAGAGCCAACAACTCCAAATTCCCCAAAAGTTTGACCAAAAAGTCAACTTATCCAACTGTTTTGGTCGTTGTGTGACATATTTCAGTTTTTCTAGCATTTTTCAATTTCCTATAGTAGAATACATTAAAATAGAATTTTAGAAAAAAGTTTCATATTTTTCCTCTTTTTATTTTATTTTTATGATTATTTTAAGCATTTAAAAATAGATTTAATTAGTGAAAAAAATTTGAAAAATATTTTTTAGTGTTTATAAAGTATATTTGAGGTTTACAAGTCATAAAATATTGGTTTGGCCTTTTTCTTGATTTAATTATTTTTTAGGGCTTTAATTATCATTTAAAAACTAAGTATTAATTAATTAAAAAGGTTTCGACAATTTTCGTTATTTGTAAACCCTTAACATATTTTTAGGATCTTAAATTAATTTTCTAAAAATTTTTAGATAACTTTTAATTTTCGTCGCGTTTTACGATTTTACGTTTTGAACGTCGTAGTGTAATCTGTAGTGTAATTCGTCTTCATTTTCCAATCTTTCTCTCTTAAATACGTAACTAATCCAAACTTGATATTAATATTGGCACATAAAATCATACACCTGCGACGAGAACGAACTTGCAATTGTCGAGTATTCGCGTTTTCCTAAACGTGATACTTAATACTTGTCATATACGCGTTTTTCCTAAAACGTGTGTAAAATACCTACAATCACACTGTATTACCCCCTTCTTGGCTCATTCCTTAATAGGTTCTTCAAGATTATCCTTGATAGCTTTGGCCAGAATGGTGGGAAAGTTTGACGTGAATGACTTGATATCAGATCTAATTCGATCCACCTTCCTATAAATTCTCTCCATGTCAGATGGATGATGAAGGTTGTAGATTCAGTACATTTAAAGCTTGTAGCCGATAGTCATTTTCTATGGGAATGATGTCGAAGGAGTACTGTTGTGACTTTAAAAAAGAAGGAACTATGTACTTGGAACATAAGAAGGCTTCATAACAGTCTCTGGGAGTTCATGTGCTTTTGATGTAGCAGTTTCAGAGATAATAGGTGGATCAACATCCCTTGTGTTTTGATTTTCAGCTGTAATGGAATCAGCTGTTGAGTCTTTAAAAGGAGATGGATGAGTTTAGAATACATCATCTTGAGTGGTCTGTGCCTCATCATCTTCCTCCATTTCATCACTTGTGAGGATCTCGTCATCAGGCGTAGACTTGGGTTCAGAAAAATCATCAAATAGTTCCAAGATGTCATCCACAGACTATTGGATAGCTGCATCTGGAATTGGTTGTTCTTGGGAGGTTCTCTATGTTTCATCTTCAGTGATAAAAGTAGCCTCAATTAGCTTGGTGTTATCAGCCACAAAATGGTTAGCCAAAGTAGACAGTTGTGAACCCTGCAATTTCCTTTTGTTAGTAACAGGTGAAATTAAAGATAGGTAAAGGTTGCCAGTACTTTGTCCCAGAGAGGCTGAGGGTGATTATTCAGCCTCTCCAAAGGATAAATCCTTGTGATTCTTTTAAGTGTGAATAAAAGGAGGGTAATGGTCGCCATTCACTGCCCCTAGGAAGACTGAGGATGATTATTCAACCCCCAAATGGATAAATCATTTGGGACTCTTTTATTTGTGAAATAAATGTTGTTTGTAATCGCCTGTTACGCTGCCCCTAGGAAAGATGAGGGTGATTATTCAGCCCCCCCCCCCAAAAAAAAGGATAAATCCTTTGGGATTCTTTTGTCTGTGAAATAGATAAGGTTGATGATCGACCCATTTACGCTGCCCTTAGGAAAGCTGAGTGTGATTATTCAGCTCCCCCAAAAGTATAAAACTTTCAGACTCTTTTAAATGAGGGAACTTAGATGCTGTGTTATGTACAGACACTGTAGGTCGAGACATATATGTGCACAGATTGTTATTTGCCTGTGTACTGTCTAGAGGGTGCATGGTCATCGGGGTGCTTTATAAACACAAATGAATCACTCCCTGATACTAAGACAGAGTGTACAGAAGTCTTAAAGAATTTCTAAATGCAGACATGTAAGAACTCGTATTTTTCCTGGTATTTTTTATTCTTTTATTCGTGCTTCTTAAATTTTCCAACGTATTACACTTTCTTGTATTCTAATATGTAAATCCTAAGATCATGATAATTTAAAAAATTATACTTTTTAAGTATTTTCTGATCATTGATAATACTTTATTTGGAATTATAAAATTTCTTATTTTATTTTTCCATATTTATTTAAATCAAAGTTTTTGATTTAAAAGCACCCGCGTGCATTTTACAAAAGTTTACTAAAATCAATGAATAACAAGAACTACTAACGATCGTGATGCCGACGGATGCCCGATATTTTACATTTTACTGTCGATTGTTTTAATGTTTGACGTTTTTGATGTCTTCTTTTTAATGACGTGTTAAGTCGTGTCGGGAGACTATAATATCACATTTACGATGCATTTTAACTTTTGAAAAGTATTTTTACGAAACCCGAGTCCAGTAAATATTTTCAAAATTTACTAATAGTCATTTTATACCCTTTAAATTATCTAATTGCTTTTAAGTCCAAATGATTACATAATCAGCAAAACAAGCCCTCCATCCCACTATATAATCATTTCAACCTAACTTTCTTCTCATTTTATTCATAAACACACACTTAACAAAAATTCTCTCCCTCCCCTTTTTTCTTCTTATAGCCGTGACCTCTAACCCGCTAAAACACCCCCATTATCTTGATTTTGAGCTTGATTTGGTTAAAACTAATTTAAGTTCCATTCCTAAAATCAAAAGGTGATTCCATTGATATGAAAATTTCTCACATGCATCAAGTTTCAAATTTCTTATGATTTATGATTGGAAACATGTTTTGATGATCATGTATGTAATGATCTTGATAAGATTATGATGTTTAGATGATAAAAGTTTGAGTTTTGATTTTTGATTTTGTTTTATGTTGCATGCAAGTGTTAGGATTGGAAGTGGGTTATATTAGGGTGTTAGAATTGATAGAAAAATGGTTAGAATGGGTTGAAAGTATGAGTTTATGTGAGATTTAGTGAGGTGATTTAGGGCAGTGAATTTGAGGCTATTTTGGGTACCTTAAGCTTGGATTATTGTTATGCTAATAAGATAGTGTTATAGAGATTTTCATTATCTTCTTTTTTATACAAATTAGAGCTTCTAACTAAAAACGAGGAGAAAGTTATAATAGTTTGATTATTCGTGTACTGGGAGACGAGTATCGACACAATCCAAATTTATCGTCGATATTTGGATCGAATCTCGAGGACTATAAAATGAGTTTTACAAATGGTCAAGGGTTGTTCACAGGCCCTAAACTTATCATTTTGAGTCTATTTTCAAAGTCAATGGTCGGATTTGCTAATGGTAAAGGTTAGGATGGTCAAAATGGTTTCACGAGTCAAGTATCCAAATTTGTCTGGCTTTTCAAGTCTAGACATGTGTTGAGCAGGTGGTTCTAAAATGTAAATCATTTAATGAAATTTAAACTGAGTTTTATTCAGGTTATGATTGAGTCTTCACCAAGTTTCATGAAAATCGAGTTGTCTAACTAAGGGAAATGAGCTTGTACTTGGTATGTGCCGGCAGATTTTTATCGAGAAAGTAATTTAATAAAGTGAACATATATAAGGGTATTGTAGTACCACTTGCATTGTTGTTCTCTCGTGTTTGTCATGATTTTGTAATACTGAGTTTTATGTTATTATGTATGGTTTATACTTGAGTCAATTATTAATAAAGTGCGCGCCTTATTTGGTAGGTTGCGGCTTTCGTGTTTACCGGGCATCTATATCACCGGCGATCGTCTTACCACTACTATTTCTACTCAGTTTCTGAGTTTCGTGATTCACTTACCTCGTGGCTAAGGTGAGTTCATAGCCCCGTTTTACTACTTGCACATTGTTTCTAAACACGGGATGAGATTTTACATGGTGGAACACATCCATTTAAAAATGTATGTTATCCAGAAAGTGTATGCTATCTAGAACTTGTATGCTATCTAGAACTTGTATGATTTCCAACATTTTTCATTTATATTGTTTCTTTTAGTCTATAGCCCTTAAGTTTCCTCTCTTGATCATGAACCGTTAATTTACTTGTGTTGCTAAGCGCGAATGTTGTCGATGGATCCATCGGGATTGACTATCCCCGTCGTTTTGCTTAGCTTCCCTTAGACCAAATTTATGACAAACTTCATTTGAACTAGTTCGAGACGTGTTCTTTGGATTATGTCTAGGGAGGCTAGATGCAATCATGTGATTAGGTTTTGCAAAAGCTGTTTTAGTCACATTGGGCCTAGTTGGCGGAGTTACTGGTCTGGAAAGACAAACCAAATGCGGTCTCGAGGAACTTTGTCGATTGGATCTAAATGCAGTTGGTTGTCTAACGGACTGACTTTGAGGTGGCTTCCCCAAGATTGATGGTTTTTCAAGCTTAGTGTCCACACTAGTTCCTTTAGTTTTCCTCAACTCGTTTTTTAGAGCCGCTATTACAAAAACCTTTTCCTGAACTTGAGCCTTTAAAGCAAGGTTGTAAATAGCGTGAAACGTGGCGTAGCGTTATTGCCAAGCTACAAGCTACAGAAGCTATAGTGAAGCTATGACGTTTTCTGAAGCGTGATATATAGCGGCACAAAATATTTATAATTTAGTATTTATATAGCGAGTTTATAAAATGGAGCAATATTTTAATTTTAGTTGAAAATAAAACCGGCTATTAGTTACTCAAGGATTTATCTAAATCGTAAAATTACTAAGCCCAAGTCAACTAAATAGCCAAAAAATAGTAAACGAGCAAAATTCTTGTAAATCAGCAAAAAGATTCGAAAAAAGCGCCACGTTACGCGCTATATCACGCTTTATGACGCTTTTTAACACGCTACGCCTTAAGACGCCGCCTTAGTTTATTTCGTAACGTGGAGGCCACGCTTCACGCTATAGCCCGCTATAAGGCGTGCTATAGCGCGCTATTTAGAACCCTGCTTTAAAGTCTCATTCTCTTTCTGCAATTTATCTTGGGATGCCAACTTAGATTCTAGCAACTTAACTTGTTTTAAAAATTATCCTTTTCAGCTTTTGAATCTAGAATTTTTTGATCCAATTTTTGTTCAAGAACAACGTTTGACTTTTCAAGTTTTTCAAAATATGTTTCAAACTTGTCAGTTCTCTTAGAAAATTCTAGTTTGGCATCCTCAAAATCTTTAGATTGCAGAGCTAAAATCGTTTCAAGCTCTATAATCTTGGAATCAGAATCGGTTAATGAAGCAGTCATAAAGCATTTATCATGATTTACTATTGCATTCTAAACAATCTCTCCCCCATTATGACTCACATCGGATGAATTAGAAGTGGTATAATTATCACCCTTTTCCATCCCATGTTTGTCATAAATAAGTTCGGAATGCTCACCATGTTGTATATCATTGTTACATTCATCAGATACAACATTCTGTTGTACCGTATATGTAGGATCTTTGTCATATACGGGTATGGTGTCATCATAAGAGATGTCTGTATCATTCTATGTTGCGGTTGTTTAACCATTGACACACTTAACATTTGATTTGTTACTTGAGTATTATGGCTGAATACTCCCTAGAGGAACTTACAATGATTGTTAAGCTTCGGTTCATGAACTAAATAGCAATAATAATGGTTTCGGACTATGGTTAATGATCATAATCATTTTCCCTATTTTTATTATTTTACAAATGAATGCTTGTGTTCCACACCTTTAATGCTAAACCTATGAATATCACTCAACTTTGTGTTGATAATTTTACATGTTTAATCTTAGGTATAATGCTTAGTTTTGCTTGGATGGGAGCTCACAGGATATTATCGCAGCTTGGAGAATTCTGTGATACTTTATAAAGTTTGATTTTGGTAAAAACCGTCAGAAGTTTATTTTGTATTATTGGTAACTATATGTTATAAATCATTATAAAATAATAGATTTTTCCACTTATAAAACTTTGGGACCTTTGTTTAAAACTCTGATCTTTTATGATGTAATGTATATGTTTTTATTACGTCAACTTTGTGTCAATGGTATTTCATTGTTTCTTGTACCATGACGTGAAACCCCCTTGCTGCCTAGTTGTTTCCTTGCCTGATTTTGGGGGTCTCACAGATTGGTGTCAGAGCGATCGTTATAGGGAACTGAGTCGTTTTCAAAACTTAGTCTATAACCGAAAGTTCAAATATTTCATGTTTCTAAGTGTCAAACACAGAATCTACCATTGTTGTTCGATATATGTGCGGGTAACTCTCTAATCCTTATTATTTACTTTTAATTATCGTTGTAGTATTTCATTTCTTGATTACATTTTGAAATATTACAATACCCTCATGACGATAATTACTATCTTTTTCCAAATCTCTTGTGCTCCATGAATTATCATTGAATATTACTTGATTACATATGCTCTTACTGCATTTCTCGAATTCTTGTTCTTGTGAATTGATTTTTTTACAATAATTTCGTATTGTTATGACATTTCATACTTGTATTCTGAGCGCGTATGTTGCCGACTATTCATACTCACTTTTCTGTGTACTATTTGCTATCTTGTTTATGCGTGAAACGACTGACCTCATATACTCGTTCATTTTGAACCGCCTATTTTCTTAACTCACTGTTACATGTTGTGTGTATTCTCGTGATATCATTATTTGGGATTAAGAAGTATTGCTTTCAATGAAACTTCTGATTTTCATTTTACTACCCTGTGCGTTGCTTCCATTGTTAAACCTCTTTAAGATATCTACTTAGATATCTAAATTGTTTTCCGGCCATTTATGATTGGATGTCTTGAAAAATAGTCTATTAACTATTGTGTAGCTCAATGTGTCTCCGAAAAAGACTAAAGGACATCGTGTGAGTCACACATCTTGAATCACTCCTTGAATCCGTGTTGAATAATATCATGGGTTTTCATAACCTTGATTGAATTTTACGTCACCGTTTTACACATCACTCGTATATTGATTAAATATTAATTCATTGACCATCCTACGTTCGACTTCGAATTTCAACGTTCTTTTGTACCTTAGAAACGTCATCGTCATCTTGTAATTCATCCTCTATTAGGTAGAGATTGTTTGGAATACGATTCTACTTCTATAAACTTGTATCCTCCCCTTTCATTAAACCTCCTCGCTCCAGGAGTGCGACTTGTTAATGTTCCATTTCTTTCTCGATATGTCTTGTGTTTTGGAAAATCACGCAGCCAAGAGACCTTCCTACTTTGCATCTTGAAATCTAAGACACGGATGTCATGCGTCGTTTTTTATTTCTTAGATTATCGTTAGTATTCATAAACCAATTTTATATTATATTTTCTTTATCTGCTATATTATACAATCTATTCGCTTTAGTCTTTATGGAATCCACAAGTCATGTGTGTACAAAAATTCAGGGTCGTTATGAAGTTTGATAAAATTCCAAGGTGTCGAAAAATATACTTTCTGCAGAAAAGTTACATGTAATTTAACGATGTCGAGAAAATATTTTTATAAACAATAGACATAAAAATATGTTTCTACTTGTTGAGACGTTCGCTTTGGACATAAAAAAATTCGACTCGTAAATCTTAAAAACGAGCATGTTACACTCATTTGAAATTGTAGAATTAAAGAACTTATTTTCTACATATTTTTAAAATATCATTTTGTTGACAGCTTTGATGCGAGGACATTTTCGTCCATTTTTTATCCGTTTTAAGTCTCGAGTAAAACTAGAAAATTGTTCAAAACATCGTTTTACACCAAATTGCTTTAGACTTCGAGTCTTAAAAATGTCACTTAGCGAGTCAATTGGTCTGGTCAGACCCCAAAAGTCGAACTTAAAAGTCAAAGCTGATAGAATATAAAAATATGGTTGAAGTGTTTTTGAGCTCGTAAAACTTTAACTAATGATATTTTACAACTAAAAAACATTGATTGCGTTTGTAAACGTTTAAAAATAGTAACTTTGAGTCCCGTCATACATACATATATCTTGAACTTTTGGAACCAAGTGATTTGATAAACCGATGATGAACTATATGTTTCGAAAAATGTGTACATTTTTATGCATCATTATTTACGTGTTAAATTCCTAAACTTTCCTAAAATAGAAACTTTTCGGAGTAGTTGTACTATTTGGGAACTGATGTCCTACTCTCTTAAAAGCATATTTATGTCAAATAAATTACGACATGAGCGCATATGGATTCCTTTATCTTCTCTTTCATAAATGACTTATTTGTCATTCTATATTGTCTTTCTTTCCTTCTATCGTACCACTGATTTGGGTCGAGGTTTGAAGTTCTTGCTTTCACATCGTTCGTTATCATCTTGACATGTGTCTCATGATGATTCCGACTAAACCTTTTGAACATTATCACCTAGTAATTATTTCATCGATTGTCTGATGAACTACTCTTTACTACTCTCATATAACCTACTCGCTATTTATTATGATATTATCATATCACCATATAATTTTGAACTGGTATTGTTTGCGAGACATTTTACAAAATGTTCTACATTGGTCATTATTTTACAATGTATTTTCACAAATTGTTCTACTTTTGTCTTATAAAGAATTCTTGTAACACTAAAATTGTTGATTTAAATATCAAGTAAAATACTTACTGGCGAAAAGTTTCATAAATTATTTTGATTCCTGTTTTTCAAATGGCATTATATACATATTTTAAATCATATGACATGTAATACTTGTTTGACGAAGCTGAGCATCGCATTGCTAGTCCTAAATTATGCATGGCCTGATCACCTATGCGTAATTTAGAAGAAGCCATGCGAGGCCGAATAGTAGTCACCTTAAAAATTTGGCCAAGAACCAACTTTTTACTTATGTTCTTTAAAAAGTTAGATAAAATAAATTTTAGAAAACTTTTACATCTTATGCGAGTGGCACCAGTTCGCGACATACACATATGAACCCTTATCTTTTCTTGAACAAAGTACATGCCTCAAGCACATATTTCTTTACTCAACGATCTTTGTTTTACTTGTTACCTCATTTTCCTTCGTGATATGATTCTCGGTACCACTTGTCTAATTTCTTACCAGTGATACCAGACTTGAAGATTTCAACGTTGTTATGCTTCTACATCGATCGACCTTCTCTATCTGTTTTGGTAGACCGTCGAAACATCTCCGGACGCGAATAGTGATTTATGACTGTAAGTGAACAATGATTCCGTGTACTTGTTATGATGTGTGTTAGAATCTATTGTCTTGAAATTCATTTGTGTGAATCATGTGCTGATTTAGCCTCTCAATGCTAATGTTCATCTTAGTGGAATTTCTCTCAAGTGACTTCTTAAGATTTTTCTTTGATTCGAAAATTTATTGTGTGGCTTTTCTCTTTCGATCGTGTATCGACCACCGAGAACTTAATAAGCCATTGTTGGTGACGCCAACCACACTCATGAATTAATCTTTCTAAATCCATTGTTTCTTATTGTCCTTATCATCGATGCATCTATTCAATCGTGTTCGTTAATAAATTTGGTACGAATTACGTTTTATTCCCTCGTGCTATTACTCGTATACTAATTGTTGATTACTATTCGTTTCATACTCGTTTGCTATCTTGTCACATTTTAAAAACTCGGATATGTCACATGTTTACCATTTGAGACATTAAACACCTTTATGGATTTCTATAAATTACTCTAAATTTTCAAGAACGTTTTATGCACTTTATCAAGTGTTTAAATTACCAAAATAACCATTTCAAGTTTAATGTTGGATCTATACATCCTCTTTGGTAGATTTATAACTAGTGTTTAAAAGAATGTCAATCTTTATCTTTTAAAGTATTTGATTGTATCATACTTTACTTTCAGTGTAACGAAATTATCAATTTAATTTATAAGTTCTAACAATGATTCTAAATAATTTGGAAAATTTGATTTTCTTTTCTAATGGTAAAGATAAACCTGAGTTTTTAACAATAATTTCATACAGTCATCCTAAAGCTCTTAAGCTAATTAAGATAATTATTTGAACTGAGTTACTTTTATCTTGAAATTCTTATCAAGAAAATACTTAAGCTGAGTTTGAAAGTAATATCAAATCCTAGACAGGTAATTGTGACAACTTGTATTTTAAATGTCTATATGTAATTCATATGACCCCTGTATTTTTCTAATAAGTAAATTGTCATGTTTTACAGTTGCTGATTTGCGATTCCTTGTTGATTACCAATCTTGATTCATTTTAGCGCACCTCGTCCGGTTAAGCTATTCTTGTGTTCACTCTATCTTTTGATATTTCTCCGTACTGAAAGATCATTATTCTAATCCAAGTTTGAAAATTTATTCGAAAAGGAGTTAAGAACCTGAAGCATAGTGAATTCTAATTGTTAAGGTACGCCGTGATGCAGAAATTGCCTGGGAAATAATGAATCAGTTCTAAACTATGTATCTCCTTTTGTTTGCATATTCTTCTGTCTCCAGTGGAACTCTGAGGAACCAGAGTTCCTTTAGGGGGTTCGACTGTAAGAACTCGTGTTTTTCCGGTTATTATTTTATTCTTTTATTCGTGCTTCTTAAACTTTTTAACGTATTACATTTTCTTGTATTCTTATATGTAAATCCTGAGATCATGATAATTTTAATAAATTATACTTTTTAAGTATTTTCTGATCATTGATAATACTTTATTTGGAATTATAAAATTTCTTATTTTATTTTTCCATATTTATTTAAATCAAAGTTTTTGATTTAAAAGCACCAACGTGCATTTTACAAAATTTTACTCAAATCAATCAATAACGAGAACTAATAATGACCGCGATGCCGACGGATGCCCGATATTTTACATTTCATTGTCGATTGTTTCAATGTTTGACGTTTTCGATGTCTTCTTTTTAATAACGTGTTAAGTCGTGTCGGGAGACTATAATATCACATTTATGATGCTTTTTAACTTTTGAAAAGTATTTTTACGAAACCCGAATCCCGTAAATATTTTCAAAATTTACTAATAGTCATTTTATACCCTTTAATTATCTAATTGCTTTTAAGTCCAAATGATTACACAATTGGCAAAACAAGCCCTCCATCCCACTATATAATCATTTTCACCTAACTTTCTTCGCATTTTATTCATAAAAAACACACACACTCAACAAAAATTCTCTCCCTCCCTTTTTTTCTTCTTATAGCTGTGTCCTCCAACCCTCTAAAACACCCCAATTATCTTGATTTTGAGCTTGATTTTGTTAAAAATAATATAAGTCCCATTCCTAAAATCAAAAGTTTATTCCATTGATCAAAATTTCTCACATGCAACAAGTTTCACATTTCTTATGACTTATGATTGGAAAAATGTTTTGATGATCATGTATGTAATGATCTTGATAAGATCATGATGTTTAGATGATAAAAGTTTGAGTTTTGATTTTTGATTTTTTTTTATGTTGCATGCAAGTGTTAGGATTGGAAGTGGGTAATATTAGTGTGTTAAATTGATAGAAAAATAGTTAGAATGGGTTGAAAGTCCGATTTTATGTGAAATTTAGTGAGGTGATTTAAGGCAGTGAGTTTGAAGCTGTTTTTTGGTACCTTAAGCTTGGATTATTGTTATGCTAATAAGATAGTGCTGTATAGATTTTCATTAGATTAGTTTTGATATAAACTATAGCTTCTACTCAAAACGAGGAGGAAGTTATGATAGTTTGATTATTCGTGTACCGGGAGACGAGTATCGACACAATCCGAATTTGTTGTTGATATTAGGATCGAATCTCGGGGACTATAAAATGAGTTTTACAAATGGTCAAGGGATGTTCACAGGCCCTAAACTTAAAATTTTGAGTCTATTTTCAAAGTCAATGGTCGGATTTGCTCATGGTAAAGGTTAGGATGGTCAAAATGGTTTCACGAGTCAAGTATACAAATCTGTCCGGTTTTTCAAGTCTAGAAATGTGTTGAGCAGGTGGTTCTAAAATGTAAATCATTGAATGAAATTTAAACTGGGTTTTATTCAGGTTATGATTGAGTTTTTCACCAAGTTTCATGAAAATCCGAGTTGTCTAAGTAAGGGAAATGAGCTTGTACATTTGGTATGTGCCGACAGATTTTTATCGAGAAAGTAATTTAACAAAGTGAACATATAGAAGGATATTGTAGTACCACTTTCATTGTTGTTCTTTCGGGTTTGTTAATTTTATTAAGTATGGTTTATACTTGAG
Organism: Glebionis coronaria; assembly: GCA_025667525.1. Classification (NCBI taxonomy): domain Eukaryota; kingdom Viridiplantae; phylum Streptophyta; class Magnoliopsida; order Asterales; family Asteraceae; genus Glebionis; species Glebionis coronaria. The sequence goes on along the minus strand of CM046879.1, from coordinate 188,848,823 downwards.
TCAGTTATTAATAAAGTGCGCGCCTTATTTGGTAGGTTGCGGCTTTCGTGTTTACCAGGCATCCATATCATCGGTGATCGTCTTACCACTACTGTTTCTATTCAGTTTATGAGTTCCGTGATTCACTTACCTCGTGGATAAGGTGAGTTCATAGCCTCTTTTTACTACTTGCACATTGTTTCTAAACACGGGGTGAGATTTTACATGGTGGAACACATCCATTTAAAAATTGTATGCTATCCAGAACTTGTATGCTTTCCAACAGTTTTCATTGATATTATTGCTTTTAGTCTATAGCCCTTAAGTTTCCTCTCTTGATCATGAACCGTTAATTGACTTGTGTTGCTAAGCGCGAATGTTGTGGGTGGATCTATCGGGATCGACTATCCCCGTCCCATGTTGCGGCTGTTTAACCATTGACGCACTTAACATTTGATTTGTTACTTGAGTATTAGGGCTGAGTACTCCCTAGAGGAACTTACAATGATTGTTAAGCTTCGGTTCATGAACTAAATAGCAATAATAATAGTTTCAGACTATGGTTAATGATCATAACCATTTTCCCTATTTTTCTTGTTTTACAAATGAATGCTTGTATCCACACCTTTAATGCTAACCCTATGAATATCACTCAAATTTGTGTTGATGATTTTACATGTTTAATCTCAGGTATAATGCTTAGTTTTGCTTGGATGGGAGCCCGCAAGATATTATCGCAACTTGGAGATTTATGTGATACTTTCTAAAGTTTGGTTTTGGTAAAAACTGTGAGAAGTTTATTATGTATTATTGGTAACTATATGTTATAAATCATGATGAAATAACATATTTTTCCGCTTATAAAACTATGAGACCTTTGTTTAAAACTCTGATCTTTTATGATGTAATGTATATGTTATTATTACGTCAACTTTGTGTCAACAATATTTCATTGTTTCTTGTACCATGACGTGGAACCCCCTTGCTACCTAGTTGCTTCCTTGCTTGATTTTGGGGGTCTCACAAGACACAGACTTCTATGTGTAACACCCTATTTTGATAAATGGAAGGTCACGCGTGATTATGGCGTGTCATCAAATCATACAAGGAAAAATGTCTTAAACATTACATGACCATAAAGGAAATACCAGAAACAAACATCGGTACCCCAAAGTAAAAGCTCATCACACACAAACATAAGTACTGTAAATGAAAAGGACTAAATAAAGGTCCATGAAAATGAGTAGCAAAATGTATGAAGAAATGCATAAAGTAATGAAGGCTAGAAAGCTTCCAATCCATATGCACGTACGCTTTGAGTCTACGAGCGTCCCTGAGTACCTGCCGTTTTAGGAACATGAAAGGAAAACGGCTGAGCACAACGCTCAGTGCACGGATATACAAGCATAGAATGAATAACATAAGCATATACAATATATAGCAGCGGAATTGAGTAAGTCCTTGAAAACCTGGTATAACTTAGTAAAACTGGTTTTATAGTTTGAAAAGCCTTATGTTTATCTTATGAAAACTGTTTAACATGTTAACCATTAGCCAATATAGGTCATGAAATACCAACGTGCATGAATACTTGGAGGCGTGACCTCGATATACAATTAGAGGGGTTGCCTCTAATTAATATAAGTTTGGGTAGGAGGGATCAGCTCCTTGTGAAGGATGGAAGGCACACACCACATTCACCTGAATAATCTGTTAAAACATGTAATCTAGGATGCACCCATACGCCCCACATGATAATATAATAATATGGCCAAAAGGGACGCCACGAGCTATCACTCCGCCGTGGTGAAGTCATAACACTGGTGCCTCTAGTGTTATGGTTATGGTACCTTCATAACTAGGTGAAACTGGTCATGCATGTATATGGCTTAGGCATTTAATTAAACATAAGCAAATCAAAACATATAAAACACATACTGGGAAAACAGTTGGCTGCATACGGGGAAATCCTAATAAGGAAATAATGTTCATACTTAAAGGACGGAGAATCCGTACCTTATGTCCAGTGAACGAAGAAGAGGAACGGAAGAGAGTCATACTTCGATCTCACTAATGCTACATAAATAATATACGTGTATAAGTGTTCGGATTACTATGTACATAACTGGTTCTATATCATGTCTTAGCTTGTTTTATATGTTCATGTCATGTTTTACCGATTCTAACGTTATGCTGTGTTTATCATGTATTCTGGATATTTTGATTAAGTATTACTTGTATTTCTTGTATTATTATACTTGTTGTGTAATAATAAGTCATTCTAAAAATAGCAGGTTTCCTAAAATAGAAAGTTTCCAAAAATAGGAAGTTTCCAAAAATAGAATAACTGTTTAAAATAGATAAGTTTCTAAAAACAGAAAGTTTCCATATTTAGAAATAAGCTGGATTATTAAGCTAATAAGATAAGCTTAAGTTTTACTGATAAATATTCTAAGTCATGTGATTAATAGTATAGTTTATTAATTAATACATGTAAATTAAATAAACTATATGTTATAAGATTTAATTAAATATAGCATGATTTAATTAAATTAAAGTGTGTATAATACCTAAGTTTAGAACATGTATTAATATTTATATTAATGTTGGGAATAAATTATGGGTCAGTTCACTAGACGCTGATAAGAAGAATTCAAGCGCTGATAGGATGACATTGGACGCTGACAGCCAAGCGTTGACATTTGAAGAACTCAACGCTGACAGCCTTGAAGATTAGCACTGACAGAATATATCTTCATACGAATCTTTTTGTTTATTTGTTTCTTTATTTGTGTATGGTAAAGATAAGCTCGACATTGTATTTTCCATTATTATCTTTACCTAGAATAGTTGATTCGTAGCTTATTGTACAAGACTTCTTATTCTATAAAAGAAGATCTTTTAGGTTAAAGTTAATAATCAGTTTTCATAAGTTTTCACAAGTTAAACCTCTTTCATTGTAATCAAGTTCGATCATTCTAATACAAGTGAAAGTTTGTTTAACATCTTTGTGTTTTAGATTAAGTGTTAATTCCGCATAACACTTAGTTACTTTATTCATAAGCAAAGGTTTCTCTACGTGTATTACTTGATCTAATCTCGTATACACAAAGCTTAATCGATCTAAGTTTGGGATCAACAAGTGGTATCAGAGCTTGTTGAGAAACTTTTGATCTTTAAGTAACGCAAGAACCCTAAAACACCAAACCCTAAAAACCCTAAATCTCTCAAAACCCTAAAAACATCATGTCTGGCACAAATCAGCCTTCTGCTTTGCTACAAAACAACTCCACAAACCCTAGTATCAAAATTCCCATGTTTGATGCCAGGAACTTCGAGCTTTGGAAGTCTAACTTTGAGCAATATATAGCTATTCATGACTACACTCTTTGGGAGATTGTTGAATATGGGAACACATTCAACAAAGCTCAAAAGATTGCTAATGCTATTGCCACAAGGATAGCTCTTCCTAATTGTCCTGAAGCTGATAAGAAGGAAAAGCCTGAAGATGGAAGAGCTGTATCTGCTGAAGATGTAGCCAAGAAAAGGGTGGACATGAAAATCTCGAACATCATGAAACACGCCCTAGGTCATGAGAATCAGCACAAGTACAAACGCTTTGAGTCTGCAAAAGAGCTTTGGGAAGCTCTTGAAGTAGCACATGGTGGCAATGCTGACACAAAAGAAGAAAAGAAGAAGCAACTCATGCATGAGTATGCTGTCTTTAAGGCTCAACCCAATGAGAATCTCAGCAGTGTGAGAAGTAGACTGCTTGACATCACAAGTCAACTTTCCTTCATGGGAACACAGATTGATGACCCTGACTTGAATGCTACTTTTCTCAAAAGCCTTGGTGATGTATGGAAGATTGAGACAAGATCCATTCTTGTCAATAACACCCACAAGACCTCCAGGTTTGATGACATCTTCAACAAACTAAGACTGTTGGAGAATGAATGGCTTTTGGAGAGTGATAATAAATCTTCCAGTAGCAACATGGCCTTCTTCTCACAAAGTGAAGGCCAATTTGATTCCATGAACTCCTATGGACATCCAGTCACTGGATCTCAATGTGTCAACGCTGGATCACAGTCTGTCAGTGCTGGATCATATCCTGTCAACGCTTTATACTCAAGCGCTGACACACACAACTTTGGCGCTGATAGAATTAAACCTGCTGGTTTAGATCTAGATACTGTGTGTGCATTCATAGCTTCTTTGCCCAGTGATTCAAGGATTACATATGAAGATCTTGAGCAGATAAGTGATGAGCAATTGGAAGAGATGGACATCAAGTGGACTATGGCTCTTGTAAGTTTAAGAGCAAACAGGTTTAATAAAAGGTTCAAGAAGAAGATGACCTTTAATGCTAAGGATGTTGCTGGATTTGACAAATCCAAAGTGGAGTGCTACAATTGTCACAGGATGGGGCACTTTATGAGGGAATGTAGATCTCCAAGAAGATCTGATGCTGGTAAGCCTTCAAGCCAAATGGTTAAGAGCCAAGATCCCAAGGCCATGGTTGCTGTTCAACAAATTGATGGCGTTGGAGGATGGGACTGGAGCTGGAACTTTATGGCTAAGGATGAGGAAGAGGACAGAGCTTTGGTTGCTGAAGTTAAAGAAGAGCATGTTGAATATGCTCTCATGGCACACTCCTCCTCTTCATCAGATAATGAGGTATATGATGATGCTTTCTGTTCTAAGGGTTGTCGTTTAAATACTGAAAAACTAAATCAAGAGATAGTAAAATTATTAGATGAGGCAAGTACTGAAAGATGCAAAGTATCTAATTATCAAATTGCTCTTACCCAAACAGAAAAGACAGTAGCTGAGTATAAGAAAATGGAGTTTGATTTAAAGGATCAAATAAATATCTTAAAACATGAGCTACATCAAAGTAAAGATATTCAAGATATCACAAACAGGGTTAATCTTGATTTGATAGCTCAGTTAGATGAGGCTAACAAAAATAAAGATAATGTGAGTCTTAAAATCCAGAGATTTGATAAGGCCACACAATCCCTAGGAGAGTGTGTTAGTAAACAAAGAGACTCTAAAGACATGAGTGGGATTGGGATGAAAGATTATACTGGTGTTCCACCACCAGCTGGGGATTTCTATGGTGTCCAATCAAAGGACTTATCTTGGACTGGCTTGCCAGAACTCCAAGAGAAGGAATTCATTCCTCCACCTAGAGTGACTTCCCCAGTTGAAGAATACAAACAAAAACTGACTGACCTAGATGAGTGGAAGAAAGCTAACCACACTTTGTTTGTTAAGGGAGGGTTGTTGTGTGAAAGTCCAAATGAGCCCACACCAATCAAGAGCCATGATCCTACACCTATTAAAAGCACACACCCAACCACTGGCAAAGCTGTTGACCTTGGCCCACAAACTGTTAGAAAACCTAGTGTTAAGTATGCAGAGATGTATAGAAATACTAGGTCACCAAAAATCCAAGTTAGTAACCATGGAACAGGCTTCTTTGCTTCTAGACCTAAGACTATGTCTAGAAAAGCTTGTTACTCATGTGGTAGCTTTTCACATTTGGCATACAAATGTGTCAACGCTTCCAATGTCAATGCTGATAGGAACCATTTCAGCGCTGACAAAAGTCAACATAGGTCAAACACTGTCAGACCCAATACCTTTGTGAACAAAAGTTCACAAGTTGTTCGACCAGCCCCATTCTTTTCTAGAGGGTCTAACACACAAGGCCTAAGACCTTTCCAAAAGTCAAACACTTGGTCCAATAGGCAATGGGTTCCTGTAGCAAACCCTAGGTTCAACGCTGATAAAGGCAATCGGGGCGCTGACAAGAACAATTTCAGCGCTGACAGACACACTACCAAACCTAGGTATTTGCAACCACAGGGAAGTGGGTCTAAAGCCTCTACTAGTTTAACATGGAGACCAAAACAAGACCAAAACCCTAATTTTACTGGTCTTTCTATGACATGCAACAGGTTTCATTATATTTCAAAGGCCATGTCAACACCAGTGGGGGTTCACTGGGAATTTCATTCAAAAAGGGATGAAAATGGGGTTGTTATGAGAACCAAGTCTGTTCTTGTTAAACAACCAAATGAATCCGAGTCTTCCAAGGCTTGGGTTCCCAAAGAAAACTAATGTGTTTTCTTTATGTGCAGGGCATTCAGAAGATGATCAATGATTATGGATATTGGGATAGTGGATGCTCAAGGCACATGACAGGAAAGGAAGACTATCTGACGAATTTCACTCCTATTCAAGATGGTGATAAGGTATACTTTGGAGGGGGCTATGGCACCATCACAGGAAAAGGAACCCTTATTACCAATAATCTACGTTTTGAGAATGTCTTCCTGGTAAAAGAACTGGATTATAATTTGTTTAGTGTATCACAAGTGTGTGATAACAAAAATAAGGTTCTTTTCACTGATACTGAGTGCTTGGTGTTAAGCAAAGATTACAAGCTCCCTGAGGAGAAATACATAGAATTTAGAACACCAAGGCATAAAGACATATATAATGTGAATCTTAATGGAATTAAGATGAATAATAAAATGATGTCATGTTTTTATGCTAAAGCCTCAGTAGATGAAAGTAATCTTTGGCACAGGAGATTAGGGCACATAAACTTTAAAAATATCAATAGACTTGTGAGGCTTGGTTTAGTTGATGGTTTGCCTGAAAAGGCTTTCCACCATGACCACTCTTGTGTTGCATGTCTTAAGGGCAAGCAGCACAAGATCTCATTCAAATCTAAACAGGTGCACTCTAGTTCTAAACCACTTCACTTATTGCATATGGACCTCTTTGGTCCAACTAATATAGAAAGTTTGAAGGGTAAATCATATTGTTTTGTCATCACTGATGATTTTTCCAGGTTTACATGGACTTTCTTTTTAGCCAAGAAAAGTGAAACTGCCCAAAGTCTGATTAATTTCATTACCCAGATTGAGAAGAAGAATGGTAATGAGGTCAAAATTATTAGAAGTGATAATGGGGGTGAGTTTAGAAATCAGTTGTTAGATGATTTTTTTGCCAAGAAAGAGATTACTAGGCAGTTTAGCATAGCTAGAACCCCACAGCAAAATGGGGTTGCTGAAAGGAAGAATAGAACCCTAATTGAAGCAGCCAGAACCATGTTGGCTGATGCCCACTTTCCTATAGCCTTTTGGGCTGAAGCTGTTAACACAGCTTGTTATGTTCAAAATAGGGCATTGGTCAACAAAATACATAATAAGACACCTTATGAGTTACTTTGGGGAAGGAAGCCAAATATTGGCTTTCTCAAGCCTTTTGGTTGTCATGTAGTTATTTTAGAAACTAGTGAAGCCCTAGGTAAATTTGATTCAAAAGGTGATGAAGGCTACTTCATGGGTTATTCAGTGCAGAGCAAAGGATATAGGGTTTACATTAAAAAGGAAAAACGTATACTTGAAAAAGTACATGTTAGGTTTTTAGAGAGTAAACCTAGTGATCCTGAAAGTGGTCCAAATTGGTTGTTTGACTTGGAACCTTTATCTAGAGCTTTAAATTATATGCCTGTTACTGATCCAGACATTGTGAAGGTAACTTCAAGTGTTTTGGAAAAGAGAATTGGTAATGTTTCAGGTATACAGGTTGCTAAGGAGGATGGACCACCAGCAGTTGAGTCATCTCCCACACAAGAATATGTTACACTTCCTATATGGACAGATGAGTATTATGCTGCTGCTACTGCTGCTAGAAAAGATAATGGTGGTGTCCAAATACCACCAAATACAAACATGCATGGTTCTTCAGGCGCTGACAAAGGGAAATCAAGCGCTGACAAGAGCAATTCAGACGCTGATGGCTCAGACGCTGACAACAACAGTTCAAGCGCTGTTAGCCCAAGCGCTGACAAACAAGGTTCAGACTTTGATGACACCTTTGCACATCTTTTCTCTTCCCATTTTGAACAAGGTGGACCTTCTAATGTCCATGAAGAGATTCTTGTTGATCAAAGAGAGTCTGATGAAGAAGATATTGGCAACATGGAGCGTGAAGTTGAGGACACCAGACTTTTTGAAGGAGGAGTTCTCACTTCCACGGCAAAGGATCACCCCTCATCTCAGATCATTGGTGATGTTATGGCTCCAGTTCAGACACGAAGATCCCATCAAAATCTTGGTGGATTTATTGCCAATATACACAAGAAGGTTGATACCCCTCTTGTACAAGCATGTTTGTTTGCATGTTTTCTGTCACAAGAAGAACCCAAGAAGATTTTTGATGCTCTCAAAGAACCTAGTTGGGTGGAAGCAATGCAGGATGAGCTTCACCAATTTGCTATACAGGATGTTTGGGAGCTGGTTGATTGTCCTAGATATGTGAGACCAATTGGGACAAGATGGGTTCTAAGGAACAAGAAAGATGAAAGGGGTATTGTGGTCAGAAACAAGGCACGTTTGGTAGCTCAAGGTTATACACAAGAGGAAGGTATAGATTATGAAGAAGTTTTTGCTCCAGTTGCAAGAATTGAAGCTATAAGAATTTTTCTAGCTTATGCCTCTTGTATGAACTTCACTGTTTATCAAATGGATGTGAAGAGTGCTTTCCTCTATGGAACAATTGTTGAGGAGGTTTATGTCATGCAACCTCCTGGTTTTGAAGATCCTGAGAATCCAGACAAGGTTTATAGAGTGAAGAAAGCTATGTATGGACTTCATCAGGCCCCAAGAGCATGGTATGGTACATTGTCCACTTACTTGGTGGAAAATGGTTTTAAAAGGGGCACCATAGATCAGACATTGTTCACAAAGAAGAAAGGTAAGGATGTCTTACTTGTCCAGGTCTATGTTGATGATATCATTTTTGGATCCTCTAATCCAAAGATGAGTGAAGACTTTTCCAAGCTTATGACAGATAAATTCAAGATGAGTGCAATGGGTGAGATGAACTTCTTTCTAGGTTTACAAGTTCAGCAGAAAGAAGATGGTATCTTCATCTCCCAAGACAAATATGTAGCTGAAATCTTGAAGAAATATGGTTTTTCTCCACATGAAAAGAGTGCTTCCACTCCTATGGATAGGGAAAACCCTTGGGGAAAAATTGGAGCTGGAAAGGATGTGGATGTTAGGCACTATAGATCAATGATTGGTTCATTGATGTATCTTACAGCCTCAAGACCTGACATCATGTTTGCTGTGTGTGCTTGTGCACGCCATCAAGTGACTCCCAAAGAATGTCACCTTTTTGTTGTGAAAAGAATTTTTAGGTACCTCAGATGTTATCCAGATCTTGGCTTATGGTACCCAAAAGATTCTCCATTGGAGCTTATTGCATATTCAGACAGTGACTATGGTGGTGACAAGTTTGATAGGAAATCCACAACTGGTGGATGTCAATTTCTTGGGAGTAGATTGATATCTTGGCAATGCAAGAAACAAACAGTGGTGGCAAACTCTACAACTGAAGCAGAATATGTAGCTGCAGCTGCTTGTTGTGGACAAGTCTTATGGATTCAGAACCAGCTGTTGGATTATGGGTATAATTTTATGCATACCAAGATTTTTGTAGACAATAACAGTACTTTATGCATTATTAAAAATCCTGTACATCATTCTAAAACCAAGCATATAGAAATTAGACATCATTTTATAAGAGATTGCTTTGAGAAAGGTTTAATACAACCAGATAGGGTAGCCACAGAAGATAATGTGGCTGATTTATTAACTAAACCTTTTGATACTGGAAGATTTCAATATTTGGTAACAAATATTGGAATGGTTAATCTCACTTAGTATGTGTTTTGGAACCTTTTTGTAAAAGTATGTACAGGATAATGCATTGTTATTGGTCTTTGTGATGATTTAGATTTTTCCACTTTATTTTTCTAACACTGACAAAGGTAAATGTAATGCTGTCAAGTGTTATTTTGCCGTTGTTAGAGATATTATTGTCTAACGCTGACAAGAGTTCCTTCAACGCTGATATGTGTTGTCGGGGCGCTGTCAGCAACAAATGTTAGTTTTGTGGTTTTCAATCTAAATGTGTAGGTGGTGATAGCTTTATGCCATTGGATACAGAGTTGCTTATGGATCTTTGAAGAGCTATTTGGACATGTTTTTGTTTATGGATGATGGTTGGAATATTTATATTCCTATCTTGACATAAATTTTTAATGTTCATATATATTTTGAGAAACTCATGTATCATAGTTTAAGGGGAGGTTTAAGGAACCTTTAGGACTTTTGGGTATTCTTATAATACTCTCATCACAATTCTAGATTGTGTCCACAGGTGAGTATGGGTTAGTTTTACTAAACCATGAGGCACTGTAGCATGCAAAGTTGGCAAACTATGCATGCTGCCAAGACATTTTTGGCCTAGAATTGGTTATGGTCTGATGGGAGACTTGGGAATAGTTTTGTTATGGGTTTACCTGGGAGTTACAAAGAATTTTATGAAATAACTTTGTTGGTAAGTATTTTGGTTAGCAAGGGACACTAGAGGACTTTTGTGTCTATCTTGCTTAAGCAAGTGTGCATAAATGGACAGTGCTTGCCGCCCAGTAATTATTATCAACTTGCAAGATATTTCACTTAGGATAAATTACTTTGTTAAGGTCTTTTTCTTTTTAAATATTTTTTATTTTTAGACGCTGACAAATTTTTCTCCAAACGCTGTTACGTCCAATCGTGACGCTGACAAGGCTTTAGGCAAACGCTGACAAGGAAATATAGCCGTTGGGCGTTGATGGGCTATTTTTTACCGTTGACACCTAGTGGGCCCTACCCAGTTGTTATTTTTGACTAATCTTTGGCCGTAATTTTGGGGAGTTGTTACTTTTAATTAATGCATGAGATAAGTTATATTTGATTCAATATTTTCATCATTGCTCTTTGAATATAACTGCCTCATTTTTGACCAATCCAAATCATGCATCTCTCCTATAAATTTGGCTAAACTTTTTGTTCTGGGTATTCATATTTTCTTGTCTAACATTTTTTCTCCTAGATTTTTCCCATATCACATAACCTCAACAGATTTAAACATGGCACCAAAGTTCAACTTAACCAATCTGACATTGGAGTTCAAGAGCCAACATAATATGGTCGCTTACTTGGCTGCTGATAATGATTTGTTTCCTCAGTATTCACAAATGGTGGCATTTTTAAATGCATCCTCTATAAGGTATGCACTTTCTCATGAACCATTAGTCCCTGTCGCACACATTAGACAGTTTTGGAACAATGTTAGTTCCACAACAGCTAATGGAGTGACCACATTAACATCTACTGTTCATGGAAGAACATGGGTGGTCACTGAAGCCTTGGTTCGCCAAGCTTTGCGTCTTGATGACGCTGATGGTGTGACTACTCTTGCCGTTGCAACAATAGAACAAGGTCTTAGGGAATTGGGTTATCCTATTCCTGCTGGTAAATCTTTAAATAAATATCATAAGCAGGAATTTCCCTCTGACTGGAAATATTTGATACATGTCCTTCTTCAATGCTTAAGTCCAAAATATACTGCTTTTAATGAAATAAACAGGTCAATTGCAAGTGCTTTGGTTTGTATGTCACGTGGGCTTAAGTATAATTTTTCAAAAATGATTTTTGAAGGGATGTGTAAAAACAAGGGAAGTAAAATGACTTTGGCTTACCCAAGATTTTTGCAAATGGTCTTTGATTTACAAGAATATTGTTCTAGGGATCATGACACTTTTTATGAGATCCCTAAGCAAAAGAAAACCATTTTTGACAAGATGAGCTCCACAAACAGATCTATCCCTCTCACCCAAGCCATGCTTGAAGTAATTCAGGCTGCTCAACCACAACCAGACCCTGCACCTCAGATTGAGCCTATCCTTGAACCCTTACCTTCACCTGATCACATGGACGTTGACCAACCCAATGTCAACGCTGACACTCAAAATGTTGGCGCTGACACAGCCAATCCCAACGCTGTTGACATCCCTGAACATTCCCAAACACCCCTTAACCAACCAACACCCACACAATCTACCTCATCTTCCACCCCATTAAAATCTAGGTTGAATAAACGCCAAAGGACTACTGGAGTGTTCTCCTCTAGTGGTCCTAGCCTTGTTGCAGAGAGAACCACCTCCATAAGTGTGGCTGGTGCCATGGATGAGGCCGGGGCTATTGACACAAGCTTAGATGCTGGTCAAGACAGTCCCAACATCATTAAGACCTCATCCACGCCCTATGATTCTATTTTGGGAGGTCAAATCCCCATTCTAGCTGAGGGCAGATTGGAACCTATGACATTGATTGAATTGACGGCTGCTGTCATTAGCTTGCAAAAGCAAAATGTCAGCCTTGTACAAATTGTCAATAATCAGGGCCGTGAACTCCAAGTATTGAGGGAGCGGGTAACTGTTTTGGAGAATCCAAGTAGCAGGAGTAGGATGGAGGAATCTTCCAAAGGGGAGGATGAAGAGGATGAGCTGATTCATACAGCCAGTGAGAAGAGTTCACAATTTAGTGAATCTTTAAATGTTGCTGAAGTACTCACCAACTTGAAGAAGCACCCAATTATTGATACATCCAAGGTAACTCCATTGAACTTGGACGGATCTTTCACAGCAACAATGGGCGCTGATACAGGTTTGAACGCTGACACATCCAGCGCTGACAAAGGTAATCGGGGCGCTGATAAAGGTAACTTGAACGCTGACAAAGTTGCAGGTGGTGTTGATGTATTCCAGTCATCAACAATCATCAAAGATGTGTCCACACAAGTTTCTTCTTCTACCTTACCTATTATTGATCCAAAAGACAAAGGTAAAGGGATTATGGTTGAAGAAGATGTTCCAAAGAAAGATGCAGCACAAATTGCATTTGATGAACAGTTGGCTGCACAACTTTTGGAAAGAGATTTGAAGAGGAGTGGTAGATCACCATTTGTTGCCACTTCTGAGAGTGAGGAAGAGAGTGGTGATGAAAAAGAAGGAGATAGCTCAGATTCAAGTGTTCAAATTATTGAAGATCCAGAAAGACTTGAATATGGGGATGAGTTAGCAAAGGAAAGATTGAGTGATTTGAAGAATCAGATTGATTGGGACCTTCCAGAAATCACCAGAATGTACCATGCTTGGGAAGACAAGGTAATGGACAACCCAGGAATGAGTTTGTCAGATCAAATTTGGGGGTTGGAAGTTCTTCTCAGGGTACAAGATGATATAAAGGTGATTTTGAGGTTTAATGCACAAGAGGTCAAGACTTGGCTTAAAAGAGATAGAAGGCAGTTGTATTACAAATTGCTTAGATGCCATCAACCTAGATGGACATACAAGAAGTTGCTGGCTTTATCTTTTGAGGAGCTAGAGTATAGGGCACATCCTATTTGGAGGAATGTGCAAGAAAATAATGTCTACCAGTTTCTTTCAGAAGAAAGGAAACAAGAGCTTGCTGAGGAAATGCAGATTCAAAAGGAGATAAGGATTGCTCAAAGACCAGTGAAGAAAGGAGATCCTTTCCAATTTCCTAAAGATATGGATGTGTATTATCCAACTGAAACTGTTATAAGGAAGCATCTCAAGCTTTCTCCATTGGAAGCTTCAGATTTGGTTAATGTAGTACCTCTAGATGACAGAAATCCAATCATAAGTTTTGATGAAGATGAGTGTGGATTTTGGAAGATTGGCAGGTTTGGAAAGGAGGTACATACTTTCACTTCAATTATTTCTATCTTTCCAAGCATAGACAGAGAAGACTTGGTGCATCTATGGAGATTAATAGAGGCCAAGTATACAGCTGAAGCACCTACTTCAGCAAATGGAATAAGACTATGGCACACATTTTTAACTTTGTGTGGTCCAAGGGAAGCAGATCCTGCCATATGGAAGGATCTTGAAGATGATCTCAGTAATCTTCATTGGAGGCTTTATTCTACTTGTGGTGTATTTCATTTGAGCTCTACAAAATTTTTAGAGTATCTACTTGTGGATACTGACTATTTCTTGTCCAAAGAAGTATTGGAGAAGATGAAGGAGACACCCTTGGAGATTGATTATACTAGTGACGTGGCCAAGGACTTGATTAAATATGTTTATCACCAACATAAGAAGTTTTTGCAAGATTCCTCCTAAGCCTTAAGTTTTTATTCAGAAACTTGATCATTGGAATAGATATCAATTTTAGGGGAGAATTGTAATAAGTGTCAAAACACTTATCCTTTTACCACTTATTTCCAATAATAACAAGACCAAAACGTGTGATTTATGTCGTAAAAGTCGGAATTATGCGTGGTTTGTGTTTTTATTGTGTTTTAGGACCAAAATATGAAAAAGGAAGAAAACACGGGCTTTCACAGGCTTTTATCGAAGAAAACAGGAAAAGACGAAGTCAAAAGATCAAGAGTGCATAAAGAAGGGAAGTCCAAGACCTATTCTGAAGATTTATCGAGGAAAAAGTCAAAAGACGGAAGTTTAACAAAGTCGAAGAACTTAAGTCTAATAGAAGAAGAAAATTAAAAGACAAGTTCAAATCCCGAGACGACAAAGACGAAGAATTAAAGTCGAGTCGAGAAAACGTGAAGAAAGCAAGAAAGAAGATGCAACACATGCACTCCTTCCACCTTCCCTATAAATACCCTCCTAATAGTCATTAGGAGGGGGGTTAGAGTTTTTAGTAAATTTTTCACTTTTTAGTTTTTAGAGAGAGAAAGTCTTAAACTTTCTCTCACTAGTTCATCTTTTCCTTTTAATCTTTCAAGATTGAACATCTTTGTATTGCTTATTTCATTAATCAAAGTTCTATTTTAAGCTTTCATTTCTTAATCTCATTCTACTTTTCTTTGATTTAAGATTGATTTTGGTGTGATTATCATGTGATCCGTGTTGTTCTAATTGATTTCATGCTAAAAAGTTAATCTTTTGATCATTTTATAAGTTTTCATTTGAATAAGCTTAAAGACTTTTGTGCTTATTGGCTTATTTTTATGATTAGCTTATTGTTCTTATTAAAAAGTTTTATTAAAAAAGTTTAAGTTTTTATTGTTTGATCTAAAAAAGTTGCTTAATTTCGGTTTGATAAGTTGATTCTAGTGCTTATTTGATCCGGTTTAAGCATTGATTCGGGTTAGTGTTGTGATAAGCTCCAAAATATAGCTTATTTACTTGCCTAACCGATTTCCACAATTTTAGGAAGAGGTTCTAACTCCCTTTTCCGATTGGTGAATATTCCGAGCAGCAACATACCCTTTTTCTGATCGGTTGATCGGAAAAGGGTTTTGACTTTCCGACGGTATCCCCTTTTCTGTCTTTCCGATTGGTAGCATTTCACCTATTCCGATTGAGCTTTATTGCATATTCCGATTCGTGTGATTTTGGATATTCCGATTGCTAATCTTTCATATATTCCGATTGGTAGTTTGTCTAATATTCCGATTGGGAGTGTTCGCATGTATTCCGATTGACCCCTTGTCCCTCTTTTCCGATTGTGTCACTTCTTTCCTCTATTCCGATTAACCGATCGGAATACATTCCGATCGGGGGCCTTTTTGGTTTATTTTGGTTTCTTTCGATATCACTTTCTTATAGTACTTTTATTTTCTGAAAATTTTCCTAGTGTTAGTTTTATTTAGTGAGTTACTACTTTTCCATTGTCACCTTTAAGTTTTATGCATTTGTTTTTACTCTTATTCAAATTAATCTTTTAACTTCCCTTTTACTCATCGACACTTTAATTACTTGCAATTAGTTTAAAACGAACCAAACCATTCTCTCGATTCACCAAAAGACAATTGAGTCGCACTTAAGACCGGTTTTCAATTCGAAAAGATTCGGAACTATAACGAAATTTTATATTTGGTGTAAAAGCCTAGTATTAAATGGCGCCGCTGCCGGCTCTTTTCGTTAAGATAAACGGTTTCTAGTGAGGGACGCATTGAATTTTGGGATCCGTTCTTTGAACGTTATTTTCATTGCTATAAAAATTTACAAAAATCCTAAAAAATATAAAAACTTTTCAAAAACACAAAAACATTAAAAAACCTATAAAAACCAAAAATATTATATAGATATTCTCTTTGTGTATATTTTTCTTCTGCAGGTGCATGCGTACTAGATCTACGAACTATTCTGAGCCCGAGAATCGTGAAGATTTAGATATGGCTGGTGTTAACAACAACAATAATCACCCACCTCAAAACAATTTGAATAATAACAACAACAACAACAACAACAATGTCCTTCTACCTGATTTACGAACCATGGAGGAATTGTGCCAACCCACCATGAACGGACGCGGAGGCCCGATTGCGCCAATGCACGTCACGGCTCAGGAGTTTTTGTTGAAGCATCATATGATACAACAAGTGCAAACGAACCCGTTTCGTGGAATTCCGGATGATGATGCCAACAAACACCTAGACAAATTCATTACTATTACCCAAAGCATGAAGTGCCCCGGTGTTTCTATGGATGACCTTCGCCTTCAACTTTTTCCACACTCGCTTTCTCACCATGCCGAAAAATGGTTTGACCGTCTTCCTAAGAATTCTATTCACACGTGGAACGACATGACTCAACGCTTTTTATCGCGCTACTTTCCCCCATCCATGGTCACTAGCCTTCGTAACCAAATCAGTGGATTTATGCAAGAGAATGATGAATCGCTTTTCGATGCTTGGGAACGTTACAATGATTTGATCGACCGCTGTCCTAATCACAATATGCTCCCCGTCACTCTCATTGACACCTTCTACAATGGTCTCACCTTTCGTGATCGTGACACGATCAATGCCGCCGCCGGTGGTACTTTTATGAAAAGGAGACCGGAGGAGTGTCGAGAGTTGATTGAAAACATGACTACTCACCACAAGAATTGGGATTCTTCCGCATCTTCAAGATCTAATCAGAGAGTCAATGTTTCATCTACTTCTACCACCACCAACTCGTCTATTTTGGAACGTGCTCTTCTTGATATCAACAAAAGTCTCCAAATTTTGACTTCTAACCAAACTCAACAAGCTAAAGCCGTTGTTATCTCTTGCGACACATGTGGTGGTCCTCATTCCTACAATGAGTGTCCTTCTACTCACGGCAATTATTCTGAAGACGTTAACGCAGCATATGGTACTTATCCTACGGGAGGCTATCAAGCTCGCCCTCAAGGAGACCGTAACTTGCTAAGTTATCGTTCCAACAATTATCTTGCTCCTCCTGGTTTCCCTCCTGCAAACCAAAACCAACAACAAAGCTACAACCGAAACAACCAATCCCAACCTCGTGCTCAAAATCAATATCAATCCCAAAGACACCCATACCCAACTCAAGGAAATTCTCAAGCTTACCAAGCTCCACCTCTCAATCAACCGATGGCAGTAAGTCAAGACGTCGAGACGTTCATGAAGACTAATCGTGAGATGGTGACGAATCTTCAGAGTCAATTTGTCAACTTGAAGAATGACATGGTGAAACAAGGGAGCGATATTCGAGCCGAGCTAAGGAATGACATGGCCAAACACAGCAATGATATTAATGCCAACATGCAAAACTCCTTCAATAATCAAGCTCTTCACCTTCGTGATATGATTGGTTCGCTCATCCAAAGTAATCAACCCTCTTCTTCGGGTACTCTTCCGAGTAATACCATTGCGAATCCAAGAGGGGAGATGAAAGCAATCACCACTCGTAGTGGAAAACGTTATACGGAACCCGAGCTTCGTACACCTCCACCCGTGATTGTAAACAAGGAAAAAGAGCAACTTTCACCACCTCCTTCACCTTCTATCCCCATTTCCCCACCACCCGTGGTTGTGAGTGATCCTACTCCCTTAAAGCCTTCTTCTTCATCCAATATACCTTATCCTTCAAGGTTGAGGAAAGAGAAGCAAAAAAGCAAGGATGATATTCAAGTTTCAAACTTTCTTAAAATGTTTAAACAACTGAATTTTAACATCTCCTTTGCCGAGGCTCTCGCTCACATGCCCAAATACGCTAAGATGTTTAAAGATCTTTTAAGTGATAAAGAAAAGCTTCTTGACATTGCTCAGACCCACCTTAATGAGAATTGCTCCGCAGTGCTCTTAAGGAAATTGCCCACCAAACTTGGTGATCCGGGTCGCTTCTTGATTCCTTGCAACTTCCCGGGAGTAGAGAATTGCATGGCCCTAGCCGATCTAGGCGCCAGTATAAACTTAATGCCTTTAAGTGTTTGGAAGCAATTATCTCTCCCTGAGCTAGTCCCCACTAAAATGACTTTGGAATTAGCCAACCGTACGGTTGCTTATCCAGTGGGGATAGCCGAAGATGTCTTTGTTGGCGTCGACAAATTCACCTTCCCGGCGGATTTTGTTGTCGTTGACTACGAGATGGATCCCCGTGTTCCATTAATCGTTGGACGTCCCTTTCTGAGGACCGGTCGCACTCTCATTGATGTAGCCGCAGGCGAAATCATCATGAGAGTTGGTGACGATCAAATTGTCTTCAACATGGGTAAGATTTCTAAGCAACCTTATTCGTATGAGAGTGTTAATGCCATTGACGTTCTTGATGAGGCTTGTGAAGAACATTTTCATGATGCTTGCAAAAGTACTCTTTCTTCTCTACCCAATGTTGAGACCGTTGCCTCAATTGCCCCAGCATTGACTCCTTTTGGAGAAAGTGATTTGGATGACTTCGAAGCTAGTTTGGATCCTCTCGATATTAAGTATGATAATTTGTCCACAAATTGGGATGAAGACATTAGTACTATTGAGAGACTTCTCAATGAGGACCCATTCTCTCCTCCTGCTCCTAAAGAGGTGACTAATGATGATCCATCGTTAGTTTCACCATCTATTGAGGATCCTCCTACTCTTGAGCTTAAGGACCTACCTCCTCATCTTGAGTACGTTTTTCTGGAAGATGACGAGAAGCTACCGGTCATCATCGCAAAGGATCTGAAGGACGACGAAAAAGAACGACTTGTCGCTGTGTTGAAGAAGCATAAACGTGCTATCGCTTGGAAAATCTCCGACATCCGTGGAATTGATCCTCACTTTTGCACACATAAAATTATCATGGAGGACGACTTTAAGCCCACCATTCAAAGCCAACGAAGGGTGAATCCCAAAATACATGAAGTCATCAAAAAAGAGGTTATCAAACTTCTAGATGCGGGCATGATTTACCCTATTTCGGATTCACCGTGGGTTAGTCCAGTCCATTGTGTGCCTAAGAAAGGTGGTATCACCGTTGTGCCCAATGCAAACAACGAGTTGATTCCTACCCGTCTCGTTACTGGGTGGAGAGTTTGTATAGACTACCGTAAACTCAATGATGCCACGAGAAAGGATCATTTCCCTCTACCTTTTATGGACCAAATGCTTGAACGTCTAGCTGGTAATGAATATTACTGCTTTCTGGATGGTTTCTCGGGTTATTTTCAAATACCCATCGATCCCCAAGATCAAGAGAAGACAACATTCACTTGTCCCTACGACACTTTTGCTTACAAACGAATGCCTTTTGGCTTATGCAATGCCCCCGGGACTTTCCAAAGGTGCATGTTGGCTATCTTTCTTGATATGGTTGAGCAAACCATGGAAGTCTTCATGGATGATTTCTCGGTCTTCGGGGATTCCTTCTCTGCGTGCCTTGCCAATTTGGAACGTATGCTTAAGCGGTGCGAAGACACTCGCCTTGTTCTTAATTGGGAAAAATGCCATTTTATGGTAAAAGAAGGCATTGTGCTAGGACACAAAATCTCTAAAGCCGGTCTTGAAGTCAACCGTGCTAAAGTTGATGTCATAGCGAAATTACCTCCACCTTCAACCGTGAAGGGTGTGAGAAGCTTTCTGGGTCATGCGGGCTTCTTTCGTAGATTCATTCAGGATTTCTCTAAAATCGCTCGCCCGATGACCCACCTCTTGGAAAAAGATACTCCTTTTATCTTTTCTAAAGAGTGTCTCGAAGCCTTCAATCTTCTTAAGGATAAGCTAACTAAGGCACCGGTCTTGGTTACCCCTAATTGGGAGCTGCCTTTTGAATTGATGTGCGATGCTAGCGACTTTGCTATTGGTGCGGTTCTGGGCCAAAGAGTGAATAAACACTTCCAACCAATCCACTACGCTAGCAAAACAATGACAGGGGCTCAATTGCATTATACGACAACCGAAAAAGAGCTTTTAGCTGTTGTCTATGCTTTTGAGAAATTTCGCCCCTATCTTGTTTTATCTACCACCATCGTATACACGGACCATTCCGCGTTGAAGTACTTGATGACAAAGAACGATTCTAAGCCAAGACTTCTTCGCTGGGTTTTGCTCCTTTAAGAATTCAACATTGAAATTCGTGACAAGAAGGGAGCCGAAAACCTGGCCGCGGATCATCTGAGTCGACTTGAGGATCCATATCAGGGGGATCATCCGAACAAAGAGATCAATGACTCTTTCCCCCTGGAGACTCTAATGTCTATAAATCTCAAACTTGATGGCACCCCGTGGTTTGCGGACATTGCAAACTACTTAGCGGGTGGTATTCTCATCCAAGGGTTAACATCCCAACAAAAGAAGCAGTTCTTGAATGATGTTAAGACTTACTTTTGGGATGACCCTTATCTATTCAAACAGTGTGCTGATCTGATTATTCGTCGATGTGTTGACGGACCGGCAGCTTTTGACATCCTCCAAGCTTGCCACAAAGGACCCACCGGTGGTCACTTTGGTCCCAACTACACCGCTAAGAAAGTGTTTGATTCTGGATTCTACTGGCCCACCATTTATCGTGACGCTCACGAAATGGTTAAGCATTGTGATGCTTGCCAACGTCAAGACAAGATCACACATAAGGATGAGATGCCTCAAAATTTCATACAGGAATGTGAAATCTTTGACGTATGGGGCATCGACTTTATGGGGCCATTTCCATCATCCAAAGGGAACAAGTACATCCTCGTCGCCGTCGACTACGTCTCTAAATGGGTTGAAGCTAAGGCTCTTCCTACGAATGATGCGAGGGTGGTTGTGAACTTTTTGAAGCAGCTTTTCGCTCGATTTGGCGTTCCTCGTGCTATCATCAGTGACCGCGGGACTCATTTTTGCAACGATCAATTTGCACGAGTCATGGCAAAGTATGGTGTCACTCACCGTCTTTCCACCGCCTATCATCCCCAAACCAATGGGCAAGCCGAAATTTCCAATCGTGGCTTGAAGAGAATTTTGGAGCGTACTGTAGGAGAGCATCGTGCCGCGTAGGCTGATAAGTTAGATGATGCTCTGTGGGCTTTCCGTACTGCCTACAAGACCCCGATCGGTTGTACACCTTATCGTCTTGTGTACGGGAAAGCCTGCCACCTACCCATCGAGCTGGAACATAAGGCGCATTGGGCCTTGAAGTGGGCTAACTTCGACATCATCAAAGCCGGTGATCATCGCAAGGTTCAACTCAACGAGCTAAATGAACTGAGGAATGAAGCTTATGAGAACTCGCTGATCTACAAGGAGAAGACGAAGATGATCCACGATGCTAAAATCAAGAACCGAGAGTTCAACGTTGGTGATCAAGTCTTACTCTTTAACTCTCGGTTGAAGATCTTCTCTGGCAAGTTGAAGAGCCGCTGGACTGGTCCATTCACCGTCACCAAAGTCTTTCCGTATGGGACCATTGAGCTTTCTCAGCCGAATGGGCCCAATTTCAAGGTGAATGGCCAGCGTTTGAAGCTGTACTTTGGTGAGGACATCTCTCAGGAGATGATTCCATCCCTCACCACGTTCCCCATAAACTAAAATTGGGTCGAGTCAGGCTCATGACTCGGTGAACAAAAACAAGCGCTTCTCGGGAGGCAACCCGTGTTCTATCCTTTACTGCTTTCATAATAAGTGTAGGGGGAGCCCCGCATATGTTTGTTGTCTTGTTTCTTGTGCTGTGCAGGGATTAAAGCTTCAGAAAGCATCTTGATGACTTTTGACGAACCGTGATACCGTGTTTTCCATCTTCCCGGTTCTATCCTAAACTCTTGTGATTCAATATTTCATATTCTATATGTTCACATTGAATTCACTTTAGTTGTCCTTTCCTTAGCAAGATTTAAACAAAGTGCACAATGTCCTAAGTGTAGGGGAGTTTACTCCCACATGCTTAAACATTGAGGACAATGTTTACCTCAAGTGTAGGGGGGACTTCTATCGAAGTAAGTGGTCTTTTCCATGAATTTGCCCTCATTTTAACCGGAAAATTTGATTTTTCGACATTTTTCAAAATTTTTAATCTATTTTGGCCTAGTTGTATAGTGTATTTGCCTTTGTTATGTTTCCTTTGCTAGAATAAATTTTTAATAAAGTGGTTTTAGATTTTTCTTAGTCGTGAACATTTTGACTCAACCCGAGTTTACTTTCCTAAGTTTACTCTAGCTAGTATCCTTAACGTGTTTAAGTCAAGTTTTGCTAGGCTTTTATATAGGGAGCTATAAAACGCGAAAGTCTTAACTCTCACGGGTTAAGAACAAGAACTTTTCGCAAGTTCCTATAATTGATCCTAGAGAGTCGTTTATCAAGGGAACTTTAAAATGCGATTTCTAAACTTGAAAAAGTCCAAGAATTTGCAAGATCCTATAGGCGACTCGAAAACCCAAAACTTTGATTTAATAGGCTAAGCATCCACGAGTCTTATTCCTTGAGATTTTAAACTGTGGAGAACGAGAGATGATAGAGTCAATTATAAGTTCGGTATTCTTTCGTGAATTTATGTGAGTTAATTATGAGCCTATTCTCACTCCATTTGCTTAAAAAATTATCTGCTAATAAATAAGGTTGTACGATTTAAAAGGTTACTTAGCTTCTAGCCCCAGATCGTTTAAAAGTTGCTCGGTAATGACGAGAGTTCATAGCCAAGGCATAACTTATGAAGCGGGGCGCGAAGATTGGCGAGTCCGAAAAGGCCCTAACAAGGCATGAGGGCTACATTTTGTTGCTAAAGATCCAAAAGTGATGTGAAGAATCATTTATCGAAAATCAATATGAAGGATCGAGATACACGACGAAAAGCAAGAACTTCCCAAAAGTCATGGAGAAGTCTATCCGAAAAGACCCTAACAAGGTATGAGGATAAATAGATCCAAGTCCTAAAAGGAGGCGGATCGTTGTATATCAAAGTCCAAAATAAAGATTGGAGAAAAATGAAGAAGTCGTGGTCCAAAGATGAAGAATCTCTCAAAAACTTCAAGTGAAGAAATTCCTATTATGAAGAGAAGACCATAATTTCAAGAACGTCTCTCGAAGATTCGAAGAATGAAGTCGCTGCCAAATATCGGCCCGAGAAAGGTCTCAAATCGCGAACCAAGTTATGCCAAGATATGAACTTTCTGATATCCCGAGAAGCAGTTTTAAAAGATTTGGTCCTTTAGCTAACTATTGATTAAATCGTTCACCTTATTTTCGGACTAAATAACTATCGAAATAAGTCAAACAATGCATCCTCGTGATCATTCAAGACAAAAATAAAATATAAGAGATACACCTAGGAATAAGGGAGTCTAAGTGAATAATTGGCCCACATGAGTTCGTGATAGTTTGCTAACTTATAATAACAATGATCTCGTTTTTAAGCTTGGTATGGGGAACGTGAAACTTGAGGATGATAAACGTTCATGGCCGCCAAAACCCAATGTAAGTTTTTAATTTCTTTACTTATTTCTATCTTTTATGTTTAGTATTTAATAAAGGCCAAGGTGGGTTATTTATGATGGAAAATGTAAACCGTGCTTAAAAATTAATGCATTGCATGAGGGCATTGCAATGGTCAAGTGTAGGGGATTTAATAAGTGTGAAAACACTTATCCTTTTACCACTTATTTCCAATAATAACAAGACCAAAACGTGTGATTTATGTCGTAAAAGTCGGAATTATGCGTGGTTTGTGTTTTTATTGTGTTTTAGGACCAAAATATGAAAAAGGAAGAAAACACGGGCTTTCACGGGCTTTTATCGAAGAAAATAGGAAAAGACGAAGTCAAAAGATCAAGAGTGCATAAAGAACGGAAGTCCAAGACCTATTCTGAAGATTTATCGAGGAAAAGGTCAAAAGACGGAAGTTTAACGAAGTCGAAGAACTTAAGTCTAATAGAAGAAGAAAATTAAAAGACAAGTTCAAATCCCGAGACGACAAAGACGAAGAATTAAAGTCGAGTCGAGAAAACGTGAAGAAAGCAAGAAAGAAGATGCAACACATGCACTCCTTCCACCTTCCCTATAAATACCCTCCTAATAGTCATTAGGAGGGGGGTTAGAGTTTTTAGTAAATTTTTCACTTTTTAGTTTTTAGAGAGAGAAAGTCTTAAACTTTCTCTCACTAGTTCATCTTTTCCTTTTAATCTTTCAAGATTGAACATCTTTGTATTGCTTATTTCATTAATCAAAGTTCTATTTTAAGCTTTCATTTCTTAATCTCATTCTACTTTTCTTTGATTTAAGATTGATTTTGGTGTGATTATCATGTGATCCGTGTTGTTCTAATTGATTTCATGCTAAAAAGTTAATCTTTTGATCATTTTATAAGTTTTCATTTGAATAAGCTTAAAGACTTTTGTGCTTATTGGCTTATTTTTATGATTAGCTTATTGTTCTTATTAAAAAGTTTTATTAAAA
The DNA here is from genome assembly GCA_025667525.1 of Glebionis coronaria. Taxonomy (NCBI): domain Eukaryota; kingdom Viridiplantae; phylum Streptophyta; class Magnoliopsida; order Asterales; family Asteraceae; genus Glebionis; species Glebionis coronaria. Next base: position 188,824,295 of record CM046879.1, on the reverse strand, counting down.
AAGTTTAAGTTTTTATTGTTTGATCTAAAAAAGTTGCTTAATTTCGGTTTGATAAGTTGATTCTAGTGCTTATTTGATCCGGTTTAAGCATTGATTCGGGTTAGTGTTGTGATAAGCTCCAAAATATAGCTTATTTACTTGCCTAACCGATTTCCACAATTTTAGGAAGAGGTTCTAACTCCCTTTTCCGATTGGTGAATATTCCGAGCAGCAACATACCCTTTTTCTGATCGGTTGATCGGAAAAGGGTTTTGACTTTCCGACGGTAGCCCCTTTTCTGTCTTTCCGATTGGTAGCATTTCACCTATTCCGATTGAGCTTTATTGCATATTCCGATTCGTGTGATTTTGGATATTCCGATTGCTAATCTTTCATATATTCCGATTGGTAGTTTGTCTAATATTCCGATTGGGAGTGTTCGCATGTATTCCGATTGACCCCTTGTCCCTCTTTTCCGATTGTGTCACTTCTTTCCTCTATTCCGATTAACCGATCGGAATACATTCCGATCGGGGGCCTTTTTGGTTTATTTTGGTTTCTTTCGATATCACTTTCTTATAGTACTTTTATTTTCTGAAAATTTTCCTAGTGTTAGTTTTATTTAGTGAGTTAGTACTTTTCCATTGTCACCTTTAAGTTTTATGCATTTGTTTTTACTCTTATTCAAATTAATCTTTTAACTTCCCTTTTACTCATCGACACTTTAATTACTTGCAATTAGTTTAAAACGAACCAAACCATTCTCTCGATTCACCAAAAGACAATTGAGTCGCACTTAAGACCGGTTTTCAATTCGAAAAGATTCGGAACTATAACGAAATTTTATATTTGGTGTAAAAGCCTAGTATTAGATTGTTGGGAATAAATTATGGGTCAGTTCACTAGACGCTGATAAGAAGAATTCAAGCGCTGATAGGATGACATTGGACGCTGACAGCCAAGCGTTGACATTTGAAGAAGTCAACGCTGACAGCCTTGAAGATTAGCACTGATAGAATATATCTTCATACGAATCTTTTTGTTTATTTGTTTCTTTATTTGTGTATGGTAAAGATAAGCTCGACATTGTATTTTCCATTATTATCTTTACCTAGAATAGTTGATTCGTAGCTTATTGTACAAGACTTCTTATTCTATAAAAGAAGATCTTTTAGGTTAAAGTTAATAATCAGTTTTCATAAGTTTTCACAAGTTAAACCTCTTTCATTGTAATCAAGTTCGATCATTCTAATACAAGTGAAAGTTTGTTTAACATCTTTGTGTTTTAGATTAAGTGTTAATTCCGCATAACACTTAGTTACTTTATTCATAAGCAAAGGTTTCTCTACGTGTATTACTTGATCTAATCTCGTATACACAAAGCTTAATCGATCTAAGTTTGGGATCAACATATTAATATAACCTAAGTCATGGAAATTAATTAATTATATGTCATGTTTTAATAATTAATTAATTACTTTAGTCTAAATTTCATGAATAAAATACTTATGTTAAAATCATATATTATTGATAACAATAATAATAAACCTAAATCATGTTTTAATTCAATTAATTAAGTACCATGTTAAATTAATTTAATTACTTGTAAAAATAAATGCACATGTAAAAATAATTAAACTTGTAAAATAAAATAATAAACCGAACCCATGATTTATTTTATTAAAAACATGTCGTGACTCGGACCCGTAAACCCGTGAACCGGCCCGAACCAATACCCCACCGAAAACAGTGGCAAACCGGCCTAAGCCGGTTGCCCATGCTCTCAGCAAGTTGCCACCTGCTGTATGCCGGTGGTCTTGTTCTTCGGCCAGCCGCTGACCACCATGGGTTCCCACTGGCAGTTGCCAGTGGTTCCCCCTGCTGTCGCGGTTCCCCCTGCTTACCATAATTAGCCATCGGCTTTGGCCGGTGGTGGGGCTGTGGCTGCCGAGACAAACCGAACCACAAGGACACCCCCGACACACGTTGGGTGCCTTGCCCTTGCTGTCGACCGAACACCCAACCCCACCGAGACATAGTCTCGTGTGGTGGTGCGATACAAACGCCACCGAGAGCATCATGGCTCTCGGTTTGTGTGGCGGTCGAACACCAAAACCCGGAAACAAACCAAATAATTTACCCCACCATGAATCTTAACATGTTTTTAATCTTGTTTTTATTTTTCCATGATCAACTATGCATAAACATAAAAAGAAAATAAAAATAAAGGTTTTCGAATTACCAAAACACGTGGAATCAATGAGGAATGAACACACGAACACGTACTAATAATTTGTTAAGCAAAAAACAATGAACACCTCTTGTTCTTGTGGTAGCCGCCGGCCAAGGAAGAGAGAAAGAGAGATTAGAGGTTTTAATTATTTTTATGAAAACTCTGTAATGTTTTTAGTTTTCTTTAATTAACCAAAAGTGGGCTTGTGGGCCCCCTTTCTCTTGTGTGTGCCGCGGCTACAAGGTCCCACCAAGGGGAAACCCGAAGTTTTTGTATTCTAATATTTTACGTGTTCTCGTGCTCGTGTTTACGTGACATTATAATTAAATGTTCATGTTATTATATATACTTGTACGTAGTCGTAATAATTATTACGTAATTACATAATAATATGTTCGTGATTATTCGTTTATGTTTTCATGTTCGTGATTATAATTATTGTTGGTAATAATTATCGTGCATTAATACATACTTAATATTTATCGTGTAATAATACGTACGTAATTCTTGTAATTAATATTCGTGAAACGTAAACATGTTATAAAAGGAAAGTTTAAATCATGTACGTACGATTATAAGGGTACTATTCATGGTAAAAGCATGCGGGTTGTACAAACTCCGCCCTAAAAAGAATAATTCGTCCCCGAATTATAGATAACGCAAACAGGAAAAGAGGAACATACCCGAATTCAAAACATGAAATGAGGGTAAGAAGTCCGGATAGACTCCTCGGTCTCCCAAGTGGCTTCCCGCTCGGCATGATCCCTCCGAAGGATTTTGACAAATGGAATCGTCTTTTGTAACACCCCCAAAATAGGCCCAGCGGAAGCACACTAGATTTGAGGCCTGTTACGTCATGATCATCCGAGTCTTGATCCGAGAGACCGACTTCTATGCCAAATATCACAAAGTAGACTCCAAATAATCATACAGTCAAGTACCTGAGAATACATGCTTAAAACGGTCAACATAATGTTGGTGAGTTCATAAGTTTTATTAAAAGTTAATGACACTTCAAAAGTTTATAAAGTCCAGTACCGAAAGTAGTATCGTAAAAGAGTTTAAAAATCCAAATTTCGCACAAGAGAAAACGTTTACTACAAAGTTCATTCATAAATCAACGTTTAGCAAAAACATTACAGCCAACACAAAATAATTCAGTTCATATTCAAGATTCATATCAACATCACCTGCAAGATTCATGTCAAGATCACGTGTACAATTCGTATCAAGATCACGTATAGGAAGCATATCAAGGTCATACAAGATCATAACAAGATTCACATTTCAAGATCAATGCGAGATCAAAAGAAGATTCACATGCAAGAATCATATCAAGATTCACAGTCAAGATCAATACCACATCATAGTAAGATGGATCACAAGAGCAATTCAAGTTCAGAATCATCGCAAGCAATGGACCGCAAAAACATAGATAAGATATGCATGACCATCATGGGAGATATGACGTCAAACATATTGAGTACAACACAGTGTTTATGATAGCACTAAGCTAATGAAACCGAACCATGGCAAGTACGCTGAAACATCGCGCGCATGCAATACAAGTTGCCCTAGTAGGTGTCTAACCCAAGACCACCTAGCACAACAACAAATGGTATACGTCCGTTTGGCAGTGGGTATGTATAAATCCCCGGACGGGAGTTGCCAAAACTCCAATAGATCTATCCATAACATAAGGTTCACTTTACTGGTCATGCAGAAATGATTAACGGTTCATGAAGGGGACTAAGAAGAACGTGGGTTAAAGCTACTTAGGCATATCACAAACCAACCTCAGCGAAGTATACAACAAGAGCACATTTTGCGTCCAAGCAAGTAACAAAGCATTATCTCATCAATAAACAATATCTCAGCTAAGTGTTTAATACAAGCACAATTTGCATCCATAAGCAAATAACAAAGCATTATCTCTCCCTAAATGGATTCAACATATAAGGCAGATTAAAAGAAGCAAAGACTCATCTCACATATTCACATTATGTATCATAACAATACTTGCACAGTGTAACCACGTATGGATTGCAAACAATCAGCAAAACGTATAAACACATATTTGACACCAACAAGCATGCATCTCCCCCAAAAGATATTAAAACATTTATAAAACGATTCCGAAAATAGAAAGAGGGGGTATGAACTCACCTCGACGTAGTAGTACAAATGATACTGATGCTGATAATACGCTTCGCACAAACAGAAATCGAAAACAGCTCGGTCATGGTGTTGTGCTTTAACTAATCGGCTAAATCCAATAACTTAAAAAAAATGTGTATTTAAGTTCTCAATAGATATGCTCATCAACGTGACCCGTTTATAAAATGTTTAAGTTCCAAGTTATAATAGTTCGGTGGTTGGTTAAATAAAATGAATAAATTGGACACACACCAAGTATGTAATGTATTTCGTACACATTACGCATAACTCGACGATTATATAATTCTTATGTGGAATTACATAATAGAGGTAACAATTTTTACAAAATAAACCAAAATATATATTTATTTTGTACTTACAGTATAAAGATCGTGATAAAATAATTAGACAACGTATTTCGACACATTCTAAGAAATCACCACTTAATCAATAACTGACTCTTTTAAGTAAAAGTATAACTTTCATCGGTTTATCTATACAATCGAATTCATTTATTTTATCGGTTTACATATATAATAGTAGTTTCTAGCGAAACAAAATATAAAATACAAAATTTTTAAAATTTCAACATGACCTATGCGGTTCATTGTAAAGAACTTCCGGGCTTCAAGTATCGACATGATTTTGTTAGGGACGTTCTTTACGACATATGTAGGCGTGCTGGGATCTCCTCCAAAAAAGAGGCACCTGTGAATTTCTTGACCGACCAGTCAGATAGAAGATCCACTGAGACCCGCTGATATTTTGGTTTTTGGATGGGTTGGAGGTAAACATGCGTGCGTTGATTTGACAGGTGTTTCTCCTCTCGTAGGGCTAGGGAGTCGAGATTTTACAGCGGGTCAGGCTGCTATAAAAGCCGCCTCGTGCAAAGTGACTAAACACGAGAAAGCATGTGTTGAAAATCAACATGTGTTTATTCCTTTCGTGTTTGATACATTTGGTTTCCTTGCACCTGAGGCGGTGGAGCTACTTACGAGAATACAACGTGTTATGAATAGTAATGTTTTGGCTCCTAAATCCACAAACGTTGTATTTAATAGACTTGGTTTTGCTATACAAAAAGGGCTAGCGGCGCAGCTTGTTGCCCGTTTGCCTTCTCCTAATATGTAAATTATAATTATTAATGATAATAAAGATACTAGTATAATTTTATACAACGTTTTCCATATTAACAATTCTCAATATTTTCAATTTCTCCAACCAATCTACGTTACGTGTCCGAAAAGCAGGGAGTGCAAACTTCCCAGTATATTGTGTGTTTGTGATATGTCTGAACAAGCAGGACGAGTTTTGTATATAAGCATGTAGATTAGAAGTTAATGGAAAATATTAAATGAATTGTGTGCAAGCTGTTATAATTTTATGTGTAACCAACTAGGGGGAACCAAGAGAAACCCAAGTGCTCTTAAAAAGTGTTGATGTGCTTGCTTGTATGTGCGTATGTAAACAGTCACGAATGTGTTTGTGTGATGTGCGTATGAATGAGTCTTCAAAAACCAACAAATAGCTCCTATAAAGTTCGTATGTTCATGTATGTGTGTATGGATGCGTGTAAACATAACTAGAAAGTAGTAGCAGGGCTATGTGGTTGCGTGTGTGTGCATGAAAATGCCACCAACCCTCTACTTTGTGAAACTCGTTTAATCTGCATATATAGTGCACTGCGTGCATGAGAGTGGTAGGGAAAACAGAAAGTATGAACATATAAATATGAATACAAAACTCAATTGGTGGCATAGTACAGAGATGTACAGTGGCTAGGAAACAAAAAAAATGGAACCCAAAGGTTTAGACTACCACCTAGTCGTGTGTATGTATGGGCTAGTGGGAGAACTTCAATACTTTACGGCGACGGACGACCGCCCGTAGGGGGTCCTCGGACGTTCGGACCTTTTGTTTGATTCTGGCACTTGCGTTCTCATGCCCGGAACCCTCGCGACTGATTGGGAGAAAGAGCGAAAGCGAGACTTACTTGCTTAACGCGTCTGTTCTGTCTGGAAAGCCAAAGACTAACATAGGTGCTTCCTATATCGTCATGAATACAGATTGAGAGAGATGGTGGCCCAAACCTAGGCTGTGACGCTTCCTCTTGAGTACACAATTCAGACTTGAAGTTCGTTTACACAGTACGAGAAAGACAATTATAAAGAATGGGACTTTAAGAAACTTTTTCCAAGCCAACCCACATTACTGACTAACGGTGGATAATCAAATTTCTTAGACGTACTAAATACAACTCCATGAATGAGCAAAATGAAGGTTGCATTAATGATAAAGATCTCTGGGGAAACCGCAACAAGTATAAAAGATAGTACATGTGTAAGTAGAAAGTAACTAGACATATGAGAAAGTATAAAACAAGGAAATGTTTCAACTTTATATATGAATGAATGATGTATGATAAACAAATAAGACCGCCCTTCCCTATGATGACCGACTCACAGTGACCAAAAACGAAACCATGGACTTTATGTAGACATTCATGTATGTTGAAAACTCTAGCCAAGTAGGGTCATATTTGTGTGTTTTGTTTTCATGTAAGACTATGAAAGACAAGGACCACAAAAGGGAGCAGTGTACTATCCTCAAAATGGGCAATTATGTTTATATGCATGTATGCATACAAGCTAAAAACAAGTACAAAAACCATGCATTTTTCTTTTAAAGTGAAGGCCTCGTGTAGCCTATGAACCAAGGAAACCAAAGACGCTTTTAAAATACCAAGTGAGAACATGAATATAAAAACTAATGCTTCTCTTTTATTTCTAAAATTTACAAAGAGAATACATTTCAAACAATAAGCCTTGACCCATAGAGCCTACTTTGTGTCTATTTTTAACCGGCTTATTGACCTTGCCTCAAAAATATAAAAATACCTTGTTAAAGATGACACGGCCTAGTTTTCAAAACAGTTTTCCGTTTTTCGTAAAGTTAAGTAACGAACCCGTAATAAATTCACAAAGATGGACGATCGACCCTTGTATAATATTGAACTTTACTTGTTTGTTTTTGTTTGCGAGTGAACCACTTTGCATAATTATTTACTATACTTAGAGACATCATAAAAATATGATGTTTATCAATATCGGAGACCTCGCGACCTAGTTCTTATAACGAGAAACCGTTTATTTTTTGGACTATTAAATAACGAGATATCGAGACCCAAAGTTGACCCCGTGACTAGAATGGTTGAACATGAAAAATGTATAAAAACATTTTGTAAATCTATAGCAAGTATAAATTATCAACCAAGTGCAGCGTACGTTATTATTTCTTGTATATATCCTAAGTATGGATATTTTACTTAGGTTACGAGTAGATCGTTTGTGCATCGTTTTGCGTGCTTTGATTTTCCGTGCTATCTTTATTGATCACATTCACTACTTCATCGAGGTGAGTTTCATAGCCCCACTTTTAATTGTTTTAACTATTTTGGGGTGAGAACATTGCTTGTTTTAAACGGATGAACATAAAACTTGATACGTTTGCCTACATGATGTCTAAGTAGCGATATCCCTAGATGCTTTAGCCCACTATCGTGAACCGTTAATTACTTTGTGTAAGCGCGAATGTTATGGATAGATCTATCGGGATTAACCTCCCTATCTAATTTGGTTGTGTGGCCAAAGTTAGATACACTTACATTTGAGGATTTACAAATGCTTCGGGATAGGCATTTGCTCGGGCTCTTATTATATCTTGTTGGTTTAGGTTAACGCTTCGGTGTCACGAGCTTAGACGTAGGTGATTAAAACATATACTTTTGATTATAATCTTGTATTTGTTATAAGATTATATGTCGGTTACCTTGAAAATCTTATGGTTCATCACACTATTTAAACTTAAACCTATGAACTCACCAACCTTTGTGTTGACGCTTTAGCAATGTTTTTCTCAGGTATCAAGACAAAGGAGTGATGTGGTTATGCATGGGAGATTTTTAATAAAAATGGTCTTGACTAGTGTATGGATGTTTGGATCAATGTAAAAGTGTGACAATTCGTCAATTTATGGTTGATATTTTATTCTTGAATATTATTTAAAAACATTATTTTAATGTTACAATATGAACTCACATATTTTTGGGAAGAAATTTGGATTTACGTCTTGAAGTAGCGTCGACTACGTTTAAACCGGAGGATTCAACGTTACGTGCCTACGTTTACATACACCGTCCTTGGTGACAGTCCGACATTTCAGAAAATAAATTTATCCATGAATATTATTTTGGAGTTTTAAGTTTGTGTTAGTTCATAAACTCACAAATTTACGAGAAGAGATTAGGACTTACGATTTTATTTTGACATCTTTTACGACTAAACCGGAAACCTTAGGATTACGTATTTACGTTTTCGAACTCCGTTTTTGATGAGACAATTTTTATTGGATTCGTTTTGTGACGTTGATTCATAATTTATAAAAACGTTTTTCGTAAAACGACCCGAGGGCACGCAAATCGAGGAAACTAGAATCGAGGAGTACCCGTAAATAAATGGGGATGAGACAAGTGGGACACTTGCCCCACCCCCACTATAACCATCCCACATACTACACCTCACTACATTTGGTGTCTAAGTGTTAGCTTTGTAACTTACACATGTAAGCTAAAGCTTACATTGTAAGCTACAACTTACAAAAACCATCAACCTAAACCATTTCTTCACTTCCAACACATGCAAACCACTCTCTCATCCCTTTTCTCTCTCAAAAATTCGTCCATATTCAACCACCACCATTAAACACCCTCATTTGATCAATTTAACCACAATATCATGTGTTATTCACACATATGTTGAAGAACCTTTGAAGATATGAAGATTGGAGGTGATCTTAACCTATGAAAAGGAGTTTTCATGGGGTTAAAGGGCTGAATTCATGGAGGTGTTCATCTATCCAAAGTACCCAAGAAGTTTCCTTGCTAAAGTTGAAGATTTGATAACAAGAACCAAGTCTTGTTCATCAAAAACCTCATCTTTTCATCACTAATGGTGGTATAAAGATTGTTCTTCCTATCCTCTTGTTATTTTTGATTATGTAATCTTGTATTTCTTTCACTTATGTATATGTATATGATGATGAATGATGATAAAAATTTTATGTGGGGATTTGTTGTTGATAAACATGATTAAAAAGGTGAAAAACTATAAAGAACAAGGCTAAAATCTTGCTTAAAAGTGTTGGCTGTATAAAATAGTAAAGAAACATATCATGAACTGATAAAATGATGAAGTAGAATCCATTTACAGTAAGCTAAATGTCTTGTACACATGTGAGAGTTGGCCATGCAATGGAATCATTGTAATGAGTGAGATATGATCAAAACAAGTTTAGGGTATAAATCTGAGGTTACTGTTTTGGACGATTTTTAGAAAATATTTAGAAGATGATTCAACAGTAGCTATAGAGGAGTTAAATGTAGCACATATCATGTAGTTTATGTGATAAAAATTTGAGCTTCTAATTCATTATAGAACTCTAGATATGTTAAAAATGGTGAACATGAAGTTAAAAATCAGATTTTTGGAAATAATGTTTATTATTATTATATAAGCACTCACATTATAATGTATAAAATGTAAAAATATAAACCCACTAACTTATAAAACTTATTTATATAAATGTATAAAAGGTTAATTAAATGGGTAAATTATATAAATGGTGGTAAAATAATATTTATAAGTAATAAAAACTATAAACTTGATTTTTACGACTTTTTCGGCTATCGCCGTGAAATTAACGTTTTTCGTCAAATAAAACGTAGACGACCAAACCCGTCTAATGTAAAGTTTATAAAAGTCATATACTGATGTTTAAGTAACTAATACAAGTAAAAACCGATAAAACCCGAACTATAAGAAATACGGACGTTAACGGACTAAATTAACGTTATTGGACTAATAATACAACAAAAATGGACTAGAACACTTATAGACTTATTATTGGACTTAACCCATTTGGGCCCGACTTGAAAGTGTATGTACTGATAATATGAGTACAAAAAGGATTAATACAAGTTAAGAACTTATAATAGGCTTATTGGACCTAAAACACGTAAATAGGTAAAACGAGAAAACTAGTATAAATGTTATCGACACATAACTCAAAAATGAGTAAACGAGAATATGTAAACCCACTTGATCATCATATATAAATAATCATCATATGTATACATAATTGATATTTTTATAAAGTCATTGGACAAACGTCTAAGACCGAGTATTATTTGTCTAGGTTTCCGTGATTGAAGAACGTACTGTACGTCCGAATTGCCGACAACCCGCCTTCCCACATCAACGTGAGTTCATAGCCTCGCACTCTTTTAAATGTTTTATAAATGCTTTATAAACCCGCGAGGGAGATAACATGTTAGTTTTTATAAAAGTTTGGACACCATTTGTCCCGATTGTTTGTTTATTGATTTTGGACCCGAATGATTGAATGACCCGATTGTATGACCCGATAAATGATTAATGGACCCGATAAATGAAATCAAATGGATTATTAAAGTTAGGTTATGTCACTAAAAGTCCCATTAGCATGAATTGTGAACTACCGGGAGTTGGTAGACGCTTATGCATTTAATAGTACTATTTGGGGACGATCACCCCAGTTCGCGCCTTGACGGTTGATCCCCGTCGTGCCACATTGATTGGTAAGCGAATTAATGTATGAGAAGATTTCCATAGCGTGACCTTCTTGACGACACACTACTTTAGATGGGCAAAATTGGTATCGGGTTAGCTACCCGTTGTTGGTTTAGTAAGGTAACAATATCATGCGGCTTATAATAATCCAAAATCTAACGAAATACTATTAGACGCTTCGAATTACAATGTATTGTCTGACTAGCAATACTGGGTCATACTATTGATATTATGTTGGTATTTTGGTTTTCATAACCATATTCATATAACGGTTTTTATTTGATTTTATACAACGTCATAAGACGTATTGTATGATGTTTTTACGACATTGGCTCGTATAATGATTTTTAAGGCAAATGCATATATTATGATTTTCGATAAGGATTTGTATAAAATGACTTTGGCTATTTTATGGCCTATTAAAAAGATTTGTCTAAAATGATTTTGGCTATTTTACGGCCTATTACAATGATTTGTATGAATTGATTTTTGGTACAAATTTTATACCAAAGTTATATTGATGGAATTTACTAAACTCTATGAATTCACTAGGCGTTATCGCTGACCTTTTCTTTTAACATGTTTTATCTCAGGTACTTGAAGGTAATTCTCGGGAAGACGACAAGAATTCATGGCCCGCACTTAAACAACATTTTCCATTCAAATATTTTGTAAAACTTTGTATGAAATGTAATGACTTGGGACCTATGTAACTTTGATATTTATGAATGGAAATGCTTTATTAATAAACGACGCGATTTTTATGCGTTGTGTATGATGTGAGTAATGTGCTATCCTGTAACACCAACCAGTCTTCCGCTGTACTAAGTTGTATAAATTTGGGGGTGTTACAGTTTGGTACCAGAGCTCTCGTTATAGAGAACGAAAGATTTTTAAAACTATGGTTTTGAATAAAACATTTCAAAATCATTTAACTATAAACATTTTTCTAAAAATGTCTAAAAATCTTTTGACTATAACGGTGCCGAAGAATTCCCGAGTTACCGACAAGGCCAAGACTGAGAAGTGTTATTTTAATATATATATATAACTTGGATTATATATATGATGTAATTTTATTACATGATTGTTTGATGATTATTTTGATTTTTATACGAGGTATTTATACGACGTAGATTGTCACAATGTACCCTAAATCCCCTAGTAAATTAATCTAAGCTATTCTCGTAGGAATTCTAGCTATCCTAGATCTAAACCAAGTTGTGGATATTTATGATCCCAACAAATGGTTGATATTCGTAGAAATGTAGATGTTAGTTGATTGTGATATTGAAGAAGGATTGGCGAGATTAAATCTGATATCGATGTCATGACGATCTTTTCTTATAGAGTGGGGTTTGACAAAACATTACCACTTGGAAGGATGTCATCTGATTCGTTGTCATCTAATTCTTAAATTTGAAATCGAAAGGGTGAATGTTGCACTTGAGGCTGTTATTGGAACCATTACCCAAAAGCCTCATGCCACTAATACCTTTCCGAGAAGTCTAAGTTGAATGATCAAGTCATTTCATATTAATGACTCATTTGATAATTGTTGTTGTAAGAGCTAATAGGATTGGAAATTAAGTGTTGATTTATATTGAGATTGTATTGCCTTTACAAGGCCGAAGAATAAGATTGAAAGTATTGGAGATTGAGGTAGGATATCGAATTGAGTATAAGATTGGTTGAAACTTGAATAAAGTAAAACTTAACCCATATGAAATATGAGAATGTTAATAGAAGTCGTTAAATTCTGTGATTGAATTATAAGATTTTAAGTGATTGTTGATTCGTGTTAAGGGTTGTTCCTAGGCCATTGTCCACTAATGAGGATGCCCAGTGTCCAAGAAATTAATTGAAGAAATCTTCTTCTGAATTGAGACCGATGGATCTTCTGGGACATGTGGAACACCTAATGACTCTTGTAGATTAGCATTCATTGTGGTATCTTTAAAAAATCCCTAACTTAACTGAGATATCAGTTGGTAGGATGAGTTTTGAGAATTGTATGACATAGTGACATGTAATGTGTTACGGTACAATTTTGACTTGTTTGTGATTAATGAAAAGACTACCTTTGATTTCTAAATTCTACATGTATCGATATTATCTATCTTTTATTGCTTCATCCTAATGTTCGCATTAGTGATGCAACCATTGAGCAAGTACTCATCTATATTTGAGTTACGTTGTGGATTATTCTTATTGAGTGCCATCAAGATCATGAACCTCATGATTATTTGGCTAAGCTCATTTCCTATCATATCGTAGTTAGTTCTTGGTGAACAAGCTTTCATCACTCTTCTGCAGATCACACATTGTTTTTATAAAGTTAAAACAGTATCCTTTGAGAAATTTAATTTTCATCACTATAAGGATTATTCGAAGTAAGATTTATAAGTGATTGTTATCAAAGTAAAGTTGTTTAAGAAACGCTTTTGAAAACTTAATTGTTTTCATAACAAAGGAAATCTTTGTAAATTTATTTTTGATTCTTATTCAAGGGTTAAGCATGAAAATGTTTTTATTATAAACATGATGATAAAATTTTGACGAACTGAGTATTGCATCGTTAATCTTGAAATTGTATATAGTTGCGCGCCTACATACAATTTGGAATGGACTATGCAAGACTGATTAGTAGTCACCATAAAACTAATGAATAAACACTACATTTTCTTTGAGGATTGTGAAAGATTAAAAATTTTAATGAGATCTGCAAGAAGTGAAAAATAAGGACATAATGTTAGGGACACCTACATATGTGCCTGTAGCATCTATTCTTCTAAGTCGAATTTACTCATCTGTGGAATTTGTCTTATTTGACAAATTGACAATTCTTTCTTGTCCAATTCTCCCGTAGCAAGATTCTTAGGAAAAGTATTTGATTACCGAGTGTTGATACCCGACTGGATGTATTGACATTCCTATCAATTCTTATGATTTGATTTCATTTGAATGACCTGGGTAACGATCCGAGGAGCTTTCGAATGCGTACTCGAATCATGAAAACATGGGATATAATCATATCCGTTAAATGTTTTCGTTTGTATCCGATTTCCAATTCTCACGCGTAAATTATGCGTTGACCTTACTCTTTCAAGGATAGTTATATATCCTAATATCCCTGAATTTGTGAAGGATTATGAATTATTAGTCTTTTGAGAAGTTCACATCTTATCGACGACAATAAAACTGGAAAGTTGATAGTGCCAGTAGAATGGATTGATTGATTATGACATGACGACATTGTCTTAATTGATGGGAACTCAAGTAGAATTCCCTAAAAGATAAGATGTTGATTATCCAAAGTGATCTAAATAATTCTTGATTGATGACCCTATCCTGTATTAAGACTTGAAATATTACCATGAATGGTTGTGAATTAGTCATAGACATTGTAATCTAGAAGAACCTAATATTGAATTATTAAAAGATGTTTTCGTTATCTGAAACTTTAGAAAGTATTTGTTGATGAATTACCTAGACTTTCGCCATTAAGGCAAGTTGAATTTGGTATTTGGTTATATTCTCGGTGCTGCACCTATGGCTTGTGCACTGTACGTCAGCACCATCTGAATTTAAGGAATTACCGTACAACTGAGAGAGTTGTCGGAGAAAGATTTTATTATACCAAGCCTGTCATCCTGAAGAGCTATGGTTTTATCTTTCCTTATATTTGTAAGATTACTATGAACTGAGTAAATTGACAATCGAAAACGATATCCATAACTCGAAATGGAAGAATTGTTCGATCATTTACAAGGTTCTAGCAAATTTGATCCATAGCATGGTTATCATCAACTTCGCATCTGCGAAAGAGATTATTTATTCCAATCACTACATCCGGTACTTGTAATGAACATTATGAGTTCCACGTGATGTCGTTTGGATTGACAATGCACATGTAGTATTCATAATTATGATGAATCACGTGTGTAGGCTGTAATTTGATAAATTCATGCTCGTGATCATTAAGGACTACATGTTTGTTTATCAGAATAAGAATGAGTTAATAATTATTTATAGACTGCCCTAAATTGGCCGAACAGTGTAAACCTGAACCTTGAATAATTAACACGTGATTAAAGACCTGAACCTTTACGTGATTTGACTATGTGATTAAAAGGATAATGGAATATAAATTGACTCTTCAAAAATTAAGAGCCCTTTTAAGACTTTGGATTTTACCAAAAAGAAATGGAATTATGTTTTGACAAATGTTTTAACAAAGGATTTTTAAAGGGATTATTCCCTTATACACAAACCATTTAACTAAACTTCTGTTTAGGGGTAAATGTTTGTGTATACCTCAAGATAACCTAAGAGGGATTGAGGAAGCCATTTAAACCATGACTTAAAATTTGAAACGACAATTTTTGCTTTTCAACTAAGAAAATTTGGACCAAAAGTATAACCAAAGATTTTTCAAATATTTACGAATTTTATTAATTATTTTCGATAAATCAGCAAAAAACTTAATAATTAAAGTCAAATTTATTTCGAACATTTTCATATAATTGGTCGAACTAAGAAATTTAAAATCTTTACGTTTACATTTCATAATAATTGAATACTTAATATTTAATTAGTTATAATAATTATTTAATTAATTATAATAATTATCGACGCTTTAAAACGTCAGATTGAGAAAAACTGATAAAAATGATAGATGAGACGAAACTAAAACATAGAAGATATGAAGAAAGAATTTTGAATAAATACGGTTATGATATTTATATCATGAGGAAAGTGAACAAAATTTCTGACGCGTAATATAGAAAGAATGCCTGAGTGAATGATGGACATGATAATTCTATCATCGTGAGAAGTGAATATAGATACTGACACATTATGTAGAAAAGATAAAGAAACTATTAGGACATGTTCCTTAATAATGAAGGTGCAAAATAAATTGCCGAACAATTTGAAATATAGCCGATGATTGTAAAAAGGATAATATAGATAATGAAAAGGGGTTCACGACTAATATGAACCATTAAGATTGAGAAGCCGATAGCGCTAAAAGATTAAAAGTCCATTTGTGATTGTTTAAATATGGAGATTGTGAGATATAGTATGTTGGAATTTGTAAGTATAAGTATTCTATTTATGTCATTTTATGACTAAGAGTATCTTTGTCTGAAGAAGTTGTACTGATGGCAATTATGAAGGCAGACATCGCCTCATACATTAGTAAACGTCTAGCTATTGCAAAGGTCATCATCTGAATTTGATTCGATTTGGGTCATCGTCGACAGACTGACCAAATCTGCTAATATCATTCTCGTTAATGATAAATGCAAAAGAGTTGTGTAAACATAGCGTGCCTGTATCGATCATCTATATCAAGATCCTCGCTTCGCATCGAATTTCTAGAGATTTTCTCAGAAATCAATAAGAACGAACCTTGATGAGAGTACTATGTACCATCCCAAATCGAAGGGACGAGGTAAAGTAACGATACAAAGTAATATAAGTGCTGTTTTATGTTTGAATGATTGACCTTTGGTAATAGACCGTATAATCGTTTTCCTTTGGAAATATTATCATTGATAATTATCGTATTAGGATTGAGATCGAATCTTGTTAGGATCTAAATCTTAGAGAATCTGTAAGCAGGAATTGAGATGAAGACATCCGACATACACCCATTGTGAGTTGGACATGTCTCTTAGGTTTAAGGTTTCCTATGATGGCGAACCTATCCTTACAAAATACCCGACCCACGAAATCTGAAATGATTGTTGAAATAGGGATTTGATTATTGACTGCCGGTAGTGGGCAAGAGTTTATGTGAATGTGAAATGTAGATCTTGAAGTGCCAAATGGGTAGCGAAGCTATGCCACAATTTTTAACCTTGGAAAAAATGAATTCATGATCTGACAAATCATGGGATATAAGTCCCCGTTGTATGGGACCATTGAGATGATGTAAAAGTTGGGATTGAAAGGCATATAAGCTGGATCTACCCTAGGACTTCAAAGAAATGCGTGAATTATGTTTCCTAAATCGAACTTGATGGAATATCTATCCAGTGAAAATCTGAATTCTTCTTAGTAAAGCTTAGATCGGCGAAAAGTTGCATTCATCAAAAACCCGTGAACATCATGGATTGAGAAAGTAAGTCAACATTAAGCCTGATCTTATTTCCGTAGTTATGTTTGATGAAACTCGCGTATTATAATGGATTGCACTTATGAGAAAAGACCGAATGTGGAGGAAATACCCACATGACTTTAACTCTATAAGAAACGAGTAGTAAGGTAAGATGATCTTTGAGGACAAAGATCCTGTTTAGGGGTAAATGCTGTGACAATCCGTCAATTTATGGTTGATATTTTATTCTTGAATATTATTTAAAAACATTATTTTAATGTTACAATATGAACTCACATATTTTTGGGTAGAAATTTGGATTTACGTCTTGAAGTAGCGTCGACTACGTTTAAACCGGAGGATTCAACGTTACGTGCCTACGTTTACATACACCGTCCTTGGTGACAGTCCGACATTTCAGAAAATAAATTTATCCATGAATATTATTTTGGAGTTTTAAGTTTGTGTTAGTTCATAAACTCACAAATTTACGAGAAGAGATTAGGACTTACGATTTTATTTTGACGTCTTTTACGACTAAACCGGAAACCTTAGGATTACGTATTTACGTTTTCGAACTCCGTTTTTGATGAGACAATTTTTATTGGATTCGTTTTGTGACGTTGATTCATAATTTATAAAAACGTTTTTCGTAAAACGACCCGAGGGCACGCAAATCGAGGAAACTAGAATCGAGGAGTACCCGTAAATAAATGGGGATGAGACAAGTGGGACACTTGCCCCACCCCCACTATAACCATCCCACATACTACACCTCACTACATTTGGTGTCTAAGTGTTAGCTTTGTAACTTACACATGTAAGCTAAAGCTTACATTGTAAGCTACAACTTACAAAAACCATCAACCTAAACCATTTCTTCACTTCCAACACATGCAAACCACTCTCTCATCCCTTTTCTCTCTCAAAAATTCGTCCATATTCAACCACCACCATTAAACACCCTTATTTGATCAATTTAACCACAATATCATGTGTTATTCACACATATGTTGAAGAACCTTTGAAGATATGAAGATTGGAGGTGATCTTAACCTATGAAAAGGAGTTTTCATGGGGTTAAAGGGCTGAATTCATGGAGGTGTTCATCTATCCAAAGTACCCAAGAAGTTTCCTTGCTAAAGTTGAAGATTTGATAACAAGAACCAAGTCTTGTTCATCAAAAACCTCATCTTTTCATCACTAATGGTGGTATAAAGATTGTTCTTCCTATCCTCTTGTTATTTTTGATTATGTAATCTTGTATTTCTTTCACTTATGTATATGTATATGATGATGAATGATGATAAAAATTTTATGTGGGGATTTGTTGTTGATAAACATGATTAAAAAGGTGAAAAACTATAAAGAACAAGGCTAAAATCTTGCTTAAAAGTGTTGGCTGTATAAAACAGTAAAGAAACATATCATGAACTGATAAAATGATGAAGTAGAATCCATTTACAGTAAGCTAAATGTCTTGTACACATGTGAGAGTTGGCCATGCAATGGAATCATTGTAATGAGTGAGATATGATCAAAACAAGTTTAGGGTATAAATCTGAGGTTACTGTTTTGGACGATTTTTAGAAAATATTTAGAAGATGATTCAACAGTAGCTATAGAAGAGTTAAATGTAGCACATATCATGTAGTTTATGTGATAAAAATTTGAGCTTCTAATTCATTATAGAACTCTAGATATGTTAAAAATGGTGAACATGAAGTTAAAAATCAGATTTTTAGAAATAATGTTTATTATTATTATATAAGCACTCACATTATAATGTATAAAATGTAAAAATATAAACCCACTAACTTATAAAACTTATTTATATAAATGTATAAAAGGTTAATTAAATGGGTAAATTATATAAATGGTGGTAAAATAATATTTATAAGTAATAAAAACTATAAACTTGATTTTTACGACTTTTTCGGCTATCGCCGTGAAATTAACGTTTTTCGTCAAATAAAACGTAGACGACCAAACCCGTCTAATGTAAAGTTTATAAAAGTCATATACTGATGTTTAAGTAACTAATACAAGTAAAAACCGATAAAACCCGAACTATAAGAAATACGGACGTTAACGGACTAAATTAACGTTATTGGACTAATAATACAACAAAAATGGACTAGAACACTTATAGACTTATTATTGGACTTAACCCATTTGGGCCCGACTTGAAAGTGTATGTACTGATAATATGAGTACAAAAAGGATTAATACAAGTTAAGAACTTATAATAGGCTTATTGGACCTAAAACACGTAAATAGGTAAAACGAGAAAACTAGTATAAATGTTATCGACACATAACTCAAAAATGAGTAAACGAGAATATGTAAACCCACTTGATCATCATATATAAATAATCATCATATGTATACATAATTGATATTTTTATAGATTCATTGGACAAACGTCTAAGACCGAGTATTATTTGTCTAGGTTTCCGTGATTGAAGAACGTACTGTACGTCCGAATTGCCGACAACCCGCCTTCCCACATCAACGTGAGTTCATAGCCTCGCACTCTTTTAAATGTTTTATAAATGCTTTATAAACCCGCGAGGGAGATAACATGTTAGTTTTTATAAAAGTTTGGACACCATTTGTCCCGATTGTTTGTTTATTGATTTTGGACCCGAATGATTGAATGACCCGATTGTATGACCCGATAAATGATTAATGGACCCGATAAATGAAATCAAATGGATTATTAAAGTTAGGTTATGTCACTAAAAGTCCCATTAGCATGAATTGTGAACTACCGGGAGTTGGTAGACGCTTATGCATTTAATAGTACTATTTGGGGACGATCACCCCAGTTCGCGCCTTGACGGTTGATCCCCGTCGTGCCACATTGATTGGTAAGCGAATTAATGTATGAGAAGATTTCCATAGCGTGACCTTTGTGACGACACACTACTTTAGATGGGCAAAATTGGTATCGGGTTAGCTACCCGTTGTTGGTTTAGTAAGGTAACAATATCATGCGGCTTATAATAATCCAAAATCTAACGAAATACTATTAGACGCTTCGAATTACAATGTATTGTCTGACTAGCAATACTGGGTCATACTATTGATATTATGTTGGTATTTTGGTTTTCATAACCATATTCATATAACGGTTTTTATTTGATTTTATACAACGTCATAAGACGTATTGTATGATGTTTTTACGACATTGGCTCGTATAATGATTTTTAAGGCAAATGCATATATTATGATTTTCGATAAGGATTTGTATAAAATGACTTTGGCTATTTTATGGCCTATTAAAAAGATTTGTCTAAAATGATTTTGGCTATTTTACGGCCTATTACAATGATTTGTATGAATTGATTTTTGGTACAAATTTTATACCAAAGTTATATTGATGGAATTTACTAAACTCTATGAATTCACTAGGCGTTATCGCTGACCTTTTCTTTTAACATGTTTTATCTCAGGTACTTGAAGGTAATTCTCGGGAAGACGACAAGAATTCATGGCCCGCACTTAAACAACATTTTCCATTCAAATATTTTGTAAAACTTTGTATGAAATGTAATGACTTGGGACCTATGTAACTTTGATATTTATGAATGGAAATGCTTTATTAATAAACGACGCGATTTTTATGCGTTGTCTATGATGTGAGTAATGTGCTATCCCGTAACACCAACCAGTCTTCCGCTGTACTAAGTTGTATAAATTTGGGGGTGTTACAAAAAGTCTTTTGGAACAATGTTTTTATTATGATTCTGTGTAATTCGCTTCCGAACAAGTTTTATGCTTTTAATTAAATTAAAACCGCTTTTAAATAGTCGTTCTTTGTATCTATGTCTTGTGATAGTCATGACCGTCACACCCCATTGTGTTGTATTACTCTGCTAAATTGGGGGTGTGACAGATTGGTATCAGAGCCAGGTTATAGAGAACTAGGTTATTTTGCAAAATGATTTTTATAAACGTGAGTCAAAATTTTATTTATCGGAAAAATAATTCTAGACTATAACTGTCTCTCAAAAATCTCCAAGAACCACTTCACTCCACATCTTCGATGCAAGTAAGTTGTGACTTGAGATAGTTTATGATTTTTGCAATGCTAAGTTTTGAATTTGATTGCTACGTGTTATTAGAATTAGGTATTCCCTTCCTATATTGAGTGATACCCATAGGGATATGTAATAAAATGATTTTTTTAGTTGAAATAAAATGCCTAACATCCCGGTATGGATTGTTACGATACGCAAATGGTTTGTGCCATATTCATTTGAATGGTTTGTGCCATCTTTATTTAAATGGTTTGTGCCAAATTCATTATATGGTTTGTGCCATCTTTATTTAAATGGTTTGTGTCATATTTATTTTAATGGTTTACGCCATATATATATTTTCCTTTGAGATTAAACGTACGCATACTTATGCTCAACATATTTTAGATAGTCCGCGAGACAATTATCGACTATCGAAACATTTTGTGTTTCATATCACTGTACGTCGAATTAAAAATATCGCCATGATTCCTAGAACGAAAACTATACGAGTATATTTACTTACCATGTGTTTGGTAGTATGTTAATTTGTAGTAATACTTGAATCAAGCGATGCTATTATAAATGTCGAGAGGAGCAACTATTTATTGGCTTCGGTAAATTGTTACTCCACTAAACATATATAATAGACTCGGTTGAGGAAAAGTGACCTACATTAATTAACGGTTTTGAAATTGAAATTGAATGCGTAAGTTATCATATCAAATTGTTATTTTGAGCACGACCGAGGAACGACGACGACGTCACTATTTAAGATGACATATGACGATAAAACACTTATTACAAGTATTACTCTTGTAATGATCCAAAGAGTACTACAGTTCAAAGAACGAATAAATTTCGCGATATATGAACTATCCATAAATACGCTGACGCGTAAGTCAAATGGTTATCGAAGAAAATTTTTATTTGAAATAAATTACGCAATGACGAATCAAAGTTTTTATTAGTCCATTGGTTGCGACTAAGTTATCATGACTTTATTATAAATTTCGAACTTACGATATACATATAAATTAAAGGGTTTACCCTTGGTTAAACAATTATGCCAATTTCTACATCAAAGGGATTATCGCGTTGCGCGATATTTGAGAACCCCAGATGCGAAATGTGGGCGTATATTGAGATCTTAAATACAAGGTATAAATATACAACAATGACTGTAAGGTTTATCTAAGATTGCCTGCAAAACGCTAGACGAGAGCAAGATAAACGAAACATATAAGGTATAACGGAACATATTCCACAATCAGAGAAATTCTTGTAATAAAATTTAGAAATTGCTCGAATTGAACATTTTGAACGATTACGGATTAAAAACATATGGAACAATTCTTGTGATGAAATTTTTGTGATAAAATTTCAGTACTCGACTCGTTTAAATCAAATTAACAATTTTTCAAGGTGTAAAAATTGTCGAAAGTGTACGAACTAGCAATACTAAGTTAAGGAAAGACTTATGAATGAACAAGAACTAGTACGGGCTATGTAATAGCCGTAAGCTGGCTAAACCTCAAAAACATACTTACTCATCCGAGTTGCAAGTAATAAACGTTTAACAAGAGGAAATTGCACAAAAATGAACGTCGTAATAGACCTAAATTGATGAAAGAATTAATTAAGGATAATTGTATTTATCCATCCGTGCATAATCACTACTAAGAGAAAGTACAAATAATAAGTATGTGGAAGAGCATGTTAGAGGACTTTAACATTCGACGATTTACTTATTGTTTTCCGTGTAAGGAATACTTGGACATTTAAGTAGACTTATGGATCGATGTACGAGAACTTACTCTAAATAAAAGAAATTTTACAAGACATCATACAACTCATTTCTATTTTTAGAACTTTAGAAAAATACTTCATTTCTACCTATCAAATAACCGTCGTTTTACATCTGGTGACAGACGAAAAGGAAAAATGCCTCTCATTCCGTTTGTCATTTTGCAATCTGAATCCGACAAGGAAATTACCCCCATCCGGAGCGTAATCACAATAAATTCGGATGACGAGCAAGATTCGTCAGTCATGATGCCAAATGTCACTACGGGATTTCCTTACATCGTCCCAAATATTTCTACTACTACTACTATGCCAATATCCACTCCTATGCCTTCAGCAGTGCCTGGAACTTCTAGAAAAAGAAACCGTGCTTCATCACCACCACCTAATGTCGCTCATTCCCCAGAAGAGGAGCCTACTTCAGAAGCATTCAGATTTGATGCAGAAAACCTGATAGGCCGTTTGGAGGATCTAGAGGGTGATGTGGATCACCTTATCGAGCAAGATGATGATAAGGACTTAGTGATAGTCGAGTTACGAGAGTCTCTTGAGGCTGCTGAGTCCGAGATTTCAATTTTACAAATAAGGAACAATGATGCCGAGGCTAGGCAAGCTGCGGATCATGCTCAAATTCAAGAAATCCTACACCATTTAGGTCTTTAGGATTTTCTCGCCTTTCGAATAAAAGTATGATGTTTTGTAATAAATGTATGACGTTTTGTCAAGACTAAAAGAAGTCATTTATTAGTTGAATGGAAATTTTGTACTCTAAGATCCAAAACTACGTATGGGACGTATTTCAAGAATGAAATGTACGAATATTTATGATATGATCCCTTGATAATTGTATTACAATAAATGTGAGAAAAGCTCGATCAAATTTGAACAACTTAAAGAATTGATAACAATGAAAGAACTAACAAAAATATACATGGGTTGTTCGTTAATGGTACACATAAAAATTGAAATGACGGAACAAGGTTGCAAGGACCTCAAAGAGGTCAACACTCGTCAATACCAAAATGCCATTAGGGTCGTTGATGCGTTTGAAGCTAGTATCCGCAAGGTTGACCGACCCATGGATCCTAGTGTTTATAAAAAAAATCTAAGGAAACAAGTGTTACTCCGGTTAACACTTTTGGACCTCAAAGGACCCTTTCAAAAACTAAGGTAAACCATTCCGTTAGTAGAAGAAAAGGTCCTTATGAGAGGAGATGCGAAGAACCACTCAAGGTTTAACAACATGAAGCAAGCTGCCGGAAGGTTTAACCCTCACCCTATGACTAGACCAAAGAATCACTCGTGGAAAACGCCACGTGTCCACCAAGGAAAAACCTTACCACCCCCTACTTGTTGTGCAAGGACAAATTTCCTGGAGGATGTTCCCAAACCAACTCCGATCTTGAACAAGAAGTATCTCGACAACCTTCCATATTGCCGCAAGTGTGACTACCACCACAAAGGTAGTTGCGCGAACCATTGCATGCTTTGTGATGAATTTGGGCACTTGGAGGGTGCTTGTCGAGTGGTAAAGTCCCATGAGAAGAATATGAAGGAACGCTACATGGAGGAATGCCGTTTAAGACAAGAAATACTTGAAATCGCACAAGAAGGAAGCTCGGAGGCAAAGAGCGTCCAATACCCCACCAACGTTTTATACCGGTTATCTTTCAAGAAAGATGCGCCGGCAATCTTCAAGTATCAACCCAAGGGTTTCTACCCGTGTCATGGATAGAGCGTGGAAATTCATGTATTATGAACTATTTTACTTTTATGCAAATCAAGTGACTCGACATCCGTCGATGTTACCACCAACAAAACTTAATTATGTAACCTTACTCCAAGTCTTCAATTAAATTGCGTTGTTTTATCTTTAAAGCCTCTTTTGTTTAACCAACGAGAAAGTTTTATTTTTATTTTTCATGTGTCGGAGAAAAAAAAACTCATCCACCAAAAATTTTACTTAAGAAAGAGCTTTCTTCTACAATATTTTCTTTACCTATCGAAGGAAAATAAATAAAGTAAATTTTCACAAAAATATTTTTTTTTAAAATACTTTTTAGAAAATATTATAATTTTTTTCTTTACTATTAGAAATCACCACCGGAAACACTTATTTGTGGAATGATAACAATCGTGATAATGTAAGTTGGAAGATTAGTAAATGTATTATTAATCAAATGCCGCAAGTAATAGTGAAATATTTTTGGTAAGAACTACCATGTAAAGTTTTGGAACTTGGTTTGACGACCAACTCAGTATGGAGAACAAAAACTATTGATAAAATTGACGAGAAATATTACGAATAACTATGGGAATTATTTTGTCAATTGTGAAAAGTGAGCATTGGTAACAAATGAAATACCCTATGGACTAACTTCTTGGTTATGAAAGTGAATAACGGTAAAGAACGAAATGCACTATGGACTACCAATATATAATACAACCTCAAATAGTCAAATTATGATGAAAAGGAGGATGCAACCGTTGGTCCCGAGACGTGCGTATCCTGATCAACTACGTATGATCGTGGTCGAACGCGAGTATGCTCATAGTAGTCATCTTGAAAAATAAAATGTATTAGTACTAGTAAAATATATTTAAGTTGCCCTATTCGCCAAAGAAAAATTTATTATGTGCTATGAACGTTGAACATTTTTATACCGTCTTAAGTAAAAGCGTCGAGTATGCAATACAAGTAAACCTAACACAATTATTTCCTTCCCACTATTACATACAAAAGTGTATATGACATGCAAATACTAAGAGTGCCACTTATTTTTGTCGACAATTAAGCTCAGATAGATTAGAGTTGGAAAATCGAAATCAAATTTTAAATAATAATGGAAGAACGATACGTCATTTGAGTAAACTCAAATTTAACGGATATTCAGAACTCGCCGTAACGTAACCCATGTTAAAGAATGATTGCGTCAAGATAAGCATGCTTTTGTATATAATTGGGATACCAAAACCTCTCGGACAAAAATCTATTTTATCTAACGATGTTTGAGCATCACACCATACTCATAGGCTTAAGAAATATTATATACTTTCCTCATAGAAGAAATCCGAACGAACTATGATTTAAATATATTATAAATTGCGCACCTGTTTTCCCTCTATGAAAAAGGAGATAAACGAGGAAGAATGCAAACTAAATTTATTAATTAACGAAATTATCTAATATTGAACGTCACATAAAAGGGAGAAATTTCTTGACCACCATGTGTTAGGACGCTCAATTGTTCTAGATTTTTGATAAACCGATTCAAGAAACCTTGACGCATATGCTACTTATCACTACCAAGTAGACGGTTAATGTGAACGGGATTAATCAAACTATGTGGAACGACTTTCAAATGTGCGATATATAGTCATATAGGCAAAAAAATGACAATACGCGACACTTTAAAGTGGAAGTAATACGCGAGACGACGCGAAAGTTAATAATGAGAAGACTCAGTAAACAAAACCGACGTCGTCAAGAAAAATTTGACATACAATAAAAGACTTAGGGAACGCTATAGAACCATGTACAAGTCGGAAGAAATTTTCATTCGTTTTAATCCTAACAAGATTCTAGTAATTTTAATCTTAGCAACAAATTAAAGAATAACGAACGCATTGAACACCATGAAAGGAAGATAAAAATTTAATTGACCCCCTGTTTTGACAATGACATCGACGTGCTAGTTTTGAGGACAAAACTCAATTTAAGGGATTACGAATGTCACACACGTGAATTTTGAATCTATTTAAATTACGTGAAACGCGATAGTTCGGGTTAGACTTGTTTGTCTATTGATGTTCCCGATTGTTTATGCGTATTTCGTGTACAAATTTAAATTTTTATGAATGACAATCGTAAAAATATTACTTGAATGACTATAATTCGTTACGCTACGTGTTAGAGATTTCTATATTTGGAGTTGACATTTATTTACATCGCCGTAACCTCATATAAGAATTTCGTTTCATAAAACAAATATTTCACTCGATACATTTACGCCATACTTAGAGATTTCCTATTCTAATCTTTTCGCGAATTGTTTAGAACCACCTCTACTATGATTTTTCATTTCATATAAACATTAAATCTCTACACTACTAATAACACTACAATAATTACCCAAAAATAAAAATAAAACAAGTTGCTCTTCCTTGTCACTTGCCAAAACTGAACCCCCATACTCTCTTTACCAAAACCCACGTTTTACTTACTTGCCATAAAAATACACATTTGAAAATATGGTACTTGCACCAACCCATTAAACCTTGTACAATTTGTCCCCTTGATCACCTTCAAACCGTTGGAAATACCCCATACTCCCATGGATTTTTCCTTGAGCATTCATCTTAGAACCATACACCTTATACTAGTCAAAACAAGTACAATGTCCTCCCACTTTCTTCTGCCCTAAACGCAACACCATACATTTTCCCTCTTTCCCAACAAAATACAAAACCCCATGCTAGTTCCTTTGGTTAGGAACAAACTACAAAGAAACTAAACCCTAACTAGTTCCTAACTAAGTTTTCTTAACCTTAATATCACTTCTCTTGCCTATAAATAGTCACTCATTTCTCTCTTGAACACACACTCAAAATTAAGCAATCTCTCAAAGAAAAACACAAGCCTTATGTTGATTAGGTCACGGCAACAGTAAGTGAACAAGGTTTCGGTTTGATTTGAACAAGCAAATTGCTATATTTAAAGCTCTCTAGTTCTATTCCACCTTCTTCACTCTTAGGACCTTTGTAAGTTCCTTGAACTTTGTTTTTCTCATGATTTGGTTGATATAATACTTGCTCAAAACTTTGAAACCAAGAACTTACACTAATGAAACAAACTAGTCACGGGTTAGGGTTTGGATGGGTGATTACTCGATGACCTAAATGATGGAACGCACTACACTAAGTCACGGGTCTTAACGAAATACTTATGACCTAGGTTTCTTGAACAAACTATATGTGCATGATTTTATGTGAAGTCCCTGTATGATGATATGTGGACTTAGGGATAACCAAATCATTTCTTGTCCTAAACATAACTCCAAGCTAGAATACTTATAACCTCGACAATAATATTGTGGAAACAAAACTTCATAGTGAGAACCTTGAAGGCATACATAAGTATAAACTTTAGGTACCACCTTTTTGCAAATGAGTCTATGCTACTGATTGTGTGTACGAACAGTTATGCGTGTATGTGTAGACATCAGGAAGAAATGTGTATATACTAAGACCCCTGTATGCAAATGAAGTACATGTACTGTGTGTGTCTTTCTTTCAAAACCTAGGACTAAAAGTATGAAGAAACCAAAAGAGAACTAAATATGATTGTATGCATAAGTGGGTCGACTACAGGTTAAACCTAGGGGAAACCATACGTGTAAATGCGTAGTATGATTCAAGAGGATAAACAAAACATGAAGTGGGTATGGGTTTGAGTAAGTTCATGGGTTCATGTGTATTTACATACTATGAACCTTCATCATAAAACCGTGGTCGTACTTGTTGTAAATTTTTCATGATTTCATGGAAATGTTTTATGTGAATGTAGAAGAGTATAAACTCGTGTAGGGCGTGCATGCGAAACATTTCAAACTTTACTCTCTTTCTTGAAGCCGAAAAGCAGGGAGTGCAAACTTCCCAGTATATTGTGTGTTTGTGATATGTCTGAACAAGCAGGACGAGTGTTGTATATAAGCATGTAGATTAGAAGTTAATGGAAAATATTAAATGAATTGTGTGCAAGCTGTTATAATTTTATGTGTAACCAACTAGGGGGAACCAAGAGAAACCCAAGTGCTCTTAAAAAGTGTTGATGTGCTTGCTTGTATGTGCGTATGTAAACAGTCACGAATGTGTTTGTGTGATGTGCGTATGAATGAGTCTTCAAAAACCAACAAATAGCTCCTATAAAGTTCGTATGTTCATGTATGTGTGTATGGATGCGTGTAAACATAACTAGAAAGTAGTAGCAGGGCTATGTGGTTGCGTGTGTGTGCATGAAAATGCCACCAACCCTCTACTTTGTGAAACTCGTTTAATCTGCATATATAGTGCACTGCGTGCATGAGAGTGGTAGGGAAAACAGAAAGTATGAACATATAAATATGAATACAAAACTCAATTGGTGGCATAGTACAGAGATGTACAGTGGCTAGGAAACAAAAAAAATGGAACCCAAAGGTTTAGACTACCACCTAGTCGTGTGTATGTATGGGCTACTGGGAGAACTTCAATAAACAAGTATAAAAGATAGTACATGTGTAAGTAGAAAGTAACTAGACATAAGAGAAAGTATAAAACAAGGAAATGTTTCAACTTTATATATGAATGAATGATGTATGATAAACAAATAAGACCGCCCTTCCCTATGATGACCGACTCACAGTGACCAAAAACGAAACCATGGACTTTATGTAGACATTCATGTATGTTGAAAACTCTAGCCAAGTAGGGTCATATTTGTGTGTTTTGTTTTCATGTAAGACTATGAAAGACAAGGACCACAAAAGGGAGCAGTGTACTATCCTCAAAATGGGCAATTATGTTTATATGCATGTATGCATACAAGCTAAAAACAAGTACAAAAACCATGCATTTTTCTTTTAAAGTGAAGGCCTCGTGTAGCCTATGAACCAAGGAAACCAAAGACGCTTTTAAAATACCAAGTGAGAACATGAATATAAAAACTAATGCTTCTCTTTTATTTCTAAAATTTACAAAGAGAATACATTTCAAACAATAAGCCTTGACCCATAGAGCCTACTTTGTGTCTATTTTTAACCGGCTTATTGACCTTGCCTCAAAAATATAAAAATACCTTGTTAAAGATGACACGGCCTAGTTTTCAAAACAGTTTTCCCTTTTTTGTAAAGTTAAGTAACGAACCCGTAATAAATTCACAAAGATGGACGATCGACCCTTGTATAATATTGAACTTTACTTGTTTGTTTTTGTTTGCGAGTGAACCACTTTGCATAATTATTTACTATACTTAGAGACATCATAAAAATATGATGTTTATCAATATCGGAGACCTCGCGACCTAGTTCTTATAACGAGAAACCGTTTATTTTTTGGACTATTAAATAACGAGATATCGAGACCCAAAGTTGACCCCGTGACTAGAATGGTTGAACATGAAAAATGTATAAAAACATTTTGTAAATCTATAGCAAGTATAAATTATCAACCAAGTGCAGCGTACGTTATTATTTCTTGTATATATCCTAAGTATGGATATTTTACTTAGGTTACGAGTAGATCGTTTGTGCATCGTTTTGCGTGCTTTGATTTTCCGTGCTATCTTTATTGATCACATTCACTACTTCATCGAGGTGAGTTTCATAGCCCCACTTTTAATTGTTTTAACTATTTTGGGGTGAGAACATTGCTTGTTTTAAACGGATGAACATAAAACTTGATACGTTTGCCTACATGATGTCTAAGTAGCGATATCCCTAGATGCTTTAGCCCACTATCGTGAACCATTATTTACTTTGTGTAAGCGCGAATGTTATGGATAGATCTATCGGGATTAACCTCCCTATCTAATTTGGTTGTGTGGCCAAAGTTAGATACACTTACATTTGAGGATTTACAAATGCTTCGGGATAGGCATTTGCTCGGGCTCTTATTATATCTTGTTGGTTTAGGTTAACGCTTCGTTGTCACGAGCTTAGACGTAGGTGATTAAAACATATACTTTTGATTATAATCTTGTATTTGTTATAAGATTATATGTCGGTTACCTTGAAAATCTTATGGTTCATCACACTATTTAAACTTAAACCTATGACCTCACCAACCTTTGTGTTGACGCTTTAGCAATGTTTTTCTCAGGTATCAAGACAGAGGAGTGATGTGGTTATGCATGGGAGATTTTTAATAAAAATGGTCTTGACTAGTGTATGGATGTTTGGATCAATGTTAAAGTCTTTTGGAACAATGTTTTTATTATGATCCTGTGTAATTCGCTTCCGAACAAGTTTTATGCTTTTAATTAAATTAAAACCGCTTTTAAATAGTCGTTCTTTGTATCTATGTCTTGTGATAGTCATGACCGTCGCACCCCATTGTGTTGTATTACTCTGCTAAATTGGGGGTGTGACAGATTGGTATCAGAGCCAGGTTATAGAGAACTAGGTTATTTTGCAAAATGATTTTTATAAACGTGAGTCAAAATTTTATTTATCGGAAAAATAATTCTAGACTATAACTGTCTCTCAAAAATCTCCAAGAACCACTTCACTCCACGTCTTCGATGCAAGTAAGTTGTGACTTGAGATAGTTTATGATTTTTGCAATGCTAAGTTTTGAATTTGATTGCTACGTGTTATTAGAATTAGGTATTCCCTTCCTATGTTGAGTGATACCCATAGGGATATGTAATAAAATGATTTTTTTAGTTGAAATAAAATGCCTAACATCCCGGTATGGATTGTTACGATACGCAAATGGTTTGTGCCATATTCATTTGAATGGTTTGTGCCATCTTTATTTAAATGGTTTGTGCCAAATTCATTTGAATGGTTTGTGCCATCTTTATTTAAATGGTTTGTGCCATATTTATTTTAATGGTTTACGCCATATATATATTTTCCTTTGAGATTAAACGTACGTATACTTATGCTCAACATATTTTAGATAGTCCGCGAGACAATTATCGACTATCGAAACATTTTGTGTTTCATATCACTGTACGCCGAATTAAAAATATCGCCATGATTCCTAGAACGAAAACTATACGAGTATATTTACTTACCATGTGTTTGGTAGTATGTTAATTTGTAGTAATACTTGAATCAAGCGATGCTATTATAAATGTCGAGAGGAGCAACTATTTATTGGCTTCGGTAAATTGTTACTCCACTAAACATTTATAATAGACTCGGTTGAGGAAAAGTGACCTACATTAATTAACGGTTTTGAAATTGAAATTGAATTCGTAAGTTATCATATCAAATTGTTATTTTGAGCACGACCGAGGAACGACGACGACGTCACTATTTAAGATGACATATGACGATAAAACACTTATTACAAGTATTACTCTTGTAATGATCCAAAGAGTACTACAGTTCAAAGAACGAATAAATTTCGCGATATATGAACTATCCATAAATACGCTGACGCGTAAGTCAAATGGTTATCGAAGAAAATTTTTATTTGAAATAAATTACGCAATGACGAATCAAAGTTTTTATTAGTCCATTGGTTGCGACTAAGTTATCATGACTTTATTATAAATTTCGAACTTACGATATACATATAAATTAAAGGGTTTACCCTTGGTTAAACAATTATGCCAATTTCTACATCAAAGGGATTATCGCGTTGCGCGATATTTGAGAACCCCAGATGCGAAATGTGGGCGTATATTGAGATCTTAAATACAAGGTATAAATATACAACAATGACTGTAAAGTTTATCTAAGATTGCCTGCAAAACGCTAGACGAGAGCAAGATAAACGAAACATATAAGGTATAACGGAACATATTCCACAATCAGAGAAATTCTTGTAATAAAATTTAGAAATTGCTCGAATTGAACATTTTGAACGATTACGGATTAAAAACATATGGAACAATTCTTGTGATGAAATTTTTGTGATAAAATTTCAGTACTCGACTCGTTTACAATTTTTCAAGGTGTAAAAATTGTCGAAAGTGTACGAACTAGCAATACTAAGTTAAGGAAAGACTTATGAATGAACAAGAACTAGTACGGGCTATGTAATAGCCGTAAGCTGGCTAAACCTCAAAAACATACTTACTCATCCGAGTCGCAAGTAATAAACGTTTAACAAGAGGAAATTGCACAAAAATGAACGTCGTAATAGACCTAAATTGATGAAAGAATTAATTAAGGATAATTGTATTTATCCATCCGTGCATAATCACTACTAAGAGAAAGTACAAATAATAAGTATGTGGAAGAGCATGTTAGAGGACTTTAACATTCGACGATTTACTTATTGTTTTCCGTGTAAGGAATACTTGGATATTTAAGTAGACTTATGGATCGATGTACGAGAACTTACTCTAAATAAAAGAAATTTTACAAGACATCATACAACTCATTTCTATTTTTAGAACTTTAGAAAAATACTTCATTTCTACCTATCAAATAACCGTCGTTTTACATCTGGTGACAGACGAAAAGGAAAAATGCCTCTCATTCCGTTTGTCATTTTGCAATCTGAATCCGACAAGGAAATTACCCCCATCCGGAGCGTAATCACAATAAATTCGGATGACGAGCAAGATTCGTCAGTCATGATGCCAAATGTCACTACGGGATTTCCTTACATCGTCCCAAATATTTCTACTACTACTACTATGCCAATATCCACTCCTATGCCTTCAGCAGTGCCTGGAACTTCTAGAAAAAGAAACCGTGCTTCATCACCACCACCTAATGTCGCTCATTCCCCAGAAGAGGAGCCTACTTCAGAAGCATTCAGATTTGATGCAGAACACCTGATAGGCCGTTTGGAGGATCTAGAGGGTGATGTGGATCACCTTATCGAGCAAGATGAGGATGAGGACTTAGTGATAGCCGAGTTACGAGAGTCTCTTGAGGCTGCTGAGTCCGAGATTGCAATTTTACAAATAAGGAACAATGATGCCGAGGCTAGGCAAGCTGCGGATCATGCTCAAATTCAAGAAATCCTACACCATCTAGGTCTTTAGGATTTTCTCGCCTTTCGGATAAAAGTATGATGTTTTGTAATAAATGTATGACGTTTTGTCAAGACTAAAAGAAGTCATTTATTAGTTGAATGGAAATTTTGTACTCTAAGATCCAAAACTACGTATGGGACGTAATTCAAGAATGAAATGTACGAATATTTATGATATGATCCCTTGATAATTGTATTACAATAAATGTGAGAAAAGCTCGATCAAATTTGAACAACTTAAAGAATTGATAACAATGAAAGAACTAACAAAAATATACATGGGTTGTTCGTTAATGGTACACATAAAAATTGAAATGACGGAACAAGGTTGCAAGGACCTCAAAGAGGTCAACACTCGTCAATACCAAAAGAACATTAGGGTCGTTGATGCGTTTGAAGCTAGTATCCTCAAGGTTGACCGACCCATGGATCCTAGTGTTTATAAAAAAAATCTAAGGAAACAAGTGTTACTCCGGTTAACACTTTTGGACCTCAAAGGACCCTTTCAAAAACTAAGGTAAACCATTCCGTTAGTAGAAGAAAAGGTCCTTATGAGAGGAGATGCGAAGAACCACTCAAGGTTTAACAACATGAAGCAAGCTGCCGGAAGGTTTAACCCTCACCTTATGACTAGACCAAAGAATCACTCGTGGAAAACGCCACGTGTCCACCAAGGAAAAACCTTACCACCCCCTACTTTTTGTGCAAGGACAAATTTCCTGGAGGATGTTCCCAAACCAACTCCGATCTTGAACAAGAAGTATCTCGACAACCTTCCATATTGCCGCAAGTGTGACTACCACCACAAAGGTAGTTGCGCGAACCATTGCATGCTTTGTGATGAATTTGGGCACTTGGAGGGTGCTTGTCGAGTGGTAAAGTCCCATGAGAAGAATATGAAGGAACGCTACATGGAGGAATGCCGTTTAAGACAAGAAATACTTGAAATCGCACAAGAAGGAAGCTCGGAGGCAAAGAGCGTCCAATACCCCACCAACGTTTTACACCGGTTGTCTTTCAAGAAAGATGCGCCGGCAATCTTCAAGTATCAACCCAAGGGTTTCTACCCGTGTCATGGATAGAGCGTGGAAATTCATGTATTATGAACTATTTTACTTTTATGCAAATCAAGTGACTCGACATCCGTCGATGTTACCACCAACAAAACTTAATTATGTAACCGTACTCCAAGTCTTCAATTAAATTGCGTTGTTTTATCTTTAAAGCCTCTTTTGTTTAACCAACGAGAAAGTTTTATTTTTATTTTTCATGTGTCGGAGAAAAAAAACTCATCCACCAAAAAATTTACTTAAGAAAGAGCTTTCTTCTACAATATTTTCTTTACCTATCGAAGGGAAATAAATAAAGTAAATTTTCACAAAAATATTTTTTTTTAAAATACTTTTTAGAAAATATTATAATTTTTTTCTTTACTATTAGAAATCACCACCGGAAACACTTATTAGTGGAATGATAACAATCGTGATAATGTAAGTTGGAAGATTAGTAAATGTATTATTAATCAAATGCCGCAACTAATAGTGAAATATTTTTGGTAAGAACTACCATGTAAAGTTTTGGAACTTGGTTTGATGACCAACTCAGTATGGAGAACAAAAACTATTGATAAAATTGACGAGAACTATTACGAATAACTATGGGAATTATTTTGTCAATTGTGAAAAGTGAGCATTGGTAACAAATGAAATACCCTATGGACTAACTTGTTGGTTATGAAAGTGAATAACGGTAAAGAACGAAATGCACTATGGACTACCAATATATAATTACAACCTCAAATAGTCAAATTATGATGAAAAGGAGGATGCAACCGTTGGTCCCGAGACGTGCGTAGCCTGATCAACTACGTATGATCGTGGTCGAACGCGAGTATGCTCATAGTAGTCATCTTGAAAAATAAAATGTATTAGTACTAGTAAAATATATTTAAGTTGCCCTATTCGCCAAAGAAAAATTTATTATGTGCTATGAACGTTGAACATTTTTATACCGTCTTAATTAAAAGCGTCGAGTATGCAATACAAGTAAACCTAACACAATTATTTCCTTCGCCACTATTACATACAAAGTGTATATGACATGCAAATACTAAGAGCGCCACTTATTTTTGTCGACAATTAAGCTCAGATAGATTAGAGTTGGAAAATCGAAATCAAATTTTAAATAATAATGAGAAGAACGATACGTCATTTGAGTAAAACTCAAATTTAACGGATATTCAGAACTCGCCGTAACGTAACCCATGTTAAAGAACGATTGCGTCAAGATAAGCATGCTTTTGTATATAATTGGGATACCAAAACCTCTCGGACAAAAATCTATTTTATCTAACGATGTTTGAGCATCACACCATACTCATAGGCTTAAGAAATATTATATACTTTCCTCATAGAAGAAATCCGAACGAACTATGATTTAAATATATTATAAATTGCGCACCCGTTTTCCCTCTATGAAAAAGGAGATAAACGAGGAAGAATGCAAACTAAATTTATTAATTAACGAAATTATCTAATATTGAACGTCACATAAAAGGGAGAAATTTCTTGACCACCATGTGTTAGGACGCTCGATTGTTATTTTTGATAAACCGATTCAAGAAACCTTGACGCATATGCTACTTATCACTACCAAGTAGACGGTTAATGTGAACGGGATTAATCAAACTATGTGGAACGACTTTCAAATGTGCGATATATAGTCATATAGGCAAAAAATGACAATACGCGACACTTTAAAGTGGAAGTAATACGCGAGACGACGCGAAAGTTAATAATGAGAAGACTCACTAAACAAAACCGACGTCGTCAAGAAAAATTTGACATACAATAAAAGAATTAGGGAACGCTATAGAACCATGTACAAGTCGGAAGAAATTTTCATTCGTTTTAATCCTAACAAGATTCTAGTAATTTTAATCTTAGCAACAAATTAATTAATAACGAACGCATTGAACACCATGAAAGGAAGATAAAAATTTAATTGACCCCCTGTTTTGACAATGACATTGACGTGCTAGTTTTGAGGACAAAACTCAATTTAAGGGATTACGAATGTCACACACGTGAATTTTGAATCTATTTAAATTACGTGAAACGCGATAGTTCGGGTTAGACTTGTCTGTCTATTGATGTTCCCGATTATTTACGCGTATTTCGTGTACATATTTAAATTTTTATGAATGACAATCGTGAAAATATTACTTGAATGACTATAATTCGTTACGCTACGTGTTAGAGATTTCTATATTTTGAGTTGACATTTATTTACATCGACGTAACCTCATATAAGAATTTCGTTTCATAAAACAAATATTTCACTCGATACATTTACGCCATACTTAGAGATTTCCTATTCTAATATTTTCACGAATTGTTTAGAACCACCTCTACTATGATTTTTCATTTCATATAAACATTAAATCTCTACACTACTAATAACACTACAATAATTACCCAAAAATAAAAATAAAACAAGTTGCTCTTCCTTGTCACTTGCCAAAACTGAACCCCCATACTCTCTTTACCAAAACCCATGTTTTACTTACTTGCCACAAAAATACACATTTGAAAATATGGTACTTGCACCAACCCATTAAACCTTGTACAATTTGTCCCCTTGATCACCTTCAAACCGTTGGAAATACCCCATACTCCCATGGATTTTTCCTTGAACATTCATCTTAGAACCATACATCTTATACTAGTCAAAACAAGTACAATGTCCTCCCACTTTCTTCTGCCCTAAACGCAACACCATACATTTTCCCTCTTTCCCAACAAAATACAAAACCCCATGCTAGTTCCTTTGGTTAGGAACAAACTACAAAGAAACTAAACCCTAACTAGTTCCTAACTAAGTTTTCTTAACCTTAATATCACTTCTCTTGCCTATAAATAGTCACTCATTTCTCTCTTGAACACACACTCAAAGTTAAGCAATCTCTCAAAGAAAAACAAAAGCCTTATGTTGATTAGGTCACGGCAACAGTAAGTGAACAAGGTTTCGGTTTGATTTGAACAAGCAAGTTGCTATATTTAAAGCTCTCTAGTTCTATTCCACCTTCTTCACTCTTAGGACCTTTGTAAGTTCCTTGAACTTTGTTTTTCTCATGATTTGGTTGATATAATACTTGCTCAAAACTTTGAAACCAAGAACTTACACTAATGAAACAAACTAGTCACGAGTTAGGGTTTGGATGGGTGATTACTCGATGACCTAAATGATGGAACGCACTACACTAAGTCACGGGTCTTAACGAAATACTTATGACCTAGGTTTCTTGAACAAACTATATGTGCATGATTTTATGTGAAGTCCCTGTATGATGATATGTGGACTTAGGGATAACCAAATCATTTCTTGTCCTAAACATAACTCCAAGCTAGAATACTTATAACCTCGACAATAATATTGTGGAAACAAAACTTCATAGTGAGAACCTTGAAGGCATACATAAGTATAAACTTTAGGTACCACCTTTTTGCAAATGAGTCTATGCTACTGATTGTGTGTACGAACAGTTATGCGTGTATGTGTAGACATCAGGAAGAAATGTGTATATACTAAGACCCCTGTATGCAAATGAAGTACATGTACTGTGTGTGTATTTCTTTCAAAACCTAGGACTAAAAGTATGAAGAAACCAAAAGAGAACTAAATACGATTGTATGCATAAGTGGGTCGACTACAGGTTAAACCTAGGGGAAACCATACGTGTAAATGCGTAGTATGATTCAAGAGGATAAACAAAACGTGAAGTGGGTATGGGTTTGAGTAAGTTCATGGGTTCATGTGTATTTACATACTATGAACCTTCATCATAAAACCGTGGTCGTACTTGTTGTAAATTTTTCATGATTTCATGGAAATGTTTTATGTGAGTGTAGAAGAGTATAAACTCGTGTAGGGCGTGCATGCGAAACATTTCAAACTTTACTCTCTTTCTTGAAGCCGAATAGCAGGGAGTGCAAACTTCCCAGTATATTGTGTGTCTGTGATATGTCTGAACAAGCAGGACGAGTGTTGTATATATACATGTAGATTAGAAGTTAATGGAAAATATTAAATGAATTGTGTGCAAGCTGTTATAATTTTATGTGTAACCAACTAGGGGGAACCAAGAGAAACCCAAGTGCTCTTAAAAAGTGTTGATGTGCTTGCTTGTATGTGCGTATGTAAACAGTCAGGAATGTGTTTGTGTGATGTGCGTATGAATGAGTCTTCAAAAACCAACAAATAGCTCCTATAAAGTTCGTATGTTCATGTATGTGTGTATGGATGCGTGTAAACATAACTAGAAAGTAGTAGCAGGGCTATGTGGTTGCGTGTGTGTGCATGAAAATGCCACCAACCCTCTACTTTGTGAAACTCGTTTAATCTGCATATATAGTGCACTGCGTGCATGAGAGTGGTAGGGAAAACAGAAAGTATGAACATATAAATATGAATACAAAACTCAATTGGTGGCATAGTACAGAGATGTACAGTGGCTAGGAAACAAAAAAATGGAACCCAAAGGTTTAGACTACCACCTAGTCGTGTGTATGTATGGGCTAGTGGGAGAACTTCAATAAACAAGTATAAAAGATAGTACATGTGTAAGTAGAAAGTAACTAGACATATGAGAAAGTATAAAACAAGGAAATGTTTCAACTTTATATATGAATGAATGATGTATGATAAACAAATAAGACCGCCCTTCCCTATGATGACCGACTCACAGTGACCAAAAACGAAACCATGGACTTTATGTAGACATTCATGTATGTTGAAAACTCTAGCCAAGTAGGGTCATATTTGTGTGTTTTGTTTTCATGTAAGACTATGAAAGACAAGGACCACAAAAGGGAGCAGTGTACTATCCTCAAAATGGGCAATTATGTTTATATGCATGTATGCATACAAGCTAAAAACAAGTACAAAAACCATGCATTTTTCTTTTAAAGTGAAGGCCTCGTGTAGCCTATGAACCAAGGAAACCAAAGACGCTTTTAAAATACCAAGTGAGAACATGAATATAAAAACTAATGCTTCTCTTTTATTTCTAAAATTTACAAAGAGGATACATTTCAAACAATAAGCCTTGACCCATAGAGCCTACTTTGTGTCTATTTTTAACCGGCTTATTGACCTTGCCTCAAAAATATAAAAATACCTTGTTAAAGATGACACGGCCTAGTTTTCAAAACAGTTTTCCGTTTTTCGTAAAGTTAAGTAACGAACCCGTAATAAATTCACAAAGATGGACGATCGACCCTTGTATAATATTGAACTTTACTTGTTTGTTTTTGTTTGCGAGTGAACCACTTTGCATAATTATTTACTATACTTAGAGACTTCATAAAAATATGATGTTTATCAATATCGGAGACCTCGCGACCTAGTTCTTATAACGAGAAACCGTTTATTTTTTGGACTATTAAATAACGAGATATCGAGACCCAAAGTTGACCCCGTGACTAGAATGGTTGAACATGAAAAATGTATAAAAACATTTTGTAAATCTATAGCAAGTATAAATTATCAACCAAGTGCAGCGTACGTTATTATTTCTTATATATATCCTAAGTATGGATATTTTACTTAGGTTACGAGTAGATCGTTTGCGCATCGTTTTGCGTGCTTTGATTTTCCGTGCTATCTTTATTGATCACATTCACTACTTCATCGAGGTGAGTTTCATAGCCCCACTTTTAATTGTTTTAACTATTTTAGGGTGAGAACATTGCTTGTTTTAAACGGATGAACATAAAACTTGATACGTTTGCCTACATGATGTCTAAGTAGCGATATCCCTAGATGCTTTAGCCCACTATCGTGAACCGTTAATTACTTTGTGTAAGCGCGAATGTTATGGATAGATCTATCGGGATTAACCTCCCTATCTAATTTGGTTGTGTGGCCAAAGTTAGATACACTTACATTTGAGGATTTACAAATGCTTCGGGATAGGCATTTGCTCGGGCTCTTATTATATCTTGTTGGTTTAGGTTAACGCTTCGGTGTCACGAGCTTAGACGTAGGTGATTAAAACATATACTTTTGATTATAATCTTGTATTTGTTATAAGATTATATGTCGGTTGCCTTGAAAATCTTATGGTTCATCACACTATTTAAACTTAAACCTATGAACTCACCAACCTTTGTGTTGACGCTTTAGCAATGTTTTTCTCAAGTATCAAGACGGAGGAGTGATGTGGTTATGCATGGTAGATTTTTAATAAAAATGGTCTTGACTAGTGTATGGATGTTTGGATCAATGTTAAAGTCTTTTGGAACAATGTTTTTATTATGATCCTGTGTAATTCGCTTCCGAACAAGTTTTATGCTTTTAATTAAATTAAAACCGCTTTTAAATAGTCGTTCTTTGTATCTATGTCTTGTGATAGTCATGACCGTCGCACCCCATTGTGTTGTATTACTCTGCTAAATTGGGGGTGTGACACTTAAGCCTACTTGTTTATA
Organism: Glebionis coronaria; assembly: GCA_025667525.1. NCBI lineage: Eukaryota > Viridiplantae > Streptophyta > Magnoliopsida > Asterales > Asteraceae > Glebionis > Glebionis coronaria. The sequence continues at coordinate 188,783,133 of CM046879.1, read as the reverse complement.
AATTGTTATTTACATCGAGAAGCGTCCTAATCCATGTAAATAAAATTTATAACCTCATGGTTCGGTGACCTATGATTTCTTTATTCAAAGGAAAAGGCGTCCCAATTCGTTTGAATAAAGATTTCATAGCTCATCCTACTTAAATATTCCCGACATGGCTTATCATCAAAATATATAAAATATCTAGGAAAATAGATATTACCAAGAGAGTTTACAGCCAGTTTATTTATAAATTTCGTATTCAGACGTCCCATTCCATCTCAATACGGAACGATAAATAAGCTTCTGGTCCGGTGGCTTATGATTTCCCATTTAGACGTCCCATACCATCTAAATATGAAATCATATTTTAACTTGTGCTCAGGAGACTCATGTTTCATATTCAAACGTCCCATACCATTTAAATATGAAGTTCATAAGTACCCTAATTGAAGCCCTACTGGCACCATTCAGACATGTAAACTATCCAAATGATACCACATGAAAGTACCAAAAGCAAAGTGTACGAGTCGGCAATAAGTCGTGTCTAGTAAGTAGACGTCCAAAATTATAAGCAGAAGAAAATAAATATAGACGTGCGATAACGTGCGCAAGAATACATATCAAACAAGGAGCTCATATATAAAATAATGATATATTATAACAATTACCAAATAGATAAAAGGAACAATCAGCATATAAAGCAATGATAACTGATAAAACAAGCAATCATGCAGTAGCGGATAAAGAAATCGCAAACATGCAAGCGAGATATTCATATAGTAGCGGATAAGTTAATCGTAATATGTAAAGCACACGTTCATATAGCAGCGGGAAGAGCATGATAACATGATAAAACATACTAGAGCATCGGCTATAGTCTAGGCCTATACAATAACACCTAGTTCTCTATAACCAAGGCTCTAATACCAATCTGTAACACCCCCAAAATAGGCCCAATGGAAGCACACTAGATTTGAGGCCTGTTACGTCATGATCATCCGAGTCTTGATCCGAGAGAACGACTTCTATGCCAAATATCACAAAGTAGACTCCAAATAATCATACAGTCAAGTACCTGAGAATACATGCTTAAAACGGTCAACATAAAGTTGGTGAGTTCATAAGTTTTATTAAAAGTTAATGACACTTCAAAAGTTTATAAATTCCACTACCGAAAGTAGTATCGTAAAAGAGTTTAAAAATCCAAATTTCGCACAAGAGAAAACGTTTACTACAAATTTCAGTCATAAATCAACGTTTAGCAAAAGCATTACAACCAACACAAAATAATTCAGTTCATATTCAAGATTCATATCAACATCTACAAGATTCATGTCAAGATCACATGCACAATTCGTATCAAGATCACGTATAAGAAGCATATCAAGGTCATACAAGATCATAACAAGATTCATATTTCAAGATCAATGCGAGATCAGAACAAGATTCACATGCAAGAATCATATCAAGATTCACAGTCAATATCAATACCACATCATAGTAAGATGGATCACAAGAGCAATTCAAGTTCATAATCATAGCAAGCAATGGACCGCAAAAACATAGATAAGATATGCATGACCATCATGGGAGATATGACGTCAAGCATATTGAGTACAACACAGTGTTTATGATATCACTAAGCTCATGAAACCGAACTATGGCAAGTACGCTGAAACATCACGCGCATGCAATACAAGTTTCCCCAGTAGGTGTCTAACCCAAGACCACCTAGCACAACAACAAATGGTATACGTCCGTTTGGCAGTGGCGATGTATAAATCCCCGGACGGGAGTTGCCAAACCTCCAATAGATCTATCCATAACATAAGGTTCACTTTACTGGTCATCCAGAAGTGATTAACGGTTCATGAAGGGGACTAAGAAGAACGTGGGTTAAAGCTACTTAGGCATATCCATAAACCAACTTCAGCGGAGTATACAACAAGAGCACATTTTACGTCCAAGCAAGTAAGAAAGCATTATCTCATCAATAAACAATATCTCAACTAAGTGTTTAATACAAGCATAATTTGCATCCATAAGCAAATAACAAAGCATTATCTCTCCCTAAACGGATTCAGCATATAAGGCAGATTAAAAGAAGCAAAGACTCATCTCACATATTCACAATATGTAGCATAACAATACTTGCACAGTATAACCACGTATGGATTGCAAACAATCAGCAAAACGTATAAACACGTATTTGATACCAACAAGCATGCATCTCCCCCAAAAGAGATTAAAACATTTATAAAACGATTCCGAAAATAGAAAGAGGGGTCTGAACTCACCTCGACGTAGTAGTGCAAACGATACTGATGCTGATAATACGCTTCGCACAAACAGAAATCGAAACGGCTCGGTCATGGTGTTGTGGTTTAACTAATCGGCTAAATCCAATAACTTTAAAAAAATGTGTATTTAAGTTCTCAATAGATATGCTCATCAACGTGACTCGTTTATAAAATGTTTAAGTTCCAACTTATAATAGTTTGGTGGTTGGTTAAATAAAATGAATAAATTGGACATACACCAAGTATGTAATGTATTTCGTACACATTACGCATAACCCGACGATTATATAATTCTTATGTGGAATTACATAATAGAGATAACAATTTTTACAAAATAAACCAAAATACATATTTATTTTGTACTTACAGTATAAAGATAATGATAAAATAATTAGACAACGTATTTTGACACATTATAAGAAATCACCACTTAATCAATAGTTGACTCTTTTAAGTAAAAGTATAACTTTCATCGGTTTATCTATACAATCGAATTCATTTATTTTATTGGTTTACATATATAATAGTAGTTTGTAGCGAAACAAAATATAAAATACAAAAATTTTAAAATTTCAACATGACCTATTCGTTTATACAATGTTTTCCATATTAAAAATTCTCGATATTTTCAATTTCTACAACCAATCTACGTTACGTAAATCACGTTTTCACATATATCCAACTAGGTTAAATGGTGCATAATTAAATAAAGCCAAACACAACCTATGTGCTAATTAAAACACAAACGCTCGATGTGAGCTATATAAACACGCATTTAAACGTATCATTATTTTTATAGTTCTCGCAATAATTATAATGTTCGACATATTTATTTAATCATTTCATACCACTGTTTAGTCCGTTTTTATAATTAATAAAATTAAATACGTTATTAGCGATTCCTAAACCACAACCAACCCGATACTCTAATCCTTGCAATCCCGCGTCTAAACGCACCCGAACCTAATAATCACAAATGAAACGTCCCTTTATAACTTTCTACAAACCCAAACGCTCCCATATAACTTTCTGCTAACCCCAAACACCCCCGTAAAGTCTGCTGTTAATCCCAAACTCACCCGCTGTGTTTCAGCCTGAACTAAACAGCCTACTGTTGCTTTTCTGCAGGAACCAAACCAACACTCCCGTTACTCGATGCTGTTCTACAGTCCCAAACGCACTCGTACTGTTGTTAACAGCAGATCCAAACAGCCCTTTCCCGTCTGTTAACAGTAGATCCAAACAACCCCTTTTCTGCCTGTTAACAGCAGATCTAAACCCACCCTTGTAGTGTTGCTGCTGTAACAAACACATCTAATCTGACCTGAACACCCTCGTTGTGCTGCTTCCATAAACAAACACATCCAAGCTGACCCGAACAACCTCGTGGTGCTGCTGCTATAAAAAACCGCGTATAAGTTGACCCAAACAAGCCTCTTATCGGGGTTTTCTGGCCGATATAACACACCCACGTGGTGTTCTTCCTGCTGAACCAATCACACACACGTGGTGCTTATCATCAAAACTAAACGCGCCTACTGTTTTACATTAAACCAAAGTCACCCCTACTGATTTCAAATATATGGTGGTGAAGGTGACGCGTGGCTGAGACCAAGGTGGCTGTGACAGTGGCTATATGGTGGTGGTCGTACTATAGTTGTGGTTATTAAAGGTTTGTGATGGTGGAGGTGATGTCGTGACCAGGGTGTTTCTATATGGTGGTGTGTAGAAACTAGAAGGGGGGTTGAATAGTTTCTTATAATTTACTTGTTAAAAGGTGGTTTTCAAAAATCCTTTTTTAAAAACTTAAACTTGAGGAAATGTGTGAAATCTTCTTATGCACAATATGAAAAATGATAGTTGACACAGGGCTTTTATCACCACGTATAAAAATTAGTTCGTTTAAGTATGTCTCTTCGAATTGAAAAAGGAGTTTAGTGTGCGACTCAGTCGTTCTTTGGTGGAAACAAATAGTTGTGTCATTGTAGTATTTAAAAGTGCAAAATAATTAAAGTAAAATGACTCTAATTTAAATCTAACTCTAATTTAAAATAAATGACAAGAAATTAAAAGCGTGACGAGAAATTAAAGGGCAATTAATGTAAATAACGCAAACTTAAAACTATCTAAGGCAAACTTAAAACGCAACTAAAACTTAAACTAAGGCAAGGCTAAAAATAAATCTAAGGCAAGTAAACTTAAAGTGCGACTAAGTAAAAAAGTGGGAAAAGTAAAGCTTGAAAATTAAAAATTAAAAACAGAAACTTAAAAGAACCTGAAAATACCTCACTTGGAATAATTACTCGTTCGGAATGTCACCTTCACCCGGAATAATTCTTCTTCGTTCGGAATAAATCAACACAAAACACTCATTCGGAATTTTTGAACAAAACCTTCATCCGGAATAATTCCTTTGGTTCGGAACTTCCTTGGTTCGGAACTTCCTTGGTTCGGAACTTTGGTTCGGAACTTCCTTGGTTCGGAACTTTTGCTTGGTTCAGAACTTTTGCTTGGTTCGGAACTTTGGTTCGGAACTTTTGCTTGGTTCAGAACTTCCTTGGTTCGGAACTTTGGTTCGGAACTTCCTTGGTTCGGAACTTTGGTTCGGAACTTCCTTGGTTCAGAACTTTTGCTTGGTTCGGAACTTTGGTTCGGAACTTCCTTGGTTCAGAACTTTTGCTTGGTTCGGAACTTTGGTTCGGAACTTCCTTGGTTCGGAACTTCCTTGGTTCAGAACTTTTTCTTGGTTCAGAACTTTGGTTCAGAACTTTTGCTTGGTTCGGAACTTTGGTTCAGAACTTTTGCTTGGTTCAGAACTTTTACTTGGTTCGGAACTTCCTTGGTTCAGAACTTTCAGAACAAATCTTTGATCCGGAATATACCTGGGAAATGAACAGGAACGAAGAACACGCAAAACAAAAAATAACACGAATTCAATCTAAACTAATCAAAATCAACCACAAGATTAAATCAAACTAATAACAAATAATCAACTAATGATAATCTATCAAACCAAAACAATAAAACTAACAATAATAACCACAATAATCAAAACCCACTTTGATCAAAATAAGAACATGAACATAAACATAAAAATCAAAGATTAAAGAAAGGTAGGATGAGATCAAACAATAAAGATAAAGATTAACAAGAATTAAAAGAACACTTACTTGAAATTAAATGGTAATTAAAGTGCAAGACAAGTATTTAAATTCGACAAGTAATTAAATGACAAGGTAATTAAAAGTGGAAGAACTAATTGTCACTATTAGCCAACAAAATGAAATGATTAACTTCCTAATCTATTTATAGGGGAGGATTAAGGAGTGCTTAGGAAGCTTCCTCCCCTCTTTCCTTTCTCCTTAATTGCATGCTTAGTCCTTCTCTTCTTAATCTTTTGTTAATTGCACCATTGGTCCTTAAGCCTTTTAATCTTCTTTAATCTTGGACTTTAATGACTTTTGGCTCGGGATTTCTTTGGACTCGTCTTTTAATTCTTCAATAAATAAGACTTGAGTTCTTCGGCTTTTAGTAAACTTCCGTCTTTTGACTTTTTCTTCGATAAATCTTCAGAATTGGTCTTTGACTTCCGTTCTTTTTACACTCTTGACTTCTTGACTTCGTCTTTCGTCTTTTTCTTTGATAAAAGCCCGTGAATGCCCGTGAATGCCCGTGTTTTCTCCACTTTTCACCTTTTCGTCCTAAATCACAACAAAAACACAAACCACGCATAATTCTGACATAAAAGACATAAAATACACGTTTTGGCTCGGTTATTATTGTAATTAAGTGGTAAAAAGGATGGGTGTTTACACACCTATCAATAGTGTAACTAAGCTAATACTAACAAATATATATGCACAAAGAATAAAGAATGTAAAGAGTTAAGGGTAAAGAAAGATCAAACAGAACACCAAGGATTTATAGTGGTTCGGCAACGAAGCTCACTCCTCGTTCCTACTTCACTCCTCGAGTACTCCTTACTCGAGAGTTCACTACACAACAAGCTCCTTATGGTGGAGAAAACCGTACACGTCGCTTAACCAATTTCCGACTCTAAGCTAAAAGTCGAGCCCTAATCGTAGCTAAGACCAATCTGCACAACTATACTTAGTACATACACAACTTCCAAATAGACACAACTACTTGGATCTTCTCAACTAAGACACAACAACAAATGTATAAAAGTAGATCTTCAATGGATCTTTGGTGGTGGACTCAACACTTCACAAGGATAGTGTTCTTCTCTTTGCACTTGGAGAGGAAGGGATGGAAGAACAAGATTCACTTCTTAAACAAGTAGTAATCAAACAAATGATCAAAGATTTGAGTGATTAAAGAAGAGAGTTGAATCTGGAAATAGATGTGCAAAAGAGGTAATTTGAAAAGCTGAGAATGGTCCACTATTTATAGGACAAAGGCCCAACGGATATATCTGGCCGTGGTTCCTTAGCTCAGCCGGCGGTTCCTCATCGATAAGGAACCGCCTAGGCACTAGAGAACCGCTGCCTAGACTCTGCTCCATTTTTTGTCCTTTAGTGGTGGAGGTCTTATCTGGATATAAAAAATATCCTGAAAGGATATTCTTAACCAAATAAGAATATGCCATTTTCAAATTTCAAATAATTAATTTAATATAACATTTTCTTAAAAAAAAGTTTAATAAAAACTTGTCACACTTAATAAAAAGTGAGTTTTAAGAAAGTTTAAATCACTTGATCACTTGATTAAGGTTAGTACTTGTTTATTCATACCTTAAGTGAAAATGGGTAAAATGAAAAAATACTTGAACTCAAGAATTCGTTTTTCGTTGTTTTCGTAAATGCTTGTTTTTACATATTGTCGTAATCAAAACAAAGCGAGACTGAAAAATGCAAGTAACGTTTTTAGGCATTATTGCATTAACAATCTCCCCCTTTTTGATTTCGACAATACATAAACTCAATCACACAAAAAACAAGATTTTCGAAGACGAGTTTATTCATTTCTCCCCCTTTTGTCGAAGCAAAAAGGTTACACAAGTCGGTGTTGAAGAAACGGACTTAGCAAAGACTCCCCTTTGGTGCTTACTCCCCCTAGCTTGGGGCACCAAGGAATCGAGATATGGTGACAAGCTACATAGAAGGGTTAGTTGAACAAAAGAAACAACCAACAATATATAGCAATAGGTCACAAAAAATAAAAGAGAAGAAAACATAAAGACAAAGATCCAAGATAGGTTACTAAAAGAACATCATACAAAGAAGTATGGAAAAAGAAACAAGCCAAAAGCATAAATCTAATCCTAGTTATTCTAGAATTCTAAGATTTGCTTGAATTTGGTGTCTTGTGGATAAGCAACCAATGCTTATATGAAAGACAAGGTAATGACGGAGGGTGGTGGTGGTGGCTTGTTGGAGGTCTCATAATCATAGTGAAGAGGAGGCTTGATTAAGAGACTCTTGATGTAGCTCAACTCCTCATAGATGTGTGCCATAGCAAGATGTTGATATTGACAACAATGACAATATGTTCCATGGTGTATGACATTATCATAAGAAGGAGGAAGAACACTAAAGGGTGGTGGTGGAAGCAAAGAAGTTCCACAATCAACATTCTTGGTAGGAGAAATGTGATTAAGAGTGTTCTTGGGTGAATTTGGGTTGAAAGCAATTGGAGAAAATGGAGGAGATTCAAGGCGTTCATTGGGAGAATAAGACATTTTGGGATGTGAAGTATGGCAAAATGCTTAAGGTTTAAATAGGTAAGGTTTAAGGTATTTTAGGGTGGTCAAAGGGTTTGAAACAAAGATTCTCAAAAAATGTTGGAGCAAATCTGGAGTTTCAGAGAAAAACCCAAAAAAGGAAGGCACTGTATGCGGTTCCTTATCATGCCCGGCGGTTCCTTATCACTAAGGAACCGTGGTTCACTTATGGAACCGCCTACAGGGGCTGTGTTTGGTGTTTGGTGGAAGATTTTTCAATTCAGCAAATCTTATTTTTCTAGTCTAACTTATCATAGGGATATGCTTAAAAGCAAAGATAGACAAAGAAAACATATACAAACTTACCAAATAGAGATTTGACCAAAGTACATGGATTAAAAAAATCGATGTAGGAGGTGTGTAAGACAAGACCTTAAGTCATGACACAATGATCCTCCATGATTCTATCTTGTTCTTGCTATGTTTGAGAGAATCATACATATGAATTATGTAAGCTCTAGATTAATAGCGAGAATCTATGAAAAACCGTTTTTAAATTGAATTAACAATGTCAAAAGCATTTCTCAACCATTTTCGAAAGAGAGGGTTTATCAAAAAGAGTTTGGAAGACTCAATGACTCAAAGTGGTAAAATGAGACACACAAAGAGAAGAAGGTAATTAAGGAAGATGTTCCATTAATCCTAGACCTAGACGCAAGTAATTAAAAGGTTCCCTCTTAAGTGGCTTAGTGAAGATGTCGGCTAAGTTTTCCTCGGAGGGTACCTTCTCAATTGAAATGTTCCCCTTTTGAACATTATCCCTAAGGAAATGGTGTCGAATTTCTATGTGTTTGGTTCGCGAATGTTGCACGGGATTCTTGCTAAGGTCTATAGCGCCTTTATTATCGCACATGTGGGAACATCATCAAGAGAAATCCTGTAACACCCCATTTTGGAAATGGAATGTTACGCATATCATGGCGTGTCATCAAAGCATACAAGGATAAATGTCTAAGCATTATTCAACCATAAAAGGAAATACCGGAAACAAACATCGGTATCCCAAAGTAAAGCTCATCACACACAAACATAAATACTGTAAAAGGAAGGACGAAACAATGTCCAAAGCAACTGTATCAAGTAAAGGAAATGCATAAAGTAAAGAAAGACAGTAAAGCTTCCAGTCCATATGCACCTACGTTTCAGATCTACGAGCGTCCCTGAGTACCTGCCGTTTTGGGAACATGAAAAGGAAAACGGCTGAGCAAGACGCTCAGTGCACGGATGTACAATAAAGCATGATATAGGATAAGCATGTAACATATAACAGCGGAAGACTAAGTACTGAGTAAACTGGTTAAGTAACATGAAAACTGGTTTTATAGTTTGAAAAGCCTTATGTTTAACCTGTGAAAACTGTTTTAACATATAAATACCATAGCCCATATAGGTCATGAAAAGGTCACGTGCATGAATACTTGGAGGGGTGACCTCATCATGCTGATTAGAGGGGATGCCTCTAATCAATATACTGATTTGGGTAGGAGGGATCAGCTCCTTGTGAAGGGTGCAAGGCACACACCACATTCACCATGATAAACTGAATAAAACATGTAACTAGGATGCACCCATACGCCCCAACTGATATAATAATATGGCCAAACTGAAAAGGGACGCCACGAGCAATCACTCCGCCGTGGGGAAGTCATAACATCGGTGCCTCCAATGCTATGGTTATGGTACCTCCATAACTAGGTGAAACTGGTCATGCTTGTATATGGCTATAGTTTATGCTAAATTAACATAAGCAGTTCAAAACAATAAAACAAATGCTGGGGAAAACAGTTGGCTGCATACGGGGAAATCCTAATAAGGAAGGAATGTCCATACTGAAAGGACGGGAATCCGTACCTCAAGTCCAGTGAAATGAACGGAAGAAAGACTCCTACTTCTGGATCACTAATGCTACATGAATACACACGTGTATAAGTATCGATTCACTGATTACGTACTGGGTTCTGTGTCTTGTTATAGCTGATTTGGTATGTTTTAGGTCATGGTTCACTGTTTAAAGCCTTAAACTGTGTTTATCTTGTATTCTGATTACTCTGATTAAGTATTACTGGTGATTCCTGTATTATTATACTTACTGTGTAATAATAAGTAACTTTCCAAAAATAGCAGGTTTCCAAAAATAGAAAGTTTCCAAAAATAGAAAGTTTCCAAAAATAGAAAGTTACCAAAAATAGAAAGTTTCCAAAAATAGAAAGTTTCCAAAAATAGAAAGTTTCCAAAAATAGAAAGTTTCCAAAAATAGAATTTACTGCCTAAAATAGATTAGTTTCTAAAAATAGAAAGTTTCCAAAAATAGATCAGCTGCCTTAATTAAATAAGTTTCCATATATAGAAAGTTTCCATGATTAGATTAGCTGCCTGAAATAGATTGATTTCCATATATAGAAGGTTTCCATAATTAGATTAGTTGCCTTATTTAATTAAGTTTCTATAAATAGAAGTTTCCATAATTAGAATTAAGCTAATTACATAAGCTAACATATAAGTCTAAGTGTTTAAGCTTATTTCTTAAGTCATATGATATAGTGTATAGTTTAATTATTATTTCATGTATTTTAATTAAACTATAGGTTAAGCATTTTAATTAAAGTATAACATGTATAATTAAAATGAAATGAAAATACTTAGGTTGAAATGTGTATTATTATTAATAATAATATAACCTAAGTCATGTCTAAATTAATTAATTATAGGCATGTTTTAATAATTAATTAATTATAACTTATAACATAAAATACTTAGGTTAAATTAATGTCATGATAAACTAATAATTAAAATAACCTAAGTCATGATTTAATTAATATTTCATGTTATTAATTAATTATATCCTAAGTTCATGATTCATAAAAATTACATGTAACATAGATCATGATTTTAACCAACGAACCATGAATCGGGTATGAATTCGACACCGTACCCCGGGCCAAACCCGGGGCACACGTGTCCCCTTGCTGCCGTGGGTCCCACATGAGCCAACCAAGACCAATTGTGGTCTTGGTGGTGGCGGCAATAGCAAACCAAACCCCCCTCGGGTTTGTTTTGCTAGGCGGCTAGAAACAAACACCCCTTTAAATCATTCCTTGATTTTATTTAATACCAAAACATGTTAGATCAATGATTAATTATCTTGTTTTCATAAGAAAAATAATAACATGTTCATGAAAATAATCAAAGATTAAAAGAATTAAAAAGAATTAAAAAGAAGGGTTAGAAAGGTATACCACTATGTAGCTTGGAAAAGGATGAACAAACACGTATTCTAACACTTGTTTTTAAGATCAAAATCAATCAAACACCCTCTTATGGTGGTGTAAGGGTGGCGGCACAAGGAGAGCAAAAAGGAGAGGAGAAAACTATTTTTAGGGTTTTTATGTTTATTTCTTGAAAATGAAAAATGAAAACATGTTTTTACTTTTACCCCCCTTAACTTGTAAAGTCCATGGGCTAAGCCCATTTCATGCATGTGTGCCGTGGGTATGGGGGCCCCACATGGGGTACCCGTACCTTTCTCGTGTCCCGATGTTTCGTGTTCGTTCGTGGTTAAACGTGCTCGTGTTTAACGTGTTTCTGTTTCTTTTAACGTGTCGTTTATCGTAAACTTAACGCTCGTAAATATATTATAAGTATTTACGTAATTATTTTAGTTAGTATTTTAAATGGTGTTCATGATTTAATTATGTTCACGTGATATATTATTAACTGTTTATCATGGGTTCGTACGTAATCGATACTTGTCATGACATACACGTAAGCACTTGCTTGATTATTAGCACATGAATGTGATCAATACTACATGAGGTAAGTTTTAATCTAGAACGTACGATCTTAAGGGCACTATTCATGGTAAAAGCATGCGGGTTTTACAAATCCCGTAATCAACAAGCGCTTGCTTCATCCATAGAGCTTGTTGGCATGCTTTTCCGGCACTCACATACCCGGCTTCCATGGTGGATATTGCAAGAGCGGTTTGTTTCTTGTAGAACCAAGAAGTTAAACAACAACCCATGAAGGTACAAACTCCACTAGTGCTTTTCCGGTCCATATAGTCTCCCGCATGATCCGAGTCCGCGTAGACAATGGTTTCTACACCGGTCCCTTTAGGATACGATAATCCTAAATGTATAGTGCCTTTAATGTATCGGAAGATACGCTTAACCGCTTCAAGGTGAGAGGTTTTGGGAGCCTCTTAGAAGCGAGCACAAAGGCAAACACTAAACATGATATCCGGTCGACTTGTCGTTAGGTACAACAAACTACCAATCATACCTCTATATTTGGTGTTGTCTACCGACTCACAATCATCATCTACGGTGAGTTTAGTATCCGAGGCCATTGGGGTCTTCATTGGTCTAGATTCTTCTAATCCAAATTTCTTTAGCATTTCTTTAGCATACTTAGATTGACTAAAGAAAATACCATCATCCATTTGTTTAATTTGGAGTCCTAAAAAGAAGTTAAGTTCTCCCATCATACTCATTTCAAACTCATCATGCATGATTTTGGCAAAGTCATCACACAATTATTGATAAGTTGATCCAAATATAATGTCATCAACATATATTTGTACGATTATAAGGTGAGAACCTTTCTTCTTTGTAAAGAGCGTGTTGTCTACCATCCTCATGGTATACTCATGTTTAACAAGAAACGCTTTAAGTCTATCATACCAAGCTTTGGGTGCTTGTTTGAGTCCATAAAGTGCTTTCTTAAGCTTGTAAACATGATCCGGTTTCTCAAAATCAATGAAGCCGGGAGGTTGAGCCACATATACCTCCTCATTGATCAAACCGTTAAGAAATGCACTCTTTACATCCATTTGTTAAAGCTTAAAATCTAAGGCACAAGCGTAGGCTAAGAGGATTCCAATGGATTCTAATCTAGCTACCGGTGCATATGTCTCGTCATAATCAATCCCTTCTTGTTGATTATAGCCTTGAGCTACAAGTCTAGCCTTGTTACGAGACACAACGCCATTCTCATCTAACTTATTCCTAAATACCCATTTGGTTCCTATAATGGTAGAACTTCTAGGTGGAGGAACAAGTTCCCAAACATCATTGGCAACTAATTGATTCAATTCTTCTTGTATCGTAATGACCCAACTCTCATCCGTCAAAGCTTCTTTAACATTCTTTGGTTCAATCAAGGAGACAAAACAAAAGAAGTTGCTTTGGTTTTGGACTTGAGATCTTAGGGTCCTTTGATTTAAGTCACCAATGACATTATTGAGAGTATGATCCCTAGATTCCTTAATGTTTACTTCCTTTTCAACACTAAGGTCTTCAGCTCCTATTTTTCTAACCTCTTTGGCTTTAACTACTTCTAATTCATCCAAGTAATCATCAACCAATGGTGGTGTCTTGGGTGAAGGAGGGGTTTCATCAAAGGTTACGTTGATTGATTCTTCAATAACCCCCGAGGTTCTATTTAGGACTATGTAGGCTTTGCTAGTTTGGGAATAACCTAAAAGGATACCTTCGTAAGACTTTGGGTCAAACTTGGTAAGGTAGTATTTGGTGTTGAGGATAAAGCACTTGCTTCCAAACACCCTAAAGTATTCCAATGAGGGTTTCTTACCTTTAAGAATCTCATAGGGGGTCTTTCCTAGGAAAGGTCGAATAAGAATTCAGTTGAGAATATAAGTCGATGTGTCCACGACATTGCACCAAAACTTTTGAGGCAAAGATTGCTCGTTTAACATCGTCCTACTCATCTCTTGGAGAGTCCTATTCTTCCTTTCAACTACCCCATTTGATTGTGGAGTGCGAGGAGCCGAGAAGTTATGGGTAACACCATGAGCTTCACAAAAGGCACCAAATTGCACTTCATTATCAAATTCCCTACCATGATTCGTCCTAATAGAGACAATTGAACATCCTAGTTGATTTTGAATTCTTCGACTAAAGATTTTGAAGTGATCGAAAGCTTCATTCTTAGATGCCAAAAATCTAGTCCAAGTGAATCTAGAATAGTCATCAACTATAACTAGGGTATAAAGGTTACCTCCATAACTCCGTATGGTGGAAGGTCCAAAAAGATCCATATGTAGGAGCTCTAAGCACAAAGAGGTCGAAACCAAATTCTTGGCTTTGTGACTTGAGTGAACTTGCTTTCCAACTTTGCAAGCATCACAAAAGTGACTATCAAACTTAATCTTGGGGAGGTGTCTTACCAACTCCTTAGAGACTAAAGATTGAATTAAACGCATATTAGCGTGACCTAATCTCCTATGCCAAAGAGTAGAACTATCATCTATAGTCGCAAGACATATGTTGTCTTTTGACTTCTTATTGACCTTCATAACATAAAGCCCATGCTTTCTAATACCTTTTCCAATGACCTTTCCATCTTTTACGATTTCACTGTCATGTTCCGAAAAGATGACCTTACACTTATTATCACAAATTTGACCTATACTTAAAAGGTTAAACCCTAAGTTATCTACGTGCTCAACATTATCAATGGTCATGGAGTCAAGAGAAACCGTACCTTTGCCAATGATATTACCACGTAGACTACTAGCGAATGTGACGTTACCTCCATCATATGCTTTGTAATGCGAGAACAAACTTCGATTACCCGTCATGTGTTTAGAACATCCACTATCCTTAATCCACTCATCGGGCTCCAAATCAATTCCCAAGCATATCTAGGTAACAACACACAAGATCAAACATTTGGTCCCCAATATCTCATGGGTCCAAAATTGTTAGTTCCAAACATCCCTTGCATTTGGTTCGAATGCATGAATGAAGGAGGGGTTCCCCATGGAGAACAAAATGGAGGAGGGTAGTAATTCATGTAACCATTTTGTTGTTCATTATTTCTCCTAGGTGTATTTGATCTAGGTTTAGAGTTATGATTATTCCTTCTAGGTGTTGGAGTTTTACTTCTAGGTCGTAAATTGTTTTGATTATCTTTTCTATGAGTTGTTGTTCTACTTCTAGGCTTAGACACATTTCGTACTCTAGGTGGAGTAGAAGATGGTCTTGATAAACTTCTATTTCCCATGAGAGGTTTACTTAATGGCTTGTAGAACTTATCAACGGTATTGTTGTCAAGTATGGGTAATTTTACTTTATTAACAATAAGATGCTTTGGTTTTTCATCTAACTTAGACTTTTCAGAAAGTTCAAGATTTTCACCAAAATCGCCCTCTGGCCACGGTACCTTATCTATGGCGGCGGTTCCATAATGATAAGGAACCGCCCCATACAATTTGGGACCGCGTACAGCAGACTTTTTTGTGAAAACCTGACTTGTTTTGGTTCACTAGTTGACGCTTCATTTGAGTTAAAACCTACACCAAATCTTTCCTTTGAATGAACTTGTTTGTTTAACATGTCATCAAGAGCACTAGTACCTTTCATGAATTTTTCTAATTTAATGGAGGTGTTCTTGAGGTCTTCATTTTCTAATCTAATTTTCTCACAACTTAAGCAACTTAATCAACCTCTTTATTTTTCTCAAGTTTAGCCAATTTCTCCCTAAGTTCATTGATCTCAGTTTCGAGCTTAGTTTTGGTTGATTTTAAGGTTTTGTTCTTTTCTATGAATTTGAGACTAAGTTTGTGTAAACTATCATATTTGCCTTCAAATTCAATATCATCAAAGGTGGAGCTATCATAACTATAATATTCGGTTTCGGAATGTGCCTCTTTAGAAGTGTGAGCCATAAGACATTTCTCCTCTTTGGGGTTGTCATCATCATCTTCACCGCTATCGCTCCAAGCGCCACTAACGAACGCCGTGTGGTTCTTATCACGAGCGAGTTTTGGACAATCACCAATGAAGTGATTTGGATCACCACATCTAAAGCAATTCCTATCACCTTTTTCGTTCTTGGCAAACCGATTCTTTGAGAATGGTTTCTTGTCATTGTTGGGTTGCCTAACGTGTTGACCTCGTCTCTTGAAGAACTTCTTGAAATCTCTCACCGCCAATGCATACTCCTCGTCATCGCTTTCCGAGGAACTATCGTGGTCACTTTGTGCCTTCTTGGCTTTAAGTGCAAGAGATTTCCTTTCACTATAAGTTTTCACTAATTTCGAGTCCTTCAAAATTATCATCTCATGAACCTTCAAGTTGCTTATGAGTTCATCGAGTGATAAAGTTGAGAGATATTTCCATTCTTCAATCGTCGTGACTTTTGCTCTCCACTTTGGATGTAAAGCCCTTAGAAACTTCCTAACATTGTTCTTGATAGAAAAACCTTCATCAAGTGCTTTTAGACTAGTAATAATGGTGTTAAACCTAGCAAATGCACTATCAATAGTTTCATCTTCTAAGATGACAAATTGTTCATATTGTTGGACAAGAAGATCGATTTTGCTTTCTTTGACTTGGCTATTACCTTTGTGGGTTACTAAAAGAGTGTTCCAAATATCTTTAGCGGTTTCACACATAAAAATCCTTTCATACTCTTTCTTAGGTAAAGCATTATAAATCACCATTTTAGCCTCATTATTTTTTGAAAGTTTCTTTTTAGTATCGTCATTAGCTTTGTCAAAAGTGACCAATTATTTTGTTTTAAAAACTTCATTAAATTGATAAGGTAAAAAATCACCATTGGTAATAACATGCCAAAGATCTAAATCTTTTGATTTCACATAAGTTTCAAATCTATTTTTCCAATAGATAAAACTATCGGTTTCAAAAAGTGGTGGTATTTGCATAGATTGCCCTTCTAGGTATTTGTTGGAATCCATAGATCGATTCAAGTTTTAAAATACAATATACTTTAAAAATTCTTGAGCAACCACACTCTGATACCAATTGTAGAAACTAGAAGGGGGGGTTGAATAGTTTCTTATAATTTACTTGTTAAAAGGTGGTTTTCAAAAATCCTTTTTCAAAAACTTAGACTTGAGGAAATGTGTGAAATCTTCTTATGCACAATATGAACAATGATAGTGTAACTAAGCTAATACTAACAAATATATATGCAAAAAGAATAAAGAATATAAAGAGTTAAGGGTAAAGAAAGATCAAACCGAACACCAAGGATTTATAGTGGTTCGGCAACGAAGCTCACTCCTCGTTCCTACTCCACTCCTCGAGTACCCCTTACTCGAGATTTCACTACACAACAAGCTCCTTATGGTGGAGAAAACCGTACACGTCACTTAACCAATTTCCGACTCTAAGCTAAAAGTCGAGCCCTAATCGTAGCTAGGACCAATCTACACAACTATACTTAGTACATACACAACTTCCAAATAGACACAACTACTTGGATCTTCTCAACTAAGACACAACAACAAATGTATAAAAATGAAAGTAGATCTTCAATGGATCTTTGGTGGTGGACTCAACACTTCAAAAGGATAGTGTTCTTCTCTTTGCACTTGGAGAGGAAGGGATGGAAGAACAAGATTCACTTCTTAAACAAGTAGTAATCAAACAAATGATCAAAGATTTGAGTGATTAAAGAAGAGAGTTTGAATCTGGAAATAGATGTGCAAAAGAGGTAATTTGAAAAGCTGAGAATGGTCCACTATTTATAGGACAAAGGCCCAACGGATATATCTGGCCGCGGTTCCTTAGCTCAGTCGGCGGTTCCTTATCGATAAGGAACCGCATAGGCACTAGAGAACCGCTGCCTAGACTCCGCTTCATTTTTTGTCCTTTAGTGGTGGAGGTCTTATCTGGATATAAAAAATATCCTGAAAGGATATTCTTATCCAAATAAGAATATGCCATTTTCAAATTTCAAATAATTAATTTAATAAAACATTTTCTTAAAAAGAAAGTTTAATATAAACTTGTCACACTTAATAAAAAGTGAGTTTTAAGAAAGTTTTAAATCACTTAATCACTTGATTAAGGTTAGTACTTGTTTATTCATACCTTAAGTGAAAATGGGTAAAATGAAAAAATACTTGAACTCAAGAATTCGTTTTTCGTTGTTTTCGTAAATGCTTGTTTTTACATATTGTCGTAATCAAAACAAAGCGAGACCGAAAAATGCAAGTAACGTTTTTAGGCATTATTGCATTAACATGGTAGTTACAAGGTGGACATGGTGTTGCGGTGTCAAACAGCGATGAGCTGGTGATAGCCACGATTGTGGTGGTGTGTGACGTGGTGGTAGTGATGATAATATATATAGCGGTTAGGTGGTGATGTGGTGTCTCAATGGCTGATGGCAATGATGGGATTGGATCTACGAGGGGTAGTGATGGGGTGGTTTAGGTGAAGGTGGTAAAGTAGTGGTGATGGTGGGAGTATAGATCGGTTTATTATAATGGTTCTGAGACTTGGCCAAAAAAATATTCCGGTGGCCGGAATAATGAAGGGGGCGCCGAAAAACATAGAGAGGGAGGAGGAAGTATATTAGGGTTTTATGTGTATGTGTTGTGATGAAAAAAATGAAGTAAAATTATATTAATTTTTCTATTTATATTAACACAAAAGTGTAAGGGGAAGATAGTTTAGGGGTTAAAACTGTAACTTTGTTTATAACTTTCGTTAAATAATGGTTTGGGGATCGTTTATGATAGTTAACGGAAAATTCAATACACGAAATTTTCGCTGTTGCGTTCCAAATGATTTTTCCAATAAAAATAAGTATTCACTTAATCATTATTTTAAAATATTTCGCAAACTCTTTTAAAAATGTTGATTATTTTTCAAGTATCTCGAACGATTTTTTTTTTCAATGGACTTCAACTTAAATGTTCTCGTTTTTAATAAACATTAATAAAATATTAAATATTTTATTAAATCATCTTATTAAATATCGCGTGAAAATTAAATATGAAAATTTAATTTTTACTGTGTCGGTACGCAGACTGTGCGATTTTCAGATTTTGCAAAATATGTCTCGCTTTTAAACCCAATAAGTTTCGTAATGCTCAAAAATGAATTTTGAATAATAATTAATATAATTTATTATTATTTAAAGCACGAAAAATTCTCGGGTGTTACATCTTCCTCATCATGACTCGTTCTTGCCTGTCAAGAACTCGTTCGGGTTCCTCTATGAAGGTAAGGTCTTCACGAATCTGTTCCAGTGGATATTGAACCATGTGAAGGGGATGATACTTGTACCCTATGAGTAAGGACACATGGAAAACATCGTGAACATGAGAAAGCTGTGGAGGTAATGTTAAACGATAAGATACTTCACCGACTCGCTCAATGACATCAAACGGTCCGATGAATCGAGGACTGAGCTTCCCTTTGATTCCAAAACGTCTAACACCACGTGCCGGCGATACCTTAAGGAAGACGTGATCTCCTACGTTAAAATGTAAGTCCCTACGATGCTTGTCGGCATAACTCTTCTAACGTGACCGTGCTTCTTGCAATTTCTGCTTAGCTACTGCGACCTTCTCGTTGGTCAACTCTATCATTTCTGGTCTTTCCAGTGTCCGCTCACCAACCTGATCCCAGCAGATTGGGGCGCGACACTTTATGCCTTACAACATCTCGAATGGAGCACACTTAATACTTGCGTGCCAACTGTTGTTGTATGCAAACTCTACCAGACAGATGTAATCGTCCCAATGTCCCGTCCATTCCAACGCACATAACCTCAACATGTCTTCTAATGTCTGAATCGTTCGCTCCGATTGCCCGTCTGTTTGAGGATGAAAAGCCATGCTAAGCTTATGTTTTGTACCCCCAAGCTTTCTGTAGACTCCTCCAAAATCGCGAAGTGAAACGAGGATCTCTGTCTGAGACGATGCTGGATGGAGCACCATGAAGTCTCATGATCTCCTTCTTGTACGTATCGGCGAGTTTACTGACCGGATCTTCCTTGCGGATCGGTAAGAAATGAGTTGACTTAGTAAGTCGATCAACGATAACCCAAATCGCATCATGCCTCCTCTTTGTCTGCGGAAGACCGGTAACAAAATCCATGGTGATCTTGTCCCACTTCCACTCTGGAATATCTAACGGTTGTAGAAGACCGCCAGATCGTTGATGCTCGATCTTAACCTGCTGGCAGGTAAGACATTTTGAGACGTAAGTCGCAACATAATGTTTCATACCACTCCACCAAAAGTATTGCTTGATGTCATGGTACATCTTGGTTGAACCAGGATGAATAGAGAATGGGGAGCTATGAGCCTCAACTAACAATGCTTCCCAGAGTTCTTAATTATCAGGAACACAAAGTCTCGTGCCCTGCCATAAGATACCGTCTTCGTCTACACAAAATTCTGTCTATTTCTCCAAATTTTGAATTATCGCCTAGATTTCACCATCATTCTTCTGGGCTTCCTTGATCTTAGAGAGTAACTCAGGTTCTACCCTAAGATTAGCCCAGTAACCCTGCTGTCCACGTACCATGATCTCAATGTCTAGTCGCTCCAAGTCTCTTATAATTTCCTCCTCAATTTTAATGCCGTTTATCATTCCGGACTTTCTACTAAGTGCATCTACCACTACATTCGCCTTGCCGGGATGATACTGTAGATTGATGTCATAATCCTTCAACAGCTCTAACCATCTCCTCTGTCTCATGTTCAATTCACGTTGAGTGAAGATGTACTTCAAGCTCTTGTGGTCTGTGAAGATGTCACATGATTCTTCATACAAGTAGTGCCTCTATATTTTCAATGCAAACACAACTGCTGCAAGTTCCAAGTCATGCGTAGGGTAATTTTCCTCATAAGGCTTAAGCTGTCGTGAAGCGTACGCGATCACTTTCCCATGTTGCATGAGAACACAACCAAGTCCCTTCCCCGATGCATCACTGTAGATTTGAAATCCACCTGTACCAGATGGGAGAGTAAGAATCGGTGCAGATACTAACTTCTTCTTTAGGTCTTCAAAGCTCTTCTCTCTTTCTTCAGTCCAGACAAATTTCTCCCCTTTCTGCATCAGTTTGGTCAATGGTAGTGCTAAACGGGAAAAGTTCTCTACGAACCTACGGTAGTAACCAGCCAAGCCTAGGAAACTACGAACCTTAGTCGTTAATGTCGGTCTTGGCCACTTGGTAATAGCCTCAACCTTTGCTGGATCCATGGTGATTCCTTCTGCTGATACAATGTGACCTAAGGACGCCACCTTGTCTAACCAGAACTCACACTTGGAGAATTTAGCATACAGCTGCTTTTGGCGAAGAATCTGTAATACTGTACGAAGATGGTATTCGTGTTCCTCCTTGGACTTAGAGAATATCAGAATGTCGTCAATGAAGACAATGAAGAACTTGTCCAGAAATTCATGGAAGATTCTATTCATCAAATCCATGAAAACAGCTGGAGCATTGGTAAGGCCAAATGGCATGACTACAAATTCGTAGTGGCCATAGCGTGTACGGAAAGCTGTCTTGGTGATGTCCTGCTCTTTAACCCGTAACTGATGATAGTTCGACCTCAGATTAATTTTGGAGAAATGTTTGGCCCCTTGAAGTTGGTCAAACAGATCGTCAATGTGTGGTAGAGGATACCTATTCCTGATGGTGATCTTGTTGAGCTCGCGATAATCTATGCAAAGACGCATACTGCCGTCCTTCTTCTTCACGAATAAGACCGGTGCGCCCCATGGAGATGCGCTCGGTCAAATGAAGCCTCGTTCCAGAAGTTCTTGCAATTGATCCTTCAGCTCCTTCAACTCTATGGGAGCCATGCGATAAGGAGCCTTGGAAATCGGCTCAGCTCCTGAGATGAGCTCGATATTAAACTCTACTTCACGTGCAGGTGGTATGCCCGGAAGTTCTTCTAGAAATACATCTGGAAATTCTAACACTATCGGCTGATTCTGAATTGATGGAGATTCAGCATCCATGTCATGAACAATAGCTAGATAGCCCTCGCAACCATGTGAAAGTAACGCACGTGCTTGCAGGGTTGATATGATTTGTACAGACCTTCCGTGTATGAACCCGTTGTGAATGTACTCTGGTGCATTAACATCACCGAAGATGACCCGATATGTATGGCAGTCTATGGTAACATGATGTTTGGATAACTAGTCCATGCCCAATATGAAGTCAAAATCATTCATGTCCAGCGGAAGTGCGTCGACAGGACGAATCTTGTCGTCAAACTCTAGGGGAAGGCTCTTTTACACATGGGTTATGCGCATAGAGTCTCTTAAAGGCGTGGAAATGTTCAGTACATTCTCTAATGGCATAGGGGACATCCCAACATTCTTAGCATAAGCAGTAGAAATGACCGAATGAGTAGCACCCGTGTCAAATAAAACACATGCAGCTTGACCATACATATACAAGATTCCAGTGATGGTACCTGTAGACTTGTTGGCCTGATCGCGAGAAGTCGTGTAAACGCGTCCACTAGTAGGAGGCGGCTTAGAATCAGCATGTCCAGATGTGCCCTCCATCTCGCCCTTGCGGCAATCCTTCATGCGATGGATAGTGAGGCCACACTTGTAGCATGTGTCGCTGTCGCTGCGACATGGCCCTGGGTGCCTATGGTTGCAGGTAGTGCAAAGAGGATGAGTATACCCTCCAGTAGGTGCCCTTGTTGGCTGGGAGCCTGTTAAGAACAGTATACATGAGACATGGTAATAGGTACAAAGGACAATGCGGAAAACTCGTAAGATGTAATACCAGTGATAGCTGGATGGTTAGGCTGTGAACTTTGGTTCTGGTCCCTCCCGTTACCATGATTCCTGGTAGAAGATTGCTAATGTGTTAGAATTATGAACTATTGCATGTAACATAACAAAATGAGTAAGTGTAAGGACCTGCTGCTGTTGGAGTTTCCAGCGTTGTTACGGTAATTATCATTACCGCCACGCCTATCCGTAGAAGAACGGTCTTGAGTCTGACCGTTTCCCTTGGGCTGAGTAGGCTGTTGCTGAGTAGCCGGCTGAGACCGGTCACCAGTCTTCTGCCTGGAAGATGCATTTTAAAAAGAGATATAAATATTGGATAATTACTGAAAGAATTCGGAATGGTCACCGCTGAATAACGAATATTTACCTCTTCTCGGGTCTCTCTGCTTCCCCGAACTCTTCTCTTTCATGCAACATCTCCAACTTACGTGTTGCATCGGCCACTTGTGCCACCGTGTTGAACGTAGCACACACCAAGTTGTTGGCGAACGATGTACGAAGAGCCCACCGGAAGTAGTATGCTTGCTCTTCGGCAGTTCCTGCTGCTGCGCCAAGAAAACCAGCTAAACGGAGAAAGCGCTGCATAAACTCGTTGTTGTTCTCTCCAGCTCTCTGCCTGATTCCATGGTACTCCCTCTTCAGCTTGTCTTGCTCAGCCTTGGGAAAGAACTGTCCCATCACTAACTCCCTGAACTGAGCCCAAGTCAAACCAGCCACCCAATCATCACCTCCCTCAGACTGCTTCAGTGCCTTCCACCATGCTAGCACGTCACCTTCGAACCTGTAACAGGCCAACCTCGACTTGAAGACGGGGTCACAGCTCATTGCATCGAAGATCTTCTCAATGTGAGCCAACCAGCTTTCAGCTTCGCTGGGGCTATCCGTTTTCTCGAAGGATCGAGGGCGTAGCTTGTTGAATCTCTCCAGCCATGTGAACAATGTTGCTGGAGGAGGAGGAGGAGGTACTATGTGCTGTTGCTGATTGTTGGCAGCCTGCACCTCAACCCTAATTTCGTTCCTCAACTGAGGAAGCATAGCTTGCATCGCAGCTTGGACTGCTGCATTGAGTTGTTCCTACTCGTGTGTGAGAACCATATGATAGTATAACATAAAAAAATATGATTAAACTGATCAAAACATAAAATATATACATGAAATTTTTTTTACCAATAAATCATGAGAAAAATTTTATGCAGGAAACCTAGTATATGAATGCATGATGCAGTTTTATGAAAACTTTTATATGCGCGAGTGTGAACGCCTATGGTCAGTTTACTCAAAACAAAAGACATGGCGAGGGGACACCAATGGATCGGTCCTAAAGTTAAAAGTTTCGATAAAACACATGCGACTAAATAGGGCCAGTCTTGTACCAACCATTACTTAGTCATAAACCTGCGACAATGACATATATATGAATGCATGGAAACAATGAATGCATGAAAACCGACTGTCAGTTCTAGGAAGACCATAGTGACTACCCACTAATCACAAGTCATGTTTTGAGAGCCTATAGGTCGAAGCCTTGGCTCTGATACCATAATTGTAACACCCTATTTTGATAAATGGAATGTCACGCGTGATTATAGCGTGTCATCAAAGCATACAAGGATAAATGTCTTAATCATTACATGACCATAAAGGAAATACCGGAAACAAACATCGGTACCCTAAAGTAAAAGCATATCACGCACAAACATAAGTACTGTAAATGAAAAGGACTAAACAATGTCCATGTAAATGAGTAGCAAAATGTATGAAGAAATGCATAAAGTAATGAAGGCTAGAAAGCTTCCAATCCATATGCACGTACGCTTAGAGTCTACGAGCGTCCCTGAGTACCTGCCGGTTTGGGAACATGAAAGGAAAACGGCTGATCATAACGCTCAGTGCACGGATATACAAGCATATAATGAATAACATAAGCATATATAACATATAGCAGCGGAATTGATTAAGTCCTGGAAAACCTGGTATAACTTAGTAAAACTGGTTTTATAGTTTGAAACGCCTTATGTTTATCTTATGAAAGCTGTTTAACATGCTAACCATTAGCCAATATAGGTCATGAAATACCAACGTGCATGAATACTTGGAGGGGTGACCTCGTCATGCAATTAGAGGGGTTGCCTCTAATTAATATAAGTTTGGGTAGGAGGGATCAACTCCTTGTGAAGGATGGAAGGCACACACCACATTCACCTGAATAATCTGTTAAAACATGTAATCTAGGATGCACCCATACGCCCCACATGATAATATAATAATATGGCCAAAAGGTGAAAGGGACGCCACGAGCTATCACTCCGCCGTGGTGAAGTCATAACACTGGTGCCTCCAGTGTTATGGTTATGGTACCTCCATAACTAGGTGAAACCGGTCATGCATGTATATGGCTTAAGCATTTAATTAAACATAAGCAAATCAAAACATATAAAACACATACTGGGAAAACAGTTGGCTGCATACGGTGAAATCCTAATAAGGAAAGAATGTCCATACTGAAAGGACGGAGAATCCGTACCTTATGTCCAGTGAACGAAGAAGAGGAACGGAAGAGAGTCCTACTTCGATCTCACTAGTGCTACATAAATAATATACGTGTATAAGTGTTCGGATTACTATGTACGTAACTGGTTATCATGTCTTAGCTTGTTTTATATGTTCATGTCATGTTTTACTGATTCTAACGTTATGCTGTGTTTATCATGTATTCTGGATATTCTGATTAAGTATTACTTGTATTTCTTGTATTATTATACTTCTTGTGTAATAATAAGTAACTTTCTAAAAATAGCAGGTTTCCTAAAATAGAAAGTTTCCAAAAATAGAAAGTTTCCAAAAATAGAATAACTGCTTAAAAAAGATAAGTTTCTAAAAATAGAAAGTTTCCATATTTGGAAATAAGCTAGATTATTAAGCTAATAAGATAAGCTTAAGTTTTACTGATTAATATTCTAACTCATGTGATTAATAGTATAGTTTATTAATTAATACATGTAAATTAAATAAACTATATGTTATAAGATTTAATTAAATATAGCATGATTTAATTAAATTAAAGTGTGTATAATACCTAGGTTTAGAACATTTATTAATATTTATATTAATATAACCTAAGGCATGGAAATTAATTAATTATATGTCATGTTTTAATAATTAATTAATTACTTTAGTCTAAATTTCATGAATAAAATACTTAGGTTAAAATCATATTTTAATAATAATAATAAACCTAAGTCATGTTTTAATTAAATTAATTAAGTACCATGTTAAATTAATTTAATTACTTGTAAAAATAAATGCACATGTAAAAATAATTAAACTTGTAAAATTAAATAATAAACCGAACCTATGTATTATTTTATTAAAAACATGTCATGAACCGGACCCGTAAACCCGTGAACCTGCCCGAACCAAAATCCCACCAAAAATAGTGGCAAACCGGCCTAAGCCGGTTGCCCCTGCTCTCGGAAAGTTGCCACCGGCTGTATGTCGGTGGTCTTGTTCTTCGGCCAGCCGCTGACCACCATGGGTTCCCACTGGCAGTTGCCAGTGGTTCCCCCTGCTGCCGCGGTTCCCCCTGCTTACCATAATTAGCCACCGGCTTTGGCTGGTGGTAGGGCTGTGGCTGCCGAGACAAACCGAACCACAAGGACACCCCCGACACACGTCGGGGTGCCTTGCCCTTGCTGCCGACCGAACACCCAACACCACCGAGACATAATCTCGTGTGGTGGTGCGATACAAACGCCACCGAGAGCATCATGGCTCTCGGTTTGTGTGGCGGCCGAACACCAAAACCCGAAAACAAACAAAATAATTTACCCCACCATGAATCTTAACATGTTTTTATTCTTGTTTTTATTTTCCCATGATCAACTATGCATAAACATAAAAAGAAAATAAAAATAAAGGTTTTCGGACTACCAAAACACGTGGAATCAATGATGAATGAACACACGAACACGTACTAATGATTTGTTAAGCAAAAATCAATGAACACCTCTTGTTCTTGTGGTAGCCGCCAGCCATGGAAGAGAGAAGGATAGATTAGGGTTTTTAATTTTTTTTATGAAAACTCTGTAATGTTTTTAGTTTTATTTAATAAACCGAAAGTGGGCTTGTGGGCCCCCTTTCTCTTATGTGTGCCGCGGCTACAAAGGCCCACCAAGGGGAACCCGAAGTTTTTGTGTTCTAATATTTTACGTGTTCCCGTGCTCGTGTTTACGTGACATTATAATTAAATGTTCATGTTATTATATATACTTTTACGTAGTCGTAATAATGATTACGTAGTTACATAATAATATGTTCGTGATTATTTACGTTTATGTTTTCATGTTCGTGATTATAATTATTGTTGGTAATAATTATCGTGCATTAATACATACTTAATATTTATCGTGTAATAATACGTACGTAATTCTTGTAATTAATATTCGTGAAACGTAAACATGTTATAAAAGGAAAGTTTAAATCATGTACGTACGATTAAAGGGTACTATTCATGGTAAAAGCATGCGGGTTTTACACTATGGGTCGAGGATAACCCTAAACTTAACCACTTTCACCTACAAACATTTGAGAGTGGTTGCTTGTAAACCTCTAAAAATGTAAGCCTGATTACCTGTGAGATATCAGCAGTTTTGGGCTAGTTTCCTATTGTCTCTGCTGAAATGGAGACACTAGACTCAGGTTGTTTTTCAGTTGTTTTCTCTGGTTCCTCAGCAAGCTTTGGAACAATGGGAGTCTTTTTGGTTCCTTTCTTCTTTTGCCTGATATTTGATATGTGTGTAAACACACATCTTTTCTACCACTTAATTACAATAATAATCGGGCCAAAACGTGGATTTTATGTCTTTTATGTCGGAATTATGCGTGGTTTGTGTTTTTTGTTGTGATTTAGGACGAAAAGGTGAAAAGTGGAGAAAACACGGGAATTCACGGGCATCTACGGACTTTTATTGAAGAAAAAGATGAAAGACGAAGTCAAGAAGTCAAGAGTGCAAAAAGTACGGAAGTCCAAGACCAATTCTGAAGATTTATCAAAGAAAAAGTCAAAAGACGGAAGTTTACTTAAAGCCGAGGAACTCAAGTCTTATTTATTGAAGAATTAAAAGACGAGTCCAAAGAAATCCCGAGCCATAAGTCATCAAAGTCCAAGATTAACAAAAAGATTAAGAAGGAAGGACTTAAGGGCGCAATTAAGAAGAAAGGAAGGAGGGGAGGAAGCTTCCTCTAACCATCCCCCTAATCACCTATAAAGACTTCTCATTTCCATTCATTTGTTTTTGTTGGCTAATCGTGACAATTAGTTCTTCCACTTTTAATTACCTTGTCATTTAAATACTTGTCAAATTTAAATTCTTGTCTTGCACCTTAATTACCATTTAATTTCAAGTAAGTTTTTCTTTTAATTCTCGCACCTTTACTTTATCTTGTTGATCTCATTCTACTTTTCTTTAATCTTTGATTTATATGCTTTTCTTCTTGTTTATTTGTTTAAAGATTTCATTTTTATGCTTTTGATTGTTTTTAATCATTTATTTTCATAGCTTATTTTGTTTATTTTCAAGTTTATAAAGTTTTTATAAAAGTTATTTTTATATAAAAGTTGTTTTTCTTAAAGCTTATTCTTTTCGTGTCTTAAAAGTTGTTAAATTTCAGTCTAGTAGCTTATTTTCATTCGGTTTACCTTAGGATTTTCGTCTTGTGCTTATTAGAATTATAGCTTATTTGTTTAGCTTAATTTGTACTTTTTCCTTCGTATTCCGATTGGTAAAATCGGAAAGGGGTTTTATATTCCGACCATAGCTACATTGCTTGGTTGGAAAAGGGTTTCAATATTCCGATTGGTGGCTTGGTATTCCGATCAGGACAAGGTAAGTGGTATTCCGATCTGAACTAGTGACAGTTATTCCGATTGTTGCTTTTTCCCTTATTCTGATTGAGGTGTTGTGTGATATTCCGATCTGGGGAGCTTTGATATTCCGATCAGGAGTTCTACTCAACATTCCGACCAAGTTTACATTCCGACCAAAGGTAAGTATCATTCCGATCGAAGGTAAGTTTGGTATTCTGATTGGAAAGGTGACAGGTATTCCGATCGGCCATCTCTTATTCCGATCAGGGGTTGAGTATTTTCCGACGAGGTCAAATCGGAATACATTCCGATTGGATTTATTGTACTAATTTGTCTTGTTTAATTTTTAGTTTATGTTTTTATACTTTGTCTAATTTTAATTTCCGTCACGCTTTTAATTCTTTTCATCTAATTATTTTACTTTTCAAAAGGTTTTAAATATCGCACCTTTCTTTTAATTAGACTTAGATTAACTTTCACGCACTTTTACTTTAATTGTTTGCACTTTCATATACTACAATGACACAACCTTCTTGTTCCACCTAGATCAATTGAGTCGCACATAAAATCCGGTTTTCAATTCGAAGAGATTGGTACAACGATAATTTTTAACCTGAGTAAAATCGAGTTATTAAATGGCGCCGCTGCCGGCTCTTTTCGTAAAGATTAACGGTTTTCTGTGAGAGACGCGTTGCTTTTTGGGATCCGTTCACTTGTGAGCGTTATTTTTCTTGCATAAAAAATTCAGAAAAAATCATAAAAATTAAAAATTGATAAAAATCCATAAAAATTAAAATTTCAAAAATCCAAAAAGATTTTATCTTTATTGTGTATATATATTGTTTTTGTGTTTGGTTTCTTTTTCTTTTGCATTTTCAGGTGTATGCGTACTAGATCTTCTAATTATCAAGAGCCCGAGACTCAAGAAGATTTAAGTATGTCAGGTGTAAACAACAATAATCCACCGCACCTCAATAATAACAACAATGTTCTTCCACAGCCCGATCTTCGGACGATGGAGGAGCTTTGTCAACCTACAATGTTTGGACGAGGAGGACCGATTGCGCCGATGCAAATCAACGCTCCTGAGTTTTCGTTGAAGCACCACATGATACAGCAAGTGCAAACTAACCCATTCCGTGGATTGCCTGATGATGATGCCAACAAACACCTCGACAAGTTCATTACAATCACCCAAAGCATGAAGTTGGCTGGTGCCACAATGGATGAACTTCGCCTACAACTCTTTCCACATACTTTATTACATCATGCCGAGAAATGGTTTGATCGTCTTCCAAAGAATTCTATTCACACTTGGGATGACATGACTCAACGCTTTTTGTCGCGCTACTTTCCACCATCCATGGTCACAAGCCTTCGCAATCAAATCAGCGGTTTCATGCAAGACCCTGATGAATCTCTTTTTGATGCTTTGGAGAGATATAATGTCTTGATCGATAGATGTCCAAACCACAACATGCTCCCTGTGACCTTAATTGATACTTTCTACAACGGATTGACTTTTCGAGATCGTGATACGATTAATGCAGCCGCCGGTGGCACATTCATGAAAAGGAGACCCGAGGAGTGTAGAGAGTTAATTGAGAACATGACTACTCACCACAAAAACTGGGATTCCTCCGCTTCTTCAAGGAACCACCCGAGAGTCAATGTTTCTTCCACCTCAGCAAACCCTGATATGACCGAACTCACCCGTGTGCTGACTGAAATGAGCAGAAGTATGCAACTCTTGGCTTCAACCCAACAACAACAACAAGTTAAAGCTATTGCTACTCCTTGTGAAACATGCGGCGGTCCTCACTCATACACCGATTGTCCTTCTACACAAGGAAATCCGGAAAATGTGTATGCAGCTTATGGTAATTATTCACCGGAAAATTACCAAGCTCGACCTCATGGGGATAGAAATCTGCTGAGTTACCGATCCAACAACTACCTTTCACCCGGTTTTTCTCCTCAAAACCAAAACTCCGCCAACAACTACACTAGAAGCAACCAAATACCACCAAGAGCTTCTAATCCTTATCACCCACCCGCTCAACACCTCCCACCCATTAACCCCGATGTTGACACCATCATGAGAACCCACGGTGAGCAAATCAAGAACCTGCAGAGCCAAATTCTCAATCTGAAAGGAGATATTACCAAGCAAGGAAATGAGATTAGATCCGAACTTCGAGATAATCTTCAATCCTCCATCAGCACTCAAACGAATGATATAAGGAATATGCTGGCTAGTCTCTTGCCCCCTGCTCAACCTTCTACTTCAAGTTCTCTACCTTCAAACACCGTCACCAATCCGCGAGCTAATGTGAGTGCTATTACTACGCGTAGTGGAATTACCATTATCGATCCACCAATCCCACCCCCATCATCTACACCGCTTCCACCACCATGCATCCCTACTCCTCCTACACCTAGTATTAGTGCACCATTACCGTCTCCGCCTCGATGTGATGAAGTTTCCACGAATGACCCTTCAACATCTCAACCTTTACCACCTACACCTGCACCTTCACCACCCAAACCCAATATCCCTTATCCCTCTCGTTTAGGCAAGACCAAAATGCTAACCAAGGAGGACTCCGACGTGACACGCTATGTGAAGATGATCTCTCAGATGAACTTCAACATTAGCTTTCTTGAAGCACTTGTCCACATGCCCAAATTTGTTAAAGCATTTAAGGAATTGCTTAACAAGAAGGAGAAGCTGCTTGAACTCGCCAACACACGCTTAAATGAAAACTGCTCTGCAGTTATTCTTAAAGAACTTTCGGAAAAGCTTGGAGATCCCGGTCGTTTTGTGTTACCTTGCGTGTTCAACAAAACCGAAGA
Organism: Glebionis coronaria; assembly: GCA_025667525.1. NCBI lineage: Eukaryota > Viridiplantae > Streptophyta > Magnoliopsida > Asterales > Asteraceae > Glebionis > Glebionis coronaria. Next base: position 188,751,834 of record CM046879.1, on the reverse strand, counting down.
ATTTACTGCCCTTGCTGATCTCGGGGCTAGTATTAATTTGATGCCATTGAGTGTTTGGAAAACACTATCATTGCCCGACCTTACTCCAACAAAGATGACTCTTGAACTTGCAAATCGCACTCTCGCTTACCCCGTTGGTATTGCCAAAGACGTGTTTATTAAAGTTGGCATGTTTACTTTCCCGGTCGATTTTGTCGTAGTTGATTATGAAATGGACCCTCGTATTCCTTTAATACTTGGTCGGCCATTCTTGAGAACCGGACGAGCTTTAGTGGATGTGGCCGAAGGTGAGTTAATCTTAAGAGTCGGGGATGATGCACAAGTTTTCAAAATGGGGAAGCTTACAGGCAAATCCTTTGGAGGACGAGAATCTGTGAATATGGTTAATGTGCTCGATGACTTTGTCGTTTACAACAATCCTCTATTCGAGTCTTGCGATGATAATCCACTTTTTGAAGATGATGTGGATGATTCTCTCCCTACTTTGGAACCTTCCCCCATTTATGATTCTCCACCGATCTTCGATGCTTATGATGATGATGATTCTAGCTCAGATTCGGATGATTATGATGACCTTACTTCTGAGTATCCTGATCTGCCCACGTATGATGATTTCGATGAGGCTGATACTCTTTCGAGCGATTCTTCACATGATGAAGATCCTCCTCCATCACTCGATCCTACTTTGGACGATTACTCATTTGAGGAAGATTTCTCTATGTTTCTTAACACTTACTTCCCTCATGAGAGTGATGCACCTCCTTTAGATTTTGAAGATTATCGTCTTGATCCTACTTTGGATTTGAAGCACATTCTTTCAAAGGAGAAGAAACCGGTCGACCCCAATATCCGCAGCACGTATGATTTAACACCTCTTTGTCCCACTTCTGAGGACGAGGTTGTGCTTCTTCGCGGATCTTCTTCCCATTCTGCTGAGCCTGAGTGTTATTTTCCCTTAAAGGAAAAGGTGTTCGACCCCGGTATTGACATTTTGCAGCCATCTCAGTATCCACCTGATGAAATAAAAGGAAATATCTTTGGAACTTATGGAAATCTACTTGCACCACTTCAACCTTGCTTCCACCGTGCTCCATCACTGCTTAAGGGAACCTTGCCTACTCTTCTTTGGCTTGCCTTGTTCGCCTTAAGCTTGTGCTTATTGATGGACGAAAACTATGTCTTTGATCCTGGTGGATATGTTTCATGCTTCTTCCGTTGATAATCAAGGTTGAGTCAGGCTAATGACTCGGTTAACAAAAATCAAGCGCTTCTTGAGAGGCAACCCATGCATGTATCTTTTCGCTTTCTTTATCATAAGTGTAGGGGAGACCCGTGGTGTTTGCTATTTCCTCTCTTCACTTCTTAATCAGGGATTCGAGCTTCAATGATCCACTCTTGATGAATCTTGACGACCCGTGATTCCGTGTTCTACTTCTTCCTGGTTCTATCCTAAACTCTTTTCGATTCACTATTTTATATTTTCTCAATATTAAAATAGGAATCTCTTTAGTTGTCCTTTCCCTTAGCGAGATTTAAACAAAGTGCACAATGTCCTAAGTGTAGGGGAGTTTACTCCCACATGCTTAAACATTGAGGACAATGTTTATGTTAAGTGTAGGGGGGACTTCTATCGAAGTTAAGTGGCCTTTTCCTTGTATTTGTCCTCATTTTAACCGGAAAATCAATTTTTCGACATTTATCAAAAATTTTGATCTATTTTGGCCTATTAGTTTTGCCCTTTGCATAATTATTTTCTTTCCTTTGCTAGAATAAATCTTTAAATAAGTGGTTTTAATTTTCAAACGTCGTGAATCTTTTGACTCAACCCGAATTTACTCTAGCTAGTATCCTTAACATGTTTAAGTCAAGTTTTGCTAGGCTTTTATATTGGGAGCTATAAAACGCGAAAGTCTTAACTCTCACGGGTTAAGAACAATAACTTTTCGCAAGTTCCCATAATCGATCCTAGAGAGTCGGTTATCAAGGGAACTTTAAAACGCGATTTCTAAACTTGAAAAAGTCTAAGAATTTGCAAGATCCTATAGGCGACTCGAAAACCCAAAACTTTGATTTAATTGGCTAAGCATCCACGAGTCTCATTACTTGAGATTTTAAACTGTGGAGAACGAGAGATGATAGAGCCAATTATAAGTCCGGTATTCTTTCGTGAATTTATGTGAGTTAATTATGAGCATATTCTCCCATCGCTTGCTAATAAATTTATCTGCTAATAAATGAGGATGTACGATTTGAAAAGTTACTTAGCTTCTAGCCCAAGATCGTTTAAAAGTTGCTCGGTATGGATTAGAGTTCATAGCCAAGGCATAACTTATTGAAGCGGGATGCGAAGATTGGCGAGTCCGAAAAGGCCCTAACAAGGCATGAGGGCTATATTTTGTTGCTAAAAGATCCAAAGTGATGTGAAGAATCATTTATCGAAAATCAATATGAAGGATCGAGACACACGACGAAAAGCAAAAACTCCCCAAAAGTCATGGAGAAGTGTATCCGAAAAGACCCTAACAAGGTATGAGGATAAATAGATCCAAGTCATAAAAGGAGGCGGATCGTTGTATATCGAAATTCAAAATAAAGATTGGAGAAAAATGAAGAAGTCATGGTCCAAGTATGAATCTCTCAAAACTTCAAGTGAAGAAATTCCATTATGAAGAGAAGACCATAATTTCATGAACGTCTCTCAAGATTTGAAGTATGAAGTCGCTGCCAAATATCGGTCCGAGAAATGTCTAAATCGCGAAGCGAGTTATGCCAAGATATGAACTTTTTGAGGTCCCGAGAAGCAGTTTTAAAAGATTTTGTCCTTTAGCTAATGATAAGTGTGAAAACACTCATCAATAATGATCCAAATACCACTCAAAACGCAGTCAAATACCTTATATTAAACTGTAAATTATCAGAATTACGCGTGTATTTGTGTTTTTGTGTTTTTCAGGTAAAAAGATACATTTTGGAACAAAGACGCGTTTTCAAGGTTTTATTTGACGAAAAGACGAAGAAAAGGACAAAAGAAGCTTTCAAGGATTTTACTTGCCAATTATATGAACTCTAGGGACTGAAGTTGCCGCTTATTGAAGATCGTGGGCCTATATTGACAAAAGATCAAAGTTAAATCAAGTCTACTACAAAGTGCCAAAATCTGCCAACTTCAGGGATTGATTTTGCCATATTTAGAAAGAAGTGATCCATGTGATCACTTGTTAACCAATCAAAAGGCCCCATTGAACTCACATGGATCAAACTTTAACAGCCAATTATTTACGAGTTAATCATCAGCCATCAATACATCATAATAAATTTTCACAATTATCACAGCAATAAATGGGTTCCATTATTGCCTCATTATCACAGCAATCATTGAATCATTTTCATTCAAAGTTGCTGAATCCCACTCCACCATCTAACAACCAATCAAATATCACAATTCTCTTGATCCGGATCAACACATTTTGCAGCCAACCAATTCATGCCACGTGGCATCTTCCCATTGGATAAACAAAAAAAAAACCTCACCACCCCTGCATGCATGTTTCGGCTATATATATTTCCATTTTTTTCTCATCTTTGTAACGTAGAATTAGTGTGAACCTTTCACACAGTAGATAGATTAGTTCATCACTTTCTTTCTTTCTTCTTAAAAACTAGTGTGTGTAAATTCACACACATTAGTCAGTTACTAGTCTGTTTTAGTTTGTTACAAACTGTTGTAACCGATTTACCTACATTTCCACTTTACAAGTTCAATAAAATCCATTTCCAATTCCTTTAAACTTTACTTAAGTCTACATTCCACTGTTACAATGCAAGCTACCGTTATTTTGAGTGTTTGATTCTACATCAATTTGTTAAATTGATGTTAAAATGATGAATTCGAATTGTTTCGAAGCATTTTGTTGCTGAATCGATTTGATCCTGTGTTTGATATGATGTTTTTTGTGAGACCGATTCGACCTTTTGTCAGTTTTCGGCTAGAGTGATCGTTTGGTAGATGATAGCAGCAGTTAGGGTGATCGATTGGTTATACGTTTGATAGAACTAGTCGTAGTCGGTGTAGCAAGTTCAGTTTGAAGTTTCTGTCGAAGAGTTCAGTTTATGGTAGATAAGGATCTTGAAGGTTGGGACTGAATTGAGATGGATTTAGTAGTCGGATAATAGCAGCCTTTTTGTCACAGATTCTTCCCCGTAGCTCACCCACAACGGGCAAGACCTGGAGTTGATGTGGTTTGGATCTAAAGAAAGTAGTGTAGTGGATTAACAAGTTAGTTGCTCATATATAACAGTTTTCGGTTACAGTTCCTTTAACTATCCCATAACGGAAGCTTGGACGAAGAGTAGATGAACAGAAGTAAGAAGAGTAGGTGATACGTTTAGTGGTTATTCTGTTGGAAGCCGAAGAAATAAAAGTAGTCGTTTTAGCTTTCAGTTTGGACGTTGAGACCTCAACGGGCTGTTTTGGAAGTACGGCGATTGGCAGTTCAGTAGGACAAGATATAGGTTTCGATATGATCTCAGTTCAAAACAGTGAAATAGTACTCCTACAGCGGAGGCCTGGAAGTTGAGGTTACCTTTGCTTTTATATTTTCTGCAATAGTAGTGTAGAATTTTAGCTGGTCATTCTTCTTTTGCATTTGTACTTTCTGTATATCTGGTTATATTTGTTAGGAGCTTAAGTGTATGCATGATTTACTATTTAGGTGATTTTGAATAATAGCTTGACAGTTACAATCATTGACAGTTAGGATTCAGTAAAAAAAAAAACATTGTTAAATAATTGGTAGTTAAATTGTTAGTGGACAATTAATTTCTAGTATAATTCAAAGTGGGAATTAAATACTTTTGTCATTCATTTTTAAAAAAAAAAAAAAAAAAAATTTGTTAGTTTAAATTTGATAGAATTTTATAAAAAAAATAGTTGTTAAAATTTTGTTAGATTGTAGTTAAAAAAAGTTAGTTGTCATTTTGTTACATTTTTCTAATTAGTTAGTTTGTTAAATTTGTTAGAGTGTAATTAGTTATGTTTTGTTATTTCTTGTTACAAAATTAGTTAGTTTGTTATCTTCATTTGTAGTTTAAATTTGACTTTCCATTTTACAATTCATGCATTTAAATGTGGTATGTGCAACGTGTTGTAGCGTAGTACATATACGTAGTTAGATATTATTTTTACTTTTTACATGCTTTTTGCCAAGTAGACATAGATTCCAAACAAGCTATTTGAACCAAAAACAATTAAGTCTTTGCTAGAAAACGTTATATCAATTCGAATCGATACTGAGAAGACAACTACACTAAAAACGAAATATTAAATGGCGCCGCTGCCGGTTCTTTTCGTGAAGATTAACGATTTCGAGTGAGACGATTGGATTTTGGGATCCGTTCACTTTGTGAACGTTATTTTTAAGTATTATAAATCAAAAAGATAAAAAAATCAAAAAGATAAAAATACAAAAAAATAAAAAAATCACAAAAATCAATTCTTTTCCTAAAGAATTGAACCAAAAAAATAAAAAATCCAAAAAGTAATCTTTTTCCTAAAAGATTACACCCAAAAATATATATTATTCGTTTTTATCGGTTTTTACGTAGATATAGTATTTTTCTTAAAAAATCAAATAAATACAAAAATATTTTTGATATATTATTATATGTAAATAAGTATACGTATAAGAACAATCAATCTACATATCTTCCATAAGTATTGCCGAGGCAATACACCGTGTTGAGGGGCGTTCCGGTCCTTGACACGCGTATCAATCAAACAAAATAAAGCAAGAATAGATAAATACTCTCAATAAGCAATAATTCGAAGAATACGAACATTTAAGTGAATAGAAAGGCGATGTGCTATAAAATGCCATCTAAGGGTCAATAGGTACTTAAGTGCTTCGCGCCACCTAACCCCCCGTTCACTTGGGAGTATTCTAAGAAGGAAAGCTTCATTGAGGGTCTTGCACCCAAGTAGTAATTATATATATACTTTCTTGTGGATATTTCATATCGAACCTCGAGGGAGATAATCTCTTCTCTTTCAAAAGTCGACCGAGGGCTACTCCCTCATTCCTCGTGTTTACTTACACGTGTACTCGCACGCGTGTAAACATACCACCTTTGGTGTATTACTTCCTTCCCTGAGGAAGCTTTTAGACGTCATTTCACTTGTATATACATTCGACCATTTTGTAGCCATGGATCAACGTTCTCTTATGGAGATTCTTCAATCGAGAGTAGAGGGAAATGCCGACGCCATCGTTATACCTGAAATAACCGCACAGACTTTTGAGCTTAATGCCCACATGATCACTTTGGTTTCGTCTAGCCCCTTCTTAGGGAGATCCATAGATGACCCCCACGACCATATTAAGAGGTTCTTGTTACTTTGCAATACACTTAAGTATGATGGGGTCCCTCCTGATGCTATTAAGATGATCCTATTCCCATTCTCCTTAGAGGGTCTTGCTAGAAATTGGTATGATAGGCAACCATCTAAGAGCATTTTCACTTGGGAGGATTTAAAGAAAAAGTTTTTGAACCAGTTCTTTCCTCTATCAAGAACTACGGCTTTGAGAAAGTTAATTATTGGTTTTCAACAAAGGAATGATCAAACATTTAGTGAGGCTTGGGAAAATTTCAAGGAGTTATTGAGGAAATGTCCAAATCATGGATTCGATGAGGTTTACCAACTCAACACTTTCTATAATGGATTAAGACCACACCACCAAGATTTACTCAACTCTTCCGCGGGTGGAAATCTTTTCTCTAAATCCTTTCAAGAAGCTTGGGACATTATTGAGAATAAATCGATGGTGCAAGCTAACACACAAATTGATGAAAGAGTCCATGTGGTGCAAGAGAGTGTTACTCCTCAAATAGAAAACATGATCTCTCAAAAGCTTGATACTATGACCAACACACTCATGAAATTTTGTGAACTCTTTTTGAACAAGAATTCCACCAATGATGTGAATGCTATTGCTCTTTCATGTGAGACTTGTGGAGGTCCCCATTCCTACCAACAATGTGATAAAGTTCAAGGCTATCAAAGGGAGTGTTATGCTTATCAAGGAAATAACTACAAGGCACCAAATCAATTTCAACCTCAAGCAAATACCTTTTATCCACCAAATCAAGGATTTAATGCCCAACCCTTACCTTTCCAACCTCAATGTTTTCAAGGTTATGTGCCACAAGATTATCACACAATGGATTTCTTGCAAAAAATGAATCAAGAGAATGAAAGGAAATTTCAAGCTATGGAGAAGAAAATGAATGACCAAATGAATACGGTTTTAATGACATTAAATCAAAGACCACAAGGGGCTTTACCTTCCAACACACAAACAAATCCAAGGGCGAATGTCAATGCTATTACAACAAGAAGTGGAAAGACAACAAAGGATCCTTCACCTCCTAAACCTACTATTGTTCAATCCACTTGTGCTCCTACTTGTGACAAGCCTTCTACCTCTACTTCACCATCTCAAAATGCTCCTATTCAATCAAACACACCTTCTCAACCTATTCCTACTTCTCCTCTACCTTCCACACCTCCCAATGAAGAAGCTAACAAAGACAAATCTTCCACTACAACACCTACTCCACCAACACCAAAACCAAACCTTCCTTACCCTTCCAGATTGAGAAAAGACAAATTGAAAAACAAGGATGATATACAAGTCTCAAATTTCTTAAGGATGTTCAAGCAACTCAACATCAATATATCCTTTGCGGAAGCTCTTGCTTATATGCCAAAGTTTGCTAAGATGTTCAAGGATTTACTCTCAAACAAGGAAAAATTGGTTGATTTGCCCAACACATCCCTTAATGAAAATTGTTCCGCCGTGTTACTTAAAACCCTACCAACAAAACTTGGAGATCCTGGGCGCTTCTTGATACCTTGTAATTTTCCTGGGGTGGAAAATTGCATGGCACTAGCGGATCTTGGGGCAAGTATCAATCTCATGCCATTATCGCTTTGGAAAAGACTTTCACTTCCCGAGCTCACACCTACTAGGATGACACTTGAGTTAGCTAATCGTACTATAGCTTATCCAGTAGGCATAGCGGAGGATGTGTTTGTAGGGGTTGACAAGTTTACCTTTCCCGCGGATTTTGTAGTGGTTGATTATGATATGGACCCGAGAGTTCCTCTTATTGTTGGTAGACCCTTTTTAAGGACGGGTCGTACTCTTATTGATGTGGCGGAGGGGGAACTTATTATGAGGGTAGAAGATCAAAAGATTGTGTTTAACATGGGAAAATTGTCTAAGAAATCCGATGAGCCTGAGACGGTTAAGCATGTTGATATTCTTGATAAAGAGGTGAATCAAGTTGATATTCTTGATGAAGTGTGTAATGAATACTTTCATGAAGCTTGTAAGAGTGGTGAACATGATCTTCCTTATGTTGAGACAATAGCTTCCATTACTTCCTCATTGGATATTCATGAACCCCAACAATTTCATTTTGGAGATTTGAATCATATTTTCAACACAAATGAGGAAGTAAATGAGGATTCTAGTTATGATGAACCACCTCTTTTTGATACACCAATTTATGATGAATATAGTGATGATGAGTTCTCCATTTTTGAGCCTTTATTCTTTGATGATCACACTACCTTGAGTTTTGAGGAGATACCTTTTGAAACACCAATACTTGATATGCCAATCTATGATGACTATCATGATGAGGAGGGTTCTATCATTGATGAGAGTGATAAGGTTTTTGAGATTGAAAGATTGCTTAGTGAGGATGAATTGATAGATAAACAAATTGAAGATTATCTTAAGAGAGATGATATTGAGATTGATCACTCTAGTTCAAATTGGGAAGAGGATGTTCTAGAGATTGAAAGATTGCTTAGTGAGGCTGAATTGATAGATAAACAAATTGAAGATTGTCTTAAGAGAGATGATATTGAGATTGATAACTCTATTCCAAATTTGGAAGAGGATGTTTTAACGATTGAAAGAATGCTTAGTGAAGATGAGTTGATTAATGAGGAGATTGAAGCTTATCTTAAGAGGGATGATATTGTGGTTGATACATTTTCTTCTAATTGGGATGAGGATATTCGTGAAATAGAAAGATTTCTTTATGGAGATTCCATTCCCACTCAACCTTCTCATGAACCTTCACTTATTACTCCTTCTTACACATCTTGTGAAACACCTCAAAACCAAAATGCTTCACTTATTTCACCACCTTTCTTACAAACCAATTCAAACTATCTCTTTGAGCCTTCACTTGATGAACCAATATTTGAGAAGTTTCAAGATGATAGTGACTTGTATCATTTGGATGTTGAGATGGAGAGATTCTTTATGTCATCATATGAGGATGTTTTTGATGAGGAGTTTTCTAAGAACAAGAAAGAAATGGTGGTTTCCTCTACAAGTGTGATGACCCTTATTACTCCATACCCTTTCTCTCATGATGTGAAGTATCAAGGAGAATCTTCAAAGGCTCCCACCACCTGTTATTTTCCCATGAAGCAAAAGATTTTTGATCCTGGTATAGAGAATGTTGAGCCAACTCAGTATCCACTTGATGCATTAAAAGGGAAACTTGTGGGAAACTTTAAAGTATCACCTTATCATCTTATGGGACACTTAAGGGAAAGAATCATAAACAAAGAAACCTCATCCACCTCACCATTGATTCAGAAGTCCACTTTTGGGATGTGCTATTCTTGGGAGGGCAATTATGTATTTGATCCTGGTGGATACTTATGGGGTTTTGTGTACTTAAGAATTTGTTTTACCTTATCATGGAGAGTTTTTCCTAAGAGGGTAAATCTTTATTCTCCATGATGGTTTCCCCAAGGACAACTTAATTCGGGGCCGAGTCGGGCTAGCGACTTAGGGTTAAAAAAACTCAAGCATTGAATAACTAGGTTAGAAAACGTAGAGTAGATTTTCAATAGGTTAGGTTTAATTAAAAGGATGTTATAGTAGAGTTGAAGTGGAGGGGCGCCTTTCTTCGTCTTTTGGTGTTTGTTTCAAGGGTTGCTCTCTCACATTTCATGCTTGGAGCTTATGGAGGAGGCCCGTGTATCTGGTTCACTTCGATTAGTTTTTGCTATTGTGATATTAACACTTGTGCTTAAAATGAATATCCTTTAGTTGTCTCTTCCTTAACTTGGGTTAAGCAAAGTAATCAATGTCATAAGTGTAGGGGAGTTCACTCCAATACTCTTAAACATTGAGGACAATGTTTATCTTAAGTGTAGGGGAGACTTCTATCGAAGTGACCTTACCTAGACCATTGCCTTAACTGCATCATAATTGGGAAAATTAATTTCTCGATCATTTTTCGAAATTTTTAATCTACTTTGGCCAACAAAAATATGCATTCATAATTTTTGCATTAATCATTTTTCATTTGCATAATACATTTGCATTGTATATATATTTTTTCTTCTATTTTTCATCAAAAATATAAAAAGGAAAAATATAATAAAACATGGTTTTAACAAGTTTAGACTTCTTTGACATATTAGGCCCGCCATGGATATTTTGACTCAACCCGAGTTTGCTTATTTTAGCACTCTCTAGCTAGTATCCTTAACCATGTAGTCCTTCATTGGTCTATTAGGCTAAGCTTCCACCAATTTCATTATTTGAAATTTTAAATTTGTGGAGAATGGGAAATGATAGAGTTGAAGCAAGTGTAAAAGGGCTAGATAGACTTCATGGCAATTACTTGTGGCTAAACCCTTCTCTTCTTTATCTCTACTTTCTTCGCATGTATATAATTGTTAATAAATAATCAAGTACGGTTTTAATTGGTTTGTAATCTCTTATGCATTTTTGGCTGATCATTTATGGTTGATATGAGTACGTTTTAAGATTCTAAGTTAGCACGTTTTATGTGTACTAGACTTATGTCATGCTCCATATTTAGCGGGTGTTTTTCCTTTTCTTCTTTTCAAATTTCTTTGTGAGGAATAACGAAAAATAAGAGCGGCTTATGAAAAAAAATGAGTGGCTAGAAAAAAAAAAAGAAAAAGAAAAAAAATAATAATAATGCAAGACTCCCAAGAGGGGCAGTGTGGTGTTAATTATAGTGACTATTGAGTTCCAATATTACCTTGACGGGTTGCGGGGATTCAATAGATTGCTCCAATCCAATATTACCTTGACGGGTTGCGGGGTTGAAGATCCAAAATCTCAAAAAGATGCGGATGTAAATTATTGCGTGAGTTTTATTTTTCTTTCCTTAGCGAGTGTGTAGTTACTTATGAAAGCATGACATGAGGATTTTACACATAAGGCGAATGACTTATTACTCTTAATACGGACTTATATTAATTGTGAGCGGTTTTTCAAGTAATGGATGAGAAGATTACTTAGGATTAAAACCGTGCTTCCTTATTTTTGGATTTTACACTTCTTATATTTCACACTTGAATAATGACAAATTTGCCCAAAAGCAATTTGCTCAAATAATAACCGGTTCCACATATAATTGTCATGAATAAGTTGATGCACTTTTTACTTGTGAATACAATGATCCCATTTTTAAGCTTGGTATGGGGAAAGTGAAACTTGAGGGTGATAAGTGTCCATGGTACCCAAGCCCTAATCTAAGCCATTGATTTCTTTATGAGTTATTTCCATCAAAATCATTTCAATAAAAACCAAAAAGATATAAATAGAATTGTTTTCTCTTGCATTGCATTGTAAATATTCAAAACCATTCATCATATAGTATAGTTTAGTTTATTAAATCATAAAATGGCCAAGGTTGGTTAATTATGAGAAAAGTGTAATTTAGAGCTTTAAAATGCTGCATTGCATGAGGACATGGCAATGGTCAAGTGGAGGGGAGTTGATAAGTGTGAAAACACTCATCAATAATGATCCAAATACCACTCAAAACGCAGTCAAATACCTTATATTAAACTGTAAATTATCAGAATTACGCGTGTATTTGTGTTTTTGTGTTTTTCAGGTAAAAAGATACATTTTGGAACAAAGACGCGTTTTCAAGGTTTTATTTGACGAAAAGACGAAGAAAAGGACAAAAGAAGCTTTCAAGGATTTTACTTGCCAATTATATGAACTCTAGGGACTGAAGTTGCCGCTTATTGAAGATCGTGGGCCTATATTGACAAAAGATCAAAGTTAAATCAAGTCTACTACAAAGTGCCAAAATCTGCCAACTTCAGGGATTGATTTTGCCATATTTAGAAAGAAGTGATCCATGTGATCACTTGTTAACCAATCAAAAGGCCCCATTGAACTCACATGGATCAAACTTTAACAGCCAATTATTTACGAGTTAATCATCAGCCATCAATACATCATAATAAATTTTCACAATTATCACAGCAATAAATGGGTTCCATTATTGCCTCATTATCACAGCAATCATTGAATCATTTTCATTCAAAGTTGCTGAATCCCACTCCACCATCTAACAACCAATCAAATATCACAATTCTCTTGATCCGGATCAACACATTTTGCAGCCAACCAATTCATGCCACGTGGCATCTTCCCATTGGATAAACAAAAAAAAAACCTCACCACCCCTGCATGCATGTTTCGGCTATATATATTTCCATTTTTTTCTCATCTTTGTAACGTAGAATTAGTGTGAACCTTTCACACAGTAGATAGATTAGTTCATCACTTTCTTTCTTTCTTCTTAAAAACTAGTGTGTGTAAATTCACACACATTAGTCAGTTACTAGTCTGTTTTAGTTTGTTACAAACTGTTGTAACCGATTTACCTACATTTCCACTTTACAAGTTCAATAAAATCCATTTCCAATTCCTTTAAACTTTACTTAAGTCTACATTCCACTGTTACAATGCAAGCTACCGTTATTTTGAGTGTTTGATTCTACATCAATTTGTTAAATTGATGTTAAAATGATGAATTCGAATTGTTTCGAAGCATTTTGTTGCTGAATCGATTTGATCCTGTGTTTGATATGATGTTTTTTGTGAGACCGATTCGACCTTTTGTCAGTTTTCGGCTAGAGTGATCGTTTGGTAGATGATAGCAGCAGTTAGGGTGATCGATTGGTTATACGTTTGATAGAACTAGTCGTAGTCGGTGTAGCAAGTTCAGTTTGAAGTTTCTGTCGAAGAGTTCAGTTTATGGTAGATAAGGATCTTGAAGGTTGGGACTGAATTGAGATGGATTTAGTAGTCGGATAATAGCAGCCTTTTTGTCACAGATTCTTCCCCGTAGCTCACCCACAACGGGCAAGACCTGGAGTTGATGTGGTTTGGATCTAAAGAAAGTAGTGTAGTGGATTAACAAGTTAGTTGCTCATATATAACAGTTTTCGGTTACAGTTCCTTTAACTATCCCATAACGGAAGCTTGGACGAAGAGTAGATGAACAGAAGTAAGAAGAGTAGGTGATACGTTTAGTGGTTATTCTGTTGGAAGCCGAAGAAATAAAAGTAGTCGTTTTAGCTTTCAGTTTGGACGTTGAGACCTCAACGGGCTGTTTTGGAAGTACGGCGATTGGCAGTTCAGTAGGACAAGATATAGGTTTCGATATGATCTCAGTTCAAAACAGTGAAATAGTACTCCTACAGCGGAGGCCTGGAAGTTGAGGTTACCTTTGCTTTTATATTTTCTGCAATAGTAGTGTAGAATTTTAGCTGGTCATTCTTCTTTTGCATTTGTACTTTCTGTATATCTGGTTATATTTGTTAGGAGCTTAAGTGTATGCATGATTTACTATTTAGGTGATTTTGAATAATAGCTTGACAGTTACAATCATTGACAGTTAGGATTCAGTAAAAAAAAAACATTGTTAAATAATTGGTAGTTAAATTGTTAGTGGACAATTAATTTCTAGTATAATTCAAAGTGGGAATTAAATACTTTTGTCATTCATTTTTAAAAAAAAAAAAAAAGAAATTTGTTAGTTTAAATTTGATAGAATTTTATAAAAAAAATAGTTGTTAAAATTTTGTTAGATTGTAGTTAAAAAAAGTTAGTTGTCATTTTGTTACATTTTTCTAATTAGTTAGTTTGTTAAATTTGTTAGAGTGTAATTAGTTATGTTTTGTTATTTCTTGTTACAAAATTAGTTAGTTTGTTATCTTCATTTGTAGTTTAAATTTGACTTTCCATTTTACAATTCATGCATTTAAATGTGGTATGTGCAACGTGTTGTAGCGTAGTACATATACGTAGCTAGATATTATTTTTACTTTTTACATGCTTTTTGCCAAGTAGACATAGATTCCAAACAAGCTATTTGAACCAAAAACAATTAAGTCTTTGCTAGAAAACGTTATATCAATTCGAATCGATACTGAGAAGACAACTACACTAAAAACGAAATATTAGCTAACTATTGATTAAATCGTTCACTTTATTTTCAGACTAAATAACTATCGAAATAAGTCAAACAATGCATCCTCGTGATCATTCAAGACAAATAATAAAATATTAGAGATACCCATAGGAATAAGGGAGTCTAAGTGAATAATTGGCCCACATGAGTTCGTGATCGTTTACTAACTTATAATAACAATGATCTCGTTTTTAAGCTTGGTTTGAAGAAAGTGAAAACTTGAGGATGATGATTATTCATGACATTTCCAAAACCCAAGGTATGCTTTTTGATTTCTTTACTTTGAATATTTATAGTTTTCTATCTCTTTAATAAAGGCCACTATGGATTGATTATGATGAAAAATGTAAACTTGCTTTGTAACTAATGCATTGCATGAGGACATTGCAATGGTCAAGTGTAGGGGATTTGATATGTGTGTAAACACACATCTTTTCTACCACTTAATTACAATAATAACCGGACCAAAACGTGGATTTTATGTCTTTTATGTCGGAATTATGCGTGGTTTGTGTTTTTTGTTGTGATTTAGGACGAAAAGGTGAAAAGTGGAGAAAACACGGGAATTCACGGGCATCTACGGACTTTTATTGAAGAAAAAGATGAAAGACGAAGTCAAGAAGTCAAGAGTGCGAAAAGTACGGAAGTCCAAGACCAATTCTGAAGATTTATCAAAGAAAAAGTCAAAAGACGGAAGTTTACTTAAAGCCGTGGAACTCAAGTCTTATTTATTGAAGAATTAAAAGACGAGTCCAAAGAAATCCCAAGCCATAAGTCATCAAAGTCCAAGATTAACAAAAAGATTAAGAAGGAAGGACTTAAGGGCGCAATTAACAAGAAAGGAAGGAGGGGAGGAAGCTTCCTCTAACCATCCCCCTAATCACCTATAAATACTTCTCATTTTCATTCATTTGTTCTTGTTGGCTAATCGTGACAATTAGTTCTTCCACTTTTAATTACCTTGTCATTTAAATACTTGTCAAATTTAAATTCTTGTCTTGCACCTTAATTACCATTTAATTTCAAGTAAGTTTTTCTTTTAATTCTCGCACCTTTACTTTATCTTGTTGATCTCATTCTACTTTTCTTTAATCTTTGATTTATATGCTTTTCTTCTTGTTTATTTGTTTAAAGATTTCATTTTTATGCTTTTGATTGTTTTTAATCATTTATTTTCATAGCTTATTTTGTTTATTTTCAAGTTTATAAAGTTTTTATAAAAGCTATTTTTATATAAAAGTTGTTTTTCTTAAAGCTTATTCTTTTCGTGTCTTAAAAGTTGTTAAATTTCAGTCTAGTAGCTTATTTTCATTCGGTTTACCTTAGGATTTTCGTCTTGTGCTTATTAGAATCATAGCTTATTTGTTTAGCTTAATTTGTACTTTTTCCTTCGTATTCCGATTGGTAAAATCGGAAAGGGGTTTTATATTCCGACCCTAGCTACATTGCTTGGTCGGAAAAGGGTTTCAGTATTCCGATTGGTGGCTTGGTATTCCGATCAGGACAAGGTAAGTGGTATTCCGATCTGAACTAGTGACAGTTATTCCGATTGGTGCTTTTTCCCTTATTCCGATTGAGGTGTTGTGTGATATTCCGATCTGGGGAGCTTTGATATTCCGATCAGGAGTTCTACTCAACATTCTGACCAAGTTTACATTCCGACCAAAGGTAAGTATCATTCCGATCGAAGGTAAGTTTGGTATTCCGATTGGAAAGGTGACAGGTATTCCGATCGGCCATCTCTTATTCCGATCAGGGGTTGAGTATTTTCCGACGAGGTCAAATCGGAATACATTCCGATTGGATTTATTGTACTAATTTGTCTTGTTTAATTTTTAGTTTATGTTTTTATACTTTGTCTAATTTTAATTTCCGTCACGCTTTTAATTCTTTTCATCTAATTATTTTACTTTTCAAAAGGTTTTAAATATCGCACCTTTCTTTTAATTAGACTTAGATCTACTTTCACGCCACTTTACTTTAACGACATTTACTTTTAAGTCTTTGCACATTTAAATTTAAAACCAACCAAAAATATTTGTTTCACCAAAGAACAATAGAGTCACATAGAGAGCCTAGATCAATTCGATTAGAACACGAGAACGATAAAAATTTTTATACGGGTGTCAAAAGCCTAATATTAACATTCTTGGAGGCTGCGGATTGGGAAGAAGTGGGGATAGACTTCTCCTTAGCCTGCATGTCAGTTGTTGCTTTGGACGGCCTAGAGTGTTGCACAAAGGTCAAAGACGTAGACTTATCAGGCACTTTAGCTGTATTCACCTTCTCAAAGGAAAGGATCAAAGACTTTGTGACAGACGGAGTTCTGTCAGTTACCTCCTTCATGTGTGCAGTGATGGGCACATCACTGGGTCCAATCGTCTTGTATACAAATCCAGTCAGATGATACGGCTTCAAGGCTGTGAGCTCCGAGTTGAGTACCTATCTCCAAGAAGATCTTGAAATTCGAGAGAGAGAAAGCGAGTGTAGCAAATGTTCGTTTCCCTTGAGTTATCTTTTGATCCTTTCAGCTTCTCTATGAGGTTTGAGAACATGATGCTTCCTACATCAACGTCTATTCCCCAAATGAGCCCATAAGAGATTGTTTGATGATTGAGGGTCAGTTGGTCTTGGGAACCCTGCATTCCTCCAAGAGACTTGACAATGTGGGTGAATAAAACTCTCCACATATGAGAAAAATACTTGATTTTCAAAGGCGATTTGTTCACCACTTCATTAGGAGTAAAGGTTGTGTTGGTATTTGTTGTCCCATATAATTTGTGATGATTAAACAAGAAAGATAGATAGAAGATAGATGAATTCAAGATAGAGAAAGTAGAGAGAGAAAAGAGAGAGAAGTGTGTGAAACTTGGTGAATATTAGATTAGAGAAGAATGATAAAAATGAACCAACCAACTTCTCCTTACATGCAAGGAGAGGTATTTATAGCCTTGCCTACATGTAGCATAATAGGCTATATGATAATGGGCCAGGCTTTCCTTTTAGGCTTTAGTTACTTATGAATGAACTTTAGCTTAAAGTTAAGACCGTAAAACACGACTAACCTACTACCTATTACAACGTTCTAAAATACGATACATAATAAACATATGAACGAGCATTCTTGTTTGACTCAATATTTTGAGGCTAACGATCTCCCCCAATGAGAGGTCATTACCCTTTATGAGAGGTCATTACCCTTTGTCATTTGGAGATTTATAGAGATTATTAATCTCGCCATAAATGAGTCTTGAACGTGTAACAATAGTCTTGTTCCTTTATGCTGTGATCTTTGAGCCTTTGTCGTTGTCTTTCGACTTTGTCTTTAATCTTGAGATCTTCAAATCATCCTTAACTTGTCTTTGCCATCTTACGATCTTGTGTCTTCATCCACATGCTCACACTATTAATTGTTGAATATGTCTTGAGGCATGAATATGTGATTTTGAATCTTTGACTTTGCTTAGTACACCGTGACGCCACCTTCTCGAGACAAAACATAGACACGGACTGAATGGATTTGACATTCGTCCTAAATCGGTAGCGTTTTACCTCCGGTCGATGAAGACCGTTATACGATATTAAATATCGTACCTGTGATTATGTAGATTCAATTAAGAATCTCCTTGACAGGGTTTCGCGGTTGTACTAGCCGTTCTCTTTACTCGACCGTCTCAAAGCAAGACTACGAACATAAAGAGTGAATCAACTGGACAAATATCCGCTTGATTAAAGTCGTCAATTCAAATTCCTGGAACAAGTGTGATTCATAAAGAATCTTACAATTGTTGCTTTCCAGTTGACACAAGCTTGATTCATAAGAATCTTGCAAGTCACCTACCGTAGCGCTGTTTGAGATTGACGCTAGAAGGATTTCCATTCGTCATTGTGAATATTAATGAATATCACTCTGAATGTTCTGGCAAGACCATAAAGATTTTGCGTAGAAACCTGAAACGAGTTTGAATCAATTCAGAATCAAACCAATGTTGCTTTTCAGTTCTACATATGTTTAATTCAAAAAGAATCTTACATATGACATACCGTAGTGTTGTTTGATGTTAACACTAGAAGGATTTCCACTCATCATTGTGAATACTAAGTAGTATCACTCTGAGTGTTCTAGCAATATCGCAAGGATATAGCGTAGGACTCTCTTTATCGTCATTCCGTGTGTCCTAATGATATTTGATTGATCTCTAGGCTCTAGACTCGATTTGTGCACTTTTAGTGGTCGGAGGCTGGAGCAGATTGCCACCTATTCAATATCAACTATCTCGGAGTGAGAAAGCTAATAGAAGTCATGTTAATCTCCGTGACAATAAAACAAACTTCTTTTGAGAGAAGTATGAGTAGCTAGGTAAGGGTTGTGCATACATCACTGGGTCCATGATGAGTTGTCTTCATGATGTGTTGACCCGGTTTCTGCCTAAGTTGTATAGAAGGCTTCTTTGTTTACACCCTTTATCCTTACATTTCTTTTTCATTCTTCAACCCCTTCAATGCTTACCAAGACATCATTACTAGCACCTTGTTGTGATTGTTCCAGTGCAAGCATCAGTACTTAGTCGGCATTCAGCTATGTTCACATTCTACTCCATCTTTCCTAAGGACTTCTAATAATCTATTGGATTGTCCCTGGGAAGATCCCTCCGGTTCTGATTGGATCATAGGACTTAAACCTAACCACCCTTTTGACACCAATAACGTCGTGAATTAAATATGTTGTGGGTATGAGATCGTAACCATAAAACCACTTTAAAAATTCTAACAGGGTGTTTGAAAAACATTTAACACCTTGATAGTTTTATCGATTCAGAAATGCTCCCCCTTCATATGTGCATCGATAATTGAAAGTGTTTTGCACATGTAGGTAAGAGTTAAAGTGTTTGAGTCTTATTTAAGATCACATTTTAATCATATTTTCTCCCTATCTCTAATATATAAAATCTTTTGATATTAGAGATACCAAATTTGATTAAAATATATTTTGAAAAATAGTCTTAAAAATCTCTGGGAGAAAGATGTGTCAATCTTTGCATGAAGTTGAAATGATCCCCCTCAAAAATTGATCCAATTGAATTGTCATTGTGAGGATGTGATCCACATTTTTCTTTTTGAGGATAGGAGTTGTTGAACACACAAATTTTGAAAGATTTTGAATAATCATTGAAAAATTCTTGAAAAAATTATGTTCAACGCTTTTTGAAAAATCCTATTTCTTTTTGGCAAAGAGGTTTTTCTAAAACATAAACTTGAGTTCATAGACTTTGAATGTCTTGACGAATCCACTCAAGTGTAAGAAGATTTCTCTTCTTTTGTTGAGGGTAAGAGCACGAAATCATACACTCCCCCGTGAATATAGATCCGGGTTGCAATCTGAAAGTGATTACAAGCCATCGTGTTGAGCTCAAAACGTTGAATGATTTGTGATAAGCTCAACCCAAGATAGATTGCTCTACTCGTTGTTGGAAACATTGTCCAAAATAGACATTTTCCTTTATTGAAAGATAGAAATGACATGTTTTGAAAAATATTTACAACTTTCATTTGAGCTTTATGTACACACTCGTGTCGTTATTGAGCGATATTTCTAGGCACGTCCATATTATCGATACTGAAAGACATGTCGAGAAGAATATTTTTGGATTTTGAAAGATTTTTAATTTTGTGTTTTGCTTTTATATGTTTTATATTTTTGTATTTTGCTTTTCCAATGATATTTACAAGTAGATGTTTGATAGGTGAATCAAGCAGGCACCTTTGCCAGAATCTCCAGGTCTGTTGGAGTCAAACATCTCATACCAATTTGCCTAACGAGGTACTCAAACCTATCTTTCGATAGATCCTTTGTAAACAAGTCGGCTAATTGGTAATCCGTTCCAACAAAATATAGTTCAACGATACCTCTTTCAACTTGTTCCTTTATGAAGTGGTATCTGACATCGATGTGCTTCGTGCGGGAGTGCTGTACCGGATTGCAGGAGATGGCTATGGCCGACTTTGAGTCACAGTACATAGGTACTTTATCAAAGTGGAAGCCATAATCCGTGAGTTGTGTTCTCATCCATAGAACTTGAGCACAACACGCAGATAGAGACACATGCTCCGCTTCGGCTGATGACAGTGACGTGCAATCCTGCTTCTTGGAAGACCATCCCACAAGCTTATCTTGACCTAGAAATTGTGCACCACTAGAAGTACTTTTGCGTGTATCAAGACACCCTGCATGATCAGAATCTGAATAGGCCGTTAGAAAGAAACCGGTTTCCCTCGGATACCAGAGTCCTAAATGAATTGTATTCTTGAGGTACCGAAAGATCCGTTTAACCTCCTTGAGGTGCTTTTTAGTGGGTCGTGCTTGGTATCGTGCACAATAACATGTAGCATGTGAAATATCGGGTCTGCTTGCTGTCAAGTACACGAGGGAGCCGATCATGGAACGATATATCGTTTGATCTATGGCATTTCCCTCCAAGTCAGCATTTAGCTATGTGGTTAATAATGGTGTCCCAACAGGGTCACATGAAGTCATACCATGCTTTTTGATTATCTCTTGATAATACTTAGCTTGGTTTATAAAGATACCACTTGGGGATTCGTGAACTTGAATTCCAAGAAAGAATTTTAGTTCGCCCATCATAGACATTTCAAATTTGTTGTGCATGACTTTTTTAAACCATTTTGAAAGTTGTGGGTTTGTAGACCCGAAAATAATGTCATCAACATAAATTTGCACAATCAAAATGTCATCCCCATATTTATAAGTGAACAAAGTTAGATCAATGGAACCTTTTGAGAAACCTTTGGATACCAAAAATTTCGAGAGCTCATCGTACCACGCCCTTGGAGCTTGCTTGAGTCCATAAAGTGCTTTGTGGAGACGATACACCTTTTCAGGATAATGAGTATTAACGAATCCTTCCACCTGCGTAACATAGACTTCTTCCTTCAAAGGACCGCTAAGAAATGTTGTATTCACGTCCATTTGATAAACAGTGAATCCCTTATGTGCAGCATAAGCAAGGAAAATCCTGACCGCTTCCATACGAGCAACTGGTGCAAATGATTCGTCAAAATCAATTCCCTCTTTCTGGCCATACCCCTTAGCCACTAGCCTAGCTTTGTTCTTGATGATCGTGTTTTCTTCATCCATTTTGTTTTTCCAGATCCAACTAAGATTTAATGGAATCACATCGTATGGTCTGTCGACAAGTTCCCAGACTTTAAGTCTTTCAAATTGTTGAAGTTCATCCGTCATCGACTCAATCCAAGCATGATCAGCCATGGCTTCTTTGATATTTTTCGGTTCATCTGTACTCACGGCGAGTGCGAACATACAAACATTGCCATCGGTTTCTAATTGTCGTCTTGTACGAACAGGCTGCGAAGGGTTTCCTATTACTTGAACCAAAGGATGTTCTCGGGTCCAATGATGTGTTGACGGATGTCGTTGGTAGAACGTATGCATATTTGACGGATCAACATGGCGAGTAGAAGACTCTCCAGTTTCGTGTACCGGTGTACCGAATGGGTTGTGAAAATCGTCATCGTCAGATAATGCATCGTCTGCTAGATTTGTGTTCTCTGGAGCCATGACAGTAGTTGTGGATGTTGTAGGATCGTTTGTTGAGGTGATATTCTGAGGAGGTAAATCTGCAGCAACCCGTGTTGAAGTAGATGAAGTTGTATCCTTTTGTTGATGATGATCGGTATCATCATTCGTATCATGAGTGACAGCGGAATACTTTGATACAACATGTTTCTCCCCTGTGAAATATTCATCAAACATTGGTCCATATAACATTTCCAACTCTTCAAGTGTCGTGTCCATTGTCATATCTGCTCTAGGAACATGTTCAGGAACCAGTTTTGAACTTGACGGGTTCATTGTTGTGGTCTTGAGTTCCGAGTTCCGTGCGGTTGTGCACAAAAGTCTTTTGTCGTTGTGGATCGGGACTTAAACTGTTTTGTTCAAGTGTCATTTCTTGCAATTCATCAAATCTGATATGAATAGACCCGACTATCAATTTTGTTCTCTTGTTGTATACTCTATATCCCTTAGACTGAGTTGCATATCCTACTAGAATGCATGCATCACCTTTCTCTTTCATCTTGTCCAGATTTTCACCATCTCGAATAATGTAACACGTACATCCAAAAACATGAAGGTTTTTGAGTGAAGGTTTGCGATCATTAATTATGTGATATGGTGTCTTTTCGTGTCTTGGGATAATTAAGGAACGGTTTTGTGTGTAACATGCGGTTGATACGGCTTCGGCCCAAAAGAATAATGGTAGTTTTGAAGCGGATAATAATGTTCGAGCAGCCTCAACTAAAGTACGATTTCGTCTTTCAACAACTCCATTTTGTTCAGGTGTTCAAGAAATAGATGTTTCATGTTCAATCCCTTCGGCTTCAAAATAATTCTTCAGAGTTGAATTCAAGAATTCTGTGCCTTTGTCAGTACGTACCACTTTTACTTGAGCTTGAAGACCACGTTGTATTAGCTTAAGGAAGTTAATGAGAACCTCAGGTGTTTCATCCTTGGACCTCAAGAAGTGAGTCCACGTGTACCTTGGGTAGTCATCGACATTTACCATAACGTATTTCTTCCCATTGATGCTTTGAACACGCATGGGGCCACACAAATCTATATGAAGAAGATCTAACCATACTTTAGAGCTTGGCGTAGTCTTTGTCTTGAAACTACTCCGTTTAGCTTTACAAAGCTCACAAGAAGTAAAAACATGATCTTTGATGAATTTCAAATTTGGAAGGCCTCGCACAATATTTTTTTTGGAAAGCAAGTTGATAGTATCAAAGTTAAGATGAGATAATCGTTGATGCCATAACGAAGCTTGAGTCGTTGAGGCTTTAGCCATGAAACAAACTGGAGTTGAAGATGTGGAGTTTTGTAGTGAAATAGTGTAGAGATCAGTACCCCGTGAACCGGTAAGTAAGTCATTCCCATCATAATCACGAACACAACATGTCTGGTTTCTAAAAGCAACCTCCAAATCTGCATCACAGAATTGACCAACCGAGAAAATATTGTGATTGAGCCCTTCAATGTAGTAAACCCTTTTGATTGTGATATTCCCCTGAACCAAGTCTCCATATCCTAGGATCGGTGCAAATTGATAATTTCCGAATCGGACCGTACCTAGGAACTTCTCCACGAAGTTAATTAGAAGCTTGAGATTCCCCGTCATGTGCTTCGTGCATCCGGAGTCCAGTATGAAGATAATTATTTTGATCACCTACAAAAGAATTATAACACGATGGAGCATTTGCAAAATTGGATTCCATGTTAGTTGTGATATCTGAATCATTAGTTTCCATAGTTTCATCACTTAAAGGCACACTAACGCTCGTTGTCACATTATATGTCCTAACTTTAGGCATCCATTTATATCCTGGAGGACATTGATTAGAGAACCACCATTTCCAAGACTTGCTAGCAAACTCATATAATTTCCTAATTCTGCTTCTAGGATTCTTAGTAAGGGAGTCTGATGCAATACTTTTCTTAGGGGGGGTTGCACCAGAATGGTCCACTTTGCGTTTGGGTTTTCTAACACTAATAGGCATCGTAGTTTGCTTCTTAGTTCTAGTATCTACGCCTTTGACATTATTCGAAACACACAAAGCATGATTAGCATTAGCACACTTTCCACATTTCACACAAACAAACTTAACATTCAAAGCATTCAAAGTCGAATCATTCAAATCGTCATTACATGCGATTACAAACGTTTTATTCTTAGAGACATTGAAAATCCTAGGATGGTATTCTATTTTCTTCATCTTCCCTTGACTTTTGTTTTGCCAAACCTTTTCATTCATGCGAGTGCTCTTAAGCTGAGGGACACTAGCAGTGAGGAATACTCCTGTAGTAAAAGACACACGTCTATTAGTGTTTCTAGAATTCTGAGGTAATTGAATTTCGTTGTTGTGTGTGGGTTTAGAGGCCAATCTATACATCCCTGGTTTAATCACATTTGTGTTCTTAATGCTTTGTGATCGAATATGTGTTTTGGGAGTATTTTGTAGTAACCTATCCTTCTCATCCGTCTTGGGGGCAAACCCAGGTTTTGAAAATGCAGAATTAGAGAAAACAGATGGTTTTCCCAAGACAGAGGGTCTAGTCACTTTGTGCGCATTGGGTTGTCTTACAACAGGTTTCTTAACACTAGGTTCCACAATTTTTCCACCCATTAGCAACAAGTTTTTTCAACTCTGCTATCGCTATTTCCCAGTCTTGTAACTGAGCTTTCAACTCTTTAATTTCCAAACTCTTTTCATTCATTTCTCGACACATTTGAGAAAGTTTTTCTTGTAATTTATTATCGTGTGGAAAACTTCCTATGTCTTTTTGCAAAGCAAGTTCAAGAGAATGACAATGTTTTTGAAGGAAATCAGTTTTGTGTTGAAGTAACTCAAAAGCCTTTTTATCAACATTTTCTTTACGTTTTGAAAGCTCAAGTTCAAGACGCTCACATTCTTTGATCTTATCAAGATATTTGCATGCAACATCCTAATATTCATCGATATCAACACAAGATTGAAGAGTAACACACAAAATATCTTTAGAGAGACATTCTTCTAATAGTAGATCATATTCGTTTGAAAAATCTGATTTGTCATTTTGAAGTTCATCAATTTCTTTTTCAAGAGACTCAACATATTTCAAATCATCAAACATTTCAGACCGAATCTATTTTTCAAACTCAAGAACATGTTCTTTTATTATCTTCATATTTGGTATTAAAAGTTATTTCACAAGCATAGTTATGTCGTGAGGAATCTCTGTTTTCCACTTATCCTTTTGACGTTTTTCCCAATTGCTTTCAACAATTGATATAACATTATCAATGTGGTGTTTAAGAAAACCAATTGTTTTTCTACTTTTGCTTTTAGAAGCATCAAGTGGCAAATAGTTAATATATTTAAAAACATTTGATTTCTTAGTGGCAAAATTTTTCTTCCATTGAATTCTTCGTTGTTTGCATTCAAGAAATAATTCCTCACGAGACTTCTATTTTTGTGGAGTGAAAAGACCATAAAGACTGTTTTCATAAGCATAATTATATGGTGTCACAAAGTCTTTGTTGACTGGTGATCTACTCTCCTCATCCCAAAGAGACGTATCTTCACTATCGAGGCTAGCTACTGGGCAATCATGATCGGTCTATTCGGACTCATCAAGATATAATTGAGGGTTTGTAGATCGAGCTTGTTCGAGGTACTTGGGGCTTGCAAAACTAGGTTGACCCTTAAAAAACGACCGATGTGCTATCATTCTAACGGTTTGAATAGACTCATGCGTTTTATAAACAACTTTTTTCAAAAAAGCGACTTGTTCTTCGAGATCCTTTACTTTTTCAGTATCTTTGCCTTGTCTATTTTTGAAATCTTGTTTTAATTTTTCAACCTCTTGTTTCTTTTCGTCAAGAATTTAGTAGAATCGGTGGTATTCATAGAAAGCCTCTGTTCAAGTTCATTAACTTTTGTTGTGGGAAGGTACGTTTTTTGACGTTCATCACTTAAGAAAACATTAAATTGACGTTTTTCTTTAGTTAACAAAGCAAGAGCTTCGTTGTATTTATTTTCAAAATCGTCCATTTTAACGTTAATAACACGACTTTTGTACCCCTCAAGCTCTTTGGTCTTTTGAAGAAGCTCAGCCCTATAACTATCAATTGTCTCACTAGATTTTATAAGAGCGGCTTTGCTTTCTTCAAAGTTTTGAGTGAGCGCTGCGTTTGCCTTCTTTAATTGCTTTTGACTCTTTCTATTTTCATTAACATCTTTTTGTAAACTAGCAATTAAATTAGCAAGCGCGACACGCTCCTCGTCATCATACTCATTTGCATGTTGATCATCCTCAAACTCATTATTGCACATGTCTGATGAATCGGGTGTGGTATTGCTATCAACCGTTTCCATCATACACGTGTCAGTAATTGTTGTTGGTAGATCACTATGCTCATGTGTATCACCAAACACATTATATTCATCATCATGTTGTACCTTATCAATTGGCTCGGTATCAAAGATAGGACCATTGTCATCTTCAGTGACGTTAAGTACCTCATGAATCTTTGCCATGTATGAATAATGTGCCTCGAGTTCTTGGTCTGAGAGTTCATCATCTGTGTCGTCAAGCATTTCTCCTTCCTCAGCTGATAGCTTGATCCCAGCTTCCATTTTCTTGCACAACAGCATTTTTTCCTTATGATAACCATAATCTTTGACCCTCTTTGGCTGCCTGGATTCCCTAGCCAAATGCCCATAACCTCGGCAGTTAAAACATTGAATCCCACTTTGTTGCACAACTTGAGTATCAACAGTTTCTCTATTTCCAACAATAGTAGCAACCCTCTGATTATCATACTTTGCGGGTTGTCGATCATACTTTGGAGGACTCTCAGCACGCCTTCGTGTGTAATTCCTTGGAGGACTCTGAGCATAGTTGTTCCTCGTGTTAGATGATGTTCTAAGGTTGTTGTTGGTGGGTTTGTAGATTTTTCTGTATTGCTTCATAATGAAAGCCATTTGTTGCTTGAATTCCCTATCCTTTTGAGCTAGTTCTTCTTCACTGTCTTCTTCGGATGATTGCTCAGGTGTGGGTGATGGTGCTCTTGCAACTTCTTTGCCTCGGGATCTTGTTGGAGCATGTGACTTAGAGATAGTGGATGATCGTGGTGATGATGATTGAGTAGAGTAGGTCTTTGGAGCACGAGAACGATAATCTGGGTAATGTTGAGTGGTAGATACCAAAGCAAGTGGATTTGAAACCTTTGCAGCACGTTCAGCTCGAAGTTCATTTGCTTTATTTTGAAATTGTTTCAAAATGTCAAATAGCGTATGATATGAAACTTCGTCTAACGTTTGTAGTTGTTTCACCAAGGTGACAAACCGTGTCCACTCTGGTTGAAGTTGCTGTAGAAACTGGACATTGACTTGCATGGTGGAAACTTGCAAGTTGTTTCGGGTCATATCATTCATCATTTTGTAGAATCGGGAGTAATAAGAATCAACCGATTCCCCATCCTTTGATGTAAACTTGCCAAAGTTCCAAAATATCTTAGTTTTCATGTCTTGTTTGTTAAGTGATTCACCTTGTTGCAATCTTTTAATAGCCGTCCACATTTCTTTAGCAGTAGGGCATGCATCAACCGTGGAATAAATATAATCTCCAATGCCACTGAGAATTAAGTAAATTGCTTCCTTCTCTGCATCAAACCAAGCACGGTTCTCTGGTGTGAGGTCGTTTCTTTTTTCATCACATTCATATGCGAGTTGTTCGTCAGTTGTGTCTGTGGCTGGTACTCTAGGAACTTGAATCCTTGAGAGTTTATAGGGTCCATCAAAAATACATTGCCTTAAAGCATCACCGTTAGGTTTTGTGTCAAGATAACGTAGAAAACGGGATTGCCATTGATCATATCGACCCGACACAAGCATTGGTGGTCTCTCTTTGTTACCCGCCACCATTATGTTGTTGTTCGTCACATGATATTCTGTAGTAGAATCCATCTCAATATTCTCTGAAATGATGAAGTGAATATGGATCTTAAGTAGATGTGTTATAGTGATTGTTGTTGAAGAGAAAAAGTGTTGAAATCCCTTAAAAAATGTTATTCAAAAACCAAAAAATTCTCCAAGACCAAAAAACACACGAAAATTTTTCAAAAACATGTTTTTGAAAAAATCTTTAATTCACCGGAATACCCATCGCAATGTCTATCGAAATGTGGTATCGGAATGTTATATCGGAATGTTGTCGGAATGTACTATCGGAATGCTGTCGGAATGTACTATCGGAATGTGCTGTCGGAATATCCTATCGGAATGTCCTATCGGAGTACTCAATCGGAGTATCCTATCGGAATAATCAATTGGAATAACTGTCGGAATATTAAAACCCTTTTCCGATGGATTTCTGTCGGAATATTAAAGCCCTTTTCTGATGGAATTCTGTCGGAATACTTGTACAGTTCCGAATTTTTTAGGTAAAAAAAAGTGAGATTTTTGACAAGAAATCCGTGATTTTAACCAACCGAAAGCAACCAAATCTCTACCACAACTATGTAGGAGATTTATATCAAGATTTAGAGCATGGAAAACACAAAAAATTTGAATTCGAGAGATGAAATAAGGATCAAAACATTCGAATCAAATAAAAACACAACAACCAATCACAAATCTACCCCATGGCGATTGATACCAATTGTTTTCCCATATAATTTGTGATGATTAAACAAGAAAGGTAGATAGAAGATGGATGAATTCTATAGAGAGAAAGTAGAGAGAGAAAAGAGAGAGAAGTGTGTGAAACTTGGTGAATATTAGATTAGAGAAGAATGAGGAAAATGAACCAACCAACCTTTCCTTACATGCAAGAAGAGATATTTATAGCCTTGCCTACATGTGGCATAATGGGTTATATGATAATGGGTCGGGCTTTCCTTTTAGGTTTTAGTTACTTATGAATGAACTTTAGCTTAAAGTTAAGCCCGTAAAACACGACTAACCTACTACCTATTACAACGTTCTAAAATACGATACATAATAAACATATGACCGAGCATTCTTGTTTGACTCATTATTCTGAGGCTAACAGTATCACTGACAGGGTATAGGGTGGCTAAAGCATCCTTGACAGTTTTCTTGTCAACGACTTCTGCTGAGTACCAAAACTCTCGAAGATATTCTTGGTAAAGGATGGGAGGAGACTTGGTGAATGTCGTACCCAAGTCACAGTTCTTCATGAAATTTACCAGATCGACGTATGATTCGTTTGGTGCTTTAAGCCATCCAACCGAATTGTTGGATGCTAGAATACTCTCATTGAGTTCGAACGAAACGTTGGATGCTTTTGATACAGAAAACTCCATGTAAGATGATGGTGACGAGGATGATGAACACTAGGGTTTTGAGATTGGTTAGAGAGAGAGAGAGAGAGTTGTGTGTGTGAGAGATTGTGAAATGATGAAAGTAAATAATCCCAATGAATATATATAATCACAATTAAAAAACAGTTTTTCACCCGCATTAAATATGTAGGGGGTAACAAACAGTTTCATATGTGGGACCCTTGACCTTTCAAACAGTTGTATCCTCGTAAATAGAAAAAGTACACATTTAATAATGAGAATGTTTTTCGTATTCAATTCAAATGTAACTACCTAGTTACTTCAGGAAAAACATTTAATAATCAATCGGACATCATTTATAACACTTTGTTTATCAGCCAAAGACTTACCAATATTTAGCATACCCAGCTCAGCAACTAACCTATTGAAAGTGGGTTCAGCCAAAGGCTTGGTAAAGAGGTCAACTAGTTGTAGCTCTATGAGGACATAATGTAGCTCAATATCTCATTTTAAGATATGATCCCTGATAAAGTGATACATGATGTCGATGTGTTTGGTTCTAGAGTGAAGCATGGGGTTGCTTGAATTTGCTATGGCACTTGTGTTGTCACAGAAAATGGGCACCTTGCCATAGAGAATTTCATAATCAGCCAACTGACTCTTCATCTAAAGGACCTGTGCACAACAACTTGCAGCTGCAACATATTCAGCTTCTGCTGATGACATAGCCCCAAAGTTTTGCTTCTTTGCACTCCAACCAACTAACTTTCCTCTAAGGATCTGACAACTTCTAAAGGTACTCTTTCTATCGATACAACATCCAACATAGTCTGAGTCTGAGTAGGCTTTAAGATCAAAGCCTGATTCTTTTGGATACGACAGACCTAAGGATGGTGTTCCTTTGAGGTACCTGAAAATTTTGTTGACAACTACTAGATGAGATTCTTTTGGGTTAGCTTGGTACCTTACACAGAGACATGCGGAGAATTAGATATCTAGACGACTGGCTGTGAGATACATTAGTGACCCAATCATGCCTCTATACATAGTCTCATTAACAGAGACTCTTGATTAATCAGGATCCAAGTTGCTGGGTGGAAGCATGGGGCATTTCACTTATGCACAATCAGTCAAGTCATATTTTGTAAGTAAATCCTTAACATACTTTTCTTGAAAAATGGAAATTCCTTTAGGACATTGTTTAATTTGAAAACCCAAAAAGTAAGTTAATTTATCCATCATACTCATTTCATATTTCTTGGTCATTAATTTAGCAAAACATTTACTAAGATTAACATTTATTGACCCAAAGATGAACCATCCACATATATTTGTACAATGATAAAATCACTTTTATCCTTGAAGGTAAAGAGTGTTTTATCGATAGAACCCCTGACAAATTTGTTATCAGTTAAAAAAAGTAGACAACGTTTCATACCAGGCACTGGGTGCTTGTTTTTTTTGCATTTATTCAATTCTCGTGTTCGTTTTGTCTTGATATTGTCGTTTTCTTGTGATTTTTTGATATCCGTGCCTGCACATAAACAAACAACAAAACACATACACAAAGCACATATTTGATGATTATTTGATTATTTTAAGCGCGTTTAAGAGGAAATAAGATGTGTAATTAGAGCACACCAGCATGTTTTGTTTTGTGTAACGATTAACGATTTCTGAGATATTTAATTTTTTTAAAATAAGTTTTTTTAAATAAAAAATAGATGACTGTGATTGGTAAATCTTTTATATAATAAAAGAATTAGATTATTTGAAAATTTTAGTAAAAAATGGAGGTTGTAGAAAAAACAATTGAACCAATCAAATGACTTGATTTTGACACATAAGCAAAATCGAGGATATGATTGGTCGAAAAAAGTAAAAAATGAGTTGAACTAGTCAAAATTAAAATTTTTGGTGGAGGAATTTGATGAAAACACACAAAGATATATGTGTCAACTTTGTGAAAATAAAAACTTAAAAAAAGAGTAGGGGATTAATAAAACTTTAATGGTTGAATTTTAAATAAATTAGATGAACTTAAGTGTAAACTTATTTTTTCATAATTTTTAGTAACTTTATAAAATAAACAAAAGACCCACTTAAACTTTATATACTCTAGACTTTATATTTTAAAATACAACATATATGTGATATTAAAAAATCAACAAGTCACATAACTATAAATATTTAAATAAGAACACAAATTATTGTCTATTTCTATTTTGACACTTAACAAAGTCACTCAATGCAATTTACGTAAAGTAATATTAACATGAATATAAATATCAAAATAAAAACAAGATCTCAAACATCGGTGTGAGATGAAAATAAATAGACGAGATTCTACATATTACAACAACATTACTGTTTGAAGGTCGTTATTTTGCTACTAAACACACAATGTCTAGAAAATGATAGCTAAAATTTCAGTTAAACAAACTCAAATCCTTTGTGCAACAAATATTTACACAAAATATCAATTAATATTATCACATAATGAAAAATCATGTAAAACTCGCGTGTCAAAAAGTAGCGTAACTATTTAAGTATTAAAATTTTAATATTTTTTTTTATAAAACAATATTAAGTATTACAAAATTATAATGTAAATGATTTGTTAATTAATAACTAAAATATAATTATTTAAAATTAAATATTAAAAGTAAAAAGAGTCAAATTCGAAAATAAAAAATTTAAGTGAGTTTATATTAATTTACACGGTGCACAATAAAACAACAATATAATCAAATATATAAACAAATATTTTTAAATAATATAATATTAAAATCGGAATAACGAATAATTTATCCTTTATATTTATTAAAACTAGTTAAATTTATACTAGAATGGTTTAACTTTTGTCTATTCGTGCCCCTACCCCAAATTCTTTTTTCTTATATTCAGTGTTTTTTTTTTCAAAATGAAAGAAAAGTTCTCATTTAATTTTTTTACTTATTTTTATACTTTGGGAACTTTTTAGCTCGATGATAAAAATCTCTCAAATACAAAGAAGAAAATTAAATTGATGCCGTCGTTCACTAGAGAAAAGTTCTATAAGGAACATGTATCCAAAAAAGAACAAAGGAAGCAATCTCCACCATCCAATATTAATCTTTTTAAATTTAATTAAAAAAACACATTTTCATCCTATTTCTTAAAAATTAAATATCTCTCAAACTGTTAATCGTTATGAAAAAATAATTATACCGTCACGACGGGAATTAAATTATCTTTCCATAGATATGCACTTCTATATACTTTCGGCAAACTTTTTTTAAAAAAATTCGTAAAAAAATCACATGTAATTCTCGAAAAATTACATGTAATTCTCGAAAACTCATGTTTGATTAATTATTTTAAAAATCACATTTGAATTTGTAACGTCACATGCGATTTGTGAAATCACATGTATTTTTTTTGACGAGAATTTCAACATTGTAAAATCGTTAAAAGTATATGAAAATAACCGTCTATTAAATGACAAAAATATTTTCGTTATTATTTTAAAACCACACGTGATTTATGTGAATTACATTAAAATGTTCGAATCACATGTAATTTTGTTAATATATTAAAATGTTTGTTGCCATTAATATAAAATATGTTCATTTTACCGGGGTGGAGTCCCATTTACCCAAAAAAAATATATGTAAAACAAATTGGCTTCTGAATTACATGTGATTCGGTGATAATTACATGTGATTTTGCTTGCATTACATATGATTCAAGCATACCGAAACCGTAACTTTTTCTAACAAACCCACATTAGATGAATCACATGTGATTTTTTTAATCACGTATTATGTTTTCATTTATGTAAAATATATAAAACAAATTGGCTTCTAAATTACATGTGATTTTGTTTGAATCACATGTAATTCTGCTTGAATTGCATGTGATTCGGTGATAATTACATATGATTTTTCTTGCATTACATGTGATTCAAGCATTCCGAAACCTTAACTTTTTCTAACAAACCCACTTTAGATGAATCACATGTGATTTTTTTAATCACATGTAATCTTGTTAATATATTAAATTGTCTGCTTGAATTACATGTAATTCGATGATAATTACATGTGATTTTGCTTGCATTGGATCACATGTAATTCGATGATAATTACATGTGAATTTGCTTGCATTACATGTGATTCAAACATTTCAAAACTTTAACTTCTTCTAACAAACCCACTTTAGATGAATCATATGTGCTTTTGTTTGAATCACATGTAATTTACCACGAATTACATGTAATGCAAGCAAATTCACATGTAATTATCATACATGGATCACAAGATAGCATACATGGATCACAAGACCACTTTAGATAGCATACATGGATCACAAGACCACTTCGGAAGGATGGATGATGTGAGGAATGGAGAGAAAATGTTATTTACCACGAATCACATGTGATTTACCACGAATTACATGTGATTTATCACGAATCGCATGTGATTTACTTGGTTTTTAGATTATTGGTATTAAAGTTGAAAATAAAAATCTATGAAAACATGTAACTTAAAAAAAGACTAACGCGTCAAATGGGACGAAAGTTAGATGTAAAGTTATGTGAGTCTACATGAATCACATGTGATTTAAAGCAAAATTACATGTAATTATTTATAAAATCACATGTGATTTAAAGCAAAATTACATGTAATTTTGTATAAAATCACATGTAATTTGAGGAAAATTACATGTAATTATTTATAAAATCACATGTGATTTGAGCAAAATTACATGTAATTCACACAAAATTACATGTAATTTTCATTCAACACTAACTAACCACTTTATTACAAAAATTATATGTAATTCATACATAATTACATGTAATTCACACAAAAGTTAACGATCTACTGTGTTAAAAATTCTCGCCAAAAAAATTACACGTAATTTTCGAAAATTACATGTAATTTTCCGAGAATCACATGTAATTTTTTATGCGTAAATTTAAAAAAAAGTTTGCCGAAAGTGTATAGAAGTGCCTATCTATAGAAAGATAACTTAATTCCCGTCGCGATGGTATAATTAGTTTTTCGTAACGATTAACGGCTTGAGAGATATTTAATTTTTAAGAAATAGGATGAAAATGGGTTTTTAAATTAAATTTAAAAAGATTAATATAGACCATTAGATGGAACTTGAATGGATGGTTGAGATTGTTTCCTTCCTTCTTTTTTGATGCATATTCTATAAGGATCTCACCTCCCGTTCACTATTTAAAACAAAATAAATTAAAGCCAGGTGTTAACTAAACATTTTGAAACAAAAGGTAAAAATATAAAACAGGTCGACATTAACATTTGAATACTGTATATATCTAGCCACCCATCACAATTATGAAACCCTAGCCTCGGATCTAAAAAATCCAATCACTAAATAAATAAAAAAGATGACGATTTTGTATAGTATAGTGGCTCGGGGATCTTTAGTGCTAGCGGAATTCAGTGGGACCCCCACAAACGCTACAACGATCTCAAGACAGATACTTGAAAAGCTGCCTGGAAATAACGATGATTTGAATGTTTCGTATTCGCAAGATCGATATATCTTTCATGTTAAAAGGACTGATGGTTTGACTGTTCTTTGTATGGCTGATGATGTTGCTGGAAGTAAGCCCTTTTCTTCTTCTTTGAATTGTGTGTTTTTCTAGACTTTTCATGGGTGTTTGGTTTTGGGTTTTTAATTATTGCTTTTATAAAGCTCTCATTAGATCAGATTAGATTACATTCGTTTATTAGTTCAAACCATCACCAAATGGCCTAGTTATAACAAGAGGTCAATGGTTCAAACCTCTCTAGGTTTGTACATTTGGGTGGCCAGGGAAGGGTCGGAAACGGTCCCGGGGTTAACCCGGTGAGGCCGCACACATCTGAGTAAAAAGGCCCGGGTGACCTGAAACAGGAAAACCACAATCGTTGACCCGTTATCCGTTTATTAGTTGTGCTAAACACTAGAAATCAAATTGGCTAATGCGATACTCTCTCTCTTTTTTTTTGGCAACCATGATTTTTTGACCTTTTCGCCGACTATTCCACTGGGTTTAAACCCACCGCCACACAGACTCAAACCAGACTCAAACCAGGTAAAGCCCTTCCTTTGCAAGAGGTTTGCATGGCCACTTCAAGGTTGTTTGCACCTAGCATGAACTGAACTTGAGACCTCACACATTTTAAAGTGATAGTCACAAGCCCTTTTGCCTTTAGGCTACCCTTGAGTGGTTAATATATTCTCTTTTTGGGGCTTCTGCTTTCAAAAAGTACTTACAACTCCTTGAAATTCAGTACCTCGGCACATAAGATGGTTGGTTGGATAAAGTTGCTGTTTTCGATTAAAAAATTTGAGATGGTTGGTTGGAAAGCTGAATTGTGTATGTTTCTTGATGCTTTATGGGTGTTTCGGTACAGGTTTAAGAAATATATGATCAGATATTGTGTGTTGAAAATTTATCTTAGTGGCTTAAAATGGTTATATATGATTTTTGTTATTATAACTTAAACAATTGAAATTATTTAGTGAATCCCGAAAAACAAACAACCTAATTTTATTCAGATTCAGACTTTATGACCACCTTTTACCAATAAGATGTGGTAGTCAGATTCAAAACATCTTAATGAAACAAACACCACCTAAGTTTGGGGTTAAAGAAAGTGGACTTAAGATTAATTTTGCTAAACACTAGGAAACTAGCTAATGTGAGTGGCTCAGTATTTTCTCTTTTTCAGCCATGAAGAGGGTGTTTGGAATTCGTTTTTTTTTTCTTTTTTTCTTACACTTATATGTATAAATAACTACTTATAAGATGTTTGAAAATAAGTATATTAGCAAATAGTGCGTGGATATGCATATTATGTAAAAATGCTAGTACTCGTGAACAAATTCTTAATAGAATTACATAATTAGTAGTCTCACACATGCACGACTATCATGACGTGGTGTGGTGAGGCTAGTGACTTGATATCTGAAAGTATAACATACATGATGGGCACACTTAATTGCTAGTTACACTACTAAGTATAGAAGGCTCTAAGCTTAGTATCTGTTGATTTGTAAGTTGTTAGTCACTAACATTGTATTTTGTCACTGTAGCAATTTGGGTGTCTTCTTATGTCATTAACATTGTTTGTTTGCAGGGAGAATTCCTTTTGCATTTCTCGAAGACATTCATCAGAGATTTGTCAGGACTTATGGCCGAGCAGTTCTATCCGCCCAGGCTTATGGCATGAATGATGAGTTTTCAAGGGTTCTAAGTCAACAAATGGAGTATTACTCAAATGATCCTAATGCAGATAGGATAAACCGTTTAAAAGGTGAAATGGGTCAGGTGAGTACATCATATCTAGATAAACCATTATCTTATCTACTAATGGTCATATCTGTTAGATATGGCTTTGAGGGTGGTTTTGTATTTTGGATCATAGTTGATTGATTTTTGTCTAATAAACAGGTACGCACCGTCATGCTTGAGAATATTGACAAGGTTTTAGACAGGGGTGATCGCTTGGAGTTGCTGGTAGATAAAACTGCTACGATGCAAAATAATACACTGCGCTTCAGAAAGCAGACTCGCCGGTTTAGGAGTTCAGTCTGGTGGAGAAATGTCAAGCTCACGTAATATTTCCTAAACAATGCCCTTCTTTTCTGAAAATGTGTTTGTCAGTTTTACTTGTTTCATCTAGTAGGAAAAGCTTCTAGTCGTGTGATACTTCCTATTAGAAGTGATAATATTGACCTATAACCGATTTATATAAATGGTCGAACTGGCTTTAACTCATCTTAAACAGATCAAATGGGTCAATTTCAAAAATATGTTGAATGGACAAAAAAGTATTCGCAGGTCATTCAAGCGGACCTGACATATTACAACCAGTGAATAAAAAAAAATGACCCTTAAGTGAATTGGACGAGGTTGAAAGTTTAGACTCGTAACGATCACCATTATGAAAACATCTAGTATGAAATTTCTATAGCCACTCCAAATTGTGTGCATAACTGTAGGTTCTGTTTAAAATTACGTCAAATATTGCAGAGTTTTTTTTATTCAAGTCATCAAGTGTGAATCCTGATTTTTACGTGGGCTAATTGATGATAAGTTCTACTCAAATACTAAATCTACATGTAGCTCACATCATTGAAGCTCTATTTTTTTTTATCAAATATTCCATTTTGTGGGTCCAATTTCCATATCTCCTTGCATCCAAGATATACAACTTACAATTTAAATCTTCATTTCTAGCATCACTTATAAATGGTCTTATAAATGAAAATGGCTGAAATGAATCTGTATCTCATTGTCTATTAAACTAACAGACACCCTAATCTATTCTTCAGAGCAGATTACAGAGTGATATGTTGCAACTTGTCTACAGGATAGGTGCCTGATGTTTTCTTTGCACTTTTATAAGTAGGCTTTTATAGCACAAATTATTACCAACTCGTTTTATCCATTTTTCTGTATAATATAATATATTGGTGAGTAATTCTTAACCAAAAAACATATTACGAAGTTGATGGAAATTTATTTTTGCTAAAGCTATGTAAGATATGATATCTATTTGAATACACCCGAACGCCCATTCCACCTGTTACCTTTTAACAATTTTTTTTATCCATTTGACGCTAGAAGATAGCCCACATTTCTACTCCGTACCTTATAATTAACAGGACACGCATATACTTAATTGACTCATTAGTGGACAAATGAGTGTACAAATATAATTTCGCTTTATGTGCATTATATCTTTTTTCTTGCTACATAAGAAATGGAGTAATATATTGTGTATTACATGTGTATAATCATAATTCGTAAAAATTAACTTAATAGCCTTTCCATTTCAGCCCGCGGACTAAAGTATTGACGTGTTAATGCAGGATTGCTCTCATATTGCTTATCCTGGTGATTATATATGTGGTACTGGCATTTGTTTGCCATGGGGTTACACTTCCTAGTTGCATATAATGGAGGATTAGTGGAATGAAAAAAAGAAGGGGTTAACGTTTAGAGCTCTGATTTTCAGTATGGAATTGAATTAAATCGATAATTGAGCTTTTGTTTGAAGTAAACCGACTCTGATTTCAAATTCCGATGTTTTTAAACATCATGTCCACGTAACGTGTGGGATTGCTTTCTTTGGTATCTTTCGTGTGAAGTTGTTCAGTTTCTCATTCTTGTGAAACTCTCATTGCAGGCTTGCATATCTGTATCATTATTATATTATTGTAACTATTTATATCAGCCATTGTGGAGGTCGTTGGTTTAAATTATATTTTTTCATATTCTTGGTCTGTTTCAATTTTATGTACAAGAACAACTTATATTTGTGTATGATAGGAGGGTTTGCTTTAATTTGACGATTGGATTTTCATTTTGAAACATGTTATTTTTCTCTTATTTCATTGACTGATCCAAGCAGCTTCGGTGTACTTAGAAACATGGTTGCCGGGAATCTAAGTGATTCATGTCGCCTTTGCACACTACTTCAAGTGTAGTTCTGTATGTGTGCAAGACTGCAAGTGCCTGCGTCCATTAGAAATTAAAGCCTGCATAAACAATGGGCTTTCTGCACACTGCCTTGTGATCTTGAAACTCAAAAGCAATGTTTTTAACCCGGGTGGACTCTGTCGGTTCAATCGGTTGAATCATTTTCGGTCGAAAAACTAGGTTAAATTAAACCAGGTAATCATATTTTCAAAACATGGTTACACCCGCCGGGTTTAGATGACCCGAGTCAACCTAGTTCTCAAAACTTGATTGGGTTTCGGTGTTTTCGTATTTTTTACAAATAAAGTATGCTAATTAATAATTATACATATTTGCGACGTAATTGTACTTTTACGTATTATATTTGTTGGTAAATATCTTATATACTTAATACATGGAAGATCTCATGCTAGTCGTTGCAAATGTAACTTTTTTTTAGAAAACATGTTGACTCAAGTCGAATTGGTAACCTGGTGACTCGGTGAATTTGAATTTGCACCATAAAGAATGAAAGTAACATATCAAAGGTTATAATATATACGCAAAAGAGAAACTTCTTATCAAAAAACCTTATACTGCATGACCTTAAACAGAGTTTAGCCCGTATCACAGAAGTCAGAAGACACGCCAGAAGTCCGTCCATGAACTTGAAATTGAGTGTAGCTCGTGCGACACATGACAACAAACAAATTCTACCCTGTCCGTTTTAAATTTATAAAAAGCAACCAAAGATAAGATCGAAGAGAATGAAACGCTCAAAGTTCACATTGTTGAAGCAAATTTCTCCGGCTAGGCTGCTACTAGCGAATTCACTTCGGTCACAATGATG
Source organism: Glebionis coronaria (assembly GCA_025667525.1). NCBI lineage: Eukaryota > Viridiplantae > Streptophyta > Magnoliopsida > Asterales > Asteraceae > Glebionis > Glebionis coronaria. The sequence continues at coordinate 188,712,281 of CM046879.1, read as the reverse complement.
ATGTGCAAGTCTCTTGGTCTCGAACCTAGAAACACAAGGTAGCACACGTTAGCCTCGTCCCAGGTTTGACCCCGAGACCAAGCTCCGGTGTGAGAGTAAGTAACTGTCACAAAGCTGGTATCCGGTGTGGAATACCGGAAGACATAGTTGTATTAATGGTGAGTAGTTAGTACAGAGTAAGTGGTGTGTGTGTTAAATGTGGAGGTATTTATACTACTTTGTAGTGCATACCTGGATGTGTGGTCACATCAGTAGACTAGGCACCAAGTCCTAGGTTACGCAAATCCCTGTAATCGATGGATTTGTTTCCCCAAGGGCGGCGGCGCTTCTCTTTACCTGTTGGGTAGACGAAGGTCCCCTAGATAATGTTGTGGTTGCTTTTACTTTTCCTTGGCCCTAGTCTTGGTTATTAAATGCTTCGCTGACATTATATCAGTCCTATTAAATGCTGGAAGGTTTCGGTATCGTTGCGGGGAAGTGTATGTGTCCGGAGGCATTGGCCGGAGACATACGCGAACATATCCCCCAGTATCGTAGCGTTAGGGACAGCTAGCGGTATGATACTTTAAACGTGCTTCGCCCGAACAGTAACGGGTTTAATAAATGCGAGTCGCCCTTCTGACTTCACATTAATTGGTTTTGTCTTTTGGGTTTCTACATTGTCGGCCACCAAGAACTTTGGTCTTCGTTTCATCGTCCAGGATCTGCTTCCACGTGTCCCACTTTCTTTTCAACGGTGCATATCGATTATGGGAAATTGTGCCACGTCTCTTCAATGTTCCCTTTCTCCATATAAATAGTTGCCTTTTCTCATTTTTATCATACTTTCCTCTCTTCTGTTTCCGCCATTGTTGTTCTTCCTTCAAGATTTACCTTTTCAGCAGGTGTGCACTTCTTCTTATTCCCTCTTTTTGCTTCGAATTTTTGTTATGTCTAGTGATGACTCCGAAGGCGAGGCCTCCTTTCGTGATCCTAAATGCGATATGCACATTAGGGTTTCTACCCTGTCTGGTGATGACCTCAAGAAGATATGTAGGAAATATCTTATCCCGGATGAGCTTCGTCCTCGCTTGCCTGACCCTCTTCTTACCATGAATAACCTTCCGGACCGCTTTATTGGCATCTATGAGGATTATCTAAAACATGGAGGACTTCGTATTCCTTTTTCTACCTTCTTCCTATCCCTGATCCGTCATTTCCTCGTACATATTTCTCAACTGGTTCCTATGAGCGTCAACCGTGTTATTATGTTCGAGATTCGTTGTCGAAGTTTGGATATAGCCTGTACAGTGAATTTGTTTCGTGTTTTCTATAGACTAAGTAAGCAAGGACATTTGTTTTCATTTGAAAGTCGATGGCCTCAACGGTATGGTAAGTGTTTGACGGAAACTACCTCGAGTCTAAAGCTTTGGAAGCACAAATGGTTTCTCATTGACCGAAGGGCAATTCCTCACGCTATGCCTTGGAGAGACAGGGATACGGATGTTCGTGATGACTTCCCTACCACCTTTAATGCAAAACATGCACAGTTGCTTGCCGATAATCCTATTTTGCTTTGCTCTCCTCACAGACATTTGTTGTTCCTGGCTGGTTTATGGTTCCCTTACGAGAACCCTCCTTTCCGTCGGATCGTAGTTGATCTTGATAAAAAGGGTATTTTGCATATATATTTTCCTTCACTTACCGCGGGCTCTTGTTGCTCGCTCTAACCGCTATCTCCTTTTTATGCAGAGCTTACCATGGATGAGTTCATCAAGTTACCATCATTTGATAATGCCAAAGTGGGGAGGGACGAGAATGCAACTATGGCTACGCCCACGCCGAGGGTTACGCAACCGCTACCGCTGAACACTCCTATTCCAAATTTGACTCCTTAGAAAGAAGCCGTTACTAAACCAGATCCGAAGATCTTGGCAGCCCGACTGCGTAACGAGGGCAAGAATCCGATGATAGCCACGAAGAAAGGACCCGCTGGGGGTGAGCCTTCTGGGCGTCGATCGAAGAAGAAGGCTGGTAAAGCTCAGGTCTCGCCCGACACTGAAGATACTGAAGTTCATTCAAGCCCACCTCTCAATCATTATCATCCTTCGGGGTCCGGTGGTGAACATAGTAAAACCAGTGGTAAGGAGACAAAGACCCCCCTCACATCAACTTGAGTGACCATTCGTCTCCTTCTCATGATGATATTCATGACGATGATGTTACAGGTGTGTTTTGGTTTCTCATGACCCAGTTTGTCCCTAAATGTTGTATTTATATGTCTTTTATGTTGTTGTATACTCCCTTTGTCCAGGAGACGTGCAGGGTCCTTCTCGCCGGTTTGTGGCCCCATGGCGTTTGAACGAGGATGTACGCATTGATTCCCATTACTCTGCCCGAGAGTTGTTGTTTCACCTGCCCACCCCTGCGGAACAAGCTGCGTTAGCCTCCCTTTCGAATTATGATGTTTTGAGTCACGCCTATCAAACCCTTGCTCGAAGCACACTCACTGTGTCCGAATTGATGAAGAGGTATGAGGCTCTTAGCCGAGAGCACTCCCGTTTGTCCGCGGTTCAGCAGGGACCCCAAGGGCATTTTGCTACCGGAAAGACAATGCTTGATCGAATGGCCCTAACGCACAAGAAGCTTGAGGATAACTACAATGGCTGTCTCGCCCGGGAGCAGGAACACCTTGGTGTTATCGAGAGGCTAGAGAAAGAGGTCGAGGACTCTGGAGCCATGATTGTTGCAAAGGATGAGAAGATTGCGGAACTGGATCATCTCTTAGGTGCAAGTGCTCAAGGTCACATTAAAGATTCTGACAAGATTAAAGAGCTTGAGTCCGGCAACAAACACTTGACTTCTCTTCTTGCCCAAGCTGAGGTAGACAAACAGGTTCTGGTGAGGGATGGCTTCCCCATACTTGTGCGTAAGCTTCTTGCTAGCTATGAGTATAGGAGGTCCCTTTATTTAGGTGCCGGTGGGATGTATAATGCAGGATTTCTCAAAGTTGTGGAGTTCGGGCGCACACCAGAGCAAGTTGCTGCTGCCATTGCCGCTGCTGATAACCTGAACATAGAGATGGCCAAATCTTGGAAGGAGGACTTCATGGCTTTATTTTCAGTAGAGTATCCCTTCGTAGCCAAGGTGTCAGTGACCAACAAGCTTTCCGTCATTGATATCATGCAGCTAGCTCCAGCTGAGAAACCCACTGCTCTAGTGCCGGAGAATCCTCCTGTGACCGGAACTGCTGATACTACCAAGCTCTCGGCAAATGGCCCTGATGGTGATGACCAACAGACAACGGTGAATGATGGGGGTGTCCCATGAATTGAAGGCCCGGAATGCCGGTGCACTTTGTAATCTGTCATCTTTAAAACAATAGTTGTTTGTAATAAATTCTTATTATTTCTGGTTTTTCGAACAAGTTCCATCCCGTACTTCATGTATGACAGCTTTATCCTTTAATGGTTATCTTTCTTCTTTACATTGTCTTTTTCTTTGCTATGACTATTATGCTTGTTAGTTACCGGAGCATATTTATAGAGTATACCCAGATATTTGTGTACTTACACATGTGTTTCATGTGTATGTGAGAGACATCGGCACCGGGCCGCTTTTGATTTGTCTCCGGATTGCTATATAAGCGCATCCAACACTTGTACGTCTACATTTGTGTTTTTTTGGGAGACATCGGTACCGGACCGCTTTTAATTTGTCTCCGGATTGCCCCTTGGGCGCATCCAAATATGTGTATTGACACTTATGCCTTTTTAGGCTTATATGGAAGACATCGACACCGAGCCGCTTTTGATTTGTCTTTGGATTGCCCTTTGGGCGCATCCAACACTTTAAAGCGTATTTAAATACCATTCGGTTAGCTAGGCCGAGGTCTATAACTACTGCAATTAAATATGCTTAACGGAAGAGTTTTCATTCATTAAAACGTAACAAAGGAGTTGATAGAATAAGGTTCTCATTACATAAAACATTTCTGCAAATTGGTAGCGTGCCAAGTGCGCGGTATCTCCTTTCCGTCCATGGTTTCCAATTTGTACGATCCGGTTTGGTAGGCTTCCACGACCCTGTAAGGTCCTTCCCAGTTGGGACCCAGCTTTCTGATCTTCTCCTGTCGGCTGGCCATGTTGAGACGGTAGACAAAGTCTCCGACCTTGAAGGAACAAGGTCTAACACGCTTGTTATAGTACTGCTCGACCTTCTTTTTGTATTTAGCTTCTTGTATGGCCGCAGTCTCCCTCCTTTCTTGGAGCAGGTCCAAGTTTAACCTTAGCTCTTCTTCATTTGTGCTTTCATCAAATAGTAAGGTTCTTGCGGAAGGAATGCCTATTTCCGCCAGGATCACAGCTTCACTCCCATAGGTGAGGCTGAAAGGAGTTTCTCCATTACTGGTTTTGAGCATAGTCCGGTGGGCCCATAACACATGAGGCAATTCGTCTACCCATCCGGTCAGCCTTCTCCCCAATCTTGCCTTTAAACCATGCATGAGAGATTTGTTGGCCCTCTCGACCAGACCGTTGGCCTGTGGGCGTGCTACCGCGGTAGTCATTTGCTTAACATGCCATTTGTCACACCATTTCCCAAAGGATCCGTCTATTAACTGCTTGCCATTATCCGTGACTATCACCCCCGGTAATCCGAACCTGCACACAATATTTTCCCAGGCGAACTTCTTGACCTCCTTCCCGGTTATCTTGGCCACCGGCTTGGCTTCAATCCATTTGGTAAAGTAATCAATGGCTACTATCACGAACTTGATGTTGCCAGAATTTCCGCTGATTGGTCCTAATATATCCATCCCCCATTGTTAAAAGGGCCATGGTGATGTTATCGAAGTCAAATTGGTCTTGGGGAGCTTTGGTATGGGACCATGTATTTTGCATGAGTCGCACTTAGAGATCTCGTCCCATGCGTCTTGGTGCATTGTGGGCCAAAAATAGCCTTGCCGCATTATCTTTGCAACCACTGATCTTGCTCCAGCGTGCATTCCGTAAGCTCCCTCATGAACCTCTCAGATGATATAATTTTCTTGCAATGGTCCGACACACCTTAGCATTGGAGATAGGTATGATTTTTTGAACAATACCCCATTTTCCATGGCATATTGGGGTATTTTCATCCTTAGGTTTCTTGCCTTTTCTAGATCTTGCGGCCATATACCTTCTTCCAAGCACCTTTTGATAGGCAACATCCAACATTCTTCCTCCTCTTCCACTATGTCATTAACCTCCTGTACATCAATGGACCTTGCGTCCAAAGCTTCCACCAATACCTCCTTGATTAGGTGGTTGAATGCAACCGAAGCAAGTTTGCTTAGGATATCGGCCTTTTGGTTTTTATTCCGGAGGATGTGCTCAATGTTGAACTTTGTGAAGGTGAGAAGGCGTTCTTTGACCTTGGCCAAATACTTAGACATTCTATCATCGCTTGCTTCAAACTCTCCTTTGATTTGACAAGCTACTAGTTTGGAGTCTACTTTGGCTTGTAATTCTTTTACCCCATCTTCTCGGCCAACCGAAGTCCAGCCAGGAGAGCTTCATATTCAGCCTCATTATTTGAACAATTGAAATTGAACCTTAAAGCGTATGTGAATTCCACTCCTTCCGGATTGATTAGCACCAAACCGGCGCCAGCTCCCTTACTATTGGCTGCTCCATCTGTGAACAGAACCCACTGAGCTTCTAGCTCTTCCTCCTCAGAGATCTCATAGATTGTTGCAGCCTCTTATTGATCTAGGGGAGCCTCATTCAGGAAGTCTGCTAACACTTGACCTTTGATAGAATTCCGAGAGACATAGAATATTTCATATGTTCCCAATTCCACTGCATACTTTGCCAGCCTTCCAGAGGCTTCGGACTTGCTTAATATTTGTTTCAAAGGCTGGTCTGTTATGACATGGATGTCATGAGCTTCGAAATGTCTCCTCAACCTTCGGGATAAGTGCAACAATCCAAGGACCAACTTTTCTAGCGGAGAGTATCTTTTCTCGGCGTCATGTAGCGTCTTGCTCACATACCTTACTGGCATTTGCATCCCGTTTCGTTCCGCCAGAAGCACACCGCTAAGTGCGTCTTTGGACGCGGCCATATATACATACAAGACCTCTCCTTTGATGGGGGATGTTAATAACAGAAGATCTAATATTGCATTTTTTAGCTGCTGGAAGGCTTCTTCTGCCTTGTCTGTCCACCGAAATTCCTCTTTATTTTCTTTGGTAATATTCTTCAATGTTTCAAAGAATGGCATTGACCTTTCGGCTGACCGGGACAAGAAACGATTGAGTGCTGCCAGCTTACCGCTCAAAGACTGCATCTCTTTCAAAGTTTCCGGAGACCTCATTTCTGTGATTGCTTTTGTCTTCTTGGGGTTTGCTCTTATGCCTTCTGATGTTACCATGTATCCTAAGAACTTTCCTTCCTCGACCCCGAGCGAACATTTTTTTGGATTTAGCTTCATGTTAATTCTTTTCAGATTGTCGAAAGTTTCTTGGATGTCTGCGAGCATGTCTTCCTCGGTTTTACTTTTGATCATCAAATCATCCACGTATGCTTCCAAGTTCGTGCCAATTTGTGAGCGAAACGCTGAGTCCACCAACCTTTGATAGGTGGCCCCTGCATTCTTCAGACCAAAAGGCATTTTCGTATAACAGTACGTGCCCTCGTCGGTATAAAATGCTGTCTTTCCCTCATCTGCTTCGTCCATTAGCACTTGGTGATATCCCTTATAGGCATCTAGGAAACACTTGAACTTATATCCCATGCCCGCTCCTATCTTCACGTCTATGTCCGGTAGGGGATAATAATCCTTCGGACAGGCGGAATTAAGGTTCTTGAAATCTATGTACATTCGACAATCACCATACGGCTTCTTTACTAGGACGGGATTGGAGATCCATGTTGTGTACCTCACCGGTAGTATGATACCGGCCTTCATCAACTCTGTCACATCTCTTTTGACTGCTTGACTTTTTTCTTCTCCTAGTGTCCTTCTTTTTTGTGCAATCGGAGCATCCTCTATGTTGACATTCAGCGAGTGTTTGATAATCCTCCTTGGTACTCCCGTCATATCCGAAGGTTCCCATGCGAATACATCAGCGTTGTTTTTAGCAAGTCTATGAGCTTCAACCGACACTTCTTGGTAAACAACTTTCCGATGGTGACCAACTGCTCCGGGTATCCGGGGTTAACACAGATTTGTTCCGTCATATCTCCCGCTACCCTTGCTTGCTGATTGCGCTTTTCGTGAGCAATCCATTTGTATAACTCTTTTCCCACAGTCGTTGCTTTCATTTTTTCTATTTTCTGTCCGTCCTCTATGACCCTGCATTCATAGATTGCTCGTGCTTTAGTTCTCATTGTTGAAATTCCGTTAGGAGTGGGGAACTTCATGGCTGAGTGGACGGTAGAGGGCACGGCTCTTAATTCCCTGATTCCAGTTCTTCCAAGTATGATATTATAAGGAGATGGTACCCTGATCACCGTGAAGCTCATTACTATTCGTCTTGTTAGGTCATGTGATCCGAAGGTTACTTCCAAATTAATTTTGCCGAGAGGTGTTGTTTCTTCTCCTGAGAAGCTTAAAACCTTTGTGTGGTCGAGTGTTAACCTCCTTCGGATCGAGGAATCTAAATTTAGAAAGCAATGTTTGAACATGACTTGCATTGTGGCTCCTTCACCCACAAATACTCTTTTCACCCAATATCCTTCCACCTCAGCCTCAAATATCAAAGGATCGTCAGATGCCTCGGCATCGGAGATCAGAGGGAATGTGATGGGGGTATTCATCCAATCAAGCTATATCTTACATACCTCTTTCCTTTTCATTCCGCTACACTTGCCTTCTATCATGTTTATTGTCTTTCCTTTGAAATCTCCATTTCCTCTTCCCTGATTTCCTTTGTTTACCCTTCCTCGCAAGTCTCTTACGAGATGGTTTAGCTTACCAGACTCTAAGGCTGCTTCCAACTAATTTCTCAACTGATGACAATCGTTGGTGAGATGACCCTTTTCTTGATGATAATCATAGTACTTATCCATGTTTTCGGGTCGGACTATTCCCTTGGTCGGCAATGGTGGAGGAAGACACAATTGCAATTCAGTGGCTAGGATTTCTTTAGGGAACTTGGTCAGAGATTCCAAACCGGGACGTTGGTATGGGAACCTTCTTCCTTGATTTTGGTTCACTGGAGGTACATATGGGGAGAACGAGGGCTTAGATCGGTAATCATTTCTTTAGCGACCTCGGCTGCGTCCACGCGCACCGGAAGGGACATATCATTCTTCTCTGTTGTATTTTACATTTCCATCACCCATTTCTCCTGTTGGAAATTCCGTATTCCGGAAGGCATCCTCGGATTTTATGAAATCATCTACCCTTTGCATCATTTCCGTCACCGTCATAGGGGTATCATCTGTGAAACGTCGAACCAGCTCAGGGCATTTAGCCCCATTCACAAAAGTTGATATCTTCATCACTTCCGGAACCCCTTGAATATAGCTTGCCTCATCCGTCCAACGTTCTTTGAATACTGCCAAGGTTTCGTGCTTTACGGGTGATGGTGGTGATTTCCACTGGTGTTTTGAGGATTTTCCTTCTCAGAGAAAACCTTTCCAAGAATTGGTCCTTTAAATCATCCCAGTTATCTATGCTACCTCTCGGCAACCTTTCGAACCATCCTCCGGCGGCTCCATCCAAAGTTTGCTGAAAGAATCTACACCACACCGACATCAGCCATTCTCCAGAATTAGCTGCACCGGCAAACCGGGTGATATGATCATTGGGATAAGTTGTTCCTGAGTATAACTTGAGGGTTGCGGGCAGTATATGCTTCGGTGAGGAGAACTGGATAATTCTTTTGGTGAAAGGAAAAGCCCTTACATCCTTGAAAGGCTTTTGCAAGTCGTCTACCGGTAGGTTGTCTTCCTTCTGGACCCTTCGTCCTTCATTTTGGTTCCTTGGTGTATCTTGTGGGTCATCCTCGAAGACCAATCTTGTAGGTAAGATGGGCCTTTTGGATACAGCATTATGGCGTTCTACTAGATTTTGTAACACGCTCATACTTTCCAAGATTTTTTCTCGTAGGTTTATAGGTGTTTCAGTTTCTTTTTCGACCGTCACAGGATCGCGGTCGGGGGATGTCGGGGGTGGTGACCCTCCTGAGACTCCTGCCATCTATAGCTGTTTGTGGAGATTCGAGTTTAGGATCTCACGGATGGCGCCAATTGTTGAAGCAAATTTCTCCGGCTAGGCTGCTACTAGCGAATTCACTTCGGTCACAATGATGGTGTACAAGTATCTTGGTCTCAAACCTAGAAACACAAGGTAGCACACGTTAGCCTCGTCCCAGGTTTGACCCCGAGACCAAGCTCCGGTGTGAGAGTAAGTAACTGCCACAAAGCTGGTATCCGGTGTGGAATACCGAAAGATATAGTTGTATTAATGATGAGTAGTTAATACAGAGTAAGTGGTGTGTGTGTTAAATGTGGAGCTATATATACTACTTTGTAGTGCATACCTGGATGTGTGGTCACATCAGTAGACTAGGCACCAAGTCCTAGGTTACGCAAATCCCTGTAATCGATGGATTTGTTTCCCCAAGGGCGGTGGCGCTTCTCTTTATCCGTTGGGTAGACGAAGGTCCCCTGGATAATGTTGTGGGTTGCTTTTACTTTTCTTTGGCCCTAGGCTTGGTTATTAAATGCTTCGCTGACATTATATCAGTCCTATTAAATGCTGGAAGGTTTCGGTACCGTTGCGGGGAAGTGTATGTGTCCGGAGGCATTGGCCGGAGACATACGCGAACACACATTTCTGTTTTAAAATGTATTATCCACAGTTAAATACATTTAGCAAAGTTTAATCGAGAACATACCGTCATTGCTTGAAACTATTGTTACAAACTGAATACAAATTATTTGTTAATTCAATATCAAATAAATAACAACTCCTTATAAGAAACTACTTTTGCATATAAAAATTGCATATAAAAAGAAGAAAAGCAGGAAAATTAAGCAAATCCCAAGCACCCTCTAAAGCTATCATACCCGGAGAATATGTACTTTTTGTTTTTGGCTCTCATATAGACGGCCTAACTGGTATTACTTTGGCCTTAAACACCTTAATATGTTTGTGAAGATGCAGTAAAGCTCCCAGAATAAGGTCAAAATATTTACAGATTACAACGACTAAACAGACGTGAAGGTTGTTGATACGTTCAATGTCATGTCCAAGATTGTGTTACAAGAAGACCAATTCTCTACTTTAATATTTTTAAGTAGTCAACAATATGATTTAATATTGTTGCATTTGTAGTAATCATATGTCAGTTATTTTAGGATAGTAAAAGTCACACGTTTCCTTCCATGCACGTTTTCATCTTTATAGGTTATAATGGGTAAGAAGTTAGGAGTTTTTCATTTGTTATAAATTGTGTACTTTGCATTATGAACATGAAAGAAGAAAATTGATCAGTAATAGTTTCTCTCTTTATGTTCTTTGGAGTCTCGCCCGCTCAAAAGGATTTATCCTTCTCTTTTCTTTATCTATTTCGTAGGAGTTTGGTCTACTAAAACAAGGCCGCATCAGTTGTTCTCCAAATAGGATGATAAAATAACGTTATGTACAACTTATGAAAATTGTATAGTACGTAAACTTCTTAAAACCAACAAGCATTAGAGAAAACGGTGTCACGGCGGAGGGGGCTCGTCGCTCCGACGTGGCACCCTCGCCGTGACACCGCCCCCCTCGCCGCTCCCCATTCGCCAGACTTCAACGAGAGGAAACAGAGAAAAAATTGGGCCCCACCTGCAAAAACAACCGTTTGGCAACGGTAATAAATTTTTATTTTTATTTTATTTTTTTTATAACTTTTTTTTATAAATACCACTTATTTTTATCTTAAAACACACACACACAACAAACACTTTCAATCAAATCTTTTGACAAAAACTTTCAATCAAACTTTCAAAAAAATGAGTAGCTCGTCTGATTATTCCAATCCGTCCGATCTCGAAGATATGGAAGAATACGAAATGGTAATGCAGATTAACGAAGATGAAGAAGATGAAGTTCAACAGCATCGTAAATACATTTGGCGTGAGCGTGAAGTCACCGAACAACATTTAATGGAGGATTATTTTGGTCCAAATCCGAAATATACGGAGGAAACGTTCAGAAAACGATATCGCATGAGACGGGAACTATTTTTGGAAATAGTTGAAGGTATTGAAACTTATTGTGCAACAGATAATCCTTTACCCAAGCATTTTCACTTTTTTACTATTCGATATGATGCTACGGGTATGAAAAGTATGAGTGTCATCTTGAAATGCACATCCGCCCTTCGCCAATTGGCAAACGCCACAGTGGCGGATGGAGTAGATGAGTACTTGCAAATGGGGGAACATTGTGCGCGAGATTGTCTGGACTTTTTTTGTATGTGTGTTATAGATTTTTATCAGCCCGAGGTTTTAAGAAAGCCTAACCCAACTGACGTTCAAAGGTTGTACAACGCACATAATACGATTCATGGGTTACCGGGGATGCTAGGTAGCCTTGATTGTATGCATTGGGAATGGGTGAATTGTCCCAAAGGGTGGCACGGGCAATTTGGGAGAGGTGATAAAAAACACCCAACCATCATTCTAGAAGCTGTTGCATCATATGATTTGTGGATTTGGCATGCATTTTTCGGGGTTACAGGTACGAATAATGATATTACCGTGCTGCATCGTTCACCATTGTTCGACGACCTTTTGGCTGACAGTGAACCAGTGGCATCGTATATTGTAAACGGGCAGCAATTCGAAAGATGGTACTACCTTACAGATGGTATTTACCCTCAATGGTCATGTTTTGTTAAGTCATTCAGCCAAGCACGCGATGACAAAATCGCTCTATTTAAACGGCGTCAGGAAAGTGCCCAGAAAGATATTGAAAGGGCATTTGGTGTCCTACAAGGACGATGGCGTATAATTGCTCAACCGACGCGTGCTTGGACTGTGAACAAGCTACGCAGAATCATGTACACGTGCATCATTTTGCATAACATGATTTTGAAGAATCAACAGTTTGCGATATCCGAAGCAGCTGAAATGTACATCCCTCCTGGGAACCATTTGTTACAGTCATGGGTCGAGCGATGTGCAATCCGTCGCAGGAAACAAAGAGAACTCCGAGATAGAGAAGTACATTCAAGCCTTCAACGGAACCTCATTGAGCATCTCTGGGCACAAGAGCAACCATGAATAATCGACGGTATTTTATATCGTATTTTTTTTCGTATTGTGCTTTTTTTTCGTATTTGTATTTTTTTAAGTATTTGTATTTTTATTTGAAGTATTTGTATTATTTTTATGAAATGAATTTTTAGTTTGTGTGAAAAATGAAAAAAAAAATAAAATGGTGAGTGGTGGGACCCAAGTGAAGAGGAGAGAGACTAGTTGTGAGTGAGGGGTGCTTAGTTGGTTTTTTGTTTTGATTAACTAAAATGATGTGGCACTGAGGTGGCACAATTGCTTGTCGTGACACCTTTTGCTCTTAGACTCAAGGCTAAACACCTAAAGAATTTGTGTGATATGTCATTAGCAAACAACGAATAAAACATATAAGATAAAAGATGTCCTAACTTAACCTTGACAACCCTTTCCTCTTACGAGTCTTCTTAGGAGCATTATTGTTCTTGGAAGAAGAAGACGGTTTCACTTTTGCTGGCCTGCCTACTGATGTTCTGTTTTTTTTTTCACACCACTTCAATGGAAGACTACTGACTACAGTGCCAATATCATTTGACCTCTTCAATTCAACGAGCTTCTGAGTTTGATCATTAATCTGATTCAACCAAGCTACTGACATATCAAGCTCAAGTGAATCATCCATTGGATTTTTAAACATGCTCATAAGTATCTCCTGATATGACTGAAAAGACATTGAACTTTCGTATTTTTTTGTGATTTTCACATATCATGTTGACTTTGACTACATGCTTGCAGAGATTCCCATGTAGTGACCATTCACAATCACACAAAGAAAACTCAGACCCGGGATTCCACACTAAATGCACACGCTGTCTATCATTTTGACTCACCATCTTAGCAAAGAGGTTGTTATTGTTGTCTAAGGTCACATCTGTGTCCGGAATTTGCAGTGCACGGTGCCATGATGTAGAATTAATATAATCGTCTTTCACGGTTTGGAAGGTATCATTTTCATCTACATAGCGATCTAGCCAATAGCTGGAGTGTAACTCTGTTGTTAACTTATGCAACCAACCAGTCGACTCTTTGGAGTGCACCAAGATGTGAATCATCAGAGAGTTTCATTTTTAACTTCACGTGATAAGCTTCGACAGCACCAGATGCTTCTTGACTTGCAAGTGGTACAATTTTCATTGTCGTTAACCACATCTCTGAATAATATCATATACATTAATATATCAAACCTACAATCACACGTACCTCAAAAAACTATAACTAAAAGGAACACAAAGAATAGAAAGCTAGGACGGAAAGATGGGTGGGATGAGTAATGTGTCAGAAGTCAAAACGGGTAACTTTTGAAGGGAAAATTCTGTCCGAAACTTTTTTTCTTCTTATAACCGTGTAAAAGATGATTGCAGCAGGTAACTATTGGTATCGGCAAAGTTGACCCGAAAATCTCTTTTGTACAATATCATTAGTATGTTTTACTATAGTGCCCGCATGTACTTAAAAATGCATGTTATTTCAAACATAATCCAACAATTTTCCAATAAATGTTTGAAGGTTTTTTTATTAGAAAAACACTTTTCCAGATCTTTAGATAATTGTTTTCCTTACCCATTTGGCCCATTAGAGGTAGCACATATGTTATAGATAGTACCATTTCAAGCGTGTGCTTGTTCCATAAGAACTTGAGATGAGAAACTAGAGATTTATTGAACTTTAACTTTGATTTATTTGATTCATAACATTGAGAAACCTTAAATACTAGTTTATGAGATAACTCTTACAAATATAACACTTATCCAAACACATATCAAAACATATCTTAATCTCTAAGCATAATCCCATGCGTATCATTCCTCACTCCTACAAATTCACCTTGCCCCTCAAGGTGATGTCTTGAAAACACTCATGATTCCCGGGTCCCAAATTTTGAGGCGTTTCCTAAGCATTTGCACATTATCTGTCGACTTGTTCTCTCGCTCGAGTATTGTTCTAGAATCCTTCCATTCGGATGAAACAACCCACGTGGCTCTCTTGTGAAATTCGTCAACAACAAGATGTGATTCACTAACCATAAACTGCGATTCACCACCCATATGTTATGATTCACCAATAGGTTGTGATTCACTAACAATAAGCTCAAGGTGCTCCTTATTCTGTTCGGATATAACATTCCTCATATCTTGTGATGCAGCTTCCAGTGCAACGTAGGGTGTCACTTTAGTTGCAACTTCAAGTGCAACTTCTGGTGTTATAGAAGAATCAACCGTTTTCTTTTCGATAGTCTGCTCTTCCTCTACAATTGCATCAAGACGAGTCTCTACTATACGAGCTAAGTAGAAGGCTTCTCCTAACGTTGTAGGTTTCGAGTACGCCCTTAACTATTCTAGCTGTAACTTCACTTTAAGTTCGGATATATAAAACGAGGCAAGTAAATTTTCAGAAATACCTGTTACTCGAGTTACAAGATTTTTAAACTCACTCTAATATTCGACCACCGTACCCATTTGCAAGAGCTTAGATAATGCATCCCGATCGCTATTGCCCGATGCCATAAACAATAAATCGGTAAAAATATAAATTTTTCGCGATGAATACTACCAATGAATAGTACTCGGTAAACAGTCCCAGTGAACAGTGCAAGATGAACAGTGACACTGATGAACAGTACACTGTCGATGAATAGTAATTTTTTTAATTTTTTTTCATTGAAACCCTAGATCAAAAACTCTCAACGAGTTTAGGGCTCTCAATGAAAGCACAAATTGATACGACCCGGTTAGGGTTGTATCGGGATAGATAGCACCACTTCAAGCGTGTGCTTGCTCCATAAAAACTTAAGATGAGAAACTAGAGATTTATTGAACTTTAACTTTGATTGATTTGATTCATAACATTGAGAAAACTTAGATACTAGTTTATGAGATAACTCTCATAAACATAACACTTATCCTATGATGACAATAACACTTATCCTAACACATATCAAAACATATCTTAATCCCTAAGCATAATCCCATGCGTATCAACATACAAAGTAAAAAGAGTAAATCAAAGATGGAAACAAGCAAGGAAAAAGCATGAAGGTTAACCAAACTTAGGCAACCAGACGTCTTTGATATATTTTGTAAACTCAGTTTGGTCAACAAAATCCTGGGTGAACTTCTCTAAGACAACAAAAGGATCTACTCCGCCCCAAATGCTATAAACTATTTCTCCCAAGCGTTTGAAGATTTCTCTTTGAACTTCAATGTTTCTACACTTCTTTACAATATGTCGTAGCCATGACCGACGAATACGCCAGACCGATAATAGTACAGGACATGAAAACGTATCCCTGGAAAGATATGCACAGAGAAGAAAATACATCAAGTCCCCAGTTTCATTGACATCATAAAAAAATATAATAGGAAGCATTAGTCTAATGAATGAAAAACATGCCTTATAGGATCAGTCTCGACTGATGCATCGTCAATAAGGAACCCATTGACCTTCCATGTACGGTCAACAGCATGCACACGGTCAAGTAGAGCTTTCATCCATTTAGAGATATCATATTTGGCAACACTCCGGGTCACAACCCATGCTACTGGGAGTGCATGTTGTCTCGAATCGAACACCAGAAGCGTGCACAAAGGATACTGCCATTAGAAAAAAATAAATAGGTTAAGAAAAGGAAACTACAAAGGTAAAGCTAGCATTTTAATCCATTTACGTATACATGGGTCAGTCAGGTCACGTTACCTTTTTATGGAGCAAAACTGACAATAGCCAAGAATAGCTTAAAAGCAACAGGCAGAACGGGTATAACTTAGCCACAAGTGAAATAGTATAATATTTGTAATTGAAACTAGCAGGGTACCTGCGTGTTGCGCCGACGGGTACCTTGTATCATAATTTTCAGTGAACTTAATTTAATTTTACGTTTTCTTAGAACGATATAATTTGAGTTTTGAGTAACTGGCTAGCCGAACCCATGGAGATTTCGGTTTTCGGTTGAACCCGTTGGCACGGTTCAGTTTATAAAACTATATACACTGTCATTTTAGGTAGACAACATAAGTATATTTTTAAAGATATATATGTTTTAAGTTGTTGTATAATGTGAATATATACTTATACTTTTAAATAAAGTGTTGTTTTATTTATATATTAAGTAATATTAATTATATTTATTTTCAATTGTGTATTAATTAGGTTTAATATAAGTATTAAATTGGGTTTGTATTAATGAGGTGTTAAAGTTTGCTAATTTAATTTTTAGGCTTGTTTTGGTTGTACATAATGCACTAATAGATGTAACTTGAATTTTCAAGTATTCAATTAATAAAAGATTTAAATGCTTTATATGTAGTATTGATAGATATAGATGGATTGTAACATATATATATTTTTTATTTTAAGGTGTTTTAAAAATAACATTAATTGGTGTATTTATATTTTTTGTATTGTTAGATTATGTTTTAATATATGTATTAATTATATTTAAAATTTAAAAGACATTCAATAAATGAATGGTTTGTAACATAAGCTTCATAAATTGTATTACTTAAAATTAAGTTTTGTGCATTTTACAATTGTATTATAAGATTTAAAAGTTGTACTACTTAATATTAAATGAAGAGAGAGATATGAATCTCTTTTATAGGTAGTATACATAACATGACTAAGAGTATATATATAAACTTAGGACACATGGTCACGAAGACCAGGCCCTATTTCAACCCATTTTTCACAGAGGCGGCTCAAGGGGTGTGCAAGTGGTGCCATACGAGTAATATAATTTAAGTTTACATGCAAAAAAAAAAATTTTGCAAGTGTAAAGAGGCCTCCTTGTCGTTGTTGCCTAGGGCCTCCAAAAACCATGGGACAACATTTTTTTCTAATCACCCAATCAGCCACAGTTTTCCACCTCTACCTATAAGAGCTCTAGGTATTATGGCGAGGGAGGCTCGCCACTCCTAGGTGGCACCTCACAATAGCCCGCCACCACACCACTACCCTTCGCCAGAGCCTCGCCAAAGACTCCTTCGCCAGCCAAGTGAGGAAGTAAAATACAAAAAAACGGGTCCCACTAATTTTTTTTACTCTCCCTCTCTTTATTTTTTCTTTTCTTTATTCTTTCTTCATTTTTCTTATTTTGTGCTGGTGTTGTTTTGGTGTTGTTGCTGACCGGATCTGGGGAAGACGGAAGAGGAGGAAAGAGGAAGAAGTGGGTATTGTAGGGTTTTTTTTATTGAGCTCTTTTATTTGGGCTTTCTTTTCTTTGGAATGCCATTGTAGTTTATTGCAGTTTTTAGAATTTTTTTTCATAATTTTTTTAGTTTGTATTGTATTTTTAATTTATGCTAGCTTGGTCATCCAAATCCAGTTCATGGGTTGAGCGTTTGATGGTCATCCTAACTTTATGAACATACTGAGAAGCATGTGAGTTTCCTTTTGCATTTCCTTTTGCATCTGAACCATAATAATGTTGAACCCCTTCTCTATGACAATCTCTTCAGGGATTCCAAGATAAATCATTGACATTGTTTGTTGCTGAATCTCATGGCCTACATATGGAACCTTTTTTGGCTCTGGGGCCAATAGCATCCCGACCGAGGGGGCCATGGCAGATAAATCCTGATTTATTCACATGACGCCTGGACTGAGGTCTAGCTACACGGTGTCGAGTGTTATTCTGAGATCTTCATCTATGTAATATAATTCCACCATCCCCATAATCTTCAGGTCCAAAAGAGCACCAATACCTTTTGTAAAGAGCGAGGATAAGCAAAAACTAAATAAAAAATTGGCACGTACCGAGATGGATAATAGAAATCACAGTATTCCACACAATTGCATTCAACATCAAACAAACATGTAGGTTAGAAGAGTCAATTTCCATTTCAATTCCTTAAAATTAAGTTTCATTATTTTAGCAAACCCAAACATTTTAACTCCCATATTCTCTTTGCAGCAAATGTAATGCTTAATATAAAATCTCACGGCTGATTTAAAGATTTCATAAATCATAAAAAGTAGCATAAGAATAATCATATGGCATAGATCTAAAAGCTCTACAAAAAAACAAACTAAATAAAGTTTAATCTCGAATTGGAGACAATGACATGACTTGCAATTTCTTTTGAAGTATAGTTGTAAGCAACATAAGGGTTGGAATTTACATATTACTAGCAGTCATAAATACTAGAAACAATAATGCATCATCAAATAAAATCCATAACATATATCTTTGTAGCATCCTTCCGCGACCTCCATTCCTCTCTCTGGGAAGAAGGAGTACACCTTAAGATCCATTTTTTTAACTAAAAGCATTTACAAAACTAACTCTCTTTATGTAATTCAAAAGAAAGTTGACCCTAAAACAAATGAGCTTCAAATATGCGATTATATTAATCTTTAAGATAACTCTCTTTATGTATCTCAAATATTCAACACTTCTGAACTCTAAGCTGCCTTTTTCATGTTTCCTTCTCTTCTCAATGTGAAAACGGGTTGGAGATTCTACATTATAACTCTCTCCAGAAATGAAGTCATCAACTCTAGTATAAGATATTAGAGCTACATCATCATAACGTTCTGAAGTTCCGAACTTGACCCACTTCAAGTCAGCTGCGGAGAAATCTTCCACTGATGGATTTTGTACCGGGATGTCATGGAGTGTAACACCCCATTTGTTAAGATGGAATGCTACAATATATTATGGCGTGTCATCAAAGCATGCAAGGTAAATGTATAAACATTCATGACCATAAATAGAAATACTGGAATCAAACATCGGTAGTCTAGTAACTCACACACAAGAAATATTATGTACTATAAATGAAAGGACTAAACAATGTCCATATGAAATAAAGTATAAGAAAGTAGGAATAAATGCATAAGGTAAAAGAGGCCGGATAGCTTCCATTCGAATGCACATAATCTAGAGTTCCTACTTGCGACCTTGGGTACCTGCCGTTTGGGGACATAGAAATGGAAAACTGCTGAGCATAACACTCAGTGCACGGATATATAGCATAACGTAAAGACATAAAGGAATGAAAGCATATAAGGCATATAAAGCATGAATTTCAGCGGAAATGAATAAGTCCTGGGAAAACCTAGTTGTATGTCATGTTTACTGGTTTTAGTTCTGAAAACATAGCTTATGTTACTTATACAAATCTGTATTAGTTTAATATACCAAAAGCCAATATAGGCCATGAGGTCAACAACATGCATGAATACTTGGAGGGGTGACCTCGCCATGCAATTTAGAGGGGATGCCTCTAATTAATTGGTAATGGGTAGGAGGGATCAACTCCTTGTGAAGGATGCAAGACACACACCACATTCACCATGAAATCCTGACTGAAACTGAACCTAGGATGCACCCATACGCCCCACGTGATAATAATAATATAATAATGGCCAAATAACTGAAAGGGACGCCACGAGCTATCACTCCGCCGTGGTGAAGTCATAACACTAGTGCCTCTAGTGTTATGGTTATGGTACTTCCATAACTAGGTGAAACTGGTCATGCATGTATATGGCTAAGGTAACTAATAAAACATAAGAATTTAATATGTAACTACTGGGGAAAACAATTGGCTGCATACGAGAAATCCTAATAAAGGAAGAGGTTGTCCTTACTGAAGGACGGGAAATATGTAACTTATGTCCAGTAGAAGCTAACGAAAACGCTGAAGAAACTACTCTGCCTTGACGAATAATACTACATAAGAATGGGAACGTGTATGAGTTGTCTGAATTACATGTGTGTTGACACAAAAGTTGGATAGACCAAGCTTGACCCAAATTAGGCTTAATTTGGGGCCTTGTGTACTCCGGCTCTTGCACCAAGTGAAACTTGTTTTGAGGACCCTGCGCACTAAACAGACACCGTTAGGCTTACCGTAGGTTTGTGACCCACGACTAGAATCCGGCGTGAGAGTAAGTAATCGATTTGAGTATGTAGTGTTTAGGGTATTATGTGTATCATACCTTTGTGGAACCTTGGGGGTTCCTTTTATACCCAAGAGAGTCCTGGCTGGGCTCTCCTACTCTTGGTGCAAGAGGAAGAGATAATGACCTAAAATAGTTTGATCCTTATCACATAACCAAGGCAAGTGTATATCTCTTCCCTTTAGGCGAATATATCTATATGATATATTATATTCTTGTCTGATCCTGTCGCGCTGCGACAAGGACCTGGCTAAGTAATCAGCCGTATGTGCGACAACGGCTTACCGGGCCTCCTGGGCTGCGCGCGCGTATCGCACAAGCATTCAATTCATTCCTGATGGATGCAGGTAGTACCCGTGAGTCGGACTATCCAGCCCGACTGGGGAATATACGTCATCATGTCCCCCCACTCTAGTGGTCGTAGGTTCCAACCGCGGCTACTAAAACTATAAATCAACCAGAACACTCGCATAGTCCAGATATGAACAAAGATTTCAAACATTCTCGCCAAGAAGACATTCATCCCCCTTTTACCTAACCTCCTCGGTACTCGGGAAAAGCGCCTGCCACGTCATAGTTACCCCTTCAACTTCTACCATTGGATCTATCAAGTGGGAAACACGTTGCACATATCTAACCGTGAACAGTAAATCAATAGGTATATATATATACCTCTGACGCCTCCTTTTGAATGTTTACCAATTACAAAACTCTCAAACCTCCATTAACGCCTCTAACACACACCATCATCACCAGATCTCTATGAAGGTAATCTGCACGACCACCTTATTATACATATAACACCATGGTGAAACAATTATCCGACATTACGTCAACCTTGACCATAGAGGAGCTAGACCAATTCACCACTGACTTCTACATACCTAATTACCTGCACCCAGAAGTTCCTAACCATCGACATAATATAAGCCAGGCCCCAACGGGAAAGATAGGGGTGTACACCCGGTTCTTCGACTAGGCAAACCAGCGTATACCCATGTCACGCTTCCTGCTTAGTGTGTTGATGCATTATGAGACCCACGTCTCTCAACTGCATTGCATAGGGGTGGCTAAAATTTCAAATTTCGAAATAAATTGCCGCACCCTAGACATAGAGACCACCGTAGACCTTTTTCGCGTTTTCTACCAACGGCAATTAGCCAATGGCTAGGTATCCTTCGCTAAGCGAAAAGGCGGGATGCAATGTTATGACGGAAAAATAGACTCCCTAAGGGACTGGAATGACAGATTCTTCTGGCTTGACGACGCCGCCTTCCCTTTTCACTTCCCCTTTTTGACCCCTGGAATGGTGGGGAAGGACCCCTTACCTGGCCGCAACTCCTATAACTCTGAAGACGCGGAGACTTTAAACAACAATCGTATCCCCGTACAACCGTATCCCCGTACAACTGTATCCGGAGAGTGTGCTAGTCACCCTTGGACTAAGTCGCGCAGCGATCTGTGGCGCGCACAGGATACCGGTCTTCTGCACCCAGGGTGGCTAGGGTTAGTGGTTCTTCCCCCCATCCACCATAGCATTCTGTAAGTACCTTCTTGTGCAAAGAAACTAAATTTTATCTTTCTGTTTGTCTGTTTGCTTGCTGCGCAGTTATGGATCTTCTTGAACTCGTTCATGGTGCTTTCCCAGAAGATTTGATGGTCTACTCGCGTCCTGAGAGGGAAAACGAAGAGCCCCTCCAAGTTCGCGCACAAAAGAACACCATAGACCTGGAAGTCGGGGAGCCATCCGTCGCCCAAGAGAATGAAGACACAGGCGCAGACCAGCCACCATCCCCACCACCAGCACAACAGTTACAACAGCCATCACCAGTACAATAGCAACCACCAGTGCAATAACAATCACCGCCCTTTCTTAGCTCATCTTGTATTCAAATATTCTTTCCGAAGACGCTGAGAAAGACGCGAAAGGATTTGAGGAAGAGGAGACTTCGACATTAGGGAAAATACAATGAAGCCCCCCCATCGTCGTCACGCAAATTTGCGCGCACTGGGGATGGTCCCTCCTGGACAGAGGTGCGCACAACCGAGGAAGAGTTCGAGGAGAACCTTGCGAAGACTCCCCCACGCACTCCTCCAGTCACCATCAACCTAAGGTAACTACTTTCCCACATATGGTGTCCCTTATTCACATGTTTGTTTTGTTTTTTTCATCTCACCACCATTCCTATGTATCATTGACGACCCAGAGAAGTCTTCTGCCAAAGCTGAGACCACGCCTTCCCCCCACAAGGAGACTTCATCAGCAGGAGGAAACGCGTTTCTCCCAGACCCTGTCTTTGCTCCCAACTGGGAACTGCTTGCATCTTCTGATCTAACAAGCGCGTTTGACTGCTCAAGCTTTCTAGATAATATTGTGCCCCCTGGCCGGGAGGAAATTATGGAGGGAATGAGCGACACCGTCCTGGCCGATGAAGCCAGCTATCTAGCAGCGCAACATGTGACATTGATATCATATCTTAAGAAGAGATACATAGAGTTGTCTGCCAAAGTCCGCAATACGGAAGAAAGACCGAGGCAGATCGCTGAAGAGAAATCCATCGCTCCAGGGGATATGCAAGAAAAAATCGACCAAGAGATTGAGAGAGGGAGAAAAGATGCAGCCCTTCTCCATTCTTTGACAGAGGAGAGGAATAAGCTATCCTTCGCTCTTGACGAAGAGCGCGTCTAACTCAACCAGCTAAAGGCCTCCAACCAAGTTGCTATGGGGGCCTTTGAGGAGGGAAAGAACAAGTTTGTGGCTGATGTTGATGCGTTGGGCGCCAAGGTGAAGGAGGATGTAAGCGACCTCAGCGGTCAATTAAAGAGGCTGAGCATAGAGCTGTATGAAGACTTGTATCCTTGCCTAATGAAAGAAAGCGGCGAGAAGCGGTGGCTAGTGCACCATGGTTTGCGCTTAGCCGCGATGGGTGCTTTGGAAGACCCCAACTTGCGAACTTCTTTCTCCAAGTCTGTCATAGCTGCGGTTAACGAAGGTACTTCCAGGGGTTTGGTGACAGCACACAAGGCAAAGTTACTGAATAAAGAATTAGCAGAGGTGTCCTTTTATGACCCGAAGGCCGATTCCAAACTTACAACAGCCTTGCAAGATATGAAAGATTTCCCACTGCCATCCTTTGGTTTAGAGGATAAGGACCATGAGGTACCCCTGGAAATTGTGATGGAGGGCCTTACGCTGGCGCACCACAAGGCCGAGGGCGAAGAAGCATTGTCGGACTTCCAACTGAAACCATCCATTGAGAAGCTAACAATACCAATATTTGCGCATCCTAGGGACGCACTTGATCCATTCAGAATTGAGAAGGAAGTTCCGTTGTCCGAGGTGCTAGCAGCCCATGAGAGCCGCGCTGCTGCCATGAAGGCCCTTCTGAACATAGAGGCTGCACCATCTGTTGGCGTGGCCCACCCTGCATCCTCCATTCCTGTGCTGCCATTACCACTGCTAGAGAGGGACTCACGCATGCTGGACCGAATGGAGAAGAGCTTGAGGGACCATCGCGCCACTGCTTACTGCCCACAATTGCTGAAATTGAAGAGGTCCTCATCCGAGACCCATTTGCTCACCAACCGCTCTACTGACTTGTAAATATGTTGCTTATTTTGTTATGCTCAAATGTTCGCTCTCGTTTGTAATAAACACTTTTTTTGTTTATGATAAGTGTGTTTAATGTTGATAACACAATTTCGCATAATGAGTTAATGTAAACTCATAAATGGTCCATATGGGTTTGAGAAGCTCATTACGTGCGGTATACCGCACTACCATAAGGACGGCCAGGTGGGGCTGACCAATTGTTAGGTGCGCACGATTGTGTCTTAACAGTCTCAGAGTTTACTGGCTGCATAACTTGCTATGACGTCATAAATAGCAAGGGGCCTAACAAGGATACACGATCCATGGGCGATGAGGTTGCATCCCACTTAATCGACGAGTCTAATTAGTAGGGTAGGCTCATTCCTCTTATTTCTCCTGGAAACATTGTGCACGCGTGCGCCAGTAGGCAATATATAATACATAAAAAAGAAAATATGTATAACAAAAAGAAATGTTTTCAGAATGCGCCAGGAACTAGCTAGGTACCACGACAGTTTTATTAACACTTGCAAGATTTAACACATAAAATAAAGGAATAACAATACATTTATTCAAGAAGTCCGCCGCTAAAGGTAGCACTTTTTTAGATGGCATATGTTCCAAGGCCTTTGTAGGTCGTGGCCATCCATGTCACGTAGCCGATACGCGCCATTCCCTAGTGCATCTGTCATTATATAAGGTCCCTCCCACTTAGGTCCAAGTTTTCTTGTATTCTTGGCGCGAGTGGCCGCGTTTGAGCGATACACGAAGTCACCTGGCCTGAAGGAGGTCTTTCATACCCTAGCATCGTAAAAGCCTTTCATTTTTGCTTTTAATTTAGCCTCCTGGATTGCTGCCACCTCTCTTTGCTCCTCGATTATGTCTAGGTTCAGTCGCAGCTCCTCGTCGTTTGTGACCATGTCTACTTCTGTTGTGTAGAGCGTTTGCAATCCAATCTCAACTGGGATAACTGCCTTTATACCATATGTTAGGGCGAAAGGGTTATCACCCGTAGCTGTCTTGATCATCGTGCGATGTGCCCACAAGACATGTGACAACTCATCGACCCACTTCCTGTGGTGTTCCCCCAATCGTGCTTTTATGCCGTCTCCCAGACTCCTGTTTGCTCTTTCCACAAGCCCATTCATTTGTGGATGGGCTACCGGCGCGAACCGTTGGTTTATGTAAACACCCATCCTTTTTACCACTTAATTACAATAATAACCGAGCCAAAACGTGTATTTTATGTCATTTATGTCGGAATTATGCGTGGTTTGTGTTTTTGTTGTGATTTAGGACGAAAAGGTGAAAAGTGGAGAAAACACGGGCATTCACGGGCTTTTATTGAATAAAAAGATGAAAGATGAAGTCAAGAAGTCAAGAGTGCAAAAAAGAACGGAAGTCCAAGACCAATTCTGAAGATTTATCGAAGAAAAAGTCAAAAGACGGAAGTTTACTAAAAGCCGAAGAACTCAAGTCTTATTTATTGAAGAATCAAAAGACGAGTTTAAAGAAATCCCGAGCCAAAAGTCATTAAAGTCCAAGATTAACAAAAGATTAAGAAGGGAAGGACTTAATGGTGAAATTAAGAAGAAATGAAGGAGGGGAGGAAGCTTCCTAAGCATTCCTTAATCCTCCCCTATATATAGTCATTAGGATTCATCTTTTCATTTTTGTTGGCTAGAGTGACACTAGTTCTTCCACCTTTTAATTTCTTGCTCTTTAAATACATGTCAATTTAAATACTTGTCTTGCACCTTTAATACCTTTTAATTCCAAGTAAGTGTTCTTTAATTTTCTTGTTTTAATCTCTCATTCTACCTTTCTTTCTTTGCTTGATCTTGTTGTTTACATGCTTATTGTGTTACTTATTTGATTAAAGATTATGTTTTTATGATTTTGATTGTTTTGGATCATTGATTTTTATAGCTTATTTGTGTTTATCTTCAAGTTTCTAAAGTTTTTATAAAAGTTTATTTTTATATAAAGTTTGTTTCGTAAACCTTTTTCTTTTCGTATTTTCAAAAGTCTTTAAATTTCAGTTTATTAGCTTTTTCTTATACGTGTTTGCTTAGGATTTTAGGTGTGTGCTTATTTGAGTTATAGCTTATTAGTTTAGCTTATTTTCCATTCTTTTTACTGTATTCCGACCACCAGTCGGAAAAGGGTTTCATATTCCGACCAGCATTCCTTTGCTTGGTCGGAAAAGGGTTTGTGTTATTCCGATCAGGGGAGTCTAGCACATTCCGATCAGGGTAAGTGACAGTTATTCCAATCAGGATTCTATTCAACATTCCGATTGGGAGGCTTGTAACATTCCAATCAAAGGTAAGTTGGTTATTCCGATCAGTCTAGTGACAGTATTCCGATCTGAGACCACTCCTTATTCCGATCTGAGGCCACTCCACATTCCGATATGAGGTGTTTATTTGGTTATTCCGATTTGGCCATTGGTGACAGCAATTCCGATTGGTATTCCGACGACAACATTCCGATCAGGTCAAGGTGAGGGCATTCTGATCGGAATATATTCCGATTAGGTTTATTTTACTATTTTGTCTTGTTTAATTTTTAAGTTCTCATTTTTATACTTTGTCAAATTTTAATTTTCTTCACGCTTTAATTTTACGTCATTTAATTTCTCGTCATTTAATTCCAAAGTTTTTAAATATTGCACCTTTATTTTAATTAGACTTAGATTTATTATAACGCCATTTTATTTTAAACGCCATTTTATTTTTACGTCATTTACATTTACGTCTCGCACTTTTAATTTAAAATCAACCAAAAATATTTGTTTTACCAAAATCAACTGAGTCGTACTTTAAGCCGAAAATCAATTCGTTAAGATACCGAGAACAAGAACTTTAATTTTTACCTGGCCAAAACTTAGTTATTAAATGGCGCCGCTGCCGGCTCTTTTCGTAAAGATTAACGGTTTTCTGTGAGAGACGCGTTGCTTTTTGGGATCCGTTCACTTGTGAGCGTTATTTTCTTGCTTAAAAAATTCAAAAAATCATAAAAATTAAAAATTGATAAAAATCCATAAAAATTAAAATTTTCAAAAATCCAAAAAGATTTTATTTTTCTTGTGTATATATATTGTCTTTGTGTTTGGTATTGTTTTCTTTTGCCTTTGTAGGTGTATGCGTACTAGATCTTCTAATTATCAAGAGCCCGAGACTCGAGAAGATTTAAGTATGTCAGGTGTTAACAACAATAATAATCCACCGCACCTCAACAATAACAACAATGTTCTTCCACAGCCCGATCTTCGGACAATGGAGGAGCTTTGTCAACCTACCATGTTTGGACGAGGAGGACCGATTGCGCCGATGCAAATCACGGCTCCGGAGTTTTCGTTGAAGCACCACATGATTCAGCAAGTGCAAACTAATCCATTCGCCGGAATGCCTAATGATGATGCCAACAAACACGTTCATTACAATCACCCAAAGCATGAAGTTGCCTGGTGCCACAATGGATGTACTTCTCCTACAACTCTTCCCACATACTTTATCACATCATGCCGAGAAATGGTTTGATCGTCTCCCGAAGAATTCTATTCACACATGGGATGACATGACTCAACGCTTTTTATCGCGCTACTTTCCACCATCCATGGTCACGAGCCTTCGCAATCAAATCAGCGGTTTCATGAAAGATCCTGATGAATCTCTTTTTGATGCTTGGGAAAGATATAATGTCTTGATTGATCGTTTTCCAAACCACAACATGCTCCCTGTGACCTTAATTGATACTTTCTACAATGGTTTGACTTTTCGAGATCGTGATACGATTAATGCAGCCGCCGGTGGCACATTTATGAAAAGGAGACCCGAGGAGTGTAGAGAGCTTATTGAGAACATGACTACTCACCACAAAAACTGGGATTCCTCTGCTTCTTCAAGGAACAACCCGAGAGTCAATGTTTCTTCTACCTCAGAAAACCCTGATATGACCGAACTCACCCGTATGATGACTGAAATGAGCAAAAGTATCTTGCTTCTCGCTTCAAACCAACAACAACAAGTTAAAGCGGTTGCACCTTCTTGTGAAACATGCGGCGGTCCTCACTCATACACCGATTGTCCTCTTACACAAGGAAATCCGGAAAATGTGTATGCAGCTTATGGTAATTATTCACCGGAAAATTACCAAGCTCGACCACAAGGGGATAGAAATTTGCTGAGTTACCGATCAAACAACTACCTTTCACCCGGTTTTTCTCCTCAAAACCAAAACCCCGCCAACAACTACACTAGAAGCAACCAAATCCCACCAAGAGCTTCTAATCCTTATCACCCACCCGCTCAACAAACCCCACCCATTAACCCCGATGTTGAAGCCATAATGAGAACCCAAGGTGAGCAAATCAAGAATCTACAGAGTCAAATTATCAATCTTAAAGGAGATATTACCAAGCAAGGAAATTAGATAAGATCCGAGCTTCGAGATAATATTCAATCCTCCTTCAGCAATCAAACAAATGATTTGAAGAATATGCTTGCTAGTTTCTTGCCCGCCGCTCAACCTTCTACTGAAGTTCTCTACCTTCAAACACCGTCACCAATCCGCGAGCAAATGTGAGTGCTATTACTACCCGTAGTGGAGTCACCATAGTAGGACCACCGATCCCACCTCCATCGTACAACCTCCTCCACCACCATTTATCACTACTCCTCCTACACCTAGTATTAGTGCACCATTACCGTCTCCGCCTCGTCATGCCGATGTACCTAGGAAGGAACCTTCAACATCTCAACCTTTACCTACACCTACACCTTCAACACCCAAATCCAATATCCCATATCCTTCTCGCTTAGGCAAGACCAACGAGCTAACCAAGAATGACTGTCAAGTGTCAAGCTATATGAAGATGCTCTCTCAAGTGAACATCAACATTAGCCTTGTAGAAGCACTTGTCCACATGCCGAAATTTGTTAAAGCATTTAAGGAATTGCTTAACAAAAAGGAGAAGTTGATTGAGCTCGCCAACACACGCTTAAATGAAAATTGTTCTGCAGTTATTCTTAAAGAACTTCCGGAAAAGCTTGGACATCCCGGTCGTTTTGTGTTGCCGTGCATCTTTAACAAAACTGAAGAATTTACTGCCCTAGTTGATCTCGGGGCCAGTATTAATCTTATGCCTTTGAGTGTTTGGAAAACACTATCATTACCCGACCTTACTCCAACAAAGATGACTCTTGAACTGCAAATCGCACTCTCGCTTACCCCGTTGGTATTGCCGAAGACGTGTTCATCAACGTTGGCACATTTACTTTCCCCGTCGACTTTGTCGTAGTTGATTATGAAATTGACCCTCGTATTCTTTTAATACTTGGTCGGCCATTCTTGAGAACCGGACGAGCTTTAGTTGATGTGGCCGAAGGTGAGTTAATCTTAAGAGTCGGGAATGATTCACAAGTTTTTAAAATGGGGAAGCTTACAAGCAAATCCTTTGGACGAGAATCCGTGAATATGATTAATGTGCTTGATGATTTTGTCGTCTACAACAATCCTCTATTCGATTCTTGCATTAATAATCCACTTTTTCAAGATGATGTGGATGATTCTCTATCCAATTTGGATCCTTCACCCATTTATGATTCTCCATCGATCTTCGATGCTTATGATGATGATTCTAGCTCAGATTCGGATGATTATGATGACCTTACTTCTGAGTATCCCGATCTGCCCACATATGATGATTTTGATGAGGTTGATACTCTTTCGAGTGATTCTTCACATGATGAAGATCCTCCGCCATCACTCGATCCTACTTTGGACGATTACTCATTTGAGGAAGACTTCTCTGCATTTCTCAACACTTACTTCCCTCATGAGAGTGATGCTCCTCCTTATGATTTTGAAGATTATCGTCTTGATCCTACTTTGGGTTTGAAGAACATTCTTTCAAAGGAGAAGAAACCGGTCGACACCAATATCCGCAGCACATATGATTTAACACCTCTTTGTCCCCCTTCCGAGGACGAGGTTGTGCATCTTCTTCGCGGATCTTCTTCACACTTTGTTGAGCCTGAGTGCTATTTTCCCCTAAAGAGAAAGGTGTTCGACCCTGGTATCGATATTCTGCATCCATCTCAGTATCCACCTGATGAAATAAAAGGAAATATTTTTGGAACTTATGGAAATCTGCTTGCACCACTTCACCCTTGCTTCCACCGTGCTCCATCGCTGCTTAAGGGAACCTTGCCTACTCTTCTTTGGCTTGCCTTGTTCGCCTTAAGCTTGTGCTATTTGATGGACGAAAACTATGTCTTTGATCCTGGTGGATATATTTCATGCTTCTTCCTATGATGATCAAGGTCGAGTCAGGCTCACGACTCGGTAATCAAAAATCAAGTGCTTCTTGGGAGGCAACCCATGCATCTATCTTTTAGCTTTCTTTATCCTAAGTGTAGAGGAGACCCGTTGGTGTTTGCTATTTCCTCTCCTCTCTTAATCAGGGATTCGAGCTTCAAAGATCCACTCTTGATGATTCTTGACGACCCGTGATTCCGTGTTACTTCTTCCCGGTTCTATCCTAAACTCTTTTCGATTCACTATTTTATATTTTCTCAATATTTAAATAGGAATATCTTTAGTTGTCTCTTCCTTAGCGAGATTTAAACAAAGTACACAATGTCCTAAGTGTAGGGGAGTTTACTCCCACATGCTTAAACATTAAGGACAATGTTTATGTTAAGTGTAGGGGGGACTTCTATCGAAGTTAAGTGGCCTTTTCCTTGTATTTGTCCTCATTTTAACCGGAAAATCAATTTTTCGACATTTTTCAAAATTTTTGATCTATTTTGGCCTCTTAGTTTTTCCCTTTGTATAGTTATTTTTCTTTCTTTGCTAGAATAAATCTTTAATAATGTGGTTTTAATTTTCAAACGTTGTGAATCTTTTGACTCAACCCGAGTCTACTTATCTAAGTTACTCTAGCTAGTATCCTTAACGTGTTTAAGTCAAGTTTTGCTAGGCTTTTATATAGGGAGCTATAAAACGCGAAAGTCTTAACTCTCACGGGTTAAGAACAAGAACTTTTCACAAGTTCCTATAATTGATCCTAGAGAGTCGTTTATCAAGGGAACTTTAAAATGCGATTTCTAAATTTGAAAAAGTCTAAGAGTTTGCAAGATCCTATAGGCGACTCGAAAACCCAAAACTTTGATTTAATTGGCTAAGCATCCACGAGTCTCATTCCTTGAGATTTTAAACTGTGGAGAACGAGAGATGATAGAGCCAATTATAAGTTTGGTATTCTTTCGTGAATTTATGTGAGTTAATTATAAGCCTATTCTCTCATCGCTTGTTAATATATTTATATGCAATAAATAAGGTTGTACGATTTGAAAAGTTACTTAGCTTCTAGCCCAAGATCGTTTAAAAGTTGCTCGGTATGGATTAGAGTTCATAGCCAAGGAATAACTTATTGAAGCGGGACGCGAAGATTGGCGAGTCCAAAAAGGTCCTAACAAGGCATGAGGACTATATTTTGTTGCTAAAGATCCAAAGTGATGTGAAGAATCATTTATCGAAATCAATATGAAGGATCGAGACACACGACGAAAAGCAAAAACTCCCCAAAAGTCATGGAGAAGTGTATCCGAAAAGACCCTGGCAAGGTATGAGGATAAATAGATCCAAGTCATAAAAGGAGGCGGATCGTTGTATGTCAAAGTCCAAAATAAAGATTGGAGAAAAATGAAGAAGTCGTGGTCCAAGTATGAATCTCTCAAAACTTCAAGTGAAGAAATTCCTATATGAAGAGAAGACAATAATTTCATGAACGTCTCTCAAGGTTTGAAGTATGAAGTCGCTGCCAAATATCGGTCCGAGAAAGGTCTCAAATCGCGAAGCGAGTTATGCCAAGATATGAACTTTATGAGGTCCCGAGAAGCAGTTTTAAAAGATTTTGTCCTTTAGCTAACTATTGATTAAATCGTTCACTTTATTTTCGGACTAAATAACTATCGAAATAATTCAACAATGCATCCTCGTGATCATTCAAGACAACAATAAAATATAAGAGATACACCTAGGAATAAGGGAGTCTAAGTGAATAATTGGCCCACATGAGTTCGTGTTAGTTTGCTAACTTATAATAACAATGATCTCGTTTTTAAGCGTGGTTTGGAGAAAGTGAAAACTTGAGGATGATGATTATTCATGACATTTCCAAAACCCAAGGTATGCTTTTGATTTCTTTACTTTAATGTTTAGAATTTTCTATCTTTTTAATAAAGGCCAACGTGGATTGATTATGATGAAAAATGTAAACATGCTTTGTAACTAATGCATTGCATGAGGGCATTTCAATGGTCAAGTGTAGAGGATTTGATAGGTGTGTAAACACCCATCCTTTTTACCACTTAATTACAATAATAACCGAGCTAAAACGTGTATTTTATGTCATTTATGTCGGAATTATGCGTGGTTTGTGTTTTTGTTGTGATTTAGGATGAAAAGGTGAAAAGTGGAGAAAACACGGGCTTTTATTGAAGAAAAAGATGAAAGATGAAGTCAAGAAGTCAAGAGTGCAAAAAAGAGCGGAAGTCCAAGACCAATTCTGAAGATTTATCGAAGAAAAAGTCAAAAGACGGAAGTTTACTAAAAGCCGAAGAACTCAAGTCTTATTTATTGAAGAATCAAAAGACGAGTTTAAAGAAATCCCGAGCCAAAAGTCATTAAAGTCCAAGATTAATAAAAGATTAAGAAGGGAAGGACTTAATGGTGCAATTAAGAAGAAATGAAGGAGGGGAGGGAGCTTCCTAAGCATTCCTTAATCCTCCCCTATATATAGTCATTAGGATTCATCTTTTCATTTTTGTTGGCTAGAGTGACACTAGTTCTTCCACCTTTTAATTTCTTGCTCTTTAAATACATGTCAATTTAAATACTTGTCTTGCACCTTTAATACCTTTTAATTCCAAGTAAGTGTTCTTTAATTTTCTTGTTTTAATCTCTCATTCTACCTTTCTTTCTTTGCTTGATCTTGTTGTTTACATGCTTATTGTGTTACTTATTTGATTAAAGATTATGTTTTTATGATTTTGATTGTTTTGGATCATTGATTTTTATAGCTTATTTGTGTTTATCTTCAAGTTTCTAAAGTTTTTATAAAAGTTTATTTTTATATAAAGTTTGTTTCGTAAACCTTTTTCTTTTCGTGTTTTCAAAAGTCTTTAAATTTCAGTTTATTAGCTTTTTCTTATACGTGTTTGCTTAGGATTTTAGGTGTGTGCTTATTTGAGTTATAGCTTATTAGTTTAGCTTATTTTCCATTCTTTTTACTGTATTCCGACCACCAGTCGGAAAAGGGTTTCATATTCCGACCAGCATTCCTTTGCTTGGTCGGAAAAGGGTTTGTGTTATTCCGATCAGGGGAGTCTAGCACATTCCGATCAGGAGTCTATTCAACATTCCGATTGGGAGGCTTGTAACATTCCGATCAAAGGTAAGTTGGTTATTCCGATCAGTCTAGTGACAGTATTCCGATCTGAGACCACTCCTTATTCCGATCTGAGGCCACTCCACATTCCGATCTGAGGTGTTTATTTGGTTATTCCGATTTGGCCATTGGTGACAACAATTCTGATTGGTATTCCGACGACAACATTCCGATCAGGTCAAGGTGAGGGCATTCTGATCGGAATATATTCCGATTAGGTTTATTTTACTATTTTGTCTTGTTTAATTTTTAAGTTCAAATTTTTATACTTTGTCAAATTTTAATTTTCGTCACGCTTTAATTTTACGTCATTTAATTTCTCGTCATTTACTTCCAAAGTTTTTAAATATTGCACCTTTATTTTAATTAGACTTAGATTTATTATAACGCCATTTTATTTTAAACGCCATTTTATTTTTACGTCATTTACATTTACGTCTCGCACTTTTAATTTAAAATCAACCAAAAATATTTGTTTTACCAAAATCAACTGAGTCATACTTTAAGCCGGAAATCAATTCGTTAAGATACCGAGAACAAGAACTTTAATTTTTACCTGGCCAAAACTTAGTTATTATTGGTGTATTCCATTTTTCGCGCACCAATCCTTGAATGGGTTCTCCGCGAATTGTTTTCCGTTATCAGAAATTATTTCACCGGGTAGTCCAAAACGACATACCATATTGTCCCATACGAACCTTTCACCTGGTTCCCCGTGATTGTTGCGACTGCCTTCGCTTCAATCCACCTCGTGAAGTAATCCATCGCGACTATGAAGAACTTAATCCCACCTGCGGCTACGGGAAAAGGTCCCCCGATATCTATTCCCCACTTGAAGAATGGCCAGGTGGACGTGATCGGCGTGAGCTCCTCTTGGGGTTGCCGAGGTATTGGCCTGTGCACCTGGCAGTCATTGCATTTATTGATGAGTGTTCGCGCATCCGTATGCATGGTTTGCCAGTAATACCCGGTGCGTAACGTTGTTGCTACTACGGACCTTGGTCCTGCGTGCATGCCGTACGACCCCTCGTGGATTTCGCTAATGATGTACTGCGCCTGGAGCGTCCCTACGCATCTTAGCCATGGCTAAAGGAATGATTGCTTGTAAAGAACCCCGTCTCTGACTTCAAATTGCCTCGAACGTCTTCGTATTTGTCGTGATTCGATTTCGTCATGTGGGAGTGAATCTTTCGTTAAATAATCCACAATCGGTGTCATCCATGTAGGGCCTTCCTCCTCTACTATTGACGTGACTTCTTGCTATTTTATTGACTTGTCCTTAAGAATCTCCACCAGGACCTGTTTTGAAAAATGCGCAAAGCTGGTGGATGCTATTTTACTAAGTGCGTTTGCTTTCTTGTTCTCCCCCTGGGTACTTGGCGTATTTGAAACTTATTGAACCCTTCAATCAACGCTTTGGATTTTTGTAAGTATTACACCATAATATCTTCTTTTGCCTCGTATTCACCAAGTATGTGGTTTAAAACCAGTCGAGAATCTACGTTTGCTTCGAGATTGCGCACACCCATTCGTGCTGTGTGAGACCCCCAAAATCTGACATGAAACAACTAGGCAACGAGGGGGTAACACGTCATAGTACAAGAAACAATGAATTACAGTTGACACAAAGCTGACGTAATAAAAGCATATATATCACATCATAAATGATCAGAGTTTTAAACATATGTCCCAGAGTTTTATATGCGGAAAGATATATTATTTCATCATGATTTATAACATAAAGTTGCCCAAAAAATATAATAAATTTCTGACAGTTTATACTAAAACCAGTCTTTTAAAAGCATCACAGAAATCTCCAAGCTGCGATAATATCCTGCGGGCTCCCATCCAAGCAAAGCTAAGTAATAATAATACCTGAGATTAAACATGTAAAATCGTCAACACAAAGTTGAGTGAAATTCATAGGTTTAGCAATAAAGGTGTGGAACACAAGCATTCATTTGTAAAACAAGTAAATAGAGAAAATGGTTATGATCATTAACCATAGTCTGAAACCAATATTATTGCTGTTTAGTTCATGAACCGAAGCTTAACTCAAAGTAAGTTCCTCTAGGGAGTATTCAGCCTAAATACTCAAGTATAAACAAATGTAAGTGCGTCAAGGTAATCGGGACGGGGATTGTCAATCCCGATGGATCCACCCACAACATTCGCGCTTAGCGCAAAGCATACGGGACAATTAACGGTTCATGATCAAGAGAGGAAACTTAAGGCTATTAACTATAAGCAATAATATCTATGAAAACTGTTGGAAAGCATACAAGTCTGAATAGCATACAAGTTCTGGATAGTATACAGTTTTAAATGGATGTGTTCCACCATGTAAAATCTCACCCCGCATTTAGAAACATTGTGCAAGTAAAAGGGGCTATGAACTCACCTTTAGTAAGTAATCACAAGGTAAAAGGGGCTGAGCAAAAATAAGTCTTCACGGACCTATGCAACGGTGACGCGTAATAAGAATGCGTTCAATGGAGCAATAACGTTTTAGAAGTGGTGGGACATAGTATGACTAGGTAACTTGCGTGCGATGGCGAGACCTAAGCTTAAGTTAAAATTTTGACCCAACACCTTGAACCTACTGTAATAACCTAATTTCAACCATGTATGATGGTCCAAGCATTTATGTGTGGGTTCCGAACACGTTTAAGACTCGGTTTGAAAAACCAAAACAAGGGACTGCATTCAGTTTTCTGAAAAAGGCTGTGAAGATCTGGTCATATCTAAAAATCTATAATAGTACAGGAGGTGAAATTTCTTGACATGTATAGGTATTTCTCTTACCTTTAAAAGTTGGGAAATAACAGCCCTAGAACTATTTTCAATCAACGGGAAATGCACTTTTAGTGACAGACTATCAAAACAGAAAGTTGTAAACGTCTTTCGTACCTTACGGTAGATTAAGCATAAATCCCAATCGGTAAAAGATTTTGACACCAAAACCAAAAAGAGAAGTTTTAT
This sequence comes from Glebionis coronaria, assembly GCA_025667525.1. Classification (NCBI taxonomy): domain Eukaryota; kingdom Viridiplantae; phylum Streptophyta; class Magnoliopsida; order Asterales; family Asteraceae; genus Glebionis; species Glebionis coronaria. Next base: position 188,676,094 of record CM046879.1, on the reverse strand, counting down.
TATATTTGTAGCTACTGTAAAAAGTCATAAAATCATAAATTAATCCTTTTTACCCAAGTCAATTTACCCACGTTTTAAGCATAACATTCAGATTTGACCTAGTTTAGTAAAACGACCGTTTCGGGCTCATCCGGACACTTCCCGTTTCCATCCAACTCAACACATACTAATCACATCAGTGGGTATCCATTTTTCAAATAAAAACAAGGTCATATGTTTAAGAAAATTTTTGTCATGACCTGTTTGTTTCTGTGGTGATTTCCATACTACAAAAACAACTCCATTTAGCTACCTAACCTCAATCAAGCAACACTTAGGCTATACCAAATCGCCACGCAAGTGTCCTAATTCCTAATATGCCCTAAGTATCTATAATCTCAGTGGGTTTCACCCAAGGAATTCAAAATTCATGAATAAAAAAGAATCAAAGTACTAGTAACATCAAAACTAAAATGCTAGGAGTGACTATACCTTCATAACGAGTAGGAATTAATCCAAACATGCAAATTAAACAATTCCTCCTCCTTGATCCTTAGAAATTTCGTGGCCCTTAGCCACGTGTTAAGTCAATCACGGTACTCAGCAACTGAGTAGAAACAATGTAGTGAGACGATCACCGACGATATGGATGCCCGGGGAAAACACGAAAACCGCAACCTATCACTATAAGGCGCGCGTTAAGACTCGAACTCAATATCGATATATATACCAAATATAACATGACTCAAATGTTTTCAAAGTATACACGTTTCAAAACCATTGACACGAATCAAATGAATTCATACTACCCATTTATCCAACGTTACTCGTTAAAACACTTGAACACTTGAAAATGACTCGTCATACGACGCCAAGTCAACGCAAGTCAAACTATCCTTTACCCTTATTTGGACCAGTAGCTAAGTCATTTATATAATGACTAAGCACTTGAGTAAGTCACCATGTCCGATGGTGAACACTCAAACTCACGCAACACAAGCATTGAACTACGTGTCCAAAATAAAAATCAGCAAGTACACCCCGAATGTACACACCGATCTACCCTATCTAGACTTGTCCGTTTTACATGAAAATTGGTGTCAAGGTCACTTATAACCTGTATAAGACCTCACCAAAATTTGAGCCAAAGTTCACACTTTAAAATCCATCAGCTCGACGCTTTACTCGACTCTAAATTTTAGGACAGATTTGTACACTTGTTTTGTAAAACCGTTTGGACCACTTTAAAAGTACTAACCCGACAATCCGTCTTTTGAAACCACTACTAGACTCATCAAACTCAGTTTGTAAACTTTGAAAATCAGTAGTATCAACTATCTAACCAAGCCTAAAGTCCCCGAGAGTCGACCTAAAATCAGCCACAATTTCGGATTGTGCCGACTTGCGTCTCCCGGTACACGAAAACTAAAACTAGCATAACTTTTGACTCGTAATGAGTTATAAGCTCTATCTTATACCAAAACGACCGTATCGGAAAACTCTACAACAATTTCAAATAATCTCAGTCTTTCACAGACCTTAAACCCACGAAACATACTGTTTAAGGCTGCTGTCCCAAATTAGCTTTTTAGAAAACATGACAAATCTATTTTTCACTTAAAACCAATCATTCCCATACCCCTAGGATCACTATACTATCATACCCATCAACCAAACACTCCTAAAAACACTTGTATGAAAAATCTAACAAAAATCAAAGATTAAAAACAAGACTTTTAAGGATCAAAACATGATAATCTTACCAAATATAACATATGCAAGATGATTACAACATCATACAATCATGAAATTATAAGTTTATAAAAACTTGATGCATGTAGAAGATTTTTGTATAGATAGAATCATCACAAGATTTTAGGAATGGGTCTTGTTTTTGTTTTGATTAATTCATGGTAGAAATCAAAGTTTTGAGGGTGTTTATGGTGGTGATGGGTGGCGGTAAACAAGGAAGGAGTGGGAGGAGATGGTGATTTTTGGTTGTTAAAGTGGGAGTTGTATGTGTTTTGGTTAAAATAAATTGTATATATATGATATGTAGTGGAAGGGTTATTGTTGCCAAGTTTGAAACTTGTGGACTAGAAAATAAATATTAGTTTAAAGGGTAGAAAATGGTTATTGGTAAATATTAAAAATATTTACGGGGCTCGGGTTTCGTAAAAATACTTTTCAAAAGTTACAATGCATCATAAAAAATGATTATATGATTTCCCGATACGACTTAATACGTAATTAAAACGACATCATCGAAAATATTAATTATCGAAACAATCGATAAGTAAACGTAAAATTTTGGGCATCCGTCGGTATCGCGATCACTAGGAATTCTCGTTGTACATTGATTTGAATAAACTCGTTGTAAAACGCACACGGGTGATTTTAAATCAAAAACATTGATTTAAAATAAATATGGAAAAAATAAAAATGAAAATTTATAATTCCATACAAAGTATTTATCGATTATCAGAAAAATACTTTAAAAAAAATATAATTTAAAAAATCTCAGGATTTACATATAGCAATACAAGAAAACGTAATACGTTGGAAAAATTCAAGAAGCACGAATAATAAAAAAAAATATAAAATAATGTTGGGAAAGTACGGGTTCTCACAGTCTTCCCCCCTAAAGGAACTCTGGTCCCCAGAGTTCTCCTGAAAACAGTAGAAGATGCAAACAAGAGGAGGTACAAAGTGTAGAACAAAATTCATTGCTTCCCAGGTAAACTTCCGTACCATGATGCATCTTAACGGTTAGAATTCAATATGCTTCAGTTTCTTAACTCCTTTTCGTATAACTTTTCAGTCTTGGATTAGGATAACGATCTTTCAATACAGAGATACATTGAGAGATAGAGTTGTTGGAAATACGTGCGATAAACTAACAAGAATGAACACAAGAATCGCTTAAACAGGCAAAGTGCGATAAAATGAACCAAGATTGTAAATCAACAAGGGGTCGCAAATCGTGCAACTGTAAAACGTGAAAATCTTAAAACGTAAGAATCTATTTACAAGAGAAATAGAAGGGAAAAATGAATAACATATGATCGTTTAAAATACAAGCTGTCAAAATCAGTTGTCTAGGATTTTGGTATTACTTTAAAACTTAGTTTTAAATATTTTCTTTATTAAAAGAAAATTTTACCAGGTGTAGTGATTAAAATCAAACTCTATATAAAATGAATGGGCAAACAGTTGTCGAATCTTTTTCTTGATCAGGACTTCAAAGTAAAAGTAACTCAGTTCAAATAGTTATTTTGATTAGCTTAAGAGCTTTTCGGGTGACTACATGAAATTATCGTTAAAAACTCAGGTTTATCGTTACCATTAGGAAAAATCAGGTTTTCCAAGTTATTTAGAATCATTGTTAGAATATATAAATTAGTTTAATAATTTCATTAGGTTGACAGTAAAGTATGATAAAATTAATTACTTTAAAAGATACAACTTGACACTATTTAATCATAAGTTATAAATTTACCCAAGAGGATGTACAGATTCGATATTAAACTTGAAACGGGTATTTTGACAATTTAAACATTTGATAAAATGTATAAAACGTTATTAAAAATTAATAATAATTTTTAGAAATTCAAGAAAGTGTTTAAGATATCAAACGATGAACACGTAACATTTTCTGGTTTTTCAAAAGGTGACAAGATAGCAAACGATTATGAAACGAATATCGATCAACAATTAGTATACAAGCAATAGCACGAGGGAATAAAATGGAAGTCGTATTAACTCTTAACGAACATGATAGAATAGATGCATCGATGATAAGGACAATAAGAAACAAGGATTATAGCAAGATTAATTCACGAGTGCGGTTGGCGTCACCAATAACGGCTTATTAAGTTCTCATTGGTCGATACACAATCGAAAGAGAAAACCACACAATAAATTTTTTCGAATTACAGAAAATTTTTAAGAAGTCAATTGAGAGAAGTTCCAGTAAGATGAACAACATTAGCAATGAAAGGCGAAATCAACACATGATTCACACGAATGAAATTTCAAGACAATAGTATCTTAACACATATCATGGCAATTACACGTAATCATCGTTCACGTCCAGTCATAAATCACTAATCGCATCCAGAGACGTTTCGAAGGTCTACCAAAATAGATAGAGATGGTCAATCGATGTAGGAGCATAGCAACGTTGAAACTTTCAAGTCGGGTATCAATGGTAAGAATTTAGGCAAATGGTAACGAAAATTGTATCATGAGGATGATGAGGTAACAAGTAAAGCAAGGATCATTGAGTAAAGAAATCTGTTCTTGAGGCATGTATTTTGTTCAAGAAAGGATAAGGGTTCATAGGCGTATGTCGCGAACTGTTGTTACTCGCACAAGAAGTAAAAGTTTTCAAAACTTATATTTATCTAACTTTTTAAGAAGCATAATTAAAAAGTTGATTCTTGGTTAAATATTTAAGGTGACTACTATTTGGCCTTGCATGGCTCCTTCTAAATTAGGCATAGGTGATCAGGCCATGCATAATTCAGGACTAGCAATGCGATGCTCAGCTTCGTCAACCAATATTACATATCATATGATTTAAAATATGCATATAATGCCATTTGTAAAAACAGAAATCAAAATAGTTTATGAAACTATTTGCTAATAAGTTACTGGCTAACTGTTTTAAATCGACAATTCGTATAGTTACAAGGGTTCTTTATAAGACCGTATTAGAACAATTTGTGAAAATACATTGTAAAATTAATATAAGTTAATTTTATAAGATAGCATTCAATTATTTAAGAAAGCCCACATGAAACCTTTTTTTAAAATGATTCGTAAACCAGACCAGTTTGAGTTGTATGGTAACATGACAATAGTTTATAAAGTAGCGAGTGGGTTACAAGAGGGAAGTAAGGAGTAGTTCAATGCAGCCAATAAAATGGTTACAAGGTGATTAGGTTTCAAGAGGTTTAGCCGAAATCGTCAGGAGACACGTGTCAAGATGACAACAAACGATATGAAAGAAAGATCTTCAAATCTCGGGTCCAAATCAGTGATACGATAGAAGCAAAGAAAGACAATGGAATGACAAATAAGTCATAAATAAAAGAAGGAATAAGGAATCCGTATGTGCACATCGTAATTTATTTGACAAAAATATACTTTTAAGAAAGTAGGGTATCAGTTAACAAATAGTACAATCACACTGAAAAGTTTCTATATTGGGAAGTTACCGAATTTCAAAAGTTCAAGATCTATGTACATGTATGACCGAACACAAAGTTACTATTTTATACTTATTGAAACGCAATCCTTGTTTTTAGTTTGCAAAATATCATTAGTTAAAGTTTTACGAGCTCAATGAACTCAAAAACGCTTCAATCCATGTTTTTAACTTTTATTAGTTTTGACCTTTGGGTTTGACTAGACCAATTAACTCACTAAACGATATTTTAAGACTCAAAGTCTAATGCATTTCGATGTAAAACAATGTTTTGAACAACTTTCTAGTTTTACCCGAGACTTAAAACGGAATAAAAATGGACGAAAATGCCCTAACATTAAATCTGTTAACAAAATGATATTTTAGCATTATTCAGAAATTAACTTCTTAGATTTTACAATCTTAAATGAGCGTAACTTGCTCGATTTTAAAGTTTACTGGTCAAATTTTATGTCCTAAACGGACGTCTCAACATGTAGAAATATATATATTTTTATGTCTAAAGTTATAAAAATATTTTCTCGACACTGTTAAACTTCCTGTAAAGTTTCTGTACAAAGTATATTTTTCGACACAGCTTGAAATTAAATCCAAATTTCATGATAAGTCAAAATTAATGTACACATAGGACTTGTGGATTCCATAAAGACGAAAGAAGGTAAACTGTATAATTAGTCATGTAAAGAAAACACAGTATAGAAATGGTTCAAGAATGCCAACGATAACCGGAGACATAAAAAAAACGACGCATATCATCCGTGTCTTCGGCTGCAAGATGCAATGCAGAAAGGTCTCTTGGTGGCATGATTTCCAAAATCACAAGATATATCGAGAAAGAAACGGGACAATAACAAGTGGCATTCCTGGAGCAAAGAGGTTCAATGAAAAGGGAGGATACAAGTAGGATCGTATTCCAAACGATCATCACATAATAAATGATGATTATGTGTTCAAGGTACAACGGATGTTCTAAGTTGAAATCGAAACGTAGAATGGTCAATGAAGTAAGATGTAATCCATGTACAAGTGTCGCGTAAAATGGTGGCGTAAAGGTAAATCAAGATTATGAAAACCCACAATATTATTCAGCACTGATTCAACGAATTCTTCGAGATGTGAGACTCACACGATATCCTTTAGTCTTTCTGGGAGACACATTGAGCTACACAATGGTCTATAGACTAGACATTCAATTATGAATGATCAGAAAGAAAATCTGCGTATCTAAGTAGATATTTTAAGGGAAATAAACAATGAAAGCAACACACACGGTAGTAGAATGAAAATCAGAAGTTCATCGAAAACAACACTTATTCAATCCCGAACAATGGTATCGCGAGAGTATGCACAACACGTATCAACGAGTCAAGAAAAACAGACGGTTCAAACCGAACGAGCATATAAAGTCAGTCGTATCACGCATAAATGAAATAACAATAGTACTCAGAAAAATGAGTATGAAAAGTTGGCAGCATACGCGCTCTGAATACAAGTATGTAAAGTCATAACGATATAATATCATTGCAATAAGATCAATTCACAAGAACAAGAATTCAAGAAATACAGTATAGGCAGATGTAATCACAGTAACATTCAATGATAATTCATGAAGCACATAGGCTTTGAAAAGACATAGTAATTATCGTCATTAGCAAAAAGTAATATTTCAAAATAAAATCAAGAGATGAAATACTACAACGATAATTAAAAGTAAATAATAAGGATTAGAGAGTTACCCGCGAAGATATCGAACAGCAATGGCAAATTCTGTGTTTGACACTTAGAAACAATAAAATATTTGAACTTTCGGTTATAGACTAAGTTTTGAAAAACGACTCAGTTCCCTATAACCATCGCTCTGATACCAATCTGTGAGACCCCCAAAATCTGACATGGAACAACTAGGCAACGAGGGGGTAACACGTCATAGTACAAGAAACAATGAATTACAGTTGACACAAAGCTGACGTAATAAAAGCATATATATCACATCATAAATGATCAGAGTTTTAAACATAGGTCCCAGAGTTTTATATGCGGAAAGATATATTATTTCATCATGATTTATAACATAAAGTTGCCCAAAAAATATAATAAATTTCTGACAGTTTATACTAAAACCAGTCTTTTAAAAGCATCACAGAAATCTCCAAGCTGCGATAATATCCTGCGGGCTCCCATCCAAGCAAAGCTAAGTAATAATAATACCTGAGATTAAACATGTAAAATCGTCAACACAAAGTTGAGTGAAATTCATAGGTTTAGCAATAAAGGTGTGGAACACAAGCATTCATTTGTAAAACAAGTAAATAGAGAAAATGGTTATGATCATTAACCATAGTCTGAAACCAATATTATTGCTGTTTAGTTCATGAACCGAAGCTTAACTCAAAGTAAGTTCCTCTAGGGAGTATTCAGCCTAAATACTCAAGTATAAACAAATGTAAGTGCGTCAAGGTAATCGGGACGGGGATTGTCAATCCCGATGGATCCACCCACAACATTCGCGCTTAGCGCAAAGCATACGGGACAATTAACGGTTCATGATCAAGAGAGGAAACTTAAGGCTATTAACTATAAGCAATAATATCTATGAAAACTGTTGGAAAGCATACAAGTCTGAATAGCATACAAGTTCTGGATAGTATACAGTTTTAAATGGATGTGTTCCACCATGTAAAATCTCACCCCGCATTTAGAAACATTGTGCAAGTAAAAGGGGCTATGAACTCACCTTTAGTAAGTAATCACAAGGTAAAAGTGGCTGAGCAAAAATAAGTCTTCACGGACCTATGCAACGGTGACGCGTAAAAAGAATGCGTTCAATGAAGCAATAACGTTTTAGAAGTGGTGGGACATAGTATGACTAGGTAACTTGCGTGCGATGGCGAGACCTAAGCTTAAGTTAAAATTTTGACCCAACACCTTGAACCTACTGTAATAACCTAATTTCAACCATGTATGATGGTCCAAGCATTTATGTGTGGGTTCCGAACACGTTTAAGACTCGGTTTGAAAAACCAAAACAAGGGACTGCATTCAGTTTTCTGAAAAAGGCTGTGAAGATTTGGTCATATCTAAAAATCTATAATAGTACAGGAGGTGAAATTTCTTGACATGTATAGGTATTTCTCTTACCTTTAAAAGTTGGGAAAGAACAGCCCTAGAACTATTTTCAATCAACGGGAAATGCACTTTTAGTGACAGACTATCAAAACAGAAAGTTGTAAACGTCTTTCGTACCTTACGGTAGATTAAGCATAAATCCCAATCGGTAAAAGATTTTGACACCAAAACCAAAAAGAGAAGTTTTATTATATTTGTAGCTACTGTAAAAAGTCATAAAATCATAAATTAATCCTTTTTACCCAAGTCAATTTACCCACGTTTTAAGCATAACATTCAGATTTGACCTAGTTTAGTAAAACGACCGTTTCGGGCTCATCCGGACACTTCCCGTTTCCATCCAACTCAACACATACTAATCACATCAGTGGGTATCCATTTTTCAAATAAAAACAAGGTCATATGTTTAAGAAAAATTTTGTCATGACCTGTTTGTTTCTGTGGTGATTTCCATACTACAAAAACAACTCCATTTAGCTACCTAACCTCAATCAAGCAACACTTAGGCTATACCAAATCGCCACGCAAGTGTCCTAAGTCCTAATATGCCCTAAGTATCTATAATCTCAGTGGGTTTCACCCAAGGAATTCAAAATTCATGAATAAAAAGAATCAAAGTACTAGTAACATCAAAACTAAAATGCTAGGAGTGACTATACCTTCATAACGAGTAGGAATTAATCCAAACATGCAAATTAAACAATTCCTCCTCCTTGATCCTTAGAAATTTCGTGGCCCTTAGCCACGTGTTAAGTCAATCACGGTACTCAGCAACTGAGTAGAAACAATGTAGTGAGACGATCACCGACGATATGGATGCCCGGGGAAAACACGAAAACCGCAACCTATCACTATAAGGTGCGCGTTAAGACTCGAACTCAATATCGATATATATACCAAATATAACATGACTCAAATGTTTTCAAAGTATACACGTTTCAAAACCATTGACACGAATCAAATGAATTCATACTACCCATTTATCCAACGTTACTCGTTAAAACACTTGAACACTTGAAAATGACTCGTCATACGACGCCAATTCAACGCAAGTCAAACTATCCTTTACCCTTATTTGGACCAGTAGCTAAGTCATTTATATAATGACTAAGCACTTGAGTAAGTCACCATATCCGATGGTGAACACTCAAACTCACGCAACACAAGCATTGAACTACGTGTCCAAAATAAAAATCAGCAAGTACACCCCGAATGTACACACCGATCTACCCTATCTAGACTTGTCCGTTTTACATGAAAATTGGTGTCAAGGTCACTTATAACCTGTATAAGACCTCACCAAAATTTGAGCCAAAGTTCACACTTTAAAATCCATCAGCTCGACGCTTTACTCGACTCTAAATTTTAGGACAGATTTGTACACTTGTTTTGTAAAACCGTTTGGACCACTTTAAAAGTACTAACCCGACAATCCGTCTTTTGAAACCACTACTAGACTCATCAAACTCAGTTTGTAAACTTTGAAAATCAGTAGTATCAACTATCTAACCAAGCCTAAAGTCCCCGAGAGTCGACCTAAAATCAGCCACAATTTCGGATTGTGCCGACTTGCGTCTCCCGGTACACGAAAACTAAAACTAGCATAACTTTTGACTCGTAATGAGTTATAAGCTCTATCTTATACCAAAACGACCGTATCGGAAAACTCTACAACAATTTCAAATAATCTCAGTCTTTCACAGACCTTAAACCCACGAAACATACTGTTTAAGGCTTCCCAAATTAGCTTTTTAGAAAACATGACAAATCTATTTTTCACTTAAAACCAATCATTCCCATACCCCTAGGATCACTATACTATCATACCCATCAACCAAACACTCCTAAAAACACTTGTATGAAAAATCTAACAAAAATCAAAGATTAAAAACAAGACTTTTAAGGATCAAAACATGATAATCTTACCAAATATAACATATGCAAGATGATTACAACATCATACAATCATGAAATTATAAGTTTATAAAAACTTGATGCATGTAGAAGATTTTTGTATAGATAGAATCATCACAAGATTTTAGGAATGGGTCTTGTTTTTGTTTTGATTAATTCATGGTAGAAATCAAAGTTTTGAGGGTGTTTATGGTGGTGATGGGTGGCGGTAAACAAGGAAGGAGTGGGAGGAGATGGTGATTTTTGGTTGTTAAAGTGGGAGTTGTATGTGTTTTGGTTAAAATAAATTGTATATATATGATATGTAGTGGAAGGGTTATTGTTGCCAAGCTTGAAACTTGTGGACTAGAAAATAAATATTAGTTTAAAGGGTAGAAAATGGTTATTGGTAAATATTAAAAATATTTACGGGGCTCGGGTTTCGTAAAAATACTTTTCAAAAGTTACAATGCATCATAAAAAATGATTATATGATTTCCCGATACGACTTAATACGTAATTAAAACGACATCATCGAAAATATTAATTATCGAAACAATCGATAAGTAAACGTAAAATTTTGGGCATCCGTCGGTATCGCGATCACTAGGAATTCTCGTTGTACATTGATTTGAATAAACTCGTTGTAAAACGCACACGGGTGATTTTAAATCAAAAACATTGATTTAAAATAAATATGGAAAAAATAAAAATGAAAATTTATAATTCCATACAAAGTATTTATCGATTATCAGAAAAATACTTTAAAAAAAATATAATTTAAAAAATCTCAGGATTTACATATTGCAATACAAGAAAACGTAATACGTTGGAAAAATTCAAGAAGCACGAATAATAAAAAAAAAATATAAAATAATGTTGGGAAAGTACGGGTTCTCACATCCTGCGATTCTTAGCCCTGCTATTAGCGCCTCATACTCTGCCTCATTATTTGTGGCTGTGAACTCAAAACGCAATGCGTATGTGAATTCCATTCCTTCGGGGTTGGTAAGTATGAGACTCGTGCCTGATCCGTCGGTGCAAGAGGACCCATCCGTGAACAAGATCCACGGGGTTGGGTCTTCTTCCTTTTGATCTGGCCTTTGAACGCCTTCTTCTGGTTTTTGAATAATGAAATCTGCCAATATTTGTCCCTTTACGGTATTACGCTGTCTGTAGGTAATGTTGTGTTCCCCTAGTAGAACACTCCACTTCTGGAACCTACCTGCGACCTCTGGTTTTGATATTACCTGCTTTATGGGTTGATCCGTTATCACCACGATTGGGTGCGCTTGGAAGTATCGACGCAACCTTTTCGCCACAAACACTAGTGCGAGTACTAATTTTTCCATTGGGGTAAAATTTAGCTCCGAGTTTTGCAACGCTCTACTTATGAAGTATACTGGAGTTTGCAAATTTTCTCTATCCGTCATTAGCACTGCACTGATCGCTCCGTGTGTGGCAGACAAATATATTATCAACTCTTCTTTAGGTCGTGGCGCGACTAACATAGGGAGCGAAGCTAAATGTGTCTTTAATTCCTCGAAGGCCTTTTCTGCTTCCTTCGCCCAATTGAAGTCCCCTTTCTTAATGCACTTTTTGAGCGTTTTAAATAAAGGGAGCGACTTCTCCGCAGATTTAGACAGGAACCTGTTCAGCCCTGCTAGTTTCCCATTTAGCGACTGTACTTCCTTTTTTTGTTTTTGGGATTTGGAGTTGAATGACCGCGTCTGTTTTTTCAGGACAGGGTTTGATGCCATTGGGGTCAATCATGTATCCTAGGAACATGCCTTCTGTTGCCCCAAAAGTGCATTTCTTGGGATTTAACTTCATGTTTATTCTCTTGAGTATCGAGAATGTTTCCTCTATATCCCGGATAAGCTCACTCTATGTGTGACTTTTTATCACCAAATCGTTGACATACACCTCCAAATTTCGCCCTATTTGGCTTTCAAACGCTTTATCAACCAGCCGTTGATACGTGGCCCCTGCATTTTTGAGTCCAAATGGCATTTTTGTGTAGCAGTACACACCCTGGCTGGTATGGAATGGTGTTTTTCTTCGTCCTCTTCTGCCATTTGTATCTGGTGGTATCCCTTGTACGCGTCTAGGAAGCATTTGAAGGGGTACCCGCACAATGATTGTACCTTCCAATGTATCTCTAGGAGTGGATAGCAATCTTGGGGACAAGATTTATTGAGGTCTGTAAAATCAACGCACATGCGCCAGCTACCATCATGTTTCTTCACCATTACTGGGTTAGCGAGCTAGTCATGATAGTAAACTTCCCTCATGATTCCCGCGTCTACTAGCTCTTTCACCTCCTCGAGTATCACCTTGTTGCGTTCTAGGGACTATCCTCTTTTCTTTTGCCTAATCGGAGGGTACCCTTCGCGGATTTGGAGCTTGTGTTCAGCTATTGACCTTGGTACCCCTGTCATATCTTTGGGTTCCCATTCGAAGATGTCTAGGTTGTTCTTTAAAAGGCGACACATGTCCGTATTTCCTTTGTCAGACAATGTTCCTCCGATTAGTATCTCTTGAGGGATACTGCGGATGCACTACTACCTTTAGATTTGGCGGTGAGTTTACCTTCGGTTCCATTGTGACCCATGGAGGTTCTGTAATCGCGTTACACTCCGGGGGAGTTATCGCTGTGTTGAATATCGTTACGATTCCTCCTTCCACTGGGAATTTTATCATGCTATGAGCCGTGGAAGGTACCGCTCGAATTGCTGGTATAGCTGGTCGCTCTATAATCCCGTTATATTGCGATGGCGACCGTATGATCAGGAGACTTTTGTTGACTGCTCATCGTTTCCCACTTTCACTACCAGCTTCAGCTGGCCCAAAGGCCACACCGCCTCTCCACTGAACCCGATGAGCGGGGAAGTTGCAGACATCATTTGGCTCTGTACTTCTGCACTAAGCTTCAGGAAGTATTGCTCATACATTATTTCTGCCGATGAACCTCCATCCACATACATGCGATGTATGATGTGCTCACCAACGCTTACTTCTATAACTAACAGGCCTTCTGCGACGTTCCTCGCGCTGAGTGGGGGGAAGGAAATGTATTTTCCCTTCGAGAATTTCTGGCTCACCTTTTGTCTGGTCCTTCGCTGCCATGATTCCACCATGTAAATATTCGCGCTAGCGATTTTTTGTCTTTCGTGGTTTCCTTGACAAGGTGTTTCAGCTCGCCTTTCTTTACCATATTTTCGATATATTTTTGCAGCTGAATACATTCGTTCGTAGCATAACCCCTCTTATCATGGTATTCGCAATATCTATTGCCAACGCGCTTTTCGACCGTGGTGGTCATTGCTGTTGGCCTTGGGAAATTCACACCTTCTGATACGAGGATTTCTCTTGGGGTTAACTTAAGGGGAGTAAACCTAAAGTTATTATCTCGTCCCTCTCTTGTCCTTCCTAAGTAATCAAGACCTAGAGGTCTGCCTTGCCTGCTGGTCCCTTCACTGGGCGCGTGTACAGATCTGTAGTCATAAGTGTTTCGTGTTACTTCTGAAGCAGCTGATTCTCCCTGTATGAAGGATCTTACCCGCCTTAGTACTCCATCAAAGGTTTCGGGCGTTTTTTCATTCAGCTTCTTTAATAGATCACTGTTTCGTATACCCGCCATGAAGCAAGATACTTTCAGAATTTCTGGGTAGTCTTTTATCTGAAGACACTCGCTCTTGAAACGTTCCAGAAAGTCTTCTAGGTATTCGCCCTGGTTCTGCTTTACCCTGGAAAGTGATACATCACTCCTATCATGTCTTTTCTGTTGCACATAGTTTCTATTGAATGCTTTCCGCAACACTTCGTACCCGTTGATTGTTCGTGGCGGAAGCCTGTCGAACCACATCCGCGCGTTACCTACGAGTGTAGAGTTGAACATGTTGCACCATACAGGTTCTGGCCATTGTTCAATACCTGCCTGGTATTCAAAGACTTTTAAGTGGTCTTCTGGATCTGAAGTGCCATCATAAGTTTTCACGTTTGATGGCATGTAGCGCTTTCTTGTATCTTCGTAATACTGTATGCGCCTTGTAAAAGCGTATTTCCAGGCTCTTCTCCACGGTTGCGAGAAACTTTGGTCATTCGAGGAGTAACTTGCGCGCATGTGTTTTTCCGAGAGGTTAATACTCGATCCTGACAAGTTGCTTTCGGAGGGTTCGGCGTGTTTCGCGCGCTTTGCTTCTTTTATTATCTTCTCGTGTTTAGCAACCAAAGGGATGAGGGTTTGTATGTTATTAGCTACGTACTCCTCCATTATGCATGCCTCCGTAGCAACGACTTCCCCGACCTCCTCTTGGAGCGTCCTTCTATTTTGTTTATTGGTAGGAGTCTGAGTTGACTCTCGTTCTGCGCCTTTTTCCTCCACAGCGGGCATGGGAGTTGAGAACAGTCCGCCTGTTCTTATGATTGGGGGGTTGTTTACATCCCGGGTGTTTGCTTCACTGGTATATCCAGGAGTAACATTCACGGATGTGATACGGCCATCTACCGTTGAGGATCCTTGACGGCCTTCATTCATGCCGCTTTTCGTCATTAGCTAGAGCTTAGTGTGGGTCCCACGGATGGCACCAACTTGTTGATACAAAAGTTGGATAGACCGAGATTCACCCAATTTAGGCTTAATTTGGGGCCTTGTGGACTCCGGCTCTTGCACCAAGTGAAACTTGTTTTGAGGACCCTGCGCACTAAACTGACACTGTTAGGCTTATCGTGGGTTTGTGACCCACGATTAGACTCTGGCGTGAGAGTAAGTAATCGATTTGAGTATGTAGTGTTTAGGGTATTATGTGTACCGTACCTTTGTGGAACCTTGGGGGTTCCTTTTATACCCGAGAGAGTCCTGACTGGGCTCTCCTACTCTTGGTGCAAGAGGAAGAGATAATGACCTAAAATAGTTTGATCCTTATCGCATAACCAAGGAAAGTGTATATCTCTTCCCTTTAGGCGAATATATCTATATGATAGATTATATTCTTGTCTGATCCTGTCGCGCTGCGACAAGGACCTGGCTAAGTAATCAGCCGTATGTGCGACAATGGCTTATCGGGCCTCCTGGGCTGCGCGCGCGTATCACACAAGCATTCAATTCATTCCTGATGGATGCGGGTAGTACCCGTGATTCGGACTATTCAGCCTGAATGGGGACTATACGTCATCAATGTGTTTTACTGGTTCTGTGCGTTATTAGCTTGTTATACTTATTCTGTCATGTTTTAGTGTTTTACTGTGTTATCTGTAGTTATACTGATGTTCTGTAGTGTATTATGCATGTAATAGTGTATTATAATACTTGTATTGTAATACTAAGTAACTTTCTAAAGATAACAGGTTTCCATAAATAGTACGTTTCTAAAAATAGAAAGTTTCTAAAAATAGTAAGTTTCCATAATTAAAAATAAGCTGGATTATTAATAATAAGTAAAGTTTAATTAGTATAATACAAGTCATGGTTATAGTTTATTAATTAAATAACTTGGGTAATTTAACTAAACTATATATCATAAGAACTTAATTAAAAATACATGTTTTAATTAAATTAAGCTAAGTAAAATACTTTAGGTTATACATGAAATATTAATTTTAATATTCAACCTAAGTCATGACTTTAATTAAATTTAAAACTCTAGTAATTAATTTAATTAAACATATTTTTTGATTTTAATATTTTTCCCAAATCCTGAACCCGTGTTTTAAAAATTAACCCGAGCCCGAAACCCGGGTCACAAATAAGCCGAGCCAAACAGCCCTACCAGTGGCAAGACCGGCTAGCCGGTTTCCACTGGTGGCTCACGGTTCCCACTACCGAGCCACGGCAGCCCGGTTCACACTGGTTCACAGCCGGTTCCCACCGGTTGTGACCGGTCCCCCCTGCTTTGTTTTGTTCGGTTCCCAGTGTTAGCCAAAAAGCCCCACCGAGACCTACCGAGACCCTATAGGTATCGGTTGGCACTCGGTCCTAAGCAAAACAACTCCCCGACACTCGGTCGGGGTTTCCTTGTGTCGTCCGAGCCAATACCAACCAAGCCGATACCTCTTGTGGTCTCGATGGTGGTGATGAACGCAAGCCGAGAGCCCCTTGGCTCTCGGTGGTGTCTTGGCCGAACCAAAAACACAACCAAACACCCCCTTTTTCCATGTTTAAATAATCCCCATGCTTTAGCATCTTGTTTTTATGATTTATAAAATAAGAACATGAATTCAATAAGAATTAAAAGAAAAAGAAAAGGTTTCTGATTATACCGAACACGTGTAGGAAAAGGTTATGAGATCACGATCACGTACACACAAAATCAACAATCAAAATCATACGGTTTGTTCCTTGTGGTTTGAGGTGGCCGACGGCAAGAGAGGCAAGGGAGGCAAGGGAGAAATTTTTCTGTAAACCTAAAATATGTTTATGTTTTCCTGTGTTTTTACTTAACATGTTTTAAGTTAGGTCATGGGCCAAGCCCACTTCTCCTTTCTCTCTTGTTTAGTCGCGGCACATAGGGAGCCCACGGGGAAACCCGTAGTTTTCCCGAGTTCAGTTATTTACGTGTACATTCATGTTTAATTTTCGTGATTTTATATGTTGTGTACTTAACACATTGATAATATATACGTAATTACATGTTATTAAATATCGTGACCCGTGAATTATATTATAAATGGACAGTTTTAATTTTACCGTATTTTTGAATGTTTACTGTTCATGTGTACTGTTCATGGTATTTTAATGCGGGTTTTACATGAAGCGACTCCAAAATATCCATTTGCTATAACCCAACAAACCTCTGCTATAAGTTTAAAGATTAATATACTGTAAATACAGAACAAGTAAAAAAATGGCAAGCTAACACGTTAGCAATATCAACTGTAGAATCTTATGAATGAAGGCACATAATACATAATCCATTATCAAATCATAATACATCTATAACGTGCTACCCGGAATGTCCGCGAAAGTTTCCATTAGATCTACTTTAATCAAAACTACCATAGCTTAATAACAATTGCTAAGAAGTAAGAACATATGTTTCATATAATTTCATGTAACGTGAGCTTTGTTGTCTTTCCAAAACCAAAATTCTTTAGTATTTTTTTGTTTTTATTGTTCCAAAAAACAGGTACTCGAAAGCAGTCTCTTTACCCGCAGGTTTACCGAAAGGTGGGAGTATGATCGATCTACACTTCACCTCCCCATACCGTGCTCTGGCGCGATTTGTCGTTGTTGTTGTTGAGTTTTTAAAGAACTTGAAAGCTACTAAATTGTTTATTAGGTTTGTGAGTTTAAATAGAGATGCATGCCTATTGTCATTTGTACACTAGTGCATGAGATCCACATAACCAAAAGAATTCCTATCTCAATATAATTGTTCAAGCACTAGTTTTTAAATGAACAACTTTTTATAAAAACCATATAAAATGATCATATAATATAAACCTAGAAGAGAAGAGCATACCATGAAATAGTAAAGAGATGAAACACGAATCAAGACTAAAAGGGTTTATGACAGCGAAATAGGGTTTTAGATTATCATTAGATAAATCATTTAAGGACCCTTTTACTTTCCTCCTAATTACACTTTTACTCTCAACATTTCTTCCCACACTTTTACAAATTTTCCTTTTACTTATTCTAAGTACTTTTTGGTAACCTTTGTTTTGCCTAAACGGACTAATTTTACGCGACTATTTTTTTAGATACAGCGCAAGTGAATCTTCATGCATCATAAAGAGATTAACTTTTCCCCGTTAGATTCGAACATTTGACCTCCAATTTAGAAGACTCATCTTCTTACCAATGGGTGACACCTTGCAGTTTATTAATAAGTACTTATAAGAGAGGAGGGTGTAACATTGATGGGTAGCTCGTCGCTATGACGTGGCTACCTCGCCGACCCTCGTCGTCCCATGTTGCCACACCGACCCCCTCTATTCTCTGTCCACATTTCAGAAAAACGAAATCTCTTCGACGAGCCCAATCACCAAAAATAGCCGTTGGGCCTCCAACGGTCAAATTTAAAATTCAAATTTTTTTACACAACTATTACACCTTCTTCTCAGTTTTAACAAACAAATTTCTTCCAAAATCTCTCTAAAACATCAACAAAAAAACGTCTAACATACCAAATGATCAATTCCCACAACTCAACTTCACCAGGCTTCTCAACACTAGCAACCCATCGACACCATCGTCAAACCCGTCTACACTATCCTCACAAACTTTCGTATCAACTTCTCCCGGATTCACATAATTTCAATCCGGCTCCCCACAATTTCATTCCGTCTCCCAATTTCCATCAGGCTCCCAATATCCACCCGGCTCTCAATTTCCATCCGGCTCCCAATATCCATCCGGCTCCCAATTTCCATCCGGCTCTCAATTCTCGTACCCTCCTATTCCTCCAAACTATTTCCCCTAAATGACTCCCGAACAAATTTACCACCAACAACAAATCTTGTTTCAACAAGCACAGTTTCAAAGCCAATTTCAAAATTACCCAAGCCAACAAAATGTACCGGAAACCCAATTTAAAGTTCCGGCCTCGTGATCACCAACCAAAAAAGGTAAAAGCAGAAAAAACAAAGCCAAAAAATCACAAGCTGTTGATTTGGATGCCGATGATGATGACATAGAATTTGTTGAAGCTCCGAGTTAGGCCCCGGTACGTTGGAGTAAAGAAAAAGAAGAACTACTAGCAAAATGTTGGTTTGGTGTGCCGGAGAATGTCGACATTGAGAACGACCAAAATGAAGATTGTTTTTGGAACACTATTACTAGAGATTTCAACAATCAAACAACCGGTATGCGGCGTACAAAAAACATGATTACCGGGAAATAGGGTCGGATGCATCCTGATTGCCAAAAATTTCAAGCAATGTACGAAGGAATAGACCGTAGGAGTGGGATGAATGACGATGATGTTCTCGAAGCTGCGAAAGATGAATTTTTAATAGCGTATATAGGAAGAAAATTTGTTTACTCGCACCCGTGGAAGATCCTCAAAGAACACCCGAAATTTGTCTGTGCAAAAGCTGTTCGTGCGGATGATCACACCGAAGTATTCGGTCCCGATGAACGTCCTCGACCCGAAGGAAAATCTCGACCTGCTGAGAAATCAAGATCCGAGTCAGATGAGGGCACCGCAGGATCGTATGGGTCATCGAAGGAAGTACTGTCACATGCAATGCATTAAAAATTTATCTCGGCTAAAACCGCGTATGATAGCCAACAGGCACTCGCAGAGAGGCAGATGGAGTTGGTCGACTTCCAGTTTCTCGCGCTTGATTACGAATCAATGCCGAAACCAAAGAGGTCGTACGTACGTCGAAAACAAGAGGAAATCATGGCCCGATATCCGTCCCGGGAGTAGTTTATTTTAATTGTTGTGTTTTTAATTTTTCGTTTTGTTCGTATCGTGTTTTTTATTTTTCCGTATTTGTAATTTTTATTTTCGTATTTGTAATATTTTATTTGAATGAAATAAATTTTATTTTGTGTGAAAATGAAAAAAAGAAAAAGAAAAGAAAGTGGTGGGGCCTAAATGAATAGGGGTTGGGTGTGTTGTGAGTGAAAGAGTATTTTTGTTAGTTATGTTGGTGTGATGAGGCGCTGATGTGGCAGCAGTGTGGCCTAAATGAAGAGGGTTGGGTGTGTTGTGATACCCTCCTCTCTAAGATGCTTAAAAATAAGTATTGTAGGAATTTTTGCCAGCATCTTACCAAATCTAACATATAAATCCATCTGAAGTTTCATAAAACCAATTGGTTATAGAAAGAGTAGCTCACCAACCTTATATGTTAGACTTGGGATTATGCTTCTACCGATGTAGGATATTCGGTTTGCACACCCAACAATACTTCCCTCAAACGCAAATCACCATGGGCCTCCCCTTAAACTATAGCCACGATTTCACCTTTTTCATATTGCCCACCTTTACCATCGGAACACTCGGTCTTTTTACCGGCTTCTTTTCAATACAAGGTTTACCGGGATTCACTAACACCGTCGAACCGGGATTTAACTAAGGGAACACCATCCATATCACCACTGGCCCCAACGTGACTCTGATACCATCTGTAGGGATCTTTGGCCCAAAATCTCACCGAGGCTAACATATAACCCCACCTGAGGTTAAATTCTAAAACCAGTTGGTTATAGAAGCAGTAGCTCACCAAGCTTATTTGTTGATTTTGAGATTACGGTCCTACCGATATGGAATATTAGGTTTGCAAACCCATAAGTATATTAGCAAAAAGTGTGTATATATGCATATTTTGTAGAAATGCTTTCCAATTAAATGTTGTAGTTTCAAGTTGTGCTTACGACATGCGAGATAGATATATTATAAGATAGATAGTTACCGTTTTTTCTTTAAAAGAGTTCTATCGGCCTTATGGCATAAATGATGAATTTTCAAAGGTTCTAAGTCAACAAATAGAATGCTACTGCATCCAATTCGTCCTAATGCAGATAGGATAAACTTTTTAAAAGGTGAAATGAATTAGATGAGTACATCATATTATCATATTTAGATAAAACATGATCTTCCTTTACTACTACTATTAAAGATCATAGTTTTCCTAGATGTGATTCTGAGAGTGGTTTTGTCTTTTGGTCCATAACTGATTTCTTTTTTTCTCAATAATTAAGTGTGAGGGTGATCGTGGAGTTGCTCGTAGATAAAAGTGCCACAATGCAAAATTATACAATGCGCCTCAGTAGACTTTGCTAATTTAAAAGTTCAATCTGGCAAAAATTGGTAAACGCACGTAATATTTTTTAAATGATGTTGTTCTTTTGTTTGTCAGTTTAAAAGCTTATAGTCGTGTGATGCTTTTAATTAAAAGCAATGTTTTAAAACTCGATTTTTTTAGTTGACTCGGTCTAGTGACCGGTTCACGGGTCAACCGGCTGAATCGTCAGATTAATCCGGTTTTATATATATGTATGTTTTTTATATATATTTAATATATAATATTTTATAATCTTATAACTTGTCTTACGTCAAGTTAAATCGATAAAAAATATTTAATTTTTTTAGTTTAATTTTTATAACATTATAGCAAATGTATGAAAAAATAATTAATTCATATTTATAATTTATATTAAACCATAATAAAACGATATTAATTTATGTTTTAAGTTAGTTTTAATTTTATTTTAATTAACAATAATCACCAACACTTAAATTTATCTTTAAAATTTAGAAATGTTTATGAAAAAGAAAGTTTTTGAAAATAAATTTTTATAAAAATTTGTGACCCGGCCGGGTTTATCAAACCGGGTCAACGAAAAACCGACGGTTTAATCCGGTTCTTAAACAAGCAAAACCCGGTCACATCCAGCCCGGTCTCTAAGCCAGTTCACGGTTCAACCGGCCGGGTCAATCCAGTTTTTAAAACATTGATTAAAAGTGGTAACCATCTATATAAATGGTCATATTGGCTTTAACTCATCTTAAACAGATCAGATAGGTCAAATCCAAAAATATTATCGAAAGGGAAAGAAGCTACATTGAGTATTGATAGGTTTTAATTGTTAGCCTTGTTAAAGCATTTACAATGCATTAAGTTTTAAAAATTTGATGTATTTAATTACATCAGTGTCAAACTTATTTAATAACTAAAGTTTTTACAAAAGATTTGGTATTCATCAAGTTTTTAATAAAAACATCTCTAAAAAACTTTTGTTACAAAAGTAAAAATCACTTAAAACGACTTTGTAAGATAGTAAAACTTTTTAAAGGACTTTTACCATTCGCTCTTATATTATCTTGTATCTTATTATATACTCTTTGCGTCTCAAAATACTGTCGATTTTTTAGTCCTTTTCTCCCGACTTTAAACTTATATTAGTATTTGATGAAAATTATAATAATAAAAATACATTTATAAACCAATCAATTATTATATTTTCATCAAGTATTAAATAACATTAAAAAACAAATATATCTAAAATCAAAATTTAAAAAAATAAACCTAAAAAATAAATATAAGATATAACTTTGAAACGGAAGAAGTAGAAAAATTCCAAAACAAATGTTATTAGATTAATATTAGATGCATACATTAGTTCAGTAATAAATTACTATGAAAAAATTAATTTAGATTAGAGTGACACAACTAGCTGGCGTAGTGTCTCGAGTTATATGGATGATTACACATACTAACGCTCTTGAAACATAAAGTGAAGTACATGTGTTTCTTAACTGGCCAAAATTATAATAATTGAGTAGTATGCAAGCATTCATATGTAAAAGAGAGATTAAAGGCCTATCAAAATCTTTTAACGTCGGTTCTTTAGAAGGAAGTAGGGTTTTGACCGATTGATGACATGAAATTCCGGTTCATTATACGACGAGTCATCAATTTTTTTCTGGTCAGTGAATAATAGTTAGTGATTATTCAATTGACTAATATGCAACATCTTAGCAGATAAACTCTACTTATGCTGCTTATATTATATTTCATCTGTAAAAATCTACGATAAAACTTGTAAAACCCGCATTTAAAATCCATGAATATTCATTTTACGCAGTCACAGCTTTAAATTAAAACACGAGTAATTATTTATTCAGAATAATAAATAATTTTATCGATCCAAGTATTGCGTAATAATTATTTATTCAGAAAATAAATATTTTACGTCATGAGTAAACACGAAAAGTTAAACAAGAACACACATGTTAAATAAATAAACACGAAACGAAAATCATTATGTTTTATGGGCCGCGGTTTTAATAACAAAATAAAACCGAAATATTCCATCAGCAAATGATGCGCTGCAATCAAACACTTTCTAAAAACGTTTCCGTTTATTGTGGCTAGATTATGGCAAAAATATTATATAATCGCAGGCTCAAATACATCTTTGACAATCTCAAAACATAACCTAAATATTCATAAATCAAATATTCAGTTTGTATAATTAATAAGTATTTGAGAATAGCAAAGCCCATATCCAAGTTCCCGTCAATGTCGATGTCGACATTATTGTTGCTGTTCGGTTCTGTTCGTGCAGTGGGTTTCGACAGGATTGGTGTTCCATTCATATTGCGGTCTATGTTGAGTTTCGATGAGTTTTGGTTATGATTGAGTTACTGTTTTACGTTCTCGATCGCGGGATGTTAGGTTTGCGTTGAGATTGAATCTACAATAAATTCTGTTGGGAAGTCGTCATGTTCATGTTTTGATCTCGTTGCGTTCGACGTTCGCACTCTCACTGTTGTTCTCGGTTTCGGTATCAAAGGTAACACTTTATTTTCTTAACCATATACATGCTATGTATTGTACATCTATACCTATGAGAAAGTATCAAATCGGTAAATCGGCGACCTTCAGATCATAACATAGTATATGGCTACGTACTTTTGTTTTGTTTTAAAAAGACATGTCATCCTAAACTATTTTAAATCTTGCTAATGAACCAATTTACTACATCTATATTTATTAGATTACTTACAATACTTTTGCATTTTTACCTACTGGTTGGTGAAATTATATCTAGGACTTATACTTTTTGACATGTAACTAGAATATGTTATAGTCAATTTTAGAACTGGTTTTGAAAAACTAGTAACTAGTAACTAAATGTATTTTATCCATAGGAATGAAATTTTATCATATGTTTCCTACTCTTTTACGTACATGGGCTGATGGGTTTTAGAAATCATAGATGATATAAATAATACTTGGTTAAGAAGGTTTAAAGAATTATATTAAACGCATATAAATATGCTTTTTTTTATATTAATAGTAGCAGTGGGTTAATTATTGTAGATTATTTGACAAGATAAGTTTGGAGTTTGTTTAAGCGTCGGTTTTGGTTCATTTAAGGTACGGACAATCCTATCTCTCTACTATTATTGGTCTCTTTCGTTTATTCGATTGATCGTACGGATTTTCCGTCCTTCAGTATGGACTTCCCTTCTATGCATGATTAGGATTTCCCGTCTGCAGCCAATTGTTTTCCCTATTTATATGTTATAAGAATTATCAGAAATCAGTTTTATAATTAAGTTAAATTGTTTGAGCCTTATATACAAGCATGACCAGTCAATAGTACTAGTTACGGAGGTACCGTAACCACGACACTTGAGGCACCGGTGTCGTGACTCACATGTAGGAGAGTGATATCCTGCATCGTCCCACTCAGACGAGCTTGGCCACCTTATCAGTATTATTGGTGGGGCGTATGGATGCATCCTAGGCTTATCAGTTTACAGTTATCAGGTGAATGTGGTGTGTGCTCTACATCCTTCACATTGGAGCTGATCCATCCACCTAGCACAGTATTTATAGGTCACCCTTCTACAGCATTTAGAGGTCACCCCTCTGTAGCATGATGAGGTCACCCCTCTCGTTATTCATGCACCGTTGTTACAACACATGACCTATATAAGCTCTGGCAATAAAAATACAGTAAGTGTATGTGTTCAGATTTAACAGATAACAGTTCAGCTTTACTATTTATAAATCAGACGTTACAGATTATACACAGATTTCTGCTGCAACTTTACTTATCAGTCTTACAGCTTCAGTATTTTATCATCTGCTTCATTTCAGTAATTCCTTATCATGCTTTATATCCGTTCATTGGGCATTCAGTTCCTTTCATGTTCTAACGACAGGTAGACCAGGATGCTCTTAGGATTTTGAGAGCATGTGCATTTGGATGGAAGCTATACAGACTTCTTACTTTATGCACTTCTTATATTATACTGTTTTTGGACATTATTTAGTCCTTTTCTTTCAGTATTTTACTTTTCATGTTTTGAGCTTATGTTGGATTACCGATGTTTGATTCCGGTATTTCCGTTATGGTCAGTTAATGTTTTAGGACATTTACCTTATGCTTTGATGACACGCCATAAATACACGTAACGGTCCACTTATCCAAGTGGGTGTTACAATTATGGTATCAGAGCTATATGTTCGACCTGTAGGCTCTAAAACTCGACCTGTGACTAGTGGGTAGTCACCAGGAACTTTCCAGATTTTGGCGTTGTTATCTTTCATATTCCTCGTGCATTTATTAGTCAGTTTTCTTCAATTATCAGTCAATTTACTTAAAGTTTTTGACTAAGTAAAAGGTTGGTTCAAGACTGGCCATATTTAGTCGCATGTGCTTTTCTACGAATTTTGTTTTGGTGAACCGACCCATAGGCGTTCACCCTTGCCCGTTCAGATTTTGTATTGGTAAACCGACCATAGGCGTTTACCATTACTCATGTCAGATTCATGATTTCAGTCAAATATTACTTAGTGAACCCGCCATAAACGTTCACCATTATTCAGGTCAAATTTTCATGCTTTCAGTCGAATATTGTTTTGTGAATTGAACCATAGATGTTCACCTTTTCTCATATCAAGACATTTTATAAAGTTTTGATAAGTATGAACTGGACTACATCCAACCATATTTAGTCCCAAATTATAAATTTCTATATATGACAATTCAAAAAATTTTGACAAGCATGGATCGAACCAGAATCGCCCATACTTAGTCATATGTTTTGTTCCATGAATTATGTGGATTGAACCATAGACATACACATCAGTTGATGTTAAACCTCAGTTGATCATAC
The DNA here is from genome assembly GCA_025667525.1 of Glebionis coronaria. Classification (NCBI taxonomy): domain Eukaryota; kingdom Viridiplantae; phylum Streptophyta; class Magnoliopsida; order Asterales; family Asteraceae; genus Glebionis; species Glebionis coronaria. Next base: position 188,650,291 of record CM046879.1, on the reverse strand, counting down.
TCTTATAGTCTTTATAACAATCCAGTTCGCACAATCTCAAGTTGATGTCGCTTCCACGCTGTTTCAGTTTCATGTCTCCGTGCGAGGGTTTTATGTTCAGCAGAATGATAAATGTCTCTATGCTAAGACACAAAAAGAATTTTAGTAAAACCGTTTTCATGATAAATCATGATTGGCCTTCATTAATCATGCTTCATGCTGACCACTGTTGGGACTTTGATTATATCATACCTTTCAGCCTCGATACAACCAGCAGTAAGTCGACGCAGGAATTGTCAGCCTATCATGTTACTTATTTTAGATCAGTTTACTACCGTTTAAATCAAAATATCTTCCTTTGATCATGTCAGACGATTGACACCAGTATTTATCATTCCATGAAACTGCCATCGGTGCCAAGTACAGTATCTTGGGTGTACTACATGTACATTATTCATCGTGTACTTCACATACAGTATTCCAGGTGTACTACATGTACCTTACTCCATGTGTATTGTTAATAGATCCTTAATCATCTCAGACGTTTCCACTTTTTGATATTCTACCAGATGCTGATACTGCTCGCGAGTTGAAGATTTTACCAGATGCTGATGCTGCTAACACTTTGAAGACCTCACAAATGCTGATACTCTGGAGATCTCTTAAAGATGTTGATGCCGTTCATACTATGAAGACTCGGCAGAACAAGGACGTAAACTATAAATTTGAAACTTCTGACAAGAATAAATTTCAACCATCAGACACTACCATTTCATTCCATACTTTTACCTTCTCAGCTAGATGTCACACTTCACTCAGCTAACCGTTCATTCAGAAGAGTGGGAACCGGAACTCAGTCGACCACTCAGCAAAATAGTTACATGAATCACGGTCATGATAATGACCATCATAAATCGACAGACAGAACCACCGTGCTTATAATTAATCAGTCAGTAACCATCGGAACTCCAGAACGGACGTGACCAGAAATACAGAGGTCAGTAGTCTAACCGGTCCGCCAATCCTAGCAGTTACCAAAATTTTCAGCCTGGTCCAGATTCATCCGCTAGAACACATGTCAAGACATCACTCGAGACATAGGTCTCAGGTATCATTTCGGAAGACACATATCAGGACACCAGTCATGGTACACGTCATACGAATCTTTTCTCAAAATACGAGTCAGAACTCATAACTCCAGTATGTTTTCTAAACCAAGACCTCAGTATTTTAGGGTACCTTTCAGAAAGGGGTACATCCGTTCTATTATGCCATGCATGAATCAAATCATTAAAATTCAGTCACCACCAGTAGAGTATTATTCAGATTAAACACGCATTATTCATTCTGTGAGGTTACAGACGAACCTACTTAGTGGAAGTCGCCACGTTACTCCACGTATTCCTATGTCAGCTTTATGTAAATCAGGTACGTACCTACCTCCCAAGCGAAAGGACTCCACAGTATCACCCATACTTATTATGGTTTTTCTTTTAGTTAACGACGAGATCCGTCGTACTAAATTCCAAATATATTATTATACTTTCTGCCAGAAAAATCAGTACAAGTTGTTATGCTTTATAGCAAGTGACTTATCATTCCAAAGCTACTAAGATCTTTATAGCTATTAGATATAAATCCACTTCTGAAGTTCCTTAAATTCATGACCAGCAGATTATTCCAGAGTTGTCAAATAAAGATTTCAGAAGGTTTTCCAGAAATTCCTTCCTAACCACAAGACCGAATTTGATATCGAGCTTGTCTCAAGAACAAGACCTGTTTTTCATAACTTCTTGCTGCAGGGCTGCAACTAAGTTAAAAGAGTTGCAGCATTGGCTGCAAGAATTACCGGAATGAGGCTTTATTAGCCCTGGCGCACCACCAGGAAGAGCATCGTTTCTGTCTAACAGGAAGAAGGCCGGTAACATGAGATCATGTATCGACCATTGAAATTTTTTACAAGATCACCATTCTAATCAATGTTCATTCCATAAATAGCAGGTTTATCTGATCTGCTACGATGCCTTAAACATTTTCCAGAGCAATTTCTGATTATGCTACCATCAGTGGTGAGAGAAAGAACATGATGTTTCCCAGACTGCTGTTGCACATAATACAGTCTCTTAAAAAATTTGATTTTATACTTCTGAGCTCCATTCTCTAGTTATGTTATGAAAATTACGAATAAAATTCTCATGACTCTCAGACAAAATCGTCAGTATATTCATTGATCACATTCTGATCTACCAAATTCTAGAGAAGAACACGAGAATCACCTTCTCGCAGTTGTACAGAATCTCAGATAGGAGAAAATATACGCAGCTTCCCAGATGTAAACCCCAGTTAAACTAGGTGGCGTTTCTGAGCCACCCTATTTCAGCAGAAAGAAATTTCAGACAATCCTGCGAGGGTGAAGGCCATCACCTGATGGTCCCGACCGACGCCTGTGAACGAAGTACAAGATTTTCTAGAACTCAGTTAACTGCTACCGTAGAAATTGCTGGCAGTTCTCATTGAAAACTCTTTCATGACTACTTGTTAGCCTCAAAATATTGAGTCAAACAAGAATGCTCGGTCATATGTTTATTATGTATCGTATTTTAGAACGTTGTAATAGGTAGTATATTAGTCGTGTTATACGGGCTTAACTTTAGACTAAAGTTCATTCATAAGTAACTAAAGCCCAAAAGGAAAGCCCGACCCAAACAATATAGTCTATAAAGAAGCCCACATGTGGGTGGACTATATATACCTTTCCTAGCATGTTAGGAAGGGTGTTGGCTCATTTTATTTCTATCTCACTTAATCTAATATTCACCTAGTTCCAACCAATTCTCTCTATTTTCTCTCTCTAATTTCTCTCTCTAGAATTCATCTTCTTCATCTATTTTTTTACTTTAATTCGTGCTCTATCATCTAAATATATGGGACAACAATTGGTATCAATCACCATGGGGTAGTTTTGTGATTGGTTGTTGTGTTTTCATTTGATTCATTTGATTTAATCCTTATTTCATCTACGAATTCAAGATTTTTTCTGTTTTTCGTGTTATAAATCTTGCTACAAATCTTCTCTATAGTTGTAGTAGTGATTTGGGTATTTTGGTTTGGTTAACAACACGAATTTCTTGCTCAAAGTTGCGAAATTTATTCCTCCATTGCCAAAGAGTTTCCATCAGAAAGTACAAGAAAGGACTGTTTGATCGCAATAACCCTAGGGTTTTACTTTGCGATCAGTTATTGCGATACTCCTTATTCCGACGTGGATTGCGATCGTACATTGCGATCGTGGATTCCGACAGAATTAAGGCACATTGAAACGTTACTCTGTCAAAATTTCATTTGCCACATTGCGATAGAAAGGATATTCTGATACAGGTCATTGCGACAGGGGTCATTGCGACAGGACATTGCGATAGGTTTATTCCGACAGAACATTCTGAGAGAACATTCCGACAGAACATTATGACAGAACATTCCGACAGAAAATTCCGACAGAACATACCGATGACATGTTTAGCTAATTTTTTTCGAGTATTTTTTAGACTTTGCCACCATCTAGACTAGTTTCGGAATATCGTTTACACGAATATTAAAAAAAAAGAGTTAAAATTTTTTCGTCAAGTAAATTCAAATTTTTTCCATACTAGTTTTAGGACATTTCTAGCTCGATTTCAAAATTTGGCGATTACAAATTTTTTTGGTCTACCGTTTTGTCGGACTGAAGAAAAATTGCAATTTTTGGAATTTATTCCACAACTCAATCACAACACATCTACTTAAGTTCCATATTCACTTCATCATAACAGAGAATATTGAGATGGATTCTACTGCCGAATATCGTGTGACGAACAACAACATAATGGTGGCGGGTAACAAAGAAAGACCACCAATGCTTGTGTCGGGTCAATATGATCAATGGCAATCCCGTTTTCTACGTTATGTTGACACAAAACCTAACGGTGATGCTTTAAGGCAACGTATTTTGGAAGGACCCTATAAATTCTCAAGGATTCAAGTTCCCAGAGTACCAGCCACAGACACTACTAAAGAACAACCAGCTTATGAACGTGATGAAAAGAGGAACAACCACACACCAGAGAACCGTGCTTGGTTTGATGCAGAGACGGAAGCAATCTACTTAATTCTCAGTGGAATTGGAGATGATATTTATTCCACGGTTGATGCATGCCCTACTGCTCAAGAAATGTGGACGGCTATTGAAAGATTGCAACAAGGTGAATCACTTAACAAACAAGATGTGAATACTAAGATGTTTTGGAACTTTGGCAAGTTTACATCAAAGGATGGGGAATCAATTGATTCTTACTACTACCGATTCTACAAAATGATGAATGATATGACCCGAAACAACTTGCAAGTTTCCACCATGCAAGTCAATGTCCAATTTCTACAGCAACTTCAACCAGAGTGGACACGGTTTGTCACCTTGGTGAAACAACAACAAATGTTAGAAGAGTTTCATATCACAAGATCTTTGACATTTTGAAACAATTTCAAAATGAGGCAAATGAACTTCGAGCTGAACGAGTTGCAAAGGTTTCCAATCCACTTGCTTTGTTTTCTACCACTCAACATTTCCCAGATTATCACTCTCATACTTCAAAGACCTACTCTACTCAATCATCATCACCACGATCATCCACTGTCTCCAAGTCACATGCTCCAATACGATCCCGAGGCAAAGAAGTTGCAAGAGCACCATCACCCACACCTGAGGGCAATCATCCAAAGAAGACAGTGATGAAGAAGTAGCTCAAAAGGATAGGGAATTCAAGCAACAAATGGCCTTCATTATGAAGTAATATAAGAAAATCTACAAACCCACCAACAACAACCTTCGAACATCTTCAAACCCGAGGAACACCTATGCACAGAGTCCTCCAAGGTATGACACACGAAGACGTGCTGAGAGTCCTCCAAAGTATGATCGACAACCTAAATATGATAATCAGAGGGTGGCTACTGTTGTTGGAAATAGGGAAACTGTTGGTACTCAAGTTGTGCAACAAAGTGGGATTCAGTGTTTTAATTGCAGAGGTTTTGGGCATTTGGCTAGGGAATGCAGGCAGCCAAAAAGGGTCAAAGATTATGTGTATCATAAGGAAAAAATGCTGTTGTGCAAGAAAATGGAAGCTGGAATCAAGTTATCAGCCGAGGAAGGAGAAATGCTTGACGATACAGATGATGAACTCTCCGACCAAGAACTCGAGGCACATTATTCATACATGGCAAAGATTCAAGAGGTCCTTAACGTCACTGAAGATGATAATGGTCCTATCTTTGATACCGAGCCAATTGATAAGGTACAACATGATGATGAATATAATGTGTTTGGTGATACACATGAGCATAGTGATCTACCAACAACAATTACTGACACGTGTATGATGGAAACGGTTGATAGCAATACCACACCCGATTCATCAGACATGTGCAATAATGAGTTTGAGGATGATCAACATGCAAATGAGTATGATGACGAGGAGCGTGTCGCGCTTGCTAATTTAATTGCTAGTTTACAAAAAGATGTCAATGAAAATAGAAAGAGTCAAAAGCAATTAAAGAAGGCAAACGCAGCGCTCACTCAAAACTTTGAAGAAAGCAAAGCCGCTCTCATAAAAGCTAGTGAGACCATTGATAGTTATAGGGCTGAGCTTCTTCAAAAGACCAAAGAGCTTGAGGGGTACAAATGTCATGTCATCAACGTTAAAAAGGACGATTTTGAAAATAAATACAACGAATCTCTTGCTTTGTTAACTAAGAAAAACGTCAATTAAATGTTTTATTAAGTGATGAACGTCAAAAAACGTACCTTGCCACACCAAAAGTTAATGAACTTGAACAGAGGCTTTCGATGAATCCCACCGATTCTGCTAAAATTCTTGACGAGAAGAAACAAGAGGTTGAAACATTAAAACAAGATTTCAAAAATAGACAAGGCAAAGATACTGGAAAAGTAAAGGATCTCGAAGAACAAGTCGATTTTTTGATAAAAGTTGTTTATAAAACGCATGACTCTATTCAAACTGTTAGAATGATAGCACCTCCGTCATTTTTCAAAGTCAACCTAGCTTTGCCACCCCCAAGTACCTCGAAAAAGCTCAAGCTGCTAACCCTCACTTATATCTTGATGAGTCCGAATGGACTGATAATGACTGCCCAGTAGCTAACCTAGATAGTGAAGAGACGTCCCTTTGGGATAAGGAGAGTAGATCACCGGTCAATAAAGATTTTGTGAAACCATATAACTATGCTTATCTAAACAGTCTTTATGGTCTTTTCACTCCACAAAAACAGAAGTCTCGTGAGGAATTCTTTTTAGAATGCAAACAACAAAGAATTCAATGGAAGAAAGCTTTTGCCACTAAGAGGAAAACTAATGTTTTTAAATATATTAACTATTTGCCTCTAGATGCTTCTAAAAGCAAAAGTAGAAAAATACTAGGTTTTCTTAAACACCACATTGAAAATGTTCAATCAATTGTCGAAAGCGATTGGGAAAAACGTCAAAAGGATAAGTGGAAAACCGAGATTCCTCACGACATAGCTGTGCTTGTAAAAGAACTTCTAATACCAAATACGAAGATAATAAAAGAACATGTTCTTGAGTTTGAAAACTTGATTCGGTCTGAAATGTTTGATGATTTGAAATATGTTGAGTCTCTTGAAAAAGAGATTGATGAACTCCAAAATGACAAATCAGATTTTTCAAACGAATATGATCTACTCTTAGAAGAATGTCTCTCTAAAGATATTTTGTGTGTTACTCTTCAATCTTGTGCTGATATCGATGAATATTCTGATGTTGCATGCAAATATCTTGATAAAATCAAAGAATGTGAGCGTCTTGAACTTGAGCTTTCAAACGTAAAGAAAATGTTGATAAAAAGGCTTTTCAGTTACTTCAACACAAAACTGATTTCCTTCAAAAACATTGTCATTCTCTTGAACTTGCTTTGCAAAAAGACGTTGGTATTTTTCCACATGATTTTAACTTGCAAGAAAAACTTTCCAAAACGTTTCGAGAAATGAATGAACAGAATTTGGAAATTAAAGGGTTGAAAGCTCAGTTAAAAGACAGGGAAATAGCGATAGCAGAGTTGAAGAAACTCGTTGCTAAGATGGGTGGGAAAATTATGGAACCTAGTGTTAAGAAACCTGTTGTAAGACAACCCAATACGCAAAAAGTGACTAGAACCCCTAACTTGGGAAAACCATCTGTTTTCTCTAATTCTGCATTTGCAAAACCTGCGTTTGCCCCCAAGACGGATGGGAAGGATATGTTACCACAAAACACTCCCAAAACACATATTCGATCACAAAGCATTAAGAACACAAATGTGGTTAAACCAGGGATGTATAGATTGGCCACTACACCTACACAAAACAAAGAAATTCAATCATCTCAGACTTCTAGAAACACTAATAGACGCGTGTCTTTTACTACAGGAGTAGTCCCAACTGATAGTGTTAGCCAGCCCCAACTTAAGAGCACTCGCATGAATGAAAAGGTTTGGCAACACAAAAGTCAAGGGAAGATGAAGACAGTAGAAGACCTGTAAAACCCGCATGCTTTTACCATGAATAGTACCCTTTAGATCGTACGTACACGATTAAAACTTTCCTTTTATAGCATGTTTACGTTCACGTATAGGAATTTTAAGTATTACTGATAACTAGCTTTTGCCCGTATTAAAATTAAAGTTCGTTGTTCATGTCTAATCGAATTGATCCTGGTTAAGTATGCGACTCAGCTGTCTTTGGTGAACAAATGCTGTGTCGTTGTAGTAAAGGAAATTGCAAAACTTAAAAGTAAATTGGCGGTTAATTAAATCTAAAACTAATTAAACGTAAATGGTGCAATGTTAAAAACGTTGAAAAGAAAGTTAATTAAATGACAAAAATTAAAATGTGACGGAACTTAAACTTGATAATGTAATATAATTTGGAAACTTAAAAATAAATCAACACGAGTCCGATCGCACTACGATCGCAACCAACTAATGTGGTTGGATCGTACCCGGATCGTAGCTTGATCGCAGCCTAGATCGCACTTGGTGATCGTAGCCCCCGATCGCACTCAATGCGATGGAAACAAAAGACTTGCTACGATCGCACCCACAGATCGCAATGAGTAATCGTGGCGTGTGATCGTACCAGGGAAGAAGAAACAGATCACAGTCTATGCGATCGAAGCCAAAAGGGATCGTACTCTATGGATCGTACTCCACCACGATCGCAACAAAGTGGATCGCAGCTGGTGAACGTGACCAAAGGGATCGCAACCACGGATCGCACTCTATGATCTTACCCACTGATCGCAACAAGGGATCATGGTGTGGATTACTGAGTGTGATCGTAGTATGATCCTAGTCCTTGATTGCAACAATGGATCACAAGTAGAAACCCTAAGGGTTTATGCGATCGCACTTGTTGGATCGTAACAAACAGAAACCTTAAAGATCGGAACAATGGGAACCAGTAAGCCAATAAGCTAAACTAAATAAGCTAACTTCGAAAATAAGCACAAATCAAAACTTTACCAAAACAACAATAAGACGAATACATTAAGCAAAAATTTAAAGACTTTTTCAAAACACGAAATAAGTAAACACAATAAGCAAACTTTTAGAAAGAAGAACTTTTTAGAAAACTAAGTAAAACAAATAAGCTAAGTATGAAACAATCCAATAAGATTGTCAAACTTATAGCTTATCTCATACAAAAACTTAGATGAAAGTAAAAAGGTGAACTTTTTAGTAAAATAAGCAAAGAGATTAAGCAATTTCTTGCTTAATCCGAATTTAATAAGCCAAAAGCAAGAAAAGAAGAAGGAGAATGATAAAAGTAAACTTGATCAAAGGTAAATAAAGATTAAAGCAACAAAATTAAGAACACTTACTTGGAATTAAAAGTATTTAAGGTGCAAGACAATTAAGTAAATGACATGTATTTAAATTGCAATTAAAGTAAATGGTGGAAGACTAATTGTCACACTTAGCCAACACAAAATAATGAAATGAAAATGGGTGCTATTTATAGGAGATTAGGGAGGTGCTTAGGAAGCTTCCTCCCCTCTTTCTTCTTTCTTTAATTGCATCATTAAGTCCTTAATCTTCTTAGTGCTTCAACTTTAATGAATTTGTCTCGGGATTTCTTTAAACTCGTCTATGAATTTTCTTCATAAATAAGACTTGAGTTCTTCGGCTTTAAGTAAACTTCCGTCTTTTGACTTTTTCTTCGATAAATCTTCAGAATTGGTCTTGGACTTCCGTTCTTTTTGCACTCTTGATTTCTTGACTTCGTCTTTTGTCTTTTTCTTCGATAAAAGCCCGTGAATGCCCGTGTTTTCTCCCCTTTTCACATTTTCGTCCTAAATCACAACAAAAACACAAACCACGCATAATTCCGACATTTATGACAAAAAATACACGTTTTGGTCCGGTTATTATTGTAGTTAAGTGGTAAAAAGGATGGGTGTTTACACACATATCAAATCCCCTACACTTGACCATTGCAATGTCCTCATGCAATGCATTAGTTACAAAGCAAGATTACATTTTCCATCACAATCAATCCACATTGGCCTTTATTAAAGAGATAGAAAATTATAAACATTCAAAGTAGAGAAATAAAAAACATACCTTCGGGTTTTGGAAATGTTGTGAATGATCATCATCCTCAAGTTTTCACTTTCTCCAAACCAAGCTTAAAAACGAGATCATTGTTATTATAAGTTAGCAAACTAACACGAACTCATGTGGGCCAATTATTTACTTAAACTCCCTTATTCCTAGGTGTATCTCTTATATTTTATTGTTGTCTTGAATGATCACGAGGATGCATTGTTGTCTTATTTCGATAGTTATTTAGGCTGAAAATAAAGTGGGACGATTTAATCAATAGTTAGCTAAAGGACAAAATCTTTTAAAACTGCTTCTCGGGACCTCATAAAGTTCATATCTTGGCATAACTCACTTCGCGATTTGAGACCTTTCTCAGACCGATATTTGGCAGCGACTTCATACTTCAAATCTTGAGAGACATTCATGAAATAATGGCATTCTCTTCATAATAGGAATTTCTTCACTTGAAGTTTTGAGAGATTCTTCATATTTGGACCACGACTTCTTCATTTTTCTCCAATCTTTATTTTGGACTTTGATATACAACGATCCGCCTCCTTTTTGGACTTGGATCTATTTATCCTCATACCTTGTTAGGGCCTTTTTGGATAGACTTCTCCATGACTTTTGGGGGGGTTTTTGCTTTTCGTCGTGTGTCTCGATCCTTCATATTGATTTTCGATAAATGATTCTTCACATCACTTTGGATCTTTAGCAACAAAATGTAGCCCTCATGCCTTGTTAGGGCCTTTTCGGACTCGCCAATCTTCGCATCCCGCTTCAATAAGTTATGCCTTGGCTATGAACTCTAATCCATACCGAGCAACTTTTAAACGATCTTGGGCTAGAAGCTAAGTAACTTTTCAAATCGTACAACCTTATTTATTGCAGATAAATTTATTAGCAAGCGATGGCAGAATAGGCTCAAAATTAACTCACATAAATTCACGAAAGAATACCAAACTTATAATTGACTCTATCATCTCTCGTTCTCCACAATTTAAAATCTCAAGAAATGAGACTCGTGGATGCTTAGCCTATTAAATCAAAGTTTTGGGTTTTCGAGTCGTCTATAGGATCTTGCAAACTCTTAGACTTTTTCAAGTTTAGAAATCGCGTTTTAAAGTTCCCTTGATAAACAACTCTCTAGGATCAATTATAGGAACATGCGAAAAGTTTTTGTTCTTAACCCCGCGAGAGTTAAGACTTTCGCGTTTTATAGCTCCTTATATAAAAGCCTAGCAAAACTTGACTTAAACACGTTAAGGATACTAGCTAGAGTAAACTTAGATAAGTAAACTCGGGTTGAGTCAAAAGATTCACAACGTTTGAAAATTAAAACCGCTTTATTAAAATTTATTCTAATAAGGAAAGAAAATAACTATACAAAGGTAAAAACTAATAGGCCAAAATAGATCAAAAATTTTGAAAAATGTCGAAAAATTGATTTTCCGGTTAAAATGAGGACAAATACAAGGAAAAGGCCACTTAACTTCGAAAGAAGTCCCCCCTACACTTGAGATAAACATTGTCCTCAATGTTTAAGCATGTGGGAGTAAACTCCCCTACACTTAGGACATTGTGCACGTTGTTTAAATCTTGCTAAGGAAAAGACAACTAACGAGATTCCTATTTTAATATTGGGAAATATAAAATAGTGAAAAAGAGTTTAGGATAGAACCGGGAAGACAGAAACACGGAATCACGGGTCGTCAAAAATCATCAAGAGTGGATCATTGAGCGCTCGAATCCCTGAATATGAGAAGAGAGGAAATAACAAACACCAACGGGTCTCCCCTACACTTAGGATAAGGATAGCTAAAAGATAGATACATGGGTTGCCTCCCAAGAAGCGCTTGATTTTTGTTCACCGAGTCGTGAGCCTGACTCAACCTTGATTAGCATAGGAAGAAGCATGAAACACATCCACCGGGATCAAAGACATAGTTTTCGTCCATCAAATAGCACAAGCTTAAGGCGAACAAGGCAAGCCAAAGAAGAGTAGGCAAGGTTCCCTTAAGCAAAGATGGAGCACGGTGGAAGCAAGTATGGTGAGGTGCAAGCATATCTTCAGTAGTTCCAAAATGTTTTCCTTTTATTTCATCAGACGGATACTGAGATGGCTGAAGAATATCGATACCCGGGTCGAACACCTTTTCCTTTAGGGGAAAATAGCACTCAGGCTCAGCAGAATTTGAAGATGATCCGCGAAGAAGATGCACAACCTCGTCCTCAGAAGTGGACAAAGAGGTGTCAAATCATACGAGCTGCGGATGTTGGTGTCGTCCGGTTGCTTCTCCTTTGAAAGAATTTTCTTCAAATCCAAAGTAGGATCAAGACCATAATCATCAAAGTCCAAAGGAAGAGCATCACTCTCATGAGGGAAGTATGTATTAAGAAAAGTAGAGAAGTCTTCCTCAAATGAGTAGTCATCCAAAGTAGGATCAAGTAATGGCGGAGGATCTTCATCATGTGAAGAATCACTCGAAAGAGTATCGGCCTCATCAAAATCATCATAAGTGGGCATGTCGGGATACTCGGAAGTAAAATCATCATAATCATCTCCATCATAACTAGAATCTTCATCATAAGCATCAAAGATCGGTGGAGAATCATATATGGGTGAAGGGTCCAAATTGGAGAAAGAATCATCCACATCATCTTGAAAAAGTGGATTATCAATGCACGAATCGAATAGAGGATTGTTGTAGATGACAAAATCATCAAGCACATTAATCATATTCGCTGATTCTCTTCCATAAGATTTGCTTGTAAGCTTCCCCATTTCAAAAACTTGTGCATCATCCCTGACTCTTAAAATGAGCTCACATTTATCCACTTCAATTAAAGCTCTACCGGTTCTCAAAAATGGGCGCCCAAGTATTAACGGAATACGTGGGTCCATTTCATAATCAACAACGACGAAGTCGACCGGGAAAGTGAATGTGCCAACTTTGATGAACACATCTTCGGCAATACCAACGGGGTAAGCGAGAGTGCGATTGGCAAGCTCAAGAGTCATTTTGGTGGGTGTAAGGTCGGGCAATGATAACTTTTTCCAAACACTTAAAGGCATCAAATTAATACTTGCCCCGAGATCGGCTAAGGCAGTAAATTTGTCGGTTTGGTTAAAAGTACAAGGAAGCACAAAACGACCGGGATCTCCATGTTTTTCCGGAAGTTCTTTAAGAAGGACGACAGAACAATTTTCATTCAATCGAGTATTGACAAACTCGGCCATCTTCTCTTTTTTGCTAAGCAATTCCTTAAACATCTTGACAAATTGTGGCATTTGAGCAAGAGCTTCAACAAGGGTAAAGGTGATCTTCATGCCGGCAACCTTTTCCAAAAGGTGAGAGACTTGAATGTCATTTTTTGTCAAAATTCGAGCCTTGTTGAGTCGAGAAGGGTAAGGAATGCTTGGGTTGGGTGGTGGAGGAGTAGAAGGTGAAGGTGGGGTTGGTGAAGGTTGAGATGTTGAAGGGTTCTTCTTGGGTACATCGTCATGACGAGGCGGAGACGGTAATGGTGTACTAATACTAGGTGTGGGAGTAGTAGGGATAAATGGTGGTGGAGGAGGTGTGGATGGTGTAACTGGGGGCGGAATAGGTGGTCCTACTATGGTCACTCCACTACGGGTAGTAATAGCAGTCACATTCGCTCGCGGATTGGTGACGGTGTTTGAAGGTAGAGAACTTGAAGTAGAAGGTTGAGTGGTGGGCAAGAAACTGGCCAACATATTCTTCAAATCATTCGTTTGATTGCTGAAGGAGGATTGTATATTATCTCGAAGCTCGGATCTAATGTCATTTCCTTGCTTGGTGATATCCCTTTTCAAATTGATAATTTGGCTCTGCAGATTCTTGATTTGCTCTCCTTGGGTTCTCATTAAAGCTTCAACATCTTGATTGATGGGTGGGGCTTGTTGAGCGGGTGGGTGATAAGGATTAGAAGCTCTAGGTGGGATTTGGTTGCTTCTATTGTAATTGTTGTTGGGGTTTTGGTTTTGAGGCGAAAAACTGGGTGAAAGGTAGTTGTTGGACCAGTAACTTAGCAAATTTCTATCCCCTTGAGGTCGGGCTTGGTAATTTTCCGGTGAATAATTACCATAAGCCGCATACACGTTTTCCGGATTTCCTTGAGTAGAAGGACAATCAGTGTATGAGTGAGGACCACCGCATGTCTCACAAGGATTGGATACCGCTTTAACTTGTTGTTGGTTTATAGCAAGAAGCAAGATATTTTTGTTCATTTCGGCCATCATGCGGGTGAATTCGGTCATGTCGAGGTTTGCTGAAGTAGAAGAAACATTGACTCTCGGGTTGTTCCTTGAAGAAGCGGAGGAATCCCAGTTTTTGTGATGAGTAGTCATGTTCTCAATAAGCCTCACTTATATCTTGATGAGTCCGAATGGACTGATAATGACTGCCCAGTAGCTAACCTAGATAGTGAAGAGACGTCCCTTTGGGATAAGGAGAGTAGATCACCGGTCAATAAAGATTTTGTGAAACCATATAACTATGCTTATCTAAACAGTCTTTATGGTCTTTTCACTCCACAAAAACAGAAGTCTCGTGAGGAATTCTTTTTAGAATGCAAACAACAAAGAATTCAATGGAAGAAAGCTTTTGCCACTAAGAGGAAAACTAATGTTTTTAAATATATTAACTATTTGCCTCTAGATGCTTCTAAAAGCAAAAGTAGAAAAATACTAGGTTTTCTTAAACACCACATTGAAAATGTTCAATCAATTGTCGAAAGCGATTGGGAAAAATGTCAAAAGGATAAGTGGAAAACCGAGATTCCTCACGACATAGCTGTGCTTGTAAAAGAACTTCTAATACCAAATACAACGATAATAAAAGAACATGTTCTTGAGTTTGAAAACTTGATTCGGTCTGAAATGTTTGATGATTTGAAATATGTTGAGTCTCTTGAAAAAGAGATTGATGAACTCCAAAATGACAAATCAGATTTTTCAAACGAATATGATCTACTCTTAGAAGAATGTCTCTCTAAAGATATTTTGTGTGTTACTCTTCAATCTTGTGCTGATATCGATGAATATTCTGATGTTGCATGCAAATATCTTGATAAAATCAAAGAATGTGAGCGTCTTGAACTTGGACTTTCAAACGTAAAGAAAATGTTGATAAAAAGGCTTTTCAGTTACTTCAACACAAAACTGATTTCCTTCAAAAACATTGTCATTCTCTTGAACTTGCTTTGCAAAAAGACGTTGGTATTTTTCCACATGATTTTAACTTGCAAGAAAAACTTTCCAAAACGTTTCGAGAAATGAATGAACAGAATTTGGAAATTAAAGGGTTGAAAGCTCAGTTAAAAGACAGGGAAATAGCGATAGCAGAGTTGAAGAAACTCGTTGCTAAGATGGGTGGGAAAATTATGGAACCTAGTGTTAAGAAACCTGTTGTAAGACAACCCAATACGCAAAAAGTGACTAGAACCCCTAACTTGGGAAAACCATCTGTTTTCTCTAATTCTGCATTTGCAAAACCTGCGTTTGCCCCCAAGACGGATGGGAAGGATATGTTACCACAAAACACTCCCAAAACACATATTCGATCACAAAGCATTAAGAACACAAATGTGGTTAAACCAGGGATGTATAGATTGGCCACTACACCTACACAAAACAAAGAAATTCAATCATCTCAGACTTCTAGAAACACTAATAGACGCGTGTCTTTTACTACAGGAGTAGTCCCAACTGATAGTGTTAGCCAGCCCCAACTTAAGAGCACTCGCATGAATGAAAAGGTTTGGCAACACAAAAGTCAAGGGAAGATGAAGACAGTAGAAGACCTGTAAAACCCGCATGCTTTTACCATGAATAGTACCCTTTAGATCGTACGTACACGATTAAAACTTTCCTTTTATAGCATGTTTACGTTCACGTATAGGAATTTTAAGTATTACTGATAACTAGCTTTTGCCCGTATTAAAATTAAAGTTCGTTGTTCATGTCTAATCGAATTGATCCTGGTTAAGTATGCGACTCAGCTGTCTTTGGTGAACAAATGCTGTTTCGTTGTAGTAAAGGAAATTGCAAAACTTAAAAGTAAATTGGCGGTTAATTAAATCTAAAACTAATTAAACGTAAATGGTGCAATGTTAAAAACGTTGAAAAGAAAGTTAATTAAATGACAAAAATTAAAATGTGACGGAACTTAAACTTGATAATGTAATATAATTTGGAAACTTAAAAATAAATCAACACGAGTCCGATCGCACTACGATCGCAACCAACTAATGTGGTTGGATCGTACCCGGATCGTAGCTTGATCGCAGCCTAGATCGCACTTGGTGATCGTAGCCCCCGATCGCACTCAATGCGATGGAAACAAAAGACTTGCTACGATCGCACCCACAGATCGCAATGAGTAATCGTGGCGTGTGATCGTACCAGGGAAGAAGAAACAGATCACAGTCTATGCGATCGAAGCCAAAAGGGATCGTACTCTATGGATCGTACTCCACCACGATCGCAACAAAGTGGATCGCAGCTGGTGAACGTGACCAAAGGGATCGCAACCACGGATCGCACTCTATGATCTTACCCACTGATCGCAACAAGGGATCATGGTGTGGATTACTGAGTGTGATCGTAGTATGATCCTAGTCCTTGATTGCAACAATGGATCACAAGTAGAAACCCTAAGGGTTTATGCGATCGCACTTGTTGGATCGTAACAAACAGAAACCTTAAAGATCGGAACAATGGGAACCAGTAAGCCAATAAGCTAAACTAAATAAGCTAACTTCGAAAATAAGCACAAATCAAAACTTTACCAAAACAACAATAAGACGAATACATTAAGCAAAAATTTAAAGACTTTTTCAAAACACGAAATAAGTAAACACAATAAGCAAACTTTTAGAAAGAAGAACTTTTTAGAAAACTAAGTAAAACAAATAAGCTAAGTATGAAACAATCCAATAAGATTGTCAAACTTATAGCTTATCTCATACAAAAACTTAGATGAAAGTAAAAAGGTGAACTTTTTAGTAAAATAAGCAAAGAGATTAAGCAATTTCTTGCTTAATCCGAATTTAATAAGCCAAAAGCAAGAAAAGAAGAAGGAGAATGATAAAAGTAAACTTGATCAAAGGTAAATAAAGATTAAAGCAACAAAATTAAGAACACTTACTTGGAATTAAAAGTATTTAAGGTGCAAGACAATTAAGTAAATGACATGTATTTAAATTGCAATTAAAGTAAATGGTGGAAGACTAATTGTCACACTTAGCCAACACAAAATAATGAAATGAAAATGGGTGCTATTTATAGGAGATTAGGGAGGTGCTTAGGAAGCTTCCTCCCCTCTTTCTTCTTTCTTTAATTGCATCATTAAGTCCTTAATCTTCTTAGTGCTTCAACTTTAATGACTTTGTCTCGGGATTTCTTTAAACTCGTCTATGAATTTTCTTCATAAATAAGACTTGAGTTCTTCGGCTTTAAGTAAACTTCCGTCTTTTGACTTTTTCTTCGATAAATCTTCAGAATTGGTCTTGGACTTCCGTTCTTTTTGCACTCTTGATTTCTTGACTTCGTCTTTTGTCTTTTTCTTCGATAAAAGCCCGTGAATGCCCGTGTTTTCTCCCCTTTTCACATTTTCGTCCTAAATCACAACAAAAACACAAACCACGCATAATTCCGACATTTATGACAAAAAATACACGTTTTGGTCCGGTTATTATTGTAGTTAAGTGGTAAAAAGGATGGGTGTTTACACACATATCAAATCCCCTACACTTGACCATTGCAATGTCCTCATGCAATGCATTAGTTATAAAGCAAGATTACATTTTCCATCACAATCAATCCACATTGGCCTTTATTAAAGAGATAGAAAATTATAAACATTCAAAGTAGAGAAATAAAAAACATACCTTCGGGTTTTGGAAATGTTGTGAATGATCATCATCCTCAAGTTTTCACTTTCTCCAAACCAAGCTTAAAAACGAGATCATTGTTATTATAAGTTAGCAAACTAACACGAACTCATGTGGGCCAATTATTTACTTAAACTCCCTTATTCCTAGGTGTATCTCTTATATTTTATTGTTGTCTTGAATGATCATGAGGATGCATTGTTGTCTTATTTCGATAGTTATTTAGGCTGAAAATAAAGTGGGACGATTTAATCAATAGTTAGCTAAAGGACAAAATCTTTTAAAACTGCTTCTCGGGACCTCATAAAGTTCATATCTTGGCATAACTCACTTCGCGATTTGAGACCTTTCTCAGACCGATATTTGGCAGCGACTTCATACTTCAAATCTCGAGAGACATTCATGAAATAATGGCATTCTCTTCATAATAGGAATTTCTTCACTTGAAGTTTTGAGAGATTCTTCATATTTGGACCACGACTTCTTCATTTTTCTCCAATCTTTTTTTTGGACTTTGATATACAACGATCCGCCTCCTTTTTGGACTTGGATCTATTTATCCTCATACCTTGTTAGGGCCTTTTTGGATAGACTTCTCCATGACTTTTGGGGGGTTTTTGCTTTTCGTCGTGTGTCTCGATCCTTCATATTGATTTTCGATAAATGATTCTTCACATCACTTTGGATCTTTAGCAACAAAATGTAGCCCTCATGCCTTGTTAGGGCCTTTTCGGACTCGCCAATCTTCGCATCCCGCTTCAATAAGTTATGCCTTGGCTATGAACTCTAATCCATACCGAGCAACTTTTAAACGATCTTGGGCTAGAAGCTAAGTAACTTTTCAAATCGTACAACCTTATTTATTGCAGATAAATTTATTAGCAAGCGATGGCAGAATAGGCTCAAAATTAACTCACATAAATTCACGAAAGAATACCAAACTTATAATTGACTCTATCATCTCTCGTTCTCCACAATTTAAAATCTCAAGGAATGAGACTCGTGGATGCTTAGCCTATTAAATCAAAGTTTTGGGTTTTCGAGTCGTCTATAGGATCTTGCAAACTCTTAGACTTTTTCAAGTTTAGTATCGCGTTTTAAAGTTCCCTTGATAAACAACTCTCTAGGATCAATTATAGGAACATGCGAAAAGTTTTTGTTCTTAACCCCGCGAGAGTTAAGACTTTCGCGTTTTATAGCTCCTTATATAAAAGCCTAGCAAAACTTGACTTAAACACGTTAAGGATACTAGCTAGAGTAAACTTAGATAAGTAAACTCGGGTTGAGTCAAAAGATTCACAACGTTTGAAAATTAAAACCGCTTTATTAAAATTTATTCTAATAAGGAAAGAAAATAACTATACAAAGGTAAAAACTAATAGGCCAAAATAGATCAAAAATTTTGAAAAATGTCGAAAAATTGATTTTCCGGTTAAAATGAGGACAAATACAAGGAAAAGGCCACTTAACTTCGATAGAAGTCCCCCCTACACTTGAGATAAACATTGTCCTCAATGTTTAAGCATGTGGGAGTAAACTCCCCTACACTTAGGACATTGTGCACGTTGTTTAAATCTTGCTAAGGAAAAGACAACTAACGAGATTCCTATTTTAATATTGGGAAATATAAAATAGTGAAAAAGAGTTTAGGATAGAACCGGGAAGACAGAAACACGGAATCACGGGTCGTCAAAAATCATCAAGAGTGGATCATTGAGCGCTCGAATCCCTGAATATGAGAAGAGAGGAAATAACAAACACCAACGGGTCTCCCCTACACTTAGGATAAGGATAGCTAAAAGATAGATACATGGGTTGCCTCCCAAGAAGCGCTTGATTTTTGTTCACCGAGTCGTGAGCCTGACTCAACCTTGATTAGCATAGGAAGAAGCATGAAACACATCCACCGGGATCAAAGACATAGTTTTCGTCCATCAAATAGCACAAGCTTAAGGCGAACAAGGCAAGCCAAAGAAGAGTAGGCAAGGTTCCCTTAAGCAAAGATGGAGCACGGTGGAAGCAAGTATGGTGAGGTGCAAGCATATCTTCAGTAGTTCCAAAATGTTTTCCTTTTATTTCATCAGACGGATACTGAGATGGCTGAAGAATATCGATACCGGGGTCGAACACCTTTTCCTTTAGGGGAAAATAGCACTCAGGCTCAGCAGAATTTGAAGATGATCCGCGAAGAAGATGCACAACCTCGTCCTCAGAAGTGGACAAAGAGGTGTCAAATCATACGAGCTGTGGATGTTGGTGTCGTCCGGTTGCTTCTCCTTTGAAAGAATTTTCTTCAAATCCAAAGTAGGATCAAGACCATAATCATCAAAGTCCAAAGGAGGAGCATCACTCTCATGAGGGAAGTATGTATTAAGAAAAGTAGAGAAGTCTTCCTCAAATGAGTAGTCATCCAAAGTAGGATCAAGTAATGGCGGAGGATCTTCATCATGTGAAGAATCACTCGAAAGAGTATCGGCCTCATCAAAATCATCATAAGTGGGCATGTCGGGATACTCGGAAGTAAAATCATCATAATCATCTCCATCAGAACTAGAATCTTCATCATAAGCATCAAAGATCGGTGGAGAATCATATATGGGTGAAGGGTCCAAATTGGAGAAAGAATCATCCACATCATCTTGAAAAAGTGGATTATCAATGCACGAATCGAATAGAGGATTGTTGTAGATGACAAAATCATCAAGCACATTAATCATATTCGCTGATTCTCTTCCATAAGATTTGCTTGTAAGCTTCCCCATTTCAAAAACTTGTGCATCATCCCTGACTCTTAAAATGAGCTCACATTTATCCACTTCAATTAAAGCTCTACCAGTTCTCAAAAATGGGCGCCCAAGTATTAACGGAATACGTGGGTCCATTTCATAATCAACAACGACGAAGTCGACCGGGAAAGTGAATGTGCCAACTTTGATGAACACATCTTTGGCAATACCAACGGGGTAAGCGAGAGTGCGATTGGCAAGCTCAAGAGTCATTTTGGTGGGTGTAAGGTCGGGCAATGATAACTTTTTCCAAACACTTAAAGGCATCAAATTAATACTTGCCCCGAGATCGGCTAAGGCAGTAAATTTGTCGGTTTGGTTAAAAGTACAAGGAAGCACAAAACGACCGGGATCTCCATGTTTTTCCGGAAGTTCTTTAAGAAGGACGGTAGAACAATTTTCATTCAATCGAGTATTGACAAACTCGGCCATCTTCTCTTTTTTGCTAAGCAATTCCTTAAACATCTTGACAAATTGTGGCATTTGAGCAAGAGCTTCAACAAGGGTAAAGGTGATCTTCATGCCGGCAACCTTTTCCAAAAGGTGAGAGACTTGAATGTCATTTTTTGTCAAAATTCGAGCCTTGTTGAGTCGAGAAGGGTAAGGAATGCTTGGGTTGGGTGGTGGAGGAGTAGAAGGTGAAGGTGGGGTTGGTGAAGGTTGAGATGTTGAAGGGTTCTTCTTGGGTACATCGTCATGACGAGGCGGAGACGGTAATGGTGTACTAATACTAGGTGTGGGAGTAGTAGGGATAAATGGTGGTGGAGGAGGTGTGGATGGTGTAACTGGGGGCGGAATAGGTGGTCCTACTATGGTCACTCCACTACGGGTAGTAATAGCAGTCACATTCGCTCGCGGATTGGTGACGGTGTTTGAAGGTAGAGAACTTGAAGTAGAAGGTTGAGTGGTGGGCAAGAAACTGGCCAACATATTCTTCAAATCATTCGTTTGATTGCTGAAGGAGGATTGTATATTATCTCGAAGCTCGGATCTAATATCATTTCCTTGCTTGGTGATATCCCTTTTCAAATTGATAATTTGGCTCTGCAGATTCTTGATTTGCTCTCCTTGGGTTCTCATTAAAGCTTCAACATCTTGATTGATGGGCGGGGCTTGTTGAGCGGGTGGGTGATAAGGATTAGAAGCTCTAGGTGGGATTTGGTTGCTTCTATTGTAATTGTTGTTGGGGTTTTGGTTTTGAGGCGAAAAACTGGGTGAAAGGTAGTTGTTGGACCGGTAACTTAGCAAATTTCTATCCCCTTGAGGTCGGGCTTGGTAATTTTCCGGTGAATAATTACCATAAGCCGCATACACGTTTTCCGGATTTCCTTGAGTAGAAGGACAATCAGTGTATGAGTGAGGACCACCGCATGTCTCACAAGGATTGGCTACCGCTTTAACTTGTTGTTGGTTTGTAGCGAGAAGCAAGATATTTTTGTTCATTTCGGCCATCATGCGGGTGAATTCGGTCATGTCGGGGTTTGCTGAAGTAGAAGAAACATTGACTCTCGGGTTGTTCCTTGAAGAAGCGGAGGAATCCCAGTTTTTGTGATGAGTAGTCATGTTCTCAATAAGCTCTCTACACTCCTCGGGTCTCCTTTTCATAAATGTGCCACTGGCGGCTGCATTAATCGTATCACGATCACGAAAAGTCAAACCGTTGTAGAAAGTATCAATTAAGGTCAGAGGGAGCATGTTGTGGTTTGGACAACGATCAATCAAAACATTATATCTTTCCCAAGCATCAAAGAGAGATTCATCGAGTTCTTGCATGAAACCGCTGATTTGATTGCGAAGGCTCGTGACCATGGATGGTGGAAAGTAGCGCGACAAAAAGCGTTGAGTCATGTCATCCCAAGTATGAATTGAATTCTTTGGGAGACGATCAAACCATTTCTCGGCGTGGTGGGATAAAGTATGTGGAAAGAGTTGAAGGCGTAGAACATCCATTGTGGCACCGGGCAACTTCATGCTTTGGGTAATAGTAATGAATTTGTCGAGGTGTTTGTTGGCATCATCATCAGGCAATCCGCGGAATGGATTAGTTTGCACTTGTTGTATCATGTGATGCTTCAACGAAAACTCCGGAGCCGTGATTTGCATCGGCGCAATCGGTCCTCCTCGTCCAAACATTGTTGGTTGACAAAGCTCCTCCATTGTCCGAAGATCGGGCTGTGGAAGAACATTGTTGTTGTTATTATTGAGGTGCGGTGGATTATTGTGGTTGTTCACACCTGCCATAATTAAATATTCTTGAGTCTCGGGCTCTTGATAAGTAGAAGATCTAGTACGCACACACCTAGAAAGGCAAAAGAAAACAATACCAAACACAAACACAATATATATACACTATAAAGATAAAAATAAAATCTTTTTGGATTTTTGAAAATTTTAATTTTTTTTGGATTTTTAACAATTTTTAATTTGTATGGTTTGTTATTTGAAATTTTTAAGCAAGAAAGTAACGCTCACGAATGAATGGATCCCAAAAAGCAACGCGTCTCTCACAGAAAACCGTTAATCTTTACGAAAAGAGCCGGCAGCGGCGCCATTTGATAACTAGCTTTTGCCCCTATTAAAATTAAAGTTCATTGTTCCTGTCTAATCGAATTGATCCTGGTTAACTATGCGACTCAGCTGTCTTTGGTGAACAAATGTTGTGTCGTTGTAGTAAAGGAAATTGCAAAACTTAAAAGTAAATTGGCGGTTAATTAAATCTAAAACTAATTAAACGTAAATGGTGCAATGTTAAAAACGTTGAAAAGAAAGTTAATTAAATGACAAAAATTAAAATGTGACGAAACTTAAACTTGACAATGTAATATAATTTGGAAACTTAAAAATAAATCAAGTAAAAATGCGGGAAAGCAAAATTTAAAATAAAAACAAAAACAAAACAAGAACACGAGTCCGATCGCACTACGATCGCAACCAACTAATATGGTTGGATCGTACCCGGATCGTAGCTTGATCGTAGCCTAGATCGCACTTGGTGATCGTAGCCCCGATCGTACTCAATGCGATGGAAACAAAAGACTTGCTACGATCGCACCCACAGATCGCAATGAGTGATCGTGGCGTGTGATCGTACCAGGGAAGAAGAAACAGATCGCAGTCTATGCGATCGAAGCCAAAAGGGATCGTACTCTATGGATCGTACTCCACCACGATCGCAACAAAGTGGATCGCAGCGGGTGATCGTGACCAAAGGGATCGCAACCACGGGTCGCACTCTATGATCTTACCCACCGATCGCAACAAGGGATCGTGGTGTGGATTACTGAGTGTGATCGTAGTATGATCCTAGTCCTTGATCGCAACAATGGATCGCAAGTAGAAACCCTAAGGGTTTATGCGATCGCACTTGTTGGATCGTAACAAACAGAAACCTTAAAGATCGGAACAATGGGAACCAGTAAGCCAATAAGCTAAACTAAATAAGCTAACTTCGACAATAAGCACAAATCAAAACTTTACCAAAAGAACAATAAGACGAATACATTAAGCAAAAATTTAAAGACTTTTTTGAAAACAGAAAATAAGTAAACACAATAAGCAAACTTTTAGAAAGAAGAACTTTTTAGAAAACTAAGTAAATCAAATAAGCTAAGTATGAAACAAGCCAATAAGATTGTCAAACTTATAGCTTATCTCATATAAAAACTTAGATGAAAGTAAAAAGGTGAACTTTTTAGTAAAATAAGCAAAGAGATTAAGCAATTTCTTGCTTAATCCGAATTTAAAATAATCCAAAAGCAAGAAAAGAAGAAGGAGAATGATAAAAGTAAACTTGATCAAAGGTAAATAAAGATTAAAGCAACAAAACTAAGAACACTTACTTGGAATTAAAAGTATTTAAGGTGCAAGACAATTAAGTAAATGACATGTATTTAAATTGCAATTAAAGTAAATGGTGGAAGACTAATTGTCACACTTAGCCAACGCAAACTAATGAAATGGAAATGGGTGCTATTTATAGGAGATTAGGGAGGTGCTTAGGAAGCTTCCTCCCCTCTTTCTTCTTTCTTTAATTGCATCATTAAGTCCTTAATCTTCTTAGTGCTTCAACTTTAATGACTTTGTCTCGGGATTTCTTTAAACTCGTCTTTGAATTTTCTTCATAAATAAGACTTGAGTTCTTCGGCTTTAAGTAAACTTCCGTCTTTTGACTTTTTCTTCAATAAATCTTTAGAATTGGTCTTGGACTTCCGTTATTTTTGCACTCTTGATTTCTTGACTTCGTCTTTTGTCGTTTTCTTCGATAAAAGCCCGTGAATGCCCGTGTTTTCTCCCCTTTTCAAATTTTCGTCCTAAATCACAACAAAAACACAAACCACGCATAATTCCGACATTTATGACATAAAATACACGTTTTGGTCCTGTTATTATTGTAGTTAAGTGGTAAAAAGGATGGGTGTTTACACACCTATCAATTACGTACGTGTTAGTACACGATAAGTATTTATTACGTATGAACACACGATAATTATTCAAATAATAATTATAATCACGAACATGCGATCATGAAATCATGAACGTAATTTAATCACGAGATAATATTATTTACGTATATATATTTATTATGAACACGAATAAATATATTAAGTCACGATCAATAATTAATTAGAACACATAAAACACGAACACGATAAAACACGAACACACACTAAAATATTTAGACTCGAGAAAGGTACGGGTTACCCCATGTGGGGCCCCTACCCGCGGCTACACCAAGAAGAATGGGCCAAGCCTATTTTAATTTTACTAAAACAAGGGAATTAGGAAAATCTTGTGTCATTTATCACAAAACAAGAAAAATAACAAAACCCTAATTCTTTCTTCTTCTCTCTTTTGGCCGCCGGATTTAAGACACCAAAAGGGGTGTTCGGGTTGATTTTTGATCTTGGAATTTTGCAAGGATACGTGTGTGTTCATCCTCATTTGTTTCACGTAATCGGTATAACCTTTTTAACCTTTTTCTTTTATGTTTTGATTTAATAAATCACATGAAACCATGATGTTTTTAAAAACTAATTTAAAACAATTATTAAAACATGTCTATGATCATGGGGTAAATCAAAACAAGGGTTTTGGGGTGTTGTGTTTGTAGCCGACGCCTAAACCGAGCCCTAAGGGGTCTCGGCTTGGCTTATTAACCACCACCGAGACCATATGGTCTCGGTATGGTAGTGGTGGTCCCACGGTAGCAGCAAACAAAGGGAACCCCGACCTTGGTTCGAGGTATGGTGTTGATTACGGGTCCGGTTCATGGTTTCTAGTCACGGGTCCAGTTCATAGATTATTTTAAGGTTTATAATTTTAATAGTTATGTGTTAAAAATTAAATTAATAAAATATGACATGATTAATTTAATTAACATGACTTAGGTCAAAAATTTAATTATTAGATCATGAATTTATATTTAACTAGACTTTATAATTAATTAATTATTAAAAACCATGACTATAATTAATTAATTAACATGAACTAGGTTATATTATTAATAATTAATAATACATGTTTTAACCTAAGTATTTTACCTTATTTAATTAAAATCATGATATATTTAATTAAATACTTTTAACCTATAGTTTATTTAATTTACATGTAATAATTAATAAACTATACTTTATAACTACATGACTTAGAATAATAATCAGAAAACACTTAAGCTTATATAATTAGCTTATTTAACCAACTTATATCTATTTATGGAAACTTTCTATTTTTAGAAACTTATTTAATTAAGGCAGCTAATCTATTTATGGAAAATTTCTATTTTTTAGAAACTTATCTATTTTAAGCTGTAATTCTTTTTTTGGAAACTTTCTATTTTTGGAAACTTTCTATTTTTTGAAACTTTCTATTTTTGGAAGCTTTCTATTTTAGGAAACCTGCTATTTTTAGAAAGTTACATATTATTACACAACAAGTATAATAATACATGAAATACAAGAAATACTTAATCAGAATAGACAGAATATAAGATAAACACAGTATAAAGCTTAGAACAGTAAAACATGACACGAACGTATAAAATAGGCTAAGACATGACAAAAAACTAGTTATGTATTTAGTAATCAGATACTTATACATGTATGTATTTATGTAGCATTAGTGATACCGAAGTAGGAATCTCTTTCGTTCGTCTTCTTCGTTCACTGGACATAAGGTACGGATTCCCGTCCTTTCAGTATGGACATTCTTTCCTTATTAGGATTCCCCGTATGAAGCCAACTGTTTTCCCATAGTATAAGTTTATATATTTGATTGCTTATGTTTAAGTAGAATACCTAAAGCCATATACATGCATGACCAGTTTCACCTAGTTATGGAGGTACCATAACCATAACACTAGAGACATTGGTGTTATGACTTCCCCACGGCGGAGTGATTGCTCGTGGCATCCCTTCAGCTTTTGGCCATATTATTATATTTATCATGTGGGGCGTATGGGTGCATCCTAGTTACATGTTTTCAGCAAATTACTCAGTGTGAATGTGGTGTGTGCCTTGCATCCTTCACAAGGAGCTGATCCCTCCTACCCAAAACTAGCATATTAAATTAGAGGCAGCCCCTCTAATTTGCATGATGAGGTCACCCCTCCAAGTATTCATGCACGGTGGATTTTCATGACCTATATTGGCTAATGGTAAAATATGTTAAACAATTTTTACAAGATAAAGATAAGGCTTTTCAAACTACAAAACCTGTTTTACTAAGACTCTACCGGGTTATTCGGGACTTAGTTTCTTCCTCTGTTATATGCTTATATGCTTATATTATTCGTGCTTTATTGTACATCCGTGCACTGAGCGTATTGCTCAGCCGTTTTCCTTTTCATGTTCCCAAAACGGCAGGTACTCAGGGACGCTCGTAGACTTTAAGCGTACGTGCATATGGACTGGAAGCTTTCTAGCCTTTCTTTACTTTATGCATTATCTATGCTTTGATACTCTTTCCATGGACATTGTTTAGTCCTTTCATTTACAGTACTTATGTTTGTGTGTGATGAGCTTTACTTTTGGACTACCGATGTTTGATTCCGGTATTTCCTTTTATGGTCATGTAATGTTTTAGACATTTATCCTTGTATGCTTTGATGACACGCCATAATTACACGTGACATTCCATTATGAAAATGGGGTGTTACAATTATGGTATCAGAGTCAAGGCTTCGACCTATAGGCTCTCAAAACATGACCTGTGATTAGTGGGTAGTCACTATGGTCTTCCTAGAACTGACATTCGTTTTTCATGCATTCATCATTTTATGTATACACATATATGTCATTGTCGCAGGTTTATGACTAAGTAATGGTTGGTACAGGACTGGCCATATTTAGTCGCATGTGTTTTATCGAAACTTTTAAATTTGGGACCGACCCATAGGCGTCCCCTCGCCATGTCTTTTATTTGGGTGAACTGACCATAGGCGTTCACTCTCGAGCATAAAAAAAGTTTTCATAAAACTGCATCATGCATTCATATACAAATTTTCTTGTATAAAATATTTCTCTTGATTTATGGGTATAATTTTTTTTTTCATATATATATATATATATATATATGTTTTATGTTTTGATCTGTTTAATCATATGTTTTATGTTATACTGTCAGATGGCAAACACAAACAATATCCAGGAGATGGTTGCAGCTACCAATGCAGATATGCAAGACATCCTTCATCAGAACGACAACTATTCTCCCCCGCCTAGCATTTTTCCCACGAAAGGAAGGAATCGGCTCATGAGGGAATACTATACCATTAGACAGCGACCTGAGGAAGACAACAATGACTTCATGCAGCGTTTTCTTCGGTTTGCCGGTGTCCTGAGAGCAGCTGCGGGCACCACTGAAGAGCAGGCACAACATTTTTGTTGGGCCCTTAATCCAATGATTTCCAATAACTTAGGAGGTGCTCCGTTGGGCACGGTATCACAAGTGGCCGATGCAGCACGTAAGCTGGAGATGCTGCAGGAGAGAGTTGAGTTAGGGGAAGCAGAGAGACCCGATAAGAGGTAAACATTCGTATTCAAGCAGTGACCAATCCGTATTCTTTCTATTTATGTCAATTATTCATCTCTTTAAATTGTATCTTCCAGGCAGAAAACTGGGGACCGGTCTCAGCCGGCTACTCAGCAGCAGCCTAATCAGCCCAAGGGAAACGGTTAGACTAACGACCATTCTGCTATGGATAGGCGTGGCGGTAATGATAATTACCGTAACAACGTTGGACACTCCAACGGCAGCAGGTCCTAATACTTACGTATTTTCTTATGATTTCATGTTATAACTCATAATTCTGACACTTTAGCAAATATTTTACCAGGAACCATGGAAACGGTAGGGACCAGAACCAGAGAGGTTCACAGCCTAGCCGTCCAGCTATCACTGGTATTCAATCTTACGATTATTCGCATTGTCCTTTGTACCCTATTATCATGTCTCATGTAAAATGTTTTATCAGGTCCTCAGCCAGCCAGAGCACCTGCTGGAGGATATACTCGTCCTCTTTGCTCTACTTGCCACCGTAGGCACCCAGGGCCATGTCGTCATGACACCGACGCATGCTTCAAGTGTGGTCTTCCTGGCCATCGCATGAAGGACTGCCGTCAGGGCGAGATGGAGGGCACATCGGGACATGCTGATACCAAGCCGCCTCCTACCACTGGACGTGTCTACACGACATCTCGAGATCAGGCCAACAAGTCTATAGGTGCCATCACTGGAATCTTGTATATGTATGGTCAAGCTGCATGTGTTCTATTCGATACGGGTGCTACTCACTCGGTCATTTCTACTGCTTATGCCAAAAACATTAGGATGCTCCCCATGCCACTAGATAATAGACTTACTATTTCCACGCCTTTGAGGGACTCTGTATTAATCACCCATGTATACAAGAGTCTTCCCCTAGAGTTTGATGATAAGGTTCGTCCTGTTGACGCACTTCCGCTGGACATGAATGACTTTGACATGATTTTAGGCATGGATTGGCTATCCAAGCATCATGCTACCATAGACTGCCATTCATATCGAGTCATCTTCGGTGATGTTAATGCACCAGAGTACATTCACAACGGGTTCGTACCCGGAAGGTCTGTATAAATCATATCTACCCTGCAAGCACGTGCACTACTGTCACATGGCTGCGAGGGTTATCTAGCTACGGTTCACGACAAGGATGCTGAATCTCCATCAATTCAGAATCAGCCAATAGTGTCGGAATTCCAAGATGTACTTCCAGAAGAACTTCCGGGCATACCACCTGCACGAGAAGTGGAATTCAATATCGAGCTCATCCCAAGAGCTGAACCGATTTCCAAAGCTCCTTATCGCATGGCTCCCATAGAGTTAAAGGAACTGAAGGATCAACTGCAAGAACTTCTAGAACGAGGTTTTATTCGACCGAGCGCATCTCCATGGGGCGCACCGGTCTTATTTGTTAAAAAAGAAGGACGACAGTATGCGTCTTTGCATAGACTATCGCGAGCTCAACAAGATCACTATCAGGATTAGTTATCCACTGCCGCGTATAGACGATCTGTTTGACCAACTCCAAGGGGCCAAACACTTCTCCAAGATTGATCTTAGGCCAGGATATCATCAACTACGGGTTAAGGAGCAAGACATCGCCAAGACTGCTTTTCGTACCCGCTATGGCCACTACGAATTTGTAGTCATGCCATTCGGCCTGACAAATGCTCCAACAGTGTTCATGGATTTGATGAACAGAATCTTCCATGAATTTCTGGACAAGTTCGTCATTGTCTTCATCGATGACATCCTGATTTTCTCAAAGTCCAAGGAGGAACATGAAGACCATCTTCGTACAGTACTACAGATTCTTCGCCAGAAGCAGCTGTATGCTAAATTCTCCAAGTGTGAGTTCTGGTTAGACAAGGTGGCGTTCTTAGGCCACATTGTATCAGCAGAAGGAATCACTATGGATCCAGCGAAGGTTGAGGCTATTACTAAGTGGCCGAGGCTGACATCAGCGACTGAAGTCCACAGTTTCTTAGGCTTACCTGGCTATTACCGTAGGATCGTGGAGAACTTTTCCCGCTTAGCACTACCATTGACCAAACTGATGTGGAAAGGGGAGAAATTCGTCTGGACTGAAGAACGAGAGAAGAGCTTTGAAGACCTGAAGCAGAAGCTAGTATCTGCACCTATTCTTACTCTCCCATCTAGTACAGGTGGATTTCAAATCTACAGTGATGCATCGGGGAAGGGTCTTGGCTGTGTTCTCATGCAACATGGGAAAGTGATCGCGTACGACTCACGGCAGCTTAAGCCTTATGAAGAAAATTACCCTACGCATGACTTGGAACTTGTTGCAGTCGTGTTTGCATGGAAGATATGGAGGCACTACTTATACGGAGAATCATGTGATATTTTCACAGACCACAAAAGCTTGAAGTATATCTTCACTCAGCGTGAATTGAACATGAGGCAGAGGAGATGGTTAGAGCTGTTGAAGGATTATGACATTAATCTGCAGTATCATCTCGGAAAGGCGAATGTAGTAGCAGATGCACTTAGCAGGAAGTCCGGAATGATCAACGGCATTAAGATTGAGGAGGAAATCATAAGAGACTTGGAGCGACTAGACATAGAGATCATGGTACGAGGACAACACGGTTACTGGGCTAATCTTAGAGTAGAACCCGAGTTACTCTCTAAGATCAAGGAAGCTCAGAAAGATGATGGAGAAATCTGGGCGATAGTTCAGAATTTGGAGAAGCAGACGGAATTCAGAGTAGATGCAGATGGTAACGTATGGCAGGGCACGAGACTTTGTGTTCCTGATGATCAAGAACTCCGGGAAGCTTTGTTAACTGAAGCTTATAGCTCCCCATTCTCTATACATCCTGGTTCGACTAAGATGTACCATGACATCAAGCAGTACTTTTGGTGGAGTGGTATGAAACAGGATGTTGCCACTTACGTCTCCAAATGTCTTACCTGCCAGCAGGTTAAGATCGAGCATCAGCGATCTGGCGGTCTCCTTCAACCGTTAGATATTCCAGAGTGGAAGTGGGACAAAATCACCATGGATTTTGTTACTGGTCTTCCACTAACCAAGAGGAAGCACGATGCAATTTGGGTTATGGTAGATCGACTTACCAAATTAGCTCATTTCTTACCGATCCGCAAGGAAGATTCGGTCAGTAAACTCGCCGATACGTATAGAAGAGAGATCATGAGACTCCACGGTGCTCCATCCAGCATCGTCTCAGACAGAGATCCTCGATTCACTTCGCGATTCTGGAAGAGTCTGTAGAAAGCTTGGGCTACACAACTTAAGATTAGCACGACTTTTCATCCTCAAACAGACGGGCAGTCGGAGCGAATGATTCAGACATTGGAAGACATGTTGAGGTCATGTGCGTTGGAATGGACGGGTGATTGGGACGATTATATCTGTTTGGTAGAGTTTGCATACAACAACAGTTGGCACGCAAGTATTAAGTGTGCTCCTTTCGAGATGTTGTATGACAGGAAGTGTCGCGCCCCAATCTGTTGGGATCAGTTTGGTGAAAGAACACTTGAAAGACCAGAGATCATAGAGATGACTAATGAGAAGGTTGCAGTAGCTAAGCAGAAACTTCAAGAAGCACGGTCACGTCAGAAGAGTTACGTCGATAAGCATCGTAGGGACATACATTTTAACGTAGGAGATCACGTCTTTCTTAAGGTTTCGCCGGCACGTGGTGTTAGACGCTTCGGGATTAAAGGGAAGCTCAATCCTTGTTTAATCAGACCGTTTGATATCATTGAACGAGTCGGTGAAGTATCTTAGCGGTTAGCGTTACCTCCGCAGCTTTCGCATGTACACAATGTGTTTCATGTGTCCTTACTCAGAGGGTACCAGTATCATCCCCTTCACATGGTTCAGTATCCACTAGAACAGATACGTGAAGATCTCACTTTCATAGAAGAACCCGAACGAGTTCTTGACAGGCAAGAACGAGTCATGAGAAGGAAGACGATTCCATTCGTCAAAATCCTTTGGAGGGATCATACCGAGCGGGAAGCCACTTGGGAAACAGAGGAGCCAATCTGGGATTCTTACCCTCATTTCATATTTTGAATTCGGGTATGTTCTTCTTTTCCAGTTTACTTTATCTATAATTCGGGGACGAATGATTCTTTTTAGGGGGAAGAGTTGTAAAACCGCATGCTTTTACCATGAATAGTACCCTTTAGATCGTACGTACAAGATTAAAACTTTCCTTTTATAGCATGTTTACGTTCACGTATAAAGATTTTAAGTATTACGTACGTGTTAGTACACGATAAGTATTTATTACGTATGAACACACGATAATTATTCAAATAATAATTATAATCACGAACATGCGATCATGAAATCATGAACGTAATTTAATCACGAGATAATATTATTTACGTATATATTTATTACGAACATGAATAAATATATTAATTCACGGTCAATAATTAATTAGAACACATAAAACACGAACACGATAAAACACGAACACACACTAAAATATTTAGACTCGAGAAAGGTACGGGTTACCCCATGTGGGCCCCCTACCCGTGGCTACACCAAGAAGAATGGGCCAAGCCCATTTTAATTTTACTAAAACAAGGGAATTAGGAAAATCTTGTGTCATTTATCACAAAACAAGAAAAATAACAAAACCCTAATTCTTTCTTCTTCTCTCTTTTGGCGGCCGGATTTAAGACACCAAAAGGGGTGTTCGGGTTGATTTTTGATCTTGGAATTTTGCAAGGATACGTGTGTGTTCATCCTCATTTGTTTCACGTAATCGATATAACCTTTTTAACCTTTTTCTTTTATGTTTTGATTTAATAAATCACATGAAATCATGATGTTTTTAAAAACTAATTAAAAACAATTATTAAAACATGTCTATGATCATGGGGTAAATCAAAACAAGGGTTTTGGGGTGTTGTGTTTGTAGCCGACGCCTAAACCGAGCCCTAAGGGGTCTCGGCTTGGCTTATTAACCACCACCGAGACCATATGGTCTCGGTATGGTAGTGGTGGTCCCACGGCAGCAGCAAACAAAGGGAACCCTGACCTTGGTTCGGGGTATGGTGTTGATTACGGGTCCGATTCATGGTTTCTAGTCACGGGTCCGGTTCATAGATTATTTTAAGGTTTATGATTTTAATAGTTATGTGTTAAAAATTAAATTAATAAAATATGACATGATTAATTTAATTAACATGACTTAGGTTATAAATTTAATTATTAGATCATGAATTTTAACCTAAGTATTTATATTTAACAAGACTTTATAATTAATTAATTATTAAAAACCATGACTATAATTAATTAATTAACATGACTTAGGTTAAATTATTAATAATTAATAATACATGTTTTAACCTAAGTATTTTACCTTATTTAATTAAAATCATGATATATTTAATTAAATACTTTTAACCTATAGTTTATTTAATTTACATGTAATAATTAATAAACTATACTTTATAACTACATGACTTAGAATAATAATCAGAAAACACTTAAGCTTATATAATTAGCTTATTTAACCAGATTATATCTATTTATGGAAACTTTCTATTTTTAGAAACTTATTTAATTAAGGCAGCTAATCGGTTTATGGAAACTTTCTATTTTTTAGAAACTTATCTATTTTAAGCAGTAATTCTATTTTTAAAAACTTTCTATTTTTGGAAACTTTCTATTTTTGGAAACTTTCTATTTTTGGAAACTTTCTATTTTTGGTAACTTTCTATTTTTTGAAACTTTCTATTTTAGGAAACCTGCTATTTTTAGAAAGTTACTTATTATTACACAACAAGTATAATAATACATGAAATACAAGAAATACTTAATCAGAATAGACAGAATATAAGATAAACACAGTATAAAGCTTAGAACAGTAAAACATGACATGAACGTATAAAATAAGCTAAGGCATGACATAAAACCAGTTATGTATTTAGTAATCAGATACTTATACATGTATGTATTTATGTAGCATTAGTGATACCGAAGTAGGACTCTCTTCCGTTTGTCTACTTCGTTCACTAGACATAAGGTACAGATTCCTATCCTTTCAGTATGGACATTCTTTCCTTATTAGGATTCCCCGTATGCAGCCAACTGTTTTCCCATAGTATAAGTTTATATGTTTGATTGCTTATGTTTAAGTAGAATACCTAAAGCCATATACATGCATGACCAGTTTCACCTAGTTATGGAGGTACCATAACCATAACACTAGAGGCACTGGTGTTATGACTTCCCCACGGCGGAGTGATTGCTCGTGGCATCCCTTCAGCTTTTGGCCATATTATTATATTTATCATGTGGGGCGTATGGGTGCATCCTAGTTACATGTTTTCAGCAGATTACTCAGTGTGAATGTGGTGTGTGCCTTGCATCCTTCACAAGGAGCTGATCCCTCCTACCCAAAACCAACATATTAAATTAGAGGTAACCCCTTTAATTTGCATGATGAGGTCACCCCTCCAAGTATTCATGCACGGTGGATTTTCATGACCTATATTGGCTAATGGTAAAATATGTTAAACATTTTTTACAAGATAAACATAAGGATTTTCAAACTATAAAACCAGTTTTACTAAGACTCTACCGGGTTATTCAGGACTTAGTTTCTTCCGCTGTTATATGCTTATATTATTCATGCTTTATTGTACATCCGTGCACAGAGCGTATTGCTCAGCCGTTTTCCTTTTCATGTTCCCAAAACGGCAGGTACTCAGGGACGCTCGTAGACTTTAAGCGTACGTGCATATGGACTGGAAGCTTTCTAGCCTTTCTTTACTTTATGCATCATCTATGCTTTGGTACTCTTTCCATGGACATTGTTTAGTCCTTTCATTTACAGTACTTATGTTTGTGTGTGATGAGCTTTACTTTTGGACTACCGATGTTTGATTCCGGTATTTCCTTTTATGGTCATGTAATGTTTTAGACATTTATCCTTGTATGCTTTGATGACACGCCATAATTACGCGTGACATTCCATTATCAAAATGGGGTGTTACAAGACCACCCTAGGATTTTCAATGTTTCTAAGAATAAAATTTCTGTAATCGCGTGTAATGACGATTTGAATGATTCGACTTTGAATGCTTTGAATGTTAAATTTGTTTGTGTGAAATGTGGAAAGTGTGCTAATGCTAATCATGCTATGTGTGTTTCGAATAATGTCAAAGGTGTAGATACTAGAACTAAGAAGCAAACTGCGATGCTCATTAGTGCTAGAAAACCCAAACGCAAAGTGAACCATTCTGGTGCAACCGCCCCCCCCCCCCCCCCCCCCCTTGAGAAAAGTATTACATCAGACTCCACCACTAAGAACCCTAGAAGCAGAATTAGGGAATTATATGAGTTTGCTAGCAAGTCTTGGAAAGGGTGGTTTGCTAATCAAAGTCCTCCAGGATATAAATGGATGCCTAAGGTTAGGACAGAAAATGTGACTACGTGCGTTAGTGTGCCTCTAAGTGATGAAACTAGGGAAACTAATGAATCGGAAATCACAACTAACATGTAATCCAATTTAGCAAATGCTCCATCGTGTTCTAATTCTTCTGCAGGTGATCAAAATAATTCTCTTCATACTGGACTCCGGATGCACGAAGTACATGACGGGGAATCTCAAGCTTCTAATTAACTTCGTGGAGAAGTTCCTGGGCACGGTCCGATTCGGAAATGATCAATTTGCACCGATCCTAGGATATGGAGATTTGGTTTAGGGGAATATCACTATCAAAAGGGTTTACTACTTCGAAGGGCTCAATCACAATCTTTTCTCGGTTGGTCAATTCTGTGATGCGGATTTGGAGGTTGCTTTTAGAAAGAAGACATGTTTTGTTCGTGATTATGATGGGAATGACTTACTTACCGGATCACGGGGTACTGATCTCTACACTATTTCACTACAAGACTCCACATCTTCAACTCCAATCTGTTTCATGGTTAAAGCTTCAACGACTCAAGCTTGGTTATGGCATCAACCTTTATCTCATCTTAACTTTGATACCATCAAC
Source organism: Glebionis coronaria (assembly GCA_025667525.1). Taxonomy (NCBI): domain Eukaryota; kingdom Viridiplantae; phylum Streptophyta; class Magnoliopsida; order Asterales; family Asteraceae; genus Glebionis; species Glebionis coronaria. The sequence continues at coordinate 188,613,912 of CM046879.1, read as the reverse complement.
TTGCTTTCCAAGAAAGATATTGTGCGAGGCCTTCCTAACTTGAAATTCATCAAAGATCATCTTTGTTCTTCTTGTGAGCTTTGTACAGCTAAACGGAGTAGTTTCAAGACAAAGACTACACCAAGATCTAAAGGACGGTTAGATCTTCTTCATATAGATCTGTGTGGCCCCATGCGTGTTCAAACCATCAATGGGAAGAAATATGTTATGGTAATTGTCGATGACTACTCAAGGTACACGTGGACCCTCTTCTTACGGTTCAAGGATGAAACACCTGAGGTTCTCATTAACTTCCTTAAGTTGGTACAACGTGGTCTTCAAGCTCAAGTAAAAGTGGTACGTACTGACAGAGGCACAAAATTCTTGAATTCAACTCTGAAGAAATATTTTGAAGCCGAAGGGATTAAACATGAAACATCTATTGCTCGAACACCTGAACAAAACGGAGTTGTTGAAAGACGAAATCGCACTTTAGTTGAGGCTGCTCGAACATTATTATCAGCTTCAAAACTACCATTATTCTTTTGGGCCAAAGCTGTGTCAACTGCATGCTACACACAAAACCGATCCTTAATTATCCCTAGACACAAAAAGACACCATATCACATAATTAATGATCGCAAACCATCCCTCAAACATCTTCATGTTTTTGGATGTACGTGTTACATTATTCGAGATGGTGAAAATCTGGACAAGATGAAAGAGAAAGGCGATGCATGCATTCTAGTGGGATATGCAACTCAGTCTAAGGGATACAGAGTGTACAACAAGAGAAAAAAATTGATAGTCGAGACTATTCATATCAGATTTGATGAATTGCAAGAAATGGCACTTGAACAAAACAGTTTAAGTTCCGATCCACAACGACAAACGACTTCCGTTCACAACCGCACGGAACTCGGAACTCAAGACCACAGCAATGAACCGTCAAGTTCAAAGCTGGTTCCTGAACATGTTCCTAGAGCAGATATGACAATGGACACGACACTTGAAGAGTTAAAAATGTTATATGAACCAATGTTTGATGAATATTTCACGGGGGAAAAACATGATGTATCAAAGTCTTCCGCTGTCACTCATGATAAGAATGATGATACTGATGATCATCAACAAAAGGATACAACTTCATCTACTTCAACACGGGTTGCTGCAGATTTACCTCCTCAGAATATCACTTCAACAATAGATCCTACAACATCCACAACTACTGTCATTGCTCTAGAGAACACAAATCCAGCAGACAATGCATTATCTAGCAAAGACAAATTTATCAACCCATTTGGTACACCGGTACACGAAACTGGAGTGTCTTCTACTAGCCATGTTGATCCGTCAAATATGCATACGTTTTATCAACGACATCCTTCAACACATCACTGGACCCGAGAACATCCTTTGGTTCAGGTAATTGGAAACCCTTCACAGCCTGTTCGTACAAGACGACAACTAGCCACCGATGTCGATGTTTGTATGTTCGCACTCGCCATGAGTACAACTGAACCGAAAAACATCAAAGAAGCCATGGCTGATCATGCTTGGATTGAATCGATAACGGATGAACTTCAACAATTTGAAAGACTTTAAGTCTGGGAACTTGTTGACAGACCATATGATGTGATTCCTTTAAATCTTTGTTGGATCTGGAAAAACAAGATGGATGAAGAAAACACGATCATCAAGAACAAAGCTAGGCTAGTGGCTAAGGGGTATGGCCAGAAAGAGGGAATTGATTTTGACGAATCATTTGCACCAGTTGCTCGTATGGAAGCGGTCAGGATTTTCCTTGCTTATGTTGCACATAAGGGATTTACTGTCTATCAAATGGACGTAAAGACGACGTTTCTTAACGGTTCTTTTAAGGAAGAAGTCTATGTCACGCAACCGGAAGGATTCGTCAATCCTCATTATCCTGACAAGGTGTATCGTCTCCACAAGGCACTATATGGACTCAAGCAAGCTCCAAGGGCGTGGTACGACGAGCTCTCAAAATTTTTGGTATCTAAAGGTTTCTCAAAAGGTTCCATTGATCTAACTTTGTTCACTTATAAATATGGGGATGACATTTTGCTTGTGCAGATTTATGTTGATGACATTATTTTCGGGTCTACAAACCCAAAACTTTCAAAATGGTTTGAAAAAGTCATGCACAACAAATTTGAAATGTCATTGATGGGCGAACTAAAATTCTTTCTAGGAATTTAAGTTCACCAATCCCCAAGTGGTATCTTTATAAACCAAGATAAGTATTGTCAAGAGATAATCAAAAAGCATGGTATGACTTCATGTGACCCCGTTGGGACACCATTATCGACCACATCGCTTGATGCTGACTTGGAGGGAAATGCCATAGATCAAACGAGATATCGTTCAATGATCGGCTCCCTCATGTACTTGACAGCAAGCAGACCCGATATATCACATGCTACGTGTTATTGTGCATGTTATCAAGCACGACCTACTGAAAAGCACCTCAAGGAGGTTAAATAGATCTTTCGGTACCTTAAGAATACCATTCATTTGGGACTCTAGTATCCGAGGGAAACCGGTTTCTTTCTAACGACCTATTCAGATTCTGATCATGCAGGGTGTCTTGATACACCGAAAAGTACTTCTGGTGGTGCACAATTTCTAGGTCAAGATAAGCTTGTGGGATGGTATTCCAAGAAGCAGGATTGCACGTCACTTTCATCAGCCAAAGCGGAGTATGTGTCTCTATCTGCGTGTTGTGCTCAAGTTCTATGGATGAGAACAGAACTCACAGATTATGGCTTTCACTTTGATAAAGTACCTATGTACTGTGACTCAAAGTCGGCCATAGCCATCTCTTGCAATCCGGTACAGCATTCCCGCATGAAGCACATTGATGTCCGATATCACTTCATAAAGGAACAAGTTGAAAGAGGTATCGTTGAACTATACTTTGTTGGAACGGATTACCAATTATCCGACTTGTTTACGAAAGCTCTGTTGAAAGATAGGTTTGAGTACCTCGTTAGGAAAATTGGTATGAGATGTTTGACTCCAGCAGACCTGGAGATTCTGGCAAAGGTGCCTGCTTGATCTATCTATCAACCATCTACCTGTAAATATCTTTGAAAAAACAAAATACAAAAATATAAAACATATAAAAGCAAAACACAAAATTAAAAAATCTTTAAAAATCCAAAAATATCCTTCTCGACATGTCTTTCAGTATCGATAATATGGATGTACCTAGAAATGTCGCTCAATAACGACACGGGTGTGTACATAAAGCTCGATTGAAAGTTGTAAATATTTTTCAAAACATGTCATTTCTTCTTTTAATAAAGGAAATTGTCTATTTTGGACAATATTTCCAAACAACGGGTAGAGCAATCTATCACGGGTTGAGCTAGTCACAAAACATTCAACGTTTTGAGCTCAACACAATGGCTTGTAATCACTTTCAGATTGCAACCTGGATCAATATTCACGGGGGAGTGTACGATTTAGTGCGCTTACCCTCAGCAAAAGAAGAGAAATCTTCTTACACTTGAGTGGATACGTCAAGACATTCAAAGTCTATGAACTCAAGTTTATGCTTTAGAAAAACCTCTTCGACCAAAAGAAATAGGATTTTTCAAAAAGCGTTGAACATAATTTTTTCAAGAATTTTTCAATGATTATTCAAAATCTTTCAAAAATTGTGTGTTCGACAACTCCCATCCTCAAAAAGAGAAATGTGGATCACATTCTCACAATGACAATTCAATTGGATCAATTTTTGAGGGGGAGCATTTTAACTTCATGCAAAAGATTAACACATCTTTCTCCCGGAGATTTTCAAGACTATTTTTCAAAATATATTTTAATCAAATTTGGTATCTCTAATATCAAAAGATTTTATATATTAGAGATAGGGGGAGAAAATGTGATTAAAATGTGATCTTATATAAGACTCAAGCACTTTAACTCTTACCTACATGTGCGAAACACTTTCGATTATCGATGCACGTGTGAAGGGGGAGCATTTTTGAAACGACAAAACTAGCAAGGTGTTAGATGTTTTTCAAACACTTTGTTAGAATTTAAAGTGGTTTTCATGGTTACGATCAAATACCCACAACATCTTTAATTCACGACGTTATTGGTGTCAAAAGGGTGGTTAGGTTTAAGTCCTATGATCCAACCAGAACCGGAGGGATCTTCCCAGGGACAATCCAATAGATTATTATAAGTCCTTAGGAAAGATGGAGTAGAATGTGAACGTAGCTGAAAGCCGACTAAGTACTGATGCTAGCACTGGAACAATCACAACAAGGTGCTAGTAATGATGTATTGGTAAGCATTGAAGGGGTTGAAGAATGAAAAAGAAATGTAAGGATAAAGGGTGTAAAGAAAGAAGTCCTCCATACAACTTAGGCAGAAACCGGGTCAACACATCATGAAGACAATCTGATCATGGACCCAGTGATGAAGTGCACAACCCTTTCCTAGCTACTCAGGCTTCTCTCAAAAGAAGTTTGTTTTATTGTCACGGAGAACAACATGACTTCTATTAGCTTTCTCATTTTGAGATAGTTGATATTGAATAGGTGGCATCTGCTCCAGCCTCCGACCACTAAAAGTGCACAAATCGAGTCTAGACCCAAAAGATCGATCAAATCTCGTTAGGACACACGGATAACGAACAAGAGAGTCCTACACTATATCCTTGTGATATTTCTAGAACACTCAGAGTGATACTACTCAGTATTCACAATGATGAGTGAAAATCCTTCCATTGTTAACGTCAAACAGCACTGCGGTAGGTCATATGCAAGATTCTTTATGAATTAAACATATGTAAAACTAAAAAGCAACAGTGGTTTGATTCTGAATTGATTCAAACTCGTTTCAAGTTTCTACGCAATATCTTTATGGTCTTGCCAGAACATTCAGAGTGATATTCATTAATATTCACAGTGACGAATGGAAATCCTTCTAGCGTCAACCTCAAACAGCGCTACGGTAGGTGACTTGTGAGATTCTTATGAATCAAGCTTGTGTCAACTGGAAAGCAACAATGGTAAGATTCTTTATGAATCAATCTTGTTCCAGGAATTTGAATTGATGACTTTAATCAAGCGGATATTTATCCAATTGATTCACTCTTTATGTTCGCAGTCTTGCTTTGAGACGGTCAAGTAAACAGAACGGCTAGTACTTCCGCGAAACACTGTCAAGGAGATTCTTAATTGAATCTACCTAATCACAGGTACGATATTTAATATCGTATAACGGTCTTCACCGACCGGAGGTAAAACGCTACCGATTTAGGAAGAATGTCAAAGCCATTCAGTCCGTGTCTATGTTTTGTCTCGTGAAGGTGGCGTCACGGTGTACTCAGCAAAGTCAAAGATTCAAAACCACATACTCATGCCTAAAGACATATTCAACAATTAATAATGTGAGCATGTGGATGAAGACACAAGATCACAAGATGGCGAAGACAAGTCAAGGATGATTTGAAGATCTCAAGATTTAAAGACAAAGTCGAAAGACAACGACTAAGGCTCAAAGATCACAGCATGAAGAAACAAGACTACTAATGTTGCGATTTTGTCAATTTAATTATTCAATTAATGTTCGTTTTCCTCGACTCACTCGAATCGATTTCCAATTTACGTGGATTAATTGTTCTTGGTGAATAAAACCTTTTTTTTGTATTTTAAGACTAAAATCTATTTAATTAAAAATCTAATTTAAACTAATTTAAATAGAAACTATTTTGAAACTTAAACAAAATTAACTAAACTAATATAAAGACTATTTTAAAACTTAAACAAAATTTAAAACTAATTTTATGTGAAACTAAATTAACATAAAAACTTTTAATGAAATCTATTTAAAACTATTTTTAAACAAAACTATATTAATTGAAACTATAATTTTAAAACTAAATTTAAAAAACAATTTAAATCTATAAAAGTAATTAAAAATTTTTTTTTATCTTTTTTTTAATTTTTTAGAACTTAATAAAAGTAGATAAAAAAAACTTTTAATTAAAATTAATTAACCTAAACCTTGTATTAAAACAATTAATTAAACTGACAGTTATTAAATAAGAAAGCTATATTAATTATTAAAACTAGAATCAAACATAAAAGGAGTACTAGCTAAGTTGGTAAAGCGTAGGACTGTTATACTTGAGGTCAGGGGTTCGAGTCCCAGACCAGATGTTTTTTTTTTGCTATATATTATTTTGTTTATATTTTTGGAAATAAAACATTAACAGACAGACCAAAAGAATCTGTAAGATATATAAGCAGCAATTAAATAACAAAATAGCTAAACCAAATAAGCAGATAGAACTATCAGATAAGCAATAACTAGAACAACTATAAGCAAATAAGTTAACTAAGAAAAAAAACAAGTCTAAATCGAATCCAACACTACTTAACTCATAAATCAGCAAATCAACTGAAACCAAATAAGCAGATAAGCAGATATATCTAAAATAAGTAAAACCAAATAAATAAGCTACTACAAAAACAGATAAACTAATAAACCAATGAAATCAAATAAGCAGTTGCAAACATTACCGAAAATAAGCACATCCAAACAAGACTATCAAATAAATTCTACAAAAAAATAAAGCAGATCCAAACCAACTGAAACTTAAACAGTTACTACTCAAATAAAAAAAACAAATCATAAACAAAAGTAACTACTCAAATCCAAACAAAAGCAGATTAAACAAATAAACATAAACCGAATCAAATAACAATAAATAATAAAACTAAACTTAAACTAAAACTTAAAAATTAAAAGAAAGATGAACATTGTGATGATAACCGTTGGGAAGAAGGAAGGCGCTGTACCCCCTTTATGAACCGAATCAAACCTCCTTTACCCAAATCGAATCATCACCATCAACTTCGAACCAAACACTATTCGAACCAGAAACAATCTTCGAACCAGTTTTATATTTAACTTCCCAGTGGGGGAAATTAATAATCCACTTTTTTTTTATTTTCAATAATATTAATAAAAAACAGATTCAAAAGTAAATTGCAATTAAATTTAAAGAAGCAATATTAAACCGAAATAAAAATTTCATTAATAACTCAAAATTTGATTACAATACTTTTAAAAGAAAATTATAATAAACCTAAATCTAATTTTTGCATAAAAATAAATTTAAAAATAAAAGTAGAGGCACACTATGAATTACAGATAGAGGGGTTTTTATAGGAAAACCCTAAAAACTTGTGGGTGAAGCTTGTTGATTAAGAAATCAAATCCTGGCCATCCATTCTTCTCTTCTCTTTCTTCTCTTGATCTTGCGGTTGAAAACACACTAATATCACGCGAATCACCAGGCTGGATGAAGGTGTGTTAGTTGTGTTTGTTCCATGCTTATGTGGACATCAAGGATTGGATGGAGGGGTTGTGGTGATGTAGTTTATCTAATCACAAAAGGGATTGGAGCCACGTCAGTGAGAGGACCACCATAGTGCTTCCGATTAACTTGGGGATTTAATTACCCACACGCGTGAATCACACGCTTCAAGTAAAAAGACCCAATTTATCTTACAGATTAGGGTGAATTAGGGTTTAGGGTAAAAGTGAGGCTGCGTTTGTTCTTGGGAGAGAGAGATAAAAGTGGGTGAGGAGTCTTTGTTTGTAACGAAAAATAAAATGGGGAGTGGGTAGGTAAAAATTGTTTATTAAAAACGTGTGTGGGTGAGTGGGTGTTTGTTGGTGTGTGTGTGAGTAATTGTTTATTAAACGTAGGTTTTGACCAAGGTGAAAACGAAAAAGGATTTACTCCCACCGTTTAATATATGTGGTTTGGGCTTGGGCCCAAGTAATTTACATTTACTCAATCCGTATAAAAAAGTAAATGAGACTTGTGTTGGGCTTTTTGATCCGTCCATGGTAAATTAACAAATTGGTTAAATGGGCTTGTGGGCCCAATAAGCAAATGTGGGACCCACTAAACTCAAATAACTTGATAATCTTTAATCCTCTAAAACGAGCTCGATTTCGGCTTCCTAGATCATTTCTTCAAAATCGTATCGATTTTGTCGATTTTCGTGATCTTGAGTTCACTTTTGGTTCTTTGACTTTGACTTTGTCTCTTTCATGGACTTTTTTCAACATTTGACCGTGAAATCTCGTGTTTTCTTTCCTTTTGATCTTTTGTACCTATTTAACACAAAAACACAAAACCACGCGTAATTCCGACATTTACGATACTAAACACATGATTAGGTCTTGTTTTTCCTTGATTTTAGTTGGCAAAAGGATAAGTGTTTACACACTTATTAAATCCCCTACACTTGACCATTACAATGACCCCATGAAATGCATAATTTTATAGCATTAAAGTTACATTTTTCTCATAATTAACCCATCTTGGCGTTATTAAGATATACTATTATTACTACGATGAAAAGATAAAAACTTAAAGGAAACAAAAGTTATAACAATTTATTAACTTGGAAATTATTTAATGGAAGAAACTCGTAAAGAAATCTAAGACTTAAATTAGGGCTTTGGTGTCATGAATATTAATCATCCTCAAGTTTCACGTTCCCCATACCAAGCTTAAAAATGAGATCATTGTTTACCATAAGTTCTTAGGTTAAAACCACTTATATAAGGCAATTGTGTAATACTCTTTCTCCAATTCCTACGTTGTATGTCTAGATTTTATGGATTGTCATTCACCCGTAGGCTCATTTGACTTATTTGATAATTATTATTCCAAAAATGAAGGCAAAACGGTGCAAACCCGACACTCAAAAACCTAACCTCGTCCTAAAAAACGTTGTCACTAAAGTAAGCCCACATCAAGGATGATTTAACACGATTTGGGGAATAAATTCCCGGACCCAAAATTTGGCCAATAGTACTACTTATTAATTATTCCTCCAAAGTCATGTTGACTTTATGTGGAGTTTAGAAAGTTCACATCATATACCCTTAGGCTCTTTAAGATGTAAAAATGCTCCTCATCTATTGTCCACACCCTAAGGCTCCTTGAACGATAAACAAGGGAATTGATTTTTGATCAATTTTTATTCAACACTTACCATGCCATACACCCTAAGGCTCTAATGACAAGGTTCGTGCTACATGCCCCACACCCTAAGGCTCCTTGAGGTCATGTTTTAATATTATTCTTTATTTATTTATGATATATATATATTAGGCCAAATTCCGCGGTCCCATGGTCTGAATACCTCCTACTTAGTGGTTATGAGCCACCTTAGTCGGAAGTCCACAACGCTGGCACCCTCAATGTGTTCATGCTTTAATTACAAGGATAATAAAGATTTGGCTAAGAGTTAAGATATCAAATCTACACCGCAAAAATCCTCATTTATTAAGCAATTAAATATACAAGCGGGAAGAAAGAGCCACAAGAACTCATATAAATAAGAATTAACCCTTAAACTTATTATCAACTTTATCATCTCTCGTTCTCCACAATTTAAAATCTCAAGGAATGAGACTCGTGGATTCTTAGCCTAATAAACCAATTAAGGTCCATATGGTTAAGGATACTAGCTAGAGTAAACTTGGATAAGTAAACTCGGGTTGAGTCAATATTCACGACGGGCCTAATATATCAAAGGTATCTAAACTCGTTAAAACCATTTTATTCATTTATTTATTTTTTGGCTTTATTCTTGAAATGGAAAATATAAATACGATGCGATTACAAAATAAAAGAAAATAAATGGAAATTCTACTAGGCCAAAATAGATCAAAAATTTGAAAAACGTTGAAATTTTTAATTTTTCGGTTAAATGGGGTCAAATTCATGGAAAAGTCCACTAAAATTTCGATAGAAATCCCCCTACACTTAATATAAACATTGTCCTCAATGTTTAAGCATGTGGGAGAATAAACTCCCCTACACTTAGGACATTGAGTACGTTGTTTTAAATCGATCTAAGGAAGAGACAACTAAAGTGATTACATTTATTCGTCTTATTTATATACAAGATTGAATTACAATAGCAAAAACTTATCGAAGAAACCGGGTACATGGGAAACACGGGTCGCGTCAAAAACACCAAAAGTGGATCATTAAAGCACATGTCCCTGCACAACATCACAACACACAAACAACCTACTTGGCTCCCCCTACACTTATAGGTGGAAATGGGTGAAGGTGAAAAAGGGTGAAAAGGATGGAAAAAGTAAAAATCTAACCTAGTTAAACGATGCTTGATTTATTTATCACGAGTCTCTAACTCGACTCGATTTCCCGAATGTCATCATTCAAAAGGGAAAATCATGGAAAAACCGAGATTCCAAGGAGGAAAATCTCTCCATGATAAAGGGTGAAACAACGTCTTATAAGGAATACCCCATGAAAATCCACCGGGTCAAACACATAATTTCCATCACAAAAGGAAATAAACCCCGAGGTGGTACAATCACATAAGGCAAAGTAAAGTGGGGTATCCTTAGGCAACGATCTCTTAAATGAAAGGGTAGTATGGTGATATGGCAATGATAGCACGAAAGTCTCTATTACGGGATCAAACACCGGTTCCTTAACGGGAAAATAGCAAGATGTGTTGACATTTAAGCTCAAAATATCATCAAAATCCAAAGTGGGAAAGTCGTCCTCTTCCAAACTTGATGTGAAAACATAAGTATCATCGGAGTCATAGGAAAACTCATCCTCGTGAGGAAAATAGGTATTTAGAAAGATATCTAAATCCTCCTCAAATGGAATAGCCTCTAAATTAGGAATGATCTCTAAGAGTGGAGGATCCTCCTCAAAAGTCATGACTTCTAAAATTAGAGTATAAAAGTCAAAAGGAGTTTCCATGGAAGAATCACTCATAGAGATATGAGGTTCATTAAGATCATGGGTTGGGTTATCAAAGTTAATGAGATCACTTAAAGAAGTGTCATCATTGTAAGTATCAAAGATTGGTTGCTCAAAAATAGGTGGGTCAAAAGTGGGTGGGTAAAAAGATAGGTCGTCTAAACCGAAGATAGTGTGATCACTTGAAGAAGTGTCATCACTATAAGTATCATAAATAGCAGTTTCAAGATTTTGAGGCTCTAAGGGAAGGGATGAAGTTATCACAAAATCATTTTGATTAGACGTTTTATTTCCAAAAGGATTAATAAGAATTTCTTCATTGTCATAATTAAGAACATCAATCATATTGACCGACTCTTTTCCATTTGATTTTGTTGTGATTTTCCCATTTTAAAAACTTGTTGTTCATCCCGAACCCTAAGAATTAATTCCCCTTCGGCCACATCAACTAAGGCTCTTCCGGATCGTAAGAATGGTCTACCAAGTATTAACGGAATACGAGGATCCATCTCATAGTCGACGACGACAAAGTCCACGGGAAAAGTGAATGTACCAACTCGAACAAAAACGTCTTCAGCAATACCAACGGGGTATGCGAGAGTTCTATTAGCTAATTCGAGAGTCATGCGAGTCGGTACAAGGTCGGGTAATGATAATTGTTTCCATACCGAGTGTGGCATAAGATTGATGCTAGCGCCGAGATCCGCTAAAGCCATACAATCATCAATTTGAGGAAACGAGCAAGGTAACACGAATCGTTCGGGATCTCCTAGCTTTTCGGGAAGCTCTTTGAGAAGAATCGCGTAACAATTCTCATTTAAACGAGTGTTCACGAGCTCAACCATTTTTTCTTTCTTATTAAGCAAATCTTTGAACATTTTCACAAATTTTGGCATTTGAGCAAGTGCTTCAATAAGGCTAATGTTAACATTGACGTTGGAAATCATTTTCAAAAAGTTGGAGACATGAACGTCATCTTTGGTGAGCACTCTATCCTTGTCTAACCTAGAGGGATAAGGGATATTGGGTTTAGACTTTGAAGGTTGAGAAGGAGACAGACTCGCTTCTTGAACAACCTTAGGGATAGGCTCTTTGGGCAATGGAGCACTAGTACTAGGAGTGGTAGTGGGAGGAATCACCGAAGGGGGAGTAGGATTACTCATTATGACCTCCGGGCCTTGTCTCTCCTTTATGGGCGAAGAGATGGAAGGTCCCACTAAAGTGGCTCCACTTCGAGTAGTGATAGTACTCACATTAGCACGAGGGTTAATCTCGGTATTTGAAGGTAAGGCTCCTTGGGGTCTAAGGGCTTGAATCATTGTCAAAAATTTCTTATCAGTCGATTCTTGCATCTCTCTCATAATTCGCTCATGGTCGGTTAATTTTTGTAGAACCAAGTCCATTTGAGGATTATGCATGTTCATTTGATTATACCCTTGATTAGGAAAACCTTGATTAGGAAAACCTTGGTTTTGATATTGAGGTTGAAAACCGTTGTTATTATGAAAACCTTGGTTATTATTTTGAAACCCTTGATTTTGACCATTAAAATTCCCTTGATTTGCATTCCCTTGAAAATTACCCATTTGAGGTCCTTGGTTCCTATTTTGGTTTTGGGTATTTTGGGCGGGTGGGGGTGGTATTTGTGGAGCTACAAAACCCGTGGGAGCCAAATAATTAGTACTTTATAAGACAAATGGTTAACATCAACATTTGGTTTGAATTGAACCCTTTCATTTGCATTGGTGTTAAAAGCACAAACTTGTTGTTGTTGATTGTAAATCTTGTCACAATTAAAATATGAATGTAGTCCACCACAAGTCTCACACGTTTCTTTTAAGGCATTCACTTGCGTAGTGGGAGGGTTATCTCTTAAAACAAGGTGTTTCACAATTGAAGTAAGCTCCTTAATTTGATTAGTCACCTCATTATCACTAGCACTAGCTATTGTAGTCCGTACACTTTTGGTTTGAACTTTTTCCTTGTTTTCAATTATTGTCCAAGCCTCGTTCATGGATTTCACAAGAATATTACCCCCCGCGGCACTATTAAGTGAGTCTTGGTCATTGAGAGTTAAACCATTATAAAACGTATTGATTTGATGCACTTTTGTAAAACCATGTTGTGGACATTTTCGTAAAAGCTCCTTAAAACGGTCCCAAGACTCACTAAACGTTTCCCCATATTATTGTTCAAAGGTAATGATGTCATTCCTTAAAGCGGTGGTCCGTGATGGTGGGAAAAAGTAGTTAATGAACTTGGTCTCTAAATCAATCCATGTGGTAATACTTTGGGGGTGGTTCCTTATCAAGCCAAATCCGGGCTTGTCCCTCGAGGGAAAAAGGAAAGAGTTGTAAACGAATGGCCTCTTGTGGCAACCCATTGTATTTGACGGTGTTTGCCAATTGTATGAAATGTTTGATATGAGCGTGTGGGTCATCATTAGTACGGCCTAAAAATGGTGTAGCGGAAACCATTTGAATAAAACCCGTTTTTAGTTCAAAATTATTTGCTCCAATATCCGGCAACACAATCGCGTCATCGTTTCCTTCAACGTGAGATTGTAGAATCTCACTCATTGGTCGATTATTCGTTGCCATCGTATTGTTCAAAGCTCGATTCTTGGGATCGGCTTGATTGACGGTCTTTTTGTTTTTCTTCTTCTTCTTTTTGGAAGAATTAGAAGTATTTGGTACACCCATCGGTATGTATGTACGCGCGCGAGTGCGCATACAATTAAAACTTTGGAATGAGGTAGGAAACCTCGGTCGACTTTGAGAGGAAAGGGATTATCCCTCTCGAGGTGCAATATGAAAAAGCTACAAAAATATATACTTAATTACTACTTGAGTTGGCAAACCAATAATCGGTCGTCCCTCTCAATATACGCACAAGCAAGCGGGAAAACGAGGTGGCACAAAGCACTTAAAAACCTTTTTCCTTAGACGGCCTTTTATAGCGCGTCGCCTTATACCCACCTTATAGTTTGTATATATTGAGTTCAAATGTCTTACTAGTATTTATCTATTTTACCCTTTTTCCTTGTTTTGGATGCGAATACAATAGTTAGGTGATGAAATCCCAACTAAGGCCTTATTTGAAAAGTAGGTAAATTAATTGTGATACGTAATATAATATAGTAAATGAAAAATCTTTTTGTATTTTTTAGAAAAATATATATTCACAATAAAAATCGACAGAAATCGAACTAAGAAATATAACACTAATACGTAATATTTTTGGTGTAATACTTTTAGGAAAAAGTATTACTTTTGGATTTTTTAATTTTTTTGGTGCAAATCTTAGGAAAGAGTTTGCTTTTGTTGATTTTTTAATTTTTTTTTGTATTTTTAAGTTTTTGATTTTTTTATGTTTTTGATTTTTGTGCAAGAAAATTAACGTTTAAAATGAACGGATCCCAAAATCCAAACGTCTCACGAAATCTTCAATCGTAACGAGCGAAGCGGCAGCGGCGCTAATTTAATGTTAGAGAATTTTGTCAAATCCTTTGATGTAAGTATTTTGCAATGCAAATTAGCAATTAATGTTCGTTTTCCTCGACTCGCTCGAATTGATTTTCAATTTACGTGGATTAATTGTTCTTGGTGAATAAAACCTTTTTTTTTTGTATTTTAAGACTAAAATCTATTTAATTAAAAATCTAATAAATAAAAACTATTTTGAAACTTAAAAAAAATTAATTAAACTAATATAAAGACTATTTTAAAACTTAAACAGAATTTAAAACTAATTTTATGTGAAACTAAATTAAAATAAAAACTTTTAATGGAATCTATTTAAAACTATTTTTAAACAAAACTATATTAATTGAAACTATAATTTTAAAACTAAATTTAAAAAACAATTTAAATCTATAAAAGTAATTAAAAAATATTTTTTTATCTTTTTTTTATTTTTTAGAACTTAATAAAAGTAGATAAAAAAACTTTTAAGTAAAATTAATTAACCTAAAACTTGTATTAAAACAATTAATTAAACTGGCAGTTATTAAATAAGAAAACTATATTAATTATTAAAACTAGAATCAAACATAAAAGGAGTACTAGCTAAGTTGGTAAAGTGTAGGACTGTTATACTTGAGGTCAGGGGTTCGAGTCCCAGACCAGACTTTTTTTTTTGCTATATATTATTTTGTTTATATTTTTGGAAATAAAACATTAACACACAGACCAAAAGAATCTGTGATTTATATAAGCAGCAATTAAATAACAAAATAGCTAAACCAAATAAGCAGATAGAACTATCAGATAAGCAATAACTAGAACAACTATAAGCAAATAAGCTAACTAAGAAAAAAAACAAGTCTAAATCGAATCCAGCACTACTTAACTCATAAATCAGCAAATCAACAGAAACCAAATAAGCAGATAAGCAGAATTATCTAAAATAAGTAAAACCAAAAAAATAAGCTACTACAAAAACAGATAAACTAATAAACCAATGAAAATAAATAAGCAGTTGCAAACATTACCGAAAATAAGCACATCCAAACAAGACTATCAAATAAATTCTACAAATAAAATAAAGCAGATCCAAACCAACTGAAACTTAAACAGTTACTACTCAAATAAAAAAAACGAATCATAAACAAAAGTAACTACTCAAATCCAAACAAAAGAAGATTAAACAAATAAACATAAACCAAATCAAATAACAATAAATAATAAAACTAAACTTAAACTAAAACTTAAAACTTAAAAGAAAGATGAACCTTGTGATGATAACCGTTGGGAAGAAGGAAGGCGTTGTACCCCCTTTATGAACCGAATCAAACCTCCTTTACCTAAATCGAATCATCACCATCAACTTCGAACCAAACACTATTCGAACCAGAAACAATCTTCGAACCAATTTTATATTTAAATTCCCAGTGGGGGAAACCACTTTTTTTTTTATTTTCAATAATATTAATAAAAAACAGATTCAAAAGTAAATTGCAATTAAATTTAAAGAAGCAATATTAAACCGAAATAAAAATTTCATTAATAACTCAAAATTTGATTACAATACTTTTAAAAGAAAATTACAATAAACCTAAATCTAATTTTTGCATAAAAATAAAATTAAAAATAAAAGTAGAGGCACGCTATGAATTACAGATAGAGGGGTTTTTATAGGAAAACTCTAAAAACTTGTTGGTGAAGGTTGTTGATTAAGAAATCAAATCCTGGCCATCCATTCTTCTCTTCTCTTTCTTCTCTTGATCTTGCGGTTGAAAACACACTACTATCACACGGATCACCAGGCTGGATGAAGGTGTGTTAGTTGTGTTTGTTCCATGCTTATGTGGACATCAAGGATTGGATGGAGGGGTTGTGGTGATGTTGTTTTTCCAATCACAAAAGGGATTGGAGCCACGTCAGTGAGAGGACCACCATAGTGCTTCCGATTAACTTGGGGATTTAATTACCCACACGCGTGAATCACACGCTTCAAGTAAAAAGCCCCAATTTATCTTACAGATTAGGGTGAATTAGGGTTTAGGGTAAAAGTGAGGCTGCGTTTGTTCTTGGGAGAGAGAGATAAAAGTGGGCGAGGAGTCTTTGTTTGTAACGAAAAATAAAATGGGGAGTGGGTAGGTAAAAATTGTTTATTAAAAACGTGTGTGGGTGAGTGGGTGTTTGTTGGTGTGTGTGGGTGAGTAATTATTTATTAAACGTAGGTTTTGACCAAGGTGAAAACAAAAAAGGATTTACTCCCACCGTTTAATATATATGGTATGGGCTTGGGCCCAAGGAATTTACATTTACTCAATCCGTATAAAAAAGTAAATGAGACTTGTGTTGGGCTTTTTGATCCGTCCATGGTAAATTAACAAATTGGTTAAACGGGTTTGTGGGTCCAATAAGCAAATGTGAGACCACTAAACTCAAATAACTTGATAATCTTTTATCCTCTAAAACGAGCTCGATTTCGGCTTCCTAGATCATTTCTTCAAAATCGTATCGATTTTGTCGGTTTTCGTGATCTTGAGTTCACTTTTGGTTCTTTGACTTTGACTTTGTCTCTTTCATGGACTTTTCTTCAACATTTGACCGTGAAATCCCGTGTTTTCTTTCCTTTTGATTTTTGTACCTATTTAACACAAAAACACAAAACCACGCGTAATTCCGACATTTACGATACTAAACACATGATTAGGTCTTGTTTTTCCTTGATTTTAGTTGGCAAAAGGATAAGTGTTTACACACTTATTAACTACTATTACACGTTCGAGACTCATTTATGGCGAGATTAGTAATCTCTACAAATCTCCAAATGACAAAGGGTAATGACCTCTCGGGTAATGACCTCTCATTGGGGGAGATTGTTAGCCTCAAAATATTGAGTCAAACAAGAATGCTCGGTCATATGTTTATTATGTATCGTATTTTAGAACGTTGTAATAGGTAGTATATTAGTCATGTTATACGGGCTTAACTTTAGACTAAAGTTCATTCATAAGTAACTAAAGCCCAAAAGGAAAGCCCGACCCAAACAATATAGTCAATAAAGAAGCCCGCATGTAGGTGGACTATATATACCCTTCCTAGCATGTTAGGAAGGGTGTTGGTTCATTTTATTTCTCTCTCACTTAAACTAATATTCACCTAGTTCCAACCAATTCTCTCTCTAATTTCTCTCTCTAGAATTCATCTTCTTAATCTATTTTCTTACTTTAATTCGTGCTCTATCATCTAAATATATGGGACAACACTACTTAACCAGATTTCCACCAGAATATTCCGTAATCCCAAGCAGAATTTTGATAGAAGCGGTATCACACATTGATGCAACTATGTTCATATCTAGATGTCTGACATGACGTATCTTCAAGATAGAACGCCGTCATGTTAGTGAGTTACTTCAACCTTTAGAAATTTCTGAACAAAAATGAGAAGGAATTCCATAAAATGGTTACCAATTACCACAGACTCAGAAAAAGTATGATACTATCTAAGTTATCGTCAACCATGTAATCAGCCTGCGCGTTTTCTTTCATCCAAAAGGATCACGCAGTAGCAGACCTACAGAAAATTTGGCAGTAAATTGTATGAATTCAAGGTATTCCATCGACCATCATATCAGACAGAATTCATGTTCACGATCACGTGTACGTTTACGTTCATTTTACGTTCACGTTTATTTCATTTTCATGTTCACGTCTCATTTGAAGTATGATGTCATTCAGTTCACGTTTTGAGATATCTCAAGAGTTAAATTCACGCTTCGCATTCATGACATTGTTCACGTTCAGGTTCGTGTTCCAGGTCTGGTACCGGAGTTGGTCACAGAAAGCTTAAGAAACCAGACTCAAGTTAGCACAACTTTTCCATACTCAGGCAGACGTTTCACGCCTCAGGCCGTATCGTTTGGCATTCCACCCCCAGTCAGTATACGTTCATGATACGTCCACGTCCACGTATCAAGTTCTCGATACCTTCCATGCTCAGCGTTCATCAGATGATCGCGAACCATGTTCACAATTGTTCACGTAGTTCGTTCCTTTATATTCTCAGCTATTATCTTTCAGGATAATTGTACGTACCATTTCATGTACCCTACATACTATAGCTTATTCGTTATATCAGATTCAGAACATCCATTTTATGAATGGAACCAGAAACTATTTAGCATCGTCAAGACAGGGTCATCAGGACCAAGATTTTTCATTGGGATTAGATCTTTGAAGGAACCGTTTCGAGCGGGAAGCCACTCGGAACGGAGGAGTCCATTCGGACCTCTCATCCTTTTCCTTCAATAATTCAGTTAAGTTCTTTCAGTCATGTTACGTTCCATGTCCTCTTTAGCCAGGTCATGTTCCAGGTTTACTTCAGTCATGTCATTTTATACCCTTTCAACAGCATTATGTTTTAATTCGAAGACGAATTATCCTTCAGCTTATATGTCTTTTCAGCCGTCATGTTCTTTCAGCCTATGTGTCCTTTCAGCTTTTATAACTTCACCAGCTTAATTTACCTTTAATTCGAGGACGAATTTTCTTTTAAAAGAGGGAGAATTGTAAAACCGCAGCATTATCGTGTCTCTAATTCGAGGACGAATTATTTTTTTAGAGGGGAAGAGTTGTAAAACCCGCATTTAAAATCCATGAATATTCATTTTACACAGTCACAACTTTAAATTAAAACGCGAGTAATTATTTATTCAGAATAATAAATAATTTTATCGATCCAAGTATTGCGTAATAATTATTTATTCAGAAAATAAATATTTTACGTCATTAGTAAACACGAAAAGTTAAACAAGAACACGCATGTTAAATAAATAAACACGAAACGAAAATCATTATGTTTTATGGGTCGCGGTTTTAATAACAAAAGAAAACCGAAATATTCCATCAGCAAATGATGCGCTTCATTTAAACACTTTCTAAAAACGTTTCCGTTTATTGTGGCTAGATTATGGCAAGAATATTATATAATCGCAGGCTCAAATACATCTTTGACAATCTCAAAACATAACCTAAATATTCATAAATCAAATATTCAGTTTGTATAATTAATAAGGATTTGAGAATAGCAAAGCCCATATCCAAGTTCCCGTCAATGTCGATGTCGACATTATTGTTGCTGTTCGGTTCTGTTCGTGCAGTGGGTTTCGACAGGATTGGTGTTTCGTTCATGTTACGGTCTATGTTGAGTTTCGATGAGTTTTGGTTATGATTGAGTTAATGTTTTACGTTCTCGATCGCAAGATGTTAGGTTTACGTTGAGTTTGAATCTACAATAAATTCTGTTGGGAAGTCGTCATGTTCATGTTTTGATCTTGTTGTGTTCGACGTTCGCACTTTCACTGTTGTTCTCGGTTTCGGTATCAAAGGTAACACTTTATTTTCTTAACCATATACATGCTATGTATTGTACATCTATACCTATGAGAAAGTAGCAAATCGGTAAATCGGCGACCTTCGGATCATAACATAGTATATGGCTACGTACTTTTTTTTGGTTTTAAAAAGACATGCCATCCTAAACTATTTTAAATCTTGCTAATGAACCAATTTACTACATCTATTTTTATTAGATTACTTACAATACTTTTGCATTTTTACCTACTGGTTGGTGAAATTATATCTAGGACTTATACTTTTTGACATGTAACTAGAATATGGTATAATCAATTTTAGAACTGGTTTTGAAAAACTAGTAACTAAATGTATTTTATCCATAGGAATGAAATTTTACCATATGTTTCCTACTCTTTTAGGTACATGGGCTGATGGGTTTTAGAAATCATGGATGATACAAATAATACTTGGTTAAGAAGGTTTAAAGAATTATACTAAACACATATGAATATGCTTTTTTTATATTAATAGTAGCAGTGGGATAATTATTGTAGATTATTTGACAAGATAAGTTTGGAGTTTGTTTAAGCGTCGGTTTTGATTCATTTAAGGTAACGACAGTGCTATCTCTCTACTATTATTGGTCTCTTTCGTTTATTCGATTGATCGTATGGATTTTCCGTCCTTCAGTATGGACTTCCCTTCTATGCATGATTAGGATTTCCCGTCTGCAGCCAATTGTTTTCCCTATTTATATGTTATAAGAATTCAGAAATCAGTTTTATAATTAAGTTAAATTGCCTGAGACTTATATACAAGCATGACCAGTCAGTAGTACTAGTTACGGAGGTACCGTAACCATGACACTTGAGGCACCGGTGTCGTGACTCACATGCAGGAGAGTGATATCCTGCATCGTCCCACTCAGCTCAGCTTGGCCATTTTATCAGTATTATTAGTGGGGCGTATGGATGCATCCTAGGCTTATCAGTTTACAGTTATCAGGTGAATGTGATGTGTGCTCTACATCCTTCACATTGGAGCTGATCCCTCCACCCAACACAGTATTTAGAGGTTACCCCTCTACAACATTTAGAGGTCACCCCTCTACAGCATGATGAGGTCACCCCTCCAGTTATTCATGCACCGTTGTTACAACACATGACCTATATAAGCTCTGGCAATAAAAATATAGTAAATGTATGTGTTCAGATTTAACAGATAACAATTCAGATTTACTATTTATAAATCAGACGTTTCAGATTATACACAGATTTCCGCTGCAACTTTACTTATCAGACTTACAGCTTCAATATTTTATCATCTGCTTCATTTCAGTAATTCCTTATCATGCTTTATATCCGTTCACTGGGCGTTATGCTCAGTCGTAGTTCCTTTCATGTTCTAACGGCAGGTACACCAGGATGCTCTTAGGATGCTCTTAGGATGTTCTAACGGCAGGTACACCAGGTACACCAGGATGCTCTTAGGATTTTGAGAGCATGTGCATTTGGATGGAAGCTATACAGACTTCTTACTTTATGCACTTCTTATATTATACTGTTTTTTTGGACATTGTTTAGTCCTTTTCTTTCAGTATTTTACTTTTCATGTTTTGAGCTTATGTTGGATTACCGATGTTTGATTCCGGTATTTCCGTTATGGTCAGTTAATGTTTTAGGACATTTACCTTATGCTTTGATGACATGCCATAAATACACGTAACGGTCCACTTATCCAAGTGGGGTGTTACAAAACTCAAACTTGAAACTTCTTCGAAACTACTTCCTTAAGATTACCTTTAATAGTCAACTGAGCTAACTCAATTCGCTTGAATCACCCTTCTATTGATCGGACAATAAGAATCTATTGAAAATTCCCTCGATCTACATGCAGTTCACCTCATTTGAAATCAGTATTTGTTTATCAGATCTCATTTGCGGGTCTCCATATAGCGCATCCGAGAGTTACAACTTAGAGCATCCACTATGTTAAACTTTTAAAAATGTTTATTATTAAATGTTACTACTAATTCTTATACTTTTTAGTTTTATGAACCTATCTTCACTATGTATAAACTTTTTAATGTTTTATAAACCTATCACATTAACACATGTATTAAATTATGAAGAGGTTCAATATCCTAGACCTCTTGATAATAAACAACTTTGAAATGGATCCTCACTATGGTGAACAAGTTTTTAGACCTTTTTAAGATTTTATAAACCTTTTTATAAACCACTATAGTAGATACCTTTACAATTCATATCTTCATTTCTATTATCTCTTATAAATAGTCTTACCAATGAAAATCAGAAATTGGCCGAAATGAAGTTTTACTTCATTATATGTTAAACACTTAGATTAAAAGACACTATAATGTGTATTCTTTATATTAAATTACAAAGTGACGTGTTGCGACTTGTCTACAGAATATGCATTATTTTATATTTAGTTCTATGCTCAGTATGAGATTTTGCAATTTCATCGATCAAACTGCGAGGAGTATTAGTGAATAAATGGCCCAAACCCGATCTGTGGGTTGAGTCCATTAAAGTTTCAGGATTTATACTTTATAAATACATGATGAATAAAATTGATAATGGGGTTTTATCATTCAATCATGTTCCATACCCCTATCTTATAAGCCTTAAAAAACACCGGGTTTAAAAACACCAAACTCTAACTGAATTTCTCTACCTCTACCGTTTCATCATATCTGTTAGTCATTTTTTTATTTTCACTACCACAAATTCATGTTCGTAAACGAATTTATTCTCTTAATCTAATCTCCATCCAATACTAAGATATGACATTTTTGATCCATCACTCTCTTCAACAATACTCAATTGTTAGATGGCGTCATGTTGTTTTGTGAGAGTCATGGGATTCGGTGGAGCTAAAAAAAATGAATGACGACGACATAGGATTTGGCTTATGATGAGAGGGCCTTTATTTTTATCTATTAAGCTACTATTAAAAAAAGTTATTTATTATGTTTTTATTATTTGTGTCTTGGGTTGCTTCTTCTACTCAATCCTTCTAAATTTTTATTTACCACTGAATTTTACAAAATAACAAAACTCGTTTGTTGCATCTTCGTGAATTGGTGGTTTTTGCTAAAGTCATAAATCCAAACAATTATCTATTTCCCTATCCACAATTAGCGTTTATGAAGAAAAATCAGATGTTGCATAGGGCTTTGTGCATTTTTGTTTGTAAAACCCGAATTTAAAAAATGTGAAATTGTCATTTCATTTAATTTTGAAAATATGGTTTTTTAACTTGAATTTTATGTACGGTAAAGTATGGTTTTGAAGTTAATTAAAAATTTTAAGTAATTAAACTATATATTATGATTTTTGGAAATTATAAGGAAATAACCTAAGTATTTATTTTAAAAGGAAATAAAAATATATATGTACTTAATTTCTAATAAAAAATTATTTTTTCTCTTATATATATATTTAATATACTCTATTTTTTTGTAATTTATTTAGAATATGCATCAAAATCTTTTATTTTTGAAGTTTTGGTTAAATTTAGAAAATAGTGTAATTTGTTAAGACATGTTTTTGTTAAATAAATGTGTAGTCTTTTAAAGAGGTAAATAAAATATTTTGCCCCCCTATTTATATTATGTTAAGATGGTTTAGGAAAAAATAAAACAGAAAATATGTAATTTTTTTTAACTTGTTTTATTCTAAGAAATTATGTAAAGCATATTAAACATGTTTCCTCTAAATTAAGAACATGCTAAAATTAATGAACATTCTCCTACTATATAAACAATGGGGCATGTGAATGAGAACCAAAAACCAAAAATCTTCATTATTATTTTCTAAGTTTTTCCTCCATAATCCTTCATTGAAGAAACCTTGGAGTTCTTAGGATTTTCTTGCTATTCCTTCCCCCTCTTTGTGTTTTTGGTGTTTTCTTGGTGTTTGTGTTGATCTTCCATCATCATAATCATCTGTCCATGTAAGTTTTTCAGCCCTAAAATCCATGTGTCAATCTTAATTATATGTTATGGTGGTTAAATTAATTTCATAAATTAACATGGCTAATATTTATGATTAAATAGCTAATAAGTGTGAAAACACTTATCCTTTTACCACTTATTTCCAACATTAACAAGACCAGAACGTGTATATTATGTCGTAAAAGTCGGAATTATGAGTGGTTTGTGTTTTTATTGTGTTTTAGGACCAAAAGATGAAAAAAGAAGAAAACACGGGCTTTCACGGGCTTTTATCGAAGAAAACGAGAAAAGACGAAGTCAAAAGATCAAGAGTGCAAAAAGAACGGAAGTCCAAGACCTATTCTGAAGATTTATCAAAGAAAAAGTCTAAAGACGGAAGTTTAACGAAGTCGAAGAACTCAAGTCTAATTATAGAAGAAGATTATAAGACGAGTTCAATTTACATCGACAAATCCTTAGACGACGTCGAGAAAGACAAAGAATTTAAATCGAGTCGAGCCGAGAAGAAAGAAAGAGGAGGCAACACATGCACCTCCCCATTTTCCTATAAATACCCTCCTAAACACATTAGAACGGTTAGTTAGCTAGTCATTTTTCTTTTTTGTAGTTTTCATTTTAGAGAGAGAAAGTGTTTAACTTTCTCTCACTAAAACTTCATCTTTTCTTTCAAGTTTAAGTTTTATTTAATCTTTGTATTTGAGCTTCATTAATCAAAAGTTCAAGATTAAGCTTTTCATCTTAATTTTTTTCTACCTTTCTTGATTCTAAATTATCTTTGATCAGAATTGTTAAAGATTCGTGTTTGATTTTGAAGATTTAGTGATTAAAAAGTTCATCTTTTTACTCCTTAGTAAGTTTTTATACGGTTTAAGCTATAAGCTTGTTGTGCTTATTGGCTTATTTCATATATAAAGCTTATTGCTTTTCGGTTTCCTTAAAAAGTTTAGTGTTTTTAAAAGTTTGATTCCAAAAGTTTGCTTATTTTGTATTTTAAAAGTTTTCAAATTTATGCTTATTGATTTGGTTAAGTTCGGTTAAGTGTGCTTATTGGAAGTACTTATTGAGATTTTGGCTTATCTCCATTTTCGGATTATTTTGTGTTTCCATCGCAATATTGAGGGTTTTATCATTCCGACGGGCTGCTTGTGATCGCAATAACCCAAGGGGTTCTACTTTGCGATCAAGTGTAACATCCCCCTTATTCCGATCGTGATTGCGATCGCGCATTGCGATCGCACATTGCGACGGGTCTTAAGGTTACATTAAGACGAAACTCTACCAAATTTTTGTTAGCAACATTCCGATAGATTGTGTATTCCGATAGACTTGATCATTCCGACAGTGTGCATTCCGATGGATTTTACTTTGATATTGCGATGGATTTGATTGTCACTACATTCCGACAGGTTGCATTACATTCCGACAGATTTGGTTTATAATTATTCCGATACTAGACATTCATATAGATTATTCCGATAGCTTTCATATTCTATTATTCCGATGATTTTGATTTTAGTACATTCCGATAGAATCCATTTTTACATTCCGATGGTTTAAGTTTTTAAATTTTTAAGTTTTAAATTCATTAAATTTAATTTCTAAAAATTGCACGCTTATCGAAATCTCTGTTTTTACCAAGTAATTTTCTAGTAATTTTTAGTTTAATTTTTAAAGCTTTTATTTTACTCAACGACGCCTTTTCTTTTAATTAGTTTTAGACAACCAAACCATTTTCTTTTATCCACCAAGAACGGCTGAGTCGCACTAATTAACGGTAATCAATTCGAAAAGACTTGGAACGAAATTATTTTATACTTGGTTAAAAACCTTGTATTAAATGGCGCCGATGCCGACTCTTTTCGTTAAGATTAACGGTCTTTAGTGAGAGATGCGTTGGATTTTGGGATCCGTTCACTTTTGAACGTTATTTTCTTGCTTAAATTTTCAAAAAATCCTAAAAAATATAAAATTTTCAAAAATAAAAAAAATAGAAAAACATAAAAAAAAACAAAAAAATATTTCTTGTCTATCTTTCTTTTCTTTTGTAGGTGTGCATGCGTACTCGTGCTCGTAAGAAGAAAGCAGCTCAAGCCGAAGTCATAACTCCACCTATTGTCACCATGGACAATTAACCGATGATCGAGCTTTTGCAATCGCACGTAGAGGGAAACACCGATGCTATTGTCATACCCGAAATTGGAGCCAACAACTTTGAGCTCAAATCAGGCTTTATTCAAATGGTCTCTGCTCAACCTTTCTTGGGGCGTTCACTTGATGATCCTCATGACCATATAAAAAGGTTTCTTCAACTCACCAATACGGTTAAGTATAATGGGGTTTCACAAGAAGTGATTCGCTTGCAACTTTTTCCTTTCTCCTTAGAGGGACAAGCCCGGAATTGGCTTGATAAGGAACCGCCACAAAGTATTCTTACGTGGACGGATTTAAAGACCAAGTTCATTAACTACTTTTTCCCACCCTCACGTACTACCGCTTTGCGGAATGAAATCATTACCTTTGAACAAAAGTACGGTGAGACATTTAGTGAATCTTGGGACCGTTTTAAGGAACTTTTAAGAAAGTGTCCAAAACATGGTTTCACAAAAGTACATCAAATTAATACTTTTTACAATGGTTTAAGCATGAATGACCAAGATTCACTAAATAGTGCCTCAGGGGGTAACATTTTGGTTAAGTCTTTTAATGCTGCATGGGGAATTATTGAGAATAAGTCTAGAGTGCAAACCAAGATGTTCGGACTAATGTGGCTAGTGCTAGTACTAGTGACGCCGACAAGAGAATTGATAAGCTTACTTCGCTTGTGGAATCGCTTTCTGTACAAACCGCCAATAATGCCAAACAAATCACTGCCCAAGCTAATGCTTTGATTCAATCATGTGAAATATGCGGGGGATCTCACTCATACACCGATTGTCCTTCGACTCACGACAATCCGGAAAATGTGTATGCCGCCAACGGTAACTTTTCTATAGGAGGCTATCAAGCACGTCCTCAAGGTGACCGCAATTTGCTCAGCTATCGCTCAAACAACTTTCTTTCACCACCCGGTTTTCCCCCACAAAACCCAAACAACCTCAATCGCAACAATCAAAACCAACCTCGTGCTCCAAATCAGTATCAAACCCAAAGAACCCCATATCCACCTCAAAGAAACAACCAAGTTTACCAACAACCCGCTTATCAACCACCTGCCTACCATGCTCCTCCTCCCAACCAACCCATCATATTTAATCACGAGGTTGAAACTTACATGAGGACTAATGATGCGATAGTGCAGATACTTCAGCGGGAAATGGCCAACATGAAAGCAGATATGGTGAAACAAGGGAATGATCTTCAAGCCGATATGCGAAACTCTTTGGCAAGTCAAACGAATGACTTAAGGAACATGATGGCTAGTTTCTTTCCAAGTAATCAAGCCTCTGGGTCGGGTTCTCTTCCGAGTAACACCATTGCTAATCCAAGAGGGGAGATAAAAGCAATCACCACTCGCAGTGGAAAAGGTTTAAAGGAACCCGAGCTTCCTACACCTACACCGGTGATTGTGACAAAGGAAAACGTGTCTCCTTCTCCAATTCCTCCACCTTCTATTTCTCCAACACCTCCAACTTCTACTTCTCCAATTCCACCACCTTCTACTTCTACCCCTCCACCACCCAAGGATGTGAGTGATAATTCCATACCAAAGCCTTCATCTCAAACTAATATACCTTATCCCTCAAGGTTGAGGAAAGAGGAATTAAAGAACAAGGATGATATTCAGGTTTCTAACTTTCTCAAAATGTTTAAACAACTAAATTTCAATATATCCTTTGCTGAGGCTCTCGCTCACATGCCAAAATATGCTAAAATGTTTAAAGATCTTCTCAGTGATAAGGAGAAAATTCTCGATATTGCTCAGACCCAACTTAATGAGAATTGCTCCGCAGTGCTCTTAATGAAATTACCAACCAAACTTGGTGATCCGGGATGTTTCTTGATTCCTTGCAACTTCCCCGGGGTAGAGAATTGTATGGCCCTAGCCGATCTAGGTGCTAGTATCAACCTCATGCCTCTAAGCGTTTGGAAAAAATTATCTCTACCCGAGCTAGTCCCCAGACGAATGACTTTGGAATTAGCTAACCGTACGGTTGCTTATCCAGTGGGGATAGCCGAAGATGTCTTCGTCGGTGTCGATAAATTCACCTTTCCGGCGGATTTTGTTGTCGTTGACTACGAGATGGACCCCTTGTTCCATTAATCATTGGACGTCCATTCATGAGGACCGGTCGCACTCTCCTTGATGTAGCCGCGGGCGAATTAATCATGAGAGTTGGTGACGATAAAATCGTCTTCAACATGGGTAAACTTTCTAAGCAGCCTTCTAAAAACGAGAGTGTTAATTTCATCGACGTTCTTGATGAGGCTTGTGAAGAACATTTCAAAGACGCTTGTAAAAGTGGTTCTTCTTCTCTACCCATTGTTGAGACCGTTTCCTCTATTGCACCTTCACTAACTCCATTTGGAGAAAGTGATTTCATTTCAAAGAATTTGAAGCAACTTTGGGAGGTGTGGACTTACAATATGACGATTCTCCCTCCAATTGGGATGAAGACATTCGTACCATTGAGAAACTTCTCAATGAGGACCATATTTCTCCACCATCTCCTAAGGATATCTCTATCGATGATCCGAATTTGAAAACTTCTTCCATAAAAAATCCTCCAGATTTAGAACTTAAGGATCTGCCGTCTCATCTTGAATATGTGTTCCTTGACGACAACAAGAAATCACCCGTCATCATCGCAAAGGACTTGAAAGAAGAAGAAAAATCCTGACTTATCGCCGTGCTGAAGAATCATGAGAAAGCGATTGCATGGAAAATCCTTGATATTCGTGGAACTGATCCTCACTTTTGTACACATAAAATTCTCATGGAGGACGACTTTAAACCCACTATTCAAAGCTAAAGAAGGGTGAATCCCAAGATCCATGACTTTATCAAAAAAGAGGTTATCAAACTTCTTGATGCGGAATGATCTACCCTATCTCGGATTCACCATGGGTTAGTCCGGTCCATTGTGTGCCCAAGAAAGGCGGAATCACCGTTGTGCCCAATGAAAACAACGAGTTGATTCCTACTCGTCTCGTTACAGGGTGGAGAGTTTGTATAGACTATAGCAAACTCAATGATGCTACGAGAAAGGATCATTTTCCCCTTCCTTTCATGGACCAAATGCTTGAACGTCTAGCAGGTAATGACTATTACTGCTTCTTAGACGGTTTCTCGGGTTATTTTCAAATACCCATCAATCCCCAAGACCAAGAGAAAACCACATTCACTTGTCCTTATGGAACATTTGCTTACAAAAGAATGCCTTTCGGCTTATGCAATGCTCCCGGGACTTTCCAAAGGTGTATGATGGCTATCTTCCATGACATGGTTGAAGAAACTATGGAAGTCTTCATGGATGATTTCTCGGTTTATGGTGATTCTTTCTCTCATTGCCTTGCCAATTTGGAACGCATGCTTAAGCAGTGTGAAGACACTCGTCTTGTTCTAAATTGGGAAAAAAGCCATTTCATGGTCAAAGAAGACATTGTGCTTAGACATAAAATCTCAAAAGCCGGTCTTGAAGTGGACCGTGCTAAAGTTGATGTCATAGCCAAATTACCTACACCTTCGACGTGTGAAGGGTGTGAGAAGTTTCATGGTCATGCGGGCTTCTATCGTCGTTTCATTCAGGATTTTTCTAAAATCGCTCGCACGATGACCCACCTCTTAGAAAAAGATACTCCTTTTATCTTTTCTAAAGAGTGTCTTGAATCCTTCAATCTTCTTAAGGACAATCTAACTAAGGCACCGGTCTTGGTTACCCCTAATTGGGAGCTACCTTTTGAATTGATGTGTGATGCTAGCGACTTTGCTATTGGAGCGGTTTTGGGCCAAAGAGTGAACAAACACTTCCAGCCAATACATTATGCTAGCAAGACAATGACGGGGGATCAATTGCATTATACCACTACCAAAAAAGAACTTTTACCTGTAGTGTATGCTTTTGTGAAATTCTGCCCCTATCTTGTTCTTTCCACCACCATCGTGTACACCGATCATTCCGTGTTGAAGTACTTGTTAACTAAGCAAGATTCTAAACCACGACTTCTTCGTTGGGTTTTGCTCCTTCAAGAATTCAAAATTCAAATTCGTGACAAAAGGGAGCCGAAAACCTAGCCGCGGATCATCTAAGTAGACTTGAGGATCCTTATCAAGGGGATCATCCGAATCAAGAGATCAATGACTCTTTTCCCCTTGAGGCCTTAATGTCTATCAATTCCAATCTTGATGACACCCCGTGGTTTGCGGACATTGCAAACTACTTAGCGGGTGGCATTCTCAAGGAAGGGTTAACGTCCTAACAAAAGAAAAAGTTCTTTAAAGACATTGAACACTATTTCTGGGACGACCCTTACCTTTTGAAACAATGTGCGGATCTTGTCATTCGTCGATGTGTTGATGGGCCGACAACTTTACAAATCCTTGATGCTTGCCATAAAGGACCCACCGGTGGTCACTTTGGTCCCAATTACACCGCGAAGAAAGTTTTCGACTCTAGATTTTATTGGCCCACCATTTATCATGACGCTCATGAAATGGTTAAACGTTGTGATGCTTGCCAAAGACAAGGCAAGATCACACATAAAGATGAGATGCCTCAAAATTTCATACAAGAATGTGAAATCTTTGATGTATGGGGCATCGACTTTATGGGGCCGTTTCCATCATCTAATGAGAACAAGTACATCCTCGTAGCCGTTAACTACATTTCCAAATGGGTTGAAGCTAAGGCTCTCCCCACGAATGATGCGAGGGTGGTTGTGAACTTTTTGAAGCAGTTTTTTGCTCGATTCGGTGTTCCTCGTGCTATAATCAGCGACCGCGGGACTCATTTTTGCAATGATCAATTTGCTCGAGTCATGGCTAAGTACGATGTCAATCACCGTCTTTCCACCGCTTATCATCCTCAAACAAATGGTCAAGCCGAGATATTTAACCGTGGATTGAAGCGAATTCTTGAGCGTACTGTGGGAGAGCATCGTGCCTCGTGGGCCGATAAGTTAGATGATGCTTTGTGGGCTTTCCGTACCGCTTATAAGACCTCGATTGGTTGTACACCTTATCGTCTTGTGTACGGGAAAGCATGCCACCTCCCTATCAAGCTGGAACATAAGGCATACTGGGCCTTGAAGTGGGCTAACTTCGACATCAACAAAGCCGGCGATCTTCGGAAGATTCAACTCAACGAGCTCAACGACCTAAGGAATGAAGCTTATGAGAACTCATTGATCTACAAGGAGAAGACCAAGATCATCCATGATTCAAGGATTAAGAACCGAGAGTTCCACGTTGGTGATCAAGTTTTACTCTTTAACTCTCGGTTGAAGATCTTCTCGGGAAAGCTGAAGAGCCGTTGGTCTGGTCCATTCACCGTCGCCAAAGTCTTCCCATATGGCACCATTGAGCTTTCTCAGCCAAATGGGCCCAATTTTAAGGTGAATGGCCAGCGCGTGAAGTGTACATTGGTGAGGACATCTCTCATGAGATGATTCCATCCCTCACCACATTTCCCTTGAATTAAGTTCTGGGTCGAGTCAGGCTCGTGATTCGGTTAACAAAAACAAGCGCTTCTCGGGAGGCAACCCGTGATCTATCCTTTACCGTTTTCATAATAAATGTAGGGGGAGCCCTGTATGTGTTTGTTGTCTTGTTTCTTTTGATGTGCAGGGATTAAAGCTTCAAAGCTCCATTCTCGATGACTTTTGACGACCCGTGATTCCGTGTTCCTATCTTCCTGGTTCCATCCTAAACTATCGTGATTCAATATTTCATATCTTATATATTCACATTGAAATCACTATAGTTGTCCTTTCCTTAGCAAGATTTAACCAAAGTGCACAATGTCCTAAGTGTAGGAGAGTTTACTCCCACATGCTTAAACATTGAGGACAATGTTTATATCAAGTGTGGGGGGACTTCTATCGAAGTAAGTGCTCTTTTCCATAAATTTGTCCTCATTTTAACCGAAAAACTTGATTTTTCGACATTTTTCAAAATTTTTAATCTATTTTGGCCTTGTAATTTTCCTTTGTTATCGTTATTTACTTTCTTTGTTAGAATAAATTTTCAATAAAGTTGTTTTAAAATTTTTCAAAGTCGTGAATATTTTGACTCAACCCGAGTTCACTTATCTAAGTTTACTCTAGCTAGTATCCTTAACGTGTTTAAGTCAAGTTTTGCTAGGCTTTTATATAGGGAACTTTAAAACGCAGAAGTCTTAACTCTCACGGGTTAAGAACAAGAACTTTTCGCAAGTTCCTATAATTGATCCTAGAGAGTTGTTTATCAAGGGAACTTTAAAATGCGAATTCTAAACTTGAAAGAGTCTAAGAATTTGCAAGATCCTATAGATGACTCGAAAACCCAAAACTTTGATTTAATAGGCTAAGCATCCACGAGTCTCATTCCTTGAGATTTTAAATTGTGGAGAACGAGAGATGATAGAGTCAATTATAAGTTTGGTATTCTTTCATGAATTTATGTGAGTTGTGTTAATGCAAGTAATGCCTAAAAACATTATTAGTGTTAACTAATCTTTCTTAGTTTTGATTATAACAAACCATACAATACATTTAGTGTAAAACACAAAATGAATTATTTAACTAACACTATCATCAAGGTAATAATCATATCACTAACCTTTCTTAATCATACTTAGTGATCATCAAAATGATTATCCTTAAAACTCACTTTTGTTAATAAGACAAAAGACTTTTTAATAAACTTTCTTTTTTAGAAAATGTTTTATTAAAATGGAAAATGAAAATTTGAAAATGGCATATTCCAAATGCTGTTAGAATATCCTTTGAAGGGTTCAAATACCTCAGATATTCCCACCCCACTAAAAGACAAAAAATGGAGCGGAGTCTAGTGGCGGTACCTTAAGTACCTACGCGGTACCTTAGCGATATGGTACCACGGGGTGAGATAAGGTACCGCACACAGTAGCCGTTATAGATCCGTTGTAACTTTGTCTCCTTTAAATAGTGGGTCAAATCTCATTTTCCAGCAAGCCTCTTGGACGTTTTTCTCAGCCCTCTTTCTATTTTCTAGAGCATAATCATTAGTTGAGTTATAATAGATTTGATTAGGAGTTCTCACTAAACTATAAAGTGATGTGGTTGTGTCTTGTGAGTTCTCACTAAACTTTAAAGTGATTAGTAGTTGTGTTGTGTGAAGTTCTCACTTAGCTTCAAAGTGAAGAGTCGTGAAGATTGGTTCTAGCTTTCGATTAGAACTCGACATCTAGCCTTGTGTCGTTAAATTGTGAAGTAGGCAACGTCGTGTAGATTGGTCCTAGCTAAAGATTAGGTCTCGACATTTAGCTTAGTGTCGGAAAATAATGTAAGCAACGATGTAAGGTTTTCTCCGCCGAGAAGGGAGCTTGTGGATATAGTGGAAATCTCGAGTAGGTGTACTCGAGGAGTGGAGTAGAAACGAGGATAGAGCCTTGTTGTCGAACCACTATAAATCTTGGTGTCTTCCCACTAGGTTGTCTCCTTCCTTGCTCTTTACTTATTTCATTATCATGATACTTGCTTATTATCCTTGCTAGTGTATTTCAATTGAACCTAATCATTATGCAACTTAGCATCAAGTAAAAGATAGTTTTGATACAAACCAAATTGAAAGTAATTTTAATTTGGTCACCAATCGAAGAGAAACTATTCAACCCCCCCTTCTAGTTTCTACAATTGGTATCAGAGCGATGGTCACTTAAGATCTTTGAAGTATATTGTACTTTGAAACTTGGATCGATCCATTGTCTCCTCAAATTAGAAGGTCTAGTTGTACTAAAGTTTCTCTTTGGTCAAAACTATGTTTTCTTTGAAAATAGGTCTTTTAATTGATAATTTTGCATCCCACTTAAGATTAGTAGACTTTATGCATTTTAGATATACTTTTGAAATGTATCTACTAGTTTGCATCTTGCTTTGTGTAGGTACTCATGAAGATCAATCAATTTATTGGTTATGGATTGAGTTACTTGCACTTTTAGAAGAATCATCTTCATTGATCTTTAACAATTTTGAATGATGATACCAAGATGATTGGGAATGATACTAGTCCTTGAAGACTTAGTACTCATCATAGTCATTGATTGGGCATAGCACTTATTCCTTCATGGATTGCTCTTTGTGGCCAAGGTACGCTTTCGTTCTTCCCCACGCCCTTTGATCATTCTTTTGATCATTACTTGACTATGTGCTTGTTCTCGGCATCCTTGCCTTGAAATTTATTTGTGGTTTGTGTTTCTTTTCTTTTATCCTCTCAAACCTTCATTGCTTGGATACTTGACTCACTATGGTGATGTAGAGTGAGTTAGTAGAAGCTTAAAGTATCAAGCATGATTTCCATGGTTTGCACCCATACGGTTAGTAGGCCCTTTGTGGGAGAGAAAGTGAATTAATACTTTGCTCATATTTTAGTTTAGACTAAGACTATTATTTAAAGTGATCTTAGTTTAGACGTGAATAATTGCTTTGTGCTTATTCATTACCAAAGCCGTTTATCGTTTCACCGGAAAGGCACGTCTTAAACCACTATATATGACACAAGCTCTTCGTTTCAACTACTTGAATATTGTCATTAATCCCTTGAACATTGATCCTAGTCTTGATTCACTTCTCTTGACTTCTCTCCACTTAGTCGTTTTGCT
This sequence comes from Glebionis coronaria, assembly GCA_025667525.1. Lineage (NCBI taxonomy): Eukaryota > Viridiplantae > Streptophyta > Magnoliopsida > Asterales > Asteraceae > Glebionis > Glebionis coronaria. The sequence continues at coordinate 188,579,545 of CM046879.1, read as the reverse complement.
ACGAGTAGGCGTTTGTCCGTTTCGGTTCTTTTTAATCTTGATTTAACTCGTAATCCTTCATTAAGGCATATTGCTTAGTGTTATGATGATCCAATGATATTCTAAAAGGCTCATAAATTAATTTTAAGTATTTTAGAAAAACTGGATTTTCAAAAATTGGCGTTTTTTAGAGATAGAAACCTGCCTTTGTAGGCGGTTCCTTATCTCCGCGGCTCAAACCCGCGGTTCCTTGTCGATAAGGTACCGCGGGCAGTAACTTTTGTCAGAGCGCCAGTTTGAGTTTTTTTTATTCTTTTTCAAACCAAACTCTCTCTCTCCCAAAAACACACAGACGACGGGTTTTACCTTTTCCACCATTGTTGAAGCTTCCAAAACCTTCAATCACTCAAATTAATTGATTCCAAGTTGTGGGTTTCACTCATCCTTCATCTAACATCAATTAATTGTAAGTATTTTCTTTCAATTTCATCTTTTTTGTTCTAGGGTTCATCCTTTCATAATTGGGGATTTTTAAAATTGAAATTGAATTAAAACCTTAATAGGAATGTGGGTTGACATGGTAATCTTACTATGATTCCTTAGGTTGATATTCATTAAGATTTCACTAAAACCCACTTGTAGAACAAATCGGAACTTAGGCTAAATGATTTTGGTTGAATGATGGATTTGAGATGAACCCATGAACAAGTAGGTAATGACATTGTTAATGCTTACCTAAAAACCTTGTTTTGAAAAACCAATGTTCTAATCCATTGTTGATCTAACATAGATCATGTGTTCTTGGTCAATGATGGAATAGACACATTGTGAACATGAAAATGATATGGATTCAATCCTATGTTTGTCAAGAAATTGATATAACACATTTTCATTTTTCGTTTTCCTTTTTATTTTTCATATGAGTGATTGGATAAATATTGTCTTGTGTTTGTATTTAGGTACTTAATCATGCCTTCTCAATATCAAAAAGATCATCAATTCACTAAAGATTATATGCCCGACATCTCCCAAACCTATGCTTCCCCTTCAAAACGCGTTTCCATCCCTTTCCACTCGTTGTTTCCATGAGGGTAGAGTCGTTGACAAGGAAATAACGGGTTATGTCTATATCCTATCTATGTTTGAGCTTTTAGGGTTTGATTGCTTGCTCAACATAGAAGAAGATATTTACCCCTTATTCCTTCTTGAATTCTTTAGCACCTACTCGATGATTGAATACAATGGAGAAATCTTCATTCGTTTCGTATTGAATGATCAATTAATTTAATACTCTCTTGAAGACTTTGGTCAAATTCTCGGTGTGCCATATGAAGGCACTTGTCGTTTTACGGATAAATGGAGACTTGATGCTCTCTCGGAATCCTTCGATAAACCTCCAAATGACCTCACCGAAATTGATCTAGAGTTCATTCTTGAAATCATCTCGAAAGAGCGTGATGGTAACGTTGTGAGAAGCCTTCATTCAAATGTACGAAATGTGAATCGATATGAAGTGCTCTCTAGCGACCTTAAGGATTTTATGGTTCAATGGGCCAATATCCTTAGGGAGAATGTCTTTTGTCTTGATGGAAACCGAGATCATATCCCGGCGTGTATGGTGCATATGTTGAGTTGCATCTTTACATCCACCAAGTACAACTTGGCATTCTATATCGCTCGACGAATCAATTATGCCCTTTCGAAGCCAAGAAAAATCTTCCCTATGCTATGCTTCTAACTCGCCTTTTCAAAAGGGTTGCTCATGATTTCCCCCACCTTGATCTTTCTCGCTTCTACCCGGTTCATCGGGTTATGTTGCCTATTCAAGAGGCATATGCAAGAAAGACAAGAAGTGATCGAGGATCAAGAAAATCTGTTCATCAAGAGATGGATGATGAGGACATGGACATGCCAACAAGTGATGGTGATGGCATAGGTACTAGTTCTCATTTCCACTCTTCGAGTAATTCCCATCCATCCTCAAACCCATTCAAGGATGAATTTGAAGACTTAGCTCCTCCTCCTCATCATTCTAGTGAAGTACCGGAAGATCTCAATATGGAGCATCTTTACCGTGAAAACCTTAGAACTCGAGGGGAATTGCACGAACACCGGGTTGAATCAAGAAAAGGTTTCAAGTTCTTGGGGAATATGATCAAGGGATTAGGGAAGAATAGAAGGTGAAAGCTTTGAAGCTTTTCAAAGAATACATGTTGGTAAACATGTATTGTTGAACAATTTTATTTTATCTTGGATATGTATTAACTTGTGATTGCATGTTAGAATTATCATTTATCTTGATCCTAATGTTAATTATGCCATCATGTTTGTGTTTTACATAGCTTTGTGCATGCCTTTTGATAGTTAGCTTATTAGATTATGATCTGTAGTTAACTTTGGCTTGTGAAATTTTTGGGAAAAATCTGGGTTTATCAAAAACTGGGATGGGAAATTTTTGAAAACCTTCTGGCCGCGGTTCCATATCGAACCGCGATTCCTTATCAATAAGGTACCGCCGGTCCTAGATAAGGAACCGCCGGTCACTGTGCACGACAACATCTTTGCTTTACACTGTTTTCTTAATTTTGTGTAAACCTTGCATGATTTTCAGTAATAAACTGTACATTTCCTAAACTAGGGTATCTAAATTCATTATTCACCTAAAATGATTTTAACCCATTACTAGTTTGGATCATCCCCTCACCCATTTAAACCCACCTTGTTTGCCATGTTCTTCACACATCAAACATACTTCCCTAAACCTTAAACCACCCTAATCAACCATGGTGTGTACCAAAACCTCAAACACTTCCAAGACCTTCACCCCAAGAAAAACACTCAAAATAAGGGTTAAGGTAGCTAAGCCTAACTCTTCACCTTTCCACACACCTAAGAATGAGAATGCTCCTATCCTCATTTCTTCATCACCTTCCCCACCTCTTGCACCATGCAAGACCTCCTCCACCCATGGTACTAACCACTCCATTGGTTCTACCTCCTCTTCATTCAATTCTAGAATGCATGAGCTTTCTTCACCCTTCACTCCAAGTGCACCCTTGGAAGTGACCACACAACCTCAACCAATCCAAAGCATTCCTTTTGGGAATGACTTTGATGACATTTTGGTGAATTCACCATTTACCCCTCATAACTCACCAATTTCACCAACCTTGGAGGATTTACCTCTACACTCACACATTTCCCCTTTGGGGAATATGCCTCTACTTTCACCCACTTCACCCTTGGAGAACTTGCCTGCTCCACCTCCACCCAACTCAAACATCCTAATTTTGGGTGTCCCTCTTTCCCTCCTCTTGGGTGATCCTTACTTTGGGTTTCAACAAACTCATGGTCCTAGATGTCCATGTTGTCTCTACAACCACTTCCTCATCCAAAACCTAAGGATGGATATGTATGGACTACATACGGGTTTGCAAGATTTATTGCTTACTTTGTTCTCCATGCCTCCTCCTAGGAGATGAATAATGGAGTTGTCTTAATAAGAGTTTTCAACAAAACCAAGCCTAAGAAAACTACTTATCAAGATTCTATGTTAAGCTAGCTATGTAGTAGTTAGTGTTTATTTATCTTTGTACTTGCCTCATTAATGAATGTTTCATGTTGTTGTCTTATGGATTTAACTTTGTGTGATTCTATCCTTTTGTGCACACTAATCAACTTTAATTTGAAATTAAAATTGAACCTAAATCTATCACAACCCCTAAACTTGACTAAAATTGGTTCAAAATGATATCTAAATTATTTTGTCACCCTTGGTCAAGACATTCTTTGTGAATGTGTTGCTTTATGCAACCCTAGCATATTTTGGTTCTAATAGAGGTAAAATTCCAAGATTTGCAACTTTTTGAAAAAGTCTCAGTTTTTCCCAAAACCCAGGAAAAACATGGTTTAAAGTCCTCTGGACGCGGTTCCTTAAAGACCCGCGGTTCCTTAGTGATATGGAACCGCCGGCCCCTATAAGGTACCGCGGCCAGAAAGTGACTTTTGACGATTTTTTGGTCAAAACCTCTAAAACCCTATTCCCCGTCAAGATTCCTTGTTTACTCAAATTGACTAAACATTCCTTGACACTACACATTTTGTATTCAAATTCTTACCTTGATCACATTTTACTTATACCCCAACCTTGAGATTTCATTCTCACACCTTCCCAACCTTGAGAATTCATTCTCACATAACCTTGAGATATCATTCTCACACTCTCACAATGCCTAACTCCTACATTCCTAACCTTGACATTTCTTTGTCACAACCCCTCTCACCCAAAGCTTCTTCATCCAAGCTTTCAAAGAAACCGAAAATCTCGGTTCGACCCGTTTGGGTTAAGAAGAATGAACCATCTTCGTCCAAACCACCCAAAAACCCTACCTTCTCTCCAATCAAGTATTGGAATGAGACTTACACCATAAACCCCATCACCGGAGCAAAAGAACATGTTCCACCTCCACCACAATCCTTCAATACCCCCCAACTCAATGACCTTGCAACCTTTCCAAACCTCACAAGGCATTGTGAAAACACTCCCAAACCCTTTACCCCACCACCACCAAACCCTAAGTTTGATGCCATACCCCCATCAAACGATTTTGTGTTGCATCATGGATCCTCGTGTGATTGTTGCCGATTTCAACAAATTGACTTGCTCATGTGTATGAGAAGTTAAATTTTCTTGAATTCCTCCTCACTCGACCTCCTATTCAAGTTTTCGTTCCGGTGGACAAAACTTCGAATGGTGCATCGTCGTCTTTTTAGTTTTATTTTATTTTTAGCAATCTTGGAAAATATCACTATTAGACTAGCTTATGCTTAGTGGTTTATTTTCCATATTTATTGCTTTTAGATACTCATACTATGTGTATGACTATCTTCTTTGTTGTATTTTTTTTGTAACCTTTGTGTTATTTGTGTGCTATCTAATTAGTTCTACTTTGAGTTGATCTTGGTTAATTTTTTACAATTGCTTATGGGTGATTCCATCAATTCTAAAGCTTTAACCCATTGACAAGCTTATCATCTTTATTGGATTGAAGTTTGATTTTGTCAATTACCTCTTTGGACATACTTAGCAAAATACTTGCTTCTAAGTTGAGATTTCTTCTCTTTCTCCCTCTCAAGTTACTTAGTAGGTAGTGATCATATATACATTGTTGTTTCTTTCCTTTCTACTAACCTTTGTGTAGCATGTCACCTTAGCTCACAAACTTGGTGCCCCAAGTAAGGGGGAGCAACCACCAAGGGGGAGCTACTAGCAAAGTTTGATGCTCTTCAAAGACTTATGCTAACCTTTTTGCTACGACAAAGGGGGAGAAATGATAGTGATAAACTAGTTAATAATTCCATAGTTTGTGTTTCTACGTAAATGAGTTTATCGTTTGTCGTAATCAAAAACGGGAGATTGTTAATGCAAGTAATGCCTAAAAACATTATTAGTGTTAACTAATCTTTCTTAGTTTTGATCACAACAAACCATACAACACATTTAGTGTAAAACACAAAATGAATTATTTAACTAACACTATCATCAAGGTAATAATCATATCACTAACCTTTCTTAATCATACTTAGTGATCATCAAAATGATTATCCTTAAAACTCACTTTTGTTAATAAGACAAAAGACTTTTTAATAAACTTTCTTTTTTAGAAAATGTTTTATTAAAATGGAAAATGAAAATTTGAAAATGGCATATTCCAAATGCTGTTAGAATATCCTTTGAAGGGTTCAAATACCTCAGATATTCCCACCCCACTAAAAGACAAAAAACGGAGCGGAGTCTAGTGGCGGTACCTTAAGTACCTACGCGGTACCTTAGCGATATGGTACCGCGGGGTGAGATAAGGTACCGCGCACAGTAGCCGTTATAGATCCGTTGTAACTTTGTCTCCTTTAAATAGTGGGTCAAATCTCATTTTCCAGCAAGCCTCTTGGACGTTTTTCTCAGCCCTCTTTCTATTTTCTATAGCATAATCATTAGTAAATGATCACTTAAATTGTTAAGGATGTTTACATATGATTATCCTCTTGATCCCCTCCTTTACCATGTCCAATGAGAAGATCACTCACTCACTAGTGTAGTGATAAAGATGAATTTATGAGCTAGTCATATTCATCATGATACCCTTTTTGTTTTAGGTTAATCCAATGTATTTATGAATACTTGGACTAGTTGTGTTCATCCAAGTTATTTGTGGATACTTGGATTTGTTGTGTATATCCATTGCATATGTGTTTGCTTGGATTTGTGTTGTGTAAATCCAAGCTACATGTGTGTACTTGGATAAGTCTAGTTGAGTTGTAATAGATTTGATTAGGAGTTCTCACTAAACTATAAAGTGATGTGGTTGTGTCTTGTGAGTTCTCACTAAACTTTAAAGTGATTAGTAGTTGTGTTGTGTGAAGTTCTCACTTAGCTTCAAAGTGAAGAGTCGTGAAGATTGGTTCTAGCTTTCGATTAGAACTCGACATCTAGCCTTGTGTCGTTAAATTGTGAAGTAGGCAACGTCGTGTAGATTGGTCCTAGCTAAAGATTAGGTCTCGACATTTAGCTTAGTGTCGGAAAATAATGTAAGCAACGATGTAAGGTTTTCTCCGCCAAGAAGGGAGCTTGTGGATATAGTGGAAATCTCGAGTAGGTGTACTCGAGGAGTGGAGTAGAAACGAGGATAGAGCCTCGTTGTCAAACCACTATAAATATTGGTGTCTTCCCACTAGGTTGTCTCCTTCCTTGCTCTTTACTTATTTCATTATCATTATACTTGCTTATTATCCTTGCTAGTGTATTTCAATTGAACCTAATCATTATGCAACTTAGCATCAAGTAAAAGATAGTTTTGATACAAACCAAATTGAAAGTCATTTTAATTTGGTCACCAATCGAAGAGAAACTATTCAACCCCCCCCTTCTAGTTTCTACAAGTTGACTATAAGCTTTTTCTCCCATCGCTTTCTAATAAATTTAATTGCAATAAATAAGGTTGTACGATTTGAAAAGTTACTTAGCTTCTAGCACAAGATCGTTTAAAAGTTGCTCGGTATTAATTAGAGTTCATAGCCAAGGCATAACTTATTGAAGCGGGATGCGAAGATTGGCGTGCCCGAAAAGGCCCTAACAAGGCATGAGGGCTACATTTTGTTTCTAAAGATCCCAAGTGATGTGAAGAATCATTTATCAAAAATCAATATGAAGGATCGAGACACACGACGAAAAGCAAATACTCCCCTAAAGATCATGGAGAAGTCTATCCAAAAAGGCCCTAACAAGGTATGAAGATAAATAGATCCAAGTCCTAAAAGGAGGCGGATCGTTGTATATCAAAGTCCAAAATAAAGATTGGAGAAAAGTGAAGAAGTCGTGGTCCAAATATGAAGAATCTCTCAAAAACTTCAAGTGCACAAATTCCTAATATGAAGAGAAGACCATAATTTCATGAACGTCTCTCAAGATTCGAAGTATGAAGTCGCTGCCAAATATCAGTCCGAGAAAGGTCTCAAATCATGAAGCGAGTTATCCCAAGATATGAACTTTAAGAGGTCCCGAGAAGCAGTTTTAAAAGATTTTGTCCTTTAGCTAACTATTGATTAAATCATCCCACTTTATTTTCAGCCTAAATAACTATCGAAATAAGTCAAACAATGCATCCTCGTGATCATTCAAGACAAAATTAAAATATAAGAGATACACCTAGGAATAAGGGAGTCTAAGTGAATGATTGGGCCACATGAGTTCGTGTTAGTTTGCTAACTTATAATAACAATGATCTCGTTTTTAAGCTTGGTATGGGGAACGTGAAACTTGAGGATGATAAACATTCATGACAGCCAAAACCCCAATGTAAGTCTTTGATTTCTTTACTTGTTTCTATCTTTTTATTTTCCTTAATGTTTAGTATTTAATAAAGGCCAAGGTGGGTTATTTATGATGGAAAATGTAAACCGTGCTTTAAAATTAATGCATTGCATGAGGGCATTGCAGTGGCCAAGTGTAGGGGATTTAATAAGTGTGAAAACACTTATCCTTTTACCACTTATTTCCAATAATAACAAGACCAAAACGTGTATTTTATGTCGTAAAAGTCGGAATTATGCGTGGTTTGTGTTTTTATTATGTTTTAGGACCAAAAGATGAAAACGAGAAAAGACGAAGTCAAAAGATCAGGAGTGCAAAAAGAACGGAAGTCCAAGACTTATTCTGAAGATTTATCGAAGAAAAAGTCTAAAGACGGAAGTTTATTGAAGTCGAAGAACTCAAGTCTAATTATAGAAGAAGATTATAAGACGAGTTCAATTTACATCGACAAATCCCGAGACGACGTCGAGAAAGACAAATGATTTAAATCGAGTCGAGCCGAGAAGAAAGAACGAGGAGGCAACACATGCACCTCCCTATTTTCCTATAAATACCCTCCTAAACACATTAGGAGGGTTAGTTAGCTAGTCATTTTTCTTTTTTGTAGTTTTCATTTTAGAGAGAGAAAGTGTTTAACTTTCTCTCACTAAAACTTCATCTTTTCTTTCAAGTTTAAGTTTTATTTAATCTTTGTATTTGAGCTTCATTAATCAAAAGTTAAAGTTTAAGCTTTTCATCTTAATCTTTTTCTACCTTTCTTGATTCTAAATTATCTTTGATCCGAATTGTTAAAGATTCGTGTTTGATTTTGATGATTTAGTGATTAAAAAGTTCATCTTTTTACTCCTTACTAAGTTTTTATACGGTTTATGCTATAAGCTTGTTGTGCTTATTGGCTTATTTCGTATATAAAGCTTATTGCTTTTCGGTTTCCTTAAAAGTTTAGTGTTTTTAAAAGTTTGATTCCAAAAGTTTGCTTATTTTGTATTTTCAAAGTTTTCAAATTTATGCTTATTGATTTGGTTAAGTTCGGTTAAGTGTGCTTATTGGAAGTGCTTATTGAGATTTTGGCTTATCTCCATTTTCGGATTATTTTGTGTTTCCATCACAATAATGAGGGTTTTATCATTCCGACGGGCTGCTTGTGATCGCAATAACCCAAGGGGTTCTACTTTACGATCAAGTGTAACATCCCCCTTATTCTGATCGTGATTGCGATCGCACATTGCGAGGGTCTTAAGGTTACATTAAGACGAAACTCTGCCAAATTTTTGTTAGCAACATTCCGACAGATTGTGTATTCCGATAGACTTGATCATTCCGACAGTGTGCATTCCGATGGATTTTACTTTGATATTCCGATGGATTTGATTGTCACTACATTCCGACAGCTTGCATTACATTCCGACAGATTTGGTTATAATTATTCTGATACTAGACATTCAGATAGATTATTCCGATAGATTTCATATTCTATTATTCCGATGATTTTGATTTTAGTACATTCCGATAGAATCCATTTTTACATTCCGATGGTTTAAGTTTTTAAGTTATTAAGTTTTAAATTCATTAAGTTTAATTTTTATTCGATTGATCGTATGGATTTTCCGTCCTTCAGTATGGACTTCCCTTCTATGCATGATTAGGATTTCCCGTCTGTAGCCAATTGTTTTCCCTATTTATATGTTATAAGAATTATCAGAAATCAGTTTTATAATTAAGTTAAATTGCCTGAGACTTATATACAAGCATGGCCAGTCAGTAGTACTAGTTACGGAGGTACCGTAACCATGACACTTGAGGCACCGGTGTCGTGACTCACATGCAGGAGAGTGATATCCTGCATCGTCCCACTCAGCTCAGCTTGGCCATTTTATCAGTATTATTAGTGGGGCGTATGGATGCATCCTAGGCTTATCAGTTTACAGTTATCAGGTGAATGTGGTGTGTGCTCTACATCCTTCACATTGGAGCTGATCCCTCCACCCAACACAGTATTTAGAGGTTACCCCTCTACAACATTTAGAGGTCACCCCTCTACAGCATGATGAGGTCACCCCTCCAGTTATTCATGCACCGTTGTTACAACACATGACCTATATAAGCTCTGGCAATAAAATACAGTAAATGTATGTGTTCAGATTTAACAGATAACAATTCAGCTTTACTATTTATAAATCAGACGTTACAAATTATACACAGATTTCCGCTGCAACTTTACTTATCAGACTTACAGCTTCAATATTTTATCATCTGCTTCATTTCAGTAATTCCTTATCATGCTTTATATCCGTTCACTGGGCGTTATGCTCAGTCGTAGTTCCTTTCATGTTTTAACGGCAGGTACACCAGGATGCTCTTAGGATTTTGAGAGCATGTGCATTTGGATGGAAGCTATACAGACTTCTTACTTTATGCACTTCTTATATTATACTGTTTTTTTGGACATTGTTTAATCCTTTTCTTTCAGTATTTTACTTTTCATGTTTTGAGCTTATGTTGGATTACCGATGTTTGATTCCGGTATTTCCGTTATGGTCAGTTAATGTTTTAGGACATTTACCTTATGCTTTGATGACACGCCATAAATACACGTAACGGTCCACTTATCCAAGTGGGGTGTTACAAAACTCAAACTTGAAACTTCTTCGAAACTACTTCCTTAAGATTACCTTTAATAGTCAACTGAGCTAACTTAATTCGCTTGAATCAACCTTCTATTGATCGGACAATAAGACTCTATTGAAAATTCCCTCGATCTACATGCAGTTCACCTCATTTGAAATCAGTATTTGTTTATCAGATCTCATTTGCGGGTCTCCATATAGCGCATCCGAGAGTTACAACTTAGAGCATCCACTATGTTAAACTTTTAAAAATGTTTATTATTAAATGTTACTACTAATTCTTATACTTTTTAGTTTTATGAACCTATCTTCACTATGTATAAACTTTTTAATGTTTTATAAACCTATCACATTAACACATGCATTAAATTATGAAGAGGTTCAATATCCTAGACCTCTTCATAATAAACAACTTTGAAATGGATCCTCACTATGGTGAACAAGTTTTTAGACATTTTTAAGATTTTATAAACCTTTTTATAAACCACTATAGTAGATACCTTTACAATTCATATCTTCATTTCTATTATGTCTTATAAATAGTCTTACCAATGAAAATCAGAAATTGGCCGAAATGAAGTTTTACTTCATTATATGTTAAACACTTAGATTAAAAGACACTATAATGTGTATTCTTCATATTAAATTACAAAGTGACATGTTGCGACTTGTCTACAGAATATGCATTATTTTATATTTAGTTCTATGCTCAGTATGAGATTTTGCAATTTCATCGATCAAACTGCGAGGAGTATTAGTGAATAAATGACCCAAACCCGATCTGTGGGTTGAGTCCATAAAAGTTTCAGGATTTATACTTTATAAATACATGATGAATAAAATTGATATTTTATGGGGTTTTTATCATTCAATCATGTTCCATACCCCTATCTTATAAGCCTTAAAAAAACACCGGGTTTAAAAACACCAAACTCTAACTGAATTTCTCTACGTCTACCGTTTCATCATATATGTTAGTCATTTTTTTATTTTCACTACCACAAATTCATGTTCGTAAACGAATTTATTCGCTTAATCTAATCTCCATCCAATACTAAGATATAACATTTTTGATCCATCACTCTCTTCAACAATACTCAATTGTTAGATGGCGTCATGTTGTTTTGTGAGAGTCATGGGATTCGGTGGAGCTAAAAAGAATGAATGACGACGACATAGGATTTGGCTTATGATGAGAGGGCCTTTATTTTTATCTATTAAGCTACTATTAAAAAAAGTTATTTATTATGTTTTTATTATTTGTGTCTTGGGTTGCTTCTTCTACTCAATCCTTATAAATTTTTTATTTACCACTGAATTTTACAAAATAACCAAACTCGTTTGTTGCATCTTCGTGAATTGGTGGTTTTTGCTAAAGTCATAAATCCAAACAATTATCTATTTCCCTATCCACAATTAGCGTTTATGAAGAAAAATCAGATGTTGCATAGGGCTTTGTGCATTTTTGTTTGTAAAACCCGAATTTAAAAAATGTGAAATTGTCATTTCATTTAATTTTGAAAATATGGATTTTTAACTTGCATTTTATGTAAGGTAAAGTATGGTTTTGAAGTTAATTAAAAATTTTAAGTAATTAAACTATATATTATGATTTTTGGAAATTATAAGGAAATAACCTAAGTATTTATTTTAAAAGGAAATAAAAATATATATGTACTTAATTTCTAATAAAAAATTCTTTTTTCTCTTATATATATTTAATATACTATATTTTTTGGTAATTTATTTAGAATATGCATCAAAATCTTTTATTTTTGAAGTTTTGGTTAAATTTAGAAAATAGTGTAATTTGTTAAGACATGTTTTTGTTAAATAAATGTGTAGTCTTTTAAAGAGGTAAATAAAATATTTTGCCCCCTATTTATATTATGTTAAGATGGTTTAGGAAAAAATAAAACAGAAAATATGTAATTTTCATTTAACTTGTTTTATTTTGAGAAATTATGTAAAGCATATTAAACATGTTTCCTCTAAATTAAGAACATGCTAAAATTAATGAACATTCTCCTCCTATATAAACAATGGGGCATGTGAATGAGAACAAAAAACCAAAAATCTTCATTATTATTTTCTAAGTTTTTCCTCCATAATCCTTCATTGAAGAAACCTTGGAGTTCTTAGGATTTTCTTGCTATTCCTTCCCCCTCTTTGTGTTTTTGGTGTTTTCTTGGTGTTTGTGTTGATCTTCCATCATCATAATCATCTGTCCATGTAAGTTTTTCAGCCCTAAAATCCATGTGTCAGTCTTAATTATATGTTATGGTGGTTAAATTAATTTCATAAATTAACATGGCTAATATTTATGATTAAATAGCTAATAAGTGTGAAAACACTTATCCTTTTACCACTTATTTCCAATAATAACAAGACCAGAACGTGTATTTTATGTCGTAAAAGTCGGAATTATGTGTGGTTTGTGTTTTTATTGTGTTTTAGGACCAAAAGATGAAAAAGGAAGAAAACACGGGCTTTCACGGGCTTTTATCGAAGAAAACGAGAAAAGACGAAGTCAAAAGATCAAGAGTGCAAAAAGAACGGAAGTCCAAGACCTATTCTGAAGATTTATCAAAGAAAAAGTCTAAAGACGGAAGTTTAATGAAGTCGAAGAACTCAAGTCTAATTATAGAAGAAGATTATAAGACGAGTTCAATTTACATCGACAAATCCCGAGACGACGTCGAGAAAGACAAAGGATTTAAATCGAGTCGAGCCGAGAAGAAAGAAAGAGGAGGCAACACATGCACCTCCCCATTTTCCTATAAATACCCTCCTAAACACATTAGAAGGGTTAGTTAGCTAGTCATTTTTCTTTTTTGTAGTTTTCATTTTAGAGAGAGAAAGTGTTTAAATTTCTTTCACTAAAACTTCATCTTTCTTTCAAGTTTAAGTTTTATTTAATCTTTGTATTTGAGCTTCATTAATCAAAAGTTCAAGATTAAGCTTTTCATCTTAATATTTTTTCTACCTTTCTTGATTCTAAATTATCTTTTATCCGAATTGTTAAAGATTCGTGTTTGATTTTGATGATTTAGTGATTAAACAGTTCATCTTTTTACTCCTTAGTAAGTTTTTATACGGTTTAAGCTATAAGCTTGTTGTGCTTATTTGCTTATTTCATATATAAAGCTTATTGCTTTTCGGTTTCCTTAAAAAGTTTAGTGTTTTTAAAAGTTTGATTCCAAAAGTTTGCTTATTTTGTATTTTAAAAGTTTTCAAATTTATGCTTATTGATTTGGTTAAGTTCGGTTAAGTGTGCTTATTGGAAGTGCTTATTGAGATTTTGGCTTATCTCCATTTTCGGATTATTTTGTGTTTCCATCGCAATATTGAGGGTTTTATCATTCCGACGGGCTGCTTGTGATCGCAATAACCCAAGGGGTTCTACTTTGCGATCAAGTGTAACATCCCCCTTATTCCGATCGTGATTGCGATCGCTCATTGCGATCGCACATTGCGACGGGTCTTAAGGTTACATTAAGACGAAACTCTACCCAATTTTTGTTAGCAATATTCCGACAGATTGTGTATTCCGATAGACTTGATCATTCCGACAGTGTGCATTCCGATGGATTTTACTTTGATATTGCGATGGATTTGATTGTCACTACATTCCGACAGGTTGCATTACATTCCGACAGATTTGGTTTATAATTATTCCGATACTAGACATTCATATAGATTATTCCGATAGCTTTCATATTCTATTATTCCGATGATTTTGATTTTATTACATTCCGATAGAATCCATTTTTACATTTCGATGGTTTAAGTTTTTAAAATTTTAAGTTTTAAATTCATTAAGTTTAATTTCTAAAAATTGCACGCTTATCGAAATCTCTGTTTTTACCAAGTATTTTTCTAGTAATTTTTAGTTTAATTTTTAAAGCTTTTATTTTACTCAACGACGCCTTTTCTTTTAGTTAGTTTTAGACAACCAAACCATTTTCTTTTATCCACCAAGAACGACTGAGTCGCACTAATTAACGGTAATCAATTCGAAAAGACTTGAAACGAAATTATTTTATACTTGGTTAAAAACCTTGTATTAATAGCTCTAAGGGGTCCTAAATAAGTTTATATTTCATAATAATCAAGATCTATAAACTATATGGTGGTTTAGATGGGTAGAACACATTAATTAAATAAAGTGTTTTAGGCAGTGTGGAAAGAGGGTCATCTTAAAACATGTATATCTTGAGTTTTACAATAGCTTTTCAATTGATTCAAGTGCCTATAATTATCCACTTTGAATCTGGTTTTTGGATCTGGTCTCCATTTCTTTTTAAGAAGTCGGAAAAGTTGGGTATCTACCGTTTTAAAAATAAGTGTCTACAACTGATTTTCAGACTGAAATTGTTAGTTATAGCATAAAAATTCTAACTATAAAATATAATGATTAAAGCAAATCCACTTCAGGGAGATCTTGTTTATATGTTGGGACATCTCCTCGAATTTTTCTAAAAATTACGGAGGTGTCGAAGTAGGTCAAAACCGTCCTTGATTTAAGTATGTTTCTGCCAGGACTGTTTTTGGGCTAGTCTTGGATTTGTGGGTTATAATATGACTTGGGTAATTAATGAACCTAATCCCTTTTACAGAGGCGTTATATACTAATATGTGAGCCTCTTTGAATTTTTACTAAAAATTAGGAAACATTATGGTTGGGTAACTAAGTAGCAACACTTACCTTAAATACCGACATAAAATCTTAAATATGGAAACTATAGGTTTAAGTAGTGTCTACCACCTATTTATGGAAACTTTTGTAGTATGATTTATTTATAGTAAGTATTATATATGGTAATATATTTTTGTAGATCCGGTGACACGGGTGTGATTTCCTTTTCATTTATTTTCGGCTTCACTTTGTGTATATGCTAATGTACAGATATTATGTTCTTTTAGTAAGAACATCTTGCTGACTTATTCTCCATTTGCTTTATCCTTTGACTTCCGTGTGATGATCCTTTTATATGATTCTGATTTAATATAATCTGTTATGACTATTTGATTCATTATTCATTTTATTACACAATATGATAACTGTTGGTTCACTCCATGAACTAGCTGAAACCTATTATTGCCTAACCTTTGCCCGAGTTATTCTGTAACTAGCCATGAAGGTACCATGACCATGTCATCTATGCACCGGTGGCATGACACCATCTGGGGTGGTGTGATTAGTCTCTACCGTTCTTTTTCGTGTGCACATTTATATATGCTATTATGTGTGTGTATGCTAGTCATGAGCTAGTGTGCATGCATGATCTGTTTTGCAGGGGGAGTATGGATGCATCCTACGTATATGTGTTGTGATTTGTTCTGTAGTGGTTGGCAAGTGTGTGCAACACACTCCATATCGCTTTCGGTACATTAGGTCTAATCCACCAATGTGAATTTTTGGGAGAACCATGCATCTGCATGCGATGTATGTGACTGGTCTATTCATGTATCATGTTTAGACAATTATCTGAGCTCGTGGGCATTTCCGATACACTTTCATTATCCTTTATATGATGTTCTGTATTAACCTATGAAACTTACAACCTTATGAGTTATGATCACAGATACTGTATATCCCTTTATCTTTACAAGATTTATATTATATTTGTTCACTGAGCGTTACCTTAGTAGTGTTTTCTTTTCCTGCGGTAGGTTTTAAGCTAGATGTTGGGAACTAAGAGTTGGGTCCAGAGATGTCTAGAGTGTAACACCCCACCAAGGCGGAAACGCGAGGTGTTTTAAAGAGTAATGACAAGAAACAAGACATCTCGATAGAGAACTACTAACAGTGATGCAAAACAATAACCTCCAAAGTCTCATGAATAAAACCTCAAATGACAAAGTACGAGTGGTAAAGAGGTTACCATTTACAAATGTCTTACAAACCCAAATCCTAAACAGTCATAAAATCAAAACATGGATATCCGAATAAAATAAAGTCGGAATCAACTTCAAAACCTTTAAAGTCTCGTACTACATTCACCTAGCATGAACTCTTAGAACCTGATGTACCTGAAAACGATGCTAAAATACCTCAACATAAAGTTGGTGAGAGTCATAGGTTTAAGACATAAAATAATTTCTTATGTTGCGTGTTGGGTTAAAAAGTTGATGTGGCAGAAACTCAAAAACGAAGAAAACATGAAGATTTTATCTAAGCGTTGTCAAGAGCAATCTAAGCGTTGACAAGGGAAATTCCAAGGTTGACAAAGCAAGCATTGTCATGTACAATCCAAGCATTGTCATGTACAATGTAAGCATTGTTAGGAACGTAGACAAGGAAGCTTATGGAAGCTTTTATTTAGATAAACATGCAAGATATATTCTGCATAAGTTTATTTAAATAGAAGATTTACTTGTTTATTTGATTTTATCTCTTGTAAACCCTAATCCTTACACTATAAAAGGAACCAAGGGTCTTAGGTTTTATTCATAAGTTCATTCACAATGTAAACCTAAAGCGTGTGTCGACTAGACGTGGGATTCAATGTATACACGTCTAGTGGTTGTTTATTATTAATATAATGAGCAGCCCAATTGTTTTAATTCGTGTTCTATTGTGCCCTAAACACCTTGTTAATGTGTCGTGTTCTAATTCCGCTTTGATTATCTAATCATATGAACATGATGCATTCCTAGTAGCTTTAAAGATCCGGAAACCAAGGTTTCCACAATTGGTATCAGAGCCTCGTGGATCGTGATGCTAGGACCAACAAGGTGTTCGTGTATGGTGAAAAGAAGAAAAATCCGTCTAGGGTTTTTCTGGACGTTTTTGTGTGCGCAGCAGTATTCAGAAGGTCATAACTTTTAATTGAACTGTTGGATCGTCACGAAATTTCTTGTGTGTGTTCTATACACATATATCTAGACATCCACCGGAGGGATTGTCAAGTTTTATCCCCAATCAAAAGTTATTAAGCGTCGAAGTTGGCTGTAGAGATGATTTTCAAATTTTTAGATTTGCATAAAATCATGATTTAGGGTTTCTCCAAACCCTAGATCATTCTTCTAAAGAAATGGAAGACATGTTTCTGGTTGTTATAACTAATCTTGCTAGCTTTGGTGAGTGATTCTTGCAATCATGATGAACCCTAGCAAGTTATTATATGACTATGGCTGAGATAATGATATTTAGGGTTTTCCAAAAACCCTAGATCCATGATGAACAGTAATAGCAGCAGTCATGAAACATGATTAGTGTCCTTAATATTAACGTGTGATTTGTGTTGCTGATGGTTTCTGAATACAAGATTCATTCACGAGATTTCAGATGTGATTTATAAGCAAGATTCTTATCTGTTACGATTGTGATACATGGAGGATTTGGTTAAAATCTACAACGTAATCACATGAAGATTTTTCTGATTTTTAGGAATGGTTGGCACGTATTTTCTTTTAGTTATATGCATCCCTGATTCTCAGGGTTTGTGAATAATTGACGAGAGATATATCTACACAAATTGGACGGTGATTTATGAGAGTATGTTTGGGCTTGATATTAAGCTAGGCTTTATTCATGAAGTACAGTTTATGATTTCTACGTACCATACTCTTGTACTCCCAGGCGGAAACATAAGACTTTGTTTATTCACGTGTGTTTCAATGATCTTGTGCATAAAGATTGGCTGGACATCACGTGAAAGAAAAATCTTTGATGATCTTTGGTTAAACAGAAGGAGACATGGATTTTGACAAAGTTTAAGAGTAGACGCTGACGAGTGTACTTTTGACGCTGACAGAATAAGTCAAACGCTGACAGCGTTGACAAAGTTGTCCGAGATATGATTGTCCCAAGCGTTGATACGCTTTGTCTAATATCGGACAAAGCATGTGTTTAAGAAGTTGGATAGTATGGGATCTCGAATAACAAAAGGATATATGCTGTTGAGAAAATTGGTACGTTGTTAGCACACAAAAAGGTGGAATTTGCACACGAAGGTACATGGAATCTCCATTTTATTTAGAATATCATGTTGATATTTATGGCTCGGATATTTTTAAAAGGGATTAATGATCTTAAAGCGAGTTAGCAATTATTCGTGGGAATTTGATGGATATTTAAACTATGTAATCGGGATAGCCTTGCAAAAGAGTTATTCAATCAAGAACTTTTACATATGGTATGAAGAAGTTATTTCATTAAATTCGTTATGAAGAGGTGTTAGCTTAAGGGGAGGAATTCTTATGGTAAGTTTGATGATTGAAGAAGATTTTCGCAAGTTTGTGTTCTATCATATCTTAAAGTCATGCACTTCCAGCCACTGACTTTTAAGGTAACTTGTGTGTGCCTACATTGTTACTGGTGAAGTGATACAAGATCTAGGAATATGTGATTTTTCTTAAGGTACTCTATGCACATATTTTCTATCACTTGAAGGAGTTACATTATCGTGCTCAGTGTCTCACAAAGGATGAGGATTTTTGTATTCATTACACACTTCATCACATCGTACAAGATATGGAACATAGGTTTGGGTTATTCTACTTCCACATCAAAAATATTATCTTTATTTTTCTTCAAGATCATTACATAGAGCTACATTTGGAGAATCTTCAAAGATTGCATACATTGTTTACTTCCCTGTTGATGTGACAAAAAGGGGAAGACATACATGCTATACTTGAGGGGAAGCAATTTGAAGATCATGTACAACTTACAAGAGATATACAAAGAGTTTGGCGACATCAACTAGGGGAAGATTGTTGGGTCAAAAAGTTGATGTGGCAGAAACTCAAAAACGAAGAAAACATGAAGATTTTGTCTAAGAGTTGTCAAGAGCAATCTAAGCGTTGACAAGAGCAATTACAAGGTTGACAAAGCAAGCATTGTCATGTACAATCCAAGCATTGTCATGTACAATGTAAGCATTGTTAGGAACGTAGACAAAGAAGCTTATGGAAGCTTCTATTTAGATAAACATGCAAGATATATTCTGCATAAGTTTATTTAAATAGAAGATTTACTTGTTTATTTGATTTTATCTCTTGTAAACCCTAATCCTTACACTATAAAAGGAACCAAGGGTCTTAGGTTTTATTCATAAGTTCATTCACAATGTAAACCTAAAGCGTGTGTCGACTAGACGTGGGATTCAATGTATACACGTCTAGTGGTTATTTATTATTAATATAATGAGCAACCCAATTGTTTTAATTTATGTTCTATTGTGCCCTAAACACCTTGTTAATGTGTCGTGTTCTAATTCCGCTTTGATTATCTAATCATATGAACATGATGCATTCCTAGTAGCTTTAAAGATCGGGAAACCAAGGTTTCCACATTGCGCTCATCATCAAATCAAATAATTTATTATTATAGACAACAATTACTACATGTAAGCAAGCAATGATATAGTCATAACACTGAGACGACACGTGTCTCTCTGCTCTATAATTCACATCACACTGGGT
Organism: Glebionis coronaria; assembly: GCA_025667525.1. NCBI lineage: Eukaryota > Viridiplantae > Streptophyta > Magnoliopsida > Asterales > Asteraceae > Glebionis > Glebionis coronaria. Next base: position 188,559,637 of record CM046879.1, on the reverse strand, counting down.
AGGCGTACCCATCCACTCCTATGGTACCATCACAATTCAAAACACTGGGAGGCGTACCCATTCGCTCCGATAACAATATCACATATCAAGCAAGTCACATAATAGCACATTGACGTCCATGCGTTTTAAAACATAATTCCATAGCACATACTACCACAAGCATGAATTTCATCCCTTCTGAAGTAAAACATGTAAATAAAACAATGGACTATGAAACTCACCAATCGAATAGCAATCCAAAAGTCTCCTCACGAAAAAAAATTATCTAAAGCACACATACAAATTAACACTCGTCAACATTGACTCTAGGACTTAAATCCGTCATCAATGTAACAATCCCTATGATGGGAATATCTCAAGTTCTAATCCTTATAAAAGGAACCAAGGGTCTTAGGTTTTATTCATAAGTTCATTCACAATGTAAACCTAAAGCGTGTGTCGACTAGACGTGGGATTCAATGTATACACGTCTAGTGGTTGTTTATTATTAATATAATGAGCAACCCAATTGTTTTAATTCATGTTCTATTGTGCCCTAAACACCTTGTTAATGTGTCGTGTTCTAATTCCGTTTTGATTATCTAATCATATGAACATGATGCATTCCTAGTAGCTTTAAAGATCCGGAAACCAAGGTTTCCACATTGCGCTCATCATCAAATCAAATAATTTATCATTATGGACAACAATTACTACATGTAAGCAAGCAAGGATATAGTCATAACACTGAGACGACACGTGTCTCTCTGCTCTATAATTCACATCACACTGGGTAGGCGTACCCATCCACTCCTATGGTACCATCACAATTCATAACACTGGGAGGCGTACCCATTCGCTCCGATAACAATATCACATATCAAGCAAGTCACATAATAGCACATTGACGTCAACATAATTCCATAGCACATACTACCACAAGCATCAATTTCATCCCTTCTGAAGTAAAACATGTAAACAAAACAAAGGACTATGAAACTCACCTTGCGAATAGCAATCCAAAAGTCTCCTCAAGAACAAAAATTATCTAAAGCACACATACAAAATAACACTCGTCAACATTGACTCTAGGACTTAAATCCGTCATCAATGTAACAATCCCTATGATGGGAATATCTCAAGTTCTATCTCAAACCAGACCCATGTTAATCCTATAAGTGTCCATTATCCCAAACTACCCAAAACACGAGTTTAAGCCTTTTTGTCCAAAAATTTACATTGAACCAGATAGTTGTGCATAGATTTCGACCAAGCTAGTGACCTCAAAGGATTATAAATTCTGTAAATTTGAAAAATAGACTCTGATTTTAGACTTTTGAATCACCCAAAAAGCTTTAAAAACGAACAAGTAATGACCAAAACGATTTTACCCAAAATCTGCCCAGACATTAGCGACAGTTTATGTGACAGTTTAGCGACGGATTCTGGCAGATTAGCGACAGTCTGGCTGAATTAACTCTAATCCAATTTTAAACCCTAAAAACCCCTCATTAATTACTTAATTCAAGCCCTAATTTATTTTAATTCCATAAAATTGAAAACCCTAAACCATCACATGATTAATCACATGATTATAACATGATTAAGTTAATGAAAACAAGAATTAAATTAAGAGTTTTACCTTAAATCAAACCAATATTTTTGGAGGAAACCCTAATTTTTCCTTAAACCACGATCGGTCCCCTTTTTCTTGATGGTGAATGTAACACCCCACCATGGCGGAATATGGGGCGCGACGTATGGATATCATCACAACAAATGGTGTCTCTATAGAGAAAACTAAAATGCAAATATAATGTCATAAATGGCGACACAAATGTCATGACAATATCTCAACAATGCAGGAGTCTAGGTAAGTAGGTAACAGTCCTACCACTTACCCAAGACAAACAATAAACATAAACCAAACAAACATATAGGTGCCAACATGTATCACCTATAAAAAAAATATAAAGGTAAACTAAGAAGGAACGGGGATCTCCTTCTATATGCAATCCTAATGCATCCAAGTCTAGCCACTTATGCTCTCATGCCTAACCATAGTATCACCTGAAAGAGACACTAAAACACATCAACATAAAGTTGGTGAGAGTCATAGGTTTAGACTCAAACGCCAAAATCATACAATAAGATGTGAGTAACAACCAAAAGTTAAAAACATATGGACAATGTGATACTAACATGCATTAACAAACTAACATTCAAGATTTAACTAATCAAACCAAAACCATGGCTCCCAGCCATACCAAACACCATACTCCCATAGGCATCCAAACACCTATTAACCAAATCCCACGGCCCCGCCTTGCCAATAACCCCTTGGTACCAAGTCAAAACATAAACAATCAAGAATCGACTAGCAGTTAATCATATAAGTATGCACACACAAGTCCATTACCAACGCAAAACATTCACAACATAATTTATAAACAACAAAATAGTGTGTCTTCCATCCCATCTGGAAGTCATAAACATTAGTAAACATGGGACTATGAAACTCACCTGATTGAGCTTCTCCAAAAGTCCTCGCACTAGCAAAGAGCTAACAAACCAAAAACACATAATCAAAGCATGAACCAATCACTAAGATGGCTCATCAACCTATGATGGACATCTAACCTCCTCCTATATAAATACCTCATTTATATGCTCTAAGCATCTCATTACACCCCTCTATAAAGCCCTTAACTCATTATACTTCATAACCCGTCCTGTTAACATTTTACCCAAAACAGTCCCGGTTTTAGGTCTCCAAACTATAAGCCAAACGCCCACTTAAACATACCCATGATCTCTGTAAAGGGAATATGTATTCCCTTACATATGTTAACTAAAACCTCCCATTTGCCCCAACCTTAAATCTACTGTTAAGGCCCCGATATATATATATATATATATATATATATATATATATATATATATATATATATATATATATATATATATATATATATATATATATATATATATATATATATATATATATATATATATATATATATATATATATATATATATATATATATATATATATATATATATATATATATATATATATATATATATATATATATATACTTTTGTCATTCCAGATTTATTAATTTTAAACATACAAAAAGTTTGTTCTGATTAGGGGGTCTTACCCTAAACCACAACCTTAGCCCCAATTCAGATACTTACTATAATATATACACCATCTCTCATGTGCGTTTGAATGTCCCAATGCAACCCTAAGTACCCCAAACAACCCAAAACTTAAAAAGAAAACAGGCTGACTTCAAAACTGTTTTGACCTCCGACTGTTGTAACCTGTTTTTGACCCACTTCCCCACCTCCAATTTAGTTCTCGTTTCTTGCATTGGAATGCCACTTCAATTAACTTTTCATGGATACTTGGATTGCAAAATAAGAGTTTGTAAAACTCCCAATATGATCAAAACAATTGACCTAAAATTCTGCCCAGTTTTTAAAAACGGGTTTAATCAATTTAACCTAATTAATTACCTATAACCCCATTAAATACAAGCCCTAGTTTATATAATCATCATGATATCATTAATATAACATTAATTTAATGTTTTTCATCTTCCATTAATCTAATGTTTTTATATAATCCTCTTTTTCTTACGTCCAAAACCGACCTACCCTCCCCTAATTTCGTTTTTTTTTCTTTTTATTATTAATATATGTATTAATAATATTACCTAAATTTTCCTTAATTTATTTCAGCTCCTAAAGCCTCCAAAACCTCAAAACCGTAAAACTAGTCAAATTTACGCTACCGTAAAAGACGTAAAATATACAGTTTTAAAAAAATCTTAAATTTTGAAATAAACTTTATAACTGAGTCCTAAATGACTTAAAACCATCCCGAAAAATACTCACATGTCTAAATACCTCTCTCGAGACCTCTAAACGAAAAACCCTAAATCGTAGAAATACGATTTTCTATAATACATATACGTATACTTAAAACCACCAAATAACACCATCTCATTTCATAGTCACTACATTGTGAGCTCATGAACATGAAATAACCATTCCTCTATTTACTTATGAGTACTTTATACCCATATACGATGTCCACACCAACCTCGTTCACGCAAAATAAACATGTAAACACGTAATCAAATAGTCACACATAAAATAACCAAAAAATAAGACCGAGTGACGAACCTCAAAACCACGGTTGTCACATCACTCCCTCCTAATAGAAATCTCGTCCCGAGATCTACTCCTTAGGATCAAACACACAACCAACAAATCACATGAATACTTGTTCTAAATGAACACTTTCCCGTTCCCACGTGAACTCTAGTCCACGTTCCAAATTCCATCTACCTATAACTACGGTATATTACCCTTTTTATCCAACGTCCTAGCTTCACGACCCAAAATCTCTAGCGGCTCTTCGATAAAACGAAGACTCGTATCCATACTAATATCATCTAACGGTACTTGCAAGTCAGTTCTTGCTAAGCATTTCCTCAAGGTTGATACATGAAATACGTCATGCACACTACTCAATTTCTCTGGTAATCTCAACCTATACGTCACTAGCCCAATCCTTTCAAGGATTTCAAATGGACCCACAAATCTAGGTGCTAACTTCCCTTTCCTTTCCAAACCACATCACCCCTCTCCATGGGTGAAACCTTTAGAATAACTTTATCGCAAATCTAAACGGCTTACGCCTCTTGTCCGCATAGCTCTCTTATCGGTTCTTTGCTATTTTCAACCCCTACTTAGTCACTGCCACCACCTACATAGTTTTCCTGATCCACCTCCATAGTTTTCCATCATTCAGAAGTTCTCCTAATCTGAAACACATCCAATGGTATATGCAGGATTGCATAACCAAAAGCTTCCCATAATATTCACATGAAACACGCCATAACCACCACTTCATCCTTGCTTTCCCATGCTCGGCACCAAGTAACTAACCATCCTTCATACTCACATATGTTACACCTCTTCTCTAGGTGAATGGTCCATTGTTCGCGACTACAAACCTCTTGCTCTAACGGTTTTTCTTCAATGTCACCCCACTATCTTCACAATCCTCTTGCTTCCTCGAATCATTCTTCCTCCATTCTACTTTTCGCTTGTCTCTCCACAATCTTAATTTCCATTCCATCTTATGTCTTGTCTTCAGCCTATAATTTCGGTGTTTCCTCCTTTTATTCTTTACATCCTCATCAATGGAGAATATACCCCTCTCACCGGTGACTCTCTCTTTGTAGGAGAATTCTCCCTAATATAATACGTCCTCCAAATATCTCCAAATCTCACGCCAATGCTCTAGACGTCTTTCTCAACTACCCCTATAGTATACTCATAACAACCATTAGTCTATCAACGGTATACTATGCTTACTTCCCTTCGTTTATTCCCTTTCCATAATCCTTCATAAGGCATTCCATACATATTAAGCTAACTTTTACACAAAACCTCCTATTCCATTGCATCTGTACGCAATCCTTCCAACTTCTCAACTATGTGACTTCTCCTTCCTCTTGAAATATGTGATGAATTAGTCAGTCTATCGACTATCACCCAACTCTCATCGTACTTAATCCTCCACCGAATTATGTATCCCTTCCACCAACTTCGTCCTTACATCGCCCTTTCTAAGCTACTCCTATCCATGTAGGAAGTATAGTCTACGTCCCTTTTCTCCACATGATTGTCCAAGCCACGCAACATACATGTTGACGCGTTCTCTGCTTTAGACAACTCAACTCGTACAACCTACATCCTTCATCCAAACCACCCTAATACGTCATCCATATAGTTCAAGTTCGTCTTAGCTTCACTTCATTCTTCTTATTCCATGTCTCATCAACCATGCTTGCCTTTCCCAGATGGTACTTAGCCTTGCAAATGTCTTTCATCACTTAACTCCACCCATCACCTTTTCCAAATGTTCAATCAAAATGATTGAATATGTGTTAGAGACATTCATGATCCGTATAGATCATTCTCTACGTCTAGTACCCCAAATGCCTCTAGCATTCTAGGAAGATATAACAGTCCAACTCCACTGACTAAGTCTTATCTAGTTCTTCCAAATCTTCAGTTTCTGCGTCGTATAAGCAATCGCCTTTCTTTGTCATTCTCGTACACCTCCCAATCCTTGCTCCACGTATCGTCATGCTTCGCAAATTCATCCAGTCCTTCCGATAATGCCAATATCGGCTCATTATCCAATCCACCTCTTCAGCCTCCAAAGCGCTTCTTCATCCTTTCTTTACTTCGCCCTTTGCTGGTTCCACGATATGCCATCATCTCTGACTACTCGTCGTGGCCAACTTAATCCTACAACTCTCACTTGAAAATCTCACGTATAATTCCCTTTCCTAACAACTCCAAAACCAACTCATAATTCGCCTCACTCTCCTTCTAAGATTTGAGTAGATCAAGATGTCGTCGATGCTCCCGATGACAACTCGTTTATATGCGTTCATGCACAATCGGTTCATTGAATCCATGAAAACCGCTAGTGCTTTGGCGAAGCCAAATGCATAACCGTAAACCCAAAGCGTTCATACAACATCCTTAGCAGTTTCAACTATGTCCTCTAATACAAGGGTTTTTACACCAAGTATAAAAATTTATCGTCCGATCTCTTCGAATTGATTACTAGTCTAAAGTGCGACTAAATTGTCTTTTGGTGAACAAGAGGGTGATTTGGTTTTGATTATCTAATTTTAAACTAAATTGCAAAGAGAAAATTGAAATTGTCGTTGAGTAAAATGGAAGTTTTAAAAAGTTAAACTAGAAAGTTATTTAAAAAAATTACTTAAAACATAAAACTTTGTAACATTATAAAACTTAGTCTATCGGAATGTTGCAAATCATCTCTATCGGAATGCACCAAAGTCATACCCATCGGAATAAATATCTAAACAAACCATCGGAATGCCAATCTGAATGCCCATCGGAATAGTCAAGGTCAAATCTGTCGGAATGCAATGTGGTCGCAATATCCAGATCGGAATATTTAAATCGGAATACAAACTCTATCGGAATGATGTCTATCGGGATGTTGCTGACAAAAAATGGACAGAGTTTCGACTCAAAATAACCTTATTACCCGTCGGAATGTGCGATCGCAATGAGCGATCGCAATCCAGATCGGAATAAGGGGAAAATATCAAACGATAGCAAAGTAAAACCCTAATGGGTTATTGCGATCAAAACAAGTAATCCGTCGGAATGTTGAAATCCCCAAGATTGCGATGGAATGCAAACTGAATCCGAAATTGGTGGTAAGCTTTAAACTCAATAAGCACAATCAATAAGCCGCCTTATCCGAATATTAAACAACTCAAAAAGCTTGAATTTGACAACTTTTTAAACATAAAAGATAATAAACTTTATGAAAGGAGCTTTAAAATGACTAAAACCTTTGAGGAATCCGAAAAATTAATAAGCTAAAACTTGGATAAGCCAATAAGCATAAAGAGCTTATAGCTCATACGAGAGTGAGATTATGTAGGAACAAAGGAAATGAACTTACTAACAACACAACCTCAAATTCAATCACGGATCATGAAGAATTCGGATCAAAAGTAAGGTTTCGGATTAAGGAATAAGCAAAATTCAAGAAATGTAGAAGGAGATCAAAGAACTTAAAACTTAACTTGAACTTGATTAATGGAATCCAAAATACAAAAAGCTTATATTTGAAAGATTAAAAGAAAAGATGAAAGACTTAGTGAGAGAAAGTTTAGAACTTTCTCTCTCTAAAAACTAGAAAGGAAAAAAATTAAAAGTGCAACTAGCTAACCACCCTCCTAATGTGATTAGGAGGGTATTTATAGGCTAAGTGGGAAGTGCATGTGTGGTGTGCTTCCTTCTTTCTTTTCTTCTCGACTGGATTTAAATCGTTGTCTTTTCTCGACGTCGTCTCGGGATTTGAACTTGTCTTAATAATTTTCTTCTTTAATTTAGACTTAAGTTCTTCGACTTCATTAAACTTCCGTCTTTAGACTTTTTCTTCGATAAATCTTCGGAATAGGTCTTGGATATCCGTTCTTTAAGCACTCTTGATCTCTTGACTTCGTCTTTTCTCGTTTTCTTCGATAAAAGCCCGTGAAAGCCCGTGTTTTCTTCCTTTTTCATATTTTGGTCCTAAAACACAATAAAAACACAAACCACGCATAATTCCGACTTTTACGACATAAAATACACGTTTTTGTCTTGTTATTATTGGAAATATGTGGTAAAAGGATAAGTGTTTTCACACTTATTAAATCCCCTACACTTGACCATTGCAATGTCCTCATGCAATGCATTAATTTTAATGCACTGTTTACATTTTCCATCATAAATAACCCACCTTAGCCTTTATTAAATACTAAACATTTATGGAAAGTAAAAAGATAAAAACAAGTAAAGAAATCAATGACTTACATTGGGTTTTGGCTGCCATGAACGTTTATCTTCCTCAAGTTTCACGTTCCCCATACCAAGCTTAAAAACGAGATCATTGTTATTATAAGTTAGCAAACTAACACGAATTCATGTGGGCCAATTATTTACTTAGACTCCCTTTTTCCTAGGTATATCTCTTATATTTTATTTTTGTCTTGAATGATCACGAGGATGCATTGTTTGACTTATTTCGATAGTTATTTAGGCCGAAAATAAAGTGAATGATTTAATCAATAGTTAGCTAAAGGATAAAATCTTTTAAAACTGCTTCTCGGGACCTCTTAAAGTTCATATCTTGGCATAACTCGCTTCACGATTTGAGACCTTTCTCGGACCGATATTTGGCAGCGACTTCATACTTCAAATCTTGAGAGACGTTCTTGAAATTATGGTCTTCTCTTCATAATAGGAATTTCTCCACTTGAACTGTTTGAGAGATTCTTCATATTTGGACCACGACTTCTTAATTTTTATCCAATCTTTATTTTGGACTTTGATATACAACGATCCGCCTCCTTTTAGGACTTGGATCTATTTATCCTCATACCTTGTTAGGGCCTTTTTGGATAGACTTCTCCATGATCTTTTGGGGAGTATTTGCCTTTCGTCGTGTGTCTGGATCCTTCATATTGATTTTTGACAAATGATTCTTCACATCACTTTTGGATCTTTAGCAACAAACTATAGCCACATGCCTTGTTAGGGCCTTTTCGGACTCGCCAATCTTCGCATCCCGCTTCAATAAGTTATGCCTTGGCTATGAACTCTAATTAATACCGAGCAACTTTTAAACGATCTTGGGCTAGAAGCTAAGTAACTTTTCAAATCGTACAACCTTATTTATTGCAGATATTTATTAACAAGTGACGGGAGAATAGGCTCATAATCAACTCACATAAATTCACGAAAGAATATCAAACTTATAATTGACTCTATCATCTCTCGTTCTCCACAATTTAAAATCTCAAGGAATGAGATTCGTGGATGCTTAGCTAATTAAATCAAAGTTTTGGGTTTTCGAGTCGCCTATAGGATCTTGCATCTCCTTAGACTCTTTCAAGTTTAGAATTTGCGTTTTAAAGTTCCCTTGATAAACGACTCTCTAGGATCAATTATAGGAACTTGAGAAAAGTTCTTGTTCTTAACCCGTGAGAGTTAAGACTTTCGCTTTTTAAAGTTCCTTATATAAAAGCCTAGCAAAACTTGACTTAAACACGTTAAGGATACTAGCTAGAGTAAACTTAGATAAGTAAACTCGGGTTGAGTCAAAATATTCACAACTTTGAAAAATTTAAAACAAATTTATTGAAAATTTATTCTAGCAAGGAAAGAAAATAACCATAACAAAGGAAAATACAACTATACAACTAGGCCAAAATAGATTAAAAATTTTGAAAAATGTCGAAAAATCAAATTTTCTGGTTAAAAATGAGGACAAATTCATGGAAAAGACCACTTATTTCGATAGAAGTCCCCCTACACTTGATATAAACATTGTCCTCAATGTTTAAGCATGTGGGAGTAAACTCACCAACACTTAGGACATTGTGCACTTTGGTTAAGTCTTGCTAAGGAAAGGACAACTATAGTGATTATAAGATATGAAAAATTGAACCACGACAGTTTAGGATAGAACCAGGAAGATGGGAACACGGTATCACGGTTCGTCAAAAGTCATCAAGGTGCACTATGAAGCTTTGAATCCCTACACAGAATAAGAAACAAGACAACAACACATACGGGGCTCCCCCTACACTTATTATGAAAACGGTAAAGGATAGATCACGGGTTGCCTCCCGAGAAGCGCTTGTTTTTGATAACCGAGTCACGAGCCTGACTCGACCCAAAACTAGTTCATGGGAAACGTGGTGAGGGATGGAATCATCTCATGAGAGATGTCCTCACCAAAGTACAGTTTCAAACGCTGGCCATTCACCTTGAAATTGGGCCCATTTGGCTGAGAAAGCTCAATGGTGCCATAGGGAAAGACTTTGGCGACGGTGAATGGACCAGACCAGCGGCTCTTCAACTTGCCCGAGAAGATCTTCAACCGAGAGTTAAAAAGTAAGACTTGATCACCAACGTAGAACTCTCGGTTCTTAATCCTTGCGTCATGGATGATCTTGGTCTTCTCCTTGTAGATCAGTGAGTTCTCGTAAGCTTCATTCCTCAGTTCATTAAGCTTGTTGAGTTGAATCTTACGAAGATCACCGGCTTTGTTGATGTCGAAGTTAGCCCACTTCAAGGCCCAGTATGCCTTATGTTCCAGCTCGATAGGGAGGTGGCATGCATTCCCGTACACAAGACTATAAGGTGTACAACCAATCAGGGTCTTATATGCGGTACGAAAAGCCCACAGAGCATCATCTAACTTATCGGCCCACGTGGCACGATGCTCTCCCACAGTACGTTCCAGAATTCGCTTCAATCCACGGTTGGAAATCTCGGCTTGCCCATTGGTTTGGGGATAATAGGCGGTGGAAAGAAGGTGATTGACACCATACTTAGCCATGACTCTTGCAAATTGATCATTGCAAAAATGAGTCCCGCGGTCACTTATTATAGCACGAGGAACACCGAATCGAGCAAACAGCTGCTTCAAAAAGTTCACAACCACCCTCACATCGTTCGTTGGGAGAGCCTTAGCTTCAACCCATTTAGAAATGTAGTCAACAGCTACGAGGATGTACTTGTTCCCTTTGGATGATGGAAATGGCCCCATAAAGTCGATGCCCCATACATCAAAGATTTCACATTCTTGTATGAAATTTTGAGGCATCTCATCTTTATATGTGATCTTGCCTTGTATTTGGCAAGCATCACAATGCTTAACCATTTCGTGAGCGTCACGATAAATGGTGGGCCAATAGAATCCTGAGACAAACACTTTCTTAGCGGTGTAGTTGGGACCAAAGTGACCACCGGTGGGTCCTTTATGGCAAGCATCAAGGATTTTCAAAGCTGCCGGTCCATCAACACATCGACGAATGATCAGATCAGTGCATTGTTTGAATAGATAAGGGTCATCCCAGAAGTAAGTCTTAACATCTTTAAAGAACTTCTTCTTTTCTTGGGATGTTAACCCTTTGATGAGAATACCACCCGCTAAGTAGTTTCCAATGTCCGCAAACCACGGGGTGTCATCAAGATTGACACTAATAGACATTAAGGTCTCAAGGGGAAAAGAGTCATTGATCTCTTTGTTCGGATGATCCCCTTGATATGGATCCTCAAGTCTACTTAGATGATCCGCGGCTAGGTTTTCAACTCCCTTCTTGTCACAAATTTCTATGTTGAATTCTTGAAGGAGCAAAACCCAACGAAGAAGTCTTGGCTTAGAATCTTGCTTAGTCAACAAGTACTTCAACGCGGAATGGTCGGTATAGACAATTGTGGTGGAAAGGACAAGATAGGGGCGGAACTTCTCAAAAGCATACACTACAGCTAAAAGCTCTTTTTCGGTAGTGGTATAATGCAATTGAGCCCCTGTCATTGTCTTACTAGCGTAATGGATTGGTTGGAAGTGTTTGTTCACTCTTTGGCCCAAAACCGCTCCAATAGCAAGTCGCTAGCATCACACATCAATTCGAAAGGTAGCTACCAATTAGGGGTAACCAAGACCGGTGCCTTAGTCAGCTTATCCTTGAGAAGATTGAAGGCTTCAATACACTCTTTGGAAAAGATAAAAGGAGTATCTTTTTCCAAGAGGTGGGTCATCGGGCGAGCGAGTTTAGAAAAATCCTGAATGAATCGACGATAGAAACCCGCATGACCCAGAAAACTTCTCACACCCTTCACGGTTGAAGGTGGAGGTAATTTGGCTATGACATCCACTTTAGCACGGTCCACTTCAAGATCGGCTTTTGAGATTTTGTGTCCTAGCACAATGCCTTCTTTCACCATGAAATGGCATTTTTCCCAATTCAGAACAAGGCGAGTGTCTTCACACCGCTTAAGCATGCGTTCCAAATTGGCAAGGCACGTACAAAAGGAATCACCATAGACTGAGAAATCATCCATGAAGACTTCCATGGTTTCTTCAACCATGTCATGGAAGATAGCCATCATACACCGTTGGAAAGTCCCAGGAGCATTGAATAAGCCGAAAGGCATTCTTTTGTAAGCAAATGTTCCATAAGGACAAGTGAATGTGGTTTTCTCTTGGTCTTGGGGATCGATGGGTATTTGAAAATAACCCGAGAAACCGTCTAAAAAGCAGTAATAGTCATTACCCGCTAGACGTTCAAGCATTTGGTCCATGAAAGGAAGGGGAAAATGATCCTTTCTCGTAGCATCATTGAGTTTGCGATAGTCTATACAAACTATCCACCCTGTAACGAGACGAGTAGGAATCAACTCGTTGTTTTCATTGGGAACAACGGTGATTCCGCCTTTCTTAGGCACACAATGGACTGGACTAAACCATGGTGAATCCGAGATAGGGTAAATCATGCCCGCATCAAGAATTTTGATAACCTCTTTTTTGATAACGTCATGGATCTTGGGATTCACCCTTCTCTGGTTTTGAATAGTGGGTTTAAAGTCGTCCTCCATGAGAATTTTATGTGTGCAAAAGTGAGGATCAATTCCACGAATATCGGAGATTTTCCAAGCAATCGCTTTCTTATGATTCTTCAGCACGGCGATAAGTCGGGATTTTTCTTCTTCTTTCAGGTCCTTTGCGATGATGACCGGTAAATTCTTGTTGTCTTCAAGGAAAACGTACTCGAGATGAGACGGAAGATCCTTAAGCTCTAAATCCGGAGGATTTTCGATGGACGGCGTAGTCAACTTCGGATCATCGGTAGAGATAGCCTTAGGAGACTGTGGAGAAATATGGTCCTCATTAAGAAGTTTCTCAATGGTACGAATGTCTTCATCCCAATTGGAGGGAGAATCGTCATATTGAAAATCCACATCTCCCAGAGTTGCTTCAAATTCTTTCAAGAGAAAATCATTTTCTCCAAATGGAGTTAGTGATGGAGCAACAGAGGCAACGGTCTCAACAGTAGGCAGAGAAGAAGAACCACTTTTACAAGCGTCTTTGAAATGTTCTTCACAAGCCTCATCAAAAGCGTCAATAGCATTAACACTCTCATATGAATAAGGTTGCTTATAAATCTTACCCATGTTGAAGACAATTTTATCGTCACCAACTCTCATGATTAATTCGCCCGCGGCTACATCAATGAGAGTGCGACCGGTCCTCAAGAAGGGACGTACAACGATTAATGGAACACGAGGATCCATCTCGTAGTCAACGACAACAAAATCTGTCGGGAAGGTGAATTTGTCAACGCCAACGAAGACGTCTTCGGCTATCACCACTGGATAAGCAACCGTACGGTTAGCTAATTCCAAAGTCATTTTGGTGGGGACTAGCTCGGGGAGAGATAATTGCTTCCAAACACTTAAAGGCATTAAGTTTATACTAACACCTAGATCGGCTAGGTCCATGCAATTCTCTACTCCCGGGAAGTTGCAAGGAATCAAGAAACGACCCGGATCACCAAGTTTGGTGGGAAATTTCCTTAAGAGAACCGCGGAGCAATTCTTGTTAAGTTGGGTCTGAGCAATGTCAAGAAGCTTCTCCTTGTCACTAAGAAGATCTTTAAACATCTTCGCATATTTAGGCATGTGAGCGAGAGCCTTGGCAAAGGAGATGTTAAAATTCAATTGTTTAAATATTTTGAGAAAGTTTGAAACTTGAATATCATCCTTGCTCTTTTGCTTTTCTTTCCTCAACCTTGAAGGATAAGGTATATCGGATGAAGAGGAAGGCTTTAGGGGAGTAGGATCACTCACAACCGCGGGTGGTGGGGTAATGGGGGTAGAAGGTAAAGGAGGTGAAAAAAGTTGCTCTTTTTCCTTGTTCACAATCACGGGTGGAGGTGTAGGAAGCTCGGGTTCCGTATAATCTTTTCCACTACGAGTGGTGATTGCTTTCATCTCCCCTCTTGGATTAGCAACGGTGTTACTCGGAAGAGTACCCGAAGAAGAGGGTTGATTACTTTGGAAAAGCGAACCTAACATATCACGTAAATTATCCGCTTGAGTGCTGAAAAAGTCTCTCATGTCTGCGCGAATATCATTGCTTTGTTTTGCCATGTCATTCCTTAGCTCGGCTCGAATATCTCTCCCTTGTTTCGCCATGTCTCCCTTCAAGTTGATGAATTGACTCTGAAGATTCCTTACCATCTCTCTATTAGTCCTCATGAACGTCTCGATGTCTTGATTCAACGCCGTTGGTTGATTGAGAGGTGGAGCTTGGTAAGCTTGAGAATTTTCTTGAGGTGGATATGGGTTTCTTTGGGATTCATATTGATTGTTAGCACGAGGTTGGGTTTGGTTGTTTCGGTTATAGCTTTGTTGTTGGTTTTGGTTTTGAGGAGTAAAACCGGGTGGAGCAAGATAGTTGTTTGAACGATAACTTAGCAAGTTACGGTCTCCTTGAGGACGAGCTTGATAGCCTCCCGTGGGATAAGTACCGTATGCCGCGTTAACGTTTTCACAAAAATTGCCTTGAGTGGAAGGACAATCATTGTAAGAATGAGGACCACCACATGTGTCACAAGAAATAGCAACGACTTTAGCTTGTTGAGTGTGGTTATTAGCAAAAATTTGCATATTTTTGCTCATTTCGATAATGGCTCGTTCCATGGCGGACTTGTCGGTGGTGGAAGAAGTAGATGAAACATTGACTCTCGGATTAGATCTTGAGGATGCGGATGAATCCCAATTCTTGTGGTGAGTAGTCATGTTTTCAATCAACTCTCTACACTCCTCCGGTCTCCTTTTCATAAAAGTACCACCGGCAGCGGCGTTGATCATGTCTCGATCACGAAAAGTGAGACCATTGTAGAAAGTATCAATGAGAGTGACGGGGAGCATGTTGTGATTTGGACAACGGTCGATCAAATCATTGTAACATTCCCAAGCATCAAAGAGCGATTCATCATTGTCTTGCATGAATCCACTAATTTGGTTACGAAGGCTCGTGACCATGGATGGTGGGAAGTAGCGCGACAAAAAGCGTTGAGTCATGTCATCCCAAGTATGAATAGATTTCTTTGGGAGACGGTCAAACCATTTTTCGGCATGGTGAGAAAGCGTGTGTAGAAAGAGTTGAAGGCGAAGTACATCCATAGAAACACCGGGCATCTTCATGCTTTGAGTCATGGTAATGAATTTTTCGAGGTGCTTGTTGGCATCATCATCAGGCAATCTACGAAATGGGTTAGTTTGCACTTGTTGGATCATGTGATGCTTCAACGAAAACTCCTGAGCCGTGATTTGCATCGGCGCAATCGGTCCTCCGCGTCCGTTCATGGTGGGTTGACACAATTCCTCCATTGTTCGTAAATCAGGTAGGGGAACATTGTTGTCGTTATTGTTATTCAAATTGGGTAGAGGTGGGTTATTATTGTTGTTATGCACACCAGCCATATCTAAATCTTCACGAGTCTCGGGCTCAGAATAGTTTGAAGATCTAGTACGCATACACCTGAAGAAGAAAAATATACAGAGAGAATATCTATATAATCTTTTTGGTGGAAACCTTTCGAAAAGAATTGCTTTTTATGATTTTTTCAATATTTTTGTATTTTTGAAAAGTTTTTAAATTTTTATGGGTTTTTGAAAATTTTTGTACTTGAAAATAACGTTCCCGAAAGAACGGGTCCCAAAATTCAATGCGTCTCTCACTAGAAACCGTTAATCTTAACGAAAAGAGCCGACAGCGGCGCCATTTAATACAAGGGTTTTTACACCAAGTATAAAAATTTATCGTCCGATCTCTTCGAATTGATTACCAGTCTAAAGTGCGACTCAATTGTCTTTTGGTGAACAAGAGGGTGATTTGGTTTTGATTATCTAATTTTAAACTAAATTGCAAAGATAAAATTGAAATTGTCGTTGAGTAAAATGGAAGTTTTAAAAAGTTAAACTAGAAAGTTATTTAAAAAAATTACTTAAAACATAAAACTTTGTAACATTATAAAACTTAGTCTATCGGAATGTTGCAAATCATCTCTATCGGAATGCAACAAAGTCATACCCATCGGAATAAATATCTAAACAAACCATCAGAATACCAATCTGAATGCCCATCGGAATAGTCAAGGTCAAATCTGTCGGAATGCAATGTGGTCGCAATATCCAGATCGGAATATTTAGATCGGAATACAAACTCTATCGGAATGATGTCTATCGGGATGTTGCTGACGAAAAATGGGCAGAGTTTCGACTTAAAATAACCTTATTATCCGTCGGAATGTGCGATCGCAATGAGCGATCGCAATCCAGATCGGAATAAGGGGAAAATATCAAACGATCGCAAAGTAAAACCCTAATGGGTTATTGCGATCAAAACAAGTAATCCGTCGGAATGTTGAAATCCACAAGATTGCGATGGAATGCAAACTGAATCCGAAATTGGTGGTAAGCTTTAAACTCAATAAGCACAATCAATAAGCCGACTTATCCGAATTTTAAACAACTCAAAAAGCTTGAATTTGACAACTTTTTAAACATAAAAGATAATAAACTTTATGAAAGGAACTTTAAAATGACTAAAACCTTTGAGGAATCCGAAAACTTAATAAGCTAAAACTTGTAATAAGCCAATAAGCATAAAGAGCTTATAGCTTATACGAGAGTGAGCTTATGTAGGAACAAATGAAATGAACTTACTAACCACACAACCACAAATTCAATCACGGATCATGAAGAATTCGGATCAAAAGTAAGGTTTCGGATTAAGGAATAAGCAAAATTCAAGAAATGTAGAAGGAGATCAAAGAACTTAGAACTTAACTTGAACTTGATTAATGGAATCCAAAATACAAAAAGCTTAAATTTGAAAGATTAAAAGAAAAGATGAAATACTTAGTGAGAGAAAGTTTAGAACTTTCTCTCTCTAAAAACTAGAAAGGAAAAAAATTAAAAGTGCAACTAGCTAACCACCCTCCTAATGTGATTAGGAGGGTATTTATAGGCTAAGTGGGAAGTGCATGTGTGGTGTGCTACCTTCTTTATTTTCTTCTCGACTCGATTTAAATCATTGTCTTTTCTCAAGGTCGTCTCGGGATTTGAACTTGTCTTAATAATTTTCTTCTTTAATTTAGACATAAGTTCTTCGACTTCATTAAACTTCTGTCTTTAGACTTTTTCTTCGATAAATCTTCGGAATAGGTCTTGGACATCCGTTCTTTAAGCACTCTTGATCTCTTGACTTCGTCTTTTCTCGTTTTCTTCGATAAAAGCCCGTGAAAGCCCGTGTTTTCTTCCTTTTTCATCTTTTGGTCCTAAAACACAATAAAAACACAAACCACGCATAATTCTGACTTTTACGACATAAAATACACGTTTTGGTCTTGCTATTATTGGAAATAAGTGGTAAAAGGATAAGTGTTTTCACACTTATTATCCTCCTTGCACCCTCTCTTAGCGGCAATATGAATAAATTCCTACCTCGTTCTACTTGCAAAATTCTACACGCATTTTAAATGACCAATGCTTCCTCTCATCAGACCACTCAACCGCTTTCCACATCCAATCTACTACTAAGCAACTCAACTTTTACCTTGCATCTGTTGCAATTTCCATCAACTCTTGTTCTTGAAATCATTCCATCAACTATTTCCTTGGAAAGGCACTAACTGCAACTCCTCTCACTTCTCCTACTTGCTCTACTCATGGTTCTATCTCAAAATAATAGGCAAACCTACTAAATTTCAGGAATTTTTTAGAAAACATACATGCCTTACGAACAATATCCCCTTCCAACACTCTCTATGGCACGTTACATGTGCCAATATCCATACATTACACAAATCTCTATTCATCTCCCTTGGCACTCCTAATAGACCTCATGCCCACATTAGTTCGTCTACAAACCTCTTTCCTCCCCACTAAGGGTATTCCGACCGTTCTCTCATGGTCACCTACTTAAGCGTGTAGGCGCGACCAAGTCTTTCATATGACTACCTCAACGCTCCCGAACAATACGAAACCAAAACTACATCCTGAATCCATCAGATACGATCAACGAATCAAACCCACGGATAACTAACGACATTTCACGTGCACCAGTTAAAACAAGTCAAAAACCACGAGACTCAAAAGAAAACTCAAACCCAAAACGTGTATCAATTCAAAATGACCCATGACAATGAAAAATAATCCAAGAACACCCAATGGCAACCAAAACATATTACGCCCCGCGACATATTATTTAAACCGTGCAAAAGATCGACTTTTCCAAAACAATATATTTTTTTTTCTTTACCTTCCCACATCTATGTGACTCAAACAATCTACAAACAACCCTCTTGACAAACTCAAAACTCAACTCAAAGACTAGGTATCCCGTGCATCCCAAATCATAAAAAAAATAAACTACTATTCAAAACTCAACCTTTAACCCGACACTTATAGAATAATTTCGACCAGTCCACTGACTTCCCATGACTATACATTCTAAATATTTGAAAAGTACGTTCCGAGTACATAATTTTTGGCTTTTGAATCACTCAAAAAGCTCTAAAAACGAACAAGTTATGACCAAAACAGTTTTATATTAATGAAAGATAAAATTGTATGTGAAATCTTAATAAACTCAATTTAACCTTGTATTAATAATTATAAATGACGTGAATCGGTTAAACCCAATTATATAAACTATGTAAGTAGAAAGAAATTTTACTTCGCTTTATTTTAAAGAAAGTCTTTTAGAATTTGAAATAAATAAGTGTTGATTAAAAAGAAATCTTATGTTACACCTTGTTTCAAACACGACTCCAACACCTTACCCTTATTTTACCGAATACAACCAACTATCTAACCCTGTAATAGATTTTCAAGTCCCCCTTTTTCTTAATATATACTGACCAAAAGAAATGTAAGACCCAACACAAAAGATTTCATTATTTCAAAAGAAATCCCAAGTTATTTCAATAGACTTAAAACCAAGAACACCATTTTAAAACGTACATGTGAAATACGAAACTCAAAGAATACGCTACAAGACACACTTCAAAAGATTAAAAACGTCGTTGAAACTCCACCAAACTCGAGCACTAATAAATTGTTTAAACACAAGAGAGCACTAGGTAAGTTCAAGTTATAATAACTACTGAACGACCGTAAATCATAACATAACATTTATTAGTATATATACATCCGCATATGTATACCTATTGAATCTCCCAAACATACTCGTTATCATACACGTAAGTCAATCAATCACTTTATACGCTCGTTTTTCCATACGAGTAATCACCATCTCACCGTGCCACAACAAGGCATAAAGCCCACCTCCAAAACCAAACCATATCGTGTGACCCCATAATCACACAACACAACTATAACCCAAAACATATGACACAAAAAGAACAATAGCCATCTCATAGGCAGCCATTACATAAACCCATATATTATACGTATACCCAAATTCTACATCTCATCATATAGAAGTATGTACTAACCCTCTTTCATGCAATCATACTTGAGAACCCACTGAAGTTGTGGTACTTGTATAACTATGTTGGCCACCATACTTATACGATTACCCTTTCCCTAATGCACTCCCTCCTATGATGACACTTATAAGAATCAATACAACATATAACACATAAATCTATCTACTCACATAAGCTCATAACCACATAACCAAATAGGGGGTCCAAAACCCCATCTATTAAAATAACATAGTAAAACTCTTGGAATACCGAAATCCATAGTCTAGCTAAAACAACATAGACTAAATCCAAAACGAAAACATAATCAGTTATAAGTCATGTCGGCCATAAGAGTGGAAACAACATAAAATCCTTCATACCCACCTACTCCTAATAACTCAAACTACCACATGATTCTTAGGAAACATGACTTAAACATCAAAATAAAAATACTATACCTCAGGTACATAAAATAACCCAACAAAAGATAGAAACTACCATGTACCAAATTATGTACTATAATGTACAATTTAAGCAAATACGACAATGACGAGCGTGGACGATTATGGTTCAACCAGCACTAGTCACTACCCGAAAAGAAAATAACATGTGGCTAAGTATGAACTTACTATGGTTCAATTCATACCAGTCAAAACATCGCAATAGATAACATCCCAACACATCAATTTATGTAAAATAAACACATACTCCTATGACGCCTATATGCAGGGACCCTTAAGCTATAGACTAGGCTACGCGACTAGGCAACATAATTCGCTTTAACCATTGTCTCTGATACCATTCTGTAACACCCCACCATGGCGGAATATGGGGCGCGACGTATGGATATCATCACAACAAATGGTGTCTCTATAGAGAAAACTAAAATGTAAATATAATGTCATAAATGGCGACACAAATGTCATGACAATATCTCAACAATGCAGGAGTCTAAGTAAGTAGGTAACAGTCCTACCACTTACCCAAGACAAACAATAAACATAAACCAAACAAACATATAGGTGCCAACATGTATCACTTATCAAAAAAAACATAAAGGTAAACTAAGAAGGAACGGGGATCTCCTTCTATATGCAATCATAATGCATCCAAGTCTAGCCACTTATGCTCTCATGCCTAACCATAGTATCACCTGAAAGAGACACTAAAACACGTCAACATAAAGTTGGTGAGAGTCATAGGTTTAGACTCAAACGCCAAAATCATACCATAAGCTGTGAGTAACAACCAAAAGTTAAAAACATATGGACAATGTGATACTAACATGCATTAACAAACTAACATTCAAGATTTAACTAATCAAACCAAAACCAAGGCTCCCAGCCATACCAAACACCATACTCCCATAGGCATCCAAACACCTATGAACCAAATCCCAAGGCCCCGCCTTGCCAATAACCCCTTGGTACCAAGTCAAAACATAAACAATCAAGAATCGACTAGCAGTTAATCATATAAGTATGCACACACAAGTCCATTACCGACGCAAAACATTCACAACATAATTTATAAACAGCAAAACAGTGTCTCTTCCATCCCATCTGGAAGTCATAAACATTAGTAAACATGGGACTATGAAACTCACCTGATTGAGCTTCTCCAAAAGTCCTCGCACTAGCAAAAAGCTAACAAACCAAAAACACTTAATCAAAACATGAACCAATCACTAAGATGGCTCATAAACCTATGATGGACATCTAACCTCCTCCTATATAAATACCTCATTTATATGCTCTAAGCATCTCATTACACCCCTCTATAAAGTCCTTAACTCATTATACTTCATAACCCGTCCCGTTAACATTTTACCCAAAACAGTCCCGGTTTTAGGTCTCCAAACTATAAGCCAAACGCCCACTTAAACATACCCATGATCTCTGTAAAGGGAATATTTATGCCCTTACAAATGTCAACTAACACCTCCCATTTTCTCCAACCTTAAAGCTACTGTTAAGGCCCCGATATATATATATACACTTTTGTCATTCCAGATTTACTGATTTTAAACATACAAAAAGTTTGTTATGATTAGGGAGTCTTACCCTAAACCACAACCTTATCCCCAATGCAGACACTTACTCCAATATATAAACCATCTCTTATGTTCGTTTGAATGTCCCAATGCAACCCTAGGTACCCCAAACAACCCAAAACTTAAAAAGAAAACATGCTGACTTCAAAACTGTTTTGACCTCCGACTGTTGTAACCTATTTTTGACCCACTTCCCGATCTTCAATTTAGTTCTAGTTTCTTGCATTGGAAAGCCACTTCAATTACCTTTTCAGGGATACTTGGATCGCAAAATAAGAGTTTGTAGAACTCCCAATATGATCAAAACAATTGACTCAAAATTCGGCCCAGTTTTTAAAAACGGGTTTAATCAATTTAACCTAATTAATTACCCATAACCCCATTAAATACAAGCCCTAGTTTATGTAATCATCATGATATCATTAATATAACATTAATTTACTGTTTTTAAATTAAACCCTAACCTAAATCCATCATAAGATGATTAAAGAAAACATTAAACAACTTTATTGAAAAGGGTTATGAAGGTTTTACCTTTAGATTAATGGAAGATGAAAAAAAAAACCCAATTTTATGAAGAACCCTAATTCTTCTCTACAAACCGTTGACCCTTTTTTTATTATCTCCAGGGATTTTTGATTTTTGGTAGTGAATAATATAATATATAGGGTGTGGGTGAGTCCTAGTCCAACCCAAACCCAACCTTCCTTTTTTTTAATTTTTTTTTTCCTTTTTCTCCTCTTTTTCTTGCGTCCAAAACCGACCTACCCTCCCCTAATTTCGTTTTTTTTTCTTTTTATTATTAATATATGTATTAATAATATTACCTTAATTTTCCTTAATTTATTTCAGCTCCTAAAGCCTCCAAAACCTCAAAACCGTAAAACTAGTCAAATTTACGCGTTTTACCGTAAAAGACGTAAAATATACAGTTTTAAAAAAAATCTCAAATTTTGAAATAAACTTTATAACTGAGTCCTAAATGACTTAAAACCAACCCGAAAAATACTCACATGTCTAAATACCTCCCCCGAGACCTCTAAACACAAAACCCTAAATCGTAAAGATACGATTTTTCTATAATACATATACGTATACTTAAAACCACCAAATAACCCATCTCATTTCCTAGTCACTACATTGTGAACTCATGAACATGAAATAACCATTCCTCGATTTACTTATGAGTACTTTATACCCATATACGATGTCCACACCAACCTCGTTCACGCAAAATAAACATGTAAACACGAAATCAAATAGTCACACATAAAATAACCAAAAAATAAGACCGAGTGACGAACCTCAAAACCACGGTTGTCACAGTGAAAAATATGATTTGTTTGCTAGTAGTGTTTGTATTTATAATTTAGATAAATCCTAATTAAATTCCAATTCTAATGGGCTTTTTACCTATTCTTTTTTTCCTTTTTTTTCAACCGACGGTTACAAATTTTTACCAAAAATAATATTTTTTTCTTTTATTTATATATTTCGTTTTTTATTAGTAATTTCCTTAATTATATTTCATTTTATAGATCTCCTAATTAATTAATTAAATCTAAATCTTCCAACTAATTAATTAAATTACTACAAATAAAACTACACAAATTTCATTCTAAATAAATTCATTCTTATAAAATCCTTAGCTTAAATCTATTAAGCTATTACAAACTTCCAACTTATAAGCTACATATAAACGCTTATAATCCTACAACATTATATATATTACATACACATAAACTACGTACACGAAATCTTATAAAACGATACTTGAACTATGATGAGACTACAATTATACATGGTCTCATCGTTCTTTTTGGGCTTTAAAATGCTAAAAATGTCATAAAATACCATATTCTGTGCTTGTGTTTGTTACTTATGTATTTTATGTATGGATATCGTGAAAAAGACAAAAGATCACAAGAAACAAGCAAAAATGAACACGAGAAACGAAGCCGCACAATGAACCGCGCCCTAGTTGTGATTTTCCAAGAAATTGTCCTTGAAGAATTGAAGATGTACAAGAAAGGTCCTTCATCATTGAAGAAATGATAGTTTATACCCTTGTATATTCATAATTACAAGTTTGGTCCCTAAAGTTTGTCAAAATTACAAAAGGGTCCCTCAACTTTGAAGAATTGGCAAGAGTAGTCCCTACAAAATGAAGACTTGTTACTTTTATTTCTCCTCAAAGTCAATCATACAAGAGAATACCTTCAAGTTTCAATACATGTCAAGAATAGCCCTTCAAATATCAAGAAATTACAAAACAAATCCTTTAAAACACTTTGGAAAAGTATTTGTGGCCAAAGTGTGAAAAGTAAAACTTCATTTACAAAGGAAATGGAACTAATGGTTGATTAAATTTGATATACCAACTCTGCCAAAAACAAAGGACCAAAGCTACCAAGACAAGCATACTTAAACCACCACTCACCACACGACACCTCACCAACCAGCCACATCACCACTCCACCTTACTCCCCACTTTCGGATTAATTAATAATAATATTCAAAATATTATTAATTATTCTAAAACGCGCCAAACACATTTACTAATCTTCCAACAAGATTAAACTGGTGTTCTTAGTTCATGAACACGAATTGGTCATTTTGGATTAAGTGACAATTAGACCCTATGACCTTCTAGATTTATGATTAAGGTATCACTAATCATATCCGCATCACCAAAACACACTTCACTCCCTTGGTCCCCTCCCACGTGTCACCATGAGGAGTGTCTTCCACCTCCAAACAAAATATACAAATGCATCAACGGTTTGGAAAGTTTTCACTTGGTCCCTACTTCAAAACCAACGCCCAAGATCACTCTTGGATAACTTTGCATCCACAAAATGCCATGACATAGTCACATGAACCTCAACAGCCAAATTCGACAAGGGCATACTTGGAAGTTCACAAGCTAGGGTTTTGCTGTCTTCTTTATGTTTTTAGAATAGAAGTAGTAGTATATAAGGAGTCCTCAACATGTGAGAGACCCTTGTTCTCAATTTTTCATTTTGTCAAGCCTTGTAAATCCCTTTTTCTGTTAATGAAAGTTGTGGTATTGTGTTGTGATTGAAAACCTGAGTTCCATTATCTTATTATTGTTTTATGTCTTTGTTGTCACGAATTTGCTTAAACAAAACCTTGAGTCAATCCAAGAATCTCCTAATAGCCTGTTATACCTTATTCTTTGAGGATAAAGAAAAGTTGGTGTGTGCTTGTGAGAGGATTGCTCATTGAGATGTTTCTTTAAGTGACATAAGTCACATTCAAACCAGCTTTAACAATTGGGAATTGTGTTTCAAGTTTTCTAAACAAAATCTGTCAAAGGCTTTGCTAAGTACTTGTGGTTCAACAGCTTGGTTATTTGAGCTTAAGATTGATCATAACATCCTAATCTTAACTGATTATGGGGGTAGCGAGGTTTTAAAGGAGGATTCAAGCCTTGTGGGACCTAAGTGTTGCAAAGATTTGACCTTTTTGCCACTTTATTCAGTTACTTGTGCTAACCATAGGTCCAAGCCTTGGGCTGTGATTTTCTTTGGTCTTAGCAGTGGGAAGCTGGTGCTTGTTTAGATAGCACCAAAGCTCTTTGATTCCAAGGTGTGGATGTACATCTTGGAGGTTTGAATACTCTCTCCTTCATTTTTCTGTTTAACAAGTGCATGCTATGTGATTTGGTGTTTCATAGTTGCAAGTTGTGTTCTTTGTGTTTTGAATCAGTCACATAGGTTCATAGGAAGTTATTTAAGTGATAAAATTGTATGCTATAAGGTTAAAATCAAAAGTTGATTTGAAATCAGTTGGGTTAAGGGTTGGTTGGATTTGCTGATAATAGGGCTTAAGGCCTTTGGCCTTTGGTTCTTTTGTTCTTTCTTCATTTCTTTACTCAGTTTAAGTGGTTTTTGCTATTTGCTAAGTGTTGGAAACAGATAAACAAGAAATTGCATTCTAACCATTTTTATGCTTAAAACAAGGTCAAACACATCAGTAGATCTCATTTGTTTGTTTGTTGGTTTAAAAGTCTGAAAATTGGTTTGCTTATAGTTTTTGTGGGTGTTCATCTCTATATAATCTGGTTTTGCACTTTGGGGGATTATAGAAAAAGTTATAGCTTATTAAATCTCACTTTTTTGATTAAATACATCAGTGATATGCATACTTTGTGATTTGCCACTGTTGAACTGAATTGTGTGGTTTTCTGCTTGTAACTTGTTCTTTGGTGCCTACTTGTTGTGTTTTAAGTGTTTGCAGCTTATTTCACAAGCTCATAAGCTCACCTGGCTTAGTGAGATTTCTGACAAAAAATCAGGAAAGCTCATCAACTGGCGAGGCTTGTACACTGGCTTTTGAACTCAAAATCTTCCTCCATTAAAGCTATTTCACTGCCATAAACAGCCTTAAAAGCCATAAGTCCAAGAAAACAAAGTTTGACTTTTGTTGACTTTGTTCAACAAGCTTATTGAATCTGTTTAGCTTTTTGGTTTGTACAAAAACTTTAGTTTTATAATAGGTGTCATTTTTCTCAGCTTAATATCAATATTGGAAGTTTGCAGCTCTTATGGTTAAGCTTTTACTAGGAAATTCGCTTATTGTGCTTTTTTAGAGTGCTTATTGCCTTCTACAACTTATTTCACTTAGCTTTTTGGAAATATTATTGTTGATTATTCTTAGTTAAGCCATTTAGAAGCTTTTGCAAAAAGAATCAAGTCCTGAGGTGGTCTAGAACTCAAACCCGACTATTTTGTCGTGTAGTGAAAAAGTACTTTGCTTATTTCTGGCTTATTCAGTGAGCTTTTTCAAAATTTCTTTTTACAGTTCTCTTTATAATCCCAAGAGAAGGTTGTGTGTTGAATTTCGGCTTATGGCATTAGCTTATAGCTTAATGGGCTTAATGGCCCATTAAGGATAAGCTTCTTGATTCATAAGCTGTGATAAACTCACTTTCAGCTTTTGGGCCTTAGAGTTTTTTGTTTAAAATCAAATTTTGAGTCACACTGTACTTTTTGGGCTTAATTGGTTGATTTTTTTCTTATTGGGCTAAAATGCCCAATTTGGTGGACTGTTTTTAGTTTTGGCCCATTTAAGGGCCCAATATGGGTATTTAGGTAATTTCACTTTCATTTTCTGATTACTAAGGTTAAAATAAACTAGTTTTCAAGTTTTTATAATTTTTTATGAATTTTTGATTTTTAATATTATTTTAATATTTAAGTTAAGTTTTTAATAGATTTAATAGGTTTAAAATTTTGGAAAAATAGCTTTCATCATTTTTAAACCTTAGTCATATTGTTAGGATTTTTTTGTGATTTTTTGGGAATTTTTTGAGTAATTTTCATTTTTGCCTAGATTTGCGTGAATCCGTGTTTTTTTGTCTTAGTGTAATTTTTACCGTAATCCATCATTTTCTTTTCCCCTTTTTCTCTCAATATTAATCCAAAACTTACAAATTAAACACACACTTTAGTCCTCTTGGTGAACGAACTTACGTGGGTCATTAGTGCTTGATTTTCCTAAATCATTCACTTAATACTTACCATTTATACGTTGTTTTCCTAAACACATATTCATACCACAATCATTTTGGCGCCGCTGCCGAGGAGGCGTGTTGTGTTAAATTTGGACAATTTTGTTTTGATATTAGCCAATAAATAGTAATTTTGTGATTAGCACTCTAATCAAACGTATTATCGGTTTTCGTTTTCTTTGTGAATATTATTACTATATTGTATACGTATCACAATAAAATCGCAATATCTCCAAAATCATGAAAACGCAACCTTAATTGGGATTTCATCACTCAATTATTTTGGCATTTCATCACTCAATTATTGTATTCGAATCTAAAGCAAAAGAAAAGGCAAAATAGATAATTACTTTCGAGAAGCTTGATTTTTGATTAACACAAACTATTGGCGGTTGTATTTCACGACCTAAGGGAAAAGGCTCTTAAGTGCTCCGCGCCGCCTCGTTTCCCCCGCTTTCTTGTGCGTGTTTTGAGAAAAAGGGCTAATCAAGGGTTTCCCAACCAAAGTATTATCTACGTATCATATATATTTGCTTGTTTTCAAAGATTAAACCCTCCTGAACGTTTTGGTGTTCCACCAACGTTCTAAAGTCATCGAAGACGTTCACTTAACGTGATCGTTTTCATTCCGTGAGGCTCCATTAATCGAGAAATTGATTCAAGGAGAGATTGGTAGATTTAAGTCTACATAATACACAACAAAATCCAAAAAAATTAAAAACAATCAAAAACACAAAAAATGAAAAGCAACAAAAACCCCAAAAAAAATCTTCTTTGCTCACCCCCATGTTCTACGTTACGTTTATGCTAACTCGTAATCAAGCAAAACTTACACGTAAACGTCGTAATCGAAAGGAAGGAACACCTACCCCTTCTAGTGAAGAATCTCCAAGTGAAAAATCCATTATAGAACAAGAAGCTTCTATGGCTAATCGTACTATGACGGAGTTGCTTCAACCACCCACCGAGGGTTTTGGAGAAGCCATTGTGATTCCCGCTATCCTTGCGGAGAATTTTGAGATAAACACGGGTTTAATGTCTATGCTCCAAGCCAACAAGTTCCGTGTCCATGAAAAAGACAACCCCTCATTATCACATTAGGCATTTCAATCGTCTCACCGCGACTAGCAAGTTTAAGGATTTACCACACGACGCCATTAAGATGATACTTTTTCCATACTCTTTAGATGGACCAGCTAAAATTTGGCTCGAGAAAGAACCTCCAAATTCGATATTGACATGGGGTGATCTCGTGTCTAAATTTGTGAACCAATTTTCCCACCATCTAAGATGACACATTTGAAAAATGAGATTTCAAGGTTTACGCAAAGACCTAATGAGAGTTTTTCAATGGCTTGGGAAAGATTTAAAGAAATGTTACATGAATTTCCACACCATGATTTTTCCGAATTGCATCAAATTGATACTTTTTATAATGGGCTTAATGATCATGAACGAGATTACTTAAATGCTGTCGCGGGTGGTAATTTTTTGTGCAAAACGATCGATGAGGCTTTAAAGATAATTGAGAATAGGTTAGGTTTATAACCCTCGTAACACACCGAGTGTTGCCACTATGGGTTCGTCATCGTCGTCTCGTAACATGAATGCCTTGAAAGATGAAGCAAATGAGGAAAATAGGTTTTTCGATAGATTTTCGTCTCTTATGACTCATTGGAAAGCACAAGATGCTTTGAACTCTGCATCGGTTAAGGCGGTTGACAAGAGTTGTATATCTTGTGGTGGAGCTCATGATTTTTCTAAGTGCATTACCGCGGATGGTCACACTTCGAGTGCTTATGTAGCAACAGGAACTTACAACCAAAACGGTCAAGGTTCCCGCCTAAATCAAGCTCCACAAAATCAAAATGCTAACAACTATCGAAACAACAACAATCAAGTTGGTTACCAAGGAAATCAAAGGAATTATAACAAGGGTAATTACAACAACACTGGTGGGAACAATGGGCAACTGCAAAAGAAAAATCGAAATCGTGATTTTCAAAACAATAACAAAGTTTTGCCAAATATGAAAGATCTTTCAAATGAGTTTATTGATTATGCAACGACAAATGATGCCTAAGATCCGAGATCGTAAATGATTTGAAAAATGAGTTGAAAAACGAGCTTGCTAATGAACTTAAGACTCGTACAAATAAAATGGAAAGTAACATGCAAAGGTTACAACAAAATCAACAAAAGATGGAACAAGCCCAACATGAAATCAAGCAAGAGATGGTTAAGGCGGATAAAAGGCAATCTAAATTTGAGGATAGAATGGCAAGCATGTTTGAGGCTATAATCTGTAAACCATCTTCTTCGGGTGGTCTTCCAAGTGATACATTGCAATCCCGAAAGGAGAAATGAAAGTGATTACTACACGAAGTGGTAGAACTTTCAAAGAACCCATTTCTCGTCCAAGTACTTCTAAGGAGAAGGAAATAGAGAAAGAACCCGAGGTGATGGTCGAAAAGGAGCATATTACAAGCCCACGTAGTACCGCTCAAACCACGCCTACGGTTGAACCAATAACAATTATGGAACCCGAGATTCCAAGCCGTTTCCTATGCCTCAACCCACACCACCTTTACCCTACCCCTCGAGACGAAACAAGGAGAAACTGCATGATCGTAACAATAAAAAAATCGGGATTTTCATTAAAATGTTTAGTAAGGTCTATTTCGACTTATGTTTAGCCGACGCGTTGTTGTATATGCCTCGTTTCGCCTCCACTTTTAAAAGTATGATGAACGATAAAGAGAAGCTTTTAAAGCTCTCAAGTTGTTCTTCGGTTATTCTTAACCGAATACCAGAAAAGGTTAGAGACCCCGAGAAATTTCTTATTCCATGTGACATCCAAGAGATGGAAAGATGCCTCGCCTTGGCCGATCTTAGCGCAAGCATTAGTTTGATGCCTTATTCCATGTGGAAATCGCTATCACTTCCGGATCTTATTTCTTCAAAAATGTCTATCGAAATGGCCGATCATTATACAATCCTTGCATGTGGAATGGCCGAAGACATTTTTGTGAAAGTTGGGAAGTTCTACTATCCGGTGGATTTTATCGTTGTAGACATTCCCATGGATCCTCAAGTTCCTCTAATTTTAGGCGTCCATTTTTAGATACCTTGAAATCAATCATTGATGTGCATGCTAGAACAATCACTTTGCGATTCAACGAGGAGGAACTTGTTATAAACGCCACTCAAAGCTATACACCTTCTCTTGTTTATGCAATCGCTACCCTCAATCACGTTGACTTAGTTGACGTGGTTTGCGATGAGTTTACACAAGAAGTGTTAGGTTTTTCTGATAGTTCGACTAGTGGCAATCCCACTATTATGGATCCAATTCTTGCTATTTCTACACCAAATCTCACTCCATTCTAAGGAGGTGATTTTATTTTTAATGAAATCGACAATGAAGATGAGGTAACAATTAGTGAGGATGCTCTCATTTCACCATATTTTCCGCCGACGGAAATTATGAGTGTTAAACCAAAATCTTCAATCGAGGATCCACCAATTCTTGAATTGAAAGATCTTCCACCTCACCTCGAATACGCATTCTTGGAAAGTGTTGACAAGTTGCCGATTATTATTGCAAAAGATCTTGCCAATGATGAAAAACCGAACTCTTGAAAGTCTTGAAAGCTCATAAAAGGGCAATTGCGTGGAAACTTTCTGACATTAAGGGTATTGACCCAAAATTTTGTACACACAAGATTTTAATGGAGGAGGACTACAAGCCCGCAATTCAATGTCAAATAAGGGTAAACTCCAAAATTTACGATGTCATCAAAAAGGAAGTCCTAAAACTCCTTGACGTGGGAATGTTTTTCCCTATATCCGATAGCCCTTGGGTGAGCCCAATCCATTTTGTCCCTAAGAAGGGAGGAATTACCGTTGTGCCCAATAAAAACAACAAGTTAATTCCCACTCGTGTGACCGGTTGGAGAGTGTGCATCGATTATCGTAAACTTAACGATTCCACTCGAAAAGACCATTTTCCTTTGCCCTTCATGGATCAAATGTTGGAGCGACTTGCGGGAAACGATCTCTATTGCTTTTTAGATGGTTTTTCCGGTTACTTTAAAATCCCCATCTGTTAGCCCTATATTTTATATAGTCGAACAAGAATGTAATAGGTCATCTTAGTCATTAAAAGGTCTTGTATTGTAATAGGTTAGTCGGGAAAACCGGGCTTGGACTTTAAGCTAATATTGTATAAGTTAGGGGCGTAAGCCCAAAACAAAGCCAAGCCCGGCCCAAGATGAAGCCCACAAAGGCCTTAGAGCCGTGGGGTATATAACCCTCTTTCACATGTGAAAGAGGGTGTTGGTTCATTTCATTAAACACATAGTTTTAGTGTAAACCTTCCACTTCTCTCTCTACTTTCTCTTTCTACTTTTCTTCTCTTTCTCTCTCTAAGAATCTTGTGTTATGGATTAAATGGGAATAACATTTGGTATCAGAGCCGGGACTTGCAGGGACTAATATTGTCAAATGTAAAGTCCATGTCCCGTGCTATATAAACCCCTCCATACTTCCATGGAGGGGTGAGGCTTTTCATTTCTTGTCTTACCTTTCTCTCTCTAGAATAAAAAATACTTTTATTCTCTCTTGTTTCTCTCACTAAAATGGCTAAACACCTTTATCATCCTCCCCGACCTCCGGATCAAACCCGTGTTCTTAGTGAATCCAAGTTAACAATTGGCATCAGAGCTAACCGGGGGTGTTTCGTGTTTTTGTCTCACGGTTTCGTGTTTTTGATCCGTGTGGTTCATGTTTGTGTCGTGTTATCAGATTTTGTTCAATTCTCGTTCACGGTTGGTATTCTTGATTCATTATTTTCTACATTTTAAGATTTTATTAATTCATATCTCAAAATATCAACCTTTTTGTTCAAATCATGTGTCTGATGTAGCCTCGTCATATTATTGTTTTTGTCCCTTTTTGTACCTGTTTTTTGTGTGGTTATCCCTGTATACATTTGTTTCTCTTCATGGGGGTAAGGACAAAGATTATTGGACCAGTACCATTTTTTGGGGGGTTACAAAAAAAAACTTGGTCAAAAACCCTGTTCAGATGGATATTATGATGCCTTTTCAGATGGATGTTCCGACGGCTTCTTCTACGGATTTATTCCGATGGGTTTTTTGAAACATTCCGATGGGTTGGGTTGTACCTATTACGATGGGACTCATTCAGATGGGTCTCATTGCGATGGGTGGCTTGATCCATCGCAATGGCATTCATGTCGTCATGCTGGCAAACAATTTTGAACATTGCGATGGATTTTGAAATATTGCGATGGTCTTATTTATTTTGACCATTGCGATGGAATCATGACTAATACATTGCGATGGACTCATGCTGCGATGGCATTATGTTTGTTGACTGCGATGGGTTCCGTTGACTTGACTACGATGGCATTATGTTTATTGACATTGCGATGGGTTAAGACTTACTTGAGATGACTGGTTATTTTGGTTAGAAATACATGAGACTCATTGACATAAGTTTTATTTCTGAAAATATTTTTGACCAAACCAGGAGTTCATCACGACACCGAGTCAACTCAGTGAGTCGAGATCAACACCAAAACCAGTATTTTTCACACCATCCTTTTAACTCCCATCAACACCAACTTTATCAAACTAACCCTTCGACACCTAAAACCCATCTCAACTAGACTCATTAAAACAGAAAGTGATCTCAGATTCGTTTCATTTTATTCATGCATGCCACGATCAATAGCTCGAAACATGAAATCATCATCGATCTTTGTTAGGTGTACTGTTACATATTCGAAAATTAAAGAAAGAATATTAACAAGACTGTTATATTTAATCTTTGGTTCGATATTAATGCAAACGAATTAAATCATCATACAAACCTACCTGAGATCAATATAATTGATCTTGAATCCGCATCTTTTCGTCATTATATGGTTCATACTCCATGTTAAAAGTGGTTTATGATTCTTTTGTGGTATAATTGATCGTCGATTATATGGATATGGGTTTGATATACACTTGTATGATGCGTCTTCAAAGAGCCTCAAATGATAAGATAGGAGATTTCGTTGATGGGTTGATGAGGTCAGTTTCTAGAAGGGATGAGAGTTTGGTATGAATGGGGGCGGAGTAAAAGATGAAATAAGATTAGGTTAAATGAGATAAATTAGGTATACAAGGATTATATACATCTAAGGATATGGCCTTAACAGACCCGGGTTAGGATCACAATGGTGCTGGCCCGATTCGTTGGCTATTGGGCTGTGGTGACACTGTATATGATCTCGTTTATGGACCATATATAGCACACATATGTTGGGGGCTGAGTTATAAAGGCATTGAAGGAACGTGTCTAAAATATCCATCGTAGTGCTAGGTCTTGAAATTTAATACCAAAGTGAGTTGGGCAGATTATATTAATTGGTCCGGATAATGGTTATATGGCGTCTACTCACTCATTTCAATCACAGAAAACCCTCATTTTAAAAACCTAATTCTCGATCCGCGCATCAGTTGGGTATATGATTGATTTGGCTTCCAAGTAAAGTTAACTAGATGACATTGACAGCTTCTCATCTCTTTTAGTCAATGTCTAGTTAATGGCACTCAAACAACACAGACACACACAACAAACACGAAGACAAAAACAAACAAACACCAAAACGATCCTTTAAGATTCACTAAATTTGTCAAAACGGCTAGTATTCGGGCAAAGTAATGTCAAGTGATTACGAAGTGGATTTGGTATTTATTATTTGAAGGTGAAGTGGAATATCACGAAGGCGTCTACTCAATTCATCATCGAGCCTTTTCACCCCCTCTATCGATTGATGATTCGCTTCAGCATTAATGATTAAGACTTGATTTATCTAGTTTCCATTGTCAAGGGGTGGATGGTCGACGACATGGACAACTATCACTTAAGGAGTTTCGTTGTAGTGCTCAGTGTCACACTCACCGGGAGTTGTGGATAATTCAAGAGGTGTTCTACATCTTATACCTCTCTCTTTATGTATAAGATTCTAAGAGACGTTTCTCTGCACCGTTCTTCAATCAACACAATGCTAAGCGTAAGTAACAAATTTGGGGGATTGTACTTCAGTTTCAAGTTTGAAATATCAGGTTTACTTCACCAGTGGTCACTACAGATAGCCGAAAGAATACGAGGTTGGTAAGTTTAGCCAGAGAGTACAAGAGTAGAGATGTGATCAGCAAACAATTCTCACGAGCAACTTGAGCTATAGAATGTCAACAAAGATTACTGCTTCAGACACGGACTTCTCGCGATTCTGATTGTACTCAGCAGATGATGCTATCGAGTGTTCTTAACCACCATACTTTTGACAAGAATGCTACCGAGTGTTCTTAACCACCATACTCTTGACAAGAATGCTACCGAGTGTTCTTTACCACCATACGTTCGACAAGAACGCTACCGAGTGTTCGTCACCATCATACTTTCGACAAGAACATCTCGCGATTTTGACCGTACACGTCAGATGATGCTTCTGAGAGTTCGTCACCATCATGGGGGAAGAAGATTCGTGATTGAAGATTCGTGTGTGGTGTTCTTGAATTTTCGTGGCCTTTTTGATCCATATCTCACGTCCCATATCTTTTTTTTGTGTTTTTATGGTCTTTTCTTGATACAAATCATCTACATACTAGTAGTAGTGATTTAGGTATCTTGGTTTTGGCTAAAACACAAATTTTTTGGATCAAAAGTTGCGAAATCTCTTGTTTTTCTTCATTCCGAAATTCTAGCAGAAACTTCCATCGGAAAGTACAAATTGTACTTGGGCTTCCATCGCAATAACCTTACCATCGGAAAGGGTTTGGTTCTACGTTGCGATCGTGGGTTTTTGTTACTTATTCCGATCTGGACATTCCGATCGTACTTTGCGATCTGGATTCCGACGGGTATAAGGAAGTATTTTAAGTCGTTACTCAGCTTGAATTTTGACAGCCACATTGCGATCTGGACATTCCGATAGGCTTTGCGATCTGGACATTCCGATAGGCTTTGCGATCTGAGTATTCCGACAGGCTTTCCGATCTGGACATTATGATCTGGACATTACGATCTGGACATTACGATCTGGACATTACGATCTGAGCATTGCGATCTGAGCATTGCGATTGAGCATTCCGATTGAGCATTCTGATCTGGACATTCCGATAAGTATTCCGATGGACATTCCGATGGGTATTTTGTTTGAGTAATTTTAGACTTAGCCACTATCTAGACTAGTTTCGGAACGTAGTTTACACGAAGATTAAAAAAAAAAAAAAAAAAAAAAAAAAGAGTTAAAATTTTTAGGTCAAGTAAATTTAAATTTTTTCCCTACTAGTTTTTGGCTATTTCTAACTCAAATTCAAAATTTGGCGATACCAAATTTTTCGGCTTACCGTTTTGTCAGACTGAAGAATTTATTGTCGGACTGAGAAAATTTTTTTTTGAATTTTCGGAATTTCAATTTTAACCACACATCATCACAACAAATCCACTAAGATCTGCAATTCATCCACAAGTATTCACCATGTCTAACAACAACATCAACATTGCAACTGCTAATCAAATTCGTTTGGAACAAGGTGGCAACGGTAACCCACCTGTGCTCACTGCCGGTTTCTACGTTCAATGGAGATCTCGTTTTCTTAGATTTCTCGATGGAAAAGAAAACCGAACTGCTCTTCGTCACTGCCTTGAGAACCCACCTCCAGTTTTTGAATTCAAACCAATTACAACACAGGCAGAGGATGGTACTTCATCAACTATACGAGCTATGGAGGATTTTGACACATGTTCTGCTGAGAAAAAGAAACTCCTCCAAGCTGAAGCTGATGCTGTAAATTTCATACTCACTGGAATTGATAATGATATCTATTCCACAGTTGATGCATGTCCTAATGCTATGGAAATGTGGAATGCAATTCATCGATTGAAGCAAGGTGAGTCAATCAATGTTCAAGATCTCGAGACTAATCTACTTTGGGAGTTTGGAAAATTCACATCTGAAGATGGTGAATCCATTGACTCATATTACTCGAGATTCTACAAAATGATGAATGAGCTTGTCAGAAATCAGTGCACCATCTCCAATCATCATGCCAATGTTCAGTTTCTACTTCAACTCAAACCGGAATGACAGAGGTTTGTGACTTTGGTCAAACAAAGGGAGGATATCAAGACTATATCTTACCACAAACTTTATGATATCTTGAAACAACATCAGAATGAAGTGAATGAACTAAGGGCTGAAAAGGCAGAACGGTCTGCTAATTCTATTGCTTTTGTGGCTGCTACTTCAACAAAACCCGTTCCTCGTCAACAACCACCTAATCATTCCTCGAAGTCATCAAGCTCATCCACCAAACCTCTAGCTGCTGCTAAACACAAAGCAAAAGCAATTGTCCCCACTCCACCTCCAAAGTATGACACCGAGTCAGATGGAGACAGTGATGATGAACAAACTTCAAGGGACAAGAAGATTGAAGAACTCATGTCTTTACTCACCACAACTTATAAGAAGATCTACAAACCTACCAACAACAACCTCAGATCATCATCCAATGCTAGATATAAGGAAGTTGATCATGCACCTAGGTATGATCGTGATGCTAGGTATGATAATCAGAGGATGCTGAATCAAGTTGGGGCTAGAGATACTGTAGGCACTCCGGTGGTGCAGAAGACTGGGATTCAATGCTTCAACTGCAAGGGATTTGGTCACATGGCTAGGGAATGTAAGAAGCCAAAACGGGTTAAGGATTCGGGATATCACAAGGAAAAGATGTTGCTGTGCAAGAAAGAAGAAGCAGGAATTCCACTTATAGCAGATGAAGTTGACTGGCGTGATGACACTGATGATGAAGCTGATGATCAAGAGTTAGAGGCACATTATGTGTACATGGCAAAGATTCAAGAAGTGATCCCAGAGACTGATGATACTTCTGGACCCATCTATGATTCTGAGCCACTTGAAAAGGTACCATCACATGATAACTATAATGTGTTTGCTAATGAACGACGGCATCCTGAGCAACCCGAAAGCATCAATGACACATATGTAATGGACACGGAGGATAGCAATATCTCTACGGATTCACAGCATATGTGTAATGATGACGGAAAAGCTGTTCAAGATACTGACTCGGATGAGGACCGTGATTTGCTTGCGTCTATTATTGATTCTTTAAAACGTGAAACTGATGAAAACAAAGAAGCTAATAAACGTTTGAAGCAAGCAAACACATCCTTAGCCGAGGAGATAGACAGGCTTAAAGAGTGTGATTATGTAAAAGAAGCTGATCGACGGGTTGCAATAGCTAATGGTTTGGTATATGAACGTAAGGTGCTCAACGAACAATATTGTTCTGAAGTAACACACGAAATTCATATGTCAAAACAGAAGATATCGGAACTTGAAGAACAACTGCTGCTACATAAACTCCAAATTACTGAATTAGAGTCGGTTAACAAAGAACAAACTGAGCTTTATAAAACTCGTGAAGAAAAGGATATTGAAAAACTTCTTGCTTTAGAAAAGAGAGTCGACACGTTAAACAACATTGTTTACAAAACGGGTCAGTCTATTCAAACTATGAATATGCTCAATAGAAATATGAAAACGAGTTTTGTCAAGCCTGAATATCTCAAGAAAGCTCAAAGTACCAAGCCTGCTCTTTATGATATCGGTTGTTATGTTGATAATCTTGCTCTTATGCTCTCCCCTGACTGCGACGAAATCATTCGTCAACAAGAAGAAAGTCGATCAAACTTAAGTGATTTAATAAACCTTTCTGATTCTAACAATCATATTAAGTTTGTCCCTCAAAAAGAACTTTCAAAAGAACAAAAGATGTATAACAGTGTTCCACCACCAAGTGATGAACCACAAAAGAAAGTTTCTTTAAAAAGGAGTTTCAAAAAGCAATCAATTTTGTTAGAAAAGCGAATTTTGGATGAAAAACGTAAATGGGATGAGAAAAGCAAAAGTGTTCAGCAATTTGAGTTTATAAAACAAGGGGTTTTAAATTTATACAAAGGTGTCGTCGACTATGAAAAAGTTTCTAGGGATACCATTTGGAATATTAAACCTAACCCACAAGTAGAAGTCGTCATCCAACAATGCATTGTTCCAACCATTGATGATCTTTCAAAAAATGTGGAAATGTTTTATAATGCTCTCACTGAGGAAATGTTAACTGATTTAAGCTATGTCAAATCTCTTGAAGATGAAGTTGATTTTCTTCAAATTAAATTAAAGACACAAGAACACCAACTTTCTAACGAAATTGATCGACTTTCCAAGGAATATTTTTATGCTGACCATATGAATGCTATACTTGGTGTGTATACCGATCTGGATCAATATTGTCATGTAGCATGTTTAGTGTCAGAATCGGACGCGAAATGTCGCAATCTTGAAGTAGAGCTTTCGAAACAAATTCAGTCATATAACAAACTTTCGAAAAGTTTTTCTCAACTTGAGAAACACTCCATTTCTCTTGAACTTGCTTTACAAAAAGGTGAAAAATCTCATAATCATAAAAAGTGTCAAGAAATGTCAGCTTCTTCGTTTCGTCTACTAAATGAAAAGGATTTCGAAATAAATGATTTGAAAGCTCAGCCAAAAGAAAGGGACATTGCCATTAGTGAGTTACAGAAACTCATTGAGAAAATGAAAGGAAAGTCTGTTTTGGGTAAACCATCTGCCGTTCGTCAACCGAATGCGGTTAAATGCCCTAAAACATCTATTTTGGGACAACCCCCACAGACTTTGCCTAAGATAGGAAATGATAAGAGCACTAATGTGATAGCACCTGGAATGTATAAGATGAACACTAGGTCCACTCAAACTGGAACAACGCAGTTACCTCAGAATACTAGGAAAACTAATCAACGTGTGTCTTCTTCTACAGGAGTAAATCCCACTACTAGTGTTAGCGGACCACAGCTTAAGAGCACTAGAGTTGAAGATAGAGTCATGCCTAACAATAGTCAAGGGAAGAAGAATGAAGTAGAAGATCACCGTAGGAATTTTAAGTTTTCTAAGAATAAAACGTCTGTAACTGCATGTAATGACAGTATAACTGCTAAGACCTCGAATGTTGAATTTGTTTGTGTTGAATGTGACAAATGTGTTCGTACTTTCAATCATGATGCTTGTGCTCTTAATCATAATGGCGTGAATGCTAGAACTAGGAAGCCTATTCTTGTGCCCACTAGTACTAGAGAACCCACAAGAACTTTGAACCAATCCACTGATCAACCACTTAAGAAACTAAGTGCGTTAGACTCCACTACTCTGCGTAAACAAAACAGATTAAGGAAGTTATATGAGAACATGATTAGGACATGTACACGGGGGTATTCGAGATATACACCACCCGGATACAAATGGGTACCTAAGTTAACCACTTTAGTGATTGGGTCTAGGAATATCAGCTTGCCTGTAGACTTTGCATATAGGCCCACTACTATTTTGGAACCCGTCTCTATCAAGGGATCCCATTTGTCAAATGCTACATTCTCTTCTAATTCTTCTGCAGCTCGTCGAACTCATCCTATTCATAATGGACTCCGGGTGCACAAAGCACATGACGGGCAATCTCAAGCTTCTCATTAACTTCGTGGAGAAGTTTCTGGGTACGGTACGGTTTGGAAATGATCAATTTGCACCGATACTCGGATATGGAGACTTGGTTCAAGGGAATATCACTATAAAACGGGTTTATTACGTCGAGGGACTGAATCACAATTTATTCTCGGTTGGTCAATTTTGTGATGCGGATTTGGAAGTGGCTTTTTGGAAATCTACTTGCTATGTTAGAGACTACGATGGGAATGACCTTCTTATAGGTTCTCGTGGTTCTGATCTCTACACAGTAACTCTTCAAGACACATCTTCAACAAATCCGGTTTGCTTAATGGCTAAAGCTTCATCATCTCAAGCATGGTTATGGCATCAACGATTGTCACATCTCAACTTTGACACCATCAACTTGCTTTCGAAGAATGATATTGTGACCTGTCTTCCTAAGTTGAAATTCGTCAAAGACCATCTTTGTTCTTCTTGTGAGTTGGGGAAAGCAAAACGGAAGTCTTTCAAATCAAAGACTACCCCAAGCTCAAAAGGACGATTGGAACTTCTACACATGGATTTATGTGGTCCCATGCGTGTAGAGAGTATTAACGGGAAAAAGTATATTCTAGTGATTGTTGATGATTACTCTAGATACACATGGACTTTCTTCTTAAGGTCCAAAGATGAAACACCAGAGGTTCTCAAAAACTTTCTCAAGATGATACAACGCAATCTTCAAGCTCAAGTCTTAACCGTAAGAACGGATAGGGGTACTGAATTTTTGAACAAGAACTTGCAATCTTACTTTCAAGAAGAAGGCATCGAACATCAAACGTCTATTGCTCGAACTCCTGAACAAAACGGCATTGTCGAAAGGCGGAACCGTACTTTGGTTGAGGCTGCTCGAACAATGCTCTCTGCTTCAAAATTACCGCTATTCTTCTGGGCTGAAGCAATTGCAACTGCCTGTTATACTCAGAATCGTTCTCTCGTTATCCCTAGACATGAAAAGACACCTTACCACATCATCAATGGCAGGAAACCTACTGTCAAATTCTTTCACGTATTTGGATCTTTATGCTACATTCTTAAAGACGGTGAGAATCTCGACAAGATGAAAGAAAAAGGTGATGCATGTATTTTTGTGGGGTATGCGACATTGTCGAAAGGATATCGGGTCTATAACAAGAGAACAAAGATCATTGTCGAAACAATTCATGTGAACTTTGACGAATTGCCACAAATGGTACTTGATCACAACAGCTCAAGTCCCGCACCTCAATGTCCAGCAATGGCACCTACACAAAACAGTGTATGTCCCGTGCCAGAATGTCAATAAAGTACTCCTACAGCAGACTCGACGGATATGACACATATGAATGAGTTGGTTGACTTATATGATCCTATGTTTGATGAATATTACTATGGAAACAATCAATTTGTGTCAAAGCCTTCCGCTGTCAATACTGCTGATACACCTGAACAAAATCAACAAGACACAACTGCCTCTACTTCAGTAACCGTTGCTCAAGAGACAATTCCAGTGGATACTCAACAAACTCAAGAAACTGTCATACAACCAACATCACCAACCGTCAATGCTGAAGGAGGAAACAACAATCAAGCAGTCGATGCACAACCTGACGATGAAGAATTTATCAATCCGTTCGGTACACCGGTACACGAAGTCGGAGAGTCTTCTAGTC
Organism: Glebionis coronaria; assembly: GCA_025667525.1. Taxonomy (NCBI): domain Eukaryota; kingdom Viridiplantae; phylum Streptophyta; class Magnoliopsida; order Asterales; family Asteraceae; genus Glebionis; species Glebionis coronaria. Next base: position 188,517,834 of record CM046879.1, on the reverse strand, counting down.
AACATGTTGATCCGTCCAACATGCATACATTCTACCAACCATATCCATCCACTCACCATTGGACACGTGATCATCCATTGGAGCAAGTCATTGGAAATCCTTCACAACCGGTTCGAACACGCAGACAACTCGAAACCGATGGCGATGTGTGTATGTATGCACTCACCGTGAGTTCAACTGTACCTACAAACATCAAACAAGCCATGACTGATCATGCGTGGATTGAATCAATGCAAGACGAAATTCATCAGTTTGAACGCCTAAATGTTTGGGAACTTGTTGACCGACCCTATGGAATGTCAATTTTAGATTTCAAATGGATCTGGAAAAACAAACTGGATGAAGAACAAACAATCATCAAAAACAAATCTCGTCTTGTGGTTAAGGGATACCGTCAACAAGAAGGCATAGACTACGATGAATCATTCGCTCCAGTCGCTCGTTTGGAAGCAGTCAGGATATTCCTTGCTTATGCTGCACATAAGGGCTTCACGGTTTTTCAGATGGACGTTAAAACTGCTTTTCTCAACGGTCATTTGAAGGAAGAAGTGTATGTGAATCAGCCGGAAGGATTCATCGATCCTCATCATCCTGACAAAGTCTATCGTCTCAAGAAGGAGGTATATGGACTTAAACAAGCTCCAAGGGCATGGTACGAAGAACTTTCAAACTTCTTGGTGTCCAAAGGATTCTCCAAAGGTTCTATTGATCCTACTCTCTTTACTAATAAATATGGGGATGACATAATGCTGGTGCAAGTTTATGTTGATGACATTATTTTTGGTTCTACGAACCCAAAACTTTCAAAACGTTTTGAAAAATTAATGCACAGCAGATTTGAAATGTCAATGATGGGGGAGCTAAAATTCTTTTTAGGCCTCCAGATTCATCAATCCCCACGTGGTATCTTCATTAACCAAGCTAAGTATGCTCAAGAGATACTTAAAAAGCATGGTATGACCTCATGTGCTCGCGTTGGTACACCATTGTCGACCACATCCCTAGACGCTGACTTGTACTCATATCCCGTAGATCAAACGCGATATCGCAGTATGATCGGGTCACTTATGTACCTTACAGCCAGCAGGCCTGATATTCATCATGCCACATGCTATTGTGCACGATATCAAGCCAGACCTACTCAAAAGCACCTCAAAGAGGTTAAACGGATCTTTCGGTACCTTAAGAATACCATTCACATGGGACTCTGGTATCCGAGGGAAACCGGTTTTCATCTAACGGCTTTTTCAGATTCTGATCACGCAGGTTGTCTTGATAGTCGTAAAAGTACTTCTGGTAGCATACAATTTCTAGGGGAAGACAAGCTTGTCAGCTGGTCGTCAAAGAAGCAGGATTGCACTTCGCTCTCATCAGCTGAAGCAGAATATGTGGCTCTATCCGCGTGTTGTGCTCAAGTCCTCTGGATGAGAACTCAACTCACGGATTATGGCTTCCACTTTGATAAAATACCTATGTATTGTGACTCAAAGTCGGCCATAGCCATATCTTGCAATCCGGTTCAGCACTCCCGCACCAAGCACATCGATGTCAGATATCACTTCATCAAGGAACAAGTGGAACGTGGCATCGTGGAACTATACTTTGTCAGAACTGAATACCAGCTGGCAGACTTGTTTACAAAAGCTCTATCGAAAGATAGGTTTGCGTATCTCGTTGGCCGTCTTGGTATGAAGTATATGACTCCAGAAGACTTGGAGGTTTTGGAAAATGAAGCTGCTTGATTTTTCTCTCATAATGACTTCTAGGCGCATCACAGCTTAGAACTCGGACCTCAACTAAGGAAAGTTTATCTCGGACGATAACTTATCCTTCTCAACGAGAAATTCATCTTTCTCGGTCATGAGCTTCTCATAAAAACATTCAAAGTTTTTAAGTTCATGAAAACGATTTCTAAGTAAATGTCAGCTTAGAACTCGAACTTCAACTTAAGGAAAGTTTATCACGGATGATAACTTATCCTTCACAACGGGAAATTTATTTTTCTCGGTCATGAGCTAGTCACAAAACAATCAAAGTTTTGAGCTCATGAAAAACGGACCCGAAAGGGGAGTGTACGTTTCAGTGCGCTTTCCCTAATCAATAGAAGAGAAGTCTTCTATCCTGATTATTTTAAAACCGTTGAACACAATTTTTCAAGAATTTCTCAAAAGGTTTTTCTAAATCTTTCAAAATTGTGTGTTCAACACTCCCTTCCTCATAATAGGTTTTTATATCTAAAAATGTCATATGTTATTTTGATTAATTTTTGAGGGGGAGCGTTTTAAAATCAAGCCTTTTAATGTTGTTGGGTACATCTCTAAAATTGTCATATTTTATGTATCCAACACATTCCGAAAATGATATAAAATTGTCAAATGTAATATATTATATCGGAAAAGGCATCTCAACTCCGTACCTCAACATATTTTGTGGTGTCGTTTTTCTAAAATTTTGTCAAAATTTTGTCTCAAGACACACATATATTGTTGAGGGGGAGCGACCCGACTGAAAATGTTCCATGATTCATGCGTGCACACATGTTTCTCTCCCAACGATTTTTCAGAAAATGTCATATTTTAATCAATTGGTATCTCTAATATTATATTTTTATATTAGAGATAGGGGGAGAAAATGTGATTAAAATGTAATATATCGCAACATGTGATCTTAAAGACTCAAGTGCAACTCTTTCCTTCACATGCCAAACTATTTCGTATATCGATGCATGTGTGTAGGGGGAGCTTTTCGGAAATATAAAACTTTCAAGTGTTAAAAGTTTTGATTTTTATCAAGCACTTTGAATGGTTTTCAATGGTTTTATGGTTACCATCTTTACCCAAAACAACCTACTATCCACGACGGAACGATGGAGTCAAAAGGTGGTTTAGGATAGGAAACTAAGTCCTATGATCCAACCAGAACCAGAGGGATCTACCCAAGGACATTCCATAGCTAGAAATAGTTGTCCTTAGGAAAGATGGAGTGGAATGAAGCTGAATGCGGACCAAGTACTTAAGTTAGCACTGGAACAATCACAACAAGGTGCTAATGATGACGTATTGGTAAGCATTGAAGGAGTTGAATATTCTATGCAACTTAGGCAGAAACCGGGTCAATACATCTATTGAAGACAAGTCATCATGGACCCAGTGATGCAATGCACAACCCTTCCCAGCCATTCGAGTTTCTCTCAAAAGAAACTTGTCTCATTGTCACGGAGATCAACACGTATCTATTGACTTTCTCACTCCGAGTCAGTTAATATTGAAAAGGTGGCAGTCTGCTCCAGCCTCCGATTACCAAAATGCACTTATTGAGTCTAGAGCCAAACGAGATCAATTTATCATCTCATTAGGACACAATCGAGTCCTACGCATTATCCTTGTGATATTGCCAGAACATCTGAGTGATACGATTCACAATGAAGATGGAAATCCTGCTTGAGCCAGCATTAAACAAGCTCATGGTAGGTAACTTGTGCGATTCTACACGAATCAAACTTGTGAGAACTGGAAAGCAACTAAGTTTCGATTCTTAATTGATTCAAACTTGATTCCAGGTTTCTTCGCAAAATCCATGTGATCTTGCCAGAACATTCAGAGTGACACTCATTAGTGTTCACAGTGACGAATGGAAATCCTTCCAGTGTCAACATCAAACAGCACTGCGGTAGGTAACTCGCAAGATTCTCTATGAATCAAGCTTGTGACAAACTGGAAAGCAACAATGGTGCGATTCTTTTAGAATCAAACTTGTTCCAGGAAATCTGAATTGACGACTCTAATCAGACGGATAATTTATCCTTATGATTCACTCTTTACGTTCGCAGTCTGCTTTGAGACGGTCGAGTAAAGAGAACTGGCTACTACCGCCGGGAAACCCTGTCAAGGAGGTTCTTAATCGAATCTACCTGATCACAGGTACGGTAGTTTAATACCTTTTAACGGTCTTCACCGACCGGAGGTAAAACGCTACCGAGTTAGGATGAAATGTTCAAAGCCATTTTATCCGTGTCTATACATGTTGCTACATATCAAGAAGGTGGCGTAGCTGTGATACCGATGTCGATTCAGAAGTCACAAGAGCACAAGATGGCGATAATCAAGATACCTAAGAATGTAAGAATGTAATAGGTCATCTTAGTCACAAGGAGTACAGATGAAGATCTCAAGCACTCAAAGTCAAATGACAAATGCTCAAGATAAAGATCACGAAAGCATGAAGGAACAAAGTTGTTACAAACAAGATCAAGACCAAAGCAGGAAGATCTCCTCTACAAGAATGTATTCACTCAATCATCTTATGCTTTTTAAGCTTTTTAAGATGACCGATACATTGGGGGAGATTGTTAGCCCTATATTTTATATAGTCGAACAAGAATGTAATAGGTCATCTTAGTCATTAAAAGGTCTTGTATTGTAATAGGTTAGTCGGGAAAACCGGGCTTGGACTTTAAGCTAATATTGTATAAGTTAGGGGCGTAAGCCCAAAACAAAGCCAAGCCCGGCCCAAGATGAAGCCCACAAAGGCCTTAGAGCCGTGGGGTATATAACCCTCTTTCACATGTGAAAGAGGGTGTTGGTTCATTTCATTAAACACATAGTTTTAGTGTAAACCTTCCACTTCTCTCTCTACTTTCTCTTTCTACTTTTCTTCTCTTTCTCTCTCTAAGAATCTTTTGTTATGGATTAAATGGGAATAACACCATCGATCCTCGTGATCAAGAAAAAACTACGTTTACATGTCCATATGGAACGTTTTCCTATCGTAGAATGCCATTCGGACTTTGCAATGCACCAGGAACCTTTCAAAGGTGCATGATGGCTATTATTCATGATATGATCGAGAAGACGATGAAAGTCTTCATGGATGACTTTTCGTGTTTGGTGATTCGTTCACTTCGTGTTTATCCAATCTTGATAGAATGTTAAAACGTTGTGAGAAAACCAACCTTGTGCTTAATTGGGAAAAATGTCATTTTATGTGTAAAGAAGGAATCGTCTTAGGCCACAAGGTCTCGAAAGGGAGGATTGAGGTAGATAAAGCTAAGATAGACGTCATCGCCAAATTACCTCATCCCAAAACCGTTAAGGGAGTTAGGAGTTTCCAAGGCCACGCAGGCTTTTATCGTCGATTCATTAAAGATTTCTTAAAAATATCTCGACCCATGACACACCTTCTTGAGAAAGATGTTCTTTTCATCTTCAATGAGGATTGTGTTCGAGCTTTTGAGACTTTGAAAAGGAAACTAACCAAAGCTCCAATTCTTGTTGCTCCAAATTCGAACCTCCCCTTTGAGCTCATGTGTGATGCTAGTGATTACGCTATTGGGGCCATTTTGGGACAACGTCATGCAAAACACTTCTTGCCTATTCACTATGCTAGCAAAACGATGACCGACGCTCAAATGATATACACTACAACGGAAAAAGAATTACTTGCCGTGGTGTATGCTTTTGAAAATTTCCGACCTAACCCCGTTTTGACTAAAAGCATAGTGTATACGGACCATTCGGCTATCAAGTTCCTCTTCTCTAAACTTGATGCAAAGCCAAGATTGCTTCGTTGGATTCTCCTCCTACAAGAATTTGATGTCACCATACTTGACAAAAAAAGGAGCCGAGAATCTTGTGGCCGATCATTTCTCTCGTTTGGAAGATCCTCACCAAAGTGTGAACGAGAACAAGAAAATCATCAAACATTTCCTCTCGAGACACTTGGTGTAGTGAATTCCAAGGAAGACTCATCTACCCCATGGTTTGCGGACATTGCAAATTACCATTAGGGGAATTTCATAATCAAGGGTATGACGGCACAACAAAAACGAAAATTCTTGCGTGACGTCAAGTTCTACTTTTGGGACGACCCTTATCTCTTTCGAGTTTGTGCGGATCAAATCATTAGACGTTGTGTGTTTTGCACCGAAGCTACTAATATCCTTAGAGCTTGTCATGAAGGCCGTACGGGAGGTCATCACGGTGTTAAAATCACGGCTAAGAAAGTGTTTGATGCTGGTTTCTTTTGGCCTACTATTTACCAAGATGCACATGAACTTATCAAGTCATGTGACTCATGCCAACGTCAAGGAAAATCATCACAAAAGGATGAAATGCCCCAAAATATAATCCAAGTTTGTGAAATCTTTGAAGTTTGGGGAATTGATTTTATGGGTCCCTTCCCATCATCTCATGGTAAGAAGTATATCCTCGTCTCGGTTGACTACTTATCTAAGTGGGTGGAAGCTAAGGCTTTGTCTACGAATGATGCTCGTGTTATGGTCAAGTTCTTGAAACAATTTTTCTCCCGGTTTGGAACCCCTCGTGCAACTATAAGCGATCGTGGAACCCATTTTTTTAATGAACAATTCGAAAAGGTTCTAAAGAAATATGGGGTTACACATCGTCTTTCTAAGGCTTATCACCCACAAACGAGTGGGCAAGTCGAGGTTTTAAACCGAGCTTTGAAGAGAATTTTGGAAAGGTCGATTTGAGAAAACCGGTGCTTCATGGTCCGACAAACTTGATGACGCTTTATGGGCCTTTCACACCGCTTATAAGACCCCAATCGGGTGCACTCCTTATAAGTTGGTGTATGGAAAGAATTTCCATTTACCTATTGAACTTGAACACAAGGCATATTGGGCCCTAAAGCATGCAAACTTTGATTTAAAGACCGCGGGATACCAACGGAAAATACAACTTAATGAATTGGATGAATTACGTGATAATGCTTATGAAAATTCATTAATTTTTAAGGAAAAGACTAAAAAGTTCCATGATTCAAATATTAAAAACCGGGTTTGTAACGTTGGTGATCAAGTGTTACTTTTTAACTCTCGTTTGAAGATATTTTCAGGAAAATTGGAATCCCGTTGGTCGGGTCCATACACCGTCACACAAGTTTTTCCATATGGGACCATCGAGCTAGCTCGAAATGATAGACCTAACTTCAAGGTGAATGGACATAGGCTCAAGCACTACTTTGGTGGGGAAGTCCCTTCTTTGGACGACCTCGACCAAGTCACTTCCCCAATAATAATTAGTATTGAGGGGATCGAGTCGAGCTCATGACTCGGTAATAAAAAACGAGGTGCCTCGTAGGGGGAGATCCCATGCTTATCCATGTACATATTATCGCTTTCTAATGTAGCTAATGTGAAGGGATTTGTGCCCTTCCAACTCGTTATCTCGTGGTTGTTTGTGAATGTGTTATCTAGATCATCATCACCACCACGGTTGAAGACTCTCGTGTTCGTTTACGTGAGCCTCAATCGTTTTCTTGAAGAAGAATTTTCCGATATCCAAATGAAATATCCTTTTATCGTTCTAACAAAGGTCTTTTAGCACATTTCATAAATGGCTTAAGATTTAATTGTTACTTACCCTCTCCATGCTAGATTAGGCATTCGACTTCGTCTCTAGTATGGGGGTATCTTACCCTTAGACTCGAAACATTAAGGACAATGTTTAACTTTAGTATGGGGGGATGAATAGTTACTTGCCTTGCTAAATTTTCACGCTTTCCAAAGTTTATATTTTTGTTTATCGTTTTGATGCAAAATAAGGCTAAAAATGGCCAAATTTTAAAATTTTCTCATGTTTTCATAAGTGTTTAAGACACGAATGTAGATTTTCCGATGGCGAGAATAAGAGTAATTTTTGACTCATCCGTGCGTGTTGAGCACTTAGCTTCGATTCCTTAACTATGTTTAGGCTAAGTCTCTTAAATGAGGACGAGAAATAATAGAGTTAATTATAAGTTACTATGCTAAACGTAGAGTATTTATATTCTTTCAAAAACTCATGTGTTCTAATAGTTTGCTTATTCTCCCTTCGCTTGAATAATAACTTTGCTAATAAATATTGACTTAGAGGTTTAGTCTTGATTGTTGGTTTCTAGTTTTTTCTAGTAGCTTCCATGTAATTAAATTGGGAAAACATTTGAGAATCGCTAGTGTCACGGTTTTGAAGTATTGGCACCCCGAATAATCGAAAGCTTCACCTAATAATAATTTTAAGTGCTCACTCACCTAAATTAATAAAAAATTCGAAGCTCACAAGGCCGAAAAATCTATGCAAAAAATGAAAGTGAAAGCCTTAAACTTTGAAGCTTTAAAGATCCAAAATTACGTTTTACGTTGAGGATATACTTCTTTGGACATAATAAACACCTCATCGCGAGGTAAAATAAAAGGCAAGGCAAGACCAAAGCCCTAAAAAGCGGAGGTAAACCTATGATAATAAGGCCCATCCGTTAGGGGACGTATAAAAGTCTTGGTAATAAGTCTCATGTTCAAAACCGTTATAAAACCGTGTTTATCGAATCTCACTTGTTGACTTAAATTTTTGACATCGTTGTATATCAGGAGAGGCTATTAATTCGATGGTTTTGGTTTATGACTCTATTTTTGGACCTTAATCTCTATCTACGCATAAGTAATAAATGTATCCTCGTGATCATTCAAGACAAAACTAAAATATAAGAGATACCACTTAGGATGAAGGGAGTCTACGTACGTGATTAGGACATTTGAGTAGTGTTAGCATTACTAACTTATAATGACAATGATCTCGTTACACGCTTAGCATGGAATTGGGTGAAATTTGAGGACGACGAATTTATCTCTATGAGGCACTCAAATGTTCTTATTCTATGAACCTAAACGTCCCATTTTGCGATGAAAATCATACATTATGTCTAAAACACAAAGTAGTATTAGTGTACTTTACATTTCAATAAAAGTTGATAAAATGAATTTTGGAAATGCTATGATACTTTATTCTAGCATTGCGTGAGAGCACGACAATGGTCTAGTATGGGGGAGTGATGAGACTGCAATTATACATGGTCTCATCATTCTTTTTGGGCTTTAAAATGATAAAAATGTCATAAAATACCATATTATGTGCTTGTGTTTGTTACTTATGTATTTTAGGTATGGATATCGTGAAAAAGACAAAATATCACAAGAAACAAGCAAAAACAAACACGAGAAACGAAGCCGCACAATGAACAGGGCCGTAGTTGTGATTTTCCAAGAAAAAGTCCTTGAAGAATTGAAGATGTACAAGAAAGGTCCTTCATCATTTAAGAAATGACACTTTATACCCTTGTATATTCATAATTACAATTTTGGTCCCTAAAGTTTGTCAAAATTACAAAAAGGGTCCCTCAACTTTGAATAATTGGCAAGAGTAGTCCCTACAAAATGAAGACTTGTCACTTTTAGTCCTCCTGAAAGTCAACCATACAAGTGAAGACCTTCAAGTTTCAAGACATGTCAAGAATAGCCCTTCAAATATCAAGAAATAACAAAACAAGTCCTTTAAAACACTTTGGAAAAGTATTTGTGGCCAAAGTATGAAAAGTAAAACTTCATTTACAAAGGAAATGGAACTAATGGCTGATTAAACTTGATATACCAACTCTGCCAAAAACAAAGGACCAAAGCTACCAAGACAAGCATACTTAAACCACCACTCACCACACGACACCTCACCCCACCAGCCACATCACCACTCCACGTCACTCTCCACTTTCGGATTAATTAATAATAACATTCAAAATATTATTAATTATCCTAAAGCGCGCCAAACACATTTACTAATATTCCAACAAGATTAAACTGGTGTTCTTAGTTCATGAACACGAATTGGGCATTTTGGATTAAGTGACAATTAGACCCTAAGACCTTCTAATTTTATGATTAAGGTATCACTAATAATATCCACATCACCAAAACACACTTCACTCCCTTGGTCACCTCCCACGTGTCACCATGAGGAGTGTCTTCCACCTCCAAACAAAATATAAAAATGCATAAACGGTTTGGAAAGTTTTTACTTGGTCCCTACTTCAAAACCAACGCCCAAGATCACTCTTGGACAGCTTTGCATCCACAAAACACCAAGACATAGTCACATGAACCTCAACAGCCAAATTCGACAAGGGCATACTTGGAAGTTCACAAGCTAGGGTTTTGCTTTCTTCTTTATGTTTCTAGAATAGAAGTAGTAGTATAATAGGAGTCCTCAACATGTGAGAGACCCTTGTTCTTAATTTTTCATTTTGTCAAGCCTTGTAAATCCCTTTTTCTGTTAATGAAAGTTGTGGTATTGTGTTGTGATTGAAAACCTGAGTTCCATTATCTTATTATTGTTTTAAGTCTTTGTTGTCACGAATTTGGTTAAACAAAACCTTGCGTCAATCCAAGAATATCCTAATAGCTTGTTATACATTTTTCTTTGAGGATAAAGAAAAGTTGGTGTGTGCTTGTGAGAGGATTGCTCATTGAGGTGTTTCTTTAAGTGACATAAGTCACATTCAAACCAGCTTAAACAATTGGGAAGTGTGTTTCAACAGCTTGGTTATTTGAGCTTACGATTGATCATAACCTCCTAATCTTGACTGATTAAGGGGTAGTGAGGTTGTAAGGGAGGATTCAATACTTGTGAGGACCTAAGTGTTGCAAAGATTTGACCTTTTTGCCACTTTATTCAGTTACTTGTGCTAACCATAGGTCCAAGCCTTGGGCTGTGATTTTCTTTGGTCTTAGCAGGGGGAAGCTGGTGCTTGTTTTGCTAGCACCAAAGCTCTTTGATTCCAAGGTGTAGATGTACATCTTGGAGGTTTGAATACTCACTCCTTCATTTTTCTGTTTAACAAGTGCATGCTATATGATTTGGTGTTTCATACTTGGAAGTTGTGTTCTTTGTGTTTGAATCAGTCACATAGGTTCATAGGAAGTTATTTAAGTGATAAAATTGTACGCTATAAGGTTAAAATCAAAAGTTACTTTGAAATCAGTTGGATTAAGGGTTGGTTGGATTTGTCTGATAATAGGGATTAAGGCCTTTGACCATTGGTTCTTTTGTTCTTGCTTCATTTCTTTACTCAGTTTAAGTGGTTTTTGCTATTTGCTAAGTGTTAAAAACAGATAAACAAGAAATTGCATTCAACTATTTTTATGCTTAAAACAAGGTCAAACACATCAGTAGATCTCATTTGTTTGTTTGTTGGTTTTAAAGTCTGAAAATTGGTTTGCTTATAGTTTTTGTGGGTGTTCATCTCTATATAATCTGGTTTTACACTTTGGGGGCTTATAGAAAAAGTTATAGCTTATTGAATCTTACATTTTTGGTTAAATACATCAGTGATATGCATACTTTATGATTTGCCATTGTTGAACTGAATTGTGTGGTTTTCTGCTTGTAACTTGTTCTTTGGTGCCTACTTGTTGTGTTTTAAGTGTTTGCAGCTTATTTCACAAGCTCATAAGCTCACCTGGCTTATTGAGCTTTCTGACTAAAAATCAGGCAAGCTCATCAACTGGTGAGGCTTGTTCACTGGCTATTGAACTCAAAAGCTTCATCCATTAAAGCTATTTCACTGCTTTAAACAGCCTTAAAAGCCATAAGTCCAAGAAAACAAAGTTTGACTTTTGTTGACTTTGGTCAACAAGCTTATTGAATCTGTTTAGCTTATTAGTGTGTGCAACAACTTTAAATTTGTAATAGGTGTCATTTTTCTCAGCTTAATATCAATATTGGAAGTTTGCAGCTCTTTCGGTTAAGCTTTTACTAGGAAATCAGCTTATTGTGCTTTTTCAGAGTGCTTATTGCCTTCTACAACTTATTTGACTTAACTTTTTGGAAATTTTATTGTTGATTATTCTTAGTTAAGCCATTTAGAAGCTTTTGCAAAAAGAATCAAGTCCTGAGGTGGTCTAGAACTCAAACACGACTATTTTGTCGTGTAGTGAAAAAGTACTTTGCTTATTTCTGGCTTATTCAGTGAGCTTTTTCAAAATTTCTTTTTACAGTTATCTTTATAATCCCAAGAGAAGGTTGTGTGTTGAATTTCAGCTTATGGCATCAGTTTATAGCTTTATGGGCTTAATGGCCCATTAAGGATAAGCTTATTGATTCATAAGCTATGATAAGCTCACTTTCAGCTTTTGGGCCTTTAGAGTTTTTTGTGATTATTTGGGAATTTTTAGAGTAATTTTCATTTTTGCCTAGATTTGTGTGAATCCGCGTTTTTCGTCTTGGTGTAATTTTTACCGTAATCCGTCATTTTCTTTTCCCCTTTTTCTCTCAATATTAATCCAAAACTTACAAATTAAACACACACTTTAGTCCTCCTTGGTGAACGAACTTATGTGGGTCATTAGTGCTTGATTTTCCTAAATCATTCACTTAATACTTACCATTTATACATTGTTTTCCTAAACACGTATTCATACCACAATCAAACTTTCACGCAGTCGTTCTTGGTCTTATTTCACCACATTTCATATTCAACCCGTACCATGATTAATCAGTCATGTACTTCATCTCACATATTCTTCATCACATTATAACACATAAGAACACACAAAGCACATAATTCAAGAAATCCTATACACAAATTAAAGTTCTACGGGTGACACACAAAGCACAGTATTACAGTTTCCCCTCCTTTTAAAAATCTCGTCCCGAGATTTAACGTTCGGTCTCTCTACTGATATTCACAAACAAAAGGGGACACTTTACTCTCATATGGCCCTCCCGTTCCCAGATAAATTCTGGACCACGCTTGGTATCCTATCCAATATTCCAATCACTCAAGTGAACTCAACGTCATGCTTAATTTCTCTCATACATTAACTCTAGCATTTCTGCTATGATTTCTATCACAAGCCCTAACAGCCCATACTCTCTACAAATTTTCTATCATCCAAAGGTTCTACCAACCTTAATCACATCTAATGGCATATGCAGGATTGCATAGCCAAACACTTCTCATAATCATCACATGAAACATGTCATACTCATTATTCACAACTCTGCTTGTCCACACATTGGCACAAAGCAAGTTAACCATCTTACCCCAAACCCAAACATCAAATCTACATGAGCCTCACCCGTCCTCGAGGAAGCCCCTCAGAACCATAAGTTGTGTAACAACGTAACTCATATCTTAACCTCGCAACTCATCAAACAAGAATTGTCTTGAAATTAAGATATAAATTGATACAAAACTTATTGTTTGAAGCATCTGTACGACTTTAGGTTTACTCATACTTGATCACTATCATTAGATTCTTAGAAAATCTCTATCTCATTCTACATCATACATGACCAATCCTACCTAGGATCTCAAATGGTCTGAACATCTCTAGGTGCTAACTTACCTTTCATACTAACACATGCTACACCTTTCTCTAGGCGAGACTTTCCCTTAGTCATGATCACTAACTTTTAGCTCTAAAAGTTTCCCGTCCAATATCAATCTACTAACTTGACAATCTCTTGGCTTCCTCAAGCCATTCCTTTCTCACTACCACTTTTCGATTGTCCCTTCATAATCTTAAGTCCATACCATCTTACATTCTGAAACCTCAGCCTACAAAATAGGCGACCATATTTCATTCCATACACTTCCTCAATGAAGCATATCTCATACTAAATGATAATTGTCTTTATAGGAGACTCTTCCCACCAAAGTGAGTATCTCAAATATCAATAATACTTCTCACACATGCTCTAGGCGTCTATTCTACTATGTAAATAGTTTGCTCATACTAACCATTAGTCTATCAATGGTAGACCGTTTATAACCACTCGCGTACCTCATTACTCCTACATTTGTCAAAAATCTCTATATGACATTTCATATCCATTAGGAATACTTTACACAAGAATCACATATTATATATCATCTCATCTATCCGCAGCCTTTCCAACTTCTCCACTACGTGACTTCTCGCTTTACCAGATAATAGAATGAATAAGTCAGTCTATCGACTATCACCCAATTCTCATCGTAGCTACTTCTCCACCTCATTGCATATCTCCTCTACAATTAACGTCCTTACATCGTCTTTCCAAGACACTAAGTTCTATATAGGTAGTAAAACCTCCACTTCCTTTTCTCCATTTGATAGTCCAAGCCACGCAACATAAATGTTGACGCGTTCTCTGCTTTAGACAACTCAACTCATGCCACTAACATCTTCCATCTAACCCATCTTAACACGTCATTCATAGAGCTTAAGTTTGTCTTAGCTTCACTTCCTCTCATACTCCATGTCTCATTGACTATGCTTGCTTTTCCCAGATGGTACTTAGCCTTGCAATTATTGTCACCACTTAACTCCATCCATCACCTATGTCTAATGTTCAATCAAGATGATTGAATATGTGTTGGAGACGTTCATGATTCATATAGATCATTCTCTATGTCTCGTACACCAAATGCCTCTAGCATTCTAGGAAAATCTACCAACCCAGCTTCGCTTCCTTAGTCTTATAACTCTTCCAAGATCTCCAGTTTCCCGTAAGTCTCCTTTCCTCCTCATCCTCGCACACATCCTAATCCTTCTTCCATGTATCTCATCCTTCACGAAGCCGTCCAGTCCTTCCGGTAATGCCAAGATCGGCTCATTACCCACGCTAGTTCTTTAGCCTCTAAAACGCTTCCTCACCCTGTTTTGCTTCAACCTTGTTGGTTCCAACTAAATGCCATCATCTCTAACTACCTACCCTAGTAACCAGCTTCCTAAAACTCACACTGGAAAGTCTCACGTATAATTCCTTCCTAAACAACTCCAAAACAAACTCATAATTCGCCTCACACTCTTTCTTAGACTTCGAGTAGATCAAGATGTCGTCGATACTCACGATGACAACTTTTCTATATACTGTCATGTACACTCGGTTCATTGACTCCATGAAAACTGCTAGTTCTTTGGCGAAGCCAAAAGCATAACCGTAAGCCCAAAGCGTCCATACAACATCCTTAACAATTTCAACTACGTCATCCTTGCACCCTCTCTTGGTGGCAATACAAACAAATTTCTACCTCGTTCTACTCGTGAAAATCTACACATATTCTAAAAGACCAATACTTCCTATTATCAAACCATTCTAACGCTTTCCACATCCCATTTACCACTCGGAAACTTAGCCTTTACCTTGCATCCCTTGTAACTATTCTAACAACTCTTGCCTTTAAAATCATTCCCACGACTCTTTCATTTAAAATCATTCCAATAACTATTACCTTTGGTTCATTCCAACAACTCTTGCCTTGGAAAGACACTAACTACAACTCATCTTGCTTCTCTTACTAGCTCTATTCATGGTTCTACTTCACAATGATAGGTAAACCTACTAAAATTTAGGAAACTTTAGGAAAACTTACATATCTTACGGACATCATAAATACCTTTGGGATATCACATCCCCTTCCAACATCTTTATGGCACGTTACTTGTGCCAATATCCATACTCTACACAAATATCTATTCATTTCCCTTGGTACTCCTAAGAGACCACATATCCACATTAGTTCGTCTTTCTACGAATTTCTAACTCTTTCCCCATCACTAAGTGCATTCCAACTATTTTCTCATGGCCACTAACTCGGCCTTCTATTTCATAACTAGCTCTATTGCATAACTATATCAACTATCTCATATGACTATATCAATACTCTTATGCCCAAAGGCACCATATCTATAGAGGAATGAAAACCTCACAGTTCTATCAACGTAACTTCTTCTTTTACTATCTCAACCTCTTAACCTTGACGTAGAAGGTTCTCGAATACTTCTACCAAAATCTACTCATTCATTATTCACTATTCTGAATATATAAGAAACACTAATTATATAGGGGAATTCAACGGTATCCTATACCTATACTCTTTACACTACGACAAATAAAATATGGCATAGGTATACAGTAAGGAGAGGGAATCACACTACAATGCACGATAACACATAGGAAGAATATCAAAGAAAAAATGTACATATAATCTGGCAAATAAGCATTAAAAGTTGCATTAAGGTCACAAGTACGTACATGTGGTGCATTTATAATTATGTTGGCCACCATAATTATAACTGCATCATCTAATGCGTGTACTTACTTCCACAAATACCCTTTTCAATGACACCATACGATACACATAATATAACCGAAACACAATGAATATCAGCAAGCACATAGCGTCCTAATAGAGAAACTAATAGTGTAATAACTTCCAAAACTACGAGGTGTCATAAAACAAAATCCAACAATGACTAGCGTGGACGACTATGGTTCAACCCACACTAGTCTAAAATTCGAAAAGAAAGAAATATATGACTATGTATGGATGACTATGGTTCAATCCATACTAGTCTAAAATTCGAAAAGAAATAAACATATGGCTAAGAATGGACGACTATGGTTCAATCCATACTAGTCTAAAATTCGAAAAGAAAGAAACATATGACTAAGTATGGATGACTATGGTTCAATCCATACTATTCTAAAATTCGAAACAAACATATAATATCGAAACATGCGCACAAGATAGATAAGCAATTAGTCTGAAACAAGTCATCATAAATAAAAAATCAACAATATTCAAAAGAACATCAATCGCAAAGGATCCTAAAACAAAACATGCTAAAATGATATACTCGCATCCTAATATATCCACTATTCGATTTAAACCTTAAAGTACAACTGTTAACCACATAAGATTCAAGCTAGCAAGAGGTGATCCGGAGGTCGGGGAGGATAAAAGAAATGTTTAGACATTTTTAGAGAGAGAAAGTAAAGCTTGAATGTAGTGTGTGTATTTAGAAAGAAAGTGAAATACACAAAGAATGAAAAGCCTCACCCCTCCATGGAAGTATGGAGGGGTATATATAGCCTTGTCACACACGAACTATTCTAACTTAACAAAACTAGTCCCTGCGTGTGTGGCTATATCAAACTAATGTAATTCCGTAAATGGCGCTCACATTTTAGGGCTAACAATCTTCCCCCGATGTGGAGACATACGGAATTACTTACAATGTTCCTAACAAGTACAAATACAACAAAATAAAGTCTTCCAAGGCGCTTCCAATGCTGAGGATGTCTTATAAGTCTTCTGGTCTTCATAACTTGTACCTCAGCTTGAATCCTTTTTGTCTTTGCTTGTTGTGGAACAATTGTAATATGCATGATTTGGATTAACTTCCCCCCAATTCATGCAGCATGTATTGAAAAAATTTCTTCATAGACTTCTTTTTGACGAAGTTTCTGAATCAGCTTCTCCCCAAACCAATGTATGTATCTTAAGCAGATTCTGACACTTTGATGTAGTTTGAACAATCTTCTAGCTCATCGGTTTAAGTGCACAGCGGAAATTTGTAGAAGAACCACACCAAATAACACTACTTCTATACTGTTTCATGTCGTTTAGGTTTTGGTGATAGTCCGTTTGGGGTAACATGCAGGAAATCAGCAACAATTCTTCTCACGCCTGCAGAATACTTCATAAAAATCATATAAAGTGAAGTAGATACCATTCCATGTACACTACTTCCCCCTGGAAGTTGATCCGATTACTTCAAAGTACACGGTCTTCCCCCATGATGATTTCGAACTCTCGGAAGCATCATTATCGTGGACGTCCATATACTCGAGAAGTTCTTAGTCTTAAGCAAATGTATTGGAAAGTTTTGAAAGTCATTGAGAAACTTTGAAAAATTTTGCTTAGACTATGAAGTACCATTGTCGTTGTGAAGCTCACAAATACCCCGTGAGAATTGATTGCTGATTCCATCTCTCTCTGTCTAACTTACCAACCTCGAATTCATTCGGCTATATGTTGTGACCACATGTGAAGTAAACCCGATATTGCAAACTTGAAACTGAAGTACAATCCCCCAAATTTGTTACTTAAGCTTGCACTTGTGTCGATTGAAGAACGATGCAGAAACAAGTCTCTTATACCTCTTGAAGTTATCCACACGAGCAACTGCGTGTGACACCCAAAAATGATAGTTATCCATGTCGTCGACCATCCACCCCTTGACAGTGGAAACTAGATAATTCAAGTCTCAATCATAAATTTTATCGCCCAAGCAAGTCATCAATCGATAGACTGGGTTTGAAGAAAAGGGGTAGAAAAATAGAAGGAAGGCTCGATGATGAAATAAGTAGACGCCTTCATGAAATCCCACTTCAACTTCAAATAAAGAATATCAAATCCACTTCGTGATCACTTGTCTTTGTAGAATCAAAACTAGCCTTGTCGTTAAAGTGAATCTTATATCGGATCGTTTTAGCGTTAAGTGTTTTGTTTGCTTTGGTGTTGTGTGTGAATGTCGTTAATCTAGAACAAATTATGAGATGAATTGTCATTAAGGGACAAAATTTGTCTAGGTAACTTGTCTTTTAAGCCCCAACGTCAGTCATATGCCCCACTGATGCGCGGATCGACCTCCGTGGTGAGGTCGTCGAGAATTTTTCGAAAATATTAGGTTTAAAACCTAGAATTTTCTTTGTCGTTGAAGCACTTTCGATCAAATTTTTTTCGAAAATATTAGGTTTAAAACCTAGAACTTTCTTTGTCGTTTAAGCACTTTCGATCGAAACATACCAAATACCTGATATCGAAAATAATGTCAACATAGCCTCATTACAAGTTTACACATATCTTAAATTTGGCAAGCATAGGAAATCCGGCCTTTTAGTTCCACCAATCTCGGCCCACGAATAACTTATTATGGCATTCGGCTCAAAGAAAACAAAAAAAAACAACCATGAGGCCTGGCCCAATTAGTGAAGAATACCCGATGTGATCTAGAGATATATATTACTATAACCCTAATCTTTCTCCACAAATTAACCCTAATCATATACTCAACCGCCTACATTTTCGATCTTTCTATCTCTCTTCAATAAATATCATCGTCTAGATATCAAATCAGATCCAAAACTTATTTCATCCACCCTTATCATCTAAAACATCAATCTCAACTTCTCAACCATATAGTATCATAGAACACCCACGAAATCTTATGGCTTTATAGGCCAAATCCTAAACCGTATGTAGATCATTTCATCAGATTCAAGTCGATGTGTATCATGTGGCTTAAAGATCTCGAAGGGGGTCTTGGGTAAGGTTGTAGATAAGTTTTATGTTGATTGACTTGAATCGAAATAAATGAGAGCAAAACTCTTTAGTTTATGTTCTTCTTTTTTATTCGAAAATAAATGAAAGGGTCTTTTAAAACGTAGATCTGTGATGATTATTATTTTGTAGTAGATCTTAATGATCTCGACTTGCATGTCGAAACACAAAATAAATCTGAGATCTATTTTTTTAATCTGTTTTGAGTCTAGGTTCGAGTCTTGATTGTTGAATATGGAGATGGAATGATTAGACGAGACGATGGGATAGGATAGATTTGGGTTTTGATTGGTAATAGATCTCGGGTTTTTTAAACTTGTCTGGTCTGGGTATGTTTAAACATAGTCTTGCGATGTTTTCTAAGAAAAAAATGAGTCATCGCAATATTCAGAGTCAACATCTCATCGCAATCAGTTCCACTCCATCGCAATGATATTTTTTCCATCGCAATATGCATCAAAGACTGTCCATCGCGATGTATTCACTTCCATCGGAATGTCATCGTGAAAATTTTGGCAGCATGACGACTTAGAATACCATTGCGATGAGTCAACCCACCCATCGCAATGAGTCCCATCGGAATGGGTCCCAACGCAATGAGTCAGTCAAACCCATCGTAATGTGCCAAAAAAACCCCATCGGAATAAATCTGAAAAAGAAGCCGTCGCAATATGTCAAAAATAACCCATCGGAATGAAGCCTGCTGAAAGTAGCCATCGGAATGTAACTTTGTATCCCATCTGAATATGTCATCTGAATCACAACAGGGTTTTTGACCAACTTTTTGGCAACCCCCAAAAAAATGGATCTGGTCTCTTTTTCCAATCTGACCCCCTTTTTTTCAGATCAGGGATTTTTTAAAAGTTTTATATGGGCAGAAATAGCAACTGACGAAAAAATGGATGAAAAAAGAACGAAACAGAGAAAATCATGAAAAATACTGACTTTGACTTTGACAGTCAAAACAAGACTTTGACAATCAAAAGTAAGCCACTAGACTTGTGACGAGAATAAAACATGAACGTTTGATGTTATGGACTATTTTAGACAAAAAAAATAGATGTGTGGACTGAATAACCAAACACGACTTTTCCCAGCTTACAACATAAGCAGAAAATAAGCATGAATAAGCCATGAACACCATAGTATAAGCAAACACAAACACAAAACACCCCCAGTTAGCTCTAATACCAATTGTTAACCACATAAGATTCAAGCTAACAAGAGGTGATCCAGAGGTCGGGGAGGATAAAAGAAATGTTTAGACATTTTTTGAGAGAGAAAGTAAAGCTTGAATGTAGTGTGTGTATTTAGAGAGAAAGTGAAATACACAAAGAATGAAAAGCCTCACCCCTCCATGGAACTATGGAGGGGTATATATAGCCTTGTCACATACGAACTATTCTAACTTAACAAAACTAGTCCCTGCGTGTGTGGCTATATCAAACTAATGTAATTCCGTAAATGGCGCCCACATTTTAGGGCTAACAACAACTACTTCCAGGACTCCTAGGTTATAGTCTAGATTAAGCCATCCAATTCTCTATAACCTTGGCTCCAACTACCAATCTGTAACACCCCACCAAGGCGGAAATGCGAGGTGTGACATTAAAGAGTAATAACAAGAAACCAAACATCTCTATAGAGAAGTACTAACAGTGATGCAAAACAATAACCTCCAAAGTCTCATGAATAAAACTTCAAATGATAAAGTACGAGTGGTAAATGGGTCACCACTTACAAATGTCTTACAAACCCAAATCCTAAACAGTCATAAAATCAGAACATGAATATCCAAATAAA
Organism: Glebionis coronaria; assembly: GCA_025667525.1. Classification (NCBI taxonomy): domain Eukaryota; kingdom Viridiplantae; phylum Streptophyta; class Magnoliopsida; order Asterales; family Asteraceae; genus Glebionis; species Glebionis coronaria. The sequence goes on along the minus strand of CM046879.1, from coordinate 188,497,089 downwards.
ATAGAGTCAGAATTAACTTCAAAAGCTCTAAAGTCTCGTACTACATTCACCTAGCATCAACTCTTAGAACCCGATGTACCTGGAAACGATGCTAAAATACGTCAACATAAAGTTGGTGAGAGTCATTGGTTTAAGACACAAAATAAATCCTTGTGTTACACTCATCATCAAATCAAATAATTTATCATTATGGACAACAATTACTATATGTAACCAAACAAGCATATAATCATAACACTGAGATGGTACGTGTCTCTCCACTCCATAATTCACATCACACTGGGTAGGCGTACCCATCCGCTCCGATAACAATATCACATATCAAGCAAGTCACATAATAGCACATTGATGTCCATACATTTTAAAACATAATTCCACAACACATACTACCACAAGCATCATTTTCATCCCTTATAAAGTAAAACATGTAAAAAACAAGGGACTATAAAACTCACCTTGCGAATAGCAATCCAAAAGTCTCCTCACGAACAAAAATTATCTAAAGCACACATACAAAATAACACTCGTCAACATTGACTCTAGGACTCAAATCCTTTATCAATGTAATAATCGTATGATGGATACATCTCAAGTTCTATCCCAAATCAGCCCTATGTTAACCCTATAAGTGTCCATTATACCAAAATACCCAAAACACGAGTTTAAGACTTTTTGTCCAAAAATTTACATTGAACCCGACACTTGTGCAAATATTTCGACCAAGCCACTGACCTCAAACGACTATAAGCTCAGTAAATTTGAAAAATAGACTCCGAGTATATAATTTTAGGTTTTTGAATCACCCAAAAAGCTTTAAAAACAAATAAGTTATGACCAAAATAATTTTACCCAAAATCTGTCCAGACATGTGCGACGGTTTCTTTGACAGTTTAGCGACGGATTCTAGCAGATTAGCGATAGTCTGGCTGAATTAACCCTAATCCGATTTTAATCCTTAAAAACCCCTCATTAATTACTTAATCCAAGCCCTAATTTACTTTAATAGCAGAAAATCAAAAACCCTAAACCATCACATGATTATAACAAGATTAAATTAATAAAAACAAGAATTAAATTAAGAATTTTACCTTAAATTGATCAAAACCAAGATTTTTGAAAGAAACCCTAATTTTTCCTTAAACCATTATCGGTCCCCTTTTTCTTGATAGTGAAAAATCTGATTTTTTTGCTAGTAGTGTTTGTATTTATACTTTAGAGAAATCCTAATTAAATTCTAATTCTAATGGGCTTTTACCTATTCTTTTTTTTTTCTTTTCTTTTTCAACCGATTGTTATAAAAATTTTACCAAAAATAATATTTTTTTGTTTATTTATATATTTCGTTTTTTATTAGTAATTTCCTTAATTATATTTTATTTTATTAATCTCCTAATTAATTAATTAAATCTAAATCTTCTAACTAATTAGTTAAATTACTACAAATAAAACTACACAAATTTCATTCTAAAAAATTCATTCTTATAAAATCCTTAGCTTAAATCTATTAAGCTATTACAAACTTCCAACTTATAAGCTGTTGGGAATTAATTTGATGATACAATAACAAGAATAATGAAACAAGAGGGCTTATATGCAAATATTAAGAAGTATAAGAATATGGAGACCATCTACATAAGGAAGAGGAATAAAGTGCAAAAGATGGAAGGACTCCTAGTGTAATTAGATTTCTTGTAAAGAGATTTATGTGTAGTATATAAACACACACCATGCATAGGTTTAATAATTCAATTATTCACAATGTAAACCTAAAGTGTCTTCGTCTTCTAGGCGTGGGATTAAATGTATACACGCCTAGAGGTTACTTGTAATCGTTTGGAATAAAGTAAATGTTGGAGAGAATTCGTTTGTTGTTTAAACACCTTGTTTATGTGTCTTGTTAAATTCCGCTATGTTTATCATATGAACAAGATGCATATCCTAGTAAGCTTAATCGATCCATGAATAATAGATTCCACAGTTGGTATCAGAGCTTGTTGAGGAACTTTGATCTAGAAGAACAATAAACCCTAAAAACACCAAAACCCTAAAACCAGAAAAGATGTCTGCTATAGAATCTTCTTCCTCATCAAACCAAAACCTAAAAATCCCCATGCTCGACCCTGACAACTTTGAACAATGGAAGTTCAATTTTGAACAAAGCTTCAAATTCATGATCATACTCTCTGGGAAATTATTGAATAAGGACATTAATTCGATAAAGCAGCTAAGATTGATGCTGCTATTGCAACAAGGACTACCAATGGTTCTACTGCTGAAGAGCGTAGAGAAAGACCTGAGGATGGAAGAGCTGTCTCAACTGCTGATATAGCCAAAAGAAGGAATGACAAGAAGACACTTAAGCATTCTCAAACTCTCTCTAGGTCCAAACAATCAGCATAAGTATAGAAGCTTTGAGTCTTCCAAAGAACTTTGGGCAGCTCTTCAAGTCAACTATGATGGTAATGATGACACTACCAAAGAAAATAAGAAGAAAATCTTGCATGAATATGCTATATTTAAAGATCTTGCCAATGAGAAGCTAAGTGAGGTAAGAAGCAGGCTTCTAGATATTACTAGCAAGTTGACCTTTATGGGAACAGAATATAATGATGAGGACATCATTACTACTTTCCGTAAGAGTCTTGGTGAGGCATGGAAAATTGAAGCTAGGTATATAATTGTTACCAATGCCCATAGGAGTTCTACTTTTGATGACGTCTACAATAAGCTAAAAATCGTAGAGAATGAAATCTTATTGGATCATGGAAGCAAGTCGACATCTGGAAACATGGCTTTCATCTCACATAGTGAAGCTCAAGTCAATGAGAAAGAGTCATATGTGCATCCTGTTACCGGATCACCGTATGTCAGTGGTGGATCAACCTTTGTCAGCGCCTCACATTCAGACGCTGACACATACAATGTTCACTCACCAAGGCTTAAACCTGCTGGTATTGATCTGGATACAGTATGTGCATACATTGTTGCATTGCCCAATGGTTCCTTGATTACATATGAGGATCTTGAGCAAATCAGTGATGAGAATTTGGAAGAGATGGATATTAAATGGAATATGGCACTTGCAAGCATAAGGGCCAACAGATAGAATAGGAGATTTAGAAAGAAGATGACCTTCAATGCTAAAGACATTACTGGATTTGATAAATCCAAGGTTGAGTGTTACAACTGCCATAGGATGGGTCACTTTATGAGGGAATGCAGATCTCCAAGAAGATCTGATGCTGGAAAGGCTTCAAGCCAAGTCATCAAGGTTGAAGAGACAAAGGCTATGGTTGCCATGCAAGACATTGATGGTGTTGGATGGGACTGGAGCTTTTTGGCAAAGGATGTGGAAGAGAATAAGGCTATGATTGTAGAGAAGGTAGAAGAAGAGCATGTTCACTTTGCTCTTATGGCACATTCCTCGTTTTCATCAGATAATGAGGTATATGATGATGCTTACTGTAGAAAAGGCAGTCGTTTAAACACTCAAAAGCTTAACAAAGAAATCTTAAAGTTAAAATCAGATGTTTTTGATGAAAAATGCAGGCTATCAAATTATCAAATGGCACTTGTTCAAACTGAAAAGACTGTAGAGGAATATAAGAAAATGGAATTTGACCTAAAAGATCAAATTAATGTTTTGTCTTATGATCTTAAAGTTAGTGTTGAACTTAGGGATACTCTGATTAAATCCAGAGAAGAAGTACAACTTAAGTTAGATGAGGCCATTAAGGACAAAGAAAATGTAGGGCTTAAAATTAATTTTTTTGATAAAGCCAGCCAAACCCTAGAAAAATGTGTTAGTGAACAAAGAAACCCTAGGGATATGTCTGGGATTGGGATGAATGAATATGTTGATGTTCCTCCACCTGCTAGGAACTTTTATGGTGTTCATAGAAAGGATCTCTCTTGGACTGGTATTCCAGAACTCCAAGAAGAGGAATTTATTCCTCCACCTAGAGTGCTCACCCCTGTTGAGGAATATCAACAAAAGGTGACTGACCTTGAGAAGTGGAAAGTAGACAACCCTTTTTTCTTTGTTAAGAGTGGAATGCTTAGTGAGAGTCCTTTTGAGCCAACACCCATTACTGTGACCAACCCTACCACTGGAAAACCTGTTGACCTTAGCTCATCTGTTAAGAGAAAACCTAGTGTTAAATATGCTGAAATATATAGAAAACCTAGGTCACCTCAAAGCCAAGCTAGTTTTTAATAGGACAGGGTTCTTTCAATATAGACCTAAGGATATGTCTAGAAAAGCTTGTTATACATGTGGGGAGTTTTTCTCACTTGGCCTATAAATGTGTCAGTGCCTCAAAAGTCAACGCTAACAATAGGTCAACCATGGTCAAACCCAGACCTTATGTCCAACCAAGTCCACAAGTTACTAGACCAGTAATATGACAAATCGTTGATGTCTTGTTTGAGTGTAGTGTTGTTCGTACTCGATTCAATTCGAATTGATCACGGTTTAGGGTGGAATTATTGTTTTTGGTCACTAAAAGGGGGAGCTTTTGATTATCTATGTCTACTAGTAATATAAACGACGAGGTTATTAAACATAAAAACAAAAGAAGGATTCTAACTTTGATAGCTTATCCGAAGTGAAAGTTGCACAGTTGATCTTGGTAAAAATAACTAAGGTTGATTATCTGTTAAAATAAAGTTGAAAATTTGAAAAGATTAAACTAAAAATTAAGACTTTTAAAATAATTGTCGAAAGATTAAAACTTGATAAAATGTAAACTTGAAAATAAGACACTTTAAAAATATACTAAGACAAGACAAGTTAAAAATAAAGCTTAAGAAAAAATGGCGGGAAAAGAAAATTTGAAGTTTAATTTGGAACAAGTAATAATTCCTCAATATTGTTATAATTCCGCAAAAACCAAGAGGAACAATCCCGCAATACTCAAAAGTAATAATTCCCCAATCCACAAGTAATAATTCCGCAATACATAAGTAATAATTCCGCAATATCAAAGAGACACAATTCCGCAAAGTTGTGATAATTCCACAATAATGGAAATGATTTCGCAATGTCTAAAGGGTAATAATTTCGCAAAGTAGAATAACCAGAATTCCGCAAAGCCAAACGTGGTATAATTCCGCAATGCCGAAATTGTTATTCAAATTCGCAAAACTCACTTGGATTCAAATCCGGAAAGTAAACATTTGTGACACAATTCCGCAAAGACCAAGAGACACAATTCCGCAATATTTGAAGGGAAACAAATTCGCAATACACAAAGGGGCACAAGTCCGCAATATTTTTGAATATTGTGAAATTGATGCAGATTCTCCTAAAAAAGTGGAACTCAGAAAAGTGACGAATTTTAGCATTATTTTCGCAACTTTTTAAGGATATTAAGCCAACGAAAACACCAAGAAGCTAACCACGAATCCCTAGGCGAATGATACAACTTGTAAGACCTTTACACACGAACCAAGAAACACAAAAATGGAAGATCTTTATGCGACGTGATGAAGTGAGATGAAATGGATGAAGAACTAGTATGATAATGAAGAAAATAAACAAAGATGATAAAAGAGATGAAGATCAAACAAAGATTAGACTAAAAAAGAAAGATTAGATTAAGGAAAAATAAAAGAAAGACAAAGATGTTGTTTTTCCTAGTGAGAGAAACAAACACCCATTCTCTCTAGAATGGAAAAACTAAAAATTAACTAAAAACTTAACACCCTCAAATGAAATATGAGGTCTTCTATTTATAGGAGAGGAGAGTTGGTTGGTGAGATGCTTTTTTGTTTTCTTTTTCTTTGTCTTCTCGTCTTTTAATTAAATTTGACGTACTCGACTTTGGCTCGGGATTTGTCGAATGATAAAATGAACTCGTCTTCTAATTTTCTTCTTTTAGTAGACTTGGTTCTTCGACTTCGTTAAACTTTCGTCTTTAGACTTTTTCTTCGATAATCTTCAGAATAGGCCTTTAACTTCCGTTCTTCTTGCACTTTTGATCTTTTGACTTCGTCTTTTATCTTTTTCTTCGATAAAAGCCCGTGAAAGCCCGTGAAAGCCCGTGTTTTCTTCCTTTTTCATCTTTTAGCCTTAAAACACAATAAAAACACAAACCACGCATAATTCCGACTTTTACGATATCAAATACACGTTTAAGTCTCGTTTTTACTTGTTATAAGTGGTAAAAGGATAAGTGTTTTCACACTTATTAAATCCCCTACACTTGACAATTTCAATGCCCTCATGCAATGCATTAGTTTCAAAGCACAATCTACATTCTCCATCATAATTAACCTACGTTGGCCTTTATTAAGTACTAGACACTAAGGAAACTAAAAAGATAGAAAATTACAAAATGCTTGAAGGAAGAAAACGCGTAAGGAGATGTAAGACTTACATTAGGGCTTTGGTTGTCATGAATGTTCATCACCCTCAAGTTTCACGTTCCCCATACCAAGCTTAAAAACGAGATCATTGTTATTATAAGTTAGTAAAACTAACACGAGGATGCATTGAATGATCATGTGGCCCAAATATTTACTTAAACTCCCTTATTCCTAGGTGTATCTCTTATATTTTATTGTTGTCTTGAATGATCACGAGGATGCATTGTTTGACTTATTTCGATAGTTTATTTAGGCTGAAAATAAAGTAGGACAATTTAATCAATAGTTAGCTAAAGGACAAAATCTTTTAAAACTGCTTCTCCAAACCTCATAAAGTTCATATCTTGGCATAACTCGTTTCGCGATTTGAGACATTTCTCGGATTGATATTTGGCATTGACTTCATACTTCGAATCTTGAGAGACGTTCTTGAAATAACGATCTTCTCTTCATAACAGGAATTTCTTCACTTGAAGTTTTTTTGAGAGATTCTTCAAACTTGGACCACGACTTCTTCATTTTTCTCCAATCTTTATTTGAGATTTTGATATACAAAGATCCGCCTCCTTTTAGGACTTGGATCTATTTATCCTCATACCTTGCTAGGGTCTTTTCGGATTGATTTCTCCATGATCTTTAGGGGAGTATATGCTTTTCGTCGTGTGTCTCGATCCTTTATACTGATTTTTGATAAATGATTCTTCACATCACTTTGGATCTTTAGCAACAAAATGTAGCCCTCATGCCTTGTTAGGGCCTTTTCGGACCCGCCAATCTTCGCATCCCGCTTCAATAACTTATGCCTTGGCTAATACCGAGCAACTTTTAAACGATCTTGTGCTAGAAGCTAAGTAACTTTTCAAATCGTACGACCTTACTTATTGCAATTAAGTTTATTAACAAGCGATGGGAGAAAAATCTCATAATTAACTCACATAAATTCATGAAAGGATACCAAACTTATAATTGACTCTATCATCTCTCGTTCTCCACAATTTAAATTCTCAAGGAATGAGACTCGTGGATTCTTAGCCTATTAAATCAAAGTTTTGGGTTTTCAAGTCATCTATAGGATCTTGCAACTTCTTAGACTTTTTCAAGTTTAGAATTCTCATTTTAAAGTTCCCTTGATAAACGACTTTCTAGGATCAATTATAGGAACTTGCAAAAATTTCTTGTTCTTAACCCGTAAGAGTTAAGATTTTCGCATTTCAAAGTTCCCTATATAAAACCCTAGAAAAACTTAATTTAAACACGTTAAGGATACTAGCTAGAGTAAACTTAGATAAGTAAACTCGGGTTGAGTCAAAAGATTCATGATGGGCCTAATATATCAAAGACATCTAAACTCATTAAAACCATTTTATTTAACTACTTTATTTTGAATTTATTCTTGAAATGAAATATATACATACGATACGATAACAAAAGGAAAGAACATAAAAGAGAATAAATGAAAAATACTACTAGGCCAAAATAGATCAAATTTTTTTAAAAAACATCAAAAAATCAAATTTTCCGGTTAAAATGAGGACATATTCATGGAAAATCCCACTTAACTTCGATAAAAGTCCCCCTATACTTGATATAAACATTGTCCTCAATGTTTAAGCATGTGGGAGTAAACTCCCCTACACTTAGGACATTGTGCACTTTGTCTAAATCTTTCTAAGGAAGAGATGACTATAGTGATTTCAATGTCAACATATAAGATATGAAATATTGAATCACAAAAGTTTAGGATAGAACCGGAAAGACGGGAACACGGGTTCACAGGTCGTCAAATATCATCAAAAGTGCTCTTTGAAAGCTTTAATCCCTGAACATCATAAGAAACAAGACAACACATACGTAGCTCCCCCTACACTTATTATGAAAACGGGTAAAGGATAGATCATCGGGTTGCCTCCCGAGAAGCACTTGTTTTTGTTAACCGAGTCACGAGCCTGACTCGACCCAGAACTAATTCAAGGAAAACGTGGCGAGGGGTGGAATCATCTCATGAGAGATGTCCTCACCAAAGTACAACTTAACACGTTGGCCATTCACCTTAAAATTAGGCCCATTTGGTTGAGATAGCTCAATGGTGCCATAAGGGTAATTTTTAGAAACGATGAATGGGCCGGACCAACGAGATTTAAGCTTGCCCGAAAAGATTTTCAACCGAGAGTTAAAGAGTAAAACTTGATCACCTATGTGAAACTCTTGGTTCTTAATCCTAGAATCATGAATGAGCTTAGTTTTCTCCTTATAGATCAATGAGTTATCATAATCCTCATTCCTAAGTTCATTAAGTTCTGTTAGAAGTAATTAAAGTGATGGTCATCTAATTTATCGTTGCGAAGCTCGTGAAAAATGTTATTTAATGATGTCGGGAGCTTTTAGTTATTATTGTTTATGTAACGGGATTTAGTCCCGAACACACAAATGAGGAAGGCCTCCTAAACATTTCTTAGTTATTATAAAAGGTCTCCTAATCCTCATTTGTGTGTGTGCTTTCCATTTGATTAGTTTTAGAGAGAGAAAGGTGTGTTTGTTTCTCTCACTAGGAAATCACCAACTTTGTATTTCTTTTCTTTTCTTCATGTTAATCTAATCCTTCTTTTTTAGTTTAATCATCATCATGTTATTTGTGTTGAATTAGTCGTGTGATTAAGTCTTACAAGTGGTATCATTCGCCAAGGGATTCGTAGTTGGATTTGGTATTGATTACGTGGGATTTTGGTTTAGGTTATTGGATTCGATTAGTATTTGAGGCTTTGAGGTGTTATTAGTGGTGTAATCGTCGTGGTTTCTGGTATTGGTGGATTCGAGGTGTGGTTTTTGTGGTTTTGTTTCTTATCAGTCGACTCACAAAGCTATGACATGAATTTTCGGAATAATCTTCGCAACAGGGTTTTATATTCCAAAATCTTGCCCTTTTTCTGAAAACTTTTCTGAAATCACCAAGTATTCCGAAGAAACCATTTTTTCTGAAAATCCAGTTATTTCGAAAAAGCAGCTTTTTCTAAAAATCCAATTATTCCGAAAAAGGTATTTTCTCTGAAAAGCCAATTATTCCGAAAAAGCAGTTTTTTCTGAAAATCCATTTATTCCGAAGAAAATTTCTCTGAAAACCTTATTTTTCCGAAAAAGCCATTTATTCCGAAAAACTCATTTTTCCGAAAAAAAGCCAATTTCTCTGAAAAACTCATTTTTCCGAAAAAGCCATTTATTCCGAAAAACTCATTTTTTTTTCCGAAAAAGCCAATTTTTCTGAAAAACTCATTTTTCCGAAAAAGTCATTTATTCCGAAAAACTCATTTTTCCGAAAAAGCATTTTTCTCTGAAAATCCTTTTATTCCGAAAAAGCTTTTATTCCGAAAAAGTGATTTTTTCTGAAAATCCCCTTTATTCCGAAGATTTGGTTTCAGGAGTGTTATTTTTAGGAGATTTAATCATATTTAGGGGATTTTAACTTCAACATTCTGCTTTCTACGAATTGAGATCCTGTTTTTCACACGACTTCTACGATGACGTCTCAACAAGATATTTACGCTGCAGGTACTGAGAATCGTCCTCCCATGCTCACCAAGGAAAACTACAGTACATGGGCTAGTCGTCTCCTTCGTTATGCAAAATGTAAACCTTTGGGAAAATTGATTGTCAACTCGATTCAAAAAGGTCCGTATGTTAGAAGAACAATCATTGTGCCTGGGGACCCAACGAATGCTAACCCAGTGGCTGACTCAAGTCATGAGCAAACGGATGAAGAATTAACTGAAGCTGAATCTAAACAACTCGACGCTGATGATCAAGCAATTCAAGTCATCCTTATGGGACTTCCCGAAGATGTTTATGCTGTTGTCGATAGTTGTGAAACCGCACACGAGAGGTGGCTTAGGATTTAGAAAATGATGAAGGGGAGTGAAATTGGTTTACAAGAGAAGGAAACTAAGTTGCTTCGTGAATGGGAGAAATTCATGTCTACTGAAGGGGAACAAATTAAACCTTACTATCATCGATTTTCAACCCTCATGAATCATCTTAGAAGAAACAAACATGAACCTTCACAAATTGCTGCAAACATCAAATTTCTTGATAATCTTCCTTCTGAATGGTCAAGATATGTCACTCTTGTCAATCAAACCAAGGATCTTCACGTAGTGGACTACACTCAAGTATATGATTATTTGAAGATGAATCAAGATGAAGCTAACGAAGTTAGGGCTGAAAGACGTGCCAAGACACAAGATCCATTGGCTTTCATGGCAAACTCTCCATCATCTATGTCATATCCCATGGTACCTTACCATCAACCCTCATCAAGTAACTTCAGGCCACAACAACAACAACAACAACTCACTCCTTATGGATATCAACCTCCTGCTGCGGTGAACTACTTACAACAACCTATTGCCTGTTTTGATGACATCGTCGATCCTACTCATGCGATTAATACTGGTCTTGCACTCCTTGCAAAGGCATTCAGATTTACCATTAACCCCACCAACAACAATCAGAGAATCTCCTCGAACACTATAAATAGGCAGATTGCTCAACCTTTCATGAATGCGAATCAAGATCGTCAATTGGTAGCTGCTGGGACACAATATGGTCAGAATGTTGGGAATGCAGGAAATCAGTATGGACAAATTCGTGGTCAGAATCCGAATGTTCCAAATGTGGGTAATCAGAATGGGTTAATAGTTGTGCCAGCGGCTGGTAATCAGATGGGAAACACTGTGGCTGCAAGGGCTGAGAATAGTGGTACGAGAAATGGAAACAACAATCGTCAGGTTCAGTGCTACAACTGCAGGGGAATTCGTCATTATGCTCGAGATTGCACAGCCAAAAAGAAGAGGGATGCTGCTTATCTTCAGACTTAGCTTCTCATAGCACAAAAAGAAGAGGCAGGGATTCCACTTCAAGCTAAAGAATTTGATCTTATGGCTTCTGCTGCAGAATATGACGAGGAAGAAGAGGTGAATGCCAACTACATCTTGATGGCAAACTTACAGCAAGCATCAACCTCAGGAATGCATGATGACAAAGCTCCCGTCTATGATTCAGACGGTCCCTCTGAGGTACACCCAAGTTTCGATGATAATAATATATATAATATGTCTAATCAGGAGGAAGAGTATACTGAAATGCTTGAGCCTTACATTGAGACACACGAGGATCAAACGAATAATAGTAATATTATTTTGAATGAGCCTAGTGTGGACCTTAGTGTAGATCAAGTTGCTCAGCCTACAACCCTTCCTGATGAGACTCATGCGTATTATAAATCTCTATTTGATAAGCTTGCTAAGGATGTAGATCATGCTACGGTGGTTAATAATAAGTTTAGAGAAACTAATGCTAAATTTACCACTGAGCTTGCGGGATATAAGGAACGGGAGAAATGTTTTGAAATTCATCAGGCTAAAATTAAAGAACTTGAACAAGCTCATGCTACATCGGTTTGTCAAGAAAAATGCACAACTAAGAAATTAAATGCCTGACATTTAAGTAGTGCTAAAAAGATAAGCGAATTGAATGATGAAATCACGTCTCTTAATAAATAGCTTTCAACTGAAAAATCTACCATTTTGGAGTTAAAAGAAGAACGAAAAAAGCTGAAACATGATTTCATAATTCGAGAAGATGGGCTTCTTGAGGATTTTTGCAAAGCTCAGGATAGGATTAGAGAATTAGACAACCTTTTAAGACGATAAATATGCTCGCACCAAAAGTGAATGAGATAAATTACACTCGATACAAATTGGCTTTAGGTTGTCCTCTTCCCCCTAATCCCGGATACCTTAAGCAAGTTCAGGCCACTAATGAAACTTTATATAATGGTAGTGTGCTATTGTCTGATGAGCATGATCCTGCTATTGTGCATGATTCCGAGGAAACTACTGAACTTGCTGAAGAGACTCATTTAAGAATGAAAAAGCTTGATAAAGAAGTGACACCCGTTTATTATCCGAAAATCAATCCTCCAACTGTTTTTGTTCGGTCTAAAACGAGTACTGAAATGCTTTTGCTACCAAGTGAGGAATTGTCTGATGACCCTCCTAAACCGAGTATCACACGTCGATTTCTAAACGAGCTTAAAGATAAATTTGTCATCCTTAAACGTATCGTTAATTCCAAAATATCTGGAGGAAATTTTACATCACCTGTTCAGATTCAGGTCCAGAAAATTCTTCAAAACGATATTAATCCGATTATTAATCAAGTTGATGCTAGGCTAGGTAATTTGTAAAACGCTTTTCTAAAAGAATTTGCCAACTTTGTTGAAGACTTTAAATCTTTGGCGAAGGAAGATGATGAATCTCTTAAAAAAATCAAAGTTTTGGAAAATGATCTTGAACGCCTCTCTAAAGCTCGTGATTGTATTGATAGTAGCCTTGTTGAGTTAAGTACCTCTGTGTTGCATAATGAAAACCTTCAAACTGAGCTTGATCTTATGAAAGAGAAAATGGAATCTTATGTCATTAAAAAAGATAAAGAATTCACCGATCTTTAGAATAAATTTGTCAAAAAATGTGATGAATGCAAATATGACAAGCTTTCGTATGAAAAAGCTTACAACGAAATGCAACAAACTATCACTAGGTTGCAGGCTCAGTTAGGAGAAACGAATTTGGCCTCTTCAGGGTTAGAGAGTGCTAGTGATGGTAATGTTCAGAAGCTTAAGGATAATATTGCAGATTTAGAATCCGTTGTCGTTTCATATAAGCGGGCTGTTGAACAAAGCAAGTTTGTCTATCAGAAACTTATTGATAAAATATGTGAGAACTGTAAATTAAAGGCCTTGTTAAAAGATAAGACTTCTGAGCCTAGCTCGATTGTGGATACGATGATCCAGAAACCAGCAACCTCGGGACCCACTCGTATTGCTGTAACACCGTTTCCCAAGGCTACTGTAATGAAAGCTGCTGTTATAGCCCCAGGAATGTTTCTCGTTAGACCTTCATCTCCAACTAGGGTAGATATCTCTATGCCTAGCAACCAACGTAAAGCAAGCGTTAGGACAAAACCGACCACTATCGCACAACCACAAGTCATTGATTTAAAAAATGTTAATTCTAACAAGCGTGTGTCTTTTTCTACAAGAATGAACAACTACACTAAGATCAGAAGGCCAAAGCCTACAAGAAATACACGGAATGATAGGGTCCCTTTTGCCTCTAGAAGTAGTCGTCCCCAGGCTAATAATGTGGAAGTAGAAGAACACCGTAGGAGTTTACCGTTTTTTATTCATAATCAGAAACTTATTTCTTCTGAATGTAATGACTTTAAACTTGCTATTCAGAATGAAAAATCTGAAGTTATTTGTGCTAAATGTAATAAATGTTTCTTTACTTTTATTCATGGTGTTTGTGGTTTGACTATGAATGGTTTGATCTATGGTGGTTACACTCGACTTGACAAGCTTTCTATCAGCAAAACACATAGCACTCCTAAGGCTAAAGTGTATGTTCCGAAAACTAAGTAGGTAGGGTCCACTGAAAGTCTTGCTACGCCTAGAAGTCCTAGAGTTACCTCTAAGTGGTTGCCTACTGGAAGATATTTTGCCTCTAATGGTCATGTTATTGATTCTAGTAGATTTCATACTGACAGTGAAATGTCGGTATGTGATATGGCTTGATTATTACCTAACCATACAGGAACCTATTTCTTCGGTTGCCAAATTTTCTCTTCTCTTATCATTGGCAGGCTGTTGATATAGGTGATTATCCATATAAACATGATATGAATAAATAATAAACGCAGCGGAAAGGTCACCTATTAACGGATCCATAGAGTCATATGATTAACCAATAAGAATAAACAATAAAAGTATACCTTTGTAACATGATTCGGTAGGATCGAACGGCAACAAATGATTGGAGAAAATCACCCCATGATCTAACCAAGAAACTAAATGAAACCAAGTGATCAAAGGAGATCACCTCTATGATGTATCCACACCACACATCCTTGTATACCAATAGATGCTAGTCTTAAACCCCGTAACCTAGTAACACCCTTTGAATAAACAAGATTCAAAGATGGAGATCATTACAAAGCATAAACCCTCGTTTTCTTTTTCTCAAAACCGTGCAAATCACCATTAGAGGAAAGCGGGAGGAGTTTTGGTAATATATTTAATGTAATTAATTTGAGTTATTTCCTAATAACTAATATTTATCACAAATGTAACTCCCTTTTTTATCTTAATGGGCCGGACTCAATGGGCTTTGTATGGACCTTGCCATACACTTTTACAAGTCTAATAACTAAGTACTCTACTAGTCGTTAGAAGCCCAATAATGATCTCGAGTTACGAAGGTTGTTTATATACCGTAAATACGATAAACACGATATATTGAAATGGTACCTCAGTGTATATGTGTGTGACCCCATAGGCCCATATGTGTCTAGCCGTATAATTAGTTGTTATGACACGAGCATACTCCAACAGCTCCCACTTGCGCACGTCATAATAATCATGTAATTATACAAGCAATGGTTAGCGTCTAGCAACACGCCAATGCCCCTAGAAACGTATGGGGATAGTTTCTCAAACATCTTATTTAAATGGTTTAGATATCAGTCATCCTTTTGTTTCAGATACTTTGTTAAACTTTAGACATGGATCATAAGTCATTCTTAAGTCTAACTATTCTGTTTCTCGATATAGAAATTGAACTAGATTACCAAATTAATCAAGAATCTTCTTAATTACATTTGGGTGTGGCCACACATACATCTGTACAATTCATCGAGGGGCCCAGTAGTATCTAACTCCAATACATGTGGAGGAACAAATCCTATTTTGACTGCACGTGTCGTTCATGTGTTTCACATCGCACTTGAAAATGGTCTTTATGGCAGCCTTGTTCAGGACAACGTTGAACCATATCAAAGATTGACATTCCACACATACAAAACCTACTTGCATCTCAAGTCTAAGTATGAGATATTCAACCACTTGTGAGATTCACTATTGACAACGATCCATGAAGTGAATTCTCGTAGGTTGGGTCAATCCAATGTTCATCCAATGAACACATGTGAGTTTGGCAGCATCATCAATTAATATTCATTCCAAATGAATATGACCAACTCACATTTGTCTTAATTCAACAATACTCCCGTATCGTCAACTGACAATGGATGATTTAGAATAAATAAATTATTCATGGATTAAACATGCTAATATAGAACACAGTAGTACAAATGAAGACGATCTACCAAGTATATCAATTCATTATTTAGTAAAACTGCTTAACGTTCCATTATCCAAATACTCAAAAAACAGATATACATGAGACTACTCTAAGGTCAAAGTCCAATGTTCCAAGCATGATGAACATGTTTGACTACAAGACATTAAATTTACACAAGGACCTGTTGAGTTGTCATCTGAGTGAACTTTGAGAATAATTATTTCATAAATTCACAAATAGTGAAGATTTTGAATAATACGATGATTGTCATTTTGTATATGTGCGCTCAAGTGCTAATACAGTAATGCTAGCATCGCCATAGTACAATACATAGGTTGTTTGAAGCAAGTAGAACACCTATTTAAGACAATCTTCTTAACAGCTTCTCAAACTATAAAGTATTCTTGTTTTACTAATGAGTAGTGCAACAGTGCTTCTCATCAAGCACGTCTAGGTAGTAGTATTATCATTGAAGATGAAACCCTACTATCACTAGGATTAAGTAACATCTCAATCAAAGTAAGCATTAGTGTATAAACTCAACACTAATCTTCTTACCTTAAATCCGTAAACGATGAACAAGTCTACAGTAGTCTAATGAATTTCACTTAGACACTTTGTGATAAGTTCATCTTGCATTCATGCAAGTAATAAAGTTAGTCTAATATATAACATATCATATGTAAAGAATCCATTAGGTAAACTAAGGGTCTCCATGTACATATTCAATTTTATCAAGTGAGATAGAACTTTGAGACTTTCTCATTGATGTGTCATATTTAGACTTATTAACCGCATATGACATATCATACTAAGCATATGTTCCAAGGTTATATGATTTGTTTCTTATATCTCTCAATAGAATATATTCCAAGCCAAGGATTAAAATCTAGCTTAGATGGAATAATATTTCTATATGTTAACAACATATGAGAATAAAGAACAAACAATACAAAGTGCTCTGACTAGCTTAAAGGTACTCGAGAGTTATCTTTGTTTTAATCATGATCATATCCTTGATTAAAACTTAAGATTCTAGCTCCTAGATGCATGCTCTAATCCACACTTGGATTTCTAGAGTTTGTACACCAATTACCATATTTCATATTCATGAAATCGAGTATGGTAATTAATATTTTTATTAATTTAACACTCGTAAAGAAAAGAAAGCCTTAAATCATGATCAATTGCTTGAGCATGCCTTAAACTCTATTCAAAGAGAGTGTTGATAAATGTGTACAATTGTGTCCATATCTATCTTCTCATAGAAGACCATTTATAACCTATCAGTCTTACTGATTAGTGAAAGCTAATCAAATTCCAAAAGTGATTTTCTTTTATGGACTACATCTAACCATTCATAGTTTTGAGTCATTCATTAGATTCCAAATCTAAAAATGAGTCTCGATAGTTATGAGGTTCACTATGATCCTCTAACTTAGATTCCTCAACATAGACATGACATTCATATCTTCAGGTGCTTGAGGTATCCTTGCGGATATGCGAATGGGAGTTACAACACTTTGTGGCTTTTGCATTTACTTGCTTAGCCTCAATTGTGCCGTTCACTATTATATTCAGAAGGTTGTATTTTATTCATTACTCTCTTCAAAGATGCATAAAGGCTCCCACTTGCTTCTTGTAAGAGGAGACTTTCTCCAAGTACACAGCATGTCGAGCAACAATGAATTGTTCTCGTTTGGGATGTATAAAATACACTGAAATTTCTTGATTCAAGTTTTGTTAATAACACGTCTAACATGATTTAAACAAATTCAAGACTTCAACTAAGACTTACTGGGAGTCATCCCATTCCATTAATTGATGGTTTCATAGTGACCTTCTTGTTTGGAACCATATTGAATAAGCACGGGCATATTCAAATTTTTTTGTTAACCTTAATAAGATAAGAGAGAGAGTATTTAGTGTTATCAAGTATCAAATAATAACAATAATATTTGATTTTACACATGAAACATAGTGTTGCGATTATGAGACATTATCATAATTCTTTAGATAACCTAATACTCTTTAGCTCACATATTTTATAATTTGGTCAAACCAAATTCCATAAACAATATATTCAAGCCGATTACATGCTATAAAGTATGATTATTTTAGCAGTTCAAGAACTTCATGTTCATGTTTTAACAATAAAACGTAACATGTTGGTCGCTAAATATACTTTATAAGATATTGAACAATTCAATAACTTCATTGTATATGCCCTAACAGAAAAACACAACAAGTGAAGTACTTACTTTATTTATAAGTCTTTGAACAATTCAAGGAAGTTCATGTTAATGTATTTACTTGAAGACATAAACATATTATAAATAAATTATTATTGAATGCCTACTTTTGGCTTCAATAGTATTTTCAAGTTAATTTACATACTTCATATTTATGTCTTTACAAGAAGACATATATGCATATTAGCTAAAACATTTAGGTAATGTGATGAAGTAGTTTTTATTATTTCTTGACATTAGTTCTCTATTAGACAACATACATCAATATGTATAAGTCCTAATAGAATATTATAAGCCATATTGTGTTGTACCTTGCACACTCTAATATTTCTCCCACTTGAGCATGGCACAACATCATATATGAATAATATTAAAATATGACAGATATAATAAGATTTAAGTCATACTCAAATCAAGCTTGTATAGAAGGGTTATGTAGAACTTCATCGTTTAATAAGCAATCATGCATAACTATTTTTAGATAACATTTCGGGAAGTGACATCAGAAAAGCGACTAGTTATCTTTTAAAATAATATGCAATAAGGCTTAGAAAACTATGATGTCATTTCAAGACAATCAAGAAATTAAGTGGGTCACTTACAATGTGATAAGCTCATAGCTCCCACTGAATAAGACAACATTACAAGTGTGTCCTATGATTGAAAACTGCATTGCTCCCATTAGTTAAGACAACATTTTTAATGTATCTATACTAGTGAAAAAGCAAGTAGCAATTTGTATACTTTCTAGTTCCTTGAATGTCTACACATTATAGCAAATGTGAGTCTCGTAGACCAGTAAACATGTACATAGATATTCAAAGAAAAAGTATCAAGTTCTACTATATTTCTGATGAGATTTCCATCGATGCCATTAACTTGAAAGTTTTGCATGCAATTCCTCTTTCTACTTTACCTCAAAGGTGTGTAGAATCTTAGGGAACTAGTTTGTGTAAGGAAAATATACTATAAAAACATGCTAGTAATTTCCTTTCCTCTCACGGTTTAATGAGACTTCAATTTCTAATCAAGACTCATACATTATCTTAACACTTTAAGATATGCAACCGTACTTAATCGTTTTGACTTACAAGACAATGCGATTTCTTGAGTAGGTGTGTATTAAGATTGATTAGGATTGCGAAGATTCAAGTGTTCCTATTATAGCTTTCTCATACAAGGAGAAAGGATGGGAACGAGTCTTATTCTTACAAGGAATGAAGACTTTGTTTGTTTTCCTCTAACAAAAAAGGAAACAAACTTTGTTTACGGTTTGTGTTGCACAAAATCATTAATAGAAATACAAAGTTCGTATTTAGTGTTTTCGATAATTATCCTTTTAAAATTAACTACCCAAGTTTATAAAAACAATTAATTTTATGAAAAGGCTAAGATCCTCATTGAGGTTCCACCACCACATCAGTTGATCTGCTAGCAATGATAGATTCAACAGGTAGATGACGTTCATCAATTGAAAATCTTGTGCAATTCTTAGATCCTTATGGGACTCATGACACAAGCAAACATTTCACTAAATGTCAAACTGGCATGTTTAGTCCCATCCTTGCCTCGGTCAAGGTCTCACCGTTGTACCGATTAAGTCATCCAATTTGAGAACATGCGAGAATAAGTCTAGGTCTCACGCATAGATAATAATCACCTTGGGTTACAATTCACATCCGTCTCACAAGATGCAAAAAGTAATTGCAAGTGATCTCAAACGATTGGACGGCATGACTTAAATTTGAGACGGGTATAAAAGTTTGATTTTCAAATCAAAAGTGTGTACGAGAAAGCATGCATTCATCCATCGTAGCACAAGTTAAAAACATTGCTTAACTTAAATCTAATCTTGTTTTAATTTATGTGCGTCAAGATGTCCAAGTTAAAGACTAATATAAAACCTAAGTGGAATTAATATTAGATTAGACAATACATAAAAAAAATAACATTCATAACACATTACGAGTTATTATGAAAACAAGATTTTAGTTTTTAAATCATATTTAAAATTTAAACTAAATCAAAATTTTAGTTTTATAATTGGTTTGTGATTGGTTTTTAAGTTTTTATAAAAACATTTGCATGTAATAGCAAGATATCAAGCAAATAAGCAACCACACAACCACAAGTATGCAAAGCCTCAAACCGATGAAAAACCTATGCTTGATCTCGTGAGCCATCACGAGGACCAAGAAGTAAACTAAGGGTAAGTCAACACAACCAAAAAGTGGGCTCCCACTTGCTCCAAGACCATCTAGAGCAAGTAGAACCCAAAGTGAACATGAAGCCCAAATCTGCCATAAAATTTCAGTCGATTTCTAGGGCCCAAAACCCATAGAAGGAGTCCTCCCTAGCCTGAGCTCCAGTTGAGACTTTTGAAGGCCCATGAGTTGTGAATTAGCACACCAAAATTGGGCTTCTATCTCATTATAGAACTCCGGGAAATCGCGTTTTAGTGCAGGTCACTCAGCTGCTCCGAATTTCATAATATGTCTTTAATTCTTTAGCCATTCCCATCCAAGCATCGGTTACAATTTATTTATGACTAAACACATTTAACCTATCATTAAACTACTGTAAAGTGCCCAAACAATGGCTATAAACAACATTAAAACATATTAATTAAGCCGAAACAATGGCAAACCCCAAAACTGAAATTAAATGCAAATCAATACACAACATGTCACATTTGGTCTAGGTTTTCATCGGCTTTGCATACTAATCATAATAATACCATAAGATTATGAATATAACAAGGAGTTGTCTAAGTCCATGGCCAAACAAGCATGTATTTGCCATGGAAACAAAATTAAACAACAAGAAACACTTGTTAGCCAACGAAATCAAAGAAATAATCAACAATTAATTAAACCCCCGTTTGGTACGTGTAACCAATGACATAAGGATATTAAAACCACATTTTAAACACCTTATAATTATCATATAATTACAGAAATCATGTCAATAGGGCTGTTCTAAAACCGATTCACAAATCGTGCCAAAACACGCATTTTTAGGTCATTTTACACGTACCGGCAACAAAACCAATTAAGATATGCATAACCCGTGGCCATGGAATAAAAAAATACAGATCATAATACCATATTATGGCCTGTTTTAGCACGAAAATTAATCCCTTGGGGCTGTTTTAATTTTTTCTTTATTAATCCTCCAAAAACACGCGATTTGGCCACATTTACGCATACCCGATAATCATATGACATCATATGATGGCTCGTGATACCACTATAGGTGATTATCCATATAAACATGATATGAATAAATAATAAACGCAGCGGAAAGGTCACCTATTAACGGATCCATAGAGTCATATGATTAACCAATAAGAATAAACAATAAAAGTATACCTTTGTAACATGATTCGGTAGGATCGAACGGCAACAAATGATTGGAGAAAATCACCCCATGATCTAACCAAGAAACTAAATGAAACCAAGTGATCAAAGGAGATCACCTCTATGATGTATCCACACCACACATCCTTGTATACCAATAGATGCTAGTCTTAAACCCCGTAACCTAGTAACACCCTTTGAATAAACAAGATTCAAAGATGGAGATCATTACAAAGCATAAACCCTCGTTTTCTTTTTCTCAAAACCGTGCAAATCACCATTAGAGGAAAGCGGGAGGAGTTTTGGTAATATGTTTAATGTAATTAATTTGAGTTATTTCCTAATAACTAATATTTATCACAAATGTAACTCCCTTTTTTATCTTAATGGGCCGGACTCAATGGGCTTTGTATGGACCTTGCCATACACTTTTACAAGTCTAATAACTAAGTACTCTACTAGTCGTTAGAAGCCCAATAATGATCTCGAGTTACGAAGGTTGTTTATATACCGTAAATACGATAAACACGATATATTGAAATGGTACCTCAGTGTATATGTGTGTGACCCCATAGGCCCATATGTGTCTAGCCGTATAATTAGTTGTTATGACACGAGCATACTCCAACAGCTCCCACTTGCGCACGTCATAATAATCATGTAATTATACAAGCAATGGTTAGCGTCTAGCAACACGCCAATGCCCCTAGAAACGTATGGGGATAGTTTCTCAAACATCTTATTTAAATGGTTTAGATATCAGTCATCCTTTTGTTTCAGATACTTTGTTAAACTTTAGACATGGATCATAAGTCATTCTTAAGTCTAACTATTCTGTTTCTCGATATAGAAATTGAACTAGATTACCAAATTAATCAAGAATCTTCTTAATTACATTTGGGTGTGGCCACACATACATCTGTACAATTCATCGAGGGGCCCAGTAGTATCTAACTCCAATACATGTGGAGGAACAAATCCTATTTTGACTGCACGTGTCGTTCATGTGTTTCACATCGCACTTGAAAATGGTCTTTATGGCAGCCTTGTTCAGGACAACGTTGAACCATATCAAAGATTGACATTCCACACATACAAAACCTACTTGCATCTCAAGTCTAAGTATGAGATATTCAACCACTTGTGAGATTCACTATTGACAACGATCCATGAAGTGAATTCTCGTAGGTTGGGTCAATCCAATGTTCATCCAATGAACACATGTGAGTTTGGCAGCATCATCAATTAATATTCATTCCAAATGAATATGACCAACTCACATTTGTCTTAATTCAACAATACTCCCGTATCGTCAACTGACAATGGATGATTTAGAATAAATAAATTATTCATGGATTAAACATGCTAATATAGAACACAGTAGTACAAATGAAGACGATCTACCAAGTATATCAATTCATTATTTAGTAAAACTGCTTAACGTTCCATTATCCAAATACTCAAAAAACAGATATACATGAGACTACTCTAAGGTCAAAGTCCAATGTTCCAAGCATGATGAACATGTTTGACTACAAGACATTGAATTTACACAAGGACCTGTTGAGTTGTCATCTGAGTGAACTTTGAGAATAATTATTTCAGAAATTCACAAATAGTGAAGATTTTGAATAATACGATGATTGTCATTTTGTATATGTGCGCTCAAGTGCTAATACAGTAATGCTAGCATCGCCATAGTACAATACATAGGTTGTTTGAAGCAAGTAGAACACCTATTTAAGACAATCTTCTTAACAGCTTCTCAAACTATTTGTGCTAAATGTAATAAATGTTTCTTTACTTTTATTCATGGTGTTTGTGGTTTGACTATGAATGGTTTGATCTATGGTGGTTACACTCGACTTGACAAGCTTTCTATCAGCAAAACACATAGCACTCCTAAGGCTAAAGTGTATGTTCCGAAAACTAAGTAGGTAGGGTCCACTGAAAGTCTTGCTACGCCTAGAAGTCCTAGAGTTACCTCTAAGTGGTTGCCTACTGGAAGATATTTTGCCTCTAATGGTCATGTTATTGATTCTAGTAGATTTCATACTGACAGTGAAATGTCGGTATGTGATATGGCTTGATTATTACCTAACCATACAGGAACCTATTTCTTCGGTTGCCAAATTTTCTCTTCTCTTATCATTGGCAGGCTGTTGATATAGGTGATTATCCATATAAACATGATATGAATAAATAATAAACGCAGCGGAAAGGTCACCTATTAACGGATCCATAGAGTCATATGATTAACCAATAAGAATAAACAATAAAAGTATACCTTTGTAACATGATTCGGTAGGATCGAACGGCAACAAATGATTGGAGAAAATCACCCCATGATCTAACCAAGAAACTAAATGAAACCAAGTGATCAAAGGAGATCACCTCTATGATGTATCCACACCACACATCCTTGTATAC
The DNA here is from genome assembly GCA_025667525.1 of Glebionis coronaria. Lineage (NCBI taxonomy): Eukaryota > Viridiplantae > Streptophyta > Magnoliopsida > Asterales > Asteraceae > Glebionis > Glebionis coronaria. Next base: position 188,473,488 of record CM046879.1, on the reverse strand, counting down.
CAATAGATGCTAGTCTTAAACCCCGTAACCTAGTAACACCCTTTGAATAAACAAGATTCAAAGATGGAGATCATTACAAAGCATAAACCCTCGTTTTCTTTTTCTCAAAACCGTGCAAATCACCATTAGAGGAAAGCGGGAGGAGTTTTGGTAATATGTTTAATGTAATTAATTTGAGTTATTTCCTAATAACTAATATTTATCACAAATGTAACTCCCTTTTTTATCTTAATGGGCCGGACTCAATGGGCTTTGTATGGACCTTGCCATACACTTTTACAAGTCTAATAACTAAGTACTCTACTAGTCGTTAGAAGCCCAATAATGATCTCGAGTTACGAAGGTTGTTTATATACCGTAAATACGATAAACACGATATATTGAAATGGTACCTCAGTGTATATGTGTGTGACCCCATAGGCCCATATGTGTCTAGCCGTATAATTAGTTGTTATGACACGAGCATACTCCAACAGTTGAAATTTGTCTCTGGTGTGTGGACTCGGGTTGTTCCAAACATATGACTGGGAATCGAAGTCTTCTCAAGAACTTTGTATGGCGCTTTATGGGAACTGTTCAATTTGGAAATGATTATGTTACGTCAATTCTAGGTTATGGTGATCTTCATTAGGGAAATATTATCATCACCAGAGTTTCTTTTGTTGATGGCTTGGGACACAATTTATTCTCGGTTGGGCAATTTTGTGATTCAGATTTGGAGGTTGCCTTCAGAAGTCATACATGCTTTGTTAGGGATCTTGAAGGAATTGATCTGTTGAAAGGAAATCGCACAACAAACCTTTACACCATTGATCTTTTTCAAATGTCTGCTGCATCTCCAATTTGTCTCATGGCCTGGGCCACATCAACAAAATCATGGTTATGGCATCAACGGTTATCTCATCTCAATTTCAATTCCATCACCCAACTTGCAAAAGATGATCTCGTTACCGGTCTTCCAAAGATCAAATATACTAAAGACCATCTTTGTCCATCATGTGAGCAAGGTAAAATCCAGAAGAAGCCTCACAAACCCACACCTGTTCCAAATTCGTCGAATAGGTTGCATCTCCTTCATATAGATTTGTGTGGACCAATGAGAATCAAAAGCATTAATGGAAAGCGGTATGTCCTTGTGATTGTGGATGATTATTCTCGTTACACATGGGTTCATTTTCTTGCTTCGAAAGATGAAGCCCCGGATGTAATTATCAATTTCTTGAAGAAAACATCAGTGCTACTTCAAGCCCCTGTTATCATTGTTAGAACGGATAACGGTACATAATTCACCAATCAGAAACTAAAAGCTTATTTTGACGAAGTTGGGATTTCTCATCAAACTTCGGCTGTAAGAACTCCAGAGCAGAATGGAGTTGTGGAATGGAGGAATCGTACGTTAGTTGAAGCTACTCGGACGATGCTTCTCTCCTCCAGTGCACCGTTATTCCTTTGGGCTGATGCTATAGCAACTGCATGTTATACTCAAAACTGCTCCATTATTCACACTCGCTTCAACAAAACACCTTATGAGATCATTAATGGAAGAAAACCAGATATTTCATTTTTATATGTCTTTGGTGCTTTATGTTATCCGAAGAATGATCGTGAAGATATCCGTAAACTTGAACCTAAAGGTTATATTGGTTTTTTCATTGGTTATTCTTCAACTGCTTGTGCTTACAGGGTTTATAATCGAAGGACAAGAAAGGTAATGGAGACTATTAATGTTACCTTTGATGAACTCTCGGGTATGGCCTCTCATCATAGAAGTTCACATCCCGAGCTTCAAAGTCAGACTTCTGGACATGTAAGTTCAGGACTCGCGCTTCAATTTGCACCGTCAGCAATATCATCGTTACAACCCTCGGAACGTGACTTGGAAGTCCTATCTAGGCCAATCTATGATGAATATATGGAGGGTCCTTCATCATTTGGTGTTCCTCAAAATGCCCCGGCTGCACCTGCTACGGTAGTTCAAGAACCACCAACTGCATCTACACCAACGGCATCCGTTTTTGCACCATCTACGTCAACCTAAACCATATTGACTCCAAACATTCCAACCACCTCTCCGACTGCTGACGCAACTCAACAACATTCTCAGCAAATTCTTACTCATGTTCATCTTCAAAATGAAATTGTTGCTGAAAATGCAAACAATGCGATGCTCAACGAACACGAGTTTGTTAATCCATTTGCGGCTTCTACAAGTTCTACTCAGCCTTCAACATCATATGTGGATCCGTCGAGCTCGCATCAAGTTTCTCATACACTTCCACATGAACAAAAATGGACTAAGAATCATCCTTTGGTTCAAGTGATTGGTAATCTCTCAAGACCAGTCTTAACACAAAATCAGATGCGTACTAACGGTGATATGTGTATCTATGCACTATCAGTCAGCACAATGGAACCAGCTAGTGTGAAAGAAGCAATGACCGATGCATCATGGATTTAGTCTATGCAAGAAGAACTCAATCAGTTCATCCGGCTTGATGTATGGGAGTTAGTACCACGACCGGACAATATTGATCCCCTTACACTGAAATGGTTATTCAAAAACAAGATGGATGAGGAGCAAACGATCATTAGGAACAAGACTCGGTTGGTTGTGAGAGGATATAAACAACAGGATGGAATTGATTTCGCAGAATCCTTCGCCCCGGTTGCTCGGATGGAAGCTATTAGGATTTTCTTGGCATACGCTGCACACAAACCGTTCACTGTGTATCAAATGGACGTGAAGACGGATTTCTTGCATGTACCGTTAAAAGAAGATGTGTTTGTATGTAAACCTGAAGGTTTCATCAACACCGAACATCCAAGCCATGTCTACAAGTTGAAAAAGGCAATTTATGGTTTGAAACGAGTGCATGGTACGACGAATTAGCATCATTTCTTCTACAAAATCACTTCAGCAAAGGAACCATTGATCCAACTTTGTTTATCAAGCACTACGGCAACGGCATATTGGTGGCTCGGGTCTATGTAGATGATATTGTATTTGGTTTTACTAACCCAAAATATTCCATATTATTTGCAGACCTTATGAAAAGTCGATTTGAAATGTCCATGATGGGGGAAATGACGTTTTTTCTTGGTCTCCAAGTTCACCAATCCCCCCGTGGCATTTTCATATATGAAGCCAAATATGTGCTTGAAATTTTAAAGAAATTTGGAATGAAAACTGTGATCCTATTGGTACCCCAATGGACACTAAACACAAGCTTGATTTGGATAAGAAAGGGACATTTGTAGATGCTACAAAATACCGAAGTATGATCGTGTCCCTTATGTACTTCCTCAAGTAGACCGGACATTGTGCATGCTACTTGTTTATGTGCTCGGTACCAGGCTAAGCCAACCGAGAAGCACCTCAAGGAGGTTAAAAGGATCTTTCGTTATCTCCGGGGAACCATTCACATGGGTCTCTGGTATACGAAGGATTCTGGTTTTAATCTAACTAGTTTTTCAGATGCGGACCATGTAGGGTGTCATGATATATTCAAAAGCACTTCCGGTGGAGCACAATTCTTAGGTGAGAAGCTAGTGAGCTGGTCATCAAGAAAACAAGACTGTACGGCGTTGTCCACCGCGGAAGCAGAATATGTGTCTCTATCCGTGTGTAGTGCTCAAGTCCTTTGGATGAGAACACAACTCACGGATTATGGCTTTCACTTTAACAAAGTGCCTATCTATTGTGACTCACAATCAGCAACAGCCATATCCTGCAACCCGGTCCAACACTCCAAGACCAAGCACATTGCTGTCCAATTCCATTTCATAAAGGAGCATGTGGAAAGAGGAACGATCGAACTGTATTTTGTCAAGACGGACTACCAACTAGCCGACATCTTCACCAAAGCTCTTTTTCAAGACAGATTTGAATTCTTGGTTCGTCGACTTGGTATGCGTAGTTTCACTCCTGATGAACTTGAACATCTTGCTCATTTGCAGTAATCTTGTTTATATCTATCAGAAAATCAAAATACAAAAATATAAAACTTATAAAAACAAAATAAAAAAATGAGAAAATATTTCAATATACCAAAAATATTCTTCTTCGACATGTCTCTCAGCATCGATAATATGGACGTACCTAGAAATGTTGTTCAATAACGACATGGGTACGTACATAAAGTTCGAATAAGAGTTCAAATGTTTTCAAAACATGTCTTTTCTATTTTTCTTCTCATAATGGCTTATAGTCACATGTCAGACTATAACCCGGTTCCCAAAGAAAGGAAAGTCTTTTATTTATCCTCAACAACGAGAAATTCGTTTTTCTCGGTCATGAGCTTATATCAAAACATTCAAAGTTTTAAGCTCATGAACACAATTTTCTCGGACTTTTGAGCACAATTTTTCAAAGTATCTCAAAACAATGTGCTCATATACTCCCCTATTTAAATAGAATCTTTTTTCGAGGGGGAGTATAATGATTTCAACAAAATTTGTTCCAAAGTTTCATGACACATTATTCTCTCCATGTTTTATCACTAGTTTCACAAAAATCTCAATTTCATGCAATTTTTGAGGGGGAGAATAGTGATTAAAATGTGTTATCTTGGATAAGATCTTTGATTTAAGTGCTTTCTCTTCATAATATGTGTAAAAAGTTTTCCTTTTATGATGCACATATGTAGGGGAAGCGTTTTGGGTGACATAGAAAACTTTAAAGGTGTAAACATTGATTTCATCAACACCCTGATTGCATTTTTCAATTGATTTTTCTGGTTACGATATCTATACCCTTCAACACATTAATTCACGATGGTATAGGTGTCAAAAGGTGGTTAGGTATTCGTCCTATGATCCAACCAGAACCGGAGGGATCTTCCCAAGGACAATCCATTAGGACTTAGAAGTCCTTAGGAAAGATGGAGTAGTTGAGTGTACGGGAATAATGCCGACTAATGACTTAAGCTAGCACTGGAACAATCACAACAAGGTGCTAGTTATGACGTCTTGGTAAGCATTGAAGGGGAATGAAATGTAAGGATAAAGGGTGTAAAGAAAATAGCCCTCCATATAACTTAGGCAGAAACCGGGTCAATACATCTACTATCAGAATCACGTTGATGATTTCTGGTATTGAAGACAAAGCATGATGGACCCAGTGATGCAATGCACAACCCCTCCCAGCCTACTCAAGCTTCTGTCAAAAGAAGTTTATTTTATTGTCACGGAGTTCAACTCATTTCTATCAACTATCTCACTCCGAGATAGTAGATATTGAAAAGGTGGCAGTCTGCTCCAGCCTCCGATCACCAAATAAGCGTGCACTTATAGAGTCTAGAGCCAACGAGATTCATCAAAAATATCATTAGGACACTTATTCCATATATCAATTGTTGTTCATCATTGGAACACAAGCGATGATTTACAGAGTCCTACGCTCTATCCTTGTGGTATTGCTAGAACATTCAGAGTGATACTCTTTTGTTATCACAGTGATGAATGGAAATCCTTCCAGTGTTAACATCAAACAGCACTGCGGTAGGTCATATGTAAGACTCACTTGAATTGAACATATGTTAACTGGAAAGCAACAGTGGCTTGATTCTTAATTGATTCAAACTCGTTCCAGGTCTCGACGCAATATCTTCATGATCTTGCCAGAACATTCAGAGTAAACTTTTCAGTATTTACAGTGACGAATAGAAATCCTTCTAGTGTCATCATCACACAGCACTGCGGTAGGTAACTTGTGAGATTCTATATGAATCAAACTTGTGTCAACTGGAAAGCAACGATGGTTTGATTCTTAATTGATTCAAACTTGTTCCAGGAAATTGAATTGACGACCTAATCAGCAGAATGGAACTGCATGATTCACTCATTACTATGATTTATATTTCGATATATTCAAGTATTGAGAACGGCTACCACAGCCGGAAACCCTGTCAAGGAAGTTCTTTGAACTTACCTAATCACAGGTACAGTATTCGTACTGTATAACGGGAAACTCGTGGAATGCAAACGGTGGCGTACCATCAAGAGTCGTAATTCAAGACCACATGCTCATGTAAATAAAGAAAGCTCAAGAACATCTAAAGACAAAGACTTCCGCTACTCTGATAATCAAGGGAGATTGTTAACAAGCTTTCAAGTCAACACAAAACATGAGTATGTGGAGAAAGACACAAGAACACAAGCTGACAAAGTTACAAGATCAAGTTAAGGCAAAGATCAAAGATCCAAGATCACAAGTCATGAAAGGAACTATGAAGAAACTCACAAGACATCGAGCTTCAAATTCTGCAACAACAAATAAGTGAAGTCACATATTACATGACCACCCCTTAGGGGGAGATTGTTAGAAGTAATTAAAGTGATGGTCATATAATATATCATTGCGAAGCTCGTGAAAAAATTTATTTAATTGATGTCGAGAGCTTTTAGTTATTATTGTTTATGTAACGGGATTTAGTCCCGAACACACAAATGAGGAAGGCCTCCTAATCATTTCTTAGTTAGTATAAAAGGTCTCATAATCCTCATTTGTGTGTGTGCTTTCCATTTGACTAGTTTTAGAGAGAGAAAGGTGTGTTTGTTTCTCTCACTAGGAAATCACCAACTTTGTATTTCTTTTCTTTTCTTCATCTTAATCTAATCCTTCTTTTTTAGTTTAATCATCATCATGTTATTTGTGTTTGATTAGTCGTGTGATTAAGTCTTACAAGTTCATTGAGTTGGATTTTCCTAAGATCACCGGCTTTGTTGATATCAAAATTAGCCCATTTCAAGGCCCAATAAGCTTTATGCTCCAACTCAATGGGGAGGTGGCATGCCTTTCCGTACACAAGACGATATGGAGTGCAACCAATAGGTGTCTTATATGCGGTACGGAAAGCCCACAAAGCATCATCTAACTTATCGGCACACGAGGCACGATGCTCTCCCACAGTACGCTCTAAGATTCGCTTAAGTCCACGGTTAGAGATCTCAGCTTGACCATTAGTTTGTGGATGATACGCGATGGAAAGATGGTGAGTCCCGCGATCACTAATTATAGCACGAGGAACACCGAATCGAGAAAATAATTGTTTTAGAAAGTTCACAACCACTCTCGCATCGTTAGTAGGTAAAGCCTTTGCTTCAACCCATTTGGATACGTAGTCAACGGCTACGAGGATGTACTTGTTCCCTTTAGATGATGGAAATGGCCCCATAAAGTCGATGCCCCATACGTCAAAGATTTCACACTCTTGGATAAAATTTTGAGGCATCTCATCTTTATGTGTGATCTTGCCTTGTCGTTGGGAAGCATCACAATACTTAACCATTTCATGCGCGTCATGATAAATGGTGGGCCAATAGAATCTTGAGTCGAAAACTTTCTTCGCGGTATAGTTAGGACCAAAGTGACCACCGGTTGGTCCTTTATAGCAAGCTTCCAAGATTTGTAAAGTTGCGGGCCCGTCAACACATCGACGAAGGATCAAATCAGCACATTGTTTGAAGAGATAAGGGTCATCCCAATAGTAAGTTTTCACGTCCTTAAAGAATTTCTTATTTTGTTGGGACGATAACCCTTCGATGAGAATTCCACCCGCCAAGTAGTTTTCAAAGTCCGCAAACCACAGGGTATCATCAAGATTGGAGTTAATAGACATCAAGGTCTCAAGGGGAAAAGATTCATTAATCTCTTGATTGGAAGTTCCCCTTGATAAGGATCCTCGAGTCTACTAAGATGATCCGCGGCTAGGTTTTCCGCTCCCTTTTTATCACGAATTTCAATTTTGAATTCTTGAAGGAGTAAAACCCAACGAAGAAGTCTTGGTTTAGAATCTTGTTTTGTTAACAAGTACTTCAACGCGGAATGATCGGTGTACACAATGGTGGTGTAAAGGACAAGATAGGGGCGAAATTTTTCAAAAGCATATACAACAGCTAAAAGCTCTTTTTCGGTTGTAGTGTAATGCAATTGATCCCTCGTCATTGTCTTGCTAGCGTAATGGATTGGTTGGATATGTTTGTTTATTCTTTGTTCCAAAACTGCTCCAATAGCAAAATCGCTAGCATCGCACATCAATTCAAAAGGTAACTCCTAATTAGGGGTAACTAAGACCGGTGCCTTAGTTAATTTATCCTTAAGAAGATTGAAAGATTCAATACACTCTTTAGAAAAGATAGAAGGAGTATCATTTTCCAAGAGGTGGGTCATCGGGCGAGCTATCTTAGAAAAATCTCGAATGAATCGATGATAGAAGCCTGCATGACCAAGAAAACTTCTCACACCCTTCACGGTTGAAAGAGGAGGTAATTTATCAATCACATCGACTTTAGCACGGTCGACTTCAAGACCGGCTTTGGAAATTTTATGTCCAAGAACAATGCCTTCTTTTACCATGAAATGGCATTTTTACCAATTTAGAACAAGACGAGTGTCTTTGCACCGTTTAAGCATACGTTCTAAATTGGCAAGGCAAGATGAGAAAGAATCACCATAGACCGAGAAATCGTCCATAAAGACTTCAATAGTTTCTTCAACCATGTCATGGAATATAGCCATCATACACCTTTTGTAAGCACATGTTCCATAAGGACAAGTGAATGTGGTTTTCTCTTGGTCTTTTGGATTGATAGGAATTTGAAAATACCCAGAAAAACCGTCTAAGAAGCAATAGTAGTCATTACCCGCTAAATGCTCGAGCATTTGATCCACGAAAGGAAGAGGAAAATGATCCTTATGAGTGGCATCATTGAGCTTGCGATAATCTACGCAAACTCGCCAACCCATGACAAGTCGAGTAGGAATCAACTCGTTGTTTTCATTGGGAACAACGGTTATTCCGCCTTTCTTAGGCACACAATGGAAGAGACTAACCCATGGCGAATCCAAAATAGGGTAAATCATTCCGGAATCTAGAAGTTTGATAACTTCTTTCTTGATGACGTCATGAATGTTTGGATTAACCCTTCTTTGTCTTTGGATTGCGGGTTTAAAGTCATCTCCCATGAGAATTTTATGAGTGCAAAAGTTAGGATCAATTCCGCGGATATCGAAAATTTTCCAATCAATTGCTTTCTTATGATTCATGAGCACATCGATAAGTCGAGATTTTTTATCCTCTTTTAAGTCCTTTGCAATGAGGATGGGTAAATTCTTATTGTCTTCTAGGAAAACGTATTCAAGATGAGACGGTAAATCCTTAAGCTCTAAATCTAGAGGATTATCGATGGAGGCTTAGTCAAATTCGGATCATCGTTTGTAACTTCCATAGGAGAAGGTGGAGAAATATGGTCCTCATTGAGAAGTTTCTCAATGGTACGAATTTCTTCGTCCCAATTGGAGGGAGAATCGTCATATTTTAAGTCCACATCCCCTAAAGTTGCTTCAATTTCTTTCAAAAGAAAATCACTTTCTCCAGATAGAGTCAATGAGGGAGCAATAGAGGCAACGGTCTCAACAATGGGTAGAGAAGAAAAACCACTTTTACAAGCGTCTTTGAAATGTTCTTCACAAGCCTCATCAAGTACGTCAATGAAATTAACGTTCTCGTGTTCATAAGGTTGCTTAGAAAGTTTACCCATGTTAAAGACGATTTTGTCGTCACCAACTCTCATGATTAATTCGCCCACGGCTACATCAATAAGAGTGAGACCGGTCCTCGAGAATGGACGTCCAACGATTAATGGAACACGGGGATCCATCTTGTAGTCAACGACAACAAAATCCACCAGAAAGTGAATTTGTCGACACCGACGAAGACATCTTCGGCTATCCCCACCAGATAAGCAACCATACGGTTAGCTAAATCCAATATCATTCGTGTGGGGACTAGATCGGGTAGAGATAATTGTTTCCAAACACTTAATGGCATTAAGTTGATACTAGCACCTAGATCGGCTAGGGCCATACAATTCTCTACCCCAGGAAAGTTGCAAGGAATGAGAAAGTGACCCGGATCACCAAGTTTGGTTGGTAATTTCCTTAAAAGAACCGCGGAGCAATTCTCATTAAGTTGGGTTTGAGAAATATCAAGGAGTTTTTCTTTATCACTTAGAAGATCTTTGAACATTTTAGCATATTTAGGCATATGAGCGAGAGCCTCGGCAAAGGAGATGTTGAAATTCAATTGTTTAAACATTTTAAGAAAGTTTGAAACTTGAATATCATCCTTGTTCTTCAACTTCACTTTCCTCAACCTTGAAGGATAAGGTATGTCAGGTTGAGAAGAAGGCTTTGGAATGGAATTCTCACTCACATCCTTGGGTGGAGGAGGGGTAGAAGTAGAAGGTGGAGGAATTGGTGAAGGTTGCTCGTTATCCTTTGTCACTATCACCGGAGTAGGTTTAGGAATCTCGGGTTCCTTATAACCTTTTCCAGTTCGGGTGGTGATTGCTTTCATCTCTCCTCTTGGATTACTAATGGTGTTACTCGGAAGAGAACCCGAAGCAGAGGGTTGATTACTTTGGAAGAAACTAGCCATCATATCCCTTAAGTCATTCGTTTGATTGCTTAAAGAGTTTCGCATGTCATTCCTAAGCTCGGCTCGAAGATCATTCCCTTGTTTAGCCATGTCACCTTTCAAGTTAATAATTTGGCTCTAAAGATTCTTCACCAGCGCGTCATTAGTCCTCATGTAAGTTTCGACCTCGTGATTAAATGTCGTGGGTTGGTTGGGAGGGGGAGCTTGGTAAGCGGGTGGTTGATATATGGGAGGTTGGTAAACTTGATTATTTCCTTGAGGTGGATATGGGTTTCTTTTGGTTTGATATTGATTAGGAGCTCGAGGTTGGTTTTGATTGTTGTGATTGAGGTTTTTTTGGTTTTGAGGAGGAAAACCGGGTGGTGAAAGAAAATTGTTTGAACGATAACTTAGCAAATTGCGGTCACCATGAGGACGTGCGTGATAGCCTCCCGTGGAAAAGTTACCGTTAGCCGCATACACATTTTCCAGATTGTCATGAGTAGAAGGAAAATCGGTGTATGAATGAGGACCGCCGCAAGTCTCACAAGAAAGTGCTACAGCTTTAACTTGTTGAAATTGGTTCGTAGCCGTGGTTAAGAAATTTTTGTTCATCTCGGCTAGTTGGCGGTGAGTTGGGTGAGTTCGGTTATCTCGGGGTTTGATGAAGTAGAAGAAACATTGACCCTCAGGTTATTTCTTGAGGATGCGGATGAGTCCCAATTTTTTTGATGAGTGGTCATGTTCTCTATTAGCTCTCTACACTCCTCGGGTCTTCTTTTTATAAACGTACCACCGGCGGCGGCATTAATCGTATCACGATCACGAAAAGTTAAACCGTTGTAGAAAGTATCAACTAGGGTGACGGGGAGCATATTATGGTTAGGACAACGATCGATCAAGACATTATAATGTTCCCAAGCATCAAAAAGAGACTCATCGGGTTATTGAGTGAAACCACTGAATTGATTCCTAAGACTAGTTACCATGGATGATGGAAAATATCTTGACAAAATTTTTTGAGTCATCTCGTCCCATGTATGAATTGAGTTTTTAGGAAGACGATCAAACCATTTTTCGGCATGGTGGGATAAAGTGTGTGGAAAAAGATGAAGGCGGAGAAAATCCATGGAAACACCGGGCAATTTCATGCTTTGAGTGACGGTTATGAATTTATCGAGGTGTTTGTTGGCATCATCATCCGATAATCCGCGAAATGGGCAAGCATTTTGAACTTGTTGGATCATGTGATGCTTCAACGAAAATTCGGGAGCTGTGATTTGCATCGGCGCAATCGGTCCTCTACGTCCATTCATAGTCGGTTGGCATAGCTCCTCCATCGTACGAAGGTCGGGTTGAGGGTCATGGTTGTTATTATTCACAACGGGGTGAGGTGGATTATTATTATTATGTACACCGGCCATATCTAGGTCTCTACGAGTCTCGGGCTCAAGATAAGACGAAGATCGAGTACGCATACACTAAAAAAGCAAAAATATTTTTGATTTTTTTAATCTATTTATATTTTTATTTTTATTTTGAATTTTTGAAATTTTTTTTTTTTTTGAAATTTTTATGCTATGAAAATAACGTTCCCACGAGAACGGATCCCAAAATCTAATTTTTCTCACAAAAAACCGTTAATCATTACGAAAAGAGCCGGCAGCGGCGCCATTTTAATATGACAAATCGTTGATGTCTTGTTTGAGTGTAGTGTTGTTCGTACTCGATTCAATTCGAACTGATCACGGTTTAGGGTGAAATTATTGTTTTTTGTCACTAAAAGGGGGAGCTTTTGATTATCTATGTCTACTAGTAATATAAACGACAAGGTTATTAAACATAAAAACAAAAGAAGGATGTCTAACCTTGATAGCTTATCTGAAATGAAAGTTGCACAGTTGATCTTGGTAAAAATAACTAAGGTTGATTATCTATTAAAATAAAGTTGAAAATTTGAAAAGATTAAACTAAAAATTAAGACTTTTAAAATAATTGTCGAAAGATTAAAACTTGATAAAATGTAAACTTGAAAATAAGACACGTTAAAAATAAACTAAGACAAGACAAGTTAAAAATAAAGCTTAAGAAAGAATGGCAGGAAAAGAAAATTTGAAGTTTAATTTGGAACAAGTAATAATTCCTCAATATTGTTATAATTCCGCAAAAACCAAGAGGAACAATTCCGCAATACTCAAAAGTAATAATTCCGCAATCCACAAGTAATAATTCCGCAATCCACAAGTAATAATTCTGCAATATCAAAGAGAAACAATTCCGCAAAGTTGTGATAATTCCGCAATAATGGAAATGATTCCGCAATGTCTAAAGGGTAATAATTCCGCAAAGTAGAATACCCGGAATTCCGCAAAGCGAAACGTGGTATAATTCCACAATGCCTAAATTGGTATTCAAATTCGCAAAACTCACTTGGATTCAAATCCACAAAGTAAACATTTGTGACACAATTCCGCAAAGACCAAGAGACACAATTCCGCAATATTTGAAGGGAGACAAATTCGTAATACACAAAGGGGCACAATTCCGCAATATTTTTGAATATTGCGAAATTGATGCAAATTCTCCTAAAAAAGTGGAACTCGGAAAAGTGACAAATTTTAGCACTATTTTCGCAACTTTGTAAGGATATTAAGCCAACGAAAACACCAAGAAGCTAACCACGAATCCCTAGTCGAATGATACAACTTGTAAGACCTTTACACATGAACCAAGAAACACGAAAATGGAAGATCTTTATGCGACGTGATGAAGTGAGATGAAATGGATGAAGAACTAGTATGATAATGAAGAAAATAAACAAAGATGACAAAAGAGATGAAGATCAAACAAAGATTATACTAAAAAAGAAAGATTAGATTAAGGAAAATTAAAAGAAAAACAAAGATGTTGTTTTTCCTAGTGAGAGAAACAAACACCCATTCTCTCTCTAGAATTGAAAAACTAAAAATTAACTAAAAACTTAACACCCTCAAATGGAATATGAGGTCTTCTATTTATAGAAGAGGCGAGGTGGTTGGTGAGATGCTTTCTTCTTTTCTTTTTCTTTGTCTTCTCGTCTTTTAATTAAATTTGACATACTCGAGTTTGGCTCAGGATTTGTCGAATGATAAAATGAACTCGTCTTCTAATTTTCTTCTTTTAGTAGACTTGTTTCTTTGACTTCGTTAAACTTCCGTCTTTAGACTTTTTCTTCGATAAATCTCTAGAATAGGCCTTTAACTTCCGTTCTTCTTGCACTTTTGATATTTTGACTTCGTCTTTTGTCTTTTTCTTCGATAAAAGCCCGTGTTTTCTTCCTTTTTCATCTTTTAGCCCTAAAACATAATAAAAACACAAACCACGCATAATTCCGACTTTTACGACATCAAATACACGTTTATGTCTTGTTTTTACTTGTTATAAGTGGTAAAAGGATAAGTGTTTTCACACTTGTTAACCAGCTCCCTTCTTTACTGAAGGGACAAACACTCATGGACAAAGGCCCTTTCAAAAGACCAACACATGGTCTAACAGACATTGGGTTCCTGTAGCAAACCCTAATTTGGGCGCTGACAAGTACAAATTCAACGCTGACAGCTCTAGGTTTGTATGAAAATACCACAACAAGCTGGTGTTGGTTCTTGAAACTGAATATTTATGAGTTCGTTTATTCTCTATTCTTGACAAATTGAAAGTCCTAAAAATATCAAGCTTTTAATTGTTCTTGGTTGTTAAGGATATTTGGAAGTTTATGTCTAATTCAATCAACACGTAAAAAGAGGAAAATATTAGGCTACGTATCCGTAAAACAAAGTGCACATACCAATTAATATTCACAAAGTACAAATTTAAAATGCTCAAAAAGTAAATTGCTTGAAATGTAAGCTAAATTAAAGTATAAGGACTAAAATGTAAATTTCAGAAACTACAAGGACCAAATATGTAAAATTTATCAACTAGTAACAAACTTAACAACTTTTCAAAACTGCCTAATTGAAAATGTCAAAAACTGAAACTTAAAGGATTGATTATTAGCAAACCCTAAACACTTGAAAGATTAGCACATATTACAAATTCTATCAAACAATAAGGACCATAGTGCAATTAATTGGAAATTTGCTATGAAAAACGGGTTAAGCACATACAATAATCTGGTTTGAGCTTATTTTTGGACCAAATTTGTTCTAGTTTGTTTTAAAATGCTTAAAATGGAAAATTAACTAGATTTGTAAAAGGGATCAGCTGAAAAGCTTGTAAATCACAAGATTGCTTATTCTAATAAGCCAATGATAGGTGTGTAAACACCCATCCTTTTACCACTTAATTCTGGCTAAAACAAAACCAAAACACGTATTTAATATCATTTGTTTGGAATTATGCGTGGTTTTTGTGTTTATTATGTTTTCAGAGCTAACCGGATGAATATTAAAGAAAACATGGGATTGCACGGGTTTTATCAAGGAAAAAGACTAAAGACGAAGTCTATTGTCCAAGAGATGCAAAAGATTTGAAGTCAATGGGCCTATTTGAAGATTTATCGAAGAAAAGGACCAAAGATGGAAGATTTACATATGTCGAAGAAACTCAAGTCTATTTAACGAAGAAATTAAAAGACGAGTTGGATTTAATCGACGACAAATCCCGAATCAGAATCGAAAACGTCAACTTTTCTGAAAAGACGAGAAGACAAGAAGAAAGGGAGAAAGCCCACTCACCAACCAACCACTAGGACTATAAATAGACTTTTCCCTCACACAATTAGGGAGTTAGCTTTCATTTTTCTTTTTCCCAGTTCTTAGGTTCGGTTCATCACAAACACCATTGGGGTGTTTGATGATTTTTTCATTTTCTCTTTCAATCTTGTAAGTGTTAATCATTACTCTTGTTACTTTCCCATTAATCATTCAATTCCAATCTTTCTATTCATCTTGTTCTTCATCATCTTTTTATTGCAAGTTCTTAAGTTTTTATGTGATTCAAGTTTGATCTTAAAAAGTTGTTGATTTAGTATTTTTATTGGTGGGATATATTTCTTATAAGTATTTAAATGATTATTGGTTGATTTGGTAAATCCTTTATGAGTATTTTGGTGTTTAGATTGAAAATCGTTTGGTTTATGTTGTTACTGTTCTTCGCTTTCCAGATCTTTCCGAACAGAGCCTTTATTCCGGATAGGCATTTGGGCTCGTCCCCTATTCGGAATATCTTACTTATTCCGAATCATCTTTGTTTATTCTCTTACTCGGAATATTTCAAAATATTCCGCATAGCCAGTTTATTGTTCCCTTATTCGGAATATCTTGTATATTCCGAATAGCCAAGTTTTTCCGAATAGCACTTGCTTTCCGAATAGGTGTATTTTTCCGCATAGAGCACATTTTCCGAATAGATCTTGTTTTCCGCATAGACCATATCTTTCCGCATAGCTTTAATTTTCCGCATAGGATAACTTTCCGCATAGAATGGATTTTCCGAATAGCATGTTTTTCAGCATAAGTCATTATTCCGAGTAGACTTTATTTTTCCGCATGGTCATCATTCCGAATAGAGCATCTTCTCCATTTATTCCGAATAGCACTAGTTTTCAGTAAGGATCTTTTACAGCTTTATCATTTAATTGTTTAATTTAAATTGATGTTCTATTTTTAGTGATTTACTATTTCTGGCTTTAATCTTTATTTACTTCATTTATTTAGAATAGAAAAACCAATTCCACTTTTTGTCACCAAGAACAAAGCATTCCACTTTAAACTGAGATCAATTCGAGAGGATTCCGAGAATTATTTTGAACCCATAGCAAAAACCTTGTATCAAATGGCGCCGCTGCCGGCTCTTCTAGTTAAGATCAAAAGTTTTTTGTGAGAACTTGGATTTTGGGATCCGTTCCCCGTGAACGTTACTTTTTCATCATAAAAAATTTTCAAAAATCCTAAAAAATATAAAACTTTCAAAAATACAAAAAAATTAAAAAAACATAAAAACCAAAAATATTTTTGCTTTGTTTTTCTTTGTTCGTTCTTTTGCAGGTGTATGCGCACTCGATCCACGTCTTATCAAGAGCCCGAGCCTCTCGATCACTTAGACATGGCCGGTGTACCACCTCCAAACAATAATAACAACAACAACCCGCCTTTCAACAACATGAACAATAACAACAACAATGAGCCCCTTCCGGATAATTGCCCGATGATTGAATTGCTGCAAGCTCACGTTGATGGCAACACGGATCCAATTGTCATACCTCCAATTGCCACCAACAACTTTGAGCTAAAATCAGGCTTTATCCAGATGGTCTCTGCTCAACCATCCTTGGGACGTACCATTGATGATCCACACGACCACATCAAGAGATTTCTACAACTTACCAACACGGTCAAATTCAATGGTGTTCCACAAGAGGTTATCAGGTTACAACTTTTTCCCTTTTCTTTAGAGGGACAAGCCCGGCATTGGCTTGCTAAGGAACCGCCACAGAGTATTCTCTCGTGGACGGATTTGGAAACAAAGTTTATAAATTACTTTTTTCCACCCTCTCGTACTACCGCTTTGCGGAATGAGATCATAAATTTTGAACAAAAGTACGATGAGTCATTCAGTGAATCTTGGGATCGTTTTAAAGTTCTTTTAAGAAAATGCCCACAACATGGTTTTACCAAAGTACATCAAATCAATACTTTTTACAATGGTTTAAGCATGAGTGACCAAGATTCACTGAACAGTGCCTCGGGGGTAATCTATTGGCTAAAACTTCCAATGCTGCTTGGGACATCATTGAGAATAAATCTCGTGTGCAAACCAAGAGTGTTCGGACCAATGTCGCTAGTGCTAGCACTAGTGACAGCGACAAGCGATTAGACAAAATCACTACGCTTCTTGAATCGCTTGTCACCCACACCGTCAGCAACAACAACAGCAACAACGCCAAACACGCTCAAGTGAACGCTGTCAGCCAACCTTGTGAGATATGCGGTGGTCCTCACTCTTACACCACTTGTACCGCCACCCAAGATTACCCTGCTGAGAATGTGAATGCGGCATATGGCACCTATCCTCAACCCGCTTATCAAGCTAGACCTCAAGGTGACCGTAAATTGCTAAGCTATCGATCCAACAACTATCTTTCCCCACCTGGTTTCCCTCCTACCAACCCAAACCAACAACAAAACCTTAATCGCCCTCCTCAACAACAACAGCAACCTCGACAACCATACATCCCTCCTCACAAGCAGCAACAACCGCCTCAACGTAACAATCAAGTCTACCAACAACCTGCTTACCAACCACCTGCATATAATGCTCCTCCCAACCAAACCACCACTGCATTACACCAAGAGGTTGCAACCTACATGAGGACCAATGATGTGATTGTGGGAAATCTCCAAGAGGAAGTGCGCAATTTGAAGGCAGACTTGGTAAAGCAAGGAAATGATTTGAGAGCCGATATGAGAAATACATTGGATAGCCAAACAAATGATCTGAGGAACATGATGGCTAGTTTCTTCCAAGGTAATCAACCCTCTTCTTCGGGTACTCTTCCGAGTAATACCGTTGCGAATCCAAGAGGGGAGATGAAAGCAATCACCACTCGAAGTGGTAAAGGTACCAAGGAACCCGAGCTTCCTATACCTCCACCGGTGATTGTGACTAAGGAGAACGAGTCGCCTGCTCCTATTCCTCATCCTTCTCCTACCCCAATTTCCCCACCTCTTCCTTCTACCCCTCCTCCACCCGTGGTTGTGAGTGATCCTATTCCTCTAAAGCCTTCCTCTTCTTCCAATATACCTTATCCTTCAAGGTTGAGGAAAGAGAAGCAAAAGAGCAAGGATGATATTCAGGTTTCGAATTTCCTTAAAATGTTCAAACAACTGAATTTCAATATCTCCTTCGCTGAGGCTCTCGCTCACATGCCCAAATATGCAAAAATGTTTAAAGATCTTCTGAGCGACAAGGAAAAGCTCCTCGATATTGCCAACACCCAACTTAATGAGAATTGCTCTGCAGTGCTCTTAAGGAAATTGCCAACCAAGCTTGGTGATCCGGGTCGTTTTCTTATCCCTTGCAATTTCCCGGGAGTAGAGAATTGCATGGCCCTAGCTGATCTAGGTGCCAGTATCAATCTAATGCCTCTAAGCGTTTGGAAGCAATTATCTCTCCCAGAGCTAGTCCCCACCAAAATGACTTTGGAATTGGCTAACCGTACGGTTGCTTATCCAGTGGGGATAGCCAAAGATGTCATTGTAGGAATCGACAAATTCACCTTTCCTGCTGATTTTGTTGTCGTCGACTACGAGATGGACCCTCGTGTGCCACTAATTGTCGGTCGTCCATTCTTAAGGACCGGTCGCACTCTCATTGATGTTGAAGCCGGTGAGCTTATCATGAGAGTGGGTGACGATAAAGTAGTCTTCAACATGGGAAAGTTGTCTAAACAACCTTATTCCAACGAGAGTGTTAATTGTATTGACGTTTTGGATGAGGCTTGTGAAGCACATTTTATTGATGCTTGCAAAAGTATTCCTTCCTCTCTTCCCAATGTTGAGACCGTGTCCTCCATTGATTCATCGTTGTCTCTATTTGGAGATAGTGATTTATTTTGGAACAATCTTGAAGATACCATAGGAGATGTGAATTTAGCTACTAATGATTCTCCTATCGATGGGGATGAAGACATGAATTTCTTTGACAATCTTCTCACCGAAGACAATCCTTCACCGCCATCTCCCACGGTTATTGCTATCGATGCCACGACTTTGAAAACGCCTCCCGTCGAAAATCCTCCGGATTTGGAACTTAAGGAGTTGCCGCCACATCTCGAGTACGTGTTCCTTGACGAAAACAAGAAGTCGCCCGTCATTATTGCAACGGATTTGAAAGATGAAGAGAAAACTCGCCTTGTCGCCGTGTTGAAAAAGCATAAAACAGCTATTGCTTGGAAGATTTCGGATATTCGTGGAATTGATCCTCACTTCTGCACACACAAAATTCTCATGGAGGACGACTTTAAGCCCACTATTCAAAGCCAACGAAGGGTGAATCCAAAAATCCATGAAGTCATCAAAACAGAAGTTATCAAACTTCTTGATGCGGGTATGATTTACCCTATTTCGGATTCACTTTGGGTTAGTCCAATCCATTGTGTGCCCAAGAAGGGCGGAATAACCGTTTTTCCCAATGAACACAACGAGTTGATTCCCACTCGTCTCGTTACTGGGTGGAGAGTTTGTATAGACTACCGCAAACTCAATGATGCCACGAGAAAGGATCATTTCCCTCTACCTTTTATGGACCAAATGCTTGAACGTTTAGCCGGTAATGAATATTACTGCTTTCTTGATGGTTTCTCGGGTTATTTTCAAATACCCATCGATCCCCAAGATCAAGAGAAAACTACATTCACTTGTCCCTATGGCACTTTTGCTTACAAAAGAATGCCTTTTGGCTTATGTAATGCGCCCGGGACTTTCCAAAGGTGTATGTTAGCTATCTTCCATGACATGGTTGAACAAACCATGGAAGTCTTCATGGATGATTTCTCGGTCTTCGGGGATTCATTCTCTTCTTGCCTTGCCAATTTGGAACGTATGCTTAAGCGGTGCGAAGACACTCGCCTTGTTCTGAATTGGGAAAAATGCCATTTTATGGTAAAAGAAGGCATCGTGCTGGGACATAAAATCTCGAAAGCCGGTCTTGAAGTAGACCGTGCTAAAGTCGATGTTATCGCAAAGTTGCCTCCACCTTCAACCGTGAAGGGTGTGAGAAGTTTCCTGGGTCATGCGGGCTTCTACCGTCGTTTCATCAAAGATTTTTCTCAAATCGCTCGCCCGATGACCCACCTCTTGGAAAAAGATACTCCTTTTATCTTCTCCAAAGAGTGTCTTGAAGCCTTCAACTCGCTAAAGGATAAGCTAACTAAGGCACCCGTCTTGGTTACCCCTAATTGGGAGCTTCCCTTTGAGTTGATGTGCGATGCTAGCGATTTTGCTATTGGAGCGGTTCTTGGACAAAGAGTGAACAAACACTTCCAACCGATCCATTACGCTAGCAAGACAATGACAGGGGCACAATTGCATTATACGACAACTGAAAAAGAGCTTTTAGCTGTTGTCTATGCTTTTGAAAAATTCCGCCCCTATCTTGTCCTTTCTACCACCATTGTGTATACCGATCATTCCGCGTTGAAGTACTTGTTGACAAAGAAAGATTCCAAACCAAGACTTCTTCGCTGGGTTTTGCTGCTCCAGGAATTTAAAATCGAAATCCGCGATAAAAAAGGAGCAGAAAACCTAGCCGCGGATCATCTTAGCAGACTTGAGGATCCATACCAAGGGGATCACCCGAATAAAGAAATCAATGATTCTTTCCCCTTGGAGACCTTAATGTCTATAAACTCGAAGCCGAATGAAACCCCGTGGTTTGCAGACTTTGCAAACTACTTGGCGGGTGGAATTCTCAAGGAAGGGTTGACGTCTCAACAAAAGAAGAAGTTCTTCACCGACATCAAGACTTACTTTTGGGACGACCCTTAACTATTCAAACAATGTGCCGACCTGATTATTCGCCGATGTGTTGATGGACCGGCAGCGTCTGAAATCCTTAATGCTTGCCACAAAGGACCCACCGGTGGTCACTTTGGTCCCAACTACACCGCCAAAAAAGTGTTTGACTCGGGATTTTATTGGCCCTCCATATATCGTGACGCTCAAGATATGGTTAAAAAATGTGATGCTTGCCAGAAACAAGGTAATATCACACATAAAGACGAGATGCCTCAGAATTTCATTCAAGAGTGTGAAATTTTTGATGTTTGGGGTATCGACTTTATGGGGCCATTCCCTTATTCTAAAGGAAACAAATACATCCTTGTAGCCGTTGACTACGTATCCAAGTGGGTTGAAGCCAAAGCTTTACCTACTAATGACGCAAGGGTGGTTTGTAACTTTTTGAAAGCTTTATTCGCTAGATTCGGTGTGCCTCGTGCAATTATTAGTGATCGTGGGACTCATTTCTGCAATGACCAATTTGTTAGAGTCATGGCTAAGTACGGTGTAAATCATCGTCTTTCCACAGCCTACCACCCACAAACTAATGGCCAGGCTGAAATATCCAACCGAGGACTTAAGCGAATTCTTGAAAGGACCGTGGGAGAGCATCGTGCCGCCTGGGCTGATAAACTTGATGATGCTTTGTGGGCTTTCCGTACTGCTTACAAGACCCCGATCGGCTGTACGCCTTATCGTCTTGTATACGGGAAAGCGTGCCACCTCCACATTGAGTTGGAGCACAAGGCTTATTGGGCCTTGAAGTGGGCTAATTTTGATATTAACAAAGCCGGTGACCTACGCAAGATCCACCTCAATGAGCTGAATGAACTTCGGAATGAGGCTTATGAAAATTCTTTGATCTATAAGGAACGAACTAAGCTCATTCACGACTCCAAGATCAAAAACCGAGAGTTCCATGTTGGAGACAAAGTCTTACTTTTTAACTCTCGGTTGAAAATCTTCTCGGGCAAGCTCAAATCTCGTTGGTCCGGCCCATTCACCATTGCCCAAATTTTTCCATTTGGTACTCTCGAGCTCGCTCAACCTAATGGACCTAATTTTAAGGTGAATGGCCAACGAGTGAAGTTGTACTTTGGTGAGGACACCTCTCAGGAGGTGATTACATCCCTCACCACGTTCCCCATGAACTAATTTTGGGTCGAGTCAGGCTCGTGACTCGGTTATCAAAAACAAGCGCTCCTCGGGAGGCAGCCCGAGTATCTATCCCTTTAACCCCTTAAGTGTAGGGGAGGACCTATTTTGGTCATTTGTGTTTGTGTGGTGATGTGATTACAGGGATATATGCAATCTTGGAAATCTTTGAAGAGTCGTGCTCCCGTGTTATCCGAAATCCGGTTCTATCTCTTAACTATCGTGATTGAATTTTCTTCATAGTCACATTTGAAATTGATCACTTTAGTCGTCTCTTCCTTAACTTGAGTTAACCAACGTGCACAATGTCATAAGTGTAGGGGAGACTTTTCGCACATGCTTAAACATTAAGGACAATGTTTATCTTAAGTGTAGGGGGGACTTCTATCGAAGTTTTAAGTGGACTTTTCCATGAAATGCCTTCATTTAACCGGAAAATCCTATTTTTCAACATTTTTCAAATTTTTAATTAACTTTGGCCATTTAGTCGTAATTTTTAAAATTTTATCGTTGATTTCATATGTATATATCCCGCAATAAAGTCAAAAATATTAATAAAGTGGTGTAGCTAGTTTTGAAATCTTTGACATATTAGGCATGTTGCGTTTATTTTGACTCAACCCGAATAGACTTATCCAAGTTTATTCTAGCTAGTATCCTTAACCATGTAAACCTTAATTGGTTTATTAGGCTAAGTATCCACGAGTCTCATTACTTGAGATTTTAAATTATGGAGGACGAGAAATGATAGAGTCAATTATAAGTCGGTATTCTTGCACAAGCTCACTTGGTGTAATTATTTGCCTATTCTCCCATCACTTGCTAATAATTTATCTGCAATAAGTAAGGTCGTACGATTTGAAAGGTTACTTAGCTTCTAGCCCAAGATCGTTTAAAAGTTGCTCGGTAATGATAAGAGTTCATAGCCAAGGCATAACTTATGAAGCGGGGCGCGAAGATTGGCGAGTCCGAAAAGGCCCTAACAAGGCATGAGGATTCAATTTTATTGCTGAAGATCCAAAGTGATGTGAAAAGCATTATTCCTAAAGTCAATATGAAGGATCAAGACTCACGACAAAAAGCAATCAACTCCCATAAAGATCATGGAGAAGTCTATCCGAAAAGACCCTAACAAGGTATGAGGATAAATAGATCCAAGTCCGAAAAGGAGGCGGATCGTTGTATCTCAAAATCCCAGTTAGAGATTGAAGAAATAATCATGAAGTCGTGGTCAACAAAGTTGGAGTACCCCTCAAAAGTCTCCAAGTGAAGAAACTCTATTATGTTGAGAAGACCATTATCTCAAGAACGTCTTTCGAAGATATGAAGTATGAAGTACATGCCAAATATCGGCCCGAGAAAGGTCTCAAATCGTGAACCAAGTTATGCCAAGATATGAACTTTTTGATATCCCGAGAAGCAGTTTTAAGAGATTTTGTCCTTTAGCTAACTATTGATCAAATCCTCCTACTTTGCTTTCAACCTAAATAAACTATCGAAATAAGTCCAAAAATGCATCTTCATGATCATTCTAAGACCAAAAATAAAATATAAGAGATACACCTAGGAATAAGGGAGTTTAAGCATTTAATTAAGCCATGTGTGCAAGTGTTTGAATTGCTAACTTATAATAACAATGATCTCGTTTTTAAGCTTAGTTTGGGGAAAGTGAAACTTGAGGGGGATAAATCTTCGCAACACCAAAGCCCTAAAGTAAGTCCTTGATTTCTTTGCGAGTTATTTCCATCCTTTTGTTTATCTTAAAATTTTAATTTCCCTTAGTACTTTAATTTTTGTTTAGTAGTATGTTAATAAGGCCAAGGTTGATTGATTATGAGAAAAGTGTAAATTTGCTTTATCACTAAGCATTGCATGAGGGCATGGCAATGGTTAAGTGTAGGGGATTTGATAGGTGTGTAAACACCCATCCTTTTACCACTTAATTCTGGCTAAAACAAAACCAAAACACGTATTTAATATCATTTGTTTGGAATTATGCGTGGTTTTTGTGTTTATTATGTTTTCAGAGCTAACCGGATGAATATTAAAGAAAACATGGGATTGCACGGGTTTTATCAAGGAAAAAGACTAAAGACGAAGTCTATTGTCCAAGAGATGTAAAAGATTTGAAGTCAATGGGCCTATTTGAAGAATTATCGAAGAAAAGGACCAAAGATGGAAGATTTACGTATGTCGAAGAAACTCAAGTCTATTTAACGAAGAAATTAAAAGACGAGTTGGATTTAATCGACGACAAATCCCGAATCAGAATCGAAAACGTCAACTTTTCTAAAAAGACGAGAAGACAAGAAGAAAGGGAGAAAGCCCACTCACCAACCAACCACTAGGACTATAAATAGACTTTTCCCTCACACAATTAGGGAGTTAGCTTTCATTTTTCTTTTTCCCAGTTCTTAGGTTCGGTTCATCACAAACACCATTGCGGTGTTTGATGATTTTTTCATTTTCTCTTTCAATCTTGTAAGTGTTAATTATTACTCTTGTTACTTTTCCATTAATCATTCAATTCCAATCTTTCTATTTGTCTTGTTCTTCATCATCTTTTTATTGCAAGTTCTTAAGTTTTTATGTGATTCAAGTTTGATCTTAAAAAGTTGTTGATTTAGTGTTTTTATTGGTGGGATATATTTCTTATAAGTATTTAAATGATTATTGGTTGATTTGGTAAATCCTTTATGAGTATTTTGGTGTGTAGATTGAAAAATCGTTTGGTTTCTGCTGTTACTGTTCTTCGCTTTCCAGATCTTTCCGAACAGAGCCTTTATTCCGGATAGGCATTTGGGCTCGTCCCCTATTCGGAATATCTTACTTATTCCGAATCATCTTTGTTTATTCTCTTACTCGGAATATTTCAAAATATTCCGCATAGCCAGTTTATTGTTCCCTTATTCGGAATATCTTGTATATTCCGAATAGCCAAGTTTTTCCGAATAGCACTTGCTTTCCGAATAGGTGTATTTTTCCGCATAGAGCAACATTTTCCGAATAGATCTTGTTTTCTGCATAGACCATATCTTTCCGCATAGCTTTAATTTTCCGCATAGGATAACTTTCCGCATAGAATGGATTTTCCGAATAGCATGTTTTTCAGCATAAGTCATTATTCCGAGTAGACTTTATTTTTTCGCATGGTCATCATTCCGAATAGAGCATCTTCTCCATTTATTCCGAATAGCACTAGTTTTCAGTAAGGATCTTTTACAGCTTTATCATTTAATTGTTTAATTTAAATTGATGTTCTATTTTTAGTGATTTACTGTTTCTGGCTTTAATCTTTATTTACTTCATTTATTTAGAATAGAAAAACCAATTCCACTTTTTGTCACCAAGAACAAAGTATTCCACTTTAAACTGAGATCAATTCGAGAGGATTCCGAGAATTATTTTGAACCCATAGCAAAAACCTTGTATCAGCCAAGAATAAGCTAACTAGAAATCCAGACTTCCACAACTAGATTTTATTGCACAATCTGATTAATCAACTAACAAGAGGAATGGAATGTCTTTTCAAATGAAAAATGGTTCACTGAATAAGCCAGAATATGGAATTAAGCACAAATGAGCTTATTTGACCAACGTTGACCAAAAAATCCAAAAAGCTAATTTTCACAAAATCAACTCAAGACATGTTGGAAAAAAGATTGGTGAAAGAAAAATGACAAGTTTGTGAAGTAGAAATGAAGATATAGGAAATCAGTTAGGCCTTGATTACAGAAACTAGCATTTGCTCATAAGCTGACTAAAAAGCTAATTTCTCACTCAAAAGTAGATACTGTATTGTTTCCTTATAGACATTTAAACTTTGGATGTTGAACTACAAGTAGAAACAGGTTTGAGGCAATATGATCAAGAAACAAACAAATGCTAGTGGATTGAAATTAGCTAGTTTGACTGATAAAATGCTTATAAATCTTGACCCATACTTTTTATACACCTATTTCCTTTTTGACTAAACTTTTGACCACAAAACTGAACTAAAATGTTTGAACTATGTAACCAAATGTAAATGAACACAATACAACAGATTTAACAAACTCTAATCACCAACACTCATCAAATCCAAACACTACTTAAGAAATTTGTATTAGACTTTTTCAAAGGAAATTTTAGCTCAAGTGTAAGAAAGGTTATGACTCTTATCAAAACTTATATGAATGATCAAATGAGATATGTTTAAACTGAAATCAAGCAGATAAGCAAATTATATCACAAAATGAGACAAAAGACTTTAAACTGATGAAATACTAACTGAAATCAAGTGAAAAAAGATTAAAGGCTGTAAGATCACACAATAATCATTAAGCTAACACAATTAAGCTAAAATCAAATTAAGCACTACATCAGTTCAACACATAAGATCTAAACTATGAATGTAGCATGCAGTACACTTGAGAGGAACCAAAATTGGGATTTCTAGAACCTTTTAGCAATGAAGCCTCCTCTGAAATGCATCATAGCTAAATCCATGATCTGGGCGCGTTTAACTTTGAAGGTGACACGTGGCGTCTTCTTATTCGTCCTCAGTTTGTCACTCGGATCATTATCCAGTTTGGATAAAATGAATATTGCATGTCGCTTTATTATTGGTTGGAAAAGAAGATAGTGGGAGTACTGTGCTTGAATGGTTATTAAATGAAAATCGACTAGTGGCTTATGTGTCAGATGACATGGTGATCTGGATACCACTTTTCCTTTGTTCCAATTGGTCCATTACTTTGTCACATGGATTAAGACCAAATTTAGTGTAAATTTGGCAATTTCAGCCCCTCTTCTTTAGCAGATTTATCATTTGAGTTCTTTTCTTCATTCCTTTGGCAAGTTAAGTCCTTTGACTTGCATTCTTGATTATTTGAGTCCTTTGACTTGGTTAACTTGAAGGTTGACCAGGTTTGACTTTGATCTTGACTTTTACAAAATTACATTTAATTCCCTCAACTTTTGAACATTGTCAAGATAGGTCCTTTATCTTCTCATGGCTTGTCATCTTTGATCCTTCTCTTGTATTTTCTTGATAAATGAGTTTGATTTCACTTGTTTGCTTGAAATTTGTATCCTTGTTAGCTATTTAAGCACAAACACTAAAATAGCACATAATACTGCTTTATAGTACAAAAGTTAGGTATTTTCTATATGTTTTAGGGTAATTTGTTGACTTATTTATATGAGATTTTACTCATATCAAATCCCCTACACTTGATCATTCCCATGACCTCATGCAATACCATATTTTAAAGCACAAATTTACATTTTTCTCATAATTAACCCACCTTGGCCAGTATGAAATGCATTTATACTACTCTACACTATAGGATGCATGATTTTGATTTTATACAATGCAATGCAAAAAAGAACAATTCTGTTTATATATTTTTGGATTTTCCATAAATGGTTTTGATGGAAAAACTCATAAAGAAATCAATGACTTAGATTAAGGCTTTTGGTACCATGAACACTTATCACCCTCAAGTTTCACTTTCCCGATACCAAGCTTAAAAATGGGATCATTGCATTCACAAGTAAAAAGTGCATCAACTTATTCATGACAAATAAATGTGGAACCGGTTATTATTTGAGCAAATTGCTTGAGAGCAAATTTGTCATTATTTAAAGCGTGAAGTATAAGAAATGCAAGATCCAAAAATAAGGAAGCACGATTTTAATCCTAAGTAGTCCTCTCATCCATTACTCGAAAACCGCTCACAATTAATATAAGTCCGACTCAAGAGTAATAAGTCATTCACCTTATGTGTAAGATCCTTATGTCAAGCATTAATAAGTAGCTACACACTCGCTAAGGAAAGAAAAATAAAACTCACGCAATAATTTACATCCGCCGCCTTTTTGAGACTTTGGATCTTCAATCCCGCAACCCGTCAAGGTAATATTGGATTGGAGCAACTATTAAATCCCCGCAACCCGTCAAGGTAATATTGGAATTCAATAGTTACTATAATTAACACTTCACTGCCCCTCTTGGGAGTCTTGCATAATTATTATTATTTTTTTTCTTTTTTTTCTTTATTCTAGCCACTCTTTTTTTTTGTAAGCCACTCTTATTTTTCTTTATTCCTCACAAAGAAAGTTGAAAAGAATAAAAGGAAAAACACCCGCTAAGTATTAAGCATGACATACGTCTAGTACACATAAAACGTTCTAACTTAGAATCTTAAGACGTACTTATACCAACCATGAATGATTAGTCAAAAATGCATACGAGACTACAAACCGATTAAAACCGTTCTTGATTATTTATTAACATATATATATATATATATATATATATATATATATATATATATATATATATATATATATATATATATATATATATATATATATATATATATATATATATATATATATATATATATATATATATATATATATATATATATATATATATATATATATATATATGCGAAGAAATTAGAGGTAAGGAAAGAGAAGGGTTTAGCCACAAGTAATTATCATGAAGTTTATCTAGCCCTTTTATACTTGCTTCAACTCTATCATCTCCCATTCTCCACAAATTTAAAATCTCAAATAATGAGAGTCGTGGATGTTTAGCCTAATAGACAAATGAAGGACTACATGGTTAAGGATACTAGCTAGAGAATGCTTGGATAATCAAACTCGGGTTGAGTCAAAGTATCCATGGCGGGCCTAATATGTCAAAGATATCTAAACTTGTTAAACCATATCCTTTATTATATATTTTTTTCTTTTTATATATTTTTATGAAGAACAAAAGAAGAAATATGTACAATGCAAATGTGTTATGTAAATGAAAAATGATTTATGCAAAAATTATGAATGCATATTTTTGGTGGCCAAAGTAGATCAAAAATTTGAAAAATGTTTGAAAAATTAATTTCCAAGTTATCATGAAGGTCAATGACAAAGTCTAGGTAAGGTCACTTCGATAGAAGACCCTCCTACACTTAAGCTAAACATTGTCCTTAATGTTTAAGAGTATTGGAGTAAACTCCTTATACTTATTACATTGATAACTTTTCTTAACCCAAGCTAAGGAAAAATCAACTATAGTGAATTCATTTTTTAAGCACAATGTCTATGAAAAATCACAATGGTAACGAAGTGAACCGGATACAAGGGCCTCCTCCATAAGCTCCAAAGCACGTGATGAGAGAGCAACCCTACAAACAACATGAAGACAAAAGTAAGGTCTCCCCTACACTTCTCATCAACTCTATACCCTTATTTCTAACCTAGCACACTCTAAGTCTAAAAACTCTAAACCTAATTATTCAAGCTTGATTTATGAAGTCTCTAGCTCGACTCATCCCACACTTAAAAGTGTCTAAAACCTATCATGGAGAAGAAAAGTTTTGCCCTTTTTAAGAAAAATCTCCATGATGAGGTAAAAAAAGTTTTCAATTATCAAAACTCCATAAACATCCCTCAGATCAAATACATAATTACCATCCCACTTATAACACAATCCAACAACTAACTTCCCAAGCAATGGTGAAAAGAGTGAGGTGTTGTTCTCCAAAATGGTTTCCCATATTTTCTTCAAAAGGTGATAAAGTGATACTCTCAAATCTCTCACAAGTTTTCCTTTTATTGCATCAGGCGGATACTGAGATGGTTTAGCAAGCTCTATGTAAAACCCGCATGCTTTTACCATGCATATTACCTTAAGTTCGTACGTACTAGTTAAAAACTTTCCTAATATAGCATGATTACGATTACGTATTAGGAGTTTATGTATTACGTACGTGTTAGAACACGATAAGTATTTTATTTGCACGACCACGTAATAATTATTTAGTAATAATTATTCACGAACATACGATCACGAGATCACGAGCGTAATTTAAACACGAGTTAGTATTATTACGTATATATATTTAATACGAGCGTAATTAAATATATAGGTGTAGGATATTTACGTAACGAGAACTTTTAAAACACGAACTAAATTAAACGTAAACGTGTACGAAATTACAAGACACGAAACAAGGTACGGGACCCCCACAAGGGAACCCCTACCCGCGGCCAAACAAGAAACAATGGGCCAAGCCCATTGTTAATTTTACTTAAGGGGGTTAATTAATTTTCACTACTTAGATTTACTTTACAGAAGATTTTTCAAGAAAACCTAAAACCCCTTCTTCCTTCTTCCTTGTGTGCCGCCACCTACTAATCACCATAAGGGGGTGATTTTGATCTTGAATCTTGTGGATCTAGTAATTGTTCGTGTTTGTTCTTCACCCTTTTGATTCACGAATACGGTAAAACCTTTTTACTTGTTTCTTTTTAATTAATCTTTTATTAATTAAGAACACATGATATTTTTCATAAAAACGTATTAATTAAACCTAGATCTAACATGTTATGATCATTAATTAATCAATGGGATCGATCTAAGGGGTGTTTGTTTTGGGCCACATGAACAACCGACCCCAAAGGGGTTCGGTTTGTTGTTAACCGACCACCACCAAGACCTTTTTGGTCTTGGTTGGTGCATGTGGGTCCCACGGCAGCAAGGGGTACCCCGAATTGGTTCGGGGTACGGTGTTTGTTAAGATCCGGTGCATGTTTTTAAGCCTAGATCCGGATCATGATTATGTTAAATGTTTATGTTATAAACTTAGGTTAAGAATTAAATTAATATGATGTAATTAATTTAACCACATGACTTAGGTTAACTAATTATTAATAAACATGAATTATTTTAACCTAAGTATTTATTATTATTAGCACTTATAATTAATTAATTATTTTAAAACCATGGATATAATTAATTATTTAAACATGACTTAGGTTATATTATTAGTATTTAATAATACATATTTTTAACCTAAATATTTAATATATTTAATTAAAAACATGTCATATTTTAATTAAATATTATAACCTATAGTTTAATTAAATTACATGAAATAATTATTAAACTATATAATATATCATATGACTTAGAAAATAATCATGAAAACACTTAGGCTTATTTGCTTAGCTTATTTAACTAGCTTATTTCTAATTATGGAAACTTTCTATTTTTAGAAACTTAATTAAATAAGGCAGCTATTTTATTTATGGAAACCAGCTATTTTTAGAAACTTATTTATTTAAGGCAGCTAATCTATTTATGGAAACTTATTTAATTAAGGAAGCTAATCTATTTATGGAAACTTTCTATTTTTAGAAACTTATCTATTTTAAGAAGTAAATCTATTTTTGGAAACTTTCTATTTTTGGAAACTTTCTATTTTTGGAAACTTTCTATTTTAGGAAACCTGCTATTTTTGGAAAGTTACTTAGTATTACACAGTAAGTATAATAACACATGAAATATCAGAAATATTTAATCAGAATGAACAGAATATAAGATTTAACACAGTTTAAGGCTTTAAACAGTGTAAATAGTAAGAACACATAAAATAAGCTAAGACATGATATAAACCAGCTATGTATGTAGTAAGCAGATACTTATTTCATGTACGTATTTATGTAGCATTAGTGTTTCGGAAGTAGGATTCTCGCAGTTCATCGTTCTCGTTCACTGGACATAAGGTAGGGATTCCCGTCCTTTCAGTATGGACATTCTTTCCTTATTAGGATTTCCCCGTATGCAGCCAACTATATTCCCGTAGTATAAGTATGAGTTTGATTGCTTATGTTTTAAATATGATTACCTATAGCCATATACATACATGACCAGTTTCACCTAGTTATGGAGGTACCATAACCATAACATTAGAGGCACTGAT
Source organism: Glebionis coronaria (assembly GCA_025667525.1). Lineage (NCBI taxonomy): Eukaryota > Viridiplantae > Streptophyta > Magnoliopsida > Asterales > Asteraceae > Glebionis > Glebionis coronaria. The sequence continues at coordinate 188,441,619 of CM046879.1, read as the reverse complement.
GTTATGACTTCACCACGGCGGAGTGATTGCTCGTGGCGTCCCTTCAGCTTTTGGCCATTATTTATATTATCATGTGGGGCGTATGGGTGCATCCTAGTTACACGTTTTTATTCAGGATTACATGGTGAATGTGGTGTGTGCCTTGCATCCTTCACAAGGAGCTGATCCCTCCTACCCATAAAACCAGTATATTAAATTAGAGGCAGCCCCTCTAATTTGCATGATGAGGTCACCCCTCCAATTATTCATGCACGGTGGATATTCATGACCTATATTGGCTAAATGGTAAAATATGACAAACAGCTTTTATAAGATAAACATAAGACTTTCAAACTATAAAACCAGTTTTATTAAGACTTAACCAGGTTACTCGGGACTTAGTTTCTTCCGCTGTTATTATGTTATATGCTTATCCTATTCATGCTTTATTGTACATCCGTGCACTGAGCGTATTGCTCAGCCGTTTTCCTTTTCTATGTTCCCAAAACGGCATGTACTCAGGGACGCTCGTAGACAATAAGAGTACGTGCATATGGACTGGAAGCTGTCTAGCCTTCTTTACATTATGCATTTCCTTTCTTTATGATACTTATGCTTGGACATTGTTTCGTCCTTTTCCTTTACTATACTATGTTTGTGTGTGATGAGCTTTACTTTTGGACTACCGATGTTTGATTCCGGTATTTTCCTTTATATGGTCAAGTAATGTTTTAGACATTTTACCTTGTATGCTTTGATGACACGCCATAATTACTGTGATATTTCCATTTCCAAAATGGGGTGTTACAATTATGGTATCAGAGCCAAGGCTTCGACCTGTAGGCTCTCAAATATGACCTGTGATTAGTGGGTAGTCACTACGGTCTTCCTAGAACTGACAGTTGTTTTCATGCATTCATCATTTTAAGCATACATATATATGTCATTTTTATAGGGTTTTTGACTAAGTAATGGTTGGTACAGGACTGGCCCTATTTAGTCGCATGTGTTTTATCGAAACTTTTAGATTTGGGACCGATCCATAGGCGTCCCCTCGATGTGTCTTTTGTTTTGGGTGAACTGACCAGAGGCGTTCACTCTCGAGCATCAAAAGTTTTCATAAAACTGCATCATGCATTCATACAAAAATTTTCTTGCATAAAATTTTTCTCGTGAAAATTTTTAGTATAAAATTTTTTTTCATGTATATATGTTATATTTTATGTTTTGAACTGTTAATCATATGTTTTATGTTATACTATCAGATGGTTCTCACATGCGAGCAGGAGCAGCTCAATGTTGCAATTCAGGCTGCCATGCAAGCCTTGCTTCCTCAACTGAGGAATGACATCCGCGTTGAAGTTCAAGCTGCCAACAATCAGCAGCAGCACAATCAGCCACCTCCTCCTCCTCCTCCAGTGACATTAGCAGTATGGCTGGAGAGATTCAACAAGCTCCGCCCTCGAGCTTTTGAGAAGACTGATAGCCCCAGCGATGCTGAAAGCTGGTTGGCTCACATAGAGAAGATCTTCAACGCTATGGGCTGTGACCCCGCATACAAGGCGCGGTTGGCATGCTATCGGTTCGAAGGCGATGTACTCAACTGGTGGTTAGCTTTGATGCAATCTGAAGGTGGTGATGAGTGGGTTGCTGGTTTGACTTAGGCTCAGTTCAAGGACAGGGTGATGGAGCAGTTCTTTCCCAAGGCTGAGCAGGACAAGCTCAAGAGAGAGTACCATGGGATCCGTCAGAGAGCTGGGGAGAATAGCAACGAGTTTATGCAGCGCTTTCTTCGCTTGGCTGGTTTCCTTGGTGCGGCAGCAGGTACTCCTGAAGAGCAGGCACATCACTTCAGATGGGCTCTTCGCACATCGGTCGCAAACAATCTGGTGTGTGCTACGTTCACTACTGTAGCACAAGTGGCCGATGCAGCACGAAAAATGGAGATGCTGCAGGAGAGGGATGAGTTCGGGGAAGCTGAAAGACCCGACAAGAGGTAAAAGCTTCATATTCAAGCGGTGATCAATCCGTATATCTTCCATATGTCTATTCATCTCTTAAAATATATCTTCCAGGCAGAAAACTGGGGACCGGTCTCAGCCGGCTACTCAGCAGCAGCCTCATCAGCCCAAGGGAAATGGCCAGACTAATGACCGATCTGCTACGGATAGGCGTGGCGGTAATGACAATTACCGTAACAACGCCGGGCAATCCAGCAACAGCAGGTCCTAATACTTACGAAATTCCTTATGTTTATGCTATGACTCATATTCTGACACTTTAAGCAAAATTCTACCAGGAACCATGGAAATGGTAGGGACCAGAACCAGAGAGGTTCGCAGCCTAGCCGTCCAGCTATCACTGGTATTCAATCTTACGATTATCCGCTTCGTCCTTTGTACCCAATTATTATGTCTCATGTAAAATGTTTTATCAGGTCCTCAGCCAGCCAGAGCACCTGCTGGAGGATACACTCATCCTCTTTGCTCTACTTGCCACCGCAGGCACCCAGGACCATGTCGCCGTAATACTGATGCATGCTTCAAGTGTGGTCTTCCTGGCCATATTATGAAGGATTACCGTAAGGGCGAGATGGAGGGTACATCGGGACATGCTGATACCAAGCCGCCTCCTACTGCCGGGCGAGTCTACACGACATCTCGAGACCAGGCCAACAAGTCTACAGGTACCATCACTGGAATCTTGTATATGTATGGTCGCGCTGCATGTGTTCTTTTCGATACGGGTGCTACTCACTCGGTTATTTCTACTGCTTATGCTAAGAACATTAGGATGCCTCCCTTGCCACTAGAAAATAGGCTTACTATTTCCACGCCTTTGAGGGACTCTGTATTAATCACTCATGTATACAAGAGTCTTCCCCTAGAATTTGATGATAAGGTTCGACCTGTCGACGCACTTCCGCTGGACATGAATGACTTCGACATGATTTTGGGCATGGATTGGCTATCCAAGTATCATGCTACCATAGACTGCCATTCATATCGAGTTATCTTCGGTGATGTCAATGCACCAGAGTACATTCATAACGGGTTCATACCCGGACGGTCTGTACAAGTCATATCCACCCTGCAAGCGCGTGCACTACTGTCACACGGCTGCGAGGGTTATCTAGCTACGGTTCAAGACATGGATGCTGAATCTCCATCGATTCAGGATCAACCAATAGTGTCGGAATTCCAAGACGTGTTTCCAGCAGAACTTCCGGGCATACCACCTGCACGAGAAGTGGAATTCAATATCGAGCTGGTTCCAGGAGCTGAACCAATCTCCAAGGCTCCTTATCGCATGGCTCCCATAGAGCTGAAGGAGCTGAAGGATCAACTGCAAGAACTTCTCGAACGAGGTTTCATTCGACCGAGCGCATCTCCATGGGGTGCACCGGTTTTGTTTGTTAAGAAGAAGGACGACAGTATGCGTCTTTGCATAGACTATCGCGAGCTCAACAAGATTACTATTCGGAATAGATATCCACTGCCACGCATTGACGATCTGTTTGACCAATTCCAAGGGGCCAAACACTTCTCCAAGATCGATCTTAGGTCAGGCTATCATCAGTTACGAGTCAAGGAGCAGGATATTGCTAAGAATGCCTTTCGTACTCGTTATGGCCACTACGAGTTTGTAGTTATGCCATTTGGCCTGACAAATGCTCCAGCAGTGTTCATGGATCTGATGAACAGAATCTTCCATGAATTTCTGGACAAATTCGTTATTGTTTTCATCGATGACATCCTGATTTTCTCTAAGTCCAAGGAGGAACACGAAGACCATCTTCGTACAATACTACAGATTCTTCGCCAGAAGAAGCTGTATGCAAAATTCTCCAAGTGTGAGTTCTGGTTAGACAAGGTGGCATTCCTAGGTCACACTGTATCAGCAGAAGGAATCACTATGGATCCAGTGAAGGTTGAGGCCATCACTAAGTGGCCGAGGCCGACATCAGCGACGGAAGTCCGCAGTTTCTTAGGCTTAGCTGGCTATTACCGTAGGTTCGTGGAGAACTTTTCCCGCCTAGCACTACCATTGACCAAACTGATGCGAAAAGGGGAGAAATTCGTCTGGACTGAAGATCGAGAGAAGAGCTTTGAAGACCTGAAGCAGAAGCTAGTATCTGCACCTATTCTTACTCTACCATCTGGTACGGGTGGATTTCAAATCTACAGCGATGCATCGGGGAAGGGACTTGGCTGTGTTCTCATGCAACATGGGAAAGTGATCGCGTACGCTTCACGGCAGCTTAAGCCTTATGAAGAGAATTACCCCACGCACGATCTGGAACTTGCTGTAGTCGTGTTTGCATTGAAGATATGGAGACACTACTTATATGGAGAATCATGTGACATTTTCACGGACCACAAGAGCTTAAAGTATATCTTCACTCAACGTGAATTGAACATGAGGCAGAGGAGATGGTTAGAGCTGTTGAAGGATTATGACATTAATCTTCAGTATCATCCCGGAAAGGAAAATGTAGTAGCAGATGCCCTTAGCAGGAAGTCCGGAATGATCAACAGCATTAGAGTCGAAGAGGAAATCATAAGAGACTTGGAGCGACTAGACATCGAGATCATGGTACGTCGACAGCACGGTTACTGGGCTAATCTTAGAGTAGAACCCGAGTTACTATCTAAGATCAAGGAAGCTCAGAAGGATGACGGAGAAATATGGGCGATAATACAGAATTTGAAGAAGCAGACAGAATTTAGAGTAGATGCAGACGGTATCGTATGGCAGGGCACTAGACTTTGTGTTCCTGATGACCAAGAACTCCGAGAAGCTTTGCTAGCAGAAGCTCATAGCTCCCCATTCTCGATACATCCTGGTTCAACCAAAATGTACCATGACATCAAACAGTACTTTTGGTGGAGTGGTATGAAACAGGACGTAGCAACTTACGTCTCCAAATGTCTTACCTGCCAGCAGGTTACGATCGAGCATCAACGATCTGGCGGTCTCCTTCAACCGTTAGATATTCCAGAGTGGAAGTGGGACAAAATCACCATGGATTTTGTTACCGGTCTTCCGCCTACCAAAAGGAAGCACGATGTAATTTGGGTTATCGTTGATCGACTTACCAAATCAGCTCATTTCTTACCGATCCGCAAGGAAGATCCGGTAAGTAAACTCGCAGATACGTACAGACGAGAGATCATGAGACTACACGGTGCACCATCCAGCATCGTCTCAGACAGAGATCCTCGATTCACTTCGCGCTTTTGGAAAAGTCTGCAGAAAGCTTGGGGAACACAACTTAAGCTTAGCACGGCCTTTCATCCTCAAACGGACGGACAGTCGGAGCGAACCATTCAGACATTGGAAGATATGTTGAGGTCACGTGCGTTGGAATGGACGGGTGATTGGGACGAATACATCTGTTTGGTGGAGTTTGCATACAACAACAGCTGGCACGCGAGCATCAAGTGTGCTCCGTTTGAGATGTTGTATGGCAGGAAGTGTCGCGCCCCAATCTGCTGGGATCAGGTTGGCGAGCGAACACTCGAAGGACCAAAAATCATAGAGATGACAAACGAGAAGATCGCAGTAGCTAGACAGAAGATTCAGGAGGCACGGTCACGTCAAAAGAGTTACGCCGACAAGCATCGTAGGGATTTACACTTTAACGTAGGAGATCACGTCTTCCTTAAGGTTTCGCCGGCACGTGGTGTTAGACGCTTCGGGATTAAAGGGAAGCTCAGTCCTCGTTTCATCGGACCGTTTGATATCATTGAACGAGTCGGTGAAGTATCTTACCGATTGGCGTTACCTCTGCAGCTTTCGCATGTGCACAATGTGTTTCATGTGTCCTTACTCAGAGGGTACCAATCATCCCCTTCACATGGTTCAGTATCCACTGGAACAGATTCGTGAAGATCTCACTTTTATAGAAGAACCCGAACGAGTTCTTGACAGGCAAGAACGAGTCATGAGAAAGAAGACGATTCCATTCGTCAAAATTCTATGGAGGGATCATACCGAGCGGGAAGCCACTTGGGAAACAGAGGAGTCTATCCGGACTTCTTACCCTCATTTCATATTTTGAATTCGGGTATGTTCTTCTTTTCCAGTTACTTTATCTATAATTCGGGGACGAATTATTTTTTTTAGGGGGGAAGAGTTGTAAAACCCGCATGCTTTTACCATGCATATTACCTTAAGTTCGTACGTACTAGTTGAAAACTTTCCTAATATAGCATGATTACGATTACGTATTAGGAGTTTATGTATTACGTACGTGTTAGAACACGATAAGTATTTTATTTGCACGACCACGTAATAATTATTTAGTAATAATTATTCACGAACATACGATCACGAGATCACGAGCGTAATTTAAACACGAGTTAGTATTATTACGTATATATATTTAATACGAGCGTAATTAAATATATAGGTGTAGGATATTTACGTAACGAGAACTTTTAAAACACGAACTAAATTAAACGTAAACGTGTACGAAATTACAAGACACGAAACGAGGTACGGGACCCCCACAAGGGAGCCCCTACCCGCGGCCAAACAAGAAACAATGGGCCAAGCCCATTGTTAATTTTACTTAAGGGGGGTTAGTTAATTTTCACTACTTAGATTTACTTTACAGAAGATTTTTCAAGAAAACCTAAAACCCCTTCTTCCTTCTTCCTTGTGTGCCGCCACCTACTAATCACCATAAGGGGGTGATTTTGATCTTGAATCTTGTGGATCTAGTAATTGTTCGTGTTTGTTCTTCACCCTTTTGATTCACGAATACGGTAAAACCTTTTTACTTGTTTCTTTTTAATTAATCTTTTATTAATTAAGAACACATGATGTTTTTCATAAAAACATATTAATTAAACCTAGATCTAACATGTTATGATCATTAATTAATCAATGGGATCGAACTAAGGGGTGTTTGTTTTGGGCCGCAGGAACAACCGACCCTAAAGGGGTTCGGTTTGTTGTTAACCGACCACCACCAAGACCTTTTTGGTCTTGGTTGGTGCGTGTGGGTCCCACGGCAGCAAGGGGGTACCCCGAATTGGTTCGGGGTACGGTGTTTGTTAAGATCCGGTGCATGTTTTTAAGCCTAGATCCGGATCATGATTATGTTAAATGTTTATGTTATAAACTTAGGTTAAGAATTAAATTAATATGATGTAATTAATTTAATCACATGACTTAGGTTAACTAATTATTAATAAACATGAATTATTTTAACCTAAGTATTTATTATTATTAGCACTTATAATTAATTAATTATTTTAAAACCATGGATATAATTAATTAATTAAACATGACATAGGTTATATTATTAGTATTTAATAATACATATTTTTAACCTAAGTATTTAATATATTTAATTAAAAACATGTCATACTTTAATTAAATATTATAACCTATAGTTTAATTAAATTACATGAAATAATTATTAAACTATATAATATATCATATGACTTAGAAAATAATCATGAAAACACTTAGGCTTATTTGCTTAGCTTATTTAACCAGCTTATTTCTAATTATGGAAACTTTCTATTTTTAGAAACTTAATTAAATAAGGCAGCTATTTTATTTATGGAAACCAGCTATTTTTAGAAACTTATTTATTTAAGGCAGCTAATCTATTTATGGAAACTTATTTAATTAAGGCAGCTAATCTATTTATGGAAACTTTCTATTTTTAGAAACTTATCTATTTTAAGCTGTAAATCTATTTTTGGAAACTTTCTATTTTTGGAAACATTCTATTTTTGGAAACTTTCTATTTTAGGAAACCTGCTATTTTTGGAAAGTTACTTAGTATTACACAGTAAGTATAATAACACATGAAATATCAGAAATATTTAATCAGAATGAACAGAATATAAGATTTAACACAGTTTAAGGCTTTAAACAGTGTAAATAGTAAGAACACATAGAATAAGCTAAGACATGATATAAACCAGCTATGTATGTAGTAAGCAGATACTTATTTCATGTACGTATTTATGTAGCATTAGTGTTTCGAAAGTAGGATTCTCGCAGTTCATCGTTCTCGTTCACTGGACATAAGGTACGGATTCCCGTCCTTTCAGTATGGACATTCTTTCCTTATTAGGATTTCCCCGTATGCAGCCAACTGTATTCCCGTAGTATAAGTATGAGTTTGATTGCTTATGTTTTAAATATGATTACCTATAGCCATATACATGCATGACCAGTTTCACCTAGTTATGGAGGTACCATAACCATAACATTAGAGGCACTGATGTTATGACTTCACCACGGCGGAGTGATTGCTCGTGGCGTCCCTTCAGCTTTTGGCCATTGTTTATATTATCATGTGGGGCGTATGGGTGCATCCTAGTTACACGTTTTTATTCAGGATTACATGGTGAATGTGGTGTGTGCCTTGCATCCTTCACAAGGAGTTGATCCCTCCTACCCATAAAACCAGTATATTAAATTAGAGACAGCCCCTCTAATTTGCATGATGAGGTCACCCCTCCACTTATTCATGCACGGTGGATATTCATGACCTATATTGGCTAAATGGTAAAATATGACAAACAGCTTTTATAAGATAAACATAAGACTTTCAAACTATAAAACCAGTTTTATTAAGACTTAACCAGGTTACTCGGGACTTAGTTTCTTCCGCTGTTATTATGTTATATGCTTATCCTATTCATGCTTTATTGTACATCCGTGCACTGAGCGTATTGCTCAGCCGTTTTCCTTTTCTATGTTCCCAAAACGGCATGTACTCAGGGACGCTCGTAGACAATAAGAGTACGTGCATATGGAGTGGAAGCTGTCTAGCCTTCTTTACATTATGCATTTCCTTTCTTTATGATACTTATGCTTGGACATTGTTTCGTCCTTTTCCTTTACTATACTATGTTTGTGTGTGATGAGCTTTAATTTTGGACTACTGATGTTTGATTCCGATATTTTCCTTTATATGGTCAAGTAATGTTTTAGACATTTTACCTTGTATGCTTTGATGACACGCCATAATTACTGTGATATTTCCATTTCCAAAATGGGGTGTTACACTCTATGCCAGGATCAAAAATCCGTTCCTTGAATGGAAAACAACAAGTGTTGGTTGCCTTACAAAGGGGAGGAAGATGCACCAACAGAACCTTTCAACTTGAGTAACACGGGCTCACAGGAAGAAGAAGGTGGTTCTTTTGGTACTAAAAAAGTGGAAGTTACTGATGCTTTGACTGGCTTGAAGGAGAAGCATGTTATTGATGTCTCATTGATCACTCCAAAGAAGCTATCATTTGTGGAGATGATGGAACATGTTACAAAGTCAGCTGCTGACATTTAGAGTTTGAGCGCTGACAAGAGCAAAGAAGGAATTGACAAACCTAAAGGTATGATTGGTGTATCTCAACCACCAGTTATAATTAAGGAGGTAACAACACAGGTACCAACAACTACTTTACCATCTCTTGGAGCAAAAGACAAGGGTAAAGCAGTTTTAGTAGAAGTTGAGGTGCCAAAAGAATGCAACCCAGGTACAATTTGATCAAGCTTTGGCTGCACAACTGCAAGAACAAGATTGGGCTACCATAGAGAAAGATAAAGATGGTAGTGATGATGATGAGAGCTCTAGATTCAGTGTGATGATAAAAGAGGACCCATAAAGGTTGGGGTATGGTGAGGATGAGTTAGCCAAGGAGAGGCTAAGAGAGTTAAAGGGCAAAGTGGATTTTGACATGCCTGAAGTAAGAGAGATGTACTTTTCATGGGAGAATAAGACAATAGATAATCCAGAGATGTCCATCACTGGACAAATTTGGGGATTGGAGATCTTGTTGAGAGTGTAGGAAGACTGCAAAGTAATTTTGAAGCACAAGGCTAGCAAAGTGTTTTCTAAGCTCAAAAGGGATAGAAGAGAGATATACTTTATGTTGCTTAGGTGTCATCAAGGTGGATGGACCAATGACAAGTTGAAGAAGCTATCTTTTGATGAATTGGAGTTTCGGGCTTATCTAATTTGGTTAAGAGTTTGTGAAGAAAATAATATGAGACTTCTCTCATATGAAAGGAGAGAAGAGATTGAAGAAAATTTGCAGATCCAAAGGGCTTTTATTGCACCAAGACCAGTGAAGAAGGGAGTTCCTATTGAGTTCCCATTTCTTGATCAGTTGGATCCTAGTGAAGCAGTTATCAGAAAGAGCATTAAGCTTTCACTATTAGAAGCTTCAGATGTTGCAGAAGTATTACCATTGGATTTCAGAAACCCAATAGTTCACTATGAAGAAGATGGAAGTGGGTTTTGGATGATCACCAGATATGGCAAGAAGGTACATACTTTTACTTCTTTGATGTCCTTATTTGCAATCCTGGATAGAGAAGACTTGGTAGATCTTTGGACTTTGATGAAGACCAAGTATGAGGCTGAAGCACCTACTTCAGTCAATGGAATAAAGATCTGGACATCCTTCAAAAGGATGATTCAACCAGATGAGGCCGATCCAATATGGTTGGATCTGGATGATATTAGTGGACTACAATGGCGTCTACATTCAGCAGCCGGTGTTTACCATTTAAGCACAATAAAGTTTTCAGTGTATCTTGTTGTGGATGCTTAATATCCTATGTCCAAGGAATTTTTGAAGAAGGTGGTGTCTACTTAGCTGGAAATGGATTATACTAGTGATGTTGGCAAAGACTTAAATAGATTTATTTATTATCTAATTAAAAAGTAATTTGTATTTGTAAGAATCCTCCTTGTACTTATTTTTTATTCAGAAACTTGATTACTAGAATAGATATCAAGTTTAGGGGAGGATTGTTGGGAATAAAATGAGCTAAGTCACTCAGACGCTGACAAGATTAAACTGGACGCTGACAAGAAGAAATCAAGCGCTGACAGATCAAGCATTGACAAGAGATATCCAAGCGCTGACAAGAAGAAGTCCAACCACTGGTAGGAAAACTTAGTCAACACGTTTATTATTTGAAAAAAAGATATACTCAGTATTTTATTTTCTATATTTATCTTTTCCTAGAATAGTTGATAGGTTATCCTTTGTACACGACTCCTTATGTTATAAAAAGAGGTCGTAGGGTTTGTAGTACATACACATATTATTCAGTATTTAACTTTCATTGTATCCAAGTTCGATTATCAATCAAAAGTGAAAGTTTGGTTTATTTGTTTTACTTGTTCTTTAATCTAAGTGTTAATTCCGCATAACACTTGGATTGTTCATATAACAACAAAGTTTCTCTACGTGTTAAACTTGATTCAATCTCGTTAACATAAAGCTAATCGATCTAAGTTTGGGATCAACATAAGCTACATATAAACGCTTATAATCCTACAACATTATATATATTACATACACATAAACTACATACACGAAATCTTATAAAACGATACATGAACTATCACGTAGTTCGTTCCTGATCTTATTTCACCACATTTCATTTTCAACCCGTACCATGATTAATCAGTCATGTACTTCATCGCACTCATTCCTCATCACATTATAACATATAAGAACACACAAAGCACATAATTCAAGAAATCTTATACACAAATTAAGTTCTACGGGTGACAACTGATCCGCCAACACCATAGTTGTCACACTAGAGTTGCCTTAGAGTCAATAAATTACTGAAGGCATTATGTTTAATTATATTTACACTTGAACCCTTTGTTTTTAAATTTTTTTTTGTTGAAGATATTTTATCATAATGAATAAGTATTATTTTGAATTATTATATTATATGTCTCTGATATGACCTCTTAACGAGACACTTTGTCCTTTTGTCAGAGCGGGTGTTACAGTATTGGTATGGTTGAAGTTTAGGAAGATGAATATGATGGTGTAGTGATTTTATTTTGTATGTTTTATTTTAGGTTTACTGTTTCATTTTGTTTCCCAATCCGAGCTTTCGTGATTTCGTCGCTCGAACTACAGGGAAGTATTAGTGGATAAATAGGCCCAAGCCCGGTTTGTGAGTTTAGCGTTCTTTAGGGTGTCATATAATCTCTTTTTATATATTGTGTTAAATAATAAAGTTATATTTACGGGTTTCAATGTAGTTTAACCGATAATTGCATAATGTTATCTTAGCACTTTTATAAGCAGGCTTTTCGAGCAAAAATTATCACCTTTACAAAATAGTAGAATAATTACAGCGTTGACATGGGAGAAAATGACTCATATGCTACCGACTTACAGACGTTTTTGTTGAGACTAATCTTTATATATTGTAAGCTAGATAGAATGAAAAATGTATTAATTTATTAACATTTTTATTGCAGCCATGTAACGCATCAATAATCATGTGATATACATTTCATATATATAGGTTTACAAAGTTTTTGCATTAAAAATAAATTTATAGTATGAAAAAGTTTATTAACTGATAAAATAGTGATCTATAATAGCTAAAACTAGCTCATGACCCGTGTAATACACGAGTTGTATAATTAATTACTGAATTTTTTTAGTATCTTTTAGTTTTGTCCTTGGTAAAAATTGGAAGTCTACCATAAAAAGAAACAATATACTACCTTCAACAAATAAAACTAAAAACTTAAATATTTTCTCATGGAAAAAGCTATTACACAAAGATGATAGTTTAAATAAAAAAAATGAACTTACACACTCTTAGACTACTATTTCCATCATATAAGTTTAACGTATTGCAACCATAACTTGAAGACTTTTTAGCCATTTCCCAAAAATAGCTATTGCTTCAACAGAGAAATGATGGATAAGAGTAATGACCCAAAGCTTTAAAAAATAAGGAATGGCCCATAACTTTCACCAAATCTCACTGATGTCCTCCATGAAATCTGCTTATAAGTACCCTGGTAATAAACATAAACAACCACGCATTATAATTCAAAGTAGCATCAAGCAAGAAAGTTTACAACTGTTAAGATTTATAAAACATTCTTCATACCTATATCTATATGATCATGATACATGAAGTTTACACTCATCACTGATTTATTTTGCCCAAAGTTCTGGTATAAGATCTAAAAGAGACAAAGTTGTAACCCAAAACATAATAATGTTAAATGAACTTGCCCAATCTTCTACAAAGTTTTGACTCCATGAGTGTGTCATCAGGTTTAGTTTACCAAGAACGTATGTGATTATTTATAAGTTGTAGCGTGAAAGAGAAGCCACTTTGAGCTATTTTAGGTTGTAACTAATACCTATTGCTTAAACATTTATGTTTATGGGTTTACAAACATTTACGGGCAGTGTTCAGAGTTGCAAAAAGGCGAAACAAAAGTATAAAATATTTGGTGTCCGATTTAGAAAATGTCTAGTGTCCAATTCGGAAATGGTATAGGTTCCGCAACAACTACAAAAGGAAGTTTACTTTCACGTCACAAACCGATTTAAAAATATTACGAAAAATAAAATCAGCTTACATATGGTTCTCATACAAAGGTTCAAAAGGTAGAATGGCTAATTCACATTTTTGTAAGTTTTACCATATCTCAACAATCCTAATATTTCCATATAAATAATATTTCCATGTAATCTGCTATAACATGATAATAAACAAAAGCGACCATAGTTGTACTGAATAGAAAAAAGAAAGGTATACAAATACCTATTTTTCTTGCCAAAAATCTTGTACTCAACTCCATTAAAATTGGTTCCAATATTTCCCTAACATCAAATCGAATTTTTAAACATAAATATATTGTTGCTTGTACTAAAGAAATACAATGAAAGTGTCTAAAATGATAGAAGACAAAAAGGAGAACACAAAAAACCACAAACATACCTTTCACTCTAGAGCACTTCATCAAACATTTGTCGAGTTCATCAAACACCTGTAATCCATTACACAATGACTAAAATTAAACATACATTAAGTGAATTACGCAATATAAAACGCTTAGCATTCTTCTAAATGGAACGTTAAAGAATTGGAAACTCTAATCTCAGAAAACCCAGTAATAAAAACCCAGTACACAAACATTGTAAAAATCCAAGAGAGTTTAAGAACTATTCAAGCAAAGAAATTAGAAAGTGAACACATAATGGAACTCCACTAGTATATTTTAGGATTGTAGACACATGATAAGTAGAAAAAGGCATATGAAGCAAACATAATTATAAGCAGAAAACAGAATATATCATATTGTGATTACCGTAAAAACAACATTTGAAACTTCTTTTCATTTAGGCTTTACATTGAATAGTTGCTGTACATCAAACATAATAAAGTGCGATGAAGAAATGAAGCTAAAAATATACGGAATATGCCAAAGAGTGAATCTTTGATTATGGAAATATTAACATAAAAAAGAACTTGTCGAGTGTTTGTTTCGGCTTATATTTTTACTAAACCACATAAAAAAACTGAACACTCAATACAGTAAGTGATAACTTTGTACCTCTTGGATTGGTAAATTCTCACGAAGACCAGGGCCAAAAATCAAAACTCGGTAGCGTTCACATAACCTGAAAAACATCCCGATATTCTTAAAACCCCAACGATCGAAGAACCCAAAAAATTGCTCTTGAGAAAGGCAAATACCAATACAAAACTGGTCAAAAATAGTAGATGCAAACCATAGATATAAAGTAACAAATCAAAAAAGCTTATGAACTTTACAAATAACTACCTCTGACAGAATAGGGGTAAAAAAATGGTAGGTAGAACCAAGAGATTTAAACTGAAAGAAGATAAGAGAGAAAAGATAAAAAGCTAATAATTGAATTTCAAATTCACAATACTGATAATGATGTTACTTTTAAAAAAGTTTGTCTTGAAAAATGTTGCTTTGAAGTTGACAATACGATACCCATATGAATACATGTACAATATATTTGTGCTGGAAAAAAATAAAAATCAAAACACAAACATGATGCCATATTTATGTGTAATTAATTCAGCTGAAGGGATGATTGTATGAAACCTCAACAAAGTGATGTCAGTTAAAAGTGTGTTTTAATAGAATGTATAGATGTATAGTGTTAATGTAAGTGATGCCTAAAAACATTATTAGTGTTAACTAATCTTTCTTAGTTTTGATCACAACAAACCATACAACACATTTAGTGTAAAACACAAAATGAATTATTTAACTAACACTATCATCAAGGTAATAATCATATCACTAACCTTTATTAATCATACTTAGTGATCATCAAAATGATTATCCTTAAAACTCACTTTTGTTAATAAGACAAAAGACTTTTTAATAAACTTTCTTTTTTTAGAAAATGTTTTATTAAAATGGAAAATGAAAATTTGAAAATGGCATATTCCAAATGCTGTTAGAATATCCTTTGAAGGGTTCAAATACCTCAGATATTCCCACCCCACTAAAAGACAAAAAAACAGAGCGGAGTCTAGTGGCGGTACCTTAAGTACCTACGCGGTACCTTAGCGATATGGTACCGCGGGGTGAGATAAGGTACCGCGCACAGTATCCGTTATAGATCCGTTGTAACTTTGTCTCCTTTAAATAGTGGGTCAAATCTCATTTTCCAGCAAGCCTCTTGGACGTTTTTCTCAACCCTCTTTCTATTTTCTATAGCATAATCATTAGTAAATGATCACTTAAATTGTTAAGGATGTTTACATATGATTATCCTCTTGATCCCCTCCTTTACCATGTCCAATGAGAAGATCACTCACTCACTAGTGTAGTGATAAAGATGAATCTATGAGCTAGTCATATTCATCATGATACCCTTTTTGTTTTAGGTCAATCCAATGTATTTATGAATACTTAGACTAGTTGTGTTCATCCAAGTTATTTGTGGATACTTGGATTTGTTGTGTACATCCATTGCATATGTGTTTGCTTGGATATGTGTTGTGTAAATCCAAGCTACATGTGTGTACTTGGATAAGTCTAGTTGAGTTGTAATAGATTTGATTAGGAGTTCTCACTAAACTATAAAGTGATGTGGTTGTGTCTTGTGAGTTCTCACTAAACTTTAAAGTGATTAGTAGTTGTGTTGTGTGAAGTTCTCACTTAGCTTCAAAGTGAAGAGTCGTGAAGATTGGTTCTAGCTTTCGATTAGAATTTGACATCTAGCCTTGTGTCGTAAAATGGTGAAGTAGGCAACGTCGTGAAGATTGGTTCTACCTTAAGATTAGAACCCGACATCTAGCCTTGTGTCATTAAATTGTGAAGTAGGCAACGTCGTGTAGATTGGTCCTAGCTAAAGATTAGGTCTCGACATTTAGCTTAATGTCGGAAAATAATATAAGCAACGATGTAAGGTTTTCTCCGCCGAGAAGGGAGCTTGTGGATATAGTGGAAATCTCGAGTAGGTGTACTCGAGGAGTGGAGTAGAAACGAGGATAGAGCCTCGTTGTCGAACCACTATAAATCTTGGTGTCTTCCCACTAGGTTGTCTCCTTCCTTGCTCTTTACTTATTTCTTTATCATTATACTTGCTTATTATCCTTGCTAGTGCATTTCAATTGAACCTAATCATTATGCAACTTAGCCTCAAGTAAAAGATAGTTTTGATACAAACCAAATTGAAAGTAATTTTAATTTGGTCACCAATCGAAGAGAAACTATTCAACCCCCCCCCCCTTCTAGTTTCTACAATTGGTATCAGAGCGATGGTCACTCAAGATCTTTGAAGTATATTGTACTTTGAAACTTGGATCGATCCATTGTCTCCTCAAATTAGAAGGTC
Organism: Glebionis coronaria; assembly: GCA_025667525.1. Lineage (NCBI taxonomy): Eukaryota > Viridiplantae > Streptophyta > Magnoliopsida > Asterales > Asteraceae > Glebionis > Glebionis coronaria. The sequence goes on along the minus strand of CM046879.1, from coordinate 188,424,985 downwards.
TAGTTGTACTAAAGTTTCTCTTTGGTCAAAACTATGTTTTCTTTGAAAATAGGTCTTTTAATTGATAATATTGCATCCCACTTAAGATTAGTAGCCTTTATGCATTTTAGATATACTCTTTAAATGTATCTACTAGTTTGCATCTTGCTTTGTGTAGGTACTCATGAAGATCAATCAATTAATTGGTTATGGATTGAGTTGCTTGCACTTTTAGAAGAATCATCTTCATCGATCTTTAACATCTTTGAATGATGATACCAAGATGATTGGAAATGATACTAGTCCTTGAAGACTTAGTACTCATCATAGTCATTGATTGGGCATAGCACTTATTCCTTCATGGATTGCTCTTTGTGGTCAAGGTACGCTTTCGTTCTTCCACACGCCCTTTGATCATTATTTTGATAATTACTTGACTATGTGCTTGTTCTCGGCATCCTTGCCTTGACATTTATTTGTGGTTTGTGTTTCTTTTCTTTTATCCTCTCAAACCTTCATTGCTTGGATACTTGACTCACTATGGTGATGTAGAGTGAGTTAGTAGAAGCTTAAAGTATCAAGCATGATTTCCATGGTTTGCACCCTTACGGTTAGTAGGCCCTTTGTGGGAGAGAAAGTGAATTAATACATTGCTCATATTTTAGTTTAGACTAAGACTATTATTGAAAGTGATCTTAGTCTATACTTGAATAATTGCTTTGTGCTTATTCATTACCAAAGCCGTTTATCGTTTCGCCGAAAAGGCACGTCTTAAACCACTATATATGACACAAGCTCTTCGTTACAACTACTTGAAGATTGTCATTAATCCCTTGAGCATTGATCCTAGTCTTGATTCACTTCTCTTGACTTCTCTCCACTTAGTCGTTTTGCTACGAGTAGTCGTTTGTCCGTTCCGGTTCTTTTCGATCTTGATTTAACTCGTAATCCTTCATTAAGGCATTATGCTTAGTGTTATGATGATCCAATGATATTCTAAAAGGCTCATGATTTAATTTTAAGTATTTTAGAAAAACTGGATTTTCAAAATTTGGCGTTTTTCAGAGATAAAAACCTGCCTCTGTAGGCGGTTCCTAATCTCCGCGGCTCAAACCCGCGGTTCCTTATCGATAAGGTACCGCGGGCAGTAACTTTTGTTAGAGCGCCAGTTTGAGTTTTTTATTCTTTTTCAAACCAAACTCTCTCTCTCCCAAAAACACACAGCCGACGGGTTTTACTTTTTCCACCATTGTTGAAGCTTCCAAAACCTTCAATCACTCAAATTAATTGATTCCAAGTTGTGGGTTTCACTCATCCTTCATCTAACATCAATTAATTGTAAGTATTTTCTTTCAATTTCATCTATTTTGTTCTAGGGTTCATCCTTTCATAATTGGGGATTTTTAAAATTGAAATTGAATTAAAACCTTAATAGGAATGTGGGTTGACATGGTAATCTTACTATGATTCCTTAGGTTGATATTCATCAAGATTTCACTAAAACCCACTTGTAGAACAAATCCAAATTTAGGCTAAATGATTTTGGTTGAATGATGGATTTGAGATGAACCCATGAACAAGTAGGTAATGACATTGTTAATGCTTACCTAAAAACCTTGTTTTGAAAAACCAATGTTCTAATCCACTGTTGATCTAACATAGATCATGTGTTCTTGGTTAATGATGGAATAGACACATTGTGAACATGAAAATGATATGGATTCAATCCTATGTTTGTCAAGAAATTGATATAACACATTTACATTTTTCGTTTTCCTTTTTATTTTTCTTATGAGTGATTGGAAAGATTGTCTTTCGTGTTTAGGTACTTGTCATGTCTTCAAGATATCAAAAAGATCACGAACGAACACGAGCATACATGCCCTCTTACCCTCATTTGATTCACTCTCACAAAAACTCGTCTAAATCTCTTGAACATCGTTGTTTTCATGAAGGACGCATCGTTTGTTCCAATTTCACAAATGAGTTTATTCGCTTCATGTTTAAGTCTATTGGGTTTGATTGTCTTCTTGATATTGATGAGCCAATATTTCCTTCGTTTCTTATGGAGTTCTTTAGCTCATTCACATTGATAAGCATCAATAATGGTTTGTCTATACGATTTTCCATTATGGGGAAAATCATTATTTACACTCTTGAAGAATTCGGTGATATTCTTGGAGTGCCATCTAATGGTCAATGTCGATTCACCGATGCTTGGAGTTTAGACTCTTTAGAATCGGCCCCTATTGATGCTCATTATGTGACCTTGCTTCCAACTCCTTCGGATATCATTCATACCATTTCTAAGCCTCGTGAGCATCCTATTCATGGTAAATTTCAAGGAGCTGTTCGAACTCTCTCTCCTTGGGAATTACTATCTAGTGATATTAATGATTTCATGACTCCTTGGGCCGAAATCATTAGGGAAAATGTGATGTGTCTTGTTGGGAATCGGGATTTAGTACCCGCTTGCCTTGCACACATGTTGTATTGTGTTGCCACCACAACTCCTTACAATCTCGCATTTTTCATGGCTAGAAGAATTAGGTTTGCTCTCATTGAGTCTAAGTCAAGTCTTCCCTATGGAATGCTTCTTTCTCGTCTTCTTAGAAGAGTCGTTATTGACTTTCCGTCTCTTCTATCTTCTCCTTATCACTCCGTTGATCGTGTCATGTCTCCCATTCAAGAGAACATTTCACCCGAGATCAATATGAACTCGTGTCAAGTCGAAAATACTTCTCAAGAAGAGTCTTCTAGCAACCCTTCCTCTAATTTCAATAACTTCATGTCCTCTTCAATCTCCATCTTGTCCTCCCATGAAGTTGATTCCGACTATCAATTTTATCTCAATCATCTTCTTCGAGAACGTCTCAGAAGTGAATCAAGGAATTAGATGTTGTGCTCATGATGTCTTGCAACACTCATCCAGGAGGATTTCATGTCTTTCTTCTCTTCATTTGGTTATGTATTAACTTATGATTGGATTACTATTTATCTTGATCCTTAATGTTAATTATGCCATCATGTTTGTGTTTTACATAGCTCCGTGCATGCCTTTTGATAGTTAGCTTATTATATTATGATCTGTAGTTAACTTTGGCTTGTGAAACTTTTGGGAAAAAACTGGGTTTATCAAAAACTGGGATGGGAAATTTTTGAAAACCTTCTGGTCGCGGTTCCATATCGACCCGCGGTTCCTTATCGATAAGGTACCGCCGGTCCTAGATAAGGAACCGCCGGTCACTGTGCACGACATCATCTTTGCTTTACACTGTTTTCTTAATTTTGTGTAAACCTTGCATGATTTTCAGTAATAAACTGCACATTTCCTAAACTAGGTTACCTAAATTCATTATTCACCTAAAATGATTTTAACCCATTACTAGTTTGGATCATCCCCTCACCCATTTAAACCCACCTTGTTTGCCATGTTCTTCACACATCAAACATACTTCCCTAAACCTTAAACCACCCTAATCAACCATGGTGTGTACCAAAACCTCAAACACTTCCAAGACCTCCACCCCAAGGAAAACACTCAAAATAAGGGTTAAGGTAGCTAAGCCTAACTCCTCACCTTTCCACACACCTAAGAATGAGAATGCTCCTATCCTCATTTCTTCATCACCTTCCCCACCTCTTGCACCATGCAAGACTTCATCCACCCATGGTACTAACCACTCCATTGGTTCTACCTCCTCTTCATTCAACTCAAAAATGAATGAGCTTTCTTCACCCTTCACTCCAAGTGCACCCTTGGAAGTGACCACACAACCTCAACCAATCCAAAGCATTCCTTTTGGGAATGACTTTGATGACACTTTGGTGACTTCACCATTTACCCCTCACAACTCACCCATTTCACCAACCTTGGAGGATTTACCTCCACACTCACCCATTTCCCCTTTGGGGAACATGCCTCCACTTTCACCCACATCACCCTTGGAGAACTTACCTCCTCCACCTCCACCCAACTCAAACATCCCAATTTTAGGTGTCCCTCTTTCCCTCCTCTTGGGTGATCCTTACTTTGGGTTTCAACAAACTCATGGTACTAGATTTCCATGTTGTCTCTACAACCACTACATCATCCATAACCTAAGGATGGATATGTATGGACTACATAGGGGTTTGCAAGATTTCTTGCTTGCCTTGTTCTCCATGCCTCCTCCTAGGAGATGAATGATGGAGTTTTCATAATAAGAGTTTTCAACAACAAGCCAAAGAAAACTACTTATCTAGATTTAATATTAAGCTAGCTATGTATTAGTTAGTCTTTATTTATCTTTGTACTTTCCTCATTAATGAATGTTTCATGTTGTTGACTAATGGATTTAGCTTTGTGTGATTCTATCTTTTTGTGCACACTAATCAACTTTAATTTGAAATTAAAATTGAACCTAAATCTATCACAACCCCTAAACTTGACTAAAATTGGTTCAAAATGATATCTAAATTATTTTGTCACCCTTTGTCAAGACATTCTTTGTGAATGTGTTGCTTTATGCAACCCTAGCATATTTTGGTTCTAATAGAGGTAAAATTCCAAGATCCGCCGGCCCCTATAAGGTACCATGGCCAGAAAGTGGCTTTTGACGATTTTTTGGTCAAAACTTTTAAAACCCTATTACCAGTCAAGATTCCTTGTTTACTCAAATTGACTAAATATTCCTTGACACTACACATTTTGTATTCAAATTCTTACCTTGATTACATTTTACTTATACCCCAACCTTGAGATTTCATTCTCACACCTTCCCAACCTTGAGAATTCATTCTCACATAACCTTGAGATATCATTCTCACACTCTCACAATGCCTAACTCCTACATTCCTAACCTTGACATTTCCTTGTCACAACCCCTCTCACCCAAAGCTTCCTCATCCAAGCTTTCAAAGAAACCGAAAATCTCGGTTCGACCCGTTTGGGTTAAGAAGAATGAACCATCTTCGTCCAAACCACCCAAAAACCCTACCTTCTCTCCAATCAAGTATTGGAATGAGACTTACACCATAAACCCCATCACCGGAGCAAAAGAAAATGTTCCACCACCACCACAATCCTTCAATACCCCCCAACTCAATGACCTTTCAACCTTCCCAAACCTCACAAGGCATTGTGAAAACACTCCCAAACCCTTTACCCCACCACCACCAAACCCTAAGTTTGATGCCATACCCCCATCAAACGATTTTGTGTTGCATCATGGATCCTCGTGTGATTGTTGCCGATTTCAACAAATTGAACTTGCTCATGTGTATGAGAAGTTAAATTTTCTTGAATTCCTCCTCACTCGACCTCCTATTCAAGTTTTCGTTCCGGTGGACAAAACTTCGAATGATGCTTCGTCGTCTTTTTAGTTTTTTTTTTATTTTTAGCAATCTTAAAAAATATCACTATTAGACTAGCTTATGCTTAGTGGTTTATTTTCCATATTTATTGCTTTTAGATACTCATACTATGTGTATGACTATCTTCTTTGTTGTATTTTTTTATGTAACCTTTGTGTTATTTGTGTGCTATTTCATTAGTTCTATTTTGAGTTGATCTTGGTTAATTTTTTACAATTGCTTATGGGTGATTCCATCAATTCTAAAGCTTTAACCCATTGACAAGCTTATCATCTTCATTGGATTGAAGTTTGATTTTGTCAATTACCTCTTTGGACATACTTAGCAAAATACTTGCTTCTAATTTGTGATTTCTTCTCTTTCTCCCTCTCAAGTTACTTAGTAGGTAGTGATCATATATACATTGGTGTTTCTTTCCTTTCTACTAACCTTTGTGTAGCATGTCACCTTAGCTCACAAACTTGGTGCCCCAAGCAAGGGGGAGCAACCACCAAGGGGGAGCTACTAGCAAAGTTCGATGTTCTTCAAAGACTTTTGCTAACCTTTTTGCTACGACAAAGGGGGAGAAATGATAGTGATAAACTAGTTAATAATTCCATAGTTTGTGTTTCTACGTAAATGAGTTTATCGTTTGTCGTAATCAAAAAGGGGGAGATTGTTAATGCAAGTGATGCCTAAAAACATTATTAGTGTTAACTAATCTTTCTTAGTTTTGATCACAACAAACCATACAACACATTTAGTGTAAAACACAAAATGAATTATTTAACTAACACTATCATCAAGGTAATAATCATATCACTAACCTTTCTTAATCATACTTAGTGATCATCAAAATGATTATCCTTAAAACTCACTTTTGTTAATAAGACAAAAGACTTTTTAATAAACTTTGTTTTTTTATAAAATGTTTTATTAAAATGGAAAATGAAAATTTGAAAATGGCATATTCCAAATGCTGTTAGAATATCCTTTGAAGGGTTCAAATACCTCAGATATTCCCACCCTACTAAAAGACAAAAAACGGAGCGGAGTCTAGTGGCGGTACCTTAAGTACCTACGCGGTACCTTAGCAATATGGTACCGCGGGGTGAGATAAGGTACCGCGCACAATAGCCGTTATAGATCCGTTGTAACTTTGTCTCCTTCAAATAGTGGGTCAAATCTCATTTTCCAGCAAGCCTCTTGGACGTTTTTCTCACCCCTCTTTCTATTTTCTATAGCATAATCATTAGTAAATGATCACTTAAATTGTTAAGGATGTTTACATATGATTATCCTCTTGATCCCCTCCTTTACCATGTCCAATGAGAAGATCACTCACTCAGTAGTGTAGTGATAAAGATGAATCTATGAGCTAGTGTGACAACCCTGGTTTTGAGGTTCGTCACTTACTTTTATTTTGTGCTAGTTACGTGTCTTTACGTGTTTATGTGCTAATTGGTGTGTATAGATGGTGGTTTGGATATCGTTTCCGGTACGGGGTACCTTGTGAATGAAACGATGTGTGATGATTTCATGTTCATGAGTTCACATGGTAGTGACTATGAAATGAGATGGTGTTATTTAGTGGTTTTACGTATACGTATATGTATTATAGAAAATCGTATTTTTACGATTAGCGGTTTAGCATTTAGAGGTCTCGGATGAGGTAATTAGTCATATAAATATTTTTCGGGATGGTTTTAAGTCATTTAGGACTTAGTTATAAAGTTTATTTCAAAGTTTGAGAGTTTTTATAAAAGTGTATATTTTACGTCTTTTACGGTAAAACGCGTAAATTTGACTAGTTTTACGGTTTTGTGGTTTTGGAAGCTTTAGGAGCTGAAATAAATTAAGGAAAATTAAAGTAATATTAATAACATAATATTAAATAATAAAAATAAAAAAAACGAATTTAGAGGTGTTTGGGTCGGTTTAGACGCACCAAAGAAGAAAGAAAGAAGGGAAAAGCCCAAAACAGGCCCAATGGACTTGTAATGGGATTAGGGGGCCTTTAGGACTTAACTAAACCCAACTCATAACCATAATAATCAGGTTTTTAACCTCCATAACATCTCCTAGCCGAAATTCATCAATGGTGGCCAATTAGGGTTCTTCAAAAATTAGGTTTTCTTCATCTTCTATTAATTCAAAGGTAAAACCTTCTTAACCCTTTTCAATTTAATTATTTTAATGATGTCTTAATCATATTATGATGGATTTAGGTTAGGTTTTAATTAAAAACAGTATATTAATCATATTATAATGATTAAATAAATTAGGGCTTGTAATTAGAGGGATTAGGGTTAATTAATGAGGTTGATTTTGTTAAACCCGTTTTTAAAAACTGGGCAGAATTTTGAGTCAATTGTTTTGATCATATCGGGAGCTCTAGGAACATTCAAGATGCGATCCAAGTATCCCTGGAAAGATATTTGAAGTGGCTTTCCAATGCAAGAAACGAGAACTAAATTGGAGGTCGGGAAGTGGGTCAAAAACAGGTTACAACAGTCGGAGGTCAAAACAGTTTTAAATTCAGCCTGTTTTCTTTTTAAGTTTTGGGTTGTTTGGGGTACTTAGGGTTGCATTGGGATCTTATCACGAACGTGAGAGATGGTTTATATATTGTAGTAAGTATCTGCACTTGGGCTAAGATTGTTGTTTAGGGTAAGACCCCTTAATGGTAACAAACTTTTGGTATGTTTAAAATCAGGAAATCTGGAATGACAAAAGTAGATATATGTATATCGGTGCGTTAACAGTAGCTTTAAGGTTAGGGCAAGTGGGATGTGTTAGTCAACATATGCAAGGGTATGAATATTCCTTTTACAGAAACCATGGGTATGTTTAAGTGGACGTTTGACTTAATGTTTTGAGACCTAAAAATTGGGACTGTTTTGGGTAAAATATGAACGGGTTAGTTATTAAACTTAACCAAGTTAAGGACTTGTTAAGGAAGGGTAATGGGGTGATTAGAGCTTATCAATGAGGTAATATGTGGGAATAGGCTAGATGTCCATCATAGGTTAATCAGCCATCTTAGTGATTGATTCGTGTATTGATTGCGTGTTTTTGGTTTGTTAGCTTGTTGCTAGTGCAAGGACTTGTGAAGAAGCTATCAGGTGAGTGTTCATAGTCCCATGTTTATTATTGTTTTTGACTTCCAGATGGGATGGAAGAGACACTGTGTGGAGTTATTTATAAATTGAAGCTGTGTATGTTTTTAAGGTTTGAGATTGGACTTGTGTGTACATTATGTGTTTAACTGCTATGTGGTTCTTGTTTGTGTATGGTTTGGAAATTATAGTGTTTGGTAAGGCGTGATGCCTTGGAAATTATAGTGTTTGGTAAGGCGTGATGCCTTGGAAATTATAGTGTTTGGTAAGGCGTGATGCCTTGGTAATTGTGGTTGTTGGTAGGGCGTGATGCCTTGGAATTGTGTTGATTGATTGAACTTGAATGCTAGTTGTTAATACATTATTGTAGCACATTGTCCATATGTTATTGTGTTGATGTTTGATATTCACAGCTTATAACTGTTTTAGCGTTGGAGTCTAAACCTATGACTCTCACCAACTTTATGTTGACGTGTTTTAGTGTCTCTTTCAGGTGATGTTATGGTTAAGCTTGAGAACATAAGTGGCTAGGATTGGAGAAGCTTAGGAATGCATATAGAAGGAGAATCCCCGTTTCCTTCTTAGTTTCTTTTGTTTGTTTAATTAGTGATACTGTTGGCACCTATATGTTTGTTTTGTTTGTGTTACTTGTTTGTCTTGGGTAAGAGGTAGGACTGTTACCTACTTACCTAGACTCCTGCTTTGTTGAGATATTGTCATGACATTTGTGTCACCTTTTATGACATTTCTTATATCATTTAGTTATCTCTATAGACACGCTATTGTTGTGATGATATCCATACGTCGCGCCCCACATTCCGCCATGGCGGGGTGTGACAGAATGGTATCAGAGACAATGGTTATAGAGAATTAGGTTGCCTAGTCGCGTAGCCTAGTCTATAGCTTAAGGGTCCCTGCATATAGGCGTCATAAGAGTTTGTGTGCATTCTATATTAATTGATGTGTTTGGATGTTATTTATTGCGATGTTTTGACTAGTATGAATTGAACCGTAGTATGTTCATACTTAGTCACATGTTATTTTCTTTTCGGGCTTGTGACTAGTGCGGGTTGAACCATAATCGTCCACGCTAGTCACTGTTGTATTTTGCTTAAATGGTACATTATAGTACATAATTTAGTACAAGGTAGTTTCTATCTTTTATCGAGTTATTCTACATACCTGAGGTATGTTATTTTTCTTTTGATGTTTAAGTCATGTTCCCTAAGAATCGTGTGGTGGTTCGAGTTACTAGGAGTAGGTGGATAGGAAGGGTTTTAAGCTGTTTTCCACTCTTACGGGCGACATGACTTATAACTGATTATGTTTTTGTTTTGGATTTAGTCTAGGCTGTTTTAGCTAGACTATGGATTTCGGTATTCCAAGAGTTTTATTATGTTATTTTTATAGTTGGAGTTTTGGACCTTATTGGTTATGTGGTTATGAGCTTATGTGAGTATATAGGTTTATGTGTTATATGTTGTATTGATTCTTATAAGTGTCATCATAGGAGGGAGTGCATTGGGGAAAGGGTAATTGTATAAGTATGGTGGCCAACATAGTTATACAAGTACCACAACTTCAATGGGTTCTCAAGTATGATTGCATGAAAGAGGGTTAGTACATGCTTGTATATGATGAGATGTAGAAATTGGGTATACGTATAATATATGGGTTTATGTAATGGCTGCCTATGATATGGCTATTGTTCTTTTGTGTCATATGTTTTGGGTTATAGTTGTGTTGTGTGGTTATGGGGTCACATGATATGGTTTGGTTTTCGAGGTGGGCTTATTGCCTTGTTGTGGCACGGTGATAAGGTGATTACTCGTATGGAAAAACGAGTGTATGAAGCGATTGGTTGATCTGATATGTATAGTAACGAGTATGTTTTGGGTGGTTTAATAGGTATATATATGCGAATGTATATATACTACTATGTGTTAAGTTATGGTATATGGTCGTTCACTAGTTATTATAACTTGAACGTACCTTGTGTTTGCTCGTGTTTTATGGTGCTAGAGTTTAATGGAGTTCCAACGACGTTTTGAATCTTTTGAAGTGTGTCTGGTAGCGTATTCTTTGAGTTTCGTATTTCACGTGTACGTTTTAAAATGGTGTTTTTGGTTTCAAGTCTATTGAAATAATTTGGGGTTTCTTTTGAGATAATGAAATCTTTTGTGTTGGGTCTTGCAATTCTTTTGGTCGGTATATATTGGGTTAGATGGTTAGTTGTATTCGGTAAAATAAGGGTAAGGTGTTGGAGTCGTGTTTGAAACAAGATGTAACATAAGATTTCTCTTTAAACAACACTTATATATTTCAAATTCTAAAAGACTTTCTTTGAAATAAAGCAAAGTAAAAATTTCTTTCTACTTACATAGTTTATATCACGTCATTTATAATTATTAATACATGGTTAAATTGAGTTTATGAAGGTTACACATACAATTATATCTGTCATTTAAAAGGATTACATTAATCACTAAGTTTCATCTTTAGTCTTTTTAAAACAACTAGTAAAAAATAATTTGTTCGTTTTTAGAGCTTTTTGAGTGATTCAAAAGCCAAAAATTATGTACTCGGAACGTACTTTTCAAATATTCAGAATGTATAGTCATGGGAGGTCAGTATCTTGGCCGAAATTATTGTACAAGTGTCGGGTTAAAGGTTGAGTTTGAATAGTAGTTTATTTTTTTTTATGATTTTGGATGCACGGGATACCTAGTCTTTGAGTTGAGTTTTGAGATCGTCTAGAAGGTTATTTGTAGATTGTTTGAGTCACATAGATGTGGGAGGTAATAATAATAAAAAAAAGAAGATATAAATTCTTTTGGAAAAATCGATCTTTTGCACGGTTTAAATAATATGTCGTGGGGCGTAATATGTTTGGTTACCATTGGGTGTTTCTTGGATTATTTTTCGTTGTCATGGGTCATTTTGAATTGATACACGTTCTGGGATTGAGTTTTCTTTTGAGTCTCGTGGTTTTTGACTTGTTTTAACTGGTGCACGTGAAAATGTCGTTAGTTATCCGTGGGTTTGATTCATTGATCATATCTGGTGGATTCAGGATGTAGTTTTTGTTTCGTATTGTTCGGGAGCGATTAGGTAGTCGTATGAAAGACTTGGTTGCGCCTACACGATTAAGTAGGTGACCATGAGAGAACGGTTGGAATGCCCTTAGTGGGGAGGAAAGGAGTTCGTAGACGAACTAATGTGGTCATGAGGTCTCTTAGGAGTACCAGGGAGATGAATAGAGGTTTGTGTAATGTATGGATATTGGCACAAGTAACGTGCCATAGAGAGTGTTGGAAGGGGATATTGTTCGTAAGGCATGTATGTTTTCCGAAAATTTCTAGAAACTTAGTACGTTTCCCTAATATTTTGAGATAGAACCATGAATAGAGCAAGTAGGAGAAGTGAGAGGAGTTGCAGTTAGTGCTTTTCCAGGAAAAATTTTGATGGAATGATTTCAAGAACAAGAGTTAATGGAAATTACAACGGATGCAAGGTAAAAGTTGAGTTGCTTAGTAGTAGATTAGATGTGGAAAGCGGTTGAGTGGTATGATGAGAGGAAGCATTGGTCTTTTAAAATGCGTGTAGAATTTCGCAAGTGGAACAAGGTAGGAATCTATTCGTATTGTCGCTAAGAGAGGGTGCAAGGAGGACATAGTTGAAACTGCTAAGGATGTTGTATGAACGCTTTGGGTTTACGATTATGCATTTGGCTTCGCCAAAGCACTAGCGGTATTCATGGTGTCAATGAACCAAGTGTGCGTGAACGTGTATAAACGAGTTGTCATCGGGAGCATCGACGACATCTTGATATACTCAAATCTGAGAAGGAGAGTGAGGCGAATTATGTGTTGGTTTTGGAGTGGAATTATACATGAGATTTTCAAGTGTGAGTTTTAGTATTAAGTCTACCATGATGAGTAGTTAGAGATGATGGCATATCATGGAACCAGCAAGGGGCGAAGTGAAGAAGGATGAGGAAGCATTTTGGAGGCTGAAGAGGTGGATTGGATAATGAGCCGATCTTGGCATTATCGGAAGGGTTTGATGAATTCGCGAAGCATGACGATACGTGGAGCAAGGATTTGGACGCCTACGAGGACGACAAAGAAAGGCGATCACTATACGTTGCAAGAACGGAAGATTTGGAAGAACTGGATAGACTTAGTCAGTGGAGCTGGATTGTTATATCTGCCTAGAATGCTAGAGGAATTTGGTGTATGAGACGTGGAGAATGATCTATACGGATCATGAACGTCTCCAACACATACTCAATCATCTTGATTGAACATTTGACAAAGGTGATGGGTGGAGTTAAGAGGTGAAAGAAAATTTCAAGGCCAAGTACCATCTGGGAAAGGCAAGCATGGTTGATGAACATGATTGGATATGAGCATATCCAGCTGACTGGAAAAGGAGGGACAAGTGAGATATTTATACAATCTTAGGAGTTACACCGAGGGCATGAGTGATTGATTTAGAGGGAGTTAGGAAACTCATTAGCGATGGCTGAGTTTTCATATAATGATGAATATCATACTAGAAGTCGCTAAATGCCATTTGAGGCACTATATGAAAGGATAGGGTGAGTTGTCCCTATTGTGGACTAGAATTGGTAAAAGAGGCTACCAATGTGGTAATGATGTAGTGGGAGTTGTATACATGATACATTTCATGTATTAAGATTGGTAAATGTTGTTTGAGAATGTATATTTGCATGTTCGGTTATTCGGGATTTGTGCTAATAAGAGTCTTTGTTTTATCAAAGAGTCATTTGTGGGATTTATTGATTGTGAGGTAAAGTGGTGGGCAATGAATTTAAATATTTTTCGTTAGTATATGTGGTAATTTGAGACTTGAACTAGAGTTCACGTGGAAACGAGAGGAGTTCGTTTAGAACAAGTATCCTCATGTTATTTGTTGTTTGTGTGTTTGATCCTTAGGAGTAAATCTCGGGACGAGATTTCTATTAGGAGGGAGTGATGTGACAACGCTGGTTTTGAGGTTCGTCACTTAGTTTTATTTTGTGCTAGTTACGTGTCTTTACGTGTTTATGTGCTAATTGGTGTGTATAGATGGTGGTTTGGATATCGTTTCCGGTACGGGGTACCTTGTGAATGAAACGATGTGTGATGATTTCATGTTCATGAGTTCACATGGTAGTGACTATGAAATGAGATGGTGTTATTTAGTGGTTTTACGTATACGTATATGTATTATAGAAAATCGTATTTTTACGATTTGCGGTTTAGCATTTAGAGGTCTCGGATGAGGTAATTAGTCATATGAATATTTTTCGGGATGGTTTTAAGTCATTTAGGACTTAGTTATAAAGTTTATTTCAAAATTTGAGAGTTTTTATAAAAGTGTATATTTTACGTCTTTTACGGTAAAACGCGTAAATTTGACTAGTTTTACGGTTTTGTGGTTTTGGAAGCTTTAGGAGCTGAAATAAATTAAGGAAAAATAAAGTAATATTAATAACATAATATTAAATAATAAAAATAAAAAAACGAATTTAGAGGTGTTTGGGTCGGTTTAGACGCACCAAAGAAGAAAGAAAGAAGGGAAAAGCCCAAAACAGGCCCAATGGACTTGTAATGGGATTAGGGGGCCTTTAGGACTTAACTAAACCCAACTCATAACCATAATAATCAGGTTTTTAGCCTTCATAAAATCTCCTAGCCGAAATTCATCAATGGTGGCCAATTAGGGTTCTTCAAAAATTAGGTTTTCTTCATCTTTTATTAATTCAAAGGTAAAACCTTCTTAACCCTTTTCAATTTAATTATTTTAATGATGTCTTAATCATATTATGATGGATTTAGGTTAGAGTTTAATTAAAAACAGTATATTAATCATATTATAATAATTAAATAAATTAGGGCTTGTAATTAGAGGGATTAGGGTTAATTAATGAGGTTGATTTTGTTAAACCCGTTTTTAAAAACTGGGCAGAATTTTGAGTCAACTGTTTTGATCATAACGGGAGTTCTAGGAATATTCAAGATGCGATCCAAGTATCCCTGGAAAGATATTTGAAGTGGCTTTCCAATGCAAGAAACGAGAACTAAATTGGAGGTCGGGAAGTGGGTCAAAAACAGGTTACAACAGTTGAAGGTCAAAATAGTTTTAAATTCAGCCTGTTTTCTTTTTAAGTTTTGGGTTGTTTGGGGTACTTAGGGTTGCATTGGGATCTTCTCACGAACGTGAGAGATGGTTTATATATTTTAGTAAGTATCTGCACTTGGGCTAAGATTGTGGTTTAGGGTAAGACCCCTTAATGGTAACAAACTTTTGGTATGTTTAAAATCAGGAAATCTGGAATGACAAAAGTAGATATATGTATATCGAGGCCTTAACAGTAGCTTTAAGGTTAGGGCAAGTGGAAGGTGTTAGAAAACATATGCAAGGGTATGAATATTCCTTTTACAGAAACCATGGGTATGTTTAAGTGGACGTTTGACTTAAAGTTTTGAGACCTAAAAACTGGGACTGTTTTGGGTAAAATATGAACGGGTTAGTTATTAAACTTAACCAAGTTAAGGACTTGTTAAGGAAGGGTAATGGGGTGATTAGAGCTTATCAATGAGGTAATATGTGGGAATAGGCTAGATGTCCATCATAGGTTAATGAGCCATCTTAGTGATTGGTTCGTGTATTGATTGCGTGTTTTTGGTTTATTAGCTTGTTGCTAGTGCAAGGACTTGTGAAGAAGCTATCAGGTGAGTGTTCATAGTCCCATGTTTATTATTATTTTTTACTTCCAGATGGGATGGAAGAGACACTGTGTGGAGTTATTTATAAATTGAAGTTGTGTATGTTTTTAAGGTTTGAGATTGGACTTGTGTGTACATTATGTGTTTAACTGCTATGTGGTTCTTGTTTGTGTATGGTTTGGAAATTATAGTGTTTGGTAAGGCGTGATGCCTTGGAAATTATAGTGTTTGGTAAGGCGTGATGCCTTGGAAATTATAGTGTTTGGTAAGGCGTGATGCCTTGGTAATTGTGGTTGTTGGTAGGGCGTGATGCCTTGGAATTGTGTTGATTGATTGAACTTGAATGCTAGTTGTTAATACATTATTGTAGCACATTGTCCATATGTTATTGTGTTGATGTTTGATATTCACAGCTTATAACTATTTTAGCGTTGGAGTCTAAACCTATTACTCTCACCAACTTTATGTTGACGTGTTTTAGTGTCTCTTTCAGGTGATGTTATGGTTAAGCTTGAGAACATAAGTGGCTAGGATTGGAGAAGCTTAGGAATGCATATAGAAGGAGAATCCCCGTTTCCTTCTTAGTTTCTTTTGTTTGTTTAAATAGTGATACTGTTGGCACCTATATGTTTGTTTTGTTTGTGTTACTTGTTTGTCTTGGGTAAGAGGTAGGACTGTTACCTACTTACCTAGACTCCTGCTTTATTGAGATATTGTCATGACATTTGTGTCACCATTTTATGACAGTTCTTATATCATTTAGTTATCTCTATAGACACGCTATTGTTGTGATGATATTCATACGTCGCACCCCATATTCCGCCATGGTGGGGTGTGACAGCTAGTCATATTCATCATGATACCCTTTTTGTTTTAGGTCAATCCAATGTATTTATGAATACTTGGACTAGTTATGTTCATCCAAGTTATTTGTGGATACTTGGATTTGTTGTGTACATCCATTGCATATGTGTTTGCTTGGATTTGTGTTGTGTAAATCCAAGCTACCTGTGTGTACTTGGATAAGTCTAGTTGAGTTGTAATAGATTTGATTAGGAGTTCTCACTAAACTATAAAGTGATGTGGTTGTGTCTTGTGAGTTCTCACTAAACTTTAAAGTGATTAGTAGTTGTGTTGTGTGAAGTTCTCACTTAGCTTCAAAGTGAAGAGTCGTGAAGATTGGTTCTAGCTTTCGATTAGAACTCGACATCTAGCCTTGTGTCGTAAAATGGTGAAGTAGGCAACGTCGTGAAGATTGGTTCTACCTTAAGATTAGAACCCGACATCTAGCCTTGTGTCGTTAAATTGTGAAGTAGGCAACGTCGTGTAGATTGGTCCTAGCTAAAGATTAGGTCTCTACATTTAGCTTAGTGTCGGAAAATAATGTAAGCAACGATGTAAGGTTTTCTCCGCCGAGAAGAGAGCTTGTGGATATAGTGGAAATCTCGAGTAGGTGTACTCGAGGAGTGGAGTAGAAACGAGGATAGAGCCTCGTTGTCGAACCACTATAAATCTTGGTGTCTTTCCACTAGGTTGTCTCCTTCCTTACTCTTTACTTATTTCATTATCATTATACTTGCTTATTATCCTTGCTAGTGCATTTCAATTGAACCTAATCATTATGCAACTTAGCCTCAAGTAAAAGATAGTTTTGATACAAACCAAATTGAAAGTAATTTTAATTTGGTCATCAATCGAAGAGAAACTATTCAACCCCCCTTCTAGTTTCTACATATAGATTTCCCTATGACCTTGGAAATCCACTTTTCTTCCTAGTATATCTGTTCACTTGTGACTTTTATTAGCAATACTTGTGACTACATTACTTTGGACAAAAAATGAAACAATAGCAAATGTGTAATCAAATCACATGGACACTTTTTATGTTTATCAAAGCTGATAACAAAAAATTAGTCAACATGCCATACCATTTGCATCTACCTAGTCCTGATCTATGTTCCATTGTGTGTAATTAAATCACACCTTTTATGTTTATCAAAGTTGATAACAAAAATTTTATCAACATGCCAGTCCTTTATTCCATCTACCTAGATACTTTTTATGTCAATTCTACTTATCTTCCTAGTATATCTATTCATTTGTGACTTCATTCTTTTGTTTACTTAATTTCCCTATGACCTTGGAAATCTGCTTATCTTCCTAGTATTTGTTCATTTGTGACTTCATTATTTTGTTTAGTAAAAAACTTATTTTCACAAGTACCTAATGATCAATTCAAATCACATTAACTACTGAAAATGGGTAAATAATAGCGTCTGAGCTACAAGTGAACTTACCATGAACTTAGCGTCTGCAATAAAACGTCGAAAATGGGTATTCTTTTGTATGACCACGATGTCATTCTTTCAATCTCATCAGCTTTCCAGACCCCTACCCGGATATCTTTTTCACACTCGGGCCAGGCTTTGACCTGCAGTAAATAACCAGAAATCGGCTTTGAATTCAGAAATCAGTTTTTCCACACAATGTCCATATTCTGGGTTTTTTTAAGTCTACCTTGTCACGTATGTAGAAATCGGCTTTAAATAGTTAAGCTACATTGAATGAACGATGTTCCATTTCTTACAACCGATAATAAACACAAACAACCAAACTTTAATTCTCAAAGTAGCAGGCGCACACAAAAGTTTACAATGTATGATCATGATACATTGAGGCACACACGAAAATTTAAAATTAAAGTGAAGGAAGATGAAAACAATGTGACAAACCATATATTCCAACACATTCACATATCATAATGACAAACCAAGTACAAGTCAAGTTCTTTCAACACAAATAAAGATATACAATAATGATAACATGGTTCATCAAAAATGTTGTTTTTCATACAATGTGAAAATGGTGTTTTTCATACCAAATCATGTAAAATATATAAAAGAGGGTTAATCAAATATTTACGATCTAATTAAAATACTAAAGTACAAATACGAAATAGTAAATGATCCAAATTATTCAATGCACATCTAATTAAAATACTAAAGTCACACATTTAACAACATATCTCTCAATTTCTTTGAAACATTTTATCAAACACTTGGTGGGACTTAGAAATAACAGAAATAAAGAAGAACTTGAGTGAGAATAAGTGATACCTTGTCTTCATTCAAATAAAAATAAAGTTGAAACAATTTAGTCGACAACCATCCATAGTCAAGAGGATCTTCATCTGATATATTAGATTTAAATACAAATAAAATTAAATATGAGATAAAGACCAAAACCAAAAATGAAGGACATGATATTGAATAAAGAACATAGATGAATTAACCTATAATATACACTGATTTGGGTAGTTCAAACACAAGATATATTTTTGAGCTTGAATCTAATACGATGCAACTATTTTTCTTCCATAGAGATAACCAAAGATATATTTCTTCCCTGGATCTATGAGCTTGAATTCTTTTATCATCCTGATTTTGAATTTTGAATTCTTGGATTAAGAAAAAGAAAAAGTGAAAGCCTCGGGGAAAGGATTGGGGAAAGGAAGAGAAAGAAAATGTGAAATCAGATATGTGTATTCTTAATATGAAAAAGAAATAGGATTAATTCATTTTTAATAAGATTTAATTATTTGATTTATGACATCAGCCAGTTGAAAGTAAATGCCCTCACAAAATGACACGTATGTTAAAGTAGAAAATAGTGATGTCAGCTGAAAGTCCTTTTTAATAGAAGTTATAGATATGTTTGCTATAAGAGATTCTCTTATGGGTTTATTGCATGTTAAATATGATAATGTAAAAAGGGAAAGTGGCAGATCTCCCGTGAAAGCCTTAACTTCGTACATTGTTGATCCCAAACTCAGATCTTAAACCTTAGCTTGTTTAACGGTTGTGATAGAAAGAATAAATTCAATCTAACACTAGAGAAACTTTGCAATACAAAGTAACTAAACAAGATGCGGAATGTAGTGTTTAGCACTAGAACAAATGATTAAAGAAAACGTTAAACTTTAATATATCAAAGATATACGAATACCCAATAATGGTATTAGGGTTACAAAAACCTTAAAGTATGAAATGAAAGACAATAGAGAAAGACACACTTTGCATGATGACCTAGTGAGTCCTTTTATAGCACAAGGACTCACGTACAAGATTACTACTAACAAACTTGGAAAGTATCTCGGAGTAGTAATAGAAACGCGGTATAATCTATTCCAAGTTTATCTCTAGCAGCAGGGCCTTTGACTTCAGCAGGGGAACCAATCCCCCTGCCTTTGTTATCTAGCAGTGGGAACTTACTCTAGCAGGGGAACCATTGACCAACTAGCAGGGGTAACTAATATACTTATATGTATACCCAACAATCCTCCCCTAAACTTGTGCTTTCTCCTAAACACAAGTTTCTGAATAAATACTAGCCGATGAGGGTGCTTACAAAGTTCGTGGCCAAAGCTGACTATGCATCATCCTTACCAGATCATAAACAACAGGTGCTTTAGCATCTACAATCAAGTCAGCCTGTGCCAATTTCTTCAAGGTCTCCTGATTGAAAGGATAGCAACGATGATTGATCAAGTAAACACTTACCCCTTCCATAACTATCTCATAGACCCTGGAATTGGTAAACAGCTTCCAATACAACAGAATTCCTCCATTTACTACATCAAATATGGGATCAAACAATTCATGCTCATACATCCTATGCATGCACTCCCAGATCACCCAATACTTCTCTACACCATCCATAGTAGGAGGCTTTGCATCAAAGGTCTTCTTCAAAATCTTCCACAGATCTTCTAAGTCCTCACTATCCAAAGTTTAAAACATGACATCTAGACTTAGAAATGTCTATGCTGTATTGTCAGCTCTTGTAAGCTTCCACCAAGTCATCCCCCTGTATTCATAAACAACATATTCCACTATGGAAAATTTCTTCCCAAGCTCACTAGGTGAGATTTCATCATTTTCTTGCACAATTAGCTGTTTATCAATTTCTTCATTTGAGGGATGTTGAGACTCCTTAGTAACTATACCAACTTTCTCCATCCTCTTGAGTCTTTTGGCTGCCCTTTGTGTATTGAGTACAGATCTCTCAATTGCTGGAAAACTTGCACCTGCTTGATGTGATACCCCTGCTTGTGATGATGCACCTGCTTGGGATGATGCACCTGCTTGTGTAGTTTCCAATGTTATTCCTTCAGCCTTTCTTTTTCTGGATTCCCTAGCTTTTTTTAATACTTCATTTTTCCTCCTGAGATACTCAGCTTCCTCAGGAGAGTTGATAGCCATGAAGTCTTCCACATTTAACTCTCTTAGAACTGGTCTGACTGCTTGCTCTATCTCCTCAAAGGTCATGTTACTGAAATTACCATTAGTCTACTTCTTATGTCTTTTGAGCAAAACTTTGTAGTGTGCAAGCCTCCCATTCTCAGACTTCAAATATTTTTCCTTTTGAATCTGATTTGCCCTTCTTTCCAGATATTCATTTTGATATTTGTAAACTAGACAAATCAATTCTTACCTGTCTTCCAAAGGAGCATTCACCAACTCCTTTTCCCATTGATTTAGAAACTCTTGAACATGAGGCACCCTGTCATCTAATTCTCTATGCATGATTTCAATATGCTTAAGCATCTCTCTGGGCCTCATCTTTTGCATTCTCTGATCCTACATATCAATCTCCTCTTATTGCATTCTGAGAGATACCTGTTCATCATATTCTTCTTGAGCTCTTTGTTGTTTAGGAGTTCTGTGCTTGTACTTTTCTTATTGGGCTGTTCAACCATGATCCATTTTCCCTTGTCTTTTGGATCCACTGCTGGGGCTGGTTTAGCTTTAGGTGCAGGTTCTCTCATTGTAATGCCCTTATGAGCTGGTTGCCTTTTCTTCCTAACAAATGTTTAAGTGATAGGCTTAGCAGGGGAAAACTTACAACAGTGGGATCAGTTACACCAGGGGAAATTTTTGAAGCAGGGGCTTCTTCTTGATTGCCCATAGTCAACAATGTTTGAGCAATCTCTTTTGTGGCACTCCCCTTATCACTTCCTTTCTCAGCACTCCCTTTCTCAGTCCCTTTCTCAGCACTTGCTATCTTTCCTTGTTCTAGACCCTGACCACCAGGATATTCATACCACTGAGTAGATTCTTCTGTATTAGGAACTTCCTCCCTTTTGGAAGCATCCTCATTTGTAGATATGATAAGCTTGGGCTTTCTCCTCCCCTCAAGTGTAGCAAGTCTGGTTTCCAAATTATTGATAACCAGACCTTGCTTTTTGACAGTTTGTACAAGTTGTGCATTTTGCTTTTTCAATCTCATGCACATATTTGTCAATTCCAAAATGGTCATTGGCTGCATGCTGCTCTCAACCCTAGAAGGGAATTTCTCCCCTTTTTCGGTATCACTGAGTGAGGGAGAGGACTTATTGATGGTGTCACTATCCTGCTCACCCCTTGAGGATGAGACAGTAGTGGCAGTCAAACCCTCAGTGTGCTCCAACCTTTTGGAGGCTCTCCTCTCTACTACTTGTGAAGATCCACCAGGCAAGGGAGACCTGGAAAACCTGGATTTAGTTCTCCTTTCATGTTTTGGATCAGCAGGGGGTAGAGTACTAACATGGGGGTAGTTTCTTGGTAGGGAATCAGAGGGTTTGTGTGTGGCTGTTTTTGTCTTGGCTTCTTCCTGTCTGATTTGTTTCATCATGATTGAAGTGAGTGGAATAGCCCTGCCAGAAAATTGTGGAGATGGTGCAAGAAGTGTGGTGAACAGTTTAGTAGTATGTTTGGTTGCTGAAAAATAGTTTTTGTGTGTGATAGGACCATGTTCACTCATATTCAGCAAAAGTTCTGTAAACCTTGGGTACATACAAAATTTTGTATTGCTTGTAACATTTTTAACCATTCCTTTGAAAATCATTTGAGAAAAACAGTACTTCCTCCCTATTGCTAAGCAAATCAGGGCAGAGGCAACTTCACTACCAAATTCATTAAAAGCAGTGGTCTTAGGTGAAAAACATTGTAAAATTGTATGAATCAAATATTTCCAATGTGGGGCAAACTGACCTTTAGCAAACTTACATTTTTTATCATCAGAAAGAGTGTACCCCAATTTAACAAGACCCTCAAAGATGTCAGCCTCAGGTAGGTTGGTTATCCCATCCTCATCATCTAGAATAAGCTTGTCTCTGATGGAGGCAAGTGTAATCACCTTGGGATGACCATCTACTGTGCTTTGAATTATTATCTCTCCATCTACTGTTTGGTCATAGATTTAGACCAAAACTGCTGGATGTGTGAGGTGTAAATCCTAGGATTTATGAGAAGAGCCACTCTAAAATACGAAGATTTTAGAAAAGCCACTGCATCAACGAATTCTGCTGGTTCATCATGTAATAAAGCAATTTGATTGTGATTAGCATCAATTTTGAGAGGCATGATAAAGGTTGAAAACGTTTGAAGGTTTATAATGGTGAGAGTTAGGTGGGATTTGATCGAAGGAGAGAGATGGACCTGCTGGTGAAGGGAATTAAGTTTTTATAGGCGAATTGAAGAGCTGTGATTGGACCAAATTTTCAAATTGCAAAAATATCAAAGATAAATCTTGATAAAAAAAGTAATTTATTTGAAATAATAAAGAATAGATTACCAATCAGCGAAGAAAGCGCCTTAAATATCTTTAGAAAAGAATAAAATATTCCCTAACCAAAATTTTAGCAAGCAGGCCCAACGGCTATAAGCAGGTTAACGGTATTGTCGGTCAACGGTCAAACAAGGGAATGTTGATCAAGCAAGGGAATCAAAAGGTGAAAGCAGGGGAAACTTTCCTAGGGGTATTAGACTAATCATGAAGAGACCAATGCTAAATAGCTCTGCTCTAATGCACACCCTTGTATACACAAGGTAGATACATAGAAACTCAAGAGTCCTCCATTCAGCAATGTTCTAAACACAAAAAGTTAACACATAAGTCACCCTGCACCTGGTCAACCCAAGAAAATAAGCATACCTCAGTCACCATCCCTACCTTTCCCTTACCTATGATAAGTTAGTCTTGGCAATGTGTACCAAACATCTGAATCTAGACAGCAAGTTGTTTAATAAAGAAGTATAAGTACACATTACAGTGCCTCAAGGCTTCATAATTCTGACAAGCTTTGTAGCAAGTCTTCATCATTCTGAACCCTTACTCACCAATGGATATGATCTAGAATCATATATGAGTATCCTAAGGATAACCTAAGTCCTAAAGGTGTGACCTAACCTCCCCTAAAACATAGAGAATATACTTGATTCTCCCATGAGTATAGCATGCAAAACTTGGATCTCTGCATTGTTAGTCTAAAACCACATATAACCACTTTTAAAAAGAACAAACCCAGCTTAAGATAAGAACTCTTTAGCAGGGGACTGAACCCCAGTAGGGGAATCTTTGTTCAAAAGCAGTGGAATGAAAAATGATAAAAAATTGACTAACATTTATACAACAACAGCAATAAAGCAACCCTGGATATACAAGACAAAAATAGACATCAATTTTTAGGGAGAAACCATTCCAATACCTGCAACCAAGTACTGAAACCTCCCCACTTCAAAAGCTTTTGTCAAAAGATCAGCAACATTAAGTTCTGTATCAATTTTCTCTGGGACAATTAGCCCTTTTTCAAAACAATCTCTAATAAAATGATGTCTTATTTCAATATGTTTAGTCTTGCTATGAAAAACAGGATTCTTAATAATTTAGATGGTGCTGTTGTTGTCAATAAATATCTTGGTTTTAAGAAAATTATACCCATAATCAAGCAGCTGATTCTGAACCCAAAGGACTTGACCACAGCATGCAGCAGCTGCTACATACTCAGCTTCAGTTGTTGATGTGGCCATAATAGTCTGCTTCTTACACTGCCAAGATATAAGTCTGCTTCCCAAAAATTGGCATCCACCTGTTGTAGACTTCCTATCGTTGTTGTCACCAACATAATCACTATCTGAGTAGGATATGAGCTCAAATGGTGACTCCTTGGGATACCAAAGTCCTAAAGTTGGATGACACTTTAGATACCTAAAAATTCTCTTCACAGCAAAGAGATGACACTCTGTGGGTGGCACTTGGTATCTTGCACATAAACAGACTGCAAACATGATGTCAGGTCTTGAAGCTGTAAGGTACATGAGAGATCCAATCATAAACCTGTAATTCCTGACATCAATAAGCTTTCCAAGACCATCTTTGCCCCATGGATGATCCTTGTCCATTGGTGTGGAAACCTTCTTTCCCCCACACATGCCAAACTTCTTCACAATTTCAGCTACATATTTGTCTTGTGAGATAAATATCTCATCTTTCCTCTGCTGAACTTGTAACCCCAAGAAGAAGTTGAGTTCACCCATGACACTCATTTGAAATTTATCCTACATCAGCTTGGCAAACTCTTTGCTAAGCATAGAGTTTGTGGATCCAAAGATGATGTCATCAACATAGTCTTGGACCAAAAGAAGGTCACCTTTTTGTTTCTTGATAAACAGGGTCTGGTCAATTTTCCCCCTGTTAAAGCCATTATCCAACAGATATTTATAAATAGTTCCATACCAGGCCCTAGGAGCTTGGTGAAGTCCATACATAGCCTTCTTCACCTTGTATACCCTATCTGGGTGTTCTGGGTCTTCAAACCCTGGAGGTTTCATAACATAGACTTCTTCACCAATGGTGCCATATAAAAAGGCACTCTTAACATCCATTTGGAACACTGTGAAGTCCATGAATGATAATCTAATGGCTTCAATCCTGGCCACTGGATCAAAGACTTCCTCATAATCAATGCCTTCTTCCTGTGTATATCCCTGTGCCACCAGTCTTGCTTTATTCCTGACTACTATACCCCTCTCATCCTTTTTGTTCCTGAGCACCCACTTTGTCCCAATAGGCCTTTCCCATTTTGGACAATCTACCAGAATCCATACCTCTTGAATGTCAAATTGTAAGAGCTCCTCTTGCATAGCTTCAACCCAACTTGGATCATTTAAAGCCTGAAAAATCTTCTTTGGCTCTTCTTGTGACAAAAATGCAGTAAACAGACAACATTGCATGTTGTCATGATTAAACTTCATGGTGATGTTTGCAATGAAGCTGTGCTCCTTTGCTGTATACCTTGTATGTCTAGGAGCTTCAGGATCACCAATGATTTGTGATAGAGGGTGATCCTTATTGATTCTGTAGGTAGACTGCATACTCATGATTACTTCTGTTTCATCCTCTTCCAAGTCAGAATTGATGGGGCTATCTTGATTGGGAAAGAACTCCTCAAAAGAGCTTCCAAATGATACAACATGACCTAGAGATGGGTGCTGATGGGCTGAATGCAGCTCTGAATAACTTGGACCTCCACTCCTAATAATTCTGCTTCCACTGCTGGGCATGAGAGGACCATCAGATATAGGTGAAGATAATGAGTGGGGATTCTCTTTCTTCATCATTAATGTCATTCACAGCTGGATCCTTGGTAGCAGGGGAAGCAATTGATCTAGCAGGGGAATCATGGATTCCACTGCTTTCAGCCATTCCACTTCTTTCAGAAGTTGACTTAGCAGGGGAAGTGATCGGCTGTTCTTTCCTTTGAGAGGTGTCATCATCTTCACATGTTTTTGGAGGAACTTCAATGGGAAATAGTGAGTGTACAATCATATACCTCAATGGTGGCTTCTCCACACCAGTTGGTTCTTTAGTACCTGAAATGTTAGTATTTTTCAATGTAACAGGTATATAATTCATAGATTTTGAAAGAACCTCAATATCAAAGAACCAATCAGGACCTGTTTGAACATCTTCAGGCTTGTCTTCAAGAAAATCCACATGAAGATTTTCTGTTATTTTGCTTGTCTTCTTGTTGAAGACCCTATATCCCTTGCTATTTAATGAATAACCAACAAAGTAACCATCATCCCACTTTTAACTAAACTTGCCTAGATTGTCAATTGTGTTCAAAATGATAACATGAAATCCAAATGGTCTAAAGAAGTCAATTAAATGAGGTCTTCCATTGAACAGCTGATAAGGGGTCTTGTTATGTGCCTTAACCACCAAGGCCTTGTTTTGAACGTAACAAGCAGTGGATACAGCCTCAGCCCAAAAGATAACTGGAAGTTTGGAATCAGATAGCATAGTCCTTACAGCTTCAATGAGTTTCCTATTCCTTCTCTCTGCAACTCCATTTTGTTGAGGTGTTCTTGCAATACTAAATTCCCTCTTGATTCCTTTGTTTATGCAGAAAGTCCAGTTTCTTGTTTCTGAATTCACCACCATTGTCTGATCTCATGGTCATTACCCTCATACTTTTTGAAAGTTCAATCTGACTGATGAACCCAATGAGTACATCAGTTGTGTCACTCTTTTCAAACAGAAAGAATGTCCATGTGAACCTTGAAAAATCATCAGTAATCACTAGGCAGTACCATTTCTTCATTATGCTTGCCACAGAAGTAGGACCAAAAAGATCCATGTGCAGTAATTCAAATGTCTTGGTAGTGGACATACTTGTTTTTTATTTGCAAGATGCTCTATGTTGCTTCCCTTTCAAACAAGCAGCACAAGTATGGTCATTGGCAAAGGACTTGGAAGGAAGACCATGAACCAGATTATATTTTACCAGTTTGTTCATGTTCTTAAAATTAAGATGACCAAGTCCTCTATGCCATTTCTTACACTCATCAACTGAGGCTTTGGCAATGAAACAGGTTTCATTGTCTTAAAGAGAGATGTCCTTGAGATCAATTGTGTACATGTTCTTTTGTCTTGGTGTTCTGAGTACAATAGGAGTGTTTGGTGGTAAAACAAACTCCTTTCCTAACACCAGACATTCAGTATCTGTAAACAAGACAAATTTCTTGTTATCAGTCATCTGTGATACACTGAAGAGATTGTACTTGAGCTCTTTCACCAAGTAAACATTATCAAAGGTCATCCGTTGGTGACAATAGTTCCTTTTCCTGTGATTGTTCCATGCCCATCTCCAAAAGAAACACCATCATTGTCATGCAGGGGAACAAAGTTAGACAGATAAGATTTATGTCCAGTAATGCTCCTTGAGCATCCACTATTCCAATATGCTTTATCATCCATGGTCTTCTTTGTCACCTGCAAAAAGAAAAACAAATTAGTTTTTCTCGGGGACCCAAGCCATTACAGACTTGGATCTACCTCGTGTATCAATATAGGATAGCTTATCAAAGACTAGAGATACACCATTAGACTGAGCACCCCTTTTGGGTACCCAAACCCAACGAGCTGAGGCTTTCACAACTTTTCCCCATCTGCCCATGTTCCTAGAGGGCAAAACTTTGCTAGCAGGGGATACCCCAGATTTAGCAGGGGAATCCCTATGCTTAGCAGAGGGAACCCATCTTTTGTTTTGGCCTCTATTGATGTGTTGGTAAGGTCTAGAGACAGATTTATATGAATTATGAGATGCTGGGTTGGTCATGGAAGAGCTGGTCTTGGGACATGCATCATTCACCTTCCTTAGAGCAGGAACAACATATTTATCAGAAACCCTATTTCTCAAGGCAGGGGCAACATACTTGGCAGGGAAAAAGGATTTTTCCCCTGCATTCAGAAGAATAGCTTTAGGTTGCATGTCTTTTAAAGGATTTACAGCCACTACTTCCATTGGTGTCTGACATTCTTGATAAGTGTGACCAAAACTGCCACATGTGAAACAAGGTTTGGTATTTATCACAAAGTCATCTCCTAATTGATGAGACTTTTGGTCATTCCAATTTCTCTGATTACCTCTAATAGACCTATACATACCAGCATATTTAACAGTGGACTTAGAGGACTTTGATCTTGTTTTAGATTTGTGTAAACTACTCTTAGAACTAGAATCACTACCAAAAAGTCCTTCTCTTGAGAAGAGAACATGGTTATCAATTTTCCATTGTTTTAAGGCAATTTGTTCATTTTCAAAGTCCCTAACAATACTAGTTTTCACTAGTGACTCTTCTGTGGTTCAAGACTATTAGGTATGTAAGCACTCAAGTCAAATTCAATATCTTCCTGCTTTTTGAAACAAGAGAGACCAGTCCAAGACAAGTCTTTTCTAGGAAAAGGTGCATGAATATTAGCAGGAGGTGGTGGTATGGTAGCATGCTCATTTTTAACACTAAAACATGTTTTGTCCCTAGGAGATTGTCCAATTTCAACTGCTTTAGTTAAATCTTTAGAAGCTTTTCCAAATTTTTCAACAGTTTCTTCATCTATCCTTTTATTAGATCTAAATATTTCAAGTTCAGCAGTCAATTCCTTAATGGAATCATTATTTTCTTTAGCATCTCTCTCTAGAATCACTATGTGATCTCTATAGTTACTTTCTCTTTGTTTATACTCTCTTATGGTGGACTCTAGCTGTTCTAAAGCACGTTTGTAATTATCAAGGTCATTGTCACAATTAATATAATCAACTTTATCTTTCTTATTTGATCATTCAATGACTTAGTATTTTTCCTACAAGCTTTAGTACAATATGAATCGTCATATACCTCATTGTCTGAGCTAGAGCTTGACATGGCCATAAGAGCAAAATCTTCCTCTTTTTCCTCAGCATCCAAGGCTTGATTTCTTTCAACACTCTCTGTCATGGCACTCCAATCCCATCCACCTGCTCCATCTATCCCCTACATTGCTACCATGGCCTTAGCACCAGAATCATAATCCCTGCTTTCCTTCCTATAGTTGTTCCCAGTCTTAGGTCCTCTGCATTCCCTAGCAAAATGACCTTTCTTGCCACAGTTGTAGCATTCAACCTTTGTTTTGTCAAATCCAGCTACGTCAGAAGGATTGATGGAGATCTTCTTTCCATATTTCTTGTAAAACATGTTGGCTCTCATACTGAGTAGAGCCATGTTCCACTTGATGTCCATTTCCTCCAGTCCTTGCTTATTGATTTGACTCAGATCTTCATGTAACACAGTAGATCCTTGTGTCCCTTGGGATGCTATGAAGGCACAAGCAGTGTCAAGGCTGAAAATTGCAGGCCTTTCTTCATCATAAGATGATCTAGATCTGGTAGCAGGGGAATGAGTAGCAGGGTGAACTTCGATTCCACTGCCTTTGGATATTCTACTGCTTTGAGATATGAAAGCCATGTTAGCATGGGAATCAGTAGATCCACTTGAATTGGTGGGGATTGTTCCTTTTGACTTCATCTCATTGACAACAGGTTCAAAAACTTTCAAGTTATTGTATATGTCATCAATATTCTTGTTATCTAAGTCATCCTTATTCTGCCAAATAGCTTTGTAGACGAACCATTCTTTCTGAAGACTGTTAAGAAACCTGGTATTCACCTGTTCTCTTGTCACTTCTATTTCAAAGAACTCCAACTGAGCCACCATATCTTGAAGCCTATTGTAAATAACACCAATTGCTTCATCACCAATTGCTTTGAAAGAAGCAAATTGATCAAGCATTTGATTCTTCTTCTTCTTCTTTGTGGCTTCATTTCCTCCAAAGGTTTTGCCTATTTCTTCCCAGAGTTCCTTAGCTGTTTTGTACTTTCTGAATCTTAGCTGATGTCTATCAGGTAGGGCCAACAGCAAGGAACTATGGGCCCTGACATCATGCCCTCTTGCCAGTATTTCCTTGTCAGCAAGAGCAGCAGACTTCTTCTTGGCTTCACATTTGGAACTTTCACCCTTATCTTCTCCCTTACCATTATATTTAACCTGCACAGTCTTTGGAAATTGATCACCAAATTCTATGATTTCCCATAGAACATAGTGTTCCCTTTTGAGGTATTGTTGAATCCTGAATTCCCATACTTCAAAGTTTTCAGGATCCAGAATGGGTAGTTTGAGAGCATTGTTGTTGGAAGAGGATGAATTGGAATCTGAAGACATGGTTGAGGTTGATTGTGTGAGATGTTTTGTTCTTGGTTTAATCAAAGTTTCTCAACAAGCTCTGATACCACTTGTTGATCCCAAACTCAGATCTTAAACCTTAGCTTGTTTAAGGGTTGTGATAGAAAGAATAAATTCAATCTAACACTAGAGAAACTTTGCAATACAAAGTAACTAAACAAGATGCGGAATGTAGTGTTTAGCACAAGAAAAAATGATTAAAGCAAACCTTAAACTTTAACATATCAAAGATATACGAATACCCACTAATGGTATTAGGGTTACAAAAACCTTAAAGTATGAAATGAAAGACAATAGAGAAAGACACACTTTGCATGATGACCTAGTGAGTCCTTTTATAGCACAAGGACTCACGTACAAGATTACTACTAACAAACTTGGAAAGTATCTCAGAGTAGTAACATAAACGTGTTATAATCTATTCCAAGTTTATCTCTAGCGACAGGGCCTTTGACTTCAGCAGGGGAACCAATCCCCCTACCTTTGTTATCTAGCAGGGGGAACTTACTCTAGCAGGGGAACCATTGACCAACTAGCAGGGGTAACTAATATACTTATATTTATTCCCAACATAAATATTTTATTAATTAGTAGTAGGTATTCGCGTGTTGCGGCTATTAGTATCATGAAACTAAAATTTTGCGAGCGTAATATTTTATGTTATATATTTTTCATTATTAACTTTACAAATAATGATGATAATTTTTAAGTTGAAACAACTCCAAACAATAATAAACCATTTCATATAAAAATAGTATTACGAAATTGTGATGATTGATCGTGAAAAATATTTGTTAATCTCTGTTACATTCGTCATAATATTATATAGCATGTAAATATAGAAAATTCACGTAGTTTATATGTGAACACATTTTCATATATTAGAATTAGGGATGAGCATTTGGACCGTCGGACCAGACCAGACTGGAAAACTGGACCAGACCGGACCGTACCGGACAATTTCGGTCCGGTCCTCGGTCCGGGGTTTTTGACAATTTCGGTCCTCGGTCCGGTCCGGTTCAGTTTTATCAAAAACCACTCGATTATGCCTAATAGGTACGGACCGGAGCGAAGACCGAACCGGAATGGATCGACCCGGACCGGACCATTTCGGTCTGGGGTTTTGTACCATTTCGGTCCTCGGTCCGGTCCGGTCCGGTCCGGTCTTGATTGGTCCGGTCCGGTCCGGACCTGTTGCTCAACCCTAATTAGAATAACCTTAAAAATCTTCTTATTTTGATATGTATGATTTAATCGAATTAATTAGCAAAATAATTAGTATTTCACTAAATTCGTACTAAAATACATACATAGACGATACGTGTTTTCGAATACGCAAATTTATAAAAAATTGAATGATTAAACCAAACACACATTTAATATTAGACTTACATTTTTTAATAATTTAAATAATTTTATGTAAAAGTGTGTAACAATAATTATTTTTACATGTTGTATATAATTTGTACTCGGTATTAAATTTGTCATTTAATGTGTATTACTTCTCAATTTTATACAGAAATAAATTTATAAAGTTATGTGTTGTACAAGTTTGTACCAAAAGCTTGTAAGTGTGTATTATCTTAGATTTTGGAGAACGAGTCCAATCTCTTTTATAAATAGTACATATTTATGTGTCGTTAAAAAATAGTACATATTTATGTAATGGGGCTGTTTATCGGTTTCGAAGTGGCCTATTCGGTTCTTATTACGACGACTTTTTGTCTACCCGAACCAATTGTGACTCCGGTTCTCAGTTGAACCCGTTGATCTGGTTCGATTTTAAAACTATGTACACCATTATTTTAGGTAGACAACATACCTATGATTTTGTAGATATATGATTTTAATTGGTGTACCATTTGTATGTATAATTGTATTTTTAAGTAATGAAGTGTATTAATTAATTAGTATTAATCAATTTATTATATATGAATTAGTTTTAAAATAAGTATTAAATTATGTGTTAATGTTTAAATTAATTTTTAATTATGTATTAATACTTGTACCATGTGCTGTTTTATTTGTAAAATAGGATGAGAGTACGGTTATAGTTACATGTTTCAAGTTTCTATTTTTATTATGTAAGCTTGTGTAGCTTATACAAATAGCTTAATAATGTTGTAACTTGAAATTTCAAGTATTCCATAAATAATATGCTAAAATGCTTTATAAGAAAGTATGATATATTGCAAGAATTAATTTACACATAGTATTTCTTTATGTTTACGCATTATTTAATATTATAACGAATATTACACAATATGTTACATATTGGCATATTGGCACTTGTCATTTTCATATGCAATAGTGTCAATAAAATTATATTATAAATTTGTCGTCATATGCAAAGTTATTATCACAAAAATCATCGTGTGATAAAAGATATTGCTCACTAAAAATTTGGTTACAGATACATGTCTCCGTAACGTGTGGATACCGACTATTTTTAATAAAGAACATATACTTACCTATCAAAAGGTCGTCTTTAATTTCTGAAATTTTTGAAGCCTCTGGAAGAAATTAGCTATAATGAGACATTTTGAAAAAAAAAATATGTTACATAAAATTGTGACCATTTATAAGATGTTATGCAAATTAATTATTAAACGTTTAATATTATTACTCATTTATGATATTTTCTTATACAAATACTTTTTTCTTCAAGAAAAATACGTGTACGTGTTAAATGAACAAATTTTAGAGACAAATTTTGAAGACATGCGCGCTCGTCTGCCTCGCACATCGTCAAAGACGACTCTGGATTTCATACAAGTACCTGCTGAAAAGCTTCATGTGCTTTCGTTGAAGCGCAATGGCAATAGACAAGCTCCCATCTTTAGCCGGGCTTGGTAACACTATACTCATACCTGCTTCGGGTGCAACAGCACCAGGCCCCATATATATCGGTCGACCCCATCCAAAGTCAATGTTTTGAATAGGGATCATAGCCCAGCTAGTTATTTCAAAATTAGTATAACTGCAAATCTGAGCGTCACAAAGTAATGTCTTGAGAGTGGGTTGTAGTTCCAAATAGTCGATTGCTGACCTTAGATAATCGTTGTTCATCTTAACCAATGCATCGTGAATTTTACTTGCAGCATACCAACTAGGATTTCTTGTAAGCTCTCCAGCTGTTGCTATTGCAGTGGCTGTGAAAACAGCATTCCCGAAATAGCCACGTGGTAGTGGTGGCTGAAGGCGGGCGCGAGCATCAGTGGGGATGAAGAGTCTAGATTCCTGATCATCCGACAACCCACGGGCCTTACATACACACTTCCAAACATGGCCGCCTAATATTTCAAATGTGCTGTAGTTGATTATGTTTCCATCTTCTTTGCATTTTTCTTCAAGCATGTTTAGCTGCTCTCGTGTTACTTTAAAAATTGCATTGACATTCTCATGTAAAGGGAATTTGAGTGAAGATTCCATTGATAGGTCGAGCTGATATTCAACATGTTTGAAAATGGGTTGTGGTGGGTCACGAGCACGTAGGAGTGTACGGTCTAAGCAGGGTGGTATGGTAATGTCAAGGCCACGAGTCATATTAGCCCAAGTGTTGATGATGAGACACCCAGATGCACCATCCGCAACATAATGATGCATTGCGAATCCTAGTGAAACTCCCCCGCATTTGAACTTAGTTACCTGCTCAAATTCTATATCAGCCCAAAACTTTTGAACCTAATTAGTTAACAAAAACTAAATCACTATTATATACTGTAAAACTTTTGAAGTGAAATGCGTGAAACAGCAGATTATGTACAGTTGTATTTGCTATGGAGATTATGAGAAACTAAAAGTATATAAGATTGTTGGGTAAGAGATGATATATTTTTCTATCTCAAGCAATATATATTTAAACTAATACAAAGGCCGGGTTGGTTAATTAGTTTGAAGGTTCGGTGGGGTTTGTTCATGGACTCATAGTTTGTTATTCGCCTGTTCTCACGCTTTCAACCGGTGTGATAGCCCTGATGCGGCTATGTATATGTTGGGTTTGGGGGATTGAGATTTTTTTTGTTCGTAAGATCGTCACAGTCGTAATTGTTAGGGATGATAGCTGTTAATGTATTATAGTTGTCACAGTTTTCTTTTACATGTAGGGCGAACTTTCTTTGATATTCTATGTACTAAATTTCTATTTTTAGATTTTGTGTGTCTTTTATTTTATTAACCCTGCAAGGGGCAAACCGGTTATAAATTTTTATTTTTTTTAAAAAAAAAACAAAAAACAAAAAATACAACTTTAGTAGGTAAAATTGTAAAAAAAATTTGTTGAATACATATAAAAGAAAATCATGACAACTATAATAGATTTAGAGATCGTTAGTCCTAATTGTTAAAATGGTTGAAGTTTTGAGTTGTGATGTTATCAATACCCCAAACTAAAAAAAAAATAAAAAGTACTTTAAATATCTTCTTTTTGTCCTCTTTTTGCAGTACAACACAGTTTTCTCCCCGTTTTTGTTCCGTATTTTTTTTACAGTTTATTGTTTTTTACATGTTAAACTGTATTATTTCACACTTTTTATTTCTCAGTTTTATTAAAAAAAATAAAAATAAAAAATAAAAAAATAGAAAAGTTAAGAGGGTATTACTTATAAAAAAGGGAGTATTAGTAACCAACCCTATTTTAATTTCATAGCATTTAATTTCATAGCATACAGAATATATTTTGCCTATTAAAAAGAACGTGCGTGAAAAAGACAACAAAAGTTCATTGTCCCACACGAACCACATTGTTAGCATAATAGATGAAGAAATATGTTATTTGAATTTATGCGCAAAATAATACCTGCAGGACGAGTAGAGGATTGCATCCGACTCCTAGTGACTGATCAATCTTGGGGATAAGTTTCTGAATCTCCATTGTTGGTGCAAAATCACCAAAATCATCAACAACACTATTAGATTCCGCATCCACGAACAAAACTCCTTGTCCTTCACAATTGATAAACATCCGGCCATGTTCATCTTCCTTCAATCGCCCTGCCACGGGATAAAACGCAACCAAAACCTTGCTAAAAGCCTCTTTCATCACTTTGGTATCGAAGTAGTTAGCCGCGCCATTAGGCTTCCAGAAATACACAATCTCTGTGTAAACATTGTGTGCCACTAGGTCAATGTTAGAGTTCCATAGCTTTCTCATCCTCGGTGGCTCCTCTGCTGGTTTCAACATCACTGAATCTCGTATTGTGATCTTCCCAATCTCCATGATCTATATATATATGATAATAAATGAGATATTAGAAATTTGTGCTTGGTACATGGCAATGGACCTCTAGATATGCACATGAAACCATTACTCCGTATGTAGTAAATAAGATTTATGCATACTGAATAAAAAACTTATGCATTTAAATGATTGACCTAATCCAACAAACCTGATTTCTTAATTACTCAAACTATAACTATATTATACAGGGCAGAACCAGAATTTTTTATTAGGTGTTGCATAAAAGAATATTGAAGGAACTAAAGTTGTATAGTAAGAAACTAAGGTAGCACAAAAAAAATCGGGGTTACACATAACAAAAGAACAACTTTTTTGAAACTTTTTTGCACTTAGTGACCTCAAAATAGATGTAACCCGTGTGACACCAGGCAACTACATGGGTCCGTCCCTGATTATAGTATAACAAAAACAATAGGATTAATCATCAATCTTTGTTAGAGCACAGGGTATACTATGCAATGACTTAAGCTATCCTCGAAAACACCACTTAATGGAACGAGCACTATATCACATCTCGTGTTTTCAAATATTGAGCCACCACCACCACACCAAATGATCTTGGAAAACGTTAAATGATGACAAAAGACCCACACCATAAATGGTGTTTTCAAATATTTTTTGGCGTTTTTAAAGTATTCTTTAGGTTTTGTGATACTTGAAGAAACCATATTTATATGATGTTACGGAAGAGGTAGGAGTATTTTTCGTGTTAAGACGTATATTGCTGTTATGAAAAAAAAAGGTTATTGTAATAATATTTTTTTTGTAATGTCATTTAATTGTAAGAGAGAATACAACTCTTATTAAACACAAGCAATCAGTAATTATCAGTGAACAAAAATACACCCACGAGCTAACCAAATGAATCTAGAAATGCCTACTTACTCACCTCGACCTATATGATCGAAAAATGTTGGTGTCTTTATCAAAGAAAAATGTTGGACAACATTTTTAACACCTTATGGACTTGAACTTCATTCGTTAGATGAATGACCGGCTGTTGGAGGATCCAACCGGTACACTACTGACTGGCACAAGGCTACCACAAAAGCAGGGCCACCAATTTTCAGAAACATCCAACGTATATATATGTATCATATATTTATTTTATTATTATGTTAATAAAACTTTGTATTCTATAATATATTGAATATTAAATTTGACAATTTGTCGAGCCTATTCATTGTACAAAATCGTGTCTCTTTATTTTAAAAAACACCATTTAAACAATTAATTTTGTAAAGCTGGTGAGAATGGTGGGTAATAAGTTTATCTTCACGTCTCACATTAGTTTTTTCTCAATTTTTTTACTAAACATTTATATTATATTAATATACTCATTTTAATACATCTTCACATCACCTTTCCATTATCACTTTATTAATTTATTCATAAACTAAAAACTTTTATTTCATCAAACAAAAAACGATGCACAAACAAATAAAAAACTTAAATGTATGAAATATTTAAGAGAAATGTTATATTATATAGCTTGTATCTAAATCCTCACATTCTATTTAATCTTGATCAAAGACCTATATTAATTTTTATTTTTTAATTAAAAAAAGGCGGGGGCAATTTTCCACCACCCGACCATCTTCTGGTAAATGTTGTGAATTACAGGACACGAGAAGAACTAGTGAGAAGAATCCCTACATCACAAACTGGAGAAGTAAGGGACTGTACCTTAATGCCCCTGTTAGAGAGATTCCACCTCGCGGGGCTAGCAATCCTATTAACTTTCCACGCCAAAATGTTTACTTTTAAAGGAACGAACGTGACCCATCTAGTTTTAGGGCCCACTATAGTTGTCCGAGCACAATCTATCTTTTTCTTTAGAGACACTACTGAATACGATCCATCGTTGCACAAATTCCACTCATATCGATCCGCTTGGGGACTTAGATCAACTCCCTCCAGAATTCTTATCAAAGAAGTCAGTTGAGATTGCTCTATACCCCACCCCCTCACATTGCGACGAAAAGAAAATTCCAGGTTTTGGTCAGCAAGCTTCAACCGGATGTTCACGTCTTTCCCTAGTCTCTAAATTGAAAAGCCTCGGGTAAATGTCTTTAAGGATCCCGTCTGCACACCATTTATCCTTCCAGCAACTTATGTTGCTTTCGTCCCCTATTTTGAGTTTTAAAAATTGGAAGAAATCTATCCCTTTTTCTTTGAGCAATTTAATCTCACTGGTGATAGTCAACCACGTGGACCTGTATCTTTTGTGGCTGTCCTTATCAATACCCCCGTCTTTCCCATGTATCGCTTTGATCACTCTCGTCCAAAGAGAATCTCCATCCGTAAAGAATTTCCACACCTATTTGCATATAAGGGCACGATTCAAAGCATATAAACTAGCTATTCCGAGCCCACCTTTGTCTTTCCCAGAAGTAATTGCTTCCCAATTGATCCATGTCAAACTATTTTTTCCTTGCTCGTGACCATGGAAGAACCTACGACGAATAGATTCCAACTCCTTTATAACTTGGACGGGGGCTTCATATATGGACATATGAAAGATTGGAATCGATACGAGTACGGATTTGATAAGGGTGAATCTACCCCGATAGAAAGAGCCTTAATTTTCCTTTCGATAGTCTATCCTTAACCTTTTTAAGAACTTCCTGCCAGGAATCTATACAGTGCATGTTATTGCCAACCTTTGTGCCTAAGTAAATGAATGGGGCACGAAGAACCAAACAACCTAGACTATTAGCTGCACGGCTAACCATACTGCGTTCAACATGTAGCTCCATGATTTTACTCTTGCTCATATTAATATTAAGACCGGACGCGCGACGAAAACACTCCAAAACATTAGTAATAGTGCCAATGTTTTTGTCGCACCATTTCCCAATAAATACAGCATCATTCGCAAAGAAAAAATGAGAAATCTCAACCGAATTAGATAACTTAATACCCGTGAACATGCCATTTTCCACCACTCTATTGAAAGAAATATGCAATGTTTCCATGATGAGAATAAATAAAAAAAGGGGATAAGGAATCACCTTGTTTGAGTCCTTTGAAGAATTGGAATTCGTCTGTTGGGCTACCATTGATGAGAATAGAACCTTTAGATGACTTCAAACAACTTTGGATCCATTGTCGCCATTTAGAACCAAAACCAAACTTTTGAAGAGCTTCATCCAAAAAATGCCACCGCACCGAATCGTATGCTTTCTCAAAGTTTACCTTAAAGATAATGGCTTGTTTTTTCTTGAGAGAACACCAGTGCATAACCTCATTAAAAATGAAAGGACCGTCCATAATTTGTCGCTCTTCAAAATTGAGATGTGAGAGATGGTCATTTAAGAAGTTTGATATTTTTTGTTATTAGATAGAGAGATTAGAAGAAATTGTGTGTGTTAATAGTGTTAAAATGGAGGATATGTATAATAGTAAATGTTTTAAAAAAATTTAAAAAATTTAAAATTTGACCGTTGCCAAGGGTAATATGTTTCTCTCCCTCTCCGTTCGTTCTTGGTCTAGGTGACGAGAGCTTGGCGAAACAGGAGGTGGGTGTGGCGGTGATACACAGCGAGCATCGGCGAGGCACCCCATCAAAGCCTTTTGCTCCACCACACCCTCCACTTTTACGTCATGCACATATACTTGTCATTTTAATATGCAATAGGTGCAATAAAGTTATACTATAAAATTGTCACCATGTGCAAAATCGATATAAAAAAACATCGGTGATCGAAAGATATTGCTCACCAAAAAATCCAATCGCAAATATCTACCTCCGTAATGCGTGGATATCATGATATTGTTAATAAGGATCATATTTACATATTAGTCATTAGAAGCCTGTCCTTAATTTTTGAAAATTTTAATGTCTCGGGACGAAATTAGGTATAATGAAGACAGTTTGAAAAGAAATGTTATATAAAAATCGTAACCATATATAAAGTACAAAATAATTATTAAACGTTTAACATATAAGATATTTTCTCACATAAATACTTTTCTCTTCAAGAAAAGTATGTGTACCGTTGCATATTGTTAAATGAACAAATTCTAGAGACAAAATTTGAAGACATGTGCGGTAATATGCCTCGCACACCGTCAAAGCCGGCTCTGGATTTCATAAAAGTACTTGCTGAAAAGCTTCATGTGCTTTCGTTGAAGCGCAATGGCAATAGACAAGCTCCCATCTCTAGTCGGGCTTGGTAACACTATACTCATACCTGCTTCGGGTGCAACAGCACCAGGCCCCATATATATGGGGCGGCCCCATCCAAAGTCAATGTTTTGAACACGGATAACAGCCCAGCTAGTTATTTCAAGGTTACTATAACTACAAATCTCAGCGTCTTCAATTATTGTCTTGAGAGTGGGCTGTAATTCCAAATAGTCGATTGCTGACCTTAGATACTCATCGTTCACCTTAACCAATGCATCGTGGATTTTACTAGCAGCATACCAACTAGGATATCTTTTTAGCTCTCCAGCTGTTGCCATAGTAGTGGCTGTGAAAACAGCATTCCCGAAATAGCCATGTGGTAGTGGTGGCTGAAGGCGGGCACGACCATCAATGGGGATGAAGAGTCTAGATTCCTGATCATCCGGCAACCCACGGGCCTTACATACACACTTCCAAACATGGCCCCCAAATATTTCAAATGTGCTGTAGTTGATTATGTTTCCATCTTCTTTGCCTTTTTCTTCAAGCATGTTTAATTGGTCTCGTGTTAATTTAAAAATTGCATTGACATTTTCCTCTAAAGGAGATTTTTTGATTGAAGATTCCACTGATAGATCGGGCTGATATTCAACATGTTTGAAAATGGGTTGTGGTGGGTCACGAGCACGTAGGAGTGTACGGTCTAAGCAGGGTGGTATGGTAATGTCAAGGCCACGAGTCATATTAGCCCAAGCATTGAAAAGGAGATACCCAGATGCACCATCAGCCACATAATGATTCATTGCGAGTCCTAGTGAAACTCCCCCACATTTGAACTTAGTTACCTGCTCAAATTCTATATCAGGCCAAAACTTTTGAACCTAATTAGTTAACAAAAACCAAATAACGTTTATATAAAACATTCGAAGTGAAATGCGTGAAATGCAGATTTTGTACAGTTTTATTTGCGATGCCGATTATGAGAAACTAAATGCATCTAATTTCATAGCATCTTCTAGTGATTATTACAAAAATATATATTACCTTTAAAGAAAACGTTTGTGATAATAAATGAAAATTTCATCGTGCCACACAGTATTTGGAAAAGTTCAAACTAATGTACTCGGTATCATGTTTTTGTTTTGGGTTTTTAAACACTGCGTTAAGCAATCTATTTAGACTTCTTATAACCATTGTTAGCATAATATTTAGATCGAGAAATTATGTTAATTTGAATTTATGCGCAAAGTAATACCTGCATGGAGAGTAGAGGATTGCGTTCGACTACTAGTGACTGATCAATCTTGGGGATAAGTTTCTCAATCTCCCTTGTTGGTGCAAAATCACCAAAATCATGAATAACACTATTAGATTCCGCATCCACGGACAAAACTCCTTGTCCTTCACAATTGATAAACATCCGGCCATGTTCATCTTCCTTCAATCGCCCTGCAATGGGGTAAAACGCAACCAAAACCTTGCTAAAAGCGTCTTTCATCACTTTGGTATCAATGTAGTTAGCAGCTCCATTAGGCTCCCAGAAAAACACAAGCTTTATGTAGGCATTGTGTGCGAGTGGGTCAATGTTAGAGTTCCATAGCTCTCTCATCTTCGGTGGCACCTCTGCTGGTTTCAACATCACTGAATCTCTTATTGTGATCTTCCCAATCTCCATGATCTATATATACTTGATAATAAATGAGATATTAGAAATTTGTGATTAATCAAGATTACTGTCAATAATTGGTGCTTGATACGTGTTCTGGACCTCTAGATATATGCACTTGAAACCATTATGTAGTAAAAAAGATTTATGTATACCGAATAAAAAACTTATGCATTTAAATGATTGACCTGAATCCAAAAAACCTGATTTCTTGATTACTCAAACTATAACTATCTTATAGTATAACAAAAACAGTAGGGTTAATCATCAGTTTCTATTATTAAAAACAAGCAAGCACTAATTATTCAGTGAAAACAAATACACCCACGATCCAACCAAATGAATCGAGAAATACCTACTTACTCGATCACCTATAT
Source organism: Glebionis coronaria (assembly GCA_025667525.1). Taxonomy (NCBI): domain Eukaryota; kingdom Viridiplantae; phylum Streptophyta; class Magnoliopsida; order Asterales; family Asteraceae; genus Glebionis; species Glebionis coronaria. The sequence goes on along the minus strand of CM046879.1, from coordinate 188,383,523 downwards.
TGTATACCTTATAATAGAGGGGAATCACGATCCCCTAGGAACAGTGATTCCCTCTCACAAACCAAATAATTTAATCCTTCTCCTCACATATCCCCCTCCTCACATCTCACAAACCAAATAATTCATATCCCTCTCCTCACATACATATCACACTGACGAAATAATTTAATCTCTAGCCTCACATACATATCACACAATCTGCCTTTGTGATGATCTTGCATCTTTGTGAATCTTTGATCTTTGTGATGATCGAAGTATGATCTCTGTGATGATCGATCTTTGTGATGATCTTGCATCTTTGTGAATCTTTGGTCTTTGTGATGATCAGTTTGACTTTCTGATGATCTTGCATCTTTGTGAATCTTTGATCTTTGTGATGATCGAAGTATAAACTGCTCTCTTTGGAAATATCTTTCGGATGATATTTTTATCATAATTACCAGCCTCAGTTGGTACGTTTGATTTGATTTAACAAATTGTTTGATTAGGGTTTCTCTTAATTTAGGGGTTTTGTTTCATATGTTGGCCTGTGGTTAATTGCGTGTGAGTAATTTGTTTGATTAGGGTTTCTCTTAATTTAGGGGTTTTGTTTCATATGTTGGCCTGTGGTTAATTGTGTGTGAGTAAATTCTTTGATTAGGGTTTCTCTTAATTTAGGGGTTTTGTTTCATATGTTGGCCTGTGGTTAATTGCGTGTGAGTAAATTGTTTGATTAGGGTTTATATTAATTTTTGTGGTTAATTGGGGATCCGGTTGTTTGATTAGGCTTTTTATTAATTCAGGGTTTTTGTTTCATATGTTATTCTGTTGTTAGTTATCCGTGCTTGATTCATGTTTTCAGACATTTTGTGGCATCGAGGCATCTGTGACAGAGAGAGAGGAAAAAAATGTGAGTTCTGAGGGTGGAGTAGGCCCGTAACTAGGCAGGGCAGCACGGTGTCGTGCTTGCAGCCGTTGCGGGTCCGTCACCTTTTTCCCCGTCTCTCCCTTGCATCTTCGTTTTGTTGGAAGTTGTGACATTAAAATTTAGTATATTGAATGTCACAAATAGTTGTGACAATGGCTATTAATGGTCCCGTTTGATTTCTGTTGTTTGTTACATTGCCTTGAATGACCTTTGTTACGGGCTGTGATGAGTACACATGGTTCCGATCAAAATGAAATCGGCTGTGTCTTGGCGGGGCAACCTACAATCTGTTGCAGCCATGCCGGCCGCATCATGTTGCTATGATTGGTACCTTATTTGAGCCTCCTATCCAACTGATTGTTTTGATTAAATGGGGGTCGTGGCTTGGCAAGGCATCAGGGGGTCCTGTTTGCAGCCACCACGTGAGCCGCTCTTACTTATTCATGTTGTCTTGGCGGGGCAACTTACAATCTGTTGCAGCCATGCCGGCCGCATCAATCACGTTCCCCTAGGAACAATTATCCCCTCTATTACCTCTCATAGTTTATTATTTTATCTGTTTGTTAAACGACCCTTCACACACAAACAACCCTTCTATACATCTTCACACACACAAACACATATTTTAATCGTCTTCTTCCTGTAGCAGATCCACTGTGGATCAATAAAAAAATTGTTATTGACCGACATTGCTAATTCCTTATAATCCCATCCATTGATTTTGTAGTTTGAGGGGTTACGGGTTCAAAAATTAGCCACAGTCGTTGATTGGGTACTGCGGGTTCAGTTATGTGTAATTGAAGATATGATCTTGCGGTTGAGATTGCCCCAAAAATTATTTGGTGGGAATGGTGTTCATCTAACACCCCCCGTGACAGCTACTGTAGCACGTATATATATCCCACGTCCCTCGAGGTTTTTGATCGTCATTTGCATTATTATTGGTGTGGTTGAGTAGGCCCGTAACTAGGCAGGGCAGCACGGTGTCGTGCTTGCAGCCGTTGTGGGCCCGTCACCTTTTTCCCCGTCTCTCCCTTGCATCTTCGTTTTGTTGGAAGTTGTCACATTAAAATTTAGTATATTCAATGTCACAAATAGTTGTGACAATGGCTATTACTGGTCCCGTTTGGTTTTTGTTATTTGTTACATTGCCTTAAATGACCTTTGTTACGGGCTGTGATGAGTACACATGGTTTCGATCAAAATGAAATCGACTGTCTTGGCGGGGCAACTTACAATCTGTTGCAGCTATGCCGGCCGCATCGTGTTGCTATGATTGTTACCTTATCTGAGCCTCCTATCCAACTGATTGTTTTGATTAAATGAGGGTCGTGGCTTGGCAAGGCATCAGGGGATCCTATTTGCAGCCTTCACGTGAGCCGCTTTTATTGATTCATGTTGTCTTGGCGGGGCAACTGAGAATCTGTTGCAGCCATGCTGGCCGCATCGTGTTGCTATGGTTGTTACCTTATCTGAGCCTCCTATCCAACTGATTGTTTTGATTAAAATGGGGTCGTGGCTTCGCAAGGCATCAGGGAGGAGTTTGTGTGATATGTATGTGACGAGAGGGATATGTGAGGAGAGGGATTAAATTATTTGGTTTGTGAGAGGGGACCAATGTTCCTAGGGGAACGTGATTCTCTTCTATTATAAGGTATCTAATACAATTGGGGTAACCCGCATCTTGGCTGTTTGTTACAATTGACTGGGGTGCGTTCCATTACGGGCTGTGATCAGTACATGTGTTTCGTAACACGGACGACCCCATCTTCATCGAAATCGAAGGATGCCGGCTCAGATTTGCCTTGGCGTCTTCCGTGTGCCGAACCAGTGGACTTGCATCTTACGTATGTTTCATTAGCTGTGTAATGGCATGTTCCTATAATTGTGTCGGGCTGTGATGAGTCTAAAAAGGCGCAGATAAAATTAGGAGAACCCGGACCATGGCAGGGCGACCTTTGAAGGTTGCAGCCATCCCGGGTTATGACCCTTCCCAAATAACGCCTTATCTGAGCCTATTTTGTGAAATCAAAATCGAAAGACGCCGGCTTAGATTTGCCTTGGCGTCTTCCGTGTGCCGAACCAGTGACTTGCATCTTACGTATGTTTCATTAGCTGAGTAATAGCATGTTCCTATAATTGTATCGGGCTGTGATGAGTCTAATCAGGCGCGGATAAAACTAGGAGAATCCGGACCATGGCAGGGCGACCTTTGAAGGTTGCAGCCATCTCGGGTTATGACCCTTCCCAAATAACGCCTTATCTGAGCCTATTTTGTGAAATCGAATCGAAAGATGCCGGCTCAGATTTGCCTTGGTGGGGGGGGGGGGGGGGGGGTGGGGGGCTGATTGAGGTTGCATCTTATGCCACATACATGATGTCATATTTTCGATGCATTTTTAGAAGCGATAGTCAAAATTTTATCAACAGGCTGTGATGATGGTATTTGAACCTTTATAGGGGGTTTGCGTAAACTTTGGATTACGTGCAACTTGGCGGGGCACCCTTGATGGGTTTGCAGCCATGGTGACAGTATTTTCTTTTTCCGATTACGTACTTATCTGAGCCTACTATTCGCTAGATGGTTTACTAAATGACGATGCCGTTGTCGGCTACTATGCGAATTAATTGCAATTGTCCCAAACAGACGATTTGGTATTCGTAAATGTTGCTTTCGGTTTCAACACAATGATCTACCCACAGTAGCCCAGGTATGTAAAACCTCGAGATTGTTTGCCATAATGGATGCATTAACTCTACTTAATAACATATTTGTTTTATTATAGGAACAAACGAGTTCCAATTTTGGATGACAATGGAGAATCAAGGAGAACAAACTGACCTTTGTTTGTTAATATGAAAAAGAATCAAATACTTTTTTGCATATTGTTCCGAAACATGGTCATACTTCTGTAAGGTGTTCCGAACTTATAACGGCAAGTGATGCATTTTCTTGCAGTTTATTTATCTTTTCTTTATTATATGTAATGTGTGCAAAGTCTATGAAAATGAAGAATTCTTAACTGTTTTCCAAGCAGGTTCAATATGCAGAAAACTCTAACTCTGATTAGCGTTTACATATTATTGTGGAGGGAGCATTTTGGCCTTTTGCGAAACACGAAGAATGCAGCTCATGTAGCGCAGGTATGATCAACGAGAAACCTAAAACTGTTCTTTGGTTCGCGATCTATTAAAGAAAATAAAAAAAACTAGTAAGCTACAAACGGGCATTACATAACCATTTTGTAGAATGTAGCTACAAACAAACACCTTAATTTGCATATTTTGGGGAATAGTCTTATCATTACATTCCATCTATATTAAATTGCTATGCTTTATGACTCACTGTGAATTGCTTTGATGTAGATTGTTTCTCATGTGATGGAAGATTTATTGCGCCTGCGGAGTGCTGGTAATCAACAACCTTTCACTGAACGTGTGGATACTAACATGAAATTGGTAAGATCCTTTACTTTATGATGAGGTGTTTGAAGAACAAGGCTCTATTTTATATACACAAAGCTTTGTAAGTAAAGCGGATGAATATTATTCACGTGTAGTGAACACCGTGGAAACACAATGAAAATTTTCATCTAACTTGAATAGATTTGAGGCCGTGGAATACTGTTAGAAGAATATTATAGGTTTAATATTATAGGTAGTACTAAACCTTAACGAGCATGCTCAGTTTTATGCATTTTCCATTTTCACTGGTTTAGAAAATAGAATAGATGTAGAGCTTGGAAAAATTGCAAGTCATAATGTCAGTAGATTGTGGAGTTGGCCACTTCGCTTCATGTGTTGCTTATATACAGTGTAACCTTTTTCTTGGTATTTGACAGTACTGTTTAATTTGTGCAGAGTGCATTTCTTGCCTAGAGCAATCATTAAATTTGTTTATGGAAAATGGGAGGCTCAGCATGTCTGCAAGATACTGCAAGGTACAATATCAGTATAAATTAGTGTATCAAGTACTTCACTTTTTTTACCCAAGTAGAAGTCGCTCACTGTATTTTCATGATTGGCAACGTTGGAAAATTTATTAGATTCACTTCTTACATTGCATACACACATGAATATATAGACATATATATATACACACACATAATGGATACATGCAGGTCGTAATTATCGTTACTCTATGCAGGAAATTGCTGAATTATATGAACAGGAGCAGAACTTGGAGCAGGCCACTGCGTAATATGATAAAGCTGCTGATCTTTTTCAAGGTGAAGAAGTAACGCCAGTATGAAACACACTAAAACCCTTGCCAAAAACGCCCGCAGCGAAGCGCGGGCAAAAGTCCTAGTGATCTAAAAAAGGTGGAGTGTGTTTATCAAAGAAAAAAAAAGCTGAGTGTGGATGATGGATAAACCGGGTCCTAGGATACACGGAAACCCGATATAATAAACGTATATATTGATTAAAAATTTCAATTTGTTCATTTGGTTTTAACCGGACAAATAAACGAACACGAATGTTTAAACGGACAAGTTTTCTTCTTCGTGTTCGTTTATTAAGAAAATAAGGTGTTCATGTTCGTTTGTGTTTGTTCATTAAGAAATTAAACGAATATAAACAATAGATCATAAATGAACGAAGAGAAAAAACATATAATTTTATCAAATTATGCATAATATTTGGTATTATAAATTATGTTTTGATTAAACATATCATTTTTACACAATTTAAAGATTTGATATACGAACATTAAAGTATATAAATAAACATAAACAAACGTTAATGAACGCATAATCGGACATTTGCAAACATACACGAACGGACATGAATTTTGTTCATGTTTGTGCATTTAAATAAACGAACGTAAAATGATGTTCGAACTTTTAACCAAACGACTTATTAAATATTCACTGAACGTTCAGTTTGTTTACAGCTCTAGTTTGATTCATTAGATGCATGGCCGGCTGTTGGAGGATGCAACCGGTACACCGGCACAAGGTCAACACAAAACATCCAGTGTATATATATGTATTATATGTTTATTTTATTATTACGTTAATCAAAATTAAGGGCAAAGAATATTGTATAATATTTTGAATATTAAATTTGACAATTTGTTTTTCTGGAGCATATTCCCTGTACAAAATCGTGTCTTATTATATTAAAAAAAACACTGTTTAAATAATAAAATTTATAAGGCCGGTGAGAGTAATGGATATAAAATGTATTTTCACATCAGTTTGGCATTATACTTTTCTCTCCATCCACTAACTCACAAAAACTCACATATTCATTAAATTTCATGAATACTCATCTTAACTTACATTTACATCATCTTTCCACTATCACTTTATTTATTTATTCGTAAACTAAAATTTTAATTTTAACAAACAAAAAATGATACATGAATAAATAATGAGAGAAGTGCAAAAATCATCCCTGTGGTATGTCGAAAAATCGAATTACATCATTCGTTAACTTTTTGGACAACAGCCATCCCTCCGTTAGCGCGCTGGGCACAATACATCCCTCATGGACTAACGGTGCAAATGTTTTCTCGTTAAAAATTAACAAAGTTTAAAAGAGAGAGTATTCTTTTCTTTTTCCTTTCCCAGGGATGTATTGTGAACCTTATCATAAATAGTTTCAAAAAAAAAATTATTTTTGAAAAAAAAATTATTTTCAGAAAAAATAAGTTTTATTTTCTTGAAAAAAAATTTATTTTCGAAAAAAAAAATTATTTTCGGAAAAAAAAGTTTTATTTTCTAAAAAATAAGTTTTATTTTGGAAAAAGAAGTTTTATTTTCGAAAAAATATGTTTTATTTTCGGAAAAAAAGTTTTATTTTCGAAAAAATATGTTCTATTTTCGGAAAAAAAGTTTTATTTTTGAAAAAATATGTTTTATTTTCGGAAAAAAGTTTTATTTTCGAAAAAATATGTTTTATTTTCGGGAAAAAAGTTTTATTTTAGAAAAAATATGTTTTATTTTCGGGAAAAAAAAATTTTAGCGAAACAAAAATTCTGAAAAAAGAATTTAATTTTTGGTTGAAAAATAATTCTTTTTTTTCGAAAAAGAAGTTTAATTTTTTGAAAAAATGTTTGTTTCGAAAAAAAATAATCTTTCTTTTTAAAATTTCTTTTTTCGAAATATTTTATTAATTATCTAAAAAAGATTTATTTAAAAAAAATTATTCTTGAAAAAAACCTTGTTTCAAAACAAAAAATTATTTTAAAAAAAAAGGTTTTATCTTTTTCTAAAAAGAAAAAAAACATTTTTTCTTAAAAAATATTGTTTCGAAAAAAGAAATGACTTTTTTTTCAAAAAAAAAGTCTATTTCTTGTTAAACTTTTTTTCGAAAATAAACTTTTTTTCGAAAATAAACTTTTTTTTTCAAAAATTAACCACTTTTTCGAAAATAAAACTTTTTTCCAAAAATAAAACATTTTTTTTCGAAAATAAATTCTTTTTTTTCGAAAATAAATTTTTTTTTTTCGAAAATAAAACTTATTTTTTAGAAAATAAAACTTTTTTTTTTCGAAAATAATTTTTTTTTTCGAAAATAATTTTTTTTTCGAGAAAATAAAACTTATTTTTTCTGAAAATAAATATTTTTTTTCAAAAATAATTTTTTTTTTGAAATTATTTATGATAAGGTTCACAATACATCCCTGAGAAAGAAAAAAGATAAGAATACCCTCTCTTTTAGATTTTGCTAATTTTTAACGAGAAAACATTTGCACCGTTAGTCCATGAGGGATGTATTATGCCCCGCGCACTAACGGAGGGATGGCTGTTGTCCAAAAAGTTAACGAAGGATGTAATTTGATTTTTCGACATACCACAGGGATGATTTTTGCACTTCTCTCATAAATAAAAAACTTAAACTTATGAAATAATTTAAACATAGGTGAAATATGAAAAACCAAAAAGTAAATACTATTATTATAAAAGTCTGAATATGAATATAAATTATTTAAATATAAATACTTTAAATATATGGGACCAATAAGTTAAAACTATTATAAAAATTTACATACTTTTCTTTTTTCTTAAACTCTTGCGTCCTCTTTCTTATTCCCTTCTCAAACACAAACAACCATTTTTATATTAAAACAAACACAAACATCTGTATTCTTTCTTTTTTCTAGGCTCACTTGTTATAACTCACTACCTGTAAAATACTCACCATTCCGCTTACCCAAATCATCTCGAAACACAAACTCACGCGTGGGTGTAACACCCCCAAAATAGGCCCAGCGGAAGACTACGAGTTTTGTGAGCTATTACGTCATGATTATCTGAGCGTGATCCGAGAGAACGACCTCTACTCCAAAAACTGACCAACTTTATGTTGACTGTTATATATATATATATATATATATATATATATATATATATATATATATATATATATATATATATATATATATATATATATATATATATATATATATATATATATATATATATATATATATATATATATATATATATATATATATATATATATATATATATATATATATATATATATATATATATATATATATATATATTGTCAAGTACCTGAAAATACATGCTTAAAAATTATGGTTGTCGCAGTATGCCACACGTAATTGCACGATCATAAGTAATATTGTGAGACACGTATTATAAATATGCGCAGATCACATATCTATGTTTAAGTTTTTTATTCACATATATTTGTGACGACAAGTTCATAAAACAAAAAATGAAGTCATATACATGTTGTGGATATCCCCATAGAGTGTCAACATTACAATGATGGCTCAAAACTGTGACAATCCTAGATTTTGGATTTGTTACTTTTGATCGTTTGACTTTGATTATGTGCTTAGTGTGCGTTTATGTGCAACATGTTTATATTTAAGCCTTGGATTGGATGTTAGACATCACACATGTAGTGCGTAGTACATTATATGTTGTTGAGATGAGGTTAGTTCGTGCTCATTAGTTCACTTTGATGTAGCTATGATAGAATATGGCGTTATTTTAAGATTTTATGTGTACGTATATGTATTATAGCATATCGTATTTTTATGATTTAAAGTTTAGCATTTAGAGGTCTCTGATGAGGTATTTAGTCACGAGAATAATTTACGGGATAGTTTTAAGTCATTTTTGACTTAGTTATTTAGTTAATAACTTATTTCAAGAGTTTTCATAAAACTGTATATTTTACGTCTTTTACGGTCTGGTTAAAAATCATAAGTCATGTAATTAATAGCATAGTTTATTAATTAAATGTCATGGTAATTTAATAAACTATAGGTTATATGATTTAATTAAATAAAGGCATTATTTAATTAAATTAATACATATAAAATACTTAGGTTAATCATGTATTAATAATTTATTAATTATAACCTAAGTCATGATTTATTAATTAATTATAAGTCCATATTTTAATAATTAATTAATAACTATAGTCTAAATTAAGTAACAAAATACTTAGGTTAAAACATGTACGATTTATTAAAAATAAATATAACCTAAGTCCATGATTAAATTAAATTAATTATTAGTCATGTTTAATTAATTTAATAATTCTTGTAAAAATGTAACTTGTAAAATAATCCCGTGACCGAACTCGTGTTTTAATTTAAACCGAAACATAAACCGAACCAAAATAGCCCGACAGTGGCTAACCCGGCCTAGCCGGTTGCCACTGTCGTGGCTCGGCTTGCCGCTGTCGAACCAAACGCACCACCGGCTGAAGCCGGTGGTTGCCACTGCTGGGGTGCGTGTCCCCCTGCTCGACCAAGACAGCCACCAGCTGAGGCTGGTGGTGTTGTTGTTGTTGCGCCGATACCCAAAACAAACCAAACAACACCCCGACATGCGTCGGGGTCCCGTATTCTTGCGGCTGAGCGACCAAGGCCACACCAATACCTCTTGGTCTCGGCTATTGGTGATCACAAGACCAAGCCGAGAGCTTGGTGGTTCTCGGTTGGATGCCGGCCGAACCAAAACCCCACCAAAACCCCCACAATTCATGTTTCTTGGATTTGTTTTACATCTTTTTAATTATGTTATTATCATTAATCACATGAACATAATTAAAAGAAAAATAAAAATACAAGATGAAGGTTTTTGATGATACCGAACACGTGCTTGGAAAAGAACGAAGAATCCGAACACAATCAACCCCAAAATCAACAATCAAATCAAACAAACACCCCTTGGTATCTTGTGTAGGCGCGGCAAGAAGGGAGGAGAGGCTAGGGTTTTTAGTTTTTTTGTTAAAACTCTGTGAATGAAAAATCCTGTGTTTTATCTTTCTTTAGTTAACCAAAATAATGGGCTTAGGCCCCCCACTTTGCTCTTGTTCGCGGCTACCATAGGCCCAAAGGACGAACCCGTACAATTTTCATGTTTACATTATTTTACGTGTTCGTTCGTGTTCATTAATCGTTCTAGTTCGTGTTTAAATGTTCGTGTTATAAATACTACGTACATCTATCGTGTTCTAATAGTCGTGTATAATTATTATACGTTGTTGGGAATAAATTAAGGCCAGATCACTTGAGCGCTGACAAGAACAAATCAAGCGTTGACAAGAACAAAACAAGCGCTGACAGCTCAAGCGTTGACAAGTTAAAGTCAAGCGTTGACACATTGAAGACAAGCACTGATGGAAGATATAATATACACGTTTATTATATTCTAGAATACTTCTAGTAAGGATAGAAACGACAATGTATTTTCTATATTTATCTTTACCTAGAATAGCTGATACGTAGATTATTGTACAAGGCTTCTTATGTCTATAAAAGAAGGCCTTTAGGTTATAAGTTATATATAATTTTTCATTCGTAAACATCTTTCATTGTAAGCAAGTTCGACATTCATAATCAAAGTGAAAGTTTGTTTACATCTTGTGTGTTCTTGTTTAAGTGTTAAATTCCGCATAACACTTAGATTCATAAAGCATATACAAAGGTTTCTCTACGTGTATTACTTGATCTAATCTCGTATACACAAAGCTAATCGATCTAAGTTTGGGATCAACAAGTGGTATACGAGATTAGATCAAGTAATACACGTAGAGAAACCTTTGTATATGCTTTATGAATCTAAGTGTTATGCGGAATTTAACACTTAAACAAGAACACACAAGATGTAAACAAACTTTCACTTTGATTATGAATGTCGAACTTGCTTACAATGAAAGATGTTTACGAATGAAAACTTATATATAACTTATAACCTAAAGGCCTTCTTTTATAGACACAAGAAGCCTTGTACAATAATCTACGTATCAGCTATTCTAGGTAAAGATAAATATAGAAAATACATTGTCGTTTCTATCCTTACTAGAAGTATTCTAGAATATAATAAACGTGTAGATTATATCTTCCATCAGTGCTTGTCTTAATGTGTCAACGCTTGACTTTAACTTGTCAACGCTTGAGCTGTCAGCGCTTGTTTTGTTCTTGTCAATGCTTGATTTGTTCTTGTCAGCGCTCAAGTGATCTGGCCTTAATTTATTCCCAACAATCCTCCCCTAAACTTGATATCCACTCTTATGATCAAGTTTCTGAATAAGCATTAAGGACTGGAGGAGTCTTACAAACCTTCTCATATTGATAATGAATAAATCTGATCAAATCTTTTGCCACGTCACTTGAATAAGCTATTTCCAGCTGAGTGTCCTTCATCTTTTCCAAAATAGCCTTGGATATGAAATACTGAGCATCCACAAGTAGATACTCAGCAAACTTTGTAGAACTCAAATAGTATACACCAGCAGCTGAATATAACCTCCATTGAAGACCACTGAGGTCATCTTCAAGATCCTTCCATATTGTAGGATCCTCATCTTTTGGTCCACACATTCTTTTGAATGTGGTCCAAAGTTTTATTCCATTAGCTGAAGTTGGTGCTTCAGCCTCATACTTGGTCTCCAGCAACCTCCAAAGGTCCACCAAGTCTTCTCTATCACAACTTGCAAATAAAGATATGAGAGTGGTAAAAGTATGTACCTCCTTGCCAAATCTGCCAATCTTCCAGAACCCACATTCATCTTCTTCATAGCTCACAATTGGGTTCCTGGAATCTAATGGTAACACTTGCACCATATCTGATGCTTCTAATGGGGAGAGCTTGAGGCTCTTTCTTATAACTGCTTCACTTGGATATAGTGGATCCATATCTTTTGGAAATTCAAATTTAATTCCCTTCTTCACTGGCCTGGGAACCATCATAGCTTTCTTGATTTCCATTTCTTCTGCAAGTTCCTCCTTTCTTTCATCTGAAAGAAGTCTGAGAGTGTTTGCTTCTTGCACTATCACCCAAATGGGATAAGCCCTGTTTTCCAACTCATCAAATGTCAAAGCCTTCAACTTCTGATATGTCCATCCAACTCCATGACATCTGAGCAACATAAAGTAGAGCTCCCTTCTATCCCTTTTTAACTCTGAGAGAATATTGCTTGCCTTGTGTTTCAAAATTACCTTACAATCCTTCTGAACTCTAAGAAGAAGCTCCAAACCCCATATTTGATCTGAAATGGTCAAGTCTGGATTATCCATGCATCTTTCTTCCCAAGCATTGTACATTTGAACCACCTCTGGCATGTCAAAGTCAACCTGCAATTTCAAGTCTCTCAGCTTCTCTTTGGCCAACTCATCTCCATACTCAAGCCTTTCAGGTTCTATAATCATTACACTTGAGTCTGAGCTAGCTCCATCACTCTCTTCTTCTGAAGTCACAACAAATGGTGACTTTTCCTTTTCATCTTGTTCCATCATTTGTTCAGCCAATCTTCTATCAAATTCAACTTGAGCTACATCCATTGGAACAAACTCTTCTACCATTTTACCCTTACCCTTATCTGATGGTGCAATGGTTGGTAAGGTAGATGGTAATACCTTAGTAGAAACCTCCTTGATGATAGATGATGACTAGGATACATCACCTTCATGTGCAGGTCTGTCAACGCCCAAATTTATCCTATCAGCGCCCAAAATACTTCTATCAGCGTCCAAATTTTCCTTGTTAACGCTCAAATATCTTCCCTCAGCGCCTTGTGTAACCTCTCTCAACATAGCTGTAAATGATAAATTTAAGTTGGTGGGAGAGACTAAGGACGTATCAAAACCTGTTTGTTTCTTCAAAGTTGTAAGGGCTTCAACAACATCCATTGATTGACCATCCTGGCTGCCCTTATCACTCAGATTTAATTGATCTTCCTCCCCTTTGGAAGATTCCTCCATACCCCTCCTAGCATGATCACTTTCCAAAACAACAATCCTCTCCCTCAATTGCTTGAGTTCAAGGCCTTGTGAGCTGACAATTTGTACTAAGTCTGCATTTTGCTTTTGCAAGCTAATGCAGACTGCCGTCAATTCCATAAGAGTCATTGGTTCCAGTCTGCCCTCTTCTAAAATGGGGATTTGACCTCCCAAGTCAGATTCATTGGGCATGGATGAGGACTTAATGATGGTGGGACTGCCTTGGCCAGCTTCTAAGCCAGAACCAATAGTCCCAGCCTCATCCAGGTCACCAGCCACACTTGTGGTGGTGGTTCTCTCTGCTTCATGGCTAGGACCACCAGAGGAGAACACTCCAGTAGTCCTTTGGCGTTTCATCAACCTATATTCAGGGGGTGTGAAGATGGTGTGGAAGAATGGGTGGATGTGGGTTGGTTAAGGGGTGTTTGGGATTGTGAAGGTTGTGTGTCAGCGTTGGAAATAGGCACATCAACGCCAACATTTGATGTGTCAGCGTCAAAGGGTTCTTGGTCAAGTTGCATGTGTTCAGGTGAAGGTAAAGGTTCAGGAATAGGTTCAAGTTGTGGTTGAGGGTCATTTTGAGGTTGGGGGTCTGGTTGGGGTTGTGCTGCTGCAATAACAGCAAGCATGGCTTGGGTTAAAGGTAAGTCTCTATGGGGTGGTGAATCCATCTTCATAAAAATAGCTTTCTTTTGCTCAGGGATCTTATAAAAATCATTGTGATCCCTTGAGCAGTACCCTTGATCATCAAAAACCATTTGCAGAAAACGGGGATAAGCTAAAGTCATTTTTGTCCCCTTGTTTTTACACATCCCCTCAAAAATCATTTTAGAATAGTTATATTTTTGCCCTGTTACAATGCACACAATAACACTTGCAATGGATCTATTGATCTCATTGTGTGCAGTACATTTGGGACTCAAACATTGAAGGAGGACATGTATGAGGTACTTCCAGGCTGGGGGAAATTCCTGCTTATGATACTTGTTGAGAGTACCTTCATCAGGAAAAGGATATCCCAAAGCCCGAAGCCCTTGTTCTATTTCATTTATGGGAAGGGTGGCTATACCATCAACATCATCAAGATGCAAGGCTTGGCGTACCAAGGCCTCAGTAACCACCCAAGATCTCCCATGAACAATAGAAGTCAATGTGGTCACTCCATTAACTGTTGAGGAACTAACAGTGTTCAAAAACTGCTTAATGTGTGTGACTGGAATGAGTGGTGCATGAGAAAGAGCATACCTTAATGGGGATGCGTTCAAATACACCACCATTTGTGTGTATTGGGGAAACAGAGCATCATCGGCGACAAGATAAGCAATCATGTTGTGTTGTGATCTGAACCCCAATTCCAATTCTGTTGGTTTAAACTTTGGTGCCATTGATGAAAGCTGTTAATTTTAAGTGAAGAAGATGAAGTTGATAAGAGAAAAGTGTTAGACAAGAATTATAGAATGACTCCCCAAGAGTTAAACCTGCTGGTTTGGATTTGGATACTGTTTGTGCTTACATTGCTTCTTTGCCCAATGGTTCAGTGATTACATATGAGGACCTTGAGCAGATAAGTGATGAGCACTTGGAAGAGATGGACATCAAGTGGAACATGGCTCTTGCTAGTATAAGAGCAAATAGGTGGAACAGAAGGTTTAAAAAGAAGATGACCTTCAATGCTAAAGACACAGCTGGATTTGATAAATCCAAAGTTAAATGCTACAACTGTCATCGTATGGGGCACTTCATGAGGGAATGCAGATCTCCTAGAAGATCTGATGCTGGTAAACCCTCAAGTCAGATTGTTAAAGCTCAGGATTCCAAAGCTATGGTTGCAGTTCAAGGAATTGATGGTACAGGATGGGCTTGGAGCTATCTGGCTAAGGATGTTGAAGAGGATAAAGCTTTGGTTGCTGATATTGAAGAAGAAGAGCATGTTGAATATGCTCTCATGGCACACTCCTCCTCTTCATCTGATAATGAGGTATATGATGATGCTTTTTGTAGCAAAGGTTGTAGGTTAAATACTGAAAGACTTAACAAAGAGGTGTTAAAACTAAAAGATGAAATGAGTACTGAAAAGGTGTAAATTGTCTAATTACCAACTAGCTCTTACTAAAACTGAGAAAACCGTTTCTGAATACAAGAAAATGGAATTTGATTTAAAAGATAAGATCAATATCTTAAAACATGAGTTAGAGGGTAGTATGGATATTAGAAACATCATGAAAAAGGTTAATAATGAATTACAGGCTAAGTTAGATGAGGCCATTAAGAATAAAGATAATGTTGACCACAAAATTCAAAGATTTGATAGAGCCACCCAAACCCTAGGAGACTGTGTAGCTAAACAAAGGGATCCTAAGGACATGACTGGGATTGGGATGAATGATTACTCTCTGGTTCCACCACCAGCTGGTGACTTCTATGGTGTCCAACGAAGGGACTTATCTTGGACTGGTTTACCAGAGCTCCAAGAGGAGGAATTCATTCCTCCACCAAGAGTTGTCACTCCAGTTGAATAGTATCAACAAAAATTGACTGACCTAAATGAGTGGAAGAAAGCTAACCCTACTTTATTTGTTAAGGGAGGTTTGCTATGTGACTGACCCAATCACTGGTAAAACTGTTGACCTAGGCTCAAACACTGTTAGAAGACCTACCATTAAATATGCAGAGATGTATAGGAATAATAGGTCACCCACGAGCCAAGTTAGCAATCATGGAACAGGCTTCTTCTCTACTAGACCTAAGGTTGTGTCTAAGAAAGCCTGTTACACTTGTGGTAGCTTTTCACATTTGGCATACAAGTGTGTCAACGCTCCAAAAGCCAGCGCTGACAGGAACAATTTCAGCGCTGACAGGAAGAAAGTCAACGTTGTTAGGAAGTCAAACGTTGTCAGACCCAAACCTTGTGTGCAGCAAAGTCCACAAGTGATTAGACCTGCCCCATTCTTTTCTAGAAGGTCTAACACTCATGGACAAAGACCATTTCAAAAGACAAACACCTGGTCAAATAGGCAATGGGTTTCTGTAGCAAACCCTAGGTTCAACGCTGACAAGGGTAATTTCAGCGTTGACAGGACAAATTCTAACGCTGACAGAAACGTGTTCAGACCTAAATATTTGCAGCCACAAGGTAAGGGGTCTAAAGCTTCTTCAAGCTTAACATGGAGACCCAAGAAAGATCAAAACCCTAATGATAATGGGATTTCAATGACTTGCAATAGATTTAATTACATTTCAAAGGTCATTACAAAACCTATTGGGGTTAACTGGGTATTTCATCCTAAAAAGGATGAGAATGGGGTTGTTGTGAGAACTAAGTCTGTTCTTATTGAACAACCAGCTGAATCCAAGTCTTTTGAGACTTGGGTTCCCAAAGAAAACTAATTTGTTTTCTTTATGTGCAGGGCATTCAAAGACAGATCAATGATTATGGATATTGGGATAGTGGATGCTCAAGGCACATGACAGGGAAGGAAGACTATCTGACGAATTTCACCCCTATTAAAGATGGTGATAAGGTTTACTTTGGAGGTGGATATGGAACTATCACAGGCAAAGGAACCCTTCTCACCAATAATCTGTGTTTTGAGAACGTCTTCCTGGTAAAAGAACTTCATTACAACCTGTTTAGTGTATCACAAGTTTGTGATAACAAAAATAAAGTTCTTTTTACTGATACTGAGTGCTTGGTGTTAAGCAAGGATTTTAAGATCCCTGATGAGAAATATATTGAGTATAGAACACCTAGGCATAAGGACATATATAATGTGAATTTAAATGGGATTAAAATGAATACCAATATGTCTTGTTTTTATGCTAAGGCCTCAGTAGATGAGAGTAACTTGTGGCACAGGAGACTAGGGCACATAAATTTTAAAAATATAAATAGACTTGTGAGGCTTGGCTTAGTTGATGGTTTGCCTGAGAAGGCCTTCCACAATGACCACTCTTGTGTTGCATGCTTAAAGGCAAGCAGCACAAGGTCTCATTCAAGTCCAAACAGGTGCATACTAGTTCCAGACCTCTTCATATGCTTCACATGGACCTCTTTGGTCCAACAAATATAGAAAGTTTGAATGGTAAGTCGTATTGCTTTGTTGTCACATATGACTTCTCTAGATTTACTTGGACATTCTTTCTAGCTATGAAGAGTGACACAGCTGATGTTCTTATTGATTTTATCACTCAGATTGAGAAAAGGTCTGGCAATGAGGTTAAAATGCTTAGGAGTGATAATGGTGGAGAATTTAGGAACAAGAAGCTAGATGATTTCTGTGCCAGGAAAGGAATTACTAGGCAATTTAGTATTGCTAGAACCCCACAACAAAATGGGGTTGCTGAGAGGAAAAATAGAACCCTAATTGAAGCAGCCAGAACTATGTTGGCTGATGCTCACTTTCCAATAGCCTTTTGGGTTGAGGCTGTTAATACAGCATGCTATGTGCAAAATAGAGCATTGGTTAACAAAATTCAGAACAAAACACCTTATGAGTTACTTTGGGGAAGAAAACCTAATATTGGTTTTCTCAGACCTTTTGGATGTCATGTAGTAGTATTGGATACTAGTGATGCCTTAGGGAAATTTAGTGCAAAAGGTGATGAGGGCTATTTCATGGGGTATTCAGTCCAGAGCAAGGGTTATAGGGTTTATCTTAAAGAGGACAAACGTATAGTTGAGAGAGTACATGTTAGGTTCTTAGAGAATAAACCTAGTGATCCTTAAAGTGGTCCTAATTGGTTGTTTGATTTGGAACCCTTATCTAGAACTTTAAATTATATGCCTGTCTCTAATCCAGACATTGTGAAGGTAACTTCAAATGTTGTGGAGGAACAAGTTGTTAATATTTCAGGTACACAGGTTCATGAGAAGGTTGGATCACAAGCAGAAAAGGCATCTCCTACATTAGAATATGTCACAATTCCCATTTGGACAGATGCTTTTGCTGCTGCTGGACAAGATAATGGTGGTTTCCAAATACCACCAGATACAAACATGCATGGTTCTTCAGGCACTGACAAAGGCAAATCTAGCGCTGAAAAGACCAATTCAGACGTTGATGGCTCAGACGTTGACAACAACATTTCAAGCGCTGTTAGCCCAGACGCTGACAACCAAGATTCAGACGTTGACAACACTTATGGGCATCTTTTCTCTTCCAGTTTTGAACAAGGTGGACCTTCCAACATTCTTGAAGAAGTTCACATTGATCAAAGAGAGTCTGATGAAGAAGATATTGGCAACATGGAGCGTGAGGTTGAGGACACCAGACTTTTTGAAGGAGGGGTTCTCACTTCCACAATGAAGAATCACCCCACATCTCAGATCATTGGTGATATTATGACTCCAGTTCAGACTAGAAGATCTCATCAAGGTCTTGGTGGGTTTATTGCCAATATACACAAGAAGGTTGATACCCCTCTTGTGCAAGCATGTTTGTTTGCATGTTTTCTGTCACAAGAAGAACCCAAGAAAATATTTGATGCTCTCAAAGAACCAAGTTGGGTGGAAGCAATGCAGAATGAGCTTCACCAATTTGTAATTCAGGATGTTTGGGAGCTGGTTGATTGTCCTAGATATGTCAGACCTATAGGGACAAGATGGGTTCTCAGGAACAAAAGAGATGAAAGAGGTATTATGGTCAGAAACAAGGCAAGGTTAGTGGCTCAAGGTTATACATAAGAGGAGGGGATAGACTATAAGGAGGTCTTTGCACCAGTTGCAAGGATTGAAGCTATTAGGATTTTTCTAGCCTATGCCTCCTGCATGGGCTTCACAGTCTATCAGATGGATGTTAAGAGTGCTTTTCTCTATGGCACCATTGTTGAAGAAGTTTATGTAATGCAACCTCCTGGTTTTGAGGATCCAGAGCATCCAGATAAAGTGTATAGAGTCAAAAAGGCTATGTATGGCCTTCATCAAGCCCCTAGAGCATGGTATGGTACTTTGTCTACCTATTTGGTGGACAATGGATTCAAGAGGGGCACCATAGATCAAACACTATTTACAAAGAAGAAAGGAAAAGATGTGTTGCTTATGCAGGTCTATGTTGATGATATCATTTTTGGGTCTACTGATCCAAAGATGAGTGAGGATTTCTCCAAGCTTATGACAGACAAATTCAAGATGAGTGCTATAGGGGAGATGAACTTCTTTCTTGGTTTACAAGTTCAGCAGAAAGAAGATGGTATCTTCATCTCCCAGGACAAATATGTTGCTGAGATCTTGAAGAAGTTTGGCTTTTCTCCACATGAAAAGAGGGCTACTACTCCTATGGATAGAGAACACCCTTGGGGAAAGATTGGAGATGGGAAAGATGTTGATGTCAGGCATTATAGATCCATGATTGGATTCTTGATGTATCTTACTGCTTCCAGACCTGACATTATGTTTGTTGTGTGTGCTTGTGCACGTCATCAAGTGACTCCCAAAGAATGTCACCTTTATGCTGTGAAGAGGATCTTTAGGTACCTAAGATGCTATCCTAGTCTTGGTTTGTGGTACCCAAAGGATTCACGATTGGAGCTGATTGCATATTCAGATAGTGATTATGGAGGTGATAAGTTTGATAGGAAATCCACAACTGGTGGATGTCAGTTTCTTGGGAGCAGGTTAATATCTTGGCAATGCAAGAAACAAACAGTGGTGGCTAATTCTACAACTGAAGCAGAGTATGTGGCTGCAGCTGCATGTTGTGGTCAAGTTTTGTGGATTCAGAACCAGCTGTTGGACTATGGGTATAATTTCATGCATACTAAGATATTTGTTGACAATAATAGTACTTTATGCATCATTAAGAATCCTGTACATCATTCTAAAACTAAACACATAGAAATTAGACACCATTTTATAAGAGATTGCTTTGAGAAAGGTTTAATACAACCAGATAGGGTTGACACTGAGGAAAATGTGTCAGATTTATTAACTAAACCTTTTGATGCCGGGAGATTTCAATACTTGCTAACAAGTATTGGAATGGTTAATCTCACATAATATGTGTTTTGGATTCTTTTTGTAAAAGTATGTACAGGATGATGCATTATTATTGGTCTTATTGATGATTTAGATTTTCCACTATATTTTTCTAACACTGACAAAGGTTGCTTGAACGCTGATAAGTGTTTTTGCAACGTTGTCAGCAATATAATTGTCTAACGCTGACAAAGCTTCCTTCAACGCTGTCATGTGTTATCGGGGCGTTGTCAACAACAATGTTAGTTTTGTGGTTTTCAATCTAAATGTGCAGATGGTGTTAGCAGTATACCATTGGATACAGAGTTGCTTATGGATCAATGGAGAAGCATTTGGACAAGTTTTTATTTATGGATGATGGTTGGAATGTTTCATTCCTATCTTGACATAAATTTTTTATGTTCATGCATGATTTTAGCAAACTCTTTGTATCATAGTTTAAGGGGAGGTTTTAGGAACCTTTAGGATGTTTGGGTATCCATATGATACTCTTATCACAATTCTAGATTGTGTCCACAGGTGAGTATGAGTTAGTTTTACTAAATCATGAGGCACTGTAGCATGCATAGTATATCAACTTTGCATGCTGCCAAGACATTTTTGGCCTAGAATTGGTTGTGGTCTGTTGGGAGACTTGGGAATACTTTTGATATGGGATTTACCTGGGAGTAACAAGGATTTTATAAGGTAACTTGGTTGTTAAGAGTTTTGGTTAGCAAGGGACACTAGAGGACTGTTATGTCTATCTTGCTTATGCAAGTGTGTATAACTGGACAGTGCTTGCCGCCCTATGATAATTATCAGCTTTTGGTTATCTTCTCTAGGATAAATTACTTGTTAAGGTCATTTTTCACTTTTTAAAATATTTTTATTTTTGGACGCTGACAAGATTTTCCAAGCGTTGTTGTGACCAAATTGGACGCTGACATGGCTATTGGCAAACGTTGACAAGATTATAGCCGTTGGGCGTTGATAGGTTATTTTTGACCGTTGACACTCAATGGGACCTACCCAGTTGTTACTTTTTGACATATTTTCAAGCCGTAATTTTAGGAGTTGTTACTTTCATTTAATGCATGAGACAAGTTATCACTTTTTCAATATTTTCATGATTGATTTTTGAAAATCTTTGCCTATTTTTGGGCCAATCACATGCATTCTTTTTCTCCTATAAATTTGGCTCCTATTTTAAACAGGGTATCTATAATTCTTGTCTAACACTTTTCTCTTATCAACTTCATCTGCTTCACTTAAAATTAACAGCTTTCATCAATGACACCAAAGTTTAAACCAACAGAATTGGAATTGGGGTTCAGATCACAACACAACATGATTGTTTATCTTGACGCTGATGATGCTCTGTTTCCCCAATACACACAAATGGTGGTGTATTTGAACGCATCCCCATTAAGGTATGCTCTTTCTCATGCACCACTCATTCCAGTCACACACATTAAGCAGTTTTGGAACACTGTTAGTTCCTCAACAGTTAATGGAGTGACCACATTGACTTCTATTGTTCATGGGAGATCTTGGGTGGTTACTGAGGCCTTGGTACGCCAAGCCTTGCATCTTGATGATGCTGATGGTATAGCCACCCTTCCCATAAATGAAATAGAACAAGGGCTTAGGGCTTTGGGATATCCTTTTCCTGATGAAGGTACTCTCAACAAGTATCATAAGCAGGAATTTCCCCCAGCCTGGAAGTACCTCATACATGTCCTCCTTCAATGTTTGAGTCCCAAATGTACTGCACACAATGAGATCAATAGATCCATTGCAAGTGCTATTGTGTGCATTGCAACAGGGCAAAAATATAACTATTCTAAATGATTTTTGAGGGGATGTGTAAAAACAAGGGGACAAAAATGACTTTAGCTTATCCCCGTTTTCTGCAAATGGGTTTTGATGATCAAGGGTACTGCTCAAGGGATCACAATGATTTTTATAAGATCCCTGAGCAAAAGAAAGCTATTTTTATGAAGATGGATTCAACACCCCATAGAGACTTACCTTTAACCCAAGCCATGCTTGCTGTTATTGTAGCAGCACAACCCCAACCAGACCCCTAACCTCAAAATGACCCTCAACCACAACTTGAACCTATTCCTGAACCTTTACCTTCACCTGAACACATGCAACTTGACCAAGAACCCTTTGACGCTGACACATCAAATGTTGGCGTTGATGTGCCTATTTCCAACGCTGACACACAACCTTCACAATCCCAAACACCCCTTAACCAACCCACATCCACCCATTCTTCAACACCATCTTCCACACCCCCTGAATATAGGTTGATGAAACGCCAAAGGACTACTGGAGTGTTCTCCTCTGGTGGTCCTAGCCATGAAGCAGAGAGAACCACCACCACAAGTGTGGCTGGTGACCTGGATGAGGCTGGGACTATTGGTTCTGGCTTAGAAGCTGGCCAAGGCAGTCCCACCATCATTAAGTCCTCATCCATGCCCAATGAATCTGACTTGGGAGGTCAAATCCCCATTTTAGAAGAGGGCAGACTGGAACCAATGACTCTTATGGAATTGACGGCAGTCTGCATTAGCTTGCAAAAGCAAAATGCAGACTTAGTACAAATTGTCAGCTCACAAGGCCTTGAACTCAAGAAATTGAGGGAGAGGATTGTTGTTTTGGAAAGTGATCATGCTAGGAGGGGTATGGAGGAATCTTCCAAAGGGGAGGAAGATCAATTAAATCTGAGTGATAAGGGCAGCCAGGATGGTCAATCAATAGATGTTGCTGAAGCCCTTACAACTTTGAAGAAACAAATAGGTTTTGATACGTCCTGAGTCTCTCCCACCAACTTAAATTTATCATTTACAGCTATGTTGAGAGAGGTTACACAAGGCGCTGAGGGAAGATATTTGAGCGTTGACAAGGAAAATTTGGACGCTGATAGAAGTATTTTGGGCGCTGATAGGATAAATTTGGGCGTTGACAGACCTGCACATGAAGGTGATGTATCCCAGTCATCATCTATCATCAAGGAGGTTTCTACTCAGGTATTACCATCTACCTTACCAACCATTGCACCATCAGATAAAGGTAAGGGTAAAATGGTAGAAGAGTTTGTTCCAATGGATGCAGCTCAAGTTGAATTTGATAGAAGATTGGCTGAACAAATGATGGAACAAGATGAAAAGGAAAAGTCACCATTTTTTGTGACTTCAGAAGAAGAGAGTGACGGAGCTAGCTCAGACTCAAGTGTAATGATTATAGAACCTGAAAGGCTTGAGTATGGAGATGAGTTGGCCAAAGAGAAGCTGAGAGACTTGAAATTGCAGGTTGACTTTGACATGCCAGAGGTGGTTCAAATGTACAATGCTTGGGAAGAAAGATGCATGGATAATTCAGACTTGACCATTTCAGATCAAATATGGGGTTTGGAGCTTCTTCTTAGAGTTCAGAAGGATTGTAAGGTAATTTTGAAACACAAGGCAAGCAATATTCTCTCAGAGTTAAAAAGGGATAGAAGGGAGCTCTACTTTATGTTGCTCAGATGTCATGGAGTTGGATGGACATATCAGAAGTTGAAGGCTTTGACATTTGATGAGTTAGAAAACAGGGCTTATCCCATTTGGGTGAGAGTGCAAGAAGCAAACACTCTCAGACTTCTTTCAGATGAAAGAAAGGAGGAACTTGCAGAAGAAATGGAAATCAAGAAAGCTATGATGGTTCCCAGGCCAGTGAAGAAGGGAATTAAATTTGAATTTCCAAAAGATATGGATCCACTATATCCAAGTGAAGCAGTTATAAGAAAGAGCCTCAAGCTCTCCCCATTAGAAGCTTCAGATATGGTGCAAGTGTTACCATTAGATTCCAGGAACCCAATTGTGAGCTATGAAGAAGATGAATGTGGGTTCTGGAAGATTGGCAGATTTGGAAAGGAGGTACACACTTTTACCACTCTCATATCTTTATTTGCAAGTTGTGATAGAGAAGACTTGGTGGACCTTTGGAGGTTGCTGGAGACCAAGTATGAGGCTGAAGCACCAACTTCAGCTAATGGAATAAAACTTTGGACCACATTCAAAAGAATGTGTGGACCAAAAGATGAGGATCCTACAATATGGAAGGATCTTGAAGATGACCTCAGTGGTCTTCAATGGAGGTTATATTCAGCTGCTGGTGTATACTATTTGAGTTCTACAAAGTTTTCTGAGTATCTACTTGTGGATGCTCAGTATTTCATATCCAAGGCTATTTTGGAAAAGATGAAGGACACTCAGCTGGAAATAGATTATTCAAGTGACGTGGCAAAAGATTTGATCAGATTTATTCATTATCAATATGAGAAGGTTTGTAAGACTCCTCCAGTCCTTAATGCTTATTCAGAAACTTGATCATAAGAGTGGATATCAAGTTTAGGGGAGGATTGTTGGGAATAAATTAAGGCCAGATCACTTGAGCGCTGACAAGAACAAATCAAGCGTTGACAAGAACAAAACAAGCGCTGACAGCTCAAGCGTTGACAAGTTAAAGTCAAGCGTTGACACATTGAAGACAAGCACTGATGGAAGATATAATATACACGTTTATTATATTCTAGAATACTTCTAGTAAGGATAGAAACGACAATGTATTTTCTATATTTATCTTTACCTAGAATAGCTGATACGTAGATTATTGTACAAGGCTTCTTATGTCTATAAAAGAAGGCCTTTAGGTTATAAGTTATATATAAGTTTTCATTCGTAAACATCTTTCATTGTAAGCAAGTTCGACATTCATAATCAAAGTGAAAGTTTGTTTACATCTTGTGTGTTCTTGTTTAAGTGTTAAATTCCGCATAACACTTAGATTCATAAAGCATATACAAAGGTTTCTCTACGTGTATTACTTGATCTAATCTCGTATACACAAAGCTAATCGATCTAAGTTTGGGATCAACATACGTAATAATTATCATGTTTATAAATCACTACAACAAAATGAGGCTAATGCAACATTTTACGAGCAACACTTTT
Source organism: Glebionis coronaria (assembly GCA_025667525.1). NCBI lineage: Eukaryota > Viridiplantae > Streptophyta > Magnoliopsida > Asterales > Asteraceae > Glebionis > Glebionis coronaria. The sequence continues at coordinate 188,358,438 of CM046879.1, read as the reverse complement.
AAATATGTTGCTTTTTACACAATGTTAAAAAGTAAGCAACATTTTAAAACTAAGTGTTGCATTTATCAATCTAGTGCAACATTTTTTTATAAGTGTTGCAAAGTTTTAAAAGAAATCAACATGGTAAATCTAAAAAAATTTGAGCGGCCTCTCACCCCTCCAAAATGAACTTTTAGGTTAATTATTCCCGCTCTTCCAAAAAGTTATTTTCCCAAAATCAGTTTTCCTCCTTTCTTTCCCAATGTTAATAAAATTAAATATCTTTAGGCTATTATTCACACATCCTCCTTTAGATCTCTCTTGCTTCTACCAAATACAAGTTCTCACATGACTGTCTTAATCTGTATCTTCCGACTTTAAAAAACCTTCGTATTCAAGAAGATCTGACTATGTACCATTATATTAGTTCAATTTCGAGAGTTTCATATCGATGACACACCAAGATGAAAAACTCCCATAGTCTTCTTTGCCGCAACGCTCCCCGAAGCTAAACGTCTTAGGCCATGGGCTAGTAGATCTGCACACTTTCTCACTTAATATATGTGTATTTAGGTATAAGTTTTTTCTTTTTGATTTTGAATGTTTGATTATATATTTATTTGATTTATATATATGTATACGATGATTAAACTCGCCTAATTTGGTTAATGAAGTAGTTAGTTTTTTTATTTATATTTGAGTAATTTTTACTGAAAAGAAATTGACTACATTCTACATATTTAATGGTAAATCAAGTTTTGTATGTCCCCAACTAAAGATCCATTTGTTAGTTATCAAATTCACTGCCACACCGTGGGTGCCTTTTCAAATGGAGTTCCATATTCAACAAATGTATTTTAAGGCAATGTTCAATGGTACCTAGGTTATCTAGGGGTTACATAGCCTTTAATGTTATAGAAGGTATCAAAATCGACAATTAAGGATGCTTGGAAATCAACATGAAATATGGATGGATCCCTTATGACAACACGAGGTCAAATTGATGTTATTTATAAGTTTCATCAGAATTCTTCCATGTATTTGTAGATGTACGCGTTAAGTCTTGTGTCGCTTTCATTATATAATACGAGTATTTTGGTTGGAGTAATAAATGGAACATTATTTTAGAGCTATAATTAGTTATCTATAGAAGGATACTTTCGTATATTGCTTTGCTAACTAACTACTGCAATGGATAGCGTTTGAATATGTCATTAGGATAATTGTCTTTAGATCAATATAATTGGACTATGTCAAACATACCATAAACATATTATCATACTTAACAATTTGATTTTTGATATTGAAGGTGTTAAACAAGGGCCAAACAGGTGAAACCAGCAAATAAAATTGGTTTGGAGTGTGACTGGTAATGTACAGTTGGGTGTATGGTTAATGAATTGAAAAAAGAATCGGGTTAGGTCCCAAAGTGAATAAAAACAGGGAAAATATTCTTTTGTGTTTAAAATAATAAATCCATCATATTAGTAGTGGGAAAAAGGAGCAGTGAAGAATCACCTAATGCTTATATATTCACTATATTTTATTTCAACACCTGAAGTTGCCAAGACTAAGCTACTGAGTGGCCAAAACTTTCCCGCTGAGCCGTGTAAGAAATGGTCTGGTCTTAGTATAAGATTTTTTAAGGTTCTTTCTGTTTCCAAGCTGAAGAAGTCTCCCCTTGCAACTTTTGTGATGACCTTAGCTAGTCTTGCAATGGTGCCGAGTGAAGCCCGGTTGCAGATTCGCTATGTTAATCTTATTCTTGTGAAGCCCTATTGTAGGTCTGTATTAACGTGGGTATTTCTTATCCTAATCTAAGTTTTAAATTTTGGCATTGGAACTGTGACAGAATGGGCGTTAACTTAAAAGGGAGATGAGAAGGAAATAGAATCCAAGTTTTAAGAAAACACGTACATGGATTTTTCGGAATATTAGTTAAAAAAATATTATAAATGATGGCGATATATGTAAATTCGAAATTTAAATTGTGTCGAAAGTGAAAGATCTTCCTAGTTAAAACTTGACCCTGAAGTATTATCCGGTTGATCGATAACTTGCAAAATCGATGTTTCAAAATGTCAAACTAATGGTGAGACAATTTTTTTTTCTTTATTATCTTCTAGATCCATTATTACTATTCATCTTCTTATAGTTTCTTTTGACCTCAGGTGATGATCGATAACGACATACTTCAAGTGACATTATCAAAGAAGGCAACCTTTCACGGGGTAAGATACAATAGCTTTGACAATCTCGACTCCCGAGGTGCTTAATCATGTAGGTAATATATGTTAAGTTACACTTTTAAGCCATGTATAAATTAATAGCTTCAAGCTACCAATAGGTCGAATTTAATATGCGAAAAATATAATCAACTATGCAAGTACTAGGATGTAGTATGAAGTACTCTTGATAACTCAGGAAAAATGAGTATTTAAATTGTATGTTCTTAAACTCTATATATAAATGAGTTGTAGGCAAAATAAAAGAAATAAGTGAACTGTCTTATGTAGAAACTAGATAATGAGACGAGGTTACGAAATGGGCAGGTGAGGTAACGGGTCAATAATCATACATATCCATAGTTTTTTGTTACAGATTTGTAACAGATGTGAAAGTTGGCCAACAACCTCAATGATCATACATGTCCATAGTTTTTTGTTACAGATTTGTAACACAAAACTTTGTTCTCTACCATGAACTAAAAGCATTTACAATATTAGTACGTATTACATAAACTATATGTAAACGGATACCCTACACTTTTTACCTTCTTTCAATCACATGGCATACGAAGTGATTATTATCACTAAAACTATTATATGTTATAATACTTTATTGTACTAACACTTCTGGTGGTTTTGAAAGGTAATTCTCCTTAATTTTTGCTTTCTCATTGCATGTCAATACATAATCTTTGTATGTAGCTAAAATACAAGAGTTACATGTACTTTTTCTTTTCTATAAAAGAAAACGATTAACAAAAAATACTTCATATTAAGTAATGTAAATATGCGGCCTATTTCAAGCCGTTGACATGAGCTTTTAATTTAGAGTTAGACAATTATGGGATGCCCTAGACGAAGCCACACCAAGAATTAAGTCACATAAATCAATAGACGGAACAACTTTCTCCACGTTGGCAGGAACCGACTCCCTCTTTGATTTACAATCTCATGGCTAAGCCGGGTCCATAATATCGGTTACTAAAGAAAGTTACATCATATTTCTAACTTGGCTTGTTCCCTCTAAAATGCTGGTTATTTTGACATGACTTGTTTGCTCTACTACGATGAGTTTTTTTTTCCTATTTTGGTCAATTTGTAGCCCTTATTAATAAAACATTTTGCTTAGAATTTAACATTCAAGATAAATATAACATTTTCATATGTTACATAGACATATTTATATCAGAAACACACTGTACCAGTTTTGAAGGGGTGTTGGTTACAAAATGACTAGAATACGACTAAAAATAAGTAAAACGACACAAATGGTTTGTGTTGGTAGTGTATGCAAAAATAAAACCTCTAGAACAACTATTAAGATGGGTTTACATCTATCATTTGGTGTTGTGTGTAGGTTAACATATTACCTGAAGGAATTCTTTGAGTTGCAGATGTTACAATTAAAATAGAAGTTGTGACACATTCGCTTTTTGAAGTGATTCTTGGATGCGCTCGTGTTTTTCCTACTTTAGAAGCTTCAGTTAGCTATGAATTAGCTTCATCTCTCAAACAGATCAGGTTTTTGTTCCCTTGAATGAATTTAATTACATTATGTGCGTAATTTCTTCTAGAAAAACTCGTGACTTCTGACAATGAATTTATCATACGAGTTGATCTGGCTCAATGTTCTCAAGCATCTTTAGTCCTTCCAGCATATTTGGTCTTTTGAACGTCTTGGTATCTATCTGCTTTCAAGAAAATATTCTTTCTTTTTTCTTGAGCGACTCCTTTAAACTGTTCTAGCATGATAGTTCACAGTTACTACATCAATCAAAAGCCAAATCCATAAAAAGGTCTAAACTTTGACTTTTAAAGACGTACCAAAAAAATCCATGTATGTGTTTTCAATTGGGTAGACAATAGCTTAAAGGGTAAAGGGTCAAACGGGCTGAAAGTCACTTAAATTAGAAAATCATTATATTCAAGTTCTTATAGTGTTGACATAGTATTGAATTTCTTATGGTGTTAATCCTGATATTTGTCATCTAGGTGAATAATATGGACTGATATTCCTAAGACATCTTGGTATATACTTGTCTCGAGTTATCCTATATTTTCATCTCACTCTTTATTGCAAGTATATGTATGTGACATTTGCTCAAGGTAGTCTTGTTCAACCCATCTTAAGCTGGCAAAAATGATTATAAATGAACAAGGGTTATGTGCTACTTGAGCACGCATTGTTTTCAGTAATGATCACTATTTGCATTCAGGAACATACAGCAACATTCATTGAAATCTGCGTGTATCAAATTGCAGAGTGGACCCTTGGGGTGTATATGATGACTACGAGTGTGAAGTGGCCGAGAACGACGCACGAGTCCTCAAGCACGTGGACCTGGTCCTCTTTCTGAGGAGTTCTACAAGACGTTGGATGCTCTACCTTGCTTTGATGTACTTTACAAAAAAAAAACTGTACGTGGAGAGCTTTAAAGAAGATGACTAAGATTTTTGTGATTCGGATTAGATAAATTTTCTTTTTATTGAATATGTATGTTAGTTATTTCACATTGAATATTTTTGGTCAAGGTACACTATATATTTTCTAATGTATTTAGTTGTTTTTATTATGATGGAATGTAAATGTCGATTTACCTATGCTAAAAATAATTATTATTGATTTTATAGCAAAAATTGTGTATTATAACGTGTTACATGAAATTAAAGTGCTGCAAAGTATTAGGATAAGTGTTGCACTAATATGATAAAACTTTAGAAAGTGTCGCACTTGATACATTATAGTGTTGCATGTTTACTCTTTCAAATGAAGAAGTGTTGCATAATAACATGAAAAGTGTTGCTATTGAATCTTAAAGTGTCGTACTTGTGTGAATAAGTGTTGCATTTGATTTAAAAAATTGTTGCATTTTAGCTTAAAAGTGTTGCACATTGAAGTATCACATTTGTTAAACATGGGTGACACTTTCAAAAAATGTTGCATAATCCAAGTATAAGTGTTGCATATACCTAAGGCGACGTTGCCTAATATAGCACTTGGAAAAGTGTCACATTATGCTTAAGGCAACATTTTAAAGGCATAATGCAACACTTTATCGGTGTTGCCTTAACTTCATTTTGTTGTAGTGAATGTTCGTGATTATAATTATTATACTCAATAATTATCGTGTACTATCACGTACTTAATAATTATCGTGCAGTAACACATACGTAGTTCCTGAATTTAATATTCGTGACACGTGTTTATGACATAAAAGGAAAGTTTTAATTGGTTCGTATGTTTACGTAGTATACTGTTCATGGAATTTATATGCGGGTTTTACAACTCTTCCCCCCTAAAAAGAATAGTTCGTCTCCAAAATATAGATAACGTAAACTGAAAGAGGAACATACCCGAATCAAACCTTGAAATGAGGGTAAGAAATCCGAGATAGACTCCTCTATTTCCCAAGTGGCTTCCCGCTCGGTATGATCCCTCCAAAGGATTTTGACGAATGGAATCATCTTCTTCCTGATGACTCTTTCCTGTCCCTATCAAGAACTCGTTCGGGTTCCTCGATGAAGGTAAGATATTCACAAATCTGTTCAAGTAGATATTGAACCATGTGAAGGAGATGATACTTGTACCCTCTGAGCAAGGACACATGGAAAACGCCATGAACGTGAGAAAGCTGCAGACGTAACGCTAAACGGTACGATACTTCACCGACTCGCTCGATGATATCAAATGGTCTGATGAATCGAGGACTGAGTTTTCCTTTGATTCTAAAACGTCTAACACCACGTGCCGGTGATACCTTAAGAAAGACATGATCTCCCACGTTGAAATGCAAATCCCTACGATGCTTGTCGGCATAACTCTTTTGACGTGCACGAGCTTCTTGTAACTTCGCCCTAGCTACAACGACTTTCTCGTTGGTCAACTCTATCATCTCCGGACCTTCAAGTATTCGCTCACCAACCTGATCCCAGCAGACTGGGGCGCGACACTTCCTGCCATACAACATCTCAAACGGTGCACACTTGATGTTGGTGTGCCAACTGTTGTTGTATGTAAACTCTACCAAGCAGATATAATCGTCCCGATATCCTTTCCATTCTAAACGGTGCACACTTGATTGACCGTCTGTTTGAGGATGAAAAGCCGTGCTAAGCTTAAGTTTGGTACCCCAAGATTTCGGCAGAATCCTCCAAAATCGCGAAGTAAACCGAGGATATCTGTCTGAGATGATTCTAGATGGAGCACCATGAAGTCTCATGATCTCCTTCTTATATGTGTCAGCCAGTTTGCTAACTGGATCATCTTTCCAGATCGATAAGAAATGAGCTGACTTGGTAAGTCGATCGACGATAACCCAAATTGCGTCATGCTTCCTCTTGGTATGCGGAAGTCCCGTAACACAATCCATGGTGATTTTGTCCCACTTCTACTCTTGAATGTCTAATGGTTATAGTAGACCACTAGACCGCTGATGCTCAATCTTAACCTGCTGACAGGTAAGACATTTGGAGACATAGGTGGCAACATCGTGTTTCATACCACTCCACCAAAAATACTGCTTGATGTCGTGGTACATCTTGGTTGAACCATGATAAATTGAGAATGGGGAGCTATGAGCTTCAGCAAATAATGCTTCCCTGAGCGTAAGATCACCAGGAACACAAAGTCTAGTGCCCTGCCATTAGATACCGTCATCATCCAACCGAAACTACGTCTGCTGCTCCAAGTTCTGTATCATTGCCCAAATTTCAGCATCATCCTTCTGAGCTTCCTTGATCCTAGAGAGTAAGTCAGACTCCACTCTAAGTTTAGCCTAGTAGCCATGATGTCCACGTACCATGATCTCAATATCTAGTCGCTCCAAGTATCGTATAATCTCTTCCTCTATTTTAATGTTGTTGATCATACCCGACTTCCTACTAAGAGCATCTGTAAGTACATTCGCCTTACCGAGATGATACTGCAGATTAATGTCATAATCCTTCAACAGCTCTAACCACCTTTTGTGCCTCATGTTCAGTTCACGCTGAGTGAATATGTATTTCAGGCTCTTGTCATCTGTGAAGATATCACATGATTCGCCATACAAGTAGTGCCTCTATATCTTCAGCGCAAACACGACTGCTGCAAGTTCCAAGTCATACGTAGGGTAGTTCTCCTCATAAGGCTTAAGCTGACGTGATGCGTATGCAATCACTTTCCCATGTTGCATGAGAAGACAGCCAAGTCCCTTCCCTGAAGCATCACTATAGATTTGAAATCCACCTGTAGCAGATGGGAGAGTAAGAATCGGTGCAGATACCAGCCTCTGCTTTAGGTCTTCAAAGCTCTTCTATCTTTCTTCAGTCCAGACAAATTTCTCCCCTTTCCGCATCAGTTTGGTCAATGGTAGTGCTAATCAGAAAAAGTTCTCTACGAACCTACGGTAGTAACCAACTAAGCCTAGAAAGGTACAACTTTAGTTTCTGATGTCGGTCTTGCCACTTGGTAATAGCCTCAACCTTTGTAGGATCCATGGTTACTCCCTCTGCGGATACTATGTGGCCTAGAAACGCCACTTTACTTAACCAGAATTCGCATTTGGAGAACTTGGCATACAACTGCTTCTGGCGAAGTGTCTATAATATTGTACGAAGATGTTCTTCGTGTTCCTCCTTTGAATTAGAGCAAAACAGAATGTCGTCAATGAAGTCAATGATGAACTTGTCTAGAAACTCATGGAAGATATGGTTCATCAAGTCCATAAAAACTGCTGGAGCATTGGTAAGGCCAAATGGCATGACTACAAATTCGTAGTGGCCATAAAGTGTATGGAAAGCAGTCTTGGCGATGTCCTGCTCTTTCATCCGTAACTGATGATAGCCCGACCTTAGATCAATCTTGGAGAAATGTTTGGCCCCTTGGAGTTGGTCAAACAGATCATCAATGCCTGGCAAAGGATATCGATTCCTGATGGTGATCTTATTAAGCTCACGATAGTCAATGCAAAGACGCATACTGCCATCCTTCTTCTTCCCGAATAAAACTGGTGCACCCCATGGAGATGCACTAGGGAGGATGAAACCTCGTTCCAAAAGTTCATGTAGTTGTTCTTTTAACTCCTTAAGCTCTATTGGAGCCATGCAATAAGGAGCCTTGGAAATTGGCTCAGCTCCTGGGATGAGCTCAATATTAAACTCTACCTCACGAGCAGGTGGTATACCCGGAAGTTCTTCTGGAAACACGTCGGGAAATTATGACATGATCGGTTAATTCTGGATACATGGAGATTCAGCCTCCACATCATGAACAGTAGCTAAGTAGCCCTCGTAACCATGTGACAGTAATGCACGTGCATGTAAGGTTGAAATTAGTTGTACAGACCTTCCGGGTATAAAACCGTTATGAATGTACTCTGGTGCGTTTACATCATTGAAGATGACCCGATATGAATGGCAGTCAATGGTGGCGTGATGTTTGGATAGCCAATCCATGCCTAATATCATGTCGAAATCGCACATGTCCAATGGAAGTGCGTCAACTGGACGAATTTTGTCGTTAAACTCGAGGGAAGACCCTTGTACCCATGTGTTTTGCGTACAGAGTCTCTTAAGGGCGTGGAAATGTAATTCAATGTTTTTAGTATGGGGTTCTAGATTCTTCTTGGTATCTCCTCGAATTGATCACGGCTCTAAGTGGAGTGATTTGTTCTTGGTTAATAAAAAGGTGTTGGTTTGTTTATCTATTTTAAACTAATGACAAATAAGTAAGTGTCGAAGAGTAAAATTAAAGCTTTGAAAGATTAAACTAGATTGTCAAGTTAAAAGTAAATGCTTGAAAACGTAAAGAAAAGATTAGACGAATACTTTGAAAACCTAACTGAATTAATACTTAAAAACTTGTTCAATCGGAATATGGAAAATTATTTCTATCGGAATGCATTAAAGTTAAAAGCATCGGAATGTAACAAAAACGATCCATCGGAATGTCGAGATAAAGCCCATCGGAATGTCCAAAATAGTCACCATCGGAATACTAAAAAACAAAGCTATCGCAATGATGGCTGTCGGAATGAAGTCGGTCGGAATGTAGCTATCGGAAAGTTCTAGATCGGAATGTTGTAAATAAAAATTGGCCAGAGTTTCGACTTAAAAAGGACCTTAGTCCCGTCGGAATGTGCGATCGCAATAAGCGATCGCAATCCCAGATCGGAATAAGGGGGAAATGCCAACCGATCGCAAAGTAAAACCACAAAGGGTTATTGCGATCAAACCAGTGACCCCGTCGGAATGTGTACAAGCCCTACAATTGCGATGGGAGCAATCTTGTTCCGAAATTGGTGGTAACTTAAAAACTCAATAAGCAAAATCAATAAGCTAACTAACTCAAAACTTAAACGACTCAAAAAGCTTAAATTTGACAACTTTTGAAAACATAAAATCTTAAACTTTATGAAAGGAACTTTTAAATGACTAAAACTTTGATGAAATCCGAAAACACTAAGCTTAAACAAGAAATAAGCCAATAAGCATGGAGAGCTTATAGCCTATTCGCGTAAGACCTTAAGAAGGAACAAGAAAGATTAAGTTTTGATCATGAACTCATCCAATAATCCAAACCGTATGAGATGAAACAATCGGATCAAAGATTTAGGCAAATTAAGAAAAGTAGAAGAAGATTAAAGAACTTAAAAGCTTAACTTGAATTAGATTAATGAAATCCAAAGTACAAAGATTAAAGAAAGCTTAAATTTAAAAGATGAAAACAAAGAAAAAGTTTAGTGAGAGAAAGTTTGGAACTTTCTCTCTCTAAAACTAGAGAAACTAAAACTAAGACTAACTAAGTGCCATTTTTGTGAAGTAAGGTCCTATATATAGGCGTGTGGTGGTAGGCTTGTGAATGGGCTTTGGGTTGGGCTTCTTTTCTTCTTTCTTCTTTAGTCTTCACGCTTCTTTAAATAAACGTTTCCGACTTTGGATTTTGAGAAGTGTCGGTGAATAATTCCAACTCAACTTATAATCTTTTGTTTAATAGACTCGAGTTCTTCGACATATATGAATCTTCCATCTTTGGCTCTATTCTTTGATAAATCTTCAAATAGGCACAATGACTTCAAATCTTTTGCATCTCTTGGACAATAGACTTCGTCTTGAGTCTTTTTCTTCGATAAAACCCGTGTAATTCCATGTTTTTTTCAATATTCATCCGGTTGACTCTGAAAACACAATGAACACAAAAACCACGCATAATTCCAAACAAATGATATTAAATACGTGTTTTGGTCTTGTTTTAGCCAGAAATAAGTGGTAAAAGGATGGGTGTTTTCACACCTATCAAAATGTTTAAGACATTTTCTAATAGCATAGGGGATATCCTAACACTCTTGGCATAAACAGTAGAGATGACGGAATGAGTAACACCCGTGTCAAATAATACGCATGCAGCTTGACCATACATATACAAGATTCCAGTGATGGTACCTGTTGACTTGTTGGCCTGATCACGCGAGGTTGTGTACGCCCGTCCCGTAGTAGGAGGTGGCTTGGAGTCACCATGTCCAGGAGTGCCCTCTATCTCACCCTTACCCGTAGTCCTTCATGCGATGGTCTGGCTGGCCGCACTTGAAGCAAGCATCGCTATCACGGCGACACGGCCCTGGGTGTCTGCGGTTGCACGTAGTGCAAAGAGGGTAAGTATGCCCTCCAACAGGTGCCCTAGTTGGCTGGGAGCCTGTTCAGAAAAGTATACGTGAGACATGGTTAATGGGTATACACAGGACAATGCAAAAAATCATAAGACCTAATACCAGATGTAGCTGTACGGTTGGGCTGTGAACCTCTGCGGTCCTGCTCCCTTCCGTTGCCATTATTCCTGGTAGTAGATGCTGAAGTGTCAGAATTATGAATCATAAAGCATGTAACATAGAAATGAGTAAGTTTAGGGACCTGCTACTGTTGGATTTGTTAGCGTTGTTACGGTAATTATTATTACCACCATGCCTATTCGAAGCAGAACGGTCTTGGGTCTGACCGTTACCCTTGTGCTGACTATGCTGCTGAGTGGTTGGTTGGGACCGGTCCCTAGTCTTTTGCCTAAAAGATGCAATTGTATAGAGAAAGATAAATATTTGGATAGTACTTAATGAAATGAAATGATCACCGCTGAATGACGAAATATACCTCTTGTCGGGTCTCTCTGCCTCTCCAAACTCATCCATCTCTTGCAGCATCTCCAACTTACGGGCTGCATCTGCTACTTGTGCCACAATATTGAATGTAGCACAAACCAAATTATTGGCGACAGATGTGCGAAGAGCCCAGCGAAAGTGAACGCTTGCTCCTCTGCAGTCCCAACTGCTACGTCAAGGAATCCAGCCAAACGAAGAAACCTCTACATGAACTCATTGTTGTTTTCCCTAGCTCTCTACCTAATCTCATGATACTCCCTCTTAAGCTTATCCTGCTCAGCTTTTGGGAAGAACTGTCCCATATCTAACTCCCTTAACTGTGCCCAAGTCAAGCCATCCACCCAATCATCGCCTGCCTCCGACAGTTTCACTGCCTTCCACCATGCAAGCATGTTCCCTTCAAAACTGTAACAAGCTAACCTTGCCTTAAAGACAGGGTCGCATCCCATCGCGTCAAAGATCTTCTCAATGTGCGCTAGCCAGCTCTCAGCCTCATCGGGGCTGTCAGTCTTCTCGAAGGACCTCAGACGCTGCTTATTGAATCGCTCCAACCATGTGATCAGGGTAGCTGGAGGTGGAGGAGGAGAATTCTGATGTCGGTGTTGGTGCTGATTGTTGGCAGCTTGTACCTCGGCCTGAATTTCATTCCTCAGTTGAGGAAGCAGGGCCTGCATAGCAGCTTGAACTGCTGCATTCAGTTGCTCTTGTTCACATGTGAGAACCATCTAACAGTATAAAACAAAATGCATGATTAAAATGATTAAAACATAATATATATATATATATATATATATGAAAAAAAATTTAGGCATATAAACATGAAAAAAAAATTATGCATGAAAACAGTGTATGAATGCATGATAATGAAATGACATGGGTTTGGATGAACGCCTATGGGTCGGATCATCAAAACAAAATGATTCGATTAAAAGCACATGCGACTAAATATGGCCAGTCATGTACCAACTATTACTTAGTCAAAATACCTGCAACAATGATACATGAATAAATGCATGAAAACAACTGTCAGTTCTAGGAAGACCATGGTGATTACCCACTAGTCATAGGTCATGTTTTAAGAGCCTACAGGTCGAAGCCTTGGCTCTGATACCATAATTGTAACACCCCATTTTGGTAAATGGAATACCACAGGTAATATGGCGTGTCATCAAAGCATGCAAGGTAAATGTCTAAAAACATTAAATGGCCATGAATGGAAATACTGGAAACAAACATCGGTAGTCCAAGTATAAGCTCAACACACATGAATATAAGTACTGAAATGGAAAAGGATTAAACAATGTCCAAAGAATTAAAGTAGCGTAATGTATGGAAAATGCATAAAGTAATGAAGGCTAGATAGCTTCCAATCCGTATGCACATACTCTTAAAGTCTACGAGTGTTCTTGAGTACCTGCCGTTTGGAAACATGAAAGGAAAACGGTTGAGCATAACGCCCAGTGAACGGATATACAAGTATTGCATGAAATGACATAAGCATAATAATACTAATAGCAGCAGAAATATATAGGTCCTAGATAACCTGGAACATGTTCATAAAACTGGTTTTATAGTTTGAAAAGACTTATGTTTTATAAGAAAACTGTATTAAATAGCCAATAGCCCATATAGGTCATGAGGTTCCACCGCGCATGAATACTTAGAAGGGAGACCTCATCATGAAATTAGAGGGGTTGCCTCTAATTAATTAGTCTGGGTAGGAGGGATCGACTCCTTGTGAAGGATGCAAGGCACACATTGCATTCACCATGAAAATCCTGTAAAACATGTAACTAGGATGCACCCATACGCCCCACATGATAATATAAATAAATGGCCAAACTGAAGGGACGCCACGAGAAATCACTCCGTCGTGAAGAAGTCATAACATTGGTGCCTCCAGTGTTATGGTTACGGTACCTCCGTAACTAGGTGAAACATGGCATGCGTGTATGTAGCTCTGGCAATTAAAATAAACATGACATTTCCTGACGTGTTTAAGACATATGACTACAGGGAAAACAGTTGGCTGCAAACGAGAAAACCTAATCAAACATGCAAAGGGAATTGTTCATACTGTAGGACGGAATATCCGTACCTTGTGTCCAGTGAACGAGGAAAGATGAAAGGATGAATAGTCCTACTCCGACCTCACTAATGCTACATAAATAAGGGACATGTATAAGTCTTCTGATTACTGAGTACATTACTGGTTATATCATGTTCTTAGCTTGTTTAATATGTTTTTGTCTTGTTTTACTGTTTTAAATGATATATTGTATTAATCATGTATTTCATGTATTCTGATTAAGTATTATCTTGTATTCTTGTATTATTATACTTGTTGTGTATAATAAGTAACTTTCTAAAAATAGCAGGTTTCCTAAAATAGAAAGTTTCCAAAAATATAAAGTTTCCAAAAGAAGAAAGTTTCCAAAAATAGAAAGTTTCCAAAAATAGGTCAGTTTCTCAAAATAGATCAGTTTCTAAAAATCGAAAGTTTTCAAAAATAGTAAGTTTCCTGAAATAGAAAGTTTCCATATTTAGAAATAAGCTGGATTAATAAGCTAATAATATAAGCTAAAGTTTACTGGTTAAAAATCAAAAGTCATGTAATTAATATCATAGTTTATTAATTAAATATCATGGAAATTTAATAAACTATAGGTTATATGATTTAATTAAATAAAGACATGATTTAATTAAATTAAGACATATAAAATACTTAGGTTAATCATGTATTAATAATTTATTAATTATAACCTAGGTCATGATTTATTAATAAATTATAACTCCATGTTTTAATAAATAACTAATAACTATAGTCTAAATTAAATAACATAATACTTAGGTTAAAACATGTATTATTTATTAAAAATAAATATAAACAAAGTCCATGATTTTTTTAAATTAATTATTAGTCATGTTTAATTAATTTAATAATTCTTGAAAAAATGTAACTTGTAAAATAATCCCGTGACCGAACCCGTGTTTTAGTTTAAACCGAAACATAAACCGAACCAAAACAGCCCGACAGTGGCTAACCCGGTCTAGCCGGTTGCCACTGCCGTGGCTCGGCTTGCCGCTGTCGAACCAAATGCACCACCGACTGAATCCGATGGTTGCCGCTGCAGGGCTACGTGCCCCCTGCTCGACCAAGACAGCCACCGGCTAAGGCCGGTGGTGTTGCTGTTGCTGCGTCGAGACATAAAACAAACCAAACAACACCCCGACATACGTCGGGGTCCCATGTTCTTGCGGCTGAGCGACCTAGGCCACACCGAGACCTCTTTGTCTTGGCTGTTGGTGATCACAAGACCAAGCCGAGAGCTTGGTGGCTCTCGGTTGGGTGTCGGTCGTACCAAAACCCCACCAAATCCCCCACATTTCATGTTTCTTGGATTTGTTTTACATGTTTTTATTTATGTTATTATCATTAGTCACATGAACATAATTAAAAGATAAATAAAAATAAAAGATGAAGGTTTTTGATGATACCGAACACGTGCTTGGAAAAGAACTAAGAACACGAACACAATCAAGCCTAAAATCAACAATCAGATCAAACAAACACCCCTTGGTGTCTTGTGTAGCCGGTGGCAAGAAGAGAGGAGAGGCTAGGGTTTTTAGTTTTTCTTGTTAAAACTCGATGAATGAAAAATCCTATGTTTTATCTTTCTTTAGTTAACCAAAATAATGGGCTTGGGCCCCCTCTTTACTCTTGTCCGCGGCTACCGTAGGCCCAAAGGGCAAACCCGTACAATTTTCATGTTTACATTATTTTACGTGTTCGTTCGTGTTCATTAATTGTTCTAGTTCGTGTTTAAATATTCGTGTTATAAATACTACGCACATCTATCGTCTTCTAATAGTCGTGTATAATTATTATACGTAATAATTATCATGTTTATAAATTTTCGTGATCATATGTTCGTGATTATAATTATTATACTAAATAATTATCGTGTACTATCACGTACTTAATAATTATCGTGCACAAACACGTACGTAGTGTCTGAATTTAATATCCGTGACACGTGTTCATGACATAAAAGGAAAGTTTTAATTGGTTCGTATGTTTACGTAGTGTACTGTTCAGGGCATTTATATGCGAGTTTTACATTAGCCTTCCTTCAAACTTGCGGGTAATATTCAACCGATAATTCATATTATCATAGAGGATAACATAAATTCCAAAAATATATACTTTATCAAGTATATTCTTTTGTTATCGAATTTAATTCATAATCATTCGTGAGAAAAGCAAGAAATATGGATCTCTTACTTCTCAGAAATAAGTATGAAATGACTAGATTTGATGAGAAACACAACTTTTATTTATTAACAACTTGTCTATTTATATTTACAGGACAAGCTTCAATGTTAAGATAAAAGTAAAGACAAAAAGTTTACAACTTCTAGTCTAATGTCTTCATCTTTTTTTCTTGAGTTTTTTGATGGCATCAAAAACACTCCGTATATTGGCTCGATGTCTAATTTGAATGTCCTCAATGACTAACTCTAAAGTAGAAATCTTTAGGCGAGCTTGAACAATTTATTCATCGTGTATCACTTGTCTTCTCTACAACTTGGCCTTGGCTTCTTCGAAATCCTCTTCTAACTTCTCAAAATCTCGTTGTACGATTCTTCGGCCTTTCCTAAGTCCTTCAACTTTATCTTCAATATCTTCAATACGCTTGGGAAGAAGTTTTTTTTTTAAATAGGGTAGGATATCTTTAAAATGTTGTTCATAGGTATTTTTAGGTGAATCTTCAAATATATGAGATGGTGTATTAATAGGGAAATGTGATGGATGAATTTGATGTTGAGGTGTAAAATCTATTTCTTCATTATATGCTCGTATAACTTGCATATAGGGAAAACTTTTGGGATTTTCGGATCTTTGGATGGATTTTTTTGAGGTATCATATGGATTATTCGTCGGAATATTAGAAATATACTTTGGGAAGTCGTTAGGATTACTTGCAGAACGCGCATCTTTAGAATCCGATAAGATGATAATAGGAGGAAGATAGGAATACATATTTCTGGAGACGTCGATAAATATAACTTATTTTCGATATTCATATTATGTTATGTACACATAAACATTGTATTATTTATATTTAAGCAAAATATCACTTACACATCATTCTTGTAGCAGCACTGGCATTTGCACGAAGGACTTTCTTAAAATTCTTTTTAAAAGTAATTATAGTCAAGATTTTAATTCTTGTTCTCTATAACCATGGCTCTGAGTACCAATCTGTAACACCCTGATTTTGACCTTAATGCAGCGGAATATTAATTTAGGGTATTACTTCATAGAACACCAGTCATAATAATAGAAAATAACTTAAAAGAGTGATTAAATCAACTTTCTTTATATATCATTTAAGATTCATATTTTTACAATATGAGGTTCCCAAAATGTGGAATAGTAATTTCAAACTTGTGGCTCTTCATGCCATCCTCGTGCTGCTCCATGCTATCAATCTTTAATACCCGAGATATATGGTTAAAAATCAACACAATGGTTGAGTGAATTCATAGGTTTGAAATCATTTTGAATACAAATTCCTTTTCTAAGCTACCTTGTTATTCGCCCACATAAAATAATTGTTCTACTGCACTATGCTCATGACCTTACTGCTAGACATATCAGAAACCAACAATTTCCCTTATGCAGGAAGCCTGCCAAACTACCATGGGTTTAGCAAAATAAAGTATATCCGTTTAACCTAGGTAGGAACCATTAACATTCCAGCAACTGCGACTTTCCCGGATAGGGGATGTCAACCCCCAAATAGTACTATTAACAATATTAACGCTAATTTTCTAGAAATGATTAGCGGTCCATGATTAAAAAGGGACTTAAGGCAGCAGTAAACATAGTATCAATAAACATATCTTGGAAGCATACCAAAAACACTTGTATTATAGTTTAGCATATATCCCATAATAAGTGTGAAAACACTTATCCTTTTACCACTTATTTCCAATAATAAAAAGACCAAAATGTGTATTTTATGTCGTAAAAGTCAGAATTATGCGTGGTTTATGTTTTTATTGTGTTTCAGGATAAAAATATGAAAAAGGAAGAAAACACGGGCTATCACGGGCTTTTATCGAAGAAGAAGACAAAAGACAAAGTCAAAAGGTCAAAAGTGCAAGAAGAACGGAAGTCAAAGGCCTATTCTGAAGATTTATCGAAAAAAAAGTCTAAAGACGAAAGTTTAACAAAGTCGAAGAACCAAGTCTACTAAAAGAAGAAAATTAGAAGACAAGTTCAAGTTATTATTCGACTAATCGCGAGACAAAGTCGAGAAAGCAAGATATTTAAAAGACGAGAAAGACGAGAAGAAAGGAGGAAGAAACAAGCACCTACTCCTTCCCCTATATATATTCTTCTAATGTGTCATTAGAGGAGTGAGTTAATTTTTAGTCTTTAATTTTAGTAGGTAATTAGTGTGTTTATTTTCTCTCTCTAGCTTTCCTTTCAAGTTTTCTTAACCTTCATCTTAATCTTGTAACTTTGAATCTTAATCTTCAATTTAATCAAGCTTATTTCATATCTCTCATTCTACCTTTCTTAATCTTGTGGTGATTTAAATAATCATGTAGTTGATTTCATCTATTTGATTATGTGATTGATTTATTCATGTGATTGATCTTATAGTTTTGATGTGGTGGATGTTTTGAGCTCATTGTGGTTGTTGATTTATTAGTGTTTGGTTTATTTTTTATTAAGTTGATTTAATTGATTAATAGTTTTGATTAAAAGTTGATTTTAAATATTTTGATTATTTAGTGTTTTTGTAGTTTTTAATTTGTGGCTTATTTAGTTTTTCTCAAAATTAATTTGGTTAACGTTTTGGTTAATTGCTTATTTGATTTATGCTTATTCATAATCGTTAGTTTTGATATTGCTATTATCTGTTTATATGTTCTTCAAAATCTTCGGAAGGGGGTTTTGAAATTCCGAAGATTGCTCTTTATTCCGAAGATCCATATTCCGAAGATTTCCATTTAATCTGAATTTGTTCATTTATCTGAATTAGTCATTTCTCTGAAAAACCAATTATTCCGAAAACATACCCTTTTATCCGAAATTTTCTATTTTTCCGAGAATACTCTCTTTATCCGAATTATGTGTTCATTCCGAAAATATTACATTTCTCTGAATTAGGTCAACTCATTCCGAAAATACCTTTTTTCCAAATTTATCTAGTTATTCCGAAATAGCTGTTAATCCGAAAATACCCATTATCCAAAGATCCACTTATTCCAAAATAAAGGCTTATCCGAAAATCTCCCATATTCCGAAAATAGCAATTATTCCGAAATACTCGTTTATTCCGAAGATATCTATTTTTCCAAAAAGAAAGCTTTCATCCGAAAAACCTTAAGAGTTCTGAATTTCCCAATTATTCCGAAGTTTACCATTTTATCTGAATTTATGCTGTTTTTCCGAAGATGTAGTTATTCCGAACTTGTTGATTTTCCAGAAATTCAGAGGTCAGTTTACACAGTTAATCAAGGTTAGATTTCTCAGTTATTTTTATATTTAGTTTTTATGTTTACAAGTAGACTAGTCAACCAAATCTCCCCCTTTTAGTGACTAACACCAATAATTCCACCATTAAACGTGATGAATTAAAATTGAATCGAGTACGAACAACACTTCTAGAGCACACACAAAAACATAAAATCAAATGGCGTCGCTGCCGGCTCTTTTCGTAAAGATTAACAGTTTTTAGTGAGAAAAATTGGATTTTGGGATCCGTTTTTTGGGAACGTTATTTTCAAGCACAAATTCAAAAAATCCTAAAAAATATAAAATTTTCAAAAATCCAAAAAAAAGATAAAAAACCAAAAATATTTTCTTTCATTTTAGTGTATGCGTACTCGATCTACGTCTTATTCTGAGCCCGAGACTCTTAGAGACTTAGATATGACTAATGTGCATAATAATAATAACAACCCACCTCACCCCAACATGAATAATAATAACAATCAAGGCCCACAACCCGACCTTCGCACGATGGAGGAGCTTTGTCAGCCAACAATGAACGGACTCGGAGGACCGATTGCGCCGATGCAAATCACGGCTCCTGAATTTTCGTTGAAGCATCACATGATCCAGCAAGTTCAAAACGCTTGTCCATTTCGCGGATTACCGGATGATGATGCCAACAAACATCTCGATAAATTCATAACCGTCACTCAAAGCATGAAATTGCCCTGTGTTTCCATGGATTTTCTTCGCCTTCATCTTTTTCCACACAGTTTATCCCACCATGCTGAAAAATGGTTTGATCATCTTCCCAAAAACTCACATCATACATGGAATGACATGACTCAAAAAATATTGTCGCGCTACTTTCCAGCATCCATGGTCACTAGTCTTCGTAATCAAATCAGTGGTTTCACTCAAGAACCTGATGAGTCGCTTTTCGATGCTTGGGAACGTTATAATGTCTTGATCGACCGTTGTCCGAACCATAACATGCTCCCCGTTACTTTGATTGATACTTTCTACAATGGTTTAACTTTTCGTGATCGTGATACGATTAATGCTGCCGCCGGTGGTACATTCATGAAGAGAAGACCCGAGGAGTGTAGAGAGCTTATAGAGAACATGACCACTCACCACAAAAATTGGGATTCATCCGCATCTTCAAGAAATAACCGGAGGGCCAATGTTCCTTCTACTTCATCAACCCCAGAGATAACCAAACTTACTCGCCAAATAGCCGAGATGAACAAAAACTTCTTAACCATGGCTACAAACCAATTTCAACAAGCTAAAGCTGTAGCAACTTCTTGTGAGATTTGCGGGGGTTCTCATTCATACACCAATTGTCCTTCTACTCATGACAATCCGGAAAATGTGTATGCCGCTAACGGTAACTTTTCTACGGGAGGCTATCAAGCACGTCGTCAAGGTGACCGCAATTTGCTCAGTTATCGTTCAAACAACTTCCTTTCACCACCCGGTTTTCCTCCTCAAAAACAAAACAACTCTAATCGCAACAACCAAAACCAAACTCGAGCTCCTAATCAATATCAAACCCAAAGAAACCCATATCCACCTCAAGGAAACAATCAAGTTTCCCAACAACCCGCTTATCAATCACCTGCCTACCATGCTCCTCCTTCCAACCAACCCACCACATTTAATCACGAGGTTGGAACTTACATGAGGACTAATGATGTGCTAGTGAAGAATCTTCAGAGTCAAATCATCAACTTGAAAGGGGATATGGCGAAACAAGGGAATGATATTCGAGCCGATATGCGAAACTCTTTGAGCAGTCAAACGAATGAATTAAGGGATATGATGGCTAGTTTCTTCCCAAGTAATCAAACCTCTAGTTCGGGTTCTCTTCCGAGTAACACCGTTGCTAATCCAAGAGGGGAGATGAAAGAAATCACCACCTGAAGTGGCAAAGGTTTAAAGGAACCCGAGATTCCTACACCTACACCGGTGATTGTGACAAAGGAGAACGAGCCCCCTTCTCCAATTCCTCCACCTTCTATTTCTACCCCTCCACCACCCAAGGATGTGAGTGAGAATTCCATTCCAAAGCCTTCATCTCAACCCGACATACCTTATCCTTCAAGGTTGAGGAAAGAGAAGTTAAGAACAAGGATGATATTCAGGTTTCGAACTTTCTTAAAATGTTTAAACAATTAAATTTTAACATCTCCTTTGCCGAGGCTCTCGCTCACATGCCGAAATATGCTAAAATGTTTAAAGATCTTCTCAGTGATAAAGAAAAGCTTCTTGATATTGCTCAGACCCAACTTAATGAGAATTGCTCCGCGGTTCTCTTAAGGAAATTACCAACCAAACTTGGTGATCCGGGTCGATTTCTCATTCCGTGCAACTTCCCCGGGGTAGAGAATTTTATGGCCCTAGCCAATCTAGGTGCTAGTATCAACTTAATGCCATTAAGTGTTTGGAAACAATTATCTCTACCCAAGCTAGTCCCCACACGAATGACATTGGAACTAGCTAACCGTACGGTTGCTTATCCGGTGGGGATAGCCGAGGGTGTCTTCGTCGGTGTCGACAAATTCACCTTTTCGGTGGATTTTGTTGTGGTTGACTACGGGATGGACCCCCGTGTTCCATTAATCGTTGGACGTCCATTCTTGAAGTCTGGTCGCACTCTCATTGATGTAGCCGCGAGCGAATTAATCATGAGAGTTGGTGACGATAAAGTCGTCTTCAACATGGGTAAACTTTCTAAGCAACCTTATGAAAACGAGAGCGTTAATTTCATTGACGTTCTTGATGAGGTTTGTGAAGAGAATTTCAAAGACGCTTGTAAAAGTGGTTCTTCTTCTCTACCCATTGTTGAGACCGTTGCCTCTATTGCTCCCTCACTAACTCCATTTGGAGAAAATGATTTCATTTTGAAATAATTTGAAGCAACTTTAGGGGATGTGGACTTAAAATATGACGATTCTCCCACCGATTAGGAAGAAGACATCCGTACCATTGAGAAACTTCTCAATGAGGACCATATTTCTCCACCTTCTCCTAAGGAAGTTACAATCGATGATCCGAATTTGACTAAACCTTCCATCGACAATCCTCCGGATTTAGAGCTTAAGGATTTACCGTCTCATCTCGAATATGTTTTCCTTGAAGACAATAAGAAGTTACCCTTCATCATTGAAAAGGACTTGAAAGAGGATGAAAAATCTCGACTTATCGACGTGCTAAAGAATCATACGAAAGCAATTGCTTGGAAAATTTCCGACATCCGCGGAATTGATCCTAACTTTTGTACTCATAAAATTCTGATGGAAGATGACTTTAAACCCGCAATCCAAAGCCAATGAAGGGTTAATCCTAAAATTCATGACGTCATCAAGAAAGAATTTATCAAACTTCTAGATGCCGGAATGATTTACCCTATTTCGGATTCGCCATGGGTTAGTCCCGTCCATTGTGTGCCTAAGAAAGGCAGAATAACCGTTGTTCCCAATGAAAACAACGAGTTGATTCCTACTCGACTTGTCACGGGTTGGCGAGTTTGTATAGACTATCGCAAGCTCAATGATGCCACCCGCAAGGATCATTTTCCTCTTCCTTTAATGGATCAAATGCTCGAGCGTTTAGCGGGTAATGACTGTTATTGCTTCTTAGACGGTTTTTCCGGGTATTTTCAAATTCCCATCGATCCTAAAGACCAAGAGAAAACCACATTCACTTGTCCTTATGGAACATTTACTTAAAAAAAGAATACCTTTCGGCTTATGCAATGCTCCTGGGACTTTCCAAAGGTGTATGATGGCTATATTCCATGACATGGTTGAAGAAACTATAGAAGTCTTTATGGATGATTTCTCGGTCTATGGTGATTCTTTCTCTACTTGCCTTGACAATTTAGAACGTATGCTCAAACGGTGTAAAGACACTCGTCTCGTTCTTAATTGGGAAAAATGCCATTTCATGGTAAAAGAAGGTATTGTTCTTGGTCATAAAATCTCCAAAGCCGGTCTTGAAGTCGACCGTGCTAAAGTCGATGTGATTTCTAAATTGCCTCCACCTTCAACCGTGAAGGGTGTGAGAAGTTTCCTTGGTCATGCAGGCTTCTATCATCGATTCATTCGAGATTTTTCTAAAATCGCTCGCCCGAGGACCCACCTCTTGGAAAAAGATACTCCATTTATCTTTTCTAAAGAGTGTATCGAATCTTTCAATGTTCTTAAGGATAAATTAACTAAGGCACCGGTCTTGGTTACCCCCAATTGGGAGTTACCTTTTGAATTGATGTGTGATGCTAGCGACTTTGTAATTGGAGCGGTTTTGGGACAAAGAGTGAACAAACACTTCCAACCAATCCATTATGCTAGCAAGACAATGACGGGGGCTCAATTGCATTATACCACTACCGAAAAAGAGCTTTTAGCTGTAGTGTATGCTTTTGAGAAGTTCCGCCCCTATCTTGTTCTTTCCACTACCATTGTGTATACCGATCATTCCGCGTTGAAGTACTTGTTAACAAAACAAGATTCTAAGCCAAGACTTCTTCGTTGGGTTTTGCTCCTACAAGAATTTAAAATTGAACATCGTGATAAAAAGGGAGCGGAAAACCTAGCCGCGGATCATCTTAGTAGACTCGAGGATCCTTATCGAGGGGAGCTCCCAAATCAAGAGATTAATGACTCTTTTCCCCTTGAAGCCTTGATGTCTATTAACTCCAATCTTGATGAAACCCCATGGTTTGCGGACATTGCAAACTATTTGGCGGGTGGAATTCTCATGGAAGGGTTAACGTCCCAACAAAAGAAAAAGTTCTTTAAAGACATTAAGCACTATATTTGGGACGACCCTTACATTTTCAAACAATGTGCAGATCTTGTCATTCGTCGGTGTGTTGACGGGCCGACAGCTCTGCTAATCCTAGAAGCTTGCCATAAAGGACCCACCGGTGGTCATTTTGGTCCCAACTATACCGCGAAGAAAGTTTTCGACTCTGGATTTTATTGGCCCACCATTTATCATGACGCTCATGAAATGGTTAAGCATTGTGATGATTGCCAACGCCAAGGCAAGATCACACATAAAGATGAGATGCCTCAAATTTTTATCCAAGAATGTGAAATCTCTGACGTATGGGGCATCGACTTTATGGGGCCATTTCCATCATCTAAAGGGAATAAGTACATCCTCGTAGCCATTGACTACGTATCTAAATGGGTTGAAGCAAAGGCTTTACCTATGAACGATGCGAGGGTGGTTGTGAAATTTCTGAAGCAACTATTTGCTCGATTCGGTGTTCCTCGTGCTATCATCAGTGACCGTGGGACTCATTTTTGCAATGATCAATTTGCTCGAGTCATGGCTAAGTATGGTGTTAATCACCGTCTTTCCACCTCTTACCACCCACAAACTAATGGTCAAGCCGAGATATATAACCGTGGATTGAAGAGAATATTAGAGCGAACTGTGGGAGAGCATCGTGCCTCGTGGGCTGATAAGTTAGATGATGCTTTGTGGGCTTTCCGTACCGCATATAAGACACCTATTAGTTGCACTCTATATCATCTTGTGTACGGAAAGGCATGCCACCTCCCCATTGAGTTGGAACATAAGGCGTATTGGGCCTTGAAGTAGGCCAATTTTGATATCAACAAAGTCGGTGATCTTCGGAAGATTCAACTCAACGAGCTAAATGAACTGAGGAATGAAGCTTATGAGGATTCATTGATCTACAAGGAGAAAACCAAGCTCATTCATGATTCTAGGATTAAGAACCGAGAGTTTCACATAGGTGATCAAGTTTTACTCTTTAACTCTCGGTTGAAAACTTTTCGCGCAAGCTTAAGAGCCGTTGATCTGGTCCATTCACCGTCGCTAAAGTCTTCCCTTATGGCACCATTGAGCTTTCTCAACCAAATGGGCCTAATTTTAAAGTGAATAGCCAGCGTGTGAAGTTGTACTTTGGTGAGGACATCTCTCGTGAGATGATTCCATCCCTCACCACGTTTCCCTTGAATTAGTTATGGGTCGAGTCAGGCTCGTGACTTGGTTAACAAAAACAAGCGCTTCTCGGGAGGCAACCCGTTGATCTATCCTTTTTACCCGTTTTCATAATAAGTGTGGGGGAGCTACATAGGGTTTGTTGTCTTGTTTCTTATGATGTGCAGGGATTAAAGCTTCAAAGAGCACTTTTGATGATATTTGACGACCCGTAATCCCGTGTACCCGTCTTCCCGGTTCTATCCTAAACTGTCGTGATTCAATAATTCATATCTTATATGTTCACATTAAAATCACTATAGTTGTCCTTTCCTTAGAAAGATTTAAACAAAGTGCACAATGTCCTAAGTGTAGGGGAGTTTACTCCCACATGCTTAAACATTGAGGACAATTTTTATATCAAGTGTAGGGGGGACTTCTATCGAAGTCAAGTGGGATTTTCCATTTATTTGTCCTCATTTTAACCGGATAATTTGATTTTTCGACATTTTTCAAAATTTTTAATCTATTTTGGCCTAGTAGTATAGTAGTATTTTCCTTTGTTATCGTTATTTACTTTCTTTGCTAAAATAAAGTTTAATAAAGTGGTTTTAATTTTTCAACGTCATGAATCTTTTGACTCAACCCGAGTTTACTTACCTAAGTTTACTCTAGCTAGTATCCTTAACGTGTTTAAGTCAAGTTTTACTAGGCTTTTATATAGGGAACTTTAAAACGTGAAAGTCTTAACTCTTACGGGTTAAGAACAAGAACTTTTCGCAAGTTCCTATAATTGATCCTAGAAAGTCGTTTATCAAGGGAACTTTAAAATGCGAATTCTAAACTTGAAAGAGTCTAAGAAGTTGCAAGATCCTATATATAACTTGAAAACCCAAAACATTGATTTAATTGGCTAAGCATCCACGAGTCTCATTCCTTGAGATTTTAAATTGTGGAGAACGAGAGATGATAGAGGCAATTATAAGTTTGGTATTCTTTTATGAATTTATGTGAGTTGATTATAAGCTTTTTCTCCCATCGCTTGTTAATAAATATATTTGCAATAAATAAGGTTGTACGATTTGAAAAGTTACTTAGCTTCTAGCACACGATCGTTTAAAAGTTGCTCGGTATTTATTAGAGTTCATAGCCAAGGCATAAATTATTGAAGAGGGATGAGAAGATTGGCGAGTCCAAAAAGGCCCTAACAAGGCATGAGGAATACATTTTGTTGCTAAAGATCCCAAGTGATGTGAAGAATCATTTATCAAAAATCAATACGAAGGATCGAGACACACGACGAAAAGCAAATACTCCCCTAAAGATCATGGAGAAGTCTATCCGAAAAGACCCTAGCAAGGTATGAGAATAAATAGATCCAAGTCCTAAAAGGAGGCGGATCGTTGTATATCAAAATCCAAAATAAAGATTGGAGAAAAATGAAGAAGTCGTGGTCCAAGTATGAAGAATCTCTCAAAAACTTCAAGTGAAGAAATTCCTATTATGAAGAGAAGACCATAATTTCAAGAACGTCTCTCAAGATTCGAAGTATGAAGTCGCTGCCAAATATCGGTCCGAGAAACGTCTCAAATCGTGAAGCGAGTTATGCCAAGATATGAACTTTATGAGGTCCCGAGAAACAGTTTTAAAAGATTTTATCCTTTAGCTAACTATTGATTAAATCGTCCTACTTTATTTTCGGCCTAAATAAACTATCTAAATAAGTCAAACAATGCATCCTCGTGATCATTTAAGACAACAATAAAATATAAGAGATACACCTAGGAATAAGAGAGTCTAAGTAACTAATTGAGCCACATGAGTTTGTGTTAGTTTGCTAACTTATAATAACAATGATCTCGTTTATATGCTTGGTGTGGGGAACGTGAAACTTGAGGGTGATAAACATTCATGACATACCAAATCCCTAATGTAAGTCTTTAATTTCTTTACTTATATTCTTCCTTCAAATATTTTGTATATATTTCTATCTTTTTAGTTTCCTTAGTGTTTAGTATTTAATAAATGCCAAGGTAGGTTATTTATGATGAAAAATGTAAACCGTGCTTTGAAATTAATGCATTGCATGAGGGTATTGCAATGGTCAAGTGTAGGGGATTTAATAAGTGTGAAAAAACTTATCCTTTTACCACTTATTTCCAATAATAACAAGACAAAAACGTGTATTTTATGTCGTAAAAGTCAGAATTATGCGTGATTTGTGTTTTTATTTTGTTTCAGGATAAAAATATGAAAAAGGAAGAAAACACGGGCTATTATGGGCTTTTATCGAAGGAGAAGACAAAAGACAAAGTCAAAAGGTCAAAATTGCAAGAAGAACGGAAGTCAAAGGCCTATTCTGAAGATTTATCGTAGAAAAAGTCTAAAGACGGAAGTTTAACAAAGTCGAAGAACCAAGTCTACTAAAAGAAGAAAATTAGAAGACAAGTTCAAGTTATTATTCGACTAATCTCGAGACAAAGTTGAGAAAGCAAGATATTTAAAAGACGAGAAAGACGAGAAGAAAGGAGGAAGAAACAAGCACCTACTCCTTCCCCTATATATAGTCTTCTAATGTGTCATTAGAGGAGTGAGTTAATTTTTAGTCTTTAATTTTAATAGGTAATTAGTGTGTTTATTTTCTCTCTCTAGCTTTTCTTTCAAGTTTTCTTAACCTTCATCTTAATCTTGTAACTTTGAATCTTAATCTTCAATTTCATCAAGCTTATTTCATATCTCTCATTCTACCTTTCTTAATCTTGTGGTGATTTAATTAATCATGTAGTTGATTTCATCTATTTGATTATGTGATTGATTTATTCATGTGATTGATCTTATAGTTTTGATGTGGTGGATGTTTTGAGCTCATTGTGATTGTTGATATATTAGTGTTTGGTTTATTTTTGATTAAGTTGATTTAATAGATTAATAGTTTTGATTAAAAGTTGATGTTAAATATTTTGATTATTTAGTGTTTTTGTAGTTTTTAATTTGTGGCTTATTTAGTTTTTTCTCAAAATTAATTTGGTTAAAGTTTTGGTTAATTGCTTATTTGATTTGTGCTTATTCGTAATCGTTAGTTTTGATATTGCTGTTATCTGTTTATCTATTCTTCAAAATCTTTGGAAAGGGGTTTTGAAATTCTGAAGATTGCCCTTTATTCCGAAGATCCATATTCCGAAGATTTCCATTTAATCTGAATTTGTTCAGTTATCTGAATTAGTCATTTCTCTGAAATACCAATTATTCCTAAGACATACCCTTTTATCCGAAATTTTCTATTTTTCCGAGAATACTCTCTTTATCCGAATAAAGTGTTCATTCCGAAAATATTACATTTCTATGAATTACATCAACTCATTCCTAAAATACCATTTTTCCGAATTTATCTAGTTATTCCCAAATAGCTGTTAATCCGAAAATACCCATTATCCGAAGATCCACTTATTCCGAAATAAAGGCTTATCCGAAAATCTCCCATATTCCAAAAATAGCGATTATTCCGAAATACTCGTTTATTCCGAAGATATCTATTTTTCCGAAAAGAAGGCTTTTATCCGAAAAACTTCAAGATTTCTGAATTTCCCAATTATTCCGAAGATTACCATTTTATCCGAATTTATGCTGTTTTTCCGAAGATGTAGTTATTCCGAACTTGTTGATTTTCCAGAAATTCAGAGGTCAGTTTACACAGTTAATCAAGGTTAGATTTCTCAGTTATTTTTATATTTAGTTTTTATGTTTACAAGTAGATTAGTTAACCAAAGCTCCCCCTTTTAGTGACCAACACCAATAATTCCACCATTAACCGTGATCAATTCGAATTGAATCGAGTACGAACAACACTTCTAGAGCACACACGAAAACATAAAATCATCCCCCTTAGGGATTTTCAAATCATTTACAAAGTAGTATACTTTAGTGAGGCAATAACCTCACCTTATGTCCACACAGTCTGAGTTGCTTCAGATATATTTCATTCACAAATCGCAACTTGGTCTCACACAAACCTAGGTCAGCACATTTGTATAGTATCAAGTCTTTTTCTTTAGTTCTAAGTTTTAAGTATTTATTTGTAATATTTGCCTAAGGTTCATAGGTTATTATAATATCACATCATTGTTCAGGCCATCATACTTCATAATCCATTCGATAAACTTTTGAGGAGCAAGAGCACTTTAAATCGTAAACCCAACCACTCAGTCAGAACATAATATCGAGATGGAACATCTTTTTTACAAAGGTCCCTACTAACATGATATGTTTATTCCATTCTTCAAATGATAAGTATAATATCTTCACTTAATATAATATATACTTCGTACCCTTTAGTTTCAAAGTTGGCAAAAATTACCCTTTAGTTATAAGTTTAGCTTAATAACACTTTTAACCCTTTAAGTATATAGTTTAGGTATTTACAATTTCAACCTTCTAATATTAACCTCAAGGTTTCAAACTTAACAATGTCAATTATTATAGTTCTAGCTTTAGTAAAATAACAATTTTGGCCCAAAATGTATATAGTTTCAAAAATGACAGTTTTAATCCCTATACTTGTTTAACATTACATAACAACCTCAAATTTGTACCAAATGATCTAGGAACTTAAAACAAAGTTTATAAACACATTTCTAATCATAATAAAATTAGTTTTCTAGATCTATGGCTTTTGAAATGGATTTTAACTCATTATTTCATGTAACTTACAAAACTAGGTGTTTATTACATATTTAGCTTATATTTTCCATTTTAATTCATTATATTAACTCAGAATAATTAGGTTAGCTTATTAACATCTTATTAACATTATAAAAAGTCTTAAAATATCATTATAACAAGATCTAAGCTTAGATAACATAGTGATTACCTAGGTAGCTACAAAATGACTTTTAGGGTTCCTTATGAACTTCTTTTGCTTCTAAAGCTTCAATAACTTCAACGGCTACTTCTTAGACCTGGTTTCTAGTCTCAAGGTTTCCTTATATGTTTGTTAGAAGTGGAAATCAGAATGGGTATGGAGGTAAAGGAGAACAGTGTACGAATTTGAAAGGAATGGAGGAATGTCCTATTTATACTAGTTTTCAAGACTTAAGCCTTAATATATGGCCATAAACGTGTAATAATAGCAAGTCAGTGACTAAGGGATACTAGTGAAGCCTAAGGAAGTCTATGAGATGATTCATGGAAGCTAGATTCAAACTTATAAAAAGTTATGGCTATAAAGAGGTCATGACATGTTTAAGATAGAAACAATGATGTGTAACCTTCAAGTAGCTTATTCACCTAGTTGAAAATATCTCGAAATATCTATATGATCTGATCCGAAGTTTTAATTTGGGAGGGAAATAGTTTCAATGGGTTTTGGAGGAACAAATGTAACCGGATCCTAAATTAGGATTTGTAACTTTTTAACTTTGCAATTCTTGTTATTAAGGGTTTAGGAATGTGACTAGTGATAGATTAGGGTTTAATTAGAGTTTAAACATTGTAATTAGGAGTTTTGAATCCTTGGTTTGAAGTATAACATTGGTTTGAAGTGAAATTGGGAAGAAAACCTAGTCGGATTAGGGTTTCTAATGATCTAGGGTTCAATCCTTGTTAAAGTCATTATTCATGATTTAGATACTGATGTAAACTCTATTTATACATCGTACATTGTCTCTAATGTGTTCATGAAGTCTCTACACTTGTTTTACTAACTTATTTCAAGTAAAAATGCCTCAAGTGGGAAAATACCTATTTTGACCTAATTTATAAGTCATGCATTGAAATGTTGTACCTTATGCAGTAGGGTGTTTTACCTTATCTTATGATGATTTAATAACCTAAATTTTGATGCTACGGAAGTTTGAACACGTGTCCTAAAAGACTATGCATTGATTCTAAGTGAAATGGGTAATATATGTCTTTTTAGGTTACTATGCCTCAGTGACTTGTACCTTGGGTTATTTGTGTTTACATCATTGTGTTGGATTATTATATGTCGTATACATTGTGTTTAAGGTTTCTAAGGAGTCTACACACTTAGTTTAATGATTTATAGGTTAATCATATCCTAGGAGGTAACAGGTTTGATTAAAATCCTATGCTTTAAAAACTTGTACTTTGGGCTTTAATTATTTGTACATTAACTTGAAGTGAAAATATAGTATTACTATGATACTTAGTTGAATTTTATAATTGGTTTCAAAATATTAGGCACTAATTCATTATGAAATGGTTTCTAGGTGGTAATCTAGACTATTATGTACATTTACTTGTACTTAGCTTTCCATGGTTTGTACTTAGTTTTATAGGATGGAATTATACTTCTGAATGATAGCTTATAACTAGTTCATAATCCTTATTACTTATTCATATGTATTGTACATTCATAGTTCACCATTATTGAGTTTATGACTTATTTATAGGGATTCTAGGGTTTCTAAGGGAATTTAGGGCATCATAGTTATATTTGAGATATTCTTATTCATAATATACTTATCAGATTACTTTTAGAACATATAATTGATATATGAATTATGTATATAACATATAGGAATACGTTGAAATGGCAGTTTAGGTTGTGAGAACCCATTCATCTTATCAAGTAAGGCAAAGGCAAAAATTTCCAGCGAAATTTTCATACTCATACAATCATAGCACGTAACACATATGTAAAATTTAAGGATTGTCACACTTACTTAGGCCGCAAGGTTAGGGAAGCCGAACTAGGGTTTCACCGGGTATATAAGGAACCCCTCAGGTTCCATAAAGGTACGATTTACAGAATCTCTAAACCTCACCGATTAATCAATAAAACCGATTACTTAGTCTCACGCTGGAGTCTAATTGTGGGATACGTTTCCACGGTAAGGCTAACGGTGTTTATTCTTTAATGTGCTGGGCATTCATACAAGTTTACTTGGTGCAAGAGCCAGACTCCTCAACACCCGAATCAAGCCTAATTCGGGTTAAGCACGGTCCATCCAACTTTTGTATCAACAATAAAGATACACAACATCTTATGTTTTCTTATTACTGATGAGATGGCATTTATACATGATCTCATCGTTCTTTTCGGGCTTTAAATGCATTAAAATGTCATTAAATGCCATATATATGCTTGTGTTTGTTTACTTGTGTGTTTTAGGTATGGATATCGTGAAAAAGACAAAAGATCACAAGATACAAGGAAAAACGGACACGAGAAACGAAGCCGTACAAAGAACCGGGCCCTAATCATGGAATTTTCATCAAATACCCTTGAAGACTTGAAGACATACAAGATTGATCATCCAAGAATGAAGAAATGACAACTTAAAACCCTTGTATAGTAATAATTACAAGTTTGGTCCCTTAAGTTTGTCAAATTTGCAAAAAGGTCCTTCAACTTTGAAGAAATGGCAAGAATAGTCCCTCAACAATTCAAAATTGCCAATTATGGTCCCTCATGAAGTGAAAGACATAATGAAGACCTTTGAAGATCAACAATGTCCAAAAACAGCCCTTGAAATATCCCAAAATGTCAAAAATACTCCTTTATAACTTTATTCCAAAGTTTGGTGCCAAAAATGTCAAAAGGGGAAAGATAATAACAAAGTAAAACGGGTTTTAGGGCTGGTAAACTTTATTTGCCCAAAATATCAAAAGAGAAGGACTGAAAGTGTCAGCTTTGAAACATTTAAAAATAAAACGCGCCTAACACCCACCCTTCCCCCAATTTCGGATCAAATGAGCTTTTACTGTTCATCTTTTTACCCCAGGTTCTATTTTACTCATTACTTGGGTAAAACTCAATTAAACCCACACACGAGTGATTCACATGTGCAGAAAGCCTTCCCACTCCTAAAAACCCCAATCCCACCACTTGAGGACCCCACCCCCAATTCCCCCTCAGCCAATCACATCATACCTTAGTCCCCAAGTTCTATGACGTGTCCAATATCAACCACCAAGATGAAATGCTTACTCTCAAAGCAAAAACAAACGGCCAAGATCAAAAAAGGACAAAATGCACCAAAAACGTTCAAGGGTATTTTGGGACTTTTCTTAGGATTAGGGTTTGCATTTTTCTGTTCTAGATTGTTCATTAGAGTACTATAAAGAGAGACCCAACCTGTGGTGATCCTCTTGTTCCAGTTTTCCTTCCAAATATTGTAATTCCTTTTAAGTTGAAATAAAAGTTGTGTTTTTGTTTTAAACAATATAATTCCTTTTTGTTTGTTTAAAGTTGGTGTTATTTGGTGAAGGAATTCTGAGTTCCATCTTTTAATTTAGTTAAGTGATTTTGCTTTTCAAAATTTCTCAAAAGGTTTTGAAAAAGTTAAGTATTACTTGGTAGAAATCTGTCCAAGGTATTTTGGTGTTTATGGTTCATGTTATTGGTGATATTAGGTTATAGAAAACGTGTTTTCTAAGTTGGAAAAGGTTTGGAGAATTTTGGAAAGAAGAAAAAAGGAAACAGAAAAATATATTATTGCATATATTGTCTTGTTTTTCCTTTGATTTTGTTACACAGGAATTGAAGGTTGTTGATATTTGTGTCAGCCCCAACCCGAGTTGGGAAGGAGGAGACAAGGCTGTCTCTAGGGTTTTGGAAGTAAAACCCTTAGGTAAAATCACTTTTTACCTTTGAAAAAGTTCATAAAGCTGTTGGTATGATCCTATGTGATTTTGATGCTATAGGGTGTTTAAGTTGTTTGATTTGAGTTTATTTGAGCTTGTAATGCATGTTAATGCTATTTGGATCAGTTTTGCTTATTTTGCAAGTGTTTTGATTAGTAAAAGTTTGGTTTAGATTTCTAAACGGGTGTTTGGCAATAGGTTTAAGCAGGGTAAGTTCTTTGATTAGTGTTTTAAAAAGATGTTAGCTAGGTTGATTAGGGTTAATTTAGGTTGCTAGTTGGTTGGTGAGTAAGATTAAACAGTTTGGAAGCTAGTTGGTGAGTTTTAAGTGAAAAGTAAGCTAAAACTTGCATAATCTCCTATCTGCTTAATTTTCTTCATTTTTTTGGTGATTGATCTTGCAAACCTGCTAAGTATAGGGTGTTTTTAGGTTTGGTATTGCTTGAGTATCATATTTTGACTGTGTGTGCAAAAATTGAGCATTTAAAGTTTACTAGTTAGCAAGCTAGAAGCATATAAGCTCCCAGACCTGCCTGCTATACATCAGAAACTTTGCATAGGGCTTTATGTGCTTTGGTTATTGATTTTTGCTTGCTAAGTGTTCTTTGCTGATTTATATTGACTCCTTGTGCTTAAATAAGCACAAGGGTGCCTTAATGTTCCAATAATAAGCATCAAAGAAGCAATTGTCAAGCTCCTCTTGGCATCAAAGTGTGCACAAGTGTGCACTCACACTTGTGTGTTCATCAGTCCACAAGAAATCAACCTGGCCACGTTTTTGTTATAATCTTGTGCAAATCATTGGCATAAAAGGATATTGGAATTGGTTTTGAAGCTTGTCAAGAGTTAATAGTTTGGTTAGAAAGTTAAAAAAATAAAAAATAAAAAAAAGAGTAAAAAGGGGTTGCATAGATTCGAACCCCCGTCACCACTCCCACACACCAACAACTTAACCATTGCGCCCTTGGGTCTTTTACTGACCAAGGGTGCAAGGTTAATTTACTTAACCACCTTTCTCTTTGTCTTATTCTAAATAAGCCGTAGCAGTTTTCCCTGTTTTTAGCTTATTCTTTAAGCTTATTTTACTTTTCTTATTTTTCCTAGGTAAGTAATAGGTTTGTAGATTTTTTAAAATTGGTTTCACATTTTTCCCTTTATTTTAATATTTTATAGGATTTAATTAATAGACGTTTTTTAATAAATCATTAAAAAATACCAAAAAGATTTTTAATTTTCAGGAAAAATAGTTTTTAGTTTTTAAAATATATTTTTGAGGTTTACATCTTATTTTGGTTTCAAAAACATTTATTTTTAATTTTATAATATTTTAAGGTTTTTTATAAACTTTAAAGATTTTTATAAAATTATTAAAAAAGGTTTAGGAGCTATAATTTGTGTTTTTCTCTTAATTATATTATTTAGGATTTTTAGAAATTTTTTATTTTAAATTTTAGAAACTTTTATTTTTTAGTATTATTTTAATAATACTTTATTATTTGATTTTCAAAATTTTATTTTTCTTTCTTTTTCATTTTTCCTAGGGTCTTTGTCATTAATTAGGACTATTTCCATTTTTAGAATAATTTTTAAGCTTTTAGATTTATTTTTATGATTATTTTAAGTTTAATTAGGTTTTAATCATTTTTAATCATTTTTAGAGTTTTAAAAATAGTTTTAATAGCTTTTAATTTTTAGAAAATTACTTTTTAGTCTTCTAATAATATAAGTTAAGTGATTATTCAATAAAATCATATTTTAGACTTTTGAATTAGTTAAATTTAATTTTAGGGCTTTAATTAGCATTTAAAATTAATTATTTAATGAATAAAAGGTTTTAAAATATCTTTGTTGGATCTTTATCTTTGTTTATATTATTTAAGACTTGTTTTTAGCCTTTTTGATATTTTGTTTTTGGTTTTAATAAATTTTTAATTTGGGTAGTTTTTCACGGCTTTACGTTTTCGTCTTTTTCGTCGTAGTTTAATTTTAACGTAACCGTCTTTCATCTTCTCATCCCCATTCTTCTTAATATTAATCTCAAATACATACAAGTTAATTCACAACACCATACCTCCTTGGGAAACGAACTTTTTCTCTCATTTTATTTGATTGTGGGTCATTTGTGCACGATTTTCCTAAACCGTCGTACTTAATACTTTCCGCTATTTACGCTCTTTTCCTAAACCGTCGTACTTAATACTTTCCGCTATTCACTCGATACTTACCGCTCATATACGTTCTTTTGTTTTCCTAAACAAGAGTCGTATTTTTACTACAATCATTTTTGGCGCCGCTGCCGGGGAGGTGTGTTGTGCTTTAATTTGGAAAATTTTGTTTTTGATATTATCCAATAATAGTATTTGTGTTAAGTGGAACTCCCTTAACACGTATTATCGGTTTTCTTGGTTTTTCTTTGTGAATATTATTAATATATTTGTATTAAGTATCACAATCAATATACAATATCTCCAAAAGTGTGAAAACACAACCTTAATTGGGATTTGATCTCCTAATTATTGTATTCGAATCTCAAACAAAAAGAAAAGGCAAAAATAGATAAATACTTTCGTGAAGCTCGATTTTGAAAGATACAAACTATAAGGTGGGTATAAGGCGGGTATTATAAAATATACCCTAAGGAAAAAGGCTCTTAAGTGCTTCGCGCCGCCTCGTTTCCCCGCTTGCTTGTGAGTATTTTGAGATTGAAGGCTAATCGAGGGTTTTGCCGCCCAAAGTATTATTACGTATACTATATTTGCTTGGTTTTCTTTGTGATTAAACCCTCGTGAACAATTTGGTTTTCACCAAAGTTCTAAAGTCATTCGAAGGCGTTCACTCCACGTGATCGTTTTCATTCCTTTGAGGCTTCTTTAATCAAGAGTTTGATTCGAGGAGAGATTTTGTAGATTGTTGTCTACAAAGATACACCAAAATCCAAAAAAATTAAATATCATTAAAAACACAAAAAAATTGAAAATCCACAAAACAACCAAAAAGAATCTTCTTTGCTCACCTCCCATTCTTCGTGAAGTTTATGATCACTCGTAATCAAGCAAAACGAGCTCGTAAACGTCTTCAAAAGCTAGCAAATCAAGGATCGTTGATTGTTGAAGAACCTCCAATTGTTGAACCTATTGTAGAACAAGAAGCTATCATGGCTAATCGTACTATGATGGAGTTGCTACAAGCACCCACCGAGGGTTTTGGAGAGGCCATTGTTATTCCCGCCATCCTTGCGGAGAATTTCGAGATTAAGACGGGTTTAATGTCGATGTTGCAAGCAAACAAGTTTCGAGGTCACGAGAAAGACAACCCGCATTACCATATTAGGAATTTCAACCGTCTCACCGCCACTAGCAAATTCAAGGATGTTCCACATGACGCCATTAAGATGATGTTGTTTCCATATTCGTTGGATGGACCCGCAAAAATTTGGCTCGAGAAAGAACCGCCAAATTCGATTTTGACATGGGCCGATCTCGTTTCTAAGTTTGTGAACAAGTTTTTTCCACCATCGAAAACAACACACTTAAAAAATGAGATTTCACGATTTGTGCAACGTAACAATGAAAGTTTTTCAATGGCATGGGAACGATTTAAGGAGATGTTACATGAATGTCCTCACCATGATTTTTCGGAATTGCATCAAATTGATACCTTTTATAATGGGCTTAATGATCATGAACGAGATTATTTGAATGCCGCCGCGGGTGGTAATTTTTTGTGCAAGACGACAAATGAGGCTTTACAAATCATTGAAAATCGATCTAAGGTTTATAGCCCTCGTAACACACCGAGTGTTGCCAATATGGGTTCGTCATCTTCGTCACAATCGTCTCGTAGCATTAACGCCTTACATGATGAAGCTAATGAGGAAAATCGGTTTTTTGATAGATTTGCTAATCTAATGTCCCATTGGAAGGCTCAAGAAGCTTCCAATTCCGCTTCGGTTAAAGCGGTTGCTAAGAGTTGTTTATCATGTGGAGGAGCTCATGATTTATCCGAGTGCATTACCGCGGATGGTAACACTTCGAGTGCTTATGTAGCAACGGGAACTTACAACCAAAACGGCCAAGGTTCCCGCCAAAATCAAGCTCCACCAAATCAAAATGTTAATAATTATCGAAACAACAACCAAGGTAATTACCAAGGCAACACACGCAATTACAACAAAGGGAATTATCAAAGTGGGAATGGACAAATCTCTAATCAAAATCAAAACCGTGATTTTCAAAACACTACACAAGGTTTTCAAAATGCTCACACGAAAAATTTGCAAGGAGAATTTTTAGATTATGCTAAAGCAAATGATGCTAAATTTGATAATATGCAACGTGAGATGATTAGCTTAAGGTCCGAGTTGAAAAACGAGCTTAAAAATGAACTTGCTAATGAACTTAAAACTCATGCTAACAAAATGGAAGGAAATGTCCAACGTCTTCAACAAAACCAACAAAAGATGGAATTAGGACAACATGAGATTAAGCAAGAGTTATTGAAAGCGGATGCTAGGCAATCAAAATTTGAGGACCGAATGGCTAAGATGTTTGAAGCTATCATGTGTAAACCCTCTTCTTCGGGTGGTCTTCCTAGTGATACCATTAACAACCCGAGGGGAGAATTGAAGGTTGTTGCTACACGAAGTGGTAAAACTTTCAAGGAACCAATCTCTCGTCCAAGTACTTCTACGGAGAAGTAAATCGAGAAAGAACCCGAGGTGATGGTCGAAAAGGAGCACATTACAATCCCACGAAGTACCGCTCAAACCACACCTACGGTTACACCAATACCAATTGTGGAACCCGAGATTCCAAGGCCGTTGCCTAATGACCAACCCACACCACCTTTACCTTACCCTTCGAGACGTAACAAAGAGAAAGCACAAGAAAGGAACAATTATCAATTTGAGCTATTCATGAAAATGTTTCGTGATTTGCACTTTAACATAAGTTTTGCCGATGCTTTAATCATGATGCCTCGATTCGCCGCAAACTTCAAAAGTATGCTAAACAACAAAGAGAAGTTACAACAAACGTCTAGTTGTTCATCGGTTTTTCTAAGCCGCATACCACAAAAAGTTGGTGATCCCGGTAAATTTTTGATTCCGTGTGCTATACAAGATATGGAGGAATGCTACGCCTTGGCCGATCTTGGCGCTAGTATTAATTTAATGCCTCTCGAGATTTTCAAATCGCTTTCACTTCCGGCTCTTACTCCTTCGAACATGTCCATCGAGATGGCCGATCATTCTACGATCATGGCATGTGGAGTAGCCGAGGACGTTTTCGTTAAAGTCGGAAAGTTTTACTATCCCGTTGACTTTATCGTTGTAGACATTCCCATCGATCGAAAAGTTCCTCTCATTTTGGGTCGTTCATTTTTGGATACATCAAGAGCACTTATCGATGTTCATGCTCGTAAAATCACCCTTCGTTTCAATGAAGAAGAACTTGTCATCAATGCAACACAAAACTCCAATCTTTCTCATGTATATTCTATTGCAACTTTAAACCATGGTGACTCGACCAATGTCGTTTGCAAAGAATTTTCACCAAGAGTTTTAGGGAATGTCTCCAAAAACAATTTACCATTTCCTCCGCCGGTGGAGGTTATGAGTGCTAAGCCTACAAAGAAGAAACCATCAATACTTGAATCGAAAAATCCTTCGCCTCATCTCGAACATTCATTCTTGAAAAGTGTTGATAAGTTGCCGGTTTCTACGGAAGATCTTTCGGATGATGAATATGTTGGCCCCGATGGGGAGGTTTTCTTCGTCGATAAACGTTTTGAGAACTTACCACCACCAAAACCAAAACGGTTTCAAAATGTGAGAATTTTTAGTGTGACTAACATCGTCTTAGAAACACCAAATATTTTCGACATAATCAAAAAGGGTTTTCATAAAGAGAGTTCAAAAGATAACAAAGAAAAAGATCTTAAATGTGATTTAATTGATTTTTCTACAAATCTAACTCCGTCATCACCACGTGATTTGAGTGCTACAAACTCGTCTACTCCTTTTGACGATGTTTTGTGTGGTTCTAGTATGGGGGAAGCCCCTTATGTTCCCTCATCCTTGTCCACCGAGGACGAGATATTCGATCCCGGAATTTCATATAAAGGGAAATCTCGGTCTTCCACCGATGCAATAAATGGAAACTATATCTATTTGCTTGGTGTGAGTCTACCTCGAGTAGCTCAAACGTTTGTCTTACCAATTGTCCCACCCTTCTACTTCTCATCTATTTTCTTCAAACTCTTTGAGTTTATGGCACATGTTGGAGTGGTGTTAATTTGTTTTTCCAATGGAAACGAGAACGCCATCTTCGACCCCGGTATTTTGCATCATCAAAGGACTTAGTCCTTTTTACCGGTTGCTTTTTGGGCCTTGTTTATCATGTAAGCCCCATCAAAAATTGACCACACCATGATTTCCCTAAATGTTCACATTTTTAAGGGGATCGAGTCGAGCTCATGACTCGGTAATCAAAAACGAGGTGCCTCGTGGGGGAGATCCCATGCTTATCTTTATGCTTTATTGTTCACTAATAAGGGGACTTGTACCCTTCCAACTCGTTGTCTCGTGGTT
The DNA here is from genome assembly GCA_025667525.1 of Glebionis coronaria. Lineage (NCBI taxonomy): Eukaryota > Viridiplantae > Streptophyta > Magnoliopsida > Asterales > Asteraceae > Glebionis > Glebionis coronaria. The sequence continues at coordinate 188,318,424 of CM046879.1, read as the reverse complement.
GTTTGTGATTGTGTTATCTAGATCATCATCATCGTCTACGATTGAAGACTCTCGTGTTCGTTTACGTGAGCCTCCATCGTTCGTTTGAAGAAGTTTTTCACGATTCCATGACATATCCTTTATTGTTCTAACAATTATCTTTTAGCATAATTAATAAACGGCTTTAGATATATTGTTGATCACCCTTTCCATGCTAGATCCTAAGCATTCGATTCTTCGTCTCTAGTATGGGGGTGCTCCACCTTTAGACTCGAAACATTGAGGACAATGTTTACTTTTAGTATGGGGGGGTGAATAGGTACTTGCTTTGCTACGCCCTCACGTTTTCCAATTTTCAATGTTTTGTTTTGCTAATAAGGCTAAAAATGGCCAAATTTTTAAATTTTTCTTAGTTTTCATAAGTGTTTTTAAGACACGAATGTATATTTTCCGATGGGTAGAATAAGAGTTAATTTTTGACTTGATGGGCATTTGGAGCCATTTACATTCCTTAACCCGCTCAATTCAAGTTTTGCTAGACTTATATATAGGGAGCTTTAAAACGCGAAAGTCTTAATTCATTCGGGTTAAGAACAAGAACTTTTCGCAAGTTCCTATAATTGATTCTAGAAAGTCACTTATCAAGGGAACTTTAAAACGCATTCTCTAAACATGAAAAAGTCCAAGAAAGTGCAAGATCCTATAGGTGGCTTGAAAACCCAAAACTTTGATTTGATATAGTCTTAATGAAAGCTAATCCAAATTTGGCTTAATTTTGACTTGCATGGCTAAGTATTCACGAGTCTCTTTAATTAGAGGTCTTTAAATAGTGAAGAACGAGAAATGATAGAGTTAGACAAGTGATCATGCTAAACGTAGAACATGAAAGTGTTCTTTCAAAAACTCATATGTTTTTAATTGTGGCTTTTTCTTCCCATAAGATCAATGCATTAGGAATAAATCATAATTGCAATAAGTAAGGTCGTACGATTTGAAAAGTTACTTAGCCTCTAGCGCAAGATCGTTTAAAAGTTGCTCGGGGTTGAATAGAGTTCATAGCCAAGGCATAACTTATTGAAGCGGGACGCGAAGATTGGCGATCATCCAAAAAGGCCCTAACAAGGCATGAGGAGCTCTATTTTTTCTAAAGATCCAAAGATGATGTGAAGTATCATTATTCCTAAATCAATATGAAGGATCAAGACACACGACGAGAAGCAATTACTCCCCTAAAGAATGGAGAAAGTCTATCCAAAAAGACCCTAACAAGGTATGAGGATAAATATATCCAAGACCGAAAAGGAGGCGGATCGTTGTATATCAAAATCCAAAGTAAAGATTGAAGAAAAATGATGAAGTCGTGGTCCTATATGAAGAATCTCTCAAAAACATCAAGTGAAGAAATTCCAAATATATGAAGAGAAGACCATAATTTCGAGAACGTCTTCCCAAGATTTGAAGTATGAAGTACATGCCAAATATCGGTCCGAGAAAGGTCTCAAATCGTGAAACGAGTTATGCCAAGATATGAACTTAAGGAGATACACGAGAAGCCGTTTTAAAAGATTTTGTCCTTCGGCTAACTATTGATCAAATCGTGCTACTTTACTTTCGGACTAATAACTACTTAAATAAGTCAATATGAATCACTTGTGATCCATGACAAATAGATAAAAAATGCTAGTAACCCATTTCCTTTTATAATAACTAGGATTGCGGGGAGAAAAAGTATTACACAATTTGAACGTATGAGTAGTGTTAGCATTGTGACTTGTACCAACAATGATCTTGTTTTTGCACTTAGCATGGAATGTATGACAATCAAGGATGACGAAATTTACTCTAAGGGACATTAACTTGTTTCTATTCTTTGACCCTAAAAGTCACATTTTGGTGATGAAAATCATACATTATGTCTTTACACATCATCGTAGTATGTTGCAAGTCTTTTACTCTTCAATAAAGGTTAATAAAATTGAACTTTGGTGATGCTTAGATACTTTATTCTAGCATTACGTGAGGGCACGGCAATGGCTTAGTATGGGGGAGTGATGAGATGGCATTTATACATGATCTCATCGTTCTTTTCGGGCTTTAAATGCATTAAAATGTCATTAAATGCCATATATATGCTTGTGTTTGTTTACTTGTGTGTTTTAGGTATGGATATCGTGAAAAAGACAAAAGATCACAAGATACAAGGAAAAACGGACACGAGAAACGAAGCCGTACAAAGAACCGGACCCTAATCATGGAATTTTCATCAAATACCCTTGAAGACTTGAAGACATACAAGATTGATCATCCAAGAATGAAGAAATGACAACTTAAAACCCTTGTATAGTAATAATTACAAGTTTGGTCCCTTAAGTTTGTCAAATTTGCAAAAAGGTCCTTCAACTTTGAAGAAATGGCAAGAATAGTCCCTCAACAATTCAAAATTGCCAATTATGGTCCCTCATGAAGTGAAAGACATAATGAAGACCTTTGAAGATCAACAATGTCCAAAAACAGCCCTTGAAATATCCCAAAATGTCAAAAATACTCCTTTATAACTTTATTCCAAAGTTTGGTGCCAAAAATGTCAAAAGGGGAAAGATAATAACAAAGTAAAACGGGTTTTAGGGCTGGTAAACTTTATTTGCCCAAAATATCAAAAGAGAAGGACTGAAAGTGTCAGCTTTGAAACATTTAAAAATAAAACGCGCCTAACACCCACCCTTCCCCCAATTTCGGATCAAATGAGCTTTTACTGTTCATCTTTTTACCCCAGGTTCTATTTTACTCATTACTTGGGTAAAACTCAATTAAACCCACACACGAGTGATTCACATGTGCAGAAAGCCTTCCCACTCCTAAAAACCCCAATCCCACCACTTGAGGACCCCACCCCCAATTCCCCCTCAGCCAATCACATCATACCTTAGTCCCCAAGTTCTATGACGTGTCCAATATCAACCACCAAGATGAAATGCTTACTCTCAAAGCAAAAACAAACGGCCAAGATCAAAAAAGGACAAAATGCACCAAAAACGTTCAAGGGTATTTTGGGACTTTTCTTAGGATTAGGGTTTGCATTTTTCTGTTCTAGATTGTTCATTAGAGTACTATAAAGAGAGACCCAACCTGTGGTGATCCTCTTGTTCCAGTTTTCCTTCCAAATATTGTAATTCCTTTTAAGTTGAAATAAAAGTTGTGTTTTTGTTTTAAACAATATAATTCCTTTTTGTTTGTTTAAAGTTGGTGTTATTTGGTGAAGGAATTCTGAGTTCCATCTTTTAATTTAGTTAAGTGATTTTGCTTTTCAAAATTTCTCAAAAGGTTTTGAAAAAGTTAAGTATTACTTGGTAGAAATCTGTCCAAGGTATTTTGGTGTTTATGGTTCATGTTATTGGTGATATTAGGTTATAGAAAACGTGTTTTCTAAGTTGGAAAAGGTTTGGAGAATTTTGGAAAGAAGAAAAAAGGAAACAGAAAAATATATTATTGCATATATTGTCTTGTTTTTCCTTTGATTTTGTTACACAGGAATTGAAGGTTGTTGATATTTGTGTCAGCCCCAACCCGAGTTGGGAAGGAGGAGACAAGGCTGTCTCTAGGGTTTTGGAAGTAAAACCCTTAGGTAAAATCACTTTTTACCTTTGAAAAAGTTCATAAAGCTGTTGGTATGATCCTATGTGATTTTGATGCTATAGGGTGTTTAAGTTGTTTGATTTGAGTTTATTTGAGCTTGTAATGCATGTTAATGCTATTTGGATCAGTTTTTCTTATTTTGCAAGTGTTTTGATTAGTAAAAGTTTGGTTTAGATTTCTAAACGGGTGTTTGGCAATAGGTTTAAGCAGGGTAAGTTCTTTGATTAGTGTTTTAAAAAGATGTTAGCTAGGTTGATTAGGGTTAATTTAGGTTGCTAGTTGGTTGGTGAGTAAGATTAAACAGTTTGGAAGCTAGTTGGTGAGTTTTAAGTGAAAAGTAAGCTAAAACTTGCATAATCTCCTATCTGCTTAATTTTCTTCATTTTTTTGGTGATTGATCTTGCAAACCTGCTAAGTATAGGGTGTTTTTAGGTTTGGTATTGCTTGAGTATCATATTTTGACTGTGTGTGCAAAAATTGAGCATTTAAAGTTTACTAGTTAGCAAGCTAGAAGCATATAAGCTCCCAGACCTGCCTGCTATACATCAGAAACTTTGCATAGGGCTTTATGTGCTTTGGTTATTGATTTTTGCTTGCTAAGTGTTCTTTGCTGATTTATATTGACTCCTTGTGCTTAAATAAGCACAAGGGTGCCTTAATGTTCCAATAATAAGCATCAAAGAAGCAATTGTCAAGCTCCTCTTGGCATCAAAGTGTGCACAAGTGTGCACTCACACTTGTGTGTTCATCAGTCCACAAGAAATCAACCTGGCCACGTTTTTGTTATAATCTTGTGCAAATCATTGGCATAAAAGGATATTGGAATTGGTTTTGAAGCTTGTCAAGAGTTAATAGTTTGGTTAGAAAGTTAAAAAAATAAAAAATAAAAAAAAGAGTAAAAAGGGGTTGCATAGATTCGAACCCCCGTCACCACTCCCACACACCAACAACTTAACCATTGCGCCCTTGGGTCTTTTACTGACCAAGGGTGCAAGGTTAATTTACTTAACCACCTTTCTCTTTGTCTTATTCTAAATAAGCCGTAGCAGTTTTCCCTGTTTTTAGCTTATTCTTTAAGCTTATTTTACTTTTCTTATTTTTCCTAGGTAAGTAATAGGTTTGTAGATTTTTTAAAATTGGTTTCACATTTTTCCCTTTATTTTAATATTTTATAGGATTTAATTAATAGACGTTTTTTAATAAATCATTAAAAAATACCAAAAAGATTTTTAATTTTCAGGAAAAATAGTTTTTAGTTTTTAAAATATATTTTTGAGGTTTACATCTTATTTTGGTTTCAAAAACATTTATTTTTAATTTTATAATATTTTAAGGTTTTTTATAAACTTTAAAGATTTTTATAAAATTATTAAAAAAGGTTTAGGAGCTATAATTTGTGTTTTTCTCTTAATTATATTATTTAGGATTTTTAGAAATTTTTTATTTTAAATTTTAGAAACTTTTATTTTTTAGTATTATTTTAATAATACTTTATTATTTAATTTTCAAAATTTTATTTTTCTTTCTTTTTCATTTTTCCTAGGGTCTTTGTCATTAATTAGGACTATTTCCATTTTTAGAATAATTTTTAAGCTTTTAGATTTATTTTTATGATTATTTTAAGTTTAATTAGGTTTTAATCATTTTTAATCATTTTTAGAGTTTTAAAAATAGTTTTAATAGCTTTTAATTTTTAGAAAATTACTTTTTAGTCTTCTAATAATATAAGTTAAGTGATTATTCAATAAAATCATATTTTAGACTTTTGAATTAGTTAAATTTAATTTTAGGGCTTTAATTAACATTTAAAATTAATTATTTAATGAATAAAAGGTTTTAAAATATCTTTGTTGGATCTTTATCTTTGTTTATATTATTTAAGACTTGTTTTTAGCCTTTTTGATATTTTGTTTTTGGTTTTAATAAATTTTTAATTTGGGTAGTTTTTCACGGCTTTACGTTTTCGTCTTTTTCGTCGTAGTTTAATTTTAACGTAACCGTCTTTCATCCTCTCATCCCCATTCTTCTTAATATTAATCTCAAATACATACAAGTTAATTCACAACACCATACCTCCTTGGGAAACGAACTTTTTCTCTCATTTTATTTGATTGTGGGTCATTTGTGCACGATTTTCCTAAACCGTCGTACTTAATACTTTCCGCTATTTACGCTCTTTTCCTAAAGAGTAGTAAAACCCTACAATCATTTACCTATAACATATAGAGCCTAAGAATATTTCTCATACTCTTGTCGATGAAAGCTTGGTGGATTCCATGCAAGAAGAGCTCTTGCAATTCGAATTGCAGAAGGTATGGGTTCTTGTTGATTTACCATCTGGAAAAAGTGTAATAGGGACTAGATGTGTTTACAGGAACAAAAAGGATGAGAGAGGTGTTTTGGTCAGATATAGGGCAAAATTAGTTGCTCAAGGCTATAGACAAGAAGAAGGCATAGACTATGATGAGGTTTGTGCTCATGTGGTAAGAATAGAAGCCATTAGGTTATTTTTTACCTTTGCGTTATATATATGGTTTATAGTCTATCAGATGGATGTCAAGAGTGCATTTCTTTGTGGCACTATTGATGACGAGGTCTATGTGACACAAACTCCTGGTTTTGTAGACCCTAAGCACCCTAACAAGGTCTACAAGGTGATCAAAGCACTATATGGTCTACATGAAGCTCCAAGAGCCTAGTATGAAACATTGTCTACTTTTCTTTTGGAAAATGGATACAGAAGAAGGAAAATTGACAAGACTATTTTCATCAAGAAGGACATCATTCTTGCACAGGTATATGTGGATGTTATTATTTTTTGTTCTGTCAAAAACTCATGGTGTGAAGAGTTTGAAGCTTTTGATAAAAGGAAGATTTCAGATGAGTTCTATGGGAGAGCTTACTTTCTTCTTGGGATTACAAGTCAAGCATAGGAAGGATGGAATCTTTATTAGTTAGGATAAGTATGTTGCAGAAATCCTAGAGATATTTGGAAGTATGGAGTCTAAGAGTGAAAGCACACAGTTGAGACCAAGAAGTCATTATCTAAAGATAAGCATGCTCAAGATGTGGATATCTACTTGTATTGATCTATGATTGGATCACTTATGTATCTAACTGCTTCTAGGCCTGATATTATGTTTGCAGTGTGTGCTTCTTCAAGATTACAAGTCAAACCCCAAGGTTTCACATTTACATGATGTGAAAAGGATCTTCAAGTATCTCAAAGGCCAAACCAAATTAGGATTATGGTATCCTAGAGATTCAGAACAAAATGTTATATTATGGGTTCAATTACATGAACACCAAAATCTACATTGACAATGAAAGCACCATATGTATTGTCAAGAACCCAGTATTTCACTCCAAAACCATGCATATTGAAATAAGGAACCACTTTATCAAGAACCCAGCCTATTTAGGTTTTAAAGATCCTTACAGATAACGATGTAGCTGATTTGTTGACAAAATCATTCGATGAGAAAAGGTTTGTGTTTTTGGTAACAAATATTGGAATGTTAAATCAGTAAGGCTTCATGTATTAAAGGGAGGATTTAACTATAAATTTTGTATGCATATGTTTTATATAGTTTTTTTAATGTTTTTAAGGAAGGATGGATAAAGGATAGAGAGCTTGCAATGGAACTTAGTCTGCATGTACCAGTGGCTCAATTTTGGTACCGGTTGTGGAAGCATGTATCGCTAGAACATATTGACGTACTGTTGGGAAATTTATTACCGTTAAGTTACCGTTGGAGATCGTACCACTTGAGGGATTAATTATGTAAAATTGGATGTTACTTCATACATAGGTTATCTCAACCTATATAAACCCAACCTAATTGCATAATTCACACACTTAATCGCTCTCTAATCACCTCATATCCATAATCGTAATTTTTAAACTGACAATCAAGAAATCATCAATGGAGGCCTTTCCAGTGGTTTCTAAACACAATCAGTTGGCGAAGTTAACCCATGATGATGAAAATCATGAGTTTCATGAGATGCTGGGCTTTTTATCACGAAGTTCTATCACGTTTGATTTGATTGTATGTCCTAATGTCACCAAATCAGTCGTGGAACAGTTTTGGAGGACATCTTCCTCTATAACTCGCCACAATGTACCTTGCATTAAAGCAAAGGTACATGGTAAGACTGTTTTAATTTCATAAGCTTCTATTCAGACTTCTTTACAATTTAATGACGCTGGTGGTATTGACTCCTTTGCCTAACCAAGAAATTATTAATAGTTTAGATCTTATGGGATATAGGGGGACTTGAATAACTTACTTTCTTTCAAGGATATTTTTCACCCTAATGGAACTTACTTTTTCATGCTATCATTCATTGTTTATGTCCAAAAATTCCTACTTTTGATCAAATTTCTACAAGTACTGCTTCTTCAGGTATTTATTTGGCTACTAATAGAGTTTTTAAATTTTCAAAAATTATTTTTGATGGAATGTTAAAACTCTTGAGGCTACTAAGAAATTTTTGATGTATCTTAGATTCTTGCAATTTATTATAAGTGAGCAAGTGCCTGACCTTCCTGCCTCATCAAGTTCATGGGTTGTCTCTACTTTTAATTCTAGGACATTTTCCTTTTTGAGTAAGAAGGGAAAGAATTTTTCTTGGACGGTAACCCCATTATTTTCCTATATGCTGGAACAACTGATGAGATGGCATTTATACATGATCTCATCGTTCTTTTCGGGCTTTAAATGCATAAAATGTCATAAAAATACCATATATATGCTTGTGTTTGTTTACTTGTGTATTTTAGGTATAGATATTGTGAAAAAGACAAAAGATCACAAGAAACAAGGAAAAACGAACACGAGAAACGAAGCCGCACAATGAACCGGGCCCTAGTTTATGGATTTCTCAAAGAATAACCCTTGAAGACTTGAAGATGTACAAGAATGATCCTTAGTATATGACGACATGACACTTAATACCCTTGTATATTCATAATTACAAGTTTGGTCCCTTAAGTTTGTCAAAATTACAAAAAGGTCCTTTAACTTTGAAGATTTGGCAAGTTTAGTCCCTCAACAAATCTAAATTGTCAACAAAGGTCCTTCATGAAGTCAAAAGTTACAATGAAGACCCTTGAAGTTCAAGAATATTACACATTTAGGCCTTTTAAAATAGATTAAATATCAAAAGGACTGATGTTGTAAATATGCCAAAGTTGTATAAGCCCTAAATCCCTTTCTATAAATTTTTCGTGGCCAAAATAAGAAGAATGAAACTTTCTTAAAAAAGGATTCGGCTGAAATACTTGTTATGCCACTTTTGCCAAAACACGCGCCAAACACCTTTCCTCCACTGATTTCGGATCAGAGTTACTACTATTCACCCTTCTTCACCCCAGAACTTACCCCACTTAAACCAAAGGGTAAATCCCAATTGGCACTTCCCACGTGTAATTCCCCCTCCCATGAACACATCCCACGCTTAAATTCACACACCACTCACTCAATGACCCCACCCATACCTGCCCTGCACCAATCATGTGACACCCTCCTCTCTAAGCAATGCCACGTGGCATGATCAACGTCCTATACTCCTTACTTGGCCCCAAAGAAAATATGAACGTCTAAGATTAAAATGGACAGCTCACAACATCAAACGCTTCTAGAAGACTCAAGGGCAAAACTAAGATTTCATAGCTAGGGTTTCTCATGTATTTTTCATTCTAGATTCATCTATTGTAGTCTATAAAAGGAGCCCTAACTTGTAAGTAGCCCTTTGTTTCATATTGTTGGAAATACGTTTTTCCAAAGAAACTCTCGGTCACATCTTAACAGCATAGCTAGCTAAAGATCACGAGCTATAGATTATTTAGGATATTGTAACTTGGAGTGACCTCCCTTAGGGGGAGATTGTTGGAAATACATTTTTACGTATTTAGAAAGGATCGGTCACTCCAACGACTTATACGTAGTATGGGCTCGTGATCCAATTTTTTAAACAATATAGCCCACCAAGCCCACATGTAGGGTGGCTATATATACCCCCTCCTAGCATGTTAGGAGGGGTTGGTCATTTGTGTTTTCACTTCTCATTTAATCAACCTTCTTATTCTCTCATACTCTCCTTTCTCTCTCTACCTTTCTCTCTCTAGTTCTTCCATTTCCCTTCCATTTCTTTAGATAAATCATACATTGCTAAATCCTAAGAAAACTAGACCTACAATTGGTATCAAGAGCCTTGGTTGATTCTTCGGATTTGTGTGTTTTAATCTATTGATTTGGTGGTATAATTTTCTTCCTTCACAATTTTTTTTTTCTTTTTTCTCTTTCTCTCGTCTAATTTTCTTTCTTTAAGTTTAAGTTTATTTTTTTTAAAAAAGTAATTGGTTTTCATATTATAAACTTTGGTTTCGTTCAAAAAGCATCAATTTTTTCATATTTCTTATCTCTTTGGTCATTTTCTTGTATTTACTTTTAACAATTTATCACTCCTCATTCTCTTGATTTGGGTGTTCTTTTTTTTTGTCTCAAAAGTCTTGTAAAGTATCTGTTTTTTTTATATTTTTTTATCACTTTTGTCACTTTCTTTGTATCTGCATTGTCACTTTCTTTGTATTTACTTTTAACAGTTTGGTTTGTATCGAAAAAGGGTTTACAAATTCAGACAGTTACTTATTCTGTTGCATAATTTCTTTTTCGTCATATTCTGATAGAAGTTGCCTTATTCCGATCAGTATTCCGAACGTAAGGTCACCAGGTTTGTACATCGATCGCAATAACCCTATGGTTCTACTTTGCAATCAATTATTCCAATACCCTTATTCCGACGTGGATTCCGATCGTACTTTGCGATCGTGGATTGTGACGGGTTTAAGGAACATTGAGACGAAACTCTGTCCGAATTCTGATCGTGACATTCCGATGGTTAGTTGATATTGCGATGGCATAGTGAAAAGTTTGATGTTGCGATGGAAAGTTTGAAACTATTTTTGCGATGGAATAATATTGCGATGGAAAGTTTGAAACTATTTTTGCGATGGAATAATATTGCGATGGAAATATTTCTTTCAAAGTCAACAAACCATAAACACACTCAGACTCGCACAACATTCTCGACTCTAAACTTCGACTCGTTGACAAGACCAACCATCAACAGACCCATGAACGACTCACATCTCTCGACCCTAAACTTGGACTCAACCAATTGACCAAAGACAAAGACCTAAACAAGACTCTCGACTGGACTCGACTCCCGAACCCATTCTCCTCAAGACCCAACCAAACTCCCTCACCCTCACTCTCGACTCCATCAAACCACAACCACCCTCGACTCCCTCGACTGCCACATCCACCCACCCTCGACTCATCGAACAAAACCCATCTAAACTCTGAATCAAAAAGTATAAACAGAAAACAATTGATTGATCTCAGTTTTTTTAGGTTTCGTGATTTATTTAACATGCATGTCTAGATCATTTAAGATCTATCACGAAAATCATTATCATCACAGATCTGTTTTCGGTTTTCAACCAATTTTTTTCATATTCGAAATTGAGTAAAGATTTATAACAAACTTGTTATAATCCTTATTTCGTTTCATTTCATTAAACAAAAACCCTTTCATTTATATTCGAAATTTTCAAATTGACTAATAACAAAAATGTTATAATCAATTTCTATTTCGATTGGACATCTATCACATGCAATCACGAAACTAAAAAACCTACCCGAGACAACATAGAATGATCTTGCAGCCACGCCTTATGTTCTTTTTGGATTAATTATTCGGATTTATAAGATTTAATTGAGTTGTAGATGATCTAATTCACTTGATTCGTGGGGTGTGATTATCCGAAATCACGATTGAGATTTAAATTTTTAAGGGGAGCAGTTTTTTTTTTGTTTTTGAGGTGTAGTTTTGAGGTGGGGCGGAGGTACATACAGTGGGGCGAAGGAAACAAGAAAAAAGAAGATTGGGAGAAGAGATTGGCTGGATCTAGATGAGAGAAGGGATGGGTGAAAAAATAACGGCTGGTGAAAAGTTGTGATTACTTTGAGTTAAATTAGGGCACTATCTTCTTTTATATATCACCTATAAACTCACTCATGGACCAGTGATAGCCACGTTTTTGTTTAAACTGTCAATTATGTTCACAAGCCACGTCTTTGTTTTTCATGCCACATTTTTTTAAGTTCTTTCATAACGTTGATTTTTTTAATTGGGCCAACTATCAAACTTTAATTGCACAAAGTTTATACTAAAATTATATTTAGTTAGATTCGGGTATAAATGTGATAAACAGTCGACACAAGAAGTGACAAAATTTGAAGATAGAAAGACGAGACAAAGTGACAGGATTTCTTTTTAGTGGCTACAGATATTTTTTGGGTATTATTATTTGAAAGTGAAGACAAATTTGTTCATCGCTAAGTAATCCTTACTTTCAATAAGTCATCCTTACCTTATTTTTCATCGATATTCAATGGAGTCATTGAATTCGAAATCTCAAGAGGGAGACTTGCATCACATGCAAGACACAGCTAGAGAAAGTGGTATAATTTCATGTCGACTACTTCAGTCACATCTTATGACCATTGCATGGGTTCAAGGAGGAAGCGAATTTGTGACACTCTTTGGTCAAAATCATTATAAATTCATCGATTCACTATTCCTCAACTTGCACCAACTTTCTGATCAACTTCAAAAAGAAGACTTTAATTACTCTGCATTGGCACTTGCTTATAAGGTTCTTGTGACACAACTTACGCCTTTCCTCTAATTCAATATCATCAAGTCTGACAATTCAGGGATATGCCGGTCATTTCTTCAATACACACATAATGAGGTTAAAGACTTCCGTGATACACTGTTGAAATTTATGACATCGGTCGTCTTCGATTTATGAAAGATCCAGACTTCAGCAAGCGTATGATAATGGAATGCAAGAATCTATGATGCAGAGGCAAGAGGAGAATGGTCATATGGTTGACAATTTGGCGCCTAACGATGGCAAGAGTACGGAATCAGGAGGACAACATGATACCAGTAGCACGTCAGGGAATGTTCACGAGATCTCTTTTGAAGGCCTACGTATTCTAAGGATTTGGTAATGGATGGATTAGATCTATGGATTTGGTGGAAGAGATGGGGAAGAAGGAGATTAGGTGTAGAGAGAGAAAGGAGAGGGAAGAAAAGTAGAGAGAGAAAGTAAGATTAGATTAATGAAAGTGTTGAATAAATGAATGACCAACCCCCTCCTAACATGCTAGGAGGGGTATATATATAGCCCACCCTACATGTGGGCTATATGGACTATACACTTACAAAGTGGATCACGAGCCTATTACATAATTATCGTTGGAGCGACCGATCCTTCATAAATACGTAAAACGTATTTCCAACAATCTCCCCCTAAGGGAGGTCGCTCCAAGTTACAAAGTTCTAAATATTCTATAGCTCGTGATCTATGCTAATAATGATGTGACCGAGACTTTCTTTGGGAAAACACATTTCCAACAATCTCCCCCTAAGGGAGGTCACACCATTTTACAAAATCTTAAACCTAGCATACTATGCTTGAGTCTTCGATCTTGTTCTTGTGAATATGCTTGATGTGATCTTTGACTTTAGTCTTGAGCATGTTTCCTTGCCTTGACCTTGTGCATTCATCACTTGTGAAATTTGCCTCTTCGTGACTTCATGTTCCACATACTTATACCTTTAAATTCTTGAAAGCTTCAGAGTTTGATACAGCGGAAGACTTGACCTTCAGACTTTCTTGAATTTGTTGAAGTACTAAGTGTATGTAGTATAAGCATGTGGTGACGACTTCTTCTGGATTGTACACCGCAATGCCACCTTCTTGTTACGCTGCATAAGACAGTTAGCAACAAACAATATACACGGATGAAATGGCCTTGAACATTTCATTCTAATTCGGTAGCATTTTACCTCCGGTCGGTGAAGACCGTTGGACGATATTAAATATCGTACTTGTGGCAGGTAGTTTCAATTAAGAACCTCCTTGACAAGATTTCGCGGGTAAACCCGTTCTCTTTACTCGACCGTCCAAAGCTGACTGCGAACGTAAAGAGTGAATCATTTGGATAATATTATCCGCATGATTTGAAGCCGTCAATTCATGTTCCTGGAACAAGTGAAGTTCAATTAAGAACCGCACCATCGTTGCTTTCCAGTTGTCACTAGCTTGATTCATAAAGAATCTTGCAAGTTACCTACCAAGTGCTGTTTGATGTTAACACTAGAAGGATTTCCACTCGTCACTGCGATCAATAAAGAGTCACTCTGAGTGTTCTGGCAAGATCATATGATAATGCGTAGAGGCCTGGAACGTGTTTAAATTCATTTAAAAATTAAACCACTGTTGCTTTCCAGTTATCACAAGTTTGATTCATAAAGAATCGCACAAGTCACCTACCATGAGCTTTTTGATATTCGCTCAAGAAGGATTTCCATCTTCATTGTAGATACTTTCGTATTACTCGGATGTTCAGGCAAGATCATGAAGATTTTGCGTAGGACTCTTAAGAACTTTCTTACTTTTCACAGTGTGTGAAGAAGCAAGTAGATATGAAAGTGTGTCCTAATGAGATATTTGATGATCTCAAATGGCTCTAGACTCGACCGTGCATTTTGGATTTTAGTGATCGGAGGCTGGAGAGGAGTGCTACCTTTTCAATACCAATTTATTCGGAGTGAATAAACCAGTAGATAATGTGTTGATCTCCGTGTGATTAAAACAAATACCTTTTGAGAGATATTTGAGTTAGCTGGGAAGGGTTGTGCATTGCATCACTGGGTCCATGATGTCTTTCTTCAATACCGAGAATCATTAGCAAAAATGACCTCAATAGCATATGTATTGACCCGGTTTCTGCCTAAAGTTGTAAGGAGGGCTTCTTTCTTTACACCCTTTATCTTTACAATTCTTTTTCATTCTTCAACCCCTTCAATGCTTACCAATACGTCATAACTAGCACCTTGTTGTGATTGTTCCAGTGCTAACTTAAGTACTTGGTCGGCATTCAGCTACGTTCACAATCTTTCTCCATCTTTCCTAAGGACTACTATTTCTAGCTATGGAATGTCCTTGGGAAGATTCCTCCGGTTCTAGAGAAATCATTGGACTTTAACCTATCCTACCATCCTTATGTCACCACAATCATCACCGTCGTGAATAGAGATGTTTTGGGTAAGTATATGTCACCATGAAATCCATTTTGAAGTGCAAATCCATTTTGCTCCCCCTTAACATATGCTACGATATTCGAAAACATTTCGCACATGTCGGGATGAGCTAACACGTTAAGTCAAACCATTTATGATTGATCATATCCCATATTAAATCACATTTTCTCCCCCATATTAAAAATATTAACCCAATCGATGTTTTTAATATCAATTGATTTAATAGCATTTTAAGAAAATTTGGGAAGAAAAATGCAAATCCAATTATCTTCATGATTTTAACAAGCTCCCCCTCAAATTAATGAGGGTGTACTTGAAACGTAAATTAAATACCTTTTAAACACAAGTGTAAGGTATTTATTACGTGCAAAGATCAGATATAATAATGAATTCACAAGATTAGCAATGTACGAGGTTGGACCTGAATAATGGAGAACAGCATATGAAAGAAGCACATGGTTCTTGTTCACGAATGATGGTCACCTCGTCACGTCCCCGAGAAAATTAATTCTCGTTGTAGAGTCAAAGCTTTCCGTTGAAATGCTTGACTTGATTATGAAAAGCGGGTTGCTATCTGAAATAATAGCAAACCATTTGGAGCATGTTTTAACAGTTTGAACTTCTGCTCGAACTTTATTTACAACCCCGTGTCATTATTGAATGACATTTCTAGGTTCGTAAATATTATCGATTCCAGAAGACATGCTCTTTTTATCAAAACATTTTTGAACACACAATTTTGAAAGATTTAGAAAAACCTTTTGAGAAATTCTCGAAAAATTGTGTTCAAAGTTTTGAAAAACAATTACTTGAGCTTAAGATGTTGAATATCTTAAAAGCGAGCTCAAGTCCGAGAAGTTGTGAACTTCCCGTTGTTAAGGATAAGTTCCCATCGGCGATAAACTTTCCTTTTATCTGAAGGACGAGTCCTAAGCTGACATTTACTTAGAAGTCGTTTTCATGAGCTTGAAAACTTTGACTGTTTTAACGGAAAGCTCATGACCGAGAAAGGTTAATTTCTCGTTATGAAGAAAAGTTCTCTTATTTAAAAGATACACTTTCCTTTCTGAGCTTAAAACTTCGAATGTTTTAATACAAGCTCATGACCGAGAAAGGTGAATTTCTCGTTAAGAGGATAAGTTATCATAAAAGATAAACTTTCCTTTATTTTAAGTTCGAGTTACAGTCTGACATTTAACTGTAAGTCATATACACGAGCTTAAAACCTTTGAATGGTTTTAATGTAAGCTCGTGTCCGAGAAAATTTAATTTCTCGTTGTAAGGATAAGTTTATCATCGGCGATAAACTTTCCTTTCTTTGATGCACGGGTTATCGTCTGATATTTAACGATAAGCCATAATGCATGAGCTTAAAAAACTTGGAATGTTTTTGATATAAGCTCATGCCCGAGAAAAATTAATTTCTCGTTGTTAGGATAAGTTTACCATCGGCGATAAACTTTCCTTTCTTTGAAGAGCGAGTTATAGTCTGTGATGTGACTATAAGTCCTTTGTGCAGCTTAACCATGAATCCCGTGAGACATTTGTTTCTCTGATATCTGCTTCTTCAGCAACCAAACTCTAAGAGTGTCCTTAGTTGAACGGTACACAACGATTGGACCGCTTCGTTCTTTTGGAACATCAACTTTGGTACCTGCAATCTCATTAGGAATTTGCTTGCTTTGACATGGGTTAGCGATATCAATTATAGAAGCACGTGGGGGTTCACAGTTGGCTTTACTTGTGTCAGAGGTGACCTGAGGGGATGATTCACTTGTCTTAGTTGGCAAACGTTTCCTTTTATAGAAAATCTTAAGTTCAGGCTTAAGTGATGTACCATCCTTTGCAATTTCCTCCCTAGTAGTCTTCGTAGAATCAGAGACTATCCTAGTTAAAGGGCACTCGTTTCCTACAAGAGTAAAAGTTCTACCAGTGGGGCGCCAAACTTTACCAAAGGGTTTGATTTTAGCTATCCACTGGGACTTAATTCTAGCACGGGAGTTCACCTCATCAAGTAATTTCTTGACACAAGCATCATGATTTGCCGTAAAGACACATTTTCTACATGTTTTACAAGTAGCATATTTAATGTCAGAATAATTCCTAGATGATTGATCGATGCTCCTAGAAGATGGAATGCTATGGTTAGCAGTGTTGGGTAATCTAGAAGGCATCTGACTAGGTTGGACATTGCTATCTCTTACATGTGTCTTTTGAATAGCTTCCTTTTGACCAGATTTGTGGCAAACGTCATTTGAACTAGTTCTAGACGTGGTCTTGGTATTTTTAGGGAAACTAGAGGCAATCATATGATTTGGTCTTGCTAAAGCTGGAGTGATCACATTGGGCCTAGTTGCTGGAGTGACTGGTCTAATAAGATGAACCAAATCAACTTGGGAGGCAAACCGCGGTCTCGAGGATTGTGGTCGCTCGGATCTAAATGCAGTAGGTTGTCTGACAATCGGTTGTCTGACGAACTGATTTGTAGGCGGTTTCCCCAAGATTGATGGTTTTTCAAGCTTAGTGTCCACACTAGGTCCTCTATTTTTCCTTAACTCGTTTTTCAACGCGGCTATAGCAAAGACCTTTTCCTGTACTTGGGCTTTTAAATTCTCATTCTCTTTGAGCACGTTATCTTGGGATGCCAACTTAGATTCAAGCAGTTGAATTTGTTTCAAAAGATTATCCTTTTCAGCTTTAGAATCTAAAACAGTTTGATCCAATTTTCTTTCAAGAACAACGTTTGATTTTTCAAGTTTTTCAAAGTATGTTTCAAATTTGACCGTTTTCTTAGAAAATTCAAGTTTGGCATCCTCAAGATCTTTTGATTGCCGAGCTACGATCGTTTCGAGCTCTTTAATCTTGGAATCAGAAGCAGACAATGAAGCAGTTATAATACAATTTTCATGATGTACTATAGCATTCTGAACAATCTCTCCCCCATTATGACTTACATCGGATGAATCAGAAGTGGTATTTCTATCACTCTTTTCCATCCTATGTTTGTCATACTTAGGTTCAGAATGCTCAATATGCGGTATGTTATCAGCATATACATCATAACCAACATCACATTGTACCATGTTTGCAGGCTCTTCGTCATAAATGGGTAAGGTGTCATCAAGAGAAATCTCGTGAACATTCCCCGACGTGCCACTGATATCATGTTGTCCTTCTGAATCCGTGCTCTTGCCATCGTTAGGCTCCAAGTTGTCAACCGTATGACCATTCTCCTCTTGCATCTGCGGCATTGATTCTTGCACTCCATTATCATATGTTTGCTGAAGTTGTGATTGTTGATAAATTGAAGACGAGACTGATGTCATGAGTTTCAGAATTGTATCACGGAAAACTCGAAGCTCGGTATGTGTATCTTCAAGAAATGATTGGCAAATCACTAAACTTTCAGGCATGATGATATTGAATTGGAGGAAAGGCGTGAGTTGTGTCACAAGAGTCTTGTATGCAAGTGCCGATGTAGAGTGATTAAAGTTGTCACGGTTGAGTTGCTCGGCGAGTTCGGTCAAAGTGGTGAAAATTGAGTCGATGAATATATGACGATCTTGTCCAAAGATTGTCACAAATTCGCTCCCTCCTTGAATCCGTGAAAGATTAACTAGATGATACTGAAGCATTCGAAATGAAGTTATACCACTTTCCCTAGCGTTGGCTTGCACTTGATGCGATTCTCCCTCTTTAAGTGTCGATTTTAACGATTCCATTGGTAATCGAGGAAAAATGATGTGGCTGTTGTTGTTGGCGGGTTTGAACAATACGACTCAGCTCAAAAATTGTTATCGGCTCAAAAGATTATGAATAAAACCCGATCAAAAATCCGTAATTGCGAAAAATATATCCCGTCACTTTCACTCGGAAATTTGACTTCAAATCCGGCCAGAAAAAACGTCTAACCCGTCAATTATTTTACCACTTTGACTTTTCAAAATAACCGCCTTAACAATCCGTCAGCTAAAGAATTCTTGTCACTATATCACGTCACTTTGTCCCGGCTATAACGGAATATCATAAAAGTTTTCAAAATAAAAAATTAAAATAAAAAAAAATAAAAATATGAATTAATAAAAATCTGATTTTATAAAAACTTAACAAAAAAACAAAAACAAAAAAATAGAAAAAATCTAATCTTAACAAAAATCTGATATTAAACCAAAAATAATCTGAGATATATATAGAAAAATCTGATATAAAAAATAACTAATATATAAAGAAAATTTGATATCAACAAATAAAATAAATAAAAAAAAAAATAAAAAAAATAACGAGTATAAATTGGCCTTGTTTACTCCGTCCAGTCAAACACAAGACACGTGGCCCAATTAACTGTTGTCAACCGCCCCACTTACTTCTAGTTTTCTCCGCCTAGATAAACTCAGTCTAATCTCTCTCTCTCTCCTCACTTGCAAACACGCACAAAAACCTATCTCCTAAACCTATCTCTTTCTCTCTTCGTTGACTGAAGCAATCTCATAAAAACCCAATCTCACATAAACTCCGCCCCCATCTTTTCACTCCAATCTCATTCAACGAGAATCATAATCATAACCCTAAAAAAAATCTGCTCTTATTGATGCTTTTGATACACAAATCTATGATAAACTTGCTATGATCTTAAAACAAATCGGCTTCAAGATCTTAAATGATCTCGGGTAGGTACTTTAATTGTTCTGTTGAGTCCCTCTCTTCATCTGTAGCGTCATTCTGTGATGAGTCTTTCTGTTGTGTTTGGTTCAGGTCGAGGGTTTGTCTGAGGGAGTCTGGTGAGGTGTATTTGGTGAGGGTGGAGAGGATTTGAGAGATGTCAGTTTGATTTGTTTGTTTGTTTGTTTGTTTGAGAGAGGGATTCCAGTGAGAGTTTGTGGGAGGGAGTCGGTTTAGAGTCTAGGATGGGTGTGTGGGGACGAGAGGGTGTGAGACGAGGGTGTATTGGGTTTGGAGTGTGTTCTGGTCGAGAGAAATATGGGGGAGAGAGTCTGTTGTCTTTGTGGGAGGGAGTTGAGGGATGAGAGGGTGTGAGGGTCCGAGAGTGTGAGGGTCAGTAGTCGAGAGAGTGAGGGTGGGTAGGTTGTACGAGAGGGTTGTCGAGTTTGTGAAACTGTTGGTGGCAGTCAAGAGGTTGTGTTTGGGGGTTGTTGGTCAAGGGGACGTGACGAGGGTTGTGAGAGAATGGGTCGATGAATTGTGGGTTTGGGTAAATCGAGAGTGTGATGTGGGTTTGATGAGTGTTGAGTGTGGGGTGAGTCGGGTCTATTCCGAATAGAAGTGTCTATTTTTAAAAAAAATCTATTCGGAATGCTTTTCAATTCGGAAGTTTTTCCTATTCGGAAGATTTTCCTATTCGGAAAGATTTGACTAATCGGAACTTTTGGTCTATTCGGAATTTTTGGTCTATTCGGAATTTTTGGTCTTATTCGGAAAGTTTGGTCTTATTCGGAAAGTTTGGTCTATTCGGAATTTTTGGTCTATTCGGAACTTTTGGTCTATTCGGAAAGTTTTTCGTCTATTCGGAAAGAAATAGCCTACGCGGAATATTTAGTCTATGCTGAAAGATTTTCTATGCGGAAAATTTTCTTTTGATGACACCTTACCCGTTTATGACGAAGAGCATGCGAACATGGTACATTGTAATGTGGTTTATGATGTATATGCTGATGAAATGCCACATATTGAGCATTCTGAACCTAATTACGACAAACATGAGATGAAAAGAGTGATAGAAATACCACTTCTGATTCATCCGATGTAAGTCATAATGGGGGATAAAGTGTTCAAAATGCTAAACATCATGATAATTGTCTTATAACTGCTTCTTTGAATGCTTCTGATTCCAAGATTAGAGAGCTGGAAATGATTGTAGCTCAACAATCAAAAGAACTTGAGGATGCCAAATTAGAATTTTCCAAGAAAACGGACAAATTTGAAACATATTTTGAAAAGCTTGAAAAGTTAAACGTTGTTCTTGAAAGAAAATTGGATCAAAAAGTTTTAGATTCTAAAGCTGAAAAGGATAATCTTTTGAAACAAATTCAACTGCTAGAATCTAAGTTGGCATCCCAAAATAACTTGCTCAAAGAGAATGAGACTTTAAAGGCTCAAGTACAGGAAAATGTCTTTGCCATAGCTGTATTGAGAAACGAATTAAGGAAATCTAAAGGAACTAGTGTGGACACTAAGCTTGAAAAACCATCAATCTTGGGGAACCCGGCTACAAATCAGTTCATTCGACAACCGACTGCATTTAGATCCGAGCGACCTCAATCCTCGAGACCGCGGTTTGCCTCCCAAGTTGACTTGGTTCATCTTTCTAAACCAGTCACTCCAGCAACTAGGCCCAATGTGACCAAAACAGCTTTAGAAAGACCTAATCACATGCTTGCCTCTAGTTAATCTAAAAATACTAAGACCACGTCTAGAACTAGGTCAAATGACGTTTGCCATAAATATGGTCAAAGGGAAGCTAAGTAAAAGACACATGTAAGAGATAACAATGTCAAACCTAGTCAGATGCCTTCTAGATTACCCAACACTGCTAACCGTAGCATGTCATCTCCTAGGAGCATCGATCAATCATCTAGGAATTACTCGGACATTAAATATGCTACTTGTAAAACATGTAGAAAATGTGTCTTTACGGCAAATCATGACTCTTGTGTAAAGAAATTACTTAATGAGGTGAACTCCCGTGCTAGACTTAAATCCCAGTGGATAGCTAAATTCAAACCCATTGGTAAAGTTTGGCGCCCCACTGGTAGAACTTTCACTCTTGTAGGAAACGAGTGCCCTTTAACTAGGATAGTCTCCGATTCTACTAAGACTGCTAGGGAGGAAATTGAACAGGATGATACATCACTTAAGCCTGAACTTAAGGTTTTCTATAAACGGAAACGTTTGCTAGCTAAGACAAGTGAATCATCTACTCAGGTCGCCTCTGGCACAAGGGAAGACAATTGTGAACCCCCACTTGCTTCTAAAATAGATATCGCTAACCCATTTCAAAGCATGCAAATTCCTAATGAGAATGTAGGTACCAATGTTGATGTTCCAAAAGAACGAAGCGGTCCAATCATTGTATATCATTCAACTAAGGACACTCTCAGAGATTGGCTACGGAAGAAGCAGATATCGGAGAAACAAGTGTCTCAGGAGATTCAGGTTAAGCTTACCAATGTAGATGACTTACAGTCACATTATAGTCTGTAACTCGATCATCAAAGAAAGGAAAGTTTATCACCGATGATAAACTTATCCTCATTAACGAGAAATTAAATTTTATCGGACGCGAGCTTACATTAAAACTATTCAAAAGCTTTAAGCTCGTGTAAATGGCGTATAATTATATTTCAGATTATGCCCCGGACTTCAAGGAAAGGAAAGTTTATCACCGATGATAAACTTATCCTTACAACGAGAAATTAATTTTTCTCGGGCATGAGCTAATATTAAAAACATTCGAAGTTTTTAAGCTCATGCACAATGACTTACAGTTAAAATATTAGACTGTAACTCGGACTTCAGTTTTAGGAAAGCTTATCTTTAAAGATAGCTTATCCTCGTAACGGGAAATTAAATTTTCTCGGTCATGAGCTTGTATTAAAACATTCCAAGTTTTAAGCTCAGAAAGGAAAGTGTATCTTTTAAATAAGAGAACTTTACCTCATAACGAGAAATTCATCTTTCTCGGTCATGAGCTTTACGTTAAAACATTCAAAGTTTTTCAAGCTCATGAAAACGACTTCTAAGTAAATGTCAACTTAGGACTCGTTCTTCAGTTAAAAGGAAAGTTTATCGCCGATGATAAACTTATCCTTAACAACGAGAAGTTTACAACTTCTCGGACTTGAGCTCGTTTTGCAAGATATTAAACATCTTAAGCTCAAGTAATTGGTTTTCAAAACGTTGAACACAATTTTTCAAGAATTTCTCAAAAAGGTTTTCTAAATCTTTCAAAATTGTGTGTTCAAAAAATGTTTTGATAAAAAGAGCATTTCTTCTGGAATCGATAATATTTACGATACTAGAAATGTCATTCAATAATGACACGGGGTTGTAAATAAAGTTCGAGCAGAAGTTCAAATGTTTTAAAACATGCTCAAAATGGTTTGCTATTATTTCAGATAGTAACCCGTTTTTCATACTCAAGTCAAGCATTTCATCGGAAAGCTTTGACTCAACAACGGGAATTAATTTTCTCGGGCATGGTTTACTTTATAACCATGTAAGGGATTGTGTTTACGTAATAACACAATCTAACACGAATATATGTACATGTCAGTGCATTTATTTGTTAATACAAGAGAAATCTTGTTTTTATGAAGTTATCATCTCCACCAACCGTAGCAACTTACAATTGATATCTACATAATCGACGATGCGACTACTCAAACGGTGACTACAGCTCTTTCAATAGTACACGGGTCAACAATTGAGGGGGAGCAATTGTCCAGCATTTAGAATCTTTAACGCCGAAGGTGCCAAGTTCACATATTGGTGTCAAGACAACGATATCAATCGTACACATAGAGTCAAGATATAACTTCAGACATGACGAGGTGACCAAAATTCGTGAACAAGAACCACGTGATTCTATCATATGATGTTCTCCATCATTCAGGTCCAACCTCGTCTATTGCTAATCTTGTGAATATATTATCATATATGATCTTTGCACGTGATAAATACCTTACACTTGTGTTTAAAAGGTATTTTGTTTACTTTTCAAGTACACCCTCATTAATTTGAGGGGGAGCTTGTGAAAATCATGAAGATAATAGGATTTGCATTTTTCTTCCCAAGTTTTCTTAAAATTTCTATTAAATCAATTGATATTAAAAACATCGATTGGGTTAATATTTTTAATATGGGGGGGGGGGATGTGATTTAATATGGGAAATGATTAATCACAAATGGTTTGACTTAACGTGATAGCTTCTCCCGACATGTGCGAAATGTTTTCGGATATCGTAGCATATGTTAAGGGGGAGCAAATGGATTTGCACTTGAAAATGGATTTCATGGTGACATACACTTACCCAAAACATCTCTATTCACGAGGTGAAGATTGTGGTGACATAAGGATGGTAGGATAGGTTAAAGTCCAATGATTCCTCTAGAACCGGAGGAATCTTCCCAAGGACATTCCATAGCTAGAATTAGTAGTCCTTAGGAAAGATGGAGAAAGATTGTGAACGTAGCTGAATGCCGACCAAGTACTTAAGTTAGCACTGGAACAATCACAACAAGGTGCTAGTTATGTCGTATTGGTAAGCATTGAAGGGGTTGAAGAATGAAAAAGAATTGTATAGATAAAGGGTGAAAAGAAAGAAGCCCTCCTTACAACCTTAGGCAGAAACCGGGTCAATACATATGCTATTGAAATCATTTTTTCAATGATTCTCGATATTGAAGATAGACATCATGGACCCAGTGATGCAATGCACAACCCATCCCAGCTAACTCAGATATCTCTTAAAAGATATTTGTTTTACTCACACGGAGACAACGCATTATCTATTGATTTATTCACTCCGAATAAATTGGTATTGAAATGGTGGCACTCCTCTCCAGCCTCCGATCACTAAAATCCAAAATGCACGATCGAGTCTAGAGCCATTTGAGATCATCAAATATCTCATTAGGACACACTTTCATAATTCCTTGCTTCTTCACACACTGTGAAAAGTAAGACAGATTTTAAGAGTCCTACGCAAAATCTTCATGATCTTGCCTGAACATCCGAGTGATACGAAAGTATTTACAATGAAGATGGAAATCCTTGAGCGAATATCAAAAAGATCATGGTAGGTGACTTGTGCGATTCTTTATGAATCAAACTTGTGATAACTGGAAAGCAACAATGGTTTAGTTCTTAACTGAATTTAAACATGTTCCAGGCCTCTACGCAATATCTTAGTGATCTTGCCAGAACACTCAGAGTGACACTCTATAGTGTTCAAAGTGATGAGTGGAAATCCTTCTAGTGTTAACCTCAAACAGCACTTGGTAGGTAACTTGAAAGATTCTATACGAATCAAGCTCGTGACAACTGGAAAGCAACGATGGTACGGTTCTTAATTGAATTTCACTTGTTCCAAGAACATGAATTGACGGCTTCAAATCATGCGGATAATATTATCCCAATGATTCACTCTTTATGTTCGTAGTCAGCTTTGGACAGTCGAATAAATAGAGCGGGTTTACCCGCGAAATCTTGTCAAGGAGGTTCTTAATTGAAACTACCTGTCACAAGTACGATATTTTATATCGTCCAAGGTCTTCACCGACCGGAGGTAAAATGCTACCGAATTAGAATGAAATGTTCAAAGCCATTTCATCTGTGTATATGTTTTGTTGCTAACTGTCTTATGCAACGTAACAAGAAGGTGGCATTGCGGTGTACTATCCGAAAAAAAGTCGTCCTCGCATGCTTATACTTTATGAACTTAACTTCAACAAATTTAAGAAAGTCTAAAAGTAAAGTCTTCCGCTGTATCAAACTCTGAAGCTTTCAAGAATTTATAAAGGTGTAAGTATGTGGAACATAAAGTCACGAGGAGGCAAATTTCATGAGTGATGAATGCACAAGGTCAAGGCAAGGAAACATGCTCAAGACTAAAGTCAAAGATCTCATCAGCACATTCACAAGAACAAGATCGAAGACTCAAGCATAGTATGATAGGTTTAAGATTTTGTAAAATGGTGTGACCTCCCTTAGGGGGAGATTGTTGGAAATACGTTTTTCCAAAGAAAGTCTCGGTCACATCATTAACAACATAGCTAGCTAAAGATCACGAGCAATAGACTATTTAGGATATCGTAACTTGGAGTGACCTCCCTTAGGGGGAGATTGTTGAAAATACGTTTTTACGTATTTAGAAAGGATCGGTCACTCCAATGACTTATACGTAGTATGGGATCGTGATCCATTATGCTAAACAGTATAGCCCACCAAGCCCACATGTAGGGTGGCTATATATACCCCTCCTAGCATGTTAGGAGGGGTTGGTCATTTGTGTTTTCACTTCTCATTTAATCAACCTTCTTAGTCTCTCATTCTCTCCTTTCTCTCTCTACCTTTCTCTCTCTAGTTCTTCCATTTCCCTTTCATTTCTTTAGATAAATCATACATTGCTAAATCCTAAGAAAACATAGACCTACACATATTTTAGCTAAAATCTTTGTAATTTCTTTTTATAAATATAAGTTGGTATTTTCTGAAAATTGTGATTCCTTTTATGTTTTTATAAAAGTTTGGTGTTTGATTAGCTAAAGTCTGAGTTCCATTTATCTATTTGTTGAGTTTTGAGGAAAGGATTTTGAGTTTTAAAACCCTTGTTTTCAAAAATTAGTGTTTCATTGTTTTTGGTTCACCCTTGTGTTTGTTGATCTTAGCAGGTAAAAGGAAGCTAGTGGTTGTTCTGCTACCACTTAAGCTCAATCAATCCAAAGCATGGATGTATATTTTGGAGGTGCATATCTCTAAACTTTGTTACTTTTCTGAATATTTTGTGTTTTGTGATGAATATGAGTATTTGTTTGTGAATCTGTGATGTTGTGGTTGGATCTTTTTATTTGAAGGTTGTTTGTTGTTATTGAGTTGATTTGAGTCTGGTTTATGGATTGAATCTAACATTGCCTTTGAAAAACTGTTAAATCAGTGATTTAAGGGGTGTTTGGTTTTACTGCATATCCTAGAATTGGGTTAACTTGAGTAGATGTGAGTTGGTATTTTGTGTTTGTTCTTGTTAGTATTTTGTTATTCGTTACTTATCTGCAAGTTTTGAGGTTTGTATCACATAAATCCAACAAAAGGCCATAAAATCTGTTTAACTTGTTGTTATTGACTTAAATTTTGTGGACACCTAGATCTAAGGGTAGAATAGGGTTAACAAGTGCTAAATCTAAGTTAATGCAACCAGTGTAGGAGATTTAAGGTGTTGAAATTTGATCTGTGGTCATTTATTTCAGCAAAAGGGTTACATGTTTAAGCTTTGATCTGTCTCTAATCTTCGAATCAGTGTATGAAACAAGTTTATTTGTGCTTATTGGAGTTTATTATAGCTTGTGTATGCATATGGTTCAATTTGGTTGGTTTATTATTGCTTAATCTACTTATTTCTTCATAACTACTTATTTTTCATGTCTGTGTGATATCTGGGCACTGATTGATTAAACTGTATCATTTGGCTGAGTGATTTTGTGATTTCTTGCTTGTTTATGACTCCTTACAACTCACTGGTTGTAAGGGTGCCCTTGTTATCAATTGAACCCGAGTAGATCTCTCAATAATTAAAGGTCAAATAGTGAAAGCAGTGGGAACTCCTTTCCCGTGCTGCTAGCCACTGCTAGTGTTAATTTGCAAATAGCTTATCAATAAGCTGTTCTTGCTTATTTAAACATGCAACAACTTCAATTTGGTAATAGGTGCTCATCATTTGACCCATTTGTTCATTTTGGAGCATTTGGGTGGTTGACTTTTAGGTTTTACTAGAAAACCAACTCCATTGACTTTTACATAAGTGCTTATCAATTCATTCAGCTTATTTGGCTTAGCTTATTGAACTTTTCTTTATTGTTTTGGCTTATTTAAGTCATTTAGAGTCTTTTTCAAGTTGAAGCAAGTTCTGAGGTGGTCTAAAACTCTAAGTCGACTATTTTGTCGTTTAGTGGATTTGTACTTTGCTTATTTCTGGCTTATTGGTTGTGATTTTTCAAAATTTCTTTTCGCAGATCTCTTAGGCATCTCAAAAGAAGGTTGTGTGTCAAATTAGAGCTTATGGCATTGGCTTATAGCTTAATGGGCCAAAAAGCCCATTAAGAATAAGATGTTGTACATTTAAGCTGTGATAAGCTCACATTCAGCTTTTGGGCCTTCAAACTTTTGTGTCTAGAATTGATATTTAAGCAAGACTGGTGATTTTCAGCTTATTTGGTTAAGGTTGATCTTATTGGGCCAAAAAGCTCATTTCATTTGCACTGTTTTGTTTTTAGCCCATTTGGGGGGCCATTAGGGGTATTTTGGTAATTTCACTTTCATTTTCTGTTTATTTAGGTTAAAACAAACTAGTTTGCAAGTTTTTAGAAATTTTTATAATTTTTGGATTTTTAATATTATTTTAATATTATTTTATTATTTAAATTAGTTTATAAGATTTTTGCAACTTTTACATGTTTCCTAGGTCAAACTCATTAAGTTATGATTTTTAAAACTCTTAGATTACGTTTCTCATCTATTTATTAATTTTTAGAATTATTTTAATATTTTAATAGTTTTTAATCATTTAAAAATAGTTTTCATTAGTTTAAAATTTCATCAAAATACTTTTTAGTCTTATTAAGTCATTTTAGAGGTTTATAAAGTGAAAAATCTTTATTTGGGCTTTTTATTAATTATTTGGATTTTTAGGGCTTTAATTAGCATTTAAAAATTATTTAATTAATTTAAAGGTTTGAAAAAGTTTTGATCATTTGTAAACTCTTAGTTTATTTTTAGCAATTTTTAATAATTTTTTGGGAATTTTTAGAATTAATTTTATTTTGTCACTTTTTACGATTTTTAATTTTGTCGTCGTAGTATAATTTTATCGTATCCGTCTTTCTCTTTTCTCATCTTTTCTTTCTCAATATTAATCTAAAATCATTACGAATTATTCACACACATATACCTCCTTGGGGAACGAACTTTGAACTTCATTGGGTCATTAGTGTTTGATTTTCCTAAATCGACACTTAATACTTATCGCTTTTACGCCTTTTTCCTAAAGGGTGTAATTTACCACAATCATTTTGGCGCCGCTGCCGTGGAGGTGTGTCGTGATTAATTTGTTCATTTTGTTTTTAATATCTAACCATAAATTGTAAAACCACGGCATAATTGCATCCTTAATTCGGGGACGAATTTTTTTTTAGAGGGGAAGAATTGTAAAACCCGTATTGAAAATCCTCTTATATTAAATACGCGTAGTCTCAGCTTTAACCTTAATTAAACTTAAACAGTAATTACGCAGTCTCAGTTTTATTCAAATATTACAAATAAATAACTATTCAGAAAATAATTATTAAGTTTCAGAAAATAGTATGTATGTATTATTTATTATACAGAAAAGGGTATTATGTTTCAGAAAATTGAAACACGAGAAATATAAATACGTATGCGTGATAATCTATAAGTGTCTAAAAATCAAACGGAAAACTTATATATATATTTAAGGGTGGCGGTTTGGTTTAATAAACAAAGAAAGAAGTGGACCATAGGGCCCGATCCATTTCACAGTAAACTAACAAGAGCCTTTTGTTAAATAAAGCTTCGTATCATTTTGTAGCGGATGAAAACTTCACACAAAAATAGAATATTCGACTGTCTTTACATATGAAATTTAATTATAGTTGATTGACCCACAATTAATGAATTCATAAGAATTTTCCTAATTAAAAGTTCAAATGCGTGTATTTTGAATAGTCAAAATATCCATGCCCGTTTTATACGCTGTCAAACATATCTTCTCTAAAATATCCGCAAATTACAACGAGAATGTTGGCAAGATTTCTATATAATAGGATCTTCTCTTATACTCCTTTCGAAATCTTTCAATCCAAATTATAAACAAGTACCAAATCATAAACAAGTCTGCTTAAATATTCTTACGTTAACCAGTCTCGTTTTGTGTTTTGTTCGGGTTGCGGTTCGTGTTTAGACTCTATTTTGATTCATGTGAAGGAGAACAACAGAACCGAACAAAGAACCAGCAAGTCTTGATTCACATCGCCTTGGTTGCGTGATGGTAATATTCGGTTCATGTTCGGTAGGTTCGTGTTGGTCTCATTCGTCGGATCTTCACGTCTGGTACGCGGTTAGTTGATCATGTGTCGTTGGCTTTAAGTTCGATCAAGCCTCTTGTATTCTTAGCAACAGTGTTCACGTCTCCATCTCGAACTATAAACGTTAACCATTGAGTTGGCATTGGCTAGAATTTTGAGGTTACACGCGGGCTTCGGTTTCGATCACATCCCGTTAGACACTGGTGTTAGTGTTCATTTTCGGTTTCGATCGTCTATCGCTACAGTCTGGAGTTAGTGTTCTTGTTCGGTTTCGATATATCGTATTGTCTCGGAGATACACTCATATATTCAGATTTGCTTCTTAACATTGAGCTCTAACTCATCTCGTGTATCATTAAACATGTCTTGTAAAACATGGCTTAATCCCTTATACAAGTTAAATCAGATTGGTTATCCACTACATGTTTTGAAGGATGATGATATGTATAAATTGAAAACAAAGAATAGGCATGAATACATGCATACTTTCTCATGTATCAAGTTGTTTATACTAAACCCAACATTTAATATATTTTATTGAAGTGTCTATAAGGAAGAATGTTATGTTTTCAAATTGTCTTTTTAATGAAACTGTATTTGAGTCAAATAATTAAATAGTTACTATTCCGTCAGTAAATTGTTTAGTTTGTATTTTTAAGGTATTGGTAAATTTTATGTAGACTTGTTGATGAGGAACTTAGATTGGACTTTCTTTAAACGTAGAGATTAACTAAGGTACGGATATTCCTATATTTCTACTAGTATTTGCCTCTTTCGTTTTAATTGATCGTACGGATTTTTCGTCCTTTCAGCAAGGACTTCTTTTTTATGCATGATTAGGATTTTCCGTCTGCAGCCAAATGTTTTTCCCAGTACATGTTATAAATTATATAAAATTGTTTTAATAACTACGATATTGCCTGAGCCTTATATACAAGCATGACCAGTCAGTAGTACTAGTTACGGAGGTACCGTAACCATGACACTTGAGGCACCGGTGTCGTGACTCACATGAAGGAGAGTGATATCATGCATCTTCCCACTCATGTTCAGTTTGGCCATTTTATCAGTATGTTTAGTGGGGCGTATGGATGCATCCTAGGCTTATCAGATTACAAGTTATCAGGGTGAATGTAGTGTGTGCTCTACATCCTTCACATTGGAGCTGATCCCTCCACCCAACACAGTATTTAGAGGTCACCCATCTACAGTTATTTAGAGGTCACCCCTCTACAGCATGACGAGGTCACCCCTCCAGTTATTCATGCACCGTTGTTACAACACATGTCACACCACACCACGGCGGAATATGGGGCGCGAGTATGGATATCATCACAACATGGCGTGTCTATAGAGATAACTAAATGAAATAATAAATCTTATAAAATGGTGACACAAATGTCATGGCAATATCTCAAAAATGCAGGAGTCTAGGTAAGTAGGTAACAGTCCTACCACTTACCCGAGACAAACAATTAACATAAACAAAGCAAACATATAGGTGTCCACAGTATCACATATTAAACAAACAAAAGAAGCTAAGAAGGAACGGGGATCTCCTTCTAAATGCATTCCTACGCAACTCCAAATCCTAGCCACTTATGTTCTCACGCTTAACCATAATATCACCTGAAAGAGACACTAAAACACGTGAACATAAAGTTGGTGAGAGTCATAGGTTTAGCCTCCAACCTCAAATCAGTTATAATAAGCTGTGAATAACCACCAACAATAAAAATATATGGACAATGTGCTACAAATGTGCATTCACAACTAGCATTCAAGATTAATCATACCAAACCAATTCTAAGGCTCTAAGCCTTACCAAACACCATGGTCCCATAGGCGCCCATACACCTATGAACCAATCCCAAGGCCCCGCCTTGTCAACATCCCCTTGGTACCAAGTCAAATCACAAAACAATCATGAATCAATTAGCAGTTAACCACATAAGTATACACAAGTCCATCATAAAACATTCACAGCAACAATTTACAAAACCATAATGAGTGTCTCTTCCATCCCATCTGGAAGCCAAAATCAATAAAAGATATGGGACTATGAAACTCACCTGATCAAGCTTCTCCAAATATCCACACTCTAGAGAAAATCTAAACACACAAACATATACAATCAAGACATGAACCACATACCAAAATGGCTCATCAATCTATGATGGATATATAACCTTATCCTATAACTTAACCTCATTTACGTGATATAAGCATCCCATTACACCCATCTATAAGCCCTTAACATAGTTAAGTTTATAACCCGTCCCGTTAACATTTTACCCAAAACAGTCCCGTTTTTCATACTTCAAATTATGGGTCGAACACTCCCTTAACCAAAATAATATGTCCTGTAAAAGAAACCCTATGTCCTTACATGTGTTATCTAACTCTCTTATTTGGCCGCAATCTTAAAGCTACTGTTAAGACCTTTATATATATATATATATATATATATATATATATATATATATATATATATATATATATATATATACTTTTACCTATCCAGAATTTACTGATTCTGAACATATGAAAAGTTGGTAATGATCAGAGGGTCTTACACTATCCCAATTGATTATCCCTCTTCCAGATATCTTATATAACATATAAACTAACTCTCATGTTTGTTTGAAAGTCCAATTGTACTCCTAAGTACACTAACTACCTTAAAACATTAAATTAAACCCGACTGATTTCAAAACTGTTTTGAGCTCCGACTGTTGTAACCTGTTTTTGACCCGCTTCCCGAACTCCAATTCAGTTCTTGTTTGTTGCATTTGAAAGCCAATTCAATTACCTATCCATGGAATACAAGATCGCAATCTAAAAGTTTGTAGAACTCTAGATATGATCAATACAATGGACCAAAAATTCTACGTAGTTTTTAATTACGAATTTAATTAAACTAACCTAATTAATTATTCATAATTTATTCAATCACAAGCCCTAATTATTCTAATCATTGTTATATCATTATAATACATATTTTATAATAAACTCTAAACTAAATCCATCATATAATGATTAAGAATGAATTGAAAACAATTAAATTAAAAAGAGATTGAAGGTTTTTACCTTAAGAATAATGGAAGACACAAAAATTTATGAAGAACCCTAAAACACAAAAAAAAACATGTCGACCCTTTGATCTCCAGGGATTATGTTTGTTTTTTTATCTTAGTTAACACTTTATATAGTTAAAATACTAATCCTAACCCAAGTATAATTGCCATATATAATTTCCCTACTTTTTCTCTTTTTCTTTTCCTTTTTTTACCTAACCGTCCTATGCACCTTATATTTCGTTTTTTTTATTTTTATTATTAATAATTGTATTAATAATATTACCTTAATTTTACTTAATTTATTTCAGCTCCAAAAGCCTCTAAAACCTCAAAACCGTAAAACTAGTCAAATTTACGCGTATACCGTAAAAGACGTAAAATATACAGTTTTATAAAAACTCTTAAAATATGAAATAAAATAATTAACTAAGTCCTAAATAGCTTAAAACCATCCCAAAAAATACTCTCGTGACTAATTACCTCATCCGAGACCTCTAAATGTTTAACGTTAAATCGTAAGAATACGATTTTCTATAATACATATACGTATACGTAAAACCACTAAATAACACTATGTTATTTCATAGTCACTACTATGTGAGCTCATTAACATGAAAAATCACACATCGTTTCACTCACAAGGTACCCCGTACCCGGAAACGATGTCGAAACCACACTCTATTCACACCAAATAACACGTAAACACATAAAGACACACACCATCACGAGATATGCACAAAAATAAAACTAAGAGACGAACCTCAAAACCGCGGTTGTCACATCACTCCCTCCTAATAGAAATCTCGTCCCGATATTTACTCCTTAGGATCAGTCACATCATTAGAAAATAACTGAGGATACTTGTTCCTCATGAACTCCTCCCGTTCCAAAGTGAACTCGGGTCCACGTTTCAAATTACATCTAACTTTAACCAACGGTATCTTACTTCTCTTTAGAGTCTTAACTTCACGATCCATAATCTATACCGGCTCTTTAATAAAACGAAGGCTCGTATCTATTCTAATATCATTTAACGGTACCTTCAAGTCTATCCTTGCTAAAAATTTCCTCAAATTCGACACATGAAATACATCATGCACACTGCTCAACTCTTCCGGTAATCTCAACCTATAATCCACTAGTCCAATCCTTTCAAGGATTTCAAATGGACCCACGAATCTAGGTGCTAAATTCCCTTTCTTTCCTAACCACATTACTCTTTTCCATGGTGAAACCTCTAGCATAACCTTACCTCAAATCTTAAATCCCAACGGCTTATGCCTCTCGTCCGCATAGCTCTCTTGTTGGTTCTTTGCCATTTTCAACCTCTACTTAAGCACTGCCACCACCTCCATAGTTTTCCGATCCACCTCCGGTCCAATACGTTGGCCGCTTCTAACTTCATCCCACCGTAACGGTGATCCACCTCATCTCCTATGAATTAACTCCAACAGTTTATACTACAATTCCTATCCCCGGACCTAACGACTTCTCCTCTACAGATTTTCCATCATTCAAAAGTTCTCCCAACCTTAATCACATCCAATGGTATATGTAGGATTGCACAACCAAAAGCTTCCCATAACATTCACATGAAACATGTCATCACCGCCCCACCTCATCCTTGCTTTCCCATGCTCGACACCAAGTAACTAGCCATCCTTCATACTAATAGGTGCTACACCTTTTCTCTAGGTGAACGTTCCATTGTTCATGACTGCTAACCTTGACTCTAATGGTTTTCCTTCCAAATATCCATCTATTACCTTGACAACCCCTTGTTTCCTCTAGCTATTCTTCCTCACTGCTACTTTGCTTGACTTTTCATAATCCTAACTCCATACCATCTTCTATCTCAACTTCTGCCTACAAATGAAATGATCCTCTTCCGTTCCATACACTCTTATCAATGAGGAATACGATCCTCTTACTGATAACTCTCTCGTGTAGAAGATTTCTTCCTAACGAAACACACTCTCTGACATCTCCAAACCTCACGCCAATGCTCTTAGGCATTTCTCTTAACTATCCCTATAGCATGATCATAC
Organism: Glebionis coronaria; assembly: GCA_025667525.1. NCBI lineage: Eukaryota > Viridiplantae > Streptophyta > Magnoliopsida > Asterales > Asteraceae > Glebionis > Glebionis coronaria. The sequence continues at coordinate 188,283,662 of CM046879.1, read as the reverse complement.
CAACCATTTTTCTATTAATGGTATCACATGCTTACATCCCATCGTCCCTTTTCTCCATATGATTATCCAAGCCACACAACATAATGTCGACGCGTTCTCCACTTTAGAAAACTCAAGTCATGCAACTTACATCCTTCATTCTAACCATCCAAACACGTCATCCATATAGCTCACGTTTGTCTCATCTTCACATCCTTCCTCTTATTCCACGTCTCATCATCCATGCTTTCCTTTCTCGGATGGTACTTGGCCTTGCAATTCTCATCGCCACTTACTTCATCCATCATCTACGCCTAATGTTCGATCAAGAAGATTGAATGTGTGTTGGAGATGTTCATGATCCGTATAGATCATTCTCTACGTCTCGTACACCAAATTCCTCTAACATTCTAGGTATATCTAACAACCCAGTTCCGCTATCTAAGTCTTGTGTAGTCCTTCCAAACCTTCAGTTCCTACAACGTATAAGCAATCATCTTCCTTTGCCATCCTCGCACGCATCCAAATTCTTGCTCCACGTATCGTCATGCTTCACGAATTCGTCCAGTCCTTTCGATAATGTCAAGACCGGCTCATCACCCATTCTAGTTCTTTAGCTTCCAAAACGCTTCTTCATCTTGTTTCGCTTCTACCTTGGTTCCAACTTAACGCCATCATCTCTAACTACTCATCCTGGTAAACTTAATTCTAAAACTCGCCCTTGAAGACCTTACGTATAATTCCCTTTCCTAAATAACCCCAAAACCAACTCATAATTAGCCTCACTCTCTTTCTTAGACTTTGAGTAGATCAACATATCGTCGATACTCCCGTTGACAACTTGTCTGTATACGGTCATGAATACTCGGTTTATTGGCTTCATGAAAACCGCTAGTGCTTTAGTAAAGCCAAATGCATAATCGTAGGCCCAAAGCTTCCATAAAACATTCTTATCCATTTCTACTACATCATCCTTGCATCCTCTCTTGACGGCAATACAAACAAATTTCTACCTCGCTCTACTCGGTAAATTCTACACACATTCTAAAAGATCGAAACTCCCTCTTATCAAACCTCCCAACCGCTTTCCCATCACATTTTCTACTAGGCAACTCAACATTTATCTTGCATCCCTTGCTATTTATTCTAACAACTATTGCCCTTAAAATCATTCTATCAATAGCACCTTGGAAACATCACATCCCCTTTCAACATTCTCTATGACACGTTACTTGTGCCAATATCCATACTTTATACAAATATCTATTCATCTACCTTAGCATTCCAAAGAGACCTCATGAGCACATTAGTTCATCTACGAACTTCTAACTATTTCCTCCTCATTAAGGGCATTCCAACCATTCTTTCATGACCACCTACTAAATCGTGTAGGCACAATCAAGTCTTCCATATGACTACCTCAACGCTCCCAATCAATACCAAACCAAAACTGCATCCTGAATCCACCAGATACGATCAACGAATCAAACCAACGGATAACTAATGACATTTCACGTGCATGAGTTAAAACAGACCAAAACCACAAAACTCAAAATAAAACTCAAACCCGAAACATGTATCAATTCAAAATGACCTTTGAAAACAACAACCGACCCAAGAAAAACCCAACGAAAAAAAACATATTACAACCCGCGACACATTATTTAATAACCTTGCACAAAGGATTTTTTTTTTCAAAAATAACTTTTTTCTACCTCACCACATCTATGGGAATTAAACAATATACCACCAACCCTCTAGATGATCTCAAGGCTCAACTCAAAGACTAGATACCCTGAACACCCTAAATCATAAGTTTAAAACTACTATTCAAAACTCAACCTTGAACCCGACACTCGTACAAAATGTTCGACCAAGCTACTGTCCTCCCATGACTATACTTTCTGAATATTGGAAAAGTACGTTCCGAGTACACAATTTTAGGCTTTTTAATCACTCAAAAAACTTTAAAAACGAATAAGTTATGACCAAAGCAATTTTTATACTAGTTGTTTTAAAAACTAAAGAATCATCTTAGTGATTTAACGTAATCTTTGTTAAATGAAAAGAATAAATGTATGTTAAATTTTCATGAACTCATTTTAGTCTTGTACTCTTAATTATAAACGATGTAAATCGGTTAAACTCACTTACATGAAATATTCAAGTAGAAAGTTTTATTTTACTTTACTTTAAGAAAGTATTTTAGAATTTTGAAATAAATAAGTATTGATTACATATTAAAAATAAACTATGTTACATTTCTTTGCAAACACGGCTCCTACACCTTACCTTTATTTTACTGCATACAACCAACTATCCAACTCCATAGTAGATTTCCAAGTGTTTTTCAATATATACGGACCAAAAGAAATGTAAGACTAAACATAAAAGATTTCATTATCCCAAATACATCCGAAGATATTTAAATAGACATAAAACCAAAAACACCATTTTAAAACGGACACGTGAAATAGGAACTCAAAGAATATGCTACAACGGACGTTGAATATCTAAAAAAGCGAGCTAGCAACCCTCCAAAGGATATGATCGATAATATTAGGGGATCATACATATATAGGCATATTAGGATACATATACTTAAATCCATCCAACATCTACTATACAAGCATGTTTTAACCCTCTTTCATGCAATCATACTTATGAATCCATTGAAGTTGTAGTACTTGTATAACTATGTTGGCCACCATACTTATACAATTACCCTTTCCGCAATGCACTCCCTCATATGATGACACTTATAAGAATCAATACAACACATAACACATACATCCATCAACTCACCTAAGCACATAACCATATAAACAATAAGGTCAAAAACTCCAACTATTAAAATAACATAGTCAAACTCCTGGAATACATAAATCTATAATCTAGCTAAAACAGCAAAGACAAAATCCAAAACGAAAACAAAATCAATTATAAGTCATGTCACCCATCAAAATGGAAACAGCTTAAAATCCTTCCTGTCCAAGTACTCCTAGTAACTCGAACCACCACATGATTCTTAAGGAACATGACCTAAACATCAAAAGAAAAATACTATACCTCAGGTACATAAAATAACTCAACAAAAGACAGAAATTACCATGTACCAAATTATGTACTATTATGTACAATTTAAGCAAAATACAACAATGACTAGCGTGGACGATTATGGTTCAACCCGCACTAGTCACAACCCGAAAAGAAAATAACATGTGGCTAAGTATGAACTACTATGGTTCAACCCATACTAGTCAAAACTTAACAAACATCGCAAGTAAAAACCAATAACATCAATTAATATCAAATGCACACATACTCCTATGACACCTATATGCAAGGACCCTTAAGCTATAGACTAGGCTACGAGACTAGGCAACCTAATTCTCTATAACCATTGTCTCTGATACCATTCTGTCACACCCCACCATGGCGGAATATGGGGCGCGACGTATGGATATCATCACAACATGGCGTGTCTATAGAGATAACTGAATGAAATAAGAAATGTCATAAAATGGTGACACAAATGTCATGACAATATCTCAAAATACAGGAGTCTAGGTAAGTAGGCAACAGTCCTACCACTTACCCGAGACAAACAATTAAAATAAAAAAAGCAAACATATAGGTGTCAACAGTATCACTTATTAAACAAACAAAAGAAGCTAAGAAGGAACGGGGATCTCCTTTTACATGCATTCCTACGCAACTCCAAATCCTAGCCACTTATGTTCTCACGCTTAACCATAATATCACCTGAAAGAGACACTAAAACACGTCAACATAAAGTTAGTGAGAGTCATAGGTTTAGACTCCAACCTCAAATCAGTTATAATAAGATGTGAATAACCACCAACAATAAAAATATATGGACAATGTGTTACAAATGTGTATTAACAACTAACATTCAAGATTAATTGTTGGAAATAAGAATTTAAAATATTTAGAAAGGATCGGTCACTCCAATGATATTGGGCTCGTGATCCAATATAGCCCATATAGCCCACATGTAGGGTGGGCTATATAAACCCCCCTCCTAGCATGTTAGGAGGGGTTGTTGAAAACTACCATTTATCAATTCAATCTTTCTTCTTCATTCCTCCCCTTTCTCTATCTTCTTTATCTCTTTAGGTTCTTCCATTTTCCATCCATCTCAATAGGTTAATCCATAACATGTCTAATCCTTAGAAAAACACGATCCTTCAATTGGTATCAGAGCCTAGTTGATTCTTCGGATTAACACGCTTTTATCTATTAATTTGGTGGTAAAAATTTTCCTCTTTCACTATTTTTTTAACTCTTGGTGTGACGTGTTCTCTTCCAATTTTCTTCTTATCAAATTTGTCTTTGTGAGTAGTAGTTTTATCTTTTTTTCAATTTTCTTCTTATATTGGTGTGACCTGTTGTTTTTAGTTATCAGTTTTATCAAATTGATAAGAACAGAAATTATGTTATTCACTTTCCTTATCAAATTTTTAATATCATTTTTTTATCACTTTTTGTCTCATATGAGTGTAATATAATTCTTCACATCAAGATCAACTTTTGTCTTGTCTAGCATATCATTTTTTTTTTCTCGTATTCATCAATTTTCCAGGTTTGTTCTTTGCGTTTTTCACATCCATCGGAAAGTATATGTTCTGCACATTCCGATCGCAATAACCCTCGGGTTCTACTTTGCGATCACTTTTTCAGATTCCCTTATTCCGACGTGTATTCCGATCGTACTTTGCGATCGTGATTGCGACGGGTTTAAGGTAAAGTGAGTCGAAACTCTGCCAAATTTTTATACACATTCCGATGGAAAATACTTTGAGTATTGCGATGGAGTAAGTTTTGTGTATTGCGATGGAGTGAGTAAGTATTGCGATGGAAAACTTAAACATTGCGATGGAAATTTTTTTAATTGTTATTGCGATGGAATAAAATATTGCGATAGAAATTTTGTTATGCGATGGTAGTGTATGAATATTGCAATACAACCAAAGTTTTAGACTCACTGTTTTAGACTCAAAGTTTTAGACTCGACAACATACAAAGCTTCGATCAACACATACACTCGACTCGACAGCTTCACAACACCTCGACACGACACAAAACCAAACCTACAGACACTCGACTGACTCAAAAAGACTCGCAAAGCTTTAAACACCCCTCGTCAAAACTGACTCGTTCTTCACCCAACACCAACGCCCACGCCACCACCCCCGTTTCCAAAACCTGTCTCGACCAACATCTCACGACTACAATACACTCTCTTCACTAAACTGACCTCACACAAAACTGACAAAACTCCACATTCACACTCAAACAACCTCGAAACCACTGGACTCTAAACTTCGACTCAACATCACACCACAGACCCACACCCAGACCCTCGTCTCACTCTAACACCTCTCCTCACCCACAAAAATCAACCTCGCAACACAACATTCTCCACTCTCACCCTCTCTCGAATCCTAACTAGACTCACTCAACACTAAAACAAAACACCCAACAGACTCACAAACCAAACTCTCTCGACTCGATCAAACTTTTTAATCTAGATCTCTGTTCTCTGTATTTTAAAACATCATCGACCGATCTAACACACACAGAAAACATAAAAAATCACCTACCCTAGATCATGGTCGTGATCTAAGACTATTCATACGGTCTTCTTGATTCTTCGAAGATCTCTGGCTCCCAAGTTTACTCCTGTTTCGAAAGTTACTTGTGGGTTATATCAGACCAAAAAGAAACGAATCATTGTGATTCGTGTAGGGTTATTCAAGAGCATAAATAGCTTGGATACTGTGAGAAATTAGGTTTAGATTGGGGTTATTTAGATTTAAGATTGGCTGAGAGATGGATAAACAAAAGGGAGGCGGTGGTTGAGGATAGAGAAGGTGACTGCGTTTTTTTTTCTTTAGACAGAGATAAGATTAGGGTTGGGGTGAGAAAAATTAGGCTTTCATTTGTATACTACTTATATCCAAGAAAATCAGACGGAGATAACAAGGGTGTTGTTTGGGAGTTGGTACTCACGCCACGTGGGTCTCCTATTGCCACGTTTTTTTCATTGTTATTTCCTTAAAATTGGGTGATTTGTAAAAATTGGGTGTATTTTTTTTTCTTTTAACAAATCAGAATTGGGCCACTCCTCTATTTAGGCTAATTGCAAATTTTAGCTATTTGTTTATATAACAAATGCTTTGTTTTAAATTTAGTTTCATTTACACAAGTTTTTTATCAACTTTATGTTAATTTATTAAATTTAAACAAAAATTTGTTAAGCTATTTTATATATAAGTGGACTCTGAAATATCGTGGCAAGGTGACGGAATTTATTTTGACGAGACCAAGAACCATTAATTTCTCAATCAGTAATCCGTCACGACATTGTTCATCGACATCTTTCATCGATATTCAATGGATTCATTAGATTCAACGTTTCAAGAGGGAGAATTGCATCAAGTGCAAGCCAACGCTAGAGAAAGTGGTATAACTTCATTTCGAATGCTTCAATATCATCTAGTTAATCTTTCACGGCTTCAAGGAGGGAGCGAATTTATGACAATCTTTGGTCAAGATCGTCATATATTCATCGACTCAATATTCACCACTTTGAGCCAACTCGCCGAGCAACTTAACAATGAAAACTTTAATCACTCTGCATCGGCACTTGCATATCAGACTCTTGTGACACAACTCACGCCTTTCCTCCAAGTCAATATCATCAAGTCTGAAAGTTCAGTAATTTGCCAATCATTTCTTCGAGATACAAATACCGAGCTTCGAGTTTTCCGTAATACAATTTTGAAACTCATGACATCGGTCTCGTCTTCGATTTATGAAAGATCTCGACTTCAGCAAGGGTATGATAATGGAGTGCAAGACTCTTCGATGCAAGAGGAAACTGGTCATACGGTTGAAAACTTGGAGCCTAACAATGCCAAGAACATGGAATCAGGAGGACAACATGATATCAGTGGCACGTCAGGGAATGTTCACGAGATCTCTTTTGATGACACCTTATCCGTTTATGACGAAGAGCCTGCAAACATGGTACAATATAATGTTGTTTATGATGTATATGATGATGCCATGCCGCATATTGAGCATTCTGAACCTAATTATGACAAACATGGGATGGAAAAGAGTGAAAGCAATACCACTTCTGATTCATCCGATGTAAGTCATAATGGGGGAGAGATTGTTCAGAATGCTATAGTACATCATGATAAATGCTTTATAACTGCTTCGTTAACTGATTCTGATTCCAAGATTAAAGAGCTCGAAACGATCGTAGCTCAGCAATCAAAAGATCTTGAGGATGCCAAACTTGAATTTTCTAAGAAAACGGACAAATTTCAAACATACTTTGAAAAACTTGAAAAGTCAAACGTTGTTCTTGAAAGAAAATTGGATCAAAAAGTTTTAGATTCTAAAGCTGAAAAGGATAATCTTTTGAAACAAATTCAACTGCTAGAATCTAAGTTGGTATCCCAAGATGAACTGCTCAAAGAGAATGAGACGTTAAAGGCTCAAGTACAGGAAAAGGTTTTTGCTATAGATGCGTTGAAAATTGATTTAAGGAAAAATAGAGGAACTAGTGTGGACACTAACCTTGAAAAACCATCAATCTTGGGGAAACCGCCTACAAATCAGTTCGTCAGACAACCGTACGTCAGACAACCTACTGCATTTAGATCCGAGCGATCACAATCCTCGAGACCGCGGTTTGCCTCCCAAGTTGATATGGTTCATCTTTCTAGAACAGTCACTCCACCATCTAGGCCCAATGTGACTAAAACAGCTTTTGCAAGACCTAATCACATGATTGCCTCTAATTTCCCTAGACATAGTCCAAAGAATACGTCTCAGACTAGTTCAAATGACGTTCGCCATACATTTGGTCTAAGGGAAGCTAAGCAAAAGACACAAGTAAGAGATAGGAATTTCAAACCTAGTCAGATGCCTTCTAGTTTACCCAACACTGCTAACCGTAGCATGTCACATCCTAGGAGCATCAATCAATCATCTAGGAATTCTAGATCTTACTCGGACATTAAATATGCTACTTGTAAAACATGTAGAAAATGTGTCTTTACGGCAAATCATGATTCTTGTATCAAGAAACTACTTAATGAGGTGAACTCCCGTGCTAGACTTAAATCCCAGTGGGTAGCTAAAATCAAACCCGTTGGTAAAATGTGGCGACCCACTGGTAGAACTTTCACTCTTGTAGGAAACGAGTGCCCTTTAACTAGGATAGTCTCTGATTCTACGAAGACTACTAGGGAGGAAATTGCAAAGGATGATACATCACTTAAGCCTGAACTTAAGGTTTTCTATAAAAGGAAACGTTTGCCAACTAAGACAAGTGAATCATCCCCTCAGGCCACCTCTGACACAAGAAAAGAAAACTGTGAACCCCCACATGCTTTTAAGATAGATATCGCTAACCCAGGTCAAAGTATACAAACTACTAATGAGAATGCAGGTACCAAAGTTGATGTTCCAAAAGAACGAAGCGGTTCAATCATTGTATACCGTTCAACAAAGGATACTCTCAGAGTTTGGTTGCTGAAGAAGCAGATATCAGAGAAACAAGTGTCTCAGGGGATTCATGGTTAAGCTTAATACTAAGGACTTATAGTCATATCACAGATTGTAACTCGTTCATCAAAGAAAGGAAAGTTTATCGCCGATGATAAACGTATCCTAACAACGAGAAATTCATTTTTCTCGGGCATGAGCTTATATAAAAAACATTCCAAGTTTTTAAGCTCATGCATCATGGCTCACATTCAAATCACAGTCTGTGACCCGGACTTCAGAGAAAGGGAAGTTTATCTACGCAACGATAACTTACCCTCAAAACGAGAAATTAAATTTTCTCGGACACGAGCTTACATTTAAACTATTCAAAGGTTTTAAGCTCTTGTAAATGGCTCCTCGTTAAATGACAGACGATGACCCAGACTTCAGAGACAGGGAAGTTTATCTACGCAACGATAACTTACCCTCTTAACAAGAAATTAAGTTTTCTTGGACACGAGCTTATCCTAAAACCATTCAAAGGTTTTAAGCTCGTGTACTAGGCTCTTCATTAAATATCAGATGATGACCCGATCTTCAAATAAAGGAAAGTTTATCACCGATGATAAACTTATCCTCAAAAACGAGAAATTAAATTTTCTCGGACACGAGCTTACTTTAAAACTATTCAACGGTTTTAAGCTCGTGTAAAATGGTTCATTGTTAAATGTCAGACATTGACCCGTTCTTCAAAGGTAGGAAAGTTTATCACCGATGATAAACTTATCCTTACAACGAGAAATTAATTTTTCTCGGGCATGAGCTAATAATAAAAACATTCTAAGTTTTTAAGCTCATGCACAATGACTTACAGTTAAATATCAGACTGTAACTCGGACTTCAATTTTAGGAAAGCTTATCTTTAAAGATAGCTTATCCTCGTAACGGGAAATTAAATTTTCTCGGTCATGAGCTTGTATTAAAACATTCCAGGTTTTAAGCTCAGAAAGTAAAGTGAACCTTTTAAATAAGAGAACTTTTCCACATAACGAGAAATTCACCTTTCTCGGTCATGAGCTTTTCGTTAAAACATTCAAAGTTTTTCAAGCTCATGAAAACGACTTCTAAGTAAATGTCAGCTTAGGACTCGTTCTTCAGTTAAAAGGAAAGTTTATCGCCGATGATAAACTTATCCTTAACAAAAGGAAGTTTACAACTTCTCGGACTTGAGCTCGTTTTGTAAGATATTCAAAATCTTAAGCTCAAGTAATTGGTTTTCAAAACGTTGAACACAATTTTTCGAGAATTTCTCAAAAAGGTTTTCTAAATCTTTCAAAATTGTGTGTTCAAAAAAATGTTTGGATAAAAAGAGCATGTCTTCTGGAATCGATAATATTTACGATACTAGAATGTTCATTCAATAATGACACGAGGTTGTAAATAAAGTTCGAGCAGAAGTTCAAATGTTTTAAAACATGCTCAAAATGGTTTGCTATTATTTCAGATAGTAACCCGCTTTTCATACTCAAGTCAAGCATTTCACCGGAAAGCTTTGACTCAACAACGGGAATTAATTTTCTCGGGCATGGTTTACTTTATAACCATGTAAGGGATTGTGTTTACGTTATAACACAATCTAACAAGAATATATGTACGATTCAGTGCATTCATTTGTTAAAACAAGAGAAGTCTTGTTTTTATGAAGTTATCATCTCCACCAACCGTAGCAATTTACATGTGATATCTACATACTCGACGATGCGACTACTCAAACGACGACTACAGTTCTTTCAATAGAACACGGGTAATGTTAGAGATTTTGCTAGGTTCAATTGTTGTTCTCGGTATCTTAACGAATTGATCTAGGTTCTCTATGTGACTCTATTGTTTTTGGTGAAAAAGAATATTTTGATTTATTTTGAAATTAAAAGTGCGAAACTTTAAAGTAAAAGTGCAATTAAAGTAAATCTAAGTCTAATTAAAGTAAGTGCAAGTATTTAAAACGTGAATGAAATTAAAAGGGCACTAAAAGTAAATGACGCAAATTTAAATCTATCTAAGGCAATCTTAAAACGCAACTCAAACTTAAACTAAGGCAATGCTAAAATAAAGCAAAGACAAGTAATCTTCAAGTGCAATTAAATAAAAAGGCGGGAAAAATAAAGCTTGAAAATGAAAGACAGAAATTTAAAAACAGATACTAACAAAAACCTGAAAGAAACCTTGATTCGGAAGTTTTGAGTCGGAACTTGTTGATTCGGAACTCTTCCGAATGAATGCTTGACTCGGAACTTTTTGAGTTCTGAATAAACCTTCTTGATCCGGAACTTTTTGAGTTCCGAATGAACCTTGGTGATCCAGAACTTTTCGTTCGGAAGTCTTGACTCGGAAGATTTCGTCCGGAACTTGACTCGGAAGATTCGTTCGGAACTTCTAATGTTCCGAATGAGTTGCTGATCTGGAACTTCCCCTTGATCCGGAAGTTTTCGTCCGGAAGTCTTCGTCCGGAAGTTTTCGTCCGAAACTTTGAATGTTCCGGATGAAGCCCCTTGAGTCGGAACTTTGAATGTTCCGGATGAAGCCCCTTGAGTCGGAACTCTGAATGTTCCGGATGAAACCCACTGGTTCGGAACTTTGAAAGTTCCGAATGAGCAGCCTTTCTTGTCTTGGCTCGGAACTCTTCCGAATGAACAAAGACCTGGTCTGAAGCTTTCCTGGGAATCACAAGATACAGAAACAAACTCCCCCGAAGAACAAGGGATCACAATATACACGAATCTAACCACAAATTAACCAAAATCAAACAAACGATTTAACTAAACTAATAACAAAACATTCAATAATCATAAACTAACAATTTAAATCAACAAAACAAACTAATTTAACCACAATAATCAAAAACCCACTTGATCAAAATAAGAACATGAACATGAACACAAACATAAACATAAAAATCAAAGATTAAGAAAGGTAGATAGGAGATTAACAAGATAAAATAAAGATTGACAAGAATTGAATGAAAACTTACTTGAAATTAAAGGAATTTAATGTGCAAGACAAGGTATTTAAATTGACAAGTATTTAAATGACATGAATTAAAGGTGCAAGGTAAGTAAATGGTGGAAGACTAATTGTCACACTTAGCCAACAACGAAAATAATTAACTAGTCCTAACTATATATAGGGAAGGATTAGGAAGCTTCCTCCCCTCCTTCCTTTTGTCTTAATTACAAGATTAAGTCCTTCCTTCTTTAATCTTCATTAATTGCACCATTAGTCCTTTGTTCTTTTAATCTTCCTTAAACTTGGACTCTAATGATTTGTGGCTCGGGATTTCTTTTGAACTCGTCTTTTAATTCTTCAATGAAATAGACTTGAGTTCTTCGGCTTTAAGTAAACTTCCGTCTTTTGACTTTTTCTTCGATAAATTTTCAGAATTGGTCTTGGACTTCCGTTCTTTTTGCACTCTTGACTTCTTGACTTCGTCTTTCATCGTTTTCTTCAATAAAAGCCCGTAAATGCCCGTGAATGCCCGTGTTTCTCCACTTTTCACCTTTTCGTCCTAAATCACAACAAAAACACAAACCACGCATAATTCCGACATAAAAGACATAAAATACACGTTTTGGTCCGGTTATTATTGTAATTAAGTGGTAGAAAGGATGGGTGTTTACACACCTTTCAAATCCCCTACACTTGACCATTGGAATGTCCTCATGCAATGCATTAGTTACAAAGCACGTTTACATTTTTCATCATAATCAATCCACGTTGGCCTTTATTAAAGAGATAGAAAATTATAAACATTCAAAGTAAAGAAATCAAAAGCATACCTTGGGTTTTGAAATTGTCATGAATGATCATCATCCTCAAGTTTTCACTTTCTCTAAACCAAGCTTAAAAACGAGATCATTGTTATTATAAGTTAGTAAACTCACACGAACTCATGTGGGCCAATTACACACTTAGACTCCCTTATTCCTAGGGGTAACTCTTATATTTTATTGTTGTCTTGAATGATCACGAGGATGCATTGTTGACTTATTTCGATAGTTTATTAGGCCGAAAATAAAGTGAACGATTTAATCAATAGTTAGTTAAAGGACAAAATCTTTTAAAACTGCTTCTCGGGACCTCATAAAGTTCATATCTTGGCATAACTCGCTTCGCGATTTGAGACCTTTCTCGGACCGATATTTGGCAGCGACTTCATACTTCAAACCTTGAGAGACGTTCATGAAATAATGGCCTTCTCTTCATAATAGGAATTTCTTTACTTGAAGTTTTGAGAGATTCATACTTGGACCACGACTTCTTCATTTTTCTCCAATCTTTATTTTGGACTTTGATTTACAACGATCCGCCTCCTTTTATGACTTGGATCTATTTATCCTCATACCTTGTTAGGGTCTTTTCAGATACACTTCTCCATGACTTTTGGGGAGTTTTTGCTTAACGTCGTGTGTCTCGATCCTTCATATTGATTTTTGATAAATGATTCTTTACATCACTTGGGATCCTTAGCAACAAAATATAGCCCTCATGCCTTGTTAGGGCCTTTTCGGACTCGCCAATCTTCGCATCCCGCTTCAATAAGTTATGCCTTGGCTATGAACTCTAATCCATACCGAGCAACTTTTAAACGATCTTGGGCTAGAAGCTAAGTAACTTTTCAAATCGTACAACCTTATTTATTAGCAGATAAATTATTAGCAAGCGATGGGAGAATAGGCTCATAATTAACTCACATAAATTCACGAAAGAATACCGAACTTATAATTGGCTCTATCATCTCTCGTTCTCCACAATTTAAAATCTCAAGTAATGAGACTCGTGGATGCTTAGCCTATTAAATCAAAGTTTTGGGTTTTTGAGTCGCCTATAGGATCTTGCAAATTCTTAGAAGTTTAGAAATCGCATTTTAAAGTTCTCTTGATAAACGACTCTCTAGGATCAATTATAGAAACTTGCGAAAAGTTCTTGTTCTTAACCCGTGAGAGTTAAGACTTTCGCGTTTTAAAGCTCCCTATATAAAAGCCTAGCAAAACTTGACTTAAACACATTAAGGATACTAGCTAGAGTAACTTAGATAAGTAACTCGGGTTGAGTCAAAAGATTCACAACGTTTGAAAATTAAAACCACTTTATTAAACATTTATACTAATAAGGAAAGAAAATAACTATACAAATGGAAAAACTAATAGGCCAAAATAGATCAAAAATTTTGAAAAATGTCGAAAAATTGATTTTCCGGTTAAAATGAGGACAAATACAAGGAAAAGGCCACTTAACTTCGATAGAAGTCCCCCTACACTTAAGATAAACATTGTCCTCAATGTTTAAGCATGTGGGAGTAAACTCCCCAACACTTAGGACATTGTGCACTTTGTTTAAATCTTGCTAAGGAAGAGACAACTAAAGAGATTCCTATTTTAATATTGAGAAAATATAAAATAGTGAATCGAAAAGAGTTTAGGATAGAACCGGGATGAAGTAGAACACGGAATCACGGGTCGTCAAGAATCATCAAGAGTGGATCATTGAAGCTCGAATCCCTGACTAAGAGAGGAGAGGAGAGGAAATAGCAAACCAACGGGTCTCCCCCCTACACTTATGATAAAGAAAGCGAAAAGATAGATGCATGGGTTGCCTCCCAAGAAGCGCTTGGTTTTTGTTAACCGAGTCGTAAGCCTGACTCGACCTTGATTATCAACGGAAGAAGCATGAAACATATCCACCAGGATCGAAGACATAGTTTTCGTCCATCAAATAGCACAATCTTAAGGCGAACAAGGCAAGCCAAAGAAGAGTAGGCAAGGTTCCCTTAAGCAGTGATGGAGCACGGTGGAAGCAAGGGTGAAGTGGTGCAAGCAGATTTCCATAAGTTCCAAATATATTTCCTTTTATTTCATCAGGTGGATACTGAGATGGCTTAAAGATTTCAATACCGGGGTCGAACACCTTTTCCTTTAGGGGAAAATAGCACTCAGGCTCAGCAGAGTGTGAAGAAGATCCGCGAAGAAGCACAACCTCGTCCTCAGAAGGGGGAAAAAGAGGTGTTAACTCATACGTGTTATGGATTTCGGTGTCGACCGGTTTCTTCTCCTTAGAAAGAATGTGCTTCAAATCCAAAGTAGGATCAAGACGATAATCTTCAAAATCATAAGGAGGAGCATCACTCTCATGAGGGAAGTAAGTGTTGAGAAACATAGAGAAGTCTTCCTCGAATGAGTAATCGTCCAAAGTAGGATCGAGTGATGGCGGAGGATCTTCATCATGTGAAGAATCGCTCGAAAGAGTATCGGCCTCATCAAAATCATCGAAAGTGGGCAGCTCGAGATACTCGGAAGTACAATCATCAAAATCATCCGAATCTGAGCTAGAATCATCATCATCATAAGCATCAAAGACCGGTGGAGAATCATAAATGGGAGAAGCTTCCAAAGTGGAGCGAGAATCATCCATATCATCTTGAAAGAGTGGATTATCATTGCAAGACTCGAATAGAGGATTGTTGTAGACGACAAAATCATCGAGCACATTAATCATATTCACTGATTCTCGTCCATAGTATTTGCCTGTAAGCTTCCCCATTTTGAAAATTTGTGAATCATCCCCGACTCTTAAGATTAACTCGCCTTCGGCCACATGCACTAAATCTCGTCCGGTTCTCAAGAATGGCCGACCAAGTATTAAAGGAATACGAGGGTCCATTTCATAATCAACAACGACAAAATCGACCGGGAAAGTAAATGTGCCAACTTTAATAAACACGTCTTCGGCTATACCAACGGGGTAAGCGAGAGTGCGATTTGCAAGTTCAAGAGTCATCTTTGTTGGAGTGAGGTCGGGCAATGATAGTGTTTTCCAAACACTCAGTGGCATCAAATTAATACTGGCCCCGAGATCAGCAAGGGCAGTAAATTCTTCAGTTTTGTTGAACACGCAAGGCAACACAAAACGACTGGGATCTCCAAGATTTTCCGGAAGTTCTTTAAGAATCACTACAGAGCAGTTTTCATTTAAGCGTGTGTTGGCGAGTTCAATCAGCTTCTCCTTCTTGTTAAGCAATTCCTTAAATGCTTTAACAAATTTGGGCATGTGGACAAGTGCTTCAAGAAAACTAATGTTGAAGTTCATTTGAGAAATCATCTTGATATAGTTTGTTATTTGAGAATCCTCCTTTGTTAGCAAGTTAGGCTTGTCCAAGCGAGAAGGATATGGGATGTTGGGTTTATAGGTGGAAGGTGTAGTTGGTGAAGGTTGAGATGTTGAAGGTTTCTTCTTGGGGACATTGTCATGACGAGGCGGAGATGGTAATGGTGCACTAATACTAGGTGTAGGAGGAGTAGGGATACATGGTGGTGGAGGAGGTGTAGATGATGGGGGTGGGTTTGGTGGTCCTACGATGGTAATCCCACTACGAGTAGTAATAGCACTCACATTAGCTCGCGGATTAGTGACGGTGTTTGAAGGTAGAGAACTTGAAGTAGAAGGTTGAGTGGAGGGCAAGAAACTAGCCAACATATTCTTTAATTCATTCTTTGAGTGCTGAAGGAGGATTGAATATTATCGCGAACCTCGGACCTTATCTCATTTCCTTGCTTCGTGATATCTCCTTTCAAATTGATTATTTGGCTCTGTAGATTCTTGATTTGCTCACCTTGAGTTCTCATGATGGCTTCAACATCGGAGTTAATGGGTGGGGTTTGTTGGGTGGGTGGTTGATAAGGATTAGAAGCTCTTGGTGGGATTTGGTTGCTCCTATTGTAGTTGTTGGCGGGGTTTTGGTTTTGAGGAGAAAAACTGGGTGAAAGGTAATTGTTAGATCGGTAACTCAGCAGATTTATATCCCCTTGAGGTCGAGCTTGGTAATTTTCCGGTGAATAATTACCATAAGCTGCATACACATTTTCCGGATTTCTTTGTGTCGAAGGACAATCGGTGTATGAGTGAGGACCGCCGCATGTTTCACAAGGAGCAGCAACAGCTTTAACTTGTTGTTGTTGGTTTGAAGCCAAAAGTTGCATACTTCTGTTCATTTCAGTCAGCACACGGGTGAGTTCGGTCATATCAGGGTTTGCTGAGGTGGAGGAAACATTGACTCTCGGGTTGTTCCTTTAAGAAGCAGAGGAATCCCAGTTTTTGTGGTGAGTAGTCATGTTCTCAATAAGCTCTCTACACTCCTCGGGTCTCCTTTTCATGAATGTGCCACCGGCGGCTGCATTAATCGTATCCCGATCTCGAAAAGTCAAACCATTGTAGAAAGTATCTATTAAGGTCACATGGAGCATGTTGTGGTTTGGAAACCTATCGATCAAGACATTATATCTCTCCCAAGCATCAAAAAGAGATTCATCAGGGTCTTGCATGAAACCGCTGATTTGATTGCGAAGGCTCGTGATCATGGATGGTGGAAAGTAGCGCGATAAAAAGCGTTGAGTCATGTCATCCCAAGTATGAATTAAATTCTTCGGGAGACGATCAAACCATTTCTCGGCATGATGCGATAAATTATGTGGGAAGAGTTGTAGGCGAAGAACATCCATTGTGGCACCAGGCAACTTCATGCTTTGGGTGATTGTAATGAACTTGTCGAGGTGTTTGTTGGCATCATCATCAGGCAATCCATGGAATGGGTTTGTTTGCACTTGCTGAATCATGTGGTGCTTCAACGAAAACTCAGGAGCGTTGATTTGCATCGGCGCAATCGGTCCTCCTCGTCCAAACATTGTTTGTTTCAAAGCTCCTCCATTGTCCGAAGATCGGGCTGTGGAAGAACATTGTTGTTATTGTTGAGGTGCGGTGGAATATTGTTGTTAACACCTGACATAGCTAAATCTTCTTGAGTCTCGGGCTCTTGATAATTAGAAGATCTAGTACACATACACCTGAAAATGCAAAAGAAAAAGAAACCAAACACAAAGACAATATATATACACAAGAAAGATAAAATATTTTTGGATTCTTGAAATTTTTAATTTTTATGGATTTTTAGCAATTTTTTAATTTTTATGGTTTTTTGAAATTTTTATGCAAGAAAAGTAACGCTCACAAGTGAACGGATCCCAAAAAGCAACGCGTCTCTCACAAAAAACCGTTAATCTTTACGAAAAGAGCCGGCAGCGGCGCCATTTTAATGTTAGAGATTTTGCTAGGTTCAATTGTTGTTCTCGGTATCTTAACGAATTGATCTAGGTTCTCTATGTGACTCTATTGTTTTTGGTGAAAAAGAATATTTTGATTGATTTTGAAATTCAAAGTGCGAAACTTTAAAGTAAAAGTGCAATTAAAGTAAATCTAAGTCTAATTAAAGTAAGTGCAAGTATTTAAAACGTGACTGAAATTAAAAGGGCACTAAAAGTAAATGACGCAAATTTAAATCTATCTAAGGCAATCTTAAAACGCAACTAAAACTTAAACTAAGGCAAGGCTAAAATAAAGCTAAGACAAGTAATCTTCAAGTGAAATTAAATAAAAAGGCGGGAAAAATAAAGCTTGAAAATGAAAGACAGAAATTTAAAAACAGATACTAACAAAAACCTGAAAGAAACCTTGATTCGGAAGTTTTGAGTCGGAACTTGTTGATTCGGAACTCTTCCGAATGAATGCTTGACTCGGAACTTTTTGAGTTCCGAATAAACCTTCTAGATCCGGAACTTTTTGAGTTCCGAATGAACCTTGGTGATCCGGAACTTTTCGTTCGGAAGTCTTGACTCGGAAGATTTCGTCCGGAACTTGACTCAGAAGATTCGTTCGGAACTTCTAATGTTCCGAATGAGTTGCTGATCCGGAACTTCCCCTTGATCCGAAAGTTTTCGTCCGGAACTTTGAATGTTCCGGATGAAGCCCCTTGAGTCGGAACTTTGAATGTTCCGGATGAAGCCCCTTGAGTCGGAACTCTGAATGTTCCGGATGAAACCCACTGGTTCGGAACTTTGAAAATTCCGAATGAGCAGCCTTTCTTGTCTTGGCTTAGAACTCTTCCGAATGAACAAAGACCTGGTCTGAAGCTTTCCTGGGAATCACAAGATACATAAACAAACTCCCCCGAAGAACAAGGGATCACAATATACACGAATCTAACCACAAATTAACCAAAATCAAACAAACGATTTAACTAAACTAATAACAAAACATTCAATAATCATAAACTAACAATTTAAATCAACAAAACAAACAAATTTAACCATAATAATCAAAAACCCACTTGATCAAAATAAGAACATGAACATGAACACAAACATAAACATAAAAATAAAAGATTAAGAAAGGTAGATAGGAGATTAACAAGATAAAATAAAGATTGACAAGAATTAAGTGGTAGAAAGGATGGGTGTTTACACACCTATCAACGGGTCAACAATTGAGGGGGAGCAATTGTCCAGCATTCAGAATCCTTGATGTCGAGAATGCCAAGTTCACATATTGGTGTCAAGACAAAGATATCAATCATACACATGGAGTCAAGAGATAACTTCAGACGTGACGAGGTGACCAACATTCGTGAACAAGAACCATGTGAATCTTTTATATGATGTTCTTCATCATTCAGGTCCAACCTCGTAAAATTTCTAATCTTGTGAATACATTATCATATATGATCTTTGCACGTGATAAATACCTTACACTTGTGTTTAAAAGGTATTTAATTTACGTTTCAAGTACACCCTCATTAATTTGAGGGGGAGCTTGTGTAAATCATGAAGATAATTGGATTTGCATTTTTCTTCCCAAATTTTCTTAAAATGCTATTAAATCAATTGATATTAAAAACATCGATTGGGTTAATATTTTTAATATGGGAGAGAAAATGTGATTTAATATAGGAAATGATCAATCACAAATGGTTTGAATTAACGTGCTAGCTCATCCTGACATGTGCGAAATGTTTTCGGATATCGTGGCATATGTTAAGGGGGAGAAAAATGGATTTGCACTCCAAAATGGATTTCATGGTGACATACACTTACCCAAAACATCTCTATTCACGACGGTGAAGATTGTGGTGACATAAGGATGGTAGGATAGGTTAAAGTCCAATGATTCCTCTAGAACCGGAGGAATCTTCCCAAGGACATTCCATAGCTAGAAATAGTAGTCCTTAGGAAAGATGGAGAAAGATTGTGAACGTAGCTGAATGCCGACCAAGTACATAAGTTAGCACTAGAACAATCACAACAAGGTGCTAGTGATGACGTATTGGTAAGCATTGAAGGGGTTGAAGAATGAAAAAGAATTATAAAGATAAAGGGTGTAAAGAAAGAAGCCCTCCTTACAACTTAGGCAGAAACTGGGTCAATACATATGCTATTAAGATCATTATTTAATGATTCTTGATATTGAAGACAGACATCATGGATCCAGTGATGCAAGGCACAACCCATCCCAGCTAACTCAGATATCTCTTAAAAGATATTTGTTTTAATCACACGGAGACAACACATTATCTATTGATTTATTCACTCCGAATAAATTGGTATTGAAATGGTGGCACTCCTCTCCAGCCTCCGATCACTAAAATCCAAAATGCACGATCGAGTCTAGAGCCATTTGAGATCATCAAATATCTCATTAAGACACACTTTCTTATTTCCTTGCTTCTTCACACACTGTGAAAAGTAAGAAAGATTTTAAGAGTCCTACGCAAAATCTTCATGATCTTGCCTGAACATCCAAGTAATACGAAAGTATTTACAATGAAGATGGAAATCCTTCTTGAGCGAATATCAAAAAGCTCATGGTAGGTGACTTGTGCGATTCTTTATGAATCAAACTTGTGATAACTGGAAAGCAACAAAGGTTTAATTCTTAAATGAATTTAAACACGTTCCAGGCCTCTACGCAATATCTTAGTGATCTTGCCAGAACACTCAGAGTGATACCTTAGTGTTCACAGTGATGAGTGGAAATCCTTCTAGTGTTAACCTCAAACAACACTTGGTAGGTAACTTGCAAGATTCTATACGAATCAAGCTCGTGACAGCTGGAAAGCAACGATGGTGCGGTTCTTAATTGAATTTCACTTGTTCCAGGAACATGAATTGACGGCTTCAAATCATGCGGATATTATTATCCAAATGATTCACTCTTTACGTTCACAGTCAGCTTTGGACGGTCGAGTAAAGAGAACGGGTTTACCCACGAAATCTTGTCAAGGAGGTTCTTTATTGAAACTACCTACCACAAGTACGATATTTAATATCGTCCAACGGTCTTCACCGGCCGGAGGTAAAATGCTACCGAATTAGAATGAAATGTCCAAGGTTATTTCATCCGTGTATATGGTTTGTTGCTAACTGTCTTATGCAGCGTAACAAGAAGGTGGTATTGCGGTGTACAATCCAGAAGAAGTCATCACCACATGGTTATACTGCATACACTCAGTACTTCAACGAATTCAAGAAAGTCTGAAGGTCAAGTCTTCCGCTATATCAAACTCTGAAGCTTTCAAGAATTATAAAGGTATAAGTATGTGGAACATGAAGTCACGAAGAGGCGAATATCACAAGTGATGAATGCATAAGATCAAGGCAAGGAAACATGCTCAAGGCTGAAGTCAAAGATCACATCAAGCATATTCACAAGAACAAGATCGAAGACTCAAGCATAGTATGCTAGGTTTAAGATTTTGTAAAATGGTGTGACCTCCCTTTGGGGGAGATTGTTGGAAATACGTTTTTCCAAGGAAAGTCTCGGTCACAACATTATTAGCATAGATCACGAGCTATAGACTATTTAGGACATTGTAACTTGGAGTGACCTCCCTTTGGGTGAGATTGTTGGAAATACGTTTTTACGTATTTAGAAAGGATCGGTCACTCCAATGATATTGGGCTCGTGATCCAATATAGGCCATATAGCCCACATGTAGGGTGGGCTATATAAACCCCCCTCCTAGCATGTTAGGAGGGGTTGTTGAACACTTACCATTTCATATAATTAACCATTTCCTTTCTCCTCTCCTTTCTCTCTCTTCTTTCTCTCTCTAGGTTCTACCATTTTCCATCCATATCAATAGATTAATCCATAACATGTCTAATCCTTAGAAAAACACGATCCTTCATTAATCATACCAAACCAATTCCAAGGCTCCAAGCCTTACAAAACACCATGGTCCCATAGGCACCCATACACCTATGAACCAATCCCAAGGCCCTGCTTGTCAACATCCCCTTGGTACCAAGTCAAATCACAAAACAATCATGAATCAATTAGTAGTTAATCACATAAGTACACACAAGTCCATCACCAATCATAAAACATTCACAACAACAATTTACAAAACCATAACGAGTGTCTCTTCCATCTCATCTGGAAGCCAGAATCATTAAAAGATATGGGACTATGAAACTCACCTGATCAAGCTTCTCCAAATATCCACGCTCTAGAGAAAATCTAAACACACAAACATATACAATCAAGACATGAACGACATACCAAAATGGCTCATCAATCTATGATGGATATATAACCTTATCCTACAACTTAACCTCATTTACGTGCTATAAGAATCCCATTACACCCCTCTATAAGCCCTTTACATAGTTAAGTTTATAACCCGTCCCGTTATCATTTTACCCAAAACAGACCCATTTTTCATACTTCAAATTATGGGTCGAACACTCCCTTAAACAAAATAATATGTCCTGTAAAAGAAACCTTATGTCCTTACATGTGTTAGCTAAATCTCCTATTTGGCCGCAATCTTAAAGCTACTGCTAAGACCTCCTATATATATATATATATATATATATATATATATATATATATATATATATATATATATATATATATATATATATATATATATATATATATATATATATATATATATATATATATATATATATATATATATATATATACTTTTACCTATCCAGAAATGACTGATTCTGAACATATGAAAAGATGGTAATGATCAGAGGGTCTTCCACTATCCCAATTGATTATCTCTCTTCCAGATATCTTATATAACATATAAATTAACTCTCATGTTCGTTTGAAAGTCCAATTATACACCTAAGTACACTAACTACCTTAAAATATTAAATTAAACCCGACTGATTTCAAAACTGTTTTGACCTCCGACTGTTGTGACCTGTTTTTGACCCACTTCCCGACCTCCAACTCAGTTCTCGTTTCTTGCATTTGAAAGCCAATTCAATTACCTATCCAGGGACTACAATATCACAATCTAAAAGTTTGTAGAACTCTAGATATGATCATTACAATGGACCTAAAATTCTGCCCAGTTTTTAATTACAAATTTAATTAAACTAACCTAATTAATTATTCATAATTTATTTAATCATAAGCCCTAATTATTCTAATCATTCTTATATCATTAGAATACAGATTTTATAATAAACTCTAAGCTAAATCCATCATATAATGATTAAGAATAAATTGAAAACAATTAAATTAAAAAGAGATTGAAGGCTTTTACCTTAAGAATAATGGAAGACACAAAATTTTATGAAGAACCCTAAAACACAAAAAAAACATGTCGAGCCTTTGATCTCCAGGGATTATGTTTGTTTTTTTTATCTTAGTTAACACTTTATATAGTTAAAATACTAATCCTAACCCAAGTATAATTGCCATATATAATTTCCCTACTTTTCCTCGTTTTCATTTCCTTTTTTTTCACCTAACCGTCCTATGCACCTTATATTTCGTTTTTTTTATTTTTATTATTAATAATTGTATTAATAATATTACCTTCATTTTACTTAATTTATTTCAGCTCCTAAAGCCTCCAAAACCTCAAAACCGTAAAACTAGTCAAATTTACGCGTATACCGTAAAAGACGTAAAATATACAGTTTTATAAAAACTCCTAAAATATGAAATAAACTAATTAACTAAGTCCTAAATAGCTTAAAACCATCCCAAAAAATACTCTCGTGACTAATTACCTCATCCGAGACCTCTAAATGCTTAACGTTAAATCGTAAAAATACGATTTTCTATAATACATATACGTATACGTAAAACCACTAAATAACACTATGTTATTTCATAGTCACTACTATGTGAGCTCATTAACATGAAAAATCACACATTGTTTCACTTACAAGGTACCCCGTACCCGAAAACGATGTCCAAACCACACTCTATTCACACCAAATAACACGTAAACACATAAAGACACACACCATCACGAGATATGCACAAAAATAAAACAAAGTGACGAACCTCAAAAAACTGCGGTTGTCACAGCACATGACCTATATAAGCTCTGGCAATTAAAATACAGTAAATGCATGTTTTCAGATTTAACAGATAACAGTTCAGCTTTATTATTTATAAATCAGACTTTACAGATTATACACAGATTTCCGCTGCAACTTTACTTATCAGTCTTACAGCTCCAATATTTTTATCATCTATTTCATTTCAGTAATTCCTTATCATGCTTTATATCCGTTCACTGAGCGTTATGCTCAGCCGTAGTTCTTTCATGTTCTAACGGCAGGTACACCAGGACGCTCTTAGGATTCTGGGAGCATGTGCATTGAATGGAAGCTATCCGGACTTCTTACTTTATGCACTTCTTACATTATTCTGCTTATTTGGACATTGTTTAGTCCTTTCCTTCGGTATTTTATTTTTCATGTTTTGAGCTTAGGTTGGATTACCGATGTTTGATTCCGGTATTTCCGTTATGGTCAGTTAATGTTTTAGGACATTTACCTTATGCTTTGATGACACGCCATAAATACACGTAATGGTCCACTTATCCAAGTGGGGTGTTGCAATTATGGTATCAGAGCTATAGGTTCGACCTGTAGGCTCTAAAACTTGACCTGTGACTTGTGGGTAGTCACCAGGAACTTCCCAGATTTTAGCGTTGTTATCTTTCATGCTTCTCGCGCATGTATCAGTCATTTTTCTTCAGTTATCAGTCGATTTTCTTGAAGTTTTTGACTAAGTAAAAGGTTGGTATAGGACTGTCCATATTTATTCCCATGTGCTTTTCTGCGAATTTCGTTTTGGTGAACCGACCCATAGGCGTTCACCCTTGCCCGTTCAGATTTTTGTATTGGTTAACCGACCCAATGGCATTCATCCTTACTCTTGACAGATTCATGCTTTCAGTCGAATATTACTTGATGACCCAGCCCATATACGTTCACCAATGTTCAGATCAAATTTCATGTTTTTCAGTTGAATGTTATTTTGTGAACTGATCCACAATTGTTCACCTTTGTCATATCAGGACATTTCATAAATTTTGACAAGTATGGATCGAACCAGAATAGCCCATACTTAGTCACATGTTTTCTTCTTTGAATTCTGTGGATTGAACCATAGCCGTCCACATCAGTTGATATTACACCTCAGTTGATTATATTTTTTTTATGTTCCTTGTAACATTTAAATTTTCATACCCTCACATTGATGTTATCTTCATGATGATTCAGTTTCATGTCTCCTTACGAGGATTATCTTTTCAGCAAAGTAATGATGTTTTTATGTTAAGATACACAATAATTTCAGTAAAACCCATTTTCATGATAAATCATGATTGACTTTCATTAATCATGCTTCATGCTGACCACTGTGGGACTTCGATTATATCATACTTTCAGCCTCGAAACAACCAGCAGTAAGTCGACGCAGAAATTGTCATCCTATCATGTTAATTATTCCAGATCAGTTTACTACAGTTTAAATCTATTTATTTCTTTGATCATGTCAGACAAGCGACACCAGTACCGATCATCCCATAAATTTCCACCAGTGCCATGTACCGTATTCCATATCTACCCCACGTACAGTGTCTCAGTTCTACTCCACGGACAGTACTTCATGAGTACTCCACGTACAGTGCCTCAGATATGTTCCATGTGCAGTATTCAGTTTGTACTTCATGTACAGTAGTCGAGGTGTACT
The DNA here is from genome assembly GCA_025667525.1 of Glebionis coronaria. Taxonomy (NCBI): domain Eukaryota; kingdom Viridiplantae; phylum Streptophyta; class Magnoliopsida; order Asterales; family Asteraceae; genus Glebionis; species Glebionis coronaria. Next base: position 188,258,249 of record CM046879.1, on the reverse strand, counting down.
CCATGTACCCTACTCTATGGATATTGCTAATCGATCCTCAACCATCTCAGGCGTTGCCACTTGTCGATATTATACCAGGTGCTGATGTTGCTCGTGAGTTGAAGATTGTACCAGATGCTGATGCTGTTAACACTTTGAAGACCTCACAAATGTTGATGCTGCTGATACATTGGAGATTTCTCAAGATGCTGATGTCGTTTATACTATGAAGACTCTGTAGAACAAGGACGAAAATTATAAATTTGAAATTTCTGAAAAGAATAAAATTTCAACCATGAGACACTACCATTTCATTCCATACTTTTTCCTTCTCAGCTAGATGTCACACTTCACTCAGCTAACCATTCATTTAGAAGAGTGGGAACCGGAACCTAGCTGGCCACTCAGCAGAATAGTTACATGAATCATGGTCATGATAATGACCGTCACAAGGTGACAGACAAGGCAGTAGTGACAACCACCGTAATTATAATTAATCAGTCAGTAACCATCGGAACTCCAGAACCGACGTGACCGGAGATACAAGAGGTCAGTAGTCTAACCGATCCGCCAATCCTAGCAATTACCAAAAACTTTCAGCCTTGTCCAGGTTCATCCACTAAAACACATGTCAAGACGACAGTCAAGACGTAGGTCTCAGGTATCATTTTGGAAGACACATATCAGGACACCAGTCATGGTACACGTCATACGAATCTTTTCTCAAAATACGAGTCAGAACTCATAACTCTGTATGTTGCTAAATCAGGCTCTCAGAAAGTCAGGGTACCCTCCAAGGGGGTATACCCGTTATATTATGCCACACATGAACCAGATCATTTAAAAATGCAGTCACCACCACTAGAGTATTATTCAGTTAAAACACGCAGTATTCATTCTGTGAGGTTACAGACAAAAAAAAAACATTCAGCGAAAAGTCGCCATGTTTACTTCACGTATTCCTAAGTCAGCTTTATCTTAAATCAGGTAGTCCCCTGCATCTCAGCCAGAAAAGACTCCACAATACCACCCATGTTTATTAAGGTCCCCCTTTCAGTTAACGACAAGATCCGTCATACTAAATCCCAAATATATTCATTATATTTCTGCAGAAAAATCAGTACAAATTGTTTCTGCCTTACAAGCGCGTGACTTAGCATTCCGTAGCTACGAAGACTGTCTAACTACCAGTTATAAATTCACTTCTGAAATTCCTTAAACTCATGACCATCAGATTACTCCATAGTTCCCAAACATAATTTCAGAAAGTTTTTCAGAAATTCCTTTCTAACCACAAGACAGGGCTTAACATAGAGTTTATCTCAAGTACAGAACCTGTTTTCAAAACTTCTTATCGTAGGGCTTCAGCTGAGTTTAAAAGGGTTGTATCATTCGCTGCAAGAATTACCGAAATGAGGCTTTATTCTCCCTGGCGTACCACCAAGAAGTGTGTCGTTTCTGTCTATCAGGTAGAAGACCGGTATCATGTGATCATGTATCGACCACTGAATTTTTTTTCAAGATCGCCATTCTTAATCAAAGCTCATTCCATAAATAGCAGGTTTACCTGACCTGCTATGATATCTTAAATATTTTCCAGAACAATTCGTGACCATGCCACCAGAAGTGGTGAGAGAAGAACATGATGTTTTTCATATTTCTGTTGAACACGTCACAGTCTCTATAAAATTTGATTTTATAATTCTGAGCTCCCTAATGCTGCAGCTATAGTATGAAATTTATGAATAATTTTTTTACGACTTCGCAGAAAAAGTCGTCAGTATATTCATTGATCACATTCTGATCTGCTAAATTCTAGAGAAGAACACGAGAATCATCTTCTCACAGTTGTATAGAATCTTCTATAGGATAAAATTTTATATATAGATTTCCAGATATGAATTCCAATTGAACAAAGTGGCATTTATGAGCCATTCTACCTTAGCAGAAAGAAATTTCAAACAATGCTGCGAAGTTGAAAGCCATCACCTGATGGTCCCGACCAACGACTGTGAACGAAGTACCAAATTTTATAGAACTCAGTTGACTACTACCGCCGAAATTGCCGACAATTCTCACTAAAAATGTTTTATGACTATTCAACTAGATTTCCACCAGAATGTTCCATAATCCCAGAAAAAACTTTGATAGAAACCGCATCACACATTAATGCAGCTATGTTCATATCTAGATGCCTGACCTACTGTAGGTTCAAGATAGAACATCGTCATGTTAGTGAGTTACTACAACAGTTAGAAATTTCTAAACAGAACTGAGATGAAATTCCATGAAATTGTTATCAGCTACCACAGGCTCAGAGATAGCATGATACTATCTAAGTTATCGTCAACCATGTAATCAGCCTGCGCGTTTATTTCATCCGAAAGGATCACGGAGTAGCAGATCTACAGAAAAAATAGAAATTAAGCAGTAAATCGTACGAATTCAAGGCATTCCATCGACCATCATATCAGACAGAATTCATGTTCACGATCAAGTGTATGTTATGCCCACTTTAAGTTCATGTTTATTTTCACTTCCACGTTTACGTCTCATTCGCAGTATGATGCTGTTTCAGTACATCTTTTATGCTATCTCGTGATTTAAGCTCATGGTTGTGTTCATAACATTGTTCACGTTCAAGTTCGTGTGCCATCTCGCGATATACGTTTCACATATTTTACCGAATACGGTTACAGAACGCTTATGAAACCAGACTAAAGTTTTGCACAATTTTTCCATACCCAGGCAGACGTTTTACGTCTTAGGTCGTATCGTTGGCCATTCTTTCCTCAGTCGGCATATGTTCATGATATGTCCTAGCATCACGTTCACAGTATGTTTTATGTATCACGTGCACAATATATTCCATGCCCATCATTCCTCATATAATCGTGAACCACGTTCGCAATTGCTCACGTAGCAAGTTCACAATTGTTTACGTAGTTCAACCCTATATATTTTCAGCAGCTTGCTCAGATATATAAATGTTATCTTTCAAGATATTTATACGTACCGTTTCATGTATCCACATGCAATAGCTTGTTCATTCTATCAGATTCAGAAAATCCATCTTAAGTATGGAACCAGTAACTATTCAGCATCGTTAGGACAAGGTCATCAGGACCAAGATTTTCATAGTGTTTACAACTTTGAAGGAATCGTTTCGAGCGGGAATCCACTCGAAATGGAGGAGTCCATCCGAAACTCTCATCCCTTTTCCTTCAATAAATCCAGTTAAGTTCTTTCAGTCATGGCACGTTCCATGTTCACTTCAGTCATGTCACGTATATACCCTTACAGTAGCATCATGTTCTAAATCAAGGACGAATGATCCTTTAGCTTATATGTCTTTTCAGCCTTCATGCTCTTTCAACATATATGTCCTTTCAGCTTTTATAATTTCACCTGCTTATTACCTTTAATTCAAGGACGAATTTATCCTTTTTAGAGGGGAAGAATTGTAAAACCACGACATAATCGCATCCTTAATTCGGGGACGAATTATTTTTTTAGAGGGGAAGAATTGTAAAACCCGTATTTAATATCCTCTTATATTAATTATGCGTAGTCTCAGCTTTAACCTTAATTAAACTTAAACAGTAATTACGCAGTCTCAGTTTTATTTAAATATTACAAATAAATAATTATTCAGAAAATAATTATTATGTTTCAGAAAATAGTATGTATGTATTATTTATTATACAGAAAAGGGTATTACGTTTCAGAAAATTGAAATACAAGAAATATAAATACGTATGCGTGATAATCTATAAGTGTCGAAAAATCAAACGGAAAACTTATATATATATTTAAGGGTGGCAGTTTGGTTTAATAAACAAAGAAAGAAGTGGACCATAGGGCCCGGTCCATTTCACAGTAAACTAACAAGAGCCTTTTGTTAAGTAAAGCTTCGTATCATTTTGTAGCGGATGAAAACTTCACACAAAAATAGAAGATTCGACTGTTTTTACATATGAAATTTAATTATAGTTGATTGACCCATAATTAATGAATTCATAAGAATTTTCCTAATTAAAAGTTTAAATACGTGTATTTTTAATAGTCAAAATATCCATGCCCGTTTTATAGGCTCTCAAACATATCTTCTCTAAAATATCCGCAAATTACAACGAGAATGTTGGCAAGATTTCTGTATAACAGGATCTTCTCTTATACTCCTTTCGAAATATTTCAATCCAAATTATAAACAAGTTCCAGATCATAAACAAGTCTGCTTAAATATTCTTACGTTAACAATCTCGTTTTTGTGTTTTGTTCGGGTTGCGGTTCGTGTTTAGACTCTATTTTGGTTCATGTGAAGGAGAACAACAGAACCGAACAAAGAACCAGCAAGTCTTGATTCACATCTCCTTGGTTGCACGTTGGTAATATTCGGTTCATGTTCAGTAGGTTCGTGTTGGTCTCATTCGTCGGATCTTCAGGTCTGGTACGCGGTTAGTTGATCATGTGTCGTTGGCTTTAAGTTCGATCAAGCCTCTTGTATTCTTAGCAACAGTGTTCACGTCTCCATATCGAACTATAAACGTTAACCATTGAGTTGGTATTGGCTAGAATTTTGAGGTTACACGCGGGCTTCGGTTTCGATCACATCCCGTTAGACACTGGTGTTAGTGTTCATCTTCGGTTTCGATCGTCTATCGCTACAGTCTGGAGTTAGTGTTCTTGTTCGGTTTCGATATATCGTATTGTCTCGGAGGTACACTCATATATTCATATTCGCTTCTTAACATTGAGCTCTAACTCATCTCGTGTATCATTAAACATGTCTTGTAAAACATGGCTTAATCCCTTATACAAGTTAAATCAGTTTGGTTATCAACTGCATGTTTTGAAGGATGATGATATGTATAAATTGAAAACAGAGAATAGGCATGAATACATGCATTCGTTCTCATGCATCAAGTTGTTTATACTAAACACAACATTTAATATATTTTATTGAAGTGTCTATAAGGACAAATGTTATGTTTTCAAATTGTCTTTTTAAAGAAACTGTATTTGAGTCAAATAATTAAATAGTTACTATTTCGTCAGTAAATTGTTTAGTTTGTATTTTTAAGGTATTGGTAAATTTTATGTAGACTTGTTGATGAGGAACTTAGATTGGACTTTCTTTAAACGTAGAGATTGACTAAGGTACGGATATTCCTATATTTCTACTAGTATTTGCCTGTTTCGTTTTAATTGATCGTACGCATTTTCCGTCCTTTCAGCAAGGACCTCTTTTGTATGCATGATTAGGATTTCCCGTCTGCAGCCAAATATTTTTCCCATTACATGTTATAAATTATATAAAATTGTTTTAATAACTAAGATATTGCCTGAGCCTTATATACAAGCATGACCAGTCAGTAGTACTAGTTACGGAGGGACCGTAACCATGACACTTGAGACACTGGTGTCGTGACTCACATGCAGGAGAATGATATCCTGCATCGTCCCACTCATGTTCAGTTTGGCCATTTAATCAGTATGTTTAGTGGGGCGTATGGATGCATCCTAGTCTTATCAGTTTACATGTTATCAGGGTGAATGTGGTGTGTGCTCTACATCCTTCACATTGGAGCTGATCCCTCCACCCAACACAGTCTTTAGTGGTTACCCCTCTACAGTTATTTAGAGGTCACCCCTCTACAGCATGAAGAGGTCAACCCTCCAGTTATTCATGCACCGTTGTTACAACACATGACCTATATAAGCTCTGGCAATTAAAATACAGTAAATGCATGTTTTTAGATTTAACAGATAACAGTTCAACTTTATTATTTATAAATCAGACTTTACAGATTATATATTGATTTCCGGTGCAACTTTACTTATCAGTCTTACAGCTCTAGTATTTTATCATCTGTTTCATTTCAGTAATTCCTTATCATGCTTTATATCTGTTCACTGAGCGTTATGCTCAGCCGTAGTTCTTTCATGTTCTAACGGCAGGTACACCAGGACGCTCTTAGGATTCTGAGATCATGTGCATTGAATGGAAGCTATCCGTACTTCTTACTTTATGCACTTCTTACATTATTCTGCTTATTTGGACATTGTTTAGTCCTTTCCTTCAGTATTTTATTTTTCATGTTTTTAGCTTAGGTTGGATTACCGATGTTTGATAATGGTATTTCCGTTATGGAGAGTTAATGTTTTAGGACATTTACCTTATGCTTTGATGACACGCCATAAATACACGTAACGGTCCACTTATCCAAGTGGGGTATTACATAAATAGTATTTGTATTAGTAGAACTCTACTAATACCTATTATCGGTTTTTTCGTTTTTCTTGTGAAATAGTATTACTATATTGTATAAGTATCACAACAAATTCAAATATCTTCAAAAGTGTGAAAACACAACCTTAATTGGGATTTCATCTCCTAATTATTGTATTCGAATCTCAAACAAAAAGAAAAAGGCAAAAATAGATAAATACTTTCGTGAAGCTCGATTTTGAAAAATACAAACCAGGAGGAACTACATACCTCCTAGTCTACCTATTATAAATAACTATTCCAATGGTCCTAACAGCTCTTAAGTGCTTCGCGCCGCCTCGTTTCTCCCCTTGCTTGTGAGTATTTGAGATTGAAGGCTAATCAAGGGTTTTGCCGCCCAAAGTATTATTACGTATCATATATATTTGCTTGGTTTCTTTGTGATTAAACCCTCTTGAACAATTTGGTTTTCACCAAAGTTCTAAAGTCAATCGAAGGAATTCACTCCACGTGATCGTTTTCATTCTTTTGAGGCTTCTTTAATCAAGAGTTCGATTCGAGGAGAGATTTGGTAGATTGTTGTCTACGAATACACACAAAATCAAAAAAAAAATTTAAAAACAATCAAAAACACAGAAAAAATTGAAAATTCACAAAGCACCCAAAAGAATCTTCTTTGCTCACCTCCACATTCTACATCAAGTTTATGCTAACTCGTAATCAAGCAAAACGAGCTCGCAAACGTCGTCAAAACCAAGGCAATTTGATTGAAGAAGAAACTCCAATTTTCGAACCCGTTGTAGAACCAATAGTCACCATGGATAATCGTACTATGATGTAGTTTCTTCAAGCACCCACCAAGGGTTTTGGAGAAGCTATTGTGATTCCCGCCATCCTTGCGGAGAACTTCTAGATTAAGACGGGTTTAATATCGATGTTACAAACAAACAAGTTTCGAGGTCATGAGAAAGACAACCCGCATTATCACATAAGGAATTTTAATCGTCTCACTGCAACAAGTAAGTTTAAGGATGTTCCACATGACACCATTAAGATGATGTTGTTTCCATACTCGTTGGATGGACCGGCAAAAATTTGGCTCGATAAAGAACCGCCAAATTCGATTTTGACATGGGGTGATCTCGTTTCTAAGTTTGTGAACCAATTTTTTCCACCATCTAAAACAACACATTTGAAAAATGAGATTTCAAGATTTACACAAGGTAATAATGAAAGTTTTTCAATGGCATGGGAACGATTTAAAGAAATGTTACATGAATGTCCACACCATGATTTTTCGGAATTGCATCAAATTGATACTTTTTATAATGGGCTTAATGATCATGAACGAGATTATTTGAATGCCACTGCGGGTGGTAATTTTTTGTGCAAAACGACCGATGAAGCTTTAAAGATTATCGAGAATAGATCTAAGGTTTATAACCCTCGTAACACACCGAGTGTTGCCAGTATGGGTTCGTCGTCATCGTCATCGTCTCGTAACGTGAATGCCTTACATGATGAAGCTAATGAGGAAAATCGGTTTTTGGATAGATTTTTTACGCTTATGACACATAGGAAAGCACAAGATGCTTTAAATTCCACATCGGTTAAAGCGGTTGAAAAGAGTTGTTTATCTTGTGGTGGAGCTCATGATCTTTCCGAGTGCATTACCGCCGGTGGTAACACTTCGAGTGCTTACGTAGCAACGGGAACTTTCAACCAAAACGGCCAAGGTTCCTGCCCAAATCAAGCTCCCCAAAATCAAAATGTTAACAACTATCAAAACAACAATCAAAATGGTGGTTATCAAGGCAATTCACGTAACTACAACAAGGGTAATTACCAAAGTGGGAATGGGCAAGTTCAAAATCAAAACCAAAACCGTGATTTTCAAAACACTACACAAGGTTTTCAAAATGCTGATATGAGCAAAACTCATATCAATTAATCAACAAATCACCCTAAAACACATGGAAAATACCTAACTTTTGTGCTATAAAGCGGAATTATGTGGTATGTTTTGTGTTTGTGTTTAAATAGGTAAGAAGGATACATTTTCAAGCAAACAAGAAGAAATCAAGCTTATTTGGATGAAAAAGACAAAGAAGGATCAAAGATGACAAGACTTTGAAGATAAAGGACCTATCTTGACAACATTCCAAAGTTGAAGGACTCAAAGTGTAAATTGGTCAAAGTCAAGATCAAAGTCAAACATGGTCAACCCTAAAGTCAACCAAGTCAAAGGGTCAAACTAGACAAGTATGCAAGTGGAAGGACCAAAAATGTCATTAGAATGAAGATTCTAGCTCATTTGGACATTCTGCCAAAGTCTAGGGGCTTAAATTGCCAAAAATACTCCAAGTTTGTATGTGATCCGTGTGGATTGGTTCTTAACCAATGAAATTGCTTGAAAATAAAGGTGTGGATTGCCAGCAATATAGCCAGCTCACCGACACATTAACGAGGCGAATCTACCACAGTACACCCCACTAGCTCATTTTATAACCAATCAGAAGAAGACATGCCATAATCATTTTATCTAATTTTGGATAGCAATCCGTGTGTCCATTTATCAACCAACCAGAGATTGTCATGTGGCATCGTCTTCAACAAACGAACCCAGATTCGTTCTTGAGCTACAATGAATTTCAAGAGAAGATTTATTGTTGTCCCATATATTTAGATGATTAGAGATAGAAAATAGATGAAAAGAGATGGATTCCTAGAGAGAGAAAGTAGTGAGAGAAAGTGGAGAGGAGGAGAGGATTAACTTGTAGAATATTAGATTAAGGAAAGAATGAAATGAACAACCTACCCTCCTAACATGCTAGGAGGGTATTATATATAGTCCATCCACATGCGGGCTTTAAGGGACTATATAGTGGGTCGGGCTTTAATTAGTTTAAATCCAAGCCCGTAAACCACGACTAATTAACTAACTATTACAACGTTCTAATTGATGTTACAATAATAACCTATGACCGAGCATTCTTGTTTGACTCAATATTTTGAGGATAACAATCTCCCCCAATGTGAGGTCATTCCTCTTTGATATTTGGATTCCAATGGAGATTAATGAATTTCGTCATATATGAGTCTTGAACGTGTAACAGTAGTTTTGTTCCTTCATGCTGTGATCTTTGAGCCTTTGTCATTGTCTTTCGACTTAGTATTTTATTTTGAGATCTTCAAATCACTATTAACTTGTCTTTGCCATCTTGCGATCTTGTGTCTTTATCCACATGCTCATACTATTAATTCTTGAATAAGTCTTTGGGCATGAACATGTGGTTTTGAATCTTTGACTTTGTTGAGTACACCGTGATGCCACCTTCTTGAGACAAAACATAGACACGGACTGAATGGCTTTGACATTCGTCCTAAATCGGTAGCGTTTTACCTCCGGTCGGTGAAGACCGTTATACGATATTAAATACCGTACCTGTGATTAGGTAGATTCAATTAAGACTCTCCTTGACAGGGTTTCGCGGCTGTACTAGCCGTTCTCTTTACTCGACCGTCTCAAAGCAAGACTGCGAACATAAAGAGTGAATCAATTGGACAAATATCCGCTTGATTAAAGTCGTCAATTCAAATTCCTGGAACAAGTTTGATTCATTAAGAATCTTACCATTGTTGCTTTCTAGTTGACACAAGTTTGATTCATAGGAATCTCACAAGTTACCTACCGTAGCGCTGTTTGATGTTGACGCTAGAAGGATTTCCATTCGTCACTGTGAATATTAATAAATATCACTCTGAATGTTCTGGCAAGACCATAAAGATATTGCGTAGAAACCTGAAACGAGTTTGAACCAATTCAGAATCAAACCACCGTTGCTTTTCAGTTTTACATATGTTCAATTCTTAAAGAATCTTGCATATGACCTACCGCAATGCTGTTTGATGTTAACACTATATATATATATATATATATATATATATATATATATATATATATATATATATATATATATATATATATATATATATATATATATATATATATATATGGAAGGATTTCCACTCATCATTGTGAATACTAAGTAGTATCACTCTGAGTGTTCTAGCAATATCGCAAGGATATAGCGTAGGAATTTCTTGATCTTCATCCGTGTGTCCTAACGAGATTTGATTGATCTCTTGGCTCTAGACTCGATTTGTGCACTTTTAGTGGTCGAGGGCTGGATCAGATGCCACCTATTCAATATCAACTATCTCGGAGTGAGAAAGTCAATAGAAGTCGTGTTGATCTCCGAGACAATAAAACAAACTTCTTTTAAGAGAAGCCTGAGTAGCTAGGAAAGGGTTGTGCATACATCACTAGGTCCATGATGAGTTTGTCTTCATGATGAGTTGACCCGGTTTCTGCCTAAGTTGTATGGAGGGCTTCTTTCTTTAGACCCTTTATCCTTACATTTCTTTTTCATTCTTCATCCCCTTCAATGCTTACCAAGACATCATTAATAGCACCTTGTTGTGATTGTTCCAGTGCTATCATCAGTACTTAGTCAGCATTCAGCTACATTCACATTCTACTCCATCTTTCCTAAGGACTTCTAATAATCTATTGGATTGTCCCTGGGAAGATCCCTCCGATTCTGGTTGGATCATAGGACTTAAACCTAACCACCCTTTTGACACCAATAACATCGTGAATTAAAGATGTTGTGGGTATTTGATCGTAACCATGAAAACCACTTTAAATTCTAACAAAGTGTTTGAAAAATATTTAACACCTTGCTAGTTTTGTCGTTTCAGAAATGCTCCCCCTTCACATGTGCATCGATAATCGAAAGTGTTTCGCACATGTAGGTAAGAGTTAAAGTGCTTGAGTCTTATATAAGATCACATTTTAATCACATTTTCTCCCCTATCTCTAATATATAAAATTGTTTGATATTAGAGATACCAAATTTGATTAAAATATATTTTGAAAAATAGTCTTGAAAATCTTCGGGAGAAAGATGTGTTAATCTTTTGCATGAAGTTGAATTGCTCCCCCTCAAAAATTGATCCAATGGAATTGTCATTACGAGGATTTGATCCACATTAAACTTTTGAGGATAGGAGTTGTTGAACGCATAATTTCTGAAAGATTTTGAATATCATTGAGAAATTCTTGAAAAAATTGTGTTCAACGCTTTTTGAAAAATCAATTCTTTTTTACGAAAAGGTTTTTCTAAAGCATAAACTTGAGTTCATAGACTTTGAATGTCTTGACTAATCCACTCAAGTGTAAGAAGATTTAACTTCTTTTGCTAAGGGTAGGAGTACAAAAGCGTACACTCCCCCGTGAATTTAGATCCGGGTTGCAATCTGAAAGTGATGACAAGCCATTGTGTTGAGCTCAAAACGTGGAATGTTTTGTGACAAGCTCAACCCAAGATAGATTGCTCTACCCGTTTTTGGAAATATTGTCCAAAATAGACAATTTCCTTTAAAAAAGATAGAAATGACATGTTTTGAAGAATATTTACAACTTTCATTCGAGCTTTATGTACACACCCGTGTCGTTATTGAGCGACATTTCTAGGTACGTCAATATTATCGATACTGAAAGACATGTCGAGAAGAATATTTTTTTTATTTTCAAAGATTTTTTAATTTTGTATTTTCTTTTTCATTAATATTTACAGGTAGATGTTTGATAGATGAATCAAGCAGGCTTCTTTGCCAGAACCTCCAATTCTGCTGGAGTCAAACATCTCATACCAATTTGCCTAACAAGATACGCAAACCTCTCTTTTGAAAGAGCTTTTGTAAACAATTCAGCTAATTGGTAATCAGTTCCAACAAAGTATAATTCAACAATACCCTTTTCAACTTGTTCCTTAATGAAGTGATATCTGAAATCAATGTGCTTCATGTGGGAATGCTGAACCGGATTGCAGGAGATGGCTATGGCCGACTTTGAGTCACAGTACATAGGTACTTTATCAAAATGGAAGCCATAATCCGTGAGTTGTGTTCTCATCCACAGAACTTGAGCACAACACGCAGATAGAGACACATACTCCGCTTCGGCTGATGAAAGTGACGTGCAATCCTGCTTCTTGGAAGACCATCCCACAAGTTTGTCTTGACCTAGAAATTGTGCACCAACAAAAGTACTTTTACGTGTATCAAGACACCCTGCATGATCAGAATCTGAATAGGCCGTTAGAAAGAAACCGGTTTCCCTCGGATACCAGAGTCCCATGTGAATGGTATTCTTAAGGTACCGAAAGATCCGTTTAACCTCCTTGAGGTGCTTTTCAGTGGGTCGTGCTTGATATCGTGCACAGTAACATGTAGCATGATGAATATCAGGTCTACTTGCTGTCAAGTACATGAGGGACCCGATCATGGAACGATATCTCGTTTGATCAATGGGTAATCCCTCCAAATCAGCATCTAGGGATGTGGTTGATAATGGTGTCCCAACGAGGTCACATGATGTCATACCATGCTTTGTGATTATCTCTTGACAATACTTAGCTTGGTTAATAAAGATACCACTTGGGGATTGGTGAACTTGAATTCCTAGAAAGAATTTTAGTTCGCCCATCATAGACATTTCAAATCTGCTGTGCATTACTTTTTCAAACCATTTTGAAATTTTTGTGTTTGTGGACCCGAAAATAATGTCATCAACATAAATTTGCACAAGAAAAATGTCATCCCCATATTTATAAGTGAACAAAGTTAAATCAATGGAACCTTTTGAGAAACCTTTGGAGACCAGAAATTTCGAGAGTTCGTCGTACCACGCCCTTGGAGCTTGCTTGAGTCCATAAAGTGCTTTGTGGAGACGATACACCTTGTCAGGATAATGAGGATTGACGAATCCTTCCGGCTGCGTGACATAGACTTCTTCCTTCAAAGGACCGTTAAGAAACGCCGTCTTTACGTCCATTTGATAGACAATGAATCCCTTATGTGACGCATAAGCAAGAAAAATCCGGACCGCTTCCATACGAGCTACTGGTGCAAATGATTCTTCAAAATCATTACCCTCTTTCTGTCCATACCCTTTAGTCACTAGCCTAGATTTATTCTTGATGATCGTGTTCTCTTCATCCATCTTGTTTTTCCAGATCCATCGAAGATTTAATGGTGTTACATCGTATGGTCTGTCAACAAGTTCCCAGACTTTAAGTCTTTCAAATTGTTGAAGTTCATCCGTCATCGATTCAATCCAAGCATGATCAGCTAATGCTTCTTTGATGTTTTTTGGTTTTTCTAAACTTACGGCGAGTGCGAACATACAAACATCAGCATCGGTGTTAAGCTGTCGTCTTGTGCGAACGGGCTGTGAAGGTTTTCCAATGACATGAACCAAAGGATGATCTCGGGTCCAATGATGTGTTGAAGGATGTCGTTGGTAGAACATGTGCATATTTGACAGATCAACATGGCGAGTAGAAGACTCTCCAGTTTCGTGTACCGGTGTACCGAATGGGTTGATAAATTCGTCTTCGTCAGATAATGCATTGTCTGCTTGATTTGTGTTCTCTGGAGCAATGACAGTAGTTGTGGATGTTGTAGGATTGAGTGTTGAAGTAATATTCTGAGGAGGTAAATCTGCAGCAACCCGTGTTGAAGTAGATGAAGTTGTATCCGGTTGTTGACGGTGATCGGTATCATCATTCTTATCATGAGTGTCAGCGGAAGACTTTGATACAACTTGTTTCTCCCCCGTGAAATATTCATCATACATTGGTCCATATAACATTTCCAACTCTTCAATTGTCGTGTCGACTGTCATATCAGCTCTAGGAACATTTTCTGGAACCAGCGTTGAACTTGACGGTTCAATGTTGTGGTCTTGAGTTCCGAGTTCCGTGCGGTTGTGAACGGAAGTCGTTTGTCGTTGTGGATCGGGACTTAAACTGTTTTGTTCAAGTGCCATTTCTTGTAATTCATCAAATCGAATGTGAATAGTCTCGACAATCAATTTTGTTCTCTTGTTGTACACTCTATACCCCTTAGACTGAGTTGCATATCCCACAAGAATACATGCATCACCTTTCTCTTTCATTTTATCTAAATTCTCACCATCTCGAATAATGTAACAAGTACATCCAAAATCATGAAGGTGTTTGAGTGAAGGTTTTCGATCATAAATTATGTGATATGGTGTTTTTTCGTGTCTTGGGATAATTAAGGAGCGGTTTTGTGTGTAGCATGCGGTTGACACGGCTTCGGCCCAAAAGTATAGTGGAAGTTTTGAAGCGGATAATAATGTTCGTGCAGCCTCAACTAAAGTACGGTTTCGTCTTTCAACAACTCCGTTTTGTTCGGGTGTTCGAGCAATAGATGTTTCATGTTTAATCCCTTCTGCTTTAAAAAAGTTTCTCAGTTTTGAATTCAAAAATTATTTTGTACCTTTGTCAGTACGAACCACTTTAACTTGAGCTTGAAGACCACGTTGTATCAATTTAAGGAAGCTGATGAGAACGTCGGGTGTTTCATCCTTGGACCTCAAGAAGTGAGTCCATGTGTACCTTGAGTAATCATCGACTATTACCAGAATATATTTCTTCCAATTGATACTCTGAACACGCATGGGACCACACATATCCATATGAAGAAGATCTACCCGTCCTTTTGAGCTTGGTGTGGTTTTTGTTTTAAAGCTACTTCGTTTAGCTTTACAAAGTTCACAAGAAGAACAAAGATGATCTTAGATGAATTTCAAGCTTGGAAGGCCTCTCACAATATCTTTCTTGGAAAGCAAGTTAATGGTATCAAAGTTGAGATGAGAAAGACGTTGATGCCATAACCATGCTTGAGTCGTTGAAGCTTTAGCCATGAAGCAAATTGGAGTTGATGAAGTTGTGTCTTGAAGTGAAACTGTGTAAAGATCAGTACCCCGTGTACCGGTAAGTAAGTCATTCCCATCATAATCACGAACAAAACATGTCTTCTTTCTGAAAGCAACTTCCAAATCCGCATCACAGAATTGACCAACCGAGAAAAGATTGTGATTGAGCCCTTCAACGTAGTATACCCTTTTTATCGTGATATTCCCCTGAACCAAACCTCTATATCCTAGGATCGGTGCAAATTGATCATTTCCGAATCGGACCGTACCCAGGAACTTCTCCACGAAGTTAATTAGAAGCTTGAGATTCCTCGTCATGTGCTTCGTGCATCCGGAGTCCAGTATGAAGAGAATTATTTGTATCACCTACAGAAGAGTTAGAACACGATGGATCATTTGCTAAATTGGATACCACAGTATTTGTGATTATAGAATCATTAGTGTCCTTAGCAACATTTAAAGGCATACTAACACTCGTAGTCACATTTTCTGTCCTAACTTTAGGCATCCATTTATATCTGGGAGGACATTGATTAGCAAACCACCATTTCCAAGACTTACTAGCAGACTCATATAATTCCTTAATTTTGCTTCTAGGGTTCTTAGTGGCGGAGTCTGATGCATTACTTTTCGTAGTGGGGGTAGCACCAGAATGGTTCACTTTGCGTTTGGGTTTACTAGCACTAATAGGCATCACAGTTTGCTTCTTAGTTCTAGTTTCTACGCCTTTGACTTTATTTATAGCACACCTGGAATGATTAGCATTAGCACACTTTCCACATTTGCCACAAACAAATTTCACATTCATAGCATTCAAATCATTCACAGCATTCAAATTGTCATTACATGCGATAAGAGACTTTTTATTCTTAAAAGCATTCAAATTCCTAGGGTGTTCTTCTACTTGCTTCATCTTCCCTTGATTCTTGTGTTTCCAGACCTTATCATTCACTTGATTGCTCTTAAGCTGAGGCCGGCTAACACTAGTAGTGGTGACTATTCCTGTAGTAGAAGACACACGAATATTAGTGTTTCTAGAAGTCTGAGGCGAGTGAGTATCTTTGTTTGTGGTCTTAGTGGACATTCTATACATCCCTGCTTTAATCACATTATTGTGCTTAACGCTTGGTGCTATAGTGTTCCTTATGGGTTGATTATGTGGTAACCTTTCCTTTCCATCCATCTTGGGGGCAAACACCGGTTTTGCAAACGAGGAATTTGATAAAGCAGATGGTTTTCCCAAGATAGAGGATCTATTCACCTTAGAAGCATTTGGTTGTCTAACAACAGGTTTCTTAATGCTAGGTTCCATGATTTTCCCACCCATTTTAGCAACGAGTTTCTGCAACTCTGCTATCGCTCTGTCTCTGTCTTGTAACTGAGCTTTCAACCCTTTAATTTCCAAATTCTGTTCATTCATTTCTCGAAACGTTTGGGAAAGTTTTTCTTGCAATTTATTATCATGTGGAAAACTACCAACGTCTTTTTGCAAAGCAAGTTCAAGTGAATGACAATGTTTTTGAAGGAAATTATTTTTGTGTTGAAGTAACTCAAAAGCCTTTTTGTCAACATTTTCTTTACGTTTCGAAAGCTCAATTTCAAGACGTTCATATTCTTTTCTTTTATCAAGATATTGGCATGCAACTTCAGAATATTCATCAATATCAGCACAAGATGTAAAATAAGCACACATAACATCTTTAGAAACGCATTCTTGCAAGAGTAAATCATATTCATCTGAAAAATCAGACTTCTCCATTTGAAGATCTTCAATGTGTTTCTCAAGAGATTCAACGTATTTTAAATCATCATACATTTCAGTCCGAATGAACTCCTCAAGTTGAAGGACAGTTTCTTTAATCAAAGTCGTGTTTGGAATTAAGAGTTCTTTCACAAGCAAGGTAATATCTTGAGGAATCGAAAGTGTCCACTCAGCATTTTCACGTTTTGCCCAGTTTCTTTCAACAATAGATTTAACATTATCTATGTGGTGTTTAAGAATACCTAATGTTTTCCTACTCTTGCTTTTAGATTCATCTAGAGGGAGGTAGTTTATGTATTTGTAAACATTAGATTTCTTAGGGGCAAATGCTTTCTTTCATTAAATTCTCTTTTGTTTGCATTCTAGAAACACTCCCTCACGAGTTTTCTGAGTTTGTTTGTTGAAAAGACCATAAAGACTATTCTCATAAGCATAATTATATGGTTTCACAAACTCCTTATTGACAATTGGTTGACTATCATCATCCTAGAGGGCAGTCTCGTCACTATCGGCACTAACAGGCATGCAATCAAGATCGGTTCTTTCAGTCTCATCAAGATAAAGATGCGGGTTCGCAGCTTGAGCTTTGGCAAGGTACTCAGGACTTGCAAAGCTAGCTTGAACCTTAAACATTGATGGAGGTGCTAGCATTCTTACGGATTGAATAGAATCATGCGTTTTATAAACAACGTTCTTCAAAAAGTCGACGTGTGCTTCTAGTTTTGTTACTTTTTCAGTTTCTTTATCATATCTACTTTTGAAGTCGTGTTTTAACGCATCTACCTCTTGTTTCTTATCCTCAATAATTTTAGCAGAATCACTGGTGGTCATAGAGAGCTTTTGTTCAAGTTCATTAACTTTGGTATTGGCAAGGTACGTTTTTTGATGTTCATCCATTAAGAAAACATTATATTGACGCTTCTCTTTGGCTAATAACTCAAAAGTGGTATTATATTTGTTTTCAAAATCGTCCTTTTGACTTTTTAACGCACTTCCCTTGTACCCCTCAAGCTCTTTGGTTTTCTGAAGGAGCTCATCTCTATAGCTTTCAGTCATCTCAGTAGATTTGATAAGAGCAGCTTTGCATTCTTCAAAACTTTGAGTGAGCGTAGTGTTTGCCTTCTTTAATTGCTTTTGACGCTTTTTATTTTCAGTGACATCTTTTTGTAAAGTAGCAATTAAATTAGCAAGCGTAATACATTCCTCTTCATCATATTCATTTGCATGTTGATCATCCTCAGACTCATTATTACACATGTCTGATGAATCAGGTGTGGTATTGCTATCAACTGTTTCCATCATACACGTGTCATTAATGGCATCGGGTAGATCACTATGCTCAGGAATGTCACCAAACACATTATATTCATCAGTAGTGTGTACCTTATCGATTGGCTCAGTGTCAAAGATAGGGCCATTGTCATCTTCAATGACTTTGAGAACTTCTTCAACCTTTGCCATGTACGAGTAATGTGCATCGAGCTCTTGATCAGAATCTTCATCATCAGTATCATCAAGCATTGCTCCTTCCTCAGCTGACAATTTAACCCCTGCTTCCATCTTTTTGCATAGCAGCATCTTTTCCTTATGATAACCATAATCTCTAACCCGTTTTGGTTTCCTGCATTCCTTTGCCATATGCCCATAACCTTGGCAATTAAAACATTGAATCCCACTCTGCCGAACCACTTGACTTCCAACAGTTTCCCTATTCCCAGTAGCAGCAGCAATCCTCTGAGTATCATACTTGGCAGTTTGTCGATCATACCTTGCAGAACCCTCAACATGTGTTGGATTATATCGATCATACCTAGAAGGACTTTCACCACGTCGACGTGTGTCATACCTTGGAGGACTCTCAACATATCGGTTCTTTGTGTTAGATGAAGTACGAAGATTGTTGTTGGTGGGTTTGTAGATTTTCTTGTAAGTCTTCATTATGTAAGCCATTTGTTGTTTCATCTCTCGGTTCTTTTGAGCTTGGTCTTCATCACTATCTTCTGCAGATGATGACTCAGATGGTGGTGATGGTGCTCTTGGCACTTTACCTCGAGATCTTGTGGATGATGAAGACTTAGATGATGTGGAATATCATGGTGAAGATGATGTAGTGGAGTATGGTTTAGGAGCACGAGAGTGATGATCTTGAATATGTTGTGTGGTAGTCACTAAAACAAGTGGATTAGCCGTCTTGGCAACACGTTCAGCTCTAATCTCATTTGCTTCATTCTGAAATTGCTTCAAGATATCAAAGAGTCGATGATATGAGACCTCGTCTAACTTTTCTTGTTGTTTCACTAAAGTGACGAACCGTGTCCACTCTGGTTGAAGTTGTTGAAGAAATTGAACATTGACTTGCATGGTGGAGACTTGCAGATTATTTCTTGTCATGTCATTCATCATTTTATAGAACCTGGAGTAATATGAATCAATTGATTCTCCATCCCTTGAAGTAAACTTGCCAAAATTCCAAAACAAGTTTGTTTTGACATCTTGTTTGATGAGTGATTCTCCTTGTTGCAAGCGTTCAATCGCAGTCCACATTTCATGTGCTGTCGGGCATGCATCAACCGTGGAGTAAATATCATCTCCAATCCCACTTAAAACCATATAGATGGCTTCCTTCTCCGCATCATGCCAAGCACAATTTTCAGGTGTGAGATCAGCTCTTGTTTCATCACGTTCACTTGTAGGTATTGGATCAGTAGTATCTGTTGCAGCTCTTGGAGGAATTGAGATTTTCTTGAATACATATGGTCCATGAGTAATACATTTCCTCAAGGCATCACCATTGGGTCTTGTATCAAGATATCGTATGAAACGTGATTGCCATTGAGCATACCTACCAGACACAAGTATTGGTGGTCTCTCTTTATTACCCGCCACCATGATATTGTTGTTTGTGACACGATACTCTTGAGTAGAATCCATAGCTTATAACTTAGTAATCGATGAAGTGAAAAAGGATCTTAAGTAGATGTGTTGTGATTGGTGTGTTCTCGAGAAAAAATGTTGAAATCCCCTAAAAATCTTCACAATTAACCAAAAATTCTAAGGCGAAAAATCACTCGAAAAATAAGTGATGATTTCGCAATGAGGTGAAAGATTCCGCAATAGTTGAACAATTTCGCAATTAAGTGAAGAAATTCGCAATTCCTGAGCAAAAATCCGCAATACTTGAACAGATTCCGCAATAATGACCAAATTCCGCAATAGTTGAACAAATTCCGCAATGATGACCAAATTTCGCAATTAACTCAGAATTCCGCAATTATTGCAAAATTTCGCAATGACCAGTAATGTTAGTGTCACACCCCACCATGGCGGAATATGGGGCACGACGTATGGATATCATCACAACAATAGCGTGTCTATAGAGATAACTAAATGATATAAGAAATGTCATAAAATGGTGACACAAATGTCATGACAATATCTCAACAATGCAGGAGTCTAGGTAAGTAGGTAATAGTCCTACCACTTACCCGAGAAAAACAATAAACATAATCAAATCAAACATATAGGTGCCAACAATATCACTTATAAAACAAACAACAGAAACTAAGAAGGAACGGGGATCTCCTTCTAAATGCATTTCCTACGCTCTCCAAATCCTAGCCACTTCTATTCTCAAGCTTAACCATAAAATCACCTAAAAGAGACACTAAAACACGTCAACATAAAGTTGGTGAGAGTCATAGGTTTAGACTCCAACGCTAAATCAATTACAAGCTGTGAATAACAACCATCAACACAATAACATATGGACAATGTGCTACAATTATGTATTAACAACTAGCATTCA
This sequence comes from Glebionis coronaria, assembly GCA_025667525.1. Classification (NCBI taxonomy): domain Eukaryota; kingdom Viridiplantae; phylum Streptophyta; class Magnoliopsida; order Asterales; family Asteraceae; genus Glebionis; species Glebionis coronaria. The sequence continues at coordinate 188,237,659 of CM046879.1, read as the reverse complement.
AGATCAATCATTCCAAACCAAAATCCAAGGCTCCTACCTTGCCAAACAACATGGTATCATAGATGATCACACTATGTACCTATCCCAAGGCCACTACCTTGTCAAACCACAAGGCCACTACCTTGTCAAACCTCAAGGCCCTCGATCCAAATCATACACAATAAAAAATCACATAGCAGTTAATCACATAATGTACACACAAGTCCATCTCAAATCACAACCACATTCACAGCATCAATTTAGAAAATAACTCAACACAGTGTCTCTTCCATCCCATCTGGAAGTCAAAATCAATAGTAAACATGGGACTATGAAACTCACCTGATAGCTTCTTCACAAGTCCTCGCACTAGCAACAAGCTAACAAACCAAAAACACGAAATCAATACACGAACCAATCACTAAGATGGCTCATCAACCTATGATGGACATCTAGTCTATTCCCGTATAATTACCTCATTGTTAAGCTCTAATCACCCCATTACCCTTCCTTAACAAGTCCCTAACTTGGTTAAGTTTAATAGCTATCCCGTTTATAATTTTACACAAAACAGTCCCAGTTTTAGGTCTCAAAACTTTAAGTCAAACGTCCACTTAAACATACCCATGGTTTCTGTAAAAGGAATATTCACACTTTTATACATGTTAGTTAAAACCTCCCACCTGCCCTAACCTTAAATCTACTGTTAAGGCCCAGATATATGTGTATATATTGCTACCTATCCAGAATTTACTGATTTTAAATGTATGAAAAGTTCATTACCATTAGAGGGTCTTAACCTAAACCACAATCTTAGCCCAAGTGCAGATACTTACTACAATATATAAACCATCTCTCATGTTCGTGAGAAGATCCCAATGCAACCCTAAGTACCCCAAAAAAACCAAAACTTAAAAAGAAAACAGGCTGAATTCAAAACTGTTTTGACCTCCGACTGTTGTAACCTGTTTTTGACCCACTTCCCGACCTCCAATATAGTTCTCGTTTCTTGCATTGGAAAGCCACTTCAATTAGCTTTCCAGGTATATGTGGATCGAAAGATAAGAGTTTTTAGAACTCCCTATATGATCAAAACAATGACCCAAAATTCTGCCCAGTTTTTAAAAACGGGTTTAACTAAATTAACCTCATTAATTAACCCTAATCCCACTAATTACAAGCCCTAATTTATGTAATCATCATGTTATGATTAGTATAACATTAATTTACTGTTTTTATAATAAACCCTAACCTTAATCCATCATAAGATGATTAAAGAAAACATAAAAACAATTTAATTAAAAAGGGTTTGAAGATTTTACCTTAGATTTTTTGGAAAACAAGATTTTTGATGAAGAACCCTAATTTTCTCCATAGATGTCGACCCATACTTGATCTCCAGGGATTTTATGAAGTGTTTTGATAAATATTAGGCTTTCTATACTTTCCTAACAAGTCTTTGGCCCATATACAAAAGCCCGGTTCCCTTTTTTCCCTTTTTTCCCCTTTTCTTTTCTTTTTTTCACATAAAAGACCTATACCCATTTCATTTTGTTTTTTTTTCCTTTTTATTATTAATATTTGTATTAATAATATTACCTTAATTTTCCTTAATTTATTTCAGCTCCTAAAGCCTCCAAAACCTCAAAACCGTAAAACTAGTCAAATTTACGCGTTTTACCGTAAAAGCGTAAAATATACACTTTTAAAAAACTAAAATTTTGAAATAAACTTTATAACTAAGTCCTAAATGACTTAAAACCATCCCGAAAAATATCCATATGACTAATTACCTCATCCGATACCTCTAAATGTTAAACCGTAAATCGTAAAAACACGATTTTATATAATACATATACGTATACGTAAAACCCACTAAATAACACCATCTCACTTCATAGTCACTACCATGTGAACTCATGAACATGAAATCATCACACCTTGTTTCACTCACAAGGTACCCCGTACCGGAAACGATATCCAAACCACAATCTATACACACCAATAAGCACATAAACACGTAAAGACACGTAACTAGCACAAAATAAAACTAAGTGACGAACCTCAAAACCAGGGTTGTCACATCACTCCCTCCTAATAGAAATCTCTTCCCGAGATTTACTCCTTAGGATCAACACACAACCAACAAATCACACGAGGATACTTGTTCTAAACGAACTCCCCTCATTTCCACGTGAACTTTTGTTCAAGTTTTAAAATACCACGTATACAAACCAAAAATAATTAAACTCATTGCCAAACTCTTGACCTCACAGTCAATAAATCTCACAGATGACTCTTTGATAAAACAAAGACTCTTATTAACACAAGTCCCGAATAACCGTACATGCAAAATGCATTCTCAAACAACCTTTACCAATCTCAATACATGAAATGTATCATGTATACAACTCATTTCCCCCAGGTAATTTTATGCTCATAAGCTAATGGTCCGATCTTTCCAAAGATCATAAATGGACCTACAAAACTCTACATCAACTCTTCCATTTTACCAAATCATACCACCCGTTACTATGGGTGAAACTCCCTACATAACTTTGTAACTAAATCTAGTGGTTTCCTCCCTTTTCTACATAGCATCCCTTGTTGCTCTCATCCTTTCCACAAACATTATTACCACATTAGTAGCCTCTTTTACCAATTCTAGTCCACAATGGGGACAACTCACCGTATCCTTTCATATAGTGCCCCAAATGGCATTTATCGACTTCTAGTATGATAACTATCGTTATATGAAAACTCAGCCATCGCTAATGAGTTTCCTAACTCCCTCTAATCAATCACTCATGTCCTCAGTGTGACTCCTAAGGTTGTATAAATATCTCACTTGCCTATCCTTTTCCAGTTAGCTAGATATACTCATATCCAATCATGTTAATCAACTCCCTTTAGTCCCTATGGCATATCAAACCTATAACTCCTCATCCATTCGATTATCAATACTAATCCTCCCAAACAATCAGTATAGATCAGTGCCATTTCCTTTTCCAATCTCGACCTATTTTATTCTTGCTTCGCTCCTATACACACTTCCTTCTTTTTCCTCAACTCATACCATACATCACAATGTGATGCTTCCCATCGTTTCTTCCCTTGCCATAATCCTTCCTAAGGCATTCCATACATATTAGGCTAACTTTTACGCAAAACCCTCCATTCTATCACATCCGTACGCAATCCTTCCAACTTCTCAACCACGTGACTTCTCATTCTTCTTGAAATGTGAGATGAATTAGTCAGTCTATCGACTGTCACCCAACTCTCGCCGTACTTATTCCTCCTCCCCATTATGTATCCCTTTCACTAACTTCGTCTTTACATTGCCCTTTCTAAGCTACTCCTATCTATGTAGGAAGTATAGTCTACGTCCCTTTCTCCATATGATTGTCCAAGCCACGCAACATACATGTTGACGCGTTCTCTGCTTTAGACAACTCAACTCGTGCAACCTACATCCTTCATCAAAACCACCCTAATACGTCATCCATACAGTTCAAGTTCGTCTCAGCTTCACTTCATCCTTCTTATTCCATGTCTCATCAACCATGCTTGCCTTTCCCAGATGGTACTTGGCCTTGCAATTTTCTTTCATCAATTAACTCCACCCATCACCTTTGCCAGATATTCAATCAAGATGATTGAATATGTGTTGGAGACGTTCATGATCCGTATAGATCATTCTCCACGTCTCGTACACCAAATGCCTCTAGCATTCTAGGCAGATATAACAGTCCAGCTCCACTAACTAAGTCTATCCAGTTCTTTCAAATCTTCAGTTCCTGCAACGTATAAGCGATCGCCTTTCTTTGTCGTCCTCGTACACCTCCAAATCCTTGCTCCACGTATCGTCATGCTTCGCGAATTCATCCAGTCCTTCCGATAATGCCAAGATCGGCTCATTATCCAATCCACCTCTTCAGCCTCCAAAATGCTTCCTCATCCTTCTTCACTTCGCCCCTTGCTGGTTCCATGATATGCCATCATTTCTAACTACTCATCATGGTAGACTTAATACTAAAACTCACACTTGAAAATCTCACGTATAATTCCACTCCAAAACCAACACGTACTTCGCCTCACTCTCCTTCTTAGACTTTGAGTAGATCAAGATGTCGTCGATACTCCCGATGACAACTCGTTTATATACGTTCATGCACCCTCGGTTCATTGATTCCATGAGGACCGCTAGTGCTTTGGTTAAGCCAAATGCATAACCGCAAACCCAAAGCGTTCATACAACATCCTTAGCCTTTTCAACTATGCCCTCCTTGCACCCTCTCTTAGCGGCAATACGAATAAATTCCTACCTCGTTCTACTCGCGAAAATCTACACGTATTCTATAAGACCAATACTTCCTCTTATCAGACCACTCAACCGCTTCCACGTCACATTTACTACCAGGCAACTCAACTTTTATCCGGCATTCCTTGCAATTTCTAACAACTCTTGTTTTTAAATCATTCCATCAACAATTTCCTTGGAAAGGCACTAACTACAACTCCTCTCACTTCTCCTACTTGCTCTACTTATGGTTCTACCTCACAGTAATAGGCAAACCTACTAAATTTCAGGAAATTTTTGGAAAACTTACATGTCCTACGAACAATCATAAATACCTTTGAGGTATTACTTCCCCTTCCAACACTCTCTATGGCGCGTTACTTGTGCTAATATCCCACAAATCTCTATTCATCTCCTTGGTACTCCTAAGAGACCTCATGACCACACTAGTTCGTCTACGAACTTCTTTCCTCCCCACTAAGAGTATTCCGACCGTTCTCTCATGGTCACCTACTTAAGCGTGTAGGCGCGACCAAGTCTTTCATATAACTACCTCAACGCTCCCGAACAATACGAAACTAAAACTACATCCTGAATCCACCAGATACAATCAACGAATCAAACCAACGGATAACTAACGACATTTCACGTGCACCAGTTAAAACAAGTCAAAAACCATGAGACTCAAAAGAAAACTCAAACCCAAAACGTGTATCAATTCAAAATGACCCATCACAACGAAAAATAATCCAAGAAACACCCAATGGCAACCAAACATATTACGCCCCATGACATATTATTTAAACCGTGAAAAAGATCGACTTTTCCAAAAGAATTTATATCTTTTTTTATTATTATTATTACCTCCCACATCTATGTGACTCAAACAATCTACAAATAACCTTCTAGACGAACTCAAAACTCAACTCAAAAACTAGGTATCCCGTGCATCCCAAATTATAAAAAAATAAACTACTATTCAAACTCAACCAGGATACTGACCTCCCATGACTATACATTCTAAATATTTGAAAAGTACGTTCCGAGTAAATAATTTTAGGCTTTTAAATCATCCAAAAAGCTCTAAAAACAAACAAGTTATGTCCAAAACAATTTTATACTAGTTGTTTTAAAATTAAAGAATAAACTTAGTGATTAATGCAATCCTTTTAAATGAAAGATATAATTGTATGTGTAACCTTCATAAACTCAATATAACCTCGTATTAATAATTATAAATGGCGTGAATCTGTTAAACCCAATTATATAAACTATGTAAGTAGAAAGAAATTTTACTTCGCTTTATTTTAAAGAAAGTCATTTAGAATTTGAAATAAATAAGTGTTGATTAAAAAATAAATCTTATGTTGCACCTTGTTTCAAACACAACTCCAACACCTTACCCTTATTTTACCGAATACAACCAATTACCTAACCCTATAATAGATTTCCAAGTCCCCCTTTTTCTCAATATATACCGACCAAAAGAAATGTAAGACCCAACACAAAAGATTCCATTATCTCAAAAGAAATCCCAAGTTATTTCAATAGACTTAAAACCAAGAACACCATTTTTAAAACGTACACGTGAAATACGAAACTCAAAAAATACGCTACAAGACACACTTCAAAATATTCAAAACGTCGTTGAAACTCCACCAAACTCGGGCACTAATAAATCGTTTAAACACAAGAGAGCACTAGGTACGTTCAAGTAATAATAACTACTGAATGACCGTAAATCATAACATAACATCTATCAGTATATATACATCCGCATATGTATACCTATTGAATCCCCCAAACATACTCGTTATCATATATGTCAAGTCAATCAATCGCTTTATACGCTCGTTTTTCGATACGAGTAATCACCATCTCACCGTGCCACAACAAGGCATAAAGCCCACCTCCAAAATCAAACCATATCGTGTGACCCCAAAATCACACAACACCACTATAATCTCAAAACATATAACACAAAAAGAACAATAGCCATATCATAGGCAGCCATTACATAAACCCATATATATACATATACCCAAATTCCACATCTCATCATATACAAGCATGTACTAACCCTCTTTCATGCAATCGTACTTGAGAACCCTTTAAAGTTGTGGTACTTGTATAACTATGTTGGCCACCATACTTATACAATTACCCTTCCCCCAATGTACTCCCTCCTATGACGACACTTACAAGAATCAATACAACATATAACACATAAATCCATCTACTCACATAAGCTCATAACCACATAACCAAATAGGTCCAAAACCCCATCTATTAAAATAACATAGTAAAACTCTTGGAATACCGAAATCCATAGTCTAGCTAAAACAACATAGACTAAATCCAAAACGAAAACATAATCAGTTATAAGTCATGTCTCCCATAAGAGTGGAAACAACTTAAAATCCTTCCTACCCATGTACTCCTAGTAACTCGAACCACCACACGATTCTTAGGGAACATGGCTTAAACATCAAAAGAAAAATAACATACCTCAGGTATGTAAAATAACTCGATAAAAGATGATAACTACCTTGTACTAAATTATGTACTATAATGTACAATTTAAGCAAAATACAACAGTGACTAACGTGAAAGATTATGGTTCTACCCGCACTAGTCACAAACCCGAAAAGAAAATAACATGTGACTAAGTATGAACATACTACGGTTCAATTCATACTAGTCAAAACATCGCAATAAATAACATCCAAACACATCAATTATTATAAAATGCACATACTCCTATGACGCATATATACAGGGACCCTTAAGCTATAGACTAGGCTACGCGACTAGGCAACCTAATTCTCTATAACCATTGTCTCGGATACCATTCTGTCACACCCCACCATGGCGGAATATGGGGCACGACGTATGGATATCATCACAACAATAGCGTGTCTATAGAGATAACTAAATGATATAAGAAATGTCATAAAATGGTGACACAAATGTCATGACAATATCTCAACAATGCAGGAGTCTAGGTAAGTAGGTAATAGTCCTACCACTTACCCGAGAAAAACAATAAACATAATCAAATCAAACATATAGGTGCCAACAATATCACTTATAAAACAAACAACAGAAACTAAGAAGGAACATGGATCTCCTTCTAAATGCATTTCCTACGCTCTCCAAATCCTAGCCACTTCTATTCTCAAGCTTAACCATAAAATCACCTGAAAGAGACACTAAAACACGTCAACATAAAGTTGGTGAGAGTCATAGGTTTAGACTCCAACGCTAAATCAATTACAAGCTGTGAATAACAACCATCAACACAATAACATATGGACAATGTGCTACAATTATGTATTAACAACTAGTATTCAAGATCAATCATTCCAAACCAAAATCCAAGGCTCCTACCTTGCCAAACAACATGGTACCATAGATGATCACACTATGTACCTATCCCAAGGCCACTACCTTGTCAAACCATAAGGCACTACCTTGTCAAACCTCAACGCCACTACCTTATCAAACCTCAAGGCCACTACCTTGTCAAACCACAATAACTGAGACGGCACGTGTCCCCTGATCCAAATCATACACAATCAAAAATCACATAGCAGTTAATCACATAATGTACACACAAGTCCATCTCAAATCACAACCACATTCACAACATCAATTTAGAAAATAACTCAACACAGTGTCTCTTCCATCCCATCTGGAAGTCAAAATCAATAGTAAACATGGGACTATGAAACTCACCTGATAGCTTCTTCACAAGTCCTCGCACTAGCAACAAGCTAACAAACCAAAAACACGAAATCAATACACGAACCAATCACTAAGATGGCTCATCAACCTATGATGGACATCTAGTCTATTCCCGTATAATTACCTCATTGTTAAGCTCTAATCACCCCATTACCCTTCCTTAACAAGTCCCTAACTTGGTTAAGTTTAATAGCTATCCCGTTCATAATTTTACACAAAACAGTCCCAGTTTTAGGTCTCAAAACTTTAAGTCAAACGTCCACTTAAACATACCCATGGTTTCTGTAAAAGGAATATTCACGCTTTTATACATGTTAGCTAAAACCTCCCACCTGCCCTAACCTTAAATCTACTGTCAAGACCCGGATATATGTGTATATATTGCTACCTATCCAGAATTCACTGATTTTAAACGTATGAAAAGTTCATTACCATTAAAGGGTCTTACCCTAAACCACAATCTTAGCCCAAGTGCAGATCCTTACTACAATATATAAACCATCTCTCATGTTCGTGAGAAGATCCCAATGCAACCCTAAGTACCCCAAACAGCCCAAAACTTAAAAAGAAAACAGGCTGAATTCAAAACTGTTTTGACCTCCGACTGTTGTAACCTGTTTTTGACCCACTTCCCGGCCTCCAATATAGTTCTCGTTTCTTGCATTGGAAAGCCACTTCAATTATCTTTCCAGGGATATGTGGATCGCAAAATAAGAGTTTGTAGAACTCCCTATATAATCAAAACAATGACCCAAAATTCTGCCCAGTTTTTAAAAACAGGTTTAACTAAATTAACCTCATTAATTAACTCTAATCCCACTAATTACAAGCCCTAATTTATGTAATCATCATGTTATGATTAGTATAACATTAATTTACTGTTTTTATAATAAACCCTAACCTTAATCCATCATAAGATGATTAAAGAAAACATAAAAACAATTTAATAAAAAAGGGTTTGAAGATTTTACCTTAGATTTTTTGGAAAACAATTTTTTTGATGAAGAACCCTAATTTTCTCCATAGATGTCGACCCATACTTGATCTCCAGGGATTTTATGAAGTGTTTTGATAAAAATAAGGCTTTCTATACTTTCCTAACAAGTCTTTGGCCCATATACAAAAGCCCGGTTCCCTTTTTTCCCTTTTTCCCCTTTTCTTTTCTTTTTTTCACATAAACGACCTATACCCATTTAGTTTTGTTTTTTTTACTTTTTATTATTAATATTTGTATTAATAATATTACCTTAATTTTCCTTAATTTATTTCAGCTCCTAAAGCCTCCAAAACCTCAAAACCGTAAAACTAGTCAAATTTACGCGTTTTACCGTAAAAGACGTAAAATATACACTTTTAAAAAAACTCAAATTTTGAAATAAACTTTATAACTAAGTCCTAAATGACTTAAAATCATCACGAAAAATATCCATATGACTAATTACCTCATCCGAGACCTCTAAATTTTAAACCGTAAATCGTAAAAACACGATTTTCAATAATACATATACGTATACGTAAAACCCACTAAATAACACCATCTCACTTCATAGTCACTACCATGTGAACTCATGAACATGAAATCATCACACCTTGTTTCACTCACAAGGTACCCCATACCGGAAACGATATCTAATGAAGAGATTTTGCTAGGTTCAATTGTTGTTCTCGGTATCTTAACGAATTGATTTCCGGCTTAAAGTACGACTCAGTTGATTTTGGTAAAACAAATATTTTGGTTGTTTTTAAATAAAGGTGCAAAACAATTAAAGTAAAAGTGCAATTAAAGTAAATCTAAGTCTAATTAAAGTAAGTGCAAGTATTTAAAAACGTGACTGAAATTAAAGGGCGCTAAAGTAAATAACACAAATTTAAAACTAACTAAGGCAATCTTAAATCGCAACTAAAATTTAAACTAAGGCAAGTCTAAAATAAAGCTAAGGCAATTAAACTTAAAGTGCAACTAAAGTAAAAGGCGGGAAAGATAAAGCATGAAAATAAAGAATAGATATTTAAAAAGAAAGACTAAAAAGGACGTGAAAGAAAACTTGATTCGGAAGTTCAAAACTTCCGAATGAACCTAGCTCTTGAATCGGAACTCCTTGATACGGAAGTCTTGATCCGGAACTTTCGTTCGGAAGACTTCCGGATGAACAAGCTTGAGCCGGAACTTTGGTTCGGAAGTTTTGGCTGATTCGGAACTTTCCCTTCGTTCGGAAGATTCCGTCTGGAACTTTGTTCGGAAGATATTGATCCGGAACTTTTGTGTTGATCCGGAAGTTTTCGTCCGGAACTTCGTTCGGAAGATTTCGTCCGGAACTTTGTTCGGAAGATTTCCGGATGAAGCTTGATTCGGAAGACAAACCTTGACTCGAACTTTTCCGGATGAACGGCTTGGTTCGGAAGTTTTAGCTTGACTCGGAACTTTTAAAGTTCCGAATGAACCTTCTTCATCCGGAACTTCTCTAGTTCCGAATAAAACCTCCTTGGCTCGGAACTTATCTGGGAACACAGATACAGAAACAAACAACCCCGAAGAACAAGGGATAACAGTAACAAGAATATACCATAGATTTCACCAAAATCAAGCAAACGATTTAACTAAACTATTAACAGAACAACATTTAATCATAAACTAACAATTTAAATCAACAAAACAAACAAATTTAACCACAATAATCAAAAACCCACTTTATCAAAATAAGAACATGAACATGAACACAAACATAAACATAAAAATCAAAGATTAAGAAAGGTAGATAGGAGATTAACAAGATAAAGTAAAGATTGACAAGAATTAAATGAAAACTTACTTGAAATTAAAGGAATTTAAGGTGCAAGACAAGGTAATTAAATTGACAAGTATTTAAATGTGCAAGAAAATAAATGTGGAAGACTAATTGTCACACTTAGCCAACCAGAAAAATAATTAACTAGTCCTAACTATATATAGGGGAGGATTAGGAAGCTTCCTCCCCTCTTTCCTTTTCTCTTAATTACAAGCTTAAGTCCCTCCTTCTTTAATCTTCATTAATTGCATGCTTAGTCCTTTTCTTCTAATCTTCTTTAAACTTGGACTTAAATGACTTTTGGCTCGGGATTTCTTTGAACTCGTCTTTTTAATTCTTCAATAAAGTAGACTTGAGTTCTTCGGCTTTAAGTAAACTTCTGTCTTTTGACTTTTTCTTCGATAAATCTTCAGAATTGGTCTCGGACTTCCATTATTTTTGCACTCTTGACTTCTTGACTTCGTCTTTCATCTTTTTCGTCAATAAAAGTCCGTAAATGCCCGTGAATTCCCATGTTTTCTCCACTTTTCACCTTTTCGTCCTAAATCACAACAAAAACACAAACCGCGCATAATTCCGACATAAAAAGCATAAAATACACGTTTTGGTCCGGTTATTATTGTAATTAAGTGGTAGAAAAGATGGGTGTTTACACACCTATCAATATCCAAACCACAATCTATACACACCAATAAGCACATAAACACGTAAAGACACGTAACTAGCACAAAATAAAACTAAGTGACGAACCTCAAAACCAGGGTTGTCACAGTTAGATTCCGCAATACCCTGAAAAGCATTAATTTCGCAATTTTCTGATATAATTCCGCAATTAAGGCCAAAATCCGCAATATGGAGAAACACAAGATTCCGCAGTTAGAGTCAAAATTCAAATTCGCAACTTTTGAAAAACTATAATTTCGCAATTAGAGAGAAAGTTGTGAAATTGGTACCAGATTTGCTAGAAAATAGGAACACGAAGAACACTGATCAAAGACGTGATTTCACACCAAATATCAAGCCAAACACCACAAAATTTTGCATTTTTGACAAAACAAAGTAACCCAAATCACTACAACGTAGATGTAGATGATTTGTCTACTCACAAACACCACAAAAAACACAAAAATTTTGAAGATTCGAGCAAGAATGTGAATAAAATCACACGAACACAATGGAAATATCAAAACCAATCACGTATCTACCCCATGGCGATTGATACCAAATGTTGTCCCATATATTTAGATGATTAGAGATAGAAAATAGATGAAAAGAGATGGATTCCTAGAGAGAGAAAGTAGTAAGAGAAAGTGGAGAGGAGGAGAGGATTAACTTGTAGAATATTAGATTAAGGAAAGAATGAAATGAACAACCTACCCTCCTAACATGCTAGGAGGGTATTATATATAGTCCACCCACATGCGGGCTTTAATGGACTATATATTTGGTCGGGCTTGTCTTTTGGACTTTAATTAGTTTAAATCCAAGCCCGTAAACCACGACTAATTAACTAACTATTACAACGTTCTAATTAATGTTACAATAATAACCTATGACCGAGCATTCTTGTTTGACTCAATATTTTGAGGCTAACATTTATACATGAAAATTTCTCGTCATCAAGGGAGGAATACAATGGAAACACTTAATCAAGCTAAAACTCAAAGGATCAAAATCCCCTAATTCGTGATGAACACAAGAATTTGCAATTGAGAAATTTGTGACACTTGGTAGCCTACTATTGGATGGGATACGTCATCGACTCCAACTCACTCTCATTTCTTGTCTATAAATAGGGATTAGACTTCTCATTTGTTGAATGTAGCTAAGTGTGAAATTCACACACACTTCCAACTTTCTCCATTCATCTCTGTTAGTTAGCAGTTAGTTTAACAAACTCAAGAGCTTGACAACCTCTTGAGTTAGTTATAGTTAGTTGTAACTACTTACCTACTTCTATAACCAACTTTCACATTCAAATAAATAAAATTCACTCATTTCCTTCAATCTTCTTATCTTTTCCTGCATTCCTGTTGAATCTTGTTGCTGTTATGAGTTTCTTGTGATCATACTTGATCATTAGAAGCTTTTTGAAGACTTGAAGCTGTTGTAGATCATTCATATTGCTGAATTGTTGATTTGTAGCAAAATTGGGTAGATATGATGATGATGATGATGATAGTAGATGGTTGATGGGTTGATTTTAGTTCTAAGGTGGTGGTTTAGCATTGTTTAGGAGGCTCAGCGCCTACCTACTCCATCAATGGAGGCCTTATGCTAAAAGGTTTCAAGTTTCTGAGTTTTGTTCCACTTAACTGTTCAGTGCTGCTTGATCAAGTGTGGTTAGTCTGTTTTGGCTTGATTTTGTTGATTAGATAGCTTGTTGTTAGATTGATAGCTTTTAGCTTGCTTTTACTTGTTAGTGTCATGAATTTCATCAGTCATATAGCTTGTTATTGCATTTTGAGTACTTGTGTGTTTTATAGCCTGTTCTTAGCTTAATTACACTTCATTTTGATCATAAAGTTTGTGTAGGTATAAGTCATAGCTCAGCTTAACCATTTGCTCAAATTCTCTTCATAAAAGTTGTAATTAGATCAAATAAGTAGTGTTTGGATTTGCATACATTTTGTAGTTCAAGTGTAATAAACTGGTTAAACTTTGTTCATTACTCTTCCTTTAGTCGTTTTGAACAAGTCTGTGTAGTTTTGAAGTAAAAAGTTTGGTCAAACAGGCAAATGGTTAATAAAAAGTCTGGGTTAATATTTTGATATTAGTTCATCAGAAAAGTAGCATAATTCAATCTCATGCCATTGTTTCATTTCTTGATAAAATCCAGTCAAACCTGTTTCTATATGTCATTTAACATATGAAGTTTAAGTGTTGTTGAGGAAATTACACAGTTTTCACAAATAAGCTAGCAATCAGCTTTTTGATAAGCATCCAAGCAACTACAAGTTTCTGTGATAAAATAGAATTCTGATTTCTTAGATTGGCATTTCTACTTCATAATCTTGTGATTTTCTTTCACATTCTTACTTAGAAACACGTCATGAATTGATTTTGAGCTTTTCAGAAATTTCACTTTTTGGTCAACAAAAGTCAATAAGCTAGGTTTCAGCTTATTTTTAATTTCCTGCTTATATACTAGACCATTTTTCATAAGAAAAGACATTTCAGACTCACAACAAGCTGTTTAATAAGATTTGACTTAAAAATTGGAATGTGCATGTCTGGATTTTATGGTAGCTTATTCTTGGCTTATTGGAGTTGGCTTATTTGAGTTTTAGAGCGTTTTAAGTTTTTTCCTTGGACTAGCCTAAGTGTTTTTCAATTTTAAGCTGTTTGAAACTTGTTAGAGCTTATTTGGTTCATTTTTGAGCTTAAACGAGCTTAATTGTCTTTGGTGCCCGTTTTTGGTAATATTTCCCTTTTAATTGCAATTTAATCCTCCTAGTTTGTAACTGTTTTAATTGTTAGATAAACTTCCACTTAATTAGGGTTTGCAAGATTTCAGTCCATAACTTTTCACAAGTTGTCATATTCAGTTAGATTGTTTTAAAAGTTGTTACATTTGGTTAGAAGTTTGTTAGAATTTACATAATTGGTCCTTTTACTTTCTGATTTTTACATTTCAAGCATTTAAGTTTCATTTACTTACATTTTTAGCACATTACTTTCATAGATTTACATTTTTGTCCTTTTGTGAATACATATTTGGTATTTGCTAAATGTTTTACGGTTACGTAGCTTAATATTTTTCACATTTTTACGTGCTTGATTAAATAGACATAGAAAATCTAAATAACCCTATCAACCAAAAACGATAATAAACTTGATATTGTTAGGACTTTCAATTGGTTAAGAATCGAGAGAAACGAACTTCAATTTACTCAATTTCAAATGGCGCCGCTGCCGGTTCTTTGACTTTACGAGAGACTATCGATTGACGTTTTTCATTGGCTTTTGGGATCCGTTCACCTCGTGAACGTTATTTTTACGTATCATAAATAAAAAACAATAAAAAAATCAAAAATATAAAAATATATAAAAACTAAAAAATCACAAAAATCAATTCTTTTCCTAAAGAATTGAACCAAAAATATAAAAAATCCAAAAATTAATCTTTTTCCTAAAAGATTACACCCAATAATATATATTATTGGATTTTCTCGGTTTTATGTACATATAGTATTTTCTTTAAAAAACCCCAATAAATACAAAGATATTTTCTCAATATTATTATATGTAAATACGTATACGTATAAGAACAACCAATACACATATTCTCCATAAGTATTGCCAAGGCAATACACCGTGTTAGGGGGCGTTACGGTCCCTGACACGTGTATCGATCAAATTCAATAAAGCAAGAATAGATAAATACTTCCAATAGGCAATAATTCGAAGAATACAAACTACAAAGTGAATAGAAAGGCGATGTGCTATAAAATGCCATCTAAGGGTCAATAGGTACTTATGTGCTTCGCGCCACCTAACCCCCCGTTCACTAGTGCGTATTCTAAGAAGGAAGGCTTCATTGGGGGTCTTGCACCCAAGTAGTAATTACGTATATTATACTTTCTTGTGGATATTTCATATTGAAACTCAAAGAGGATAATCCTTTCTTCTTCAAAGTCAAACGAGAGCTTCTCTCTCATTCCTCGTATTGAGTTGCATGCTCACTCGCGGGCGTGCACAAATACCGATTGGTGTACAACCCCTTCCTTCGAAAAGGAAGAAAAAGAGAAAGAGTAGGAACACCACCGTC
This sequence comes from Glebionis coronaria, assembly GCA_025667525.1. Taxonomy (NCBI): domain Eukaryota; kingdom Viridiplantae; phylum Streptophyta; class Magnoliopsida; order Asterales; family Asteraceae; genus Glebionis; species Glebionis coronaria. Next base: position 188,222,073 of record CM046879.1, on the reverse strand, counting down.
CATCAAGCCGATCCTGAGAATCATGTTTTGATCCACACACAACAAGAAGCAATGGTCGGAGTTGACACTCGACCTTTGATGGAGCACTTGCAATCCAATGTGCAAGGATATGTCGATGCTATCAAGATACCCGATATTCCCGCAAACACATTTGAGCTAAAAACATCCATGATTAACTTGGTTTCAAACACACCATTTTTTAGGAACAAGAATGATAATCCACATGATCACCTTTAGAAATTTCTTGCTCTTTGCAACACCATTAAGTACAATGGAGTTCCCCATGATGCTATTAAGTTCATATTGGTGCAATTTTCACTAGAGGGTCCCGCTAAGCATTGGTTAGATACACAACCACCCGAGAGCATTACCACATGGGATGGTTTCACTAAGAAGTTTTTGAACAAGTTCTTTTCCCATCTAAGACCACGGCTTTGAGGAACTTAATTATAGGCTTTCAACAAAAACCTAGTCAAACATTTAGTGATGCTTGGGAGGAGTATAGGGATTTATTGAGGAGATACCCTAACCATGTATTCGATGAGGTTCACCAAATCAATACTTTCTATGATGGATTGAGACCACACCACCAAGATTCACTTAATGCTTCCGCGGGTGGAAATGTTCTTGCTAATACCATTCAAGAAGCTTGGGATATTATTGAGACCAAAGCAATGGTGCAAACAAACACTCAATTTGAAGAAAGAGTTCATGTTATCCAAAATTATTCTCAAACACCTTGTGATAACCAATTCCTCAAGAGTCACCAAGAGATACTTCAAAGAATAGATAGGGATCGTGAGATACATCTAAAGTCAAGTCAGGAATTGATCCAAGCCATTAAGGGCCTTTCCTTGAACAATTCCACCAATGATGTGAATTCTATTACCCTTTCATGTGAGACTTGTGGAGGTCCCCATTCATATCAAAAATGTGATAAGGTGCATGGTTATCAAGGGGAGTGCTATGCTTACCAAGAAGAACATCGTGAACATTTCAAACCTAACATTAATCCAAACAATCTTTCTTACAAGTCTCAAAATTACCTTGCTCCACCGGGATTCCCACCCCACCCACCCACCATTACTCAACCCAATCCATCTCAGTTGTTACAAAGGAACCAAGGTCCAAGACCACAATACCATGGGAACAATTACAAGGCACCTAATACCTTTCAAAATCAAGGGAATATTTTTCATCCACAAAATCAAGGATTTCACCCACCACCAACCTTCCCAAATCAAGGATACCCTCAAATTCAAAATCAAGGATATGTGCCATATGATAATCAAGAGTATGTTGAGAGGACCATTCGTGAAAGTGAGAAAAGAATGCAAGAGCAAATGAAACTCATTGCAGAGGATCAAACTAAGAGGCTTTTAATGGCATTTAATCAAAGACCACAAGGGGCTTTACCATCTAACACACAAACAAACCTGAGGGCAAATGTCAATGCTATTACAACAAGAAGTGGAAAAACAACAAATGATACTTCACCTTCTACACCTTCAATTGTTAAACCTACTTTGATTCCCACTTGTGATAAGCCTTCTACATCTACTTCACCACCTCCAAATTCTACTACTTCATCAAACATACCTTCTCAACCTATTTCCACTTCTCCTTTACCTTCCACAACTCTCAATGAAGAAGCTAACAAAGAAAAATCTTCCACTACAACACCTACACCTAAACCAAATCTTCCTTACCCTTCAAGATTAAAAAAGGACAAATTGAAAAACAAGGATGATATACAAGTCTCAAATTTCTTAAGGATGTTCAAGAAACTCAACATAAACATCTCCTTAGCGGAAGCTATTGCTTACATGCCAAAATTTGCTAAGATGTTCAAGGATCTACTCTCAAACAAGGAAAAATTGGTTGATTTACCCAACACATCCCTTAATGAAAATTGTTCCGCCATGTTACTCAAAACCTTACCAACAAAACTTGAAGATCTAGGGCGCTTCTTGATACCTTGTAATTTTCCCACGGTGGAAAATTACATGGCTTTGGCGGATCTAGGGGCAAGCATAAAGCTCATGCCTTTATCGGTTTGGAAAAAACTCTCTCTTCCCGAGCTCACTCCCACTAGGATGAAACTTGAGTTAGCCAACCGTACCATAGCTTACCCGGTAGGTATTGCGGAGGATGTGTTTGTAGGTGTGGATAAGTTTACCTTTCCGGCCGACTTTGTAGTGGTTGATTATGGCATGGACCCTAGAGTTCCTTTGATTGTTGGTAGACCGTTTTTTAGAACGGGTCGTACTTTAATAGATGTGGCGGAGGGAGAACTAATTATGAGAGTTGAGGATGAGAAAGTGGTGTTTAAGTTAGGAAAAGTGTGTGATGAGAAAGTGATTAAGAATTCTAAAGCTTGTGAAACCATTAATATAGTTGATGTACTAAATGAGGTGTGTGATGAGCATTTTCATGACGCTTGCAAGAGTAATAGTGAGGATATGCCCCATGTTGAGATCGTGGCCTCAATTGCTCCCTCTTTAACACCTTTTGGAGTGAGTGATTTCCTCTTGGAGGAATTTGAGTCCAACTTTCTTGGTAATGATGATTCTCCCATCAATTGGGAAGAAGATATTCTCACTATCCAAAAGTTGCTCAATGAGGACCCCATTCCTTCACCCATTCCACAAGAAGTAACCAATGATGATCCATCCATAGTAAAGCCTTCCATAGAGAGTCCACCTCTACTTGAATTAAGGACCTTCCATCCCACCTAGAGTATGCTTTCTTAGAAGGAAAAGACCAATTACCCGTGATCATTGCTAAAGATTTAAAAGAGGATGAGAAAGAGAAAATCATAGAAGTCCTTAAGAAACATAAGCAAGCCTTAGCATGGAAGATATCCGACATAAGGGGAATTGATCCACATTTTTGTACACATAAAATCCTTATGGAGGATGATAACAAACCCGCCATTCAAAGCCAACGAAGGGTTAACCCTAAAATCCATGAGGTCATTAAGAAGGAAGTTATCAAACTCCTTGATGCGGGCATGATTTACCCCATTTCCGACTCTCCATGGGTTAGCCCGGTACATTGTGTTCCTAAGAAGGGTGGAATCACCGTAGTACCCAATGAGAACAATGAGCTTATTCCTACGAGAGTTGTTACGGGTTGGAGAGTTTGTATTGATTATAGGAAGCTCAATGAGGCTACTAAGAAAGATCACTTCCCATTGCCTTTTATGGACCAAATGCTTGAACGCTTAGCGGGAAATGAGTACTACTGCTTTCTTGATATATTTTCGGGTTATTTTCAATTACCCATTGACCCTAAGGATCAAGAAAAGACCACATTCACTTTTCCCTATGGTACATTTGCTTACAAGAGAATAGCTTTTGGCTTGTGTAATGCACCAGGGAAATTTCAAAGGTGTATGATGGGAATTTTCCATGATATGATTGAGCAAACTATGGAGGTTTTCATGGATGATTTCTCCGTTTTTGGAGATTCATTCACCTCTTGTCTCACCAATATAAAACGAATGCTTAAGCGGTGTGAGGAAACCCGTCTTGTTCTTAATTGGGAGAAATGTCATTTTATGGTGAAAGAGGGAATTGTCTTGGGACATAAGATATCCAATAAGGGATTAGAAGTGGATCGAGCTAAAATTGATGTGATTTCTAAGCTTCCCCCACCCACTACGGTTAAAGGTGTAAGGAGTTTCTTAGGTCATGCGGGATTTTATAGACGCTTCATACAAGATTTCTCTAAGATTACAAGACCGATGACCCACCTCTTGGAAAAAGAGACTTCTTTCATTTTCAACCAAGAGTGTTTGGATTCTTTTGAGACTCTTAAGGAGAAATTGACTAAGGATCCTGGTTTGGTTTCTCCAAATTGGGAATTACCTTTTGAGCTTATGTGTGACGCTAGTGATTATGCGGCGGGGGCCGTGTTAGGACAAAGAGTGAATAAGCATTTTCAACCTATACGCTATGCTAGTAAAAACATGACCGGTGCACAACTTCATTATACTACCACGGAAAAAGAGTTGCTTGCTATAGTTTATGCCTTTGAGAAATTTAGACCGTACCTTGTGCTATCAAAAACCATAGTGTATATAGATCATTCCGCTCTCAAGTATCTCATGACAAAGCATATGCTAAGCCTAGGCTTTTGAGATGGGTTTTATTGCTCCAAGAGTTTAAGATAGAGATTCGAGATAAGAAAGGAGCCGAGAATTTAGCGGCGGATCACTTGAGTAGACTTGAGCATCCTTTTCAAGGAAATTTTCCTAATAAGGAAATCAATGAATCCTTTCCATTAGAGGAGCTCATGTCTATCTCTTCTCAAGAGGAAGCCACCCCTTGGTTTGCGGATATTACAAACTATCTTGTGGGGAATGTGCTTATAGAGGGTCTTACTTCCCAACAAAAGAAGAAATTTCTCAAGGAAGGAAAGTATTACTTTTAGGATGATCCTTACCTCTTTAGGCAATGTGCGGACCAAATCATTAGACGGTGTGTAGATAGGCCCGAGGCATTTAAAATTTTAGAAGCTTGTCATAAGGAACCTACGGGTGGACATTTGGGCCCAACTATACCGCCAAGAAAGTCTTTGATTCGGGTTACTATTGGCCTTCCATTTACAAAGATGCCCAAGAGATGGTGAAATTTTGTGATGTATGTCAAAGACAAGGAAAAATTACACAACGTGATGAGATGCCACAAAACTTCATTCAAGAATGTGAGATTTTTGATGTGTGGGGAATAGATTTTATGGGACCGTTTCCATCTTCCAAGGGAAATAAGTATATACTCGTAGTGGTGGATTATGTGTCAAAATGGGTTGAGGCCATAGCCTTACCTACTAATGATGCTCGAGTTTTGTGAAATTTTTGAAGCAATTGTTTGCTAGATTTGGTGTACCTCGGGCCATCATAAGTGATCGTGGTACTCACTTTTGTAATGATCAATTTACGAGAGTTATGAAGAAATATGGAGTCAATCATAGACTTTCTACCGCGTAACACCCTCAAACCAATGGTCAAACCGAGGTCACAAATCGTGGTTTAAAGAGAATTTTGGAAAGAACGGTGGGAGAGCATCGAGCTTCTTGGTCGGATAAGCTTGATGATGCTTTGTGGGATTTTAGGACGGCTTTTAAGACACCAATTGGTTGTACTCCATATAGGCTTGTCTATGGAAAAGCATGCCTCCTCCCATTCGAGGTAGAACATAAGGCTTCTTGGGCTCTCAAGTGGGCTAACTTTGATTTAAACCAAGCCGGCTCACATAGAAAGGATCAACTTAATGAAATGGATGAATTGAGAGCCAATGCTTATGAGAACTCATTGCTTTATAAGGAGAAGACGAAGAAATTGCATGATGCTAAGATTAAGAACCGTGAGTTTAAAGTTGGAGAGCCGGTTCTCCTCTTTAACTCAAGGTTGAAACTTTTTGCGGGCAAGCTTAAGTCGAGATGGTCTGGTCCATTCACTATTGCTCAAGTATTTCCATATGGAACTATTGAGTTGTCATAACCCGATGGTCCCAATTTTAAAGTGAATGGTCACCATGTGAAGCACTATTTTGGGGAGGACATTTCCGTGGAAATGGTCCAAGAGATCCCCATTTTCCCTATGAATTAATTCATTGTGGGATGAGTCGAGCTAGAGACTCCTTAAATCAAGCTTGAATAACTAGGTTTAGAAATTTTTAGATCTAGAGGGTTGTAAGTTAGAACTAAGGATAGAGAGTTGATGAGAAGTGTAGGGGAGACCTTCTTTTATCTTCATGTTGTTTGTAGGGTTGCTCACTCATCACGTGCTTTGGAGCTTATGGAGGAGGCCATTGTATCCGGTCCACCTCGTTACTATTGTGATTTCTCATAGACACATTGTGCTTTAAAAATGAATTCACTATAGTTGATCTTTCCTTAGCTTGGGTTAAGCAAAGTCTATTCATTGTCATAAGTGTAGGGGAAGTTTTATACTTCCATGCTCTTAAACATTGAGGACAATGTTTAGCTTAAGTGTAGGGGGTCTTCTATCGAAGTGACCTTACCTAGACTTTGTCATTGACCTTCATGATAACTTGGAAAATTAATTTTTCAAACATTTTTCAAATTTTTGATCTACTTTGGCCACCAAAAATATGCATTCATAATTACATCAATCATTTTTCATTTGCATAACACATTTGCATTGTATATATTTCTTCTTTTGTTCTTTATTAAAAGTTGAAAAAGGAAAAAAATATAATAAGAACATGGTTTAACAAATTTAAACTTCTTTGACATATTAGGCCCGCCATGGATATTTTGACTCAACCCGAGTTTGCTTATCTAAGCATCCTCTAGCTAGTATCCTTAACCATGTAGTCCTTTATCGGTCTATTAGGCTAGGCATCCACCACTCTCATTATTTGAGATTTTAAATTTGTGGAGGATGGGAAATGATAGAGTTGAAGCAAGTATAAAAGGGCTAGATAAACTTCATGATAATTACCTGTGACCAAACCTTTCTCTTCTTTACCTCTATTTTCTTCGCATGTATATATGTTAATAAATAATCAAGAATGGTTTTAATCGGTTTGTAATCTCTTATGCATTTTTGACTAATCATTCATGGTTGGTATAAGTACGTCTTAAGATTCTAAGTTAGAACGTTTTATGTGTACTAGACTTATGTCATGCTTAATATTTAGCGGGTGTTTTTCCTTTTATTCTTTTCAAGTTTCTTTGTGAGGAATAAAGAAAAATAAGAGCGGCTTACAAAAAAATGAGTGGCTAGAAAAAAAAGAAAAAGAGAAAAAGAAAAAGAAAAGAAAAAAAATAATTATACAAGACTCCCAAGAAGGTCAGTGAAGTGTTAATTATAGTAACTATTAGATTCCAATATTACCTTGACGGGTTGCGGGGATTTAATAGTTGCTCCAATCCAGTATTACCTTGACGGGTTGCGGGATTGAAGATCCAAAGTCTCAAAAAGGCGGAGGATGTAAATTATTGCGTGAGTTTTATTTTTCTTTCCTTAGCGAGTGTGTAGCTACTTATTAATGCATGACATGAGGATTTTACACATAAGGCGAATGACTTATTACTCTTGAAACGGACTTATATTAATTGTGAGCGGTTTTTCAAGTAATGGATGAGAGGATTACTTAGGGTTAAAACCGTGCTTCCTTATTTTTGGATTTTATATTTCTTATATTTCACGCTTCAAATAATGACAAATTTTCCTACAAGCAATTTGCTCAAATAATAACCGGTTCCACACTTAATTGTCATGAATAAGTTGATGCACTTTTTACTTGTGAATGCAATGATCCCATTTTTAAGCTTGGTATGGGGAAAGTGAAACTTAAGGGTGATAAGTGTCCATGGTACCAAAGCCCTAATTTAAGTCATTGACTTCTTTATGAGTTTTTCCATCAAAGCCATTTCAATAAAAATCCAAAAAGATATAAATAGAATTGTTTCTTTTGCATTGCATTGTTCAAAATAAAAATCATGCATAATATAGAGTAGCATAGTGTAATAGCATTCCATATTGGCCAAGGTGGGTTAATTATGAGGAGAATGTTAATTTGTGCTTTAAAATATAGCATTGCATGAGGTCATGGCAATGTTCAAGTGTAGGGGATTTGATATGAGCAAAACTCATATCAATTAATCAACAAATCACCCTAAAACACATGGAAAATACCTAACTTTTGTGCTATAAAGCGGAATTATGTGGTATGTTTTGTGTTTGTGTTTAAATAGGTAAGAATGACTTTTCAATCAAACAAGAAGAAAGCAAGCTTATTTGGTTGAAAAAGACAAAGAAGGATCAAAGATGACAAGACTTTGAAGATAAAGGACCTATCTTGACAACATTCCAAAGTTGAAGGACTCAAAGTGTAAATTGGTCAAAGTCAAGATCAAAGTCAATCATGGTCAACCCCAAATTCAACCAAGTCAAAGGGTCAAACTAGACAAGTATGCATGTGGAAGGACCAAAAATGTCATTAGAATGAAGATTCTAGCTCATTTGGACATTCTGCCAAAGTCTAGGGGCTTAAATCAAAGTTTGTATGTGATCCGTGTGAATTGGTTCTTAACCAATGAAATTCCTTGAAAATAAAGGTGTGGATTGCCAGCAATATAGCCAGCTCACCGACACATTAATGAGGCGAATCTACCACAGTACACCCCACTAGCTCATTTTATAACTAATCAGAAGAAGACATGCCATAATCATTTTATCCAATTTTGGATTGCAATCCGTGTGTCCATTTATCAACCAACCAGAGATTGCCACGTGGCATCGTCTTCAACAAACGAACCCAGATTCGTTCTCGAGCTACAATGAATTTCAAGAGAAGATTTATACATGAAAATTGCTCGTCTTCAAAGGAGGAATACAATGGAAACACTTAATCAAGCTAAAACTCAAAGGATCAAAAATCCCCCAATTCGTGATGAACACAATAATTTGCAATTGAGAAATTTGTGACACCTGGCAGCCTGCTATTGGATGGGATACGTCATCGACCCCAATTCACTCTCATTTCTTGTCTATAAATAGGGATTAGACTTCTCATTTGTTGAATGTAGCTAAGTGTGAAATTCACACACACTGCTAATTTTCTCCCTTCATCTCTGTTAGTTAGCAGTTAGTTTAACAAACTCAAGAGCTTGACAACCTCTTGAGTTAGTTATAGTTAGTTGTAACTACTTACCTACTTCTGTAACCAACTTTCACATTCAAATCAATAAAATTCACTCATTTCCTTCAATCTTCTTATCTTATCTCGCATTCCTGTTGAATCTTATTGCTGTTATGAGTTTCTTGTGATCACACTTGATCATTAGAAGCTTTTTGAAGACTTGAAGCTGTTGTAGATCATTCCTGTTGCTGAATTGTTGATTTGTAACAGAATTGGGTAGATATGATGATGATGATGATGATAGTAGATGGTTGATTGGTTGATTTTAGTGCTAAGGTGGTGGTTTAGCATTGTTTAGGAGGCTCAGCGCCTACCTACTCCATCAATGGAGGCCTTATGCTAAAAGGTTTCAAGTTCTGAGTTTTGTTCCACTTAACTATTCAATGTATGCTCATACTAGTATAAAAACTAAATGCTGCCTGATCAAGTGTGATTAGTCTGTTTTGGCTTGATTCTGTTGATTAGATAGCTTGTTGTTAGATTGATAGCTTTTAGCTTGCTTTTACTTGTTACTGTCATCAATTTCATCAGTCATATAGCTTGTTATTGCATTTTGAGTACTTGTGTGTTCTATAGCATGTTCTTAGCTTAATTACACTTCATTTTGATCATAAAGTTTGTATAGGTATAAGTCATAGCTCAGCTTAACCATTTGCTCAAATTCTCTTCATAAAAGTTGTAATTAGATCAGATAAGTAGTGTTTGGATTTGCATACATTTTGTAGTTCAAGATTAATAAACTGGTTAAACTTTGTTCATTACTCTTCCTTTAGTCTTTTTAAACAAGTCTGTGTAGTTTTGAAGTCAAAAGTTTGGTCAAATAGGCAAATGGTTGATAAAAAGTCTGGGTCAATATTTAGATATTAGTTCATCAGAAAAGTAGCATAATTCAATCTCATGCCATTGTTTCATTTCTTGATAAAATTCAGTCAAACCTATTTCTATATGTCATTTAACATCTGAAGTTTAAGTGTTGTTGAGGAAATTACACAGTTTTCACAAATAAGCTAGCAATCAGCTTTTTGATAAGCATCCAAGCAACTACAAGTTTCTGTGATAAAATAGCATTCTGATTTCTTAGATTGGCATTTCTACTTCATAAATCTTGTGATTTTCTTTCACATTCTTACTTAGAAACATGATGAATAGATTTTGAGCTTTTTAGAAATTTCACTTTTTGGTCAACAAAAGTCAATAAGCTAGGTTTCAGCTTATTTTCAATTTCCTGCTTATATACTTGACCATTTTTCATAAGAAAAGACATTTCAGACTTACAACAAGCTGTTTAATAAGATTTGACTTAAAAATTGGAATGTGCATGTCTGGATTTTATAGTAGCTTATTCTTGGCTTATTGGAGTTGGCTTATTTGAGTTTTAGAGCGTTTTAAGTTTTTTCCTTGGACTAGCCTAAGTGTTTTTCAATTTTAAGTTGTTTGAAACTTGTTAGAGCTTAAGATCCGAGTTGAAAAACGAGCTTAAAAACGATCTTTCTAATGAATTAAAAACTCATGCTAATAAAATGGAAGGAAACGTTCAACGTCTTCAACAAAATCAACAAAAGATGGAACAATGTCAACATGAGATTAAGCAAGAGTTGTTAAAAGCGGATTTAAGGCAATCAAAATTTGAAGATCGAATGGCTAAAATGTTTGAAGAAATCATGTGTAAACCCTCTTCCTCGGGTGGTCTTCCTAGTGATACCATTGCAAACCCGAAGGGAGAAATGAAGGTTATTACTACTCGTAGTGGTATAACATTCAAGGAACCAATCTCTCGTCCTAGTACTTCTACGGAGAAGGAAATCGAGAAAGAGCCCAAGGTGATGGTCGAAAAGGAGCATATCACAAGCCCACGAAGTACCGCTCATACCACACCTACAGTTGAACCAATACCAATTGTGGAACCCGAGATTCCAAGGCCATTGCCTATGCCCCAACCAACACCACCATTACCTTACCCTTCAAGACGAAACAAGGAAAAGGCACAAGAACGGAATAATTATCAATTTGAGATTTTTATGAAAATGTTTCGTGATTTGCATTTTAATATAAGCTTTGTCGACGCTTTAATCATGATGCCTCGATTTGTCGAAAACTTCAAAAGTATGTTGAATAACAAAGAGAATTACAACAAGTGTCTAATTGTTCATCGGTTTTTCTCAATCGCATACCTCAAAAAGTCGGTGATCCCGGTAAATTCTTAATTCCGTGTGCAATTCAAGATATGGAGGAATGCTACGCCTTGGCCGATCTTGGTGCTAGTATTAATTTAATGCCTCTTGAGATTTTTAAATCACTATAACTTCCGGCTCTTACTCCTTCGAACATGTCTATCGAGATGGCCGATCAATCTACGATTTTAGCATGTGGAGTAGCCGAGGACGTTTTTGTTAAAGTTGGAAAGTTTTACTATCCCGTGGACTTTATCGTTGTAGATATTCCTACGGATCAAAAAGTTCCTCTCATTTTGGATCGTTCATTTTTTGATACATCGAGAGAACTTATTGATGTTCATGCTAGGAAAATTACTCTACGTTTCGATGAGGAGGAACTTGTCATCAATGCAACTCAAAATGCCAAGCTCTCTCATGTGTATTCTATTGCAACTTTGAACCATTTTGATTGCAAAAAATTTTCCCAAGAAGTTACCAACAAAAACGATTTACCATTTTCTCCGCCGGTGGAGGTTATGAGTGTTAAACATAAAATCAAGGAACCGTCAATACTTGAATTGAAAAATGTTTCGCCTCACCTCGAACATTCATTCTTGAAAAGTGTTGATAAGTTGCCGGTTCCTACGGAATATCTTTCCGATGATGAATATGTTGACCCCGATGGGGAGGTTTTCTTTATTGATAAACGTTTTGAGAACTTACCACCACCAAAATGCAACTTACATGTTAGAATTTTTAGTGTGCCTAACATCAAATTATAAACACCAAATATTTTCGACATAATCAAAACGGGTCTTCATAAGGAGAGTTTAAAAGATAAAAAAGGAAAAGATTTTGAATTTGATTTAAAAGATTTTTCTACAAATCTAACTCCGTCATCACCACGTATTTTGAGTACTACAAGCTCGTCTACAAATTTTGACTGTGCTTTGTGTGGTTTTAGTATTGGGGAAGCCTCTTATGTTCCCTAACCTTTCTCCACCGAGGACGAGATATTCAATCCCGGAATTTCATGTAAAGGGAAATCTCGGTCTTCCACCGATGCAGTAAATGGAAAATCCTTTCGTTTGCTTGGTGTGAGTCTACCTCGAGTAGCTCATTATGTTGTCCCACCATTTGTCCCACCCTTCTACTTCTCATCTCTTTTCTTCAAACTCTTTGAGTTTTTGGCACGTGTTGAAGTGGTGTTGATTTGTTTATCAAATGAAAACGAAGACGCCATCTTCGATCCCGGTATTTTGTATCATCAAAGGACTTAGTCCTTAATTCCGGTTGCTTTTTGGGCCTTGTTCATCATGTAAGCCCCACCAAAAATGACCATACCAATATTTTCTCTAAATGATCACATTTAGAGGGGATCGAGTCGAGCTCATGACTCGGTAATCAAAAACGAGGTGCCTCGTGGGGAGATCCCATGCTTATCCATTGAATATATTATCGCTTTCTAATGTAGTTAATGAGAGGGGATTTGTGCCATTCCAACTTGTTGTCTCGTGGTTTTTTGTGAATGTGTTATCTAGATCATCATCATCGCCGCGATTGAAGACTCTCGTGATTCGTTTACGTGAGCCTCGATCGTTTGCTTGAAAAGTTTTTCACGAATCCATGACATATCCTTTATTGTTCTAACAATTATCCTTTAGCATAATTCATAAACGACTTTAGATATATTGTTGATCACCCTTTCCATGCTAGATCCTAAGCATTCGACTCTTCGTCTCTAGTATGGGGGGTGCTCTACCTTTAGACTCGAAACATTGAGGACAATGTTTAATTTTAGTATGGGGGTGAATAGCTACTTGCCTTGCTACGCCCTCACGTTTTCCAACATTCAACGTTTTGTTTTGTTTTGTTGCTAATAAGGCTAAAAATGGCCAAATTTTAAAATTTTTCTTAGTTTTCATAAGTGTTTTTAAGACACGAATGTATATTTTCTGATGGGTAGAATAAGCGTTAATTTTTGACTTGATGGGCATTTGGAGCCCTTAACATTCCTTAACCCGCTTGAATCAAGTTTTTCTAGACTTTTATATAAGGAACTTTAAAACGCGAAATTCTTAGCTCATTCGAGTTAAGAACAAGAACTTTTCGCAAGTTCCTATAATTGATCCTAGAAAGTCACTTATCAAGGAAACTTTAAAATGCATTCTCTAAACTTGAAAAAGTCTAAGAAAGTGCAAGATCCTATAGGTGGCTTGAAAACCCAAAACTTCGATTTAATATAGTCTTAATGAAAGCTTGTAACACCCCCAAATTTACACAATTCAATACAGCGGAAGACTCGTTGGTGTTACGGGATAGCACATTACTCACATCATAGACAACGCATAAAAATCGCGTCGTTTAATAATAAAGCATTTCCATTCATAAATATCAAATTTACATAGGTCCCAAGTCATAGTCATTTCATACAATTCTACAAAAGATTTGAATGGAAATTGTTATTTAAGTACGGGCCATGAATTCTTGTTGTCTTTCCGAGAATTACCTTCAAGTACCTGAGACAAAACATGTTAAAAGAAAAGGTCAGCGATAACGCCGAGTGAATTCATAGAGTTTAATGAAATCCATCAATATAACATCGGTATAAAATTATTACCGAAAATCATTTTGTACAAATCTTTGTAATAGGACATAAAATAGCCAAAGTCATTTTATACAATCCTTATCAAAAATCATAATATAGGCGTTTGCCTTCAAAATCATTATACGAACCATTGTCGTAAATACAATACGTTTTATAACGTTGTATAGAGTTAAATAAAAACCGTTATATGAATATGGTATGTAAAACAAAAACACGAACATCATATCAATAATACGACACCGTATTGCTAGTCAGGCAATTCATTGTAATTCAAGGCGTATATAGCAGTATTTCGTTATTTGGATTATTATAAGCCGCATGACATTGTTAACTTACTACAACAAACAATGGGTAGCTAACCCGAAACTCATTTGCCCATCTAAAACAGCGCGTCGTCACAATAATCACTCTTATATAAATCTTCTCATACATATATTCGCTTACCAATCAATGTGGCACGACGGGGATTAACCGTCAAGGCGCGAACTGGGGTGATCGTCCCCAAATAGTACTATTATATGCATAAGCGTCTACCAAATCCCGATAGTTCACAATTCATGCTAATGGGAATTTTAGTGACATAACATAACTTTAATAATCCATTTTATTTCATACATCGGGTCATATAATCATTCATCGGGTCATACAATCATTCGGTCTAAATCAATAAACAAACAATCGGGAAAACTGGTGTCCTATTTTAGTAAAACTAACATGTTATCTCCCTCGCGGGTTTATAAAACATTTCATAAAAACATTTAAAAGAGTGCGAGGCTATGAACTTACGTTGATTGGGAAAGGCGGTTATCGGCAATTCGGATGTACGGTACGTGCTTCAATCATGGAAACCTAGACAAATAATACTCGTCTTAGACTTTTGTCCAATGACTTTATAAAAACCATAACTATATATATATATATATATATATATATATATATATATATATATATATATATATATAGATATATATATATATATATATATATATATATATATATATATATATATATATATATATATATATATATATATATGATGATTTTATATATATGATGATGATCAAGTGGGTTTATACATTTTCATTTACTCATTTTAGTGTTATGTATTGGTAACTTTTATACTAGTTACACTAGTTCAACTTATTTACATTTTGGAGGCCCAATAGGCCCATTACAAGCCCAATACTTTTCATTAGCCCAATTATACTTTTATTATCAATATTATACTTTACATGTTGGGCCCAAGTGGGTTAAGCCCAATAAGTAAATTTATAAGTGTTTAGCCAAATTAGTTGGATTAATAGTCCAATAAGGCTAACTTAGCCCGTTAATGTCCATATGTTATATAGTTCGGTTTTATCAGTTTTTACTTGTTATATAAGTTTATACATCAGTATGTGAGTTTATAAAAGTTTACATTAGACGGGTCCGACCGTCTAAGTTTTATTTGACAAAAACGTTAATCTTTCGGTTTTTAGCCGAAAAGACGTAAAACTTAGGTATATAGTTTTATAACTTGGAAAAACACTTATACTTGTAATTTATATAACATGTCCCATTTTAATATCAATATATATATATATATATATATATATATATATATATATATATATATATATATATATATATATATATATATATATATATATATATATATATATATATATATATATCTTTATTTATGATTATTATCAACTAGTGGGTTTTATATATGTATATTTTATATAAATTTTTGAGTGCTTATATTATATATTATTTATTTACAAAATTAGTCCTAAATTTTAAGTCCACTAAAATGTCCATATCTAGAGTTCTACAATGAGATAGGACCTCAAATTTTTATGACAGAAACTAAATGATATGTGATTCATTTTATTCCTTTATAGCTACTGATGAATCAACTTCTAAATATTTTAATAAATTCGTCCAAAACAGTGTAGGCAGATTTGTACTCTAATCTTGTTTTGATCATATCTCACTCATTTTGATGATTCCATTGCATGGCCAACTCTCACATGTGTATAACACCTATACTTACTGTAAATTGATTCCAATATGCCATTTTATCATTTTATCATTTGGTTACTTACTGTTTTTATACAGACATCATTTAATCAATATTTTAACCATTTTACATGTGGTTTTCCATCTTTTTACCCATGTTTATCAAATCTATCAACACCAAATCCCCACATAATATTTTTAATCATCATTAATCATCATATACATATACATAAATAAAGAAAATACAAGATTACATAATCAAAATAACAAGAGGATAGGAAGAACAATCTCTATACCACCAAGATTAAGTAGTTTATGATCAAGGCTTGGATTTTTGATGGCAAAACTTGGGATAGATCAACACCAACTTTGAAGACCACCAATATTTGTAAACTTCTTGTAAAATTCAGCACTTGGACATTACCAAATCACCTCCTTGGATGTTAGAATCACCTCCAATCTTCAAGGCTTCAAAGGAGCATCATCATATGTGTTTATAACACATGATTTTATGGATAAAATAGATCAAAGAGGGGTGTTTGTTGGTGATTTAGGACGAATTTTAGAGAGCGAGGGAGGAGAGTATGAGTGGTTTGCATGTATGAGTTTAGGGGAAAATTGTTTGAGGTTGTGGTTTTGGTGTTGGTGTAGCTTACTTTGTAAGCTTCAAGTTAACAAGTGTTAGCTTGTTTAGGAGGTGTTGAAACCTCATGGTGTGTGTTGGAGCCTTCTTGGCCGTCCGATATAGTGGGGTGGGAAATTGTAAAACTTGTTCCATCCCACTAATTTACGGGTACTCTTTGATTCTAGTTTCCTCGATTTGCGTACCCCCAGGTCGTTTTACGAAAAACGTTTTTATAAATTATGAATCAACGGCACAAAAAGAATCTAATAAAAATTGTCTCTTCAAAAACGGTGTTAAAAAACGTAAATACATAACCCTAAGGTTTCCGGTTTAGTCGTAAAGGACGTTAAATTATTCACGTAAGTCCTAATTTCTTCTCGTAAATTTTTGAGTTTATGAACCAACACAAATTTAAAATACCAAAATAATATTCACGGATAAATTTATTTCCTGAAGTGTCGGACTGTCACCAAAAACGGTGTATGTAAACGTAAGCACGTAACGTAGAATCCTCTGGTTTAGACGTAGTCGATGCTACTTCAATACGTAAACCCAAATTTCTTCCCATAAATGAGTGAGTTCATAATATAACATTAAAATAATGCTTTTAAATAATATTTGAGAATAAAATATCAACCATAAATTGACGGATTGTCACAGCATTTACCCCTAAACAGGATCTTTGTCCTCAAAGATCAATTTATCTTACTACTCGCTTCTTATAGAGTTAAATCCATGTGGGTATTTCCTCCACATTCGGTCTTTTCTCTCAAGTGTAATTCATAACAATACGCGAGTTTCATCCAACATAACTACGAGAATAAGATCAGGCTTAATGTTGACTTACTTTCTCTATCCATGATGTTCACGGGTTTTTTATGAATGCAACTTTTCGCCGATCGAAACTTCATTAAGGAATAATCAGATTTTCACTTGATAGACATTTTATCAAGTTAGATGTATGAATCATAATTCACGCTGCCCTTGAAGTCATAGGGTAGATCCAGCTTATATGCCTTTCAAACCAACTTTTATATTGTTGGAAATACGTTTTTACGTATTTAGAAAGGATCGGTCACTCCAATGATATTGGGCTCGTGATCCAATATAGCCCATATAGCCCACATGTAGGGTGGGCTATATAAACCCCCCTCCTAGCATGTTAGGAGGGGTCGAACACTTAACCATTTTCATATTCCATCTTTCTTTCAACTCTCTCCTTTCTCTCTCTACCTTTCTCTCTCTCTAAGTTCTTCCCATTTCTCATCCATCTTAATAGATAATCCAACAAGGCCTAATCCTTAGAAAAACACGATCCTACAATTGGTATCAAGAGCTTGGTTGATTCTTCGGATTGACACGTTTTATCTATTGATTTGGTGGTAAAGTTTCTTTCTTTCACAATTTTTTTCTTTCTTTCCTCTATTTTTTCTTTAAGGTTACGGTTTGATAAAATTTTATCAAATCTTTCTACTAAAATCTTTCTATTAAATCTTTTACTCTTGTCTCTTATCAAATTTTGTTAAACAGTTCACTTTTATCAATCTTTTGTCAAATTTAGTCTATTTGATATAATTTACTTTTCTACTGTTTTTAAACAGTTTACTTATCTACTGTTTTTTTTTTGTTATTTGATAAAAAGTTTTATATTTTGTCTTTCTTTCTATCCAAATTTTTCATCTTTTTCTGTTTTGTCTTTTTATCAACGTTTTGTATCTGAAAAGGGTCTAGTATTCCGATGCTTAGTTTTTTCATATTGCGATAGCAAGTTGCCATATTCTGATCGTTACGCCGCCAGATTTGTACATCGATCGCAATAACCCTCGGGTTCTACTTTGCGATCAAATTATTCCGATACCTTATTCCGACGTGGATTCCGATCGTACTTTGCGATCGTGGATTCCGACGGGCTTAGGGGAAATTGTGTCGAAACTCTTCCCAAATTTTTATAGACACATTCTGATGGTTTTTTGTTGAGATTGCGATGGCATTGTAAAAAAATTTTGTACATTCCGATGGAAGTGGTTTAAACATTACGATGGAAAGTTAACTGGTATTGCGATGGGATGTAGGTTGTATATTGCGATGGATTAATTGATTTTACTAACTGGTTAATTTGACTCGCCCTATATACTCGTCCTATACAAACACTAGACCTGACTTGACCCATAACTCAACCAAGACCTCGTTTGTATCACGACTAACCAGACCAAAACAAAGGACCTTGACTCTCACACCCATCGACTCGACCACAACACTCGACACATACACAAATTTAGACTCGACTATTCAAACACCAAGACCCACCACAACCAACCTCATATCGACTCGACTCACCATCAACAAACCCTCATCTTACCCACACCCTCGTCTCATCTAACTCGAAACCACAAAGACTCTCCACAAAACAGACGCAACACTTCTCTATTTTTTTACTCACACAAGTCTCGTTTTACATCAGGAATCAACCAATTGACCAAACCAACCCCGACACACACTCAACTCTCATCGACCCAAACTAACACACTCAACCTAGACTCCACATACTCCACACTAGGTCCTCTCACACCCTCGAACTCAAACCAACACAGACTCCCTCACCCACTACGACTCACCTAAACTACACTCGAAAAATCTTCCAACACTCACACACGACACCCACCCTCGATCACGTGAATCAAAACCATTTTTTAAAAATAAACTGACTCAGACAAAAACATAACAGACACTCGACTCACCCATCAAAACAAACTCACACTCGTCTAACACAGACTCGAAAGACTCATTTCAAAACAAACTGTCCTCTTAAAAACTAACCCGTTTTACCCTACAACCTCGAAAACCAACTCGTCTCACTTGACTCAACCTTACACTCCACACATAAACCTGACCATCTCCCTCGACTCCCTCACCCTCAACCTCGACTCAAAGCAAGATCTAAGTTATTCAACACCATCATCGATCCAAAACTAAAACGACAATCAAAACGAAACCTACCCGAGACCTTATCTTTTAAGATCTTGAAGATTTGATTCCTGAATAGTGCAGTATGAATGTTTGGATCAGATTGAGTGTTTTGGATCAGATTGAATGTTTGGATCAGATTGAATAGTGCAAATTGAACAGGCGGAGATTACAAAGCAAAAGTTGACTGAGACTTATGAGTTTGGTTTAAAGAGAGTTTTGTTTATAGTGAGTGATTCAAGACTTATTCAGAGGTTTGAGTTTTGTTTAAATAGACAGATTTTCAAGTGTTTAATATTGTTTTAAGAAGGAGAAACCAAGACCATTGTGTCATTGTGACAACTACAAAGACGTGTGTGGTGAAAGGGAAGTGGCCACGTTTATATTGTTATATTGATGGTTTATTGAGAAGCCACGTGTATAAGTTATAACTGGAGGTTGGTTGGAGGCATATTTGAGAAGTTTGGGACTTTGGGTATCCAATTTTTTTATTTTATTTTATTTTCGATTTTTAGTTTAGTTTCCTTTTAGATATTTTAAAGTTTATTTTTTTAGTTAAATTAATTTTATATATTTTGTTACTTGATATCTTTAGATTTGGTAAATCGTGTTGAGGCGGGTATTTTGAAAGTATCAAAGTGGAAATATATTTGACGGGTTAAAAGTTTTTGTGGCCGGATTTGAAGACAAAAGTGACGAGTCAAACTGACAAGGTTTATTTTGTCGACGGATTTTTTGATCGGGTATTTGTAAGTGAAGACGGATTTTATCATCAATCGAGGATTTTTCAGATTTATTTACGGATCGTTCCGTTGGTTTTGTCATATTCCGTGACTTTCTGTTTCTAAGTTTCTTCATGAATTGTTTAATTCCGATAACAACCACATCCATAATTACCTTTCATCGACATTCAATGGAATCGTCGAATTCGACAGTTCAAGAAGAAGAACTACAACACATGGAACTCAACGAGATCAAATTGCGTCAAAAAACATTGGAAATCTTTCACGAGCTCAAGACACACCTTGCACTTCTTTATCCGCACAACATGACTGAACTTCCAGCCACGGTTCAAATATTCTTTGGCAAAGTGGATAAATTTAAAGAGAAGACTTTCAATAATTTGGATGAGTTACGGTTGCAACTTGAAAAGGAAAATCTTCATGAGGTTAAAGTAAAGATATGTCTAGAACTCCTTCGCACTCAGTTTAAGGATTTCTTTGCCTCAACAATGGTACCTCCTTTTGATTATTCGACTTCAATTCTTCACCATCTTTTCAACACGTATACGGGTTGCCAGACTGAAACCTTTAAAAGTGGTTTACTCAATCACATCAGTATACTTGAGAAGTGTATTGAGGTCAGGTTAGTTAATTACAACGAGATACGGTTGAAAGAGGGTCAGATTCAAAGAATCAATGAGTCGTCTAAATCATTGCATACAGCAATACCTCATGAACATGAACATGAGAGAGAGACACGCTTTAAGCTGTTGTCAAAAGATAACCAGATCTGC
Organism: Glebionis coronaria; assembly: GCA_025667525.1. NCBI lineage: Eukaryota > Viridiplantae > Streptophyta > Magnoliopsida > Asterales > Asteraceae > Glebionis > Glebionis coronaria. The sequence continues at coordinate 188,201,525 of CM046879.1, read as the reverse complement.
CCGGTGCAAGAAATTGGTGCCAATTTGGTAGCCACGGGAAGCAATGGCAAGGAATCAGGAGGAAAGCATGAAACGAGCAGCAAGTCACAAGCACCAACTGCTCAGGTGCCAAGTTTCAACAATATACAGCATGTTGAGCTTTCTGAACCTAATTATGCCAAACCTAGGATGGAAAAGAGTGATAGCGATACCACTTCTGATTCATCCGATGTGAATCATAATGGGGGAGAAAGTGTTCAAAATGCTAAACATCATGATAAGTGTCTTATGACTGCTTCTTTAAATAATTCTGATTCTATGATTAAAGAGCTTGAAACGACTTTAGCTCAGCAATCCAAAGAGCTTGAGGATGCCAAAATTGAATTCTCAAAGAAAACGGAGAAATTTGAAACTTATTTTGAAAAACTTGAAAAGTCAAACGTTGTTCTTGAACGAAAATTGGATCAAACTGTTCTAGATTCTAAAGCTGAAAAGGATAATCTTTTTAAACAAATTAAGTTGCTTGAATCTAAGTTGGCATCCCAAGATAAATTGCTCAAAGAGAATGAGACATTAAAATCTCAAGTACAGGAAAAGGTCTTTGCTATAGCTGCGTTGAAAAACGAACTAAAGAAATCTAAAGGAACTAGTGTGGACACTAAGCTTGAAAAACCATCAATCTTGGGGAAACCGCCTACAAATCAGTTCATTTGACAACCGACTGCATTTAGATCCGAGCGATCACAATCCTCGAGATCGCGGTTTGCCTCCCAAGTTGATATGGCTCATATTTCTAGAACAGTCACTCCACCAACTAGGCCCAATATGACCAAAACAGCTTTAGCAAGACCTAATCACATGATTGCCTCTAGTTTCTTTAAAAATACCAAGACCACGTCTAGAACTAGTTCAGATGACGTTCACCATACATCTGGTCTGAGGGAAGTTAAGCAAAAGACACAAGTAAGAGATAGGACTTTCAAACCTAGACAGATGCCTTCTAGATTACCCAACACTACTAACCGTAGCATGTCAAATCCTAGGAGCATCAATCAATCGTCCAGGAATTCTAGATCTTACTCGGACATTAAATATGCTACTTGTAAAACATGTAGAAAATGTGTCTTTACGGCAAATCATGATTCTTGTATCAGGAAACTACTTAATGAGGTGAGCTCCCGTGCTAGAATTAAATCCCAGTGGGTAGCTAAAATCAAACCCATTGGTAAAATGTGGCGCTTCACTGGTAGAACTTTAACTCTTGTAGGAAAGGAGTGCCCTTTAACTAGGATAGTCTCCGATTCTACTAAGACTATTAGGGAGGAAATTGAAAAGGATGATACTTCACTTAAGCCTGAACTTAAGGTTTTCTATAAAAGGAAATGTTTGCCAACTAAGACAAGTGATTCATCTCCTCAGGTCACCTCTGGCAAAAGTAAGGCCAACTGTGAACCCCCACTTGCTTCTAAGATAGATATCGCTAACCCATATCCAAGCATGCAAATTCCTATTGAAAATGCAGGTACCAAAGAGGATGTTCCAAAAGAACGAAGCGGTCCAATCATTGTATACCATTCACTTAAGGACATTCTCAGAGTTTGGTTGCTAAAGAAGCTGATATCTAAGAAACAAGTGTCTCAGGGGATTTCCAGTTAAGCTTACAGTGCATAATGATTTACAGTCACATAACAGACTGTAACTCGATCCTCAAAGAAAGGAAAGTTTATCGCCGATGATAAACTTATCCTTACAACGAGAAATTAATTTTTCTCGGGCACGAGCTATTATTAAAATTATTCAAAGATTTTAAGGTCGTGTAAAATGACTTACAGTCACATAAAAGACTATAACTCGCTCTCAAAAGACAGGAAAGTTCATCCCGATGATGACTTATCCTCAAAACGAGAAATTAAATTTTCTCGGACACGAGCTTCCGTTAAAACTATTCAAAGGTTTTAAGCTCGTGTAAAAGGACCTATAGTCACATCACAGACTATAACTCGCTCTTCAAAGAAAGGAAAGTTTATCGCCGATGGTAAACTTATCCTAACAACGAGAAATTAATTTTTCTCGGGCATGAGCTTATATCAAAAACATTCCAAGTTTCTAAGCTCATGCACAATGGCTCACATTCAAATCACAGTCTGTGACCCGAACTTCAGAGAAAGGGAAGTTTATCTTGTCAACGATATCTTACCCTCAAAACGAGAAATTAATTTTTCTCGGACACGAGCTTACATTAAAACCATTCAAAGGTTTTTAGCTTGTGTACATGGCTCCTCATTAAATGACAGACGATGACCCGGACTTCAGAGACAGGGAAGTTTATCTTCGCAACGATAACTTACCCTCAAAACGAGAAATTAATTTTTCTCGGACACGAGCTTACATTAAAAACCAATCAAAGGTTTCTAGCTCGTGTATATGGTTTATCATTAAATATCAGATGGTAACACGTGCTTCAAAGAAAGGAGAGTTTATCGCCGATGATAAACTTATCCTAACAACGAGAAATTAAGTTTTCTCGGGCATGAGCTAATATTAAAAACATTCGAAGTTTTTAAGCTCATGCACAATGACTTACAGTTAAATGTCAGACTGTAACTCGAACTTCAAATAAAGGAAAGATCATCTTTTATGATAACTTATCCTCATAACGAGAAATTAACATTTCTCGGTCATGAGCTTGTATTAAAACATTCGAAGTTTTAAGCTCAGAAAGGAAAGTGTATCTTTTAAATAAGAGAACTTTTCCTCATAGCGAGAAATTAACCTTTCTTGGTCATGAGCTTTCCGTTAAAACAGTCAAAGTTTTCAAGCTCATGAAAACAATTTCTAAGTAAATGTCAACTTAGGACTCGTTCTTCAGTTAAAAGGAAATTTTATCGCCGATGATAAACTTATCCTTAACAACGGGAAGTTTACAACTTCTCGGACTTGAGCTCGTTTTGCAAGATATTCAACATCTTAAGCTCAAGTAATTGGTTTTCAAAACGTTGAACATAATTTTTTCGAGAATTTCTCAAAAAGGTTTTTCTAAATCATTCAAAATTGTGTGTTCAAAAATGTTTTGATCAAAAGAGCATGTCTTCTGGAATCGATAATATTTACGATACTAGAAATGTCATTCAATAATGACACGGGGTTGTAAATAAAGTTCGAGCAGAAGTTCAAATGTTTTAAAACATGCACCGTAGCAACTTACAATTGATATCTACATACTCGACGATGCGGCTACTCAAACGGTGACTACAACTCTTTCAATAGAACACGGGTCAACAATTGAGGGGGAGCAATTGTCCAGCATTCAGAATCCTTGATGACGAGAGTGCCAAGTTCACATATTGGTGTCAAGACAACGATATCAATCATACACATGGAGTCAAGAGATAACTTCAAACGTGATGAGGCGACCAACATTCATGAACAAGAACCATGTGCTTCTTTCATATGATGTTCTCCATCATTCAGGTCCAACCTCATAAATCGCTAATCTTGTGAATACATTATCATATATGATCTTTGCACGTGATAAATACCTTACACTTGTGTTTAAAAGGTATTTAATTTACGTTTCAAGTACACCCTCATTAATTTGAGGGGGAGCTTGTGTAATTCATGAAGATACTTGGCTTTGCATTTTTCTTCCTAAATATTCTTAAAATGCTATTAAATCAATTGATATTAAAAACATCGATTGGGTTAATATTTTTAATATGAGGGAGAAAATGTGATATAATATGGGAAATGATTAATCACAAATGGTTTGACTTAACGTGCTTGCTCATCCCGACATGTGCGAAATGTTTTCGGATATCGTGGCATATGTTAAGGGGGAGCAAAATTTGATTTGCACTTCAAAATGGATTTCATGGTGACATACACTTACCCAAAACATCTCTATTCACGACGGTGAAGATTGTGGTGACATAAGGATGGTAGGATAGGTTAAAGTCCAATGATTCCTCTTGAACCGGAGGAATCTTCCCAAGGACATTCCATAGCTAGAAATAGTAGTCCTTAGGAAAGATGGAGAAAGATTGTGAACGTAGCTGAATGTCGACCAAGTACTTAAGTTAGCACTGGAACAATCACAACAAGGTGCTAGTGATGACGTATTGGTAAGCATTGAAGGGGTTGAAGAATGAAAAAGAATTGTAAAGATAAAGGGTGTAAAGAAAGATGCCCTCCTTACAACTTAGGTAGAAACCGGGTCAATACATATGCTATTAAGATCATTGTTTAATGATTCTTGATATTGAAGACAGACATCATGGACCCAATGATGCAAGGCACAACCCATCCCAGCTAACTCAGATATCTCTTAAAAGATATTTGTTTTAATCACACGGAGACAACACATTATCTATTGATTTATTCACTCCGAATAAATTGGTATTGAAATGGTGGCACCCCTCTCCAGCCTCCAATCACTAAAAATCCAAAATGCACGATTGAGTCTAGAGCCATTTGAGATCATCAAATATCTCATTAGGACACACTTTCATATTTCCTTGCTTCTTCAAACACTATGAAAAGTAAGAAAGATCTTAAGAGTCATACACAAAATCTTCATGATCTTGCCTGAACATCCGAGTATACAAAAGTATTTACAATGAAGATGGAAATCCTTCTTGAGCGAACATCAAAAAGCTCATGGTAGGTGACTTGTGCGGTTCTTTATGAATCAAACTTGTGATAACTGGAAAGCAACAGTGGTTTAATTCTTAAATGAATTTAAACACGTTCCAGGCCTCTATGCAATATCTTAGTGATCTTGCCAGAACACTCAGAGTGATACCTTAGTGTTCACAGTGATGAGTGGAAATCCTTCTAGTGTTAACCTCAAACAACACTTGGTAGGTAACTTGCAAGATTCTATACGAATCAAGCTCGTGACAACTGGAAAGCAACGATGGTGCGGTTCTTAATTGAATTTCACTTGTTCCAGAAACATGAATTGACGGCTTCAAATCATGCGGATATTATTATCCAAATGATTCACTCTTTATGTTCGCAGTCAGCTTTGGACGGTCGAATAAAGAGAACGGGTTTACCCGTGAAATCTTGTCAAGGAGGTTCTTAATTAAAACTACCTGCCACAAGTACGATATCTAATATCGTCCAACGGTCCTCACCGACCGGAGGTAAAATGCTACCGAATTAGAATGAAATGTTCAAGGCCATTTCATCCATGTATATGTTTTGTTGCTAACTGTCTTATGCAGCGTAACAAGAAGGTGGCATTGCAGTGTACAATCCAGAAGAAGTTGTCACCACATGCTTATACTATATGCACTTAATACTTCAACAAATTCAAGAAAGTCTAAAAGTCAAGTCTTCCACTGTATCAAACTTTGAAGCTTTCAAGAATTTATAAAAGTATAAGTATATGGAACATGAAGTCACAAGGAGCCAAATATCACAAGTGATGGATGCACAAGGTCAAGGCAAGGAAACATGCTCAAGACTAAAGTCAAAGATCACATCAATCATATTCACAAGAACAAGATCGAAGACTCAAGCATAGTATGCTAGGTTTAAGATTTTGTAAGATGGTGTGACCTCCCTTTGGGGGAGATTCTTGGAAATACGTTTGTCCAAGGAAAGTCTCGGTCACATCATTATTAGCATAGATCACGAGCTATAGACTATTTAGGACATTGTAACTTGGAGTGACCTCCCTTTGGGGGAGATTGTTGGAAATACGTTTTTACGTATTTAGAAAGGATCGGTCACTCCAATGATATTGGGCTCGTGATCCAATATAGCCCATATAGCCCACATGTAGGGTGGGATATATAAATCCCCCTCCTAGCATGTTAGGAGGGGTCGAACACTTAACCATTTTCATATTCCATCTTTCTTTCGTCTATCTCCTTTCTCTCTCTACCTTTCTCTCTCTCTCTAAGTTCTTCCCATTTCTCATCCATCTTAATAGTTAATCCAACAAGGCCTAATCCTTAGAAAAACACGATCCTACATATATCATCTCAATGGTCCCATACAACGGGGACTTAATTCCCATGATCTTTCAGATATTCAATTTACTTCTCCATGGTTAAAGTTTTTGGCATAATTTCGCTACCCATCCTGCACTTCAAGATCTACATTCCATATTCATATAACCTTCTGCCCACTACTGGCAGTCAATAATCAAATCCTAATTTCAACAGTCATTTCAAGTCTCGCGGGTTAGGTATTTTGTAAGGTTAGGTTTGTCGTCATAGAAAACCTTAAACCTAAAAGACATGTCCAACTCACAGTGGGTGTATGTCGGGTGTCTTCATCCCAACTCCTGCTTACAGATATTCTTTATATAGATCCTCACAAGATTCAATCTCGATCCTAATACGATAATTATCAATGATAATCTCTCCAAAGGAAAACGATTATACGGTTCATTACGAAAGGTCAATCATTCAAGCATAAAACAGCACTTATAGTATTTTGTATCGTTACTTTACCTCGTCCCTTCGATTGGGGTGGTAAACAATACTCTCATCAAGATTCGTTCTCAATGACTTCTGAGCAAATCTCTAGAAATTCGATGCGAAACGATGATCTTGATAGAGAAGATCGATACAGGCACACCATGTTTACACAACTCTTTTAAATATAAAGAGTCAATTTCTTCATCGAGAGTTTATCATTAATAGGAATGATATTAGCAGATTTGGTCAGTCTGTCGACGATGACCCAAATCGAATAAAATTTAGCTGATGACCTTTGCAATATTTAGACGTTTACTAATTTATGAGGCGATGTCTGCCTTCATAATTTGCCATCAGTACAACTTCTTCATACAAAGATACATTAAATCAGAAATGGCATGAATAGAATACTTAACCTTATGAGATTCCAACATAACTAAATCTCTAAATCTCCATATTTAGGCAATCACAAGTGGCCTTGAAAACATTTAACGCCATCGGCTTCTCAATTCTAATGGTTCACATTAGCCGCGAACCCCTTTTATTATCTATATTATCCTTTTTACAAGCATCGACTATATTTAAATTGTTCAGGCAATTTATTTTGCACAATCATTACTAAGGAACACATCCTAATTGATTCTTTATTTTTACATAACGTGTCAGTAATTACGTTCACCTTCCTTGATGGAATAAATATCATGACCGTATTTATTCAAAAATTCTTTCTTCATATTTTCTAAGTTTTAGTCTCGTCTCAACTATTATTTTTATCAGTTTTGCTCAATCTGACGTTTAAAGCGTCCATAAATATTTCAAGTAATTAAATAATAAATATTCAATTTTTATGAAACGTAAACGTAAAAAGTTTTAAATTTTCACAGTTCGACCAATTTTATAAAAATGTTCAAAATAAATTTGATTTTAATTAACAAGATTTTTGTTGATTTATCGAAAATAATTAAAATAATTAATAAGATCCGTAAATGTGCGAAAAATCTTTGTTTATACTTTGGTCAAAAAGTTTCTTAATTGAAAAGCAAAAATTGTCGTTTCAAATTTCAAGTCATGGTTTAAATAGTTTCCTCAATCCCTCTTAGGTTGTCTTGAGGTATACACAAACATTTACCCCTAAACATGAGTTTAGTTAAATGATTTGGGTATAAGGGAATAATCCCTTAAGAATCCTTTGTTAAAACATTTGTCAAAACATATTTGCACTTTTCTTTTTGGTATTTCCCAAAGCCTTAATGGCTCTAATCTTTGAAGAGTCAATATATTCCATTATCTATTAATCACACGGTCAATTAATATAAAGGATTAAGTCTTAAATCACATGTTAATTATTCAAGGTACATGTTTTCATTGTTCGACCAATTCAAGGCATTCTACAAATAATTATTAACTCCTTCTTATTCTTATAAACAAAAAAATGGTCCTTAATGATCACAAGCATGAATTTATCAAATTACAGCCTACACACGTGATTCACCAAATTTATGGATGCTACATGTGCATTGGTCAATCCAAACGACATCACATGAAACTCATAATGTTTATTACAAGTTTTGGATGTAGTGATTTGAATAGATAATATTTTTCGCGGACGCGAAGTTGATGATAACCATGCCGAGGATCAAATCTATCATCTTGGGTAGTGGATATAGATTTTGATCATCAATTTACCTAGTTCACGGTAATCAATACACATAAGGAATGATAACACCATATCTCTTCATGATGACGAGCTTGGTAGAATAAAAGCTTTCTCTGACAACTCTCTCAGTTGTATGATAATTCTTTTAATTCAGATGGTGCTGACGTACAGTGCACAAGCCACAGGTGCAGCACCGGGAATATAATCAATACCAATTTCAACTTGCCTTAATGGCAAAAGTCTAGGTAATTCACCAATAAATACCTCCTAAAGTTTCAGATAACAGAAACATCTTTTAATAAATTCATATTAGGTTCTTTCTAGATTATAATATCTATGACTAATTCACAACCATTCACGGTATAATTTCAAGTCTAAATGCAGGATATGGTCATCCATCAAGAATTATTTAGATCACTTTTGATAATCAACATCTTATCTTTTAGGGGAATTATACTCGAGTTCCCATCAATTAAGACAATGTCGTCATGTCATAATTAATCAATCCATTCTACTGGCGTTATCAACTTTTCAGTTTTATTGCCGTCGATAAGATGAGAACTTCTCAAAAGACTAATAATAACTCACAATCCTTCACACTTCAAGGATACCTGGAGACATAACTAACCTTAAAAGAGTAAGGTCAGTGCATAGTCTACGCGAGAGAATTTCAAATCAGATACAGATGAAAACATTTAATGAATATGAATTTCAAATCGGATCGTTACCCAGGTCATTCAAACGAAATCTAATCAAAAGAAATGATAGGAACGTCGATACATCCAGTCGGGTATCAACACTCGGTAATCAAATACTTTTCCAAAGAATCTCACCACGAGAGAATTGGACAAGAAGGGGATATCAATTGTCAAATAACACAATTTCCATAGATGATTAAATTCGATTCAGAAAATAAATGGTACGGGCACATATGTAGGTGTATCTAATAATATGTCCCTATTTTGCACTTCTTGCAGATCTCATAAAGTTTAATCTTTCATAACTTCAAAGAAAATGTAGCGTTTATTAACAATTTTATGGTGACTACTAATCAGCCTTACATGGTCCATTCCAAATTTATGTAGGCGCGCAACTATATACAATTTCAAAATTAACAATGCAATACTCAGTTCGTCAAAATTTTATCATCATGTTTATAATAAAAACATTTTCATGCTTAATTCTTAAATAAGAATCAAAAATAAATTTACAAAGATTTTCTTTGTTATGAAAACAATTAAGTTTTCCAAGGTGTTTTATAAACAAATTCATTTCGATAACGATTATTTATAAGTCTCACTTTAAATAATCCATATGGTGATTAAAACCCAATTTTTCTCAAGGGATATTGTTTTAACTTATAAAAAAAATTAGTGATCTGCAAAGGAGTGATGAAAAGTTGTTCACCAAGAACTAACTACAATATAATAGGAAATGAGCTTAGCCAAATAATCATGAGGTTCATGACCTCGATGGCACTCAAAAAGAATAATCCACAACGTAACTCAATTCGAGATGAGTACTTGTTCAATGGTTGCATTACTAATGCGAACATTAGGAACAAGCAAGAAAAGATAGATAACATCGATACATGTAGAATTTAGCAATCAAAGGTAGTCTTTTCATTAATCACAAACAAGTCAAAATTGTACCGTAACACATTACGTGTCACTATGTCATACAATTCCAAGAACTCATCCTACCAACTGATGTCTCAGTTAAGTTAGGGATTTTTAAAAGATACCACAATGAATACTAATCTACAAGAGTCATTAGGTGTCCCACCTATCCCGGAAGATCCATCGGTCCCAATTCAGAAGAAGATTTCTTCAGTTTATTTATTGGACACTGGACATCCTCGTCATTGGACAATGGCCTAGGAACAACCCTTAACACGAACCAACAATCATTTAAAACCTTATAATTCAATCACAGAACTTAACGACTTCCTCTTATCAATCTCATATTCCATAAAAGTTAAATTTTACTTTTATTCAAGTTTCAGCCAAATCATACTTAATGCGATATCCTACCTCATTCTCCAATACTTTCAACCTTATTCATAAACCTTAAAATGGCAATAAAAGCTCGATATGAACAATACTTAATTTCCAATCCTATATCTCTTACAACAATAGTTATCAAATGAGTCACTAGTATGAAATGACTCGATCATTCAATTAGACTTCTCGGAAAGGTACTAGTGGCATGAGGCTTTTGGGTAATGGTTCCATTGACAGCCTCAAGTGCAACATTCACCCTTTCGATTTCAATTTAAGAATTGGGTGACATCGAATCAGATGACACCTTTCCAGGTGGTAACGTTTTGTCAAACTCCACTCTATAAGGAAAGATCGTCATGACATCGATATCAGTTTTAATCTCGCCAATTCTTCTTCAATATCACAAGCAACTAATATCTATATTTCTACGAATATCAACCATTTTGTTTGGATCATAAATATCCACAACTTGGTTTAGATCTGGAATAGCTAGATTTCCTACAGGAATAGCTTAGATTAATTTACTAGGGGATTTAGGGTTCCTTGTGACAATCTACGTCGTATAAGTACCTCGTATAAATATTAAAATAACCATCAAACAATCATGTAATCAAATTACATCATATATATATATATATATATATATATATATATATATATATATATATATATATATATATATATATATATATATATATATATATATATATATATATATATATATATATATATATATATATATATATATATAATCCAAGTTATATATATATATATTAAAATAACACTTTTCAGTCTAGCCTTGTCGGTAACTCGGGAATTCTTCGGCACCGTTATAGTCAAAAGATTTTTAGACATTTTTAGAAAAATGTTTATAGTTAAAAGATTTTGAAATGTTTTATTCAAAACCTTGGTTTTAAAAATCTTTCGTTCTCTAGAACGAGAGCTCTGGTACCAAACTGTAACACCCCCAAATTTACACAATTCAATATAGCGGAAGACTCGTTGGTGTTACGGGATAGCACATTACTCACATCATAGACAACGCATAAAAATCGTGTCGTTTAATAATAAAGCATTTCCATTCATAAATATCAAATTTACATAGGTCCCAAGTCATAGTCATTTCATACAATTTTACTAAAGATTTGAATGGAAATTGTTATTTAAGTGCGGTCCATGAATTCGTGTTGTCTTCCCGAGAATTACCTTCAAGTACCTGAGACAAACCATGTTAAAAGAAAAGGTCAGTGATAACGCCGAGTGAATTCATAGAGTTTAATGAAATCCATCAATATAACATCGGTATAAAATTATTATCGAAAATCATTTAGTACAAATCTTTGTAATAGGCCATAAAAAGCCAAAGTCATTTTATACAATCCTTATCAAAAATCATAATATAGGCGTTTGCCTTCAAAATCATTATAAGAACCATTGTCGTAAAAACATCATACAATACGTTTTATAACGTTTTACAGAGTTAAATAAAAACCGTTATATGAATATGGTTATGTAAAACCAAAACACGAACATAATATCAATAATAAGACCCCGTATTGCTAGTCAGGCAATTCATTGTAATTCAGTGCGTATAGCAGTATTTCGTTATTTGGATTATTAAAAGCCGCATGACATTGTTACCTTACTACAACAAACAACGGGTAGCTAACCCGAAAATCATTTGCCCATCTAAAACAGCGTTTCGTCACAATAATCACGCTTATATAAATCTTCTCATACATATATTCGCTTACCAATCAATGTGGCACGACGGGGATCAATTGTCAAGGCGCGAACTGGGGTGATCGTCCCCAAATAGTACTACTATATGCATAAGCGTCTACCAAATCCCGGTAGTTCACAATTCATGCTAATGGGAATTTTAGTGACATAACCTAACTTTAATAATCCATTTTATTTCATACATCGGGTCATATAATCATTCATCGGGTCATATAATCATTCGGGTCTAAATCAATAAACAAACAATCGGGACAACTGGTGTCCTATTTTAGTAAAACTAACATGTTATCTCCCTTGCGGGTTTATAAAACATTTCATAAAAACATTTAAAAGAGTGTGAGGCTATGAACTCACGTTGATTGGGAAAGGCGGTTATCGGCAATTCGGATGTACGGTACGTGCTTCAATCACGGAAACCTAGACAAATAATACTCCTCTTAGACTTTTGTCCAATGACTTTATAAAAACCATAAATATGTATATATATGATGATTTTATATATATGATGATGATCAAATGGGTTTATACATTCTCATTTACTCATTTTAGTGCTATGTATTGGTAACTTTTATACTAGTTACACTAGTTCAACTTGTTTACATTTTGGAGGCCCAATAGGCCCATTACAAGCCCAATACTTTTCATTAGCCCAATTATTCTTTTATTATCAGTATTATACTTTACATGTTGGGCCCAAGTGGGTTAAGCCCAATAAGTAAATTTATAAGTGTTTAGCCAAATTAGTTGGATTAATAGTCCAATAAGGCTAACTTAGCCCGTTAATGTCCATATGTTATATAGTTCGGATTTTATCGGTTTTTACTTGTTATATAAGTTTATACATCAGTATGTGAGTTTATAAAAGTTTACATTAGACGGGTCCGACCGTCTAAGTTTTATTTGACAAAAACGTTAATCTTTCGGTTTTTAGCCGAAAAGACGTAAAACTTAGGTATATAGTTTTATAACTTGGAAAAACACTTATACTTGTAATTTATATAACTTGTCCCATTTAATTATCAATATATATATATATATATATATATATATATATATATATCTGTATTTATGATTATTATCAACTAGTGGATTTTATATATGTATATTTTATATAAATTTTTGAGTGCTTATATTATATACTATTTATTTACAAAATCAGTCCTAAATTTTAAGTCCACTAAAATATCCATATCTAGAGTTATACAATGAGATAGGACCTCAAATTTTTATGACCGAAACTAAATGATATGTTCTTCATTTTATTCCTTTATAGCTACTGATGAATCAACTTCTAAATATTTTAATAAATTCGTCCAAAACAGTGTAAGCAGATTTGCACTCTAATCTTGTTTTGATCATATCTCACTCATTTTGATGATTCCATTGCATGGCCAACTCTCACATGTGTATAACACCAAATACTTACTGTAAATTGATTCCACTATGCCATTTTATCAGTTTATCATTTGGTTACTTACTGTTTTTATACAGCCATCATTTTAATCAATATTTTAACCATTTTACATGTGATTTTCCATCTTTTTACCCATGTTTATCAAATCTATCAACACCAAATCCCCACATAATATTTTTAATCATCATTAATCATCATATACATATACATAAATAAAGAAAATACAAGATTACATAATCAAAATAACAATAGGATAGGAAGAACAATCTCTATATCACCAAGATTAAGTAGTTTATGATCAAGGCTTGGATTTTTGATGGCAAAACTTGGGATAGATCAACACCAACTCTGAAGACCACCAATATTTGTAAACTTCTTGTAGAAATCAGCCCTTGGACATTACCAAATCACCTCCTTGGATGTTAGAATCATCTCCAATCTTCAAGGCTTCAAAGGAGCATCATCATATGTGTTTATAACACATGATTTTATGGCTAAAATAGATCAAAGAGTGGTGTTTGTTGGTGATTTGGGACGAATTTTAGAGAGAGAGGGAGGAGAGTATGAGTGGTTTGCATGTATGAGTTTAGGAGAAAATGGTTTGAGGTGGTGGTTTAGGTGTTGGTGTAGCTTACTTTGTAAGCTTCAAGTTAACAAGTGTTAGCTTGTTTAGGAGGTGTTGACACCTCATGGTTTGTGTTGGAGCCTTCTTGGCCGTCCCATATATTTGGGTGGGCAAGTGTAAAACTTGTTCCATCCCACTAATTTACGGGTACTCCTCGATTCTAGTTTCCTCGATTTGCGTACCCCCGGGTAGTTTTACGAAAAATGTTTTTATAAATTATGAATCAACGACACAAAACGAATCTAATAAAAGTTGTCTCATCAAAAATGGTGTTCAAAAACGTAAATACGTAATCCTAAGGTTTCCGGTTTAGTCGTAAAGGACGTTAAATTATTCACGTAAGTCCTAATTTCTTCTGGTAAATTTGTGAGTTTATGAACCAACACAAATTTAAAATCCCAAAATAATATTCAGGGATAAATTTATTTCCTGAAGTTTCGGACTGTCACCAAAAATGGTGTATGTAAACGTAAGCACGTAACGTAGAATCCTCCGGTTTAGACGTAGGCGATGCTACTTCAAGATGTAAACCCAAATTTCTTCCCATAAATGAGTGAGTTCATAATATAACATTAAAATAGTGTTTTTAAATAATGTTTGAGAATAAAATATCAACCATAAATTGACGGATTGTCACAAAGCTAATCCAAATTCGGCTTAATTTTGACTTGCATGGCTATGTATTCACGAGTCTCTTTAATTAGAGGTCTTTAAATAGTGAAGAACGAGAAGTGATAGAGTTAGACAAGTGATCATGCTAAACGTAGAACATGAAAATGTTCTTTCAAAAACTCATATGTTTTTAATTGTGGCTTTTTCTCCCATAAGATTAATGCATTCGGAATAAAATAATTGCAATAAGTAAGGTCGTACGATTTGAATTGTTACATAGCTTCTAGCCCAAGATCGTTTAAAAGTTGCTCGGGGTTGAATAGAGTTCATAGCCAAGCATAACTTATTGAAGCGGGATGCGAAGATTGGTGAAGATCCAAAAAGGCCCTAACAAGGCATGAGGAGCTCTATTTTGTTGCTAAAGATCCAAGATGATGTGAAGTATCATTATTCCAAAATCAATATGAAGGATCGAGACACACGACGAAAAGCAATTACTCCCCTAAAGATCATGGAGAAAGTCTATCTAAAAATACCCTTATAAGGTATAAGGATAAATATATCCAAGTCCTAAAAGGAGGCGGATCGTTGTAAATCAAAATCCAAAATAAATATTGAAGAAAAATGATGAAGTCGTGGTCCAAGTATGAAGAATCTCTCAAAACGTCAAGTGAAGAAACTCCAAAATATGAACAGAAGACCATAATTTCAAGAACGTCTTCCGAAGATTCGAAGTATGAAGTACATGCCAAATATCGGTCCGAAAAAGGTCTCAAATCGTGAAACGAGTTATGCCACGATATGAACTTAAGGAGATACACGAGAAGCCGTTTTAAAAGATTTTGTCCTTCGGCTAACTATCGATTAAATCGTGCTACTTTACTTTCGGACTAATAAATACTCAAATAAGTCAAAACGAATCAATTGTGATCCATGACAAATAGTTAAAAAATTCTAGAAACCCATTTCCTTTCATAATAACTAGGATTGCGGGGAGAAAAAGTATTACACAATTTGGGCGTAGGAGTAGTGTTAGCATTGTGACTTGTACCAACAATGATCTCGTTTTTGCACTTAGGATGGAATGTATGACAATCAAGGATGAAGAAATTTACTCTATGGGACATTTACTTGTTTCTATTCATTGACCCTAAAAGTCACACACGTGATGAAAATCATACATTATGTCTTTACACACCTTTATATTATTGTTGCAAGTCTTTTACTTTTCAATAAAGGGTAATAAAATTGAATTTTGGTGATGCTTAGATACTTTATTCTAGCATTGCGTGAGGGCACGGCAATGGCTTAGTATAGGGGAGTGATGAGATGGCATTTATACATGATCTCATCGTTCTTTTCGGGTTTTAAATGCATAAAATGTCATAAAAATACCATATATATGCTTGTATTTGTTTATTAGTGTGTTTTAGGTATGAATATCGTGAAAAAGACAAAAGGTCACAAGAAACAAGGAAAAACGAACACGAGAAACGAAGCCGTACAATGAACTGGGCCCTAGTTATGGATTTCTCAAAGAAAACCCCTTGAAGATTTGAAGATGAACAAGATTGATACCTCATTTATGAAGAAATGACACTTAATACCCTTGTATATTCATAATTACAAGTTTGTTTAATGTTAGATTTCTTCGTTCAAGATAGCCGAAGGGTAGTGATATCGGATTGCTGAGACGTGCTATTTATCACTGTTAGAATATGTATAGTAAGTTTTCCGTTATTTTCTTATGCGTTTTTACTTTGTTTTAGGTTCATGGATGGGTGTTTATGATTTGTGTAATTATAAACCAATTTTTGAGTCCATGTATGGTGCATTTATGGGCTGCATTTTGATAGGTGGAAGATGCGTACCCGACTTGCCACCTCGGTAATTCTTAATCAATATGAGCCTCATATTGTGTGAACTGAAAAGCGATTTGACTTTTCAGGTATGTGTCTATAATGGATCGTGTTTGAATCTAATTTTTTGGGCCATGATCTCATTCAATTATTATTGTACAGAATCTGAGTTTAGAAATATATATACATGTGTAACGTGCCCGTTAGTTAACTTGCATTTATAAAACACATCATTCTTTTTATCATAGTTATCTCATAACCATTTTTTATTCATTATAATGTATTCTATTGCAAACATTTCAGTGAAGTCGGATTTTGCAAAGTCGATGGCTGCAGGTGGCAGCAATGATATTCTTGTGAATCACTTGTGATCCATGACAAATAGTTAAAAATATATAGAAACCTTTTCTTTTCTTAATAACTAGGATTGCGGGGAGAAAAATTATTACACAATTTAGACGAATGAGTAGTGTTAGCATTGTGACTTGTACCAACAATGATCTCGTTTTTGCACTTAGCATGGAATGTATGACAATCAAGGATGACGAACTTTACTCTATGAGACATTCACTTGTTTCTATTCATTGACCCTAAAAGTCACTTTCGCGATGAAAATCATACATTATGTCTTTACACATCTTCGTAGTATTTTAGCAAGTTTTACTTTTCAATAAAGGGTAATAAAATTGAATTTTGGAGATGCTTAGTAATAACTAGGTTTTAGTTAGAAAATTTGTTCGTTTTTCCAGTCTCTTCGAATTGATTACTGGTTTACGTGCGACTCAGTCGTCTTTTGGTGGATAAAATAATAGATTGGTCGTTGTAGTAAAATTAAATTGCGAAACGTTAAAGTAAATGGCAGGTAAATTAAAAATAAACTAATCAAAACGTAAATGGTACAATATTAAAACTTTTAAAAGTAACTTAGTTAAATGACTTAAAATTAAAGCTTGACGAGAAATTAATTTGACAATGTAATAAAAATGTAAACTTGAAATTTAAATGAAGAAAAATGATTAAAATAAAACTAAAGTAAAATGGCGGAAAAATAAGCTTTAAAAGTTAAACTAAAAATTACTAGAAAAACACTTGGTAAAAACAGAGATTTTTGGAAATTAAAACTTTGTAAACTAAAGTTAAATAAAACAAAAACTAAATTTAGATCGTAATACGATCATAACCCAGATCGTAGTGGTGGATCGCACTCAAGAATGAGGGATCACACTATTGGATCGAACTTGGTGATCGCACCAAGTGATCGTAGCCTACGATCGTAACAGTCGATCGTAGCCCAGATCGTGGTCAAGCGATCGCACTCAATGCGATGGAAGGTAGAAACGTGGCTCAGATCGTACTCCACCACGATCGCAACAAGTGGATCGCAGTGGACGATCGTAACCAAGTGATCGTACCCACAGATCGTAACCAACGATCGCAGTCATAGATCGCAACAGGGCAATCATGACTTAGATCGTGATGGACGATCGTAGTCTGATCCTAGTCCTTGATCGTAGTAATGGATCGCAAGTAGAAACCCTAGGGTTTATGCGATCACACTTACTTGATCGGAATGGGTAAACTCTTAATAAAGTTACGATGGAACCCAATAAGCAAATAAGCTGAACCAAATAAGCACTTTAACAAATAGCAATTACCAAAACTTAATTAAAACAATAATAATTAAAACTAAATAAGCACAAATCTAAAGACTTTCAAGACACAAAATAAGCAAACTTTAAAAAGATAAAACTTTTAAGAAAACTTTAAAACAAATAAGCTAAATACAAAATAATCCAATAAGATTGTCAAGCTTATAGCTTAATTCGTATAAAAGCCTAGATAGAAATAAAAAGATTAACTTTTTACTCAAATAGGCAATAAGATCAGGCAAATGAATGCCTAATCCGAATTAATAATCAAAATCAAAAGCAAGAAAAGTAGAATAAGATGATAATAAAAAGCTTGATTAAAGGAAAATAAAGATTAACAACAAAATTAAAAGACTTACTTGAATTAAAGGCAAGAAATTTAAGGTGCAAAACATGGTAATTAAATTGACAATTAAGTAAATGACATGAAAATAAATGTGCAAGTAAAGAAAATGGTGGAAGACTAGTTTGTCAAAATAGCCAACACCTCCTAATGTGAGATTAGGAGGGTATTTATAGTGATTAGGGAGGTAAGCATGTGTTGGAAGCTTCCTTCTTTATTTCTTTCTTTCTCGTCTTTTCGTCTTCTAAATTCTTCGACTTTTTCGACTTTGTCTCGGGATTAATTGAACTCGTCTTATAATATCTTCACTTATTTAGACTTGATTTCTTCGGCTTTATTAAACTTCCGTCTTTAGACTTTTCTTCGATAAATCTTCAGAATAGGCCTTGGACTTCCGTTTTTTTGCACTCTTGATCTTTCAACTTCGTCTTTTGTCTTTTTCTTTGATAAAAGCCCGTGAAAGCCCGTGTTTTCTTCCCTTTTCACATTTTGATCCTAAATCACAACAAAAACACAAACCACACATAATTCTGACATTTATGACATAAAATACATGTTTTGGCTTGGTTATTATTATACTTAAGTGGTAAAAGGATAAGTGTTTTCACACTTATTAAATTCCCTACACTTGACCATTGCAATGTCCTCATGCAATGCATTAATTACAAAGCAGGTTTTACATTTTCCATCATAATCAATCCACATTGGCCTTTATTAAAGAGATAGAAAATTATAAAATATTCAAAGGAAGAAAACAAGTAAAAAGATCAAAAACTTACCTTAGGGTTTTGGAAATGTCATGAATTTTTATCATCCTCAAGTTTCACGTTCCCCATACCAAGCTTAAAAACGAGATCATTGTTATTATAAGTTAGCAAACTATCACAAACTCATGTGGGCCAATTATTTACTTAGACTCCTTTATTCCTAGGTGTATCTCTTATATTTTATTGTTGTCTTGAATGATCACGAGGATGCATTGTTTGACTTATTTCGATAGTTATTTAGGCTGAAAATAAAGTGGGACGATTTAATTAATAGTTAGCTAAAGGACAAAATATTATAAAACTGCTTCTCGGGACCTCATAAAGTTCATATCTTCGCATAACTCGCTTCACGATTTGAGACCTTTCTCGGACCGATATTTGGCAGTGACTTCATACTTCAAATCTTGAGAAACGTTCATGAAATAATGGTCTTCTCTTCATAATAGGAATTTCTTCACTTGAACTTTTTGAGAGATTCTTCATATTTGGACCACGACTTCTTCTTTTTTCTTCAATCTATATTTAGGATTTTGATATACAACGATCCGCCTCCTTTTAGGACTTGGATCTATTTATCCTCGTACCTTGTTAGGGCCTTTTTGGATTGACTTCTCCATTATCTTTAGGGGAGTATTTTCTTTTCGTCGTGTGTCTCGATCCTTCATATTGATTTTAGATAAATGATTCTTCACATCACTTGGGATCTTTAGCAACAAAATGTAGCCCTCATGCCTTGTTAGGTCCTTTTCGGACTCGCCAATCTTCGCATCCTGCTTCAATAAGTAATGCCTTGGCTATGAACTCTAATCAATATGGAGCAACTTTTAAACGATCTTGTGCTAGAAGCTAAGTAACTTTTCAAAACGTACAACTTTACTTATTGCAATTAAATTTATTAGCAAGCGATGGGAGAAAAAGCTCATAATTAACTCACATAAATTCATGAAAGAATACCAAACTTATAATTGACTCTATCATCTCTCGTTCTCCACAATTTAAAATCTCAAGGAATGTGACTCATGGATGCTTAGCCAATTAAATCAAAGTTTTGGGTTTTCAAGTCATCTATGGGATCTTGCAAATTCTTAGACTCTTTCAAGTTTAGAATTCGCATTTTAAAGTTCCCTTGATAAACGACTTTCTAGGATCAATTATAGGAACTTGCGAAAAGTTCTTGTTCTTAACCTGTGAGAGTTAAGACTTTCGCGTTTTAAAGTTCCCTATATAAAATCCTAGCAAAACTTGACTTAAACACGTTAAGGATACTAGCTAGAGTAAACTTAGATAAGTAAACTCGGGTTGAGTCGAAAGATTCATGACGTTTGAAAATTAAAACCACTTTATTCAAAATTTATTCTAGCAAAGAAATAAAATAACTATACAAAGGTAAATACTAATAGGACAAAATAGATCAAAAATTTTGAAAAATATCGAAAAATCAATTTTCCGGTTAAAATGAGGACAAATGCAAGGAAAATCCCACTTAACTTCGATAGAAGTCCCCCCTACACTTGATATAAACATTTTCCCCAATGTTTAAGCATGTGGGAGTAAACTCCCCTACACTTAGGACATTGTGCACTTTGTTTAAATTTTGCTAAGGAAGAGACAACTAAAGTGATTCCTATATAAATATTGAAGAATATAAAATAGAGAATCAAAAGATTTTAGGATAGAACCGGGAAGGCGGGTACACGGAATCACGGGTCGTCAAAAGTCATCAAGAATGGATCTTTGAAAGATCGAATCCCTGCACATGATAAGAAAGAAAACAACAAACACATACTAGGGTCTCCCCCTACACTTATTATAAAAACAGAGAAAAAGGATAGATACTCGGGTTGCCTCCCGAGAAGCGCTTGTTTTTGTTAACCGAGTCGTGAGCCTGAATCGACCTTGATTAGCATCGGAAGAAACTTGAAACACATCCACCGGGATCAAATACATGGTTTTCGTCCATCAAATAGCACAAGCTTAAGGCGAACAAGGCAAGCCAAAGAAGAGTAGGCAAGGTTCCCTTAAGCAGAGATGGAGCACGGTAGTAGCAAGTGTGTTGAGGTGCAAGCATATCTCCATGGTTTCCAAAAGCCTTTCCTTTTATTTCATCAGATGGATACTGAGATGGCTTAAAAATTGCAATACAGGGATCTGTGACAATCTAACATTTTCAGGTAGTGAATTATTTTCTCGTATAATATTTTGAAACTTATTTTTGTGTTGGTTGACGAACTCACAATTTACGGATTTAAATTTGGGCTTACGTGCATAATTTAGCGTCCTTTACGACTAAACCGGAAACCTTAGGATTACGTATTTACGTTTTTGAACTCCGTTTTTGATGAGACAATTTTTATTGGATTCGTTTTGTGACGTTGATTCATAATTTATAAAAACGTTTTTCGTAAAACGACCCGAGGGCATGCAAATCAAGAAAACTAGAATCGAGGAATACCCGTAAATTAGTGAGGTGGAACAAAATACATTATCCCATCCCACTAGCTTACATGGGACGGCACACATGACACCACATCTAAGGATGTGGCATCATGTTAGCTAAGTAGCTACAAGTGTAAGCTTTAGCTTAACACTTAAGCTTACTCTTTCCACTCAAACTAGCTAAAACCATCAACTACTCACATATACCATTTTCTCTCATGCAAACAACCTCAAAATCCTCTCAACCACACCACCCTTTACCGTCCACTTTGAAGAACAAACACCCCCTATTTGATCTTTTCTAGCCATGAAATACTTGTTATCTAGCTCAATCATGGAGTTACCTTGAAGCCTTGATCATTTGGTGGCCATTTTAACAACAAAGGAGGTGATTTGCTTGTGTCCTATGGCTGATTTCTCAACTATTGTTCTTGGTGTTTGATGATCTTGGAGTTACTTTTGGTATTCATCAAGTTCTTGTCTTCCAAAAACAAGATATACTCTTAGTTGGTAAAGAAGATCATCCTCTCCATTTTCTCTTGTTATTTTTGTAAAGAACAAATATATTTTCTTTCTTGTTGTATATGTATATGATGAATATATGATGATAAAAATGTTGTGTGGGGATCAAGTGTTGATAAATATGCTTAAAAAGGGTAATAACCATGAGAAATAAGGCTAAAATCATGCTTATTTAGTTGGCTGTATAAAAACAGTATGTAACTAAAACTTGAACTGATAAACTTGCATGGTATAATCCATTTATAGTAAGTACAAGATGTTATACACATGTGAGAGTTGGCCATGCAATGGAATCATTATAATGAGTGAGATATGATCAAAACAAGATGAGTGTGCTAATCTGAATAAGCTGTTTTGTAGGGACTGTTAAGCATAGATAAACTTAAAATGAGCAGTAGCTATAACTAAGTTAAATGTAGCACATAATATGAAGAACATGCTATCCAAAAATGAGCTTCTAATTCATTATATAACTCTAGATATGATAAAAATAGTGAAGATGAAAATAAAAATCAGATTTTGAAGAATTAATGTTTATTATTATTATATAAGCACTCAATTTTTATTGTATAAAATATAAAATAAAAAAAACCACTAACTTATGAATTTTATTTATATAAATATGTAAAAGGTTAAAAAAATGGATAAATTATATAAATGGTAGTGGAATAATCTTATAAGTAATAAAAACTATAAACTTGATTTTTACGACTTTTTCGGCTATTACCGTAAAAATTAACGTTTTCGCCAAATAAAACTTAGACGATCAAACCCGTCTAATGTAAAGTTTTTAAAATTCATATACTGATATATAAGTAACTAATACAAGTAAAAACCGATAAAACCCGAAGTATAGGACATACGGACATTAACGAGCTAACTAAGCATATTGGACTAATAATTGGACTAAATAAGTTAAACACTTATAAAAAGAACTTATTGGGCTTAACCCATTTGGGCCCAACATAGAAAGTATAGATACTGATAATATAAGTATAAAATGGATTAAAACAAGTTAAAGAACTTATACTAAGCTTATTGGACTTAAAATAGGTAAATAGGTAAAACTAGTAAACTAGTAAAAAGTTACCAAAATGTAAACACTAAAATGAGTAAACAACAATATATAAACCCACTTGATCATCATCATATGTACAAAATCATCATATGTATATTGTTATTTTGATAAAAGTCATTGGACAAAGTCTAAGACCGATTATTATTTATATAGGTTTCCGTGACCGAAGCACGCCCGTAGCCGATAATCCGCCTTTCATTATCAACGTGAGTTCATAGCCTCGCACTCTTTTAAATGTTTTATAAAATGATTTGTAAACCCGCGAGGGAGATAACATGCTAGATTTTGATAAAAATAGAACACAAGTAGTTCCGATGGTATGCTTAATGATATGGACCCGAATGATGCTATGACCCTATAAACGAGACAAAAAGGATTATTAGTAGTTACGTTATGTCACTTAAAGTCCCATTAGCATGAATTGTGAACTACCGGGATTTGGTAGACGCTTATGCATTTGATAGTACTATTTGGGGACGATCACCCCAGTTCGCGCCTTGACGGTTGATCCCCGTCGTACCACATTGATTGGTAAGAGAATTTATGTATGAGAAGATTCCATAGCGTGATTTTTGTGACGACACGCTAACTTAGATGGGCAAATTGTTTGTCGGGTTCGCGGCCCACTGTTTTCATAGTAAGGTAACAATGTCATGCGGCTAATAATAATCCTAAAACCTATATACAAAACGATAATGACGCTAATAACGATAATAATATTACCTATAATGGTAATATTGAGGCTACGGTCTCATGGACGGTTTAAGATGTATGCTTGATTTATATATTGCCTGACTAGCAATACGTGGACTTACTTCTGATGTTATACTTGTGTTCTGATTTTAACGATTGTTTTATATAACGGTTTTTATTAAACTCTATGAATTCACTCGGCATTCGCTGATATGATTTTTGCATGTTTTTATCTCAGGTGCTTGAAGGTAATCCGGATGGAGATCGACTCTGATGGCCCACATAATATTAAAAATGTTCATTCGATCTATGTTTTGTAAACTTATTGGCCTGTATAATTTGGGACCTGTTGTACACTTTAAAACTTTTTATCGAATGAATGTATGTTAAACCTTGAACAACCATTTTTATGTGTTGTCTATGATTGAAGTTATTGTGCTATCCCGTAACACTCTGAAAGACCCTTCCGCTGTACCGATACGAAAATTGAGAGTGTTACATTTTGGTACCAGAGCTCTCGTTATAGAGAACAAAAGATTTTAAAAACCAAGGTTTTGAACAAAACTAATCAAAATCTTTTGACAATGAACATTTGAGAAAATATTTGAAAAATCTTTTGACTATAACGGTGCTAGAGATCTCCGATGTTACCAACAAGCCCTATTGAGAAGATATATATTTTGATATATATATATATTAATTTATATATATGAATATATCGTGATTTCAGTATATAATTGTTTAACTAGTATGTTATCCTAATACGAGATATATATATAAATGCAGATTGTCATGGCTGACCCTAATATTCCTGTAGAAAACCATGCTATTCCCGAACCTAATGTAGATGATGATCCTTATTTAGACTTAGTAGATTATGATATGGATGATGAGGAGGAACCATTTGAGGATCCCGAGCCCGAGATAGGACTAGGAGATCAGATTGCCCCTCAGGTTGACTTGGTAGAGAATGAGATTGAGAATGTTGATATAGAGAATGATGAGGAGATTGGGTTAGATAATTTAGATGATGAGATTGACGACGAGGATGTCGAGGAAGATGTAGGTATAGACGTTGAGGTCGATGACGATGAGGAAGCTGAGCTTATTTATCCTTATGATGTTCCAGAGGGCGAGCCTTTACCCCCACCAGTTGATTTGTCTGATTCTGAGGTTGAGTTACCTAGGGATGAAATGTCTGAATCGTCTGAATCTGATTCTGAATCAGAGGAGGATGAGGATGATAATGCACCTGATGGTACTGATTGTATTGCTACTCGTAGACGTGTGATAGGAGAGCCGTCTAGTACTCGAGAGGCTACTCATATTGATGGTCTTGCACCATGGGCCTTGAGACGTGATCTAGATGCTTCCCGTGTTAAGAGTAGTATGACAGAGATTGGATTAGGTGTTGTTCAGACTCATGTTGCTTATTTGGAGTCGAAGACTAAGGTTGGTGAGAAAGAGCGGGAATTGCTTAGTTTGGATTTGACTGATGTAGAACGTGGTTTGAATGAGGCTTTTAGGAGGTTATCGGTGTTGGAAAGTGGTGAGTTTGCTGAAATGAAGAGAAAGGTGAATTCTATGGAGATTCAGTTGAATGTAGCTCGTGCGATGCGTGAGAAAGCTGAGAAGGAGTTGAATATATCCGTGGGATGGAATAGTAGATTTTATGCCGACATGGTTGAAAGAGGAGTGATCCGTAAGCGCCCAGCTGAAGATGTGTCTAGTGATCGTCCGAAGAAGATACAGAAGACGATGGATGATGGACCATCTGGCGGTTCTCAGTAGACCAGTCTGTATTTAGTAGTGACCTTTGTATCTTTTGTACTTTTGTAGCTTTGACTGAACCGACTTGTTAGTAGTAGACTTGGCACGAATTTTGAGTGTATATAGTACTAGAACTTTGATATGGGATGTAACTAAGACAATACTTTTGTTTCAAATCGAATGAAATATGTATCTTGTCTTGAATTCCATATTGTGCCTTATTTGTATCTTGATTATGAATTCAATCCATATTATATGAATCCCTTGTTGGGTGAATGCTTAATACTTTGAAATTGTGAAATTATAGAACTATGCCGCCCAAGAAGGCTGTGACTGAGGATGATGTACGTAGGATTATTACGGAGCAAGTTACCGCATCTATGACTGAATTTATGGCAAATGCTAGAAATGAAGCTGGCGGTAGTGGAGCTGGCGGTAGTGGAGCTGGCGGTAGTGGAGCTAGCGGTAGTGGAATTGGCGGTACTAATGTGAATGTGAATGCTAATAATGTGAATGCTAATGCTGGAGGAAATGTAGGACGACTTGGAACTAATGCTCCTGAAGTTGGTGGTTGTACTTATGTGACGTTCATGAAGTGTGAACCTCTACCTTTTAATTGAACTGAAGGTGCTGTAGGATTAAGCCAGTGGATTGAGAAGATTGAGTCGGTGTTTCGGATTAGTAAGTGTAAGGAGGAAGATAAAGTAACTTTTGCTATCGCTACTCTTAAAGGTCGTGCGTTGACTTGGTGGAACGGGATAATTGCTTTCATGGGTCTTGATGCTGCTAATGCTACTCCTTGGGCTGAAATTAAGAAGTGGATGACTTTGTAGTTTTGTCCTCGTAGTGTGATCATTAGGTTAGAACAAGAGTTGATTCATTTGAGAATGAAGGGTGTGGACATTGATAGTTATACAAATCGATTCCATGAGTTGGCCTTGCTATGTCCTCGATTGGTTGAACCCGAAGAGATCCGAATTGAGCAATATATTAAAGGGTTGACCAGGAATATCCGGGGGGACGTGACATCATCTAAACCACTGACCATTGATGATGCTGTTCGAATGGCTTACCAACTCATTGGACAGATAATTCAGGATAGGGAAGATGAAGCCCGTGTTGGTGAGAAAAGAAAGGGTGACGGTGATCGTATAGATAGAAGTGATAATAGGAAGAATTTCAATCGCCGTCAAAACCAGAGAAAGGGGAACGAAAATGCTCTTACCAACAACACACCACACAACGATGATAGATGTCCTATGTGTGGCAACAAGAGGCATGCTGGCGACTGCTGGGAGTGCCGAAATTGTGGAAAGCTTGGACACAAGGTTGAAAGGTGTAAGAAGGGAACCATTTGCTTCAACTGTAACGAAGAAGGTCATAGGAAATCGGAATGCCCCAAGTTGAAAGCGATTGTACCTGGAAGAAACCCCCAGGGTGGTATCTATCAACTTGGAACAATTGAGGTGAAGAAAGAGGATCCGAATGTCGTTACCGGTACGTTTTTACTCAACAATCATTATGCTGTTGCTTTATTTGATTCGGGTGCTGATAGGAGCTTTGTATCCACTAAATTTAGTGCCCTTATTGACATTGAACCTGTTGAGATAAATACCAGTTACGAGGTGGAATTGGCTAATGGTAAATTAGTGAAAACTAATAAGCTATTAGAAGGATGCTCTCTAAATCTCTTGAACCATTCATTTCCGATTGATTTGATGTTGATAGAATTAGGTAGTTTTGATATGATTATTGGTATGGATTGGTTGTCGTTGAATAATGCTACTATTTTATGTGGAGAGAAGAAAGTTAAGATTCCTCTTAGGAATAGGACGTTAGTAATTGATGGTAGTCGAGGTGAATCCCGTTTGAAAATCGTTTCATGTATTAAAGTCCAAAAGTACATCAGGAACGGTTGTGAGTTATTCTTAGCTCAAGTGACCGGGAATGAGTCTAGGGAGAAACGATTGGAAGATGTACCTATTATTTGTGAATTTCCTGAGGTATTTCCTAAAGATTTACCCGGACTTCCACCGATAAGGCAAGTAGAGTTTCGAATCGATTTAATTCCTGGTGCTGCACTGGTGGCACGTGCGCCATACCGATTAACCCCTTCTGAATTAAAGGAGTTATCTGAGCAACTTAAGGAGTTGTCTGATAAAGGTTTTATTCGACCGAGCTCGTCGCCTTGGGGAGCTCCAGTCTTGTTCGTTAAGAAGAAGGATGGATCTTTCCGTATGTGCATTGATTATAGGGAACTAAATAAGTTGACAATTAAAAATCGATATCCTTTACCTAGGATTGATGATTTGTTTGATCAACTACAAGGATCTAGTGTGTATTCTAAGATAGATTTGCGGTCAGGATATCACCAAATTCGCGTCCGTGAAGAAGATATTCCTATAACTGCATTTAGAACTCGTTATGGACACTATGAATTTCAAGTAATGCCATTTGGGTTAACTAACGCACATGCGGTTTTCATGGATTTAATGAATCGAGTGTGCAAGCCCTACTTGGATAAATTTGTGATTGTGTTTATTGACGATATTCTAATCTATTCTAAGAATGAAGATGAGCATAGAGAACATTTAAGGATTGTTTTGAAGTTATTGAAGGATGAAAAGTTGTATGCTAAGTTTTCGAAATGTGATTTCTGGTTAGATTCTGTGCAATTTCTTGGTCATGTGATTAACAAAGATGGAATTCATGTTGATACTACAAAGGTTGAAGCCATTAAGAATTGGTCTGCACCGATAACGCCAACGGAAGTGCGACAGTTCTTATGATTGGCTGGCTATTATCGGTGATTCATTAAAGAATTTTCTTTGATAGCGAAACCCTTGACTAAGCTTACCCAGAAGAATAAACCTTTCGTTTGGGGAAGTGATGAAGATGGAGCATTTCAGACATTGAAGCAAAAATTATGTAGTGCGCCAATTTTATCATTACCCGACGGGAGTGAAGATTTTGTAGTGTACTGTGATGCATCTCTTAGAGGCTATGGAGCTGTTTTGATGCAGCGGGAGAAAGTGATAGCTTATGCTTCTAGGCAATTAAGGAAGAATGAGGAGAATTATACTACTCATGATCTTGAGTTAGGAGCTGTAGTCTTTACTCTTAGGTTGTGGAGACATTATCTGTATGGCACCAAGTGTACGGTATTCACCGATCACAAAAGCCTACAGTATATTCTCGATCAGAAGGAATTGAACATGAGGCAACGAAGATGGATAGAGTTGTTAAGTGATTATGATTGTGATATAAAATATCACCCAGGAAAAGCCAATGTGGTTGCCGATGCGTTAAGTAGGAAAGATAGAGAGCCTATCAGGGTACGTTCTCTAGTCTTGACCGTGCACAATAATTTGCCTGAGCAAACTAGAAATGCGCAAATAGAAGCTTGTAAGAAGGAAAATTTTGTTAATGAAGGGTTCCGAGGAGAAGGAGATCCTTTAGAGGTTAAAGCTGATGGAGTGAAATGCTTAAGAGGTCGTATGTGGATACCTAAGTTTGGAGGCTTAAGAGACTTGATTATGTTAGAATCCCATAAATCTAAGTATTCCATTCATCCGGGATCTGATAAAATGTACCATGATTTGAAGAAGTTGTACTGGTGGCCGAATATGAAAGCTGACATAGCTATGTATGTTCTTTAATGCTTGACTTGTGCTAGAGTTAAAGCGGAACATCAAAAGCCATCAGGACTACTTCAACAACCAAAGATTCCTGAATGGAAGTGGGAGCGAATTACGATGGACTTTATCACCAAGCTTCCTAGAACATTATCTGGAAACAACTCGATTTGGGTTATTGTCGACAGACTGACCAAATCAGCACACTTCATTCCGGTTAAAGATCAGTTCTCACTGGAGAAGCTGACTCGTATATACCTTGAGAATGTTGTATGCAAGCATGGAGTGCCTGTATCGATCATTTCAGATCGAGATCCTAGATTCGCATCGAATTTGTGGAAAATCTCTCCAAAGATCTTTGGGAACGAATCTCGACATGAGCACTGCTTATCACCCCCAGACTGATGGGCAGAGTGAAAGGACGATACAAACACTGGAAGATATGTTGAGAGCTTGTGTGTTAGACTTTGGTAAGAATTGGGATAAACATTTGCCGTTAGCAGAGTTTTCGTATAACAATAGTTACCATTCTAGTATTAAGGTTGCACCTTTTGAAGCTTTATATGGTAGGAAGTGTAGATCTCCTGTATGTTGGAGTGAAGTTGGGGATACCCAGCTCACGGGACCGGAAATGATCCGGGAGACTACGGAGATGATAGTTCAGATTAAGAATAGGTTGTTGACTGCCCGTAGTAGACAGAAAAGTTACGCAGATGTGCGGCGGAAGCCAATGGAGTTTAAAGTGGGTGACCGGGTAATGTTGAAAGTATCGCCATGGAAAGGCGTTATAAGATTTGGAAAGCGAGGGAAATTGAATCCCCGTTATATTGGACCCTTTAAGATTTTATCTAGAGTAGGTCCGGTGGCTTACAAACTAGAGTTACCCCCAGAACTTCATGGTGTTCACAACACATTCCATGTATCTAATCTGAAGAAATGTCTAGCAGTGAGAGATGAGAAAATTTCGTTAGATAAGGTTCGAATAGATGGGAAGTTGCATTTTATCGAAGAGCTCGTAGAGGTTATGGATCGTGAGGTAAAGCAACTGAAACAAAGTCGGATACCTATTGTCAAGATCCGATGGAATTCAAAGCATGAACCGGAGTATACTTGGGAACGAGAGGATGAAATGTGGAAGAAATATCCGCACCTCTTCGATTTCAATAAGAAACGGACATCCAAATGAAATGGATCACGAGGACGTTGATCCCTTTTAGGAGGAAAAGCTGTGACAATCTAACATTTTCAGGTAGTGATTTATTTTCTCGTATAATATTTTGAAACTTATTTTTGTGTTGGTTGACGAACTCACAATTTACGGATGTAAATTTGGGCTTACGTGCATAATTTAGCGTCCTTTACGACTAAACCGGAAACCTTAGGATTACGTATTTACGTTTTTGAACTCCATTTTTTATGAGACAATTTTTATTGGATTCGTTTTGTGACGTTGATTCATAATTTATAAAAATGTTTTTCGTAAAACGACCCGAGGGTACGCAAATCGAGAAAACTAGAATCGAGGAATACCCGTAAATTAGTGAGGTGGGACAAAATACATTATCCCACCCCACTAGCTTACATGGGACGGCACACATGACACCACATCTAAGGATGTGGCATCATGTTAGCTAAGTAGCTACAAGTGTAAGCTTTAGCTTAACACTTAAGCTTACTCTT
Source organism: Glebionis coronaria (assembly GCA_025667525.1). NCBI lineage: Eukaryota > Viridiplantae > Streptophyta > Magnoliopsida > Asterales > Asteraceae > Glebionis > Glebionis coronaria. The sequence continues at coordinate 188,170,626 of CM046879.1, read as the reverse complement.
TCCACTCAAACTAGCTAAAACCATCAACTACTCACACATACCATTTTCTCTCATGCAAACAACCTCAAAATCCTCTCAACCACATCACCCTTTGTCGTCCACTTTGAAGAACAAACACCCCTATTTGATCTTTTCTAGCCATGAAATACTTGTTATCTAGCTCAATCATGGAGTTACCTTGAAGCCTTGATCATTTGGTGGACATTTTAACAACAAAGGAGGTGATTTTCTTGTGTCCTAGGGCTGATTTCTCAACTATTGTTCTTAGTGTTTGATGATCTTGGAGTTACTTTTGGTATTCATCAAGTTCTTGTCTTCCAAAAACAAGATATACTCTTGGTTGGTAAAGAAGATCATCCTCTCCATTTTCTCTTGTTATTTTTGTAATGAATAAATGTATTTTCTTTCTTGTTGTATATGTATATTATGAATATATGATGATAAAAATGTTGTGTGGGGATCAAGTGTTGATAAATATGCTTAAAAAGGGTAATAACCATGAGAAATAAGGCTAAAATCATGCTTATTTAGTTGGCTGTATAAAAACAGTATGTAACTAAAACTTGAACTGATAAACTTGCATGGTATAATCCATTTACAGTAAGTACAAGATGTTATACACATGTGAGAGTTGGACATGCAATGGAATCATTATAATGAGTGAGATATGATCAAAACAAGATGAGTGTGCTAATCTGAATAAGCTGTTTTGTAGGGACTGTTAAGCATAGATAAACTTAAAATGAGCAGTAGCTATAGCTAAGTTAAATGTAGCACTTAATATGAAGAACATGCCATCCAAAAATGAGCTTCTAATTCATTATATAACTCTAAATATGATAAAACTGGTGAAGATGAAAATAAAAATCAGATTTTGAAGAATTAATGTTTATTATTATTATATAAGCACTCAAATTTTATTGTATAAAATGTAAAATAAAAAAAACCACTAACTTATGAATTTTATTTTTATAAATATATAAAAGGTTAAATAAATGGATAAATTATATAAATGGTAGTGGAATAATACTTATAAGTAATAAAAACTATAAACTTGATTTTTACGACTTTTTCGGCTATTACTGTAAAAATTAACGTTTTCGCCAAATAAAACTTAGACGATCAAACCCATCTAATGTAAAGCTTTTAAAAGTCATATACTGATATATAAGTAACTAATACAAGTAAAAACCGATAAAACCCGAACTATAGGACATACGGACATTAACGAGCTAACTAAGCATATTGGACTAATAATTGGACTAAATAAGTTAAACACTTATAAAAAGAACTTATTGGGCTTAACCCATTTGGGACCAACATGGAAAGTATAGATACTGATAATATAAGTATAAAATGGATTAAAACAAGTTAAAGAACTTATACTAAGCTTATTGGACTTAAAATATGTAAATAGGTAAAACTAGTAAACTAGTAAAAAGTTACCAAAACATAAACACTAAAATGAGTAAACAAGGATATATAAACCCACTTGATCATCATCATATGTACAAAATCATCATATGTATATTGTTATTTTGATAAAAGTCATTGGACAAAGTCTAAGACCGATTATTATTTATATAGGTTTCCGTGACCGAAGCACGCCCGTAGCCGATAATCCGCCTTTCATTATCAACGTGAGTTCATAGCCTCGTACTCTTTTAAATGTTTTATAAAATGATTTGTAAACCCGCGAGGGAGATAACATGCTAGATTTTGATAAAAATAGAACACAAGTAGTCCCGATGGTATGCTTATTGATATGGACCCTAATGATGCTATGACCCTATAAACGAGACAAAAAGGATTATTAGTAGTTAGGTTATGTCACTTAAAGTCCCATTAGCATGAATTGTGAACTACCGGGATTTGGTGGACGCTTATGCATTTGATAGTACTATTTGGGGACGATCACCCCAGTTCGCGCCTTGACGGTTGATCCCCGTCGTACCACATTGATTGGTAAGCGAATTTATGTATGAGAAGATTCCATAGCGTGATTTTGGTGACGACACGCTAACTTAGATGGGCAAATTGTTTGTCGGGTTCGCGGCTCGCTGTTTTCATAGTAAGGTAACAATGTCATGCGGCTAATAATAATCCCAAAACCTATATACAAAACGATAATGACGCTAATAACGATAATAATATTACCTATAATGGTAATATTGAGGCTACGGTCTCATGGAGGTTTAAGATGTATGCTTGATTTATATATTGCCTGACTAGCAATACGTGGACTTACTTCCGATATTATACTTGTGTTCTGATTTTAACGATTGTTTTATATAACGGTTTTTATTAAACTCTATGAATTCACTCGGCATTCGCTGATATGATTTTTGCATGTTTTTATCTCAGGTGCTTGAAGGTAATCCGGATGGAGATCGACTCTGATGGCCCACATAATATTAAAAATGTTCATTCGATCTATGTTTTGTAAACTTAATGACCTGTATAATTTGGGACCTGTTGTACACTTTAAAACTTTTTATCGAATGAATGTATGTTGAACCTTGAACAACCTTTTTTATGTGTTGTCTATGATTGGAGTTATTGTGCTATCCCGTAACACTCTGAAAGACCCTTCCGCTGTACCGATACGAAAATTGAGAGTGTTACAGGATCGAACACCTTTTCCTTTAGGGGATTATAACACTCAGGCTCAGTAGACCTTGAAGAGGATCCGCTCATAAATCGCACAATCTCATCCTCAGAAGGAGGATAGAGAGGTGTCAAGACATAGTTACTGCGGATATCGGTGTCAGTCGGCTTCTTCTCCTTTGAAACGGGTTTATTCATATCCAAAGGAGGATAAAGACCATAATCATCAAAGTCCAAAGGAGGAGAATCACTCTCATTAGGGAAGTAAGTGCTGAGAAAAGTAGTAAAGTCTTCCTCAAATGAGTAGTCATCCAAAGTAGGATCAAGCATTGTTGGTGGAGGATCTTCATCAAAAGTAGGAGTAAGGTCATCATGAGAAGAATCACTCGAGAGAGTATCAATATCATCAAAATCATCATAAGTTGGCATGTCTGGATACTCAGAAGAAAAATCATCAGAATCATCCATATCAGAACTAGAATCATCATCATAGTCATCATAGATCGGTGGAGACTCATGAATTGGTGGAGGATCTATATTGGAGAGAGAACCATCCACATCATCTTGGAACAGTGGATTATCATAGCAAGAATCAAAAAGAGGATTGTTGTAGACGACAAAATCATCAAGCACATTAATCATATTCGTTGATTCTCTTCCATTTGATTTGGTTGTAATCTTCCCCATTTTAAACACTTGAGCATCATTCCCGACCGCTAAGATTAGCTCACCTTCGGAAACATCGACTAAAGCTTTTCCGGTTCTCAAGAATGGCTGACCAAGTATTAATGGAATACGAGGGTCCATTTCATAATCAACAACAACAAAGTCGACCGGAAAAGTGAAGGTGCCAACTTTAATGAACACATCTTCGACAATACCAACGGGGTAAGCGAGAGTGCGATTTGCTAGCTCAAGAGTCATCTTTGTTGGTGTAAGATCGGGAAATGATAGTGTTTTCCAAACACTTAAAGGTATCAAATTTATACTTGCCCCGAGATCAGCTAAGGCAGTAAATTCTTTGGTTTTGTTAAAAATGCAAGGCAACACAAAACAACCGGGATCTCCAAGTTTTTCTGGAACTTCTTTTAGAATGACTGCAGAATAGTTTTCATTTAAGCGTGTGTTGACAAACTCAGCCATCTTTTCCTTCTTGTTAAGAAATTCCTTGAATGCTTTGACGAACTTCGGCATTTGGACAAGTGCTTCAACGAGGCTAATGTTGAAGTTCATTTGTGATATCATCTTCATAAAAGAAGTGATTTTAGCATCCTCTTTGGTAAGCAATTTGCTCTTGTCTAACCGAGAAGTATATGGGATGTTGGGTTTATAGGTGGAAGGTGGGGTGGGTGAAGGGTTTTTCTTGGGTATTTCTTCATGCATGGGTGGAGACAGTAATGGAGAACTAATACTAGGCCTGGGAGTAGGAGGGATAAATGGTGGTGGAGGAGGTGTAGATGGAGTAACTGAGGGAGGGGTAGATAGTCCTACTAAGGTCGCTCCACTGCGTGTAGTAATAGCACTCACATTCGCTCTTAGGTTGGTGACGGTAGTTGAAGGAAGAGAGCCCGAAGTAGAGGGTTAAGGACTTGGTAAGAAACTAGCCAACATATTTTTCAAATCATTTGTTTGAGTGCTAAAAGAAGTTTGTATATCATGTCGAAGCTCGGATCTAATATCATTACCTTGCTTAGTGATATCTCCTTTCAGGTTGATAATTTGGCTTTGTAGATTCTTGTTTGCTCTCCTTGGGTCCGCATGAAAGCTTCAACATCTTGATTAATGGGTGGGGCTTGTTGAGCGGGTGGGTGATAAGGATTAGAAGCTCGAGGTGGGTTTTGGTTTGGGTTGCTTCTATTGTAGTTTTTGGGGTTGTGGTTTTGAGGAGAAAAACCGGGTGAAAGAAAGTTGTTATAACGGTAACTTAGCAAGTTACGATCACCTTGAGGTCGGGCTTGGTAGGTTTCCGTTGAATAGTTACCATGAGTCGCATACACGTTTTCCGGATTGTCATGAGTAGCAGGACAATCAGTGTATGAATGAGGACCCCCGCAATTCTCACAAGAAGTTGCAACAGCTTTAACTTGTTGTTGTTGATTTGTAGCCAAAAGTTGCATGTTTTTGCTCATTTCGACCATTGCGCGGGTCAATTCGGTGATATCAGGGTTTGAAGAAGTAGAAGAAACATTGACTCTCGGGTTTGATCTTGAAGATGCGGATGAATCCCAATTTTTGTGATGAGTAGTCATGTTCTCGATAAGCTCTCTACACTCCTCAGGTCTTCTTTTCATAAATGTGCCACCGGCGGCTGCATTAATAGTATCACGATCACGAAAACTTAAACCGTTATAGAAAGTATCAATTAAGGTGACGGGGAGCATGTTGTGGTTTGGACATCGATCGATAAAAACATTATATCGTTCCCAAGCATCAAAAAGTGATTCATCGGGTTCTTGAGTAAATCCACTAATTTGATTCTGAAGGCTCGTGACCATGGATGGTGGAAAGTAGCGCGACAAAAAGCGTTGAGTCATCTCATCCCAAGTATGAATTGAATTCTTCGGAAGACGATCAAACCATTTTTCGGCATGGTGGGATAAGGTTTGTGGAAATAGGTGAAGGCGAAGAAAATCTATAGTAACACCGGGCAACTTCATGCTCTGAGTAGCGGTAATAAATTTGTCGAGGTGTTTGTTGGCATCATCATCCGGCAACCCGCGAAATGGACAAGTGTTTTGAACTTGTTGGATCATGTGATTCTTCAACGAAAACTCTGGAGCCGTGATTTGCATCGGCGCAATCGGTCCTCCTCGTCCATTCATTGTAGGTTGACACAACTCTTCCATCGTTCGAAGGTCGGGTGGGGAACATTGTTGTTATTATTATTGTTGAGGTGCGGTGGATTATTTTTGTTGTGCACACCAGCCATATCTAAATCTTCACGAGTCTCGGGATCTGAATAAGTTGAAGATCTAGTACGCATACACATGCGAAAGCAAAAGAAAAAGATACCAAAGAAATAGAGAATATATATGTACGTGTAAAAATAAAAATAAAAATCTTTTTGTATTTTTGAAAATTTTTAATTTTTATGGATTTTTAACAATTTATAATTTTTGTGGATTTTTGAAAAAAAAATTAACAAGAAAAATAACGTTCACGAGTGAACGGATCCCAAAATTCAACGCGTCTCTCACAGAAAACCGTTAATCTTCACGAAAAGAGCCGGCAGCGGCGCCATTTAATAACTAGGTTTTTGTTAGAAAAATTGTTCGTTGTTCCAATCTCTTCGAATTAATTACTGGTTTACGTGCGACTCAGTCGTCTTTTGGTGGATAAAATAATAGATTGGTCGTTGTAGTAAAATTAAATTGCGAAACGTTAAAGTAAATGGCAGGTAAATTAAAACTAAGACTAATTAAAACGTAAATGGTGGAATATTCAAACTTAAGCAATCAAACATATAAACTTATACTATGGGAAAACAGTTGGCTACATACGGGGAATCCTAATAAGGAAAGAATGTCCATACTGAAAGGACGGGAATCCGTACCTTATGTCCAGTGAACGAAGAAGACGAATGGAAGAGAGTCCTACTTCGGTATCACTAATGCTACATAAATACATACATGTATAAGTATCTGATTACTAAATACATAACTGGTTTTATGTCATGTCTTAGCTTATTTTATACGTTCATGTCATGTTTTACTGTTCTAAGCTTTATACTGTGTTTATCTTATATTCTGTCTATTCTGATTAAGTATTTCTTGTATTTCATGTATTATTATACTTGTTGTGTAATAATCAGTAACTTTCTAAAAATAGCAGGTTTCCTAAAATAGAAAGTTTCCAAAAATAGAAAGTTACCAAAAATAGAAAGTTTCCAAAAATAGAAAGTTTCCAAATATAGTAAGTTCCCAAAAATAGAAAGTTTCCAAAAATAAAAAGTTTCCAAAAACAGAAAGTTTCCAAAAATAGAATTACTGCTTAAAATAGATAAGTTTCTAAAAACAGAAAGTTTCCATAAATAGATTATCTACCTTAATTAAATAAGTTTCTAAAAATAGAAAGTTTCCAAAAATAGATATAAGCTGGTTAAATAAGCTAATTATATAAGCTAAAGTGTTTTCTGATTATTATTCTAAGTCATGTAGTTATAAAGTATAGTTTATTAATTATTACATGTAAATTAAATAAACTATAGGTTAAAGTATTTAATTAAATATATCATGATTTTAATTTAATAAGGTAAAATACTTAGGTTAAAACATGTATTATTAATTATTAATAATATAACCTAAGTCATGTTAATTAATTAATTATAGTCATGGTTTTTAATAATTAATTAATTATAAAGTCTAGTTAAATATAAATACTTAGGTTAAAATTCATGATCTAATAATTAAATTTATAACCTAAGTCAAGTTAATTAAATTAATCATGTCATATTTTATTAATTTAATTTTTAACACATAACTATTAAAATCATAAACCTTAAAATAATCTATGAACCGGACCCGTGACTAGAAACCATGAAACGGACCCGTAATCAACACCATACCCCGAACCAAGGTCGGGGTTCCCTTTGGTTGCTGCTGCCATGGGACCACCACCACCATACCGAGACCATATGGTCTCGGTGGTGGTTAATAAGCCAAGCCGAGACCCCTTAGGGCTCGGTTTAGGCGTCGGCTACAAACACAACACCCCAAAACCCTTGTTTTGATTTACCCCATGATCATAGACATGTTTTAATAATTGTTTTTAATTAGTTTTTAAAAACATCATGATTTCATGTGATTTATTAAATCAAAACATAAAAGAAAAAGGTTAAAAAGGTTATACCGATTACGTGAAACAAATGAGGATGAACACACACGTATCCTTGCAAAATTCCAAGATCAAAAATCAACCCGAACACCCCTTTTGGTGTCTTGAATCCGGCGGCCAAAAGAGAGAAGAAGAAAGAATTAGGGTTTTGTCATTTTTCTTGTTTTGTGATAAATGACACAAGATTTTCCTAATTCCCTTGTTTTAGTAAAATTAAAATGGGCTTGGCCCATTCTTCTTGGTGTAGCCGCGGGTAGGGGGCCCCACATGGGGTAACCCGTACCTTACTCGAGTCTAAATATTTTAGTGTGTGTTCGTGTTTTATCGTGTTCGTGTTTTATGTGTTCTAATTAATTATTGATCGTGACTTAATATATTTATTCATGTTCGTAATAAATATATATACGTAAATAATATTATCTCGTGATTAAATTACGTTCATGATTTCATGATCGCATGTTCGTGATTATAATTATTATTTGAATAATTATCGTGTGTTCATATGTAATAAATACTTATCGTGTACTAACACATACGTAATACTTAAAATTCCTCTATGTGAACGTAAACATGCTATAAAAGGAAAGTTTTAATCTTGTACGTACGATCTAAAGGGTACTATTCATGGTAAAAGCATGCGGGTTTTACAACTCTTCCCCCCTAAAAAGAATAATTCGTCCGCGAATTATAGATAAAGTAAACTAGAAAAGAAGAACATACCCGAATTCAAAATATGAAATGAGGGTAAGAAGCCCGGATAGACTCCTCTGTTTCCCAAGTGGCTTCCCGCTCGGTATGATCCCTCCAAAGGATTTTGACGAATGGAATCGTCTTCCTTCTCATGACTCGTTCTTGCCTGTCAAGAACTCGTTCGGGTTCATCTATGAAAGTGAGATCTTCATTTATCTGTTCCAGTGGATACTGAACCATGTGAAAGGGATGATACTGGTACCCTCTGAGTATGGAAACATGAAACACATTGTGTACATGCGAAAGCTGCGGAGGTAACGCTAACCGGTAAGATACTTCACCGACTCGTTCAATGATATCAAACGGTCCGATGAAACGAGGACTGAGCTTCCCTTTAATCCCGAAGCGTCTAACACCACGTGCTGGCGAATCCTTAAGAAAGACGTGATATCCTACGTTAAAATGTATGTCCCTACGATGCTTATCGGCGTAACTCTTCTAACGTGACCGTGCTTCTTGAAGTTTCTGCTTAGCTACTGCAACCCTCTTATTAGTCATCTCTATGATCTCTGGTCCTTCTAGTGTTCGCTCACCAACCTGATCCCAGCAGATTGGGGCGCGACACTTCTTGCCATACAACATCTCGAAAGGAGCACACTTAATACTTGCGTGCCAACTGTTGTTGTATGCAAACTCCACCAAACAGATATAATCGTCCTAATTACCCGTCCATTCCAACGCACATGACCTCAACATGTCTTCCAATGTCTGAATCGTTCGCTCCGACTGCCCGTCTGTTTGAGGATGAAAAGCCGTGCTAAGCTTAAGTCGTGTACCCCAAGCTTTCTGCACACTCTTCCAGAATCGCGAAGTGAATCGAGGATCTCTGTCTGAGACGATGCTGGATGGAGCACCGTGGAGTCTCATGATCTCTCTTCTATACGTATCGGCGAGTTTACTTACCAAATCTTCCTTGTGGATCGGTAAGAAATGAGCTGATTTGGTAAGTCGATCTACGATAACCCAAATTGCATCGTGCTTCCTCTTGGTTGGCGGAAGACCAGTAACAAAATCGATGGTGATTTTGTCCCACTTCCACTCTGGAATATCTAACGGTTGAAGGAGACCGCCAGATCGCTGATGCTCGATCTTAACCTGCTGGCAGGTAAGACATTTGGAGACGTAAGTGGCAACATCCTGTTTCATACCACTCCACCAAAAGTACTGCTTGATGTCATGGTACATCTTAGTCGAACCAGGATGTATATAGAATGGGGGGCTATGAGCTTTAGCTAACAAAGCTTCCTGGAGTTCTTGATCATCAGGAACACAAAGTCTCGTGCCCTGCCATACGATACCATCTGCATCTACTCTGAATGTTGTCTGCTTCTCCAAATTCTGAACTATCGCCCAGATTTCTCCATCATCTTTCTGAGCTTCCTTAATCTTAGAGAGTAACTCGGGTTCTACTCTAAGATTAGCCCAGTAATCGTGTTGTCCTCGTACCATGATCTCTATATCTAGTCGCTCTAAGTCTCTTATGATTTCCTCCTCAATCTTAATGTCGTTGATCATTCCAGACTTCCTGCTAAGTGCATCTGCTACTACATTCGCCTTTCCGGGATGATATTGCAGATTAATGTCATAATCCTTCAACAGCTCTAACCATCTCCTCTGCCTTATGTTCAATTCACGCTGAGTGAAGATATACTTCAAGCTCTTGTGGTCCGTGAAAATATCACATGATTCTCCGTATAAGTAGTGCCTCCATATCTTCAATGCAAACACGACTGCAGCAAGTTCGAAGTCATGCGTAGGGTAATTTTCTTCATAAGGCTTAAGCTGCCGTGAAGCGTACGTGATCACTTTCCCATGTTGCATGAGAACACAACCAAGTCCCTTCCCTGATGCATCACTGTAGATTTGAAATCCACCTGTACCAGATGCGAGAGTAAGAATAGGTGTAGATACTAGCTTCTGCTTCAGGTCTTCAAAGCTCTTCTCTCGTTCTTTAGTCCAGACGAATTTCTCCCCTTTTCGCATCAGTTTGGTCAATTGTAGTGCTAAGCGGGAAAAGTTCTCCACGAACCTACGGTAATTGCCAGCTAAGCCTAAAAAACTACGGACTTCAGTCGCTGATGTCGGCCTCGGCCACTTAGTAAAAGCCTCAACCTTCGCTGGATCCATAGTGATTCCTTCTGCTGATACAATGTGGCCTAAGAACGCCACCTTGTCTAACCAGAACTCACACTTGGAGAATTTAGCACACAGCTGCTTCTGGCAAAGAATCTGTAGTACTGTACGAAGATGATCTTCGTGTTCCTCCTATGACTTTGAAAAAATCAGGAAGTCATCGATGAAGACAATGACGAACTTGTCCAGAAATTCATGGAAGATTCTGTTCATCAAATCCATGAACACTGCTGGAGCATTTGTCAGGCCGAATGGCATGACTACAAATTCGTAGTGGCCATAGCGGGTACGAAAAGCAGTCTTGGCGATGTCCTGCTCCTTAACCCGTAGTTGATGATAGCCTGACCTAAGATCAATCTTGGAGAAGTGTTGGACCCTTGGAGTTGGTCAAACTGATCGTCTATACGCGGCAGTGGATACCTATTCCTGATAGTGATCTTGTTGAGCTCGTGATAGTCTATGCAAAGACGCATACTGCCGTCCTTCTTCTTAACAAATAAGACCGGTGCGCCCCATGGAGATGTGCTCGGTCGAATAAAACCTCGTTCTAGAAGTTCTTGCAGTTGATCCTTCAGTTCCTTTAACTCTATGGGAGCCATGCGATAAGGAGCTTTGGAAATCGGTACATCTCCTGGGATGAGCTCGATATTGAATTCCACTTCTCGTGCAGGTGGTATGCCCGGAAGTTCTTCTGGAAATACATTTTGGAATTCCGACACTATTGGCTGATCCTGAATTGATGGAGATTCAGCATCCTTGTCGTGAACCGTAGCTAGATAACCCTCGCAGCCATGTGACAGTAGTGCACGTGCTTGCAAGGTAGATATGATTTGTACAGACCTTCCGGGTACGAACCCGTTCTGAATGTACTCTGGTGCATTAACATCACCGAAGATGACTCGATATGAATGGCAGTCTATGGTAGCATGATGCTTGGATAGCCAATCCATGCCCAAAATCATGTCAAAGTCATTCATGTCCAGCGGAAGTGCATCAACAGGACGAACCTTATCATCAAACTCTAGGGTAAGACTCTTGTATACATGGGTGATTAATACAGAGTCCCTCAAAGGCGTGGAAATAGTAAGTCTATTATCTAGTGGCATGGGGAGCATCCTAATGTTTTTGGCATAAGCAGTAGAAATGACCGAGTGAGTAGCACCCGTATTGAACAAAACACATGCAGCTTGACCATACATATACAAGATTCCAGTGATGGTACCTGTAGACTTGTTGGCCTGATCTCGAGATGTCGTGTAGACACGTCCAGTGGTAGGAGGCGGCTTGGTATCAGCATGTCCCGATGTGCCCTCCATCTCGCCCTAACGGCAGTCCTTCATGCGATGGCTAGGAAGACCACACTTGAAGCATGCGTCGGTGTCACGACGACATGGCCCTGGGTGCCTACGGTGGCAAGTAGAGCAAAGAGGATGAGTATATCCTCCAGCAGGTACTCTGGCTGGCTGAGGGCCTGATAAAATATTTTACATGAGACATGATAATAGGGTACAAAGGACAATGCGAATAATCGTAAGATTGAATACCAGTGATAGCTGGACGGCTAGGCTGTGAACCTCTCTGGTTCTGGTCCCTACCGTTTCCATGGTTCGTGGTAGAAGATTTGCTAGAGTGTCAGAATTATGAGTTATAACATGAAATCATAAGAAAATGCGTAAGTATTAGGACCTGCTTCCGTTGGAGTGTCCAGCGTTGTTACGGTAATTATCATTACCGCCACTCCTATCCGTAGCAGAACGGTGGTTAGTCTGACCGTTTCCCTTGGGCTGATTAGGTTGTTGTTGAGTAGCCGGCTGAGACCGGTCCCCATTTTTCTGCCTGGAAGATACAATTTAAGAGATGAAATATTTGACATATATAGAAAGAATACGGATTGGTCACCGCTTGATTACGAATGTTTACCTCTTGCCGGGTCTCTCAGCTTCCCCGAACTCATCTCTCTCATGCAACATCTCCAGCTTACGTGCCGCATCGGCCACTTGTGCTACTGTGTTGGACGTAGCACACACCAAGTTGTTTGCGACCGATGTGCGAAGAGCCCACCTAAAGTGGTGTGCTTGCTCTTCAGGAGTACCTGCCGCTGCACCTAGGAAACCAGCTAAGCGAAGAAAGCACTGCATAAACTCATTGCTATTCTCCCCAGCTCTTTGTCAGATCCCCTGGTACTCCCTCTTAAGCTTGTCTTGCTCAGCCTTAGGAAAGAACTACTCCATCACCCTATCTCTGAACTGAGCCCATGTCAAACCAGCCACCCAATTATCACCTCCCTCAGTCTGCTTCAATGCTAACAACCAATTTAACACATCGCCTTCGAACCGGTAGCATGCCAACCTCGCCTTGAACACGGGGTCACAACCCATAGCTTCGAAGATCTTCTCGATGTGAGCCAACCAGCTTTCAGCTTCACTGGGGCTATCTGTTCTCTCGAAAGCTCGAGGGTGGAGCTTGTTGAATCTCTCCAGCCATATTGCCAATGTCATCGGAGGAGGAGGATGAGGTGCTTGGTTATGCTGCTGATTGTTGGTAGCCTGAACCTCAGCCCTGATGTCATTCCTCAGTTGAGGAAGCAAAGCTTGCATTGTAGCTTGGATTGCTGCATTGAGTTGTTCCTGCTCGTGTGTGAGAACCATCTGACAGTATAACATAAAACATATGATTAAACAGATCAAAACATAAAACATATATACATGAAAAAAAATTATACCCATAAATCAAGAGAAAAATTTTATGCAAGAAAATTTGTATATGAATGCATGATGTAGTTTTATGAAAACTTTTGTATGCTCGGGAGTGAACGCCTATGGTCAGTTCACCCAAAATAAAAGACATGGAGAGGGGACGCCTATGGGTCGGTCCCAAATTTAAAAGTTTCGATAAAACCCATGCGACTAAATAGGGTCAGTCCTGTACCAACCGTTACTTAGTCATAAACCTGCGACAATGACATATATATGTATGCATAAAATGATGAATGCATGAAAAACGACTGTCAGTTCTAGGAAGACCATAGTGACTACCCACTAATCACAGGTTATGTTTTGAGAGCCTACAGGTCGAAGCCTTGGCTCTGATACCATAATTGTAACACCCAATTTTGATTATGGAATGTCACGCGTAATTATGGCGTGTCATCAAAGAATACAAGGATAAATGTCTAAAACATTACATGACCATAAAAGGAAATACTGGAATCAAACATCGGTAGTCCAAAAGTAAAGCTCATCACACACACACATAAGTACTGTAAATGAAAGGACTAAACAATGTCCATGGAAAGAGTATCAAAGCATAGATAATGCATAAAGTAAAGAAAGGCTAGAAAGCTTCCAGTCCATATGCACGTACGCTTAAAGTCTACGAGCGTCCCTGAGTACCTGCCGTTTTGGGAACATGAAAAGGAAAACGGCTGAGCAATACGCTCAGTGCACGGATGTACAATAAAGAATGAATAATATAAGCATATAAGTATATAACACCGGAAGAAACTAAGTCCCGAATAACCCGGTAGAGTCTTAGTAAAACTGGTTTTATAGTTTGAAAAGCCTTATGTTTATCTTGTAAAAACTGTTTAACATATTTTACCATTAGCCAATATAGGTCATGATAATCCACCGTGCATGAATATTTGGAGGGGTGGCCTCATCATGCAAATTAGAGGGGCTGCCTCTAATTTAATATGCTGGTTTTGGGTAGGAGGGATCAGCTCCTTGTGAAGGATACAAGGCACACACCACATTCACACTGAGTAATCTGCTGAAAACATGTAACTAGGATGCACCCATACGCCCCACATGATAAATATAATAATATGGCCAAAAGCTGAAGGGACGCCAGGAGCAATCACTCCGCCGTGGGGAAGTCATAACACTAGTGCCTCTAGTGTTATGGTTATGGTACCTCCATAACTAGGTGAAACTGGTCATTCATGTATATAGCTTTAGGTATTCTACTTACATATAAGCAATCAAACATATAAACTTATACTATGGGAAAATAGTTGGCTGCATACGGGGAATCCTAATAAGGAATGAATGTCCATACTGAAAGGACGAGAATCCGTACCTTATGTCCAGTGAACGAAGAAGGCGAACGGAAGAGAGTCCTACTTCGGTATCACTAATGCTACATAAATACATACATGTATAAGTATCTGATTACTAAATACATAACTGGTTTTATGTCATGTCTTAGCTTATTTTATACGTTCATGTCATGTTTTACTGTTCTAAGCTTTATACTGTGTTTATCTTATATTATGTCTATTCTAATTAAGTATTTCTTGTATTTCATGTATTATTATACTTGTTGTGTAATAATAAGTAACTTTCTAAAAATAGCAGGTTTCCTAAAATAGAAAGTTTCCAAAAATAGAAAGTTACCAAAAATAGAAAGTTTCCAAAAATAGAAAGTTTCCAAAAATAGAAAGTTTCCAAAAATGGAAAGTTCCCAAAAATAGAAAGTTTCCAAAAATAGAAATTTTCCAAAAATAGAAAGTTTCCAAAAATAGAATTACTGCTTAAAGTAGATAAGTTCCAAAAAATAGAAAGTTTCCATAAATAGATTATCTACCTTAATTAAATAAGTTTCTAAAAATAGAAAGTTTCCATAAATAGATATAAGCTGGCTAAATAAGCTAATTATATAAGCTTAAGTGTTTTCTGATTATTATTCTAAGTCATGTAGTTATAAAGTATAGTTTATTAATTATTACATGTAAATTAAATAAACTATAGGTTAAAAGTATTTAATTAAATATATCATGATTTTAATTAAATAAGGTAAAATACTTAGGTTAAAACGTGTATTATTAATTATTAATAATATAACCTAAGTCATGTTAATTAATTAATTATAGTCATGGTTTTTAATAATTAATTAATTATAAAGTCTAGTTAAATATAAATACTTAGGTTAAAATTCATGATCTAATAATTAAATTTATAACCTAAGTCATGTTAATTAAATTAATCATGTCATATTTTATTAATTTAATTTTTAACACATAACTATTAAAATCATAAACCTTAAAATAATCTATGAACCGGACCCGTGACTAGAAATCATGAACCGGACCCGTAATCAACACCATACCCCGAACCAAGGTCGGGGTTCCCTTTGTTTGCTGTTGCCATGGGACCACCACCACCATACCGAGACCATATGGTCTCGGTGGTGGTTAATAAGCCAAGCCGAGACCCCTTAGGGCTCGGTTTAGGCGTCGGCTACAAATACAACACCCCAAACCCTTGTTTTGATTTACCCCATGATCATAGACATGTTTTAAAAATTGTTTTTAATTAGTTTTTAAAAACATCATGATTTCATGTGATTTATTAAATCAAAACATAAAATAAAAAGTTTAAAAAGGTTATACCGATTACGTGAAACAAATGAGGATGAACACACACGTATCCTTGCAAAATTCCAAGATCAAAAATCAACCCGAACACCCCTTTTGGTGTCTTGAATCCGACGGCCAAAAGAGAGAAGAAGAAAGAATTAGGGTTTTGTTATTTTTCTTGTTTTGTGATAAATGGCACACGATTTTCCTAATTCCCTTGTTTTAGTAAAATTAAAATGGGCTTGGCCCATTCTTCTTGGTGTAGCCGCGGGTAGGGGGCCCCACATGGGGTAACCCGTACCTTACTCGAGTCTAAATATTTTAGTGTGTGTTCGTGTTTTATCGTGTTCGTGTTTTATGTGTTCTAATTAATTATTGATCGTGACTTAATATATTTATTCGTGTTCGTAATAAATATATATACGTAAATAATATTATCTCGTGATTAAATTACGTTCATGATTTCATGATCGCATGTTCGTTATTATAATTATTATTTGAATAATTATCTTGTGTTCATCGGTAATAAATACTTATCGTGTACTAACACGTACGTAATACTTAAAATTCCTATACGTGAACGTAAACATGCAATAAAAGGAAAGTTTTAATCTTGTACGTACGATCTAAAGGGTACTATTCATGGTAAAAGCATGCGGGTTTTACAGTAATAAAAATGTAAACTTGAAATTTAAAATAAAGAAAAATGATTAAAATAACACTAAAGTAAAATGGCGGAAAAATAAGCTTTAAAAATTAAACTAAAAATTACTAGAAAAACACTTGGTAAAAACAGAGATTTTTGGAAATTAAAACTTTGTAAACTGAAGTTAAATAAAACAAAAACTAAAGTTAGATCGTAATACGATCGTAACCCAGATCGCAGTGGTGGATCGCACTCAAGAATGAGGGATCACACTATTGGAGCGTACTTGGTGATCGCAGCAAGTGATCGTAGCCTACGATCATAACAATCGATCGTAGCCCAGATCATGGTCAAGCGATCGCACTCAATGCGATGGAAGGTAGAAACGTGGCTCAGATCGTACTCCACCACGATCGCAACAAGTGGATCGCAGTGGACGATCGTGACCAAGTGATTGTACCCACAGATCGCAACCAACGATCGCAGTCACAGATCGCAACAGGGAAATCGTGACTTAGATCGTGATGGACGATCGTAGTCTGATCCTAGTCCTTGATTGCAGTAATGGATCGCAAGTAGAAACCCAAGGGTTTATGCGATCACACTTACTTGATCGGAATGGGTAAACTCTTAAGAAAGTTACGATGGAACCCAATAAGCAAATAAGCTGAACCAAATAAGCACTTTAACAAATAGCAATTACCAAAACTTAATTAAAACAATAATAAGTAAAACTAAATAAGCACAAATCTAAAGACTTTCAAGACACAAAATAAGCAAACTGTAACACCCCATTTTGATAAATGGAATGTCACGCGTAATTATGGCGTGTCATCAAAGCATGCAAGGTAAATGTACTAAAACATACATGACCATAGGGAAAACCGGAATCAAACATCGGTTCCCAAACATAAGCCCAAAACATAAATAAAGTAAATGAACAAAAAGGAAGACTAAACAAGCATAAATATGAAGGCAAGAGGAGAAGGAATCTAAGGTAGCTCCCATCCTATGCGAGACCTCCAAATGCTCCAGTCAGTCCTTGAGTACCTGCCGTTTTGGGACATGGAAAGGAAAGTAACGGCTGAGCAAAACGCTCAGTGAACGGATATAGACATAGTATGAATGACTAAAACATGATAAAGACTTAATAGCAGCGGAAATGTGTAAGTCCTAGAAAACCTGGAACATGTTCATAAAACTGGTTTTATAGTTTGAAAAGCCTTATGTTTATCTTATGAAAACTGTTTAACATATTTTACCATTAGCCAATATAGGTCATGAAAATCCACCGTGCATGAATACTTGGAGGGGTGAGCTCATCATGCAAATTAGAGGGGCTGCCTCTAATTTAATATACTGGTTTTTGGGTAGGAGGGATCAGCTCCTTGTGAAGGATGCAAGGCACACACCACATTCACCATGAAATCCTGACTGAAACATGTAACTAGGATGAACCCATACGCCCCACATGTATATATAATATAAATGGCCAATAGCTGAAGGGACGCCACGAGCAATCACTCCGTCGTGGTGAAGTCATAACATCAGTGCCTCTAATGTTATGGTTATGGTACCTCCATAACTAGGTGAAACTGGTCATGCATGTATATGGCTTTAGGTATTCTAATTACACATAAGCAATTCAAAAACATATAAAACAAATACTGGGAGAACAGTTGGCTGCATACGGGGAATCCTAATAAGGAAAGAATGTCCATACTGAAAGGACGGGAATCCGTACCTTATGTCCAGTGAACGAAGAAGACGAACTGAGAGGAATCCTACTTCCGTATCACTAATGCTACATAAATACATACACGAATAAGTATCTTCTTACTAATACGTAACTGATTTTATGTCATGTCTTAGCTTATTTTATACGTTCTTATCATGTTTTACTTTTTTAAGCCTTAAACTGTGTTTACCTTATATTCTGTTTACTCTGATAAAGTATTTCTGGTATTTCATGTATTAATATATTTACTGTGTAATAATAAGTAACTTTCCAAAAATAGCAGGTTTCCTAAAATAGAAAGTTTCCAAAAATAGAAAGTTACCAAAAATAGAAAGTTACCAAAAAAAGAAAGTTTCCAAAAATAGAAAGTTTCCAAAAATAGAAAGTTTCCAAAAATAGAATTACTGCTTAAAATAGATAAGTTTCTAAAAATAGAAAGTTTCCATAAATAGATTAGCTGCCTTATTTAAATAAGTTTCCATAAAAAGGTTAGCTGCCTGAAATAAATAAGTTTCTAAAAATAGAAAGTTTCCATAAATAGATTAGCTGCCTTATTTAAATAAGTTTCAAAAAATAGAACGTTTCCATAATTAGATATAAGCTGGTTAAATAAGCTAAGTATATAAGCCTAAGTGTTTTTATGATTATTTTCTAAGTCATATGATATAATGTATAGTTTATTAATTATTTCATGTAATTAAATTAAACTATAGGTTAAAATATTTAATTAAAGTATAACATGTTTTTAATTAAATAAAGTTAAATACTTAGGTTAAAACATGTATTATTATTTATTAATAATATAACCTAAGTCATGTTAATTAATTAATTATAACCATGGTTTTTAAATAATTAATTAATTTATAAGTCTAAAATATAAAAATACTTAGGTTAATAATTTCATGATTTTAATAATTAAAATAACCTAAGTCATGTTATTAAATTAATCATGTCATGTTATTAATTTAATTTTAACATAAGATCATAAAAATAAAAATCTAAACATACACCGTGAACCGGATCTTGACTAAGAACCATGAACCGGACATGAAATCGACACCATACCCTGAACCAAATCAGGGTACCCGTTGTCTTGATGCTGCCGTGGGACCCACACCAACAAACCGGGACCATATGGTCTCGGTGGGGTCAAATAGCCAAACCGAGACCCTCTCGGGTTCGGTTTAGGCGGCGACCAAGAACAACACCCCTAAAACATCCCTTTTGATTTATTACAAAACCCAATTCCATGTTAGATCTATGATTTAATTAGGTTTTTAAGAAAACATATCATGTTCTTAATTATTTTAAAAAATTAAATCAAAAGAAAAAGGGTTAAAAGAATTACCGAATGCGTGGATCTAAACAATGATGAACAAACACGAACACTAGCAATAAATCCAAGATCAAAGATCAACAAACACCTCCTTTGGTGTTTTGAGGGTGGCGGCCAAAAAAGAAAAGAAGGAGGAGGAGAAGTTTTAGGTTTTTGTGAAATCCTCTGTAAAGAAAAATGAGTAGTGTTTTTCCCTTAACCCCCTTCTTTAGTAAATTTTGATGCGCTTGACCCATCTTTCTTCCTAATTTCTTGGCATATGGGCCCACATGGGGTAACCCGATCATTTTCCGTGTCTAATTAATAAGTGTGTTCTCGTGTTCGTGTTTTACGTGTTTGTTCTTGTTTATTTGTGTTCGCGTTTTGTGTGTTCTCGTTAAATAATTACCGTGACCTAATATATTTATTTAAGCTCGTAATAAATATATATATATATATAATTAATAATAGTTCGTGATTTAATTACATTCGTGATTTCATGATCGCATGGTCGTGATTAATTATTGTCAAATAATTATTACGTGTTCGTGCGTAGTAAATACTTATCGTGTACTAACACGTACGTAATATGTAATATCCTAACACGTAAACGTAATCGTACTAAAAATGGAAGTTTTAATCTAGTACGTACGATCTTAAGGGTACTATTCATGGTAAAATCATGCGGGTTTTACAACTCTTCCCCCCTAAAAAGAATAATTCGTCCCCGAATTATAGATAACGTAACTGGAAGCGAAACATACCCGAATCAAACTGGAAAGGTATGCAAAATAACGGAAATGAAGGTGACATGGTAGAAGGGAACGTGGAACGTGACATGTCTTGAAAATACATGGAACGTGACGTGGCTGAAAGGACATATTTAATTGATAAGTGAAAAACGGATATGAAGTTCGGATGAACTTGTTCGTTTCCAAGTGGCCTCCCTCTTGGAACGGTTCCTTCAGAAGATCTTGACACTAAAGATAAATCTTGGTCCTCCTGACTTTGACTTGGAATCCGAAGAAATTCTTGGTTATCAACGGAAGGTAGATCCCCTAAATTCGATCGAGGAAAATAAGAGTTAACGTGAAAGGGTAACTGAAACATTACGATGCAAGACAATCTGACTTAACTGTTAACTAGAAACGATGCGCGAGACATAAAGAAACGTAGGACGTGAAAAATTTTGAACGTGATACGTGAAAAATTTTGAACGTGCTACGTGGAGATATGGCGAGTGTAGTATGAGTAAACATATCGTGATCCATGATACGTGTAACATATCTTGATCATGATATGAGGAACGTGGAATGAACATGACATGTGTAACATATCGTGATCATAGAATATAATGGCGGTAACGCCAAACGGTACAAGGTGAGACGTGGAATATGACGTGAAACGTCTATCTGATGATGGAGAGTTATACTAAACTTGGGTCTGATCTCTCAAGTTCTTGCAAAAATTCCCAGAACGAAATGAACGTAAAATCGTAATCCAAAATACGATCATGAACGTGAATAGTGTCATGAACGCGAGCGCGAAAGCAAGTCGTGGAATCAGAATGAAGACGTGAAGTAATTTAGGAGTATAATTGTGAATCTTTGTCTGACCCGATACCTGAGGGATTTCCAAGTGGTCGGATGAGCCTTGGCTGGAACATGTCCGATCAATCTGTTGGTTCTACAATCCTTGCGGATGTAAGGATTCTGCAGACTTGATCAAATTGTTTGCAATAACCCAGATAGCATCATGCTTCTTCTGAGTTTGCGCTAATCTGGTAACCAAAATCCGTGGAGATCTTTTCCCATTTCAATTTACCATTTCAGATGATGAAAACATCCCAGTCTGTTGGTGTCCTATCTTAACCTGTTGGTATGTCAGGTACTTAGATATGAAAGTAACTGTATCTTGCTTCGTAGGACTTGATACATAGGAGTTTGCGAAACTCTGAGTTTCTGAATCCAGACTTCTTCTAGCGTAGGATTTTCTAGAACACCTAATGTAGTGTAGGGTTCTCTCCTTTACGCATAAGCTGAGTCATAGTAAGATTAACCGTAGAAACCCATGTGATTCGGCGTGTCACTGTAATCAAACAGAATTGATATTGGAAAAAATTTCTAGGGTAAAATTTCTCTTGTCATAGAATTTGCAACATAGTGCAGATATGGTCTTCCTGTTCTTCTCTGGGCTTGAAGGAAATCAAGTTATCCTCAATGAAAACACTGATGAATTTGCTATGAGTTCATGGAAACTCATTCTTATAATGTCGTTGGAGCATTGATGAGACTAATTCAAAATTTGTAAATCTAGCATGACTGAGTGTTGTACGAATAGCAGTCATGGACATGTCCTGCTCTTTCACCCGTCACTGTTGGCAGCATGATCATGAGTTCAATCTTGGAAAAGTGATTAACACTATAAGGTCGATTGGACATGTTGTCAATACGTGGAGGAGAATAACGGTCATGAATGGTGATTTGTTTACGCCGACGGTAGTCGACACATAATCTCATGGTACCGTCCTTCTCCTTGTAAGTTCTTCTGGAATGTATGGGAAGATTTTGGAATAATCAACTGGCTATGCGTAAAAGGACTTCAGTAGTCGTGTCTTACTGACAGCTAGAAAGTTTTAGCAATCATGGCTAACAAAGCACGTGCTTGGAAAGCATAGATAATTTGTACAGATTTTCCTGATGGAAAATCAAGCTGAATGTATTCAGGAGCCTAAACATTACTGTACATAATTATGAATCGTAGCATGGTGTGCTGTTCATAGTACATAATTAGGATAAAATTCATCTCGTGTCTGTCCGAGGAAATGCGTTAGCAGCTTGGATCTCATCATTAAGCTGAAGGAAAACCTTCGTATACGTGGGAATACGAAAGGCGTCCTTCATGGTCATGAATATATGAACCATGGTGAAAGAAATGAAAGTGACATCGGCAACGTGACAGTTCTCACTGATGCGCCGACAATGGTATAGAAATTCTTGTGGCCTGATTAATACATGGCACAAAAAAAATAGATATACCCTTGGAGGATACCCTGAATTTCTTAGAAATGTTCCATAGTTGGACGTGAGTCATGTGTCTTAACTCGTTTCTTGGAACTATAAGCATGACATATGTCTTAACTGGTGTCTTGACATGTGTCTTCAGGAGGTATACGTAAGACATGTGTCTTGACTGATGTCTTGACATGTGTCTTCAAAGGTATACGTAAGACATGTGTCTTGACTGATGTCTTGACATGTGTCTTCAAAGGTATACGTGAGACATGCGTCTTGACTGATGTCTTGACATGTGTCTCGAGACGTAAAACAATAGAACTACAATATTAGGTTATTATGCCAGAATTGGCAGATCGGTTGGACTACTGATCATTTGTATGTCTAATCACGTCCGCGGCCGGAGCCTCGGTTGCGATTTCTAGGATAGCGTCTGTTATAGTAGTGGTTACTATCGTCCTGTCTGTCAGTTCCATGATGGTCATTCTCATGACCGTGATTCATGTAACTATTCAGCTGAGTGGCCGGCTGGTACCGGTTTGCACTCATATGGCTGAAATGACAGCTGAATGATGTGTGACATGTAACTAAGAATTAGGGACAATGATTGATGGAAATCTTCTGATGGTGAAGCATCGTCTCGTCTAATTGCTTTGCTCCGACGCCTTTGTCTTCGTCTTGTAGGATCTCCAGCTTGTGAACAGCATCCGCATCACGTAGCGTCTCCGAACGTCAGCAGCATCAACCTTTAGCAACATCTCCAAGTTATGAGCGGCATCAGCAATCTTGTAGAATATCAGCAATTGAAAATACGCCTGAGATGATTCAGAATCGACTAGCAAATACTCGTGAAGTATTGCAAGTGAAATACACATGGATTTAGGTACGTGTAATACACATGGAATATGGTACATGGAGTACACATGGAATGTTCATGAAATGATCGGTATTGGGGTCGATCATTTGTCATGATTTAAGGAAAGTATATCGGTTAAATGGTTATGAAAACCATCATGATAACCTGGCAGTATTAGCATAGACATCATTCTGGTTGTATCGAAAACGTCAAATTGTGGTTACACAAAATTCAACGATGATTTGCCTGACAGTATGATCAGTGAAAACCAACCATGATTATCATGAAAGCAGGATTCAATGAAATCCAACAATGCCTTGCATGAAAACATAAATAACAAAAGAGGCGTAAGACGTAATCAACATGAAGACATAATTATCATGAAGAAACATGAAACGATTTAACATGAAGGAGTGTATAACATAATCAGCATGAAACTGAGTTTAACCATGACAGTATGAAAACATACTTGACATAAAAACATAGTAACTTATGAGGGGACATGAAAAAAATTTTATGCCAATAAATCATGAGAAAAATTTTATGCATGAAAAACAGTGCATGAATGTATAATGTAGTTTATAAAAACCTTTATATGTGCGAGGGGACGCCTATGGGTCGCTCCCAAAACAAAAGACATAGCGTGGGGACGCCTATGGGTCGGTCCCAAAGTTAAAAGTTTCGATAAAAGCACATGCGACTAAATAGGGCCAGTCCTGTACCAACCATTACTTAGTCATAATCCTTACAACTATGATACATGAAACATAAATAAATGAAACTCATCTGTTAAAACTTATTAGAAAAAATTTTATGTGACTAATTATGAACTATTGAGGTTCAGTCCACATAGTCACAGTTCACGAGGAACGTCATGCATGAAATAATGACACGTAACTAAATATGAATGATGGTTGTCCATCCATATTAGTACAACAATATCGATGAAAAGATCAAGGTTAAAACCTCAAGGTGATAAAAACATCATGGTTAAAACAACAATGAGCTGAAAACATCAATACGTAGAATATCAAACGTTGGCTTGGGAAGCTCCTGGTGACTACCCACTAGTCACAGGTCGAGTTTTAGAGCCTACAGGTCGAAGCCTTGGGCTCTGATACCATAATTGTAACACCCCATTTTGATAAATGGAATGTCACGCGTAATTATGGCGTGTCATCAAAGCATGCAAGGTAAATGTACTAAAACATACATGACCATAGGGAAAACTGGAATCAAACATCGGTTCCCAAACATAAGCCCAAATGTAAAACCCGTAAAAATAAGGTCATAATTCTTTTCTCGAGTTTTAATTAAATATTATTTTTATTATTTTTATATACTTATTGAAAATGATTTATTCGGATTTATAGAAATTTTTAATTATTTTTCTGAATTTATTTAAGTCATGAAAATTTATTTATACGCTCACTCGCATAAATTTTATAAAATCGTGATGGATCAATGGAACAGGAACCGGAGGCGATATATTTCGACTTTGTTTAGTCAAAAACATTATTTTTATAATTTTTGTATTTACGTAAATGAATTTGCACCGAATAGGATTTATTGGCGTTTTAAGAAATCGAGTCGGGCTAGAAATAATTTTAACTTTGGGCTTTAGTAGGTTAGTAATAGACATTAAGATATGGGCCAAAGCCCATTCTTCTTTTTCTTTTCTTTTTTGACCGTGACTCCCAAACCATAAACACACAACTGCCATTTTTTTTTCTTACCAAAATCAAAACACTCCTCTCTGCTCTTTCTCTTGTGCGACGAACCACCATCAAAACAGCCCCAATCTTCAAGTTTTCTTCATCAATCTTGCAATTAAATCATACTATAATCATCCGTGGTAAGCCCTTAACACAAACCCATGTTTTTTTTTCATATGCATTGATTTTTAAGAAATCATAAAAATTTAGAAGTGATGATTTTGCATGTTTGATCAATGGGATTAACATGCAATGTGTTTATTAAGGTCTAGGCATACATAATTGTTAAGAATTTTGACCATGATCACCCATGGTGGGTTAATGGTGCCACGGCCAAAACATGATCCCATAGGGATCATGTTGTTGATTTTTGGTGTTTGATTAGTGTGACTAGCATCATTGATTGAACATGAATTTTAGATAGGTTTTGATTTTGACCATCCATTATTCTGATTTATAATATTTTGATCCACCTAGGTTAATATAAGATGTGTTCTTGATGGTTAGGAATGAATTAGAGGTTGTTTGGTTAAGTTATTATGATGCCCAAATTCGGACAGCAGATATGTGAGCCTAAAACTCACATATTTTCTACTGTAACCTGCACTTTTTACAGCTTAAATGGGTTCCTTAGGCCTTTTACATGTTAGTGGTGAGTTGGATAGGCACACAACCCCTCCGGATGAGGAAGTTATGGTCAATTTAAGTTAGAAAGTCAATTCCGGGACAACAGGTTTGCATAGCTTGTGGCTACAGGTTATTGACCCCCATTTGTGTATTTTAAGGTTTCATACAGTATTAGGGATCATATGTGAAGTCCTCCTACTGACCTCGTGTTAATAGCTATCACCAAATGGTTTTTATGACTAAAACGGTAAACCCGAGTTTGAAAACCAAATTCTGATTTTGTAACCTTTCAAAGAATGTAACTTCCCCGCTAATTGGTAGTAGCTATTTACTCGTGGTTGGTATGGGCCGAAAGTAGAATCACGAGGCTTTCCAATGGTGGAAATCTCAGTTCCTTAAACCTTATAGGTTAACGGGTTATTTTGTCCCAAGTTTGACTAGTGCAGTTTGACCATTAAGTTCTTACGGTAGGGTTGTTAGTGTTTTGGACTTTTAGAAAGTTCCGTAAACTCTTAGATCGAATGGTTGGACATTTTGGAAACTAGATTTCAATTGTGTTCCAGGGGTTTAAATCCTAAAATCATTGGATTTATATTTTGGGATATATACTCTTCTCAAAACAGTCCCGCCGAATAATTTTGACTTTTACGTCTTTTGTTATGTAAACTTGAGGCGTTTTGTGTGCAAATTGTATTGAATACTTGGTTTAACACTTAGACCATATGGAATACATAATTCCTACAGGTTATAAACCTTGTTTAGCCTTGGTTCACATTGACTTAGGTGTTGGTGCAAATTTTTACCCGTAATACATTTTTATCGAATTATTTTTGTATAATTGTTTTATAAGCATATAAAACGCGTACTTAAGGGGCGTGATCACTTTTGTAGGTCACGAATAGCCTTGGAGTGCTAATATCTACTCTTCTACAGCCCGGTTCCATTATTCATCCGTCATCCGTTCCGTTCGCCTAAAGGTGAGTTTATAGCCTCGCCTTTAAACTTTAAATGTTTTATTAAACCCGCGAGGGGGATACATGTTGTTTTATAAAATGAACACAAGTTATTTTCGGTATGCTGGACCCGAATGAGATGATAAATGCATAAGTACCATTGTCTAATTATGTCCCTGAATTTCATGCACTGTTAATTACTCGAAGGGGTAAACGCTAATACATATGATAGATCTATTTGGTTTGACAGCCTTATCCTAGGGTATGTATCCTTGTGAGCACCTGAAAGGGATATTATGTATAAGAGGTCGTTGGTATATGACAATATTACCTGTTAGTAGGGGCGCCGTAAGTGACTCGGTTTGATATGTTGGTTAACGTTCAGTGGCGTGAGCTTAATGCATTTATCTATATATATGACTTGTCTGTGTGATAAGTTTCAGATGATTAAAAATTCTTGTGTTCACTTATTATTCTTATAAACTCTATAAATTCACTCGACTTTTTAGTTGACTTTTTAGCATGTTTATCTCAGGTAATTAAAGATGGATGTTGAAGGTTTGGAATGGACGAGGAGGCAAGCGCTAAAGTTTTGGAAAACATGTTTTCGTTCCATTCAATTATCTTTTTACTTTTAAATGTTTATGTACTTTAAAAGTTTTATGTAAGAAATGTTGGTAACGGTTTGTGGGACCAGTACTCTGATCTTTATGAATGGAACCCTTTATCTAAAAATGTCTCTCTTAGAGTTGTTATTTATAGTCTTTTGTGATTGTGCTATTTCTTAACACCCAAATGGTTGATTTCCGCTGCTAGTAAATTTGGGGGTGTTAAAGATTGGTATCAAGAGCTTAAGGTTATAGGGAATTAGGTCTTTCATTTTTAAAAAACCTAAACTATAACCGTGTTTTGTGCGCTAAGTCTTCTCGTGTTCCTAGTCCAAGCCTTCAGGTAACTTTTATGTTATTATTAATGCATATTTGAGAAGCATTATTGTTAAGTATTTTTATAATAAATACTTTGAGATACTTTGAGATATTCGAGATATTCGAGATTTTTGAGATATATTTTAAGATATATTTGAGATATAATTTATATATATCGACTTTGAATGATATTTTGATGTAAATGCATCCATTTGTATTTTTCATAATTTCTGAAATTATATAATGACCTTATAAATTTTATTTTACGGAATTTGCTATGATATGAAAATTGACAAATCTACTTTCTCACGGCTATTGATGATGAAGATGATGATGTTAGTGATTAAAATTTACATGAGCCATGTGGATCCCCGCGTGACCCATAGTAATAGTAATTACTTTTGTATTGTGATTTTTGTATGGCTCGATGATTTATTCATGTTGTGATCCAAAATTTGTACATGTTATGACCATATCATTGTATGAACACTCATGAGTTTTTCTTTGTGTTGTGACAGAATCATGCCACCGCGTAGGATGAGTCAGGCTGAGGTGAATAGAATTGTTGCTGCAGCTCTTGCTGAAGACCGTGCTGCAAGGAACCAAGCAGATGGAGCTGGTGGAGCATGAGGAAATATTGGTCCAGTTGGTGTACCACCTGTTAGAGAGTGCACTTTCTCTATTTTAAGAAATGTGGGCCGATTATTTTCAATGGTACTGAAGGAGCAGTGGGATTGGCTCGTTGGTTTGAAAAGACGGAAAGTGTGTTTAGTATCAGTGACTGTGTGGAGAGGAACAAGGTGAAGTTTGCTACTGCTACACTTCAAGGTCCGGCTTTAACATGGTGGAATGGTCAAGTTGCTACCTTAGGACTAGAAGTGGCACATGGGAGGTCGTGGACACAGTTGAGAACTATGATAACTGAGGAGTTTTGCCCTGCTGAGGAAATTCAGAAAATGGAAGTGGAGCTGTGGAACTTGAAAGTGAAATACTGTAACATTACTGCTTATACTCAAAGGTTTAATGAGTTGATTCTGTTGTGTCCTGAAAGTGTTTTGACTGACAAAAAGAAAATTGATGCATATCTGAAGGGTTTGCCTGAGAACATTAAAGGGGAAACCACATCCTCAAGGCCTACTGTATTGGATGAAGCTGTTCGAATGGCACATACTTTGATGGAGCAAAAGTTGACTGCTAAGGCTGAAAGAATTGCAGAAGGAAATAAGAGAAAATGGGAGAACAATAACCAAAGTGGTAGTAGTGGTAACTACAGAAATAACAACAGGGGAAATAACCAAGGTAACAACCGACAAAATCAGTACAATAATCAGAGGCAAGGGAATGCAATAGAAATGACCAACACGCAGAATGCAAGAGGTGATCAAGGTGGGAATGCTCCTAATTGTAACAATTGTGGGATTCGACATTTTGGGAACTGTCCACCAAAGTGCCACAAGTGTGGAAAGCCTGGCCACAAGGCTAAAGATTGCTGGAGTCGGGGTGTCGCCACTGGTGCAAACACTCAACGTGTTATAACTTGTTATGATTGTGGAGAGAAAGGCCATGTAAGAGGGAACTGCCCAAAGAAGAACAATCAAGAAGGAAATGCTGTAGGAAAGGTGTATGCTGTTGGAGGTGCTGAGCAGAACGATGGACCCAATGTCGTGACGGGTACGTTTTTACTCAATAACCGATATGGTAGGGTACTATTTGATTCTGGATCGGATAAGAGCTTTATCAACATAAGCTTTAGTCTCTTGTTCGATACTAAACCGGATGAATTAGATACAAAGTATGAGGTTGAATTGGCTGATGGTAGGATAACTAGTACTAGTTCTATTCTAAGGGATTGTACTTTGAACATAGTGAATCACTTATTTAAAATTGATCTTATGCCTAATGAGCTCGGTACTTTTGACGTGATTATTGGGATGGATTGGCTAGTTAAGCATGACGCTATCATTGTTTGTGGGAAGAAAGTATTACATGTACCTGTTAAGGGTAAGACGTTGGTAGTAAAAGGAGATAATGGTACGTCTCACTTGAAGGTTATCTCTTTTATAAAGGTGAGGAAATACATAGAAAGAGGATGCCAATTGTTCTTAGCCCATGTGAGTGAGGCAGAACCTAGGGACAAGCGTTTAGAAGATGTGTCGGTGATTTGTGATTATCCGGAGGTGTTTCCTGACGACTTGCCAGGACTTCCACCACCTCGACAAGTCGAATTTAAAATTGAACTTGTGCCTGGAGCTGCACCTGTCGCACGTGCACCTTACCGTCTAGCACCGTCAAAAATGAAGGAGTTGGCTGATCAATTAAAGGAATTATTAGAGAAGGGATTTATTCGTCCGAGTTCATCGCCTTGGGGAGCTCCTGTATTGTTTGTGAAGAAGAAGGACGGATCATTCCGTATGTGTATTGATTACCGCGAGCTGAACAAGTTGACGGTCAAGAACCGATATCCGCTTCCGAGGATTGATGATCTATTTGATCAACTTCAAGGTTCGAGTGTGTACTCAAAGATCGATCTGCGATCGGGTTATCATCAACTTCGCATTAGGGAGGAAGATATACCAATTACTGCATTTAGGACTCGGTATGGTCATTTCGAGTTTCAAGTGATGCCCTTTGGTCTAACTAATGCACCCGCAATTTTTATGGACTTAATGAATCGAGTGTGCAAGCCATACCTTGATAAGTTCGTGATTGTATTTATTTATGATATACTTATCTACTCCAAGAACAAGGAAG
Organism: Glebionis coronaria; assembly: GCA_025667525.1. Taxonomy (NCBI): domain Eukaryota; kingdom Viridiplantae; phylum Streptophyta; class Magnoliopsida; order Asterales; family Asteraceae; genus Glebionis; species Glebionis coronaria. The sequence goes on along the minus strand of CM046879.1, from coordinate 188,140,403 downwards.
AGCATGGAGAGCATCTGAAGATTATCTTGGAATTGCTTAAGAAAGAACAATTGTACGCCAAATTTTCGAAATGCGCTTTCTGGCTAGAATCTGTACAGTTTCTTGGTCATGTAATCGATAGTAATGGTGTTCATGTTGATCCAGCAAAGATTGAGGCTATTCGAGATTGGCCTGCCCCAACAACACCGACCGAAGTAAGGCAATTTCTGGGTTTAGTTGGGTATTACCGAAGATTCATAGAGGGATTCTCTCTGGTTTCTAAACCACTTACCAAACTGACCCAAAAGAGCAAGACGTATGAATGGGGAAAGGAAGAAGAGGAAGCGTTCCAAATTCTAAAACAAAAGTTGTGTTCCGCACCTATTTTGGCATTGCCAGAGGGATCTGAAGACTTTGTGGTATATTGTGAGGCCTCACATAAAGGTTATGGAGCCGTACTGATGCAGCGGGAGAAAGTCATCGCTTATGCTTCAAGGCAAATGAGGAAGCATGAAGAGAATTACACGACACATGACTTAGAACTTGGTGTTGTTGTCTTCGCACTTAGACTCTGGAGACATTATCTGTATGGTACAAAATGTGTAGTATATACGGATCATAAGAGCCTACAACATATCCTGGACCAAAAAGAGCTTAATATGAGACAACGTCGATGGGTTGAACTCTTGAGTGACTACGACTGTGAAATACGTTATCATCCTAGCAAGGCGAATGTAGTTGTCGATGCTCTGAGTAGGAAAGAAAGAGAAATGACAAAAAGGGTTAGAGCTTTAGCCATGACAACTTATTCTGATTTATCTAACCGAATACTTAAAGCTCAAACAAAAGCAATGAAAGAGGAGAATGTGAGAGATGAAGATTTGGGTAGAAGGATGACACCCATATTCGAGGTTCGTGATGATGGAATTCGGTATTTTGAGAATCGTGTATGGTTACCGGTGTATGGAGGACTAAGAGATTTAATTATGCACGAATCTCATAAGTCTAAATATTCGATTCACCCAGGATCGGATAAAATGTACCAAGACTTGAAGAAATGTTACTGGTGGCCGAATATGAAGGCTGACATAGCCACTTATGTTAGTAAATGCTTGACGTGTGCTAAGGTGAAGTTTGAGCATAAGAGACCTTCTGGTTTACTACAACAACCTGAAATTCCGGAATGGAAATGGGAGAATATCACTATGGACTTTGTTTCGGGACTTCCGAGAACTTCTAGTGGTCATGATACGATTTGGGTGATTGTTGATCGGTTGACTAAGTCGGCTCATTTCTTACCAATAAAGAAAACCGATGAATTAGACAAACTTACACGGTTGTATTTGAAGGAAGTTGTTTGTAGACATGGAGTTCCTTTGTCGATTATTTCAGATCGAGATAGCCGGTTCACATCTGAGTTTTGGAAATCGCTTCAGCGAGCTTTGGGGACTCAGTTGGACATGAGCACTGCGTATCATCCGGAAACAGGCGGTCAGAGTGAAAGGACTATTCAGACTTTGGAAGATATGTTACGAGCGTGTGTAATAGACTTTGGAGGTAGTTGGTATCGACACTTACCATTGGTGGAGTTCTCATACAACAATAGTTATCACGCGAGTATCAAGGCAGCGCCTTTCGAAGCACTTTACGGGCGAAAGTGTAGATCACCAGTTGGTTGGTGTGAGGTTGGTGAAAGTCAATTGACGGGTCCCGAATTGATTAGAGAGACGACCGAGAAGATCGTGCAAATCAAGAATCGTTTATTGACTGCCCGTAGTAGGCAGAAGAGTTATGCGGATAAGAGGCGAAAACCATTGGAGTTTGATATTGGCGATATGGTTATGTTGAAAGTATCACCTTGGAAAGGAGTAATCCGATTTGGAAAACGAGGAAAGCTTAGTCCACGCTATATGGTCCGTTCAAGATTATCGATCGAGTTGGCCCCGTGGCGTATAAATTGGAATTGTCGGACAAGTTAAGTGCTATTCACAACACTTTTCACGTTTCTAATCTTAAGAGGTGTTTGGCGGACGAGAATTTAATAATTCCACTGGAGGAAGTTCAATTGGACGACAAGCTGCATTTCATTGAAGAACCGGTGGAGATCATGGATCGAGAGGTGAAACGGCTTAAGCAAAGTCGAATTCCGAAAGTTAAAGTGCGGTGGAATTCCCGATGTGGACCCGAGTACACTTGGGAACGAGAGGACTACTTCAAGAGCAAGTATCCCCATTTATTCGTAGGCGGACATAAGGAGAAGTAAGCCCCGGGACGGTGCTTCCCAAAGGTGGTGAGGATGTAAAACCCGTAAAAATAAGGTCATAATTCTTTTCTCGAGTTTTAATTAAATATTATTTTTATTATTTTTATATACTTATTGAAAATGATTTATTCGGATTTACATAAATTTTTAATTATTTTTCTGAATTTATTTAAGTCATGGAAATTTATTTATACGCTCACTCGCATAAATTTTATAAAATCGTGATGGATCAATGGAACGGGAACCGGAGGCGATATATTTCGACTTTGTTTAGTCAAAAATATTAATTTTATAATTTTTGTATTTATGTAAATGAATTTGCACCGAATAGGATTTATTGGCGTTTTAAGAAATCGAGTCGGGCTAGAAATAATTTTAACTTTGGGCTTTAGTAGGTTAGTAATAGACATTAAGATATGGGCCAAAGCCCATTCTTCTTTTTCTTTTCTTTTTTGACCGTGACTCCCAAACCATAAACACACAACTGCCATTTTTTTTTCTTACCAAAATCAAAACACTCATCTCTGCTCTTTCTCTTGTGCGACGAACCACCATCAAAACAACCCCAATCTTCAAGTTTTCTTCATCAATCTTGCAATTAAATCATACTATAATCATCCTTGGTAAGCCCTTAACACAAACCCATGTTTTTTTCATATGCATTGATTTTCAAGAAATCATAAAAATTTAGAAGTGATGATTTTGCATGTTTGATCAATGGTATTAACATGCAATGTGTTTATTAAGGTCTAGGCATACATAATTGTTAAGAATTTTGATCATGATCACCCATGGTGGGTTAATGGTGCCACGGCCAAAACATGATCCCATAGGGATCATGTTGTTGATTTTTGGTGTTTGATTAGTGTGACTAGCATCATTGATTGAACATGAATTTTAGATGGGTTTTGATTTTGACCATCCATGATTCTGATTTATAGTATTTTGATCCACCTAGGTTAATATAAGATGTGTTCTTGATGGTTGGGAATGAATTAGAGGTTGTTTGGTTAAGTTATTATGATGCCCAAATTCGGACAGCAGATATGTGAGCCTAAAATTCACATATTCTCTACTGTATCCTGCACTTTTTACAGCTTAAATGGGTTCCTTAGGCCTTTTACATGTTAGTGGTGAGTTGGATAGGCACACAACTCCTCTGGATGAGGAAGTTATGGTCAATTTAAGTTAGAAAGTCAATTCCGGGACAGCAGGTTTGCATAGCTTGTGGCTACAGGTTATTGACCCCCGTTTGTGTATTTTAAGGTTTCATACAGTAGTAGGGATCATATGGGAAGTCCTCCCACTGACCTCATGTTAATAACTATCACCAAATGGTTTTTATGACTAAAACGGTAAACCCGAGTTTGAAAACCAAATTCTGATTTTGTAACCTTTCAAAGAATGTAACTTTCCCGCTAATTGGTAGTAGCTATTTACTCGTGGTTGGTATGGGCCGAAAGTAGAATCATGATGCTTTCCAATGGTGGAAATCTCAGTTCCTTAAACCTTATAGGTTAACGGGTTATTTTGTCCCAAGTTTGACTAGTGCAGTTTGACCATTAAGTTCTTACGGTAGGGCTGTTAGTGTTTTGGACTTTTAGAAAGTTCCATAAACTCTTAGATCGAATGGTTGGACATTTTGGAAACTAGATTTCAAGTGTGTTCCAGGGGTTTAATTCCTAAAATCATTGGATTTATAGTTTGGGATATATACTCTTCTCAAAACAGTCCCGCTGAATAATTTTGACTTTTACGTCTTTTGTTATGTAAACTTGAGGCGTTTTGTGTGCAAATTGTATTGAATACTTGGTTTAACACTTAGACCATATGGAATACATAATTCCTACAGGTTATAAACCTTGTTTAGCCTTGGTTCACATTGACTTAGGTGTTGGTGCAAATTTTTACCCGTAATACATTTTTATCGAATTATTTTTGTATAATTGTTTTATAAGCATATAAAACGCGTACTTAAGGGGCGTGATCACTTTTGTAGGTCACGAATAGCCTTGGAGTGATAATATCTACTCTTCTACAGCCTGGTTCCATTATTCATCCGTCATCCGTTCCGTTCGCCTAAAGGCGAGTTTATAGCCTCGCCTTTAAACTTTAAATGTTTTATTAAACCCGCGAGGGGGATACATGTTGTTTTATAAAATGAACACAAGTTATTTTCGGTATGTTGGACCCGAATGAGATGATAAATGCATAAGTACCATTGTCTAATGAAGTCCCTGAATTTCATTCACTGTTAATTACTCGAAGGGGTAAACGCTAATACATATGATAGATCTATTTGGTTTGACAGCCTTATCCTAGGGTATGTATCCTTGTGAGCACCTGAAAGGGATATTATGTATAAGAGGTCGCTGGTATATGACAATATTACCTGTTAGTAGAGGCGCCGTAAGTGACTCGGTTTGATATGTTGGTTAACGTTCAGTGGCGTGAGCTTAATGCATTTATCTATATATATGACTTGTCTGTGTGATAAGTTTCAGATGATTAAAAATTCTTGTGTTCACTTATTATTCTTATAAACTCTATAAATTCACTCGACTTTTTAGTTGACTTTTTAGCATGTTTATCTAAGGTAATTAAAGATGGATGTTGAAGGTTTGGAATGGACGAGGAGGCAAGCGCTAAAGTTTTGGAAAACATGTTTTCGTTCCATTCAGTTATCTTTTTACTTTTAAATGTTTATGTACTTTAAAAGTTTTATGTAAGAAATGTTGGTAACGGTTTGTGGGACCAGTACTCTGATCTTTATGAATGGAACCCTTTATCTAAAAATGTCTCTCTTAGAGTTGTTATTTATAGTCTTTTGTGATTGTGCTATTTCTTAACACCCAAATGGTTGATTTCCGCTGCTAGTAAATTTGGGGGTGTTAAACAAAACATAAATAAAGTAAATGAACAAAAAGGAAGACTAAACAAGCATAAATATGAAGGCAAAGGGAGAAGGAATCAAAGGTAGCTCCCATCCTATGCGAGTCCTCCAAATGATCCAGTTAGTCCTTGAGTACCTGCCGTTTTGGGACATGGAAAGGAAAGTAACGGCTGAGCAAAACGCTCAGTGCACGGATATAGACATAGTATGAATGACTAAAACATGATAAAGACTTAATAGCAGCGGAAATGTATAAGTCCTGGAAAACCTGGAACATGTTCATAAAACTGGTTTTATAGTTTGAAAAGCCTTATGTTTATCTTATGAAAACTGTTTAACATATTTTACCATTAGCCAATATAGGTCATGAAAATCCATCGTGCATGAATACTTGGAGGGGTGACCTCATCATGCAAATTAGAGGGGCTGCCTCTAATTTAATATACTGGTTTTTGGGTAGGAGGGATCAACTCCTTGTGAAGGGTGCAAGGCACACACCACATTCACCATGAAATCCTGACTGAAACATGTAACTAGGATGCACCCATACGCCCCACATGATAAATATAATATAAATGGCCAAAAGCTGAAGGGACGCCACGAGCAATCACTCCGCCGTGGTGAAGTCATAACATCAGTGCCTCTAATGTTATGGTTATGGTACATCCATAACTAGGTGAAACTGGTCTTGCATGTATATGGCTTTAGGTATTCTAATTAAACACAAGCAATTCAATAACATATAAAACAAATACTGGGAGAACAGTTGGCTGCATACGAGGAATCCTAATACGGAAAGAATGTCCATACTGAAAGGACGGGAATCCGTACCTTATGTCCAGTGAACGAAGAAGACGAACTGAGAGGAATCCTACTTCCGTATCACTAATGCTACATAAATACATACATGAATAAGTATCTGCTTACTAATACGTAACTGATTTTATGTCATGTCTTAGCTTATTTTATACGTTCTTATCATGTTTTACTGTTTTAAGCCTTAAACTGTGTTTACCTTCTATTCTGTTTACTCTGATAAAGTATTTCTGGTATTTCATGTATTAATATACTTACTATGTAATAATAAGTAACTTTCCAAAAATAGCAGGTTTCCTAAAATAGAAAGTTTCCAAAAATAGAAAGTTACCAAAAATAGAAAGTTTCTAAAAATAGAAAGTTTCCAAAATTAGAAAGTTTCCAAAAATAGAAAGTTTCCAAAAATAGAATTACTGCCTAAAATAGATAAGTTTCTAAAAATAGAAAGTTTCCATAAATAGATTAGCTGCCTTATTTAAATAAGTTTGCATAAATAGGTTAGCTGCCTGAAATAAATAAGTTTCTAAAAATAGAAAGTTTCCATAAATAGATTAGCTGCCTTATTTAAATAAGTTTCTAAAAATAGAACGTTTCTATAATTAGATATAAGATGGTTAAATAAGCTAAGTATATAAGCCTAAGTGTTTTGATTATTTTCTAAGTCATATGATATAATGTATAGTTTATTAATTATTTCATGTAATTAAATTAAACTATAGGTTAAAATATTTAATTAAAGTATAACATATTTTTAATTAAATAAAGTTAAATACTTAGGTTAAAACATGTATTATTATTTATTAATAATATAACCTAAGTCATGTTAATTAATTAATTATAACCATGGTTTTTAAATAATTAATTAATTTATAAGTCTAAAATATAAAAATACTTAGGTTAATAATTTCATGATTTTAATAATTAAAATAACCTAAGTCATGTTATTAAATTAATCATGTCATGTTATTAATTTAATTTTAACATAAGATCATAAAAATAAAAATCTAAACATACACCGTGAACCGGATCTTGACTAAGAACCATGAACCGGACATGAAATCGACACCATACCCCGAACCAAATCGGGGTACCCCTTGTCTTGATGCTGCCGTGGGACCCACACCAACCAACCGGGACCATATGTTCTCGGTGGTGGTCAAATAGCCAAACCGAGACCCTCTCGGGTTCGGTTTAGGCGGCGGCCAAGAACAACACCCCTAAAACATCCCTTTTGATTTATTAAAAAACCCAATTCCATGTTAGATCTATGATTTAATTAGGTTTTTAAGAAAACATATCATGTTCTTAATTATTTTAAAAAATTAAATCAAAAGAAAAAGGGTTAAAAGAATTACCGAATGCGTGGATCTAAACAATGATGAACAAACACGAACACTAGCAATAAATCCAAGATCAAAGATCAACAAACACCTCCTTTGGTGTTTTGAGGGTGGCGGCCAAAAAAGAAAAGAAGGAGGAGGAGAAGTTTTAGGTTTTTGTGAAATCCTCTATAAAGAAAAATGAGTAGTGTTTCTCCCTTAACCCCCTTCTTTAGTAAATTTTGATGGGCTTGGCCCATCTTTCTTCCTAATTTCGTGGCATATGGGCCCACATGGGGTAACCCGATCATTTTCCGTGTCTAATTAATAAGTGTGTTCTCGTGTTCGTGTTTTACGTGTTTGTTCGTGTTTATTTGTGTTCGCGTTTTGTGTGTTCTCGTTAAATAATTACCGTGACCTAATATATTTATTTACGCTCGTAATAAATATATATATATATAATCAATAATAGTTCGTGATTTAATTACGTTCGTGATTTCATGATCGCATGTTCGTGATTAATTATTGTCAAATAATTATTGCGTGTTCGTGCGTAGTAAATACTTATCGTGTACTAACACGTACGTAATACGTAATATCCTAACACGTAAACGTAATCGTACTAAAAAAGGAAAGTTTTAATCTAGTACGTACGATCTTAAGGGTAATATTCTTGGTAAAAGCATGCGGGTTTTACACAAACTTTTTAAGAAAACTTTAAAAAGATAAAACTTTTAAGAAAACTTTAAAACAAATAAGCTAAATACAAAATAAGTCAATAAGATTGTCAAGCTTATAGCTTAATTCGTATAAAAGCCTAGATAGAAATAAAAAGATAAACTTTTTACTCAAATAAGCAATAAGATCAAGCAAATGAATGCTTAATCCGAATTAATAATCAAAATCAAAAGCAAGAAAAGTAGAATAAGATGATAATAAAAAGCTTGATTAAAGGAAAATAAAGATTAACAAAAAAATTAAAAGACTTACTTGAATTGAAGGCAAGAAATTTAAGGTGCAAAACAAGGTAATTAAATTGACAATTAAGTAAATGACATGAAAATAAATGTGCAAGTAATAAAAATGGTGGAAGACTAGTTTGTCAAAATAGCCAACACCTGCTAATATGAGATTAGGAGGGTATTTATAATGAATAGGGAGGTAAGCATGTGTTGGAAGCTTCTCTCTTTCTTTCTTTCTTTCTCGTCTTTTCGTCTTCTAAATTCTTCGACTTTTTCGACTTTGTCTCAGGATTAATTGAACTCGTCATATAATATCTTCACTTATTTAGACTTGAGTTCTTCAGCTTTATTAAACTTCCGTCTTTAGACTTTTCTTCGATAAATCTTCAGAATAGGCCTTGGACTTCCGTTCTTTTTGCACTCTTGATCTTTCGACTTCGTCTTTTGTCTTTTTCTTTGATAAAAGCCCGTGAAATCCCGTGTTTTCTTCCCTTTTCACATTTTGATCCTAAATCACAACAAAAACACAAACCACGCATAATTCCGACATTTACGACATAAAATACACGTTTTGGCTTGGTTATTATTATAATTAAGTGGTAAAAGGATAAGTATTTTCACACTTATTACTTAGATACTTTATTCTAGCATTGCGTGAGGGCACGATAATGGTTTAGTATGGGGGAGTGATGAGATGGCATTTATACATGATCTCATCGTTCTTTTCGGGCTTTAAATGCATAAAATGTCATAAAAATACCATATATATGCTTGTGTTTATTTACTTGTGTATTTTAGGTATGGATATCGTGAAAAATACAAAAGATCACAAGAAACAAGGAAAAACGAACACGAGAAACGAAGTCGCACAATGAACCGGGCCCTAGTTTATGTATTTCTCAAAGAATAACCCTTGAAGACTTGAAGATGTACAAGAATGATCCTTAATATATGAATAAATGACACTTAATACCCTTGTATATTCATAATTACAAGTTTGGTCTCTTAAGTTTGTCAAAATTACAAAAAGGTCCTTTAACTTTGAAGATTTGGCAAGTTTAGTCCCTCAACAAATCTAAATTGTCAAAAAAGGTCCCTCATGAAGTCAAACTTACAATGAAGACCCTTGAAGTTAAAGAATATGTCACATTTAGTCCTTTTAAAATGGATTAAATATCAAAAGGACTGATGTTGTAAATATGCCAAAGTTGTATAAGCCCTAAATGCCTTTCTATAAAGTTTTCGTGGCCAAAATAAGAAGAATGAAACTTTCTTAACAAAGGATTCGGCTGAAATACTTGTTATATCACTTTTGCCAAAACACAAGGGCTATTATTGCCAGTTCTAAAGTTTAAAACCCATAAACACGCGCCAAACACCTTTCATCCACTAATTTCAGATCAAAGTTAATACTATTCACCCTTCTTCACCCCAGAACTGACCCCACTTAAACCAAAGGGTAAATCCCAATTGGCACTTCCCACTAGTAATTCCCCCTCCCACGAACACATCCCACACTTAAACTCACACACCTGCTCAGTCAATGACCCCACACATACCTGCCCTGCACCAATCATGTGACACCCTCCTCTCCAAGTAATGCCACGTGGAATGATCAACGTCCTACACTCCTTACTTGGCCCCAAAGAAAATATGAACGTCTAAGATTAAAATGGACAGCTTACAACATCAAACGCGTCTAGAAGACTCAAGGGCAAAACTGAGATTTCATAGCCAGGATTTCTCATGTATTTTTCATTCTAGATTCATCTATTGTAGTCTATAAAAGGAGACTCAACTTGTGAGTAGCCCTTTGTTCCAGATTTTAGCTAAAATCTTTGTAATTCCTTTTTATAAATATAAGTTGGTATTTTTTGAAAATTGTGATTCCTTTTACGTTTTTATAAAAGTTTGGTGTTTGATTAGCTAAAGTCTGAGTTCCATTTATCTATTTGTTGAGTTTTGAGGAAAGGATTTTGAGTTTTAAAACCCTTGTTTTCAAAAATCAGTGTTTCATTTTTTTTTGGTTCACCCTTGTTTTTTTTATCTTAGCAGGTACAAGGAAGCTAGTGGTTGTACTACTACCACTTAAGCTCAATCAATCCAAAGCATGGATGTATGTTTTGGAGGTGCACATCTCTAAACTTTGTTACTTTTCTGAATATTTTGTGTTTTGTGATGAATATGAGAATTTGTTTGTGAATCTGTGATTTTGTGGTTGGATCTTGTTATTTGAAGGTTGTTTGTTGTTATTGAGTTGATTTGAGCCTGGTTTGTGGATTGAATCTAACATTGCCTTTGAAAGATTGTTAAATCAGTGATTTAAGGGGTGTTTGGGTTTACTGCATATCCTAGGATTGGGTTAACTTAAGTAGAAGTGAGTTATTATTTTGTGTTTATTCTTGTTAGTATCGTGTTATTGGTTACTTATCTGCAGGTTTTGAGCTTTGTATCACATAAATCCAATAAAAGGCCATAAAATCTGTTTAACTTGTTGTTATTGACTGAAATTTTGGGGACACCTAGATCTAAGGGTAGACTAGGGTTAACAAGCTCTAAATCTAAGTTAATGCAACCTTTGTAGGAGATTTAAGGTGTTGAAATTGTATTTGTGGTCATTTACTTCAGCAAAAGGGTTTTGGGTATCATTTTGTTCATCAGTAACCTGTTTAAGCTTTGATTTGTCTCTAATCTTTGAATCAGTGTATGAAACAAGTTTATTTGTGCTTATTGGAGTTTATTATAGCTTTTGTATGCATATGGTTCAATTTGGTTGGCTTATTATTGCTTAATCTGCTTATTTCTTCATAATTGCTTATTTTTCATGTCTGTGTGATATCTGGGCACTGATTGATTAAACTATATCATTTGGCTGAAGTGATTTTGTTATTTCTTGCTTGTTTATGACTCCTTACAACTCACTGGTTGTAAGGGTGCCCTTGTTATCAGTTGAATCCAAGTAAATCTCTCAATAATCAAAGGTCAAATAGTCAAAGCAGTGGGAACTCCTTTCCCCTGCTGCTAGCCACTACTAGTGTTAATTTGCAAATAGCTTATCAATAAACTGTTCTAGCTTATTTAAACCTGCAACAACTTCAATTTGGTAATAGGTGCTCATCATTTGACCCATTTGTTCATTCTGGAGCATTTGGGTGGTTGACTTTTAGGTTTGACTAGAAAACCAACTCCATTGACTTTTACATAAGTGCTTATCAATTCATTCAGCTATTTGGCATAGCTTGTTGAACTTTTCTTGATTGATTTGGCTTATTTAAGTCATTTAGAGTCTTTTGCAAGTTGATTCAAGTTCTGAGGTGGTTTAAAACTCTAAGTCGACTATTATGTCATTTAGTAGATTTGTACTTTACTTATTTCTGGCTTATTGGTTGTGCTTTTTCAAAATTTCTTTTCACAGGTCTCCTAGGCATCTCAAAATAAGGTTGTGTGTCAAATTAGAGCTTATGGCATTGGCTTATAGCTTAATGGGCCAAAAAGCCCATTAAGAATAAGCTGTTGTACATTTAAGCTGTGATAAGCTCACATTCAGCTTTTGGGCCTTTAGACTTTTGTGTTTAGAATTGAATTTTAAGCTAGACTGGTGATTTTCAGTTTATTTTGTTAAGGTTGATCTTATTGGGCCAAAAATCCCATTTCATTTGCACTGTTTTTGTTTTTAGCCCATTTGGGGGCCCATTAGGGGTATTTGGTAATTTCACTTTCATTTTCTGTTTATTTAGGTTAAAATAAACTAGTTTGCAAGTTTTTTGAAATTTTTATAATTTTGGATTTTCAATATTATTTTAATATTATTTTATTATCAAAATTAGTTTTAAGATTTTTGCAACTTTTACTTTTTTCCTAGGTCAAATTCATTAAGTTAGGATTTTTAAAACTCTTAGATTAATTTTCTCATCATTTTATTAATTTTTAGAATTATTTTAATATTTTAATAGTTTTTAATCATTTAAAAATAGTTCTCATTAGTTTAAAATTTTATAAAAATAGTTTTTAGTCTTATTAAGTCATTTTAGAGGTTTACAAAGTAAAAAATCTTTATTTGGGTTTTTATTAATTATTTGGATTTTTATGGCTTTAATTAGCATTTAAAAATTAATATTTAATTAATTAAAAGGTTTGAAAAATCATTACGAAAATCATTACTTATTTAATTAATTATGGCTTTAATAAAAGGTTTTTATTAATTATTTGGATTTTCTCATCTTTTCTTTCTCAATATTAATCCAAAATCATTACGAATTATTTAGACACATGTACCTCCTTGGGAAACGAACTTTGAACTTCATTGGGTCATTAGTGTTTGATTTTCCTAAATCGACACTTAATACTTATCGCTTTTACGCCTTTTTCCTAAAGGGTGTAATTTACCACGATCAACAACCAACTGACGTAAAGGGTGAGGCTTGTAGTTCTCCTAGTGAGCCTCAGCAAACTCCCTCTCAAGCCTTAGAGGAAGCACCTTCTATTTCTTATTCTCATCAAGAAAAAGCAGCTCAAGATGCCAAGATGGCTAAGCTTGAGGATTTTCAAGTTGTCAAAGCAGCTCAAAATGCCAAGATGGCTAAGCTGAAGGATAAACTCAAGAAATTGAGGAGAAGATCCAACCTATGTATTAGACATCATCAGGCTCTCTACAATGCACAAAGAAAAGAGGAGGGAGAGAAGAAATGTAATTCAGAAAGCAACAAAAGAATGCATCAAAGAAAGGTAATTCAGAAAGCAACAAAAGAATGCATCCAACTAGGGGAGGAAATTAGATAAAGCTGGACCTTCTTCTAGTATGGGTGATTCATATTTTGAGGAGGCAAGTAGTGAGTGGAAGAAATTGGTTGCTGAAACAAATTTTGATGCTTGAATGGAGTACACCATGGAAGAGAATGTGGTGAGGAACATGATAAACAAGAAAATCTACGAGAACCACCACCACAAGAAGAAAATCCAAAGCCTTTGATGAATGATGACACAGTAATGGTTGCAGAACTTCAATCACCACAAACAGAAGCTGATAATGTGGAGATTCAGACACTTGATATGACTCATATGCGGAGTTCATTACAAGAGAACCACAACCACAACAACCACAATCTGAAAAAGAACATGAACATGACTTCAATTTAGTGTTCATGGGACAAGTAAGAGATTCAACTCAGACTGAATAAGAAACAGAGCATATAGAAACAATTCAAAAGAGGCTCAGTAACATCTCATTGATGAAATAAAAAGGGTTGAGGAACTTGAGAGGACTGATGAGTTAAATATTGAGGACTCAGTCTCTGTGGGTCAAAAGGTGTCAGGAGATACCTTTGTTGTTGAAGAAAATATCGGCAATGTGTCAAGTATCGGTGAAATTGAAGGTACCGGCAAACACACAACAAGTACCGATGGAAATGTAAGTACCATTGAACAAGAAGGTGGGTCAAAACAAGCTTCAGAAGAGAGTGCAACTCCATCCTTTAGAGATGATATTACACTAGCCAATCTCTTGCTAGGTTTGAAGAAGAAGACCTTAGCTGAGAAGGCTAAACAGAAAGAAACTGAGACAAAGACACTTGGTGATGATAATCAAGTTCTGGACATGGACATTTCAGAGCATGAAGCACAACCACATGTCCCTAAACAAGAAAAAGTTGATGAAAAGGTTGATGAGCCACAAGAACATACGAAAACACAAGTGGAACAACCTACTGTTGAAGCACAAGAACCAAAAAACAAAGAAAAAGAGGTTCAAGCTTCAAAACCAACAACAAAAGGCATTACCATTCCTGGTCAACAACAACAAAATGAAAAAGAGCCACCTCTTAGGTTCAATAGGAAAATGCCTAAGATTGGCCCAAAAGGTAAAGGCAAGAAGCCATTGGAGTCTGAGTCAGACGAGGAAAATGACTCAAGTAGTATTGATAGAGCTGAGAAAAAATTCAGATAGATGGATCATGATGTAGAGCTTGCTAGAAGAATTGAAGCTAAAATGCATGAAGAGTATTTGCAAGAAGCTCTTGAAGTTGAAAGGATACAAGAAGAATGGTACATTAGAGAGTTTGGCAACATTCAAGCTCCAATAAATGCAGACAATATTATTGTTGAAGCTATGCTAGCTGAAGAAAGGGAGAAATATATGATGAAGAAAGTTTGAGGTTAGTCACGGAGTTGGTGAGAGAACAGAAAAGGCACTTTGCTGAGCAAACAGATAAGGTAAGGAAAGCAAATCCACCTACTACAGCACAACTCAGAAATCAAATGATTGGTTATTGCAAGCATGTAGGTCCCTTCAAGCATGAACAACTTAAATCAAGAAATTTTAAAGAGATCAAAGCTCTGTATGAAAGGTACAAATGAAGTGATGAGAATTTTGTTCTATTGGGTCTGGGAAAGATAAACAGGCTATAGAAGAGCATAGACCAAGAGATCAGAAAAGGAGATTTGGAAGTACCCCTAGTGAAGCACCAAAAATTGCTGATACACCAACATGTAGTACTCCAAAAAAGTTTATACATATGTCAAGAAGTCTAAGGAAGTAAAGGAGATGCCAAAGGTAGTTGAGAAATAAGTTCTGGATGAGGGAAAAAATATCCAAATGTTGAAAAGGATGCTGATGTACAGACGGTACATGGAAATGAAGCAGCAGTACATGAACAAGAGGCAATACATACTGAGAAACCAACAGTACCTGATTAAGGTACATCTGAAAAAGAGAAGAAATTACCTAAGGATGAAGAAGTTACTTCTAAAGAAAGAGGAGTAAAAAGAAAAGCACCTCATAGGAAAAGCACTGCTAGAAAAAGGGTAAGATTGATGCCTAATGATGATGACGATAATAGTGACAGTGATGACGACTATAGAAAACATCGTAAGATTGTATAATTTGATGATCAATTTATATATACTAGATTTATGGTAAGAAAATCTCCTATACTTCGTTAGAGTTGTTCAGTCAATAATGGATTGGGATCTCATGGTGTTTTTAGATCTAATGGATCACACATGTTATTCAGATGGTTAGAAGATGTTTTATGCCTTTTTGACATACAAGACATTCAGGAATTGTATGAATCTGTCAGAATTGGTTGTTAGGGAAGATCATGACAGTATCTATTCCATCGGGAGTTAAAAGTCATGTATGAGACTCTAGACAAGTATGATGAGAAGTTCTGTAAAAATCAAGATAAATGGATTCCCACACAATTGAGGTATTATAGATCCTGTGGTATTCACACCATATAGATTAATAAAGTTACTTACTATCTGCTACAAGAAAGGTGATATCCTTTTGAGACAAGAGTGCTAGAAAGACTGTTGGAGCTTCAGTTGGAAGTTTCAGAAGAATCAATAAGTGCTTTGGAATTGATAAGATTGATCAAGCAATAGATTCAGGATCTTGAGAAGGAAGAGGAGTCCGAAAGATAAATCTAAGTGTTCGGCTTTCAGCCACACTTCTTAAATGGTAATCAGTTCACCATGTCTAACTCACATAAGAACTGGCTAGTCCATAGGCAAACACCTCTAGGTAAAGACTACTCAAATATGTTAATGATTGACAGTTTACCAGAAACATACAAGGTAATCAGTACACCTTCTTCTAAGAATAAAGTATTGGCTATGTGATGAGACTCTAATTATACATAGTCTCATACCCTAAAACGGGCTTAACGTGCAGAAAATATCATAAAAATCATGCAAAATACCTTGTTTTCATTACTTGTGTGTTTGCAGGCTCGGATATCGTGAATTTACTTAAAGATCACCAAAACAAGAAAAAATTAACATGGGAAACGAAGTCGTGCAAAAGAACCAGACCCGGATGTGAATTTCCAAAAGTACCCTTGAAGTTTTGAAGTTGTTCGAGAAAGATCCCTCAACTTTAGAATATTGACACTTTATACCACTCCAATATCATAATTCAACAAGGGGTCTCTAAATTTTGAAGACATCAAAAGTTTAGCCCTTGAAGTTAAAGAAAGTTATAAAACAAATCTTTATTCCATCAAAGGAATAACTTTGCAAATGTTCAAAGGACCTAACTTGCAAAGTCATCAAGGATTAATGTTAACTTGGCAGAAGGACCAAACCTGCCAAGTGCCTAGAGTTTTATTATACCAATTCCAATCCTGGTCAAGAAAAAAAACGACTAAAACTGCCAAAACTCAAACTTATTTAAAAAGGAATTAAACAGCTTTGTTTTGCAAAATTCAGAAGGACCTATTTTTCCTATCTTGCAAAGTTCTACCCGTTTATAACCACCCAACCCAGTCCATTAACCCACAAAACCCACCAAGCCCAACCCTTATAACCGGTTTATTAATTTAATCCTATGTTTAAATAATAAAACACGCTAGTCACATGAGTTTTATTCCAAAAACGGATTAAACCCTCCACTCTAGCTCCCTAAACCCTAATCCCATTCCATATTCAAATCAAAGGGTTTTTGTTTGAATCTTTCCAGATTTATAATTTAGCATCATCCCAACATTATCACATGCTTCATTTGTCCATATCCTCACCCATATGCTCTCACAAATCCTCCCCTTCTACAAAGATAGCGACGTTTTGGAAGGGAACAAAAATATGGTAGAAGATGGACACCTAGGATTTGTTTGTGTGCTTTTTACTCAACATAGAAGGCCAAGATTATATCTTTACCTTGTAAAAACACATGGGACAA
Source organism: Glebionis coronaria (assembly GCA_025667525.1). NCBI lineage: Eukaryota > Viridiplantae > Streptophyta > Magnoliopsida > Asterales > Asteraceae > Glebionis > Glebionis coronaria. Next base: position 188,123,497 of record CM046879.1, on the reverse strand, counting down.
CAGATTCATCACAAGACTCTCATATTAACCAATTTTAAAATATGGCATCAAACAACATCTTCAGAGATTTGTCAAGGTCAATTTAGGGAATTCTAGCATTATGGTTTTGATTCTAGTAGCTTCTTTTTCCTTGTATATATCCCTAGCTAGCAGATTGTAATTCTCTTGTTCTGAAAATTGTATTTTTCAATTTTGACTAGTTAATGGAAAATTAATTTGTGCGTTTTAGTTCCATTTTAGTTTAATCTTGTCTTTTAAATTCAGCTTTAAATTTTTATGCAATTCTTAATTTTCAGTTCAACAAAGTTGCTTATTCAAATTGTTTTTGGCTAAGTAATTTTGGGACCCATAAGATATAATCTCACTATAAGCCCTAGCTGATAACTAGAGCTTATTGAGCTTGGTTATAACTTGTGTTATTTAACTTGTCCTTTCTTTTTCCATGTAAGAATTTGTTTCCGAAGTATGTTCAATAAAATCCATTTTATGTTTAATTCGTACCGTACCATAAGCTTGTTATAAGGTCATCTGACAAATGAGCTTATATCCAAGCTTACTGTGCTTGTATTTGTTTTCTTATATTGTGTGAATAGGTTTGAAGACATTTCATGCCCATCTCATTTCACTTTGCTTAAGTTCCTTTGTAGAACTACCAACTAAGAAAGCCATAAGTCCAAGCCATAAGCTCAGTTAAAGCCAAAGGCTTTTGCATCAGCTATTCATCTTAGCCCGGATGTATGTCAAGATTCTATAAGCTTTGAACTTAAGTCATTATTCTGTCTGTTACTTATTAGGTCTCTTGGTAAATTGCTTATGTTGTGTTAAATTTAGGACTTAATTTCTTTTAATTGTTGCTCTCTCCTTAGTTTAGTTGTTTGTGTTCCTTGCTTGATTAATTTCTTGTTTAAATTAAAATTTCATTTGCAAATTTGTGTTTTGCAAATATAAAGGGTGTTTGGGACTAGATGTTTAGGCCTTAAATGACATAAGGTGTAATATATTTTTCCTCTGAACAGTTTACTTGGTGTTAGTATAGCTTAAATAAACCTTTTTAATTCAAGTACTTAGTGCAAAAAAAACTAGTTTGGTGTCTTTCATTATTCTACAAAATATGTCTTATAACCTTGTTTTGTTTGTCTGATATAGCCATTGTTTGTATTGTCTTATATGATGATGATGTTTTCTATGCCTCATGGTAGTGGTATGTGCTTAGTTTAGTCTTTGTGAGTCCTTACTTGTAAAATTTTATGCCATATCTGTGCCAAATTCAACAGACACCATATCTGACTTATTTGTTGATTTTATGATCTGATTTTTTTTTTGTTGATAGTTCAGGTTTAGTACTTAATATGTTTTATTTTTAATTTGTTAGTCTCAGCTTTTACACTGCTTAACTTGTACCTTAGAATTCAATTTTTCATTTTGCTTAAACTGTCACTCTAGCTTTAGATTGTATGTTCATTACTTGTATTTCCTTTTTCTTTGCCTACTTTTGAGTGTTTTGTGGTGATCTTTGGTGTGTTGTTTATTGCTTTTTCAACTGCCATAAACCCTCAATAGGTCGAACTGACTTATTGAGGTTCATTTTCCATCAAACAAACAACAAAGAACACTGACCAAACTTGCTCATTCCAAGTCTTGACCTCAAGACCACTTCAAACATCTCATTTTCACCTTTTTCTTAGCTTATTATAGTCCCGTGTTCAGTTTTTAACTTTTTTTCTTTGGCGTTGACTTTTGGTCAAGTAAGGCCAAATAGCTTATTTGACTGTTCCAGCTTATCTAGAAAGTCAACAACTTTTATTTTGTAGTTAAAATCAGTTTTTATAGCTTATTTACAGTTTTCCAAAATTTGGTCTCATTTGGTTTAGGTTTTACTAGAAAACTAGCATTTTCAACTTATTTCAAAGTTCTTATCTAGCTTTTATGTCTCATTATTTTACCTTATGTCATTTTTCAAAGTTCCTTAGTGCTTAATTTTTAATTAATGAGCTTTTACAATTGGTTTTAGGTCATAAGGTTAAGTATAACACTAACTCTAATATTTTGTCCTTTAGTGTTAGACTTAAACTTGTAGGTTTGGGCTTATTAGTTAAGCGTTTTGAAAAATTCTTTTTGCATTGTTCTTATAATAAGCTTAAGTTTTTGGCTTATTGGGCTTATTGAGCCCATTAAGTTGGCTGATAGCTTATTTCTGGCTTATTAGCTTGGATTCAAATTTTGGGGTGTTGGAAAAATATGTTTAGAATGTCATTTTTAGTCAAAGTAGTGATTTAGTTTTCAAAAATTTCAATTTTTTTAATTTCGGCCAAAAAGCCCATTATGTTTAGGATTGTTTTTACTTTTGGCTCATTTGGAGGCCTAAATCACTTTTTTAATTATTTTTAATTTCATTTTTGTTTCATTTAGATAAAAATAAACTAGGTTACATGTTTTTATAATTTTTATAATTTTGAATATTTTAATATTATTTTATCTCGATTTGCATGCCAACGTAATTCGTCGTAGTTTTAATCTGTCGTAGTGTAGTTGCGTTCTTACTTTTAATAACCTTAGATTTCCAAAAGCGTTACTAATCCAAACACGTTTAATTGTCCTATACTTTCACCTCGGTTACAACGAACTCATCGTTTTTTATATACGTTAACGGTTTTCCTAAATCTTTATTCGTCTTTATATACCTACCTATTATAACAACTATCACTATTCCGAAGCAAACGAATAACTGGTAAAGAATAATAAAATCGGTTGATGGCTAGTGATTTGCCAAAAATCATGACGCCAATACAGATTGGTTTATTGCTAACTATCTTATGCAGGTAAGAAGATAAAAGATGTGGCTGCATAATAGAAAAAGGACTTTAAAGACTAGATACTGAGGGTCGCCATGTCTCTAATATCAATTGTAATTCAAGATGTTGCAGAAAGAAAGAATGTTATTGATAAAGGTTCAAATACTCAGAAGATCATACTTTGAAGACAAAGATGGACTTCATACATTTTATGTTTTAAAGTTTATCATACAGACAAAGGAAGATCTACAAAGGTGTTTGAATGCATGCTGTGAAAAAAATTAGAAGATTACAAGTCCTGCCCAGAAGACTATGAGCTATACAAGTTAAATCTGAAGACATGAATATCTATATACTCAAGACAGAGAAACAAGAAGATAACAATTGATCATTCTTGTTTAAGGGAGGATTGTTGAGAATTATTAATGTTTGTACCAAGTACCGCCAGTTATATACCAAGTACCGTTAGTTATAGTACATACCGCTAGTGTTTGTGCGGTATATGCAATTACCGGCAGTTGTAATGTAAGTACCGATAGATTGATAAGTATGATTATATCTTTAGCAAAGATATGTTATAGTTATAACAGGATTATATCGTGTGTAATATACGTATCCTCATAGAATATTCTAGAGTTCATTGCACAATAAAAGGAACATAGGCCTTTGAGTTTATTGCACCTCAACATAGAGTTTCATGTTCTTCATCCCTTTGATAAGATAGATTACGCATAACTTATCTCTGTCATGTTAGAGTCTTTCTCATGCTATAGTTTTTTTACAAGCTAACGTACAATCCCTAACAGGCTTAAGATCTATTCATTGGGATCAACAATTTAGTAGTGCTATCTCGATATCCTTGTCATCCAGCTCTTGGGCGTTGTTTGCTTGGGAAGTGCTCACCTTCTGGGTTCGTGCAATGAACCTTTTCTTGAGTTGTGTCAACAAGATCAAGCTATGAGCATCTGCGACGGTAAAATCATCTAGAAGCACGACATCAGGCAACCCCTGCAACCACCGAGCTCGCCTTGTTAGCGTAAAGGTTATCTACGAAACTCTGGTAATCGAATGCCCTACCAAGCTCGTACGTTTCAGGCACACACGATATAGGAACAAAGATCTTCGCCTCTTGTTAAACATTAGCGGGAGGGGGACTACCCTCGATGAAGAGACTTGTCTTCTCAGTGCTCGCCCTTAAAGAAATAATGAGCGGGGTTGCATTCTCGGACGGACCAGGATTCTCGATAACTAAGATGCGAAAAATATAAATATATGCATATTAGTGTATGTTTACTTCTTTTGAAGATGATGGGACAATATTGTGCGTGTTTACCTTTGTAATTGAGCCTCATGTGGGATCTTAGTTGGATTATCTGAGGAAATGTCCTAAATCAATGGTTTTGAGGCCTTAGAGGTTAGAACTGTTGTTTCACACATAGTTGGATGGGTAGAAGACGACTTCTCTTGACGCAAGACCTTTCGGGGGATGTTTGGATCAATAGTCTCCCTTTTCCTCTTGCGCGACAAGCGCGTACTTAGTTCTTCCTCCTCTTCGTGCTCCTCCCTGGCCATTTCTGACACGGCTTATAATTCCACTGAATCAGAATCCGCGCCTCCTTCCTCTGGTTGTGGTTGTGACTGCCCTTCCCCTAGCACACTACGGATGGGCTGGGGGCTCGGGATTTTTAGGATTTGGAAGAAGCAGACTCTTGCACTTTCATGTCTATTGTGCGGTATGTGGTGGAAGCAAGCACCAGTGGTTCCCTAGAAGCTAAAGGATGAGGTGCCATGCACACCCCCTGGATGTCGTTCTTGTACAAGCGCGAACAAATTCTTTTCTACAAAATACGCAATACATATTGGTTATTTCAATGTTTTGTAATACTTACAAAGATTAAAGGAATAGAGGAAGGATGATCACCCACCCTGACCATTATCATCATACAACTGAGGAATCTCGTCTTCGCGCATCATGAAATGGCGGCTCAAGCCCATCATTCACATAAATGTGTCGGGAATGACCTTATGGGGATTCTGTTCTTGTTTATTACTTTGGCATCGCACATGCTGTATGTCCCAGGGTCAGGGCGATCATCCTTCGTGAGCGTCTCGGGGATAAGGAAGTCAAAGTCAAATGGAAAGAAGACATCATCAAACCATAAGAACTTATCTTTCCAAAACTTCAAGGAATCTAATTTTTCCAAGTAGCATTGGAGCGGTCCTATGCTTTTAGATAACAATATCCACCCATTTGTCCAAGCGGGGTGATAAAACGCACGGAACAGATTCACATTGGCTCAATAGCCAATAGGAGATAGTTAATTTCGAAGTTTGATATACGTTGTACGTATGTAGTGCAGCTGAGATATGTGAATTCGGTGGTAAGTGAGCACGTTGGTCAGAAATTGGGATAAGGTAACATGGTTATTCGCGAACTCAAAGAAGCGCGTATATACCCTTACCTTACCCATTAGGTAATTTCCTATATGCAAATGACTGTCTGATGCTTTTGGAAATAGGGCAATTGGAATATGAAACTCCGATGTAAAGTCTAAGAGTTATTGGCCAGATAGGGTGGAGGTAATGTAACACCCCATTTTAATAAATGGAATGTCACGCGTGATTATGGCGTGTCATCAAAGCATGCAAGGATAAATGTATAAAACATCACATGACCATAAAGGAAATACCAGAATCAAACATCGGTACCCCAAAAGTAGAACTCGTCATACACAAACATAAGTACTGTAAATGAAAAGGACTAAACAATGTCCGTGGAAATGAGTATCAAAGTATAAAGAAATGCATAAATTAATGAAGGCTAGAAAGCTTCCAATCCATATGCACGTACGCTTAAAGTCTACGAGCGTCCCTCAGTACCTGCCGTTTTGGGAACATGAAAGGACAACGGCTGAGCATAACACTCAGTGCACGGATATACAAGTAAAATATGAATAATGTAAGAATATAAGCATTAAGCTGCAGAAAAGACTAAGTCCTTAATAACCTGGCATATCTTAGTAAAAATGGTTTTATAGTTTGAAAAGCCTTATGTTTATCTTATAAAAATTGTTTAACATGTTTACCATTAGCCAATATAGGTCATGAAATATCAACGTGCATGAATACTTGGAGGGGTGATCTCGTCATGCAAATTAGAGGGGTTGCCTCTAATTTAATATACTGTTTGGGTAGGAGGGATCAGCTCCTTGTGAAGGATGCAAGGCACACACCACATTCACCTGAATAAGCTGCCGAAAACATGTAAACTAGGATGCACCCATACGCCCCACATAATAATAATAATAATATGGCCAAAAGTTTAAGGGACGCCATGAGCTATCACTCCATCGTGGTGGAGTCATATCACTGGTGCCTCTAGTGTTATGGTTATGGTACCTCTATAACTAGGTGAAACTGGTCATGCATGTATATGGCTTTAGGTATCTAATTAAACATAAGTAATCAAAACATATAAAACATATACTGGGGAAAACAGTTGGCTAAATACGGGAAAATCCTAATAAGAAAGAATGTCCATACTGAAAGGACGGAGAATCCATACCTTGTGTCCAGTGAACGAAGAATACGAACGGAAGAGAGTCCTACTTCGATATCACTAATGCTACATAAATAATATACGTGTATAAGTATTCTGATTACTGAGTACGTAACTGGTTTTATGTCATGTCTTAACTTGTTTTATATGTTCATGTCATGTTTTACTGGTTTTAGCTTTATACTGCGTTTATCATGTATTTTGTCTATTATGTTTAAGTATTTCTTGTATTATTATACTTGTTGTGTAATAATAAGTAACTTTCTAAAAATAGCAGGTTTCCAAAAATATAAATTTCCAAGAATAGAAAGTTTCCAAAAATAGACTTACTGCTTAAAATAGATAAGTTTCTAAAAATATAAAGTTTCCATGAATAGATTAGCTGCCTTAATTAAATAAGTTTCTAAAAATAGAAAGTTTCCATAAATAGAAATAAGCTGGATTATTAAGCAAATAATATAAGCTTAAGTGTTTACTGATTTATATTCTAAGTCATGTGATTAAATAGTATAGTTTATTAATTATTTCATGTAAATTAAATAAACTATAGGTTAAAGTATTTAATTAAATATATCATGATTTAATCAAATAAAAGTAAAAATACTTAGGTTAAACATGTATTAATTTATATATTAATATAACCTAAGTCGTGGAAATTAATTAGTTATAAGTCATGATTTTAATAATTAATTAATTATATAGTCTAAATAAAACGATAATTACTTAGGTTAAAATCCATGTATTATTATTAATAATAATAACCTAAGTCATGATGTAATTAAATTAATTAAGTAATATGTTAATTTAATTTAATTAACCTTGTAATTATTTTACTTGTAAAATAATTAACTTGCAAAAATAATGTCGTGACCGAAACTCGTGTCTTATTTATTAAACGTGTCGTGAACCGTATTCGTGAACCCCGTGAACCGTCCAACCAAACGCACCCTTAACAGTGGTAACACCGGCTTGGCCGGTTGCCACTGTTTTCGTAAAACAGCCACCGACCGTGCCGGTGGTGTCCTTGATCATGGCTAGCCGCCGGCTAGCAAAATTTCCCACCGGCTAGCCGGTGGTTCCCCCTGTTGTCGCGGCTTGGGTTCCCCCTGCTTTCCATAAATAGCCACCGGCTTGTGTCGGTGGTGGTCCTTGTTTCTACCGAGAACTAACCGAACACCAACACCCCCCCCCCCCCCCCCGACAAGGTCGGGGGTTCCCTTGTTCTGGCGGCCGAGGCACAACAACACCACACCAAGACCAATAGGTCTCGGCTGTGTTCACACGAGGCACACCGAGAGCCTTGGGCTCTCGGTTTGTGTGTACCGGCCGAAACAAACACCCCTTAAACCATAATTAATTTACCCCCCATGATTTATTAACATGTTATTTACTTGTTTTTAATAAACCATGATTTCATGTGTTCTTGATTAAATAAAAACATAAAGAAAAAGGGTTTAAGGATTTACAGATTACATGAGACAATGGAGAATGAAAACCCTAACGATCTTGCAAGAAATCAATCACCCAAAAATCAACCAACACACACTTTGTATGTGTTTGTACCCGACGGCCAAAGGAGACAAGAGAAAGATAAGATTTTAGGGTTTTGATCTTTCCAATATTTTGTTATTATGAAAATATCTTTCCCTTAGTTCTTGTTTAGTAAAAATTAAAATGGGCTTGGCCCTTGTCTTGTGTTCTAGCCGCGGGTAAGAGGGGCCACATGGGGTAACCCATATGTTTTCTTGTGTCTAATATTATACGTGTTCTCGTGTCGTGTTTTACGTGATTTAATTAGTTATGTTCGTGTCGTATTATATTTATTCATAACCGTAATAAATATACGTAAATACAAAATATTAAGCTCGTGATTATTTACGTTCATGATTTCATGCTCATATGTTCGTGATTATAATTATTATTGAAATAATTATCGTGTATTAATACGTATTAAATACTTATCGTGTTATAACACGTACGTAATACATGTAAATCTTGTTCGTGAATCGTAAACGTGCTATAAAAGGAAGGTTTTAATCATGTACGTACGATCATAAGGGTACTATTCATGGTAAAAGCATGCGGGTTTTACAACTCTTCCCCCCTAAAAAGAATAATTCGTCCCCGAATTATAGATAAAGTAACTGGAAAAGAAGAACATACTCGAATTCAAAATATGAAATGAGGGTAAGAAGCCCAGATAGACTCCTCAGTTTCCTAAGTGGCTTCCCGCTCGGTATGATCCCTCCAAAGGATCTTGACGAATGGAATCGTCTTCTTTCTCATGACTCGTTCTTGTCTGTCAAGAACTCGTTCGGGTTCTTCTATGAAAGTGAGATCTTCACAAATCTGTTCCAGTGGATACTGAACCATGTGAAGGGGATGATACTTGTACCCTCTGAGTAAGGACACATGGAAAACATCGTGAACATGAGAAAGCTGCGGAGGTAACGCTAAGCGATAAGATACTTCACCTACTCGTTCAATGACATCAAACGGTCCAATGAATCGAGGACAGAGCTTCCCTTTGATTCCAAAACGTATAACACCACGTGCCGGCGAAACCTTAAGGAAAACATGATCTCCTACGTTAAAATGTAAGTCCCTACGATGCTTGTCTGCATAACTCTTCTGACGTGACCGTGCTTCTTGTAGTTTCTGCTTAGCTAATGTGACCTTCTCGTTGGTCAACTCCATCATTTCTGGTCCTTCAAGTGTTCGCTCACCAACCTGATCCCAACAGATTGGGGCGTGACACTTTCTGCCATACAACATCTCGAATGGAGCACACTTGATACTTGCGTGCCAACTGTTGTTGTATGCAAACTCCACCAAACAGATGTAATCGTCCCAATCTCCCGTCCATTCCAACGCACATGACCTCAACATGTCTTCCAATGTCTGAATCGTTTTCTCTGACTGCCCGTCTGTTTGAGGATGAAAATCCATGCTAAGCTTAAGTTTTGTACCCCAAGCTTTCTGCAGACTTCTCCAGAATCGCGAAGTGAAATGAGGATCTCTGTCTGAGATGATGCTGGATGGAGCACCGTGAAGTCTCATGATCTCCTTCTTGTAAGTAACGGCGAGTTTACTGACCGAATCTTACTTGCGGATCGGTAAGAAATGAGCTGATTTGGTAAGTCGATCAACGATAACCCAAATTGCATCGTGCTTCCTTTTTGTCGGCGGAAGACCGGTAACAAAATCCATGGTGATCTTGTCCCACTTCCACTCTGGAATATCTAACGGTTGAAGAAGACCGCCAGATCGCTGATGCTCGATCTTAACATGCTGGCAGGTAAGACATTTGGAGACGTAAGTCGCAACATCCTGTTTCATACCACTCCACTAAAAGTACTGCTTGATGTCATGGTACATCTTGGTCGAACCAGGATGAATAGAGAATGGGGAGCTATGAGCCTCAGCTAACAATGCTTCTCAGAGTTCTTGATCATCAGGAACATAAAGTCTCGTGCCCTGCCATAAGTACCGTCTGCGTCTACACGAAATTCTGTCTGCTTCTCCAAATTCTAAATTATCGCCCAGATTTCACCATCATCCTTCTGAGCTTCCTTGATCTTAGAGAGTAACTCGGGTTCTACTCTAAGATTAGCCCAGTAACCATGTTGTCCACGTACCATGATCTCTATGTCTAGTCGCTCCAAGTCTCTTATAATTTCCTCCTTAATTTTAATGTCGCTTATCATTTCGGACTTTCTGCTAAGTGCATCTGCCACTACATTCGCCTTGCAGGGATGATACTACAGATTAATGTCATAATCCTTCAACAGCTCTAACCATCTCCTCTGTCTCATGTTCAATTCACGTTGAGTGAAGATATACTTCAAGCTCTTGTGGTCCGTGAAAATGTCACATGATTCTCCATGCAAGTAGTGCCTCCATATCTTCAATGCAAACACGACTGCTGCAAGTTCCCAGTCATGTGTAGGGTAATTTTCCTCATAAGGCTTAAGCTGTCGTGAAGCGTACGCGATCACTTTCCCATGTTGCATGAGAACACAGCCAAGTCCCTTCCCTGATGAATCACTTTAGATCTGAAATCCACCTGTACCAGATGGGAGAGTAAGAATCGGTGCATATACTAACTTATGCTTTAGGTCTTCAAAGCTCTTCTCTCTTTCTTTAGTCCAGACGAATTTCTCCCCTTTCCGCATCAGTTTGGTCAATGGTAGTGCTAAACGGGAAAAGTTCTCCACGAACCTACGGTAATAACCAGCTAAGCCTAGGAAACTGCGGACTTCAGTTGCTGATGTTGGTCTTGGCCACTTGGCAATAGCCTCAACCTTTGTTGGATCCATCGTGATTCCTTCTGCTGATACAATGTGACCTTAGAATGCCACCTTGTCTAACCAGAACTCACACTTGGAGAATTTAGCATACAGCTGCTTCTGGCAAAGAATCTGTAGTACTGTACGAAGATGGTCTTCGTGTTCCTCCTTGGACTTAGAGAATATCAGGATATCGTCAATGAAGACAATGACGAACTTGTCCAGAAATTCATGGAAGATTTTGTTCATTAAATCCATGTACACTGTTGGAGCATTGGTAAGGCCAAATGGCATGACTACAAATTCGTAGTGGCCATAGCGTGTACGGAAAGCAGTCTTGGCGATGTCCTGCTCCTTAACTCGTAGCTGATGATAGCCCGACCTTAGATCAATCTTGGAGAAATGTTTGGCCCCTTAGAGTTGGTCAAACAGATCGTCTATGCGTGGTAGTGGATACCTATTCCTGATGGTAATCTTGTCGAGCTCGCGATAGTCTATGCAAAGACGCATACTGCCGTCCTTCTTCTTAACGAATAAGACCGATGCGCCCCATGGAGATGTGCTCGGTCGAATAAAGCCTCGTTCCAGATTTCTTGCAATTGATCCTTCAGCTCCTTCAACTCTATGGGAGCGATGCGATAAGGAGCCTTGGAAATCGGCTCAGCTCCTGGGATGAGCTCGATATTAAATTCCACTTCACGTGCAGGTGGTATGCCCGGAAGTTCTTCTGGAAATACATCTGGAAACTCTGACACTATCGGCTGATTCTGAATTAATGGGAATTCAGCATCCATGTCATGAACGGTAGCTAAATAGCCCTCGCAACCATGTGAAATTAATGCACGTGCTTGCAGGGTTGATATGATTTGTATAGACCTTTCGGGTACGAACCTGTTGTGAATGTACTCTGGTGCATTAACATCACCGAATATGACTCGATAAGAATGGCAGTCTATCGTAGCATGATGCTTGGATAGCCAATCCATGCCCAAAATCATGTCAAAATCATTCATGTCCAGCGGAAGTGCATCAACAGGACGAACCTTGTCATCAAACTCTAGGGGAAGGCTCTTGTACACATGGGTTATGCGTACAGAGTCTCTCAAAGGCGTGGAAATATTCAGTATATTCTCTAGTGGCATGGGGAGTATCCTAACGTTCTTGGCATAAGCAGTAGAAATGACCGAGTGAGTAGCACCTGTATCAAACAGAACACCTGTACCTTGACCATACATATACAAGATTCCAGTGATGGTACCTGTAGAATTGTTGGCCTGATCGTGAGATGTCGTGTAAACGCGTCCACTAGTAGGAGGCGGCTTGGTATCAGCATGTCCTGATGTGCCCTCCATCTCGCCCTTGCGGCAGTCCTTCATGCGATGGCCAGGGAGACCACACTTGTAGCATGCGTCGCTGTCGTGGCGACATGGTCCTGGGTGCCTACGGTGGCAGGTAGTGCAAAGAGGATGAGTATATCCTCCAGCAGGTGTCCTGACTGGCTGTGAGCCTGATAAGAACAATATTCATGAGTCATGATAAAAGATACAAAGGAAAATGCGGATAAATCGTAAGATGAAGTACCATTGATAGGTGGATGGTTAGACTGTGAACCTCTCTGGCTCTGGTCCCTCCCGTTACCATGATTCCTGGTAGAAGATTCTCTAATGTGTCAGAATTAAGAGTTATAACATGAAATCATAAGAAAATGAGTAAGTATAAGGACATGCTGCTGTTGGAGTGTCCAACGTTGTTACGATAATTATCATTACCACCACGCCTATCCGTAGTAGAACGGTCGTGAGTCTGACCGTTTCCCTTGGGCTGAGTAGGCTGTTGCTGAGTATCCGGTTGAGACCGGTCCCCAGTCTTCTGCCTGGAAGATACAGTTTTAAAGAGATGAAATATTGACATATACTGAAAGAATACGGATTGCTTACCGTTGAATACGAATGTTTACCTCTTATCGGGTCTCTCTGCTTCCCCGAACTCATCTCTTTCCTGCAGCATCTCCAGCTTATGTGCTGCATCGGCCACTTGTGCCACCGTGTTGAACGTAGTACCTTCTAAGTTATTGGCAATCGTTGGGGAAAGGGCCCAATGAAAATGTTGTGCTTGCTCTTCCGTGGTGCCCGTGGCTGCTCTCAGGACACCAGCGAACCGAAGGAAACGCTGCATGAAATCATTGCTATTTTCCTCGGGTCGCTGGCTAATAGTGTAGTATTCACTCATGAGCCTATTCCTTCCTTCCGTGGGAAAGATGCGAGGTGGGGGAGGATAGTCCTGCAAGTCTGCATTGGCAGCTGCGACCATCTCACAGATATTGTGTGTGTTTACCATCTGACAGTATAACATAAATTACATGATTAAACTGATCAAATTCATAAACTATATACATGAAAAAAATTTATACCAATAAATCATGAGAAAAATTTTATGCAAGAAAATTTTTACATGAATGCATGATGCAGTTTTATGAAAACTTTTGTATGCGCGAGAGTGAACGCCTATGGTCAGTTCACTCAAAACAAAAGACATGGTGAGGGGACGCCAATGGGTTGGTCCCAAATTTAAAAGTTTCGATAAAACATATGCGACTAAATAGGGCCAGTCCTGTACCAACCATTACTAGTCATAAACCTGCGATAATGACATATATGTATGCACGAAAACCGACTGTCAGTTCTAGGAAGACCATAGTGACTACCCACTAATCACATGTCGTGTTTTGAGAGCCTACAGGTCGAAGCCTTGGCTCTGATACCATAGTTGTAACACCCCATTTTGATAAATGGAATGTCACGCGTGATTATGGCGTGTCATCAAAGCATGCAAGGATAAATGTATAAAACATCACATGACCATAAAGGAAATACCGGAATCAAACATCGGTACCCCAAAAGTAGAAGTCATCACACACAAACATAAGTACTGTAAATGAAAAGGACTAAACAATGTCCATGGAAATGAGTATCAAAGTATAAAGAAATGCATAAAGTAATGAAGGCTAGAAAGCTTCCAATCCATATGCACGTAGGCTTAAAGTCTACGAGCGTCCCTGAGTACCTGCCATTTTGGGAACATGAAAGGAAAACGGCTGAGCATAACGCTCAGTGCACGGATATACAAGTAAAACATGAATAATATAAGCATATAAGCATGAAGCAGCGGAAAAGACTAAGTCCTGAATAACCTGGCATATCTTAGTAAAACTGGTTTTATAGTTTGAAAAGCCTTATGTTTATCTTATAAAATTGTTTAACATGTTTACCATTAGCCAATATAGGTCATGAAATATCAACGTGCATGAATACTTAGAGGGTGACCTCGTCATGCAAATTATAGGGGCTACCTCTAATTTAATATACTGTTTGGGTAAGAGGGATTAGCTCCTTATGAAGGATGCAAGGCACACACCACATTCACCTGAATAAGCTGCTGAAAACATGTAAACTAGGATGCACCCATACGCCCCACATGATAATAATAATAATATGGCCAAAAGCTGAAGGGACGCCACGAGCTATCACTCCATCGTGGTGGAGTCATATCACTAGTGCCTCTAGTGTTATTGTTATGGTACCTCCATAACTAGGTGAAACTGGTCATGCATGTATATGGCTTTAGGTATCTAATTAAACATAAGCAATCAAAGAATATAAAACATATCCTGGGGAAAACAGTTGGCTGCATACGAGAAAATCCTAATAACAAAGAATGTCCATACTGAAAGGACGGAGAATCCGTACCTTGTGTCCAGTGAACCAAGAAGACGAACGGAAGAGAGTCCTACTTCGATATCACTAATGATACATAAATAATATACGTGTATAAGTATTCTGATTACTGAGTACGTAACTGGTTTTATGTCATGTCTTAACTTGTTTTATATGTTCATGTCATGTTTTACTGGTTTTAGCTTTATACTGCGTATATCATGTATTATGTCTATTCTGTTTAAGTATTTCTTGTATTATTATACTTGTTGTGTAATAATAAGTAACTTTCTAAAAATAGCAGGTTTCCAAAAATAGAAAGTTTCCAAAACTAGAAAGTTTTCAAAAATAGAAAGTTTCAAAAAATAGACTTACTAGTTAAAATAGATAAGTTTCTAAAAATAGAAAGTTTCCATAAATAGATTAGCTGCCTTAATTAAACAAGTTTCTAAAAATAGAAAGTTTCTATAAATAGGAATAAGATGAATTATTAAGCAAATAATATAAGCTTAAGTGTTTACCGATTTATATTCTAAGTCATGTGATTAAATAGTATAGTTTATTAATTATTTCATGTAAATTAAATAAACAATAGGTTAAAATATTTAATTAAATATATCATGATTTAATCAAATAAAAGTAAAAATACTTAGGTTAAACATGTATTAATTTATATATTAATATAAACTAAGTCTTGGAAATTAATTAATTATAAGTCATGATTTTAATAATTAATTAATCAATTATATAGTCTAAATAAAATGATAATTACTTAGGTTAAAATCCATGTATTATTATTAATAATATTAACCTAAGTCATGATGTAATTAAATTAATTAAGTAACATGTTAAATTAATTTAATTAACCTTGTAATTATTTAACTTGTAAAATAATTAACTTGCAAAAATAATGTCGTGACCGAAACCCTTATCTTATTTATTTAACGTGTCGTGAACCGTATTCGTGAACCCCGTGAACCAGACCCGTAAACCGGACCCGTGAACCGGCCAACCAAACGCACCCTTAACAGTGGCAAAACCGGCTTGGCCGGTTGCCACTGTTTTCACAAAACAACCACCGGCCGTGCCGGTGGTGTCCTTGATCATGGCTAGCCGCCGGCTAGCAAAAGTTCCCACCGGCTAGCCGGTGGTTCTCCCTGCTGTCGCGGCTTGGGTCCCCATGCTTTCCATAAATAGCCACCGGCTTGTGCCGGTGGTGGTCCTTGTTTCTGCCGAGACCCAACCGAACACCAACACCCCCCCCCCCCCCGACAAGGTCGGGGGTTCCCTTGTTCTTGCGGCCGAGGCACAACAACACCATACCGAGACCCGTAGGTGTCGGCTGTGTTCATACCGAGAGCCTTGGGCTCTCGGTTTGTATGTACCGGCCGAAACAAACACCCATTAAACCATAATTAATTTACCCCCCCCCCCATGATTTATTAACATGTTATTTTACTTATTTTTAATAAACCATGATTTCATGTGTTCTTGATTAAATAAAAATATAAAGAAAAAAGGGTTGAAGGATTTACCGATTACGTGAGACAATGGAGAATGAAAACACTAACGATCTTGCAAGAAATCAATCACCCAAAAATCAACCAACACACCCTTTGTGTGTGTTTGTACCCGGCCAAAGGAGACAAGAGAAAGAAAAGATTTTAGGGTTTTGATCTTTTCCAATATTTTGTTATTATGAAAATATCTTTCCCTTATTTCTTGTTTAGTAAAAATAGAAATGGGTTTGGCCCTTGTCTTGTGTTCTAGCCGCGGGTAAGAGGTCCCACATGGGGTAACCCATATGTTTTCTCGTGTCTAATATTATACGTGTTCTCGTGTCGTGTTTTACGTGATTTAATTAGTTATCGTTCGTGTCGTATTATATTTATTCATCACCGTAATAAATATACGTAAATAAAAAATATTAAGCTCGTGATTATTTACGTTCATGATTTCATGATCATATGTTTGTGATTATAATTATTCTTGAAATAATTATCGTGTCTTAATACGTAATAAATACTTATCGTGTTATAACACGTACCTAATACTTGTAAATCTTGTTCGTGAATCGTAAACGTGCTATAAAAGGAAGGTTTTAATCATGTACGTACGATCATAAGGGTACTATTCATGGTAAAAGCATGCGGGTTTTACAAGTAGTCTCCGATAATTGTCGTACCATGGTGTATAAAGGTTTACTTGAACAACCACGCTGTATATACCTTGTTTGAGAGAATATCGTGCTGGAAATTAATAGAGGTTTGTTAATGGAGGTTTAAGGATTTTCACTATGTAAAACACAATGAAAAGAGGCTGACGGCTTTTCTATGCCTAGGTTTTACTGTTCATTCTCCTGATCGCTATCACGTGTTATCCACTTGCGTAATCTGACGGTGGGAAGAGGAATCGATGGTTGACGTGTCAATCACTTTTCACAGTTACCAAGTAAGTGGGCCACTTGGAGGGAGTAGGTACATTGTATTGGCAGGAGTATTTTGCAATGTCTTTACTACGCTCACTAGTGCGCCTCGTCTTTTTTCAGTATGGCTGATTTAATTTTTGTAGTCTAGTAGCCGTGGTACGACTTGTGACTACTAGACTAGAGGAACATGATGACGTATAGTCCCTAGTCGGGCAATAAGCCCGACCCACAAGTACTACTTGTATCCAATCCATCACGAATGGGTTTGTAGACAATGTCTTGGGCCCACGAGGCCCAATAAACAGTTGTCGCACATGGTTTCATGTAGACCACAATCTAACCACATGCGGGTAGGGTCTAACACAATCATTGTCTAACTAGGACTATGATTCATCCAAGTCGAGAGGATATACACTCTCCTTATGTAAACGATAAGGATCTTGTGTATGGTAATTATTCTTTCTTGGGTCGCACGATTCGGTAAGCCCAATTAGAGTTTCACTGGCTATATACGGAACCGCCGAGGTTCCACAAAGGTAAGATTGACTTGCAATCTTAACCCCTCACTGATTACTATCACAAACCGATTACTTATTCTCACGCTGGAGCCTAATCATGGGAGACAATCTCACGGTAAGCCTAACGGTGTTTTCTTAGTGCGTAGGATCCCTACAACAAGTTCACTTGGTACAAGAGTCGGAGTCCCGAACACCCGAATTACACCTAATTTGCGTCAGATGTGATCCATCTAACTTTTTTATCAACACATATCAAACAAGGCAACACACAAGAATATGATGCTAAAAACATTCAAAAATTGATGTTATCACTGAGTATCTTGAATCTCGTCATCTTGATAATCTTACTCATCGGCTACCGAAGGAGGATCGGTGTGATAATATGGTTGTATAGACTAAAATGATGAAGGACGAGTATGTGAATTTGCGACGAGAGGAAGCGGGTGATGAAGATTAGAAACACGTATTGCTCGAGAAGTAATCAGAATTCTCTCATGTTGACGCAAATAAACATTCAAAGCATTAAACTTATCATTTTAAATTTCTTTTGTAATTTGAACATTGGTGACATATTCGTCCCATTTCTATAGTGAATTCAAAAAATTTGTGTTTACAGCATTCGTTTTTGGTCTAATGTTCCTTCGATCCAAATCATTTAGGAGCTTTGAAAAACTTTTGTAAACAGAGTCAAATTATTCACCTTCCTTATAACTAAATATATCAAACCCATTCATTATCCCTATCTTTTTTTAACGTCAACTTTTATTAAAAACTAGCAAAGCGTTAGAAACGACATTGCAAGGAAATTAAGTAAGGGTTTTTAAGCCAGTTCTCCCAAGAAAAAGATATAGAACAACGACTGACACACCAAAGAAAAGTAGTAGAAACCAAATCATCAAATAACACAGAACGCCTTGGAGGATCTTCATCGAAAATAAAATGATTCCTAAATAACCAAACGGTCCACCAAGAAGTAAAAAAGACACCTTCCAACATCGCTTTGATCTTGATTGGTAGACGGATAGCAGAAAACCAAGCAGCCCAGGTAGTAAATGAAGAAAATTCGTCACATTGAACATTCCACTAACTACAAATCTTTTTCGAGATACTCACAGACAAATCGCATCTAAAAAAATGAGAAGCATCTTCGATCGAAACACCGCAGATTGGAAAAGAAGTAGACTGTAAATAAACCCCACGAGAGGCTAAATTTCCACGGGTTGGCAAACGATCCAGAGAAACACGCCAAGCAAAAACATTGATCTTAATCGGAATAAACTTCACTTATCTATTAGCAACGTCTGGAGAGGGAAGAAGAATATCATCTAATCTTGTTTACTTAAATCGGTTCCTTGCATTAAACATCTAACACGATTCCAGATGTCTCTTGCATTTTTACTTGCATAAACAAAGTTGTAGTTATACTTGAAATGTTCTTATTCATAGTTTACTTATTATATTAATTTTTAGAACTCATACTTGATATATACTTTGTGTTTACAACATGTAGTAATATGTTGGTATGGCAATTCAGGTTGTGAGAAGCAGTTCATCTTATCAAGTAATGCATAAAAAGTAAAAAAAAAATTAATGGATTTTCCATATTCATTCAAACATAGCTTATATCATACTTGTAAAATTTATGGGTTGTCATAACCCATCATTTGGATCTACTACCCTTACAAACACATTCAAGTGAACCCACCACTTGGATCTACTACATATACATTGTAAGAAAACTATAAGCATGACTTGATCTAGAAGGAGAGATCTTCATCATGTTATGAACCCAACACTTCATGGTAATGAAAGTGTTCTTCTCTTTGCACTTGAGAGGATGAGAGGATTGGAGAAGAGAATCACATATTAAACAAGATTAATATACCAACTAACAAGGTTCTAAGGTGTTTAAGAAACTGAGAGAAATGTGTAAAAAAGGTTAATTAAATATGGAAATGATCCACTAATTTTAGGACAAGGGAGCAACGGTCAGATTTGCCTGTATCTCATTAAATACCCTTGCGGCTCATTATTGATATTGATTCGCGGGTAACTTTATTGAGTCGCGGGCTTCAGACACGCTCCCTTTTGTCCTTTTGTGGGGGAAATCCCATCTGGTTGAGTTTTTTCCAAAAAGGATATTCCTAAACCATTTGGAATATGTCATATTCAGATTTTCATTTTTCTTTTTAATAAAACATTTTCTTAAAAATAAAGTTATTTCTAAAATACTTTGTCACTTTAATTAAAAGTGAGTTTTAAGAAAGTATTAATCATTGATTACTTAGTGATGAGACTGTTTTTATACATAGTCTCATCGCCCAAAACGGGCTGTAAATGCACTAAATATCATGAAAATGGCCAAATATATGCTTGTGTTTGTTACTTGTGTATTTTAGGTACGGATATTGAGAAAATGACAAAAGATCACAAGAATCATGCAAAAACGAACACGGGAAACGAAGCCGCACATTGAACGAAGCCCTAATGAAGATTTTCCAAGAAATACCCTTGAAGATTTGAAGATTATGCAAGAAGGGTCCTCCAATATTGAAGAATTGACACTTTAAACCCTTGTATCTTAATAATTATAAGATTGGTCCCTAAATTTTGTCAAATTTACAAAAAGGGCCCTCCACTTTGAAGAATTGGCAAATTTAGTCCCTCAACAAAACTAAATTGTAAATATTAGTCCTCCTCAAAGTCAAACATACCATGAAGGACTTCAAGTGACAAGAAATTACAAGTTTGGTCCTCAAAATATGTCAAATTGCAAAAAGGACCCTTAACTTTGAGGAAATGGCAAAAATGGTCCCTCAAGAATTATGGCTTGTCAATTTCAGTCCTCCAAGAAGTCAACCATACAATTCAATACCAATATCATTGAAGAAAATGCCAAAACAACCCTTCAAGAATCAACAAATGGCAAGAAATACCCCTGAAAATACTTTGGAAAAGTATTTGGGGCAAAAGTGTGAAAAGTGAAACTTCAAATACAAAGGAAACCGAATTTTGGCCTGTTTAATACAAATTGGCAAGGAAGAAGGAAACAAGGGACTAATTTGGGCAGACAAGGAAAGTTACCTAGACCAGTAGTGGGGTGACATGTGCCCCACTACCACTTTTCCACCAATCACCACACACCAAACTGCCACATCACTCTCCACTCACAACAAACTTAACTAACCGGTAACTTAGTTAATTAAAATAAAAACTGGCGGTTAACACTTTTTTAAAACCAAACTCAGATTAAACACTCAACTATTCACCAAGAACACAAATTGGGCTTTTCTTAATCCTTGTGAATTAAACCTTAATCACCTCCAGAATTATGATTAAGGGTTTTCTAATCATAACCCACCTCTTAAACAAGACACCTCATCAACCAAAGTGTCACATGAATGGTCCCCTGCTACAAGGTTGAGGAAGAAGCCAAAAGTTGCCAGTGAATCCAACGCCCCACAAGCTGCTTCAATCCTAAGCATTCCTTTGGACCCTTTGATCAAATTCCACACTTGCCAACTCACATATACAGCCAAGATAACATCACATGATCTTCAAGATATTCAAACCCTCAAGGTCATTTCAGGAACTTCATTAGCTAGGGTTTTACGTTTTTTATGCATTCACTAGTTCACTTGTAGCCTATTTAAGGCATAGGGTGTGCAACATTTGCACTGGCTCTTGATTTTTCATTTGTTCAAGTTCTGTAAATCCTTTGTCATTTATGAATGAAAAGTGTTTGAATCTTTAAAGAGAAACCAAGTGTCAATATACATTATTGCTTGTTAATGTTACATGTTTACTAAACTTGAATCCTAAAACCTGTTTTCAAAGGAGTGTGGAAAAGTTTGCATATTTTCCTTAAATCTTGATATTTTGCTAAGATCTTGGTACACCTTGGAATTTTTAGGCTATAAGTTGATCATAGCACCCTGATATTGTGATATCAAGGTGTTGTGAGGCTTATAACTTGGGGATAATAAAGTGTGGGGTACAAGAGTTTCATTAATTAAGGATTTGTCACTTTACTGTTTTTATATTTTTGCTTCTAACTTTGTTGAATCTTAGCAGGCTTGTTTGTGGAAGCTTGTGCTTGTTCTTGCTAGCACATAAGCTCAAAATTCGTGGGTGTGGATGTACATCCATGAGGTTTGAACCATTCTACCTTAAATCTGCTTAAAAACTTGATTTTTGGTGATTTTGTGTGTTTCTTGTGTTCTTGCTGAATTTATGGTCTAATCTTGCTTAATACTGCATATTACATCTGTCTATGTGTTTGATTGGGCTTGGGTAGTCTTGGAATACACTTATACTTGTTTAAACTTGATTTGAAAAAGATAAGGGGTGTTTAGGATTATCTGTTTGAGATAATAGATTGCTATTGTGTTGTTAGAAGTTGTTGTTTATGCTTTGTGTCAGTTATTTACTTGGATGAGTACTAAAACCTGCAAGTTATTGGCTTTAAAACCTTAAATTCAAGATTGTGCTATATCTCATTGGTTTTGACTGTTTTTGACCTAAAATTTTGGTAATACTTAGAGTATATGCATGTTTAGGGATAAAAACTGTTAAATCAGAGTTTACATAACCTATCTAAGAGATTTGAGTGTTTGAATTTGGCTTGTTGGTCAAGGATATCAGCAAAGTGTTCATAACTACTTGTTAGTGTTCATCAGTAACTTTTTATGCTTGAATCTTGATCTAGGCTTTGAATCAGTGCATGAAACCTGTTTAGATTTGTTCATTTGAATTTATTATAACTTGTGTATGCATTTGGTAAAGTTTGGCTGGTTGATTTTTGCTAAAAGTGCTTATTGAACCAAATCTGCTTATTGTTCATGTCTGTGACTGATCTGGTGATCTTTTGAATTAACTGTGCTAATTGGATGATTGTGATTGTGTTTTTTTATTGCTATTGACTCCTTATGATTAACTGATCACAAGGGTGCCTTGTTTGTAACTTGAATCCACAAAAAAGTCACTAAAGACAAATAGTCAAGAAACTCAAGCAGTGGAAAAAGTTTCCACTGCTCAACACCCAAAACTAGCCCCTGCTAGTGTAATTTGTCATTCAGCTTATTAATAAGCCATATTGTCTTATCCAGACTTGCAACAACTTATATTTTGTGATCAATCTTCCTCATTTGACCCATTTATTTGAACTGGAGCTTATTAGACCTTGGTTTTGACTTTTTGCTAGAAAACTCATAAAGTTGACTTTTAATTAAGTGCGTATCTTCTTATTTCAGCTTATTGAGTGTGCTTACTGAAAAACTTTTTGTTTATTAAGCTTAGTTAAGTCATTTAAAAGCTTTAGAAACTTGAATCAGCTCTTGGGGTGGCCTAGAATTCGAAAACGACTATTTTGTCATTTTGTGAAGATAGCTTTTAGCTTATTCAGGCTTATTCCTTGCGCTTATTTCAAATTTCTTTTTACAGAACTCTTAGGTAACTCAAAAGAAGCTTGTGTGTCTAATTTGAGCTTATGGCATCAGCTTATAGCTTAATGGGCCAAAAAGCCCATTAAGAATAAGCTGCTTTGAAATAAGCTAACTTAAATACATTTTTAGCTTTTGGGCCTTTAGAGTTTTGTTCTTAAAATCAAAATTTGAGTCAGATAGGAGCTTTTGGGCTTATTTGGACAACATTTTGCTTATTGGGCCTATTTGAGCCCATTAAGGGGACTGTTTGGACTTTTAGCCCATTTCTAGGCCCAATAGGGTGTTTTTTTAATTTCAACTTCATTTCTATGTTTATTAGGTTAAAATAAGCTAGTTTGCAACTTTTTAGAATTTTTCATAAATTTTGGATTTTTATTAATATTTTATTATTATTTTATTATTAAAAATAAAAATTTAGATTTTTCAAGTTTTTATAAATTTCTTAGGTTAAATACATTAAGTTAGAAATTTTACAATTTTTTGAATATTTTTATTGTCAGTAGATTAATTTTTAGAATTATTTTAAGTTTAAATAGTTTTTAATTGTTTTTAAATAGTTTTACATAATTTTAAAATTTTCAAAAATAGTTTTAAATTTAGTTAAGTCATTTTAGAGGTTTAAAATTGAAAAAATCTCATTTTGGGCTTTTTGTTAATTAAATTGATTTTTTGGGCTTTAATTAGCATTAAAAAATTATTATTTAATTAATTAAAAGGTTTGAGTGATTTTTGATTTTTTTTTAAACTCTAATTACATTATTTAAGTTTTATTGAAATTTTCTAGGAGTTTTTAGGGTAAATTTTTAATTTTGTCACTTTTTACGGTTTTACGTGTACGACTTGTCGTCTTAGTTTTAATCATAATCGTAACCGTCATTCTCTTCTAATCCCCTTTCTTCTTTTCTTTTCTCATCAATATAATCACAAACCATTAATCATCTCTTAACACACACACCAAGCCTCCTCGAGAACGATCCCATTTTTGGGTCATTAACTAGTGGTTTTCCTAAATCACTTGTGTACTTACCCTAATTACGTTCTTTTTCCTCAAAGGCGTATTTTACTCAACACCATTTTGGCGCCGCTTCCGGGGAGGCGTGTTGTGTTTTGATTTGGAAATTGTTGTTTTTTATATATAGTATTTGTATTAGTAGCACTCTACTAATACGTATTATCGGTTTTTCATTTTTGTGTGAACACTATTAATATATTGTATACATAGAACAATAATTCACAAGTACTCCAAAAGTGTGAAAACACAACCTTGACTTGGGAGGTCATTACCCAATCATTGTATTCGAATCTCAAACAAGAAAGAAAAGGCAAAAATAGATAAATACTTTCGTGAAGCTCGATTTTGAAAAATACAAACTATAAGGTGGGTATAAGGCGGGTATTATAAAATATACCCTAAGGAAAAAGGCTCTTAAGTGCTTCGCGCCGCCTCATTTCCCCGCTTGCTTGTGAGTATTTTGAGATTGAAAGCTAATCGAGGGTTTTGCCGCCCAAAGTATTACTAAGTATCATATATACTTTCTTGGTTTCAATTGATTAAACCCTCTTGAACGTTTTGGTGTTCCACCAACGTTCTAAAGTCATCGAAGACGTTCACTTCACGTGATTGTTTTCATTCCTTGAGGCTTCTTTAATAAAGAGATTTGATTAAGGAGGAGATTTGTAGATTTTTGTCTACTTAATACAATCACAAAAATCCAAAAAAAGTAAAAACAATCAAAAACCACAAAAAATTGGAAAAATACAAAACACCAAAAAGAATCTTCTTTGCTCATCCCCACGTTGTCCGTGGCGTTTATGCAACCTCGCAACCAAGCAAGACGTGCACGTAAACATAGAAACCGAAAGGATTCAACACCTACTCCTAATCTTTCTAGTGAGGAGTCTCTTATTGATGAACCTATCGTAAGAGAAGAACCAACCATGGCGAATCGAACTATGATGGAATCACTTCAAGCACCCACCGAGGGTTATGGAGAGGCTATTGTGATTCCCGCTATCCTTGCGGAGAATTTTGAAGTGAAAACAGGTTTGTTGTCGATGATCCAAAACAACAAATTCCGTGGTGATGAAAAGGACAACCCGCACAACCATATCCGCCAATTCAGTTGTCTTACCGCCACTTGCAAATTTAAGGATGTTGCTAATGACTCGATTAAGATGATGCTTTTTCCGTATTCCTTAGCGGGGCCTGCTAAAATTTGGTTAGAGAAAGAGCCACCCAATTCTATATTGACGTGGAATGATCTCGTTTCTAAGTTTGCGAACCAATTTTCCCGCCCTCTAAGACTACGCATTTGAAAACGAGATTTAAAAATTTTCACAAGAATTTAATGAAAGTTTTTCAACGGCTTGGAATAGGTTTAAGGAAATGTTACATGAATGTCCTCATCACGGTTTTTCCGACTTGCATCAAATTGACACGTTTTACAATGAACTTAATGATCATGAAAGGGATTATCTTAATGTCGCCGCGGGTGGTATTTTTTTGTGTAAAACGGTTGAGCAAGCTTTGGTGATAATTGAGAATAGATCTAAGGTATATAGTCCTCGTAGCACGTCGAGTGTTCGTAAGGCTTCGTCTTCGGCTTCGCCTTCTTTGTCTAATACCATCGATGCTTGCCAATTTGAGGCGAACTTGGAAAACAAAATCTTTGATAAGCTTAAAGGACTTTTAATTGAATTAAAAGTTGGAGAACAAAGTGATCCCGCTACGGCTAAAGCGGTTGAGGTTTCATGCATGTATTGTGGTGGAGGTCATGATTTCTCCGAGTGGATTACCAACGGTGGTAACACTTCGAGTGCCTACGCGGCCACAGGAACTTACAACCAAAACGGTCAAGTTACCCACTCTAATCAATTGACTCCACCGGGTTTTGTTCCCAATCAAAATGCTAACAACAACTATCGAAACAATGAAGTTGGTTTTAAAAACAACTACAAAGGAAACTATGGGAATCAAGGGGCTAATAATCAAGTTTCAAACAAAAATCAAAATAATGATTTTCAAAACAACAACAAGGGTTTGCAAACTTTGAAAGATCTTCCAAATGAATTTGTTGAATACGCTAATGGGAACGATGCTAGGTTTGACAACATTCAAAGAGAAATCATTAGCCTAAGATCCGAGTTTAAGAACGACTTGTAGAAGGAGTTGAAAAACGAGTTAGCAAATGAGCTTAAAATCCATACAAACAAAATGGAAGGAAATGTAACTAGGTTACAACAAAACCAACAAAAAATGGAACAAGGGCAACATGAAATTAAGCAAGAGATGATTAAGGCCGAGAAGAGGCAATCCATGTTTGAGGACAAAATTTCATCTATGTTTGAGGCAATTATGTGCAAACCGTCTTCGAGTAGTCTTCCTAGTAACACCATATCGAACCCTAAGGGAGAGATGAAAGTAATTACCACACGTAGTGGTAAGACACTTAAGGAACCGACTCCTCAACCAATTGCTCCTACGGAGAATGCAATTGAGGAAGAACCCGAGGTGGTGTTCGAAAAGGAGCATGTCCAAATCCCACGAAGTACCGCTCATGCCACACCTACGGTTGACCCATTACCACATTTGGAACCCGAGATTCCAAAGGCTATGCCTATGCCTCAACCCACACCACCTTTGCCCTATCAATCGAGTCTTAGAAAGGAGAAACGTCAAGAGCGCGACAATTATCATTTTGAGCTTTTTATGAAAATGTTTCGTGACGTTCATTTTAATGTGAGTTTTGCCGATGCTTTGGTCATGATGCCTCGATTTGTCGCTAACTTTAAGAGTATGTTGAACAACAAGGAGAAATTGCAACAATTGTCTAGTTGTTCATCGGTTTATCTTAACCGCATACCTCAAAAAGTCGGTGATCCCGGTAAATTCTTGATTCCTTGTGCAATCCAAGATATGGAAGAATGCTATGCCTTAGCCGATCTTGGTGCTAGTATTAACTTGATGCCACTTGCAATCTTCAAGTCGCTCAATCTTCCTAATGTTACTCCTTCACTAATGTCTATCGAGTTGGCCGACCATTCCATGATTCCCGCATGTGGATTGGCGGAAGACGTTTTTGTGAAAGTGGGAATGTTCTATTATCCGGTAGACTTTATCGTTGTCGATATTCCCACGGATCCTCAAGTTCCTCTCATTTTAGGTCGTTCGTTTTTAGATACGTCTATGGCTTTAATCGATGTGCATGCTAGAAAGATCACCTTACGATTCAACGACGAGGAACTTGTTATAAACGCAACTCAAAACTCTCAAATTTCTCATGTTTATTCCGTTGCAACCATAAACCTCGTTGATATGATTGACGCTGTTTGCAAGGAATTTTCACAAGAAGTTCTAGGTTTTGGTGATGAAGAAAATAGTGGCAATCCCACTATGTTAGATCCCATTCTTGATAACTCGACACCAACCTTCACTCCATTTGAAGGTGGTGGTTTTACGTTGGAAGAATTCGATGTTCCACGTAGTTGTGACGAAGACCTCGACAATGATGAGGACTTCTCGATTATCAAGGATTTTCTTAACGATTTCACATTCCCTCCACCCGAGGAGGTTATGAGTATCGAGCCCAAATCTTCAATTGAGGAACCACCTATCCTCGAGTTAAAAGATTTACCTTCTCATCTTGAATATGTATTTTTGGAGGAGGGCGACAAGTTGTCGGTTATTATTGTGAAAGAACTTTCGGATGATGAAAAAACCGCACTTGTCGATGTTCTAAAGGATCACAAAGGGGAAATTGCGTGGAAGTTATCCGACATTAAGGGAATCGATCCCAAATTTTGTACCCACCAAATCTTAATGGAGGAGGATTACAAACCCACGATCCAATGTCAAAGGAGGGTGAACCCCAAAATTCACGACGTCATCAAAAAGGAGGTCCTAAAACTCCTTGACGCGGGAATGATTTACCCTATTTCCGATAGCCCTTGGGTGAGTCCTATTCATTGTGTCCCTAAAAAGGGAGGAATGACCGTTGTGCCAAACGATGCCAACGATTTAATTCCCACTAGACTCGTGACCGGATGGAGAGTGTGCATTGACTATTGTAAGTTGAATGAAGCCACTCGAAAAGACCATTTTCCCTTGCCCTTCATGGACCAAATGTTGGAGCGTCTTGCGGGAAACGATTTCTATTGCTTTTTAGATGGTTTTCCGGTTACTTCCAAATCCCCATCGATCCTCGTGATCAAGAAAAAACTACGTTTACGTGTCCATATGGAACGTTTGCCTATCGTAGAATGCCATTCGGACTTTGCAATGTACCGGGAACCTTACAAAGGTGCATGATGGCTAATTTTCATGATATGATCGAGAAGACGATGGAAGTTTTCATGGATGACTTTTACGTGTTTGGTAATTCGTTCACTTCGTGTTTGTCGAATCTTGAGAGAATGTTGAAGCGTTGTGAGGAAACCAACCTTGTGCTTAATTGGGAAAAATGTCATTTTATGGTTAAAAGTGGAATCGTCTTAGGGCACAAGGTTTCGAAAGCGGGGATTGAGGTAGATCAAGTTAAGGTAGATGTCATCGCTAAATTACCTCATCCCAAAACCGTTAAGGGAGTTAGGAGTTTCCTAGGCCACGCGGGCTTTTATCGTTGATTCATCAAAGATTTTCAAAGATCTCTTGACCTATTACACATCTCCTTGAAAAAGATGCACGTTTTGTCTTTGACGAAGATTGTGTACGAGCCTTTGAAATCCTTGAGAGGAAACTTACCGAAGCTCCCATTCTTGTTGCTCCCAATTGGAACCTCCCCTTTGAGCTCATGTGTGATGCTAGTGACTACGCTATTGGGGCCGTATTAGGGCAACGTCATGAAAAACACTTCTTGCCTATTCACTATGCTAGCAAGACGATGCCCGAGGCTCAACTTAAATACACTACAACGGAGAAGGAATTCCTTGCCGTGGTGTATGCATTTGAGAAATTCCGACCTTATCTCGTCTTGACTAAATGCATAGTGTATACGGATCATTCGGCTATCAAGTATCTTATGGCTAAACAAGATGCAAAGCCGAGATTACTTCGTTGGATTCTCCTCCTTCAAGAATTTGATCACAAAATCATTGACAAAAAAGGAGCCGAGAATCTAGCGGCCGATCATCTTTCTCGTTTGGAAGATCCTCATCAAAGTGTTTACGAGCCCAAGGAAATCACCGAAACATTTCCGCTCGAGACACTTGGTGTAATGAATTCTAATCTTGATTCTTCCACCCTATGGTTTGCGGACATCGCAAATTACCATGCAGGCAACTTCATCATCAAGGGTATGACGACTCAAGAAAAACAAAATTCTTTCGTGACGTCAAGTTCTACTTTTGGAACGACACTTACTTGTTTCGAACTTGTGCGGATCAAATTATTCGATGTTATGTCTTTGGTACCGAAGCTTCTAACATCCTTAGAGCTTGTCACGAGGGACCCACGGGTGGTCACCACGGTGCTAATCTCACGGCTAAGAAGGTCTTTGATGCCGGTTTCTTTTGGCCTACTATTTACCGAGATGTACATGAGCTTGTAAAGTCGTGTGACTCATGCCAACGACAAGGAAAAGCCTCACAAAAAGATGAAATGCCACAAAATATCATTCAAGTATGTGAGATCTTTGACGTTTGGGGCATCGACTTTATGGGGACGTTCCCATCGTCTCGTGGTAATAAGTACATCCTTGTCGCCGTTGACTACCTATCTAAGTGGGTGGAAGCTAAGGCTTTGCCCACCAACGATGCTCGTGTGGTAGTAAAGTTTTTGAAGAGCTTGTTTTCTCGGTTTGGAATCCCTCGTGCGATCATAAGCGATCGTGGAACCCATTTTTGTAACGACCAATTCGAAAGGGTCCTAAGGAAATATGGGGTTACACATCGTCTTTCTACGGCTTATCACCCACAAACGAGTGGGAAAGTCGAGGTTTCAAACCGAGCTTTGAAGAGGATCTTGGAGAGATCTATTGGGGAAAACCGGCAATCTTGGTCGGATAAGTTAGACGATGCTTTATGGGCCTTTAGGACCGCTCATAAGACGCCCATCGGGTGCACTACCTATAAGCTTGTGTATGGGAAGAATTTTCACTTGCCAATTGAACTCGAACACAAAGCTTATTGGGCCCTTAAGCATTATAATGATGACATGGAGACCGCGGGAAAACACCGGAAAATGCAATTAAATAAATTGGATGAATTAAGGGATATTGCTTATGAAAATTCATTGATTTATAAAGAAAAGACTAAAAAGTTTCATGATTCAAAAATTAAAACCGGGGTTTTTAACATTGGGGATCAAGTTTTGCTTTTTAACTCTCGTTTGAAAATCTTTTCCGGTAAGTTGAAATCCCGTTGGTCCGGTCCATTCACCGTGACTCAAGTTTTTCCATATGGGACCATCGAGCTAGCTCAAAATGATGGCCCCAATTTCAAGGTGAATGGACATAGGTTGAAGCACTACTTTGACGGGGAAGTTCCATCCTTGAACTACCTCGACCAAATCACCTTCCCCAAGGATAATTAGTATTGAGGGGATCGAGTCGAGCTCATGATTCGATAATAAAAAACGAGGTGCCTCGTGGGGGAGTTCCATGCTTATCCTATGTACATATTATCGCTTTCTAATGTAGTAACGTGTGGGGATTGGTGCCCTTCCAACCTTTGTTCCGTGGTTGTTTGTGAATTGTGGATTTTAGATGATCATTATCTTCACGATTGGAGCCTCTCGTGTTTGTTTTATGGGAACACTCGATCTTTTGCTTTGAAGACTTTCTCAATATCCATGATATATCCTTTGATGTTCTAACCTTAGGTTTTTAGCACACTTCATAAACGACTTTAAATTTAACGGTTACACCCTTTTCATGCTAGATTATGCATTCGACTTCGTCTCTAGTATGGGGGTATCCTACCCTTAGACTAGAAACATTGAGGACAATGTTTAACTTTAGTACGGGGGGTGAATAGATACTTGCCTTACCTAACCTTCACGCTTTCCAAAGTTTATCTTTTTGTTTATCGTTTTGTTGCAAAATAAGGCTAAAAATTGCCAAATTTTAAATTTTTTCTCATGTTTTATAAGTGTTTGAAGACACGAATGTAGGTTTTCCGATGGCGGGAATAAGAGTAATTTTTTACTCGACCGTGTGTGTTGAGCACTTAGCTTTGATTCCTTAACTTTACATTAGGCTAAGTCTCTTAAATGAGGACGAGAAATGATAGAGTTAATTATAAGTTACTATGTTAAACGTAGAGTACTCGTATTCTTTCAAAAACTCATGTGTTCTCGTTGTTTGCTTATTCTCCCTTCGCTTGTAAATAATTTTTGCTTAATAAATATTGACTTAGCGGTTTAGTCTTGATTGTTGGTTTCTAGTCTTTTCTAGTAGCTTCCATGTAATTAAATTGGGAAGACATTAAGGTATCGCCAGCGTCACGGTTTTGAAGTATTGGCAACCCGAATAATCGAAAGCTTCACCTAATAATAAGATTTCAAGTGCTCACCTAAATCAAGCAAACAATTTGAAGCTCACAAGGCAGAAAAATCTATGCAAAATTGAAAGTGGATCAAGCCTTAATCTTTGAAGCTTTAAAGATCCAAAATTCGCCTTAGCGTGAGGATATACGTCTTTGGCCATAATAAAACCACCGATGAGGTGGATAATAAAAGGCAAGGCAAGACCGAAGTCATAATAAAAGCTTCATGGCGAAGTTGAATAAAAGATGGAGGTAAACCTATGATAATAAGGCCCTTCCGTTAGGGGGTGTATAAAAGTCTTGGTAATAGGTCTCATGTTCAAAACCGTTATAAAACCGTGTTTATAGATCCTTCTTGTTGACTTAATTTTTTGACATCGTTGTCTATTAGGAGGGGTTATTAATTCGATGGTCTTGGTTACACCGTTAGGACTCTATTTTTAGACCTAAATCTCTATTATCGCATAAGTCAAACAATGTATCCTCGTGAAACATTCAAGACAAAATAAAATATAAGAGATACAACTTAGGAAAATGGGAGGATAAGTACGTGATTAGGGCATATGAGTAGTGTTAGCATTACTAACTTATAATGACAATGATCTCGTTGCACGCTTAGCATGGAATTGGGGTGAAAATCGAGGACGATAAAATTATTTCTAACGAAGCATTCACGTGTTCTTATTCTATGAACCTAAACGTCCCATTTTTGCGATGAAAATCATACATTATGTCTAAAACGCAAGTAGTAGTAATAGTAGTAGTGTAGTTAGTTTATCATTCAATAAATGTGAATAAAAATGGATTTTGGAGGTGCTACGATACTTTATTCTAGCATTGCGTGAGGGCACGGCAATGGTTTAGTATGGGGGAGTGATGAGACTGCTTTTATACATAGTCTCATCGTACAAAACGGGCTTTAAAGGCACTAAATACCATGAAAATGGCCAAATATATGCTTGTGTTTGTTACTTGTGTATTTTAGGTACGGATATTGAGAAAATGACAAAAGATCACAAGAATCATGCAAAAACGAACACGGGAAACGAAGCCTCACATTGAACCAAGCCCTAATGAAGATTTTCCAAGAAATACCCTTGAAGATTTAAAGATTATGCAAGAAGGGTCCTCCAATATTGAAGAATTGACACTTTAAACCCTTGTATCTTCATAATTACAAGATTGGTCCCTAAAGTTTGTCAAAATTACAAAAAGGGCCCTCCACTTTGAAGAATTGGCAAATTTAGTCCCTCGACAAAACTAAATTGTCAATATTAGTCCTCCTCAAAGTCAAACATACCATGAAGGCCTTCAAGTTACAAGAAATTACAAGTTTGGTCCTCAAAATATGTCAAATTGCAAAAAGGACCCTTAACTTTGAAGAAATGGCAAAAATGGTCCCTTAAGAATTATGAATTATCAATTTCAGTCCTCCAAGAAGTCAACCATACAAGTCAGGACCATTATCATTGAATAAAATGCCAAAACAACCCTTCAAGAATCAACAAATGGCAAGAAATACCCCTGAAAATATTTTGGAAAAGTATTTGGGGCAAAAGTGTGAAAAGTGAAACTTCAAATACAAAGGAAAACAAATTTTGGCCTATTTAATACAAAGTGGCAAGGAAGAAGAAAACAATGGACTAATTTGGGCAGACAAGGAAAGTTACCTAGACTAGTAGTGGGGTGACACGTGCCCCACTACCACTTTTCCACCAATCACCACACACCAAACTACCACATCACTCTCCACTCACAACAAACTTAACTAACCGGTTTAAACTTATTTAATTAAGTTAAAAACTGGCGGTTAACACTTTTTTAAACCCAAACTCAGATTAAACACTCAACTATTCACCAAGAACACAAATTGGGCTTTCCTTAATCCTTGTGAATTAAACCTTAATCACCTCCAAAATTATGATTAAGGGTTTTCTAATCATAACCCACCTCTTAAACAAGACACCTCATCAACCAAAGTGTCACATGAATGGTCCCCTGCTACAAGGTTGAGGAAGAAGCCAAAAGTTGCCAGTGAATCCAACGCCCCACAAGCTGCTTCAATCCTAAGCATTCCTTTGGACCCTTTGATCAAATTCCACACTTGCCAACTCACATATACAGCCAAGATAACATCACATGATCTTCAATATATTCAAACCCTCAAGGGCATTTCAGGAACTTCATTAGCTAGGGTTTTATGTTTTTTATGCATTCACTAGTTCACTTGTAGCCTATTTAAGGCATAGGATGTGCAACATTTGCTCTGGCTCTTGATTTTTCCTTTGTTCAAGTTCTGTAAATCCTTTGTCATTTATGAATGAAAAGTGTTTGAAACTTTGAAGAGAAACCAAGTGCCAATCTTTATTATTGCTTGTTAATGTTACATGTTTACTAAACTTGAATCCTAAAACCTGTTTTCAAAGGAGTGTGCAAAAGTTTGCATATTTTCCTTAAATCTTGATATTTTGCTAAGATCTTGGTACACCTTGGAATTTTTGGGCTGTAAGTTGATCATAGCACCCTGATATTGTGATATCAAGGTGTTGTGAGGCTTATAACTTGGGGATAATCAAGTGTGGGGTACAAGAGTTGCATTAATCAAGGATTTGTCACTTTACTATTTTTATATTTTGCTTCTAACTTTGTTGAATCTTAGCAGGCTTGTTTGTGGAAGCTTGTGCTTGTTCTTGCTAGCACATAAGCTCAAAATTCGTGGGTGTGGATGTACATCCATGAGGTTTGAACCATTCTACCTTAAATCTGCTTAAAATCTTGTTTTTTGGTGATTTTATGTGTTTCTTGTGTTCTTGCTGAATTTATGGTCTAATCTTGCTTAATACTGCATATTACATCTGTTTATGTGTTTGATTGGGCTTGGGTAGTCTTGGAATACACTTATACTTGTTTAAACTTGATTTGAAAAAGATAAGGGGTGTTTGGGATTATCTGTTTGAGATCATAGATTGCTCTTCTGTTGTTAGAAGTTGTTGTTTATGCTTTGTATCTGTTATTTACTTGGTTGACTACTAAAACCTGCAAGTTATTGGCTTTAAAACCTTAAATTCAAGATTGTGCTATATCTCATTGGTTTTGACTGTTTTTTACCTAAAATTTTGGTAATACTAGAGTATATGCATGTTTAGGGATAAAGGCTGTTAAATCAAAGTTTACATAACCTATCTAAGAGATTTGAGTGTTTGAATTTGGCTTGTTGGTCAAGTATATTAGCAAAGTGTTCATAACTGCTTGTTAGTGTTCATCGGTAACTTTTTATGCTTGAATCTTGATCTAGGCTTTGAATCAGTGCATGAAACCTGTTTAGATTTGTTCATTTGAATTTATTATAAATTGTGTATGCATTTGGTGAAGTTTGGCTGGTTGATTTTTGCTAAAAGTGCTTATTGAACCAAATCTGCGTATTGTTCATGTCTGTGACTGATCTGGTGATCTTTTGAATTAACTGTGTTAATTGGCTGATTGTGATTGTGTTTTAGTGATTGCTATTGACTCCTTATGATTAAATGATCACAAGGGTGCCTTGTTTGTAACTTGAATCCACAAAAAAGTCGCTAAAGACAAATAGTCAAGAAAGTCAAGCAGTGGAAAAAGTTTCCACTGCTCAACACCCAAAACTAGCCCCTGCTAGTGTAATTTGTCATTCAGCTTATTAATAAGCCATACTGGCTTATCCAGACTTGCAACAACTTATTTTTTGTGATCAATCTTCCTCATTTGACCCATTTATTTGAACTGGAGCTTATTAGACCTTGGTTTTGACTTTTTGCTAGAAAACTCATAAAATTGACTTTTAATTAAGTGTTTATCTGCTTATTTCAGCTTATTGAGTGTGCTTATTGAAAAAAAATTTGTTTATTAAGCTTAGTTAAGTCATTTAAAAGCTTTAGAAACTTGAATCAGCTCTTGGGGTGGCCTAGAACTCGAAAACGACTATTTTGTCGTTTTGTGAAGATAGCTTTTAGCTTATTCAGGCTTATCCCTTGTGCTTATTTCAAATTTCTTTTTACATAACTCTTAGGTAACTCAAAAGAAGCTTGTGTGTCTAATTTGAGCTTATGGCATCAACTTATAGCTTAATGGGCCAAAAAGCCTATTAAGAATAAGCTGCTTTGAAATAAGCTAGCTTAAACATATTTTCAGCTTTTGGACCTTCATAGTTATGTTCTTAAAATCAAATTTTGAGTCAGATAGGAGCTTTTGGGCTTATTTGGACAATATTTTGCTTATTGGGCCTATTTGAGCCCATTAAGGGGACTGTTTGTACTTTTAGCCCATTTCTAGGCCCAATAGGGGTATTTTTGTAATTTAAACTTCATTTCTGTGTTTATTAGGTTAAAATAAGCTAGTTTGCAACTTTTTAGAATTTTTTAGAAATTTAAGATTTTTATTAATATTTTATTATTATTTTATTATTAAAAATTAAAATTTAGATTTTTCAAGTTTTTATATTTTTTTTATGTTAAATACATTCATTTAGGAATTTTAAAATTTTTAGAATATTTTTATTGTCAATAGATTAATTTTTAGAATTATTTTAAATTTAAATAGTTTTTAATTGTTTTTAAATAGTTTTAATTAATTTTAAAATTTTTAAAAATAGTTTTAAATTTAGTTAAGTCATTTTAGAGGTTTACAATTGAAAAAATCTCATTTTGGACTTTTTGTTAATTAAATTGATTTTTTGGGCTTTAATTAGCATTAAAAAATTATTATTTAATTAATTAAAAGGTTTGAGTGATTTTTGATTTTTTGTAAACTCTAATTACATTATTTAGGATTTATTGCAATTTTCTAAGAATTTTTAGGGTAAAATTTTAATTTTGTCACTTTTTACGGTTTTACGTGTACGACTTATCGTCTTAGTTTTAATCATAATCGTAACCGCCATTCTCTTCTAATCCCCTTTCTTCTTTTCTTTTCTCATCAATATAATCACAAACCATTAATCATCTCTTAACACACACACCAAGCCTCCTTGAGAATGATCCCCACTTTTGGGTCATTAACTGGTGGTTTTCCTAAATCACTTGTGTACTTACCCTAATTACGTTCTTTTTCCTCAAATGCGTATTTTACTCAACACCACTTAGTAAGGCTAATGAATTTTTTATTCATACCTTGAGTGATTCATGACGAATGCGATCTTGGAGGTGTCGAGTGAAGTATACAAATGTATGCTTGAGTGATTACGAGTACCTTAAACATTTTACATAATGTATTGCGAGTTATATGTTTATCGTCACCAAAACACAAAAAGATTATATCGATTAAGTATCGTACTGTTTGCACTAACACATTAGTTTAATTATACGAGTTCTTTCACGTAGCGTATATAATTAGAATAGTAGAGGTAGAAATACCATCACTTCTTCAAACCCTCTAGATTTACTTGCTATAATAGAAACTAAAAAAACAAAAAAAAGAAAAAAAAAAACAAAAATAATATTCTTCCCACCTCTAAACCTTAGTAACATATGACACTATTCTCCAAGAGAACAATAATAACCACCATGGTGTTGTCATGACTACACTAATACAACCACGTAAATTTGAATTAAGAAGATTTTAAATTCTTATTATCTATGTTCGACCCAATTAAGTTCACTAGAAACGATTAACACACCCTTAGAAAGATGAAGTTTAGATCGAATAAGCTCAAACTCGATGTAAAATCCACATATCAACACAAATTTGACAACGAGTTCTCGATCTGGATGACGAATAAGCACATTTGAATCAAAATGATGTTTGAATCAAAATAATGTATACGATATGCTCTTAAATCTCTAATGATATTGATACCATTTGTTAAGGTAACTTTTATATTAGAGTCTAGGGTACGGTGTGTTGTTAGCTAGCGTCATACCCCACGGTGCTAAAAACGAACGGCGCACTATACCGGCTCTTACGTCATATTTTTCAGCCGCGCCAAAAGTGACATTGTGGTATTTATATTTTGAGTGAATTACGTAAATCGTTCCTGTGGTTGATGATTCCTACAAGTTTCGTCCCTTGGTTTTTTTTTCACTGTTTTTGGTGCTTGTGGTTTCTTTTTCCTACAGATCTAGTACACTATTAATATTTTCCATTAAATACAAATAAAAAGACAGGGGTATTTTAGTCATTTTCAGAAAAAAAGAAATTTTTTTTAGAAAGTTTGTTTTTTTCTTTCAAAAAATATTTTTTGAAAAAACTTTTTTTTCACTAAATATTTTTACGAAAGCTTATTTTTTGAAAAAAAACTTTTTGTTTTATTTAAGTATAAATTTTTTGAAGAAATTTTACTTTTGAAAAAAATCTGAAAATTTATATTTTTTGAAAAAATTCTATATATGATAGAAATTTAGTACTCAGTAGTAACTTTTATAGATTTTTTTATTTTAAAAAAAATTCTTCGAAAAAATATTTACTGATTTTTTTTCTAAATAACTTTTTTTTAAATAAGAAAAAAAAACGAAAATAGTTTCAAAATAAATACTTATATAGATTTTATACATTTTTGTTTTGATTTAAATTTTAAAAATACTTTTTTTTTAAATTGCGTTTTTTTAACTAATTTTTTTAATTTTCCCAAACAAAATCTTTTTGAATTTTTTTTTTTTGACAAAAACATTTTAGCTTTTAATTGAGTTTGTGTGGGTGTGTTTATGTTGTATGTGTTCAGATTTGATGTGTGTGTTGCTCATGTTTGTGTGTATGTGTGCGTTTTAGTATTCACAGACGGTTAGATAGGAAGAAGATGAAGACCTAGGTTTGACTTTTTTTTTCAGATCATTAAACGAAATGTTTATTTTTATTTATAAAAGTTTATTTTTTATATTTAAATGATATAAGAAAATAAAAAAAAAAGTTATGACAACACATTTGCCACGACTCATTGCTACCTCATAAAATGTGATGTCATAATATTCTGATGTCATAACCTACGTGTCAGATATGACATCACTTTTGATTACGACGCTACATCACTGAACCCCGTACTCTTAAAGAAAGAAAGGTGGAAATTATATTTTTTAAATAATAGAGATTAATAGAAAATGTATCTTAAAAAACTTCTTTTAGAAAAGTATTTTTATTTGAAGACTTTGCGTCTTATCCGTTTTTAAACTAACTATTAAATATATATATATTCCGTTTTAAATTTGTATTCTTTCTTTTTATTTTGGGACGTGTTAAAATTATTGTCCCCTTTCAAATATAATTGTGAGTAATTTAACAATTTTACGATATTGCACATAATGATATTAGAAATAACGAAGTTTATACAAAGGTCTAATTAATTGCATAAAGTCATGGTTGTTATTTTACAAAGAAGGTAAAAAAAAAAGAATGTCGTAATTATTACTTTTTCAAAAATTATATGAATATTGCCAAAAAAAAACAATTAATTTAAGACGTAAAAAGTATTAGTTAAAAAAAAGATGTAAAAAGTATCACTTATTACATTTTCTTAAATAACACAAAAGTAAACTAAATTTTTACAATGAAATATCAATTCTATAATCATCGTTTTTCTTTGATATTATGTCATTATTATAATAAATCAATAGTTACATGTGTATCACTAACAATTAGGGTCGAGCGACGGACCTAGATCGGATTAGATCGAGAATCGAATTGATCTAAAACACTAGATCGAAACCAGATCGAAATGGTTTGGTCTGTTCCGGATCGGTCCGGTCGTATCCGGTTTTTGGTCCGATCACAAGTAAGCAAAATAAACTAATTTTTTGGTAAGACCGAACTAGACCGGAGCGTATCGATCGAACCGTAAACCGAAATGGTCCAAAATCACGGCCCGATGACCGGACTACATTTGCTCGGTCCGGTCCGATTCGGTTTTTCAGTCCGGTCCGATCCGACGGTCCAAATACTCACCTTTACTAACAATATGATCAATTTCATAGCTTCTAGGCTATCAAACAATTTTTACGCAACATGTCAAGTGGTATAATGTAAGATTTAAGTAATGCTCAACTTTATTCAAATAAGGTTTATTTTAAAATGAGTGTTTCGATTCGAATTTTAGAATCGAAACCGTAATGAAATCGTATCGATTTTTGGTATTCGAATCTTGTTCGGTACAATACGAGAACAACAAATAAGGTGAAAAACAAATCAGGATTAACAATTAAGTACAGAAAATTTCAAAACAATAGGAAAAACTTAATTTTTTCGATGCTGATATCGATATTTAAATCCCGTTTGATATGGTATCAATACCGATAATTGATGTTAAAAAAAATCAATACCGTTAATCTGGAACGAGATTATTATCATCCTTGATTTATTCATGTAAGTTTTTAAATTGAAAGCCATTTTTCACAAAAGTAATTGGATGCCACATAAACAATTTTTTATGCATATAACACGTGAAGGATTCTTTCTGTCGTTCGGGAAATGTGTGTCGGAGGCAATATTTTAAAGCAAATCTACCCTTAAATGTCTTAATTTATAACGCATCTTTCTTTCCTCTGACCTCTCGTTTGTTTGAAGGGCCTTGTTGCAAGATTATTCTCCAAATATTCTGACAACCAAACTTATATTTTATGAGACATGTTTTCAAAAAATAATCAAATCTCATAATTTGGTTGGTGTGTCAAACATATCAAGAGTCTGATTTGTTAATTGTTATCATACCAAAGACCCGTGATTGATCAAGGCCGTCTCACGATTTCTCATATCCCTAGGCGAAAAAAACAAAAAGAGTTCTTGGACTATGTATACGTAATAACCTATATTGGAAAGTCGTCTCAAATTTTAAAAAACACACATGTAAAACGTTAAGTAATAATAATTATTATAACAAATAAAAAAAAAGTCGAGAAACAAGCAACAAGAGAATTCCCCCGTTAATTATTTGTGATAGTTGGCCGAACCACAAGGCCCATGGGCTTGTGGTTTTGGTTTGCTTGTTAAGAAATTACTACTGTAGTATATATTAGGAGGTCTTTGGTACCTCATTATTCACAAGTTGTCCTAATGTTTTCTCTCCTCCCTCTTTGGTCCGATCGGTCGAACACACCCCGAGGGTTGTTTGGGTTTCAGTAGTCGACGCAAGAAAGAAAGAAACGACAAGGTTTCTAGTTATTGATTGATTCAAGAGTATTGTTTTATTGGTTGTTTAACACTTACGTACTATTGCTTGTTAAACGTATTGTGTGCGTGTACTTAGATAGATCATTTTAGATCTTAAATTGAGTTTTCGTTTATATTGGTTGTTTGATAAAGGTGATTTAATCCATTGCTAAAATGTACGCGATTCTTTATAAATTATGTTAATTACTTGTCTATACGTGATCTAATTAATCCGCTGCGTACTCGTTTTATTAATGTGTTAATATGGTTTAGGGTTTTTATAAATTCCAAAGGCGGCATCACGGGCCATTCATATGGTTTTAATTGCATTAAAAACGAAAGATATAAAATTGTATAAACTTACTATGATGTTGTTTGAATTGTTTTATTTGATGATTAGGTTTTCATAAACCCTAATTAGGGTAATAAAATTAGTTAGACAAACCCTAAGTTGTATGAAATTTTTGTTGATATATATGTTGTTAATTGTTAATTAGTCGTTATTTATTGATGGGTGTAACACCCCCAAATTACCACGCAGCGGAATACCACTTTGTGGCGCTACTCATAGCACATCGCCCACAATCATAGAGAACGACCTCAAAAGAGACGTTAAAATAATATACAACCTTTTCTAAAAAGTTTCCTATCCTAATATATATAAAATCAGAGTAGCGTTTGGTCCCAAAAACCGTTACCAACACATCACATTCATCAAAGACATAAAAGTCATTTAGTTCATTTTAAAGGATGGAAAATAATATAAACTTTAGACAAGTAAGCACCAACTTCCTCCTCGCATGCTCCGCTGCTATCCATCTTGATTACCTGAAATACATGCTTAAAATCATCAACACAATGGTTGAGCAAGTCTATTGGTTTTGCAAATCATAATTTGAACACAAGAATTTTTAATCATCTCAAGCTTGTCACACAGACAAGTCATATATATATCGATAAATGCCTTAAGCTCATGCAACTGGACGTTAACCAACACGTCAAACCGAGTCACTTACGGCGCCCCTACTGAAAGGTAATATTGTCATATACCAGCGACCTCTTATACATTATATCCCTCTCAGGTGATCATAAGGATACATACCCTAGGATAAGGCTGTCAAACCAAATAGATCTATCAAATGTATTAGCGTTTACCTCGCAAGGTAATTAACAGTTCATGAAATTCAGGGACTTCTAAGACAATGGTACTTAGGCAT
Source organism: Glebionis coronaria (assembly GCA_025667525.1). NCBI lineage: Eukaryota > Viridiplantae > Streptophyta > Magnoliopsida > Asterales > Asteraceae > Glebionis > Glebionis coronaria. The sequence continues at coordinate 188,081,957 of CM046879.1, read as the reverse complement.
TTATCATCATATTCGGGTCCAGCATACCGAAAACAACTTGTGTTCATTTTATAAAACAGCATGTATTCCCCCTCGCGGGTTTAAAATCATTTACAAGTTAATATAAAAGCGAGGCTATAGACTTACCTGATATAGATATCACACATTTATCGAGGAATAAACATCCAATAGTCGATACAAAACTTTACGAGATATCAGTCGCTCATTGATCGATAACGAAATGCCCAACGCTCGTCATATGACCGAACGAGACCTATAATGACGAGACGCGTCTTAGACTCGAGACAATACATAAATGATACATAAGTCAAAAACAAATGTAAATAGTTCACTTGGTAAGTTTGGACATTGTATAAGTTTTATAAACTTTTTATAAAACCTTTGATAACAATTTTTCATCTATTATCCCATTTTGAAAATTAAGCCCATTATAGTTCATTATAAGTGTACGTTGGGCTTTTACGCCCCAATTCTACTTTATAAGCTTTATGGATTCTAAAATGCCTTAAATGTTGTCGACTTAATATCTTTGGATGGTCGGATGTTGGTTATATAAATATCATTATACAAGGAGTCTAAAAATTTCTCGACAAGTGGGTCATACCACTTCGATTTTTATAAAAATCGTCACGTTTTACCTTAATTTTATATAGTCTAATTCTTACAATTTTCACGACATGTCTCGTTAATTAGACCGTTTCTCCTAAATCGTAAATAATATAGATGAGTTATTTTTACTAAATTCATTCTTAACTTATTTAGTTTACTTACTATAAGTTCATTTGCCCTTAATTTATAATTATTATTGCTCATTTACCCATTTTATCACTTAGAAGAGTTGGTTGTTTTTGGCAGCCAACTTCAGTTCCACCGTTTTGCCCGCCATTTCCAAACCGTAAGGAACTGGTAAATCATCCGATTGAATATAGTTCTTTATGATTTTATCTACAACTCATAGTTTTACCTTTTTCAATGATTAGATACGGATCTATAAGTTTTAAGTCAATTTATACAGACTGTTCAGATTTGACACTTTTAACCGTTTCGACGATATCTAATTCATCGGGTATCGTCACGGGACGAGCGAACCGGCCAAATCACCACAAAAAATTTATCTATCCATCCATATGATTACCCAAGTCTCAATACCTATTGACTTTACCCCGAAAGTTATTTACTCACTGTCCTAAAATTTAACCATCACAACTTTTAATATAGGCTTGTGTAACTTGCCTCTTTGGTGTCCCAAATCATATACAATGTCCAAGACCTCAAAATAAACTATTAAGTACATAATAATAGTACATAATAATATTTATAGAAGTGAAATAATAGTTACATATTTGCAAACATCTTTTATAACAAGAAAATTAAAGAAATCCTTACAAGATATGATCAAACCAAGGAAAAAGTTGAAGACTTTCACCCAAGTCAATTACAATAGCAACCCACTATATAACTCTTGCAAAAACCTTTGCAACCATTCCAAAAATCAGCTCGAAGGCTTTAAATATGATTTGATGATTCTCGTTAAAAAAACATGAGCTAAAATATAAGAATTTTATTCTAGCTATATGGTGATAATGACTTGACGTTAGATGGTGTATGGCAAGAGAGCAAATCAAGAAGTTCAAGTATATCTTATTAAGATGAATGGGTCATCAATTTGTGTTGTACACAACACGTGTCCTAGAGTTCACATTTACAAGATATATGTATATGTAACATATGCCACGCATGAGATGTGTTGACTTATAAATATTATCTCGAATTTCGTAAAAACGGATATTATCAAAGCTCGATATTTTAAAAGTTACGTGATTTAAAAGATATGCTTAAAACACGAAAAATAAACGCCCGATATAAAATATAAACATTGACATTCGGAGAACATTTATTTCGATAAATAAATGAAGGCTTATAATTTAATAAATGTTAATGCCTTATATAAACGAATGACGCCTAAAAGTTTAAGTAAATTACGAAAGATGCCCATAAAACGAGAATTTAAATGACGACCATAGAAAATATTTTTATGTCACAACGAGGATATTTATGGTCGATGAACGACATAGACTTTGCCAATAATTAATAAATGACACGTACTCGATATGTTAAAACCTTAACCTTGCCTGTTAACCAAGAAATCAATATTATTAATTGAACGAACATGAAAAATAAAAGTCGAGTAATAACTATTGATCCGAATACTAGAAATAAGATTAAATCTCGGTCTAAATGTTGATTTTAAATTTTGGGTTATTATAGTGTCTACCCCTTTAGGAAGCGACGTCCCGGCGCTTAATTCGTCTCAATAGTCTTCGGTTAAATGGCGAAGAGGTGAGAAATAGACAAGTTATCTCTGAGGTTTCTAACGAAGGTCAGGTGAACAAAATTCGAAGCAACGAGTATATGTAACGATCACAAGGGAATGACTTGAGTGAAGCTTCAATCCTTATAAGGAAACTCAAAGAAAAGCCATTAGTAACGAAAAATTAACAAGTCATAAATTTTTGGAAGTGGTTCAAGGTAGATTACAACTAGCTTATCAAGCTTGCGATAATCAGGACATATTAGAAATTGTCCAAAAATACAAATCATAACTCGAGAGAAGACTAACGGGTTACTCGTACATAGACGATAATAAATAATAACCATAATGATGACGGTAACGAACGATCAGTAACAACGAAAGACACGTCAAAGGAAATACGTCCGTTTACAAAATAATCACAAACCAAGTCAGGCACACTTGAGCCCACTCATTTATAACTCCTTGTCTACATCAAAAGGCGTCCCCTTTCATGTATACAAGAGTTTATAAATTTATGGTTCGGGAACTTATAACTTTCTTGTTTAAATGAAAAGGCGTTCCAATCCAATTCAACAAAACGATTATAAGTCAACCTACTCAAGTATTACTACCTCCCAATACGATATCGTATCAAAATACCATAATAAATACAAGGTGTCACTAAACTTACATCATGATTTTCGTATTCAAACGTCTCATTCCATCTCAATAAGGAAATCACGACTATCTTAGGTCTAGTGGTTTAAAATTTTCTTATTCAAATGTCCTAATCCATTTAAATGAGACAACCTTAAACGACTCTTAGTTGGGCGAGTTAAAATCTATATATCTAAATGTCCCATTCCATTTAGATACACAGTATTAAGTCACTCAACCGAATGACTACTACGAGCATATCATTGTTGTACCTAAACTATATATATTTGATTAGGATATATATATCTTAAGTCCAACATTGGCATCCTTCTTTTCGCCAGTAAAACGTGGTCATATAAAATTTAATCGCACATCGCATTACGTAGGAGATATCGCCTCGGATAAATGATTCTTCAAAATCATAAGTAGTAACAAAAACACGAACATCGCATTTATCAACTTCGTTTCGAAAGGAGATGTCCAAAAATGGCACATCACGATACGATGATAACAATCAAACTTAAACAAGTCGATATGCGATAGACTACGAAACAATATTTACATACTCAAAGTATCAAACGAGTTTCACACTCGTATTAAGATAATACGTAATTATCAAGATCAGTGATTGGCAGTGAGGCCAAATCATATACAAAACCGCATTATAAAAGGTACGACAATCAATTAAGGAACATTGCTTCACGTACAATGCCCTTAAATAACATAGTATGTTCATACATATACATATTACCATTCCTACATACACATAGGTTCACATAATCATAATCAATAATAAAGTAATGCAAGAATAGCCTTACCGGAGCCATGCAGAGTAGTTGCGTGCTTAAAACTTTTTAGAACACACCAAAAGTTATAGTTTAGGTTTTTCAAAATCGAGCTAGTTCTCTATAACTTGTGGCTCTGATTACCAATTTTGTAACACCCCCAAATTACCACGCAGCGGAATACCACTTTGTGGCGCTACTCATAGCACATCACCCACAATCATAGACAACGACCTCAAAAGAGACGTTAAAATAATATACAACCTTGTCTAAAAAGTTTCCCATCCTAATATATATAAAATCAGAGTAGCGTTTGGTCCCAAAAACCGTTACCAACACATCACATTCATCAAAGACATAAAAGTCATTTAGTTCATTTTAAAGGATGGAAAATAATATAAACTTTAGACAAGTAGGCACCAACTTCCTCCTCGCATGCTCCGCTGCTATCCATCTTGATTACCTAAAATACATGCTTAAAATCATCAACACAATGGTTGAGCAAGTCTATAGGTTTTGCAAATCATCATTTGAACACAAGAATTTTTAATCATCTCAAGCTTGTCACACAGACAAGTCATATATATATTTCGATAAATGCCTTAAGCTCATGCAACTGAACGTTAACCAACACATCAAACCGAGTCACTTACGGCGCCCCTACTGAAAGGTAATCTTGTCATATACCATCGACCTCTTATACATTATATCCCTCTCAGGTGATCACAAGGATACATACCCTAGGATAAGGCTGTCAAACCAAATAGATATATCAAATGTATTAGCGTTTACCTCGCAAGGTAATTAACAGTTCATGAAATTCAGGGACTGACAATGGTACTTAGGCATTTATCATCATATTCGGGTCCAGCATACCGAAAACAACTTGTGTTCATTTTATAAAACAACATGTATTCCCCCTCGCGGGTTTAAAATCATTTACAAGTTAATATAAAAGCGAGGCTATAGACTTACCTGATATAGATATCACACATTTATCGAGGAATAAACATCCAATAGTCGATATAAAACTTTACGAGATATCAGTCGCTCATTGATCGATAACGAAATGCCCAGCGCTCGTCATATGACCGAACGAGACCTATAATGACGAGACGCGTCTTAGGCTCGAGACAATACATAAATCATACATAAGTCAAAAACAAATGTAAATAGTTCACTTGGTAAGTTTGGACATTGTATAAGTTTTATAAACTTTTTATAAAACCTTTGATAACAATTTTTCATCTATTATCCCATTTTGAAAATTAAGCCCATTATAGTTCATTATAAGTGTACGTTGGGCTTTTACGGCCCAATTCTACTTTATAAGCTTTATGGATTCTAAAATGCCTTAAATATTGTCGACTTAATATCTTTGGATGGTCGGATGTTGGTTATATAAATATCATTATACAAGGAGTCTAAAAATTTCTCGACAAGTGGGTCATACCACTTCGATTTTTATAAAAATCGTCACGTTTTACCTTAATTTAATATAGTCTAATTCTTACAATTTTCACGACATGTCTCGTTAATTAGACCGTTTCTCCTAAATCGTAAATAATATAGATGAGTTATTTTTACTAAATTCATTCTTAACTTATTTAGTTTACTTACTATAAGTTCAGTTGTCCTTAATTTATAATTATTATTCCTCATTTACCCATTTTATCACTTAGAAGAGTTGGTTGTTTTTGGCAGCCAACTTCAGTTCCACCGTTTTGCCCGCCATTTCCAAACCGTAAGGAACTGGTAAATCATCCGATTGAATATAGTTCTTTATGATTTTATCTACAACTCATAGTTTTACCTTTTTCAATGATTAGATACGAATCTATAAGTTTTAAGTCAATTTATACAGACTGTTCAGATTTGACACTTTTAACCGTTTCGGCGATATCTAATTCATCGGGTATCGTCACGGGACGAGCGACCCGGCCAAATCACCACAAAAAATTTATCTATCCATCCATATGATTACCCAAGTCTCAATACCTATTGACTTTACCCCGAAAGTTATTTACTCACTGTCCTAAAATTTAACCATCACAACTTTTAATCTAGGCTTGTGTAACTTGCCTCTTTGGTGTCCCAAATCATATACAATGTCCAAGACCTCAAAATAAACTATTAAGTACATAATAATTGTACATAATAATATTTATAGAAGTGAAATAATAGTTACAAATTTGCAAACATCTTTTATAACAAGAAAATTAAAGAGATCCTTACAAGATATGATCAAACCAAGGAAAAGGTTGAAGACTTTCACCCAAGTCAATTACAATAGCAACCCACTATATAACTCTTGCAAAAACCTTTGCAACCATTCCAAAAATCAGCTCGAAGGCTTTAAATATGATTTGATGATTCTCGTTAAAAAAACATGAGCTAAAATATAAGAATTTTATTCTAGCTATATGGTGATAATGACTTGACGTTAGATGGTGTATGCCAAGAGAGCAAATCAAGAAGTTCAAGTATATCTTATTAAGATATATGGGTCATCAATTTGTGTTGTACACAACACGTGTACTAGAGTTCACATTTACAAGATATATGTATATGTAACATATGCCACACATGAGATGTGTTGATTTATAAATATTATCTCGAATTTCGTAAAAACGGATATTATCAAAGCTCGATATTTTAAAAGTTACGTGATTTAAAAGATATGCGTAAAACACGAAAAATAAACGCCCGATATAAAATATAAACATTGACATTCGGAGAACATTTATTTCGATAAATAAATAAAGGCTTATAATTTAATAAATGTTAATGCCTTATATAAACGAATGACGCCTAAAAGTTTAAGTAAATTACGAAAGATTCCCATAAAACGAGAATTTAAATGCCGGCCATAGAAAATATTTTTATGTCATAACGAGGATATTTACGGTCGATGAACGACATAGACTTTGCCAATAATTAATAAATGACACGTACTCGATATGTTAAAACCTTAACCTTGCCTGTTAACCAAGAAATCAATATTATTAATTGAACGAACATGAAAAATAAAAGTCGAGTAATAACTATTGATCCGAATACTAGAAATAAGATTAAATCTCGGTCTAAATGTTGATTTTAAATTTCGGGTTATTATAATGGGACTGCAATTATACATAGTCTCATCGGATATCGTGAATTCACCAAAAGATAACAAGAATCAAGCAGAAACGAACACTGGAAACGAAGCCGCACAAAGAACCGGACTCGAGCATTGATTTTTCAAAAAAGTCCTTAAGGTTTGAAGAAACTACAAGAATGGTCCCTCAAGTATTGAAGACTTGTCACTTTTGGCCCTTGTAAAACTCCAAAATTACAAGCGGGTAACAACCTTTAATCCCCAAAAATAAATCAAACCCCCTTTAACTAACCCATAAACCCTAATTTCGAATCAACATCAAACCAAGGGGAATTGGTTCAGGCTTCTCCGGATTTATAATTGGGGGTCTTAAAAACATGTTCACGTGACGATTTTTATCTCCACACCTGCGTGGTACCCTCCCACGAGGTCCCCTGCATCAAGAACACTCCCAAACAATACCATGGCAGAAATTTAACATCCCATATTGTTTGCTTAATATTTACAACTTGGTGGACGGCTTGGATGTGATTACATAGTTGGAAAACACATGTGACCACTGCCATCTTCACATGAGCTCAACTTGACCCAATTTTAAATTTTCAAGAAAGGACAAACCTGAAAATTCACGCTAGCTAGGGTTTCACATGTAATCATAGTTTTAGTACCTTCTATGTAGTTGTATAAATATGGACGGATTGTGTCCATACTATCTTGTTCTAGTTTTTACTTTTGTAAAATTATTTTTTCTCTATGAATAGTTAAAGTGTTGATTTAAATCTTGCAAAGTGAATCTGTGTTCCATCTTTTTTATACCTGTCTTAAGTTTAATTCCCTTTATTTTCTACAAATTTAGTGTAAACTTTTATCAAGATTGTTTTGTTCAAAGATAATTGGTCAAAAGAGTTTTGAGATCCAAAACCTTAAGAAATGATTATAGGCTTGTGGACTGACAATCCAAGGGCTAGTAAGGTTCTTAAGGTCTTGTTAATTATTATCTTGCTAGTTAGTCCAAAACTTTCTGGTTCCGTAGTTTGTTTTTCCAAAATTTCTCATTTTAACTGTTTATCACTCACTGTAGCTCAAGCTAGTTCATAAGTGTAACACCCCACTTGGATAAGTGGATCATTACGTGTATTTATGGCGTGTCATCAAAGCATAAGGTAAATGTCCTAAAACATTAACTAACCATAAAGGAAATACATGAATCAAACATTTTTAATCCACACATAAGCTCAAAACATGAAAAGTAAATACTGAAGGAAAGGACTAAACAATGTCCAAATAAGCAGAATAATGTAAGAAGTGCATAAAGTAAGAAGTCTGGATAGCTTCCATCAATGCACATGCTCTTAGAATCCTAAGAGCGTCCTGGTGTACCTGCCGTTAGAACATGAAAGGAACTACGGCTGAGCATAACGCTCAGTGAACGGATACAAAGCATGATAAGAAATACTGAAATGAAGCACATGATAAAATGCTGAAGATGTAAGACTGATAAGTAAAGTTGCACCGGAAATCTGTGTATAATCTGAAAAGTCTGATTTATAAATAATAAAGCTGAACTGTTATCTGTTAAATCTGAAAACATGCATTTACTGTATTTTAATTACCAAAAGCTCATATAGGTCATGTGTTGTAACAACTGCTGCATGAATAAATGGAGGGGTGACCTCGTTATGCTGTAAAGGGGTGACCTCTAAATAATGTGATGGGTGGAGGGATCAACTCCAATGTGAAGGATGTAGAGCACACACCATATTCACCTGACAACTGTAAACTGATAGCCTAGGATGCATCCATACGTCCCACTAATAATACTGATAAAATGAACAAGCTGAGCTGAATGGGACGCTGCAGGATATCACTCTCCTAAAGGTGAGTCATGACACTGGTGCCTCAAGTGTCATGGTCACGGTACCTCCGTAACTAGTACAACTAACTGGTCATGCTTGTATATAAGGCTCAGGCAATATCTTAGTTATTAAAATAATTTCTGATAATTTAAACATATACTGGGGAAAACATTTGGCTGCAGATGGGTAATCCTAATCATGCATAGGAAGGAAGTCCTTACTGAAGGACGGGAAATGCGTACCTCGTGTCCAGTAATGAAATAAGAATAAAAGCTGAAAGATCTACTCCGACTTCACGGTTACTACATAAATAAATGACGTGAAATGAGTTGACTGATATCGGTTTATTTTTACTTATCTTAACTGCTCTCAGTTTGATTTATTTTATTCTTGTTTTGCTGTTTGTATATAATCTGATAACATTTGACTGTCCTAAATATTTACTGATTAGTGTATATCCAGTATTTCTGGTTACTGTATATTATATTGTACCCTGATGTTTATGATATTACTGTAAATAGTAATCTTCTATAAATGGAAGGTTCCGCAAATTAAAAAAGGTTTCCAAAGGTAGCTCTCTTGAAAATAAATCGTTAAATAAATCACACGTTTTTAAAGTAATTAAGAAGGATTAAATTAAATGTTACTAATTAAATTAATAACACAAAATAATATAATAAAATTTATTTATAAAACTTATTATAATAATGATTTTATCATAATTAAAATATCCTCGTATTTATTTTTCCCGTGATCCCGAAATCCCGAGTCAAACTTCTCTCTGAGACACACACGTCTCGGGTTAACCAATTATGATTACACCACAACCGTCGTGGCCCCTTTTGTTCCCACTGTCCATGCTTGTTTCCCACTGCTTCTTTATTAATTCCCACCGTTTGTCATTAGTTCCCCCTGCCTGTTATTCGTTCCCACTGCTGGTGCAGTGGTTCCCACTACTAGTGTAGTGGTTCCCACTGCTCGCAGTCCCAATCACCCCTTTATTGCGAGTAAATCCAAACACCCCCTGCTGAGTCATTTGTTCCCACTGTTTAAATAAGGTAACCCATGTTTGGGAGGTTTTGGCTGCGGTTGTTGACATGAGGCACCACCGAGAACATCAAAACACACCGAGACATTTTTGTGTCTCGGTTTGCGTGCCACCAACGCCACCCAAACATGATTTCATTCAATCCATGGTTTCTTATTAACTTTTCATACGTTCTTAATTAAAAAAATGGGAAATTCGTTATATCAAAGCAATGAAAGGAAGGTATTACCGTTATTTGATTAAGGATTAACACCGCAAGCACCCGAATCAAGGATAAAACAAGCCCCGGTCTTTTTCTCTTTTTTTTCAGTCGGCGCCTCTTTCACACAAACCCTATTTTTGTCTTCTTTTTTTTTGTTTACTGTTGACCAACAGGGGAAAAATAAAACTCCCGTATATTGTTTGCAATATGGGATGGGCTCCCAAGTTTTTTTTCTTTTCTTCTAGTTTTAAGAAAACGCAGCCCACCAATCATACACACAGTCTTTTTATTTTTTTATTTTTATTTTTTTTAATAATTACGTCATGTTTTACTAACTGAGACTGAGTATAAATAATGTTTTTGGATTTTAAAATGCGGGGTTTACAACTCTTCCCCTCTAAAAAATAATTCGTCCTCGAATTAGAGACACGATAATGCTGTAGTTTTACAATTCTTCCCCTCTAAAAAGGAAAATTCGTCCTCGAATTAAAGGGAATATTTAAGCTGGTAAATTTATAGATGCTGAAAAGACACATAGACAGTAAGAACGTGAAAGCTGAAAAGACATATAAGCTGAAAGAATAATTTGTCTTATAATTAAGACATAATGCTGCTGAAAGGAAATAAACATGACATGATTGAAGTGAACATGTAACGTGACCTGGCTGAAGAGGACATGGGACGTAACATGACTGAAAGAACTTAACTTGATTTATTAAAGGAAAAGGAATGAGAGGTCCGTGTGGACTCCTCCGTTTCGAGTGGCTTCCCGCTCGAAACGATTCCTTAAAGGTCTAAACATAATGACAATCTTGGTCTTGATGTCCCTGTTCTGATGATGCTGAATATTTTCTGGTTCCATACTTAAGATGGATTTTCTGAATCTGATAAATGGAATAAGCTATGGTATGTAGGTGATAGTTGTAATTATACACTCGTTTAGGAAAAAGAGCGTAATTAGGGTAAGCACGACGGTTTAGGAAAACCTTGCACAAATGACCCTAAAGTGAGTTCGTTCTCAAGGAGGCTAGTGTGTTGTGTTAAGAGATAATTAAATGTTTGTGATTATAATTATGAAAAAAGAAAAGCGAAAACGATGACGGTTACGACACTAAGACGAAAGTCGTAAATGTAAAACGTGACAAAATTTAAAAATTACCCTAAAAATTCCTAGAAAATTGAAATCAATCCTAACAAATGTAATTAGAGTTTACAAAAAATCAAAAATAACTCAAACCTTTTATTTAATTAAACAATAAGTTTTTAATGCTAATTAAAGCCCAAAAAAATCAATTTAATTAACAAAAAGCCTTAAATGAGATTTTTCAATTTGTAAAACTCTAAAATAACTTAATTAAACAAAAAACTATTTTTGAAAAATTTAAAGTTAATTAAAACTATTTAAAAATGATTAAAACTATAAAAATATTAAAATAATTCTAAAAAATAATTAACTGACAAGAAAATTAATCTAAAAGTTTTAAAAATCCTAACTTAATGTATTTGACCTAGGAAAAATGAAAAAGTTGCAAAAATATTAAAAACAATTTTTAATAATAAAATAATAAAAAAATATTAATAAAAATTCAAAATTTATAAAAAATTCCAAAAATTGGAAACTAGTTTAATTTAACTTAAATAAACAGAAAATGAAAGTGAAATTACAAAAATACCCCAAATGGGCCTCCAAATGGGCTAAAAGGCCAAAAGTTAGCTTAATGGGCTTATTTAAGACCCAATAAGAAAAAGTTGTCCAAATAAGCTCAAAACTTCCACTCTACCTTACAATTCAATTTTAAACACAAAACTCCAAAGGCCCAAAAGCTGAAAGTGAGCTTATCACAGCTTAATGAAATTCAGCTTATTCTTAATGGGTTTTTTGGCCCATTAAGCCATAAGCTAATGCCATAAGCTGAAATTTGACACACATCCTTCTCTTGACCTTATAAAGCTGTTTGTAAAAAGAATCTTTGAATAAGCGCAAGAAATAAGTAAAAGCTCTCTACACAAAACGACAAAATATCATTTTCGAGTTCTAGGTTGTTTCAAGAGCTGATTCTTTTTGCAAAATGTTTCAAATAATTTAACTAAGCTTAATAATCAAAAAGATTTCCAAAAAGCACACCGAATAAGCTAGAAAAAGCAAATAAGCACTTATGAAAAAGTCAACTAAGTTGGTTTTCTAGTCAAACCTAAAAGTCAATGTCTCAAATGCTCCAGAATAGTTAAATGGGTCAAATAAGGAAGATTTATTACAAAAACAAAGTTGTTGCAAGTCTAAATAAGCTATTATAGCTTATTGATAAGTTGTTCAAAGTTTAACACTAGCAGTGGCTAGTTTTAGTGGGAAAGGGTTCCCACTGCTTGACTTTCTTGACTGTTTGTCTTTAGTGTACTTTTGTTGGATTTGATGAACAAACAAGGCACCCTTATAACCAGTGGGTTATAAGGAGTCACAATCAAAAAAGAAATCACAATAACACCTAGCCAATTAGTACAGTTAAATCAAAATGTGCCCAGATATCACACAGACATGAACATTAAGCAAATTTGAACAAAGAAGCAATTTAAGCAAGATTAAGCCACCCAAATTGAACCAAAAGCATACACAAGCTATAATAAACTTAAATAATCAATGTTAAACTTGTTTCATGCACTGAATCAAAGATTAGACCTAGATTAGAGCTTATGCTACTTACTGATGAACAATGAACAAACACAAAATCCTTTTGCTGATGTACTTGACCACCAATCCAATTTTAAACCCTCAAATCAATTAATCAGCTTATACAAACTATGTTTAAGCACCTTTTAACCCTAAACATGCATACACACTAAGTGTTCCCAAGATTTCAGATCAAAACAGGCAAAATCAAATTAGTTATAGCACAATTTTCAGATTTGATGTTTAAGAACACAAGCATAGCAAATATCAGCACTCAAATACATTTATATCATATACAAACAAGAACCAACTCCTAACACCTACTCAATTCAACTCATAAAGCAAAAATTTCAAACAAGCAGTAATCCCAAACACCCCTTTCACCTTTTTAAATCAAAATTTAACAAAGCAAATGTGATTAACAGGTTTACCCAAGCCTAATCTAGCATCATACCAACAATAACATGCAGTAGTAACAAGATTCAAGCCACAAGAACACTTCATACAACAGCAGATCACAAAATCACATAAAACCACTTTTCAACAGATTTTTGGTAAAAAGGGTTCAAACCTCATGAATGTACATCTATACTCACGAATTGTTGAGCTTATGTGCCTAGCTAAACAAGGCACAAGCTTCCAATAGCTGCTAAGAACAACAAGGTGAGTAGCAAATAGATTATATAAAAAAATGAAAAATGAAACTGATTTGATTCAAGCTTGTTCCCCACTCCTTGAATCCTCCCAAACCACAAGCTCACTACACCTTGATAATCTCCTTATCAGGGTGTTATGATCACTTATAATCCAAAAGTTCAAGTTTTTGAACTAAGACTTAGAAAAATAATCAGATTTTTGAAAACTTTTTCAAACTTGCACAAGACTTTAAACCAATCTTTTAAACTTCAAACATAAACTCATAACATGTAAACAATAACAGATAAAGTAAATTGGAACCTGGAATTCGTCACAAAATTTCACACTTTTTCATTAACTTGAAACAACAATTTACAAAGTTTTGACCTAGGAATCCCAGAACAAAGTGAAATGTTGTAATGCTAAGGCCTTATATAGGCTACAAGAAACCTAAAATGCTGAATAAAAAAATAGAAACCCTAGTACATGGTCTTCCAAAATTGCCCTTGCAGTTTGAATATTTTTCTAACATGTGAAGTCTTCTTGGCGTTTAGTTGATGATGCTAGTGGCGAGAATTGATCAAAGGGCTCCCAATGAGCTTAGAAATGAAGCTACATTTTGGGACGTTGATCTCTTGGGAAATTCTTGTCTTCTTCTCCGAAGGTGAGGCAGGGGACTATACATGTTACCTCTTGGGTGATGTGGCATGAAAAGTGTGAGTTGGGTTTTGTTAAGTAAAGCCCTAATCATAAATCTGGAGGTGATTAGGCTTTAATTGTTGCTCAAACAAAAATCCCTAATTTGTGTTCATGTTGTGAATAGTGGGTTTTGATCCAGATTTTTGTTTAAAAAAATGTTTAGCGCGTGTTTTAGTATAACTAATTAATATTAGTTAATATCGGTGGTGAGTGGATGATGATGTGGAGGGATAGTGGCTTGTGATTGGCTGGTGGGATTTAGTGTGGCACGCGTCAACATAGCAGTGGTCTATGTATCTTTGGTTGTCTCACAGGTTTAGTCCCTTGTCTTCCATTCTTCATTCACTTGTAATTTAATTAGCCAAAAATCAGATTCCTTTGTAAAACAAGTTACGTTTTTCACACTTTTGCCACAAAAAGTTTTGCAAAGTGTAATCAAGGACTTGTTTTGCCATTTGATGAAATTTGAAGGACCAAACTTATAATGTCTTCAATCTTCAAGGTCTTGACTTTTATTGTTGACTTTGTGGAGGACTAAAAGTGACAAGTCTTCAAATTTGAGGGACCATTCTTGCCAATTCTTCAAAGTTGAGGGTCCTTTTTGTAGTTTTGACAAACTTTAGGGACCAAACTTGTAATTATGAATATAAAAGGGTTTAAAGTGTCAATTCTTCAATAATGAAGGACCCTTCTTGTGCAATCTTCAATTCTTCAAGGACTTTTCTTGGAAAATCAACTCTAAGGCCCGGTTCATTATGCGACTTCGTTTCCCGTGTTCGTTTTTGCTTGTTTCTTGTGATCTTTTGCCATTTTCTCAATATCCGTACCTAAAACACACATTGAACAAACACAAGCATATATTTGGCACATTTATGATATTTTAATCATTTTAAGCCCATTTTGGACGATGAGACTATGTATAAAAGCAGTCTCATCACTCCCCCATACTAAACCATTACCATGCCCTCACGCAATGCTAGGATAAAGTATCTTAGCACCTCCAAAATTCAATTTTATTCACTTTTATTGAAACGTAAACTTATTACACTACTACTTGTGTTTTGGACATAATTTATGATTTTCATCGCAATATGGGACGTTTAGGTTCATAGAACAAGAATACGTGAATGCTTCGTTAGAAATAATTTTGTCGTCCTCGATTTTCACCCAATTCCATGCCAAGCGTGTAAGGAGATCATTGTCATTATAAGTTAGTAATGCTAACACTACTCATATGCCCTAATCACGTACTTAGACTCCCATTTTCCTAAGTGGTATCTCTTATATTTTATTTTTGTCTTGAATGTTCACGAGGATACATTTTTTACTTATGCGATGATAGAGATTTAGGTCTAAAAATAGAGTCATAGCGGTGTAACCAAGACCATCGAATTAATAACCCCCCTATTAGACAACGATGTCAAAAAATTAAGTCAACAAGAAGGATCGATAAACACGGTTTTATAACGGTTTTGAACATGAGACTTATTACCAAGACTTTTATACGCCCCCTAACGGATGGGCCTTATTATCATAGGTTTACCTCCATCTTTTATTCAACTTCGCCATGAAGCTTTTATTATGACTTCGGTCTTGCCTTGCCTTTTATTTAACCTCGCCATGAGGTGTTTATTATGGCCAAAGACGTATATCCTCACGCTAAAAGCGAATTTTGGATCTTTAAAGCTTCAAAGATTAAGGCATAATTCACTTTCAATTTCACATAGATTTTTCGGCCTTGTGAGCTTTAAATTGTTTGCTTGATTTAGGTGAGAACTTGAAATCTTATTATTGGGTGAAGCTTTCGATTATTCGGGTTGCCAATACTTCAAAACCCTGACGCTGGCGATACTTTAATGTCTTCCCAATTTAATTACATGGAAGCTACTAGAAAGTACTAGAAACCAACAATCAAGACTAAACCGCTAAGCCAATACTTATTAGCAAAATATATATACAAGCGAAGGTAGAATAAGCAAATAACGAGAACACATGAGTTTTTGAAAGAATACGAGTACTCTACGTTTAGCACAGTAACTTATAATTAACTCTATCATTTCTCGTCCTCATTTAAGAGACTTAGCCTAATATAATGTTAAGGAATCGAAGCTAAGTGCTTAACACGCGCGGTCGAGTAAAAAATTACTCTTATTCTCGCCATTAGAAATTCTACATTCGTGTCTTCAAACACTTATGAAATATGAGGAAAATTTTAAAATTTGGCCATTTTTAGCCTTATTTTGCAACAAAATGATAAACAAAAAGATAAATTTTGGAAAGCGTGAAGGTTTGGCAAGGCAAGTATCTATTCACCCCCTAACTAAAGTTAAACATTGTCCTCAATGTTTCGAGTCTAAGGGTAGGATACCCCATACTAGAGACGTAGTCGAATGCTTAATCTAGCATAGAAAGGGTGGAACCATTAAATCAATAGCCGTTTATGAAGTGTGATAAAAACCTAAGGTTAGAACAAATAAGGATATATCATATGGATATTTAGACATTCTTTAAAGCAAACCATCGAGTGCTCTCATAAAACGAACACGAGAGGCTCCAATCGTGAAGATAATGATCATCTAAAAACCACATATCACAAACAACCATGGAACAAAGGTTGGAAGGGCACAAATCCCCTCATGTTAACTACATTAGAAAGCGATAATATATACATGGATAAGCATGGGACTCCCCCACGAGGCACCTCGTTTTTGATTACCGAGTCATGAGCTCGACTCGATCCCCTCAATACTAATTATCATTGGGGAAGGTGACTTGGTCGAGGAAGTTCAAAGAGGGAACTTCCCCACCAAAGTAGTGCTTCAACCTATGGCCATTCACCTTGAAATTAGGACCATCATTTTGAGCTAGCTCGATGGTCCCATAAGGAAAAACTTGGGTAATGGTGAATGGATCGGACGAACGGGATTTCAACTTGCCGGAAAAGATTTTTAATCTTTAGTTAAAAAGCAACACTTGATCTCCAATGTTAAAAACCCGGTTTTTAATTTTATAATCATGAAACTTTTTGGTTTTCTCTTTATAAATCAATGAATTTTCATAAGCAATGTCTCTCAATTCATCCAATTCATTAAGTTGCATTTTCTAGTGTTTTCCCGCGGTCTCAATGTCATCATTACAATGCTTTAGGGCCCAATAAGCTTTGTGTTCGAGTTCAATTGGCAAGTGACAATTCTTCCCATACACGAGCTTGTAAGGAGTGCACCCAATGGGTGTCTTATGAGCGATACGAAAGGCCCATAAAGCATCGTCTAACTTATCCGACCACGATTGTCGGTTTTCCCCTATCGATCTATCCAAGATCCTCTTCAACGCTCGGTTTGAAACCTCGACTTGCCCACTTGTTTGTGGGTGATAAGCCGTAGAAATCCGATGTGTAACCCCATATTTCTTTAAAACTCTTTCAAATTGGTCATTGTAAAAATGGGTTCCACGATCGCTTATGATAGCACGAGGGGTTCCAAACCGAGAAAATAATTGCTTCAAAAACTTGACTACCACACGAGCATCGTTCGTGGGCAAATCCTTAGCTTCCACCCAATTGGATAGGTAGTCAACGGCGACAAGGATGTACTTATTACCATGAGATGATGGGAACGACCCCATAAATCAATTCCCCAAACCTCAAAGATCTCACACACTTGGATGATGTTTTTGTGGCATTTCATCATTTTGTGAGGATTTTCCTTGTCGTTGGCATGAGTCACACGACTTGATAAGTGCTTGTGCATCTCGGTAAATAGTAGGCCAAAAGAAACCGGCATCAAAGACCTTCTTCGCTGTGAGATTAGCACCATGGTGATCACCCTTTGGTCCCTCGTGACAAGCTCTAAGGATATTAGAATCTTCGGTGCCAAAAACACAACGTCGAATAATTTGATCCGTACAAGTCCGAAATAGGTAAGGGTCGTTCCAAAAGTAGAACTTGACGTCACGAAAGAATTTTCGTTTTTGTTGAGTCGTCATACCCTTATTGATGAAGTTGCCCGCATGGTAATTTGGATGTCCGCAAACCATGGGGTAGATGAGTCAATCTTAGAATTCACTACACCAAGTGTCTCGAGAGGAAATGTTTTGGTGATTTCCTTGTTCTCGTACACACTTTGGTGAGGATCTTCCAAGCGAGAAAGATGGTCAGCCGCTAGATTTTTGGCTCCTTTTTTTGTCAAGGATTGTGACATCAAATTCTTATAGGAGGAGCATCCAACAAAGCAATCTCGGCTTTGCATCTTGTTTAGCCATGAGATACTTGATTGCCGAGTGATTCGTATACACTATGCATTTAGTCAAGACGAGGTAAGGTCGGAATTTCTCAAATGCATACACCACGGCAAGGAATTCCTTTTCCGTTGTAGTGTACTTAAGTTGAGCCTCGGTCCTTGTCTTGCTAACATAGTGGATAGGCAAGAATTGCTTTTCGTGACGTTGCCCCAAAACGGCCGCAATAACGTAATCACTAGCGTCACACATGAGCTCAAAGGGGAGGTTCCAATTGGGAGCAACAAGAATGGGAGATTCGGTAAGTTTCCTCTTAAGGATTTCAAAGGCTCGCACACAATCTTCGCTAAAGACAAAAGGAGCATCTTTTTCGAGGAGATGTGTAATGGGTCGAGAAATCTTTGAAAAATCCTTGATGAAGCGACGATAAAAGCCCGCGTAGCCTAGGAAACTCCTAACTCCCTTAACGGTTTTGGGATGAGGTAATTTGGCGATGACGTCTACCTTAGCTTTGTCTACCTCAATCCCCGCTTTTGAAACCTTGTTCCCTAAGACGATTCCTTCCTTAACCATAAAATGAAATTTTTCCTAATTGAGCACAAGGTTGGTTTCCACACAACGTTTCAACATTCTCTCAAGGTTCGACAAACACGAAGTGAACAAACAACCAAACACGGAAAAATCATCCATAAAGACTTCCCTCGTCTTCTCGGTCATGTCATGAAAAATAGCCATCATGCACCGTTGAAAAGTTCCCGGTGCATTGCAAAGTCCGAATGGCATTCTACGATAGGCAAACGTTCCATATGGACACGTAAACGTAGTTTTTTCTTGATCACGAGGATCGATGGGGATTTGGAAGTAACCGGAAAAACCATCTAAAAAGCAATAGAAATCGTTTCCCGCAAGACGCTCCAACATTTGATCCATGAAGGGCAAGGGAAAATGGTCTTTACGAGTGGCGTCATTCAACTTACGATAGTCAATACACACCCTCCAACCGGTCACGAGTCGAGTTGGAATTAACTCGTTGGTATCATTTGGCACAACGGTAATTCCTCTCTTTTTAGGGACACAATGAATAGGACTCACCCAAGGGCTATCGGAAATAGGGTAAATCGTTCCCGCGTCAAGGAGTTTAAGGACCTCCTTTTTGATGACGTTGTGAATTTTGGGGTTCACCATCCTTTTCCATTGGATTGCGGGTTTGTAGTCCTCCTCCATTAAGATTTTGTGGGTACAAAATTTAGGATTGATCCCCTTAATGTCGGATAATTTCCACGCAATTTCCCTTTTGTGGTCCTTTAGAACATCGATAAGTGCGGTTTTTTCATCATCCGAAAGATCTTTCGCATAATAATCGGCAACTTATCGTCTCCTTCCAAGAATACGTATTCAAGATGAGGAGGAAGATCTTTCAACTAGAGGATTGGTGGTTCCTCGATTGAATATTTGGGTTTGATACTCATAACCTCCTCGGGCGGAGGAAATGGGAAATCGTTGAGAAAATCCTTGATAATCGAGAAGTCCTCGTCATTGTCGAGATCTTCGTTACAAGTACGAGGAACATCAAGTTCTTCCAACGTAAAACCACCACCTTCAAATGGAGTGAAGGATGGTGTCGAATTATCAAGAATAGGATCGAGCATAGTGCGATTGCCACTATTTTCATCATAACCAAAACCTAAAAATTCTTGTGAAAATTCCTCGCAAACGACATCGATCATATCAACATGGTTTATAGTTGCGACGGAATAAAAATGAGAAAGTTGAGAGTTTTGTGTTGCGTTTATAACAAGTTCCTCGTCGTTGAAACGTAAGCTGATTTTTCTAGCATGCACATCAATCAACGCCATCGACATATCCATAAACGAACGACCTAAAATAAGTGGAACTTGAGGATCCGTGGAAATATAGACAACGATAAAGTCTACCGGATAATAGAACTTTCCCACTTTCACAAAAACGTCTTCGGCTAATCCACATGCGGGAATAGTGGAATGATCGGCCAATTCGATAGACATTAGTGAAGGAGTAAGATTAGGAAGATTGAGCGACTTGAAGATTGCAAGTGGCATCAAGTTAATACTAGCACCAAGATCGGCCAAGGCATAACATTCTTCCATATCTTGAATAGCACATGGAATCAAGAATTTACCGGGATCACCGACTTTTTGAGGTATGCGGTTAAGATAAACCGATGAACAACTAGACAATTGTTGCAATTTCTCCTTGTTGTTTAACACACTCTTGAAGTTAGCGGCAAATCGAGGCATCATGACCAAAGCGTCGGCAAAACTTATGTTGAAATGCAAATCACGAAACATTTTCATAAAAAGTTGAAATTGGTAGTTCTCACGCTCTTTCAATTTCTCCTTAGGAAGTCTCGATGGGTAAGGCAAGGGTGGTGTGGGTTGGGGCATAGGCATAGCCTTTGGAATCTCGGGTTCTAATGATGGTAATGGGTCAACCTTAGGTGTGGTTTGAGCGGTACTTCGTGGGATTGGGATATGCTCCTCTTCGACCACCACCTCGGATTCTTCCTCAATTTCCTCCACCGTTGGAGTAATTGGTTGAGGAGTCGGTTCCTTAAGTGTCTTACCACTACGCGTGGTAATCACTTTCATCTCTCCTTTAGGGTTCGATACGGTGTTACTAGGAAGACTACTTGAAGAAGACGGTTTACACATTATAGCCTCAAACATAGATGAAATTTTATCCTCAAACATAGATTGCCTCTTATCAGCCTTAAGCATCTCTTGTTTTATCTCATGTTGCCCTTGTTCCATCTTTTGTTGGTTTTGTTGTAACCTTTGCACATTACTCTCCATTTTGTTTGCATGAGACTTAAGTTCATTTGCTAACTCGTTTTTCAACTCATTTTTCAAATCATTCTTAAACTCGGATCTTAGGCTAATGATCTCCCTTTGTATATTATCAAACCTAGCATCATTTCCATTTGCGTATTCAAGAAAATCATTTGGAAGATCTTTCAAGTTTTGCAAACCTTTGTTGTTGTTTTGAAAATCACGGTTTTGATTTTTGTTTTGCACTTGATTATTAGCCCCTTGATTCCCATAGTGTTACCCTTATAATTGTTCCTTTGATTTCCTTGGTAACCAACTTGATTGTTTCAATAATTGTTAGCATTTTGATTTGGTGAAAAACCCAGTGGAGTCAATTGATTAGTGCGGGTAACTTGACCGTTTCGGTTATAAGTTCCCGTGGCCGCGTAGGCACTCGAAGTGCTACCACCGTTGGTAATGCACTCGGAGAAATCATGACCTCCCCCACAATACATGCAAGAAACCTCAACCGCTTTAGCCGTAGCGGGAGTGGGTTGTTCACCAACATTAAACTCAATTAACAATCCCTTAAGCTTATCAAAAATCTTATTTTCCAAATTTGCCTCAATAAGGAAAGCATCGATGGTATGTGATAATGAAGGTGAAGACGAAGCCTTGCTAACACTCGATGTGCTACGAGGACTATAAACCTTAGACCTATTCTCAATAATCAACAATTCTTCATCGACCGTTTTACACAAAAAATTACCACTCGCGGCGGCATTAAGATAATCACGCTCATGATCGTTCAATCCATTGTAAAACGTGTCAATTTGATGCAAGTCGGAAAAAACATGATGAGGACACTCATGTAACATTTCCTTAAACCGATTCCAAGCCGTAGAAAAACTCTCATTAAACTCTTGTGAAAATTTTGAAATCTCGTTTTTCAAATGCGTAGTCTTAGAGGGCGGGAAAAATTGGTTCACGAACTTCGAAACGAGATCCTTCCACGTCAATATAGAATTGGGTGGCTCTTTCACAAACCAAATTTTAGCGGGCCCACCTAAGGAATACGGAAAAAGCATCATCTTAATCGAGTCGTTCGAGACATCCTTAAGCTTGCAAGTGGTGGTAAGACGATTGAATTGGCGGATATGGTTGTGAGGGTTGTCCTTTTCATCACCACGGAATTTGTTGTTTTGGATCATCGAAAACAAACCCTTATTAACTTCAAAATTCTCCGCAAGGATAGCGGGAATCACAATACCCTCTTCATAGCCCTTGGTGGGTGCTTGAAGTAACTCCATCATAGTACGATTAGCCATGGTTGCTTCTTGTTCTACGATGGGTTCGTCAATAGGAGATTCTTCACTAGAAGGCGTTCCTTTCTTTCGGTTTCTACGTTTACGTGCACGTCTTGCTTGGTTGTGAGTTTCCATAAACGTCACGTACAACGTGGGGATGAGCAAAGAAGATTCTTTTGGGTGTTTTTAACTTTTTCAATTTTTTTGTGCTTTTGATTGTTTTTACTTTTTTTTGTATTTGGTGATGTATTACGTAGATAAAAATCTACAAATCTTTCCTCAAATGAAATCTCTCGATTAAAGGAGCCTCAAGGAATGAAAACGATCACGTGAAGTGAACGCCTTAGATGACATTAGAACGTTGGTGGAACACCAAAACGTTCAAGAGGGTTTAATCTTTTGAAACCAAGAAAATATAAAGATATGTAGATAATAATTTGGTTGGCAAACCCTCGATTATCCCTTTTTCTCTTAACACGCACAAGCAAGCGGGGAAACGAGGCGGCGCTAAGCACTTAAGAGCCTTTTTCCCTTAGGTCGTGAAATACAACCGCCTTATACCCACCTTCTAGTTTGTGTTAAATAAAATCAAGCTTCACGAAATTAATTATCTATTTTGCCTTTTTTCTTTGTTTGAGATTCGAATACAATGATTGAGTGATGAAATCCCAAATCAAGGTTGTGTTTTCACACTATTGGAGTACTTGTGAATTTATTGTGATACGTATACAATATAGTAATAATATTCACACAAAAACGAAAAACCGATAATACGTATTATTAGAGTGCTAATCACACAAATAGTTATTATGGTTAATATAAAAACAAAATTTGTTTAAATCGAAATACAACACGCCATCCCCGGCAGCGGCGCCAAAATGATAGTTGTAATTATACTCTCGTTTAGGAAAAAGAGCGTAATTAGGGTAAGCACGACGGTTTAGGAAACCCGTGCACAAATGACCCTAAAGTGAGTTTGTTCTCAAGGAGGCTAGTGTGTTGTGTTATGAGATGATTAAATGTTTGTGATTATGATTATGAAGAAAGAAAAGAGAAAAGGATGACGGTTACGATTAAAATCACACTAAGACGAAAGTCGTAAACGTAAAACCGTAAAACGTGACGAAATTTAAAAGTTACCCTAAAAAATTCCTAGAAAATTGAAATAAATCCTAAAAATGTAATTAGAGTTTACAAAAAATCAAAAATCACTCAAACCTTTTATCTAATTAAATAATAATTTTTTAATGCTAATTAAAGCAAAAAAAATCAATTCAATTAACAAAAAGTCCAAAATGAGATTTTTCAATTTGTAAACCTCTAAAATAACTTAATTAAACTAAAAACTATTTTTAAAAAATTTAAAGTTAATTAAAACTATTTAAAAATGATTAAAAACATAAAAATATTAAAATAATTCTAAAAATTAATTAAGTGACAAGAAAATGAATCTAATAGTTTTAAAAATCCAAACTTAATGTATTTAACCTAGGAAAAATGAAAAAGTTGCAAAAATATTAAAAACAATTTTTAATAATAAAATAATAAAAAAAATATTAATAAAAATTCAAAACTTATAAAAAATTCTAAAAACTTGCAAACTAGTTTAATTTAACTTAAATAAACAGAAAATGAAAGTGAAATTACAAAATACCCCTAATGGCCTCTAAATGGGCTAAAAGGCCAAATAGTTAGCTTAATGGGCTTATTTAAGGCCCAATAAGAAAAAGTTGTCCAAATAAGCTCAAAACTTGTAGTCTAGCTTAAAATTCAATTTTAAATACAAAACTCCAAAGGCCCAAAAGCTGAAAGTGAGCTTATCACAGCTTAATGAAATTCAATTTATACTTAATGGGCTTTTTGGCCCATTAAGCCATAAGCTAATGCCATAAACTGAAATTTGACACACATCCTTCTCTTGACCTTATAAAGCTGTTTGTAAAAAGAATTTTTGAATAAGCCCAAGAAATAAGCCTGAAATAAGCAAAAGCTCTCTACACAAAACGACAAAATAGTCGTTTTCGAGTTCTAGGCTGTTTCAAGAGCTGATTCTTTTTGCAAAATGTTTCAAATCACTAGACTAAGCTTTATAATCAAAAAGATTTCCAAAAAAACCACTGAATAAGGTGGAATAAGCAAATAAGCACTTATGAAAAAGTCAACTAAGTTGGTTTTCTAGTCAAACCTAAAAGTCAAAGTCTCAAATTTTCCAGAATAGTCAAATGGGTTAAATAAGGAAGATTGATTACAAAAACAAAGTTGTTGCAAGTCTAAATAAGCTATTATAGCTTATTGATAAGCTGTTCACAATTTAACACTAGCAGTGGCTAGTTTCAGTGGGAAAGGGTTCCCACTAGGGGTGAGCATATGGACCGAGAACCGAACAGGAACCGAGAACCGAACCAGAACCGACCCAAACCGAACCGCATTTTAGAACCGCGGTTCGGTTCTCGGTTTCTAAATTTATGGAATTGCGGTTCTCGGTTCGGTTCGATTCGGTTCTGCGGTTCTCGGTTCCGTACCCGAAGAACCGTTCAAATTTCAAGTATATAGGAATTTTATGTTTTTTACGTAATATTTCACATATCGAAAATTCTAATATATAAGTTCATCGTTATAGCAACATCATGTTTATATTTTTACATAATAAATTCTATGTATTTTGTAATCTATAAACAACAACAAAAAAACTCGTTGAATACATACGATTTAAATTAGAATTGAATTTTTTGAAGTAGTTTTATATTAAAACTGTTAGTTTTTTTATCTTCTTATAGTATAGTTGGTACATTTTTTTGGTTTAGAAGTAAATATGCGTAAACACATAAAAAAATATTGAATTTTTAGGTGTTTTTTAAAATTTTGCGGTTCCAATTGGGTAAGACCCGAAATACCCGAACCGGACCCGAGAACCGAGCGAAACCGAAACATGGTATTCGGTTCGGTTCTGGGTTCTTATATTTTACGTTTTTTGGTTCTCGGTTCTTGCGGTTCCGGTTCGGTTCGGTGCAGTTCCGGAACCGCGCTCACCCCTAGTTCCCACTGCTTGACTTTCTTGACTATTTGTCTTTAGTGGACTTTTGTTGGATTTGATGAACAAACAAGGCACCCTTATAACCAGTGGGTTATAAGGAGTCACAATCAACAAAGAAATCACAATAATACCTAGCCAATTAGTACAGTTAAATCAAAATGTGCCCAGATATCACATAGATATGAACATTAAGCAGATTTTAAGCAGTTTAAGCAAGATTAAGCCACCCAAAATGAACCAAAAGCATAAACAAGCTATAATAAACTTAAATAAGCAATATTAAACTTGTTTCATGCACTGAATCAAAGATTAGACCTAGATTAGAGCTTATGCTACTTACTGATGAACAATGAACAAACACAAAATCGTTTTGCTGATGTACTTGACCACCAATCCAATATTAAACCCCTAAATTAATTAATCAGCTTATACAATATTCGCCTTGTCAGGATGATACTGCAGATTAATGTCATAATCCTTCAACAGCTCTAACCATCTCCTCTGTCTCATATTCAGTTCACGTTGAGTGAAGATGTACTTCAGTATCTTGTGGTCTGTGAAGATGTCACATGATTCTCCATACAAGTAGTACCTCCATATCTTCAATGCAAACACGACTGATGCAAGTTCCAAGTCATGCGTAGGGTAATTTTCCTCAGAAGGCTTAAGCTGCCGTGAAGCGTACGTAATCACTTTCCCATGTTGCATGAGAACACAACCAAGTCCCTTCCCTGAAGCATCACTGTAGATTTGAAATCCACCTGTACCAGATGGGAGAGTAAGAATCGTTGAAGATACTAACTTCTGCTTTAGGTCTTCAAATCCCTTCTCTCCTTCTTTAGTCCAGTCGAATTTCTCCCCTTTCCGCATCAGTATGGTCAATGGCAGTGCTAAACGGGAAAAGTTCTCTACGAACCTACGGTAGTAACCAGCTAAGCCTAGGAAACTATGAACTTTAGTCGCTGATGTCGGTCTTGGCCACTTGGGAATAGCCTCAACCTTTGCTGGATCCATGGTGATACCTTCTGGTGATACAATGTGACCTAAGAACGCCACCTTGTCTAACCAGAACTCACACTTGGATAATTTAGCATAGAACTTCTTTTGGCGAAGAATCTACAATACTGTACGAAGATGGTATTCGTGTTCCTCCTTGGAATTAGAGAAAATCAAGATGTCGTCAATGAATAAAATGACGAACTTGTCTAGGAACTCATGGAAGATACGGTTCATCAGATCCATGAAAACAACTGGAGCATTGGTAAGGCCAAAAGGCATGACTACAAACTCGTAGTGCCCATAGCGTGTACGGAAAGCAGTCTTGGCATTGTCCTGCTCTTTAACCCGTAGCTGATGATTGCCAGACCTCAGATCAATCTTGGAGAAATGCTTGGCCCCTTGGAGTTGGTCAAACAAGTCGTCAATGCATGGCAGCGGATACCTATGAAACCGCGTTCTGTCGTCCTTCTTCTTTACGAACAGAACAGGTGCGCCCCGTGGAGAAGCACTAGGTCGAATGAAACCGCGTTCTAACAGTTCCTGAAGTTGTTCCTTTAACTCCTTCAGCTCTATGGGAGTCATGTGATAAGGAGCCTTGGATATTGCCTCAGCTCTTGGGACGAACTCAATATTAAACTTCACTTCACGAGCAGGTGGTATGCCCGAAAGTTCTTCTAGAAACACGTCTGGGAATTCTGACACGATCGGCTGATTCTGGATAGATGGAGTTTCAGCCTCCAAATCATGAACAGTAGCAAGATAGCCCTCACAACCATGTGACAGTAGTGCACGTGCTTGCAAGGTCGATATGATTTGTACAGACCTTCCGGGTAGGAACCCGTTGTGAATGTACTCTAGTGCATTTGCATCATCGAAGATGACCCGATATGTATGGCAGTCAATGGTGGCGTGATGTATGGATAGCCAGTCCATGCCTAATATCATGTCAAAATTGCAAATATCCAGAGGAAGTGCGTCAACAACGAATCTTGTCATCAAACTCTAGGGGAAGGCTCTTGTACACATAGGTTATGCGTACCGAGTCTCTTAAAGGCGTGGAAATGTTTAGTACATTCTTTAATGGCATAGGGGATATCCTAACTGTTAATGCAAAGCAATGCCTAAAACCATTGTTAGTATTAATTAATCTTTCTTAGTTTTGATCACGACAAATTACAAAGACATTTATTGTCAAACAAATCATAAAATGAATTATCTAACAAACACTATCATCAAGGTAATAATCATTACACTAACATATCTTAATCATGCTTAGTTATCATAAAATTGATTAGCCTTAAAACTCACTTTTGTCAAATGAAACAAAAGATTTTTAAAAAACTTTATTTTTAAGAAAATGTTTTATTAAAATAAAAATGTAAATTTGAATATGGCATATTCCAAATGCCATAAGAATATCCTTTGAAGGTTTAAACAGCCTCGTATATTTCAAAATCACTAAAAGAAAAAAGGGAGCGGACTTTACGTCGGCGGTTCCTTAGCACCTACGGCGGTTCCTTAACGACAAGGAACCGCGGACTCCAATAAGGAACCGCGGGCAGATATAGCCGTTTGATGTTTGTCTTATAAATAGTGGATCAAATCTGCATTCTCATCAACCCTTTTTGGACCTCTCTTTCAGCCTTCTTTCTCCTATCTAATCCTAGTCATTTGTAGATGATCA
Source organism: Glebionis coronaria (assembly GCA_025667525.1). NCBI lineage: Eukaryota > Viridiplantae > Streptophyta > Magnoliopsida > Asterales > Asteraceae > Glebionis > Glebionis coronaria. The sequence continues at coordinate 188,053,973 of CM046879.1, read as the reverse complement.
CTTAATGTATTAAGTATGTCTACTCATGATTATCCTCTTGATCTCCTTCTTTACCTTGTCCAAAGAGAAGATCACTCACACACTTGTGATGTGATTAAAGATGTAGCATTGATGAAGATCACCTTCTCCTAAAGATCTAGTCATGTTCATCATTTGTTTATTTGTGTCTTGTGTATATCCAATGTATTTGTGAATACTTGGACTACTTGTGTTCATCCAAGCTATATGTGAATACTTGGATTAGAGTTGTGTAAATCCATTGCACATGTGTGTGCTTGGATTTGTGTTGTGTAGATCCAAGCTACATGTGTGTACTTGGATATGTTTAGTTGAGTTGTAATTAGTTGTGTTAGTTCTCACTAAACTATAAAGTGATGTGGTTGTGTCTTGTGAGTTCTCACTAAACTATAAAGTGATATGTAGCTGTGTTGTGTGAAATTCTCACTTAGCTTCAAAGTGAAGAGTCGTGAAGATTGGTTCTAGCTTTGGATTAGAACTCGACATCTAGCCTTGTGTCGGAAAATGGTGAAGTAGGCAACGTTGTGAAGATTGATTCTAGCTTTGGATTAGAACTCGACATCTAGCCTTGTGTCGTAAAATGGTGAAGTGGGAGACGTTGTGTAGATTGGTCCTAGCTAAGATTAGGTCTCGACATCTTTCTTAGTGTCAGAAAATAATGTAAGCGACGTTGTAAGGTTTTCTCCGCCAAGAAGGGAGCTTGTGGATATAGTGGAAATCTCGAGTAAGGTGTACTCGAGGAGTGGAGTAGGAACGAGGATAGAGCCTCGTTTCCGAACCACTATAAATCTTGGTGTCTTCCTACTAGGTTGTTTCTTTCCTTACTCATTACTTACATTCATTATCATTATACTTACTACACATTGTTAATGCATTAGAATTGAACCTAATCATTATGCAACTATCTTTCAAGTAAAAGATATTTTTGTGCACTCACATAATTGAAAGGAATTTTAATTAGGAAATAAACCGATGAGGAACTATTCAACCCCCCTTTTAGTTTCTACAATTGGTATCAGAGCAATGGTGACACAAGATCTTTGAAGTATATTGTACTTTAAAACTTAGATCGATCCATTGTCTCCTCAAATTAGAAGGTTAAGTTGTACTAAAGTTTTTCTTTGGTTAAAACTATTTTTTGTTGAAAATAAGCCTTTTAAATTGTTAATATTGCATATTACTTAAATTAGTAGTATTAATGCATTTTTGATTTACTCTTGAAAGGTATCTACTAGTTTGCATCTTGTTATGTGTAGGTACTCATGAAGATAAATCATTCTATTGATTGTGGATTGAGTTACTTACACTTGTAGACGACTCATCCTCTTTGATTTCCAACATCATTGAATGATGATATCAAGATGGGTAGGAGTGATACTAGTCTTTGAAGACTTAGTAGTCACTATTAGTCATAGTTGGGCTTTGCATCGGTTCCTTGAAAGCTCGGAATGCAATTTGTGGCCAAGGTACGCTTTCGTTCTTCCACACGCCCTATTGATCATTCTTTTGATCATTAATTGACTATATGCTTGTTCTTGGCATCCATGCCTTAACATTTACTTGTGGTTTGTGATTCTTTCCTTTTTCCCTCTCAAACCTTCATTTCTTAGATACTTGACTCACTATGGAGATGTAGGGTGAGTTAGTAGAAGCTTAAAGTATCAAGCACGATTTCCATGGTTTGCACCCTTTCGGTTAGGAGGCCCTATATCATGTGTAACTTGTGCAATTAAGCTCATCTCTAGGATGATTAGTGAATCCCTTGAGATACCAAAATACTTCATTAAGTTGTAGGTGGATTTTACACATTTGGAATTGAAATATTCCAAGGATATTGTTATTGTTAATTCTACCAATAATTATCCGATCATGTGGGAGAGAAAGTGAATCTATACTTTGCTCATGTTTTGAAATAGAATAAGACTACTCTTGAAAATGATTTTATTCTATGCATCAAAATTGCTTGGTATAATTCATTACCAAAGCCGTTTAGACTTTCGTCGGAAAGGCACGTCTTAAACCACTATATATGACACAAGCTCTTCTCCTCCTCAATTTGAAGAATGTCATTTTTCTTGAGCAATGTTCTTGGTCTTGATTCACTTCCCTTGACTCCTCTCCCTTTTCTTCTTTGCTACGAGTAGTCGTTTGTTCGTTTTGGTCTTTTCCTATTTCGATTCAACTCATAATCCTTCAACAAGGCATTATTACCTAGTGTTGTGGTGGTCTAATGATATCCCAAAAGGTTTAAGATATATTTTTAAGTATTTTAAAAAATTTGGTTTTCAAAACATTGTTTTTCTTTGATAAAAACCTGCCTCTGTAGGCGGTTCTTTATCTCTGGTGGATCAATGGCGCGGTTCCTTATCAATAAGGAACGACGGGCAGAAACTTTGTCAGAGTGCCAGTTTTTATAAAATACCCTTTTCAAACAGAACCTTCTCTCTCCTTCACTCACACAGTGACGAAAACACCCAGTTTCCACCATTGTTGTTTTCCCAAAACCTTTAATTACTCAAGATTAGTTGATTTCGATTTGTGGGTTTCACTCATCCTTCATCAAAGATCAATTATCTGTAAGTCATTTCTTTCAATTTCATCTAATTTGTTCTAGGGTTCGTACATTTATAATTGGGGATTTTTAAATTGACTTTGAATTAGAACCTTACTAGGAATAAGAGTTGACATAGTATTGTTACTATGATTCCTTAGGTTCATATTCATTGAGATTTCACTAAAACCCATTTGTAGAACAAATTCGAATTTTGACTGAATAGTTCAGTTGATTGATGGAATTGATATGAACCCATGAACAAGTTGGTAATGGCATTGTTAAATGCTTACCTAAAAACCTTGTTTTGAAAAAACAATGTTCTAGTTCATTATTGATTTTACATAATTCATATGTTTTGATCAATGATGAAATGGGTACATTATGAACATAAGAATGACAAGGATTAATCCTTTGTTTCTCAAGCTATTGATGAAACACATTCTCATCTTTTGAACTTTTGATTTTTTGTTTTCATATGAGTGATTGGAGATATATTTTTGTTTATATGTTATTTTTACGTACTATCATGACTACAAGATATCAAAATGACCATCTACTTACTAGAAGATACATGCCTAATCCTTCTTTGACAAATCAAACTCGCTCTTTTTAAAACACTTATCATAATCTTGAGTCTCGTTGTTTCCATGAAGGACGTATTGTTCCTTCTAACCTTCTTGGACCTGACTTCATTCAATTCATGTTCAATACCATTGGCTTTGATTGTTTACCTGATATTGATGAGCCAATCTTTCCTTCTTTCCTCATGTAAATATTTAACTCGTTCAAGCTAATGTACATCAACAATGGTCTATCTATAATATTTTCCATCAAAGGGAAGACCTTTGTGTACCTCTTGAGGAATTTGGTGATATTCTTGGAGTTCCATACGAAGGCCAATGTAGGTTCACCGATTCTTGGGGTTTAAACCACTTAGAATCGTCCCTATTGATGTGCATTATTTGACTGAGATTCCTTCGGCTTCGGCCATCTCTCGTGCCCTTGCTACACCTCGTGAACATCCTATTCTTGGTAATTTTGAAGGAGAATTTCGTGCTCTCACTCCTTGGGAATTACTAACTAGCGATCTTAGTGATTTTATGGTCCCTTGGGCCAAAATCATTAGGGCAAATGCAATGTGTTTGGTTGGTGATCGCAACCATGTGCCTGCTTGTCTTGCACATATGTTGTATTGTGTTGCTACCACTACTCCATACAACCTTGCATTTTCATAGCTAGAAGGATAAGATTTGTTCTCAATGGATCTCGTTCTACTCTTCCTTATGCCATGATTCTCTCACGGCTTCTTAAGAGAGTTCTTCTTGACCATCCTCCTCTAAATCCTTCATCTTTTCACTCCGTGGTTCGAGTCATGTTTCCTATTGAAGGGAATGTCTCTTCAGTTCCCACGCATGACTCAAATGAATATAAAAATGTCTCTCAAGACAATTCTCTCATTTCTTGTTATGATTTGTCATCATCTATCTCTCAATTGTCTTCACTTGACATTGATTCAGACTATCAGTATTGTCTCAATCTTCATCTTCAAGATCGAATCAGAAGTGAATCAAGGCAAGGTTGAAATGCTCATAGATGAATGATATATACCACTCTTGTGAGACTAACATGTGTGTAAACATGTCCGGATTGTTGAACTTTATCTCCTTTATCTTTATTCTTAGGATATTGTGTAACACCCCCAAATTTATACAACTCAATACAGCGGAAGACTCGTTGGTGTTACGGGATAGCACATTACTCACATCATAGACAACGCATAAAAATCGCGTCGTTTAATAATAAATCATTTCCATTCATAAATATTAAAGTTACATCGGTCCCAAGTCATTACATTTTATACAAAGTTTTACAAATATTTGAATGGAAAATATTGTTTAAGTGCGGGCCATGAATTCTTGTCGTCTTCCCGAGAATTACCTTCAAGTACCTGAGATAAAACATGTTAAAAGAAAAGGTCAGCGATAACGCCGAGTGAATTCATAGAGTTTAATAAATTCCATCAATATAACTTTGGTATAAAATTAGTACCAAAAATCAATTCGTACAAATCATTGTAATAGGTCGTAAAATAGCCAAAATCATTTTATACAAATCTTTGTAATAGGCCATAAAATAGCCAAAGTCATTTGATATAAATCCTTATCGAAAATCATAATATAGGCATTTGCCTTAAAAATTATTATACGAGCCAATGTCGTAAAAACATCATACAATACGTCTTATGACGTTGTATGAAACCAAAAACCGTTATATGAATATGGTTATGAAAACCAAAACACAAACATAATATCAATAGTATGACCCAGTATTGCTAGTCAGGCAATACATCGTAATTCGGAGCGTCTAGCAGTATTTCGTTAGTTTTGGATTATTATAAGCCGCATGACATTGTTACCTTACTAAACCGACAATGGGTAGCTAACCCGATACTCAATTTGCCCATCTAAAGTAGCGTGTCGTCACAAAGGTCACGCTATGGAAATCTTCTCATACATAAATTTGCTTACCAATCAATGTGGCACGACAGGGATCAACCGTCAAGGCGCGAACTGGGGTGATCGTCCCCAAATAGTACTATTAAATGTATAAGCGTCTACCAAATCCCGGTAGTTCACAATTCATGCTAATGGGACTTTTAGTGACATAACCTAACTTTAATAATCCATTTAATTTCATCTATCGGGTCCTTTAATCATTTATCGGGTCATACAATCGGGTCATTCAATCATTCGGGTCCAAATCAATAAACAAGCAATTGGGACAAATGGTGTCCTATTTTATAAAAACTAACATGTTATCTCCCTCGCGGGTTTATAAAACATTTATAAAAATATTTAAAAGAGTGCGAGGCTATGAACTCACGTTGATGTGGGAAGGCGATTATCGGCGATTTGGATTACGGTACGTGCTTCAATCACGGAAACCTAGACAAATAATACTCGGTCTTAGACTCATGTCCAATGACTTTATAAAAATAGAAATTATGTATACATATGATGATTATATATATATGATGATCAAGTGGGTTTACATATCCTCATTTACTCATTTTTGTGTTATGTGTCGATAACTTTTATACTAGTTTTCTCGTTTTACCTATTTACACGTTTTAAGTCCAATAAACTTATTATAAGTTCTTTAACTTGTTTTAATCCATTTTACACTTATATTATCAGTATTTAAACTTTACAAGTTGGGCCCAAATGGGTTAAGCCCAATAAGTTCTTTTTATAAGTGTTTATCTTATTTAATCCAATTATTAATCCAATATGCTTAATTAGCTCGTAAATGTCCGTATTTCATATAGTTCGGGTTTTATCGGTTTTTACTTGTATTAGATACTTATATATCAGTATATGACTTTTATAAACTTTACATTAGACGGGTTTGGTCGTCTAAGTTTTATTTGGCGAAAAACGTTAATTTTACGGCGATAGCCGAAAAAGTCGTAAAAATCGAGTTTATAGTTTTTATTACTTTATAAATATTATTTCACCACCATTTATGTAATTTATCCATTTAATTAACCTTTTATATATCTATATAAATAAGTTTTATAAGTTAGTGGGTTTTTATTTTACATTTTATAAAATAAAATGTGAGTGCTTATATAATAATAATAAACATTAATTCCAAAAATCTGATTTTTATCTTCATGTTCACCATTTTTACCATATCTAGAGTTCTATAATGAATTAGAAGCTCATTTTTGGGTGACAAGTTCTTCATATTATGTGATACATTTAACTTAGTTATAGCTACTGCCCATTTTGAGTTAATCTTGCCTTAACAGTCCCTACAAAACTGCTTATTCAGATTAGACCACCTAACTTGTTTTGATCATATCTCACTCATTATTTTGATTCCATTGCATGACCAACTCTCACATGTGTAGAAGACATATAGCTTACTGTAAATGGATTCTACTTCATCATTTTATCAGCCCATGACCTGTTTCTTTACTGTTTTATACAGCCATCACTTTTAACCAAGATTTTAACCTTGTTCTTTATAGTTTTTCACCTTTTTAATCATGTTTATCAACACCAAATCCCCACATAACATTTTTATCATCATATAATCATCATATACATATACAATAGGAAATAAAATACATGTTTACATAATCAAAATACCAAGAAGATGAGGAGGACAATCTTTATACCACCAAAGTGATGAAATGATGAGCTTTTGGATTAACAAGACATGGTTTTGGGTAACCAATCTTATGAGATATCAACACCACTTCTAGGATCACCAAGTATTTGTAGATTCCTCCAAAAATCAGCCCTTGTTCTTCATGAAAACTCCTTGAGAAATCAGCCCCAAGACTCCATAGAAACTTCTCCTTGGATGTTAAAACTTGCACCAATCTTCATCTCTTTGGAAGGAGATTAACATATGTAAGTTATAACAATAGTTTGTGGTTAAATTTAGATCAAATGGGGTGTTTTGTGTGAGAGTGGGACGAAATCAAAGAGAGAGGAAGAGAGGATTTTGGTTGTTTTGCATGGAGGAAATGAGAGGAAATGGTTTTGTGAAATGGTTTTGGGGAGTTATAAGACAAGTGTCTTAGCTTCCTTGTGAAGTTTTTAACAACACATGGGTTATGTGGCTAAGTCTAGCCATGGGTTTGTGGGGGTGGGGCAAGTGTCCCACTTGTCTCATCCCCATTTAATTACGGGTACTCCTCGATTCTAGTTTCCTCGATTTGCGTGCCCTCGGGTCGTTTTACGAAAAACGTTTTTATAAATTATGGATCAACGGCACAAAACGAATCTAATAAAAATTGTTTCATCAAAAACGGAGTTCGAAAACGTAAATACGTAATCCTAAGGTTTCCGGTTTAGTCGTAAAGGACGTTAAAATAAAATCGTAAGTCCTAGTCTCTTCTCGTAAATTTGTGAGTTTATGAACCAACACAAATTTAAAACTCCAAAGTAATATTCACAGATAAATTTATTTTCTGAAATGTCGGACTGTCACCAAAGACGGTGTATGTAAACGTAAGCACGTAACGTAGAATCCTCCGGTTTAAACGTAGTCGATGCTACTACAAGACGTAAATCCAAATTTCTTCCCAAAAATAAGTGAGTTCATATTGTAACATTAAAATAATATTTTCAAATAATATTTTCAAATAATATTTGAGAATAAAATATTAATCGTAAATTGACGGATTGTCACAGCATTTACCCCTAAACAGGATCTTTGTCCTCAAAGATCATCTTACCTTACTACTCGCTTCTTATACAGTTAAAGCCATGTGGGTATTTCCTCCACATTCGGTCTTTTCTCACAAGTGCAATTCATTACAATACGCGAGTTTCATCAAACATAACTACGGGAATAAGATCAGGCTTAATGTTGACTTACTTTCTCTATCCATGATGATCACAGGTTTCCGATGAATGCAACTTTTCGCCGATCTAAATATTACTAAGGAACAATCAGATTTTCACTTGATAGATATTTATCAAGTTTGATTTACGAAACATAATTTACGCAGTCTTTGAAGTCCTAGGGTAGATCCAGCTTATATGCCTTTCAAACAAATCTTTTACATCATCTCAATGGTCCCATACAACGGGGACTTATATCCCATGATTTGTCAGATCATGAATTCATTTTTTTTCCAAGGTTAAAAATTGTGGCATAACTTCGCTACCCATTTGGCACTTCAAGATCTACATTTCATATTCACATAACCTCTTGCCCACTACCGGCAGTCAATGATCAGATCCTAATTTCAACAATCATTTCAGATCTTGTGGGTCGGGTATTTTGTAGGGTTAGGTTCGCCATCATAGGAAACCTTAAACCTAAAAGACATGTCCAACTCACAATGGGTGTATGTCGGGTGTCTTTATCTCAACTTCCTGCTTACAGATGCTCTAATATTTAGATCCTAACAAGATTCGATCTCAATCCTAATACGATGATTATCAATGGTAATCCTTCCAAAGGGAAGCGATTACGGTTTATTACCAAAGGTCAATCATTCAAACATAGAACAACGCTTATAGTATTTTGTATCGTTACTTTACCTCATCCCTTCGATTGGGGTGGTACATAGTACTCTCATCACGGTTCGTTCTTAATGATTTCTGAGCAAATCTCTAGAAATTCGATGCGAAGCGAGGATCTTGATAAAGATGTTCGATACAGGCACACTATGTTTACATAATTCTTTTGCATTTATCATTAACGGGAATGATATTAGCAGATTTGGTCAGTCTGTCGACGATGACCCAAATCGAATCAAATTCAGATGATGACCTTTGTAATAGCTGGACGTTTACTAATGTATGAGGCGGTGTCTGCCTTCATAATTTGCCATTAGTACAACTTCTTCTAACAAAGATATTTTTAGTCATAAATGACATAAATAGAATACTTATACTTACAAATTCCAACATAACTATATCTCACAATCCTCCATATTTAGACAATCACAAGTGGCCTTTTTCATACATCTAATGCCATCGGCTTCTCAATTCTAATGGTTAACATTAGCCGTGAAACCTTTCACTATTTATATTATCCTTTTTACAACATTATTTATTTTTATATCGTTCGGCAATTTATTTTGCATCTTCATTATTAAGGAACATGTCCTAACTGGTTCTTTATCTTTTCTACATAATGCGTCGGTATCTATATTCACTTCTCATGATGATATAATTATCATATCCACAATTTACTCAGATATTATTTCTATATTATGTGTCAGTAATTACGTTCACCTTCCTAATGAAATAAATATCACAACCGAATTTATTCAAAATTCTTTCTTCATATCTTCTTTGTTTTAGTTTCGTCTTTACTATCATTTTTATCCGTTTTACTCAATCCGTCGTCTAAAGCGTCGATAATTATTATAATTAATTAAATATTAAATATTCAATTTTTATGAAATGTAAACGTAAAAGTTTTAAATTTCTTAGTTCGAACAATTATATAAAATGTTCAAAAATAAATTTGAATTAATTAACACGATTTTTGTTGATTTATCCAAAATATTTAATAAGATCCGTAATTGTTCGAAAAATCTTTGGTTTATACTTTGGTCAAAATTTTCTTAGTTGAAAAGCAAAAAGTGTCGTTTAAAATTTCAAGTCATGGTATAAATGGTTTTACTCAATCCTTCTTAAGTTATCTTGAGGTATACACAAACATTTACCCCTAAACAGAAGTTTAGTTAAATGTTTAGTGTATAAGGGAATAATCCCTTTAAAATCCTTTGTTAAAACATTTGTCAAAACATATTTCCATTTCTTTTTGGTAAAATCCAAAGTCTTAAAAGGGCTCTTAATTTTTGAAGAGTCAATTTATATTCCATTATCTATTAATCACATGGTTAAATCATGTAAAGGTTCAAGTCTTTAATCACGTGTTAATTAGTCAAGGTTCAGGTTTTCACTGTTCGGCCAATTCAGGGCAGTCTATAAATAATTATTAACTCATTCTTATTCTGATAAACAAACATATAGTCCTTAATGATCACGAGCATGGATTTATCAAATTACAGCCTACACACGTGATTCATCATAATTATGAATACTACATGTGCATTGTCAATCCAAACGACATCACGTGAAACTCATAACGTTCATCACAAGTTCGGGATGTGATGATTGGAATAGATAATCTTCTTCGCAGATGCGAAGATGATAATAACCATGCCGTGGATCAAATCATTAAAACATACGCTAGAACCTTGTAAATGATCAAACAAATCTTCCATTTCGAGTTATGGATATCTTTTTCGATTGTCAATTTACTCAGTCACAGTAATCTATAAATATAAGGAATGATAACACCATAGCTCTTCAGGATGACAGGCTTGGTATAATAAAATCTTTCTCCGACAACTCTCTCAGTCGTACGGTAATTCCTTTAATTTAGATGGTGCTGACGTATAGTGTACAAGCCACAAGTGCAACACCGGGAATATAATCAATACCAATTTCAACTTTCCTTAATGGCAAAAGTCTAGGTAAACCATCAACAAATATTTCCTAAAGTTTCAAACAACAGAAACATCTTTTAATAATTCAATATTAGGTTCTTCTAGATTACAATGTCTATGACTAATTCACAACCATTTACAGTATAATCCCAAGTCTAAATACAGGATATGGTCATCCATCAAGAATTATTTAGTTCACTTTTGATAATCAACATCTTATCATTTAGGGGAATTCTATTCGAGTTCCCATCAATTAAGACAATTTCGTCATGTCATAATCAATCAATCCATTCTACTGGCATTACTAACTTTCCAGTTTCGTTGCCGTCGATAAGATGTGAACTTCTCAAAAGACTAATAATAACTCATAATCCTTCACAAATTCAGGGATATCAGGAGACATAACTATCATCTAAAGAGTAAGGTCAACGCATAATCTATGCGATAGAATTTCAAATCAGATACAGACGAAAACATTTAACGAATATGAATATATCCCATGTTTTCAGAATTTGAGTACGCATTCGAAAGCTCCTCGGATCGTTACCCAGGTCATTCAAATGAAATCAAATCAAAAGAAATGATAGGAACGTCGATACATCCAGTCGGGCATCAACACTCGATAATCAAATACTTTTCCTAAGAATCTTACTACGGGATAATTGAACAAGAAAGAATTGTCAATTGTCAAATAAGACAATTTCCACAGATGAGTAAATTCGACTCAGAAGAATAGATGCTACAGGCACATATGTAGGTGTCCCTAACATTATGTCCTTATTTTTCACTTCTTGCAGATCTCATAAAATTTAATCTTTCACAATCTTCAAAGAAAATATAGTGTTTATTCATTAGTTTTATGGTGACTACTAATCAGCCTTGCATGGTCCATTCCAAATTGTATGTAGGCGCGCAACTATATACAATTTCAAGATTAACGATGCAATACTCAGTTCGTCAAAATTTTATCATCATGTTTATAATAAAAACATTTTCATGCTTAATTCTTAAATAAGAATTAGAAATATATTTACAAAGATTTTCTTTGTTATGAAAACAATTAAGTTTTCCAAGGTGTTTTATAAATAACCTCATTTCGATAACAATCACTTATAAATCTTACTTTGAATAATCCTTATTGTGATGAAAATTTAATTTTTCTCAAGGGATACGGTTTTATCTTATAAAAACAATGAGTAATCTGCAAAAGAGTGATGAAGAGTTGTTCACCAAGAACTAACTTCAATATATAAGGAAATGAGCTTTAGCCAAATAATCATGAGGTTCATGACCTCGATGGCACTCACGAAGAATGACTCACAACGTAACTCAAATCAAGATGAGTACTTGTTCAATGGTTGCATCACTAATGCGAACATTAGGATGAAGCAATAAAAGATAGATAACATCGATACATGTAGAATTTAGCAATCAAAGGTAGTCTTTTTATTAATCACAAACAAGTCAAAATTGTACCGTAACACATTATGTGTCACTGTGTCATACAATTCCAAGATCTCATCCTACCAACTGATGTCTCAGTTAAGTTAGGGATTATTTAAAGATACCACAATGAATACTAGTCTACAAGAGTCATTTGGTGTTCCACATGTCCCGGAAGATCCATCGGTCCCAATTCAGAAGAAGATTTCTTCAATTTATTTCCTGGACACTGGGCATCCTCATTAGTGGACAATGGCCTAGGAACAACCTTTAACACAAACTAACAATCATTTAAAACTTTATAATTCAATCACAAAACTTAATGATTTCCTCTTAACAATTTATTATTCCATATGGGTTAAATTTTACTTTATTCAAATTTCAACCACTTTTATACTCAATTCGATATCCTACTTCATTCTCCAATACTTTCAATCTTTATTCTTAGGCCTTAAAAGGGAAATATAAGCTCATTATGAATAACACTTAATTCCAATCCTATAGCTCTTACAACAACAATGATCAAATGAGTCACTAGCATGAGATGACTCACACATTCAATCAGACTTCTCGGGAAGGTACTAGTGGCATGAGGCTTTTGGGTAATGGTTCCAATAACAGCCTCAAGTGCAACATTCACCCTTTCGATTTCAATTTAAGAATTGGATGACAACGAATCAGATGACATCTTCCTAGGTGGTAACGTTTTGTCAAACTTCACTCTATAAGGAAAGATCGTCATGACATTGATATCAGATTTAATCTCGCCAATTCTTTTTCAATATCGCAATCAACTAATATCTACATTTCTACGAATATCAACCATTTGTTGGGATCATAAATATCCACAACTTGGTTTAGATCTAGGATAGCTAGAATTTCTACGAGAATAGCTTTGATTAATTTACTAGGGGATTTAGGGTTCCTTGTGACAATCTACGTCGTATAAATATCTCATATAAATATCAAAATAATCATCAAACAATCATGTAATAAAATTACATCATATATATATATATATATAATCCAAGTTATATATATATATTAAAATAACACTTCTCAGTCTGGCCTTGTCGGTAACTCGGGAATTCTTCGGCACCGTTATAGTCAAAAGATTTTTAGACATTTTTAGAAAAATGTTTATAGTTAGAAGATTTTGAAATGTTTTCTTCAAAACCTTGGTTTTAAAAATCTTTCGTTCTCTATAACGAGAGCTCTGGTACCAAACTGTAACACCCCCAAATTTATACAACTCAATACAACGGAAGACTCGTTGGTGTTACGGGATAGCACATTACTCACATCATAGACAACGCATAAAAATCGCGTCGTTTAATAATAAATCATTTCCATTCATAAATATTAAAGTTACATCGGTCCCAAGTCATTACATTTTATACAAAGTTTTACAAATATTTGAATGGAAAATATTGTTTTAGTGCGGGCCATGAATTCTTGTCGTCTTCCTGAGAATTACCTTCAAGTACCTGAGATAAAACATGTTAAAAGAAAAGGTCAGCGATAACGCCGAGTGAATTCATAGAGTTTAATAAATTCCATCAATATAACTTTGGTATAAAATTAGTACCAAAAATCAATTCGTACAAATCATTGTAATAGGCCGTAAAATAACCAAAATCATTTTATACAAATCTTTGTAATAGGCCATAAAATAGCCAAAGTCATTTGATATAAATCCTTATCGAAAATCATAATATAGGCATTTGCCTTAAAAATTATTATACGAGCCAATGTCGTAAAAACATCATACAATACGTCTTATGACGTTGTATGAAACCAAAAACCGTTATATGAATATGGTTATGAAAACCAAAACACAAACATAATATCAATAGTATGACCCAGTATTGCTAGTCAGGCAATACATCGTAATTCGGAGCGTCTAGCAGTATTTCGTTAGTTTTGGATTATTATAAGCCGCATGACATTGTTACCTTACTAAACCGACAACGGGTAGCTAACCCGATACTCAATTTGCCCATCTAAAGTAGCGTGTCGTCACAAAGGTCACGCTATGGAAATCTTCTCATACATAAATTCGCTTACCAATCAATGTGGCACGACGGGGATCAACCGTCAAGGCGCGAACTGGGGTGATCGTCCCCAAATAGTACTATTAAATGCATAAGCGTCTACCAAATCCCGGTAGTTCACAATTCATGCTAATGGGACTTTTAGTGACATAACCTAACTTTAATAATCCATTTAATTTCATCTATCGGGTCCTTTAATCATTTATCGGGTCATACAATCGGGTCATTCAATCATTCGGGTCCAATTCAATAAACAAGCAATCGGGACAAATGGTGTCCTATTTTATAAAAACTAACATGTTATCTCCCTCGCGGGTTTATAAAACATTTATAAAAATATTTAAAAGAGTGCGAGGCTATGAACTCACGTTGATGTGGGAAGGCGATTATCGGCGATTTGGATTACGGTACGTGCTTCAATCACGGAAACCTAGACAAATAATACTCGGTCTTAGACTCATGTACAATGACTTTATAAAAATAGAAATTATGTATACATATGATGATTATATATATATGATGATCAAGTGGGTTTACATATCCTCGTTTACTCATTTTTGTGTTATGTGTCGATAACTTTTATACTAGTTTTCTCGTTTTACCTATTTACACGTTTTAAGTCCAATAAACTTATTATAAGTTCTTTAACTTGTTTTAATCCATTTTACACTTATATTATCAGTATTTAAACTTTACAAGTTGGGCCCAAATGGGTTAAGCCCAATAAGTTCTTTTTATAAGTGTTTATCTTATTTAATCCAATTATTAATCCAATATGCTTAATTAGCTCGTAAATGTCCGTATTTCATATAGTTCGGGTTTTATCGGTTTTTACTTGTATTAGATACTTATATATCAGTATATGACTTTTATAAACTTTACATTAGACGGGTTTGGTCGTCTAAGTTTTATTTGGCGAAAAACGTTAATTTTACGGCGATAGCCGAAAAAGTCGTAAAAATCGAGTTTATAGTTTTTATTACTTTATAAATATTATTTCACCACCATTTATGTAATTTATCCATTTAATTAACCTTTTATATATCTATATAAATAAGTTTTATAAGTTAGTGGGTTTTTATTTTACATTTTATAAAATAAAATGTGAGTGCTTATATAATAATAATAAACATTAATTCCAAAAATCTGATTTTTATCTTCATGTTCACCATTTTTACCATATCTAGAGTTCTATAATGAATTAGAAGCTCATTTTTGGGTGACAAGTTCTTCATATTATGTGCTACATTTAACTTAGTTATAGCTACTGCCCATTTTGAGTTAATCTTGCCTTAACAGTCCCTACAAAACTGCTTATTCAGATTAGACCACCTAACTTGTTTTGATCATATCTCACTCATTATTTTGATTCCATTGCATGGCCAACTCTCACATGTATAGAAGACATATAGCTTACTGTAAATGGATTCTAATTCATCATTTTATCAGCCCATGACCTGTTTCTTTACTGTTTTATACAGCCATCACTTTTAACCAAGATTTTAACCTTGTTCTTTATAGTTTTTCACCTTTTTAATCATGTTTATCAACACCAAATCCCCACATAACATTTTTATCATCATATAATCATCATATACATATACAATAGGAAATAAAATACATGTTTACATAATCAAAATAACAAGAAGATGAGGAGGACAATCTTTATACCACCAAAGTGATGAAATGATGAGCTTTTGGATTAAAAAGACATGGTTTTGGGTAACTAATCTTATGAGATATCAACACCACTTCTAGGATCACCAAGTATTTGTAGATTCCTCCAAAAATCAGCCCTTGTTCTTCATGAAAACTCCTTGAGAAATCAGCCCCAAGACTCCATAGAAACTTCTCCTTGGATGTTAAAACTTGCACCAATCTTCATCTCTTTGGAAGGAGATTAACATATGTAAGTTATAACAATAGTTTGTGGTTAAATTTAGATCAAATGGGGTGTTTTGTGTGAGAGTGGGACGAAATCAAAGAGAGAGGAAGAGAGGATTTTGGTTGTTTTGCATGGAGGAAATGAGAGGAAATGGTTTTGTGAAATGGTTTTGGGGAGTTATAAGACAAGTGTCTTAGCTTCCTTGTGAAGTTTTTAACAACACATGGGTTATGTGGCTAAGTCTAGCCATGGGTTTGTGGGGGTGGGGCAAGTGTCCCACTTGTCTCATCCCCATTTAATTACGGGTACTCCTCGATTCTAGTTTCCTCGATTTGCGTGCCCTCGGGTCGTTTTACGAAAAACGTTTTTATAAATTATGGATCAACGGCACAAAACGAATCTAATAAAAATTGTTTCATCAAAAACGAAGTTCGAAAACGTAAATACGTAATCCTAAGGTTTCCGGTTTAGTCGTAAAGGACGTTAAAATAAAATCGTAAGTCCTAGTCTCTTCTCGTAAATTTGTGAGTTTATGAACCAACACAAATTTAAAACTCCAAAATAATATTCACAGATAAATTTATTTTCTGAAATGTCGGACTTTCACCAAAGACGGTGTATGTAAACGTAAGCACGTAACGTAGAATCCTCCGGTTTAAACGTAGTCGATGCTACTTCAAGACGTAAATCCAAATTTCTTCCCAAAAATAAGTGAGTTCATATTGTAACATTAAAATAATATTTTCAAATAATATTTTCAAATAATATTTGAGAATAAAATATTAATCGTAAATTGACGGATTGTCACATATTGTGTATGCTTTAACTAACAATATGTGTTTGGATTATCTAGTATTTTAATCCTAATTATCCATGGTATCGATATTTCGATTTACATGGCTTTGTGCATCTTGTGTGTTAGATAGCCTCCTAGTTTTGATTATTAGTTCACTTTGGCTTGACAAACCTTGGTATAAAATCTGGGCTAGCCAAATTTTTAGGAAGTGCTATTTTTGAACACCTCTGGGCGCGGTTCCATATCAAACCTGCGGTTCCTTAGCGATAAGGAACCACGTACCTACGTATGGAACCGCCTAGTACTGTTTCAACAGAATCTTTACTTTACACTCTTTTCTTTAAGCTGTGTAAAACTTTGATAAAACTTTTGCAAAAACCTGCACTTTCCTAAACTAGGCTACCTAATTTCATTTTTCACATAAAATGATTTTAACCTATTACTAGTTTGGGTCATCCCCTTCTCTTCTTAAACCCTCTCTTGTTGATTGTGTTCTTCATCCCTTCAACTCTTCTCTAAACCTCAACATTCATCCATGGTATCTACTAGAACATCCAACTCCTCCAAAACCTACTCACCCAAAAGAAGCCTTAAGGTGAATCTCAATTCCTCTAAACTTGGTTCTCCATCTTCTCTCAAACCTAAAAGTGAAGCCTCACCTATTATCATCTCCTCATCACTTTCACCACCACTTGATTCATGTAAAACAAACTCAACTCATGGTACTAACCATTCACATGGTTCTACCTCCTCTTTATTCCAATCAAGAATGAATGAGTTTTCCTCTCCATTCATTTCTAGTCCTCCCTTAAATGTGAATGCTCAACCACAACCTCATCAAAGGATTCCGTTTGTTTTTTAGCCTCTTCCTTTCACTCCACCAAATTCACCCATCTCACCAATTTCACCCTTGGATACCATACCTTCTCCTCATCCTCCTACCTCCAACACTCCTCTCTTGGGTGTTCCTATTTCCCGTTTCTTGGGTGATCCAAACTTGTTTGATTTTTTCATGCACAATGGAACAAATTGTCCTTGTTGCTTGAACAACTTTCACCTCATTGATATCCTTAGGTTGGAGATGATTGGGGATCACATCAAGTTGCAAAGCTTCTTGTTGAACCTATTTTCTAATCCTCCACCTCCTAGGAGATGAATGATGGCTTTTAAAATTAACATGCTTTTCAAAAGAAGGTCAAGCCAAAAGAGGACTATGAATTCAAGACCTAGTTGTTAGCTATATTTGTAGTAGTTAATTGTATTTTTAGTTATTGCATTTCCTTTTCTTTCCCTCATGATTTTCTCATGTGGATGATTTATGGATTTAGTTTTATTTGTTCCTATCTATGTGATCACATTAATTAACTTCAATTTATTTAAAATTGAACCTAAATCTATTACAACCTCTAAAAACATGACTTAAAATTGGACCAAAATGTTATCTAAATATTTTGTCACCCTTTTTCAAGACATTCTTTGTGAATGTGTTGCTTTTATGCAACCCTAGCATACTCTAGTGCTAAAAGAGGTAAATATCCTATATTTGCAAAATTTTGAAAAAGTCTTATTTTTCTCCAAACCCTTCGAAAATCAAGGTTTGCTGTCCACTGGACGCGGTTCCTTAGCCCCCAGGCGGATCCATATCGATATGGAACCAATGGCTATTTTAAAGAACTGCGCATAGTAAAGCCGTTCTTGGCTTATTTTTTGTCTTTCTTTTTTTACTACTGTTTTGGTTAAGATTCTTTGTTTACCCTATTTGGCTAAACATTTCCTAAAACCTTTCTTTTTCATTTCAAATCTTTGCGTTGTCTGTTTTCTTTAAATTCTTCTCTTTTGAGAGTTCTTTTCTTCATCCCTCATAATGCCTAATTCATCCTTTCCTAACCTTGACATTTCTTTGTCACAAACTTCTCAACCTAAAGCTTCTTCTAAGCTTTCAAAGAAACCAAAAATCTCGGTTAAACCCATTTGGATAAAAAAGAACAAGAATCCTCATGATTCTTCTTCTCCAAAATCCTCCCAGAATTCCTCTTTCTCTCTGATTCAATATTGGAATGAGACTTTCTCTATAAATCCAATTACCGGAGAAAAGGAAATTCTTCCACCACCACCAAAATCTTTCAACTCTCATCTACTCAATGACCTATCTTCTTTCCCTAACCTCACTAGGCATTGTGAAAACATCTCTTATCCATTATCTCCCTCTCCACCAACCTCTATTTTTGATGGACCTCCCCCATCTAACGACTTTTTTTTTGCATCATGGTTCCTCGTGTGCTTGTTTTCATTATTAACAATTTGAACTTGCTCATATCTATGACAAGCTAAATTTTCTTAAATTCCTCCTCACTCGACCTCCTCTCAAAGTTTTCGTTCCCGTGAACAAAACTTCGAATGATGCTTCGTCGTCTTTCTTTTCCAACTAAGGCACACTTTGTACTTTAGCTGTTTGAGTCAATAAAACTTAAGCAATCTTGGAAGATTATCACTATTAGAGTAGTTTATGCTTTGTGGTCAATTTTCCATATTTTTTAGCTTTAAATATTCATATTTTGTGTATGAATATTTCTCTTGTATGTTCTTTCATATTTGTGTAATATGAAAGTTATGTGTGTTCTCTTTCCCTCTAATTCTATTTCACACATAGGTTAAAAAGCTGATCATGGTTAAAACTTAAAATTAATTATGGGTGATTCCATAAATTCTAAATTTTAACTCATTGAAATTTTAGATCATCTTTGATTGGTTTGGATGTTTCTTTTCTTCCTTTATTCCACCAATTGAACTATGATGTTGTCAATACACACTCTTTGGACATACTTAGCAAATGCTTGCTTCTAATTAAAGATTTCTTTTCCTTATCTCTCTCAAGTTAGTTAGTAAGTAGTGCACATACATACATTGGTGTTTCTTTTCTTTCTTCTAACCTTTGTGTAGCATGTCACCTTAGCTCATTTACTTGGTGCCCCAAGCAAAGGGGAGTAAGCACCAAGGGGGAGCTACTAGCAAAAGTCCGGTTCTTTTCTTCTTCAAATACTTGTGTTAACCTTTTTGCTTCGACAAAGGGGGAGAAATGATAGTGATAAACTCGTTAATAATTCGAATAAACTTGTATTTTACGTAAATCAGTTTATAGTTTGTCGTACTAAAAAGGGGGAGATTGTTAATGCAAAGCAATGCCTAAAAACATTGTTAGTATTAATTAATCTTTCTTAGTTTTGATCACGACAAATTACAAAGACATTTATTGTCAAACACAATCATAAAACGAATTATCTAACAAAGACTATCATCAAGGTAATAATCATTACACTAACATATCTTAAACATGCTTAGTGATCATAAAAGTGATTAGCCTTAAAACTCACTATTGTAAAATGTAACAAAAGATTTTTAATAAACTTTATTTTTAAGAAAATGTTTTATTAAAATAAAAATGTAAATTTGAATATGGCATATTCCAAATGCCATAAGAATATTCTTTGAAGGTTTAAACAGCCTCAGATATTTCAAATTCACTAAAAGACAAAAGGAAGCGGACTCTACGCTGGTGGTTCCTTCGCACCTACGGCGATTCCTTAACGATAAGGAACCGCGGGCCCTAATAAGGAACCGCGGGCAGATATAGTCGTTGGATGTTTGTCTTATAAATAGTGGATCAAATCTGCATTCTCATCAACCCTTTTTGGACATCTCTTTCAGCGTTCTTTCTCCTATCTAATCCTAGTCATTTGTAAATGATCACTTAATGTGTTAAGTATGTTTACTCATGATTATCCTCTTGATCTCCTTCTTTACCTTGTCCAAATAGAAGATCACTCACACACTTGTGATGTGATTAAAGATGTAGCATTGATGAAGATCACCTTCTCCTAAAGATCTAGTCATGTTCATCATTTGTTTATTTGTGTCTTGTGTAGATCCAATGTATTTGTGAATACTTGGACTAGTTGTGTTCATCCAAGCTATATATGAATACTTGGATTAGAGTTATGTAAATACATTACACATGTTTGTCCTTGGATTTGTGTTGTGTAGATCCAAGCTACATGTGTGTACTTGGATATGTTTAGTTGAGTTGTAATTAGTTGTGTTAGTTCTCACTAAACTATAAAGTGATGTAGTTGTGTCTTGTGAGTTCTCACTAAACTATAAAGTGATATGTAGTTGTGTTGTGTGAAGTTCTCACTTAGCTTCAAAGTGAAGAGTCGTGAAGATTGGTTCTAGATTTGGATTAGAACTCGACATCTAGCCTTGTGTCGGAAAATGGTGAAGTAGGCAACGTTGTGAAGATTGGTTCTAGCTTTGGATTCGAACTTGACAGCTAGCCTTGTTTCGTAAAATGGTGAAGTGGGCGACGTTGTGTAGATTGGTCCTAGCTAAGATTAGGTCGCGACATTTAGCTTAGTGTCAGAAAATAATGTAAGCGACGTTGTAAGGTTTTCTCCGCCAAGAAGGGAGCTTGTGGATATAATGGAAATCTCGAGTAAGGTGTACTCAAGGAGTGGAGTAGGAACGAGGATAGAGTCTCGTTGCCGAACCACTATAAATCTTGGTGTTTTCCTTCTAGGTTGTTTCTTTGTTTACTCATTACTTACATTCATTATCATTATACTTACTACACATTTTTAATGCATTAGAATTGAACCTAATCATTATGCAACTAGCTTTCAAGTAAAAGATAGTTTTATGCACTCACCTAATTGAAAGGAATTTTAATTAGGAGATAAACCGATGAGAAACTATTCAACACCCCCCCTTTCTAGTTTCTACACTAACGTTCTTAGCATAAGCAATAGAAATGACCGAATGAGTAGCACCCGTGTCAAATAAAACACATGCAGCCTGACCGTACATATAAAAGATTCCAGTGATGGTACCTGTAGACTTGTTGGCCTGGTCACCAGAAGTCGTGTAAACGCGTCCACTAGTAGGAGGCGGCTTGGAATCAGCATGTCTATATGTGCCCTCCATCTCGCCCTTGCAGCAGGCCTTCATGCGATGACCCGTAAGGCCACACTTGTAGCATGCGTCACTGTCGCGGAGACATGGCCATGGGTGCCTACGGTTGCAGGTAATGCAAAGAGGGTGAGTATACCCTCCAACAGGTGCCCTTGCTGGCTGGGAGCCTGTTTGGAAAAGTACACATGAGACATGATTTATAGGTACAAAAGGACAATGCGGAAAAATCATAAGATGTAATACCAGTGATACCTGGACGGTTAGGCTGTGAACCTCTTTGGTTCTGGTCCCTCCCGTTACCATGATTCCTGGTAGAAGATTGCTAATGTGTTAGACTTATGAAATATCACATGTAACATAAGGAAATGAGTAAGTATAAGGACCTACTGCTGTTGGAGTTTCCAGTGTTGTTACGGTAAATATCATTACCGCCACTCCTATCTATAGCAGAACGGTCTTGAGTCTGACCATTACCCTTGGGCTGAGTAGGCTGTTGCTGAGTAGCCGGCTGAGACAGGTCCTCAGTATTCTGCCTCTTCTCAGGTCTCTCTGCTTCCCCGAACTCCTCTCTTTCTTGCAGCATCTCCAACTTACGTGCTGCATCGGAAACTTGTGCCACCGTGTTGAAAGTAGCACACACCAAGTTGTTGGCGACCGATGTACGAAGAGCCCATCGAAAGTGGTATGCTTGCTCTTCGGTAGTATCTGCTGCTACGCCAAGAAAACTAGCCAAACGAAGAAAGCACTGCATGAACTCGTTTCTGTTCTCCCCAGCTCTCTGCCTGATTCCGTGGTACTCCCTCTTCAGCTTGTCTTGCTCAGCCTTGGGGAAGAACTGTCCCATCACTAACTCCCTGAACTGAGCCCAAGTCAAACCAGCCACCCAATTGTCACCTCTCTCAGACTGCTTGACTGCCTTCCACCATCCTAACACGTCGCCTTCGAACTTGTAACAAGCCAACTTTGACTTGAAGACGGGGTCACAACCCATTGCATCGAATATCTTCTTGATATGAGCCAACCAGCTTTCAGCTTCAATGTGGCTATCAGTTCTCTGGAAGATCGAGGATGTTGCTTGTTGAATCTCTCCAACCATGTGACCAATGTTGCTGGAGGAGGAGGAGGAGGTACTGGGTGCTGTTGCTGATTGTTGGCAGCCCACCTCAGCCCTAATTTCGTTCCTAAACTGAGGAAGCAAAGCTTGCATCGCAGCTTGGACTACTGCATTGAGTTGTTCCTGCTCGCGTGTGAGAACAATCTGACAACATAAAACAAAATACATGATTAAACTGATCAAACATAAAATATATACATGAAAAAAAATTATACCAATAAATCATGAGAAAAAATTTATGCAGGAAAACTAGTACATGAATGCATGATGCAATTTTATGAAAACTTTTATATGCGCGAGAGTGAACGCCTATGGTCAGTTCACTCAAAACAGAAGACATGGCGAGGGGACGCCAATGGGTCGGTCCCAAAGTTAAAAGTTTCGATAAAAGCACATGCGACTAAATAGGGCCAGTCCTGTACCAACCATTACTTAGTCATAAACCTGCGAAAATGACATATATATATATGAATGCATGAAAACAATGAATGCATGAAAACCGATTGTCAGTTCTAGGAAGACCATAGTGACTACCCACTAATCACATGTCGTGTTTTGAGAGCCTACAGGTTGAAGCCTTGGCTCTGATACCATAATTGTAACACCCTATTTTGATAAATGGAATGTCACGCGTGATTATGGCGTGTCATCAAAGCATACAAGGAAAATGTCTTAAAACATTACATGACCATAAAAGGAAAAACTGGAAACAAACATCGGTACCCTAAAGTATAAGCTCATCACACACAAACATAAGTAGTGTAAAATAAAAGGACTAAACAATGTCCATAGAAATAAGTAGTAAAATGTATGATGAAATGCATAAAGTAGAGAAGGATAGAAATCTTCCTATCCATATGCACGTACGATTAAAGTCTACGAGCGCCCTTGAGTACCTGACGTTTGAGAACATGAAAGGAAAACGGCTGAGCATAACGCTCAGTGCATAGATATACAAGTATTACATGGAATAACATAAGCATATAAGACTAATAGCAGCAAAATATCATAAGTTCTAAGTAATCTGGATTCATGTTCATAAAACTGGTTTTATAGTTTGAAAAGACTTATGTTTCTATGAAAATATGTTTAATTATCCAAATACCCCATATAGGTCATGAGGTTCCACCGTGCATGAATACTTGAAGGGGAGACCTCGTCATACAATTAGAGGGGTTGCCTCTAATTAATTAGTCTGGGTAGGAGGGATCAAGCCCTAGTTAAGGATGCAAGGCACACATCGCATTCACTATGATAATACTGCTAACATGTAACTAGGATGCACCTATACGCCCCACATGATAATATATATAATGGCCAAACTGGAGCAATCACTTTGCCGTGGGGAAGTCATAACACTGGTGCCTCTAGTGTTATGGTTATGGTACCTTCATAACTAGGTGACACTGGTCATGCATGTATACGGCTTAGGCTCTTAATCTAACATAAGTATCAAACATATAAAACAAATACTGGGAAAACAGTTGGATACAGACGGGGAAATCCTAATAAGGAAAGAATGTCCATACTGAAAGGAAGGAAAATCCGTACCTTAATTCTAGTGAACGAAGAAGACGAACGGAAGAGAGTCCTACTTCATTCTCACTAATGCTACATAAATAGTATACGTGTATAAGTATTCTGATTACTGAGTACGTAACTGATTTTATATCATGTCTTAGCTTGTTTTATATGTTCATGTCGTGTTTTACTGATTTTAACGTTATGTTGTGTTTATCATGTATTATGTATATTCTGATTAAGTATTACTTGTATTATTATACTTGTTGTGTAATAATAAGTAACTTTCTAAAAATAGCAGGTTTCCTAAAATAGAAAGTTTCCAAAAAATAGAAAGTTTCCAAAAATAGAAAGTTTCCAAAAATAGATTAACTGCTTAAAAGAGATTACTTTCTAAAATAGAAAGTTTCCAAAAATAAAAAGTTTCCTGAATTAGAAAGTTTCCATATTTATAATTAAGCTGGATTAATATCATAAGTCATGTAGTTATAGTATAGTTTATTAATAATATTCTGTTAATTAATTAAACTATAGGTTATACGATCTAATTAAATATAAGCATGAATTAATTAAATTAAAGTGGACAAAAATACTTAGGTTAAAACATGTATTAATACTATATTGATATAACCTAAGTCATGATTATTAATTAATTATATGTCATGTTTAATAATTAATTAATACTATAGTGTAAAATAAATAAATAAATACTTAGGTTAAAATATGTATTATTTAATAGTAACAATAACCTAAGTTTCATGTTTAATTAAATTAATTATAAGTCATGAATTAATTAATTTAATTATCTTGTAAAAATAATATACTTGTAAAATTAATTAGACTTGTAAAAATATTCATGAACCGAACCCGTGTGTAATCTAATTAAAACATGTCGTGAACCGGACCCGTGAACCCTTGAACCGATCCAAACCAAACACCCCAAAAACAGTGGCAAACCGACTAAGCCGGTTGCCCCTGCTTTCGGTAAGCTGCCACCGGCTGTGTGCCGATGGTCTTGCTTCTCTCGGCTAGCCGCTGACACAACAAGGGTTCCCACCGGCTGTGTGCCGGTGGCCCCCTGCTATGCCGCCTGCTTTCCCCCTTCTAGACCAACCTAGCCACCGGCTGTGTGCCGGTGGTGGTGGTTTGCTGCCGTCGAGACCCATAAACCACAAGGACACCCCCGACGCGAGTCGGGGTGCCTTGTACCTGCTATCGACCGAACGAAAACCACACCAAGACATATGTCTCGGTTGGTAGTGTAAACCAACCGACGCCGAGAGCCTTGAGGCTCTCGGTTTGTGTGGCGGCCGAAACAAACAACCCGAAACAACCCTTAATTATTTATCCCTTGATCCCATGACATGTTTTTATCATGTTTTTATTTAATTACTTGTTCATTTTATGATTAATTAAATAAAAGAAAAAACAAAAGGGTTACGGATTACCAAAACACGTGGAATGAATGCACAATGATCACACGTGTACGCTCTTATGATTTGTTTAATCAAGATCAACCAAACACCCTTGTGGTGTTGTTATGCCGCCGACCACAAAGAGAGAGAAAGAGAGATTAGGGTTTTTGATTTTTGTAAAATCTTCTGTGAATGAAAATATTTTCCCTTTATTTGTTATTTAGTAAAAACAAATGGGCTGGGCCCCTCTCTTCCTTTGTGTCGCGGCTAGTAGGGCCCACCGAGGGAAACCCGAAGCCTTTTTCCCGTGTTTAATTATTACGTGTTCGTGTGTTCGTGTTTACGTGTTACGTTTAATTATTCGTGTTATTATAATTACTTTTACGTAACAATATTTATCGTTTTAATAATATACGTAAATACATAATTATATGTTCGTGATTCTTACGTTCATGATTTCATGTTCGTGATTATAATTATTATTGATAATAATTATCGTGTATTAACATGTACTTAATACTTATCGTATAATTATACGTACATAACTTCTGTAATTTCTAATCATGACACGTGTTCATGCTATAAAAGCAAAGTTTTAATATGTACGTATGTTTTCTAAGGGTACTATTCAGGGTAAAAACGTACGGGTTTTATAATCATCACATGGGCAAAGAAGACCAAATTTTTATTTTCAAAATTCAAATGTACTCAAGGGCAAAATGGGTATTCATAGCTTAGGGTTTTCATATTTTACATGTATTATAGTACCTTCCATCTTGTATTATATAAGCTAGCCGTCTGTGGCTTTAGCTTTTCTTGTTCCAGTTTAATTTTGTAAACTTGATTGATCAAATAGTTTAAGTTTATTTCAACCTTGCAAATCAACTGAGTTCCTTTTATTTATGCTCTCTTTATTTTATTGGTTTTGTTTTTCAAGTTTCATCAAGTAGTTTACAAAGTAGCTGGTTCAAAAAAATGATTTTCCAAAATCTTTGCTTTTGTTATTGTTTCTGCTAATAGTTCACTGTTTCATAAGCTCCTTGCAAGGTGACTTGACAAATCATCTTGCACAAGAGTTTAGGAAGTTGTAGTGTGTTTGTGGTTTATGTGCAGGTCTGAGTTATCTCTCAACACATTCCTTCTCCACTCATTTTCTTTCTGGTTCTGTTGTAGAACCACCAACAAGGACACAATTCACTAAGATCTTGTAATCTTAGAAAATACCAAAAGAAGGCATCAACAGTTGACTAACTTGGCCTGAACAAGGACAAGTCAAGTATGCTTGAACCCTTTTGCATTTTTTTTAACTTATGTGGTTTACGTGTTTTGGTAAAAATTCGTGCTATATGCTCTGTGGTATAGATTTATGATTAGTCCAAGTTCTTTGCACATGATATACGTGTTTGAGATAGTATTAGGTGATTTGATAATGTTTTGTTTTGATTGTGTTTGTTAAAATTTCAAGTAGGGGTGTTTGGATCAGTCTTGTTTGAGCTTTGGGTGACAGCAAAACTCAACCAAGATAACCACCACATCTTTGACTAAGTAATTTTAGTCTGAACCTTTGTTAAGATCTAGTGTCTTAGTTGAAAGATTGAAAATTGCATGTTTGTTCATAAAACAACCATAAATCATAATATCCAGTTTTGTGAGTTTGATTTGGTGTTTGAATGATTGAAATCTTGCATACTGATAGGTTGTAGCATTATTTAGGCATGTTAGTAGTTTGGTTAAGATTTGTGTGCTTACTAAAGTTTATTTTGCAAAAACAAGCTCACCAAAAGTTTATGCCTGCTCTTTTTGTCGTGATCTGATCTGTGGACTCTGAGTATTCTAATTGTGTGAATTGCTGTTTGATTTGTTGTTTATATTGAATCCCCACAAGCCAAAACTTGTGGGGGTGCCCTTTGTTCCAAACAAATCCACCAAACAAGCAAAATTTGAGACCTTTAAAGTCTCTGGTCAAAATACACTGTCAGTGGGAAGCTTTTTCCACTAACTTCATTAACTGGCTTGCCACTACTAGCCTTAATTTCAAGAACTTATTTTCAGCTCTTTTTCAGCTTATCCAGTAATTTATTTGGGTTTTCTTGTTTTTCCCCTATAGTTTAAAGTATTTTAGACTTTTTAAAATTGGTTTGGGATTTTTCCTACTTTTCTTTTATTTTTTATGATTATTTTAAGTTAAAATTGTTTTTGGTCATTAAAAAATAGAATTAATTAGTTAAAAATTTCTGAAAAACAATTTTTAGTTTTTAATTAATGTTTCTGAGGTTTACAAACAATAAATCTTTAATTGGAATTTTTAATAAACTTTTTGAATTTTACATCTTAGTTACATTTTTAGGATCTATTGTAATTTTTTAGAATTTATTTTATTTTCGTCACGTTTTACGATTTTACGTTTTTTACGTCGTAGTTTAATTTTCAACTTAATCGTCTTTACTTTTCACCATCTTTTCAACCAAAAACATACTAATCCAAACATTATTTTATTAATATTGGCACACAACTCATACAGTTCCTTCGAGAACGAACTCACTTGTTGTCTTTAAGGTTTTCCTAAATCGTGAACGTTTAATACTTGCCGAATATACGCTTTTTCCTAAAAGTGTGTATTTTACGTACAATCATGGCTTATCTAGCTTAATATTGCTCGTTTTTATATTTTCTTGACTCCCCAATAGCCAAAAGCTATTGGGGGTGACTTTGTTCCCAACAAAAAGCAAGAAATAAAGACACTGGGAAGAAATTTCCCACTGTTGTCTCTAGCTTCCTAGCCACTGCTAGTACAAATTCTCAACAACTTATTTTTCATCTTTTCCATCTTATTTAATTTAGTTTTGTGGCTTCTTTCATTTTTCCTTGCTTGTTTATCACATTTTAGACTTTTAGAAATTGGTTTAGGATTTTTCCCATTTTTTATTTATCATCATTATTTTAGTTTAAAAATAAATTTTGGTCATTTAAAAATAAATACCCCGCAAATCTAATGATGGACATGCAAGCAGTCCCGCTTATGTGAAGGCTTAGCCAAGTTTGAAGCCTCTCGAATGACTCAGCTAGTTTACTAGACCCTCTATCCGACCCCCTATCAAGTAAGGAGATGATATTATCTTCTTGACTAAAGCCCTGATAGCTGAATGAGTGCTGATATCTTGCTATAGAGAGATGTCAGCTGTGGTTTCTTCCTAGGAGGTGATTTCATCTCCTTTACAGTCAAGCTATTTCATTCCTCTTACTTACCCCATCGCCGAGTAGAATTGATGGCTCGGAAAGATTCTACTTTTTAGGATTAGATAAATATATTTGAGGTTTACAAACTAATGAGACTGCATTTATACATGGTCTCATCGTCCAAAACGGGCTATAAATATACACAAATGTCGTAAAATACCGTGAAATATACTTGTCTTTGCTATTTGTGTGTTTTAGGTTTGGACACGAGAAACGAAGCCGCACAAAGAACCGGGACCAAGTTAGAATTTTCCAAAAAGACCTTGAAAAATTAATGATTGTCAAGAATGGTCCCTAAAGTTTGAAGACATTACTAGAAAGACCTTTGAAGATTAAAGGAATGACAATTTAAGTCCCTTACATCCCATTAGTTAAGAAAGGACTTAACTTTCCAAAAGGGCTGCCAATGAAATAACAAAGGACTAACGGGTTGAGGTCAATGGTTAAAAGCTAACCAGTCAAGGGATCAAACTTGCCAAAAGAAGGAATTGTTTTAATAAAGGGGTTAAAAGGGACCAAAATCGTCAAACAGTTAAGCTCCACTCCTCCACTCACATTCTGCCACATCACCCCACTCAGCCTAATCACCCTCCACCTCACCATCCCACTAACCATTTTCAAACCTTAATTGAATATTTAATTAACGCGCCAAACACTTAACCATTTTCTTAAACCGGATCAAAAGCCATGTTCTTCATCAAGAACACAAATTGAGGTTTTCTTAATAAGTAGTAATTAAACCCTAATCTACTCCAGAATGATGATTAACCTTGGCCTAATCACCTCTACACTTTCAAAATACACTCCACTCCTTTGGTCCCCTCTCTACGTAGAAAGCCATGAGCTTTCTTCCACCTCCAAACAAAAAAGTACTAAAGAATCAACGTCTATTGCTTATTTCTTTCTCCCTACTTCAAAATGGACGTATAAGATAAACTTTAGCCAGCCTTGCATCAACAAAACGCCAAGATCGTCACATGGGCAGTAAAATTCAAAATTTGACAAGGGCACTTTTGTCAATTCATTAGCTAGGGTTTACCTTTGTTTTTCAGCTTTCTAGTATATTCCTGGACTAGTATTTAAGGAGACCTCAACATGTGAGAGTCCCTTGTTCTCAGTTTTTCTCCAAAACCTTGTAATTCCTTTTTCTTTGAATTAATGAAAAGTTGGTATTGGTTGTGTCAAATTCTGAGTTCCATCTTTTTATAGACCCATTGTGCAACAAGTTTGAGCTTTCACTAAGGTTATATAATTCCTTTCTTTACAAGTTGTGTAAAGAAGTTAGTATTCGCAGTTGATAAGCTCAAGTTCTTGGGGCCTCTGTTCTTGTTCTTGTTTTAAATTCGTATCAAAAGTGTTTTTCAAGGTTGTTTTAAGGTTTTGGTTTGGATTTCAAAGAGGTTTTAATGCTTTCAAAGTCAAAGAAAAGGTTTCTTTAAGTTTTTTTGTCTAAATCCTTGGTTGAAAATCAAGACTCAATAGCTAGCTTATTTAGGCTTATAAGGGATCATAGCTCCTTGGTTTGTTAAGACCAAGGGGTAATGAGCTTATAAGGTTGGGTAAGAGGCTTGTGGGGTGCTTGGAAATCACCAAGTTCATTTCACTATACTTGTGCTAACCCACTGTCCAAGGCTTTTGGACTTCGGCTTTCTTTTGATTTAGCAGCTTGGAAGCTGGTGCTTGTTTTGCTAGCACCAAAGCTCACACAATCCAAGGTGTGGAAGTACACCTTGGAGATTTGCCCCTCTTTCCCATTTCTCTGTCAAAAATTTATATGCCATGTGATTTTGTGTTCTATGCTATGACAGTGTGTTCTAGTGATTGATTCTTGTTTATTTTGTGTGTTTGAGTGATTATCAGCTTTGAAGTTGCATGACTAAGGTGTTCTAAACATATAGTATTTGTTAAAATTTGGTTAAAAGCTGTTAAGGGGTGTTTGGATTAGTGTCTAAAAGGGTTTTAGAAACACAAATCTTGTTTATTGTTGCCTGCTCACATAGCCGAGTTGATTTTTGGTGTATATTGTTGGTTGTGTGGATTGTGCTAAGATAGAAACAAGATTTGCATGTTAACCACTTTTCTGTCATCTAAAACATGGTCAGACACATCTGCTAGCCTCAAATCTTCATTTTTTTGAATTAAGGTCTGAACGTTGGTTTCAAGTAGTATTTGTGGTTGTTTATCTCTGCATAACTTGGTTGCTTAATTTGGTAGCTTATTGGTTGAGTTATAGCTTATTGAATCTCACTGAATTGCCAAGTATATCAGCAACTATGCATGCTTCGGATTTTGCTATTGCCTATTGATTTTTTTTTATTGGTTGCTTGTTACTATTTCTTTGTGTCCTACTAAGTGTATTTTGTGTGCTTGTAAGCTTATTGGACAGCTCATAAGCTCAACTGGCTTATTGAGCTTTTCTGTAAAAAATCAAGCAAGGCTCAACCACTGTTGAGTTTTGTTAACTGAATTTTGGACTCAAAGCTTCCTCCAAAACATCCTACATTTGCCTAAAAACAGCTTAACTAGTCCCTAGTATCATAATTTGCAAGTTTGACTTTCGTTGACTTTGGTCAAACAAGGCCACGAGTGCTTATTTCATTATTCCAGCTTATTGGTTCATGAAACAACTTAGTTTTTGTAATAGACCTTGTTTTTCTTAGCTTATTAACAGATTTGGAAGTTTGTAGCTCAATTTGTTAGCTTTTATTAGAAAACTAGCTTTTTAAGATTATTCAGAGTGCCTATTTGCTTCTACAACTTATTTAAGTGTCTTTTTTGGAAATTTTCTTGTTGATAAGTCTTAATTAGTTCATTTAAAAGCTTTTGCAAAAAGAATCAGCTCTTGAAGTGGCCTAGACTCAAAAACGACTATTTTGTCATTTTTGTGAGCTTTTGCTTATTTCAGGCTTATTTCTTGAGCTTATTCTAAATTTCTTTTTACAGCTGTTCTTATAAGTCCAAAATAAGATAGTGTGTTAAATTTCAGCTTATGGCATGCTGTTTTAGCTTAATGGGCTTAAAGGCCCATTAAGAAAAAGCTTATTGCCATTTAAGCTCTGATAAGCTCACATTCAGCTTTTGGGCTTTCAAACTTTTGTGTTTAAAATTGAATTTTGAGTAAGACGGGGCTTTTTAGCTTATTTTGACAACTCTTTAGTTTTTGGGCCAAAAAGCCCATTAAGAATACACTATTTTTAGTTTAGGCCCATTTGGAGGCCCATTAAGGATTTTCAGATTTTCTAATTTTCACTTTTGGCTTAATTAGGTAAAAATACACTACTTTGCAACTTTTTAGAATTTTTTATAAATTTGTGATTTTTTATTATTATTTTATTATTTAATTTTAGTTAAAAACTATTTTTAGGGTTTTTAGTTAGATTTAATGAGTTTAAAAATTTGGAAAAATAATTTTTAGCTTAGTTAAAGTATTTTTGAGGTTTACAAAGTCTTAAATCTTAGTTTGGGCTTTTTGTTAAATTATTTGATTTTTAGGGTTTTAATTAGCATTTAAAAATTAAATATCAATTAATTTAAAAAGTTACAAGAAGTTTTCTTGATTTGTAAACCTTAGATATATTTTTAGGGATTTATTGTAATTTTTTGGGAATTTTTAGATAAGTTTCAATTTTGCCTCGTTTTGCGTCAAAACGCGTTTTTCGTTGTAGTTTAATTTTAACCGTAATTCGTCATTTTCTCATTTCTCATTCTCTCATTATTAATCAAAAACAAGAATTTGACACACACTATAATCCTCCTTGGTGAACGATCTCATAAGGGTTATTAGTGTTTGATTTTCCTAAATCAAATACTTAATACTTACCATATATACGTCTTTTTCCTAAAAGTGTATTTTTACCATAATCATTTTGGCACCGCTGCCGGGAAGGTGCGTTGTGTTGAATTTGAAATTTTTTGTTTTTAATGTTATCTATAAATAGTAATTGTGTGATTAGCACTCTAATCATACGCATTATTATTGTTCGTTTTGTTTTGTGATTATTATTAATATATTGTATTACGTATCACAAATAAATCCAAAGTATCTCCAAATACGCGAGAAATCGCACCTCATTAGCGGGCGTTCCGGTCATTAGTGAGTGTATCGAATTCAAACAAAGAAAAAAGGCAAATTAAATAATTATTTTTATGAAGCTTAATCTCGATAAGTACAAAATATAAGGTGGGTATAAGGCGGTTGTATTTCACAACCTAAGAGAAAAAGGCTCTTAAGTGCTTCGCGCCGCCTCTTTTCCCCCGCTTGATTGTTCGTACTTAGAAAGTGAGGGCTAATTAAGGGTTTGCCAACCAAATTATGATCTACGTATCATATATATTTTCTTGATTTCATATAGTGAACCCTCCTAAACGTTTTGGTGTTCCACCAACATTTTCAAGTCATCGAAGGCTTTCACTTCACGTGATTGCTTTCATTCTTCGAGGCTTTTCTAATCAAGAGTTTGATTCGAGGAGAAATTTTGTAGATTTTTGTCTACGTAATTCACGAGAATATCCAAAAAAATAAAAACAATAAAAAACACAAAACAAAAAAAAATTGAAAATCCACAAAAATCCAAAAAGAATCTTATTTGCTCACCCCCACGTTCTACGTTACGTTTATGCTAACTCGCTCACAAGAGAAACGTGCACGTAGACGTCGTAATCGAAAGGAAGGAACCCCAACTCCTCCTATTGTTGAAGAATCTCCAATTGTCGAACCTGTGTAGAACAAGAAGCCCCCATGGCTAATCGTACTATGATGGAGTTGCTTCAAGCACCCACCGAGAGTTTTGGAGAAGCGATTGTGATTCCCCTATCCTTGCGGATAACTTTGAGATAAAGACAGGTTTAATGTCGATGCTCCAAGCCAACAAGTTTCGCAGACATGAAAAAGACAACCCTTATTATCACATTCGGAACTTTAACCGTCTCCCCGCGACAAGCAAGTTTAAGGATGTTCCACATGACGCGATTAAGATGATACTTTTTTCGTACTCTTTACAGGGACCCGCCAAGATTTGGCTCGAGAAAGAACCACCAAATTCCATATTGACGTGAAAGGATCTTGTGTCTAAATTTGTGAACCAATTTTTCCCGCCCTCTAAGACTACGCATTTGAAAAACGAGAGTCAAGATTTATGTGATACCCCGAACCCAACGTCATTTATTTTACCCTAATTCACGAATATTTTTGAAATTTTTAAGAAATTTCGTTGGTAATATTATTTGACGGTTTAAGTTGAAACCAATGATTGAGGCTCTATTTAATATTTTGACGATTTAAGAAGAACCGATGACGACTACGATACCGACGGATGCCCAAAATTTATCTTTTATTATCGGTTGATCGATATTTGAGTTTTTCGAAGTTTTTATTTTTATTACGTATTAAGTCGATTTGGAACCATATGTATTTTCGTTTTGTGTGCGTTTGAACCATTTAAAAGTATTTTGAGATAGCCGGGACGAACCCTGACACCCGCAAAAATTTAAAACCGACTATGTAGTCGATTCGCGCTCTTTAAAATGGTCGTTTATTCCTAAGGTCAAAAGATAGCTACCTTGTCAAAATTGGTCCCTCCATCTTTTACAAAATAGAAACACAAACACACATACACTCATTTTCACCTCAAAAAGTTTCAACATCTCCCTCCCTCTCTCTGTCTAACCCACGGCCAACCATCACCACCATAGAACCACCATCAAAAATTATTTCCTTGCAAATCTAATCAATCTCCCATGTTTCTAACATCAATTTAACTAAATCCCACCAATAAAATCACACATGCAACAACATTTTTTTTCAAGATTAAATTTTTGATATATTTTGATAAAAACTAGGATTTGATCTAATTCAATCATCGGGTTTGTGTTTAAATATGTTTAGGAACATGGATTTGGAATATTGGAGCTAGGAAAACATTTTCCCATGTTAATTTTTGACCATAAAACCCACGGCCACAAAGGGGGTTTTGGTTTTGGAGTGTTTGATTCTTGATTTTGTTGGTAAGGATCTTTATTTATATGTTTTTATTATTTTTCAATGATTCAATTTGTTGCTTGTGTGGGTTTTGATTTTTGGGTTTTGAAAGTGGATGAACATATAAGTGATTTAGGATGTTTGGATTGGTTTAGGATGATTATTAGATGTTATTAGGGGTATAGGAATGATTAAAATTGATCAAAAAGATGTTTTGATGTTATTTTGAAAAGGGTATTTTAGGTCAGAAACTTTAGGGCTAATTTTCATGGGTTTAGGTCTGAGCTAAGGTTAAGATGATGGGATATTGTTGTAGAGCTTCTTTCCAGTTTCGTTTTGGTATAAGGTAGAGCTTTTAACTCCAAACGAGTCAAAAGTTAAGATATTTTGAATTTTTCGTGTACCGGGAGATGAAAGTCGACTCAATCCGAAATTGTGTTCGATTTTAGGTCAAATCTCGGGGACAATAAGTTGAGTTTAAAAATGATTAAAGGCTGTTCTCAGGCTATATACTTAGAATTTTGAGTCTACTTTGATAATCAAGAGTCGAATTTGTAAATGGTATTGATTAAGAAGGTCAAAATGATTTTACAATGCGAAGGTACAAAACTGTCTGAAATTTGGAGTTTAGTAATGTGACGAGCAGTGGGTCTTAAAAGTGAGAACATTTTATGAAATTTAATATGGGCTATCTACAGGTTGTAAATGAATTTTACAAATTTTCTCATAATTTTTGGTGATGTCTAAGTATAGGAAAACAGCCTGTACATTTGGTATGTACCGGCAGAATTGTAAAATGAGCAATAGTTTTAATAAAGTATAAAAATGAACGTGTCTAGTAAATATAACTTGTTTGGATTTTTGGCGTGAGTTTATGTGAACTTTGAGTGTTCTTAATTATGTACCTACAGTACTTGATGGTACTTGAAGGAGTTGATTCATTACGTGTTTATTCGTTAGGTGTTGTATTTGATTTCCCAGGACATCCTCATCGTCGGTGATTGTCTTCGTCTACGTCTTCGCTACTACTACTATCATTGTTACTTAAGGTGAGTCTATAGTCTCGCTATTTACTTATTTCAAATGTTTTTACCGAGAGCGGGATACATGCTATTTAAATGAAAATGAACATAAGTCATGAATGATTGTTGGACCCGAATGTTGACTTGAATTGTGTTGAGTACCTAGTTGCAAAAGTACCTAAATTCGTGAACTATTAACTATTGTCTTGCCCTTGTGTGGGTTGGAGATAGCCGCTTATACAATTGATAGTAGTATGGGGTTGATGACCCTATCCGAGACGAGAGCTAGTAGGTTGAGTACCCTCTACGGACGGATAACTTGTGATAATAAATAAGGTATAATTGTAACTAATGCCTTTAGAAGGGGCCCTGGTTTCACTTAAATCATGCCAGTCTATGTACGCGGGTGATTGAGTTAACGGATTAGTGTCACGAGCTTAAGCACAATTATTAGCTATTGCTAAAGATAATATCCCTAAATAATCGATTGTGAGTACGACAATGCTATTGAATGGTCATGATTGGTTTTAATACTTATGTTCAACTTATGACTTGATAAACCTATAGATTCGCTCAACCGTTGTGTTGACGATTTTAAGCATGTGTTTCAGGTAATCAAGATTGATAGCAGCAGAGCATGCATGGAGGGAGTTAGTGCTTTATTGGTCTAAAATTTTGGATTTCCTTCCCTTTTTATCAATTATTTATTGTCATGTCTTGGTCAACATATTGTTGTGATTTGGTTGAGATATTTGGGGACAAGTAACGCTACTCTGATGAAACATCATTTTTGGGTTGGAAATGTTTTAGACAATGGTTGTAAATATTCTTTTTGCTTAATTTAAACGTCTCTTTTGAGGTCGTTATCTATGATTGTGTGTGATGTGCTATGAAATAACGCCCAAAGTGGTATTCTGCTGCGTGGTAATTTGGGGGTGTTATAAATTGGTATCAGAGCCACAATTTATAGAGAACTAGGTCGATTTTTGAAAAACCTAAACTATAACTATTGATGTGTCGTAAAAAGTTTTAAAGCATGCAACTACTCCGCATGGCTCCGGTAAGATTTCCTTAGCACTAATTGATATTTTAGATGTATCCCTCAAAACTCCCTAGTATTTAGTAAGTAAATACTATGATAATATATTGAGACATATTTTTGTGTACGTCGAGTACTTAATATCGTAATTTTCAAACATTTATACGACTATCATATATGTTGCATGTAATTGGCATGCGGTCTACATTGCATTACATGGCAACACTGCGTTGTGATCCTATGTGTATGTAGGAATGATTGTATGTATAGGTATGTATATACCATGGTATTTGGAGGCATTGCATGCGAAGCAATGATCCTTGCGTGGTTATCGTACATTTAAAATGCGGTTTTGTTGAGAATTCGGCCTTACCGCTAATTATCAATCTTGATAATTAATTTATTGTTCGAATAATCGAGTGTGAACCTCGTTTGATACTCTAGATACGTAAATAATACTTAGTAACATATTGTATATCGACTAGTTTGATCTCGATTGTCGTTATCGCATTGTGATGTGTCATTCTTGGACATCTTCTTTTGAAACGTAATTTACTTACGTACTATTTTATTTCCTTTATTCCTTATGGGTTTGATATATTAGTTCGCGTAACTATAACATAGCCGAAGTATAATCAGCGATGTATACATCGTAGCAACGAATCATATGTGTATATTATAAAACGTGGTTGAGGCGTGTTACCATTTAATCGTTGTTTACCATTCTACTCGAATTTAAAGATGCGTTTTAAGGATATATTAGCGTTGTGATCAAGCGTGATAGCTTGAAGTTTGGCTGTTTTGTGTTAACTTTATTGTCTATGGTTTTGAGACCCACCCGAATCCAATATCAACACTTATAGCGTTGATATACGTGTTCTCGTTCCGTTTATTTCATTTTGTTTTGTTGTTTCATTATTTTGAATTTAATATTTTACATGACGAGGTCCGACACTTGTGCCAGCTAAATAAGCATTGAATTTTGTTAACTGAATGAATTAATCATAAAGCGTCTTACATATTAAATATATGGTGAATGAAACTTTGGATAAGAATGACCTATGATGTGTCCTGTAACAAGTAAAATTCTTATAGAGATTAAGTGACAAAGTGAAATTATTTTTCCTTCAAACTTAGTTGGTAAATCATAAATAAGTAATTTATATTACTCGTAAAATCCTTCTTTTCATATATTAATGCCTTGATACTAAAAGCTTGTGATGGAACTATCAAAATTTGCTTAATTTAATTTGAAATAGGAGTTATTAATAAAGACTAACGATATGACTATTGAGTATATGTAGCTTTGGGCTTGGTATGAATTATTTTTGGGTCAATATAGCAAACTTTGGCGTATCTTTTAATACAAAAAATGAGTAGAAAAATTGGTCACGTATTTTGGAGCTAGAGACTTTGTAAAAAATGGTTTTATTTTAAACATAAGGTCAAGTTATATTTACGAATGCATTGGTATAGACTGGAACTCGTCACTTGTTGTAGTGAATAAATTGGGATAAAATCAAAATATATAATTTAAGTGAGAAATTCTAACGCTTGAAATGAATTATTAAATGTTGATGGAACACGTTATTTTACTCTGCTGCGAGATGTGTAAATTTTAAAATCACTTGACAATTGGCTAAAGATATAAAATTGGAATTTTCTACATTTCAAAATTATTGAAATAAGCATTTTGATTATTTATTTTATTATTATTATTATCGAGATTCAAGTCTCGACTAAAATCAGTAAGTTGTCTGAGGTAATACTACGTGAAACATCTTTAACGTCTCACTCGAGTCGCGTGAATAAAATATATCATACCAGTTCTAAGAAAGACTTATGTATAATAAAAAGTCAAAGGTTGATTTTTAAGAGTTAATTGGGCTAGTTTGAGTCATGTTGGATACTTGTATATACGTAATAAGACAAGTCGTAATAATAATAATGTAAAACTTTGAAAATTCCTACTATGTACGTTTTTGGTACTTAACATATGAATATTAATGAGATTTTGACACAAGTATGGATATTTTCAAAACTAATGATTTTACCAATTATGATAACCGAGTCACTGAATCCACTAATGTAGTAATTTCCTTGAGATGGTAACTTTTCAGAAATAAAAACTTTGTAAAGTTGAAAAATGACAGAAATGAAGTCTTTAATGGTGTAATACAAATTAAAAATGTGCAAATGGTTGCTTTTACAATATACAAGGTATCATTAATTAGGATATGAAAATGGATTACCCAACACACGCCTACTTGTATATTATTTTATAAAGATGTATATCTAATGTTTTGAGTCACGATGGTTCGATCATATAACATCACTTCTTCGATTTTGCGAGCCTATATCTAAACTTAGGTAGTCCTGTGATTTTTCGTTTTAATATTTTCCATGGTACGAGACCATTATTTATTTTTGAATTGTTACTTCGCTAGTACTTGATAATGAGGCTATGTCACCCGGTGTATTTTTGTCCTCTTCATGGACCCAGTAACTTTTCTCCTTTCGGTTATTGGAACCTAAAATTTGGTGGAATGTGTGTGTAATTCGAGACGATGGGAATTATGATCCTTGTCTTATTTTTGGCGCTCGTGATGATGTTCGATGTCCACTTCATGATTCTATAGATTGTTGTTGTTATTCTGAAACTCTTGACATATCTTCGAAGTATTTTCATTTCAAATGTAGTTAATTTCCGTTGGCAAATATATTGCTCATTTATCTTAAATGATCTCATTGATGTTTGATTTTTACTACTCATTATGCTTGCAATGATCTTTAGTCTAGAACCACCTTACCGTTATTTTTTGAACAATCTGTTTCGAAAATATGTATGAGTGTGTGAAATGTTTCGTTGAACCAAATGCAAATGGTGTCGATTTATTTATTATTTATTTATTTTTCTCATAAAAAGGCAAAGTAAAAGTATGTTTTCAAAGTGGATGAAAAATGTTTGATGTGTTCCTTGAAACGATGGTAACAATATTTTCTCATTTCAATTGATTTAATTATTTTGAAGACTAGGTCGAAAACTTTCATAGTCATATTCGGTGTGTAATAATAATGTTTGTGTCATCACTCGATCCTCTATTATGCACAGCTTAGCTAACTATGCATAATTCGGGAAGAGCCTTGTTTTGTTGGTTGTCGTTGCTTGGTCCTCAAGTATGCATGATCTAGCTAATTATGCATAGTTTAGGAAGGGCAATGTCGTTTCAAATCAATCGGTCATAGTTAAACTAGTTGTGTTTTGATAAATGTTTGGATGAGAATGCTTTTAAAATGGTGGATCCTTATGCAAGTAATCGTATTCTCTTTGATTCCTAAAGACAATTTTTGTATTTTCTTTTGTTCCTTGAAATCTTTTCTTTTGTTTTGCGTTGAATTACTAAGTCACCGAGACAGAGTAATTAAGGAAAATGTTTTTATATGTTGTATGTAATGTGTGAATTCCATCGGAATCACTAGGGTGTTGATGAAATACCAAAGGGGCTCGTACCGATACTGGAAGAAATTTTAACAAAAATAGAAGACTCCCAAAGTGGAGGAGAGCCAAGTTCGAATAACTCTTAGGGAAATGACGAAGACTTCTCCTACATCAAATGTGTTGTACTTTATTTATTTTCTTTTCTCGTTCTTTTGATATGTCAACGACACGCGATAAACTGTTGAAGTTTACCAAATGTGCATCGGTAGTTGGAAGACAATTCCATTTGCCGTCTTCGTTTATTCAAGTGAGGAATCCTCCTTGCTTAACTCGATTTTCTTTGATCATCGATGGTTAAACGATAGATAGATATCGTTGATGTTTTTGTGGTTAACCCTTGCCTTTTTGTGTATTTATGTGGTATGTGATCTAGTCGAGTGATCGTAAGTTGTGAGAACTTGAGACAACATTGTCCAATGATGTCCGATCATGGACAACACGTACCATGTAATATCTTTTAACCTTCAACGACGATGCTTATTGAGATTTTGACTATGCCTGGGACGGAAGTGAGATGGTGTTCTTGTAATATTTTTCTTTTTTGGGTATGGATCCGTATGTGAGCACCCTACAATGTCATATGTATGTATTTTCTTTCTGTATGGATATGCATCCATAGCTAGCAAGCTCGTGAACCTTCTTTAACTTGCAATTTTATTTTGACTGGACTCATCCGAAATCCCGTCAAATATTCTTATTTATTCATGGCTTGGCTGATTAGCAAGCATGAGTTAACTTGATTGAACTTATTTACTTGGCATGGTTTGGATATTTTGAAAACATGTCGTAATGTGGTTGTATGTGCTTCATAACGGCTTTTGTGTTTGATTGGATTGTGATGTCTTCGAAAGAGTTATGTATACATCGAATGATTTTCCGTATCGATGAATTCGTTTTTGACGAACGGTTGTATGTATGTAATATTGCAATAAGGTTATTTTGTACGACTAGCATTAATTACTTAGTGTCGTATATTCTGAACGTTTTCGATGGGGTTATGTGTGGCCCGTGTGATTTTTCTTTATGATTAATTGTTCTTTTTATGAGACTGATTGACTAAGTGAAAGGACGATTCGAATGTTAGAAGACATGCTCCGAGCATGTGTGTTTGATCTTGTTAGTAGCTGAGATCGACGCGTGTCATTGATAGAATCCTTGTACAACAAAAATTACCATGCTAGTACTAAAGCTGCACCTTTCGAATTGTTGGGTGGAGGAAGGTGTAGATCACCAGTTGGATGGAGTGAAGTAAGGAAAAGTCAGTTGAATGGACCTAAAATGATTCAAGAGAATACGGAAAGGATTGTGTAGATTGAGGGTCATTTGTTAACAGCGAGAAGCCGTGAGAAGAAATATATTGATAACCGTAGGAAGTAGTTGGAAATTGAAGTTTAAGACATGGTAATGTTAAAGGTATCGTCATGGAAAGGCGTGAGTCGTTTTGGAAAATAAGAGAAGTAGAGCCAAAGGTATGTTGGACCAGTTGCCTACCAGTTGGAGCTGTCGGATGAACTTCGTGAAAATGATAATACTCTTCGTATGTCGAATTTGAAGAATTGTGTGGCAGATAATGGTTTAGTTACCCTAGTGAATGAAACCTAACAGGACGAAAAGTTGCACGTCATAGAAGAACCAACGGAGATAATGGATCGAGAGGTTAAGAGATTAAAGCAAGTAGAATACTCATTGTGAAGGTGTGATGGAACCCGAGACGTGAACCAAAGTCCACGTCGGAACGTGAAGACCTCTTTAGGAAGAAGTACCCTCATCTTTCTAGTAGTACGAAATGCGAGTATATGAACCGGAGAGCGCCGGGACGTCGCTCCTTTAAGGAGGGGAGGATGTGATACCCCAAACCCAACGTCATTTATTTTACCCTAATTTACTAATATTTTTGAAACTTTTAAGAAATTTCGTTGGTAATATTATTTGACGGTTTAAGTTGAAACCGGTGATTGAGGCTCTATTTAATATTTTCACGATTTAAGAAGAACCGATGACGACTACGATACCGACGGATGCCCAAAATTTATCTTTTATTATCGATTGATCGATATTTGAGTTTTTCGAAGTTTTTA
Source organism: Glebionis coronaria (assembly GCA_025667525.1). Lineage (NCBI taxonomy): Eukaryota > Viridiplantae > Streptophyta > Magnoliopsida > Asterales > Asteraceae > Glebionis > Glebionis coronaria. The sequence continues at coordinate 188,011,363 of CM046879.1, read as the reverse complement.
TTTTTATTACGTTTTATGTCGAGTCGGAACCATATGTATATTTGTTTTGTGTGTGTTTGAACCATTTAAAAGTATTTTGAGGTATCCGGGACGAATCCTGACACCCGCAAAAATTTAAAACCGACTATGTAGTCGATTCCCGCTCTTTAAAATGGTCGTTTATTCCTAAGGCCAAAAGATAGCTACCTTGTCAAAATTGATCCCTCCATCTTTTACAAAATAGAAACACAAACACACATACACTCATTTTCACCTCAAAAATTTTCAACATCTCCCTCCCTCTCTCTGTCTAACCCACAACCAACCATCATCACCATAGAACCACGATCAAAAATTATTTTCTTGCAAATCTAATCAATGTCCCATGTTTCTAACATCAAGTTAAGTAAATCCCACCAATAAAATCACACATGCAACAACATTTTTTTCAAGATTAAATTTTTGATATATTTTGATAAAAACTATGATTTGATCTAATTCAATCAGTGGGTTTGTGTTTAAATATGTTTAGGAACATGGATTTGAAATATTGGAGCTAGGAAAACATTTTCCCTTGGTTTATTTGACCATAAACCCCACGGCCACAAAGGGGGTTTTGGTTTTGGAGTGTTTCATTCTTGATTTTGTTGGTAAAGATCTTTATTTATATGTTTTTTATTATTTTTCAATGATTTAATTTGTTGCTTGTGTGGGTTTTGATTTTTGGGTTTTAAAAGAAGATGAACATAAAAGTGATTTAGGATGTTTGGATTGATTTAGGATGATCATTAGATGTTATTAGGTGTATAGGAATGATTAAAATTGGTCAAAAAGATGTTTTGATGTAATTTTGAAAAGGGTATTTTAGGTCAGAAACTTTAGGGCTAATTTTCGTGGGTTTAGGTCTGAGCTAAGGTTAAGATGATTGGATATTGTTGTAGAGCTTCTTTCTAGCTTCGTTTCGGTATAAGGTAGAGCTTTTAACTCCAAACGAGTCAAAAGTTATGATATTTTGAATTTTTCGTATACCAAGAGATGAAGTCGACTCAATCCGAAATGTGTTCGATTTTAGGTTAAATCTCGGGGATAATAAGTTGAGTTTTAAAAATGATTAGAGGCTGTTCTCAGGCTATAAACTTAGCATTTTTAGTCTACTTTGATAATCAAGAGTCGAATTTGTAAATGGTATTGATTAAGAAGGTCAAAATGGTTTTACAATGCGAAGGTACAAAACTGTCCGAAATTTGGAGTTTAGTAATGTGACGAGTAGTGGGTCTTAGAAGTGAGAACTTTTTATGAAATTTAATATGGGCTATCTACAGGTTGTAAATGAATTTTACAAATTTTCTCATCATTTTTGGTGATGTCTAAGTATAGGAAAACAGCCCGTACATTTGGTATGTACCGACAGAATTGTAAAATGAGCAATAGTTTTAATAAAGTATAAAAATGAACGTGTCTAGTAAATATCACTTGTTTGGATTTTTGGCGTGAGTTTATGTGAACTTTGAGTGTTCTTAATTATGTACCTATAGTACTTGATGGTACTTGAAGGACTTGATTCATTACGTGTTTATTTGTTAGGTGTTGTATTTGATTTCTCGGGGCATCCTCATCGTCGGTGATTGTCTTCTTCTACGTCTTCGCTACTACTACTATCATTGTTACTTAAGGTGAGTCTATAGCCTCGCTCTTTACTTATTTCAAATGTTTTTACCCGCGAGGGGGATACATGCTATTTAAATGAAAATGAACATAAGTCATGAATGATTGCTGGACCCGAATGTTGCCTTGAATTGTGTTGAGTACCTATTTGCAAAAGTCCCTAAATTCGTGAACTATTAACTATTGTCTTTCCCTTGTGTGTGATGGAGATAGCCGCTTATACAATTGATAGTACTATGGGGTTGACGACCCTATCCGAGACGAGAGCTAGTACGTTGAGTACCCTCTACGGAGGGATAACTTGTGATAAGAAATAAGGTATAATTGCAACTAATGCCTTTAGAAGGGGCCCTGGTTTCACTTAAATCATGCCGGTCTATGTACGCGGGTGATTGAGTTAACGGATTAGTGTCACGAGCTTAAACAAAATTATTAGCTATTGCTAAAGATATTATCCTTGAATAATAGATTGTGAGTATGACAATGCTATTGAATGGTCATGATTGGTTTTAATACTTATGTTCAACTTATGACTTGATAAACCTATAGATACGTGCGGTGGGCTCAAACCCCGTGGATTAGTCGGCCAATGAGTCGGAAATCACGGTTACCAAAAAAAAAACCTATAGATACGCTGAACCGTTGTGTTGACGATTTTAAGCATGTGTTTCAGGTAATCAAGATTGATAGCAGCGGAGCATGCATGGAGGGAGTTGGTGCTTTATTGGTCTAAAATTTTGGATTTCCTTCCCTTTTTATCAATTATTTATTGTCATGTCTTGGTCAAAATATTATTGTGATTTGGTTGAGATCTTTGGGGACAGGTAACGCTACTCTGATGAAAACATCATTTTTGGGTTCGAAATGTTTTAGATAATGGTTGTAAAAATTCTTTTTGCTTAATTTAAACGTCTCTTTGAGGTCGTTATCTATGATTTTGTGTGATGTGCTATGAAATAACGCCCAAAGTGGTATTCCGCTACGTGGTAATTTGGGGGCGTTATAATTTACTTAAAATCCTAATGAAAGTTTTTCAATGGCTTGGGAACGATTTAAGGAAATTTTACTTGAAGAATATAGAATGGATAATTCAAAGCGTGGTCTCATTCCTATGCAAGTGCAATGTGACTTATATAAGACACAATGTGCTACTACATCTAAAGAGATGAAGCATATGCAAAATGTTCGTTATGTTTCAGCTATAGGATTTATTATGTATATTGTGAGGTGCACAAGACCTGATGTTTCGTTTGCGCAAAATATTACAAGCCGATTTCAGCAAATCCAGGTGAGAGTCACTAGACTGTTGTGAAAAATATTCTTAAGTATTAAGACATACTAAGGACACATTTTTTGTTTTTGGTGGAAATCGTGAAGCTGAGCTGCAAGTTAATTGTTATTGTGATGCTGGATTTGAAACCGATAGAGATGACACTAAATCTCAAACTGGGTATGTTTTCGTTTTGAACGGAGGCGCGGTAGTATGGAAGAGCTCCAAGCAAAGTACTACTACACAGTCTGCCATAGAAGCCAAATATATCATTGCTTCTGAAGCTGCAAATGAAGCTGTTTGGATGAGGAAATTTGGACAACTTGGCGTAGTTCCTACCAAATAAGAACCTATTAAGATTTATTGTGACAATTTAAGTGCAATCATCATTGCTAATGAACTTGGAGTTCAGAAAGGCGCCAGACACTACCAAAGGAAATATCACTATGTTCGTGAATGTATCGAATTGAGTGAAATCAATCTAGTTAACGTTCACACAGATAATAATCTAGCAGATCCTTTTACGAAGGCTTTACTTGGTAAAAAGCTTACTCAACATGCTAGAAACATGGTACTTCACCGTGCTAGTAGTTTCATGTAATCTCTTTTAGTATTTGGATAAAGGATATTGTTAAACAATATTTATTTTATGAATTGAAGTATTATATATGTTCGTTTTCTTTAATATTTATTGGTTCTACTTTTTCATGTTTAAATCCTTGAATAATATGTTAATTTGTTTGTGCAATGTTGCCTGGAAACGTTACTTGCATTTTTCGGTCTCGCTTTGTTTTGATTACGACAATATATAAAAACAAGCATTTACGAAAACAACGAAAAACAAATTCTTGAGTTCAAGTATTTTTCATTTCAACCATTATCACTTAAGGTATGAACAAACAAGTTTTCATCTTAAGTAAGTGATCAAGGATTTTAAGTTTTCTTAAAAATCACGTTTTATTAAATGTGACAAAGTTTTTTATTAAACTTTATTTTTAAAAAAATGTTTTATTAAATTAAATATATTTGAAAATTTGAAAATGGCATATTCCATATGGTTTAGGAATGTCCCCCGAGGAAAAATATTCCACCAGATGTGACTACCCCACTAAAATACAAAAGGGCACAGATTCTACATCCACGGTTCCTTAAATGCCTATGCGGATCCTTATCGATAAGGAACCGCGGGCATCAATAAGGAACCGCGCCTAGAAATAGCCGTTAGGATTTTGTCTTATAAATAGTGGACCATTCTCAGATTTTCTCCTCAGCTCTTTTGCACATAAATTTTCAGATTCAATCATACTTCTTAAATCATTCAAAACCTTGGTTATTTAGTTGATTACTACTTGTTTATAGTGAATCTTTCTCCTCCCATCTCTTCCTCTCCAAGTGCAAAGAAAGCACTTTCATCCTTGAAGTGTTGAGTCTACCTCAAGATCTATTGAAGATCAAGTTTTATTTATTCATTCTTGTGTCAGTGTTGTGAAGATCCAAATAGTTTTGTTTATTTGGAAGTTGTGTATGTAGTGTGGTTAATACTTAGTCCTTAAAGTATATTGGTGTAGATTGATCCTAGCTAAGATTAGAGCTCGACTTTTAGCTTAGAGTTGGAAATTGGTTAAGCGACGTGTACGGTTTCTCCACCGTAAGGAGCTTGTTGATTAGTGAACTCTCGAGTAAGGAGTACTCGAGGAGTAGAGTAGGAACAAGGAGTGAGCTTCGTTGCCGAACCACTATAAATCCTTGGTGTTTGGTTTGATCTTTCTTTTCATTATCTCTTTACATTCATTATTCTTTACTTGCATATACTTGTGATTATTAGTTTAGTTGCACTATCCCTTGTCCATATTGTGTATAACAAGATTTCACATATTTTCTCAAGTCTATGTTTTTGAAAAGGATTTTTGAAAACCCTTATTTAACAAGTAAATTTAAGAAACTATTCAAATCCCCCCCCCTTCTAGTTTCTACAATTGGTATCAGAGCGTGGTTGCTCAAGTGTTTTTAAAATATATTGTATTTTAAAACTTGAATCGATATATGGATTCTAACAAGTACCTAGAAGGGCAATCTATGCAAAGACCACCTCTTTTTGAAACCGATAGTTTTATTTATTGGAAAAATAGATTTGAGACTTATGTGAAATCAAAAGATTTAGATCTTTGGCATGTTATTACCAATGGTGACTTTTTGCCTTATCAATATAATGAAGTTTCTAAAAAGAAAGAGTTAGTCACTTTTGAAAATTTATAACGATGACACTAAGAAGAAACTTGCTAAAAATAATGAGGCTAAAATGGTGATTTATAATGCTTTACCTAAGAAAGAGTATGAAAGGATTTTCATGTGTAAAATCGCTAAAGATATTTGGAATACTCTTTTAGTAATCCACCAGGGTAATAGCAAAGTCAAAGAAAGTAAAATCGATCTTCTTATTCAACAATATGAACAATTTTTCATCTTAGAAGATGAAATGATTGATAGTGCATTTTTTAGGTTTAATACTATTATTACTGGTCTAAATGCACTTGATGAAGGTTTTTCTTGCAAGAAAAATGTTAGGAAGTTTCTTAGGGCGTTGCATCCAAAGTGGAGAGCTAAAGTCACGGCAATTGAAGAATCAAAGGACCTTACTACATTATCACTTGATGAACTTATTGGCAACTTAGAATTTCCTGAAATGATAATTTTAAAGGACAAGGAAATGGTGAAAACCAAGAGTGAAAGAAAATCTCTAGCACTCAAAGCAAAGAAGGTGCAAAGTGATCATGATAGCTCTTCCTCGGAAAGTGATGATGAGGAATATGCTATGGCGGTTAGAGACTTCAAGAAGTTCTTCAAAAGGCGAGGTCAACATGTAAGACAACCAAGCAACGACAAGAAAGTCTTTTCCAAAAACCGATTTTTCAAGAATGACAATGGTGATAGGAAATGCTTTAGATGTGGTAACCCAAATCATTTCATCGGTGAATGTCCCAAGCCATCCCACGACAAGAATAACACAGCTTTTGTTGGTGGTTCATGGAGTGAAAGTGGTGAAGAATGTGACGACAATGCTAAAGACGAGAAGTGTCTCATGGCTCATTCTTCCAAAGAGGTAAATTCCAAAACCGAATATTATAGTAATGATAGTTCTTCTCTAGATGATTTAGAACTAGAAGGTCAATATAACAACCTATGCAAACTTAGTCTAAAGTTCATTAAAAAGAACAAAGTGCTAAAATCAAATAAGAGCAAGCTTGAAAATGAGATTAGTGAGCTAAGAGACAAATTAGCTAAGCTTGAGAAAAATAAAGAAGTTGATTTAGGTTGTCTAAGTTGTGAAGGTCTTAGACAAGAGAATGAAGATCTCAAGAGCACCTCCAATAACTTGGAAAAGTTCATGAAAAGTACTAGTGCTCTTGATGATATGCTTAGTAGGAAAATCCATTATAGGGAAAGACTTGGATTGAGATTTAACACTAATGAAGCATCTACAAGTGAACCAAAACAAGTTAGGTTTGCAGAAAAACGTCCCTCTCCCTGCGGTGCTCCAAAATATGGGGCAGTTCCATATCAATATGGAACCGCAGGTTGCATTAAGGAACCGCGGACAGAAGACGAATTTTGTGCAAAATTATCAACTTTCTGAAAAGTCCATTTTAGGTAAAGGGCCAAAACATCTTGTTGTTAACAATGTTAAATTACCTATAATTGATAAAAAGGAACTTGATAAACTTTAAAAGCCTTTATGTAAACCCCTAATGGGAATGAGAAATTTATTAAGACAATCATCTATTCCTCCAAGAGTACCTAATGATTCAAGCCCTAGAAGTAGAACACCAACACCTAAAAGGAATGATCACTCTAAGTCAAGATCTAGAAGTAAAACACCAACACCTAGAAATAACAATAACTCTAGGTCTAGATCAAAGACTCCTAAGAAAAACAATGGACATCAAAATGCTCATATGATTTGGAATAACTTTCAAAAATGTTTTTCTCCGTGGGCATGGGTCCTCCATTCATGCATCCCAACCAAATGTAAGGGATGTTTGGAACTAACAACTTTGGACCCATGATATATTGGTGACCAAATGTTGGATCTTGTGTGTTGTTACCTAGATATGCTTGGGAATCGATTTGGAGCCCGATGAGTGGATTAAAGATAGTGGTTGTTCTAAACACATGACGGGTAATCAGAATTTGTTCTCATCCTACAAAGCATATTATGGAGGTAACGTTACGTTCGCTAGTAAGCTACGTGGTAACATCATTTGCAAAGGTACGGTTTCTCTTGAATCCATGACCATCGTAAATGTTGAACACGTAGATAACCTACGGTTTAACTTACTAGGTATAGGTCAAATTTGTGACAATAAGTGTAAGGTCATCTTTTTGGAACATGATAGTGAAATCATAAAAGATGGAAAGATTATTAGAAAGGCTGTTAGAAAGCATGGGCTTTATGTCATGAAGGTCAATAGGAAGTCAAAGGACAACTTATGTCTAGCGACTTTAGATGATAGTTCTACTATTTGGCATAGGAGATTAGGTCACGCTAATATGCGTTTAATTCAATCTTTAGTCTCCAAGGAGTTGGTAAGACATCTACCCAAGATTAAGTTTGATAGTCACTTTTGTGATGCTTGCAAAGTGTTGATACAAAAGTTGGATGGATCGAGCTAGACCCGAATTAAGCTTAATTCGGGGTCTTGTGGATTCCGGCTCTTGCACCAAGTGAAACTTGTTTGAAGACACTGCACACTAAAGAGACACCGTTAGGCTTACCGTGGGCACTTATCCCATGATCAGACCCCGGCGTGAGAGTAAGTAATCGGTTTGAGTATTATGCGAGGGTTTAGAGTATTGTGTGTATCGTACCTTTGTGGAACCTATGGGGTTCCTTTTATACCCGAGAGAGTCCTGGCGGGGCTCTCCTACTTTTGCGGCCAAAGGAAGAGATAATGACCCAGAATAGCTTGATCCTTATCGCATAACCAAGGCAAGTGTATATCTCTTCCCTTTAGGCGAATATATCCATATGATAGATTATATTCTTGTCTAATCATGTCGCAGTGCAACGAAGACATAGCTAAGTAATAAACCGTATGTGCGACAACGACTTACTGGGCCTCCTGGGCTGTGCGCGCATAACATAAGTATTAGTCAATTCCTGATGGATACGGGTAGTACCCACGAGTCGGACTATCCAGCCCGATTAGGGACTATACGTCATCATGTCCCCCCAGTCTAGTGGTCGCAGGTCTAACCACGGCTACTAGACTACTAATCTCGAAGGCCCTTTCATAGAAACACGACATGCAAAAAAGAAGTTCGTGTATAACGTTAATGCCAACGAAATGACTTTGAATGTGCCCGCGAACATGCATCCACGTCATACACCAGTAGTACCAACCCACTTTGGGAACTGGGAAAGGCATCAACCACGTCAGACGATCCAACTAATTAACTCCGTAGGATGAACTAATCCCTTAGACACACTGTAAAGTGGATATAATGCAGTTTGATTGACCTTCAATCTTCTTCACATAACTTAAAAAAAACGAGAAACAATCATTCGAGCAGAAAGAATCTTCAAATTAACATCCAGCTTAATTATCTTGAGAAGAAAAAATGGTGGCACAGTTATTTGATGTGAAATCACACATTTTTGAACAAGAACTTTCAAATTTCTCCACAAAATATCACATTTTTGCAGATCTCCATCCGACTATGCCTGATCCACAAGCACATATAGGAAGCTTCCTTGAGGGAAAAATTGGCGTATACACCAGGTTTTTCGAGTTTGACAACAACCGTATACCACTAAGTCGCTTCCTAATCGACGTGCTAAGCTACTACGGTATACATCTGTCTCAACTTCACTGCATTGGCGCAGCGAAGATCTCTAATTTTGAAATAAACTGTTTATTGAAGAATATTGACCCAACCATAAATTTGTTCCGTGCCTTCTATCTCCCCTCTTGGATAAACGGATGGATATCGTTCGCCAAATGTCCAAGCCAATTGCAATGCTATAAAGTTAAAACAAACTCTTTGAAGAAATGGAACAATAAATTTTTTGGGGTAGACAAGGTTGTATTCCCGTTTGACTATGATTTCATCACTCTCGATACCATGATGAAAGATGACCGCCCAATCCCTGGTACTTATAACGAGGAAGATGCGTAGAGAATAGACGCCGACCGCATACCAATGCAGGAGTATCCAGAGGCGTTACTATACGCATTATGGCTGAGTCATCATTCTACTCTACCTGCAAATCACCTCCCGTAGTATTTTTACAAATTTGATCACGGTAAAAATCCCTTTTCTTATTTGTTCAAGCTATAAAATGCAAATGTGCTATGTGTATGTTCTCATACTGCCTCTTTATTCTAACAGAGTTAACTTATACTCAACTCGTGCAGCGCGAGCACCCGTTCGATGTGACCATGCGTCCTCGACCTCTTACACCATTTGAGCTATCTAATGGATGGCGCGTTGGTCAACGTACCGTAGCACTTGAGTTTCCTTCTCCTTTAACCAGCGGAGGTACAGAGAGGATGGTCGCACTGAATGCCACTCCTATTCGGAGCATGCCGTGTATATTGGAATCCTCATCTGAAGAAGCAGATCCGTCAAGGGAGAGAGAACATAGCCGTGAGAACATCCCGCGCGCCGGCCCTTCTGAGGATATTATTCCGGTCCCTATATACAGAAGGTTACCAGGCTCCCCAATAGACCTATTTCCCAAGAGGAGTAGGTCACGGGTGACTAGACCGCGCGCTGATCTCGCCGCATGGGGTATGCTCACAAGGCCACGTGAGCACAGTCTAGATCCGAGATATGGATATCGTAATTTAGTAGTTCGAGCTTCTGATAATGTCAATAAAAAAATTACCTCTTAAGATTTTTATGGTATCTAATGCGCAGGTTATGTGTCGTGGTAACCAAGGCTGATGCGAGCACATCCAACTCCGAGAAATTCCTTCCTCCTGGAAGTATAAACACTCCTGCACGCTGAATAGAATACTTGATTGTAAGGACTTCCACCAACATCTAACCCCTCATGGACGTGCCCGACTTCTTGACGAATTGTCTGACGAAATGCTTATGAGAGAGCTATCTATAGGTGTGTCACAGGAGGTAACGTTGGCTTCTCATCTGAAAAAGAAGATTTCATGTCTTTCGAAGCGCCTGGCTCAAGTGTCCTTGAAAATGACTCAAGTGACAAAAGAAAAAGACCACGAGCTTGTGTGCGCCAAAGTTAAACTAGCGCGTCTGCGCGGCGGGTCTGGTATAAATGCCGGATCCATACAATACTTGGAAGATGAGAAGGCATCTTTATCAGAATCTATAGATTGAGAGCGCCGCCTTCACGCAAGACAGGAGGAGGAAGATCGCTGTGTCATGTTCAAGCTTGAGGAGGGAATGAGATTCCTTACTTCAAATTGTGATAATTTTGTTGCCAACTTCCAATAAGATATGGTTAAGAAAGTAGCTATTCTGAAGTGTATGAGTACCAATTTTGATGAGGAGCTATATCCGCACCTAACGACAGTGCGCGCGGAGAAGCAATGGCTTGTTAGGTACGGTCTTCCGCTGGCTGCCAAAGGTGCTTTTGAGTCCCCCAACATCAATAGAGCATTTCAGGAAGTTTTTGCTTCTTCCCAGTTATTAGGGAAAAGTATTGCCATGGAGCGCGCTTTCAAACATGGTATACTGACCGGACCCTTGGAGGGTAGTGCTATATATTCTCGCTATGCCTAAGAAGGCTTCGACGCCGCATGTAAAACCCTCATAAAAATCCCTAGAACATTACGTACATGAAATTACATATAAATTAAAAATTATGATTGACTTAAATACGACACGTATTGAGAACGTTTGATATATTTATTTCATATATTATTTAAGTACGACAAGTAACTAAGTATATTATTATTACTATTAATATACAACATGTATTCACGTATAATAAGAAAAACCACCAAAATAAAATACACAAACGCGCGTACGTATTTAAATAAACGCGAATATACACGAATATGATTATGTATGTGATTAAAAACGATAAGTAATTACGAATATAATTAGGTACGTATAACATGCCAAATGATAATGATAGAAATTTACGACATTTAAAACACGAATACGCGTAGTTTTAATTAGTCGCGAAAAATAAATTAAAAAAAGAAGAAGGGGTTTTGGGCCGGTTGTTTGGATAGGAAAAGAGAAAGGGAGATGGGCCGAGGCCCATGTGTGTTACAAACCGCCTCAAAACAAGAATAAAGGACGGGGAGGAGTTGTTTTTTGTTTGGTCGACATAAAATAACAAAACAGAAACCCTAGATACTACACAAAACAGGTCGATCGTTATTCTTTTTCTTCTTCTCCCGGATGTCGTCGTTTCATCAACAGAAAACAAAAAAAAGGGTCGCGGATCTTAATCAAGATCAGATTGTGTTCGTGATTCGTTTCCTAAAACCCTAAAACATGTAAGTAAACCCTAATCTTGTTTTTATATTTTCCCTTCTTTTAATTAATCTAAGATTCGGGGTTTAGGATTTAAAAACATGTTAAATTACAAGTTGAATTAAGGGGGTGTGTGCATTTTGGAGCTGCTGTGTTCAAATGGCACACAAACCGAGACCATTCATGGTCTTGGTGGTAAACTATGTCCACCAGCCACAACCCTTCATGGGTGATGGCTTGGTTTTGTGCTATCGGTGGTTACTTATATATAAGACAGTGGCTAATTAATACATGCCAGTAGGTAGTTATAACCAACAGCATAAACAAGAGGGGTCTAGGGGATATCTTGGATAACACAGCAGATTAAGATATTAGACATAACTAAGGAACAGGATATTGGACAAAACAGTAATCACATGTCGGACAAAATTGGATATTATATATTGGACAACACTGGTTGATAGTTTTCGTAGTTGTTTTGTTTAGTGCGACCGAGTGTAACACCCCAAAACCGAGGTCATTATTTTATCCTATTTTACGCATATTTTTAAAATTTTTGAGAAATTTTATCTTAAAATTATTCGACGATTTAAGTTGAAACGGATAAACGAGGTTAAATTTTTACATTCGACGAATTAAGAAGAATCGGTAGTGATCGCGATACCGACAGATGCCCAAAATTTATAATTTATTATCGATTGATCTATATTCGGAATTTCGAGCTTTTTATTTTTACTTACGTGTTAAGTCGAATCAGAACCATTTTTATATTATTTGGTGTGAGTATAGGCTTACAAATATGTTTTAGGAAGCTGGGACGAATCCCGACTCTTGCAAAAATTCAAAACCGACTAGTGAGTCGATTCCCGCATTTTAAAATGTGTCGTTTAAGTTTACAAGAGTGGTCCCTCAAATTTTACAAAAAGGAAGAGAAGGGAAAAACATACATCATTTTTCATTCCAAAAATTTGCCTTCCCCTTTTCTTTCTCTCTTGTAGCCGTCGCCACCCATCACCATCATAGCACCACCATCAAAACTTTTTCTTGTGTTTTGGAAGAAAATAATTCCAAGACCACTTTCTATTTCATCTTTGTAAGTCTTCTTGTTCATTAAAATCAAACATGCAATAACTTAAATTCTCCAAAAAATATTTCTTATGAACAAATGTGTTTTGATTGGTTTTTCTTGAATGCATATTTTAATTGGGTGTTTATAAACATGGGGTATTGATAAATTAAGCTTGGAATCAATTTCTTTTTTTTATTTTGATCTTGAAACCCACGGCCCAAAAGGGGTTGTTTGTTTTCCTTTATTTTGATCTTAATTTGTTATGGGTTTATGTTTATAACCATGTTTATGATGTTTTTAATTTGTTTAAACACATTGCATGTGAAGTTTTTGAAAAGGGTTTTTGTGAAAGATTGTTCATCCAAGTGATATAAGATGATTAGGGTGTTTTAGATTGTTCATATAATGATTGAATAGGTCTATGAATTGTTAGAAGTGATTGAAATGGTGATTTGATAGGAGTTTTAAAGAGTCTTTTTTAAACAGATTGTTAAGGCAAGTTTTGTTGATCCCAAACTTAGATCGATTTAGCTTTATGTATACGAGATTAGATCAAGTAATACACTTAGAGAAACCTTTGTATATGCTTATGATAATCTAAGTGTTATGCGGAATTAACACTTAAACAAGAACATACAATGATATAAACAAACTTTCACTTTGATTAACGATATCAAACTTGCTTACAATGAAAGTAGTTTATGAATGAAAACTTATATGAAACATTAACCTAAAGGTCTTCTTTTATAGACATAAGAAGCATTGTACAATAATCTACGTATCAGCTATTCTAGGTAAAGATAAATATAGAAAATACATTGTTGTTCCTATCTTTACTAGAAGTAATCTAGAATACAATAAACGCGTAGAGTATATCTTCCCATCAGTGCTTGTCTTCAATGTGTCAACGCTTGACTTTATCTTGTCAACGCTTGAGCTGTCAGCGCTTGTTTTGTTCTTCTCAACGCTTGTTTTACTCTTGTCAGCGCTCAAGTGATCTGGACTTAATTTATTCCCAACAATCCTCCCCTAAACTTGATATCCACTCTTATGATCAAGTTGTGAGACCCCCAAAATCTGATAGGGAACAACTAGGCAACGAGGGGGGTAACACGTCATAGTACAAGAAACAATGAATTACAGTTGACACAAAGCTGACATAATAAAAGCATATATATCATATCATAAATGATCAGAGTTTTAAACATAGGTCCCATAGTTTTATATGCGGAAAGATATATTATTTCATCATGATTTATAATATAAAGTTGCCCAAAAGATATAATAAATTTCTGACAGTTTATACTAAAACCAGTCTTTTAAAAGTATCACAGAAATCTCCAAGCTGCGATAATATCCTGCGGGCTCCCATCCAAGCAAAGCTAAGTAATAATACCTGAGATTAAACATGTAAAATCGTCAACACAAAGTTGAGTGAAATTCATAGGTTTAGCAATAAAGGTGTGGAACACAAGCATTCATTTGTAAAACAAGTAAATAGAGAAAATGGTTATGATCATTAACCATAGTCTGAAACCAATATTATTGCTGTTTAGTTCATGAACCGAAGCTTAACTCAAAGTAAGTTCCTCTAGGGAGTATTCAGCCTAAATACTCAAGTATAAACAAATGTAAGTGTGTCAAGGTAATCGGGACGGGGATTGTCAATCCCGATGGATCCACCCACAACATTCGCGCTTAGCGCAAAGCATACGGGACAATTAACGGTTCATAATCAAGAGAGGAAACTTAAGGCTATTAACTATAAGCAATAATATCTATGAAAACTGTTGGAAAGCATACAAGTCTGAATAGCATACAAGATCTGGATAGTATACAGTTTTTAATTGGATGTGTTCCACCATGTAAAATCTCACCCCGCGTTTAGAAACAATGTACAAGTAGTAAAAGGGGATATGAACTCACCTTTAGTAAGTAATCACAAGGTAAAAGGGGCTGAGCAAAAAGAAGTCTTCACGGACCTATGCAATGGTGACGCGTAATAAGAATGCGTTCAATGAAGCAATAACGTTTTAGAAGTGGTGGGACATAGTATGACTAGGTAACTTGCGTGCGATGGAGAGACCTAAGCTTAAGTTAAAATTTTGACCCAACACCTTGAACCTACTGTAATAACCTAATATCAACCTTGTATGATGGTCCAAGCATTTATGTGTGGGTTCCAAACATGTTTAAGACTCGGTTTGAAAAACCAAAACAAGGGACTGCATTCAGTTTTCTGAAAAAGGATGAGAAGATTTGGTCATATCTAAAAATCTATAATAGTACAGGAGGTGAAATTTCTTGACATGTATAGGTATTTCTCTTACCTTTAAAAGTTGGGAAAGAACAGCCCTAGAACTATTTTCAATCAACGGGAAATGCACTTTTAGTGACAGACTATCAAAACAGAAAGTTGTAAACGTCTTTCGTACCTTACGCTAGATTAAGCATAAATCCCAATCGGTAAACGATTTTGACACGAAACCAAAAAGAGAAGTTTTATTATATTTGTAGCTACTGTAAAAAGTCATAAAATCATAAATTAATCCTTTTTACCCAAGTCAATTTACCCACGTTTTAAGCATAACATTCAGATTTGACCTAGTTTAGTAAAACGACCGTTTCGGACTCATCCGGACACTTCCCGTTTCCATCCAACTCAACACATACTAATCACATCAGTGGGTATCCATTTTTCAAATAAAAACAAGGTCATATGTTTAAGAAAAATTTGCCATGACCCGTTTGTTTATGTGGTGATTTCCATACTACAAAAACAACTCCATTTAGCTACCTAACCTAAATCAAGCAACACTTAGGCTATACCAAATCGCCACGCAAGTGTCCTAAGTCCTAATATGCCCTAAGTATCTATAATCTCAGTGGGTTTCACCCAAGGAATTCAAGATTCATGAATAAAAAGAATCAAAGTACTAGTAACATCAAAACTAAAATGCTAGGAGTGACTATACCTTCATAACACGTAGGAATTAATCCAACACGCAAATTAAACAATTCCTCCTCCTTGATCCTTAGAAATTTCGTGGCCCTTAACCACGTGTTAAGTCAATCACGGTACTCAGCAACTGAGTAGAAACAATGTAGTGAGACGATCACCGACGATATGGATGCCCGGGGAAAACACGAAAACCGCAACCTATCACAATAAGGCGTGCGTTAAGACTCGAACTCAATATCGATATATATACCAAATATAACATGATTCAAATGTTTTCAAAGTATACACGTTTCAAAACCATTGACACGAATCAAATGAATTCATACCACACTTTTATCCAACGTTACTCGTTAAAACGTTTGAACACTTGAAAATGACTCGTCATACGACGCCAAGTCAACGCAAGTCAAACTATCCTTTACCCTTATTTGGACCAGTAGCTAAGTCATTTATATAATGACTAAGCACTTGAGTAAGTCACCATGTCCGATGGTGAACACTCAAACTCACGCAACACAAGCATTGAACTACGTGCCCAAAATAAAAATCAGCAAGTACACCCTGAATGTACACACCGATCTACCCTATCTAGACTTGTCCGTTTTACATGAAAATTGGTGTCAAGGTCACTTATAACCTGTATAAGACCTCACCAAAATTTGAGCCAAAGTTCACACTTTAAAATCCATCAGCTCGACGCTTTACTCGACTCCAAATTTTAGGACAGATTTGTACACTTGTTTTGTAAAACCGTTTGGACCACTTTAAAAGTACTAACCCGACAATCCGTCTTTTGAAACCACTACTAGACTCATCAAACTCAGTTTGTAAACTTTGAAAATCAGTAGTATCAACTATCTAACCAAGCCTAAAGTCCCCGAGAGTCGACCCATAATCAGCCACAATTTCGGATTGTGCCGACTTGCGTCTCCCGGTACACGAAAACTAAAACTAGCATAACTTTTGACTCGTAATGAGTTATAAGCTCTATCTTATACCAAAACGACCATCTCGGAAAACTCTACAACAATTTCAAATAATCTCAGTCTTTCACAGACCTTAAACCTACGAAACATACTGTTTAAGGCTGCTGTCCCAAATTGCCTTTCTAGAAAACATGTCAAATCAATTTTTCACTCAAAACCGATCATTCCCATACCCCTAGGATCACTATACTATCATACCCATCAACCAAACACTCCTAAAAACACTTGTATGAAACATCTAACAAAAATCAAAGATTAAAAACAAGACTTTTAAGGATCAAAACATGATAAATATAACATATGTAAGATGATTACAACATAAACCCACCATGGAATCATAACATCTTAAAAAGTTGATGCATGTACATGTTTTTGGTGTCAAAAGAACCACAAGATCATTTTAAAGATGGGATATGAATTAGATTTTGTTAAAAACTTGTAGAAGTTGGTGATTTTGAGGTGTTTAGGGTGTGGAGGTGGCGGCAAAAATGGTGGAGTGGAGGAGATGATGGTTGATTTTTATAAAGTTTGTGTTGTGTGTGTTTTTAGTTAAAAAAATCAATATATATGGTAGGTAGTGGAGGGACCATTTTTGTCAAGCTTAAAACTTGTGGACTTAAAAACAATTAATAGTTTTAAAGGGTAGAAAATGGTTATTGGTAAATATTAAAAATATTTACGGGGCTCGGGTTTCGTAAAAATTACTTTTCAAAAGTTACAATGCATCATAAAAATGATTATATGATTTCCCGAAAAGACTTAATACGTAATTAAAACGAACTCGTCGAAAATATCAATTATCGAAACAATCGATAAATAAACGTAAACTATTGGGCATCCGTCGGTATCGCGATCACTAGGAATTCTCGTTGTACATTGATTTGAATAAACTCGTTGTAAAACGCACACGGGTGATTTTAAATCAAAAACATTGATTTAAAATAAATATGGAAAAATAAAATGAAAATTTATAATTCCATACAAAGTATTTATCGATGATCAGAAAAATACTTAAAAAAAATATAATTTAAAAAAAATCTCAGGATTTACATATAGCAATACAAGAAAACGTAATACGTTGGAAAAATTCAAGAAGCACAAATAAAAAAATATAAAATAATGTTGGGAAAGTACGGGTTCTCACAGTCTTCCCCCCTAAAGGAACTCTGGTCCCCAGAGTTCTCCTGAAAACAGTAGAAGATGCAAACAAGAGGAGGTACAAAGTGTAGAACAAAATTCATTGCTTCCCAGGTAAACTTCCGTACCATGATGAATCTTAACGGTTAGAATTCACTATGCTTCAGTTTCTTAACTCCTTTTCGTATAACTTTTCAGTCTTGGATTAGGATAACGATCTTTCAATACAGAGATACATTGAGAGATAGAGTTGTTGGAAATACGTGCGATAAACTAACAAGAATGAACACAAGAATCGCTTAAACAGGCAAAGTGCGATAAAATGAACCAAGATTGTAAATCAACAAGGGGTCGCAAATCGTGCAACTGTAAAACTTGAAAATCTTAAAACGTAAGAATCTATTTACAAGAGAAATAGAAGGGAAAAATGAATAACATATGATCGTTTAAAATACAAGTTGTCACAATCAGTTGTCTAGGATTTTGGTATTACTTTAAAACTCAGTTTATGTATTTCCTTGATTAAAAGAAAATTTCACAAGGTGTAGTGATTTAAAATCAAACTATCTATATTTAGGGAGTAAGCTGTTGCTATATCTTTTTCTTAATCAGGATTTTCAAAGGAAAAGTAGAACAGTTCAAGATAGTTATCCTGGTCGGCTTAAGAACTTTTGGATGACTGTATTAAATTATCGTTAAAACTCGGGTTTATCGTCACCATTAGAGAAAATTCAGATTTTTTTTCCAAGTTATTTTGAATCATTGTTAGAAATTATAAATTAATTTAAATAATTTCATTAGGTTGACAATAAAGTGTGATATAATCAAATACTTTAAAAGATACAGCTTGATATCTTTTGAAACATTAGGTAAATTTACCAAAGAGGATATATAGATCCGATACTTAACTTGAAACAGTAATTTTGGTAATTTAAACATTTGATAAAATGTATAAAATGTTCTTAAAAATTAATAATAATTTTTTTTTAGAAATTTAAGAAAGTGTTTAAGATATCAAACGATAAACACGTAACAGTTTCTGGTTTTCAAAAAGGTGACAAGACAGCAACGAATGTGAATCATATAAAGGTCAACAATCTGTATGCGAGCAATATACAAAGGAATAAGACGGAAGTCGTATCAATTCTTAACAAACGTGGTAGAATAGTCACGTCAATAATAAAAATAATAAGAAACAAGGATTATAGCAAGATTAATTCACGAGTGCGGTTGGCGTCACCAATAACGGCTTATTAAGTTCTCGGTGGTCGAAATACGATCGAAAGGGAAAGCCACACAACGAATTTTCGAATCAAAGAAAATTCTTAAGAAGTCAATTGAGAGAAGTTCCAGTAAGATGAACAACATTAGCAATGAAAGACGAAATCAACACATGATTCACACGAATGAAATTTCAAGACGATAGTATCTTAACATATATCATGGCAATTACACGTAATCATCGTTCACGTCCAGTCATAAATCACTAATCGCGTCCAGAGACGTTTCGAAGGTCTACCAAAATAGATAGAGATGGTCAATCGATGTAGGAGCATAGCAACGTTGAAACTTTCAAGTCGGGTATCAATGGTAAGAATTTAGGCAAATGGTAACGAAAATTGTATCATGAGGATGAAGAGGTAACAAGTAAAGCAAGGATCATTGAGTAAAGAAATCTGTGCTTGAGGCATGTATTTTGTTCAAGAAAGGATAAGGGTTCATAGGTGTATGTCGCGAACTGTTGTTACTCGCACAAGAAGTAAAAGTTTTCAAAACTTATATTTATCTAACTTTTTAAGAAGCATAATTATAAAGTTGATTCTTGGTTAAATATTTAAGGTGACTACTATTTGGCCTTGCATGGCTCCTTCTAAATTAGGCATAGGTGATCAGGCCATGCATAATTCAGGACTAGCAATGCGATGCTCAGCTTCGTCAACCAATATTACATATCATATGATTTAAAATATGCATATAATGCCATTTGTAAAAACAGAAATCAAAATAGTTTATGAAACTATTTGCTAATAAGTTACTGGCTAACTGTTTTAAATCGACAATTCGTATAGTTACAAGGGTTCTTTATAAGACCGTATTAGAACAATTTGTGAAAATACATTGTAAAATTAATATAAGTTAATTTTATAAGATAGCATTCAATTATTTAAGAAAGCCCAAATGAAACCTTTTTTTAAAATGATTCGTAAACCAGACCAGTTTGAGTTGTATGGTAACATGGCAATAGTTTATAAAGTAGCGAGTGGGTTACAAGAGGGAAGTAAGGAGTAGTTCAATACAGCCAATAAAATGGTTACAAGGTGATTAGGTTTCAAGAGGTTTAGCCGAAATCGTCAGGAGACACGTGTCAAGATGATAACAAACGATATGAAAGAAAGATCTTCAAATCTCGGTCCAAATCAGTGGTACGATAGAAGCAAAGAAAGACAATGGAATGACAAATAAGTCATAAATAAAAGAAGGAATAAGGAATCCGTATGTGCACATCGTAATTTATTTGACAAAAATATACTTTTAAGAAAGTAGGGTATCAGTTAACAAATAGTACAATCACTTCGAAAAGCTTCTATATTAGGAAGTTACCGAATTTCAAAAGTTCAAGATCTAGGTACATGTATGACCGAACTCAAAGTTACTATTCTATTCTTTTCAAACGCAATCATTGTTTTTAGTTTGCAAAATATCATTAGTTAAAGTTTTACGAGCTCAAACGAACTCAAAAACGCTTCAATCCATGTTTTTAACTTTTATTAGTTTTGACCTTTGGGTTTGACTAGACCAATTAACTCACTAAACGATATTCTAAGACTCAAAGTCTAATGCATTTCGATGTAAAACAATGTTTTGAACAACTTTCTAGTTTTACCCGAGACTTGAAACGGAATAAAAATGGACGAAAATGCCCTAGCATTAAATCTGTTACCAAAATGATATTTTAGCGTTATTCAGAAAATAACTTCTTAGATTTTACAATCTCAAATGAGCGTAACTTGCCCGATTTTAAAGTTTACTGGTCATATTTTATGTCCTAAACGGACGTCTCAACATGTAGAAATATATATATTTTTATGTCTAAAGTTATAAAAATATTTTCTCGACACTGTTAAACTTCTTGTAAAGTTTCTGTACAAAGTATATTTTTCGACACAGCTTGAAATTAAATCCAAATTTCATGATAACTCAAAATTAATGTACACATAGGACTTGTGGATTCCATAAAGACGAAAGAAGGTAAACTGTATAATTAGTCATGTAAAGAAAACACAGTATATAAATGGTTCAAGAATGCCAACGATAATCGGAGACATAAAAAAAACGACGCATATCATCCCTGTCTTCGGCTGCAAGATGCAATGCAGAAAGGTCTCTTGGTGGCATGATTTCCAAAATCACAAGATATATCGAGAAAGAAACGGGACAATAACAAGTGGCATTCCTGGAGCAAAGAGGTTCAATGAAAAGGGAGGATACAAGTAGGATCGTATTCCAAACGATCATCACATAATAAATGACGATTATGTGTTCAAGGTACAACGGATGTTCTAAGTTGAAATCGAAACGTAGAATGTTCAATGAAGTAAGATGTAATCCATGTACAAGTGTCGCGTAAAACGGTGGCGTAAAGGTAAATCAAGATTATGAAAACCCACAATATTATTCAGCACTGATTTAACAAATTCTTCGAGATGTGAGACTCACACGATGTCCTTTAGTCTTTCTGGGAGACACATTGAGCTACACAATGGTCTATAGACTAGACATTCAATTATGAATGGCCAGAAAGAAAATCTGCGTATCTAAGTAGATATTTTAAGGGAAATAAACAATGAAAGCAACACACACGGTAGTAGAATGAAAATCAGAAGTTCATCGAAAACAACACTTATTCAATCCCGAACAATGGTATCGCGATAGTATGCACAACACGTATCAACGAGTCAAGAAAAACAGACGGTTCAAACCGAACGAGCATATAAAGTCAGTCGTATCACGCATAAATGAAATAGCAATAGTACTCAGAAAAATGAGTATGAAAAGTCGGCAGCATACGCGCTCTGAATACAAGTATGTAACGTCATAACGATATAATATCATTGCAATAAGATCAATTCACAAGAACAAGAATTCAAGAAATACAGTACAGGCAGATGTAATCACAGTAACATTCAATGATAATTCATGAAGCACATAGGCTTTGAAAAGACATAGTAATTATCGTCATTAGCGTAAAGTAATATTTCAAAATGTAATCAAGAGATGAAATACTACAACGATAATTAAAAGTAAATAATAAGGATTAGAGAGTTACCCGCGAAGATATCGAACAGCAATGGAAAATTCTGTGTTTGACACTTAGAAACAATAAAATATTTGAACTTTCGGTTATAGACTAAGTTTTGAAAAACGACTCAGTTCCCTATAACCATCGCTCTGATACCAATCTGTGAGACCCCCAAAATCTGACAGGGAACAACTAGGCAACGAGGGGGGTAACACGTCATAGTACAAGAAACAATGAATTACAGTTGACACAAAGCTGACATAATAAAAGCATATATATCATATCATAAATGATCAGAGTTTTAAACATAGGTCCCATAGTTTTATATGCGGAAAGATATATTATTTCTTCATGATTTATAACATAAAGTTGCCCAAAAGATATAATAAATTTCTGACAGTTTATACTAAAACCAGTCTTTTAAAAGTATCACAGAAATCTCCAAGCTGCGATAATATCCTGCGGGCTCCCATCCAAGCAAAGCTAAGTAATAATACATGAGATTAAACATGTAAAATCGTCAACACAAAGTTGAGTGAAATTCATAGGTTTAGCAATAAAGGTGTGGAACACAAGCATTCATTTGTAAAACAAGTAAATAGAGAAAATGGTTATGATCATTAACCATAGTCTGAAACCAATATTATTGCTGTTTAGTTCATGAACCGAAGCTTAACTCAAAGTAAGTTCCTCTAAGGAGTATTCAGCCTAAATACTCAAGTATAAACAAATGTAAGTGCGTCAAGGTAATCGGGACGGGGATTGTCAATCCCGATGGATCCACCCACAACATTCGCGCTTAGCGCAAAGCATACGGGACAATTAACGGTTCATGATCAAGAGAGGAAACTTAAGGCTATTAACTATAAGCAATAATATCTATGAAAACTGTTGGAAAGCACACAAGTCTGAATAGCATACAAGATCTGGATAGTATACAGTTTTTAAATGGATGTGTTCCACCATGTAAAATCTCACCCCGCGTTTAGAAATAATGTACAAGTAGTAAAAGGGGATATGAACTCACCTTTAGTAAGTAATCACAAGGTAAAAGGGGCTGAGCAAAAAGAAGTCTTCACGGACCTATGCAATGGTGACGCGTAATAAGAATGCGTTCAATGAAGCAATAACGTTTTAGAAGTGGTGGGACATAGTATGACTAGGTAACTTGCGTGTGATGGCGAGACCTAAGCTTAAGTTAAAATTTTGACCCAACACCTTGAACCTACTGTAATAACCTAATATCAACCTTGTATGATGGTACAAGCATTTATGTGTGGGTTCCAAACACGTTTAAGACTCGGTTTGAAAAACCAAAACAAGGGACTGCATTCAGTTTTCTGAAAAAGGCTGAGAAGATTTGGTCATATCTAAAAATCTATAATAGTACAGGAGGTGAAATTTCTTGACATGTATAGGTATTTCTCTTAACTTTAAAAGTTGGGAAAGAACAGCCCTAGAACTATTTTCAATCAACGGGAAATGCACTTTTAGTGACAGACTATCAAAACAGAAAGTTGTAAACGTCTTTCGTACCTTACGGTAGATTAAGCATAAATCCCAATCGGTAAAAGATTTTGACACGAAACCAAAAAGAGAAGTTTTATTATATTTGTAGCTACTGTAAAAATTCATAAAATCATAAATTAATCCTTTTTACCCAAGTCAATTTACCCACGTTTTAAGCATAACATTCAGATTTGACCTAGTTTAGTAAAACGACCGTTTCGGACTCATCCGGACACTTCCCGTTTCCATCCAACTCAACACATACTAATCACATCAGTGGGTATCCATTTTTCAAATAAAAACAAGGTCATATGTTTAAGAAAAATTTGCCATGACCTGTTTGTTTCTGTGGTGATTTCCATACTACAAAAACAACTCCATTTAGCTACCTAACCTAAATCAAGCAACACTTAGGCTATACCAAATCGCCACGCAAGTGTCCTAAGTCCTAATATGCCCTAAGTATCTATAATCTCAGTGGGTTTCACCCAAGGAATTCAAAATTCATGAATAAAAACAATCAAAGTACTAGTAACATCAAAACTAAAATGCTAGGAGTGACTATACCTTCATAACACGTAGGAATTAATCCAACACGCAAATTAAACAATTCCTCCTCCTTGATCCTTAGAAATTTCGTGGCCCTTAACCACGTGTTAAGTCAATCACGGTACTCAGCAACTGAGTAGAAACAATGTAGTGAGACGATCACCGACGATATGGATGCCCGGGGAAAACACGAAAACCGCAACCTATCACAATAAGGCGTGCGTTAAGACTCGAACTCAATATCGATATATATACCAAATATAACATGATTCAAATGTTTTCAAAGTATACACGTTTCAAAACCATTGACACGAATCAAATGAATTCATACCACACTTTTATCCAACGTTACTCGTTAAAACGTTTGAACACTTGAAAATGACTCGTCATACGACGCCAAGTCAACGCAAGTCAAACTATCCTTTACCCTTATTTGGACCAGTAGCTAAGTCATTTATATAATGACTAAGCACTTGAGTAAGTCACCATGTCCGATGGTGAACACTCAAACTCACGCAACACAAGCATTGAACTACGTGTCCAAAATAAAAATCAGCAAGTACACCCCGAATGTACACACCGATCTACCCTATCTAGACTTGTCCGTTTTACATGAAAATTGGTGTCAAGGTCACTTATAACCTGTATAAGACCTCACCAAAATTTGAGCCAAAGTTCACACTTTAAAATCCATCAGCTCGACGCTTTACTCGACTCCAAATTTTAGGACAGATTTGTACACTTGTTTTGTAAAACCGTTTGGACCACTTTAAAAGTACTAACCCGACAATCCGTCTTTTGAAACCACTACTAGACTCATCAAACTCAGTTTGTAAACTTTGAAAATCAGTAGTATCAACTATCTAACCAAGCCTAAAGTCCCCGAGAGTCGACCCATAATCAGCCACAATTTCGGATTGTGCCAACTTGCGTCTCCCGGTACACGAAAACTAAAACTAGCATAACTTTTGACTCGTAATGAGTTATAAGCTCTATCTTATACCAAAACGACCGTCTCGGAAAACTCTACAACGATTTCAAATAATCTCAGTCTTTCACAGACCTTAAACCTACGAAACATACTGTTTAAGGCTGCTGTCCCAAATTGCCTTTCTAGAAAACATGTCAAATCAATTTTTCACTCAAAACCAATCATTCCCATACCCCTAGGATCACTATACTATCATACCCATCAACCAAACACTCCTAAAAACACTTGTATGAAACATCTAACAAAAATCAAAGATTAAAAACAAGACTTTTAAGGATCAAAACATGATAATCTTACCAAATATAACATATGCAAGATGATTACAACATAAACCCACCATGGAATCATAACATCTTAAAAAGTTGATGCATGTACATGTTTTTGGTGTCAAAAGAACCACAAGATCATTTTAAAGATGGGATATGAATTAGATTTTGTTAAAAACTTGTAGAAGTTGGTGATTTTGAGGTGTTTAGGGTGTGGAGGTGGCGGCAAAAATGGTGGAGTGGAGGAGATGATGGTTGATTTTTATAAAGTTTGTGTTGTGTGTGTTTTTAGTTAAAAAAAATCAATATATATGGTAGGTAGTGGAGGGACCATTTTTGTCAAGTTTAAAACTTGTGGACTTAAAAACAATTAATAGTTTTAAAGGGTAGAAAATGGTTATTGGTAAATATTAAAAATATTTACGGGGCTCGGGTTCGTAAAAATTACTTTTCAAAAGTTACAATGCATCATAAAAATGATTATATGATTTCCCGACAAGACTTAATACGTAATTAAAACGAAGTCGTCGAAAATATTAATTATCGAAACAATCGATAAATAAACGTAAACTATTGGGCATCCGTCGGTATCGCGATCACTAGGAATTCTCGTTGTACATTGATTTGAATAAACTCGTTGTAAAACGCACACGGGTGATTTTAAATCAAAAACATTGATTTAAAATAAATATGGAAAAATAAAATGAAAATTTATAATTCCATACAAAGTATTTATCGATGATCAGAATAATACTTAAAAAAATATATAATTTAAAAAAAATCTCAGGATTTACATATAGCAATACAAGAAAACGTAATACGTTGGAAAAATTCAAGAAGCACAAATAAAAAAAATATAAAATAATGTTGGGAAAGTACGGGTTCTCACACAAGTTTCTGAATAAGCATTAAGGACTAGGAGGAATCTTACAAACCTTCTCATATTGGTAGTGAATAAATCTGATCAAATTTTTGCCACGTCACTTGAATAATCAATCTCCAGTTGAGTGTCCTTCATCTTCTCCAAAATAGCCTTGGATATGAAATACTGACCATCCACAAGTAGATACTCAGCAAACTTTGTAGAACTCAAATGGTAAACACCAGCAGCTGAATATAATCTCCATTGAAGTCCACTGAGGTCATCTTCAAGATCCTTCCAAACAGCAGGATCCTCATCTTTTGGTTCACACATTCTTTTGAATGTGGACCACAATTTTATTCCATTAGCTGAAGTTGGTGCTTCAGCCTCATACTTGGTCTCTAGCAATCTCCATAGATCAACCACGTCTTCTCTATCACAACTTGCAAATAAAGATATGAGAGTGGTAAAAGTGTGTACCTCTTTACCATATCTGCCAATCTTCCAAAACCCACATTCATCTTCTTCATAGCTCACAATTGGGTTTCTGGAATCTAATGGTAACACTTACACCATATCTGAAGCTTCTAATGGTGAGAGCTTGAGGCTCTTTCTTATAACAGCTTCACTTGGATATAGTGGATCCATATCTTTGGGAAACTCAAGAGAAATTCCCTTCTTCACTGGTCTGGGAACAAACATAGCTTTCTTGAGCTCCATTTCTTCTGTAAGTTCTTCATTTCTTTCATCAGAAAGAAGTCTGAGATTGTTTGCTTCCTGAACTCTCACCCAAATGGGATATGCCTTGCATTCCAACTCATCAAATGTCAATGCTCTCAACTTCTGATAAGTCCATCCAACTCCATGACATCTGAGCAACATGAAGTATAGCTCCCTTCTATCTCTTTTCAACTCTGAGAGAATATTACTTGCCTTGTGTTTCAAAATTACCTGGTAATCCTTCTGAAGTCTAAGAAGAATCTCCAAACCCCATATTTGATCTGAAATGGTCAAGTCTGGATTCTCCATACATCTTTCTTCCCAAGCATTGTACATTTGAACCACCTCTGGCATGTCAAATTCAACCTGCAATTTCAACTCTCTCAGCTTCTCTTTAGCCAACTCATCACCATACTCAAGTCTTTCTGGTTCTATAATCATCACACTTGAGTCTGAGCTAGCTCCATCACTTCCTTCTTCTGAAGTCACAACAAATGGTGACTCCTCTTTTTTATCTTGTTCCATGATTTGTGCAGCCAATCTTCTATCAAATTCAACTTGAGCTGCATCTTTTGGAACAATCTCTTCTACCATTATACCCTTACCCTTATCTGATGATGGATGATGACTGGGATACATCACCCTCATGTGCAGGTCTGTCAACGCCCAATTTTGTTCTATCAGCGCCCAAAATATTTCTGTCAGCGTCCAAATTCTCCTTGTCAACGCCCAAATATCCTGCCTCAGCGCCTTTTGTAACTTCTTCCAACATAGCTGTAAATGAGAAATTCAAGTTGGTAGGAGAAACTAAGGACGTATCAAAACCTGTTTGTTTCTTAAAAGTTGTAAGGGCCTCAGCAACATCCAATGATTGACCATCATGACTGCCCTTATCACTTAGATTTATTGGATCTTCCTCCCCTTTGGAAGATTCCTCCATACCCCTCCTTGCACTAGCACTTTCCAAAACAACAATCCTCTCCCTCAATTGCTTGAGTTCAAGGCCTTGTGAGCTGACAACTTGTACTAAGTCTGCATTTTGCTTTTGCAAGCTCATGCAGACTGCCGTCAATTCCATAAGAGTCATTAGTTCCAGTCTGCCCTCTTCTGAAATGGGGATTCGACCTCCCAAGTCAGATTCATTGGGCAAGGATGAGGACTTAATGATGGTGGGACTGCCTTGGCCAGCTTCTAAGCTAGAACCAATAGTCCCAGCCTCATCCAGGTCACCAGCCACACTTGTGGTGGTGGTTCTCTCTGCTACATGGCTAGGACCACCAGAGGGAGAACACTCCAGTAGTCCATTGGCGTTTCATCAACCTATATTCAGGGGGTGTGGAAGATGGTGTGGAAGAATGGGTGGATGTGGGTTGGTTAAGGATTGTTTGGGTTTGTGAAGGTTGTGTGTCAACGTTGGAAATAGGCTCATCAACGCCAACATTTAATGTGTCAGCGTTGAAGGGATCTTGGTCAAGTTGCATAGGTTCAGGTGAAGGTATGGGTTCAGGTATTGGGTCAAGTTGTGGTTGGGGGTCAATTTGTGGTTGGGGGTCTATTTGTGGTTGGGGGTCTGGTTGGGGTTGGGCTGCTGCAATAACAGCAAGCATAGCTTGGGTTAAGGGTAGGTCACGATGGGGTGGTGAGTTCATCTTCATAAAAATAGCTTTCTTTTGCTCAGGGATCTTATAAAAATCATTATGATCCCTGGTGCAGTATCCTTGAACATCAAAAACCATTTGTAAAAATCGGGGATAAGCTAAAGTCGTTTTGTTCCCCTTGCTTTTACACATGCCCTCAAAAATCATTTTAGAATAATTAAATTTTTGCCCTGTTGCAATGCACACAATAGCACTTGCAATGGATCTATTGATCTTATTGTGTGCAGTGCATTTGGGACTCAAACATTGAAGGAGGACATGTATGAGGTACTTCCAGGCTGGGGGAAATTCCTGCTTATGACACTTGTTTAAGGTACCTTCATCAGGAAAAGGATATCCCAAAGCCCTAAGCCCTTGTTCTATTTCATTAATGGGAAGGGTGGCTATACCATCAGCATCATCAAGATGCAAGACTTGGTGTACCAAAGCCTCAGTAACCACCCAAGGTCTCCCATGAACAATAGAAGTCAATGTAGTCACTCTATTAACTGCTGAGGAACTGACAGTGTTCCAAAACTGCTTAATATGTGTGACTGGAATGAGTGGTGCATGAGAAAGAGTATACCTTAAGGGGGATGCATTCAAATACGCCACCATTTGTGTGTATTGGGGAAACAGAGCATCATCAGCTTCAAGATACGCGACCATGTTATGTTGACTTCTGAACCCCAATTCCAATTCTGATGGTTTAAACTTTGGTGCCATTGTTGAAAGCTGTTAAATTTAAGTAAGGAAGATGAAGTTGATAAGAGAAAATTGTGTTAGACAAGAATTATAGATACCCTGTTTAAAATAGGAGCCAAATTTATAGGAGAAGAAAAAGCATGTGATAGGCCCAAAAATAGGCAAGTATTTTCAAAAAGGAATCATGAAAATATTGAAAAATTATAAGTTTATCTCATGCATTAAATGAAAAGTAACAACTCCCAAAATTACAGCCTAAAAATTTGTCAAAAAGTAACAACTGGGTAGGTCCCATTGAGTGTCAACGGTCAAAAATAACCTATCAACGCCCAACGGCTATAATCTTGTCAACGTTTGCCTATAGCCATGTCAGCGTCTAATTTGGTCACAACAACGCTTGGAAAATTCTTGTCAGCGTCCAAAAATAAAAAAGTTTAAAAATGAAAAATGACCTTAACAAAGTAATTTATCCTAGAGAAGATAACCAAAAAGCTGATAATTATTATAGGGCGGCAAGCACTATCCAGTTATGCACACTTGCTTAAGCAAGATAGACATACCAGTCCTCTAGTGTCCCTTGCTAACAAAAACTCTTAACAACCAAGTTACCTTACACAATTCCTTGTTACTCCCAGGTAAATCCCATAACAAAATTATTCCCAAGTCTCCCAACAGACCACAACCAATTCTAGGCCAAAAATGTCTTGGCAGCATGCATAGTATATCAACTTTGCATGCTACAGTGCCTCATGATTTAGTAAAACTAACTCATACTCACCTGTGGACACAATCTAGAATTGTGATAAGAGTATCATATGGATACCCAAACATCCTAAAGGTTCCTAAAACCTCCCCTTAAACTATGATACAAAAGTTTGCCAAAATATGCATGAACATAAAAATTTATGTCAAGATAGGAATTTGAAATTCCAACCATCATCCATAAATAAAAACTTGTCCAAATGCTTCTCCATTGATCCATAAGCAACTCTGTATCCAATTATATTGCTGACAACACATGACAGCATTGAGGGAAGCTTTGTCAACGTTAGACAATTATATTGCTGACAACGTTACAAAAACACTTATCAGTGTTCAAGCAACCTTTGTCAGTGTTAGAAAAATATAGTGGAAAAATCTAAATCATCAATAAGACCAATAACAATGCATCATCCTGTACATACTTTTACAAAAAGATTCCAAAACACATATTATGTGAGATTGACCATTCCAATACTTGTTACCAAGTATTGAAACCTCCCAACATCAAAAGGTTTAGTTAATAAATCTGACACATTTTCCTCAGTGTCAACCCTATCTGGTTGTATTAAACCTTTTTCAAAGCAATCTCTTATAAAATGGTGTCTAATTTCTATGTGTTTAGTTTTAGAATGATGTACAGGATTCTTAATGATGCATAAAGTGCTGTTATTGTCAACAAATATCTTGGTATGCATGAAATTATACCCATAGTTCAACAGCTGGTTCTGAATCCACAAAACTTGTCCACAACAAGCAGCTGCAGCCACATACTCAGCTTCAGTTGTAGAATTAGCCACCACTGTTTGTTTCTTGCATTGCCAAGATATCAACCTGCTCCTAAGAAACTGACATCCACCAGTTGTGGATTTCCTATCAAATTTATCACCTCATAATCACTATCTGAATATGCAATCAGCTCCAATGGTGAATCCTTTGGGTACCACAAACCAAGACCAGGATAACATCTTAGGTACCTAAAGATCCTCTTCACAGCATAAAGGTGACATTCTTTGGGAGTCACTTGATGGCGTGCACAAGCACACACAACAAACATGATGTCAGGTCTGGAGGCAGTAAGATACATCAAGGATCCAATCATGGATCTATAGTGCCTGACATCAACATCTTTCCCATCTCCAATCTTTCCCCAAGGGTGTTCTCTATCCATAGGAGTAGTAGCCCTCTTTTCATGGGGAGAAAAGCAAAACTTCTTCAAGATCTCAGCAACATATTTATCCTGGGAGATGAAGATACCATCTTCTTTCTGCTGAACTTGTAAACCAAGAAAGAAGTTCATCTCCCCCATAGCACTCATCTTGAATTTGTCTGTCATAAGCTTGGAGAAATCCTCACTCATCTTTGGATCAGTAGACCCAAAAATGATATCATCAACATAGACCTGCACAAGCAACACATCCTTGCCTTTCTTCTTTGTAAACAGTGTCTGATCTATGGTGCCCCTCTTGAAGCCATTGTCCACCAAATAGGTAGACAAAGTACCATACCATGCTCTAGGGGCTTGATGAAGGCCATACATAGCCTTTTTGACTCTATACACTTTATCTGGATTTTCTGGATCCTCAAAACCTGGAGGCTGCATCACATATACCTCCTCAACAATGGTTCCATAGAGGAAGGCACTCTTGACATCCATTTGATAGACAGTGAAGCCCATGCATGATGCATAGGCTAGAAAAATCCGAATAGCTTCAATCCTTGCAACTGGTGCAAAGACCTCCTCATAGTCTATCCCCTCCTCTTGTGTATATCCCTGAGCCACTAACCTTGCCTTTTTTCTGACCACAATTCCTCTTTCATCTCTCTTGTTCCTTAGAACCCATCTTGTCCCTATAGGTCTGACATATCTGGGACAATCAACCAGCTCCCAAACATCCTGTATTGCAAATTGGTGAAGCTCATCCTGCATTGCTTCCACCCAACTTGGTTCTTTGAGAGCATCAAATATTTTCTTGGGTTCCTGTTGTGATAGAAAACAGGCAAACAAACATGCTTGCACAAGAGGGGTATCAACCTTCTTGTGTATATTGGCAATAAACCCACCGAGACCTTGATGAGATCTTCTAGTCTGAAATGGAGTATTAACAGGACCAATGATTTGAGAAGGAGGATGATTCTTCATGACTGAAGTAAGTACTCCTCCCTCAAAAATTCTGGTATCTTCAACTTCATTCTCCATGTTGCCAATATCTTCTTCATCAGACTCTCTGATATCAACATAGGGATGACCTTATTCATAAGAATTGGAAGGTTCACCTTGTTCAAAAGTGGAAGAGAAAAGATGTGCAAAAGTGTTGTCAACGTCTGAACCTTGTTTGTCAGCGCTTGGGCTAACAACGCTTGAACTGTTGTTGTCAATGTCTGAACCATCAACGTCTGAATTGGTCTTGTCAGCGCTAGATTTGCCTTTGTCAGCGCCTGAAGGACCATGCATGTTTGTATCTGGTGGTGCTTGGAAACCACCATTATCCTGTCCAGCAGCAGCAGCAAAAGCATCTGTCCAAATAGGAATGGTAACATATTCTTGGATAGGAGATGTCTTTTCTGCTTGTGATCCAACCTTTTCATGAACCTGAGTACCTGAAACATCAACAACTTGTTCCTCCATAACATTTGAAGTTACCTTCACAATGTCTGGATTAGTGACAGGCATATAATTTAAAGTTCTAGATAAAGGTTCCAAGTCAAACAACCAATTAGGACCACTTTCAGGATCACTAGGCTTATTTTCTAAAAACCTAACATGTACTCTTTCAAGTATACGTTTTTCTTCTTTAAGATAAACCCTATATCCCTTGCTCTGCACTGAATACCCCATGAAGTAACCCTCATCACCTTTTGCACTAAATTTCCCTAAGGCATCACTAGTGTCTAACACTACTACATGACAACCAAAAGGTCTGAGAAAACCAATATTAGGTTTTCTACCCCAAAGTAACTCATAAGGTGTTTTGTTCTGAATTTTGTTAACCAATGCTCTATTTTGCACATAACAAGATGTATTAACAGCCTCAACCCAAAAGGCTATAGGAAAATGAGCATCAGCTAACATTGTTCTGGCTGCTTCAATTAGGGTTCTATTTTTCCTCTCAGCAACCCCATTTTGTTGTGGGGTTCTAGCAATACTAAATTGCCTTATAATTCCTTTCCTGGCACAGAAATCATCTAGCTTCTTATTCCTAAATTCTCCACCATTATCACTCCTAAGTATTTTAACCTCATTGCCAGACCTCTTCTCAATCTGAGTGATAAAATCAATTAGAATATCAGCTGTGTCACTCTTCATAGCTAGAAAGAATGTCCAAGTAAACCTAGAAAAGTCATCTGTGATGACAAAGCAATATGACTTACCATTCAAACTTTCTATATTGGTTGGACCAAAGAGATCCATGTGTAGCATATGAAGAGGTCTAGAACTAGTGTGCACCTGTTTGGACTTGAATGAGACCTTGTGATGCTTGCCTTTAAGACATGCAACACAAGAGTGGTCATTGTGGAAGGCCTTCTCAGGCAAACCATCAACTAAACCAAGTCTCACGAGTCTATTTATATTTTTAAAATTTATGTGCCCTAGTCTCCTGTGCCACAAATTAGTCTCATCTACTGAGGCCTTAGCATAAAAACAAGACATATTATTATTCATTTTAATCCAATTCAAATTCACATTATATATGTTCTTATGCCTAGGTGTTCTATACTCAATATATTTCTCATCAGGGATCTTAAAATCCTTGCTTAACACCAAAACTCAGTATCAGTAAAAAGAACTTTATTTTTGTTATCACAAACTTGTGATACACTAAAAAGGTTGTAATCAAGTTCTTTTACCATAAATACGTTCTCAAAACGCAAATTCTTGGTGAGAAGGGTTCCCCTGCCTGTGATAGTACCATATCCGCCTCCAAAGTATACCTAATCACCATCTTTAATGGGAGTGAAGTTGGTTAAGTAGTCTTCCTTCCCTGTGATGTGCCTTGAGCATCCACTATCCCAATATCCATAATCATTGACCTGTCTTTGAATGCCCTGCACATAAAGAAAACAAATTAGTTTTCTTTGGGAACCCAAGTCTTAAAAGACTTGGATTCATCTGGTTGTTCAATAAGAACAGACTTAGTTCTCACAACAACCCCATTTTCATCCTTCTTAGGATGAAATACCCAGTTAACCCCAATAGGTTTGGTAATGACCTTTGAAATGTAATTAAATCTGTTGCAGGTCATTGAAATCCCATTATCATTAGGGTTTTGATCTTTCTTGGGTCTCCATGTTAAGCTTGAAGAAGCTTTAGACCCCTTACCCTGTGGTTGCAAATATTTAGGTCTGGTCACGTTTCTTTCAGCGTTGGAATTAGTCTTGTTAACGCTGAGATTACCCTTGTCAGCGTTGAACCTAGGGTTTGCTACAGAAACCCATTGCCTATTAGACTAGGTGTTTGTCTTTTGAAATGGTCTTTGTCCATGAGTGTTAGACCCTCTAGTAAAGAATGGGGCATGTCTAATAACTTGTGGACTTTGCTGTACACAAGGTTTGGGTCTGACAACGTTTGACTTCCTAACAACGTTGACTTTGTTCCTGTCAGCGCTGAAATTTCTCCTATCAGCGCTGGCTTTTGGAGCGTTGACACACTTGTATGCCAAGTGTGAAAAGCTACCACAAGTGTAACAAGCTTTTCTAGATACAACTTTAGGTCTAGAACAAAAGAAGCCTGTTCCATGATTGCTAACTTGGCTCTTGGGTGACCTAGTATTCCTATACATCTCTGCATATTTAATGCTAGGTTTTCTATCAGTGTTTGAGCCTAGGTCAACAACTTTACCAGTGAGTGGCTTAGTAACCTTAATGGGTGTTGACTCATTGGGACTTTCACATAGTAAGCCACCCTTAACAAATAAAGTAGGGTTAGCTTTCTTCCATTCATTCAGGTCAGTCAACTTTTGTTGATACTCTTCAACTGGAGTGACAACTCTTGGTGGATGAATGAATACCTCCTCTTGGAGCTCTGGCAAGCCAGTCCAAGATAGGTCCTTTTGTTGGACACCATAGAAGTCACCAGCTGGTGGTGGAACCACAGAATAATCATTCATCCCAATCCCAGTCATGTCCTTAGGATCTCTTTGCTTACTCACACAGTCTCCTAGGGTTTGTGTGGCTCTATCAAATCTTTGAATTTTAAGGCCAACATTATCTTTATTTTTAATGGCTTCATCTAATTTAGCTTGTAACTCACCATTAACCCTTTCCATGATGTTTCTAATATCCATACTAGCATTTAACTCATGTTTTAAAATATTGATTTTATCTTTTAAATCAAATTCCATTTTCTTGTATTCAGAAACAGTTTTCTCAGTTCAGTGAGAGCTAGTTGGTAATTAGACAATTTACATATTTCAGTACTCATATCATCTAATAATCTTAACACTTCTTTGTTAAGTCTTTCAGTATTTAACCCACAACCTTTGCTACAAAAAGCATCATCATATACCTCATTATCAGATGAAGAGGAGGAGTGTGCCATGAGAGCATATTCAACATGCTCTTCTTCTTCAATTTCAGCAAACAAAGCTTTATCCTCTTCAACATTCTTAGCTAGATAGCTCCAATCCCATGCCATACCATCAATTCCTTGAACTGCAACCATGGCTTTGGAATCCTGAGCTTTAACAACCTGACTTGAGGGTTTACCAGCATCAGATCTTCTAGGAGATCTGCATTCCCTCATGAAGTGCCCCATACGATGACAGTTGTAGCATTCAACTTTGGATTTGTCAAATCCAGCTGTGTCTTTAGCATTGAAGGTCATCTTCTTCTTAAACCTTTTGTTCCACCTATTTGCTCTTATACTAGCAAGAGCCATGTTCCACTTAATGTCCATCTCTTCCAAGTGCTCATCACTTATCTGCTCAAGGTCCTCATATGTAATCACTGAACCATTGGTCAAAGAAGCAATATAAGCACATACAATATCCAAATCTAAACCAGCCGGTTTAACTCTTGGGGAGTCACTCTTGAATGTGTCAGCGTCTGAATAGGAGACGTTGACAAGACTTGTTCCAGCACTGACATATGATGATCCAGTAACTGGATGCATGTAAGAGTCATTCTGATTGAATTGACCTTCACTATGAGAAAAGAAGGCCATGTTACTGGAGGTAGATTTGCTTCCATGCTCTAAAAGAGTTTCATCTTCCAGCAGCCTTAGTTTGTTGTAGATGTCATCAAACGAGGAACTCTTATAAGTATTGTTGGCAAGAATAGATCTTGCCTCAATCTTCCATACCTCACCAAGACTTTTAAGGAAGGTAGCATTAATGTCGACATCACCAAGTTATGTCCCCATGAAGGACAACTTGCTTGTAATGTCAAGCAATCTGCTTCTCACACTACTCAGTTTCTCATTGGGTTGATCTTTGAAGACAGCATAATCATGCATGAGTTGCTTTTTCTTCTCTTCCTTAGTGTCTGCATTGCCACCATATGCAACTTCAAGAGCTTCCCAAAGGTCCTTAGCAGATTCATAACCTCTGTATTTATGCTGGTTCTCTTGTCCCAAAGAGAGTTTCAGAATATTTAGGGTTTTCATGTCAACCCTTTTCTTTGCTATGTCTTCAGCAGACACAGCTCTACCATCATCAGGTTTTTCCTTCTTGTCAGCTTCTGAACATCCAGCAACAGCTGTTCTTGCAGCAATGGATTAGCAATCTTTTGAGCCTTATTGAATGTGTTTCCATATTCAATAATCTCCCAGAGTGTGAAGTCATAGATCCCTAGATATTGTTCAAAATTGAATTTCCACAAGTCAAAGTTGGTTGCATCAAGCATGGGAATCTTGATGTTTGGTAAAGGTGAGGAGGAGGGAGTTATTGCTTCTGACATGATGTTGTTAGGGTTTTTGAGAAAACTAGGGTTTTGGTGATTGTTAGGGTTCTTGTGTTCTTTAAGATCAAAAGTTCCTCAACAAGCTCTGATACCACTTGTTGATCCCAAACTTAGATCAATTTAGCTTTATGTATACGATATTAGATCAAGTAATAGACTTAGAGAAACCTTTGTATATGCTTATGATAATCTAAGTGTTATGCGGAATTAACACTTAAACAAGAACACACAATGATATAAACAAACTTTCACTTTGATTAACGATATCAAACTTGCTTACAATGAAAGTAGTTTATGAATGAAAACTTATATGAAACATTAACCTAAAGGTCTTCTTTTATAGACATAAGAAGCCTTGTACAATAATCTACGTATCAGCTATTCTAGGTAAAGATAAATATAGAAAATTGATGAGACTGTATTTATACATAGTCTCATCGTCCAAATCGGGCTTATAATGCTTAAAATATCATCAAAATACCCAAAATATGCCTGTGTTTGTTCATTGTGTATTTCAGGTACGGATATCGTGAATTCACCAAAAGATCAAAGGAATCAAGCAATAACGAACACGGGAAACGAAGCCGCACAAAGAACCGGACCCGAATCATGATTTTCCTATCAACTCCTTGAAGTTTGAAGATTTGGCAACTTTGGTCCCTCTACTTTGGAAGACTTGTCATATTATACCCTTATGAACACTCAAATTACACATTGGGTCCCTAATATTTCAAGTATATACACATTTGGTCCTTGAAGAATGCAATTTATGCATAAAAAGCCCTTTAAACAAGTTTTGAAAAACATTGTGCCAGAAATGACAAGATAAGCAAAGTTATTTACAAAGGGGAAAAGAGTTTTTTGCTGTTAAAAGAATCTAGCAAGAAGGAAAGACTTGGGGGGCCATACTTGGCCAGACATCAAACTCCCCTCACCCACTCACAATCTGCCACCTCACCCCCACTCTCTTTTCATCCAATCAAAACCCTCCTTTCCCCCACGTCATATTCCACTTTCGTTTTATTAAACTGATTTAAAATCAGTTTAAGTTTGGGAGGTAAACACTAATTTCAAAAAGCTAATCCCCCAACCTGGATTAAAACTCCTAATCCCTTTCTCCTCTCCCACATAAACCCTAACTCAAACCCACCTTAAACCAAAGGGGTTTTTGCCCCAAACCTCCAGATACTTATTTTAACCCACTCTCATCCCAACCCCACCTCAAATTAGAACCCAACAAACCCACATGGGGCTCCCCTGCTACGTCACTATCACACAAAACCCCATGGGGAGACAAAATGAACGGATGGATGATATTTCCTTGGCCCCCAAGTGCAATTGAACGTCCTGGATCAGTCTTCACAGCTGTAACACCACAAGCATCCAAGCAGCAATCACGGGTTCAACAATTGACCAAGAAAAAAATTCAAAAACAAAGGGCAAATCTGGAAAATCGTATTCTAGGGTTTTCAGTTTTTTCTAGTTTCTAGTATGTTCTTATAACTAGTATAAAGAGACCCCTCAACATGTGAGTGGGCTCTTGTTCCAGTTTATTGTAAAATTCTTGAATTATTAATGAAAATGAAATTTTGAGTTTTTTTACATATTCTGAGTTCCTCCTTTCAGCTTTTTAGTGTAATGGATAATGTTTTAGTGTAAGCTTAATTAAGGTTTTAAAAAAGTGTTCATTTTACAAAGGATTTTCAGAAAATCGTTTTCTTGAAAAGAGTTTGGACCCAAGACTCATGTATTTGTGGATTATTGACGTGACAACTGAAATAAGCTACAAGTACCGAGGCTTGTTACCTCTTTGTTTCAAAGAAATCAGTTTTAGGTTTTTAAGTTAGTTTCAAAAAGGTTTTTCAAAAATCAGTTTTTAAGGAAAGTTCAACCTTTTTTATACATAAGCTATAAGCTTATAAGCCTGCTTATTCAATAAGCAGTGCTTATTCTCTTAAGCTTTTTAGTGCTTCACTTTCTCTATTTGCTTTGTTTGTGCAGGATTGAAGATCAAGGATCCATCATTCCAACATTTCCTTCTTTCATTTTTTACCTTTGAAGATATTGTCTCCCTGGTTCTGTTGTTGAACCTCAACAGGGATCCTCTACACTTCACATAAGCCCTCATAAGCTCAAACATACCCTTTTGGAAGGCATCAGCCCCAAGGTAATAGGCTTGAACCCCACTTGGCATTTTTTTGAGCTTTTATGTGACTTATGTGATTTTTGTGGGAAACTTGTTCATTTGTTATTTTTCTTGTTTAATATTGCTGTTTTAGGATTAGTATGCATGTTTAGATCAATCATAATCAGTTTGGTTGGCTTATGATAGTATTTGATTTGCAAAATTTGTGTTTACTGATTATAAGGGGGTGTTTGGATCTGCTTTTTAGGGTAAGTATTTGACAAATATTTGGCCTATAAGTGATTTGCTTAGACTCCATTAGTTTAATTGTAGTTTCAAATGTCATTGATTTCAGTCTAGTGGCAAGAATTAGGAATTTGCATGTTAAAAATTGCCTTTATAGCTTAAAAATCAGTAACGCATTTATCTGCCTTGTTTTAGCTTGAATTTGCCCATCAATGCTTGTAATATGTTAGATATTAGGAGCATCTAGGGTTTTAGATTAGTTTTAAGTGGTTTGGTATGTTTATGTGATAATTGTGGCCAATTAAAATTCGTTTTTGAGCCATTTAGATCAGTTACTGTTCACCAGCAACTTGCAATCCATTTACAATCATCATATTGTGCTTGTTTGTGTAATTTGTGAATTGGACTTGCTCTTTTTCTTGCCTAATCTGACTCCCCACACTTCCATGAGTGTGGGGGTGCCTTTGTTTCCCATCAAAATTCAGAAACAAGCTTGAAATCAAGCTAAACACCACCAGACTCGTTTTTTAATACAAGCAGTGGGAGCTCCTTTCCCACTGCTAGCTTTAGGGTTTCCCCTGCTTGGCTATAAGACAAAAACAGCTAAGTGTCACTATCAGTTTTCAGTTTTTTTGTCTTTTGTGGATCAAATTAGGTTTTAGGACTTCAAACTAGTTTTAAAATTTTTCTTTTTTAATTTCTGATTTTTCAGTTTAGTTTATTTTGGTGTTACTGTTCATTTGCTATTTTTTCCATAATTTAGCTATTTTAATTACTTTTTAATATTCTGATTTTGTCATTTAGTGTAGAAAATTAATATTTTTCACTTTTAAAATTTTTCCTAGACTTAGATTTATATTTTAAGATTTTTGGTTTTAAAAATATTTACTGTTCACTTTTTAATTATTTTTTATAATTAATTTAAGTTAATTAGGGTTTAATTATTATTCAGTTTTGTCTTTTAGTGCAAATTTTTACATTTTTAAAACTTTTTCAATTTTCTACTGTTCATTAGGGTAATTTAGGATTTTTAAAATTGTTAAATTAATTTTGGCATTATTTTATTATTTTTTATGATTATTTGAGTTTAAAAATAGTTTTTAGTGTTTAAAAAAATAGAAAAATAGTTTTGAAAATTTAGGAAAAATACTTTTTAGTCTTTAGATAATATAAGTAACTTATTTGTCCAATAAAATTATATTTTGGACATTTTGTTGATTATATTTGATTTTAGGGCTTTAATTAGCATTAAAAATTGAATATTTAATTAATAAAAGGTTTTAAAATATATTTGTTGGATTTTTATTCTTATTTATATTATTTAAGACTTAGTTTAATATTTTAATTAATTTTTAGGTTTAATTTTTAATTTTGTCGCGTTTTACGTATTTACGTTCGCGTTTTACGTTAAATCGTCGTAGTGTAATCGTAGTCGTAGCTCGTCTTTACTTTTTCTCTCTTTAAACCAAAAACGTCACTAATCCAAACTTGATTTCATATATATTGGCACATTAATACACACACCTCCTTCGAGAACGAACCCGCATTTATTCGGTTTCGCGTTTTTCCTAAAGCGTGCAACTTAATACTTGCCACTCATACGCGTTTTTCCTAAAATGTGTACGATTTACTCAACACATCATTTTGGCGACGCTGTCGGGGAGGTGTTTAGTGTGCCATTATTATTAGTATCGTGTTTGTGTGAGTAGTACGTTTTAGCTTTTCAATTTTTGGAAAGCGTGAATATCGTACATACTCATTTTTGTTATTTTTCTCTATTATATTATAATATCCAAATAAATCGTGTTTAATTTTCCTAAATTAAACACACAACAATCTTTACTATATTGTAGATATATTGGTTTTCGTTTTATTGTGAATATATTATTACTATATTGTAGTACGTAAGAACAATAAATATACAAGTACTCCAAAAGCGTGAAAACGCAACCTTGATTCGGGATTTCATCACTCGATCATTGTATTCGAATCTAAAGCAAAAGTTTAAAGGCAAAATAGATAAATACTTTCGTGAGGCTTAATTTCAATTAACACAAACTATAAGGTGGGTATAAGGCGGTTGTATTTCACGACCTAAAGGAAAAAGGCTCTTAAGTGCTTCGCGCCGCCTCGTTTCCTCCGCTTGCTTGTGCGTGTTTTGAGAAAGAGAGCTAATCGAGGGTTTGCCGCCCAAGTATTATCTACGTATATTATATTTGCTTGTTTTCAAGATTAAACCCTCTTGAACGTTTTGGTGTTCCACCAACGTTCTAAAGTCATCGAAAGCGTTCACTCCACGTGATCGTTTTCATTCTTTGAGGCTCCTTTAATCGAGAAAGTCGATTCGAGGGGAGATTTGTAGATTTTTGTCTACGTAATACATTCAAAAATCCAAAAAAATTAAAAAACCATTCAAAAATCCAAAAAAATTGAAAAAATCGAAAAACCGCAAAAAGAATCTTCTTTGCTACCACCCATTCTACGCTTAGTGCATGCGCACTCGATCGAAGGACTATTCCAATTCTAGTGAAGCTTCGAATCGACACAATCGTAATCGAAGGAATCGACGACGTAGACGAGAATTAGAAACCGACGTTCCTAATATCGTTGTTGAAGAAACCGTAGAGGAGATGGCCGACAATCGTTCGATGATGGAATTGCTCCAAGCGCCCACCGAGGGTTATGGAGACGCGATCGTAATTCCCGCTATCGAGGCGGAGAATTTTGAGATCAAGAGCGGAATGCTTTCGTTGATCCAAGCTACGAAGTTTCGAGGTCGTGAAGCCGATAATCCTCACGACCATATTCGGAATTTTGATCGTCTTTTGGCCACGAGCAAGTTTAAGAACGTCGACACCGATGTCGTCAAGCTTATGCTTTTTCCTTACTCGCTCGATGGTGCCGCCAAGGATTGGTACGAGAAAGAGCCACCTAATTCGATAGTTACGTGGAAGGCTCTCGTTTCCAAGTTCGTTAATTATTTTTTCCCACCGTCTAAGACAACGTTTTTCAAAAACGAGATTACGAAATTTGAGCAAAAACCGAATGAATCTTTTAGAGACGCGTGGGATCGCTTTAAGGAATTGCTTAGGCAATGTCCTCACCATGGTTTTTCCGAGTTGCACCAAATCGATACTTTTTACAACGGTCTTAATTTTCACGAACAAGACTCGTTGAATTCCGCCGCCGGTGGAAACTTTTTGTGTAAGACTCCGAAAGATGCATTGATAATTATCGAGAACCGATCCAAGGTTTACCAACTCCGCAATGCACCGAGTGTTGCCAATGTCGCCAATGTTAGTAGTTCTAATCGC
Organism: Glebionis coronaria; assembly: GCA_025667525.1. NCBI lineage: Eukaryota > Viridiplantae > Streptophyta > Magnoliopsida > Asterales > Asteraceae > Glebionis > Glebionis coronaria. Next base: position 187,968,949 of record CM046879.1, on the reverse strand, counting down.
GACATTGAGAGAGTTGATGCAAAAGTCGACAAGTTGACGAATGTGTTCACGTCTTTTCTCGTTGAGATGCAAAAGAAAGACGCTCCCGCTACGGTGAAAGCGGTTGAGGTTTGATTGTTGTAAAATTACCCCTTTAGGAAAAGAAGGCAATAAAATAGGGCAAGTGTGCACGACGATTTAGGAAAACCGTGTGTGATTGACCCTAAGTGAGTTCGTTCTCGAGGAGGCTAGTGCGTTGTGTTAAGAGTTGATATATGATGTTTGTGATTATGAACAAGACGAAAAGAAATTAGAAAGGAAAGAAGAGACGGTTACGATAATGAATTAAACTACGACGAAAAAGGCGTAAACATAAAACCGTAAATAGTGCCAAAATTAAAATTTTAACCTAAAAAATTCCTAAAAATTACTAAAAATCCCAAATAATATTCTAAGAGTTTACAAAAAATCCAAACTTGCTAAAACCTTTTAATCAATTTAATAATGACTTTTTAATGCTAATTAAAGCCCTAAAAATCACTTTTAAATATTAAAAAGCCCTAAACAAGATTTAATAGTTTGTAAACCTCAAAAATGACCTAATTAAGCTAAAAACTATTTTTAAAAATTTTGAAATTAAATTAAACTATTTATTAACACTTAAAAACTATTAAAATGTATTAAATCTTAAATTAAATCTAGAAATTAATTGAAAAGTCTAGAAAATATTTGGAAAGTTAAAAAAAACTCCTAATTTAATGTTATTAACCTAGGAAAAATGTAAAAAGTAGAAAAATAAAACTTTCTATTTTTGAATAAAATAATATTAAAATAATACAAAAAATAAAAAGTTACTAAAATAAATTCTAAAAAATTTCTAAAATCCTAGAATAATCTAACTAAGATAAAAAAGCAATTTAAAGTTCCTAAAACCTTTTTTATAATCTTATATTAATTTTTAAAGTTTAATAAAAGACCTAAAATTAAATAAAATTAAAAATAAGAGTTTTTGAAAAGTTAACTAATTGTAAACCTCAAAAATATTAAATAAAACCTAAAAATTATTTTTCCCTAAATTAAAAACTCTTTTTGTTATTTTTTAAGCAATTAATAAAATACGGCTAATTAAAAATTAATAAAAAAGAAATAAATAATGAGAAAAATCAAGACTTGTTCCAGTAAAATCCTATATACTAATATTATCCTAGGAAAAATAAAAGAAACCAAAAATGCTTATTTGATAAGCTGGAAATAAGCCAAACAAGCTACGGCTTGTTTTAAAAAGCCAAATGAAAAGAGGTGTTAAAAGGATAACACCTTGAGACTTTAGCAGTAAAAGTCCCAAGGGCGAGCGGTAGAGTGTGTGTGCTTTGGCAGTGGTGGCGCAGGTTCGAGTCCTGGCCACGCCAAAAATTTTTGAAATTTTTTTTTTTTTTTAATTTTCTTTTTAAACACTTGTTACACAGCAACTCCCACTCACCAAAACACAAACACACGTCCAATTTAAAGCTAAAATCCCTCTAATTCGAAGCAAACAGGTCTCAGACCTGAACTTTCTTTTTTCTTTTTTTTTTACTAGTTTGTTAACTGTTTCTAGTCTATCTGAAACTAACACTACCCAAAAACATAAACCATTGCCAAATTACAGCCAGAATTACTCCTAAAGTGATCAAAAAGGTCTCGGACCTGAACTTTCTTTTTTCTTTTTTATCTGTTTCTTGTTTGTGCTCTTTTTTGGACAGTCAAAAACCCCTCACCTGCAGTTGGCGTGTGGGGGGTGTTTTAAGCTAGCAAAAATCAGTTAAAACAAACACGCATACAATCTGATTAAAACACCAACAAAGAATCAATGAGCAGGCAGGTTCAAGCACTTAATCAATTATAACTCAAATCAAAACTTACTTAATAAATTATGTAGAAATAAGCGGCTAAATTACTTAATAATTACGGTCTGACAATCAGAAACAGAAAGCACAGGAAAGTAGTCAATCCTGATGCGACTTAACCAATTCAGCAGGCAACGATATTCGCTCAAGCTAGCAACATATGCAGACCAAAAACAAGCTTATACTACGCAGGTACCCTAGATAAGCTCCCTAACTTTTAGCTCAATTACCACCTATAATCGCAAACAAACATGCACCTTAGACTTAAATCTTGCATATACTAGCCTAACCGATTGCACTCCAAGTAGCAGAATACTTAAACTAAAAAGGACAGCTCAAACCAAGACTGAGCTACCACAATCAAATGTAACCAAGACCAATTTTTAACTAAGCATAAACATATGCAAACGAACTATCATGACATCCGAAGTTGACATATTATATTCCCAACATTAAACAGATCCCACAAAAACCTAAGTGACTTACTGAATATACTACTTAACTAAATTCAAACAATTTATTCAATCCAAATTCAACCTTAATAAACCAGCAAACTTGACAAGCAATTACTCACAAGAACGATTAAACAGCTAGCAAAAATAAATATAAAAAAAAAAGAAAGAAAGGAAGGGATGGCGATACCTACCCTTGTTTGCATCCAACAAGGGCCAGCTAAGCTCCCCTGACCTCAACCAACAACTAGGTGAGGCAGGGGTGTCTTGGACAATAAAGGATTGAGGGGTGGTTCGTTGGGGTTCAACAGCTGAACCGAAGCACCCTGACTGACAAGAAAAGCTGCTAAGAATAAAGAGAGATCCAAGAATCAAGACCTATGGTCTTGATTCAGTAAGTTCACAAGATAATGAATTCACTTTTCTTTTCACAATCTTTTTCATAAACACTCAAATACTTAATTCTTTAAATGAGAATGATGATAACTTTAAACAATAAAATTTTAATTCCACTTCCACACACTTACTGATTATCTCAAACAAGAAAAACTTCAACTCAAATTTAAAATAAACATTAACTTAAATCATAAAACATAAAGTAAATTGGAACTCGGATGATTTTTTTTAAAAACTTCAAACTTTTCATTCATAAAAAGTAAATTACAAAAAATCTGAGACAAGGGAAAAAATGGGATACCACAAGTTGGTCCTCATTTATAGACCCCCTCAGATCGTTCTAGAATCGAAAGAAAAAGAAACCCTAATCTAATGAATTTCCAACTTTACCCTTGTTTGAAGATGCGAATATGCTGATCTTTATCCCATCTTTTGAATGATCCTTGAAAACCATGTGCAAATCTCTTGGACGTTTGTGATAGACAGGCTGGATGCATCAATCTTGAGCGTTTGATTTCGTTTGGAGGACACGAAATCTTTGAGAGTCGTTGATTCTCTGGTGTGCCTTTGTCTTTTTGCCAATGGGTGGGGTTTTGGGGACCAGGGAGTGAGAGTGATGGGGGATTAAAAGTGGGGTTTGGATTAACCCATGATCAATCACTAATCTGGAATAGATCAAGTCTTCATCATGAATTTTTAATTTGGGGAAAAATTAGGGTTTATAGGGAAAAAAAGTGTGTTTTGATCTTTTCAGAGTGGGTTAAATGTGTTTAAGGGGAAAAACACGTTTAATATTAAACGTGTGTTATAAACTTAATGGGTCAACCGGGTTTGGGGTATGGGTATTGGGTAAACGGGTTTTTGAGTTGGGTTATGGTGACGTGTCTTGATGGGAGTGGAGGAGAGCAGTTTGGTGTCTGGTCACATTAGGCCCCCCAAATCTTATGTTTCATTCATTTTGTAACAAATCAGCTTAAACACTTTTTCCCTTTGCAAAATCTTTCAAGTACTTGTCAATTTTGGCACAATAATTTTCAAAACTTGTTTAAAGGGCTTTTTATGCACAAATTGTATTCTTCAAGGGCCATTCTTGTAATGTCTTCAAACTTCAAGGTCTTTGACTTGTTTGTTGACTTCTTGGAGGACCATTATTGACAATTTAGTTTTGATGAGGGACTAAAATTGCCAATTCTTCAAAGTTAAGGGTCCTTTTTGTAATTTTGACAAACTTTAGGGACCAAACTTGTAATTATGAAGATACAAGGGTATAAAGTGTCAATTCTTCAAACTTGGAGGACCAATCTTCAATATTATTCAAATCTTCAAGGGTTTCTTTTGGAAAATTCCTCATTAGGGCTTGGTTCATCGTACGGCTTCGTTTCCCGTGTTCGTTTTTGCATGATTCTTGTGATCTTTTGTCATTTTCTCAATATCCGTACCTAAAATACACAAGCAACAAACACAAGCATATATTTGGGTATTTTGATGATATTTAATGCATTTTAAGTCCAAAAAGAACGATGAGACCATGTATAAAAGCAGTCTCATCACTCCCCCATACTAAACCATTGCCGTGCCCTCACGCAATGCTAGAATAAAGTATCGTAGCATCTCCAAAATTATTTTTATTCACTTTATTGGAATGATAAACTAGCTATACTACTACTACTACTACTTGTGTTAGAGACATAATGTATGATTTTCATCGCAAAATGGGACGTTTAGGTTCATAGAATAAGAACACGTGAATGCTTCGTTAGAAATAATTTCATCGTCCTCGATTTTCTCCTTAATTCCATGCCAAGCGTGCAACGAGATCATTGTCATTATAAGTTAGTAATGCTAACACTACTCATATGCCCTAATCACGTACTTATCCTCCCATTATTCCTAAGTTGTATCTCTTATATTTTATGATGTCTTGAATGTTTCACGAGGATACATTGTTGACTTATGCGATAATAGAGATTTAGGTCTAAAAATAGAGTCCTAACGGTGTAACTAAGACCATCCAATCAATAACCCCTCCTAATAGACAACGATGTTAAAAAATTAAGTTGACAAGAAGAATCGATAAACACGGTTTTATAACGGTTTTGAACATGAGACTTATTACCAAGACTTTTATACGCCCCCTAACGGAAGGGCCTTATTATCTTTGGTTTACCTCCATCTTTTATTCAACTTCGCCATGAAGCTTTTATTATGACTTCGGTCTTGCCTTGCCTTTTATTATCCGCCTCATCGGTGGTTTTATTAGCCAAAGACGTATATCCTTACGCTAAAGCGAATTTTGGATCTTTAAAGCTTCGAAGATTAAGGCTTGATTCACTTTCAATTTTGCATAGATTTTTCGGCCTTGTGGGGCTTCAAATTGTTTGCTAGATTTAGGTGAGCACTTGAAATCTTATTATTGGGTGAAGCTTTCGATTATTCGGGTGCCAATACTTCAAAACCGTGACGCTGGCGATACCTTAATGTCTTCCCAATTTAATTACACGGAAGCTACTAGAAAAGACTAGAAACCCAACAATCCTAACTAAACCGCTAAATCAATATTTATTAAGCAAAAAATATTTACATGCGAAGGGAGAATAAGCAAACAACGAGAACACATGAGTTTTTGAAAGAATACGAGTACTCTACGTTTAGCATAGTAACTTATAATTAACTCTATCATTTCTCGTCCTCATTTAAGAGACTTAGCCTAATGTGTAGTTAAGGAATCAAAGCTAAGTGCTCAACACGCACGGTCGAGTCAAAAATTACTCTTATTCTCGCCATCGGAAAATCTACATTCGTGTCTTCAAACACTTATAAAACATGAGAAAAAATTTAAATTTGGCCATTTTTAGCCTTATTTTGCAACAAAAACGATAAACAAAAAGATCAACTTTGGAAAGCGTGAAGGTTTGGCAAGGCAAAGTATCTATTCACCCCCCCATACTAAAGTTAAACATTTTCCTCAATGTTTCGAGTCTAGGGGTGCAAACACCCCCATACTAGAGACGTAGTCGAATGCCTAATCTAGCATGGAAAGGGTGTAACCAATAAAGTAATAGCCGTTTATGAAGTGTGCTAATAACCTATGGTTAGAACATCAAAAGGATATCATGGATATTGAGAAATGTCTCCAATAGCAAACAATCGAGTGCTCCCATAAAACGAACACGAGAGGCTCCAATCGTGAAGATCATGATCTAAAAACCACATATCACAAACAACCACGGAACAAAGGTTGGAAGGGCACGAATCCCCACACGTAAGCTACATTAGACTAAGAAAGCGATAATATGTACATAGGATAAGCATGTGACTCCCCCACGAGGCACCTCGTTTTTGATTACCGAGTCATGAGCTCGAATCGATCCCCTCAATACTAATTATCATTGGGGAAGGTGACTTGGTCGAGGTAGTTCAAGGATGGAACTTCCCCACCAAAGTAGTGCTTCAACCTATGTCCATTCACCTTGAAGTTAGGACCATCATCTTGAGCTAGCTCGATGGTCCCATACGGAAATACTTGAGTCACGGTGAATGGACCGGACCAACGGGATTTCAATTTACCGGAAAATATTTTCAATCTTGAATTAAAAAGCAAAACTTGATCCCCAATGTTAAAAACCCGGTTTTTAATTTTAGAATCATGCAACTTTTTAGTTTTCTCTTTATAAATCAGTGAATTTTCATAAGCAATATCCCTTAATTCATCCAATTCATTTAATTGCATTTTCCGGTGTTTTCCTGCGGTCTCCATGTCATCATTACAATGCTTTAGGGCCCAATAAGCCTTGTGTTCTAACTCGATAGGCAAATGACAATTCTTTCCATACACAAGCTTATAGGGAGTGCACCCAATGGGCGTCTTATGAGCGGTCCTAAAGGCCCATAAAGCATCGTCTAACTTATCCGACCAAGATTGTCAGTTTTCCCCCACGGATCTTTCCAAGATCCTCTTCAATGCTCGGTTTGAAACCTCGACTTGCCCACTCGTTTGTGGGTGATAAGCCGTAGAAAGACGATGTGTAACCCCATATTTCCTTAGAACCCTTTCAAATTGGTCATTACAAAAATGGGTTCCACGATCGCTTATGATAGCACGAGGGGTTCCAAACCTAGCAAACAAACTTTTCAAGAACTTAACTACCACACGAGCATCATTAGTGGGCAAGGCCTTCGCCTCCACCCACTTAGATAGGTAGTCAACCGCAACAAGGATGTACTTATTACCATGAGATGATGGGAACGGCCCCATAAAGTCTATGCCCCAAACGTCAAAGATCTCACATACTTGAATGATATTTTGTGGCATTTCATCTTTTTGTGAGGCTTTTCCTTGTCGTTGGCATGAATCACAAGACTTCACAAGATCTTGTGCATCTCGGTAAATAGTAGGCCAAAAGAAGCCGGCATCAAACACCTTTTTAGCCGTGAGATTAGCACCGTGGTGACCACCCGTGGGTCCCTCATGGCAAGCTCTAAGGATGTTAGAAGCTTCGGTGCCAAATACACAACGTCGGATGATTTGATCCGCACAAGTTCGAAACAAGTAAGGGTCGTTCCAAAAATAGAACTTGACATCACGAAAGAATTTTCGTTTTTCTTGAGTTGTCATACCCTTAATGATGAAGTTACCCACATGGTAATTTGAAAAATCCGCAAACCATGGGGTAGAAGAATCAAGTTTGGAATTCACTACACCAAGTGTCTCGAGCGGAAATGTTTCGGTGATTTCCTTGGGCTCGTAAACACTTTGGTGAGGATCTTCCAAACGAGAGAGATGATCGGCCGCTAGATTCTCGGCTCCTTTTTTGTCAACGATTTTGTGATCAAATTCTTGAAGGAGGAGAATCCAACGAAGTAATCTCGGCTTAGCATCTTGCTTTGCCATGAGATACTTAATAGCCGAATGGTCCGTATACACTATGCATTTCGTCAAGACGAGATAAGGTCGGAATTTCTCAAATGCATACACCACGGCAAGGAATTCCTTTTCCGTTGTAGTGTATTTAAGTTGAGCCTCGGTCATCGTCTTGCTAGCATAGTGTATAGGCAAGAAGTGCTTATCATGACGTTGCCCCAAAACGGCCCCTATAGCGTAATCACTAGCATCACACATTAGTTCAAAGGGGAGGTTCCAATTAGGAGCGACAAAAATGGGAGCTTCGGTAAGTTTCCTCTTAAGGATCTCAAAGGCTCGTACACAATCTTCGTCAAAGACAAAACGTGCTTCTTTTTCAAGAAGATGTGTAATGGGTTGAGAAATCTTCGAGAAATCCTTGATGAATCGTCGATAAAAGCCCGCGTGGCCTAGGAAACTCCTAACTCCCTTGACGGTTTTGGGATGAGGTAATTTGGCGATGATGTCTACCTTAGCTTGATCTACCTCAATCCCCGCTTTCGAGACCTTGTGCCCTAAGACGATGCCAATTTTAACCATAAAATGACACTTTTCCCAATTGAGCACAAGGTTGGTTTCCTCACATCGTTTTAACATTCTCTCAAGGTTCGACAAACACGAAGTAAAGGAATCACCAAACACGGAAAAGTCATCCATGAAAACTTCCATCGTCTTTTCGATCATATCATGAAAAATAGCCATCATGCATCGTTGAAAAGTTCCCGGTGCATTGCAAAGTCCGAATGGCATTCTACGATAGGCAAACGTTCCATATGGACACGTAAACGTAGTTTTTTCTTGATCACGAGGATCGATGGGAATTTGGAAGTAACCGGAAAAACCATCTAAAAAGCAATAGAAATCGTTTCCCGCAAGACGCTCCAACATTTGGTCCATGAAGGGCAAGGGAAAATGGTCTTTTCGAGTGGCTTCATTCAACTTACGATAGTCAATGCACACTCTCCATCCGGTCACGAGTCTAGTGGGAATTAACTCGTTGGCATCGTTTGGCACAACGGTCATCCCTCCCTTTTTAGGGACACCATGAATAGGACTCACCCAAGGGCTATCGGAAATAGGGTAAATCATTCCCGCGTCAAGGAGTTTAAGGACCTCCTTTTTGATGACGTCGTGAATTTTGGGGTTCACCCTCCTTTGACTTTGGATTGTTGGCTTGAAATCTTCCTCCATTAATATTTTGTGTGTACAAAATTTGGGATCGATTCCCTTAATTTCGGATAACTTCCATGCAATCGCCCCTTTGTGATCCTTAAGAACATCGATAAGTGCGGTTTTTTCATCATTCGAAAGTTCCTTCGCAATAATAACCGGCAACTTGTCGTCCTCCTCCAAATAGACATATTCGAGGTGAGGAGGTAAATCTTTCAACTCGAGAATAGGTGGTTCCTCAAGTGAAGATTTAGGCTCGATACTCATAACCTCCTCGGGTGGAGGAAATGGGAAATCGTTGAGAAAATCCTTGATAATCGAGAAGTCCTCATCGTTGTCGAGGTCTTCGTCACAAGTACGTGGAACATCGAATTCTTCCAACGTATAACCACCACCTTCAAAAGGAGTGAAGGTTGGTGTCGAATTATCAAGAATTGGATCTAACATAGTGGGATTTCCACTAGTTTCTTCATCACCAAACCCTAAAACTTCTTGTGAAAATTCCTCGCAAACCACGTCGATCATATCAACGAGGTTTATGGTAGCAATGGAATAAACATGAGAAAGTTGAGAATTTTGAGTTGCGTTTATAACAAGTTCCTCATCGTTGAAACGTAAGGTGATCTTTCTAGCATGAACATCAATTAAAGCCATAGATGTATCTAAAAACGAACGACCTAAAATAAGAGGAACTTGAGGATCCGTGGGGATGTCAACAACAATAAAGTCTACGGGATAGTAGAACTTCCCCACTTTCACGAAAACGTCTTCCGCCAAACCACATGCAAGAATCGTGGAATGGTCGGCCAACTCAATAGACATTCGTAAAGGAGTAAGATTAGGAAGATTGAGCGACTTGTAGATTGCAAGTGGCATCAAGTTAATGCTAGCACCAAGATCGGCCAAGGCATAGCATTCTTCCATATCTTGAATTGCACAAGGGATCAAAAATTTACCGGGATCACCGACTTTTTGAGGTATGCGATTAAGATAAACCGACGAACAACTAGACATTTGGTGTAATTTTTCCTTGTTGATCAGCATACTCTTAAAGTTAGCGGCAAATCGAGGCATCATGACCAAAGCATCGGCGAAACTCACATTAAAGTGCAAATCACGAAACATTTTCATAAAAAGCTCAAATTGGTAGTTGTCGCGCTCTTGTCGTTTCTCCTTCCTAAGTCTCGATGGGTAAGGCAAGGGTGGTGTGGGTTGGGGCATAGGCATAGGCTTTGGAATCTCGGGTTCCAAAATAGGTGATGGGTCAACCGTAGGTGTGGCATGAGCGGTACTTTGTGGGATTGAAACATGCTCCTTTTCGACCACCACCTAGGGTTCTTCCTCAATTTCCTCCACCGTTGGAGTAATTAGTTGAGGAGTCGGTTCTTTAAGTGTCTTACCACTTCGTGTGGTAATCACTTTCATCTCTCCTTTCGGGTTTGAAACGGTGTTACTAGGCAAACTACCCGAAGTAGAGGCTTTGTTCCCCATGACGGCTTCTAAAATGGCATTAAGCTTAACATCAAAACCATTAAACTTCAAATCTTGACTAGCGGCTTTTTGGTCAATTCTTTGTTCAAGCCTAGCATGACTTTGCTCTATCTTGTTGTTTTGACCTCGAATTTGGTTAGCAAAATCATTTTTCAATTCATTTCTCATGGCTAGATTTTCCTTAACAAAATTAGCTAACTCCTTTGCGTTCTTAGCCGTGTCCCTAGCTTGACTAGCCAATTGCTCTTGAATGTTTTCCAAAATCTTATCATTTGAAGTAGCGTAATTCAAAAAGTCCAGTGGAAGTTCTTTAGTGTGAGCATTTTGAAGACCTTGACTCGTGTTTTGAAAATTACGGTTTTGATTTTGATTTTGCAATTGGCTACTATTACTCCCTTGATTCCCATAGTTGTTATTACCCTTATAATTGTTCCTTTGATTGCTTTGGTAACCAACTTGATTGTTTCGATAATTGTTAGCATTTTGATTTGGTGAAAAACCCGGTGGAGTCAATTGATTAGTGCGAGGAACTTGACCGTTTTGGTTATAAGTTCCTGCGGCCGCGAAGGCACTCGAAGTGTTACCACCGTTGGTAATGCACTCGGAATAATCGTGAGCTCCACCACAATACATACACGAAACCTCAACCGCTTTAATCGTAGCGGGAGCGGGTTGTTCACCAACTTTAAACTCAACTAACAAGCCTTTCACTATATCAAAAATTTTGTTCTCCAAATTAGCCTCGACTTGGCAAGCATCAACGGTGTGTGACAAACTAGGTGAAGATGAAGACGAAGCCTTACGAACACTCGACGTGCTATGAGGACTATACACCTTAGACCTATTCTCAGTGATTAACAATGCTTCCTCGACCGTCTTACACAAAAAATTACCACCCGCGGCGGCATCAAGATAATCACGCTCATGATCGTTCAAGCCATTGTAAAACGTGTCTATTTGATGCAAGTCGGAAAAACCATGATGAGGACATTCGTGCAACATTTCCTTAAACCTATTCCAAGCCGTTGAAAAACTCTCATTATACTCTTGCGAAAACTTTGAAATCTCGTTTTTCAAGTGCGTAGTCTTAGAGGGCGGAAAAAATTGGTTCACGAATTTTGAAACGAGATCCTTCCACGTCAATATAGAATTGGGTGGCTCTTTCTCTAACCAAATTTTTGCGGGCCCCGCTAAGGAATACGGAAAAAGCATCATCTTAATCGAGTCGTTTGAAACATCCTTAAACTTGCACGTGGCGGTGAGACGATTAAATTGGCGAATGTGGTTATGCGGGTTGTCCTTTTCGTCCCCTCGAAACTTGTTGTTTTGAATCATGGACAACAAACCTGTCTTAACCTCAAAATTCTCCGCAAGGATAGCGGGAATCACAATCGCTTCTCCATAACCCTCGGTGGGTGCTTGAAGCAACTCCATCATAGTTCGATTAGCCATGGGTGCTTCTTTCACTACAATGGGTTCGTCAATAGGAGAGTCCTCACTAGTAGGAGTGAGTGATTTGTTTCTTCGTTTACGAGCACGTCTTGCTTTAGAGCGAGTTTGCATAAACGTCACGTACAACGAGAAGGCGAGCAAAGAAGATTCTTTTTGGTGTTTTTACTTTTTCAATTTTTTGTGGTTTTTGATTGTTTTTAACTTTTTTTGGATTTTTTGGAATGTATTAAGTAGACACAAATCTACAAATCTCCTCCTTAATCAAATCTCTCGATTAAAGAAGCCTCAAGGAATGAAAACGATCACGTGAAGTGAACGCCTTCGATGACTTTAGAACGATGGTGGAACACCAAATCGTTCAAGAGGGTTTAATCAAATGAAACCAAGAAAATATATATGATATGTAATAATACTTTGGGCGGCAAAACCCTCGATTCACTCTCAAAATCAAATACGCACAAGCAAGCGGAGGAAACGAGGCGGCGCGAAGCACTTAAGAGCCTTTTTCCTTTAGGTCGTGAAATACAACCGCCTTATACCCACCTTATAGTTTGTATTATCAAGATTAAGCTTCACGAAAGTATTTATCTATTTTTGCCTTTTTTCTTTGGTTTGAGATTCGAATACAATGATTGGGTAATGACCTCCCAAGTCAAGGTTGTGATTTCTCACGTATTTGGAGTACTTGTAAATTTATTGTTCTACGTATACAATATAGTAGTAATATTCACAAAAATCGAAAAACGATAATACATATTAGTAGAGTGCTACTAATACAAATACTTTTATGGCTATATATAAAAACAACAATGGTTCAACCAAAACACAACACGCCTCCCCGGCAGCGGCGCCAAAATGATTGTTGTAAAATTACCCCTTTAGGAAAAGAAGGCAATAAAATAGGGCAAGTGTGCACGACGATTTAGGAAAACCGTGTGTGAATGACCCTAAGTGAGTTCGTTCTCGAGGAGGCTAGTGCTTTGTGTTAAGAGTTGATATATGATGTTTGTGATTATGAACAAGACGGAAAGAAATTAGAAAGGAAAGAAGAGACGGTTACGATAATGAATTAAACTACGACGAAAAAGGCGTAAACGTAAAACCGTAAATAGTGCCAAAATTAAAATTTTAACCTAAAAAATTCCTAAAAATTACTAAAAATCCCAAATAATATTCTAAGAGTTTACAAAAAATCCAAACTTGCTAAAACCTTTTAATCAATTTAATAATGACTTTTTAATGCTAATTAAAGCCCTGAAAATCACTTTTAAATATTAAAAAGCCCTAAACAAGATTTAATAGTTTGTAAACCTCAAAAATGACCTAATTAAGCTAAAAAATATTTTTAAAAATTTTGAAATTAAATTAAACTATTTTTTAACACTTAAAAACTATTAAAATGTATTAAATCTTAAATTAAATCTAGAAATTAATTGAAAAGTCTAGAAAATATTTGGAAAGTTAAAAAAAACTCCTAATTTAATGTTCTTAACCTAGGAAAAATGTAAAAAGTAGAAAAATAAAACTTTCTATTTTTGAATAAAATAATATTAAAATAATACAAAAAATAAAAAGTTACTAAAATAAATTCTAAAAAATTTCTAAAATCCTAGAATAATCTAACTAAGATAAAAAAAGCAATTTAAAGTTCCTAAAACCTTTTTTATAATATTATATTAATTTTTAAAGTTTAATAAAAGACCTAAAATTAAATAAAATTAAAAATAAGAGTTTTTGAAAAGTTAACTAATTGTAAACCTCAAAAATATTAAATAAAACCTAAAAACTATTTTTCCCTAAATTAAAAACTCTTTTTGTTATTCTTTAAGCAATTAATAAAATACGGCTAATTAAAAATTAATAAAAAAGAAATAAATAATGAGAAAAATCAAGACTTGTGCCAACAAAATCCTATATACTAATATTATCCTAGAAAAATAAGAGAAAACAAAAATGCTTATTTGATAAGCTGGAAATAAGCTAAACAAGCTACGGCTTGTTTTAAAAAGCCAAATGAAAAGAGGTGTTAAAAGGATAACACCTTGAGACTTTAGCAGTAAAAGTCCCAAGGGCGAGCGGTAGAGTGTGTGTGCTTTGGCAGTGGTGGCGCAGGTTCGAGTCCTGGCCACGCCAAAAATTTTTGAAATATTTTTTTTTTTTAATTTTCTTTTTAAACACTTGTTACACAGCAACTCCCACTCACCAAAACACAAACACACGTCCAATTTAAAGCTAAAATCCCTCTAATTCGAAGCAAACAGGTCTCAGACCTGAACTTTCTTTTTTCTTTTTTTTACTAGTTTGTTAACTGTTTCTAGTCTATCTGAAACTAACACTACCCAAAAACATAAACAATTGCCAAATTACAGCCATAATTACTCCTAAAGTGATCAAAAAGGTCTCGGAGCTGAACTTTCTTTTTTCTTTTTTATCTGTTTCTTGTTTGTGCTCTTTTTTGGACAGTCAAAAACCCCTCACCTGCAGTTGGCGTGTGGGGGGTGTTTTAAGCTAGCAAAAATCAGTTAAAACAAACACGCATACAATCTGATTAAAACACCAACAAAGAATCAATGAGCAGGCAGGTTCAAGCACTTAATCAATTATAACCCAAATCAAAACTTACTTAATAAATTATGCAGAAATAAGCGGCTAAATTACTTAATAATTACGGTCTGACAATCAGAAACAGAAAGCACACGAAAGTAGTCAATCCTGATGCGACTTAACCAATTCAGCAGGCAACGATATACGCTCAAGCTAGCAACATATGCAGACCAAAAACAAGCTTATACTACGCAGGTACCCTAGATAAGATCCCTAACTTTTAGCTCAATTACCACCTATAATCGCAAACAAACATGCACCTTAGACTTAAATCTTGCATATACTAGCCTAACCGATTGCACTCCAAGTAGCAGAATACTTAAACTAAAAAGGACAGCTCAAACCAAGACTGAGCTACCACAATCAAATGTAACCAAGACCAATTTTTAACTAAGCATAAACATATGCAAACGAACTATCATGACATCCGAAGTTGACATATTATATTCCCAACATTAAACAGATCCCACAAAAACCTAAGTGACTTACTGAATATACTACTTAACTAAATTCAAACAATTTATTCAATCCAAATTCAACCTTAATAAACCAGCAAACTTGACAAGCAATTACTCACAAGAACGATTAAACAGCTAGCAAAAATAAATATAAAAAAAAAGAAAGAAAGAAAGGAAGGGATGGCGATACCTACCCTTGTTTGCATCCAACAAGGGCCAGCTAAGCTCCCCTGACCTCAACCAACAACTAGGTGAGGCAGGGGTGTCTTGGACAATAAAGGATTGAGGGGTGGTTCGTTGGGGTTCAACAGCTGAACCGAAGCACCCTGACTGACAAGAAAAGCTGCTAAGAATAAAGAGAGATCCAAGAATCAAGACCTATGGTCTTGATTCAGTAAGTTCACAAGATAATGAATTCACTTTTCTTTTCACAATCTTTTTCATAAACACTCAAATACTTAATTCTTTAAATGAGAATGATGATAACTTTAAACAATAAAATTTTAATTCCACTTCCACACACTTACTGATTATCTCAAACAAGAAAAAATTCAACTCAAATTTAAAATAAACATTAACTTAAATCATAAAACATAAAGTAAATTGGAACTCGGATGATTTTTTTTAAAACTTCAAACTTTTCATTCATAAAAAGTAAATTACAAAAAATCCGAGACAAGGGAAAAAATGGGATACCACAAGTTGGTCCTCATTTATAGACCCCCTCAGATCGTTCTAGAATCGAAAGAAAAAGAAACCCTAATCTAATGAATTTCTAACTTTACCCTTGTTTGAAGATGCGAATATGCTGATCTTTATCCCATCTTTTGAATGATCCTTGAAAACCATGTGCAAATCTCTTGGACGTTTGTGATAGACAGGCTGGATGCATCAATCTTGAGCGTTTGATTTCGTTTGGAGGACACGAAATCTTGGAGAGTCGTTGATTCTCTGGTGTGCCTTTGTCTTTTTGCCAATGGGTGGGGTTTTGGGGACCAGGGAGTGAGAGTGATGGGGGATTAAAAGTGGGGTTTGGATTAACCCATGATCAATCACTAATCTGGAATAGATCAAGTCTTCATCATGAATTTTTAATTTGGGGAAAAATTAGGGTTTATAGGGAAAAAAAGTGTGTTTTGATCTTTTCAGAGTGGGTTAAATGTGTTTAAGGGGAAAAACACGTTTAATATTAAACGTGTGTTATAAACATAATGGGTCAACCGGGTTTGGGGTATGGGTATTGGGTAAACGGGTTTTTGAGTTGGGTTATGGTGACGTGTCTTGATGGGAGTGGAGGAGAGCAGTTTGGTGTCTGGTCACATTAGGCCCCCCAAATCTTATGTTTCATTCATTTTGTAACAAATCAGCTTAAACACTTTTTCCCTTTGCAAAATCTTTCAAGTACTTGTCAATTTTGGCACAATAATTTTCAAAACTTGTTTAAAGGGCTTTTTATGCACAAATTGTATTCTTCAAGGGCCATTCTTGTAATGTCTTCAAACTTCAAGGTCTTTGACTTGTTTGTTGACTTCTTGGAGGACCATTATTGACAATTTAGTTTTGATGAGGGACTAAAATTGCCAATTCTTCAAAGTTAAGGGTCCTTTTTGTAATTTTGACAAACTTTAGGGACCAAACTTGTAATTATGAAGATACAAGGGTATAAAGTGTCAATTCTTCAAACTTGGAGGACCAATCTTCAATATTCTTCAAATCTTCAAGGGTTTCTTTTGGAAAATTCCTTATTAGGGCTTGGTTCATCGTACGGCTTCGTTTCCCGTGTTCGTTTTTGCATGATTCTTGTGATCTTTTGTCATTTTCTCAATATCCGTACCTAAAATACACAAGCAACAAACACAAGCATATATTTGGGTATTTTGATGATATTTAATGCATTTTAAGTCCAAAAATAACGATGAGACCATGTATAAAAGCAGTCTCATCAAGGTTTCGTGTACGTTTTGTGGTGGACCTCATAATTATTACGAGTGTGCGGCTACGGATGGCCAAACGTCAAATGTGAGTGCGTTAAATGGAAACAACAATTTTTCTAATCAAAATAACGCGGGTCCATCACAACAAGGCAATTATAACCAAGGCAACAATTTTCAAAATCGAAACAATTTTCAAGGAAACAATCAACAAGGAAATTTTTCGAATCAAAATCAAGGAGGTTATAATCAAGGTCGTAATATAACTTGGCAAAATCGAGACAATAACCAAAACTTGAATTTTTCAAACAACAACAATCAAGGTAACAATTTTTCAAGTGGTAATCAAGGAAATTTTCAAAGAAACAATCAAAACCAAGGGAACTTTAATTCAAATCAAAATAGTTCGTCAAACGATTTTCAAAATTACATGAAAACGAATGAGGCTAATATGAGACGATTAGAGGGAGAAATTGGTATTTTGAAAAATGACTTTTCTAATACATTGAAATTGCAAAACACGAAGATTGAGCAAGGTCAAATTGATATAAAAAAGATGTTTTCGGCCATTATGAACAAAGCCTCGGGTTCGTCATCGAGTTCGTTACCTAGTGACACCGTTGCTAATCCGAAAGAGCAATGTAAAGCCGCCTCGTCTCGTGAGAAAGGTCGTGTGATTACCCCTAACCTTGAAGGATTTCGTGTTGTTTATGCTTCTCAACCCTCGACTTCTAAGACGTCTTCTTGTTCTAAAGTCGATGGGGTGAACGTGGCGGCCAAGGAAAAGAGTGCACACCCTCGTGTACCTCAAATTCCATCCACGGTTCAAAAAGAGAGTTTTGTCGACCTTACCAAAGTAACCCTTGAAGAAACTTGTGCTTCAATCCTTCTTAAAAAAACCCAAAAGGCGTATGCCGAGAAAGGAAAAGGATCCGGGCCAATTTCTACTACCTTGTGATTTTTCCGAGATTGAGGGATGTTTAGCCCTTGCCGATTTAGGTGCTAGCATCAATCTCATGCCTCATTCTCTTTGGAAATTGATGAGATTGCCTTCGCTTACCCCCACGAACATGACAATCGAGCTTGCAAATTGTACTCCACTTATACCAATTGGAATAGCCGAGGATTTCTATGTTAGGATTGGAAAGTTTGTTTTTCCCGCGGATTTCGTTATATCCGATTACGAGTGTGACCCTAAATGTCCCATTATCTTAGGCCGACCATTCTTATCGACGGCTCGAACCGTAATCGACCTTCACGAGGGGAGACTTACTATGAGATATGGGGATGAAAAAATAGACTTTTTCGCTAGAAAATCCCAAGGATTTAATGAGAATGAAAAAACCGAGTTTTCAAAACCTAATGATTCAAATTATAACGATTTTAAAATGTTCACTTTAGCGGAAAGAATGAAGCTTGATGCATGTTTTGAAAGAATTAAGAAAAACGGTTTTAAAGATGATGATTTTGATGATAAAGAATACGTGTACCTAATTCAAAAGGGTATGTGTAAATTTATGGATGAAAACTCACTTTGGGATGTTTTTAGCGAAACAAGTGAACCACCAATTCCGAAGGGTGACGTTAATGCCATCACGACAATGACCAAAATGGGTTCGTCTTCACCACCTTCGAAGGACCACGTCTTTGAGGCTTCAACTTCTAACTCCATCGAAGTGCCTCCTTTGCCTAGCCCAACACCCGTTGAGGCTAAAGGGTTTATCGACATCGATCCTATCGTCTTAGAAAAGTCACCTAAGCATAGTCATTTGACTTGTAAGTCCATGGTTGTGAGTGCTCACATCGACTCTTTCTTTGACGATGACGATGGCGATTTTGCCAAGCTTGATCACGTACTTCGACATCCACATGCAATTTTTGATTCTCCTAAGAAGAAACATGTGAAGTACGATGATTATGAGTTTGATCCCGAGATTGAGGAAATCATTGAATGAGAGCTAGCTCTTATGCCTTCACTTCCACCTACGAGTGAGGTCGACCTTTCCAAAATCGAGGATGAACTTGATGAGTTGGAGCGTCTTATTTTCGATGACGAACCAACTCATGTGACCACTAAGAATCCCATTCTCGAGGAGTTACCTAATCAACACTCCTCATTTGAGAATGACGTTTACCACATTCGTGAGGATCTAACTTATCAACGATCCCCACAAAAGAATGATGGTTTCGTGCTTGATCGTGATCTTTTCGAGAGAGTTTCTAAGATACTCAAGGAGGGGAATGACAAACCATGGTTTGACAAGCCTATCTTTGATGAAGAAGTCGATGAGATCGACGTTCATGAGGATGACGAGTATGTAGACCCCGAGGGGCGGTGTTCTTTATTGACAAACGTTTTGAGAACTTATACAATCCGCCACCCCCTCCCACCAATGACTTAAATGTGAGGATTTTTAGCGCGACTAATTTTGAATTTGACACGCCAAATATTTTCGACATCATTAAATCAGGTTTTCATAGAGAGTTTTTGAACGATGAAAAAGGAAAGGATTTTAAAAAAAATTTAAATGATTTTTCTACATGTTTAACTCCGTCATCACCGCGTTTCATGTGTGCTACCACCTCGTCTACTCCTTTTGACGATGGTGTGTGTGGTTTTAGTGTGGGGGAAGCCCCAAATGTTCCCTCCCATTTCTCCACCGAGGACGAGATTTACGATCCCGGAATTGCTTGTAAAGGGAAATCTCGGTCTTCCACCGATGCAATAAATGGAAAATCTTTGCGTTTGCTTGGTGTGAGTCTACCTCGAATAGCTCATAAGTTTGCCTTACCCATTGCCCCACCTTTCTACTTCTCATCTCTTTTCTTCTACCCCATTGGGGTTTGTGTTGGAGTGGCATTGTTTCGTCTTTCATCCGAAAACGAGGACGCCATCTTTGACCCCGGTATACGTTTATCGGTTTTTTTTAAAGTACTCCATGTACTTTTGGGCCTTTTTTATCATGTAAGTCCCACTAAAAATGACCAAACCATGATTATCCCTAAATGATCACATTTATGGGGATTCGAGTTGAGCTTTTGACTCGGTTATCAAAAACAAGGTGCCTCGTGGGGGATTCTCATGCTTATCCTTGTAAATATTATCGCTTTCTTAGTTTAATGTAACGAGGGGACTTGTGCTCTTCCAACCTTTGTTCCGTGGTTGTTTGTGATTGTGATTCATTAGGTTCATCGTCATCATTGAAGCCTCTCGTGTTCGTTTTACGGATCACTCGAGCTTCGATCGTTGCCTTTGGAGATTCCGATATCCGATGATATCCTTTTATGTTCTAACGTTTATCTTATTAGCATAATTCATAAACGGCTTTTAGGTTATTCGTTTTACCCTTTCCATGGTCGAGATTAAGCATTCGACTTCGTCTCTAGTATGGGGGTGTTTACACCCCTAGACTCGAAACATTGAGGACAATGTTTAGTTTTAGTATGGGGGGTGAGTAGATACTTCACCTTGCTTACGTCAACACGCAATCCAATATTCATCTTTTTTTTATCGTTTTGTTGCAAATAAGGCTAAAAATGGCCAAATTTTAAAATTTTTTCTTGTTTTTCATAAGTGTTTAAGACACGAATGTAGATTTCCGATGGTGAGAACGAGAGTAATTTTTGACTCGACCGTGCGTGTTGAGCACTTAGCTTCGATTCCATAACTTTTTAGGCTAAGTCTCTTAAATGAGGACGAGAAATGATAGAGTTATTTATAAGTCTCGTAATCGTCACGATCTTATGTGTAGTAATTATTAGCTTATTCTCCCAACGCTTTTGCATAATAAATTGTTAATAAATATTGATTTGGCGGTTTAGTCACTATTGTTGGTTTCTAATTTGTTTTGGTAGCTTCCATGTAATTAAATTGGGAAAACATTAAGGTATCGCCAGCGTCACGGTTTTGAAGTATTGGCACCCGAATAATCGAAAGCTTCACCTAATAATGAGATTTCAAGTGCTCACCTAAATTAAGCAAAAATTTGAAGCTCACAAGGCCGAAAAATCTATGCCCAAATTGAAAGTGAATCAAGCCTTAATCTTCGAAGCTTTAAAGATCCAAAATTCTCTTTAGCGTGAGGATATACGTCTTTGGCTAATAAAACCACCGATGAGGCGGATAATAAAAGGCAAGGCAAGACCGAAGTCATAATAAAAGCTTCATGGCAAAGTTGAATAAAAGATGGAGGTAAACCAAAGATAATAAGGCCCTTCTGTTAGGGGGCGTATAAAAGTCTTGGTAATAACTCTCATGTTCAAAACCGTTATAAAACCGTGTTTACCGATCCTTCTTGTTGACTTAATTTTTTGACATCGTTGTCTATTGGGATGAATTATTAATTTAATGATTTTGGTTACACCGTTAAGTTTCTATTTTTAGACTTAATCTCTATTCACGCATAAGTCAATGATGTATCCTCGTGATCATTAAGACAAAATAAAATATAAGAGATACCAAGTAGGAATAAGGGAGTTTAGGTTCGTAATTAACACTCATAAGATGTGATCGTGTTGCTAACTTATAATAACAATGATCTCGTTACACGCTTAGCATGGAATTGGGTGAAAATCGAGGACGACGAAATTATTTCTAACGAAGCATTCACGTGTTCTTGTTCTATGATCCCAAAAGTCACTTTCTCGTGATGAAAACAATACATTATGTCTAAAACGCGTGTAGTAGTTTATTTAAATTTATGTCTTGAATAAAAGTCATCATAAAATGAATTTTGGAAGTGCTATGATACTTAATTCTAGCATTGCGTGGGGACACGGCAATGGTTTAGTATGGGGGAGTGATGAGACTGTATTTATACATAGTCTCATCGCCCAAATCGGGCTTAAAATGCTTAAAATATCATCAAAATACCCAAAATATGCATGTGTTTGTTCATTGTGTATTTCAGGTACGGATATCGTGAATTCACCAAAAGATCAAAGGAATCAAGCAATAACGAACACGGGAAACGAAGCCGCACAAAGAACCGGACCCGAATCATGATTTTCCTATCAAGTCCTTGAAGTTTGAAGATTTGGCAACTTTGGTCCCTCTACTTTGGAATACTTGTCATATTATACCCTTGTGAACACTCAAATTACACATTGGGTCCCTAATATTTCAAGTATATACACATTTGGTCCTTGAAGAATGCAATTTATGCATAAAAAGCCCTTTAAACAAGTTTTGAAAAACATTGTGCCAGAAATGACAAGATAAGCAAAGTTATTTACAAAGGGGAAAAGAGTTGTTTGCTGTTAAAAGAATCTAGCAAGAAGGAAAGACTTGGGGGGCCATACTTGGCCAGACATCAAACTCCCCTCACCCACTCACAATCTGCCACCTCACCCCCACTCTCTTTTCATCCAATCAAAACCCTCATTTCCCCCACGTCATATTCCACTTTCGTTTTATTAAACTGATTTAAAATCAGTTTAAGTTTGGGAGGTAAACACTAATTTCAAAAAGTTAATCCCCCAACCTGGATTAAAACTCCTAATCCCTTTCTCCTCTCCCACATAAACCCTAACTCAAACCCACCTTAAACCAAAGGGGTTTTTCCCCCAAACCTCCAGATACTTAATTTAACCCACTCTCATCCCAACCCCACCTCAAACTAGAACCCAACAAACCAACATGGGGCTCCCCTTCTACGTCACTATCACACAAAACCCCATGGGGAGACAAAATGAACGGATGGATGATATTTCCTTGGCCCCCAAGTGCAATTGAACGTCCTGGATCAGTCTTCACAGCTGTAACACCACAAGCATCCAAGCAATCACGGGTTCAACAATTGACCAAGAAAAAATTCAAAAACAAAGGGCAAATCTGGAAAATCGTATTCTAGGGTTTTCAGTTTTTTCTAGTTTCTAGTATGTTCTTATAACTAGTATAAAGAGACCCCTCAACATGTGAGTGGGCTCTTGTTCCAGTTTATTGTAAAATTCTTGAATTATTAATGAAAATGAAATTTTGAGTTTTTTTACATATTCTGAGTTCCTCCTTTCAGCTTTTTAGTGTAATGGATAATGTTTTAGTGTAAGCTTAATTAAGGTTTTAAAAAAGTGTTCATTTTACAAAGGATTTTCAGAAAATCGTTTTCTTGAAAAGAGTTTGGACCCAAGACTCATGTATTTGTGGATTATTGATGTGACAACTGAAATAAGCTACAAGTACTGAGGCTTGTTACCTCTTTGTTTCAAAGAAATCAGTTTTAGGTTTTTAAGTTAGTTTCAAAAAGGTTTTTCAAAAATCAGTTTTTAAGGAAAGTTCAACCTTTTTTATACATAAGCTATAAGCTTATAAGCCTGCTTATTCAATAAGCAGTGCTTATTCTCTTAAGCTTTTTAGTGCTTCACTTTCTCTATTTGCTTTGTTTGTGCAGGATTGAAGATCAAGGATCCATCATTCCAACATTTCCTTCTTTCATTTTTTACCTTTGAAGATATTGTCTCCCTGGTTCTGTTGTTGAACCTCAACAGGGATCCTCTACACTTCACATAAGCCCTCATAAGCTCAAACATACCCTTTTGGGAGGCATCGCCCCAAGGTAATAGGCTTGAACCCCACTTGGCATTTTTTTGAGCTTTTATGTGACTTATGTGATTTTTGTGGGAAACTTGTTCATTTGTTGTTTTTCTTGTTTAATATTGTTGTTTTAGGATTAGTATGCATGTTTAGATCAATCATAATCAGTTTGGTTGGCTTATGATAGTATTTGATTTGCAAAATTTGTGTTTACTGATTATAAGGGGGTGTTTGGATCTGCTTTTTAGGGTAAGTATTTGACAAATATTTGGCCTATAAGTGATTTGCTTAGGCTCCATTAGTTTAATTGTAGTTTTGAATGTCATTGATTTCAGTCTAGTGGCAAGAATTAGGAATTTGCATGTTAAAAATTGCCTTTATAGCTTAAAAATCAGTAATGCATTTATCTGCCTTGTTTTAGCTTGAATTTGCCCATCAATGCTTATAATCTGTTAGATATTAGGAGCATCTAGGGTTTTAGATTAGTTTTAAGTGGTTTGGTATGTTTATGTGATAATTGTGGGCAATTAGAATTCGTTTTTGAGCCATTTAGATCAGTTACTGTTCACCAGCAACTTGCAATCCATTTACAGTCATCATATTGTGCTTGTTTGTGTAATTTGTGAATTGGACTTGCTCTTTTTCTTGCCTAATCTGACTCCCCACACTTCCATGAGTGTGGGGGTGCCTTTGTTTCCCATCAAAATTCAGAAACAAGCTTGAAATCAAGCTAAACACCACCAGACTCGTTTTTTAATACAAGCAGTGGGAGCTCCTTTCCCACTGCTAGCTTTAGGGTTTCCCCTGCTTGGCTATAAGACAAAAACAGCTAAGTGTCACTATCAGTTTTCAGTTTTTTTGTCTTTTGTGGATCAAATTAGGTTTTAGGACTTCAAACTAGTTTTAAAATTTTTCTTTTTTAATTTCTGATTTTTCAGTTTAGTTTATTTTGGTGTTACTGTTCATTTGCTATTTTTTTCCATAATTTAGCTATTTTAATTACTTTTTAATATTCTGATTTTGTCATTTAGTGTAGAAAATTATTATTTTTCACTTTTAAAATTTTTCCTAGACTTAGAATTATATTTTAAGATTTTTGGTTTTAAAAATATTTACTGTTCACTTTTTAATTATTTTTTATAATTAATTTAAGTTAATTAGGGTTTAATTATTATTCAGTTTTGTCTTTTAGTGCAAATTTTTACATTTTTCAAACTTTTTCAATTTTCTACTGTTCATTAGGGTAATTTAGGATTTTTAAAATTGTTAAATTAATTTTGGCATTATTTTATTATTTTTTATGATTATTTGAGTTTAAAAATAGTTTTTAGTGTTTAAAAAAATAGAAAAATAGTTTTGAAAATTTAGGAAAAATACTTTTTAGTCTTTAGATAATATAAGTAACTTATTTGTCCAATAAAATTATATTTTGGACATTTTGTTAATTATATTTGATTTTAGGGCTTTAATTAGCATTAAAAATTGAATATTTAATTAATAAAAGGTTTTAAAATATATTTGTTGGATTTTTATTCTTATTTATATTATTTAAGACTTAGTTTAATATTTTAATTAATTTTAGGTTTAATTTTAAATTTTGTCGCGTTTTACGTATTTACGTTCGCGTTTTACGTTAAATCGTCGTAGTGTAATCGTAGTCGTAGCTCGTCTTTACTTTTTCTCTCTTTAAACCAAAAACGTCACTAATCCAAACTTGATTTCATATATATTGGCACATTAATACACACACCTCCTTCGAGAACGAACCCGCATTTATTCGGTTTCGCGTTTTTCCTAAAGCGTGCAACTTAATACTTGCCACTCATACGTGTTTTTCCTAAAACGTGTACGATTTACTCAACATCAAAAATACATTGTTGTTCCTATCTTTACTAGAAGTAATCTAGAATATAATAAACGCGTAGAGTATATCTTCCCATCAGTGATTGTCTTCAATGTGTCAACGCTTGACTTTATCTTGTCAACGCTTGAGCTGTCAGCGCTTGTTTTGTTCTTGTCAACGCTTGTTTTACTCTTGTCAGCGCTCAAGTGATCTGGCCTTAATTTATTCCCAACAAGTTTTTGTGGTCTTAAGTCTAAGTCCAGGTCTTAAGGATTAGATATAGTTGTAGAGCTTCTTTTTATCTTCGTTTCAGTAAAAGATAGTGCTTTGAACTCCAAACGAGTCAAAAGTTATGCTACATTAGAATTTCGTGTACCGGGAGATGAAAGTCGACATAATCCGAAATTGTGTTCGATTTAAGGTCATATCTCGGGGACTATAACTAGAGTTTTAGAAAGGGTTGAGAGTTGTACTTTAGCTATAAACCTGGGGTTTTGAGTCTATTTTTAGACTTAGGAGTCAAATTTACATGTGGTATATTTGAAATGTGTCAAAGAGGTCATACAATGTGAAGGTATAAAACTGTCCGAAAATTGAAGTTTAGTAATGTGACGAGCAGTAGGTCTTAAAAGCGAGAACTTTTTATGAAATTTAATATGGGTTATCTACAGGTGGTAAATGAATTTTACAAAAAGTTTCATAATTTTTGGTGATGTCTAAGTAAAGGAAAACAGCCCGTACATTTAGTGTGTCGGCAGAATATTGTAAAACGAGCGATACTTTTAGTTACGTAGATAAATGATGTGAGTCTAGTAACTATCACTTGTTTGGATTTGGCGTGAGTTTGTAATAATCACAATTGAATTTATTTAAATATTATTCAGTACCTAATATGATATAAATGAGTTGACTCATTACACGTTTATTCACTAGGTGTTGTGATCAAATTTCCTGGGCATCCTTATCGTCGGTGATCGTCATCCATTACTTCGACTACTTCTACATAAGGTGTGAGTCTATAGCCTCGCTCTTTACTTATTTTAAAGGTTTTTACCCGCGAGGGGGATACATGCTATTTAAATGAAAATGAACATAAGTCATGAATGATTGTTGGACCCGAATGATGCCTTGAATTGTGTTGAGTACCTAGTTGCAAAAAATTCCCTAATTTCAAGAACCGTTAGTTATTGTATAATTCTTGTGTGAATTGGAAATAGCCGCTTATATAATTTGTGGTACTACGGGGTTAACGACCCAATTTGATACGAGAGTTGTACGTTGAGTACCCTCTGCGTACAGATATTTTGTATGAGAAATAAGGATTAACTGCAACAAATGCCTTTAGAGGGGCAATGGTTTCATATAAGTTACACCGGCATTTGGCGCGGGTGACTAATTAGTTAGCGGCTCAGTGGCATGAGCTCAAACACAATTATTAGCTAATGCTAAAGATAACAACCTTGAATAATAGATTGTTTGATCGACTATTCTATGAATTATCGTGAATGAATTTTATACACTTATGTTTCAAATGTGATTGTAAAACCTATAGATTTCGCTCATCATTATTTGTTGACCCTTTTAAGCATGTGTTTCAGGTAACCAAGGCTAGGATGTGGTGGAGCATGCTATGGAAAGTTGGTGTGGCTTTTGTAGTCAATTATGTTTTTCTCCCTTTTATCTAAACAATTAAATCTTATTTTGTTTAAAGTGTAAGAATTTGGAAATTTGGTTGAGATTCAGTGGGGACCTAAACGCACTCTGTTGTAGCTTTTGGGTTGAAAAAACTAATTAGACTTTGTTGTTGTACATTTTTATAAATGTAAACTTTTCAACGTCTCTTTTGAGTCATTTTGTATGACTAGTGTGTGATGATAACTGCCTAGCACCCAAATAATGTATTTCCGCTGCGCATGTAATTTGGGGGTGTAAGAGATTGGTAATCAGAGCCACAAGTTGTAGAGAACTAGGTCGATTTTTGAAAATGTCCTAAACTATAACTTCGGTGTCTCAAATGTTTTCAAAAGCACACAACTTCTCCGCATGGCTCTGGTAAGATTACTTTTAGCATTGCTTTAATTATTTTTAGATGTATCCCCTATAACTGAAATGATTTCCCAAGTATTTATTAAGTAAGTACTATGGTATTGTATCGAGATTTTGTTGGAAGTATGTTGAATACTTATCATCGTAAATTTTTGGCATTGCATTTGCATGGCTATCATGTTGTTGCATCATATAAGCATACATATTACATTTTTGCATGTGCATGTGCATGTGTATATATATTTTGTATAATGACCTTATTTACCGTCGAACTTTCTGTGATTGTAGAAATGTTGGAAATCCCACCTAACGGTAATGGAGAAGAAGAAGAGAGTGATGGCAATAATGTTGTGAATCAAGCTGAGTTGGTTGATGTGCCAATTGGTCGACGAAGAGTTCGTGTTCCTAGACCTACCCGTATTTCTCATTTGGTTGGTATGCCAGGTATTAACCGTGCTCGTTTTGGTCATGCTGATGTGTCTGACGTCGCAGCTTGTGCAAATTCTCTCCACGAGGACATTTCTAGAGTACTTTGCCCTGGTCCGAGGTCGTATGAAATTACTACCTATTTCTTGAGGAAGTTGGACAGGTTAATGTATGAACATTATGTTGTGGAAACTCGGGTGATAAAAAGGTTTTATGAATATGAGAAAGCTTTTCAGAAACTGTTGCCACGGACTGCAAGAGTTGAGTATGACGGGATTGATGGTGGTTAGAAGTGAAATGGATAGTTTGAGGTCCATGATCAAGAATTTGAGTGCTAGCCTTAAGAAAACTAGAGAAGATCAAGCTATATTGCAAAGGATGCGAAGCTGGGAGCATCGTGTGAGGCCATCTCTACCACAAGAATGGAGGTTTGTTAACGATTTTGAGTATGCTACCAATGACTTTATTGTTCAACCGCCCGCCTGGGGTGAGTGTATTACTTGTGGGAACCAGACAACACTTGAGATCGGATCTACCTCGAGGAAGAAGAGAGTGGTGGAGTGTGACCCTAATGGCAAAGGCAAGAGGATAATGGGCAATGAAGAAGATAGCGATGAGGAAGAACCCGAAGAAGACGGTGATGATGAGCCGTAACCCAAGAAATCATGTGGATCACCTCGTGATTAGTTCTTGTTTTTAGTATTTCATTTTCTATTTCCTCGTTGTAATCGAACTTGTTTAGACTTGTGTACTATAGATTTGTGATGAACCTTAATATCCTTTTGGTTTAGTCGGTGATAGATTGTAGTGACATGACTTGTCACAATTTTATGGATATCAATCCAATCGATGTTTACCCTTCATGATCTATGTTACCTCTTTATTAGCTCTTTTGTGATGTGATTGATGAATGCTTGTAGTTGTTGATGTACATGTTATACTTATATTATGTCTTGAAAAAGAAATCCTTCTTGATCTTGATGTGTATACTTATCATGTTCTTTTTCCCTGTGATTGCAGAGAAGGAGTAAAGAGGAATTTTTGGTCGTTTGTCGATCACTACTTGACTATTCCTTCAATATGCCTCCCAAGTTGACTACTAATACTGTTAACAACATGATTCAGCAGGCGATCACTGCAGCTCTCACAGAGGATCATGCTAACCGAGTGCAAGGTGCTGGAAATAATGCTGGACAGCAAGGCCCAATGGAGTGTACTTACGCTAGTTTTATGAAATGTGGACCTACACAGTTCATGGAGCTGGTGGGGCTTTGGAATTGTGTCGATGGATCGAGAAGATTGAAAGTGTGTTTGAAATTAGTGGTTGTTCGGAAGCTAACAAGGTAAAATTTGCAACTGCTACCCTCCTAGACGATGCTTTGAGTTGGTGAAAGAACCAAGTGGCGACTGTTGGGCTAGAAGTGGCCAATGGGAGAACTTGGGCTACCACTAAGGCATTGTTAACTAAAAGGTTTTGTCCCAGGGAGAGCTGCGTCAGTTAGAAGATGAGTTGAGACACCTGATGTTGAGAAACAATGACATTGCTAGTTATACCCGTAGATTTAATAAGTTATGTTTGCTATGTCCTGATGCTTTTGTGGATGAACACAAGAAGATGAGACAGTATATCAAGGGTGACGACTACGTCAAGGCCTACATCCTTTGATTAGGCAGTTCAAATGGCTCATGCGTTGATGGATGTAAAAGTCCAGGATAAGAAAGCTAGTGTGGCTGAAGGAAATAAGAGGAAATGGGAGACTGCCCAGTCTAGTTAGTCTCAAGGTCAAAATCGTTGAGGTTATCAAGGCAACAATTATGGGCCGAACCGTAACTCACAGTTTAATCAGAGAAGGAATGATGAGGTTAGAGCTGCTACTGTGCCAAGAGGAAACAAGATTAACCCTAAGTGTGGTCGGTGCAATTTGTATCATGTAGGTAACTGTCCACCTGCATGTGGCAAGTGTGGAAAAGCCAGACACAAGACTGTGGAGTGCAAATCTAGAGGTGTGGCTACGGGTGTTATTGCTACTAGAGTGATGGTTTGCGTTGTTTGTGGAGAAAGAGGACACCAGCAAGGGAATTGTCCTAAGGTTGGGAATAATCAAGGTGGAAATGTTTCTGCTAAATTGTATGCTGTAGGGAATGTGGACAAGCCTCAAGGTCCGAACATGGTGAATGGTACGTTCTTACTTGACGCTCGTTGTGCTAGTGTATTGTTTGATTCTGGTTTAGATAGGAGTTTTGTAGATATACAATTCAGTTTCCTTACGATAGAGAACCAATAGAGTTAGCAACTAGTTATAATGTAGAATTAGCGGATGGGAAAATTATTAGCACTAATTCAATACTAAAAGGGTGTTCCTTGAAGTTGGGTAATTACGTGTTTGAGATCAATTTGATGCCTATAGAGCTAGGATCTTTCGATGTAGTGGTTGGTATGGATTGGTTGATTTCGCATAGTGCGGTGATTGTTTGTGGAGAAAGGTTAGTCCAGATTCCATTGAGGAATAGGGTATTAACTTTGAAAGGTGATGAATGTACTTCTCGTTTGAAAGTGGTATCTTGCATGAAAATGATGAGGTATATGGAGGAAGGTGGTGATGTATTTCTGGCTCAGATCACAAGTGATGGTGTGGTTGAGAAGAGATTGGAAGACGTGCCAGTAATTAGAGATTATCCTGAAGTTTTTCCTAAAGAGTTACCGAGTTTACCGCCACCTCGAGAAGTTTAATTTTGGATTGATTTGGTGCCGGGAGCTGCGCCAGTGGCTCGCGCGCCTTATCTGATCAGTTGAAAGAATTGATGGATAAAGGATTTATTAGACCGAGTTCATCGCCATGGGGAGCGCCTGTTCTGTTTGTGAAGAAGAAGGATGGATCGTTCAGAATGTGTATTGACTATCGAGAGCTTAACAAATTGACAATTAAGAATCGGTATCCGTTGCCGAGGATTGATGGTTTATTTGATTAGTTGCAAGGTTCATGTGTGTACTTGAAGATCAACTTGATATCGCGTTATCACCAACTGAGACTTGGAGAGGAAGATGTTCCTATAACTGCCCGTACTCGATATCGGGTTATCTAGAGTAGGTCTGGTGGCTTACAAACTAGAGTTACCCCCAGAACTTCATGGTGTTCACAACACATTCCATGTATCTAATCTGAAGAAATGTCTAGCAGTGAGTGATGAGAAAATTCCGTTAGGTAAGGTTCGAGTAGATGGGAAGTTGCATTTTATCGAAGAGCCCGTAGAAGTTATGGACCGTGAGGTAAAGCAACTGAAACAAAGTCGGATACCTATTGTCAAGATCCGATGGAATTCAAAGCATGGACCGGAGTATACTTGGGAACGAGAGGATGAAATGTGGAAGAAATATCCGCACCTCTTCGATTTCAATAAGAAACGGACATCCAAATGAAATGGATCACGAGGACGTTGATCCCTTTTAGGAGGAAAAGCTGTGACAATCTAACATTTTCAGGTAGTAAAATATTTTCTCGTATAATATTTTGAAACTTATTTTTGTGTTGGTTGACGAACTCACAATTTACGGATTTAAATTTGGGCTTACGTGCATAATTTGGCGTCTTTTACGACTAAACCGGAAACCTTAGGATTACGTATTTACGTTTTTGAACTCCGTTTTTGATGAGACAATTTTTATTGGATTCGTTTTGTGACGTTGATTCATAGTTTATAAAAACGTTTTTCGTAAAACGACCCGAGGGCACGCAAATCGAGAAAACTAGAATCGAGAAATACCCGTAAACTAGTGAGATGGGACAAAACACATTGTCCCACCCCACTAGCTTGGTTGGGACGGCCAACATGACACCACACCATCAAGGTGGCATCATGTTAGCTAACTTACACCAAGGGTAAGCTAGCTTACACCTTAAGCTTTACCATTCCACTAACACTCCAAAACTAGCAACTTGTTTTCACTTACACCATTTCTCAAATGCAATCAACACCAAAAACTCTCTCAAACTCTCATTCTTGCCGTCCAAAATAAGCCAACAAACACCCCATTTGATCTCTTCTAGCCATGAACCACATGTTTACTAGCTCTATTAAGGAGTATTCTTGAAGCCTTGCTCATTTGGTGGCCATATTAACAACTTTGGAGGTGATTTTCTTGTGTCCTAGGGCTGATTTTCCAACCTATGTTCTTGATATTTGATGGTCTTGGAGATACTTGTTGTGTTCATCAAGTTCTTGTCTTCCTAAAACAAGAAATCCTGGTTGGTAAAGAAGATCATCCTCTCCATTTTTCTCTTGTTATTTTGTAAAGAACAAATGTATTTTCTTTCATTTTATATATGTATATGATGTATATATGATGATAAAAATGTTGTGTGGGGATCAAGTGTTGATAAATATGCTTAAAAATGATGATAACTATAAGAAATGAAGCTAAAATCTTGATTATTTAGTTGGCTGTATAAAAACAGTAGATAACTAAAAGATGAACTGATAAAATTGCATGGTTGGATCCATTTACAGTAAGTAGAAGATGTTATACACATGTGAGAGTTGGCCATGCAATGGAATCAAAATAATGAGTGAGATATGATCAAAACAAGTTAGGTGGTCTAATCTGAATAAGCAGTTTTGTAAGGACTGTTAAGGCAAGTTAAACTCAAAATGGGCAGTAGCTATAACTAAGTTAAATGTAGCACATAATATGAAGAACATGTCATCCAAAAATGAGCTTCTAATTCATTATAGAACTCTAGATATGTTAAAAATGGTGAACATAAAGTTAAAAATCAGATTTTTGGAAATAATGTTTATTATTATTATATAAGCACTCACATTATAATGTATAAAATGTAAAAATATAAACCCACTAACTTATAAAACTTATTTATATAAATGTATAAAAGGTTAATTAAATGGGTAAATTATATAAATGGTGGTGAAATAATATTTATAAGTAATAAAAACTATAAACTTGATTTTTACGACTTTTTCGGCTATAGCCGTAAAATTAACGTTTTTCGCCAAATAAAACTTAGACGACCAAACCCGTCTAATGTAAAGTTTATAAACGTCATATACTGATGTATAGGTAACTAAGACAAGTAAAAACCGATAAAACCCGAACTATAAGAAATACGGACATTTACGAGCTAACTAAACATATTGGACTAATAATTGGACTTAATAAGATAAATACTTGTAAAAAGAACTTATTGGGCTTAACCCATTTGGGCCCAACATGAAAAGTATATATACTGATAATATAGGTATAAAAGGGATAAAAACAAGTTAAAGAACTTATACTAGGCTTAATGGACTTAAAATAGGAAAATCGGTAAAACTAGCAAACTAGTAAAACGTTACCAAAACGTAAACACTAAATTGAGTAAACAAGGATGTATAAACCCACTTGATCATCATCATATGTACAAAATCATCATATGTATATTGTTATTTTGATAAAAGTCATTGGACCGAGTCTAAGACCGATTATTATTTATATAGGTTTCCGTGACCGGAGCACGCCCGTAGCCGATAATCCGCCTTTCATTAACAACGTGAGTTCATAGCCTCGCACTCTTTTAAATGTTTTATAAAATGATTTGTAAACCCGCGAGGGAGATAACATGCTACATTTTATAAAAATAGAACACAAGTAGTCCCGATTGTATGCTAAATGATATGGACCCGAATGATGCTATAACCCTATATTCGAGACTAAAAGAATTATTAGTAGTTAGGTTATGTCACTTAAAGTCCCATTAGCATGAATTGTGAACTACCGGGATTTGGTAGACGCTTATGCATTTGATAGTACTATTTGGGGACGATCACCCCAGTTCGCGCCTTGACGGTTGATCCCCGTCGTACCACATTGATTGGTAAGCGAATTTATGTATGAGAAGATTCCATAGCGTGATTTTTGTGACGACACGCTAACTTAGATGGGCAAATTTGTTTGTCGGGTTCGCGGCCCGCTATTTTCATAGTAAGGTAACAATGTCATGCGGCTAATAATAATCCTAATTCAGATAAAACGTATATGAATTCAAATACAATGTATCCTATATATGATAACGACGCTATTAACGATGAATATATTACCTATCATGGTAATATAGAGACTACGGTCTCATGGACGGTTTAAGATGTATGCTTGATTTATATATTGCCTGACTAGCAATATGAGGACTTACTTCCGATATTATGCTTGTGTTCTGATTTTAAATGATTGTTTTATATAACGGTTTTCATTAAACTCTATGAATTCACTCGGCATTCGCTGATACGATTTTTGCATGTTTTTATCTCAGGTGCTTGAAGGTAATCCGGATGGAGATCGACTCTGATGGCCCACATAATATTAAAAATGTTCATTCGATCTATGTTTTGTAAACTAAATGACCTGTATAATTTGGGACCTGTTGTACGCTTTTAAACCTTTTTATCGAATGAATGTTTGTTAAACCTTGTACAACCATTTTTATGTGTTGTCTATGATTGGAGTTATTGTGCTATCTCGTAACACTCTGAAAGACCCTTCCGCTGTACCGATACGAAAAATGAGAGTGTTACAGTTTGGTACCAGAGCTCTCGTTATAGAGAACAAAGGATTTTAAAAACCAAGGTTTTGAATAAAACTTTTCAAAATCTTTTGACAATGAACATTTAAGAAAATATTTGAAAAATCTTTTGACTATAACGGTGCCAGAGATCTCCGACGTTACCAACAAGCCCTATTGAGAAGATATATATTTTGATATATATAATTTAATTTATATATATGTATATATCGTGATTTCATTATGTAATTGTTTAACTAGTATGTTATCCTAATACGAGATATATATATATATAAATGCAGATTGTCATGGCTGACCCTAATATTCCTGTAGAAAACCATGCTATTCCCGAACCTAATATAGAAGATGATCCTTATTTAGACTTAGTAGATTATGATATTGATGATGAGGAGGAACCATTTGAGGATCCTGAGCCCGAGTTAGGACTAGGAGATCAGATTGCCCCTCAGGTTGACTTGGTAAAGAATGAGATTGAGAATGTTGATATTGAGAACGATGATGAGATTGGGTTAGATAATTTAGATGACGAGATTGACGACGAGGATGTAGAGGAGGATGTAGGTATAGATGTTGAGGTTGATGACGATGAGGAAGCCGAGCTTATTTATCCGTATGATGTTCCAGAGGGCGAGCCTTTGCCCCCACCAGTTTGTTTGTTTGATTCTGAGGATGAGTTACCTAGGGATGAAATGTCTGAATCGTCTGAATCTGATTCTGAATCAAAAGGAGGATGAGGATGACGATGCACCTGACGGTACTGATGGTATTGCTACTCGTAGATGTGAGATAGGAGAGTCGTCTACTACTCGAGAGGCTACTCATATTGATGGTCTTGCACCATGGGCCTTGAGACGTGATCTAGATGCTTCCCGTGTTAAGAGTTGTGTGACAGAGGTTGGATTAGGTGTTGTTCATACTCAGGTTGCTTATTTGGAGTCGAAGACTAAGGTTGGCGAGAAAGAGCGGGAATTGCTTAGTTTGGATTTGAGTGAGGTAGAACGTGGTTTGAATGAGGCTTTTAGGAGGTTATCAGGGTTGGAAAGTGGTGAGTATGCTGCTATGAAGAGAAATGTGAATATTATGGAGATTCAGTTGAGTGTAGTTCGTGCGATGCGTGAGAAAGCTGAAAAGGAGTTGAATCTATCTGTGGGATGGAATAGTAGATTTTATGCCGACATGGTTGAAAGAGGAGTAATCCGTAAGCGCCCAGCTGAAGATGTGTCTAGTGATCGTCCGACGAAGATTCAGAAGACGATGGATGATGGACCATCTGGCGGTTCTCAGTAGACCAGTCTGTGTTTAGTAGTGACCTTTGTATCTTTTGTGCCTTTGTAGCTTTGACTGAACCGACTTGTTAGTAGTAGACTTGGCACGAATTTTGAGTGTATATAGTGCTAGAACTTTGATATGGGATGTAACTAAGACAATACTTTTGTTTCAGATCGAATGAAATATGTATCTTGTCTTGAATTCCATATTGTGCCTTATTTGTATCTTGATTATGAATTCAATCCATATTATATGAATCCTTTGTTGGATGAATGCTTAATACTTTGAAATTGTGAAATTATAGAACTATGCCGCCCAAGAAGGCTGTGACTGAGGATGATGTACGTAGGATTATTACGGAGCAAGTTACCGCATCTATGACTGAATTTATGGCAAATGCTAGAAATGAAGCTGGCGGTAGTGGAGCTGGCGGTAGTGGAGCTGGCGGTAGTGGAGCTGGCGGTAGTGGAATTGGCGGTACTAATGTGAATGTGAATGCTAATAATGTGAATGCTAATGCTGGAGGAAATGTAATGTAGGAGGACTTGGAACGAATGCACCTGAAGTTGGTGGCTTTACTTATGTAACGTTCATGAAGTGTGAACCTCTACCTTTTAATGGAACTGAAGGTGCTGTAGGACTAAGCCAGTGGATTGAGAAGATTGAATCGGTGTTTAGGATTAGTAAGTGTAAGGAGGAAGATAAGGTGACTTTTGCTATGGCTACTCTTAAAGGTCGTACGTTGACTTGGTGGAACGGGAGAATTGCTTTCATGGGTCTTGATGCTGCTAATGCTACTCCTTGGGCTGAAATTAAGAAGTGGATGACTTTGGAGTTTTGTCCTCGTAGTGTGATTATTAGGTTAGAACAGGAGTTGATTCATTTGAGAATGAAAGGTGTGGACATTGATAGTTGCACGAACCGATTCCATGAGTTGGCCTTGTTATGTCCTCGATTGGTTGAACCCGAAGAGATCCGAATTGAGCAATATGTGAAGGGTTGACCTGGAATATCCGGGGGGACGTGACATCATCTAAACCACTGACCATTGATGATGCTGTTCGAATGGCTTACCAACTCATTGGACAGATAATTCAGGATAAGCAAGATGAAGCCCGTGTTGGTAAGAAAAGAAAGGGAGACGGTGATCGTGTAGATAGAGGTGATAATAGGAAGATCTTTAATCGCCGTCAGAACAAGAGAAAGGGGAATGCAAATGCTCTTACCAACAACACACCGCGCAACGATGATAGATGTCCTAAGTGTGGCAACAAGAGGCATGCTGGCGACTGCTGGAAGTGCCGAAATTGCGGAAAGCTTGGACACAAGGTTGAAAGGTGTAAGAAGGGAACCATTTGCTTCAACTGTAATGAGGAAGGTCATAGGAAATCGGAATGCCCCAAGTTGAAAGCGATTGTACCTGGAAGAAACCCCCAGGGTGGTATCTACCAACTTGGAACAATTGAGGTGAAGAAAGAGGATCCAAATGTCGTTACCGGTACGTTTTTACTCAACAATCATTATGCCGTTGCTTTTCGATTCGGGTGCCGATAGGAGCTTTGTATCCACTAAATTTAGTGCCCTTATTGATATTGAACCTGTTAAGATAAGTACCAGTTACGAGGTGGAATTGGCTGATGGTAAATTAGTGAAAACTAATAAGCTATTAGAAGGATGCTCTCTAAATCTCTTGAACCATTCCTTTCCGATTGATTTGATGTTGATAGAATTAGGTAGTTTTGATATTATTATTGGTATGGATTGGTTGTCGTTGAATAATGCAACTATTTTATTTGGAAAGAAGAAGGTTAAGATTCCTCTTAGGAATAGGACGTTAGTAATTGATGGTAGTCGAGGTGAATCCCGTTTGAAAATCGTTTCATGTATTAAAGTCCAAAAGTACATCAGGAACGGTTGTGAGTTATTCTTAGCTCAAGTGACCGGGAATGAGTCTAGGGAGAAACGATTGGAAGATGTACCTATTATTTGTGAATTTCCTGAGGTATTTCCTAAAGATTTACCCGGACTTCCACCTATAAGGCAAGTAGAGTTTCGAATCGATTTAATTCCTGGTGCTGCACCGGTGGCACGTGCGCCTTACCGATTAGCCCCTTCTGAATTAAAGGAGTTATCTGAGCAACTTAAGGAGTTGTCTGATAAAGGTTTTATTCGACCGAGCTCGTCGCCTTGGGGAGCTCCAGTCTTGTTCGTTAAGAAGAAGGATGGATCTTTTCGTATGTGCATTGATTATAGGGAACTGAATAAGTTGACAATTAAAAATCGATATCCTTTACCTAGGATTGATGATTTGTTTGATCAACTGCAAGGATCTAGTGTGTATTCTAAGATAGATTTGCGGTCAGGATATCACCAACTTCGCGTCCATGAAGAAGATATTCCTATAACTCCATTTAGAACTCGTTATGGACACTATGAATTTCAAGTAATGCCATTTGGGTTAACTAACGCACCTGCGGTTTTCATGGATTTAATGAATCGAGTGTGCAAGCCCTACTTGGACAAATTTGTGATTGTGTTTATCGACGATATTCTAATCTATTCTAAGAATGAAGATGAGCATAGAGAACATTTGAGGATTGTTTTGAATTTGTTTAAGGATGAAAGGTTCTATGCTAAGTTTTCGAAGTGTGATTTCTGGTTAGATTATGTGCAATTTCTTGGTCATGTGATTAACAGAGATGGAATTCATGTTGATCCTGCAAAGGTTGAAGCTATTAAGAATTGGTCTGCACCGACAACGCCAACGGAAGTGCGACAGTTCTTAGGATTGGCTGTCTATTATAGGCGATTCATTAAAGAATTTTCTTTGATAGCTAAACCCTTGACTAAGCTTACCCAGAAGAATAAACCTTTCGTTTGGGGAAGTGATGAAGATGGAGCATTTCAGACATTGAAGCAAAAATTATGTAGTACGTCAATCTTATCATTACCCGACGGGAGTGAAGATTTTGTAGTGTATTGTGACGCATCTCTTAGAGGTTATGGAGCTGTTTTGATGCAGCGAGAGAAAGTGATAGCTTATGCTTCTAGGCAATTGAGGAAGAATGAGGAGAATTATACTACTCATGATCTTGAGTTAGGAGCTGTAGTCTTTGCTCTTAGGTTATGGAGACATTATCTGTATGGAACCAAGTGTACGGTATTCACCGATCACAAAAGCCTACAGTATATTCTCAACCAGAAGGAATTGAACATGAGGCAACGAAGATGGATAGAGTTGTT
This sequence comes from Glebionis coronaria, assembly GCA_025667525.1. NCBI lineage: Eukaryota > Viridiplantae > Streptophyta > Magnoliopsida > Asterales > Asteraceae > Glebionis > Glebionis coronaria. The sequence continues at coordinate 187,930,302 of CM046879.1, read as the reverse complement.
AAGTGATTATGACTGTGATATAAAATATCACCCAGGAAAAGCCAATGTTGTTGCCGATGCGTTAAGTAGGAAAGATAGAGAGCCTATCAGGGTGCGTTCTCTAGTCTTGACCGTGCACAATAATTTGCCTGAGCAAATTAGAAATGCGCAAATAGAAGCTTGTAAGAAGGAGAATTTTGTTAATGAAGGGTTCCGAGGAGAAGGAGATCCTTTAGAGGTTAGAGCTGATGGAGTGAAATGCTTAAGAGGTCGTATGTGGATACCTAAGTTTGGAGGCTTAATAGATTTGATTATGTTAGAATCCCATAAATCTAAGTATTCCATTCATCCGGGATCTGATAAGATGTACCATGATTTGAAGAAGTTGTACTGGTGGCCGAATATGAAAGCTGACATAGCTATGTATGTTCTTCAATGCTTGACTTGTGCTAGAGTTAAAGCCGAACCTCAAAAGACATCAGGACTACTTCAACAACCAAAGATTCCTGAATGGAAGTGGGAGCGAATTACAATTGATTTTATCACCAAGCTTCCTAGAACATCATCTGGAAACAATTCGATTTGGGTTATTGTCGATAGACTGACCAAATCAGCACACTTCATTCCGGTTAAGGAGCAGTTCTCACTGGAGAAGCTGACTCGAATATACCTTGATAATGTTGTATGCAAGCATGGAGTGCCTGTATCGATCATTTCAGATCGAGATCCTAGATTCGCATCGAATTTTTGGAAATCTCTCCAAAGATCTTTGGGAACGAATCTCGACATGAGCACTGCTTATCACCCCCAGACTGATGGGCAGATTGAAAGGACGATACAAACACTGGATGATATGTTGAGAGCTTGTGTGTTAGACTTTGGTAAGAATTGGGATAAACATTTGTCGTTAGCAGAGTTTTTGTATAACAATAGTTACCATTCTAGTATTAAGGCTGCACCGTTTGAAGCTTTGTATGGTAGGAAGTGTAGATCTCCTGTATGTTGGAGTGAAGTTGGGGATACCCAGCTCACGGGACCGGAATTGATCCGGGAGACTACGGAGATGATAGTTCAGATTAAGAAGAGGTTGTTGACTGCCCGTAGTAGACAGAAAAGTTACGCGGATGTGCGGCGGAAGCCAATGGAGTTTGAAGTGGGTGACCGAGTAATGTTGAAAGTATCGCCATGGAAAGGCGTTATAAGATTTGGAAAGCGAGGAAAATTGAATCCCCGTTATATTGGACCCTTTAAGATTTTATCTAGAGTAGGTCCGGTGGCTTACAAACTAGAGTTACCCCCAGAACTTCATGGTGTTCACAACACATTCCATGTATCTAATCTGAAGAAATGTCTAGCAGTGAGTGATGAGAAAATTCCGTTAGGTATGGTTCGAGTAGATGGGAAGTTGCATTTTATCGAAGAGCCCGTAGAAGTTATGGACCGTGAGGTAAAGCAACTGAAACAAAGTCGGATACCTATTGTCAAGATCCGATGGAATTCAAAGCATGGACCGGAGTATACTTGGGAACGAGAGGATGAAATGTGGAAGAAATATCCGCACCTCTTCGATTTCAATAAGAAACGGACATCCAAATGAAATGGATCACGAGGACGTTGATCCCTTTTAGGAGGAAAAGCTGTGACCATCTAACATTTTCAGGTAGTAAAATATTTTCTCGTATAATATTTTGAAACTTATTTTTGTGTTGGTTGACGAACTCACAATTTACGGATTTAAATTTGGGCTTACGTGCATAATTTGGCGTCTTTTACGACTAAACCAGAAACCTTAGGATTACGTATTTACGTTTTTGAACTCCGTTTTTGATGAGACAATTTTTATTGGATTCGTTTTGTGACGTTGATTCATAATTTATAAAAACGTTTTTCGTAAAACGACCGAGGGCACGCAAATCGAGAAAACTAGAATCGAGAAATACCCGTAAACTAGTGAGATGGGACAAAACACATTGTCCCACCCCACTAGCTTGGTTGGGATGGCCAACATGACACCACACCATCAAGGTGGCATCATGTTAGCTAACTTACACCAAGTGTAAGCTAGCTTACACCTTAAGCTTTACCATTCCACTAACACTCCAAAACTAGCAACTTGTTTTCACTTAAACCATTTCTCACATGCAATCAACACCAAAAACTCTCTCAAACTCTCATTCTTGCCGTCCAAAATAAGCCAACAAACACCCCATTTGATCTCTTCTAGCCATGAACCACATGTTTACTAGCTCTATTAAGGAGTATTCTTGAAGCCTTGCTCATTTGGTGGCCATATTAACAACTTTGGAGGTGATTTTCTTGTGTCCTAGGGCTGATTTTCCAACCTATGTTCTTGATATATGATGGTCTTGGAGATACTTGTTGTGTTCATCAAGTTCTTGTCTTCCTAAAACAAGAAATCCACTTGGTTGGTAAAGAAGATCATCCTCTCCATTTTTCTCTTGTTATTTTGTAAAGAACAAATGTATTTTCTTTCATTTTTTATATGTAGATGATGTATATATGATTATAAAAATGTTGTGTGGGGATCAAGTGTTGATAAATATGCTTAAAAATGATGATAATTATAAGAAATGAAGCTAAAATCTTGATTATTTAGTTGGCTGTATAAAAACAGTAGATAACTAAAAGATGAACTGATAAAATTGCATGGTTGGATCCATTTACAGTAAGTAGAAGATGTTATACACATGTGAGAGTTGTCCATGCAATGGAATCAAAATAATGAGTGAGATATGATCAAAACAAGTTAGGTGGTCTAATCTGAATAAGCAGTTTTGTAAGGACTGTTAAGGCAAGTTAAACTCAAAATGTGCAGTAGCTATAACTAAGTTAAATGTAGCACATAATATGAAGAACATGTCATCCAAAATTGAGCTTCTAATTCATTATATAACTCTAGATATGTTAAAAATGGTGAACATGAAGTTAAAAATCAGATTTTTGGAAATAATGTTGTTTATTATTATATAAGCACTCACATTATAATGTATAAAATGTAAAAATATAAACCCACTAACTTATAAAACTTATTTATATAAATGTATAAAAGGTTAATTAAATGGGTAAATTATATAAATGGTGGTGAAATAATATTTGTAAGTAATAAAAACTATAAACTTGATTTTTACGACTTTTTCGGCTATTGCCGTAAAATTAACGTTTTTACCCAAATAAAACTTAGACGACCAAACCCGTCTAATGTAAAGTTTATAAAAGTCATATACTGATGTATAGGTAACTAAGACAAGTAAAAACCGATAAAACCCGAACTATAAGAAATACGGACATTTACGAGCTAACTAAACATATTGGACTAATAATTGGACTTAATAAGATAAATACTTGTAAAAAGAACTTATTGGGCTTAACCCATTTGGGCCCAACATGAAAAGTATATATACTGATAATATAGGTATAAAAGGGATAAAAACAAGTTAAAGAACTTATACTAGGCTTAATGGACTTAAAATAGGAAAATCGGTAAAACTAGCAAACTAGTAAAACGTTACCAAAACGTAAACACTAAATTGAGTAAACAAGGATGTATAAACCCACTTGATCATCATCATATGTACAAAATCATCATATGTATATTGTTATTTTGATAAAAGTCATTGGACCGAGTCTAAGACCGATTATTATTTATATAGGTTTCCGTGACCGGAGCACGCCCGTAGCCGATAATCCGCCTTTCATTAACAACGTGAGTTCATAGCCTTGCACTCTTTTAAATGTTTTATAAAATGATTTGTAAACCCGCGAGGGAGATAACATGCTAGATTTTTATAAAAATAGAACACAAGTAGTCCCGATTTTATGCTAAATGATACGGACCCGAATGATGCTATGACCCTATATTCGAGACTAAAAGGATTATTAGTAGATAGGTTATGTCACTTAAAGTCCCATTAGCATGAATTGTGAACTACCGGGATTTGGTAGACGCTTATGCATTTGATAGTACTATTTGGGGACGATCACCCCAGTTCGCGCCTTGACGGTTGATCCCCGTCGTACCACATTGTTTGGTAAGCGAATTTATGTATGAGAAGATTCCATAGCGTGATTTTTGTGACGACACGCTAACTTAGATGGGCAAATTGTTTGTCGGGTTCGCGACCCGCTGTTTTCATAGTAAGGTAACAATGTCATGCGGCTAATAATAATCCTAATTCAGATAAAACGTATATGAATTCAAATACAATGTATCCTATATATGATAACGACGCTATTAACGATGAATATATTACCTATCATGGTAATATAGAGACTACGGTCTCATGGACGGTTTAAGATGTATGCTTGATTTATATATTGCCTGACTAGCAATATGAGGACTTACTTGCGATATTATGCTTGTGTTCTGATTTTAAATGATTGTTTTATATAACGGTTTTCATTAAACTCTATGAATTCACTCGGCATTCGCTGATACGATTTTTGCATGTTTTTATCTCAGGTGCTTGAAGGTAATCCGGATGGAGATCGACTCTGATGGCCCACATAATATTAAAAATGTTCATTCGATCTATGTTTTGTAAACTAAATGACCTGTATAATTTGGAACCTGTTGTACGCTTTTAAACCTTTTTATCGAATGAATGTTTGTTAAACCTTGTACAACCATTTTTATGTGTTGTCTATGATTGGAGTTATTGTGCTATCCCGTAACACTCTGAAAGACCCTTCCGCTGTACCGATACGAAAAATGAGAGTGTTACAATCAATCCCGATGGATCCACCCACAACATTCGCGCTTAGCAACACAAGTAAATTAACGGTTCATGATCAGGAGAGGAAACTTAAAGGCTATAACTAAAAGCAATAATAATAATGAAAATCTGTTGGAAATCATCAAGTTCTGGAAAGCATACAAGTTCTGGATAGCATACAAGTTCTGGAAAGCATACAAGATCTGGATAGCATACAAGTTCTGGATAACATACACGTTCTGGATAGCATACAATTTTAAATGAATGTGTTCCACCATGTAAAATCTCACCCCGCGTTTAGAAACAATGTATAATTAGTAAAAAGGGGCTATGAACTCACCTTAGCGATAGCGATATCAATCGAGATGATAAGGACAAGAGTAAAACGACGAAATAGGATAAGACAGGAGGCTGCAAGCTTCAAACGCCGGCCTAAAATAAAGTCGCGCGTCTTAGAAATAAATATACGTTTATTTTTTTTATGAACACTATTACTTAAAAAATAACTAAATTATAACTTTAGGAATAGTTTTAAAAATTATAAAATGAAGAAGGGTCAAAAGTGTTATATTCAAGATCTACAATATTCATTTGTACTTAGCTAAATAATTTAAGGGCCAAATATGTAAATATGAATTTAGATTGCATGAAAAAGACGTGAACATATAACTTCTTCATTCTCATTGTTTCAACTTTCATTAGAGAATTAAAAGCCATGGTTCTTCAAAAATCCTAGTATGTCATTCGAATATTACAACATTTAGCAATTCGTAATATCGACATGATGTTGAGTGATACCTTAGATCCGCATAAGGAGTGATTTGAAGCCGCGATGCGCTACTATAAATATCGTCGAATACAAACTCGAACCCACAACTAGAGAACCAGAAACTCTTAACCGAATACTAACGATGAGATAACTAAATCTCGAACTATATCGACTTGAATCAAGGTCGTGTTATGAACCCGAATCAAAAGATATACAAAGTTAGAACATACGGCATAATAAGATGTCATGTCGGGACATACTTTCATTCATCTTTACCTTCACCAAGACCCTCTCTAAACATGACAGGTGCGACAGATTCCCTATCTCGATGGATTGTGGCGCATGAATGATGTGGCATTCATGTGAATAAACCAACACCTTTTACATGAACATCAGCCGATCGAATCTCGAAGCTATAAGGAATACTACGTATCTTTACTTGAGTATAAACTAGAAGACTTACATGTTTACAGCTATGATTTTGCTTCCTTCTCCAAAAAATGAACTAGACTTATGGTAGTTAAATAATAGAGGAGATTTCTATGTGTCCATCAAAAATGATATTTGTATATGTGAAACGGACGTGTAAACATAAGTATGTGATACGTGTTTTATTGGATAGCCGCAAATGAAAGTATAAGAAGCTGATATTTTTGACTAAGTGTACTAGAGATATATCTTCAGGGTTAAGGATCAATTTTTCTAGTGTATTATAAATTTATTTCACAAACGAAGTTTTGTATATGGCCATTTAGGTTCCATGCGTTAAGTTAAAGTAGATTCTATTATTATATTAAGTCCATGTTTTGACATAAACATTAGTAATATGTGATGTGTGGCGTGATAAATGAACAGATGGGGTAAGATTTATATTAATCTTGTCTCACAATTTGTAAAACGGGTATTATCGAAACCCGATATTTTAAAAGTTACGCGATTTGAAAATTCACGCGATTTGAAAATTCACGCGATTTGAAAATTCACGCGAAACACGAAAAATAAACGCTCAATATAAAATAAAAACATTGACATTCGGAGAACATTTATATTCCGATATATAAATGAGGGCTTATTATTAAATAAACGTTAACGCGTCATATAAACGAATGACACTTAAAGGTTTATCATGAATTTACAAAAAATGTCCATAAAACGAAAATTAAAACGACAATAGAAAATATTTCTATGTCATAACGAGAATATTTACGGGGCTCGGGTTTCGTGAAAACACTTTTTGAAAGTTAAAATGTATCATAATTATGATAATATGGTTTCCCGACACGACTTAATACGTAATTAAAACGAAATAGTCGAAAATATTAATTATCGAAACAATCAATAATAAAATGTAAAATTTTGGGCATCCGTTGGTATCGTGATCACTAGGAATTCTCGTTGTTCATTGATTTTTTTTAGTAAACTCGTTATAAAACGCACGCGGGTGATTTTAAATCAAAAACTTTGATTTAAATAAATTTGGAAAGATAAAATAAGAATTTTATAATTCCAGATAAAGTATTTATCAATGATCAGAAATTCTTGAAAAGTATAATTTATTAAAATTATTATGATCTCATGATTCGCATATAAGAATACAAGAAAACGGTGGTAAATTCAAGAAGCACGAATAAAGGAATAAAATAATGCTAGGCAAGTACGGGTTCTCACAGTCTTCCCACCTAAAGGAACTCTGGTCCCCCAGAGTTCTCCTGGAAACAGTAGAAGATGCAACAACTGGAGGTACAAAGTGTAGAACTAATTCATTGCTTCCCTGATAATTTCTTCACCACGACGTACCTTCACGATTGGAATTCACTACACTTTAGTTTCTTAACTCCTTTTCGAATAAATTTTCAAACTCGGATTAGAATAATGACATTTCAGTATAGAGAAATATCAGGAGATAGAATGAACACAAGAAACGCTTAAACGGACAAAGTGCAGTAAAAAGAATCAGGATTGTTAATAAACAAGGAATCGCAAATCGCGCAAACTATAAAGCATAACAATCTTAGAACGTAACAATCTAGTTACAAGAGAAATAGAAGGGAAAAATGATTTACATATGATCATTTAAAATACAAGCTGTCACAATCAGTTGTCTAGGATTTTGGTATTACTTTAATACTCAGTTTAAATATTTTCTTGATTAAAAGAAAATTTTACAAGGTGTAATGATTTAAAAAATCAAACTATCTATATTTAGTGAGTAAGCTGTTGCTATATCTTTTTCTTGATCAAAATTTTCAAAGCAAAAGTAGAACAGTCCAAAATGGTTATCTTGATTGGTTTAAGAACTTCTGAATGGCTGCATGAAATTATTGTTAAAGACTCAAGTTTATTGTTACCATTAAAGAAAATCATATTTTCCATGTTATTTAGAATCATTGCTAGAAATTATAAATTAATTTAATAATTTCATCATATTTAAAGTAAAGTGTGATAAAATCTATTACTTTAAAAGATACAGCTTAACATATTCTGTTTTTTTAAAGGTGACAAGACAACAACGAATATGAGACATATAAAGGTAAACAATTTGTATGCGAGCAATAACACAAGGGAATAACACATTATTCGTATGAATTCTTAACGAATATGATAGAATAATTCCATCGATGATAAGGACAATAAGAAACAAGGATTTATAAAGATTAATTCACGGGTGTGGTTGGCGTTACCAACAACGGCTTATTAAGTTCTCACTGGTCGATACACGATTGAAAGAGAAAAGCCACACAACGAATTTTCGAATCAAAGAAAATTCTTAAGAAGTCACTTGATAGTAATTCCAGCAAAATGAACATCATTAGAAATGAGAGGCGAAATCAATACGTGGTTCACACGTATGAATTTCAAGACAGTGAAGTCTAACACACATAATGACGGATACACGAAATCATTGGTCACTTCCAGTCATAACTCACTATTCGCGTCCAGAGATGTTTCGAAAGCCTACCAAAAGAGATATAGAAGGTCGATCGATGTAGAAGCATAACAACGTTGAAACTTTCAAGTCTGGTATAAATGGTAAGAATTTAGGCAAATGGTAACGAAAATTGTACCAGGAGGATGATGAGGTAACAAGTAAAGCAAAGATCGTTGAGTAAGGAAATCTGTGCTTGAGGCATGTACTTTGTTCAAGAAAAGATAAGGGTTCATATGTGTAAGTCGCGAACTGTTGATACTTGCATAAAATGTAAAAGTTTTCAAAATGTACATTTATCTAACTTTTTAAGAAACATAATTAAAAAGTTGATTCTTGGTTAAATATTTAAGGTGACTACTATTCGGCATCGCATGGCTCCTTCTAAATTAAGCATAGGTGATCAGGTCATGCATCATTTAGGACTAGTAATGCGATGCTCAGCTTCGTCAAACCAGTATTACAGGTCATATTATTTAAAATATGTATATAATGCCATTTGTAAAAATAGGAATCAAAATAATTTACGAAACTCTTCACCAATAAGTTACTAGCTAGATATTTAATTCAACATTTGTAATGTTACAAGATTTCTTTATAGAACCAAGGTAGAACAATTTGCGAAAATACATGGTAAAATTAATAGTAATTAATTTTATAAGATAACATTCTAGTACTTTAACTGTAACACCCCATTTTGATAAATGGAATGTCACGCGTGATTATGGCGTGTCATCAAAGCATGCAAGGTGATATGCAATAAAACATACATGACCATAGGGAAAACCGGAATCAAACATCGGTTCCCAAACATAAGCCCAAAACATAAATAAAGGAAATGAACTGAATAAAGACTAAACAAGCATAACTATATGAAGGCAAAAAGGAAAAGAAGTCTCTGGCAGCTTCCATCCTATGTGCGTCCTCCAAATGCTCGAGTCTTGGGTACCTGCCGTTTTGGGACATGGAAAGGAAAGTAACGGCTGAGCAAGACGCTCAGTGCACGGATGTACAATAAAGCATGATATAGGATAGACATGTAACATATAACAGCGGAAGACTAAGTGCTGAGTAAACTGGTTAAGTATCATGAAAACTGGTTTTATAGTTTGAAAAGCCTTATGTTTAACCTGTGAAAACTGTTTTAACATATAAATACCATAGCCCATATAGGTCATGAAAAGGTCACGTGCATGAATACTTGGAGGGGTGACCTCATCATGCTGATTAGAGGGGATGCCTCTAATCAATATACTGATTTGGGTAGGAGGGATCAGCTCCCTGTGAAGGGTGCAAGGCACACACCACATTCACCATGATAAACTGAATAAAACATGTAACTAGGATGCACCCATACGCCCCGACTGATATAATAATATGGCCAAACTGAAAAGGGACGCCACGAGCAATCACTCCGCCGTGGGGAAGTCATAACATCGGTGCCTCCAATGCTATGGTTATGGTACCTCCATAACTAGGTGAAACTGGTCATGCTTGTATATGGCTATAGTTTATGCTAAATTAACATAAGCAGTTCAAAACAATAAAACAAATGCTGGGGAAAACAGTTGGCTGCATACGGGGAAATCCTAATAAGGAAGGAATGTCCATACTGAAAGGACGGGAATCCGTACCTCAAGTCCAGTGAAATGAACGGAAGAAAGACTCCTACTTCTGGATCACTAACGCTACATGAATACACACGTGTATAAGTATCGATTCACTGATTACGTACTGGGTTCTGTGTCTCGTTATAGCTGATTTGGTATGTTTTAGGTCATGGTTCACTGTTTAAAGCCTTAAACTGTGTTTATCTTGTATTCTGATTTATCTGATTAAGTATTACTGGTGATTCATGTATTAATATACTTACTGTATAATAATAAGTAACTTTCCAAAAATAGCCGGTTTCCAAAAATAGAAAGTTTCCAAAAATAGAAAGTTTCCAAAAATAGAAAGTTACCAAAAATAGAAAGTTTCCAAAAATAGAAAGTTTCCAAAAATAGAAAGTTTCCAAAAATAGAATTTACTGCTTAAAATAGATTAGTTTCTAAAAAATAGAAAGTTTCCAAAAATAGATCAGCTGCCTTAATTAAATAAGTTTCCATATATAGAAAGTTTCCATGATTAGATTAGCTGCCTGAAATAGATTGATTTCCATATATAGAAGGTTTCCATAATTAGATTAGTTGCCTTATTTAATTAAGTTTCTATAAATAGAAGTTTCCATGATTAGAATTAAGCTGATTACATAAGCTAACATATAAGTCTAAGTGTTTAAGCTTATTTCTTAAGTCATATGATATAGTGTATAGTTTAATTATTATTTCATGTATCTTAATTAAACTATAGGTTAAGCATTTTAATTAAAGTATAACATGTATAATTAAAATGAAATGAAAAATACTTAGGTTAAAATATGTATTATTATTAATAATAATATAACCTAAGTCATGTCTAAATTAATTAATTATAGGCATGTTTTAATAATTAATTAATTATAACCTATAACATAAAATACTTAGGTTAAATTAATGTCATGATAAACTAATAATTAAAATAACCTAAGTCATGATTTAATTAATATTTCATGTTATTAATTAATTTATATCCTAAGTTCATGATTCATAAAAATTAACATGTAACATAGATCATGATTTAACCAACGAACCGTGAACCGGGCATGAAATCGACACCGTACCCCTAACCAAATCGGGGTTCCCCTTGGTTCCTTGCTGCCGTGGGACCCACACCACCAAACCGGGGCCACATGGTCTCGGTGGTGGTTTCTAGGCCAAGCCGTGACCCCCTTAGGGCACGGTCTAGGTGGCGGCCAAACTAAACACCCCTAAAACAACCTTTTGATTTTACCCTTTAACCAAATACATGTTTATCTTATGTTTTTAATTAGGTTTTAAAAACATCATGTTCTTAATTAATTTTACCAAATCAAATCAAAAGAAATAATTAAAAAGAAAGGTTAAAAAGGTATACCGATTGTGTAGATGAATTAAGGATGAACAAACACTAATACTTGTACAATATCCATGATCAAAATCAACAAGAACACCTCCTTTTGATGATTATAGGTGGCGGCTACAAAAGGGAAAAGGAAGGAGAGGAGAAAACTTTTTAGGGTTTTATGTTTATTTTCTTGAAAAGTGAAAATGAATGCCTTTTTTCCCCTTAACCCCCTTGTTTAGTAAAATGATGGGCTAGGCCCATTCTTCTTCCTAATTTCGTGGATATGGGGCCCACAAGGGGTAACCCACATGTTTTCCGTGTCTAAAATATAAGTGCGACCTCGTGTTCGTGTTTTACGTGTTCGTTCGTGGTTAAACGTGTTCGTGTCTGAAGCGTGTTCGTGTCTGAAGCGTTTTTGTTTATTTTAACGCTCGTAATTATATTATATGATTTACGTAATTATTCTAGTTCGTATTTTAAATGGTGATCATGATTTAATTATGTTCACGTGATATATTTATTAACTGTTTATCATGAGTTCGTACGTAATCGATACTTGTCATGTCATACACGTATGCACTTGCTTGATTATTAGCACATGAATGTGATCAATACTACATGAGGTAAGTTTTAATCTAGGACGTACGATCTTAAGGGCACTATTCATGGTAAAAGCATGCGGGTTTTACAATTCTTCCCCCCTAAAAAGAATAATTCGTCCCCGAATTATAGATAAAGTAAGCTGAAAAGAAGTAACATACCCGAATCAAACTGGAAAGGTATGCAAAATAACGGAAATGAAGGTGACATGGTAGAAGGGAACATGGAACGTGACATGTCCTGAAAAGACATGGAACGTGACGTGACTGAAAGGACATATCTAATCGATAAGAGAAAAAAAAATGGATAAGAAGTCCGGATGAACTTGTCCGTTTCCAAGTGGCCTCCCTCTTGGAACGGTTCCTTCAGAAGATCCTGACACTAATGATAAATCTTGGTCCTCCTGACCTTGACTTGGAATACGAAGAAATTCTTGGTTATCAACGGAAGGTAGATCCCCTAAATTCGATCGAGGAAATAAGAGTTAACGTGCAAGGGTACTGAAACGTTACGATGCAAGACCATCTGACTTAACTGATAATTAGAAACGATGAGCGAGACATAAAGAAACGTAGTACGTGAAAAATTTTGAACGTGATACGTGAAAAATTTTGAACGTGCTATGTGGAGATATGGCGAGTGTAGTATAAGTAAACATATCGTGATCCCTGATACGTGTAACCTATTTTGATCATGATATGAGAAACATGGAATGAACATGACATGTGAGACATATCGTGATCATAGAATATAATGGCGGTAACGCCAAACGCTACAAGGTGAGACGTGGAATATGACGTGAAACGTCTATCTGATGATGGAGAGTTATACTAAACTTGGGTCTGGTCTCACAAGTTCTTGCAAACTTCCCAGAATGAGAAACGAAATGAACGTAAAATCGTAAGCCAAAATACGATCATGAACGTGAATAGTGTCATGAACGTGAGCGCGAAAGCAAGTCGTGGAATAGAATGAAGACATGAAGTAAGTTAGGAGTACAATTACGAATCTTTGTCTGACCCGATAGCTGAGGAATTGCCAAGTGATCGGATGAGCCTTGGCTGGAACATGTTCGTTCAATCTGTTGGTTCTGGAATCCGTACGGATGTAAGGATTCTGCAGACTTGATCAAACTGTTGACAATAACCCAGATAGCATCATGCTTCTTCTGAGTTTGCTGAAATCTGTAACTAAAATCCATGGAGATCTTGTCCCTTTTCGATTCACAATTTCATATGATGAAAACATCCCAGTTTGTTGGTGTCCTATCTTAACCTGTTGGTATAACAGGTACCTAGATATGAACGTAACTGTATCTTGCTTCGTAGAAACTTGATACATAGAAGGTTGCGAAACTCTGAGTCTCTGAATTTAGACTTCTCCTAGCGTAGGATTTTATAGAACACCTAATGTAGTGTCGGGTTCTCTTCTTTACTCATAAGCTGAGTCATGGTAAGAGTAACCGTAGAATGCCATGTGATTCAGCGTGTCACTGAAATCAAACAGAATTGATATCGGAAAGAATTCCAGGGTAAAATTTCTCTTGTCATAGAATTTGCAACGTAGTGCAGATATGGTCTTCCTGTTCTTCTCCAGGCTTAGAGGAAATCAGGTTGTCCTCAATGAAAACGCTCTAGAATTTGTTTAGGAGTTCATGGAAACTCAATTTATTAAGTTCATAATGCGGTTGGAGCATTGATGAGACTAATTCAAAATCATAAATCTGGCATGACCGAGTCGTGTACGAATAGCAGTCATGGACATGTCCTGATTTTTCACTCGTCACTGTTGGCAGCATGATTGTGAGTTCGATCTTGGAAAAGTGATTAACACTATACTGTTGATTGGACATGTCGTCAATACGTGGAGGAGAATAACGGTCATGAATGGTGATTTGTTTAAGTCGACGGTAGTCGACACATAATCTCATGGTACCATCCTTCTCCTTGAAGGTTCTTCTGGAGTGTAAGGAACAATTTTGGAATAATCCGTTGGTTATGCGTAAAAGGACCTTAGTAGTCGTGTGTTACTGACAGCTAGAAAATTTTAGCAATTATAGCTAACAAAGCACGTGCTTGAAAAGCATAGATAATTGTACAGATTTTCCTGATGGAAAATCAAGCTGAATGTATTCAGGAGCCTGAACATTACTGTACATAATTATGAATCATAGCATGGTGTGGTGTTCATAGTACGTAATTAGCATAAAATTCATCTTGTGTCTGTCTGAGGAAATGCGTTAGCAGCTTGGGTCTTATCGTTAAGCTAAAGGAAAACCTTCGTATGCGTGGGAATACGAAAGGCGTCCTTCATGGTCATGAATACATGAAATATGGTGAAAGAAATGAAAGTGACATCGGCAACGTGACAGTTCTCACTGATGCGCCGATAATGGTATTGAAATTCTTGTGGCCTGATTAATACAGGGCACAACAACATAGATATACCCATGGAGGGTACCCTGAATTTCTTAGAAATGTTCCATAATTAGACGTGAGTCATGTGTCTTGACTCGTGTCTTGAGAAATGTGAGCGTGACATATGCCTTGACTGGTATCTTGACATGTGTCCTCAGAAAGTATACGTGAGACATGTGTCTTGACTGATGTCTTGACATGTGTCTCGAGATGTGAAACAATTAGAACTACAAATATTAGGTTAATATGCCAGAACTGGCGGATCGGTTGGACTACTGATCATTTGTATGTCTGATCACGTCCGCGGCCAGAGCCTCGGTTGCGATTTCTAGGATATTTTCTGTCATGGTAGTGGTTACTATCGTCTTGTCTGTAGGTTCCATGACGGTCATTCTCATGACCGTGACTCATGTAACTATTTAGCTGAGTGGCTGGCTGGTACTGGTTTGCACTCATATGGCTGAAATGACAGCCGAACGACGTGTGACATGTAACTATGAATTTAGGACAATGATTGATGGGAATTGTCTGATGGTGAAGCATCTTCTCGTCCAATTGCTTTGCTCCGACGCCTTTGTCTTCGTCTTTTAGGATCTCCAGGTTGTGAACAGCATCAGCATCAGCATCTCGTAGCGTCTCCCAACATCAGCAGCGTCAACCTTCAGTAACATCTCCAAGCTATGAGCGGCATCGACAATCTTGTAGAATATCAGCAAGTGAACCTACGCCTGACATGATTTAGAATCGACTAGCGAATACTCGTGAAGTATTGCAAGTGGAATACACATGGATTAAGGTACATGTAATACACATGAAATACGGTACGTGGAGTACACATGGAATACACATGAAATGATCGGTATGGGGTCGGTCATTTATCATGATTTAAGGGAAGTAACCCGGTTAAACGGTTAGGAAAACCATCATGATAACCTGGCAGTATTAGCATAGACATCATTCTGGTTGCATAGAGAAACGCTAAAGTGTGGTTACACAAAATTCAACGATGATTTTCCTGACAGCATGATCAATGAAAACCAACCATGACTATCATGAAAGCATGATTAAAGAAATCTAACAATGTCTTGCAGGACAACGTAAATAACAAAAGAGGCATGAAACATAATCAACATGAAGACGGAATTATCATGAGGAAACATGAAACCATCTATTACGAAGAAGTGTATAACATAATCAGCATGAAACTGAAGTTAACCATGACAGTATGAAGGCATACTTGACATAAAAACATAATAACTTATGATGGGACATGAAAAAAATTTATGCCAATTTAAATCATGAGAAAAATTTTATGCAAGAAAAACAGTGCCTGAATGCGTAATGTAGTTTATAAAACCTTTATATGTGCGAGGGAACGCCTATGGGTCGGTTCCAAAACAAAAGACATGGCGAGGGGACGCCTATGGGTCGGTCCCAAAGTTAAAAGTTTCGATAAAAGCACATGCGACTAAATAGGGCCAGTCCTGTACCAACCATTACTTAGTCAAAATTCCTGTAACAGATGACATATGATATAAATGCATGAATGCATGAAACATAATAATTAAAAGTCATTGTCAAAACTTAACAGAAAAATTTTTATGTGAAAATTATGAACTACTGGGGTCAGTCCACATCGTCACAGTTCACGAGGAACATCATGCATAGACAATGACACATAACTAAGTATGGATGACGGTTGTTCATTCCATATTAGTAAGACGATACTGGTGAAAACATCATGGTGAAAACAACAAGGTGCTGAAAACGTCATGGCTAAAACAAAAAGGTGCTGAAAACGTAATGGTTGAAACAACAACGCGCTGAAACATCAATACGTGGAATAACAAACGTTGGCTTAGGAAGCTCCTGGTGACTACCCACTAGTCACAGGTCGAGTTTTAGAGCCTACAGGTCGAAGCCTTGGCTCTGATACCATAATTGTAACACCCCATTTTGATAAATGGAATGTCACGCGTGATTATGGCGTGTCATCAAAGCATGCAAGGTGATATGCAGTAAAACATACATGACCATAGGGAAAACCGGAATCAAACATCGGTTCCCAAACATAAGCCCAAAACATAAATAAAGGAAATGAACTGAATAAAGACTAAACAAGCATAACTATATGAAGGCAAAAAGGAAAAGAAGTCTCTGGCAGCTTCCATCCTATGTGCGTCCTCCAAATGCTCGAGTCTTGGGTACCTGCCGTTTTGGGACATGGAAAGGAAAGTAACGGCTGAGCAAGACGCTCAGTGCACGGATGTACAATAAAGCATGATATAGGATAGACATGTAACATATAACAGCGGAAGACTAAGTGCTGAGTAAACTGGTTAAGTATCATGAAAACTGGTTTTATAGTTTGAAAAGCCTTATGTTTAACCTGTGAAAACTGTTTTAAGATATAAATACCATAGCCCATATAGGTCATGAAAAGGTCACGTGCATGAATACTTGGAGGGGTGACCTCATCATGCTGATTAGAGGGGATGCCTCTAATCAATATACTGATTTGGGTAGGAGGGATCAGCTCCTTGTGAAGGGTGCAAGGCACACACCACATTCACCATGATAAACTGAATAAAACATGTAACTAGGATGCACCCATACGCCCCGACTGATATAATAATATGGCCAAACTGAAAAGGGACGCCACGAGCAATCACTCCGCCGTGGGGAAGTCATAACATCGGTGCCTCCAATGCTATGGTTATGGTACCTCCATAACTAGGTGAAACTGGTCATGCTTGTATATGGCTATAGTTTATGCTAAATTAACATAAGCAGTTCAAAACAATAAAACAAATGCTGGGGAAAACAGTTGGCTGCATACGGGGAAATCCTAATAAGGAAGGAATGTCCATACTGAAAGGACGGGAATCCGTACCTCAAGTCCAGTGAAATGAACGGAAGAAAGACTCCTACTTCTGGATCACTAACGCTACATGAATACACACGTTTATAAGTATCGATTCACTGATTACGTACTGGGTTCTGTGTCTCGTTATAGCTGATTTGGTATGTTTTAGGTCATGGTTCACTGTTTAAAGCCTTAAACTGTGTTTATCTTGTATTCTGATTTATCTGATTAAGTATTACTGGTGATTCATGTATTAATATACTTACTGTATAATAATAAGTAACTTTCCAAAAATAGCCGGTTTCCAAAAATAGAAAGTTTCCAAAAATAGAAAGTTTCCAAAAATAGAAAGTTACCAAAAATAGAAAGTTTCCAAAAATAGAAAGTTTCCAAAAATAGAAAGTTTCCAAAAATAGAATTTACTGCTTAAAATAGATTAGTTTCTAAAAAATAGAAAGTTTCCAAAAATAGATCAGCTGCCTTAATTAAATAAGTTTCCATATATAGAAAGTTTCCATGATTAGATTAGCTGCCTGAAATAGATTGATTTCCATATATAGAAGGTTTCCATAATTAGATTAGTTGCCTTATTTAATTAAGTTTCTATAAATAGAAGTTTCCATGATTAGAATTAAGCTGATTACATAAGCTAACATATAAGTCTAAGTGTTTAAGCTTATTTCTTAAGTCATATGATATAGTGTATAGTTTAATTATTATTTCATGTATCTTAATTAAACTATAGGTTAAGCATTTTAATTAAAGTATAACATGTATAATTAAAATGAAATGAAAAATACTTAGGTTAAAATATGTATTATTATTAATAATAATATAACCTAAGTCATGTCTAAATTAATTAATTATAGGCATGTTTTAATAATTAATTAATTATAACCTATAACATAAAATACTTAGGTTAAATTAATGTCATGATAAACTAATAATTAAAATAACCTAAGTCATGATTTAATTAATATTTCATGTTATTAATTAATTTATATCCTAAGTTCATGATTCATAAAAATTAACATGTAACATAGATCATGATTTAACCAACGAACCGTGAACCGGGCATGAAATCGACACCGTACCCCTAACCAAATCGGGGTTCCCCTTGGTTCCTTGCTGCCGTGGGACCCACACCACCAAACCGGGGCCACATGGTCTCGGTGGTGGTTTCTAGGCCAAGCCGTGACCCCCTTAGGGCACGGTCTAGGTGGCGGCCAAACTAAACACCCCTAAAACAACCTTTTGATTTTACCCTTTAACCAAATACATGTTTATCTTATGTTTTTAATTAGGTTTTAAAAACATCATGTTCTTAATTAATTTTACCAAATCAAATCAAAAGAAATAATTAAAAAGAAAGGTTAAAAAGGTATACCGATTGTGTAGATGAATTAAGGATGAACAAACACTAATACTTGTACAATATCCATGATCAAAATCAACAAGAACACCTCCTTTTGATGATTATAGGTGGCGGCTACAAAAGGGAAAAGGAAGGAGAGGAGAAAACTTTTTAGGGTTTTATGTTTATTTTCTTGAAAAGTGAAAATGAATGCCTTTTTTCCCCTTAACCCCCTTGTTTAGTAAAATGATGGGCTAGGCCCATTCTTCTTCCTAATTTCGTGGATATGGGGCCCACAAGGGGTAACCCACATGTTTTCCGTGTCTAAAATATAAGTGCGACCTCGTGTTCGTGTTTTACGTGTTCGTTCGTGGTTAAACGTGTTCGTGTCTGAAGCGTGTTCGTGTCTGAAGCGTTTTTGTTTATTTTAACGCTCGTAATTATATTATATGTATTTACGTAATTATTCTAGTTCGTATTTTAAATGGTGATCATGATTTAATTATGTTCACGTGATATATTTATTAACTGTTTATCATGAGTTCGTACGTAATCGATACTTGTCATGTCATACACGTATGCACTTGCTTGATTATTAGCACATGAATGTGATCAATACTACATGAGGTAAGTTTTAATCTAGGACGTACGATCTTAAGGGCACTATTCATGGTAAAAGCATGCGGGTTTTACATTAACAAGGTCCAAGTGGAACATTTTATAAAATGATTCACGAACAATACCAGTTTGGGTTTATATGGTAGCTTGTAAAATAGCGAGTGGGTTACATGAGGGTAATGAATAGTAGTTCAAGACAATCAATGAATTGGTTACAAGGTAATAAAGTTTCAAAAGGTTTAGTTGGAATCGCCATGAGACACGTGTCACGATGATAACGAACGATGAAAATAAGAACTTCAAATCTTTACCAAAATCAGTGGTACGATAGAAACAAAGTAAAACACTTTAGAATGACAAATAAGTCATATATAAAAGAAAAGGATAAAGGAATCTATAAAGACGAAAGAGAATAAATTGTAAAATTAATCATGTAAAGAAAACATAGTATAGAAATGGTTCAAGAATACCAACGAAAATCTAAGAAATAAAAAAAACGATGCATGACATCCCTGTCTTCGATTTCAAGATACAATGCAGGAAGGTCTCTTGGCAGTGTGATTTTCCAAAATCACAAGACATACCGAGAAAGAAATGAAACATTAACCAGTCGCACTCCTGGAGCGAGGAGGTTTAATGAAAAGGGAGGGTACAAGTTTATAGAAGTAGAATTGTATTCCAAACAGGCACCACATTATCATAGGATATGAATTACAAGATGACGGGGGTGTTTTCAAGGTACAACAGACGTTGAAATTTAAAATCGAAACGAAGAATGGTCAATGGAATAAAATGTAGTCCATGTACAATTATCGTGTAAAACGGTGACGTAAAGGTCAATCAAGATTACGAAAACCCACAATATTATTCAGCACTGATTCAACGAATGCTTCGAGATGTGTGACTCACACGACGTCCTTTAGTCTTTATGGGAGACACATTGAGCTACACAATGGTCTACAGACTATTTTTCAAAACATCCAATCACAAATGGTGGAAGTAATTTGGATATCTAAATAAATATCTTAAAGGAGTTAAAAAATTAAAGTAACACACACGGTAATAAAATGATAATTGGAAGTTTCATCGGACACAACACTTCTTAATCCCAAACAATAGAATCACGAGAATACACACAACATGTAAAAGTGAGTCGAGAAAACAGGCGGTTCAAAACGAACGAGTATATAAGGTCAGTTGTACCACGCATAAACAAGATAGGAATAATACTTAGAAAAGTGAGTATGAAAAGTCGACAGCATACGCGCTCTGAATACAAGTATATAATGTCATTACACTATAAAGTCATTGCAACAAGGTCTATTCATAAGAATAAGAATTCAAGAAATGCACTAAGAGCATATGTAATCAAGTAATATCCAATGATAATTCATTGAGCACAAAGGCATTGGAAAGACATAGTAATTACCGTCATTAGGGTAATGCAATATTTCAAAATGTAATCAAGAGATGAAATACTACAACGATAATTAAAAGTAAATAATAAGGATTAGAGAGTTACCCGCGCATATATCGAACAACAATGGCAGATTTTGTGCTTGACACTTAGAAACATAAAATATTTGAACTTTCGGTTATAGACTAAGTTCTGAAAAATGACTCAGTTCCCTATAACCATCGCTCTAATACCAATCTGTGAGACCCCCAAAATCAGGCAAGGAAACACGTAGGCAACAAAGGGGTTCCACGTCATGGTACAAGAAATAATGAAATACTGTTGACATAAAGTTGACGTAATAAAAACTTATACATTACATCACAAAAAGATCTGAGTTTTTAAACAAAGGTCCCAGAGTTTTATAAGCAGAAAATCTACTATTTAAACATGGTTTTGTAACATGTTGTTACCAAAAATATAGGATAAACTTCTGACAGCTTTTACCAAAACCAAACTTTAAAAAGTAACATAGAAATCTCCAAGCTGCGATAATATCTTGCGGGCTCCCATCCAAGCAAAGCTAAGTAATAATACCTGAGATTAAACATGTAAAATCGTCAACATAAAATTGAGTGATATTCATAGGTTTAGCAGTAAAAGTGTGGAACACAAGCATTTATTTGTAAAACAAGAAATAGGGAAAATGGTTACGTACGATAACCATAGTCCGAAACCATTATTATTGCTATTTAGTTCATGAACCGAAGCTTAACTCAATGTAAGTTCCTCTAGTGAGTATTCAGCCTAAATACTCAAGTATAAACAAATGAAATGCGTCATGGTTAAACAACCGCAACGTGGGACGAGGATTGTCAATCCCGATGGATACACCCACAACATTCGCGCTTAGCAACACAAGTAAATTAACGGTTCATGATCAGGAGAGGAAACTTAAAGGCTATAACTAAAAGCAATAATAATAATGAAAATCTGTTGGAAATCATCAAGTTCTGGAAAGCATAAAATTTTTGGAAAGCATACAAGATCTGGATAGCATAAAATTTTTGGATAGCATACACGTTCTGGATAGCATACAATTTTAAATGAATGTGTTCCACCATGTAAAATCTCACCCCGCGTTTAGAAACAATGTATAAGTAGTAAAAAGGGGCTATGAACTCACCTTAGCGATAGCGATATCAATCGAGATGATAAGGACAAGAGTAAAACGACGAAATAGGATAAGACGGGAGGCTGCAAGCTTCAAATGCCGGCCTAAAATAAAGTCGCGCGTCTTAGAAATATATATACGTTTATTATTTTTTTTATGAACACTTTTACTTAAAAAAATACCTAAATTATAACTTTAGGACTAGTTTTAAAAATTATAAAATGAAGAAGGGTCAAAAGTGTTATATTCAAAATCTACAATATTCATTTGTACTTAGCTAAATAATTTAAGGGCCAAATATGTAAATATGAATTTAGATTGCATGAAAAAGACGTGAACATATAACTTCTTCATTCTCATTGTTTCAATTGTCATTAGAGAATTAAAAGCCATGGTTCTTCAAAACTCCTAGTATGTCATTCGAATATTACAACATTTAGCAAATAGTAATATCGACATGATGTTGAGTGATACCTTAGATCCGCATAAGGAGTGATTTGAAGCCGCGATGCGCTACTATAAATATCGTCGAATACAAACTCGAACCCACAACTAGAGAACCAGAAAATCTTAACTGAATACTAACGATGAGATAACTAAATCTCGAACTATATCGACTTGAATCAAGGTCGTGTTATGAACCCGGATCAAAAGATATACGAAGTTAGAACATACGGCATAATAAGATGTCATGTCGGGACATACTTTCATTCATCTTTACCTTCACCAAGACCCTCTCTAAACATGACAGGTGCGACAGATTCCCTATCTCGATGGATTGTGGCACATGAATGAAGTGGCATTCATGTGAATAAACCAACACCTTTTACATGAACATCAGCCGATCGAATCTCAAAGCTATAAGGAATACTACGTATCTTTACTTGAGTATAAACTAGAAGACTTACATGTTTACAGCTATGATTTTGCATCCTTCTCCAAAAAAGAACTAGACTTATGGTAGTTAAATAATAGAGGAGATTTCTATGTGTCCATCGAAAATGATATTTGTATATGTGAAACGGACGTGTAAACATAAGTATGTGATACGTGTTTTATTGGATAGCCGCAAATGAAAGTATAAAAAGCTGATATTTTTGACTAAGTGTACTAGAGATATATGTTCAAGGTTAAGGATCAATTTTTCTAGTGTATTATAAATTTATTTCACAAACGAAGTTTTGTATATGGCAATTTAGGTTCCATGCGTTAAGTTAAAGTAGATTCTAATATTATATTAAGTCCATGTTTTGACATAAACATTAGTAATATGTGATGTGTGGCGTGATAAATGAACAGATGGGGTAAGATTTATATTAGTCTTGTCTCACAATTTGTAAAACGGGTATTATTGAAACCCGATATTTTAAAAGTTACGCGATTTGAAATTTCACGCGAAACACGAAAAATAAACGCTCAATATAAAATAAAAACATTGACATTCGGAGAACATTTATATTTCGATATATAAATGAGGGCTTATTATTTAATAAACGTTAGCGCGTCATATAAACGAATGACACTTAAAGGTTTATCATGAATTTAAGAAAAATGTCCATAAAACGAAAATTAAAACGACAATAGAAAATATTTCTATGTCATAACAAGAATATTTATGGGGCTCAGGTTTCGTGAAAATACTTTTCGAAAGTTAAAATGTATCATAATTATGATACTATGGTTTCCCGACACGACTTAATACGTAATTAAAACGAAATAGTCGAAAACATTAATTATCGAAACAATCAATAATAAAATGTAAAATTTTGGGCATCCGTTGGTATCGTGATCACTAGGAATTCTCGTTGTTCATTGATTTTTTTTTTGAGTAAACTCGTTGTAAAACGCACGCGGGTGATTTTAAATCAAAAACTTTGATTTAAATAAATTTGGAAAGATAAAATAAGAATTTTATAAATTCCAAATAAAGTATTTATCAATGATCAGAAATACTTGAAAAGTATAATTTATTAAGATTATTATGATCTCATGATTCGCATATAAGAATACAAGAAAACGTTGGTAAATTCAAGAAGCACGAATAAAGGAATAAAATAATGCTAGGCAAGTACGGGTTCTCACATTGGAGCTGTTGTTTTTGCTTTAATGTTGTAGAGACGTTATCTGTATGGAACCAAGTGTGTGGTGTTTACCGACCACACGAGTTTACAACACATATTGGATCAGAAAGAGTTGAATATGCGATAAAGGAGATGGGTTGAGCTATTGAGTGATTATGACTACGAGATTCGTTACCACCCTGGAAAAGCGAATGTTGTGGCTGATGCGCTTAGTGGGAAGGAAAGGGAATAGCCGCTGAGAGTTAGGGATTTGGTGATGGCTGAAAATGTTGACTTGACCGAGTTGATATTGAAAGCTCAAGCCAATGGTTTCTTGAGGAAGCATGTTAAGAAAGAGAATTTGGGAAGGATGATGAATCCATTGTTTGAAGTAAGGTCGAGTGGGATGAGATATTTTGATATTAGAATCTGGTTACCTTTGTTTCCACCTAAGAAAGGAGCACAAGGAGTGCGAGATTTTGGTGATGAATGAATCCTATAAGACGAAGTATTCGATACATCCTGGATCGGATAAGATGTATCATGATTTGAAGAAGGTGTATAGGTGGCCGAATATGAAAGCAGATATTGCGCGCTATGTTAGTAAATGTTTGACTTGTGCGAAGTTTAAGGTTGAACACAAGAGACCGTCCGGATTATTGGTTCAACCTGAGATTCCTGAATGGAAGTGGGAGAAGATCGCTACAGATTTCGACACGGGTTTACCGAGAACTCCTAGTGGTTATGATATGATATGGGTGATTGTGGAAAGATTGACTAAATCTGCACACTTTTTTCCTATGAAGAAGGCGGATAGTAATAAGTGTGAAAACACTTATCCTTTTACCGCTTATTTCTAATAATAACACGACCAAAACGTTTATTTTATGTCATAAAAGTCAGAATTATGCGTGGTTTGTGTTTTTATTATGTTTCAGGATAAAAATATGAAAAAGGGAGAAAACACGGGCTATCACGGGCCTTTATCAAAGAAAACGACAAAAGATGAAGTCAAAAGATCAAGAGTGCAAAAAGAACGGAAGTCCAAGGCCTATTCTGAAGATTTATCGAAGAAAAAGTCTAAAGACGGAAGTTTAACGAAGTCGAAGAACCAAGTCTACAAAAAGAAGAAAAATACAAGACGAGTTCAATTTATCATTCGACTAATCCCGAGTCTGAGTCGAGCAAGACGAGAAGAAAAGAGAAGAAACAAGAACTTACCACCTCCCCTATATATAGTAAAAAAATAGTCATTAGTGGAATAGTTAATTTTTAGTTTTTAATTTTTAGTAGGTAATTAGTGTGTTTATTTCTCTCTCTAGCTTTCTCTTCAAGTTTTCTTAATCTTCATCTCAATCTTGTAACTTTGAATATTAAATCTTCAATTTAATCAAGTTTCTTTCATTTAATTCTTATTTTACCTTTCTTAATCTTTTGGTGATTTAATTAATCATGTAGTTGATTTCATCTATTTGATTATGTGATTGATCTTATAGTTTTGATGTGGTGGATGTGTTAAGCTTATTGTGATTGTTGATTTACTAGTGTTTGGCTTATTTTTGATTAAGTTGGTTTGATAGATTTATAGATTTGCTTATTAGTTGATTTTAAATGTTTTGATTATTTAGTGTTTTTATAGTTTTTAATTTGTGGCTTATTTAGTTCTTCTTAAAATTTATTTGGTTAAAGTTTTAGTTATTTGCTTATTTGATTTGTGCTTAATCATAGCTTATTTTCCTTGTTTCTGACGTTACAGTTACTGTAAATCTGTTTTTCATTTTTCTTCGCAAAAGGGTTTCAAAACTCTGAAAATATATCATTTCTCTGAAAACCTTCAAAAATCCGAAATTATACCCTTTCTCTAAAAAACTTCAATATTCCGAAAATATAGCTTTTCTCGGAATTTCTTAATTTTTCCGAAAATATTGATTTTTCTGAATTTAATCATTATTCCGAAAAAATATTAAAGTCCGAAAAAGTCATTTTTCCGAAGAAAGTTCTGAAAAAAAATTATTCCGAAGAAAGTTCTGAAAACTAAAAGTTCCGAAAAAGTAAAACAAGTAACATTCCGAAAAAAATGAATATTGCGAAAAAAATATTGCCAAGAAATGAAAGTTCTGAAATGTACTGTAGCTACTGCGAAGAAATGTTGACATGCCAACCTGCTAGCTTAGTTTTTTCGCCAAATTGACCAGCTAGCCTTGCTACTTCCAGCTGCTTACCTGCTAGCTTGTTTATTAATTAGTATTATTCCGTAATCCTTTAGTTTAATCTGAAAGTTGTTCCGATTTTAATTTTGAAAGTTACGTATTTTAGTTGAATTTTTTGTCGATTTTTAGAATTAATATGTTTTCCAAAAGTTTTAGTTTTATCTTTTATTTAGTACCCGCTTTAGATTTTGCCTCGTTTAGCTTTAAAGTACCATATTAGTTTTATTTTCTCCTTTTTCATTAAGTAAACTTTATTTTCGAGTCGATAGTTAATTTCGTCTTTTAGTTTTATTTTTATTAATTGTTTCGTTTTAAATTCACGTTTTATTATTTATATTTTTTTGTTTTTATTAGTTAATTTCTTTTAGCTTATTGTTATTATTTTGCGCATTTACCTTTTAAGTAGAATAGATAACCAAACCATTTTATTTTCTACCAAGAACGACTGAGTCGCACTAATAACCAATAATCAATTCGAAAAGATCGGTTTAACGAACTTTCATACGAGGCAAACCCCAGTTATTAAATGGCGCCACTGCCGGCTCTTTTCGTTAAGATTAACGGTTGTTAGTGAGAGACGCGTTGGATTTTGGGATCCGTTCATTCGTGAACGTTATTTTCCTTGCTTAAAAATTTTCAAAAAAATCCATAAAAATTTAAATTTTTTCCAAAAATACAAAAACATTAAAAAAATCATAAAAAGCACTTCTTTTCCAAAGTTTTGCACCAAAAAGATTTTATTTTTACAAGTACGTATATATTCTTTGTTTCTTTGGTATCTTTTTCTTTTTCTTTTGCAGGTGTATGCGTACTTGATCTTCAACTTATCCAGAGCCAGAGACTCGTGAAGATTTAGATATGGCTGGTGTGCACAACAACAATAACAACCCACCTCTACCCAATTTAAATAATAATAACAACAACAACAATGTTCCCCTACCCGACTTACGAACAATGGAGGAGCTTTGTCAACCAACCATGAACGGACGCGGAGGACCGATTGCGCCGATGCAAATCACGACTCCTGAATTTTCGTTGAAGCATCACATGATCCAGCAAGTTCAAAACGCTTGTCCTTTTCGCGGATTACCCGATGATGATGCCAACAAACACCTCGACAAATTCATTACGTCACCCAAAGCATGAAACTTCCCGGTGTTACTATGGATTTCCTTCGCCTACATCTGTTCCCACACACTTTATCCCACCATGCCGAGAAATGGTTTGATCGTCTTCCCAAAAACTCAATTCATACATGGAATGACATGACTCAACGATTTTTGTCGCGCTACTTTCCACCATCCATGGTCACTAGTCTTCGCAACCAAATCAGTGGATTTACTCAAGAACCTGATGAGTCGCTTTTCAATGCTTGGGAACGTTATATTGTCTTAATAGACCGTTGTCTGAACCATAACATGCTCCCCGTTACTTTGGTTGATACCTTCTACAATGGTTTAACTTTTCGTGATCGTGATACGATTAATGCTGCCGCCGGTGGTACATTCATGAAGAGAAGACCTGAGGAGTGTAGAGAGGTGATTGAGAACATGACCACTCACCACGAAAATTGGGATTCATCTGTATCCTCAAGATCAATCCCAAGAGTCAATGTTTCTTCTACTTCAGCAACCCAGATATGACCGAATTCACTCACATGATGGCCGAAATGAACAAAAATATTCTACTTATAGCTACGAATCAACAACAATAAGCTAAAGCTGTAGCAACTTCTTGTGAGATTTGCGGGGATTCTCATTCATACACTGATTGTTCTTATACTCATGACAATCCGGAAAATGTGTATGCCGCCAACGGTAACTTTTCTATGGGAGGCTATCAAGCACGTCCTCAAGGTGACCGCAATTTGCTTAGTTATCATTCTAATAACTTTCTTTCACCGCCCGGTTTTCAATCCCATAATAGACCACCACCTCCATTGAACAACACACAATACCCACCAAGGAACCAAGGCCAAAGAAGTAACTACCAAGGGAATTCTTCTAATAATCAAAGGAATTATAACTCAAATCAAGGGAATTTTCATAGTCAAAATCAAGGGACTTTTAATGGGCAAAACCAAGGGTTTCATAATAACAACTTTAGCCAAGGTTTTAATAATAACAACGCTTATCAACAACAATATCCAAACCAAGGTTTTCAAAATCAAGGGCAAAACACGAATTCCCCTTCAATGGACTTGGTTCTTTAAAAGTTGACTGATAAGTTGAGTGAACATGAGAAAATCATGTCTGCTATGCAAGAATCGAGTGATAAGAAATTTATGTTAATGTTTCAAGCCATTAATCCCCAAGGCCCACCCCAAGGTACTCTCCCTTCTAATACCGTGACCAATCCTAGGGCCAACGTTAATGCCATCACTACTAGGAGCGATAAGATCATCGTTGAAACTTCTTCTTTACCAACTAACCAAGGACTCGAGATTCCTTCTACTTGTGATATACCACCTGTTATGCCTTCGTCTGCACCTTATGTCCCACCGACACCTCATGTTTATACCACACCTTCGGTTCCAAAACCGGTTCCTCCACCTTCCACTTCTACCCCTCCACCACCCAAGGATGTGAGTGAGAATTCCATTCCAAAGCCTTTCTCTCAACCCAATATACCTTATCCCTCAAGGTTGAGGAAAGAGAAGTTGAAAAACAAGGATGATATTCAGGTTTCTAACTTTCTTAAAATGTTTAAACAACTGAATTTCAACATCTCCTTTGTTGAGTCTCTCGCTCACATGCCTAAATATGCTAAGATGTTTAAGGATCTTTTAAGTGATAAAGAAAAATTGCTCGACATCGCCAATACCCAATTAAATGAGAATTGTTTTGTTGTTCTTTTGAGAAAACTTCCAGTTAAGTTAGGAGATCCCGGTCGCTTTCTAATCCCTTGCAACCTCCCCGGGGTAGAGAATTGTATGGCCCTATCCGATCTAGGTGTTAGTATCAACTTAATGCCTTTAAGCGTTTGGAAACAATTATCTCTACCTTAGATAGTCCCTACAAGAATGACATTGGAATTAGCTAACCGTACGGTTGCTTATCCAGTGGGGATAGCCGAAGATGTCTTCGTCGGTGTCGACAAATTCACCTTTCCGGTGGATTTTGTTGTCGTTGACTACGAGATGGACCCACGCGTTCCATTAATCGTTGGACGTCCATTCTTGAGGACCGGTCGCACTCTCATTGATGTAGCCGCGGGCGAATTAATCATAATAGTAGGTGACGAGAAAATCGTCTTCAACATGGGTCAACTTTCTAAGCAGCCTTCTGAAAACGAGAGCGTTAATTTCATTGACGTTCTTGATGAGGCTTGTGAAGAGCCTTTCAAAGACGCTTGTAAAAGTGGTTCTTCTTCTCTACCCATTGTTGAGACCGTGGCCTCTATTGCTCCATCACTAACTCCATTTGGAGAAAGTGATTTCCTTTTTAAAGAATTTGAAGCAACTTTGGGAGATGTGGACTTAAAATATGACGATTCTCCCACCGATTGGGATGAAGACATTCGTACCATTGAGAAACTTCTCAATGAGGACCATATTTCTCCACCATCTCCTAAGGATATCTCTATCGATGATCCGAATTTGACTACGCCTTCCATCGAAAATCCTCCGGATTTAGAGCTTAAGGATCTACCGTCTCATCTCGAATATGTGTTCCTTGAAGACAATAAGAAGTCACCCGTCATCATCGCTAACGATTTGAAAGAAGACGAAAAATCTCGACTTATCGACGTGCTGAAGAACCATAAGAAAGCAATTGCTTGGAAAATCTCCGATATTCGTGGAATTGATCCTCACTTTTGCACACATAAAATTCTCATGGAGGACGACTTTAAGCCCACTATTCAAAACCAAAGAAGGGTGAATCCCAAGATCCATGACGTTATCAAAAAAGAGGTTATCAAACTTTTTGATGCGGGAATGATCTACCCTATCTCGGATTCACCATAGGTTAGTCCGGTCCATTGTGTGCCTAAGAAAGGCGGAATCACCGTTGTGCCCAATGAAAACGACGAGTTGATTCCTACTCGTCTCGTTACAGGGTGGAGAGTTTGTATAGACTATCGCAAACTCAATGATGCTACGAGAAAGGATCATTTTCCCCTTCCTTTTATGGACCAAATGCTTGAACGTCTAGCGGGTAATAACTATTATTGCTTCTTAGACGGTTTCTTCGGGTATTTTCAAATTCCCATCGATCCTAAAGACCAAGAGAAAACCACATTCACTTGTCCTTATGGAACATTTTCTTACAAAAAGAATGCCTTTCGGCATATGCAATGCTCCTGGGACATTCCAAAGATGTATGATGGCTATCTTCCATGACATGGTTGAAGAAACTATGGAAGTCTTCATGGATGATTTCTCGGTCTATGGTGATTCCTTCTCTTCTTGCCTTGCCAACTTGGAACGCATGCTTAAGCGGTGTGAAGACACTCGCCTTGTTCTAAATTGGGAAAAATGCCATTTCATGGTAAAAGAAGGCATTGTTCTTGGACATAAAATTTCCAAATCCAGTCTTGAAGTGGACCGTGCTAAAGTTGATGTCATAGCAAAATTACCTCCACCTTCAACCGTGAAGGGTGTGAGAAGTTTCCTTGGTCATGCGGGCTTCTATCGTCGATTCATTCAAGATTTTTGTAACATCACTCGCCCGATGACCCACCTCTTGTAAAAAGATACTCCTTTTATCTTTTCTAAAGAGTGTATTGAATCATTCAATCTTCTTAAGGACAAGCTAACTAAGGCACCGGTCTTGGTTACCCCTAATTGGGAGCTACCTTTTGAATTGATGTGCGATGCTAGCGACTTTTCTATTGGAGCGGTTTTGGGCCAAAGAGTGAACAAACACCTCCAACCAATCCTATATGCTAGCAAGACAATGACAGGGGATAAATTGCATTATACCAATACCGAAAAAGAGCTTTTAGCTGTAGTGTATGCCTTTGAAAAGTTCTGCCCCTATCTTGTCCTTTCCACCACAATCGTGTACACCGATCGTTCCGTGTTGAAGTACTTGTTGACTAATCAAGATTCTAAGCCAAGACTTCTTCGTTAGGTTTTGCTCCTTCAAGAATTTAAAATTGAAATTCGTGACAAAAAGGTAGCCGAAAACCTAGACGCGGATCATCTAAGTAGACTTGAGGATCCTTATCAAGGGGATCATCTGAATCAAGAGATCAATGACTCTTTTCCCCTTGATGCCTTAATGTTTATCAATTCCAATCTCGATGAGGCCCCTTGGTTTACGGACGTTGCAAACTACTTGGCGGGTGGAATTCTCAAGGAAGGGTTAACGTCCCAACAAAAGAAAAAGTTCTTTAAAGACATTGAACACTATTTTTGGGACGACCCTTACCTTTTCAAACAATGTGCTAATCTGATTATTCGTCGGTGTGTTGATGGACCCGCAGCTTTAGACATTCTCGAAGCTTGCCATAAAGGACCCACCGGTGGTTACTTTGGTCTCAACTACACCGCGAAGAAAGTGTTCGACTCTGGATTCTATTGGCCCACCATTTATCATGACGCTCATGAAATGGTTAAACATTGTGATGCTTTCCAAAGACAAGGCAAGATCACACATAAAGATGAGATGCCTCAAAATATCATACAAGAATGTGAAATCTTTGACGTATGGGGCATTGACTTTATGGGGCCATTTCCATCATCTAAAGGGAATAAATACATCCTCGTAGACGTTGACTACGTATCCAAATGGGTTGAAGCTAAGGCTCTCCCTACGAACGATGCGAGGTTGGTTGTGAACTTTCTGAAGCAACTTTTTGCTCGATTCGGTGTTCCTCGTGCTATCATCAGTGACTGCGGGACTCATTTTTGCAATGACCAATTTGCTCGAGTCATGGCTAAGTACGGTGTCAATCACCGTCTTTCCACCGCTTATTATTACCAAACAAATGGTCAAGCTGAGATTTCTAACCGTGGATTAAAGAGAATATTAGAGCGAACTGTGGGAGAGCATCGTGCTTCGTGGGCTGATAAGTTAGATGATGCTTTCTGGGCTTTCCGTACCGCATATAAGACACCTATTGGTTGCACTCCATATCGTCTTGTGTACGGGAAGGCATTCCACCTCCCTATTGAGCTGGAACATAAGGCGTACTGGGCCTTGAAGTGGGCCAATTTCGACATCAACAAAGCCGGTGATCTTCGGAAGATTCAACTCAACGAGCTAAATGAATTAAGGAATCAAGCTTATGAGAATTCATTGATCTACAAAGAGAAGACCAAGATCATTCATGATTCAAGGATTAAGAACCGAGAGTTTCACGTTGGTGATCAAGTTTTACTCTTTAACTCTCGGTTGAAGATCTTCTCGGGCAAGCTGAAGAGCCGTTGGTCTGGTCCATTCACCGTCGCCAAAGTCTTCCCCTACGGCACCATTGAGCTAGCTCAGCCAGTTGGGCCTAATTTCAAAGTAAATGGCCAGCGTGTGAAGTTGTACTTTGGTGGGGACATCTCTCATGAGATGATTCCATCCTAACCACGTTTCCCTTGAATTAGTTCTGGGTCGAGTCAGGCTCGTGACTCGGTTAACAAAAACAAGCGCTTCTCGGGAGGCAACCCGTTGATCTATCCTTTACCGTTTTCATAATAAGTGTAGGGGGAGCCCCGTATGTGTTTGTTGTCTTGTTTCTTATGTTGTGCAGGGATTAAAGCTTCAAAGAGCACTTTTGATGACATTTGACGAACCGTGATCCCGTGTACCCATCTTCGTGGTTCTATCCTAAACTATTGTAATTCAATACTTCATATCTTATATGTTCACATTGAAACCACTATAGTTGTCCTTTCCTTAGCAAGATTTAAACAACGTGCACAATGTCCTAACTGTAGGGGAGTTTACTCCCACATGCTTAAACATTAAGGACAATGTTTATATCAAGTGTAGGGGGGACTTCTATCGAAGTAAGTGGTCTTTTCCATGAATTTGTCCTCATTTTAACCGAAAAATCTAATTTTTCGACATTTTTCAAAAATTTTAATCTATTTTGGCCTCGTAGTTTTTCCCTTGTTATCGTTATTTACTTTCTTTGCTAAAATAAAATTTTCAATAAAGTGGTTTTAAATTCTTCAATGTTGTGAATCTTTTGACTCAACCCGAGTTTACTTATCCAAGTTTACTCTAGCTAGTATCCTTAACGTGTTTAAGTCAAGTTTTGCTAGGCTTTTATATAGGGAACTTTAAAACGCGAAAGTCTTAACTCTCACGGGTTAAGAACAAGAACTTTTCGCAAGTTCCTATAATTGATCCTAGAGAGTCGTTTATGAAGGGAACTTTAACATGCGAATTCTAACTTAAGAAAGTCTAAGAGTTTGCATGATCCGATAGATGACTCGAAAACCCAAAATTTTGATTTAATTGGCTAAGCATCCACGAGTCTCATTCCTTGAGATTTTAAATTGTAGAGAACGAGAGATGATAGGGTCAATTATAAGTTTGGTATTCTTTCGTGAATTTATGTGAGTTGATTATAAGCCTATTCTCCCATCGCTTGTTAATAAATATATTTGCAATAAATAAGGTTGTACGATTTGAAAAGTTACTTAGCTTCTAGCACAAGATCGTTTAAAAGTTGCTCGGTATTAATTAGAGTTCATAGCCAAGGCATAACTTATTGAAGCGGGATGTGAAGATTGGCGAGTCCGAAAAGGTCCTAACAAGACATGAGGGCTACATTTTGTTGCTAAAGATCCAAAAGTGATGTGAAGAATCATTTATCAAAAATCAATATGAAGGATCGAGACACACGACGAAAAGCAAATACTCCCCTAAAGATCATGGAGAAGTCTATCCAAAAAGACCCTAGCAAGGTATGAGGATAAATAGATCAGAGTCCTAAAAGGAGGCGGATCGTTGTATATCAAAGTCCAAAATAAAGATTGGAGAAAAATGAAGAAGTCGTGGTCCAAGTATGAATAATCTCTCAAAACTTCAAGTAAAGAAATTCCTATTATAAAGAGAAGACCATTATTTCATGAACGTCTCTCAAGATTTGAAGTATGAAGTCACTACCAAATATCGGTCCGAGAAAGGTCTCAAATCGTGAAGTGAGTTATGCCAAGATATGAACTTCATGAGGTCCCGGGAAGCAGTTTTAAAAGATTTTGTCCTTTAGCTAACTATTGATTAAATCGTCCCACTTTATTTTCGGCCTAAATAAACTATCGAAATAAGTCAAACAATGTATCCTCGTGATCATTCAAGACAAAAATTAAAATATAAGAGATACACCTAGGAATAAGGGAGTCTAAGTAAATAATTGGGCCATATGAGTTCGTGTTAGTTTGCTAACTTATAATAATAATGATCTCGTTTATAAGCTTGGTGTGGGGAACGTGAAACTTGAGGATGATAAACATTCATGACACCAAAACCCCAATGTAAGTCTTTAATTTCTTTACTTGTTTAGTATATATTTCTATCTTTTAAGTTTCCTTAGTGTTTAATATTTAATAAAGGCCAAGGTGGGTTATTTATGATGAAAAATGTAAACTGTGATCTGAAATTAATGCATTGCATGAGGGCATTGCAATGGTCAAGTGTAGGTGATTTAATAAGTGTGAAAACACTTATCCTTTTACCGCTTATTTCCAATAATAACATGACCAAAACGTGTATTTTATGCCGTAAAAGTCAGAATTATGCGTGGTTTGTGTTTTTATTGCGTTTCAGGATAAAAATATGAAAAGGGGAGAAAACACGGGCTATAACGGGCTTTTATCAAAGAAAACGACAAAAGACGAAGTCAAAAGATCAAGAGTGCAAAAAGAACGGAAGTCCAAGGCCTATTCTTAAGATTTATCGAAGAAAAAGTCTAAAGACGGAAGTTTAACGAAGTCGAAGAACCAAGTCTACAAAAAGAAGAAAAATACAAGACGAGTTCAAATTATCATTCGACTAATCCCGAGACTGAGTCGAGAAAGACGAGAAGAAAAGAGAAGAAACAAGCACTTGCTACCTCCCCTATATATAGTAGAAAAATAGTCATTAGTGGAGTAGTTAATTTTTAGTTTTTAATTTTTAGTAGGTAACTATATTTCTCTCTCTAGCTTTCTCTTCAAGTTTTCTTAATCTTCATCTCAATCTTGTAACTTTGAATCTTAAATCTTCAATTTAATCAAGTTCTTTTTCATTTAATTCTTATTCTACCTTTCTTAATCTTTTGGTGATTTGATTAATCATGTAGTTGATTTCATCTATTTGATTAAGTTGGTTTGATAGATTTATAGATTTTCTTATTAGTTGATTTTAAATGTTTTGATTATTTAGTGTTTTTATAGTTTTTAATTTGTGGCTTATTTAGTTCTTCTTAAAATTTATTTGGTTAAAGTTTTAGTTATTTGCTTATTTGATTTGTGCTTAATCATAGCTTATTTTCCTTGTTTCTGACGTTACAGTTACTATTAATCTGTTTTTCATTTTTCTTCGCAAAAAGGTTTCAAAACTTTGAAAATATATCATTTCTCTGAAAACCTTCAAAATTCCGAAATTATACCCTTTCTCTGAAAAATTTCAATATTCCGAAAATATAGCTTTTCTCTGAATTTCTTAATTTTTCCGAAAATATTGATTTTTCTGAATTTAGTCATTATTCCGAAAAATATTAAAGTCCGAAAAAGTCATTTTTCCGAAGAAAGTTCTGAAACAAAATTATTCCGAAGAAAGTTCTAAAAACTAAAAGTTCCGAAAAAGTAAAACAAGTAACATTCCAAAAAAATGAATATTGCGAAAAAAAATATTGCGAAGAAATGAAAGTTCTGAAATGTAATGTAGCTATTGCGAAGAAATGTTGACATGCCAACCTGCTAGCTTAGTTTTTTCGCCAAATTGACCAGCTAGCCTGGCTGCTTCCAGCTGCTTTCCTGCTAGCTTGTTTATTAATTAGATTTATTCTGTAATCGTTTAGTTTAATCTGAAAGTTGTTCCGATTTTAATTTTGAAAGTTACGTATTTTTAGTTGAATTTTTTGTCGATTTTTAGTATTAATATTTTTTCCAAAAGTGACAGTCGGTTTACTTCGGAATTTTGTAGATCTCTTCAACGTACTATGGGCACTGAGTTGAGTCTGAGTACTGCTTACCATCCTGAAACCGATGGCCAAAGTGAAAGGACTATACAAACGTTGGAGGACATGCTCCGAGCGTGCGTGATAGACTTTGGTGGTAGTTGGGAACGTCATTTGCCTTTAGTAGAATTTTCATATAACAACAGTTATCATGTGAGTATTAAGGCTGCACCGTTTAAAGCGTTGTATGGACGTAAGTGTAGATCTCTAGTGTGTTGGAGCGAAGTAGGGGAAAGTCAAATGACTAGACCTGAAATGGTTTTTGAGACGACTGAGAAGATTGTGTAAATCAAGAATCGATTATTAGCTGCAAGAAGTCGACAGAAGAGTTATGTAGATAATCGTACGAAGCCTTTGGAATTAGAGATTGGAGACATGGTTATGCTTAAAGTATCGCCATGGAAAGGTGTGATTCGTTTTGGGAAGAGAGGAAAGTTGAGTCCGAGGTATGTTGGACCTTTCAAGATTGTAAAATGAATTGGACCAGTTGCTTATAAATTGGAGTTGCTAGTTGAGCTTAGTGTTATTCATAACACGTTTCACGTGTCGAACTTGAAGAAGTGCTTAGCGGACCAAGATTTGGTGATTCCTTTGGATGAGATACAACTTGACGATGAGTTTCATTTTATTGAGGAACCAGTGGAGATTATGGATCGAGAGGTTAAGAAGCTGAAGTATAGTAGGATTCCGATTGTGAAGGTACGATGAAATTCTAGACGTGGACCGGAATTCACGTGGGAGCGTGAGGATTTCTTCAAAGAGAAGTACCCTCATTTGTTTTAGTGGTACACAATGTGAGTATAAGAGGAGGCGAATGTCGGGACGTCATTCCCTTAAGGAGGGGAGGATGTAACACCCCAAAAACCGAGGTCATTATTTTATCCTATTTTACGCATAATTTTGAAATTTTTGAGAAATTTTATCGTGAAATTATTCGACGGTTTAAGTTGAAACCGATAAAAGAGGTTAAATTTTTACATTCGACGAATTAGGAAGAATCGACAGTGATCGCGATACCGACGGATGTCCAAAATTTATAATTTATTGTCGATTGATCGATATTCGAAATTTCGAGATTTTTATTTTTACTTACGTGTTAAGTCGAATCGGAACCGTTTTTATATTATTTGGTGTGAGTATAGGCTTATAAATATGTTTTATATTATTGTGTTCGATTTAAGGTCATATCTCGGGGACTATGACTAGAGTTTTAAAAAAGGTTGAGAGTTTTTCTTTAGCTATATACCTGGTTTTTTGAGTGTATTTTTAGACTTAGGAGTCAAATTTGCAAGTGGTATATTTGAAATGTGTCAAAGAGGTCATACAATGTGAAGGTATAAAACTGTCCAAAAATTGAAGTTTAGTAATGTGACGAGCAGTAGGTCTTAAAAGTGAGAACTTTTTATGAATTTTAATATGGGTCATCTAAAGGTTGTAAATGAATTTTACAAATTTTTTCATAATTTTTGGTGATGTCTGAGTAAAGGAAAACAGCCCGTACATTTGGTGTGTACCAACAGAATTGTAAAACGAGCAATACTTTTAGTTACGTAGATAAATGATGTGAGTCTAGTAACTATAACTTGTTTGGATTTGGCGTGAGTTTGTAATAATCACAATTGACTTTATTTAAATATTATTCAGTACCTAATATGATATAAATAGGTTGACTCATTACGCGTTTATTCACTAGGTGTTGTGATCAAATTTCCCAAGCATCCTCATCGTCGGTGATCGTCATCCATTACTTCGACTACTTCTACATAAGGTGTGAGTCTATAGCCTCGTTCTTTACTTATTTTAAAGGTTTTTACCCGTGAGGGGGATACATGCTATTTAAATGAAAATGAACATAAGTCATGAATGATTGTTGGACCCGAATGATGCCTTGAATTGTGTTGAGTACCTAGTTGCAAAAAGTCCCTAATTTCATGAACCGTTAGTTATTTTCTAATTCTTGTGTGAATTGGAAAAAGCCGCTTATAAAATTTGTGGTACTACGGGGTTGACGACCCAATTTGATACGAGAGTTGTACGTTGAGTACCCTCTGCGTATAGATATTTTGTATGAGAAATAAAGATTAATTGCAACTAATGCCTTTAGAGGGGCAATGGTTTCAAATAAGTTACGTTGGCGCTTGGCGCGGGTGACTAATTAGTTAACGGCTCGGTGTCATGAGCTCAAACACAATTATTAGCTAATGCTAAGGATAACAACCTTGAATAATAGATTGTTTGATCGACAATTCTATTAATGATCGTGAATGAATTTTATACACTTATGTTTCAAATGTGATTGTAAAACCTATAGATTTCTCTCAACATTATTTGTTGACCCTTTTAAGCATGTGTTTCAGGTAATCAAGGCTAGGATGTGGTGGAGCATGCTGTTGATACAAAAGTTGGGTGATCCTTGCTAGACCCGAATTAGGCTTAATTCGGGTTGGCTGGACTCCGGCTCCAGCACCAAGTGGATTATCTGGTTGGGATCCTACACACTAAACAACACGCGTTAGGCTTACCGTAGGAATGTTTCCCACGATTAGACTCCGTCATGAGAGTAAGTATTCGATTAGGGTTATAGGAATCAGATGAGTTGAGAGTATGAAGAATGTAATACGTTTGTGGAACCCTTAGGGGTTCCTTATATAGGCAGTGAAACCCTAATGGGCTGTCACTGATACTTCGGCCCCAAGGAAAGGATAATCACCAGATTTAGATTGATTGTTATCTTCTAATTATGGTGAGTGAATATCCTCCCCTTTGAGATAAATCCTAACCATAGTAGGAATATGATTCTATCTAACCCTGCACCAGTCATGTCGGGCCGTGGGTCGCACACGTGTGTGCTGTTATTGTTCATCCAAGCCCATGAGCTTAAATAACATTATTTCCACCCATTTGTAATGGGCCAGATACGGGTAGTACCCGTGGGCCGGGTTCATGACCCGGCTGGGGACTATACATCATCATGTCCCCCAGTCTAGTTGTTACAGCCGTAGGCGTAACCTCTAGACTATCAAGATTCTCCCTGGACGTACCAAGAAAGACCCTCTAGGGAATGATAAATATTGAAAATTTTGTTTCGACCGCACATGGCGACCTTATATGGAATGAATTCCCCTAGCCGCACGTGACGTCCGAGACAAATTAAATGCAGCATTGAATATAGTCTTACGTATGACCACATAACCTGACACAAGAATGAATGCATTAATGGTAGTCAACCAATCAGTCACACACCTGCAAAAGTGCACCATTAATGCCCATCATTGAGCCACGTAAAACTGTTAAGAAGTGACCCATGGGTCCCTTCTGACGTTTTCAGAAGTGTCAGAAATCCCATCCGTTGGATGGGCTTAGTGGCTTACACGTGGCAAGCATCTACGTTACCTCGGAAATCGAGGCAACCATATATAAGAGTTGGTGTGTGATACTGTTACACACACAACTCATAGTCATTCCGCCATTGTTATTCTCAAGCTTCTTCCTTCCATCTTTTGCCTCTTATTCCACGGATATCCATCACCACAGGTTAGATCATCACGCCTTTCAAACCCTTTTTATAAAACATGGTAAAGGACAATCCCCTTATTACGGATGTCCTG
Source organism: Glebionis coronaria (assembly GCA_025667525.1). Classification (NCBI taxonomy): domain Eukaryota; kingdom Viridiplantae; phylum Streptophyta; class Magnoliopsida; order Asterales; family Asteraceae; genus Glebionis; species Glebionis coronaria. Next base: position 187,890,521 of record CM046879.1, on the reverse strand, counting down.
AATGTGATGCCTGCGGAGAAATACATAGACTTTTTGTCTAAGTATACATCCCCGAAAGCGTACACCCAACCTATCCAGGTGACGGTGAAGAAATTACGGATGCACCGAGGGGAAAGATAGGCGTATATACGCGCCTATTCGATTCGTCTAACTACCGCATCCCCTTATCCAAGTTCTTGGTAGATCTGCTCCTATACTATGATTTCCACATAACCCAGCTGCACTGCATAGGGGCGTGTAAAATCAATCAATTTGAGATTACATGCCATATATGCGGAGTAACCCCGACCGTAAACCTATTTAGGGTCTTTTACTCCCCCCAACTAGTGAATGGGTGGTTGTCGTTCAAAAAACGATCCGGGAACGCCCCCCATGACGTATAGGAAGCCCAGACTCCCTTAAGAGCTGGTACGATCATTACTTTTTTGTCGATGAGAAAGTATTCCCTACCCCTTTCGTCCTTAAAACCAGAGTACCCAAAGATTTTCCGCCCAAATCCAAAGACTATAGAAGCAAGGACTTGAAAATTCTAGATACCCACCGCACAGAATTCCATAGGGGTTTGCCGGAGCATTTTCAATGCTTAGTAGGATTAAGCCGCCACTACTATGGGAGGGAGGACATGTATCCGTGCTTTCTAACTGAACGTAGGCAGGGTAGGTCTACTTCTATTTGTAGATGTAATAAATGTCATTTGCATGGTGGGTACTAATCTGTATAATTGCAAATGTCCACAGAGATGAACCTACATAGACTATTGCGCCAGGGCGACCCAATGAAAGTGCCTGAAGGATTCCGCCCGTTGAAAGAGAATGAACTCCCTCTTCTTGATGCAACCGCGGACCGAACCATCCCGCTTGAAGAAACCTTCGAGCAAAGATCAGATGAGGGAGAGCCTATTATCGAGAAGTCCCCTCTTGACTTCCACAACGAAGATGCTGGAGAGTTGCTGTTGGAAGGCGTTGTGCCGCACCAGGAGGATGCAGAAGAAGAGGATTTCACCAACCTTACTCGTGAGGAGGAAGAAATTACCCAAGCCTCTGGGTCCCCCAAGCCCGTATCCAGAAAAAGAAAGACCACCAGGAGGGTGGCAAAGACACTAGGGGATGGGGCGGGGGCCTCTAACGCTCCCCCAAATAAACTAAGAAAAGACCATCCTCAGTACCAGGAAGGAAGCGGTACTGCTACGGCCCAGGTCAACCCTTCACCGCACGTAGATGAACAAATCTGGATGGCTACCCCCGTGAATGTCGTAGCTCCTCCCGTCCCGGAACCTACAACTGGTACTACGTAAGTACCTTCTCGTTCTTTATCCTTTATTATTATTTTTTTGTTGTTTAAGGATAGAATTCATAAACAAAATTAATTTGTTAATAACAGGGCGGACCCGTCGACAGTAGCCCAAGAGGAAGAAGTGGAAAGGGAACCTTCACCCACGACATCAATCAGGCCCCCATCCCCTCCTGTGACACATGTCGAGGAGCCACATCCTGAAGGACCGGACACCAGCCTGCGCCTAGCATGGAACTTATCCAGCCTAACAAGGTTGGAGGCAGAGTCCGAGTGCACGGAATTCATCGAACATAACACTCCTCCGGCCCTGGCGCAAGACTTGGACAAATTAGACCATGAGACATTGTTGGAGCAGTTCGATGTGTCATCCGCACACCAAGTGACAGTTGGTGCGGCCCTAAGACGCCGTCTGATCAAGGCCTTGGCTAATGTGAAGCGTGCTGACAAAAAGATAGCTCGTCATGAAGCACTAGTTGAGAAGCACGAGAAAACCATCACATCCTTGCAATCGGCGTTGGTTGTAGCAGAGTCCACCGTGAAGGAGCAGGCCCATCACGCCAACACTCGGGAGAAACGTATTGCCGAGCTAGAGGCCCTTTTAGCCGCATCCAACGAGAAGGTATGCTTTCAATATGAATGTTTATTTGTACACAAGAAAAACCATATTATCTCGGTAATAACTCTAAGTGTCATATGTAGGTGTCCGCAGCAGAAGCCTCCACCAAAGCCGTAACCGTACAAGCTTTCAACATTGCTCAAGAGCGCGACGCGCTGAAGGACGAGCTAACCCAAGCACATATTACTTTGGATGAGCGAGTTGCGGCAGCTGAGGGGGAGCTAAGCAAGATGGCCACGGATTGTGCTGAAAGGATGTGTCCTCCCCTGCTCACCGCCATAGCTGGGCGCAGGTGGATGGTTGGTCAGGGAATGCGGCTTGCCGTGAGCAAGGTTATGAAAGCTCCTTACCTGTTGTAGGCATTTGCGAGCGTCGTATCGGATGGGATTAACCGTGGTAGGCATGAAGGCCTGGTCCAAGCTGCGGAGCTAATAGGTAAGAAGGGAGATATTACCCAGCACGCCTACCACAACCCCTTAGCCGCGGACAAGATGACTGTGTCAATGGATGCTCTTGCTGAAATCCAACATCCTCTATTGGACGAGATTGAAGCGCTGAAAGATGCTCCGAATGAGGTAATAATGTCCAAGCTTACTGTCGATCCCCTCAAACTAACTTGCCCACCTATGACTCTGTGTCGAAGGCGATGAAAGGTGAAAAGCTGCTTGCCGAGGCGTTGGATGCGAATATGATCAAGGCACAAGATGGGAAGAATGCTCGCGGGGAGGCCCTCCGCGCCATGATCGAAGAAGGGAAGAAGGATATAGGGGAGTTCCTACCTCCGTTGTAATTTACCTTGTAAACATTTGTATCTTTTATTCGTCCGTGTATGTATACGGCTAAGACTGATGTGTGAAATAACTTGTCATATGTATGCAAGTAAGTCCGTGATAACCACGGCTATTTTGTTATGAATTTGAAACTTGTGTATTTTTTGTTGGATACCATATACCTACACTGCATTACATGTCACGTCTTACTCAAAAAAATACAATCAAGTCTATATTTTACTAGACGTGCGGCGTGCGTCTTTACTATGCAAAACACTATGTGAGTGCAGCATACTGAAACTTATCACAACGTCTTGTGAGTAAGGTGTCTAGTAAGGATACATGATCTGCGTCGCTGGGGTTGCATCCCTCTTATGCGACAAGTTGAATTATTAGGTTCACTTAATCCTCTTACCCCGCCTGGAGGCGTATAGTACATGTACGGTTATTGAATGAATGCATATAAATGAAACATGGCATATTATAATAATAACAACTAAATTCATATGACTATATAATAGAATCTAAAGAATAACCAAACAATTTGCACGAAAACTGGCCGTGGAGCTAGCTAGTCACCACGGCATTTTATTAGAACGTTTACATTTTTTGTTTTGACAAGAATGGGAAACCCTAAAACAAAAAGAACCTATAAAAGCATAAGAAATAAAACAAAGAGAACACATGGATCTTCATTAAATCCAGATATAGCGAAGTGTCCATGCGGAAGCCGTAGCTTTCAAAGATAGCACCTTTTGAGATTGGAGATATTCCATGTGCGTTCCAGATCACGGCCATCCATGTCACGTAACTTGTACGCGCCCCGTTTTAAGGCTTCCGTGACCTCATACGGTCCTTCCCACTTAGGGCCCAGCTTTCCTGTATTCTCTGCTCGACTTGCTTCGTTGGCACGATAGACATAATCTCCCGGTCAAAAAGAAACACATTTAACCTTGGCGTCATAATAAGCCTTCATCCGAGCCTTGGACTTGGCCTCATTGATAGCCGCTATCTCCCTTTTTTCCTTCAACAAATCCAGATTGATCCGGAGTTGCTCGTCGTTTGCGACGACATTAACCTCCGCCGTGCGGATGGTAGGCATTCCTATTTCGGCCGGTATAACAGCTTCGGTGTCGTAGGCCAATGCGAATGGGGTGTCCCCATTGGCTGTTTTGATCATAGTCCTATGTGCCCATAGAACATGTGGCAGTTCGTCCACCCATTTGGCACTTCGTTCTTCCAAGCGTGCCTTGATGCCTTCACCCAAGCTTCTATTCGCTCGCTCCACAAGACCATTTGTCTGCGGGTGTTTTACAGATGCAAAGCGTTGTTTGATATTCAATGCCGCACACCAGTCCTTGACTGGATTTTCCGCAAATTGCTTCCCGTTGTCCGAGATGATTTCTCCTGGTAAGCCAAAACGGCACACAATGTTCTCCCAAACAAACTTTTTAACTTGTTTGCCTGTGATGGATTTGACTGCCTTGGCCTCTATCCAGCGTGTAAAGTAGTCCATCGCGACAATCAAGAACTTAACTCCCCCCGCAGCCACGGGGAAAGGTCCTGCAATGTCGATACCCCACTTATAGAATGGCCATGGGATGTAATAGGTGTAAGTTCCTGGTGCGGATGTCGTGGTACTGGTCTGTGCACTTGGCAATCACTGCACTTGCGAATCATGTCGCGTGCGTCCCTATGCATAGTAGGCCAATAATATCCTGTACGCAGGGCTCGAGCCACCACGGATTGGGGACCCGCGTGCATGCCGCATAACCCTTCATGTATCTCACTGATCACATAAGTAGCCCGGCGTGGCCCAACGCACCGCAACCACGGCTGCAAGAAAGAGCGCTTGTAAAGAATACCTTCTCGAAGCTCGAAGTGCTGCGACTTCCTTCGAATGCGCCGTGCCGCTTTTTCCTTGTTCGGAAGGGTTTCATTAGTCAAATAGTTGACGATCGGGGTCATCCATGTAGGTCCGTCCTCCTCAACTATAGCAGCGACCTCCCCTTCTGTTATGGACTTTTCCTTGAGTATTTCCACCAAGACTTGCTTGGATAAGTGGGCGAAACTTGTAGACGCGATCTTGCTAAGAGCGTCCGCCTTCTTGTTCTCACCTCTCGGTACCTGCTTGATAGAAAACTTGCTGAAAGCCGCAATGAGTGATGATAGGTGTGAAAACACCCATCCTTTTACCACTTATTTCTTGCTAAAACGAGACCAAAACGCGTATTTAATATCATTTGTTAGGAATTATGCGTGGTTTGTGTGTTTGTTGTGTTTTCAGAGCCAACTGGATAAATATTGAAGAAAACATGGGATTGCACGGGTTTTATCGAAGAAAAAGACGAAAAGACGAAGTCTATAGTCCAAGAGATGCAAAAGAATTGAAGTCAATGGGCCTATTTGAAGATTTATCGAAGAAAAGGACCAAAGATGGAAGATTTACATATGTCGAAGAACTCAAGTCTATTAAACGAAGAAATTAAAAGACGAGTTGAATTTATTCATCGACAAATCCCGAATCAGAATCGAAAACGTCAACTTTACTGAAAAGACGAGAAGACAAAACGAAAGGAAGAAAGCCCACTCACCAACCAAGTCCATGACCTATAAATAGAGATCCCTTCACACATTATAACCATTTTTTCATTTCCCTTTTTTTCCTTTCTTCTGTTTCATAGGAAACCAACACCATTAAGGTGTTGGTGATTTTTCATCTTTGTTTTCACAAATCTTGTAAGTCTTAATCTTTCCTTTTGATTGTTTAACCTTAATCTTTCAATATAATCTTTCATTTAATCTTGTTCATCTTTCTCTTATTGATTTAAAGTTTTAAAGTTTTATTTTGTTGAGTTTGATCTTCAAAAGTAAGTGGGTTTTGTGTTTTTATTGTTTTGGTTTGATGTTTATGATTAGTAGATGAATAATAGTTATCTTGGTTAAATCTTTGGTTAAAAACTTGTTTGAATTTGGTTTAAAATCGTGTTATTTTATTTCCCTGTTCTTCGCTTAAGTTCTACTTCCCAGATTCCGGATGAACAAAACATTCCGGATGAAGCTTTTTAGTTAAGTTATTCCGAGTCAACACTTATTCCGAACGAAGTGTTTTAGTTTATTATTCCGGATGAGTGTGATATTCTGAACCAGTTGATTTTCCCTTTTATTCCGAACGAAGCAAACATTCCGAACCAGCACTTTCCTTTTATTATTCCTAATGAAGCATTTGATCTTAACATTCCGAATAAACCCATATTCCGGATGAACACATTTTTCCGAATCAGCCAAATATTCCGAACCAACAGATTTATTCCGGATCAATTTTTCTTTTGAGTATTCCGAATAAACATTCCGGATGAGTATTCCGGATGAGCAGTTTTCAATTATTCCGAATAAGCAACATATTCCGAATGAGCACCTAGTTTTCTTTATTCCGCATCAGTTGAATATTCCGAACGAAGCCTTTTTGTCATTTATTCCGAACCAAGCTTTTTATTCCAAATAAACGTTTTTATTCCGGATCAGTAGGGTATTCCGAATGAAAGATGTTTGGTTGAACATTCCGAATGAAGAAGCTTCTAGATTATTCCGCATGAGCTAATATATTTCCGGATCAAGAACTTATTCCGGATCAATAGAATTATTCCGAATCAGTTGTTTTTCTAGTAAAGGGTATTCTACTGTTACTGTTTTAGTGTTTAATTTTAATTCAATTCAAGCTTTATATTTAATTGTTTTTTGTTAACTGCTTTTAATTTATTTTTATCTCTTCACGCATTTAACCCCTTTTAGTAGAATAGAAAACCAAACCCCTTTTTAGTAACCAAGAACAATAATTCCACCTTGAGCCGTGATCAATTCGAGAAGATACCGAGAAACGAACTTTCAACCTAGTAAAATCTCTTGTATCAAATGGCGTCGCTGCCGGCTCTTTTCGTAAGGATTAACGGTTTTTTGTGAGGAAATTGGATTTTGGGATCCGTTCACCGTGAACGTTACTTTTTCATCATTAAAAAGTTTCAAAAAATCCTAAAAAATTTAAAATTTTCAAAAATACAAAAAAATTAAAAAACATAAAAAACCAAAAAGATTTCTGCTTTGTTATTTCTTTTGCAGGTGCATGCGTACACGATCAACGTCTTATCCCGAGACCGAGACTCTCGATAACTTAGACATGGCCAGTGTACACAACAATAATAATAATCCACCTCAAAACAACATGAATAATAACAACAATGAACCTCTACCGGACAATCGTCCTATGATCGAACTTTTGCAAGCACATGTAGAGGGCAACAACGATCCTGTTGTCATACCCGCGATTGCAGCCAACAACTTTAAGCTCAAATCCGGCTTCATTCAAATGGTCTCTGCTCAACCATTCTTGGGGCGTACCATTGATGATCCTCATGACCACATCAAAAGGTTTCTTCAACTCACGAATACGGTCAAATTCAATGGGGTTCCACAATAGGTAATCCGCTTACAACTTTTTCCTTTCTCCTTAGAGGGACAAGCCCGCCATTGGCTTGCAAAGGAACCGCCACAAAGTATTCTTACGTGGACGGATTTAGAGACCAAATTCATAAACTACTTTTTCCCACCCTCACGTACTACCGCTTTGCGGAATGAAATTATTAATTTTGAACAAAAGTACGATGAGACTTTTAGTGAATCTTGGGACCGTTTTAAAGACCTTTTAAGAAAGTGCCCACAACATGGTTTTACCAAAGTGCACCAAATTAATACTTTTTACAACGGTTTAAGCATGAATGACCAAGATTCACTAAATAGTGCCTCAGGGGGTAATATTTTGGTTAAGTCTTCTAATGCCGCTTGGGATATTATTGAGAATAAGTCTAGAGTGCAAACCAAGAGTGTTCGGACCAATGCCGCTAGTGCTAGCACTAATGACAACGACAAGAGAAATGATAAACTTACGTCGCTTATTGAATCGCTTGCTGTCCACACCGCTAACAATACCAAAAGCATCAACGCTCAAAACGCTCAAGTCAATGATGTAAGCCAACCATGTGAAATATGTGGGGGGTCCTCACTCTTACACTACTTGTACCTCCACCCAAGACTATCCTTGTGAGAATGTTAACGCAGCATACGGTACCTATCCTCCGGGAGGCTATCCAGCCCGCCCTCAAGGAGACCGTAACTTGCTAAGTTATCGTTCCACCAACTTTCTTTCCTCGCCCGGTTTTCCTCCAACCAATCAAAACCAACAACAAAACCTTAACCGAACCAATCAAAACCAACCTCGAGCACCATACCAACCACCTCAAAGACAACCATATCCACCTAAAAATCCTACTCAAGTTTACCAACCCGCTCCTTACCAACCACCTACTTATCAAGCACCTCCTCCTACCCAACCCACCGTTTTCAACCACGAGGTCGAAACGTACATGCGGACAAATGATGTGTTGGTGAAGAATCTGCAGACCCAGATTATTAATTTGAAGGGCGATATGGTGAAACAAGGGAATGATCTTAGAACCGATATGCGAAACTCTTTGAGTAGTCAAACGAATGACCTAAGGGACATGATGGCTGGTTTCTTCCAAGGTAATCAACCCTCTTCTTCGGGTACTCTTCCGAGTAACACCGTTGCTAATCCAAGAGGGGAGATGAAAGCAATCACCACTCGTAGTGGAAAAGGTACCAAGGAACCCGAGCTTCCTACACCTACACCGGTGATTGTGACAAAAGAAAACGAGTCACCTACTCATATTCCTCAACTTTCTACTTCCCCAATTCCTCCACCTCTTACTTCTACCCCTCCACCACCCAAGGATGTGAGGGATCCTACTATCCCAAAGCTTTTCTCTTCTTCCGATATACCTTATCCCTCAAGGTTGAGGAAAGAGAAGCTCAAAAGCAAGGACGATATTCAAGTTTCAAACTTTCTCAAAATGTTTAAACAATTGAATTTCAACATCTCCTTCGCTGAGGCTCTCGCTCACATGCCTAAATATGCGAAGATGTTTAAAGATCTTCTTAGTGACAAGGAAAAGCTTCTTGATATTGCTAATACCCAACTTAACGAGAATTCCTCCGCGGTTCTCTTAAGGAAATTACCAACCAAACTTGGTGATCCGGGTCGCTTCTTAATCCCTTACAACTTCCCGGGAGTAGAGAATTGCATGGCCCTAGCCGATCTAGGTGCTAGTATCAACTTAATGCCTCTAAGTGTTTGGAAGCAATTATCTCTCCCTGAGCTAGTCCCCACCAAAATGACTTTGGAATTAGCTAACCGTACGATTGCTTATCCAGTGGGGATAGCCGAAGACGTTTTCGTTGGCGTTGACAAATTCACCTTCCCGGCGGATTTTGTTGTCGTTGACTACGAAATGAACCCTCGGGTTCCATTAATCGTTGGACGTCTATTCTTGAGGATCGGTCTCACTCTCATCGATGTAGAAGCGGGTGAGCTTATCATGAGAGTTGGTGACGATCAAATTGTCTTCAACATGGGTAAGATTTCTAAACAACCTTATGCATACGAGAGTGTTAATTGTATCGACGTTCTTGATGAGGCTTGTGAAGAACACTTTAATGATGCTTGTAAAAGTACTCTTACCTCTCCTCCCAATGTTGAGACCGTTGCCTCTATTGCTCATTCACTAACTCCATTTGGAGAAAGTGATTTCCTTTTGACTGAATTTGAAGCAACTTTGGGAGATGTGAACTTACAATATGACGATTCTCCCACCGATTGGGATGAAGACATTCGTACCATTGAGAAACTTCTCAATAAGGACCATATTTCTCCACCATCTCCCAAGGATATTGCTATCGATGAACCGAATTTGATTACGCCTTCCATCAAAAATCCTCCGGATTTAGAGCTTAAGGAATTACCGTCCCATCTCGAGTACGTATTTCTTGAAGACAAGAAGAAGTCACCCGTCATCATCGCTAAGGACTTGAAAGAAGAAGAAAAATCTCGCCTTATCGTCGTGCTTAAATATCATAAGAAGGCAATTGCTTGGAAAATTTCTGATATCCGGGGAATTGATCCAAACTTTTGTACTCACAAAAATCTCATGGAAGATGACATTAAACCCACAATCCAAAGCCAAAGAAGGGTTAATCCTCGAATTCACGACGTCATCAAACAAGAGGTTATCAAACTTCTTGATGCCGGAATGATTTACCCTATTTCGGATTCGCCATGGGTAAGTCCCGTCCATTGTGTGCGAAAGAAAGGCGGAATAACCGTTGTCCCCAATGAACACAACGAGTTGATTCCTACTCGTCTCATTACTGGGTGGAGAGTTTGTATCGACTATCGTAAACTCAATGATGCCACGAGAAAAGATCATTTTCCTCTTCCTTTCATGGATCAAATGCTCGAGCGTCTAGCGGGTAATGATTACTATTGCTTCTTAGACGGTTTCTCCGGGTATTTTCAAATTTCCATCGATCCTAAAGACCAAGAGAAAACCACATTCACTTGTCCCTACGGAACATTTGCTTACAAAAGAATGCCTTTCGGTTTATGCAATGCTCCTGGGCCGTTCTAAAGGTGTATGATGGCTATCTTCCATGACATGGTAGAAGAAACTATGGAAGTCTTCATGGATGATTTCTCGGTTTATGGCGATTCTTTCTCTGCTTGCCTTGCCAATTTAGAACGTATGCTTAAGCGGTGTGAAGACACTCGCCTTGTTCTAAATTGGAAAAAATGCCATTTCATGGTAAAAGAGGGCATCGTGCTAGGACATAAAATCTCAAAAGCCGGTCTCGAAGTGGACCGTGCTAAAGTTGATGTCATAGCCAAATTACCTCCACCTTCAACCGTGAAGGGTGTGAGAAGTTTCCTTGGTCATGCGGGCTTCTACCGTCGATTTATCAAAGATTTTTCTAAAATCGCTCGCCCGATGACCCACCTCTTGGAAAAAGATACTACTTTTATCTTTTCCAAAGAGTGTATTGAAGCCTTCAACCTTCTTAAGGATAAGCTAACTAAGGCACTGGTCTTGGTTACCCCTAATTGGGAGTTACCTTTTGAGTAGATGTGCGATGCTAGCGACTTTGCTATTGGAGCGGTTTTGGGCCAAAGAGTGATAAAACACTTCCAACCAATCCATTATGCTAGCAAGACAATGACAGGGGCTCAAATGCATTACACGACAACCGAAAAAGAGCTTTTAGATGTTGTCTATGCTTTTGAAAAATTTCGCCCCTATCTTGTCCTTTCCACTACCATCGTGTACACGGACCATTGCGCGTTGAAGTACTTGTTAACTAAACAAGATTCTAAGCCAAGACTTCTTTGCTGGGTTTTGCTACTTCAAGAATTTAAAATCAAAATTCGTGATAAGAAGGGAGCTGAAAACCTAGCCGCGGATCATCTCAGTAGACTTGAGGATCCTTATCAAGGGGATCATCCGAACAAATAGATCAATGACTCTTTTCCCCTTGAGACCTTAATGTCTATCAACTCGAATTTGGATGAAACCCCGTGGTTTGCGGACAATGCAAACTACTTGGCGGGTGGAATTCTCATTGACGGGTTAACATCCCAACAAAAGAAAAAGTTCTTTAAAGATATTAAGACTTACTTTTGGGATGACCCGTATCTCTTCAAACAATGCGCTGATTTGATTATTCGCCGATGTGTTGATGGACCGGCAGCTTTAGACATTCTCGAAGCTTGCCACAAAGGACCCACCGGTGGTCACTTTGGTCCCAACTTCACCGCAAAGAAAGTGTTTGACTCGGGATTTTATTGGCCCTCCATTTATCGTGACGCTCACGAAATGGTGAAAAATTGTGATGCTTGCCAACGACAAGGCAAGATCACACATAAAGATGAGATGCCTCAAAACTTCATACAAGAATGTGAAATATTTGATGTATAGGTTATCGACTTTATGGGGCCATTCCCTTCATCTAAAGGAAACAAATACATCCTTGTAGCCGTTGACTAGGTTTCTAAATGGGTTGAAGCCAAAGCTTTACCCACTAACGATGCAAGGGTGGTTTGTAACTTTTTGAAGCAGCTATTCGCTAGATTCGGTGTGCCTCGTGCCATTACTAATGATCGCGGGACTCATTTTTGCAATGATCAATTCGCAAGAGTCATGGCTAAGTATGGTGTCAATCATCGACTTTCCACCGCATACCACCCACAAACTAATGGCCAGGCTGAAATCTCTAACCGAGGGTTAAAGCGAATTCTTGAAAGAACCGTGGGCGAGCATCGTGCCTCATGGGCCGATAAACTTGATGATGCTCTGTGGGCTTTTCGTACCGCATACAAGACTCCGATTGGTTGTACACCATATCGTCTCGTGTACGGGAAAGCATGCCACCTCCCCATTGAGTTGGAGCACAAGGCTTACTGGGCCTTGAAGTGGGCTAAGTTCGATATCAACAAAGCCGGTGACCTACGCAAAATCCAACTCAATGAGCTTAATGAACTTCGGAATGAGGCTTATGAAAATTCCTTGATCTATAAGGAAAAGACTAAGCTCATTCATGACTCTAAGATTAAAAACCGAGAGTTCCAAGTTGGAGACAAAGTTTTAATCTTCAACTCTCCGTTGAAAATCTTTTTAGGCAAGCTGAAATCTCGTTGTTCCGGCCCATTCACCGTTGCTCAAATTTTTCCATATGGTACCCTCGAGCTCGCTCAACCAAATGGACCAAATTTTAAGGTGAATGGCCAACGAGTGAAGTTGTACCTTGGAGAGGACATCTCTAATGAGATGATTCCATCCCTCTCCACCTTTCCTTTCAATTAGTTCGGGACCGAGTCAGGCTCGTGACTCGGTTATCAAAAACAAGCGCTCCTCGGGAGGCAACCCGAGTATCTATCCCTTTCCGTTTTACCTCCTAAGTGTAGGGGGCCTATATAGGTTGTTTGTGTTTGTGTGGTATGTGATTACATGGATAAGTTCACTTTTGGAATCTTTAAAGAACCGTGCTCCCATGTTATCCGCAAATCCGGTTCTATCTCTCAACTATCGTGATTAAATTTTCTTCATACTCACATTTGAAATTGATCACTTTAGTCGTCTCTTACTTAGCTTGACTTAACCAATGTGCACAATGTCATAAGTGTAGGGGAGACTTTTCCCACATGCTTAAACATTGAGGACAATGTTTATATTAAGTGTAGGGGAGATTTTTATCGAAGTTTTAAGTGGACTTTTCCATTAAAATGCCTTCATTTAACCGGAAAATCATCTTTTTTAGCATTTTTCAAATTTTTAATTAACTTTGGCGATATAGTCGTAATTTTTAAATTTTTATCGTTGCTTTCATATGTATATATCCCACAATAAAGTCAAAAATATTAATAAAGTGGTGTAGCTAGTTTAGAAGTCTTTGACATATTAGGCCCGTTGCGATTATTTTGACTCAACCCGAATAGACTTATCCAAGTTTATTCTAGCTAGTATCCTTAACCATGTAGACCTTAATTAGTTTATTAGGCTAAGCATCCACGAGTCTCATTACTTGAGATTTTAAATTGTGGAGAACGAGAAATGATAGAGTCAATTATAAGTCGGTATTCTTACACAAGCACACTTGGTGTGATTATAAGCTTTTCCTCCCATTGCCTTAAATGAATAAATGCAATAAGTAAGGTCGTACGATTTTATTTAATAACTTAGCTTCTAGCCCAAGATCGTTTAAAAGTTGCTCGGTAATGATAATTCATAGCCAAGGCATAACTAATAATGCGGGGAGCGAAGATTGGCGAATCCGAAAAGGCCCTAACAAGGCATGAGGATTCCATTTTATTAAAGATCCAAGGTAATGTGAAAAGCATTATTCCCAAAATCAATATGAAGGATCAAGACTCACGACGAAAAGCAATCAACTCCCATAAAGATCATGGAGAAGTCTATCCGAAAAGACCCTAACAAGGTATGAGGATAAATGGATCCAAGTCCGAAAAGGAGGCAGATCGTTGTATCTCAAAATCCCAATTAACGATTGAAGAAATAATGATGAAGTCGTGGTCAACAAAGTTGGAGTATCCCTCAAAAGTCTCCAAGTGAAGAAACTCTATTAACGAAGAGAAGACCATTATCTCAAGAACGTCTCTCAAGATATGAAGTATGAAGTACATGCCAAATATCGGCCCGAGAAAGGTCTCAAATCGTGAAGCGAGTTATGCCAAGATATGAACTTTTTGAGGTCCCGAGAAGCAGTTTTAAGAGATTTTGTCCTTTAGCTAAATATTAATCAAATCTTCCTACTTTGCTTTCAGCCTAAATAAACTATCGCAATAAGTCCAAAAATGCATCTTCGTGATCATTCTAAGACAAAAATAAAATATAAGAGATACACCTAGGAATAAGGGAGTTTAAGCATATAATTAAGCAATGTGTGTAAGTGTTTGTTTTGCTAACTTATAATAACAATGATCTCGTTTTTAAGCTTGGTTTGGGGAACGTGAAACTTGAAGGTGATAAATCTTCGCAGCAACCAAAGCCCTAATGTAAGTCTTAGATCTCTCTGCAAGTTATTTCCATGTAGCTATTTTCAAGTGAAAATGGTTTTCTATCCCTTTTGTTTCCTTTAAAGCTTTATTTCTTCATAGTAGTTTAAATTTTTGTTTTAGTAGTATATTAATAAGGCCAAGGTTGATTGATTATGAGAAAAGTGTAAATTTGCTTTGTCACTAAGCATTACATGAGGGCATGACAATGGTTAAGTGTAGGGGATTTGATTGGTGTGAAAACACCCATCCTTTTACCACTTATTTCTTGCTAAAACGAGACCAAAACGCGTATTTAATATCATTTGTTTGGAATTATGCGTGGTTTATGTGTTTGTTATGTTTTCAGAGCCAACCGGATAAATATTGAAGAAAACATGGGATTGCACGGGTTTTATCGAAGAAAAAGACGAAAAGACGAAGTCTATAGTCCAAGAGATGCAAAAGATTTGAAGTCAATGGGCCTATTTGAAGATTTATCGAAGAAAAGGACCAAAGATGGAAGATTTACATATGTCAAAGAACTCAAGTCTATTAAACGAAGAAATTAAAAGACGAGTTAAATTTATTCATCGACAAATCCCGAATCAGAATCGAAAACGTCAACTTTACTAAAAATACGAGAAGACAAAAAGAAAGGAAGAAAGCCCACTCACCAACCAAGTCCATGGCCTATAAATAGAGATCCCTTCACACATTAGAACCAGTTTTTCATTTCCCTTTTTTTTCTTTCTTCTGTTTCGTAGGAAACCAACACCATTAAGGTGTTGGTGATTTTTCATCTTTGTTTTCACAAATCTTGTAAGTCTTAATCTTTCCTTTTGATTGTTTAACCTTAATCTTTCAATATAATCTTTCATTTAATCTTGTTCATCTTTCTCTTGTTGATTTAAAGTTTTAAAGTTTTATTTTGTTGAGTTTGATCTTCAAAAGTAAGTGGGTTTTGTGTTTTTATTGTTTTGGTTTGATGTTTATGATTAGTAGATGAATAATAGTTATCTTGGTTAAATCTTTGGTTAAAAACTTGTTTGAATTTGGTTTAAAATCGTGTTATTTTATTTCCCTGTTCTTCGCTTAAGTTCTGCTTCCCAGATTCCGGATGAACAAAACATTCCGGATGAAGCTTTTTAGTTAAGTTATTCCGAGTCAACATTTATTCCGAACGAAGTGTTTTAGTTTATTCTTCCGGATGAGTGTGATATTCCGAACCAGTTGATTTTCCCTTTTATTCCGAACGAAGCAAACATTCTGAACCAGCACTTTCCTTTTATTATTCCGAATGAAGCATTTGATCTTAACATTCCGAATGAACCCATATTCCGGATGAACATATTTTTCCGAATCAGCCAAATATTCCGAACCAACAGATTTATTCCGGATCAGTTTTTCTTTTGAGTATTCCGAATAAACATTTCGGATGAGTATTCCGGTTGAGCAGTTTTCAATTATTCCGAATGAGCAACATATTCCGAATTAGCACCTAGTTTTCTTTATTCCGCATCAGTTGAATATTCTGAACGAAGCCTTTTTGTCATTTATTCAGAACCAAGCTTTTTATTCCGAATAAACGTTTTTATTCCGGATCAGTAGGGTATTCCGAATAAAAGATGTTTGGTTGAACATTCCATGAAGCAGCTTCTAGATTATTCCGCATGAGCTAATATATTCCGGATCAAGAACTTATTCTAGATCAATAGAATTATTCCGAATCAGTTGTTTTTCTAGTAAAGGGTATTTTACTGTTACTATTTTAGTGTTTAATTTTAATTCAATTCAAGCTTTATTTTTAATTGTTTTTTGTTAACTGCTTTTAGTTTATTTTTATCTCTTCACGCATTTAATCCCTTTTAGTAGAATAGAAAACCAAACCCATTTTTAGTAACCAAGAACAATAATTCCACCTTGAGCCGTGATCAATTCGAGAAGATACTGAGAAACGAACTTTCAACCTAGTAAAATCACTAGTATTAAGTGACTTGACTTTCTCCAAGTATCGAACCATGTTATCCTCCTAAGCTATGTATCCTCCCAGAATGTGGTTCGCGACAAGCCGTGAGTCCACGTAGGCCTCAAGGTTGCGGACTCCCATTCGAGCGGCGATTTTTAAACCCACAATCAATGCTTCATATTCTGCCTCATTGTTGGTGGCTGTGAACTCAAAGAGAAGGGCGTACGTAAACTCCATTCCCTCCAGATTCGTAAGGATGAGACCAGATCCTGACCCATCCGTACACGAAGATCCGTCCGTAAACAACACCCATGGTTCTGCTGGAGTTTCGTCTTGTTGTACGATTGGTCCCTCTTCATCCGACTTCTCTATCAAGAAATCTGCCAAGATTTGGCCTTTAACAGCCGTCCTTGGTCTATAAGATATGTTGTGTTCTCCCAATAGAATGCTCCACTTTTGTAGCCTACCTGCCACATCTGGTCTAGAGATGACTTGTTTTATTGGTTGATCAGTAATGACTACAATTGGGTGCGCCTGAAAGTATCGGCGCAACCGTTTTGTAGCAAACACTAATGCCAAAACCAATTTTTCCATAGAGGAGTAATTCAACTCCGGCCCTTGTAGTGTTCTACTTATGAAGTAGACCGGAGTTTTGACTGTGTCCCTATCCGTCATAAGTGCCGCACTTATTGCTCCATGCGTGGCTCATAGGTACATAATGAGCTCCTCCTTTGGTCGGGAAGCCACTAGCATGGGGAGAGATGCGAGGTGTTGCTTAAGTTGACCAAAGGCTTCCTCAGCTTCCTTTATCCACCAGAAGTCTCCTTTCTTAATGCACTTCTTGAGTGTTTGAATAAGGGGAGTGACTTCTCCGCGGACTTTGATAAGAACCTGTTTAGCCCGACCAGCCTCCCATTTAAGGATTGCACCTCTTTCCGTGTCTGAGGGGATGGTAGCTATATTACTACATCCCTCTTTTCCGAGCAAGGCTTAATTCCATTTGGATCAATCATATATCCCAGGAACATTCCTTCCGTTGCCCCGAACGTGCATTTCTTTGGATTTAGCTTCATATTAATCCTCCTCAATGTGTCAAACGTCTCTTGGACGTCTCGGGGGAGTGCATCCTCCGTATGACTTTTGATGACTAAATCATCAACATAGACCTCCAGGTTGCGGCCTATCTGTGAGTCGAAGGCTTTGTCAACAAGCCGCTGATATGTTGCCCTGGCGTTCTTCAGTCCGAACGGCATTTTTGTATAACAGTATACGCCTTGACTAGTATGGAACGCCGTCTTCTCTGCGTCCTCTTCTGCCATTTGGATCTGGTGGTATCCTTTATATGCGTCTAAGAAGCACTTGAAGGGATATCCACATAGGGATTCCACCTTCCAGTCAATCTCCGGTAAGGGGTAACAATCCTGTGGACAAGCTTTGTTCAGATCCGTGAAATCCACGCACATGCGCCAGCTTCCGTCATGCTTTTTAACCATGACCGGGTTGGATAACCACTCGTGGTAGTATACCTCGCGCATGATACCTGCATCCACCAGTTTCCGTACCTCATCCAATATCACTTGGCTGCGTTCAGGTGCCTGACCGCGCTTCTTTTACTTGACGGGAGGGTATCCCTGGCGGATCTGGAGCTTGTGTTCTGCTATCGCGCGCGGTACGCTTGTCATATGCTTGGGCTCCCATGCAAATACATCTAAGTTTGCCTTTAGGAGAGAGCACATCGCCCTCTTGCCGCTATCCGAGAGTGTTCCCCCTATGGACACCTCTTGTTCCGGGTAATCAGGATGGATTGCCACCTTCCAATTGGGAGGTGGTGATCCGTCCTTGGGGGGAACAGGTGGAACCGGTGTTGTCACGGCATGACCTATATGGACTCTTGGGCATTTAAAATACAGTTTTCATGATACAAACTTAATCTTTTTAGAATAAACCAGTTTATTACATGTCACCAGGTTTTCCAGGACTTACATTATTCCGCTGGACTTTCATTGTCATGCTTTCATTTCAGTCTTTACTTATGTTTATGTTATTCCATATTATGTCATATATCCGCACACTGAGCGTATCGCTTAGCCGTTTTCTCTTTTCATGTTCCCAAACGGCAGGTATCCAAGGTCAGAGAGGAGCATGGAGAGGTTGTGCATAGGATTGGAGCTATTTTATATTTCAGTTCATTTTGCATTGCGTTTACTTTATGCTTTGTTTATGAGTTTATGTTCGGGAGCCGATGTTTGATTCCGGTTATCCCTTATGGTCATGTAATGTTTTAGGACATTTACCTTGTATGCTTTAATTTCACGCTTTAATTATCCTGTAACGGTCCATTTTTCCAAATTGGGTGTTACACCGCATGCCGTAGATTGAAAGATTGTCCACTGCCCATCATAGATGTTTTCGAAAAAGATCAAGATCAGCCGATCAGTGTGCTTATGGCGGGACTTACTTTGGCGAGGCATTATGAAGAGGGTGCAGAGGAGGATTCCAACGGTATTGCCAAGCCGAATATCTCCCAACTACGGTCTCCTTTCTATTTTTCTGGTGTGATAAAGATGGTTTCGCTCAAGGACAAGTTGAAGAATCATGCCATACGCGTCGCGAAGAAGAACCAGTCTTTTGAAACAAGTGTTGTTATTGGTTTAGGCTTGGCACATCCCAGTCGTTCTGATGGTGTACCTGTAAGTCTACCTTCTATTGATGCACATCATGTTCGTGTCTTGCAATATATGAAGGAGGCTTGGGTAGAACGTCGTACATCGCTAAATCCTTCGTATCGAAGATTAAAGAGATCTCTCTCAGCTGGTGATTTATTATGAAGGGTAGTTGTCGTACAATGTGCATAGTTGTAGCTTTGAACTTAATCTATCATATTTGTAAAGAAAAAACTTTGTTGTACCTATAGCGCCCTGCACCGTTTGTTTACATATAGCGTCATGCGCATGTTTTTGTTGTTTTATATATATATATATGTCCAGGTCTTTGTACCCACGCCTGAGATTGTGAGTGTAAGTGCCTGTTTGTGAGTACATTCAGTGAAGTGTAACTCTGAGCCTATGGGTGAGTTAAAAGTTCATTACGTGTGGCATGCCACTACTACCATGAGCGATGTCATAGATAATGATGTGTTTGTTAGGCGTGCACACTATGTCTTGTGCATATCCATCATGGAATGTGTGGAATTAAATACTTAGTACAATGTCTTATAGTAAGCTGCCTAATAAAGGATACCTGATACCGTGTCACTGGGGGTGCATCCCTTTTACGTGACAAGTTTAATTAGTTGGATAAACTTATTCCTCTTATTTCACCGGGAAACGTTATTTGTACATGTACACCGGGGGCCAAATAAATATAAAAAAATTGCAACATATTAGGTACATTACTTCAATTTATTGAGGAAAATGAAAAAATCACAAACGAATAAAAAGATGGTCTGCGGAACTAGCTAGGGACCGCAGAGTTTATTTTATGCTCTTGTGAGTGTTCGAAAGGAAAACATTGAAAAATAAATCCTAAATTACCGAAAAGTGAAAAAAATACATGGATCTTTATTAAGAGTTGGCTACGGCTAAGAGGGTGATCCATGCTGACTATGCCATGCCTCAGATATAGTATTGCTTCAATCCATGATTGTGTCCTGCCTGTGTCCCGTGCTGATTTGACTGACTCGGCGGTCACTGCGAACAACTATCGCTACATATCCTGCCCTTTTGGGAAGCACTCCAAATCTCCTTGGTGTGGCCTGCGCCCTTTGCTTTACCATTCTGCTTGCTAAACGTGGTCTGATGGCAATCGCTCTAGCCGGTAAAGCGGCGATTCCCCGTGATTCTTGTTGGCTATTCAATTGGGAGGGGAACATTGAAACTACGCCGCGGACTTCGCCTCCCATTTTTGTTGCGAGAGACCCAAATGTGCGCCTCAGGTTTGAAATAAATCATCCCCTACTCATTCCTGCGCCAGGCGCACCTCCGGGTATCCTGCATGGTCTCGCCTCTATGCTCGAGCGTGCCTGGCATTGGCGACACTGTATTACCTTTTTATGAGCATCCCTATGCATGAAAGCCAAAAATATCCTGAGCGAACAACTTCACGTACCATTGATTTTGGACCTTGGCAGCATGTCTTTTTATGCGCGAATTCCATAATCAGTCGCGCTTGCTCAGGCCCCAAGCATTAAAGATTCTGACCATGGATTGATTTCTTGTACAAAATTCCGTTCATGACCGTAAACTAACTTGCTCTGTAGTGCAGTCGTTTGGCACTTCTACCGTCGCTCTGTAGTTTATGTTGGACCAAATAGTTTACGATTGGTGTCATCCATGTTTGTGACCCTTCCCCGTTCGCTGCAGGTACTGCGTGCGCATGTGTATATTTTTCTAGAATAAAATCGAATAAGTACGTGCCTAGGGGGATCTTTGACATTAGTCGCTGAGAGACGATCCATGGCCCTTAACATTACGCCCTATTCTTCTGAGATTTCTCGGATGGAGAAATTAGTGAATTCCCTGATCAAAGCCCTTATCTTCGTTGTGTACTGGATGAGCGCGCTCCCTCGAGCCTCGCACAGTCCTGCTACTCTATTTTCTAGTAAGGGGTTATATACATAAGCCACCAAATTTTTTACCTCCATTCACAGCGCCAAGCTCAGCCCGGCTATCAACGCTTCATGATCCACCTCCATGCTCGTTGCGCTGAATTGAAAGCACAATGCGTGGGTGATCTGTATATCTCCCTGATCCATAAGGATGAAGCCTGCATCCGGTCCTCCTATCCTTGTAAAGCTTGTCGAGAGTAGGGTCCATGGGAGATCTGTTGATGACCTTATGCCTTTGGATGTGTTCTCTTTGTGTGGTATTACTTGGTAACTTTCGGAGCTACTCTTCCTTCGCGTTGAATATGGCAAAAGCTTGTGCTATATTCGCTTTCTCCTACATCTTTCCTCTTTCTGCTATTGGTAGAAACGTTGTTGATTTCCTCAAGTGTATCCACGTTACGAATTGTAACTATTCCCTCTTTCACTAGAAATTTTTGCATGCCGTGAATTTTGGATGGTACATCGCGCAATATTAAGAGGACAGGCTGTCCAATGATACTGCTGTATGACGATTGGGATCGCACAACCTTAAAGTCCATCCACATTGTATTTGAATGTCCAATAGGTCCCACTGTTACTTGCGTACAGAGGTGTCCTAAGGGTCGAGTCTTGTCGCTGTTGAATCGTGTGAGTACTAACGAGTTCTCTTTTAGCTCCCTCTTAATCTCCGTTAGAAATTGCACGAATCAATGCTCATCAGGATGTTCGCTGCGGATCCTCCGTCAATACACATGTCGCCTATGACATGACTTCCGAGCATTATGTTGATCGATAGTGAACCTATCCTATAATCCATATCGGTAAGAACGGGGAATAATATCTCCTTGTCGTGCGAGAACTCTTGTATCATTCTCCTCTGCATGTGAGACTTCCCCTTTTGTACTATGTAGATGGTTATGGGCTTTTCTTTTGGCTTTTTGGCTTCATTCGTCTTTGCATCAATCCCCTTTCTCCAATCCCGTATGAGGTGGTTCAGTTTGCCATCCTTAACAAGACTCTCAATGTGCCTTTTTAGTTGGATACACTCATCCGTAGCGTATCCCTTGTCATTGTGATACTCATAGTACTTGCTGTTGTCCCTTTTGTCCGCTGGACCGATCATTGGGTTGGGATTCGGGAAATCACGCCTTCAGAAAGGAATATCTCCCTAGTGGTTTTTTACAATGGGGTGAATTTACTGTTGTTATTGCGCGCAGGCTTCACTGTACTGCGGAAGTCCAAGGTACGGCTAATGTTCTGGCCATACGACTGCTTCCTCGATCGATCTTGGAATTTGAAATTCGAGGTCGCTTGTCGGTTGTCTGCTACTGCTGCTTCTCCTTGAATAAACGCGCAGCCACTCTTCGTCACTCCGTCAAAGGTTTATAGGGTCCTATCAATTAGTTTTCTTATTAGGTCTTGATTAGTGATGCATGCAAGGAACCCTGAAATCTTTAGGATCAGTGGGCACTCCATGATCTGGTTGCACTCAGATTTGAAGCGCTTCATAAAATCTTCTAGACTTTCATTGTGCCTCTACTTCACCCTTGCGAGTGACACGGGGCTCTTGTCGCACTTCTTCTGCTAGACATAGTTCCTTCTGAATGCCTTCCTTAACTCCTCGAAACCCTTGATGCTTCTTTGTAGAAGTCGATCGAACCAGTTTCGAGCAGTCCCAATTAGGGTTGAATTAAACATGTGGCACCACACTGCTTCCGGCCATTGCTCTATTCCTGCCTGGGATTCGAACACCTTCAGGTGGTCATCCGGGTCTGTTGTTCCATCATAGGTTTTGACATTGGACGGCATTTGTCTTTTCTTGCTATCATTAAACATAGTTGTGTGTTTTGAAAACGCACTTCCTCTGTCGCGACGCCATGGCAAAGACCATTCTTCCTTCGTGCGCATTCTCGGATGCTTGGTCATCCTACAACGTTTCCTGTCGCGCCCTAAGGATTCGGAGGTCTTTGAGGATGAAGAAATAACCCTCTTTTGTCATGGATGTCGATCGCTGAGATCAAACTCTAATGACTTTTCACTTGAGAAAGTTTTCTGCTGAGTTTTTCTAGCGCTCCTGCTCCGTTCCTGCATGTAGGCTTTTGAGGAAAGACTTATTTCTAGTGACCCTAACCTTTTAAGGGCGCGGGTATGGCTCAACCGAGGTGCTGACTCGCCTTGGTCTGGGTCCTAACATGTCCTTTACATTAGTATGTCGCCTGTTGTTTGCGAGTGTGAGGAAAACATCCTCCCCTATCGAACTATCAGAGTCGTGTAGAGACAGCACACTTTTGATCAACGGCGCATCAGTGCGAGGGGTCGATGCATATAGTTCTTCTTCATTCCTTCTTTTCCTTTTTTCTTTTCAGACTTCCTTCTTGGAACTTGATCCTTCCAGAGCTTTAAGCTCTCCATCAAAGTCCAGGCTAACCCTTAAATCCCTTGCCAGGTTTGCCTTCATTTGTGCTTTCATGAGTGGCACCAGGGCTACGAAGTTCCTTGCCACGTACTCGCTCATGTACGGACTAGGTTCAGGATTGGTTTCTACTACAGTTCGTAGTGTTGGCTCAGTCCTTTTGTTTAAGGCTTCGCTAAGCGGTATAGCATGGGTTTCACGTGAAGACGCGGCATCCCCTGCTGCCTACGGGATGGGGGTAAACAGTGAGGGGGTAGGAACTTGTGGTGCTTTTCCTCCCAACCCCCGCCTTGGGTTGTTGAGTGATTTGTTTCCCAAGGGTGGGCCTTATGGCTTCTTAGGTCTGCCCTTTGGATAGGATGGGTTTGTGAAGCCTTTGTTCATCTTTCATAGTTCAGTGTAGGGTCCCACGGATGGTGCCAACTTGTTGATACAAAAGTTGGATGGACCGAGCTAGACCCGAATTAAGCTTAATTCAGGGTCTTGTGGATTCCGGCTCTTGCACCAAGTGAAACTTGTTTGAAGACCCTACACATTACAGAGACACCGTTAGGCTTACTATGGGCGCTTGTCCCATGATTAGACTCCAGCGTGAGAGTAAGTAATCAGTTTAAGTATTATGTTAGGGTTTAGAGTATTTTGTGTATCGTACCTTTGAGGAACCTATGGGGTTCCTTTTATTCCCGAGAGAGTCCTGGCTGGGCTCTCCTACTCTTGCGGCCAAAGGAAGAGATAATGACCCAGAATAGCTTGATCCTTATCGCATAACCAAGGCGAATATATCCATATGATAGATTATATTCTTGTCTGATCCTGTCATAGTGCGACGAATACATAGCTAAGTAATAAACCGTATGTGCGACAACGACTTACTGGGCCTCCTAGGCTATGCGTGCATCGCATAAGTATTAGTCCATTCCTGATGGATACGGGTAGTACCCACGAGTCGGACTATCTAGCCCGACTAGGGACTATACGTCATCAGAAAGTTGGAAAGCAAGTTCACTTAAGTCAGAAGGCCAAGAATTTGGTATCGACCTCTTGGTACCTAGAGCTCCTACATATGGATCTCTTTGGACCTTCCGCCATACGGAGTTATGGAGGCAACCTTTATACCCTAGTTATAGTTGATGACTATTCTAGATTCAATTGGACTAGATTTTTGGCTTCTAAGAATGAAGCTTTCGATCATTTCGAAACCTTTAGTCGAAGGATTCAAAATCAACTAGGATGTTCAATTGTCACTATTAGGAAGGATCATGGTAGGGAATCTGATAACGAAGTTCAATTTGGTGCCTTTTGTGAAGCTCATGGTATTACCATTACTTCTCGGCTCCTCGCACTCCACAATCAAATGGGATAGTTGAAAAGAAGAATATGCCTATCCAAGAGATGAGTAAGAGTGTAAGACAATGTTAAACGAGCAATCTTTGCCTCAAAATTTTTGATGCAATGTCGTGGACACATCAACCTATATTCTCAACCGAATTCTTATTCGACCTTTTCTAGGGTCACCCCTTATGAGATTCTTAAAGGTACGAAGCCCTCATTAGAATACTTTAAGGTGTTTGAAAGCAAGTGCTTCATTCTCAACACCAAAGACTACCTTACTAAGTTTGACCCAACGTTGTACGAAGGTATCTTTTTAGGTTATTCTCAAACTAGTAAAGCCTACATAGTGCTCGATTGAACCTCGGGTGTAATTGAATAATCACTCAACGTGACATTTGATGAAACCCCTCCTTAATCTAAGAAACCACCTTTGGTAGATGATGACTTAGATGAAGTAGACATAGTTAAAGCCAAAGAGGTTAGAAAAATAGGAGTTGAAGACCTTAATGTTGAAAAGGGAGTAAACTTTAGGGAGTCTAAGGATCATGCTATCGAAAATGTCATAGGCGATCTAAATCAAAGGACCTTTAGATCTTAAGTCCAAAATCAAAGTAACTTCTTTTATTTCGTCTCATTGATTGAACCAAAGATTGTTAAAGAAGCTTTCATGGATGAGAGTTCGGTCATCACCATGCAAGAAGAATTGGATCAATTCATTGCTAATAACGTTTGGGAACTTGTTCCTTAATAAGTGTGAAAACACTTATCCTTTTACCACTTAATTATAATAATAACCGAGCCAAAACGTGTATTTTATGTCGTAAATGTCGGAATTATGTGTGGTTTGTGTTTTTGTTGTGATTTAGGATCAAAATGTAAAAAGGGAAGAAAACATGATCTTTCACGGGCTTTTATCGAATAAAAAGACAAAAGACGGAGTCAAAAGATCAAGAGTGCAAAAAGAACGGAAGTCCAAGACCTATTCTGAAGATTTATCGAAGAAAAAGTCTAAAGACGGAAGTTTAATGAAGTCGAAGAACCAAGTCTAATTAAAGAAGAAAATTATAAGACGGGTTCAATTTATATCGACAAATCCCGAGACGACGTCGAGAACGACAAAGAATTTAAATCGAGTCGAGACAAGAAGAAAGAATGAAGAAAGCATCAACATTTTACTCCTCCTATAAATACCCTCCTAATGTGTCATTAGGAGGTGGTTAGAAGATTAGGATTAGATTAGTTTAGGATTAGGAGTAGCTTAATACTTTCTCTCTCTAGCTTTTCTTAATGTTTTTCAAGCTTTTTCATTAATCTTGTAATTTGAATCTTTAATCATCTTAATTTCAAGCTTTTCAATTAATCGTTCTCATTCTTCCTTTCTTAATCTTTTTAATCTTGTTTAATTTTGATAATCATGTAGTTTAATTAATCATGTTCTTGTTTGATTAATATTTTTGATTGATTGTGCTTTGGTTTTTATGTGTTTGATTTTTATAGCTTATAGTATTTTAATGCTTATTGTGTTAATTTTCTTATTTTTAGTTAAGAGCTTATTAGTTAATTTTTATAAAAAGTTGTTTTTAAATATTTTTATTATTTAGTATTTTTAAAAGTTTTTAAATTTTGGCTTATTAGCTTTTTCTTAAAATCAATTTGGTTAAGTTTTTAGATAAGAGCTTATTAGTTTATTTTATAAAAATTTGTTTTTAAATATTATTATTATTTAGTATTTTTAAAAGTTTTTAAATTTTGGCTTATTAGCTTTTTCTTAAAATCATTTTGGTTAAGTTTTTAGATAAGTGCTTATTAGATTTTTGCTTATTTTTAGTTTTGCTTATTTACATTTTAGTTCTTATCCGGACTTTTCCAAAACCCCAATATTTCGGATAAGTAAAAATCTATTTCCCGGATAAGGTTGCAAAATAATATTCCAGATATGGAGCAAAAATATTCCGTATAAGCCTTCACACAATATTCCGGATAAGAAACATGAACTTATTCCGGATATGAGTTAAAATAAAAGATTCCGTATAAAGGTCAAGTATTTATTCCGTATAACCTATAAGAAAAACATGAAATTCCGGATAACAAGCTCCAAAAATTATTCCGGATAAGGAAACCTAGATTTTCGTATAACCGTTATAATTTGACCAGCATGCTAGCTTGGTTGTTTAATATTTTTGCGCCAAATTTCGGCAGGTAGCTTGCTAGCTTGAGCTAGCTGCCTGCTAGCTTGTTTATTTATTAGTATTGTTCCGTAATTGTTTAGTTTAATCTGAAAGTTGTTCCGATTTTATTTCTGAAAGTTACGTATTTTTAGTTGAATTTTTCGTCTAATTTTAAAATTAATATTTTTTTCGTAAAGTTCAAGTTTTATCTTTTATTTAGTACCTGCTTTAGCTTTTGTCTCGTTTAGTTTGAAAGTACCCTTTTAGTTTTGTTTCCTCGTTTTTCATTAGGTAAACTTTATTTCCAAGTCGAAAGTTAATTTCTTCTTTTAGATTTATTTTTATTAATTGTTTCGCTTTAAATTTCGTTTTATTATTTGTTTTAATATTCGTTTTAATATCGTTTGAATTTTTAGTTTTTAATATTCACCTTGTTTTACTTTTTTTATTTGTACTTGTCTTTAGTTTGATTTTAAATACTTTTCGCATTTACTTTTTAATTAGTTATAGATAATCAACTTCTTTTTTTCTTAACCAAAAACAATTGAGTCACACATTTAACCGGAAATCAATTCGATTAGAAACCGAGAAAAACGAACTTTTTCACTAGCAAAATCTTACATTATTCCTCCACCTAGAAGTACTACCTGTTGGAAATATAGTTCAATTGTAGGTTCAGTTTATACTGGTGAATGGGTAAGGAGGTACAGAGTGTACACCCATAAGTCCCTGGACACCTTGTCTCTTATAGTGGCTAGTATGATGTTCAGCTTTGCTGATGATCTTCAGTGAGTTAACTCTTTAGGGAGTTTAACTCTGGACTAAAGGTATTCATCAGGAAGTAACTTCACTGAAGACTTGTCTTTAGTGTTTACTTATCAGTAAGTCTTCTTCAGTAGTGAAGGTTTAGGGGATGGATAGTTGATGCTTCAGGGGACTGAAGGAAAGACTAATGATGGGCTGAACATGTAAACTTGTAACGGTCTTTGACCTATTCAAGTGGCAGTTTAACTACACTAAATGACCACGTTTAATTGGTCATGTAACCACTGTTCCTGGTATTATAGAGCACATTAAGAGGAGATTAATGGGCCGTTAATTCCTCTTAATAACATTTACTAGGGTTTGAGTATTACACCTATAAATGGGTGTTCACAGAATTGCATGAAAACAGACAGAAATATAAACACTTAGAAATAAAAGGGTTAGAGATTTGTGCCTAAATCAATGACAGCATTTGGTCTTATCCCAAGTAGATATTCGTGATACCCAGTCATTAGGGTCGAATAGTTTACTTTGGAAAGTGAGCACACGATTCCAAGTGATATCCGGTAACCATTCATTGGTACGTATCTAGGATTGATTATCTTACCCTGGTTGGGACGAGTAAACACCAACAATCAAAGTAATATTTTGTGATATTCAATGGCGGTTGCAATGAAGCATATGGTGGCTAACTTTTCCAAGTTGGATAAGTTTGAAGGGGTGGATTTCAGGAGATGGTAAAAGAAGATGCACTTTCTTCTTTCTACCATGAGTGTGGTGTATGTACTGACTACTCCCATTCTTGATGGTGGTGATCATGCTACCTTGGAGGACTTGAGGAAAAAGAGAAAATGGGAGAATGACGACTGGTATGTCTGATTCCTTATGTGATATTTACCAAAATTCCGAATATGGTAAAGAACTATGGGATTCCTTGGAAGCCAAATATATGGCTGAGGATGAATCAAGTAAGAAGTTTCTTGTGAGTGATTTTACAAATTACAAAATGACTGATTCAAGAGCAGTCATGGAACAATACAATGAACTTCTTGGTATACTTGGTAGATTCACACAACATCATATGCACATGGATGAGACCATTCAGGTCTCTTGTGTCATACATAAACTCCATCCTTCTTGGAAATATTTCAATCACACCTAAAAACATAAGAAGGAGTAATTAACTCTTGTTGAGTTGGGCAGTCATTTGCGCATTGAGGAATCCCTTAGGCTCCATGAAAGTGATAAGCCAAAGAGCAACAATGTTGTTGGTTCATCAGTTGTTAATATGGTGGAGCATAACAACTCCTCCAGGTTCAATGACAACAAGGGCAAACCTAAGCATCAGGATAACATCAAAACTAATACTAACAAGAAGTCATCATCAGTGACTTGTTGGAAGTATGGGAAACCTAGACACTTGAAAAGGGATTGAAAAGCTGTTCATATTAGTAACAAAGATAGTGGATCAGGCACAAATGGTTCAGTGATTGGTTCAAACAACACACTGAAAGGTCAGAACATGTTTAATGAATCTCTTCAAATTTATTATGTAACATATGTATATGAAGCTTATTTTGTGCAGGATGATGATGTGTCATGGTGGGTTAACTCTGGAGCAACAGTAAATGTGTGTAAAGATAGATGATGGTTCAAGACTTATGAGTCACTGAATGATGGATCTACTCTTCAAATGGGAAATGAGTCGACAGCCCTAGTGCATGGACGTGGTTGTGTAAATCTTAGGTTTAGTTCTGGAAAGATTGTTTCTTTGTTTAATGTTTTGTATGTTCCTAATACTAGGAAGAACTTGGTTTCTAGTAGTGTTTTTAATAATTGTGGTTATAAACAAGTGATTGAATCTAATAAATTTGTTTTATCTTAACATGGTGTGTTTATTGGTTTTGGCTATCTGTGTAATCCAATGTTCAGGCTTAATATTGATTCTAATGTGAATGTTGATTGTGTCCTGATGACTACCACTAAACTGAATGATTCATTACTATGGCATGCTAGGCTAGGCCATTTCCACTATAAAAGGATGCAAGATATGTCTAAGGATGGGTTAATCCCTAGTCTTGACATAGATACTGAAAAGTGTCAGACTTTCATGTTCAAATAAAATTACTAAGAAACCATTTCAAGATGTAAATCATGAAACTAAAGTCTTAGAGCTAATCCATAGTGACCTATGTGATTTGCATTCTACTCCCTCATTAGGGATTAAGAAATATTTTATAACATTTATTGATGATGCTTCAAGGTTTTGTTATGTTTATTTGTTGCATACTAAGGATGAAGCATTAGGTAAATTTAGAGTATTTAAGACTGAAGTTGAATTACAACAAGGAGTCCAAATCAAAAGATTTAGGACTGATAGGGGAGGTGAGTACATGGATACTCAGTATTTTCAGTCTGTTGGAATAATCTATGAAAAGACTTCCCTTTATACCGCAAAACAAAATGGTATATCTGAAAGTACTGAAGGAGATGGTTAACTCCATGTTGTCCTATTCTGGATCGAGTCAAGGGTTTTAGGGTGAAGCTATGTTAACAGCTTGCTATTTATTAAATAGGGCACCCAACAAAAGGAAAAGGATTGCCCCTTGTTGATGCAAAAGTTGGGTGATCCTTGCTAGACCCGAATTAGGCTTAATTCAGGTTGGCTGGGCTCCGGTTCCTGCACCAAGTGAATCGTTTGGTTAGGATCCTGCACACTAAACAGCACGCGTTAGGCTTACCGTGGGAATGTTTCCCACGATTAGACTCCGGCGTGAGAGTAAGTAATCGATTTAGGGTTTATGTGAGTTAAGAGTATAAGACGTAATACCTTTGTGGAACCCTTGGGGGTTCCTTTTATAGGCAGTGGAACCCTAGTGGGCTACCACTTGATACTTCGGCCCCAAGGAAAGGATAACTATCAGAATTAGAATGATTGTTATCTTCTAATTTTGGTAGTGAATATCCTTTCCCATTGGGATAAAGATATTCCTAGACAGAATATGATTCTGTCTAACCCTATGTCGGCCGCACCGGGCCGTGGGCCGCACACATGTGTGTGGTCACTATTCATCCAAGCCCGTAAGCCTGAATGACATTATCCCACCCATCTATGATGGGCCGGATACGGGTAGTACCCGTGGGCCGGGTTCATGACCCGGGTGGGGATTATACGTCATCATGTCCCCCCAGTCTAGTTGTTACAACCATAGGCGTAACCTCTAGACTACCAAGATGCTCCCTGGACGCACCAAGAAAAAGTAAGGAATGATAAGTTGTCCAAAAATTTATACTGGCCGCACATGGCAACCTGACTTAGGAAATTATTTCATTATTACCTCTACCGCACATGGCGACCGAGACAAATTAAATATAGCATTAAATGACAACTCTTAAGTAAGAGCCGCATATCCCGACATTAATAACTGTGCACCTGACATGTTGACTGACAAAAGTGCCAACAGTCAGAACCTTGAGCAGTGCAAACGTTTGAGTCAGAAGTCACCCGTGGGTCCCGCCTGACGTTTCACTTGCCACTTGCCCCCTAACCACACGATCAAGAATAGTGGCAGACACGTGTCACACATCCAACATGTTATGACCCCCGAGGCAACCCTATAAATAAGCCACCCCTACGGCTGTGTGAAACACAAAGTTATAACCTCCATTTCTGCCATTAAAGCTTTCCTCTTAGCTCGAACCAATTACGCACGGATCCCTTCACACGCAGGTTAGAACACCACGTCCTTACACTTTTATTTAGTAATGGCTCACAGAAACAACCCTACCGTTGGATCCGTGCTGAATGTAATGACCCAAGACCAATTAAACCACTTTTGTACAAACTATTTCATCCCTACCAACCTACACCCCTCACTTCCTGACGCCGGAGACCTCATAACTGAGGCTCCAGCGGGTAAGATTGGCCTGTACACTCGCCTCTTTGATGCGGCCAATTACCACATTCCCTTCACCCATTTCCTTGTAGATCTGTTAGGATACTATGATGTACATATTAGTCAGCTCCACTGTATAGGTGCCTGTAAGATTAGCCAATTCGAGATCCTCTGCCGTGCTAGGAGAATCCCCCCAACCGTAGAATTATTCCGGCTCTTTTATGTTCCCAACATAGTAAATGGTTGGGTATCTTTTAAGAAACGATCCCCTAACAGTCCCCAATCGCACAATAAGCCAATGGATTCGTTGAAAAACTGGTATGACCACTACTTTTTCATTGACGCAGTAGTATGGCCGGCTGATTACACCTTTAGAAATAGGATACCCCACGACCCCAAGCCGCACACAAGTACTTACAACCCCCGACATTCCCAAGAATTAGATCTGAATAGGACCGGGTTCCATAGAAGTCTTCCCGAGTCATTTCTATGTTTTCTAGGGATTAGCCACAATTACTTTGGCCCGTCCAATAGGTATCCTGTGTTTTGGAGAAGGTAGGGTGAAGGTAGGCTAACATCCGTACACAAATAACTTATTCAATCATTTTATAAATGGCTAACATATTTGTTTTGTGTTGGGCAGAAATGAACTTCTTTGGACTCCTGCGCCAGGGCGACCCGAAGCTCATACCGGAGGGTTCCCGTCCTCCCCATGAGAATGAACTACCCCTTCTTGAGCATACCTGAAACGTGACGGTTGCTCTCGAAGCCGTACCAGATCCCCACTCGGACGAGGAATAGCATGGAGATAATGGTGGTGGTGATAACCGGATGCATGAAGGAGGAGTCGGGCCTTCCTCACCACATAGGGAACATCAGGGAGATAATATTGACCTAACCACCTCCAGCCTTCGCCGAATGATGGGAGATGATGATGAAGAAGTACAACAAGTCAATCTGGAAGAAGAGGAAGAAGAAGTGGAAGAAGAAGTCGAGGAGGTGACTGACGAAGCAACAGCTCAGCCCGTCGCCAGGCGTACCCGTAAAAGAAACCAGCGAGCAAGGAGAACTGCTTCATTCGAGATTGGCGAACACAACGCCCCTGCCAAGAAACTTCGAGAAGACCACCCCTTGTACCAATCTGTTGGTAGTACTACCCAGGGTTCCGAGACTATCCGGGCCGCACATGTCGATCCCGTCACTCAGATTGCCCCAACCGCATCAGAATTGGCAAGAAATGACATGTAAGACTCCATCCTAACAAGCAAGAATGACAATTTCTCTTTAAGCAACACTCAACATGAATCCAAATGCTTGTTTTACAGGGATGACCAAACTGGTGCCGCACCTCCTCCTGACACCCAAATAGATAAGGGAAAAGGGAAAGAAGTGGAAAGAAACCCCATGCTTCAGATAGCCGCCCAGAAGTCTGGCCCTGTTTTTGAAGAAGGTTCACCCACGGCTTCCCAAGACCTCCCAACGTCCGACCCCCATCAATCGTTCAACCCTATATGGAATATCACGACTGCATCACGAATGAGGGACGCCGATGAATGCCGGGAGTACCTCAACAACTGCATACCACCAGGCTTGGTGCGAGAGGTGAACGCGCTCAGCCATGCGGATTTGGCGGATGAGTATAATGGTGTCGTGGTACACCAAATGGCGATGAGCACCTTGATGAGGGTAAGGTTTGAAGCCGCACTTGGGCATGTTGAATCGCTTAAGAGAAAGGTTGGACGGAGGGAGAAGATGATCGTGGATAACGAAGCTCAAATTGTAGACCTCCAATCCCAACTGGCTAGCGCCAAGGCGACCATAAAAAAGCAATCGGCCCGCGCGAATGAATACGACCAACAAGTAGCCAACCTTTAGTCAAAACTAGATGCCGCGACCACCAAGGTACATATCCATGTCGCATCACCCATTTTATAAAAGATTTATATTCTAACGTTTTATCTCTTATAGGTAGCCACAGCGGAAGCGTCTGCCCAGTCGTACTCCAGCCAGGTATACGTGCTTAACAAGAAACTAGAAGACGCGCACCTGGCCGTCCAAAGCATGGAGAAGGTACAAGGGGAGCTTGCTGATGAGAGGGCTGTCACCCAAGAGCTGAAAGAGGCGTTTGCCCAAAAAGATTTGATGATTGATGCCCTCATCGCCGAGCGTGATGGCGTGCTATGCCCCCAACTGCTAGCGGCTATTGCCGGCCGTAGGTGGATGGTAGGGTATGGAGCACGCTTGGCCGTCATGAAGGTACTAGAGGCCCCCGAATTCGTGCAACAGTTTGCAAGCCTTGTGTCCGATGGCATTGACCACGGACGTCATGAGGGAATGGTTGAGGCCGTTGAGCTGATCAAGAAAGGGGAAAACTTCACCAGACATGCCTTTTTCAATCCTGAAGCTGCTAGCAAGATGACTACTTCCATGGCCGCGATGCGGGATCTGCATTATCCATTCCTGGATGAGCTGGAGGCCACCAAAGATGCATCAAATATGGAAATCATGGAAAGGCTAAGGCTTAGTGCGTTCTCCCAAGGTGAGAGTCACTCCCGTGCTTCCTTCACTCCATCACCCAGCCACCTGACGCTCCCCATATATGAGGACGTAACCAGGATCGTGCTTGATGAAGAACCCTTAAGTGTGGTACTGGAGAGGAATGCGGCTCAAGCCCAGAAGCGGAAAGAAAGTGATGAGTGGTTGTCGTGTCTGGTCGAGGAACAAGTGGAAATGGGTAAGTTTTTCCCCCCTATGTAGGATGCTCCTACTTTATGATCCCTTTCAGACACTTTGGTTTGTAACCGCTGAATATTTGTTATTTCTATTTGTCCGTGCATGTACACGGCTAACAACATTTGTATTTTGTTTGTAAGTCCGTGATTGACCACGGCAATTTTGTTATCTATTTGGAAACTTGTGTATTTTGACTGTGTTAAATATTGTACCTCAATACTGCATGATATATCACGTCTTACACACAAAAAAAAGAAAATACATACAAGTCTATAATTTACTAGACATGCGACGTGCGTCTTTACTATGCGGAGCACTGTGTGACTACGGCATATGAAACTTACCCCAACGTCTTGTGAGTAAGGTGTCTAGTAAGGATACATGATCCGTGCGACTGGGGTTGCATCCCTCTTACGCGGCAAGTTGAATTAGTAGGTTCACTTAATCCTCTTACCCCGCCTGGAGGCGTATAGTACATGTACAGTAATTTGAAAGAATGCATATGAATGAAACATGGCATATTATAATATAAGTAAAATTCATACGACTAACAAAAAATCTAAAAAATGATTTGCACGAAACAAGCCGTGGGGCTAGCTAGGCACCACGGTATTTTATTAGAACGTTTACACTTTTGTTTGAACAATAATGACAAGTCCTAAAAACCAAGAAAGGAAACTAAAAAAACATAAGAAAAACAAAACAGATAGACCGCATGGTTCTTTATTAAGACCGCATATAGCGAAGTACCCATGCGGAAGCCGTAGCTTTCAAAGATAGCACCTTTTGAGATTGGAAATGTTCCATGTGCGCTCTAAGTCGCGGCCATCCATATCACGTAACTTGTACGCGCCTCGTCCCAAGGCTTCAGTGACTTCATACGGTCCTTCCCACTTAGGGCCCAGCTTTCCTGTATTCTCCGCTCGACTTGCTTCGTTAGCACGATAGACGTAGTCTCCCGGTCGAAAAGAAACACCCTTGACCTTGGCGTCATAATAAGCCTTCATCTTAGCCTTGGACTTAGCCTCATTGATGGTTGCTATTTCCCTTTTTTCTTCCAACAGATCCAGGTTGATTCGCAGCTGTTCATCGTTCGTGACGACATTAACCTCCGCCGTGCGGATGGTAGGCATCCCTATTTCTGCTGGTATAACGGCTTCAGTGCCGTAAGCCAATGCAAATGGAGTATCTCCGTTGGCTGTATTGATCATAGTTCTATGCGCCCATAGCACATGTGATAACTCATCAACCCATTTGCCACTTCATTCATCCAAACGCGCCTTGATGCCATTCCCCAAGCTTCTATTTGCCCGTTCGACAAGGCCATTTGTCTGCGGATGTTTAACGGATGTGAAGCCCCGCATGATATTTAATGAAGCACACCAGTCTTTGAATGGATTGTCCGTGAACTGCTTACCGTTGTCTGAGATTATTTCCCCCGGTAGACCAAAACGACACACAATATGTTCCCAAACAAACTTTTTAACTTGTTTGCCTGTGATAGACTTGACTGCCTTGGCTTCTATCCATCGTGTAAAGTAGTCCATCGCAAAAATCAAGAACTTAACTCCCACCGCAGCTACAGGAAACGGTCCTACAATGTCGATTCCCCACTTATAGAATGGCCATGGGGACGTGATAGGTGTAAGCTCCTGTTGCGGGTGCCGCGGTACTGGCCTATGCACTTGGCAATCACTACACTTGCGAATCATGTCGCGCGCGTCTCTGTGCATGGTAGGCCAATAGTATCCTGTTCGTAAGGCTCTAGCTACCACAGATCGTGGACCCGCATGCATGCCGCACAACCCTTCGTGTATGTCACTGATTACGTAAGCGGCCTGACGTGGTCCAACACACCGCAGCCACGGCTGCAAGAAAGAGCGCTTGTAAAGGATGCCCTCTCGAAGTTCGAAATGTTGCGACTTCCTTCTGATGCGCCGTGCTGCTTTTTCCTCGTCTGGAAGGGTCTCGCTAGTCAAATAGTTGATAATCGGGGTCATCCATGTAGGTCCATCCTCCTCAACTATAGCAGCAACCTCCCCCTCCGTTATAGATTTCTCCTTGAGTATTTCCACCAAGACTTGTTTAGACAAGTGAGCGAAGCTTGTGGATGCGATCTTGCTAAGAGCGCCCGCCTTCTTGTTCTCGCCCCTTGGCACTTGCTTGATGGAAAACTTACTGAAAGTCGCGATTAGCGACTTGACTTTTTCCAAGTACATGACCATGTTGTCCTCTTAGCCACATATCCACCTAGAATATGGTTCGCGACAAGCCGTGAGTCCACGTAGGCCTCAAGGTTGAGGACTCCCATTCTAGCGGCGATTTTTAAACCCGCAATTAACGCTTCATATTCCGCTTCGTTGTTAGTGGTCGTGAACTCAAAACGGAGGGTGTACGTGAATTCCATTCCTTCTGGATTTGTGAGGATGAGACTAGCTCTGGACCCGTCCATACACGAAGATCCGTCCGTGAATAACACCCATGGTTCTGTTGGGATCTCGTCTAGTTTAACGATTGGCCCTTCCTCATCCGGCTTCTCGATTAGGAAATCTGCCAAGATCTGGCCTTTCACAGCCGTCCTTGGCCTATAAGATATATTGTGCTCCCCCAATAGGATGCTCCATTTTTGTAGCCTCCCTGCTACGTCCGGTCTAGAAATAACCTGCTTAATTGGCTGATCCGTAATGACCACAATTGGGTGCGCCTGAAAGTACCGGCGCAGCCGCTTTGTAGCAAACACTAGTGCTAACACCAGTTTTTCCATAGAGGAGTAATTCAGCTCCGGCCCTTGTAGTGTTATACTTATTAAGTAGACCGGAGTTTGCACTGTATCTCTATCTGTCATAAGTACCGCGCTTATTGCGCCATGAGTGGCTGAGAGATACATAATGAGTTCCTCCTTTGGCCGGGGAGCTACTAGCATAGGGAGGGATGCAAGATGCTGCTTGAGTTGGCCGAAAGCTTCCTCGGCTTCCTTCGTCCACCGGAAGTCTCCCTTCCTAATGCACTTCTTGAGTGTCTTAAATAGGGGTAATGACTTCTCTGCGGATTTAGATAGGAACCTATTCAGCCCGGCTAGCTTCCTATTTAAGGATTGCACCTCCTTCCGTGTCTGAGGGGATGGCAGTTGTATCACTGCGTCCGTCTTCTCTGGGCAAGGTTTGATGCCGTTTGGATCAATCAAATATCCAAGGAACATTCCCTCCGTTGCCCCGAACGTACATTTCTTTGGATTTAACTTCATGTTAATCCTTCTCAGCGTGTCGAATGTCTCTTGGACATCCCGGAGAAGTGCCTCCTCCGTGTGACTTTTTATAACCAAGTCATCAACATAGACTTCCAAGTTGCGGCCTATCTGTGATTCAAAAGCTTTGTCCACCAGTCGTTGATATGTAGCACCGGCGTTCTTCAGTCCAAACGGCATTTTCGTATAGCAATATACGCCCTGGCTCATATGGAACGCCGTTTTTCTGCATCCTCCTCCGCCATCTGGATCTGGTGATACCCTTTATACGCGTCCAAGAAGCATTTAAAAGGATACCCACATAGGGATTCCACCTTCCAGTCGATTTCCGGTAACGGGTAACAGTCCTGTGGGCAAGCCTTGTTTAGATCCGTAAAATCCGCACACATGCGCCAACTTCCGTCATGTTTCTTGACCATGACCGGATTGGATAACCACTCGTGGTAGTATACCTCGCGCATGATGCCTGCATCCACTAGTTTCCGTACTTCCTCCAATATCACTTGGCTGCGCTCAGGCGCCTGGCCGCGCTTCTTTTGCTTGACGGGTTGGTACCCTTGGCGGATCTGGAGCTTATGCTCTGCTATCGCACGTGGCACCCTGTCATATGCTTTGGCTCCCATGCGAATATATCTAGGTTTGCACTTAAAAGAGAGCACATGGCCCTTTTGCCGCTATCCGAGAGCGCCCCTCCTATGGATACCTCCTGTTCTGGATAGTCTGGGTGAATTGCTACCTTCCAATTGGGAGGTGGTGATCCATC
Source organism: Glebionis coronaria (assembly GCA_025667525.1). Lineage (NCBI taxonomy): Eukaryota > Viridiplantae > Streptophyta > Magnoliopsida > Asterales > Asteraceae > Glebionis > Glebionis coronaria. Next base: position 187,852,522 of record CM046879.1, on the reverse strand, counting down.
CTTGGGTGGAACAGGTGGAGCCGGTGCTGTCACAGTGTGACACTCGGATGCCGGTACGATTGTGTTGTAAATGGTAACAATCCCCCCCTCAATAGGGAATTTGATCATTCCGTGCGCCATGGAGGGTACCGCCCGTATAGCCAAAATACCTGGTCTGCCTATGATCCCATTGTACGGGGAATGTGAGCGTATCACCATGAAGTTCATCCACGCCGTAGTGGAGTGTTCCTCGTTCCCGATGGTTACAAGCAGCCGTAATTGCCCTATCGGCCAGATAGTGTCTCCACTAAAGCCGGTGAGCGGCGCCGTGGCCGGTACTAATTGGCTTCTTATTTCTGGGCACAACTGCACAAAACAGTGTTCATAAAGTACCTCTGCTGACGACCCTCCATCCACATACATGCGACGAACATTGTGTGTTCCAATGCTTATCTCAATGGTGAGAGGCGCATCAATCACATCGCTTGCTGTGATGAGAGGGAATGAGATTTCCCTGTCGCGTGAAAATTTTTGGCCCACTTTCTGCCTCGTGCTGCGCTGTCTGGATTGGATCATGTATATGGTCGAAGGTTTGTCCTTTTGGGGATCCTTCTTATCGTACTTCTTGTTGTCGTCTTTTCCATCCTTCCAATCCTTAACTAGGTGCTTGAGTTTACCTGATTTGATCAACGACTCAATATGCTTCTTGAGCTGGATGCACTCCTCCGTACCGTGGCCTTTGTCATTATGGAACTCGCAGAAGCGATTTCCTTGCCGACGTTCCGGCGGAGTGGTCATTGGGGGAGGCCTTGGAAAGTTTGCCCCTTCCGTCAGCAAGATCTCCCAGTAGGACATCTTTAGGGGGTGAACTTATGGTCCGGTCGTCCTCCTTTGCTTTGGCTCTTATAGTCTGAGCCCTTGCTATTGTTCTGATTGCCTTGACCGCCCGACTGTCTCCGGGACTGGTCATTTGACCGGTACCCATTTCCTCGGGATGGGTAGGCCGCGGCAACAGCTGTTTCACCTTCTATGAAATTTCTGACCCTTTCCATGAGGTCGTCATATCTCTCTGGACGCTTGTCATTGAGGCGCCTGATCAACTCCCTGTCTGTTATGGCGTGCATGTAGTCAGAGATTTTCAGGAGCTCCGTCATTGTTCTTGTGCGCGTGCACTCATCATTGAAGCGTTCAGTGAAGGCTTCTGTGGACTCCCCCGGCCGTTGTTTGACAGTTGCCAATGAGACCGGATCCCTATTATACTTCTTCCTCTGAGTATAATTGTTCTCGAACGCAGTGCGTAGTTCCGTGAAACTATCAATGCTCCGTGGAGGGAGTGCCTCAAACCAGTCACGGGCATTTCCGATCAAAGTTGAATTGAACATTTGGCACCATATAGGCATGGGCCATCGCTCAATTTTCGCCTGCGTATCAAATATTTTAAGGTGATCAACCGGATCACCAGACCCATCATAAGTCTTGATACACGCCGACATGCGACGTTTGGTGTCCTCAGAATAGTTCCGTATGCGGAGGGTGAACGGGTCTTCCCTGGGATCCGCCCATGGCCGGGTGAGCCTAGGGTCATCCCATGGTTCACACCATGGTTGCGAAAGATCCTCCGCTTCTGCATCTCGATAATAAGGACCACCATAATACTCATCATTGTTTGGTGGTGGTGGAGGGGTGCGCCTAGGTCGGCGACGCTTAAGCGGATGGTCATCTGAGTCCTCTCCTGACGGGTCTGGGGACGGTTGTGGTGCCCCATCCTTAGGGTAGGGACCACTTTTTTGGGATGAACCGGAAGCCTTCTTCCCAGTGTTCATCCTGTCCCACACACTCGGGCGACGAGCGGTTCTGGCCAACTCTCGATCTGGCCGCTCGGGTGAGCCATCAGACTTATCTCCTCCTTCCCGAGACTGCATTAGTTCCTGTATGAGGCGATCTCCTATGCTCTCAAACACATTCCTGGGTTGAGGGGTTTCCTCAAAGATGCTCTACTCCTGAGGCCGAGCTCTCCTTTTCCTCTGATTTTGAGAAGAGGTGATTGGTCCGGTGTCACCAAAGTTGAGTCTGGATTGGAGGTTCCTCCCCAGATTCAACCTTGACGCGATCCCTGGGACGATCCTATCGAAGTTCTACGTGAGAACTCGAGTAAGATCCTCATCGCTGAGTGGTAGGACCTCTACCTCTTCCTCTACCGATGGTCTGCGCGGCTCCTTGTTAGGAGGGTTGGGCGCACTCCCTGGGTCCGGATTGTCCAGGGTTGAAGTAGGTGGGGGTGTCATGGAGATCGTGCTCGTCACCCCCAAGGGCTGGAAACCGCCACGGTTACCAGGTCCGCCTGCAAGGCGGCTAGGTGATTGATTGGGGATGAGTATCCCTTCCCCTTGGGACTTCCGATTTCCAGGATTCATATTCCTGGGATTGGCTGGCTGATGCCCCTTCGTTATTGGGGATTCAGAATGAGGTTTTGTTCTAGCTTAGTGTAATGGGTCCCACGGATGGCGCCAACTTGTTGATGCAAAAGTTGGGTGATCCTTGCTAGACCCGAATTAGGCTTAATTCGGGTTGGCTGGGCTTCGGTTCCTGCACCAAGTGAATCGTTTGGTTGGGATCCTGCACACTAAACAGCACGCGTTAGGCTTACCGTGGGAATGTTTCCCACGATTAGACTCCGGCGTGAGAGTGAGTAATCGATTTAGGGTTTATGTGAGTTAAGAGTATAAGACGTAATACCTTTGTGGAACCCTTGGGGGTTCCTTTTATAGGCAGTGGAACCCTAGTGGGCTACCACTTGATACTTCGGCCCCAAGGAAAGGATAACTATCAGAATTAGAATGATAGTTATCTTCTAATTTTGGTAGTGAATATCCTTTCCCATTGGGATAAAGATATTCCTAGACAGAATATGATTCTGTCTAACCCTATGTCGGCCGCACCGGGCCATGGGCCGCACACATGTGTGCGGTCACTATTCATCCAAGCCCGTAAGCCTGAATGACATTATCCCACCCATCTATGATGGGCCGGATACGGGTAGTACCCGTGGGCCGGGTTCATGACCCGGTTGGGGACTATACGTCATCACCCCTTATGAACTCTGGACTAAAAGGAAACCAAACTTGAATTATCTTAAGGTTTGGGGTTGTAGGGCTGTTGTAAGACTCCATAATCCAAAGGTGAAAACTTTAGGTAAAAGAGGCATTGAATGCATCTTTGTTGGTTATGCTGAGCATTCCAAGGCTTATAGGTTCTATGTTATTGAACCTAATGATTTAGTTTCTATAAACTCAATCATTGAATCAAGAGATGCTAACTTTGATGAGACTAGGTTCTCATTAGTCCATATACCAAGCCATAGGACTCCTACTGAAGCTGAGGACATTGGTGCTTCAGTAGAACCTAACAGGGTCACAGATGAGGTTGTGTTTCAGCAACCTGAGCCTGAGCTTAAAAGAAGCACAAGGCATAGGACTCTAAGGAATTTTGGGCCTGAGTTTCAACTATACTTGGTTGAAGGAACAACGGATGAGGTCTCTGATCAATACTCCTATTGCTTTAATGTTGAGGATGACCCCAAAACATTTGATGAAGTAATGAAGTCCCAAGATGTTTCTTTTTGGAAAGAAGCAATAAATGATGAGATGGATTCCATCATGGGAAGCAACACTTGGGTGTTGGTTGATCTACCTCAAAGTTGAAATCAATTAGGTTGCAAATGGATTTTCAAAAAGAAAATGAAGGTAGATGGAACTGTTGACAAGTTTAAGGCAAGACTAGTCATTCAAGGCTTTAGAGAAAAGTCAAGAATAGACTATTTTGATACTTATGCTCCAGTAGCACGTATTAGTAGCATAAGAATGCTGATTGCTCTAGCAAGTATTCATAATCTGATTATTCATCAAATGGATGTGAAGACAACATTCTTGAATGGTGACTTGGATGAGGAGGTTTATATGAACCAACCCTAAGGTTTTATCATGCCTAGTCATGAAGGTAAGGTGTGTAAACTGATTAAGTCCTTGTATGGACTAAAGCAGGAACCTAAGCAATGGCATCAAAAATTTGATGAAGTGATTCTGTCTAATGGTTATTCACTTAACCAAGCTGGCAAATGTGTATATAGCAAATTTGATGAATCTGGTAAAGGAGTCATCATTTGCCTATATGTTGATGACATGCTAATCTTTGGCACTAACCAAGTTCAGGTTGACTTGACAAAGGAATTTTTGTCATCAAGGTTCCTCATGAAAGACATGGAGGAGGTTGATGTTATCCTTGGCATAAGGATTAAACATGAAAGTGATGGTATTGTAATTTCTCAGTCTCATTATATTGAGAATGTCCTGAAGAAATTCAATCAATTTGATTGTACTCTAGTGAGTACACCAATGGATACAAGTGAGAAACTGATGCCTAACAATGGTCAGGCTGTCTCCCAGCTTGAGTATTCTAGGGTGATTGGTTGCTTGATGTATTCCATGACTAGTACTAGGCATGATATAGCATTTGCAATGGGTAAACTGAGTAGGTACACTAGTAATCCTAGTACTCAGCATTGGCAAGCTATTCAAAGGGTACTAAAGTATTTGAAAGGAACTATGGATTATAGTCTTTCTTATACTAGATATTGTTCAGTGTTGGAAGGTTACACTAATGCAAGTTGGATAAGCAATACTGAGGATAATTCATCCACAAGCGGCTGGGTATTCCTTCTTGGTGGTAGTGAAATTTCTTAGGCATCCAAGAAGCAAACTTGCATTACTAGTTCAAGAATGGAGTCTGAGTTTGTGGCTCTAGCAACTACTGGTAAAGAAGCTGAATGGTTGAGAAACTTGCTTCTTGAGATTCCATTATGGGTCAAACGTATGGCACCCATATCTATCCGTTGTGATAGTGCAACTAGTTTGGCTAAGGCTTATAGCCAAATGTACAATGGTAAGTCTAGACACTTAGGTGTTACACATAGCATGATTCATGAGTTGATCATGAATGGGGTGATATCAATAGAGTTTGTGAGGTCTCAACAAAACTTAGATGATCACTTGACGAAGGAATTGGCTAGAGACTTGGTTATAAAGTCTACTAAAGGGATGGGTTTAAAAGTCCAATCTAGTCACTGAATGCTAGGACACCCAACTCCCTCTTGAGGAAACTTGGGAGCTGAGTTCAGTGTCGAAAGCTGAACATTCAGGGGAGTGAAGAACATGTGTATCATCCCAAGGATGTGCTTGTACCTGCTAAAGGAGGATGAAGTTATAAACTTCTTAATGGTTACTGTCTTTGAAAAAGTGTTGGAGCCGGAGCATGAACTAAAGAGGAACCACCTATGTAAATGTTGAGGTTTCTACGCCTCAAGGAGCATGGACTTGGCTCTTACAACGTATATGAATTGGATACGGAAACATGGCTAGTGGTGTTAGGAGCGTTTAAGTGTTTGAAAACTTGTGTGTGTTTTATCTTCAAGTATTCAAATCAGTTGAAGGGTTCAATTCTTAGAACACACTGATTCTCGAATGTTTGAAGTGATGTACTAATATGGAAATTCAATCCTCAGGATATTTTCATGTATGCACATGTTTGTTAAAGTTAGTTTTCATGCAAAAAGGAATTATACTACATTGGGCATGATTGTTGGAAATATAGTTCAATTATAGGTTTTGTTTATACTGGTGAATGGGTAAGGAGGTGCGGAGTGTACACCCATAAGTCCCTAAACACCTTGTCTCTTATAGTGGCTAGTATGATGTTCAGCATTGTTGATGATCTTCAGTGAGTTAACTCTGGACTTAAGGTATTCATCAGGGAGTAACTTCACTGAAGACTTGTCTTTAATGTTTACTTATCAGTAAGTCTTCTTCAGTAGTGAAGGTTTAGGGGATGGATAGCTGATGCTTCAGTGGGACTGAAGGAAAGATTAATGTTGGGCTGAACATGTAAACTTGTAACGGTATTTGATCTATTCAAGTGGCAGTTGAACTGCACTAAATGACCACATTTAATTGGTCATGTAACCACTGTTCCTGGTATTATGGAGCACATTAAGAGGAGATTAATGGGCCGTTAATTACTCTTAATACCATTGACTAGGGCTTGAGTATTACACCTATAAATGGGTGTTCACAGAATTGCATGAAAACAGACAGAAATATAAACACTTAGAAGCAAAAGGGTTAGAGATTTGTGCCTAAATCACTAACAGCATTTAGTCTTATCCCAAGTAGATATTCGTGATACCCAGGCATTAGGGTCGAATAGTTTACTTTGGAAAGTGAGCACATGATTCCAAGTGATATCCGGTAACCATTCATTGGTACGTAGCTAGGATTTATGATCTTACCCTAGTTGGGACGAGTAAACACCAACAGTACCATCATAGGAACCAAGTGGGTATATACGAATAAGTTAGATGAGAACGGTGTTGTGTTTCGTAACAAGGCAAGACTCGTAGCTCAAGGCTATAATCAACAAAAAGGGATTGATTATGATGATACATATGCACCGGTAGCAAGGTTAGAGTCCATTAGGATCCTTTTAGCTTATGCTTGTGCATTAGATTTTAAGCTTCAACAAATGGATGTAAAGAGTGCGTTTCTTAACGGTTTGATCAATGAGGAGGTATATGTGGCTCAACCTCCCGGCTTCATTGATTTTGAGAAACCGGATCATGTTTACAAGCTTAAGAAAGCTCTGTACGGTCTTAAACAAGCACCCAAAGCTTGGTATGATAGACTTAAAGCGTTTCTTGTAAAACATGAGTATACCATGGGGATGGTAGACAATACACTCTTTACAAAGAAGAAAGGTTCTCACCTCATAATCGTACAAATATATGTTGATGATATTATATTTGGTTCAACTTGTCAAAGCTTGTGTGATGACTTTGCCAAAATCATGCATGACGAGTTTGAAATGAGCATGATCGGAGAACTTAACTTATTTTTAGGACTCCAAATTAGACAAATGGACGATGGTATTTTATTTAATCAATCTTAGTACGTTAAAGAAATGCTAAAGAAATTTGGATTAGAGGACTCTAGACCAATGAAGACCCCTATGGCCTCGGATACTAAACTCACCATAGATGATGATTGTGAGTCGGTAGACAACACCAAATATAGAGGTATGATTGGTAGTTTGTTGTACCTAACGAAAAGTCGACCGGATATCATGTTTAGTGTTTGCCTTTGTGCTCGCTTCCAAGAGGCTCCTAAAACCTCTCACCTTGAAGCGGTTAAGCATATCTTCTGATACATTAAGGGCACTATACATTTAGGATTATGTTATCCTAAAAGGACCAGCTTAGAAACCATAGTATACGTGGACTCGGATCATGCGGGAGACTATGTGGTCCGGAAAAGCACTAGTGGAGTTTATACCTTCATGGGTCGTTGTTTAACTTCTTGGTTCTCCAAGAACAAACCACTCTTGCTATATCCACCATGGAAGTCGAGTATGTGAGTGCCGGTAAAGCTTGTCAACAAGCTCTATGGATGAAGCAAGCGCTTGTTGATTACGGGATTTCTGTTGATGATGTTCCCATCATGTGTGACAATAAGGGTGCAATAGACCTTAGCAAAAATCTCGTGCAACATTCACGAACTAAGCACATAGAGATTCACGACCATTTCCTTAGGGATAATGTTCAAAAGGGGAACATTTCGATTCAGAAAGTTTCGTCGATAGAAAACTTAGCCGACATCTTCACTAAGCCACTTAAGAAGGAACCTTTTAATTACTTGCATCTAGGTCTAGGTTTAATGAAACATATTCCTTAATTGCGCATTTTATTAAACGAGTCTTTTTCTCTTTTTGAGTCTTTTCATTCTTTGAGTCATTGAGTATCTTAAACTCTTTTTGAAAAATTCCTCTTCTCTTTTCGAAATTCTCAAAGTTCTCTTAAAAATGATCGAGAAATGTTTTTGCATTGTTAATTCAATCTAAAAACGTTTTTCATAGCTTCTTGCTATTGATAACGAGCATACATAATTCATAGGTATGAGTTTCTCAAATATAGTAAGAACAAAAATGAACTATGTAGGATTATTGTGTGATGACTATGTGTCTAGATTAACACACCTCCAACATCGATTCTATTTTAAATCCATGTATTTTTGTCAAAATCTTGTTTAATGAGTTCTTGTTTGTTTTCTATGTCTATTATTGCTTTTTAGCATGTCTCTATGATAAGTTAGACTAGAAAATTAGGATTTGCTGAATCTCCTTATCCACCAAAACCAAGCTTCTGTGGGCGGTTCTCCAAATACCCCGGGGATCCATATATATATGGAACCGCAGGTGGAGATAAGGAACCGCGAGCAGAACCTCGGATTCCGAGTTTTCTGTAACTCCAAATTTGTTCCAACACTTTTTGGAATCTTTGTTTCAAACCTTTGACCATCCTAAAATTATCTTGTGCTTTCTCTATTTAACCTTAAGCATTTTGCATCCTTTCTCAAATCAAAATGTCTTATTCACCAAATGAAAACCTTGATTCTCCTCCATTTTCCCCAATCTCTTTGAATCCAAATTTACCCAAGAACACTCAAAATCATATTTCTTCTTCTTATAAGAATATTGATTGTGGAATCTCTTCTCTTCCACCACTAGCCTTTTGTGTTCTTCCTCCCTCACATGATAATGTCATGCATCATGGGACATATTGCCATTTTTGTCAATATCAACATGTTGCTATGGCTCATATCTATGAGGAATTAAATTACATCAAGAGTCTCCTAGTCAAACCTCCTATTCACTATGACTATGAGATTACTACCAAGCCATCACCACCTCCTTCCGCCACTACCTTGTATTTCATTTAAGCATGTGTATTGCTTATCTCCAAGACATCTAATTCAAGCAAATCTTAGAGTTATAGTTAACTAGGATTAGATTTATGCTTTTCTTTTGGCTTGTTTTCTGTTTCATACATCTTTGTATGATTTATTTCCTAGTATATTTATTCATGTTTCCTTTCAACATGACTTATCTTGGATCTTGGTTAACTTCTCTTTTCTTATCTTATCTTTCTTTTTGTTTGACCTTTGCTATATCTTGTTGGGTATTTCTTCTCTTTTACTAACCCTTCTATGTAGCTTGTCACCATATCTCAATTCCTTGGTGCACCAAGCAAGAGGGAGTAAGCACCAAGGGGGAGCACTTGCAAAGTCTTATTCTTTTCTTCTACAACGACTTTTGCAACCTTTTTGCTTCGACAAAGGGGGAGAAATGAAATAAACTCGTCTTCGAAAATCTTGTTTTTCATGTGATTGAGTTTATGTATTGTCGAAATCAAAAGGGGAAAGATTGTTAATGCAATGATGCCTAAAAATGTTACTTACATTTTTCGGTCTCGCTTTGTTTTGATTATGACAATATATAAAAACAAGCATTTACGACAACAACCAAAAACGAATTCTTGAGTTCGAGTATTTTTCATTCCAACCATTATCACTTAAGGTATGAACAAATAAGTTTTCATCTTAATTAAGTGATTAAGGATTTATGTTTTCTTCAAACTCACCTTTTATTAAATGTGACAAGGTTTTTTATTAAACTTTTGTTAAGAAAATATTTTATTAAATTAAATATTTGAAATTTGAAAATGGCATATTCCATATGGTTTAGGAATGTCCCTTGGGATAAATATTTCACCAGATGTGACTACCCTACTAAAAGACAAAATAGCGCAGAGTCTACATCCACGGTTCCTTAAATGCATATGCGGATCCTTATTGATAAGGAACTGGGGGCATCAATAAGGAACCGCGCCTAGAAATAGCCGTTGGGCTTTTGTCTTATAAATAGTGGACCATTCTCAGATTTTCTCCTCACCTCTTTTGTACATAAATTTCCAGATTCAATCATACTTATTAAATCATTCAAATCCTTGGTTATTTGGTTGATTACTACTTGTTTAGAAGTGAATCTTTCTCCTCCCATCTCTTCCTCTCCAAGTGTAAAGAGAAGAACACTTTCATCCTTGAAGTGTTAAGTCTACCTCAAGATCTATTGAAGATCAAGTTTTATTTATTCATTCTTGTTTCATTGTTGTGAAGATCCAAATAGTTGTGTTTATTTGGAAGTTGTGTATGTAGTTTGTTTAATACTTAGTACTTAAAGTATATTGGTGTAGATTGGTCCTAACTAAGATTAGGGATCGACTTTTAGCTTAGAGTCAGAAATTGGTTAAGAGACGTGTACGGTTTCTCCACCTTAAGGAGCTTGTTGATTAGTGAACTCTCGAGTAAGGAGTACTCGAGGAATGGAGTAGGAACGAGGAGTGAGCTTCGTTGCCGAACCACTATAAATCCTTGGTGTTTGGTTTGATATTTCTTTTCCTTATCTCTTTACATTCATTATTCTTTACTTGCATATACTTGTGATTATTAGTTTAGTTACACTATCCCTTGTCCATATCATGTATAAGAAGATGTCACATATTTGCTCAAGTCTAAGTTTTTGAAAAGGATTTTTGAAAACCTTTATTTAACAAGTAAATTTAAGAAACTATTCACCCCCCTTCTAGTTTCTACATAATCTAATATAACGATTAATTATATACGAATATAATTAAATTAAGATATGTTTGAGTGATGGTAGTATTCGTAGAATATGTAAGAACGATTCACCAACTCACACAATATTAAAAGGTTACATATTTGATGTAGTTTGTAACAAAGATAATAAAATTGAAACTGTTGATTCTCAGAGAATACTACTAACAACTAAAGATAGATAAATTGGATCTTTTGATTCCAAAATATACTAGAAACAATTTATTCCAACAATCGTTGATTCAACGAATACCGATTATTAGGTTGAAAATCAAACAATAAACCCTAATCTTGGTTTATGTCAATTAACAGAAGACATTTTTTTATTAATCACTGAATAATAATAAACCAAGCCTCACATTTATAAGAACACTAAAATTGGAGAAAAAGTTAACAGATTATTTTAGAAAAAATAAAATAAGGAAACTAAATAAAATAAGGACATAAAAAATAATCGCGAGACTTATAAAATAATTCTCCTCCATCATTCTCCCCTTCTTTGAAAAAACTCGTCCTCGAGTTTGCATCACTCATCCACGTATTCGTAGCATCCAAGTTTGCCTCCCCTGTATAAAATTTCCTTTCTTTAAAATGAATCGACCTCGAACCTTGATCGTCTTAAAACCAAATTTGCCGACCATGGTAGTTTGGATCATTGAAGAATAAAGATTATTAGCCACAACTACAGTGTCTTCAATGTTGTCTTCTTCCCCACCAAATTCTTTTCTTTCGATAGATCCTTCTTCATCCTCAACGACATCTTCAATATATATATATATATATCATAAACTAGCATCGGTTCTTCTTCATATTCATCAAATATTGGAGGTCCTTAATAATCGTCACCCTTCATGCCATTATCTGTCCATTCAGCAGAACATGAACTATCACCATCAAAAAACGAATATTTTAACATCTTAATCAGGAACTTCGGCTCTTGATACCAACTGTATCATCATCTGAAGAATCACCATGGTAAGGCAACAAGTGCTTCACATTAAAAACATCAGAACAACGAATATGGCTTGGCAACTTCAAACGATAAGCATTTAAGTTCATCTTATCCATAGTTTCCATTGGACCAATCTTCTTAGCATACAACTTATTATATTCACCAACTGGAAAATGATCGTTAGTCAAAACAGCCCACACAAAGTCTCCTACTTCAAAGTCAACATGTCTTCTCTTTTGATCTGCATCCTGCTTGTACTTTGAATTAGCGCGAACCGAGTTGTCACGAACAGATTTATGAACATCATGCAACCCCTCAACAAAATCCTGCACTTTCTTCGGAATAGACCTAGAAATATGAGGAGTCATAAGATCAAGAGGACCACGTGGCTGTGCAGAATAAACCACCTGGAATGGACTAACCCATTGCTCCGATTAACAGCATGATTATGAGCAAACTCAGCTTGATATAATTTCTGATCCCATGCCTTCACATGATCACCCACCAAACACCTTAACAGGTTACCAAGGGACCTGTTAACAACTTTAGTTTGTCCATCAGTTTTAGGATGATAAGCACTACTAAAATTGAGTTGAGTATTCACCATCTTCCACAAACTACACCAAAAATGACCCAAAAACCTGGTGTCCCGATCACAAGCAATGGAGGAAGGTAAACCATGTAAACGGTACACATCCCTAAAGAAAGTTGGGCTACATTAACTGCATCTGTTGTCTTCTTGCAAGGAATCAAATGAACCATCTTAGAAAAATGATCAACAACAACAAATATTGAATCATTACCCCTTTGAGTACGAGGTATCCCTAACACAAAATCCATGCTAATATCAACCCAGGGCTGCAAAGGGACTAGAAAAGGCATATAAAGTCCTGCATTAGTAGCCGTCCCCTTTGAAACTTGACAAATACGACACCTCTTGACATAACAAAGATAATAAAATTGAAACTGTTAATTCCTAGAGAATACTAGAAACAATTAAAGATAGATAAATTGGATATATTGATTCCGAAGAATACTAGAAACAATTTCTTCCAACAATCGTTGATTCAACGAATACCTATTATTAGGTTGAAAATCAAACAATAAACCCTAATCTTGGTTTGTGTCAATTAACACAAGACATTTTTTTTATTAATCACTGAATAATAATAAACCAAGCCTTACATTTATAAGAAAACTAAACTTGGAGAAAAAGTTAACAAATTATTTTAGAAAAATAAAATAAGGAAACTAAATAAAATAAGGACATAAAAAATAATCGCGAGACTTATAAAATAATGCTCCTCCATCAATATTGGGCATCTCCTACTAACAAGTCAATCACTTTATGGATCAACGTCCTTAAGTGAAACATGTAAATGATTTACATTACGAAATCCTTAGACTTGAGATGCAAGCAGGACTTATATATGTGGATGGTACTTTTTGCTATAAATCTAACGCTATCGTGAATAAGGCAGTAATAAAATCTACAATCATTTGTACCTTGAAGCATGTATGAGGCACGTGTAGTCAAGATAGAATTTGTTCATTCAACTAGGATTGAAGAATAATGCCACTGGGCTCGTTAATTAATTAGATGTTTGTATGACCATACCGAATGGTAATATAGATTTGTCTCGATTAGATTGGTAATCTATATTAATTATGTAGTACGAGAAACGGAATAGTTAAAATGGAATGACTTTGATCCATATCAACTGTTAACATGGAATTTAAGAAACAAATGGATTGTAAATGTTTAAGTCACTTAAAAGTACTTTATGGAAAACTACACTCGAGAGTTTCCGGGAGTATTGGCGTGTTGCTAGACTCTAACCAGTGTTATTATTTATTATCACATGTCCAAGTGGGAGCTGTTGGATTATGTACATGTAATAACGTATGTCCGGAAGTCGTCTCGAGCCTAAGGAGACGCACGCGTAAAACGTTAAGTAATAATAATTAATATTGTATTAATATTAATTATGTGTTAAGCAAATAAACAAGAAAAGAGAAGTCGAGAAAAAGGAAACAAGGGAATTCCTCCCATGTTTGTGTTAGTCAGCCGAACCAAAAGGCCCATGGGCTTGTGGGTTTGGTTTGTTTGTTCACCAAGAAATGACTAGTATATAAGAAGGTCCTTGGTACCTCATTATTCACAAGTTATCCCAAAGTTTTCTCTCCTTCCTCTTTTGTCCGACCGGTTGAACACAACATGAGGGTTGTTTAGGTTTCGGTAGTCGGCGGAAGAAAGAAAGAAACCACAAGGGTTATAGTTGTTGAATGATTCAAGAGTATTGGTTTATTGGTTGTTTAACACTTACGTATTAGCATACTGATTGCTTGTTGAACGTATTGTGTGCGTGTACCTAGAGATATCATTCTTTGATCTTTTATTGGGTTTTTGTTTGTATTGGTTGTTCGTTAAAGGTGATTTAACCCATTGCTAAAAGGTACGCAATTTTTATCATTTATGTTAATTATCTGTCTATATGTGATCTAATTATTCCGCTGCATACTCGTCTTATTAATGTGTTAATATAGTTAAGGGCCTTTATAAATTCGAACAGAAATTACATATAAACTGATTCTATGACTCATATGTTAAATTATACGTATTCATATGCGAAACTCAAGGCTGTCAAGATGTCGATCTTACCTGAGATCGTTTTTGTCTTTGCAAGATCGATATCGTAAAATCGGATCGAGATCGTAAGATCCTACCAATTTATCATGTTTTGTAAGCAATTGATAAAGGAGCCAAACTTTTTTTTATCTCCACTAATCATCAAAGATAAATTTATATAATATCCACTTAAAATGTCAAATTTCAAATTTAGAATACTAAAGTAAAAGTAAATCACAAAAAAGTCAAGTCTCGATGGTGACATTCGTGATTACATAACATGCGTATATACGTCTCAAAACAAAGCAAAACACTAGTATCACTATAATTAAGCTATCTAAATTAATACTTAAAGGTTAATAATTAATAGTGTGAAAAAGTAAAAGAAAAAACTATAATTACATGTAACAAACTTTTTGCTTGAGCCAACATGAACATTTGAAGAACTTTAATTTGTTTAATATAATTTTGATTTAAAGAAAACATATAATTATGTTTACTAATTAGAAAATATTGAAATAAAACGTCAATACTTGTTGCTGAGATCAGCGGACTCGTATTTATCTTTTTGTTGCTTGAAAAAGGTAATGGGTTAGTAACTATGCAAGTTAGTAATTTGGTAATTTGGTAAACTCGTATCGACACGCGATCTTACGATCCTACGTGCGATCCTACACCGATCTTACGATCCTACCTCTGATGCGATCTTACAGTGATCTTACACGATCTTACTAGGTGTGATCTTACGTATAAACTCGCGAGTTTGACAGTCTTTGCGAAACTGATAAAAATATGCTCACATCTAAATAAAAATCTCGTGCGACTGCATCTATTGAACAGAAACCCTAAATCACACCATGCGAGACCCCTGAATCATTCATGGTTCAGTTAAAGAAGATCCAACTTTTTTATCAATATGTAAAATCTAAACCCCGTATGTATACCAACAAATCTAGACAGTGTTTATGTGCATGATAGTGTGGGTCAGAAGATATGGAAAAAACTTATTGTATCATATTTTTCATCTCCATAGTAGTTTTCATATTCATATTTACAAGATACCCTTTTGAAAACGTTGTTTGCAGCATCAATACTCACCAAAAAAACAATCTACGATCGAGCTCGTACGAAAATTCGAACCACTACTTCGCAGACACTCCTCTTCACCCTTTGGACCCCTTAACCGTGCCTGAAATCAACAAGATTCGATCCATACTATTCTCATACGAACCATTTTCGTTATCTTTTCCTTCCATAAATATTCTTTCTCTAGAAGAGCCCCAAAAGAATGAAGTTGTTGGCTGGAAGACAGGCGACCCATTTCCGCCTAGGCGAGCATCGGTTATAGTTTTTCTAGATGGGAAAACTCATATTGTGACGGTTGATTTGGGCATGGGCATTGTGGTCACGGATGTAGTAAACGCCGGGTCTGGTTACCCGATGTACCCAATATTTACAGTTGATGACATGACCACGGCTTTACAGGATACCTTGTCGGGCTTGGAGTTTAATAAGTCTATTATAGCTCGAGGAGTGGACTATGATGATGTTATGTGTGCGGCTATGTCGTCTGGTTGGTTTGGGCCCGATGAGGAGGGTAAAAGGATTGTTAAAGTTCAGTGTTTTTCGAGTCAAAACACTCCGAACTTCTACATGAGGCCAATAGAAGGGTTAACTGTTACCGTAGATGTAGATAGAAAAGAGGTCGTTAAAATTACCGACACCGGCCGCGGCATTCCTATACCAAAAGCGACTAACACTGATTACCAATACACCACTAGTGATATTACACCATTAACAAATCCTATGTCTATGGAACAGCCGAAAGGGCCTAGTTTCACAGTCGAAAATGGGCATATAGTGAAATGGGCCAATTGGGTTTTTCATCTTAAGCCCGATATACGTGCTGGGATGATAATTTCTCAAGCCAAGATTCGCGCTGAAAATGGGGAGTATAGGAGTGTGATGTACAAAGGGTTTGCATCGGAACTCTTTGTACCATATATGGACCCTGACGAATCTTGGTATTTCAAGTCATATATGGATGCTGGTGAGTTCGGGCTAGGTGCAAATGCTATGGCCCTTTTGGAACTCAATGATTGCCCAAGACACGCGTATTATATGGATGCTGTGTTTGCCAGTGCAGATGGTAGACCTGTCATTCAGCCCAATATAATTTGTATATTTGAACGGTATTCGGGCGATATTAGTTGGAGGCATTCCGAAATTCCAGCCTCGGGTTTCAATGTAGGTATCAATAATGTCTGCATATTTACCTTAAACGATATTCATTACATTAGATTAAAAAGTACAGATTAAACTTATACTCGTGTAAATAGTAATGCCATATCGTTGTTATTATTGTTACATTAAAATTTGCATACATATTGTATCCTTAGACACCCATTTTGATGTAGCATCTTGTTATTGTTCATAGTTTCTCATCTTCTTATTAGAGTGCTACGTGCACCTATAACGAATGAGAGGTTTGAGTGGTAGCAGCGCCATACACACTATTTTGGCACTATAATGAGGCCTTGGGCGCTGTTTAGATTTCCGTCTTATATGAATGGTTTTTTAAGTGTATCAGTTCTCTAGCTTAATTTTGATTTGGTAATTAAAGTACTTTGATGGTACTTAGCTATACAAATATTCATAGTGCCTTTATTTTTGAAAATTAAAAAACAGATAAGAGAATCAAGGCCAAAGGTGACACTAGTAGCTCGAATGGCAGCATCAGTTGGAAACTATGATTACATATTTGATTGGGAATTTCAGACCGATGGTTTAATCCGCATCAAGGTATCTCAAATATTAATTTTAGTTTAAACGAAAAAAAGACTATATGTGAAGGATTCTTGTACCACAGGTGGGATTGACGGGAATGCTAATGGTGAAAGGGACTTCATACGAGAACATATACAATATTTCCAACGCCAATGACATGACTGGGACTCTAGTATCAGAAAATGTGATCGGCGTAGTCCATGACCACTTCGTCTCGTTTCACCTTGATATGGACATCGATGGTGCAAACAATTCGTTTGCAAAGGTCAATTTGGTGAAAGAAAATACGTTACCTGGACAATCTCCGCGAAGAAGTTACTTAAAAGCCAAACGAAAAGTTGCAAAAACAGAAAACGATGCAAAGATTAAGCTTAACCTATATGATCCGTCTGAATTTCATGTTTTTAATCCCTCCAAGACGTCCAGATTGGGGAATCCAACGGGCTACAAGATCATACCTGGTGGGAACGCTGCTAGCCTGCTTGATCTGGATGATCCTCCACAGATTCGGGCCGCTTTTACTAATAACCAGGTATTTGTTATTACTTAGTCTGTATGATAGTCAACGTAACGTATGTCGAGTAAGATAAATTCTATTAATGTAACAGATTTGGGTGACTCCACACAATAAAAGTGAAGAATGGGCTGCTGGTCTTTTAGTATCGCAAAGCAAAGGAGATGATACACTTGCTGTATGGTCTGCTAGGTAAGTCGAGCCAGTGTAATGGGGTAGATAAGAAACTGTCAACATGAACATAAACCGGCTAGGATGTTACTACGTTAGGTCTTTGATAAAAAAACTAGACCTACATGTATGTTGGCCAAACAACTTTTAACAACATGACCCAGCCAGGACGTGCAAAAAAAGAGATCCTAATGTTACATAGATAAACAACTTTTTCTAGTACATAAAGTGAAGTTAAAAAAATCTCGTGTTATGACTTCAAAACTAGAGGCACTATAAAACATAAAAAAAATCTCGTCTAGTGCCTCTAGTGCCTCCAGTGGAGGTTATGGTCTGAAGAGGGGCATGCTTGACTACATAAAGTGGAGGTTAAAAAAATCTCGTTTCATTATTTCCCCATTTCCCTAATTCCCTTAGAAATATAGAATCACATACAGATTCACAATTTGGCCTTTTTTTTTCTTTTTTTTTTACATATACGCACAACTGCTCTTTTTAACGTTTACACTTATTAAATAATCGTCTTTTTTACTATATATACACAGGAATCGTGAGATTGAGAACAAAGATATTGTGTTATGGTACACATTGGGTTTTCATCACATACCATGCCAAGAGGATTTTCCAATAATGCCAACGGTTTCATCGAGTTTTGAATTGAAGCCTGTTAATTTCTTCGACCGAAATCCCATTATGGGAGCCAAACCTACCTTTCAAAAGGATCTACCCCTGTGTTCCGCTCCTCGCTCTTAGGCCCGTTTGGTTCACCGTAATATAATATAATCTAATGTAATTGTAATCTTAATTCTGTTGCAATCCTGTTTGGTTCAATGCAAAAATTTGAATTACATTACATAAGTTGTTTGGTTTGTAACCTAATCATTCCAATTACAACATATGAGGGAATTCAGATTACATGGCAAATCAGATGGAATGTTTTGAATTACGTCGTAATTCAAGATTGTTTACAATTTTAATTATCGGTATAAATGTTAATAATAATAAAAATAATTGAATAATAATAATAATAATAATAATAATTAAAAAAATTAAAAAAAATAATATAATATAACAAATAAAAGTAATAAAAATAAATCAAATAAATAAATAAATAATAATAAAAATAATTATTTTATTTAAAGCGATTTTATAATAAAAAATAAAAAATAAAAAATAAAAAATAATTAAAATAATCATATTTATAATTATAATAATAGTTATTTTTTTTATTATTATTATTTTTTTATAATAATTATCATTATTATTATAAAAACGTTACACAAAGTTGGATGGGAGTTTAGAAACTAATTGCGCTCCCACCTCTTCTTTGAGGGAATTATTATTATTATTATTATTACTATTTAATAAACATCACTTCATTAGAATAATATGATTTACAAAAAATTAGTAGGAATTCGAGATATTATTTGAGCCCCACTCCTTTAGCTATAGCAAAACCAATCATATTAAAGATATGAATAGCAGCACGAGCCCCTAATATCTTGAGTCATGGAGAACTTTCGGATTCGCTTGAACAAGGTAGTCGCATCTTCCTCTAATTCCCCTAAAGAAGAGAATGAAGAAAAAAGAAAACCATTCCCGATAGATGCACATTTAGTCCCATACTTTACAAGTTTACGCTGTGCCGCATCAACCACCACACGACCAGGCATAAAATCAGCCATCCCACTTTATGTCAAGGGTGAAGACCTGGTTCTTCTTTGGAGCGTATCGTTGTTGCTTCTGGACCGGGATTTGGTGATTGGCAGTGGAGACTTGCTACGTTGCCCTTTTCCTTTGGAGGGTTGGGTGTTTATTCTGTGGGTGACGTATTGCATTATGCTTTCCTTGCTTTTCGGTTACAGTCAGCTGATTTACAGTCTAAGTTACTTCAACACACTGATATTAGATCTTATGGACTCCAGTTTGATGATGCCTTACGTGTGTTTAACTCGGTTTTGGAGATTGATTTTCTAAGTAATCCGAGTGAGGTCGCTGCCCCCAAACTCATGAAGAAAATGGTAGATATATATTTTGCTCGGGTTATTAAGAATGTTGAATCCACTTTCGCTTTATCTGCTCGTCAGTTGGCTTTATGGGCATCTCAGAGGGAGGATCATACGTCTGACTGGCTTAGGACGGTTCCTATCCCCGGATTAGGTCAGACTATGAATGGGAGGTCTTATCGATGTGTTTTATGCTATCGCTTAGGTATTCCCTTGTTCTCTGTTTTGAAGCCCTGTTCTGCGTGTTCTAGGGTTTTTGATGGGGATATATTTGGGGATCATGCTAATGAATTGATTTTGCTAGGTTCAATTGTTGTTCTCGGTATCTTAACGAATTGATTTCCGGCTTAAAGTATGACTCTATTGTTTTTGGTGAAAAAGAATATTTTGGTTGTTTTTAAAATAAAAGTGCGAAACTTTAAAGTAAAAGTGCAATTAAAGTAAATCTAAGTCTAATTAAAATAAAAGACAAGTATTTAAAACGCTTGACTGAAAATTAAAGGACACTAAACGTAAATAACGCAAACTTAAAAGTATCTAAGGCAAACTTAAACGCAACTAAAACTTAAACTAAAGCAAAGCTAAGATAAATCTATGGCAAAATTAACTTAAAGTGCGACTAAGGAAAAGGCAGGAAAAATAAAGCTTGAAAATAAAAATCAAAGACCAAAACTAAAAAGAACCTGAATACAGCTCATTCGGAATAATCCTTCGTTCGGAACAATCACTCATCAGGAATGTCACCTTCGTTTGGAATGATTCTTCTTCGCTCGGAATATTACCAAAATCCTTGATCCGGAACAAATTGATCTGAATATGTCACTTATCCAAAACAATCCTTCGTTCGGAACTTTACTGATTCGGAACTTCTCAAACTTGCCTTGATTCGGAACTTTCTGGTCAACCCTTGGTTCGGAAGTTCTTGAGTTCCGAATGAAACCTTCTTGACTCGGAACTTCTTGATCCGGAACCTTGGTTCGGAACTCTTCCGAGTGAACAAAAAGATGTTGATCCGGAACTTCTTGATCCGGAACTTCTTCCGAATGAAGCACTCTTGACTCGGAACTTTTGGTCCGGAAGTCCTTATTCGGAACTCTTCCGAATGAACTTGATTCGGAACTCTTCCGGATGAACTTGGTTCGGAACTCTTCCGGATGAACAAGATGTTGATCCGGAACTTCTTGATCCGGAACTTCTTCCGAATGAAGCACTCTTGACTCGGAACTTTTGGTCCGGAAGTCCTTATTCGGAAATCTTCCGAATGAACTTGATTCGGAATTCTTCCGGATGAACTTGGTTCGGAACTCTTCCGGATGAACAAGATGTTGAACCGGAACTTCTTGACCCGGAACTTTCGTTCGGAAGTTTTCTGAAGTAGTTGATTCGGAAGTTTTTGGTTTGGAACTTCCAATGTTCCGAATGAGATTGCTTGATTCGGAACTTTTAAAGTTCCGGGTGAAATACTCACTCCTTGGTTCGGAAGACTTCTCAATGAACAAGAGTTGATCCAGAACTTACCTGGGAATTTCAGTAACAGCAAAACAAACAAACCGAAGAACAGGGAAATACAATAACACGAATCTAACCACAAATTTAACCAAAATCAAACACAAGATTAAACTAAACTAATAACAAAACATTCAATAATCATAAACAAACAATTCAAATCAACAAAAGTAACAAATCTAGCCACAATAATCAAAACCCACTTTGATCAAAATAAAGACATGAACATGAACACAAACATAAACATAAAAAATCAAAGATTAAGAAAGGTAGATAAGAGATTAACAAGATAAAGTAAAGATTGACAAGAATTAAATGAAAACTTACATGAAATTAAAGGAATTTAAGGTGCAAGACAAGGTATTTAAATTTGACAAGTATTTAAAAGACAAGGTAATTAAAAGTGGAAGACTAATTGTCACACTTAGCCAACAAAGAAAAATAATTAACTAGCCTAATCTATATATAGGGGAGGATTAGGAAGCTTCCTCCCCTCCTTCTTTTTCTCTTAATTGCAAGATTAAGTCCTTCCTTCTTTAATCTTCTTTTAATTGCACCATTAGTCCTTTATTCTTCTAATCTTCTTTAAACTTGGACTTTAAGGACTTTTGCTCGGGATTTCTTTGAACTCGTCTTTAAATTCTTCAATAAATTAGACTTGAGTTTCTCGGCTTTTGATAAACTTCCGTCTTTTGACTTTTTCTTCGATAAATCTTCAGAATTGGTCTTGGACTTCCGTTCTTTTTGCACTCTAGACTTCTTGACTTCGTCTTTTCATTTATTTCTTCAATAAAAGCCCGTGAATGCCCGTGTTTTCTCCACTTTTCACCTTTTCGTCCTAAATCACAACAAAAACACAAACCACGCATAATTCCGACATAAAAGACATAAAATACACGTTTTGGTCCGGTTATTATTGTATTTAAGTGGTAGAAAGGATGGGTGTTTACACACCTATCAAATACCCTACACTTGACCATTGCAATGTCCTCATGCAATGCATTAGTTACAAAGCACGTTTACATTTTTCATCCTAATCAATCCATAGTGGCCTTTATTAAAGAGATAGAAAATTATAAACATTCAAAATAAAGAAATCAAAAGCATACCTTGGGTTTTGGAAATGTTATGAACAATCATCATCCTCAAGTTTTCACTTTCTCCAAACCAAGCTTAAAAACGAGATCATTGTTATTATAAGTTAGCAAACTAACACGAACTTATGTGGGCCAATTACTCACTTAGACTTCCTTATTCCTAGGGGTATCTCTTATATTTTATTATTGTCTTGAATGATCACGAAGATACATTGTTTGACTTATTTCGATAGTTTATTAGTCCGATAATAAAGTGAACGATTTAATCAATAGTTAGCTAAAGGACAAAATCTTTTAAAACTGCTTCTCGGGACCTCATAAAGTTCATATCTTGGCATAACTCGCTTCGCGATTTGAGACCTTTCTCGGACCGATATTTGGCAGCGACTTCATACTTCAAACCTTGAGAGACGCTCATGAAATAATGGTCTTCTCTTCACAATAGGAATTTCTTCACTTGAAGTTTTGAGAGATTCATACTTGGACAACGACTTCTTCATTTTTCTCCAATCATTATTTTGGACTTTGATATACAAGGATCCGCCTCCTTTTATGACTTGGACCTATTTATCCTCATACCTTGCTAGGGTCTTTTCGGATACACTTCTCCATGACTTTTGGGGAGTTTTTGCTTAACGTCGTGTGTCTCGATCCTTCATATTGATTTTTGATAAATGATTCTTCACATCACTTGGGATCTTTAGCAACAAAATATAGCCCTCATGCCTTGTTAGGGCCTTTTCGGACTCGCCAATCTTCGCATCCCGCTTCAATAAGTTATGCCTTGGCTATGAACTCTAATCCATACCGAGTAACTTTTAAACGATCTTGGGCTAGAAGCTAAGTAACTTTTCAAATCGTACAACCTTATTTATTGCAGATAAATTTATTAACAGGCGATGGGAGAATAGGCTCATAATTAACTCACATAAATTCACGAAAGAATACCAAACTTATAATTGACTCTATCATCTCTCGTTCTCCACAGTTTAAAATCTCAAGGAATGAGACTCGTGGATGCTTAGCCTATTAAATCAAAGTTTTGGGTTTTCGAGTCGCCTATAGGATCTTGCAAACTCTTAGACTTTTTCAAGTTTAGAATTCGCATTTTAAAGTTCCCTTGATAAACGACTCTCTAGGATCAATTATAGGAACTTGCGAAAAGTTCTTGTTCTTAACCCGTGAGAGTTAAGACTTTCGCGTTTTATAGCTCCCTATATAAAAGCCTAGCAAAACTTGACTTAAACATGTTAAGGATACTAGCTAGAGTAACTTAGATAAGTAAACTCGGGTTGAGTCAAAAGATTCACAACGTTTGAAAATTAAAACCACTTTATTAAAAATTTATTCTAATAAGGAAAGAAAATAACTATACAAAAGGAAAAACTAATAGGCCAAAATAGATCAAAAATTTTGAAAAATGTCGAAAAATTGATTTTCCGGTTAAAATGAGGACAAATACAAGGAAAAGGCCACTTAACTTCGATAGAAGTCCCCCCTACACTTAATATAAACATTGTCCTCAATGTTTAAGCATGTGGGAGTAAACTCCCCTACACTTAGGACATTGTGCACTTTGTTTAAATCTCGCTAAGGAAAAGAAAACTAAAGAGATTCCTATTTTAATATTGAGAAAATATAAAAGAGTGAATCGAAAAGAGTTTAGGATAGAACCGGGAAAATGAAACACAGAATCACGGGTCGTCAAGAATCATGAAGAGTGGATCATTGAAGCTCGAATCCTTGATTAAGAGAGGAGAGGAGAGGAAATAGCCAACCAACGGGTCTCCCCCCTACACTTATGATAAAGAAAGCTAAAAGATAGATGCATGGGTTGCCTCCCAAGAAGCGCTTGATTTTTGTTAACCGAGTCATGAGCCTGACTCGACCTTGATCATCATAGGAAGAAGCATTATACATATCCACCAGGATCAAAGACATAGTTTTCGTCCATCAAATAGAACAAGCTTAAGGCGAACAAGGCAAGCCAAAGAAGAATAGGCAAGGTTCCCTTAAGAAGTGATGGAGCACGGTGGAAGCAAGTATGGTGAGGTGCAAGCATGTCTTCAATATTTCCAAAGATTTTTCCTTTTATTTCATCAGGTGGATACTAAGATGGCTTAAAGATTTCAATACCGGGGTCGAACACCTTTTCCTTTAAGGGAAAATAGCACTCAGGCTCAGCAGAGTGTGAAAAAGATCCGCGAAGAAGCACAACCTCGTCCTCAGAAGGGGGACAAAGAGGTGTTAACTCATACGTGCTGCGGATATTGGTGTCGACCGGTTTCTTCTCCTTAGAAAGAATGTTCTTCAAATCCAAAGTAGGATCAAGACGATAATCTTTAAAATCATAAGGAGGAGCATCACTCTCATGAGGGAAGTAAGTGTTAAGAAACGTAGAGAAGTCTTCCTCAAATGAGTAATCGCCCAAAGTAGGATCGAGTGATGGCGGAGGATCTTCATCATGTGAAGAATCACTCGAAAGAGTAACGGCCTCATCAAAATCATCGTATGTAGGCAGATCGGGATACTCAGAAGTAAGGTCATCATAATCATCCGAATCTGAGCTAGAATCATCATCATAAGCATCAAAGACCGGTGGAGAATCATAAATGGGTGAAGGTTCCAAATTGGAGAGAGAATCATCCATATCATCTTCAAAAAGTGGATTATCAATGGAAGAATCGAATATAGGATTGTTGTAGACGACAAAATTATCAAGCACATTAATCATATTCACTGATTCTCGGCCTCCAAAGGATTTACTTGTAAGCTTTCCCATTTTAAACACTTGTGCATCATCCCCGACTCTTAAGATTAACTCACCTTCGGCAACATCAACTAGGGCTCGTCCGGTTCTCAAGAATGGCCGACCAAGTATTAAAGGAATACGAGGGTCCATTTCATAATCAACAACGACAAAATCGACCGGGAAAGTAAATGTGCCAACTTTGATGAACACGTCTTCGGCTATACCAACGGGGTAAGCGAGAGTGCGATTTGCAAGTTCGAGAGTCATCTTCGTTGGAGTGAGGTCGGGTAATGATAGTGTTTTCCAAACACTTAAAGGCATCAAATTAATACTGGCCCCAAGATCAGCAAGGGCAGTAAATTCTTCAGTTTTGTTGAAAACGCAAGGCAATACAAAACGACCGGGATCTCCAAGCTTTTCCGGAAGTTCTTTAAGAATAACTGCAGAGCAGTTTTCATTTAAGCGTGTGTTGGCGAGTTCAATCAGCTTCTCATTCTTGTTAAGCAATTCCTTAAATGCTTTAACAAATTTGGGCATGTGGACAAGTGCTTCAAGAAAGCTAATGTTGAAGTTCATATGAGAGATCATCTTCACATAGCGTGTCACTTCAGAGTCATCCTTGGTTAGCATTTTGGTCTTGCCTAAACGAGAGGGATAAGGGATATTGGGTTTGGGTGGTGAAGGTGCAGGTGTAGGTAAAGGTTGAGATGTTGAAGGGTCCTTCCGAGGTACATCGTCATGACGAGGCGAAGGCGGTAATGGTGCACTAATACTAGGTGTAGGAGGAGTAGGGATAAATGGTTGTGGAGGAGGTGTAGATGATGGGGGCGGGATAGGTGGATCGACAATGGTAATTCCACTACGAGTAGTAATAGCACTCACATTTGCTCGCGGATTGGGGACGGTGTTTGAAGGTAGAGAACTCGAAGAAGAAGGTTGAGCGGCGGGCAAGAAACTAGCAAGCATATTCTTCAAATCAGTCGTTTGATTGCTGAAGGAGGATTGGATATTATCTCGAAGCTCGGATCTTATCTCATTCCCTTGCTTTGTGATATCTCCTTTCAGATTGATAATTTGGCTCTGCAGATTCTTGATTTGCTCACCTTGGGTTCTCATGATGGCTTCAACATCCGGGTTAATGGGTGGGGTTTGTTGGGCGGGTGGGTGATAAGGATTAGAAGCTCTTGGTGGGATTTGGTTGCTTCTATTGTAGTTGTTGGAGGGGTTTTGGTTTTGAGGAGAAAAACCGGGGGAAAGGTAGTTGTTTGACCGGTAACTCAGCAGATTTCTATCCCCTTGAGGTCGAGCATGGTAATTTTCCGGTGAATAATTACCATAAGCTGCATACACATTTTCCGGATTTCTTTGAGTTGAAGGACAATCGGTGTATGAGTGAGGACCGCCGCATGTTTCACAAGGATTAGCAACCGCTTTAACTTGTTGTTGTTGTTGGTTTGAAGCGAGAAGCGTGATACTTTTGCTCATTTCAGTCATCATGCGGGTGAGTTCGGTCATATCAGGGTTTGCTGAAGTAAAAGAAACATTGACTCTCGGATTGTTCCTTGAAGAAGCAGAGGAATCCCAGTTTTTGTGGTGAGTAGTCATGTTCTCAATAAGCGCTCTACACTCCTCGGGTCTCCTTTTCATAAATGTGCCACCGGCGGCTGCATTAGTCGTATCACGATCTCGAAAAGTCAATCCGTTGTAGAAAGTATCAATCAATGTGACGGGAAGCATGTTGTGGTTTGGACAACGATCAATCAAGACATTATATCTCTCCCAAGCATCAAAGAGAGACTCATCGGGATCTTGCATGAAACCGCTGATTTGATTGCGAAGGCTCATGACCATAGATGGTGGAAAGTAGCGCGAAAAAAAGCGTTGAGTCATGTCATCCCAAGTATGAATTGAATTCTTCGGGAGACGATCAAACCATTTCTCGGCATGATGTGATAAAGTATGTGGGAAGAGTTGTAGGAGAAGAACATCCATTGTGGCACCGGGCAACTTCATGCTTTGAGTGATTGTAATGAACTTGTCGAGGTGTTTGTTGGCATCATCATCAGGCAATCTACGGAATGGGTTAGTTTGCACTTGCTGAATCATGTGGTGCTTTAACAAAAACTCAGGAGCGTTGATTTGCATCAGTGCAATCGGTCCTCCTCGTCCAAACATGGTAGGTTGACAAAGCTCTTCCATTGTCCGAAGATCGGGCTGTGGAAGAACATTGTTGTTATTATTGAGGTGCGGTGGATGATTATTGTTGTAAACACCTGACATACTTAAATCTTCTCGAGTCTCGGGCTCTTGATAATTAGAAGATCTAGTACGCATACACCTGAAAATGCAAAAGAAAAAGAAACCAAACACAAAGACAATATATATACACAATAAAGATAAAATCTTTTTGGATTTTTGAAATTTTTAATTTTTATATATTTTTTACAATTTTTAATTTTTATGATTTTTTTTTTGCAAGAAAAATAACGCTCACAAGTGAACGGATCCCAAAAAGCAACGCGTCTCTCACAGAAAACCGTTAATCCTTACGAAAAGAGCCGGCAGCGGCGCCATTTGATAACTAGGTTTTTTTTTGCTCAGTTAAATTGTTAAAGTTCTTTGATGTGTGTCTAATCGAATTAATTTCCGGCTTAAAGTATGACTCTATTGTTTTTGGTGAAAAAGAATATTTTGGTTGTTTTTAATATAAAAGTGCGAAACTTTAAAGTAAAAGTGCAATTAAAGTAAATCTAAGTCTAATTAAAATTAAAGACAAGTATTTAAAACGCTTGACTGAAAATTAAAGGACACTAAACGTAAATAACGCAAACTTAAAAGTATCTAAGGTAAACTTAAACGCAACTAAAACTTAAACTAAAGCAAAGCTAAGATAAATCTAAGGCAAAATTAACTTAAAGTGCGACTAAGGAAAAGGCAGGAAAAATAAAGCTTGAAAATAAAAATCAAAGACCAAAACTAAAAAGAACCTGAATACAGCTCATTCGGAATAATCCTTCGTTCGGAACAATCACTCATCAGGAATGTCACCTTCATTTGGAATGATTCTTCTTCGCTCAGAATATTACCAAAATCCTTGATCCGGAACAAATTGATCTGAATATGTCACTTATCCAAAACAATCCTTCGTTCGGAACTTTACTGATTCGGAACTTCTCAAACTTGCCTTGATTCAGAACTTTCTGGTCAACCCTTGGTTCGGAAGTTCTTGAGTTCCGAATGAAACCTTCTTGACTCGGAACTTCTTGATCCGGAACCTTGGTTCGGAACTCTTCCGAGTGAACAAAAAGATGTTGATCCGGAAATTCTTGATCCGGAACTTCTTCCGAATGAAGCACTCTTGACTCGGAACTTTTGGTCCGGAAGTCCTTATTCGGAACTCTTCTGAATGAACTTGATTCGGAACTCTTCCGGATGAACTTGGTTCGGAACTCTTCTGGATGAACAAGATGTTGATCCGGAACTTCTTGATCCAGAACTTCTTCTGAATGAAGCACTCTTGACTCGGAACTTTTGTTCCGAAAGTCCTTATTCGGAACTCTTCCGAATGAACTTGATTCAGAACTCTTCCGGATGAACTTGGTTCGGAACTCTTCCGGATGAACAAGATGTTGATCCGGAACTTCTTGACCCGGAACTTTCGTTCGGAAGTTTTCTGAAGTAGTTGATTCGGAAGTTTTTGGTTCGGAACTTCCAATGTTCCGAATGAGATTGCTTGATTCGGAACTTTTAAAGTTCCGGGTGAAATACTCACTCCTTGGTTAGGAAGACTTCTCAATGAACAAGAGTTGATCCGGAACTTACCTGGGAATTTCAGTAACAGCAAAACAAACAAACCGAAGAACAGGGAAATACAATAACACGAATCTAACCACAAATTTAACCAAAATCAAACACAAGATTAAACTAAACTAGTAACAAAACATTCAATAATCATAAACAGACAATTCAAATCAACAAAACTAACAAATCTAGCCACAATAATCAAAACCCACTTTGATCAAAATAAAGACATGAACATGAACACAAACATAAACATAAAAAATCAAAGATTAAGAAAGGTAGATAAGAGATTAACAAGATAAAGTAAAGATTGACAAGAATTAAATGAAAACTTACTTGAAATTAAAGGAATTTAAGGTGCAAGACAAGGTATTTAAATTTGACAAGTATTTAAAAGACAAGGTAATTAAAAGTGGAAGACTAATTGTCACACTTAGCCAACAAAGAAAAATAATTAACTAGCCTAATCTATATATAGGGGAGGATTAGGAAGCTTCCTCCCCTCCTTCCTTTTCTCTTAATTACAAGATTAAGTCCTTCCTTCTTTAATCTTCTTTTAATTGCACCATTAGTCCTTTATTCTTCTAATCTTCTTTAAACTTGGACTTTAAGGACTTTTGCTCGGGATTTCTTTGAACTCGTCTTTAAATTCTTCAATAAATTAGACTTGAGTTTCTCGACTTTTGATAAACTTCCGTCTTTTGACTTTTTCTTCGATAAATCTTCAGAATTGGTCTTGGACTTCCGTTCTTTTTGCACTCTAGACTTCTTGACTTCGTCTTTTCATTTATTTCTTCAATAAAAGCCCGTGAATGCCCGTGTTTTCTCCACTTTTCACCTTTTCGTCCTAAATCACAACAAAAACACAAACCACGCATAATTCTGACATAAAAGACATAAAATACACGTTTTGGTCCGGTTATTATTGTAATTAAGTGGTAGAAAGGATGGGTGTTTACACACCTATCACATGCCGTATCGTGTGCTGGCATCGTTGGGATTAAGCATCGTCACAATTTGGTCTGTGATACTCTTGCTGACATATGTTACCGTTCAGGGATATCTGTCGGAAAGGAATTTAATATTGGATTAGATGGTGGACCTGATAATGTCCTACGTCCGGCAGATATTTTGTTTTATTCCTGGGACGGAGGTAAAGATGTGTGTGTTGATCTGACTGGTTCTTCTCCTTTGACTCGTACGGAGAAGAATGACTTTGTACCTGGCCGAGCTGTGATTGATGCTGCACAACGTAAACGATGCAAGTATTTGGCTAAGTGTGCAGCTCTCGGATATGGGTTTCTTCCTTTATCATTTTCTTCTTTAGGGGAGTTACAGGAAGATGCAGTTGCGTTGCTGAAGCGGATTCAGAGATTTTCCAAGGCTCAAGACATTGGAGCGCGTGCTGCTGTACATATTTTTCATAGAATAGGTTTTACCATTGCTAAAGGGGTGGGAGCGCAGATAGTATCTCGACTCCCATCCAATTTGTTGTAAATCCCTTTTTGTTTCTAATAAAAGTGATGGTTTATAATAATAATAATAAAAATAATAATAATAAAAATTAAAAATGATAATAATAATAATAATATTAGATGTGTGTGTTGATCTGACTGGGTTCCTCCCCTTTTCATTTTCCTCGCTCGGAGAATTAGAGAAGGATGCAGTTGCCTTACTGAAGCGGATCCGACAGTTCTCTATGACTCAAGACATTGGAGCTCGTGCTGCGGCTCACATATTTAATAGGATAGGATTTGCTATTGCTAGAGGAGTGGGGGCTCAGATAGTATCTCGGCTTCCCACTAACTTTTTGTAAATCTTATTAATATCTAATGAAGTGATGTTAAGATTAAAAAAAAATAAAAAAATAATAATAATAATAATAATAATAATATTTTACTATTATTTTGTTAATATTTAATATTTTTATTATATACTAGTTTATTATTATTATTATTATTATTATTATTATTATTATTATTATTATTTATTTTTTTATATTTAACCATCACTTTATTAGAAACAAGAGATTTACAACAAATTGGATGGGAGTTGAGATACTATCTCCGCTCCCACCCCTTTAGCAATAGCAAAACCTATTCTATGGAAAATATGTACAACAGCGCGCACTCCAATGTCTTGAGCCTTAGAAAATCTTTGGATCCGCTTAAGCAACGCAACTGCATCTCCCTGTAACTCACCTAGAGAAGAAAAAGAGAAAGGAAGAAACCCATATCCGAGAGCTGCACACTTAGCCAAATACTTGCATCGTTTACGTTGTGCAGCATCAATTACAACTCGGCCAGGTACAAAGTCATTCATCCCCGTACGAGTCAAAGGAGAAGAACCAGTCAGATCAACACACACATCTTTACCTCCATCCCAAGAAAAAAAACCAAATATATGCCGGACGTAAGGCATTATCAAGTCCTCCATCTAATCCAATATTAACTTCCTTTCCGACAGATATCCCTGAACCATAACATATATCAGCAAGAGTATTAGGTACCAAATTGTGACGATGCTTAATCCCAACGGTACCAGCACACGATACCGCATGATCCCCAAATATATCCCCATCAAATACTCTCGAGCAAGCTGAACAGGGCTTCAAAACAGAGAACAAGGGAATACCTAGGCGATAACACAAAATACATCGATAAGTCCTCTCATTCATAGTCTGACCCAACCCCGAGATAGGAACCGTCCTAAGTCAATCAGAAGTATGATCCTCCCTCTGAGATGCCCAAAAAGCCATCTGTCGAGTAGATAAAGCGAAAGTGGATTCTACATGTAGGATATGTAAATCTTGCTTATGTTTTAGAGAGAGAAAGAGATAGAGAGATGGTGAGAACACACACACTTAGAGAGAGAAAGTGAAAGAAAAACACTTTTTCACTATGTGTAAAATGAAGAACCACACACCCTCTCCATCTAAGGAGAGGGTTTATATACCAAGCCCATAAGATGGGCTTGGGCTTACATTTGGGCCGGCCTACACATGTTGTAGGCTAGGCTTGGCCTTGTTTGTTTAATAAAGATAAATAACTAAACTACGAGCTATTACATGGACTATTGTTGGAGTGACCGATCCTTCTTAATACGTAAAACGTATTTCCAACAATCTCCCCCTAAGGGAGGTAACTCCAAACAAGGGCATTACCCAAGTTACAATAATAAGATAAACCTAGCATACTATGCTTGTCTTGAGCTCGTAGTATTCGTCTTTCTTTTTCTTTTTCTTTTTAGGTGAACATGCTGATGTGATCTTTGATATCAATCTTGAGCATTAATCTCTTGCCTTGATCTTGTGCATCCATCACTTGTGATCTTCGCCTCTTCGTGACACCATGTCCCACATACTTATACCTTAGTAATTCTTGAAAGCTTCAGAGTTCGATACAGCGGAAGACTTAACTTTCAGGCTTTCTTGAATTAGATGAGGTATTAAGTGCATAGAGTATAAGCATGCGGGGAAGACTTCTTCTCGGATTCCGCAACGCCACCGTCTTCAAATGCCGCAACATAAGTAGACACGAACGAAATGGCTTTGAACATTTCATTCTAATAGCATTTTACCTCCGGTCGGTGAAGACCGTTGGACGATATAAAATATCGTACTCGTGGCAGGTAGATTTAATTAAAAATCTCCTTGACAAGATTTCGCGGGTAGACCCATTCTTTTTACTCGACCGTCCAAAGCTGACTGCGAACGTAAAGAGTGAATCATTTGGATAAGATTATCCGCATGATTGAAGCCGTCAATTCTGATTCCTGGAACAAGTTTGATTCATTAAAGAATCGCACCATCGTTGCTTTCCAGTTGTCACGAGCTTGATTCATATTGAATCTTGCAAGTTACCTACCAAGTGCTGTTTGAGGTTAACACTAGAAGGATTTCCACTCATCACTGTGAACACTAAGGTATCACTCTGAGTGTTCTGACAAGATCACTAAAATATTGCGTAGAGACCTGGAACGTGTTTAAATTCAATTAAGAATTAAACCACTGTTGCTTTCCAGTTATCACAAGTTTGATTCATAAAGAATCGCACAAGTCACCTACCATGAGCTTTTTGATATTCGCTCAAGAAGGATTTCCATCTTCATTGTAAATACTTTCGTATTACTCGGATGTTCAGGCAAGATCATGAAGATTTTCTGTAGGACTCTTAAAATCTTTCTTACTTTTCACAGTGTGTGAAGAAGCAAGGAAATATGAAAGTATGTCTTAATGAGATATTTGATGATCTCAAATGGCTCTAGACTCGATCGTGCATTTTGGATTTTAGTGATCGGAGGCTGGAGAGGAGTGCCACCATTTCAATACCAATTTATTCAGAGTGAATAAATCAATAGATAACGTGTTGTCTCCGTGTGATTAAAACAAATATCTTTTAAGAGATATCTGAGTTAGCTGGGATGGGTTGTGCATTGCATCACTGGGTCCATGATGTCTATCTTCAATATCGAGCATCATTAAAATGATCTCAATAGCATATGTGTTGACCCGGTTTCTGCCTAAAGTTGTAAGGTGGGCTTCTTTCTTTACACCCTTTATCTTTACAATTCTTTTTCATTCTTCAACCCCTTCAATGCTTACCAATACGTCATAACTAGCACCTTGTTGTGATTGTTCCAGTGCTAACTTAAGTACTTGGTCGGCATTCAGCTACGTTCACAATCTTTCTCCATCTTTCCTAAGGACTACTATTTCTAGCTATGGAATGTCCTTGGGAAGATTCCTCTGGTTTTAGAAGAATCATAGAACTTAACCTATCCTACCATCCTTATGTCACCACAATCTTCATCGTCGTGAAATAAATGGGTTTTGGGTAAGTATATGTCACCATGAAAATCCATTTTGATATGCAAATCCGTTTTGCTCCCTCTTAACATATGCCACGATATTCGAAAACATTTCGCATATGTCGGGATGAGCCAACACATTAAGTCAAACCATTTGTGATAATATCCCATATTAAATCACATTTTCTCCCCCATATTAAAAATATTAACCCAATCGATGTTTTTAATATCAATTGATTTAATGGAGTTTTAACAAAGGTTTTGGGAAGAAAAATGCAAATCCATTTTATCTTCATGATATCAAACGTATGAGATATGATACCGATTTGTAACATGATCACATATTCACCATATTAGAAAAGAATTGACAAGGTTGGACCTGATAGATGAGAACATCATATGATAAGATCAAATGGTTCTTGTCAGCATATGTTGGTCGCCTCGTCATGTCCGTCATCTCTTGACACCACATGTACGATTGGTATTGTAGTCTTGACACCAACTTGTGAACTTGGCACGTTCGGCATTGAAGATTCTGAATGCTTGACAATTGCTCCCCTCAATTTTTGACCTGTGTTCTATTGAAAGAGCTGTATTCGTCGTTTGAGTAGTCGCATCGTCGAGTATGTAGATACCAATTGTAGATTGCTATGGTTGGAGAGATGATAGCTTCATAAAAACAAGACTTCTCTTGTTTTAACAAATAAATGCACTGAAACGTACATAGATTTGTGTTAGACCAAGTTATAAAGTAAACTTGATCCCTTACAAGGTTTTAAAGTAAACCTTGCCCGAGAAAAGTGATGAGATGGCATTTATACATGATCTTATCGTTCTTTTCGGGTTTTAAATGCATAAAAATGTCATAAAATACCATATATATGCTTGTGTTTGTTTACTTGTGTATTTTAGGTATGGATATCGTGAAAAAGACAAAAGATCATAAGTTGCAAGGAAAAACGGACACGAGAAACAAAGCCGTACAAAGAACCGGGCCCTAATCATGGAAAACTCAACAAATACCCTTGCAGACTTGAAGACATACAAGATTGATCCTCATTTATTGAAGAAATGACACTTAAACCCCTTGTATATTAATAATTACAAGTTTGGTCCCTTAAGTTTGTCAAAATTACACAAAAGGTCCTTCAACTTTGAAGAAATGGCAAGATTAGTCCCTCAACAATTCCAAATTGTCAATTATGGTCCCTCATCAAGTCAAAGATACATTGAAGACCTTTGAAGATCAAGAATGTCCAAGATCAGTCCTTCAAATATGCAAAAGTGGCAAAAATAACCCTTATTAACCCTTTTGAAAAGTTGTGTGCCAAAACTGCCAAAGTGTGAAAGATAAATACAAAGGGAATACGTTTTTGTGGCTGAAAAACTTGTTTTACCAAAATTTCCAAAACACAAGGGCTAAATGTGTGCATTTGAAACATTCAAACAAGAAATGCGCCAAAAAACTCCACTTCCCCCAAAAACGGATCAAAGTTACTACTATTCACCCTCTTCACCCCCAGAAATTACTCACTTAAAACAAAGGGTAAATTTCAATTACCCTGGCACATGTGTGATTCACACATGCAGAAACACATCCCACACACAAAACCCTCACTCCCACTACTCCTTGGACCCCACACTCAACCTCCTCAACCAATGAAAATGCAACTTAGCCTCCAAGCAATCTGACGTGTCCAAATCAACAGCCTAGGATCACTGCTTCATATCAAAGCTACTTTAAACGGTTTGGATGCATTTGGACAACTCATTCCATCAAAACGTCTAGAAGGACTTAAGGCATTTAGGGAATTTCACTTCTAGGGTTTGTGAATAGTGCTAGCCTTGGCATTTGCCTATATAAAGACTCCTCAACCTGTGAGAGAGCTTTGTTCCAGTTTTAGGCTATTATCTTTGTAATTCCTTTTTAAGTTTAAATAAAGTTTGAATTTCTGAAATTTTGAATTCTCTTTTTGATTTGATTAAAAGTTTGGTGTTTGAGTAGCCTAATTCTGAGTTCCATTTGATTGATTAGACCTTCCTTAATCTTGTGGTTAAGGCACGTCTAGGTTTGAAAGGTTTTCAAGGTTCAAAGGCCTTGAAATCCTTGTTTCTGATTTTGGCTTATTTTGTCTACTAACCCTTAGCCATAAGCCTTGAGCTCCTTCAAGCTTGTTGACACCAAGCCTGGGAAGAGTTCTAAGCCTTTGGTTGAGTTTGTTTGCTGCTTGTGTTGAAGACATTTCATAATCAAATCCTTGTTCTGCTTGGAACATCAGCAGGCTTTGATCTCCTTCATTGAAGTACCTTGGTCTTGTTCTAGTTGTTAAACAAGGTCCAAGGAGCATAGCTGGCCTTCCTAGGATGTTGTGGAAGGCAGGTATAATCCCTTGATTAAAATTCCTCTCAAAATTTCATGTTTATGACTGTTTTTGATTTGGTGCTTTGATTTTGATTATTTTTGTTTGTGCTTGTAATTTTTGGGTTGGATTGTGTTAGTTGCTATCTAGTGAGTGTATTTGATCATTAAAATCAGTAGGTTATTAGAAGAAATCATAAGTTTCTTTGTGAAGTGGTAGATTAAGGAGTGTTTGGGTCTACTGCTTGAGTTGGATTTGTGGTTTGCTAAGTGCTTGTTTTGTGTAAGCAAGTGTTGGTATCTGTTTGTTAGGTGCTATTGTTCATATGTTTACAGGTTTGAGGGTTTTGAACACATAGATTCATAGATTAGCTATAAAATCTTAAATACTTGGTAAAATTGGCTAGGATTTTGAGGACACCTAGATCTAAGCTTAGGCTAGGGCTAACAAGTGCTAAACCTTAGTTAATCACACCAGGGAAGAAGGATTTGAGGCTTGAAAATTGGATCAAGTGTCAAATAGATCAGCAAAACTTGTCTGCATATTGTTCATTGTTCATCAGAAACTTTGTGTGCTTTGATCTTGTTATTTACTTTGATTCAGTGTTTGATTCTTGTTGCTTTGTGTTTATTCTTAGTTTATATAGCTTGTGTATGCATCCTGTTAAGTTTGGTTGGCTTATTCAGTCTAAATCTGCTTATTAAGTGCTTAACTGCTTATTTCCATATCTGGTGCATATCTGGCAACTGTTTGGCTTATTATGGCTTATTGTGTGAACCAAATTGTGATTTTCTTGTTGCTATTGACTCCTTGTGGTTCAATAGTCAAATAAGTTTGGTCAAATTGTGATCACAAGGGTGCCTTTGTTTCCAATTGAATCCAACTAGAACTCTCAAATAAGCTTGGTCAAATAGTCAAAGCAGTGGGAACTCCTTTCCCCTACTAGTTGCCACTGATAGTGTAAAATTGGGTTCAGCTTATCAATAAGCTATAATAGCTTATTTTAACCAGCAACAACTTTGTTTTTGTAATAGGTGCTCATATTTTGACCCATTTGTTCATACTGGAGCATTTGGTGGGTTGACTTTAGGGTTTGACTAGAAAACCAACTTCATTGACTTTTTCATTAGTTCATTTGTGCTTATTCTGGCTTATTGGTTGTGCTTATTGGATTTTTGTTGATTGATTTGGCTTATTGAGTCCATTTGAAATCTTTTGCAAGTTGAATCAAGTCCTGAGGTGCCTTATTTCTCAAACCCGACTATTTTGTCGTTTTGTGAAATAATACCTTGCTTATTTCTGGCTTATTGAGTGAGCTTTTTCAAAATTTCTTTTTACAGATCTCATAAGCATCCCAAAAGAAGGTTGTGTGTCAAATTAGAGCTTATGGCATTAGCTTATGGCTTAATGGGCTGAAAAGCCCAATAAGAATAAGCCGAGTGTTAAATAAGCTGTGATAAGCTCATATTCAGCTTTTGGGCCTTAAGAGTTTTGTTCTTAGAATTGAATTTTGAGTTAGATAGGGCTTTTCCAAGTCAATTGGGCCAAGTTTGACTTTTTGGGCCCAAAAGCCCAATTGTGTTGACTGTTTTTGGTTTTGGCCCATTTGAGGGCCCAATAGGGGTATTTTGGTAATTTCACTTTGATTTTCTGATTATTTAGGTTAAAATAAACTAGTTTGCAAGTTTCTAGAATTTTTTTTTGGATTTTTAATATTATTTTATTATTATTTTTATTATTATTTTTAAATTTTCACTTTTTCCAACTTTTTATATTTTTCTTAGGTTTAAAACATTAAAATAAGAATTTAGCAACTTTTAGAATAATTTTATCTCTTTTAGATTAATTTTTATAATTATTTTAAGTTTTAATAGTTTTTAAATCATTTTAAATAGTTTTTATTAGTTTAAAAATTTCTAAAAATAGTTTTTAATCTTTTTAGGTCATTTTAAAGGTTTACCAATTGAAAAATCTTTATTTGGGCTTTTTGATAATTTATTTGATTTTTAGAGCTTTAATTAGCATTTAAAAATTGAATATTTAATTATTTAAAAGGTTTGAAAAAGTTTTGATCATTGGTAAACTCTTAGTTTATTTATTTTGATTTTTGGTGAATTTTTGGTAATTTTTAGAAATAATTTTTATTTTTGTGGTTTTTAAGGTTCTACGTTTTAACTTTCTAGTAGTATTAATTTTTATTTTTTACGTCTTCGTCATCTTCTTTTCTCATCCCCTTCTAAACCAAATATTAATCTCAAATCTTTCACATCTTAGTCACACACATATACCTCCTTGGGAAACGAACTTTGAATTCATAAGGGTCATTAGTGTTTGATTTTCCTAAATCATCACTCGATACTTACCGCTTTTACGCCTTTTCCCTAAAAGGTCGTATTTTACCACAATAATTTTGGCGCCGCTGACTGCGAGGTGTGTCGTGATTAATTTGTATTGTTGTTCTTAATATTAACCATAAATAGTATTTGTGTTAGTAGAACTCTACTAATACGTATTATCGGTTTTCTTGGTTTTTCTTGTTAAAATATTATTACTATATTGTATTAAGTATCACAATAAATTCACAATATCTCCAAAAGTGTGAAAACACAACCTTAATTGGGATTTCATCACTCAATGATTGTATTCGAATCTCAAACAAAAAGAAAAAGGCAAAAATAGATAAATACTTTCGTGAAGCTCGATTTTGAAGAATACAAACTATAAGGTGGGTATAAGGCGGGTATTATAAAGTATACCCTAAGGAAAAAGACTCTTAAGTGCTTCGCCGCCTCGTTTCCCCGCTTGCTTGTGAGTATTTTGAGAATGAAGGCTAATCGAGGGTTTTGCCGCCCAAAGTATTATTACGTATAGTATATTTGCTTGGTTTCTTTGTGATTAAAACCTCTTGAACAATTTGGTTTTCACCAAAGTTCTAAAGTCATTCGAAGGCGTTCACTCCACGTGATTGTTTTCATTCCTTTGAGGCTTCTTTAATCAAGAGTTTGATTCGAGGAGAGATTTTGTAGATTGTTGTCTACGAAGATACACCAAAATCAAAAAAATTAAATATCATCAAAAACACAAAAAAATTGAAAATTCACAAAACACCCAAAAAGAATCTTCTTTGCTCACCTCCCATTCTTCGTGAAGTTTATGATCACTCGTAATCAAGCAAAACGAGCTCGTAAACGACTTCAAAAGCAAGCCGATCAAGAGACGTTGATTGTAGAAGAACCTCCAATTGTTGAACCTATTGTAGAACAAGAAGTCGTCATGGCTAATCGTACTATGATGGAGTTGCTACAAGCACCCACCGAGGGTTTTGGAGAGGCTATTGTGATTCCCGCCATCCTTGCGGAGAATTTCGAGATTAAGACGGGTTTAATGTCGATGTTGCAAGCAAATAAGTTTAGAGGTCATGACAAAGACAACCCGCATTACCACATTAGGAATTTTAACCGTCTCACCGCCACTAGCAAGTTTAAGGATGTTCCACATGACGCCATTAAGATGATGTTGTTTCCATACTCGTTAGATGGACCCGCAAAAATTTGGCTTGAGAAATAACCGCCAAATTCGATTTTGACATGGGCTGATCTCGTTTCAAAGTTTGTGAACAAGTTTTTTCCACCATCTAAAACAACATATTTGAAAAATGAGATTTCACGATTTGTGCAAAGAAATAATGAAAGTTTTTCAATGGCATGGGAACGATTTAAAGAAATGTTACATGAATGTCCACACCATGATTTTTCGGAATTGCATCAAATTGATACTTTTTATAATGGGCTTAATGATCATGAACGAGATTATTTGAATGCCGCCGCGGGTGGTAATTTTTTGTGCAAGACGACAAATGAGGCTTTACAGATCATCGAGAATAGATCTAAGGTTTATAGCCCTCGTAACACACCGAGTGTTGCCAATTTGGGTTCGTCATCATCTTCACAATCGTCTCGTAGCATTAATGCCTTACATGATGAAGCTAATGAGGAAAATCGGTTTTTTGATAGATTTTCTAATCTAATGTCCCATTGGAAAGCTCAAGAAGCTTCTAATTCCGCTTCGGTTAAAGCGGTTGCTAAGAGTTGTTTATCTTGTGGTGGAGCTCATGATCTTTCCGAGTGCATTACCGCGGATGGTAACACTTCGAGTGCTTATGTAGCAACGGGAACTTATAACCAAAACGGTCAAGGTTCCCGCCAAAATCAAGCTCCACCAAACCAAAATGTTAATAATTATCGAAACAACAACCAAGGTAATTACCAAGGCAACACACGTAACTACAACAAAGGGAATTATCAAAATGGGAATGGACAAATTTCTAATCAAAACCAAAACCGTGATTTTCAAAACACTACACAAGGTTTTAAAAATGCTCACACTAAAAATTTGCAAGGAGAATTTTTGGATTATGCTAAAGCAAATGATGCTAAATTTGATAACATGCAACGTGAGATGATTAGCTTAAGATCCGAGTTGAAAAACGAGCTTAAAAATGAACTTGCCAACGAACTTAAAACTCATGCAAACAAAATGGAAGGAAATGTCCAACGTCTTCAACAAAATCAACAAAAGATGGAATTAGGACAACATGAGATTAAGCAAGAGTTATTAAAAGCGGATGCTAGGCAATCAAAATTTGAGGACCGAATGGCTAAGATGTTTGAAGCAATCATGTGTAAACCCTCTTCCTCGGGTGGTCTTCCTAGTGATACCATTGCAAACCCGAAGGGAGAAATGAAGGTTATTACTACACGAAGTGGTAAAACTTTCAAGGAACCAATCTCTCGTCCAGGTACTTCTACGGAGAAGGAAATCGAGAAAGAACCCGAGGTGATGGTCGAAAAGGAGCACATTACAATCCCACGAAGTACCGCTCATACCACATCTACGGTTGAACCAATACCAATTGTGGAACCCGAGTTTCCAAGACCGTTGCCTAATGACCAACCCACACCACCCTTACCCTACCCTTCGAGATGAAACAAAGAGAAGTTGCAAGAACGTAACAAACAACAAATCGAGCTTTTTATAAAAATGTTTCAACAAGTGCATTTTGATGTGAGTTTAGCCGACGCGTTGTTGTATATGCCTCGTTTCGCTTCCACTTTTAAAAGTATGATGAGCGATAAGGAAAAGCTTTCAAAGCTTGCTAATTGTTATTCGGTTTATCTTAACCGCATACCAGAAAAAGTTGGTGATCCCGGAAAGTTTCTCATTCCTTGTGACATAAAAGAAATGAAAGAATGCCTCGCCTTGGCCGATCTTGGTGCGAGCATTAATTTGATGCCATTTTCCATTTGGAAATCGCTTTCGCTTCCGGCTCTCATTCCTTCGAACATGTCCATCGAGATGGCCGATCATTCTACGATTATGGCATGTGGAGTAGCCGAAGATGTTTTCGTGAAAGTGGGGAATTTCTACTATCCCGTTGATTTTATAGTAGTTGACATCCCCGCGGATCCTCAAGTTCCTCTAATTTTAGGTCGTTCATTTTTAGACACTTCGAGATCGCTTATCGATGTTCATGCGAGAACTATCACTTTGAGATTCAACGAAGAGGAACTTGTTATAAACTCTACTCAAAACTCAAAACCTTCTCATGTTTATGCAATTGCTACCATCAATCACATTGACATCGTTGATGTGGTTTGCGATGAGTTTTCATAAGAAGTGTTAGGTTTTTCCGATAGCTCGTCAAGTGGCAATCCCACTATTTTGGATCCGATTCTTGCTAATTCCACACCAAATCTCACTCCATTCCAAGGAGGCGATCTCACTTCAAATGAAATCGACAATGAAGATGAGGTGTTGATTAGTGATGAAATTTCTATTCCACCATTTCTTCCGCCGATGGAAGTTATGAGTGTTGAACCAAAATATTCAATCGAGGAAACACCTATCCTTGAATTGAAAGATCTTCCTTCTCACCTTGAATACGCATTCTTGGAAGGTGATGACAAGTTGCCGGTTATTATTGCAAGAGGTCTTGCTAATAATGAAAAAACCGAACTCTTGAAAGTTTTTAAGGCTCATAAAGGGGCAATTGCGTGGAAAATATCCGACATTAAGGGTATTGACCCAAAATTTTGTACTCACAAGATTTTAATGGAGGAGGACTACAAACCCGCAATTCAAAGTCAAAGAAGGGTGAATCCCAAAATTCACGATATCATTAAAAAGGAGGTCCTTAAACTCCTTGACGCGAGAATGATTTATCCTATATCCGATAGCCCATGGGTGAGCCCAATCCATTGTGTCCCTAAAAGGGAGGAATGACCATTGTGCCTAATGAAAACAACGAGTTAATTCCCACTCGTGTTGTGACAGGTTGGAGGGTGTGTATTGACTACCGAAAGTTAAATGACGCCACTCGTAAAGACCACTTTCCTTTGCCCTTCATGGATCAAATGTTGGAGCGACTTGCGGGAAATGAATTCTATTGCTTTTTAGATGGTTTTTCCGGTTACTTTCAAATCCCTATCGACCCTCGTGATCAAGAGAAGACTACGTTTACGTGTCCTTATGGAACGTTCGCTTATCGTAGGATGCCTTTCGTACTTTGTAATGCACCCGGTACGTTTCAACTGTGTATGATGGCGATTTTTCACGATATGATCGAGAAGTCGATGGAAGTGTTTATGGATGACTTCTCGGTGTTTGGCAATTCGTTCACGTCATGTTTATCTAATCTCGAGCAAATGTTAAAACGTTGTGAAGAAACCAATCTTGTGCTTAATTGGGAAAAATGTCATTTTATGTGTAAACAAGGAATCGTCTTAGGACATAAGGTGTCGAAAGCGGGGATTGAGGTCGATAAAGCTAAGGTAGACGTCATCGCCAAGTTACCTCATCCCAAAACCGTTAAGGGAGTTAGGAGTTTCCTAGGCCACGCGGGCTTTTATCGTCGTTTCATCAAGGACTTTTCGAAAATCTCTCGACCTATGACACACCTTCTCGAGAAGGATGCTCCTTTTTACTTCAATGAGGATTGTGTTAAGGCTTTCGAAACTCTAAAAAGGAAACTTACCAAAGCTCCCATTCTTGTTGCTCCTAATTGGGAATTACCCTTTGAAATCATGTGCGATGCAAGTGATTATGCTATAGGGGCCGTCTTAGGGCAACATTATGACAAGCATTTCCGTCCTATCCACTATGCTAGTAAGACGATGACCGAGGCTCAATTAAAGTACACCACAAAGGAAAAGGAATTCCTTGTCGTGGTCTATGCTTTTGAGAAATTCCGACCTTATCTCGTCTTAACTAAAAGCATCGTGTATACCGACCATTCGGCTATCAAGTATCTCTTAGCTAAGCAAGATGCTAAGCCGAGATTGCTTCGTTGGATGCTCCTCCTCCAAGAATTTGAGGTCACCGTGCTTGACAAAAAAGGAGCCGAGAATCTAGCGGCCGATCATCTCTCTCGTCTAGAAGATCCTCACAAAGATGTTTTCGAGAACAAGGAAATCACCGAAACATTTCCTCTTGAGACTCTCGGTGTAGTGAATTCTAAATACACCACCCCATGGTTTGCCGACATTGCAAATTACCATGCGGGCAATTTCATAATCAAGGGTATGACGACACAACAAAAACGAAAATTCTTTCGTGACGTCAAGTTCTATTTTTGGGACGACCCTTATCTCTTTCGGGTTTGTACGGATCAACTCGTTCGACGTTGTGTTTTTGGTGCCGAAGCTTCTAACATCATTAGAGCTTGTCACGAGGGACCCACGGGTGGTCACCACGGTGCTAATCTCATGGCTAAGAAAGTGTTCGATGCCGGTTTCTTTTGGCCTTCTATCTATCGTGATGCACACGCACTTGTGAAGTCGTGTGATTCGTGCCAACGTCAAGGAAAATCATCTCAACGTGATGAAATGCCGCAAAACATAATTCAAGTGTGTGAGATTTTCGACATATGGGG
Source organism: Glebionis coronaria (assembly GCA_025667525.1). NCBI lineage: Eukaryota > Viridiplantae > Streptophyta > Magnoliopsida > Asterales > Asteraceae > Glebionis > Glebionis coronaria. The sequence goes on along the minus strand of CM046879.1, from coordinate 187,808,673 downwards.
AATAGACTTTATGGGGCCGTTCCCATCGTCTCATGGCAACAAATATATCCTCGTCGCGGTTGACTACCTTTCTAAGTGGGTGGAAGCTAAGGCTTTGCCTACTAATGATGCTCGTGTGGTAGTGAAGTTTTTGAAGCAATTATTCTCTCGGTTCGGAACCCCTCGTGCTATTATAAGCGATTGTGGAACCCATTTTTGTAATGACCAATTCGAAAAGGTTCTAAAGAAATATGGAGTTACTCATCGTCTTTCTACGGCTTATCACCCGCAAACGAGTGGATAAGTCGAGGTTTCGAACCGAGCTTTGAAGAGGATTTTATAGAGGTCAATTGGAGAAAACCGTGCTTCATGGTCCGACAAACTCGATGACGCTTTATGGGCCTTTAGGACCGCTTATAAGACACCTATCGGTTGCACTCCTTATAAGTTAGTCTATGGGAAGAATTGTCATTTGCCCATTGAGTTGGAGCACAAGGCATATTGGGCCCTTAAGCATGCAAATTTTGACTTGAAGACCGCGGGAGATCACCGGAAAATACAATTAAATGAATTGGATGAATTAAGAGATAATGCTTATGAAAATTCATTAATTTTTAAAGAAAAGACTAAAAAGTTTCATGATTAAAAGATTAAAAACCGGGTTTTTAACGTTGGTGATCAAGTGTTGCTTTTTAACTCTCGTCTTAAGATATTTTCCGGGAAATTGAAATCTCGTTGGTCGGGTCCGTTCACCATTACTCAAGTATTTCCTTATGGGACCATTGAGCTAGCTCAAGATGATGGTCCTAATTTCAAGGGGAATGGACATAGGCTTAAGCACTACTTTGGTGGGGAAATTCCTTCAATGGTTGCCCTCGACCAAGTCACCTTCCCCAATGATAATTAGCATTGAGGGGATCGAGTCGAGCTCATGACTCGGTAATCAAAAACGAGGTGCCTCGTGGGGGAGATCCCATGCTTATCCTTTATGCTCACTATTCACTAATAAGGGGACTTGTACCCATTTAACTCGTTGTCTCGTGGTCGTTTGTGATTGTGTTATCTAGATCATCATCATCTACGATTGAAGACTCTCGTGTTCGTTTACGTGAGCCTCCATCGTTTGCTTGAAGAAGTTTTTCACGAATCCATGACATATCCTTTATTGTTATAACAATTATCTTTTAGCACACTTAATAAACGGCTTTAGATATATTGTTGATCACCCTTTCCATGCTAGATCCTAAGCATTCGATTCTTCGTCTCTAGTATGGAGGTGCTCCACCCTTAGACTCGAAACATTGAGGACAATGTTTACTTTTAGTATGGGGGGGGGGGGGGGGTGAATAGATACTTGCTTTGCTACGCCCTCATGCTTTCCAACTTTCAATGTTTTGTTTTGCTAATAAGGCTAAAAATGGCCAAATTTTAAAATTTTTCTTAGTTTTCATAAGTGTTTTTAAGACACGAATGTATATTTTCCGTTGGGTAGAATAAGAGTTAATTTTTGACTTGATGGGCATTTGGAGCCATTTACATTCCTTAACCCGCTCAATTCAAGTTTTGCTAGACTTTTATATAGGGAGCTTTAAAACGTGAAAGTCTTAATTCATACGGGTTAAGAACAAGAACTTTTCGCAAGTTCCTATAAATGATCCTAGAAAGTCACTTATCAAGGGAACTATAAAACGCATTCTCTAAACTTGAAAAAGTCCAAAAAAGTGCAAGATCCTATAGGTGGCTTGAAAACCCAAAACTTTGATTTGATATAGTCTTAATGAAAGCTAATCCAAATTTGGCTTAATTTTGACTTGCATGGCTAAGTATTCACGAGTCTCTTTAATTAGAGGTCTTTATATAGTGAAGAAGGAGAAATGATAGAGTTAGACAAGTGATCATGCTAAACGTAGAACATGAAAGTGTTCTTTCAAAAACTCATATGTTTTTAATTGTGGCTTTTTCTTCCCATAAGATCAATGCATTAGGAATAAATCATAATTACAAAAAGTAAGGTCGTACGATTTAAAAGGTTACTTAGCCTCTAGCGCAAGATCGTTTAAAAGTTGCTCAGGGTTGAATAGAGTTCATAGCCAAGGCATAACTTATTGAAGCGGGATGCGAAGATTGGCGATTATCCAAAAAGGCCCTAACAAGGCATGAGGAGCTCTATTTTTGCTAAAGATCCAAAGATGATGTGAAGTATCATTGTTCCTAAATCAATATGAAGGATCGAGACACACGACGAAAAGCAATTACTCCCCTAAAGATCATGGAGAAAGTCTATCCAAAAAGACCCTAACAAGGTATGAGGATAAATATATCCAAGTCCGAAAAGGAGGCGGATCGTTGTATATCAAAATCCAAAGTAAAGATTGAAGAAAAATGATGAAGTCGTGGTCCAAATATGAAGAATCTCTCAAAAACGTCAAGTGAAGAAATTCCAAATATATGAAGAGAAGACCATAATTTCGAGAACGTCTTCCAAAGATTTGAAGTATGAAGTACATGCCAAATATCGGTCCGAGAAAGGTCTCAAATCGTGAAACGAGTTATGCCAAGATATGAACTTAAGGAGATACACGAGAAGCCGTTTTAAAAGATTTTGTCCTTCGGCTAACTATTGATCAAATCGTGCTACTTTGCTTTCGGACTAATAACTACTCAAATAAGTCAATATGAATCACTTGTGATCCATGACAAATAGATAAAAAATGCTAGTAACCCATTTTCTTTTTATAATAACTAGGATTGCGGGGAGAAAAAGTATTACACAATTTGGACGTATGAGTAGTGTTAGCATTGTGACTTGTACCAACAATGATCTCGTTTTTACACTTAGCATGGAATGTATGACAATCAAGGATGACGAAGTTTACTCTAAGGGACATTTACTTGTTTCTATTCTTTGACCCTAAAAGTCACTTTTTGTGATGAAAATCATACATTATGTCTTTACACATCTTCGTAATATGTTGCAAGTCTTTTACTTTTCAATAAAGGTTAATAAATTGAACTTTGGTGATGCTTAGATACTTTATTCTAGCATTGCGTGAGGGCACGGCAATGGCTTAGTATGGGGGAGTGATGAGATGGCATTTATACATGATCTCATCGTTCTTTTCGGGTTTTAAATGCTTAAAAATGTTATAAAATACCATATATATATGCTTGTGTTTGTTTACTTGTGTATTTTAGGTATGGATATCTTGAAAAAGACAAAATATCACAAGTTACAAGGAAAAACGGACACGAGAAACAAAGCCGTACAAAGAACCGGGCCCTAATCATGGAAAACTCAACAAATACCCTTGAAGACTTGAAGACATACAAGATTGATCCTCATTTATTGAAGAAATGACACTTAAAACCCTTGTATATTAATAATTACAAGTTTGGTCCCTTAAGTTTGTCAAAATTACACAAAAGGTCCTTCAACTTTGAAGAAATGGCAAGATTAGTCCCTGAACAATTCCAAATTGTCAATTATGGTCCCTCATCAAGCCAAAGATACATTAAAGACCTTTGAAGATCAAGAATGTCCAAGATCAGTCCTTCAAATATGCAAAAGTGGCAAAAATAACCCTTATTAACCCTTTTGAAAAGTTGTGTGCCAAAACTGCCAAAGTGTGAAAGATAAATACAAAGGGAATACGTTTTTGTGGCTGAAAAACTTGTTTTACCAAAATTTCCAAAACACAAGGGCTAAATGTGTGCATTTGAAACATTCAAACAACAAATGCGCCAAACAACTCCAATTCCCCCAAAAACGGATCAAAGTTACTACTATTCACCCTCTTCACCCCCAGAAATTACTCACTTAAAACAAAGGGTAAATTTCAATTACCCTGGCACATGTGTGATTCACACATGCAGAAACACATCCCACACACAAAACCCTCACTCCCACTACTCCTTGGACCCCACACTCAACCTCCTCAACCAATGAAAATGCAACTTAGCCTCCAAGCAATCTGACGTGTCCAAATCAACAGCCTAGGATCACTGCTTCATATCAAAGCTACTTTAAACGGTTTGGATGCATTTGGACAACTCATTCCATCAAAACGTCTAGAAGGACTTAGGGCATTTAGGGAATTTCACTTCTAGGGTTTGTGAATAGTGCTAGCCTTGGCATTTGCCTATATAAAGACTCCTCAACCTGTGAGAGAGCTTTGTTCCAGTTTTAGGCTATTATCTTTGTAATTCCTTTTTAAGTTTAAATAAAATTTGAATTTCTGAAATTTTGAATTCTCTTTTTGATTTGATTAAAAGTTTGGTGTTTGAGTAGCCTAATTCTGAGTTCCATTTGATTGATTAGACCTTCCTTAATCTTGTGGTTAAGGCACATCTAGGTTTGAAAGGTTTTCAAGGTTCAAAGGCCTTGAAATCCTTGTTTCTGATTTTGGCTTATTTTGTCTACTAACCCTTAGCCATAACCCTTTTGCTCCTTCAAGCTTGTTGACACCAAGCCTGGGAAGAGTTCTAAGCCTTTGGTTGAGTTTGTTTGCTGCTTGTGTTGAAGACATTTCATAATCAAAGCCTTGTTCTGCTTCGAACATCAGCAGGCTTTGATCTCCTTCATTGAATTACCTTGGTCTTGTTCTAGTTGTTGAACAAGGTCCAAGGAGCATAGCTGGCCTTCCTAGGATGTTGTGGAAGGCAGGTATAATCCCTTGATTAAAATTCCTCTCAAAATTTCATGTTTATGACTGTTTTTGATTTGGTTCTTTGATTTTGAGTATTTGTGTTTGTGCTGGTAATTTTTGGGTTGGATTGTGTTAGTTGCTATCTAGTGAGTGTATTTGATCATTAAAATCAGTAGGTTATTAGAAGAAATCATAAGTTTCTTTGTGAAGTGGTAGATTAAGGAGTGTTTGGGTCTACTGCTTGAGTTGGATTTGTGGTTTGCTAAGTGCTTGTTTTGTGTAAGCAAGTGTTGGTATCTGTTTGTTAGGTGCTATTGTTCATATGTTTGCAGGTTTGAGGGTTTTGAACACATAGATTCATAGATTAGCTATAAAATCTTAAATACTTGGTAAAATTGGCTAGGATTTTGAGGACACCTAGATCTAAGCTTAGGCTAGGGCTAACAAGTGCTAAACCTTAGTTAATCACACCAGGGAAGAAGGATTTGAGGCTTGAAAATTGGATCAAGTGTCAAATAGATCAGCAAAACTTGTCTGCATATTGTTCATTGTTCATCAGAAACTTTGTGTGCTTTGATCTTGTTATTTACTTTGATTCAGTGTTTGATTCTTGTTGCTTTGTGTTTATTCTTAGTTTATATAGCTTGTGTATGCATCCTGTTAAGTTTGGTTGACTTATTCAGTCTAAATCTGCTTATTAAGTGCTTAACTGCTTATTTCCATATCTGGTGCATATCTGGCAACTGTTTGGCTTATTGTGTGAACCAAATTGTGATTTTCTTGTTGCTATTGACTCCTTGTGGTTCACTGATCACAAGGGTGCCTTTGTTTCCAATTGAATCCAACCAGAACTCTCAAATAAGTTTGGTCAAATAGTCAAAGTAGTGGGAACTCCTTTCCCCTGCTAGTTGCCACTGATAGTGTAAAATTGGGTTCAGCTTATCAATAAGCTATAATAGCTTATTTTAACCAGCAACAACTTTGTTTTTGTAATAGGTGCTCATATTTTGACCCATTTGTTCATACTGGAGCATTTGGTGGGTTGACTTTAGGGTTTGACTAGAAAACCAACTTCATTGACTTTTTCATTAGTTCATTTGTGCTTATTCTGGCTTATTGGTTGCGCTTATTGGATTTTTGTTGATTGATTTGGCTTATTGAGTCCATTTGAAATCTTTTGCAAGTTGAATCAAGTCCTGAGGTGCCTTATTTCTCAAACCCGACTATTTTGTCATTTTGTGAAATAATACCTTGCTTATTTCTGGCTTATTGAGTGAGATTTTTCAAAATTTCTTTTTACAGATCTCATAAGCATCCCAAAAGAAGGTTGTGTGTCAAATTAGAGCTTATGTCATTAGCTTATGGCTTAATGGGCTGAAAAGCCCAATAAGAATAAGCTGAGTGTTAAATAAGCTGTGATAAGCTCATATTCAGCTTTTGGGCCTTTAGAGTTTTGTTCTTAGAATTGAATTTTGAGTCAGATAGGGCTTTTCCAAGTCAATTGGGCCAAGTTTGACTTTTTGGGCCCAAAAGCCCAATTGTGTTGACTGTTTTTGGTTTTGGCCCATTTGAGGGCCCAATAGGGGTATTCTGGTAATTTCACTTTGATTTTCTGAATATTTAGGTTAAAATAAACTAGTTTGCAAGTTTTTAGAATTTTTTTTGGATTTTTAATATTATTTTATTATTATTTTTATTATTATTTTTAAATTTTCACTTTTTCCAACTTTTTATATTTTTCTTAGGTTTAAAACATTAAAATACGAATTTAGCAACTTTTAGAATAATTTTATCTCTTTTAGATTAATTTTTATAATTATTTTAAGTTTTAATAGTTTTTAAATCATTTTAAATAGTTTTTATTAGTTTAAAAATTTCTAAAAATAGTTTTTAATCTTTTTAGGTCATTTTAAAGGTTTACCAATTGAAAAATCTTTATTTGCGCTTTTTGATAATTTATTTGATTTTTAGGGCTTTAATTAGCATTTAAAAATTGAATATTTAATTATTTAAAAGGTTTGAAAAAGTTTTGATCATTGGTAAACTCTTAGTTTATTTATTTTGATTTTTGGTGAATTTTTGGTAATTTTTAGAATTAATTTTTATTTTTGTGGTTTTTAAGGTTCTACGTTTTAACTTTCTAGTAGTATTAATTTTTATTTTTTACGTCTTCGTCATCTTCTTTTCTCATCCCCTTCTAAGCCAAATATTAATCTCAAATCTTTCACATCTTAGTCACACACATATACCTCCTTGGGAAACGAACTTTGAATTCATAAGGGTCATTAGTGTTTGATTTTCCTAAATCATCACTCGATACTTACCGCTTTTACGCCTTTTCCCTAAAAGGTCGTATTTTACCACAACCAAAAATTAATTCCCGTTGTGAGCCAAAGCTTTCATAAGAAATACTTGACTTTAATGTGAAAACCGGGTTGCAGTCAGAAATAACTACAAGCCATAAGGGCATGTTTTATGAAATATTTACAACTTTTGTACGAACTCTATTTATGGCGCCGTGTCAATATTAATCGACATTTCTAAGGTCGTAAATATTATCGTACCAAAAGACACGCCTTTGAAAAATAAACTGAAAATATTTTTGGATTTTTATGATTTTTTCAATTTTTATGGTTTTTATATGGTTTTATATTTTTGTATTTTGCTTTTGTAGATAAAAATATAAACAATATATACAAATGATCACCAAGGATACGGAAAATAGTTTACCACCACTATTCTTTCGCTTCATCTGCTAGTTCCTTAAGAGTCTCAGGCGAGAAGGTTCTCATTCCTAGCTTGTCGGCCAAAAATTCAATTCGAGCGCGATTTAAAGCCTTCGTGAAAATATCCGCCAATTGATACTCAGATCGGACAAAGTAAAGCTCTATTACTCCATTTTCCACTTGCTCCTTGATGAAATGGTAGCGAATGTCAATATCCTTCGACCGAGAGAATTGAACGTTGTTGTAGCATAAGGCAATTGCACTCTTGTTGTCACAGTACATCGGAATTTTGTTGAAACCTAGACCATAGTCGGTTAATTGCGATCTCATCCAAAGAATTTGAGCACAGCAACCGGACATAGCTATGTATTCTGCTTCCATACTTGAAATTGCAGCACTTTTCTGCCTTTTTGATGCCCAACTGATTAGTCGATCTCCTAGTAGTTGCAAAGTTCCACTCGTGCTACGCCTTGTATCTTGACAACCCGCGTGATCCGCATCTGCATATGCCATGAGTTCAATCGAAGAGTCCTTCGAATACCAAAGTCCCCGATTAATGGTTCCTTTAAGATATCGAAAGATCCGTTTCACAGTAGCCAAGTGTAACTCAGTAGGCCGAGTTTGATACCGAGCACACATACATATAGCAAACTGAAGATCAGGTCGACTAGCTGTGATATACAGAAGGGTACCGATCATTCAACGATAAAGTGTCGGATCAACGGCAACTCCATGTGGATCTGCATCAAGCTTAGTTCGTTCCACCATTGGAGTATCCACGGGGTCGCAAGATTCCATCTTATATTTCTTAAGCGATCCAAGGGCATACTTGGATTGATTGATAAAGATGCCTCTGGGACTCTGTGATATCTGAAGACCTAAGAAGAATGATACCTTGCCTATCATTGACATCTTAAACTTGGAAGACATGAGTGTCCCAAATTCGTCGGATAAGGTTTGGGTCGAGGCTGCAAATATAATATCATCAACATATATTTGTACCATAATCATATCTTTACCTCGTTTCTGAATGAACAGCGTGGGATCCACTTTGCCTTTAGCGAAGCCTTGCATAATGAGGAATTGTGACAATAGATCATACCATGCGCGTGGAGCTTGCTTCAACCCATAGAGAGCCTTCTTAAGCTTGTACACATGATTAGGATAATTAGGATTCACAAAACCATCCGGCTGTTGAACATAGACCTCTTCCTTGATTTCACCATTAAGAAATGCCATCTTCACATCCATCTGATAGACGATCATATTCATGTGGGCTGCATAAGCGAGGAATAGTCTAATAGCTTCCAAACGGGCAACATGCGCAAAGGATTCCATAAAGTCGATGCCCAATAATTGCTTGTATCCACGAGCTACTAGTCTAGCTTTGTTCTTCAATATTTCGCCTAACTCGTCGAGTTTCACCTTGTAAACCCATTTCAAAGTGAGTAACTGCACTTGATCCGGGCATGGGACAAGTTCCCATAATTCAAGACGTATAAATTCATTAAGTTCTTCTTGCATAGCTTCTATCCAACATGATTGAGTAAAAGCTTGTTGCCATGTCTTAGGTTCAACTTTAGTGAGAAAAGCATCAAAGTGACAAAACATTGCACTTTCTTGTAACTGACTTCGTGTGGATACCGGACGATTAAGGTCACCAATAATAGAATCTAGAGGATGATCCTTTGTCCACTTGCTGTCATGTTCACGAATCTGTGGATTGGAGTAAACTGTAGAAGGAGCTTCCTCTGAGGTGGACGACCCGGCTTTATTAGGGTCGAGAATTGGTACACCAAAGAAGGGAAGTTCACGCATTTGAGCGAATTCCAAATCGTGATCATCATCATCTTCTTCATCATCAATAGGCATGATATGGGTAGTTGAAACATGTGTTGGTTGAGAATTACTTGTTGAAGGTATATCTTGACCAATTGTAGGTGCAGATGTATCTGATTGTGCAACGGTTGCTGGAGCGACAACTTCGGTTACCGGAGCAATTACCTTAGGTACTGGAGCAACAATACTTGGAGGAGTAAAAAATTCATCAAAGAACGGTTGAAACAACGTATTCCATTCCTTCCTAGTAGGTGGTGTAAATGATGATGAAGTACGGTTGTTTGGGACGAGACCAGAACTAATATTACTGGGTCCCATTTCATGAAGTGCGGGTTCAGAGCTGCTTTGCTCAGAAGCCATTGCTGTCAGCTCATCAAAATCAACATTCATAGTTTCGAGGATCTTGCGAGAGTTACGGTTGTAGATTCGGTATGCCTTCTTTGCGGGGGCGTAACCAATGAAAATACCAATATCAGCCTTTGGTTGAAGTTTTCCCAAATTGTCACCATCATTATTTGGATAGCAAAGAGAAACAAATACATGAAGATATGATAAATCTGGTACTTTTCCATGGAGAAGCTCATAAGGTGTTTTACCATGGCGTTTACGAATTAGTGACCGGTTTTGGGTGTACACTGCTGTAGATACTGCTTCTGCCCGTAAAAACAATGGAGCCTTTGCGTAAATTAACATCGTTCGAGCATCTTCCATAAGTGTGCGATTTCGCCTTTCAACGACTATGTTTTGTTGTGGAGTGCGTGCAACGGATGTTTCATGAGATATGCCAACTTCTTCATAATAATCACGCAAGATTTGATTCACAAATTCGGTTCCATTATCTGTACGAATGCGTCGGACAGTAGTGTTGAGACGCACTTGAATCATCTTGAGAAATCCGATGATGAATTTAGGTGCCTCATTTTTTGTTGTAAGAAATTTCACCCATGTAAACCGAGAGTAATCATCGACAATTACGAGGATGTACTTTTTGCCACTAATACTTTCAACACGCATTGGCCCACAAAGATCCATATGCAACAAATAAAGTTTCTCTTGGTTGGTGTCTTCCGTCTTGGGTTTGTATGATTTCTTAGTGCTTTTCCCCATTGTACACGCGGAACACAAATGATCCTTGTGAAATGAAAGTTTAGGAAGACCACGAACAAGTTCGTTTTTCGCCAAATGATTAATAACGTCAAAGTTAAGATGAGATAACCGTCGATGCCATAACCATGACTTAGTCTTCGATGCTTTGGAGAGAAGACATATGGGAGAAGCGGCCATCATGTCTTGTAGATACAAAGTGTACAAATTATTCCCTCGAGTAACTTTCAATAAATCAACCCCTTCCAAATTACGAATGAAGCAGGTATGCTCTCGAAAAGCAACTTCTAGGTTTGCATCACAAAATTGTCCCACAGAAAATAAGTTGTGACCAAGACCTTCCACATAATACACTCTTGAAATTATAACATTCCCGATATGATATTCACCATAACCCATTATCTTTGCAATATGATCATTTCCAAATCGAATCGTACCAAGAAACTTGCTGACGAAATTTCTGAGCTGAGAGCGATCTCTGGTCATATGCTTGGAGCAACCAGAGTCCAAATACCAGAGAATAATTTGGACCACCTGTTTTCAACAACAACAGTAGACAATGCATTGGAAACTATTGGTTCCGGAGTGTTAGCAGATACAGATAAAATACTATCAGAATTGCTAACATGTTTGTGACCCTTAGATTTCCTGCGTTTTCTAATGTGAGTTTTAGCACTAACAGGTTTTACTGTTCCAACTTTCTTAGGTTTTGGATTATTCGCGGGCACTACAGTGGGAGTAGACCTATTTAAAGGGCACTTGGTTCCTTCAGTAGTGTCGGTGTTCCTAGTTAAAGGACACGCTTGTGTTTTGGTAGCCTTGGTACTCCTAGTTAAAGGGCACGCTTTCTTCGCTGTAGTGGGAGTGATCCTAGTCAAAGGGCACATATTTCCTACTATAGTGAAGGTTCTACCAGTGGGGCGCCATAACCAACCAACTTGGGTTAACACTTTCCCAGTCGGTTTCCATTCTAATCCATTTTTCCGGGCATACATCTCATTCACATGGTCAATAACGCAAGAATCATGACGACTAGAAAACATACATTCATTGCAATTCCAACATTTCAAATTAGAATTCACAGTAGGCTTAGAACGCTGCACAACCGCAGAGCCTTTAGGTTTAGCTACATGATTCTTTTTATTCAAAACAGAAATAACATTCCTAGGATGGGCTTCTACTTTCTTCTTCTCTTGACTACTAGATGGGGGCAAGATCCTATCATTCTTCTTGTTTCTTTTAAGCTTAGATCTTTGAGCCTTAGTAGTGGTGATTACTCTTGTAGAAGGCAACACGGGAATATTAGAAGCTGGTTTTGATTCCGCCTTATCTTTAGTGACCAAAGTTTGAGATGGTTTAGTCCTAGGGCCCTTATTAAATGGTGTGACGGCTATAAGGTTCCTTTTGATTGCACTAGAGGACGATGCTGAGACAGTGGCTGCGTTATCCACAACATTCTTACCTTTTAGAGTACGAAGTGTTTCCTTTAACTCAGTCAAAGCCAAATTTTTATCACTAATTTGTTCCCTCAAATCAGATATTTCCACCGACTTCTGATTCAATTGTTCAATCAATGATTGATTCTGTATAGTGGTATTAACACATGCGGGCTTTACTGAATCGTAGAGTCGTGTATTTTTCTGTTTTAAGTTATCAACTTTGGACAAAATCTTGGAAACTCGATTATCTAGATCAAGTTTTAAATTCTCAGCGGCCTCAAGTACGTTCACACAGTTAAGCTCCTTAGATTTCTCTATGTCTACCGGCAAAGATTTAGCAACTTTGTCACTTGGTTGACGCTGTTTTGATTGTAAATTCAATCGAAAATTCTTTTCAAAGTTTGCATCATCGATATTAACACCTTCGAATGACGTTCCAAAGATTTCTTGAATAAATTGTTGCTTGCATTCAAGCGAAATACAATGTGTTTGAATCTCATCAAAACATTTTGAAAGCGGAGAATATAAATCTTCAAGCTTTAAAAATTCAGCGACAGATTCGTGACAAGTACTATCTACCACATTATCCACAGATTCAACATTATGCACAATAGAATAATTATCAACACTTTTATTCACACAGACGAAAACTATATCATGAGACATCACTTGTTTCAGAAGCTGATCATTTTGGCGTGAAACCCGTTCTATTTCAAGTAAACTGTTTTCATAAGCATCATCCATTTCATTGAAAAACGTTTAACTTCTTCTATTTCCAAATGCAAATCTTGATCAAGATTACTAAGACAAGCTTTAACATTCTTTACAAACGGAACAATTTCGTCTCGAAACGCAGCTCTAGTGTGCTCAAAGTTCCATTCACCTTCCGTTATGGCCGTGGCCGTCGTACGTTCCAAAATGACCTTGTCAAAGTCGGCTAAGTGTTGGTGTACCGCATTTAAGTTAACGGACGCTTTACTTACCGGTGGAATTAACTTCGTTAAATCCGTTTTGACAAGTGTAGGAGACGTACTAGGAGGGTTTTCATTTGACAAACTTGGGGGCACAAGAACTGTTAGTTCAGCTAATTCCTTTTGTAAGCGAATGCGTGTCTTTTTAGAAAGTTGATCTTTATTATGCTTATCATAATCAATCGTATGGAATTTTGAAAACATTCTAGAATGAGTCACTGCTTCTGCCCATAAAAACAATGGAGCCTTTGCGTAAATTAACATCGTTCGAGCAGCTTCCATAAGTGTGCGATTTCGCCTTTCAACGACACCGTTTTGTTGTGGAGTGCGAGCAACGAATGTTTCATGAGAAATGCCAACTTCTTCATAGTAATCACGCAAAATTTGATTCACAAATTTGGTTCCATTATCTCTACGAATGCGTCGGACAATAGTGTTGAGACGCACTTGAATCATCTTGAGAAATCCGATAATGAATTTAGGTGCCTCATTTTTTGCTTTAAGAAATTTCACCCATGTAAACCGCGAGTAATCATCAACAATGACGAGGATGTACTTTTTGCCACTAAGACTTTCAACACGCATTGGCCCACAAAGATCCATATGAAAAAGATAAAGTTTCTCTTGGTTGGTGTCTTCAGTCTTGGGTTTGTATGACTTCTTAGTGCTTTTCCCCATTGTACACGCGGAACATAAATGATCCTTGTGAAATGATAGTTTAGGAAGACCACGAACAAGTTCGTTTTTCGCCAAGTGATTAATAGCGTCAAAGTTAAGATGAGATAACCGTCGATGCCATAACCATGACTTAGTCTTCGATGCTTTGGAGAGAAGACATACGGGAGAAGCGGCCATCATGTCTTGTAGAGACAAAGTATACAAATTATTCCCTCGAGTACCTTTCAATAAATCAACCCCTTCCAAATTACGAATGAAGCAGGTATGCTCTCGAAAAGCAACTTCTAGGTTTGCATCACGAAATTGTCCCACAGAAAATAAGTTGTGACCGAGACCTTCCACATAATACACTCTTGAAATAATAACATTCCCAATATGATATTCACCATAACCCATTATCTTTGCAATATGATCATTTCCAAATCGAACCGTACCAAGAAACTTGCTGACGAAATTTCTGAGCTGAGAGCGATCTCCGGTCATATGCTTGGAGCAACCAGAGTCCAAATACCAGAGAACAATTTGGACCACCTGTTTTCAATAACAACAGTAGACAATGCATTGGAAACTATTGGTTCCGGAGTGTTAGCAGATACAGATATAGAATTATTAGAATTGCTAACATTTTTGAGACCCTTAGATTTCCGGCGTTTTCTAATGTGAGTTTTAGCACTAACAGGTTTTACTGTTCCAACTTTCTTAGGTTTTGGATTATTCGCGGGCACTATAGTGGGAGTAGACCTATTTAAAGGTCACTTGGTTCCTACAGTAGTGTCAGTGTTCCTAGTTAAAGGACACGCTTGTGTTTTGGTAGCCTTGGTACTCCTAGTTAAAGGGCACGCTTTCTTCGCTTTAGAAGGAGTGATCCTAGTTAAAGGGCACATATTTCCTACTATAGTGAAAGTTCTACCAGTGGGGCGCCACATCCAACCAACTTGGGTTAACACTTTCCCAGTCGGTTTCCATTCTAATCCATTTTTCCGGGCATACATCTCATTCACATGGTCAATAAGGCAAGAATCATGACGACTAGAAAACATACATTCATTGCAATTCCAACATTTCAATTTAGAATTCACACTAGGCTTAGAACGCTGCACAACCGCAGAGCCTTTAGGTTTAGCTACATGATTCTTTTTATTCAAAACAGAAATAACATTCCTAGGATGGGCTTCTACTTTATTCTTCACTTGACTACTAGATGGGGGCAAGATCCTATCATTCTTCTTGTTTCTTTTAAGCTTAGATCTTTGAGCCTTAGTAGTGGTGCTTACTCCTGTAGAAGGCAACACGGGAATATTAGAAGCTGGTTTTGATTCTGCCTTATCTTTAGTGACCAAAGCTTGAGATGGTTTAGTCCTAGGGCCCTTGTTAAGTGGTGTGACGGCTATAAGGTTCCTTTTGATTGCACTAGAGGACGATGCTGAGACAGTGGCTGCGTTATCCATAACATTCTTACCTTTTAAAGTACAAAGTTTTTCCTTTAACTCAGCCAAGACCAGATTCTTATCATAAATTTGTTCCCTCAAATCAGATATTTCCACCGACTTTCGATTCAATTGTTCAATCAATGATTGATTCTGTGCAGTGATATCAACACATGCGGGCTTTACTGAATCGCAGAGTCGTGTATTTTTCTGTTTAAATTTATCAACTTTGGACAAAATCTTGGAAACTCGATTATCTAGATCAAGTTTAAAATTCTCAGCAGCCTCAAGTACGTTCACACAGTTAAGCTCCTTAGATTTCTCTATTTCTACCGGCAAAGATTTAGCAACTTTGTCACTTGGCTGTCGTTGTTTTGATTGTAAATTCAATCGAAAATTCTTTTCAAAGTTTGCATCATTGATATTAACACCTTCGAATGACGTTTCAAAGATTTCTTGAATAAATTGTTGATTGCATTCAAGCGAAATACAATGTGTTTGAATCTCATCAAAACGTTTTGAAAGCGAAGAATATGAGTCTTGAAGCTTTAAAAATTCAGCGTCAGATTCGTGACAAGTACTATCTACCACATTATCCACAGATTCAACATTATGCACAATAGAATCATTATCAACACTTTTATTCACACAGACAGAAACTATATCATGAGACATCACTTGCTTCAGAAGCTGATCATTTTGGCGTGAAACCCGTTCTATTTCAAGTAAACTGTTTTCATAAGCATCATCCATTTCATTGACAACACGTCTAACTTCTTCTATTTCCAAAAGTAAATCTTGATCAAGATTATTAAGACAAGCCTTAACATTCTTTACAAACGGAACAATTTCGTCTCGAAACGCAGCTCTAGTGTGATCAAAGTTCCATTCACCTTCCGTTATGGCCGAAGCCGTCGTACGTTCCAAAATGACCTTGTCAAAATCGGCTAAGTGTTGGTGTACCGCATTTAAGTTAACGGACGCCTTACTTACCGGTGGGATTAACTTCGTTAAATCCGTTTTGAGAAGTGTAGGAGACGTACTAGGAGGGTTTTCATTTGACAAACTTTGGGGCACAAGAACTGTCAGTTCAACTAATTCCTTTTGTAAGCGAATACGGGTCTTTTTAGACAATTCATCTTTGTTATATTGATCATAATCAATTGTATGGAATTTTGAAAGCATTTTAGAATGAGTTTCATCCGCAAGTGACTGTGTGTCCTCAGAACTACGAACAAAAGGTGCTTATTTCGATTTGCCAATTAGGGTCATATCATAAAGACACGGAATATATTCCTGAGCTTGTTTTGCATAACCGGGATTAGGTGGTAAATCTTGAAGACGTTTAAGTTCGAGTTCTTTAAATGATTTAGTTAAAAGATGAACCTTTTTTGTGGAAGTGTATTATTTTAAAAGCTGTTGTTCCTTGAATTTAAGAAGTTTGGTAGCATTAATTTTTGATTCAACCTTTTTAGACTCGAGAGTTTCGAAATCCATTTTAAGTTTCTGAAAATCATTGACAACCGACTCTTTTGCTTTTAATTCATTGGAAAGATTAGCTTTTAATGATTCTATTTCTTTCAAGTGTTCAATCTTTTCAAAACGAAATTGGTCAAATTCATAACATGTTATTTTCTCTGCTTGAGGGACCATTTCAAAAGCTTTGACCTTTTCTTTATGCAACGCAAGCTCAGCAGTTAGGGTGGAATTGGTATCTATGGATTGTCTGAGGGCCATATGCATTTGATCAATAATATGTTTAGGCACCATGACCAAATCATGTTGAGCATAAGATTCCATACCCGTCGTAGCATTTGGTTGAGGTTCACTCAAATGTGTAGGATTGGGTACCACATCATTTGAGTTACTAGTTCCCGAATGCTGTTCAAGGTTGTCATTTGCATGCCCAACTTGATGTTGGTTATCATCAATATTATTAGATGTGTTTGGTACCTCACTGCAGTCATCAGAACCGTAGTGAGAGAGATTAGCAACGAGAGCAGCTTGGGCAGAGTGAATGTCATCACAATCCTAATCATATGCGTCAAGATCATCTGCTTAATAAGCTGCATTAGAAGTGGAAACGACTGCAATGCCTTCAGTATCTGCTGCCCCTGGGTCTGCAAGAAATGCTAACTCCTCTGAATCCAAAATCTTCCCCTTAGACTGAGCATCAACCAAATACATCTTCTCACGAAACCATGCATCATCCCTCCTCCTTTTCGGCTGAGTGCATTCCCTAGCCATATGACCTTGTCCTCGGAAATTGTAGCAAGTCACAACCTTTTTGGGACCAATAGGACTTCCATTTCCACTAGCTTGAGAATTCACAGCTTGATTGTTCCCAGTCCTTGTAGGAGGTCCATATGAATTTTGCCTTCCCTGAATAGGTTGCACCGTCACTTGACCATCTTGAAAAGTAGCTTGTTGTCGAGGATTTGAAGAGGTGCGGAGCTGATTGTTTGTTGGTGGAAATCCTCTAGTCGCAACAAGTTTTGACAAGTAGACAGTGAGATGGTTTAGAACATCAGCTGGCGTATCATTTGGAGTAAAGACCGGTGCTTGGATTGGTGGAAGTTCATTAGAGTATGAAGCTTGTGCTGGTTGTGCTTCTAATGGAAAATATCCTTGTGACAACCCTGGTTTTGAGGTTAGTCACTTAGTTTTATTTTGTGCTAGTTACATGTCTTTACGTGATTATGTGCTTATTGGTGTGTATAGATTGTGGTTTGGATATCGTTTCCGGTACGGGGTACCTTGTGAATGAAACGATGTGTGATGATTTAATGTTCATGAGCTCACATGGTAGTGACTATGAAGTGAAATAGTGTTATTTAGTGGTTTTACGTATACGTATATGTATTATAGAAAATCGTGTTTTTACGATTTACGGTTTAACATTTAGAGGTCTCGGATGAGGTAATTAGTCATATGGATATTTTTCGGGATGGTTTTAAGTCATTTAGGACTTAGTTATAAAGTTTATTTCAAAATTTGAGATTTTTTTTAAAAGTGTATATTTTACGTCTTTTACGGTAAAACGCTTAAATTTGACTAGTTTTACGGTTTTGAGGTTTTGGAGGCTTTAGGAGCTGAAATAAATTAAGGAAAATTAAGGTAATATTATTAATACTAATATTAATAATAAAAAGGAAAAAAAACGAAATTAAATGGGTATAGGTCGGTTATGTGAAAAAAAAGAAAAGAAAAGGCGAAAAAGGGAAAAAGGGAACCGGGCTTTTGTATTTGGGCTAGGAATGGTTAAGATTAATTATATAAGGTTTTTATTTATCAAAACACTTCATAAAATCCCTGGAGATCAATAAGGAGTCGAAATATACAAGGGAGGAATTAGGGTTTTCATAAAAATCTTGGTTTTTCATAAATCAAAGGTAAATCTTTATAACCCTTTTTAATTAAAGTATTTTAATTCTTTCTCAATCATCTTATGATGGATTTATGTTAGGGTTTAATTTGAAAAACAGTAAATTAATGTTGAATTAATCATTATATGATGATCACATAAATTAGGGCTTGTAATTAGAGGGATTAGGGTTAATTAATGAGGTTGATTTTGTTAAACCCGTTTTTAAAAACTGGGCAGATTTTTGAGTCAATTGTTTTGATCATATCGGGAGTTCTACAAACTCTTATTTTGCGATCCACATACCCCTGGAAAGCTATTTGAAGTGGCTTTCCAATTCAAGAAACTAGAACTAAATTGAAGGTAGGGAAGTGCGTCAAAAACAGGTTACAACAGTCGTAGGTCAAAACAGTTTTGAATTCAGCCTGTTTTCTTTTTAAGTTTTGGGTTGTTTGGGGTACTTAGGGTTGCATTGGGATCTTCTCACGAACATGAGAGATGGTTTATATATTTTAGTAAGGATATGCACTTGGGCTAAGATTGTGGTTTAGGGTAAGACCCTCTAATGGTAATGAACTTTTCATACGTTTAAAATCAGTGAATTCTGGATAGGTAGCAATATATACACATATATCGGGGCCTTAACTGTAGCTTTAAGGTTAGGGCAAGTGGGAGGTTTTAATTAACATATATAAAAGTGTGAATATTCCTTTTACAGAGATCATGGATATGTTTAAGGGGGAGATCGACCCATAGTTTAAGGTATGAAAAATGGGACTGTTTTGGGTAAAATGTTAACGGGACGGGTTATGAAGTAAAAGGGGTTAAGGGCTTTATAGAGGGGGTAATGAGATGCTTAGAGCATATAAATGATGTATTTATATAGGAGGAGGCTAGATGTCCATCATAGGTTGATGAGCCATTTTAGTGATTGGTTCATGTTTTGATTATGTGTTTTTGGTTTGTTAGCTTTTTGCTAGTGCGAGGACATTTGGAGAAGCTCAATCAGGTGAGTTTCATAATCCCATGTTTACTATTGATTTTGACTTCCAGATGGGATGGAAGAGACACTGTGTTATGTTGTTTATAAATTGATGTTGTGAATGTTTTTAAGGTTTGAGATGGACTCGTGTGTACATTATGTGATTAACTGCTATGTGATTCTTGTTTGTGTATGATTTGGATCGGAATGGTACATAGGTGTATGGGTGCCTATGGTACCATGGTTGTTGGTAAGGCGTGATGCCTTGGAAATTATGGTTGTTGGTAAGGCGTGATGCCTTGGAAATTATGGTTGTTGGTAAGGCGTGATGCCTTAGGAATTGTGGTTGTTGGTAAGGCGTGATGCCTTGGAATTGTGATGATTGATTAAACCTGAATGCTAGTTGTTAATACATAATTGTAGCGCATTGTCCATATGTTATTGTGTTGATGGTTGTTATTCGCAGCTTGTAACTGATTTAGCGTTGGAGTCTAAACCTATGACTCTCACCAACTTTATGTTGACGTGTTTTAGTGTCTCTTTCAGGTGTGAATGTGTTTAAGCTTGAGGATAGAAGTGGCTAGACTTGGATGCCTTAGGATTGCATATAGAAGGAGATCCCCGTTCCTTCTTAGTTTCTTATGTTTTTTTGTTTGTGATATTTGATTGTCTTGGGTAAGAGGTAGGATTGTTACCTACTTACCTAGACTCCTGCATGTTGAGATATTGTCATGACATATGTGTCGCCATTTATGACATTTCTTATTTCATTTAGTTATCTCTATAGACACGCCATGTTGTGATGATATCCATACGTCGCGCCCCATATTCCGCCATGCTGGGGTGTCACAGAATGGTATCAGAGACAATGGTTATAGAGAATTAGGTTGCCTAGTCGCGTAGCCTAGTCTATAGCTTAAGGGTCCCTGCATATAGGCGTCATAGGAGTATGTGTGCATTTTATATTAATTGATGTGTTTGGATGTTATTTATTGTGATGTTTTGACTAGTATGAATTGAACCGTAGTATGTTCATACTTAGTCACCTGTTATTTTCTTTTCGGGTTTGTGACTAGTGCGGGTTTAACCATAATCGTCCACGCTAGTCACTGTTGTATTTTGCTTAAATGGTACATTATAGTACATAATTTAGTACAAGGTATTTTTTATCTTTTATCGAGTTATTCTACATACCTGAGGTATGTTATTTTTCTTTTGATGTTTAAGTCATGTTCCCTAAGAACCGTGTGGTGGTTCGAGTTACTAGGAGTAGGTGGATAGGAAGGGTTTTAAGCTGTTTCCACTCTTACGGGCGACATGACTTATTACTGATTATGTTTTCGTTTTGGATTTAGTCTAGGCTGTTTTATTTATACTATGGATTTCTGTATTCCGAGAGTTTGACTATGTTATTTTAATAGTTGGAGTTTTGAACCTTTGTTATGTGGTTATGAGCTTATGTGAGTAGATGGATTTATGTGTTATGTGTTGTATTGATTCTTATAAGTGTCATCATAGGAGGGAGTGCATTGGGGAAAGGGTAATTGTATAAGTATGGTGGCCAACATAGTCATACAAGTACCACAACTTCAATGGGTTCCTAAGTATGATTGCATGAAAGAGGGTGAGTACATGCTTGTATATGATGAGATGTGGATTTTGGGTATATTTATTATATATGGGTTTTGTGCCTTGTTGTGGCATGGTGAGATGGTAAAAAGGTGATTACTCGTATGGAAAAACGAGTGTATGACGCGATCGACTTGATATGTATGATAACGAGTATGTTTTGGGAGATTTAATAGGTATATATATGCGGATGTATATATACTACTACGTGTTAGGTTATGGTATATGGTCGTTCACTAGTTATTATAACTTGAACGTACCTTGTGTTGTTCGTGTTTTATGGTGCTGGAGTTTGTTGGAGTTCCAACGACGTTTTGAATCTTTTGAAGTGTGTCTTGTAGCGTATTCTTTGAGTTTTGTATTTCGCGTGTACGTTTTAAAATAGTGTTTTTGGTTTCAAGTCTATTGAAATAACTTGGGGTTTCTTTTGAGATAATTAAATCTTTTGTGTTGGGTCTTACATTTCTTTTGGTCGGTATATATTGAGAAAAAGGGGGACTTGGAAATCTACTATAGGGTTAGATAGTTGGTTGTATTCGTTAAAATAAGGGTAAGGTGTTGGAGTCGTGTTTGAAACAAGGTGCAACGTAAGATTTCTTTTTAATCAACACTTATTTATTTCAAATTCTAAAAGACTTTCTTTAAAATAGAGCGAAGTAAAATTTCTTTCTACTTACATAGTTTATATAATTGGGTTTAACCGATTCACGTCATTTATAATTATTAATACGAGGTTAAATTGAGTTTATGAAGGTTACACATACAATTATATCTGTCATTTAAAAGAGGTATATTAATCACTAAGTCTATTCTTTAGTTTTTTTAAACAACTAGTATAAAACTGATTTGGTCATAACTTGTTCGTTTATAAAGCTTTTTGAGTGATTCAAAAGCCAAAAATTATGTCCTCGGAACGTACTTTTTAAATATTCAGAATGTATAGTCATGGGAGGTCAGTATCTTGGCCGAAATTTTTGTACAAGTGTCGGGTTAAAGGTTGAGTTTGAATGGTAGTTTATTTTTATGATTTAGGATGCACGGGATACCTAGTTTTCGAGTTGAGTTTTGAGTTCGTCAAGAGGGTTGTTTGTAGATTGTTTGAGTCACATAGATGTGGGAAGTAATAATAATAAAAAAAAGAGATATATATTCTTTTGGAAAAATGTCGATCTTTTGCACGGTTTAAATAATATGTCGCGGGGCGTAATATGTTTTGGTTGCCATTGGGTGTTTCTTGGATTATTTTTCGTTGTCATGGGTCATTTTGAAATGATACACGTTTTGGGTTTGAGTTTTCTTTTGAGTCTCGTGGTTTTTGACTTGTTTTAACTGGTGCATGTGAAATGTCGTTAGTTATCCGTGGGTTGATTCATTGATCGTATCTGATGGATTCAGGATGTTGTTTTGGTTTCGTATTGTTCGGGAGCAATGAGGTAGTCATATGAAGACTTGGTAGCACCTACACGCGTAAGTAGGTGACCATGAGAGAACGGTCGGAATACCCTTAGTGGGGAGGAAAGAAGTTCGTAGACGAACTAATGTGGTCATGAGGTCTCTTAGGAGTACCAAGGAGATGAATAGAGATTTGTGGGATACTAGCACAAGTAACGCGCCATAGAGAGTGTTGGAAGGGGATACAATACCTCAAAGGTATTTATGATTTTGCGTAAGGCATGTAAGTTTTCCGAAAATTTCCTGAGATTTAGTAGGTTTGCCTATTACTGTGAGGTAGAACCATAAGTAGAGCAAGTAGGAGAAGTGAGAGGAGTTGGAGTTAGGGCCTTTCCAAGGAAATTGTAGATGGAATGATTCAAAGAACAAGAGTTGATGGAAATTGAAACGGATGCAAGGTAATAATTGAGTTGCTTAGTAGTAGATTGGATGTGGAAAGCGGTTGAGTGGTCTGATGAGAAGAAGCATTGGTCTTTTATAATGCGTGTAGATTTTTGCAAGTAGAACGAGGTAGGAATTTATTCGTATTGCCTCTAAGAGAGGGTGCAGGGAGGACATAGTTGAAACTGCCAAGGAGGTGGTATGAACGCTTTGGGTTTATGGTTATGCATTTGGCTTCGCCAAAGCACTAGCGGTTTTCATAGAATCAATGAACCGAGTGTGCATGAGCGTATATAAACGAGTTGTCATCAAGAGCATCGACGACATCATGATCTACTCAAATCTAAGAAGGAGAGTGAGGCGAATTATTTGTTGGTTTTGGAGTGGAGTTATACGTGAGATTTTCGAGTGTGAGTTTTAGTATTAAGTTTACTATGATGAGCAGTTAGAGATGGTGGCATATCATGGAACTAGCAAGGGCGAAGTAAAGAAGGACGAGGAAGCGTTTTGGAGGCTGAAGAGGTGGATTGGATAATGAGCCGATCTTGGCATTATCGGAAAGACCGGATGAATTCACGAAGCATGACGATACGTGGAGCAAGGATTTGGACGCGTACGAGGACGACAAAGATAGGCAATCGCTTATACGTTGCAGGAACTGAAGATTTGGAAGAACTAGATGGACTTAGTTAGTGGGGCTGGATTGTTATATCTGCCTAGAATGCTAGAGGCATTTGGTGTACGAGACGTGGAGAATGATCTATACGGATCATGAACGTCTCCAACACATATTCAATCATCTTGATTGAACATTTGACAAAGGTGATGGGTGGAGTTAAGCGATGAAAGAAAATTGCAAGGCTAAGTACCATCTGGGAAAGGCAAGCATGGTTGATGAGACATGGAATAAGAAGAATGAAGTGAAGCTGAGAAGGACTTGAACTATATGGATGACGTATTAGGATGGTTTGGATGAAAGATGTAGGTTGCACGAGTTGAGTTGTCTAAAGCAGAGAACGCGTCAACATGTATGTTGCGTGGCTTGGACAATCATATGGAGAAAGGGACGTTGACTATACTTCCTACATAGATAGGAGTAGCTTAGAAAGGGGCGATGTAAGGACGAAGTTGGTGGAAGGGATACATAATGCAGTGGAGGATTAAGTACGATGAGAGTTGAGTGATAGTCGATAGACTGACTAATTCATCACCTATTTCAAGAGGAATGAGAAGTCACGTAGTTGGGAAGTTGGAAGAATTGCGTACGGATGTGAGGGAATCAAGGGTTTTGCGTAAAGGTTAGCCTAATATGTATGGAGTGCTTTATGAAGGACTCTGGCGAGGGAAGAAACGAGGGGAAGCATCACATCGTAATGTATGGTAGGGAGTTAGGAAACTCATTAGCGATGGCTGAGTTTTCATATAGTGATCTTTATCATACTAGAAGTCGATAATGCCATTTGAGGCACTATATGAAAGGATAGGGTGAGTTGTCCCCAATGTGGACTAGAATTGGTAAAAGAGGCTACTAATGTGGTAATGATGTTGTGGAAAGGATGAGAGCAACAAGGGATGCTATGTCGAAAAGGAGGAAACCACTAGAGTTAGTGACAAAGTTGTGTATGAAGTTTCACCCATAGTAACGGGTGGTAGGTAAAATGGAAGAGTTGATGTAGAGTTTTGTAGGTCCATTTATGATCTTTGGAATGATCGTACCATTAGCTTATGAGCATAGAATTACCTGCGGGAAATTGAGTGGTATACATGATATATTTCATGTATTAAGATTGGTAAATGTTGTTGAGAATGCATATTTGCATGTTCGGTTATTCGGGACTTGTGTTAATAAGAGTCTTTGTTTTATCAAAGAGTCATTTGTGAGATTTATTGACTGTGAGGTCAAGAGTTTGGCATGGAATTTAGATATTGTTGGTTAGTATATGTGGTAATTTGAGACTTGAACTAAAGTTCACGTGGAAATGAGAGGAGTTCATTTAGAACAAGTATCCTCATGTGATTTGTTGTTTGTGTGTTTGATCCTAAGGAGTAAATCTCGGGACGAGATTTCTATTAGGAGGGAGTGATGTGACAACCCTGGTTTTGAGGTTCGTCACTTAGTTTTATTTTGTGCTGGTTACGTGTCTTTACGTGTTTATGTGCTTATTGGTGTGTATAGATTGTGGTTTGGATATCGTTTCCGGTACGGGGTACCTTGTGAATGAAACGATGTGTGATGATTTCATGTTCATGAGCTCACATGGTAGTGACTACGAAGTGAAATGGTGTTATTTAGTGGTTTTACGTATACGTATATGTATTATAGAAAATCGTGTTTTTACGATTTACGGTTTATCATTTAGAGGTCTCGGATGAGGTAATTAGTCATATGGATATTTTTCGGGATGGTTTTAAGTCATTTAGGACTTAGTTATAAAGTTTATTTCAAAATTTGAGATTTTTTTAAAAGTGTATATTTTACGTCTTTTACGGTAAAACGCGTAAATTTGACTAGTTTTACGGTTTTGAGGTTTTGGAGGCTTTAGGAGCTGAAATAAATTAAGGAAAATTAAGGTAATATTATTAATACTAATATTAATAATAAAAAGGAAAAAAACGAAATTAAATGGGTATAGGTCGGTTATGTGAAAAAAAAGAAAAGAAAAGGGGAAAAAAGGGAACCGGGCTTTTGTATTTGGGCTAGGAATGGTTAAGATTAATTATATAAGGTTTTTATTTATCAAAACACTTCATAAAATACTTGGAGATCAATAAGGAGTCGAAATTTACAAGGGAGGAATTAGGGTTTTCATAAAAATCTTGGTTTTTCATAAATCAAAGGTAAATCTTTATAACCCTTTTTAATTAAAGTGTTTTAATTCTTTCTCAATAATCTTATGATGGATTTAGGTTAGGGTTTAATTTGAAAAACAGTAAATTAATGTTGAATTAGTCATTATATGATGATCACATAAATTAGGGCTTGTAATTAGAGGGATTAGGGTTAATTAATGAGGTTGATTTTGTTAAACCCGTTTTTAAAAACTGGGCAGATTTTTGAGTCAATTGTTTTGATCATATCGGGAGTTCTATAAACTCTTATTTTGCGATCCACATACCCCTGGAAAGCTATTTGAAGTGGCTTTCCAATGCAAGAAACTAGAACTAAATTGAAGGTAGGGAAGTGAGTCAAAAACAGGTTACAACAGTCGTAGGTCAAAACAGTTTTGAATTCAGCCTGTTTTCTTTTTAAGTTTTGGGTTGTTTGGGGTACTTAGGGTTGCATTGGGATCTTCTAACGAACATGAGAGATGGTTTATATATTGTAGTAAGGATCTGCACTTGGGCTAAGATTGTGGTTTAGGGTAAGACCCTCTAATGGTAATGAACTTTTCATACGTTTAAAATCAGTGAATTCTGGATAAGTAGCAATATATACACATATATCGGGGCCTTAACAGTAGCTTTAAGGTTAGGGCAAGTGGGAGGTTTTAACTAACATATATAAAAGTGTGAATATTCCTTTTACACAGATCATGGGTATGCTTAAGGGGGAGATCGACCCATAGTTTAAGGTATAAAAAATGGGACTGTTTTGGGAAAAATGTTAACGGGACGGGTTATGAAGTAAAAGGGGTTAAGGGCTTTATAGAGGGGGTAATGAGATGCTTAGAGCATATAAATGAGGTATTTATATAGGAGGAGGCTAGATGTCCATCATAGGTTGATGAGCCGTTTTAGTGATTGGTTCATGTTTTGATTATGTGTTTTTGGTTTGTTAGCTTTTTGCTAGTGCGAGGACATTTGGAGAAGCTCAATCAGGTGAGTTTCATAGTCCCATGTTTACTATTGATTTTGACTTCCATATGGGATGGAAGAGACACTGTGTTATGTTGTTTATAAATTGATGTTGTGAATGTTTTTAAGGTTTGAGATGGACTTGTGTGTACATTATGTGATTAACAGCTATGTGATTCTTGTTTGTGTATGATTTGGATCGGAAAGGTACATAGGTGTATGGGCGCCTATGGTACCATGGTTGTTGGTAAGGCGTGATGCCTTGGAAATTATGGTTGTTGGTAAGGCGTGATGCCTTGGAAATTATGGTTGTTGGTAAGGCGTGATGCCTTGGGAATTGTGGTTGTTGGTAAGGCATGATGCCTTGGAATTGTGATGATTGATTGAACCTGAATGCTAGTTGTTAATACATAATTGTAGAGCATTGTCCATATGTTATTGTGTTGATGGTTGTTATTCGCAGCTTGTAACTGATTTAGCGTTGGAGTCTAAACCTATGACTCTCACCAACTTTATGTTGACGTGTTTTAGTGTCTCTTTCAGGTGTGAGTGTGTTTAAGCTTGAGGATAGAAGTGGCTAGACTTGGATGCCTTAGGATTGCATATAGAAGGAGATCCCCGTTCCTTCTTAGTTTCTTATGTTTGTTTTGTTTGTGATATTTGATTGTCTTGGGTAAGAGGTAGGATTGTTACCTACTTACCTAGACTCCTGCATGTTGAGATATTGTCATGACATATGTGTCGCCATTTATGACATTTCTTATTTCATTTAGTTATCTCTATAGACACGCCATATTGTGATGATATCCATACGTCGCGCCCCATATTCCGCCATGGTGGGGTGTGACAGAATGGTATCAGAGACAATGGTTATAGAGAATTAGGTTGCCTAGTCGCGTAGCCTAGTCTATAGCTTAAGGGTCCCTGCGTATAGGCGTCATAGGAGTATGTGTGCATTTTATATTAATTGATGTGTTTGGATGTTATTTATTGTGATGTTTTGACTAGTATGAACTGAACCGTAGTATGTTCATACTTAGTCACCTGTTATTTTCTTTTCGGGTTTGTGACTAGTGCGGGTTGAACCATAATCGTCCACGCTAGTCACTATTGTATTTTGCTTAAATGGTACATTGTAGTACATAATTTAGTACAAGGTAGTTTTTATCTTTTATCGAGTTATTCTACATACCCGAGGTATGTTATTTTTCTTTTGATGTTTAAGTCATGTTCCCTAAGAACCGTGTGGTGGTTCGAGTTACTAGGAGTAGGTGGATAGGAAGGGTTTTAAGCTGTTTCCACTCTTATGGGCGACATGACTTATAACTGATTATGTTTTCGTTTTGGATTTAGTCTAGGCTATTTTAGCTAGACTATGGATTTCTGTATTCCGAGAGTTTGACTATGTTATTTTAATAGTTGGAGTTTTGAACCTTTGTTATGTGGTTATGAGCTTATGTGAGTAGATGGATTTATGTGTTATATGTTGTATTGATTCTTATAAGTGTCATCATAGGAGGGAGTGCATTGGGGAAAGGGTAATTGTATAAGTATGGTGGCCAACATAGTTATACAAGTACCACAACTTCAATGGGTTCCTAAGTATGATTGCATGAAAGAGGGTGAGTACATGCTTGTATATGATGAGATGTGGATTTTGGGTATATTTATTATATATGGGTTTTGTGCCTTGTTGTGGCATGGTGAGATGGTAAAAAGGAGATTACTCGTATGGAAAAACGAGTGTATGACGCGATCGACTTGATATGTATGATAACGAGTATGTTTTGGGAGATTTAATAGGTATATATATGAGGATGTATATATACTACTACGTGTTAGGTTATGGTATATGGTCGTTCACTAGTTATTATAACTTGAACGTACCTTGTGTTGTTCGTGTTTTATGGTGCTGGAGTTTGTTGGAGTTCCACCGACGTTTTGAATCTTTTGAAGTGTGTCTTGTAGCGTATTCTTTGAGTTTCGTATTTCACGTGTACGTTTTAAAATAGTGTTTTTGGTTTCAAGTCTATTGAAATAACTTGGGGTTTCTTTTGAGATAATGAAATCTTTTGTGTTGGGTCTTACATTTCTTTTGGTCGGTATATATTGAGAAAAAGGGGGACTTGGAAATCTATTATAGGGTTAGATAGTTGGTTGTATTCGTTAAAATAAGGGTAAGGTGTTGGAGTCGTGTTTGAAACAAGGTGCAACATAAGATTTCTTTTTAATCAACACTTATTTATTTCAAATTCTAAAAGACTTTCTTTAAAATAGAGTGAAGTAAAATTTATTTCTACTTACATAGTTTATATAATTTGGTTTAACCGATTCACGTCATTTATAATTATTAATACGATGTTAAATTGAGTTTATGAAGGTTACACATACAATTATATCTGTCATTTAAAATAGGTATATTAATCACTAAGTCTATTCTTTAGTTTTTTTTAAACAACTAGTATAAAACTGATTTGGTCATAACTTGTTCGTTTTTAGAGCTTTTTGAGTGATTCAAAAGCCAAAAATTATGTCCTCGGAACGTACTTATCAAATATTCAGAATGTATAGTCATGGGAGGTCAGTATATTGGCCGAAATTTTTGTACAAGTGTCGGGTTAAAGGTTGAGTTTGAAAGTTTATTTTTATGATTTGGGATGCACGGGATACCTAGTTTTCGAGTTGAGTTTTGAGTTCGTCAAGAGGGTTGTTTGTAGATTGTTTGAGTCACATAGATGTGGGAGGTAATAATAATAAAAAAAAGAGATATATATTCTTTTGGAAAAATGTCGATCTTTTGCACGGTTTAAATAATATGTCGCGGGGCGTAATATGTTTTGGTTGCCATTGGGTGTTTCTTGGATAATTTTTCGTTGTCATGCGTCATTTTGAAATGATACACGTTTTGGGTTTGAGTTTTCTTTTGAGTCTCGTGGTTTTTGACTTGTTTTAACTGGTGCACGTAAAATGTCGTTAGTTATCCGTGGGTTGATTCATTGATCGTATCTGATGGATTCAGGATGTAGTTTTGGTTTCGTATTGTTCGGGAGCGTTGAGGTAGTCATATGAAGACTTGGTAGCGCCTACACGCGTAAGTAGGTGACCATGAGAGAACGGTCGGAATACCCTTAGTGGGGAGGAAAGAAGTTCGTAGACGAACTAATGTGGTCATGAGGTCTCTTAGGAGTACCAAGGAGATGAATAGAGATTTGTGGGATACTAGCACAAGTAAAGCGCCATAGAGAGTGTTGGAAGGGGATACAATACCTCAAAGGTATTTATGATTGTGCGTAAGGCATGTAAGTTTTCCGAAAATTTCCTGAGATTTAGTAGGTTTGCCTATTACTGTGAGGTACAACCATAAGTAGAGCAAGTAGGAGAAGTGAGAGGAGTTGGAGTTAGGGCCTTTTCAAGGAAATTGTAGATGGAATGATTCCAAGAACAAGAGTTGATGGAAATTGAAACGGATGCAAGGTAATAATTGAGTTGCTTAGTAGTAGATTGGATGTGGAAAGCGGTTGAGTGGTCTGATGAGAGGAAGCATTGGTCTTTTAAAATGCGTGTAGAATTTTGCAAGTAGAACGAGGTAGGAATTTATTCGTATTGCCTCTAAGAGAGGGTGCAAGGAGGACATAGTTGAAACTGCCAAGGAGGTGGTATGAACGCTTTGGGTTTATGGTTATGCATTTGGCTTCGCCAAAGCACTAGCGGTTTTCATAGAATCAATGAACCGAGTGTGCATGAACGTATATAAACGAGTTGTCATCAGGAGCATCGACGACATCTTGATCTACTCAAATCTAAGAAGGAGAGTGAGGCGAATTATGTGTTGGTTTTGGAGTGGAGTTATACGTGAGATTTTCGAGTGTGAGTTTTAGTATTAAGTTTACTATGATGAGCAGTTAGAGATGGTGGCATATCATGGAACCAGCAAGGGCGAAGTGAAGAAGGATGAGGAAGCGTTTTGGAGGCTGAAGAGGTGGATTGGATAATGAGCCGATCTTGGCATTATCGGAAGGACCGGATGAATTCACGAAGCATGACGATACGTGGAGCAAGGATTTGGACGCCTACGAGGACGACAAAGATAGGCGATCGCTTATACGTTGCAGGAACTGAAGATTTGGAAGAACTAGATGGACTTAGTTAGTGGGGTTGGATTGTTATATCTGCCTAGAATGCTAGAGGCATTTGGTGTACGAGACATGGAGAATGATCTATACGGATCATGAACGTCTCCAACACATATTCAATCATCTTGATTGAACTTTTGACAAAGGTGATGGGTGGAGTTAAGTGATGAAAGAAAATTGCAAGGCTAAGTACCATCTGGGAAAGGCAAGCATGGTTGATGAGACATGGAATAAGAAGAATGAAGTGAAGCTGAGAAGGACTTGAACTATATGGATGACATATTAGGATGGTTTGGATGAAAGATGTAGGTTGCACGAGTTGAGTTGTCTAAAGCAGAGAACGCGTCAACATGTATGTTGCGTGGCTTGGACAATCATATGGAGAAAGGGACGTAGACTATACTTCCTACATAGATAGGAGTAGCTTAGAAAGGGGCGATGTAAGGACGAAGTTGGTGGAAGGGATACATAATGCAGTGGAGGATTAAGTACGATGAGAGTTGAGTGATAGTCGATAGACTGACTAATTCATCACCTATTTCAAGAGGAATGAGAAGTCACGTAGTTGGGAAGTTGGAAGAATTGCGTACGGATGTGAGGGAATCAAGGGTTTTGCGTAAAGGTTAGCCTAATATGTATGGAGTGCTTTATGAAGGACTCTGGCGAGGGAAGAAACGAGGGGAAGCATCACATCGTAATGTATGGTAGGGAGTTAGGAAACTCATTAGCGATGGCTGAGTTTTCATATAGTGATCGTTATCATACTAGAAGTCGATAAATGCCATTTGAGGCACTATATGAAAGGATAGGGTGAGTTGTCCCCAATGTGGACTAGAATTGGTAAAAGAGGCTACTAATGTGGAATTGATGTTGTGGAAAGGATGAGAGCAACAAGGGATGCTATGTAGAAAAGGAGGAAACCACTAGAGTTAGTGACAAAGTTGTGTATGAAGTTTCACCCATAGTAACGGGTGGTAGGTAAAATAGAAGAGTTGATGTAGAGTTTTGTAGGTCCATTTATGATCTTTGGAAAGATCGGACCATTAGCTTATGAGCATAGAATTACCTGGGGGAAATTGAGTGGTATACATGATATATTTCATGTATTAAGATTGGTAAATGTTGTTGAGAATGCATATTTGCATGTTCGGTTATTCGGGACTTGTGTTAATAAGAGTCTTTGTTTTATCAAAGAGTCATTTGTGAGATTTATTGACTGTGAGGTCAAGAGTTTGGCAATGAATTTAGATATTGTTGGTTAGAATATGTGGTAATTTGAGACTTGAACTAAAGTTCACGTGGAAATGAGAGGAGTTCATTTAGAACAAGTATCCTCATGTGATTTGTTGTTTGTGTGTTTGATCCTAAGGAGTAAATCTCGGGACGAGATTTCTATTAGGAGGGAGTGATGTGACAACCCTTGGTTTTGAGGTTCGTCACTTACTTTTATTTTGTGCTAGTTACGTGTCTTTACGTGTTTATGTGCTTATTGGTGTGTATAGATTGTGGTTTGGATATCGTTTCTGGTACGGGGTACCTTGTGAATGAAACGATGTGTGATGATTTCATGTTCATGAGCTCACATGGTAGTGACTATGAATTGAAATGGTGTTATTTAGTGGTTTTACGTATACGTATATGTATTATAGAAAATCGTGTTTTTACGATTTACGGTTTAACATTTAGAGGTCTCGGATGAGGTAATTAGTCATATGGATAATTTTCGGGATGGTTTTAAGTCATTTAGGACTTAGTTATAAAGTTTATTTCAAAATTTGAGATTTTTTTAAAAGTGTATATTTTACGTCTTTTACGGTAAAACGCGTAAATTTGACTAGTTTTACGGTTTTGAGGTTTTGGAGGCTTTAGGAGCTGAAATAAATTAAGGCAAATTAAGGTATAATTATTAATACTA
This sequence comes from Glebionis coronaria, assembly GCA_025667525.1. Lineage (NCBI taxonomy): Eukaryota > Viridiplantae > Streptophyta > Magnoliopsida > Asterales > Asteraceae > Glebionis > Glebionis coronaria. The sequence continues at coordinate 187,776,213 of CM046879.1, read as the reverse complement.
ATATTAATAATAAAAAGGAAAAAAAAAACGAAATTAAATTGGTATAGGTCGGTTATGTGAAAAAAAGAAAAGAAAAGGGGAAAAAGGGAAAAAGGGAACCGGGCTTTTGTATTTGGGCTAGGAATGGTTAATATTAATTATATAAGGTTTTTATTTATCAAAACACTTCATAAAATCCCTGGAGATCAATAAGGAGTCGAAATATACAAGGGAGGAATTAGGGTTTTCATAAAAATCTTGGTTTTTCATAAATCAAAGGTAAATCTTTATAACCCTTTTTAATTAAAGTGTTTTAATTCTTTCTCAATCATCTTATGATGGATTTAGGTTAGGGTTTAATTTGAAAAACAGTAAATTAATGTTGAATTAATCATTATATGATGATCACATAAATTAGGGCTTGTAATTAGAGGGATTAGGGTTAATTAATGAGGTTGATTTTGTTAAACCCGTTTTTAAAAACTGGACAGATTTTTGAGTCAATTGTTTTGATCATATCGGGAGTTCTACAAACTCTTATTTTGCGATCCACATACCCCTGGAAAGCTATTTGAAGTGGCTTTCCAAAATGACCTTGTCAAAATCGGCTAAGTGTTGGTGTACCGCATTTAAGTTAACGGACGCCTTACTTACCGGTGGGATTAACTTCGTTAAATCCGTTTTGACAAGTGTAGGAGACGTACTAGGAGGGTTTTCATTTGACAAACTTTGGGGCACAAGAACTGTCAGTTCAACTAATTCCTTTTGTAAGCGAACACGGGTCTTTTTAGACAATTGATCTTTGTTATATTGATCATAATCAATTGTATGGAATTTTGAAAGCATTTTAGAATGAGTTTCATCCGCAAGTGACTGTGTGTCCTCAGAACTACGAACAAAAGGTGCTTCTTTCGATTTGCCAATTAGGGTCATATCATAAAGACACGGAATATATTCCTGAGCTTGTTTTGCATAACCGGGATTAGGTGGTAATCTTGAAGACGTTTAAGTTCGAGTTCTTTAAATGATTTAGTTAAAAGATGAACCTTTTCTGTGGAAGCGTATTATTTTAAAAGCTGTTGTTCCTTGAATTTAAGAAGTTTGCTAGCATTAATTTCTGATTCAACCTTTTTAGACTCGAGAGTTTCGAAATCCATTTTAAGTTTCTGAAAATCATTGACAACCGACTCTTTTGCTTTTAATTCATTGGAAAGATTAGCTTTTAATGATTCTATTTATTTCAAGTGTTCAATCTTTTCAAAACGAAATTGGTCAAATTCATAACATGTTATTTTCTCTGCTTGAGGGACCATTTCAAAAGCTTTGACCTTTTCTTTATGCAACGCAAGCTCAGCAGTTAGGGTGGAATTGGTATCTATGGATTGTCTGAGGGCCATATGCATTTGATCAATAATATGTTTAGGCACCATGACCAAATCATGTTGAGCATAAGATTCCATACCCGTCGTAGCATTTGGTTGAGGTTCACTCAAATGTGTAGGATTGGGTACCACATCATTTGAGTTACTAGTTCCCGAATGCTGTTCAAGGTTGTCATTTGCATGCCCAACTTGATGTTGGTTATCATCAATATTATTAGATGTGGTTGGTACCTCACTGACGACATCAGAACCGTAGTGAGAGAGATTAGCAACGAGAGCAGCTTGGGCAGAGTGAATGTCATCACAATCCTAATCATATGCGTCAAGATCATCTGCTTGATAAGCTGCATTAGAAGTGGAAACGACTGCAATGCCTTCAGTATCTGCTGCCCCTGGGTCTGCAAGAAATGCTAACTCCTCTGAATCCAAAATCTTCCCCTTAGACTGAGCATCAACCAAATGCATCTTCTCACGAAACCATGCATCATCCCTCCTCCTTTTCGGCTGAGTGCATTCCCTAGCCATATGACCTTGTCCTCGGCAATTGTAGCAAGTCACAACCTTTTTAGAACCAATAGGACTTCCATTTCAACTAGCTTGAGAATTCACAGCTTGATTGTTCCCAGTCCTTGTAGGAGGTCCATATGAATTTTGCCTTCCCTGAATAGGTTGCACCGTCACTTGACCATCTTGAAAAGTAGCTTGTTGTCGAGGATTTGAAGAGGTGCGGAGCTGATTGTTTGTTGGTGGAAATCCTCTAGTCGCAACAAGTTTTGACAAGTAGACAGTGAGATGGTTTAGAACATCAGCTGGCGTATCATTTGGAGTAAAGACCGGTGCTTGGATTGGTGGAAGTTCATTAGAGTATGAAGCTTGTGCTGGTTGTGCTTCTAATGGAAAATATCCTTGTGACAACCCTGGTTTTGAGGTCCGTCACTTAGTTTTATTTTGTGCTAGTTACGTGTCTTTACGTGTTTATGTGCTTATTGGTGTGTATAGATTGTGGTTTGGATATCGTTTCCGGTACGGGGTACCTTGTGAATGAAACGCTGTGTGATGATTTCATGTTCATGAGCTCACATGGTAGTGACTATGAAGTGAAATGGTGTTATTTAGTGGTTTTACGTATACGTATATGTATTATAGAAAATCGTGTTTTTACGATTTACGGTTTAACATTTAGAGGTCTCGGATGAGGTAATTAGTCATATGGATATTTTTCGGGATGGTTTTAAGTCATTTAGGACTTAGTTATAAAGTTTATTTCAAAATTTGAGATTTTTTTTAAAAGTGTATATTTTACGTCTTTTACGGTAAAACGCGTAAATTTGACTAGTTTTACGGTTTTGAGGTTTTGGAGGCTTTAGGAGCTGAAATAAATTAAGGAAAATTAAGGTAATATTATTAATACTAATATTAATAATAAAAAGGAAAAAAAACGAAATTAAATGGGTATAGGTCGGTTATGTGAAAAAAAAGAAAAGAAAAGAGGAAAAAGGGAAAAAGGGAACCGGGCTTTTGTATTTGGGCTAGGAATGGTTAAGATTAATTATATAAGGTTTTTATTTATCAAAACACTTCATAAAATCCCTGGAGATCAATAAGGAGTCGAAATATACAAGGGAGGAATTAGGGTTTTCATAAAAATCTTGATTTTTCATAAATCAAAGGTAAATCTTTATAACCCTTTTTAATTAAAGTGTTTTAATTCTTTCTCAATCATCTTATGATGGATTTATGTTAGGGTTTAATTTGAAAAACAGTAAATTAATGTTGAATTAATCATTATATGATGATCACATAAATTAGGGCTTGTAATTAGAGGGATTAGGGTTAATTAATGAGGTTGATTTTGTTAAACCCGTTTTTAAAAACTGGGCAGATTTTTGAGTCAATTGTTTTGATCATATCGGGAGTTCTACAAACTATTATTTTGCGATCCACATCCCCTGGAAAGATATTTGAAGTGGCTTTCCAATGCAAGAAACTAGAACTAAATTGAAGGTCGGGAAGTGAGTCAAAAACAGGTTACAACAGTCGTAGGTCAAAACAGTTTTGAATTCAGCCTGTTTTCTTTTTAAGTTTTGGGTTGTTTGGGGTACTTAGGGTTGCATTGGGATCTTCTCACGAACATGAGAGATGGTTTATATATTGTAGTAAGGATCTGCACTTGGGCTAATATTGTGGTTTAGTGTAAGACCCTCTAGTGGTAATGAACTTTTCATACGTTTAAAATCAGTGAATTCTGGATAGGTAGCAATATATACACATATATCGGGGCCTTAACAGTAGCTTTAAGGTTAGGGCAAGTGGGAGGTTTTAACTAACATATATAAAAGTGTGAATATTCCTTTTACAGAGATCAAGGGTATGTTTAAGGGGGAGATCGACCCATAGTTTAAGGTATGAAAAATGGGACTGTTTTGGGTAAAATGTTAACGGGACGGGTTATGAAGTAAAAGGGGTTAAGGGCTTTATAGAGGGGGTAATGAGATGCTTAGAGAATATAAATGAGGTATTTATATAGGAGGAGGCTAGATGTCCATCATAGGTTGTTGAGCCGTTTTAGTGATTGGTTCATGTTTTGATTATGTGTTTTTGGTTTGTTAGCTTTTTGCTAGTGCGAGGACATTTGGAGAAGCTCAATCAGGTGAGTTTCATAGTCCCATGTTTACTATTGATTTTGACTTCAAGATGGGATGGAAGAGACACTGTGTTATGTTGTTTATAAATTGATGTTGTGAATGTTTTTAAGGTTTGAGATGGACTTGTGTGTACATTATGTGATTAACTGCTATGTGATTCTTGTTTGTGTATGATTTGGATCGGAAAGGTACATAGGTGTATGGGCGCCTATGGTACCATGGTTGTTGGTAAGGCGTGATGCCTTGGAAATTATGGTTGTAGGTAAGGCGTGATGCCTTGGAAATTATGGTTGTTGGTAAGGCGTGATGCCTTGGGAATTGTGGTTGTTGGTAAGGCGTGATGCCTTGGAATTGTGATGATTGATTGAACCTGAAGGCTAGTTGTTAATACATAATTGTAGCGCATTGTCCATATGTTATTGTGTTGATGGATGTTATTCGCAGCTTGTGACTGATTTAACGTTGGAGTCTAAACCTATGACTCTCACCAACTTTATGTTGACGTGTTTTAGTGTCTCTTTCAGGTGTGAATGTGTTTAAGCTTGAGGATAGAAGTGGCTAGACTTGGATGCCTTAGGATTGCATATAGAAGGAGATCCCCGTTCCTTCTTAGTTTCTTATGTTTGTTTTGTTTGTGATATTTGATTGTCTTGGGTAAGAGGTAGGATTGTTACCTACTTACCTAGACTCCTGCATGTTGAGATATTGTCATGACATATGTGTCGCCATTTATGACATTTCTTATTTCATTTAGTTATCTCTATAGACACGCCATGTTGTGATGATATCCATATGTCGCGCCCCATATTCTGCCATGGTGGGGTGTGACAATCCTTGCTGAGGAGTATAGCCCATTGGAGAAGTGTTGGCTTGTGATGGTGATGTCTGATATGGTGGTTGCTGCGGAAAAGATTGTTGATGAACACTTTGTTGAAATGCTTGCTGTGGTATCATTGGTGGTTGATAAGATGGTTGCTGATAGGTGTGTGGTGGTGGTTGCTGCAAGTAGGATGGTTGTTGATAAGTATAAGCCATGTTTTGTTGAGAAGCATACATTGCAAGTGGATCATGAACTTGAGGTGTAGACAACCGAGCCTCAATCACAAGGCATTCGTGTTGTTGAAGAAAAGCTTGAAGTTGATCCACATTGGTGTTATGCAAGTCCTTAGCCAATTTAACATCCGTCACGTATTTTTTCCATTCTGAAGGAAGAGTGTTCAAATACTTGGTGTTCAATTGAAAGGTAGGAATTGTCATGCCATAGATATTGAGCTCATTCAACAATAGGGTAAATCTCAGATAGTAATCATTGAGAGTCTCCCCTGGCATATAGGCAAACTTATCAAAAGTATCATAAAGCTTACACTCTCGTTCTTGTTTAGTTAACGAGGTGCCTTGCATGAGAACACGAATTCTATCCCATAACTCTTTGGCAACTTTATGTTTGCTGACGAGTTTGTAGACATCTGGAGGAAGGGCTTGGAGAATGATGTTTGTAGCATACTTATCACATTTGTCTTGAATCTTCATATCTCCAGCAAATTCACCCGTTGTGCGAGGACGAGTAGTTGTACCTTCCGTCACTGTACCATAATCTAATGGTCCATTGAGCACCGATGCCCAAATGAGATGTCCATTCTCCTTGTTCAACATATAAAGTTCCATTCGGGAAGCCCATTCCTCATACATAGTCTTCACCAACATTAGTGGACGATTATCCGTACCCGAGAGGATGGACTTATCCGTAAGAGATGTGTACTCCATTTCAATAAGTTAAGATTTACAAACGTTGATCGATCAATGAAAGAAAGTAAATGTGTTTGTTGTTGTGAGTTGAAGTCGAGAAACAATGTTAAAATCCCCTAAAATATGTTCTCAATAAACCAAAAATTCCAAGTCAAAATTACGCACGATTCGAAATTTTTTATGGAATAATTTTTGATGATCGGAATGTTGATCGGAATAGTGATCGGAATATCAGTCGGAAATCCGTCGGAATAAACCCTATCGGAATAACCTTGATCGGAATGTCCCTAATCGGAATAAACCAAATCGGAATGTCCCTTTTCGGAATGTGCCAAATCGGAATGTTCCTTTTTGGAATGTGCCAAATCGGAATGCCTAATCGGAATACCTGATCGGAATACCTGACCGGAATGTACCAAAATCGGAATCCCTAAACCCTATTCCGATTACACTGATCGGAATGTACCAAAATCGGAATCCCTAAACCCTATTCCGATTACACTGATCGGAATGTCCTATAAACCCTTTTCCGATGACCTGATCGGAATAATTCCCACTTTTCTCGGACAAAACTCAACCAATTCCTGATTTTAAGCCAAAAAATGATCAAAACACCCAAAAATTTTATGTTTTAGCCAAAGTAAATATACCAAATCACTACCACAACTATGTAGATGATTTGTATCAAGAAAAAACTATAAAGAACACAAAAAGATTTTTGGACGTGTGTAAAAAGGATCAAAATAGGCGTATGAATCAAGAACACAAACACATGAACAATACAATCATCCCATGGCTCTGATACCATTTGTAGGATATGTAAATCTTGCTTATATTTTAGAGAGAGAAAGAGATAGAGAGATGGTGAGAACACACACACTTAGAGAGAGAAAGTGAAAGAAAAACACTTTTTCACTATGTGTAAAATTAAGAACCACACACCCTCTCCATATTAGGAGAGGGTTTATATACCAAGCCCATAAGATGGGCTTGGGCTTACATTTGGGCCGGCCTACACATGTTGTAGGCTAGGCTTGGCCTTGTTTGTTTAATAAAGATAAATAACTAAACTACGAGCTATTACATGGACTATTGTTGGAGTGACCGATCCTTCTTAATACGTAAAACGTATTTCCAACACTACATTCTTAATAACCCGAGCAAAATATATATCTACCATTTTTGTGACAACCCTGGTTTTGAGGTTCGTCACTTAGTTTTATTTTGTGCTAGTTACGTGTCTTTACGTGTTTATGTGCTTATTGGTGTGTATAGATTGTGGTTTGGATATCGTTTCCGGTACGGGGTACCTTGTGAATGAAACGATGTGTGATGATTTCATGTTCATGAGTTCACATGGTAGTGACTATGAAGTGAGATGGTGTTATTTGGTGGTTTTAAGTATACGTATATGTATTATAGAAAAATCGTATTTTTACAATTTACGGTTTAGCATTTGGAGGTCTCGGATGAGGTAATTAGTCATATGGATATTTTTCGGGATGGTTTTAAGTCATTTAGGACTTAGTTATAAATTTTATTTCAAAATTTGAGATTTTTTTTAAAAGTGTATATTTTACGACTTTTACGGTAAAACGCGTAAATTTGACTAGTTTTACGGTTTTGAGGTTTTGGAAGCTTTAGGAGCTGAAATAAATTAAGAAAAATTAAGGTAATATTATTAATACATATATTAATAATAAAAAGAAAAACAACTAAAAAAATATATGTGTAAGTCGGTTTTGGGACGCAAGGAATAAAAAGAAAAGGGAAAAAAAGGAAAAAGGGGAACCGGGCTTTTGTAATGGGCCAAGGACTTGTTAGGAAAGTATATAAAGCCTTATTTTTATCAAACACTCCATAAAATCCCTGGAGATCAAGTATGGGTCGACATCTATGGAGAAATTTAGGGTTCTTCATTAATTTTTCTTCTTTCAAAAATCTTAAGGTAAAACCTTCATAATCTCTTTTTAATTTAATTGTTTTTAATGTTTATATAATCATCTTATGATGGATTTAGGTTAGGGTTTAATATAAAAACAGTAAATTAATGTTGTATTAATCATAATATGATGATTACATAAATTAGGGCTTGTAATTAGAGGGATTAGGGTTAATTAATGAGGTTGATTTTGTTAAACCCGTTTTTAAAAACTGGGCAGAATTTTGAGTCAATTGTTTTGATCATATCGGGAGTTCTAGGAACATTCAAGATGCGATCCAAGTACCCGTGAAAAGGTAATTGAAGTGGCTTTCCAAGGCAAGAAATGAGAACTAAATTGGAGGTCGGGAAGTGGGTCAAAAACAGGTTACAACAGTCGGAGGTCAAAACAGTATTGTAATCAGCCTGTTTTCTTTTTAAGTTTTGGGTTGTTTGGGGTACTTAGGGTTGTATTGGGATCTTCTAACGAACATGAGAGATGGTTTATATATTGTAGTAAGTATCTGCACTTGGGCTAAGGTTGTGGTTTAGGGTAAGACCCCCTAATTGTAACAAACTTTTCATACGTTTAAAATCAGTGAATTCTGGATAGGTAGTAATATATATACATATATCGGGGCCTTAAAAGTAGCTTTAAGGTTAGGTCAAGTGGGAGGTTTTAGCTAAAATATGTAAAAGTATGAATATTCCTTTTACAGAAACCATGGGTATGTTTAAGTGGACGTTTGACTTAAAGTTTTGAGACCTAAAAACTGGGACTGTTTTGTGTAAAATGTGAACGGGATAGTTATTAAACTTAACCAAGTTAAGGACTTGTTAAGGAAGGGTAATGGGGTGATTAGAGCTTATCAATGAGGTATTTATATTGGAATAGGCTAGATGTCCATCATAGGTTGATGAGACATCTTAGTGATTGGTTCATTTATTGATTTCGTGTTTTTGGTTTGTTAGCTTGTTGCTAGTGCGAGGACTTGTGAAGAAGCAATCAGGTGAGTTTCATAGTCCCATGTTTAATATTGATTTTGACTTCCATATGGGATGGAAGAGACACTGTGTTGAGTTATTTATAAATTGATGCTGTGAATGTTTTTAAGTTTTGAGATGGACTTGTGTGTACATTATGTGATTAACTGCTATGTGATTCTTGTTTGTGTATGGTTTGGATCGGAAAGGTACATAGGTGTATGGGCGCCTATGGTACTATGGTTGTTGGTAAGGCGTGATGCCTTGGAAATTATGGTTGTTGGTAAGGCGTGATGCCTTGGAAATTATGGTTGTTGGTAAGGCGTGATGCCTTGGAAATTATGGTTGTTGGTAAGGCGTGATGCCTTGGAAATTGTGGTTGTTGGTAAGGCGTGATGCCTTGGAATTGTGATGATTGATTAATCTTGAATGCTAGTTGTTAATGCATACTTGTAGCACATTGTCCATATGTTGTTGTGTTGATGGTTGTTATTCACAGCTTGTAACTGATTTAGCGTTGGAGTCTAAACCTATGACTCTCACCAACTTTATGTTGACGTGTTTTAGTGTCTCTTTCAGGTGATAACGTGGTTAAGCGTGAGAACTTATGTGGCTAGGATTGGAGTTGCGTAGGAATGCATTTAGAAGGAGATCCCCGTTCCTTCTTAGTTTATTTTCTTTCTGATTGTTTCGATAGTGATATTGTTGGCACCTATATGTGATTGTTAGTGTTATTTGTTTGTCTTGGGTAAGAGGTAGGACTGTTACCTACTTACCTAGACTCCTGCTTTGTTGAGATATTGTCATGACCTTTGTGTCGCCATTTATGACATTATATTTGCATTTTAGTTTTCTCTATAGAGACACCGTGTGTTGTGATGATATCTATACGTCGCGCCCCATATTCCGCCATGGTAGGGTGTGACAGAATGGTATCAGAGCCAATGGTTATAGAGAATTAGGTTGCCTAGTTTCGTAGCCTAGTCTATAGCTTAAGGGCCCCTACATATAGGCGTCATAGGAGTATGTGTGCATTTTATATTAATTGATGTGTTTGGATGTTATTTATTGCGATATTTTGACTAGTATGAATTGAACCATAGTATGTTCATACTTAGCCACATGTTATTTTCTTTTCGGATTGTGACTAGTGCAGGTTGAACCATAATCATCCACGCTAGTCATTGTTGTATTTTGCCTAAATTGTACATTATAGTACATAATTTGGTACATGGTAGTTTCTATCTTTTGTTGGGTTATTTTATGTACCTAATGTATAGTATTTTTTTTTCTTTTGATGTTTAAGTCATTTTCCCTAAGAATTATGTGGTAATTTGAGTTACTAGGAGTAGGTGGATAGGAAGGGGTTTTAAGCTGTTTCCACTCTTACGGGCGACATGACTTATAACTGATGATGTTTTTGTTTTGGATTTAGTCTATGCTGTTTTAGCTAGACTATGGATTTACGTATTTCAAGAGTATTATTATGTTATTTTAATAGATGGAGTTTTGGACTTTATTGTTTATGTGGTTATGAGCTTATGTGAGTAGATGGGTTTATGTGTTATATGTTGTATTGATTCTTATAAGTGTCATCATAGGAGGGAGTGCATTGGGGAAAGGGTAATTGTATAAGTATGGTGGCCAACATAGTTATACAAGTACCACAACTTCAATGGGTTCTCAAGTATGATTGCATGAAAGAGGGTTAGTACATGCTTGTATACGATGAGATGTAGAATTTCGGTATACGTATAATTTATGGGTTTATGTAATGGCTGCCTATGAGATGGCTATCGTTCTTTTTGTGTTATATGTTTTGGGTTATAGTTGTGTTGTGTGATTATGGGGTCACACGATATGGTTTGGTTTTGGAGGTGGGCTTTATGCCTTGTTATGGCACGGTGAGATGGTGATTACTCATATGAAAAAACGAGCGTATAAAGCGATTGATTGACTTACGTGTATGATAACGAGTATGTTTGGGGGATTCAATAGGTATACATATGCGGGTGTATATATACTGATAGATGTTATGTTATGATTTACGGTCGTTTAGTAGTTATTATAACTTGAACGTACCTAGTGCTCTCTTGTGTTTAAACGATTTATTAGTGCTCGAGTTTGGTGGAGTTTCAACGACGTTTTGAATCTTTTGAAGTGTGTCTTGTAGCGTATTGTTTGAGTTTCGTATTTCACGTGTACGTTTTAAAATGGTGTTCTTGGTCTATTGAAATAATTTGGGATTTCTTTTGAGATAATGAAATCTTTTGTGTTGGGTCTTACAGTTATTTTGGTCAGAATATATTGAGAAAAGGGGGACTGGGAAATCTATTATAGGGTTAGATAATTGGTTGTATTCGGTAAAATAAGGGTAAGGTGTTGGAGTCGTGTTTGAAACAAGATGGAACATAAGATTTCTTTTAAATCAACACTTATTTATTTTAAATTCTAAAAGACTTTCTTTAAAATAGAGCGAAGTAAAATTTCTTTCTACTTACATAGTTTATATAATTGGGTTTAACCGATTCATGTCATTTATAATTATTAGTACAAGGTTAAATTGAGTTTATGAATATTTCACATACAATTTTATCTTTCATTAATATAAAACTATTTTGGTCATAACTTGGTCGTTTTTAAAGCTTTTTGGGTGATTCAAAAGCCTAAAATTATGTACTCGGAACATACTTTTCAAATATTCAGAATTATTGTACAAATGTCGGGTTCAAGGTTGAGTTTGAATAGTAGTTTTATTTTTTTTATGATTTGGGATGCACGGGATACCTAGTCCTTGAGTTGAGTTTTGAGATCGTCTAGAAGGTTGTTGGTAGATGGTTTGAGTCACATAGATGTGGGGAGGTAAAAAAAATAAAAATATATTCTTTTGGAAAAGTCGATCTTTTGCACGGTTTAAATAATATGTCGCGAGGCGTAATATGTTTTGGTTACCATTGGGTGTTTCTTGGATTATTTTTTGTTGTCATAGGTCATTTTAAATTGATATATGTTCTGGATTTGAGTTTTCTTTTGAGTCTCGTTGTTTTGACTTGTTTTAATTGGTGCACGTGAAATGTCGTTAGTTATCCGTGGGTTTGATCCGTCAATCGTAACTAGTGGATTCAGGATGTAGTTTTGGTTACGTATTGATTGAGAGCGTTGAGGTAGTCATATGAAAGACTTGGTCGCGCCTACACGCTTAAGTAGGTGGCCATGAGAGAACGGTCGGAATGCCCTTAGTGGGGAGGGAAGAAGTTCGTAGACGAACAAATGTGAATATATGGTCTCTTGGAGTACCAGTGAGAGGAATAGAGATTTGTATAATGTATGGATATTGGCACAAGTAACGCGCCATAGAGGGTGGTTAGAAATTGCAAGGGATGCAGGATAAAGGTTGAGTTGCCTGGTAGTAAATGTGATGTGGAAGCGGTTGAGTGGTCTGATAAGAGGGAGTTATACGTGAGATTTTCAAGAGTAAGTTTTTAGGATTAAGTTTACGAGGATGAGTAGTAGAGGTGGTGGCATATCATGGAACCAGCAAGGGTGAAGTGAGGAAGGACGAGGGAGCGTTTTGGAGGCTGAAGAGGTGGATTGAATAATGAGCAGATCTTGGCATTATTGGAAGGACTGGCTGAATTCGCGAAGCATGACGATACGTGGAGCAAGGATTTGGACGCGTACGAGGACGACAGAGAAAGGCGATCGTTTATACGTTGTAGGAACTGAAGATTTGGAAGAACTGGATAGACTTAGTTAGTGGAGCTGGACTGTTATATCTGTCTAGAATGCTAGAGGCATTTGGTGTACGAGACGTGGAGAATGATCTATACGGATCATGAACGTCTCCAACACATATTCAATCATCTTGATTGAACTTTTGGAAAAGGTGATGGGTGGAGTTAATTGATGAAAGAAAAAAATTGCAAGGCCAAGTACCATTTGGGAAAGGCAAGCATGGTCGATGAGACATGGAATAAGAAGGATGAGGTGAAACTGAGACGAAATTGAACTATAGGGATGACGTATTATGGCGGTTTGGATAAAGGATATAGGTTGCACGAGTTGAGTTGTCTAAAGCAGAGAACGCGTCAACATGTATGTTGCGTGGCTTGGAAAATCATATGGAGAAAAGGGACGTAGACTATACTCCCTACATAGATAGGAGTAGTTTAGAAAGGGCGATGTAAGGACGAATTTGGTGGAAGGGATACATAATGCGGGGGAGGATTAAGTACGATGAGAGTTGGGTGATAGTCGATAGACTGACTAATTCATCTCATATTTCAAGAGGAATGAGAAGTCACGTAGTTGAGAAGTTGGAAGGATTGCGTACGGATATGATGGAATAGAGGGTTCTGCGTAAAAGTTAGCCTAATATGTATGGAATGTCTTATGAAGGATTATGGCAATGGAAGAACTAATGGATATGTGAAAGACCATCATAGGTCACTTTGTAAGGAAATTGGAATTTTAAGTAGTTTGGAGTACGGACTAAAGGGAGTTGATGAACATGATCGGATATGAGTATATCCGGCTAACTGGAAAAGGATAGGCAAGTGAGATATTTATACAACCTTAGGAGTCACACTGAGGACATGAGTGATTGATTTAGAGGGAGTTAGGAAACTCATTAGCGATGGCTGAGTTTCTCATATAATGATAGTTATCATAATAGAAGTCGATAAATGCCATTTGAGGCACTATATGAAAGGATAGGTTGAGTTGTCCCTATTGTGGACTAGAATTGGTAAAAGAGGCTACTAATGTGGTAATGGTATTTGTGGAAAGGATGAGAGCAACATGGGATGCTATGTAGGAAAGAAGGAAACCACTAGAGTTAGTGACAAAGTTGTGTATGAAGTTTCACCCATAGTAACGGGTGGTATGTTTTGGTAAAATGGAAGAGTTGATGTAGAGTTTTGTAGGTCCATTTATGATCTTTGGAAAGATCGGACCGGTAGCTTATGAGCATAGAATTACCTGGGGGAAATGAGGTGTATACATGATACATTTCATGTATTGAGATTGGTAAAGGTTGTTTGAGAATGCATTTTGTATGTACGGTTATTCGGGACTTTTGTTAATAAGAGTCTTTGTTTTATCAAAGAGTCATTTGTGAGATTTATTGACTGTGAGGTCAAGAGTTTGGCAATGAGTTTAATTATTTTTGCTTTGTATATGTGGTATTTTGCAACTTGAACTAAAGTTCACGTGGAAATGAGGGAGTTCATTTAGAACAAGCATCCTCGTGTGATTTGTTGTTTGTGTGTTGATCCTAAGGAGTAAATCTCGGGACGAGATTTCTATTAGGATGGAGTGATGTGACAATCCTGGTTTTGAGGTTCGTCACTTAGTTTTATTTTGTGCTAATTACGTGTCTTTACGTGTTTATGTGCTTATTGGTGTGTATAGATTGTGGTTTGGATATCGTTTCCGGTACGGGGTACCTTGTGAATGAAACGATGTGTGATGATTTCATGTTCATGAGTTCACATGGTAGTGACTATGAAGTGAGATGGTGTTATTTGGTGGTTTTAAGTATACGTATATGTATTATAGAAAAATCGTATTTTTACGATTTACGGTTTAGCATTTGGAGGTCTCGGATGAGGTAATTAGTCATATGGATATTTTTCGGGATGGTTTTAAGTCATTTAGGACTTAGTTATAAATTTTATTTCAAAATTTGAGATTTTTTTTAAAAGTGTATATTTTACGACTTTTACGGTAAAACGCGTAAATTTGACTAGTTTTACGTTTTTGAGGTTTTGGAAGCTTTAGGAGCTGAAATAAATTAAGAAAAATTAAGGTAATATTATTAATACATATATTAATAATAAAAAGAAAAAAAACTAAAAAAAATATATGTGTAAGTCGGTTTTGGGACGCAAGGAAGAAAAAGAAAAGGGAAAAAAAGGAAAAAGGGGAACCGGGCTTTTGTAATGGGCCAAGGACTTGTTAGGAAAGTATATAAAGCCTTATTTTTATCAAACACTCCATAAAATCCCTGGAGATCAAGTATGGGTCGACATCTATGGAGAAATTTAGGGTTCTTCATTAATTTTTCTTCTTTCAAAAATCTTAAGGTAAAACCTTCATAATCTCTTTTTAATTTAATTGTTTTTAATGTTTATATAATCATCTTATGATGGATTTAGGTTAGGGTTTAATATAAAAACAGTAAATTAATGTTGTATTAATCATAATATGATGATTACATAAATTAGGGCTTGTAATTAGAGGGATTAGGGTTAATTAATGAGGTTGATTTTGTTAAACCCGTTTTTAAAAACTGGGCAGAATTTTGAGTCAATTGTTTTGATCATATCGGGAGTTCTAGGAACATTCAAGATGCGATCCAAGTACCCGTGAAAAGGTAATTGAAGTGTCTTTCTAACGCAAGAAATGAGAACTAAATTGGAGGTCGGGAAGTGGGTCAAAAACAGGTTACAACAGTCGGAGGTCAAAACAGTTTTGTAATCAGCCTGTTTTCTTTTTAAGTTTTGGGTTATTTGGGGTACTTAGGGTTGCATTGGGATCTTCTAACGAACATGAGAGATGGTTTATATATTTTAGTAAGTATCTGCACTTGGGCTAAGGTTGTGGTTTAGGGTAAGACCCCCTAATTGTAACAAACTTTTCATACGTTTAAAATCAGTGAATTCTGGATAGGTAGTAATATATATACATATATCAGGGCCTTAAAAGTAGCTTTAAGGTTAGGTCAAGTGGGAGGTTTTAGCTAAAATATGTAAAAGTATGAATATTCCTTTTACAGAAACCATGGGTATGTTTAAGTGGACGTTTGACTTAAAGTTTTGAGACCTAAAAACTGGGACTGTTTTGTGTAAAATGTGAACGGGATAGTTATTAAACTTAACCAAGTTAAGGACTTGTTAAGGAAGGGTAATGGGGTGATTAGAGCTTATCAATGAGGTATTTATATGGGAATAGGCTAGATGTCCATCATAGGTTGATGAGACATCTTAGGGATTGGTTCATGTATTGATTTCGTGTTTTTGGTTTGTTAGCTTGTGGCTAGTGCGAGGACTTGTGAAGAAGCAATTAGGTGAGTTTCATAGTCCCATGTTTAATATTGATTTTGACTTCCATATGGGATGGAAGAGACACTGTGTTGAGTTATTTATAAATTGATGATGTGAATGTTTTTAAGTTTTGAGATGGACTTGTGTGTACATTATGTGATTAACTGCTATGTGATTCTTGTTTGTGTATGGTTTCGATCGGAAAGGTACATAGGTGTATGGGAGCCTATGGTACTATGGTTGTTGGTAAGGCGTGATGCCTTAGAAATTATGGTTGTTGGTAAGGCGTGATGCCTTGGAAATTATGGTTGTTGGTAAGGCGTGATGCCTTGGAAATTATGGTTGTTGGTAAGGCGTGATGCCTTGGAAATTGTGGTTGTTGGTAAGGCGTGATGCCTTGGAATTGTGATGATTTATTAATTTT
Organism: Glebionis coronaria; assembly: GCA_025667525.1. Lineage (NCBI taxonomy): Eukaryota > Viridiplantae > Streptophyta > Magnoliopsida > Asterales > Asteraceae > Glebionis > Glebionis coronaria. Next base: position 187,760,086 of record CM046879.1, on the reverse strand, counting down.
GAATGCTAGTTGTTAATGCATACTTGTAGCACATTGTCCATATGTTGTTGTGTTGATGGTTGTTATTCAAAGCTTGTAACTGATTTAGCGTTGGAGTCTAAACCTATGACTCTCACCAACTTTATGTTGACGTCTTTTAGTGTCTCTTTCAGGTGATAACGTGGTTAAGCGTGAGAACTTATGTGGCTAGGATTGGAGTTGCGTAGGAATGCATTTAGAAGGAGATCCGTGTTCCTTCTTAGTTTATTTTCTTTCTGATTGTTTCGATAGTGATATTGTTGGCACCTATATGTGATTGTTAGTGTTATTTGTTTGTCTTGGGTAAGAGGTAGGACTGTTACCTACTTACCTAGACTCCTGCTTTGTTGAGATATTGTCATGACCTTTGTGTCGCCATTTATGACACTATATTTTCATTTTAGTTTTCTCTATAGAGACACCGTGTGTTGTGATGATATCCATACGTCGCGCCCCATATTCCGCCATGGTGGGGTGTGACAATTTTCTTCATGAGTTTGGGGGCAGTGACTTCACTCAGATTACTTAGAAAATAAATCTCCATAACCGAGTTAAACACACGTAAGGAATCATCAAACTGGAGTCCATAAGATCTGATATTAGTGTGTTGAAGTAGCTTAGATCTCAAATCAGCTGACTGTAACCGAGATGCAAGAAAAGCATAATGCAATACATCACCCGCAGAATAAACACCCAACTCCCTCAAAGGAAAAGGGAAACGTAGCAAGTCTCCACTGCGAATCACCAAATCCCGGTCCAGAAGCAATAACGATACGCTCCAAAGAAGAACGGAGTGCCATATCAAAAGAACCTTGGGAAGACTTAAAAGCAAAGGGTGAACATGTACGCATAGAAAAATATAACTTGGAAATACCGACACAAGAACGAAGAAGCAGCAACTCACATTGAGGGTCATTAATTTTGGCCACGGCATCCATAAGATCAATATTCTTAGCCACACGCTTCGACACAAGCTGACTACAAAAATCAAGGTCTACACTCGCAGGCCCCCCCGAGCAACTTAACACCGCGCGTAGGTCGAGTAATATTATCTGGGAACACACCAACAAACTTTCTGCGAGGATCCTCGGTCGGCCAAAAAACTTTGGTCTTATCAACATTCAGATGTAAGCCATACATGGGGCCATCCTTCTTGATACACTCCAAAACTTTCCCCACAACCAAAGTATCCCCAATAATAGTACCATCATTGAAATAACAGGCCTGTAAAGAAAGAGAGAAGGAGTCCTGAATCTTACATATCAATGGTTGAAGTACAAGAGCAAAGAGTAACGGACCAAGAGGGTCACCCAGCTGTACCCCCTGACATGACCTTAATACATGTTCCCCATAATACAACCTTGCCGGGCTAGAATAACAGAACTCCACCCAAGACGAGATGGAGGGACAACGAAGACGAACCTCTCGCAACATAACCTCTCGATCTACCAAATTGAAAGCATTATTAAAATCCACTAGTAACATCGACAAACCAACATCATCACCATACCTCTCAAGGAAGCGATTCACAACATGAAGAATAGCCTAACTCCCTCCTGACACCCCCACCCCAAACTGTAAATCACCAAAGTACCCATCCAAAGAATGACCACCTCATAAGCACATACCTTGGAAACAAGCCGTCTCCAAACAGTACCTACAGCAATGGGACGGATCCCACCACCAGGCTTAACCAACGGGGTGAAAGGAGCACTAGCAATATACTCACCCAACACCTTGGGACAACGCCCATCAAGAAAAATGTTCACTACTTGGGTGATAGAAGAAACTAATTCATCAAAAATAGCACCCGAAGAACCACTCAAACAATATATAAGGTGCAGGGCCCGCAACCCATCTCGCCCACAAGACGTACCACGGGGAAAACTCTTGATCATGTCAAGAACCAAAGATCGAGAAACAACAAGGAGATGAAGATCAAGAGATATATCTGGCAAAGAAGGAGCATGAACAAAAGGGTGCTTATTTTTTAGGTCTTCAAGAGTAATATCATTATAAGGAGCCACACCAGATGAGAAAAGAACTCTAACAGCAGCAGAATAATGCCCATCAGAAATCTTCCGTCTACACTACTTAATATTCTGCTCAACCAACCCACTATCCTCACTAAGAACATCAGACAAAGCGGGGGAAGGTTCAGCCAAACACTCTCTAAGAAGCTATAAACTACCATCCAACGTCTCCCAAGAAAAGCAAGAAAAGCAATAATAATAATAATAATAATAACAAAAAAAATAATAATAATAACAATAACAATAATAATAATAATTATTATTATTATACCAACATCTCTTTATTAGAATAATAGAATTTACAAAACGTTAGTGGGGAGCCGAGATACTATCTGGGTCCCCACTCCTTTAGCTATAGCGGAACTGATCCTATTAAAAATGTGAATAGCAGCACGTGCTCCAAGATCTTGAGTCATAGAGAAACTTCGGATCCGCTTTAGTAAGCTCACAACATCCTTCTCAAGTTCTCCAAAGGAAGAGAAAGAGAAAGGGAGAAAACCGTATCCAATATACGCACACTTAGCCTCGTACTTGACACGTCTACGCTTTGCTGCCTCAATCACTGCACGGCCTGGAACAAAATCAACCATCCCCGATTACGTCAAGGGAGATGACCCTGTGAGATCCACACATATATCAGTACCTCTATCCCACGAGTAAAGCAACATATCAGCTGGGCGTAATGGTTTGTCCCGGCTTCCACCCAGTCCAATATCAACCTCTTTACCCACTGAAATCCCTGACCGAACACAAATGTCAACAATGGTATCTCTCACAACGTTATGCCGATTTTTAATACCAACAATACCAGCACACGATATAGCATGATCACTATAAATATCCCCTGTAAAGACCCTGGAACAAGCTGAGCACGGATTTGGAACAGAAAATAAGGGAACACCTAACCGATAACATAATACACATCGGTAAGTCCTAGGGTTCATAGTCTGTCCCAACCAGAAATCGGAACCACCCTAAGCCAATCGGAAGTATGGTCCTCCATCTGAGACTTCCATAAAGCCATCTGTGAAGTAGATAAGGAAAAAGTAGATTCAGCAATTTGAGTAACATGTGTAAAATATATATCTGCCAGTTTCTTCATAAGTTTGGGGGCAGCTATCTCACTTAGATTACTCAAAAGATCAATCTTCATTTCCGAATTAAAAGTACTCAACGCGTCATCAAAGGCATGCCCATAGGTAACAATATCAGAATGTCGAAGCAACATAGATTGCAAGTTAGCAGACTGAAGTCTAGACGCAAGAAATGCATAATTCAAAACATCACCTGTAGAATAAACACCAAGCCCCCCAAATGCGAGGGGTAAAGTGGCAAGCCTCCACTGCCAATCACCAAATCTCGGTCCAGAAGCAGTAACAATACGCTCAAGAGCATAACGAATAACCACATCAAAAGAGCACCGAGCCCGCTCAAAGACACGGGGAGAACATGTACGCATAGCAAAATATAGTTTGGATATACCCGCACAAGCACGAAGAGTAACAACTCACACTAAGCATCATTAGTCTTAGCAACATCGTCCATAAGCTCAACAGATTTGGCAACCCTCTTCATCACAAGTTGACTACTAAACTCAAAATTCACATTGGCATGCCCACCTAGTAATTTATTATTATTATATTAAAATAATATAATAAAAATAAAATGTATTTTTATTATTATATAATAAAATATTAAAAAATTAATAATAATAATTTTTTTATTATTATTAATTATTATTATTTTTATATTATTATTTATAAATTTATTAATTTGTGATTTATATTTTTTTCTATTTTTTAAAAAATTTTAACTTTATTTTATATAATATTTTTTTTTCTTATTTTAATTTTTTTTAATTATTGTTAAAATTATTTATTTTAATATGTTATTAATAATAATATTTCTTATTATTATACTTTTGAAATATTAAAATAATATTAATTGTTATTATTTTATTTTAATAACAATAATAATAAATTTATTTTGTTTTAATTTATTTATATTTTTATTATTTTGATTTTATTATTTTATTATTTATTTTATTTTAACTATTATTTTATTATTATTGCTTTAAGTTTTATAAACAAAAATTTGAATTACATTACGTTGATACTCAATCAAACACATCTTAGATTTAATCCATTAAAATTCTACAACATTACAATTCCAACATATTCCTATTCTTTCAATTACAATTACAATTTCTTTCAAAGATTATAATTTCCTTAAAAATATTATACGAACCAAACAACCCTTATTGATTCACTTAGATCGGCTATATCATACAAGTCAAAATGAAGAGATTCTAGCCTTAGAACAGAGATGTACCACCGTAGCAAATAAATGAATTTTAATTTTGAAGTAACTTTTGACTAGTTGAATTCATATTTTACCCAAAAGTTTGTGTACATGATGACTCCACACTAAGCTTCATGTCACTATGAACATGCTCAATAAACATAGATTGAAAATGTTATTAGTAAAGTCAGATAATTAATAAAGTATTAAAGAAGAAAACATACACTCGCATCAAAATAGAGGCTAAATTTATAGACACATCCCCTATCCTGCAAATATGAACACGACTACAAGCCGAGAAATTAAATCATTAAACAGAAACTAACAAAATCCTTCTCCTTGCTAAACTAGAAATTACCTCTTACATCTAGCATTGCAATTCACGCATCCTTCCTAATCAGGGACGAACTCACACATGTGTCGCGCGTGACACGTGCTACACCAAATTTTAAGTGAGGAAGTACAAAATTAATTTAAAACTGTCGTTCTTTCACGTGAACCATAATTTGTTTTTGCTACGTTAGAAAAAGTTCTTGCCACGTAACGTTAGTTTACCGAACATTCCGTTGAAAATTCTAAATCCGCCCTGTTCCTAATCATGTTGTATTATCTTTTTAAACCTATAAGACTTGTCTAGTGATTTTTTTATTAAGTCACGTTTAATTTATATACGAGTTATGTCCTCAGTTTTATTACTTAATATTTTAAATCGTTTTTTTTAGTAACTCATAAATAAATATTTTTATATGACTAAATAAATTTAATTTTTTTTCTATTAAATCAATTATGTTATTATCAAACAACACCTCAGATATTTTAACCAAAAACACATTTATTCGTCGATCGTATAAATTTCAAATTCAGTGTGGGCTCCACACACTCCACGATAGGGCTGAGCATGGCAGACCCAAAACTAAACTGGATCGGGAAACCAGACCGGACCGGACAGACTCGAATCTGACCGGAAATTTTCGATATGAGGTTTTGGACCATTTCGGTCCTAGGTTCGGTCGGTCCGGTCCGGTCCGGTTCAGTTTTACCAAAAAGCTCGTCGATTTTACCTAATAGGACCGGACTGAGGACCGGACCGACCCAGACCGGACCAGACTATTTCGGCCCGGTCTCGGACCATTTCAGTCCTCGGCCAGTAGTTCCTTTTTTTGTGTTATTTCGTAGATGACTCGCATATTTTAGCGGGTTTTGTAAACGAAAATCCTTTGCGCAACGTGTCAGCGTAGAAGTGATCAGAATTCGAGAGGAAAAAAAACTCTGATTATAGGTTCGCGTAATTTTAAAGACGAAATTATTTTTTTTTTGAAATTTAAATATAATGAGTGACCGATCTAGGATAACATGAAACATTTTTTTCTATTTAGCTAATTAGTGTATTTTGTTAGGTTAGGCGGAGTGGTAGTCATTTAGCAACATGAGTTACCAACTCACGTGTGACTTACCACCCACACCCTAATAGTTACGCACGAGTATTTTAAAAAAGGGTGACATATTCATCATACGTGAGTCATGGCAAAGTGTATTAATATAATTTGACCGTTGTTAAATGGTCCAATATTTAAAAAAAATTAATCCTTAAAATTTTCTTATAATATCGTATAAGTTCTTATTTTTTCAACACCTCCAACTTACAATCTAACAATGAACCTCTATCTTATTACTTTCAAAAATGTGTCGTAACACACCTCAAACCATGAAACATCGTCAACGAAACCGCAACCACACGGCGACACCCGAGGGGACGTTTAATCTAGAACACTTATCTCCGAACATAAACATATTACGACCATAGGCATTTTATGCTCGAAACCCTTAAAAAACCCACCATACCGTAACCCAGCACCGAATACGTATCAAAATCAAGCTTACCGACACCAAACGCGTTCGTTCCCGACACCCGACACCAAACGTGTACAACTTTATGTGCAACCATATGATAATTTAACCGAGGATGCAAGCTATGCAGTGGAAAGGCAACAAACTCAGATTAAGATGAACTATGATTTTTCATTTTAGTTTTTATTTATTTATGTATCGTTTTTAAATTTCGATATATTGTGTTTTTATTTATTTCCGATTTATCGTTTTTAAGTTCTAATGTACGAATGAAAGTGTTTACACTAACATTTTTATTTATGCTTTTAGTTTACGAATTAAAATAATTAAAAAAAATTGGGTATCAGGCGGCGATGAGTTTCTCACCACCAGTTAGGTTGAAAAGTGAGTAGTGTGAGTGGAGAGAGAAAGATGGGGTGACGCTTACGTGGAGATGGGTTTCTCACCTTCACTCCCTTTAACCTTAGGGTTGGGATTTTCTGTATATTTTAGGGTTTCGATATGTATTTCAAGTATTTATGTTCTTAGGATATATAACAGCACTATATATTGAGTATATTACTAGAGAAAGGTATATTTTACAAACAAAAAACAAGCATAGAAGCCCTAGTAATGTGCCACAAAACTCTGTACTTAGTATGTTTAAAACCAAAGAAGTTAAACCAGCTATTTGAACCGTTAGTGTTTAGTTCATCTAGATGGTAAGATTCATATTGTTGTAAATCGTTTTCTACATACGCTTGAGACATGTTATGATAATCGTGTGGTTCATGATTTGCTTGCATTGAGTATGCTTGAGAAATGTTGAATGAGGGCTTTGCCCAAGAATGTGTATATGATTTTGATTGTATTGATAAGAAAGGTATTGGTCTTGATTATATAGATGTGATGGTTTTGATTGTTAACCATAGCTTCTCATGTGTGTGATGTGGTTTAATCGTAGGTGTTAAATTTGTTTGGGTGAAAAGAATGTGTTGTGGTTCATTCGCCTGGACTTTCTTTTTGGTTTTTCAATTTTAACACAGGGTTTGGGTATATCTGATGTTTTGTATTGACCACGTCTATGTCTCGCTGCATTGTATATGCAACAATGTATAGTCATTGGCTCCTCGGCTTGATATAAAATACGGTCTGTATTTTTTGGTCAATGATAACTGGTTTTTACTCAGTATAAAAATTTGTTCGTCTCGATTCAATTCGAATTGACTATTGGTTTAAGTGTGACTCAGCTGTCTTTTGGTGAAAAAGAAATATATTGGTCGTTGTAGTAAAATTAAATTGCAAAACTTAAAGTAAATGACAGGTAATTAAAGCTATAAATGATTAAAAAGTAAACGGTGCGAGAAATTAGAACAAATAACTAATAATAAATGAGCGAAACAAATAATAAAACGTAAATTAAAGCAAAACAATTAATAAAAATAAAACTAAAAGACGAAATTAACTATCGACTCGAAAATAAAGTTTACTTAATGAAAAAGGAGAGAATAAAACTAAAATGGTACTTTAAAGCTAAACGAGGCAAAACCTAAAGCGGGTACTAAATAAAAGATAAATCTTGAACTTTACGAAAAAATATTAATTTTAAAAATCGACGAAAAATTTAACTAAAAATACGTAACTTTCAAAATTAAAAATGGAACAACTTTCAGATAAAACTAAACAATTACGGAACAATACTAATAAATAAACAAGCTAGCAAGCAGCTAGCTGGAAGCTATCAAGCTAGCTGCTTATTTTTGGCGCCAAAAGTAATTAACCAGACAGGCAGCCACGTCAATTTCTTCGCAGATTTCTTCTCAATACTGATTTTTTCGGAGAAAATTTTGGCAATATTGATTTCTTCGGAAAAAAGTTCGCAATAATGATTTCTTCGGAAAAAATTTCGGAATATCAGTTTTTTCGGAATAAAAATGATTTCAGAAAATTGCTTCTTCGGAAAAATGACTTTTTCGGAATAATTGGTTTTCAGAGAAATCTTCGGAATAACAATAAATTCAGAGAAAATAAAAATTTCGGAAAAAGAGGCAATTTTCAAAGAAATGACAAATTCAGAGAAATAAGAAATTCAGAGAAATAGCAAATTTCGGAATAATAAACCCTAATCCGAAAACATGAAAAATAAAAGATACAATACACTAAAAATAAGAAAATAAGCCACGAATAAGCTAAAATCAATAAGCAATCTACCAAAACTTAATCTAAAACACTTTTAAGAAAAACTAATTCAACCACAAATTAAAAACTTGAAAAACACTAATAAAACTAAAAATTAAAAATCAACTTTTAATAAAATAAATTAATAAAAACAGTTAACAAAAATCAAATCAAACACAATAACCTAAAAAATTAATAAGCTAACACAATTAAAAACATAAAAACATAACAATTAATCAAATAAGCATGACAATAAGATAATAAGCATAAAGATTAAATCAAAATAAGAAAGGTAGAATGAGAGATTAATTAAAACTTGATTAAAATTAAAGATTCAACAATAAAAGTAAAAGCATGAATTAAAGAAACTTACAAATTTAAGGTGCAAGACAAGGTAATTAAATGACAATTAAGTAAATGACAATATGAAAGTGCTTGGAAATAAAATGGAAAGACTAATGTGTCAAATTAGCGAACAACTCCTAATGTGTCATTAGGAGGGTATTTATAGGAGGATTAATATGTCTTGATGCTTTCTTCATTTTCTCGTCTTTTCGTCTTTATAAATTCTTCGACTTCCCCGACGTTGTCTCGGGATAAATTGAACTCGTCTTATAATTTCTTCATTAATTAGACTTGAGTTGTTCGACTTCATTAAACTTCCGTGTTTAGACTTTTTCTTCGATAAATCTTCAGAATAGGCCTTGGACTTTCGTTCTTTTTGCACTCTTGATCTTTTGACTTCGTCTTTTGTCTTTTTCTTTGATAAAAGCCCGTGAAAGACCGCGTTTTCTTCCCTTTTCACATTTTGATCCTAAATCACAATAAAAACACAAACCACGCATAATTCCGACATTTACGACATAAAATACACGTTTTGGCTTGGTTATTATTATAGTTAAGTGGTAAAAGGATAAGTGTTTTCACACTTACTAAATCCCCTACACTTGTCCATTGCAATGTCCTCATGCAATGCATTAATTACAAAGCAAGATTTACATTTTCCATCATAATCAATCCACCTTGGCCTTTATTAAAGAGATAGAAAATTACAAAAATTTTAAAGGAAGAAAACAAGTAAAGAAATAAAAGACTTACCTTCGGGTTTTTGAATGTCATGAATTTTTATCACCCTCAAGTTTCACGTTCCCCAAACCAAGCTTAAAAACGAGATCATTGTTATTATAAGTTAGCAAACTAAAAAAAATTCATGTGGCCTAATTATTCACTTAGAATCCCTTATTCCTAGGTGTATCTCTTATATTTTATTGTTGTCTTGAATGATCACGAGGATGCATTGTTGACTTATTTCGATAGTTATTTAGGTGAAAATAAAGTAGAACGATTTAATCAATAGTTAGCTAAAGGACACAATCTTTTAAAACTGCTTCTCGGGACCTCATAAAGTTCATATCTTGGCATAACTCGCTTCACGATTTGAGACCTTTCTCGGACCGATATTTGGCAGCGACTTCATACTTCAAATCTTGAGAGACGTTCCTGAAATAATGGTCTTCTCTTCATAATAGGAATTTTTTCACTTGGACTCTTTGAGAGATTTTTCATATTTGGACCACGACTTCTTCATTTTTCTCCAATCTTTATTTGGGATTTTGATATACAACGATCCGCCTCCTTTTAGGATTTAGATCTATTTATCCTCATACCTTGTTAGGGTCTTTTTGGATTGACTTCTCCATGATCTTCAGGGGAGTATTTTCTTTTCTTCGTGTGTCTCGATCCTTCATATTGATTTTTGATAAATGATTCTTCACATCAATTTTGGATCTTTAGCAACAAAATGTAGCCCTCATGTCTTGTTAGGACCTTTTCAGACTCGCCAATCTTCGCATCCCGCTTCAATAAGTTATGCCTTGGCTATGAATTCTAATCAATACCAAGCAACTTTTAAACGATCTTGTGCTAGAAGCTAAGTAACTTTTCAAATCGTACAACCTTATTTATTGCAATTAAATTTATTAGCAAGCGATGGGAGAAAAAGCTCATAATCAACTCACATAAATTCATGAAAGAATACAAAACTTATAATTGACTCTATCATCTCTCGTTCTCCACAATTTAAAATCTCAAGGAATGAGACTCGTGAATGCTTAGCCTATTAAATCAAAGTTTTGGGTTTTCAAGTCATCTATAGGATCTTGCAACTTCTTAGACTCTTTCAAGTTTAGAATTCGCATTTTAAATTTCCCTTGATAAATGACTTTCTAGGATCAATTATAGGAACATGCAAAAAGTTCTTGTTCTTAACCCACAAGAGTTAAGACTTTCGCGTTTTAAAGTTCCCTATATAAAAGCCTAGCAAAACTTGACTTAAACACGTTAAGGATACTAGCTAGAGTAAACTTAGATAAGTAAACTCGGGTTGAGTCAAAAGATTCACAACGTTTTAAAAATTAAAACCACTTTATTAAAATTTATTATAGTAAAGAAGGAAAAAAACTAAAACAAAGGAAAAACTACAAGGCCAGAATAGATCAAAAATTTTGAAAAATGTCGAAAAATCAATTTTCCGGTTAAAATGAGGACAAATTCATGGAAAAGCCCACTTACTTCGATAGAAGTCCCCCTACACTTAATATAAACATTGTCCTCAACGTTTAAGCACGTAGGAGTAAACTCCCTACACTTAGAACATTGTGCACGTTGTTTAAATCTTGCTAAGGAAGAGACAACTAAAGTGATTCCTATTTTAATTTTGAAGAATATAAAATAGAGAATCAAAAGAGTTTAGGATAGAACCGGGAAGACGGGTACACGGAATCATGGGTCGTCAAAAGTCATCAAGAATGTATCTTTGAAAGCTTGAATCCCTGCACATGATAAGAAAGAAAACAACAAACACATACTAGGGTCTCCCCCTACACTTATTATAAAAACAAAGAAAAATGATAGATACTGCGGGTTGCCTCCCGAGAAGCGCTTGTTTTTGTTAACCGAGTCTTGAGCCTGACTCGACCTTGATTATCATGGAAGAAACTTGAAACATATCCACCGGGATCAAATACATGGTTTTCATCCATCAAATAGCACAAGCTTAAGGCAAACAAGGCAAGGCAAAGAAGAGTAGGCAAGGTTCCGTTAAGCAGTTGTTGAGCACGGTGGTAGCAAGGGTGATGAGGTGCAATCCTATCTCCAAAAGTTCCAAAAATCTTTCCTTTTATTTCATCAGATGGATACTGAGATGGCGTAAAAATTGCAATACCAGGATCGAACACCTTTTCCTTTAGGGGAAAATAACACTCAGGTTCAGTAGTCCTTGAAGATGATCCGCTCATAAATCACACAATCTCATCCTCAGAAGGGGATAGAGAGGTGTCAAGACATAAGTACTGCGGATATCGGTGCCGGCTGGCTTCTTCTCCTTTGAAGCGATTTTCTTCATATCCAAAGGAGGATAAAGACCATAATCATCAAAGTCCAAAGGAGGAGAATCACTCTCATTTTGGAACTAAGTGTTGAGAAAAGTAGCAAAATCTTCCTCAAATGAGTAGTCATCCAAAGTAGGATCACGCATTGTTGGTGGAGGATCTTCATCAAAAGTAGGAGTAAGGTCACCATGAGAAGAATCACTCGAGAGAGTATCAACATCATCAAAATCATCATAAGTTGGCATGTCTGGATACTCTGAAACAAAATTATCATAATCATCACCATCGGAACTAGAATCATCATCATAATCATCATAGATCGGTGGAGAATCATGAATTGGTGGAGGATCTAAATTGGAGAGAGAATCATCCACATCATCGTTGAACAGTGGATTATCATAGCAAGAATCGAATAAAGGATTGTTGTAGACGACAAAATCATCAAGCACATTAATCATATTCGCTGATTCTCTTCCATTGGGTTTGGTTGTGATCTTCCCAATTTTAAAAACTTGTGCCTCATTCCCGACTCTTAAGATTAACTCACCTTCGGCAACATCGACTAAGGATTTTCCGGTTCTCAAGAATGGCCGACCAAGTATTAACGAAATACGAGGGTCCATTTCATAATCAACAACAACAAAGTCGACCGGAAAAGTGAAGGTGCCAACTAATGAACACATCTTCGGCAATACCAACGGGGTAAACGAGAGTGCGATTTGCAAGCTCAAGAGTCATCTTTGTTGGTGTAAGATCGGATAGTGATAACCCTTTTCCAAACACTTAAAGGCATCAAAATTATACTTGCCCCGAGATCGGCTAAGGCAGTAAATTCTTCGGTTTGGTTAAAAGTACATGGTAGCACAAAACGACCGGGATCTCCAAGTTTTTCCGGAAGTTCTTTAAGAAGGACGACAAAATTTTTTTTATTCAATCGAGTATTAACAAACTCGGCCATCTTCTCCTTCTTATTAAGCAATTCCTTAAACATCTTAACAAATTTAGGCATTTGTGCTAGAGCTTCAACAACGCTAAAGGTGATGGTCAGTCCTGAAATCTTCTTCAAATAGTTCGACACTTGAATGTCATCCTTGGTTTACAGTTTGGCCTTGTCTAAACGAGATGGATAAGGAATGTTGGGTTTAGTTGGTGTAGGTGTTGCAGGTAATGGTTGAGATGTTGAAGGTTTAAAGGTAGAAGGTGGGGTTGGTGAAGGGTTCTTCTTGGGTACTTCAGTAAGAGGTGGAGACGATAATGGAGAACTAATACTAGGCATGGGAGTAGGAGGGATAAATGGTGGTGGAGGAGGTGTAGATGGAGTAACTAGGGGAGGGGTAGATGGTCCTACTAAGGTTGCTCCACTGCGTGTAGTAATAGCACTCACATTCGCTCTTGGGTTGGTGACGATATTTGAAGGTAGAGAGCCCGAAGTAGAGGGTTGAGTACTTGGTAAGAAACTAGCCAGCATATTCTTCAAATCATTTGTTTGAGTGCTAAAAGAGGTTTGTATATCATGTCGAATCTCGGATCTAATATCATTACCTTGCTTAGTGATATCCCCTTTCAAGTTGATAATTTGGCTTTGTAGATTCTTGATTTGCTCTCCTTGGGTTCTCATAAAAGCTTCAACATCTTGATTAATGGGTGGGGCTTGTTGAGCGGGTGGGTGATAAGGATTAGAAGCGTGAGGTGCGTTTGGGTTACTTCTATTGTAGTTGTTAGGGTTGTGGTTTTGAGGAGAGAAACCGGGTGAAAGAAAGTTGTTAGAACGGTAACTTAGCAAGTTACGATCACCTTGAGGTCGAGCTTGATGGCTTTCCGTTGAATAGTTACCATATGCTGCATACACGTTTTCCGTATTGTCATGAGTAGAAGGACAATCAGTGTATGAATGAGGACCCCCGCATATCTCACAAGAAGTTGCAACAACTTTAACTTGTTGTTGTTAATTTGTAGCCAAAAGTTGCATGTTTTTGCTGATTTCAACCATTGCGCGGGTCAATTCGGTGATATCAGGGTTTGAAGTAGAAGAAACATTGACTCTCGGGTTTGATCTTGAGGATGCGGATGAATCCCAATTTTTGTGGTGAGTAGTCATGTTCTCTATAAGCTCTCTACACTCCTCGGGTCTTCTTTTCATAAATGTGCCACCGGCGGCTGCATTAATCATATCACGATCACTAAAAGTTAAACCGTTGTAGAAAGTATCAATCAAATTAACAGGGAGCATGTTGTGGTTTGGACATCGATCGATCAAAACATTATATCGTTCCCAAGCATCAAAAAGTGATTCATCGGGTTCTTGAGTAAATACACTAAGTTGATTTCGAAGGCTCGTGACCATGGATGGTGGAAAGTAGCGCGACAAAAAGCGTTGAGTCATCTCGTCCCAAGTATGAATTGAATTATTCGGAAGACGATCAAACCATTTTTTGGCATGGTGGGATAAGGTGTGTGGAAATAGGTGAAGGCGAAGAAAATCCATAGTAACACCGGGCAACTTCATGCTTTGAGTAACAGTAATGAATTTGTCGAGGTGTTTGTTGGCATCATCATCCGGTAATCCGCGAAATGGACAAGTGTTCTGCACTTGTTGGATAATGTGATGCTTCAACGAAAACTCCGGAGTCGTGATTTGCATCGGCGCAATCGGTCCTCCTCGTCCATTCATCGTAGGTTGACAAAGCTCGTCCATCGTTTGAAGGTCGGGTGGTGGTAGAACATTTTTGTTGTTATTATTGTTGAGGTGCGGTGGGTTATTGTTGTTGTTCACACCTGCCATATCTAAATCTTCACGAGTCTTGGGCTCTGAATACGTTGAAGATCTAGTATGCATACACATGCAAAAGCAAAAGAAAAAGATACCAAAGAAATAGACAATATATATACACTATAAAAATAAAAATCTTTTTGGATTTTTGGAATTTTTTTAATTTTTATGGATTTTTAACAATTTTTTAATTTTTATGGATTTTTGAAAGTTTTTGAGCAAGAAACATAACGCTCACGAGTGAACGGATCCCAAAATTCAATGCGTCTCTCACAGAAAACCGTTAATCTTTACGAAAAGAGCCGGCAGCGGCGCCATTTGATAACTAAATTTTCACTCAGTATAAAAATTTGTTCGTCTCGATTCAATTCGAATTGACTATTTGTTTTACTGTGACTCAGCTGTCTTTTGGTGAAAAAGAAATATATTGGTCGTTGTAGTTAAATTAAATTGCAAAACTTAAAGTAAATGACAGGTAATTAAAGCTATAAATGATTAAAAAGTAAACGGTGCGAGAAATTAAAGCAAATAACTAATAATAAATGAGCGAAACAAATAATAAAACGTAAATTAAAGCAAAACATATAATAAAAATAAAACTAAAAGACGAAATTAACTATCGACTCGAAAATAAAGTTTACTTAATGAAAAAGGAGAGAATAAAACTAAAATGGTACTTTAAAGCTAAACGAGGCAAAACGTAAAGCGAGTACTAAATAAAAGATAAATCTTGAACTTTACGAAAAAATATTAATTTTAAAAATCGGCAAAAAATTTAACTAAAAATACGTAACTTTCAAAATTAAAAACGGAACAACTTTCAGATAAAACTAAACAATTACGGAACAATACTAATAAATAAACAAGCTAGCATGCAGCTAGCTGGAAGCTAGTGTAAGATATGTAAATCTTGCTTATGTTTTAGAGAGAGAAAGAGATAGAGAGATAGCGGATTTCACACAATTCTAGAGAGAGAAAATAAAGATAACTATGTGTAAAAATGAAGAACCACCACCCTTGTGATGGGCTTGGGCTTACAATATTGGGCCGGCCTACACATGTTGTAGGCTAGGCTTGGCCTTGTTTGTTTAATAAAGATATCTAGACTACGAGCTACTACTTAATATATTGTCGGAGTGACCGAATCTTCCTAAATACGTAAAAACGTATTTCCAAGAATCTCCCCTAAGGGAGGTCACTCCAAAGAAGGGTGTTACCCTAGTTACAATAATAAAATAAACCTAGCATACTATGCTTGTCTTGAGCTCGTAGTCTTCGTCTTTCTTTTCTTTTTCTTTTCTGGTGAACATGCTGATGTGATCTTTGATATCAATCTTTAGCATTAATATCTTGCCTTGATCTTGTGCATCCATCACTTGTGATCTTCGCCTCTTCGTGACACCATGTCCCACATACTTATACCTTCATAATTCTTGAAAGCTTCAGAGTTCGATACAGTGGAAGACTTAACTTTTAGGCTTTCTTGAATTAGATGAGGTATTAAGTGCATAAAGTATAAGCATGCGGGGACGACTTCTTCTCGGATTTCTCAACGCCACCGTCTTCAAATGCCGCAACATAAGTAGACACGAACGAAATGGATTTGAACATTTCATTCTAATTCGGTAGCATTTTACCTCCGGTCGGTGAAGACCGTTGGACGATATAAACTATCGTACTTGTGACAGGTAGATTTAATTAAAAATCTCCTTGACAAGATTTCGCGGGTAAACCCGTTCTCTTTACTCGACCGTCCAAAGCTGACTGCGAACGTAATGAGTGAATCAATTTGGATTAAATTATCCGCATGATTGAAGCCGTCAATTCTGATTCCTGGAACAAGTTTGATTCATTAAAGAATCGCACCATCGTTGCTTTCCAGTTGTCACGAGCTTGATTCATATTGAATCTTACAAGTTACCTACCAAGTGCTGTTTGAGGTTAACACTAGAAGGATTTCCACTCATCACTGTGAACACTAAGGTATCACTCTGAGTGTTCTAGCAAGATCACTAAGATATTGCGTAGAGGACTGGAACGTGTTTAAATTCAGTTAATAATTAAACCACAGTTGCTTTCCAGTTATCACAAGTTTGATTCATAAAGAATCACACAAGTCACCTACCATGAGCTTTTTAATGTTCGCTCAAGAAGGATTTCCATCTTCATGGTAAATACTTTCGTATTACTCGGATGTTCAGGCAAGATCATGAAGATTTTACGTAGGACTCTTAATATCTTACTTTTCACAGTATGTGAAGAAGCAAGGAATTATGGAAGTGTGTCCTAATGAGTTATTTGATGATCTCAAATGGCTCTAGACTCGATCGTGCACTTTGGATTTTAGTGATCGGAGGCTGGAGAGGAGTGCCACCTTTTCAATACCAATTTACTCGGAGTGAGTAAATCAATAGATAATGCGTTGTCTCCGTGTGAATAAAACAAATACCTTTTGAGAGAGATCTGAGTTAGCTGGGATGGGTTGTGCATTTCATCACTGGGTCCATGATGTCTTATCTTCAATATCAAGCATCATTTAAAATGATCTCAATAGCATATGTATTGACCCGGTTTCTGCATAAGGTTGTAAGGAGGGCTTCTTTCTTTACATCCTTTATCTTACAGTTCTTTTTCATTCTTCAACCCCTTCAATGCTTACCAATAAGTCATAACTAGCACCTTGTTGTGATTGTTCCAGTGCTAAATTAAGTACTTGGTCGGCATTCAGCTACGTTCACAATCTTTTCTCCATCTTTCCTAAGGACTACTATTTCTAGCTATGGAATGTCCTTGGGAAGATTCCTCCGGTTCTGGAAGAATCATAGGACTTAACCTATCCTACCATCCTTATGTCACCACAATCTTCATCGTAGTGAAATAAATGGGATGTGGGTGAGTATAAATGTTAGAAGTAATTAAAGTGATGGTCATATAATATATCGTTGTGAAGCTCGTGAAAAATGTTATTTAGTGATGTCGAGAGTTTTTAGTTATTATTGTTTATGTAATGGGATTTAGTCCCTAACACACAAATGAGGAAGGCCTCCTAAACATTTCTTAGTTTGTATAAAAGGCTTCCTAATCCTCATTTGTGTGTGTGCTTTCCATTTTGATTAGTCTTAGAGAGAGAAAGGTGTGTTTGTTTCTCTCACTAGGAAATCACCAACTTTGTATTTCTTTTCTTTTCTTCATCTTAATCTAATCCTTCTTTTTTAGTTTAATCATCATCATGTTATTTGTGTTTGATTAGTCGTGTGATTTAGTCCTACAAGTGGTATCATTCGCCAAGGGATTCGTAGTTAGCGTTGGTGTTGATTTGGTGTGGATTTGGTATTGATTTCGGGTTTTTTTTGGTTTAGGATATTGGATTCGGTTAGTAGTTGAGGTTTTGAGGTGGTGTTATTGATGTGATCGAAGTGGTTATTGATTTTGGTGGATTCGTGTTTGTGTTTTGGTGGGTTAGCATCTTCTCTGTCGACTCTTACTGTATTTCCTTTTTTCTCGGATATTTCTTCGGGAAAGGGTTTGTTTTTCCGAAATCTTTCATTTCGGAAAAGGGTTTACTATTCATCTGAAAAGTTCTTTTTTTTCCGAAGATTTTACTGAAAATCCTCTTTTTCCGAAGAATTCACTGAAAATCCACATATTCCGAAGAATTTTCTGAAAACATCTTTATTCCGAAAAACCAACTTTTTCCGAAAATTTTTCTGAAAACTTCTTTATTCCGAAAAACCAACTTTTTCCGAAAATCTTTCTGAAAACATCTTTATTCCGAAAAACCAACTTTTTCCGAAAATTTCTCTGAAAACTTCCTTTATTCCAAAAAACTCATTTTTCCGAAAAAGTGAATATTCCGAAAAAGCGTTTTTTTCCGAAAAAGTGTTTATTCTGAAAAAGTCATTTATTCCGAAGAAACCCATTTTACTGAAAAAGTGAATATTCCGAAAAAGCAATTATTCCGAAAAATCAGTTTTTTCTGAAAATCCAATTATTCCGAAAAAGTTTTTTTTCTGAAAAACCATTTATTCCGAAAAAGCAGTTTTTCCGAGAAAGTCATTATTCCGAAAACATTTTTCAGAATTTGTGTTTTTTGGCCTTGGAATTTTTGGTTTCACGAAGAGCTCATCTTTAGGGGATTTAATCATATTTAGGAGATTTTAACTTCAACATTCTGCTTTCTACGAATGAGATCCTGTTTTTCACACGACTTCTAAGATGACGTCTCAACAAGATATTTACGCTGCGGGTACTGAGACTCGTCCTCCCATGCTCACCAAGGAGAACTACACTGCATGGGCTAGCCGTCTCCTTCGTTATGCAAAATGTAAACCTTTGGGAACATTGATCGTCAAATCGATTCAACAAGGTCCGTATGTTAGAAGAACCATCATTGTGCCTGGGGACCCTATGAATGCTAACCCAGTGGCTGACTCAAGTCATGAGCAAACGGATGAAGAATTAACTGAAGCTGAATCTAAACTACTCGACGCTGATGATCAAGCAATTCAAGTCATCCTTATGGGACTTCCCGAAGATGTTTATGCTGTTGTCGATAGTTGTGAAACCGCACACGAGATGTGGCTTAGGATTCAGATGAAGGGGAGTGAAATTGGTTTACAAGAGAAGGAAACTAAGTTGCTTCGTGAATGGGAGAAATTTACGTATACTGAATGGGAACAAATTGAACCTTACTATCATCGATTTTCAACCCTCATGAATCATCTTAGAAGAAACAAAAATGAACCTACACAAATTGCTGCAAACATCAAATTTCTAGATAATCTTCCTTCTGAATGGTCAAGATATGTCACTCTTGTCAATCAAACCAAGGATCTTCATGTAGTGGACTACACTCAAGTATATGATTATTTAAAGATGAATCAAGATGAAGCTAATGAAGTTAGGGCTGAAAGACGTGCCAAGACACAAGATCCATTGGCTTTCATGGCAAACTCTCCATCATCTATGTCATATCCCATGGTACCTTAGCATCAACCCTCATCAAGTAACGTTATGCCACAACAACAACAACAACAATTCACTCTTTATGGATATCAACCTCCTGCTGCTGTGAACTACTTACAACAACCCATTGCCTGTTTTGATGACATCATCGATCCAACTCATGCGATTAACACTGGTCTTGCACTTCTTGCAAAGGCATTCAAATTTACCATTAACCCCACCAACAACAATCAGAGAATCTCCTCGAACACTAGAAATAGGCAGATTGCTCAACCTTTCATGAATGCGAATCAAGATCGCTAATTGGTAGTTGCTGGGAACACGGGGACACAGTATGGTCAGAATGTTGGGAATGCAGGAAATCAATATGGACAAATTCATGGTCAGAATCCGAATGTTCCAAATGTGGGTAATCAGAATGGGTTAATAGTTGTGCCAGCGGTTGGTAATTAGATGGGAAACATTGTGGCTGCAAGGGCTGAGAATACTGGTACGAGAAATGGAAACAACAATCGTCAGGTTCAGTGCTACAACTGCAGGGGAATTGGTCATTATGCTCGAGATTGCACAGCCAAAAAGAAGAGGGATGCTGCTTATCTTCAGACTCAGCTTCTCATAGCACAAAAAGAAGAGGCAGGGATTTCACTTCAAGCTGAGGAATTTGATCTTATGGCTTCTGCTACAGAATATGACGAGGAAGAAGAGGTGAATGCCAACTACATCTTAATGGCAAACTTACATCAAGCATCAAACTCAGGAATGCATGATGACAAAACGCCCGTCTATGATTCAGACGGTCCCTTTGAGGTACACCCAAGTTTTGATGATAATGATATATATAATATGTCTAATCAGGAGGAAGAGTATACGGAGATGCTTGAGCCTTACATTGAGACACACGAGGATCAAACGAATAATAGTAATATTATTTCGAATGAGCCTAGTGTGGACCTTAGTGTGGATCAAGTTGCTCAGACTACAACCCTTCCTGATGAGACTCATGTGTATTATAAATCTCTATTTGATAAGCTTGCTAAGGATGTAGATCATGCTACGGTGGTTAATAATAAGTTTAGAGAAACTAATGCCAAATTGACCACTGAGCTTGCGGGATATAAGGAACGGGAGAAATGTTTTGAAATTCATCAGGCTAAAATTAAAGAACTTGAACAGGCCCATGCTACATCAGTTTATCAAGAAAAGTGCACCACTAATAAATTAAATGCCTTACATTTAAGTAGTGCTAAAAAGATAAGCGAATTGAATGATGAAATCACGTCTCTTAATAAACAGCTTTGAACGGAAAAATCTACCATTTTAGAGTTAAAAGAAGAACGAAAAAAGCTAAAACATGATTTCAAAATTCGAGAAGATGGGCTTCTTGAGGATTGTTGCAAAGCTCAGGATAGGATTAGAGAATTAGACAACCTTTTAGTCAAACGTGGCCAAACTATGCAGACGATAAATATGCTCGCACCAAAAGTGAATGAGATAAATTACACTCGATACAAATTGGCTTTAGGTTGTCCTCTTCCCCTAATCCCGGATACCTTAAGCAAGTTCAGGCCACTAATGAAACTTTATATAATGGTAGTGTGCTATTGTCTGATGAGCATGATCCTCCTATTGTGCATGATTCCAAGGAAACTACTGAACTTGTTGAAGAGACTCGTTTAAGAATGAAAAAGCTTGATAAAGAAGTGACACCCGTTTATTATCCGAAAATCAATCCTCCAACTGTTTTTGTTCGGTCTAAAACGAGTACTGAAATGCTTTTGCTACCAAGTGAGGAATTGTCTGATGACCCTCCTAAACCGAGTATCACACGCCGATTTCTAAACGAGCTTAAAGATAACTTTGTCATTCTTAAACGCGTTTTTAATTCCAAAATAACTGGAGGGAATTTTACATCACCTGTTCAAATTGAGGTCCATAAAATTCTTCAAAACGATATTAATCCGATTATTAATCAAGTTGATGCTAGGTTAGGTAATTTGGAAAACGCTTTTCTGAAAGAATTGCCAACTTTGTTGAAGACTTTAAATCTTTAGCGAAGGAAGCTGATGAATCTCTTGATAAAATCAAAGTTTTGGAAAATGATCTTGAACGCCTCTCTAAAGTAAGTGATTGTATTGATAGCAGCCCTGTTGAGTTAAGTACCTCTGTATCGCAAAATGAAAACCTTCAAACTGAGCTTGATCTTATGAAAGAGAAAATGGAATCCTATGTCATTAAAAAGGATAAAGAATACACAGATCTTTGGAATAAATTTGTCAAAAAATGTGATGAATGCAAATATGACAAGATTTCGTATGAAAAAGCTTACAATGAAATGCAACAAACTATCGCTCGGTTGCAGGCTCAGTTAGGAGGGGTTAAGGAAACGAATTTGGCCTCTTTAGGGTTAGAGAGTGCTAGTGATGGTAATGTTCAGAAGCTTAAGGCTAAGATTGCAGATTTAGAATCTGTTGTCATTTCATATAAGCGGGGCTATTGAACAAAGCAAGTCTGTCTATCAGAAACTTATTGATAAAATCTGTGAGAACTGTAAATTAAAGGCTTTGTTAAAAGATAAGACTTCTGAGCCTAGCTCGAGTGTGGATACGATGATCAAGAAACCAGCAACCTCGGGACCCACTCGTATTGCTGTAACACCGTTTCCCAAGGTTACTGGAATGACAGCTACTGTTATAGCCCCAGGAATGTTTCGCGTTAGACCCTCATCTCAAACTAGGGTAGATATCTCTGTGCCTAGCATCCAACGTAAAGCAAGCGTTAGGACAAAACCGACCACTATCGCACAACCTCAAGTCACTGATTTAAAAAATGCTAATTCTAACAAGCGTGTGTCTTTTTCTACATGAATGAACAACTACACTAAGAGCAGAAGGCTACAGCGTACGAGCAATACAAGGAATGATAGGGTCCCTTTTGCCTTTAGAAGTAGTCGTCCCAAGGCTAATAATGTGGAAGTAGAAGAACACCGTTGGAATTTACCGTTTTTATTCATAATCAGAAACTTAATTCTTCTGAATGTAATGACTTTAAACTTGCTATTCGGAATGAAAAATCTGAAGTTATTTGTGGTAAATGTAATAAATGTTTCTTTACTTTTAGTCATGATGTGTGTGGTTTGACTATGAATGGTTTGAACTATGGTGGTTACACTCGTCTTGACAAGCTTTCTATCAGCGAAACACATAGCACTCCTAAGGCTAAAGTGTATGTTCCACAAACTAAGCAGGTAGGGTCCACTAAAAGTCTTGCTACGCCTAGAAGTCCTAGAGTTACCTCTAAGTGGTTGCCTACTGGAAGATATTTTGCCTCTAATGGTCATGTTATTGATTCTAGTAGATCTCATACTGACAGTGAAATGTCGGTATGTGATATGGCCTGAATATTACCTAACCATACATGAACCTATTTCTTCGGTTGCCAAATTTTCTCTTCTCTTATCATTGGCAGGCTGTTGAAATTTGTCTCTGGTGTGTGGACTCGGGCTGTTCCAAACATATGACTGGGAATCGAAGTCTTCTCAAGAACTTTGTATGGCGTTTTATGGGAACTGTTAGATTTGGAAATGATCATGTTGCGGCAATTCTAGGCTATGGTGATCTTCATTGGGGAAATATTATCATCACCAGGGTTTCTTTTGTTGATGGCTTGGGATACAATTTGTTCTCGGTTGGGAAATTTTGTGATTCAGATTTGGAGGTTGCCTTCAGAAGTCATACTTGTTTTGTTAGGGATCTTGAAGGAATTGATCTGTTGAAAGGAAATCGCACAACAAACCTTTACACCATTGATCTTTTTCAAATGTCCGCTGCATCTCCAATTTGTCTCATGGCCCGGGCTACCTCAACAAAGTCATGGTTATGGCATCAAAGGTTATCTCATCTCAATTTCGATGCCATCACCCAACTTGCAAAAGATGATCTTGTTACCGGTCTTCCAAAGTTCAAATATACTAAAGACCATCTTTGTCCATCATGTGAGCAAGGTAAAAGCAAGAAGAAGCCTCACAAACCCAAACCTGTTCCAAATTCGACGAATAGGTTGCATCTCCTTCATATGGATTTGTGTGGCCCAATGCGAATCAAAAGTATTAATGGTAAGCGGTATGTCCTTGTGATTGTGGATGATTATTCTCGCTACACATGGGTTCATTTCCTTGCTTCGAAAGATGAAGCCCCGGATGTCATTATCAATTTCTTGAAGAAAACATCAGTGCTACTTCAAGCCCCTGTTATCATTGTAAGAACGGATAACGGCACATAATTCACCAATAAAAAACTGAAAGCTTATTTTGACGAAGTTGGGATTTCTCATCAAACTTCGGCCGTAAGAACTCCAGCGCATAATGGAGTTGTGGAACGGAGGAATCGTACGTTAGTTGAAGCTGCTCGAACGATGCTTCTCTCCTCTAGTGCACCGTTATTCCTTTGGGCTGATGCTATATCAACTGCATGTTATACTCAAAACCGCTCCATTATTTACACCCGCTTCAACAAAACACCTTATGAGATCATTATGGAAGAAAACCGGATATTTCATTTTTACATGTCTTTGGTGCTCTATGTTATCCGAAGAATGATCGTGAAGATACCGGTAAACTTGAACCTAAAGGTGATACTGGTTTTTTCATTGGTTATTCTTCAACTGCTTGTGCTTACAGGGTTTATAATCGAAGGACAAGAAAGGTAATGGAGACTATGAATGTTACTTTTGATGAACTCTCGAGTATGGCCTCTCAACATAGAAGTTCACATCCCGAGCTTCAAAGTCAGACTTCTGGACACGTAAGTTCAGGACTCGCGCTTCAATTTGCACCTTCAGCAATCTCATCGTTACAACCTTCGGAACGTGACTTGGAAGTATTATTTGGGCCAATTTATGATGAATATATGGAGGGTCCTTCGTCATTTAGTGTTCCTCAAAATGCCCCGGCTGCACCTACTGCGGTAGTTCCAGAACCACCAGCTGCACCTACACCAACGGCATCCGTTTTTGCACCATCTACGTCAACCTCAACCATATTGACTCCAAACATTTCAACCACGTCTCCGACTGCTGACTCAACTCAACAACATTCTCAACAAATTCCTACTCACGTTCATCTTCAGAATGAAATTGTTGCTGAAAATGCACACAATGCGATGCTCAACGAACACGAGTTTGTTAATCCATTTGCGGCTTCCATAAGTTCTACTCAGCCTTCAACATCATATGTGGATCCGTCGAGCTCACATCAAGTTTCTCATACACTTCCACATGAACAAAAATGGACTAAGAATCATCCTTTGGTTCAAGTGATTGGTAGTCTCTCAAGACCAGTCTCAACACGCAATCAGCTGCGTATCGATGGTGATATGTGTATCTATGCACTATCAGTCAGCACAATGGAACCAGCTAGTGTGAAAGAAGCAATGACTGATGCATCATGGATTGAGTCTATGCAAGAAGAACTCAATCAGTTCATCCGGCTTGATGTATGGGAGTTAGTACCTCGACCGGACAATATCGATCCGCTTACTCTGAAATGGTTATTCAAAAACAAGATGGATGAGGAGCAAACGGTAATTAGGAACAAGACTCGGTTGGTTGTGAGAGGTTATAAACAACAAGAGGGAATTGATTTCGCTGAATCCTTCGCCCCGGTTGCTCGAATGGAAGCTATTAGGATTTTCTTGGCATACACTGCACACAAATCATTCACTGTGTATCAAATGGACGTGAAGACGGATTTCTTGCATAGACCATTAAAAGAAAATGTGTATGTATGTCAACCTGAAGGTTTCATCAACACCAAACATCCAAGCCATGTCTACAAGTTGAAAAATGCAATTTATGGTTTGAAACAAGCACCGAGGGCATGGTACGACGAATTAACATCATTTCTTCTACAAAATCACTTCAGCAAAGGAACCATTGATCCAACTTTGTTTATCAAGCACTACGGCAACGACATATTGGTGGCTCAGGTCTATGTAGATGATATTATATTTGGTTCTACTAACCCAAAATATTCCATATTATTTGTAGACCTTATGAAAAGTCGATTTGAAATGTCTATGACGGGGGAAATGACGTTTTTTCTTGGTATCCAAGTTCACCAATCCCCCCGTGGCATTTTCATATATTAGGACAAATATGTTCTTGAAGTTCTAAAGAAATTTGGAATGGAAAATTGTGATCCAATTGGTACTCCAATGGACACTAAACACAAGATTGATTTCGATAAGAAAGGGACATTTGTAGATGCTACAAAATACCGAAGTATGATCGGGTCCCTTATGTACTTAACCTCAAGTAGACCGGACATTGTGCATGCTACATGTTTATGTGCTCGGTATCAGGCTAAGCCAACCGAGAAGCACCTCAAGGAGGTTAAAAGGATCTTTCGTTATCTCCGGGGAACCATTCACATGGGTCTCTGGTATACGAAGGATTCTGGTTTTAATCTCACTGGTTTTTCAGATGCCGACCATGCAGGATGCCATGATTCATTCAAGAGCACTTCAGGTGGCGCACAATTCTTAGGTGAGAAGCTAGTGAGCTGGTCATCAAGAAAACAATACTGTACGACATTGTCCACCACAGAAGCAGAATATGTGTCTCTATCCGTGTGTAGTGCTCAAGTCCTTTGGATGAGAACACAACTCAGGGATTATGGCTTTCACTTTAACAAAGTGCCTATTTATTGTGACTCACAATCAGCCATAGCCATATCTAGCAACCCGGTCCAACACTCTAAGACCAAGCACATTGCTGTCCGATTCCATTTCATAAAGGAGCATGTGGAAAGAGGAACGATCGAACTGTTTTTGTCAAGACGGACTACCAACTAGCTGACATCTTCACCAAATCTCTTTCTCAAGACAGATTTGAATTCTTGGTTCATCGACTTGGTATGCGTAGTTTCACTCCTGATGATCTTGAACGTCTTGCACATTAGCAGTAACCTTGTATATATATCAGAATATCAAAATACAAAAAATATAAAACCTATAAAAACAAAATAAAAAATGAGAAAATCTTTCAAAATACCAAAAATATTCTCCTTCGACATGTCTCTCAGCATCGATAATATGGATGTACTTAGAAATGTTGTTCAATAACGACACGGGTACGTACATAAAGTTCGAATGAGAGTTCAAATGTTTTCAAAATATGTCTTTTCTATTTTTCTTCTCATAATGGCTTATAGTCACATGTAAGACTATAACCCGGTCCCTAAATAAAGGAAAGTCTTTGACTTATCCTCAACAACGAGAAATTCATTTTTCTCGGTCATGAGCTTATATCAAAACATTCAAAGTTTTAAGCTCATGAACACAAAAATCATCTCCATGTTTCATCACTAGTTTCACAGAAATTTCAATTTCATGCAATTTTTGAGGGGGAGAATAGTGATTAAAATGTGTTATCTTGAATAAGATCTTTGATATAAGTGCTTTATTTTCCTAATATGTGCAAAAACTTTTCCTTTTATGATGCACATATGTAGGGGGAGCGTTTTGGGTGATACAAAAAACCTTCAAGGTGTAAACTCTAATTTCATCAACACCTTGATTGCTTTTTCAACAGTTTTTTATGGTTACGGTATCTATACCCTTCAACACATTAATTCACGATGGTATTGGTGTCAAAAGGTGGTTAGGTATTCGTCCTATGATCCAACCAGAACCGGAGGGATCTTCCCAGGGACAATCCATTAGAACTTAGAAGTCCTTAGGAAAGATGGAGTAGTTGAGTGTACGGGAATAATGTCGACTAATGACTTAAGCTAGCACTGGAACAATCACAACAAGGTGCTAGTTATGACGTCTTGGTAAGCATTGAAGGGGTTGAAGAATGAAAAAGAAATGTAAGGATAAAGGGTGTAAAGAAAGAAGCCCTCCATAAAACTTAGGCAGAAACCGGGTCAATACATCTACTATCAGAATCATGTTGATGATTTCTTGTATTGAAGACAAAGCATCATGGACCCAGTGATGCAATGCACAACCCCTCCCAGCCTACTCAAGCTTCTCTCAAAAGAAGTTTGCTTTATTGTCACGGAGTTCAACTCATTTCTATCGACTTTCTCACTCCGAGATAGTAGATATTGAATAGGTGGCAGTCTGCTCCAGCCTCCGATCACCAAATAAACGTGCACTTATAGAGTCTAGAGCCAACGAGATTCATCAAAAATCTCATTAGGACACTTATTCTTTTATCAATTGTTGTTCATCACTAGAACACATGCGATAATTAACAGAGTCCTACGCTCTATCCTTGTGATATTGCCAGAACATTCAGAGTGATACTCATTAGTATTCACAGTGATGAATGGAAATCCTTCCAGTGTTAACATCAAACAGCACTACGGTAGGTCATATGTAAGATTCACTTGAATTGAACATATGTTAACTGGAAAGCAACAGTGGTTTGATTCTTAATTGATTCAAACTCGTTCCAGGTCTCGACGCATTATCTTTATGATCTTGCCAGAACATTCAGAGTAATACTTTTCAGTATTTACAGTGACGAATGGAAATCCTTCCAGTGTCATCATCAAACAGCACTGCGGTAGGTAACTTGTGCGATTCTATATGAATCAAACTTGTGTCAACTAGAAAGCAACGATGGTTTGATTCTTAATTGATTCAAACTTGTTCAAGGAAATTGAATTGACGACTTAATCAGCAGAATGGAACTGTATGATTCGCTCCTTACTATGGATTATCTTTCGATAATTTCAAGTATTGAGAATGGCTACCACAGCTAGAAACCCTGTCAATGAAGTTCTTTGAACTTACCTAATCATAGGTACAGTATTCTTACTGTATAACGGGAAATCGGAGGAATGCAAACGGTGGCGTATCTTCATAAAGTCGTAATTCAAGACCACATGCTCATATAAATGAAGAAAGCTCAAGAACATCTAAAGACAAAGACTTCCGCTACTCTGATGATCAAGGGAGATTGTTAACAAGCTTTCAAGTCAACACAAAACATGAGTATGTGGAGAAAGACACAAGAACTCAAGCTGGCAAAGTTACAAGATCAAGTCAAGGCAAAGATCAAAGATCTAAGATCACAAGTCATGAAAGGAACTATGAAGAAACTCTCAAGACATCGAGCTTCAAAGTCTGCATCAACAAAGAAGTGAAGTCACATATTACATGACCACCCCTTAGGGGGAGATTGTTAGAAGTAATTAAAGTGATGGTCATATAATATATCGTTGCGAAGCTCTTTAAAAATGTTATTTAATGATGTCGAGAGTTTTTAGTTATTATTGTTTATGTAACGGGATTTAGTCCTTAACACACAAATGAGGAAGGCCTGCTAAACATTTATTAGTTAGTATAAAAGGCTTCCTAATCCTCATTTGTGTGTGTGCTTTCCATTTTGATTAGTCTTAGAGAGAGAAAGGTGTGTTTGTTTCTCTCACTAGGAAATCACCAACTTTGTATTTCTTTTCTTTTCTTCATCTTAATCTAATCCTTCTTTTTTAGTTTAATCATCATCATGTTATTTGTGTTTGATTAGTCGTGTGATTTAGTCCTACAATAAATCACCATGAAATCCGTTTTGAATTGCAAATCCGTTTTGCTCCCCCTTAACATATGCCATGATATTCGAAAACATTTTGCACATGTCGGTATGAGCCATCACGTTAAGTCAAACCATTTTTGATAATTTCCCATATTAAATCACATTTTCTTCCCCATATTAAAATATTAACCCAATCGATGTTTTTAATATGAATTGATTTAATGAAGTTTTAACAAAGGTTTTGGGAAGAAAAATGCAAGTCCGTTGTATCTTCATGATACCAAATGTATGAGGTATGATAACGATTTGTAACATGATCACATATTCACCATATTAGAGAAAAATTGACAAGGTTGGACCTGTTAGATGAGAACATTATATGATAAGATCAAATGGTTCTTGTCAGCATATGGTGGTCGCCTCATCACTTCTGAAGTCATCTCTTGACACCACATGTACGATTGGTATTGTTGTCTTGACACCAATTTGTGAACTTGGCACGTTCGGCATCGAAGATTCTGAATGCTTGACAATTGCTCCCCCTCAATTGTTGACCCGTGTTCTATTAAAAGAGCTGTAGTCGTCGGTTGAGTAGTCGCATCATCGAGTATGTAGATACCAATTGTAGATTTCTATGGTTGTAGAGATGATAACTTCATAAAAACAAGACTTCTCTTGTTTTAACAAATAAATGCACTGAAAAGTACATATATTTGTGTTAGACCAAGTTATAAAGTAAACTTGATCCCTTACAAGGTTTTAAAGTAAACCTTGCCCGAGAAAATTAATTCCCGTTGTGAGCCAAAGCTTTCATAAGAAATACTTGACTTTAATATGAAAACCGGGTTGTAGTCTGAAATAACTACAAGCCGTTAGGGCATGTTTTATGAAATATTTACAACTTTTGTACGAACTCTATTTATGGCGACGTGTCGATATTAAACAACATTTCTAAGGCCGTAAATTTTATCGTACCAAAAGACATGCCTTTGAAAAATAAAGTAAAAATATTTTTGGATTTTTCTAGATTTTTCAATTTTTATGGTTTTTATATGGTTTTATATTTTTGTATTTTGCTTTTGTAGATAAAAATATAAACAATATATACAAATGATAACCAAGGATACGTAGAATAGTTTACCACCACTATTCTTTCGCTTCATCTGCCAGTTCTTTTAGAGTCTCATGCGAGAAAGTTCTCATTCCTAGCTTGTCGGCCAAAAATTCAATTCGAGCACGGTCTAAAGCCTTCGTGAAAATACCCGCCAATTGATACTCAGATCGGACAAAGTAAAGCTCGATCACTCCATTCCACTTGATCCTTGATAAAGTGGTAGCGAATGTCAATATGCTTCGACCGGGAGAATTGAACATTGTTGCAGCATAAGGCAATTGCACTTTTGTTGTCGAAGTGCATCGGAATTTTGTTGAAACCTAAACCATAGTCGGTTAATTACGATATCATCCAAAGAATTTGAGCACAGCAACCGGACATGGCTATGTATTCTGCTTCCGTACTTGAAATTGCAGCGCTTTTCTGCCTTTTCGATGCCCAACTGATTAGTCGATCTCCTAGTAGTTGCAAAGTTCCACTCGTGCTACGCCTTGTATCTTGACAACCCGCGTGATCCGCATCTGCATATGCCATAAGTGCAATCGAGGAGTCCTTCGAATACCAAAGTCCCCGATTAATGGTTCCTTTAAGATAACGAAAGATCCATTTCATAGTGGCCAAGTGTAACTCAGTAGGTCGAGTTTGATACCGAGCACACATACATATAGCAAACTGAAGATCCGGTCGACTAGCTGTGATATACAGAAGAGTACCGATCATTCCCCGAAAAAGTGTCGGATCAACGACAACTCCATGTGGATCTGCATCAAGCTTAGTTCGTTCCACCATTGGAGTATCCACGGGGTCGCAACATTCCATCTTATACTTCTTTAGCGATTCAAGGGCATACATGGATTGATTGATAAAGGGGACTCTGAGATATCTGAAGACCTAAGAAGAATGATACCTTTCCCATTATTGACATCTTAAACTTGGAAGACATGAGTTTCCTAAACTCGTCGGATAAGGTTTGGGTCGAGGCTGCAAATATAATATCATCAACATATATTTGTACCATAATCATATCTTTACCTCGTTTCTGAATGAACAACGTGGGATCCACCTTGCCTTTTGCGAAGCCTTGTGTAATGAGGAATTGTGACAATAGATCATACCATGCGCGTGGAGCTTGCTTCAACCCATAGAGAGCCTTCTTAAGCTTGTACACATGATTAGGATAATTAGGATTCACAAAACCATCCGGCTGTTGAACATAGACTTCTTCCTTGATTTCACCATTAAGAAATGCCATCTTCACATCCATCTGATAGAGATCATATTCATGTGGGCTGCATAAGCGAGGAATAGTCTAATAGCTTCCAAACGGGCAACAGGTGCAAAGGATTCCATAAAGTCGATGCCCAATAATTGCTTGTATCCACGAGCTACTAGTTGAGCTTTGTTCTTCAATATTCCGCCGAACTCATCGAGTTTCACCTTGTATACCCATTTCAAAGTGAGTAACTGCACTTGATCCGGGCATGGGACAAGTTCCCATACTTCAAGACGTATAAATTCATTAAGTTCTTCTTGCATAGCTTCTATCCAACAGGATTGAGTAAAAGCTTCTTGCCATGTATTAGGTTCAACTTCAGTGAGAAAAACATCAAAATGACAAAACATTGCATTTTCTTGTAGCTGACTTCGTGTGGATACCGGACGATTAGGGTCACCAATAATAGAATCTATAGGATGATCCTTTGTCCACTTGCTGTCATGTTCACGAATCCGTGGATTGGAGTAGACCGTAGAAGGAGCTTCCTCTGAGATGGAAGACCCGGCTTGATTAGTGTCGGGAATTGGTACACCAAAGAATGGAAGTTCACGCATTTGAGCGAATTCCAAATCGTGATCATCATCATCCTCTTCATCATCAATAGGCATGACATGGGTAGTTGAAACATGTGTTGGTTGAGAATTACTTGTTGAGGGTATATCTTGACCTAGGTGCAGACGTATCTGATTGTGCTTCGGTTGCTCGAGCGACAACTTCGGTTACCGGAGCGACAACTTCGGTTACCGGAGCTATTACCTCAGATTCTGGAGCAACAATGCTTGGAGGAGTAAAGAATTCATCAAAGAACGGTTGAAACAACGTATCCCATTCATTCCTAGTGGGTGGTATAAATGATGATGAAGTGGGGTTGTTTGGGACAAGAACAAAACTAATGTTACTGGGTCCCATTTCATGAAGTGCGGGTTCAGAGCTGCTTTGCTCAGAAGCCATTGCTGTCAGCTCATCAAAATCAACATTCATAGTTTCGAGGATCTTGCGAGAGTTACGGTTGTAGAGTCGGTATGCCTTCTTTGCGGGTGCGTAACCAATGAAAATACCAATATCAGCCTTTGGTTGAATTTTTCCCAAATTGTCACCATCATTATTTGGATAGCAAAGAGAACCAAATACATGAAGATATGATAAATCTGGTACTTTTCCATGGAGAAGCTCATAAGGTGTTTTACCATGGCGTTTACGAATTAGTGACCGGTTTTGGGTGTACACTGCTGTAGATACTACTTCTGCCCATAAAAACAATGGAGCCTTTGCGTAAATTAACATCGTTCGAGCAGCTTCCATAAGTGTGCGATTTCGCCTTTCAACGACTATGTTTTGTTGTGGAGTGCGTGCAACGGATGTTTCATGAGATATGCCAACTTCTTCATAATAATCACGCAAGATTTGATTCACAAATTCGGTTCCATTATCTGTACGAATGCGTCAGACAGTAGTGTTGAGACGCACTTGAATCATCTTGAGAAATCCGATGATGAATTTAGGTGCCTCATTTTTTGTTGTAAGAAATTTCACCCATGTAAACCGAGAGTAATCATCGACAATTACGAGGATGCACTTTTTGCCACTAATACTTTCAACACGCATTGGCCCACAAAGATCCATATGCAACAAATAAAGTTTCTCTTGGTTGGTGTCTTCCGTCTTGGGTTTGTATGATTTCTTAGTGCTTTTCCCCATTGTACACGCGGAACACAAATGATCCTTGTGAAATGAAAGTTTAGGAAGACCACGAACAAGTTCGTTTTTCGCCAAATGATTAATAACGTCAAAGTTAAGATGAGATAACCGTCGATGCCATAACCATGACTTAGTCTTCGATGCTTTGGAGAGAAGACATATGGGAGAAGCGGCCATCATGTCTTGTAGTTAAAAAGTGTACAAATTATTCCCTCGAGTACCTTTCAATAAATCAACCCCTTCCAAATTACGAATGAAATAGGTATGCTCTCGAAAAGCAACTTCTAGGTTTGCATCACAAAATTGTCCCACAGAAAATAAGTTGTGACCAAGACCTTCCACATAATACACTCTTGAAATTATAACATTCCCAATATGATATTCACCATAACCCATTATCTTTGCAATATGATCATTTCCAAATCGAACCGTACCAAGAAACTTGCTGACGAAATTTCTGAGCTGAGAGCGATCTCTGGTCATATGCTTGGAGAAACCAGAGTCCAAATACCAGAGAATAATTTGGACCACCTGTTTTCAACAACAACAGTAGACAATGCATTGGAAACTATTGGTTCCGGAGTGTTAGCAGATACAGATAAAATACTATCAGAATTGCTAACATGTTTGTGACCCTTAGATTTCCTGTGTTTTCTAATGTGAGTTTCAGCACTAACAGGTTTTACTGTTCCAACTTTCTTAGGTTTTGGATTATTCGCGGGCACTACAGTGGGAGTAGACCTATTTAAAGGGCACTTGGTTCCTTCAGTAGTGTCGGTGTTCCTAGTTAAAGGACACGCTTGTGTTTTGGTAGCCTTGGTACTCCTAGTTAAAGGGCACGCTTTCTTCGCTGTAGTGGGAGTGATCCTAGTCAAAGGGCACATATTTCCTACTATAGTGAAGGTTCTACCAGTGGGGCGCCATAACCAACCAACTTGGGTTAACACATTCCCAGTCGGTTTCCATTCTAATCCAATTTTCCGGGCATACATCTCATTCACATGGTCAATAAGGCAAGAATCATGACGACTAGAAAACATACATTCATTGCAATTCCAACATTTCAAATTAGAATTCACAGTAGGCTTAGAACGCTGCACAACCGCAGAGCCTTTAGGTTTAGCTACATGATTCTTTTTATTCAAAACAGAAATAACATTCCTAGGATGGGCTTCTACTTTCTTCTTCTCTTGACTACTAGATGGGGGCAAGATCCTATCATTCTTCTTGTTTCTTCTTCTACTTTCTTCTTCTTGAGCCTTAGTAGTGGTGATTACTCCTGTAGAAGGCAACACGGGAATATTAGAAGCTGGTTTTGATTCCGCCTTATCTTTAGTGACCAAAGTTTGAGATGGTTTAGTCCTAGGGCCCTTATTAAATGGTGTGACGGCTATAAGGTTCCTTTTGATTGCACTAGAGGACGATGCTGAGACAGTGGCTGCGTTATCCACAACATTCTTACCTTTTAGAGTACGAAGTGTTTCCTTTAACTCAGTCAAAGCCAAATTTTTATCACAAATTTGTTCCCTCAAATCAGATATTTCCACCGACTTCTGATTCAATTGTTCAATCAATGATTGATTCTGTGTAGTGGTATTAACACATGCGGGCTTTACTGAATCTAAGAGTCGTGTATTTTTCTGTTTTAAGTTATCAACTTTGGACAAAATCTTGGAAACTCGATTATCTAGATCAAGTTTTAAATTCTCAGCGGCCTCAAGTATGTTCACACAGTTAAGCTCCTTAGATTTCTCTATGTCTACCGGCAAAGATTTAGCAACTTTGTCACTTGGCTGACGCTGTTTTGATTGTAAATTCAATCAAAAATTCTTTTCAAAGTTTGCATCATCGATATTAACACCTTCGAATGACGTTTCAAAGATTTCTTGAATAAATTGTTGCTTGCATTCAAGCGAAATACAATGTGTTTGAATCTCATCAAAACGTTTTGAAAGCGGAGAATATAAATCTTCAAGCTTTAAAAATTTAGCGTCAGATTCGTGACAAGTACTATCTACCACATTATCCACAGATTCAACATTATGTACAATAGAATCATTATCAACACTTTTATTCACACAGACGGAAACTATATCATGAGACATCACTTGTTTCAGAAGCTGATCATTTTGGCGTAAAACCCGTTCTATTTCAAGTAAACTGTTTTCATAAGCATCATCCATTTCATTGAAAAACGTTTAACTTCTTCTATTTCCAAATGCAAATCTTGATCAAGATTACTAAGACAAGCTTTAACATTCTTTACAAACGGAACAATTTCGTCTCGGAACGCAGCTCTAGTGTGATCAAAGTTCCATTCACCTTCCATTATGGCCGTGGCCGTCGTACGTTCCAAAATGACCTTGTCAAAGTCGGCTAAGTGTTGGTGTACCGCATTTAAGTTAACGGACGCTTTACTTACCGGTGGAATTAACTTCGTTAAATCCGTTTTGACAAGTGTAGGAGACGTACTAGGAGGGTTTTCATTTGACAAACTTGGGGGCACAAGAACTGTTAGTTCAGCTAATTCCTTTTGTAAGCGAATGCGTGTCTTTTTAGAAAGTTGATCTTTATTATGCTTATCATAATCAATCGTATGGAATTTTGAAAACATTCTAGAATGAGTTTCTTCCGTAAGTGACTGTGTCTCCTCAGAACTAAGAACAAAAGGTGCTTCTTTCGATTTGCCAATTATGGTCATATCATAAAGACCGGGAATATATTCCTGAGCTTGTTTAACCGGGATTAGGTGGTAAATCTTAAAGACGCTTATGTTCGAGTTCTTTAAATTATTTAGTTAAAAGATGAACCTTTTCTGTGGAAGCGTATTGTTTTAAAAGCTGTTGTTCCTTGAATTTAAGAAGTTTGGTAGCATTAATTTCTGATTCAAACTTTTTAGACTCGAGAGTTTCGAAATCTATTTTAAGTTTCTGAAAATCATTGACAACCGATTCTTTTGCTTTTAATTCATTGGAAAGATTAGCTTTTAATGATTCTATTTCTTTCAAGTGTTCAATCTTTTCAAAACAAAATTGGTCAAATTCAGAACATGTTATTTCTCTGCTTGAGGGACCATTTCAAAAGTTTTGACCTTTTCTTTATGCAACGCAAGCTCAGCAGTTAGGGTGGAATTCGTATCTACGGATTGTCTGAGAGCCATATGCATTTGATTAATAATATGTTTAGGCACCATGACCAAATCATGTTGAGCATAAGATTCCATACCCGTCGTCGCATTTGGTTGAGGTTCACTCAAATTTGTAGGATTGGGTACCACATCATTTGAGTTACTAATTCCCGAATGCTGTTCGAGGTTGTCATTTTCATGCCCAACTTGATGTGGGTTATCATCATTACCAAGATTGGTTGTGGTGGGTACCTCACTGACGACATCAGAACTGTAGTGAGAGAGGTTTACAACGAGAGCAGCTTAGGCAGAGTGAATGTCATCACAATCCGAATCATATGCGTCAAGATCATCTGCTTGATAAGCTGCATTAGAAGTGGAAACGACTGCAATGCCTTCAGTATCTGCTGCCCCTGGGTCTGCAAGAAATGCTAACTCCTCTGAATCTAAAATCTTTCCCTTAGACTGAGCATCGACCAAATATATCTTCTCACGAAACCACGCTTCACCCCTTCTCCTTTTTGGTTGAGTGCATTGCCTATCCATATGACCTTGTCCTCGGCAATTGTAGCAAGTCACAACCTTTTGAGGACCAATGAGGCTTCCATTTCCATTAGCTTGAGAATTCACAGCTTGAGCATTCACGGTCCTTGTAGGAGGTCCATATGAATTTTGCCTTTCCTGAATAGGTTGCACTGTTACTTGACCATCTTGAACAGTAGCTTGTTGTCGAGGATTTGAAGAGGTGCGGAGCTGATTGTTTATTGTTGGAAATCCTCTAGTAGCAACAAGTTTTGACAAGTAGGCAGTGAGATGGTTTAGAACATCAGCTGGCTTATCATTTGCAGTAAAGACCTGTTCTTGGATTGGTGGATGTTTATTAGAGTAGAAAGCTTGTGCTAGTTGTGCTTCTATTGGAAAATATCCTTGCTGAGGAGTATATCCCATTGGAGAAGTGTTGGCTTGTGATGGTGATGTCTGATATGGTGGTTGCTGTGGAAAAGATTGTTGATGAACACTTGGTTGAAATGCTTGTTGTGGCATCATTGGTGGTTGATAAGATGGTTGCTGTGGTTGCTGATAGGTGTATGGTGGTGGCTGCTGCAAGTATGATGGTTGTTGATAAGTATAAGCCATGTTTTGTTGAGAAGCATACATGGCAAGTGCATCATGAACTTGAGGTTTAGACAACCGAGCCTCAATCACATGGCATTCGTGTTGTTGAAGAAAAGCTTGAAGTTGATCCACATTGGTGTTATGCAAGTCCTTAGCCAATTTAACATCCGTCACGTACTTTTTCCATTCTGAAGGAAGAGTGTTCAAATACTTGGTGTTCAATTGAAACGTAGGAATTGCCATGCCATAGATATTGAGCTCATTCAACAAAAGGGTATATCTCAGATAGTAGTCATTGAGAGTCTCCCCTGGCACATAGGAAAACTTATCAAAAGTATCATAAAGCTTACACTCTCGTTCTTGTTTAGTTAACGAGGTGCCTTGCATTAGAACACGAATTCTATCCCATAACTCTTTGGCAACTTTATGTTTGCTGACGAGTTTGTAGACATCTGGAGGAAGGGCTTGGAGAATGATGTTTGTAGCATACTTATCACATTTGTCTTGAATTTTCATATCTCCAGTCAATTCACCCGTTGTGCGAGGACGAGTAGTCGTACCTTCCGTCACTGTACCATAATCTAATGGTCCATTGAGCACCGATGCCCAAATGAGATGTCCATTCTCTTTGTTCAACATGTAAAGTTCCATTCGGGAAGTCCAATCCTCTTACATAGACTTCTCCAACATAGGTGGACGATTACCGTACCCGAGAGGATGGACTTATCCGTAAGAGATGTGTACTCCATTGCTATAAGTTAAGATTTACAAAGCTGATCGATCAATGAGAGAAAGTAAATGTGTTTGTTGTTCTGTGTAGACGCCGAGAAATAATGTTAAAATCCCCTAAATTATGTTCTCGGTAAACCAAAAATTCCAAGATGAAATTGCACACGATTGTTAAAAATTTTCAAAAACACGTTTTTGAAAAATCTTGGAATACTTGTTGCCCTATCGCAATGCCTAAAAGGAATGCTGTCGCAATGTCCAATCGCAATAATTCCTATCGCAATAATCCAATCGCAATAAATCCTATCGCAATGTTCCATTCGCAATAAGTTCTATCGCAATATCCAATCGCAATAATATAATCGTAATACCCTGTCGCAATACCTTGTCGCAATATCACAAAAACAATCCTGTCGCAATATGAATCGCAATATGGATCGGAAAAACAAAGAACTCCAATCGCAATTTGGATCGCAATAACAGAAGAAATCCAATCGCAATCCCAATCGCAATATGGATCGCAATGTTAAAACCCTAGATATTGCGATGGGAGCTGTCGCAATAGGACAAACAGTATACTCTTTTTTCCACTTTTCTCGGACAAAACACACCAAATTCGAGACTTTAAGCCAAAAATTGATCCAAACACCCAAAAATTTTGTGTTTTTAGCCAAAGTAAATATACCAAATCTCTACCACAACTATGTAGAAGATTTGTATCAAGAAAAAACCATAAAAACACAAAAAAAATTTGGACGTGGGTTTGAATAGATCAAAAGCTATAAAAATCAAGAACACAAACACATAAACAATACAATCATCCCATGGCTCTTGATACCATTTGTAAGATATGTAAATCTTGCTTATGTTTTAGAGAGAGAAAGAGGTAGAGAGATGGTGGATTTCACATAATTCTAGAGAGAGAAAATGAAGATAACTATGTGTAAAAATGAAGAACCACCACCCTCTCCATCTAAGGAGAGGGTTTATATACCCAAGCCTTGTGATGGGCTTGGGCTTACAATATTGGGCCGGCGTACACATGTTGTAGGCTAGGCTTGGCCTTGTTTGTTTAATAAAGATATCTAGACTACGAGCTACTACTTAATATATTGTCGGAGTGACTGAATCTTCCTAAATACGTAAAAACGTATTTCCAACAGCTAGCAAGCTAGCTGCTTATTTTTGGCGCCAAAAGTAATTAACCAGGCAGTCAGCCACGTCAATTTCTTCGCAGATTTCTTCGCAATACTGATTTTTTCGGAGAAAATTTCGCAATATTGATTTCTTCGGAAAAAGTTCGCAATAATGATTTCTTCGGAAAAAAGTTCAGAATATCAGTTTTTCGGAATAAAAATGATTTCAGAAAATTGCTTCTTCGGAAAAATGACTTTTTCGGAATAATTGGTTTTCAGAGAAATCTTCGGAATAACAATAAATTCAGAGAAAATAAAAATTTCGGAAAAAGAGGCAGTTTTCAAAGAAATGACAAATTCAGAGAAATAACAAATTCAGAGAAATAACAAATTCAGAGAAATAACAAATTTCGGAATAATAAACCCTAATCCGAAAACATGAAAAATAAAAGATACAGTACACTAAAAATCAGAAAATAAGCCACGAATAAGCTAAAATCAAATAAGCAATCTACCAAAACTTAATCTAAAACACTTTTAAGAAAAACTAATTCAACCACAAATTAGAAACTTGAAAAACACTAATAAAACTATAAATAAAAAATCAACTTTTAATAAAATAAACTTATAAAAACACTTAACAAAAATCAAATCAAACACACAATAAGCTATAAAATCAATAAGCTAACACAATCAAAAACATAAAAACATAACAATTAATCAAATAAGCATGACAATAAGATAATAAGCATAAAGATTAAATCAAAACAAGAAAGGTAGAATGAGAGATTACTTAAAACTTGATTAAAATTAAAGATTCAACAATAAAAGTAAAAGCATGAATTAAAGAAACTTACAAATTAAAGGTGCAAGATGATGAGACTGCTTTTATTCATAGTCTCATCGTCCAAAATGGGCTTAAAATGCATTAAATATCAATAAAAATTCCAAATATATGCTTGTGTTTGTTGCTTGTGTATTTTAGGTACGGATATTGAGGAAATGACAAAAGACACAAGAATCATGCAAAAACGAACATGGGAAACGAAGCCGCATAAAGAACCGGACCCGAATCAAGAAATTCCATTCAAGTCCTTGAAGTTTTGATGATTGGCAAGATTGGTCCCTCAAGAATTGAAGAATTGGCATTTTATACCCTTGCAAGACTCATAAATTGTATTGAGGTCCCTTAAATGTCAAGAAATCACATCAATGGTCCTTGAAGAATGGTCAATATACAAGAAAAGCCCTTGGAATATGTTTATAAACTTTATTGTGGCCAAAATGGGAATAACAAAACTTAGTTTATAAAGGAAACTTAGTTTTGGAACTGATAAACTTTATTTGGCAAAGATTGAAGAGTCCAGGGACTAAAAAGGGGAGACAACATAACCTTCATCAACCAACCACTGGCTGACACGTCATTTTGACTGGTCAAGCAACCAATCACAGCTCCCAAACCACCCACGTCACATATCCATTAACCTTTTAAAAATCTGATTAGTTAAATCAGTTTGTTTTGGGGGCAAACACAACTTTTAAAAGTTAATTTCCCCAAACCGATTAAACCCTCCTCTGCTAAATAAACCCACCTTATAAACCCAAAAAAAACCCAGGATTAATTAAACTTAATCCTTCACCATTTTTTAATTAATCTTGGGGGTTTTCATCCCAACCCCACTCCCAACACACCCTTACACCCAGAAAATAACCTCTCACTCCCTTGTGCCCTCCCCTGCTACACCCTTCACGTGGTACTATTCACATCAACGTTCCAAAGTGATTCCTTTGTCCCAAAGTATTATTTGATGGCCAAGATTGCTTCTCAACAGCTCAGCAACACAAGGACAGTCACAAGATGCCATATGGACGAAAGTTTGACCAAGTTTCAGTCAAGATTCCAAGGGCATATATGGACTTTCACAGAATTAGGGTTTAGGGTTTTACAAGCATTGTAATATTTTATTTAGTTTTCTAGAATTTCCTATTTGTTAGTATAAAATGAGGTGTCATGTGCCTCATTTTACTTGTTCCAGTTTTTTTACAAGTCTTTGTAACCTGTTTTATTAATGAATGTTGGTGTTTTTTGAAGTAAAAATATAATTCCTTTTCAGTTAGTTAAAAGTATATTGACTTGTATGAAAGAACTGAGTTCCATAAATCTGTTTTCTTCAAGTACTTTGTAATCATTAATTTCTTTTCAAAGAATTTTGGTTAAAGGTAACTGGTTTTCTAAGAAATCCTGGTAGGATTTCTTGTTTAGGTTGTGTTAGAAGGAGGTTCCACATTGGTTTTAAGTTGTAAGTGGTAAAGAAAAGGCATAAGAAAACGTTTTTCCTAGGTTTTCAACTCTGACCTTAAGCCAATCTCAGGTAGAAGTGAAAGTGGATACCTGAGATTAGCTTATTGTGTTTAAGTTGTTGTTCTTAAGTAGTTTTGTTGGATTAATATTTGGTTTTAAAAGGGTTTCATTTTCAGAAAGTTTGGTGCTTCTATAATTTGTCTCAAAAGATTTTTAGTTGTCTATTTTCACTCATAACTTACTGCTTATATAAGCCTGCTCATAAGCTGTTGATTCAAGCTTATGAGCATCAGCTTATATAAGCTTGAAGGTGTTCTTGGATTTGTGGTGTTGTGCAGGGAACAATAAAGAGTCAAGCAATCTATTCCATTCATTTCTTTCAGTCTCTTTTGAAGATATTAAAATCCCTAGGTCTGCTGTAGACCTACCAACAAGGATCCTCTACTCATCCATAAGCTCACATAAGCTTCTTAAACAGCCTTTTGGAAAGCATTAAGCTCTGGTATTAAGCTTGTACCCTTTAGGCTAGTTTTATGGATATTATTGTGTTTCTGAATGATGATTGAGTATGACCTGTTTATTTGTAGTTGTTCCTGTTTGATTATGCTTTTGTTTGACTTTATATGCATGCTATAATTGTTAGAAATTAGATTGGATAGGTCTTGTGTTTTATCACTTTGTTAATTGCCAAAATCAGAAAGATAAGGGGTGTTTGGATCTGCATATTAAGCTAAGGTTGTGATAAGATTTTGGTTTAAGGGTGGTCTAGACATACTTGTTACACTGGATTTGAGAAATTTCAGTCATATGTTTCATTTTTGGTTAAGTAGAAATAGGTTTGGTATGCTTAAAATGGTAAAACTTGCCTAAACTACTCACCTGCTTGTTTAAGCTTTTATTGTGCAAGAGCTTGGTCCAAATCTT
This sequence comes from Glebionis coronaria, assembly GCA_025667525.1. Taxonomy (NCBI): domain Eukaryota; kingdom Viridiplantae; phylum Streptophyta; class Magnoliopsida; order Asterales; family Asteraceae; genus Glebionis; species Glebionis coronaria. The sequence continues at coordinate 187,717,640 of CM046879.1, read as the reverse complement.
TGTGGTTGGTTTGATTATTTATTGAATAGGGTTACTGATTGTTTTAGTGTGTTGAGGTGGTGTCTTGGGCAAATTTTGGCCAACCAAAATTGACCCAAGAGGTCAAACAGACCAGCATACACACCCCTTAACCACCACTTCACATCAGTGACTGTATTGGGCTAATTGTGTTTGAACTTGTGTGTTAACTTGGTTTTTTTAGCTAATTGTGACTCCCCATAACCCAACTGGTTGTGGGGGTGCCTTGTCTTGCCAAAACATCCAACAAACCATCAAGAACTAGCCAAGAAGGCAACCATCAGCAAAGTCTAGTCTCTGGTCCATCAGTGAACGACCTTGCCCTTTTTTTATCTCGGACAGCAAAGGAATTGGTTATTTGGTTACTGTAGCAAGTGTGTTTATCTGGGCACGTTTTTTTATTTTCTACGTTTAAATCTTGTTTGATTTTAATAGTTTTTTGTGTTTTCATAGTTAGTAAGTCACTGGTTTTAGTTTTTATAAAAAGAAAAATCAAAAAGAGGCTTTAACAAAAAGAGACTGGCCAGGACTCGAACTTGCGCCATCTCTCCCACACACCAACGTGATAACCAGTTGCCCTAGGGTCTTTGACTGGTTATCCTTTGGATTCTTTAATACTTAAGGGTTATTTGGTTAGGGCTTATTAATATAAGCCGTGAGTTAATAAGCTATTTCCAGCTTATTTACTTGGCATTTTTCTTTCTTTTGATTTTTCTCTTGTTGGTTAGTATTTAAGACTTTTTGGCATAAAAACCTTATTTTTCACTTTTGTATTTAATTTATTAGGATTATTTCTAGTTTTAACTTTAGAAAGTAACTAAAAAATAGGAAAAAGAGTTTTAAAAATCTGAAAAAATAGTTTTTAAGTTTTTAATTAGTATTTTGAGGTTTACATCCATTAAAGTTTTCAAATTTACTTATTTTTGATTTCATTTAATTTTAGGGTTTTTAAGCAACTTGAAAAATTAATATAAAATTATTAAAAAGGTTTTGGAAACTTTTGTTTGCATTTTTATCTTAGTTACATTTTTCTTGATTTTAGGCAATTTTTTAGAATTTTTTTATAAACTTTGGATTTTTAATATTATTTTATTATTATTTTATTATCAAAAATTAAAAGTTAGTTTTTTTTCTAGTTTTTTCATTTTTTTTAGCTCAAATACACTAAGTTAGAAGTTTTACAACTTTTAGAATATTTTTATTGTCCTTAGATTTATTTTTATAATTATTTTAAGTTTCAATAGTTTTTAGTTGTTTTTAAATAGTTTTAATTAATTTTAAAACTTTCAAAAATAGTTTTAAATTAAGTTAGGGTATTTTAGAGGTTTACAAAGTGATAAATCTCATTTTGGGCTTTTAATTAATTAATTTTATTTTTTGGGCTTTAATTAGCACTAAAAAATCATTATTTAATTAAATAAAAGGTTTGGGTGATTTTTTATTTTTTGTGAACTCTAATTACATTACTTAGGATTTATTGCAATTTTTAAGGAATTTTTAGAGTAAAATTTTAAATTTAGTACTTTTTACGGTTCTATGTGTACGACCTTTTCGTCTTAGGGTCATAACTCGTGGTTTTCCTAAATCACTTGTTAATACTTACCCTAATTACGCTCTTTTTCCTAAAAGACGTATTTTTACAACCATCATTTTGGCGCCGCTGCCGGGGAGGCGTGTTGTGTTTTGATTTGGACATTGTTGTTTTTATATACTAACCATAAATAGTATTTGTATTAGTAGCACTCTACTAATACGTATTATCGGTTTCTCGTTTTTTATGTGAATATTATTAATATATTGTATACGTAGAACAATAAATTTCACAAGTACTCCAAAAGTATGAAAACATAACCTTGACTTGGGAGGTCATTACCCAATCATTTTATTCGAATCTCAAACAAGAAAGAAAGGCAAAAACAGATAAATACTTTCGTGAAGCTCGATTTTGAAAAATACAAACTATAAGGTGGGTATAAGGCGGGTATTATAAAATATACCCTAAGGAAAAAGGCTCTTAAGTGCTTCGCGCCGCCTCGTTTCCCCGCTTGCTTGTGAGTATTTGATTTTGAGAGCTAATCGAGGGTTTTGCCGCCCAAAGTATTATTAAATATCATATATATTTTCTTGGTTTTATTTGATTAAACCCTCTTGAACGTCTTGGTGTTCCACCAACGTTCTAAAGTCATCGAAGGCGTTCACTTCACGTGATCGTTTCATTCCTTGAGGCTTCTTTAATCAAGACATTTGATTAAGGAGGAGATTTGTAGATTTTTGTCTACTTAATACAATTCCAAAATCCAAAAAAAGTAAAAACAATCAAAAATCCAAAAAAATTGAAAAAAAATACAAAACACCAAAAATAATCTTCTTTGCTCATCCCCACGTTGTACGTGAGATTTATGCTTACTCGTAATCAAGAAAGACGTGCACGTAAACGTAGAAACCGAAAGGAGTCAACACCTACTCCTAATCTTTCTAGTGAAGAGACTCCAAGTGAGGAACCTATTATAGAACAAGAAGCTATCATGGCTAATCGTACTATGATGGAGTTGCTTCAAGCACCCACCGAGGGTTTTGGAGAGGCCATTGTGATTCCCGCCATCCTTGCGGAGAACTTCGAGATCAAGACGGGTTTAATGTCTATGCTTCAAGCCAACAAGTTTCACGGACACAAAAAAGACAACCCACATTATCACATTAGGCAATTCAATCGTCTCACCGCGACAAGCAAGTTTAAGGATGTACCACACGATGCCATTAAGATGATGTTGTTTCCATACTCGTAGTGGAATTAGACCAAGGGGAATCTCCATAGGAACAAGTCCCTTAGATTTCGCCCACCAAAAGATCAGTCCAATAATACCACTCACTGGTAAATAGCGCAATACTTCTTCGTGAATCTCCGCTATTTGAATATGGAACAGTATACAATTAAGAAAGATGAGTGGAATATGCAAGTATGATAATTTAGGGGGTCGTCGGCCTTAGATGGACCCGCCAAGATATGGCTCGACAAATAACCCCCAAATTCGATTTTGACATGGGGTGATCTCGTTTCTAAATTTGTGAATCAATTTTTTCCACCATCTAAAACAACACATTTGAAAAACAAGATTTCACGATTTACACAAAGATCTAATGAAAGTTTTTAATGGCTTGGGAAAGGTTTAAAGAAATGTTACATGAATGTCCACACCATGATTTTTCCGAATTACATCAAATTGACACTTTTTATAATGGGCTTAATGATCATGAACGAGATTACTTAAATGCCGCCGCGGGTGGTAATTTTTTGTGCAAAATGACCGATGAAGCTTTGAAAATCATTGAGAATAGGTCTAAAGTTTATAGCCCTCGTAACACACCGAGTGTTGCCACTATGGGTTCGTCATCGTCGTCTCGTAACATGAGTGCCTTGCAATATGAAGCAAATGAGGAGAATTGGTTTTTCGATAGGTTTTCGACTCTTATGACTCATTGGAAAGCACAAGATGCTTTGAATTCCGCATCGGTTAAGGCGATTGCCAAGAGTTGTATTTCGTGTGGTGGAGCTCATGATTTTTCCGAGTGCATTACCGCGGATGGTGACACTTCGAATGCTTATGTAGCCACGGGAACTTATAACCAAAACGGTCAAGGTTCCTGCCAAAATCAAGCTCCACAAAATCAAAATGCTAACAACTATCGAAACAACAATCAAAGTGGTGCTTACCAAGGAAATCAACGTAACTACAAAAAAGGTAATTATCAAAGTGGAAATGGGCAAATTTCAAACCAAAACCAAAACCGTGATTTTCAAACTACCACACAAGGTTTTCAAAATGATCACACCAAAAATCTTCAAGTAGAATTTTTGAATTATGCTAAAGCAAACGATGCTAAGTTTGATAATATGCAACGTGAGATGGTTAGCTTAAGATCCGAGTTGAAAAACGAGCTTAAAAATGAACTTGCTAATGAACTTAAGACTCATGCTAATAAAATGGAAGGAAATTTTCAACGTCTCCAACAAAATCAACAAAAAATGGATCAAGGTCAACATGAGATTAAGCAAGAGTTGTTAAAAGCGGATGCTAGGCAATCTATGTTTGAAGTCGAATGGGAAAAATGTTTGAAGCTATCATGTGTAAACCTTCTTCTTCGGGTGGTGTTCCTAGTGATACCATCATAAACCCGAAAGGAGAACTGAAGGTTATTACTACTCGTAGTGGTACAACTTTCAAAGAACCCATTTCTCGTCCAAGTACTTCTACGGAGAAGGAAAAAGAGAAAGAACCCGAGGTGGTGGTAGAAAAGGAGCAAATTCCAAGCCCACGAAGTACCGCTCAAACCACACCTACGGTTGAACCAATACCAATAGTGGAACCCGAGATTCCAAGGCCGTTGCCTATGCCCCAACCCACACCACCCCTACCTTACATGTAGAAACTAGAAGGAGGGGGGGTTGAATAGTTTCTTATAATTTACTTGTTAAAAGGTGGTTTTCAAAAATCCTTTTATTTAAAAACTTAGACTTGAGGAAATGTGTGAAATCTTCTTATGCACAATATAAACAATGATAGTGTAACTAAGCTAATACTAACAAATATATATTCACAAAGAATAAAGAATGTAAAGAGTTAAGGGTAAAGAAAGATCAAACCGAACACCAAGGATTTATAGTGGTTCGGCAACAAAGCTCACTCCTCGTTCCTACTCCACTCCTCGAGTACTCCTTACTCTAGAGTTAACTACACAACAAGCTCCTTATGGTGGAGAAAACCGTACACGTCGCTTAACCAATTTCCGACTCTAAGCTAAAAGTCGAGCCCTAATCGTAGCTAGGACCAATCTACACAACTATACTTAGTACATACACAACTTCCAAATAGACACAACTACTTGGATCTTCTCAACTAAGACACAACAACAAATGTATAAAAGTAGATCTTCAATGGATCTTTGATGGTGGACTCAACACTTCACAAGGATAGTGTTCTTCTCTTTGCACTTGGAGAGGAAGGGATGGAAGAACAAGATTCACTTCTTAAACAAGTAGTAATCAAACAAATGATCAAAGATTTGAGTGATTAAAGAAGAGAGTTTGAATCTGGAAATAGATGTGCAAAAGAGGTGATTTGAAAAGCTGAGAATGGTCCACTATTTATAGGACAAAGGCCCAACGGCTATATCTAGCCGCGGTTCCTTAGCTCAGCCGGCGGTTCCTTATCGATAAGGAACCGCCTAGGCACTAGAGAACCGCTGCCTAGACTCCGCTCCATTTTTTGTCCTTTAGTGGTGGAGGTCTTATCTAGATATAAAAAATATCCTGAAAGGATATTTTTAACCAAATAAGAATATGCCATTTTCAAATTTCAAATAATTAATTTAATAAAACATTTTCTTAAAAAGAAAGTTTAATAAAAACTTGTCACACTTAATAAAAAGTGAGTTTTAAGAAAGTTTAAATCACTTGATCACTTGATTAAGGTTAGTACTTGTTTATTCATACCTTAAGTGAAAATGGGTAAAATGAAAAAATACTTGAACTCAAGAATTCGTTTTTCGTTGTTTTCGTAAATGCTTGTTTTTACATATTGTCGTAATCAAAACAAAGCGAGACCGAAAAATGCAAGTAACGTTTTTAGGCATTATTGCATTAACAATCTCCCCCTTTTTGATTCCGACAATAAATAAACTCAATCACACAAAAAACAAGATTTTCTAAGACGAGTTTATTCATTTCTACCCCTTTGTCGAAGCAAAAAGGTTGCACAAGTCGGTGTTGAAGAAACGGACTTAGCAAAGACTCCCCCTTGGTTCTTACTCCCCCTAGCTTGGGGCACCGAGGAATAGAGATATGGTGACAAGCTACATAGAAGGGTTAGTTGAACAAAAGAAACAACCAACAATATATAGCAATAGGTCACAAAAAATAAAAGAGAAGAAAACACAAAGACAAAGATCCAAGATAGGTTACTAAAAGAACATCATACAAAGAACTATGGAAAAAGAAACAAGCCAAAAGCATAAATCTAATCCTAGTTATTCTAGAATTCTAAGATTTTCTTGAATTTGGTGTCTTGTGGATAAGCAACCAATGCTTATATGAAAGACAAGGTAATGGCGGAGGGTGGCGGTGGTGGCTTGTTGGAGGTCTCATAATCATAGTGAAGATGAGGCTTGATTCAGAGACTCTTGATGTAGCTCAACTCCTCATAGATGTGTGCGATAGCAAGATGTTGATATTGACAACAATGACAATATGTTCCATGGTGCATGACATTATCATGAGAAGGAGGAAGAACACTAAAGGGTGGTGGTGGAAGCAAAGAAGTTCCACAATCAACATTCTTGGTAGGAGAGATGTGATTCAGAGTGTTCTTGGGTGAATTTGGGTTGAAAGCAATTGGAGAAAATGGAGGAGATTCAAGGCTTTCATTGGGAGAATAAGACAATTTAGGATGTGAAGTATGGCAAAATGCTTAAGGTTTGAATAGGGAAGGTTTAAGGTATTTTGGGGTGGTCAAAGGGTTTGAAACAAAGATTCTCAAAAAATGTTGGAGCAAATCTGGAGTTTCAGAGAAAAACCCGAAAAAAGGAAGGCACTGTATGCGGTTCCATATCATGCCCGGCGGTTCCTTATCACTAAGGAACCGCGGTTCACTTATGGAACCGCCTACAGGGGCTGTGTTTGGTGTTTGGTGGAATATTTTTCAACAAATCTTATTTTTCTAGTCTAACTTATCATAGGGATATGCTTAAAAAGCAAAGATAGACAAAGAAAACATATACAAACTTACCAAATAGAGATTTGACGAAAGTAGATGGATTAAAAGATCGATGTAGGAGGTGTGTAAGACAAGACCTTAAGTCATGACACAATGATCCTCCATGATTCTATCTTGTTCTTGCTATGTTTGAGAGAATCATACATATGAATTATGTAAGCTCCAGATTAATAGCGAGAATCTATGGAAAACCGTTTTTAGATTGAATTAACAATGTCAAAAGCATTTCTCAACCATTTTCGAAAGAAAGGGTTTATCAAAAAGAGTTTAGAAGACTCAATGACTCAAAGTGGTAAAAAGAGACACACAAAGAGAAGAAGGTAATTAAGGAAGATGTTCCATTAATCCTAGACCTAGACGCAAGTAATTAAAAGGTTCCCTCTTAAGTGGCTTAGTGAAGATGTCGGCTAAGTTGTCCTCGGAGGGTACCTTCTCAATTGAAATGTTCCCCTTTTGAACATTATCCCTAAGGAAATGGTGTCGAATTTCTATGTGTTTGGTTCGCGAATGTTGCACGTGATTCTTGCTAAGGTCTATAGCGCCTTTATTATCGCACATGATGGGAACATCATCAAGAGAAATCCCGTAATCAACAAGCGCTTGCTTCATCCATAGAGCTTGTTGGCATGCTTTTCCGGCACTCACATACTCGGCTTCCGTGGTGGATATTGCAAGAGCGGTTTGTTTCTTGGAGAACCAAGAAGTTAAACAACAACCCATGAAGGTACAAACTCCACTAGTGCTTTTCCGGTCCACATAGTCTCTCGCATGATCCGAGTCCGCGTAGACAATGGTTTCTACGCCGTTCCCTTTAGGATACCATAATCCTAAATGTATAGTGCCTTTAATGTATCGGAAGATACGCTTAACCGCTTCAGGGTGAGTGGTTTTGGGAGCCTCTTGGAAGCGAGTACAAAGGCAAACACTAAACATGATATCCGGTCGACTTGCCGTTAGGTACAACAAACTACCGATCATACCTCTATATTTGGTGTTGTCTACTGACTCACAATCATCATCTACGGTGAGTTTAGTATCCGAGGCCATTGGGGTCTTCATTGGTCTAGATTCTTCTAATCCAAATTTCTTTAGCATTTCTTTAGCATACTTAGATTGACTAAAGAAAATACCATCATCCATTTGTTTAATTTGGATTCCTAAAAAGAAGTTAAGTTCTCCTATCATACTCATTTCAAACTCATCATGCATGATTTTGGCAAAGTCATCACACAATTCTTGACAAGTTGATCCAAATATAATGTCATCAGCATATATTTGTACGATTATGAGGTGAGAACCTTTCTTCTTTGTAAAGAGCATGTTGTCTACCATCCCCATGGTATACTCATGTTTAACAAGAAACGCTTTAAGTCTATTATACCAAGCTTTGGGTGCTTGTTTGAGTCCATAAATGCTTTCTTAAGCTTGTAAACATGATCCGGTTTCTCAAAATCAATGAAGCCGAGAGGTTGAGCCACATATACCTCCTCATTGATCAACCCGTTAAGAAATGCACTCTTTACATCCATTTGTTGAAGCTTAAAATCTAAGGCACAAGCGTAGGCTAAGAGGATTCTAATGGATTCTAATCTAGCTACCGGTGCATATGTCTCGTCATAATCAATCCCTTCTTGTTGATTATAGCCTTGAGCTACAAGTCTAGCCTTGTTACGAGACACAACGCCATTCTCATCTAACTTATTCCTAAATACCCATTAGGTTCCTATAATGGTAGAACTTCTAGGTGGAGGAACAAGTTCCCAAACATCATTGGCAACGAATTGATTCAATTTTTCTTGCATCGCAATGACCCAACTCTCATCCATCAAAGCTTCTTTAACATTCTTTGGTTCAATCAAGGAGACAAAACAAAAGAAGTTGCTTTGGCTTTGGACTTGAGATCTTAGGGTCCTTTGATTTAAGTCACCAATGACATTATTGAGAGTATGATCCCTAGATTCCTTAATGTTTACTTCCTTTTCAACACTAAGGTCTTCAACTCCTATTTTTCTAACCTCTTTGGCTTTAAATACTTCTAATTCATCCAAGTCATCATCAACCAATAATGGTGTCTTGGGTGAAGGAGGGGTTTCATCAAAGGTTACGTTGATTGATTCTTCAATAACCCCCGTGGTTCTATTTAGGACTATGTAGGCTTTGCTAGTTTGGGAATAACCTAAAAGGATACCTTCGTAAGACTTTGAGTCAAACTTGGTAAGGTAGTCTTTGGTGTTGAGGATAAAGCACTTGCTTCCAAACACCCTAAAGTATTCCAATGAGGGTTTCTTACCTTTAAGAATCTCATAGGGGGTCTTTCCTAGGAAAGGTCGAATAAGAATTCGGTTGAGAATATAAGTCGATGTGTCCACGTCATTGCACCAAAACTTTTGAGGCAAAGATTGCTCGTTTAACATCGTCCTACTCATCTCTTGGAGAGTCCTATTCTTCCTTTCAACTACCCCATTCGATTGTGGAGTGCGAGGAGCTGAGAAGTTATGGGTAATACCATGAGCTTCACAAAAGGCACTAAATTGCACTTCATTATCAAATTCCCTACCATGATCCGTCCTAATAGAGACAATTGAACATCCTAGTTGATTTTGAATTCTTCGACTAAAGATTTCGAAGTGACCGAAAGCTTCATTCTTAGATGCCAAAAATCTAGTCCAAGTGAATCTAGAATAGTCATCAACTATAACTAGGGTATAAAGGTTACCTCCATAACTCCGTATGGCGGAAGGTCCAAAAAGATCCATATGTAGGAGCTCTAAGCACCGAGAGGTCGAAACCAAATTCTTGGCTTTGTGACTTGAGTGAACTTGCTTTCCAACTTTGCAAGCATCACAAAAGTGACTATCAAACTTAATCTTGGGGAGGTGTCTTACCAACTCCTTAGAGACTAAAGATTGAATTAAACGCATATTAGCGTGACCTAATCTCCTATGCCAAAGAGTAGAACTATCATATATAGTCGTAAGACATATGTTGTCTTTTGACTTCTTATTGACCTTCATAACATAAAGCCCATGCTTTCTAATACCTTTTCCAATGACCTTTCCATCTTTTACGATTTCACCTTCATGTTCTAAAAAGATGACCTTACACTTGTTATCACAAATTTGACCTATACTAAAAAGGTTAAACCCTAAGTTATCTACGTACTCAACATTATCAATGGTCAAGGAGTCAAGAGAAACCGTACCTTTGCCAATGATATTACCATGTAGACTACTAGTGAATGTGACGTTACCTCCATCATATGCTTTGTAATGCGAGAACAAACTTCGATTACCCGTCATGTGTTTAGAACATCCACTATCCTTAATCCACTCATCGGGCTCCAAATCAATTCCCAAGCATATCTAGGTAACAACACACAAGATCAAACATTTGGTCCCCAATATCTCATGGGTCCAAAATTGTTAGTTCCAAACATCCCTTGCATTTGGTTGGGATGCATGAATGAAGGAGGGGTTCCCCATAGAGAACAAAATGGAGGAGGGTAGTAATTCATGTAACCATTTTGTTGTTCATTATTTCTCCTAGGTGTATTTGATCTAGGTTTAGAGTTATGATTATTCCTTCTAGGTGTTGGATTTTTACTTCTAGGTCGTGAATTGTTTTGATTATCTTTTCTAGGAGTTGTTGTTCTACTTCTAGGCTTAGACACATTTCGTACTCTAGGTGGAGTAGAAGATGGTCTTGATAAACTTCTATTTACCATGAGAGGTTTAGTTAATGGCTTGTAGAACTTATCAATGGTATTGTTGTCAAGTATGGGTAATTTTACTTTACTAACAATAAGATGCTTTGGTTTTTAATCTAACTTAGACTTTTTAGAAAGTTCAGGATTTTCACCAAAATCACCCTCTGACCGCGGTACCTTATCTATGGCGGCGGTTCCATAGTGATAAGGAACCGCCCCATACAATTTGGGACCGCGTACAGCAGACGTTTTTTGTGAAAACCTGACTTGTTTTGGTTCACTAGTTGAGGCTTCATTTTAGTTAAAACCTATACCAAGACTTTCCTTTGAATGAACTTGTTTGTTTAACATGTCATCAAGAGCACTAGTACTTTTCATGAATTTTTCAAATTTAATGGAGGTGTTCTTGAGGTCTTCATTTTCTAATCTAAGTTTCTCACAACTTAAGGAACTTAAATCAACCTCTTTATTTTTCTCAAGTTTAGCCAATTTCTCCCTAAGTTAATTGATCTCATTTTCGAGCTTAGTTTTGGTTGATTTTAAGGTTTTGTTCTTTTCTATGAATTTGAGACTAAGTTTGTGTAAACTATCATATTTGCCTTCAAATTCAATATCATCAAAGATGGAGCTATCATAACTATAATATTCGGTTTCGGAATGTACCTCTTTAGAAGTGGGAGCCATAAGAAATTTCTCCTCTTTGGGGTTGTCATCATCATCTTCACCGCTATCGCTCCAAGCGCCACTAACGAACGCCGTGTGGTTCTTATCGCGAGCGGGCTTTGGACAATCACCAATGAAGTGATTTGGATCACCACATCTAAAGCAATTCCTATCACATTTTTCGTTCTTGGCAAACCGATTCTTTGAGAATGGTTTCTTGTCATTGTTGGGTTGCCTAACGTGTTGACCTCGTCTCTTGAAGAACTTCTTGAAATCTCTCACCGCCAATGCATACTCCTCGTCATCGCTTTCCGAGGAACTATCGTGGTCACTTTGTGCCTTCTTGGCTTTAAGTGCAAGAGATTTCCTTTCACTCTTGGTTTTCACTAATTCCGAGTCCTTCAAAATTATCATCTCATGAACCTTCAAGTTGCCTATGAGTTCATCGAGTGATAAAGTTGAGAGATCTTTCGATTCTTCAATCGCCGTGACTTTTGCTCTCCACTTTGGATGTAAAGCCCTTAGAAACTTCCTAACATTGTTCTTGCTAGAAAAACCTTCATCAAGTGCTTTTAGACTAGTAATAATGGTGTTAAACCTAGCAAATGCACTATCAATAGTTTCATCTTCTAAGATGACAAATTGTTCATATTGTTGGACAAGAAGATCGATTTTGCTTTCTTTGACTTGGCTATTACCTTGGTGGGTTACTAAAAGAGTGTTCCAAATATCTTTAGCGGTTTCACACATAAAAATCCTTTCATACTCTTTCTTAGGTAAAGCATTATAAATTACCATTTTAGCCTCATTATTTTTTGAAAGTTTCTTTTTAGTATCGTCATTAGCTTTGTCAAAAGTGACCAATTCTTTTGTTTTATAAACTTCATTAAATTGATAAGGTAAAAAATCACCATTAGTAATAACATGCCAAAGATCTAAATCTTTTGATTTCACATAAGTTTCAAATCTATTTTTCCAATAGATAAAACTATCGGTTTCAAAAAGTGGTGGTCTTTGCATAGATTGCCCTTCTAGGTATTTGTTGGAATTCATAGATCGATTCAAGTTTTAAAATACAATATACTTAAAAAATTCTTGAGCAACCACGCTCTGATACCAATTGTAGAAACTAGAAGGGGGGGGGGGGGTGAATAGTTTCTTATAATTTACTTGTTAAAAGGTGGTTTTCAAAAATCCTTTTATTTAAAAACTTAGACTTGAGGAAATGTGTGAAATCTTCCTATGCACAATATAAACAATGATAGTGTAACTAAGCTAATACTAACAAATATATATGCATAAAGAATAAAGAATGTAAAGAGTTAAGGGTAAAGAAAGATCAAACCGAACACCAAGGATTTATAGTGGTTCGGCAACGAAGCTCACTCCTCGTTCCTACTCCACTCCTCGAGTACTCCTTACTCGAGAGTTCACTTGTAAAACCCGCATGCTTTTACCATGAATAGTACCCATAAGATCGTACGCCCTAGATTAAAACTTTCCTTTTATAGTATGATCACATTCACGTGCTAGCATTTTAAGTATTACATACGTGTATGAACACGATAAGTATCGATTACGTACGAACACATGATAAGTATTTAACAATAATTAATCACGAACATGCGATCATGAAATCATGAACGTATTTTAATCACGAGCTAATATTAATTACGTATTTATATATTTATTACAAACACGAATAAATATATTGAGTCACGATCGAAAACTAATTAAATTACGTAAACTACGTAAAACGTGATCACGAACATTTAAACGATAATTATTATTACGTATATTTAATTTAACACGACATGTAATTACGTACTTAATATAACTATTAAAACGCATAAGAATAAATACGAAATGTACGACATTTTAAAAGCACGAACACGTGTACGTTTTATTAAACGAATAATTCAAACGCGTAAGAGCAAGGTTTCGGGCTGTTTTTGACAAAATAAGAAAAAGGTAGGACTTGGGTTCAAGGCCCAAGTGTTCTTGGTTGGCCGTGTATACCAAAAAGACGGGGGGAGTAATTTCATTTTTAGACAAACACCAAATCATTCTAAAAACCCTAGAAATAAAATAGCAGCCGCCACTTTTGGCCTTTTTTTTCCTCTCTGTCGCGACCATCACCAAAGGAACAAGGGGAGTTGTGGGTTTTCGGATTCGAGGATCTAGATGATTACGTTTTGTTGTTCCTAAAACCCTAAATCACAAGTAAGTAAACCCTAATTCGTTTTTTTCTTTTAAATTGATCTTGAGTCTAATTTTAAAAGGGTTTTTAAAACATGTTCAAGTGGTTATTAATGAAGGGGGTCGTTTTGGTGTCGCTGTGGTAGTTTGGCACACAAACCAAGAGTCAAGAGACTCTCGGTGGTATTTTTCCCCACCAGCCGCAACCCTAATAAGGGTGTGGGCTTGGTTTTGTGCTAACAGTGGCGTACAGCGAACAAGTAGGGGAAACCACTGACTGCGGCCAGTGGTATGCTTAGTCTAGCAGGGGGAAACCGAGAGCTTAGGCTCTCGGTGGGACAATTATAACCAGCAGGGGAAACGAACCACTGACGGGGGTATCACCACCACTGTCGGTGGGATTTTGGCAGGGACAGGGGCGTTTGGCAACCTGTTTTATAAACAGATTTAAGGGTGCGTTTGGCAAACAGGATTATAAACAAGTTAAGGGGCTGTTTGGTTCGTGTTATAGGTAAACATAATACGAGTTTTACGTTTAAATTAATAAGACACGGGTTCGGTTTTCGATGCTTTTAATAAAATAATACATGGTTACGGGTTATCATTTTAAAAGTTAATTAACTTTACATGCTTATTAATTTTATAAGGTATTTCAATTAATAAATAATGACGAATTATTACAAGATTAATTAAATTGATTTAACATGCTAGGTAATTAATTTAATTAAAAACATGGACTTAGGTTATTATTACTAATTAATAATACATGATTTTAACATAAGTATTTTGATTATTTAATTTAAACTATAGTAATTAATTAATTAATAAACATGACTTATAATTAATTAATTATCATGACGTAGGTTAAGTATTTTGCTATTAATACATAGTTAAACCTAAGTATTTTAATCATGAAAATTTGACTAAGTAATTAATTAATTATTAAAACCATGACCTATAATTAATTAATTCTCATGACTTAGGTTATATTAATATAATTAATAATACATGTTTTAACCTAAGTATTTATATCTTATTTAATTAAATCACATGATAATTAAATAAATGCCTTAACCTATAGTTTATATAAATACATGGAATGATTTATAAACTATACTATTTTATTACATGACTTGGAATATTAATCAGTAAATACTTAAGCTTATATAATTAGCTTATTTAACCAGCTTATATCTATTTATGGAAACTTCCTATTTTTAGAAACTTATCTATTTTAAGCAGTTACTATATTTTTGGAAACTTTCTATTTTTGGAATCCTGCTATTTTTGGAAAGTTACTTAATATTACACAACAAGTATAATAATACATGAAACACAAGAAATACTTAATCAGAATAGACAGAATATATGATAAACACAGTATTAAGCTTAAAACAGTAAAACATGACATGAACGTATTAAATAAGCTAAGACATAATATTAAGCCAGTTATGTATTCAGTGATCAGATACTTATACACGTATGTATTTATGTAGCATTAGTGTTACCGGAGTAGGACTCTCTTTCGTTCGTCTTCTTCGTTCACTGGACATAAGGTACGGATTCCCGTCCTTTCAGTATGGACATTCTTTCCTTACTAGGATTCCCCGTATGCAGCCAACTGTTTTCCCGTAGTATAAGTTATGTGTTTGATTGCTTATGTTTTATTAAGATTACCTATAGTCATATACATGCATGACCAGTTTCATATAGTTATGGAGGTACCATAACCATAACATTAGAGGCACTGATGTTGTGACTTCACCACGGCGGAGTGATTGCTCGTGGCGTCCCTTCAGCTTTTGGCCATTTATTTATATTTATCATGTGGGGCGTATGGGTGCATCCTAGTTACATATTTTATTCAGGATTTCATGGTGAATGTGGTGTGTGCCTTGCATCCTTCACAAGGAGCTGATCCCTCCTACCCAAAAACCAGTATATTAAATTAGAGACAGCCCCTCTAATTTGCATGATGAGGTCACCCCTCCAAGTATTCATGCACGGTGGATTTTCATGACCTGTATTGGCTAATGGTAAAATATGTTAAACAGTTTTCATAAGATAAACATAAGGCTTTTCAAACTATAAAACCAGTTTTATGAACATGTTCCAGGTTTTCCAGGACTTATACATTTCCGCTGCTATTAAGTCTTTATTATGCTTAGTCATTCATACTATGTCTATATCCGTGCACTGAGCGTTTTGCTCAGCCGCTACTTTCCTTTCCATGTCCCAAAACGGCAGGTACCCTAGGAAAGATTCGAGCATTTGGAGGACGTGCATAGGATGGAAGCTGCTAGAGACTTCTTTTCCTTTTGCCTTCATATATTTATGCTTGTGTAGTCTTCATTCTTTTTCTTTTGCTTTATTATGTTTTGGGCTTATGTTTGGGAACCGATGTTTGATTCCGGTTATCCCTATGGTCATGTAATGTTTTATGCATTTATCCTTGTATGCTTTGATGACACGCCATAATTACGCGTGACATTTCCATTATCAAAATGGGGTGTTACAATTATGGTATCAGAGACAAGGTTTCGACCTGTAGGCTCTAAAACTCGACCTGTGACTAGTGGGTAGTCACCAGGAGCTTCCTTAGCCAACGCTTGTCATTCTACGTATTGACGTTTTCAGCGCATTGTTGTTTTAACCATGATGTTTTCAGCACCTTGAGGTTTTAACCTTGATGTTTTCATCGATATTGTTTTACTAATATGGATGGACAACCGTCATTCGTATTTAGTTATGTGTCATTGTTTCGTGCATAATGTTCCTCGTGAACTGTGGCTATGTGGAATGAACCCCAATAGTTCATAATTAGTCACATAAAATTTTTTTCTGATAAGTTTTGACATACGAGTTTCATTTATTTATGTTTCATGTATCATTGTTGCAGGGATTATGACTAAGTAATGGTTGGTACAGGACTGGCCCTATTTAGTCGCATGTGCTTTTATCGAAACTTTTAATTTTGGGACCGACCCATAGGCGTCCCCTCGCTATGTCTTTTGTTTTGGGACCGACCCATAGGCGTCCCCTCGCACATATAAAGGTTTTATAAACTACATTACGCATTCATGCATAAAATTTTTCTCATGATTTAAATTGGCATAATTTTTTTTTCATGTCCCTTTATAAGTGGTTATGTTTTTATGTCATGTATGTTTTCATATTGTCATGGTTAACTTCAGTTTCATGCTGATTATGTTATACACTTCTTCGTGATAGATGGTTTCATGTTTCTTCATGATAATTCCGTCTTCATGTTGATTATGTTTTACGCCTCTTTTGTTATTTATGCTTTCACGTAAGACATTGTTGGACTTCATTGAATTCTGCTTTCATAATAGTCATGGTTGGTTTTCATTGATCATGCTGTCAAGCAAATCATCGTTGAATTTTGTGTAACCACACTTTAGCGTTTCTCTATGCAACCAGAATGAGGTATATACTGGCATTGCCAGGTTATCATGATGGTTTTCCAAACCGTTAAACCGATATACTTTCCTTAAATCATGATAAATGATCGACCCCATACAGATCATTTCATGTACATTCCATGTGTACTTCATGTACCTTATCCCATGTGCATACTTCCACTTGCTGATACTTTTCAAATTGCTGATGCCGCTCATAACTTGGAGATGTTACTAAAGGTTGATGCTGCTGACGTTCGGAGACGCTACGAGATGCAGATGCTGTTCACAACCTGGAGATCCTACAAGACGAAGGCAAAGGCGTCGGAGCAAAGACGAGAAGATGCTTCACCATCAGACGATTCTCATCAATCATTGTCCCTAATTCTTAGTTACATGTCACACGTCATTCAGATGTCATTTCAGCCATATGAGTGTAAGCCGGTACCAGCCGGCCACTCAGCTGAATAGTTACATGAATCACAGTCATGAGAATGACCATCATGGAACTGACAGACAAGACGGTAGTAACCACTACTATGACAACAACTATCCTAGAAATCGCAACCGAAACTCTGGCCACGGACGTGATCAGAAATACAAGGATTAGTAGTCCAACCGATCCGCCAAGTCTGGCATGATAACCTAATATTGTAGTTCTATTGAATTACGTCTCGAGACACATGTCAAGACATCAGTCAAGACACATGTCTCACGTATACTTTCTGAAGACAGATGTCAAGACACCAGTCAAGACATATGTCATGCTTATAGTTCCAAGACACGAGTCAAGACACATGACTCACGTCCAACTATGGAACATTTCTAAGAAATTCAGGGTACCCTCCAAGGGTATATCTATTTTTGTTGTGCCATGTATTAATCAGGCCACAAGAACTTCTATACCATTATCGGCGCATCAGTGAGAATTGTCACGTTTCCAATGTCACTTTCATTTCTTTCACCATGGTTCATATATTCATGACCATGAAGGACGCCTTTCGTATTCACACGTATACGAAGGTTTTCCTTCAGCTTAATGATGAGATCCAAGCTGCTAACGCTTTTCCTCAGACAGACACGAGATGAATCTTATCCTAATTATGTACTATGAACAGCACACCATGCTATGATTCATAATTATGTACAGTAATGTTCAGGCTCCTGAATACATTCAGCTTGATTTTCCCTCAAGAAAATCTGTACAAATTATCTATGCTTACAAGCATGTGCGTTGTTAGCCATGGTCGCTAAAATTTTCTAGCTGTCAGTAAGACACGACCACTTAATTCTTTTACGCATAGCCAGTTGATTATTCCAAAGTCTTCCTACACATTCCAGAAGAATCTACAAGGAGAAGGATGGTACCATGAGATTATGTTTCGACTACCGTTAACTTAAACAAATCACCATTCATGACCGTTATTCTCCTCCACGTATTGACGACATGTCCAATCAACCGTATAGTGTTAATCACTTCCCAAGATCGAACTCATGATCATGCTACAAACAGTGACGAGTGAAAAAGCAGGACATGTCCGTGACTGCTATTCGTGCACGACTTGGTCATGCTAGATTTATGATGTTGGAATTAGTCTCATCTATGCTCCAACGGCATAATAAAAATGAGTTTCCATGAACTCATAGCAAATTCATCAGTGTTTTCATTGAGGATAACCTGATTTCCTCTAAGCCTAGAGAAGAACAGGAAGACCCTATCTGCACTATGTTGCAAATTCTATGACGAGAGAAATTCTACCCTGGAAATTTTCTTTCCAATATCAATTATGTTTGATTACAGTAACACACTGAATCACATGGGTTTCTATGGTTAATCTTACCATGACTCAGCTTATACGTAAAGGAGAGAACCCTACACTACATTGGTGTTCTAGACATTCCTACGCTAGGAGAAGTCTAGATTCAGAGACTCAGAATTTCGCAAACTCCTATATATCAAGTTCTACGAAACAAGATACAGTTACGTTCATATCTAGGTACCTGACATACCAACAGGTTAAAGATAGGACACCAACAAACTGGGATTTTTTCATCATCTGAAATTGTGAATTGAAATGTGACAAGATCTCCACGGATTTTGGTCACCAGATTAACGCAAACTTAGAAGAAGCATGATGCTATCTGGATTATTGTCAACAATTTGATCAAGTCTTCAGAATCCTTACATCCGTACGGATTTCAGAACCAATAGATTGATCGGACATGTTCCAGCCAAGGCTCATCCGACCACTTGGTAATCCCTCAGTTATCAGGTCAGACAAATATTCATAATCATGCTCCTAATTTACTTCACGTCCTTGTTCTAATTCCACGCCTTGCTTTCGCGCTCGCGTTCATGACACTATTCACGTTCATGATCGTATTTTGGCTTACGATCTTACGTTCATTTCTTTTCTCATTCTGGGTAGTTTGCAAGAACTTGAGAGACCAGACCCAAGTTTAGTATAACTCTCCAGCATCAGATAGACGTTTCACGTCATATTCCACGTCTCACCTGGTAGCGTTGGACGTTACCGCCATTATATTCTATGATCACGATATGTTTCACATGTCATGTTCATTTCACGTTCTTCATATCATGATCAAGATTTGTTACACATATCATGGATCACAATATGTTTACTCATACTACACTCGCCTTATCTCCACGTAGCACGTTCAAAATTTTTCACGTATCATGTTCAAAATTTTTCATGTACTACGTTTCTTTATGTCTCGCGCATCGTTTCTGGTTAATAGTTAAGTCAAATTGTCTTTCATCGTAACGTTTCAGTTACCCTTGCACGTTAACTCTTATTTTCCTAGATCGAATTTAGGGACTACTTTCCGTAGATAACCAAGAATTTCTTCGGATTCCAAGTCAAGGTCAGGAGGACCAAGATTTATCTTTAGTGTTAAGATCTTCTGAAGTAACCGTTCCAAGAGGGAGGCCACTTGGAAACGGACAAGTTCATCCGAACTTTTATCCGTTTTTCTCTTATCAATTAGATATGTTCTTTCAGTCACGTCACGTTCCATGTCCTTTCAAGGCATGTCACGTTCCGCGTTCCTTCTGCCAGCTCACCTGCACGTTCATTTATCTTACATACCCTCTTAGTTTGATTCAGGTATGTTCCTCTTTCAGTACGTTATCTATAATTCGGGGACAAATTATTCTTTTTAGGGGGGAAGAGTTGTAAAACCCGCATGCTTTTACCATGAATAGTACCCATTAGATCGTACGTCCTAGATTAAAACTTTCCTTTTATAGTATGATCACATTCACGTGCTAGCATTTTAAGTATTACATACGTGTATGAACACGATAAGTATCGATTACGTACGAACACATGATAAGTATTTAACAATAATTAATCACGAACATGCGATCATGAAATCATGAACGTATTTTAATCACGAGCTAATATTAATTACGTATTTATATATTTATTACAAACACGAATAAATATATTGAGTCACGATCGAAAACTAATTAAATTACGTAAACTACGTAAAACGTAATCACGAACATTTAAACGATAATTGTTATTACGTATATTTAATTTAACACGACAAGTAATTACGTACTTAATATAACTATTAAAACAGATAAGAATAAATACGAAATGTACGACATTTTAAAAGCACGAACACGTGTACGTTTTATTAAACGAATAATTCAAACGCATAAGAGCAAGGTTTCGGGCTGTTTTTGACAAAATAAGAAAAAGGTAGGACTTGGGCTTAAGGCCCAAGTGTTCTTGGTTGGCCGTGTATACCAAAAAGACGGGGGGAGTAATTTCATTTTTAGACAAACACAAAATCATTCTAAAAACCCTAGAAATAAAATAGCAGCCGCCACTTTTGGCCTTTTTTTTCCTCTCTGTCGTAAGTGGTTATTAATGAAGGGGGTCGTTTTGGTGTCGCTGTGGTAGTTTGGCACACAAACCAAGAGTCAAGAGACTCTCGGTGGTATTTTTCCCCACCAGCCGCAACCCTAATAAGGGTGTGGGCTTGGTTTTGTGCTAATAGTGGCGTACAGCGAACAAGCAGGGGAAACCACTGGCTGCGGCCAGTGGTATGCTTAGTCTAGCAGGGGGAAACCGAGAGCTTAAGCTCTCGATGGGACAATTATAACCAGCAGGGGAAACGAACCACTGGCGGGGGTATCACCACCACTGTCGGTGGGATTTTGGCAGGGACAGGGGCGTTTGGCAACCTGTTTTATAAACAGATTTAAGGGTGCGTTTGGCAAACAGGATTATAAACAAGTTAAGGGGATGTTTGGTTCGTGTTATAGGTAAACATAATACGAGTTTTACGTTTAAATTAATAAGACACGGGTTCGGTTTTCGATGCTTTTAATAAAATAATACATGGTTACGGGTTATCATTTTAAAAGTTATTTAACTTTACATGCTTATTAATTTTACAAGGTATTTCAATTAATAAATAATGACGTATTATTACAAGATTAATTAAACTGATTTAACATGCTAGGTAATTAATTTAATTAAAAACATGGACTTAGGTTATTATTACTAATTAACAATACATGATTTTAACCTAAGTATTTTGATTATTTAATTTAAACTATACTAATTAATTAATTAATAAACATGACTTATAATTAATTAATTATCATGACGTAGGTTAAGTATTTTGCTATTAATACATAGTTAAACCTAACTATTTTAATCATGAAAATTTGACTAAGTAATTAATTAATTATTATAACCATGACCTATAATTAATTAATTCTCATGACTTAGGTTATATTAATATAATTAATAATACATGTTTTAACCTAAGTATTTATATCTTATTTAATTAAATCACATGATAATTAAATAAATGCCTTAACCTATAGTTTATTTAAATACATGGAATGATTTATAAACTATACTATTTTATTACATGACTTGGAATATTAATCAGTAAATACTTAAGCTTATATAATTAGCTTATTTAACCAGCTTATATCTATTTATGGAAACTTTCTATTTTTAGAAACTTATCTATTTTAAGCAGTAACTATATTTTTGGAAACTTTCTATTTTAGGAAACCTGCTATTTTTGGAAAGTTACTTAATATTACACAACAAGTATAATAATACATGAAACACAAGAAATACTTAATCAGAATAGACAGAATATATGATAAACACAGTATTAAGCTTAAAACAGTAAAACATGACATGAACGTATTAAATAAGCTAAGACATAATATAAATCCAGTTATGTATTCAGTGATCAGATACTTATACACGTATGTATTTATGTAGCATTAGTGTTACCGGAGTAGGACTCTCTTTCGTTCGTCTTCTTCGTTCACTGGACATAAGGTACGGATTCTCGTCCTTTCAGTATGGACATTCTTTCCTTACTAGGATTCCCCGTATGCAGCCAACTGTTTTCCCATAGTATAAGTTATGTGTTTGATTGCTTATGTTTAATTAAGATTACCTATAGCCATATACATGCATGACCAGTTTCACCTAGTTATGGAGGTACCATAACCATAACATTAGAGGCACTGATGTTATGACTTCACCACGGTGGAGTGATTGCTCGTGGCGTCCCTTCAGCTTTTGGCCATTTATTTATATTTATCATGTGGGGCGTATGGGTGCATCCTAGTTACATGTTTTATTCAGGATTTCATGGTGAATGTGGTGTGTGCCTTGCATCATTCACAAGGAGCTGATCCCTCCTACCCAAAAACTAGTATATTAAATTAGAGGCATCCCCTCTAATTTGCATGATGAGGTCACCCCTCCAAGTATTCATGCACGGTGGATTTTCATGACCTATATTGGCTAATGGTAAAATATGTTAAACAGCTTTCATAAGATAAACATAAGGCTTTTCAAACTATAAAACCAGTTTTATGAACATGTTCCAGGTTTTCCAGGACTAATACATTTCCGCTGCTATTAAGTCTTTATTATGCTTAGTCATTCATACTATGTCTATATCCGTGTACTGAGCGTTTTGCTCAGCCGTTACTTTCCTTTCCATGTCCCAAAACGGCAGGTACCCTAGGAAATATTCGAGCATTTGGAGGACGTGCATAGGATGGAAGCTGCTAGAGACTTCTTTTCCTTTTGCCTTCATATATTTATGCTTGTGTAGTCTTCATTCTTTTTCTTTTGCTTTTTTATATTTTGGGCTTATGTTTGGGAACCGATGTTTGATTCCGGTTATCCCTATGGTCATGTAATGTTTTATGCATTTATCCTTGTATGCTTTGATGACACGCCATAATTACGCGTGACATTTCCATTATCAAAATGGGGTGTTACATCACTACACAACAAGCTCCTTATGTTGACACGTCGCTTAACCAATTTATGACTCTAAGCTAAACGTCGAGCCCTAATCGTAGCTAGGATCAATCTACATAACTATACTTAGTACATATACAACTTCCAAATAGACACAACTACTTGGATCTTCTCAACTAAGACACAACAACAAATGTATAAAAGTAGATCTTCAATGGATCTTTGATGGTGGACTCAACACTTCACAAGGATAGTGTTCTTCTCTTTGCACTTGGAGAGGAAGGGATGGAAGAACAATATTCACTTCTTAAACAAGTAGTAATCAAACAAATGATCAAAGGTTTGAGTAATTAAAGAAGAGAGTTTGAATCTGGAAATAGATGTGCAAAAGAGGTGATTTGAAAAGCTGAGAATGGTCCACTATTTATAGGACAAAGGCCCAACGGATATATCTGGCCGCGGTTCTTTAGCTCAGCCGGCGGTTCCTTATCTATAAGGAACCGCCTAGGCACTAGAGAACCGCTGCCTAGACTCCGCTCCATTTTTTTTCCTTTAGTGGTGGAGGTCTTATCTGGATATAAAAAATATCCTGAAAGGATATTCTTAACCAAATAAGAATATGCCATTTTCAAATTTCAAATAATTAATTTAATAAAACATTTTCTTAAAAAGAAAGTTTATTAAAAACTTGTCACACTTAATAAAAAGTGAGTTTTAAGAAAGTTTAAATCACTTGATCACTTGATTAAGGTTAGTACTTGTTTATTCATACCTTAAGTGAAAATGGGTAAAATGAAAAAATACTTGAACTCAAGAATTCGTTTTTCGTTGTTTTCGTAAATGCTTGTTTTTACATATTGTCGTAATCAAAACAAAGAGAGACCGAAAAATGCAAGTAACGTTTTTAGGCATTATTTCATTAACACTACCCTTCAAGACGAAACAAGGAAAAGGCACAGGAACGAAATAATTATCAATTTGAACTTTTTATGAAAATGTTTCGTGACTTGCATTTTAATATAAGTTTTGCCGACGCCTTGGTCATGATGCCTTGATTTGCCGCAAACTTCAAAAGTATGTTGAATAACAATGAGAAATTGCAAAAGTCGTCTAGTTGTTCTTCGGTTTTTCTTAGCTGCATACCTCAAAAAGTCGGTGATCCCGGTCAATTTTTAATCCCATGTGAAATACAAGATATGGAGGAATTCTACGCATTGGCCGATCTTGGTGCTAGTATAAATTTGATGCCTCTTGAGATTTTTCAGTCGCTCAATCTTCCTAATCTCACTCCTTCAAGAATGTCATTCGAGATGGCCGATCATTCTACGATTCTAGCTTGTGGAGTAGCCGAGGACGTCTTCGTGAAAGTTGGAAAGTTCTACTATCCCGTAGACTTTATCGTTGTTGACATTCCCATCGATCCTAAAGTTCCTCTAATTTTAGGTCGATCATTTTTGGATACTTTGAGAGCACTTATTGATGTGCATGCTAGGAAAATCACTCTACGTTTCAATGAGGAAGAACTCGTCATAAATGCAACTCAAAACTCTACACTTTCTCATGTGTATTCTATCACGTATTTGAACAATGTTAATCCCATCAAAAACATTTGCAAAAGGATTTCAAAGAGAGTTTTAGGAGTTGATGATAAAAACGATTTTCCGTCCCCTCCGCCGGTGGAGGTTAAGAGTGTTAAGCCTACGTTTCCAATCACAAATGATTCTTCGGATGATGAATATGTTGACCCCGATGGGGAAGTTTTCTTTGTTGACAAACGTTTTGAGAACTTACCACCACCAAAACCAAAACGGTTTTCTAATGTGAGAATTTTTAGTGTGGCTAACATTGTTTTAGAAACACCAAATATTTTTGACACAATCAAGTCGGGTTTTCATAAGGAGAGTTTAAAAGATGAAAAAGGAAAAAATTTTAAATTAGATTTAAAAGATTTTTCTACAATGCTAACTCCGTCATCAACTCGTGTTTTGAGTGCTACAAGCTCGTCTTCTCCTTTTGACGATGCTTTGTGTGGATCAAGTGTGGGGGAAGCCCCTTATGTTCCCTTCCCTTTCTCCACCGAGGACGAGATATTTGATCCCGGAATTGCTTATAAAGGGAAATCTCGGTCTTCCACCGATGCAATAAATGGAAAATCTTTTTATTTGATTGGTGCGAGTCTACCTCGAGTAGCTCATGGTTTTTGTGACTTACCCATCGTCCCACCCTTCTATTTCTTCTCATCTATTTTCTTCAAACCCTTTGGGTTTGTGTTGACACATGATGAAGTGGCGTTGATTTGTTTTTCCAATGAAAACGAGAACGCCATCTTTGATCCCGGTATTTTGCACCATCAAAGGACTTAGTCCTTAATACCGGTTGTTTTTGGGCCTTGTTTATCATGTAAGCCCCACCAAAAATTGACCATACCTTGATAGTCCCTAAATGATCACATTTATTGGGATTCGAGGCGAGCTTTTGACTCGGTTATCAAAAACAAGGCGCCTCGTGGGGGAAACCCATGCTTATCCATGTACATATTATTGCTTTCTAATTAGTTTAATGTGAGGGGATTTGTGCCCTTCCAACCTTTGTTCCGTGGTTGTTTGTGAATTGTGGTTTTTAGATCATTATCTTCACGATTGGAGCCTCTCGTGTTTGTTTTATGGGAGCACTCGATCGTTTGCTTTGAAGACTTTCCCAATATCCATGATATATCCTTTGATGTTCTAACCTTAGGTTTTTAGCACACTTCATAAACGGCTTTAAATTTAACGGTTACACCCTTTCCATGCTAGATTAGGCATTCGACTACGTCTCTAGTATGGGGGTGTTTGCACCCTTAGACTCGAAACATTGAGGATAATGTTTAACTTTAGTATGGGGGTGAATAGATACTTGCCTTGCCAAACCTTCACGCTTTCCAAAGTTTATCTTTTTGTTTATCGTTTTGTTCCAAAATAAGGCTAAAATGGTCAAATTTTAAAAATTTTCTCATGTTTTATAAGTGTTTACAGACACGAATGTAGGTTTTCCGATGGCGAGAATAAGAGTAATTTTTGAATCGACCGTGCGTGTTGAGCACTTAGCTTTGATTCCTTAACTTCACATTAGGCTAAGTCTCTTAAATGAGGACGAGAAATGATAGGGTTAATTATAAGTTACTATGCTAAACGTAGAATACTCGTATTCTTTCAAAAACTCATGTGTTCTCGTTGTTTGCTTATTCTCCATTCGCTTGTAAATATTTTTTGCTTACTAAATATTGACTTAGCGGTTTAGTCTTGATTGTTGGGTGATGAGACTGCTTTTATACACAGTCTCATCGTCCAAATTGGGCTTAAAATGCATTAAATATCATTAAAAATGCCAAATATATGCTCGTGTTTGTTGCTTGTGTATTTTAGGTACGGATACTGAGGAAATGACAAAAAGATCACAAGAATCAAGCAAAAACGAACAGGGAAACGAAGCCGCACAATGAACCGGACCCAAGTATGGAATTTCCATAAATACCTTTGAAGATTGAAGATTATACAAGTTTGGTCCCTCGTATTTGGAGATTTGTCAACATTAGCCCCCCATGAATGAAGTTATACAAGAAAGATCCCTCAAGTATCAAGACTTGTCAAAAGAAGCCCTTAAAGAATGCCCTTTTTACATAAATGGTCCTTGTTTAAAAGTTGGTAAAATACATATGCCATATTTGACAACTTGGTCAAAGTTAATAACAAAGGGAAATAGGTTTGTGGCTGTTTATTACTAAATGCAAAGTTGGGAAACATTGGGGGGCCATTCTGGCCAGACAATTAAACTTCCATAAACCACTAACACCTCGCCACGTCATCCCACTACCTCTCTCCACCAACCGTATCACTCCACCTCACAACCCTATCCACATCACCAGTCAACAAGTCAACCCCTCCACTAATTTTTAAAACCGGATTATTAATTACAACTAGTGTGGGAAACAAGTTTTTAAACTTGTTAACAAATCAAAACACCCCTGCTTATCATCTTCATCCAACAAACCCTAAAAAACCCCAGTTCTAATTACCTTAATTTTTAACCTAAACCCCAATTAACCTTGGGGGTTTCACTCGTTACCCCACACCCAACACGAAACCCCACCCAGAAAACGACCCTCTCTTTATTTGTCCCCTCTCCAGCTCACACCACAGCACGGGATACCACCACTTTGACCAAATCAAGGGCCATGGTGCATTTTCTTGCTCACCACTCAAATCCAACGAATTGAAGACCTCAAGTACACTGATTTTTCACATGGGAGCCAAGTTTTCAAGTTCAAACCAAGGCTTCTTTTCAGCATATTCAGAGAATCTTCAAGGGCAGTTGTGGCATTTTCTTATTAGGGTTTTAAGGTTCTAGTAACTTCTTGTAGCCAGTATATAAGGCACCCCTAGCTTTAGTTTTCAGTTTTGTTCCAGATTTTTTCTCATTAAGTTGTAATGCCTTTTTAAATTAAATGAAAGTTGGTGTTTTTATTTAAATGTAATTCCTTTTCTTTTTTAAAAGTTGGTGTATTTATTTGAGAATTAATCTGAGTTCCACAAAGTTAACGTTTGTTCAAACTAAATTTGTACTTCTTTTTTTCATAAATTCTCGAAAAAGTTGGTAAAAGTTAGTTTTTCTTTGATCCTGTTTTGGTTTGAAGTAAGATTTCAGAAAGAGTCAAGATTTCAAGTTTGGTGGTTTCAACGAATTTTCAAGAAGAAAATCAGTTTCACGTTTTTTATTCTTTTTTTAGCAGTAAGCCATAAGCTAGCTTAACCAATAAGCTTAGCTTATTGCTTATTGCTTGTATCAGTTCACTTTTTCTTGGCTTTTTCTCTTGGCAGGTTCAAGGTACAAGCTTTGAAGACATATTGGGGTGGTTTGACTGCAGTAGTCACCACCTAGCATCACCTACCTTCAAACAGCTTTTTCTCAACAACCAATAGCTCAATTTTGACTGAAAGGAGATGGCATTGCAGCCATAGTGGGGCCTGGATTGTGGGTCCCACAAGGTATACCATCCTAGGCTTGAACCCTCTTGAAGGTTACAAATTGTATGCTTATGTGCTTCTCTTGTGATTAACTGTTTTTGTGTTGATTATTGTTTGTCCATGCTTGTTAGAAGTTCCTATGTATGTTAGAAGAGATTTAGATCAGTTTGATTAAGTTTTAAGGCATTTGGCTTGTTAATTTTTAGTTTCTGAAAATTTAAGGGGTGTTTGGTATTAGTTTTTAAAACCAGTAATTAACAACTACTTGTGTTTAAAACCTGTTAGATACACTCCTTAAGTTAGTAATAGGTGTTGGCAAGAGTTTATTTCAGTTTGGTAGGATAATATTGATGTTTGAATGCTCGCACTTTGGTAAATATCAGCCATGGTTAATTAGTAAGTTCTCATAGGGTGTTCAAGTGCTTTGTTTTATTTGAAATCTTGAATCTAGCTAGTTTAAATGTGGATTTAAGTTTGCTGATAGTTTATTTGCAATTTGGGAGTCAACTGATTAAGATTTGGCCAAGTAAATTCACTTTTGTGCATATTGTATCAGTTTACTGTTCATCAGATAGGGCAAAGCCCTAACAGTCACTTGATTTGGCTTGTTTGTGTGATTCTTGTGAAGTGATTGTGCATTTTTTTTGTATTTATAGACTCCCCACAACCCAACTGGTTGTGGGGGTGCCTTATTGTCCAAAGAAAATCATCACTATAAGCTTTCCTAAGCTTAAATGTCCACATACCTTGTTTTTGTTCTACCAGTGGGAACCAATTTCCCACTCTCTGTTTTGAAGTTACCACTGTTACAAAAAAAAACAGAAACAAGGCACATGTCACTATCAGTTATTTGATTTTTTGTCTTTTGTGGGAAAAAAATAGGAATTAGGCTTTGAAACAAATTTTGTAATTTTTCTTATTTAATTTTTGATTTTTCTGTTTAATTAGATTTTTTGTTACTGTTCATCTGGTATTATTTAGATTTAATTGCTATTTTTAATTACTTTTAATTTTCTGTTTTTGTCTTTAGTGACAAAAATTATTATTTTTCAGTTTTAAAAATTTTCGTAGACTTAGAAAAATAGTTTAAGATTTTTAGTTTAAAAAGTTATTACTGTTCAAATTTTAATTATTTTTTATAATTAAATTTAGTTTAATTAGGGTTTAATTAATATCAATTTTGTCTTTTATTGAAAAATTTTACATTTTTCAAAATTTTTCATTTTTCTACTGTTCTTTAGTATAAATTAGGATTTTTAAAATTGTCAAATCATTTTTAGCATTATTTTATTATTTTTTATGATTATTTTAGTTTAAAAATAGTTTTAAGTGATTTAAAAATAAAAAAATAGTTTTTAAAATTTTGGAAAAATACTTTTTAGTCTTTAAATAATATAAGTGAGTTATTTGTTCAATAAAATAATATTTTGGACATTTTGTTAATTATATTTAATTTTAGGGCTTTAATTAGCATTTAAAATTGAATATTTAATTAATAAAAGTTTTTAAAATATATTTGTTGGATTTTTATTCTTATTTATATTATTTTAGACTTAGTTTAATCTTTTATTTAATTTATAGGTTTAATTTTAAATTTGGGGCTTTTTACGGTTTTACGTGAACGACCCTTTTCGTCTTAGTGTAATCCGTCATCGTAACCGTCGTTCTCTTCTTACCCCATTTCTATTTTCTTTTCTCATAACAATAAAATCACAAAGATAATCATTTCATTGCACAACGCACTAGCCTCCTTGAGAACGGACTCACTTAGGGTCATTTACACACGGTTTTCCTAAATCGTCGTGCTTACCCTATTTTGGTACCTTTTTCCTAAAGGGTATACAAAAACTCAACCATCATTGGGTTTCTATTCTTTTCTAGTAGCTTCCCTGTAATTAAATTGGGAAGGCATTAAGGTATCGCCAACATCACGGTTTTGAAGTATTGGCACCCGAATAATCAAAAGCTTCACCAAATAATAAGATTTCAAGTGCTCACCTAGATCAAGCAAACAATTTGAAGCTCACAAGGCCGAAAAATCTATGCAAAATTGAAAGTGAATCAAGCCTTAATCTTTGAAGCTTTAAAGATCCAAAATTCTCCTTAGCGTGAGGATATACGTCTTTGGCTAATAAAACTACCGATGAGGTGGATAATAAAAGGCAAGGCAAGATCGAAGTCATAATAAAAGCTTCATGGCGAAGTTGAATAAAAGATGGAGGTAAACCAAAGATACTAAGGCCCTTCCGTTAGGGGGCGTATAAAAGTCTTGGTAATAAGTCTCATGTTCAAAAACGTTATAAAACCGTGTTTATCGATCCTTCTTGTTGACTTAATTTTTTGACATCGTTGTCTATTAGGAGGGGTTATTGATTTGATGGTCTTGGTTACACCGTTAGGACTCTATTTTTAGACCTAAATCTCTATTATCGCATAAGTTAAACAATGTATCCTCGTGAAACATTCAAGACATAATAAAATATAAGAGATACAACTTAGGAAATTAGGAGGATAAGTACGTGATTAGGGCATATGAGTAGTGTTAGCATTACTAACTTATAATGACAATGATCTTGTTGCACGCTTGGCATGGAATTGGGGTGAAAATGAAGGACGATGAAATTATTTATAACGAAGCATTCACGTGTTCTTATTCTATGAACCTAAACGTCCCATTTTGCGATGAAAATCATACATTATGTCTAAAACGCAAGTAGTAGAAGAAATAATAGTAGTATAGCTAGTTTATCGTTCAATAAAAGTGAATAAAAATGAATATTGGAGGTGCTACGATACTTTATTCTAGCATTGCGTGAGGGCACGACAATGGTTTAGTATGGGGGAGTGATGAGACTGCTTTTATACATAGTCTCATCGTCCAAAATGGGCTTAAAATGCATTAAATATCATTAAAAATGCCAAATATATGCTTGTGTTTGTTGCTTGTGTATTTTAGGTACGGATATTGAGGAAATTACAAAAGATCACAAGAATCATGCAAAAACGAACACGGGAAACGAAGCCGCACAAAGAACCAAACCCGAATCAAGAAATTCCATTCAAGTCCTTGAAGTTTTGAATATTGGAAAGATTGGTCCCTCAAGAATTGAAGACTTGGCATTTTATACCCTTGCAAAACTCATAAATTGTATTGAGGTCCCTTAAATGTCAAGAAATCACATCAATGGTCCTTGAAGAATGGTCAAAATACAAGAAAAGCCCTTGGAATATGTTTATAAACTTTATTGTGGCCAAAATGGGAAAAACAAAACTTAGTTTATAAAGGAAACTTAGTTTTGGAACTGATAAACTTTATTTGGCAAAGATTGAAGAGTCCAGGGACTAAAAAGGGGAGACAACATAACCTTCATCATCCAACCACTGGCTGACACGTCACTTTGACTGGTTAAGCAACCAATCACAGCTCCCAAATCACCCACGTCACATATCCATTAACCTTTTAAAAATCTGATTAGTTAAATCAGTTTGTTTTGGTGGTAAACACAACTTTTAAAAGTTAATTATCCCCAAACCGATTAAACCCTCCCCTGCTAAATAAACCCATCTTATAAACCCTAAAAACCCAGGATTAATTAAACTTAATCCTTCACCATTTTTTAATTAATCTTGTGGGTTTTCATCCAAAACCCACTCCCAACACACCCTTACACCCAGAAAACAACCTCTCACTCCCTTGTCCCCTCCCCTACTACACCCTTAACGTGGTACAATTCACTTCAATGTTCCAAATTGATTCCTTTGTGATGAGACTGCTTTTATACATAGTCTCATCTTCCAAATAGGGCTTAAAATGCATTAAATATCGTCAAAATACCCAAATATATGCTTGTGTTTGTTGCTTGTGTATTTTAGGTACGGATATTGAGATAATGACAAAAGATCACAAGAATCATGCAAAAACGAACACGGGAAACGAAGCCGCACAATGAACCAAGCCCTAGTAAAGACTTTCCCAAGATCAACCCTTGAAGATTTGAAGAAATATGAAGAAGGGTCCTCCAATTATGAAGAATTGACACTTTATACCCTTGTATCCTCATAATTACAAGTTTGGTCCCTAAAGTTTGTCAAAATTACCAAAAGGGCCCTTAACTTTGAAGAATTGGCAAGTTTAGCCCCTCAACAAAGCTAAATTGTCAACCAATATCATCCATAAAGTCAAATATATCATGAAGCCCTTCAAAGTACAAGAAATGACAAGTTTGGTCCTTTGAAAAATCCAAAATTACAAAAAGGACCCTCAACTTTCAACAATTGGCAAAAATGGTCCCTCATATATCAAGACTTGGCAAATTCAGTCCTCCAAAATGACAATTATACAAGTCTAGACCATTAACATTGAAGAAATTACCAAACCAGCCCTTGAAGAATTCAAATATGGCAAGAAATACCCCTGAATTCATGTTACAAAAGTTTATGGGCCAAAAGTGCAAAAAGTCCAAAGTTGATAAGGCTTAAATGGGCGCTGATAGAGTTTTCAAAGGAAAAGGCAAGAAGAAAAGAATTGAGGGACCAAAAAGGGGCAGACAGGATTCTTACCTAGGCCAGTGAGGGGGTGACACGTGCCCCACTCACTCAAACCCACCAATCCCCTTCCACCCTTTGTCCACCTCAGATATCCACCCACAACTGAATTAACAAACCCTTAATTAAATATTTAATTAAGGGCGCTAAACACCTATTTAAAAATGCAAACGGATTAAAACCTTGTTCTTGGTGTTCTTCACATAATTTGGGGATTTTTGACTAAACAAGAATTAAGCAGCCATCCCTTCCAGATTTAAGATTAAGTGGATACTAAACACAACCCAACCTTAAACATGGACACCTCATCACCCCATTTGTCTCCTTGTGACTCCCCTGCTCCACACCCATGCATACTGCCAAAAAGGTGGCAGCAATCCAACGTTTGAGATACATGCTTACTTTCTAAGCTGCATATACACCATTGGATGCTCTCACACATGCCAGCTGCCACTACACAACAAGAAAAGTCACATGATTCTCCAAAGAAGACAAATTCCTCAAGGGAATTTTTGGGACTTTAGCATTAGGGTTTACACGTTTTGCAGCTTGCTAGGACCTTGTACACCCTCTATATAAAGGGTCTAGTTCATTTCATTTGCTCCTGCTTTTGGTTTTTCCTTTGTTCAAACACTTGTAAATCCTTTTTCAGTTTAATGAATTTGAGTTAAGTGCTTTGAAGAAAGACCAAGTGCCACCTTTATTCTGTTGTTTATGTTCTTAGTTTACTGCTTTTGAAGTTAAAAACCTGTTTTCAAAAGAGGAGTGTGCACAAGTTTGCATATTTTCCTCATTTTCTTGATATTTTGCTAAGTCTTGTTCCAATCTTGGAATTCTTGGGCTATAGGGCTGATCATAGCATCCTAACTGAGTTGGTTAAGGTGTGGTGAGGCTTATAACTTGGGGATAATCAAGTGTGGGGTAACAAGTTTGCATCAATCAAGATTTTTCCAAGTTTCTGATTTTTCATGTTATTGTGCTTAACCCTTGTTGAATCTTAGCAGGCTTTTGTGGAAGCTTGTGCTTGTTCTTGCTAGCACATAAGCTCAAAATTCGTGGGTGTGGATGTACATCCATGAGGTTTGCTTACTTAATCTCCAAATCTGCATAAATTGTGATTTTTGGTGATATTTGTATGAAACTGTTGTTCTTGTGAATTTTGTGGCTTGTTCTTGCTTGAATCTGTTTATTAGACTTGTTAGAGTGTTAATTGATGCTTGGTTGGCCTGAAATCTTGTTTTGCTTTTGAAAATCTTGATTTGAAAAAGTTAAAGGGGTGTTTGGGTCTACTGATTTATGCTTGTAATCTGATTTTGTGTTAAGGGAAAGTGCTGTTTATGCTTTGTATCTGATATACCTTTGTTTGAGAGTGTTTTGCTGCAAGTTATTGGGTTTGAACACTTGAATTGATCAATCTGCTATTAAGACCTTGTTTCTGCTTGTTTTGACCTAGGATTTTGGGAACACTTAGTGTGTATGCATGCTTAGGGATAAAAGTGGTTTAAACAAAGTTAACATAACCTGTTTGAAAGATTTGAGGTGTTGAAATTGGCTTGTGTGTCAAATACATCAGCAAAAGTAGAAACCTGCATGTGTAGTGTTCATCAGTAACTTTGATAGCTTGGATCTTGCTTAATTCTTTGAACCAGTGTATGAAACCTGTTTAGACTTGCTTATTGGAGTTTATTATAGCTTGTGTGTGCATTTGGTTGAATTTGGTTGACTGAATTGCTCTAAAACTGCTCTTGAATGCTAAACTGCTCATTGTTCATGTCTGTGCTATATCTGGTGATAAATTGATTAAACTGTATCAATTGGCTGTTTGTGATTGTGTTATTTTGCTTGTTATTGACTCCTTTTGATCCAAAGATCAATTGGGTGCCTTTGTGAAAACTGAATCCAAGAAAAAGTCACTAAAGACAACAAGTCAAAATAGTCAAGCAGTGGGAAAAGTTCCCACTGCTCAACATCCAAAACTAGCCCCTGCTAGTGCAATTTTATCATCAGCTTATCAATAAGCTATTCTAGCTTATTCTGACTTGCAACAACTTATTTTTTGTAATAGATCTTCATTATTTGACCCATTTAAGTGAACTGGAGCTTATCAGACTTTGACTTTGACTTTTCACTAGAAAACCAACTTGTTTGACTTTTAAGATAAGTGCTTATTTGATTTTACAGCTTATTGAGTGTGCTTATTTGAAAGTTCTTTGGTTTTTAAGCTTAGTTTTGTCAAAAGAAACATTTTGCAACTTGAATCAGCTTCTGAGGTGGTCTAGATCATAAAAACGACTATTTTGTCGTTTTGTGAATAAGTTGTTGACTTGTTTCTGGCTTATTGAGTGGTCTTATTTGAAATTTCTTTTTACAGAAGTCTTTGTTAGGTCAAAAGAAGGTTGTGTGTTAAATTTTAGCTTATGGCATCAGCTTATAGCTTAATGGGCCAAAAAGCCCATTAAGAATAAGCTGCTTATTATAAGTTAGCTTATTTCACATTTTCAGCTTTTGGGCCTTTGGAAAAAGTTGTTTAAAATCAAATTTTGAGTCAACCTGTGCTTTTTGAGCTTATTTTGAGCACTTTTTCTTATTGGGCCTTAATTAAGCCCAATAAGGGACTGTTTAGGGTTTGGCCCATTTTCTAGGCCCAATAGGGGTATTTAGGTAATTTCACTTTCATTTCTGAGTTACTTAGGTTAAATTAAGCTAGTTTGCAAGTTTTTAGAATTTTTTATAATTTTTGGATTTTTAATATTATTTTAATATTATTTTATTATTAAAAATTAAAAGTCTGATTTTCTAGGTTTTTATATTTTTCCTAGGTTCTAAATACTTAATTAGGATTTTTGCAACTTTCCAAATATTTTTTAGGTCTTTTAATTATTTTCTATAATTAATTTAAGATTTAATTGATTTTAGGAGTTTTTAATTACTTAAAAATAGTTTTAATTGGTTTTAAAATTTTGAAAAATAGTTTTTAGCTTAATTAGAGTATTTTTGAGGTTTACAAACTTGAAAATCTTGTTTAGGACTTTTTAATAATTAATTTTGATTTTTAGGGCTTTAATTAGCATTAAAAAGTCATTATCTAATTAATTAAAAGGTTTTTGCAAGTTTTGATTTTTTGTAAACTCTTAGATTATTATTAAGGATTTTTGGTGATTTTTAGGAATTTTTAGGGTTAAATTTTAATTTTGGTAGTTTTTACGACTTTACGTGTACGCCTTTTTAGACTTAGTTTAATCCGTCTTCATATCCGTCATTCTTTTCTAATCCCTTTTCTACTTTTCTTTTCTCAAATATAATCACAAATTAATCCAAGTCATTACACACATAACACACTAGCCTCCTTGAGAACGAACTTAATTGGGTCATTCACACACGGTTTTCCTAAATCGTCGTGCTCACTTGCCCTTTTTATTGCATCCTTTTCCTAAAGGTGTAGTTTTACTCAACATCATTTTGGCGCCGCTGCCGGGGAGGCGTGTTGTGTTTTGATTTGGCATTGTTGTTTTTATACTAACCATAATTAGTATTTGTATTAGTAGCACTCTACTAATACGTATTATCGTTTTTTCGGTTTTTGTGTGAATATTATTACTATATTGTATACGTAGAACAATAAATACACAAGTACTCCAAATACGTGAGCAATCACAACCTTGACTTGGGAGGTCATTACCCAGTCATTGTATTCGAATCTCAAACCAAAGAAAAAGGCAAAAATAGATAATTACTTTCGTGAAGCTTAATCTTGAAAATACAAACTATAAGGTGGGTATAAGGCGGATATTATAAAATATATCCTAAGGAAAAAGGCTCTTAAGTGCTTCGCGCCGCCTCGTTTCCCCGCTTGCTTGTGAGTATTTGATTGTGAGAGTGAATCGAGGGTTTTGCCGCCCAAAGTATTACTAAGTATCATATATATTTTCTTGGTTTCAATTTGATTAAACCCTCTTGAACGATTTGGTGTTCCACCATCGTTCTAAAGTCATCGAAGGCGTTCACTCCACGTGTTCGTTTTCATTCCTTGAGGCTTCGTTAATCAAGAGATTTGATTAGTGTGGAGATTTGTGGACTCATTGTCTACTTAATACATTCACCAAGTTCCAAAAAAAAGGTTAATACAATCAAAAACCACAAAAAAATTGAAAAAATACAAAACACCAAAAAGAATCTTCTTTGCTCATCCCCTCGTTGTACGTGACGTTTATGCTAACTCGAAATCAAGCAAGACGTGCTCGTAAACGAAAAAACAAATCTATCACTCCAAACAATTCTAGTGAGGAGTCTCCTATTGACGAACCCATTGTAAGAGAAGCACCAACCATGGCGAATCGAACTATGATGGAGTTACTTCAAGCACCCACCGAGGGTTATGGAGAGGCTATTGTAATTCCCGCTATCCTTGCGGAGAATTTTGAGGTTAAGACGGGTTTGTTGTCCATGATTCAAAACAACAAATTCCGTGGTGATGAGAAGGACAATCCACACAACCATATCCGCCAATTCAATCGTCTTACCGCTACTTGCAAGTTTAAGGATGTGTCTAACGACTCGATTAAGATGATGCTTTTTCCGTATTCCTTAGCGGGGCCCGCAAAAATTTGGTTAGAGAAAGAGCCACCCAATTCTATATTGACGTGGAAGGATCTCGTGTCTAAGTTTGTGAACCAATTTTTTCCGCCCTCTAAGACTACGCACTTGAAAAACGAGATTTCAAAGTTTGCACAAGAATTTAATGAAAGTTTTTCAACGGCTTGGAATAGGTTTAAGGAAATGTTACATGAATGTCCTCATCACGGTTTTTCCGATTTGCATCAAATTGACACGTTTTACAATGGACTTAATGATCATGAAAGGGATTATTTGAATGCCGCCGCGGGTGGTAATTTTTTGTGTAAAACGGTTGAGGAAGCTTTGGTGATTATTGAAAATAGATCTAAGGTGTATAGTCCTCGTAGCACGTCTAGTGTTCGTAAGGCTTCGTCTTCGGCTTCACCTTCTTTGTCTAATACCATCGATGCTTGCCAAATTGAGGCGAACTTGGAAAACAAGATTTTTGATAAGTTGAAAGGACTTTTGATTGAGTTTAAAGTTGGTGAACCAAGTGCTCCCGCTACGGTTAAAGCGGTTGAGGTTTCTTGCATGTATTGTGGTGGAGGTCATGATTTCTCCGAGTGCATTACCAACGGTGGTAACACTTCGAGTGCCTTTGCGGCCACGGGAAATTACAACCAAAACGGTCAAGTTTCCCGCTCTAATCAAATGACTCCACCGGGTTTTGGATCAAATCAAAATGCTAACAACTATCGCAACAATCAAGTTGGTTTTAAGAACAATTACAACAAGGGAAATTATGGGAATCAAGGGGCTAATAATCAAGTTTCAAACAAAAATGATTTTCAAAATAACAACAAGAGTTTGCAAACATTGAAAGATCTTCCAAGTGAGTTTGTTGAATATGCTAGTGGTAATTATGCTAGGTTTGACAACATTCATAGAGAAATAATTAGCCTAAGATCCGAGTTCAAAAACGACTTGAAGAAAGAGTTGAAAAATGAGTTAGCTAATGAACTTAAAATCCACACCAACAAGATGGAAGGAAATGTCACTAGGTTGCAACAAAACCAACAAAAGATGGAACAAGGGCAACATGAGATTAAACAAGAGATGCTTAAGGCCGAGAAAAGGCAAACCGAAGCCGTATTGAGGCAATCTAATTTTGAAGATAAAATCTCGTCTATGTTTGAGGCAATAATGTGTAAACCGTCGTCAAGTGGTCTTCCTAGTAACACCATATCCAACCCTAAGGGTGAGATGAAAGTGATTACCACACGTAGTGGTAAGACACTTAAGGAGCCGATTCCTCAACCAATTGCTCCTACGGAGGAAGCAATTGAGGAAGAACCTGAGGTGGTGGTCGAAAAGGAGCATATTTCAAGCCCACAAAGTACCGCTCATACCACACCTACGGTTGACCCATTACCATTATTGGAACCCGAGATTCCAAAGGCTATGCCTACTATGCCTCAACCCACACCACCTTTGCCCTATCCATCGAGACTTACGAAGGAGAAACGACAAGAGCGCGACAACTATCAATTTGAGCTTTTTATGAAAATGTTTCGTGATTTGCACTTTAATGTGAGTTTCGCCGATGCCTTGGTCATGATGCCTCGATTTGCCGCTAACTTTAAGAGTATGTTGAACAACAAGGAGAAATTACACCAAAAGTCTAGTTGTTCGTCGGTTTATCTTAATCGCATACCTCAAAAAGTCGGTGATCCCGGTAAATTTTTGATCCCTTGTGCAATTCAAGATATGGAAGAATGCTATGCCTTGGCCGATCTTGGTGCTAGCATTAACTTGATGCCACTTGCAATCTACAAGTCGCTCAATCTTCCTAATCTTACTCCTTCACGAATGTCTATTGAGTTGGCCGATCATTCCACGATTCTTGCATGTGGTTTGGCGGAAGACGTTTTTGTGAAAGTGGGGAAGTTCTACTATCCCGTAGACTTCATTGTTGTTGACATCCCCACGGATCCTCAAGTTCCTCTCATTTTAGGTCGTTCGTTTTTAGATACGTCTATGGATTTGATCGATGTGCATGCTAGAAAGATCACCTTACGCTTCAACGACGAGGAACTTGTTATAAACGCAACTCAAAACTCTCAAATTTCTCATGTTTATTCCGTTGCAACCATAAACCTCGTTGATATGATCGACGTGGTTTGCGAGGAATTTTCACACGAAGTTCTAGGTTTTGGTGATGAAGAAACTAGTGGCAATCCCACTATGTTAGATCCTATTCTTGATAATTCGACACCAACCTTCACTCCTTTCGAAGGTGGTGGTTTTACGTTGGAAGAATTCGATGTTCCACGTACTTGTGACGAAGACCTCGACAACTATGAGGACTTCTCGATTATCAAGGATTTTCTCAACGATTTCCCATTTCCTCCACCCGAGGAGGTTATGAGTATCGAGCCTAAATCTTCACTTGAGGAACCACCTTTCCTCGAGTTGAAAGATTTACCTCCTCACCTCGAGTATGTCTATTTGGAGGAGGACGAAAAGTTGCCGGTTATTATTGCGAAGGAACTTTCGAATGATGAAAAAACCGCACTTGTCGATGTTCTTAAGGACCACAAAGGGGCGATTGCGTGGAAGTTATCCGACATTAAGGGAATCGATCCCAAATTTTGTACACACAAAATATTAATGGAGGAGGATTTCAAGCCAACAATCCAAAGTCAAAGAAGGGTGAACCCCAAAATTCACGACGTCATAAAAAAGGAGGTCCTTAAACTCCTTGACGCGGGAATGATTTACCCTATTTCCGATAGCCCTTGGGTGAGTCCTATTCATTGTGTCCCTAAAAAGGGAGGGATGACCGTTGTGCCAAACGATGCCAACGAGTTGATTCCCACGAGACTCGTGACCGGATGGAGAGTGTGCATTGACTATCGAAAGTTGAATGAAGCCACTCGTAAAGACCATTTTCCCTTGCCCTTCATGGACCAAATGTTGGAGCGTCTTGCGGGAAACGATTTCTATTGCTTTTTAGATGGTTTTTCCGGTTACTTCCAAATTCCCATCGATCCTCGTGATCAAGAAAAAACTACGTTTACGTGTCCATATGGAACGTTTGCCTATCGTAGAATGCCATTCGGACTTTGCAATGCACCGGGAACTTTTCAACGATGCATGATGGCTATTTTTCATGATATGATCGAGAAGACGATGGAAGTCTTTATGGATGACTTTTCCGTGTTTGGTGATTCCTTTACTTCGTGTTTGTCGAACCTTGAGAGAATGTTAAAACGTTGTGAGGAAACCAACCTTGTGCTCAATTGGGAAAAGTGTCATTTTATGGTTAGAAGTGGAATCGTCTTAGGGCACAAGGTCTCGAAAGCGGGGATTGAGGTAGATCAAGCTAAGGTAGACGTCATCGCCAAATTACCTCATCCCAAAACCGTCAAGGGAGTTAGGAGTTTCCTAGGCCACGCGGGCTTTTATCGATGATTCATCAAGGATTTCTCGAAGATTTCTCGACCCATTACACATCTTCTTGAAAAAGAGGCACGTTTTGTCTTTGACGAAGATTGTGTACGAGCCTTTGAGATCCTTAAGAGGAAACTTACCGAAGCTCCCATTCTTGTTGCTCCAAATTGGAACCTCCCCTTTGAACTTATGTGTGATGCAAGTGATTACGCTATTGGGGCCGTTTTGGGGCAACGTCATGAA
The DNA here is from genome assembly GCA_025667525.1 of Glebionis coronaria. NCBI lineage: Eukaryota > Viridiplantae > Streptophyta > Magnoliopsida > Asterales > Asteraceae > Glebionis > Glebionis coronaria. The sequence goes on along the minus strand of CM046879.1, from coordinate 187,676,780 downwards.
AAGCACTTCTTACCTATCCACTATGCTAGCAAGACGATGACCGAGGCTCAACTTAAATACACTACAACGGAAAAGGAGTTCCTTGCCGTGGTGTATGCATTTGAGAAATTCCGACCTTATCTCGTCTTGACGAAATGCATAGTATATACGGACCATTCGGCTATCAAGTATCTCATGGCTAAACAAGATGCAAAGCCGAGATTACTTCGTTGGATTCTCCTCCTTCAAGAATTTGATCACACCATCGTTGACAAAAAAGGAGCTGAGAATCTAGCGGCCGATCATCTCTCTCGTTTGGAAGATCCTCACCAAAGTGTTTACGAGCCTAAGGAAATCACCGAAACATTTCCGCTCGAGACACTTGGTTTAGTGAATTCTAAGCTTGATTCTTCTACCCCATGGTTTGCGGATTTTGCAAATTACCATGCGGGTAACTTCATCGTTAAGGGTATGACGACTCAAGAAAAACGAAAATTCTTTCGTGACGTCAAGTTCTATTTTTGGAACGACCCTTACTTGTTTCGAACTTGTGCGGATCAAATCATCCGTCGTTGTGTATTTGGCACCGAAGCTTCTAATATCCTTAGAGCTTGCCATGAGGGACCCACGGGTGGTCACCACGGTGCTAATCTCACGGCTAAAAAGGTGTTTGATGCCGGCTTCTTTTGGCCTACTATTTACCGAGATGCACAAATTCTTGTGAAGTCTTGTGATTCATGCCAACGACAAGGAAAAGCCTCACAAAAAGATGAAATGCCACAAAATATCATTCAAGTATGTGAGATCTTTGACGTTTGGGGTATAGACTTTATGGGGCCGTTCCCATCATCTCGTGGAAATAAGTACATCCTTGTTGCGGTTGACTACCTATCTAAGTGGGTGGAGGCGAAGGCCTTGCCCACTAATGATGCTCGTGTGGTAGTTAAGTTCTTGAAAAGTTTGTTTGCTAGGTTTGGAACCCCTCGTGCGATCATAAGCGATCGTGGAACCCATTTTTGTAATGACCAATTCGAAAGAGTCTTAAGGAAATATGGGGTTACACATCGTCTTTCTACGGCTTATCACCCACAAACGAGTGGGCAAGTCGAGGTTTCAAACCGAGCATTGAAGAGGATCTTGGAGAGATCCGTGGGGGAAAACCGACAATCTTGGTCGGATAAGTTAGACGATGCTTTATGGGCCTTTAGGACCGCTCATAAGACGCCCATTGGGTGCACTCCCTATAAGCTTGTGTATGGAAAGAATTGTCATTTGCCTATCGAGTTAGAACACAAGGCTTATTGGGCCCTAAAGCATTGTAATGATGACATGGAGACCGCGGGGAAACACCGGAAAATGCAATTAAATGAATTGGATGAATTGAGGGACATTGCTTATGAAAATTCATTGATTTATAAAGAGAAAACTAAAAAGTTGCATGATTCAAAAATTAAAAACCGGCTTTTTAACATTGGGGATCAAGTTTTACTTTTTAATTCAAGATTGAAAATATTTTCCGGTAAATTGAAATCCCGTTGGTCCGGTCCATTCACCGTGACTCAAGTATTTCCTTATGGGACCATCGAGCTAGCTCAAGATGATGGTCCTAACTTCAAGGTGAATGGACATAGGTTGAAGCACTATTTTGGTGGGGAAGTTCCATCCTTGAACTACCTCGACCAACTCACCTTCCCCAATGATAATTAGTGTTGAGGGGATCGAGTCGAGCTCATGACTCGGTAATCAAAAACGAGGAGCCTCGTGGGGGAGTCCCATGCTTATCCTATGTATATATTATCGCTTTCTTAGTCTAATGTAGCTTACGTGTGGGGATTTGTGCCCTTCCAACCTTTGTTCCGTGGTTGTTTGTGATATGTGGTTTCTAGATCATGATCTTCACGATTGGAGCCTCTCGTGTTCGTTTTATGGGAGCACTCGATCGTTTGCTTTGGAGACATTTCTCAATATCCATGACATATCCTTTATTGTTCTAACCTTAGGTTTTTAGCACACTTCATAAACGGCTATTACTTAATGGTTACACCCTTTCCATGCTAGATTAGGCATTCGACTACGTCTCTAGTATGGGGGTGTTTGCACCCCTAGACTCGAAACATTGAGGACAATGTTTAACTTTAGTATGGGGGGGTGAATAGATACTTGCCTTGCCAAACCTTCACGCTTTCCAAAATTTTATCGTTTTGTTTATCATTTTCTTGCAAAATAAGGCTAAAAATGGCCAAATTGTAAATTTTTCTCATGTTTTATAAGTGTTTGAAGACACGAATGTAGGTTTTCCGATGGCGAGAATAAGAGTAATTTTTGACTCGACCGTGCGTGTTGAGCACTTAGCTTTGATTCCTTAACTACACATTAGGCTAAGTCTCTTAAATGAGAACGAGAAATGATAGGGTTAATTATAAGTTACTATGCTAAACGTAGAGTACTCGTATTCTTTCAGAAACTCATGTGTTCTCGTTGTTTGCTTATTCTCCCTTCGCATGTAAATATTTTTTGCTTAATAAATATTGACTTAGCGGTTTAATTGGGATTGTTGGGTTTCTAGTCTTTTCTAGTAGCTTCCGTGTAATTAAATTGGGAAGACATTAAGGTATCGCCAGCGTCACAGTTTTGAAGTATTGGCACCCTAATAATCGAAAGCTTCACCCAATAATAAGATTTCAAGTGCTCACCTAGATCAAGCAAACAATTTGAAGCCCCACAAGGCCGAAAAATCTATGCAAAATTGAAAGTGAATCAAGCCTTAATCTTCGAAGCTTTAAAGATCCAAAATTCGCCTTAGCGTGAGGATATACGTCTTTGGCTAATAAAACCACCGATGAGGCGGATAATAAAAGGCAAGGCAAGACCGAAGTCATAATAAAAGCTTCATGGCGAAGTTGAATAAAAGATGGAGGTAAACCAAAGATAATAAGGCCCTTCCGTTAGGGGGCGTATAAAAGTCTTGGTAATAAGTCTCATGTTCAAAACCGTTATAAAACCGTGTTTATCGATTCTTCTTGTCAACTTAATTTTTTAACATCGTCGTCTATTAGGAGGGGTTATTGATTTGATGGTCTTAGTTACACCGTTAGGACTCTATTTTTAGACCTAAAATCTCTATTATCGCATAAGTCAAACAATGTATCCTCGTGAAACATTCAAGACATCATAAAATATAAGAGATACAACTTAGGAATAATGGGAGGATAAGTACGTGATTAGGGCATATGAGTAGTGTTAGCATTACTAACTTATAATGACAATGATCTCGTTGCACGCTTAGCATGGAATTGGAGTGAAAATCGAGGATGACGAAATTATTTCTAACGAAGCATTCACGTGTTCTTATTCTATGAACCTAAACGTCCCATTTTGCGATGAAAATCATACATTATGTCTATAACACAAGTAGTAGTAATAGTAGTAGTGTAGCTAGTTTATCATTCCAATAAAGTGAATAAAATGAATTTTGGAGATGCTTTGATACTTTATTCTAGCATTGCGTGAGGGCACGACAATGGTTTAGTATGGGGGAGTGATGAGACTGCTTTTATACATAGTCTCATCTTCCAAATAGGGCTTAAAATGCATTAAATATCGTCAAAATACCCAAATATATGCTTGTGTTTGTTGCTTGTGTATTTTAGGTACGGATATTGAGATAATGACAAAAGATCACAAGAATCATGCAAAAACGAACACGGGAAACGAAGCCGCACAATGAACCAAGCCCTAGTAAAGACTTTCCCAAGATCAACCCTTGAAGATTTGAAGAAATATGAAGAAGGGTCCTCCAATTATGAAGAATTGACACTTTATACCCTTGTATCCTCATAATTACAAGTTTGGTCCCTAAAGTTTGTCAAAATTACCAAAAGGGCCCTTAACTTTGAAGAATTGGCAAGTTTAGCCCCTCAACAAAGCTAAATTGTCAACCAATATCATCCACAAAGTCAAATATATCATGAAGCCCTTCAAAGTACAAGAAATGACAAGTTTGGTCCTTTGAAAAATCCAAAATTACAAAAAGGACCCTCAACTTTCAACAATTGGCAAAAATGGTCCCTCATATATCAAGACTTGGCAAATTCAGTCCTCCAAAATGACAATTATACAAGTCTAGACCATTATCATTGAAGAAATTACCAAACCAGCCCTTGAAGAATTCAAATATGGCAAGAAATACCCCTGAATTCATGTTACAAAAGTTTATGGGCCAAAAGTGCAAAAAGTCCAAAGTTGATAAGGCTTAAATGGGCGCTGATAGAGTTTTCAAAGGAAAAGGCAAGAAGAAAAGAATTGAGGGACCAAAAAGGGGCAGACTGGATTCTTACCTAGGCCAGTGAGGGGGTGACACGTGCCCCACTCACTCAAACACACCAATCCCCTTCCACCCTTTGTCCACCTCAGATATCCACCCACAACTGAATTAACAAACCCTTAATTAAATATTTAATTAAGGGCGCTAAACACCTATTTAAAAATGCAAACGGATTAAAACCTTGTTCTTGGTGTTCTTCACATAATTTGGGGATTTTTGACTAAACAAGAATTAAGCAGCCATCCCTTCCAGATTTAAGATTAAGTGGATACTAAACACAACCCAACCTTAAACATGGACACCTCATCACCCCATTTGTCTCCTTGTGACTCCCCTGCTCCACACCCATGCATACTGCCAAAAAGGTGGCAGCAATCCAACGTTTGAGATACATGCTTACTTTCTAAGCTGCATATACACCATTGGATGCTCTCACACATGCCAGCTGCCACTACACAACAAGAAAAGTCACATGATTCTCCAAAGAAGACAAATTCCTCAAGGGCATTTCTGGGACTTTAGCATTAGGGTTTACACGTTTTGCAGCTTGCTAGGACCTTGTACACCCTCTATATAAAGGGTCTAGTTCATTTCATTTGCTCCTGCTTTTGGTTTTTCCTTTGTTCAAACACTTGTAAATCCTTTTTCAGTTTAATGAATTTGAGTTAAGTGCTTTGAAAAAAGACCAAGTGCCACCTTTATTCTGTTGTTTATGTTCTTAGTTTACTGCTTTTGAAGTTAAAAACCTGTTTTCAAAAGAGGAGTGTGCACAAGTTTGCATATTTTCCTCATTTTCTTGATATTTTGCTAAGTCTTGTTCCAATCTTGGAATTCTTGGGCTATAGGGCTGATCATAGCATCCTAACTGAGTTGGTTAAGGTGTGGTGAGGCTTATAACTTGGGGATAATCAAGTGTGGGGTAACAAGTTTGCATCAATCAAGATTTTTCCAAGTTTCTGATTTTTCATGTTATTGTGCTTAACCCTTGTTGAATCTTAGCCGGCTTTTGTGGAAGCTTGTGCTTGTTCTTGCTAGCACATAAGCTCAAAATTCGTGGGTGTGGATGTACATCCATGAGGTTTGCTTACTTAATCTCCAAATCTGCATAAATTGTGATTTTTGGTGATATTTGTATGAAACTGTTGTTCTTGTGAATTTTGTGGCTTGTTCTTGCTTGAATCTGTTTATTAGACTTGTTAGAGTGTTAATTGATGCTTGGTTGGCCTGAAATCTTGTTTTGCTTTTGAAAATCTTGATTTGAAAAAGTTAAAGGGGTGTTTGGGTCTACTGATTTATGCTTGTAATCTGATTTTGTGTTAAGGGAAAGTGCTGTTTATGCTTTGTATCTGATATACCTTTGTTTGAGAGTGTTTTGCTGCAAGTTATTGGGTTTGAACACTTGAATTGATCAATCTGCTATTAAGACCTTGTTTCTGCTTGTTTTGACCTAGGATTTTGGGAACACTTAGTGTGTATGCATGCTTAGGGATAAAAGTGGTTTAAACAAAGTTAACATAACCTGTTTGAAAGATTTGAGGTGTTGAAATTGGCTTGTGTGTCAAATACATCAGCAAAAGTAGAAACCTGCATGTGTAGTGTTCATCAGTAACTTTGATAGCTTGGATCTTGCTTAATTCTTTGAACCAGTGTATGAAACCTGTTTAGACTTGCTTATTGGAGTTTATTATAGCTTGTGTGTGCATTTGGTTGAATTTGGTTGGCTGAATTGCTCTAAAACTGCTCTTGAATGCTAAACTGCTCATTGTTCATGTCTGTGCTATATCTGGTGATAAATTGATTAAACTGTATCAATTGGCTGTTTGTGATTGTGTTATTTTGCTTGTTATTGACTCCTTTTGATCCAAAGATCAATTGGGTGCCTTTGTGAAAACTGAATCCAAGAAAAAGTCACTAAAGACAACAAGTCAAAATAGTCAAGCAGTGGGAAAAGTTCCCACTGCTCAACATCCAAAACTAGCCCCTGCTAGTGCAATTTTATCATCAGCTTATCAATAAGCTATTCTAGCTTATTCTGACTTGCAACAACTTATTTTTTGTAATAGATCTTCATTATTTGACCCATTTAAGTGAACTGGAGCTTATCAGACTTTGACTTTGACTTTTCACTAGAAAACCAACTTGTTTGACTTTTAAGATAAGTGCTTATTTGATTTTCCAGCTTATTGAGTGTGCTTATTTGAAAGTTCTTTGGTTTTTAAGCTTAGTTTTGTCAAAAGAAACATTTTGCAACTTGAATCAGCTTCTGAGGTGGTCTAGATCATAAAAACGACTATTTTGTCGTTTTGTGAATAAGTTGTTGACTTGTTTCTGGCTTATTGAGTGGTCTTATTTGAAATTTCTTTTTACAGAAGTCTTTGTTAGGTCAAAAGAAGGTTGTGTGTTAAATTTTAGCTTATGGCATCAGCTTATAGCTTAATGGGCCAAAAAGCCCATTAAGAATAAGCTGCTTATTATAAGTTAGCTTATTTCACATTTTCAGCTTTTGGGCCTTTGGAAAAAGTTGTTTAAAATCAAATTTTGAGTCAACCTGTGCTTTTTGAGCTTATTTTGAGCACTTTTTCTTATTGGGCCTTAATTAAGCCCAATAAGGGACTGTTTAGGGTTTGGCCCATTTTCTAGGCCCAATAGGGGTATTTAGGTAATTTCACTTTCATTTCTGAGTTATTTAGGTTAAATTAAGCTAGTTTGCAAGTTTTTAGAATTTTTTATAATTTTTGGATTTTTAATATTATTTTAATATTATTTTATTATTAAAAATTAAAAGTCTGATTTTCTAGGTTTTTATATTTTTCCTAGGTTCTAAATACTTAATTAGGATTTTTGCAACTTTCCAAATATTTTTTAGGTCTTTTAATTATTTTCTATAATTAATTTAAGATTTAATTGATTTTAGGAGTTTTTAATTATTTAAAAATAGTTTTAATTGGTTTTAAAATTTTGAAAAATAGTTTTTAGCTTAATTAGAGTATTTTTGAGGTTTACAAACTTGAAAATCTTGTTTAGGGCTTTTTAATAATTAATTTTGATTTTTAGGGCTTTAATTAGCATTAAAAAGTCATTATCTAATTAATTAAAAGGTTTTTGCAAGTTTTGATTTTTTGTAAACTCTTAGATTATTATTAAGGATTTTTGGTGATTTTTAGGAATTTTTAGGGTTAAATTTTAATTTTGGTAGTTTTTACGACTTTACGTGTACGCCTTTTTAGACTTAGTTTAATCCGTCTTCATATCCGTCATTCTTTTCTAATCCCTTTTCTACTTTTCTTTTCTCAAATATAATCACAAATTAATCCAAGTCATTACACACATAACACACTAGCCTCCTTGAGAACGAACTTAATTGGGTCATTCACACACGGTTTTCCTAAATCGTCGTGCTCACTTGCCCTTTTTATTGCATCCTTTTCCTAAAGGTGTAGTTTTACTCAACATCACTTTGTCCCAAAGTATTATTTGATGGCCAAGATTTCTTCTCAACAGCTCAGCAACATAAGGACAATCACAAGATGCCATATGGACGAAAATTTGACCAAGTTTCAGTCAAGATTCCAAGGGCATATATGGACTTTCACAGAATTAGGGTTTAGGGTTTTACAAGCATTGTAATATTTTATTTAGTTTTCTAGAATTTTCTATTTGTTATTATAAAATGAGGTGTCATGTGACAATCCATCAATTTATGGTTTATATTTTATTCTCAAATATTATTTAAAAACATTATTTTGATGTTATATTATGAACTCACTTATTTTTTTTGGGAAGAAATTTTGATTTACGTCTTGAAGTAGCATCGACTACGTCTAAACCGGAGGATTCTACGTTATGTGCTTACGTCTACATACACCGTTTTTGGTGACAGTCCGACATTTAAGAAAATAAATTTATCTGTGAATATTATTTTGAGATTTTAAATTTGTGTTGGTTCATAAACTCACAAATTTACGAGAAGAGATTAGGACTTACGAGCATAATTTAACGTCCTTTACGACTAAACCGGAAACCTTAGGATTACGTATTTACGTTTTCGAACTCCGTTTTTGAGACAATTTTAATTAGATTCATTTTGTGCCGTTGATTCATAATTTATAAAAATGTTTTTCGTAAAACGACCCGAGGGCACGCAAATCGAGGAAACTAGAATCGAGGAGTACCCGTAAATTAGTGGGATGAGACAAAACAAGTTTTGCCTCACCTCACACATGGGATGGTTAACTAGCTAACACCACACCCATGAGGTGTCAAAAATTCTTATACAAGCTACACTTGTTTAGCTTAACAAGTAAGCTACACCTAACAAAAACCATCAAACCATCCAACACAAACCATCTTCTCCTAAACACATACATGCAAACCACTCATACTCTCCTCCCTCTCTCTCTATATTTCGTCCAAACCATCATCAAACACCCTCATTTGATCAATTTAACCACAATATCATGTGTTATTCACACATATGTTGAAGAACCTTTGAAGATATGAAGATTGGAGGTGATCTTAACCTATGAAAAGGAGTTTTCATGAGGTTAAAGGGCTGAATTCATGGAGGTGTTCATCTATCCAAAGGACCCAAGAAGTTCCCTTGCTAATGTTGAAGATTTGATAACAAGAACCAAGTCTTGTTCATCAAAAACCTCATATTTTCATCACTATTGTTGGTATAGAGATTATTCTTCCTATCCTCTTGTTATTTTGATTATGTAATCTTGTATTTTCTTTCCTATTGTATATGTATATGATTAATATATTATGATAAAAATGTTTTGTGGGGATCAAGTGTTGATAAATATGGTTAAAAAGATGGAAAACCATAGGTAACAAGGTTAAAATCTTGCTTAATGTGATGGCTGTATAAAAATAGTAAGTAACCAAATGTTAAAATGATAAAATGGTAAAGTGGAATCAATATACAGTAAGTATTAGGTGTTATACACATGTGAGAGTTGGCCATACAATAGAATCATCAAAATGAGTGAGATATGATTAAAACAAAATTAGTATACCAATCTGAATAGTCTATTTTGTAGGGACTGTTAAGGATACTTAGACATGGATTGAGCAGTAGCTATAACTAACTTATTTGTAGCACATAATATGAAGTTTATTTCATCCAAAAATGAGCTTCTATCTCCTTATAGAACTCATGATATGATAAAAATGGTGAAAGTGAAACTAAAAATCAGATTTTGTGAAATTAAAGTTTAATAGTATTATATAAGCACTCAAAATAATATAGTATAAAATGTGAAATTAAAACCCACTAACTTATATATTTCATTTATATAAATATGTATAAGGATAAAAAGATGTACATTATATAAAAATGGTAGTTTGGTAAGTTTTATAAGTTATAAAAACTATAAACATGATTTTTACGTCTTTTCGGCTAGTACCGTAAAATTAACGTTTTTCGTCAATTAAAACTTAGACGATCGGACCCGTCTAATGTAAACTTTTTAAAAGTCATATACTGATATATAAGTACTTAATACAAGTAAAAACCGATAAGACCCTAGCTATAGGACATACGGACGTTAACGGACTAAATTAACGTTATTGGACTAATAATACAACAAAAATGGACTAAAACACTTATAAACTCATTATTGGGCTTAACCCATTTGGGCCCAACATGGAAAGTATAGATACTGATAATATAAGTATAAAATGGATTAAAACAAGTTAAAGAACTTATAATAAGCTTATAGGACTTAAAACGTGTAAATAAGTAAAACTAGTAAACTAGTATAAAAGTTATCGACATATAACACTAAAATGAGTAAACGAGAATATGTAAACCCACTTGATCATCATATATATATAATCATCATATGTATACATAATTGTTATTTTTATAAAGACATTGGACATGAGTCTAAGACAAGTATTATTTGTCTAGGTTTCCGTGATTGAAGCACGTACCGTACGTCCGAATTGCCGATAACCCGCCTTCCCACATCAACGTGAGTTCATAGCCTCGCACTCTTTTAAATGTTTTATGAAATGTTTTATAAACCCGCGAGGGAGATAACATGTTAGTTTTTATAAAATTAGGACACCATTTGTCCCGATATGATTGTATGACCCGAATGTATGACCCGATAAATGATTAAAGGACCCGATAGATGAAATCAAATGGATTATTAAAGTTAGGTTATGTCATTAAAAGTCCCATTAGCATGAATTGTGAACTACCGGGATTTGGTAGACGCTTGTGCATATAATAGTACTATTTGGGGACGATCACCCCAGTTCGCGCCTTGACGGTTGATCCCCGTCGTGCCACATTGATTGGTAAGCGAATTTATGTATGAGAAGATTTCCATAGCGTGACCTTTGTGACGACACGCTACTTTAGATGGGCAAAATTGGTATCGGGTTAGCTACCCGTTGTTGGTTTAGTAAGGTAACAATGTCATGCGGCTTATAATAATCCGACTAACGAAATACTACTAGACGCTCAGAATTACGACGTATTGCCTGACTAGCAATACAGGGTCATACCATTAATATTATGTTTGTGTTTTGGTTTTCATAACCATATTCTATAACGGTTTTTATTTTCATACAACGTCATAAGATGTATTGTATGATGTTTTTACGACATTGGCTCGTATACTGATTTTTAAGGCAAATGCCTATATTATGATTTTCGATGAGGATTTGTATAAAATGACTTTGGCTATTTTATGGCCTATTAAAATGATTTGTACAAAATGATTTTCAGTAATAATTTTATGCTGATATTCTATTGATGGATTTTATTAAACTCTATGAATTCACTCGGCGTTATCGCTGACCTTATCTTTTAACATGTTTTGTCTCAGGTACTTGAAGGTAATTCTCGGGAAGACAACAAGAATTCATGGCCCGTACCTAAATACTTATTTCCATTCAAATGCTCTGTAAAACCTATATTAAAAATAATGACTTGGGACCTATGTAACTTTGATATTTATGAATGGAAATGCTTTATTAATAAACGACGCGATTTTTATGCGTTGTCTATGATGTGAGTAATGTGCTGTCCCGTAACACCAACGAGTCTTCCGCTGTATTGAGTTGTATAAATTTGGGGGTGTTACAGTTTGGTACCAGAGCTCTCGTTATAGAGAACGAACGACTTTTAAAACCAACGTTTTGAATAAAACATTTCAAAATCTTTTAACTATAACATTTTTCACAAAATGTCTAAAAATATTTTGACTATAACGGTGCCGAAGAATTCCTGAGTTACCGACAAGACCAGACTGAGAAGTGTTATTTTAATATATATATATAACTTGGATTATATATATATATATATATATATATATATATATATATATATATATATATATATATATATATATATATATATATATATATATATATATATATATATATATATATATATATATATATATATATATATATATATATATATATATATATATATATATATATATATATATATATATATGATGTAATTTTATTACATGATTGTTTGATGATTATTTTGATATTTATACGAGGTATTTATACGACGTCGATTGTCACAAGAAACCCTAAATCCCCTAGTAAATTAATCGAAGCTATTCTCGTAGGAATTCTAGCTATCCTAGATCTAAACCAAGTTGTGGATATTTATGATCCCAACAAATGGTTGATATTCATAGAAATGTAGATATTAGTTGATTGTGATATTGAAAAAGAATTGGCGAGATTAAATATGATATCGATGTCATGACGATCTTTTCTTATAGAGTGGAGTTTGACAAAACGTTACCACCTAGAAAGATGTCATCTGATTCGTTGTCGTCCAATTCTTAAATTTGAAATCGAAAGGGTGAATGTTGCACTTGAGGCTGTTATTGGAACCATTACCCAAAAGCCTCATGCCACTAATACCTTTCCGAGAAGTCTAAGTTGAATGATCAAGTCATTTCATATTAGTGACTCATTTGATAATTGTTGTTGTAAGAGCTAATAGGATTGAAAATTAAGTGTTGATTTATATTGAGATTGTATTGCCTTTACAAGGCCGAAGAATAAGATTGAAAGTATTGGAGAATGAAGTAGGATATCGACTTGAGTATAAAATTGGTTGAAACTTGAATAAAGTAAAATTTAACCCATATGGAATATGAGATTATTAATAGAAGTCGTTAAGTTTTGTGATTGAATTATAAGGTTTTAATTGATTGTTAGTTTGTGTTAAGAGTTGTTCCTAGGCCATTATCCACTAACGAGGATGCCAAGTGTCCAAGAAATAAATTGAAGAAATCTTCTTCTGAATTGGGACCGATGGATCTTCCGGGACAGGTGGAACTCCCATGACTCATGTAGATTAGTATTCATTATGGTATCTTTTAAAAATAATCCCTAACTTAACTGAGACATCAGTTGGTAGGATGAGTTCTTGGAATTGTATGACATAGTGACACGTAATGTGTTACGGTACAATTTTTACTTGTTTGTGATTAACGAAAAGACTACCTTTGATTGCTAAATTCTACATGTATCGATATTATCTATCTTTTATTGCTTCATCCTAATGCTCGCATTAGTGATGCAACCATTGAACAAGTACTCATCTTGATTTGAGTTACGTTGTGAATCATTCTTCGTGAGTGCCATCGAGGTCATGAACCTCATGATTATTTGGCTAAGCTCATTTCTTATCATATTGTAGTTAGTTCTCGGTGAACAACTCTTCATCACTCTTTTGCAGATCACACATTATTTTTATAAAGTTAAAACGGTATCCTTTGAGAAAATTTAATTTTCATCACAATAAGGATTATTCAAAGTGAGATTTATAAGTGAACAATATCAAAATGAAGTTGTTTATGAGATGCTTTGGAAACTTAATTATTTCCATAACAAAGAAATTCTTTGTAAATTTATTTTTGATTCTTATTTAAAGAATTAAGCATGAAAATGTTTTTACAAATATGATGATAAAATTTTGACGAACTGAGTATTGCATCGTTAATCTTGAAATTGTATATAGTTGCACGCCTACATACAATTTGGAATGGACCATGCAAGACTGATTAGTAGTCACCATAAAACTAATGAATAAACACTACATTTTCTTTGAAGATTGTGAAAGATTAAAATTTTTATGAGATCTGCAAAAAGTGAAAAAAAAATAGGGACATATTGATAGGGACACCTACATATGTGCCCGTACTATTTATTCTTCTGAGTCAAATTTACTTATCTGTGGAAATTGTCTTATTTGACAATTGACAATTCTTTCTTGTCCAATTCTCCCGTAGTGAGATTCTTAGGAAAAGTATCTGATTATCGAGTGTTGATACCCGACTGGATGTATCGACGTTCTTATCATTTCTTATGATTTGGTTTCATTTGAATGACCTGGGTAACGATCCGAGGAGCTTTCGAATGCGTACTCAAATTATGAAAACATGGGATATATTATATTCATTAAATGTTTTCGTCTGTATCTGATTTGAAATTCTCTCGCATAGATTATGCGTTGAACTTACTCTTTTAAGGTTAGTTATGTCTCCTGATATCCTTGAATTTGTGAAGGATTATGAATTATTATTAGTCTTTTGAGAAGTTCACATCTTATCAACGGTAATGAAACTAGAAAGTTGATAGTGCCAGTAGAATGGATTGATTGATTATGACATGACGACATTGTCTTAATTGATGGGAACTCGAATTGAATTCCCCTAAATGATAAGATGTTGATTATCAAAAGTGATCTAAATAATTCTTGATGGATGACCGTATCCTGCATTTAGACTTGAAATTTATACCGTGAATGGTTGTGAACTAGTCATAGATATTATAATCTAGAAAGAACCTAATATAAAATTTATTAGAAGATGTTCCTGTTATCTGAAACTTTAGTAAGTATTTGTTGATAAATTACCTAGACTTTGGCCATTAAGGCAAGTTGAAATTTGGTATTGATTCTATTCCTGGTGCTGCACCTGTGGCTTGTGCACTGTATGTCAGCACCATCTGAATTAAAGGAATTACCGTACAACTGGAAGAGTTGTCGGAGAAAGATTTTACTATACCAAGCCTGCCATCATGAAGAGCTATGGTGTTATCATTCCTTATATTTATAGATTACTGTAACTGAGTAAATTGACAATCGAAAAGAATATCCATAACTCGAAATGGAAGATTTGTTCGATCATTTACAAGGTTTTAGCGTATGTTTTAAAGATTTGATCCACGACATGGTTATTATCAACTTCGCGTCCGCGAAGAAGATTATGTATTCCAATCACTACATCCGGTACTTGTAATGAACATTATGAGCTCCACGTGATGTCGTTTGGATTGTACAATGCACATGTAGCATTCATAAATTTGATGAATCACGTGTGTAGGCTGTAATTTGATAAATTCATGCTCGTGATCATTAAGGACTATTTATTTGTTTGTTTATAAGAATAAGAATGAGTTAATAATTATTAATAGATTGCCCTTAGATGACTGAGAAATAAAAACATGTACCTTGAATAATTAACACGTGATTAAAGACTTGAACCTTTACATGATTTAACCATGTGATTAATAGATAATGGAATATAAATTGACTCTTCAAAAATTAAGAGCCCTTTTAAGACTTTGGATTTTACCAAAAAGAAATGGAAATATGTTTTGACAAATGTTTTAACAAAGGATTTTAAAGGGATTATTCCCTTATACACAAACCATTTAACTAAACTTCTGATTAGGGGTAAATGTTTGTGTATACTTCTAGACAACTTAAGAAGAATTGAGGAAACCATTTAAACCATGACTTAAAATTTGAAACGATAATTTTTACTTTTCAAACTAAGAAAACTTTGACCAAAGTATAAACAAAGGTTTTTTTTCGAACATTTACGAATCCTATTAATTATTTTCGATAAATCAACAAAAATCTTGTAATTAAATTCAAATTTATTTTGAACATTTTATGTAATTGGTCGAACTAAGAAATTTAAAGTTTTTACGTTTACGTTTCATAAAAATTTAATAATCAATATTTAATTAATTGTAATGACTATGGACACTTTAAACGCCGGATTGAGAAAAACTGATAAAAATAGTAGTGGAGACGAAACTAAAACATAGAAGATATGAAGAAAGAAATTTTGAATAAATACGGTTATGATATTTATTTCATCAGGAAAGTGAACGTAATTACTGACGCATAATATAGAAAGAATATCTGAGTAAATTGTGGACATGATAATTACATCATCATGAGAAGTGAATATAGATACTGACATATTATATAAAAAGGATAAAGAACCAATTAAGATGATTGTAAAAAGGATAATATAGATAATAAAAAGTGGTTCGCGGCTAATGTGAACCATTAGAATTAAGAAGTCGATATCATTAAATATTTTAAAGGACACTTGTGGTTGTATAAATATGGAGATTGTGAGATATAGTACGTTGGAATTTGTAAGTATAAGTATTCTATTTATGTCATTTATGACTAAAAGTATCTTTGTCTGAAGAAGTTGTACTACTGGCAATTATGAAGGCAGACATCGCCTCATACATTAGTAAACGTCTAGCTATTGCAAAGGTCATCATCTGAATTTGATTCGATTTGGGTCATCGTCGACAGACTGACCAAATCTGCTAATATCATTCCCGTTAATGATAAATGCAAAAGAGTTATGTAAACATGGTGTGCCTGTATCGATCATCTCAATCAAGATCCTAGCTTCGCATCGAATTTCTAGAGATTTGCTCAGAAATCATTGAGAACGAACCTTGATGAGAGTACTATGTACCACCCCAAATCGAAGGGACGAGGTAAAGTAACGATACAAAGTACTATAAGCACTATTTTATGTTTGAATGATTGACCTTTGGTGATAGACTGTAAAATCATTTCCCTTTGGAGAGATTATCATTGATAATCATCGTATTAGGATCGAGATCGAATCTTGTTAGGATCTATATATTAGAGCATCTGTAAGCAAGAGTTGAGATGAAGACACCCGACATACACCCACTGTGAGTTGGACATGTCTTTTAAGTTTAAGGTTTCCTATGTTGGCAAACCTAACCTTACAAAATACCCGACCCACGAGATCTGAAATGATTGTTGAAATTAGGATTTGATTATTAACTGCCAATAGTGGGCAGGAGGTTATGTGAATATGAAATGTAGATCTTGAAGTGCCAGATGGGTAGCGAAGTTATGCCAAAATTTTTAACCTTGGAGAAATGAATTAATGATCTGACAAATCATGGGATATAAGTCCCCGTTGTATGGGACCATTGAGATGATGTAAAAGTTGGGATTGAAAGGCATATAAGCTGGATCTACCCTAGGACTTCAAGAGCTGCGTAAATTATGTTTCGTAAATCGAACTTGATGGAATATCTATCAAGTGAAAATCTGATTGTTCTTAGTAAAGCTTAGATCGGCGAAAAGTTGCATTCATCAGAAACCCGTGAACATCATGGATAGAGAAAGTAAGTCAACATTTAGCCTGATCTTATTACCGTAGTTATGTTTGATGAAACTCGCGTGTTGTGATGGATTACACTTGAGAGGAAAGACTAAATGTGGAGGAAATACCCACATGGCTTTAACTCTATAAGAAGCGAGTAGTAAGATAAATTGATCTTTGAGGACAAAGATCCTGTTTAGGGGTAAATACTGTGACAATCCATCAATTTATGGTTTATATTTTATTCTCAAATATTATTTAAAAACATTATTTTGATGTTATATTATGAACTCACTTATTTTTTTTGGGAAGAAATTTGGATTTACGTCTTGAAGTAGCATTGACTACGTCTAAACCGGAGGATTCTACGTTACGTGCTTACGTCTACATACACTGTTTTTGGTGACAGTCCGACATTTCAGAAAATAAATTTATCCGTGAATATTATTTTGAGATTTTAAATTCGTGTTGGTTCATAAACTCACAAATTTACGAGAAGAGATTAGGACTTACGAGCATAATTTAACGTCCTTTACGACTAAACCGGAAACCTTAGGATTACGTATTTACGTTTTCGAACTCCGTTTTTGATGAGACAATTTTAATTAGATTCATTTTGTGCCGTTGATTCATAATTTATAAAAATGTTTTTCGTAAAACGACCCGAGGGCACGCAAATCGAGGAAACTAGGATCGAGGAGTACCCGTAAATTAGTGGGATGAGACAAAACAAGTTTTGCCTCACCCCACACATGGAATGGTTAACTAGCTAAAACCACACCCATGAGGTGTCAAAAATTCTTATACAAGCTACACTTGTTTAGCTTAACAAGTAAGCTACACCTAACAAAAACCATCAAACCATCCAACACAAACCATTTTCTCCTAAACACATACATGCAAACCACTCATACTCTCCTCCCTCTCTCTCTATATTTCGTCCAAACCATCATCAAACACCCTCATTTGATCAATTTAACCACAATATCATGTGTTATTCACACATATGTTGAAGAACATTTGAAGATATGAAGATTGGAGGTGATCTTAACCTATGAAAAGGAGTTTTCATGAGGTTAAAGGGCTGAATTCATGGAGGTGTTCATCTATCCAAAGGACCCAAGAAGTTTCCTTGCTAATGTTGAAGATTTGATAACAAGAACCAAGTCTTGTTCATCAAAAACCTCATATTTTCATCACTATTGTTGGTATAGAGATTATTCTTCCTATCCTCTTGTTATTTTGATTATGTAATCTTGTATTTTCTTTCCTATTGTATATGTATATGATTAATATATTATGATAAAAATGTTTTGTGGGGATCAAGTGTTGATAAATATGGTTAAAAAGATGGAAAATCATAGGTAACAAGGTTAAAATCTTGCTTAATGTGATGGCTGTATAAAAATAGTAAGTAACCAAATGTTAAAATGATAAAATGGTAAAGTGGAATCAATATACAGTAATTATTAGGTGTTATACACATGTGAGAGTTGGCCATACAATAGAATCATCAAAATGAGTGAGATATGATCAAAACAAAATTAGTATACCAATCTGAATAGTCTGTTTTGTAGGGACTGTTAAGGATACTTAGACATGGATTGAGCAGTAGCTATAACTAACTTATTTGTAGGACATAATATGAAGTTTATTTCATCAAAAAATGAGCTTCTATCTCCTTATAGAACTCATGATATGATAAAAATGGTGAAAGTGAAACTAAAAATCAGATTATGTGAAATTAAAGTTTAATAGTATTATATAAGCACTCAAAATAATATAGTATAAAATGTGAAATTAAAACCCACTAACTTATATATTTCATTTATATAAATATGTATAAGGATAAAAAGATGGACATTATATAAAAATGGTAGTTTGGTATGTTTTATAAGTTATAAAAACTATAAACATGATTTTTACGTCTTTTCGGCTAGTACCGTAAAATTAACGTTTTTCGTCAATTAAAACTTAGACGATCGGACCCGTCTAATGTAAAATTTTTAAAAGTCATATACTGATATATAAGTACATAATACAAGTAAAAACCGATAAGACCCGAGCTATAGGACATACGGACGTTAACGGACTAAATTAACGTTATTGGACTAATAATACAACAAAAATGGACTAAAACACTTATAAACTCATTATTGGGCTTAACCCATTTGGGCCCAACATGGAAAGTATATATACTGATAATATAAGTATAAAATGGATTAAAACAAGTTAAAGAACTTATAATAAGCTTATAGGACTTAAAACGTGTAAATAAGTAAAACTAGTAAACTAGTATAAAAGTTATCGACATATAACACTAAAATGAGTAAACGAGAATATTTAAACCCACTTGATCATCATATATATATAATCATCATATGTATACATAATTGTTATTTTTATAAAGACATTGGACATGAGTCTAAGACAAGTATTATTTGTCTAGGTTTCCGTGATTGAAGCACGTACCGTACGTCCGAATTGCCGATAACCTGCCTTCCCACATCAACGTGAGTTCATAGCCTCGCACTCTTTTAAATGTTTTATGAAATGTTTTATAAACCCGCGAGGGAGATAACATGTTAGTTTTTATAAAATCAGGACACCATTTGTCCCGATTGTTTGTTTATTGATTTGGACCCGAATGATTGTATGACCCGAATGTATGACCCGATAAATGATTAAAGGAACCGATAGATGAAATCAAATGGATTATTAAAGTTAGGTTATGTCATTAAAAGTCCCATTAGCATGAATTGTGAACTACCGGGATTTGATAGACGCTTGTGCATATAATAGTACTATTTGGGGACGATCACCCCAGTTCGCGCCTTGACGGTTGATCCCCGTCGTGCCACATTGATTGGTAAGCGAATTTATGTATGAGAAGATTTCCATAGCGTGACCTTTGTGACGACACGCTACTTTAGATGGGCAAAATTGGTATCAGGTTAGCTACCCGTTGTTGGTTTAGTAAGGTAACAATGTCATGCAACTTATAATAATCCGACTAACGAAATACTACTAGACGCTCAGAATTACGACGTATTGCCTGACTAGCAATACAGGGTCATACCATTGATATTATGTTTGTGTTTTGGTTTTCATAACCATATTCTATAACGGTTTTTATTTTCATACAACGTCATAAGACGTATTGTATGATGTTTTTACGACATTGGCTCGTATACTGATTTTTAAGGCAAATGCCTATATTATGATTTTCGATGAGGATTTGTATAAAATGACTTTGGCTATTTTATGGCCTATTAAAATGATTTGTACAAAATGATTTTCAGTAATAATTTTATACTGATATTCTATTGATGGATTTTATTAAACTCTATGAATTCACTTGGCGTTATCGTTGACCTTTTCTTTTAACATGTTTTGTCTCAGGTACTTGAAGGTAATTCTCGGGAAGACAACAAGAATTCATGGCCCGCAGCTAAATACTTATTTCCATTCAAATGCTCTGTAAAACCTATATTAAAAATAATGACTTGGGACCTATGTAACTTTGATATTTATGAATGGAAATGCTTTATTAATAAACGACGCGATTTTTATGCGTTGTCTATGATGTGAGTAATGTGCTATCCCGTAACACCAACGAGTCTTCCGCTGTATTGAGTTGTATAAATTTGGGGGTGTTACATGTCATGTGCCTCATTTTACTTGTTCCAGTTTTTTTTGCAAGTCTTTGTAACCTGTTTTATAAATGAAAGTTGGTGTTTTTTGAAGTAAAAATATAATTCCTTTTCAGTTAGTTAAAAGTATATTGACTTGTGTAAAATAACTGAGTTCCATAAATCTGTTTTGTTCAAGTACTTTTTAATCATTAATTTCTTTTCAAAGAATTTTGGTTAAAGGTAACTGGTTTTTTAAGAAATCTTGGTAGGATTTCTTGTTTAGGTTGTGTTAGAAGGAGGTTCCACATTGGTTTTAAGTTGTAAGTGGTAAAGAAAAGGCATAAGAAAACGTTTTTCCTAGGTTTTCAACTCTGACCTTAAGCTAATCTCAGGTAGAAGTGAAAGTGGATACCTGAGATTAGCTTATTGTGTTTAAGTTGTTGTTGTTCTCAAGTAGTTTTGTTGGCTGAATATTTGGTTTTAAAAGGGTTTCATTTTCAGAATGTTTGGTGCTTCCAAAATTTTTCTCAAAAGATTTTTGGTTGTCTATTTTCACTCATAACTTACTGCTTATATAAGCCTGCTCATAAGCTGTTGATTCAAGCTTATGAGCATCAACTTATATAAGCTTGAAGGTGTTCTTGGATTTGTGGTGTTGTGCAGGGAACAATCTATAGTCAAGCACTCTATTCCATTCATTTCTTTCAGTCTCTTTTGAAGATATTGAAATCCCTAGGCCTATTGTAGACCTACCAACAGGGATCCTCTACTCATCCATAAGCTCACATAAGCTTCTTAAACAGCCTTTTGGAAAGCATTAAGCTCTGGTATTAAGCTTGTACCCTTTAGGCTAGTTTTATGGATATTATTGTGTTTCTGAATGATGATTGAGTATGACCTGTTTATTTGTACTTGCTCCTGTTTGATTATGCTTTGTTTGACTTATATGCATGCTAGAATTGTTAGAAATTAGATTGGATAGGTCTTGTGTTTTATCACTTTGTTAATTGCCAAAATCAGAAAGATAAGGGGTGTTTGGATCTGCATATTAAGCTAAGGTTATGATAAGCTTTTGGTTTAAAGGTGGTCTAGACATACTTGTTACACTGGATTTGAGAAATTTCAGTCATATGCTTCATGTTTGGTTAAGTAGAAATAGGTTTGGTATGCTTAAAATGGTAAAACTTGCCTAAACTACTCACCTGCTTGTTTAAGCTTTTATTGTGCAAGAGCTTGGTCCAAATCTTTGTGGTTGGTTTGAATATCTGTTGAATAGGGGTACTAATTGTTTTAGTGTGTTAAGATGGTGTCTTGGGAAAATTTTGGCCAACCAAAATTGACCCAAGAGGTCAAACAGACCATCATACACACCCCTTAACCACCAGTTCACATCAGTGACTGTATTGGGCTAATTGTGTTTGAACTTGTGTGTTAACTTGGTTTTTTTATAGCTAATTGTGACTCCCCACAACCCAACTGGTTGTGGAGGTGCCTTGTCTTGCCAAAACATCCAACAAACCATCAAGAACTAGCCAAGAAGACCACCATCAGCAAAGTCTAGTCTCTGGTCCATCAGAGAACGACCTTGCCCTTTTTTTATCTCGGACAGCAAAGGAATTGGTTATTTGGTTACTGTAGCAAGTGTGTTAATCTGGGCACGTTTTTGTATTTTCTAGGTTTAAATCTTGTTTGATTTTAATAGTTTTTTGTGTTTTCATAGTTAGTAAGTCACTTGTTTTAGTTTTTATAAAAAGATAAATAAAAAAAAGGTTTTAACAAAAAGAGACTGGCCAGGAATCGAACATGCGCCATCTCTCCCACACACCAACGTGATAACCAGTTGCCCTGGGGTCTTTGACTGGTTATCCTTTGGTTTCTTTAATACTTAAGGGTTATTTGGTTAGGGCTTATTAATATAAGCCGTGAGTTAATAAGCTATTTCCAGCTTATTTACTTAGCATTTTTCTTTCTTTTGAATTTTCTCTTGTTGGTCATAGTATTTAAGACTTTTTGGCATAAAACCTTACTTTTCACTTTTGTATTTAATTTATTAGGATTATTTCTAGTTTTAACATTAGAAAGTAATTAAAAAATAGGAAAAAGAGTTTTAAAAATTTGAAAAAATAGTTTTTAAGTTTTTAATTAGTATTTGAGGTTTACATCCATTAAAGTTTTCAAATTGACTTATTTTTTATTTTATTTAATTTTAGGGTTTTTAAGCAACTTGAAAAATTAATATAAAATTATTAAAAAGGATTTGGAAACTTTTGTTTGCATTTTTATCTTAGTTACATTTTTCTTGATTTTAGGTAATTTTTTAGAATTTTTTATAAACTTTGGATTTTTAATATTATTTTATTATCAAAAATTAAATTTAGTCTTTTCTAGTTTTTTCATTTTTTCTAGCTCAAATACACTATGTTAGGAGTTTTACAACTTTTAGAATATTTTTATTGTCCTTAGATTTATTTCTATAATTATTTTAAGTTTAAATAGTTTTTAATTGTTTTTAAATCGTTTTAATTAATTTTAAAATTTTCAAAAATAGTTTTAAATTAAGTTAGGGTATTTTAGAGGTTTACAAAGTGATACATCTCATTTTGGGCTTTTTATTACTTAATTTGATTTTTTGGGCTTTAATTAGCATTAAAAAATCATTATTTAATTAAATAAAAGGTTTGGGTGATTTTTTATTTTTTGTAAACTCTAATTACATTATTTAGGATTTATTGCAACTTTTTAGGAATTTTTAGAGTAAATTTTTAAATTTGGTACTTTTTACGGTTCTACGTGTACGACCTTTTCGTCTTAGTTTAAATTGTCATTGTAACCGTCATTCTCTTCTTATCCCCTTTCTATTTTCTTTTCTCATAATCAATATAATCACATAATTAATCAATTATTAACACACACACCAAGCCTACTTGAGAACGATCCCCACTTTGGGTCATAACTCGTGGTTTTCCTAAATCACTTGTTAATACTTACCCTAATTACGCTCTTTTTCCTAAAAGACGTATTTTTACAACCATCACAAGACAAGGTAATTAAATGACAATTAAGTAAATGACAATACGAAAGTGCTTGGAAAATAAAATGGAAAGACTAATGTGTCAAATTAGCTAACAACTCCTAATGTGTCATTATGAGGGTATTTATAGGAGGATTAGTATGTCTTGATGCTTTCTTCATTTTCTCGTCTTTTCGTCTTTATAAGTTCTTCGACTTCCTCGACGTTGTCTCGGGATTAATTGAACTCGTCTTATAATTTCTTCATTAATTAGACTTGAGTTCTTCGACTTCATTAAACTTCCGTCTTTAGACTTTTTCTTCGATAATTCTTCAGAATAGGCCTTGGACTTTCGTTCTTTTTGCACTCTTGATCTTTTGACTTCGTCTTTTGTCTTTTTCTTCGATAAAAGCCCGTGAAAGACCGCGTTTTCTTCCCTTTTCACATTTTGATCCTAAATCACAACAAAAACACAAACCACACATAATTCCGACATTTACGACATAAAATACACGTTTTGGCTTGGTTATTATTATAATTAAGTGGTAAAAGGATAAGTGTTTTCACACTTATTAGTCGACGTGGTTGTGGGTTGTTAATTTTAGGAGGTTAAACGGGCCGTATATGTGTTAGAAACTCCCATTCATGTAGATCGCCGATAAAATGAACTGATTATGCGTATCTAGATTGATATTTTTCCCACCTCTAGACTTGATGTATGCTCTATTCTCCGAGAGAACAATAACAACCCCTTATCCTTACCTATACTATACTTAAGCGAACGGGTACACTACCTGAGGGGTTGTAAAACTCATGTGGACCATTCCCTTAACCGGGTTGGCAACAACATCATATAGCTTGAGATTACAATGAATACATGGCTACAAGATGATACTTGATCTTGAATGTCTTGCACAAGACCTAAGTGATCTCCATATCTACAAAGAGAAACACTAAACAAGAATGTAATATTTTGGTCCGGGGTTTCGGATCATTTCGGTCCTCAGTCTGGTCTGATCCTAACCCGATGCCATCCCTACTCCACGACTACATCATACTTTTCCCCACTTATTACTTTAAGCAAAAATTACGTAACTTACCTACTCTGTGTATCGAATGTCTGTAGTTCCTTTTTTGTGCTATTTTGTAGATGACCCGCATATTTGCGGGTTTTGTAAACGAAAATCCTTTGCTCAACGTGTCAGCGTAGCACTGGTTAGAATTCGAGAGGAAAAAAATATGATTACATGTTCGCGTGATTTTAAATACGAAACTATTTTTTTAACCTTAAAATATAATGTGTGGCCGATCTGGGATAACACAAATTTTTTTTTCTATTTATCTAATTAGTGTATTTAGTTAGGTTAAGTTGAGTGGTAGTCGTTTAGCAACGTGAGTTACCAACTCACGTGTGACTTACCACCCCCACCCAAAAAATTATACACGCGTATCTTGAAAAAGGTTAACATATTCATTATGCGTGAGTCGTGGCAAAGTGTATTAATATAATTCGACCGTTGTTAAACGGTCCAATATTTTAAAAAATCCTTAAAATTTTCTTATAATATCGTATAAGTTCTCATTTTTTTCAACACCTCCAATTTACAATCTAACAATGAACCTGTATCTTATTACTTTCAAAAAATGTCTCAAGAAACGCCTCAAACCACAAAACTGAAGGTTTATTAACATCTAACAATTATATAAAACCCTAAACGAGATCAAAGCACATATAGCGGAAGCGATTTAACAAAATCATAATAATAACACAATTATAATTAATCGAATTAGGGTTACATACCTTTACGCTAAATCAAATCCACAAGACTGAATCGCCAATTCGGGTTTATACCGTATATCACCAAGATATAGTCTAAAGTAAGACTATATTACGATCTTGTACACACGTAATACAACGAGCTAACCATGATTCTAGCACGTGAAAACCGAGCTACAACTCTTGTAAATAATCTACCTAACAACCCTAGAGAGGGGATAGGAAA
The DNA here is from genome assembly GCA_025667525.1 of Glebionis coronaria. NCBI lineage: Eukaryota > Viridiplantae > Streptophyta > Magnoliopsida > Asterales > Asteraceae > Glebionis > Glebionis coronaria. The sequence goes on along the minus strand of CM046879.1, from coordinate 187,651,371 downwards.
AGATTATCAACATAATTGATCAACCAAGAAAACCAACTGAAAACCCTTTTGTGGTACACCTTGCGATCGGCCAAGAGGAGAAAGAAGGGAGAGATTCAAGTTATGAAGATTATGAGGGATAAGGGATGTATTTATAGTCCTAAAATCCATTGTAGCCTAAATAAATAAAAGGCAAGTTTTGCCCCCCCCCCCCTCCCCCCGCGGGTGTTCCGGAACCTTCCGTCCTTCTTCCTTTTTAATCCTCTATATATTATTTAACACTCGTTAATACTTAACTTTTATTTAATTAACGATCGTTAAAGTTATATAGTTATTTAGCTCAGTTTAATTTAATAAATATAATAAATATATTTATTAAATAAATTAACTCTTTACGTATTGAGTGCAATCCCGTAATCTCGAGTTCAATACTATCACACGACTGATAAATATAAGTCCATAAACTTTCAGCTCCCACTTGGACATATTTCGAATATCGTGACTACAATGACTAGCGTCTAGTTACACATAACAATGTCTATAGTACAACTCGAGTAAGGTCTCCTGGACAAAACCTTTTAAGATTCATCATCGTTATTATTATCCTTTTATTTTTAATACAACGTTAATAAGGATATGGATCTCAGTCATTCCTTTCATTAACCATTCTGTTTCTCGTTCACAGATTCAACAAGATTACCAAAACAAATTTGGGTGTGGCCACACAAATATCTTGTCGAGCAAAACTTATGAATTTTGCAACACTTCCGAAAATAATCCTTATAGCTACCAGTTATGTTTAGCATTAGATTATTCCATAGAGATGCACTAGATTCACAACAGTTTCCTGGTATCTCAAGTCTAAGGATAACTGTTTATGTTTTACTTGATGACAAAGATCCAAAAAGTAAAAACATATAGTTAGGATAAGTCCAATATTCGATTCATCGAATATCACCCAAAATCGATCAATATACTTTCAAGTATACTCTATTGCTATTTTGATTTGTCTTAATTTAATAATATTCTCATATTATTAATCGAAAATGGACATTTAGCATAACAATTTATTCATGGATCAAAACATGTAAAATAGGATGCATTATTAAATAATAAGAATAAACGAAACCCAATCTCTATTTCATTATATAATAATGTCATAACATCCTTTATCCAAATACTAATCACATATTTATTGCATGAGTTCGTTAGCTAGTTGCAGACCTAATCGCCTTGGCATGCTTAACTACCTTTGGTCTAGGCAAAGCCTTAGTTAAAGGATCTGATACATTATCATCTGTGTGAACTTTTATTAATTTGATTTCCCGAGCTTCAACTTGTTCTCGGACGTAGTGATGTCTATGCATAAAGTATATGGCGCCTTTCATGACACCAGGGTCATTGGCGAATATTATTGCAGCAGAATTGTCACAATATATATTAATAGGTTCTTTAATTGAAGGCATCACTCCAAGATCTCCAATACACTTCCTAATCCAAACAACTTCCATTGCAACTTCCGAAGCTGCCATTTACTCAAATTGAGTAGCATGCATTGTAATCGTTGTCTGTTTCTGGCTCTTCCAGTCAACTGCTCCTTCATTGATAACAAAAACGTAACCCGTCTAAGACTTCGCATCTTCTTTGTCACATTGCCAAGACGCATCACAGAAAACTGTGACATTCAGTTATGTGTCTGGTTTCCCTCCGAATACCAAGAACATATATTTCGTACTCCTAAAATACTTTAGAATATGTTTAACAACAGTCCAGTGGAGCTTCCTTTGATTCTGTTGGTATCTACTGACCAAGTTCTGAGCAAATGCCACATCAGGCCTTGTGCATCTGACAACATACTTTATAGATCCTACAGCCGAAGCCTAAGGCACCTTCTGCATGTATGCCTCCTCTTCAGGAGTTGATGCATCCATCTCATGACTCAAATTATGCTTAACTTCCATAGGTTGAAAACCTTTCTTGGAATTATGCATATTATACTTCTTTAAAATCTTATCTATATAAGCATCTTGACTTATACCAATTAACCGTCTTTTCCTATCTTGATAGATCTTAATTCCCAGAATGTATGCAGCTTCTCCTAAATCCTTCATAGAAAAACATTTACCAAGATAATCCTTAACAACTTTAAGTCTTGGAATTTTACTACCTATGATTAATATGTCATCAACATATAGAACTAGGAATACTACATCACTCCTACTAGCTTTGCGATATACACATGGCTCATCACGATTCTGAATAAATCCAAACTTTTTTTATTTCTTCGTCAAATCTTTTATTCCATTGACGTGATGCTTGTTTTAAACCATAAATGGATCTTTGAAGTTTGCACACGTGTCCTAGATTCTCAGGATCAAACACACCCTTCTGGTTGCTGCATATAGATGTCTTCATCTAAGAGACCGTTCAAGAAGGCAGTTTTAACATCCATTTTCCATATCTCATAGTCATAGTATGTTGCTATAGCTATGCGAATCCTAATAGCTCTTAAGTCTGCTACAGGAGAAAATGTCTCCTCGTAGTCTACGCCAAAATTTTGAGTAAAACCTTTAGCTACTAAACGAGCTTTATAGGATTGTACTTTTCCGTCCATGTCGGTTTTCTTCTTGTATATCCACTTATGTCTCACTACTTTAGCATTTGGTGGTGGTTCTACAAGAATCCAAACATCATTTACTTTCATGGATTTCATTTCCTCATCCATAGCAACCATCCACTTATCCTTTTCAGGATACGTATGGCGGATTATAATTAGTAGGTTCACCAAGACCCCCTAACTCATCATCATCCTCTATATTAAGACATATATTACTATTTGGGTTTTTAATCCTTTTGGATCTACGCAGAGGAACTAATTCCGGTGGAACCGCCAGACTTTCTGGTTCTATAGGAATTGTATCGCTAGTGTTTTCAAAATGTAATGTATCTATATGACTTTCTTCAAGATCATAATTTCTCCCACTGAATTCTTGATTTACAAGACCAGATTCAAGGAAGTCTCCATACCTAGCAACAATCACTTCGTTCTCAGGTGGATAATAAAAGTTGTAACCCATAGTTCCTTAGGGTATCCTACAAAGATACATTTTTACAGATCATTGTTGGAGTTTGTCACCCGAGTCACGTTTCACATACGCCTCGCAACCCCAGACCTTTAAATAAGACAAATATGGCTTCTTGCCATGCCATAGTTCATATGGTGTCTTATCGACCTTCTTCGTGGGAACCATATTTAAAATGCGAACAACAGACTCTAAAGAATAATCCCAAAAGGATAAAGGTAAAGTTTTAAGATTAAACATAGTTGGAACCATATCCAATAATGTACGATTTCTCTTTTCGGATACACAATTTTTTTGTGGAGTATAGGGAGAAGTAAGATGCTGAACAATTCCATTCTCACTTAGATAATATAAAAACTCTTGACTTAAATATTCACCACCTCTATCAGAACGAAGCTTTTTAATCTTCTTTCCTAATTGTAGTTCTACTTCTACTTTAAACACTTTGAATGTTTCAAATGCCTCATGTTTATGCTTAAGTAAATAAACATAACCATAACGGCTATAATCATTCGTAAATGTTAAGAAGTAGATAGCACCTTTCCTTGACACATGTCTAAGTGGTCCCCACACATCAGTATGTATTAGTCCAAGTAGATCAGTAGCTCTTTCAATATTGCTATTAAAAGGTTTCTTGGTCATCTTTCCATAGATACAAGACTCGCATTTATCAAATGATTCATCATTGATATTTTCCAAAAGACCTTCACGTTGAAGCTTTTGTATACGAGTCTTCCTAATATGGGCAAGTCTAGAATGCCAAAGATAAGAAGAGTTCTTGTCAAACTTTCTCTTCTTACTCATGCTAAAGACAGATTTATTATTCTTGGATTCATTATCATGCATGTCTATTTCAAACACACCATTCACAGAAATTGCATTAAAATAGAAAATACTATCTTTCCAAACAGAAATTCCATTATTTTCAATCGTGTGAATGAATCCATTACTCAACAAACAAGAAAAGGAAATAACACCCCTAACAATTGTAGGTTCATAATGGCAATCATTTAAAATCAGTACTAAACCCGAAGGTAAAACTAAATTAAATGTTTTGATAGCTTCAACCGCTGCTTGTGCGTCATTGCCCACTTGTAGAAATTTTTCCTCATAGGATAGCTTCCTTTCCAAATTAAACCCTTACAACGTATTACAAATGTTAATACCACATCCCGTATCATATACCCAGGAATTTAATTTGTATGTTAAATTGAACAATTTAATCATAAATAAAGTACCTGAAGCTGCAGCGCTCTGCTCAGACTTCTTTATTTCTCGCAATTCTTCGAGGTAAAGAGGGCAATTCCTCTTCTAGTGACCACTTGCCTTGCAATGGTGACAAGTCTCATCCTTCTGAGATCTATTCTTCTTGACAAAGTTCTGCTTAGGTTTTGAATAAGTCGCAACTTGTTTGCCCTTATCACCCTTGCCTTTGCCTTTCTTCTTATTCGCTTACGATTTTGGCTTAACTCACTCTACCCTTTTGTATGGTTAGTACCGAAGGCGTAGCGGTAGATGCCTTGTCTTTCAACCGCTTTTCATAGTCAATGAGCATTTCATGCAAATCATTAACTGTCTTCCCCTTGTAATGCATATTATAGTTTCTAACGAAATCATTGAAGTCCTTGTTAAGGGACCTATTGATCAAGTTGATAGACATATTATGATCATAGGGTTGTCCTAGTGCAATGAGATGTTCCATATAACCCCTCATCTCCAAGTAATAGGCACTTACAGACTTTCCTGGAGCTTGCTTGCAGCTATGCAAAGCATCCGCTATGTCGTAGATCTCGACAGCTTGCGGCTTCTCAAACATAGCCTTGAGCTCATCAAGCATTCACTTAGGTGAAAATAGATCATACTCTTGTTGAAGTGGAGGAGCCATTTTTCCTAGCATTAAGCAAGCCACCTCCGAGTGCTTCTTAACATTAGCAGCGTGTTCAAGCCTTTGCGCATCAGATGCTCCTTCGGTAAGATCCTCCGGATAGGGAGTAGTCAAGATATCGATAGTACCCGCTGCTCTCAAGACAATTCTTAGCGAGCGATACCAATCATTGAAGTTTGGTCCAGTAAGTTCAGGACATTCCAAGAAAGCTTTGAATGCAGAAATTATATTGTTATCGGTGGGTTGAGCCATTTCTACATAAATAAGTTCAAATATTAGTATTTCCGATAACAAAATACTTTCAAGAAAATAAAATTACCCTGGTATAAAACCATATTATTTTACTTGACTTCTAGAACTATATTGACATATATCCATTACATCAGTTGATCTGTTAGTAATAAATGTACCCAACATAGCGGCTTGTCGAACAATTCAATTGACAAATATTTTTCAATTTCTAGATATTTAAGGGATTTACATGTTGGGGTTTATTTCGTTCCAGCAGGGTAAAGATAATTAACAGCCTAACTACGTACCAATGAATGGTTACCGGATATCACTTGAAGTCGTGTAAGCACTTTCTAAAGAAGATTATTCGACCCTATGTCTGGGTTAACACGAATACCTCCTTGGGATAAAAGCAAGTGTTTGTTCTTGTTTTAGGCACAAATCAAGAACCCTGCGCGTTTATGTGTTTATGTTTTTGAATTTTTCATCATGCAAATATGATCACTATTTATAGTGATCCCATTCCTAAGAATGTAACTCATGGTCAATGGAATAATGAGTATTAATCGGCCAATTAATCTCATTATTTCCAACATGACTACATAGTGGTTACATGACTAGAATAATGGTCATTAAGTCAATCTTAAACCCCTTATGAAACAGTCAAAGAGGTTACAAAGATAACCCACCAACTGCTGACTTAGCCGCTGACAAGGCACAACCTAGCAACTAAAAAGGCACACCTTGGCCGCTGACAAGGCAAAGCCTAGCCGCTGACAAGGTAAAGCCTTTCCGCTGACACAAGCATCATCAGTAAATCACTATATTGAGTCTAGGGTGGTCAGGGACTTAATGAGTGTACACTCCGTACCTCCAAACCCATTTACAAGTATGACCATATCCCACAATTATACTAAATTTCCAACAATCCTCCCCAATTTAGTACTATTCCTTTTGCATGAAAATCAACTTTAACAAAACCAGTGCATAAATGAAAATATCCTGAGGATTGAATTTCCATCTTAGTACATCACTTCAAATATTCGAGAATTAGGGTGTTCTAAGAATTGAACCTTTCAACTTCTTTGAATACCTGTAGATAAAATACACACAAGTTTTCAAACACTTAAAACGCTCCTGACACCATACAAGCCATGTGTCCATATCCACTTCATAAATGTTGTAAGAGCCAAAGTCCATGCTCCTTGAGGCGGCGAAACCTCAACATTTACATAGGTGGTTCCTCTTTAGTTCATGCCCCTTCTTAAGCACTTTTTCAAAGAAACTAACCATTAATAAGTTTATAACTTCATCCTCCTTTCAGCATGTACAAGCACATCTTTGGGATGATATGTAAAACATGTGCTTCAGTCATCTAAATGTTCAGCTTTCCACATTGAACTCAACTCCCAAGTTTTAGGGGGGAGTTGGATGTCCTAGCATTCAGTGACTAGTTTGGACTTTAAACCCATCCCTATAGCAGACTTTATAACCAAGTCTCTAGCCAATTCATTCGTCAAGTGATCAACTAAGTTTTGTTGAGACCTTACAAACTCTATTGAAATCACCCCATTCATGATTAACTCACGAATCATGTTATGTCTAACACCTAAGTGTCTAGACTTACCATTGTACATTTGGCTATAAGCCTTAGCCAATGTAGTTTCAATATCACAACGAATAGATATGGGTGCCATAGGTTTGACCCATAATGGAATCTCAAGAAGCAAGTTTCTCAACCATTCAGCCTCTTTACCAGCACCTGCTAGAGCCACAAACTTACATTCCATTATTGAACCAGTAATGTAAGTTTGTTTCTTGGATGCCCAAGAAATTGCACCACCAACAAGAAGGAATACCCAGCCACTTGTGGATGAATTATTCTCAGTATTGCTGATCCAACTTGCATCAGTGTAACCTTCCAACACTGAAGGATATCCAGTATATGACAAATAATAATCCATTGTTCCTTTTAAATACTTTAGTACCCTCTGAATTGCTTGCCAATGCCGAGTACTAGAATTACTAGTGTACCTACTCAGTTTACCCACAACAAATGCAATGTCAGGCCTAGTACTAGTCATGACATACATAAAAACAACCAATCACCCTCGAATACTCAAGCTGGGAGACAACCTTTCCATTGTTAGGCATCAGTGTTGTACCCATATTAATTCGCTTCACCATGATAGATTTATTGAATTAAAGAAGAAAAGAGATGATTTCTAGAGAGATAAAGTAGAGAGAGAGATGATTAACTATGTGATATTAGATTAAAAAAATGATATCACCAACCCTCCTAACATGCTAGAAGGGTGCTTATATAGTCCACCCACATGCAGGCTATCTATTGGACTATATTTGTTTTTGGGCCGGGCTTGAATAAATGCTTAGTACCTTGAAAGAGGCCTTTTAAGCTAGCCATCAATCATGTAATGTCACGACTATTTTAACAAACTATTACAACGTTCTAATAAATGTTACAATATAAAACTATGACCGAACATTCTTGTTTGACTCAACATTTTGAGGCTAACAATCTCCCCCAATGTAAGGTCATTCCTCTTCAAGATTTGGAGTTCAATGGAGATTACGAATTTCGTCATAAATGAATCTTGAACGTGTAATAGGAGTCTTGTTCCTTCATGCTGTGATCTTTGAGCCTTTGTCATTGTCTTTCGACTTTGTCTTTTATCTTGAGATCTTAAAATTATCCTTGACTTGTCTTTGCGATCTTGTGATCTTATGTCTTCATCCACATGCTCATACTTCACATCATCTTGAAAGCTTGCTAACAATCTCTTTTGGATAGAGGTCATTCATCTACATTAATTGTTAAAGAAGATTTTGATCATCATAGTTGCGGAAGTCTTTATCTTTCTTGATTGTTGAATGTCTTTGGGCATGAGATGTGGTTGTGAATCTTTGACTTTGCTGAGTACACCGTAACGCCACCTTCTTGAGGCAAAACATAGACACGGACTGAATGGCTTTGACATTCATCCTAAATTGGTAACATTTTACCTCCGGTCGGTGAAGACCGTTACACGATATTAAATACCGTACTTGTGATTAGGTAGATTCAATTAAGAATCTCCTTGACAGGGTTTCGCGGCAGTACTAGCCGTTCTCTTTACTCGACCGTCTCAAAGAAAGACTGCGAACATAAAGAGTGAATCAACTGGATTGACATCCGCTTGATTAAATTCTTCAATTCAAATTCCTGGAACAAGTTTGATTCATTAAGAATCTTACCATTGTTTCTTTCCAGTTGACACAAGTTTGATTCATAAGAATCTCGCAAGTTACCTACCGTAGTGCTGTTTAATGTTGACGCTAGATGGATTTCCATTCGTCACTGTGGATATTAAATATCACTCTGAATGTTCTGGCAAGACCATAAAGATATTGTGTAAAAACCTGAAACGAGTTTGAATCGATAAAGAAACAAATCACTGTTTCTTTTCAGTTTTACATATGTTCGATTCGTAAAGAATCTTACACATGACCTACCGCATTGCTGTTTATGTTAACACTGGAAGGATTTACAGTCATCATTGTGAATACTAGGTAGTATCACTCTGAGTGTTCTAGCAATATCGCAAGGATATAGCGTAGGACTCTCTTAATCTTCATCCGTTTGTCCTAACGAGATTTGATTGATCTCTTGGTTCTAGACTCTATTTGTGCACATTTAGTGGTCGGAGGCTGGAGCAGATGGCACCTATTCAATATCAACTATCTCGGAGTGAGAAAGTAAATAGAAGTCGTGTTGATCTCTGTGACAATAAAAAAAACTTCTTTCGAGAGAAGCCTGAGTCAGCTGGGGAGGGGTTGTACATTATATCACTGGGTCCATGATGCGTTGTCTTCATGATGTGTTGACCCAGTTTCTGCCTAAGTTGTATGGAGGGCTAAGTTCTTTACACCCTTTATCCTTACATTTGTTTTTCATTCTTCAACCCCTTCAATGCTTTTCAAGACATCATTACTAGCACCTTGTTGTGATTGTTCCAGTGCTAGCATCAGTACTTAGTCTGCATTCAACTTCGTTCACATTCTACTACATCTTTCCTAAGGAATTCTAATAATCTATTGGAATGTCCCTGGGAAGATCCTTCTGGTTCTGGTTGGATCATAGGACTTCAACCTAACCACCCCTTTGACACCAATAACGTCGTGATTTAAAGATGTTGTGGTTATTTGATCGTAACCATAAGTGCTTGAGTCTTCATATCACATTTTAATCACATTTTCTCCCCTATCTCTAATATATAAAATCGTTTGATATTAGAGATACCAAAGTTGATTAAAATATATTGTGAAAAAATAGTCTTGAAAAACTTTCGGGAGAAATATGTGTCAAACTTAGCATGAATTTAGAACGCTCCCCCTCAAAAATTGATCCAATTGAATTGTCATTGTGAGGATATGATCCACATTTCGCTTTTTTGAGGATGGGAGTTGTTGAACACACAATTTTTGAAAGATTTTGAATAATCATTGAGAAATTCTTGAAAAAAAATTGTGTTCAACGCTTTTTGAAAAACTCTATTTCTTTTTGGCGAAAAAGTTTTTCTAAAGCATAAACTTGAGTTCATAAACTTTGAATGTCTTGACAAATCCACTCAAGTGTAAGAAGATTCCTCTTCTTTTGCTGCGGGTAAGGGTATTAAAGCGTACACTCCCCCGTGAATATAGATCCGGGTTGCAATCTGAAAGTGATTACAAGCCATTGTGTTGAGCTCAAAACATTGAATGTTTTGTGACAAGCTCAACCCAAGATAGATTGCTCTACCCGTTGTAGGAAAAAATATCCAAAATTGACAGTTTTCTTTATTAAAAGTAGAAATGACATGTTTTGAAAAAATATTTACAACTTTCATTCGAGCTTTATGTACACACCCGTGTCGTTATTGAGCGACATTTCTAGGCACGTCCATATTATCGATACTGAAAGACATGTCGAGAAGAATATTTTTGGATTATCAAAGATTTTTTAATTTTGTATTTTCTTTTTCACTAATATTTACAAGTAGATGTTTGATAGATGAATCAAGCAGGCTTCTTTGCCAGAATCTCCAGTTCTGCTGGAGTCAAACATCTCATACGAATTTGCCTAACTAGATACGTAAACCTCTCTTTCGAAATAGCTTTTGTAAACAAGTCAACTAATTGGTAATCAGTTCCGACAAAGTATAGTTCAACGATACCCCTTTCAACTTGTTCCTTAATGAAGTGATATCTGACATCAATGTGCTTCGTGCGGGAATGTTGTACAGGATTGCAGGAGATGGCTATGGTGGACTTTGAGTCACAATACATAGGTACTTTATCAAAGTGGAAGCGATAATCCGTGAGTTGTGTTCTCATCCAAAGAACTTGAGCACAACACGCAGATAGAGACACATACTCCTCTTCGGCTGATGACAGTGACGTACAATCCTGCTTCTTGGAAGACCATCCCACGAGCTTATCTTGACCTAGAAATTGTGCACCACCAGAAGTACTTTTTCGTATATCAAGACACCCTGCATGATCAGAATCTGAATAGGCCGTTAGAAAGAAACCGGTTTCCCTCGGATACCGGAGTCCCATTTGAATGGTATTCTTAAGGTACCGAAAGACTTGTTTAACCTCCTTGAGGTGATTTTCAGTGGGTCGTGCTTGATATCGTGCACAATAACAGGTAGCATGTGATATATCTGGTCGGCTTGCTGTTAAGTACATGAGGGAGCCGATCATGAAACGATATCTCGTTTGATCTATGGCATCTCTCTCGAAATTAGCATCTAGGGATGTGGTTGATAATGGTGTCCCAACGGGGTCACATGAGGTCATACCATGCTTTTTGATTATCTCTTGACAATACATAGCATGGTTGATAAAAATACCACTTGGGATTGATGAACTTGAATTCCTAGAAAGAATTTTAGTTCGCCATCATTGACATTTCAAATTTGCTGTGCATTACTTTTCAAAACATTTTGAAAGTTTTGGGTTTGTAGACCCAAAAATAATGTCATCAACATAAATCTACACAAGAAAATTGTCATCCCCATATTTATAAGTGAACAAAGTTAGATCAATGGAACCTTTTGAGAAACCTTTGGAGACCAGAAATTTCGATAGCTCGTCGTACCACGCCCTTGGAGCTTGCTTGAGTCCGTAAAGTGCTTTATGGAGACGATACACCTTGTCAGGATAATGAGGATTGACGAATCCTTCCGGTTGTGTGACATAGACTTCTTCCTTCAAAGGACAGTTAAGAAACGTCGTCTTTATATCCATTTGATAAACGATGAATCCCTTATGTGCAACATAAGCAAGGAAAATCCTGACTGCTTCCATATGAGCTACTGGTGCAAATGATTCTTCAAAATCAATACCCTCTTTCTGGCCATACCCTTTAGCCACTAGCCTAGATTTATTCTTGATGATTGTGTTCTCTTCATCCATCTTGTTTTTCCAGATCCATCAAAGATTTAAAGGTATTACATCGAATGGTCTGTCAACAAGTTCCCAGACATTAAGTTTTTCAAAATTTTGAAGTTCATCCGTCATCGATTCAATCCAAGTGTGATTTGCCAAGGCTTCTTTGATATTTGTTGGTTCAGCTGTACTCACGACGAGTGCAAACATACAAACATCACCATTGGTTTCAAGCTGTCGTCTTGTACGAACGGGCTGTGAAGGGTTTCCAATTACTTGAACCAAAGGATGATCTCGGTTCCAGTGATGTGTTAAAGGATGTCGTTGATAGAACGATGCATATTTGATGGATCAACATGGTGAGTAGAAGACTCTCTAGTTTCGTGTACCGGTGTACGTAATGGGTTGATAAATTCGTCTTCGTCATTTAATGCATTGTCTGCTTGATTTGTGTTCTCTGGAGAAATGATAGTAGTTGTTGATGTTGTAGGAGCGGTTGTTAATATGATATTCTGAGGAGATAAATCTGCAGCAACCCGTGTTGAAGTAGATAAAGTTGTATCCTTTTGTTGACGATGATCGGTATCATCATTCTTATCATGAGTAACAGCGGAAGACTTCGATACAACATGTTTCTCCCTCGTGAAATTATCATCATACATTGGTCCATATTACATTTCCAATTCTCCAGTTGTCGTGTTGACTGTCATATCTGCTCTTGGAACATTTCCTTGAACCAGCTTTGAACTTGACGGTTCATTGCTATGGTCTTGAGTTCCGAGTTCCGTGCGGTTGTGAACATAAGTCGTATGTGGTTGTGGGTCGGGACTTAAACTGTTTTGTTCAAGTGCTATTTCTTGTAATTCATTAAATCGGATATGAATAGTCTCGACTATCAATTTTGTTCTCTTGTTGTAAACTCTATATCCCTTAGACTGAATTGCATATCCCACTAGAATACATGCATCACCTTTCTCTTTCATCTTATCCAAATTTTAACCATCTCGAATAATATAACAAGTACATCAAAAAACGTGAAGGTGTTTGAGTGAAGGTTTTCGATCATGAATTATGTGATATGGTGTCTTTTCGTGTCTTGGGATAATTAAGGATCGATTTTTGTATAGCATGCGGTTGACACGGCTTCGGCCCAAAAGAATAGTGGATGTTTTGAAGCGGATAATAATGTTCGAGCAGCCTCAACTAAAGTACGGTTTCGTCTTTCAACAACGCCGTTTTGTTCGGGTGTTCGAGAAATAGATGTTTCATGTTCAATTCCTTCAGCTTCAAAATAATTCCTCAGAGTTGAATTCAAAAATTCTGTTCCTCTGTCAGTACGTACCACTTTTACTTGAGCTTGAAGACCACGTTGTATCAGTTTAAGGAAGCTGATGAGAACTATGGGTGTTTCATCCTTGGACCTTAAGAAGTGAGTCCATGTGTACCTTGAGTAATCATCGACAATTCCATAATGTATTTCTGCCCATTGATACTTTGAACACGCATGGGACCACACAAATCTATATGAAGAAGATCTAACCGTACTTTAGAGCTTGGAGTAGTCTTTGTCTTGAAGCTACTCCGTTTAGCTTTACAAAGCTCACAAGAAGACAAAGATGATCTTTGATGAATTTCAAGCTTGGAAGGCCTCTCACAATATCTTTCTTGGAAAGCAAGTTGATGGTATCAAAATTAAGATGAGATAGACGTTGATGCCATAACCATGCCTGAGTAGTTGAAGCTTTAGCCATGAAGCAAATTGGAGTTGTAGAAGTTGTGTCTTGAAGTAAAATAGTGTAGAGGTCAGTACCCCGTGAACCGGTAAGTAAGTCATTCCCAACATCATCACGAACAAAACATGTCTTCTTTCTGAAAGCAACCTCTAAATCTGCATCCCATAATTGACCAACCGAGAAAAGATTGTGATTGAGCCCTTCGACGTAGTATACCCTTTTTATCGTTATATTTCCCTGAACCAAATCTCCGTATCCTAGGATCGGTGTAAATTGATCATTACCGAATCGGACCGTGATGCGGAATATTTGTACACTTTTGTTTTAGGAAAAACAAAGCGACAAAAGCGGGTAAGTATTAAGTATCACGTTTCGTGAAAAACGCGAATACTCGTCGTTGAGTTCGTTCTCGAGGAGGTATGGTGTTTGAGCCAATATAAATTACGTTATTTAATCGAGTGATTACGCTTTTGGGAAGAAAGAAAGGAAAGAAAACGGAAGGCGGATTACGCTAAAAACAACGTACGACGTAAAACGTAAAACGCAACGAAATTCGACGAAATTAAAAAATTTGAAAACTTAACTAAAAATAAGCTTTATTAAACTTAAAAAAATATATATAAAAACTAAATTTTTTATTATAAAAATGGGTTTAAAAAAATCGAAATAACAAAAGCATACGAAAATAATAACTAACGTAAAAACGCGACACTTACGAAATTTATTGAATTTAAAACCTAAAAATGCAAATTTAATTTTTCCTAAGTCCTAACTAATAAAAGAAAATTTTCAGAAAAAGAATCATATTTTTTTGACTTTTAAATATTATTTTATGAATTAATCGAGATTAAAAATAATTAAATGCTTTAAAAATAATAAATGATCTTTACAAAATCTGAAAATTCTATAAAACAATATTAAATACTAATCTAAGTCCATGAAAAATAAAAATCTGAAAAGAAAAGCCACAAATAAGCTTGATACAAGCTTATACGGCGGTTTAGCTTAAAGTAAAACGAATAAAACAAAAAAGTATAAGAAAATAACAAAAGGAAAAGAAAACAAAAGAGTTCAGAAGAGCAGATGGTTAGTGTGTTGGGCTGTTGAGCAGCAGGTCACAAGTTCGAGCCCCACAGTGGCCCTTTCTTTGCTTTTTATTTTATTACAACTTATACACTAAATAAAATAAAGTATTAAATAAAAATGACAGAATGTATAATCGAAATGTGCAAAGAGCACAGATGGTTGGACAGTGGGGTTCGACGTCTGGTTTGTGGCTGTGTCAGGGGTTCAAATCCTGCAGTTCTCACTTTTTTTAGCTATATTTACTAGAATCCAAAACTTACTATACTACAATGATCCTTTAACAGCAAAATCAGCAAGTAAAGCTCAGTTGACAGCATTATTAGTAGGTAAAGTTCAACAAATCAAGGCAAGTTTATTTTAGTATTCAAATGGGCTAAAGACCAATTAACCAAATGAGCAACAATTGAAATAGCAGTCCTATATCAAATGGCTATAAACTCTTAAGGAGAAAAGCTAGCTGAAGCATAATAATCATTCAAACTAATAAAACTTAATGCAAAAAGACACCACAGCTTGTGACAGTTGCGACAGCAGCTAAACCAAAGGTAACAAAGGTTTCGACAGAGAAATCTCAACAGTAAATGCTTATTGACAGCATGATTTTTACAGCATCTACTACAGCCCACCTAGACACATCAACAACAACAACAAAGATGGTTTATCAACGGGTTGCTACTACCCGTTTAAAAACACCAAATGACTAATACCAAATAACACAATAACAGCCCGCCTCAAATCTATGCGCAGATATAAAAAGAGGGCAGCAAGCACTTAATTCATTTTTAAGCTTTTGTTATCTTTAGGTGTGTTGTTGGATTCTTAGTTTTATACTAGATACACATGCACTTAACACCACACCCAAAACATACACAATCCAAAAACACTTACAAATCACGCCATAATCATAGGTTATGTGCAGAGAATTACACCACAAAAATATTTATCATAGAAACTTCAATGTTCTCTATGGCAAGCACTTTTTTTCTACTCTTGGTTTCTTTGTTTGGTTTGATACTCAGGGAACACAAAACAATCGAAAACACAAATGCACAAAAGCTCAACAAATCAAGCTAAAACTATAGCTTATGTGCACACAGTTAACACACACAAGCAGGCACACTATTTTTTTTTGGTTATGGTGTAATTGGTTTGAGTTGCTGTGGAAAAGTGGCCACCTTTTCAAGCGAGAATAAACACAAGTGGCACACAGAATTCACAAACCACAAACCAAAGTCTCAAATTAATCTAATTTACGCCACTGTTTGGCTATTCACAGTTAACAAAAGCAAACACCTTTTTCGTTGTTTTCTTTCGATGACTTTTATAATCTGTTGGTTTGGGGTACACATGACACAAGCATGTTTCAACAATCCCAAACTCAACCCGTATACGACAGATTACGCCACAAAAGCTAATTATCACAGAAAATCAATATGCTCACTCTTTTCACTTTGATTATTTCTATGTTTGGTTTTCGAGGCAGCGAATGGCCAAAGTTGCGCACAAGTGTACAAAAAGATCAACTAGACATCATACTACTCAAATACATAGTTAATAGCTGAAAATAACTCAATCAACAAAAAGAATAAGAAAACTAGCAATCCTACTTTTCTAGTGACAGATTTTAGACCAAAAGCTTTTCACAACTGATTTTAAAACCCAAATCCAAACACCCTTTTAGAAACAGAAAAATGAAAATTAAATAAGAGATTATATTCTAACATGCACCAAAGTCATTCAAACCTGCTCTAACATGATTTCAATCAACAAGCATACAATATCATTCATTTGTCTACCATCCTAATAGCTTTGATCACAAATCATCATAACACAAAAGTTTCCAAACCAGTATAGAGGGTTTAAAGTTTTTACCTAGTGAGCTTACATCCAAGCTTCACAAAGGCCAGCTTAAGCCTTCTCCATCAAGCAGGGGCTTGAGCTTATGGAATTTGAATAGAAGTTGTTGGTATGGCAAGATGATGATGATGATGGACTTGAAAAACCACAATCATCCAATATGCATAATTTGTATACCTGTTAAAACCAACAAGGAAAAAGAGAAAGAGTGACCTGGATGACAACTTATAAGATTATAAGCCTGGCTTATTGATTAAGCTAGCTTATTCCTTATAAGCTTGTAAAGAAAATGAATTTTTTTCTTTAAAATGAAAATCTTTCAAACCAATGGAACCAAACAGAAACTTGAAGCACTTCTTGACAAAAGATTATCAAAACAAGTAAACCAATTTTTAGTATCCACTTTCACTTCAATTCAAAACTGGTTTCAAGATTTATCAACTTTTCCCAAAAATTTCCAAAACAGATTTTTTATGAAAACTTTCTTGTAAACTAAAGACTTTTTAAAACTCAACTAATTTCTTAACAATGAACATAAGTAAACTTAATAAAACATAAACTTGGAACTCAGATTGTGCAAAATATTAAGTTCTTCATTTTCAGTACTAAAAATTAAAATCTTACAAAATCTGGAACAAAAAGAAAAATAAAATACCTAATGCCTTATATAATAGCTACAGGAAAATACTAGAAGCAAAAGAAAAACCTAACCCTAATGCATACGAATTCCACAAATGCCCTTATGTTAGAATCTTCAAACTTGGTCAATGTTGCTGCTTGTGACTTGCCAGGAAGACATGTGATGAGCCAGCTGTATACTTTGATCTTGACCATCCAAATAAACGTATGGGAGAAGGGTTGATTCACAGCTGTTGATTTTCTGTCAAGGTTTTGTTTGGAGGTGCAGGGGGACACATGGGGGGAGACCAAGGATGTATGTAGACATCTTTTGGGTGTGGGAAAGGGTTAAGGGTTATGTTAATTAAAGTTCTGAATAAATTGAGAGATTAATTTTGGGTAATTTGTTACTACCCAATTAGGGTTCATAGTGGTGGTTTTGGGGGTTTGATTAGCACAGGGAAAGTTTCCCACCCAAATAAATTAGAAAAGACGTGTTTACAAAAAAAATAATATATTAACTTGTGGTTAATGGGGTGACGTGGGGATTTGGGTGTTGGGCTGGGTCGGTTTAAATGGGTGGGTTGGTCGGGTTGGTATGGGTATGGTGGGTTTGGGTTATGTATTTGGCATATATGCCCCCTAGACTTCCCAAAAACCTTCAAATCAAGTTTCATCAGCTTCTTTCTCCTTTCCATTTGTAACAAGTTTAGCAATCTTGTCTATTTGGGCACAAGCAATTTTGCAACTTTAGCATAAGGGCTTCTTTTGTAAGTTGACCAATTATCAAGGGCTGTTTTTGTAATTTCTTGAAACTTTAAGGACCAAACTTGTATAGTTGACTTTTAGGAGGACTAAAAGTGACAAGTCTTCAAACTTCAAGGGTATTTTTGCAAAATCAAAACTCGGTTCCGGTTCATTGTGCGGCTTCGTTTCCCGTGTTTGTTTTTGCATTGATCTTGTGATCTTTTTGTCATTTTCTCGATATCCATACCTAAAACATACAACAAACGAATACGAGCACATTTCATGGTATTTTATGATATAATTAAGCGTTTTAAGCCCGATTTAGACGATGAGTCTATATATAAAAGCGGTCTCATCACTCCCCCATACTAAACCATTGCCGTGCCCTCACGCAATGCTAGAATAAAATATCTTAGCATCTCCAAAATTCATTTTTATGGACATTTATTGAAACGTAAACTTAAACAAACTACTACACGTGTTTTAGACATAATATATTGTTTTCATCAAGATTAAATGACTTTTAGGATCATAGAATAAGAACACGTGAATGCCTCGTAGAGATAAGTTCGTCATCCTCGATTTTCACTTGATTCCATGCTAAGCGTGAAACGAGATCATTGTCATTATAAGTTAGCAACACAATCATTACTCATGAATGTTAATTACGTACTTAGACTCCCTTATTCCTAATTGGTATCTCTTTATTTTATTTTGTCTTAATGATCACGAGGATACATCATTGACTTATGCGTGAGTAGAGATTAGGTCCAAAAATAGAGTCTTAACGGTGTAACCTAAATCATTAAATTAATAATTCATCCTAATAGACAACGATGTCAAAAAATTAAGTCAACAAAAAGGATCGATAAACACGGTTTTAGAACGGTTTTGAACATGAGACTTATTACCATGACTTTTATTATCCGCCTCATCATCGATGGTTTTATTATCTTGGTTTACCTCCATCTTTTATTCAACTTCGCCATGAAGCTTTTAATATGACTTTGGTCTTGTCCTTGTCTTTTATTATACGCCATCATCGGTGGTTTTATTATGACTTGACTGTTGGGTCAAAAAGTTGATGTGGCAGAAACTCAAAAATGAAGAAAACATGAAGATATTGTCTAAGCGTTGTCAAGAGAAATCAAAGCGTTTACAAGAGCAAACTAAGCGTTGATGGCTCAAGCATTGTCATGTGCAATCCAAGCATTGTCACATGCAATCCAAGCATTGACAGAAACGTAGACAAAGAAGCCTATGGAAGCTTCTATTTAGATAAACATGTAGGATATATTTTGTATATGTTATTTAAATAGAAGATTCACATGTTTTATTTATTCTTATCTCTTGTAAAGCCCTAATCCTTACACTATAAAAGGAACCAAGGGTTATTAGGTTTTTTATATAAGTTCATTCACAATGTAAACCTAAAAGCGTGTGTCGACTAGACGTGGGATTCAATGTATACACGTCTAGTGATTGTTGATTATTAATATAATTAGCAATCCATTTGTTTTTATTCATGTTCTTTGTGTGCAAACACCTTGTTAATGTGTCATGTTCTAATTCTGCTTTGATTATCTAATCATATGAACATGATGCATTCCTAGTAGCTTAAAGATCCGGAAACCAAGGTTTCCACAATTGGTATCAGAGCCTCGTGGCTCGTGATGCTAGGACCAACAAGGTGTTCGTGTATCGTGAAGAAGAAGAAAAATCCGTCTAGGGTTTTTCTAGACGTTTTTGTGTGCGCATCAGTATTCAAAAGGTCATAACTTTTTATTGGACCATTGGATCGTCACGAAATTTCTTGTGTGTATTATATACACATATATCTAGACATCCACTGGAGGGATTGTCAAGTTTTATCCCCAAGAAAATGTTATTAAGCGTCAAAGTCAGCAGCAGGATGAATGCAGTTTTCTGTGAACAGCCATATTCAAAACACATTTTCTCCTTCGTTAACCGTTGGATCTTCGTGATTTTTTAACTGTAGATTCTTGGCACTTGTATCTAGAATCTAACCGAAGGGATTTTCGATCTGATGTTTTATCAGAAGGATATTTGAGGTCGAAGTTGGCTGCAAAGAAGGTACAAATTTTTCTGATTTTACAAAGAATAATGATTTAGGGTTTCTCAAAACCCTAGATTGTTTCTATACCAGAAAAAGGGATGTTTGCATCATGATTGTGGTTATAAAAGCAGCAAGCAAAGGGATTTTAAATAAACCCTAGATCATTTTATGATCAAGCTGTGATGTCACATGAATATAGTATGGAAAAGATATGGAATCTGAAGATCATGTGTTCGTCAGACATGCAGCTTAAAATTTTCACGCATGATGGTATATTAAAAGTTCACGTGATGTATTCAAAGAGAATTGCTTGTTCACGTTTGAGTACTGGTCACGTAACTGAAGAAGAAAAAGATGTGTGCAAGTTAATATTCTCCTGTTATGTGATTTCACGTGGGTCTTTATTTTTGGATGTGATCTATGCTGCGAATATTATGGAATTAGCTGCGTGATTTGTGACTATTGAAGATAGACGTGTAATCAGTTTTGGAAACAATGTTAATCCCTGCTTTGTAGGGATTGGGTTGGTTATATACACGTTTCAAAAATATTGTGGCTGCCTTACAAAAAATATGGAATAAAATGTGAAACCTATTTTATAGGGATTACATTTATATTGCATATAATTGTGATACAGTTTATTTTGTTTGGACTAGATATTTTGGGTTTTCTAAAAGTGATTTATTACTTTTAGATAAAGCCATTGCTAAAGATCGTAGCCACAAGTGATGTTAGAACAAGAGAAAACAGTCGACGCTGACAAAGTATAGATTGACGCTGACAAGAAATAAGTTAACGCTGACAGGATAGCGTTGACATGAGTTGCCGATAAATGAGAATCCAAACGCTGATAAGTATTGTCCGATATCGGACAATACATCTGATAGAGATCTTTGATAAGAAAGGATGTTGGACAACAAAAGAATAGCTGCTGTTTGAGAAAATTGGTACGTTTTTAGCATACAAAAAGGAGGAATTTACACACGAAGGTACATGGAATCTCCGTTCTCATTTAGAATATCAAGTTGTGTTATCCCATATATTTAGATGATTAGAGATAGAAAATAGATGAAAAGAGATGGATTCCTAGAGAGAGAAAGTAGTAAGAGAAAGTAGAGAGAAGGGGAGGATTAACTTGTAGAATATTAGATTAAAGGAAAGAATGAAATGAACAACCTACCCTCCTAACATGCTAGGAGGGTATTATATATAGTCCACCCACATGCGGGCTTTAATGGACTATAAATTGGGTCGGGCTTGTCTTTTGGACTTTAATTAGTTTAAATCCAAGCCCGTAAACCACGACTAATTAACTAACTATTAAAACGTTCTAATTAATGTTACAATAATAACCTATGACCGAGCATTCTTGTTTGACTCAATATTTTGAGGCTAACAATCTCCCCCAATGTGAGGTCATTCCTCTTTGATATTTGGAGTCCAATGGAGATTAATGAGTTTCGTCATATATGAGTCTTGAACGTGTAACAGTAGTTTTGTTCCTTCATGCTGTGATCTTTGAGCCTTTATCATTGTCTTTCGACTTAGTCTTTTAATCTAGAGATCTTCAAATCATTCTTAACTTGTCTTTGCCATCTTGCAATCTTGTGTCTTTATCCACATGCTCACACTTTTAATTGCTGAATAAGTCTTTGGGCATGAATATGTGGTTTTGAATCTTTGACTTTGCTGAGTACACCGTGAGGCCACCTTCTCGAGACAAAACATAGAGACGGACTGAATGGCTTTGACATTCGTCCTAAATCGGTAGCGTTTTACCTCCGGTCGGTGAAGACCGTTTATACGATATTAAATATCGTACCTGTGGTTAGGTAGATTCAATTAAGAATCTCCTTGACAGGGTTTCGCGGCTATACTAGCCGTTCTCTTTACTCGACCGTTTTAAAGCAAGACTGCGAACATAAAGAGTGAATCAGTTGGATAAATATCCGCTTGATTAAAGTCGTCAATTCAAATTTCCTGGAACAAGTTTGATTCATTAAGAATCTTACCATTGTTGCTTTCCAGTTGACACAAGTTTGATTCATAAGAATCTCACAAGTCACCTACCGTAGCGCTGTTTGATGTTGACGCTAGAAGGATTTCCATTCGTCACTGTGAGTATTAATGAATATCACTCTGAATGTTCTGGCAAGACCATAAAGATATTGCGTAGAAACCTGAAACGAGTTTGAATCAATTCAGAATCAAACCACTATTGCTTTTCAGTTTTACATATGTTCAATTCAAAAAGAATCTTACACATGACCTACCGCAGTGCTGTTTGATATTAACACTAGAAGGATTTCCACTCATCATTGTGAATACTAAGTAGTATCACTCTGAGTGTTCTAGCAATATCACAAGGATATAGCGTAGGACTCTTTTGATCTTCATCCGTGTGTCCTAACGAGATTTGATTGATCTCTTGGCTCTAGACTCGATTTGTGCACTTTTGGTAGTCAGAGGCTGGAGCAGATGCCACCTATTCAATATCAACTATCTCAGAGTGAGACAGTCAATAGAAGTCGTGTTGATCTCCGTGACAATAAAACAAACTTCTTTTGAGAGAAGCCTGAGTAGCTAGGAAAGGGTTGTGCTTCACATCACTGGGTCCATGATGAGTTGTCTTCATGATGTGTTGACCCGGTTTCTGCCTAAGTTGTATGGAGGGCTTCTTTCTTTACACCCTTTATCCTTACATTTCTTTTTCATTCTTCAACCCCTTCAATGCTTACCAAGACATCATTAATAGCACCTTGTTGTGATTGTTCCAGTGCTATCATCAGTACTTAGTCGGCATTCAGCTACGTTCACATTCTACTCCATCCTTCCTAAGGACTTCTCATAATCTATTGGATTGTCCTTGGGAAGATCCCTCCGGTTCTGGTTGGATCATAGGACTTAAACCTAACCACCCATTTGACACCAATAACGTCGTGAATTAAAGATGTTGTGGGTTTTTTGATCGTAACCATGAGTGCTTGAGTCTTTAGATCACATTTTAATCAAATTTTCTCCCCTATCTCTAATATATAAAATATTTTGATATTAGAGATACCAAATTTGATTAAAATATATTTTGAAAAATAGTCTTGAAAATCTGCGGGAGAAACATGTGACAAGCTTAGCATGAATTTTGGAACGCTCCCCCTTAAAAATTGATCCAGTATAATTGTCATTACGAGGATTTGATCCACATTAAACTTTTGAGGATAGGAGTTGTTGAACACACAATTTTTGAAAGATTTTGAATATCATTGAGAAATTCTTGAAAAAATTGTGTTCAACGCTTTTTGAAAAATCAATTCTTTTTTAGGAAAAGGTTTTTCTAAAGCATAAACTTGAGTTCATAGACTTTGAATGTCTTGACGAATCCACTCAAGTGTAAGAAGATTTAACTTCTTTTGCTAAGGATAAGAGTACAAAATCGTACACTCCCCCGTGAATTTAGCTCCGGGTTGCAATCTGAAAGTGATTACAAGCCATTGTGTTCAGCTTAAAACGTGGAATGTTTTGTGACAAGCTCAACCCAAGATAGATTTCTCTACCCGTTTTTGGAAATATTGTCCAAAATAGACAATTTCCTTTAAAAAAATAGAAATGACATGTTTTGAAAGATATTTACAACTTTCATTCGAGCTTTATGTACATACCCGTTAATAAGTGTGAAAACACTTATCCTTTTACCACTTATTTCCAATAATAACAGGACCAAAACGTGTGATTTATGTCGTAAAAGTCGGAATTATTCGAGGTTTGTGTTTTTATTGTGTTTTAGGACCAAAATATGAAAAAGGAAGAAAACACGGGTTTTCACGGGCTTTTATCGAAGAAAACGGGAAAAGACGAACTCAAAAGATCAAGAGTGCAAAAAGAACGAAAGTCCAAGGCCTACTCTGAAGATTTATCGAAGAAAAAGTCTAAAGACGGAAGTTTAACGAAGTCGAAGAACTTAAGTCTAATAGAAGAAGAAAATTAAAAGACAAGTTCAAATCCCGAGACAACAAACACAAAGAATTAAAGTCGAGTCGAGAAAACGTTAAGAAAGCAAGAAAGAAGATGCAACGCATGCACTCCTTCCACCTTCCCTATAAATACCCTCCTAATAGTCATTAGGAGGGTAGTTAGTGGTTAGATAGTTTTTTAGCTAGTTTCACTTTTTCTTTTTTCTAGTTTTAGAGAGAGAAAGTCTTAAACTTTCTCTCACTAAGTTTCGTCTTTTTCTTTTAATCTTTCAAGATTTAACACTTTGTATTGCTTATTTTCATTAATCAAGTTCCATTTTAAGCGTTTAATCCTTAATCTCATTCTAGTTTTCTTTGATTTTAGATTGATTTTGGTGCGATTATCATATGATCCGTGTTGTTCTAAATGATTTCGTGCTTAAAAGTTAATCTTTTGATCATTTCATAAGTTTTCATTTGATTAAGCTTTAAGACTTTTGTGCTTATTGGCTTACTTTTATGATTAGCCTATTTACTTTATAAAAAGTTTTCTTAAAAAGTTTATGTTTTTATTGTTTGATCCAAAAAGTTGCTTATTTTGTGGTTGAATAAGTTGAGATTAGTGCTTATTTGATCCGATTTAGCTTTGGTTCGTACTAGTTTTTGGAATAAGCTTATCACAATAGCTTATTTCTTAGCTTCCCAACGAATCCCAAACATTTCGGAAAGGGTTAAAACCCCTTTCCGATTGGTGTTTTCCAAGCAGCCAACATACCACCCTTTCTGATTAATCAATCGGAAAAGGGTTTCTCCTTATTCCGATCTGCACCCTCATTATTCCGATCGAGTGATCGGATTAGGTCTTTCATATTCCGACGGTAGCCTTTGCTTAATATTCCGATTGTAGTTGTTTTCCCCATATTCTGATAGGTGTTATCCATGTTATTCCGATTGGCTTCATTTCTAAGTATTCCGATTAGACCCTTTTAGCAACATTCCGATTGCCCTTTTGTTACATATTCCAATTGGTAGTCTTTGTGGTTATTCCGATTGGGACTTTATGGTGTATTCCGATCGTGTGCATCATTCTCCACATTCCGACCACCAGATCGGAATACATTCGGATCTGGACTTGTTTTGGCTTATTCCGATTGAGTTGTTTTGGTGTATTCCGATCTTACTTTCTTTTAGTACTTTTCAACTAAGTTCTTATTTTTAGAAAATCTTCCAAGTGTTAGTTTTATTTAGTGTACTAGAACTTTTCCATTGTTACCTTTAAATTTTCAAGCATTTATTTTTACTTGTCATTTTAGTATTAATCTTTATTCTTCCATTTTACTCAACGACACTTTAATTACTTGCTATTGTTTTAAAATAGATAATCAAAACAAACCATTCTCTTGATTCACCAAAAGACGATTGAGTCGCACTCAAGACCGGTTTTCAATTCGAAAAGATTCGGGACGATAAGATTTTATACCTAGCCAAAAGCGAATTATTAAATGGCGCCGCTGCCGGCTCTTTTCGTTGCGATTAACGGTTTCTAGTGAGAGACGCATTGAATTTTTGGATCCTTTCTTTGAAAGTTATTTTCATTGCTTTAAAAATTTTCAAAAAATTCAAAAAAAAAAATATAAAACTCTTCAAAAATACAAAAACATTTAAAAAATCATAAAAAGCAATTCTTTTAAAAAGGTTTTGCACCAAAAAGATTATATAGATATATTCTTTGTGTATATTTTTCTACTGCAGGTGTATGCGTACTAGATCTTCCAACTATTCTGAGCCCGAGACTCGTGAAGATTTAGATATGGCTGGTGTTAATAACAACAATAATCACCCACCTCAACCCAATTTGAATAACAACAACAACAACAACAATGTCCTCTTACCTGATTTACGGACAATGGAGGAATTGTGTCAACCCACCATGAACGGACGCGGAGGCCCGATTGCGCCAATGCACGTCACGGCTCAGGAGTTTTCGTTGAAGCATCACATGATCCAGCAAGTGCAAACGAACCCATTTCGTGGAATTCCGGATGATGATGCCAACAAACACCTCGACAAATTCATTACCATTACCCAAAGCATGAAGTGCTCCGGTGTTTCTATGGATGACCTTTGCCTCCAACTTTTTCCACACTCGCTTTCTCACCATGCCAAAAAATGGTTTGACCGTCTTCCTAAGAATTCTATTCATACGTGGAATGACATGACTCAACGCTTTTTATCGCGCTACTTTCCCCCATCCATGGTCACTAGCCTTCGTAACCAAATCAGTGGATTCATGCAAGAG
This sequence comes from Glebionis coronaria, assembly GCA_025667525.1. Classification (NCBI taxonomy): domain Eukaryota; kingdom Viridiplantae; phylum Streptophyta; class Magnoliopsida; order Asterales; family Asteraceae; genus Glebionis; species Glebionis coronaria. The sequence continues at coordinate 187,625,397 of CM046879.1, read as the reverse complement.
AATGATGAATCGCTTTTTGATGCTTGGGAACGATACAATGATTTGATCGACCGCTGTCCAAATCACAATATGCTCCCCGTCACTCTCATTGACACCTTCTACAATGGTCTCACTTTTCGTGATCGTGACACGATCAATGCCGCCGCCGGTGGTAATTTTATGAAAAGGAGACCGGAGGAGTGTCGAGAGTTGATCGAAAACATGACTACTCACCACAAGAATTGGGATTCATCCACATCCTCAAGATCTAATCAGAGAGTCAATGTTTCTTCTACTACTTCCAATCCTGAGATATCCGAACTTACCCGACAAATCGCGAGTATGCACAAGGATTTCATGTCCATAGCCACAAACCAATTTCAACAAGCTAAAGCCGTTGCTATTTCTTGTGACACATGTGGTGGTCCTCATTCTTACAATGATTGTCCTTCCACTCAAGGCAATTATTCTGAAAACGTTAACGTAGCTTACGGCACTTATCCCACGGGAGGCTATCAAGCCCGCCCTCAAGGAGACCGTGGCTTGCTAAGTTATCGTTCCAACAATTATCTTGCTCCTCCCGGTTTCCCTCCTGCAAACCAAAACCAACAACAAAGCTATAACCGAAACAACCAATCCCAACCTCGTGCTCAAAATCAATATCAATCCCAAAGAAACCCATACCCAACTCAAGGAAATTCTCAAGCTTACCAAGCTCCACCTCTCAATCAACCGATGGCAGTAAACCAAGACGTCGAGACGTTCATGAAGACTAATCGTGAGATGGTGACGAATCTTCAGAGTCAATTTGTCAACTTGAAGAATGACATGGTGAAACAAGGGAGCGATATTCGAGCCGAGCTAAGGAATGATATGGCCAAACACAGCAATGAAATTAATGCAAACATGCAAAACTCTTTTAATAATCAAGCGGTTCACATTCGTGATATGATTGGTTCGCTCATCCAAGGTAATCAACCCTCTTCTTCGGGTACTCTTCCGAGTAATACCGTTGCGAATCCAAGAGGGGAGATGAAAGCAATCACCACTCGTAGTGGAAAAGGTTATATGGAACCCGAGCTTCCTACACCTCCACCCGTGATTGTGAACAAGGAAAAAGAGCAACTTTCCTCACCTCCTTCACCTTCTATCCCCATTTCCCTACCACCAATATACCTTATCCTTCAAGGTTGAGGAAAGAGAAGCAAAAGAGCAAGGATGATATTCAGGTTTCAAACTTTCTCAAAATGTTTAAACAATTGAATTTTAACATCTCCTTTGCCGAGGCTCTCGCTCACATACCCAAGTACGCTAAGATGTTTAAAGATCTTCTAAGTGATAAGGAAAAGCTTCTTGACATCGCTCAGACCCAACTTAATGAGAACTGCTCCGCAGTGCTCTTAAGGAAATTGCCCACCAAACTTGGTGATCCGGGTCGCTTCTTGATTCCTTTCAACTTCCCGGGAGTAGAGAATTGCATGGCCCTAGCCGATCTAGGTGCCAGTATAAACTTAATGCCTTTAAGTGTTTGGAAGCAATTATCTCTCCCCGAGCTAGTCCCCACCAAAATGACTTTGGAATTAGCCAACCGTACGGTTGCTTATCCAGTGGGGATAGCCGAAGATGTCTTTGTTGGCGTTGACAAATTCACCTTCCCGGCGGATTTTGTTGTCGTTGACTACGAGATGGATCCTCGTGTTCCATTAATCGTTGGACGTCCATTCCTGAGGACCGTCGCACTCTCATTGATGTAGCTGCAGGCGAATTAATCATGAGAGTTGGTGATGATCAAATTGTCTTCAACATGGGTATGATTTCTAAGCAACCTTATTCATATGAGAGTGTTAATGCTATTGATGTTCTCGATGAGGCTTGTGAAGAACATTTTCATGATGCTTGCAAAAGTACTCTTTCTTCTCTACCCAATGTTGAGACCATTGCCTCAATTGACCCAGCATTGACTCCTTTTGGAGAAAGTGACTTGGATGATTTCGAAGCTAGCTTGGGTCCTCTCAATATTAAGTATGATAATTTGTCCACCAATTGGGATGAAGACATTCGTACTATTGAGAGACTTCTCAATGAGGACCCGTTTTCTCCTCTTGCTCCTAAAGAGGTGACTAATGATGATCCATCGTTAGTTTCACCATCTATTGAGGATCCTCCCACTCTTGAGCTTAAGGACCTACCTCCTCATCTTGAGTACGTTTTCCTGGAAGACAACGAGAAGTTACCAGTCATCATCGCAAAGGATCTGAAAGAAGACGAAAAAGCCCGACTCATCGCTGTGTTGCAGAAGCATAAAAGAGCTATCGCTTGGAAAATCTCCGACATCCGTGGAATTGATCCTCACTTCTTCAAACATAAAATTCTCATGGAGGACGACTTTAAGCCCACAATTCAAAGCCAACGAATGGTGAATCCAAAAATCCATGAAGTCATCAAAAAAGAGGTTATCAAACTTCTTGATGCGGGTATGATTTACCCTATTTCGGATTCACCATGGGTTAGTCCAGTCCATTATGTGCCTAAGAAAGGCGGTATCACCGTTGTGCCCAATGCCAACAACGAGTTGATTCCTACCCGTCTCGTTACTAGGTGGAGAGTTTGTATAGACTACCGCAAACTCAATGATGCCACGAGAAAGGATCATTTCCCTCTACCTTTTATGGACCAAATGCTTGAACGTTTAGCGGGTAATGAATATTACTGCTTTCTTGATGGTTTCTCGGGTTATTTCCAAATACCCATCGATCCCCAAGATCAAGAGAAGACAACATTCACTTGTCCCTATGGCACATTTGCTTATAAAAGAATGCCTTTTGGCTTATGCAATGCCCCCGGGACTTCCCAAAGGTGCATGTTGGCTATCTTCCATGACATGGTTGAGCAAACCATGGAAGTCTTCATGGATGATTTCTCGGTCTTTGGGGATTCCTTCTCTTCTTGCCTGGCCAATTTGGAACGTATGCTTAAGCGGTGCGAAGACACTCGCCTTGTTCTAAATTGGGAAAAATGCCATTTTATGGTAAAAGAAGGCATTGTGCTAGGACACAAAATCTCTAAAGCCGGTCTTGAATTCGACCGTGCTAAAGTAGATGTCATAGCCAAATTACCTCCACCTTCAACCGTGAAGGGTGTGAGAAGTTTTCTGGGTTATGTGGGCTTCTATCGTCGATTCATTCAGGATTTCTCTAAAATCGCTCGCCCGATGACCCACCTCTTGGAAAAAGATACTCCTTTTATCTTTTCTAAAGAGTGTCTCGAAGCCTCCAATCATCTTAAGGATAAGCTAACTAAGGCACCGGTCTTGGTTACCCCTAATTGGGAGCTGCCTTTTGAATTGATGTGCGATGCTAGCGACTTTGCTATTGGTGCGGTTTTGGGCCAAAGAGTGAATAAACACTTACAACCAATCCACTATGCTAGCAAAACAATGACGGGGGCTCAATTGCATTATACGACAATCGAAAAAGAGCTTTTAGCTGTTCTCTATGCTTTTGAGAAATTTCGCCCCTATCTTGTTTTATCCCCCACCATCGTATAGACGGACCATTCCGCGTTGAAGTACTTGATGACAAAGCATGATTCTAATCCAAGACTTCTTCGCTGGGTTTTACTCCTTCAAGAATTCAACATTGAAATTCGTGACAAGAAGGGAGCCGAAAACCTGGCCGCGGATCATCTAAGCAGACTTGAGGATCCATATCAAGGGGATCATCCGAACAAAGAGATCAATGACTCTTTCCCCCTTGAGACCTTAATGTCTATAAATCTCAATCTTGATGGCACCCCGTGGTTTGCAGACATTGCAAACTACTTAGCGGGTGGTATTCTCATCCAAGGGTTAACATCCCAACAAAAGAAGAAGTTCTTGAATGATGTTAAGACTTACTTTTGGGATGACCCTTTTCTATTCAAACAATGTGCTGATCTGATCATTCGTCGATGTGTTGACGGACCGGCAGCATTTGACATTCTCCAAGCTTGCCACAAAGGACCCACCGGTGGTCACTTTGGTCCCAACTACACCGCTAAGAAAGTGTTTGATTCTGGATTCTATTGGCCCACCATTTATCGTGACGCTCATGAAATGGTTAAGCATTGTGATGCTTGCCAACGTCAAGGCAAGATCACACATAAGGATGAGATGCCTCAAAATTTCATACAGGAATGTGAAATCTTTGACGTATAGGGCATCGACTTTATGGGGCCATTTCCATCATCCAAAGGGAACACGTACATCCTCGTCGCCGTCGACTACGTTTCTAAATGGGTTGAAGCTAAGGCTCTTCCTACGAATGATGCGAGGGTGGTTGTGAACTTTTTGAAGCAGCTTTTCGCTCGATTTGGCGTTCCTCGTGCTATTATCAGTGACCGCGGGACTCATTTTTGCAACGATCAATTTGCAAGAGTCATGGCTAAGTATGGTGTCAATCACCGTCTTTCCACCGCCTATCATCCCCAAACCAATGGGCAAGCCGAGATATCCAACCGTGGCTTGAAGAGAATTTTGGAGCGTATTGTGGGAGAGCATCGAGCCGCGTGGGTCGATAAGTTAGATGATGCTCTGTGGGCTTTCCGTACTGCTTATAAGACCCCGATCGGTTGTACAACTTATCGTCTTGTGTACGGGAAAGCCTGCCACCTCCCCATCGAGCTAGAACATAAGGCGCACTGGGCCTTGAAGTGGGCTAACTTCGACATCAACAAAGCCGATGATCATCGCAAGGTTCAACTCAACGAGCTAAATGAACTGAGGAATGAAGCTTATGAGAACTCGCTGATCTATAAGGAGAAGATGAAGATCATTCATGACGCAAAAATCAAGAACCGAGAGTTCCACGTTGGTGATCAAGTCTTACTCTTTAACTCTCGGTTGAAGATCTTCTCTGGCAAGTTGAAGAGCCGCTGGTCTGGTCCATTCACCGTCGCCAAAGTCTTTCCTTATGGGACCATTGAGCTTTCTCAGCCGAATGGGCCCAATTTCAAGGTGAATGGCCAGCGTCTGAAGCTGTACTTTGGTGAGGACATCTCCCATGAGATGATTCCATCCCTCACCACGTTCCCCATGAACTAAATTTGGGTCGAGTCAGGCTCGTGACTCGGTGAACAAAAACAAGTGCTTCTCGGGAGGCAACCCATGTTCTATCCTTTACGGCTTTCATAATAAGTGTAGGGGGAGCCCCGCATATGTTTGTTGTCTTGTTTCTTGTGCTGTGCAGGGATTAAAGCTTCAGAGAGCATCTTGATGACTTTTGACGAACCGTGATACCGTGTTCCCATCTTCCCGGTTCTATCCTAAACTCTTGTGATTCAATATTTCATATTTTATATGTTCACATTGAATTCACTTTAGTTGTCCTTTCCTTAGCAAGATTTAAACAAAGTGCACAATGTCCTAAGTGTAGGGGAGTTTACTCCCACATGCTTAAACATTGAGGAAAATGTTTATCTCAAGTGTAGGGGGGACTTCTATCGAAGTAAGTGGTCTTTTCCATGAATTTGCCCTCATTTTAACCGGAAAATTTGATTTTTCGACATTTTTCAAAATTTTTAATCTATTTTGGCCTAGTTATATAGTTGTATTTTCCTTTATTATGCTTATTCTCTTTCCTTGCTAGAATAAATTTTCAAATAAGTGGTTTTAGATTTTTCTTAGTCGTGAACATTTTGACTCAACCCGAGTTTACTTACCTAAGTTTACTCTAGCTAGTATCCTTAACGTGTTTAAGTCAAGTTTTGCTAGGCTTTTATATAGGGAGCTATAAAACGCGAAAGTCTTAACTCTCACGGGTTAAGAACAAGAACTTTTCGCAAGTTCCTATAATTGATCCTAGAGAGTCATTTATCAAGGGAACTTTAAAACGCGATTTCTAAACTTGAAAAAGTCTAAGAATTTGCAAGATCCTATAGGCGACTCGAAAACCCAAAACTTTGATTTAATAGGCTAAGCATCCACAAGTCTCATTCCTTGAGATTTTAAACTGTGGAGAACGAGAGATGATAGAGTCAATTATAAGTTTGGTATTCTTTCGTGAATTTATGTGAGTTAATTATAAGCCTATTCTCCCTTCGCTTGTTAATAAATTTATCTGCAATAAATAAGGTTGTACGATTTAAAAGGTTACTTAGCTTCTAGCCCCAGATCGTTTAAAAGTTGCTCGGTACGGATTAGAGTTCATAGCCAAGGCATAACTTATTGAAGCGGGATGCGAAGATTGGCGAGTACGAAAAGGCCCTAACAAGGCATGAGGGCTACATTTTGTTGCTAAAGATCCAAAAAGTGATGTGAAGAATCATTTATCGAAAATCAATATGAAGGATCAAGACACACGACGAAAAGCAAGAACTCCCCAAAAGTCATGGAGAAGTCTATCCGAAAAGACCCTAACAAGGTATGAGGATAAATAGATCCAAGTCCTAAAAGGAGGCAGATCGTTGTATATCGAAGTCCAAAATAAAGATTGGAGAAAAATGAAGAAGTCGTGGTCTAAAGATGAAGAATTTCTCAAAACTTCAAGTGAAGAAATTCCTATTATGAAGAGAAGACCATTATTTCAAGAACATCTCTCAAAGATTCGAAGTATGAAGTCGCTGCCAAATATCGGTCCGAGAAAGGTCTCAAATCGTGAAGCGAGTTATGCCAAGATATGAACTTTATGAGGTCCCGAGAAGCAGTTTTAAAAGATTTGGTCCTTTAGCTAACTATTGATTAAATCGTTCACCTTATTTTCAGACTAAATAACTATCGAAATAAGTCAAACAATGCATCCTCGTGATCATTCAAGACAAAAATAAAATATAAGAGTTACACCTAGGAATAAGGGAGTCTAAGTGAATAATTGGCCCACATGAGTTCGTGATAGTTTGCTAACTTATAATAACAATGATCTCGTTTTTAAGCTTGGTATGGGGAACGTGAAACTTGAGGATGATAAACGTTCATGGCTGCCAAAACCCAATGTAAGTTTTTTTATTTCTTTAATTGTTTCTATCTTTTTATGTTTAGTATTTAAATAAAGGCCAATGTGGGTTATTTATGATGGAAAATGTAAACCGTGTTTTAAAATTAATGCATTGCATGAGGGCATTGCAATGGTCAAGTGTAGGGGATTTAATAAGTGTGAAAACACTTATCCGTTTACCACTTATTTCCAATAATAACAGGACCAAAACGTGTGATTTATGTCGTAAAAGTCGGAATTATGCGAGGTTTGTGTTTTTATTGTGTTTTAGGACCAAAATATGAAAAAGGAAGAAAACACGGGTTTTCACGGGCTTTTATGGAAGAAAACGGGAAAAGACGAAGTCAAAAGATCAAGAGTGCAAAAAGAACGGAAGTCCAAGGCCTACTCTGAAGATTTATCGAAGAAAAAGTCTAAAGACGGAAGTTTAACGAAGTCGAAGAACTTAAGTCTAATAGAAGAAGAAAATTAAAAGACAAGTTCAAATCCCGAGACGACAAAGACAAAGAATTAAAGTCGAGTCGAGAAAACGTGAAGAAAGCAAGAAAGAAGATGCAACGCATGCACTCCTTCCACCTTCCCTATAAATACCCTCATAATAGTCATTAGGAGGGTAGTTAGTGGCTAGATAGTTTTTTAGCTAGTTTCACTTTTTCATTTTTCTAGTTTTAGAGAGAGAAAGTCTTAAACTTTCTCTCACTAAGTTTCATCTTTTTCTTTTAATCTTTCAAGATTAAACACTTTGTATTGCTTATTTTCATTAATCAAGTTCCATTTTAAGCTTTTAATCCTTAATCTCATTCTACTTTTCTTTGATTTTAGATTGATTTTGGTGCGATTATCATATGATCCGTGTTGTTCTAAATGATTTCGTGCTTAAAAGTTAATCTTTTGATCATTTCATAAGTTTTCATTTGATTAAGCTTTAAGACTTTTGTGCTTATTGGCTTACTTTTATGATTAGCTTATTTACTTTATAAAAAGTTTTCTTAAAAGGTTTATGTTTTTATTGTTTGATCCAAAAAGTTGCTTATTTTGTGGTTGAATAAGTTGAGATTAGTGCTTATTTGATCCGATTTAGCTTTGGTTCGTACTAGTTTTTGGAATAAGCTTATCACAATAGCTTATTTCTTAGCTTCCCAACGAATCCCAAACATTTCGGAAAGGGTTAAAACCCCTTTCCGATTGGTGTTTTCCGAGCAGCCAACATACCACCCTTTCTGATTAATCAATCGGAAAAGGGTTTCTCCATATTCCGATCTGCACCCTCATTATTCCGATCGAGTGATCGGATTAGGTCTTTCATATTCCGACGGTAGCCTTTGCTTAATATTCCGATTGTAGTTGTTTTCCCCATATTCCGATAGGTGTTATCCATGTTATTCCGATTGGCTTCATTTCTAAGTATTCCGATTAGACCCTTTTAGCAACATTCCGATTGCCCTTTTGTTACATATTCCGATTGGTAGTCTTTGTGGTTATTCCGATTGGGACTTTTTGGTGTATTCCGATCGTGTGTATCATTCTCCACATTCCGACCACCAGATCGGAATACATTCCGATCTGGACTTGTTTTGGCTTATTCCGATTGAGTTGTTTTGGTGTATTCCGATCTTACTTTCTTTTAGTACTTTTCAACTAAGTTCTTATTTTTAGAAAATCTTCCAAGTGTTAGTTTTATTTAGTGTGCTAGAACTTTTCCATTGTTACCTTTAAATTTTCAAGCATTTATTTTTACTTGTCATTTTAGTATTAATCTTTATTCTTCTATTTTACCCAACGACACTTTAATTACTTGCTATTATTTTAAAATAGATAATCAAAACCAAACCATTCTCTTGATTCACCAAAAGACGATTGAGTCGCACTTAAGACCGGTTTTCAATTCGAAAAGATTCGGGACGATAAGATTTTATGTAACACCCCCAAATTTATACAACTCAATACAGCGGAAGACTAGTTGGTGTTACGGGATAACACATTACTCACATCATAGACAACGCATAAAAATCGCGTCGTTTATTAATAAAGCATTTCCACTCATAAATATCAAAGTTACATAGGTCCCAAGTCATATTATTTCATACAAAGTTTTACAAAGTATTTGAATGAAAAATATTGTTATTTAAGTGCGGGCCATGAATTCTTTGTTGTCTTCCCGAGAATTACCTTCAAGTACCTGAGACAAAACATGTTAAAAGAAAAGGTCAGCGATAACGCCGAGTGAATTCATAGAGTTTAATAAAATCCATCAATATAATATCAGTATAAAATTATTACTGAAAATCATTTTGTACAAATCATTTTAATAGGCCATAAAATAGCCAAAGTCATTTTAAACAAATCTTCATCAAAATCATAATATAGGCGTTTGCCTTAAAAATCATTATACGAGCGAATGTCGTAAAAACATCATACAATACGTCTTATGACGTTGTATGAAAATAAAAACCGTTATATGAATATGGTTATGAAAACCAAAACACGAACATAATATCAATAGTATGACCCTGTATTGCTAGTCAGGCAATACATCGTAATTCGGTGCGTCTAGTAGTATTTTGTGAACTGGATTATTATAAGCCGCATGACATTGTTACCTTACTAAACCAAACAACGGGTAGCTAGCCCGAAACTCAATTTGCCCATCTAAATTAGCGTGTCGTCACAAAGGTCACGCTATGGAAATCTTCTCATACATAAATTCGCTTACCAATCAATGTGGCACGACGGGGATCAACCGTCAAGGCGCGAACTGGGGTGATCGTCCCCAAATAGTACTATTATATGCATAAGCGTCTACCAAATCCCGGTAGTTCACAATTCATGCTAATGGGACTTTTAGTGACATAACATAACTTTAATAATCCATTTTATTTCATCTGTCGGGTCCTTTAATCATTCATAGGGTCATACAATCGGGTCATACAATCATTCGGGTCCAAATCAATAAACAAACAATCGGTACAAATGGTGTCCTATTTTATAAAGACTAACATGTTATCTCCCTCGCGGGTTTATTAAACATTTATAAAACATTTAAAAGAGTGCGAGGCTATGAACTCACGTTGATGTGGGAAGGCGGGTTTTCGGCAATTCGGACGTACGGTACGTGCTTCAATCACGGAAACCTAGACAAATAATACTCGTCTTAGACTCATGTCCAATGACTTTATAAAAATAACGATTATGTATGCATATGATGATTATATATATATGATGATCAAGTGGGTTTACGTATTCTCGTTTACTCATTTTAATGTTATATATCGGTAACTTTTATACTAGTTTACTAATTTTACCTATTTACACGTTTTAAGTCCAATAAGCTTATTATAAGTTATTTTACTTGTTTTAATCCATTTTATACTTATATTATCAGTATTTAAACTTTACAAGTTGGGCCCAAATGGGTTAAGCCCAATATGTTCTTTTTATAAGTGTTTAACTTATTTAGTCCAATTATTAGTTCAATATGTTTACTTAGCTCGTTAATGTCCGTATGTCCTATAGTTCGGGTTTTTATCGGTTTTTACTTGTTATACATGTCTATATATCAGTATATGAGTTTATAAAAGTTTACATTAGACGGGTCCAACCGTCTAAGTTTTATTTAACAAAAACGTTAATTTTACGATAATAGCCGAAAAAGTCGTAAAAATCATATTTATAGTTTTATATCTTATAAAACTTATCAAATTACCATTTTTATAAAATTTCCACTTATTTACCATTGTAAATATTTATATAAATGTATTATATAAGTTAGTGGGTTTTAATTTATATTTTATATTATTAAATTTTGAGTGCTTATATAATAGTATTATACTTTAATTTCCAAAATCTGATTTTTATTTTCATCTTCACCAAAACTGTCATATCTAGAGTTCTATATGGAGATAAAAGCTCAAATTTTTATCACATAATCTACATGATATGTGCTCCATTAAACTCTCGTATAGCTACTGTTGAATCATCTTCTAAGTATTTTCTAAAAATCGCCCAAAACAGTGAACTCAGATTTGTACCTTAAACTTGTTTTGATCATATCTCACTCATTACAATGATTCCATTGCATGGCCAACTCTCACATGTGTACAAGGCTCATAGATTAATGTATATCAATTCTAATTCATCATTTTATCAGTTCATGACATGTTTCTTTACTGTTTTATACAGCCAACAAATTTAGACAAGATTTTAGCCTTGTTTCTTATAGTTTTTCATCTTTTTAACCATGTTTATCAAATCTATCAACACCAAATCCCCACATAATATTTTTAATCATCATTCATCATCATATACATATACATAAATAAAGAAATTACAAGATTACATAATCAAAATAACAAAAGGATAGGAAGAACAATCTCTATACCACCATTAGTGATGAAAAGATGAGGTTTTTGATGAACAAGACTTGGTTCTTGTTATCAAATCTTCAACTTTAGCAAGGAAACTTCTTGGGTCCTTTGGATGGATGAACACCTCCATGAAATCAGCCCTTTAACCTAATGAAAACTCCTTTTTCATAAGTTAAGATCACCTCCAATCTTCATATCTTCAAAAGGACATCATCATATGTAGAAATAACATGAGATTTTGTGGTTGGATTTGATCAAAATGGGTGTTTTTAGGGTGATATAGGACGGATTTTTGAGAGAGAAAAGGGGAGAATAGATGGTTTTGCATGTAATGTGTGAGAAATGGTTTCAAAGTAGCTTGTTTAAGTGTTTAGTGGTTTTGGAAGACTTCTAGGACAAGTGTCCTTGGTCTTTAAGGAAACGTTGACACCAAAATGGTGTTAGTAGCTTAGTTTGGCCATTTATGAGTGGGGGTGGGACAAGTGTCCCACTTGTCTCATCTCCACTAATTTACGGGTACTCCTCGATTCTAGTTTCCTCGATTTGCGTGCCCTCGGGTCGTTTTTCTAAAAACGTTTTTATAAATTATGAGTCAACGGCACAAAACGAATCTAATAAAAATTGTCTCATCAAAAACGGAGTTCGAAAACGTAAATACGTAATCCTAAGGTTTCCGGTTTAGTCGTAAAGGACGTTAAAATAAAATCGTAAGTCCTAGTCTCTTCTCGTAAATTTGTGAGTTTATGAACCAACACAAATTTAAAACTCCAAAATAATAATCACGGACAAATTTATTTTCTGAAATGTCGGACTGTCACCAAAGCGGTGTATGTAAACGTAAGCACGTAACGTTGAATCCTCCGGTTTAGACGTAGTCGATGCTACTTCAAGACGTAAATCCAAATTACTTCCTAAAAATAAGTGAGTTCATATTGTAACATTAAAATAATGTTTTCAAATAAATATTGAGAATAAAATATCAACCATAAATTGACGGATTGTCACAGCATTTACCCCTAAACAAGATCTTTGTCCTCAAAGATCATCTTACTACTCGCTTCTTATAGAGTTAAAGCCATGTGGGTATTTCCTCCACATTCGGTCCTTTCTCACAAGTGCAATTCATTATAATACGCGAGTTTCATCAAACATAACTACGGGAATAAGATCAGGCTAAATGTTGACTTACTTTCTCTATCCATGATGTTCACGGGTTTCTGATGAATGCAACTTTTCGCCGATCTAAGCTTTACTAAGAACAATCAGATTTTTACTTGATAGATATTCCATCAAGTTCGATTTACGAAACATAATTCACGCAGTTCTTGAAGTCCTAGGGTAGATCCAGCTTATATGCCTTTTAATCCCAACTTTTACATCATCTCAATGGTCCCATACAACGGGGACTTATATCCCATGATTTGTCAGATCATGAATTCTTTTTTTTTTCCAAGGTTAAAAATTGTGGCATAACTTCGCTACACATTTGGCACTTCAAGATCTACATTTCATATTCACATAACCTCTTGCCCATTACCGGCAGTCAGTAATAAGATCCTATTCAACAGTCATTTCAGATCTCGCGGGTCGGGTATTTTGTAAGGTTAGGTTCGCCATCATAGGAAACCTTAAACCTAAAAGACATGTCCAACTCACAGTGGGTGTATGTCGGGTGTCTCCATCTCAACTCTTGCTTACAGATGCTCTAATATTTAGATCCTAACAAGATTCGATCTTATTCCTAACACGATGGTTATCAATGATAATCTTTTCAAAGAAAAACGATTATACGGTCTATTACCAAAGGTCAATCATTCGAACATAAAAAATCACTTATTTTACTTTGTATCGTTACTTTACCTCGTCCCTTCGATTTGGGTGGTACATAGTACTCTCATCAAGGTTCGTTCTCAATGATTTCTGAGCAAATCTCTAGAAATTCGATGCGAAGCGAGGATCTTGATAAAGATGTTCGATACAGGCACACTATGTTTACATAACTCTTTTGCATTTATCATTAACGGGAATGATATTAGCAGATTTGGTCAGTCTGTCGACGATGACCCAAATCGAATCAAATTCAGATGATGACCTTTGCAATAGCTAAACGTTTACTAATGTATGAGGCGATGTCTGCCTTCATAATTGCCATTAGTACAACTTCTTTAGACAAGGATACTTTTAGTCAAAATTGACATACATATAATACTTATACTTACAAATTTTAACATAACTATATCTCACAATTTCCACATTTAGGCAACCACAAGTGGCCTTTAAAATATTTAATGCTATCGGCTTCTCAATTTTAATGGTTCATATTAACAGCGAACCACTTTTATTATCTATATTATCCTTTTTATAAACATCGTTTATTTTATTATTCTTTTATATTGTTCGGCAGTTTATTTTGTACCTTCATTATTAAGGAATACATCCTAATTGGTTCTTTATATTTTCTACATAATGTGTCAGTATTTATATTCATTTTTCCTGATGATATAATTATCATGTCCATATTTATTCAAAAATTATTTCTTCACATTTTCTGAGTTTTAGTTTCTTCTCAACTATCATCCTTATCCGTTTTACTCAATCCGTCGTCTAATGCGTCGATAATTATTATAATTAATTAAATAATTATTAGTTAATTTTTATGAAGCGTAAACGTAAAAGTTTTAAATTTCTTAGTTCGACCAAATATATAAAATGTTCAAAAATAAATTTGAATATAATTAACACGATTTTTGTTGATTTATTGAAAATAATTAATAAGATTCGTAAATATTCGAAAAATCTTTGGTTATACTTTGGTCAAAAATTTCTTAGTTGAAAAGCAAAAATTGTCGTTTCAATTTTCAAGTTATGGTTTAAATGGTTTCCTCAATCCATCTTAGGTTATCTTGAGGTATACACAAACATTTACCCCTAAACAGAAGTTTAGTTAAATGGTTTGTGCATAAGGGAATAATCCCTTAAAATCCTTTGTTAAAACATTTGTCAAAATATATTTGCAGTTTTTTTTTAGTATAACTCAAAGTCTTAAATGACTTCTAAATTTTGAAGAGTCAATTTATATTCTATTATCTATTAATCACACGGTTAAATCATGTAAAGGATTAAGTCTTAAGTCTTTAATCACATATCAATTATTCAAGGTACAGGTTTTCATTGTTCAGCCAATTCAGGGCAATTTATAACTAATTATTAACTCATTCTTATTCTTAGAAACAAACAAATGGTCCTTAATGATCACAAGCATGAATTTATCAAATTACAGCCTTCACACGTGATTCACCAAATTTATGAATGCTACATGTGCATTGGTCAATCCAAACGACATCACGTGAAACTCATAATGTTCATTACAAGTACCGGATGTAGTGATTGGAATAGATAATCTTTTTCGCAGATGCAAAGTTGATGATAACCATGCCATGGATCAAATCTTTAAAACATACGCTAGAACCTTGTAAATGATCGAACAAATCTTCCATTTCGAGTTATGGATATCGTTTTCGATTGTCAATTTACTCAGTTCACAATAATCTATAAATATAAGGAATGATAACACCATAGCTCTTCATGATGACGAGCTCGGTAGAATAAAATCTTTCTCCGACAACTCTCTCAGTTGTACGGTAATTCCTTTAATTTAGATGGTGCTGACGTACAGTGCACAAGCCACAGGTGCAGCACCGGAAATATAATCAATACCAATTTCAGCTTGCCTTAATGGCAAAGGTCTAGGAAATTTACCAATAAATACCTTCGAAAATTTCAGATAACAGAAACATCTTTTAATAAATTCATATTAGGTGCTTTCTAGATTATAATATCTACGACTAATTCACAACCATTCATGGTATAATTTTTAAGTCTAAATGCAGGATATCGTCATCTACCAAGAATTATTTATATCACTTTTGATAATCAACATCTTATCTTTTAGGGGAATTCTACTCGAGTTCCCATCAATTAAGACAATGTCGTCATGTCATAATCAATCAATCCATTCTACTGGCACTATCAACTTTCTAGTTGCATTGCCGTCATAAGATGTGAACTTCTCAAAAGACTAATAATAACTCCTAATCCTTCGCAAATTCAAGGATATCTGGAGACACAACTACTATTAAAAGTGTAAGGTCAACGCATAATCTAGGCGAGAGAATTTCAAATCAGATACAGATGAAAACATTTAACGAATATGAATATATCCCATGTTTTCATAATTTGAGTACGCATTCGAAAGCTCCTCGGATCGTTACCCAGGTCATTCAAATGAAATCAGATCATAAGAAATGATAGGAACGTCGATACATCCAGTCGGGTATCAACACTCGGTAATCAGATACTTTTCCTAAGAATCTCACTACGGGATAATTGGACAAGAAAGAATTGTCAATTGTCAAATAAGACAATTTCCACAGATGAGTAAATTTGACTCAGAATAATAGATGCTACAGGCACATATGTAGGTGTCCCTAACACTATGTCCCTATTTTTCACCTCTTGCAGATCCTATAAAATTTAATCTTTCACAATCTTCAAAGAAACTGTAGTGTTTATTCATTAGTTTTATGGTGACTACTAGTCAGTCTTGCATGGTCCATTCTAAATTGTATGTAGGCGCGCAACTATATACAATTTCAAGATTAACGATGCAATACTCAGTTCGTCAAAATTTTATCATCATGTTTATAATAAAAACATTTTCATGCTTAATTCTTAAATAAGAATAAAAATAAATTTACAAAGATTTTCTTTGTTATGAAAACAATTAAGTTTTCCAGGGTACTTTATAAACAACCTCATTTTGATAACAATCACTTATAAATCTTACTTTGAATAATCCTTATAGTGATGAAAATTAAATTTTCTCAAAGGATACCGTTTTAACTTTTTAAAAACAAGGTGTGATCTGCAAAAGAGTGATGAAAGCTTGTTCACCAAGAATTAACTACGATATGATAGGAAATGAGCTTAGCCAATTAATCATGAGGTTCATGATCTCGATGGCACTCAAAAGAATAATCCACAACGTAACTCAATTCGAGATGAGTACTTGTTCAATGGTTGCATCACTAATGTGAACATTAGGATGAAGCAATAAAAGATAGATAACATCGATACATGTAGAATTTAGTAATCAAAGGTAGTCTTTTTCATTAATCACAAAAAAGTCAAATTGTACCGTAACACATTACATGTCACTATGTCATACAATTCTCAGAACTCATCCTACCAACTGATGTCTCAGTTAAGTTAGGGATTATTTTTAATAGATACCACAATGAATACTAATCTACAAGAGTCATTAGGTGTCCCACCTGTCCCGGAAGATCCATCGGTCCCAATTTAGAAGAAGATTTCTTCAATTTATTTATTGGACACTGGGCATCCTCGTCAGTGGACAATGGCCTAGGAACAACACTTAACACGAACCTATAATCATTTAAAACCTTATAACTCAATCACATGACTTAATAATTCCCTCTTAACAATCTCATATTCCATACGGGTTAAATTTTACTTTATTCAAGTTTCAACCAAATTTTATACTCAATTCGATATCCTACCTCATTTCCCAATACTTCAACTTTATTCTTAGGCCTTAATAGGGCAATAAAAGCTCGATATGAATCAACACTTAATTTCCAATCCTATAGCTCTTACAACAACAATTATCAAATGAGTCACTAGTATGAAAGGACTTGATCATTCAACTAGACTTCTCGGAAAGGTATTAGTGGCATGAGACCTTTGGGTAATGGTTCCAATGACAGCCTCAAGTGCAACATTCACCCTTTCGATTTCAAATTTAAGAATTGGGTGACAACGAATCAGATGACATCTTTCCGGGTGATAACGTTTTGTCAAACTCCACTCTATATGGAAAGATCGTCATGACATCGATATCAGATTTTAATCTCGCCAATTCTTTTTCAATATAACAATCAACTAATATCTACATTTCTACGAATATCAACCATTTGTTGGGATCATAAATATCCACAACTTGGTTTAGTTCTAGGATAGCTAGAATTCCTACGAGAATAGCTTTGATTAATTTACTAGGGGATTTTAGGGTTTCTTGTGACAATCTACGTCGTATAAATACCTCGTATAAAAATCAAAATAATCATCAAACAATCATGTAATAAAATTACATCATATATATATATATATAATCCAAGTTATATATATATATTAAAATAACACTTCTCAGTCTTGGCCTTGTCGGTAACTCGGGAATTCTTCGGCACCGTTATAGTCAAAAGATTTTTAGACATTTTTAGAAAAATGTTTATATTTAAAAGATTTTGAAATGTTTTATTCAAAACCTTGTTTTTAAAAATCTTTCGTTCTCTATAACGAGAGCTCTGATGCCAAACTGTAACACCCCCAAATTTATACAACTCAATACAGCGGAAGACTAGTTGGTGTTACGGGATAGCACATTACTCACATCATAGACAACGCATAAAAATCGCGTCGTTTATTAATAAAGCATTTCCACTCATAAATATCAAAGTTACATAGGTCCCAAGTCATATTATTTCATACAAAGTTTTACAAAGTATTTGAATGGAAAATATTGTTATTTAAGTGCGGGCCATGAATTCTTTGCTGTCTTCCCGAGAATTACCTTCAAGTACCTGAGACAAAACATGTTAAAAGAAAAGGTTAACGATAACGCCGAGTGAATTCATAGAGTTTAATAAAATCCATCAATATAATATCAGTATAAAATTATTACTGAAAATCATTTTGTACAAATCATTTTAATAGGCCATAAAATAGCCAAAGTCATTTTAAACAAATCATCATCAAAATCATAATATAGGCGTTTGCCTTAAAAATCATTATACGAGCCAATGTCGTAAAAACATCATACAATACGTCTTATGACGTTGTATGAAAATAAAAACCGTTATATGAATATGGTTATGAAAACCAAAACACGAACATAATATCAATAGTATGACCCTGTATTGCTAGTCAGGCAATACATCGTAATTCGGTGCGTCTAGTAGTATTTTGTGAACTGGATTATTATAAGCCGCATGACATTGTTACCTTACTAAACCAAACAACGGGTAGCTAGCCCGAAACTCAATTTGCCCATCTAAATTAGCGTGTCGTCACAAAGGTCACGCTATGGAAATCTTCTCATACATAAATTCGCTTACCAATCAATGTGGCACGACGGGGATCAACCGTCAAGGCGCGAACTGGGGTGATCGTCCCCAAATAGTACTATTATATGCATAAGCGTCTACCAAATCCCGGTAGTTCACAATTCATGCTAATGGGACTTTTAGTGACATAACCTAACTTTAATAATCCATTTTATTTCATCTGTCGGGTCCTTTAATCATTCATAGGGTCATACTATTGATATTATGTTCGTGTTTTGGTTTTCATAACCATATTCATATAACGGTTTTTATTTTCATACAACGTCATAAGACGTATTGTATGATGTTTTTACGACATTGGCTCGTATAATGATTTTTAAGGCAAACGCCTTTATTATGATTTTGATGAAGATTTGTTTAAAATGACTTTGGCTATTTTATGGCCTATTAAAATGATTTGTACAAAATGATTTTCAGTAATAATTTTATACTGATATTATATTGATGGATTTTATTAAACTCTATGAATTCACTCGGCGTTATCGCTGACCTTTTCTTTTAACATGTTTTGTCTCAGGTACTTGAAGGTAATTCTCGGGAAGACAACAAAGAATTCATGGCCCGCACTTAAATAACAATATTTTCCATTCAAATACTTTGTAAAACTTTGTATGAAATAATATGACTTGGGACCTATGTAACTTTGATATTTATGAGTGGAAATGCTTTATTAATAAACGACGCGATTTTTATGCGTTGTCTATGATGTGAGTAATGTGCTATCCCGTAACACCAACTAGTCTTCCGCTGTATTGAGTTGTATAAATTTGGGGGTGTTACATTTTATACCTAGCCAAAAGCGAATTATTACCCGTGTCGTTTTTGGATTTTGAAAGATTTTTTAATTTTGTGTTTTGTTTTTATATGTTTTATAGTTTTGTATTTTTCTTTTTCATTAATATTTACAGTTAGATGTTTGATGGATGAATCAAGCAGGCTTCTTTGCCAGAACCTCCAGTTCTGCTGGAGTCAAACATCTCATACCAATTTGCCTAACTAGATACGCAAACCTCTCTTTCGAAAGAGCTTTTGTAAACAAGTCAGCTAATTGGTAATCAGTTCCAACAAAGTATAATTCAACAATACCTCTTTCAACTTGTTCCTTAATGAAGTGATATCTGACATCGATGTGCTTCGTGCGGGAATGCTGAACCGGATTGCAGGAGATGGCTATGGCCGACTTTGAGTCACATTACATAGGTACTTTATCAAAATGGAAGCCATAATCCGTGAGTTGTGTTCTCATCCAAAGAACTTGAGCACAACACGCAGATAGAGACACATACTCCGCTTCGGCTGATGAAAGTGACGTGCAATCCTGCTTCTTGGAAGACCATCCCACAAGCTTATCTTGACCTAGAAATTGTGCACCACCAGAAGTACTTTTACGTGTATCAAGACACCCTGCATGATCAGAATCTGAATAGGCCGTTAGAAAGAAACCGGTTTCCCTCGGATACCAGAGTCCCATGTGAATGGTATTCTTAAGGTACCGAAAGATCCGTTTAACCTCCTTGAGGTGATTTTCAGTGGGTCGTGCTTGATATCGTGCACAATAGCATGTAGCATGATGTATATCAGGTCTGCTCGCTGTCAAGTACATGAGGGACCTGATCATGGAACGATATCTCGTTTGATCTATGGGTAATCCCTCCAAATCAGCATCTAGGGATGTGGTTGATAATGGTGTCCCAACGGGGTCACATGATGTCATACCATGCTTGTTGATTATCTCTTGACAATACTTAGCTTGGTTAATGAAGATTCCACTTGGGGATTGGTGAACTTGAATTCCTAGAAATAATTTTAGTTTGCCCATCATAGACATTTCAAATCTGCTGTGCATTACTTTTTCAAACCATTTTGAAAGTTTTGGGATTGTAGACCCGAAAATAATGTCATCAACATAAATCTGCACAACATAAAGTTAGATCAATGGAACCTTTTGAGAAACCTTTGGAGACCAGAAATTTCGAGAGCTCGTCGTACCACGCCCTTGGAGCTTGCTTGAGTCCATAAAGTGCTTTGTGGAGACGATACACCTTGTCAGGATAATGAGGATTGACGAATCCTTCCGGCTGTGTGACATAGACTTCTTCCTTAAAAGGACCGTTAAGAAACGCCATCTTTACGTCCATTTGATAGACAATGAATCCCTTATGTGCAACATAAGCAAGAAAAATCCTGACCGCTTCCATTCGAGCTACTGGTGCAAATGATTCTTTGAAATCAATACCCTCTTTCTGTCCATACCCTTTAGCCACTAGCCTAGATTTATTCTTGATGATCGTGTTTTCTTCATCCATCTTGTTTTTCCATATCCATCGAAGATTTAATGGTGTTACATCGTATGCTCTGTCAACAAGTTCCCAGACTTTAAGTCTTTCAAATTGTTGAAGTTCATCCGTCATCGATTCAATCCAAGCATGATCAGATAAGGCTTCTTTGATGTTTTTCGGTTCAGCTGAACTCACGGCGAGTGCGAACATACAAACATCGCCATCAGTGTGAAGCTGTCGTCTTGTACGAACGGGCTGTGAAGGGTTTCCAATTACATGAACCAAAGGATGATCTCGGGTCCAATGATGTGTTGAAGGATGTCGTTGATAGAACGTATGCATATTTGACGGATCAACATTGCGAGTAAAAGACTCTCTAGTTTCGTGTACCGGTGTACCGAATGGGTTGATAAATTCGTCTTCGTCAGATAATGTAACACCCCCAAATTTATACAACTCAATACAGCGGAAGACTAGTTGGTGTTACGGGATAGCACATTACTCACATCATAGACAAAGCATAAAAATTGCGTCGTTTATTAATAAAGCATTTCCATTCATAAATATCAAAGTTACATAGGTCCCAAGTCATTGTATTTAATACAGGTTTTACAAAGCATTTGAATGGAAATAAATATTTATGTGCGGGCCATGAATTCTTGTTGTCTTCCCGAGAATTACCTTCAAGTACCTGAGATAAAACATGTTAAAAGAAAAGGTCAGCGATAACGCCGAGTGAATTCATAGAGTTTGATAAAATCCATCAATATAACATCGGTATAAAATTATTACCGAAAATCATTTTGAACAAATCATTGTAATAGGCCATAAAATAGCCAAATTCATTTTATACAAATCCTTATCAAAATCATAATATAGGCGCTTGCCTTACAAATCATTATACGAGCCAATGTCGTAAAAACAATCATACAATACGTCTTATGACGTTGTATGAAAATAAAAACCGTTATATGAATATGGTTATGAAAACCAAAACAAGAACATAATATCAATAGTATGACCCCGTATTGCTAGTCAGGCAATACATCGTAATTCGGTGCGTATAGTAGTATTTCGTTAATTGGATTATTATAAGCCGCATGACATTGTTACCTTACTAAACCAAACAAAGGGTAGCTAGCCCGATACTCAATTTTCCCATCTAAATTAGCGTGTCGTCACAAAGGTCACGCTATGGAAATCTTCTCATACATAAATTCGCTTACCAATCAATGTGGCACGACGGGGATCAACCGTCAAGGCGCGAACTGGGGTGATCGTCCCCAAATAGTACTATTATATGCATAAGCGTCTACCAAATCCCGGTAGTTCACAATTCATGCTAATGGGACTTTAAGTGACATAACCTAACTTTAATAATCCATTTTTATTTCATCTATCGGGTCCTTTAATCATTCATAGGGTCATACAATCATTCGGGTCCAAATCAATAAACAAACAATCGGGACAAATGGTGTCCTATTTTATAAAAACTAACATGTTATCTCCCTCCCGGGTTTATAAAACATTTATAAAAACATTTAAAAGAGTGCGAGGCTATGAACTAATGTTGATGTGGGAAGGCGGGTTATCGGCAACTCGGACGTACGGTACGTGCTTCAATCACGGAAACCTAGACAAATAATACTTGTCTTAGACTCTTGTCCAATGACTTTATAAAATTAACAATTATGTATACATATGATGATTTTATATATATGATGATCAAGTGGGTTTATATATTCTCATTTACTTATTCTAGTGTTATGTGTTGGGAATTTTTCAAGACTAGTTATACTAGTTCAATCTTGTTTATATTTTGAAGCCCAATGGGCCTATTACAAGCCCAATACTATTCATTAGTCCAATTATACTTTTATTATCAGTATTTATACTTTATATGTTGGGCCTAAATGGGTTAAGCCCAATAAATAAGTTTATAAGTGTTTTAGCCCATTTTGTTGTATTATTAGTCCAATAATGTTAACTTAGTCCGTTAATGTCCGTATGTTATATAGTTCGGGTTTTATCGGTTTTTACTTGTTATATATGTTTATATATCAGTATATGAGTTTATAAAAGTTTACATTAGACGGGTCCAACCGTCTAAGTTTTATTTAACAAAAACGTTAATTTTACGGTAATAGCCGAAAAAGTCGTAAAAATCATGTTTATAGTTTTATAACTTATAAAACTTATCAAATTACCATTTTTATAAAATGTATCATTTAATTATCCTTACACATATTTATATAAATGTATTATATGAGTTAGTGGGTTTTAATTCACATTTTATACTATATTTACTTGAGTGCTTATATAATACTATTATACTTTAATTTCTAAAATCTGATTTTTATTTTCATGTTCACCAAAACTGCCATATCTAGAGTTCTATATGGAGATAGAAGCTCAAATTTTTATGACATAAACTACATGATA
The DNA here is from genome assembly GCA_025667525.1 of Glebionis coronaria. NCBI lineage: Eukaryota > Viridiplantae > Streptophyta > Magnoliopsida > Asterales > Asteraceae > Glebionis > Glebionis coronaria. The sequence continues at coordinate 187,602,160 of CM046879.1, read as the reverse complement.
TGTGCTCCATTTAACTCTTCTATAGCTACTGTTGAATCATCCTCTAAGTATTTTCTAAAAATCGTCCAAAACAGTGAACTCAGATTTGTACTTTAAACTTGTTTTGATCATATCTCACTCATCCTAATGATTCCATTGCATGGCCAACTCTCACATGTATACAAGACCCATAGCTTACTTTAAATGGATTCTACTTTATCATTTTATCAGTCTAACATGTGGTTAGTTACTGTTTTTATACAGCCTACCATTTAAACAAGATTTTACTCATTTTTACATGTAGTTTGTCCATCTTTTTAAGCATGTTTATCAACACCAAATCCCCACACAATATTTTTAATCATCATTCATCATCATATACATATACATAAGTGAAAGAAATACAAGATTACATAATCAAAAATAACAGGAGGATGGGGAGGACAATCTTTATACCACCAAGTTGATGTAGGTTGTGATTTGGACATGGATTTTGATGGAGAAACTTGTGAATAACCAAGACCATCTTCAAGACCACCATTCTTCATGAACACCTTGTGGAAAATCAGCCCCAAGACTCCATGGAAACTCCTCCTTGGATGTTATAATCACCACCAATCAATAGGGTTTCAAAAGGGCTTCAACATGTGTGTAAATAACACATGATTTTATGGTAAATTTTGATCAAAAGTGGGTGTTTGTGAGTGATATGGGACGGCATAATGAGAGAGAGATGAGAGGATTTTGAGTGGATTTGCATGTTAGAAATGAGTGAGTGGTTTGAAGTTGCTAGTTTTGTGGTAGAAGGCTTACATTGTAAGCTAAGTTAACATGTGTAGTACTTGTTTATGAGGTTTTGACACCTCATAGTGTTAGTAGCTTAATAGGGCCGGTTTTGAGTGGGGGTGGGACAAGTGTCCCACTTGTCTCATCCCCATTTATTTACGGGTATTCCTCGATTCTAGTTTCCTCGATTTGCGTGCCCTCGGGTCGTTTTACTAAAAACATTTTTATAAATTATGAATCAACGGCACAAAACGAATCTAATAAACATTGTTTCATCAAAAACGGAGTTCAAAAACGTAAATACGTAATCCTAAGGTTTCCGGTTTAGTCGTAAAGGACGTTAAAATAAAATCGTAAGTCCTAATCTCTTCTCGTAAATTTGTGAGTTTATGAACCAACACAAATTTAAAATCTCAAAATAATATTCACGGATAAATTTATTTTCTAAAATGTCGGACTGTCACCAAAGACGGTGTATGTAAACGTAAGCACGTAACGTAGAATACTCCGGTTTAGACGTAGTCGATGCTACTTCAAGATGTAAATCCAAATTTCTTCCCAAAATAAGTGAGTTCATATTATAACATTAAAATAATGTTTTCAAATAAATATTGAGAATAAAAATATCAATCATAAATTGACGGATTGTCACAGCATTTACCCCTAAACAGGATCTTTGTCCTCAAAGATCATCTTACTACTTGCTTCTTATAGCGTTAAAGCCATGTGGGTATTTCCTCCACATTCGGTCTTTTCTCACAAGTGCAATTCATTACAATACGCGAGTTTCATCAAACGTAACTCCGGGAATAAGATCAGGCTTAATGTTGACTTACTTTCTCTATCCATGATGTTCACGGGTTTCTGATGAATGCAACTTTTCGCCGATCTAAACTTTATCAAGAAGAATTCAGATTTTCACTTGATAGATATTTATCAAGTTCGATATTCGAATGATAATTCACGCAACTCTTGAAGTCCTAGGGTAGATCCAGCTTATATGCCTTTCAAACCAATCTTTTACATCGTCTCTACGGTCCCATACAACGGGGACTTATATCCCATGATCTTTCAGATCACCAATTCATTTTTCCAAGGTTAAAAATTTTGGCATAATTTCGCTACCCATCTGGCACTTCAAGATCTACATTTCATGTTCACATAACCTCCTACCCACTACCGGCAGTCAATAATCAGATCCTAATTTCAACAATCATTTCAGGTCTCGCGGGTTGGGTATTTTACAAGGTTAGGTTCGCCATCTTAGGAAACCTTAAACCTAAAAGACATGTCCAACTCACAATGGGTGTATGTCAGGTGTCTTTATCTCAACTCCTGCTTACAGATGCTCTAATATTTAGATCCTAACAAGATTCGATCTCGATCCTAATACGATGATTATCAATGATAATCTCTCCAAAGGAAAACGATTATACGGTTTATTACTAAAGGTCATTCATTCAAACATAAAACAGCACTTATATTACTTTGTATCGTTATTTTACTTCGTCCCTTCGATTTGGGGTGGTACATAGTACTCTCATCAAGGTTCGTTCTCAATGATTCTTGAGCAAATCTCTAGAAATTCGATGCGAAGCGAGGATCTTGATAAAGATGTTCGATACAGGCATACTATGTTTACATAACTCTTTTGCATTTATCATTAACGGGAATGATATTAGAAGATTTCATCAGTCTGTCGACGATGACCCAAATCGAATCAAATTCAGATGATGACCTTTGCAATAGCTAGACGTTTACTAGTGTATGAGGCGATGTCTGCCTTCATAATTTGTCATTAGTACAACTTCTTTAGACAAAGATACTTTTAGTCATAAATGACATAAATAGAATACTTATACTTACAAATCCCAACATAACTATATCTCACAATCCTCCATATTTAGACAATCACAAGTGGCCTTTTATACATCTAACGCCATCGGTTTCTCAATTCTAATGGTTCATATTTGCCGCGAAACCTTTTTTTTTCTATATTATGTGTCGATATCTACATTCACCTTTTCAGATGATATAATTATCATGTCCATATTTATTCAAAAATTATTCCTTCATATTTTCTAGGTTTTAGTTTCTTCTTAACTATCATTTTTATCAGTTTTACTCAATCTGACGTCTAAAGCGTCGATAACTATTACAATTAATTAAATAATAATTATTAAATTTTTATGAAACGTAAACGTAAAAATTTTAAATTTCTTAGTTCGACCAATTATATAAAATGTTCAAAAATAAATTTGAATTTAATTAACAAGATTTTTGTTGATTTATCGAAAATGTTTAATGAGATCCGTAAATGTTCGAAAAACCTATGTTTATACTTTGGTCAAAGTTTTCTTAGTTGAAAAGTGTAAATTGTCGTTTCAAGTTTTAAGTCATGTTTTAAATGGTTTCCTCAATCCCTCTCAGGTTGTCTTAAGGTATGCAAAAACATTTACCCCTAAACAAGAGTTTAGTTAAATGTTTTGGTTATAAGGGAATGATCCCTTAAAATCCTTTGTTAAAACATTTGTCAAAACATATTTCCATTTCCTTTTGGTAAAATCCAAAGTCTTAAAAGGGCTCTTAATTTTTGAAGAGTCAATATGCATATATCTTACCATCATTAATCCAACGGTCATTTTATGTAAAGGATTAAGCCTTGGATCACATGTTAAAAATTCGAGGTACAGGTTTTTATTGTTCGGCCAATTCAGGGCAATCTATAAATAATTATTAACTCATTCTTATTCTTATAAACAAACAAATAGTCCTTAATGATCACGAGCATGAATTTATCAAATTACAGCCTACACGCGCAATTCACCAAATTTATGAATACTACATGTGTGTTAGTCAATCCAAACGACATCACGTTAAACTCATTATGTTCATTACAAGTACCGGATGTAGTGATTGGAATAGATAATCTTCTTCGCGGACGCGAAGTTGATAACAACCATGCCGTGGATCAAATCTTTAAAGCATACGCTAGAACCTTGTAAATGATCGAACAAATCTTCCATTTTGAGTTATGGATATCGTTTTCGATTGTCAATTTACTCAGTTCATAGTAATCTATAAATATAAGGAATGATAACACCATAGCTCTTCATGATGACGAGCTCGGTAGAATAAAATCTTTCTCCGACAACTCTCTCAGTTGTACGGTAATTCCTTTAATTTAGATGGTGCTGACGTACAGTGCACACGCCACAGGTGCAGCACCGGGAATATAATCAATACCAATTTTAACTTGCCTTAATGGCAAAAGTCTAGTTAATTCACAAACAAATACCTCCTAAAGTCTAGATAACATAAACATCTTTTAATAAATTCATATTAAGTTCTTCTAGATTACAATATCTATAACTAGTTCACAACCATTCACAGTATAATTTCAAGTCTAAATGTAGGATAAAATCATCCATCAAGAATTATTTAGATCACTTTTGATAATCAACATCTTATCATTTAGGGGAATTCTACTCGAGTTCCCATGAATTAAGACAATGTCGTCATGTCATAATCAATCATTTCATTCTACTGGCATTATCAACTTTTCAGTTTTATTGTCGTCGATAAGATGTGAACTTCTCAAAAAAACTAATAATAATTCATAATCCTTCACAAATTCAGGGATATTAGGATACAAAACTACTATTAAAAGAGTAAGGTCAACGAATAATCTATGCGAGAGGATTTCAAATCAGATACAGACGAAAACATTTAACGAATATGAATATATTCCATGTGTTCATAATTTGAGTACGCATTCGAAAGCTCCTCGGATCGTTACCCAGGTCATTCAAATGAAATCAATTCAAAAGAAATGATAGGAACGTCGATACATCCAGTCGGGTATCAATACTCGGTAATCAGATACTTTTCCTAAGAATCTCACTACGGGAGAATTGGACAAGAAAGAATTGTCAATTGTCAAATAAGACAATTTCCACAGATGAGTAAATTCGACTCAGAAGAATAGATGCTGCAGGCACATATGTAGGTGTCCCTAACACTATGTCCCTATTTTTCACTTCTCGCAGATCTCATAAATTTTAATCTTTCACAATCTTCAAAGAAAATTTAGTGTTTATTAATTAGTTTTATAGTGACTACTAATCAGCCTTGCATGGTCCATTCCAAATTGTATGTAGGCGCGCAACTATATACAATTTCAAGATTAACGATACAATACTCAGTTCGTCAAAATTTTATCATCATGTCTATAATAAAAATATTTTCATGCTTAATTCTTAAATAAGAATGAAAATAAATTTTCAAAGATTTTCTTTGTTATGAAAACAATTAAATTTTCCAAGGTGTTTCATAAACAACTTCATTTTGATATTAATCACTTATAAATCTCACTTTGAATAATCCTTATTGTGATGAAAATTAAATTTTCTCAAAGGATACCGTTTTAACTTTGTAAAAACAATGTGTGATCTGCAAAAGAGTGATGAAGAGTTGTTCACCAAGAACTAACTACAATATGATAGAAAATGAGCTTAGCCAAATAATCATGAGATTCATGACTTCGATGGCACTCAGGAATACAAAGAGAATATTCCACAACGTAACTCAAATCGATATGAGTACTTGTTCAATGGTTGCATCACTAATGCGAACATTAGGATGAAGCTAGAAAAGATAGATAACATCGATACATGTAGAATTTAGCAATCAAAGGTAGTCTTTTCATTAATCACAAACAAGTCAAATTGTACCGTAACACATTATGTGTCACTATGTCATACAATTCCAAGATCTCATCCTACCAACTGATGTCTCAGTTAAGTTAGGGATTATTTTTAAAAGATACCACAATGAATACTAATATACAAGAGTCATTAGGTGTTCCACATGTCCCGGAAGATCCATCGGACCCAATTCAGAAGAAGATTTCTTCAATTTATTTCTTGGACACTGGGCATCCTCATTAGTGGACAATGGCCTAGGAACAACCCTTAACACGAACTAACAATCATTTAAAACCTTATAATTCAATCACAGGACTTAACGACTTATATTAACAATCTCATATTCCATACAGGATAAATTTTTCTTTATTCAAGTTTTAACCAATTTATACTCAATTCGATATCCTACCTCATTTTCCAATACTTTCAACCTTATTTATAAACCTTAATAGCGCAATAAAAGCTCGATATAATCAACACTTAGTTTCCAATCCTATAGCTCCTTTATCAATAATTATCAAATGAGTCACAAGTATAAAATGACTCACACATTCAATTAGACTTCTCGGAAAGGTAGTAGTGGCATGAGGCTTTTGGGTAATGGTTCCAATGACAGCCTCAAGTGCAACATTCACCCTTTCGATTTAATTTAAGAATTGGATGACAACGAATCAGATGACATCTTTCCAGGTGATAACGTTTTGTCAAACTCTACTCTATAAGGAAAGATCGTCATGACATCGATATCAGATTTAATCTCGCCAATTCTTCTTTAATATCACAATCAACTAATATCTACATTTCTACGAATATCAACCATTTGTTGGGATCATAAATATCCACAACTTGGTTTAGATCTAGGATAGCTAGAATTCCTACAAGAATAGCTTCGATTAATTTACTAGGGGATTTAGGGTTCCTTGTGACAATCTACGTCGTATAAATACCTCGTATAAATATCAAAATAATCATCAAACAATCATGTAATAAAATTACATCATATGTATATATATAATCCAAGTTATATATATATATTAAAATAACACTTCTCAGTCTGGCCTTGTTGGTAACTCGGGAATTCTTCGGCACCGTAATAGTCAAAAGATTTTTAGACATTTTTAGAAAAATGTTTATAGTTAAAAGATTTTGAAATGTTTTATTCAAAACCTTGGTTTTAAAAATCTTTCGTTCTCTATAACGAGAGCTCTGGTACCAAACTGTAACACCCCCAAATTTATACAACTCAATACAGCGGAAGACTACTTGGTGTTACGGGATAGCACATTACTCACATCATAGACAACGCATAAAAATCGCGTCGTTTATTAATAAAGCATTTCCATTCATAAATATCAAAGTTACATAGGTCCCAAGTCATTGTATTTAATACAGGTTTTACAAAGCATTTGAATGGAAATAAATATTTAGGTGCGGGCCATGAATTCTTGTTGTCTTCCCGAGAATTACCTTCAAGTACCTGAGATAAAACATGTTAAAATAAAAGGTCAGCGATAACGCCGAGTGAATTCATAGAGTTTGATAAAATCCATCAATATAACATCGGCATAAAATTATTATCGAAAATCATTTTGAACAAATCATTATAATAGGCCATAAAATAGCCAAAGTCATTTTATACAAATCCTTATCAAAATCATAATATAGGCGCTTGCCTTAAAAATCATTATACGAGCCAATGTCGTAAAAACAATCATACAATACGTCTTATGACGTTGTATGAAAATAAAAACCGTTATATGAATATGGTTATGAAAACCAAAACACGAACATAATATCAATAGTATGACCCCGTATTGCTAGTCAGGCAATACATCGTAATTCGGTGCGTATAGTAGTATTTCATTAATTGGATTATTATAAGCCGCATGACATTGTTACCTTACTAAACCAAACAACGGGTAGCTAGCCCGATACTCAATTTTCCCATCTAAATTAGCGTGTCGTCACAAAGGTCACGCTATGGAAATCTTCTCGTACATAAATTCGCTTACCAATCAATGTGGCACGACGGGGATCAACCGTCAAGGCGCGAACTGGGGTGATCGTCCCCAAATAGTACTATTATATGCATAAGCGTCTACCAAATCCCGGTAGTTCACAATTCATGCTAATGGGACTTTTAGTGACATAACCTAACTTTAATAATCCATTTTTATTTCATCTATCGGGTCCTTTAATCATTCATAGGGTCATACAATCATTCGGGTCCAAATCAATAAACAAACAATCGGGACAAATGGTGTCCTATTTTATAAAAACTAACAAGTTATCTCCCTCGCGGGTTTATAAAACATTTATAAAAACATTTAAAAGAGTGCGAGGCTATGAACTCACGTTGATGTGGGAAGGCGGGTTATCGGCAACTCGGACGTACGGTACGTGCTTCAATCACGGAAACCTAGACAAATAATACTTGTCTTAGACTCTTGTCCAATGACTTTATAAAATTAACAATTATGTATACATATGATGATTTTATATATATGATGATCAAGTGGGCTTATATATTCTCATTTACTTATTTTAGTGTTACGTGTTGGGAATTTTTCAAGACTAGTTATACTAGTTCAATCTTGTTTATATTTTGAAGCCCAATGGGCCTATTACAAGCCAAATACTATTCATTAGTCCAATTATACTTTTATTATCAGTATTTATACTTTATATGTTGGGCCTAAATAGGTTAAGCCCAATAAATAAGTTTATAAGTGTTTTAGCCCATTTTGTTGTATTGTTAGTCCAATAATGTTAACTTAGTCCGTTAATGTCCGTATGTTATATAGTTCAGGTTTTATCGGTTTTTACTTGTTATATATGTTTATATATCAGTATATGATTTTATAAAAGTTTACATTAGACGGGTCCAACCGTCTATGTTTTATTTAACAAAAACGTTAATTTTACGGTAATAGCCGAAAAAGTCGTAAAAATCATGTTTATAGTTTTATAACTTATAAAATTTATCAAATTACCATTTTTATAAAATGTATAATTTATTTATCCTTACACATATTTATATAAATGTATTATATGAGTTAGTTGGTTTTAATTCACATTTTATACTATATTTACTTGAGTGCTTATATAATACTATTATACTTTAATTTCTAAAATCTGATTTTTATTTTCATGTTCACCAAAACTGCCATATCTAGAGTTCTATATGGAGATAGAAGCTCAAATTTTTATGACATAAATTACATGATATGTAATCCATTTAACTCTACTATAGCTACTGTTGAATCATCCTCTAAGTATTTTCTAAAAATCGTCCAAAACAGTGAACTCAGATTTGTACTTTAAACTTGTTTTGATCATATCTCACTCATCCTAATGATTCCATTGCATGGCCAACTCTCACATGTGTACAAGACCCATAGCTTATTGTAAATGGATTCTACTTCATAATTTTATCAGTCTAACATATGGTTAGTTACTGTTTTTATACAGCCTACCATTTAAACAAGATTTTACCCATTTTTACATGTAGTTTGTCCATCTTTTTAAGCATGTTTATCAACACCAAATCCCCACACAATATTTTTAATCATCATTCATCATTATATACATATACATAAGTGAAAGAAATACAAGATTACATAATAAAAAATAACAAGAGGATGAGGAGGACAATCTTTATACCACCAAGTTGATGTAGGTTGTGATTTGGACATGGATTTAGATAGAGAAACTTGTGGATAACCAAGACCATCTTCAAGACCACCATTCTTCATGAACACCTTGTGGAAAATCAGCCACAAGAATCCATGGAAACTACTCCTTGGATGTTATAATCACCACCAATCAATAGGGTTTCAAAAGGGCTTCAACATGTGTGTAAATAACACATGATTTCATGGTAAATTTTTACCAAAAGTGGGTGTTTGTGAGTGATATGGGACGGCATAATGAGAGAGAGATGAGAGGATTTTGAGTGTATTTGCATGTTAGAAATGAGTGAGTGGTTTGAAGTTGCTAGTTTTGTGGTAGAAGGCTTACATTGTAAGCTAAGTTAACATGTGTAATACTTGTTTATGAGGTTTTGACACCTCATGGTGTTAGTAGCTTAATAGGGCCGGTTTTGAGTGGGGGTGGGACAAGTGTCCCACTTGTCTCATCCCCATTTATTTACGGGTATTCCTCGATTCTAGTTTCCTCGATTTGCGTGCCCTCGGGTCGTTTTACGAAAAACATTTTTATAAATTATGAATCAACGGCACAAAACGAATCTAATAAAAATTGTTTCATCAAAAACAGAGTTCGAAAACGTAAATACGTAATCCTAAGGTTTCCGGTTTTGTCGTAAAGGACGTTAAAATAAAATCGTAAGTCCTAATCTCTTCTTGTAAATTTGTGAGTTTATGAACCAACACAAATTTAAAATCTCAAAATAATATTCACGAATAAATTTATTTTCTAAAATGTCGGACTGTCACCAAGGACGGTGTATGTAAACGTAAGCACATAACGTAGAATCCTCCGGTTTAGACGTATTCGATGCTACTTCAAGATGTAAATCCATATTTCTTCCCAAAATAAGTGAGTTCATATTATAACATTAAAATAATGTTTTCAATTAAATATTGAGAATAAAAATATCAATCATAAATTGACGGATTGTCACAGATAATGCATTGTCTGCTTGATTTGTGTTCTCTGGAGCAATGACAGTAGTTGTGGATGTTGTAGGATCGATTTTTGAAGTGATATTCAGAGGAGGTAAATCTGCAGCAACCCGTGTTGAAGTAGATGAGGTTGTATCCATTTGTTGACGATGCTCGGTATCATCTTTCATATCATGAGTGACAGCGGAAGACTTCGATATAACTTGTTTCTCCCCCGTGAAATATTCATCATACATTGGTCCATATAACATTTCCAACCCTTCAATTGTCGTGTCGACTATCATATCAGCTCTAGGAACATTTTCTGGAACCATCGTTGAACTTGACGGTTCATTGCTGTGGTCTTGAGTTTCGAGTTCCGTGCGGTTGTGAACGAAAGTCGTTTGTCGTTGTGGATCGGGACTTAAACTGTTTTGTTCAAGTGCCATTTCTTGCAATTCATCAAATCGGATGTGAATTGTCTCGACAATCAATTTTGTTCTCTTGTTGTATACTCTATATCCCTTTGACAGAGTTGCATATCCCACAAGAATACATGCATCACCTTTCTCTTTCATCTTATCCAAATTTTCACCAACTCGAATAATGTAACAGGTACATCCAAAAACATGAAGGTGTTTGAGTGAAGGTTTTCAATCATGAATTATGTGATATGGTGTCTTTTCATGTCTTGGGATAATTAAGGAACGGTTTTGTGTGTAGCATGCGGTTGACACGGCTTCGGCCCAAAAGTAGAGTGGAAGTTTTGAAGCGGATAATAATGTTCGAGCTGCTTCAACCAAAGTACGGTTTCGTCTTTCAACAACACCGTTTTGTTCGGGTGTTCGAGCAATAGATGTTTCATGTTCAATCCCTTCGGCTTCAAAATACTTTCTCAGATTTGAATTCAAAAATTTTGTACCTCTGTCAGTACGAACCACTTTAACATGAGCTTGAAGACCACGTTGTATCAATTTAAGGAAGCTGATGAGAACGTCGGGTGTTTCATCCTTGGACCTCAAGAAGTGAGTCCATGTGTACCTTGAGTAATCATCGACTATTACCAGAATATATTTCTTTCCATTGATACTCTGAACACGCATGGGACCACACAGATCCATATGAAGAATATCTAACCGTCCTTTTGAGCTTGGTGTGGTTTTTGTTTTGAAGCTACTTCGTTTAGCTTTACAAAGCTCACAAGAAGAACAAAGATGATCTTTGATGAATTTCAAACTTGGAAGGCCTCTCACAATATCTTTCTTGGAAAGCAAGTTAATGGTATCAAAGTTGAGATGAGAAAGTCGTTGATGCCATAACCATGCCTGAGTCGTTGAAGCTTTAGCCATGAAGCAAATTGGAGTAGATGAAGTTGTTTCTTGAAGTGAAATTGTGTAAAGATCAGTACCCCGTGTACCGGTAAGTAAGTCATTCCCATCATAATCACGAACAGAACATGTCTTTTTTCTGAAAGCAACCTCCAAATCCGCATCACAGAATTGACCAACCGAGAAAAGATTTTGATTGAGCCCTTCGACGTAGTATACCCTTTTAATCGTGATATTCCCCTGAACCAAATCTCCATATCCTAGGATCGGTGCAAATTGATCATTTCCGAATCGGACCGTACCCAGGAACTTCCCCACAATGTTAATTAGAAGCTTGAGATTCCCCGTCATGTGCTTCGTGCATCCGGAGTCCAGTATGAAGAGATTTATTTGTATCACCTGCAAAAGAGTTAGAACACGATGGAGCATTTGCTAACTTGGATACCATAGTATTTGTGATTATAGAATCATTAGTGCCCTTAGAAACATTTAAAGGCATACTAACACTCGTAGTCACATTTTTTGTCCTAATTTTAGGCATCCATTTATATCCGGGAGGACATTGATTAGCAAACCACCATTTCCAAGACTTACTAGCAGACTCATATAATTCCTTAATTTTGCTTCTAGTGTTCTTAGTGGTGGAGTCTGATGCATTACTTTTCTTAGTGGGGATGGCACCAGAATGGTTCATCTTGCGTTTGGGTTGACTAGCTCTAATAGGCATTGCAACTTGCTTCTTAGTTCTAGTATCTACGTCTTTGACTTTATTCCTAGCACCACATGGAATGATTAGCATTAGCACACTTTCCACATTTGACACAAACAAATTTCACATTCATAGCATTCAAATCATTCACAGCATTCAAATCGTCATTACATGCGATAACAGACTTTTTATACTTAAAATCATTCAAATTCCTAGGGTGTTCTTCTACTTGCTTCATCTTCCCTTGATTCTTGTGTTTCCAGACCTTATCATTCACTTGAGTGCTCTTAAGCTGAGGCCGGCTAACACTAGTAGTGGAGACTATTCCTGTAGTAGAAGACACACGAATATTAGTGTTTCTGAAAGTCTGAGGCGAGTGAGTATCTTTGTTTGTGGGCTTAGTGGACATTCTATACATCCATGGTTTAATCACATTATTGTGCTTAACGCTTGGTGCTATAGGATTCCTTATGGGTTGATTCGGTGGTAACCTTTCCTTTCCATCCATCTTGGGGGCAAACATAGGTTTTGCAAACGAGGAATTTGATAAAGCAGATGGTTTTCCCAAGATAGAGGATCTATTTACTTTAGAGGCATTGGGTTGTCTAACAATAGGTTTCTTAATGCTAGGTTCCACAATTTTCCCACCCATTTTAGCAATGAGTTTTTGCAACTCTGCTATCACTCTGTCCCTGTCTTGTAACTGAGCTTTCAACCCTTTAATTTCCAAATTCTGTTCATTCATTTCACAAAATGTTTGGGAAAGTTTTTCTTGCAATTTATTATCGTGTGGAAAACTACCAACGTCTTTTTGCAAAGCAAGTTCAAGTGAATGACAATGTTTTTGAAGGAAATTATTTTTGTGTTGAAGTAACTCAAAGGTCTTTTTGTCAACATTTTCTTTACGTTTCGAAAGCTCAATTTCAAGACGTTCACATTCTTTGCTTTTATCAAGATATTGGCATGAAACTTCAGAATATTCATCAATATCAGCACAAGATGTAAAATAAGCACACATAACATCGTTAGAAACACATTCTTGCAATAGTAAATCATATTCATCTGAAAAATCAGACTTCTCCATTTGAAGATCTTCAAATGTGTTTCTCAAGAGATTCATCATATTTTAAATCATCATACATTTCAGTCCGAATGAACTCCTCGAGTTGAAGAACAGTTTGTTTAATCAATGCCGTGTTAGGAATTAAGAGTTCTTTCACAAGCAAGGTAATATCTTGAGGAATCGGACGTGTCCACTCAGCATTTTCACGTTTTGCCCAGTCTCTTTCAACAATAGATTTAACATTATCTATGTGGTGTTTAACAATACCTAATGTTTTCCTACTCTTGCTTTCAGATTCATCTAGAGGGAGGTAGTTTATGTATTTGTAAACATCAGATTTCTTAGGGGCAATTGCTTTCTTCCATTGAATTCTCTTTTGTTTGCATTCAAGGAACACTTCCTCGCGAGTTTTCTGAGTTTGTTTATTGAAAAGGCCATAAAGACTATTCTCATAAGCATAATTGTATGGTTTCACAAACTCCTTATTAACAAGTGGTTGACTATCATCGTCCCAAAGGGCAGTCTCTTCACTATCGGCACTAACAGGCATGCAATCAAGATTTGTCCTTTCAGTCTCATCAAGATAAAGATGCGGGTTCGCAGCTTGAGCTTTGGCAAGGTACTCAGGAGTTGCAAAGCTAGCTTGACCCTTAAACATCGACGGAGGTGCTAGCATTCTTACGGATTGAATAGAATCATGCGTTTTATAAACAACGTTCTTCAAAAATTCGACTTGTGCTTCTAGCTTGGTAACTTTTTCGGTTTCTTTATCATATCTACTTTTGAAGTCTTGTTTTAACGCATCTACCTCTTGTTTCTTATCCTCAAGAATTTTAGTAGAATCTGTATTGGTCATAGAGAGCTTTTGTTCAAGTTCATTAACTTTGGTATTGGCAATGTACATTTTTTGGCGTTCATCCATTAAGAAAACATTATATTGACGCTTCTCTTTTGCTAATAACTCAAGAGTTGTATTATATTTGTTTTCAAAATCGTCCTTTTGACTTTTTAACGCACTTCCCTTGTACCCCTCAAGCTCTTTGGTTTTCTGAAGGAGCTCATCTCTATAGCTTTCAGTCATCTTAGTAGATTTGATAAGAGCAGCTTTGCATTCTTCAAAGCTTTGAGTGAGCGTAGCGTTTGCCTTCTTTAATTGCTTTTGACTCTTTTTATTTTCAGTGACATCTTTTTGTAAAGTAGCAATTAAATTAGCAAGCGCAATACGTTCCTCTTCATCATATTCATTTGCATGTTGATCATCCTCAGACTCATTATTGCACATGTCTGATGAATCGGGTGTGGTATTGCTATCAACCGTTTCCATCGTACACGTGTCATTAATGGCATTGGGTAGATCACTATGCTCAGGAATATCACCAAACACATTATATTCATCAGTAGTGTGTACCTTATCGATTGGCTCAGTGTCAAAGATAGGGCCATTGTCATCTTCAGTGACTTTGAGAACTTCTTCAACCTTTGCCATGTACGAGTAATATGCATCGAGCTCTTGATCAGAATCTTCATCATCAGTATCATCAAGCATTGCTCCTTCCTCAGCTGACAATTTAACCCCTGCTTCCATCTTTTTGCATAGCAGCATCTTTTCCTTATGATAACCAGAATCTCTAACCCGTTTTGGCTTCCTACATTCCTTTGCCATATGCCCATAACCTTGGAAATTAAAACATTGAATCCTACTCTGCTGAACCACTTGACTTCCAACCGTTTCCCTATTCCTAGTAGCAGCAGCAATCCTCTGAGTATCATACTTGGCAGTTTGTCGATCATATCTTGCAGAACTCTCAACATGCGCTGGATTATGTCGATCATACCTAGAAGGACTTTCACCACGTCGACGTGTGTCATACCTTGGAGTACTCTCAACATATCGGTTCTTTGTGTTAGATGATGTGTGAAGATTGTTGTTGGTGGGTTTGTAGATTTTCTTGTAAGTCTTCATTATGTAAGCAATTTGTTGTTTCATCTCTTGGTTCTTTTGAGCTTGGTCTTCATCACTATCTTCTTCAGATGGTGGTGATGGTGCTCTTGGCGCTTTACCTCGAGATTTTGTGGAAGATGAAGACTTAGATGATGTGGAATATCGTGGTGAAGATGATGTATTGGAGTATGACTTAGGAGCACGAGAGTGAGGATCTTGAACATGTTGAGTGGTAGTCAATAAAGCAAGTGGATTAGCCGTCTTGGCAACACGTTCAGCTCGAATCTCATTTGCTTCATTCTGAAATTGCTTCAAGATGTCAAAGAGTCGATGATATGAGACCTCGTCTAACTTTTCTTGTTATTTCACCAAAGTGACGAACCGTGTCCACTCGGGTTGAAGTTGTTGAAGAAATTGGACATTGACTTGCATGGCGGAGACTTGCAGATTACTTCTTGTCATGTCATTCATCATCTTATAAAACCTGGAGTAGTAAGAGTCAATTGATTCTCCATCCCTTGAAGTAAACTTGCCAAAATTTCAAAACAAGTTTGTTTTGACATCTTGTTTGTTGAGTGATTCTCCTTGTTGCAAGCGTTCAATAGCAGTCCACATTTCATGTGCTGTCGGGCATGCATCAACCGTGGAATAAATGTCATCTCCAATCCCACTTAGAACCATATAGATGGCTTCCTTCTCCGCATCATGCCAAGCACAATTTTTAGGTGTTAGATCGGCTCTTGTTTCATCACGTTCACTTGCAGGAATTAGATCAGTAGTATCTGTGGCAGCTCTTAGAGGAATTGAGATTTTCTTGAATACTTATGGTCCATGAGTAATACATTTCCTCAAGGCATCACCATTGGGTCTTGTATCAAGATATCGTATGAAACGTGATTGCCATTGAGCATACCTACCAGACACAAGCATTGGTGGTCTCTCTTTATTACCCTCCACCATGATATTGTTGTTTGTGACACGATACTCTTAAGTAGAATCCATAGCTTATAACTTAGTAATCGATGAAGTGAAAAAGGATCTTTAGTAGATGTGTTGTGATTGGTGTTGTCGAGAAAAAATGTTGAAATCCCCTAAAATTGTCTTCACAATTAACCAAAAATTCTAAAGCGAAAAATCACTCAAAAATACAATTCCGCAATTCTAGAGTGAAGAACAATTTCGCAATCACTGAGTGAATAAATCCGCAAAACTTGAACAAATTCGCAATTAAGTGAATAAATCCGCAATACTTGAACAAATTCGCAATTGATGACCAAATTCCGCAATGAAGACCAGAATTCGCAATTAACTCAGAATTCCGCAATGCATGAATAAATTCGCAATTCCCAATATGACAAGATTTCGCAATCCTTTAGTGCAAGATTCTGCAATACGTGAACATGAACAATTCCGTAAATCTTGGAATTCAATTTCGCAATTAGAGACAAATTCGCAATTCTTATACACATATAATTCCGCAATTCCTAGAATATTCAAATTCGCAATTGGAGGCCAAGTTTGATTCCGCAATAAGAGAGAAAGATCAATTACGCAATAAGAGAGAAAGATCAATTTCGCAACATTTGAAAATATACAATTTCGCAATTAGAGAGAAAGATGCGAAATTTGTACCAGATTTGCTAGAAACTAGGAACAAGAAGAACACTTATCAAAGACGTGATTTCACACCAAAAATCAAGCTAAACACCACAAAATTTTGCGTTTTTGACCAAACAAAGTAACCCAAATCACTACAACATAGATGTAGATGATTTGTCTACTCACAAACACCACAAAAAACACAAAAATTTTGAAGATTCGAGCAAGATATTGAATAAAATCACACGAACACAATATGAAAATCAAAACCAATCACGTATCTACCCCATGGCGATTGATACCAAATGTTGTCCCATATATTTAGATGATTAGAGATAGAAAATAGATGAAAAGAGATGGATTCCTAGAGAGAGAAAGTAGTGAGAGAAAGTAGAGAGAAGGGGAGGATTAACTTGTACAATATTAGATTAAAGGAAAGAATGAAATGAACAACCTACCCTCCTAACATGCTAGGAGGGTATTATATATAGTCCACCCACATGCGGGCTTTAATGGACTATATATTGGGTCGGGCTTGTCTTTTGGACTTTAATTAGTTTAAATCCAAGCCCGTAAACCACGACTAATTAACTAACTATTACAACGTTCTAATTAATGTTACAATAATAACCTATGACCGATCATTCTTGTTTGACTCAATATTTTGAGGCTAACAAGTTGATATTTATGGCTCGGATATTTTTAAAAGGGATTAATGATCTTAAAGCGAGTTAGCAACTATTCGTGGGAATTAAATGGATATTTAAACTATGTAATCAGGATAGCCTTGCGAAAGAGTTATCCAATCAAGGACTTTTACATATGGTATGAAGATGTTATTTCATTAAATTCGTCATGAAGAGGTGTTGGCTTAAGGGGAAGAATTGTTATAGTAAGTTTGATGTTCGAAGAAGATTTTCTCAAGTTTGTGTTTTATCATATCTTTAAATCATGGAGGGATACCATTGGTTTAAAGATAACTTGTTCGTTCTTTACATGGTTGGTGATGAAGACTTTTCATAACACTTGAAGGAGTTACATTATCGTGCTCAGTGTCTCAAAAAGGATGAGAATATTGATAAGGGATCGAGGTCTACTTATACTTGGTGAGATGAGTATAAGTTCTTTATCACATGGATAGTGCAAGACATGGAACACAAGGTTGGGTTATTCTACTTCTACATCAAGAATATTATATTTATTTTTCTTCAGGATCATTACACAGAGCCTACATTTGGAGAATCTTCAAGATTGCATACATTGTTTACTTCCCTGTTGATGTGACAAAAAGGGGAAGACATACATGCTACACTTGAGGGGGAGAAATTTGAAAATGATGTACAACTTACAAGAGATATACAAAGAGTTTTGCCGACATCAACTAGGGGAAGATTGTTGGGTCAAAAAGTTGATGTGGCAGAAACTCAAAAACGAAGAAAATATGAAGATATTGTCTAAGCGTTGTCAAGAGCAATCCAAGCGTTGACAAGAGCAAACTAAGCGTTGATGGCTCAAGCATTGTCATGTGCAATCCAAGCATTGTCACATGCAATCCAAGCATTGACAGAAACATAGACAAAGAAGCCTATGGAAGCTTCTATTTAGATAAACATGCAGGATATATTATGTATATGTTATTTAAATAGAAGATTTACATGTTTTATTTATTCTTATCTCTTGTAAAACCCTAATCCTTACACTATAAAAGGAACCAAGGGTTATGAGGTTTTTTATATAAGTTCATTCACAATGTAAACCTAAAAGCGTGTGTCGACTAGACGTGGGATTCAATGTATACACATCTAGTGATTGTTGATTATTAATATAATTAGCAATCCATTTGTTTTTATTCATGTTCTTTGTGTCCAAACACCTTGTTAATGTGTCATGTTCTAATTCCGCTTTGATTATCTAATCATATGAACATGATGCATTCCTAGTAGCTTAAAGATCCGGAAACCAAGGTTTCCACATTGACGTATATCCTCACGCTTAAGCGAATTTTGGATCTTTAAGGCTTCAAATATTAAGGCTTGATTCACTTTGAATTTGGGCATATATTTTTCGGCCTTGTGAGCTTCAAATTTTTGCTTAATTTAGGTGAGCACTTGAAATCTTATTATTGGGTGAAACCTTTGATTATTCGGGTGCCAATACTTCAAAACCGTGACTCTGGCGAATCCTCAATGTTTTCCCAATTTAATTACATGGAAGCTACTAAAACAAATTAGAAACCAACAATAGAGACTAAACCACTAAATCAATATTTATTAGCAATTTATTTATGAACAAGCGTGGGGAGAATAAGCGATAATTACTACATATAAGATCGTGAAAGATTACGTAACTTATAAATAACTCTATCATTTCTCGTCCTCATTTAAGAGACTTAGCCTAAAAAGTTAAGGAATCGAAGCTAAGTGCTCTACACGCACGGTCGAGTCGAAAATTACTCTTATTCTCACCATCGAAAAGCCTACATTCGTGTCTTAAACACTTATGAAAAATACGAAAAAAATTTAAAATTTGGCCATTTTTAGCCTTGTTTTGCAACAAAACGAGATCAAAATGATGAAAGTTGGATTGCGTGTTGACGTAAGCAAGGTGAAGTATCTACTCACCCCCCCTATACTAAAACTAAACATTGTCCCCAATGTTTCGAGTCTAGGGGTGAGAACACCCCCATACTAGAGACGTAGTCGAATGCTTAATCTCGAGCATGGAAAGGGTGGAACCATTAAATTAATAGCCGTTTATGAAGAGTGCTAAAAACCTAAGGTTAGAAAAATGAAGGATACATCATGTGGATATCGAGAAATTCTTCAAAGCAAACGATCGAGGCTCGAGTAAAACGAACACGAGATGCTCCAATCGTGAAGATGATAATGATCTAATAACCACAAGTCACAAACAACCACGGAACAGAGGTTGGAAGGGCACAAATCCCCTCATTAGGTTAACTTAAAAGAAAAAATATTTATAAGGATAAACATGGGAATTCCCCCACGAGGCACCTTGTTTTTGATAACCGAGTCAAAAGCTCGACTCTAATCCCCATAAATGTGATCATTTAGGGATAATCATGGTTCGATCATTTTTGGTGGGGCTTACATGTAATCAAGGCCCAAAAACAACCGTGAATAAAGGCAAAGCCTTTATACCGGGATCAAAGATCGTATCCTCACATTTTGTTGAAAATAAAACACGCAAAGCCGGAGGATACGTCTTGTAAGGAAGAAAACTCCTCACAACGTATGTAAAATCATCAAATCCGAGGGGGTGGGTTGGTATACTTTGAAACGAAGGTAAAATTGAAAGAGAATCACCAAAAATAGGAGTTTCAAAATTTCCCCTGGATCGAAGGCAAAAGCCTCACTAAAATCCTCATTCTCATCGAGAGGTGGTTGATACTCTCATTTTGTATGGGTTCAATTTTATGTCTCTCGATATCCTCTCGAATTGATCTCTAAGTGGAATGATAGTTCTTGGTTACTAAAAAAAGGGGTTTAGTTTTCTAATCTACTAAAAAGTTAAATGCATGAAAATGTAAACTTAAATTTAAAGGCAATTATATTAATAACAGTTAATTAAAACTAGAATTAAACTATGAAATAGAGATGAAGAAACAGTAATACTAAAGAAACAGTAACAATTAAAGATGCTCAAAAGAAAACTGATTCGGAAGTTAACCTTGATTCGGAACTTTTCACTCGGAACTTGGTTCGGAACTCTTGATCCGGAACTTCGTTCGGAACTTCACTCGGATCTTTATGCGGAACTTTGGTTCGGAAGTTTATTCGGAACATTCAACTCATTCGGAAGTTTTGTTCATCCGGAACTTATTGCTCATTCGGAACTTTTAAAGGAAAAATTCATTCGGAACTTTCAAAGGAAAAACTCATTCGGAACTTTTAAAAATGACATTCATCCGGAACTTTTGTTCATGCGGAAGTTTATTCGGAACTTTTCAAAAACACATTCATTCGGAACTTTAAACTCATTCGCAACTTTCAGTTCATTCGGAAGATTTGTTCATCCGGAACTTTCAGCTGATTCGGAACTTTCTAAAAATGACATTCATCCGGAACTTTTGGCTCATTCGGAAGCTTTTGGTTCATCCGGAACCTGGGAAACTCAAAAACAGAAACTTACCCAAAGAACAGGGAAAACGATTTTAATGCCAAAAATCACCAAGGTTTTCACCAAATCTTAAATAAAACTAAACACAAAGCATCTACTAACCATAAACTACAAATCCCATCAACAAAAACACAAAACCCAACAACTTTTAAAGATCAAATCAATCAAATAAGAACTTAAGAACTTGAAAAGAAAGATGATGATGAACAAGATGAAATGGAAAGATTAAACAAGAACTTGTATTGAATGATTAATGTTTTAACAATCACTAAACAAGGATGAAATTACAAGATTGAAAATCAAAGATCAAAATCACCAAACACCCAAGTGGTGTTGGTGATGCTACGAAACAGAAAGGAGAAAAAAGAGGAGGAGAAAAAACTAAAACTGAATGCAAAGTGTGTGAGGGGAGGGCTTTATATAGTTTTGTCTTTTGGTTGGTGAGTGGGCTTTCTCCCGTTCTTCTTGTCTTTTCGTCTTTTCAGAAAAGTTGACGTTTTCGATTCTGATTCGGGATTTGTCGTCGATTAAATTCAACTCGTCTTTTAATTTCTTCGTTTAATGGACTTGAGTTTCTTCGACTTATATAAATCTTCCATCTTTGGTCCTTTTCTTCGATAAATCTTCGAATAGGCCCAGTGACTTCAAATCTTTTGCATCTCTTGGACAATAGACTTTATCTTGAGTCTTTTTCTTCGGTAAAACCCGTGCAATCCCATGTTTTCTCCATTATCCATCCGGTTGGCTCTGAAAACACAATAAACACAAAAACCACGCATAATTCCAAACAAATGATATTAAATACGCGTTTTGGTATTGTTTTAGCCAGAATTAAGTGGTAAAAGGATGGGTGTTTACACACCTATCAAATCCCCTACACTTAACCATTGCCATGCCCTCATGCAATGCTTAGTAATAAAGCAATTTTACACTTTTCTCATAATTAATCAACCTTGGCCTTATTCAAATACTACTAAACAAAAATTAAAGCACTAAAAGAAATTAAACTTTAAAGGTAACAAAAGGATGGAAATAACTTGCAAAGAAACCAATGACTTACATTAGGGCTTTGGTGCTGCGAAGATTTGTCACCCTCAAGTTTCACGTTCCCCAAACTAAGCTTAAAAACGAGATCATTGTTATTATAAGTTAGTAAATCAAACACTTACACACATGGCTTAATTAAATGCTTAAACTCCCTTATTCCTAGGTGTATCTCTTATATTTTATTTTTGTCTTAGAATGATCATGAAGATGCATTTTTGGACTTATTTCAATAGTTTATTTAGGCTGAAAGCAAAGTAGGACGATTTGATCAATAGTTAGCTAAAGGACAAAATCTCTTAAAACTGCTTCTCGGGATATCAAAAAGTTCATATCTTGGCATAACTTGGTTCATGATTTGAGACCTTTCTCGGGCCGATATTTGGCATGTACTTCATACTTCATATCTTGAGAGACGTGCTTGAGATAATGGTCTTCTCATCGTTAATAGAGTTTCTTCACTTGGAGACTTTTGAGGGGTACTCCAACTTTGTTGACCACGACTTCATGATTATTTCTTCAATATCTATTTGGGATTTTGAGATACAACGATTTGCCTCCTTTTCGGACTTGGATCTATTTATCCTCATACCTTGTTAGGGTCTTTTCGGATAGACTTCTCCATCATCTTTATGGGAGTTGATTGCTTTTCGTCGTGAGTCTTGATCCTTCATATAGATTTTGGGAATAATGCTTTTCACATCACCTTGGATCTTTAGCAATAAAATGGAATCCTCATGCCTTGTTAGGGCCTTTTCGGACTCGCCAATCTTCGCGCCCCGCTTCATAAGTTATGCCTTGGCTATGAACTCTTATCATTACCGAGCAACTTTTAAACGATCTTGGGCTAGAAGCTAAGTAACTTTTCAAATCGTACGACCTTACTTATTGCAGATAAATTATTAGCAAGTGATGGGAGAATAGGCAAATAATTACACCAAGTGAGCCTGTGCAAGAATACCGACTTATAATTGACTCTATCATTTCTCGTCCTCCACAATTTAAAATCTCAAATAATGAGACTCGTGGACACTTAGCCTAATAAACCAATTAAGGTCTACATGGTTAAGGATACTAGCTAGAATAAACTTGGATAAGTCTATTCGGGTTGAGTCAAAATAAACGCAACGGGCCTAATATGTCAAAGACTTCTAAACTAGCTACACCACTTTATTAAAATTTGACTTTATTGCGCGATATATACATATGAAAGCAAAGATAAAAATTTAAAAATTACGACTAAAAGGCCAAAGTTAATAAAAAATTTGAAAAATGTTGAAAAATAGGATTTTCCGGTTAAATGAAGGCATTTTCATGGAAAAGTCCACTTGAAACTTCGATAGAAGTCCCCCCTACACTTAAGATAAACATTGTCCTCAATGTTTAAGCATGTGGGAAAAGTCTCCCCTACACTTATGACATTGTGCACGTTGGTTAACTCAAGTTAAGGAAGAGACGACTAAAGTGATCAATTTCAAATGTGAGTATGAAGAAAATTGGAATCACGATAGTTGAGAGATAGAACCGGATTTCGGATAACACGGGAGCACGGTTCTTCAAAGATTCCAAGAGTGCATTCATCCCTGTAATCACATCACCACACAAATACAAACAACCTATAGAGGTCCCCCTACACTTAGGAGGTTAAACGGAAAAGGATAGATACTCGGGCTGCCTCCCGAGGAGCGCTTGTTTTTGATAACCGAGTCACGAGCCTGACTCGACCCAAATTAGTTCATGGGGAACGTGGTGAGGGATGGAACCACCTCCTGAGAGGTGTCCTCACCAAAGTACAACTTCACTCGTTGGCCATTCACCTTAAAATTAGGTCCATTAGGTTGAGCGAGCTCGAGAGTACCATATGGAAAAATTTGGGCAATGGTGAATGGGCCGCACCAACGAGATTTGAGCTTTCCAGAAAAGATTTTCAACCGAGAGTTAAAAAGTAAGACTTTGTCGCCAATATGGAACTCTCGGTTCTTAATCTTAGAGTCGTGAATGAGCTTAGTCCTTTCCTTATAGATCAAAGAATTTTCATAAGCCTCATTACAGAGTTCATTGAGCTCATTGAGTTAGATCTTGCGTAGGTCACCGGCTTTGTTGATATCAAAATTAGCCCACTTCAAGGCCCAGTAAGCCTTGTGCTCCAACTCAATGGGGAGGTGGCATGCTTGCCCGTACACAAGACGATATGGTGTACAACCAATCGGAGTCTTGTAAGCAGTACGGAAAGCCCACAAAGCATCATCAAGTTTATCAGCCCATGAGGCACGATGCTCTCCCACGGTTCGTTCCAGAATTCGCTTTAGTCCTCGGTTGGATATTTTAGCCTAGCCATTAGTTTGTGGGTGGTAGGCTGTGGAAAGACGATGATTTATACCATACTTAGCCATGACTCTAGCAAATTGGTCATTGCAAAAATGAGTCCCACGATCACTAATAATGGCACGAGGCACACCGAATCTAGCGAATAGAGCTTTCAAAAAGTTACAAACCACCCTTGCGTCATTAGTAGGTAAAGCTTTGGCTTCAACCCACTTTGAAACGTAGTCAACGGCTACAAGAATGTATTTGTTTCCTTTAGAAGAAGGGAATGGCCCCATAAAGTCGATACCCCAAACATCAAAGATTTCACACTCTTGAATGAAATACTGAGGCATCTCGTCTTTATGTGTGATCGTGCCTTGTTTTTGGCAAACATCACATCGTTTAACCATAATGTGAGCGTCACGATATATGGAGGGCCAATAAAATCCCGAGTCAAACACTTTTTTGGCGGTGTAGTTGGGACCAAAGTGACCACCGGTGGGTCCTTTGTGGCAACCATCAAGGATTTCTGAAGCTGCCGGTCCGTCAACACATCGGCGGATAATTAGGTCGGCACATTGTTTGAATAGGTAAGTGTCGTCCCAAAAGTAAGTCTTAATGTCGGTGAAGAACTTTTTCTTTTGTTGAGACGTCAACCCTTCCTTGAGAATTCCACCCGCCAAGTAGTTTGCAAAGTCCGCAAACCACGGGGTTGCATCAGAATTCGAATTTATAGACATTAAGGTCTCCAAGGGAAAAGAATCATTGATTTCTTTGTTCGGATGATCCCCTTGGTAAGGATCCTCAAGTCCGCTGAGATGATCCGCGGCTAGGTTTTCTGCTCCTTTTTTATCGCGAATTTCGATTTTAAATTCCTGGAGCAGCAAAACCCAACGAAGAAGTCTTGGTTTGGAATCTTGCTTTGTCAACAAGTACTTCAACGCAGAATGATCGGTGTAAACGATAGTGGTGGAAAGGACAAGATAGGGGCGGAATTTTTCAAAAGCATAGACAACAGCTAAAAGCTCTTTTTCGGTTGTCGTATAATGCAATTGTGCGCCCGTCATTGTCTTGCTAGCGTAATGGATTGGTTGGAAGTGTTTATTCACTCTTTGTCCCAGAACCGCTCCAATAGCAAAATCACTAGCGTCGCACATCAACTCAAAGGGCAGCTCCCAATTAGGGGTAACCAAGACAGGTGCCTTAGTTAGCTTATCCTTAAGCGAGTTGAAGGCTTCAAGGCACTCTTTGGAAAAGATAAAAGGAGTATCTTTTTCCAAGAGGTGGGTCATCGGGCGAGCGATTTGAGAAAAATCTTTGATGAATCGACGGTAGAAGCCCGCATGACCCAGAAAACTTCTCACACCCTTCACGGTTGAAGGTGGAGGCAACTTAGCGATAACATTGACTTTAGCACGGTCTACTTCAAGACCGGCTTTGGAAATCTTGTGTCCCAGCACGATGCCTTCTTTTACCATAAAATGGCATTTTTCCCAAATCAGAACAAGGCGAGTGTCTTCGCACCGCTTAAGCATACGTTCCAAATTGGCAAGGCAAGAAGAGAAGGAATCCCCGAAGACCGAGAAATCATCCATGAAGACTTCCATGGTTTGTTCAACCATGTCATGGAAGATAGCTAACATGCACCTTTGGAAAGTCCTGGGGGCATTGCATAAGCCAAAAGGCATCCTTTTGTACGCAAATATGCCATAGGGACAAGTGAATGTTGTCTTCTCTTGATCTTGGGGATCGATGGGTATTTGGAAATATTCATTACCCGCTAAACGTTCAAGCAGTAATATTCATTACCCGCTAAACGTTCAAGCATTTGGTCCATAAAAGGTAGAGGGAAATGATCCTTTCTCGTGGCATCATTGAGTTTGCGGTAGTCTATACAAACTCTCCACCCAGTAACGAGACGAGTGGAAATCAACTCGTTGTGTTCATTGGGAACAACGGTTATTCCGCCCTTCTTGGGCACACAATGGATTGGACTAACCCATGGTGAATCCGAAATAGGGTAAATCATACCCGCATCAAGAAGTTTGATAACCTCTGTTTTGATGACTTCATGGATTTTTGGATTCACCCTTCGTTGGCTTTGAATTGTGGGCTTAAATTCGTCCTCCATGAGAATTTTGTGTGTGCAGAAGTGAGGATCAATTCCGCGAATATCAGAAATTTTCCAAGCAATAGCCTTCTTATGATCTTTCAACACGGTGATAAGTCGGCCTTTTTCTTTTTCCTTTAGGTCCTTAGCAATGATGACTGGCGACTTCTTCTCTTCTTCAAGGAATACATACTCGAGATGGGGCGGCAACTCCTTAAGTTCTAAATCCGGAGGATTTTCGACGGGAGGCGTATTCAAAGTCGGAGTATCGGTAGGAATAACCGTGGGAGATGGAGGAGAAGGATTGTCTTTGTTGAGAAGGTTGTCAAAGAAATGCATGTCTTCATCCCCATCGGTGGGAGAATCATTAGTAGCTAAATTCACATCTCTCATGGTGTCTTCAAGATTGTTCCAAAACAAATCACTTTCTCCAAATAGAGACAATGATGAATCGATAGAGGCAACGGTTTCAACATTGGGAAGAGAGGTAGGAATACTTTTGCAAGCATTTTGGAAGTGTTCTTCACAAGCCTCATCAAGAACGTCAATACAATTAACACTCTCGTTAGAATAAGGTTGTTTAGACAACTTTACCATGTTGAAGACGATTTTATCGTCACCCACTCTCGTGATAAGCTCACCGGCTTCAACATCGATAAGAGTGCGACCGGTCCTCAGGAATGGACGACCCACGATTAAGGGAACACGAGGGTCCATCTCGTAGTCGACGACGACGAAATCGGCAGGAAAAGTGAATTTGTCGACTCCTACAAAAACGTCTTCGGCTATCCCCACTGGATAAGCAACCGTACGGTTAGCTAATTCCAAAGTCATTTTGGTGGGGACTAGCTCAGGGAGAGATAATTGCTTCCAAATGCTTAGAGGCATAAGATTAATACTGGAACCTAGATCGGCTAGGGCCATGCAATTCTCTACTCTCGGGAAATTGCAAGGGATTAAGAAATGACCCGGATCACCAAGCTTGGTTGGCAATTTCCTTAAGAGCACTGCAGAACAGTTCTCATTAAGTTGGGTGTTGGCAATATCGAGAAGCTTTTCCTTGTCGCTCAGAAGATCTTTAAACATTTTCGCGTACTTAGGCATGTGAGCGAGAGCCTCAGCGAAGGAGATGTTGAAATTCAATTGTTTGAACATCTTAAGAAAGTTCGAAACCTGAATATTGTCCTTGCTTTTGAGCTTCTCTTTCCTCAACCTAGATGGATAAGGTATATTGGAAGAAGAGGAAGGCTTTGGGAGAATAGGATCACTCACATCCTTGGGTGGAGGAGGGGTAGAAGGAAGAGATGGAGAAATTGGGGAAGGAGAAGGATGAGGAATAGGAGCAGGTGACTCGTTCTCCTTAGTCACAACCACCGGTGGAGGTATAGGAAGCTCGGGTTCCTTGGTACCTTTACCACTTTGAGTGGTGATTGCTTTCATCTCCCCTCTTGGATTCGCAACGGTGTTACTCGGAAGAGTACCCGAAGAAGAGGGTTGATTACCTTGGAAGAAACTAGCCATCATGTTCTTCAAGTCATTTGTTTGGCTATCCAACGTGTTTCTCATGTCGGCTCTCAAATCGTTCCCTTGTTTGACCAAGTCTGCTTTCAAGTTGAGCACTTCCCGCTGAAGATTTTCCACAATCACATCGTTAGTTCTCATGTAGGTCTGCACTTCTTGGTGTAAAGCGGTGGGTTGGTTGGGAGGAGCATTGTATGCGGGTGGTTGATAAGCAGGTTGCTGGTATACTTGGTTGTTTCGTTGAGGTGGTTGTTGCTGCTTGTGAGGAGGGATGTATGGTGTACGAGGTTGTTGTTGTTGTTGAGGAGGGCGGTTGAGGTTTTGTTGTTGGTTTGGGTTGGTAGGAGGAAAACCGGGTGGTGAGAGGTAGTTGTTGGAGCGGTAGCTAAGCAAATTACGGTCACCTTGAGGTCTAGCTTGATAAGCAGGTTGAGGATAGGTGCCATATGCCGCATTCACATTCTCAGCAGGGTAGTCTTGGGTGGTGGTACAAGTGGTGTAAGAGTGAGGACCCCCGCATATCTCACATGGTTGGCTGACAACACTAACTTGAGCGTTTTTAGCGTTGCTGCTGTTGGTGTTGTTAACGGTGTGGGTGACAAGCGATTCAAGAAGCACAGTGATTTTGTCCAGTCGTTTGTCGCTGTCACTAGTGCTAGCACTAGCGACATTGGTCCGAACACTCTTGGTTTGCACACGAGACTTGTTCTCAATGATATCCCAAGCAACATTGGAAGTATTAGCCAAAATATTACCCCCCGAGGCACTGTTTAGTGAATCTTGGTCACTCATGCTTAAACCATTGTAAAAAGTATTGATTTGATGTACTTTGGTAAAACCATGTTGTGGGCATTTTCTTAAAAGATCTTTGAAACGATCCCAAGATTCACTGAACGACTCATCGTACTTTTGTTCAAAATTTATGATTTCATTCCGCAAAGCGGTAGTACGAGAGGGTGGGAAAAAGTAATTGATAAACTTGGTTTCCAAATCCGTCCACGAGAGAATACTCTGTGGCGGTTCCTTAGCAAGCCAATGTCGGGCTTGTCCCTCTAAAGAAAAGGGAAAAAGTTGTAACCTGATAACCTCTTGTGGAACACCATTGAATTTGACCGTGTTAGTGAGTTGCAAGAATCTCTTGATATGGTCATGTGGGTCATCAATGGTACGCCCCAAGAATGGTTGAGCGGAGACCATCTGGATAAAGCCTGATTTTAGCTCAAAGTTGTTGGCGGCAATTGGAGGTATGACAATTGGATCAGTGTTGCCGTCTACATGAGCTTGCAGCAGTTCAATCATCGGGCGATTATCCGGTAGAGGCTCATTGTTGTTATTATTATTCATGTTGTTGAAAGGTGGGTTGTTGTTGTTATTATTGTTGTTTGGAGGTGGTATGTTGTTGTTGTTTTGTACACCGGCCATGTCTAAGGTATCGAGAGGCTCGGGCTCTTGATAAGACGTGGAGCGAGTGCGCATACACCTGCAAAAGAACTAACAAAAGAAAAACAAAGCAAAAATATTTTTGGTTTTTATGTTTTTTAATTTTTTTGTATTTTTTTGAAAATTTTATATTTTTTAGGATTTTTTGAAAATTTTTATGAAAAAGTAACGTTCACGGGGAACGGATCCCAAAATCCAAGTTCTCACAAAAAACTTTTGATCTTAACGAGAAGAGCCGGCAGCGGCGCCATTTGATACTCTCATTTTGTATGGGTTCAATTTTATGTCTCTCGATATCCTCTCGAATTGATCTCGGTTCTAAGTGGAATGATTGTTCTTGGTTACTAAAAAAGGGGGTTTAGTTTTCTAATCTACTAAAAAGTTAAATGCATGAAAATGTAAACTTAAATTTAAAGGCAATTATATTAATAACAGTTAATTAAAACTAGAATTAAACTATGAAATAGAGATGAAGAAACAGTAATACTAAAGAAACAGTAACAATTAAAGATGCTCAAAAGAAAACTGATTCGGAAGTTAACCTTGATTCGGAACTTTTCACTCGGAACTTGGTTCGGAACTCTTCCGGAACTTCGTTTGGAACTTCACTCGGATCTTTATGCGGAACTTTGGTTCGGAAGTTTATTCGGAACATTCAACTCATTCGGAAGTTTTGTTCATCCGGAACTTATTGCTCATTCGGAACTTTTAAAGGAAAAATTCATTCGGAACTTTCAAAGGAAAAACTCATTCGGAACTTTTAAAAATGACATTCATCCGGAACTTTTGTTCATGCGGAAGTTTATTCGGAACTTTTCAAAAACACATTTATTCGGAACTTTAAACTCATTCGGAACTTTCAGTTCATTCAGAAGATTTGTTCATCCGGAACTTTCAGCTCATTCGGAACTTTCTAAAAATGACATTCATCCGGAACTTTTGGCTCATTCGGAAGTTTTTGGTTCATCCGGAACCTGGGAAACTCAAAAACAGAAACTTACCCGAAGAACAGGGAAAACGATTTTAATGCCAAAAATCACCAAGTTTTTCACCAAATCTTAAATAAAACTAAACACAAAGCATCTACTAACCATAAACTACAAATCACATCAACAAAAACACAAAACCCAACAACTTTTAAAGATCAAATCAATCACATAAGAACTTAAGAACTTGAAAAGAAAGATGATGATGAACAAGATGAAATGGAAAGATTAAACAAGAACTTGTATCGAATGATTAATGTTTTAAGAATCACTAAACAAGGATGAAATTACAAGATTGAAAATCAAAGATCAAAATCACCAAACACCCTAGTGGTGTTGGTGATGCTACGAAACAGAAAGGAGAAAAAAGAGGAGGAGAAAAAACTAAAACTGAATGCAATGTGTGTGAGGGGAGGGCTTTATATAGTCTTGTCTTTTGGTTGGTGAGTGGGCTTTCTCCCGTTCTTCTTGCCTTTTCGTCTTTTCAGAAAAGTTGACGTTTTTGATTCTGATTCGGGATTTGTCGTCGATTAAATTCAACTCGTCTTTTAATTTCTTCGTTTAATGGACTTGAGTTTCTCCGACTTATATAAATCTTCCATCTTTGGTCCTTTTCTTCGATAAATCTTCGAATAGGCCCAGTGACTTCAAATCTTTTGCATCTCTT
Source organism: Glebionis coronaria (assembly GCA_025667525.1). Lineage (NCBI taxonomy): Eukaryota > Viridiplantae > Streptophyta > Magnoliopsida > Asterales > Asteraceae > Glebionis > Glebionis coronaria. Next base: position 187,571,208 of record CM046879.1, on the reverse strand, counting down.
GGACAATAGACTTTATCTTGAGTCTTTTTCTTCGGTAAAACCCGTGCAATCCCATGTTTTCTCCATTATCCATCCGGTTGGCTCTGAAAACACAATAAACACAAAAACCACGCATAATTCCAAACAAATGATATTAAATACGCGTTTTGGTCTCGTTTTAGCCAGAATTAAGTGGTAAAAGGATGGGTGTTTACACACCTATCAGTGGTCCATCGGTGAACCCCTCGAGAATGGAAACGTCACAAGTAGAAGGAGAAGTCTCAACCGTATGAGACTTCGGGTGGGTGACTAGCAAATCCGGCTCATCGAGTTTAAGATCCTTAGAATCCGCACTCTCGATGTCCTCGAACATCTCATCAAAGAGAGGATTTACGTCACCAAAAATGAACGCGTCATCAAAATCGAATAAAGGGTTCGAAAAGATTTTAAAATCAGTATTTTGAACGTCCTCGTCGATTAGTGACTCGTCATAACTAGCGGAAAAATCATCGTCATTGAAAAGAGGGTTCAAAAAAGTCGTTGATTCTCTCCTCGAAGTGTCAATGGGAGAGACATCATCACAAGAAATCGATTCACACTCACTATTGTGATTGGCCTCGTTAGAATCTTCGTGGAAAAATTCATCGAGAGCAAAATCACTTACCTCATCTTCGGAGAAAACCGTAGGCTCACTTTGGATTGGAATAGGGATCTCGACACTAGGATTAGTGCTAAGATTCGTCTCCCCCATACTTAGAGAGGCGTCGATTTCCGTAGTGGGTATAGGAGTAAGAGACTCTTCATATGAAGATTTTGCCTTAGTGGTTTCGACATCGGCGTCGAAAAACGTATCAATGTGAGCAAGGCCATCAGCGAACTTCTCACATGATAAATCCATAATCTCACACGGTGTAGGATTAGGAATAAAAGGCTCGTCACGAGACGTTGTAGCCTTGATGGTTTCAAATTAGTCCTTCGGAGGGATCGAATGCGGGTTCTCAAAAGACGTAGAAATAGTAGTAACGCGTCCCTCCGGAATTAAGTTTTGATACTCTTCAAAAATCGAGGGGTCAACGATTCTCCTTAAAACCTTATCAATTTCTTTTTTTTTCAAAATCACTTAACGGACTATCTTTGTCAAAATTTTGTGTATTTTGATTTTTAAAATCATTGATAATTTCAACTTCATTAGAAAATTAGGTTCCAAAGGTTTAACATTCATTGTTCCAACACGTGCTACGAGTTTTTCTTGTTGTTTATTTTCGAAAACATTTTCAAAAACCTCGTTAGTTGACACCATCGTTTCCTCATCCTCGATGCTCTATTCAACCTCTTCAACAATTAGGGTATATTTTTTCTCCATAATTAGTTGGAAGAGCATATCAATTCGTTCATTGAAACGATTAGACCTTTCGTCGACACGACTAGAACCTAGATCATCATCGAAAATATGTTGTGGAGATGGTTGGTCAAAGTCGGAATTGTAACATGGATCGGGCTCATGGGAATTTGGAGGATCGAGATTGTATGGTGGGGCCTCAAAATTATCAAAACCGGAATTATCGTATGAATTGGGTTCATCATAATCCATTGGTTGGCAAGAAAAAGTATCGTGAGGCCCCCCCACAATTGTCGCAACACGGATTTTGAGAAAAATCGGGTTCGTCGTATGGATAACCAACCCCATTGTCGTAATTGTAACCCATGTCGTGTGATTCGTCAAAACCGGAAAATTGATTGTCGAAATACGTATTTTGGTTCATCGGTTGACAATCGTACCCATAGTGAGGTTCATCTCCACAATACTCACATGACGGTGAGTATTGCGAATATTGGTCAACGAAATTCGGATTTGGCTCGTGATTGTGACCATTTGGGTATTGAATTTGACACTCATCATGCCAATGGGAAGGGCTTCCATAATATCGGCAATGGATAAGACGTTCTTCGTTAGAGTACAAACAATTGTTCGGATTACACGGTGGACATGCCCTAAATATTGCATAGTTGACATATTTTCCGCACCTTTCGTATACACACCATGGACAAGTCATGGAACCAAACTTTCGTCTCCCACAACCTTGGCAATGAAAATCCATGAAGAATTAAAATTTAGAGGGGAAAATCGAAGAATATTTTTGTGTTTTTGGTTTTTTTTATTTTTTTGGACTTTTGGTGTATTAGGTAGAAATTAATCTACAAAAACTATCCACTAATCAAAGGTCTCGATTAATGAATCCAAGAAGAATGAAAGTAATTACGTGAAGTAAAAACCCTCGTCGACTTTGAAACGTTGCCGGAACGCCAAAACGTTTCGAGGTTCAATAATTAAAACTCACAAAAATAGATTAATAATACTTGATGTGGCAAACCCCTAATTAATCGTCACTTTCAAAATATGCACAAGCGAGCGGAGAAAACGAGGCGGCGCGAAGCACTTAAGAGCCTTTTTTCCTTAGGTCTTGAAATACAACCGCCTTATACCCACCTTATAGTTTGTATTTATCGAGATTAAACAAATTAAGAGTATTTATCTATTTTGCCTTTGATTTCGTTTGAATTCGATACAACAATAGTGACCGGAACGCTCAACTATTGAGGTGCGATTTCTCGCGTATTTGGATAATTATTGTGTGTTAATTGTTCTACGTAAATACAATATATTATACACAATAAAAACGAGAAAACGATTTTCTGTTAATAGAGTTCTATTTAACACTATTTATTTGTATGGCTAATAGTATGGAAAAATAAAATGAAGTATTTACGATAAAAACGTAAACACTCAAACAAACACGATAAATAAATATGGCTAAACACACCTCCCCGGCAGCGGCGCCATTTTTGATGCGGAATATTTGTACACTTTTGTTTTAGGAAAAACAAAGCGACAAAAGCGGGTAAGTATTAAGTATCACGTTTCGTGAAAAACGCGAATACTCGTCGTTGAGTTCGTTCTCGAGGAGGTATGGTGTTTGAGCCAATATAAATTACGTTATTTAATCGAGTGATTACGCTTTTGGGAAGAAAGAAAGGAAGGAAAACGGAAGGCGGATTAGGCTAAAAACAACGTACGACGTAAAACGTAAAACATAAAACGCAACGAAATTCGACGAAATTAAAAAATTTGAAAACTTAACCAAAAATAAGCTTTATTAAACTTAAAAAAATATATATAAAAACTAAATTTTTTATTAAAAAAAATGGGTTTAAAAAAATCGAAATAACAAAAGCATACAAAAATAATAACTAACGTAAAAACGCGACACTTACGAAATTTATTGAATTTAAAGCCTAAAAATGCAAATTTAATTTTTCCTAAGTCCTAACTAATAAAAGAAAATTTTCAGAAAAAGAATCATATTTTTTTGACTTTTAAATATTATTTTATGAATTAATCGAGATTAAAAAAAATTAAATGCTTTAAAAATAATAAATGATCTTTATAAAATCTAAACATTTTATAAAAAAATATTAAATACTAATCTAAGTCCATGAAAAATAAAAATCTGAAAAGAAAAGCCACAAATAAGCTTGATACAAGCTTATACGGCGGTTTAGCTTAAAGTAAAACGAATAAAACAAAAAAGTATAAGAAAATAACAAAAGGAAAAGAAAACAAAAGAGTTCAGAAGAGCAGATGGTTAGTGTGCTGGGCTGTTGAGGTGCAGGTCACAAGTTCGAGCCCCACAGTGGCCCTTCTTTTGCTTTTTATTTTATTACAGCTTATACACTAAATAAAACAAAGTATTAAATAAAAATGACAGAAGGTATAATCGAAATGTGCAAAGAGCACAGATGGTTGGACAGTGGGGTTCGACGTCTGGTTTGTGGCTGTGGTCAGGGGTTCAAGCCCTGCAGTTCTCACTTTTTTTAGCTATATTTACTAGAATCCAAAACTTACTATACTATAATAATCCATTAACAACAATATCAGCAAGTAAAGTTGTTGACAACAATATCAGTAGGTAAAGTTCAACAAATCAAGGCAAGTTTATTCTAGTATTCAAATGGGCTAAAGACCAATTAACCAAATGAGCAACAATTAAAATAGCAGTCCTACATCAAATGGCTAAAAACTTTTAAGGAGAAAAGCTAGCTGAAGCATAATAATCATTCAAACTAATAAAACTTAATGCAAAAAGACACCATAGCTTGTGACAGTTGCGACATCAGCTAAACCAAAGGTAACAAAGGTTTCGACAGAGAAATCTCGACAATAAATGCTTATTGACAGTATGATCTTTACAGCATCTACTACAACCCACCTAGACACATCAACAACAACAAAAAAGATGGTTTATCAGCGGGTTGCTACTACCCGTTTAAAAACACCAAATGACTAATACTAAATAACACAATTACAGCCCGCCTCAAATCTATGCGTAGATATAAAAAGAGGGCAGCAGGCACTTAATTCATTTTTAAGCTTTTGTTATCTTTAGGTGTGTTGTTGGATTCTTAGTTTGATACTAGATACACAGGCACTTAACACCACACCCAAAACATACACAATTCAAAAACACTTACAAATCACGCCATAATCATAGGTTATGTGTAGAGAATTACACCACAAAAATATTTATCACATAAACTTCAATGTTTTCTATGGCAAGCACTTTTTTCTACTCTTGGTTTCTTTGTTTGGTTTGATACTCAGGGAACACAAAACAATCCAAAACACAAATGCACAAAAGCTCAACAAATCAAGCTAAGACTATAGCTTATGTGCACACAGTTAACACACACAAGCAGGCACACTATATTTTTTGGTTATGGTGTAATTGGTTTGAGTTGCTGTGGAAAAGTGGTCACCTTTTCAAGCGAGAATAAACACAAGTGGCACACAGTGGTCACCTTTTCAGTAACAGAAACACGCGAAGAACAAGGAGAACAAGAACACACGAATCTAAACAATTCTAAACAAAATCAACCACTAGATTAAATCAAACTAAACACAAAACATCTACTAATGATAATCAAACAATCCAAAACAACAAAACTAACAATAATGATCAAAATAATCAAAACCTACTTAAATCAATAAAAACTCAAAACATAAACATGAACATAAACATAAAAATCAAAGATTAAGAAAGGTAGATAGGAGATTAACAAGAAAAAGTAAAGATTGAAAAAAATTAAATGGAAACTTACTTGAAATTAAATGTATTTAAGGTGCAAGACAAGGTATTTAAATGGACATGAAATTAAATGACAAGGTAATTAATAGTGGAAGAAATATTTTGTCAAGCTATCCAACAAAATGAAATGATTAACATCCTAATCTATTTATAGGGGAGGATTAGGGAGTGCTTAGGAAGCTTCCTACCCTCTTTCATCTTTTCTTAATTGCATGATCAAGTCCTTAAGCCTTTAATCTTCTTAAATCTTGGACTTTAATGACTTTGTCTCGGGATTTCTTTAAACTCGTCTTGTAATTCTTCAATAAATTAGACTTGAGTTCTTCGGCTTTAAGTAAACTTCCGTCTTTTGACTTTTTCTTCGATAAATCATCAGAATTGGTCTTGGACTTCCGTTCTTTTTGCACTCTTGACTTCTGGACTTCGTCTTTCGTCTTTTTGTTCGATAAAAGCCCGTGAATGCCCGTGTTTTCTCCCTTTTTCACCTTTTCGTCCTAAATCACAACAAAAACACAAACCACGCATAATTCTGACATAAATGACATAAAATACACGTTTTGGCTCGGTTATTATTGTAATTAAGTGGTAAAAAGGATGGGTGTTTACACACCTATCAAATCCCCTACACTTGACCATTGCAATGTCCTCATGCAATGCATTAGTTACAAAGCATGTTTACATTTTTCATCATAATCAATCCACGTTGGCCTTTATTAAAGAGATAGAAAATTATAAACATTCAAAGTAAAGAAATCAAAAGCATACCTTGGGTTTTTGGAAATGTCATGAATGATCATCATCCTCAAGTTTTCACTTTCTCCATACCAAGCTTAAAAACGAGATCATTGTTATTATAAGTTAGCAAACTAACACGAACTCATGTGGGCCAATTATTCACTTAGACTCCCTTATTCCTAGGTGTATCTCTTATATTTTATTATTGTCTTGAATGATCACGAGGATGCATTGTTGACTTATTTCAATAGTTATTTAGTCCGAAAATAAAGTGAATGATTTAATCAATAGTTAGCTAAAGGACAAAATCTTTTAAAACTTCTTCTCGGGACCTCATAAAGTTCATATCTTGGCATAACTCGCTTCGCGATTTGAGACCTTTCTCGGACCGATATTTGGCAGCGACTTCATACTTCAAACCTTGAGAGACGTTCATGAAATAATGGCCTTCTCTTCATAATAGGAATTTCTTCACTTGAAGTTTTGAGAGATTCTTCATATTTGGACCACGACTTCTTCATTTTTCTCCAATCTTTATTTGGGATTTTGATATACAACGATCCGCCTCCTTTTTGGACTTGGATCTATTCATCCTCATACCTTGTTAGGGCCTTTTTGGATAGACTTCTCCTTGACTTTTGGGGAGTTTTTTGCTTTTCGTCGTGTGTCTCGATCCTTCATATTGATTTTCGATAAATGATTCTTCACATCACTTGGGATCTTTAGCAACAAAATGTAGCCCTCATGCCTTGTTAGGACCTTTTCGGACTCGCCAATCTTCGCATCCCGCTTCAATAAGTTATGTCTTGGCTATGAACTCTAATCCATATCGAGCAACTTTTAAACGATCTTGGGCTAGAAGCTAAGTAACTTTTCAAATCGTACAACCTTATTTATTGCAGATAAATTTATTAGCAGGCGATGGGAGAATAGGCTTATAATTAACTCACATAAATTCACGAAAGAATTCCAAACTTATAATTGACTCTATCATCTCTCGTTCTCCACGGTTTAAAATCTCAAGGAATGAGACTCGTGGATGCTTAGCCAATTAAATCAACGTTTTGGGTTTTCGAGTCGTCTATAGGATCTTGCAAACTCTTAGACTTTTTCAAGTTTAGAAATCGCGTTTTAAAGTTCCCTTGATAAACGACTCTCTAGGATCAATTATAGGAACTTGCGAAAAGTTCTTGTTCTTAACCCGTGAGAGTTAAGACTTTCGCGTTTTATAGCTCCCTAAATAAAAGCCTAGCAAAACTTGACTTAAACACGTTAAGGATACTAGCTAGAGTAACTTAGATAAGTAAACTCGGGTTGAGTCAAAAGATTCACAACGTTTGAAAATTAAAACCACTTTATTAAACATTTATTCTAGCAAAGAAAGAAAATAACTATACAAAGGTAAAAACTAATGGGCCAAAATAGATCAAAAATTTTGAAAAATGTCGAAAAAATTGATTTTTCCGGTTAAAATGAGGACATATACAAGGAAAAGGCCACTTAACTTCGATAGAAGTCCCCCTACACTTAACATAAACATTGTTCTCAATGTTTAAGCATGTGGAAGTAAACTCCCCTACACTTAGGACATTGTGCACTTTGTTTAAATCTTGCTAAGGAAAAGACAACTAACGAGATTCCTATTTTAATATTGGAAAATATAAAATAGTGAATCAAAAAGAGTTTAGGATAGAACCGGGAAGATGGGAACATGGAATCACGGGTCGTCAAAAATCATCAAGAGTGGATCATTGAAGCTCGAATCCCTGAATAGAAGAAGAGAGGAAATAGCAAACACCAACGGGTCTCCCCTACACTTAGGATAAAGAAAGCTAAAAGATAGATACATGGGTTGCCTCCCAAGAAGCGCTTGATTTTTGTTAACCGAGTCGTGAGCCTGACTCGACCTTGATTAGCATAGGAAGAAGCATGAAAAATGTCCACCGGGATCAAAGACGTAGTTTTCATCCATCAAATAACACAAGCTTAAGGCGAACAAGCCAAGCCAAAGAAGAATAGGCAAGGTTCCCTTAAGCAAAGACGGAGCACGGTGGGAGCAAGGGTGAAGTGGTGCAAGCACGTCTTCATAAGTTCCAAAGATATTTCCTTTTATTTCATCTGACGGATACTGAGATGGCTCAAGAAGATCGATATCAGGGTCGAACACCTTTTCCTTTAAGGGAAAATAGCACTCAGGCTCAGCAGAATGTGAAGAAGATCCGCGAAGAAAATGCATAACCTCGTCCTCAGAAGGTGGACAAAGAGGTGTTAACTCATACGTGCTGCGGATGGTGGTGTCATCCGGTTGCTTCCCCTTTGAAAGTATTTTCTTCAGATCCAAAGTAGGATCAAGACGATAATATTCAAAGTCTAAAGGAGGAGCATCACTCTCACGAGGGAAGTATGTATTGAGAAAAGTAGTGAAGTCTTCCTCAAAAGAGTAATCATCCAAAGTAGGATTAAGCAAGGATGATGGAGGATCTTCATCATGTGAAGAATCACTCGAAAGAGTATCGGCCTCATCAAAATCATCATATGTGGGCATGTCAGGATACTTGGAAGTAAGGTCATCATAATCATCCAAATCTGAGCTAGAATCATCATCATAAGCATCAAAGATCGGTGGAGAATTATAAATGGGTGAAGGTTCCAAATTGGAGAGAGAATCATCCACATCATCTTCAAAAAGTGGATTATCAATGCAAGACTCGAATAAAGGATTGTTGTAGATGACAAAATCATCGATCACATTAATCATATTCGCAGATTCTGGTCCAAAGGATTTGCTTGTAAGCTTCCCAATTTTAAAAACTTGTGCATCATCCCCGACTCTTAAGATGAGCTCACCTTCGGCAACATCAACTAGAGCTCTTCCGGTTCTTAAGAAAGGTCGACCAAGTATTAAAGGAATACGAGGGTCCATTTCATAATCAACAACGACAAAGTCGACCGGGAAAGTAAATGTGCCAACTTTAATGAACACGTCTTCGGCAATACCAACGGGGTAAGCGAGAGTGCGATTTGCAAGTTCAAGAGTCATCTTTGTTGGAGTAAGGTCGGGTAATGATAGTGTTTACCAAACACTCAAAGGCATAAGATTAATACTGGCCCCGAGATCAGCTAGGGCAGTAAATTCTTTAGTTTTGTTGAAAATGCAAGGCAACACAAAACGACCGGGATCTCTAAGTTTTTCTGGAAGTTCTTTAAGAATAACTGCAGAACAGTTTTCATTTAAGCGTGTGTTGGCGAGCTCAATCAACTTCTCCTTCTTGTTAAGCAATTCCTGGAATGCTTTGACAAATTTCGGCATGTGGACAAGTGCTTCAACAAGGTTAATGTTGAAATTCATTTGAGAGATCATCTTTAAATAATTCGACACTTGAGTGTCATCCTTTGTGTGCATTTTGGTTTTGCCTAAGCGAGATGTATAAGGAATATTGGGGTTGGGTGGTGAAGGTGTAGGTGTAGCCGGTAAAGGTTGAGATGTTGAAGGTGGGGTTGGTGGAGGATTCTTGGTGGGTGCTTCATCACGACGAGGCAGAGACGGTAATGGTGTACTACTACTAGGTGTAGGAGGAGTAGGGATAAATGGTGGTGGAGGAGGTGTAGATGATGGGGGCGGAATAGGTGGTCCTACTATGGTAACTCCACTACGGGTAGTAATAGCACTCACATTCGCTCGCGGATTGGTGACGGTGTTTGAAGGTAGAGAACTCGAAGTAGAAGGTTGAGTTGTGGGCAAGAAACTACCCAGCATATTCTTTATATCATTCGTTTGATTGCTGAAGGAGGATTGGATATTATCTCGAAGTTCAGATCTAATGTCATTTCCTTGCTTGGTAATATCTCCATTCAAATTCATAATTTGGCTCTGCAGATTCTTGATTTGCTCACCTTGGGTTCTCATGATGGCTTCAACATCCGGATTAATGGGTGGGGTTTGTTGGGCGGGTGGGTGATAAGGATTAGAAGCTCTTGGTGGGATTTGGTTGCTTCTAGTGTAATTGTTGTTGGGGTTTTGGTTTTGAGGAGAAAAACCGGGTGAAAGGTAGTTGTTTGATCGGTAACTCAGCAAATTTCTATCCCCTTGAGGTCGAGTTTGGTAATTTTCCGGTGAATAATTACCATAAGCTGCATACACATTTTCTGGATTTCCTTGAGTAGAAGGACAATCGGTGTATGAGTGAGGACCGTCGCATTTTTCACAAGGATTGGCAACCGCTTTAACTTGATGTTGTTGGTTTATAGCGAGAAGCAAGATATTTTTGTTCACTTCAGTCATCATGCGGGTGAATTCGGTCATATCGGGGTTTGCTGAAGTAGAAGAAACATTGACTCTCGGGTTGTTCCTTGAAGAAGCGGAGGAATCCCAGTTTTTATGATGAGTAGTCATGTTCTCAATAAGCTCTCTACACTCCTCGGGTCTCATTTTCATAAATGTGCCACCGGCGGCTGCATTAATCGTATCACGATCACGAAAAATCAAACCATTGTAGAAAGTATCAATTTAGGTCACAGGGAGCATGTTGTGGTTTGGACAACGATCGATCAAGACATTATATCTTTCCCAAGCATAAAAAAGAGATTCATCAGGTTCTTGCATGAAACCGCTGATTTGATTATGAAGGCTCGTGACCATAGATGGTGGAAAGTAGCGCGACAAAAAGCGTTGAGTCATGTCATCCTAAGTATGAATAGAATTCTTTGGGAGACGATCAAACCATTTCTCGGCATGATGTGATAAGGTATGTGGGAAGAGTTGAAGGCGAAGAACATCCATTGTGGCACCGGGCAACTTCATGCTTTGAGTGATTGTAATGAATTTGTAGAGGTGTTTGTTGGCATCATCATCAGGCATTCCTCTAAAAGGATTTGTTTGCACTTGCTGAATCATGTGGTGCTTCAACGAAAACTCCGGAGCCGTGATTTGCATCGGTGCAATCGGTCCTCCTCGTCCAAACATGGTAGGTTGACAAAGCTCCTCCATTGTCCGAAGATCGGGCTGTGGAAGAACATTGTTGTTATTGTTGAGGTGCGGTGGATTATTGTTGTTGACACCTGCCATACTTAAATCTTCTCGAGTCTCGGGCTCTTGATAATTAGAAGATCTAGTACGCATACACCTACAAAGGCAAAAGAAAACAATACCAAACACAAAGAGAATATATATACACAATAAAAATAAAATCTTTTCGGATTTTTGAAATTTTTAATTTTTATGGTTTTTTAACAATTTTTAATTTTTATGGTTTTTTTTTTTGAAAATTTTTGTGCAAGAAAATAACGCTCACAAGTGAACGGATCCCAAAAAGCAACGCGTCTCTCACAGAAAACCGTTAATCTTTACGAAAGGAGCCGGATACAAGGCTTTTGCTCGTATAAAAATTAAAGTTCGTTGTGGTCTGTCTCTTCGAATTGAAAAAGGAGTTATCAATGCGACTCAGTCGTTCTTTGGTGAAACAAAAGTTTTTGTCGTTGTAGTAATTAAAAAGTGCGAGACTTTAAAGTAAAATGACGTTAATGTAAATCTAAATCTAATTTTAAGTAAATGGCGAGTATTTAAAAGCGAGACGAAAATTAAAAGGCACTAAAATAAAATAACGCAAACTTAAATCTATCTAAGGCAAACTTAAAACGCAACTAAAACTTAAAACAAAGGCAAGGCTAAAATAAATCTAAGGCAATTAAACTTAAAGTGCAACTAAGTAAAAAGGCGGGAAAAGTAAAGCTTGAAATTTAAAAGCAGAAAATTAAAAACAGAAACTAGAAAGAACCTGAAAACAGCTCATCCGGAATAATCCTTCGTTCGGAATAAACATTAATCCGGAATGTCACCTTCGTTCGGAATGTTCTTCTTCACTTGGAATATTCACCAAAACCCTTGATCCAGAATAAATCCTTTATCCGGAATATGTCACTTATCCGGAATAAAGTCTAGACTCGGAATACTTGTCTTGATCCGGAATGTTGCTGATCCGGAATGTTATTCCGAATAAAACCCTTGATCCGGAATGTCTTAATATTCCGAATAAACTCCTTGATCCGGAATAATAAATTATTCCGGATGAACTTGCTGATCCGGAATAATATTTGATTCGGAATGAGAGGTTGATCCGGAATAGCACCTTGATCCGGAATGTTTGGTTGATCCGGAACTTTTGGTTGATCCATAACATTTGGTTGATCCGGAATAATTGATTATTCCGGATGAAGAACCTTGATGCGGAATAATAATTATTCCGAATGAACTCAATTGATCCGGAATGTCCAATATTCCGGATGAACACCCTTTGAAATCCTTCACACGGATTGACTGGCTTGATCCGAAACTTTTCCTGGGAAAGATCAGTAACAGAAACACGCGAAGAACAAGGAGAACAAGAACACACGAATCTAAACAATTCTAAACAAAATCAACCACAAGATTAAATCAAACTAAACACAAAACATCTACTAATGATAATCAAACAATCCAAAACAACAAAACTAACAATAATGATCAAAATAATCAAAACCCACTTAAATCAATAAAAACTCAAAACATAAACATGAACATAAACATAAAAATCAAAGATTAAGAAAGGTAGATAGGAGATTAACAAGAAAAAGTAAAGATTGACAAAAATTAAATGGAAACTTACTTGAAATTAAATGTATTTAAGGTGCAAGATAAGGTATTTAAATGGACATGAAATTAAATGACAAGGTAATTAAAAGTGGAAGAAATAGTTTGTCAAGCTATCCAACAAAATGAAATGATTAACATCCTAATCTATTTATAGGGGAGGATTAGGGAGTGCTTAGGAAGCTTCCTCCCCTCTTTCATCTTTTCTTAATTGCATGATCAAGTCCTTAAGCCTTTAATCTTCTTAAAACTTGGACTTTAATGACTTTGTCTCGGGACTTCTTTAAACTCGTCTTGTAATTCTTCAATAAATTAGACTTGAGTTCTTCGGCTTTAAGTAAACTTCCGTCTTTTGACTTTTTCTTCGATAAATCTTCAGAATTGGTCTTGGACATCCGTTCTTTTTGCACTCTTGACTTCTCGACTTCGTCTTTCGTCTTTTTCTTCGATAAAAGCCTGTGTTTTCTCCCTTTTTCACCTTTTCATCCTAAATCACAACAAAAACACAAACCACGCATAATTCCGACCTAAATGACATAAAATACACGTTTTGGCTCGGTTATTATTGTAATTAAGTGGTAAAAAGGATGGGTGTTTACACACCTATTAATAATTTGTATACCTGTTAAAACCAACGAGGAAAAAGAGAAAGAGTGACCTGGATGACAACTTATAAGATTATAAGCCTGGCTTATTGATTAAGCCAGCTTATTCCTTATAAGCTTGTAAAGAAAATGATTTTTTTTTCCTTAAACTGAAAATATTTCAAACCAATGGAACCAAACAGAAACTTGAAGCACTTCTTGACAAAAGATTATCAAAACAAGTAAACCTATTTTTAGTATCCATTTTCATTTCAATTCAAAACTGGTTTCAAGATTTATCAACTTTTCCCAAAAACTTCCAAAACGGATTTTTTATGAAAACTTTCTTGTAAACTAAAGACTTTTTAAAACTCAACTAATTTCTTAACAATGAACATAAGTAAACTTAATAAAACAGAAACTTGGAACTCAGATTCTGCAAAAAATATTAAGTTCTTCATTTTCATTACTAAAAATTAAAATCTTACAAAATCTGGAACAAAAAGAAAAATAAAATACCTAATGCCTTATATAATGGCTACAGGAAAATACTAGAAGCAAAAGAAAAACCTAACCCTAATGCATATGAATTCAACAAATGCCCTTATGTTAGAATCTTCAAACTTGGTCAATGTTGCTGCTTGTGACTTGCCAGGAAGACATGTGATGTGCCAGCTGTATACTTTGATCTTGACCATCCAAATAAACGTATGGGAGAAGGGTTGATTCACAGCTGTTGATTTTCTGTCAAGGTTTTGTTTGGAGGTGCAGGGGGACACATGGGGGGACCAAGGATGTATGTAGACATGTTTTGGGTGTGGGAAAGGGTTAAGGGTTATGTTAATTAAAGTTCTGGATAAATTGAGAGATTAATTTTGGGTAATTTGTTTCTACCCAATTAGGGTTCATAGTGGTGGTTTTGGGTGTTTGATTAGCACAGGGAAAGTTTCCCACCCAAATAAATTAGAAAAGACGTGTTTACAAAAAAAAATTAATATATTAACTTGTGGTTAATGGGGTGACGTGAGGATTTGGGTGTTGGTCTGGGTCGGTTTAAATGGGTGGGTTGTTGGTATGGGTATGGTGGGTTTGGGTTATGTATTTGGCATATATGCCCCCTAGACTTCCCAAAAACCTTGAAATCAAGTTTCATCAGCTTCTTTCTCCTTTACCTTTGTAACAAGTTTAGTAATCTTGTCAATTTGGGCACAAGCAATTTTGAAATTTTAGCATAAGGGCTTCTTTTGTAAGTTGACCAATTATCAAGGGCTATTTTTGTAATTTCTTGAAACTTTAAGGACCATACTTGTATAGTTGACTTTTAGGAGGACTAAAAGTGACAAGTCTTCAAACTTTAAGGGTATTATTACAAAATCAAAACTCGGGTCCGGTTCATTGTGCGGCTTCATTTCCCGTGTTTGTTTTTGCATTGATCTTGTGATCTTTTTGTCATTTTCTCTGTATCCATACCTAAAACATACAAAAAAAGAATACGAGCACATTTCATGGTATTTTATGATATAATTAAGCGTTTTAAGCCCGATTTGGACAATGAGACTATGTATAAAAGCAGTCTCATCAGACCGTACCTAGGAACTTCGCTACGAAGTTAATTAGAAGCTTGAGATTCCCCGTCATGTGCTTCATGCATCCGGAGTCCAGTATGAAAAGAATTATTTGTATCACCTGTAGAAGAGTTAGAACACGATGGAGCATTTGCTAAATTGGATACCATGTTAGTTGTGATTGCAGAATCATTAGTGTCTTTAACAACATTTAAAGGCATACTAACACTCGTTGTCACATTTTCTGTCCAAACTTTAGGCATCCATTTATATCCTGGAGGACATTGATTAGCAAACCACCATTTCCAAGACTTGCTAGCAGACTCATATAATTCCTTACTTCTGCTTCTAGGGTTCTTAGTGGTGGAGTCTGATGCAATACTTTGCTTAGTGGGGGTTTCACCAGAATGGTTCATTTTGCGTTTGGGTTTACTAGCACTAATAGGCATCGCAACTTGCTTCTTAGTTCTAGTATATACGCCTTTGACATTATTCATAACACACATAGAATGATTAGCATTAGCACATTTTCCACATTTGACACAAACAAATTTAACATTCAAAGCATTCACATCATTCAAAGCAATTAAATCGTCATTACACGCGATTACAAACCTTTTATTCTTAAAAACATTCAAATTCCTAGGGCGTTCTTCTACTTCCTTTATCTTCCCTTGACTCTTGTGTTTCCAAACCTTATAATTTAGTTGAGTGCGCTTATGCTGAGGCCGGCTAACACTAGCAGTAGAGACTACCCCTGTAGTAGAAGACACATGAGTATTAGTGTTTCTAGAAGTCTGAGGCGATTGACTAACTTTGTTTGTGGGTTTAATGGTCATTCTATACATCCCTGGTTTAATCACATTATTGTGCTTAACAATTGGTGCTTGAGTATTCCTTATGGGTTGATTCTATGGTAACGTTTCCTTTCCATCCATCTTGGGGGAAAACACAGGTTTTGCAAACGAGGAATTTGAGAAAGCAGATGGTTTTCCCAAGATAGAGGATCTATTCACTTTAGAGGCATTGGGTTGTCTAATAACAGGTTTCTTAACGCTAGGTTCAACAACTTTCCCACCCATCTTAGCAACGAGTTTCTTCAACTCTGCTATTGCTATCTCTTTTTCTTGTAACTGATCTTTCAAATTCGAAATATCAAGACTTTTTTCGTTTAGTAATTGACATGACTCAGATAATTTTACTTCCAAAGGTGTATCATTTGAAAAGCTGCCAACTTTGTTTTGCAAAGCAAGTTCAAGTGAATGACAATGTTTTTGAAGATAATCATATCTATGTTGAAGTAACAAAAACTCTTTTTGGTCAACTTTATTCGAAAGCTCAGTTTCAAGATGTTCACACTCTTTGACTTGATCAAGATATTTGCATGCAACATCAGAATATTCATCCATATCAGCACAAGATGTAACATAGACACACATAATATCTTTTGAGAGGCATTCTTGCAAGAGTAGATCATAGGCTATAGAAAAATCGTCTCTTTCAGGTTGATGATCGTCAATTTCTTTTTCAAGAGATTCTACATATTTCAAATCGTCAAACATTTCTTGCTCTATTAACTTTTTAAATTCCAAAGCATGTTTCTTTGTTCTTTCCGCAAGAGGAATCAAAATAGTTATCACAAGAACAGTTATATCGTGAGGAATTTCTTTATCACCTTTCAAAAGTTCACGCTTTTCCAGTCATCATCAACAAACTTTTTGAAATTTTCAATGTTACTCTTGAGAATACTAAGTGCTTGCTTGCTCTTGCTTATAGAAGCTTGATGTCGCAAGTACCCGATATATTTTGAAACATTAGTTTTCGTAGTGGCAAAAACTTGTCTCCATTTAATTCTAATTTGCGCACATTCGTAAAATATTTGCTCACGAGACTTCTGTTTTTATGGTTTGAAAATTTCATAAAGACTATTTTCATAAGCATAATTATATGGTTTCACAAAGTCTTTATTCACTGGTGATCTACTCTCCTCTTCAAAACATAGTGAGTCATCACTATCAGGCCTAACAAGAAGAAAATCAAGGTCGGTCCATTGGGACTCCTCAAGATAGAGTGGCGGGTTCTCGTGTTGAGCTTGCTCGAGGTACTTAGGACCAGCAAAACTAGCTTTACCCTTGAAAAACGAACGAGGTGCCAACATTCGCATGATTTGAATAGATTGATTTGTTTTATAAACAATTTTCTTATAAAAATCAATTTGAACTTCAAGTTCCACGACTTTGTCGATGTCTTTGGCTTTTTTAATTTTGAAAGATTTTTGCAAGTTAGCAACCTCTTCCGTCTTCGCAGTGACTAGTTTAGTTTTATCCTCTTGAAGAAACCAATCTTTTGATTTAACTCATTCACTTTAGTAGTAGCAAGATACGTTTTGTGTCGTTTCGTACTTAAAGAGGTGTTATAATTACGTTTCTCTTGTTCTAAAAGCTTAAGAGTTTCGTTGTATTTAGTTTCAAAAACATCCTTTATAGTAGTAACAACAGCCCCTCTGTACCTTGCAAGCTCTTTATCTTTTTGAATAAGCTCAGCTCTGCAGCTTGCAAGAAGCTCACTATATATTATACTACAACTTTGCTTTCCTCAAAATTTTGAGTGAGCGTAGTGTTTGCCTTCTTTAATTGCTTTTGACTCTTTCTAGTTTCTTTGACATCTTTTTGTAAAGAAGCAATTAAATTAGCAAGCGCAATACGCTCCTCATCATCATCATACTCATTTGCATGTTGATCATCCTCGGACTCATTATTGCACATGTTTGATGAATCGGGTGTGGTATTGCTATCAACCGTTTCCATCATACATGTGTCAGTAATATCTTTGGGTAGCTCACAATGCTCATGAATATTACCAAACACATTATATTCCTCTTCAGTGTGTACCTTATCGATTGGCTCAGTATCAAAGATAGGACCGTTGTCATCTTTAGTGACATTTAGAACTTCTTCAACCTTTGCCATGTACGAGTAATGTGCTTCAAGTTCTTGGTCGGAGGCTTCATCATCAGTGTCATCAAGCATTGCTCCTTCCTCACCCGACATTTTAACCCCAGCTTCCATCTTCTTACAAAGCAACATCTTTTCCTTATGATAACCAGAATCTCTAACCCGTTTTTGCTTTCTGCATTCCTTTGCCATATGTCCATAACCTTGACAATTAAAGCACAGTATCCCACTTTGCTGAACCACTTGAGTTCCAACAGTTTCCCTATTTCCAACAACAATAGCAATCCTCTGAGTATCATACTTAGCAGTTTGTCGATCATACCTTGTAGAACCCTCAACATGAGTTGGATTACGTCGATCATACCTAGGAGGACTTTCATCACGTTGACATATGTCATACCTTCGAGGACTCTCAACATATTGGTTTCTTATGTTAGATGATGTTCGAAGATTGTTGTTGGTGGGTTTGAATATTTTCTTGTAGTTCTTCATAATGAAAGCAATTTTTTGTTTCATCTCCCTATCCTTCTGAGCTAGTTCTTCATCACTGTCCTCTTCAGATGATGGCTCAGATGATGGTGATGGTGCTCTTGGTTCTATGTCTCGTGATCTTGTGGGAGCTGAATACTTAGATGAAGTGGAGTATCTTGGTGAAGAGGATGTAGTGGAGTATCTTGGTGAGGAGGATGTAGTGGAGTATGACTTTGGAGCACGAGAGCGATGATCTTGGACGTGTTGAGTGGTAGAAACCAAAGCAAGTGGATTAGCAGTCTTTGCTATCCTTTCAGCTAGAAGTTCATTCGCCTCATTCTGAAATTGTTTCAAAAT
The DNA here is from genome assembly GCA_025667525.1 of Glebionis coronaria. Classification (NCBI taxonomy): domain Eukaryota; kingdom Viridiplantae; phylum Streptophyta; class Magnoliopsida; order Asterales; family Asteraceae; genus Glebionis; species Glebionis coronaria. The sequence continues at coordinate 187,552,794 of CM046879.1, read as the reverse complement.
GTCAAAGAGCGTGTGATAGTTGACCTCGTCTAACTTACTTTGTTGTTTCACCAAAGTTACAAACCGTGTCCTCTCTGGTTGACGTTGCTGTAGAAATTGCACATTGACTTGCATGGTGGAGACTTGCAAATTATTTCTTGTCATGTCATTCATCATCTTGTAGAACCTTGTGTAATATTAATCAATTGATTCCCCGTCCAATGAAGTAAACTTGCCAAAGTTTCAGAACAAGTTAGTTTTGACATATTGCTTGTTAAGTGATTCTCCTTGTTGCAAGCGTTCAATGGCAAACTACATTTCTTTTGCAGTAGAGCACGCATCAACCGTTGAGTAAATATCATCCCCAATCCCACTGAGAATCAAATAGATTGCTTCTTTCTCTGCATCAATCCAAGCACGTTTCTTTTTCGAAGTGTTCTCATATGTTTCCTCAATTTTTTCTCGTCGGAACCGGTCGTCCGGTCGGTTGCTGGAATTGTAGGAATGGTTATTGTAGTGAGAGTATAGGGTCCTTCTTTGATGCAACGTCAGAGAATGTAGAATATTGATAAACTATGAATCTATGAAGGGGTTTTTTGTTTTCTAGAGAGAGAAAGTTAGAGAGAGAAAGTGAGAGAAACTATGTGTATTTTATTAACTGGAACTAGAACAAATGACAACAACCAACCCCTTTCCATGGTGGAAAGGGGTATTTATACTTCCAAGCTACATGGGCTTGGGCCGGTCCATGACAAGCCCATGGACCGGTTCTTACTTAACTTAATAAGCAACTAATAACTATTTGTTTACTACGAGCTATTACAACATTAATAATATTGTGGAGTGACCGATACTTCTAATATACGTAAAAACGTATTTCTAACAATCTCCCCCTAAGGGAGGTCACTCCACGTTACAAAGTTCTAAACCTAGCATACTATACTAAGTCTTCGTTCTTTAGCTCGTAGTCTTTTCTTCTTTTCTTTCTTTTGTTGTGAATATGTTGGTTTGATCTTTTTGGCTTTGGCTTGAGAGCATTGTTCTTTGGCCTTTCACGTGCGATCTTTGCCTCTCTTGTGAGTTTGCCTTCTCGTGACTCCATGTTCCACACACTTATGTCTTTTTGTTGAATTCTCGAAAGTTTCAGAGTTTGGTACAGCGGAAGACTTTATCTTGTACTTTCTTGAATTTTTGCTAAACTTTGATGCAGAAAAACATAAGCATGTGGGAACGACTTCTACAGGTACACCGCAACACCACCGTCATCACTGGTACACAGCAACGCCACCGTCTTCAACAGGTACACAGCAACGCCACCGTCTTTAACAGGTACACAGCAACGACACGAATAAAATGGCTTTGAACATTTTATTCTAATTCGGTAGCATTTTACCTCCGGTCGGTGAAGACCGTTGGACGATATTAGATATCGTACCCGTGACGGATAGTTTCAATTAAGTAACTTCCTGACAGGATTTCGCGGGTAAACCCGTTCTCTTTATTCGACCGTCCAAAGCTGACTGCAAACATAAAGAGTGAATCACTTGGATAAATTATCCTTGTGATTTGAAGCCGTCAATTCATGAAACCTGGAACAAGTGAATTTCAATTAATATTTTCACCATCGTTGCTTTCCAGTTGTCACGAGCTCAATTCATAAAGAATCTTGCACGTCACCTACCAAGTGCTGTTTGATGTTAACACTAGAAGGATTTCCACTCGTCACTGTGGTCAATAAAGAGTCAATCTGAGTGTTCTGGCAAGATCATATGATAATGCGAAGAGGCCTGGAACGAGTTTAAGTTCAATTAAGAATTAAACCATTGTTACCTTCCAGTTTTTCACAAGATTGGTTCTAAAAGAACCGCACGTGTAACCTACCATGAGCTTGTTTGATGTTGGCTCAAGCAGGATTTCCATCTTCATTGTAATACTTGCGTATTACTCGGATGTTCTGGCAATATTACAGGAATACTGCGTAGGACTCATGAAAATCTCTTACTTTTCACAGTGTGTGAGAAAGAAAGGAATAAATGGAAAGTGTCCTAATGAGACTTTTGATGATCTCTTGGCTCTAGACTCGATTGTGCGTTTTGATTTAGTGAGCGATGGCTGGAGAGGAGTGCCACCTTTTCAATACCAGTCTATTCGGAGTGAATAAACCAATAGATAACGTGTTGATCTCCGTGTGATTAAAACAAATACCTTTTGAGAGATATTTGAGTTAGCTGGGAAGGGTTGTGCATTGCATCACTGGGTCCATGATGTCTTTCTTCAATACCGAGAATCATTAGCAAAAATGACCTCAATAGCATATGTATTGACCCGGTTTCTGCCTAAAGTTGTAAGGAGGGCTTCTTTCTTTACACCCTTTATCTTTACAATTCTTTTTCATTCTTCAACCCCTTCAATGCTTACCAATACGTCATCACTAGCACCTTGTTGTGATTGTTCCAGTGCTAGCTTAAGTACTTGGTCGGCATTCAGCTACGTTCACATTCTTTCTCCATCTTTCCTAGGACTTCTAATTCTATCTAGGGAATTGTCCTTGGGAAGATTCCATCGGCTCTGATGAATCATTGGACAAAACCTATTCCTACCACCCTTTTGTCACCACATTCGTCGTGAGTTAAGCGTGTTTTGGGAAGGAATTGCCACCATGAAAAATCATTTAAAATCACCTAAAGTACTTGTGATATTGAAATCAAAAGTTTTGTACCTTAGGTGTTTTGTTCATCAAAAACGCTCCCCCTTTACACGTGCTTTACACATATTAAGTTGGAAAATCGTCAAGTCTTTTTCATCTTTTAGCCAAGTATCACTTACGTCTCCTTAATCCCATTTTCTCCCCTTATCCAAAATGTTAACCATTAATATTTGGGATATTGAATGGATTAACCGGTCTTTGGGTAAAAATGAAATCGATGTTTGGCCATAGAACAAGTTATTGCTCCCCCTTAAGTTGATAAGGGATAGTTGTAGTGCTTTAGTATGATATATTTTGAATGATTTAGAATCTCGTGAGAAATTCTTGAAAAATTATCATACCATAACACTACAGCAAGCCATTAAAGCACATTATTCACAAATATACATATTCACAATTGAAAACCAATATAAAGTGGACCTGAAATGTACGACCCATTAGATGGATCGTTGCAGTAGCTTGTGGTGCACTAAATATGGTCTTCCACCAACGAATCTTTCCAAGCTCCTCATCAATCTACGTTCACGGAGCTTTTTATCAATCTTCTTGATCACGTACTTCGCCATCTGCCGGTTACCCGGATGCCAATCCTCCGTCATCTCTGGCAAAGTCCCACCCGAGTTCAGATGCTCCAACTTTCCTCTGACTTGTAGAAGGGTCCCATCACTGTACATATGGAGCTCACCCACCCTCATAAACTTCATCAAACCTCGACTGTTCAAGTTGAAAATGCCGTAATTTGGGACAGAAATGCCGGTATAGGGACATCTTTCTACATGTTGAGGTAGCACTTGATTCACTGGACGGGTTAGGTTAAGCTTCCTTTGATAGCTTTCGACTCCCAACTGAAGATCTTCAACTCGTGTCTTGATGACAATGCTTCGTGTGAACATACGAAGTGCTGTATTCAAAGCAATGAGATCTTCACGAGGAATATGTGTGAGTTGATCGCGGGTCATCAGAAGCAGCATATCTTCGATATCCTCAAGGCGAATGATGGAAAAATCTCCCTGCTGGATTTTGTATTCCCTGTCATCCTCCCTTTTCAAACGAATCTCCGTCACATGATAATAGCCGTTCTTGGCTTCAGTTTTCAACCCTAAAATGCTGGAGATGCGGATATCGGATCTAACGATACTTCCAGAATTGACTAGACAGCAACCCCTGTACGCCCTTCGAACTCGTTCGTCCCAATGAGATGCACCTATGACAGCATACATATCATAATTACGATTTACCTTTGGGACCCAGAGTCGGTATACCTTTTCCTCGATAAAGGGTATTGTCCCCCAGTTGGCAGCTTTCAGCAAGGTCAGGGAGGTTGCGTACTTTGATGACCCCTTCAGAAGATACACAAGATCATTGGTGACGAAGAAGTCAAGAGCAATCTGATTATCTTGAGAAGGATCCATTGGAGGTGGAGCTCTTTCTGATTCATGAAGACCTGGCCGTTGAACGGTATTCAGAGCCTTCAGGATCTCATCAGCATAATACTCGAACTCCATTCGGGTTAACCGGGTTTTGGCGCGAAGTATCTTGTCCTTCAACGCTTTCTTCACCAAGGATGGAGTAACCGAAGTCTTATACTCATGAGCAAGAAATGCACATAAGTCAATCGGACTGCGGATACGGAGATACAACACATCTTTGTCAGCGTCTGTGATCGGATCATATTGCGCTGCTGCCGTGATCCAAGCCTGTGGTGGTGCAGTCTCGTCTATCTCCAACGTGTCTGCCCAGTCTCGTGTACTTGGTTCAGGAATCGTAGATTGTTGTGCTTGTTGTAGAGGAGTAGAAGTGCGAACATCTGCTGGTTCTGATTCAGGCATTTCGGCAGTGTCGTGAACGGGTGAGTGTTGTGCAGCTTCGGGTTCCGTTACTGATTCTGCAATCACAGGAGCAACAACAACAGAACTAATGGGGTTAGTGGTAATAGGTAAAGATACAGCGATAGAGGTACCGGGAACCGATGACGCTGTAGTGGCATTCACATCGTGGCGCCACTTAGATCGTCTTGATTCCGATGATGTTGATTTGTCCTTCTGTGCTGCATCTTTCTTGGACTTGGTTCCAGACTTAGCAGCTTTCTTGGAGCTGGTAACCTTGTCTCCCTCTTTAGGCTGTTCACCCCCATCATCATCCTCATTGTTATCCCCGTTACTCCCCCGAGCACTCTCCTCATTCCCATCACCACCATCATCGCCATCATCATCATCATCATCATCGTCATCATCATCCTCATCATCATCCTCATCCTTATCCTCATCATCACCATCATCGTCATCCTTTTCCTCTTCTTCTCCTTCTTCTTCCTCTTCCTCTTCACCAGTACCCTCTTCCTGCTCACTTTCTTCCCTTTCTTCCTCAGGTAGAATGTGATAAGGTACCACACTTCCAAACGTTTTGAATAACCTATCATCCTCCATGATAGCGTCATTCAGGGATTTGTATAGAGCCCGTTGAATCCTAGACTTATCAAACGATCCAAGTTCCACCATACGAGCCTTAAGGATCTTCTTCAATTCAAAATCCGTTAACTCATAAGCAATTTTGTAGGCGGATTCTGAAGGATTGGATGACTTGATCATCAAGTTATCAGCTGCTAGTATCTTCAATTCATCACGCAGTTTAGGCATAATGGATTCGACGGATTCTTGCACTCTTTCTTCAACAGAAGCTTCAAGTGCTTCTTTTTGCTCCTTATATTTATCCCTCATCGCTTGAAGTCTGGTGATACGTGCAGCATGCTTATCAGCCTTAGCCTGCTTAACCCGAGCTAGTTCTTCTGCATGTGCTTTTCGAGTCAACTCCATGTCTGCAGCGAACTTAGCAATCATCTCCTCTTGAGCTTTTCTAGATGCTTCTTCACTTTGAGCTCGTCTTTGTAACTCTTGGCGAAGTTCATCCATTTCTCGTTTGTGATTATCCACATGTTTATCCAACATTTCGGCCATCACCAATGCAGCCATTGTAGATGTTGCAGAGCTGCTCTGGGTTGATTGAAGAGGCTCGGTTGTTACTGCGGTACTAAGGATGGGAATTATAGGTGGTGGAAGAAATGGTGTTGAAGCCGGTCTGGTTGGTAAGGGTTGTATTGGTGGAGGTTGAGTTGCTAAAGGTTGAGTTGACACCATGATCGTAGGAGCAACAGACTCCTTTTCCACACTTGCTGAAATAGGGATTGATGGCTCCTTCGAAGTGGAATAATGTTCAGGTGACCCAAACTCATAAACATCATCGGGTTCCTGGTATTCTTCTTCAACATTTACCCTTTCACCTGAACCACTACCGCCAGTATCTTTCCTACTCCTTTGAATTGCTATCTTCATCATTTGTTTCTCTGTCTTGTCAAGAGCAGGATCAACAACATCTTCTTCGTCACGTAGACGTAACTCATCAGCCTTACCCTTTCCCTTCTTACCCTCAGTCTTTTTCTTCTTAGTTTCAGGTTCAGGTAAAGCAGCTGGTTGCTTGCGTTTACCTTTACTCTTCACTGTAGTAGACGAATCTTCTCCAGTCTGAAGGTTCACTTTCAGTTTCTTGATTTCTAGCTGCAGTAGCTTGTAATCAGTAGAACCTTTGATTTTCTCTGTCAGAAGGTAATCGGGAATAGGACCAGGAATCACACCAATAGACGGTCCTTCATGCCTCAGATCCACAGTATCATCAGCTTCTTCAGTGTGATAACGACTTGCTGCACGCCTATCAATAGTAGCATCATTTTTCATAAAATAATTAATGATAAGCTTGATAAACCTTGGATAAGGAAAGAAGTTTGTCTTCAGCTTCTTGTTATAGAAGAGTTGAAAGGTGAATTCTTCCCATATCAACAATGCATAATCTGCATTTGCAGCTTTGTACATGCCATAGAAGAGGTTTATTATAGGACTGCGCAAAGCATCATGGCCACTTATTTTTGGTGTAAGACATCTACTGAGAGTACCCAACAATGCTCTCCAAGGTTGTCCTACTTTAGCAGTGGTAAACTCAGACGCAACTCGTATTTCCGGACATCCAAGAGCGTCAAATAACTCTATGAGTTCATCTTTAGTAGGATCCCTCGAGAATGACATGCCTTTGGGTGTATCCCGTATACAAAAAATCTTACGGAAGTCTGAAACTGTGAGCGTCTGCTGCTTGTTGTCGATGGTGAAGGTGATCTTGTTTGAAGTGATTTCCTTGGTAGCCGAAAATTCATACATATAATCATAAGGCACCGAGGCACTACTTCTTAGAGCATTCTTAAAATGGGATTGATCAAGGATCGAGATGGCTACTTTAAATCCATGGTGAGTGGATTTTGAGACTTGCTTCAGCCGGTAGTTGTTGGGTATAAACTTAAGGGTTCGTGCTTTAGCAATAGCGGCTTCTCTAGAGTCTTGGATTGCTTGTACTGTTGGATTAGTCATTGTATCTGCTTAAGATAAGACATGAAAGGTTGATGCACAAAAACATATAGATATATATCATTCTTATTTCTAAGCATAACACATTTCATAACATAATACAACAAGTACATATAACATGCAAACAATAATAATCAAACAACTCTTCATCCGGAACTTTTCCTCATTCGGAACTTCTTCATCCGAAACATTCCTTCATTCGGAACTTCCTTCATCCGGAAGTTCTTCATTCGGAACTTCTTCATCAGGAACATTCCTTCATTCGGAACTTCCTTCATCCGGAAGTTCTTCATTCGGAACTTCCTTCATCCGGAAGTTCTTCATTCGGAACTTCCTTCATCCGGAAGTTCTTCATTCGGAACTTCCTTCATCCGGAAGTTCTTCATTCGGAACTTCCTTCATCCGGAAGTTTTTCATTCGGAACTTCCTTCATCCGGAAGTTCTTCATTCGGAACTTCCTTCATCCGGAAGTTCTTCATTCGGAACTTCCTTCATCCGGAAGTTCTTCATTCGGAACTTCCTTCATCCGGAAGTTCTTCATTCGGAACTTCCTTCATCCGGAAGTTCTTCATTCGGAACTTCCTTCATTCGGAAGTCCTTCATTCGGAAGTCCTTCATTCGGAACTTCCTCATTCGGAAGTTTTTCAGAAAATTCCCTTCATTCGGAAGTTTTGTTCAAAATGTCCATTCGGAAGTTCTTATCCATGTTCATCCGGAACATCAAAAACACAGCCTATAAGGTTAATTCTAAGCGCATTTGTGATTTCTAAGGTAATATAAGGCAATTAATCATCATTTAATGCTAATCCGCACAAAACCCACCAATAATCCTTAGTTTAATTCACCCTAAATAAATCATAAACCCTAATTTGATTTAAACTGATTTAAACGAGTAACTTAACAAGATTAAAGGATGAATAAGGTGAGATATAAGTTAAATATAGATGATAATTACCTTTTAAAATAGAATGAATCGGATTGGATGGATTAAACGAGTGATTTGAGTTCTTGTGTGTGTTTATTCAACAATGGCGGCAAAGACAATAGTGATACAGTGAAAAGGAAAAAGAAAGGGGGCGGGGGGGTTATATTTGACTTAGGTCAAGTTTTTTACAACTTACACACAATGTCATCTTAAGTCCCTCTACTTTTCTCTCCTTTTTCCTTTTTGTTTCTAACTTTTTCAATTCATTTTACCTTTCCATTGATAAACTTAGTCCACTTAATTTTGCTTAGTTAAACTAAACTCGACAATCTCACACAACTTAAGTATCGATCTATAAGCAAAACTCCAAGATCTTAAAGCCATTCCTATCACATTGAACGAACACAAGTCTTATTCTAAAGCAAGACCACTCATTTACCATTTAGCAATTAATTTTTCACAATCACTTTTGAAAATACATTTTAATGACGAAGATGATTTAATATTTTCTCCCCCTTAAACGATGACCCGTTTTCTATTTAAAGAGCTATAGTCATGGTTTAAAGAGTCAAATATTGATGAAAGCATTTCCAATTTGTATCTTGAAAAAGTTTGATTCGTGGTGTCAATAAGATTTCTCTTATTTAAACAAATTAATGCACTGAGACGTACACTAATTCGTGTTAGACCAAGTTGTAAAGTAAACTTGATCCCTTTGCATGATTTGGCTTGTAAATCACGCCCGAGAAAATTAATTCCCGTTCTGAGCCAACGTTTTCCAAGGAAATACGTGACTTTAATGTGAAAACCGGGTTGCAGTCGGAAATAACTACAAGCCATAATGGGCATGTTTTAAAAATGTACAACTTTTATACGGACTCTATTTATGGCACCGTGTCAATATTGATCGACATTTCTAAGGCCGTAAATATTACCGTACTAAAAGACATGCCCGATTTAAAAACGAAAAATATTTTTGGTTTTTCTTGATTTTATACTTTTTATGGTTTTTCTAGGTTTTATATTTTTTATGATTTTTGTTGGTTTTATATTTTTTATGGTTTTTGTTGGTTTTATATTTTTGTATTTTTCTTTTATGGTTTATATATTTACTATAATATACATGATCACGAACAAAGGATACTCTGAATAGTTTACCACGACTATTCAGCTGATTCTTCTGCCAACTCTTTGAGAGTAGTTGGAGTGAATGATTTCATACCAAGCTTGTCGATCAAAAACTCGATTCGTCCTCGATCTAAGGCTTTGGTGAACATATCCGCCAGCTGGTACTCAGTAGTGACAAAATACAGCTCGATCACTCCGTTCTCCACATGCTCTTTAATGAAATGGTAGCGAATGTCTATGTGCTTGGCTCGGGAGTGTTGAACATAGTTGCAGCAAAGGGCGATGGCGCTCTTGTTGTCACAATACATCGGGATTTTGTTGAATCCCAAACCGTAGTCAGTTAATTGTGATCTCATCCAAAGGACTTGAGCACAACAACCGGACATGGCGATGTATTCAGCCTCCGTGCTTGATATTGCAGCGCTTTTCTGCCTTTTTGAAGACCAACTGATCAATCTATCTCCAAGGAGTTGCACAGATCCAGACGTGCTACGCCTCGTGTCTTGACATCCAGCATGATCGGCATCTGCGTATGATATTAAAGCAATAGAGGAATCTTTCGGATACCATAGACCACGATGAAGTGTTCCTTTTAGATACCGAAAGATCCTTTTCACAACATTAGGTGCTTTTCGGTAGGCCGAGCCTGATACCGGGCACACATGCATACAGCAAATTGCAAATCAGGCCTGCTAGCAGTCAGATATAGAAGGGTGCCGATCATCCCACGGTAAAGTTTTGGATCGACAATAGTCCCATTCCTATCTTCATCTAACTTGGATTTCTCCACCATTGGAGTGTCCACGGGGTCACAATTTTCAAAGTTATATTTCTTAAGAGATTCTAGAGCATATTTGGATTGATTAATAAAGATGCCTCTGGGATTTTGAGAAATCTGTAATCCTAAGAAAAATGAAATTTTTCCCATCATCGACATCTGAAAGCGTGTGGACATTATCTTCTCAAATCGATTTGACAATTCTATGTTAGTGGCAGCAAATATTATATCATCAACATAAATTTGTACCAGAATCATGTCGTTGCCTTCCTTGAGAGTGAATAGAGTGGGGTCCACCTTGCCTTTGGAGAAGCCTTACGAAATGAGATATGTGGACAGGAGATCATACCACGCGCGTGGAGCTTGTTTCAACCCATAGAGAGCCTTCTTAAGCTTGTACACATGATTAGGAAACTCCGTACTAACGAACCCATCTGGCTGACTAACATAGACTTCTTCCCTTAGTTCACCGTTCAAAAATGCCGTCTTCACATCCATTTGATAGACGATCATATTCATATGAGCAGCATACGCAAGGAATAGTCTAATGGCCTCCAATCTTGCCACAGGAGCAAAAGATTCTTCAAAGTCTATACCCAAGGCTTGTTTATATCCTCTAGCAACCAATCTAGCCTTATTCTTCAATACCGCACCCATCTCATCAAGTTTAACCTTATAAACCCACAACAAAGTAAGGATGTTGACCTTGTCAGGGAGAGGAACCAATTCCCATACTTCAAGTCGTTGGAATTCATTTAGTTCCTCCTGCATAGCTTCAATCCAAGATGATTGGGTCATAGCCTGCTGCCAATTTTTAGGTTCAACTTCAGAGAGAAATGCATCAAAGTAGCAATAAAGTGCACTCTCTTGTAATTGATGGCGTGTAGAGACTGGTCGATCTAGATCTCCAATAACATTCCTAATTGGGTGATCTTTTGTCCATTTAGTGCTATGGTTTTCAATCCTAGGTGGTCTGGAGTGAACAATAGAAGGAGCTTCTTCTGAGGTAGACGCGGCTGAAGGGTTTTCAGGTATCGCTACACCAAAGAAAGGAAGCTCTTGCAAGTGAGCATATTCCAAGTCATGATCAATAGAATCCTCTTCCACATCATTAGGCACAAGTAGGGGTGATGATTCAGGTGTAGTTTGAGAATCACTTGGTGAAGGTGCATCCGGTTCAATGTGAATTGTAGATGCATTAGATAAAGGTTCATTAGCTTGAGCAACCACTTCAGGGATTGGAGCGATTACTACAGGTGCTGGAACTTCATCAGTCGGGGGATCGAAGAATTTATCAAACAACGGTTGAAACAGTTTATCCCACTCGGGCCTTGTTGGTGGTAAAAATGATGTAGAAGTAGGATTATTGGGAACTAATCCGGAACTAATAGCACCGGTTCCCATCTCATGAAGCGCGGGTTCAGAGCTGTGTTGCTCAGAAGCCATCGCTGTCAGCTCATCGAAATCTGCGTCCATAGTTTCTACAATCTTGCCAAGACGACGGTTATAGATTCGGTATGCTTTCTTGGACGGTGAGTAACCAATGAAAATACCTATATCGGCTTTTGGTTGAAGCTTACCCAAGTTCTCACTATTGATGTTTGGATAACAAAGAGCACCAAACACATGAAAAAATGAAACATCGGGTTTACGGTCATGTAGAAGCTCATAAGGTGTTTTTCCATGGCGTTTCCGAATGATAGAACGGTTTTGGGTGAAACATGCAGTAGATATAGCCTCTGCCCACAAGAACAATGGAGCGTTCGCATAGATAAGCATAGTCCTAGCAGCTTCCATAAGTGTACGATTCCGTCTTTCAACGACACCGTTTTGTTGTGGAGTGCGTGCAGCGGATGTTTCATGTGAGATACCAACTCCTTCATAATAATCACGAAGAGTCTGGTTGACGAACTCTGTACCATTGTCTGTACGAATACGGCGGACAGTAGTATTCAAACGTACCTGAATGAATTTCAGAAAAGTGATGATAGCCTTCGGTGCTTCATCCTTTGTACGTAGAAATCTAACCCATGTAAACCTTGAGAAATCATCCACAATTACCAGAATGAATTTCTTACCGCTCACACTTTCAGTTCTCATTGGCCCACAAAGATCCATATGCAAAAGATGAAGTTTTTCTTGATTGGTGTCTTCAGCTTTGGGCTTGTAAAATTTCTTGGTACTTTTCCCCCTTGAACACGCGGAACATAAATGGTCCTTGTGAAATTTAAGCTTTGGAAGACCACGAACTAAATCGTTTTTAGCCAGATGATTAATAGCATCAAAGTTAAGATGAGATAATCTGCGATGCCATAACCATGACTTGGTCTTAGATGCTTTAGAGAGAAGACATACTGGAGAGGCGGCCATCATGTCTTGTAAGGACAAGGTATAGAGATTTGCACCACGAGATCCCTTCAACAAATCTTTTCCTTCCAAGTTGCGGATGAAACAAGTGTGTTGTCGAAAAGCAACCTCAAGGTTGGAATCACAAAACTGTCCCACTGAAAATAAATTATGACCAAGACCTTCTATATAGTATACCCTTGAAATCGTCACGTTTCCAATCTGATATTCACCATACCCCATTATCTTTGCTATATGATTGATGTTGTCTATTTGTACACCTTTAGGAAAAGGATGACAAAAGTGGCAAGTATTAAGTGTCGGTTTAGGAAAACCAAGCACTAATGACCAATTAGGTTCAAGTTCGTTCACAAGGAGGCTAGTGTGTTATGTGTGTAATGATTTGGATTAATTTGTGATTATATTTGAGAAAAGAAAAATAGAAAAGGGATTAGAAGAGAATGACGGTTATAGAAGACGGATTAAACTAAGTCTAAAAAGCGTACACGTAAAGTCGTAAAAACCACCAAAATTAAAATCTTAACCTAAAAATTTCTAAAAATTACCAAAAATCCCTAATAATATTCTAAGAGTTTACAAAAAATCAAAACTTGCAAAAACCTTTTAATTAATTAGATAATGACTTTTTAATGCTAATTAAAGCCCTAAAAATCAAAATTAATTATTAAAAAGCCCTAAACAAGATTTTCAAGTTTGTAAACCTCAAAATTACTCTAATTAAGCTAAAAGCTATTTTTCAAAATTTTAAAACCAATTAAAACTATTTTTAAGCAATTAAAAACTCCTAAAATCAATTAAATCTTAAATTAATTATAGAAAATAATTAAAAGACCTAGAAAATAATTGGAAAGTTGCAAAAATCCTAATTAAGTGTTTAGAACTTAGGAAAAATATAAAAACCTAGAAAATCAGACTTTTAATTTTTAATAATAAAATAATATTAAAATAATATTAAAAATCCAAAAATTATAAAAAATTCTAAAAACTTGCAACCTAGCTTAATTTAACCTAAATAACTCAGAGATGAAAGTGAAATTACCTAAATACCCCTATTGGGCCTAGAAAATGAGCCAAACCCAAAACAGTCCCTTATTGGGCTCAATTAAGGCCCAATAAGAAAAAGTGCTCAAATTAAGCTCAAAAAAAGCACAGGTTGACTCAAAATTCGATTTTAAACAACTTTTTCCAAAGGCCCAAAAGCTGAAAATGTGAAATAAGCTAACTTATAATAAGCAGCTTATTTTTAATGGGCTTTTTGGCCCATTAAGCCATAAGCTGTTGCCATAAGCTAAAATTTTACACACAACCTTCTTTTGACCTAACAAAGACTTTTGCAAAAAGAAATTTCAAATAAGACCACTCAATAAGCCAGAAACAAGTCAACAACTTATTCACAAAATGACAAAATAGTCGTATTTATGATCTAGACCACCTCAGACTGATTCAAGTTGCAAAAGCTCACAAATAGCTTAACTAAGAATAATCAATCAAGAAAAGCACAAAAAGCCAAGTAGAATAAGCTGTGAGAACAGATAAGCTGGCTGAAAAAGCCAAATAAGCTAGTTTCCTAGCAAAAGCTTAACCAAAAGACTTGTAAACTTCCAGACTTGATATTAAGCTGAGAAAAATGAGTTCTATTACAAAAACTAAGTTGTAGCATGTACCAATAAGCAAAACAGATTTAATAAGCTTGAACCAAGTTTGACCAAAAGTCAAACGCTGATAACTTAAAAATCAAACGCTGACAGGAATAAAGTAGGCGCTGACAGACTTAATGAAGTGTAAGGACTTGTCTTTCACCCTGCTGATCAAGGTTTGAGTGCAAACCTTGTGAATCAAGGCTTACCAGTTGGGTAAACTTGATGTGTTTTGGCACAAATAAGCCAATAAGCCAGTGGGCTTATAAGCTATGATCAAAGTAATCCAAATAGCAAAAACCAATCACAAGCAGCACATAAACAAGATTCAAGCAACAATACAACAATCCTAATGCTAGAAATCACAATGCAACACCAAATGAGGTTGTCACTTTACTGATGCAAATGACCACTTCAACAGACTTTGATAAGCTATAAAAATCACAATTAGCCAGCCAAATTCAACCAAATGCACACACAAGCTATAATAAACTTTAATAAGCAAGTCTAAACAGGTTTCATGCACTGGTTCAAAGAATTAAGCAAGATTCAAGCAATGAAAGTTACTGATGAAAACTACACATGTAGTTTTCTACTTTTGCTGATGTATTTGACACAAAAGCCAATTTCAACACCTCAAATCTTTCAAACAGGTTATGTTAACTTTGTTTAAACCACTTTTATCCCTAAGCATGCATACACACTAAGTGTTCCCAAAATCCTAGGTCAAAACAAGCAGAAACAAGGCCTATATAGCAGATTGATTGATTCAAGTGTTCAAACCCAAAAACTTGCCGCAAAACACTCTCAAACAAAGGTATAGCAGATACAAAGCATAAACAACACTTTCCCTTAACACAAAAACAGATTACAAGCATAAATCAGTAGACCCAAACACCCCTTTAACTTTTTCAAATCATAACTTTCAAAAGCAAAACAAGATTTCAGGCCAACCAAGCATCAATTAACACTAAAACAAGTCTAATAAACAGATTCAAGCAAGAACAAGCCACAAAATCCACAAGAACAACAGTTTCATACAAATATCACCAAAAATCACAATTTAAGCAGATTTGGAGATTAAGTATGCAAATCTCATGGATGTACATCCACACCCACGAATTTTGAGCTTATGTGCTAGCAAGAACAAGCACAAGCTTCCACAAAAGCCTGCTAAGATTCAACAAGGGTTAAGCACAATAACATGAAAAATCAGAAACTTGGAAAAATCTTGATTGATGCAAACTTGTTACCCCACACTCGATTATCCCCAAGTTATAAGCCTCACCACACCTTAACCAACTCAGTTAGGATGCTATGATCAGCCCTATAGCCCAAGAATTCCAAGATTGGAACAAGACTTAGCAAAATATCAAGAAAATGAGGAAAATATGCAAACTTGTGCACACTCCTCTTTTGAAAACAGGTTTTAAACTTCAAAAGCAGTAAACTAAGAACAATAATAAGCAGAATAAAGATGGCACTTGGTCTTTCTTCAAAGCACTTAACTCAAATTCATTAAACTGAAAAAGGATTTACAAGTGTTTGAACAAAGGAAAAACCAAAAGCAGCTGAAAAATGAAGGCCTAAGTGGCTTTATATAGCCTTACAATGAGCTAAGTTACAGCTAAAAACTATAAACCCTAATGGTTGAACTCCCCAATATGCCCTTGTAGCTTCTTGAAAATCTTGGACTCATGTGATGTTTTCTTGGACGTTTGCATGAGTTGGCAGGGTTGGAATTTGATCAATGGCCCATAATAAGCTCAAGTTTGAAGCAAGGATGTGGGGCGTTGGATTTGCTTTACTGTTTTGTCATCTTCTCCAAGGGGTAGAAAGCAGGGTAAAACATGTGACAAAGGAATGATGTGGCAAGCTGTTTGTGAGTTTGGTTGTGATTAGGGAGACCCTAATTATGATTCTGGAGGTTACTGGGTGCTAATTACAAATGGATTAAGAAAACCCAAATTTGTTCTTATGATGAATAGTGCATGTTTTGATCCAGATTAAGGTTTGAATGAGGTGTTTAGCGCGTGTTTTTGTAACTAATTATTAATTAGTTATAAACCTGGTGAAGTGGAAAGCTGAGGTGGAGTAATGGTGGAATGGGATTGGTGGGATTTAGTGAGTGGGACACATGGCAGCTTGGGAGTGGACTAGGTAAGTATCATGTCTTGCCAGTATTTACCCTCATGTTTCAAAAAGTTGTTAAATCACTTCCAAACTCTATCAGCGCCCACTTTCTTCCTTGTCAACTTTTGCCTTTTTACACTTCTGGCCCAAGAACTTTTGCAAAGTAAAATCAGGGGTAATTCTTGCCATATCTGAATTCTTCAAGGGCTAAATTGGTATTTTCTTCAATGATAATGGTCTAGACTTGCAATATTGATAATTTGGAGGACTGAAATTGCCAAGTCTTGATGATTGAGGGACCATTTTTGCCAATTGTTGAAAGTTGAGGGCCCTTTTTGTAATTTTGGATTTTTCAAAGGACCAAACTTGTCATTTCTTGTACTTTGAAGGACTTCATGATGTATTTGACTTTGTGGATGATATTGATTTACAATTTAGCTTTGTTGAGGGGCTAAACTTGCCAATTCTTCAAAGTTAAGGGCCCTTTTTGTAATTTTGACAAACTTTAGGGACCAAACTTGTAATTATGAGTATACAAGGGTATAAAGTGTCAATTCTTCATATTTGGAGGACCCTTCTTCATAATTCTTCAAATCTTCAAGGGTTGATCTTGGGAAAGTCTTCACTAGGGCTTGGTTCAGTGTGCGGCTTCGTTTCCCGTGTTCGTTTTTGTATGATTCTTGTGATCTTTAGTCATTATCTCAATATCCGTACCTAAAATACACAAGCAACAAACACAAGCATATATTTGGGTATTTTAATGATATTTAATGCATTTTAAGCCCTTTTTGGAAGATGAGACTATGTATAAAAGCAGTCTCATCACTCCCCCATACTAAACCATTGTCGTGCCCTCACGCAATGCTAGAATAAAGTATCAAAGCATCTCCAAAATTCATTTTATTCACTTTATTGAACGATAAACTAGCTACTCTACTACTATTGCTACTACTTGTGTTATAGACATAATGTATGATTTTCATCGCAAAATGGGACGTTTAGGTTCATAGAACAAGAACACGTGAATGCTTTGTTAGAAATAATTTCATCGTCCTCGATTTTCACTTCAACTCCATGCTAAGCGTGCAACGAGATCATTGTCATTATAAGTTAGTAATGCTAACACTACTCATATGCCCTAATCACGTACTTATCCTCCAATTATTCCTAAGTTGTATCTCTTATATTTTATTTTGTCTTGAATGTTTCACGAGGATACATTGTTTGACTTATGCGATAATAGAGATTTAGGTCTAAAAATAGAGTCCTAACGGTGTAACTAAGACCATCAAATCAATAACCCCTCCTAATAGACGACGATGTAAAAAAATTAAGTTGACAAGAAGAATCGATATACACGGTTTTATAACGGTTTTGAACATGAGACTTATTACCAAGACTTTTATACGCCCCCTAACGGAAGGGCCTTATTATCTTTGGTTTACGTCCATCTTTTATTCAACTTCGCCATGAAGCTTTTATTATGACTTCGGTCTTGCCTTGCCTTTTATTATCCGCCTCGTCGGTGGTTTTATTAGCCAAAGACGTATATCCTCACGCTAAGGCGAATTTTGGATCTTTAAAGCTTCGAAGATTAAGGCTTGATTCACTTTCAATTTTGCATAGATTTTAGGCCTTGTGGGGCTTCAAATTGTTTGCTTTATTTAGGTGAGCACTTGAAATCTTATTATTGGGTGAAGCTTTCGATTATTAGGGTGCCAATACTTCAAAACCGTGACGCTGGCGATACCTTAATGTCTTCCCAATTTAATTACACGGAAGCTACTAGAAAAGACTAGAAACCCAACAATCCTAACTAAACCGCTAAGTCAATATTTATTAAGCAAAAAATATTTACATGCGAAGGGAGAATAAGCAAACAACGAGAACACATGAGTTTTTGAAAGAATAAGAATACTCTACGTTTAGCATAGTAACTTATAATTAACTCTATCATTTCTCGTCCTCATTTACGAGACTTAGCCTAATGTGTAGTTAAGGAATCAAAGCTAAGTGCTCAACACGCACGGTCGAGTCAAAAATTACTCTTATTCTCGCCATCGGAAAATCTACATTCGTGTCTTCAAACACTTATAAAACATGAGAAAAAATTTTAAAATTTGGCCATTTTTAGCCTTATTTTGCAACAAAAATGATAAACAAAACGATAAACTTTGGAAAGCGTGAAGGTTTGGCAAGGCAAGTATCTATTCACCCCCCATACTAAAGTTAAACATTGTCCTCAATGTTTCGAGTCTAGGGGTGCAAACACCCCCATACTAGAGACGTAGTCGAATGCCTAATCTAGCATGGAAAGGGTGTAACCATTAAATTATTAGCCGTTTATGAAGTGTGCTAAAAACCTAAGGTTAGAACATCAAAGGATATATCATGGATATTGAGAAATGTCTCCAAAGCAAACGATCGAGTGCTCCCATAAAATGAACACGAGAGGCTCTAATCGTGAAGATCATGATCTAAAAACCACATATCACAAACAACCACGGAACAAAGGTTGGAAGGGCGCAAATCCCCACACGTAAGCTACATTAGACTAAGAAAGCGATAATATGTACATAGGATAAGCATGCGACTCCCCCACGAGGCTCCTCGTTTTTGATTACCGAGTCATGAGCTCGACTCGATCCCCTAAATACTAATTATCATTGGGGAAGGTGACTTGGTCGAGGTAGTTCAAGGATGGAACTTCCCCGCCAAAGTAGTGCTTCAACCTATGTCCATTCACCTTGAAGTTAGGACCATCATCTTGAGCTAGCTCGATGGTCCCATACGGAAATACTTGAGTCACGGTGAATGGACCGGACCAACGGGATTTCAATTTACCGGAAAATATTTTCAATCTTGAATTAAAAAGCAAAACTTGATCCCCAATGTTAAAAACCCGGTTTTTAATTTTTGAATCATGCAACTTTTTAGTTTTCTCTTTGTAAATCAATGAATTTTCATAAGCAATGTCTCTTAATTCATCCAATTCATTTAATTGCATTTTCCGGTGTTTTCCCGCGGTCTCCATGTCATCATTACAATGCTTTAGGGCCCAATAAGCCTTGTGTTCTAACTCGATAGGCAAATGACAATTCTTTCCATACACAAGCTTATAGGGAGTGCACCCAATGGGTGTCTTATGAGCGGTCCTAAAGGCCCATAAAGCATCGTCTAACTTATCCGACCAAGATTGTCGGTTTCCCCCACGGATCTCTCCAAGATCCTCTTCAATGCTCGGTTTGAAACCTCGACTTGCCCACTCGTTTGTGGGTGATAAGCCGTAGAAAGACGATGTGTAACCCCATATTTCCTTAGAACCCTTTCGAATTGGTCATTACAAAAATGGGTTCCACGATCGCTTATGATCGCACGAGGGGTTCCAAACCTAGCAAACAAACTTTTCAAGAACTTAACTACCACACGAGCATCATTAGTGGGCAAGGCCTTCGCCTCCACCCACTTAGATAGGTAGTCAACCGCAACAAGGATGTACTTATTACCACGAGACGATGGGAACGGCCCCATAAAGTCTATACCCCAAACGTCAAAGATCTCACATACTTGAATGATATTTTGTGGCATTTCATCTTTTTGTGAGGCTTTTCCTTGTCGTTGGCATGCATCACAAGACTTCACAAGAATTTGTGCATCTCGGTAAATAGTAGGCCAAAAGAAGCCGGCATCAAACACCTTCTTAGCCGTGAGATTAGCACCGTGGTGACCACCCGTGGGTCCCTCATGGCAAGCTCTAAGGATGTTAGAAGCTTCGGTGCCAAAAACACAACGTCGGATGATTTGATCCGCACAAGTTCGAAACAAGTAAGGGTCGTTCCAAAAATAGAACTTGACATCACGAAAGAATTTTCGTTTTTCTTGAGTTGTCATACCCTTAACGATGAAGTTACCCGCATGGTAATTTGCAAAATCCGCAAACCATGGGGTAGAGGAATCAAGCTTAGAATTCACTACACCAAGTGTCTCGAGCGGAAATGTTTCGGTGATTTCCTTAGGCTCGTAAACGCTTTGGTGAGGATCTTCCAAACGAGAGAGATGATCAGCCGCTAGATTCTCGGCTCCTTTTTTGTCGACAATGGTGTGATCAAATTCTTGAAGGAGGAGAATCCAACGAAGTAATCTCGGCTTAGCATCTTGCTTTGCCATGAGATACTTGATAGCCGAATGGTCCGTATACACTATGCATTTCGTCAAGACGAGATAAGGTCGGAATTTCTCAAATGCATACACCACGGCAAGGAACTCCTTTTCCGTTGTAGTGTATTTAAGTTGAGCCTCGGTCATCGTCTTGCTAGCATAGTGAATAGGCAAGAAGTGCTTATCATGACGTTGCCCCAAAACGGCCCCTATAGCGTAATCACTTGCATCACACATAAGTTCAAAGGGGAGGTTCCAATTTGGAGCAACAAGAATGGGAGCTTCGGTAAGTTTCCTCTTAAGGATCTCAAAGGCTCGTACACAATCTTCGTCAAAGACAAAACGTGCCTCTTTTTCAAGAAGATGTGTAATGGGTCGAGAAATCTTCGAGAAATCCTAGATGAATCGTCGATAAAAGCCCGCGTGGCCTAGGAAACTCCTAACTCCCTTGACGGTTTTGGGATGAGGTAATTTGGCGATGACGTCTACCTTAGCTTGATCTACCTCAATCCCCGCTTTCGAGACCTTGTGCCCTAAGACGATTCCACTTTTGACCATAAAATGACACTTTTCCCAATTGAGCACAAGGTTGGTTTCCTCACAACGTTTTAACATTCTCTCAAGGTTCGACAAACACGAAGTAAAGGAATCACCAAACACGGAAAAGTCATCCATGAAGACTTCCATCGTCTTCTCGATCATATCATGAAAAATAGCCATCATGCATCGTTGAAAAGTTCCCGGTGCATTGCAAAGTCCGAATGGCATTCTACGATAGGCAAACGTTCCATATGGACACGTAAACGTAGTTTTTCCTTGATCACGAGGATCGATGGGAATTTGGAAGTAACCGGAAAAACCATCTAAAAAGCAATAGAAATCGTTTCCCGCAAGACGCTCCAACATTTGGTCCATGAAGGGCAAGGGAAAATGGTCTTTTCGAGTGGCTTCATTCAACTTACGATAGTCAATGCACACTCTCCATCCGGTCACGAGTCTAGTCGGAATCAACTCGTTGGCATCGTTTGGCACAACGGTCATTCCTCCCTTTTTAGGGACACAATGAATAGGACTCACCCAAGGGCTATCGGAAATAGGGTAAATCATTCCCGCGTCAAGGAGTTTAAGGACCTCCTTTTTGATGACGTCGTGAATTTTGGGATTCACCCTCCTTTGACTTTGGATTGTTGGCTTGAAATCCTCCTCCATTAAGATTTTGTGGGTACAAAATTTGGGATCGATTCCCTTAATGTCGGATAACTTCCACGCAATCGCCCCTTTGTGATCCTTAAGAACATCGACAAGTGCGGTTTTTTCATCATTCGAAAGATCCTTCGCAATAATAACCGGCAACTTGTCGTCCTCCTCCAAATAGACATACTCGAGGTGAGGAGGTAAATCTTTCAACTCGAGAATAGGTGGTTCCTCAAGTGAAGATTTGGGCTCGATACTCATAACCTCCTCGGGTGGAGGAAATGGGAAATCGTTAAGAAAATCCTTGATAATCGAGAAGTCCTCATCGTTGTCGAGGTCTTCGTCACAAGTACGTGGAACATCGAATTCTTCCAACGTAAAACCACCACCTTCAAAAGGAGTGAAGGTTGGTGTCGAATTATCAAGAATTGGATCCAACATAGTGGGGTTGCCACTAGTTTCTTCATCACCAAAACCTAGAACTTCTTGTGAAAATTCCTCGCAAACCACGTCAATCATATCAACGAGGTTTAGGGTTGCAACGGAATAAACATGAGAAATTTGAGAGTTTTGAGTTGCGTTTATAACAAGTTCCTCGTCGTTGAAACGTAAGGTGATCTTTCTAGCATGCACATCGATCAAAGCCATAGACGTATCTAAAAACGAACGACCTAAAATGAGAGGAACTTGAGGATCCGTGGGATATCAACAACAATGAAGTCTACGGGATAGTAGAACTTCCCCACTTTCACAAAAACGTCTTCTGCCAAACCACATGCGGGAATTGTGGAATGGTCGGCCAACTCGATTGACATTAGTGAAGGAGTAAGATTAGGAAGATTGAGCGACTTGAAGATTGCAAGTTGCATCAAGTTAATGCTAGCACCAAGATCGGCCAAGGCGAAGCATTCTTCCATGTCTTGGATTGCACAAGGGATCAAAAATTTACCGGGATCACCGACTTTTTGAGGTATGCGATTGAGATAAACCGACGAACAACTAGACAATTGGTGCAATTTCTCCTTGTTGTTCAACATACTCTTAAAGTTAGCGGCAAATTGAGGCATCATGACCAAAGCATCGGCGAAACTCACATTAAGGTGCAAATCACGAAACATTTTCATAAAAAGCTCAAATTGGTAATTGTCGCGCTCTTGACGTTTCTCCTTCCTAAGTCTCGATGGATAGGGCAAAGGTGGTGTGGGTTGAGGCATAGTAGGCATAGCCTTTGGAATCTCGGGTTCCAATGATGGTAATGGGTCAACCGTAGGTGTGGTATGAGCGGTACTTCGTGGGATTGGAACATGCTCCTTTTGGACCACCACCTCGGGTTCTTCCTCAATTGCTTCCTCCGTAGGAGCAATTGGTTGAGGTATCGGCTCCTTAAGTGTCTTACCACTACGTGTGGTAATCACTTTCATCTCACCCTTAGGGTTGGATATGGTGTTACTAGGAAGACCACTTGACGACGGTTTACACATTATTGCCTCAAACATAGACGAGATTTTATCTTAAAAATTAGATTGCCTCAAAACGGCTTCGGTTTTCCTTTTCTCGGCCTTTAACATCTCTTGTTTAATCTCATGTTGCCCTTGTTCCATTTTTTGTTGGTTTTGTTGCAACCTAGTGACATTTCCTTCCATCTTGTTGGTGTCGATTTTAAGTTCATTAGCTAACTCATTTTTCAACTCTTTCTTCAAGTCGTTTTTGAACTCAGATCTTAGGCTAATTATTTCTCTTTGTATGTTGTCAAACCTAGCATCATTCCCACTAGCATATTCAACAAACTCACTTGGAAGATCTTTCAATGTTTGCAAACTTTTGTTGTTATTTTGAAAATCATTTTTGTTTGAAACTTGATTATTAGCCCCTTGATTCCCATAGTTTCTCTTGTTGTAATTGTTCTTAAAACCAACTTGATTGTTGCGATAGTTGTTAGCATTTTGATTTGTTCCAAAACCCGGTAGAGTCATTTTATTAGAGCGGGAAACTTGACCATTTTGGTTGTAATTTCCCGTGGCCGCAAAGGCACTCGAAGTGTTACCACCGTTGGTAATGCACTCGGAGAAATCATGACCTCCACCACAATACATGCAAGAAACCTCAACTGCTTTAGCCGTAGCGGGAGCACTTGGTTCACCAACTTTAAAATCAATCAAAAGTCCTTTCAACTTATCAAAAATCATATTTTCCAAGTTTGCCTCAATTTGGCAAGCATCGATGGTATTAGACAAAGAAGGTGAAGCCGAAGACGAAGCCTTACGAACACTAGACGTGCTACGAGGACTATACACCTTAGATCTATTTTCAATTATCACCAAAGCTTCCTCAACCGTTTTACACAAAAAATTACCACCCGCGGCGGCATTCAAATAATCCCTTTCATGATCATTAAGTCCATTGTAAACGTGTCAATTTGATGCAAATCGGAAAAACCGTGATGAGGACATTCATGTAACATTTCCTTAAACCTATTCCAAGCCGTTGAAAAACTTTCATTAAATTCTTGTGAAAACTTTGAAATCTCGTTTTTCAAGTGCGTAGTCTTAGAGGGCGGAAAAAATTGGTTCACAAACTTAGACACGAGATCCTTCCACGTCAATATAGAATTTGGTGGCTCTTTCTCTAACCAAATTTGTGCGGGCCCCGCTAAGGAATACGGAAAAAGCATCATCTTAATCGAGTCGTTAGACACATCCTTAAACTTGCAAGTAGCGGTAAGACGATTGAATTGGCGGATATGGTTGTGTGGATTGTCCTTCTCATCACCACGGAATTTGTTGTTTTGAATCATGGACAACAAACCCGTCTTAACCTCAAAATTCTCCGCAAGGAAAGCGGGAATCACAATAGCCTCTCCATAACCCTCGGTGGGTGCTTGAAGTAACTCCATCATAGTTCGATTCGCCATGGTTGGTGCTTCTCTTACAATGGGTTCGTCAATAGGAGAATCCTCACTAGAATTGTTGGGAGTGGGAGTTTTGTTCTTTCGTTTACGAGCACGTCTTGCTTGATTTCGAGTTAGCATAAACGTCACGTACAACGAGGGGATGAGCAAAGAAGATTCTTTTTGGTGTTTTGTATTTTTTCAATTTTTTTGTGGTTTTTGATTGTATTAACCTTTTTGGAGTTTGGTGAAATGTATTAAGTAGACAAAAAGTCCACAAATCTCCTCACTAATCAAATCTCTTGATTAACGAAGCCTCAAGGAATGAAAACGAACACGTGGAGTGAACGCCTTCGATGACTTTAGAACGATGGTGGAACACCAAATCGTTCAAGAGGGTTTAATCAATAGAAACCAAGAAAATATATATGATACTTAGTAATACTTTGGGCGGCAAAACCCTCGATTCACTCTCACAATCAAATACTCACAAGCAAGCGGGGAAACGAGGCGGCGCGAAGCACTTAAGAGCCTTTTTCCTTAGGATATATTTTATAATATCCGCCTTATACCCACCTTATAGTTTGTATTTTCAAGATTAAGCTTCACGAAAGTAATTATCTATTTTTGCCTTTTTCTTTGGTTTGAGATTCGAATACAATGATTGGGTAATGACCTCCCAAGTCAAGGTTGTGATTTCTCACGTATTTGGAGTACTTGTGTATTTATTGTTCTACGTATACAATATAGTAATAATATTCACACAAAAACCGAAAAACGATAATACGTATTAGTAGAGTGCTACTAATACAAATACTAATTATGGTTAGTATAAAAACAACAATGCCAAATCAAAACACAACACGCCTCCCCGGCAGCGGCGCCAAAAATGATGTTGTCTATTTGTACACCTTTAGGAAAAGGATGACAAAAGTGGCAAGTATTAAGTGTCGGTTTAGGAAAACCAATCACTAATGACCAATTAGGTTCAAGTTCGTTCACAAGGAGGCTAGTGTGTTACGTGTGTAATGATTTGGATTAATTTGTGATTATATTTGAGAAAAGAAAAATAGAAAAGGGATTAGAAGAGAATGACGGTTATAGAAGACGGATTAAACTAAGTCTAAAAAGCGTACATGTAAAGTCGTAAAAACCACCAAAATTAAAATCTTAACCTAAAAATTTCTAAAAATTACCAAAAATCCCTAATAATATTCTAAGAGTTTACAAAAAATCAAAACTTGCAAAAACCTTTTAATTAATTAGATAATGACTTTTTAATGCTAATTAAAGCCCTAAAAATCAAAATTAATTATTAAAAATCCCTAAACAAGATTTTCAAGTTTGTAAACCTCAAAATTACTCTAATTAAGCTAAAAACTATTTTTCAAAATTTTAAAACCAATTAAAACTATTTTTAAGCAATTAAAAACTCCTAAAATCAATTAAATCTTAAATTAATTATAGAAAATAATTAAAAGACCTAGAAAATAATTGGAAAGTTGCAAAAATCCTAATTAAGTGTTTAGAACCTAGGAAAAATATAAAAACCTAGAAAATCAGACTTTCAATTTTTAATAATAAAATAATATTAAAAATCCAAAAATTATAAAAAATTCTAAAAACTTGCAAACTAGCTTAATTTAACCTAAATAACTCAGAGATGAAAGTGAAATTACCTAAATACCACTATTGGGCCTAGAAAATGAGCCAAACCCAAAACAGTCCCATATTGGGCTCAATTAAGGCCCAATAAGAAAAAGTGCTCAAATTAAGCTCAAAAAAAGCACAGGTTGACTCAAAATTTGATTTTAAACAACTTTTTCCAAAGGCCCAAAAGCTGAAAATGTGAAATAAGCTAACTTATAATAAGCAGCTTATTTTTAATGGGCTTTTTGGCCCATTAAGCCATAAGCTGTTGCCATAAGCTAAAATTTTACACACAACCTTCTTTTGACCTAACAAAGACTTTTGCAAAAAGAAATTTCAAATAAGACCACTCAATAAGCCAGAAACAAGTCAACAACTTATTCACAAAACGACAAAATAGTCGTATTTATGATCTAGACCACCTCAGACTGATTCAAGTTGCAAAAGCTCACAAATAGCTTAACTAAGAATAATCAATCAAGAAAAGCACAAAAAGCCAAGTAGAATAAGCTGTGAGAACAGATAAGCTGGCTGAAAAAGCCAAATAAGCTAGTTTCCTAGCAAAAGCTTAACCAAAAGACTTGTAAACTTCCAGACTTGATATTAAGCTGAGAAAAATGAGTTCTATTACAAAAACTAAGTTGTTGCATGTACCAATAAGCAAAACAGATTTAATAAGCTTGAACCAAGTTTGACCAAAAGTCAAACGCTGATAACTTAAAAATCAAACGCTGACAGGAATAAAGTTGGCGCTGACAGACTTAATGAAGTGTAAGGACTTGTCTTTCACCCTGCTGATCACGGTTTGAGTGCAAACCTTGTGAATCAAGGCTTACCAGTTGGGTAAACTTGATGTGTTTTGGCACAAATAAGCCAATAAGCCAGTGGGCTTATAAGCTATGATCAAAGTAATCCAAATAGCAAAAACCAATCACAAGCAGCACATAAACAAGATTCAAGCAACAATACAACAATCCTAATGCTAGAAATCACAATATAACACCAAATGAGGTGGTCACTTTACTGATGCAAATGACCACTTCAGCAGACTTTGATAAGCTATAAAAATCACAATTAGCCAGCCAAATTCAACCAAATGCACACACAAGCTATAATAAACTTTAATAAGCAAGTCTAAACAGGTTTCATGCACCGGTTCAAAGAATTAAGCAAGATTCAAGCAATGAAAGTTACTGATGAACACTACACATGCAGTTTTCTACTTTTGCTGATGTATTTGACACACAAGCCAATTTCAACACCTCAAATCTTTCAAACAGGTTATGTTAACTTTGTTTAAACCACTTTTATCCCTAAGCATGCATACACACTAAGTGTTCCCAAAATCCTAGGTCAAAACAAGCAGAAACAAGGCCTATATAGCAGATTGATTGATTCAAGTGTTCAAACCCAAAAACTTGCAGCAAAACACTCTCAAACAAAGGTATAGCAGATACAAAGCATAAACAACACTTTCCCTTAACACAAAAACAGATTACAAGCATAAATCAGTAGACCCAAACACCCCTTTAACTTTTTCAAATCAAAACTTTCAAAAGCAAAACAAGATTTCAGGCCAACCAAGCATCAATTAACACTAAAACAAGTCTAATAAACAGATTCAAGCAAGAACAAGCCACAAAATCCACAAGAACAACAGTTTCATACAAATATCACCAAAAATCACAATTTAAGCAGATTTGGAGATTAAGTATGCAAACCTCATGGATGTACATCCACACCCACGAATTTTGAGCTTATGTGCTAGCAAGAACAAGCACAAGCTTCCACAAAAGCCTGCTAAGATTCAACAAGGGTTAAGCACAATAACATGAAAAATCAGAAACTTGGAAAAATCTTGATTGATGCAAACTTGTTACCCCACACTTAATTATCCCCAAGTTATAAGCCTCACCACACCTTAACCAACTCAGTTAGGATGCTATGATCAGCCCTATAGCCCAAGAATTCCAAGATTGGAACAAGACTTAGAAAAATATCAAGAAAATGAGGAAAATATGCAAACTTGTGCACACTCCTCTTTTGAAAACAGGTTTTAAACTTCAAAAGCAGTAAACTAAGAACAATAATAAGCAGAATAAAGATGGCACTTGGTCTTTCTTCAAAGCACTTAACTCAAATTCATTAAACTGAAAAAGGATTTACAAGTGTTTGAACAAAGGAAAAACCAAAAGCAGCTGAAAAATGAAAGCCTAAGTGGCTTTATATAGCCTTACAATGAGCTAAGTTACAGCTAAAAACTATAAACCCTAATGGTTGAAGTCCCCAATATGCCCTTGTAGCTTCTTGAAAATCTTGGACTCATGTGATGTTTTCTTGGACGTTTGCATGAGTTGGCAGGGTTGGAATTTGATCAATGGCCCATAATAAGCTCAAGTTTGAAGCAAGGATGTGGGGCGTTGGATTTGCTTTACTGTTTTGTCATCTTCTCCAAGGGGTAGAAAGCAGGGTAAAACATGTGACAAAGGAATGATGTGGCAAGCTGTTTGTGAGTTTGGTTTTGATTAGGGAGACCCTAATTATGATTCTGGAGGTTACTGGGTGCTAATTACAAATGGATTAAGAAAACCCAAATTTGTTCTTATGATGAATAGTGCATGTTTTGATCCAGATTAAGGTTTGAATGAGGTGTTTAGCGCGTGTTTTTGTAACTAATTATTAATTAGTTATAAACCTGGTGAAGTGGAAAGCTGAGGTGGAGTAATGGTGGAATGGGATTGGTGGGATTTAGTGAGTGGGACACATGGCAGCTTGGGAGTGGACTAGGTAAGTATCATGTCTGGCCAGTATTTACCCTCATGTTTCAAAAAGTTGTTAAATCACTTCCAAACTCTATCAGCGCCCACTTTCTTCCTTGTCAACTTTTGCCTTTTTACACTTCTGGCCCAAGAACTTTTGCAAAGTAAAATCAGGGGTAATTCTTGCCATATCTGAATTCTTCAAGGGCTAAATTGGTATTTTCTTCAATGATAATGGTCTAGACTTGCAATATTGATAATTTGGAGGACTGAAATTTCCAAGTCTTGATGATTGAGGGACCATTTTTGCCAATTGTTGAAAGTTGAGGACCCTTTTTGTAATTTTGGATTTTTCAAAGGACCAAACTTGTCATTTCTTGTACTTTGAAGGACTTCATGATGTATTTGACTTTGTGGATGATATTGATTTACAATTTAGCTTTGTTGAGGGGCTAAACTTGCTAATTCTTCAAAGTTAAGGGCCCTTTTTGTAATTTTGACAAACTTTAGGGACCAAACTTGTAATTATGAGTATACAAGGGTATAAAGTGTCAATTCTTCATATTTGGAGGACCCTTCTTCATAATTCTTCAAATCTTCAAGGGTTGATCTTGGGAAAGTCTTCACTAGGGCTTGGTTCAGTGTGCGGCTTCGTTTCCCGTGTTCGTTATTGTATGATTCTTGTGATCTTTAGTCATTATCTCAATATCCGTACCTAAAATACACAAGCAACAAACACAAGCATATATTTGGGTATTTTAATGATATTTAATGCATTTTAAGCCCTTTTTGGAAGATGAGACTATGTATAAAAGCAGTCTCATCAATGATCATTCCCGAATTTAACCGTACCAAGAAACTTGCTGACGAAATTTCGGAGCATCGAGCGATTTCCGGTCATATGTTTTGAACAACCGGAGTCCAAATACCACAGGATGATTTGGACCACCTGAAAATATCACCACACGAAGACAATGTAGAGGTATCGGAATCTGAGTGTTCCTTGTTATTAGCAGGTATAGATTTAATAATCTTAGATTTGCTAACTCTAGGTTTCTTAGATTTCCTAGCCTTCTTTTTCTTAATAGGTGGTGTAGATTCTAGTTGGCTTAAATCCTGAGGTATTTCTTCACTGATAGGCACTATAGTGGGGGCTGACCTAATTAAAGGGCGCTGTTTCCATACTTGAGTGTGAGTGTTCCTAACTAAAGGACGCTCAGACCTAACCTCAATGGATGCATTCCTAGTTAAAGGGTACATTTTTCCATCTAATGTAAAGGTCCTACCAGTGGGACGCCATTGCCAGCCAACTTGGGCACGAGTTCTACCCGTTGGCTTCCATTCGAGACCATTCTTAATAGCATTCATTTCATTCACGTGATCAATCAGACACAAATCATGACGCTGGGAAAACATACATTCATTACAATTCCAACAATTCAAATCAGAATTCACGAATGGTTTAGGCTGCTGCACAGGCGCAGAGCTTTTAGTCTTAACATGATTCTTTTTATTTAAAACTGAACTAGCATTCCTATTGTGAACTTCTACTTTCTTCTTTTTGGCACTACTAGTGGAGGGCTTGATCTTATCTTTCTTGAGTGGCGATCCTTTAGCCTTAGTAGTCTCTTTTAATCCTGTAGAAGGCAAAGTGGGAATATTAGCAACAGATTTTAAAGGTGCCTTACTTGATTGTGCCAATGACGGTTTTGCTCCTGGAGTCTTATTAAATGGAGTTACAGCAATGGGCCTATTATTAAGTAGTGCAGAACCTGGTGTACCTATGTATTGCAAATATGCCAAGCAATATTGAACTCGCTTAATATATTCATGAGCCGAATAATAGTCGCTACTTGAGGGATCTAAGGCATAAAGATCGTCTAAAATATCCCTAAGAAGATCGACATGCTTAATGGCATTCCTCATATAATCATCATAGGTAACTGGGTTTCTCTTATGAAGCGGGTTCTTATAAAGCACTACTGACTTGGTTGTTGGATCACTAGTGGACGGTGCAGAGTCGGTAGCTAAGGTATCAACAACTTCTTGTCGGGTGAGAAGAAGTGTCTCCTTTAACTCAGCCAAAACCATATTTTTGTCAATGAGCAGGATGTTCAAATCAGAGATTTCCTCGCACTTTTGGTTCAGTTGTTCAACATAAGATTGTTGCTGTGCCGCATTAAATGCGAAGCGTTCTTCTAGTGAACCATAAAGAGCGGATAGTCCCTGTCTTGTCCGATCCATCTCCCCTAGAACAGACGAAAGTCTAATTTCTAAGACTTGGTTTTTAGACTCTGCAGCCTCTAGTTCCAATTTGAGTGTTTCATTTGATGACACATCTCTCTTCAATCTCATGATTTCTTCCTCTAATGTCTTAACAATTGCAATCATCTTGTCACTCGTCTCAACACCGTTTTCACAACCATTTGATATCAAAAGATCCTCATTTTGAGTTTGTTGTTTTAATTCTAAAGTTATACAATGTTGTTCTAGTTGATTAAAGCGTTTTGAAAGTAAATTGTAAGAATCTTGTAGCTTTAAAAACTCAGCGTTAGATCCGTGACAAGAATGATTATCTACCTCATTTACAGTATCAGCAACATTTATAGAGAGATCACAAACATCATCACATATATGCACAGTATCACAATTAATCATAGCGGATGTAAGCTCATTCGAATAATTAACATTTACAGTAGTAAGCACATCACACGAGATTACTGCAGACAAGAATCGGTCATATTCGGTTAAAATCTTTTCTTTTTCAATTAGTTGTAGTTCGTAAGCGGTGTCCATTTCATAAAACACTTTTTGAACTTCACCAATTTCAAACACAAGATTTTCCTTAAGAGATGCAAAAGTTCCTTTTAGACTTTCGACAAACGGATTGATATCATTTTTAAACACCTCGTTCATATGTTCGAAAGCCCATTCTCCGGCATTTAAGCCATTTGAAGTCGTACAATCCAAAATGACCTTGTCAAAATTAGTAAAGTATTGATTAATCTCTTGCAAGTTTAACCATACAGTGCTAACAGGTGGAAGATCCTTTGGAATTTCCTTAGGACCTTCCATATTGACAAGTGTAGGAAATGTACTAGGGTTTTCTTCATCTAATATGTAGGTCGGTGCTGTTAGAGATCTTTGTCCATATGGAAGCGAATTCTAAAATCCGTTTTTGCAAGCTCCTTATTCAATTTAAAATAATCACACTCGGGATATTTTGCAGAATTGTATGACCGATCCTCATCAACTAGATCCTTACTTGTTCGATCATCGGGAAAAACAATCGGGTCTAAAGCCAATCCTAATTGAGTTGCATTATAAAGTCTAGGACTATGTCTTAAAGCTTGTTTTGCATAACGTGGATTAGGGGGAAGGCCTTTTAGACGTGATAAGTTAAACTCTCTAAACGAAGCATCAAATAAGTACACTAGTTGAGAAGCAGCATATTGTCTTAAAAGCAAGTAATCTAGACTTCTAATCTTATTAGTAGAACTAATCTCCATTTCATTCTTCTTAGACTCGAGTGATTCAAAATCCGTTTGAAGTTTTTGAAAATTAGTGACCACTAACTCCTTTTCTTTAAGTTCATTAGTCAGATTTGCTCTTAAGTTTTCAATTTCTTGCAAGTGACCCATTTGTTTGTTTCTAAAATGATCATATTCGGGATTAGTTAGAACACTAGACGAAGGCACTAATTCCAAGGTTTGAACTTTCTCATTGCTTAAGGCAAGCTCATCAGAGAAATTCTTATTCTTAGCTAAGGTTTCTAAGAGTGCAGCATTCATTTGGCTAAGTAATGTAGCAGGAACCATGACCAAATCTTGTTGAGCAGGAGTAGGCGTATGCGAAATGGGTCCCGGTTGTGATTCACTCAAAGTCTGGGGACTCACATTAATATTGCTATCATTGTTTGTCTCCTCATTTGAAGGACTCACCACCGAAGATTCATTCGAATCAGCACTCTCTTGCATAACTTGATGTGGTTAAATACTAGCATCAGTGGTATTATCGGTGGTATTAATAAGTACCTCAGATCTCTTTTCTGGCCCTAAGCTGGAGATAGTTGCCATGAGAGCAGCCTTTGCAGATTGAAAGTCATCACAATCTGAGTCATACGCATCAAGATCATCGGCTTGATAAGCTGCATTCTGTGTAGTGACAACGTCTTGTTCAGCAATCCCTGGATCAGCAAGAAATGCAAGCTCCTCTTCATCAAGTTCCCTTCCTTGTGCCTGAGCATTCACCAGATAGATCTTCTCTGCAAACCATTGTCCATCCCTTCTCCTCTTGGGTTTCTTACAATCCCTGGACATGTGACCCTCTTCCTTGCAGTTGTAGCATGTAATAATTCGCAACTTGCCCGTGGAATTAGCCCATGGAGCAGGATTGACCATTGGAGCCTGATTGACCGTGCGAGCATTGGTAGTTGATGTGGTAGGTCTCCCCTGATATGGTTGAGTAGGCTGAACCATTACCCTACCATTCTCAATAGTAGCTTGTTGGCGAGAATTGGATGAATTCCTCAACTGATTGTTGGTAGGAGCTGATCCCCTAAATCCTCGTTTGCTTAAAGTCCTTGTGAGATAAGCAGGCATAGTGGTTAACACTTCAACTGGTTCAGCACCTTGTTTGAATACAGGAACGGGGACTTCCTCATCATCACAGTACATTGCTTGGTCTTGATGAGCTGCATAATCACTAGAAGGAATACTCATTTGATCAGGGTAGCTTGTTGGATATGCTGCATTCTCTTGATAAGAAGAATATGAAGATTGAGCATAAGGTGCAATACTAGCTGGGTGAGGTTGTGTAGCATATTGTGATGAAGGTGCACTAAACCGATATTGTTGCTGATGTGAGGTGGGTGGTTGTGGTAGAATCGAGTATTGGGGAAAGGTTGGTGTCATGTAAGGTGATGGATGATAGGCTTGATGTCCCAAAATATAAGGAGTGTTGTTGTGAGACAAGCTTGGTTGATTCGCCATCAAAGCTAATGAATCAGGGTACATACCTCGTGGAGAACGGTGCATGATCACATGTTTCTCATGCTGCTGAAGAAAAGCATATAGTTGATCCAAATTGCACTTATGCAGATCCCTGGTTAACTTAACATCGGTAATATACTCACCCCATTCAGCTTGAGGTAAAGTATTCAAGAATTTGGTGTTAACCTGGAATGGAGCAATCACCAGATTGTATACATTCAGATCATTCATGAGTGTGGTGAATCTGAAGTAATAATCGTGAAGCGTTTCCCCTGGGTTGTAAGTGAATCTGTCAAACAGGTCATACAAGTGACATTCCCTTTCCTGTTTGGTGAGAGACGTACCTTGTAGCAACACCTTAAGACGTTCCCATAAATCCTTTGCCACCGTATACTGACTTACCATCCTATAGATGTCATGGGGAAGAGCTTGGAGAATTGTTTGAAGAGCTTTCTCGTCTGCATCGGCAACAAGTTGTTGAGCTGGTGTAAGTTCTTCAAATTCTCTTGGTCGAGACACATTGTTAGCCACGATGGTACCATAGTCAAGTGGACCATTTAAGATTGACTTAACCATAAGCCTCCCATAAACCGGTTTTCCCTTAAGATAAGACATCATCCGGCCTTGCCATGCTTCAAAAACTTCTTTGATGAGCATTGGCGGGCGATTATCCATTCCCGTAATGACGGAAATATCCGTTAGTGATGTCATCTGAGGCATTACTGAATTCGGATTCATATTGTTCACTTCAAAGAAACAAAGATTATCGGTTGATCGAGCAGTGAAGTAAAGCTTGTGAATTGTGTTGAATTTTTGTTGTAAGAAACAAAGATTAAATCCTCTAAAAAATCGTCGAAAAAACAAGCAAAATAACCCTTGATTCGGAACTTTTTGTTGATTCGGAAGTTTGATTCGGAAGATTTGGCTTGGAATTACCTTGATTCGGAACTTTTGGCTTGATCCGGAACTTCTTGATCCGGAACTTCTTGGTTCGGAAGTTCTTGGTTCGGAACTTTTGGCTTGATCCGGAACTTCTTGGTTCGGAAGTTCTTGGTTTGGAACTTCTTGATCCGGAAGTTCTTGGTTCGGAACTTTTGGCTTGATCCGGAACTTCTTGGTTCGGAAGTTCTTGGTTCGGAACTTTTGGCTTGATCCGGAACTTCTTGGTTCGGAAGTTCTTGGTTCGGAACTTCTTGATCCGGAAGTTCTTGGTTTGGAACTTTTGGCTTGATCCGGAACTTCTTGGTTCGGAAGTTCTTGGTTCGGAACTTTCCTTGGTTGATCCGGAACTTGTTGGTTCGGAACTTTTGCTGGGTAATCAGAAAACTTGTACCGATGAACAGTCGACCACTAATATGAAAATTAAACCCAGATTTTGACCAAATAACCCAAAAAGTTTTGTGATTTCTACAATAATAAGTAAAAACTAATACTTATCCACTAATCCCAATCACAAAAACACCAAAAACACCAAGAATCAAGATGAATCTTTTTAAAGAACACTAATACAATCAAAAACTAAAAAAACCACACAAATCACTACCTTAAATCACCCCATAGCTCTTGATACCAAATGTAGAATATTGATAACCTATAAATCTATGAAGGGGTTTTTTGTTTTCTAGAGAGAGAAAGTAAGAGAAACTATGTGTATTTTATTAAATGGAACTAGAACAAATGACAACAACCAACCCCTTTCCATGGTGGAAAGGGGTATTTATACTTCCAAGCTACATGGGCTTGGGCCGGTCCATGACAAGCCCATGGACCGGTTCTTACTTAACTTAATAAGCAACTAATAACTATTTGTTTACTACGAGCTATTACAACATTAATAATATTGTGGAGTGACCGATACTTCTAATATACGTAAAAACGTATTTCTAACAGAGAATATCAACATTTGGTTTAGTATCAAGATATCGAATAAAACGTGATTGCCATTGTGCATATCGACCAGTCACAAGCATTGGTGGTCTCTCTTTGTTACCCGCTACCATGATGTTGTTGTTTGTCACACGATACTCTTGAGTAGAATCCATTTCGAGATACTTTGAAATCTAGAAGTGAATACGGATCTTAAGTAGATGTGTTGTGATTGTTGTTGTGAGAAAAGATGTTAAAATCCCCCGAAAAAATGTTCCTGATTAATAAAAAATTCCAAGACAAACAAAAAACACACGATCGAAATATTTTAAGTGTAAAAATGTGAACTTCGGAATATGTTATTTCTTGTGGACTTTGCAATATGTAGCAACTTCGGAATCTAACAAGCCTTGGGAACTTCAGTATAATTCTCAAAAAGTACTTCGGAAAAAATGCACAGACGTACTTCGGAATACCTGAGATCTTCGGAATATGAGTACTTCGGAATATGAGTTCTTCAGAATAATGATAACTTCGGAATATGAGTTACTTCGGAATAAAGTTACTTCGCAATAAAGAGTTACTTCGGAATGTTACTTTGGAATGTTAAGCACTTCGGAATCATTTAACTTCTGAATAACATGCACTTCGGAATACACTTGCACTTCAGAATAAAGAACTTCGCAATTCTTGATAACTTCGGAATCTCCAAGAAATGATCTTCGTAATCTAAGTAACTTCGGAATTACCCACTTCTGAATTACCCACTTCTGAATTACAACCAAAATGAACTTCGTAATAACAGACCAAAGTTACTTCGGAATTAGAATGCACTTCGCAATAATCCAAACAATCTTCAATTTGGAATCAAGTGAATAAAATTTACTTCGGAAAAATGTAGTTGGTAACTTCGGAATACTGGAGCTATATTGACTTCGGAATAAACCAAATGGCCAAGTAACTTCGCAATTAATTTGAGGAACCACTTTGGAAAATAGAAACCCTAGTGGATACTTCAGAATAAACCAAATATTCCGAAAATAAGCAATCTGTTGGCCACTTTCCGTGTTCTTCGTATCAAGTAAACCCAATTCGTGATTTTAAACCAAAAATCGATCCAAACACGAAAAATCTTTGCGTTTTTAACCACAAAACATAAACCAAAATCCCTACCACTACTATGTAGGAGATTTATATCAAGATATAGAGCCCGAAAACACTTAAATTTTTTTTAACCCGAGATGATTTAGAAGTAAAAATCACACAAATCAAATTATTAACCAACAACCAATCACTAATCTACCCCGTGGCGATTGATACCAATTGTTGTAATCATACTAATTTACTTCACCATGATAGATTTATTGAAATAAAGAAGAAAAGAGATGATTTCTAGAGAGAAAAAGTAGAGAGAGAGATGATTAACTATGTGATATTAGATTAAGAAAAATAAAATCACCAACCCTCCTAACATGCTAGGAGGGTGCTTATATAGTCCACCCACATGCGGACTATTTATTGGAATATATTTGTTTTTGGGTCGGGCTTGCATAAATGCTTAGTACCTTGAAAGAGGCCTTTTAAGCTAGCCATCAAGCCCGTAATGTCACGACTATTTTAACTGACCATTACAACATTCTAATAAATGGTACAATATAAACCTATGACTGAACATTCTTGTTTGACTCAACATTTTGAGGCTAACAATCAGTTTCTCACTTGTATCCATTGGTGTACTCACTAGAGTACAATCAAAGTGATTGAATTTCTTCAGGACCTTCTCAATATAATGAGACTGAGAAATCAAAATACCATCACTTTCATGTTTAATCCTTATGCCAAGGATAACATCAGCCTTCTCCATGCCTTTCATAGAGAACCTTGATGA
Source organism: Glebionis coronaria (assembly GCA_025667525.1). NCBI lineage: Eukaryota > Viridiplantae > Streptophyta > Magnoliopsida > Asterales > Asteraceae > Glebionis > Glebionis coronaria. Next base: position 187,515,341 of record CM046879.1, on the reverse strand, counting down.
AAAAAACTCTTTGGTTAAATCAACTTGAACTTGGTCAGTACCAAAGATTAACCTGTCATCAACATATAGGCAAATGATGACTCCTTTACCAGATTCATCAAATTTTCTATATACACATTTGTCAGCTTGGTTAAGTAAATAACTATTATACAAAACCACTTCATCAAACTTTTGATGCCATTGCTTAGGTGCATGTTTAAGTCCATATAAGGAATTAATCAGTTTACACACCTTACCTTCATGACCAGGCATTATGAAACCTTGAGGTTGGTTCATATAAACCTCCTCATCCAGATCACCATTCAAGAATGCTGTCTTCACATCCATCTGATGGATAATCAGATTGTGCATACTTGCCAAGGCAATCAACATTCTTATGGTAATTATGCGTGCTACAGGAGCATAAGTATGAAAGTAGTCTATCCCTGACTTTTACGTAAAGCTTTGAATGACAAACCTTGCCTTGAACTTTTCAATAATTCCATCTACCTTCATCTTTCTTTTGAAGATCCATTTGCATCCAAGTGGATTGCAACCTGGAGGTAGATCAACCAACACCCAAGTGTTGTTTCCCATGATGGAGTCCATCTCATCATTGATTGCTTCTTTCTAGAAAGCAACATCTTGGGACTTCATTGCTTCATCAAATGTTTTGGGATCATCCTCAACATTAAAGCAATAGGAGTATTGATAAGAGACCTCATCCCTTGTCCATTCAACTAAGTATAGTTGAAACTCAGGCCCAAAATTCTTTGGAGTCCTTTTCCTTTGTTTCTTCTAAGCTTAGGCTCAGGTTGCTGAACCACAACCTCATCAGTGACCCTTTCAGGTTCCACTGAAGCACCAATGTCCTCAGCTCCAGTAGGAGTCCTAAGGCTTGGTCTAGGGACTGATAAGAACCTAGTATCATTAAAGTTAGCATCATTTGATTCAATGATTGAGTTTGTTGAAATTGAATCATTACGTTCAATAAGATAGAACCTATAAGCCTTGGAATGCTCAGCATATCCAACAAAGATGCATTCAATGCCTCTTTCACCCAAGGTTTTCATCTTTGGATCAAGGAGTCTTACAACAGCCCTACAACCCCAAACTTTGAGGTAGTTTATGTTTGGTTTCCTTTTAGTCCATAGTTCATAAGGGGTAATCCTGTTCCTTTTATTAGGAACCTTATTTAATAAATAGCAAGTTGTTAACATAGCTTCTCCCCAAAACCCTTGACTCAGTCTTGAGTAGGACAACATGGAATTAACGATCTCTTTTAGTACTCTATTTTTCCTTTCTGATATACCATTTTGTTGTGAGGTATAGGGGTAGTTATTTCGTGGATTATTCCAACAGACTGAAATTACAAAGCATCCATGTACTCACCTCCCCTATCAGTACTAAATCTTCTGATTTAGACTCCTTGTTGTAATTCAACTTCAGTCTAAAATACTTTAAATTTATCTAATGCTTCATCCTTATTATACAACAAATAAACATAACAAAACCTTGAAGCATCATCAATAAATTATACCAAGTATTTCTTATTCCCTAATGAGGGAGTAGCATACAAATCACATAGATCACCATGGATTAGCTCCAAGACTTTAGTTTCACGTTTTACATCCTAAAATGGTTTCTTAGTAATTTTATTTAGTATGCAAGTTTGACACTTTTCATTGTCTACGTCAAAACTTGGGATTAACCCATCCTTAGACATATCTTGCATCCTTTTATAGTGGATATGGCCTAGCCTAGCATGCCATAGTGATGAATCATTCAGTTTAGTGGTGGTCATTAGGACATAATCAACATGCATATTAGAATCTATATTAAGCCTAAACATTTGATTACACAAATAGCTAAAACCAATAAACACACCATGTTTAGATAAAATTAATTTATTCGATTCAATCACTTTTTTTATAACCACAATTATTCAAAACACTACTAGAAACCAAGTTCTTCCTAGTATTAGGAACATATAAAACATTAAACAAAGAAACAATCTTTCTATAACTAAACTTAAGATCTACACAACCGCGTCCATGCACTAGGGCTGTTGACTCATTTCCCATGTGAAGAATAGATCCATCATTCATTGACTCATACGTCTTGAACCAGCATCTATATTTACACACATGAACAGTTGCTCCAGAGTTAACCCACCATGCAACATCATCATCCTACACAAAATAAGCTTCACATACATATGTAACATGATAAATCTAGAGAGATTCATTAAACATATTCTGACCTTTTGTACCTGATCCATTGGCTTTACTGCCAATACCAACACCTTTGTAATCCCTTTTCAAGTGTCTAGGTTTTCCACACTTCCAACAAGCCATTGATGACTTTTTATTAGGATTAGCTTTTGTGTTATCTTGATGCTTACGTTTGCCCTTGTTGTCATTGTACCTGGAGGAGTTATTATGCTCCACCATATTGACAACTGATGAACCAGCAACATTTTTTCTCTTTGGCTTGTCATTATCATGCACCCTGAGGGATTCCTCAATGCACATATGACTGCCCAACTCAACAAGAGTTAACTCCTCCTTTTTATGTTTCAAGGCGTGCTTGAAATCTTTCCAAGAAGGAGGCAGTTTATCAATGACACACAAGACCTGAATGGTCTCATCCATGTTCATTTTGTGTTGTGTAAATCTACCATGTATTCCAAGAAGTTCATTGTATTGTTCTATGACTGGTCTTGAATCAGTCATTTTGTAATTTGTGAAATCACTCACAAGGAACTTCTTACTTGATGCATCCTCAGCCATATATTTGGCTTCCAAGGAATCCCATAGTTCTTTACCTGATTCAAAATTTTGGTAAATATCAAACAAGGAATCAGACATACCATTGAGAATTATGTCGCGACACACATAGTCATCATTCTCTCATTTGCTCCTTTTCCTTATCTCCTCCAAGGTAGCATCATCACCACCATCAGGAATGGGACAGGTCAGCACGTATGCCACGCTCATGGTAGAAAGAAGAAAGTGCATCTTCTTTTTCCATCTCCTAAAATCAACCACTTCAAACTTTTCCAGTTTGGAGAAGTTAGCCAGTATATGCTTCATTGCCGCCGCCATTGATTATCACAAAATAATCATCTTTGATTGTTGGGATTTATTTTGTTCCAACAGGGTAAAAATAATCAACAGCCTAACTACGTACCAATGAATGGTTACCGGATATCACTTGAACTCGTGTAATCACTTTCCAAAGAAGATTATTTGACCCTATGCCTAGGTTAACACGAATAATCCTTGGGATAAAACCAAGTGTTTGTTCTTGTTTTAGGCATAAATCAAGAACCCTGCGCGTTTATGTGTTTATGTTTTTGTATTTTTAATCATGAATATATGATCACTATTTATAGTGATCACATTCCTAAGAATGTAACTCATGGTCAAAGGAATAATGAGTATTAATCGGCCAATTAATCTCATTATTTCCCACATGACTACATAGTGGTTACATGAGCAGAATAATGGTCATTAAGTCAATCTTAAATCCCTTATGAAACAGTCAAAGAGGTTAAAAAGATAACCCACCCACTGATGACTTAGCCGCTGACAAGGCATAACCTAGCCGCTGACAAGGCACACCCTAACCGCTGACAAGGCAAAGCCCAACCGCTGACAAGGCAAGGCCTTGCCGCTGACACAGGCATCATCAGCAAAACTACTATATTGACTCCAGGGTGGTTAGGTGTTGATGCAGAAGTTGGATGGACCGAGCTTGACCCAAATTAGGCTTAATTTGGGGTCTTGTGGACTCTGGCTCTTGCACCAAGTGAAACTTGTTTTGGGGACCCTACGCACTAGCCAGACACCGTTAGGCTTACCGTGGGTTTGTGACCCACGATTAGACTCCAGCGTGAGAGTAAGTAATCAATTTGAGTATATTAGTGTTTAGGGTATTGTGTGTATCATACCTTTGTGGAACCGAATGGGTTCCTTTTATACTCGAGAGAGTCCAGGCTGGGCTCCCTATTCTTGCGGCCTAAGGAAGAGATAATGACTCGAAATAGCTTGATCTTCATTATATAACTAAGGAAAGTGTATATCCCTTTTCCTTAGGCGAATATAACTATAATATCAGTTATATTCTGTCTGATCCTGTCGCGCTGCGACGAAGACTTGGGTAAGTAATCAGCCTCTTGTGCGATAGCGGCTTACCGGGCCTTATGAGCTGCACGCGCACATCGCACAAGTACTCAATCCATTCATGATGGATGCGGGTAGTACACGTGAGTCGGACTAGGGACTATACGTCATCATGTCCCCCCAGTCTAGTGGTCGTAGGTCCAATCCGCGGCTACTAGACTATAATCAAACCAAAACAGTCGCATATTCCAAGCATAAACATAGATTTTAAATATTCCCACCAAGAATACATACATCCCCCTTTTAACTAACCTCCTTGGTAGCTAGGAATAGCGCTTGCCACATCATAGTTACCCTTTCATCTTCCACCATTAGATCTGGCAAGTGGGGAACACGTGGCACACATCTGACCATGAACAGTAAAACTAGGAAGCCTATATAAACCGATCACGCCTCCTTTTGACTGCTTACCATCTACAAAACCTTCAAATCACCATTAACGCCTCTATCATTTACCATCATCACCAGATCTCTTATTAAGGTAATCCGCGCGACCACTGTTTTGTACACACAACGCCATGGTGAAAAAACTAACCGACATTACGTCAATCTTGACCATAGATCAGCTAGATCAATTTACCTCTGAGTTCTACATACCCGACTACCTGCACCCAGAAGTTCCTAACCCGCAACATAATATAAGTCAGTTCCCCGCAGGGAAGATAGGGTTGTACACCCGTTACTTTGATTACGCAAACCGGCGTATCTATGTCGTGCTTCCTCCTGAGCGTGCTAATACACTATGCGACCGACGTCTCCCAACTACATTGCATAGGGGCAACAAAAATTTCGAATTTTGAAATAAACTACCGCACCCTAGACATAGAACCCACAGTAGATCTCTTCCGCGTCTTCTACCAACAACAATTAGCTAATGGCTGGGTATCCTTCGCTAAGCGAAAGGGCGGTATGCAATGTTTCTATAGAAAGATAGATTCCTTAAGGAATTGGACCGACAGATTCTTCTGGATCGATGACGCTGGCTTCCCCTTCCACTTTCCCTTCTTGACCCCTGACACTGTGAGGAAGGACCCCCTACCTGGCCCCAAATCCTACAACACTGCAGATGCGGAAACCTTGATCAACAACCGCATTCCCGTGCCATCCTATCCGGAGAGTGTTTTAGTCACTCTTGGCCTAAGTCGCGCAGTCATCTGTGGCGAGCACATGGTACCAATTTTCCACAGAGAGAGTGGCCAATGTTAGTGGTCCTTCCCGCCTTCATCATAACATTGTGTAAGTACCATCGCATATCAAAAGACTAAAATATGTTTTCCTGTTTTCTGTTTGCCTCCTTTCGCAGTTATAGACGTTCTTGACCTTGTCCGTGGTGTCTTCCCCGAAGATTTGTTGGTTCTCGCCCTCAGCAGGAAAATGAAGAGTCACTCCGTGACCGTGCGCAGAAAAATACCATGGACCTAGAGATTGGGGAGCCATCTGCCGCCCAAGAGAGTGAAGACACAGGCGCAGACCAACCACGCCCCCTCCACCAGTTCAACAGTCGGAACAGCAGCCCCCATACAACAACGACCACCACCCTTTCTCAGCTCATCGCTGTCTTAAGACAACTATACCGGGGACGCCGAAAAAGCCGCGGCTGGTTTTGAGGAAAAGGACATTACTTCTTTAGGGAAAAGACACAAAATCCCGCCATCATCTCCACACAAATCCGCTCGTCTCGGGGTTGGTCCCTCCTAGACAGGGGTGCGCACAACTAAGGAAGAGTTCGAGAAGAACCCGCAAAGACCCCTCCACGCACTCCTCCCGCTACCATCAACCTAAGGTAACCATCCTCGTACATATAATGGCGTGAACTATACATTCTTCGTGGCATCCCCATGTCATTATTTTTTATGTACCCGCCTAACCATTATTCTTATGCAGTAGTGACGAACAGGAAAAATCCGTTGCAAAGGCGAAGACCACACCCTCCCCCCCACAAGGAGACCTCATCAACGGGAGGAAGCGCGTTCGCACAAGATCCTACCTGTGCCCCTGACTGGGAGCTTCCTGCATCCTCTGACCTAACAAGTGCGTTTGACTGTGCAAGCTTTTTAGACAACATCGTGCCCCCTGGCCGAGAGGAAGTGTGATGTAGGTAAATCGTACACGTTTTAGGAAAAACGCGTATGAGTGGCAAGTATTAAGTTGCACGCTTTAGGAAAAACGCGAAACCGAATAAATGCGGGGTTCGTTCTCGAAGGAGGTGTGTGTATTAATGTGCCAATATATAAAATAACAATGTTTGGATTAGTGACGTCTTTGGTATAGAAGGAGAAAAAGTAAGGACGAGCTACGACTACGATTTAAACTACGACGTTGACGTAAAACGCGAACGTAATTACGTAAAACGCGACGAAATTAAAAACAAAACCTAAAAATTAATTACAAGTTAAATCTAAGTCTAAAATAATATAAATAAGAATAAAAATCCAACAAATATATTTTAAAACTTTTTATTAATTAAATATTCAATTTTAAATGCTAATTAAAGCCCTAAAATTAAATATAATTAACAGAATGTCCAAAATATTATTTTATTGAACAAGTAAGTTACTTATATTATTTAAAGACTAAAAACTATTTTTCCTAAATTTTCAAAACTATTTTTCTATTTTTTAATCACTAAAAACTATTTTTAAATTAAAATAATCATAAAAAATAATAAAACAATGCCAAAATTAATTTGACAATTTTAAAAATCCTAAATTACACTAATGAACAGTAGAAAATTGAAAAAGTTTGAAAAAAGTAAAATTTTGCACTAAAAGACAAAACAGATTAATAATTAAACCATAATTAAACTAATTTAATTCTAAAAATTAATTAAAACAGTGAACAGTGAAATATTTTTAAACTAAAAACCTTAAAATATTTTTCTAAATATAAGAAAATTTTTAAATCTGAAAAATATTACTTTTTTACACTAAATGACAAAAACAGCCTAATTAAAAGGTAATTGAAAATGCAATTAAATGTAAAAAATAGGAAATGAATAGTAACTGTAAAATAAATTATACTGAAAAATCAGAAATAAAATAAGAAAAATAATGCAAAAAGTTTGAACCCCTAATTCCTATTTTAGGGCACAAAAGACAAAAAATCAAGATTGTGATAGTGACATTTAGCTTGTTTCTGTCTTTTAGCTGAGCAGTACAAACAACTACACTAGCAGGGGGAAGTGAGTTCCCACTACTAGTTATAAAAAACGGGTTTGTGGGATTTTGAGCTTAGGGAAGCTCTTGCTTTGATTCTTCTTGGACAATGGGGCACCCCCACAACCAGTTGGGTTGTGGGGAGTCAATAACACAAGAAAATAAACAAGTACCAGCACAAAATCACACACAAATGGGGCAAATGAAGTGATTGTTTATCAAATATGTTGACTGTGAACAGTTGCTGATCTAATTTGCAATTTGGTGAGTTTTGGCTCACCAAATCTTGCTCAATAAACACCCAACTTACTCTTAACCAGTATGCAAGCTTAAGTTATCACCCTACTTACCAAATCTTGTTACCTGCACAAAAACCACCAAACAAAGAACAGCTTCAAGTTTGTATAAGCTGATACCTCAAGCTTGTCAGGCTTGTGGTGGAAGCTTATATAAACAGTAAGGTTAGAAAAAAAATATGAGAACAAGATTTTTGTAAAAAATCTTTGAAAAACTTGTGATCAAACACCTTTTGAAAAATGGAAGAGTTTTGAAACCAACCTAATCCAAGACAGAAAAGAGCATCATATGTCCACTTTCACTTCCATATAAATGCTAAATTTGTCCTTAGAGAAGACTTTGATTTTCAGAAAATCTAAAGTATTCTTTTAAAAACTAGTAACTTGGAAACTTTTTAAACCAAACTTGCTTAAACAATGATTTTTAAACTAACTTACACTAGAAAGCATTTAAAATGGAACTCAGATTGTACAAGGAATTTAAAATTCCATTGTCATTAATTTCTTAAAAAGCTTAGTACAAAACTGGAACAAGAAAATATGGTCACATGTCGACCATATTTATACAAATGCTAAGAAGTCTCTAGAATACAATGTGAAATCAGAAACCCTAGCAGCTATTTTTCCAAGTTTGCCCTTGGTCAAAGAAATTAAAAAATTGTCAAAGAATCCCATGTGATCTTGTAATGTTGTCCAGCTATTATGAAATGATCTGAGGCGTCTATCCCTGCTTTGGGACGAAGTTTTGGCCCTAAGTCGTTGATTTGCTGCCAAGATGCCTTTGTTGCCATTTTTGAACAAGCAGGGGACTTTGGGGGGGGGGGGGCATTGAGTCACGGGTGAAGTGAGTTGGATGTGGGTTTGGTTTGTAGTGGGGTTGATTAGTAATCTGGAAACTCTCAAGCATTTCCCCTTTGATTCGTGGGTGGTAGGGATTAGGGTTTTTAAGACGGGTTAAGGGGTAATTGGGGGGAATGATGATGAACAAGGAATGTTTCCCCCCAAGTTTAATTAATATAAAACGAGTTTTTAAAAAAAATGGATTAGTGGGTAATGGTTGACTGGTTTGTTTGACTTGGGCTAGTGGGGTGATGGGTATTGGGCTTGGTCGGGTAAAGGGGTAATATGGGTGGGTAAAACTGGGTTTGAATTGGGTAAATGGGTAAAAAGTTTGTTGTTTTGGCAGTTTAGGTCCCCCAAGCTTCATATTATGTTCATAGCAAGTTTCAACAGCCATCTCACCATTTCCTTTTGTTAATATCTTTAACACACTTGTCATTTTTGGCACATACATATTTGCAAACTTGTATCAAGGGCCTTTTGTGTAGATTTGGTATTCTTCAAGGATCAAACATGTATAATCTTGAAACTTAAGGACCATACTTGTAATAGTTGAGATTTACAAGGGCCAAAAGTGACAAGTCTTCAAAAGTTGAGGGACCATTCTTGACAAATCTTCAAACTTCAAGGACTTCTTAGGAAAATCAACATTCGGATACGGTTCTTTGTGCGGCTTCGTTTCCCGTGTTCGTTTTTGCTTGATTCCTTTGATCTTTTGGTGAATTCACGATATCCGTACCTGAAATACACAATGAACAAACACAGGCATATTTTGGGTATTTTGATGATATTTTAAGCGTTTTAAGCCCGATTTGGACGATGAGACTATGTATAAATACTGTCTCATCACTCCCCCATACTAAACCATTGCTGTGTCCCCACGCAATGCTAGAATTAAGTATCATAGCACTTCCAAAATTCATTTTATGATGATATTTATTCAAGACATAAATTTAAATAAACTACTACATGCGTTTTAGACATAATGTATTGTTTTCATCACTATAAAGTGACTTTTGGGATCATAGAACAAGAACACGTGAATGCTTCGTTAGAAATAATTTCGTCTTCCTCGATTTTCACCCAATTCCATGCTAAGCATGTAACGAGATCATTGTTATTATAAGTTAGCAACACGAACACATCTCATGAATGTTAATTACGAACCTAAACTCCCTTATTCCTAATTGGTATCTCTTATATTTTATTTTTGTCTTAATGATCACGAGGATACATCATTGACTTATGCGTAAATAGAGATTAAGTCTAAAAATAGAAATTTAACGGTGTAACCAAAATCATTAAATTAATAATTCACCCCAATAGACAACGATGTCAAAAAATTAAGTCAACAAGAAGGATCGATAAACACGGTTTTATAACGGTTTTGAACATGAGACTTATTACCAAGACTTTTATACGCCCCCTAACGGAAGGGCCTTATTATCTTTGGTTTACCTCCATCTTTTATTCAACTTCGCCGTGAAGCTTTTATTATGACTTCGGTCTTGCCTTGCCTTTTATTAACCGCCTCATCGGTGGTTTAATTAGCCAAAGACGTATATCCTCACGCTAAAGCGAATTTTGGATCTTTAAAGCTTCGAAGATTAAGGCTTGATTCACTTTCAATTTGGGCATAGATTTTTCGGCCTTGTGAGCTTCAAATTTTTGCTTAATTTAGGTGAGCACTTGAAATCTTATTATTAGGTGAAGCTTTCGATTATTCGGGTGCCAATACTTCAAAACCGTGACGCTGGTGATACCTTAATGTTTTCCCAATTTAATTACATGGAAGCTACCAAAAAAATTAGAAACCAACAATAGTGACTAAACCGCTAAATCAATATTTATTAACAATTTATTATGCAAAAGCGTTGGGAGAATAAGCTAATAATTACTACACATGAGATCGTGACGATTACGAGACTTATAAATAACTCTATCATTTCTCGTCCTCATTTAAGAGACTTAGCCTAAAAAAGTTAAGGAATCGAAGCTAAGTGCTCAATACGCACGGTCGAGTCAAAAATTACTCTCGTTCTCACCATCGGAAAACCTACATTCGTGTCTTAAACACTTATGAAAAGCAAGAAAAATTTTAAAATTTGGCCATTTTTGGCCTTATTTGCAACAAAACGATAACAAAAAGATGAAAATTGGATTGCGTGGTGACGTAAGCAAGGTGAAGTATCTACTCACCCCCCCCCCCCCATACTAAAACTAAACATTGTCCTCAATGTTTCGATTCTAGGGGTGTAAACACCCCCATACTAGAGACGAATTCGAATGCTTAATCTCGAGCATGGAAAGGGTAAAACGAATAACCTAAAAGCCGTTTATGAATTATGCTAATAAGATAAACGTTAGAACATAAAAGGATATCATCGGATATCGGAATCTCCAAAGGCAACGATCGAAGCTCGAGTGATCCGTAAAACGAACACGAGAGGCTTCAATGATGACGATGAACCTAATAAATCACAATCACAAACAACCACGGAACAAAGGTTGGAAGAGCACAAGTCCCCTCGTTACGTTAAACTAAGAAAGCGATAATATGTACAAGGATAAGCATGAGAATCCCCCACGAGGCACCTTGTTTTTGATAACCGATTCAAAAGCTCGACTCGAATCCCCATAAATGTGATCATTTAGGGATAATCTTGGTATGGTCATTTTTGGTGGGGCTTACATGATAAACAAGGCCCAAAAGTACATGGAGTACTTTAAAAACCCGATAAACGTATACCGGGGTCAAAGATAGCGTCCTCGTTTTCGGATGAAAGACGAAACAACGCCACTCCAACATGAACCCCAATGGGGTAGAAGAAAAAAGATGAGAAGTAGAAAGGTGGGGCAATGGGTAAGGCAAACTTATGAGCTACTCGAGGTAGACTCACACCAAGGAAATAGATTAGATTTCCATTTATTGCATCGGTGGAAGACCGAGATTTCCCTTTACAAGCAATTCCGGGATCGTAAATCTCGTCCTCGGTGGAGAAATGCGAGGGAACATTTGGGGCTTCCCCCACACTAAAACCACACACACCATCGTCAAAAGGAGTAGACGAGGTGGTAGTACTCATTAAACGATGTGATGACGGAGTTAAACATGTAGAAAAATCTTTTAAAACATTTTTAAAATATTTTCCTTTTTCATCGTTCAAAAACTCTTTATGAAAACCCGATTTAATGATGTCGAAAATATTTGGCGTTTCCAGTTCAAAATTAGTCGCGCTAAAAATTCTCACATATAAGTCTTTGGCGGGAGGGGGTGGCGGATTATATAAGTTCTCAAAACGTTTGTCAATAAAGAACACCGCCCCCTCGGGGTCTACATACTCGTCATCCTCATGAACGTCGATCTCAGCGATTTCTTCATCAAAGATAGGCTTGTCAAACCACGGTTTGTCATTCCCCTCCTTGAGTATCTTAGAAACTCTCTCGAAAAGATCACGTTCAAGCATGAAACCATCATTCTTTTGTGGGGATCGTTGATAAGTTAGATCCTCACGAATGTGGTAAACGTCATTCTCAAATGAGGAGTGTTGATTAGGTAACTCCTCGAGAATTGGATTCTTAGTGGTCACATGAGTTGGTTTGTCATCGAAAATAGGACGTTCCAACTCATTAATTTCATCCTCGATTTTGGAAAGATCAACCTCACTCGTAGGTGGAAGTGGAGGCATAAGAGCTAACTCTCATTCAATGATTTCCTCAATCTCGGGATCAAACTCATAATCATCGTACTTCACATGTTTCTTCTTAGGAGAGTCAAAAATAGCATGTGGATTTCGAAGTACGTGATTAATTTCGGCAAAATCGCCATCGTCATCGTCAAAGAAAGAGTCGATGTGAGCACTCACAACCATGGACTTACAAGTCAAATGACTATGCTTAGGTGACTTTTCTAAGACGAGAGGATCGATGTCGATAAACCCTTTAGCCTCAACGGGTGTTGGGCTAGGCAAAGGAGGCACTTCGATGGAGTTAGAAGTTGAAGCCTCAAAGACGTGGTCCTTCGAAGGTGGTGAAGACGAGCCCATTTTGGTCGTTGTCGTGATGGCATTAACGTCGCCCTTCGGAATTGGTGTTTCACTTGTTTTGCTAAAAACATCCCAAAGTGAGTTTTCATCCATAAATTTACACATACCCTTTTGAATTAGGTACACGTATTCTTTATCATTAAAATCATCATCTTTAAAACCGTTTTTCTTAATTCTTTCAAAACATGCATCAAGCTTCATTCTTTCCGCTAAAGTAAACATTTTGAAATCATTAGAATTTGAATCATTAGGTTTTGAAACCTCGGTTTTTTCATTTTCATTAAACCCTTGGGATTTTCTAGCAAAAAAGTCTATTTTCTCATCCCCATATCTCATAGCAAGTCTCCCCTCGTAAACGTCGATTACGGTTCGAGCCGTCGATAAGAATGGTCGGCCTAAAATAATGGGACATTTAGGGTCACACTCGTAATTGGATATAACGAAATCCGTGGGAAAAACAAACTTTCCAATCCTAACATAGACATCCTCGGCTATTCCAATTGGTATTAAAGGTGTACAATTTGCAAGCTCGATTGTCATGTTTGTGGGGGTAAGCGAAGGCAATCTCATCAATTTCCAAAGAGAATGAGGCATGAGATTGATGCTAGCACCTAAATCGGCAAGGGCTAAACATCCCTCAATCTTGGAAAAATCACAAGGTAGCAGAAATTGGCCCGGATCCTTTTCTTTCTCGGCATACGCCTTTTGGGTTTTTTAAGAAGGATCGATGCACAAGTTTCTTCAAGGGTTACTTTGGTAAGGTCGACAAAGCTCTCTTTTTGAACCGTGGATGGAATTTGAGGTACACGAGGGTGTGCACTTTTTTCCTTGGTCGCCACGTTCACCCCATCGACTTTAGAACAAGAAGACGTTTTAGAAGTCGAGGGTTGAGAGGGATAAACAACACGGAATCCTTCAAGGTTAGGGGTAATCACACGACCTTTCTCACGAGACGAGGCGGCTTTACATTGTTCTTTCGGATTAGCAACGGTGTCACTAGGTAACGAACTTGATGACGCACCCGAGGTCTTGTTCATTATAGCCGAAAACATCTTTTTTATATCAATTTGCCCTTGCTCAATCTTCGTGTTTTGCAATTTCAATGTATTAGAAAATTCGTTTTTCAAAGTACCAAATTCTCCCTCTAATCGTCTCATATTAGCCTCATTCGTTTTCATGTAATTTTGAAAATCGTTTGACGAACTATTTTGATTTGAATTAAAGTTCCCTTGGTTTTGATTGTTTCTTTGAAAATTTCCTTGATTCCCACTTGAAAAATTGTTGCCTTGATTGTTGTTGTTTGAAAAATTCGAGTTTTGGTTATTATCTCGATTTTGCCAAGTTATATTACGACCTTGATTATAACCTCCTTGATTTTGTTTCGAAAAATTTCCTTGTTGATTATTTCCATGAAAATTGTTACGATTTTGAAAATTGTTGCCTTGGTTATAATTGCCTTGTTGTGATGGACCCGCGTTATTTTGATTTGAAAAATTGTTATTTCCATTTAACGCACTCACATTCGACGTTTGGCCATCCGTAGCCGCACACTCGTAATAATTATGAGGTCCACCACAAAACGTACACGAAACCTCAACCGCTTTCACCGTAGCGGGAGCGTCTTTCTTTTGCATCTCAACGAGAAAAGACGTAAACACATTCGTCAACTTGTCTACTTTTGCATCAACTCTCTCAATGTCGCGATTAGAACTACTAACATTGGCGACATTGGCAACACTCGGTGCTTTGCGGAGTTGGTAAACCTTGGATCGGTTTTCGATAATTATCAATGCATCTTTCGGAGTCTTACACAAAAAGTTGCCACCGGCGGCGGAATTCAACGAGTCTTGTTCGTGAAAATTAAGACCGTTGTAAAACGTATCGATTTGGTGCAACTCGGAAAAACCATGGTGAGGACATTGCCTAAGCAATTCCTTAAAGCGATCCCACGCGTCTCTAAAAGATTCATTCGGTTTTTGCTCAAATTTCGTAATCTCGTTTTTGAAAAACGTTGTCTTAGACGGTGGGAAAAAATAATTAACGAACTTGGAAACGAGATCCTTCCACGTAACTATCGAATTAGGTGGCTCTTTCCCGTACCAATCCTTGGCGGCACCATCGAGCGAGTACGGAAAAAGCATAAGCATGACGACATCGGTGTCGACGTTCTTAAACTTGCTCGTGGCTAAAAGACGGTCAAAATTCCGAATATGGTCGTGAGGATTATCGGCTTCACGACCTCGAAACTTCGTAGCTTGGATCAACGAAAGCATTCCGCTCTTTATCTCAAAATTCTCCGCCTCGATAGCGGGAATTACGATCGCGTCTCCATAACCCTCGGTGGGCGTTTGGAGTACTTCCATCATCGAACGATTGTCGGCCATCTCCTCTACGGTTTCTTCAACAACGATATTAGGAACGTCGGTTTCTAATTCTCGTCTACGTCGTTGATTCCTTCGATTATGATTGCGTCGATTCGAAGCTTCGCTAGAATTGGAATAATCCTTCGATCGAGTACGCATGCACTAAGCGTAGAATAGGTGGTAGCAAAGAAGATTCTTTTTGCGGTTTTTCGACTTTTTCAATTTTTTTTGGTTTTTGATTGTTTTTTTATTTTTTTTTTGGATTTTTGAATGTATTACGTAGACGCAAATCTACAAATCTCTCCTCGAATCGACTTTCTCGATTAAAGGAGCCTCAAAGAATGAAAACGATCACGTGGAGTGAACGTTCTCGATGACTTTAGAACGTTGGTGGAACACCAAAACGTTCAAGAGGGGTTTAATCTTGAAAACACAAGTAAATATAATATACGTAGATAATACTTGGGCGGCAAACCCTCGATTAGCCTTCTTTCTCAAAACACGCACAAGCAAGCGGAGGAAACGAGGCGGCGCGAAGCACTTAAGAGCCTTTTTCCTTTAGGTCGTGAAATACAACCGCCTTATACCCACCTTATAGTTTGTGTTAATTGAAATTAAGCCTCACGAAAGTATTTATCTATTTTGCCTTTAAACTTTTGCTTTAGATTCGAATACAATGATCGAGTGATGAAATCCCGAATCAAGGTTGTGTTTTCACGCTTTTGGAGTACTTGTATATTTATTGTTCTTACGTAGATACAATATAGTAATAATATATTCACAATAAAAACGAAAACCAATATATCTACAATATAGTAAAGATTGATTTGTGTTTAATTTAGGAAAATTAAACACGTTTTATTTGGATATTATAATATAGTAATGAAAAATAACAAAAATGAGTATGTACGATATTCACGCTTTCCAAAAAATGAAAAGCTAAAACGCACTACTCACACAAACACGATACTAATAATAATGGCACACTAAACACCTCCCCGGCAGCGGCGCCAAAAATTGATGTAGGTAAATCGTACACGTTTTAGGAAAAACGCGTATGAGTGGCAAGTATTAAGTTGCACGCTTTAGGAAAAACGTGAAACCGAATAAATGCGGGTTCGTTCTCGAAGGAGGTGTGTGTATTAATGTGCCAATATATAAAATAACAATGTTTGGATTAGTGACGTCTTTGGTATAGAAGGAGAAAAAGTAAGGACGAGCTACGACTACGATTTAAACTACGACGTTGACGTAAAACGCGAACGTAATTACGTAAAACGCGACGAAATTAAAAACAAAACCTAAAAAATAATTAAAAGTTAAAACTAAGTCTAAAATAATATAAATAAGAATAAAAATCCAACAAATATATTTTAAAACCTTTTATTAATTAAATATTCAATTTTAAATGCTAATTAAAGCCCTAAAATTAAATATAATTAACAGAATGTCCAAAATATTATTTTATTGAACAAAATAAGTTACTTATATTATTTAAAGACTAAAAACTATTTTTCCTAAATTTTAAAAACTATTTTTCTATTTTTTAATCACTAAAAACTATTTTTAAATTAAAATAATCATAAAAAATAATAAAATAATAAAATAATGCCAAAATTAATTTGACAATTTTAAAAATCCTAAATTACACTAATGAACAGTAGAAAATTGAAAAAGTTTGAAAAAAGTAAAATTTTGCACTAAAAGACAAAACAGTTTAATAATTAAACCCTAATTAAACTAATTTAATTCTAAAAATTAATTAAAATAGTGAACAGTGAAATATTTTTAAACTAAAAACCTTAAAATATTTTTCTAAATATAAGAAAAATTTTAAATCTGAAAAATATTACTTTTTTACACTAAATGACAAAAACAGCCTAATTAAAAGGTAATTAAAAATGCAATTAAATGTAAAAAAATAGGAAATGAACAGTAACTGTAAAATAAATTATACTGAAAAATCAGAAATAAAATAAGAAAAATAATGCAAAAAGTTTGAACCCCTAATTCCTATTTAAGGGCACAAAAGACAAAAAATCAAGATTGTGATAGTGACCTTTAGCTTGTTTCTGTCTTTTAGCTGAGCAGTACAAACAACTACACTAGCAGGGGGAAGTGAGTTCCCACAGCTAGTTATAAAAAACGGGTTTGTGGGATTTTGAGCTTAGGGAAGCTCTTGCTTTGATTCTTCTTGGACAATAGGGCACCCCCACAACCAGTTGGGTTGTGGGGAGTCAATAACACAAGAAAATAAACAAGTACCAGCACAAAATCACACACAAATGGGGCAAATGAAGTGACTGTTTATCAAATATGTTGACTGTGAACAGTTGCTGATCTAATTGGCAATTTGGTGAGTTTTGGCTCACCAAATCTTGCTCAATAAACACCCAACTTACTCTTAGCCAGTATGCAAGCTTAAGTTATCACCCTACTTAACAAATAACAAGATTTGGAGGTCAAATTCTAACTAAAACCAACCTGTTTTGAGCTGACTGATTTTAGACTAGGACTAACCAATTTTGAACACACCAATCTGTTTAATACCTCATCAAAACTAAAACAAGCTATCAATAAAACCTAGACTACTACTATAAAGTGTGTTAAGGCAGATTTTAAGTCAAATGGGTGTCAACCACTTCTCCTATCATACTAAACCAAACACCCCTTTATAACTGATATACCAAAATTTTCAAACAGAAACCTTGTAAATCAACTCCAACCTGAATTCTTCCTACTCTAACATGCATAAGTCACATGAATAAGCATAAATAAACAACTAAAGACAGGAAACACACCATTTCATACCAAATTCACATAAGCACAAAAAAAAACTGAAAATGTTCAATAGGGTTCAAGCCTCAATTACCTTGGCTGAATGCCTTCTATTGGGACCTTTTTAGTGTGTTTTGAGAGATTATGAGAACATGTAGAGAACGTCCCGCTGATGGAATCCACAAAGGACCCAGGGACTGCAATAATATCTTCAAAAAAAACTGGAAAGTAAATGTAGATGGGGGGGGGGGGGTCTTGTTACCTGCACAAAAACCACCAAACAAAGAACAACTTCAAGTTTGTATAAGCTGATACCACAAGCTTGTCAGGCTTGTGGTGGAAGCTTATATAAACAGTAAGGTTAGAAAAAAAAAATATGAGAACAAGATTTTTGTAAAAAATCTTTGAAAAACTTGTGATCAAACACCTTTTGAAAAATGGAAGAGTTTTGAAACCAACCTAATCCAAGACAGAAAAGAGCATCATATGTCCACTTTCACTTCCATATAAATGCTAAATTCGTCCTTGGAGAAGACTTTGATTTTCAGAAAATCTAAAGTATTCTTTTGAAAACTAGTAACTTGGAAACTTTTTAAACCAAACTTGCTTAAACAATGATTTTTAAACTAACTTACACTAGAAAGCATTTAAAATGGAACTCAGATTGTACAAGGAATTTAAAATTTCATTGTCATTAATTTCTTAAAAAGCTTAGTACAAAACTGGAACAAGAAAATATGGTCACATGTCGACCATATTTATACAAATGCTAAGAAGTCTCTAGAATACAATGTGAAATCAGAAACCCTAGCAGCTATTTTTCCAAGTTTGCCCTTGGTCAAAGAAATTCAAAAATTGTCAAAGAATCCCATGTGATCTTGTAATGTTGTCCAGCTATTATGAAATGATCTAAGGCGTCTATCCATGCTTTGGGACCAAGTTTTGGCCCTAAGTCGTTGATTTGCTGCCAAGATGCCTTTGTTGCCATTTTTGAACAAGCAGGGCACTTTGGGGGGGGGGGGGGGGCATTGAGTCACGGGTGAAGTGAGTTGGATGTGGGTTTGGTTTGTAGTGGGGTTGATTAGTAATCTGGAAACTCTCAAGCATTTCCCCTTTGATTCGTGGGTGGTAGGGATTAGGGTTTTTAAGACGGATAGGGGTAATTGGGGGGAATGATGATGAACAGGGAATGTTTCCCCCCATGTTTAATTAATATAAAACGAGTTTTTAAAAAAAATGGATTAGTGGGTAATGGTTGACTGGTTTGTTTGACTTGGGCTGGTGGGGTGATGGGTATTGGGCTTGGTCGGGTAAAGGGGTAATATGGGTGGGTAAAACTAGGTTTGAATTGGGTAAATGTGTAAAAAGTTTGTTGTTTTGGCAGTTTAGGTCCCCCAAGCTTCATATTATGTTCATAGCAAGTTTCAACAGCCATCTCACCATTTCCTTTTGTTAATATCTTTAACACACTTGTCATTTTTGGCACATACATATTTGCAAACTTGTATCAAGGGCCTTTTGTGTAGATTTGGTATTCTTCAAGGATCAAACATGTATAATCTTGAAACTTAAGGACCATACTTGTAATAGTTGAGATTTACAAGGGCCAAAAGTGACAAGTCTTTAAAAGTTAAGGGACCATTCTTGACAAATCTTCAAACTTCAAGGACTTCTTTGGAAAATCAACATTCGGGTCCGGTTCTTTGTGCGGCTTCGTTACCCGTGTTCGTTTTTGCTTGATTCCTTTGATCTTTTGGTGAATTCACGATATCCGTACCTGAAATACACAATGAACAAACACAGGCATATTTTGGGTATTTTGATGATATTTTATGCGTTTTAAGCCCGATTTGGACGATGAGACTATGTATAAATACAGTCTCATCAAAGTGCTAGAAGGGATGAGCGATGCCGTCCTGGCTGATGAGGCAAGTTATCTGGCAGCGCAGCATGTTACATTAACATCGCACCTCAAGAAGAGATACCTGGGGCTGTCTGCCAATCTTCACACTATAGAGAAAAAATTGAGGCAGGTCACTGAAGAGAAATCCTCTGCTCTCGGAGACATGCAAGAAAAAAATAGACCAAGAGGCCGAGAGAGGAAGAAAAGATGCCGCCTTCCTCCATTCTTTAACAGAATAAAGGAACAGGCTATCCGCCGCTCTTGATGAAGAGCGCGCCCAACTCCACCAGATAAAGGCCTCCAAACTAGTTGCTATGGGGGCCTTTGAGGAGGGAAAGAATAGGTTCGTTTTTGATGTTGACGCGCTGCGTGCTAAGGTAAAGGAAGATGTAAACGATCTCAGTTGTCAACTAAAGAGGCTGAGCATCAAACTGGATGAGGAACTGTAACCCCGCCTAATGAAAAAGATAGCCGAGAAGCGGTGGCTAGTGCGCCATGGTCTGCGCCTAGCCGCAATGGGTGCTTTGGAAGACACCACCCTACGAACCTCCTTTTCCAAGTCTGTCATAGCCGCAATCAATGAGGGTACTTCAAGAGGGTTGGTGACAGCGCACAAGGAGAAGTTACTGAACAAAGAACTATCTGATGTATCTTTTTATGATCCAAAGGCTGATGCCAAGCTTACCACCGCCTTGAAAGAAATGAGCATATGTCCGCTGCCCTGTTTTGGCCTGGAGGACAAGGATCATGAAGTCCCCTTTGAAGTTGTAATGGAACGTCTCACCTTAGCACGCCACAAGGCAGAGGGTGCAGAAACGCTACCAAACATTCACTTAAAACCATCGTTGGAGCAACTAACCATACCAATTTTTTCCTATCCTAAGGACACTCTTGATCCCATCAAGATTGAGAAGGAAGTTCCATTGTTCGAGGTCCTTGCAGGGCACGAGAGCCGCGCTGCTACCAAGAAATCCCTGCTGAATATAGAAGCGGCACCCTCCGTTGGTGCAGCCCATCTTGCTCCTTCTATCCTTATGTTGTCATTTCCACTGCTGGAGAGGGATTCACGCCTGCTGGACTGGATGGAAAAAAGTCTGAAGGATCACCGCACTACTGCTTACTTCCCACCTTTGCTAAAGCTGAAGAGATCCTCCTCCGAGACCCATTTTCTCTCCAATCGTCTTAGGGATTTGTAAATATTTTGTACTTGTTATCCACGAATGTTTGCCTTTGTAATAAACAATATCCCTTTTTTGTTATGAAAAGTATATGTAATGTTTATAGCGCAATTTCGAATAATAAGTTAATGTAAACTTATAAATGGTCCATAAGGGTTTGAGAAGCTCATTACGTGCGGTGTACCGCTACTACCATAAGGACGGTCAGGTGAGGCTGACCAATTGTTAGGTGCGCACAAGTGTGTCTTAACAGTCTCAGAGTTTACTGGCTGCGTAACTTGCTACGACATCATTAATAGCAAGGGGCCTAACAAGGATACACGATCCATGGTCGAAGGGGTTGCATCCCACTTACTCGACGAGTCTAATTAGTAGGGTAGGCTCATTCCTCTTATTTCTCCTGGAAACGTTGTGCACGCGTGCGCCGGTAGGCAATATATAATAAGAAAAAAGTATGTGTGACATAAAGAATTTTTCAGAATGCGTCGTGGAACTAGCTAGGGACCACGACTGTTTTATTAACACTTGCAACATTTTTAAATACATAAAATAAAAGGAAAAACAATACATTCACTTAAGAAGTTCGCCATCAGAGGTAGCACTTCTTTAGATGACATATGTTCCAAGGTCTTTGTAGGTCACGACCATCCATATCGCGTAGCTGGTACGCGCAATTTCCTAGTGCATCTGTCACTATGTAGGGTCCCTCCCATTTTGGTCCAAGTTTTCCTGTATTCTCAGCGCGACTGGCCGCGTTGAGCGATACACAAAATCACCTGGTGTGAAGGAGGTCTTGCGCACCCTAGCATCATAGTAGCCTTTCATCTTTGCTTTTGACTTAGCTTCGCGGATTTCTACTAACTCTCGTCGCTCCACGATTATGTCTAGGTGCAATCGCAGCTCATCGTCGTTAGTAACAATGTCTACCTCCGCTGTGCGGAGTGTTTGCAATCCGATCTCAACTGGATTGACTGCCTCTGTACCATATGTTAGGGCGAAAGGGGTATCACCCGTGATTGTCTTGATCATCGTGCGATGTGCCCACAAAACATGCGACAACTCATCGACCCACTTCTTATTATGCTCCCTTACTCGTGCTTTTATGCCATCCCCCAAACTCTTGTTTGCTCTTTCCATAGGTCCATTTGTTTGTGGGTGGGAGATAGATGCGAACCGTTGATGTATCCCGTTCTTCGTGCACCAATCCTTGAATGGGTTCTCTGCGAACTGCTTTCCATGATCAGAGACTATTTCACCGGGTAGTCCGAAATGACATACTATGTTATCCCATACGAACCTTTTCACCTGATTCCCCGTTATCGTTGCGACTACCTTTGCCTCAATCCATCTTGTGAAGTAATCCATCGCGACTATGAGGAACATAACTCCCCCCGCGGCTACAGGAAAGGGTCCCGCAATATTGATTCCCTATTTGAAGAATGGCCAAGGGAAGGTGATCGGCGTGAGCTCCTCTTGAGGCTGCCTAGGTACTGGTCTGTGCACCTGACAGTCATTGCATTTATTAATGAGTGTCCGCGCGTCTGTATGCATAGTTGGCCAGTAGTACCGGCTGTGCAACGCTGTTTCCACCACAGACCTTGGTCCTGCGTGCATTCCGCATGACCCCTCGTGGATTTCCCTAATGATGTACTGCGACTGGCGTGGCCCTATGCATCTTAACCATGGCTGGAGAAATGATCGCTTGTAAAGGACCCCATCTCTGACTTCAAATTGCCGCGAACGTCTTCGCACTCGCCGTGACTCATTTTCGTCATGCGGGAGTGAATCATTCGTCAAATAATCCATAATCAGCGTCATCCATGTAGGGCCTTCTTCCTCTACGACCGATGTGACCTCTTGCTCCTTGATTGACTTGTCCTTGAGAATTTCCACCAGGACCTGTTTTGATAAGTGCGCAAAACTGGTGGACGCTATGTTGCTAAGTGCGTCCGCTTTCTTGTTCTCCCCCTAGGTACTTGGCGTATCTGGAACCTATTGAACCCCTCAATCAGTGCTTTGGATTTTTGTAAGTACTACACCATATTATCTTCTTTTGCTTCATAACCGCCAAGTATATGGTTTGCTACCAGTCGAGAATCTACATTCGCTTTGAGATTGCGCACGCCCATTCTTGCTACAATTCTTAGCCCTGCTATCAGCGCCTCGTACTCTGCCTCATTATTTGTGGCTGTGAATTCAAAACGTAACGCGTATGTGCACTTTATTCCTTTTAGATTGGTGAGTATGAGTCCCTCGCCTGATCCATCAGTGCAAGATGACCCATCTGTGAAAAAAGATCCATGGGGCTTGGTCTTCTTCCTTTTGATCTAGCCCCTGAGCACCTTCTTCTGGTTTTTCAATGATAAAATCTGCCAAAATTTGTCCCTTCACGGCATTGCGCGGTCTGTAGGTAATATTGTGTTCCCCTAGTAGAACACTCCACTTTTGGAACCTGCTTGTGACATCTGGTTTTGAGATCACCTGCTTTATGGGTTGATCCGTTATCACCGCTATTGGGTGCGCTTGGAAATATCTGTGCAACCTCTTTGCTACATGTTGATGCAAAAGTTGGTTGATCTTTTCTAGACCCGAATTAGGCTTAATTCGGGTTGGCTGGGCTCCGGCTCCTGCACCAAGTGAATCGTTTGGTTGGGATCCTGCACACTAAACAGCACGCGTTAGGCTTACCATGGGAATGTTTCCCACGATTAGACTCCGGCGTGAGAGTAAGTAATTGATTTAGGGTTTATGTGAGTTTAGAGTATAAGTCGTAATACCTTTGTGGAACCCTTGAGGGTTCCTTTTATAGGCAGTGAAACCCTAATGGGCTTTCACTGATGCTTCGGCCCCAAGGAAGAGATAACTATCAGAACTAGAATGATTATTATCTTCTAATTCTGGTAGTGAATATCCTCCTCCATTGGGATAAAGATATTCCTAGACAGAATATTATTCTGTCTAACCCTATGTCGGCCGCACCGGGCCGTGGGCCGCACACATGTGTGCGGTTACTATTCATCCAAGCCCATAAGCCTGAATGACATGATTCCACCCATCTATGATGGGCCGGATACGGGTAGTACCCATGGGTCGGGTTCATGACCCGGTTGGGGACTATACGTCATCATGTCCCCCCAGTCTAGTTGTTACAACCATAGGCGTAACCTCTAGACTACCAAGATGCTCCCCGGACGTACCAAGGAAACAACAGGGAATGAGTTGTTTAAGAATTTGTATTGGCCGCACGTGGCAACCTGGCTTAGAAAGTTATCTCATCAATATCTCAGCCGCATATAGCGGCCGAGACAAATTAAATATAGCATTAAATGTCAAGTCTTACGTAAGAGCCGCATAACCCGACATGAATAACTGTTCATCTGACTTGTTTGACTGGCAAAAGTGCAAACAGTCAGAACCTTGAGCAGTGCAAACGTTTGAGTTAGAAGTGACTCGTGGGTCCCGCCTGACGTTTCACTTGCCACTTGTCCCCTAGCCACACGATTAAGAACAGTGGCAGACACGTGTCACACATCCAACAGGTTGTGACCCACGAGGCAACCCTATAAATAAGCCACCCCCACGGCTGTGTGAACACACAGTTATAACCTCCATTTTTGCCATTAAAGCTTTCCTCTTAGCTTGAACCAAATACGCACGGATCCCTTCACACGCAGGTTAGAACACCACGTCCTTACACTTTTATTTAGTAATGGCTCATAGAAACAACCCTACCATTGGATCCGTGCTGAATGTCATGACCCAAGACCAATTAAACCACTTTTGTACAAACTATTTCATCCCTACCAACCTACACCCCTCACTTCCTGGCGCCGGAGACCTCATAACTGAGGCTCCGGCGGGTAAGATTGGCCTGTACACTCGCCTCTTTGATGCGGCTAATTACCGCATTCCCTTCACCCATTTCCTTGTAGATCTGTTAGGATACTATGATGGACATATCAGTCAGCTCCATTGCATAGGTGCCTGTAAGATTAGTCAATTCGAGATCCTCTGCCGTGCTAGGAGAATTCCCCCAACCGTAGAATTATTTCGGCTCTTTTACGTTCCCAACATAGTAAACGGTTGGGTATCTTTTAAGAAACGATCCTCTAACAGTCCCCAATCGCACAATAAACCAATGGATTCATTGAAAACTGGTACGACCACTACTTTTTCATTGACGCAGTCGTATGGCCGGGCGATTACACCTTTAGAACTAGGATACCCCACGACCCCAAGCCGCACACAAGTACATACAACCCCCGACATTCCCAAGACTTTGATCTGAATAGGACCGGGTTCCATAGAAGCCTTCCCGAGTCATTCCTATGTTTGCTAGGGATTAGCCGCAATTACTTTGGTCCAACCAATAGGTATCCCGTGTTTTGGAGAAGGCAGGGTGAAGGTAGGCTAATATCCGTACGCAAAAATGTATTCAATTATTTGACAAATGGCTAACATATGTTGTTTTGTGCTGGGCAGAAATGAACTTCTTTGGACTTTTGCGTCAGGGCGACCCAAAGCTTGTACCGGAGGGTTCCCGTCCTCTCTGTGAGAATGAACGACCCCTTCTTGAGCATACCCGAAACGTGACAGTTTCTCTCGAAGCCGTGCAAGATCCCCACTCAGACGAGGAAGAGCATGGAGATAATGGTGGTGGTGGTAACCGCATGCATGAAGGAGGAGCCGGGCCCTCCTCACCACATAGGGAACAACAGGGAGATAATATCAACTTAACCACCTCCAGCCTTCGCCGGATGATGGG
Source organism: Glebionis coronaria (assembly GCA_025667525.1). Lineage (NCBI taxonomy): Eukaryota > Viridiplantae > Streptophyta > Magnoliopsida > Asterales > Asteraceae > Glebionis > Glebionis coronaria. Next base: position 187,489,851 of record CM046879.1, on the reverse strand, counting down.
TGATGATGATGAAGAAGTACAACAAGTCAACCTGGAAGAAGAGGAAGAAGAAGTGGAAGTAGAGGCCAAGGAGGAGATCGACGAAGCAACAGCTCAGCCCGTCGCCAGGCGTACCCGAAAAAGAAGCAACCGAGCGAGGAGAACTGCTTCAGTCGAGAGTGGCGAACACAACGCTCCTGCCAAGAGACTTCGAGAAGACCACCCCTTGTACCAATCTGTCGGGAGTGCTACCCAAGGTTCCGAGACTATCCGGGCCGCACATGTCGATCCTGTCACTCAGATTGCCCCAACCGCCTCCGAATTAGCAAGAAACGACATGTAAGACTCCATCCTAATATGTAAGAATGACAAATTTCCTTGTAAGCAATACTTAATATATTTCCCAATACTTGTTGCACAGGGACGACCAGACTGGTGCCCGCGCCTCCTTCTGACACCCAAATTGATAAGGGGAAAGGAAAAGAAGTGGAAAGAAACCCCACGGCTCCCACAAAGTCCGGTCCTATATTTGAAGAAGGTTCACCCACAGCCTCCCAAGACCTCCCAGCGTCCGGCCCCCCCTCAACCGTTCAATCCTGTATGGAACATCACAACGGCATCACGAATGAGGGACGCCGATGAGTGCCGGGAGTACCTCAACAATTGCATACCACCAGGCTTGGTGCGAGAGGTAAATGCGCTAAGCCATGCAGACTTGGCGGAGGAGTATAATGGTGCCTTGGTACACCAAATGGCGATGGGCACCTCGATGACGGTAAGGTTTGAAGCCGCACTTGGGCATGTTGAATCTCTCAAGAGGAAAGTTGGACGGAGGGAGAAGATGATTGTGGATAATGAAGCTCAAATTGCAGACCTCTAATCCCAACTGGCCAGCGCCGAGGCGACCATAAAAAGGCAGTCGGCCCGTGCGAATGAATACGACCAACAAGTGGCCAATCTTGAGTCACAACTAGATGTTGCAACCACGAAGGTACATATCCGTGTCGCACCACCCATATTCTAAAAGAAATATATGCTAACACTTTATTTCTTATAGGTAACCACGGCGGAAGCTTCTGCCCAGTCGTACTCCAGCCAGGTAGATGTGCTTAACAAGAAACTAGAAGACGCGCACCTGGCCGTCCAAAGCATGTGCAAGGGGAACTTGCTAATGAGAGGGCTGTCACCCAAGAGCTGAAAGAGGCATTTGCTCAAAAAGATTTGATGATTGATGCCCTCACCGCTGAGCGCGACAATGTGCTATGCCCCCAACTGCTAACAGCTATTGCCGTCCGTAGGTGGATGGTCGGGCATGGAGCACGCCTTGCCGTAATGAAGGTCTTAGAGGCCCCGGAATTTGTGCAACAATTTGCAAGCCTTGTGTCCGATGGTATTGACCACGGACGTCACGAGGGAATGGTTGAGGCCGTTGAGCTGATCAAGAAAGGGGAAAACTTTACCAATCACGCCTTCTTTAACCCTGAAGCTGCTAACAAGATGACTGCTTCCATGGCCGCGATGCGGGATCTGCACTATCCATTCTTGGATGAGCTGGAGGCCACCAAAGATACGTCAAATATGGAAATCATGGCAAGGCTAAGTCTTAGTGCGTTCTCCCGTGCTTCCTTCACTCCATCACCCAGCCACCTGACGCTCCTCATTTACGAGGACGTAACCAGGATCATGCTTGATGAAGAACCCTTAAGTGTGGTGCTGGAGAGGAATGCGGCTCAAGCCCAGAAGCGGTAAGTGATGAGTGGTTGTCGTGTCTGGTCGAGGAACAAATGGAAATGGGTATGTTTTTCCCCCCCTATGTAGGATGCTCCTACTTTATGATCCCTTCCAGACACTTTGGTTTGAAACCTCTGAATATTTATTGTTTCTATTCGTCCGTGCATGTACACGGCTAACAACATTTGTATTTTGTATATAAGTCCGTGAGTGACCACGGCAATTTTGTGATCTATTTTGGAAACTTGTGTATTTTGACTGTGTTAAATATTGTACCTCAATACTGCATGATATATCACGTCTTACACACAAAGAGAGAAAATACATACAAGTCTATAATTTACTAGACATGCGACGTGCGTCTTTTACTATGCGGATCACTGTGTGACTACGGCATATGAAACTTACCCCAACGTCTTGTGAGTAAGGTGTCTAGTAAGGATACATGATCCGTGCGGCTGGGGTTGCATCCCTCTTACGCGGCAAGTTGAATTAGTAGGTTCACTTAATCCTCTTACCTCACCTGGAGGCGTATAGTACATGTACAGTAATTGAAAGAATGCATATGAATGAAACATGGCATATTATAATATAAGTAAAATTCATACGACTAACAAAAAATATAAAAATGATTTGCACGAAACAAGCCGTGGGGCTAGCTAGGCACCACGGCATTTTATTAGAACGTTTACACTTTTGTTTGAACAATAATGACAAATCCTAAAAAACAAGAAAGGAAACTAAAGAAAAATAAGAAAAACAAAACAGATAGACCGCATGGTTCTTTATTGAGACAGCATATAGCGAAGTACCCATGCGGAAGCCGTAGCTTTTAGAGATAGCACCTTTTGAGATTGGAAATATTCCATGTGCGCTCTAGGTCACGGCCATTCATGTCACGTAACTTGTACGCGCCTCGTCCCAAGGCTTCAGTGACTTCATACGGTCCTTCCCACTTAGGGCCCAGCTTTCCTGTATTCTCCGCTCGACTTGCTTCGTTAGCACGATAGACGTAGTCTCCCGGTCGAAAAGAAACACCCTTGACCTTGGCGTCATAATAAGCCTTCATCTTAGCCTTGGACTTAGCCTCATTGATGGCTGTTATTTCCCTTTTTTCTTCCAACAGATCCAGGTTGATTCGCAGCTGTTCATCGTTCGTGACGACATTAACCTCCGCCATGCGGATGGTAGGCATTCCTATTTCTGCTGGTATAACAGCTTCAGTGCCGTAAGCCAATGCAAATGGAGTATCTCCGTTGGCTGTTTTGATCATAGTTCTATGAGCCCATAGCACATGTGATAACTCATCAACCCATTTACCACTTCGTTCATCCAGACGCGCCTTGTTGCCATTCCCTAAGCTTCTATTTTCTCGCTCGACAAGGCCATTTGTCTACGGATGCTTAACAGATGCGAAGCGCCGCTTGATGTTCAATGATGCACACCAATCTTTGAATGGGTTGTCCGTGAACTGCTTGCCGTTGTCCGAGATGATTTCTCCTGGTAGACCAGAACGGCACACAATATGTTCCCAAACAAACTTCTTAACTTGTTTGCCTGTGATAGACTTGACTGCCTTGGCCTCTATCCATCGTGTGAAGTAGTTCATTGCAACAATCAAGAATTTAACTCCCCCCGCAGCTACGGGAAATGGTCCTGCAATGTCAATTCCCCACTTATAGAATGGCCATGGGGACGTGATAGGTGTAAGCTCCTGCTGCGGGTGCCGCGGTACTGGCCTATGCACTTGGCAATCACTACACTTGCGAATCATGTCGCGCGCGTCTCTGTGCATGGTAGGCCAATAATATCCTATTCGTAAGGCTCTAGCTACCACGGATCATGGACCCGCATGCATGTCGCACAACCCTTCGTGTATGTCACTTATTACGTAAGCGGCCTGACGTGGTCCCACACACCGCAGCCACGGCTGCAAGAAAGAGCGCTTGTAAAGGATGCCTTCTCGAAGTTCGAAATGCTGCGACTTCCTTCTGATGCGTCGTGCTGCTTTTTCCTCGTCTGGAAGGGTCTCACTAGTCAAATAGTTGATAATCGGGGTCATCCATGTAGGTCCATCCTCCTCAACTATAGCAGCAACCTCCCCTTCCGTTATAGATTTCTCCTTGAGTATTTCCACCAAGACTTGTTTAGACAAGTGAGCGAAGCTTGTGGTTGCGATTTTGCTAAGAGCGTCCGCCTTCTTGTTCTCGCCCCTTGGCACCTGCTTGATAGAAAACTTACTGAAAGTCGCGATTAGCGACTTGACTTTTTCCAAATACCTGACCATGTTGTCCTCCTTAGCCACATACCCACCTAGAATATGGTTCGCGACAAGCCGTGAGTCCACGTAGGCCTCAAGGCTGCGGAATCCCATTCTAGCGGCGATTTTTAAACCCGCAATTAATGCTTCATATTCCGCTTCGTTGTTGGTGGCCGTGAACTCAAAACGGAGGGCGTACGTGAACTCCATTCCTTCTGGATTTGTGAGGATGAGACCTGCTCCGGACCCGTCCGTACACGAAGATCCATCCGTGAATAACACCCATGGTTCTGTTGGGATCTCGTCTTGTTTGCTGACTGGCCCTTCCTCATCCGGCTTCTCGATCAGGAAATCTGCCAAGATCTGGCCTTTAACAGCCGTCCTTGGCCTGTAAGATATATTGTGCTCCCCCAATAGGATGCTCCATTTTTGTAGCCTCCTAGCTACGTCCGGTCTAGAAATAACCTGCTTAATTGGCTGATCCGTAATGACCACAATTGGGTGCACCTGAAAGTATCGGCGCAGCCGCTTTGTAGCAAACACTAGTGCTAGCACCAGTTTTTCCATAGAAGAGTAATTCAGCTCCGGCCCTTGTAGCGTTCTACTTATAAAATAGACCGGAGTTTGCACTGTATCTCTATCTGTCATAAGTACCGCGCTTATTGCGCCATTAGTGGCTGAGAGATACATAATGAGTTCCTCCTTTGGCCGGGGAGCTACTAGCATAGGGAGGGATGCAAGATGTTGCTTGAGTTGGCCGAAGGCTTCCTCGGCTTCCTTCGTCCATCGGAAGTCTCCCTTTCTAATTCACTTCTTGAGCGTCTTAAATAGGGGTAATGACTTCTCTGCGGATTTAGATAGGAACCTATTCAGCCCGGCTAGCTTCCCATTTAAGGATTGTACCTCCTTCCGTGTCTGAGGGGACGGCAGTTGTATTACTGCGTCCGTCTTCTCTGGGCAAGGTTTGATGCCGTTTGGATCAATCAAATATCCAAGGAACATTCCCTCTATTGCCCCGAACGTACATTTCTTTGGATTTAACTTCATGTTAATCCTTCTCAGCGTGTCGAATGTCTCTTGGACATCCCGGAGAAGTGCCTCCTCCGTGTGACTTTTTATCACCAAGTCATCAACATAGACTTCCAAGTTGCGGCCTATCTGTGATTCAAAAGCTTTGTCCACCAACCGCTGATATGTAGCACCGGCGTTCTTCAGTCCAAACGGCATTTTCGTATAGCAATATACGCCATGGCTCGTATGGAACACCGTTTTTCTGCATCCTCCTACGCCATCTGGATTTGGTGATACCCTTTATATGCGTCCAAGAAGCATTTAATAGGATACCCACATAGGGACTCCACCTTCCAGTCGATTTCCGGTAACGGGTAACAGTCCTGTGGGCAGGCCTTGTTTAGATCCTAAAATCCACACACATGCGCCAACTTCCGTCATGTTTCTTGACCATGACCGGATTGGACAACCACTCGTGGTAGTATACCTCGCGCATGATGCCTGCATCCACTAGTTTCCGTACTTCCTCCAATATCACTTGGATGCGCTCAGGCGCCTGGCCGCGCTTCTTTTGCTTGATGGGTTGGTACCCTTGGCGGATCAGGAGCTTATGCTCTGCTATCGCACGTGGCACGCCTGTCATATGCTTTGGCTCCCATGCGAATATATCTAGGTTTGCACTTAAAAGAGAGCACATGGCCCTTTTGCCGCTATCCGAGAGCGCCCCCCCTATGGATACCTCCTGTTTCGGATAGTCAGGGTGAATGGCTACCTTCCAATTGGGAGGTGGTGATCCATCCTTGGGTGGAACAGGTGGAGCCGGTGTTGTCACGGTGTGACACTCGGATGCCGGTAAGATTGTGTTGTAAATGGTAACAATTCCCCCCTCAACAGGGAATTTGATCATTCCGTGTGCCGTAGAGGGTACCGCCCGTATAGCCAAAATGCCTGGTCTGCCTATGATCCCATTGTACGGAGAGTGTGAGCGTATCACCATGAAGTTCATCCACGCCGTAGTGGAATGTTCCTCATTCCCAATGGTTACAAGCAAACGTAATTGCCCTATCGGCCAGATAGTGTCTCCACTAAAGCCAGTGAGCGGCGACGTGGCCGGTACTAATTGGCTTCTTATTTCTGGGCATAACTGCACGAAACAGTGTTCATACAGTACCTCTGCTGACGACCCTCCATCCACATACATGCGACGAACGTTGTGTGTTCCAATGCTTATCTCAATAGTGAGAGGCGCATCAATCACATCGCTTGCTGTGATGGGAGGGAATGAGATTTCCCTGCCGCGTGAAAATTTTTGGCCAACTTTCTGCCTCGTGCGGCGCTGTCTGGATTGGATCATGTATATAGTCGAAGGTTTGTCCTTTTGGGGATCCTTCTTATCATACTTCTTGTTGTTGTCTTTTCCATCCTTCCAATCCTTAACTAGGTGCTTGAGTTTACCCGATTTGATCAGTGACTCAATATGCTTCTTGAGCTGGATACACTCCTCCGTACCGTGGCCTTTGTCATTATGGAACTCGCAGAAGCGATTTCCTTGCCGACGTTCCGGCGGAGTGGTCATTGGGGGAGGACTTGGAAAGTTTGCCCCTTCCGTCAGCAAGATCTCCCGGTAGGACATCTTTAGGGGGTGAACTTATCGTCCGGCCGTCCTCATTTGCTTTGGCTCTTATAATCTAAGCCCTTGTTATTGTTCGGATTGCCTTGACCACCCGACTGTCTCCGGGACTTATCATTTGACCGATACCCATTTCCTCGGGATGGGTAGGCCGCGGCAACAGCTGTTTCTCCTTCTATGAAATTTCTGACCCTTTCCATGAGGTCATCATATCTCTCTGGAGGCTTGTCATTGAGGCGCCTGATCAACTCTCTGTCTGTTATGGCGTGCATGTAGTCAGAGATTTTCAGGAGCTCTGGCATTGTTCTTGTGCGCGTGCACTCATCATTGAAGCGTTCAGTGAAGGCTTCTGTGGACTCCCCCGGCCGTTGTTTGACAGTTACCAATGAGACCGGATCCCTATTATACTTCTTCCTCTGAGTATAATTGTTCTCAAACGCAGTGCGTAGTTCCGTGAAACTATCAATGCTCCGTGGAGGGAGTGCCTCAAACCAGTCACGGGCATTTCCGATCAAGGTTGAATTGAACATTTGGCACCATATAGGCATGGGCCATCGCTCAATTTTAGCATGCGTATCAAATATTTTAAGGTGATCCACCGGATCACCGGACCCATCATAGGTCTTGATACACGCCGGCATGCGACGTTTGGTGTCCTCAGAATAGTTCCGTATGCGGAGGGTGAACGGGTCTTCCCTGGGATCCGCCCATGGCCGGGTGAGCCTAGGGTCAGCCCATGGTTCACACCATGGACGCGAAAGATCCTCCGCTTCCGCATCTCGATAGTAAGGGCCACCATAATACTCATCATTGTTTGGTGGTGGTGGAGGGGTGCGCCTAGGCCGGCAACGCTTAGGCGGATGGTCATCTGAGTCCTCTCCTGACGGGTCCGGGGACGGCGGTGGTGCCCCATCCTTTGGGTAGGGACCACTTTTTTGGGACGAACCAGGAGCCTTTTTCCCAGTGTTCATCCTATCCCACACACTCGGGCGACGTGTGGTTCTGGCCAGCTCTCGATCTGGTCGCTCGGGTGAGCCATCCGACTTTTCTCCCTCTCGAGACTGCATTAGTTCCTGCATGAGGCGATCTCCTATGCGCTCAAACACATTCCGGGGTTGAGGGGTTTCCTCAAAGGTGCCCTGTTCCTGAGGCCGAGCTCTCCTTTTCCTCTGATTCTGGGAGGAGGTGATTGGTCCGGTGTCACCAAAGTTGAGTCTGGATTGGAGGTTCCTCCCCAGATTCAACCTTGATGCGATCCCCGGGACGATCCTATCGAATTTCTGCGTGAGAACTCGAGTAAGATCCTCCTCGCTGAGTGGTAGGACTTCCACTTCTTCCTCCGTAGAGGGTCTGCGCGGTTCCTTGTTAGGAGGGTTTGGCGCACTCCCTGGGTCAGGGTTATCCAGGGTTGAAGTAGGTGGGGGTGTCATGGAGATCGTGCTCGTCACCCCCAAGGACTGAAAACTGCCACGGTTCCCAGGCCCGCCTGCGAGGTGGCTAGGTGATTGATTGGGGATAAGAATCCCTTCCCCTTGGGACTTCCGGTTCCCGGGATTCGCATTCCTGGGGTTAGCTTGCGGATGCCCCTTCGTCATTGGAAATTCAAGATGAGGTTTTGTTCTAGCTTAGTGTAATGGTCCCACGGATGGCGCCAACTTGTTGATGCAAAAGTTGGTTGATCCTTGCTAGACCCGAATTAGGCTTAATTCGGGTTGGCTGGGCTCCGGCTCCTGCACCAAGTGAATCGTTTGGTTGGGATCCTGCACACTAAACAGCACGCGTTAGGCTTACCATGGGAATGTTTCCCACGATTAGACTCCTGCGTGAGAGTAAGTAATTGATTTAGGGTTTATGTGAGTTTAGAGTATAAGTCGTAATACCTTTGTGGAACCCTTGAGGGTTCCTTTTATAGGCAGTGAAACCCTAATGGGCTTTCACTGATGCTTCGGCCCCAAGGAAGAGATAACTATCAGAATTAGAATGATTGTTATCTTATAATTCTGGTAGTGAATATCCTCCTCCATTGGGATAAAGATATTCCTAGATAGAATATTATTCTGTCTAACCCTATGTCGGCCGCACCGGGCCGTGGGCCGCACACATGTGTGCGGTTATTATTCATCCAAGCCCATAAGCCTGAATGACATGATTCCACCCATCTGTGATGGGCCGGATACAGGTAGTACCCATGGGCCGGGTTCATGACCCGGTTGGGGACTATACGTCATCACTACAAACAGTAGCGCGAGCAATAATTTCTCCATTGGGGTATAATTTAGCTCCGAGCTCTGTAACGCTCTACTTATGAAGTACACTGGTGTTTGCACATTTTCCCTGTCCGTCATTAGCACTGCGTTGATTGCTCCATGTGTTGCGGACAAATATATTATCAGCTCTTCTTTAGGTCGTGGCGCGACTAACATTGGGAGTGAAGCTAAAGTCCCCTTTCTTAATGCACTTTTTAAGCGTTTTGAATAAGGGGAGCGACTTCTCTGCTGATTTAGACAGGAACCTGTTCAGTCCTAAAAGCTTCCCATTTAGCGACTGCACTTCCTTTTTCGTTTTTGGGCACTGGAGTTGAATGACCACGTCTGTTTTTTCCGGACAGGGTTTGATTCCATTGGGGTCAATCATGTATCCTAGGAACATGCCTTTTGTCGCCCCAAAAATGCACTTCTTTGGATTTAACTTCATGTTTATCCTTCTGAGTGTAGAGAATGTTTCCTCTATATCCCTAATAAGCTCGCTCTCCGTATGACTTTTTATTACCAAATCATCGACATACACCTCCAAATTTTGCCCTATTTGGCCTTCAAATGCCTTGTCAACCAGTCGTTGATACATGGCCCCTGCGTTCTTTAGTCCAAACGGCATTTTTGTGTAACAGTACACGCCCTGGCTGGTATGGAATGCTGTCTTTTCCTCATATTCTTCTGCCATTTGTATCTGATGGTATCCCTTGTATGCGTCCAGGAAACATTTGAAGGGGTATACGCACAACGATTCCACCTTCCAATCTATTTCCGGGAGTGGGTAGCAATCATGGGGACAGGCTTTATTGAGGTCTGTGAAATTAACGCACACGCGCTAGCTGCCATCATGTTTCTATACCATTACCGGGTTAGCGAGCCATTCATGATAGTAAACTTTCCTCATGATTCCTGCGTCCACCAGCTTTTTTACGTCGTCCAGTATTACCTTGTTGCGCTCTAGGGCCTGTCCTCTTATCTTTTGCCTAACCAGAGGGTATCCTTCGTGGATTTGAAGCTTGTGTTCGGCTATCGACCTTGGTACCCCGGTCATATCTTTGGGTTCCCATGCGAAGATGTCTAGATTATCCTTCAAATAATGTCCCTCCGATCGTTATCTCCTGATCCGGGTACTGCGGATGCACTGCTACCTTTAAGTTTGGTGGTGAGTTCACCTTTGGTTCCATCATGATCCTAGGCGGTTCTGTGATCACGTTGCATTCTGGGGGTGTTACTGTCGTGTTGAAGATCGTTAAGACCCCTCCATCCACTAGGAATTTCATCATACCGTGAGTCGTAGAAGGTACCGCTCGCATTGCTAGTATAGCTGGTCGCCCTATGACCCGTTATATTGTGATGGCGACCGTATGATCAAGAAATTCATTGGGAATCTCGTCGAGTGCTCATCATTCCCCACTCTTACTACTAACCTCAGTTGGCCCAAGGGTCATACCGCTTCTCCGCTGAATCCAATGAGCGGGGAAGTCGCAGGCATCATTTGGCTCTTTATTTTTGCGCTAAGCTTTAGAAAGCAGTGCTCGTACATTATTTCTGCTGATAAATCTCCATCCACATACATGCGATGTATGCTGTGCTGACCAATGCTTATTTCTATAACTAGCGGGCCGTCTGTGATGTTCCTTGCATTGAGTGGGGGGAAGGAAATGTCTTTTCCCTTCGAGAATTTTTGGCTTACCTTCTGTCTTGTCCTTCGTTTCCATAATTCCACCATATAAATATTCGCGCTAACGGCCTTTTGTCTATCATCCTTTGTGGTTTCCTTGACAAGGTGTTTTAGCTCGCCTTTCTTTACCCTATTCTCGATGTATTTTTGCAGCTGAATACATTCGTTCGTAGCGTGCCCCCTCTCATCGTGGTATTCACAGTATCTATTATTGGCGCATTTTGCGACCGTGGTGGTCATTGGCGATGGCCTTGGGAAACTCTCACCTTCTGATACGAGGATGTCTCTTGGGGTTAACTTAAGGAGGGTAAACCAAGAGTTATAAGTTCGCCCCTCTCTTCTTCTTCCTACGTAATCAAGGCCTAGAGATCTGCCTTGCTTGTTGGGCCCTTTACTGGGTATGCGGATAGATATGTGATCATAAGTGCTTCGTGTTATTTCTGAAGCAACCGATTCTCCTTTTATAAAAGACCTTACCCGCCTTAGCACTCCATCGAAGGTTTCGGGCGTTCTTTCATTAAGCTTTTTTATTAGATCGCTGTTTCGTATACCCGCCATAAAGCAGGATACTTTCAAAATTTCTGGGCAGTCTTTTATTTGAAGACACTCGCTCTTGAAACGCTCCAGAAAGTCTTCCAGGTATTCGCCCTGGTTCTGCTTTACCCTGGCGAGAGATACAGCACTCCTATCATGTCTTTTCTATTGCACATAATTTCTTTTGAACGCTTTTCGCAACACTTCATACCCGTTAATTGTTCGTGGCGGAAGCCTATCGAAGCACGTCCACGCGTTCCCTATGAGTGTAGAGTTAAACATATTACACCATACGGGTTCTGGCCATTGTTCAATACCTGCCTGGGATTCAAAGACTTTCAAGTGGTATTCTGGATCCGTCGTGCCATCATAAGTTTTCACGTTTGATGGCACGCGGCGCTTTCTGGTGTCTCCATAATGTTGTATGCGCCTCGTAAAAGTGTTTTTCCTGGCTATTCTCCAAGGTTGTGAGAAGATTTGGTCATCCGAGGAATAATTTGCGCGTATATGTTTTTTTGGCGGATTATCACTTGATCCTGATAGATTGCCTTCTGAGGATGAGGCATGCTTCGCGCGCTTTGCTTCCTCTACCATCTTTTCATGTTTAGCGACCAAAGGGATGAGTGCTTGTAGGTTATTAGCTACGTACTCCTCCATCATGCGTGCCTTTGTAGCAACGACTTCCCCTCCCTCCTCTTTCTTTTTTGCTTATTGGGAGGAGGCTGAGTTGACTCTTGTTTGATGCCTTTTTCCCCCGTGGCGAGTAGGGGAGTTGAGAACAGTCCTGCTGTTCTTATAATTGGGGGATTGTTCACATCCCGAGTGTTTGCCTCACTGGCAGATCTAGGGGTAGCATTTACTGATGTGATACGGCCATCTACCGTCAAGGATCCTTGACGGCCTTCATTTTTACCGCTTCTCGTCATGAATTAGAGCTTAGTGTGGGTCCCACGGATGGCGCCAACTTGTAGATGCAAAAGTTGGATGGACCGAGCTTGACCCAAATTAAGCTTAATTTGGGGTCTTGTGGACTCCGAGTCTTGCACCAAGTGAAACTTGTTTTGGGGACCCTGCACACTAAACAGACACCGTTAGGCTTATCGTGGGTTTGTGACCCATGATTAGACTCCAGCGTGAGAGTAAGTAATCGATTTGAGTATATTAGTGTTTAGGGTATTGTGTGTATCGTACCTTTGTGGAACCGAAGGGGTTCCTTTTATACTCGAGAGAGTCTAGGCTGGGCTCCCTATTCTTGCCGCCTAAGGAAGAGATAATGACTGGAAATAGCTTGATCTTCATTATCTAACTAAGGCAAGTGTATATCCCTTTTCTTTAGGCGAATATAACTATACTATAAGTTATGTTTTGTCTGATCCTGTCGCGCTGCGACGAAGACTTGGCTAAGTAATCAGCCTCTTGTGCGACAGCGGCTTACCGGGCCTTATGGGCTGCGGTGCACATCGCACAAGTACTCAATCCATTCCTGATGGATGCGGGTAGTACCCGTGAGTCCGACTATCCAGGCCGACTAGGGACTATACGTCATCATTAGGGACTTAATGGGTGTACACTCCGTACCTCTAAACCCATTTACAAGTATGACCATATCCCACAATTATACTAAATTTCCAACATTACATTGCCAAAAGAACGTTTTGCATTGTAAACATGTTTCATCCCTTCTGAATGCCTTAAGTTTCCAGATCTCACTCCGTAACTTAATTAAGTCGTCTAATCTGAGTAAAGTAAAACCATCATACGAATTCTCATTCTATGAAAGGTTTTCTCTCCATCACAACATCACCCAAAAATCTCTTTTGATGACAAAGTAATTTCAAGTGTTCGTCAATTAGGAGCATTCGTCTTAAATTTTAAGGGTATAAATTTTGATGTCAAAATTAATGTATGAAAAAGCATGCATACAACTCCATAGCATAAGTTTAATGAAACATTTAGTAAATTTTTTATTGAGATTAAATTTCTACATAAATTATGTTGCGGTATTGGTTAAACCAATTAAAGAATTTACCCACAACTATTCACAACGTACTTTTGCTAGAACTAGGCTACGCACAAAGCAATACCCTTATTCATTGTGTTTCGTATGTGAATTTGCGGTAAATCACCATTAAGGTATAATTCAATTAATAAACGTAGGTAATTTCAATTTGACGCACAAGCGAGCCGGGAATTTGGTCAGTCACTAATGTCATAACACCTCCTTCCTTAACCGGGTACATGACCAGCGGTGCGTTATACCCACTTTATAGTTTGTCAAAAGGAGTAGGCCGTTAGATTATTATTGCAATTCACCAATCAACTTAATCTTATGTAATTTATATCTCAAACAAATCATTATTTTAATATGATTTAGTCCATATTATTTCTTTTCATAAAAAACCCTTGTTTACAAAAATTCAACAATTTTTAATATAAACAAGTAAAAAAAACTAAATCATAAACACATATAACAATTTATATGTGCAACAAATGAATCAAATAGCCACATGCATACGATTTATTCAATAATCATCAAATCTAGGTCTTTATATTCATATAAAAGTCTTCCCTAATTCTAGATTTATTGAATCAAATAATCACGTAGCACATAAAATCATATAAACATATAATTTTACGATCCATGAAAACATGCACGTTATCATGGATTCCCCACAAATCTTGGCAACTAAATCTCTACGGACCGTAACCATACATGACATAACAATTAATCATGCAATTTAATCTAAAATTATCCCACTTGTAATTTTGGGTTTCAAAACAATTCTTTTTTTTATTAAAAATTCGGCCAAAACCCTAATTTTTAAAAAAACAAAACCCTAATTTGAAGAAAACCTAAAAAACATGTAGTTTTAGCTTAAAACAATTATTAGTTAAAAAACTTTAGATTTTCGATAATTATAACAAACATTAAGTTAAAACGGTTCTCTAATACCGCTAAAGATTTATTAGCATCATAACAATTATATAAAACCCTAAAAGAGATCAAAGCACATATAGCGGAAGCGATTTAACAAGATCATAATAATAACACAATTATAATTAATTGAATTAGGGTTACATACCTTTACGCTAAATCAAATCCATAAGACAAAGAACAAATCACCAATTCGGGTTTATACCGTATATCACCAAGATATAGTCTAAAGTAAGACTATATTACGATCTTGTACACACGTAATACAACGAGCTAACCGTGATTCTAGCACGTGAAAACCGAGATACAACACTTGTAAATAATCTACCCAACAACCCTAGAGAGGGGCTAGGACTAGATTATCAACACAATCGATCAACCAAGAAAACCAACCGAAAACCCCTTCGTGGTACACCCTTCGATCGGCCAAGAGGAGAAAGAAGGGAGAGATTCAAGTTATGAAGATTATGGGGGATAAGGGGATGTATTTATAGGCCTAAAATCCATTATAGCCCAAATAAATAAAAAGGCAAGTTTTGCCCCCCCCCCCCCCCTTTTTTGGTGCCCTAACCGACCGGCGAACACCCCTCTATGGGGTGTTCCGGAACCTTTCATCTTTCTTCCTTTTTAATCCTCTTTCTATATGTTATTTAACACTCGTTAATAATTAAGTTTTAATTAACGATCGTTAAAGTTATATAGTTATTTAGCTCAGTTTAATTTAATAAATATTGTAACACCCCACTTTGATAAGTGGACCGTTACGCGTAATTATGGCGTGTCATCAAAGCATGCAAGGTAATATGTAGTGAAACATACATGACCACAGGGCAAACCGGAATCAAACATCGGTTCCCAAACATAAGCCCAAAACATAAATAAAGTTAATGAACTAAGAAAAGACTAGACAAGCATAAGTATAAGGCAAAAAGGAAAAGAAGTCTATGGCAGCTTCCATCCTATGAACTTCCTCCAAATGCTCGAGTCCGTCCTTGGGTACCTACCGTTTTGGGACATGGAAAGGAAAGTAACGACTGAGCATAACGCTCAGTGCACGGATATATGACATAGTATGAATGGCTGAAACATAAATAAGACTAATAGCAGCAGAAATGTATAGTCCTGGAAAAACCCTAGTTGTCTGTCATGTTCACTGGTTTTAGTTTTTAAAACAAAGCTTATGTTACTTATGAAAATCTGTATTAGTTAATGTACCAAAAGCCAATATAGGTCATGAGGTCAACAACGTGCATGAATACTTAGAGGGGAGACCTCATCATGCAATTAGAGGGGTTGCCTCTAATTAACTGGTAAGTAGGTAGGAGGGATCAGCTCCTTGTGAAGGATGCAAGGCACACACCACATTCACCATGAAATCCTGACTGAAACATGTAACTAGGATGCACCCATACGCCCCACATGATAATAATATAATAAAATGGCCAAATAACTGAAAAGGGACGCCACGAGCTA
This sequence comes from Glebionis coronaria, assembly GCA_025667525.1. Taxonomy (NCBI): domain Eukaryota; kingdom Viridiplantae; phylum Streptophyta; class Magnoliopsida; order Asterales; family Asteraceae; genus Glebionis; species Glebionis coronaria. The sequence continues at coordinate 187,474,365 of CM046879.1, read as the reverse complement.
TCACTCCACCGTGGTGAAGTCATAACACTATTGCCTCTAGTGTTATGGTTATGGTACCTCCATAACTAGGTAAAACTGGTCATGCATGTATATGGCTAAGGTAACTAATAAACATAAGCATTTAATATATAACTACGGGGAAAACAGTTGGCTGCATACGGGAAATCCTAATGAAGGAAGAGATTGTCCTTACTGAAGGACGGGAAATCCGTACCTTATGTCCAGTGAACGGAGAAGACGAACGGAAGGAAGTCCTACATCGATCTCACTAATGCTACATAAATAGTATACGTGTATAAGTATTCTGATTACTAATTAGGTAACTGATTTTATATCGTGTCTTAGCTTGTCTTATATGTTCATGCCTTGTTTTACTGATTTTAATGTTATGTTATGTTTATCATGTATTATGTATGTTCTGATCAAGTATTACTTGTATTATTATACTTGTTGTGTAATAATAAGTAACTTCCTAAAAATAGCAGGATTCCTAAAATAGAAAGTTTCCATATTTAGAAATAAGCTGGTTTAATAAGCTAAAAATATAAGCTTAGTTTTACTGGTTAAATATACTAGGTCATGTGATTAATAATATAATTTATTAATTATAACATGTTAATTAAATAACTATAGGTTATAAGATTTAATTAAATATAAACATGATTTAATTAAATTAAAGTTTATAAAATACTTAGGTTAACATGTATTAATATCTATATTAATATAACCTAAGTCATGATAATTAATTAATTATACGTCATGTTTTTAATAATTAATTAATTACTATAGTCTAAATTAAATAATAAAAATACTTAGGCTAAAACATGTATTATTTATCAAAATAAATATAACCTATGTCTTGATTAAATCAAATTATCTTTAAGTCATGTTTAATTTAATTAAATTAACCTTGTAAACATATGCTTGTAAAAAAATATACTTGTAGAAAATGTTTAGCTTGTAAAATAAAACCCGTGTCCACGTTGTGTTTACATATAAGCCGAACCAAACAACCCCCCCCCCCCCTTTGTTCTTTAAACTGACAACCAAACACCCCCGCATAAGCCATCAGCCAAACACCACAGCCCTATGGCTGTGGTTCCTGCCACCGACAGCAGGTGGTTGCCCCTGGCTTAACCGGGTTCCCACAGCCAGGCCAAACACCACCCTGTTGGGTTGGTGTAGACGCTGACTGAGCAGGCAGTCACTGGCAGTTGGTAGTTCCCCATGCTGTGTCAAAAACACCCACCGAGACCACAAAGGTCTCGATTCCCACTGCCTGACCAAACTCGAGTGTTTTGAAATACATTTTAAGTTTTTGAAAATTATTAACAACCGACTCATTTTATTTTACTTCATTAGAAAGATTTGCTCTTAATGTTTCTATCTCTTTTAGATGTCCCAGCCTTTAAAAACGAAATTGGTCAAATTCAGAATAGGTTACTTTTTCAGCTTGAGGGTCATTTCAAAAGTTTTAACCTTTTCTTTATACAAAGCAAGCTCATCAGATAAGGTGGCATTCATATCTACGGTATGTCGAATAGCGGTATTCATATTTTCAATGATATGTTTAGGAACCATTACCAAATCATGTTAAGCATGAGAGACCATACCCGTCATAGCATTTGGTTGAGGTTCACTCAAATTCTTAGGATTAGATACCCCATCACTTGGGTTACTATTTACCGAAGGCTGTTTGGGGTGTTATTTTCATGCCCAATTTGAGTTGCATTACCATGAATAACATTCGTTGTGGTTGGTACCTCACTAACGACATTTGAACCTGTTGATGCAAAAGTTGGGGTAGACCGAGCTTAACCCAAATTAGGCTTAATGTGGGGTCTTTTGGACTCCGGCTCTGGCACCAAGTGAAACTTGCTTTAGGGCCTTACGCACTAAACAAACACCGTGAGGCTTACCGTGGGTTTGTTACCCACGATTAGACTCCAGCGTGATAGTAAGTAATCGGTTTGAGTATATTAGTGTTTAGGCTATTGTGTATATCGTACCTTTGTGGAACCGAAGGGGTTCTTTTTATACTCGAGAGAGTCCAGGCTGTGCTCCCTGTTCTTGCGGCCTAAGGAAGAGATAATGACTCAAAATAGCTTGATCTTCATTATCTAACTAAGGCAAGTGTATATCCCTTTTCCTTAGGTGAATATAACTATAATATAAGTTATATTCGGTCTGATCCTGTCGCACTACGACGAGGACTTGGCTAAGTTATCAACCTCTTGTGCGGCAGCGACTTATCGGGCTTTATGGGCTATGTGCGCACATCGCACAAGTATCCAATCCACTCCTGACGGATGCGGGTAGTACCCGTGAGTCGGACTATCCAATCCGACTAGGGACTATACGTCATCGTGTCCCCCTAGTCTAGTGGTCACAGGTTCCATCCGCGGCTACTAGACTATTAATCATCAAGGGCTCGCATAGATGCCAATAAAAAAAGTAAACCACACAGTCATGACACCGAATAAGTATCCATGTCATATTCCACTATCACAGTCCTTTATTGGAAACCGTGAAAAGCATTTAATCCTGTAAGAAAAAGTAATCAACGGACACCATAGGATGAACCAAACGTCATAGACACGTGCCACAAGAACCATTACATCCATAGGGTATGTAAATGTTGTCTGACTGTCACTTTCTTCACCTTTACAAAAAATAATTCCCTCCATTGTTGAAAACTGTAAGAACCACTATTCGTAACAAAATATACTACCTTCACCCGTGCTTAAAACACTTTAAGAGAAAAAGATGGTAGCCCAACTATTTGATGTGACGTCCCGCATATCCGAACAAGAGCTCTCCCGTTTTACCACCAAGTACCAAGTACCACGTTCCTTCAGATCTTCATCCGACTGTGCAGATCCACAAGCACATATTGGGAGTTTTCCTGACGGAAAAATTGGTATATACACTAGGTTCATTATCGCATACCTCTATGCCGTTTTCTGATAAACATACTAAATTATTATAGTATACACCTCTCCCAGCTACATTGTATAGGAGCCGCCAAAATTTCAAACTTTGAGATAAACTTCTTACTCAAAAATGTTGACTTAACCATAAACCTATTCCGCGCCTTCTACAGACCCACATGGATGAACGGATGGGTAACCTTTGCGAAACGCCCTGGTCAACTGCAATGTTACTCGGAAAAAATAGATTCCCTGAAGAAGTGGACAGACAAATTCTTCTGGGTAGACAAGGTTGTTTTACCATTTGACCATGACTTCATCACTCGTGAGACAATGATAAAGGATGACCAACCTATCGCCGGTTCGTATAACGAGGCAGACGCATAATTTGTTAACGCGGATCGGATACCGATGCAAGAATATCCAGAGACACTGCTATACACCCTAGGTTTGAGCCACGCACCAATTCTTCCTGCCAACCACCTTCCTCAATACTTTGATGGCTTTAACCATGGTAAGAAACCTTTATTTCGTTTACTTCCCCTTTTTCTTTTGGTTATGTCTTTTTATTTTGCTACCGAAAAAACTATTCCTTTACATATACTTACTCGTCCTTCATATGAGCGCAGAATTAACTTACACACAGCTCGTGAAGCGTGGGAATCCATGCGTCGTGACCATGCGCGCCTGACGCTTCACATTAATCGAGAAATCAAATGTTTGGCGCATTGGTCAACGAAATGTGTAACACCCCCAAATTTATACAACTCAATACAGCGGAAGACTCGTTGGTGTTACGGGATAGCACATTACTCACATCATAGACAACGCATAAAAATTGCGTCGTTTATTAATAAAGCATTTCCATTCATAAATATCAAAGTTACATCGGTCCCAAGTCATTACATTTCATACAAAGTTTTACAAAATATTTGAATGGAAAATATTGTTTAAGTGCGGGCCATGAATTCTTGTCGTCTTCCCGAGAATTACCTTCAAGTACCTGAGATAAGACATGTTAAAAGAAAAGGTCAGCGATAACGCCGAGTGAATTCATAGAGTTTAATAAACCATCAATATAATATCGGTATAAAATTATTACCGAAAATCATTTTGTACAAATCATTGTAGTAGGCCATAAAATAGCCAAAATCATTTTATACAAATCTTTATCAAATCAAAATATAGGCATTTGCCTTAGAAACCATTATACGAATCATTGTCGTTAAAAACACCATACAATACGTTTTGCAACGTTCTATAGATTAATAGAAACCGTTATATGAATATGGTTATATAAAACCAAAACACGAACATAATATCAATAGTATGACCGTGTATTGCTAGTCAGGCAATACATCGTAATTCGGAGCGTCTAGTAATATTTCGGTGATTGGATTATTATAAGCCGCATGACATTGTTACCTTACTAAACCAACAACGGGTAGCTAACCCGATACTCAATTTGCCCATCTAAAGTAGCGTGTCGTCACAAAGGTCACGCTATGGAAATCTTCTCATACATAAATTCGCTTACCAATCAATGTGGCACGACGGGGATCAACCGTCAAGGCGCGAACTGGGGTGATCGTCCCCAAATAGTACTATTAAATGCATAAGCGTCTACCAAATCCCGGTAGTTCACAATTCATGCTAATGGGACTTTTAGTGACATAACCTAACTTTAATAATCCATTTAATTTCATCTATCGGGTCCTTTAATCATTTATCGGGTCATACAATCGGGTCATTCAATCATTCGGGTCCAAAATCAATAAACAAACAATCGGGACAAATGGTGTCCTATTTTATAAAATCTAACATGTTATCTCCCTCGCGGGTTTATAAAACATTTATAAAAGCATTTAAAAGAGTGTGAGGCTATGAACTCACGTTGATGTGGGAAAGCGGGTTATCGGCAATTCGGACGTACGGTACGTGCTTCAATCACGGAAACCTAGACAAATAATACTCGTCTTAGACTCATGTCCAATGACTTTATAAAAATAACAATTATGTATACATATGATGATTATATATATATGATGATCAAGTGGGTTTACATATTCTCGTTTACTCATTCTAGTGTTATATGTCGATAACTTTTATACTAGTTTACTAGTTTCACCTATTTTCGTGTTTTAAGTCCAATAAACTTATTATAAGTTCCTTAACTTGTTTTAATCCATGTTATACTTATATTATCAGTATCTACACTTTACAAGTTGGGCCTAAATGGGTTAAGCCCACTAAGTTCTTTTTACAAGTTTTTATCTTATTTAGTCCAATTATTAGTCCAGTATGCTTAATTAGCTCGTAATTGTCCGTATTTCTTATAGTTCGGGTTTTATCGGTTTTTACTTGTATTTGATACTTATATATTAGTATATGAATTTTATAAACTTTACATTAGACGGGTTTGGTCGTCTAAGTTTTATTTGGCGAAAAACGTTAATTTTACGGCGATAGCCGAAAAAGTCGTAAAAATCAAGTTTATAGTTTTTATTACTTATAAATATTATTTCACCACCATTTATATAATTTATCCATTTAATTAACCTTTTATATATCTATATAAATAAGTTTTATAAGTTAGTGGGTTTTTATTTTACATTTTATAAAATAAAATGTGAGTGCTTATATAATAATAATAAAAATTAATTACAAAAATCTGATTTTTATCCTCATGTTCACCATTTTTACCATATCTAGAGTTCTATAATGAATTAGAAGCTCATTTTTAGGTGACAAGTTCTTCATATTATGTGCTACATTTAACTTAGTTATAGCTACTGCCCATTTTGAGTTCATCTTGCCTTAACAGTCCCTACAAAACTTCTTATTCAGATTAGACCACCTAACTTGTTTTGATCATATCTCACTCATTATTTTGATTCCATTGCATGGCCAACTCTCACATGTGTAAAAGACATATAGCTTACTGTAAATGGATTCTACTTCACCATTTTATCAGTCCATGACCTGTTTCTTTACTGTTTTATACAGCCAACAAATTTAACCAAGATTTTAACCTTGTTTCTTATGGTTTTTCACCTTTTTAATCATGTTTATCAACACCAAATCCCCACATAACATTTTTATCAGCATATAATCATCATATACATATACAATAGGAAATAAAATACATGTTTACATAATCAAAATAACTAGAAGATGAGGAGGACAATATTTATACCACCAAGTTGATGTAGGTTATGATCAAAACATGGATTTTGATGGAGAAACTTGTGCATAGACAAGACCATCTTCAAGACCACCATGCTTCATGAACTCCTTGTGGAAAATCAGCCCCAAGACACCATGAAAACTCCTCCATGGATGTTAAAACTTGCACCAATCTTCCTCTTTTTGAATAGGGATTAACATATGTAAGTTATAACATATGTTTGTGGTTAAAATTGATCAAGTGAAGATGGTTTGGAGGTGTATTTGGGACGTCCAAAATTGCTTAGAGAGAGAGAGTGTGTGTTTTGCATGGAAGAAAATGATACTAGTGGTTTGAGGTTGTTAGTTTTGTGGTAGAAGTAGCTTAATGTGTAAGCTTACTTACACATGTAAGTGTTAAGCTACACTTTGACACATCATATGATGTGTTGTAGCTAAATGTTGGCCGGTTTTGGGGGTGGGACAAGTGTCCCACTTGTCTCATCCCCATTTAATTACGGGTACTCCTCGATTCTAGTTTCCTCGATTTGCGTGCCCTCGGGTCGTTTTACGAAAAACGTTTTTATAAATTATGGATCAACGGCACAAAACGAATCTAATAAAAATTGTTTCATCAAAAACGGAGTTCGAAAACGTAAATACGTAATCCTAAGGTTTCCGGTTTAGTCGTAAAGGACGTTAAAATAAAATCGTAAGTCCTAGTCTCTTCTCGTAAATTTGTGAGTTTATGAACCAACACAAATTTAAAACTCCAAAATAATATTCACAGATAAATTTATTTTCTGAAATGTCGGATTGTCACCAAAGACGGTGTATGTAAACGTAAGCACGTAACGTAGAATCCTCCGGTTTAAACGTAGTCGATGCTACTTCAAGACGTAAATCCAAATTTCTTCCCAAAAATAAGTGAGTTCATATTGTAACATTAAAATAATATTTTCAAATAATATTTGAGAATAAAATATTAATCGTAAATTGACGGATTGTCACAGCATTTACCCCTAAACAGGATCTTTGTCCTCAAAGATCATCTTACCTTACTACTCGCTTCTTATAGAGTTAAATCCATGTGGGTATTTCCTCCACATTCGGTCTTTTCTCACAAGTGCAATTCATTACAATACGCGAGTTTCATCAAACATAACTACGGGAATAAGATCAGGCTTAATGTTGACTTACTTTCTCTATCCATGATGATCACGGGTTTCCGATGAATGCAACTTTTCGCCGATCTAAATATTACTAAGGAACAATCAGATTTTCACTTGATAGATATTTATCAAGTTTGATTTACGAAACATAATTTACGCAGTCCTTGAAGTCCTAGGGTAGATCCCGCTTATATGCCTTTCAAACCAATCTTTTACATCATCTCAATGATCCCATACAACGGGGACTTATATCCCATGATTTGTCAGATCATGAATTCATTTTTTTTTTCCAAGGTTAAAAATTATGGCATAACTTCGCTACCCATTTGGCACTTCAAGATCTGCATTTCATATTCACATAACCTCTTGCCCACTACCGGCAGTCAATGATCAGATCCTAATTTCAACAATCATTTCAGATCTCGTGGGTCGGGTATTTTGTAGGGTTAGATTCGCCATCATAGGAAACCTTAAACCTAAAAGACATGTCCAACTCACAATGGGTGTATATCGGGTGTCTTTATCTCAACTTCCTGCTTACAGATGCTCTAATATTTAGATCCTAACAAGATTCGATCTCAATCCTAATACGATGATTATCAATGGTAATCCTTTCAAAGGGAAGCGATTATACGGTTTATTACCAAAGGTCAATCATTCAAACATAAAACAGCACTTATATTACTTTGTATCGTTACTTTACCTCGTCCCTTCGATTTGGGGTGGTATATAGTACTCTCATCAAGGTTCGTTCTCAATGATTTCTGAGCAAATCTCTAGAAATTCGGTGCGAAGCGAGGATCTTGATAAAGATGTTCGATACAAGCACACTATGTTTACATAACTCTTTTGCAATTATCATTAACGGGAATGATATTAGCAGATTTGGTCAGTCTGTCGACGATGACCCAAATCGAATCAAATTCAGATGATGACCTCTGAAATAGCTAGACGTTTACTAATGTATGAGGCGATGTCTGCCTTCATAATTGCCATCAGTACAACTTCTTCAGACAAAGATACTTTTAGTCAAAAATGACATACATATAATACTTATACTTACAAGATTTCCAATTTAACTACATCTCAAAATCTTCCATATTTAGACAATCACAAGTGGTCTTTAAAATATTTAACGCTATCGGCTTCTCAATTTTAATGGTTCACATTAGCCGCGAACCACTTTTTATTATCTATATTATCCTTTTTACAATCATCGGCTATTTTTAAATTGTTCAACAATCTATTTTGCACCTTCATTATTAAGGAACATGTCCTAACTGGTTCTTTATCTTTTTTTTTTATATATAATATGTCAGTATCTATATTCACTTCTCATGATGATGTAATTATCATGTCCACAATTCACTCAGATGTTCTTTCTATATTATGCGTCAGTAATTACGTTCACCTTCCTGATGAAATAAATATCACAACCGTATTTATTCAAAATTCTTTCTTCATATCTTCTATGTTTTAGTTTCTTCTCAACTATCATCCTTATCCATTTTACTCAATCCGTCGTCTAAAGCGTCGATAATTATTATAATTAATTAAATAATTATTAGTTAATTTTTATGAAGCGTAAACGTAAAAGTTTTAAATTTCTTAGTTCGACCAAATATATGAAATGTTTCAAAAATAAATTTGAATTTAATTAACAAGATTTTCGTTGATTTATCGAAAATAATTAATAGGATTCGTAAATGTTCGAAAAACCTTTGTTTATACTTTGGTCAAAGTTTTCTTAGTTTGAAAAGCAAAAATTGTCGTTTTAAGTTTTCAGGTTATGGTATAAATGGTTTTACTCAGTCCTTCTTAAGTTATCTTGAGGTATACACAAACATTTACCCCTAAACAGAAGTTTAGTTAAATGGTTTGTGTATAAGGGAATAATCCCTTTAAAAATCCTTTGTTAAAACATTTGTCAAAACATATTTCCATTTCTTTTTGGTAAAATCCAAAGTCTTAAAAGGGCTCTTAATTTTTTTTTGAAGAGTCTATATGCATACATCTTACCATTATTAATCCAATGGTCATTTTATGTAAAGGATTAAGTTTTTAATCCCTAAGCGTTAATGGTTCTAATCTTTGAAAAGTCAATATAGCTTCCATTATCTATTAATCACACGGTTAAGTCAAATAAAGAATTAAGTCTTAAGTCTTATGTTAAATATTTAAGGTACATGTTTTCATTGTTCGGCCAATTCAGGGCAATCTATAAATAATTATTAACTCATTCTTATTCTTATAAACAAATGGTCCTTAATGATCACGAGCATGAATTTATCAAATTACAGCCTACACACGAGATTCACCAAATTTATGAATACTACATGTGCATTAGTTAATCCAAACGGCATTACGTGAAACTCATAATGTTCATTACAAGTACCGGATGTAGTGATTGGAATAGATAATCGTCTTCGCGGAAACGAAGTTAATAATAACCATGCCATGGATCAAATCTTTAAAACATACGTTAAAACCTTGTAAATGATCGAACAAATCTTCCATTTCGAGTTATGGATATCGTTTTCGATTGTCAATTTACTCAGTTAGAATAATCTATAAATATAAGGAATGATAACACCATAGCTCTTCATGATGACAGGCTTGGTATAATAAAATCTTTCTCCGACAACTCTCTCAGTTGTACGGAAATTCCTTTAATTTAGATGGTGCTGACGTACAGTGCACAAGCCACAAGTGCAGCACCGGAAATATAATCAATACCAATTTCAACTTGCCTTAATGGCGAAAGTCTAGGTAATTCACCAACAAATACCTCCTAAAGTTTCAGATAACATAAACATTTTTTTTTAATAAATTCATATTAGGTTCTTCTAGATTATAATATCTATGACTAATTCACAACCATTCGCGATACAATTTCAAGTCTAAATGCAGGATATGGTCATCCATCAAGAATTATTTAGATCACTTTTGATAATCAGCATCTTATCATTTAGGGGAATTCTACTCGAGTTCCCATCAATTAAGACAATGTCGTCATGTCATAATCAATCAATCCATTCTACTGGCATTACCAACTTTCCAGTTTTATTGCCGTCGATAAGATGTGAACTTCTCAAAAGACTAATAATAATTCATAATCCTTCACAAATTCAAGGATATCCGGAGACATAACTTACCTTAAAAGAGTAAGGTCAATGCATAATCTATGCGATAGAATTTCAAATCAGATACAGACGAAAACATTTAATGAATATGAATATATCCCATGTTTTCATAATTTGAGTACGCATTCGAAAGCTCCTCGGATCGTTACCCAGGTCATTCAAATGAAATCAAATCATAAGAAATGATAAGAACGTAAATACATCCAGTCCGGTATTAACACTCGGTAATCAGATACTTTTCCTAAGAATCTCACTATGGGAGAATTGGACAAGAACGAATTGTCAATTGTCAAATAAGACAATTTCCACAGATGAGTAAATTCGACTCAGAAGAATAGATGCTACAGGCACATATGTAGGTGTCCCTAACATTATGTCCTTATTTTTCACTTCTTGCAGATCTCATTAAAATTTAATCTTTCACAATCCTCACAAAAAATGTAGTGTTTATTCATTAGTTTTATGGTGACTACTAATCAGTCTTGCATAGTCCATTACAAAATGTATGTAGGCGCGCAACTATATACAATTTCAAGATTAACGATGCAATACTCAGTTCGTCAAAACGTTATCATCATGTTTATAATAAAAACATTTTCATGCTTAATTCTTAAATAAGAATCAAAAATATATTTACAAAGATTTTCTTTGTTTATGGAAATAATTAAGTTTCCAAAGCTTTTCATAAACAACTTTATTTCGATAACAATCACTTATAAATCTCACTTTGAATGATCCTTATAGTGATGAAAATTAAATTTTCTCAAAGGATACTGTTTTAACTTTATAAAACAATGAGTGATCTGTAGAAGAGTGATGAAGCTTGTTCACCAAGAATTAACTATGATATGATAGGAAATGAGCTTAGCCAATTAATCATGAGGTTCATGATCTCGATGGCACTCAAAAGAATAATTCACAACATAACTCAAATCAAGATGAGTACTTGTTCAATGGTTGCATCACTAATGCGAACATTTAGGATGAAGCAATAAAAGATAGATAACATCGATAGATGTAGAGTTTAGCAATCAAAGGTAGTCTTTTTCATTAATCACAAACAAGTCAAAATTGTACCGTAACATATTACGCGTCACTATGTCATACAATTCTTAGAACTCATCTTACCAACTGATGTCACAGTTAAGTTAGGGATTTTTAAAAGATACCACAATGAACACTAATCTACAAGAGTCATTAGGTGTTCCATATGTCCCAGAAGATCCATCGGTCTCAATTCAGAAGAAGATTTCTTCAATTTATTTCTTGGACACTGGGCATCCTCGTCAGTGGACAATGGCCTAGGAACAGCGCTTAACACAAACCTACAATCAATTAAATCCTTATAATTCAATCACAGAACTTAACAACTTTCTCTTAACAATCTCATATTCCATATGGGTTAAATTTTACTTTATTCAAGTTTCAACCAATTTTATACTCAATGCGATATCCTACCTCATTTTCCAATACTTTCAATCTTATTCTTAGGCCTTAATAGGGCAATAAAAGCTCGATATGAATCCATACTTAATTTCCAATCCTATAGCTCTTACAACAACAATTATCAAATGAGTCATTAATATGAAATGACTTGATCATTCAACTAGACTTCTCGGAAAGGTACTAGTGGCATGAGGCTTTTGGGTAATGGTTCCAATGACAGCCTCAAGTGCAACATTCACCCTTTCGATTTAAATTTAAGAATTGGATGACAACGAATCAGATGACATCTTTCTTGGTGGTAACGTTTTGTCAAACTCCACTCTATAAGGAAAGATCGTCATGACATCGATATCAGATTTAATCTCGCCAATTCTTCTTCAATATCACAATCAACTAATATCTACATTTCTACGAGTATCAACCATTTATTGGGATCATAAATATCCACAACTTGGTTTAGATTTAGGATAGCTAGAATTCCTACGAGAATAGCTTCGATTAATTTACTAGGGGAGTTAGGGTTACTTGTGACAATCTACGTCGTATAAATACCTCGTATAAATATCAAAATAATCATCAACTAATCACGTAATAAAATTACATCATATATATATATATAATCCAAGTTATATATATATTAAAATAACACTTCTCAGTCTGGCCTTGTCGGTAACTCGGGAATTCTTCGGCACCGTTATAGTTAAAAGATTTTTAGACATTTTTAGAAAAATGTTTATAGTTAAAAGATTTTGAAATGTTTTATTCAAAACTTGGTTTTAAAAATCTTTCGTTCTCTATAATGAGAGCTCTGATGCCAAACTGTAACACCCCCAAATTTATACAACTCAATACAGCGGAAGACTCGTTGGTGTTACGGGATAGCACATTACTCACATCATAGACAACGCATAAAAATCGCGTCGTTTATTAATAAAGCATTTCCATTCATAAATATCAAAGTTACATCGGTCCCAAGTCATTACATTTCATACAAAGTTTTACAAAATATTTGAATGGAAAATATTGTTTAAGTGCGGGCCATGAATTCTTTTCGTCTTCCCGAGAATTACCTTCAAGTACCTGAGATAAGACATGTTAAAAGAAAAGGTCAGCGATAACGCCGAGTGAATTCATAGAGTTTAATAAACCATCAATATAATATCGGTATAAAATTATTACCGAAAATCATTTTGTACAAATCATTGTAGTAGGCCATAAAATAGCCAAAATCATTTTATACAAATCTTTATCAAATCAAAATATAGGCATTTGCCTTAGAAACCATTATACGAATCATTGTCGTTAAAAACACCATACAATACGTTTTGCAACGTTGTATAGATTAATAGAAACCGTTATATGAATATGGTTATATAAAACCAAAACACGAACATAATATCAATAGTATGACCGTGTATTGCTAGTCAGGCAATACATCGTAATTCGGAGCGTCTAGTAATATTTTGGTGATTGGATTATTATAAGCCGCATGACATTGTTACCTTACTAAACCAACAACGGGTAGCTAACCCGTACTCAATTTGCCCATATAAAGTAGCGTGTCGTCACAAAGGTCACGCTATGGAAATCTTCTCATACATAAATTCGCTTACCAATCAATGTGGCACGACGGGGATCAACCGTCAAGGCGCGAACTGGGGTGATCGTCCGCAAATAGTACTATTAAATGCATAAGCGTCTACCAAATCCCGGTAGTTCACACTTCATGCTAATGGGACATTTAGTGACATAACCTAACTTTAATAATCCATTTAATTTCATCTATCGGGTCCTTTAATCATTTATCGGGTCATACAATCGGGTCATTCAATCATTCGGGTCCAAAATCAATAAACAAACAATCGGGACAAATGGTGTCCTATTTTATAAAATCTAACATGTTATCTCCCTCGCGGGTTTATAAAACATTTATAAAAGCATTTAAAAGAGTGCGAGGCTATGAACTCACGTTGATGTGGGAAAGCGGGTTATCGGCAATTCGGACGTACGGTACGTGCTTCAATCACGGAAACCTAGACAAATAATACTCGTCTTAGAATCATGTCCAATGACTTTATAAAAATAACAATTATGTATACATTTGATGATTATATATATGATGATCAAGTGGGTTTACATATTCTCGTTTACTCATTCTAGTGTTATATGTCGATAACTTTTATACTAGTTTACTAGTTTCACCTATTTTCGTGTTTTAAGTCCAATAAACTTATTATAAGTTCCTTAACTTGTTTTAATCCATGTTATACTTATATTATCAGTATCTACACTTTACAAGTTGGGCCTAAATGGGTTAAGCCCACTAAGTTCTTTTTACAAGTTTTTATCTTATTTAGTCCAATTATTAGTCCAATATACTTAATTAGCTCGTAATTGTCCGTATTTCTTATAGTTCGGGTTTTATCGGTTTTTACTTGTATTTGATACTTATATATCAGTATATGAATTTTATAAACTTTACATTAGACGGGTTTGGTCGTCTAAGTTTTATTTGGCGAAAAACGTTAATTTTACGGCGATAGCCGAAAAAGTCGTAAAAATCAAGTTTATAGTTTTTATTACTTATAAATATTATTTCACCACCATTTATATAATTTATCCATTTAATTAACCTTTTATATATCTATATAAATAAGTTTTATAAGTTAGTGGGTTTTTATTTTACATTTTATAAAATAAAATGTGAGTGCTTATATAATAATAATAAACATTAATTACAAAAATCTGATTTTTATCCTCATGTTCACCATTTTTACCATATCTAGAGTTCTATAATGAATTAGAAGCTCATTTTTAGGTGACAAGTTCTTCATATTATGTGTTACATTTAACTTAGTTATAGCTACTGCCCATTTTGAGTTCATCTTGCCTTAACAGTCCCTACAAAACTGCTTATTCAGATTAGACCACCTAACTTGTTTTGATCATATCTCACTCATTATTTTGATTCCATTGCATGGCCAACTCTCACATGTGTAAAAGACATATAGCTTACTGTAAATGGATTCTACTTCACCATTTTATCAGTCCATGACCTGTTTCTTTACTGTTTTATACAGCCAACAAATTTAACCAAGATTTTAACCTTGTTTCTTATGGTTTTTCACCTTTTTAATCATGTTTATCAACACCAAATCCCTACATAACATTTTTATCATCATATAATCATCATATACATATACAATAGGAAATAAAGTACATGTTTACATAATCAAAATAACTAGAAGATGAGGAGGACAATCTTTATACCACCAAGTTGATGTAGGTTATGATCAAAACATGGATTTTGATGGAGAAACTTGTGCATAGACAAGACCATCTTCAAGACCACCATGCTTCATGAACTCCTTGTGGAAAATCAGCCCCAAGACACCATGAAAACTCCTCCATGGATGTTAAAACTTGCACCAATCTTCCTCTTTTTGAATGGGGATTAACATATGTAAGTTATAACATATGTTTGTGGTTAAAATTGATCAAGTGAAGATGGTTTGGAGGTGTATTTGGGACATCCAAAATTGCTTAGAGAGAGAGATTGTGTGTTTTGCATGGAAGAAAATGATACTAGTGGTTTGAGGTTGTTAGTTTTATGGTAGAATTAGCTTAATGTGTAAGCTTACTTACACATGTAAGTGTTAAGCTACACTTTGACACATCATATGATGTGTTGTAGCTAAATGTTGGCCGGTTTTGGGGGTGGGACAAGTGTCCTACTTGTCTCATCCCCATTTAATTACGGGTACTCCTCGATTCTAGTTTCCTCGATTTGCGTGCCCTCGGGTCGTTTTACGAAAAACGTTTTTATAAATTATGGATCAACGGCACAAAACGAATCTAAAAAAATTGTTTCATCAAAAACGGAGTTCGAAAACGTAAATACGTAATCCTAAGGTTTCCGGTTTAGTCGTAAAGGTCGTTAAAATAAAATCGTAAGTCCTAGTCTCTTCTCGTAAATTTGTGAGTTTATGAACCAACACAAATTTAAAACTCCAAAATAATATTCACAGATAAATTTATTTTCTGAAATGTCGGACTGTCACCAAAGACGGTGTATGTAAACGTAAGCACGTAACGTAGAATCCTCCGGTTTAAACGTAGTCGATGCTACTTCAAGACGTAAATCCAAATTTCTTCCCAAAAATAAGTGAGTTCATATTGTAACATTAAAATAATATTTTCAAATAATATTTGAGAATAAAATATTAATCGTAAATTGACGGATTGTCACAAAATGTAGCTCTGGAGTTTCCTTCTACCACACCTAGTGGGAATGCCGAGATGACAACCACCATAAACTCTACCCCTATCTGAAGCGTACCATGCACCGTTGAGTCTCCGTCAGAAGAAATGAGTCAAGGAGACGAAGAAGAACATGGTGCCACAGAGGATTCGCACACTGGCCCATCCGCAGAGGACATACCTGTGCCCAGTTACATAATATTACCGTGAGCAAATTCCCAGAAGGGGGAGAACATTGCAAACACGACCACGTGCTAACGCAACATCCTGGGGAGCACCCTCAATGCCACAGGAAAACATACAATTATCAAGGTATACCACTGCGTCCTTCTTTAGTATTCCATAAAAACAAACAATTCGCACACTTCCAATGATCGTAAAACATCAAATTTGCAGCTCCCTTGTTTCCATGACTGAGACAGATGTAGGCGCCATGAAGTACATCAGATTTACTCCTCCCTAGAAATGCACTCGCTCCTACGCTCTTGATGGCGCATGATATATTATGTATATGTTATTTAAATAGAAGATTTACATGTTTTATTTATTCTTATATCTTGTAAAACCCTAATCCTTACACTATAAAAGGAACCAAGGGTTATTCGGTTTTTTATATAAGTTCATTCACAATGTAAACCTAAAAGCGTGTGTCGACTAGACGTGGGATTCATTGTATACACATCTAGTGATTGTTGATTATTAATATAATTAGCAATCCATTTTTTTTATTCATGTTCTTTGTGTCCAAACACCTTGTTAATGTGTCATGTTCTAATTCCGCTTTGATTATCTAATCATATGAACATGATGCATTCCTAGTAGCTTAAAGATCCGGAAACCAAGGTTTCCACATTGACGTATATCCTCACGCTAAAGCGAATTTTGGATCTTTAACGCTTCAAAGATTAAGGCTTGATTCACTTTGAAATTGGGCATAGATTTTTCGACCTTGTGAGCTTCAAATTTTTGCTTAATTAAGGTGAGCACTTGAAATCTTATTATTGGGTAAAACCTTTGATTATTCGGGTGCCAATACTTCAAAACCGTGACTCTGGCGAATCCTCAATGTTTTCCCAATTTAATTACATGGAAGCTACTAAAACAAATTAGAAACCAACAATAGAGACTAAACCACTAAATCAATATTTATTAGCAATTTATTTATAAACAAGCGTGGGGAGAATAAGCGATAATTACTACATATAAGATCGTGAAAGATTATGTAACTTATAAATAACTCTATCATTTCTCGTCCTCATTTAAGAGACTTAGCCTAAAAAGTTAAGGAATCGAAGCTAAGTGCTCTACACGCACGGTCGAGTGGAAAATTACTCTTATTCTCACCATCGGAAAGCCTACATTCGTGTCTTAAACACTTATGAAAAATACGAAAAAATTTTAAAATTTGCCCATTTTTAGCCTTATTTTGCAACAAAACGAGAGCAAAATGATGAAAGTTGGACTGCGTGTTGACGTAAGCAAGGTGAAGTATCTACTCACCCCCCATACTAAAACTAAACATTGTCCCCAATGTTTCGAGTCTAGGGGTGAGAACACCCCCATACTAGAGACGTAGTCGAATGCTTAATCTCGAGCATGGAAAAGGTGGAACCATTAAATTAATAGCCGTTTATGAAGTGTGCTAAAAACCTAAGGTTAGAAAAATATAGGATACATCATGTGGATATCGAGAAATTCTTCAAAGAAAACGATCGAGGCTCGAGTAAAACGAACACGAGATGCTCCAATCGTAAAGATGACAATGATCTAATAACCATAAGTCACAGACAACCACGGAACAAAGGTTGGAAGGGCACAAGTCCCCTCATTAGGTTAACTAAAAAGAAAAAATATTTATAAGGATAAACATGGGAAATCCCCCACGAGGCACCTTGTTTTTGATAACCGAGTCAAAAGCTCGACTCGAATCCCCATAAATGTGATAATTTAGGGATAATCATGGTTCAGTCATTTTTGGTGGGGCTTACATGTAATCAAGGCCCAAAAGCAACCGTGAATAAAGGCAAAGCCTTTATACCGGGATCAAAGATCGTATCCTCACATTTTGTTGAAAATAAAACACGCAAAGCCGGAGGATACGTCTTGTAAGGAAGAAAACTCCTCACAACGTATGTAAAATCATCAAATCCGAGGGGGTGGGTTGGTATACTTTGAAACGAAGGTAAAATTGAAAGAGAATAACCAAAAATAGGAGTTTCAAAATTTCCCCTGGATCGAAGGCAAAAGCCTCACTAAAATCCTCATTCTCATCGAGAGGTGGTCCATCGGTGAACCCCTCGAGAATGGAAACGTCACAAGTAGAAGGAGAAGTCTCAACCGTATGAGATTTCGGGTGGGTGACTAGCAAATCCCGCTCATCGAGTTTAAGATCCTTAGAATCCTCACTCTTGGTGTCCTCGAACGTCTCATCAAAGAGAGGATTTACGTCACCAAAAATGAATGCGTCATCAAAATCGAATAAAGGGTTCGAAAAGATTTAAAATCAGTATTTTGAACGTCCTCGTCGATTAGTGACTCGTCATAACTAGCGGAAAAATCATCGTCATTGAAAAGAGGGTTCGAAAAAGTCGTTGATTCTCTCCTCGAAGTGTCAATGGGAGAGACATCATCACAAGAAATCGATTCACACTCACTATTGTGATTGGCCTCGTTAGAATCTTCGTGGAAAAATTCATCGAGAGCAAAATCACTTACCTCATCTTCGGAGAAAACCGTAGGCTCACTTTGGATTGGAATAGGGATCTCGACACTAGGATTAGTGCTAAGATTCGTCTCCCCCATACTTAGAGAGGCATCGATTTCCGAAGTTGGTATAGGAGTAAGAGACTCTTCATATGAAGATTTTGCCTTAGTGGTTTCGACATCGGCGTCAAAAAACGTATCAATGTGAGCAAGGCCATCAGCGAACTTCTCACATGATAAATCCATAATCTCACACGGTGTAGGATTAGGAATAAAAGGCTCGTCACGAGACGTCGTAGCCTTGATGGTTTCAAATTGGTCGTTCGGAGGGATCGAATGCGGGTTCTCAAAAGACGTAGAAATAGTAGTAACGCGTCCCTCCGGAATTAAGTTTTGATACTCTTCAAAAATCGAGGGGTCAACGATTCTCCTTAAAACCTTATCAATTTATTCTTTTTCAAAATAACTTAACGGACTATCTTTGTCAAAATTTTGTGTATTTTGATTTTGAAAATCATTGATAATTTCAACTTCATTAGAAAATTAGGTTCCAAAGGTTTAACAGTCATTTTTCCAACACGTGCTACGAGTTTTTCTTGTTGTTTAATTTCGAAAACATTTTCAAAAACCTCGTTAGTTGACACCCTCGTTTCCTCATCCTCGATGCTCTATTCAACCTCTTCAACAATTAGGGTATATTTTTTCTCCATAATTAGTTGGAAGAGCATATCAATTCGTTCATTGAAACGATTAGACCTTTCGTCGACACGACTAGAACCTAGATCATCATCGAAAATATGTTGTGGAGATGGTTGGTCAAAGTCGGAATTGTAACATGGATCGGGCTCATGGGAATTTGGAGGATCAAGATTGTATGGTGGGGCCTCAAAATTATCAAAACCGGAATTATCGTATGAATTGGGTTCATCATAATCCATTGGTTGGCAAGAAAAAGTATCGTGAGGCCCCCCACAATTGTCGCAACACGGATTTTGAGAAAAATCCGGTTCGTCGTACGGATAACCAACCCCATTGTCGTAATTGTAACCCATGTCGTGTGATTCGTCAAAACCGGAAAATAGATTGTCGAAATACGTATTTTGGTTCATCGGTTGACAATCGTACCCATAGTGAGGTTCATCTCCACAATACTCACATGACGGTGAGTATTGCGAATATTGGTCAACGAAATTCAGATTTGGCTTGTGATTGTGACCATTTGGGTATTGAATTTGACAATCATCATGCCAATGGGAAGGGCTTCCACAATATCGGCAATGGATAAGACGTTCTTCGTTAGAGTACAAACAATTGTTCGGATTACACGGTGGACATGCCCTAAATATTGCATAGTTGACATATTTTCCGCACCTTTCGCATACACACCATGGACAAGTCATGGAACCAAACTTTCGTCTCCCACAACCTTGGCAATGAAAATCCATGAAGAACTAAAATTTAGAGGGGAAAATCGAAGAATCTTTTTGTGTTTTTGGTTTTTTTATTTTTTTGGACTTTTGGTGTATTAGGTAGAAATTAATCTACAAAAACTATCCACTAATCAAAGGTCTCGATTAATGAATCCAAGAAGAATGAAGGTAATTACGTGAAGTAAAAACCCTTGTCGACTTTGAAACGTTGCCGGAACGCCAAAACGTTTCGAGGTTCAATAATTAAAACTCACAAAAATAGATTAATAATACTTGATGTGGCAAACCCCTAATTAATCGTCACTTTCAAAATACGCACAGGCGAGCGGAGAAAACGAGGCGACGCGAAGCACTTAAGAGCCTTTTTTCCTTAGGTCGTGAAATACAACCGCCTTATACCCACCTTATAGTTTGTATTTATCGAGATTAAACCAATTAAGAGTATTTATCTATTTTGCCTTTGATTTCGTTTGAATTCGATACAACAATAGTGACCGGAACGCTCAACTATTGAGGTGCGATTTCTCGCGTATTTGGATAATTATTGTGTGTTAATTGTTCTACGTAAATACAATATATTATACACAATAAAAACGAGAAAACGATTTTCTTTTAATAGAGTTCTATTTAACACTATTTATTTGTATGGCTAATAGTATAGAAAAATAAAAAGAAGTATTTACGATAAAAACGTAAACACTCAAACAAACACGATAAATAAATATGGCTAAACACACCTCCCCTGCAGCGGCGCCATTTTTGATGCGGAATATTTGTACACTTTTGTTTTAGGAAAAACAAAGCGACAAAAGCGGGTAAGTATTAAGTATCACGTTTCGTGAAAAACGCGAATACTCGTCGTTGAGTTCGTTCTCGAGGAGGTATGGTGTTTGAGCCAATATAAATTACGTTATTTAATCGAGTGATTACGCTTTTGTGAAGAAAGAAAGGAAAGAAAACGGAAGGCGGATTACGCTAAAAACAACGTACGACGTAAAACGTAAAACGCAACGAAATTCGACGAAATTAAAAAATTTGAAAACTTAACCAAAAATAAGCTTTATTAAACTTAAAAAAATATATATAAAAACTAAATTTTTTATTAAAAAAAATGGGTTTAAAAAAATCGAAATAACAAAAGCATACGAAAATAATAACTAACGTAAAAACGCGACACTTACGAAATTTATTGAATTTAAAGCCTAAAAATGAAAATTTAATTTTTCCTAAGTCGTAACTAATAAAAGAAAATTTTCAGAAAAAGAATCATATTTTTTTTACTTTTAAATATTATTTTATGAATTAATCGAGATTAAAAATAATTAAATGCTTTAAAAATAATAAATGATCTTTATAAAATCTAAACATTTTATAAAAAATATTAAATACTAATCTAAGTCCATGAAAAATAAAAATCTGAAAAGAAAAGCCACAAATAAGCTTGATACAAGCTTATACGGCGGTTTAGCTTAAAGTAAAACGAATAAAATAAAAAAGTATAAGAAAATAACAAAAGGAAAAGAAAACAAAAGAGTTCAGAAGAGCAGATGGTTAGTGTGCTGGGCTGTTGAGCTGCAGGTCACAAGTTCGAGCCCCACAGTGGCCCTTCTTTTGCTTTTTATTTTATTACAGCTTATACACTAAATAAAACAAAGTATTAAATAAAAATGACAGAAGGCATAATTGAAATGTGCAAAGAGCACGGATGGTTGGACAATGGGGTTCGACGTCTGGTTTGTGGCTGTGGTCAGGGGTTCAAGCCCTGCAGTTCTCACTTTTTTTAGCTATATTTACTAGAATCCAAAACTTACTATACTATAATAATCCATTAACAACAATATCAGCAAGTAAAGCTGTTGACAGCAATATCAGTAGGTAAAGTTTAACAAATCAAGGCAAGTTTATTCTAGTATTCAAATGGGCTAAAGACCAATTAACCAAATGAGCAACAATTAAAATAGCAGTCCTACATCAAATGGCTAAAAACTCTTAAGGAGAAAAGCTAGCTGAAGCATAATAATCATTCAAACTAATAAAACTTAATGCAAAAAGACACCACAGCTTGTGACAATTGCCACAACAGCTAAACCAAAGGTAACAAAGGTTTCGACAGAGATATCTCGACAATAAATGTTTATTGACAGTATGATTTTTACAGCATCTACTACAACCCACCTAGACACATCAAAAACAACAAAAAAGATGGTTTATCAGCGGGTTGATACTACCCGTTTAAAAACACCAAATGACTAATACTAAATAACACAATTACAGCCCGCCTCAAATCTATGCGCAGATATAAAAAGTGGGCAGCATGCACTTAATTCATTTTTAAGCTTTTGTTATCTTTAGGTGTGTTGTTGGATTCTTAGTTTGATACTAGATACACAGGCACTTAACACCACACCCAAAACATACACAATCCAAAAACACTTACAAATCACGCCATAATCATAGGTTATGTGTAGAGAATTACACCACAAAAATATTTATCACAGAAACTTCAATGTTTTCTATGGCAAGCACTTTTTTCTACTCTTGGTTTCTTTGTTTGGTTTGATACTCAGGGAACACAAAACAATCGAAAACACAAATGCACAAAATCTCAACAAATCAAGCTAAGACTATAGCTTATGTGCACACAGTTAACACACACAAGCAGGCACACTATATTTTTTGGTTATGGTGTAATTGGTTTGAGTTGCTGTGGAAAAGTGGTCACCTTTTCAAGCGAGAATAAACACAAGTGGCACACAGTGGTCAGCTTTTCAGTAACAGAAACACGCGAAGAACAAGGAGAACAAGAACACACGAATCTAAACAATTCTAAACAAAATCAACCACTAGATTAAATCAAACTAAACACAAAACATCTACTAATGATAATCAAACAATCCAAAACAACAAAACTAACAATAATGATCAGAATAATTAAAACCTACTTAAATCAATAAAAACTCAAAACATAAACATGAACATAAACATAAAAATCAAAGATTAAGAAAGGTAGATAGGAGATTAACAAGAAAAAGTAAAGATTGACAAAAATTAAATGGAAACTTACTTGAAATTAAATGTATTTAAGGTGCAAGACAAGGTATTTAAATGGACATGAAATTAAATGACAATGTAATTAAAAGTGGAAGAAATAGTTTGTCAAGCTATCCAACAAAATGAAATGATTAACATCCTAATCTATTTATAGGGGAGGATTAGGGAGTGCTTAGGAAGCTTCCTACCCTCTTTCATCTTTTCTTAATTGCATGATCAAGTCCTTAAGCCTTGAATCTACTTAAATCTTGGACTTTAATGACTTTGTCTCGGGATTTCTTTAAACTCGTCTTGTAATTCTTCAATAAATTATACTTGAGTTCTTCGGCTTTAAGTAAACTTCCGTCTTTTGACTTTTTCTTCGATAAATCATCAGAATTGGTCTTGGACTTCCGTTCTTTTTGCACTCTTGACTTCTCGACTTCGTCTTTCGTCTTTTTGTTCGATAAAAGCCCGTGAATTCCCGTGTTTTCTCCCTTTTTCACCTTTTCGTCCTAAATCACAACAAAAACACAAACCATGCATAATTCCGACATAAATGACATAAAATACACGTTTTGCCTCGGTTATTATTGTAATTAAGTGGTAAAAAGGATGGGTGTTTACACACCTATCAAATCCCCTACACTTGACCATTGCAATGTCCTCATGCAATGCATTAGTTACAAGGCATGTTTACATTTTCATCATAATCAATCCACGTTGGCCTTTACTAAAGAGATAGAAAATTATAAACATTCAAAGTACAGAAATCAAAAGCATACCTTGTGTTTTTGGAAATGTCATGAATGATCCTCATCCTCAAGTTTTCACTTTCTCCAAACCAAGCTTAAGAACGAGATCATTGTTTTTATAAGTTGGCAAACTAACACGAACTCATGTGGGCCAATTATTCACTTAGACTCCCTTATTCCTAGGTGTATCTCTTATATTTTATTATTGTCTTGAATGATCACGAGGATGCATTGTTGACTTATTTCGATAGTTATTTAGTCCGAAAATAAAGTGAATGATTTAATTAATAGTTAGCTAAAGGACAAAATCTTTTAAAACTGCTTCTCGGGACCTCATAAAGTTCATATCTTGGTATAACTCGCTTCGCTATTTGAGACCTTTCTCGGACCGATATTTGGCAGCGACTTCATACTTCAAACCTTGAGAGACGTTCATGAAATAATGGCCTTCTCTTCATAATAGGAATTTCTTCACTTGAAGTTTTGAGAGATTCTTCATATTTAGACCACGACTTCTTCATTTTCTCCAATCTTTATTTGGGATTTTGATATACAACGATCTGCCTCCTTTTTGGACTTGGATCTATTCATCCTCATATCTTGTTAGGGCCTTTTTGGATAGACTTCTCCATGACTTTTGGGGAATTTTTTGCTTTTCGTCGTGTGTCTCGATCCTTCATATTAATTTTCGATAAATGATTCTTCACATCACTTGGGATCTTTAGCAACAAAATGTAGCCCTCATGCCTTGTTAGGACCTTTTCGGACTCGCCAATCTTCGCATCCCGCTTCAATAAGTTATGTCTTGGCTATGAACTCTAATCTATACCGAGCAACTTTTAAACGATCTTGGGCTAGAAGCTAAGTAACTTTTCAAATCGTACAACCTTATTTATTGCAGATAAATTTATTAGCAGGCGATGGGAGAATAGGCTTATAATTAACTCACATAAATTCACGAAAGAATACCAAACTTATAATTGACTCTATCATCTCTCGTTCTCCACAGTTTAAAATCTCAAGGAATGAGACTCGTGGATGCTTAGCTAATTAAATCAACGTTTTGGGTTTTCAAGTCGTCTATAGGATCTTGCAAACTCTTAGACTTTTTCAAGTTTAGAAATCGCGTTTTAAAGTTCCCTTGATAAACGACTCTCTAGGATCAATTATAGGAACTTGCGAAAAGTTCTTGTTCTTAACCCGTGAGAGTTAAGACTTTCGCGTTTTATAGCTCCCTAAATAAAAGCCTAGCAAAACTTGACTTAAACACGTTAAGGATACTAGCTAGAGTAACTTAGATAAGTAAACTCGGGTTGAGTCAAAAGATTCACAACGTCTGAAAATTAAGACCACTTTATTAAACATTTATTCTAGCAAAGAAAGAAAATAACTATACAAAGGTAAAAACTAATGTGCCAAAATAGATCAAAAATTTTGAAAAATGTCGAAAAAATTGATTTTTCCGGTTAAAATGAGGACATATACAAGGAAAAGGCCACTTAACTTCGATAGAAGTCCCCCCTACACTTAACATAAACATTGTCCTCAATGTTTAAGCATGTGGAAGTAAACTCCCCTACACTTAGGACATTGTGCACTTTGTTTAAATCTTGCTAAGGAAAAGACAACTAACGAGATTCCTATTTTAATATTGGAAAATATAAAATAGTAAATCGAAAAGAGTTTAGGATAGAACCGGGAAGATGGGAACACGGAATCACGGGTCGTCAAAAATCATCAAGAGTGGATCATTGAAGCTCGAATCCCTGAATAGAAGAAGAGAGGAAATAGAAAACACCAACGTGTCTCCCCTACACTTAGGATAAAGAAAGCTAAAAGATAGATACATGGGTTGCCTCCAAAGAAGCGCTTGATTTTTGTTAACCGAGTCGTGAGCCTGACTCGACCTTGATTAGCATAGGAAGAAGCATGAAACATATCCACCGGGATCAAAGACGTAGTTTTCGTCCATCAAATAGCACAAGCTTAAGGCGAACAAGGCAAGCCAAAGAAGAATAGGCAAGGTTCCCTTAAGCAAAGACGGAGCACGGTGGGAGAAAGGGTGAAGTGGTGCAAGCATGTCTTCATAAGTTCCAAAGATATTTCCTTTTATTTCATCAGACAGATACTGAGATGGCTCAAGAAGATCGATATCGGGTCGAACACCTTTTCCTTTAAGGGAAAATAGCACCAGGCTCAGCAGAATGTGAAGAAGATCCGCGAAGAAAATGCACAACCTCGTCCTCAGAAGGTGGACAAAGAGGTGTTAACTCATACGTGCTGCGGATGGTGGTGTCGTCCGGTTGCTTCTCCTTTGAAAGTATTTTCTTCAGATCCAAAGTAGGATCAAGACGATAATCTTCAAAGTCTAAAGGAGGAGCATCACTCTCATAAGGGAAGTATGTATTGAGAAAAGTAGTGAAGTCTTCCTCAAAAGAGTAATCATCCAAAGTAGGATTAAGCAAGGATGATGGAGGATCTTCATCATGTGAAGAATCACTCGAAAGAGTATCGGCCTCATCAAAATCATCATATGTGGGCATGTCGGGATACTCGGAAGTAAGGTCATCATAATCATCCGAATCTGAGCTAGAATCATCATCATAAGCATCAAAGATCGGCGGAGAATTATAAATGGGTGAAGGTTCCAAATTGGAGAGAGAATCATCCACATCATCTTCAAAAAGTGGATTATCAATGCAAGACTCGAATAGAGGATTGTTGTAGATGACAAAATCATCGAGCACATTAATCATATTCGCAGATTCTGGTCCAAAGGATTTGCTTGTAAGCTTCCCTATTTTAAAAACTTGTGCATCGTCCCCGACTCTTAAGATGAGCTCACCTTCAGCAACATCAACTAGAGCTCTTCCGGTTCTTAAGAATGGCCGACCAAGTATTAAAGGAATACGAGGGTCCATTTCATAATCAACAACGACAAAGTCGACCGGGAAAGTAAATGTGCCAACTTTAATGAACACGTCTTCGGCAATACCAACGGGGTAAGCGAGAGTGCGATTTGCAAGTTCAAGAGTCATCTTTGTTGGAGTAAGTTCGGGTAATGATAGTATTTTCCAAACACTCAAAGGCATAAGATTAATACTGGCCCCGAGATCAGCTAGGGCAGTAAATTCTTCAGTTTTATTGAAAATGCAAGGCAACACAAAATGACCGGGATCTCCAAGTTTTTCCGGAAGTTCTTTAAGAATAACTGCAGAACAGTTTTCATTTAAGCGTGTGTTGGCGAGCTCAATCAGCTTCTCCTTCTTGTTAAGCAATTCCTGGAATGCTTTGACAAATTTCGGCATGTGGACAAGTGCTTCAACAAGGTTAATGTTGAAATTCATTTGAGAGATCATCTTCAAATAATTCGACACTTGAGTGTCATCCTTTGTGTGCATTTTGGTTTTGCCTAAGCGAGATGGATAAGGAATATTGGGGTTGGGTGGTGAAGGTGTAGGTGTAGCCGGTAAAGGTTAAGATGTTGAAGGTAGGGTTGGTGGAGGATTCTTGGTGGGTGCTTCATCACAACGAGGCGGAGACGGTAATGGTGTACTACTACTAGGTGTAGGAGGAGTAGGGATAAATGGTGGTGGAGGAGGTGTAGATGATGGGGCGGAATAGGTGGTCCTACTATGGTAACTACACTACGGGTAGTAATAGCACTCACATTCGCTCGCGGATTGGTGACGGTGTTTGAAGGTAGAGAACTCGAAGTAGAAGGTTGAGTTGTGGGCAAGAAACTACCCAGCATATTCTTTATATCATTCGTTTGATTGTTGAAGGAGGATTGGATATTATCTCGAAGCTCGGATCTAATGTCATTTCCTTGCTTGGTAATATCTCCTTTCAAATTGATAATTTGGCTCTGCAGATTCTTGATTTGCTCACCTTGGGTTCTCATGATGGCTTCAACATCCGGATTAATGGGTGGGGTTTGTTGGGCGGGTGGGTGATAAGGATTAGAAGCTCTTGGTGGGATTTGGTTGCTTCTAGTGTAATTGTTGTTGGGGTTTTGGTTTTTAGGAGAAAAACCGGGTGAAAGGTAGTTGTTTGATCGGTAACTCATCAAATTTCTATCCCCTTGAGGTTGAGCTTGGTAATTTTCCGGTGAATAATTACCATAAGTTGCATACACATTTTCTGGATTTCCTTGAGTAGAAGGACAATCGGTGTATGAGTGAGGACCGCTGCATGTTTCACAAGGATTGGCAACCGCTTTAACTTGATGTTGTTGGTTTGTAGCGAGAAGCAAGATATTTTTGTTCATTTCAGTCATCATGCGGGTGAATTCGGTCATATCGGGGTTTGCTGAAGTAGAAGAAACATTGACTCTCGGGTTGTTCCTTGAAGAAGCGGAGGAATCCCAGTTTTTATGATGAGTAGTCATGTTCTCAATAAGCTCTCTACACTCCTCGGGTCTCCTTTTCATAAATGTGCCACCGGCGGCTGCATTAATCGTATCACGATCACGAAAAATCAAACCGTTGTAGAAAGTATCAATTAAGGTCACAGGGAGCATGTTATAGTTTGGACAACGATCGATCAAGACATTATATCTTTCCCAAGCATCAAAAAGAGATTCATCAGGTTCTTACATGAAACCGCTGATTTGATTGCGAAGGCTCGTGACCATGGATGGTGGAAAGTAGCTTGACAAAAAGCGTTGAGTCATGTCATCCAAAGTATGAATAGAATTCTTCGGGAGACGATCAGACCATTTCTCGGCATGATGTGATAAGGTATGTGGGAAGAGTTGAAGGCGAAGAACATCCATTGTGGCATCGGGCAACTTCATGCTTTGAGTGATTGTAATGAATTTGTCGAGGTGTTTGTTGGCATCATCATCAGGCATTCCTCTAAAAGGATTTGTTTGCACTTGCTGAATCATGTGGTGCTTCAACGAAAACTCCGGAGCCGTGATTTGCATCGGTGAAATTGGTCCTCCTCGTCCAAACATGGTAGGTTGACAAAGCTCCTCCATTGTCCGAAGATCGGGCTGTGGAAGAACATTGTTGTTATTGTTGAGGTGCGGTGGATTATTGTTGTTGACACCTGCCATACTTAAATCTTCTCGAGTCTCGGGCTCTTGATAATTAGAAGATCTAGTACGCATACACCTACAAAGGCAAAAGAAAACAATACCAAACACAAAGAGAATATATATACACAATAAAAATAAAATCTTTTTGGATTTTTGAAATTTTTAATTTTTATGGTTTTTTAACAATTTTTAATTTTTATGGTTTTTTTTTGAAAATTTTTGTGCAAGAAAATAACGCTCACAAGTGAACGGATCCCAAAAAGCAACGCGTCTCTCACAGAAAACCGTTAATCTTTACGAAAGGATCCGGCAGCGGCGCCATTTGATACAAGGCTTTTGCTCGTATAAAAATTAAAGTTCGTTGTGGTCTGTCTCTTCGAATTGAAAAAGGAGTTATCTATGCGACTCAGTCGTTCTTTGGTGAAACAAAAGTTTTTGTCGTTGTAGTAATTAAAAAGTGCGAGAGTTTAAAGTAAAATGACGTTAATGTAAATCTAAGTCTAATTTTAAGTAAATGGCGAGTATTTAAAAGCGAGACGAAAATTAAAAGGCACTAAAATAAAATAACGCAAACTTAAATCTATCTAAGGCAAACTTAAAACGCAACTAAAACTTAAAACTAAGGCAAGGCTAAAATAAATCTAAGGCAATTAAACTTAAAGTGCAACTAAGTAAAAAGGCGGGAAAAGTAAAGCTTGAAAATTAAAAGCAGAAAATTAAAAACAGAAACTAGAAAGAACCTGAAAACAGCTCATCCGCAATAATCCTTCGTTCGGAATAAACATTCATCCGGAATGTCACCTTCGTTCGGAATGTTCTTCTTCACTTGGAATATTAACCAAAACCCTTGATCCAGAATAAATCCTTTATCCGGAATATGTCACTTATCCGTAATAAAGTCTTAACTCGGAATACTTGTCTTGATCCGGAATGTTGCTGATCCGGAATGTTATTCCGAATAAAACCCTTGATCCGGAATGTCTTAATATTCCAAATAAACTCCTTGATCCGGAATAATAAATTATTCCGGATGAACTTGCTGATCCGGAATAATATTTGATTCGGAATGAGAGGGTGATCCGGAATAGCACCTTGATCCGGAATGTTTGGTTGATCCGGAACTTTTGGTTGATCCAGAACTTTTGGTTGATCCGGAATAATTGATTATTCCGGATGAAGAACCTTGATGCGGAATAATAATTATTCTGAATGAACTCAATTGATCCGGAATGTCCAATATTCCGGATGAACACCCTTTGAAATCCTTCACACGGAATGACTGGCTTGATCCGGAACTTTTCCTGGGAAAGATCAGTAACAGAAACACACGAAGAACAAGGAGAACAAGAACACACGAATCTAAACAATTCTAAACAAAATCAACCACAAGATTAAATCAAACTAAACACAAAACATCTACTAATGATAATCAAACAATCCAAAACAACAAAACTAACAATAATGATCAAAATAATCAAAACCCACTTAAATCAATAAAAACTCAAAACATAAACATGAACATAAACACAAAAATCAAAGATTAAGAAAGGTAGATAGGAGATTAACAAGAAAAAGTAAAGATTGACAAAAATTAAATGGAAACTTACTTGAAATTAAATGTATCTAAGGTGCAAGACAAGGTATTTAAATGGACATGAAATTAAATGACAAGGTAATTAAAAGTGGAAGAAATAGTTTGTCAAGCTATCCAACAAAATGAAATGATTAACATCCTAATCTATTTATAGGGGAGGATTAGGGAGTGCTTAGGAAGCTTCCTCCCCTCATTCATCTTTTCTTAATTGCATGATCAAGTCCTTAACCCTTTAATCTTCTTAAATCTTGGACTTTAATGACTTTGTCTCGGGATTTCTTTAAACTCGTCTTGTAATTCTTCAATAAATTAGACTTGAGTTCTTCAGCTTTAAGTAAACTTCCGTCTTTTGACTTTTTCTTCGATAAATCTTCAGAATTGGTCTTGAACTTCCGTTCTTTTTGTACTCTTGACTTCTCGACTTCGTCTTTCGTCTTTTTCTTCGATAAAAGCCCGTGTTTTCTCCCTTTTTCACCTTTTCGTCCTAAATCACAACAAAAACACAAACCACGCATAATTCCGACATAAATGACATAAAATACACGTTTTGGCTCGGTTATTATTGTAATTAAGTGGTAAAAAGGATGGGTGTTTACACACCTATCAATAATTTGTATACCTGTTAAAACCAACGAGGAAAAAGAGAAAGAGTGACCTGGATGACAACTTATAAGATTATAAGCCTGGCTTATTGATTAAGCCAGCTTATTCCTTATAAGCTTGTAAAGAAAATGAATTTTTTTCTTTAAACTAAAAATCTTTCAAACCAATGGAACCAAACCGAAACTTGAAGCACTTCTTGACAAAAGATTATCAAAACAAGTAAACCAATTTTTAGTATCCACTTTCACTTCAATTCAAAACTGGTTTCAAGATTTATCAACTTTTCCCAAAAACTTCCAAAAAGGATTTTTTATGAAAACTTTCTTGTAAACTTAAGACTTTTTAAAACTCAACTAGTTTCTTAACAATGAACATAAGTAAACTTAATAAAACAGAAACTTGGAACTCAGATTGTGCAAAATATTAAGTTCTTCATTTTCATTACTAAAAATTAAAATCTTACAAAATCTGGAACAAAAATAAAAATAAAATACCTAATGCCTTATATAATGGCTACAGGAAAATACTAGAAGCAAAAGAAAAACCTAACCCTAATGCATACGAATTCCACAAATGCCCTTATGTTAGAATTTTCAAACTTGGTCAATGTTGCTGCTTGTGACTTGCCAGGAAGACATGTGATGTGCCAGCTGTATACTTTGATCTTGACCATCCAAATAAACGTATGGGAGAAGGGTTGATTCACAGCTGTTGATTTTCTGTCAAGGTTTTGTTTGGAGGTGCAGGGGGACACATGGGGGGACCAAGGATGTATGTAGACATGTTTTGGGTGTGGGAAAGGGTTAAGGGTTATGTTAATTAAAGTTCTGGATAAATTGAGAGATTAATTTTGGGTAATTTGTTTCTACCCAATTAGGGTTCATAGTGGTGGTTTTGGGTGTTTGATTAGCACAGGGAAAGTTTCCCACCCAAATAAATTAGAAAAGACGTGTTTACAAAAAAAAATTAATATATTAACTTGTGGTTAATGGGGTGACATGAGGATTTGGGTGTTGGTCTGGGTCGGTTTAAATGGGTGGGTTGTTGGTATGGGTATGGTGGGTTTGGGTTATGTATTTGGCATATATGCCCCCTAGACTTCCCAAAAACCTTCAAATCAAGTTTCATCAGCTTGTTTCTCCTTTACCTTTGTAACAAGTTTAGTAATCTTGTCAATTTGGGCACAAGCAATTTTGCAACTTTCGCATAAGGGCTTCTTTTGTAAGTTGACCAATTATCAAGGGCTGTTTTTGTAATTTCTTGAAACTTTAGGGACCATACTTGTATAGTTGACTTTTAGGAGGACTAAAAGTGACAAGTCTTCAAACTTTAAGGGTATTTCTACAAAATCAAAACTCGGGTCCGGTTCATTGTGCGGCTTCATTTCCCGTGTTTGTTTTTGCATTGATCTTGTGATCTTTTTGTCATTTTCTCGATATCCATACCTAAAACATACAACAAAAGAATACGAGCACATTTCATGGTATTTTATGATATAATTAAGCGTTTTAAGCCCGATTTGGACGATGAGACTATGTATAAAAGCAGTCTCATCAGACCGTACCTAGGAACTTCTCTACGAAGTTAATTAGAAGCTTGAGATTCCCCGTCATGTGCTTCATGCATCCGGAGTCCAGTATGAAAAGAATTATTTGTATCACCTGTAGAAGAGTTAGAACACGATGGAGCATTTGCTAAATTGGATACCATGTTAGTTGTGATTGCAGAATCATTAGTGTCTTTAGCAACATTTAAAGGCATACTAACACTCGTTGTCTCATTTTCTGTCCTAACTTTAGGCATCCATTTATATCCTGGAGGACATTGATTAGCAAACCACCATTTCCAAGACTTGCTAGCAGACTTATATAATTCCTTACTTCTGCTTCTAGGGTTCTTAGTGGTGGAGTCTGATGCAATACTTTGCTTAGTGGGGGTTTCACCAGAATGGTTCATTTTGCGTTTGGGTTTACTAGCACTAATAGGCATCGCAACTTGCTTCTTAGTTCTAGTATATACGCCTTTGACATTATTCATAACACACATAGAATGATTAGCATTAGCACATTTTCCACATTTGACACAAACAAATTTAACATTCAAAGCATTCACATCATTCAAAGCAATCAAATCGTCATTACACGCGATTACAAACTTTTTATTCTTAAAAACATTCAAATTCCTAGGGTGTTCTTCTACTTCCTTTATCTTCCCTTGACTCTTGTGTTTCCAAACCTTATCATTTAGTTGAGTGCGCTTATGCTGAGGCCGGCTAACACTAGCAGTGGAGACTACTCCTGTAGTAGAAGACACATGAGTATTAGTGTTTCTAAAAGTCTGAGGCGATTGACTAACTTTGTTTGTGGGTTTAATGGTCATTCTATACATCCCTGGTTTAATCACATTATTGTGCTTAACACTTGGTGCTTGAGTATTCCTTATGGGTTGATTCTATGGTAACGTTTCCTTTCCATCCATCTTGGGGGAAAACACAGGTTTTGCAAACGAGGAATTTGAGAAAGCAGATGGTTTTCCCAAGATAGAAGATCTATTCACTTTAGAGGCATTGGGTTGTCTAATAACAGGTTTCTTAACGCTAGGTTCCACAACTTTCCCACCCATCTTAGCAACGAGTTTCTTCAACTCTGCTATTGCTATCTCTTTTTCTTGTAACTGAGCTTTCAAATTCGAAATATCAAGACTTTTTTCGTTTAGTAATTGACATGACTCAGATAATTTTACTTCCAAAGGTGTATCATTTGAAAAGCTGCCAACTTTGTTTTGCAAAGCAAGTTCAAGTGAATGACAATGTTTTGAAGATAATCAAATATCTATGTTGAAGTAACGAAAACTCTTTTTGGTCAACTTTATTCGAAAGCTCAGTTTCAAGATGTTCACACTCTTTGACTTGATCAAGATATTTGCATGCAACATCAGAATATTCATCCATATCAGCACAAGATGTAACATAGACACACATAATATCGTTTGAGAGGCATTCTTGCAAGAGTAGATCATAGGCTATAGAAAACTCGTCTCTTTCAGGTTGATGATCGTCAATTTCTTTTTCAAGAGATTCTACATATTACAAATCGTCAAACATTTCTTGCTCTATTAACTTTTCAAATTCCAAAGCATGTTTCTTTGTTCTTTCCGCAAGAGGAATCAAAATAGTTATCACAAGAACAGTTATATCGTAAGGAATTTCTTTATCACCTTTCAAAAGTTCACGTTTTTTCCAGTCATCATCAACAAACTTTTTGAAATTTTCAATGTTACTCTTGAGAATACTAAGTGCTTGCTTGCTCTTGCTTATAGAAGCTTGATGTCGCAAGTACCCGATATATTTTGAAACATTAGTTTTCGTAGTGGCAAAAACTTGTCTCCATTTAATTCTTATTTGCGCACATTCGTAAAATATTTGCTCACGAGACTTCTGTTTTTGTGGTTTGAAAATTTCATAAAGACTATTTTCATAAGCATAATTATATGGTTTCACAAAGTCTTTATTCACTGGTGATCTACTCTCCTCTTCAAAACATAGTGACTCATCACTATCAGGCCTAACAAGAAGAAAATCAAGGTCGGTCCATTGGGACTCCTCAAGATAGAGTCGCGGGTTCTCGTGTTGAGCTTCCTCGAGGTACTTAGGACCAGCAAAACTAGCTTTACCCTTGAAAAACGAACGAGGTGCCAACATTCGCATGATTTGAATAGATTGATTTGTTTTATAAACAATTTTCTTATAAAAATCAATTTGAACTTCAAGTTCCACGACTTTGTCGATGTCTTTGGCTTTTTTAATTTTGAAAGATTTTTGCAAGTTAGCAACCTCTTCCGTCTTCGCAGTGACTAGTTTATTTTTATCCTCTTGAAGAAACCAATCTTTTGATTTAACTCATTCACTTTAGTAGTAGCAAGATACGTTTTGTGTCGTTTCGTTCTTAAAGAGGTGTTATAATTACGTTTCTCTTGTTCTAAAAGCTTAAGAGTTTTGTTGTATTTAGTTTCAAAAACATCCTTTACAGTAGTAACAACAGCCCCTTTGTACCTTGCAAGCTCTTTATCTTTTTGAATAAGCTCAGCTCTGCAGCTTGCAAGAAGCTCACTATATATTATGACTACAACTTTGCTTTCCTCAAAATTTTGAGTGAGCGTAGCGTTTGCCTTCTTTAATTGCTTTTGACTCTTTCTAGTTTCTTTGACATCTTTTTGTAAAGAAGCAATTAAATTAGCAAGCGCAATACGCTCCTCATCATCATCATACTCATTTGCATGTTGATCATCCTCGGACTCATTATTGCACATGTTTGATGAACCGGGTGTGGTATTGCTATCAACCGTTTCCATCATACATGTGTCGGTAATATCTTTGGGTAGCTCACAATGCTCATGAATATTACCAAACACATTATATTACTCTTCAGTGTGTACCTTATCGATTGGCTCGGTATCAAAGATAGGACCGTTGTCATCTTTAGTGACATTTAGAACTTCTTCAACCTTTGCCATGTACGAGTAATGTGCTTCAAGTTCTTGGTCGGAGGCTTCATCATCAGTGTCATCAAGCATTGCTCCTTC
The DNA here is from genome assembly GCA_025667525.1 of Glebionis coronaria. Taxonomy (NCBI): domain Eukaryota; kingdom Viridiplantae; phylum Streptophyta; class Magnoliopsida; order Asterales; family Asteraceae; genus Glebionis; species Glebionis coronaria. The sequence continues at coordinate 187,438,509 of CM046879.1, read as the reverse complement.
CTCAGCCGACATTTTAACCCCAGCTTCCATCTTCTTACAAAGCAACATCTTTTCCTTATGATAACCAGAATCTCTAACCCGTTTTGGCTTTCTGCATTCCTTTGCCATATGCCCATAACCTTGACAATTAAAGCACAATATACCACTTTGCTGAACCACTTGAGTTCCAACAGTTTCCCTATTTCCAGCAACAGTAGCAATCCTCTGAGTATCATACTTAGTAGTTTGTCGATCATACCTTGTAGAACCCTCAACATGAGTTGGATTACGTCGATCATACCTAGGAGGACTTTCATCACGTTGACGTATGTCATACCTTCGAGGACTCTCAACATATTGGTTTCTTGTGTTAGATGATGTTCGAAGATTGTTGTTGGTGGGTTTGAATATTTTCTTGTAGTTCTTCATAATGAAAGCAATTTTTTGTTTCATCTCCCTATCCTTCTGAGCTAGTTCTTCATCACTGTCCTCTTCAGATGATGGCTCAGATGATGGTGATGGTGCTCTTGGTTCTATGTCTCGTGATCTTGTGGGAGCTGAATAGTTAGATGAAGTGGAGTATCTTGGTGAAGAGGATGTAGTGGAGTATCTTGGTGAGGAGGATGTAGTGGAGTATGACTTTGGAGCACGAGAGCGATGATTTTGGACGTGTTGAGTGGTAGACACCAAAGCAAGTGGATTAGCAGTCTTTGATATCCTTTCAGCTAGAAGTTCATTCGCCTCATTCTGAAATTGTTTCAAAATGTCAAAGAGCGTGTGATAGTTGACCTCGTCTAACTTACTTTGTTGTTTCACCAAAGTTACAAACCGTGTCTACTCTGGTTGACGTTGCTGTAGAAATTGCACATTGACTTGCATGGTGGAGACTTGCAAATTATTTCTTGTCATGTCATTCATCATCTTGTAGAACCTTGTGTAATATTAATCAATTGATTCCCCGTCCAATGAAGTAAACTTGCCAAAGTTTCAGAACAAGTTAGTTTTGACATATTGCTTGTTAAGTGATTCTCCTTGTTGCAAGCGTTCAATGGCAAACTACATTTCTTTTGCAGTAGAGCACGCATCAACCGTTGAGTAAATATCATCCCCAATCCCACTGAGAATCAAATAGATTGCTTCTTTCTCTGCATCAATCCAAGCACGTTTCTTTTTCGAAGTGTTCTCATATGTTTCCTCAATTTTTTCTCGTCAGAACCGGTCGGTTGCTGGAATTGTAGGAATGGTTATTGTAGTGAGAGTATAGGGTCCTTCTTTGATGCAACGTCAGAGAATATCAACATTTGGTTTAGTATCAAGCATTGGTGGTCTCTCTTTGTTACTCGCTACCATGATGTTGTTGTTTGTCACACGATACTCTTGAGTAGAATCCATTTCGAGATACTTTGAAATTTAGAAGTGAATACGGATCTTAAGTAGATGTGTTGTGATTGTTGTTGTGAGAAAAGATGTTAAAATCCCCCGAAAAAATGTTCCTGATTAATCAAAAATTCCAAGACAAACAAAAAACACACGATCGAAATATTTTAAGTGCAAAAATGTGAACTTCGGAATATGTTATTCCTTGTGGACTTCGCAATATGTAGCAACTTCGGAATCTAACAAGCCTTGGGAACTTCAGTATAATTCTCAAAAAGTACTTCGGAAAAAATGCACAAACGTACTTCGGAATAACTGAGATCTTCGGAATATGAGTACTTCGGAATATGAGTTCTTCAGAATAATGATAACTTCGGAATATGAGTTACTTTGGAATAAAGTTACTTCGCAATAAAGAGTTACTTCGGAATGTTACTTTGGAATGTTAAGCACTTCGGAATCATTTAACTTCTGAATAACATGCACTTCGGAATACACTTGCACTTTAGAATAAAGAACTTCGCAATTCTTGATGACTTCGGAATCTCCAAGAAATGATCTTCGTAATCTAAGTAACTTCGGAATATCCCACTTCGGAATTACCCACTTCTGAATTACTTACTTCTGAATTACAACCAATATGAACTTCGCAATAACAGACCAAAGTTACTTCGGAATTAGAATGCACTTCGCAATAATCCAAACAATCTTCAATTTGGAATCAAGTGAATAAAATTTACTTCGGAAAAATGTAGTTGGTAACTTCGGAATACTGGAGCTATATTGACTTCGGAATAAACCAAATGGCCAAGTAACTTCACAATTAATTTGAGGAACCACTTCGGAAAATAGAAACCCTAGTGGATACTTCAGAATAAACCAAATATTCCGAAAATAAGCAATCTGTTGGCCACTTTCCGTGTTCTTCATATCAAGTAAACCCAATTCGTGATTTTAAACCAAAAATTGATCCAAACACCAAAAATCTTTGCGTTTTTAACCACAAAACATAAACCAAAATCCCTACCACTACTATGTAGGAGATTTATATAAAGATATAGAGCCCGAAAACACATAAATTTTTTTGACCCGAGATGATTTAGAAGTAAAAATCACACAAATCAAATTATTAACCAACAACCAATCACTAATCTACCCCGTGGCGATTGATACCAATTGTTGTAACCATATTAATTTACTTCACCATGATAGATTTATTGAAATAAAGAAGAAAAGAGATGATTTCTAGAGAGAAAAAGTAGAGAGAGAGATGATTAACTATGTGATATTAGATTAAGAAAAATGAAATCACCAACCCTCCTAACATGCTAGGAGGGTGCTTATATAGTCCACCCACATGCGGACTATTTATTGGACTATATTTGTTTTTGGGTCGGGCTTGCATAAATGCTTAGTACCTTGAAAGAGGCCTTTTAAGCTAGCCAGCAAGCCCGTAATGTCACGACTATTTTAACTGACCATTACAACATTCTAATAAATGGTACAATATAAACCTATGACTGAAGATTCTTGTTTGACTCAACATTTTGAGGCTAACAATCAGTTTCTCACTTGTATCCATTGGTGTACTCACTAGAGTATAATCAAAGTGATTGAATTTCTTCAGGAACTTCTCAATATAATGAGACTGAGAAATCAAAATACCATCACTTTCATGTTTAATCCTTATGCCAAGGATAACATCAGCCTTCTCCATGCCTTTATAGAGAACCTTGATGACAAAAACTCTTTGGTTAAATCAACTTGAACTTGGTCAGTACCAAAGATTAACCTGTCATCAACATATAGGCAAATGATGACTCCTTTACCAGATTCATCAAATTTTCTATATACACATTTGTCAGCTTGGTTAAGTAAATAACTATTATACAAAACCACTTCATCAAACTTTTGATGCCATTGCTTAGGTGCCTGTTTAAGTCCATATAAGGAATTAATCAGTTTACACACCTTACCTTCATGACCAGGCATTATGAAACCTTGAGGTTGGTTCATATAAACCTCCTCATCCAGATCACCATTCAAGAATGCTTTCTTCACATCCATCTGATGGATAATCAGATTGTGCATACTTGCCAAGGCAATCAACATTCTTATGGTAATTATGCGTGCTACAGGAGCATAAGTATGAAAGTAGTCTATCCCTGACTTTTGCGTAAAGATTTGAATGACAAACCTTGCCTTGAACTTTTCAATAATTCCATCTACCTTCATCTTTCTTTTGAATATCCATTTGCATCCAAGTGGATTGCAACATGGAGGTAGATCAACCAACACCCAGGTGTTGTTTCCCATGATGGAGTCCATCTCATCATTGATTGCTTCTTTCTAGAAAGCAACATCTTGGGACTTCATTGCTTCATCAAATGTTTTGGGATCATCCTCAACATTAAAGCAATAGGAGTATTGATAAGAGACCTCATCCCTTGTCCCTTCAACTAAGTATAGTTGAAACTCAGGCCCAAAATTCTTTGGAGTCCTTTTCCTTTTTTTCTTCTAAGCTTAGGCTCAGGTTGCTGAACCACAACCTCATCAGTGACCCTTTCAGGTTCCACTAAAGCACCAATGTCCTCAGCTCCAGTAGGAGTCCTAAGGCTTGGCCTAGGGACTGATAAGAACCTAGTATCATTAAAGTTAGCATCCCTTGATTCAATGATTGAGTTTGTTGAAATTGAATCATTAGGTTCAATAAGATAGAACCTATAAGCCTTGGAATGCTCAGCATATCCAACAAAGATGCATTCAATGCCTCTTTCACCCAAGGTTTTCATCTTTGGATCAAGGAGTCTTACAACAGCCCTACAACCCCAAACTTTGAGGTAGTTTAAGTTTGGTTTCCTTTTAGTCCATATTTCATAAGGGGTAATCCTGTTCCTTTTATTAGGAACCTTATTTAATAAATAGCAAGCTGTTAACATAGCTTCTCCCCAAAACCCTTGACTCAGTCTTGAGTAGGACAACATGGAATTAACCATCTCTTTTAGTACTCTATTTTTCCTTTCTAATATACCATTTTGTTGTGAGGTATAAGGGTAGTTATTTCATGGATTATTCCAACACACTGAAAGTACAAAGCATCCATGTACTCACCTCCCCTATCAGTACTAAATCTTCTGATTTAGACTCCTTGTTGTAATTCAACTTCAGTCTTAAATACTTTAAATATATCTAATGCTTCATCCTTATTATACGACAAATAAACCTAACAAAACCTTGAAGCATCATCAATAAATTTTACCAAGTATTTCTTATTCCCTAATGAGGGAGTAGCATACAAATCACATAGATCACTATGGATTAGCTCCAAGACTTTAGTTTCTCGTTTTACATCCTAAAATGGTTTCTTAGTAATTTTATTTAGTATGCAAGTTTGACACTTTTCATTGTCTACGTCAAAACTTGTGATTAACCCATCCTTAGACATATCTTGCATCCTTTTATAGTGGATATGGCCTAGCCTAGCATGCCAAAGTGATGAATCATTCAGTTTAGTGGTGGTCATTAGGACATAATCAACATGCATATTAGAATCTATATTAAGCCTAAACATTTGATTACACAAATAGCCAAAACCAATAAACACACCATGTTTAGATAAAATTAATTTATTCGATTCAATAACTTTTTTTATAACCACAATTATTTAAAGCACTACTAGAAACCAAGTTCTTCCTAATATTAGGAACATATAAAACATTAAACAAAGAAACAATCTTTCTAGAACTAAACTTAAGATCTACACAACCACGTCCATGCACTAGGGCTGTTGACTCATTTCCCATGTGAAGAATAGATCCATCCTTCATTGACTCATACGTCTTGAACCAGCATCTATATTTACACACATGAACAGTTGCTCCAGAGTTAACCCACCATGCAACATCATCATCCTACACAAAATAAGCTTCACATACATATGTAACATGATAAATCTAGAGAGATTCACTAAACATATTATGACCTTTTGTACCTGATCCATTGGCTTTACTGCCAATACCAACACATTTGTAATCCCTTTTTAAGTGTCTAGGTTTTCCACAGTTCCAACAAGCCATTGATGACTTTTTATTAGGATTAGCTTTTGTGTTATCTTGATGCTTACGTTTGCCCTTGTTGTCATTGTACCTGGAGGAGTTATTATGCTCCACCATATTGACAATTGATGAACCAGCAATATTGTTTCTCTTTGGCTTGTTATTATCATGCACCCTGAGGGATTCCTCAATGCACATATGACTACCCAACTCAACAAGAGTTAACTCCTCCTTTTTATGTTTCAAGGCGTGCTTGAAATCTTTCCAAGAAGGAGGCAGTTTATCAATGACACACAAGACCTGAATGGTCTCATCCATGTTCATTTTGTGTTGTGTAAATCTACCAAGTATTCCAAGAAGTTCATTGTATTGTTCTATGACTGGTCTTGAATCAGTCATTTTGTAATTTGTGAAATCACTCACAAGGAACTTCTTAGTTGATGCATCCTCAGCCATATATTTGGCTTCCAAGGAATCCCATAGTTCTTTACCAGATTCAAAATTTTGGTAAATATCAAACAAGGAATCAGACATACCATTGAGAATAATGTCGCGACACACATAGTCATCATTCTCTCATTTGCTCCTTTTCCTTATCTCCTCCAAGGTAGCATCATCACCACTATCAGGAATGGGACAGGTCAGCACGTATGCCACGCTCATGGTAGAAAGAAGAAAGTGCATCTTCTTTTGCCATCTCCTAAAATCAACCACTTCAAACTTTTCCAGTTTGGAGAAGTTAGCCAGCATATGCTTCATTGTCGCCGCCATTGATTATCACAAAATAATCATCTTTGATTGTTGGGATTTATTTTGTTCCAACAGAGTAAAAATAATCAACAGCCTAACTACGTACCAATGAATGGTTACCGGATATCACTTGAACTCGTGTAATCACTTTCCAAAGAAGATTATTTGACCCTATGCCTAGGTTAACACGAATAACTCCTTGGGATAAAAGCAAGTGTTTGTTCTTGTTTTAGGCACAAATCAAGAACCCTGCGCGTTTATGTGTTTATGTTTTTGTATTTTTAATCATGAATATATGATCACTATTTATAGTGATCACATTCCTAAGAATGTAACTCATGGTCAAAGGAATAATGAGTATTAATCGGCCAATTAATCTCAGTATTTCCCACATGACTACATAGTGGTTACATCACCAGAATAATGGTCATTAAGTCAATCTTAAATCCCTTATGAAACAGTCAAAGAGGTTAAAAAGATAACCCACCCACTGATGACTTAGCCGCTGACAAGTCATAACCTAGCCGCTGACAAGGCACACCCTAACCGCTGACAAGGCAAAGCCCAACCGCTGACAAGGCAAGGCCTTGCCGCTGACACAGGCATCATCAGCAAAACTACTATATTGACTCCAGGGTGGTTAGGTGTTGATGCAGAAGTTGGATGGACCGAGCTTGACCCAAATTAGGCTTAATTTGGGGTCTTGTCGACTCTGGCTCTTGCACCAAGTGAAACTTGTTTTGGGGACCCTACGCACTAAACAGACACCGTTAGGCTTACCGTGGGTTTGTGACCCACGATTAGACTCCGGCGTGAGAGTAAGTAATCATTTGAGTATATTAGTGTTTAGGGTATTGTGTGTATCATACCTTTGTGGAACCGAATGGGTTCCTTTTATACTCGAGAGAGTCCAGGCTGGGCTCCCTATTCTTGCGGCCTAAGGAAGAGATAATGACTCGAAATAGCTTGATCTTCATTATCTAACTAAGGCAAGTGTATATCCCTTTTCCTTAGGCGAATATAACTATAATATCAGTTATATTCTGTCTGATCCTGTCGCGCTGCGACGAAGACTTGGGTAAGTAATCAGCCTCTTGTGCGATAGCGGCTTACCGGGCCTTATGGGCTGCACGCGCACATCGCACAAGTACTCAATCCATTCCTAATGGATGCGGGTAGTACCCGTGAGTCGGACTATCCAGTCCGACTAGGGACTATACGTCATCATGTCCCCCCAGTCTAGTGGTCGTAGGTCCAATGCGCAGCTACTAGACTATAATCAAACCAAAACAGTCGCATATTCCAAGCATAAACATAGATTTTAAATATTCCCACCAAGAATACATACATCCCCCTTTTAACTAACCTCCTTGGTAGCTAGGAACAGCGCTTGCCACGTCATAGTTACCCTTTCATCTTCCACCGTTAGATCTGGCAAGTGGGGAACACGTGGCACACATCTGACCATGAACAGTAAAACCAGGAAGCCTATATAAACCGATCACGTCTCCTTTTGACTGCTTACCATCTACAAAACCTTCAAATCACCATTAACGCCTCTATCATTTACCATCATCACCAGATCTCTTATTAAGGTAATCCGCGCGACCACTGTTTTGTACACACAACGCCATGGTGAAAAAACTAACCGACATTACGTCAATCTTGACCATAGATCAGCTAGATCAATTTACCTCTGCGTTCTACATACCCGACTACATGCACCCAGAAGTTCCTAACCCGCAAAATAATATAAGTCAGTTCCCCGCAGGGAAGATAGGGTTGTACACCCGTTACTTTGATTACGCAAACCAGCGTATCTATGTCGTGCTTCCTCCTGAGCGTGCTAATACACTATGCGACCCACGTCTCCCAACTACATTTCATAAGGGCAACAAAAATTTCGAATTTTGAAATAAACTACCGCACCCTAGACATAGAACCCACAGTAGATCTCTTCCGCGTCTTCTACCAACAGCAATTAGCTAATGGCTGGGTATCCTTCGCTAAGCGAAAGGGCGGTATGCAATGTTTCTATAGAAAGATAGATTCCTTAAGGAATTGGACCGACAGATTCTTCTGGATCGATGACGCTGGCTTCCCCTTCCACTTTCCCTTCTTGACCCCTGACACTATGAGGAAGGACCCCCTACCTGGCCCCAAATCCTACAACACTGCAGATGCAGAAACCTTGATCAACAACCGCATTCCCGTGCAATCCTATCCAGAGAGTGTTTTAGTCACTCTTGGCCTATGTCGCGCAGTCATCTGTAGCGAGCACATGGTACCAACTTTCCACAGAGAGAGTGGTCAGGGTTAGTGGTCCTTCCCGCCTTCATCATAACATTGTGTAAGTACCATCGCATATCAAAAGACTAAAATATGTTTTCCTGTTTTCTGTTTGCCTCCTTTCGCAGTTATAGACGTTCTTGACCTTGTCTGTGGTGCCTTCCCCGAAGATTTGTTGGTTCTCGCCCTCAGCAGGAAAATGAAGAGTCACTCTGTGACCGTGCGCAGAAAAATACCATGGACCTAGAGATTGGGGAGCCATCTGCCGCCCAAGAGAGTGAAGACACAGGTGCAGACCAACCACGCCCCCTCCACCAGTTCAACAATCGGAACAGCAGCCCCCATACAACAACAACCACCACCCTTTCTCAGCTCCTCGCTGTCTTCAGACAACTATACCGGGGACGCCGAAAAAGCCGCGGCTGGTTTTGAGGAAAAGGACATTACTTCTTTAGGGAAAAGACACAGAATCCCCCCATCATCTCCACACAAATCCGCTCGTCTCGGGGCTGGTCCCTCCTAGACAGGGGTGTGCACAACTAAGGAAGAGTTCGAGAAGAACCCACAAAGACCCCTCCACGCACTCCTCCCGCCACCATCAACCTAAGGTAACCATCCTCGTACATATAATGGCGTGAACTATACATTCTTCGTGGCATCCCCATGTCATTATTTTTTATGTACCCGCCTAACCATTATTCTTATGCAGTAGTGACGAACAGGAAAAATCCGTTGCAAAGGCGAAGACCACACCCTCCCCCCCACAAGGAGACCTCATCAACGGGAGGAAGCGTGTTCGCACAAGATCCTACCTGTGCCCCTGACTGGGAGCTTCCTGCATCCTCTGACCTAACAAGTGCGTTTGAATGTGCAAGCTTTTTAGACAACATCGTGCCCCCAGGCCGAGAGGAAGTGCTAGAAGGGATGAGCGATGCCGTCCTGGCCGATGAGGCAAGTTATCTGGCAGCGCAACATGTTACATTAACATCGCACCTCAAGAAGAGATACCTGGGGCTGTCTGCCAATCTTCACACTACGGAGAAAAAACTAAGGCAGGTCACTGAATAGAAATCCTCCGCTCTCGGCGACATACAAGAAAAAAATAGACCAAGAGGCCGAGAGAGGAAGAAAAGATGCCGCCTTCCTCCATTCTTTAACAGAATAAAGGAACAGGCTATCCACCGCTCTTGATGAAGAGCGCGCCCAACTCCACCAGATAAAGGCCTCCAACCTAGTTGCTATGGCGGCCTTTGAGGAGGGAAAGAATAGGTTCGTTTTTTATGTTGACGCGCTGCGTGCTAAGGTAAAGGAAGATGTAAACGATCTCAGTTGTCAACTAAAGAGGCTGAGCATCAAACTGGATGAGGAACTGTAACCCCGCCTAATGAAAGAGATAGCCGAGAAGCGGTGGCTAGTGCGCCATGGTCTGCGCCTAGCCGCAATGGGTGCTTTGGAAGACACCACCCTACGAACCTCCTTTTCCAAGTCTGTCATAGCCGCAATCAATGAGGGTACTTCAAGAGGGTTGGTGACAGCGCACAAGGAAAAGTTACTGAACAAAGAACTATCTGAGGTGTCTTTTTATGATCCAAAGGCTGATGCCAAGCTTACCACCGCCTTGAAAGAAATGAGCATATGTCCGCTGCCCTGTTTTGGCCTGGAGGACAAGGATCATGAAGTCCCTTTTGAAGTTGTAATGGAGCGTCTCACCTTAGCACGCCACAAGGCAGAGGGTGTAGAAGCGCTACCGGACATTCACTTAAAACCATCGTTGGAGCAACTAACCATACCAATTTTTGCCTATCCCAAGGAAACTCTTGATCCCATCAAGATTGAGAAGGAAGTTCCATTGTCCGAGGTCCTTGCAGGGCACGAGAGCCGCGCTGCTACCAAGAAAGCCCTGTTGAACATAGAAGCGGCACCCTCCGTTGGTGCAGCCCATCTTGCTCCTTCTATCCTTATGTTGTCATTGCCACTGCTGGAGAGGGATTCACGCCTGCTGGACTGGATGGAAAAAAGTCTGAAGGATCACCGCACTACTGCTTACTGCCCACCTTTGCTAAAACTGAAGAGATCCTCCTCCGAGACCCATTTTCTCTCCAATCGTCTTAGGGATTTGTAAATATTTTGTACTTGTTATCCACGAATGTTTGCCTTTGTAATAACCAATATCCCTTTTTTGTTATGAAAAGTATATGTAATGTTTATAGCGCAATTTCGAATAATAAGTTAATGTAAACTTATAAATGGTCCATATGGGTTTGAGAAGCTCATTACGTGCGGTGTACCGCTACTACCATAAGGACGGTCAGGTGAGGCTGACCAATTGTTAGGTGCGCACAAGTGTGTCTTAACAGTCTCGGAGTTTACTGGCTGCATAACTTTCTACGACGTCATTAATAGCAAGGGGCCTAACAAGGATACACGATCCATGGTCGAAGGGGTTGTATCCCACTTACTCGACGAGTCTAATTAGTAGGGTAGGCTCATTCCTTTTATTTCTCCTGGAAACATTGTGCATGAGTGCACCGGTAGGCAATATATAATAAGAAAAAAGTATGTGTGACATAAAGAATTTTTCAGAATGCGTCGTGGAACTAGCTAGGACCACGACTATTTTATTAACACTTGCAACATTTTTAAATACATAAAATAAAAGGAAAAACAATACATTCACTTAAGAAGTTCGCCATCAGAGGTAGCACTTCTTTAGATGACATATGTTCCAAGGTCTTTGTAGGTCACGACCATCCATATCGCGTAGCTGGTACGCGTAATTTCCTAGTGCATCTGTCACTATGTAGGGTCCCTCCCATTTTGGTCCAAGTTTTCATGTATTCTCAGCGCGACTGGCCGCGTTGAGCGATACACAAAATCACCTGGTGTGAAGGAGGTCTTGCGCACCCTAGCAATATAGTAGCCTTTCATCTTTGCTTTTGACTTAGCTTCGCGGATTTCTGCTAACTCTCGTCGCTCCTCGATTATGTCTAGGTGCAATCGCAACTCATCGTCGTTAGTAACAATGTCTACCTCCGCTGTGCGGAGTGTTTGCAATCCGATCTCAACTGGATTGACTGCCTCTGTACCATATGTTAGGGCGAAAGGGGTATCACCTGTGACTGTCTTGATCATCGTGCGATGTGCCCACAAAACATGCGACAACTCATCGACCCACTTCTTATTATGCTCCCTTACTCGTGCTTTTATGCCATCCCCCAAACTCTTGTTTGCTCTTTCCACAGGTCCATTTGTTTGTGGGTGGGCGATAGATGCGAACCGTTGATGTATCCCGTTCTTCGTGCACCAATCCTTGAATGGGTTCTCTGCGAACTGCTTTCCATGATCAGAGACTATTTCACCGGGCAGTCCGAAATGACATACTATGTTATCCCATACGAACCTTTTCACCTGATTCCCCGTTATCGTTGCGACTACCTTTGCCTCAATCCATCTTGTGAAGTAATCCATCGCGACTATGAGGAACATAACTCCCCCCGCGGCTACAGGAAAGGGTCCCGCAATATCGATTCCCTATTTGAAGAATGGCCAAGGGAAGGTGATCGGCGTGAGCTCCTCTTGAGGCTGCCTAGGTACTGATCTGTGCACCTGACAGTCATTGCATTTATTAATGAGTGTTCGCGCGTCTGTATGCATAGTTGGCCAGTACTACCCGCTGCGCAACGCTGTTTCCACCATAGACCTTGGTCCTGCGTGCATTCCGCATGACCCCTCGTGGATTTCGCTAATGATGTACTGCGACTGGCGTGGCCCTATGCATCTTAACCATGGCTGGAGAAATGATCGCTTGTAAAGGACCCCATCTCTGACTTCAAATTGCCGCGAACGTCTTCGCACTCGCCGTGACTCATTTTCGTCATGCGGGAGTGAATCATTCGTCAAATAATCCATAATCAGCGTCATCCATGTAGGGCCTTCTTCCTCTACGACCGATGTGACCTCTTGCTCCTTGATTGACTTGTCCTTGAGAATTTCCACCAGGACTTGTTTTGATAAGTGCGCAAAACTGGTGGACGCTATGTTGCTAAGTGCGTCTGCTTTCTTGTTCTCCCCCTAGGTACTTGGCGTATCTGGAACCTATTGAACCCCTCAATCAGTGCTTTGGATTTTTGTAAGTACTACACCATATTATCTTTTTTTGCTTCATAACCGCCAAGTATATGGTTTGCTACTAGTCGAGAATCTACATTTGCTTCGATATTGCGCACGCCCATTCTTGCTGCAATTCTTAGCCCTGCTATCAGCGCCTCGTACTCTGCCTCATTATTTGTGGCTGTGAATTCAAAACATAACGCGTATGTGAACTCCATTCCTTTTAGATTGGTGAGTATGAGTCCCGCGCCTGATCCATCAGTGCAAGATGACCCATCTGTGAAAAAAGATCCATGGGGCTTGGTCTTCTTCCTTTTGATCTAGCCCCTGAGCACCTTCTTCTGGTTTTTCAATGTTAAAATCCTCCAGAATTTGTCCCTTCACGGCATTACGCGGTCTGTAGGTAATATTGTGTTCCCCTAGTAGAACACTCCACTTTTGGAACCTGCCTGTGACATCTGGTTTTGAGATCACCTGCTTTATGGGTTGATCCGTTATCACCGCTATTGGGTGCGCTTGGAAATATCTGTGCAACCTCTTTCCTACAAACACTAGCGCGAGCAATAATTTCTCCATTGGGGTATAATTTAGCTCCGAGCTCTGTAACGCTCTACTTATGAAGTACACTGGTGTTTGCACATTTTCCCTGTCCGTCATTAGCACTTCGTTGATTGCTCCATGTGTTGCGGACAAATATATTATCAGCTCTTCTTTAGGTCGTGGCGCGACTAACATAGGGAGTGAAGCTAAATGCGCTTTTATTTCCTCGAAGTCCTTTTCTGCTTCCTTCGTCCAATTGAAGTCCCCTTTCTTAATGCACTTTTTAAGCGTTTTAAATAAGGGGAGCGACTTCTCTGCTGATTTAGACTGGAACCTGTTCAGTCCTACAAGCTTCCCATTTAGCGACTGCACTTCCTTTTTCGTTTTTGGGCACTGGAGTTGAATGACCACGTCTGTTTTTTCCGGACAGGGTTTGATTCCATTGGGGTCAATCATGTATCCTAGGAACATGCCTTTTGTCTCCCCAAAAATGCACTTCTTTGGATTTAACTTCATGTTTATCCTTCTGAGTGTAGAGAATGTTTCCTCTATATCCCTAATAAGCTCGCTCTCCGTATGACTTTTTATTACCAAATCATCGACATACACCTCCAAATTTTGCCCTATTTGGTCTTCAAATGCCTTGTCAACCAGTCGTTGATACGTGGCCCCTGCATTCTTTAGTCCAAACGGCATTTGTGTGTAACAGTACACACCCTGGCTGGTATGGAATGCCGTCTTTTCCTCATATTCTTCTGCCATTTGTATCTGATGGTATCCCTTGTATGCGTCCAGGAAACATTTGAAGGGGTATACGCACAACGATTCCACCTTCCAATCTATTTCTGGGAGTAGGTAGCAATCATGGGGACAAGCTTTATTTAGGTCTGTGAAATCAATGCACATGCGCTAGCTGCCATCATGTTTCTTTACCATTACCGGGTTAGCGAGCCATTCGTGATAGTAAACTTTCCTCATGATTCCTGCGTCCACCAGTTTTTTTACATCGTCCAGTATTACCTTGTTGCGCTCTAGGGCCTGTCCTCTTTTCTTTTGCCTAACCTGAGGGTATCCTTCGTGGATTTGAAGCTTGTGTTCGGCTATCGACCTTGGTACCCCTGTCATATCTTTGGGTTACCATGCGAAGATCTCTAGATTATCCTTCAAATAATGTCCCTCTGATCGTTATCTCCTGATCCGGGTACTGCGGATGCACTGCTACCTTTAAGTTTGGTGGTGATTTCACCTTTGGTTCCATCATGATCCTAGGCGGTTCTGTGATCGCGTTGCATTCGGGGGGTGTTACTGTCGCGTTGAAGATCGTTAAGACCCCTCCATCCACTGGGAATTTCATCATACCGTGAGTCGTAGAAGGTACCGCTCGCATTGCTAGTATAGTTGGTCGCCCTATGACCCGTTATATTGTGATGGCGACCGTATGATCAAGAAATTCATTGGGAATCTCGCCGAGTGCTCATCATTCCCCACTCTTACTGCTAACCTCAGTTGGCCCAAGGGCCATACCGCTTCTTCGCTGAGTCCAATGAGCGGGGAAGTCGCAGGCATCATTTGGCTCTTTATTTTTGCGCTAAGCTTTAGAAAGCAGTGCTCGTACATTATTTCTGCTGATGAACCTCCATCCACATACATGCGATGTATGTTGTGCTGACCAATGCTTATTTCTATAACTAGCGGGCCGTCTGTGATGTTCCTTGCATTGAGTGGGGGGAAGGAAATGTCTTTTCCCTTCGAGAATTTTTGGCTTACCTTCTGTCTTGTCCTTCGTTTCCATAATTCCACCATATAAATATTCGCGCTAGCGGCCTTTTGTCTATCATCCTTCGTGGTTTCCTTGACAAGGTGTTTTAGCTCGCCTTTCTTTACCCTATTCTCGATGTATTTTTGCAGCTGAATACATTCGTTCGTAGCGTGCCCCCTCTCATCGTGGTATTCACAGTATCTATTATTGGCGCATTTTTCGACCGTGGTGGTCATTGGCGATGGCCTTGGGAAACTCTCACCTTCTGATACGAGGATTTCTCTTGGGGTTAACTTAAGGAGGGTAAACCTAGAGTTAGAAGTTCGCCCCTCTCTTCTTCTTCCTACGTAATCAAGGCCTAGAGATCTACCTTGCTTGTTGGGCCCTTTACTGGGTATGCGGATAGATATGTGATCATAAGTGCTTCGTGTTATTTCTGAAGCAACCGATTCTCCTTTTATAAAAGACCTTACCCGCCTTAGCACTCCATCGAAGGTTTCGGGCGTTCTTTCATTAAGCTTTTTTATTAGATCGCTGTTTCGTATACCCGCCATAAAGCAGGATACTTTCAAAATTTCTGGCCAGTCTTTTATTTGAAGACACTCGCTCTTGAAACGCTCCAGAAAGTCTTCCAGGTATTCGCCCTGGTTCTGCTTTACCCTGGCGAGAGATACAGCACTCCTATCATGTCTTTTCTATTGCACATAATTTCTTTTGAACGCTTTTCGCAACACTTCATACCCGTTAATTATTCGTGGTGGAAGCCTACCGAAGCACGTCCACGCGTTCCCTATGAGTGTAGAGTTAAACATATTACACCATACGGGTTCTGACCACTGTTCAATACATGCATGGGATTCAAAGACTTTCAAGTGGTACTCTGGATCCGTCGTGCCATCATAAGTTTTCACGTTTGATGGCATGCGACGCTTTCTGGTGTCTCTATAATGTTGTATGCGCCTCGTAAAAGTGTTTTTCCTGGCTATTCTCCAAGGTTGTGAGAAGATTTGGTCATCCGAGGAATAATTTGCGCGTATATGTTTTTTTGGCGGATTGTCACTTGATCCTGATAGATTGCCTTCTGAGGATGAAGCATGCTTCGCGCGCTTTGCTTCCTCTACCATCTTTTCATGTTTAGCGACCAAAGGGATGAGTGCTTGTAGGTTATTAGCTACGTACTCCTCCATCATGCGTGCCTTTGTAGCAACGACTTCCCCTCCCTCCTATTGGGGCGTCTTTCTTTTTTGCTTATTGGGAGGAGGCTGAGTTGACTCTTGTTTGATGCCTTTTTCCCCCGTGGCGAGTAGGGGAGTTGAGAACAGTCCTCCTGTTCTTATAATTGGGGGATTGTTCACATCCCGAGTGTTTGCCTCACTGGCAGATCTAGGGGTAGCATTTACTGATGTGATACGGCCATCTACCGTCGAGGATCCTTGGCGGCCTTCATTTTTACCGCTTCTCGTCATGAATTAGAGCTTAGTGTGGGTCCCACGGATGGCGCCAACTTGTAGATGCAAAAGTTGGATGGACCGAGCTTGACCCAAATTAGGCTTAATTTGGGGTCTTGTGGACTCCGACTCTTGCACCAAGTGAAACTTGTTTTGGGGACCCTACACACTAAACAGACACCGTTAGGCTTACCGTGGGTTTGTGACCCACGATTAGACTCCAGCGTGAGAGTAAGTAATCGATTTGAGTATATTAGTGTTTAGGGTATTGTGTGTATCGTACCTTTGTGGAACCGAAGGGGTTCCTTTTATACTC
The DNA here is from genome assembly GCA_025667525.1 of Glebionis coronaria. Classification (NCBI taxonomy): domain Eukaryota; kingdom Viridiplantae; phylum Streptophyta; class Magnoliopsida; order Asterales; family Asteraceae; genus Glebionis; species Glebionis coronaria. The sequence continues at coordinate 187,421,886 of CM046879.1, read as the reverse complement.
GAGAGAGTCTAGGCTGGGTTCCCTATTCTTGCGGCCTAAGGAAGAGATAATGACTCGAAATAGCTTGATCTTCATTATCTAACTAAGGCAAGTGTATATCCCTTTTCTTTAGGCGAATATAACTATACTATAAGTTATATTCTGTCTGATCCTGTCGCGCTGCGACGAAGACTTGGCTATGTAATCAGCCTCTTGTGCGACAGCGGCTTACCGGGCCTTATGGGCTGCGGCGCACATCGCACAAGTACTCAATCCATTCCTGATGGATGCGGGTAGTACCCGTGAGTCCGACTATCCAGACCGACTAGGGACTATACGTCATCATTAGGGACTTAATGGGTGTACACTCCGTACCTCTAAACCCATTTACAAGTATGACCATATCCCACAATTATACTAAATTTCCAACATTACATTGCCAAAAGAACGTTTTGCATTGTAAACATGTTTCATCCCTTCTGAATGCCTTAAGTTTCCAGATCTCACTCAGTAACTTAATTAAGTCGTCTAATCTGAGTAAAGTAAAACCATCATACGAATTCTCATTCTACGAAAGGTTTTCTCTCCATCACAACATCACCCAAAAATCTCTTTTGATGACAAAGTAATTTCAAGTGTTCGTCAATTAGGAGCATTCGTCTTAAATTTTAAGGGTATAAATTTTGATGTCAAAATTAATGTATGAAAAAGCATGCATACAACTCCATAGCATAAGTTTAATGAAACATTTAGTAAATTTTTTCTTGCGATTAAATTTCTACATAAATTATGTTGCGGTATTGGTTAAACCAGATAAAGAATTTACCCACAACTATTCACAACGTACTTTTGCTAGAACTAGGCTACGCACAAAGCAATACCCTTATTCATTGTGTTTCGTATGTGAATTTGCGGTAAATCACCATTAAGGTATAATTCAATTAATAATCGTAGGTAATTTCAATTTGACGCACAGGCGAGCCGGGAATTTGGTCAGCGACTAATGGCATAACACCTCCTTCCTTAACCGGGTACATGACCAGCGGTGCGTTATACCCACTTTATAGTTTGTCAAAAGTAGTAGGCCGTTAGATTATTATTGCAATTCACCAATCAACTTAATCTTATGTAATTTATATCTCAAACAAATCATTATTTTAATATGATTTAGTCCATATTATTTCTTTTCATAAAAAACCCTTGTTTACAAAAATTCAACAATTTTTAATATAAACAAGTAAAAAAACTAAATCATAAACACATATAACAATTTATATGTGCAACAATTGAATCAAATAGCCACATGCATACGATTTATTCAATAATCATCAAATCTAGGTCTTTATATTCATATAAAAGTCTTCCCTAATTCTAGATTTATTGAATCAAATAATCACGTAGCACATAAAATCATATAAACATATAATTTTACGATCCATGAAAACATGCACGTTATCATGGATTCCCCACAAATCTTGGCAACTAAATCTCTACGGATCGTAACCATACATGACATAACAATTAATCATGCAATTTAATCTAAAATTATCCCACTTGTAATTTAGGGTTTCAAAACAATTCTTTTTTTTATTAAAAATTCGGCCAAAACCCTAATTTTTAAAAAAACAAAACCCTAATTTTAAGAAAACCTAAAAAAACATGTAGTTTTAGCTTAAAACAACTATTAGTTAAAAAACTTTAGATAATACCGCTAAAGATTTATTAGCATCATAACAATTATATAAAACCCTAAAAGAGATCAAAGCACATATAGCGGAAGCGATTTAACAAGATCATAATAATAACACAATTATAATTAATTGAATTAGGGTTACATATCTTTACGCTAAATCAAATCCATAACACGAAGAACAAATCACCAATTCGGGTTTATACCGTATATAACCAAGATATAGTCTAAAGTAAGACTATATTACGATCTTGTACACACGTAATACAACGAGCTAACCGTGATTCTAGCACGTGAAAACCGAGCTACAACGCTTGTAAATAATCTACCCAACAACCCTAGAGAGGGGCTAGGACTAGATTATCAACACAATCGATCAACCAAGAAAACCAACCGAAAACCCCTTCGTGGTACACCCTGCGATCGGCCAAGAGGAAAAGAAGGGAGAGATTCAAGTTATGAAGATTATGGGGGATAAGGGAATGTATTTATAGGCCTAAAATCCATTATAGCCCAAATAAATAAAAAGGCAATTTTGCCCCCCCCCCCCCCCCCCTTTTGGTGCCCTAACCGACTGACGAACACCCCTCTATGGGGTGTTTCGGAACCTTTCATCTTTCTTCCTTTTTAATCCTCTTTCTATATATTATTTAACACTCGTTAATAATTAAGTTTTAATTAACGATCGTTAAAGTTATATAGTTATTTAGCTCAGTTTAATTTAATAAATATTGTAACACCCCACTTTGATAAGTGGACCGTTACGCGTAATTATGGCGTGTCATCAAAGCATGCAAGGTAATATGTAGTGAAACATACATTACCACAGGGCAAACCGGAATCATACATCGGTTCCCAAACGTAAGCCCAAAACATAAATAAAGTTAATGAACTAAGAAAAGACTAGACAAGCATAAGTATAAGGCAAAAAGGAAAAGAAGTCTATGGCGGCTTCCATCCTATGAACTTCCTCCAAATGCTCGAGTCCGTCCTTGGGTACCTACCGTTTTGGGACATGGAAAGGAAAGTAACGACTGAGCATAACGCTCAGTGCACGGATATATGACATAGTATGAATGGCTGAAACATAAATAAGACTAATAGCAGCAGAAATTTATAAGTCCTGGAAAAACCCTAGTTGTCTGTCATGTTCACTGGTTTTAGTTTTTAAAACAAAGCTTATGTTACTTATGAAAATCTGTATTAGTTAATGTACCAAAAGCCAATATAGGTCATGAGGTCAACAACGTGCATGAATACTTGGAGGGGAGACCTCATCATGCAATTAGAGGGGTTGCCTCTAATTAACTGGTAAGTAGGTAGGAGGGATCAGCTCCTTGTGAAGGATGCAAGGCACACACCACATTCACCATGAAATCCTGACTGAAACATGTAACTAGGATGCACCCATACGCCCCACATGATGATAATATAATAAAATGGCCAAATAACTGAAAAGGGACGCCACGAGCTATCACTCCACCGTGGTGAAGTCATAACACTATTGCCTCTTGTGTTATGGTTATGGTACCTCCATAACTAGGTGAAACTGGTCATGCATGTATATGGCTAAGGTAACTAATAAACATAAGCATTTAATATGTAACTACGGGGAAAACAGTTGGCTGCATACGGGAAATCCTAATGAAGGAAGAGATTGTCCTTACTGAAGGACGGGAAATCCGTACCTTATGTCCAGTGAACGAAGAAGACGAACGGAAGGAAGTCCTACTTCGATCTCACTAATGCTACATAAATAGTATACGTGTATAAGTATTCTGATTACTGATTAGGTAACTGATTTTATATCGTGTCTTAGCTTGTCTTATATGTTCATGCCTTGTTTTACTGATTTTAATGTTATGTTATGTTTATCATGTATTATGTATGTTCTGATCAAGTATTACTTGTATTATTATACTTGTTGTGTAATAATAAGTAACTTCCTAAAAGTAGCAGGATTCCTAAAATAAAAAGTTTCCATATTTAGAAATAAGCTGGTTTAATAAGCTAAAAATATAAGCTTAGTTTTACTGGTTAAATATACTAGGTCATGTGATTAATAATATAATTTATTAATTATAACATGTTAATTAAATTACTATAGGTTATAAGATTTAATTAAGAGTAAAGTGTAAAAATCATCCTTGTGGTTTGTCAAAAGTTTGAATTACATCCCTCGTTAATACTTCGCGCAACATACATCATTGTGGTTGTAAAATAGTACACCATACATCCCTGAGGACGGATGGTGCAAATATTTTTCCGTTAAGGGTTAAAAGTGTTTGTTATCTTAGGGGTATTTTAGTCCTTTTACAACCTAGGGATGATTTTTGCACCTAACTTTTCAAAAAAAAAAAAATTCCAAAAAAAATTTCAAAAAAATTTCAAAATTTTTTTTTTCGAAAAAATTCAAATTTTTTTTTAAAATTTTCGAAAAAAGTTTAAAAAAAATTTCAAAAGTTTTTTTTATAAAAATTTCAAAAACTTTTTTTTCAAAAAAATTCAAATTTTTTTTATAAAAGTTTCGAAAAATGTTTTCTTTTTTCGAAAAATGTTTTTTTTAATGTTTTTTTTTAAGTTTCGAAAATATATTGAAAAAAGTTTTTTTCAAAAAAATTCAATTGTTTTTTTAAAAAGTTTTGAAAAATGTTTTTTTTAATGTTTCGAAAAATGTTTTATTTTTTAAATGTTTTTGAAATTTTTATAAAAAAGTTTTTGAATTTTTTTAAAAAAGAAAACATTTTTCGAAACTTTTTTAAAAAAAATTTGAATTTTTTTGAAAAAAAAGTTTTTGAAATTTTTATAAAAAAAACTTTTGAAATTTATTTTTTTTGAAGATTAAAAAAAAAATTGAATTTTTTTGAAAAAAAAGTTTTTTAGAAAAGTTTTTTTTTTTTAAAGTTTTTTTTTTCGAAAAACATTTAAAAAAAAACTTTTGAAAAAAAAACTTTTTTCGAAAATTTTAAAAAAAAATTTGAATTTTTTCGAAAAAAAAAAATTTGAAATTTTTTTGAAATTTTTTTTGGAAATTTTTTTTTTTGAAAAGTTAGGTGCAAAAATCATCCCTAGGTTGTAAAAGGACTAAAATACCCCTAAGATAAGAAACACTTTTAACCCTTAACGAAAAAATATTTGCACCATCCGTCCACAGGGATGTATGGTGTACTATTTTACAACCACAATGATGTATGTTGCGCGAAGTATTAACGAGGGATGTAATTCAAACTTTTGACAAACCACAGGGATGATTTTTGCACTTTACTCTTTAATTAAATATAAACATGATTTAATTAAATTAAAGTGTATAAAATACTTAGGTTAACATGTATTAATATCTATATTAATATAACCTAAGTCATGATAATTAATTAATTATACGTCATGTTTTTAATAATTAATTAATTATTATACTCTAAATTAAATAATAAAAATACTTCGGCTAAAACATGTATTATTTATCAAAATAAATATAACCTATGTCTTGATTAAATCAAATTAATTTTAAGTCATGTTTAATTTAATTAAATTAACCTTGTAAACATATGCTTGTAAAAAAATATACTTGTAGAAAATGTTTAGCTTGCAAAATAAAACCTGTGTCCACGTTGTGTTTACATATAAGCCGAACCAAACAACCCCCCCCCCCCCTTTGTTCTTTAAACTGACAACCAAACACCCCCGCATAAGCCATCAGCCAAACACCACAGCCCTATGGCTGTGGTTCCTGCCATCGACAGCAGGTGGTTGCCCCTGGCTTAACCGGGTTCCCACAGCCAGGCCAAACACCACCCTGTTGGGTTGGTGTAGACGCTGACTGAGCAGGCAGTCACTGGCAGTTGGTAGTTCCCCATGTTGTGTCAAAAACACCCACCGAGACCACAAAGGTCTCGGTTCCCACTGCCTGACAAAACTCGAGTGTTTTGAAATCCATTTTAAGTTTTTGAAAATTATTAACAACCGACTCATTTTATTTTACTTCATTAGAAAGATTTGCTCTTAATGTTTCTATCTCTTTTAGATGTCCCAGCCTTTAAAAACGAAATTGGTCAAATTCAGAATAGGTTACTTTTTCAGCTTGAGGGTCATTTCAAAAGTTTTAACCTTTTCTTTATTCAAAGCAAGCTCATCAGATAAGGTGGCATTCATATCTACGGTATGTCGAATATCGGTATTCATATTTTCAATGATATGTTTAGGAACCATTACCAAATCATGTTGAGCATGAGAGACCATACCCGTCATAGCATTTGGTTGAGGTTCACTCAAATGCTTAGGATTAGATACCCCATCACTTGGGTTACTATTTACCGAAGGCTGTTTGGGGTGTTATTTTCATGCCCAATTTGAGTTGCATTACCATGAATAACGTTCGTTGTGGTTGGTACCTTACTAACGACATTTGAACCTGTTGATGCAAAAGTTGGGGTAGACCGAGCTTAACCCAAATTAGGCTTAATTTGGGGTCTTTTGGACTCCGGCTCTGGCACCAAGTGAAACTTGCTTTAGGACCCTGCGCACTAAACAAACACTGTTAGGCTTACCGTGGGTTTGTTACCCACGATTAGACTCCAGCGTGATAATAAGTAATCGGTTTGAGTATATTAGTGTTTAGGGTATTGTGTGTATCGTACCTTTGTGGAACCGAAGGGGTTCTTTTTATACTCGAGAGAGTCCAGGCTGTGCTCCCTGTTCTTGCGGCCTAAGGAAGAGATAATGACTCAAAATAGCTTGATCTTCATTATCTAACTAAGGCAAGTGTATATCCCTTTTCCTTAGGCGAATATAACTATAATATAAGTTATATTCGGTCTGATCCTGTCGCACTGCGACGAGGACTTGGCTAAGTTATCAACCTCTTGTGCGGCAGCGACTTATCGGGCTTTATGGGATCTGTGCGCACATCGCACAAGTATCCAATCCACTCCTAACGGATGCGGGTAGTACCCGTGAGTCGGACTATCCAATCCGACTAGGGACTAAACGTCATCGTGTCCCCCTAGTCTAGTGGTCACAGGTTCCATCCGCGGCTACTAGAATATTAATCATCAAGGGCTCGCATAGATGCCCATCAAAAAAGTAAACCACACAGTCATGACACCGAATAAGTATCCATGTCATATTCCACTATCACAGTCCTTTATTGGAAACCGTGAAAAGCATTTAATCCTGTAAGAAAAAGTAATCAACGGACACCATAGGATGAACCATACGTCATAGACACGTGCCACAAGAACCATTACATCCATAGGGTATGTAAATGTTGTCAGACTGTCACTTTCTTCACCTTTACAAAAAATATTTCCCTCCATTGTTGAAAACTGTAAGAACCACTATTCGTAACAAAATATACTACCTTTACCCGTGCTTAAAACACTTTAAGAGAAAAAGATGGTAGCCCAACTATTTGATGTGACGTCCCGCATATCCGAACAAGAGCTCTCCCGTTTTACCACCAAGTACCACGTTCCTTCAGATCTTCATCCGACTGTGCAGATCCACAAGCATATATTGGGAGTTTTCCTGACGGAAAAATTTGTATATACACCAGGTTCATTATCGCATACCTCTATGCCGTTTTCTGATAGACATACTAAATTATTATAGTATACACCTCTCCCAGCTACATTGTATAGGAGCCGCCAAAATTTCAAACTTTGAGATAAACTTCTTACTCAAAAATGTTGACCCAACCATAAACCTATTTCGCGCCTTCTACAGACCCACATGGATGAACGGATGGGTAACCTTTGCGAAACGCCCTGGTCAACTGCATTGTTACTCGGAAAAATAGATTCCCTGAAGAAGTGAACCGACAAATTCTTTTGGGTAGACAAGGTTGTTTTCCCATTTGACCAAGACTTCATCACTCGTGAGACAATGATAAAAGGATGACCGACCTATCGCCGGTTCGTATAACGATGTAGACGCATAACTGGTTAACGCGGATCGGATACCGATGCAAGAATATCCAGAGACACTGCTATACACCCTAGGTTTGAGCCACGCACCAATTCTTCCTGCCAACCACCTTCCTCGATACTTTGATGGCTTTAACCATGGTAAGAAACCTTTATTTCGTTTACTTCCCCTTTTTCTTTTGGTTATGTCTTTTTATTTTGCTACCGAAAAAACTATTCCTTCACATATACTTACTCATCCTTTATATGAGCGCAGAATTAACTTACACACAGCTCGTGAAGCGTGGGAATCCATGCGCCGTGACCATGCGCGCCCGACGCTTCACATTAATCGAGAAATCAAATGTTTGGCGCATTGGTCAACGAAATGTAGCTCTGGAGTTTCCTTTTACCACACCTAGTGGGAATGCCGAGATGACAACCACCATAAACTCTACCCCTATCTGAAGCGTACAATGCACCGTTGAGTCTCCGTCAGAAGAAATTAGTCAAGGAGACGAAGAAGAACATGGTGCCACAAAGGATTCGCACACTGGCCCATCCGCAGAGGACATACCTGTACCCAGTTACATAAAATTACCGTGAGCAAATTCCCAGAAGGGGGAGAACATTGCAAACAAGACCACGTGCTAACGCAACATCCTGGGGAGCACCATCAATGCCACAGGAAAACATACAATTATCAAGGTATACCACTGCGTCCTTCTTTAGTATTCCATAAAAACAAACAATTCGCACACTTCCAATAATCGTAAAACATCAAATTTGCAGCTCCCTTATTTCCATGACTGAGACGGATGTAGGCGCCATGAAGTACATCAGATTTACTCCTCCCTGGAAATGCACTCGCTCCTACGCTCTTGATGGCGCAGACACTTGTGGGGACTTCCTGCAACACATAACTCCCCTTGGTCGCGCTCAACATTCACACGAGATGTCCGACGAACTACTAATGAAGGAGTTAGACACAATTTCCGCCCAAGAAGTAACTTTAGCTGCCCACTTGAAAAAGAAGATATCCCAGCTGTCCGAGCATTTAGCACAAGTAAACGAAGAGGTCCGCCATGTTACTAAACAAAAAGACCTCAAGCTTGTAAATGCGAAAAACGAATTTGCCCGCTTGCGCGTCGTGTCTAGTATAAATGCCGGATCCATCCTATATTTAGAGGACGAAAAATCCTCGCTCTCCGAGCTCCTAGACCGCGAGTGCCGCCTGCGAGCGAAGCAAGAGGACGAAAACCGCTGGGCCATGGCGAAACTAGAAGAAGGCATGAATGCCCTTACTCTAAATTGCGACAATTTTGTCACCAACTGCCAGAAAGACATGGCCAAGAAGTCGGAATTTCTTAAGTACATGAGTACGGATTTTGATGAAGAGCTATATCCGCACCTCACCACAGTGTGCGCTGAAAATCGATGGCTAATATAACATGGCCTACCGCTTGTTTCCAAAGGTGTCATGAACTTACCCCCCTTTTGACAAAACGATCAAGGACGTATATGATGCCGCGCTACTGCTTGGATCCAGTCTCGCCATGGAACGCGCTTCCAAAGAAAATTTACTAAGTGGTCCTTTGAAGGGAAATGAGATCTATTCCAAATATGCGCATGAGATGTTTGACGCTGCTTTCCATAGATTAGAGATCCTCCCAATGCCCCTTATAGACCTAATCGAGAAAGATCAAGACCTCCCAATTAGTGTGATCATGACAGGCCTTATGCTTCCGAATGATAGTGCAGACCCGACAGAAGGAGACCCTGAAACCACTGGCAAGCCGAACCTATCCCAACTATAAGTCCCTTTGTATATTTTTGGCACTCCGATACTGGTTCCGCTGGAAGACAAATTAAAGCAGCACGTGTGTCGTGTTGCCAAGAAGAATCATACTTCCACCAAAGGCACCGTTAGTGGTCTAGGCTTAGCACACCCTAATCGGTCTGACGGTGTACCCGTGAGTCTTCCATCCATTGATGTATACTATACCCGCGTGCTACAATATATTAAAGAGGCATGGGCATAGCATCGCGCGTCACAGAACCCACAACATCGTAGGTTAAAGAGGTCACTGTCAACGAGCGACCTTCTATAGAGTCTGTCTTGCCTTACCATATCTATTGTTGTATCTGAAGCTAACTAATCTTGTAAATTAATAATTTGTACAATGATAATAACGTCCTGCATCATGTTCATGTGTAGTCACATATATATGTGTCCAGGTTTCTATACCCACACCTGAGATGGTGAGGGAGAACACCTGTTTATGAGTACGCCCGTTGGGTTGCGACTCTGGACTTATGGGTGAGTCTAAAGGTCATTACGTGTGGTCCTGCCATAACTACTAATATTGGTTTTTCTATGGGTTCTAATTTTACTCTCGATATCCTCTCGAATTAATCTAGGTCTTAAGTGGAATGATTGTTCTTGGTTACTAAATAAAGGGGTTGGGTTTTCTAGTCTAATAAAAAGTGGAAATGAAAGTTTAAATCAAAGGCAATTACTTAAATTATGATTAACAAAAACTTGGTTGAAAATTTAAAGTTCAAATTAAAATTAAAGTTAACATGTAAATTGTGAAATATGAGTGAAGAAACAGTAAATCAACAACAGTAAAACAGTAACTATACTCAAAAAATAACTGATCCGGAACTTTAAACCTTGATTCGGAACTATCTGATTCGGAAGACACTATTCACTCATCCGGAACTTTCCCATCCGGAACTTACTCATCCGGAACTTAATGGTTGATTCGGAACCTTCCGGATGAAGGTTCTTGGTTCGGAAGTCTGTGCTTGATCCGGAACTTTTGCTTCGTCCGGAAGTCACTGGTTCGGAACTTTATGACTGATCCGGAACTTTCCGGATGAATAGGTTGATTCGGAACTTCTGATGCGGAAGTAACTGATCCGGAACTTCTTCTTGATTCGGAAGTTTGAAACTTCCGAATGAAGGTGACTTGATGCGGAACTTAAGGACTGATTCGGAACCTTCCGAATAACTACTTCATTCGGAACTTTTTGTCTTGATTCGGAAGTCTGGAAACCCAGTTACAGAAATAGTGCAGCGAAGAACACGGAACACAGATTTTGATCAAAATCGAACCAAATACTTAAAAAGGTTTTACCAAATTAAACACAAATCATTTAGACAATATAAGCAACAAATCCCACTAATAAAAACACAAATCCAAACAACTTTTGAAGATCAAATCAAGAAAATAAAAACTTAAGAACTTGAAGATAAAGATGGAGATGAACAAGATGAAATGAAAGATTAAACAAGAACTTGAATTGATTGATTGATGTTTTGACAAGATGAAACAAAGATTAAAATTACAAGATTAAAGAACTAAAAATAAAAATCACCAATCACCCTAGTGGTGATGGTGTTCTACGAACCAGGAGGAAAGAAAAGGGAGGAAGAAAGAAAAACTAGCTCCCTCTAAAATGTGTGTGGGATGGCCTATTTATAGGTGTTTCCTTTGGTTGGTGAGTGGGCTTTCTCCCGTTCTTCGTGTCTTTTCGTCTTTTCAGAAAAGTTTCCGTTTTCGATTCTGATTCGGGATTTGTTGTCGATTAAATTCAACTCGTCTTTTAATTTCTTCGTTTAATAGACTTGAGTTTCTTCGACTTATATAAATCTTCCATCTTTGGTCCTTTTCTTCGATAAATCTTCGAATAGGCCCAGCGACTTCAAATCTTTTGCATCTCTTGGACAATAGACTTTATCTTGAGTCTTTTTCTTCAGTAAAACCCGTGCAATCCCATGTTTTCTTCAATATTTATCCGGCTGCCTCTGAAAACACAATAAACACAAAAACCACGCATAATTCCAAACAAATGATATTAAATACGTGTTTTGGTCTCGTTTTAGCCCGAATTAAGTGGTAAAAGGATGGGTGTTTACACACCTATCAAATCCCCTACACTTAACCATTGCCATGCCCTCATGCAATGCTTAGTGATAAAGCAAGTTTACACTTTTCTCATAATTAATCAACCTTGGCCTTATTTAAAAGTCTACTAAACAAAATTTAAAGAAATAAAACTTCAAAGATAACAAAGGGATAGAAAACCATTTTCACGTGAAAATAGCTACATGGAAATAACTTGTAGAGAAATCGATGACTTACATTAGGGCTTTGGTGCTGCGAAGATCTATCACCCTCAAGTTTCACGTTCCCCAAACTAAGCTTAAAAAAACGAGATCATTGTTATTATAAGTTAGCAATTCAAACACTTACACACATGGCTTAATTAAATGCTTAAACTCCCTTATTCCTAGGTGTATCTCTTATATTTTATTTTTGTCTTAGAATGATCATGAAGATGCATTTTTGGACTTATTTCGATAGTTTATTAGGGCTGAAAGCAAAGTAGGACGATTTGATCAATAGTTAGCTAAAGGACAAAATCTCTTAAAACTGCTTCTCGGGATATCAAAAAGTTCATATCTTGGCATAACTTGGTTCACGATTTGAGACCTTTCTCGGGCCGATATTTGGCATGTACTTCATACTTCATATCTTCGAGAGACGTTCTTGAGATAATGGTCTTCTCATCATAATAGAGTTTCTTCACTTGGAGACTTTTGAGGGGTACTCCAACTTTGTTGACCACGACTTCATGATTATTTCTTCAATCTCTAATTGGGATTTTGAGATACAACGATCCGCCTCCTTTTCGGACTTGGATCTATTTATCCTCATACCTTGTTAGGGTCTTTTCGGATAGACTTCTCCATGATCTTTATGGGAGTTGATTGCTTTTCGTCGTGAGTCTTGATCCTTCATATTGACTTTAGGAATAATGCTTTTCACATCACTTTGGATCTTCAGCAATAAAATTGAATCCTCATGCCTTGTTAGGGCCTTTTCGGACTCGCCAATCTTCGCGCCCCGCTTCATAAGTTATGCCTTGGCTATGAACTCTTATCCGAGCAACTTTTAAACGATCTTGGGCTAGAAGCTAAGTAACTTTTCAAATCGTAAGACCTTACTTATTTGCAGATAAATTATTAGCAAGTGATGGGAGAATAGGCAAATAATTACACCAAGTGAGCTTGTGCAAGAATACCGACTTATAATTGACTCTATCATTTCTCGTCCTCCACAATTTAAAATCTCAAGTAATGAGACTCGTGGACACTTAGCCTAATAAACCAATTAAGGTCCATATGGTTAAGGATACTAGCTAGAATAAACTTGGATAAGTCTATTCGGGTTGAGTCAAAATAAACGCAACGGGCCTAATATGTCAAAGATTCCTAAACTAGCTACACCACTTTATTAATATTTTTGACTTTATTGCGGAATATATACACATGAAAGCAAAGATAAAAATTTAAAAATTACGACTAAATGGCCAAAGTTAATAAAAATTTTGAAAAATGCTGAAAAATAGGATTTTCCGGTTAATTGAAGGCATTTTCATGGAAAAGTCCACTTAAAACTTCGATAGAAGTCCCCCCTACACTTATGATAAACATTGTCCTCAATGTTTAAGCATGTAGGAGAAGGTTCCCCTACACTTAGGACATTGTGCACGTTGGTTAACGCAAGTTAAGGAAGAGACGACTAACGTGATCAATTTCAAATGTGAGTATAAAGAAAATTGAATCACGATAGTTGAGAGATAGAACCAGATTTCGGGTAAACACGGGAGCACGGTTCTTCAAAGAGTCTAAGAGTGCCTTTATCCCTGTAATCACATCACCACACAAAGGCAAACACATATGGAAGTCCCCCCTACACTTAGGGGATTAAAACATGCAAGGATAGATACTCGGGCTGCCTCCCGAGGAGCGCTTGTTTTTTATAACCGAGTCACGAGCCTGACTCGACCCAAATTTAGTTCATGGGGAACGTGGTGAGGGATGGAATCACCTCCTTAGAGGTGTCCTCACCAAAGTACAACTTCACTCGTTGGCCATTCACCTTAAAATTTGGTCCATCAGGTTGAGCGAGCTCGAGAGTACCATATGGAAAAATTTGGGCAATGGTGAATGGGCCGGACCAACGAGATTTGAGCTTTCTCGAAAAGATTTTCAACCAAGATTTAAAAAGTAAGACTTTGTCTCCAACATGGAACACTCGGTTTTTGATCTTGGAGTCGTGAATGAGCTTAGTTCTTTCCTTATAGATCAAAGAATTTTCATAAGCCGCATTCCGAAGTTCATTCAGCTCATTGAGTTGGATCTTGCGTAGGTCACCGGCTTTGTTTATATCAAAATTAGCCCACTTCAAGGCCCAATAAGCCTTGTGCTCCAACTCAATGGGGAGGTGGCACGCTTTCCCGTACACAAGACGATAAGGCGTACAGCCGATCGGGGTCTTGTAAGCAGTACGGAAAGCCCACAAAGCATCATCCAATTTATCAGCCCATGAGGCACGATGCTCTCCCACGGTCCTTTCAAGAATTCGCTTCAGCCCTCGGTTGGATATTTCAGCCTGGCCATTAGTTTGTGGGTGGTAGGCTGTGGAAAGACGATGATTTACACCGTACTTAGCCATGACTCGAGCAAATTGATCGTTGCAGAAATGAGTCCCACGATCACTAATAATGGCGCGAGGCACACCGAATCTAGCGAATAGAGCTTTCAAAATGTTACAAACCACCCTTGCGTCATTAGTAGGCAAAGCTTTGGCTTCAACCCACTTCGAAACGTAGTCAACAGCTACAAGGATGTATTTGTTTCCTTTAGACAAAGGGAATGGCCCCATAAAGTCGATACCCCAAACATCAAAAATTTCACACTCTTGAATGAAATTCTGAGGCATCTCGTCTTTATGTGTGATTTTGCCTTGCTTTTGGCAAACATCACATCGTTTGACCATATCGTGAGCATCACGATATATGGAGGGCCAATAAAATCCCGAATCAAACACTTTCTTTGCGGTGTAGTTGGGACCAAAGTGACCACCGGTGGGTCCTTTGTGGCAAGCATCAAGGATGTCCGACGCTGCCGGTCCATCAACACATCGGCGAATTATCAGATCAGCACATTGTTTGAATAGGTAAGGGTCGTCCCAAAAGTAAGTCTTAATGTCGGTAAAGAACTTCTTCTTTTGCTGGGACGTCAACCCTTCCTTGAGAATTCCACCCGCCAAGTAGTTTGCAAAGTCCGCAAACCACGGGGTTTCATTCGGCTTCGAGTTTATAGACATTAAGGTCTCCAAGGGAAAAGAATCATTGATTTCTTTGGTCGGATGATCCCCTTGGTATGGATCCTCAAGTCTACTAAGATGGTCCGCGGCTAAGTTTTCTGCTCCTTTTTTATCGCGGATGTCGATTTTAAATTCCTGGAGCAGCAAAACCCAGCGAAGAAGTCTTGGTTTGGAATCTTGCTTTGTCAACAAGTACTTCAACGCGGAATGATCGGTGTACACAATGGTGGTGGAAAGGACAAGATAGGGGCGGAATTTTTCAAAAGCATAGACAACGGCTAAAAGCTCTTTTTCGGTTGTCGTATAATGCAATTGTGCCCCAGTCATTGTCTTGCTAGCGTAATGGATTGGTTGGAAGTGTTTATTCACTCTTTGTCCAAGAACCGCTCCAATAGCAAAATCGCTAGCATCGCACATCAACTCAAAAGGAAGCTCCCAATTAGGGGTAACCAAGACGGGTGCCTTGGTTAGCTTATCCTTAAGCGAGTTGAAGGCTTCAAGGCACTCTTTGGAAAAGATAAAAGGAGTATCTTTTTCCAAGAGGTGGGTCATCGGGCGAGCGATTTGAGAAAAGTCTTTGATAAATCGTCGGTAGAAGCCCGCATGACCCAAGAAACTTCTCACACCCTTCACAGTGGAAGGTGGAGGCAACTTTGCT
Source organism: Glebionis coronaria (assembly GCA_025667525.1). Taxonomy (NCBI): domain Eukaryota; kingdom Viridiplantae; phylum Streptophyta; class Magnoliopsida; order Asterales; family Asteraceae; genus Glebionis; species Glebionis coronaria. Next base: position 187,406,475 of record CM046879.1, on the reverse strand, counting down.
ATAACATCAACTTTAGCACGGTCTACTTCAAGACCGGCTTTCGAAATCTTATGTCCAAGCACGACGCCTTCTTTTACCATAAAATGGCATTTTTCCCAATTTAGAACAAGGCGAGTGTCTTCGCACCGCTTTAGCATACTTTCTAAATTGGCAAGGCAAGATGAGAAGGAATCCCCGAAGACCGAGAAATCATCCATGAAGACTTCCATGGTTTGTTCAACCATGTCATGGAAGATAGCTAACATGCACCTTTGGAAAGTCCCGGGCGCATTACATAAGCCAAAAGGCATTCTTTTGTAAGCGAAAGTGCCGTAGGGACAAGTGAATGTAGTCTTCTCTTGATCTTGGGGATCGATGGGTATTTGGAAATAACCCGAGAAACCATCAAGAAAGCAGTAATATTCATTACCGGCTAATCGTTCAAGCATTTGGTCCATGAAAGGTAGAGGGAAATGATCCTTTCTCGTGGCATCATTGAGTTTGCGGTAGTCTATACAAACTCTCCACCCAGTAACGAGACGAGTGGGAATCAACTCGTTGTGTTCATTGGGAACAACGGTAATTCCGCCCTTCTTGGGCACACAATGGATTGGACTAACCCACGGTGAATCCGAAATAGGGTAAATCATACCCGCATCAAGAAGTTTAATGACTTCTGTTTTGATGACTTCATGGATTTTTGGATTCACCCTTCGTTGGCTTTGAATAGTGGGCTTATAGTCGTCCTCCATGAGAATTTTGTGCGTGCAGAAGTGAGGATCAATTCCACGAATGTCCGAAATCTTCCAAGCAATAGCCTTCTTGTGATCTTTCAACACAGCGACAAGTCGGGCTTTCTCTTCATCCTTCAAATCCTTAGCAATGATGACTGGCGACTTCTTCTCTTCTTCGAGGAATGCATACTCAAGATGGGGTGGCAACTCCTTAAGTTCCAAATCCGGAGGATTGTCGACGGGAGGCGTGTTCGAAGTCGGAGTCTCGATAGCAATAATAGTGGGAGATGGAGGTGAAGGATTGTCTTCTTTGAGGAGGTTTGCAATGAAACTGAGGTCTTCATCCCAAGTGGCAATAGAATCGTCATTGTTTTGCTTGACATCTTCCAAGGTGGCTTCCAAATCTTTCCAAAGGAAATCACTTTCTCCAAATAGAGATAGTGATGAGTCGATAGAGGAAACGGTCTCAACATTGGGAAGAGAGGTAGGAATGTTTTTACAAGCATCCTTGAAGTGTTCTTCACAAGCCTCATCAAGAACGTCAATACAATTAACATTCTCGTAAGAAGAAGGTTGTTTAGATAACTTTCCCATGTTGAAGACTACTTTATCGTCACCCACTCTCATGATAAGCTCACCGGCTTCAACATCAATGAGAGTGCGACCGGTCCTCAATAATGGACGACCAACAATGAGTGGCACACGTGGGTCCATCTCGTAGTCGACGACAACAAAATCGGCAGGGAAGGTGAATTTGTCGACTCCTACAATGACGTCTTCGGCTATCCCCACTGGATAAGCAATCGTACGGTTGGCCAATTCCAAAGTCATTTTGGTGGGGACTAGCTCTGGGAGAGATAATTGCTTCCAAACACTTAGAGGCATGAGATTAATACTGGCACCTAGATCGGCTAGGGCCATGCAATTCTCTACTCCCGGGAAATTGCAAGGGATAAGAAAACGACCCGGATCACCAAGCTTGATTGGCAATTTCCTTAAGAGCACTGTAGAGCAGTTCTCATTAAGTTGGGTGTTGGCGAGATCGAGGAGCTTTTCCTTGTCGCTCAGAAGATCTTTAAACATTTTGGCATACTTGGGCATGTGAGCGAGAGCCTCAGCGAAGGAGATATTGAAATTCAGTTTCTTGAACATTTTAAGGAAATTCGAAACCTGAATATCATCCTTGCTCTTTTTCTTCTCTTTCCTCAACCTAGAAGGATAAGGTATATTGGAAGAAGAGGAAGGCTTTAGGGGAATATGATCACTCACAAGCACGGGTGGAGGAGGGGTAGAAAGAAGAGGTGGAGAAATTGGGGGAGGAGAAGGGTGAGGAACAGGAGCAGGTGACTCGTTCTCCTTAGTCACAACCACCGGTGGAGGTATAGGAAGCTCGGGTTCCGTAGTACCTTTGCCACTTCGAGTGGTGATTGCTTTCATCTCCCCTCTTGGGTTCGCAACGGTGTTACTCGGAAGAGTACCCGAAGAAGAGGGTTGACTACTTTGGAAGAAACTAGCCATCATGTTCCTCAGATCATTAGTCTGGCTATCTAACGTGTTTCTCATGTCAGCTCTCAAATCATTTCCTTGCTTGACCAAGTCTGCCTTCAAATTGCGCACTTCTTCTTGGAGATTTCCCACTATCACATCATTGGTTCTCATGTAGGTTGCGACCTCTTGGTGTAAAGCAGTGGTGGTTTGGTTGGAAGGAGCATTGTATGCAGGTGGTTGGTAAGCAGGTTGTTGGTAGACTTGATTGTTACGTGGAGGTGGTTGTTGCTGCTTGTGAGGTGGGATGTATGGTTGTCGAGGTTGTTGTTGTTGTTGAGAAGGGCGGTTAAGGTTTTGTTGTTGGTTTGGGTTGGTAGGAGGAAAGCCAGGTGGGGAAAGATAGTTGTTTGATTGATAGCTAAGCAAGTTACGGTCACCTTGAGGTCTAGCTTGATAAGCAGGTTGTTGGTAGGTGCCATATGCCGCATTCACATTCTCAGCAGGGTAATCTTGGGTGGCGGTACAAGTTCTGTAAGAGTGGGGACCACCGCATATCTCACAAGGTTGGCTGACAGCGTTCACTTGTGCATTTTTGGCGTTGTTGCTGTTGTTGTTGCTGACGGTGTGGGTGACAAGCGATTCAAGAAGCGTAGTGATTTTGTCTAATCGCTTGTCGCTGTCATTAGTGCTAGCACTAGCAACATTGGTCCTAATGCTCTTGGTTTGCACACGAGACTTGTTCTCAATGATATCCCAAGCAGCATTGGAAGTCTTAGCCAATAGATTACCCCCCGAAGCACTATTCAGTGAATCTTGGTCATTTATGCTTAAACCATTGTAAAAAGTATTTATTTGATGAACTTTGGTAAAACCATGTTGTGGGCATTTTCTTAAAAGATCTTTAAAGCGATCCCAAGATTCACTGAATGACTCGTCGTACTTTTGCTCAAAGGTTATAATCTCATTCCGCAAAGCGGTAGTACGAGAGGGTGGAAAAAAGTAGTTGATAAACTTTGTTTCCAAATCCGTCCACGAGAGAATACTCTGTGGCGGTTCTTTAGCAAGCCAATGCCGGGCTTGTCCCTCTAAAGAAAAGGGAAAAAGTTGTAACCTTATCACTTCTTGTGGAACGCCATTGAACTTGACCGTGTTCGTGAGTTGTAGAAATCTCTTGATGTGATCGTGTGGGTCATCAATGGTTCGTCCAAAGAATGGTTGAGCTGAGACCATCTGGATAAAGCCTGACTTTAGCTCGAAATTGTTGGCGGCAATTGGTGGAATAACAATTGGATCCATGTTGCCATCGACATGAGCTTGCAGCAATTCAATCATTGGGCGATTATCCGGAAGGTGCTCATTGTTGTTGTTATTGTTCATGTTGTTGAAAGGCGGGTTGTTGTTGTTATTATTGTTGTTCGGAGGTGGTATGTTATTGTTGTTTTGTACACCAGCCATGTCTAAGTTATCGAGAGGCTCGGGCTCTTGATAAGACGTGGATCGAGTGCGCATACACCTGCAAAAGAACGAACAAAGAAAAACAAAGCAAAAATATTTTTGGTTTTTATTGTTTTTTAGTTTTTAGGATTTTTGAAAATGTTATATATTTTTTAGTTGTTTTTGAAGATTTTCTTGAAAAAGTAACGTTCACGGGGAACGGATCCCAAAATCCAATTTCTCACAAAAAACTTTTGATCTTAACGAGAAGAGCCGGCAGCGGCGCCATTTAATATTGGTTTTTCTATGGGTTCTAATTTTACTCTCGATATCCTCTCGAATTGATCTAGGTCTTAAGTGGAATGATTGTTCTTGGTTACTAAATAAAGGGGTTGGGTTTTCTAGTCTAATAAAAAGTGGAAATGAAAGTTTAAATCAAAGGCAATTACTTAAATTATGATTAACAAAAACTTGGTTGAAAATTTAAAGTTCAAATTAAAATTAAAGTTAACATGTAAATTGTGAAATATGAGTGAAGAAACAGTAAATCAACAACAGTAAAACAGTAACTATACTCAAAAAATAACTGATCCGGAACTTTAAACCTTGATTCGGAACTATCTGATTCGGAAGACACTATTCACTCATCCGGAACTTTCCCATCCGGAACTTACTCATCCGGAACTTAATGGTTGATTCGGAACCTTCCGGATGAAGGTTCTTGGTTCGGAAGTCTGTGCTTGATCCGGAACTTTTGCTTCGTCCGGAAGTCACTGGTTCGGAACTTTATGACTGATCCGGAACTTTCCGGATGAATAGGTTGATTCGGAACTTCTGATGCGGAAGTAACTGATCCGGAACTTCTTCTTGATTCAGAAGTTTGAAACTTCCGAATGAAGGTGACTTGATGCGGAACTTAAGGACTGATTCGGAACCTTCCGAATAACTACTTCATTCGGAACTTTTTGTCTTGATTCGGAAGTCTGGAAACCCAGTTACAGAAATAGTGCAGCGAAGAACACGGAACACAGATTTTGATCAAAATCGAACCAAATACTTAAAAAGGTTTTACCAAATTAAACACAAATCATTTAGACAATATAAGCAACAAATCCCACTAATAAAAACACAAATCCAAACAACTTTTGAAGATCAAATCAAGAAAATAAAAACTTAAGAACTTGAAGATAAAGATGGAGATGAACAAGATGAAATGAAAGATTAAACAAGAACTTGAATTGATTGATTGATGTTTTGACAAGATGAAACAAAGATTAAAATTACAAGATTAAAGAACTAAAAATAAAAATCACCAATCACCCTAGTGGTGATGGTGTTCTACGAACCAGGAGGAAAGAAAAGGGAGGAAGAAAGAAAAACTAGCTCCCTCTAAAATGTGTGTGGGATGGCCTATTTATAGGTGTTTCCTTTGGTTGGTGAGTGGGCTTTCTCCCGTTCTTCGTGTCTTTTCGTCTTTTCAGAAAAGTTTCCGTTTTCGATTCTGATTCGGGATTTGTTGTCGATTAAATTCAACTCGTCTTTTAATTTCTTCGTTTAATAGACTTGAGTTTCTTCGACTTATATAAATCTTCCATCTTTGGTCCTTTTCTTCGATAAATCTTCGAATAGGCCCAGCGACTTCAAATCTTTTGCATCTCTTGGACAATTGACTTTATCTTGAGTCTTTTTCTTCAGTAAAACCCGTGCAATCCCATGTTTTCTTCAATATTTATCCGGCTGCCTCTGAAAACACAATAAACACAAAAACCACGCATAATTCCAAACAAATGATATTAAATACGTGTTTTGGTCTCGTTTTAGCCCGAATTAAGTGGTAAAAGGATGGGTGTTTACACACCTATCAACTACCATAAGTAATGTCATTGAAAATGACATGTTTGTTAGGCGTGCACACTGTTCTTATCCGTAATAAAGTATGAGGACGGCTATACTTACCACAACGTCTTGTGAAAAGCTGCCTAACAAAGGATACCTGATCCGGCGCCGTTGGGGGTGCATCCCTCTTATGCGACAAGTGTAATTAGTAGGGTAAACTTATTCCTCTTATTCCACCTGGAAACGTTATTGTACATGTACATCTTAAGGCCCAATATATATTAAAAAAATAATACTTGCATGCATGCATTAAAGATGAGAAAGAAAAAACATCATTTGGACTGGGGAACTAGCTAGGAACCGCAATGTTTTATTCATACCCTTTTGCAAATGTTTCGAAACAAATAACAAAAACCTAAAAAAACGATTAAAAATAAAAAATACATGTATCCTTATTGGGGCTACTAGCTGCCAAGGGAATGGTCCATGCCAATTATGTGATATCTGAAAGAGAATATCATCGAGAACTCTAGTCGTCTATTAAATCATTCATCGTAGGGCTAGATAGCGATTCTGCATAGCCATGCGCACTCATCCTAGTCTGTAAGGATCCTTTGATCGCCTGACCGCGCTGCTTAATGATTCGTGCTACTGGTAGCACGCCCATACGAAGCTGCTGCCGCCTGGTGTATGGAGTTATCCTGGATGCGGGGACAACTGCCCCCCATGCTACTGTTGATGGTTACCATTAGTCGGGAGCAACGTTACCGTGTGCCGCGCCACATTTCCAATTGACGTTGCTAGGGAACCTAGAGCACGTCCTAAGTTTGAGAATAATCCCCCTTCTACTGCGCCTTTGGTTGAGAGTGGGCCAGTAATCATGTTAGAATTCGTCCGACGTCTTGAATCCGCTTGGCATTGATGACAACGCGCCACTCTTTTGAGCGAATCTTTATGCGCAAATGGCCAAAAGTACCCTGAGCGAGTGACGTCCTCCACCATAGCTACCGAGCCACGAGGACACACTCTTCTATGCGCGGCTTCTATTACTGCCCGCCTGATCTGGTGCTAAGCATTGCAACATACGACCTTTGCATGTTTGCCTATACAGTGTCCCTTTGACAATTTGAAAATGCCTAGATCGCACCTGTACTTGCTTATCCTTCCTTCTGCTGCTTGGCAATTTGTTATGTGACAAAAACTTTCGAATGGGTGTCATCCATGTCGGTGACTCCATGTCCGTACTCACGTTGTTGTGCAAGATAAAATCGACGAGAACATGACCAGGAGGCTTATTCATATTTGGAATTGAAAGTTGGTCCATGTCTATTGATATTTCATCTTCCTCTTCCACAACCCTTCGCATAGCAAACTCTGCGAACCGTGCCACCATATCTTGTATCTTTTCCGTATACTCGACTAGCACCCGCCCTCGTGGCTCGCATGACCCATTGACTCTACTTGCCACCAGAGGGTTGTAGGTGTAGGCCACCAGGCGCTTTATGTCCTTTCTTAGCGCTAATCTAAGGCCTACTATGAGGGCTTCAAAGTCTGCTTCCATGCTGATAGTGGGGAAGTCTAACAGCAATGCGTACATTATTTTTATGTCGCCCTGGTTCGTGAGGATGAACCCTGCATCTCGCCCCCCCCCCCCTTCTCTTGTAAAGCCTGTCGAGAAAAGGACACATGAGAGTCCTGGCAGCGATTCCGCGCGCACAGACATGCTTGGCACCTGGGATTCTAATGCGTGGGGTTAGTAACAAGTTTTAAATTTATAAACACTAATTACTGGATTGACAAAAAACGCACAGGCAAGTATAACCCTTTCTTTTGTGTATAGCTTTTAGGTGGTAATACCGAGATCGTTCACGGGGATTTGGAAAACCTATGATTATTCCAAAATGAAACTATAATCGTTGATTGTATCAATTGTAAACAAGCAAATAACAAGTAAAATGATGGGATTAATAATATGATTAAAGGTACACTTGGTAAAGACTAGTTTGAGCATTCGTAGTGGTATGATTGTGATGACACGTTAACATATATGATTATGATAATTATATGGATAATCTAATCTATTGTTTTCAAAATCTTTAATCTTCGTCAAGACCTTGGTTAAAGAAAACAAGCATTAGACTCAATCACTCAATTCAAGACTTAATCCAATTTCAACACATTCGATTCACGTTTGTTTTACGAATTTGCTAACACTTATAATTATGTTTCTTGATAATCAAAACTTCTTAAGAAATGATCAATACAAAAGATAGCCAATCATAGACAAACCGGCTATGACTTAGTGATAGAAAATAACCCTTTCGCCCTATGAAATCTTTACCAACAAATTAAGTAATGATAGCAATTGTCACATGAAACATAATTATCAGTGGATCATAGGAAAGCTTGACATTGAATTAAACATAAATCAGAATCATAACCACCACTTCATACTACAAACATCATCCTACCAACTGTAGAATGAAACTTAGCTACTCATAACAAATGATGAAATAAACTCAGAAATAAAGGTATTGTAAGTCATAATCAAGAGTCTTACAAAGTGTAAAAATGTTACTAATGATTAGGGTAATGATCCCTAAGAGTTTCGTGATGATAACTTTGTTTATTGGACTCAAAAACTGACTTTTCTAGCACCACCTTGTTCAAATCCGGGAATGGGAGTTTGGAAAAGGATGAGAGAGTTTATTTGATGTAGTAATGAGAAGATGATTGAAAGGTATTAAGAGATATTGATAGATGTGTAGTTGCATGACTCCAAGGGTCTTATTTATAAGCTAGTTAAGGCCCTAGACTTTAATGGTTGGCTTGGAGAGAAAGGAAGTCTAGAATGTTCTTGCATGGAGTCCCTTGAGCTTGCTTGAATGTGGAAACATTTCTGCCTAGACAAATGTTGGTTGCAACTTCACTCATGATGGAGGCAAATCAACTCCCATGTGATGGTGGCAACTTCACTCTTGCCAGTGGCAAGTTCGATGTGTGTTGATGGTGGCAACTTTCATGCTGAATATTTTTATTTGCTCCTTGGAAAGACTTGTTCTTGCACCCGGAATTAATCTTCAAAGGCTGATAACTTGTACACGGGTCTTGAACTTGACTAGGATGTGGATCCTAAGATTCCGGATCTTTTAGCTACTAGGAATGCATCATGTTCATATGATTAGATAATCAAAGAAGAATTAGAACACGACACATAACAAGGTGTTTGGACACAAAGAACATGAATTAAAACAAATGGATTGCTAATTATATTAATAATCAACAATCACTAGGTGTGTGTATATTGAATCCCACACCTAGTCGACACATGCTTTAGGTTTACATTGTATATGAAAGTTATATATAAACCTAATACCCTTGGTTCCTTTTATAGTGTAAGGATTAGGGTTTACAAGAGATAATATCAAATAAACATGTAAATCTTCTATTTAAATAAACTAATACAGAATATATTCTGCATACTTATATAAATAAAAGCTTCCAAAGGCTTCTTGTCAATGTTTCTGTCAATGCTCGGATTGCATGTGACAATGCTTGAATTACACTTGACAATGCTTGCTTCTGTCAACGCTTTCTTTGTTCTTAACAACGCCTGGAATAAACTTGTCAACGCTTAGACAAATGCCTTCATGTTTTCTTCGTTTTTGAGTTTCTGCCACATCAACTTTTTGACCCAACAATCTTCCCCTAGTTGATGTCGGCAAAACTCTTTGTGTATCTCTTGTAAGTTGTACATGATCTTCAAATTGCTTCCCCTCAATTGTAGCATGTATGTCTTCCCCTTTTTGTCACATCAATAGGGAAGGAAATAATGTATGCAATCGAAGATTCTCCAAATGTAGGCTCTATGTAATGACCTTGAAGAAAAATAAGTACAATAATTTTGATGTAGAAGCAGAATAACCCAAACTTTGTATTTCTTTCACCCAATTGCTCACTAGTTGATAAACTCTTCCCCTAGTTGTCGAAACGACTAGAGAAAAATGCAACTCTTTCACTGCAAAAGGAGGCTCAGTTTATTGGTAAGAATGGGAACTGAAACCAACAAAAACCGCACAACTATAATCCAGTTGTTAGCTATAACAATATATTTAGATCCAATGATAAAGGTGTATTGCTCACCCATCAGTTTTTATTACATGGGTACTGGTAACCTTCACGACTATGAGCCAATCGTATGCTATAACAAAATATTTAGTCCAATGACAAGGTGTATTGCTCACCACAGTTTTTATTACATGGGAACTGGTAACCTTCACGAGTATAAGCCAGTCGTACGCTGTAACAATATATTTAGTACAGAGACAAGGTGTATTGCTCACCTATATAAGAAAAACAAATTTGTGAAAACTAACTTCAACATCAAACTTATCATAAGAAATCTTCTCCTTAATCATATACATCTTTATGAAAAAGATCTGAGCCATAAATATCAAAACGATATTCTAAATTAAAACGGAGATCCCATGTACCTTCGTATGTAAAAAACTCTTTTTGTGTGCTAAAAACGTATCAATTTTCTCAAACATCAACTATTCCTTTTGTTGTCCAATATCCTTCACTGTCCAAGATATCAACACTGTGTGTTGTCCAATATTAGACAACACTTGTCAGTGTTTGAAAATGTATATATCGGACAACAAGTGTCAGCGCTTCCCAACAGCGCTTAACTTATTCCTGTCAGCGCCAACTTTGTACCTGTCAGCGCCTGGCCATCAGCGTCTCATCCATGCCTTGTCAGCGTCACACCAACATCTATCAGCGTCACACCAACATCGATCAGCGTCTAAATAACACATGTCAGCGGGTAATAGATCTAGGGTTTTATAAACCCTAAATCATGATTTTATGTGAAAACCATAAACTGCAGTGAACTTTGACATCGAATATCTTCTTCACGAGAGCTTAGATCGAAGATCCCTTCGGTGAGATCCTAGACACAAGTGTCAAGAACCTACAGATCGAATTCTACGACGATCCCACGGTTAACGAAGGAGAAATCGCGTTTTTACTATTACTGTTCACAGAAAACAGCATATGACCCCTGCTGACTTTGACGCTTAAAAAGTTTTTCTTGGGGAAAGATCTCGACAATCCCTCCAGTGGATGTCTAGATATATGTGTATAGAACATACACAAGAAATTTCGTGATGATCCAATGGTTCAATAAGAAGTTTTGGCCTTCTGAATACTGCTGCGCACACAAAAACGTCAAGAAAAACCCTAGACGGATTTTTCTTCTTTTCACCATACACGAACACCTTGTTGGTCCTAGCATCACGAGCCACGAGGCTCTAATACCAATTGTGGATCCTAAGATTCCAGATCTTTTAGCTACTAGGAATGCATCATGTTCATATGATTAGATAATCAAAGCGAAATTAGAACACGACACATTAACAAGGTGTTTGGACACAAAGAACATGAATTAAAACAAATGGATTGCTAATTATATTAATAATCAACAATCACTAGGTGTGTGTACATTGAATCCCACACCTAGTCGACACACGCTTTAGGTTTACATTGTATACGAAAGTTATATATAAACCTAATACCCTTGGTTCCTTATATAGTGTAAGGATTAGGGTTTACAAGAGATAATATCAAATAAACATGTAAATATTCTATTTAAATAAACTAATACAGAATATATTCTGCATACTTATCTAAATAGAAGCTTCCAAAGGCTTCTTGTCAATGTTTCTGTCAATGCTCGGATTGCATGTGACAATGCTTGAATTACACTTGACAATGCTTGCTTCTGTCAACGCTTGATTTGTTCTTGACAATGCCTGGAATACACTTGTCAACGCTTAGACAAATGCCTTCATGTTTTCTTCGTTTTTCAGTTTCGGCCACATCAACTTTTTGACCCGACATAGGATTCTTCGTACTCGTACAATTATTTACTTTTATGTTGTTTTATACTCCATTCCTGCAATTGGCTACACAAAGACATGCAAACACAATTGGGCACAAATATGCACAAAAGTATCATATAATTAACCAATATGCATGTACAAAAGTACGGATAACGCTCCTAAAACATGTTAGATTTAGGCGTTATCAAATCCCCTCACACTTAAGTTTTTCTTGCCCTCAAGCAAGAAGAAACGAAAATTAAATCCAAAGGTACATGTATCTTTACAAAAATTCGATGCAAGTCTACCAAGTACAAGTACACGATAAAACTCATCTAGTTATGTTTTTTTTAAGGTTGAAAAATTGAGATATAAAGTCAATACCCATAAAATTCAAGAAAGTCTTTTATTTCTAACTATACTACACTAATAACATATGAATTGAAGCAACATGTATCAAGACTTAGCACATTGGCTAATCGATACCTTTTATTTCTTCTTCTTCCTTCAACTTCATATCATTATAGCTCATTGGCTATTTATTTGTCTTTTTGACTTTTTTTTCTGGGCTAAAACTCCTAGCCATGGATCACCATACTTGCAAAGTTCAAGTTGTATTGACAAACATTGAGCTTGCAACCTTCTCTTATTCTTTTTGGATTTTTCTTCTACTATTATATGAGACTTTGATTTGGGTTATTTTGACAAAAAAATATATCTCAAATTTTCAAAAATTATCAATTGGATAACTTCTTAATTATTTATATACATTGCTTGAAACTTTTTATTTATGAGGGCAATACAAGAACAAAAGTTTTAAAATAGCCCAAAAATATGGCAATTAAGCGTCTTTTTCTCGATTTCCCTAAAACCCCCTCACACTTAAGTTTAGCATTGTCCTCAATGTGATAAGACTGAACAAAAGTAAGGAATGAGAGAAAAACCAAAATCACGGGCATAGCATGCATCATAAAAGAGTTTTGTTTTCACCTTCAACTTGCGGTACCTACAAAAACGATAAAACACATAAAAATACGGAAAAACACTCTATTTTTGGGTTTTTATAGGTTTTTTATAAAAGCGACACATGCTACACCCCTCACACTTAAGCAAAACATTGGTTAAAAAATTGTGGGGTGTAAGCATGAATTTATTTAAAAAGGAAAAACACTCTTTAAAAACTTAAAATTTTAAAAACACATGGGTTGCTTCCCGAGAAGCGCTTATTTTTTTTATTATTGAGTCATCAGCCGGACTCGTATTTCTTTTTAGTTTTCTTTATTTTCTTTGAGCGGAAAATGTTCACTCCACTCTTCATGGTATAGTTTAACACGGTGTCCATTAACAATGAAGCTTCCTCTACTCTTGTCATACAATTCAACATAACCGGGCGGGTATCCATGTTTTACTATAAAAGGACCGTACCACTTTTGTTTAAGCTTGGGGGCTTTGAATTTATAGCGCATATTAAACAAGATAACTTTATTTCCTTTCTTGAGTTCTTTTCGGATTAGAAGTTTCTTTTCGTGATAAGCTTTGGTACGTGCTTTGTACAATTTCGAATTCTCATAAGCTTGGAGTCTTAATTCATCGAGTTCATGCAGTTGCAAGAATCGGTTTTCTCCAGCGACTTTGAGATCGGGATTACAGCTTCTCAATGCCCAATAAGCACGGTGCTCGATTTCGAAGGGCAAATGACACATTTTACCATACAATAAACGATAAGGTGTTGTGCCAATTGGTGTCTTATAAGCTGTTCGGAAAGCCCATAGAGCGTCGTCAAGTTTCCTTGACCAAACGGAAGGATTGTCCTTAACCGTTTTTTCGAGTATTCATTTTAAGGCTCTATTGATATTTTCAACTTGTCCATTCGTTAGTGGATGATACGTGGTTGCAAAGCGATGGGTCTTCATAAAGATTTAAGATTCTCTCCATTTGTTTGTTGCAAAAATGGGAAACTCGATCACTAATTAAAGCTTTCGGCATTCCATAGCGAGAGAAGAGTTTTTTCAGAAAGTTGATTACGGCTCTTGAATCATTTGTGGGTAAAGCCTTGGCTTCTGCCCATTTGGACACGTAATAAATAGCGACTAAGATATATTCAAACTTATGGGATTTGGGAAAGGGTCCCATGAAATCAATTCCCCATACGTCAAATATTTCGATAACTTGGATGCTGTTTTGAGGCATTTCGTCTCTTCGTGAGAGGCTACCAGTACGTTGGCAAGCATCACAATTTTCGACTAGAGTATAGGCCTCTTTAAAAATTCTTGGCCAATAAAAACAAGCATCGAAGACTTTTTTCGCGGTGGTGGAAGGACCATAATGTCCCCCAGTAGGGCCATGATGACATTCATCAAGGATCTTTCTTGTTTCCGTGCCGTAAAATCATCTCCTAATCATGCCATCGGGGCATACTTTGAAAAGATAGGGATCTTCCCAGAAATAGTGTTTTAGGTCGGAAAATAATTTACATCGTTGGTGATAGGTTAAACCTTTTCTTAGAATTCTTCCAACGAGGTAATTTGCAAAATCTTCAAACCATGGAGATTCATCCGTAGAGATTTTCATAAGAGTTTCATCGGGAAAATAATCGTCGATATCTTCATCCCTTAACTCTTCCATGTTTGGATTTTCAAGTCGCGACAAATGATCGGCTGCGACGTTTTCAGCTCCTTTCTTGTTTTGGATTTCGATGTCAAATTCTTGGAGTAGTAAAATCGAACTAATAAGACGTGGCTTAGCATCTTGTTTTGAGAATAGATATTTCAACGTGGAATGATCGGTGAATACAATCGTTCTTGACAACACGAGATAGGATCGGAATTTATCGAAAGCAAAGAGTACGACAAGTAGTTCTTTCTCGGTGATTGTGTAGTTGAGTCGCCCGCTATCTAGAGTTTTGCTCACAAAGTGTATAGGACGGAAATGTTTTCCTTCACGTTGTCCTAATACGGATCCTACAGCGAAATCGCTTGCATCACACATAAGTTCAAACGATCGCGACCAATCCGGTGAAACCATGATCGGTGCATTCGTTAACTTGTCTTTAAGCTTTTCAAATGCCTTTATGCATTCTTCATTGAAATCAAAGACTATGTCTTTTTCAAGGAGTTTGGTCATCGGTCTAGCGGTTTTGGAAAAATCTTTTATGAATCGGCGGTAGAATCCCGCATGACCTAGAAAGCTTCTAACGGCTTTAACTTTAGTGGGCGGTGGTAATTTGGATATCACTTCGATCTTGGCCTTGTCTACTTCCAATCCGGCTCTGGAGACTTCGTGTCCAAGCACAATTCCTTTAGTCACCATGAAGTGACATTTCTCCCAATTGAGCACGAGATGACCTTGTTTGCATCGGATGAGCATGCGCTCTAGATTAAAAAGGCAAGACTCGAATGAGTTTCCAAAGATTGAGAAATCATCCATGAAAACTTCCATGGATACTTCGATCGTGTCTTAAAAGATTGTGATCATACACCTTTGAAAAGTCGCAGGTGCATTGCAAAGACCAAAAGGCATACGCTTATAAGCGAACGTTCCATGAGGACACGTAAAAGTGGTCTTGTCTTGATCGGATGGTTCGATAAGTATTTGAAAATATCCGGAAAAGCCATCGAGAAAACAAAATAATTTGTTCCCGCTAGTCTTTCCAACATTTGGTCCATGAATGGTAGAGGAAAATGATCTTTTCGTGTGGCATCGTTCAATTTGCGGTAATCAATACACACACGTCAACCGGTAACGGTTCTTGTAGGAACAAGTTCGTTATTTTCCTTGGTCACAACAGTCATTCCTCCTTTTTTAGGAACGCAATAAATAGGACTAACCCAAGGACTATCCTCTATGGTATAGATGATTCCTGCCTCAAGGAGTTTGATGATTTTGGATTTTACTATCTCCTTCATGTTTGGGTTAAGTCGACGTTGCCTCTCAATAACGGGTTTGGCATCATCTTCGAGATTGATCTTGTGTTTGCAAAAATGTGGGCTAATACCCGGTATATCGGATGTTTTCCAAGCAAACGCTTCTTTGTGGTTTTTGAGCATAGAAACGAGACGTTCCTTCTCATCTTCCTTGAGCTTGGCTGAGATAATCACCGGAAGGAGTTGGGTCCTTCTCTAGGTAAGCGTACTCGAGATGTTCGGGAAGAGGTTTCAACTCAAGATCCGTCGGTGGATCATGAATAGATTTGTGAACTATAAAGTTCGATTTCAAAGGCAAAACTTCAAATGGCTTGTTTTCCTCTTCTTCGAGAGTTACTTCGGAATCAAGGGCCATGAATTCTTCTAATTCACGATCATGATCGGTATCGCTAATCTTTTCTGAAGTTGTTTGGAATGGTGTGTTGTCATCAAGCAATGCGTCCAACTCTTCTTCTGTTACTTCATCGATAACATCCACGTGGAAGCATGTGTCATCATTGGAATGGAAGTGTTGCATAGATTTATCGACTAACAATGTGACTTGATCGTCACCAAATCCAAGGTTGAGTTCTTTATTCCTCACACGAATGATGGCATCGGCGGTGTGCAAGAATGGTCGTCCTAAAATGAGAGGGACTTGATGGTCTTCCTGCATCTCAAGGATTACGAAGTCGGCGGGAAATATGAATTTTCCAACTTGAACAAGCATGTTCTCAGATATCCCAATGGGATATTGGTAGGTGTGGTTAGCCAAACGTATACTCATACTCGTAGGTTTCAAAGTATTGTTTGAAAGATTCTTGTATAATGAGCATGACATAAGATTGATACTTGCGCCTAGATCGGCCAAGGCGTGACATTCAACATTGTTGTTTAGGGTGCATGGTATGAGAAAGCTTCCCGGATCTCTGAGCTTTGGTGGAAGTTTGCTTTGCAAGGCTGCAGAACATTCTTCATTTAGAAACGCAACAGAGATTTGCTCCGCTTACTATGGTTGCTCAAAAGATCTTTGAGGAATTTCCCATAGTTGGGCATGCCGGTTAAAATATCAACAAGTGGAACGTTGATCTTAACTTCCTTGATCATCTTAAGGAATTTGGCATTACGAACCTCCATGTTTTCTTTTCGTAGGCGTTGAGGATACGGAATTTTTGGTTCATACGCCTTTGGTGTTGGTATTGGAATGGGTGCGATTTGCTTTGGTTTAGGTTTGGAAGGAGGAATGGTTTCTTCCTTCTCGGGCTCATCGGCCTCGTCTTCACTTTCATCGGCGAAAGTGGGAGCATTGGTGTTCGGGTTTTGTGGTGGATCATAACTCAGCCCACTTCTTGTGAATACGGCATTCACATGTTCATTACGCGCGGTTGGTGGGCGGTAAGGTTTATCCATAGATGGTTTTGGGTTTGTTTGAGTGTTGCTTGGTAGCGAACCACTTGGTCGATTGGCTAATTGATCGGTGATTCGACCGAGTTTGGTTTCGAGATCATTAATGGTTGCGGTGTGATGTCTTTGTCCTCTTTTAACGTTGGCTTTGAGATCGAAGAATCGGTTCTTAATGAACGTGTTTGTCGATTTTTGAGATTCTATGAAAGCTAACAACGTTTTCTCTACGGTCGAATCTTCGGGTTTCTTTTCATTTGATGGACCGGAATTATCGTTCTCACGAGGTTGTGAGTTACGATTTTCGTTTTTGGGGTACTCTCGCCAAATACCGGGGTTTCTACCGTAGTAGTTACCTCGATAACCACCTACTCGGTATCCTTGGGCATAGTTTGCTTCTTGTGGCGGTTCTCTTATTGATGTGTCATCACACTCCGTAGATGGGTGTGGTCCTCCGCAAAGAGTACATTCGCCTCACATCTCCTTCATTTCATCTTTGATGGTTTTGAATTGCGAATCGAATTTAGATGTGATAGTGTCCATCTTCTCCATGAGTTTGGAATTTTCGTCACTTTCAATGAAAGCAACGGTTTTCTTGAAAGGTTTGGTTTGGTTATCTTTGGACCAATCGAGTTTTAAGAGAACTCGGTCCTCGAGCAATTGATATGCTTCGTTGGGTGTCTTATAAAGAAAGAGTCCACCGGCGTCAAGGATTGCTTGCGTCGGTTCATTGAGACCATGATAAAAGATTTTGATAATGGTTCCTTTTAGTAAACCATGTCCATGACAACTACGAAGTAGGTCTTTCATTCGATTCCACACATCAATGAGTGTTTCTTGTGGAAGTTGGGCGAAACCTCGGATTTCTCCCATGAGTCTTTCGTACATGGCGGGTGGAAAGAAACGACTAACAAAAGCGGTTCACATTTGTTCCCATGTTTCAATGGTACCGGGCGTCAACTCGTTGTACCAAACTCTTCCATCTCCGGATAGAGATGATGGGAAGAGTTTGAGTTTTATGGCGTCTACATTGACGTCTGCTCCATAACGGAACATGCCACATATTTCCATGAATTCGGATATGTGCCTATGCGGATCGGCTCTCTCACGTCCATCAAATTGGCGGTCTTTGATCATTGAAAGGTGATGACCTTTCACGGTAAAGTTTTCTCCAAGCTTAACTTGAACAATAGCAGCCTCGGGGGTAGGTGCTACTACTCGGTTGGCTGCCACATTGATTGATCGTTGGCCATTAGAAATGGTAGATCTTTAAATGGGTTGTATACGACAAAGGCGTTTAAGAGATTATCAAATGGTGGGTTTTTGGTTTTTGAGATTCGGTTTTCAAAAGAAACAAAGGGGTGTTTCTTGCGGTTTTTGTTTCGAGATTGGTGAATATAACGTTCGGGATCAGTGTATGGACTAAGCAATTCTTGACCGGAAGAACGTGTGTTCATTCAAGTCTTGAACGAATTTTGAAAAAGGATTACAAGTAACAAAAACAAAAACAAACAAAATATAACTAATAAGAAAATAAGTAAATAGGAAATTAAATAAACTAAACAAAATAAGAACATAATTTTTTTTTAGTCTCTGGGAACCTTGCCGGCGGAAGGAAAGGGTTGTTAGATGGCAATCAAGCTTCTGTTGAAGCTTGCCTGTGGCAGAGCTAACTTGCCGGACGACAAGTTGGTTGCTGTTGGGGATTGATGGCGGCAGGAGCTCCTTGTCGGACGGCAAAGGGGTTTCTGTGGTGCTCTTGCCGGTGGCAGGAGGGTGTTGCCGACGGCAATACTCTTTTGTCAGAAATTATATATATATATATATATATATATATATATATATATATATATATATATATATATATATAGGGAAAGGCTGAATTTATGTAACTTATTTGTTCAAATTAACTAATGTACGCAAGATACTTTTTTTATTCCAGATATACGCAACATAATTTCAAATACTTACTCATATGCGCAATATTGACCAAAATGTGACTTGTTTGACCAGTTACCACTTAGAAAGTTACAGTTTGGTCCTTTGGTCTGCGTGGACTTCCACCGTTAGTCCTTTGACATTTTTTTCATTAGAAAACTTAGTAATGATACCTTGACTTTAATACACGTATTTTTATCCACGTTTTTATACACACTTTTTAAACGTGTTATTATATACACGTTTTATACGCGAAAATTCTGAACTTTGACAGACGATTTCAACGTCAAAACTTAACCCGTAAACTCCGAAAAAACCCACGTTTAGTCAATGTATACGTTCTCTACAATTTTCATGTTTTATGTTTTTCATGAAAAAGTAATTTAGATGGTCAAAACCCCGATTTAAAACTATGACAGCAATACCAGTCTTTTCACAGTTTTTTTTAGATACGTAATGGAATCGATCTGGTGTACTTATTAAATTTTCCATTTTTATCATACTACTATTTTTATAAGGTTTACACTTGTTTTATGATATTTTACGTATAGAATGTCTATATTTAGTCATTGATAGGTTTAGAGACTTCAAAGTAAGTATTTAGCACTAACCGAGACCGTCGAAATTCGGACTTACTTAATTACCGAAAATACTAGTATTGTTGTCATTGTTTTAAATCGGGGTTTCGACCATCTAAATATCTCTTTCATGAAAAACATAAAACATGAAAGTTGTAAAGAACGTATACATTGACTTAACGTGAGTTTTTCGGAGTTTACGGGTTAAGTTTTGACGTTGAAATCTTCTGTCAAAGTTCAGAATTTTTCGCGTATAAAACGTGTATATAATAACACGTTTAAAAAGTGTGTATAAAAACGTGTATAAAAATACGTGTATTAAAGTCAATGTATCATTACTAAGTTTTCTAATGAAAAAATGTCAAAGGACTAACGGTGAAAGTCCACGCAGACCAAAGGACAAAACTGTAACTTTTCTAAGTGGTAACTGGTCAAACAAGCCACATTTTGGTCAATATTGCGTATATTAGTAAGTATTTGAAATTATGTTGCGTATATCCGGAATAAAAAAGTATCTTGCGTACATTAGTTAATTTGAACAAATAAGTTACATAAATTCAGCCTTTCCCCTATATATATATATATATATATATATATATATATATATATATATATATATATATATATATATATATATATATATATATATATATATATATATATATATATATATATATATATTACTTTTTTTGATTTTTGGGTTTGTTTGCAATGAGGACACTACAATGGGTTTGATTATAGGATGATTTTGGAACTAAGAACACAATCAAATCCCCGGATGCACCGTCAAAAACTTGATGCATGGGGTTAGTAACAAGTTTTAAATTTATAAACACGAATTACCGGATTGACTAAAAACGCACGGGCCAGTATAACCCTTTCGTTTGTGTATAGCTTTTATGTGGTAATACCGAGATCGTTCACGGAATTTGGAAAACCTATGATTATTCTAAAATAAAATTATAATCGTTGATCGTAGCAATTGTAAACAAGCAAATAACAAGTAAAATGATGAGATTAGTAACATGATTAAAGGTACACTTGGTAAAGACTAGTTTGAGCATTCGTAGTGGTATGATTGTGATGACACGTTAACATATATGATTAAGATAATTAGATGGATAATCCAATCTATTGTTTTCAAATGCTTTAATCTTCATCAAGACCTTGGTTAAAGAAAACAAGCATTAGACTCAATCACTCAATTTAAGACTTAATCTAATTTCAACACATTCGATTCACGGTCGTTTCACGAATTTTCTAACACTTATAATTATGTTTCTTGATAATCAAAACTTCATAAAAATGATCAATACAAAAGATAGCCAATCATAGAAAAACCGGCTATGACTTGTTGATAGAAAATAACCCTTTCGACCTATGAAATCTTTACCAACAAATTAAGTTTTGATAGCAATTGTCACATGAAACATAAATATCAATGGATCATAGGAAAGCTTGACACTGAATTAAACATAAATCACAATCACAACCACCACTTCATACTACAAACATCATCCTACCAAGTGTAGAATGAAACTTAGCTACTCATAACAAATGATGAAAAAAACTCAGAAATAAAGGTATTATAAGTCATAATTTAGAGTCTTGCAAAGTGGAAAAATGTTACTAATTATTAGGGTAATGATCCCTAAGAGTTTCGTGATGATAACTTTGCTTATTGGACTCAACAACTGACTTTTCTAGCATCACCTTGTTCAAATCCGGGAATGGGAGTTTGGACAAGAATGAGAGAGTTTATTTGATGTAGTAATGAGAAGATGATTGAAAGGTATTAAGAGACATTGATATATGTGTAGTTACATGACCCCAAGGGTCTTATTTATAAGCTAGTTAAGGCCCTAGACTTCAATGGTTGGCTTGGAGAGAAAGGAAGTCTAGAATGTTCTTGCATGGAGTCTCTTGAGCTTGCATGAATGTGGACACATTTTTGCCTAGACAAATGTTGGTGGCAAATTCACTCATGATGGAGGCAACATGAGCTATGATGGAGGCAAATCAACTCCCATGTGATGGTGGCAACTTCACTCTTCCTAGTGGCAAGTTGGATGTGTGTTGATGGTGGCAACTTTCATGCTGAATATTTTTATTTGCTCCTTGGAAATACTTGTTCTTGCACCCGGAATTAATCTTCAAAGGCTTGTAACTTGTACACGGGTCTTGAACTTGACTAGGATTCTTCGTACTCGTACAATTCTTTACTTTTATGTTGTTTTATACTCCATTCCTTCAATTGGCTACACAAAGACTTGCAAACACAATTGGGCACAAATATGCACAAAAGTATCATATATTTAACCAATATACATGTACAAAAGTAGGGATAACGCTCCTAAAAACATGTTGGATTTAGGCGTTATCAGATTCCTCCGAGACACGCCTCCTTCTACTCATCTATGGACTGGGCTCTATATCACGTTGACACCTGTCTGCCTGCTTCCTTTTAGTGCTGGTGCTAGAAGTACTGTTACCTCCTTCGGTTGTGTCTATATTACAGATGGTAACTACTCCATTTTGCACCGGGAATTTGAACATACCGTGTGCCGTGGAAGGTACTGCGCGCAACGTCTTTAGCGTTGGCTGTCCGATTATCCCATTGAACGAGGATTGAGAGTGCACAACCATGAAGTCCATCCATACCGTCGCCGATTGTTCCGCATTCCCAATGGTCACCTGTGCGCAGAGATGCCCCAGTGGCCGAGTCTTATCACCACTAAACCCTGTGAGAATTTGTGTTGTCTCTTCTAACTCCTTCCGTATTTTCCATGGCAACCGTGCGAAGCAATGTTCGTATAATATGCTCGCTGCAGACCCCCCATCGACGCACATGCCTTCTATAGTGTGGTCGCCGAAGGCTATGTCAATCGTCAACGAGCCGACTCTATAGTCCGTATCCGAAAGGATGGGGAACGCTATTTCTTTATCGTGTGAAAATTCTACGACCAATCTTCTTTGCATGAAAGATTTTTCCCTTTCTACCATGTATATGGTTATAGGTTTATCCTTCTGTTTTTTCACTTCGACCTTCTTCGCATCCGTGTTCTTTCTCCAATCCCTTATCAGGTGGTTCAGCTTTCCTGCCTTTACCAGGCTTTTAATGTGTCTTTTTAACTGAATACACTCATCCTTAGCGTGCCCTTTATCATCATGGTACTCGTAGTGCTTTGTGTTATCCCGCTTATCCACTGGTCCCAACATTGGGTTAGGCTTTGGAAAGTTTGCTCCTTCTGATAGAAATATCTCTCTAGAGGTTTTTTGTAGCGGTGTGAACATTCTGTTGTTGTTGTTGTTGTTACACCCTTGCTTTGCCGCCCCTTGGAAGTCCAACGTGCGACTGATATTTTGCCCATATGTTTGTTTCTTGGGCCTATCTTGGTACCTGTTGCCCGACGCCATTTGTCGGCTATCTGCTGTTGTTGTTTCTCCTTGAATAAACACTCGGACCTTTTTCATTACCCCGTCAAACGTTGTCGGGGTTCTTTCGTTCAACTTTTTTATTAGGTCCGGATTTTTGATACCTGCGAGGAATCCAAAAATCTTTAGAATTTCTGGGCAATCCTTAATCTGGTTGCACTCAGATTTAAAGCGTTCCATGAAGTCCTCTAGGCTCTCGTCATGCCTCT
The DNA here is from genome assembly GCA_025667525.1 of Glebionis coronaria. Taxonomy (NCBI): domain Eukaryota; kingdom Viridiplantae; phylum Streptophyta; class Magnoliopsida; order Asterales; family Asteraceae; genus Glebionis; species Glebionis coronaria. The sequence continues at coordinate 187,383,656 of CM046879.1, read as the reverse complement.
GCTTCACTCTTTCAAGTGAAACCAAACTTTTGTCATACTTCTTCTGCTGCACATAGTTCCTGCGGAACGCTCTTCGAAGCTCTTCAAACCCATGGTTGCTCCTTCGCGGGAGATGGTCAAACCATGTCCGAGCATTCCCGATGAGCGTCGAGTTAAACATATGGAACCATACGGCTTCTGGCCATTGCTCTATCCGTGCCTCTGATTCGAATACTTTCAGGTGATCATCCGAATCCGTCGTGCCGTCGTAGGTCTTAACATTAGACGGCATGCGTCTTTTCATGTTATCCCTAAAAGTAGTTACGCGTTCTGAAAACGCGTTTCCTTTTTCTCGACGCCATGGCATGGTCCATTGATCCTCACCTTCTATCCTTGGCCTTTTTGGTGCCCTGTAGTGTTTTTTGTCGTAGTCAGAGGAGTCCGAGTCCTCAGTGGATGAAGGAGAGGCCCTTTTACGGCGGGGGTGGCGGTCGCTATGACTAGAGTCCGAGGAACCTTCGCTCGACGAATTCCTCTTGCGCCTCCTTTTAGTGTCTTACTCCTTTCCTGAACTCGCAGATCCTGAGATTCATCTCCTTCTAAGGGGCCTAGCCTTTTAAGGGCACTTTGTCTGCTAGTAGGGTTAGGCCCTAGTCTGTCCTTTGTGCGTCGGTGGTTATTGACTTGTGTCATGAAACCATCCTCCTCTCCTGAGTCCCTGGATCTATCTGAGGACGATGTGTCCTCAATGAGAGGCGCATCCGAAGTGGATGCTAGGTTCTCATTCGCTCTCTGCTTCCTTCTCTTCTCCTTTCTAGCTTCCTTACTGGATCTTGACCCTCCCTTAGACTTGAGTTATTTATCGAAGTCTAAACTGATCCGAAGGTCTCTTGCAGGATTCGCCCTCATTTGCGCCATCATAAGTGGGATTAGCGCCTCATAGTTTTCTACGACATATCGCTCATACTTTGCCTCGCCGCGGGGAAGTTTCTGTTTCCACCTGTAGATCTATCACAGCCCTTGAGTCCAGAGTCTCCTTGCGACCTTGATTAGGGATCTCCTGAGAGGACGATGTGGTTCCGACCGTCTGTAGGATCGGAGTGACCAGCGGATAGAAAGATACTTGCAATCCTTTCCCCCCACGACTTGGGTTATTGGGCTCAAGGCTTAAGTAAGGACCTGTTGCCTTCTTGGATCCACCTTTGGGTGGGGGCGGGTTTGCGCCGTTTTTCTTCATTGGCTAGAGTTTAGTTTGGGTCCCACGGATGGCGCCAACTTGTTGATGCAAAAGTTGGGGTAGACCGAGCTTAACCCAAATTAGGCTTAATTTGGGGTCTTGTGGACTCCGGCTCTCGCACCAAGTGAAACTTGCTTTAGGACCTTTCGCACTAAACAGACACCGTTAGGCTTACCGTGAGTTTGTTACCCACGATTAGACTCCGGCGTGAGAGTAAGTAATCGGTTTGAGTATATTAGTGTTTAGGGTATTGTGTGTATCGTACCTTTGTGGCACCGAAGGGGTTCTTTTTATACTCGAGAGAGTCCACGTTGGGCTCCCTGTTCTTGCGGCCTAAGGAAGAGATAATGAATCAAAATAGCTTGATCTTCATTATCCAACTAAGGCAAGTGTATATCCCTTTTCCTTAGGAGAATATAACTATAATATAAGTTATATTAGGTATGATCCTGTCGCACTACGACGAGGACTTGGCTAAGTAATAAAACTCTTGTGCGACAGCGGCTTACCAGGATTTATGGGCTATGTGCGCACATCGCACAAGTATCCAATCCACTCCTGACGGATGCGGGTAGTACCCGTGAGTCGGACTATCCAGCCCGACTAGGGACTTTACGTCATCAGAACCGTAGTGGAAAATATTGGCAGCGAGAGTAGCTTGGGCTGAGTGAAGCTCATAAGATCATATGCTTGATATGTTGCATTTGATGTAGAGATTGTATGAATGCCTTCATTTTCGGTTGCCCCTGGGTCTATAAGAAATGTTAATTCCTCTAAATCCAATGTCTTTCCCTTCGCTTGAGCATCAACTAACAACATCTTGTCTTGAAACCATGAGGCATCCCTTCTCCTCATTGGTTGAGTACATTGTTTCACCATATGACCTTTCATTAGCCGGAGCATTGATGGTTCTCGGTCCGAACGAATTTTTCCTCACTTGAATAGATTTTACTGTCACTTAATCATCTCGAATAGTAGCTTGTTGACGAGGATTTGATGATGTGCGGAGTTGATTGTTCGTTGGTGGAAATCCTCTGCTTGCAACTAGCTTTAACAAATAGACCGTGAGGTGGTTCAATGCTTCAATGGGGTTGTCAGATTGTTTGAACACCGGTATTTGAACATTGGGAACTTCATTATTATAGAAAGATTGTGCTTGTGGTATTTCCATTGGATAGTAGCCTTGATGAGGATTATAACCCATTGGAGAAGTAATTGGATGTGAATAAGCATGCTATGATACTTTCCTCGGTTCATAAGTAATAGCTTGAGATGGAGATGCTTGATGAGTTAGTTGTTGACAATAATGCTGTTGTGGCATAATTTTTTGTTATTATGATTGTTGGGGCATCATTTGTGGTTGATATGATGGTTTTTGTGGTTGTTGATATGTGTGTTGTGATTGCTGCATATATGACAATTGTTGATAAGAGTATGCCAAGCTTTGTTGAGGAGTCATTTCGTGAGAAACAATCCTGGCAAGTGGTTCATAAACTTGAGATTTAGACAACTGAATCTCTTACACATGGCGTTCGTGTTGTTGAAGATAGGCTTGAAGTTGATCCACGTTGGTTTGATGAAAATCTTTAACCAATTTGACATCCGTCACAAACTTTCTCCATTCAAGAGGAAGAGTATTACGATACATGGTGTTAAGTTGAAACTGTGCTATCTTCATAGCAAAAATATTAAGCTCATTCATCAATAAAGTTAATCTCAAATAATATTCATGAAGATACTCCCCTAGAACATAAGCAAACTTATCAAACGAGTCATATAGCTTACACTCTCGTTCTTGTTGTGTTAACGAGGTGCCTTGCACCAAAATGTGAATTCTCTCCCATAACTCTTTGACAACTTTATGATGACTCACGAGTTTGTACACGTCCGGTGGAAGACCTTGGAGGATAATGTTTGTAGCTTGAATGTCGCACTTTGCTTGAATCTTAGCCTCGACGGTCAAATCGGTCATTGTGAGAGGACGAGTCACTACACCCTCTGTGATGGTACCATAATCAAATGGTCCAGATTTAACCGATTACAAAATCAAATGTCTATTTTTGTGATTCATCATAAAAAGTTCCATTCTAGACGTCCATGATTTGTACATCTCCTTCACCAACATTGGTGGACGATTATCCGCACCAGACAAAATGGACTTATCCATAAGAGATGTTTACTCCATTTCGATAATTAAGATTTACAAACGATGATCGAACAATGAAAGAAAGTAAATGTGCTTGTTGACGAAAGAACAATACGGATTTTACGATTCGTAGAGAAACCGAGAAAATAAATTCGCGGGAATTAACAAACAAACGAAAAAACCGTATAAATTCTTAACTCCTTGATTGGCGATGAGAATTGGTGATGAAAATAATTCCGGTTCTAAGAAACTTAATAATTCCGGTTCGACAAACTTAATAAATCCGGTTCCTAAAAGCCTTATAAATCCGGTTCCAAAAAGTACAACTCCGGTTCCGAGATAGACCAAAACTCCGGTACTGAAAGTTCGTATATCTCCGGTACTACTACCTATATTCCCGGTACCTCAAAAGCACAAATCCGATACCCAAATGTAACACCCACCATGGCGGAATATGGGGCGCGACGTATGGATATCATCACAACATGGCGTGTCTATAGAGATAACTAAATGAAATAAGAAATGTCATAAAATGGTGACACAATGTCATGACAATATCTCAACAATGCAGGAGTCTAGATAAGTAGGTAACAGTCCTACCACTTACCCAAGACAAACAATAAACATAAACAAATCAAACATATAGGTGCCAACAGTATCACTTATAAAACAAACAACAGAAACTAAGAAGGAACGGGGATCTCCTTCTAAATGCATTCCTACGCAACTCCAAATCCTAGCCACTCAAGTTCTCACGCTTAACCATAATATCACCTGAAAGAGACACTAAAACACGTCAACATAAAGTTGGTGAGAGTCATAGGTTTAGACTCCAACGCTAAATCAGTTATAATATAAGCTGTGAATAACCACCAACAATAAAAATATAGGGACAATGTGTTGCAAATGTGCATTAACAACTAAAATTCAAGATTAACCAACCAAACCAAAACCAAGGTTCCCAGCCATACCAAACACCATACTCCCATAGGCACTCAAACACCTATGAACCAATCCCAAGGCCCCGCCTTGTCAAAAATCCCCTTGGTACCAAGTCAAAACATAAACAATCAAGAATTAACTAGCAGTTAATCACATAAGTATGCACACACAAGTCCATCACCAACCATAAAAACATTCACAACATAAGTTATAAAACAAAACAGTGTCTCTTCCATCCCATCTGGAAGTCAAAATCATTAAAATACATGGGACTATGAAACTCACCTTATTGAACTTCTCCAAAAGTCCGCGCACTAGCAAAAAGCTAACAAACCAAAAACAAATAATCAAAACATGAACCAATCACTAAGACGGCTCAACAACCTATGATGGACATCTAGCCTTCTCCCATATATAACCCTCATGTATATGCTCAACGCATCTCATTACACCCCTCTATAAAGCCCTTAACTCAGTTTACTTCATTACCCGTCCCGTTAACATTTTACCCAAAACAGTCCCGGTTTTTAGGTCTCCAAACTATAAGTCAAACGCCCAGCTAAATATACCCATGATCTCTATAAAGGGGATATTTATTCCCTTACATATGTTAGCTAACACCTCCCATTTGATCCAACCTTAAAGCTACTGTTAAGGCCCCGATATATATATATATATATATAAATATATATATACTTTTGTCATTCCAGATTTACTGATTTTAAAAATACAAAAAGTTTGTTATGATTAGGGGGTCTTACCCTAACCCACCATCTTAGCCCCAATGCAGAGACTTACTATAATATATAAACCATCTCTCATGTTCGTTAGAAGATCCCAATGCAACCCTAAGTACCCCAAACAACCCAAAACTTAAAAAGAAAACAGGCTGACTTCAAAACTGTTTTGAACTCCGACTGTTGTAAACTTTTTATGACCGACTTCCCAACCTCCAATTTAGTTCTAGTTTCTTGCATTGGAAAGCCACTTCAATTACCTTTTCAGGGATACTCGGATCGCAAAATAAGAGTTTGTAGAACTCCCGATATGATCAAAACAATTGACTCAAAATTCTGCCCAGTTTTTAAAAACGGGTTTAATTAAATTAACCTCATTAATTACACATAACTCCACCAATTACAAGCCCTAAACCATACAATCATTATGAAATCATTAAAATACAGATTTTTATTTAATCCCTAACCTAAATCCATCATAAGATGATTATATAAACATTAAAAACAATTATATTAAAAAGGGTTATGAAGGTTTACCTTTAAATTAATGGAAGATGAAAAAAAATACTGAAACCCTAAAAAAACTCTGTGAAACCGTCGGCTATAGAACTCCAGGAGAAAGAAATTCTGATTTTTTTGTTTTGAATAAATAATATATAGAGTGTGATAACCCATTCCTAGCACAACCCAAAAACCCCTTTCCTTTTTCTCTTTTTTTCCTTTTTTTCTTTCTTTTCTTTTTTTCTTTCTTTTCTTGCGTCCAAACCGACTAACACCCCCTTAATTTTCGTTTTTTTTTTAATTTTATTATTAGTTAATATCTTATTATTACCTTAATTTTCCTTAATTTATTTCAGCTCCTAAAGCTTCCAAAACCTCAAAACCGTAAAACTAGTCAAATTTACGCGTTTTACCGTAAAAGACGTAAAATATACACTTTTATAAAAAATATCAAATTTTGAAATAAACTTTATAACTAAGTCCTAAATGACTTAAAACCATCCCGAAAAATATCCATATGACTAATTACCTCATCCGAGACCTCTAAATGCTAAACCGTAAATCGTAAAAATACGATTTTCTATACTACATATACGTATACGTAAAACCACTAAATAAAACCATCTCATTTCATAGTCACTACCATGTGAGCTCATGAACATGAAATCATCACACATCGTTTCACTCAGAAGGTACCCCGTACCGGAAACGATATCCAAACCACAATCTATACACATCAATTAGCACATAAACAAGTAAAGACACGTAACTAGCACAAAATAAAACTAAGTGACGAACCTCAAAACCAGGGTTGTCACATCACTCCCTCCTAATGGAAATCTCGTCCCGAGATTTACTCCTTAGGATCAAACACATAAACAACAAATCACATGTTGATACTTGTTCTAAACGAACTCCTCTCATTTCCATGTGAACTTTAGTTCAAGTCTCAAATTTCCACATATACTAACCAACAATATTTAAATTCATTGCCAAACTCTTGACCTCACAGTCAATAAATCTCACAAATGACTCTTTGATAAAACAAAGACTCTTATTAACACAAGTCCCGAATAACCGTACATGCAAATATGCATTCTCAAACAACATTTACCAATCTCAATACATGAAATATATCATGTATACCACTCATTTCCCCCCCCCCCAGGTAATTCTATGCTCATAAGCTACTGGTCCGATCTTTCTAAAGATCATAAATGGACCTACAAAACTCTACATCAACTCTTCAATTTTACCAAATCAAACCACCCGTTACTATGGGTGAAACTCCCTACATAACTTTGTCACTAAATCTAGTGGTTTCCTCCTTTTCTACATAGCATCCCTTGTTGCTCTCATTTTGTCCACAAACACCATTACCACATTAGTATCCTCTTTTACCAATTCTAGTCCACAATGGGGACAACTCACCCTATCCTTTCATATAGTGCCTCAAATGGCATTTATCGACTTCTAGTATGATAACTATCATTATATGAAAACTCAGCCACCGCTAAAGAGTTTCCTAACTCCCTCTAAATCAATCACTCATGCCCTCAGTGTAACTCCTAAGGTTGTATAAATATCTCACTTGCCCATCCTTTTCCAGTTAGCTGGATATACTCATATCCAATCATGTTCATCAACTCCCTTTAGTATGTACCCCAAACTACTTAAAAATTCCAATTTCCTTACAAAATGACCTATGACGGTCTTTCACATATCCATTAGTTCTTCCAATCCAAATCAACTTATGATCTATACACATCATCAAAAGGACGGTTATCTCAGTTAGTCTATCAACTGCCATCCAAACCCATGCTACAACTACTTCCATTAAATTTGGATAGCTCATTAGTAGCACCCATACACTTCTTTCTCACTTTTCTTCATGATTTTTTTTATACTCAACACTTCCTTTATACCTACACAATATCTTACCTTCAAGGTCATATTGCTCCTCATCTTTTCTCAGTTAGACCAAGCCCTTCGTCGCTATGGCACATTACACCTATAACTCCTCATCCATTCGATTATCGATACTAAGCCTCCCAAACAATCAGTATAGGTCAGTGCCATTTCCTTTTCCACACTACGATAGTATTAGCCTGCGTTGTGCTTTATTCTACTTATTAAGTTCTACCAAAGTTTTACCTCCGGTTCCTATCTCGACCTATTTCATTCATGCTTCGCTTCTATACACACTTCCTTATTCTTCCTCAAATCCTACCATACATCGCGGTGTGATGCTTCCCATCGTTTATTCCCTTGCCATAATCCTTCATAAGGCATTCCATGCATATTAGGCTAACTTTTACGCAAAACCCTCTATTCCATCACATCCGTACGCAATCCTTCCAACTTCTCAACTACGTGACTTCTCATTCCTCTTGAAATATGAGATGAATTAGCCAGTCTATCGACTATCACCCAACTCTCGTCGTACTTATTCCTCCACCCCATTATGTATCCCTTTCACCAACTTCGTCCTTACATCACCCCTTTCTAAGCTACTCCTATCTATGTAGGAAGTATAGTCTACGTCTCTTTTCTCCATATGATTGTCCAAGCCACGCAACATACATGTTGACGCGTTCTCTACTTTTGACGACTCAACTCGTGCAACCTACATCCTTCATCCAAACCACCCTAATACGTCATCCATATAGTTCAAGTTCGTCTCAGCTTCACTTCATTCTTCTTATTCCATGTCTCATCAACCATGCTTGCCTTTCCCAGATGGTACTTGGCCTTGCAATTTTTCTTTTATCACTTAACTCTACCCATCACCTTTTCCAAATGTTCAATCAAGATGATTAAATATATGTTGGAGACGTTCATCATCTGTATAGATCATTCTCTACGTCTCGTACCCTAAATGCCTCTAGCATTCTAGGCAGATATAACAATCCAGCTCCACTAGATAAGTCTATCTAGTCATCTATACGCCAAAATTTTCCAAGTAGCTTCACTTGTTTTTCTCACAACCGGTTCTCTTACTCCCTCCTAATAGGGACAGACTAGAGTTTCATGTGATTCCATGTGGATCACACTCTCATCTTATACCCACATTAGTTTCCATTTGTCTACTAAGCCATATTTTGAATTATTTTTTAAATCTCATACTTCTACTTTGATCTTGCACCCAACATGAGGTATTTTCAATCATCATCTTCTAGGAATACTTGGTTCTCTCCTTCCATGGTTCTCCTTTATTCCTACACTATCACGTCCAACAAAAATTCCATACTTCATTCATCAAATCTATGGAAATCACTAGTGCATTGGATAATGCATAGCTGTCTTTCCCAAAGATCTTTCATAACACTTTCACAAAACCGACTCTCTAATCACTTCTCCACGAAACTTATTCAGCTCAGCTTCACTCTGATACTCGATCTGCCCTTCTTCGTCACGAACCATACGTAAATTTCCCATCGTAGTGCTTGTCACCTTTCCAGTCCTCGCAACTTTTGTGACTGCTTCGAAATCTCTTGCATCCTTCTTGCATCTGACACGCAGTAATTTCAGCTCCTTGCTTCGCGATGTAGCTCTTTACGCCCTCCTTCTCGTCTCCATGATGTTACCTAGGAACTTCACACTACCAGTAGCTTCTAACTTCAAGTCATCTACCACAATATTTCTAAAAGTACTTCAACCCCTCAATGACTCACTCTTCCTTACTTGTTGTACTTCACCGTTAATCAGCCTCCTACCAATCATTCTTTTACATTCCTGTTTTCCCTTCACGTGTCTACTACTACCTTGCCTCCATAACTATACCAATCCCTTGCGTGTTATTTGCCCAATCTTTAGTAGAAAATTTCTACTCTACCCTCACATCCGCTGGTACTTCCATCAATCTCCTAATGGTACTTCAACCAACTTCTCATAGCATGACGTCTCGTTCTCACGACCAGTCAACTAACTTTACTTACTCCCTTATTCTCGTAACCAATCTAAGCTCTAAGACTCCACAAATCTTAATCACTCCTTCAACACAACCTTTAAACCAAAACACATCTCTCCATTATAGTATCTAACCATAAGTAATACTACCCAACTCTATCCTCTCATCCTAACGTTTCCACAACCGCATAACTAAATCAGCCATGACGTGTAACCCAAAGAATTCCATATAATCGTGTCCCAAAATAAAATATAGGGTAAAACGAACCCTAGCCAAAACAACTGAAAACAAAACAATGTAATCCGAAAGATCAATGGAGTGTGCCAACAACTAAAAATTAGACTCGGCACGATTAGTATTACCATATTTCGATACCTCAGAAAATTTTATACTTTCACCCCATTTAGTTACTCCTCATAAGAACCAAACTTCAATACTACTAAAACCAGTCATACTCGTTTTGAACAATAAACTCATATTTTATCTTCATTATTTTATAAAAGATATCAACTAGTTAGTATACTACAATCTTATTCTAACCATTATCTTGTTTACCCATATTAAACTTATTTCACTTGTTATTATGAAACCAATACATGTTTATAAAATACAGTGTTTTTTTTCATTTTATTATATATTATTATTATTATTTTATAAAATCCATTTAGGCTGGTTATAACTAAACTACTACACGTTTACAAGGTGTGGTGTGATTATTATCATTACTATAATAAAATCTCCCTTTTACTCTTGCCCTCTAGTTAAATACTTCTAAAATTTTAATTACACTTAAGAAAGTTTTTGTAAAATTTCTTTACCCCTTTAAAATGTATTATCACATGTTACATAGAAAACTAATCCAATTATTTTCAAGACAATTTTTTTTATAGCTTACTACCACAAACTTAAAAAAATATATATGTAAGTCACGATATCATACCATACACTTACAAATTATTTTCAAAACCGTTTTCCTATAATCAGCCACACTTATTTGTAAGAAAATTTAGTGGTTCTCAATAATTAAATACATACCCGAATGTAGACACACATCAAAAGACTCAAAACGTCACTGGAACTCCATCAAACTCCAGCACCATAAAACACGAGCAAACACAAGGTACGTTCAAGTTACAATAACTACTGAACGACCATATATCATAACTTAACACATAGTAGTATATATACATCCGTATATATATACCTATTAAATCTCCCAAAACATACTCGTTCTCATACATATCAAGTCAATCGATCGCGTCATACGCTCGTTTTTCCATACGAGTAATCAACATCTCACCATTTCACCATGCCACAACAAGGCACAAAACCCATTACCAAAACCAACCCATATCGTGTGACCTCATAATCACACAACAGGACTATATCTCAAAACATATAACACACTAAAAAAAATAGCCATATCGTAGGCAGCCGTTACATAAACCCATATATTATAAATATACCCAAAATCCACATCTCATCATATACAAGCATGTACTAACCCTCTTTCATGCAATCATACTTAGGAACCCATTGAAGTTGTGGTACTTGTATAACTATGTTGGCCACCATACTTATACAATTACCATTTCCCCAATGCACTCCCTCCTATGATGACACTTATAAGAATTAATACAACATATAACACATAAATCCATCAGCTCACCTAAGCACATAACCACATAAACAATAAGGTCTAAAACTCCAACTATTTAAATAACATAGTCAAACTTCTTGAAATACATAAATCCATAGTCTAGCTAAAACAGCATAGACTAAATCCAAAACGAAAACATAATCAGTTATAAGTCATGTCCCCCATAAGAGTGGAAACAGCTTAAAATCCTTCATATCCACCTACTCCTACTAACTCGAACCACCACAAGATTCTTAGGGAACATGATTTAAACATCTTTCCTTTCCACTGGTTCTTGAAAGCTCTCAATCCCCCCCTTCTCGCATATTGATTCTCCCTCTCGCATCGGTTCTGCATCAGATAATAGGCCCATGCGCAAACTTTCTCTTTTATTGTATTGGCGCCCGATAGGTAGGCTATTAGATTGAGTCGAATACCCATATCCGATTCGAGCGAGAGCCCAAACGGGGGAGGTGAGAACATCTTGATCGAAAGCTCCACTGTTCTGAATAGCGAGAAAGACTTTTTCAAATTTGATCAAATCGATCGATCATTTTTGAATATCTTAGGTGGGCCAACCGACCGACCGAGTTGGGCTGGGCGTCCATGTCACAGAACCTTTCTCTAGCCAAGAATCCCATTATTGATTGAATCGAGGCGGATCCAATTCATTGGCAAATGAAAAATCTACCGTTTTCACACTCAGAAAAACCTAGAAAAGAGGAAGAGTCACTAAGACAAGAGCTAGGTAAGCAAGCAAGAAGGAGAGGCTAGAAAAGGCAGGGGCTCTCCATCTCTAGGAACATTGTGTCCAGGATCCGGTAATCTAAAGCCTTGCTTCTTCTGGTCGGCTCGTATTAGCCTGTGCTTTATTACAGGTAGTCATTCCCCCGTTCCTTTAGTCTTTTCAACGGTACTTGAATCTTAAGTCGCGGTCATGTCTCGCCCCCCTGGTATAGTGACCGGTTCCATGTTTTCCCCGAATTTCATCAGTTCCAGGCTCAAGTGCCTGTTCATCCATCTTCATTCCAAAGGCGAGCATATCCATTGAGTGACTGTAAATCAAAAGGAAAATAATATCCCTCAGGTACATAAAATAACTCAACAAAAGATAGAAACTACCATGTACCAAATTATGTACTATAATGTACAATTTAAGCAAAATACAACAATGACTAGCGTGGACGATTATGGTTCAACCCGCACTAGTCACAACCCGAAAAGAAAATAACATGTGGCTAAGTATGAACTTACTATGGTTCAATTCATACTAGTAAAACATCATAATAAATAACATCCAAACACATCAATTATTATATAATGCACACATACTCCTATGATGCCTATATGCAGGGACCCTTAAGCTATAGACTAGGATACGCGACTAGACAACCTAATTCTCTATAACCATTGTCTCTGATACCATTCTGTAACACCCCACCATGGCGGAATATGGGGCGCGACGTATGGATATCATACAACATGACGTGTCTATAGAGATAACTAAATGAAATAAGAAATGTCATAAAATGGTGACACAATGTCATGACAATATCTCAACAATGCAGGAGTCTAGATAAGTAGGTAACAGTCCTACCACTTACCCAAGACAAACAATAAACATAAACAAATCAAACATATAGGTGCCAACAGTATCACTTATAAAACAAACAACAGAAACTAAGAAGGAACGGGGATCTCCTTCTAAATGCATTCCTACGCAACTCCAAATCCTAGCCACTCAAGTTCTCACGCTTAACCATAATATCACCTGAAAGAGACACTAAAACACGTCAACATAAAGTTGGTGAGAGTCATAGGTTTAGACTCCAACGCTAAATCAGTTATAATATAAGCTGTGAATAACCACCAACAATAAAAATATAAATGTGCATTAACAACTAAAATTCAAGATTAACCAACCAAACCAAAACCAAGGCTCCCAGCCATACCAAACACCATACTCCCATAGGCACTCAAACACGTATGAACCAATCCCAAGGCCCCGCCTTGTCAACAATCCCCTTGGTACCAAGTCAAAACATAAACAATCAAGAATTAACTAGCGGTTAATCACATAAGTATGCACACACAAGTCCATCACCAACCACAAAAACATTCACAGCATAAGTTAAAAGACATGGGACTATGAAACTCACCTTATTGAGCTTCTCCAAAAGTCCGCGCACTAGCAAAAAGCTAACAAACCAAAAACACATAATCAAAACATGAACCAATCACTAAGACGGCTCATCAACCTATGATGGACATCTAGCCTTCTCCCATATATGACCCTCATTTATATGCTCAACGCATCTCATTACACCCCTCTATAAAGCCCTTAACTCAGTTTACTTCATTACCCTACCCGTTAACATTTTACCCAAAACAATCCCGGTTTTTAGGTCTCCAAACTATAAGTAAAAGGCCCACCTAAACATATCCATGATCTCTGTAAAGTGAATATTTATGCCCTTACATATGTTAGCTAACACCTCCCATTTGCCCAAACCTTAAAGCTACTGTTAAGGCCCCGATATATATATATATATATATATATATATATATATATATATATATATATATATATATATATATATATATATATATATATATATATATATATATATATATATATATATATATATATATATATATATATATATATATATATATATATATATATATATATACTTTTGTCATTCCAGATTTACTGATTTTAAACATACAAAAAGTTTGTTATGATTAGGAGGTCTTACCCTTACCCACCATCTTAGCCCCAATGCAGATGCTTACTATAATATATAAACCATCTCTCATGTTAGTTAGAAGATCCCAATGCAACCCTAAGTACCCCAAACAACCCAAAACTTAAAAAGAAAACAGGGTGACTTCAAAACTGTTTTGACCTCCGACTGTTGTGACCTATTTTTGACCCACTTGCCGACCTCCAATTTAGTTCTAGTTTCTTGCATTGGAAAGCCACTTCAATTACCTTTTCAGTGATACTTGGATCGCAAAATAATAGTTTGTAGAACTCCCGATATGATCAAAAAAATTGACTCAAAATTCTGCCCAGTTTTTAAAAACGGGTTTAATTAAATTAACCTCATTATTTACCCATAATCCCACCAATTACAAGCCCTAAACCATCCAATCATTATGAAATCATTAAAATACAGATTTTTATTTAATACCTAACCTAAATCCATCATAAGATGATTATAGAAACATTAAAAACAATTATATTAAAAAGGGTTATGAAGGTTTACCTTTAAATTAATGGAAGATGAAAAAAAAATACTGAAACCCTAAAAAAACTCTGTGAAACCGTCGTCTATAGAACTCCAGGAGAAAGAAATTCTGATTTTTTTGTTGTGAATAAATAATATATAGGGTGTGATAATCCATTCCTAGCCCAACCCAAAAACCCCTTTCCTTTTTCTCTTTTTTCCTTTTTTTCTTTCTTTTCTTTTTTTCTTTCTTTTCTTGCGTCCAAACCGACTAACACCCCCTTAATTTTCGTTTTTTTTTAATTTTATTATTAATTAATATCTTATTAATATTACCTTAATTTTTCTTAATTTATTTCAGCTCCTAAAGCCTCCAAAACCTCAAAACCGTAAAACTAGTCAAATTTACGCGTTTTACCGTAAAAGACGTAAAATATACACTTTTATAAAAAATCTCAAATTTTTAAATAAACTTTATAACTAAGTCCTAAATGACTTAAAACCATCCCGAAAAATATCCATATGACTAATTACCTCATCCGAGACCTCTAAATGCTAAACCGTAAATCGTAAAAATACGATTTTCTATACTACATATACATATACGTAAAACCACTCATTTCATAGTCACTACCATGTGAGCTCATGAACATGAAATCATCACACATCGTTTCACTCACAAGGTACCCCATACCGGAAACGATATCCAAAACCACAATCTATACACACCAATTAGCACATAAACACGTAAAGACACGTAACTAGCACAAAATAAAACTAAGTGACAAACCTCAAAACCAGGGTTGTCACACCAAAAGTTGCTAAATTCTGGTACTTGAGAATTAGATATTTTTGTTAGTAAAAGTTTGACAAACACGATACCCTATAGATGAAAAATCCGGTACCACAAGAATTAATAAACCCGATAGTGAGAAAGTTGAAAAACCCTAGAGAAGTACAAACCCCGTATCTAAAAATGACCACAAAACCGGTACCAAAATTGCAAACAAACCCGGTTTAAGGTGATATAATATTTCCGGTACTATTTGTGCAACACCCGGTAGTAGAAAAAACAAAAAACTCGGTACCCAAATGTTGACACAAACCCGATAGATAGAATCGGATTTAATTCCGGCATGAGACTAGCAATTCCAGTACTATGTAAATCCACAATTCTGGTATATATAGGAAAATAAAAAAACCGGTATATTGGGGTTTTGAAAATCCAGTTCTATGCAACAATTTTTCAACTTCAAAAAGACAAGTTTTTTGATCCAATCCAACAAAACGGCTTGTACTTCCAAGTATTATAGCATCTAAGGAACCATAAAAATGCAAATTTTTTCAAAATTTTCAACGAAAAATTTAAATCAAGATGTCTACTTTTCTAAACCATTTTCATCAAAAATTCAATCCAAACATGAATTTGTTTTGTGTTTTTAGCCAAAAGGTGAAAACCAAAATAATACTAAATGATTGTAGATGATTGACATGAAGATTTAAACACTAAAACACAAAAAGAATTCGGGACGTGAGGTTTTAAAGTTTGAAAACACACGAACTAAACACAAATGAAAAACAGACTAAAAAAACATTCATCCCATGGCTCTTGATACCCTTTGTGAAATGTTGTAAACCTTAAATATCTAGAGAGACAAAGGGATGACAGAGAAAGTGTTGCACACACACTTATAGAGAGAAAGTAGAGATATAAAATGTAAGAACTATGTGTAAATTGAAATGAACAACCAACCCTTTCCATCAAAGGAGAGGGCTTATATACCCATGACCAAGTGGTCATGGGCTTACACTTAAATGGGTCGCCGACCATGTATAGATGCATTGGGCTTGGCCTTGTTTACTTAACTTAATGTATAGACTACGAGCTACTACTTAATATATTGCTGGAGTGACTAATCCTTTCTAAATACGTAAAACATATTTCCGACAAACTGTCATTCATGTAGATCACCAATAAAGTGAACTGATTATGCGTATGTGACATGATATTTTTCCTACCTCTAGACCTAATGTACACACTATTCCCCGAGAGAATGATAACAACCCCGTGTTCTTACCTATTCTATACTTACGCTAAGGGGTACATTGCCCTAGGGGTTGTAAAACTCATGTTGACCATTCCTTTAACCGGGTTGGAAACTGCATCAGATAGCTTGAGATTAAAATGAACACACACCTCTAACATGATACTTGATCTTGAATGTCTTGCACAAGACCTAAGTGATCTCCATATCTAAAAAGAGAAACACTAAACAATAAAGGAGATACAATAGTATAGATGAGATGGGTTAGGGAGAAGTTATATTTTAAAGGGTGATGAACAATTAAGAAATAAGCTAACATTTAAAGTCAAAAAGACTTATGTTTGCACGGAGCCCTCAGAGCCTTTTTCCTTGGAGCTCTAGCTTTATAAGTCAAGGCTCATAGGATTAGGGCTAGGTTAGGTCTTGGTTAAACGAATTATACCCGTTCAAACCCCAAATATATTCTAGATTCTGAATTCACCCCAGTCACAAATCAGGTGATGTCATGGATCATGTAAATGAATTATTTTTATTTTTATTTTACTTAAAACTAAAGTAAATTGTAAAAGAAAGTAAAAAGTGTGTAGGAAAAATATTTTGATAAAAGAAAGTTTTAGTAACTTAACTAAGCTTTAATCAACTTGTGTTTCAAACATGTTTGAAGTCGTAATCCATTCAATCATATAAGAAGATAAGTTAACATGATTTTGATATTGGTTTGAAATACATACATTGTACTTACAATGATGTTATGTTTTGTTATCAACAAAACTGTAGAAACTAGAAGGGGGTTGAATAGTTTCTCTTCGGTCTGTATCCTAATTAAAATTCCTTTCAATTAGGTGAGTGCCAAAACTATCTTTTACTTGAAAGCTAGTTGCATAATGATTAGTTCAATTCTAATGCATTAACAATGACAAGTAGTAAGTGTAATTATTAGACGCCAGGTTCGCGAGTCGAATTTGTTTAGTTATCATCGGTATTGTTCGAAGATGAAGTTGATTAATTTGTTCTTCGCGGATGATTTATTCTTGTTTGCTCATGTGGATATTCATTCGGCATCTATTATTATGGATTCTTTGGAAGAATTTAAGCTTGTTTCGGGGTTGGTTCCTAGACTTCCTAAAAGTACAGCGTATTTTTGTAATGTTCGTGGCTCGGTTAAGCTTGCTATTCTTAATGTCATGCCGTTTGAAGAGGGTCGGTGCCGGTAAAATATTAGGGTGTTCCTTGATTGTGGTAAATTACGACCTTTAGGAAAAGGAGCGTAAAAGCGGTAAGTATTGAACAAATGATTTTAGGAAAAACCAAGTGTTAATGACCCTAAGGTGAAGTTCGTTTCCCAAGGAGGTATATGTGTGTGAAAAACTTGTTAAATGTTTGTGATTAATAATGGTTTAGAAGGGGATGAGAAAAGAGGATGACGAAGACGTGAAAATTATTACTACGACGACAAAACGTAAAACCGTAAAAAGCTCAAAAATAAAAATTAATTCTAAAAATTACCAAAAATTCACCAAAAAAAATAAATAAACTAAGAGTTTACCAATGATCAAAACTTTTTCAAACCTTTTAATTAATTAAATATTCAATTTTTAAATGCTAATTAAAGCCCTAAAAATCAAATAAATTATCAAAAAGCCCAAGTAAAGATTTTTCAATTGGTAAACCTCTAAAATGACCTAAAAAGATTAAAAACTATTTTTAGAAATTTTTAAACTAATAAAAACTATTTAAAATGATTTAAAAACTATTAAAACTTAAAATAATTATAAAAATTAATCTAAAGATGATAAAATTATTCTAAAAGTTGCAAAATTCCTATTTTAATGTATTTAAGCTAAGAAAAATGTAAAAAGTTGAAAAATGTGATATTTGAAAAATAATAATAAAATAATATTAAAATAATATTAAAATCCAAAAATTATAAAAAGTTCTAAAAACTTGCAAACTAGTTTATTTTAACCTAAATAAACAGAAAATGAAAGTGAAATGACCAGAATACCCCTATTGGGCCCTCAAATGGGCCAAAAACAAAAACAGTCCACTTAAATGGGCTTTTTAGCCTAAAAAGTCAAACTTGACCCAATTGACTTGGAAAAGCCCTATCTGACTTAAAATTTGATTCTAAACACAAAACTCTAAAGGCCCAAAAGCTGAAAGTGAGCTTATCACAGCTTATTAAGCAAACAGCTTATCCTTATTGGGCTTTTTAGCCCATTAAGCTATATGCTAATGCCATAAGCTCTAATTTGACACACAACCTTCTTTTGGGATGCTTAAGAGATCTGTAATAATAAATTTTGAAAAATCACAATTAATAAGCCAGAAATAAGCAAAGTACAATTTCACTAAAAGACAAAATAGTCGGGTTTGAGATTTAGGGTACCTCAGAACTTGATTCAACTTGCAAAATGTCACAAATGAACTCAATAAGCCAAATCAATCAACAAAATTCCAATAAGCAAAACCAATAAGCCAGAATGAACCAATAAGCACTTATGAAAAAGTCAATTAAGTTGGTTTTCTAGTCAAACCCTAAAGTCAACCCACCAAATGCTCCAATATGAACAAATGGGTCAAATGATGGGCACCTATTACAAAATCCAAGTTGTTGCTGGTTAAAATAACCTATTCTAGCTAAATGATAAGCTGAAACCCAATTAACACTAGCAGGGGGAACTTTCAGTAGGAACTGGTTCCCACTGCTTTGACTATTTGACCAAGCTTTTTAGAGAGATTTAGTATGATTCAATTGGAAACAAGGGCACCCTGTGATCAGTGAATCACAATGAGTCAATATCAACAAGAAAATCACAATTTGGTTCACACAATAAGCTCAAATCAATCAAACAGTCACCAGATATTGCTCAGACATGGGAAATAAGCAGTTATGCACAAATAAGCAGATATAGCATGAATAAGCCAACCAAATTCAACAGGATGCATACACAAGCTATATAAACTATGAATAAGCACAAACAAACTTAAATCAAACACTGAATCAAAGTAAATAACAAGATTAAAGCAGATTAAAGTTACTGATATGAACTACAAGTACTCAAGCACAATTTGTTGATCTAAATGACCACAGATCCAAATTCAGGCACTCAAACCTCTTTCCCTGGTGATATCAACTAGGTTTAATCACTTGTTAGCCCTAGTCTATGATTAGATCTAGGTGTCCCTTAAACCTAAGCCAAAATTATCAAGTAAACAAGATTGTATACCCTTTTTATGAATCTAGGTGTTTCAAACCACAAAATATGCAGCAATATGACCAAGTATATCAGATATACATGTACCAACAGATAGAAACACAAAACTAACACTCAACACACCACAAATCCTGCTTATGCAGTTAACCCAAACACCCCTTAAAAACCTGTTTTGACAAATTTTCAAAGGTTTATCCAGATTCAACCCACAAATCAAGTCAATAACAACTCATAAACATCAAACAATGCCAGATTAACAATAATCAACCACAAAAACACAGATTCAAGAACTATCATGCAAATTCACCAAAAATTCAGAAAATAAAGAGAAAAATTGAAAAGGGAGAAGGTGCAAACCTCCAAGACCTACATCCAGGCCTTGGATTGTTTGAGCTGAGGTACTAGCAAAACAAGTACCAGCTTCCAATGCTACTAAGATGAACAAACAATAAGGTGAGATCAAATAAACAAGCACTTTTCTGATTTTTGAAACCCAAGTTTTATCACTTAAAACCTTGCCTCAAAAACCTTCAAACATGAATATAGAACTCAGATTTTAGCTTATCAGATACCAAACTTTTATAAATAACAAATGAGAATTCAAAATTTTCAGAAATTCAAACTTTATTTCATAAAAAGGAATTACAAAGATTTAAAAGCTAAAATCTGGAACAAAAGCTCTCTCATAGGTTGAGGAGTCTTTTTATAGGCAAATGCTAGCTATGCACTATTCACAAACCCTAGAAGTAAAATTCCTATTTTATCCTTGAGGTCTTCTAGACGATTCTTGGTTGTGAGCTGTCCAAAATGATCCTAGACGTTCAAAATAGCTTTGGGGTGAAGCAAAGGCTCCCAGTTGTTGATTTTTGACACGTGGTAGTCCTTTGGGAAGAAGTGGTGATGTGATGGGTGAAACGGTTTGAATGGTGGGGTCCTTTGGGTGAGTGGGAGTGTGAGTTTAGACATGGGATTGGTTCGTGTGGAGGTTAATTATGTTTTGGTATAGGTAATTGTAAAAACCCCTTTGCTAGTAAAAAGTGAATTCTGGGTTCATACGTGTGAACAGTGCCACGTTTGATCCGATTTTAGTGGAGGATTTGTGTTTGGCGCGTGTTTGTTTAAGTTTAAACTTTGGAAATGGCAACTTGGGCCCTTGTTCTTTGGTGAAATGGGTATTTAATGTTTTCAGCCAACAAAACTTGCATTCCTTTGTTAATAACTTTCCCAACTTCACACTTTTGGCACAAAACTTTGTCAAAAGGTTTAAAAGGGTTGTTTTTGCCATTTTTGGATAATTCAAGGACTGATCTTGGACATTGTTGATCTTCAAAGGTCTTCAATGTATCTTTGGCTTCATGAGGGACCATAATTGACAAATTAGCATAGTTGAGGGACTAATCTTGCCATTCTTTCAAAGTTGAAGGACCTTTTGTGTAATTTTGACAAACTTAAGGGACCAAATTTGTAATTATGATTTCACAAGGGTTTTAAGTGTCATTTCTTCATTCATTGAGGATCAATCTTGCATATCTTCAAGTCTTCAAGGATAAATGTTGGATAAATCGTGAACTAGGGCCCGGTTCTTTGTACGGCTTCGTTTCTCGTGTCCGTTTTTCCTTGTTTCTTGTGATCTTTTGTCTTTTTCACAATACCCATACCTAAAACACAATTAAACAAACACAAGCATATATATGGTATTTTATGACATTTTTATGCATTTAAAGCCTCAAAAGACCGATGAGATCATGTATAAATGCCATCTCATCACTCCCCCATACTAAGCCATTGTCTTGCCCTCACGCAATGCTAGAATAAAGTATCTAAGCATCACCAAGATTCAATTTTATTAACCTTTATTGAAGAGTAAAAGACTTGAAACAATACTACGAAGATGTTTAAAGACATAATGTACGATTTTCATCATGAATGTGACTTTTAGGGTCAAAGAATAGAAACAAGTAAATGTCCCCTAGAGTAAACTTCGTCATCCTTGATTGTCATACATTCCATGCTAAGTGCAAAAACGAGATCATTGTTGGTACAAGTCACAATGCTAACACTACTAATACGTCCAAATTGTGTAATACTTTTTCTCCCCGCAATCCTAGTTATTATAAAAAGAAAATGGGTTACTAGCATTTTCTAACTATTTGTCATCGATCACAAGTGATTCATATTGACTTATTTGAGTAGTTATTAGTCCGAAAGCAAAGTAGCACGATTTAATCGATAGTTAGCCGAAGGACAAAATCTTTTAAAACGGCTTCTCGTGTATCTCCTTAAGTTCATATCTTGGCATAACTCGTTTCACGATTTGAGACCTTTCTCGGACCGATATTTGGCATGTACTTCATACTTCAAACCTTGGGAAGACGTTCTTGAAATTACGGTCTTCTCTTCATATTGGAATTTCTTCACTTGATGTTTTTGAGAGATTCTTCATATTTGGACCACGACTTCATCATTTTTCTTCAATCCTTACTTTGGATTTTGATATACAACGATCCGCCTCCTTTTTGGACTTGGATATATTTATCCTCATACCTTGTAAGGGTCTTTTTGGATAGACTTTCTCCATGATCTTTAGGGGAGTAATTTCTTTTCGTCGTGTGTCTCGATCCTTCATATTGATTTAGGAATAATGATACTTCACATCATCTTGGATCTTTAGCAACAAAATAGCGCTCCTCATGCCTTGTTAGGGCCTTTTTGGATCATCACCAATCTTCCCGTCCCGCTTCAATAAGTTATGCCTTGGCTATGAACTTTATTCAACCCCGAGCAGCTTTTAAACGATCTTGTGCTAGAGGCTAAGTAACCTTTCAAAATGTACGACCTTACTTATTGAAATTATTTTTGTTCCTAATGCATTGATCTTATGGGAAGAAAAAGCCACAATTAAAAACATATGAGTTTTTGAAAGAACATTTTCATGTTCTACGTTTAGCATGATCACTTGTCTAACTCTATCATCTCTCGTTATTCACTATATAAAGACCTCTAATTAAAGAGACTCGTGAATACTTAGCCATGCAAGTCAAAATTAAGCCAAATTTGGATTAGCTTTCATTAAGACTATATCAAATCAAAGTTTTGGGTTTTCAAGCCACCTATAGGATCTTGCACTTTCTTGGACTTTTTCAAGCTTAGAGAATGCATTTTATAGTTCCCTTGATAAGTGACTTTCTAGGATCAATTATAGGAACTTGCGAAAAGTTCTTGTTCTTAACCCGAATGAGCTAAGACTTTCGCGTTTTAAAGCTCCCTATATAAAAGTCTAGCAAAACTTAAATTGAGCGGGTTAAGGAATGTAAATGGCTCCAAATGCCCATCAAGTCAAAAATTATCTCTTATTCTACCCATCGGAAAATATACATTCGTGTCTTAAAAACACTTATGAAAACTAAGAAAAATTTTAAAATTTGGCCATTTTTAGCCTTATTAGCAACAAAACAAAACATTGAATGTTGGAAAGCGTGAGGGCGTAGCAAAGAAAGTATCTATTCACCCCCCCATACTAAAAGTAAACATTGTCCTCAATGTTTCGAGTCTAAGGGTGGAGCACCCCCATACTAGAGACGAAGAATCGAATGCTTAGGATCTAGCATGGAAAGGGTGATCAACAATATATCTAAAGCCGTTTATTAATTATGCTAAAAGATAATTGTTAGAACAATAAAGGATATGTCAATGGATTCGTGAAAATCTTTCTTCAAGCAAACGATGGAGGCTCACGTAAACGAACACGAGAGTCTTCAATCGTAGATGATGATGATGATCTAGATAACACAATCACAAACAACCACGAGACCACGAGTTGGAAGGGTACAAGTCTCCTTATTAGTGAATAGTAAGCATAAAGGGATAAGCATGGGATCTCCCCCACGAGGCACCTCGTTTTTGATTACCGAGTCATGAGCTCGACTCGATCCCCTCAATGCTAATTATCATTGGGGAAGGTGACTTGGTCGAGGGCAACCATTGAAGTAATTTCCCCACCAAAGTAGTGCTTAAGCCTATGTCCATTCACCTTGAAGTTAGGACCATCATCTTGAGCTAGCTTGATGGTCCCATAAGGAAACACTTGTGTAATGGTGAAAGGACCCGACCAACGAGATTTCAATTTCCCGGAAAATATCTTAAGTCTAGAGTAAAAAAGTAACACTTGATCACCAACGTTAAAAACCAGGTTTTTAATCTTTGCATCATGAAACTTTTTAGTCTTTTCTTTAAAAATTAGTGAATTTTCATAAGCACTGTCTCTTAATTCATCCAATTCATTCAATTGTATTTTCCGGTGATCTCCTGCGGTCTTCAAGTCAAAGTTTGCATGCTTAAGGGCCCAATATGCCTTGTGCTCCAATTCAATGGGCAAATGACAATTCTTCCCATAGACTAACTTATAAGGAGTGCAACCGATAGGTGTCTTATAAGCGGTCCTAAAGGCCCATAAAGCGTCATCGAGTTTGTCGGACCATGAAGCACGGTTTTCTCCAATCGACCTTTCTAAAATCCTCTTCAAAGCTCGGTTCGAAACCTCGACTTGCCCACTCGTTTGCTGGTGATAAGCCGTAGAAAGACGATGAGTAACTCCATATTTCTTTAAGACCTTCTCGAATTGGTCATTACAAAAATGGGTTCCACGATCGCTTATAATAGCACGAGGGATTCCAAACCGAGAGAATAGTTGCTTCAAAAACTTCACTACCACACGAGCATCATTAGTAGGTAAAGCCTTAGCTTCCACCCACTTAGAAAGGTAGTCCATCGCGACGAGGATATATTTGTTGCCATGAGACGATGGGAACGGCCCCATAAAGTCTATACCCCATATGTCGAAAATCTCACACACTTGAATTATGTTTTGCGGCATTTCATCACGTTGAGACGATTTTCCTTGACGTTGGCACGAATCACACGACTTCACAAGTGCGTGTGCATCACGATAGATAAAAGGCCAAAAGAAGCCAGCATCGAACACTTTCTTAGCCGTGAGATTAGCACCGTGGTGACCACCCGTGGGTCCCTCGTGACAAGCTCTAAGGATATTAGAAGCTTCGGCACCAAAAACACAACGTCGAACGAGTTGATCCGCACAAACCCGAAAGAGATAAGGGTCGTCCCAAAAATAGAACTTGACGTCACGAAAGAATTTTCGCTTTTGTTGTGTCGTCATACCCTTGATTATGAAATTGCCCGCATGGTAATTTGCAATGTCGGCAAACCATGGGGTGGTGTCTTTAGAATTCACTACACCGAGAGTCTCGAGAGGAAATGTTTCAGTGATTTCCTTGTTCTCGAAAACATCTTTGTGAGGATCTTCTAGACGAGAGAGATGATCGGCCGCTAGATTCTCGGCTCCTTTTTTGTCAAGCACGGTGACATCAAATTCTTGGAGGAGGAGCATCCAACGAAGCAATCTCGGCTTAGCATCTTGCTTAGCTAAGAGATACTTGATAGCCGAATGGTCGGTATACACGATGCTTTTAGTCAAGACGAGATAAGGTCGGAATTTCTCAAAAGCATAGATGATGTAGTGTTTTTACTACTCTTTAGGAAAAGAGAGCAAAAGTGGCAAGTATTAAGTGTCGGTTTAGGAAAACCGAGCACTAATGACCAAATAAGTTCAAGTTCGTTTCACAAGGAGGCAAGTGCGTTGTGTTAAGAGATGATTAACTTTTTGTGATTATATGATTGAGAGAAAAGAGAGTAGAAATGGGGTAAGAAGAGAATGACGGTTACGATGACGTATTACAATAGGACGAAAAAGGTGTACACGTAAAACCGTGAAAACTACCAAAATTAAAATTTTAGCCTAAAAATTCATAAAAATTACTAAAAATCCACAATAATATTCTAAGAGTTTACAAAAAAATCCAAACTTGCTAAAACCTTTTAATTAATTAGATAATGACTTTTTAATGCTAATTAAAGCCCTAAAAATCAAAATTAATTATTAAAAAGTCCCAAACAAGATTTAAAAGTTTGTAAACCTCAAAAATAACCTAATTAAGCTAAAAAGTATTTTTTAAAATTTTAAAACCAAATAAGACTATTTTTAAACACTAAAAAACTATTAAAATCAATTAAAACTTAAATTAATTCTAGAAAATAATTGAAAAGCCCTAAAAATATTTGGAAAGTTACAAAATTCCTAATTAAGTGTCTACAATCTAGGAAAAATATAAAAACTTAAAAAATCAGACTTTTAATTTTTAATAATAAAATAATATTAAAATATTCAAAAAAATTCAAAGTTTATAAAAAAATTCTAAAAATTACCAAAAATCTAGAATAATGTAACTAAGACAGAAATGCAATCAAAAGTTTCCAAAGCCTTTTTAATAATTTTATATTAAATTCTAAAGTATGTTAAAAACCCTAAAATCATATAAAATAAAAAATAAGTTAAATTGAAAACTTTATTGGTTGTAAACCTCAAAAATATAGTTGAAAACCTAAAAACTATTTTTCCAGATTTTTAAAATACCTTTCCCTATTTTTTATTTACTTTCTAAAATTTAAACTTAAAATAATCCTAGAAAATTAAATAAACACGTGAAAAATAAACTTTTTGAACCAAAAAGTCCTAAACCTATTAAATAAAAATAGAAAAATGCTAAAAGGTGAAAACCTAAAGAGAATAAGCTGAAATCAGCTTATAACTAAGCTGATTGGCTAAATAAGCTAATTACACACACCCGTTAAGTATTAAACTAACCAAGTGATAACCAGTCAAAGACCCTAGGGCAACTGGTTATCACGTTGGTGTGTGAGAGGAGTGGCGCAGGTTCGAGTCCTGGCCACGTCCTTTTTACAAAAAACTTTTTTTTTAAACTTTAAAACTCAATTACAGTAACCTAAACTACTCTAAAACACAAATTTTGTAACAATTAAGCTAGAATCAATGCCTTAGAAAGCAAAAACGTGCCCAGAATACAAGTTAACCGAAGAACACAAAAGTGTATATCTTCACTTGTGAAGATAGAACAAGAGGGACTTGTTCTGGATTTTTGTTGGTGTTTGATGGACAATGGGGGCACTCCCACAACCAGTTGGGTTGTGGGAAGTCAACAATAGCACAAAACACACAAGTTAATACACAAAAATCAAGCTCAAAAGTCCAAGATCAGTTACTGTATTCAGAAAAATGGACCTGGGTCCTTTGCTGGTTTATATTGCACAAATCTGAAATTTAAAGCTCACAAACTTGCACTCAATCCAACCAAATAGCATACAAACTAATCACAATCCTAAATGAACCTATATTCTAGCAATGATCAAGATTTGATGGCTCAAATTCCACAAAACAGGCAGAAAAGGCACTTTACTGATTTAGGCCATAATACCCATTTTTTAACATGCAAATGAGTTCTAATCTCTACCAAATTGAAAACCTAGTGACATACAACCTATTACTAACTTGTTGAGTGTGTTTAACAGGTTTTTAACCAGTGTTATATCACCTAGCAAGCAATTAATCCCTAAACCAAACACTCCTTTAATTTCTGAAAACCAATTTTAACACATCAAATGCTTAAGAAACTCAACCAAATCAATCCTAAACTATCTAGTCATGCAATAATAACCTTTTCAAGCTAAATCAAACAAGAAACAGGCAATTCAAAACAGATTCATGCAAATTCACCAAAATCACACAAAGCATAATTAAAACTTGAAAATAAGAGATTCAAGGTTTATACCTTGTGGGACCCACATCTAGGCCCCACTATGGCAGCACAGCCATCTCCCATCAACTTATAGCTGGGCTATTGGCTTATAGGAACAAGATAGCTAGTAGAGATGCTAGTGGTGGTCACAAAGACACACACACCCAATATGTCTTCCAAAAAAGGATGAGATTATATGAACCTGCTAAGAAAGAAAAGAAACAGAAGGGTGAGCTGTTCATAAGTCAAATAAGCTGATAAGCCAGCTTATCAGTTAAGCTGCCTATGGCTTATTTGACAAAAATAAAAAAACTGATTTTTAATTTTCTGAAAATTTTAACAATAACCCAATCAACAAACAATTTAAACCTCACTTGAGCTTGATATTCAACAAGAATATCAGGCTCATATGATCAATTTAAAAGCTTGGACAAAGAACTTAACACTTGTTTCACTTAGGTTTCCAAACAAAACAGAAAAACTGAAAATGGTATCACAACTTCAAAATTTAAATGTGCAAGGAAAAGTAAATGGCTCTTGTTCTATTTCATCACAACAAACACCAGTTTCATTAACTTTGAAAGGGCTTTACAATGTGTGACCAAGGAAAGAGAAAACAAGAACAAGTAAAACGAAAACCCTATTTGCCTTTATATAGAGGCTTACAAAATCATTCTAGAACTGAAAAGAAGCCTTAGCCCTAATGGTGTGTTCTTCCACATTTGCCCTTTGAGTCCTTTTGAAGATTCGTTTTTTTTTTTTGAATTGGTCAAAAGCCCATGTGATGATCATTTGGATGTATGTTGATGCAAGCTGGATAAAAATGATCTTGGCCATCAAATGGAGTCTTTGAGAACACGAAAATGTCATGAGTCGTTGATTCTCTGTCCTCAGTTTGTCTTCAAGCTCAATTATGGGTCAGGGGAGGGTTGGAGAGTCATGTGGGGATGAGGGTGACGTTTTTTGGGAGTTGGGATTGGTTTAAGGTAGGTTTAATTATGTTTCTGGAAGGAATCATCAAAAACCCCTTTGATTTGAGAGAGATAGGTTTTAGGGTTTATGGGATTAAGATGATTAGCAGGGTGGGTTTGAATCCGTTTTGGGGTTAAGGAATTTTAAAAATTGTGTTTAGTGGGAAAATTAAATAATAAACTAATTCAGTTTATTAGTTGGTTATGTGGAAAGTGGACGTGGAGAGAGTGGTGATGTGGAGGCCTGATTGGTGGGGGTGAGTTTGAGTGTCTGGCAAAAACAGTCCCCATACTTCCAAACTTTCTTCAATTTGTATTAAACAGCTTTTTACCCATTTTCCTTTGTAAACAAGTTTAGGCAGCTTGTCAAAAATGGCACCACAAGTTTTCAAACTTGTTTCAAGGACTAGATATGCCAATTCATGATATTTGAAGGACTGATCTTGGCATTTTCTTCATTCTTTAAGGTTTTGACTTGTTTTTTGACTTCTTGGAGGACCAATATTGACAATTTAGTTTTGTTGAGGGACTAAATTTGCCAATTCTTCAAAGTTAAGGGTCCTTTTTGTAATTTTGACAAACTTTAGGGACCAAACTTGTAATTATGAAGATACAAGGGTATAAAGTGTCAATTCTCCAATATTGGAGGACCCTTCTTCATAATTCTTCAAATCTTCAAGGGTTTTCTTTGGAAAATTCTTCATTAGGGCTTGGTTCATCGTGCGGTTTCGTTTCCCGTGTTCGTTTTTGCATGATTCTTGTGATCTTTTGTCATTTTCTCAATATCCGTACCTAAAATACACTAGCAACAAACACAAGCATATATTTGGGTATTTTGATGATATTTAATGCATTTTAAGCCCTATTTGGACGATGAGACTATGTATAAAAGCGGTCTCATCACTCCCCCATACTAAACCATTGCCGTGCCCTCACGCAATGCTAGAATAAAGTATCGTAGAATCTCCAATAATTCATTTTTATTTACTTTATTGAATGATAAACTAGCTATACTACTACTATTACTACTACTTGTGTTTTAGACATAATGTATGATTTTCATCGCAAAATGGGACGTTTAGGTTCATAGAATAAGAACACGTGAATGCTTCGTTAGAAATAATTTCATCATCCTCGATTTTCACCCCAATTTCATGCCAAGCGTGCAACGAGATCATTGTCATTATAAGTTAGTAATGCTAACACTACTCATATGCCCTAATCACGTACTTATCCTCCCATTATTCCTAAGTTGTATCTCTTATATTTTATATTGTCTTGAATGTTTCACGAGGATACATTGTTTGACTTATGCGATAATAGAGATTTAGGTCTAAAAATAGAGTCCTAACGGTGTAACCAAGACCATCAAATCAATAACCCCTCCTAATAGACAACGATGTCAAAAAATTAAGTCGACAAGAAGAATCGATAAACACGGTTTTATAACGGTTTTGAACATGAAACTTATTACCAAGACTTTTATACGCCCCCTAACGGAAGGGCCTTATTATCTTTGGTTTACCTCCATCTTTTATTCAACTTCGCCATGAAGCTTTTATTATGACTTCGGTCTTGCCTTGCCTTTTACTATCCGCCTCATCGGTGGTTTTATTAGCCAAAGACGTATATCCTCACGCTAAGGCGAATTTTGGATCTTTAAAGCTTCGAAGATTAAGGCTTGATTCACTTTCAATTTTGCATAGATTTTTCGGCCTTGTGGGGCTTCAAATTGTTTGCTTGATTTAGGTGAGCACTTGAAATCTTATTATTGGGTGAAGCTTTTGATTATTCGGGTGCCAATACTTCAAAACCGTGACGCTGGCGATACCTTAATGTCTTCCCAATTTAATTACACGGAAGCTACTAGAAAAGACTAGAAACCCAACAATCCTAACTAAACCGCTAAGTCAATATTTATTAAGCAAAAAAAATATTTATATGCGAAGGGAGAATAAGCAAACAACGAGAACACATGAGTTTTTGAAAGAATACGAGTACTCTACGTTTAGCATAGTAACTTATAATTAACTCTATCATTTCTCGTCCTCATTTAAGAGACTTAGCCTAATGTGTAGTTAAGGAATCAAAGCTAAGTGCTCAACACGCACGATCGAGTCAAAAATTACTCTTATTCTCGCCATCGGAAAATCTACATTCGTGTCTTCAAACACTTATAAAACATGAGAAAATTTTTAAAATTTGGCCATATTTAGCCTTATTTTGCAACAAAACGATAAACAAAAAGATAAAATTTGGAAAGCGTGAAGGTTTGGCAAGGCAAGTATCTATTCACCCCCCATACTAAAGTTAAACATTGTCCTCAATGTTTCGAGTCTAAGGGTTGAAAACCCCCATACTAGAGACGTAGTCGAATGCTTAATCTAGCATGGAAAGGGTGTAACCGTTAAATTAATAGCCGTTTATGAAGTGTGCTATAAACCTAAGGTTAGAACATCAAATGATATATCATGGATATTGAGAAAGTCTTCAAAGCAAACGATCGAGTGCTCCCATAAAACGAACACGAGAGGCTCCAATCATGAAGATCATGATCATCTAAATACCACATATCACAAACAACCACGGAACAAAGGTTGGAAGGGCACAAATCCCCACACGTAAGCTACATTAGAAAGCGATAATATGTACATAGGATAAGCATGGGACTCCCCCACGAGGCACCTTGTTTTTTATAACCGAGTCAAAAGCTCGACTCGATCCCCTCAATACTAATTATCATTGGGGAAAGTGACTTGGTCGAGGTAGTTCAAGGATGGAACTTCCCCGCCAAAGTAGTGCTTCAACCTATGTCCATTCACCTTGAAGTTATGACCATCATCTTGAGCTAGCTCGATGGTCCCATACGGAAACACTTGAGTCACGGTGAATGGACCGGACCAACGGGATTTCAACTTACCGGAAAAGATTTTTAATCTTGAATTAAAAAGCAAAACTTGATCCCCAATGTTAAAAACCCGGTTTTTAATTTTAGAATCATGCAACTTTTTAGTTTTTTCTTTATAAATCAATGAATTTTCATAAGCAATGTCTCTCAATTCATCCAATTCATTTAATTGCATTTTCCGGTGTTTTCCCGCGGTCTCCATATCATCATTACAATGCTTTAGGGCCCAATAAGCCTTGTGTTCTAACTCGATAGGCAAATGACAATTCTTTCCATACACAAGCTTATAGGGAGTACACCCAATGGGTGTCTTATGAGCAGTCCTAAAGGCCCATAAAGCATCGTCCAACTTATCCGACCAAGATTTTCGGTTTTCCCCAACGGATCTCTCCAAGATCCTCTTCAACGCTCGGTTTGAAACCTCGACTTGCCCACTCGTTTGTGGGTGATAAGCCGTAGAAAGCCGATGTGTAACCCCATATTTCCTTAGGACCCTTTCGAATTGGTCGTTACAAAAATGGGTTCCACGATCGCTTATGATCGCACGAGGGGTTCCAAACCGAGAAAAAAAGCTTTTCAAGAACTTAACTACCACACGAGCATCATTGGTGGGCAAGGCTTTGGCCTCCACCCACTTAGAAAGGTAGTCAACCGCAACAAGGATGTACTTATTACCACGAGATGATGGGAACGGCCCCATAAAGTCTATACCCCAAACGTCAAAGATCTCACACACTTGGATGATATTTTGTGGCATTTCATCTTTTTGTGAGGCTTTTCCTTTTCGTTGGCATGCATCACACGACTTCACAAGATCTTGTACATCTCGGTAAATATTAGGCCAAAAGAAGCCGGCATCAAACACCTTTTTAGCCGTGAGATTAGCACCGTGGTGACCACCCGTGGGTCCCTCATGGCAAGCTCTAAGGATGTTAGAAGCTTCGGTGCCAAATACACAACGTCAGATGATTTGATCCTCACAAGTCCGAAACAAGTAAGGGTCGTTCCAAAAGTAGAACTTGACGTCACGAAAGAATTTCCGTTTTTCTTGAGTCGTCATACCCTTAATGATGAAGTTACCCGCATGGTAATTTGCAAAATCCGCAAACCATAGGGTGGAAGAATCAAGCTTAGAATTCACTACACCAAGTGTCTCGAGCGGAAATGTTTCGGTGATTTCATTGGGCTCATAAACACTTTGGTGAGGATCTTCCAAACGAGAAAGATGATCGGCCGCTAGATTCTCGGCTCCTTTTTTGTCAACGATTTTGAGATCAAATTCTTGAAGGAGGAGAATCCAACGAAGTAATCTAGGCTTAGCATCTTGCTTTGCCATGAGATACTTAATAGCCGAATGATCCGTATACACTATGCATTTTGTCAAGACGAGATAAGGTCGAAATTTCTCAAATGCATACACCACGGCAAGGAATTCCTTTTCCGTTGTAGTGTATTTTAGTTGAGCCTCGGTCATCGTCTTGCTAGCATAGTGAACAGGCAAGAAGTGCTTATCATGACGTTGCCCCAAAACGGCCCCAATAGCGTAGTCACTAGCATCACACATGAGCTCAAAGGGGAGGTTCCAATTGGGAGCAACAAGAATGGGAGCTTCGGTAAGTTTCCTCTGAAGGATTTCAAAGGCTCGTACACAATCTTCGTCAAAGACAAAACGTGCCTCTTTTTCAAGAAGATGTGTAATGGGTCGAGAAATCTTCGAAAAATCCTTGATGAATCGACGATAAAAGCCCGCGTGGCCTAGGAAACTCCTAACTCCCTTAACGGTTTTGGGATGAGGTAATTTGGCGATGACGTCTACCTTAGCTTGATCTACCTCAATCCCCGCTTTCGAGACCTTGTGCCCTAAGACGATTCCACTCCTAACCATAAAATGACATTTTTCCCAATTGAGCACAAGGTTGGTTTCCTCACAACGTTTCAACATTCTCTCAAGGTTCGACAAACACGAAGTGAACGAATTACCAAACACGGAAAAGTCATCCATGAAGACTTCCATCTTCTTCTTGATCATGTCATGAAAAATAGCCATCATGCACCTTTGAAAGGTTCCCGGTGCATTGCAAAGTCCGAATGGCATTCTACGATAGGCAAACGTTCCATATGGACACGTAAACGTAGTTTTTTCTTGATCATGAGGATCGATGGGAATTTGGAAGTAACCGGAAAAACCATCTAAAAAGCAATAGAAATCGTTTCCCGCAAGACGCTCCAACATTTGGTCCATGAAGGGCAAGGGAAAATGGTCTTTTCGAGTGGCTTCATTCAACTTACGATAGTCAATGCACACTCTCCATCCGGTCACGAGTCTAGTGGGAATTAACTCGTTGGCATCGTTTGGCACAACGGTCATCCCTCCCTTTTTAGGGACACAATGAATAGGACTCACCCAAGGGCTATCGGAAATAGGGTAAATCATTCCCGCGTCAAGGAGTTTAAGGACCTCCTTTTTGATGACGTCGTGAATTTTAGGGTTCACCCTTTTTTGACATTGGATTGCGGGCTTGTAATCCTCCTCCATTAAGAATTTGTGGGTACAAAACTTGGGATCAATTTCCTTAATGTCGGATAACTTCCACGCAATTGCCCCTTTGTGATCCTTTAGAACATCGACAAGTGCGGTTTTTTCATAATTCGAAAGTTCCTGCGCAATAATAACCGGCAACTTGTCTTCCTCCTCCAAATATACATATTCGAGGTGAGGAGGTAAATCTTTCAACTCGAGGATAGGTGGTTCCTCAAGTGAAGATTTGGGCTCGATACTCATAATCTCCTTGGGTGGAGGAAATGGGAAATCGTTAAGAAAATCCTTGATAATCAAGAAGTCCTCATCGTTGTCGAGGTCTTCGTTACAAGTACGTGGAACATTGCATTCTTCCAACGTAAAACCACCACCTTCAAATGGAGTGAAGGTTGGTGTCGAATTATCAGGATCTAACATAGTGGGATTGCCACTAGTTTCTTCATCACCAAACCCTAGAACTTCTTGTGAAAATTCCTCGCAAACCACGTCGATCATATCAACGAGGTTTATGGTAGCAACGGAATAAACATGAGAAAGTTGAGAATTTTGAGTTGCGTTTATAACAAGTTCCTCGTCGTTGAAACGTAAGGTGATCTTTCTAGCATGAACATCGATCAAAGCCATAGACGTATCTAAAAACGAACGACCTAAAATGAGAGGAACTTGAGGATCCGTGGGAATATCAACAACGATAAAGTCTACAGGATAGTAGAA
Organism: Glebionis coronaria; assembly: GCA_025667525.1. NCBI lineage: Eukaryota > Viridiplantae > Streptophyta > Magnoliopsida > Asterales > Asteraceae > Glebionis > Glebionis coronaria. The sequence goes on along the minus strand of CM046879.1, from coordinate 187,349,267 downwards.
CTTCCCCACTTTCACAAAAACGTCTTCCGCCAATCCACATGCACGAATCGTGGAATGGTCGGCCATCTCGATAGACATTAGTGAAGGAGTAAGATTAGGAAGATTGAGCGACTTGAAGATTGCAAGCGGCATCAAATTAATGCTAGCACCAAGATCGGCCAAGGCATATCATTCTTCCATATCTTGGATTGCACAAGGGATCAAAAATTTACCGGGATCACCGACTTTTTGAGGTATGCGATTAAGATAAACCGACGAACAACTAGACAATTGATGTAATTTCTCCTTGTTGTTCAACATACTCTTAAAGTTAGCGGCAAATCGAGGCATCATGACCAAAGCATCGGCGAAACTCACATTAAGGTGCAACTCACGAAACATTTTCATAAAAAGCTCAAATTGATAATTGTCGCGCTCTTGTCGTTTCTCCTTCCTAAGTCTCGATGGGTAAGGTAAGGGTGGTGTGGGTTGGGGCATAGGCATAGCCTTTGGAATATCGGGTTCCAATGTTGGTAAAGGGTCGACCGTAGGTGTGGCATGAGCGGTACTTTGTGGGCTTGAGATATGCTCCTTTTCGAACACCACCTCGGGTTCTTCCTCAATTTCCTCCACCGTTGGAGTAATTGGTTGAGGAGTCGGTTCTTTAAGTGCCTTACCACTTCGTGTGGTAATTACTTTCATCTCTCCCTTCGGGTTTGATATGGTGTTACTATGTAAACTACCCGAATTAGAGGCTTTGTTCCCCATGACGGCTTCTAATATAGCATTAAGCTTAACATCTTGACTAGCGGCTTTTTGGTCAATCCTTTGTTCAAGCCTAGCATGACTTTGCTCAATTTTATTATTTTGACCTCTAATTTGATTAGCAAAATCATTTTTCAACTCATTTCTCATGTTAAGATTTTCCTTAACAAAATTAGCTAACTCCTTGGTGTTTTTAGCCGTGTCCCTAACTTGACTAGCCAATTGCTCTTGAATGTTTTCCAAAATCTTATCATTTGCCGTAGCGTAATTCAAAAAGTCCATTGGAAGTTCTTTAGTGTAAACATTTTGAAGACCTTGACTTGTGTTTTGAAAATTATGGTTTTGGTTTTGATTTTGCAATTGGCTACTACTTCCTTGATTCCCATAGTTGTTATTACCCTTGTAATTGTTTCTTTGATTGTTTTGGTAACCAACTTGATTGTTTAGATAATTGTTAGCATTTTGATTTGGTGGAAAACCCGGTGGAGTCAATTGATTAGTGCGGGGAACTTGACCGTTTTGGTTATAAGTTCCCGCGGCCGCGTAGGCACTCGAAGTGTTACCACCGTTGGTAATGCACTCGGAGTAATCGTGAGCTCCACCACAATACATACAAGAAACCTCAACCGCTTTAGCCGTAGCGGGAGTGGGTTGTTCACCAACTTTAAACTCAATTAACAATCCTTTAAGCTTATCAAAAATCTTGTTCTCCAAATTAGCCTCGATTTGGCAAGCATCAACGGTATGTGACAATGAAGGCGAAGGTGAAGACGAAGTCTTACGAACACTCGACGTGCTACGAGGAATATAGACCTTAGACCTATTCTCAATGATTAACAATGCTTCCTCGACCGTTTTACACAAAAATTACCACCCGCGGCGGCATTAAGATAATCACGCTCATGATCGTTCAAGCCATTGTAAAATGTGTCAATTTGATGCAAGTCGGAAAAACCATGATGAGGACATTCGTGCAACATTTCCTTAAACCTATTCCAAGCCGTCGAAAAACTCTCATTATACTCTTGTGAAAACTTTGAAATCTCGTTTTTCAAATGCGTAGTCTTAGAGGGCGGAAAAAATTGGTTCACGAATTTTGAAACGAGATCCTTCCACGTCAATATAGAATTGGGTGGATCTTTCTCTAACCAAATTTTTGCGGGCCCCGCTAAGGAATACGGAAAAAGCATCATCTTAATCGAGTCGTTAGAGACGTCCTTAAACTTGCAAGTGGCGGTAAGACGATTAAATTGGCGAATGTGGTTATGAGGGTTGTCCTTTTCGTCACCACGAAACTTGTTGTTTTGAATCATGGACAACAAACCCGTCCTAACCTCAAAATTCTCCGCAAGGATAGCGGGAATCACAATCGCTTCTCCATAACCCTCGGTGGGTGCTTGAAGCAACTCCATCATAGTTCGATTAGCCATGGGTGCTTCTTTCACTACGATGGGTTCGACAATGGGAGATTCTTCACTAGAAGATGTTTGGTTTCCTTCCTTTTGACGACGTTTACGTGCACGTCTTGCTTTGGAGCGAGTTTGCATAAACGTCACGTAAAACGAGAGGGTGAGCAAAGAAGATTCTTTTTGGTATTTTTACTTTTTCAATTTTTTTGTGGTTTTTGATTGTTTTTACTTTTTTTGGATTTTGTGATTGTATTAAGTAGACCAAAATCTACAAATCTCCTCCTTAATCAAATCTCTCGCTTAAAGAAGCCTCAAGGAATGAAAACGATCACGTGAAGTGAACGCCTTCGATGACTTTAGAACGTTGGTGGAACACCAAAACGTTCAAGAGGGTTTAATCAAATGAAACCAAGAAAATATATATGATACTTAGTAATACTTTGGGCGGCAAAACCCTCGATTAGCTCTCAAAATCAAATACTCACAAGCAAGCGGGGAAACGAGGCGGCGCGAAGCACTTAAGAGCCTTTTTCATTAGGATATTTTTATAATATCCGCCTTATACCCACCTTATAGTTTGTATTTTTCAAAATCGAGCTTCACGAAAGTATTTATCTATTTTTGCCTTTTTCTTTGGTTTGAGATTCGAATACAATGATTGGGTAATGACCTCCCAAGTCAAGGTTGTGATTTCTCACGTATTTGGAGTACTTGTGAATTTATTGTTCTACGTATACAATATAGTAATAGTATTCACACAAAAAAAACGAAAATCGATAATACGTATTAGTAGAGTGCTACTAATACAAATACTATTATGGCTATATATAAAAACAACAATTTCCAAATCAAAACACAACACGCCTCCCCGGCAGCGGCGCCAAAATGATGTAGTGTTTTTACTACTCTTTAGGAAAAGAGAGCAAAAGTGGCAAGTATTAAGTGTCGGTTTAGGAAAACCGAGCACTAATGACCAAATAAGTTCAAGTTCGTTTCCCAAGGAGGCAAGTGCGTTGTGTTAAGAGATGATTAACTTTTTGTGATTATATGATTGAGAGAAAAGAGAGTAGAAATGGGGTAAGAAGAGAATGACGGTTACGATGACGTATTACAATAGGACGAAAAAGGCGTACACGTAAAACCGTGAAAACTACCAAAATTAAAATTTTAGCCTAAAAATTCCTAAAAATCCACAATAATATTCTAAGAGTTTACAAAAAAATCCAAACTTGCTAAAACCTTTTAATTAATTAGATAATGACTTTTTAATGTTAATTAAAGCCTTAAAAATCAAAATTAATTATTAAAAAGTCCCAAACAAGATTTAAAAGTTTGTAAACCTCAAAAATAACCTAATTAAGCTAAAAAGTGTTTTTTTTTTTAATTTTAAAACCAAATAAGACTATTTTTAAACACTAAAAAACTATTAAAATCAATTAAAACTTAAATTAATTCTAGAAAATAATTGAAAAGCCCTAAAAATATTTGGAAAGTTACAAAATTCCTAATTAAGTGTCTACAATCTAGGAAAAATGTAAAAACTTAAAAAACATACTTTTAATTTTTAATAATAAAATAATATTAAAATATTCAAAAAAATTCAAAGTTTATAAAAAAATTCTAAAAAATTACCAAAAATCTAGAATAATGTAACTAAGACAGAAATGCAATCAAAAGTTTCCAAGACCTTTTTAATAATTTTATATTAAATTCTAAAGTTGGTTAAAAACCCTAAAATCATATAAAATCAAAAATAAGTTAAATTGAAAACTTTATTGGCTGTAAACCTCAAAAATATAGTTGAAAACCTAAAAACTATTTTTCCAGATTTTTAAAATGCCTTTTCCTATTTTTTATTTACTTTCTAAAATTTAAACATAAAATAATCCTAGAAAATTAAATAAACACGTGAAAAATAAACTTTTTGAACCAAAAAGTCCTAAACCTATTAAATAACAATAGAAAAATGCTAAAAGGTGAAAACCTAAAAAGAATAAGCTGAAATAAGCTTATAACTAAGCTGATTGGCTAAATAAGATAATTACACACACCCCTTAAGTATTAAACTAACCAAGTGATAACCAGTCAAAGACCCTAGGGCAACTGGTTATCACGTTGGTGTGTGAGAGGAGTGGCGCAGGTTCGAGTCCTGGCCACGTCCTTTTTACAAAAAACTTTTTTTTTTAAACTTCAAAACTCAATTACAGTAACCTAAACTACTCTAAAACACAAATTTTGTAACAATTAAGCTAGAATCAATGCCTTAGAAAGCAAAAATGTGCCCAGAATACAAGTTAACTGAAGAACACAAAAGTGTATATCTTCACTTGTGAAGATAGAACAAGAGGGACTTGTTCCTGGCTTTTTGTTGGTGTTTGATGGACAATGGGGGCACTCCCACAACCAGTTGGGTTGTGGGAAGTCAACAATAGCACAAAACACACAATTTAATACACAAAAATCAAGCTCAAAAGTCCAAGATCAGTTACTGTATTCAGAAAAATGGACCTGGGTCCTTTGCTGGTTTATATTGCACAAATCTAAAATTCAAAGCTCACAAACTTGCACTCAATCCAACCAAATAGCAAACAACTAATCACAATCCTAAATGAACCTATATTCTAGCAATGATCAAGATTTGATGGCTCAAATTCCACAAAACAGGCAGAAATGGCACTTTACTGATTTAGGCCATAATACCTATTTTTTAACATGCAAATGAGTTCTAATCTCTACCAAACTGAAAACCTAGTGACATAAAAACCTATTACTAACTTGTTGAGTGTGTTTAACAGGTTTTTAACCAGTGTTATATCACCTAGCAAGCAATTAATCCCTAAACCAAACACTCCTTTAATTTCTGAAAACCAATTTTAACACATCAAATGCTTAAGAAACTCAACCAAATCAATCCTAAACTATCTAGTCATGCAAGAATAACCTTTTCAAGCTAAATCAAACAAGAAACAGGCAATTCAAAACAGATTCATGCAAATTCACCAAAATCACACAAAGCATAATTAAAACTTGAAAATAAGAGATTCAAGGTTTATACCTTGTGGGACCCACATCCAGGCCCCACTATGGCAGCAAAGCCATCTCCCATCAGCTTATAGCTGCGCTATTGGCTTATAGGAACAAGATAGCTAGTAGGGATGCTAGTGGTGGTCACAAAGACACACACACCCAATATGTCTTCCAAAAAAGGATGAGATTATATGAACCTGCTAAGAAAGAAAAGAAACAGAAGGGTGAGCTGTTCACAAGTCAAATAAGCTGATAAGCCAGCTTATCAGTTAAGCTGCCTATGGCTTATTTGACAAAAATAAAAAAAACTGATTTTTAATTTTCTGAAAATCTTAACAATAACCCAATCAACAAACAATTTAAACCTCACTTGAGCTTGATATTCAAAAAGAATATCAGGCTCATATGATCAATTTAAAAGCTTGGACAAAGAACTTAACACTTGTTTCACTTAGGTTTCCAAACAAAACAGAAAAACTGAAAATGGTATCACAACTTCAAAATTTAAACGTGCAAGGAAAAGTAAATGGCTCTTGTTCTATTTCGTCACAACAAACACCAGTTTCATTAACTTTGAAAGGGCTTTACAATGTTTGACCAAGGAAAGAGAAAACAAGAACAAGTAAAATGAAAACCCTATTTGCCTTTATATAGAGGCTTACAAAATCATTCTAGAACTGAAAAGAAGCCTTATCCCTAATGGTGTGTTCTTCCACATTTTCCCTTTGAGTCCTTTTGAAGATTCGTTTTTTTGAATTGGTCAAGAGCCCATGTGATGATCATTTGGATGTATGTTGATGCAAGCTGGATAAAAATGATCTTGGCCATCAAAAGGAGTCTTTGAGAACACGAAAATGTCATGAGTCGTTGATTCTCTGTCCTTAGTTTGTCTTCAAGCTCAATTGTGGGTCAGGGGAGGGTTGGAGAGCCATGTGGGGATGAGGGTGACGTTTTTTGGGAGTTAGGATTGGTTTAAGGTAGGTTTAATTATGTTTCTGGAAGGAATCATCAAAAACCCCTTTGATTTGAGAGAGTTAGGTTTTAGGGTTTATAGGATTAAGATGATTAGCAGGGTGGGTTTGAATGCGTTTTGGGGTTAAGGAATTTTAAAAATTGTGTTTAGTGGGAAAATTAAATAATAAACTAATTCAATTTATTAGTTGGTTAAGTGGAAAGTGGACGTGGAGAGAGTGGTGAGGTGGAGGGCTGTGAGTGGATGGTGGGGGTGATGTGGAGGCCTGATTGGTGGGGGTGAGTTTGAGTGTCTGGCAAAAACAGTCCCTATACTTCCAAACTTTCTTCAATTTGTACAGCTTTTTACCCATTTTCCTTTGTAAACAAGTTTAGACAGCTTGTCAAAAATGGCACCACAAGTTTTCAAACTTGTTTCAAGGACTAGATATGCCAATTCATGATATTTGAAGGACTGATCTTGGCATTTTCTTCATTCTTCAAGGTTTTGACTTGTTTGTTGACTTCTTGGAGGACCAATATTGACAATTTAGTTTTGTTGAGGGACTAAATTTGCCAATTCTTCAAAGTTAAGGGTCCTTTTTGTAATTTTGACAAACTTTAGGGACCAAACTTGTAATTATGAAGATACAAGGGTATAAAGTGTCAATTCTTCCATATTGGAGGACCCTTCTTCATAATTCTTCAAATCTTCAAGGGTTTTCTTTGGAAAATTCTTCATTAGGGCTTGGTTCATCGTGCGGCTTCGTTTCCCGTGTTCGTTTTTGCATGATTCTTGTGACCTTTTGTCATTTTCTCAAAATCCGTACCTAAAATACACAAGCAACAAACACAAGCATATATTTGGGTATTTTGATGATATTTAATGCATTTTAAGCCCTATTTGGACGATGAGACTATGTATAAAAGCGGTCTCATCAATAGACCACGGCAAGGAATTCCTTTTCCGTTATGGTGTACTTTAATTGAGCCTCGGTCATCGTCTTACTAGCATAATGGATAGGACGGAAATGCTTGTCATAAAGTTGCCCTAAGACGGCCCCTATAGCATAATCACTTGCATCGCACATGATTTCAAAGGGTAATTCCCAGTTAGGAGCAACAAGAATGGGAGCTTCGGTAAGTTTCCTTTTGAGAGTTTCGAAAGCTCTAACACAATCCTCATTGAAGTTAAAAGGAGCATCCTTCTCGAGAAGGTGTGTCATAGGTCGAGAGATTTTTGAAAAGTCCTTGATGAAACGACGATAAAAGCCCGCGTGGCCTAGGAAACACCTAACTCCCTTAACGGTTTTGGGATGAGGTAACTTGGCGATGACGTCTACCTTAGCTTTATCGACCTTAATCCCCGCTTTCGACACCTTATGTCCTAAGACGATTCCTTGTTTACACATAAAATGACATTTTTCCCAATTAAGCACAAGATTGGTTTCTTCACAACATTTTAACATTTGCTCGAGATTAGATAAACACGACGTGAACGAATTGCCAAACACCGAGAAGTCATCCATAAACACTTCCATCGACATCTCGATCATATCGTGAAAAATCGCCATCATACACCGTTGAAACGTACCTGGTTCATTACAAAGTCCGAAAGGCATCCTACGATAAGCAAACGTTCCATAAGGACACGTAAACGTAGTCTTCTCTTGATCACGAGGGTCGATAGGGATTTGAAAGTAACCGGAAAAACCATCTAAAAAGCAATAGAATTCATTTATCGCGAGTCGCTCCAACATTTGATCCATGAAGGGCAAAGGAAAGTGGTTTTTACGAGTGGCGTCATTTAACTTTCGGTAGTCAATACACACCCTCCAACCGGTCACAACACGAGTGGGAATTAACTCGTTGTTTTCATTAGGCACAACGGTCATTCCTCCCTTTTTAGGGACACAATGGATTGGGCTCACCCATGGGCTATCGAAGATAGGATAAATCATTCCCGCGTCAAGGAGTTTCAACACTTCCTTTTTAATGACGTCGTGAATTTTGGGATTCACCCTTCTTTGACTTTGAATTGCGGGTTTGTAGTCCTCCTCCATTAAAATCTTGTGAGTACAAAATTTTTTATCAATACCCTTAATGTCGGAAATTTTCCACGCAATTGCCCCTTTATGAGCTTTAAGAACTTTCAAGAGCTCGGTTTTTTCATCATTAGCAAGACCCCTTGCAATTATAACCGGCAACTTGTCATCACCTTCCAAGAATGCGTATTCAAGGTGGGAAGGAAGATCTTTCAATTCGAGGATAGGTGGTTCCTCGATTGAAGATTTTGGTTCAACACTCATAACTTCCATCGGCGGAAGAAATGGTGGAATAGAAGTATCATCACTAATCAACACCTCATCTTCATTGTCGATTTCATTTGAAGTGAGATCGCCTCCTTGGAATGGAGTGAGATTTGGTGTGGAATTAGCAAGAATCGGATCCAAAATAGTGGGATTGCCACTTGACGAGCTATCGGAAAAACCTAACACTTCTTGTGAAAACTCATCGCAAACCACATCAAAGATGTCAATGTGATTGATGGTAGCGATTGCATAAACATGAGAAGGTTTCGAGTTTTGAGTAGCGTTTATAACAAGTTCCTCTTGTTGAATCTCAAAGTGATAGTTCTTGCATGAACATCGATAAGCGATCTCGAGGTGTCTAAAAATGAACGACCTAAAATTAGAGGAACTTGAGGATCCGCGGGGATGTCAACTACTATAAAATCAACGGGATAGTAGAACTTCCCCACTTTCACGAAAACATCTTCGGCTACTCCACATGCTAAAATCATAGAATGATCGGCCATCTCGATAGACATGTTAGAAGGAATAAGAGCCGGAAGCGAAAGCGATTTCCAAATGGAAAATGGCATCAAATTAATGCTCGCACCAAGATCGGCCAAGGCGAGGCATTCTTTCATGTCTTGTATGTCACAAGGAATGAGAAACTTTCCGGCGTCACCAACTTTTTCCGGTATGCGGTTAAGATAAACCGAAGAACAATTAGCAAGCTTTGAAAGCTTTTCCTTATCGCTCATCATACTTTTAAAAGTGGAAGCGAAACGAGGCATATACAACAACGCGTCGGCTAAACTCACATCAAAATGCTCTTGTTGAAACATTTTTATAAAAAACTCGATTTGTTGTTTGTTACGTTCTTGCAATTTCTCTTTGTTTCGTCTCGAAGGGTAAGGTAAGGGTGGTGTGGGTTGGACATTAGGCAACGGCCTTGGAATCTCGGGTTCCACAATTGGTATTGGTTCAACCGTAGGTGTGGTATGAGTGGTACTTCGTGGGATTATAAAATGCTCCTTTTCGACCCCCACCTCGGGCTCTTTCTCGATTTCCTTCTCCGTAGAAGTACTTGGACGAGAGATTGGTTCCTTGAAAGTTTTACCACTTCGTGTAGTAATAACCTTCATTTCTCCCTTCGGGTTTGCAATGGTATCACTAGGAAGACCACCCGAAGAAGAGGGTTTACACATGATTGCTTCAAACATTTTAGCCATTCGGTCCTCAAATTTTGATTGCCTAGCATCTCCTTTTAACAACTCTTGCTTAATCTCATGTTGTCCTTGTTCCATCTTTTGTTGATTTTGTTGAAGACGTTGGACATTTCCTTCCATTTTATTTGCATGAGTTTTAAGTTCATTAGCAAGTTCATTTTTAATCTTGTTTTTCAACTCGGATCTTAAGCTAATCATCTCACGTTGCATGTTATCAAATTTAGCATCATTTGCTTTAGCATAATCCAAAAATTCTCCTTGAAGATTTTTAGTGTGAGCATTTTGAAAACCTTGTGTAGTGTTTTGAAAATCACGGTTTTGGTTTTGATTAGTGATATGTGTGAAAACACACATCTTTTCTACCACTTAATTGCAATAATAACCGGACCAAAACGTGTATTTTATGTCTTTTATGTCGTAATTATGCGTGGTTTGTGTTTTTGTTGTGATTTAGGACGAAAAGGTGAAAAGTGGAGGAAACACGGGAATTCACGAGCATTTACGGACTTTTATTGAAGAAAAAGATGAAAGACGTAGTCAAGAAGTCAAGAGTGCAAAAAGAACGGAAGTCCAAGACCAATTCTGAAGATTTATCGAAGAAAAAGTCAAAAGACGGAAGTTTACTTAAAGCCGAGGAACTCAAGTCTTATTTATCGAAGACGAGTCCAAAGAAATCCCGAGCCAAAACTCATCAACTTCCAAGATTAAAAAAAAGATTAAGAAGGAAGGACTAAAGGGCGCAATTAAGAAGAAAGGAAGGAGGGGAGGAAGCTTCCTCTAACCACTCCCTAATCACCTATAAATACTCTCATTTTTCATTTCATTTGATTTTGCTGGATAGCTTGACAAACTATCTCTTCCACTTTTATTTAATTGCACATTTAATTACTTGCACATTTAAATACATGTTTTGCACCTTAATTACCTTTTAATTTCAAGTAAGTGTTTCTTTAATTACTCGCACCTTTACTTTATCTTGTTGATCTTCTTCTACCTTTCTTTTATCTTTGATTTACACGTTTTTATATTGTTAAGTTGTTTAAAGATTTGATTTTTACGCTTTTGATTGTTTTAGATCTCTTATTTTCATAGCTTATTTGATTTATTTTCAAGTTTATATAGTTTTTACAAAAGTTATTTTTATGTAAAAAGTTGTTTTTCTTAAATTTTATCTTTTTCGTGTCTTAAAAGTTGTTAACTTTCAGTTTCGTAGCTTATTTTTACACGGTTTACCTTAAGTTTTTCGTCTTGTGCTTATTAGAATCATAGCTTATTAGATTAGCTTTATTTGTGCTTTTTCCACCTTATTCCGATCTAACCAATCGGAAAAGGGTTTGATATTCCGACCATAGCTCCTTGCTTGGTCAGAAAAGGGTTTTAACTTTCCGATCTTGGGAGATTCTTGGTATTCTGCTCAGGGTTGGTTGAATATTCCGATTGGGAGTAAGTGACATTATTCCGATTGGGGGTTCTTCCATATTCCGATTGAGGTGTTGATTGGTTATTCCGATTGGGACTAGTGACAGTATTCCGATCATAGGGGTTCTGATTAGCATTCCGACCAGGTCACACCATATTCCGATCAGAGGTTAGTTTATATTCCGATTGGGGTTTGTCTGGATATTCCGATTTGGGTAAGTGACATATTCCGATTGGTCTTCCTCTCCATATTCTGATCAAGTGTAAGTTAACATTCCGATTGGTAAGATCGGAATGTATTCCGATCTAGTAGTTTTTCTTGTTTTGTCTTGTTTAATTTTTAGCTTATGTTTTTAATACTTGTCTAATTTTAATTTCCGTCACACTTTTATTTTTAGTCAATTTAATTAAATTACTTTCTGTCACATTTTTAAATATCGCACATTTGATTTTAATTAGATTTAGTTTACTTTTAACGCATTTTAATTTTAACGCCTTTTACTTTAATTGTTTTGCACATTTTATTTTTAAACACAACAACGACACATCTTTGTTCCACCAAAAACAATAGAGTCACATAGAGAACCTAGATCAATTCGATTAGACACACTTAAACGAATCTTTTTAACCTGGCTAAAACCTAGTTATTAAATGGCGCCGCTGCCGGGGATGATTCTCCCCCGATCTTCTTCATGATGATGTGAATGATTCTCCCCCTACTTTCGAAGCTTCTCCCATTTATGATTCTCCACCGGTCTTTGATGCTTATGATGATGATGATTCTAGCTCAGATTCGGATGATTTTGATGATTGTACTTCTGAGTATCCCGAGTTGCCCACATATGATGATTTTGATGAGGCCGATACTCTTTCGAGCGATTCTTCACACGATGAAGATCCTCCGCCATCACTCGATCCTACTTTGGACGATTACTCATTTGAGGAAGATTTCTCTGAATTTCTCAACACTTACTTCCCTCATGAGAGTGATGCACCTCCTTTGGACTTTGAAGATTATCGTCTTGATCCTACTTTGGATTTGACGAAAATTTTGTCAAAGGAGAAGAAACCGGTCGACACCGAAATCCGTTGCACATATGATTTGACACCTCTTTGTCCCCCTTCTGAGGACGAGGTTGTGCTTCTTTGCGGATCTTCTTCACACTCGGCTGAGCCTGAGTGCTATTTTCCCCTAAAGGAAAAGGTGTTCGACCCTGGTATTGAAATTCTGCAGCCATCTCAGTATCCACCTGATGAAATAAAAGGAAATATCTTTGGAACTTATGGAAATCTGCTTGTGCCACTTCAACCTGGTTTCCACCATGCTCCATCACTGCTTAAGGGAACCCTGCCTATCCTTCTTTGGCGTGCCTTGTTCGCCTTAAGCTTGTGTTATTTGCTCGATGAAAACTATGTCTTTGATCCTGGTGGATATGTTTCATGCTTCTTCCGTTGATGATCAAGGTCGGTTAACAAAAACCAAGCGCTTCTTGGGAGGCAACCCATGCATCTATCTTTTCGCTTTCTTTAGTATAAGTGTAGGGGAGACCCGTTGGTTTGCTTTCCTCTCCTCACTTCTTAATCAGGGATTCGAGCTTCAGTGATCCACTCTTGATGATTCTTGACGACCCGTGATTCCATGTTCTACTTCTTCCCGGTTCTATCCTAAACTCTTTTCGATTCACTATTTTTTATATTTTCCAATATTAAAATAGGAATCTCTTTAGTTGTCCTTTCCTTAGCGAGATTTAAACAAAGTGCACAATGTCTTAAGTGTCGGGGAGTTTACTCCCACATGCTTAAACATTGAGGAAAATGTTTATCTTAAGTGTAGAGGGGACTTCTATCGAAGTTAAGTGGTCTTTTCCTTGTATTTGTCCTCATTTTAACCAGAAAATCAATTTTTCGACATTTTTCAAAATTTTTGATCTATTTTGGCCTATTAGTTTTTCCCTTTGTATAGTTTATTTTCTTTCCTTATTTGAATTAATGTTTAATAAGTGGTTTTAATTTTCAAACGTTGTGAATCTTTTGACTCAATCCGAGTTTACTTATCTAAGTTACTCTAGCTAATATCCTTAACGTGTTTAAGTTAAGTTTTGCTAGGCTTTTATATAGGGAGCTATAAAACGCGAAAGTCTTAACTCTCACGGGTTAAGAACAAGAACTTTTCGCAAGTTCCTATAATTGATCCTAGAGAGTCGTTTATCAAGGGAACTTTAAAATGCGATTTTTAAACTTGAAAAAGTCTAAGAATTTGCAAGATCCTATAGGCGACTCGAAAACCCAAAACTTTGATTTAATAGGCTAAGCATTCACGAGTCTCATTACTTGAGATTTTAAACTATGGAGAACGAGAGATGATAGAGCCCATTATAAGTCCGGTATTCTTTCGTGAATTTATGTGAGTTAATTATGAGCCTATTCTCCCATCGCTTGCTAATAATTTATCTGCTAATAAATAAGGTTGTACGATTTGAAAAGTTACTTAGCTTCTAGCCCCAGATCGTTTAAAAGTTGCTCGGTACGAATTAGAGTTCATAGCCAAGGCATAACTTATTGAAGCGGGACGCGAAGATTAGCGAGTCCGAAAAGGCCCTAACAAGGCATGAGGGCTATGTTTTGTTGCTAAAGATCCAAAGTGATGTGAAGAATCATTTATCGAAAATCAATATGAAGGATCGAGACACACGACGAAAAGAAAATACTCCCCAAAAGTCATGGAGAAGTGTATCCGAAAAGACCCTAACAAGGTATGAGGACAAATAGATCCAAGTCATAAAAGGAGGCGGATCGTTGTATATCAAAATCCAAAATAAAGATTGGAGAAAAATGAAGAAGTCGTGGTCCAAGTATGAATCTCTCAAAAAGTTCAAGTGAAGAAATTCCAATTATGAAGAGAAGACCATTATTTCATGAACGTCTCTCAAGATTTGAAGTATGAAGTCGCTGCCAAATATCGGTCCGAGAAAGGTCTCAAATCGCGAAGCGAGTTATGCCAAGATATGAACTTTATGAGGTCCCGAGAAGCAGTTTTAAAAGATTTGGCCCTTTAGCTAACTATTGATTAAACTGTTCACCTTATTTTCAGACTAAATAACTATCGAAATAAGTCAAACAATGCATCCTCGTGATCATTCAAGACAAACAATAAAATATAAGAGATACCCGTAGGAATAAGGGAGTCTAAGTGAATAATTGGCCCACATGAGTTCGTGTTAGTCTACTAACTTATAATAACAATGATCTCGTTTTTAAGCTTGGTTTGGAGAAAGTGAAAAGTTGAGGATGATGATTATTCATGACATTTTCAAAACCCAAGGTATGCTTTTTGATTTCTTTACTTTGAATGTTCGTAGTTTCCATCTCTTTAATAAAGGCCAACATGGATTGATTATGATGGAAAATGTAAACGTGCTTTGTAACTAATGCATTGCATGAGGACATTGCAATGGTCAAGTGTAGGGGATTTGATATGTGTGAAAACACACATCTTTTCTACCACTTAATTGCAATAATAACCGGACCAAAACGTGTATTTTATGTCTTTTATGTCGGAATTATGCGTGGTTTGTGTTTTTGTTGTGATTTAGGACGAAAAGGTGAAAAGTGGAGGAAACACGGGAATTCACGAGCATTTACGGACTTTTATTGAAGAAAAAGATGAAAGACGAAGTCAAGAAGTCAAGAGTGCAAAAAGAACGGAAGTCCAAGACCAATTCTGAAGATTTATCGAAGAAAAAGTCAAAAGACGGAAGTTTACTTAAAGCCGAGGAACTCAAGTCTTATTTATCGAAGACGAGTCCAAAGAAATCCCGAGCCAAAACTCATCAACTTCCAAGATTAACAAAAAGATTAAGAAGGAAGGACTAAAGGGCGCAATTAAGAAGAAAGGAAGGAGGGGAGGAAGCTTCCTCTAACCACTCCCTAATCACCTATAAATACTCTCATTTTTCATTTCATTTGATTTTGTTGGATAGCTTGACAAACTATCTCTTCCACTTTTATTTACTTGCACATTTAATTACTTGCACATTTAAATACATGTTTTGCACCTTAATTACCTTTTAATTTCAAGTAAGTGTTTCTTTAATTACTCGCACCTTTACTTTATCTTGTTGATCTTCTTCTACCTTTCTTTTATCTTTGATTTACACGTTTTTATTTTGTTAAGTTGTTTAAAGATTTGATTTTTACGCTTTTGATTGTTTTAGATCTCTTATTTTCATAGCTTATTTGATTTATTTTCAAGTTTATATAGTTTTTACAAAAGTTATTTTTATGTAAAAAGTTGTTTTTCTTAAAGTTTATCTTTTTCGTGTCTTAAAAGTTGTTAACTTTCAGTTTCGTAGCTTATTTCTACACGGTTTACCTTAAGTTTTTCATCTTGTGCTTATTAGAATCATAGCTTATTATATTAGCTTTATTTGTGCTTTTTCCACCTTATTCCGATCTAACCAATCGGAAAAGGGTTTGATATTCCGACCATAGCTCCTTGCTTGGTCGGAAAAGGGTTTTAACTTTCCGATCTTGGGAGATTCTTGGTATTCCGATCAGGGTTGGTTGAATATTCCGATTGGGAGTAAGTGACAGTATTCCGATTGGGGGTTCTTCCATATTCCGATTGAGGTGTTGATTGGTTATTCCGATTGGGAGTAGTGACAGTATTCCGATCATAGGGGTTCCGATTAGCATTCCGACCAGGTCACACCATATTCCGATCAGAGGTTAGTTTATATTCCGATTGGGGTTTGTCTGGATATTCCGATTTGGGTAAGTGACATATTCCGATTGGTCTTCCTCTCCATATTCCGATCAAGTGTAAGTTAACATTCCGATTGGTAAGATCGGAATGTATTCCGATCTAGTAGTTTTTCTTGTTTTGTCTTGTTTAATTTTTAGCTTATGTTTTTAATACTTGTCTAATTTTAATTTCCGTCACACTTTTATTTTTAGTCAATTTAATTAAATTACTTTCTGTCACGTTTTCAAATATCGCACATTTGATTTTAATTAGATTTAGTTTACTTTTAACGCATTTTAATTTTAACGCCTTTTACTTTAATTGTTTTGCACATTTTATTTTTAAACACTACAACGACACATCTTTGTTCCACCAAAAACAATAGAGTCACATAGAGAACCTAGATCAATTCGATTAGACACACTTAAACGAATCTTTTTAACCTGGCTAAAACCTAGTTATTAATTAGTGACTTGTCCATTCCCACTTTGATTATTCCCCTTGTTGTGGTTACGTGAATTGCCTTGATAGTTATCACCTTGGTTGTTGTTTCGATAGTTATTAGCATTTTGATTTGGTGGAGCTTGATTTGGGCGGGAACCTTGGACGTTTTGGTTGTAAGTTCCCGTTGCTACGTAAGCACTCGAAGTGTTACCATCCGCGGTAATGCACTCGGAAAGATCATGAGCTCCACCACAAGATAAACAACTCTTAGCAACCGCTTTAACCGAAGCGGAATTTGAAGCTTCTTGAGCTTTCCAATGAGACATAAGATTAGCAAATCTATCGAAAAAACCGATTTTACTCATTAGCTTCATCGTGTAAGGCATTAATGCTACGAGACGATGACGACGATGACGAACCCAAATTGGCAACACTCGGTGTGTTACGAGGGCTATAAACCTTAGATCTATTCTCGATAATCTTTAAAGCTTCATCGGTCGTTTTGCACAAAAAATTACCACCCGCGGCGGCATTCAAGTAATCTCGTTCATGATCATTAAGCCCATTATAAAAAGTATCAATTTGATGCAATTCTGAAAAATCATGGTGTGGACATTCATGTAACATTTCTTTAAAGCGTTCCCATGCCATTGAAAAACTTTCATTATTTCTTTGAACAAATCGTGAAATCTCATTTTTCAAATGTGTTGTTTTAGATGGTGGAAAAAACTTGTTCACAAACTTAGAAACGAGATCACCCCATGTCAAAATCGAATTTTGCGGTTCTTTCTCAAGCCAAATTTTAGCGGGTCCATCTAACGAGTATGGAAACAACATCATCTTAATGGCGTCATGTGGAACATCCTTAAACTTGCTAGTAGCGGTGAGACGATTAAAATTCCTAATGTGATAATGCGGGTTGTCTTTCTCATGACCTCTAAACTTATTAGCTTGCAACATCGACATTAAACCCGTCTTAATCTCGAAATTCTCCGCAAGGATGGCGGGAATCACAATGGCCTCTCCAAAACCCTCGGTGGGTGCTTGTAGCAACTCCATCATAGTACGATTAGCCATGACGACTTCTTGTTCTACAATAGGTTCAAAAATTGGAGTTTGTTCTTCAATCAACGTCCCTTGATTGGCTTGCTTTTGAAGACGTTTACGAGCTTGTTTTTCTTGATTACGAATGATCATAAACTTCACGAAGAATGGGAGGTGAGCAAAGAAGATTCTTTTTGGGTGTTTTGTGAATTTTCAATTTTTTTTTGTTTTTGATTGTTTTTAAATTTTTTTTTTGGATTTTGGTGTATCTTCGTAGACAACAATCTACCAAATCTCACCTCGAATCAAACTCTTGATTAAAGAAGCCTCAAAGGAATAAAAACGATCACGTGGAGTGTACGCCTTCGAATGACTTTAGAACTTTGGTGAAAACCAAATTGTTCAAGAGGGTTTAATCACAAAGAAAACAAGCAAATATATTATACGTAATAATACTTTGGGCGGCAAAACCCTCGATTAGCCTTCAATCTCAAAATACTCACAAGCAAGCGGGGAAACGAGGCGGCGCGAAGCACTTAAGAGCCTTTTTCCTTAGGGTATATTTTATAATACCCGCCTAATACCCACCTTATAGTTCGTATTTTTCAAAATAGAGCTTCACGAAAGTATTTATCTATTTTTGCCTTTTTCTTTTTGTTTGAGATTCGAATACAATAATTAGGAGATCAAATCCCAATTAAGGTTGTGTTTTCACACTTTTGGAGATACTTTGTATTTATTGTGATACTTAATACAATATAGTAATAATAATTTCACAAGAAAAACCAAGAAAACCGATAATACGTATTAGTAGATTTATACTAATACAAATACTATTTATGGTTAATATTAAAAACAACTATGCAAATTAATCACGACACACCTCCCTGGCAGCGGCGCCAAAATGATTGTGGTAAATTACGACCTTTAGGAAAAGGAGCGTAAAAGCGGTAAGTATTGAACAAATGATTTTAGGAAAAACCAAGTGTTAATGACCCTAAGGTGATGTTCGTTTCCCAAGGAGGTATATGTGTGTGAAAAACTTTTTAAATGTTTGTGATTAATAATGGTTTAGAAGGGGATGAGAAAAGAGGATGACGAAGACGTGAAAATTATTACTACGACGACAAAACGTAAAACCGTAAAAAGCTCAAAAATAAAAATTAATTCTAAAAATTACCAAAAATTCACCAAAAATCAAAATAAATAAACTAAGAGTTTACCAATGATCAAAACTTTTTCAAACCTTTTAATTAATTAAATATTCAACTTTTAAATGCTAATTAAAGCCCTAAAAATCAAATAAATTATCAAAAAGCCCAAATAAAGATTTTTCAACTGGTAATCCTCTAAAATGACCTAAAAAGATTAAAAACTATTTTTAGAAATTTTTAAACTAATAAAAACTATTTAAAATGATTTAAAAACTATTAAAACTTAAAATAATTATAAAAATTAATCCAAAGATGATAAAATTATTCTAAAAGTTGCAAAATTCCTATTTTAATGTATTTAAGCTAAGAAAAATGTAAAAAGTTGAAAAATGTGAAATTTGAAAAATAATAATAAAATAATATTAAAATAATATTAAAATCCAAAAATTATAAAAAATTCTAAAAACTTGCAAACTAGTTTATTTTAACCTAAATAAACAGAAA
Source organism: Glebionis coronaria (assembly GCA_025667525.1). Taxonomy (NCBI): domain Eukaryota; kingdom Viridiplantae; phylum Streptophyta; class Magnoliopsida; order Asterales; family Asteraceae; genus Glebionis; species Glebionis coronaria. The sequence continues at coordinate 187,330,310 of CM046879.1, read as the reverse complement.
ATGAAAGTGAAATGACCAGAATACCCCTATTGGGCCCTCAAATGGGCCAAAAACAAAAACAGTCCACTTAAATGGGCTTTTTAACCCAAAAAGTCAAACTTGGCCCAATTGACTTGGAAATCCCTATCTGACTTAAAATTTGATTCTAAACACAAAACTCCAAAGGCCAAAAAGCTGAGAGTGAGCTTATCACAACTTATTATGCAAACAGCTTATCCTTATTGGGCTTTTTAGCCCATTAAGCTATAAGCTAATGCCATAAGCTCTAATTTGACACACAACCTTCTTTTGGGATGCTTAAGATATCTGTAAAAAGAAATTTTGAAAAAGCACACTCAATAAGCCAGAAATAAGCAAAGTACAATTTCACTAAAAGACAAAATAGTCGGGTTTGAGATTTAGGGCACCTCAGAACTTGATTCAACTTGCAAAATGTCACAAATGAACTCAATAAGCCAAATAAATCAACAAAATTCCAATAAGCAAAACCAATAAGCCAGAATGAACCAATAAGCACTTATGAAAAAGTCAATTAAGTTGGTTTTCTAGTCAAACCCTAAAGTCAACCCACCAAATGCTCCAGTATGAACAAATGGGTCAAATGATGGGCACCTATTACAAAATCCAAGTTGTTGCTGGTTAAAATAAGCTATTATAGCTTAATAATAAGCTGAAACCCAATTAACACTAGCAGGGGGAACTTTCAGTAGGAACTGGTTCCCACTGCTTTGACTATTTGACCAAGCTTTTTAGAGAGATTTAGTATGATTCAATTGGAAACAAGGGCACCCTTGTGATCAGTGAATCACAAGGAGTCAATATCAACAAGAAAATCACAATTTGGTTCACACAATAAGCTCAAATCAATCAAACAGTCACCAGATATTGCTCAGACATGGGAAATAAGCAGTTATGCACAAATAAACAGATATAGCATGAATAAGCCAACCAAATTCAACAGGATGCATACACAAGCTATATAAACTATGAATAAGCATAAATAAACTTAAATCAAATACTGAATCAAAGTAAATAACAAGATTAAAGCAAATTAAAGTTACTGATATGAACTACAAGTACTCAAACACAATTTGCTGATCTAAATGACCACAGATCCAAATTCAGGCACTCAAACCTCTTTCCCTGGTGATATCAACTAGGTTTAATCACTTGTTAGCCCTAATCTATTATTAGATCTAGGTGTCCCTTAAACCTAAGCCAAAATTATCAAGTAAACAAGATTTTATACCCTTTTTATGAATCTAGGTATTTCAAACCACAAAATATGCAGCAATATGACCAAGTATATCAGATATACCTGTACCAACAGATAGAAACACAAAACTAACACTCAACACACCACAAATCTTGCTTATGCAGTTAACCCAAACACCCCTTAAAAACTTGTTTTGACAAATTTTCAAAGGCTTATCCAGATTCAACCCACAAATCAAGTCAATAACAACTCATAAACATCAAACAATGCCAGATTAACAATAATCAACCACAAAAACACAGATTCAAGAACTATCATGCAAATTCACCAAAAATTCAGAAAATAAAGAGAAAAATTGAAAAGGGAGAAGGTGCAAACCTCCAAGACCTACATCCAGGCCTTGGATTTTTTGAGCTGAGGTACTAGCAAAACAAGTACCAGCTTCCAATGCTGCAAAGATGAACAAACAATAAGGTGAGATCAAATAAACAAGCACTTTTCTGATTTTTGAAACCCAAGTTTTATCACTTAAAACCTTGCCTCAAAAACCTTCAAACATGAATATGGAACTCAGATTTTAGCTTATCAGATACCAAACTTTTATAAATAACAAATGAGAATTCAAAATTTTTAGAAATTCAAACTTTATTTCATAAAGAGGAATTACAAAGATTTAAAAGCTAAAATCTGGAACAAAAGCTCTCTCACATGTTAAGGAGTCTTTTTATAGGCAAATGCTAGCTATGCACTATTCACAAACCCTAGAAGTGAAATTCCTATTTTATCCTTGAGGTCTTCTAGACGATTCTTGGTTGTGAGCTGTCCAAAATGATCCTAGACGTTCAAAATAGCTTTGGGGTGAAGCAAAGGCTCTCAGCTGTTGATTTTGACACGTGGTAGTCCTTTGGGAAGAAGTGGTGATGTGATGGGTGAAACGGTTTGAATGGTGGGGTCCTTTGGGTGAGTGGGAGTGTGAGTTTAGGCATGGGATTGGTTCGTGTGGAGGTTAATTATGTTTTGGTGTAGGTAATTGTAAAAACCCCTTTGCTGGTAAAAAGTGAATTCTGGGTTCATACGTGTGAACAGTGCCACGTTTGATCCGATTTTAGTGGAGGATTTGTGTTTGGCGCGTGTTTGTTTAAGTTTAAACTTTGGAAATGGCAACTTGGGCCCTTGTTCTTTGGTGAAATGGGTATTTAATGTTTTCAGCCAACAAAACATGCATTCCTTTGTTAATAACTTTCCCAACTTCACACTTTTGGCACAAAACTTTGTCAAAAGGTTTAAAAGGGTTGTTTTTGCCATTTTTGGATAATTCAAGGACTGATCTTGGACATTGTTGATCTTCAAAGGTCTTCAATGTATCTTTGGCTTCATGAGGGACCATAATTGACAAATTAGCATAGTTGAGGGACTAATATTGCCATTCTTTCAAAGTTGAAGGACCTTTTGTGTAATTTTGACACACTTAAGGGACCAAACTTGTAATTATGATTTCACAAGGGTTTTAAGTGTCATTTCTTCATTCATTGAGGATCAATCTTGCATATCTTCAAGTCTTCAAGGATAAATGTTGGATAAATCATGAACTAGGGCCCGGTTCTTTGTATGGCTTCGTTTCTCGTGTCCGTTTTTCCTTCTTTCTTGTGATCTTTTGTCTTTTTCACGATATCCATACCTAAAACACAAGTAAACAAACACAAGAATATATATGGTATTTTATGACATTTTTATGCATTTAAAGCCTGAAAAGACCGATGAGATCATGTATAAATGTCATCTCATCATTCCTCTTGTTCCTTCTCGTCTTGTCTATAGGGATTGTAAGGAGTTGATTGAAAAGGTTGAAGGCCGTGTTAATGATTGGAAGAACAAGTCGTTATCTATAGCGGGTCGGTTACAATTGATTCAATCGGTTATTGCTTCTATGCATGTTTACTAGGCGTCGGTGTTTATTCTTCCTACACGTATTCTTCTTGATATTGAGCAACTTATGCGAGGTTTTTTATGGTGTTAAGGGAGAATGAAGAAAGGTAAGTCGAAAGTAGCATGGGAAGTTGTTTGTCTTCCTAAGGATGAAGGGGGCTTGGTATTCGTCGCTTAGATATTTTCAACAAAGCTCTTATGTCTACGCATATTTGGAAGTTACTCACCTTGAAAGACTCTTTATGGATGAAGTGGATACATATTTATAAGATCAAAGAGCATAATTTTTGGGATATCCCGTGTCGTGGAAACTTGACATGGGGGTGGTGAAAAATTCTGCAACTTCGGCCTTTTATTTATGATTATATCTGGTTGAAGATTGGTGATGGAGCTTCAACATCTCTTTGGTTTGATAATTGGTGTTCTTTGAGCCCGATATCTCATCTAGTGACATCATGAGATATCCACAGGGCGGGGTTAAATACAAAATCCAAAGTTTGTGATGTTTATGATTCGGGTGTTCTGGTCTGGCCGCCTGAGCTTCGTGATAAGTATCCTTTTTTGGATAACATTATTGTTCCTATGCTCACTCAAGGTGTCCACGATAGTCTAGAATGGCGTAACTTGGCGGGAGTTGTTAAATCTTTCTCTATGAACAGGGTATGGTAGTCTCTCCGTCCTCGTGGTGTAAAGGTGCCTTGGATTGATGTTGTTTGGTTCTGTAACTGCATCCCAAGACATGCGTTCAATATGTGGCTAGTAGTGAAGCGTTGACTGAAAACTCAAGATCTTCTTAGGAGATGGGATGTGTCTAATTCTTTGGGGAGCTCGTGTCTTTGTGTGAAGTTGTTCCCGATTCGAATGATCATCTCTTTTTTTATTGCTCTTTCTCTAAAAAGGTCTAGACCTATGTTCGAGATATGGCGGGGCTATTGCATCTGCCTACTTCAGCATTTCTGACTGTTGAAGTGCTTAGCTCTTCTACGAAGAGCAGATCATTAAAGATTGTTATTTCCAAACTTGTGTTGACTGTCTCTGCGTATTTTATTTGGCGTGACACGAATGATCATCTTTTCAAACTCAGGAAGAAGACAGCTGCTCAGGTGTGTGAAGGGATTATTTCCTCTATCCGGTTTAAGTTGCTGACATGCCGTTTCAAGAATTCCAAGAATGGATTTGATATTATGAGGTGTTAGAAGATTCCAGAGTCTCTTCTATATTCGTGATGATTGGTGTTTTTTGTTTATGTAATGTTTTGTGGTTCTTCCCTATTGGTGTTTTGGCATATGTATTGATATGGTTTAGCCGGATTGTGTGTCATCTGATTTAGTGGTTGTTCAAGTGTTTGCTTGAGGTTAATGTGGTACTTCTCCCACATTCCATTATACTTATTCGGTTTTTTGGGATTAATATATTTTACCGGGGTGTCATTCCCTTTTACCCAAACAGTAGTAAGTGTAATGATAATGGAAGTAAGTAAGGAGTAAAGAAGGAAACAACCTAATAGGAAGACACTAAGATTTATAATGGTTCGACAATGAAGCTCTATCCTCGTTCCTACACCATTCCTCGAGTACACCTACTCGAGATTTCCACTATATCCACAAGCTCCCTTATTGGCGGAGAAAACCTTACAACGTCGCTTACATTATTTTCCAACACTAAGCTAAATGTCGAGACCTAATCTTAGATAGGACCAATCTACACAACGTCGCCAACTTCACCATTTTACAACACAAGGTTAAATGTCGAGTTCTAATCAAAAGGTAGAACCAATCTTCACAACGTTGCCTACTTCACCATTTTTCGACATAAGGCTAGATGTCGAGTTCTAATCCAAAGCTAGAACCAATCTTCACGACTCTTCACTTTGAAGCTAATTGAGAACTTCACACGACACAACTACACATCACTTTATTGTTTAGTGGGAACTCACAAGACACAACTACATCACTTTAGTGAGAACTTACACAACTCAACTAACCATATCCAAGTACACACATCTAGCTTGGATGTACACAAGACAAATCCAAGCACACACATATGCAATGAATTTACACAACACTAATCCAAGTATTCACAAATAGCTTGGATGAACACAACTAGTCTAAGTATTCAAAACTACATTGGATCTACACAAGACACAAATAAACAAATGATGAACATGACTAGATCTTTAGGAGAGGATGATCTTCATCAAGTCTTCATCTTTAATCACATCACAAGTGTGTTAGTGATCTTCTCTTTGGACAAGGTAAAGAAGGAGATCAAGATGATAATCATAAGTAAACATACTTAACATACTAAGTGATCATTTACAAATGATTAGGATTAGAAAGGAGAAAGAAGGCTGAAAGAAATGCCCCAAAAGGGTTATGGAAAATGCAGATTTGATCCACTATTTATAGAAGACAAAAACCAACGTCTAGCTGCACGCGGTTCTTTATTGCACTAGGCGGTTCCTTATCAATAAAGAACCACATAGGCACTTAAAGAAACGCGGATGTAGACTCCGCTCCTTTTTGTCTTTTAGTGGGTTTGAAATATATGAGGCAGTTTGAAACCTTCAATGGATATTCTTATGGCATTTGGAATATGCCATATTCAAATTTTCACTTTTCATTTTAATAAAACATTTTCTTAAAAAAAAAGTTTATTAGAAATCTTTTGTCGCATTTGACAAAAGTGAGTTTTAAGGCTAATCACTTTTATGATCACTAAACATGATTAAGATATGTTAGTGTAATGATTATTACCTTGATGATAGTGTTTGTTAGATAATTCGTTTTACGATTGTGTTTGACTATAAATGTCTTACATAGTTTGTTGTGATCAAAACGAAGAAAGATTAGTTAACACTAATAATGTTTTTAGGCATTACTTGCATTAACAATCTCCTCCTTTTTTATTACCACAAACTATAAACTCATTTACGTAAAATATAAAATTATTCGAATTATTAACGAGTTTATTCACTATCATTTCTCCCCCTTTGTCGAAGCAAAAAGGTTAGCACAAGTCTTTGGAGAAGAGAAGAATCGACTTTGCTAGTAGCTCCACCTTGGTGCTTACTCCCCCTTGCTTGGGCCACCAAGTCAAAGAGCTAATGTGACATGCTACACAAAGGTTAGAAGAGAGAAAAGAAACACCAATGTATATATGTGCACTACCTGCTAGATAACTTGAGAGGGAGGAAGAAAAGAAATCACAAATTAGAAGTAAGTATTTACTAAGTATGTCCAAAGAGTGTGTGTTGGCAACATCAAAGTTCAATTGGTGGAATAAAGGAAGAAAAAGAATCATCCAAACCAATTGAAATGATTAAATGTCAATGGGTTAAAAATTTAGAATTTACGGAATCACCCATATGAAATTCTAAATTTTAAACATGATCAACTCTTTAACAAATGTGTGAAAAAGAATTAGCGGGAAAGGGATAACACACATAACATTCATATTACATAAATATGAAAGAACATACAAGAGAAATATTCATATACAGAATATGAATATTTAAAGCGAAAAATATGGAAAATAAACCACAAAGCATAAACTACTCTAGTAGTGATAATCTTCCAAGATTGCTTAAGTTTTATTGACTCAAACAATAAAAGTACAAAATGTGCTTTAGTTGGAAAAGAAAGACGACGAGGCATCATTTGAAGTTTTGTTCACGGGAACGAAAACTTTGAGAGGAGGTCGAGTGAGGAGGAATTCAAGGAAATTTAGCTTCTCATAAACATGAGTGATACAAGGGTTTTGACACCCCGTATAAAAATTAAAGTTCATTGTGTTGGTCTAATCGAATTGATCTAGGTTCTCTATGTGACCCTAATGTTCTTTGGTGAAACAAAAATGTGTCTTTGTAGTATATTAAAAGTGCAAAAAACAATTAAAGTAAAATTGCAGGTAATTTAAAGCTAAGTCTAAATAAAAGTAATGGTGCAAGTGTAATTAAAAGCATGACTGAAATTAAAAGGCACTAAACGTAAATAACGCAAACTTAAATCTATCTAAGGCAATCTTAAAACGCAACTAAAACTTAAACTACGGCAAGGCTAAAATAAAGCTAAGGCAATTAAACTTAAAGTGCGAGTAAGGAAAAAGGCGGGAAAAATAAAGCTTGAAATTAAAAATTAAAAACAGAAACTAAAAAGAACCTGAATACAGCTCATTCGGAATAATCCTTCGTTCGGAACAATCACTCATCCGGAATGTCACCTTCGTTTGGAATGATTCTTCTTCGCTCGGAATATTACCAAAATCCTTGATCCGGAACAAATTATTCTGAATATGTCACTTATCCAAAACAATCCTTCGTTCGGAACTTTACTGATTCGGAACTTCTCAAACTTGCCTTGATTCGGAACTTTCTGGTCAACCCTTGGTTCGGAACCTCTTGGTTCGGAACTCTTCCGAATGAACCAACTCTTCCGAATGAAGCACTCTGGCTCGGAACTTTTGATGTTCCGAATAAACACCCTCTGGTTCGGAACTCTTGATCCGGAACTTTCGTTCGGAACTCTTCCGAATGAACAAGAGAATCTGGTCCGGAAGTCTTCCGAATGAACAACTTGGAAAACTTTGAATGAACAAATGAATTGATCCGGAAGATTTGATTCAGAAGTTGTCTTTGATCCGGAACTTTCGTTCGGAACTTTCAATGTTCCGAATGAAATAGCTTGGTTCGGAACTTTTGGGAAGAACCCCTTGGTTCGGAACTTAGAATGTTCCGAATGAAGCTCTTGGCCTTGCTGGTTCAGAAGTTTCCTGGGAATCACAGTAACAGAAACAAACACCCCCGAAGAATAGGGAACACAGTAACAACGAATCTAACCACAAATTAATCAAAATCAAACAAAATATTTAACCAAACTAATAACAAAATAACAAATAATCATAAACAAACAATCTATATCAATAAAACTAACAAATCTAACCACAATAATCAAAACCCACTTTGATCAAACTAAGAACATGAACATGAACACAAAAATAAACATAAAAATCAAAGATTAAGAAAGGTAGATAGGAGATTAACAAGATAAAATAAAGATTAACAAGAATTAAATAGAAACTTACTTGAAATTAAAGGGATTTAAGGTGCTAGACAAGGTATTTAAATTTGACAAGTATTTAAATGACATGAATTTAAAGGTGTAAGGTAAATAAATGGTGGAAGACTAATTGTCACACTTAGCCAACCACGAAAAATAATTAACATCCTAATCTATATATAGGGGAGGATTAGGAAGCTTCCTCCCCTCCTTCATTTTCTCTTAATTGCAAGATTAAGCCCTTCCTTCTTAATCTCTTTGTTAATTGCATGCTTAGTCCTTTTCTTCTTATCTTCTTTAATCTTGGACTTTTAATGACTTTTGGCTCGGGATTTCTTTGAACTCGTCTTTAAATTCTTCAATAAAGTAGACTTGAGTTCTTCGGCTTTAAGTAAACTTCCGTCTTTTGACTTTTTCTTCGATAAATCTTCAGAATTGGTCTTGGACTTCCGTTCTTTTTGCACTCTTGACTTCTCGACTTCGTCTTTCATCTTTTTCTTCAATAAAAGCCCGTAAATGCCCGTGTTTTCTCCACTTTTCACCTTTTCGTCCTAAATCACAACAAAAACACAAACCACGCATAATTCCGACATAAAAGACATAAAATACACGTTTTGGCTCGGTTATTATTGTAATTAAGTGGTAAAGAGGATGGGTGTTTACACACCTATCAAATCCCCTACACTTGACCATTGCAATGTCCTCATGCAATGCATTAGTTACAAAGCAAGATTACATTTTTCATCATAATCAATCCACGTTGGCCTTTATTAAAGAGATAGAAAATTATAAACATTCAAAATAAAGAAATCAAAAAGCATACCTTGGGTTTTGAAAATGTCATGAATAATCATCATCCTCAAGTTTTCACTTTCTCTAAACCAAGCTTAAAAACGAGATCATTGTTATTATAAGTTAGTAAACTAACACGAACTCATGTGGGCAATTATTCACTTAGACTCCCTTATTCCTAGGTGTATCACTTATATTTTATTGTTGTCTTGAATGATCACGAAGATGCATTGTTTGACTTATTTCGATAGTTATTTAGTCCGAAAATAAAGTGAACAATTTAATCAATAGTTAGCTAAAGGACAAAATCTTTTAAAACTGCTTCTCGGGACCTCATAAAGTTCATATCTTGGCATAACTCGCTTCGCGATTTGAGACCTTTCTCGGACCGATATTTGGCAGCGACTTCATACATCAAATCTTGAGAGACGTTCATGAAATTATGGTCTTCTCTTCATAATGGAATTTCTTCACTTGAAGTTTTGAGAGATTCATACTTGGACCACGACTTCTTCATTTTTCTCCAATCTTTATTTTGGACTTTGATATACAACGATCCGCCTCCTTTTATGACTTGGATCTATTTATCCTCATACCTTGCTAGGGCCTTTTCGGATACACTTCTCCATGACTTTTGGGGAGTTTTTGCTTTTCGTCGTGTGTCTCGATCCTTGATATTGATTTTCGATAAATGATTCTTCACATCAATTTGGATCTTTAGCAACAAAATATAGCCCTCATGCCTTGTTAGGGCCTTTTTGGACTCGCCAATCTTCGCATCCCGCTTCAATAAGTTATGCCTTGGCTATGAACTCTAATCCATACCGAGCAACTTTTAAACGATCTTGGGCTAGAAGCTAAGTAACTTTTCAAATCGTACAACCTTATTTATTGCAGATAAATTTATTAACAGGCGATGGGAGAATAGGCTTATAATTAACTCACATAAATTCACGAAAGAATACCGAACTTATAATTGGCTCTATCATCTCTCATTCTCCACAGTTTAAAATCTCAAGGAATAAGACTCGTGGATGCTTAGCCTATTAAATCAAAGTTTTGGGTTTTCGAGTCGCCTATAGGATCTTGCAAATTCTTAGACTCTTTCAAGTTTAGAAATCGCATTTTAAAGTTCCCTTGATAAACGACTCTCTAGGATCAATTATAGGAACTTGCGAAAAGTTCTTGTTCTTAACCCGTGAGAGTTAAGACTTTCGCGTTTTATAGCTCTCTATATAAAAGTCTAGCAAAACTTGAATTAAACACGTTAAGGATACTAGCTAGAGTAAACTTAGATAAGTAAACTCGGGTTGAGTCAAAAGATTCACAACGTTGAAAATTAAAACCACTTTATTAAAATTTTATTCTAGCAACGAAATAAAATAACTAAAATAAAGGAAAAACTAATAGGCCAAACTAGATCAAAATTTTTGAAAAATATCGAAAAATTGATTTTCCGGTTAAAATGAGGACAAATACAAGGAAAAGGCCACTTAACTTTGATAGAAGTCCCCCCTACACTTAAGATAAACATTGTCCTCAATGTTTAAGCATGTGGGAGTAAACTCCCCTACACTTAGGACATTGTGCACTTTGTTTAAATCTCGCTAAGGAAAAGACAACTAAAGAGATTCCTATTTTAATATTGAGAAAATATAAAATAGTTAATCGAAAAGAGTTTAGGATAGAACCGGGAAGAAGTGGACACGGAATCACGGGTCGTCAAGAATCATCAAGAGTGGATCATTGAAGCTCGAATCCCTGATTAAGAAGTGAGGAGAGGAAATAGCAAACCAAAGGGTCTCCCCCTACACTTATGATAAAGAAAGCTAAAAGATAGATGCATGGGTTGCCTCCTAAGAAGCGCTAGGTTTTTGTTAACCGAGTCGTGAGCCTGACTCGACCTTGATCATCATAGGAAGAAGCATGAAACATATCCACCAGGATCAAAGACATAGTTTTCGTCCATCAAATAGCACAAGCTTAAGGCGAACAAGGCAAGCCAAAGAAGAGTAGGCAAGGTTCCCTTAAGCAGCGATGGAGCATGGTGGAAGCAAGTGTAAGTGGTGCAAGCATGTCTTCAAAATTTCCAATGATTTTTCCTTTTATTTCATCAGGTGGATACTGAGATGGCTTAAGAATAGCAATACCGGGGTCGAACACCTTTTCCTTTAAGGGAAAATAGCACTCAGGCTCAGCAGAATGGAAAGAAGATCCGCGAAGAAGCACAACCTCGTCCTCAGAAGATGGACAAAGAGGTGTCAAATCGTATGTGCTGCGGATATTGGTGTCGACCGGTTTCTTCGCCTTAGAAAGAATGTTCTTCAAATCCAAAGTAGGATCAAGACGATAATCTTTAAAGTCAAAAGGAGGAGCATCACTCTCATGAGGGAAGTAAGTGTTGAGAAAGGTAGAGAAGTCTTCCTCAAATGAGTAATCGTCCAAAGTAGGATCGAGTGATGGCGGAGGATCTTCATCAAATGTAGGTGCAATGTCATCAGTAGAAGAATCGCTCGAAAGAGTATCGGCATCCTCAAAGTCATCAAAGGTGGGCATGTCCGGATACTCAGAAGTAAGGTCATCATAATCATCTGAGTCTGAGCTAGAATCATCATCATAAGCATCAAAGACCGGTGGAGAATCGTAAATGGGAGAAGGTTCCAAATTGGGGCGAGAATCATCCACATCATCTTGAAAAAGTGGATTATCGATGGAAGAATCAAATAGAGGATTGTTGTAGACGACAAAATCATCATGCACATTAATCATATTCACTGATTCTCGGCCTCCAAAGGATTTGCCTGTAAGCTTCCCCATTTTAAAAACTTGTGCATCATCCCCGACTCTTAAGATTAACTCACCTTCGGTCACATCAACTAGAGCTCGTCCGGTTCTCAAGAATGGCCGTCCAAGTATTAAAGGAATACGAGGGTCCATTTCATAATCAACTACGACAAAACCGACCGGGAAAGTAAATGTGCCAACTTTTATGAACACGTCTTCGGCTATACCAACGGGGTAAGCGAGAGTGCGATTTGCAAGTTCAAGAGTCATCTTTGTTGGAGTGAGGTCGGGCAATAGTGTTTTCCAAACACTCAAAGGCATAAGATTAATACTAGCCCCGAGATCAGCAAGGGCAGTAAATTCTTCAGTTTTGTTGAAAACGCAAGGCAACACAAAACGACCGGGATCTCCAAGCTTTTCCGGAAGTTCTTTAAGAATAACTTCAGAGCAGTTTTCATTTAAGCGTGTGTTGGCGAGTTCAATCAGCTTCTCCTTCTTGTTAAGCAATTCCTTAAATGCTTTAACAAATTTGGGCATGTGGACAAGTGCTTCAAGAAAGCTAATGTTGAAGTTCATTTGAGAAATCATCTTCACATAACGTGTCACTTCGGAGTCCTCCTTGGTTAGCAGTTTGGTCTTGCCTAAACGAGAGGGATAAGGGATATTGGGTTTAGGTGGTGAAGGTGCAGGTGTAGTAGGTAGAGGTTGAGATGTTGAAGGGTCCTTGCTAGATACATCGTCATGACGAGGCGGAGACGGTAATGGTGCACTAATACTAGGTGTAGGAGGGGTAGGGATAAATGGTGGTGGAGGAGGTGTAGATGATGGGGGTGGGATTGGTGGATCGACAATGGTAATTCCACTACGCGTAGTAATAGCACTCACATTTGCTCGCGGATTGGTGACGGTGTTTGAAGGTAGAGAACTTGAAGAAGGTTGAGCTGCGGGAAAGAAACTAGCGAGCATATTTTTCAAATCATTGGTTTGATTGCTAAAGGAAGATTGGATGTTATCTCGAAGCTCGGATCTAATCTCATTTCCTTGCTTTGTGATATCTCCTTTAAGATTGATAATTTGGCTCTGTAGATTCTTGATTTGCTCACCTTGGGTTCTCATGATGGTTTCAACATCGGGGTTAATGGGTGGGGTTTGTTGGGTGGGTGGGTGATAAGGATTAGAAACTCTTGGTGGGATTTGGTTGCTTCTATTGTAGTTGTTGGCGGGGTTTTGGTTTTGAGGAGAAAAACCGGGTGAAAGGTAGTTGTTGGACCGGTAGCTCAGCAGATTTCTATCCCCTTGAGGTCGAGCTTGGTAATTTTCCGGTGAATAATTACCATAAGCTGCATACACATTTTCCGGATTTCCTTGTGTAGAAGGACAATCGGTGTATGAGTGTGGACCGCCGCATGTGTCACAAGGATTGGCAACCGCTTTAACTTGTTGTTGTTGTTTGTTTGAAGCGAGAAGAGTAATACTTTTGCTCATTTCAGTCATCATGCGGGTGAGTTCGGTCATATCAGGGTTTGCTGAGGTGGAAGAGACATTGACTCTCGGGTTGTTCCTTGAAGAAGCAGAGGAATCCCAGTTTTGTGGTGAGTAGTCATGTTCTCTATTAGCTCTCTACACTCCTCGGGTCTCCTTTTCATGAATGTGCCACCGGCGGCAGCATTAATCGTATCACGATCACGAAAAGTCAACCGTTGTAGAAAGTATCTATTAAGGTCACAGGGAGCATATTATGGTTTGGACAACGATCAATCAAGACATTATATCTCTCCCAAGCATCAAAAAGAGATTCATCAGGGTCTTGCATGAAACCGCTGATTTGATTGCGAAGGCTTGTGACCATGGATGGTGGAAAGTAGCGTGATAAAAAGCGTTGAGTCATGTCATCCCAAGTGTGAATAGAATTCTTCGGGAGACGATCAAACCATTTCTCGGCATGATGTGATAAAGTATGTGGAAAGAGTTGTAGGCGAAGAACATCCATTGTGGCACCAGGCAACTTCATGCTTTGGGTGATTGTAATGAACTTGTCGAGGTGTTTGTTGGCATCATCATCAGGCAATCCACGGAAAGGATTTGTTTGCACTTGCTGAATCATGTGGTGCTTCAACGAAAACTCAGGCGGCGCAATCGGTCCTCCTCGTCCAAACATGGTAGGTTGACAAAGCTCCTCCATCGTTCGAAGATCGGGCTGTGGAAGAACATTGTTGTTATTATTGAGGTGCGGTGGATTATTGTTGTTAACACCTGACATAGCTCTTGAGTCTCGGGATCTTGATAATTGGAAGATCTAGTACGCATACACCTGAAAATGCAAAAGAAAAAGAAACCAAATACAAAGACAATATATATACACAATAAAGATAAAATCTTTTTGGATTTTTGAAATTTTTATTTTTTTTATGGATTTTTATCAATTTTTAATTTTTATGGGTTTTTGAATTTTTTTAAGGCAAGAAAGTAACGCTCACAAGTGAACGGATCCCAAAAAGCAACGCGTCTCTCACAGAAAACCGTTAATCTTTACGAAAAGAGCCGGCAGCGGCGCCATTTGATACAAGGGTTTTGACACCCCGTATAAAAATTAAAGTTCGTTGTGTTGGTCTAATCGAATTGATCTAGGTTCTCTATGTGACCCTAATGTTCTTTGGTGAAACAAAAATGTGTCGTTGTAGTATATTAAAAGTGCAAAAAACAATTAAAGTAAAATTGCAGGTAATTTAAAGCTAAGTCTAAATAAAAGTAATGGTGCAAGTGTAATTAAAAGCATGACTGAAATTAAAAGGCACTAAACGTAAATAACGCAAACTTAAATCTATCTAAGGCAATCTTAAAACGCAACTAAAACTTAAACTACGGCAAGGCTAAAATAAAGCTAAGGCAATTAAACTTAAAGTGCGAGTAAGGAAAAAGGCGGGAAAAATAAAGCTTGAAATTAAAATTAAAAACAGAAACTAAAAAGAACCTGAATACAGCTCATTCGGAATAAGCCTTCGTTCGGAACAATCACTTATCCGGAATGTCACCTTCGTTTGGAATGATTCTTCTTCGCTCGGAATATTACCAAAATCCTTGATCCGGAACAAATTATTCTGAATATGTCACTTATCCAAAACAATCCTTCGTTCGGAACTTTACTGATTCGGAACTTCTCAAACTTGCCTTGATTCGGAACTTTCTGGTCAACCCTTGGTTCGGAACCTCTTGGTTCGGAACTCTTCCGAATGAACCAACTCTTCCGAATGAAGCACTCTGGCTCGGAACTTTTGATGTTCCGAATAAACACCCTCTGGTTCGGAACTCTTGATCCGGAACTTTCGTTCGGAACTCTTCCGAATGAACAAGAGAATCTGGTCCGGAAGTCTTGATCCGGAAGTCTTCTGAATGAACAACTTGGAAAACTTCCGAATGAACAAATGAATTGATCCGGAAGATTTGATTCGGAAGTTGTCTTTGATCCGGAACTTTCGTTCGGAACTTTCAATGTTCCGAATGAAATAGCTTGGTTCGGAACTTTTGGGAAGAACCCCTTGGTTCGGAACTTAGAATGTTCCGAATGAAGCTCTTGGCCTTGCTGGTTCGGAAGTTTCCCGGGAATCACAGTAACAGAAACAAACACCCCCGAAGAACAGGGAACACAGTAACAACAAATCTAACCACAAATTAATCAAAATCAAACAAAAGATTTAACTAAACTAATAACAAAACAACAAATAATCATAAACAAACAATCTATATCAATAAAACTAACAAATCTAACCACAATAATCAAAACCTACTTTGATCAAAATAAGAACATGAACATGAACACAAAAATAAACATAAAAATCAAAGATTAAGAAAGGTAGATAGGAGATTAACAAGATAAAATAAAGATTGACAAGAATTAAATAGAAACTTACTTGAAATTAAAGGGATTTAAGGTGCAAGACAAGGTATTTAAATTTGACAAGTATTTAAATGACAAGAATTTAAAGGTGCAAGGTAAATAAATGGTGGAAGACTAATTGTCACACTTAGCCAACCACGAAAAATAATTAACATCCTAATCTATATATAGGGGAGGATTAGGAAGCTTCCTCCCCTCCTTCATTTTCTCTTAATTGCAAGATTAAGCCCTTCCTTCTTAATCTCTTTGTTAATTGCATGCTTAGTCCTTTTCTTCTTATCTTCTTTAATCTTGGACTTTTAATGACTTTTGGCTCGGGATTTCTTTGAACTCGTCTTTAAATTCTTCAATAAAGTAGACTTGAGTTCTTCGGCCTTAAGTAAACTTCCGTCTTTTGACTTTTTCTTCGATAAATCTTCAGAATTGGTCTTGGACTTCCGTTCTTTTTTCACTCTTGACTTCTCGACTTCGTCTTTCATCTTTTTCTTCAATAAAAGCCCGTAAATGCCCGTGTTTTCTCCACTTTTCACCTTTTCGTCCTAAATCACAACAAAAACACAAACCACGCATAATTCTGACATAAAAGACATAAAATACACGTTTTGGCTCGGTTATTATTGTAATTAAGTGGTAAAGAGGATGGGTGTTTACACACCTATCAATGAGCAAGTTCAATTTGTTGAAATCAACAACAAGCACACGAGGATCCATGATTCAAAACAAAGTCGTTAGATGGGGGAGGACCATCAACATGAGATTTTGGTGGAGAGCGAGATGATGGATAAGAAATGTTATCACAATGCCTAGTGAGGTTTGGGAAAGGTCATTTAGTTGTGGAGTGTTTAAAGGTTTAGTTGGTGGTGGAAGAATTTCCTTTTCTCCGGTACTTGGATTTATAGAGTAAGTCTCATTCCAATATTTGATCGGAGAGAAAGAAGAATTCTTAGAAGGTTTGGGAGAATAAGAATCATGAGGATTCTTGTTTTTCTTGATCCAAACGGGTCGAACCGAGATTTTTGGTTTCTTTGAAAGCTTAGAAGAAGAAGCTTTAGGTTGATAAGGTTGTGACAAAGATATGTGAAGGTTAGGAATGGAAGAGTTAGACATTGGGAGGGGTGAAGAAAAGAAATCCCAAAAGAGAAGAATTTAAAGAAAATAGACAAGGAAAATATTTGAAATGAAAACAAAAGGTTTTAAGGAATATTTAGCCAAATTGGGTAAAAAAAGAATCTTGACAAAGACAGTGGTCAAAGAAGAAAGACCAAAAATAAGCCAAAAACGGGCTTGCTGTCCGCGGTTCCTTAAAGGGGCCGGCGGTTCCATATCGATATGGAGCCGCGCGACTGCTATGGAGCCATATACATTGGACTTGAAACCATGGTTTTTCAATGTTTTGAATAAAAAATAAGACTCTTCCAAAAATTTGCAAATCTTGGATTTTTACCTCTTTTAGCACTAGAATATGCTAGGGTTGCATAAAAGAAACACACTCACCAAGAATGTCTTGAAAAAGGATGACATAATATTTAGATAACATTTTGAACCAATTTCTAATCTAGTTTTAGAGGTTGTGATAGATTTAGGTTCAATTTTAAATAAATTGAAGTTGATTAATGTGAGCACATACGTAGAAACACACAAAAGCTAAATCCATAGAACATCTTCATGAAAAACTCATGAAGGAAAGAAAATACAAGAAAATACAAGAAAATAAATAACAACTAACTAATACAAAGTTATCTTAAACTAGTTCTTGATAGCATAGTCTTCTTTGGCTTGACTTTCTTTAAAAAAAATATTTTTGAAAATCATCATTCATCTCCTAGGAGGAAGAGGATTAGCAAATAGGTTCAACAAGAAGCTTTGCAACTTGATGTGAGCCCCAATCTTCTCCAACCTAAGGATATCAATGAGGTGGAAGTTGTTCAAGCAACAAGGAAAATTGGTTCTATTGCGCATGAAAAAGTCAAACAAGTGTGGATCATCCAAGAAGTAGAAAATGGGAACACCCAAAAGAGGAGTGTTTGAGGGAGGAGGAGGTGGTGGAGGCATAGTGTCCAAAGGTGATATGGGTGATATGGGTGAAATTGGTGGACTGAAAGGAATAGGCTAAAAAACAAAGTGAATGCTTTGATGAGGTTGAGGTTGAGTATTCACATCCAAGGGAGGACTAGGAGTGAAGGGTGAGGAAAACTCATTCATTCTTGATTGAAATGAGGAAGAGGTAGAACCATGTGAATGGTTGGTACCATGAGTGGAGTAGGTCTTGCATGGATCAAGGGATGGTGAAAGTGATGAAGAGATGAAAATAGGAGAAGTTTCACTCTTGGGTTTGTGAGAAGATGGAGAACCAAGTTTAGGAAACTTGAATTTCATCTTAAGGTTTGTTTTGGATGAGGAATGTTTGGAAGAGTTTAATGTTCTAGTGGACACCATGGTTGTGAAGAGGTATAGAAGGAAGTTTAAGGGATGAAGAACAAGGTCAACAAGGAGGGGTTTAAGAAGAGGAAGGGATGATCCAAACTAGTAATGGGTTAAAATCATTTTAGGAGAATAATGAAATTACGTAGCCTAGTTTAGGAAAGTACAGGTTTTTGCAAAAATTTCACCAATGTTTACACAGATTAAGGGAAAACAGTGTAAAGCAAAGATTCTCTCGGAACAGACGACGACGGTTCCTTAAGTATGGGTGTGGTTCGCTATCGCTAAGGAACCGCGGGGAAGATAAAGAACCGCCCCAGAGGGTTCCAAGAAATACACTTCCTGAAACTTTTGCTAGCCCAGATTTCACACAAAGGTTTATCAAGCCAAAGTGAACTATTAAGCAAAATCTAGGAAGCTAACTAACACATAAGATGCACAAAGCTATGTAAATCGAAAATTCGATCACATAGACACTTGGGATTAAAATATTAAATAATCCAAACACATAGTATTAGTTAAAATACATAACATCCTAAAAATAAAGAACGATAAATGAAATAGAGTTCTACAATCCAAACATGTTCACCAACATGTTAACCATGAGAATCCAAAGCTTCACTTCTTCTTTTTTCCATGTCCCTTGATCAATTTACTTGTGCTCTTGAACGATCCTCTTGACTCCACTCGATGATCATACAACTCACCTTGGCTTTTAAGATTAGCACGATAGACATCCTCAAGTCCGAAGTTTTCCGGAAGTCTAATTGTGGCATAGTGAAGAGGAGGGATAATTTCGTCTAACCCGTCCATGAAAGTGTCCATGGATGGGTGGGAGTCACTCGAAGAGCCGACATGAGTACTAGTGCCCACGCACCACCATCACTTGGTGACATATTAACATCCTCATCATCGGACTCTTGTGGATCGTTGTTTCTCGAACCTCGATCACTTCTAGGCTTTCGTGGTTGTACCTCTTGAATAGGTAGCATGACCTGATGAACCGGTTGAAAGCGAGAAAGATTAAGGTCATGAAAGTCTTCACCAACCTTCTTAAGAAGGCGAGTAAGGAGCATGGCATAAGGAAGATTTGTTTTGGGTTTGGAGAGAGCATAGTTGATCCGTCGAGCGATATAAAATGCAAGATTGTACTTGGTGTTGGTGGAGATGAAAAATAACATATGCGCCATACACCCCGGAATATGATCCCGGTTTCCACAAAGACAAAACACATTTTCCCTAAGTATGTTGGCCCATCAGACCATACAATCATTAACGTCGCTTAAGAGAACCTCAAAACGTTTCACCGAACGCTTGTTTGAGTGGAGGCTTCTTACAACGTTTCCACTACGCGCTTTAGAAATGACATCAAGGATGAAGTCAAGGTCAATCTCTTCGTTTTCATTTGGAGCATAATCGAAGGGATCAAGGAGAGCATCAAGCTTCCATTTATCCGTAAATAGACAAGTGCCTCTAACTGGAACACGAAGAGCTAGACCAAAATCTTCGAGAGACTATTGAATAAGTCGACCATCAATGATGAACTTAACATATATTCTATCTTTATCAGAAACGAGAGAATATGTGCTAAAGAACTCCAAAAGAAATTCGGGATATATATCCTCCTTGATGTAAAACAGGCAATCAAACTCAATTTGTTCGAACATCGACTGAGTATATATATAACCCTCAATATCATTTTGGACAACTTTACCCTCGCGAAAACAACGTTTTTGAAGTGAGGCATAGATATTGTAAAGTTTTGGGAAAGGACAAAGATCGGCTAGGTTTGGCATGTATTGTTTAGTGTATTGGTGATCTTGTTGATATTCCGAAGGCATGATTAGTACCTAGTTACAATAAACACAAAAATATTTCCCCAATCACTCATATGTTAAATATAAGGCAAAAATAAAAAAAGATGAGAATGTGTTTCATCAATTTCTTGACAAACAAAGGATTAATCCTTATCATTCTCATGTTCACAATGTACCTAGTTCATCATTGACAATAACATATTAACCATGTAAAATCAACAATGAACTAGAACATTGGTTTTTCAAAACAAAGTTTTTAGGCAAGCATTAACAATGCCATTACCAACTTGTTCATGGGTTCATATCAATTCCATCAATTAACCAAAATTAGTTATTCAAAATTCGGATTGTTCTACAAGTAGGTTTTAGTGAAATCTCAATGAATATGAACCTAAGGAATCATAGTAAAATAACTATGTCAACTCACATTCCTAATAAGGTTCTAATTCAATATTAATTTTAAAAATCCCCAATTATGAAGGTATGAACCTTAAAACAAATTAGATGAACTTGAATAAAATGACTTATAGATAATTGATCTTAGATGAAGGATGAGTGAAACGCACAAATTTGAATCAATTAATCTTGAGTGATTGAAGGTTTTGAAAGTGCAACAATGGTGGAAAATGGAACAAACTGTTGGCTCTATTGGAGAAAAGAGAGAAGGTTTGTTTGAAAAAATGATTTTTCTATTAAACCTGTCACTTTGGTCACAATCACTGACCGCGGTTCCTTATCGATAAAGAACCGCGCATTTGAGCCGCGACAGATAAAGAACCGCCTACAGTGGCTGGTTTTTATCAAAGAAAATCAAAGAATTTTTCAAAACCAATTTTTTCTAAAATCATTAAAATATATTTTAAGCCTTTAGGAAATTATTGGACCTCCTCAAAACTAGGTAATAATGCCTTAATGAAGTATTATAAGTTGAATCGAGATAGGAAAAGACCGAAACAGACAAACGACTACTCGTAGCAAAGAATCAAAGAGGAGAGAAGTCAATAGGAGTGAATCAAGACCAAGTACAATGCTCAAGAGACAAATGAAAATCTTCAAGTCGAGGAGACGAAGAGCTTGTGTCATATATAGTGGCTAAGACGTGCCTTTCGGGCGAAAGTCTAAACGGCTTTGGTAATGAACTATACAAAACAAGTTTGATACATAAAATAAGATCACTTTCAAGATTAGTCTTACTCTACTTCAAAATGTGAGTAAAGTATAAATTCACTTTCTCTCCTACATGATCGGATAAATATTATTGCAAAGATTTACAATAACGATATCCTTGGAATATTTCAATTCCAAATGTGTAAAATCCAACTACTACTTATGAAGTAGTTTGGTATCTCAAGGGTTTAATCAATCATCCTGTAGATGAGTTCAATTGCACAAGTAACACATGATATAGGGCCTACTAACCGTGAGGGTGCAAACCATAGAAATCATGCTTGATACTTTAAGCTTCTACTAACTCACTCTACATCCCCATAGTGAGTCAAGTATCCAACCAATGAAGGTTTGAGAGGGTAAAAGAAAAGAATCACAAACCACGAACAAATGTCAAGGCAAGGATGCCAAGAACAAGCACATAGTCAAGTAATAATCAAGAGAGTGATCAAGAGGGCATGTGGAAGAACGAAAACGTACCTTGGCCACAAAGTGCATTCCAAGCAATCAAGGAATCAATGCAAAGCCCAACCATGACTAAAGTGACTACCAAGTCTTCAAGGACTAGTATCACTCCCATCCATCTTGATGTCATCATTCAATGATGTTGGAAATCAAAGAAGATGAGTCTTCTACAAGTGTAAGTAACTCAATCCACAATCAATTGAATGATTGATCTTCATGAGTACCTACACATAACAATATGCAAACTAGTAGATACAATTCAAGTGTAAATCTAAAACGCATAAATACTCCTAATTTAAATGAGATACTATATTACCAATTTAAAAGGCCTATTTTCAGAGAAAAAATAGTTTTGATAAAAAAAACTTTAGTACAACTTAACATTCTAATTTGAGGAGACAATGGACCGATCCAGGTTTTAAAGTACAATATACTTCAAAGATCTTGTGTGAACATCGTTCTAATACCAATTGTAGAAACTAGAAGGGGGGGGGGGGGGTTGAATAGTTTCTCTTTGGTTTGTCTCATAATTAAAATTCCTTTCAATTAGGTGAGTGCTAAAACTATCTTTTACCTGAAAGCTAGTTGCATAATGATTAGGTTCAATTCTAATGCATTAACAATGACAAGTAGTAAGTGTAATGATAATGGAAGTAAGTAAGGAGTAAGGAAGGAAACAACCTAATAGGAAGAAACCAAGATTTATAGTGGTTCGGCAACGAAGCTCTATCCTCATTCCTACTCCACTCCTCGAGTACACCTACTCGAGATTTCCACTATATCCACAAGCTCCCCTCTTGGCTGAGAAAACCATACAACGTCGCTTACATTATTTTCCGACACTAAGCTAAATGTCGAGACCTAATCTTATATATGACCAATCTACACAACGTCAGCAACTTCACCATTTTATGACACAAGGCTAAATGTCGAGTTCTAATCAAAAGGTAGAACCAATCTTCAAAACGTTGCCTAATTCACCGTTTTCCGACACAAGGCTAGATGTCAAGTTCTAATCCAAAGCTAGAACCAATCTTCACGACTCTTCACTTTGAAGCTAAGTGAGAACTTCACACGACACAACTACACATCACTTTATAGTTTAGTTATAACTCACAAGACACAACTACATCACTTTATAGTTTAGTCAGAACTTATACAACTCATTACAACTCAACTAAACATATCCAAGTACACACATGTAGCTTGGATGTACACAAAACAAACCCAAGCACACACATATGCAATGGATTTACACAACACTAATCCAAGTATTCACAAATAGCTTGGATGAACACAACTTGTCTAAGTATTCACAAATACATTGGATCTACACAAGACACAAATAAACAAATGATGAACATGACTAGATCTTTAGGAGAGGATGATCTTCATCAAGGCTTCATCTTTAATCACATCACAAGTGTGTGAGTGATCTTCTCTTTGGATAAGGTAAAGAATGAGATCAAGAGGATAATCATAAGTAAACATACTTAACACATTAAGTGATCATTTACAAATGATTATGATTATAAAGGAGAAAGAAGGCTCAAAGAAATGTCCAAAAAGGGTTATGGAAAATGCAGATATTATCCACTATTTATAGAAGACAAAAACCAACGGCTAGCTGCACGCGGTTCTTTATTTCACTAGGCGGTTCCTTCTCAATAAAGAACCGCATAGGCACTTAAGGAACCGCGGATGTAGACTCCGCTCCTTTTTGTCTTTTAGTGGGTTTGAAGTATCTAAGGTAGTTTGAAACCTTCAAAGGATATTCTTGTGACATTTGGAATATGGCATATTCAAATTTTCATTTTCCATTTTAATAAAACATTTTCTTAAAAAGAAAGTTTATTAAAAACCTTTTGTCACATTTGATAATAGTGAGTTTTAAGGCTAATAACTTTTATGATCACTAAACATGATTAAGATATGTTAGTTAATGATTAATACCTTGATGATAGTGTTTGTTAGATAATTCATTTTAAGATTGTGTTTGACCATAAATGTCTTGTATAATTTGTTGTGATCAAAAATAAGAAAGATTAGTTAACACCAATAATATTTTTGGACATTACTTGCATTAACAAAAACACATTAAAATTTAAATATAAATGAGTGATCATACGGCTTATTTGTATTAACAAATAATTAAAAGCCGACCCAACTTTTTTATTTCATACAACTTGCTAGCCCAACACAAAACTAAACCTTGATTACTTTATACTAAAAATGTGCATCCCTTATCTCTTTTGTGATAATCCGCACAACAAAGACACTCTCTCACTTAAACCTAGCAACTACACACACCGACACGAATTTACACTATCTTTATTATACTAATGCTCTCAAATCGTTGAACTAGCGACACACATAAAGACATTATTTCCTAAACGATACGGGTAGGCATGATTTCGTCTTTCTTTTTTGTAGAGGTGGCAAAATGGTTGGGTTGGGTTGGGTTGGGTTGGGTCATGGGTCTTAGATGGGTTTGGGTTTAGATGGGTATAGGTTTAGATGGGTCTTTTAAGAGGTTGGGTTTAGATGGGTTGGGTTTAGATGGGTTTGGGTGTAAATGGGTCTTTAGGAAAAGTTTGGGTTTTTTGGGTTTTTTTTTTTGTTTAAATGGGTTTTTGGGTTTTTTTTGTTTTAAATGGGTTTTTAGGAGGTTAGCCTTTTACTTTTTGATGTTTTGTTAATAACTTTACGTTTTCATCAGTAAATTTACGTTTTCGTCAGAAATTTTACGTTTTCGTCAGTAAATTTACGTCTTCATAAAAAAATTTAAGTTTTCATCCGTATTTTTAAGTTTTCGTCAGAAATTTTACGTTTTCATCAAAAAAATTTACGTGTTCGTCAGAAGTTTACGTTTTCATCAGGAATTTTACATTTTCGTCAGAAATTTTACGATTTAGTCAGAAACTTTACGTTTTCGTCAGAAATTTTGCGTTTTCGTCAGGAATTTTACGTTTTCGTCAGAAATTTTACTTTTTCTTCCGTATTTTTACGTTTTCATCAGAAATTTTACGATTTCGTTAGAAATTTTACGTTTTCGCCAGGAATTTTACGTTTTCATAAGGAATTTTACGTTTTCGTCATAAATTTTACGTTTTTATAAAAACAATTACGTTTTCGTAAGAAGTTTTACGTTTTCATCAGAAATTTTACATTTTCATCATAAATTTTACGTTTTCGTCAGCAATTTTACGTTTTCATCAAAAATTTAAAGTTTTCGTCAGGAATTTTACGTTTTCATCAGAAATTTTACGTTTTCGTCAAAATTTTTACTTTTTGTCAGAAGTTTTACGTTTTCTTCATAAATTTTACGTTTTCTTCAGAAATTTTACGTTTTCATCAGAAATTTTACGTTTTCGTTAGTAAATTTATGTTTTCGTCTGAAATTTTACGTTTTAGTCTATAAATTTACGTTTTCGTCAAAAATTTTAAGTTTTCATCCCTATTTTTACGTTTTCATAAAAAAAAAATTACGTGTTCGTCAGAAGTTTTACGTTTTTATCAGGAATTTTACATTTTCGTCAGAAATTTTACGATTTCGTCAGAAACTTTACGTTTTCTTCAGAAATTTTACGTTTTCGTCAGAAATTTTATGTTTTCATCAGAAATTTTACGTTTTTGTCAGCAATTTTACGATTTCGTCAGGAATTTTACGATTTCGTCAGGAATTTTACGTTTTCATCAGAAATTTTACGTTCGCGTAAAAAATTTTACTTTTTGTCAGAAGTTTTACGTTTTCTTCAGAAATTTTACGTTTTCATCAGTAAATTTACGTTTTCTTCAGTAAATTACGTTTTCGTCTGAAATTTTACGTTTTAGTCTATAAATTTACGTTTTCGTCAAAAATTTTAAGTTTTCGTCATAAATTTTACATTTTCATCCGTATTTTTACGTAATCAGAACTTTTGACGAAAACGTAAAATTTTTGAATACGTAATTTTTTTGATGAAAACGTAAAATTTCTGACGAAAACGTAAAATTTCTGAGGAAAACGTAATATTTACTGACGAAAACGTAGAATTTCTGAGGAAAACGTAAAATTTACTGACGAAAACATAAATTTACTGACGAAATCGTAGAATTTTTGACGAAAACGTAAAATTCTGACGAAATCGTAAAATTTCTGATGAAAATGTAAAATTTCTGACAAAAACGTAAATTTACTGACGAAAACGTAAAATTTCTGACGAAAACGTAAATTTACTGACGAAAACGTAAATTTACTGACGAAAACGTAAAATTTCTGACGAAAACGTAAAATTTACTGACGAAAACGTAAATTTACTGACGAAAACGTAAAATTTCTGACGAAAACATAAAATTTACTGACGAAAACGTAAAATTTCTGACGAAAACGTAAATTTACTGACGAAAACTTAAATTTCCTGACGAAAACATAAATTTACTGACGAAAACGTAAAATTTCTGACGAAAAACGTAAATTTACTGACGAAAACATAAATTTACTGACGAAAACGTAAAATTTCTGACGAAAACGTAAATTTACTGACGAAAACTTAAATTTACTGACGAAAACTTAAATTTACTGACGAAAACGTAAAATTTATGACGAAAACGTAAAATTTACTGACAAAATCGTAGTTTCTGACGAAATCGTAAAATTTCTGATGAAAATGTAAAATTTCTGACAAAAACGTAAATTTACTGACGAAAACTTAAATTTACTGACGAAAACGTAAAATTTCTTACGAAAACCTAAATTTACTGACGAAAACGTAAATTTACTGACGAAAACGTAAAACTTCTGAAGAAAACGTAAAATTTCTGACGAAAACGTAAAATTTCTGACGAAAACGTAAATTTACCGATGAAAACGTAAAATTTCTGAAGAAAACGTAAAATTTCTGACAAAAACGTAAAATTTCTAATGAAAATGTAAAATTTCTGACAAAACGTAAATTTACTGATGAAAACGTAAAATTTCTGATGAAAACGTAAAATTCCTGACGAAAACGTAGAATATTTTTATGAAAACGTAAAATTTACTGACGAAAACGTAATTTTTTTGACCAAAACGTAAATTTATGATGAAATGTAAAAATACGGTGAAGACATAAAAAATAACAAGTGTGTGAAATTTTGACAAGCTTGTGAAAAAAAATGGAAAAAAAAAACACTTTTGATAATACTAAACCTATTGGGTGACCCATCTTGACCCATTAGTAATATAAAGGGAGACCCATCTTGACCCATGTGACAAATGAGGAGACCCAAGTAGACCCATTTATAATTTTAAGAAGGGGCTTGTTTGACCCATCTAGACCCATCTAAGATTTTAAGGGAAACCCAACTAGACCCCTTTCTTTTTCTAATTTAACCAAGTTGACCAAAAAATTAACCATGGATCAAAAATTGCCACCTCTACTTTTTTGTTTCTCTTGATTAAACCGAAAAAAAGAAACTAATGAGACTCTTAATTTTGTTCCTTTTTGATTTCTTTGGGAAATCAAATGAAGCTAGCCTTCAAAAACGATATATGCTATTTTTCGAATGGTGAGTTACTTAGTAGATAGTGTGATTCGAGCTCATAGCCTGATATGGGTTTTTCGTTTAGTGGAGATCTTTATAGATCGTCAAATCCCAAAATAGATACGAATCAAACCCTAACTGAGATCTTTTTTTAATCTATTTTTTGGCTTAGATTTGATGTGATCTAGGAGAGTGATTGTGAGGATTTTGTTGAGTCTCGATCTAGGTTTTTAGGTCGTTTATTTTCGATATTGATTCAGGATATGTGATGGATTTATCTTTTGTGTTATTAATCCGATGGGGTGGCGGTCGGAATTTGTTGTGCGTTTGATGATTAAATTTATCGATTAAAATGATCATAGGTTAGAAAGCATCATATTAATTTACTATAAATTGAAAGACACTTTGAATGACTTTACTTGAATCGAACCACTATAAATTTTCCGGTTGATCACTTAAACTTCCACGAACTTAATAAGATTGATAAAAAAATTTAGTAAATTTAAGAATGAATCTAAATGGTAACAATGAAGCTTGTTTTCTCCTCTATTATACGTACTCTTATAGAACGGTTGTTCAGAACCGTAGTAGAAAACCATTACAGAAATTTAAAAGCTATTAAAGATATAACTTTTAAAATGGTCCAAAGCCACATAAAAATCAACCCCTATTGTTTTATTTAGCAAGATCCCCTATTGTTTGTTGCACTCTATTATATACTAGAGTAAACAATATTTTTTGTCCTTGTGGTTTACCGGATTTCGGATCTTGTCCAGAGTCCGACGACTTGTTTCACTTTTGGTCCAAATCGACAAAAGCCGTCAGGGTGACTTTAATTGACTGTTAAGTTTGAGGGTACACTTATCTTTTTTACATATCCTATCAAATAAGTAAAATAATTTAGAAAAATCTTATCAAATAATAAATAAAAGAATTTCATATTATGTAAGAAAAATTATGCCACTTCTCATTTCATTTTCAGACACATATGATATATGCAAGTCTATTTTAAAAACTCATTTCATAATCATCACTTATAATTAAAAAACACAATTAAAACACATCATAATTTCTGCACTAGGTCTCAAAAATCAAACCCTTTTATCGCCCAAAAAATATATAAAATCTTGATTAAAAATTGAAATCATTAATCAATCAAGTACACTCACAATAAAAAAACCCACATAAAATCTGATCGGGGATTTGTAAAATTAGGTTCTTATTAAAGAATATTAAATTTTGAGTGAAATTAGGGTTTTGAATTGAGGGAATTGGAACAACGAGTCCACGACCAACAAACACCATAGCCATCTACAACAGATCTTGCTTTTGGTATCACCGATTACTTTATTTGGGTTGAGAAAATTTAAAGATATGTGTTTGAATGAAAGGCATGAGATCAAGTATATGTGTTTAAAAAAAGGTTAATGGTGGTAATGAGAAATATAGTTATGATTAAAGAAGAAGAAGTATTTTGGTTTTGATGTGTTATTGGATTTGCTTATCTACCTATAGTAGTTTTTTTAAACTGTTTTTTTAATGATGCTAGATCTATAAAACAGTGTTATGGGCTTGGTGGAGGGTGTGACAAACCCTTACATCCAGTTGATATGTTACTTTACTCGTGGGACAGAGGGTTTAATGTGTGTGTAGATTTGATAGGTTCCTCTCCTCTTAAGCAAACTGGGATGATTGATTTTGTGTCAGGACATGCGGTGACTGATGCAGCACATCGTAAATGAGTAAAGTATGAGACAAAGTGTTCGGCCATTGGATATGGTTTTCTCCCCTTTTCATTTTCCTCGCTTGAGGAATTAGAGAAGGATGTGGCTGCCTTACTTAAACGAATCCAAAAAAATTTTATAACTCAAGACACTGGAGCACGTGTTGCTACTTATATTTTTAATAAAATTAGTTTTCTGTTGCTAAAAGAGTGGAGGCTCAGATTGTATCTCGTCTTCTCTCTAATTTTTTATAAATTCTATTATTCAATTAAGTAAATTTATAACTGAATAATAATAATGTTAGCCGTATTTAAAGTGATGTTCATATAATATGTCGTTGTGAAGCTCGTGGAAAATGCTACTTAACGGTGTTGAGAGTTCTAGTATAATGTTTGGTATGTAACGGGAATTAGGCCTAAACACACAAATGAGGAAGGCCCTCTACTCTTACACTTGTAGTATAAAAGG
This sequence comes from Glebionis coronaria, assembly GCA_025667525.1. Lineage (NCBI taxonomy): Eukaryota > Viridiplantae > Streptophyta > Magnoliopsida > Asterales > Asteraceae > Glebionis > Glebionis coronaria. The sequence goes on along the minus strand of CM046879.1, from coordinate 187,301,073 downwards.
CACTAAACACCTCATTTGTGTGTGTGTGTTTTCCATTCATAGATTGTAGATAGAGAAACATATGTCTTTCTCTCACTAGGAATTCACAATCCTTTTTGTTCTTCTCTTTTATTCTTCTTAATCTAATCTTTCTTTTTGGTTTATTCCATGATGTTATTCGTATTGGGTTAAGTCGTGTGCATAAGTTCTACAAGTGGTATCATTCGCCAAGGGATTCGTGGATAGCTCTTGGGTGTTGTCCTTGTTTTTCTTGTGTTTCGTGATTCTTATATCTTCTAAGTAGTTGTAGTAGCGATTTGGGTTCATTGGTTTGGTTAGAAACACGAATTCCAAGGTAAAAATCTCATCTTTCTTGTTGCCTAAAAGTCTCGAACTTTTTATTATTTACGATCCGAATATTGCAATCTCATAAACATGGGGTTTCTACTTGCGATCGAATATTACGATTACCTTTTTACGACCAGTCGTTGCGATCAGTCGTTGCGATCAGTCGTTGCGATCAGTTGTTGCGATCACGTGTTACGATCGACAGTTGCGATCAGTTGTTGTGATCAGTGGTTGCGATCAGTGGTTGCGATCAGTTGTTACGATCAGAGGTTACGATCAAGAGTTACGATCAAGAGTTACGATCAGAGGTTACGATCAAGAGTTACGATCAGAGGTTACGATCTAGACTTACGATGGGTGACATTGCGATGGGTATTACGATGGATGTTGTGATGGACATCTAAATTTTGTTAGAGTACTTTTTAAACTTAGCCACTATCTAGACTTGTCCCGGAACATAGTTTACACAAAGATTTAAAAAAAAGAGTTCAAAGTTTTAGGTCAAGTAAAATCAAATTTTTTCCCAACTAGTTATTGGCTATTTCTAACTTGAATTCAAAATTTGGTAATTCAAAATTTTTTCAGTTTACTGTTTTGTTAGACTGAGGAATTTTTTGTCGGGCTGGAAAATTTAGGCAAAGTTTGATTTTGTTGACACTCCAACACACGCTTTCTACGAATTAAGATCCTGTTTTTCACACGACTTTTACGATGACGTCTCAGCAAGATATTTATGCTGCGGGTACTGAGAATCGTCCACCCATGCTTACCAAGGAGAATTACACTATATGGGCTAGTCGTCTTCTTCGTTATGCAAAATGTAAACCTTTGGGAAAGTTAATTGTTAATTCGATTCAAGAAGGTCCGTATGTTAGAAGAACAAATGTTATACCTGGGGATCCTACGAACGCTGCTAACCCAATAGCTGCGTCTAGCCATGAGCAAACAGATGAAGAATTAACTGCTGTAGATAGTTGTGAGTCCGCACACGAGATGTGGCTCGGGATTCAGAAAATTATGAATGGAAGTGAAATTGGCTTACAAGAGAAAGAGACTAAGTTGCTTCGTGAATGGGAGAAATTTATGTCCACTGAAGGGGAACAAATTGAACCTTATTATCATCGTTTTTCAACCCTCATGAACCATCTTAGAAGAAACAAACATGAACCTGCACAAATTGCTGCGAAAATAAAATTTCTTGATAATCTTCCATCTGAATGGTCACGATATGTCACTCTTGGCAATCAAAACAAGGATCTTCATGTTGTGGACTACACTCAAGTATATGATTACTTAAAGATGGATCAAGATGAGGCAAACGAAGTAAGGGCGGAACGACGTGCCAAGACACAAGATCCATTGGCTTTTATGGCAAACTCTTCATCATCTATGTCATATCCCATGGTATCTTATCATCAACCCTCCTCAAGCAACTTCATGCCACAACAACAACTCACTACTTATGGTTATCAAGTCCCTGCTCATGTGAACTACTTACAAAACCCATAGATTGTCTTGATGACATCAACGATCCCACTCATGCGATAAATACTGGTCTTGCTCTTCTTGCTAAGGATTTAAATTCACCATTAATCCAACCAACAACAATCATAGAATCTCCTCAAACACCAGAAACGAGCAGATTGCTCAACCATTGATGAATGTGAATCAAGATCGTCAACTGGTAGTTGGAGGGAACACTGGGAACAAATATGGTGGTCAGCATACAGGTAATCAGTATGGTCACAATGTTGGGCAAACGGTTGGGAGTGCAGGTAATCAGTTTGGACAAAACCGTGGTCAGAATCAGGGTAATCAGAATAGAGTGATTGTCGTGCCAACAATTGGTAATTTGATGGGTAATATAGTTGCTGCAAGGGCCGAGAATACGGGTACGGGGAATGCAAACAACAATCGTCAGGTTCAATGTTACAACTACAGGGGATTAGGTCATTATGCTCGAGATTACACAGCCAAAAAGAAGAGGGATGGTGCTTATCTTCAAACTCAGCTTCTTATAGCACAAAAGGAAGAGGCAGGGATTCCACTTCAAGCTGAGGAATTTGATCTTATGGCTTCTGAGCATAATATGACGAGGAAGAAGAAGTGAATGCCAACTACATCTTGATGGCAGACTTACAACAAGCATCTACCTCAATAATGCATGATGATATCGCTCCCGTCTATGATTCAGACGGTCCCTCTGAGGTACACCCACGTTTTGATGATAATAATATATATTGTATGTCTAATCAGGAGGAAGAGTATACTGAGATACTTGATCCCTACATTGAGACACACGGGGATCAAACGAATAATAGTAATATTCTCTCGAATGAGCCAAGTGTGGACCTTAGTGAAGCTCAAGTCGCCCAGCCTATAACCCTTCCTGATACGACACATGTGTAATACAAATCATTATTTGATAAACTTGCTAAGGAGGTTGACCATGCTAAGGTGGTAAATAATAAGTTTAGAGAAACTAATGTCAAACTGACCACTGAGCTTGCGGGGTATAAGGAAAGAGAGAAAAGCTTTGAAATCCATCATGCTAAAATTAAGGATCTTGAACAAGCTCATGCTGCATCGGTTAATAACGAAAGATGCACTACTCAGAAATTAAATGCCTTAAATTTAAGTAGTGTTAAAAAGATAAGCGAATTTAATGATGAAATCACCTCTCTTAATTATCAGCTTTCAACTGAAAAATCTGTTATTTTGGATTTAAAAGAAGAACGAAAACAGCTGAAACATGATTTCAAAATTCGAGAAGATGGGCTTCTTGAGGATTTTTGCAAAGCTCAGGATAGGATTAGGGAATTAGACAACTTGTTGGTAAAACGTGGCCAAACTATGCAGATGATAAATATGCTCGCACCAAAAGTGAATGAGATAAATTACACTCCATACAAAATGGCTTTAGGTTGTCCTCTTCCTCCCAATCCCGAATACCTTACGCAAGTTCAGGCCACAAATCAAACTCTATATAATGGTCATGTGCTCTTGTTTGGTGAGCATAATCCTCTTAGTGTGCATGATTATGATGAAACTACTGAACTTGCTATAGAGACTCATTTAAAAATGCAAAAGCTTAATAAAGAAGTGACACCCGTTTATTATCTGAAAGTCAATCCTCCAACTGTGTTTGTTCGGTCTAAAACGAGTACTGAAATGCTTTTGCTACCAAGTGAAGAATTGTCTGATGACCCTCCTAAACCGAGTATCACTCGCCGATTTCTAAACGAGCTCAAAGATAATTTTGTCATTCTCAAACAGGTTGTTAACGCCAAAATTACTGGAGGAAACTTTACTTCACCCGTTCACACTGAAGTTAGAAAAATTCTTCACAACGAGATTAATCCGCTTATTAATCAAGTTGATGCTAGGATGAGCAATCTTGAAAATGCTTTTCTAAAAGAATAAGCCAAATTTGTTGAAGACTTTAAATCTTTGGCGAAGGAGGCTGATGAATCTCTTGATAGGATTAAAATTTTGGAAAACGATCTAGGAAGTCTCTCGAATGCTAGTGATCATGGTGAAGTTATAGACACTAGTCCAGGTGCCTTAGATACCTCTGTGTTGCACAATGAAAACCTCCAAACTGAGCTTAATCTTATGAAAGAGAAAATGGAATCTTATGTCATTAAAAAGGATAAAGAATTCACCGATCTTTGGAATAAATTTGTCAAAAAATGTGATGAATGCAAATATGACAAGATTTCATACGAAAAAGCTTACAATGAAATGCAACAAAAAATAGTACGTTTGACAGCTCAGTTGGGAGGTGCTCAGGGAAACAATCTGGCTTCTTCTGGGTTAGAGAAGGCCAGTGATGGGAATGTTTAGAAGCTTAAGGCTAAAAATGCAGATTTAGAATCTGTTGTTGTTTCATATAAGCGAGTTGTTGAACAAAGTAAGTCTGTCTATCAGAAACTTATTGATGAAATCTGTGAGAACTGTAAGTTAAAAGCCTTATTAAAAGATACGATTTCTAAGCCTAGTACAATTCAGACACCATCAACCTCGGGACCCACTCGTATTGCTGTGACACCTTTTCCCAAGGTTGCTGGAACGAAAACTGTTGTGATTGCCCCAGGAATGTTTCGTGTTAGTTCTCCCTCTGTGTCTAGCAAACAAGGTAAAACAAGCGTTAGGACAAAACCGACCACTATAACTCAACCACAAGTCACTGATTTAAAAAGTGCTAATTCTAATAGACGCGTGTCTTCTTCTACAAGAATAAACAACTACACTAAGAGCAGAAGGCCACAACCTATAAGCAATACAAGGAATGATAGGGTCCCTTTTGCCTCTAGAAGTAGTCTCCCCAAGATCAATAATGTGGAAGTAGAAGAACACCCTAGGAATTTACCGCTTTTTAATCACAATCAGAAACTTAATTCATCTGAATGTAATGACTTTAAGCTTGCTATTCGGAATGGAAAATCTGAAGTTATTTGTGCTAAATGTAATAAATGTTTCTTTACTTTTAGTCATGATGCTTGTGGTTTGACTATGAATGGTTTGAATTATGGTGGTTACACTCGAATTGACAAGCTGTCAGTCAGTGAAAAAAGCGCACTCCTAAGGCTAAGGTGTATGTTCCAAAAATTACGCACGTAGGGTCCACAGAAAGTCTTGCTAAGCCTAGTAGCCCTATATTCACCTCTAAATGGTTGCCTACTGGTAGAAATTTTAATATTGTAGTGGAAAAATGATCAACACTAGTAGATCTCATACTGACAGTGAAACGTTGGTATGTGATATGGCTTAATTATCTTCTAACCCTACAGGAACCTATTTCATCGGTTGCCAAAATATTTTCTTCTCTTATCATTGGCATGCTGTTGAAATTTGTCTCTGGTGCGTGGACTCGGGCTATTCGAAACATATGACTGGGAATCGAAGCCTTCTCAAGAACTTCGTTTGGCGATTCATGGGAACTGTCCGATTTGGAATTGATCATGTTGCTGCAATTCTAGGCTATGGTGATCTTCATTGGGGAAATATAATCATCACCAGAGTCTCTTTTGTTGACGGCTTGGGACAAAACTTGTTCTCGGTTGGGCAGTTCTGTGATTCAGATTTGGAGGTAGCCTTCAGAAGTCATACATCCTTTGTTAGGGATCTTGAAGGAATTGATTTGTTGAAAGGAAATCGTACCACCAACCTTAACACCACTGATCTTTTTCAAATGTCTATTGCTTCTCCAATTTGTCTCATGGCCCGGGCCACTTCAACAAAGTCATGGTTATGGCATCAAAGGTTATCTCATCTCAATTTCGAGGCCATCGCCCAACTTGCGAAAGATGATCTTGTTACCGGTCTTCCAAAGTTTAAATATACAAAAGACCATCTTTGTACTTCCTGTGAGCAAGGTAAAAGTAAGAGGAATCCTCACAAACCCAAACCTGTTCCAACTCAATGAATAGGTTACATCTCTTACATATGGATTTGTGTGGCCCAATGAGAATCAAAAGTATTAATGGAAAGCGATATGTCCTAGTAATTGTGGATGATTATTCTCGTTACAAATGGGTTCATTTTCTTGCTTCAAAAGATGAAGCCCATGATGTAATTATTAAATTCTTGAAGAAAACATCAGTACTACTGCAAGCCCCTGTCATTATTGTGAGAACGGATAACGGCACAGAATTCACCAATCAAAAAATGAAAGCTTACTTTGACGAAGTTGGGATCTTTCATCAAACTTTGGCTGTAAGAAATCCAGAGCAGAATAGAGTTGTGGAACGGAGGAATCGCACGTTAGTGAAGCTTCTCAGATGATGCTTCTCTCCTCCAGTGCACCGTTATTCCTTTGGGCTGATGCCATTGCAACTGCATGTTATACTCAAAACGGCTCCATTATTCACACCCGATTCCACAAAACACCTTATGAGATCATTAATGGACGAAAACCTGATATATCGTTTCTACATGTATTTGGGGCTCTGTGTTATCCATAGAATGATCGTGAAGATATCGTTAAACTTGAACCTAAAGGTGATATTAGCTTTTTCATTGGTTATTCTTCAACTGCTTGTGCTTACAGGGTTTATAATCGAAGGACAACAAAGGTAATAGAGACTATGAATGTTCCCTCTGATGAACTCTCGGGTATGGCCTCTCAACATAGAAGTTCACATCCCGAGCCTCAAGGTCAGACTTCTGGACACGTAAGTTCAGGATTCGCGCTTCAATTTGCACCGTCAGCAATCTCATCGCTACAACCTTCTGAACATGACTTGGAAGTTTTATTTGGGCCAATTATTATGAATATATGGAGGGTCCTTCGTCATTTGGTGTTCCTCAAAATGCCCCGGCTGCACCTGCTACGGTAGTTCAAGAACCTCCGCTTGCATCTACACCAACGACATCTTCTTCTGTACCATCTACGTCAACCTCAACCATATTTCCTCCAAATATTCCAACCACTTCTTCGACTGCTGACGCAAATCAACAACATTCTCAGCAAATTCCTAATCATGTTCATCTTCAGAATGAAATAGTTGCAGAAAATGCAAACAATGCGATGCTCAACGAACATGAGTTTGTTAATCCATTTGCGGCTTCCACAAGTACTACTCAGCCTTCAACACCTTATGTGGATCCATCGAGCTCGCATCAAGTTTCTCATACACTTCCACATGAACACAAATGGACTAAGAATCATCCTTTGGTTCAAGTGATTGGAAATATCTCATGACCAGTTTCAACACGAAACCAGCTGCGTACCGACGGTGATATGTGTATCTATGCACTATCAGTCAGCACAATGGAACCAGCAAGTGTTAAAGAAGCAATGACCGACGCATCATGGATTGAGTCTATGCAAGAAGAGATCAATCAATTCATCTGGCTTGATGTATGGGAGTTAGTACCACACCCGGACAATGTCGATCCCCTTACCCATAAATGGTTATTCAAAAACAAGATAGATGAAGAGAAAATAGTCATCAGGAACAAGACTAGGTTAGTTGTGAGAGGTTATAAATAGAAGGAGGATATTTTGCAGAATCCTTCGCCCCGGTTGCTCGAATGGAAGCTATTAGGATTTTCTTGGCATACGCTGCTCACAAATCGTTCACTGTGTATCAAACGGATGTGAAGACGGCTTTCTTGCATGGGCCGTTAAAAGAAGATTCGTACGTATGTCAACCTGAAGGTTTCATCAACACCGAACATCCAAGCCATGTATACAAGTTGAAAAAGGCAATTTATGGTTTGAAACAAGCACCGAGGGCATGGTACGATGAATTAACATCATTTTTTCTCCAAAATCACTTCAGCAAAGGAACCATTGATCCAACGTTGTTTATCAAGCACTACGGCAACGGCATCTTGGTGGCTCAGGTCTATGTAGATGATATAATTTTTGGTTCTACAAACCCAAAATATTTCATATTATTTGTCGACCTTATGAAAAGCCGATTTGAAATGTCCATGATAGGGGAAATGACGTTCTTTCTTGGTCTCCAGTGTGACAACCCCAAATTGAGTCAAATGCAGCGGGAATAATATTTGGGTGTCACGTAGGTGGATCAACAGCAGATATCGTATAGAGCAGTAGATAAAAGATTATCATTACATTTATTACATGGATAAAAGTGCAAATATTTTTGAAATTTTCTTAAACATTGTTCAACAGTTTGAATTATTCCCCAGTTTATAAAACCCCAGATGAGCTCTATAAATGCAGCCTATCATGATGCTTGACTCCATGCACACCAATACGTGCTTCCGTTTCCTGAGAAAACATGCTTGGAGAGTCAACATAAAGTTGGTGAATTCACAGGTTTAATAAAATAAGTTTGGACAATAAACATTCACTATAGTAGTAATGCACAAAGCACCAATACTAAAAAGTAATTACATTCCCATATTGCCTGAAACTAAGACTTGACAGTTAAGCCCTTAACAAATAAGGACCCTTCGCCTTATAAAAAGGCAACCAAAAATAATAAGTGCTGACATGTGAAACATCTGTTGTCCTGGCCTATGCACAGTGAGCATGACTCACACAGACGAGGATGGTCCATCCAAAATAGATCTATTTATAACATTCAGGTAATTCAATAATTCTAACAGTTTCAGATGCACGGGTCATGCGGGTTCATCTACAATAGGCAAATGTAATCAAATGTTTCACAGTTCAATTTATGTCCATAAAATAAAATATGTTACATGTTTTCTTCCCCATAAAAAGGTTTAAAAGTTTGTCAATATATAAAGTGGGGCCATGAACTCACCTCAGTAGTACAGCAAATAGTCACAAGAAAATCTGATATGACGCTCACGATACAGTCAACGACCTAAATAATTATAAGGTCTCAATAAATGCATAACATAGTGCATGAAAGTTTCAGAACAAGTCTGTGCATGCTTATACTGGTTTTATGCATTTTATTACGATATCTGTATTTTAGTTCATGGTTTTATAAGTTATAGTAGTATTTATTTTAAGTATAAAATAAATAATATTATTGAATAAATTAATCTGTTTAAATAATATTCTTGTACTTGTATTGTATATAAAGTAATTTAAATATTTATAAAAGGAAGTTTTGTATATATTTAAAGTGAAAAGGAAATAAACATAATTAATATATTTATTTTTATAAGTTAATCATTTTTTTAATTTATATAATGTATATAAATAATAAGTGTGAAAACACTTATCCTTTTACCACTTAATGATAATAATAACCAAGCCAAAACGTGTATTTTATATCGTAAATGTAGAAATTATGCGTGGTTTGTGTTTTTGTTGTAATTTAGGACGAAAATGTGAAAAGGGAAGAAAACACGGGCTTTCACGGGCTTTTATCGAAGAAAAAGACAAAAGACGAAGTCGAAAGATCAAGAGTGCAAAAAGAACGGAAGTCCAAGGCCTATTCTGAAGATTTATCTAAGAAAAAGTCTAAAGACAGAAGTTTAATAAAGCCGAAGAACTCAAGTCTAATAAATGAAGACATTATAAGACGAGTTCAAATAATCCCGAGACAAAGTCGAAAAAGTCGAAGAATTTAGAAGACGAGAAAGAAAGAAAGAAAGAAGGAAGCTTCCAACACATGCTAACCCCTCCCTAATCTCCTATAAATACCCTCCTAATATCACATGAGGAGGTGTTGGCTAACTTGACAAACTAGTCTTCCACCTTTAATTACTTGCACTTTCTTATTGTCATTTACTTAATTGTCATTTAATTACCTTGTCTTGCACCTTAAATTTGTAAGTTTAATCTTTACTTTTAATTGTTGAATCTTATTTTAATCAAGTTTTTATTAATCTCTCGGACTTCTATCGAAGTTAAGTGGGCTTTTCCATGTATTTGTCCTCATTTTAACCGGAAAATTGATTTTTCGACATTTTTCAAAAAATTTAATCTATTTTGGCCTAGCAGTTTTACCTTTGTTATAGTTATTTTCTTTCTTTGCTCGAATAAATTTTAATAAAGTGGTTTTAATTTTTAAACGTTGTGAATCTTTTGACTCAACCCGAGTTTACTTATCCAAGTTTACTCTAGCTAGTATCCTTAACGTGTTTAAGTCAAGTTTTGCTAGGCTTTTATATAGGGAACTTTAAAACGCGAAAGTCTTAACTCTTACGGGTTAAGAACATGAACTTTTCGCAAGTTCCTATAATTGATCCTAGAAAGTCGTTTATCAAGGGAACTTTAAAATGCGAATTATAAACTTAAAAGAGTCTAAGAAGTTGAAAGATCCTATGGATGACTTGAAAACCCGAAACATTGATTTAATTGGCTAAGCATCCACGAGTCTTATTCCTTGAGATTTTAAATTGTGGAGAACGAGAGATGATAAAGTCAATTATAAGTTTGGTATTCTTTGGTGAATTTATGTGAGTTGATTTTGAGCTTTTTATCCCATCGCTTGTTAATAAATTTAATTGCAATAAATATGGTCGTATGATTTAAGAAGTTACTTAGCTTCTAGCCCAAGATCGTTTAAAAGTTGCTCGGTATTCATTAGAGTTCATAGCTAAGGCATAACTTATTGAAGCGGGATGCGAAGATTGGCGAGTCCGAAAAGGTCCTACCAAGACATGAGGGCTACATTTTGTTGCTAAAGATCCAAAAGTGATGTGAAGAATCATTTATCGAAAATCAATATGAAGGATCGAGACACACGACGAAAAGCAAAAACTCCCCTAAAGATCATGGAGAAGTCTATCCAAAAAGGCCCTAACAAGGTACGAGGATAAATAGATCCAAGTCCTAAAAGGAGGCGGATCGTTGTATATCAAAATCCCAAATAAGGATTGAAGAAAAATGAAGAAGTCGTGGTCCAAGTATGAAGAATCTCTCAAAAAGTTCAAGTGAAGAAATTCCTATTATGAAGAGAAGACCATTATTTCATGAACGTCTCTCAAGATTTGAAGTATAAAGTCACTGCCAAATATCGGTCAGAGAAAGGTCTCAAATCGTGAATCGAGTTATGCCAAGATATGAACTTTATGAGGTTCCGAGAAGCAGTTTTAAAAGATTTTGTCCTTTAGCTAACTATTGATTAAATCATCCTACTTTATTTTCAGCCTAAATAATTATTGAAATAAGTCAACAATGCATCTTTGTGATCATTCAAGACACCAATAAAATATAAGAGATACACCTAGGAATAAGGGAGTCTAAGTAAATAATTGGCCCACATGAGTTTGTGGTAGTTTGCTAACTTATAATAACAATGATCTCGTTTTTAAGCTTGGTATGGGGAAGGTGAAACTTGAGGATGATAATCATTCATGACATTCCAAAACCCCAAGATAAGTTTTTGATCTTTTACAAGTTTTCTTCCTTTAAATATTTTGTCTCTTTAATAAAGGTCAAGATGGATTGATTATGACGGAAAACGTAAAACTTGCTTTGTAATTAATGCATTGCATGAGGACATTGCAATGGTCAAGTGTAGGGGATTTAATAAGTGTTTTCACACTTATTAAATCCCCTACACTTGAAAATGATTTTTCAAGTGTAGGGGATTTAATAAGTGTTTTCACACTTATTAAATCCCCTACACTTGACCATTCATGCAATGCATTAATTACAATGCAAGTTTTATATTTTCCATCATAATCAATCCATCTTGACCTTCATTAAAGAGACAAAATATTTAAAGGAAGAAAACTAGTAAAAAGATCAAAAACTTACCTTGGGGTTTTGGAATGTCATGAATGATTATCATCCTCAAGTTTCACGTTCCCCATAACAAACTTAAAAACGAGATCATTGTTATTATAAGTTAGCAAACTACCACAAACTCATGTGGGCCAATTATTTACTTAGACTCCCTTATTCCTAGGTGTATCTCTTATATTTTATTGTTGTCTTGAATGATCACGAAGATGCATTGTTGGCTTATTTCGATAATTATTTAGGCTGAAAATAAAGTAGGACGATTTAATCAATAGTTAGCTAAAGGACAAAATCTTTTAAAACTGCTTCTCGGGACCTCATAAAGTTCATATCTTGGCATAACTCGCTTCACGATTTGAGACCTTTCTCGGACCGATATTTGGTAGTGACTTCATACTTCAAATCTTGAGAGACATTCATGAAATAATGGTCTTCTTTTCATAATAGGAATTTCTTCACTTGAACTTTTTGAGAGATTCTTCATACTTGAACCACGACTTCTTCATTTTTCTTCAATCCTTATTTGGGATTTTGATATACAACGATCCGCCTCCTTTTAGGACTTGGATCTATTTATCCTCATACCTTGTTAGGGCCTTTTTGGGTAGACTTCTCCATGATCTTTAGGGGAGTTTTTGCTTTTCGTCATGTGTCTCGATCCTTCATATTGATTTTTGATAAATGATTCTTCACATCACTTTTGGATCTTTAGCAACAAAATGTAGCCCTCGTGTCTTGTTAGGACCTTTTCGGACTCGCCAATCTTCGCATCCCGCTTCAATAAGTTATGCCTTGGCTATGAACTCTAATAAATATCGAGCAACTTTTAAATGATCTTGGGCTAGAAGCTAAGTAACTTTTCAAATCGTACGACCTTATTTATTGAAATTAAATTTATTAACAAGCGATGGGAGAAAAAGCTCATAATCAACTCACATAAATTCACGAAAGAATACCAATCTTATAATTGACTCTATCATCTCTCGTTATCCACAATTTATAATCTCAAGGAATGAGACTCGTGGATGCTTAGCCAAATAAATCAAAGTTTCGGGTTTTCAAGTCATCTATAGGATCTTGCAACTTCTCGTTTAGCTTTAAAGTACCATTTTAGTTTTATTCTCTCCTTTTTCATTAAGTAAACTTTATTTTTGAGTCGATAGTTAATTTCGTCTTTTAGTTTTATTATTATTAATTGTTTCGCTTTAATTTACGTTTATTATTTGTTTCGCTCCTTTATTATTAGTTATTTGTTTTAATTTCTCGTCATTTACTTTTTAATTATTTATAGCTTTAATTACCTTGCCTTTTACTTTTACAGTTTTGCAATTTAATTTTACTACAACGACCAATCTATTTCTTTTTCACCAAAAACGACTGAGTCACACGCTAAACCAATAGTCAATTCGAATTGAATCGAGACGAACAAATTTTCATACATGGCAAAAACCCAGTTATTAAATGGCGCTGTTGCCGGCTCTTTTCGTGAAGATTAACGGTTTTTTGTGAGAGACGCGTTAGATTTTGGGATCCGTTCACTTTTGAACGTTATTTTTCTTGCTCAAAAAGTTTTCCAAAATCCATAAAAATTAAATTTTTTTAAAAATCCATAAAAGTTAAAAAATTTCAAAAAACCAAAAAGATTTTTATTTTTATTTTTACACGTACACATATATATATATATTCTCTATTTCTTTGGTATCTTTTTCTTTTGCTTTTGCAGGTGTATGCGTACTAGATCTTCAACTTATTCAGAGCCCAAGACTCGTGAAGATTTAGATATGGCTGGTGTGCACAACAACAATAAACCACCCCACCCCAACATGAATAATAACAACAATGTTCCCCCACCCGACCTTCGAACAATGGAGGAGTTGTGTCAACCTACGATGAATGGACGAGGAGGACCGATTGCGCCAATGCAAATCACGGCTCCGGAGTTTTCGTTGAAGCATCACGTGATCCAACAAGTTCAAAACACTTGTCCATTTCACGGATTATCGGATGATGATGCCAAAAAGCACCTCGACAAATTCATTACCGTTACTCAAAGCATGAAGTTGTCCGGTGTTACTATGGATTTTCTTCGCCTTCACCTATTTCCATACACCTTATCCCACCATGCCGAAAAATGGTTTGATCGTCTTCCGAAGAATTCAATTCATACTTGGGATGAGATGACTCAACGATTTTTGTCGCGCTACTTTCCACCATCCATGGTCACGAGCCTTCGAAATCAAATTAGTGGATTTACACAAGAACCTGATGAATCACTTTTTGATGCTTGGGAACGATATAATGTTTTGATCGATCGATGTCCGAACCACAACATGCTCCCCGTCACCTTAATTGATACTTTCTACAACGGTTTAACTTTTCGTGATCGTGATACGATTAATGCAGTCGCCGGTGGCACATTTATGAAAAGAAGGCCCGAGGAGTGTAGAGAGCTTATAGAGAACATGACTACTCATCACAAAAATTGGGATTCATCTGCGTCCTCAAGATCAAACCCGAGACTCAATGTTTCTTCTACTTCTTCAAACCCTGATATCACTGAATTGACCCGCGCAATGGTCGAAATGAGCAAAAACATGCAACTTTTGGCTACAAATCAACAACAACAAGTTAAAGTTGTAACAACTTCTTGTGAGATTTGCGGGGGTCCTCATTCATACACTGATTGTCCTTCTACTCATGACAATCCGGAAAACATGTATGCAACTTATGGTAACTATTCAACGAAAATCCATCAAGCTCGACCTCAAGGTGATCGTAACTTGCTAAGTTACCGTTCTAACAACTTTATTTCACCCGGTTTTTCGCTCAAAACCACAACCCCAACAACTACAATAGAAGCAACCCAAACCCACCTCGAGCTTCTAATCCTTATCACCCACCCGCTCAACAAGCACCACCCATTAATCAAGATGTTGAAGCTTTCATGAGGACCCAAGGAGAGCAAATCAAGAATCTGCAAAGCCAAATTATCAACTTGAAAGGGGATCTCACTAAGCAAGGTAATGATATTAGATCCGAGCTTCGACATGATATACAAACCTCTTTTAGCACTCAAACAAATGATTTGAAAAATATGCTGGCTAGTTTCTTACCAAATAATCAACCCTCTACTTCGGGCTCTCTTCCTTCAAATACCGTCACCAACCCGAGAGCGAATGTGAGTGCTATTACTACACGCAGTGGAACAACCTTAGTAGGACCATCTATCCCTCCCCCAGTTACTCCATCTACACCTCTTCCACCACCATTTATCCCTCCTACTCCCACGCCTAGTATTAGTTCTCCATTACCGTCTCCACCTCTTCCTGACGAAGTACCCAAGAATAACCCTTCGCCAACCCCACCTTCCACCGGTAAACCTTCAACATCTCAACATTTACCACCTTCCACCTATAAACCGAACATCCCTTATCCTTCTCGCTTAGACAAGGGAAAATTGCTCACCAAGGATGACATTCAAGTGTCGAATTATTTGAAGAAGATTTCGGGACTGACCATCACCTTTAGCCTTGTTGAAGCTCTAGCCCAAATGCCTAAATTTGTTAAGATGTTTAAGGAATTGCTTAATAAGAAGGAGAAGATGGCTGAGTTTGTCAACACACGATTGAATGAAAATTGTTCTGTAGTCCTTCTTAAAGAACTTCCGGAAAAACTTGGAGATCCCGGTCGTTTTGTGCTACCATGTACTTTTAACCAAACCGAAGAATTTATTGCCTTAGCAGATCTCGGGGCAAGTATTAATTTGATGCCTTTAAGTGTTTGGAAAAAGTTATCATTACCCGATCTTACTCCAACAAAGATGACTCTTGAGCTAGCAAATCGCACTCTCGCTTACCCCGTTGGTATTGCCGAAGATGTGTTTATTAAAGTTGGCACCTTCACTTTTCCGGTCGATTTCGTTGTTGTTGATTATGAAATGGACCCTCGTATTCCGTTAATACTTGGTCGGCCATTCTTGAGAACCGGAAAATCCTTAGTCGATGTTGCCGAAGGTGAGTTAATCTTATGGGTCGGGAATGATGCATAGGTATTTAAAATGGGGAGATCACAAACAAATCCAATGGAAGAGAATCAACGAATATGATTAATGTGCTTGATGATTTTGTCGTCTACAACAATCCTATTTTCGATTCTTGCTATGATAATCCACTGTTCAAAGATGATGTGGATGATTCTCTCTCCAATTTAGATCCCCCACCAATTCATGAGTCTCCACCAATCTATGATGACTATGATGATGATTCTAGTTCTGATATGGATGATTCTGATGATTTTTCTTCTGAGTATAAAGACATGCCAAATTATGATGACTTTGATGATGTCGATACTCTCTCAAGTGATTCTTCACATGATGACCTTGCACCTACTTTTGATGAAGATCCTCCACTAACAATGCTTGATCCTACTTTGGATGACTATTCATTTGAGGACGACTTTGCTACTTTTCTCAACACATACTTCCCAAATGAGAGTGATTATCCTCCTTTGGACTTTGATGATTATGGTCTTTATCATCCTTTAGATATGAAGAAACCTGTTTCAAAAGAGAAGAAGTCGGCCGACACCGATATCCGCAGTACTTATGTCTTGACACCTCTCTATCCACCTTCTAAGGATGAGATTGTGAGATTTATGAGCGGATCTTCTTCAAGGTCTACTGAGCCTGAGTGTTATTTTCTCCTAAAGGAAAAGGTGTTCGATCATGGTATTGCACTTTTTAAGCCATCTCAGTATCCATCTGTTGAAATAAAAGGAAAGATTTTTGGAACTTTTGGAGATATGCTTGCAGCTCATCACCCTTGCTACCACCGTGCTTAACAACTGCTTAAGGGAACCTTGCCTACTCTTCTTTGGCTTGCCTTGTTCACCTTAAGCTTGTGCTATTTGATGGATGAAAACCATGTATTTGATCCCGGTGGATGTGTTTCAAGCTTCTTCCTATGCTAATCAAGGTCGAGTCAGGCTCACGACTCGGTTAACAAAAACAAGCGCTTCCTGGGAGGCAACCCGCAGTATCTATCCTTTTTCTTTGTTTTTATATTAAATGTAGGGGGAGACCCTAGTATGTGTTTGTTGTTTTCTTTCTTATCATTTGTAGGGATTCGAGCTATCAATGATCCATTCTTGATGACTTTTGACGACCCGTGATTCTGTGTTCCCTTCTTCCCGGTTCTATCCTAAACTCTTTTGATTCATTATTTTATCATTTATGATTGAAATAGGAATCACTCTAGTTGTCTCTTCCTTAGCAAGATTTAAACAAAGTGCACAATGTCCTAAGTGTAGGGGAGTTTACTTCCACATGCTTAAACATTGAGGACAATGTTCATATTAAGTGTAGGGGGGACTTCTATCGAAGTTAAGTGGCTTTTCCATGTATTTTTCCTCATTTTAACCAGAAAATTGATTTTTCGACATTTTTCAAAATTTTTAATATATTTTGGCCTAGTAGTTTTACCTTTGTTATAGTTAGTTACTTTCTTTGCTCGAATAAATTTTAATAAAGTGGTTTTAATTTTTAAACGTTGTGAATCTTTTGACTCAACCCGAGTTTACTTATCCAAGTTTACTCTAGCTAGTATCCTTAACGTGTTTAAGTCATGTTTTGCTAGGCTTTTATATAGGGAACTTTAAAACGCGAAAGTCTTAACTCTTACGGGTTAAGAACAAGAACTTTTTGCAAGTTCCTATAATTTATCCTAGAAAGTCGTTTATCAAGGGAACTTTAAAATGTGAATTCTAAACTTGAAAGAGTCTAAGAAGTTGCAAGATCCTATAGATGACTTGAAAACCCAAAATTTTGATTTAATTGGCTAAGCATCCACGAGTCTCATTCATTTTAAATTGTAGAGAACGAGAGATGATAGAGTCAATTATAAGTTTGGTATTCTTTAGTGAATTTATGTGACTTGATTATGAGCTTTTTCTCCCATCGCTTGTTAATAAATTTAATTGCAATAAATATGGTCGTACGATTAGAAAATTTACTTAGCTTCTAGCCCAAGAGTGTTTAAAAGTTGCTCGATATTGAATAGAGTTCATAGCCAAGGCATAACTTATTGAAGCGGGATGCGAAGATTGGCGAGTCCGAAAAGGTCCTAACAAGACATGAGGGCTACATTTTGTTGCTAAAGATCCAAAAGTGATGTGAAGAATCATTTATCAAAAATCAATATGAAGGATCGAGACACACGACGAAAAGAAAAAGCTCCCCTAAAGATCATGGAGAAGTCTATCCAAAAAGGCCCTAACAAGGTATGAGGATAAATATATCCAAGTCCTAAAAGGAGACGGATCATTGTATATCAAAATCCCATATAAGGATTGAAGAAAAATGAAGAAGTCGTGGTCCGAGTATGAAGAATCTCTCAAAAAGTTCAAGTGAAGAAATTCCTATTATGAAGAGAAGACCATTATTTCATGAACGTCTCTCAAGATTTGAAGTATGAAGTCACTGCCAAATATCTGTCCGAGAAAGGTCTCAAATCGTGAAGCGAGTTATGCCAAGATATGAACTTTATGAGGTCCCGAGAAGTAGTTTTAAAACATTTTGTCCTTTAGCTAACTATTGATTAAATCATCCTACTTTATTTTCAGCCTAAATAATTATCGAAATAAGTCAACAATGCATCTTCGTGATCTTCAAGACAACAATAAAATACAAGAGATACACCTAGGAATAAGGGGGTCTAAGTAAATAATTGGCCCACATGAGTTTGT
This sequence comes from Glebionis coronaria, assembly GCA_025667525.1. NCBI lineage: Eukaryota > Viridiplantae > Streptophyta > Magnoliopsida > Asterales > Asteraceae > Glebionis > Glebionis coronaria. The sequence goes on along the minus strand of CM046879.1, from coordinate 187,282,853 downwards.
GGTAGTTTGCTAACATATAATAACAATGATCTCGTTTTTAAGCTTGGTATGGGGAACGTGAACCTTGAGGATGATAATCATTCATGACATTCCAAAACCCCAAGGTAAGTTTTTGATCTTTTTACTAGTTTTGTTCCTTTAAATATTTTGTCTCTTTAATAAAGGCCAAGATGGATTGATTATGATGGAAAATGTAAAACTTGCTTTGTAATTAATGCATTGCATGAGGAACTGCAATGGTCAAGTGTAGGGGATTTAATAAGTGTAAAAACACTTATCCTTTTACCACTTAATTATAATAATAACCAAGCGAAAACGTGTATTTTATTTCGTAAATGTCAGAATTATGCGTGGTATGTGTTTTTGTTGTGATTTAGGACGAAAATGTGAAAAGGGAAGAAAACACGGGCTTTTATCGAAGAAAAAGACAAAAGACGAAGTCGAAAGATCAAGAGTGCAAAAAGAACGAAAGTCCAAGGCCTATTCTGAAGATTTATCAAAGAAAAAGTCTAAAGACGGAAGTTTAATAAAGCCGACGAACTCAGGTCTAATAAATGAAGACATTATAAGACGAGTTCAAATAATCCCGAGACAAAGTCGAAAAATTCAAAGAATTTAGAAGACGAAATGACGAGAAAGAAAGAAAGAAAGAAGGAAGCTTCCAACACATGCTAACCCCTCCCTAATCTCCTATAAATACCCTCCTAATATCACATTAGGAGGTGTTGGCTAACTTGACAAAGTAGTCTTCCACCTTTAATTAATTGCACTTTCTTATTGTCATTTACTTAATTGCACCTTTAATTCCTTGCCTTTAAATTCAAGTAAGTCTTTTAATTTGGTTGTTGAATCCTTAATTTTAATCAAGTTTTATATTAATCTCTCCTTCTACCTTTCTTATTTTTGTTAATCTTTATGTTTATGTGCTTATTTGTAGGATCGTGTTTTCTAAGGATTAGGCATGTTATGATTAATCTATTGAGATGGATGGGAAATGAATAACTTAGAGAGAAAGAAGAGAGAGAAAGGAGAGAATGAAAGAAATGGTTGATTAATGTGAAAATGTGTGTAAACATGAATGACCAACCCCTCCTAACATTCTAGGAGGGGGTATATATAGCCCACCCTACATGTGGGCTATATGGGCTATACTGGATCACGAGCCCAATATCATTGGAGTGACCGATCCTTTCTAAATACGTAAAAACGTATTTCCAACAATCTCCCCCGAAGGGAGGTCACTCCAAGTTACAATGTCCTAAATAGTCTATAGCTCGTGATCTATGCTAACAATGATGTGACCGAGACTTTTCTTGGAAAAACGTATTTCCAACAATCTCCCCCAAAGGGAGGTCACACCATTTTACAAAATCTTAAACCTAGCATACTATGCTTGAGTCTTCGATCTTGTTCTTGTGAATATGCTGATGAGATCTTTGACTTTAGTCTTGAGCATGTTCTCTTGCCTTGACCTTGTGCATTCATCACTTGTGATATTTACCTCTTCATGACTTCATGATCCACATACTTATACTTTTATAAATTCTTGAAAGCTTCAGAGTTTGATACAGCGGAAGACTTGACTTTTAGACTTTCTTGAATTTGTTGAAGTATTAAGTGCAGACAGCATAAGCATGTGTTGACGACTTCTTATGGATTGAACACCGCAATGCCACCTTCTTCTTACACTGCATAAGACAGTTAGCAACAAAACATATACACGGATGGAATGGCCTTGAAAATTTCATTCTAATTCGGTAGCATTTTACCGCCGGTCGGTGAAGACCGTTGGACGATATTAAATATCTTACTTGTGGCAGGTAGTTTCAATTAAGAACCTCCTTGACAAGATTTCGCGGGTAAACCCGTTCTCTTTATTCGACCGTCCAAAGCTGACTTCGAACATAAAGAGGTGAATCATTTGGATAATAATATCCTTATGATTTGAAGCCGTCAATTCATGTTCCTGGAACAAGTGAAATCCAATTAAGAACCGCACCATCGTTGCTTTCCAGTTGTCACGAGCTTGGTTCGTATAGAATCTTGCAAGTTACCTACCAAGTGATGTTTGAGGTTAACACTAGAAGGATTTCCACTCATCACTGTGAACACTAAGGTATCACTCTGAGTGTTCTAGCAACATCATTAAGATATTGCGTAGAGGCCTGGAACGTGTTTAAATTCATTTAAGAATTAAACCACTGTTGCTTTCCAGTTATCACAAGTTTGATTCATAAAGAATTGCACTAGTCACCTACCATGAGCTTTTTGATATTCGCTCAAGAAGGATTTCCATCTTCATTGTAAATACTTTCGTATTACTCGGATGTTCAGGCAAGATCATGAAGATTTTGCGTAGGACTCTTAAGATCTTTCTTACTTTTCACAGTGTGTGAAGAAGCAAGGAAATATGAAAGTGTGTCCTAATGAGATATTTGATGATCTCAAATGGCTCTAGACTCGATCGTGCATTTTGGATTTTAGTGATCGGAGGCTGGAGAGGAGTGCCACCATTTCAATACCAACTTATTCGGAGTGAACAAAATGATAAAAGACATGTTGATCTCCGTGTGATTAAAACAAATACCTTTTGAGAGATATCTGAGTTAGCTAGGTTGGGTTGTGCATTGCATCATTGGGTCCATGATGTCTATCTTCAATATCGAGCATCATTAAAAATGATCTCAATAGCATATGTGTTGACCCGGTTTCTGCCTAAGTTGTAAGGAGGGCTTCTTTCTTTTCACCCTTTATCTTTACAGTTCTTTTTCATTCTTCAACCCCTTCAATGCTTACCAATACGTCATCACTAGCACCTTGTTGTGATTGTTCCAGTGCTAACTTAAGTACTTGGTCGGCATTCAACTACGTTCAGAATCTTTCTCCATCTTTCCTAAGGACTACTATTTCTATCTATGGAATGTCCTGGGAAGATTCCTCCAATTCTAGAGGAATCATTGGACTTTAACCTATCCTACCATCCTTATGTCACCACAATCTTCACCGTCGTGAATAGAGATGTTTTGGGTAAGTGTATGTCACCATTAAATCCATTTTAAAGTACAAATCCATTTTGCTCCCCCTTAACATATGCCACGATATCCGAAAACATTTCGCACATGTTGGGATGAGCTAGCACGTTAAGTCAAACCATTTGTGATTAATCATTTCCCATATTAAATCACATTTTCTCCCCCATATTAAAAATATTAACCCAATCGATGTTTTTAATATCAATTGATTTAATAGCATTTTAAGAAAATTTGGGAAGAAAAATGCAAAGCCAATTATCTTCATGAATTACATAAGCTCCCCCTCAAATTAATGAGGGTGTACTGAAACGTAAATTAAATACCTTTTTAAACACAAGTGTAAGGTATTTATCACGTGCAAATATCATATATGATAATGTATTCACAAGATTAGCGATTTATGAGGATGGGCCTGAATGATGGAGAACATCATATGAAAGAATCACATGGTTCTTGTTCACGAATGTTGGTCGCCTCATCATGGCTGAAGTTATCTCTTTACTCCATGTGTACGATTGATATCGTTGTCTTGACACCAACATGTGACCTTGGCACTTTCGGCGTCAAAGATTCTGAATGCTGGACAATTGCTCTCCCTCAATTGTTGACCCGTGTTTTATTGAAAGAGCTGTAGTCGCCTTTTGAGTAGTCGCATCGTCCAGTATGTAGATATCAGTTGTAAATTGCTACGGTTGGTGGAGATGATAACTTCATAAAAAAACAAGATTTCTCTTGTTTTAACAAATAAATGCACTGACACGTACATATATCCGTGTTAGATTGTATTATAAAGTAAACACAATCCCTTACATGGTTGTAAAGTAAACCATGCCCGAGAAAATTAATTCCTGTTGTTGAGTCAAAGCTTTCTGGTGAAATGCTTGACTTGAGTATTAAAAACGGGTTACTATCTGAAATAATAGCAAACCATTTTGAGCATGTTTTAAATCATTTGAACTTCTGTTCGAACTTTATTTACAACCCCGTGTCATTATTGAATGACATTTCTAGTATCGTTAATATTATCGATTCCAGAAGACATGCTCTTTTTATCAAAACGTTTTTGAACACCCAATTTTGAAAGATTTAGAAAAACCTTTTGAGAAATTCTCGAAAAATTGTGTTCAAAGTTTTGAAAACCAATTACTTGAGCTTAAGATGTTGAATATCTTACTTAACGAGCTCAAGTCCGAGAAGTTGTAAACTTCCCGTTGTTAAGGATAAGTTACCATCAGCGATAGGCTTTCCTTTTAACTGAAGAGCGAGTCCTATGTTGACATTTACTTAGAAGTCGTTTTCATGAGCTTGAAAACTTTTGAATGTTTAACGTAAAGCTCATGACCGAGAAAGGTGAATTTCTCGTTAGGAGGAAAATTTCTCTTATTTAAAAGATACACTTTCCTTGATGAGCTTAAAACCTAGAATGTTTTACTACAAGCTCATGACCGAGAAAAATTAATTTCCCGTTACGAGGATAATTTACCATTAAACATATGCTTTCCTAAAATTAAAGTCCGAGTTACAGTCTGATATTTAACTATAAGTCATTGTGCATGAGCTTAAAAAACTTCGAATGTTTTTATTATTAGCTCATGCCCGAGAAAAATTAATTTCTCGTTGTAAGGATAAGTTTATCATCGGCGATAAACTTTCCTTTTAATTGAAGAACGAGTTCTAAGTTGACATTTACTTAGAAGTCATTTTCATGAGCTTGAAAAACTTTTGAATATTTTAACGTAAAGCTCATGACCGAGAAAGATGAATTTCTCGTTAAGAAGAAAAGTTCTCTTATTTTAAAGATACACTTTTCTTTATGAGCTTAAAACATGGAATGTTTTAATACAAGCTCATGACCGAGAAAAATTAATTTCTCGTTGTAAGGATAAGTTTATCATCGGCGATAAACTTTCCTTTATTTGAGGATCGGGTCATTGTCTGACATTTAACAATGAACCATCTACATGAGCTTAAAATGTCACACCCCCAAATTCACTGCAGCGGAAGACTTGCTTTGGGGACTTGTGACTTCATGAGTAATCGAGAGCTTGATCCGAGAACGACCTCTACATGCCAAAAACCACAAAGTAGACTCCAAATAATCCACATAGTCAAGTACCTGAAATACATGCTTAAAATGTCAACATAAAGTTGGTGAGTTCATAAGTTTGTTTTAAAGCGTTTATGAAAAATTAGAGTTTTACCGACCACTGCACCTTGCAGTAAAATATAAGAGTTTAAAAATCACAGTTTCTGTTAAATAGGCTTTCTTTGATAATTTCAAAGTTTATTAGTAAAAACAAAGTTTATTGATAAATACAGAGTTTACTGATAAAAGCGGAGTTCACTGATAGTAAGTATAGCTTACTGATAATAACATAGTCTTCTAGAAATAAATAGAGTTTTCTGATAAAACAGAGTTCATAGATAATAGTTAGCGTTTTCTGATAAAAACAAAGCTCACTGATAAATAATAAGTTTTCCAATAGAATAGAATTGATTAATGAACCACAAGATTTTCCAACCACTTAGTGAAAATATAACAAATACAAAGTCACTAAATAAAATAAGGCATTTATTATTGTCTAAGCTCATGACACCGAAGCGTTAACAACACCGGTAGTATAATCATATAATGCAGCCCCTACGGATGCCTAACCCACGACATCCGTTCACAGACTCAAATGAAACTGTGCCCGCTTGTCCTCTGTTGGACCAAGCCGGACAGGGGCGTCAACCCCGATAGATCTATCCATAACATTCGCGCTTTCGACCGGTCATCCGGTCTAAATTAACGGTTCATGATAATGGGCCAAAGTAATTGGGTTAAAGTGGGACTTAGACCAATACATAAAAGAGATATGCACTTGTGTTCATTCTTGCAACCATTGTCTCTACCCGAGAACCAGTAAAAAGCAGTTAAAGTTTTGGGCTATGAAAATCACAATAGAAATTTTAGTATCAGCATTCATATGTATAACAATTAGAGGAGTTGACCACTCAGCACGTAACAATTAAACCAGTTTAAAGATAGTTTATGACCAACCAAGTAAGCTTAAGATTAGTTTATGACAATCAAGTAGTGTATACACAGTTATTGACAACCAAACAAGTTTAATATCAGTTTCTGACAAACAAGCAAGTTTATAAGTAGTTTATGACCAAGCATGTACCTCCCCCAAAGAGCAATTATAAAACATTTATAACTCAATTCAAAGCAAGAAAAGGGTGGGGTATGAACTCACCTCGACGAAGTAGCGCGAATAATAGTGATGCTAATAATACGCTCAGCGCAAACGGAAATCGATACGGCTCGGTCATGGTGTTGTGGTTTAACTAATCGGCTAAATCCAATAACTTAAGAAAATGTATATTTGAGTTCTCGATACATATGTTCATCAACGTGACCCGTTGATAAAATAGTTAAGTTCTAAATTATAATAGTTCGGTGGTTGGTTAAATAAATTAATTAAGCACGCGCCAAGTATATAATGTATTTCGTACACAATACGCATAACTAGACAATTATATAATTCTTAGGTTAAATTATATAATAGTGATAACAATTTTTACAAAATAAACCAAAGTATATATTTATTATGTATTTATAGTATAAGGATCGTGACACAAAAATAACTAGACAACATAGTCCGACACATTTTAAGAAAACCATCACTAAATTAATAATTGTCACTTTTACGTAAAAAGTACAATTTCCATTGGTTTATCAATACAATATAATCCATGTATTTTATCGGTTTATAAATATAATAGTGATTATTTATTTTATTAGTTTGCAAGTAATAATAGTAGTTTGTCCATTTATTCGTTTACAACTATAATAATATTTATTTATTTATCAGTTTACAAATCTAAAGTATATATTTATTTGTTTTATCGGTTTACAAATATATTAGTAGTTTGTAGTGAGCAAAATATAAAGTATAAGATTTATAGAAATTTCGACATAACCAATTCGTTTATACAACATTTTCCATATAAATCAATTATCAATATTTCCCATTTTCCATTTTCCAAACAACCTACGATATGCAAGTCATGCTTTAACTTATAACCAACTAGTTATTAAATCGCTATAACTAAATAATAAACCAACACAACCTATGTGTCTCAAATCAAAAGACAAACGCCCGATTGGAGCTATTTACTCATACAATTTATGGTATCATTCTTTTCATAGTTCTCGATTAACGATAGCGTTCGACATATTTATTTAACCACTTATATACCACCATTTTAGTCCGTTATAGTAATTAAGAAATTAGATAAGTTAATAGCCGAACTAAACCACAACGAACCATGAGCCCGATTCGCGCCCGACGCTTTAAACTCTTGACGACCCTCGTCCAAACACACCCGAACTAATAAATAGCAACCCAAACACCCTTTAAACGTTCTGCAAGCCCAAACGCACCCTTACTACTTAGCAACAACCCCAAAGATTCTCGTAACTCCTGCTGCAATCCCAAACGATTCCTGCTGCTCGTACGCAGCAAACCAAACGCACCTGTAACCTCTGCTGGCAATCCCAAACACCCCCAGTAGCATCAGCAGGTCCAAACACCCATTGTGGGGTTCTCTGCTTAAACCAAACGCATCCTTATGTGGTCTCTACAAAAACTAAACACACCCAGCTGCTGTAAATAGCGAACCTTGTTGCGCCGCTGTCGAAAACAAACGCACCCTGTCGTAATCTTTTTACCCCGAAACCAACGCACACCTGCTGGTGGTGTTTTACTCGCGTCAGAAATGCAGCTTTGGTGCTGCTTTTAGTAACCCGAACGCACCCTTCATGGGTTGATAAATATTGAAACAAACACACCTTCGGTGGTGTTGCTGCCATAAACCAACACACCCATACTGCTGGTGTTGCTGAACAAAACGCACCCTGTGTTGCTGCAAACAAAACGCACCCCTGTTGGTGGTCGAAACCTGACGAACGAGAAACACCCTTTAAGGGCTGATGATAGAACTAGGTCAGGGATCTGCTGATGGGGGCGTAGTAACAACCACGCTGGTGGTTTTTGAGCGGTGACGTGGACCTGGTGGTGGGGAATGTTATCAAAGGTGGCGGCTGCGAACGGTTGTCAGGTGGTGGTGATACCACGACTGGTGGTTGTGTTGGAGGATCGTGGTGGTGGGTGTTGTAAAACTGGTGACGGTAGGGTGGTAGATGTGGCGGTTGGAGGTGGAGTCACGACTATGATAGCCGTCAGATGGTAATGGGACGGTGGTGGCTGGTGATGTCACGATAGTAGTGACGGCTGCTCAACAACGAGTGGAATGGTGTGGATGATGTTTGATAGACATAGTTCTATTGGTCTATGATGGTGGCGACAAGGGTTTTTAGTGGCCGGAAAATATTTCCGATGACCGGAACTTGATGGGGGCGCCGGATATAATATAAACGGAGTGTGTGTTTTTATTATTTAGGTTTAGGGTTTGTGGGGATATGAGATAAAACCCAAATTTTGATTTTTATATGTGCTAGTCAAACTTAATAAAAACAAAGTGAAAGGTCTCCCATAATGCAGGGACTGAGAAAGTAATTTTCTTATAATTTCCTCAATACACGGTTCGGGGTTCGCTCGTGTGTTATAAAAGTTGATTCGGTTTACAAAAATCGCGCCATTGATTTTAAAATGATCTTTATAATAAAGTAGAGTATTTATTCGACCAATTTTCGTAATCGTCTACATTTTATTTAAAATCGTTAATATTTATCGTTTAAGTCGAATAGTTGTGTTCATGGAAAAATAAAAATTCAACTTGAATGTTCTCGTTTCCAACGTACGTTATTAAAACCAAAATAAAAGTGTTAGATAAATTCATAAACATTTTTATCAAATATTTCTAAGAAATTAAATATAAATTTAATTTATATCGCGTCAGTTCTTAGATTTTTCGCAGTCTTTTACAATATGTAAAAGTAAACTCGCGTTTTTAAATCAAATAACTTTGATATCTCTCGAAAAAAAAGATTTCGATTATTAATAATATTAATTTATTATTATTTAAAGTCTAGAAAATTCCCGGTTGTCACAGTACCTCCGTGTTATTTGGAGTTCGTCCTCGAACTCAATCATTGTTATCTAATTAAAAGTGTAGAGAAAGGGATTTTTGAGGTTCTACCCCAGTGTTATATCAAATATACTTAGATCTGCTCACAGATAATTCTGTCCGAACTTTTAAAATTGTGTTACCCACCAATAGTTAGTTAGGTAAGTAATAGGTAGAAGAGGGATATATCTTAGCGGTTCTAAATGTCAATCTGACAAATCGGTCGTCGTTCCTAGAACGATAAAATTCGAAATGAAGAGTTGAGAAAACTCGTTAGTTCTTAAACGTCTCTGAGGGTTCACCACCACCAGCCCGTTAGGTTCACTCGATCGGTATAAAGTCTCTAAAGATTCACTTAGCAATTCGTGAATCAAACGAAGCCTAAATAATTACTCTTCAAAACGTCGTCATGATACGATAACAAGATGAAATACGATAAATTCGTATGACGAATTCGAGTCAAAAGAAATACACTCCCCAAAACTGGAGTACTAAATCAATACCATAAATATACAGGGTTACGTCGGATATCCTTAAGCCCACTCATTTATAATCTCATATTTGCATACAAAAGCGTCCTAATCCATGCAAATATGTTATTATAAACTTATGGTTCGGCGATTTATGATTTCTTTATCCAAATGCAAAGGCGTCCCAATCCATTTAAATAAGGACTTCATAAATCGTCCTACTTAAGTGTCACCGGCAAAATACCCAATTCGAAGTCGTTAAAATCTCTAAACGATATTATCCAAAATTACAAAAAGCAAAGAGTACGAGTTGAAAATAAGCCGTCTTCCATAAGTAGACGTTTCGAACGTACCGGATCGAAGAACATAAGTGTCGATAGGCGATAAAGCAGTCGTAGACGTATATCAAGTAAAGAAACTCACGGTTATAAATAGGATAATTATATAATACTCAGTTCAAATTAAGCAATTATCCAATCACACAAAACCTTCCCATCCTCGAGGAAGACTCATCAAACACCAAGCTGAGTAATAACTTATCATAACCCAACCTCGAAACTCACTCACAAAGAATGGCCCCAGGTTTTGTTATGAATTATTACACATCTCAACCTTTTGATGACTCAGCTCGACTCTGAAAATACAGTACATTCCACATTAACACGTAAGATTACGAGTCTTACCCACCCTCGAGATAATTCATCAAAAATCATAGGCTGCGTAACGTCCCATACTTAATTTCATCTCGCACTCAATCAAACATGAGGCCCACTGAGGCATAGTTAAGTATTATTACACCTCTCAACCTTTTTTGAATGAATTAGCTCGAACTTGGGGATTACTCACGACCAATCGTCAACTAAAATCACATAATGTCTCTAAGTTTTGTTATAAACAGATACGCGGGACCATTGTGTAACTCACAATGCCCAATGAATGTTCTAATGTTCATATATAAAAGTATATTATATGTCTAAGCGCACTAATCAAGCAATCGAACTCACGTAAACAAGTAATCACATGACAGGTAACAAGGCAATAGCAAACATGCATTGCAAATATTCATATAGCAGCGGAATAAGTATGATGTGGTGAGTGTTACTACTAGATAAAAAAAATGAGAGCCGGTTATAGTCTAGAGTTACTAATGCAACCTAGTTCTCTATAACCAAGGCTCTGATACCAATCTGTCACACCCCCAAATTCACTGCAGCGGAAGACTTGCTTTGGGGACTTGTGACTTCATGAGTAATCGAGAGCTTGATCCGAGAACGACCTCTACATGCCAAAAACCACAAAGTAGACTCCAAATAATCCACATAGTCAAGTACCTGAAATACATGCTTAAAATGTCAACATAAAGTTGGTGAGTTCATAAGTTTGTTTTAAAGCGTTTATGAAAAATTAGAGTTTTACCGACCACTGCACCTTGCAGTAAAATATAAGAGTTTAAAAATCACAGTTTCTGTTAAATAGGCTTTCTTTGATAATTTCAAAGTTTATTAGTAAAAACATAGTTTATTGATAAATACAGAGTTTACTGATAAAAGCGGAGTTCAGTGATAGTAAGTATAGCTTACTGATAATAACATAGTCTTCTAGAAATAAATTGAGTTTTCTGATAAAACAGAGTTCATAGATAATAGTTAGCGTTTTCTGATAAAAACAAAGCTCACTGATAAATAATAAGTTTTCCAATAGAATAGAATTGATTAATGAACCACAAGATTTTCCAACCACTTAGTGACAATATAACAAATACAAAGTCACTAAATAAAATAAGGCATTTATTATTGTCTAAGCTCATGACACCGAAGCGTTAACAACACCGGTAGTATAATCATATAATGCAGCCCCTACGGATGCCTAACCCACGACATCCGTTCACAGACTCAAATGAAACTGTGCCCGCTTGTCCTCTGTTGGACCAAGCCGGACAGGGGCGTCAACCCCGATAGATCTATCCATAACATTCGCGCTTTCGACCGGTCATCCGGTCTAAATTAACGGTTCATGATAATGGGCCAAAGTAATTGGGTTAAAGTGGGACTTAGACCAATACATAAAAGAGATATGCACTTGTGTTCATTCTTGCAACCATTGTCTCTACCCGAGAACCAGTAAAAAGCAGTTAAAGTTTTGGGCTATGAAAATCACAATAGAAATTTTAGTATCAGCATTCATATGTATAACAATTAGAGGAGTTGACCACTCAGCACGTAACAATTAAACCAGTTTAAAGATAGTTTATGACCAACCAAGTAATCTTAAGATTAGTTTATGACAATCAAGTAGTGTATACACAGTTATTGACAACCGAACAAGTTTAATATCAGTTTCTGACAAACAAGCAAGTTTATAAGTAGTTTATGACCAAGCATGTACCTCCCCCAAAGAGCAATTATAAAACACTTATAACTCAATTCAAAGCAAGAAAAGGGTGGGGTATGAACTCACCTCGACGAAGTAGCGCGAATAATAGTGATGCTAATAATACGCTCAGCGCAAACGGAAATCGATACGGCTCGGTCATGGTGTTGTGGTTTAACTAATCGGCTAAATCCAATAACTTAAGAAAATGTATATTTGAGTTCTCGATACATATGTTCATCAACGTGACCCGTTGATAAAATAGTTAAGTTCTAAATTATAATAGTTCGGTGGTTGGTTAAATAAATTAATTAAGCACGCGCCAAGTATATAATGTATTTCGTACACAATACGCATAACTAGACAATTATATAATTCTTAGGTTAAATTATATAATAGTGATAACAATTTTTACAAAATAAACCAAAGTATATATTTATTATGTATTTATAGTATAAGGATCGTGACACAAAAATAACTAGACAACATAGTCCGACACATTTTAAGAAAACCATCACTAAATTAATAATTGTCACTTTTACGTAAAAAGTACAATTTCCATTGGTTTATCAATACAATATAATCCATGTATTTTATCGGTTTATAAATATAATAGTGATTATTTATTTTATTAGTTTGCAAGTAATAATAGTAGTTTGTCCATTTATTCGTTTACAACTATAATAATATTTATTTATTTATCAGTTTACAAATCTAAAGTATATATTTATTTGTTTTATCGGTTTACAAATATATTAGTAGTTTGTAGTGAGCAAAATATAAAGTATAAGATTTATAGAAATTTCGACATAACCAATTCGTTTATACAACATTTTCCATATAAATCAATTATCAATATTTCCCATTTTCCATTTTCCAAACAACCTACGATATGCAAGTCATGCTTTAACTTATAACCAACTAGTTATTAAATCGCTATAACTAAATAATAAACCAACACAACCTATGTGTCTCAAATCAAAAGACAAACGCCCGATTGGAGCTATTTACTCATACAATTTATGGTATCATTCTTTTCATAGTTCTCGATTAACGATAGCGTTCAACATATTTATTTAACCACTTATATACCACCATTTTAGTCCGTTATAGTAATTAAGAAATTAGATAAGTTAATAGCCGAACTAAACCACAACGAACCATGAGCCCGATTCGCGCCCGACGCTTTAAACTCTTGACGACCCTCGTCCAAACACACCCGAACTAATAAATAGCAACCCAAACACCCTTTAAACGTTCTGCAAGCCCAAACGCACCCTTACTACTTAGCAACAACCCCAAAGATTCTCGTAACTCCTGCTGCAATCCCAAACGATTCCTGCTGCTCGTACGCAGCAAACCAAACGCACCTGTAACCTCTGCTGGCAATCCCAAACACCCCCAGTAGCATCAGCAGGTCCAAACACTCATTGTGGGGTTCTCTGCTTAAACCAAACGCATCCTTATGTGGTCTCTATCAAAACTAAACACACCCAGCTGCTGTAAATAGCGAACCTTGTTGCGCCGCTGTCGAAAACAAACGCACCCTGTCGTAATCTTTTTACCCCGAAACCAACGCACACCTGCTGGTGGTGTTTTACTCGCGTCAGAAATGCAGCTTTGGTGCTGCTTTTAGTAACCCGAACGCACCCTTCATGGGTTGATAAATATTGAAACAAACACACCTTCGGTGGTGTTGCTGCCATAAACCAACACACCCATACTGCTGGTGTTGCTGAACAAAACGCACCCTGTGTTGCTGCAAACAAAACGCACCCCTGTTGGTGGTCGAAACCTGACGAACGAGAAACACCCTTTAAGGGCTGATGATAGAACTAGGTCAGGGATCTGCTGATGGGGGCGTAGTAACAACCACGCTGGTGGTTTTTGAGCGGTGACGTGGACCTGGTGGTGGGGAATGTTATCAAAGGTGGCGGCTGCGAACGGTTGTCAGGTGGTGGTGATACCACGACTGGTGGTTGTGTTGGAGGATCGTGGTGGTGGGTGTTGTAAAACTGGTGACGGTAGGGTGGTAGATGTGGCGGTTGGAGGTGGAGTCACGACTATGATAGCCGTCAGATGGTAATGGGACGGTGGTGGCTGGTGATGTCACGATAGTAGTGACGGCTGCTCAACAACGAGTGGAATGGTGTGGATGATGTTTGATAGACATAGTTCTATTGGTCTATGATGGTGGCGACAAGGGTTTTTAGTGGCCGGAAAATATTTCCGATGACCGGAACTTGATGGGGGCGCCGGATATAATATAAACGGAGTGTGTGTTTTTATTATTTAGGTTTAGGGTTTGTGGGGATATGAGATAAAACCCAAATTTTGATTTTTATATGTGCTAGTCAAACTTAATAAAAACAAAGTGAAAGGTCTCCCATAATGCAGGGACTGAGAAAGTAATTTTCTTATAATTTCCTCAATACACGGTTCGGGGTTCGCTCGTGTGTTATAAAAGTTGATTCGGTTTACAAAAATCGTGCCATTGATTTTAAAATGATCTTTATAATAAAGTAGAGTATTTATTCGACCAATTTTCGTAATCGTCTACATTTTATTTAAAATCGTTAATATTTATCGTTTAAGTCGAATAGTTGTGTTCATGGAAAAATAAAAATTCAACTTGAATGTTCTCGTTTCCAACGTACGTTATTAAAACCAAAATAAAAGTGTCAGATAAATTCATAAACATTTTTATCAAATATTTCTGAGAAATTAAATATAAATTTAATTTATATCGCGTCAGTTCTTAGATTTTTCGCAGTCTTTTACAATATGTAAAAGTAAACTCGCGTTTTTAAATCAAATAACTTTGATATCTCTCGAAAAAAAAGATTTCGATTATTAATAATATTAATTTATTATTATTTAAAGTCTAGAAAATTCCCGGTTGTCACATAAAACTTTTGAATAGTTTTAATAATAGCTCGTGTCCGAGAAAATTTAATTTCTCGTTTTGAGGGTAAGTTATCGTTGCGTAGATAAACTTCCCTGTCTCTGAAGTCCGGGTCATCGTCTGTCATTTAACGAGGAGCCATATTCACGAGCTTAAAACTTTCGAAAAGTTTTAAACTTAGCTTGTGTCCGAGAAAAAATTAAGTTCTCGTTTTGAGGGTAAGTTATCGTTGACGAGATAAACTTCCCTTTCTCTGAAGTTCGGGTCACATACTTTGATTTGACTGTGAGCCTTAGTGCATGAGCTTAAAAACTTGGAATGTTTTTTGATATAAGCTCATGCCCGAGAAAAATAATTTATCATTGTAAGGATAAGTTTATCATCGGCGATAAACTTTCCTTTATTTGAAGATCGAGTTACAGACTGTAATGTGACTATAAGTCCTATACACGAGCTTAAAACCTTTGAATAGTTTTAATGTAAGCCCGTGTCCGAGAAAAATTAATTTCTCGTTTTTGAGGATAAGTTTATCATCGGCGATAAACTTTCCTTTCTTTGAGGATCGAGTTACAGTCTGTTATGTGATTGTAAGTCCTATACACGAGCTTAAAACCTTTGAATACTTTTAATGTAAGCCCGTGTCCGAGAAAAATTAATTTCTCGTTTTTGAGGATAAGTTTATCATCGGCGAGAAACTTTCCTTTCTTTGAGGATCGAGTTACAGTCTGTTATGTGACTATAAGTCCTATACACGAGCTCAAAACCTTTGAATAGTTTTAATGTAAGCCCGTGTCCGAGAAAAATTAATTTCTCGTTTTTGAGGATAAGTTTATCATCGGCGATAAACTTTCCTTTCTTTGAGGATCGAGTTACAGTCTGTTATGTGACTGTAAGTCCTATACACGAGCTTAAAACCTTTGAATAGTTTTAATGTAAGCCCGTGTCCGAGAAAAATTAATTTCTCATTTTTGAGGATAAGTTTATCATCGGTGATAAACTTTCCTTTCTTTGAGGATCGAGTTACAGTCTGTTATGTGACTATAAGTCCTATATACGAGCTTAAAACCTTTGAATAGTTTTAATGTAAGCCCGTGTCCGAGAAAAATTAATTTCTCGTTTTTGAGGATAAGTTTATCATCGGTGATGAACTTTCCTTTCTTTGAGGATCGAGTTACAGTCTGTTATGTGACTGTAAGTCCTATACACGAGCTTAAAACCTTGGAATAGTTTTAATGTAAGCCCGTGTCCAAGAAAAATTAATTTCTCGTTTTTGAGGATAAGTTTATCATCGGCGATAAACTTTCCTTTCTTTGAGGATCGAGTTACAGTCTGTTATGTGACTGTAAGTCCTTTAGGTAAGCTTAACCATGAATCCCCTGAGACACTTGTTTCTCCGATATCTGCTTCTTCAGCAACCAAACTCTAAGAGTGTCCTTAGTTGAACGGTATACAATGATTGGACCGCTTCGTTCTTTTGGAACATCAACTTTGGTACCTGCATTCTCATTAGGAATTTGCATGCTTTGATATGGGTTAGCGATATCAATTTTAGAACCATGCGGGGATTCACAATTTTCTTTTCTGGTGCCAGAGGTTGCCTGAGGGGATGATTCACTTGTCTTAGTTGGCAAACGTTTCCTTTTATAGAAAACGTTAAGATCAAGCTTAAGTGATGTATCATCCTTTTCAATTTCCTCCCTAGTAGTCTTAGTAGAATCGGAGACAATCCTAGTTAAAGGGCACTCGTTTCCTTCAAGAGTGAAAGTTCTACCAGTGGGGCGCCATATTTTACCAATAGGTTTGATTTTAGCCACCCACTGGGATTTAAATCTAGCACGAGAGTTCACTTCATTAAGTAATTTCTTGATACAAGAATCATGATTGCCTTTAAAGACACATTTCCTACATGTTTTACAAGTAGCATATTTAATGTCCGAGTAAGATCTAGAATTCCTAGATGATTGATTGATGCTCCTAGGAAGTGACATGCTACGGTTAGCAGTGTTGGGTAAACTAGAAGGCATATGACTAGGTTTGAAATTCTTATGTCTTGTGTCTTTAGCTTAGCTTCCCTTAGACCAAAAGTATGGCGAACGTCATTTGAACTAGTTTGAGATGTGTTCTTTGGACTATGTCTAGGGAGACTAGAGGCAATCATATGATTAGGTCTTGCAAAAGCTGTTTTAGTCACATTGGGCCAAGATAGTGGAGTGACGGGTCTAGAAAGATGAACCATATCAACTTGGGAGGCAAACCGCGGTCTCGAGGATTTTGGTCGCTCGGATCTAAATGCAGTCGGTTGTCTAACGAACTGATTTGTAGGCGGTTTCCCCAAAATGGATGGTTTTTCAAGCTTAGTTTCCACACTAGTTCCTTTAGTTTTCCTTAATTCATTTCTCAAAGCAGCTATAGCAAAAACCTTTTCTTGAACCTGAGCCTTTAAAGTCTCATTCTCTTTCACCAATTTATCTTGGGATGCCAATTTAGATTCAAGCAACTTAATTTGTTTCAAAAGATTATCCTTTTCAGCTTTAGAATCTAGAACAGTTTGATCCAATTTTCGTTCAAGAACAACGTTTGACTTTTCAAGTTTTTCAAAATAAGTTTCAAATTTCTCTGTTTTCTTTGAAAATTCAATTTTGGCATCCTCAAGCTCTTTGGATTGCTGAGCTAAAATTGTTTCGAGATCTTTTATCTTGGAATCGGAATCAGTTAATAAAGCAGTCATAAAGCATTTATCATGATGTACTAAAGCATTCTGAACAATCTCTCCCCCATTATGACTCACATCGGATGAATCAGAAGTGGTATTTCTATCACTCTTTTCCATCCCATGTTTGTCATAATTAGGTTCAGAATGCTCAATATGCGGTATTTCATCAGCGTATACATCATAAACAACATTACATTGTACCATGTTCACAGGCTCTTCGTCATAAACGGGTAAGGTGTCATCAAAAGAGATCTCGTGACCATTCCCTGACGTGCCACTGTATCATGTTGTCCTCATGATTCCGTGCTCTTGCCATCGTTAGGCTCCAAGTTGTCAACAGTATGACCATTGTCCTCTTGTATCTGCATCATATATTCTTGCACTCCATTATCATACGCTTGCTGAAGTCTGGATCTTTCATAAATCGAAGACGAAACCGATGTCATAAATTTCAACAGTTTATCACGGAAGTCTTTAACCTCGTTCTGTGTGTATTGAAGAAATGACCGGCATATCCCTGAATTGTCAGACTTGATGATATTGAATTGGAGTAAAGGCGTAAGTTGTGTCACAAGATCCTTATAAGCAAGTGCCGATGCAGAGTGATTAAAGTCTTCTTTTTGAAGTTGACCAGCAAGTTGGTGCAAGTTGAGGAATAGTGAATCGATGAATGTATAATGATTTTGACCAAAGAGTGTCACAAATTCGCTTCCTCCTTGAACCCATGCATTGGTCATAAGATGTGACTGAAGTAGTCGACATGAAATTATACCACTTTCTCTAACTGTGTCTTGCATGTGATGCAAGTCTCCCTCGAGAACTGTCGAATTCAACGATTCCATTGATGTTTGATGAAAGGTAAGTGGCAACGGGAAAGTATAATTCGACGAGAATTTGATGTCTCGGGTTTTTACAAACCAACAAAAAATTCGTAAATGACTCTAAAAATCCTCGATAGATGATATGTCTCTTTTCTCGGCTCAAAAATTGTTATCGGGTCAAACGATGATAAATTAAAACGGAGTCTAATTCAACCACGGCTCACTCCAAATAGAAAGCCCGTAAACTTATTAAACCAACCTTCGGTTAAACTAGTAAACGACCCGACAATTAATTTAACTAGATTACTTTGACACGACTCGATTTAACATAGCAAAAACACAAATAACTTAAAAGTTGAGGCCAATTGTTAAAACGTAAAAGTTGAGCCCCAATTAAATAACTTAAAAGTTGAGGCCAATTAAAAAATAACTTATTAAACTAGTAAACGACTCGATTTAACGTAGCCCAATTGTCAAAAACTTCGAGTCCAAATAACCCATTTTTCGGGTATAAATTTAACTATATCACCCGTTAGATCAGTTATATTTCTCTTGTAAACTTGTACTATTCTAAAAAATGGACAAAAAAGTGTTTGCTGCTCAACTTGGATCCCACTTGTGCAATCTTAAAACCCACTTATCCTACACGTGAACTAAAATAAATGAAAAAAACGTGGCTTGGCCACAGACTCCCACACGTCAACTTTTCTAAGACCCACTTATCCTACTCCTTGTTTCCTCCGCCCAATCCTATCTTTAAACAAATCTGATTTATATCTCCCTCTCCAAAATAGATTTAAACACTCTCCTTCTCCAATGAAACCCTAATTTTACTCTCAGAACACACCTACACACGCAGCCACTCAAATCTTAATCATATCAGTTCTCAAATCTCATGTCCATCTTCTCAAAGAAACAATAGATTTATTCTTTCATCCTAGATACCTCTGCCGCCAACTCCTCTCATCCAAATGCTACATAGCCTTCATTTTCATGTTCGAGTGCTTCCACAATACCCATTTAAAATATGATCTCAGAAATGGTTCGAAGCATATATAAAGTGAAGAACCAAGACAAATTCGTCTTCTAGATCTCTATAATGAGGTCTCGGGTAGGTTAAAAATTGTTAATTTGTTATTTTGGATCGATGATGCTTTTTGTGACGGAGATCTCGAGTCTTTGTATGGATCAATGTTTGAAAACAAGTGTATTCTAGACTTGTTGATGTCGAGTCTGTTGGGTTTGAGAGGCTGTTGTGAGGGTGTGATTTGGTTTGTGGTGTTGAGTCTGATCGAGTCTTGAGTCTGTTTGGTTTGTAAATGATGAACGAGGATGTTGGTTTGACCGAGAGAGGGTGTTCTAGAGGGTGAGTCTGTTGATTTTGGGTTGTGTTTCGAGTCTAGATGATGTTTAAGTGTGTGAGTTTAGAGTCGAAACAAAATTTTATTGAGGTTGGGTCGTAGGTTCAAGAGTCTAGATTAAGAGGGTGTTTGTGACGGGGTGTTTTAAAAGTGTTCTTTTTAGTTCCAGTTGTGAGTCTTGTCAAGGTTGGGTTTTTGAGTGGTCAGTTTGTGTCGAGGGTGTTTCGAAAGACTTTTGTGTTACGTCTGTCCGAGAGTATTGGGTGTGAGTTTGATGTGTTTGAGTCTTTCTTTGATAAAGCAAATCGGTGAGTGTCGAAGGAATGTTTGTTTGAGTTTGTTAGTGTGATAACTTTGAAAGAAATAATCTTATCGCAATATTTTTAGAAAACAATCATCGCAATCTTCATCCATTCCATCGCAATACCCATTCATCCCATCGCAATATTTTTCTTTTACATCGCAATATCAACAACACTCACCATCGCAATGTCACGAAAAAAAATTCGGCAGAGTTTCGTCTCTATGAACCTTAATCCCGTCGCAATCACGATCGCAAAGTCCAATCGCAACCCACGTCGGAATAAGGGTGTCAGAATAACTTGATCGCAAAGTAGAACCTTATGGTTATTGCGATCGAAGTACAAACTTGGTGACGCTACGATCGGAATACGGATCGGAATAAGGGAACCTTCTATCGGAATATATTCAAAAAAAATTATGCATGCATCGGAATAACCAAACCAGAATATACTAAACTTGGATAATGAACTTTTAAGAACATACAAAAAACTAAAAAAACTCATACCTTTTTTGAGAAAATAAAAAAATTGATATTTTTTGGAATCTGAATATGTAAAAAAAAATGTGATCCGTGACAAACAAAAAAAAATAAACTTTAGAAGAAAGAATGAAAAATAAAATAAAATTAAACTTTACCAAAACAATAGATTAAAACGCGCCAATCCGAAGAATCAACCAAGCTCTTTATACCAATTGTAGGATCGTGTTTTCTAAGGATTAGGCATGTTATGATTAATCTATTGAGATGGATGGGAAATGAATAACTTAGAGAGAGAAAGAAGAGAGAGAAAGGAGAGAATGAAAGAAATGGTTGATTAATGTGAAAATGTGTGTAAACATGAATGACCAACCCCTCCTAACATGCTAAGAGGGGGTATATAGCCCACCTTACATGTGGGATATATGGGCTATATTGGATCACGAGCCCAATATCATTGGAGTGACCGATCCTTTCTAAGTACGTAAAAACGTACTTCCAACATTATTCTTATGCTTATTTGATTAATTGTTATGTTTTTATGTTTTTGATTGTGTTAGCTTATTGGTTTGATAGCTTATTGTGTGTTTGATTTGATTTTAGTTAAGTGTTTTTATTAGTTTATTTTATTAAAAGGTGATTTTTAGTTTTTAGTTTTATTAGTGTTTTTGAAGTTTTTGATTTGTGGTTGAAATAGTTTTTTTTTAAGTGTTTTAGATTAAGTTTTAGTTAATTGATTATTTGATTTGTGCTTATTTTTGGCTTATTTTATGATTTTTAATATTACTGTATCTGTTTTCACTTCTTCGGATTAGGGTTTATTATTCCGAAGTTCTCCCTTTTTCTAAAATAATTTTTCCTGAAATTGTTCATTTCTCTGAAAAAGTTGATTTCTCTGAAAATTTCTCTAAAAAAGTTGATATTCCAAAAAAGTCAAAAAATCTGAAAACAAGAATGTTCTGGAAAAAAAATTTATTCCGAAGAAAGTTCTGAAAGAAATATTATTCGGAAAAAAGCTAAAAGTCCGAAAAACATAAAAGTTCTGAAATCATTTTTTTCCGAAAAAAAAAGAAAAGAAAAAGTTATGAAAAAGATACTATTGCAAAGATTTGTTATTGCGAAGAATGAAAACAAGTTCCGAAAAAACAACTTTTGCAAAAAAAATAAGTTCCGAAGAAAACTGTAGCAATTGCGAACAATAACATGGCTACCTGCCAGCTTACATTTTTTCCGCCAAATTGAGCAGCTAGCCTGGCTGCTTCCAGCTGCTTGCCTGCTAGCTTGTTTATTATTTAGTATTGTTCCGTAATCGTTTAGTTTAATCTGAAAGTTGTTCCGATTTTAATTTTGAAAGTTACGTATTTTTAGTTGAATTTTTCGTCTAATTTTATTTTTTCGTAAAGTTCAAGTTTTATCTTTTATTTAGTACCCGCTTTAGGTTTTGCCTCGTTTAGCTTTAAAGTACCATCTTAGTTTTATTCTCTCCTTTTTCATTAAGTAAACTTTATTTTCAAGTAGATAGTTAATTTCTTCGTTTAGTTTTATTTTTATTAATTGTTTCGTTTTAATATACGTTTATTTATTCGTTTCGCTCCTTTATTATTAGTTATTTGTTTTAATTTCTCGTCATTTACCTTTTAATCATTTATAGCTTTATTTATCTTGCCTTTTATTTTAAAGTTTTGCAATTTTATTTTAAACAACGACCAAACCTTTTCTTTTCCACCAAAATACGACTGAGTCGCACTTAAACTAGTAATCAATTCGAATTGAAACGAAAAACAACTTAACTGAGTAAAATCTAGTTATTAATAAATAACGTTCGTAAATATGTATAATATTTTAATTAAATTCCACGTCCTCGTAGTGTGTATAATTATTAAATTATAAGTTTGGAAAAATAACGAATGTTATGTTTATTTAAGTTTTGCGTTTTAAATATCGGGTATAAATATATAGTAAATTTGGGGTTTGTTATACTTTGTATAAATTACATTTTAGTCCCTCTATTTATATAATTACCCGCGGTTATTTACCTTTATACCCCTAGGGTGTGTAAATGTTTCTAGTAATTATGACATTAGTCCCTCCCTAGTTACACGTGTAATTAGGGTTTGTAAAAGTTCCATAAAATGTCAATTTTGGTCCTCCTAATGTTTGGCTTATTTTAGGTATAAAACAAGTTTCATAAATGCCCCCTAGGGCTCCACTTAACTTTCGGCGTATGCCAAAACAGCCCCTAGGGTTGTCTAGGGTTTATTTAAGTTTACAAGGTTGGCAAAATAGGTCCCTAGGTTTACTATTTAGTTTCGGCAAAAGGCAAAGGGGTCCCTAGGTTCTTACTAAGTTACACAAATCACCCTAACATTGTAATAATTCCCATTAAGTCCTTGTGTTAAGTTTGGAGTTTCGGATAGTGTTAAAACACTACCCTCAACTCTCGGCTATTTACAAAATCAACTCTTAAGTTTATCTTTTGATAACATGAGTTTCTATACTCGTCCAATTAGATCCCTAAACTTAGTAAAATTACAATATTAACCCGAAAGTATTATATTCACCATTTTTAATCCAAAACATTATGGATTTACCATTTTAACCCAAAACTTCATAGATCTATCATTTTAGTCCAAAATATTTATAGATCTATATCTTGAACCCGAAACTTTATAAAATCATAGTTTTGACACCAAAAGTTTTATAAAAATATTATTTAGTAAAAATGAAGTTTATTTAGGCAAGCTTATTATAGTGAGCTTAAAAGCTTAACTCCTATAAGGCAAATAGTGAGCTTATTAATCTAAGGCAACTACTAATATAGATCTAGTGTTTCTAGGCTTGTTTGAGCAATACAAAGTTAACTAATATTAAACCATAGTAGTAAAAGCCCACGTCCAATATATGTAGGGTTAGGTTTTTCATAGTTTTTCATAGTTTTTCTTGTTTAATAAGTTCATAAGGTTATGCTCATCATGGTTATCAAGATTTTGTATTACATTAACACATAAAATCATTTTAGCCGTGACCCATTTAGGTCTAGGGTTTCATGTTTTTGTTTTAAGATTAAGTTTTTATTACTAATAAGCATAGACATTTTTATGTGTATGAAAATGAATATATAGAAAGATAGGTTTTAGGTTACTTACTTGTTTAGGTGGATTTAGGGATGAACAAGAGAATGAGTAGGGATGAGAGCTTGGTTTCAACAATGGTGATACTTGTAACCAAAAATGTAGTCGTGGCCTTTAATGGTATAGCTAGGGCTCCTTTTCTTGTTTTGAAGATCAAGATATTTGTAGAAGTGATAATGATTGGCATTCAAGATGGAAGAGACATAGTTTATGGTTAATAAATGAGGAAGCAAGTGAACTTAGATGGATTTTGGTGAGGGAAATAATATAAGCCGTGAGGTTAGGAGAGTGAGGTGAGGAGCATCAAGTGTTTTATGTTTGTGTGATTTGAAAAGGGAAGTGTGATGTACGAATATACTAAGGATTTTGCAAGATTTGGAGTATCTAACAAGTGTACTAGGGATCTTAGGAAGTATCCATTTTAGATATTGCAAGATATGCATATTATGTAGCCACAAATAGCAAAACACATGCCGTTTATTTTCTTCCCATTGTTGTCGTGTGTATGTAAGGCAAGGGGGACAAGTTATGACCTCAATAGCGATTGGGGTATGGGATGCATGGAGGGTTTGACTTAAAGTCCTCATGATTAGTTTCCTAGTCACAAGTTAAGTAACTATTTATTTTTGGTGTATGCATTCCTATACACGGCATCAACATGCATGGTGGGTGAGTTTTGATAATTTTAATCAAGTGTTGAATGAAAATAATGGTCCTTGTATGATATTTTATGCATTTGTTAAGTTTATAGGTATTTTAGTTAAACCTTTAGGTAATTTAGTGAAAGTATATAATGAATACATCATTATAAATATTTTACTTGAATAAAGTAAATAATTGACAATGTAAAATAATATACATTGTTTTAAAGTGTTAGGTGTTTATTCCTATTATGAAATATATGCAAATATATACATATAAAAATAAGTCCAAGTACTTAATAATTTAATTAAGTACAGTTAAAGTTTATCTCAAAA
The DNA here is from genome assembly GCA_025667525.1 of Glebionis coronaria. Lineage (NCBI taxonomy): Eukaryota > Viridiplantae > Streptophyta > Magnoliopsida > Asterales > Asteraceae > Glebionis > Glebionis coronaria. Next base: position 187,258,214 of record CM046879.1, on the reverse strand, counting down.
TGTGTACTGAGGTGATGAGTCCTTGTTCATTCAGGTGGCCAGTCTGTTGCCAGACTAGTCGATAATGACTAAGGGTTCATATAAATGTAAAAATAAATATGAAAGATAGTATGACAAAGGTATATGATTAATAATAAGTCATATAAAAGTGGAATTATATAGATTCCAAAAATAAAGAGTACAACAGTTGACCAAGTCAATAAGGTAAAATCAGAGGTTTTACAACACCATCCCGTTATTTTAGCTTTGTCCTTAAAGCTTAGGATGAAATCACCGGTCAGGTGAACAAGTGTGGGTACTTGGTTTTGAACGAGTCTTCTCGTTCCCAAGAGAACTCAGGGCCTCTCCTCGAGTTCCAACGTACTTTGACCAACGGAATGCGACTGCGTTTCAATTTCTTAACTGTCCTCTTCATGATTTCTACTAGTTCTTCTATGAACTGGAGTTTGTCGTCAAAATGAACTCCCTCCAATGGCATAGCCAATAGTTCTTCAGCATAGCACTTCTTCAGGTTAGACACATGAAAGGTAGAGTGTACCCGACTCAGTTGCTGGGCCAACTATAAACGATAAGCTACTTCCCCGATCCTGGCTATTACTTTGAAAAGGCCAACATAACGTGGATTCAGTTTTCCACGTTTGCCAAATCGTACAACACCCATCCAAGGTGATACCTTGAGCATAACACGGTCACCTACTTCAAATTGCATAGGGTTGCGTTTTAGGTCAGCGTAGCTCTTTTGTCTGTCGCGAGCAGCTTAAATTCTTTGCTTAATGAGGACGATCTTGTCTGTAGTCTCCTGGATTAGTTCTAGTCCAGTGAGCTGAAATTCACCTACTTCTGCCCAGCACACAGGTGAACGACATTTCCGACCGTATAGTGCTTCAAAAGGGGCAACCTTAATATTGGCATGATAACTGTTGTTGTAGGAGAATTCCACTAAAGGAATGTGGTCAACCCATCCATTTCCAAAATCAATCACACATGCTCGTAGCATGTCTTTTAGAGTCTAGATGGTTCGTTCACTTTGACCGTCAGTCGGTGGATGGTAAGCAGTGCTCATGTCCAAATTGGTACCTTAGGCTCATTGGAAAGCCTTCCAAAATTTTGATGTGAACCTACCGTCTCGATCACAAATTATCGACACTGGTATTCCATGTTTGGTCACAATCTCCTACAGGTACGTTTTTGCTAGTCTTGCAAGGGAATCGTTCTCCCTAATTGGCAGGAAATGAGCGGACTTGGTAAGTCGGTCGACGATTACCCAGATAGTATCGTAACCGTGAGATGACTTTGGGAGTTTGGTGACAAAGTCCATGGTGATGTTGTCCCACTTCCATTTCGGTATCTCGGGTTGTACGAGTAAACCCGATGGTCTCTGGTGTTCAGTTTTGACACGTGAACATGTCAAACACTTCTATACGTAGGTGGCGATGTTAGCTTTCATATTTGGCCACCAGTATAATTTCTTCATATCCTGATACATCTTTCCAGATCCGGGATGTATAGAATATTTAGACTTATGAGATTCGTGCATGATCACGTTCCGCAAATCTCCATAGCAAGGTAACCAACTTCGTCCGTGAAGGCATAGGGTTCCATCTGCTCTTGGTTCTAGCTTCTCCATAGTAAGTTCGGTTCTGAGCATTCCCCCGACGTCTTCCTTCACGAGGTTTTCAGGTAATTAGGCTTGAGTCTGAGCTTCCAAAATCTGTTTGGGTAGATCCAAACTGATTGTCATAACTAATGCCCGAACTCTCATAGGAGGGTCCGTTTCCTTACGACATAAGGCATCAGCAACCACATTTGCTTTACCGGGGTGGTATTTGATCTCGCAGTCGTAGTCACTTAACAGTTAAATCGAACGGCGTTGTCTCATGTTCAGCTCCTTCTGGTCCAATATGTGTTGCAAACTTTTGTGGTCAGTATGCACTGTGCACTTCGTTCCGTATAGGTAATGTCTCTAGATTTTGAGAGCAAAAACTACGGATCCAAGTTCTAGATCGTGTGTGGTGTAGTTCTTCTCATGCTTCTTCAGTTGTCTTGAAGCATAGGCAATCACTTTCATCCTCTACATCAATACTGCACCTAGACCTTTATGTGAAGCATCACAGTATACAACGAAATCATCGTTGCCTTCAGGCAAGGCTAATATAGGTGCACTACACAACTTCTACTTGATCAGCTGAAAAGCCGATTCTTCTTTCTCTCCCAATCGAAATTTATTCCTTTCTATGTGAGTTTGGTCATTGGCTTGGCTATTTTGGAAAAATCTTCAATAAATCTGCGGTAGTACCCGGAAAGACCTAGAAATTGGCGGATCTCGGTCGGTGATTTAGGAGATACCCAATCCTTGACAGATTCGACCTTTGCTGGATCTACGTGAATACCATCACAATCGATGACATGACCGAGGAATTGCACTCTTGGTATCCAGAATTCACATTTGGAGAATTTAGCATATAGTTGTTCCTCCTTGAGTACCTTTAGTACTTGTGCAAGGTGTTCCTCGTGTTCTCGTTCGTTCTTAGAATAAATGAGTATATCGTCAATGAAGACTATCACGAATTTATCCCGGTCGGGTTTGCACACACGGTTCATAAGGTCCATGAAAATAGCTGGTGCATTGGTCAACCCAAATGGCATAACCTGGAATTCGTAATGACCGTAACGGGTTCTAAAAGCTGTTTTTGGAATATCTTCCTTCCCGACCCTTAGTTGATGGTATCCAGATCTCAAGTCAATCTTGGAATACACACTTGACCCTTGCAGTTGGTCAAATAGGTCGTCAATTCGACGAAGCGGATAATGATTCTTTACAGTTAGCTTATTCACTTCTCTTTAATTGATGCACATTCGAAAAGACCCGTCTTTCTTTTTGACAAATAACATAGGAGCTCCCCATTGTGAGGAACTGGGTCGAATAAATCCTTTGTCAGATAGTTCCTGGAGTTTTTAAGCTATTTCTTTCATTTCTGATGGTGCCAACCGGTATGGAGCTTTAGCTACAGGTGCAGCTCCAGGAATCAAATCGATTTGAAATTCCACTTGTCGGGTCGGTGGTAAGCCTTGAAATTCATCAGGAAAGACTTCTGGAAATTCTCGGATGATGGGTACGTCCTTGATTTGTTTCTTCTTGGGCTTGTCCTCTTCATCTGTTTGAGAAATATGGGCCAAGAAGGTAGGACATCCTCTCAACAAATATTTCGGATCTTTACTACAAGAGATAACACTAAGTCTAGTGTCAGTGAGGTTGATGAGATGGCATTTATACATGATCTCATCGTTCTTTTCGGGCTTTAAATGCATTAAAATGTCATAAAATACCATATATATGCTTGTATTTGTTTACTTGTGTGTTTTAGGTATGGATATCGTGAAAAAGACAAAAGATCACAAGAAACAAGGAAAAACGGACACGAGAAACGAAGCCGTACAAAGAACCGGGCCCTAGTTCATGAATTATCCAAGATTAACCCTTGAAGACTTGAAGATGTACAAGATTGATCCTCTAATTATTAAGAAATGACACTTAAAACCCTTGTATATTCATAATTACAAGTTTGGTCCCTTAAGTTTGTCAAAATTACAAAATGGTCCTTCAACTTTGAAGAAATGGCAAGTTTAGTCCCTCAACAATTCTAATTTGCCAAATATGGTCCCTCATGAAGTCAAAGATACTATGAAGACCTTTGAAGATCAAGAAAGTCCTAATTCAGTCCTTCAAATATGGAAAAATGGCAAAAACAACCCTTGAAACCCTTTCACCAAAGTTTTGTGGCAAAACTATAAACTTGGAAAGTCTATTAACAAACGAAAGTAAGTTTGATGGGCTGAAATTCTTCTTATACACCTTTTGCCAAAGAACAAGGACCAAAGATGCCAAGTTAGAAGTTTAAACTCCTAAACACGCGCCAAACAATAACCTTCCCCTAAAAACGGATAAAAGGAGTTAATGTAGCACGTATGAACCCAGATTTTACTTTTTACCAACAAAGGGTAAAATGAAATTGGGAGTTCCCCCGTGTGATTCACCTCATTTGAAACCCATCCCAACATTAAATCCTTCTTCTCCACTCACCAAAGGACCCCACACTCCAACCCGTTACCCAATCACATCACACCTCTTCTCCAAGTAAAGACACGTGGCCAAATCAACAGCCAAGACTCACTGCTTAACTAGCAAGCTAAAATGAACTGTTTTGATCATTTTGGACAGCTCACCAACATCAAACGGCATCAAGCACTCAAGGGCATTCCTGAAAATTCATAGCTAGGGTTTTTAGCATTCTAGAATCATCTGTTAGGCCTATATAAGGAGACCTCAACCTGTGAGAGTCCCTTGTTCTAGTTTTACCTTTTAAGCATTGTAATTCCTTTTTGAAATTTATAAAAGTTGGTATTTTGAGAAAATTGTAATTCCTTTTTATGTTTTTGAAAGTTGGTGTTTTTTAAGGGTAATTCTGAGTTCCATTTGATGTTATAAGTGTGCTTGAATCATTTGGTTCAAGGACGTTTATGTTTGGTAAGGTTTTCAAGTTTGAAAAAAGCTTGAAAAGAGGTTTCTGATTTTGCTATTTTTGTTGTACTAATCCTTAACCAAAAGCTATAAGCTCTTACTAGCTTGTTGACACCAAGCTTGTGAAGGGATTGGAGCCTTTGGTTGGGCTGTTTGTTCATTGTGTTGAAGAAATCAAGCCCTTGAGTTTCTGCTTTGAAACATCAACCAAGGCAGTCATCCATCTTTCTTGTTGGAGTACCTTGGTCTTGTTCTAGTTGTTGAACAAGGTCCAAGGAGTATTGCTGGTCCTCATAGGATGTTGTGGAGGACAGGTATAAGCTCTTGTTAAGATTCCTCTAAAAATCACATGATATTGTCTGTTTTATGATTTGGTATGTGATTTGGTGATTTTTTGTTTGTGCTTTGTATTTTATGGTTGCAATCTGTTATTTGTCACCTAGTGTAGCTATTTGATCTATAAAATCAGTAGGTTGTTTGAAGGATTAAGAATTTTGTTTGAAAAGTGCTTAATAAAGGTGTTTGGGTTAACTGATTCAAAGGGATTTGACCCTTCCTTTGTTGTGTTTCTTGGTTCTTTTGGGTTGGTATCTGTTTACTTGTTGCTAAGTGACATTTATCTGCAAGTTTTGTGGGTTTGAACAACCAAATCAATCAAAGGGCTATAAAATCTGATTTACTTGGGTATTTTGGCTAAAATTTTGGGGACACCTAGATCTAAGGGTAGACTAGGGATAACAAGTGTGAAATTTTGGTTAACTTAATCAGGGAAAGAGATTTGAAGGCTTAAAATTGGATTGGTGGTCAAATAGATCAGCAAAAGGATTTTGGATAATCACTTTTGCTAATCAGTAACTTTTGGTGCTTGAATCTGCTTATTTACTTTGATCCATTGCTTGAAACAAGTTTATTTGTGCTTATTGGACTTTATTATAGCTTGTGTATGCATTTGGTTCAATTTGGCTGGCTTATTCATGCTAAAACTGCTTATTTGTTCATAACTGCTTATTTTCAAGGTCTGTGCAATATCTGTGGACTGTTTGCTTATTCTGGGCTTATTGAGTGAACCAATTTGTGATTTATTTGTTGATATAGACTCTTTGTGATTCACTGATCACAAGGGTGCCCTTGTTTCCATTTGAATCCAACTGGATCTCTCACAAATCACAGGTCAAATAGTCAAAGTAGTGGGAACTCCTTTCCCCTGCTGCTAGCCACTGCTAGTGTAATTTTTAGTTCAGCTTATCAATAAGCTATTCTAGCTTATTTTAACCAGCAACAACTTTGACTTTGTAATAGGTGCTCATTATTTGACCCATTTGTTCATACTGGAGCATTTGGTGGGTTGACTTTAGGGTTTGACTAGAAAACCAACTTAATTGACTTTTTCATAAGTGCTTATTGGCTTATTACAGCTTATTGGTTTTGCTTATTGGATTTTAGTTGATTGATTTGGCTTATTGAAGTCATTTTTAACCTTTTACAAGTTGAATCAAGTCCCGAGGTGCCCTAGAACTCAAACCCGACTATTTTGTCTTTTAGTGGATTTGTACTTGGCTTATTTCTGGCTTATTGAGTGTGCTTTTTCAAAATTTCTTTTTACAGATCTCTTTAGTATCCCAAAAGAAGGTTGCGTGTCAAATTAGAGCTTATGGCATTGGCTTATTGCTTAATGGGCTTATTGGCCCAATAAGCATAAGCTGTTTGTTCATTAAGCTGTGATAAGCTCGTTTTCAGCTTTTGGGCCTTCAGAGTTTTGTGTTTAGAATTGAATTTTGAGACAGATAGTGCTTTTCCAAGTCATTTGGGCTTATTTTAACTTTTTGGGCTAAAAAGCCCATTTAGGTTGACTGAATTTGCTTTTGGCCCATTTGAGGGCCCTATAGGGGTATTTTGGTAATTTCACTTTCATTTTCTGAATATTTAGGTTAAAACAAACTAGTTTGCAAGTTTTTAGAATTTTTTATAATTTTTGGGTATTTAATATTATTTTAATATTATTTTATTATTATTTTTCAAATTTCATATTTTTGTACTTTTTATATTTTTCTTAGCTTAAATACATTAAAATAGGATTTTTGCAACTCTTAGATTAATTTTATCATATTTAGATTAATTTTTATGATTATTTTAAGTTTTAATAGTTTTTAAATCATTTTAAATAGTTTTTATTAGTTTAAAAATTTATAAAAATAGTTTTTAATCTTTTTAGGTCATTTTAGAGGTTTACCAATTGAAAAATCTTTATTTGGGCTTTTTGATAATTAATTTGATTTTTAGGGCTTTAATTAGCATTTAAAAATTAATATTTAATTAATTAAAAGGTTTGAAAAAGTTTTGATCATTGGTAAACTCTTAGTTTATTTATTTTGATTTTTGGTAAATTTTTGGGAATTTTTAGAATTAATTTTTATTTTTGTACTTTTTACGGTTTTACGTTTAGTCATCGTAGTAATTATTTTCACGTCTTCGTCATTCTCTTTCTCATCCCCTTCTTTCAAATATTAATCTCAAATCCATTACGAATTATTCACACACATATACCTCCTTGGGAAACGAACTTGGAACTTCATTAGGGTCATTTGTACACGGTTTTCCCAAACCGTCGTATTTAATACTTTCCCTACTTTACGCTCTTTGTTTTCCTAAACAAGAGTTGTAATTTACTACAATCAGAGGTCGGTGTTACTGTCTCCTCGAATGATTAAAGTTTCGTTTCCCCATGGAATACGGACTAGTTTTTCATTGCAAACAATGACTGCGCGGTATCTCGCTAACCAGTCCATACCAATAATAACATCAAAACTACCAAGGTTTACGGGAATAAAGTCAATGTTGAACGGATGTTTGGAAAGATTTAAAGTACAACCTCTAATGATAGTGTCAGCATCTACAGTCTTACTGTCAGCTAATTCTACGGAGTAATGATGATCTAAAGTTGTAGGAACAACTTCTAGTACTTGGCTAAATTCAGTAGATATAAAACTTCGGTCTGCTCCAGTATCAAACAAAACAAATGCATAACGATTGTTTAGTAGGAACGTACCAGTAATGACATTTGAATCGGGGTTGGCTTTTGCATTGCCGACCACGTACACTCTTGACGAAGCTCCTCCACTTTTCTTGTTCTGGTTGGCTCGCTTAGGAAAACCTGGTCTCACGTGTCCTGGTGCTCCACACTCATAGCACACAACTCCCTTCTTGGGTCCATTGTTATTTCCTCCAGCAGCATTGTGGTTTCCCTGTTGTCCGTTCCCGTTCCCACAGGCATTATATCCGCCCCTGTTGTTGTAGTTCCCAGTATTCTGATTGGGTCGGGCCTGAGTGACAGCATTAACTCGACAGGTCTTAGCAAAATGACCCACTTGTCCACATCTGTAGCAGGTCTGGCATGGGCTATCAACAGTATGATGATAGTTGCACTTGGAGCACAAAGGTTTTGCGCCCACGTACGACTTAGTCCCTACAGTGGTAGCACTGTAAACTTGCCCAACATTTTGCTTTTTAGGATGCTGCTGGTGCTGACTACGAAAATATTCATCTGCCTTTCGCTTGTTGTCAGTTTGCCTCACGAATATGGTACGGACTCTTTTGTTGATCAATTCAGTAGCGAACTCGATGGCATTCTCGACAGTAGTATGTCGAGATGCGAGCACACTGTCATGAATGGCGTCTGGGAGTCCACCAACATACTTTTCAATCTTATCTTCCTCCCCCACAAACATTCTGGTACACATTAGGGTCAACTCTTGGAACCTTTGGTTGTATGCAGTGATGTCATTGTTCATGCATCTAAGATCCCATAATTCGATTTCAAGTTTCTTCATCTCTCCCCTTGGACAGTATTTCTCTGTCATTCTCTCCTTCAGTTCAGTCCAGTTGAGAGCGTAGGCAGCGTCGTGTCCAAGAGTAGCAACTATAGAGTTCCACCAGGTAAGAGCACTCTCAAGTAATGTGCAGGTGGAAAACTTAACTTTGTTCTCTTCTGCACAGTCGTTGATGCAGAACATAGTCTCTAACCTTTCAAACCACTGCATCAGTTCCACCACTCCTTCCTTGCCCTTGTAGTAGGAAGGCTTACATTTCAAGAAGTCGGGGTAAGAGCAACCCCTGGTGGTCTGATTATTCTGGCGGTTGTTGGAGTTTTGACTATCGTCCCTGTTTCTGTTGGCGGCCATCGCAGTTGCGATGCCTTGATCAATCATTTCCCTTAGTTGGGCAGCAGTGACGTTTTGGGTAGTGTCGACATTGTTGGGGTTCGTTCTAGTGATTACCATTTTTCTAGAATTATACACAAAAATGAAATCACTAGTTTAAGGTGTTAGCACAGTTTTATATAAATAAACGAAAAGAAATTCATGCATAGACTTCACAACAAATTGGATAACCTGTTTAAAAGTTCATAATAGAATACAATACAGGATATAACAAAAGCTAATGAGTACATGCCATATGTCTAGAATAGGAATACAGTACAAATTTCACAACCAATCCAAGACAGAGCACAGACCGCCTGTCTGGGATGGTGGTACACATAATATAAAGTACATCATCTACGAATCCCTAATCTAAATAGTATAGTACAATGATACAACTGAAAAAAAGAAAGTACAAATACATGAGGTCCTATATCATGATAGCCGGGATGCAACCCTAATAGCTTATCATGATGTACAAAAGATCTAGTACACCTAGTCTACACATGCCTAACAGACTCCTCAGAAACGGCTGGTGCTACTTGTGGTAATGAGACGGCTGGTGCCTGCATGGCATCCTGCATCAAAGTCATGGCCTCTCTGTTCTCATTAAGGAGTCAAAGTTCCTCCAAGAACTGGTCTCTGAGGGTCTACTGAACTCCCCGAAGATGAGTGGTCTCTGATGTCAATCCCTGATGACGGACGTCCTGGGGAAGATGGCAAGCGTCTGCTCCATGGACATGAGAGCGGTATGAGTCTCAGTCTGCTGACTCTACATTAGGTAGATCTGCTCACGGAGGAACTCATTCTCCTCCAGCAACCACTGGAGAGAATGGTAAGTGATGAACCATGCTCCACGGGCAGCGTGTGCCTCAGCACTAACAGTCCAGCATAGAAGGTCCTGAAGCGACTGCAGAGTAGTGCGTCCAAGTTGTCCATCGGCCAGCAGAGCATGAATCTCTGCAACATCCTGTGCCTGGCGTGCGGCCAGTGCAGTGATCTGTGCCTCGACAGGATCCACGCGCCTCGTACCCAACCCTCGCCGACCTCAAAAGTAGAGTCGACATGTGCCTCATACCTCCTCTTACGAGGCGGAAGAGACTCGGGTGCGTAGTCCCGTAGTGAGGAAACTGGTGGTATGGCAGCAGTCGGCTGAACCTCTTCCCCAACGGGGGAAATAGGTGAAACAGGTGGAGTAGAGATGAGTGCAGCAACGAGAGCGGTGTCACCCGAAGTGTGACTGTCGTCTGCGTCACTGGCAGATATCCATCCATGCAAGACGGATGTCGGTGATACGGCATCAGGTGTATCAGTAGGTGATGTCATAGTAATCTGAAAATAGTATTGTTTTAATTGACATAAGTATAAACTTACTTAAGTTAAAAGTTTTTGGGAATAATGATTAAATTATATAATAGTGCCATTCAACATGACGATGTTAATGGTTATGTTAATACTTATGAGATTAATTAACCGGATGTTAATAATCAATGCAAAGATAGCCACGTAAGAATGTATGCTCTACACTCTATATGCTTAACTATTCTAGTCCCGAAAATCCCAAAATATTTTTAAAAGCAGTTATAGTCCAGTTTATATATAAAATATATTTTTATATTTATTTAAATTTTATTCTTGTTCTCTATAACTATCGCTCTGATACCATTCTGTGACACCCCCAAATTGAGTCAAATGCAGCAGAAATAATATTTGGGTGTCACGTAGGTGGATCAACAGCAGATAGCGTATAGAGCAGCAGATAAAAGATTATCATTACATTTATTACATGGATAAAAGTGCAAATATTATTGAAATTGTCTTAAACATTTTTCAACAGTTTGAATTATTCCTTAGTTTATAAAACCCCAAATGAGCTCTATAAATGCAGCCTATCATGATGCTTGACTCCATGCACACCAATACCTGCTTCAGTTTCCTGAGAAAACATACTTGGAGAGTCAACATAAAGTTGGTGAATTCACAGGTTTAATAAAATAAGTTTGGACAATAAACATTCACTATAGTAGTAATGCACAAAGCACCAATACTAAAAAGTAATTACATTCCCATATTGCCTGAAACTGAGACTTGACAGTTAAGCCCTTAACAAATAAGGACCCTTCGCCTTATAAAAAGGCACCCAAAAATAATAAGTGCTGACATGTGAAACATTTTTTGTCCTGGCCTAGGCACAGTGAGCATGACTCACCCAGATGGGGATGGTCAACCCCAAATAGATCTATTTATAACATTCAGGTAATTCAATAATTCTAACAGTTTCAGATGCACGGGTCATGCGGGTTCATCTACAATAGGAAAATGTAATCAAAGGTTTCACAGTTCAATTTATGTCCATAAAATAAAATATGTTGCATGTTTTCTACCCCATAAAAAGGTTTAAAAGTTTGTCAATATATAAAGTGGGGCCATGAACTCACCTCAGTAGTACAGCAAATAGTCACAAGAAAATCTGATATGACGCTCACGATACAGTCAACGACCTAAATAATTATAAGGTCTCAGTAAATGCATAACATAATGCATGAAAGTTTCAGAACAAGTCTGTGCATGCTTATACTGGTTTAAAACATTTTATTACGATATCTGTACTTTAGTTCATCGTTGTACAAGTTATAGTAGTATTTATTTTAAGTATAAAATAAATAATGTTATTGAATAAATTAATCTGTTTCATTAATATTCTTGTACTTGTATTGTTTATAAAATAATTTAAATATTTATAAAAGGAAGTTTTGTATATATTTAAAGTGAAAAGGAAATAAATATAATAAATATATTTATTTTTATAAGTTAATCATTTTTTATTTTATATAATGTGTATAAATAACGTTCGTAAAAATGTATAATATTTTAATTAAATTTCACGTCCTCATAGAGTGTATGATTATTAAATTATATGTTTGGAAAAATAACGAATGTTATGTTTATTTAAGTTTTGCGTTTTAATATCGGGTATAAATATATAGTAAATTTGGGGTTTGTTACTACTTTGTATAAATTACATTTTAGTCCCTCTATTTATTAATTACCCGCGGTTATTTACCTTTATACCCCTAGGGTTTCTAAATGTTTCTAGTAATTACGATATTAGTCCCTCCCTAGTTACACGTGTAACTAGGGTTTGTAAAAGTTTCATAAAATGTCAATTTTTGTCCTCCTAATGTTCGGCTTATTTTAGGTATAAAACAAGTTTCATAAATGCCCCCTAGGGCTCCATTTAACTTTCGGCTTATGCCAAAACAGCCCCTAGGGTTGTCTAGGGTTTATTTAAGTTTACAAGGTTGGCAAAATAGGTCCCTAGGGTTACTATCTAGTTTCGGAAAAAGGCAAAGGGGTCCCTAGGTTCTTACTAAGTTACACAAACCACCCTAACATTGTCATAATTCCCATTAAGTCCTTGTGTTAAGTTTGGAGTTTCGGATAGTGTTAAAACACTACCCTCAACTCTCGGCTATTTACAAAATCAACCCTTAAGTTTATATTTTGATAACATGAGTTTCTATACTCGTCCAATTAGATCCCTAAACTTAATAAAATTACAATATTAACCCGAAAGTATTATATTCACCATTTTTAATCCAAAACATTATGGATTTACCATTTTAACCCAAAACTTCATAGATCTATCATTTTAGTCCAAAATATTTATAGATCTATATCTTGAACCCGAAACATTATAAAATCATAGTTTTGACACCAAAAGTTTTATAAAAACATTATTTAGTAAAAATGAAGTTTATTTAGGCAAGCTTATTATAGTGGGCTTAAAAGCTTAACTCCTATAAGGCAAATAGTGAGATTATTAATCTAAGGCAACTAGTAATATAGATCTAGTGTTTCGAGGCTTGTTTGAGCAATACAAAGTTAACCAATATTAAACCATAGTAGTAAAACCCCACGTCCAATATATGTATGGTTAGGTTTTTCATTGTTTTTCTAGTTTAATAAGTTCATAAGGTTATGCTCATTATGGTTATCAAGATTTTATATTACATTAACACATAAACTCATTTTATCCGTGACCCATTTAGGTCTAGGGTTTCATGGTTTTGTTTTAAGATTAAGTTTTTACTAGTGATAAGCATAGACATGTTTATGTGTATGAAAATGAATATAGAGAAAGATAGGTTTTAGGTTACTTACTTGTTTAGGTAGATCTAGGGATGAACAAGAGAATGAGTAGGGATGAGATCTTGGTTTCAACAATGTGATACTTGTAACCAAAAATGTAGTTGTGGCCTTCAATGGTGTAGCTAGGGCTCCTTTTCTTATTTTGAAGATCAAGATATTTGTAGAAGTGACAATGATTGGCATTCAAGATGGAAGAGACATAGTTTAGGGTTAATAAATGAGGAAGCAAGTGAAATTGGAAGTATTTTGGTGAGGGAAATAATATAAGCTGTGAGGTTGGGAGAGTGAGGTGAGGAGCATCAAGTGTTTTATGTTTGTGTGATTTGAAAAGGGAAGTGTGATGTTCGGATATACTAAGGATTTTGCAAGATTTGGAGTATCTAACAAGTGTACTAAGGATCTTAGGAAGTATCCATTTTGGATATTGCAAGATATGCATGTTATGTATCCACAAATAGCAAAACACATGCCCTTTCTTTTCTTCCCATTGTTGCCGTGTGTATGTAAGGCAAGGGGGACAAGTTATGACCTCAATAGTGATTGGTGTATAGGATGCATTGAGGGTTTGACTTAAAGTCCTCATGATTAGTTTCCTAGTTACAAGTTAAGTAACTATTTATTTTTGGTGTATGCATGCCTATACACATCATCAATATGCATGGTGGGAGAGTTTTGATAATTTTTATCAAGTGTTGAATAAAAATAATGGTCCTTGTATGATATTGTATGCATTTGTTAAGTTTATAGGTATTTTAGTTAAACCTTTAGGTAATTTAGTGAAAGTATATAATGAATACATCATTATAAATATTTTACTTGAATAAAGTAAATAAATGAAAATGTAAAATAATGCACATTGTTTTAAAGTGTTAGGTGTTTATTCTTATTATGAAATATATGTAAATATATACATATAAAAATAAGTCCAAGTACTTAATAATTTAATTAAGTAAAGTTACAGTTTATCTCAAAATGTGTACTGAGGTGATGAGTCCTTGTTCATTCAGGTGGCCGTTCAGTTGCCAGAGTAGTCGATAATGACTAAGGGTTCATATAAATGTAAAAATATATATGAAAGATAGTATGACAAAGGTATATGATTAATAATAAGTCATATAAAAGTGGAATTATATAGATTCCAAAAATAAAGAGTACAACAGTTGACCAAGTCAATAAGGTAAAATCAGAGGTTTTACATCCAAGTTTACCAATCCCCCCGTAGTATTTTCATAAATTAGTCCAAATATGTGCTCGAGATTCTAACGAAATTTGGAATGGAAAATTGTGATCCTATTGGTACTCCAATGGACACTAAACACAAGCTTGATTTGGATAAGAAAGGGACATTTGTAGATGCGATAAAATACCGAAGTATGATCGGGTCCCTTATGTACTTAACCTCAAGCAGACCGGACATTGTGCATGCTACTTGTTTATGTGCTCGGTATCAGGCTAAGACAACCGAGAAGCACCTCAAGGAGGTTAAAAGGATCTTTCTTTATCTCCAAGGAACCATCCACATGGGTATCTCGTATACGAAGGATTATGGTTTTACTCTAACTGGTTTTTCAGATGCCGACCATGCGGGGTGTCATGATACATTCAAGAGCACTTTCGGTGAAGCATAATTCTTAGGCGAAAAGCTAGTCAGCTGGTCCTCAAGAAAACAAGATTGCACGGCATTGTCCACCGCGAAAGTAGAATATGTGTCTCTATCCGTGTGTAGTGCTCAAGTCCTTTGGATGAGAACACAACTCACGGATTATGGCTTTCACTTTAATAAAGTTCCTATTTATTATGATTCACAATTATCCATAGCCATATCATGCAACCCGGTCCAACACTCCAAGACCAAGCACATTGCTGTCTGATTCCATTTCATAAAGGAACATGTGGAAAGAGGAACGATCGAACTATATTTTGTCAAGACGGACTACCAACTTGCCGACATCTTCACCAAAGCTCAATCTCAAGACATATTTGAATTCTTGGTTCGTCGACTTGGTATGCGTAGTTTTACTCCAGATGAACTTGAACGTCTTGCACATTCGCAGTAATCTTGTACATATCTATCAGAAAATCAAAATACAAAAATATAAAACCTATAAAAACAAAATAAATGAGAAAATCTTTCAAAAATACCGAAAATATTCTTCTCCGACATGTCTCTCAGCATCGATAATATGGACGTACTTAGAAATGTCGCTCATTAACGACACGGGTACGTACATAAAGTTCGAACGAGAGTTCAAATGTTTTCAAAATATATATTTTCTAGTTTCTTCTCATAATGGCTTATAGTCACATGTTAGACTATAACCCGGTCCCCTAATAAAGGAAAGTCTATGACTTATCCTCAACAACGGGAAATTAATTTTTCTCGGTCATGGGCTTATAGTAAACTGTTAATCACATTCAATCCATAACACAAGATTAGAAGAGATATTTAGAGAGAGAAAGAGAAGAAAAGTAGAGAGAGAAACAAGAGAGAATTTGGAAGGTTTATGTTTACTAGAGAGAGAAAGTAAAATGAACCAACACCCTCTTCCACACATGGAAGAGGGTATATATACCCTTGGCATATGGGCCGTGGGTTTAGTATCCTTGGGCCGGGCTTGGCTTTGTTTTGGGCTTACGCCCCTAACTTATACAATATTAGCTTAAAGTCCAAGCCCGGTTTTCCCGACTAACCTATTACAATACAAGACCATTAACGACTAAGATGACCTATTACATTCTTGTTCGACTATATAAAATATAGGGCTAACAATCTCCCCCAATGTATCGGTCATCTTAAAAAGCTTAAAAAGCATAAGATGGTTGAGTGAATACATTCTTGTAGAAGAGATCTTCCTGCTTTGGTCTTGTATCTTGGTCTTGATCTTGTTTGTAACAACTTTGTTCCTTCATGCTTTCGTGATCTTTATCTTGAGCCTTTGTCATTTGACTTTGAGTGCTTGAGATCTTCATTTGTACTCCTTGTGACTAAGATGACCTATTACATTCTTACATTCTTAGATATCTTGATTATTTCCATATTGTGCTCTTGTGACTTCTGAATCGACATTGGTTACACAGCTACGCCACCTTCTTGATATGCAGTAACATATACAGACACGGATGAAATGGCTTTGAACATTTCACCCTAACTCGGTAGCGTTTTACCTCCGGTCGGTGAAGATCGTTAAACGGTATTAAATACCGTACCTGTGATCAGGTAGATTCGATTAAGAACCTCATTGACAGGGTTTCCCGGCAGTAGTATCCAGTTCTCTTTACTCGACCGTCTCAAAGCAGACTGCGAACGTAAAGAGTGAATCATAAGGATAAATTATCCGTCTGATTAGAGTCGTCAATTCAGATTTCCTAGAACAAGTTTGATTCTAAAAGAATCACACCATTGTTGCTTTCCAGTTTGTCACAAGCTTGATTCATAGAGAATCTTGCGAGTTACCTACCGCAGTGCTGTTTGATGTTGACAATGGAAGGATTTCCATTCGTCACTGTGAACACTAATGAGTGTCACTCTGAATGTTCTGGCAAGATCACATGGATTTTGCGAAGAAACCTAAAATCAAGTTTGAATCAATGAAGAATCCAAACTTAGTTGCTTTCCAGTTCTCACAAGTTTGATTCGTGTAGAATCGCACAAGTTACCTACCATGAGCTTGTTTGATGCTGGCTCAAGCAGGATTTCCATCTTCATTGTGAATCGTATCACTCAGATGTTCTGGCAATATCACAAGGATAATGCGTAGGACTCGATTGTGTCCTAATGAGATGATAAATTGATCTCGTTTGGCTCTATACTCAATAAGTGCATCTTGGTAATCGGAGGCTGGAGCAGACTACCACCTTTTCAATATTAACTGACTCGGAGTGAGAAAGTCAATAGATACGTGTTGATCTCTGTGACCATGAGACAAGTTTCTTTTGAGAGAAACTCGAATGACTGGGGAAGGGTTGTGCATCGCATCACTGGGTCCATGACACTTGTCTTCAAAAGATGTGTTAGCCCGGTTTCTACCTAAGTTGCACAGAATATTCAACTCCTTCAATGCTTACCAATACGTCATCACTAGCACCTTGTTGTGATTGTTCCAGTGCTAACTTAAGTAATTGGTCCGCATTCAGCTTCATTCAACTTCATCTTTCCTAAGGACAACTATCGCTAGCTATGGAATGTCCTTGGATAGACCCCTCCGGTTCTGGTTAGATCATAGGACTTAGTTTCCTATCCTAAACCACCTTTTGACTCCATCGTTCCGTCATGGATAGTAGGTTGTTTTGGGTATAGATCGTAACCATAAACCATTAAAAACCATTCAAAGTGTTTGATAAAAATCAAAACGTTTAACACTTGAAAGTTTTACATTTCCGAAAAGCTCCCCCTACACACATGCATCGATATACGAAATGGTTTAGCATGTGAAGGAAAGAGTTGCACTTGAGTCTTTAAGATCACATGTTGCGATATATTACATTTTAATCACATTTTCTCCCCTATCTCTAATATAAAAATATAATATTAGAGATACCAATTGATTAAAATATGAAAATTTTTGAAAAATCAACGGGAGAGAAACATGTGTGCATGCATGAATCATGGAACATTTTCAGTCGGGTCGCTCCCCCTCAACAATATATGTGTGTCTTGAGACAAAATTTGACAAAATTTTAGAAAAACGACACCATAAAATATGTTGAGGTACGGAGTTGAGATGCCTTTACCGATAATATATGACAGTTTTAATATCATTTTCGGAATGTGTTGGATACATAAAATATGACAATTTTAGAGATGTACCCAACAACATTAAAAAGGCTTGATTTTAAAACGCTCCCCCTCAAAAATTGATCAAAATAACATATGACAATTTTGAGATATGAAAACCACATATGAGGAAGGGAGTGTTGAACACACAATTTTGAAAGATTTAGAAAAATCTTTTGAGAAATTCTTGAAAGATTGTGTTCAACGGTTATAAAATAAATTCCGATTTACATGAGCTCAAAACTTTGAATGTTATGTGACTAGCTAATAACCGAGAAAAATTAATTTCCTGTTGTGAAGGATAAGTTATCATCCGTGATAAACTTTCCTTAAGTGGAAGTACGAGTTCTAAGTTTACATTTACTTAGAAGTCGTTTTTCATGAACTTAAAAAATTTGAATGTTTTTATGAAAAGCTCATGACCGAGAAATATGATTTTCTCGTTAAGAAGGATAAGTTATCGTCCGAGATAAACTTTCGTTAGTTGAGGTCCGATTCCTAAGCTGTGATGCGCTTAGAAGTCATGATGAGAGAATATTAAGCAGCTTCATTTGCCAAAACCTCCAAGTCTTCTGGAGTCATATACTTCATACCAAGACGGCCAACGAGATACGCAAACCTATCTTTTGAGAGAGCTTTTGTAAACAAGTCTGCCGGCTGGTACTCAATTCTGACAAAGTATAATTCCACAATGCCGCGTTCCACTTGTTCCTTGATGAAGTGATATCTGACATCGATGTGCTTGGTGCGGGAGTGCTGAACCGGATTGCAAGATATGGCTATGGCCGACTTTGAGTCACAATACATAGGTATTTTATCAAAGTGGAAGCCATAATCCGTGAGTTGAGTTCTCATCCAGAGGACTTGAGCATAGCACGCGGATAGAGCCACATATTGTTAGCCTTAAAATGTGTGTGACTAACGGAATTACATTAGTTTCATAGCCGGAACTTGCAGGGACTAATATTGTCATATGTAATAGTCCAATCCCGTGTTATATAAACCCCTCCATACTTCCATAGAGGGGTGAGGC
Organism: Glebionis coronaria; assembly: GCA_025667525.1. Lineage (NCBI taxonomy): Eukaryota > Viridiplantae > Streptophyta > Magnoliopsida > Asterales > Asteraceae > Glebionis > Glebionis coronaria. The sequence continues at coordinate 187,239,540 of CM046879.1, read as the reverse complement.
TTATTATTTCTTTCTTTTCCTTTCTCTCACTAGAAATAAACTCTTTGTTTCTAGTATCTCTTGTTTCTCTCTCTACCATGGCTAAACAACACTTCTATCCTCCCCGACCTCCGGATCTTTTACCCGTGTTATTAGTGAATCCAACTTAACAATTGGCATCAGAGCTAACCGGTGGTGTTTCGTGTTTTTGATTCGTGGTTATGTTCGTGTTTATGTTCGAGTTTGTGTTTGATTCGATCAAGGTTTGAATTTTATATCATTATCCAAATCTGTCCATTTTTTTGGGTCATATCTCGATTACTGGTCATTCTTTATCATTTTTTAGTTTTCCTTGTCAGTGTTTTCATCACGATCACAATTTTTTATCACTTTATTGGTAAAAGGACAAGGATCATATCAGATCCACTTATATCGGGTAAAAGACAAAAAAAAAATTGTACTTTGCGACACAAAAATCCTCCCAGATTGCGACAGATGGAGATTCTGATGGTTTACTTCGATGGAGTGATTTGTACTTTGCGATGGCTTCACTTTGCGATGGGGTTTTTTTAAAACATTCTGATGGGTTGGGCTGTACCTATTGCGATGGGACTCATTCCGATGGGTCACATTGCGATGGGTGGTTTGACTCATCGGAATGGTGTATGAGGCGTCATGCTGTTGGATTTTTTAAAACATTGCGATGGATGTTTGGTCTTTTGCGATGAATAGTAATGGAAAAATATATTGCGATAGACAGACTCAAAACATTGCGATGACATTGCCAGACTACATACCGAGACCAACACTTCACATTATCTACCTCACCTAATCCCATCTCATCTGACTCGAAAAAAAAAAACTAAAAAACTAAATAAATGACATCTACAACATCAACCAACATCTAAACTAAACTCATCTCTCAAACAATAGACACGAATTAAATCATCAATATCATGATCTCAGATTCGTTCATCTTCGTTCAAATCTTCTAAAGATTTAAGAGTGAACTTATACATCATAGATCTATCGAAATCGATTCCTTTTTTCTTTACAAAACAAACATAAAGACCAATAACATTCATGTTATAATCCTTTTCTGCTTCGATTTGATAGACATATAAGACAACCATAACATGCACACCTACCCGAGACCATCAAAGATCTTGAAGCCAATATCTCCCTTCTTCGATTTATTGATTCAGATTGACAGGCTCTTGTGACTCGTGTGATTTATACATGATATGGATTCATGGAATTCTTATGTTATAAAGTGGGATTCACTGATGATTTTGGACTAGGGAGTTGAGATTAGGATGGAGATTGATGGACGTTTTTGGTTTGAGAGAGTCAACTGATAGATGGAGGCGGTGATAATGTTTAGGATTATGTGTGACCTATCTTTAGGTTTGTGGCTTTTATATATCCTAATTTCATTGTTGGGTTTAACTATTGGCCGGGTCTAAGAAGCATTATACATTTTTTTATTTTTTGGTCGAAAAGCTTCACATGGCTTTCGTAAGATTGATTATAGTAATAAGTTTGTGAAATGTATTTGGGCTTCATTTTTAAAATTCAATGGTCTGGATTGATTTGTATGGGTGAAGTGCATGAAGGACTGGGCCGACTAACATACATAAGTGTAATTTGGCCTCGGTGAATTGTTATATCATTGGCATTGGGCCGAGTGAAATATGCCGGATAAGGGGTACGTGGACCCATTTCGATAAGTGAAAACCCTCATTTTGAACCCTCATTTTTCAGAAATTTGTGCGACTAACGGAATTACATTAGTTAGCCTTAAAATGTGTGCGACTAACGGAATTACATTAGTTTCATAGTCGGGACTTGCAGGGACTAATATTGTCATAAGTAATAGTCCAATCCCGTTCTATATAAACCCCTCCATACTTCCATGGAGGGGTGAGTCTTATTATTTCTTTTTTTTCCTTTCTCTCACTAGAAATAAACTCTTTGCTTCTAGTATCTCTTGTTTCTCTCTCTACCATGGCTAAACAACACTTCTATCCTCCCCGACCTCCGGATCTTTTACCCGTGTTATTAGTGAATCCAACTTAACAAAAACATTCAAAGTTTTAAGCTCAAGAACTCAAGGAAAATGTTCATTTATGTACATATTACCTCAACAACAGTAAATTCAGTTTTCTCGGGTTTGAGCACAATTTTACAAGGTATTTCAAAACTGTGTGCTCGTATACTCCCCTATTTTAATTAGAATTTCTTTTAGAGGGGGAGTACAAACTTTCATGCAACATTATTCTCTCCATGTTTCATCACTAGTTTCACAAAAATTTCAATCACATGCAATTTTTGAGGGGGAGAATAGTGATTAAAATGTGTTCAAAATATGTCATCTTGGATAAGATCTTTGATATAAGTGCTTTCTCTTCCTAATATGTGCAAAAAACTTTCATTTTATGATGCACATACGTAGGGGGAGCGTTTTGGTGATATAGAAAACTTTCAAGGTGTAAACATTGATTTCATAAACACCTTGATTGCATTTTCAATTGGTTTTTCTGGTTACGATATCTATACCCTTCAACACATTAATTCACGATGGTATTGGTGTTAAAAGGCGGTTAGGTACTCGTCCTATGATCCAACCAAAACCGGAGGGATCTTCCCAGGGATAATCCATTAGAACTTAGAAGTCCTTAGGAAAGATGGAGCAGTTGAGTGTATCGCAATAATGCTGACTAATGACTTAAGTTAGCACGGGAACCACTACAAAAAATGAGGCTAATGCAACATTTTATAAGCTAACACTTTTAAAAATGTTACATTTAAAAAAAATTAAACCTAAAGCAACATTTTTAAATAAGTGTTGCAATTTTCAAATCTAATGCAACTTTTTTACAAAAGTGTTGCAACCTTTTGATAGGTGTGTAAACACCCATCCTTTTTACCACTTATTTACAATAATAATCGAGCCAAAACGTGTATTTTATGTCATTTATGTCGGAATTATGCGTGGTTTGTGTTTCTGTTGTGATTTAGGACGAAAAGGTGAAAAGTGGTGAAAACACGGGCATTCACGGGCTTTTATAAAAAAAAAAGACGAAAGACAAAGTCAAGAAGTCAAGAGTGAAAATAGAACGGAAGTCCAAGACCAATTCTGAAGATTTATCGAAGAAAAAGTCAAAAGACGGAAGTTTACTAAAAGCCGAAGAACTCAAGTCTAATTTATTGAAGAATTACAAGACGAGTTCAAAGAAATCCCGACACAAAGTCATTAAAGTCCAAGATTAACAAAAGATTAAGAAGACAAGGACTTAAGTGTGCAATTAAGGAAAGAAGAAAGAGGGGAGGAAGCTTCCTAAGCACTCCCTAATCCTCCCCTATAAATAGTCATTAGGATTTACATTTCATTCTTGTTGGCTAAGTGTGACAATTAGTCTTCCACCTTTTAATTCCTTGCAAATTTACTTTTCATGTTATTTTAAATACTTGTCTTGTACTTTAATTCCCTTTAATTCCAAGTAAGTGTTCTTAATTTTGTTGCTTTAATATTTATTTATATTTGATCAAGTTTACTTTTATCATTCTCCTTATACTTTTCTTCTTTTCGGTTTATTTAAATTCGGATTAAGCAAGATATTGCTTAATCTCTTTGCTTATTTTACTAAAAAGTTTACCTTTTCACTTTTATATAAGTTTTTGTATGAGATGAGCTATAAGTTTGACAATCTTATTGGCTTGTTTTGTACTTAGCTTATTTGCTTTTCTTAGTTTTCTAAAAAGTTCACCTTTTTAAAGATTATTTGATAAAGTTTACTTATTTTGAGTTTTTAAAGTTGTTATATTTAAGCTTATTTGGTTTTGCTTGTTCTTGTTTTAATTAATTTTGTTATTTGCTTATAGTTAAAAGTGCTTCTTTGGTATTTGCTTATTTGTCTTAGTGCTTATTCCATTTGCTTATTCTGTTTTTCTTATTTCCATCGTAACTGCTCTTTACCCCAGTACGATCCAACAACTGCGATCGTATAAACCCTTAGGGTTTCTACTTGCGATCCATTGTTGCGATCAAGGACCAGGATCATACTACGATCACACTCCATAATCCACACCACGATCCCTTGTTGCGATCGTGGGTAAGATCATAGAGTGCGACCCGTGGTTGCGATCGCTTGGTCACGATCACCCACTGCGATCCACTTTGTTGCGATCGTGGTGGAGTAAGATCCATAGAGTACGATCCCTTTTTGTTTCCATCGCATTGAGTGCGATCGTCGGCTACGATCACCAAGTGCGATCTAGACTACGATCGTGGGTACGATCAGGGTGCGATCCAACCACTTCATTGGTTGCGATCGTAGTGTGAATCGGACTCGAGTTGGTATTTTGTTTTTCCTGTTTTTATTTGTTTTTATTTTAAATTTTGATTTCCCGCCTTTTTACTTGATTTATTTTTAAGTTTTCAAATTATATTACATTGTCAAGTTTAATTTTCGTCACGCTTTTATGTAAGTCATTTAATTAATTTGATTTTAAAAGTTTTAATATTGCACAATTTAAGTTTTAACTAGTTTAGATTTAATTAACCGTCATTTACTTTTAAAGTCTTGCAATTTAAATATACTACAACGACAAATCTATTGTTTCACCAAAGACAACTGAGTCGCATAGTTAACCAGGATCAATTCGATTAGACCACATCAACGAACAATTTTCCTAACTAAATCCTTGTATCAAGTGGCGCCGCTGCCGGCTCTTTTCGTAAAGATTAACGGTTTTCTGTGAGAGACGCGTTGCTTTTTGGGATCCGTTCACTTGTGAGCGTTATTTTCTTGCATAAAAATTTCAAAAATCCATAAAAATTAAAAATTTTCAAAAATCCAAAAAGATTTTATTTTCTTTATAGTGTATATATATTCTCTTTGTGTTTGGTATTGTTTTCTTTTGCTTTCGCAGGTGTATGCATACTAGATCTTCTACTTATCAAGAGCCCGAGACTCGAGAAGATTTAGCTATGGCAGGTGTGAACAACAACAATAATCCACCGCACCTCAATAATAACAACAAAAATGTTATTCCACAGCCCGATCTTCGGACAATGGAGGAGCTTTGTCAACCTACCATGTTTGGACGAGGAGGACCGATTGTGCCGATGCAAATCACGGCTCTGGAGTTTTCGTTGAAGCATCACATGATCCAGCAAGTGCAAACAAACCCTCGACAAATTCATTACAATCACTCAAAGCATGAAGTTGCCCGGTGCCACAATGGATGTTCTACGCCTTCAACTCTTTCCACATACTTTATCACACCACGCCGAGAAATGGTTTGATCGTCTTCCAAAGAATTCAATTCATACTTGGGATGACATGACTCAACGCTTTTTGTCGCGCTACTTTCCACCATCCATGGTCACGAGCCTTCGCAAACAAATCAGCGGTTTCATGCAAGAACCCGATGAATCTCTCTTTGATGCTTGGGAAAGATATAATGTTTTGATCGATCGTTGTCCAAACCACAACATTCTCCCTGTGACCTTACTTGATACTTTCTACAACGGTTTGACTTTTCGTGATCGTGATACGATTAATGCAGCCGCCGGTGGCACATTTATGAAAAGAAGACCCGAGGAGTGTAGAGAGCTTATTGAAAACATGACTACTCACCACAAAAACTGGGATTCCTCCGCTTCTTCAAGGAACAACCCGAGAGTCAATGTTTTTTCTACTTCAACAAACCCCGACATGACCGAATTCACCCGCATGATGACTGAAATGAACAAAAATATCTTGCTTCTCGCTACAAACCAACAACAACAAGTTAAAGCGGTAGCACCTTCTTGTGAAACATGCGGCGGTCCTCACTCATACACTGATTGTCCTTCTACTCAAAGAAATCCGGAAAACGTGTATGCAGCTTATGGTAATTATTCATCGGAAAATTACCAAGCCCGACCTCAAGGGGATCGAAATTTGCTGAGTTACCGATAAAACAACTACCTTTCATCCGGTTTTTCTCCTCAAAACCAAAACCTCAACAACAATTACAATAGAAGCAACCAAATCCCACCTAGAGCTTCTAATCCTTATCACCCACCCGCTCAACAAACCCCACCCATTAATCCGGATGTTGAAGCCTTAATGAGAACCCAAGGTGAGCAAATCAAGAATCTGCAAAGCCAAATTATCAATTTGAAAGGGGATATCACCAAGCAAGGAAATGACATACGATCCGAGCTTCGAGATAATATCCAATCCTCCTTCAGCAATCAAACGAATGATTTGAAGAATATGCTTGCTAGTTTCTTGCCCACAACTCAACCTTCTACTTCGAGTTCTCTACCTTCAAACACTGTCACCAATCCGAGAGAGAATGTGAGTGCTGTAACTACCCATAGTGGAGTTACCATAGTAGGACCACCTATTCCGCCCCCATCATCTACACCTCCTCCACCACCATTTATCCCTACTCCTCCTACACCTAGTATTAGTACACCATTACCGTCTCCGCCTCGTCATGACGATGTACCCAAGAAGAATCCTTCAACATCTCAACCTTCACCAACCCCACCTTCACCTTCTACTCCTCCACCACCCAACCCAACATTCCTTACCCTTCTCGACTCAACAAGGCTAGAATTTTGACTAAGAATGACATTCAAGTCTCTAACTTTTTGGAAAAGGTTGCTGGCATGAAGATCACCTTTACCCTTGTTGAAGCTCTTGCACAAATGCCACAATTTGTCAAGATGTTTAAGGAATTTCTTATTAAGAAGGAGAAGATGGCCGAGTTTGTTAATACTCGATTAAATGAAAATTGTTCTGCCGTCCTTCTTAAAGAACTTCCGGAGAAACTTGGAGATCCCGGTCGTTTTGTGCTTCCTTGTACTTTTAACCAAACCGACAAATTTACTGCATTAGCCGATCTCGGGGCAAGTATTAATTTGATGCCTTTAAGTATTTGGAAAAAGTTATCATTGCCCGACCTTACACCCACTGATGTTTTGTTTTTGCTCAGTTAAATTGTTAAAGTTCTTTGATGTGTGTCTAATCGAATTGATCTAGGTTCTCTATGTGACTCTAATGTTCTTTGGTGGAACAAGTAATTGTGTCGTTGTAGTAAATAAAAGTTGCAAAACAATTAATGTAAAAGGCAGGTAATTTAAATCTAAATCTAATTTAAAATAAAAGCAAGTATTTAAAATGTGACTGAAATTAAAAGGCACTAATGTAAATAACGTAAACTTAAATCTACCTAAGGCAAACTTAAAACGCAACTAAGACTTAAACTAAAGCGAGGCTAAAATAAAGCTAAGGCAAATAAACTTAAAGTTCAAGTAAGGAAAAAGGCGGGAAAAATAAAGCTTGAAAATTAAAAATTAAAAACAAATACTAAAAAGAACCTGAAAGAAATCCTTGATTCGGAAGTTTTGGTTCGGAAGGTGTTGATTCAGAACTCTTCCAAATGAATTGCTTGATTCGGAAGTTCTTGAGTTCCGAATGAACCCTCTTGATCCGGAAGTTCTCGAGTTCCGAATGAAACCTTCTTGATCCGGAACTTTTCGTTCGGAAGTCTTGACTCGGAAGATTCGTTCGGAACTTTTAAAGTTCCGAATGAAACCTTCTTGATCCAGAAGTTCTCGTTCGGAAGTCTTGACTCGGAAGATTCGTTCGGAACTTCTAAAGTTCCGAATGAGATTGCTGATCCGGAACTTGTCCTTGGTCCGGAAGTTTTCGTCCGGAAGTTTTCCGGATGAAGCTTGACTCGGAACTTTTAAAGTTCCGAATGAAAGCCTTTCTTCTCTTGTCTCGAAACTTTACCTAGAAAGATCAGATACAGCAACAAACACCCCCGAAGAACAAGGGATCACAGTAACACGAATCTAACCACAAATTAATCAAAATCAAACACAAAATTTAACCAAACTAATAACAAAACAACAATTAATCATAAACAAACAATCTATATCAATAAAACTAACAAATTTAACCACAATAATCAAAAACCCACTTGATCAAAATAAGAACATGAACATGAACACAAACATAAACATAAAAATCAAAGATTAAGAAAGGTAGATAGGAGATTAACAAGATAAAATAAAGATTGACAAGAATTAAAATGGAAACTTACTTGAAATTAAAGGAATTTAAGGTGCAAGACAAGGTATTTAAATTTGACAAGTATTTAAATTGACATGAATTTAAAGGTGCAAGGTAAATAAATGGTGGAAGACTAATTGTCACACTTAGCTAACAAAGAAATAATTAACTAGCCTAAACTATATATAGGGGAGGATTAGGAAGCTTCCTCCCCTCTTTCCTTTTCTCTTAATTACAAGATTAAGTCCTTCCTTCTTTAATCTTCATTAATTGCACCATTAGTCCTTTATTCTTTTAATCTTCCTTAAACTTGGACTCTAATGACTTGTGGCTCGGGATTTCTTTTGAACTCGACTTTTAATTCTTCAATAAAATAGACTTGAGTTCATCGGCTTTTAGTAAACGTCCGTCTTTTGACTTTTTCTTCGATAAATCTTCAGAATTGGTCTTGGACTTCCGTTCCTTTTGCACTCTTGACTTCTTGACTTCGTCTTTCATCTTTTTCTTCAATAAAAGCCCGTGAATGCCGTGTTTTCTCCACTTTTCACCTTTTCCCCCTAAATCACAACAAAAACACAAACCACGCATAATTCCGACATAAAAGACATAAAATACATGTTTTGGCTCGGTTATTATTGTAATTAAGTGGTAGAAAGGATGGGTGTTTACACACCTATCAAATCCCCTACACTAGACCATTGTAATGTCCTCATGTAATGCATTAGTTAAAAAGCACGTTTACACTTTTCATCATAATTAATCCACATTGGCCTTTATTGACGAGATATAAAATTATAAACATACAAAGTAAAGAAATCAAAATCATACCTTTGGTTTTGGAAATGTTATGAATAATCATCATCCTCAAGTTTTCACTTTCTCCAAACCAAGCTTAAAAACGAGATCATTGTTATTATAAGTTAGCAAACTATCACGAACTCATGTGGGCCAATTACTCACTTAGACTCCCTTATTCCTAGGTGTGTCTCTTATATTTTATTGTTGTCTTGAATGATCACGAGGATGCATTGTTGACTTATTCCGATAGTTATTTAGTCCGAAAATAAAGTGAACGATTTAATCAATAGTTAGCTAAAGGACAAAATCTTTTAAAACTGCTTCTCGGGACCTCATAAAGTTCATATCTTGGCATAACTCGCTTCGCGATTTGAGACCTTTCTCGGACCGATATTTGGCAGCGACTTCATACTTCAAACCTTGAGAGACGCTCATGAAATAATGGTCTTCTCTTCACAATAGGAATTTCTTCACTTGAAGTTTTGAGAGATTCATACTTGGACCACGACTTCTTCATTTTTCTCCAATCTTTATTTTGGACTTTGATATACAACGATCCGCCTCCTTTTATGACTTGGATCTATTTATCCTCATACCTTGTTAGGGTCTTTTCGGATACACTTCTCCATGACTTTTGGGAGTTTTTGCTATTCGTCGTGTGTCTCGATCCTTCATATTGATTTTCGATAAATGATTCTTCACATCACTTTGGATCTTTAGCAACAAAATCTAGCCCTCATGCCTTGTTAGGGCCTTTTCGGACTCGCCAATCTTTGCATCCCGCTTCAATAAGTTATGCCTTGGCTATGAACTCTAATCCATACCGAGTAACTTTTAAACGATCTTGGGCTAGAAGCTAAGTAACTTTTCAAATCGTACAACCTTATTTATTGCAGATAAATTTATTAGGAAGCGATGGGAGAATAGGTTCATAATTAACTCACATAAATTCCCGAAAGAATACCAAACTTATAATTGGCGCTATCATCTCTCGTTCTCCACAGTTTAAAATCTCAAGTAATGAGACTCGTGGATGCTTAGCCTATTAAATCAAAGTTTTGGGTTTTCGAGTCGCCTATAGGATCTTGCAAATTCTTAGACTTTTTCAAGTTTAGAATTCGCATTTTAAAGTTCCCTTGATAAACGACTCTCTAGGATCAATTATAGGAACTTGTGAAAAGTTCTTGTTCTTAACCCGTGAGAGTTAAGACTTTCGCGTTTTACAGCTCCCTATATAAAAGCCTAGCAAAACTTGACTTAAACATGTTAAGGATACTAGCTAGAGTAACTTAGATAAGTAAACTCGGGTTGAGTCAAAAGATTCACAACGTTTGAAAATTAAAACCACTTTATTAAAGATTTATTCTAATAAGGAAAGAAAATAACTATAAAAAAGGAAAAACTAATAGGCCAAAATAGATCAAAAATTTTGAAAAATGTCAAAAAATTGATTTTCCGGTTAAAATGAGGACAAATACAAGGAAAAAGGCCACTTATCTTCGATAGAAGTCCCCCTACACTTAAGATAAACATTGTCCTCAATGTTTAAGCATGTGGGAGTAAATTCCCCTACACTTAGGACATTTTGCACTTTGTTTAAATCTCGCTAAGGAAGAGACAACTAAAGAGATTCCTATTTTAATATTGAGAAAATATAAAATAGTGAATCGAAAAGAGTTTAGGATAGCACCGGGAAGAAGTGGATACGGAATCACGGGTCGTCAAGAATCGTCAAGAGTGGATCATTGAAGCTCGAATCCCTGATTAAGAGAGTAGAGGAGAGGAAATAGCAAACCAACGGGTCTCCCCTACACTTAGGATAAAGAAAACTAAAAGATAGATGCATGGGTTGCCTCCCAAGAAGCGCTTGATTTTTGTTAACCGAGTCATGAGCCTGACTCGACCTTGATCATCATAGGAAGAAGCATTAAACATATCCACCAGGATCAAAGACATAGTTTTCGTCCATCAAATAACACAAGCTTAAGGCGAACAAGGCAAGCCAAAGAAGAATAGGCAAGGTTCCCTTAAGCAGCGATGGAGTACGGTGGAAGCAAGTATGGTGAGGTGCAAGCATGTCTTCAATATTTCCAAAGATTTTTCCTTTTATTACATCAGGTGGATACTAAGATGGCTGCAGAATGTCAATACCAGGGTCGAACACCTTTTCCTTTAAGGGAAAATAGCACTCAGGCTCAGCAGAATGGGAAGAAGATCCGCGAAGAAGCACAACCTTGTCCTCAGAAGTGGGACAAAGAGGTGTTAAATCATATGTGCTGCGGATATTGGTGTCGACCGGTTTCTTCTCCTTAGAAAGAATGTGCTTCAAATCCAAAGTAGGATCAAGACGATAATCTTCAAAGTCATAAGGAGGAGCATCACTCTCATGAGGGAAGTAAGTGTTGAGAAATTCAGAGAAGTCTTCCTCAAATGAGTAATCGTCCAAAGTAGGATCGAGTGATGGCGGAGGATCTTCATCATGTGAAGAATCGCTCGAAAGAGTATCGGCCTCATCAAAATCATCGAAAGTGGGCATCTCGGGATACTCAGAAGTACAATCATCAAAATCATTCGAATCTGAGCTAGAATAATCATCATCATAAGCATCAAAGACCGGTGGAGAATCATAAATGGGAGAAGCTTCCAAAGTAGGGAGAGAATCATCCACATCATCTTGAAAAAGTAGATTATCAATAGAAGAGTCGAATAGAGGATTGTTGTAGACGACAAAATCATCATGCACATTAATCATATTCACTGATTCTCGGCCTCCAAAGGATTTGCCTGTAAGCTTCCCCATTTTAAAAATTTGTGAATCATCCCCGACTCGTAAGATTAACTCACCTTCGGCCACATCCACTAAAGCTTGTCCGGTTCTCAAGAATGGCCGACCAAGTATTAAAGGAATACGAGGGTCCATCTCATAATCAACAACGACAAAGTCGACCGGGAAAGTAAATGTGCCAACTTTAATAAGCACGTCTTCGGCTATACCAACAGGGTAAGCGAGAGTGCAATTTGCAAGTTCAAGAGTTATCTTTGTTGGAGTGAGGTCGGGCAATGATAGTGTTTTCCAAAAACTCAATGGCATTAAATTAATACTGGCCCCGAGATCAGCAAGGGCAGTAAATTCTTCAGTTTTGTTGAACACGCAAGGCAACACAAAACGACCGGGATCTCCAAGCTTTTCCAGAAGTTCTTTAAGAATAACTGCAGAGCAGTTTTCATTTAAGCGTGTGTTGGCGAGTTCAATCAGCTTCTCCTTCTTGTTAAGCAATTCCTTAAATTCTTTGACAAATTTGGGCATGCGGACAAGTGCTTCAAGAAAGCTAATGTTGAAGTTCATCTGAGAGAGCATCTTGATATAGTTTGACACTTGGCAGTCATTCTTGGTTAGCAAGTTAGGCTTGTCCAAGCGAGAAGGATATGGGATGTTGGGTTTATAGGTGGAAGGTGTAGTTGGTGAAGCAGGTAAATGTTGAGATGTTGAAGGGTCCTTCCTAGGTATATCGTCATGACGAGGCGGAGATGGTAATGGTGCACTAATACTAGGTGTAGGAGGAGTAGGGATAAATGGTGGTGGAGGAGGTGTAGATGATGGGGGCGGAATTGGTGGATCGACAATGGGAATCCCACTACGAGTAGTAATAGCACTCACATTAGCTCGCGGATTAGTGACGGTGTTTGAAGGTAGAGAACTTGAAGTAGAAGGTTGAGTGGAGGGAAAGAAACTAGCCAACATATTCTTTAAATCATTCGTTTGAGTGCTGAAGGAGGATTGAATATTATCGCGAACCTCGGATCTTATCTCATTTCCTTTCTTCGTGATATCTCCTTTCAAATTGATTATTTGGCTCTGTAGATTCTTGATTTGCTCACCTTGGGTTCTCATGATGGCTTCAACATCAGGGTTAATGGGTGGGTTTTGTTGGGCGGGTGGGTTATAAGGATTAGAAGCTCTTGGTGGGATTTGGTTGCTTCTATTGTAGTTGTTGGCGGGGTTTTGGTTTTGAGGAGAAAAACCGGGTGAAAGGTAGTTGTTGGATCGGTAACTCAGCAAATTTCTATCCCCTTGAGGTCGAGCTTGGTAATTTTCTAGTGAATAATTACCATAAGCTGCATACACATTTTCCGGATTTCCTTAAGTTGAAGGACAATCGATGTATGAGTGAGGACCGCCGCATGTTTCACAAGGAGCAGCAACAGCTTTAACTTGTTGTTGTTGTTGGTTTGAAGCCAAGAGTTGCATACTTCTGCTCATTTCAGTCAGCACACGGGTGAGTTCGGTCATATCAGGGTTTGCTGAGGTGGAGGAAACATTGACTCTCGGGTTGTTCCTTGAAGAAGCGGAGGAATCCCAGTTTTTGTGGTGAGTAGTCATGTTCTCAATAAGCTCTCTACACTCCTCGGGTCTCCTTTTCATGAATGTGCCACCGGCGGCTGCATTAATCGTATCACGATCTCGAAAAGTCAAACCGTTGTAGAAAGTATCGATTAAGGTCACAGGGAGCATGTTGTGGTTTGGACAACGATCAATCAAGACATTATATCTCTCCCAAGCATCAAAAATAGATTCACCAGGGTCTTGCATGAAACCGCTGATTTGATTGCGAAGGCTCGTGACCATGGATGGGGGAAAGTAGCGCGACAAAAAGCGTTGAGTCATGTCATCCCAAGTATGAATTGAATTCTTTGGGAGACGATCAAACCATTTCTCGGCGTGATGTGATAAAGTATGTGGGAAGAGTTGTAGGCGAAGAACATCCATTGTGGCACCAGGCAACTTCATGTTTTGGGTGATTGTAATGAACTTGTCGAGGTGTTTGTTGGCATCATCATCAGGCAATCCACGGAATGGGTTAGTTTGCACTTGCTGAATCATGTGGTGCTTCAACGAAAACTCAGGAGCGTTGATTTTCATCGGCGCAATCGGTCCTCCTCGTCCAAACATGGTAGGTTGACAAAGTTCCTCCATTGTCCGAAGATCGGGCTGTGGAAGAACATTGTTGTTATTGTTGAGGTGCGGTGGAATATTGTTGTTGACGCCTGACATACTTAAATCTTCTTGAGTCTCGGGCTCTTGATAATTAGAAGATCTAGTACGCATACACCTGAAAATGCAAAAGAAAAAGAAACCAAACACAAAGACAATATATATACACAATAAAGATAAAATCTTTTTGGATTTTTGAAATTTTTAATTTTTATGGATTTTTATCAATTTTTAATTTTTATGGTTTTTTGAATTTTTTTATGCAAGAAAAGTAACGCTCACAAGTGAACGGATCCCAAAAAGAACGCGTCTCTAACAGAAAACCGTTAATCTTTACGAAAAGAGCCGGCAGCGGCGCCATTTGAGATTATTATTTGGCGCCGCTGCCGGGGATGACTCTTGAGTTAGCCAATCGCACTCTCGCTTACCCCGTTGGTATTGCCGAAGATGTGTTCATTAAAGTTGGCACATTCACTTTTCCGGTCGACTTCGTCGTTGTTGATTATGAAATGGACCCTCGTATTCCGTTAATACTTGGGCGTCCATTTTTGAGAACCGGTAGAGCTTTAATTGATGTGGATAAATGTGAGCTCATTTTAAGAGTCGGGGATGATGCACAAGTTTTTGAAATGGGGAAGCTTACAAGCAAATCCTTTGGACGAGAATCAGCGAATATGATTAATGTGCTTGATAATTTTGTCGTCTACAACAATCCTCTATTCGATTCTTGCATTGATAATCCACTTTTTCAAGATGATGTGGATGATTCTCTCTCCAATTTGTAACCTTCACCCATTTGTGATTCTCCACCGATCTTTGATGCTTATGATGATGATTCTAGCTCAGATTCGGATGATTATGATGATTTTACTTCCGAGTATCCCGACATGCCCATTTATGATGATTTTGATGAGGCCGATACTTTTTTGAGTGCTTCTTCTCATGATGAAGATCCTCCGCCATCCATGCTTAATCCTACTTTGGATGATTACTCACTTGAGGAAGACTTCTCTACTTTTCTCAATACATACTTCCCTCATGAGAGTGATGCTCCTCCTTTAGACTTTGATGATTATCGTCTTGATCCTACTTTAGATTTGAAGAAAATTCTTTCAAAGAAGAAGCAACCGGACGACACCAACATCCGCAACACGTATGATTTAACACATCTTTGTCCACCTTCTGAGGATGAGGTTGTGCATTTTCTTCGCGGACCTTCTTCACATTCTGCTGAGCCTGAGTGCTATTTTCCCCTAAAGGAAAAGGTGTTCGACCCTGGTATCGATATTCTTCAGCCATCTCAGTATCCGTCTGATGAAATAAAAGGAAAAATCTTTGGAACTTATGGAAATATGATTGCACCTCTTCACCATTGCTACCACCGTGCTCCATCTTTGCTTAAGGGAACCTTGCCTACTTTTCTTTGGCTTGCCTTGTTTGCCTTAAGCTTATGCTATTTGATGGACGAAAACTATGTCTTTGATCCCAGTGGATATGTTTCATTCTTCTTCCTATGATAATCAAGGTCGAGTCAGGCTCACGACTCGGTTAACAAAAATCAAGCGCTTCTTGGGAGGCAACCCATGTATCTATCTTTTAGCTTTCTTTATCCTAAGTGTAGGGGAGACCCGTTGGTGTTTTCTATTTCCTCTCTTCTACTATTTTAGGGAT
Source organism: Glebionis coronaria (assembly GCA_025667525.1). Classification (NCBI taxonomy): domain Eukaryota; kingdom Viridiplantae; phylum Streptophyta; class Magnoliopsida; order Asterales; family Asteraceae; genus Glebionis; species Glebionis coronaria. Next base: position 187,224,018 of record CM046879.1, on the reverse strand, counting down.
TCGAGCGCTCAATGATCCACTCTTGATGATTTTTGACGACCCGTGATTCCGTGTTCCCATTTTCCCGGTTCTATCCTAAACTCTTTTCAATTCACTATTTTATATTTTCCAATATTAAAATAGGAATCTCTTTAGTTGTCTCTTCCTTAGCGAGATTTAAACAACGTGCACAATGTCCTAAGTGTAGGGGAGTTTACTCCCACATGCTTAAACATTGAGGACAATGTTTATATTAAGTGTAGGGGGACTTCTATCGAAGTTAAGTGGCCTTTTCCTTGTATTTGTCCTCATTTTAACCGGAAAATCAATTTTTCGACATTTTTCAAAAAAATTTTTGATCTATTTTGGCCCATTAGTTTTTCTCTTTGTATAGTTATTTTCTTTCTTTGCTAGAATAAATTTTTAATAAAGTGCTTTTAATTTTCAAACGTTGTGAATCTTTTGACTCAACCCGAGTGTACTTATCTAAGTTCACTCTAGCTAGTATCCTTAACGTGTTTAAGTCAAGTTTTTCTAGGCTTTTATATAGGGAGCTATAAAACGCGAAAGTCTTAACTCTCACGGGTTAAGAACAAGAACTTTTCGCAAGTTCCTATAATTGATCCTAGAGAGTCGTTAAGGGAACTTTGAAATGCGATTTCTAAACTTGAAAAAGTCTAAGAGTTTGCAAGATCCTATAGGCGACTCGAAAACCCAAAACTTTGATTTATTAGGCTAAGCATCCACGAGTCTCGTTCCTTGAGATTTTAAACTGTGGAGAACGAGAGATGATAGAGCCAATTATAAGTTTGGTATTCTTTCGTGAATTTATGTGAGTTAATTATAAGCCTATTCTCCCATCGCTTGCTAATAAATTTATCTGCAATAAATAAGGTTGTACGATTTGAAAAGTTACTTAGCTTCTAGCCCAAGATCGTTTAAAAGTTGCTCGGTATGGATTAGAGTTCATAGCCAAGGCATAACTTATTGAAGCGGGATGCGAAGATTGGCGAGTCCGATAAGGTCCTAACAAGACATGAGGGCTACATTTTGTTGCTAAAGATCCAAAGTGATGTGAAGAATCATTTATCGAAAATCAATATGAAGGATCGAGACACACGACGAAAAGCAAATACTCCCCAAAAGATCATGGAGAAGTCTATCCAAAAAGGCCCTAACAAGGTATGAGGATAAATAGATCCAAGTCCAAAAAGGAGGCGGATCGTTGTATATCAAAGTCCAAAATAAAGATTGGAGAAAAATGAAGAAGTCGTGGTCCAAATATGAAGAATCTCTCAAAACTTCAAGTGAAGAAATTCCTATTATGAAGAGAAGGCCATTATTTCATGAACGTCTCTCAAGGTTTGAAGTATGAAGTCACTGCCAAAAATCGGTCCGAGAAAGGTCTCAAATCGCGAAGCGAGTTATGCCAAGATATGAACTTTTTGAGGTCCTGAGAAGCAGTTTTAAAAGATTTTGTCCTTTAGCTAACTATTGATTAAATCGTTCACTTTATTTTCGGCCTAATAAACTATCGAAATAAGTCAACAATGCATCCTCGTGATCATTCAAGACAATAATAAAATATAAGAGATACACCTAGGAATAAGGAAGTCTAAGTGAATAATTAGCCCACATGAGTTCGTGTTAGTTTGCTAACTTATAATAACAATGATCTCGTTTTTAAGCTTGGTTTGGAGAAAGTGAAAACTTTAGGATGATGATCATTCATGACATTTCCAAAACCCGAAGGTATGCTTTCGATTTCTTTACTTTGAATGTTTATAATTTTCTATCTCTTTAATAAAGGCCAACGTGGATTGATTATGATGAAAAGTGTAAACGTGCTTTGTAACAAATGCATTGCATGAGGACATTGCAATGGTCAAGTGTAGGGGATTTGATAGGTGTGTAAACACCCATCCTTTTTACCACTTAATGACAATAATAACCGAGCCAAAACGTGTATTTTATGTCATTTATGTCGGAATTATGTGTGGTTTGTGTTTCTGTTGTGATTTAGGACGAAAAGGTGAAAAGTGGTGAAAACACGGGCATTCACGGGCTTTTATCGAAGAAAAAGACGAAAGACGAAGTCAAGAAGTAAAGAGTGCAAAAAGAACGGAAGTCCAAGACCAATTCTGAAGATTTATCGAAGAAAAAGTCAAAAGACGGAAGTTTACTAAAAGCCGAAGAACTCAAGTCTAATTTATTGAAGAATTACAAGACGAGTTCAAAGAAATCCCGAGACAAAGTCATTAAAGTCCAAGATTAACAAAAGATTAAGAAGAAAAGGACTTAAGTGTACAATTAAGGAAAGAAAAAAGAGGGGAGGAAGCTTCCTAAGCACTCCCTAATCCTCCCCTATAAATAGTCATTAGGATTTACATTTCATTCTTGTTGGCTAAGTGTGACAATTAGTCTTCCACCTTTTAATTCCTTACAAATTTACTTTTCATGTTATTTTAAATACTTGTCTTGCACTTTAATTCCCTTTAATTCCAAGTAAGTGTTCTTAATTTTGTTGCTTTAATCTTTATTTACATTTGATCAAGTTTACTTTTATCATTCTCCTTCTACTTTTCTTCTTTTTGGTTTATTTAAAATTTGGATTAAGCAAGAGATTGCTTAATCTCTTTGCTTATTTTACTAAAAAGTTTACCTTTTCACTTTTATATAAGTTTTTGTATGAGATGAGCTATAAGTTTGACAATCTTATTGGCTTGTTTTGTACTTAGCTTATTTGCTTTTCTTAATTTTCTAAAAAGTTCACCTTTTTAAAGATTATTTGATAAAGTTTACTTATTTTGAGTTTTTAAAGTTGTTATATTTAAGCTTATTTGGTTTTGCTTGTTCTCGTTTTAATTAAGTTTTGTTATTTGCTTATAGTTAAAAGTGCTTCTTTGGTCTTTGCTTATTTGTCTTAGTGCTTATTCCATTTGCTTATTCTGTTTTTCTTATTTCCATCGTAACTGCTCTTTACCCCAGTAAGATCCAACAAGTGCGATCGCAGAAACCCTTAGGGTTTCTACTTGCGATCCATTGTTGCCATCAAGGACCAGGATCATACTACGATCACACTCCATAATCCACACCACGATCCCTTGTTGCGATCGTGGGTAAGATCATAGAGTGCGATCCGTGGTTGTGATCGCTTGGTCACGATCACCCACTGCGATCCACTTTGTTGCGATCGTGGTGGAGTAAGATCCATAGAGTACGATCCCTTTTTGTTTCCATCGCATTGAGTGCGATCGTGGGCTACGATCACCAAGTGCGATCTAGACTACGATCGTGGGTACGATCAGGGTGCGATCCAACCACTTCATTGGTTGCGATCATAGTGTGAATCGGACTCAAGTTGGTATTTTGTTTTTCCTGTTTTTATTTGTTTTTATTTTAAATTTTGATTTCCCGCCTTTTTACTTGATTTATTTTTAAGTTTTCAAATTATATTACATTGTCAAGTTTAATTTTCGTCACGCTTTTATTTAAGTCATTTAATTAATTTGCTTTTAAAAGTTTTAATATTGCACAATTTAAGTTTTAACTAGTTTAGATTTAATTAACCGTCATTTACTTTTAAAGTCTTGCAATTTAAATATACTACAACGACAAATCTATTGTTTCACCAAAGACAACTGAGTCGCATAGTTAACCAGGATCAATTCGATTAGACCACATCAACGAACAATTTTCCTAACTAAATCCTTGTATCACCTTTCCATCCCTCCTAAAATAAAATTTTATTTCACTTTGCCCGCCCATCCGAAAATATTTTTTTATCCAAAGTAGTTCCCCTCTTTCTTACCCTAAATTGATTTTTTTCTTGAACCATACCCATCGATTCTTACCCATTTTTGTCACGTATATTTGTTACTCCAAGATCTATTCTACAACCATGTTTTCTCGATTCTAGAACCTTTTTAAGGTATCAAAATACTGCTACTCCAATAGTATGTTAAATACTATAAAATAGTGTTTGATTTTAATTGTATTTTCGATAAAATTTAGTTAGATTATAGCTTAAGATCCATTTTTGTTTCTTTGATGTTAACAGTATCATATAATTGATTTTGAAATAGATTCTTTCAATAATTTTGAGATTATTTGGGTGAAATTATGGTTGTGTAATTCATACAGTCGGTATAGGTATAGTTTTTTCTATGTTTGGGTTGCTACTTGAGGCCCTGGGTAAAAGTAAGATAATATATGAAATGGTTATGGTCCAGGTGTTTTCATGTAAGGGTCAAGTGCTTAGTGACTTGTTAATGGCAATGTGAGACAAGTTTGATATGCTCTATTTGCCCTTTTGTTGTCTCGCCTATGTTGGCCAAAGTGATTGAATTGATCAAGTTTGTTTACTTTTATATGTCTAGTGTACTAAGTTGCTACTGTTTTGTTTTGCTTTAGTTGTGTGTTTACTGCTTCGGGCTCATCTGTTTTAAATTAGTTGTTAACAAGATGAGCCGCCATTTTTTTCTTGTTTTTAGTTTGGTTACTTAATAAATTTGTCGCCTTTTAATAAATCATATTATAAGGGCATGTTTCTGATACGAACTAGATCGATTATAGGGGATAAAAGAACAATAACAATAAATAAGGATAGGTGATCAACTTTCGAGAGGCCGATCTCTCTCCCAATAATGATATTAAATCACTAATTCATTCATATTAATCTGCATAATGAAATTACAACCCTAATGATCTTTATATAATAATCATATTCTTGTAGAACAAGTCGGATCATAATCTTTACCTAAATAAAACATATCTAGTAAATAAATAAAATTATACTAATACTTATTTAATAATAATTCCATAATTAATAACTCCAGATCGTATCATTACTCCGCCCGCAAAAACACCTTCCTCAAGGTGTTGCTCCAAAATCTTGCCTCGCGTGATTCCGGGATCCTATGTTCTTCGTTGTAAGCCTTTTGCGTGCTTCAAGTGCATGTAGCAGTCCTCCAACTTTAATATAAAAGGGTAAAAAGTAATTTAATTAAAGCTCGATAAGGCTCGCGAGCTTCTCGAGCCGAGTATATTGGTGCTCGAACTCGACTCAAAAATATACTCGAGTAGCTCGAAATCGAGCTCGACTCGTTTAGACCGAGTCGATTTTGAGTAGTTTACGAGTCGATCTCGAGTAACTCGCGAGCTGTCTCGACTTGTTTACACGTTACATTTACAAACGAAAATTTAAACATATTCTAGCCTTATCTTCATTCCCACTTTACTGATATGAAATTATATTGTTATGGATATCTTTTGCCTTCTTTTTTTATGACTCTGTTTTTTTATCTATGAATTTGTGTATAGCTTGGCTCAAAGATTGCATCTTGCTTTGTTCAATACTCTTTCTTATCCATTTAATTTTCAAACTGAAATTCATTGTTTAAAGATATGTTTCTTTTGTTTATTGACATAACAATTTTCCTATTTTCAAAATTTATTAAACTTACAAAGTACACATTGCATACCATTGATTCTCAAAGTTGTGTTGTTTTTCATCAAAAGTTTTTATATTATTATTATTATTCTTGTTTATATATATTGATATATTTTCTAGTCAATTCCAAAGCTGTTACCAGACTTAATAATTTAAAATATTTTAACATAGTTTCAATTTTCTATATCTCTGTTCTCTAGTGTATTTTATATCTTTAGTTTTCTCTTTACTAAAGGTGCCTTGAATGACTGACAATGAGATGGGAAAACCTTGGACTGAATTAGTAAGTGCCATCGTCAAGGACAAGTCATCTAAGCCTGGTCAAGCTAGTACATCTGATAACAATCAATCCACTTTAATAATCGATGCAAAGTGATGCATGTCACAGTATTTCTTTCTACGTACGACGGTAAATCACCATATAATTTCTGCACAATCTGACTTTAATATTATTAAGTCACAAATCATAAAATCTCTTTCTAACTTACAAAAACACTCTTTTCCGTCAAATATTAATCTTCTACAAGAACATGTCGAAAGCAGCTAAGCAGGTTGAATAGGTTTTAGTTTATTAATTTCTCATATTGTTTATAAAGTAACAAGGACTAGGATTAAGCTTATATCATTCTTTTTCCTTTTGTGCATGCAATTTCTATTCAGTTCTGAAACTAGTTCACACCATTAGCTCAGTTCCTCGGCTTCTTGAAATTATTGCAGATCCACCTGCTGGAAGCGAAAACCTTTTGATGCAGCTTTTTGTGTTTTCTTAAATATTATTATTCTCTTAACAAATGCGTAATGTGCTTGACTTCTCTTCTCCATTTTATCTTTTCAATAGGTGGTGCTACAACAAAATGAGCCTAATGTAACATTTTCTAAGCAACACTTTTTAAATGTGTTGATTTTTTCACAAACTTAATAAAAGAGCAACATTTGTAGAATAAGTGTTGCATATTATTACAAAAAGCAACACTTTTATTGAAGTGTTACGAGTTTAGATATATAATGCAACACATTAAGAAAGTGCCGCAACAATTAATGCATAAAATTTTCGAGTGTTAAAAAATTTCATGAAATTTTTAATGTACCTCTTACTTTTTTTAGCTTCCCGCCCTTTTCATACCCAAAATTAGAACCTTAAAACAGTTTCACATCTATCTATATACCGCCTCCTTTCTTTTCTCTTTCAGATTCAGACATCCATTTCATCTTATTTTAAATCTTATATCTAGAACTTCATGGTCTAAAATTCGGACAAATTCGAAAATTAAGCAACGACCTGTTTAAAAATTGGGGCTCCATTTTCACACAAACCCTGTAATTTCATCCACCTTGGTGGTTGATTTCTCCTACGGCACTTTCAAAGAACTCAATTCATAATAAAGGTACAATTCATAAATAAATAATTTTATATATCTATACATGAGACTCATTATTATATATCACTTGATGTTTATATATAGTTCATGTAAATGGCTAATCTTTTGTGAATACGATCAGATCTGTGAACATCATTATCTTATTCATTTATTAGGTTAGACTTGAATGTCTTTATTTATAAATTTTGTGTTACTAGGCGCGTGTGAAAGTAGATACGATAATCTTTGGTAATTATAATTTTCAACTAGTCAATTGCTCGGATTAAGCTTGTTTGTTTTATATAAGAGCAGGAGGAGTGTTGGTACAATAGGGTGGTGCCAAGCTATGGCACGAGATTTTTTTTTGGCGCTCCACTCCGTGGGTTGGCCCATGGCTAAATGTCGTGGCTACCAGCCCACGCGATGGATTTAAACTTTTTTTGGAATCTAAAAGGTATATACCCTTTGTAATGCCATTAAAAGTGGTAACATAGCATTTCTCGTGCCATATCTCATTTTGCTCAAGTGGCACCACTTTTTGGCTATGACATCAACCTTATGGCACGACCGTTTCCTATGCTCTAAGCATTTGCTAAACACTAAAAAAAGCTCGTTGCACAACATAGCCTAAAATACAACGCCGTTCCAAACTATATAGAGTAATTAAATTTGGGTAAAACGGAATGTAAATTATTTCGTAAGTAAACCCCTTAACCGTAGTATCATTGTTTTCCGTAAAGGTTTAAATTTCTACATATTAACGAATGTGTAACTGTCATTGTGCTAGTGATTAGTTAGCTTAAGTTTGGAGGTGTTTGTTACTGACTTTGTTGATTCATTGTGTAATATATGTTTGTATGTATAATGAGCACTAGTTCTTACAACACTGGTTATTTGATTGAATAGTTAGTTCAAACTTTAACTTGTTTGTATGTAATATAACCTACTAATACATCAATCATTTATGGATATAAGGTTATTTATTTTTCAAATTTAGACTTAGGAAAAATTATTAATCTTGAATGTGTCTGTCTTATCTGGCTAGGAGACGTGGTCATCTAAAATAAACATTTTTTAAAATTATATTTGCATCTATGAGTCCTCTGGTGGCTGCTTTTATCGACAATCTTATATTGAAACTTGAGATAGGTAGAGTTATTTTAGGCATACTATACATAATAAAAATGTATACACAATGGTTGTGTAATTGTGTGCCATACGTGTATTATGTTTATGGGAACTATGATAATTGAACGATTACTCCGACCTGCTCATATGTAGGGTATTTTAGATTGCTTATTTAACGATAATTAGATAGGCAATTTCAGTGTTTTAATACAGCCACTTATTTTCTTATAAAGTGCTAATTCACCCTTACTTTACAGATATTTAAATAACACTCTTTTTTTCAAAAATAAATTTCCTTAGATATAAGGATTTTAGTAGTTTGAGTGCACCGTTTAATCTTCCAAACAGTAGTGTTTATGTTGGTATTATTATTTTTAAATTCGTTTTGTTGTAGCATATGCAACTTTAAACAACATTCCGTTAACTATCTTTTTTTTTCAAATTGTGCTGTAGATTTTTGAAATGACGTGAAGCCACTGCCTGAATCGACCCATTAATAGGTATCCGTTTTGAGATTCCTTGCAAATTTTATTTTTTATTTTACTTGGTATTGTGGACTGTGGTGATGCTTCTTTTTTATAGAGTTTGCCTTTGCATCCAAATATAACATAAATTTGACTAAATGAATTATTTCTTTGTAGTTTATGTGTAGGTGGTTTAAAGAGTGTTGGTGCATCTACTTGAGCAAGTAGGAGAGACGCAAGCATCATCCATAGTGATATTATTGATGATGTATCTATAATCGAGTGTAAGTTTACATATCACTTCCCGCTTTGAAGTCATTGTGCAAAAAATTTGGACTTTCCTTATAACAAATTCGGTGTTCTTTCATCCATTGATATTGAATCTATGAACACAGGTTTTTTTAGCAAGCTCAGCATCACTTATTTGATGAAAATTGTTCAGCAGGTTGGTAGGCTTATTTTAGTTTCTTTTAGGAACACTTTAGAAACAGGGGCGGAGGGGATGGGGTGGCTAGTGGGTGTCGGGCCTCCCCCAACTAGCGAAGAGGCCCATTGCCACATAGCCCAAAAACCAGTCTGTGTTAGGAATACGTATAGTCAGCCCCTCCCAATCTGTGTTACTATTACTTAGTTTTATAGAAAAAGAAAAGCAGAGCAAACTAACGTCGATCTCTATCTTTCAATAACCATAAAAAAAGTTTCGGTCGTCTAATAAGGTATATCTAATTCTATTTACTCTAGATTTCATTAATGATCATAAATGGTTATGTGTCTTTGTAAGATTTTGGATAAATGAATTGAATGTGTTTTTTTCTTTACATTAATGATCAATTGAATACTTATGATACTAAGTAGTAACTATTAATTGTTTCATTACAATTTCATTTGTATGCTTATTTTTCATTCCCTTATTATTGGTTTCTACTTAGTTTTTATAAACTATCAAAATTCTAATAAAAAAGTAAAGAATTTATGAATTATGAGATGGAATTAGTGACAATAAAGGACATTCATGACAAAAAAAAGGAAAGTTATCAATTCTTGTAATGACTTCTAAGAAAAGAGACGACCTTCTGTGTTAAGTTGTGTGTAGGATCCACTGTTTTGAACATTGCTATGTTATTTATTGGTCTATGGTTAAAAGTGGCTGAGTGCCATGCTTTGTCCTTAGAAAATCAGAAACAAAGGTGGCTTCTTCCGCAGTGTTTACTGTTTAGGATGCATGCTATATGTACAAATTGTGTGTGTTTTTAGGATGTAGGTGTGTGATATACTTTTTTGCGTGGCATGACGGTATGTATGATCGGTGCTATCTGCTTGTATGCTTATTAGTTACTACTGTTTGTTAGTATTTGTTAAGTTCTAGTTATAACTAATTTTTTATGTATCTTTCTAAACTATCGTGAGTAATGAAAAAAATTTCAGCCCCCCCCTTAACTTATAATCCTGGCTCGCCCCTGTTTAGAAACATACACCAAACAAGAAGAAACAAACTCCCAACTGGCTGAGTCCCATTTCATGCCGATAGTATACTATATAAGATGTTTTTTAGCTGCATTATAGATGTTTATTATGATCAATACTACAGACTTTTCTTCATGCTTATATTTTGACTATATATTAAGATACAATAATATGCAAAACAAGGCTCAAGATGCCGTTATGGCATATGACAAAGCTATATGTGCCTTGATACTTTGAGGAATATATATATATATTCAATAAAATTTCCAGAAAACTAACCATTTGCGTGTTTAAAAAACAAGCCACTGGCGGAGCAGATTTTGCTTTAGGAAGAAAGACGATTATTATATTAAACATGGGAAGAACTGGAAAGAAGACCAAAGGAAGACATCGAAAATGGAGTTGGAACAGTCAGACATACGAGCCTCTGATCATCTTGCGTAATTTTCATCAACATGGTAGTATTATTTAGTCATTCAAAAAATGTATGCATACAAACGCTTATGTAACTAATTGTTTTTTAGGTTTTTGATGCCTACTTTTGCTGGCAAACACCCAGTAGGGAGCGTGGGTCTAAATCATCGTTAACTAGTATTACTTGTAGTTACTTTGACATTGTAAAAATTTATTAATGAATTTTATCCAGTTTATTTGAATCATTACGCCATTTGAAGTGTAAATGAGCTCTTATAATGTATGGAGTAGCATTTTAATTCGATGGAACAAAAAATGTACAAATAGAATAAAAGTGTTGCAATCCATAACGGAGAGTGTTGCAATTTTATATCACTAAACAACTAAAAGTGCTACGTTTGATAAATAAAAGTGTTGTCAGAAGTTGGTGTTTATATATATAAGTGTTGCATTAAATATACAAAATGTTGCTGTAGAGTAAAAAAATGTTGCCTTTGAGTATATGAAGTGTTGCACTTCAAGTGTTACATTTAATAAATAAAGGCAACAATTTTCAAAAGTGTTGCAGTTTCTTTCCAAAGTGTTGCTTTAAACCTAAGGCGACGTTGCCTAACGCAGCACTTTAAAAAGTGTTGCATTAACCATAATGTAACACTTTTAAAGCGTAATACAACACTTTTTGAGTGTTGCCTTAGGTCCATTTTTTAGTAGTAACGCTAACAGATGGCCCAATTCCTTCTCCTAACTTGTTTTTTTTGTAGAATGTCATATATCATCACACAAATTTATTTACATTTTGGCACTTATAGGACACTGAGAATCTAATTCATTTATTACCCTTCCTACCAAAAGACAAGGTTTGCTTCCTTACCTTCAGTTTGTGACTCTTGTGTGAACATTCATGTAATTTTTCTAACTTGATTGTTAATTTTTGTTTTTACAACTTCTTTAGATCTTTCCCCGTTTTTAAAATCTCCCCTCTTATAAATCACAGGCTACACTTACCCATACCTTACAGTTAAATTGCTCTTTATGTTTTTTGTTTCTCTTTTATAAATTGTTATTGTGTCTTGGATGGTGACCAACCCACACGACCCTATTTTCTGATCATTAAAAAAATAAGTATGCGTCTACTAATATGGGACCATATTATACAGAAATCATACAGGGTGGCTCAATTCTTACACCAGCTGAAGCGCTGATTGGTATCCATGGCATTGATCGTGAGAGAAACAAAATTCTTCTAAAGAAGGAAAGTTTTTTTTTTCATTGCTATCCGTTGTCGATTTTACATTTAGGTATGCAACTAAAGAACTCCTTTTTATTTTTCTTAAGCAGGTTACATATGCATGCAATACTTGCTTTCAGCAACAACAAATATTTACCCAACAAGTTCTCGCAAAGGTTTTAAATCAACTAGTGTGTTCGAACTTTCACTGCTGAGTAGATTCCTATTCCGAATTTTTATATTATCTTTTCAGGCTGAGTAGATTCCTATTCCGACATTTTTCATGTGGATAATATTAGAGACAGTTGGTTCATTTCCCGCCCTGGTAAGATGATACATAGTTACTCTCTTTCTATTTGTAAAGTTGTTATTCTTATAATGAGAGATATTATGGTGATGATATTATACAGGTGGATTTTATAATGGAGATGTTGTCTCGTTTTGTAAGCAAACAAGGGAGGAATGTGCTTAATAGCTTACGCCACACTTATATATTCTACACACTTAGAGCTTTATATATAATATAATGGTAATCTATCTCATCTTATAAAGTTTTAAATAATCAATGCCTTTAATCTTTATGAAACCTAGACCAATCATATCATGCAAACAAAAAAGAAGTACTAAAACATTGATGTTGCTGACGATGTAGTGTAATCCGAAACACCACTTGTTATTTAGAAATATGACTTGGGTTGGGATAACTTTTTGTTGATGTAGTATAACAATACTAGACAAATGAGACAAAATATCCAGGTCTCAAAACACTATAAACACGCAGACCATACCGGACCATTTGACTGCCAAACTCAGAAACATTTTGCACCAGATGTCATACCTAACAGAAATACTACATAAGCTGACCCGCACAAATGTGTATCAGAATATATTTTACCCACAAAGAAACTTAAACATTTGACCGTAATACTAATATTGATCATAGTGTTAATGTTAACTATTTAGTGGTGCAACTCTTTTTAAAAATAGTCTAGGTATATCCTGCATCGTTGATTCACTTGGACGAGTTGGAATCAGTGGCGATTGTCTACTCAGTTCAGGTTTAAAGTCTGCAGCCTTAAATGGAATAGCTCTTGGAAATTATGTAATTTTCTTTAGTTATCATGGAAAAAGGTCAGGCGGGTTTGACAACGGTTCACGTGGACATTATTTTGTAGGTGTTTGGCAATGGTTCACGTGGATTTTATTTTTCAACTTTTGTAATTATCATTGACAACATCTTTCTCATTTTCATATGTTCTGGGCTATGTTAATATAGATTGTTTGAAGGCTAAAGTCGTGGATGAAGACTCGCGAGGATAGTCCCAATATTTCTATGATTGTTTTTTTATATCATTTTAGATTAACTAGTATTATTTGTTACTTTGACATTATACAAATTTACTAATATACTACTAACTATATTTTATAAATTCACTAATGAGTTTTATTCATTTTATTTGAATTATTACGCCATTTGAAGTGTAAATCATATGAACTTAAACTCTTGAAGTGTAAATCATACAAAATTGAACTCTTGAAGTGTATAGCCTTTTAATTAAATGAAACAAAAATATAAAAATAGAATAAAAGTGTTGGAATAGATGTTGGAAAGTGTTACACTTATATAGCACTAAACAACTTAAAGTGTTGCGTTTGATAAATAAAAGTGTTGTCATATATTGATGTTTGTATATGTAAGTGTTGCATTCGATGTACAAAATGTTGCTTAAGATTAAAAAAAGATGTTGTGTTTGAGTATAAGAAGTGTTGCATTTTAAGTGTTACATTTAATAACATGAGGCAACATTTTATAAAAGTGTTGTATTTTCTTTTCAAAGTGTTGCTTTAGACCTAAGGCGACGTTGCCTGATGCAACACTTCAAAAAGTGTTGCATTAGCCATAGTGTAACACTTTTAGAGCATAATACAACACTTTTTGAGTGTTACCTTATGTCCATTTTTTAGTAGTGAACAATCACAACAAAGTGTTAGTTATGAGTCTTGGTAAGCATTGAAGGGGTTGAAGAATGAAAAAGAAATGTAAGGATAAAGGGTGAAAAGAAAATAGCCCTCCATACAAATTAGGCAGAAACAGGGTCAATACATCTACTATCAGAATCAAGTTGATGATTTCTGGTATTGAAGACAAAGCATCATGGACCCAGTGATACAATGCACAACCCTTCCCAACCTACTCAAGCTTCTCTCAAAACAAATTTGTTTTATTGTCACAGAGTTCAACTCATTTCTATCAACTTTCTCACTCCGAGATAGTAGTTATTGAATAGGTGGCAGTCTACTCCATCCTCCGATCACCAAATAAACGTGCACTTATAGAGTCTAGAGCCAACGAGATTCATCAAAAAAATCTCATTAGGACACTTACTCCATATATCAGTTGTTGTTGTTCATCACTAGAACACAAGCGATAATTTACAGAGTCCTACGCTCTATCCTTGTGGTATTGCTAGAACAATCAGAGTGATACTCTCTAGTAGTCACAATGATGAATGGAAATTCTTCCAGTGTCGACATCAAACAGCACTGCGGTAGGTCATATGTAAGATTCACTTGAATTAAACATATGCTAACTGGAAAGCAACAGTGGTTTGATTCTATTTTGATTCAAACTCGTTCCAGGTATCTACGCAATATCTTTATGATCTTGCCAGAACATTCAGAGTAATACTTTTCAGTATCTATAGTGACGAATGGAAATCCTTCTAGTGTCATCATCAAACGGCACTGCATTAGGTAACTTGTGCGATTCTATATGAATCAAACTTGTGTAAACTGGAAAGCAACAATGGTTTGATTCTTAATTGATTCAAACTTGTTCTAGGAAATTGAATTGACGACTTAATCAGCAGAATGGAACTGCATGATTCACTTCTTACTTTGAATTATCTTTCGCTATATTCAAGTATTGAGAACGGCTACCACAGTCGGAAACCCAGTCAAGGAAGTTCTTTGAACTTACCTAATCACAGGTACAGTATTCGTATTGTATAACGGGAAACCGAAGGAATGCAAACAGTGGCGTAACCTCAAGAGTCGTAATTTGAGACCACATGCTCATGTAAATGAAGAAAGCTCAAGAACATCTAAAGACAAAGACTTCCGCTACTCTGATAATCAAGGGAGATTGTTAACTAGCTTTCAAGACAACACAAAATATGAGTATGTGGGGAAAGACACAAGAACACAAGTTGGCAAAGATTCAAGATCAAGTCAAGGCAAAGATCAAAGATCCAAGATCACAAGTCATGAAAGTAACTATGAAAGAACTCTCAAGACAACGAGCTTCAAAGTCTGCAACATCAAAGAAGTGAAGTCACATATTACATGACCACCCCTTAGGGGGAGATTGTTAGCCGTATTTAAAGTGACGGTCATATTATATACCGTTGTGAAGCTCGTAGAAAATGCTACTTAACGGTGTTGAGAGTTCTAGTATAATGTTTGGTATGTAACGGGAATTAGGCTCGAACACACAAATGAGAAAGGCCTTCTACTCTTACACTTGTAGTATAAAAGGCACTAAACACCTCATTTGTGTGTGTGTGTTTTCCATTTCATAGATTGTAGAGAGAGAAACATATGTCTTTCTTTCACTAGGAATTCACAACCCTTTTTGTTCTTCTCTTTATTCTTCTTAATCTAATATTTCTTTTTGGTTTATTCCATGATGTTATTCGTATTGGGTTAAGTCGTGTGCATAAGTTCTACAAATAATAATAATAATAATAATAATAATTAGAGGAAGATGCGACTACCTTGTTCAAGCGGATCCGGAAGTTCTCCATGACTCAAGATATAGGGGCTCGTGCTGCTATTCATATCTATAACAGGATCGGTTTTGCTATAGCTAAAGGAGTGGGGGCCCAGATAGTATCTCGGCTTCCCACTAATTTATTGTAAATCCCTTTTTGTTTCTAATAAAGTGATGGTTGAAATTAAAAAAAAATAAAAAATAATAATAATAATAATAGTAATAAATTTATAACTCAAGACACTGGAGCACGTGTTGCTACTTATATTTTTAATAAAATTAGTTTTTTGTTGCTAAAAGAGTGGAGACTCAGATTGTATCTCGTTTTCTCTCTATTTTTTTTATAAATTCTATTATTCAATTAAGTAAATTTATAAACTGAATAATAATAATAATAATTTAAAGAAAAATAAAATAATAATAATAATAATAATAAATTTTATTATTCTAATAAAATGATTTTTATAATAAAAAAAAATAAATAAAAGATAATAATATTTGAGAAAATAAGTAGAGGGTATATAAGTCCTTTTTATATCAATAGTAAGGTATTTTCGTCATTTTACATGTGTTAATCGGTCAAATTAACGATTAATGGAAAATTGGAACAAAAGTGAAACGGTTCAAGAATTCGTAACTTTTAAAAAGAAATAGACCAAAAGTGTTATATCCGACCACGAAAACAAAAAACGTAGTTTACTCTATATACTAATACGATCCCATACCGCTTTGTATAATCTATTTTAGCCGTTTCAAATAGCTGTTTTTTAACAAGTGCAGTCACTTTTGACTAGTCAAAATACCAGGTTACATATATAAATAGAGAATACTACAAATCATTGCATTATTTATTTGCATATTAGAAATCTAGATAGTTAGCTGCTAGTGCTACAAATATGACTCAAACAACATCCAATCACAAGCTTGTTGTATCTGGTTGGGCTGCTCATGATTCAGATGGTGTAATCACACCTTATACCTTCAAAAGAAGGTATTATTTTAAACTATTAGTATATGTTATTCTTTAATAGATTTAGCATATGAGATTGAAATATGTTTCTGTTTACTATTTCTAGAGTGAATGGAGCGAATGACGTCTCGATCAAAATATTGTTTTGTGGGATTGATCATACCGATATTGACATTGCCAAAAATCATTGGGGTGTTACTAGATACCCCGTCGTTCCAGGGTAAATATCTTTCTCTAGTTTAATATAATGTGAAGCCCGTCAGATACACAACGATTTGAGCTAAGTCTAGTATCATAAATTAGTTAGCTCAGTTGTTTTGAGGGCAGTCATTGTATTTTAATTGTTAGGGTGTACTATGCCTATACGTAACATTTTCAATTTGATGCAAATTATGACCGTATAAATTCTTTTAGCTGGTACTTGTATTAGTTAATCTACCGATCGGTCACTGCTACAAAAATAGTCATAGAGCCCTGTTGGAAAAGGATCTAGCTCCCGGTTTTGCATACGGGATTCATGATAGTGTGCACGTATTATTACTGTAGATCACTAGAGATATGATAAGCCCTGTTGAAAACGGATCTAGATCCCGGTTTTGCATACGGGATTCATGATAGTTTGCACATATTTATTAATGTAGATCACTAGAGATATTTTTTTTTCTTCTTTTTTTAAGTCCTGGTATTTAACTTAAAAATTAAGAAAAACGTTTTACAATAAGATGGTAGGTAAAAGGGCAATCGTAATCCCTTTCTGAATAGCGAAACGAATCCTACTAAAAATAAAGTTATGTGTCAGGGGTCGAAAGATTACTTGGCACAACCCGCTAGGAAACTAAATATATCAAAAGCAAAAGAGATTAAGACGTATTGATTCTCTAAACAAGAATCTAGATCCCGGTTTTGCATAAGTGAATCAATTGGTTTATCCTTTTCAAATGTATGATAAGCCCTGTCGAAAAAGAATCTAGATCCCGGTTTTGCATAAGTGAATCAATTGTTTTATCCTTTTCAAATACTCAGGTTGTCACAAAAACCAACTTCAAGTTTTTCCTTCCCTTTCTCTCTTTCCCCATAAACTTATTTTATTTCATCCTATTTATGAGATACTAAACACACAGTAAAAAAAAAAAACAAATCCACGATTCAATGGAAGAACCTCGAATCACCGAACAAACATTCGAAGATCGAAACAACCTAGCGTTCCGAAGAAAGCTTTCAACGGGCAGCCGACTCGCAGTAGTGACAAATTTGAGTCTGGTGATGATTTTTTTTGGTGAGCTGGACCCGACTCGGCAGAAAGTGAACCGACCGGAGTCGTGCGGATGGGCCGATGGAGGCTGCTGCAGCTGCAAGTCTATGTTTCGAAAATTTGATCGACGTGATTAATCGGAACGGCAAACAGGTTCCGACGTGATTAAGCGTTTCAGCATGTTAACAATTTCTTTCACTTGCTCCTTATTCTTTGAGTCATTCTGCTGCCATATCCCCACTCCTCATCAGCAGCCTCTTTTCCCTCCTTAGCATCTCTTTTCGGTTCTTGTGTTGCCGTTATTCTTTCAAGTTTACAACCTACAATATAATACTAACATACTTAAAATTGGACATTATTTAAAACTAAAACTTATATCAACTAATGTTACAATATGAATTTGTAGGACTCTTACACACGAAAACCACAGACGTAGATAGTGACGCCATGAGTATGGCCGTAGATGGACAAGGGTAACATGGGCCACGGCGGACCCATATTTTAGAGGGGCACCAAATTTTTTTATAAACTTAAGTTATTTGTACATTTTTTAAAAGCCCAACTCATTTATACACTTAAGTGTAAGTTAAAATGGTCTTTTTAATATTATTTAGGATATTTATAAAAATATTAAGCATCGATTAGTATATTTTGGATATTTGCAATTTTATTTAGGATCGATAACGATAAATTTTCTTTCTCACATAATTTTTTAAGGGGCTCTTTTTAGTTACCGCCCATGGCACTCAAAATCTCCGGGACGGCCGAGTATGTAACGTGTATAAAGTGATACACGAATTATAGAAAGATGAAAGAAGATAAAAGAGAAGATTAAAACAAAAGAGGAAAGATTAGATTAAGTAAAGAGACAGAAAGAAAACAAAGATGGTGATTTTCTAGAGAGAGAAACACTTAGTAAACTTCTTTCTAAAACTAAACAAATGGAAAAGCACTCATACAAATGAGGTGTAGGAGTCCTTTTACACTATGATGATCTCGTGTGAAAGGTCTTCCTCATTTGTGTGTTCGGTACTAATTCCCGTAAACTAGACAATATTAGCTTCGGATTCTCGACACCATTAAATAGCATGTTCTACGAGGTCCGCAACGGTATATTATATGACCATCACTTTAAATATGGCTAATAATAGACTTCACTTCATTGTTGTTGCAGACTTTGAAGCTCGTTGTCTTGAGAATTCCTTCATAGTTCCATTCATTACTTGTGATCTTGGATCTTTGATCTTTTGCCTTGTCTTGATCTTAAAACTTTGCCATCTAGTGATCTTGTGTATTTCCCACATACTCATACTATGCATCGTCTTGAAAGCTTGCTAACAATCTCCCATGATAATCTTGATATCTTTTAGCGAAGATTTGAATATCAGAGTTGTGAAAGTCTTTGTCTTTATTTATTCTCTAGCTTTCATCGATTGCTAGGTGGATGCTTTGAATATGTGGTCTTGAATCACGACTCTTGATGTTACGCCACTGTTTACATTCCTCTAGTTTCCCGTTAGACAGTACGAATACTGTACATGTGATTAGGTAAGTTAAAAGATCTTCCTTGACAGACTTTCCTGCGGTGGTAGCCCGTTCTCAATACTTGAACATCTCGAAAGTGATTTCATACTAAAGATCGAATCAAGCAGTTCCATTCTGTTGATTAACTCACACTTTCATATCTTGGAACAAGTTTGAATTAATTAAGAATCAAACCATTGTTTCTTTCCAGTTGACACAAGTTTGATTCATATAGAATCTCATAAGTTACCTATCGTAGTGCTATTTAATGATGACACTGGAAAGATTTCTATTCGTCACTGTAAATACTAAATAATATTCCTCTGAATGTTCTTGCAAGATCATAAAGATATTGCGTCGAGACCTAGAATGATTTTTATTCAATTAAGAATCAAACCGCTATCACTTTTCGGTTTACATATGTTTAATTGAAAGAGAATCTTACATATGACCTACAACAGTGTTGTTTGATGTTAACACTAGAAGGATTTCCATTCATCACTATGAATACTAAAGAGTATCACTCTTAATGTTCTGGAAATATCATAAGGATAGAGCGTAAGACCCTGTGAATTTGGTTATTATTATTCTTGGGACTAGTATTATCTAATCCAAGTGGACCGTATAATGGACAGGCTGGTGGGTCAGTTTATGAGTTTTGGATTTGATTATAGATTGACGGGTTGATCACTACACTAACCGAAGGTATATAGTGGGCAGATTAATTTTGCAATCGAATTCAGATGACCAATTATATATCCGAATGTTAAAAAAAATTTTAAATTTGGATGACGAGCCGATCACAACACTAACCGAAGGTATATAGTGGAACGATTATTTTTTTCAAACTAAATACACCAAATTCGAACAAAAAAGATGATTTTTTATTATTCTATGAACTAAAACCACGAAAACTACCAATCTACGAATCCTTAAGCGCTGATACCACCTGCAGGGCTCTTACACACGAGAACCACAAACTAGATAATGATGCCACGAGTGTGTAACGCGTATAAAGTGATACACGAATTATAGAAAGAAGAAAGAAGACAAAAGAGAAGATAAAAAGAATGGTTTAGATTAAGAAGAGAGAAAGAAAGAAAACGAAGGTGGTGATTTCCTCGAAAGAGAAACACATAGTAAACTTATCTAAAACTAAACAAATGGAAAAGCACTCACACCTGAGGTGTAGGAGTCCTTTTATACTATAAGGATCTCATGTGAAAGGCCTTCCTCGTTTGTGTGTTCGGGACTAATTCCCGTAAATTAGACAATATTAGCTTGAAATTTTCGACACCATTAGATAACATTTTCCACGAGTGTCGCAATGGTATATTATATGATCATCACTTTAAATACAGCTAACAGAATCATATAATAAAATTATTCCTATGAGTTAGTTGAAGATGTTGTGGAGTATACTTATTATGCTTCACTTCTTTTGTAATTTACAAAGTCATAAACTAATAACTACTAATTCTAAAGAATGGTGATAAAAATTTTGGTTTCAAGTAGAAGGATAATTAGCAGCAGCTAGGGTTTGACAGGTGAGATAAAAGAGGCAGCTTAACATCTAGGTTTGAGGATCATATTCGGTTTGATACCATTTCAGACTACATAATTTTGCGTGAATGATATGTTTACTCATACGATATAAACATAATACATATCATAAGGAATAGGCTTAACTCTACAATCGAGTTTGGGCCATATCTATTCTCTAGACAGTTACATTAGGGTCTAAAACCGATTGTGGGCTTAGGTCCATTATGTTTGCATTGCTTGTCCAATAGTTCATGTATGTGTTACAAATACATTGGTAATGTTTATTATGCAAGACACAAAACACACAATTTCATAAAAAAGAAGTTTCTTATTTTACATGGTATGACATATTTAGATAAGATCCAACACCCAAATTTGTTACCCTCCAGTCACCGGCTACTTGTCGATGATTTGGAGTATTATCTTTTATTTCTATTTATTATTTTTTCATTACAATTTTGTTTTTTATCAATTCATAAACACTAAACCTTACCCGTCAAAAAAATTATGTTGAATTACCTTTGATCAACCTTATTTTTTTTCTTCGTCATCTATTGTGTGTTCGTTGTAGAAAATCATTGTTATTGACAATAAATGTTGATCATTAATTTGCCACTCCATTCTAGAGGAAAAACAAGCTAGACAAAGCAGGATGACGCAAGCAATAAACAACTATTTCGCCAAATACAACTATCTTCCGCTAAAACAAACAAAAAAAGGCGATGAGGAAAAGAATAAGCTACTTTGAACATTCATTCCAATTTGTCTATCCGGAAGGCTGTCGTTCAAACTACGAGGGATTGTTAAACTGTTAGATTAACGCCCAAGCCCGATTATAGGCTTGAGTCGACTAGGTTTGCATTACTTATTCAAAGCCCATACATATTCAACTTGATTAAATACTAGGGTTAATTGATTGGAAATATGTCTTATTTGTTACTTATTGTTATCATGTGCGATGCTTTAGTTCACTTTATTATATGCATTGAATTTTCAAATTTTGGTCTTTTTTTATTCGTGACCATTAGTTTTTACTTTTTTTTAAATTTCGAAGGGTAAAATAATAATTTTACATAACATAATAGTTGCCATAATAGTCATTTTACATGAGAGAAAAGTAAACAAAATACACACAAGAGTCAGAATTAAAAAGTTCAATACAACGCAATAAAAAATAAGTTAAGAGAGAACTTTTCCAAATCTCAGAGTAGTGAGTGTCACTTGATTTACTTAATTACCTTGGATATAGGTTTTTCGTGCTAAATTTAAATAAAACGATTTTTTATTTGTATTGCATATATTTCACCGGATATAATATAATGACTTTGTTTTATGTCTTAGATATGAAATAACAGGATTGATAACAGAAGTTGGGAGCAATGTCAAAGTGTTCAAGATAGGTGATCGAGTCGGTGTTGGATGTATAGGCTCGTCGTGTTTGGAATGTGAATTTTGCAAGGGCTCCCAGGAGAATTACTGTGACCAAGTTCAGTTTACGTACAATGGCGTGTTTTGGGATGGTAGCGTTAATTATGGTGGGTATTCCGAAATGTTGGTTGCAGATCACAGGTAAATGTTAAACTCATATTATACGATCGAATCAAAATCTATTGATGTTATTTTTTGAACATCAATCCTTTTGATATTCTTTTTTGAACATCAATCATTTGATGTTGAACATAATATTGAATTTAGTTCCTATCTATTTTAATTTTTCCCTTATTCACTAATTCTTTTTGAATGATAATACATTTATGTTTTTTTATACGGAGTACTTTTGTAAGTTATGAGTATTGTTGTAGTTTATTCAAAAAATTATATATCATTTTTGAAAAGGATGTAGACAACAATAATTATGCAAATTTTCATTTCCACTGAAGGTACGTAGTTCATGTACCGGAAAGCTTGCCAATGGACGCAGTTGCACCTTTGCTATGTGCAGGGATCACGGTTTACTCACCAATGATCGACAACAAGTTGCACGAGTCAAGTGGAAAGCTTATTGGGATTGTTGGATTAGGTGGTCTTGGACACATTGCTGTCAAATTTGGCAAGGCGTTTGGACACCATGTATTAGTTATTAGCACCTCCCCCTCAAAAGAGAAAGATGCCAAACAACATTTAGGTGCGGATGACTTCATCATCAGCACTGATTCTGAACAAATGATGGTTAGTATTCTATAACTACGTAGCTCAAAAGATGTAAGCACTTAGAGGATGATTAATTGAATTTCTTATGCAAAAGAAGTAGCAAAACATAATTTTGCAAATGACAAAGTTCACTTTTACTTGCTTCAGTCGAAGAAGAGGACACTTGATCTCATAGTGGACACAGTGTCTGGACCACACTCGCTTGGACCGACACTCGAGCTACTCAAAGTCAATGGAACTTTGGTGCTCGTGGGTGCACCCATTGAGCCTGTTGAGTTGCCTTCTGTAGCTCTGATGTATGGTATGTTTCCCTAGTCCCTATCTACGACATCATTTAATAACTCTAACAACTTATAGATCGTCATATAGACATATTAGTGCATCAGGTGTGGTGGAGCGACCGAGCTCGCCGTTTGAGGTGAAGGCCTCGACGGTACTCTCTGGTCCTCGTCACGACACCGACCCACTCCTCTTCGCCGTTTGCACGCCGCGTTTCGACGAGGAGAGAATGGGAAATCGGGCCCACACCCCACTGGCACTTGTAAAAGATGGGTTTTTTGTGCGTGTGTTTTATTTTGTGCGTGTATTTTTTAGTGTTTGTTCAACGAAGAAAATGGTCGTAAGTTTGGTTATTTTGTTTGTTTTTTTTAAGAATAATATTTACAATTTTTACTTTTATGGTTTGTTGTTTATCATTATTTTGGTTTAAATTTACTAATATTCTTAAATTTTTTAATGTTTTTAGTTTCCATTGTATTTTAATTTTCGTAATGTATTTTTATTTATGTATTTTAATTTTTACTTTGATAAAAAAATTTAATTTTTGTGAAAAATGAAAAAGAAATAAAATAAAATTAGTGGGTGCGTCAAAGTAGAGAGGAGAAAAAAATGTCATGAGAGGAGGAGTAATTCTGTGAGTTGGTTTGATATGACGTGACGCTGAGGTGACAACAATAAGACTAAAATGAAGAAGATTTTTATCTCCACGACACCTTGTGCTCTTTGACACTTCATCCTGACCCCTGACTATTGTTTGAGTCTACTTGCTCAATTGTTTGATTGAACACAAAACACGATGAAAGAACTATTATTTAAAATAAACCATATGTTCGATGAGTTTTAAAGTTCTAGCTCTTAATTTTAGTTTTATTCTTTGAAAATTATTGGTAATGGAAGACTAACATTAGCATATTTGAGTTGGAATTGTCACTTCTACAATTTAGAATGAACATACATACACATCTAAGGAAAAGTAAGCATAAATGTACACGAATTGCATACATATGTTGTTTTATCTAGTACAGACTTGCATTTAATTCTAAAAGACTTCAATAGGCAAAAGAGTGGTGAAAGGCAGCATGCTTGGAGGAATGAAAGAAACACAAGAAATGTTGAACTTTTGTGGGAAGCATAACATCACTTGTGATATCGAGAAAGTTACACCCGACAAAATCAACGAGGCATTCACAAGATTGGCCAACAAGGATGTCAAGTATCGTTTTGTTATCGACATCGCTGGCAAAAAATGATAGCATGGATATTGCATGGGATAATTAGAACTCCAAAGGTGGTTATTCTTTGTTTTTAGACTTTAGATATTAATTTTCTCATTGTATGGCCATGATTTTATTGCAATCTTATATGTTTTATTATGTATTACCTCATCACTTTGGTGGGAAGGCATGCACTCATTTTTTGTTTTCATGAAACTCATACTAATAACACAAGAAAAAACTATTGATTTGTGTTCCTAGAATTTTGTTTGATTAATCCTCTAAATTTGTAATTTTTTGGACTTTGATTGTTTTCATCATATTAGTGACAGAGCACCAGGTTGCTTTGAATCGTACAGATAACAGACGAACAACCATGTGGTACGGTTCTCCAGCTCTTTTTAATCAGTTCGATTCAGTTCGGACCTATCAGTTCTCGGTTCTGAAATCTAATAGCTTATAATTTTAATACTTATATAAGAAGACCTACAACAGCAACAACATACCTAATCTTGTCAGAACGAGGTATATGAAGATGAAATATAGACAGATCCTACCCCTATCTGTGTGATAAACCCGAAAGTAAAGATACTGCTTCCAGTGGACCTCCGACAAGTGTACGTATGTGTAATGGAAAAAGGAAAGCCGAGAGTAAAGGCACATGCAAAGGCAAGATAGACAATGCAAACATAAGACTGAAAGCAAGCATATAATCAATAAACATCATAAACACGAGAAAATGGAAGAACAAAGAAACGGGTAAAAGGCACATGCGAAGAACATAAAATAAACGCTACAACACATAGAAAGGAAAGAGCTAACATATTTACAAAAGAAAAAAACAGCTAACATGAAAAACAAACAAGAATATAGGTACACAAAACCATCATAAAAACAAGCTTACTCTATTAAAGGATATGTATTAGACTTACCATATATGATAGTACTTATCTTGTTTAATGTCTTAGTCAATCATTATCGTAATTGATATGATTCTGATAGGATTGAGATATGGTTAGTTGTATCCTAGTTGTCTTAGATTTATCCTTAATATTTGTAACCTATATATCAGTGACTCTATTGATAAATCCCTCTAACATACTTGTTTGTTTCCCACCTACGATCAAAAGTGTTGATCCCAAACTTAGATCGATTTAGCTTTGTGTCAACGATATTAAATCAAGTATAACACGTAGAGAAACTTTGTGTTTATGACAATCTAAGTGTTATGCGGAATTAACACTTAAAACAAAGAACAAAGCAAAACACAATGTATACCAAACTTTCACTTGTATTGATAATCAATGAGGTACAAAGAAAGTGTTAAGAACGTATATCAATAATGAAACCTAAGACATCCTTTTATAACATATGGAGCCTTGAACAATAATCAACCTATCAACTATTCAAGAAAAAGATAAATATAGAGAATACAATGTTGAACATATCTTTCCTAAATATAGAAAACGTGTTGACTAAGTAGTTGACAATAACTGGGATTTCCTTTGTCAGCGCCTTGATAAGTCTTGTTAGTGCTCAATCTGTCAGCGTCTCGATTACTCTTGTCAGCGTCCAAAATCCCTTTGTCAGCGGCATAGTGACTTAGCTATTTTTATTCCAAACAATCCTCCCCTAAACTTGATACTTATACTAATATTCAAGTTTCTGAATAAAAACAAAATACAAGAGAGGATTCTTATAGATAAAACCTACTCCTTAATCTGAGCATATATAAACCTTAGAAAGTCCATGTTAATGTTACTGGTGTAGTCAACTTCAAGCTTGGTGCAAATCAACTTCTTCAATAATTCTTGTGATAGAGGATATTTTTGATCTATCAACAAGTATTCTGCAAACTTTGTAGTACCGAGATGATAAACATCAACAGATGAATACAAATGCCAGTTCAACTCCCTTAAATCAACTAGATCCAACCAAACTGGATCAGCAGCATCATGAACAAACAGTCTTCTAACTGTTGTCCACATCTTTATTTCATTCAAAGATGAAGGAGTTTCGGCCTCATAGACCTCCTTCATCAAACTTCAAAGAGTTTCTATATCCTCCGTGTCCATACTGGCAAACAAAGACACCAATGATGTAAATGTATGTACCTTATCACCAGTCCTGGTGATCTTCCAGAATCCCACATAATCTTCTTCATACTTGATTATTGGATTCTTGAAGTCCAGGGGTACAACAACAACTATATCAGAAGCCATTAATGGAGAAAGCACCATATTCTTCTTTAACACTGCTTCAGTTGGGTGCATCTGGTCAAGTTTTGGAAATCCTAACTTCGACCTTTATTCACTGGCTTGGGCACAACCAAAGCCTTCTTGATCTTTAGCTCTTCTTCAATCTCTTCTTGTCTCTCTGCATACAACAACCTAAATGTGTTTTCCTCACATACAAACTCCCAAATGGGATAGGCAAAGTACTCCAACTGGTTAAAGGAAAGCTTCCTCAATTTTGCATAAGTCCACCCAGTTTAATGACACCTAAGAAGCATGCAATAGAGCTCCATTCTTGCTGTCTTGTTCTCAGAAAGTACTCTATTTGCCCTATGTTCCAAAATGATTTTGCAATCACTTTGAACTCTCAACAGAATCTCCAATCCCCAAATTTTTTCTGTTAAGGTCATGTTTGGATTTTCTGTGTAGTCCTCTTCCCATTTGAAATACATAGCTGAAACATGGAGAATGTCAAAATCAACTTGTTTCTTCAAATCTCTGAGCTTTTCCCTTGCTAGCTCATCCTCCCCATACTCCAGTTTCTCTAAGTTCACCAAATTGCTCATATCAACAGTTGAGCTGTGTGAACTTTCATCATCGTTACCAATCTCATCACTCTCAGATTCTGATGAAAGAATATGAGCTTCAATGCTCCCCTTCTCAAGCCCTTTCGTTTCTTTCTCATGTAGCTGAAGAGGAATCATAGTATCATACTCAACTTGGGCTGCATCCTTTGGAACATGTTCTTCTACCAATATTGATTTACTCTTATTCAATGGATCCAAAGAGGGTAAAGTAGTTGTTACCTGAGTGGGGTGCTTCTTAATCATGAAAGGTTTTTGGAATAAACCAATCATAGATCTATCAGCGGCTGAAATATGTGTGTCAGCGTGTGAAATACATTTGTCAGTGTCTGCAATCCCACTCACTTGTAGCATCATTTCTATAAAAGACTGCTTGATAGGAGTAACCAAAGATTGTTGTTCTTTCAAACCTGCAAGTGCCTCTACTACCTCTTTTGTCCCATATGAACCTTCTTGGGACCCATATGAACCTTCTTGGGACCCTTTATCACTTACATTTGCTGGTTCAATAGGTGCATCCCTCCCTTTGTAAGAATCATCTCCTGAGTACATCATAAATAAATATTTGTCATATCTCTGAATTCCATAAGCAACTTTGTATCCTATTGCACAATGCTCAACCTGCCTGCATGATTAGATGACAAACCACAAAAACTAACATAGGCTGTCATCGGCTTCTTTCTACTTGTCAGCGGATAGAATGCCTTTGTCAGAGTTAGAAAATATAGTGGAAAATCTAACACTTATACAAGTAATAATAACAGTGCACATCCTGTACATACTATACATTAAGTTCAAAAACACATATTTTATGGATTAATCTTTCCAATACTTGTTAACAAGTATTGGAACCTCCCAACATCAAAAGGTTTAGTTAAAAGATCAGCCATATTATCTTTCGTGTCTACTCTATCTGGATGTATTAAACCTTATTCAAAACAATCCCTTATAAAATGATGCCTAATTTCTATGTGTTTAGTTTTCAAATGATGCACAGGATTTTTGATAATGCAAAGTGTATTGTTATTATCTACAAATATCTTGGTATGCATAACCCATAATCCAAAAGCTGATTTTGAATCCATAACACTTGCCCACAACATGCAACAACAACTACATACTCAACCTCAGTTGTTGAATGGGCCACCACTGTTTGTTTCTTACATTGCCAAGAGACAAGTCTGCTCCCAAGAAATTGACATCCACCTGTTGTGGATTTCCTATCATTATTATCACCTCCATAATCACTATCTGAATAGCCTACAAGCTCCAATGGATAATATTTTGGGAACATAATCCCAAAGTGGGATAACACCTAAGATACCTAAAGATCCTTTTGACAGCATGAATATGACACTCTTTGGGAGTCACTTGATGACGTGTACATTCACACATAGCAAACATGATGCCAGGTCTAGAGGCCGTAACATACATTAATGAACCAATCATTGACCTATAATGCCTGACATCTACATCTTTTCCATCTACAATCTTTCCCCAGGGGTGTTCCATGTCCATGGGGGTGCTAGCCCATTTTTCATGTGGGGAAAAACCAAATTTCTTCAAAATTTATTCTACATACTTGTCTTGAGAGATAAAGATGCCATTTTCTTTCTTTTGGACTTGAAGACCTAGAAAGAAGTTCATCTCTCCCATTGCACTGAAATTTGTTAGTCATCAGTTTAGAGAATTCTTCACTCATCTTTGGATTAGAGGATCCAAAAATGATATCATCAACATAGACCTGGACAAGAAGAAAATCTTGTCCATTCGGCTTGGTAAAGAGATTTTGGTCTATGGTGCCCCTCTTGAAACCATTTTCCACAAGATAAGTGGATAAAGTACCATATGCTATAAGGGCTTGATGAAGGCTATACATTGCCTTTTTAACCCTATATACCTTGTCTGGATGCTCTGAATCTTCAAAACCAGGAGGTGGCATAACATATACTTCCTCTTGAATTTTTCCATGTAAGAAAGCACTCTTGAAATCCATCTGGTAGACTGTGAAACCCATGCAAGAAGCCTATGCTAGGAAAATCCTTATTGCTTTAATCCCATCAACAGGTGCAAGAACCTCTTCATAGTCAATGCCTTCTTCTTGTGTGTAACCTTGAGAAACCAATCTTGCCTTGTTTCTGATCACAATACCTCTCTTATCTCTCTTGTTCCTTAGAACCCAACGTGCTCCAATTGGTCTCACATGCTTTGGGCAGTCAACAAGCTCCCAAACATCTTGTATAGCAAACTGATGAAGCTCATCCTACATTGCTTCAACCCAGTTTGGTTCTTGAAGAGCATCAAAAATCTTCTTGGGCTCATTCTGTGACATAAAGCAAGCAAATAAACATTCTTGAACTAAAGAGGTATCATCCTTTTTGTAAATGTTGGCTACAAACCCTCCTTGAGGATTCTTCTTTCTTCTTGTTTGAACTAGTGAATTGATGGAACCAATTATTTGGGTAGGAGGATGAATTTTGGAGACTTTCATAACAATTCCTCCCCCAAAAATGTGTTGTCATGCACTGTAGACTCCAAAGTGCCATTATCCCCATCATCATGATTTCCATACCCACTTGAACTAGAAAACATGTTTTCAGCGTCTGGATTGATGACGCTGACACCTTAATTAGGTATGGAATCTTCAACAAGTTCAAGTACTTCCTTGTCAGCGGATGAAAGCAAGTTGTCAGTGGCTGGATAAGGCGTGTCAACAGCTGAACTACTTTTGTCAGCGGATGGAATACTTTCACTGACTTGCTCTTCTTGTTGCTTTCTCTTTACTTCTCTTTCAGCAACAGATGCCCTAATGAATTCTTCACTCCAAATGGGTAAATCCACAATAGAAAATTTAGGAGTAAACTCATCTGCTTGTGATCCTATCACCTTTGTAGCTTGTGATCCTGTCACCTTTGTAGCTTGTGTACCTGCATTATCAACAATGGTTTCTTCCACTACCTTTGGAGAGTTCTCCAAGACAACTAGATTAGTAAGAGGCAAGTAATTCATGGATCTAGATAATGGCTCTAAATCAAAAAGCCAATCAGGTCCATTTGCAGGATCACTAGGTTTACCTTCGAAAAAATCAATATGCACGTTTTCTGTTATGACCTTATCCCTCTTGTGGTAAACCCTATACCCTTTGATGTTCATTGAATAACCCACAAAATATCCCTCGTCACCTTTTGAATTAAACTTACCTAGGTTGTCACTAGTATTAAGAATCACTACATGACATCTAAAGGGTCTAAGAAAATCTATATTAGGTTTTTTATTCCAAAAGAGCTCATGGGGGTCTTATTGTGAATTTTGTTGACCAAGGCTATATTCTTAACATAGCAAGCAGTATTTACAGCCTCAGCCCAAAAAGCAATGGGTAACTTAGCATCTGCTAACATGGTTCTAGCTGCTTTAATAAGGGTTCTATTTCTCCTCTCAGTTACACCATTTTGCTATGGAGTTCTAGCTTTGTTAAACTCCCTAGTAATCCCTTTATCAACACAGAAGGCATCTAATAGATCATTTCTAAACTTACCACCATTATCACTTCTAAGAATGTTAACTGTAAACCCTGATTTCTTTTCCATTTGGTTAATAAAATTAATCAAAGTTTTAGCAGTATCACTATTTTTGACTAAAAAGAAAGTCCATGTAAACCTAGAATGGTCATCAGTGACCAAAAAGCAATAAGATTTTCCATTTAAACTCTCTATATTAGTAGGTCCAAATAAATCCATGTGAAGCAAGTGTAGGGGTTTAGAACTAGAATGAACACTCTTAGACTTAAATGAGGCCTTCTGCTGTTTTCCCTTAAGACATGCACCACAATTATGATCATTGTGGAATGCTTTTGAAGGCAATCCTCTAACAAGATCATTTCTCACAAGTCTATTCATGTTCTTAAAGTTAATGTGCCCTAACCATCTGTGCCGTAAGATACTTTCATCTGCTGAATCTTTAGCATATAGACATGACAAGTTATTACTCATTTTAATCCCTTGTAGATTGACATTATAAATGTCCTTATGTCTAGGTGTTTTAAATTCAATGAACTTATCAGCAGGTAACACATAGTCTTTACTCAAAACTAAGCATTCAGTATCAGTAAAAAGAACTTTATTTTTGTTGTCATAAAATTGTGACACACTAAACAAGTTATAGTCGAGTTCTTTTACCAGAAAAACTTCATCAAACCTCAAGTTATTAGTGATAAGAGTGCCTTTGCCTGATATTGTCCTGAATCCTCCTCCAAAGTACACTTTATCACCATCTGGATTAGGAGTAAAGTTTGTCAAATAATCTTCCTTTTCCAGTCATGTGCCTTGAGCATCCACTATCCCAATATCCATGTTCATTAACCTGCTTTGGAATGCCCTGAACATAAAGAAAACACATCAGTTTTCTTTGGGAATCCAATCCTTAGTAGACTTGGATCCATTTGGTTGTTCAAAAAGAATGGACTTGTTTCTTTTAACAACCCCCTGTTCATTCCTTTTAACCTTAAACATCCAATTTGTTCCAGCATACTTTTCAAGATATTTAAACCTATTACAAGTCATGGAGACACCATTAAAAGTTGATGACTGTTCTTGTTTTGGTCTCCATGTTAAGTTGGATGATGCCTTAGATTCCTGTCCCTTAGGTTGTAAATACTTGTTATTACTAGGTCTAACATTGGGTCTGACAACTGCTAATTGTGGCATTTTCATACCAAACCTAATTCTGTCAGCGGCTGGTTTTTCCCTGTCAGTAGATGAATTGTTCATGTCAGCGTGGGAATTAGGGTTTGCCACAATAACCCACTGCTTGTTAGACGAAGTATTGGTCTTTTGGAAGGGTCTTTGGCCTTAGGTGTTAGCTGCCTTAGAGAAGTAAGGAGCTGGTCTAGTGGCGTGAGGTCTAGTATGAACATAAGGCTTAGGGTTGACCTAAGTTAACTTATTGTCAGCGACTGGTTTGTATCTGCTGACACACCTATAAGCCAAATGGGTGAGAAGCTCCCACATGAATAACAAGCCTTTCTAGACATAACCTTAGGTCTAGGTTCATAAAATCCAGTCCTATTACCACTAGCTTGACTCTTTGGTGATCTAGGTTTTCTATACAGTTCAACATACTTAACACTAAATTTTGTTTTATCCTGTGAGCCAAGGTCAAAAGGTTTGCCAATAGTAGGATTAGTGATCACAATGGATTTAGGTTCAGTTTTTTCTTCACTAAGAGGCCCTCCCTTAAAAACGAGAATAGGGTTAGCTTTCTTCCATAGGTCAAGGTCAATCACCCTTTGCTTGTATTCCTCAACTGGTGTGAGCACACGTGGTGAGGAGTAAATTCTTCCACTTCGAACTCTGGAATACTAGTCCAGGACAAGTCTTTCATAGAAAACCCATAGAAGTCACCTACTAGGGGTGGAACAACAACATACAACTTTGCATGCATCCCAATCCCAGACATGTCTTTAGGGTTTCTCTGTTCACGTATAACCTTTACTAGGGTTTGACTAGCTTTTTCAAACTTTTCAATTTTAAGCCCTACACTCTCTTTAGCTTGAATGGCCTCATCTAGTTTAAGTTTCAATTTAGTGTTAGCTTGTATGTAAGAAGCTTTTGCCTCATAACTAAGTGCTAGATCCCTTTTTAGAACATTTATTTGATCTTTTAGATTAAATTCCATGTCCTTATATTCTTGCACCATCCCATCTGATTGTGCAAGCCCCTTTTTGTAGTTTGAAATTGTGATATTTAACCCAAGAATATCAGATTTTAACTTTAAAACTTCTTTGTTAAGCTTATCAGTGTTAAGTCAACAACCCTTACTACAAAAAGCATCATCATATACCTCACTATTTGATGAAGAAGAAGATCTGGCCATGAGAGCATATTAGACATGCTCTTCATCCTTTTCAGCAACTAAATCTTGATTCTCCACCTTATTCTTATCCAAAAAGCTCCAGTCAAATCCAACGCCATCAATTCCTTGCATGGCTGCCATGGCTTTAGGGTCAGCATCTTCAACCTTGATGATTTGTCTAGGATTCTGTCCTCCATCATTCCTCTTGGGAGATCTACATTCTCTAGAAAAGTGTCCTATTCTATGACAATTGAAACACCTCAACTTTGGATTTATCAAATCCAGCAGTCTCTTTGCTATTGAAAGTCATCTTCCTTCCAAATCTCTTGTTCCACCTACTGGCTCTTATACTGCTAAGAGCCGTATTCCACTTGATATCCATCTCCTCAAGATCAATATCACTAATTTGTTGAACATCTTCAAAAGAAATTGAAGATACATTGAGCAAAGAAGCAATATAAGCACATATAGTATCCAAATCAATTCCTACCGGCTTAAGATTTTGTGAAGCATAGTTATATGTGTCAGCGTCTATTGAGCCGCTATCATGAGAAGTTTGTCCGCTGACAAAGCAAGAGTTGTCGACGTCTAAGGAATCATTGTGAGAGATAAACGCCATGTTTCCAGAAGGTGTTTTACTTCCTTGTTTGAGAAAGACTTCAGATTCCATGACTTTCAATTGATTATAGATGTCACCAAAAGTCATGTTCTTGTAGGCTTGAGTGGCAATCATTGACTTAGCATGAATTTCCCACCCATCTCTAAGAGCTCCAAGGAAGGCAGCATTAATGTCATCATCTTCAAATTATGTCTCCATGAACGCCAGCTTGCTTGTAATGTCTTGAAGACGGCTTCTTATCTCACTTAGCTTTTCATTAGGTCGAGCTTTGAAGAGAGTAAATTCCATAACCAACTGCTTCTTCCTTTGTTTGAGAGTGTCCTCATTACCACCATAGGTGGTCTCAAGGGCTTCCCAAAGCTCTCTAGAAGATTCATACTTTCTGAATTTGTGTTGGTTCTTGCTTCCAAGGGCTAGTTTGAGAATACTCAAAGCCTTCATATCAAGATTTCTGTTAGCTACCTCTGTAGTTGAGGTGGCTCTTCCATCTTCAGGTCTAGGAAGAAATTCTTCAGCCTTAGCATTGGCTGTTGTCCTTTTCTCAATGGAGTCCAAGATCTTTTGAGTCTGGTTGAACTTGTTTCCAAGCTCAACAACCTCCCAAAGGATATAGTTATCCACTTGGAGATATTTCTCAAAATTGAACTTTCATGGTTCAAAGTTATCAAGGTAAAGCATTTGAGGTTATTATTAGATGATCCTAAACTTTAGGTTTCTGAGGTTGAGGTCGAGATGATGATTTTAGGGTTTTGAAAAATTAAGGTTTTGTACGATTTAGGGTTTTGATGTTCTTATGATCAAAGTTTCTCGACAAGCTCTGATACCAATTGTTGATCCCAAACTTAGATCGATTTAGCTTTGTGTTAACGAGATTAAATCAAGTAAAACAGTAGAGAAACTTTGTTTTTATGATAATCTAAGTGTTATGCGGAATTAACACTAAGAACAAAGAAAAAAGCAAAACACAATGTATATCAAACTTTCACTTGTATTGATAATCAATGAGGTATAAAGAAAGTGTTAAGAACGTATATCAATAATGAAACCTAAGACCTCCTTTTATAACATAAGGAGTCTTGAACAATAATCAACCTATCAACTATTCTATGAAAAGATAAATATAGAGAATACAATGTTAAACATATCTTTCCTAAATATACAAAACGTGTTGACTAAGTAGTTGACAATAACTGGGATTTCCTTTGTCAGCGCCTTGATAAGTCTTGTCAGTGCTCAATCTGTCAGCGCGTCGATTACTCTTGTCAACGTCCAAAATCCCTTTGTTAGCGGCATAGTGACTTAGCTATTTTCATTCCCAACAAAAAGTTCTTACTATATTCTTAAATAAATCATAAAATAATCACACATTCATAAACCCCTCACAACGTTAGGTCAATATTATAGTCTTTTTGTTGCTTGCATGTATAGGTATTATAAGACCTACATGCTTGTTTGCTTGTTGAATCACACATCATTTCTCCATTCACGCTTTCTTCGAGAACAACCATTCTAAAATATTCATAATCTCCCATCTTTCAAAGTGCAAATCATAAAAAAACTTAAAGAAAAAGTACAATCGGTTTTCACACAGACAACCGCCAATCCGCCACGGTCAACACGGGCCCGATCTCGATAACTTTCAGTAGTAACTAAAGAAAAAATACTAATATTTTTTTTCTTATGCCATATTCTGATCAGGTGTATAGATACGGGAGCAATTTCTCACCTTTCATGTCACACCGGTAACCTTTAAACCTCTTTCCTTAATCGTTATTTTCATTCAATTATTGTTGGAAAGGGATCAACAATACATGTCATCCACTATGGCCATGTACAAATCCCTAACCCATATCGACCCCTCCACCTTAGAAATGTTCTTGTCACACTAGATATTATTAAAAAACTTGTTTCGGTACGTAAATTCAACATCGATAATAAATGATCCTTTTTCGTTGTGACATCACAGGTAATCTATGCCCTTTATAAGTTCTCGCCTCAGGCTTTGCCCTACTCTCTAATAACCCTACCCTTTGGCATCAACGCCTTGGTCACCCCGGTGACTCAGTTATTCAAACCCGATCATCCCGCGGACTTGTGTCTTATAATAAACAAAACACTCAACACTTGTTTCATGCATGGCAATTAGGGAAACAAACAAAACTTCCCTTCCAACGATCTACCTCTATTGTCACATCTCCTTTGACATTTGATGACGTATACTTCCCAGCCGGGTCATGAACCGGCCCACGGGTACTACCCGTATCCGGCCCATCATGAATGGGTGGGAATAATGTTATTTGAGCTTATGGGCTTGGATGAACAGTAACCGCACACACGTGTGCGGCCCACGGCCCGACATGCCCGGTGCAGGGTTAGACAGAGTCATACTCTTACTATGAGTAGGATTTATCTCAAAGGAGAGGATATTCACTCACCATAATTAGAAGATAACAATCAATCTAAATCTGGTGATTATCCTTTCCTTGGGGCCGAAGCATCAGTGGCAGCCCATTAGGGTTTCACTGCCTATATAAGGAACCCCCAAGGGTTCCACAAAGGTATCACATTCTACATACTCTCAACTCATCTGATTCCTATAACCCTTACCGATTACTTACTCTCACGCCGGAGTCTAATCGTGGGAAGCATTCCCACGGTAAGCCTAACGCATGTTGTTTTAGTGTGCAGGATCCCAACCAAACAATTCACTTGGTGCAGGAGCCGGAGTCCAGCCAACCTGAATTAAGCCTAATTCGGTTCTAGCAAGGATCACCCAACTTTTGTATCAACAAGTTGGCGCCATCCGTGGGACACTTACACTAAGCTAGAGCAAATCTCATCTCGATTTCTCAATGACGAAGGGACATCCGCAAGGAAACCCCAGGAACACAAATCCTAGGAATCAGAAGTCCTCAGGGGAAGAGATACTCATTCCTAATCGATCCCCTAGCAACCAAGCCGGCGGACCGAACAACCGAAGTGGTCTTCAGTCCCTAGGTGTGACAAGCACGATGACTGTCACTCTACCACCTACTTCGACCTTGGATAACCCTGATCCAGGGAGTGCGCCCAACCCCCTAACAAGGAGCCGCGCAGACCATCGACTGAGGAAGAAGTGGAGGTCGAGCCACTTAGTGAGGAAGACCTCACTCGAGTTCTCACGCAGAACTTCGAGAGGATCGTCCCGGGAATTGCATCCAGGTTGAAACTAGGGAGGGACCTCCAATCTAGGCTCAACTTTGGAAGTGCCGGACAAAGCACCTCTCCTCAAATTCAGAGGAAGCGAAGGACACGACCCAGGAGCGGAACCTCTTTGAGGAAAATTCCCAACCTAGGAATGTGTTCGAACGCATAGGGGATCGTGTTATGCAGGAATTGCTGCAATCCCGTGAGGAAGGAGAGAGGTCCGACGGTTCACCCGAACGATCAGATCTGAAGCTAACCAGAACTAATCGCCGCATAAGCGTGTGGGATATGATGAATACCGGGAAGAAGGCTCCTGGCTCTTCTCACAAGAGCGGTCCTCACCCAAAGGATGGGGCACCGCCCCTTCTCCCGATCCATCAAGAGAAGAATCGGATGACCATCCGCCCAAGCGTCGCTGACCTAGGCGTACTCCTCCACCGCCACCAGACAATGAGGAGTACTACGGCGGCCCCTATTATCGAGAGACGGAAGCAGAAGATCTTTCCCGCCCGTGGTGTGACCCTAATCTCACCCGTCCATGGGCTGACCCCAGGGAAGATCCCTTTACTCTCCGCATACGGAATTACTCCGAGGATAAAAAACGTCGCATGCCGGCGTGTGTCAAGACTTATGATGGGACTGGTGATCCAGATGATCACCTAAAGATATTTGACACGCAGGCAAAAATTGAACGATGGCCCATGCCTATATGGTGCCAGATGTTCAATTCAACCTTGATCGACAATGCTCGTGATTGGTTTGAGGGACTTCCTCCATGAAGCATTGATAGCTTCACTGAACACGTGTGTGCGGTTACTGTTCATCCAAGCCCATAAGCTCAAATACCCATGTATCAACAACATTATTCACTCATACCTATAGACATAAATTGTCTCTAGCATGAGTGGATACAAATATATGTCATTTTCTAGATCACTATTCACATTTTTGTGGGTCTAACCAGTCAAAACTTATCCACTTTCTTGCATTTGTAAAAACCGATTTCAGTTATGAAATCAAAGTTTTCCAATGTGATCATGGTGGAGAATTTGACAACAACTCCATCCATGAACTATTTTTAACTAATGGAATTCAATTTCGTTTCTCTAGCCCAGGTACATCTCAACAAAATGGGTAATCAGAACGCATGTTTCGTTCTATTAATAAAATTATACACTCTCTCCTTTTTCAAGCCCATTTTCCCCCTGAGTATTGGGTTGTAGCACTACTTATTACAACTTACTTACTTAATATCCTTCCCTTCACTTCCATCAATAATGACATCCCTTACACGAAATTATTTAATAACCCAACCTCATACACTTACCATCTCACCTTTGGATGCCTCTGTTACCCATACGCCTTTCCACTACACAAAATTGCCCCTCGTACGACACCATCTATCTTTCTCGGGTACCCTTACAATCACCATGGGTATCAGTGCCTTGTCCTAAACACAAATAAAATCATCATTTCTCGTCATGTCACATTTGACGAATCTGTCTTTCCCTTCGGTTCCACGGCTCCAACTCACCCCCTCCTTCATATCAATTCTTAGATGATAATCTCAACACCTCCCCCATTACACTTCACCTACTCACCACACTTACCCCTCCTCAACATACACTACCACATGCCACACTATAAACAACGCCTCCAACTCCTACACCATCATCGCCACAAACAACACCTTGCACCATCAAACACACCTTCACCACCAAACATCCCATCAAAAACCTCACCACCATCACCCCCACCCATCTCACAACACCCTATGGTCACACGTTCCAAATTCGAAAGAGTGAAAGCTAACATGAAATACAACTTCCATGATACCACCTCCTCCCATATTGCTTAGGCTTCGTTACGTTCCCTACGCGACACCAACAGGAAACATGTTATGTGTGACGAATATAAAGCTCTTATCAATAATGAAGCGTGGGTTCTTGTTCCTCGTCCATGAAATGTCAGCATTGATGTGGCTATACAAACAAAAATATAATGCATACCGGTCCTTAAGTCGGTACAAAGACTGACTAGTTGCAAATGATTGTAGTCAATAACAAGGCATCGACTGCGATGAGACATTTAGCCCTGTTTCAAGCCTGCTACCATATGAACTGTTCTTAGCCTTTTGGTGTCACAACAATGGCCTATTTATTAATTAGACGTGAAGAACTCATTTCTTCACGGTCATCTTATAGAGAAAATTTGCATGCACCAGCCACCCAGATTTACTGATGTAGCTCATCCTGATTATGTATAATTTCTGTAGAAATCACGTTATGGCCTTAAGTGCCCCCCCCCCCCCCCCCGAGCTTAGGTTCAACAATTTTCCAGCTATATCACTCGAGCCAGTTTGCATCATAACAAAACGAAGTCGTGTCTTTTCATCTTTCACAAATGGCTAGACAAAGTTTACTTACTACTTTATGTGGATGATATCATTCTTACAGCTTCTTCTACTTCTCTCATGCAACGAATTTTCTGTTTGCTACATGGGGAATTTGCTATGACAGACCTTGGCCCACCCAATAATTTTCTCAGTATATCTGCCACACGTGCCACCTCTAGCATTTTTGTCTCAAAAGAAATATATTACCGAGATTCTTGAGCGAGCATAAATGCTCAATTGTAACCCTTGCAGGACTCTAGTTCATACCGAGAAGAATCTTGGGCTTTAAGGATCACTAATCACTAATCCTACTTTATATCGCAGCCTTGTCAGATCACTTCAGTACCTTACCATTACTCGACCCGATTTATCATATGCAGTGCAACAGTTATGTCTTTACATGCATGAACCTCGAGAGCCACACCTTAATGATAAGAAACATGTTCTTCGTTATCTTCGAGGAACCACTGATCTTGGATTATGTTAGGTCAATTCAGTACCTAATGACCTTACTGATGGATTTGAATAATAATCAGCCTAAGTAAAGTATTAACCTTGAACATAACAAAGTCACTGAATGAACAGTCACTCAGTAAGTTTCCTACGAGTTCCTAGACTGAGTCTAAAATAAAGACTCGAGCATTCAGAGAGGCGAAGCTCAATGAATGACTTCTATGATGAAGGAGAAGGTGATGGGTTCAGTGAGTTGTGGCAATAGACTCACTAAACCCCATACGATCTCCCTAAAGAAAACAAGCATTCTCCAAGACTGAATTAAAGGCATGATAAGTTGAATTATGACAAGATGAAGTACATCACACAATTAGTGTGACTTACCCTTTTGGGATAGATGGGGTACTGACAAGTGTAAAGGACTTACGTCTTACTACTTAGAATAGGGTAAGACAAGATACTACACTGTACGAATAAGAAAAGAATTGCACATGGGCAATTATTGTCTTCTACCCTACTTTATCTCTATAAATAGGATGCTTGTAAAAGGAGAGAAAATAAGTTTGTGCACTAAATGCTTTAGACATTCACAAACAAAGTTTTCTCTCCTCCAAATACGATTAAACACTTGAGTTCTAAACTCTTGTTGATAGAATCGTCAAGATTAGCAATCGTTAGGATTGGACTAGCTTGTTAGTGAGGAGATCACAAAACCACACATTGTCTATTCAATCCCTATTGTAGCTTCGTATACAATAGGTTATAATTCTTTAATAAAGCTAAGAGTTAAACGTTGAAAAAACCTTTGTGTTATTTACTTTACTTGTATTAAGTTTATTGCATTACTTAACCATGAGTTAGGACTATACTTAGTATTCTTAAGTATAGTACTAATTACAAGGAACCAACAAGTGGTATCAGAGCGATAGGATTATAAAACTTTTAACCACCGTCTCAAAGTTTTTAAAACCTTGATCCATTATGGTTGAAAGTAATATACCCCAACTTGTTAACAAATAAGGAGCGAGTTACTCTATTAACGCTCCTAAGTTAAAAGTTGAAAGATTTAACAAATGGAAGAAAAGAATGCTATGTTATTTGATGGGAATGGAACCTTATTACATAACTTGTATTAAGAATGGTCCATTCAAACCAAAAACAGCAGCTGGTGATGACAAACCTTGTAGAAATTAGAAGGGGGGGGGGGGGGGGTTGAATAGTTTCTCATAATTTACTTGTTAAAAGGTGGTTTTCAAAAATCCTTTTTTCAAAAACTTAGACTTGAGGAAATGTGTGAAATCTTCTTATGCACAATATGAACAATGATAGTGTAACTAAGCTAATACTAACAAATATATATGCACAAAGAATAAAGAATGTAAAGAGTTAAGGGTAAAGAAAGATCAAACCGAACACCAAGGATTTATAGTGGTTCGGCAACGAAGCTCACTCCTCGTTCCTACTCCACTCCTCGAGTACTCCTTACTCGAGAGTTCACTACACAACAAGCTCCTTATGGTGGAGAAAACCGTACACGTCGCTTAACCAATTTCCGACTCTAAGCTAAAAGTCGAGCCCTAATCGTAGCTAGGACCAATCTACACAACTATACTTAGTACATACACAACTTCCAAATAGACACAACTACTTGGATCTTCTCAACTAAGACACAACAACAAATGTATAAAAGTAGATCTTCAATGGATCTTTGATGGTGGACTCAACACTTCACAAGGATAGTGTTCTTCTCTTTGCACTTGGAGAGGAAGGGATGGAAGAACAAGATTCACTTCTTAAACAAGTAGTAATCAAACAAATGATCAAAGATTTGAGTGATTAAAGAAGAGAGTTTGAATCTGGAAATAGATGTGCAAAAGAGGTGATTTGAAAAGCTGAGAATGGTCCACTATTTACAGGACAAAGGCCCAACGGATATATCTGGCCGCGGTTCCTTAGCTCAGCCAGCGGTTCCTTATCGATAAGGAACCGCCTAGGCACTAGAGAACCGCTGCCTAAACTCCGCTCCATTTTTTGTCCTTTAGTGGTGGAGGTCTTATCTGGATATAAAAAATATTCTGAAAGGATATTCTTAACCAAATAAGAATATGCCATTTTGAAATTTCAAATAATTAATTTAATAAAACATTTTCTTAAAAAGAAATTTTAATAAAAACTTGTCACACTTAATAAAAAGTGAGTTTTAAGAAAGTTTAAATCACTTGATCACTTGATTAAGGTTAGTACTTGTTTATTCATACCTTAAGTGAAAATGGGTAAAATGAAAAAATACTTGAACTCAAGAATTCGTTTTTCGTTGTTTTCGTAAATGCTTGTTTTTACATATTGTCGTAATCAAAACAAAGCGAGACCGAAAATGCAAGTAACGTTTTTAGGCATTATTGCATTAACAATCTCCCCCTTTTTGATTCCGAAAATACATAAACTCAATCACACAAAAAACAAGATATTCGAAGACGAGTTTATTCATTTCTCCCCCTTTGTCGAAGCAAAAAGGTTGCACAAGTCGGTGTTGAAGAAACGGACTTAACAAAGACTCCCCCTTAGTGCTTACTCCCCCTAGCTTGGGGCACCGAGGAATCGAGATATGGTGACAAGCTACATAGAAGGGTTAGTTGAACAAAAGAAACAACCAACAATATATAGCAATAGGTCACAAAAAATAAAAGAGAAGAGAACACAAAGACAAAGATCCAAGATAGGTTACTAAAAGAACATCATACAAAGAAGTATGGAAAAAGAAACAAGCCAAAAGCATAAATCTAATCCTAGTTATTCTAGAATTCTAAGATTTGCTTGAATTTGGTGTCTTGTGGATAAGCAACCAATGCTTATATGAAAGACAAGGTAATGGCGGAGGGTGGTGGTGGTGGCTTGTTGGAGGTCTCATAATCATAGTGAAGAGGAGGCTTGATTAAGAGACTCTTGATGTAGCTCAACTCCTCATAGATTGTGCCATAGCAAGATGTTGATATTGACAACAATGACAATATGTTCCATGGTGTATGACATTATCATGAGAAGGAGGAAGAACACTAAAGGGTGGTGGTGGAAGCAAAGAAGTTCCACAATCAACATTCTTGGTAGGAGAAATGTGATTAAGAGTGTTCTTGGGTGAATTTGGGTTGAAAGCAATTGGAGAAAATGGAGGAGATTCAAGGCTTTCATTGGGAGAATAAGATATTTTGGGATGCGAAGTATGGCAAAATGCTTAAGGTTTAAATACGGAAGGTTTAAGGTATTTTGGGTTGGTCAAAGGGTTTGAAACAAAGATTCTCAAAAAATGTTGGAGCAAATCTGGAGTTTCAGAGAAAAACCCGAAAAAGG
Source organism: Glebionis coronaria (assembly GCA_025667525.1). NCBI lineage: Eukaryota > Viridiplantae > Streptophyta > Magnoliopsida > Asterales > Asteraceae > Glebionis > Glebionis coronaria. The sequence continues at coordinate 187,181,158 of CM046879.1, read as the reverse complement.
AAGGCACTGTATGCGGTTCCTTATCATGCCCGACGGTTCCTTATCACTAAGGAACCGCGGTTCATTTATGGAACCGCCTACAGGGGCTGTGTTTGGTGTTTGGAGGAAGATTTTTCAGCAAATCTTATTTTTCTAGTCTAACTTATCATAGGGATATGCTTAAAAAGCAAAGATAGACAAAGAAAACATATACAAACTTACCAAATAGAGATTTAACCAAAGTACATGGATTAAAAGATCGATGTAGGAGGTGTGTAAGACAAGACCTAAGTCATGACACAATGATCCTCCATGATTCTATCTTGTTCTTGCTATGTTTGAGAGAATCATACATATGAATTATGTAAGCTCTAGATTAATAGCGAGAATCTATGAAAAACCTTTTTAGATTGAATTAACAATGTCAAAAAGCGAGAATCTATGAAAAACCGTTTTTAGATTGAATTAACATTGTCAAAAGCATTTCTCAACCATTTTCGAAAGAGAGGGTTTATCAAAAAGAGTTTGGAAGACTCAATGACTCAAAGTGGTAAAATGAGACACAAAAAGAGAAGAAGGTAATTAAGGAAGATGTTCCATTAATCCTAGACCTAGACGCAAGTAATTAAAAGGTTCCCTCTTAAGTGGCTTAGTGAAGATGTCGGCTAAGTTGTCCTCGGAGGGTACCTTCTCAATTGAAATGTTCCCCTTTTGAACATTATCCCTAAGGAAATGGTGTCGAATTTCTATGTGTTTGGTTCGCGAATGTTGCACGGGATTCTTGCTAAGGTCTATAGCGCCTTTATTATCACACATGATGGGAACATCATCAAGAGAAATCCCGTAATCAACAAGCGCTTGCTTCATCCATAGAGCTTGTTGGCATGCTTTTCCGGCACTCACATACTCGGCTTCCGTGGTGGATATTGCAAGAGCGGTTTGTTTCTTGGAGAACCAAGAAGTTAAACAACAACCCATGAAGGTACAAACTCCACTAGTGCTTTTCCGGTCCACATAGTCTCCCGCATGATCCGAGTCCGCGTAGACAATGGTTTCTACGCCGGTCCCTTTAGGATACCATAATCCTAAATGTATAGTGCCTTTAATGTATCGAAAGATACGCTTAACCGCTTCAAGGTGAGAGGTTTTGGGAGCCTCTTGGAAGCGAGCACAAAGGCAAACACTAAACATGATATCCGGTCGACTTGCCGTTAGGTACAACAAACTACCAATCATACCTCTATATTTGGTGTTGTCTACCGACTCACAATCATCATCTACGGTGAGTTTATTATCCGAGGCCATTGGGGTCTTCATTGGTCTAGATTCTTCTAATCCAAATTTCTTTAGCATTTCTTTAGCATACTTAGATTGACTAAAGAAAATACCATCATCCATTTGTTTAATTTGGAGTCCTAAAAAGAAGTTAAGTTTCCCATCATACTCATTTCAAACGCATCATGCATGACTTTGGCAAAGTCATCACACAATTCTTGACAAGTTGATCCAAATATAATGTCATCAACATATATTTGTACGATTATGAGGTGAGAACCTTTCTTCTTTGTAAAGAGCGTGTTGTCTAACATCCCCATGGTATACTCATGTTTAACAAGAAACGCTTTAAGTCTATCATACCAAGCTTTGGGTAGTTGTTTGAGTCCATAAAGTGCTTTCTTAAGCTTGTAAACATGATCCGGTTTCTCAAAATCAATGAAGTCGGGAGGTTGAGCCACATATACCTCCTCATTGATCAAACCGTTAAGAAATGCACTCTTTACATCCATTTGTTGAAGCTTAAAATCTAAGGCACAAGCGTAGGCTAAGATGATTCTAATGGATTCTAATCTAGCTACCGGTGCATATGTCTCGTCATAATCAATCCCTTCTTGTTGATTATAGCCTTGAGCTACAAGTCTAGCCTTGTTACGAGACACAACGCCATTCTCATCTAACTTATTCCTGAATACCCATTTGGTTCCTATAATGGTAGAACTTCTAGGTGGAGGAACAAGTTCCCAAACATCATTGGCAACGAATTGATTCAATTCTTCTTGCATCACAATGACCCAACTCTCATCCGTCAAAGCTTCTTTAACATTCTTTGGTTCAATCAAGGAGACAAAACAAATGAAGTTGCTTTGGCTTTGGACTTGAGATCTTAGGGTCCTTTGATTTAATCACCAATGACATTATTTAGAGTATGATCCCTAGATTCCTTAATGTTTACTTCCTTTTCAACACTAAGGTCTTCAACTCCTATTTTTCTAACCTCTTTGGCTTTAACTACTTCTAATTCATCCAAGTCATCATCAACCAATGGTGGTGTCTTGGGTGAAGGAGGGGTTTCATCAAAGGTTATGTTGAGTGATTCTTCAATAACCCCCGTGGTTCTATTTAGGACTATGTAGGCTTTGCTAGTTTGGGAATAACCTAAAAGGATACCTTCGTAAGACTTTGGGTCAAACTTGGTAAGGTAATCTTTGGTGTTGAGGATAAAGCACTTGCTTCCAAACACCCAAAAGTATTCCAATGAGGGTTTCTTACCTTTAAGAATCTCATAGGGGGTCTTTCCTAGGAAAGGTCGAATAAGAATTCGGTTGAGAATATAAGTCGATGTGTCCACGGCATTGCACCTAATGCTAGAGATTTTGTATGTAAAAAGTTATCGTCACAGTCTCTTCGAATTGAAAAATAGATTAACTATGTGACTCAGTCGTTCTTTGGTGAAACAAATAGTTGTGTCGTTGTAGTAATTAAAATGTGCAAGAGTTAAAAGTAAAGGACGTTAATTTAAATCTAACTCTAATTTAAAATAAATGACGAGAAATAAAAAGCGTGACAAAAAGTAAAAGGCAATAAACGTAAATAACGCAAACTTAAAACTATCTAAGGCAAACTTAAAACGATACTAAAACTTAAACTAAAGCAAGGCTAAAATAAATCTAAGGCAAGTAATCTTAAAGTGTGACTAAGTAAAATGCGGGAAAAAAAGCTTGAAAATTAAAGAATTAAAAACAGAAACTAAAATTAACCTAAACACGGCTTATCCAGAATAATCCTTCGTTCGGAATAAACATTCATCCAGAATGTCACCTTCGTTCGGAATGTTCTTCTTCACTCGGAATATTTACCAAAAACCTTGATCCGGAATAAATCCTTTATCCGGAATATGTCACTTATCCGAAATAAAGTCTTGATTCGGAATACTGGTCCTTGATCCGGAATATCTCCTTGATCCGGAATAAAGCCTTGATCCGGAATGTTGAAGATTCCGGATGAAACTCCTTGATCCGGAATATTATTCCGAATAAAACTCCTTGATCCGGAATATGTCACTTATTCCGGATGGAAGCCTTTGATTCAGAATATCTCCTTGATCCGGAATGTTTGGTTGATCCGGAATGTTATGTTGATCCGGAATGTTCTGTTGATCCGGAATGTGGACTTGATCCGGAATATGTCACTTATTCCGAATGAAAGGTTTGATCCGGAATAATAAATTATTCCGAATAAACTCCACTGATCCGGAATGTCTAATATTCCGGATGAACACCCTTTGATCCGGAACTTCTTGAACAGCACTTTGATTCGGAATACCTGGGGAAAACAGGAACAACGAAGAAAAAGGAAAAGGAAAAAAGCTACGGATCTAGATAAAAACTAATCAAAATCAACCACAAGATTAATCAAACTAATAACAAATGATCAACTAATGATAATCAAACTAAACAAATCAATCAAACTAACAAATATAACCAAAATAATCAAAACCCATTTTAATCAATAAAAACTCAAAACATAAACATGAACATAAACATAAAAATCAAAAATTAAAGAAAGGTAGATAGGAGATAATAATAAAAATAAAGATTGACAAGAATTAAAAGGAAACTTACTTGAAATTAAAGGTATTTAAGGTGCAAGACAAGTATTTAAATTTGACATGAAAAGTAAATGACAAGGTAATTAAAATTGGAAAAACTAATTGTCACTATTACCCAACCAGAGAAATGTAAATCCTATCTAATCTATTTATAGGGGAGGATTAGGGAGTTCTTAGGAAGCTTCCTCCCCTCTTTCTTCTTTTCCTTAATTGCAAGATTAAGTCCTTAATCTTCTTAATCTTCTTAAATCTTGGACTTTAATGACTTTGTCTCGAGATTTCTTTGAACTCGTCTTGTAATTCTTCAATAAATTAGACTTGAGTTCTTCGGCTTTTAGTAAACTTTCGTCTTTTGACTTTTTCTTCGATAAATCTTCAGAATTGGTCTTGGACTTCCGTTCTTTTTGCACTCTTGACTTCTTGACTTCGTCTTTCGTCTTTTTCTTCGATAAAAGCCCGTGAATGCTCGTGTTTTCTCCACTTTTCACCTTTTCGTCCTAAATCACAACAAAAACACAAACCACGCATAATTCCGACATAAATGACATAAAATACACGTTTGGGCTCGGTTATTATTGTAATTAAGTGGTAAACAGGATGGGTGTTTACACACCTATCAAATCCCCTACACTTGACCATTGCAATGTCCTCATGCAATGCATTAGTTACAAAGCAAGATTACATTTCCCATCATAGTTAATCCATATTGGCCTTTATTAAAGAGATAGAAAATTATAAACATTCAAAGTAAGAAATCAAAAACATACCTTGGGTTTTGGAAATTTCATGAATAATCATCATCCTCAAGTTTTCACTTTCTCCAAACTAAGCTTAAAAACGAGATCATTGTTATTATAAGTTAGCAAACTAACACGAACTCATGTGGGCCAATTATTCACTTAGACTCCCTTATTCCTAGGTGTATCTCTTATATTTTATTTTTGTCTTGAATGATGACGAGGATGCATTGTTGACTTATTTCGATAGTTTATTAGGCTGAAAATAAAGTGGGACGATTTAATCAATAGTTAGCTAAAGGACAAAATCTTTTAAAACTGCTTCTCGGGACCTCATAAAGTTCATATCTTGGCATAACTCGCTTCGCGATTTGAGACCTTTCTCGGACCGATATTTGGCAGCGACTTCATACTTCAAACCTTGAGAGACGTTCATGAAATACTGGTCTTCTCTTCATAATAGGAATTTCTTCACTTGAAGTTTTGATAGATTCTTCATACTTGGACCACGACTTCTTCATTTTTCTCCAATCTTTATTTTGGACTTTGATATACAACGATCCTCCTCCTTTTTGGACTTGGATCTGTTCATCCTCATACCTTGTTAGGGCCTTTTCGGATAGACTTCCCCATGACTTTTGGGGAGTTTTTGCTTTTCGTCGTGTGTCTCAATCCTTCATATTGATCTTTGATAAATGATTCTTCACATCACTTAGGATCATTAGCAACAAAATATAGCCCTCATGTCTTGTTAGGACCTTTTTGGACTGCCAATCTTCGCATCCCGCTTCAATAAGTTATGCCTTGGCTATGAACTCTAATCCATACTGAGCAACTTTTAAACGATCTTGGGCTAGAAGCTAAGTAACTTTTCAAATCGTACAACCTTATTTATTACAGATAAATTTATTAGCAAGCGATGGAAGAATAGGCTTATAATTAACTCACATAAATTCACGAAAGAATACCAAACTTATAACTGACTCTATCATCTCTCGTTCTCCACAGTTTAAAATCTCAAGGAATGAGACTCGTGGATGCTTAGCCTATTAAATCAAAGTTTTGGGTTTTTGAGTCATCTATAGGATCTTGCAAACTCTTAGACTTTTTCAAGTTTAGAAATCGCATTTTAAATTTCCCTTGATAAACGACTCTCTAGGATCAATTATAGGAACTTGCGAAAAGTTCTTGTTCTTAACCCGTGAGAGTTAAGACTTTCGCGTTTTATAGCTCCCTATATAAAAGCCTAGCAAAACTTGACTTAAACACGTTAAGGATACTAGCTAGAGTAAACTTAGATAAGTAAACTCGGGTTGAGTCAAAAGATTCACAACGTTTGAAATTTAAAACCACTTTATTAAAAAATTATTCTAATAAGGAAATAAAATAACTATACAAAGGTAAAAACTAATAGGCCAAAATAGATCAAAAATTTTGAAAAATGTCGAAAAATTGATTTTCCGGTTAAAATGAGGACAAATACAAGGAAAAGACCACATAACTTCGATAGAAGTCCCCCTACACTTAATATAAACATTGTCCTCAATGTTTAAGCATGTGGGAGTAAACTCCCCTACACTTAGGACATTGTGCACGTTGTTTAAATCTTGCTAAGGAAGAGACACCTAAAGAGATTCCTATTTTAATATTGGGAAATATAAAATAGTGAATCAAAAAGAGTTTAGGATAGAACCGGGAAGACGGGAAACACGGAATCACGGGTGGTCAAAAGTCATCAAGAGTGTGTCTTTGAAGCTCTAATCCCTGCACATGATAAGAAAGAGAACAAGAAACACCACGGGGCTCCCCCCTAAACTTATGGTGAAAACAGGGAAAGATAGATAGATAATTGGGTTGCCTCCCAAAAAGCGCTTGTTTTTGTTAACCGAGTCACGAGCCTGACTCGTCCCCGAATTAAATGGTCCATGGGGAAGCCTCAAATGTAATACCGGGATCAAAGACCTTGTCCTCGTTCCCGGAGGAATATAACAAAGGAGAGGCAGGAGGATAAGTCTTGAATGGTAGGAAGGTCCTTTCAACATACGAGAAGTATGTGAAATCTTGATCCATGGGAGGTGGGGTGGGTAAAGGAATCACATTGTCATCCTCCAAAGACAATGGATGCTGACCAATTGGCAAAGCCGTAAGGTTATCAATCATAGAATGGTCATTGTCACCTCCCGGGTCAAAGCACTCATCCTCATTTCCCGGAGAGTGAAATTGATACATCACCCGCTTGGGCGTGCATTCAGTAGGATGAGGGAGCAATATAGTATGAGAAGTAAGAGAAGAATTACCTTCCATCCGTGTCACCTGTCCAGTAGAGTCAAATCTCTCCACCTCTGCTATAGAAGGGGGCATGGCTAACAAGGTATGCTCATCAATAGCAAGAGAAGCAGAGCTATCAATGTCCTCAATCCCTTCGTCAAAGAGAGGATTCACCTCACTAGATATATAAGCGTCATCAAAATCAAATAAAGGGTTCGAATAAATCTTGAAAGTTTCCTTCGGAACGTCTTCATCAGATAGTGACTCGTCATCACTAGAAGTAAAATCATCATCTTGATCAAAAAGAGGATTAGAGAAAGCCAAAGAATCCTCTTCCAAAGTGTTGGTGGAAGGAACATCATTAAAAGAATACTCATCGTCACTGTCGGATGTCAACTCAGATCCACTTAGGATTGGGACAAGGTTATCAGCACTAGACTTTATGAATTCGTCGGATTCCTTTGCAGGAATTGTGCTAAGATCCTCATCCCCTAGGATGGGTGAATCCTTAGGCTCCAGAGCTGGCAAGTCGGGCGAAGGAATAGAATTCTCATCGTTCCAAGAAATAGGACTCTCATCATCATCACTATCATAATAATATGGAGGCACCAGAGGAGGAGTATAAGCATTAAGGTTAGATACTTGCTCTTGTTGCTGATCCGCTTGACATTTCTCCATGATCTTGTTGCAAGCTTCTTGAACTTTTTGAAAGTTGTCAAAAAGTGTGGCCATTTGCTCAGGAGGAAGTGCACAAAAGGGTTGATGATTGACGGTGTGACGTGGGGGCTCAAAGTTATACACACTGGGATGATAGCACGAAACTTTCTCAAAGACCTTCGACGGATCACAAGAAGAAGCATCGTGAGGGCCCCCACAAATATAGCACCACAGGTATGGAAAAAACCCGGTGCATCTTGAGGATAAGGATTGTCATAGACGGGAGAAGGTGAGAAAGTATTGTAAGAGGAGAAGTATGAATTTGTTGAATTGCAAAATGGACAAAATCCAAATTGTGTATCGTCGATATCAAAACCACACCGCTCACAAGTACACCATTGACATGTTTGAAAACCATGCCATGGTTTTCCACACCGTACGCAAGACGAATCCATGAAGAATTATAAATAATAGGGGTAAAGAAAAGAATTAAACATAATAGAGGATAAAGAGGAATATTTTTGGTGTCAAACTTTTGAAAAAGAAATGCTTTTTATGACTTTTCAAATGTTTTTAGGATTTTTTGAAATTTTTTGACACGAAAAATAACGTTCACGAGTGAACGGATCCCAAAAAGCAATGCGTCTCTCACAGAAAACCGTTAATCTTTACGAAAAGAGCCGGCAGCGGCGCCATTTTGATACAAGGCTTTTGCCCGTATAAAAATTATATGTTTGTTGTGTTGGTCTAATCGAATTGATCCTGGTTAACTATGTGACTCAGTCGTTCTTTGGTGAAACAAATAGTTGTGTCGTTGTAGTAATTAAAATGTGCAAGACTTAAAAGTAAAGGACGTTAATTTAAATCTAACTCTAAATTAAAATAAATGACGAGACTTTAAAAGCGTGACAAAAAGTAAAAGGCAATAAACGTAAATAATGCAAACTTAAAAATATCTAAGGCAAACTTAAAACGCAACTAAAACTTAAACTAAAGCAAGGCTAAAATAAATCTAAGGCAAGTAATCTTAAAGTGCGACTAAGTAAAAGGCGGGAAAAGTAAAGCTTGAAAATTAAAGAATTAAAAACAGAAACTAAAAATAACCTGAACACAGCTAATCCGGAATAATCCTTCGTTCAGAAAAAACATTTATCCGGAATGTCACCTTCGTTCGGAATGTTCTTCTTCACTCGGAATATTTACCAAAAACCTTGATCCGGAATAAATCCTTTATCCGGAATATGTCACTTATCCGGAATAAAGTCTTGATTCGGAATACTGGTCCTTGATCCGGAATATCTCCTTGATCCGGAATAAAGCCTTGATCCGGAATGTTGAAGATTCCGGATGAAACTCCTTGATCCGGAATATTATTCCGAATAAAACTCCTTGTTCCGGAATATGTCACTTATTCCGGATGGAAGCCTTTGATTCAGAATATCTCCTTCATCCGGAATGTTTGGTTGATCCGAAATGTTCTGTTGATCCGGAATGTTCTGTTGATCCGAAATGTGGACTTGATCCAGAATATGTCACTTATTCCGAATGAAAGGTTTGATCCGGAATAATAAATTATTCCGAATAAACTCCACTGATCCGGAATGTCTAATATTCCGGATGAACACCCTTTGATCCGGAACTTCTTGAACAGCACTTTGATTCGGAATACCTGGGGAAAACAAGAACAACGAAGAACAAGGAAAAGGAAAAAAGCTACGGATCTAGATAAAAACTAATCAAAATCAACCACAAGATTAATCAAACTAATAACAAATGATCAACTAATGATAATCAAACTAAACAAATCAATCAAACTAACAAATATAACCAAAATAATCAAAACCCATTTTAATCAATAAAAACTCAAAACATAAACATGAACATAAATATAAAAATCAAAGACTAAAGAAAGGTAGATAGGAGATGAACTATAAAAATAAAGATTGACAAGAATTAAAAGGAAACTTACTTGAAATTAAAGGTATTTAAGGTGCAAGACAAGTATTTAAATTTGACATGGAAAGTAAATGACAAGGTAATTAAAATTGGAAGAACTAATTATCACTATTAGCCAACCAGAGAAATGTAAATCCTATCTAATCTATTTATAGGGGAGGATTAGGGGGTGCTTAGGAAGCTTCTTCCCCTCTTTCTTCTTTTCCTTAATTCCAAGATTAAGTCCTTAATCTTCTTAATCTTCTTAAATCTTGGACTTTAATGACTTTGTCTCGGGATTTCTTTGAACTCGTCTTGTAATTCTTAAATAAATTAGACTTGAGTTCTTCGGCTTTTAGTAAACTTTCGTCTTTTGACTTTTTCTTCGATAAATCTTCAGAATTGGTCTTGGACTTCCGTTCTTTTTGCACTCTTGACTTCTTGACTTCGTCTTTCGTCTTTTTCTTCGATAAAAGCCCGTGAATGCTCGTGTTTTCTCCACTTTTCACCTTTTCGTCCTAAATTATAACAAAAACAAAAACCACGCATAATTCTGACATAAATGACATAAAATACACATTTTAGCTCGGTTATTATTGTAATTAAGTGGTAAAAAGGATGGGTGTTTACACACCTATCAGCACCAAAACTTTTGAGGCAAAGGCTGCTCGTTTAACATAGTCCTACTCATCTCTTGGAGAGTCCTATTCTTCCTTTCAATTACCTCATTTGATTGTGGAGTGCGAGGAGCCGAGAAGTTATGGGTAATACCATGAGCTTCACAAAAGGCACCAAATTGCACTTCATTATCAAATTCCCTACCATGATCCGTCCTAATAGAGACAATTGAACATCCTAGTTGATTTTGAATTCTTAGACTAAAGATTTCGAAGTGATCGAAAGCTTCATTCTTAGATGCCAAAAATCTAGAATAGTCATCAACTATAACTAGGGTATAAAGGTTACGTCCATAACTCCGTATGGCGGAAGGTCCAAAAGGATCTATATGTAGGAGCTCTAAGCACCGAGAGGTCGAAACCAAATTTTTAGCTTTGTGACTTGAGTGAACTTGCTTTCCAACTTTGCAAGCATCACAAACGTGACTATCAAACTTAATCTTGGGGAGGTGTCTTACCAACTCCTTAGAGACTAAAGATTGAATTAAACGCATATTAGCGTGACCTAATATCCTATGCCAAAGAGTAGAACTATCATCTATAGTCGCAAGACATATCTTGTCTTTTGACCTCTTATTGACCTTCATAACATAAAGCCCATGCTTTCTAATACCTTTTCCAATGACCTTTCCATCTTTTACGATTTCACTGTCATATTCCAAAAAGATGACCTTACACTTATTATCACAAATTTGACATATACTTAAAAGGTTGAACCCTAAGTTATCTACGTGCTCAACATTTTCAATGGTCATGGAGTCAAGAGAAATCGTACCTTTGCCAATGATATTACCACGTAGAATACTAGCGAATGTGACGTTACCTCCACCATATGATTTGTAATGCGAGAACAAACTTCGATTACCTGTCATGTGTTTAGAACATCCACTATCCTTAATCTACTCATCGGGCTCCAAATCAATTCCCAAGCATATCTAGGTAACAACACACAAGATCAAACATTTGGTCCCCAATATCTCATGGGTCCAAAATTGTTAGTTCCAAACATCCCTTGCATTTGGTTGGGATGCATGAATGAAGTAGGGGTTCCCCATGGAGAACAAAATGAAGGAGGGTAGTAATTCATGTAACCATTTTGTTGTTCATTATTTCTCCTAGGTGTATTTGATCTAGGTTTAGAGTTATGATTATTCCTTCTAGGTGTTGGAGTTTTACTTCTAGGTCGTGAATTTTTTTGATTATCTTTTCTAGGAGTTGTTGTTCTACTTCTAGGCTTAGACACATTTCGTACTCTAGGTGGAGTAGAAGATGGTCTTGATAAACTTCTATTTCCCATGAGAGGTTTACTTAATGGCTTGTAGAACTTATCAACGGTATTGTTGTCAAGTATGGGTAATTTTACTTTATTAACAATAAGATGCTTTGGTTTTTCATCTAACTTAGACTTTTCAGAAAGTTCAAGATTTTCACCAAAATCACCCTCTAGCCGCGGTACCTTATCTATGGCGGCGGTTCCATAGTGATAAGGAACCGCCCCATACAATTTTGGACCGCGTACAACAGACGTTTTTTTGTAAAAACCTGACTTGTTTTGGTTCACTAGTTGAGGCTTCATTTGAGTTAAAACCTATACCAAGTCTTTCCTTTGAATAAACTTGTTTGTTTAACATGTCATCAAGAGCACTAGTACTTTTCATGAATTTTTCAAATTTAATGGAGGTGTTCTTGAGGTCTTCATTTTCTAATCTATGTTTTTCACAACTTAAGCAACTTAAATCAACCTCTTTATTTTTCTCAAGTTTAGCCAATTTCTCCCTAAGTTCATTGATCTCATTTTCGAGCTTAGTTTTGGTTGATTTTAAGATTTTGTTATTTTCTATGAATTTGAGACTAAGTTTGTGTAAACTATCATATTTGCCTTCAAATTCAATATCATCAAAGGTGGAGCTATCATAACTATAATATTCGGTTTCGGAATGTACCTCTTTAGAAGTGTGAGCCATAAGACATTTCTCCACTTTGGGGTTGTCATCATCATCTTCACCGCTATCGCTCCAAGCGCCACTAACGAACGCCGTGTGGTTCTTATCGCGAGCGGGCTTTGGACAATCACCAATGAAGTGATTTGGATCACCACATCTAAAGAAATTCCAATCACCTTTTTCGTTCTTGGCAAACCGATTCTTTGAGAATGGTTTCTTGTCATTGTTGGGTTGCCTAACGTGTTGACCTCGTCTCTTGAAGAACTTCTTGAAATCTCTCACCGCCAATGCATACTCCTCGTCATCGCTTTCCGAGGAACTATCGTGGTCACTTTGTGCCTTCTTGGCTTTAAGTGCAAGAGATTTCCTTTCACTCTTGGTTTTCACTAATTCCGAGTCCTTCAAAATTATCATCTCATGAACCTTCAAGTTGCCTATGAGTTCATCGAGTGATAAAGTTGAGAGATCTTTTGATTCTTAAATCGCCGTGACTTTTGCTCTCCACTTTGGATGTAAAGCCCTTAGAAACTTCCTAACATTGTTCTTGCTTGAAAAACCTTCATCAAGTGCTTTTAGACTAGTAATAATGGTGTTAAACCTAGCAAATGCACTATCAATAGTTTCATCTTCTAAGATGACAAATTGTTCATATTGTTGGACAAGAAGATCGATTTTGCTTTCTTTGACTTGGCTATTACCTTGGTAGGTTACTAAAAGAGTGTTCCAAATATCTTTAGCGGTTTCACACATAAAAATCCTTTCATACTCTTTCTTAGGTAAAGCATTATAAATTACCATTTTAGCCTCATTATTTCTTGAAAGTTTATTTTTAGTATCGTCATTAGCTTTGTCAAAAGTGACCAATTCTTTTGTTTTAGAAACTTCATTAAGTTGATAAGGTAAAAAATCACCATTAGTAATAACATGCCAAAGATCTAAATCTTTTGATTTCACATAAGTTTCAAATCTATTTTTCCAATAGATAAAACTATCGGTTTCAAAAAGTGGTGGTCTTTGCATAGATTTCCCTTCTAGGTATTTGTTGGAATCCATAGATCGATTCAAGTTTTAAAATACAATATACTTTAAAAATTCTTGAGCAACCACGCTCTGATACCAATTGTAGAAACTAGAAGGGGGGGGGGGGGGGTTGAATAGTTTCTTATAATTTACTTGTTAAAAGGTGGTTTTCAAAAATCCTTTTTTCAAAAACTTAGACTTGAGGAAATGTGTGAAATCTTCTTATGCACAATATGAACAATGATAGTGTAACTAAGCTAATACTAACAAATATATATGCACAAAGAATAAAGAATGTAAAGAGTTAAGGGTAAAGAAAGATCAAACCGAACACCAAAGATTTATAGTGGTTCGGCAACGAAGCTCACTCCTCGTTCCTACTCCACTCCTCGAGTACTCCTTACTCGAGAGTTCACTACACAACAAGCTACTTATGGTGGATAAAACCGTACACGTCGCTTAACCAATTTCCGATTCTAAGCTAAAAGTCGAGCCCCAATCGTAGCTAGGACCAATCTACATAACTATACTTAGTACATACACAACTTCCAAATAGACACAACTACTTGGATCTTCTCAACTATGACACAACAACAAATGTATAAAAGTAGATCTTTAATGGATCTTTGATGGTGGACTCAACACTTCACAAGGATAGTGTTCTTCTCTTTGCACTTGGAGAGGAAGGGATGAAAGAACAAGATTCACTTCTTAAACAAGTAGTAATCAAACAAATGATCAAAGATTTGAGTGATTAAAGAAGAGAGTTTGAGAAATAGATGTGCAAAAGAGGTGATTTGAAAAGCTGAGAATGGTCCACTATTTATAGGACAAAGGCCCAACGGATATATCTGGCCGCGGTTCCTTAGCTCAGCCGGCGGTTCCTTATCGATAAGGAACCGCCTAGGCACTAGAGAACCGCTGTCTAGACTCCGCTCCATTTTTTATCCTTTAGTGGTGGAGGTCTTATCTGGATATAAAAATATCCTGAAAGGATATTCTTAACCAAATAAGAATATGCCATTTTCAAATTTCAAATAATTAATTTAATAAAACATTTTCTTAAAAAGAAAGTTTAATAAAAACTTGTCACACTTAATAAAAAGTGAGTTTTAAGAAAGTTTAAATCACTTAATCACTTGATTAAGGTTAGTACTTGTTTATTCATACCTTAAGTGAAAATGGGTAAAATGAAAAAATACTTGAACTCAAGAATTCGTTTTTCGTTGTTTTCGTAAATGCTTGTTTTTACATATTGTCGTAATCAAAACAAAGCGAGACCGAAAAATGCAAGTAACGTTTTTAGGCATTATTGCATTAACAAACCTGAAGACCAATGGTCTGACGATGAAAGGAGAGTGGTCAATCAAGATCAACGTCTCAAAAGCATCATAATATCTTGTCTGCCTGACGATATTATGGAAGCTGTCATTGAGTGTGAGACAACCAAAGAGACTTGGACAGATCTTGTTCATAGTTTCGAAGGACCATCCGACACTAAGGAAAATAGGATCAAGGACCTGAAGTTAGAATATAATACTTTCAGGGACAAACCATCTGAAAGACTTCCTTAGACTTACACCAGGTATAAGACCTTGCTCAATGAGCTAACGAATGACAGGGTGAAACTGTCTAAGCATGAAATCAATGTTGGTTTTGTGAACAGTCTCCCTGAAAAATGGCTTGGTTTTTCTCAAGGATTAAGAAATGCTAATCACATACAGACTCAGGATCATACAGACATTTATGGGAGATTTATCTATGAAGATAATCTAATAAATAGAAGATATCCTAAGTCTAAGAAGGCCTTAATAACAAACACCTCAGCCAAACCTACCCAAATTGATCATGGCCCCATTACAACTGCTTTTTACTCAAATGCAATTGTTCAAGATTTTCAGGAAACCTCAGATGATGAGGTGGATGAAAGATCTAGTGCTGAATACATAAGGGATCTAAACATGGAATATCATGAAAGGGCCATGTTGGCAAATACCAAATGCTATATCAAAAGAACTAGATTTGCTGGTAACCAATCCACTGAGGGAGTGGATTGCTACTGATGTGGTAAAACTGGGCATTTTGCAAAATATTGTCTTTCAAAAACTCCATTGGCCTCTTATAAAAATCAAAATTATTCATCAGGCAATGACAATTTTCAACCCAAGTTTACACCAAAATTAATTCAGGCTTCTCCAATTAACCAAAGTTTTCAAAATAATAATAAAATTGAGAAAGACTATAGGTCTGAGTATAAAAAGGTTAAAGCAAAACTTGCACTCTTGGAAGCTGAACCCATTGTTGCTCAGACTCAAAAGCCTGCTCAGAATAAAGCCAAAGGGCTGGTAGCTAAAACCTTTGATTGGGATGATGAAGACTTGTCCTAGGAAGAGGAGGAAGTCAGGTATCAAGTGATAATGGCTCTAGCTGATGATGAACTATTAGTTGGAAAGAATCATGCTTGAAATGGAGAATGGGTTGACATCACTATGAGAAAGGTAAACATGCTTCTCTCTATGGATGAAGAATCTGATTGGCAAAAATTCCTTAAGTATATAAACATTGACCTATCGTTTGTTGAAGAGCAGAGACTGAATCTTCTTTCAAAATATAATAAACTTGTTTTTGAATTAAACAAATGTAGAGAAGATTGATTAATTTTAAAACAAGCCAAACTTGAAGCAGTAAGATGTCAACTTCAGAACACTGAACTTACTAAAATCAATCATGCTCTTCAAGAAAAACTTAAGGAAGTAAAATGCATCAATGAGAAATGGACAAATAGCTCTGCCTTAGCCTCTTAGTGTATAAACAGTCAAATACCTGCCCAAAAAAAGAAAATTCTTGGGGCACGACAACTCACTAAAAAGGCACCTACTAAGGAAATGAGTGAAAAAGCATTTCTTCCTGCCTCAGTTGGGTTTGATCATGAAATGATTCCCAAGTCGAAAGACTAGGTTGAGAGATCAAATCCTGAGAGTGTTTTGCCTAACTTCGATACTAGAAAATTTTTAATTCCTGAATCTCAAGCTATTAATGAAAAACTTGGTCTTAATGAAGAGACTGGTAAATTCAGTAACACTGAAACATCTAGTATTGCTAAAGACATTCAGACTCCTCTACCTCCTTTGAAAAATCTTCAAGGGGCAAGTCCATGTTCTAACTTAATTCCATTGTCTTATCAAGAACACTCACCTAGAGGAAGAGCTGGGTTAGGTTGTACTGAACAAACAAAGCCTGACTCAAAAGTGATACCAAATCACACTGAGTCAGGAAATGTCACTGAGATAACAACCAAATCTATATCTCCCTCAGGGACTCCTACACACTCAGTCAACTCTACTCCTATTGTAAATCAAGAGGAGTTAAGTAGATTGTTCTAACTTTTCATGGAAAAGAAGCTGAACTCAGCCTCTAAAACTCAGGGTGAAACATCTATGTCCTCACAGCCTGAATCATCAACAAGTAACAAAACTAAACTTGAGTCTTCTAAGAAAGTTAAAACAAAGAAACCCTCATGTGAACTATGTCACTATACAAATCATACCACTTACAACTTCTTTAGAGTTCTCTATTGCATGAAATGTAAAAGTGAAGATCACAGGACAGCAGATCATGAGATGCACATAGTTTCTATTAGAAATGCTAAATGATACAGCCTTACAACTATGGTCCCACCTCACAACAAACCAAAAAATCCAAGGCTAAGCCTTACCCATCATGTACACATAGTGGCATTCTTGATCATAGACCTGATGATTGTGTATACTACCCTGAGTGCGAAATTTGTGGAAGCAATGATCACACTACCTCAGGACACAATAGGATAATCATGGTCAGAAGGGGGATGCTAGCTGATTCATCTCAAAGTACTGAATCCTCAGTCGGAATAAGCTGCAAAACATGTGGAAGCAATGTTCATTCTACCTCAGATCATGCTGAGTTTGAGTACTTCAAACGAGGTGAAAGACGTCAGGCTTTTCGAGCCAAAGAGCCTACTAAAAAGTGGGCTCACAAGAGAAACTAATCCACCTCGTTATTTGTGCAGAAACACTTCATGGAGCCTGTCTGGTACTTAGACAGTGGGTGTTCAAGAAGTATGACAGGGGTCAAAGCTTATCTGCACAAATACGTGGAGCAACCAGGTCCTATGGTAGTATTCGGTGATAACTCATCTTGTGTTACTGAGGGATATGGTTCAATTAAATGTGGTGGAATAGTTTTCTCAAAAGTGGCGTTTGTAAATGGTCTGAAGTACAATCTCATCAGTATCAGCCAACTGTGTGATGCTAAGTACATCGTTCAGTTTGATGATAAGCAAGGAACAATCTTCAATGCTAACAAAGAAATTGTGTTGACTTCTCCAAGAAGAAATGATGTATATGTCTTAGATATGTCATCTATAACACATTCAGGAGCATGTTTCTTTGCTAAAGCCTCAGACTCTGTCAATTGGCTTTGGCATAAGAGACTGTCACATCTCAATTTTAAAGATATGAATAAACTTGCAAAACAAAACAAAGTTCTTGGCTTACCATCTCTTGTGTATTCAAAAGACAAACCTTGTTCAGCCTATGAAAAAGGTAAACACAAGAGAGCTTCTTTCAAGCCAAAACAAAACTTTTCTATTAGGAAGTGTCTTCATCTTCTTTATATGGACTTATTTGGACCAGTCAGTCTAATGTCTATTAATCATGAGAAATATACCCTTGTGATTGTTGATGAATACTCTAGATACACTTGGTTATACTTCCTGAAAAAGAAGAGTCAAGCTCCTGAATTCATAATGTCTTTTATCAGGCAAGTAGAAAATCAAAATGATACTAAAGTTAAACAAATACGAACTGATAATGGAATAGAATTCAGGAACCAAGAGCTTGATAGTTTTTGTGATGAGAAAGGAATTTCTCAGAAATTCTCTTCTCCTTACACACCTGAACAAAATGGTGTGGCTGAAAGGAAGAACAGAACTCTCACTGAAGCTGCTCGAACCATGCTCAATGGATCCAATCTTTCAAAACACTTCTGGACTGAGGCTGTAAAAATAGCTTGCTACACTCAGAACAGATGTATTATTGTCAAAAGACATGATAAGACTCCTTATGAAATATTCAGGGAAAGGATTCCAGATATCGGCTACTTTCATGTGTTTGGATGTCCTGTGTTCATTAACAATCAAAAGGACCATCTTGGTAAATTTGATGCCAAAGCTGATGATGGATACTTTCTTGGATACTCTTTTTTCTCCAAAGCCTTCAGGGTCTTTAACACAAGGATACAACAAGTTGAGGAGTCATTTCATGTCACCTTTGATGAAAGTATGGATGCCATTAACTTCACAAATCAATCAATAGAAGAGATTGGGATCAATGAATCATCAAGATATCCTCCTGATAAGTATGAAGATTGTCCCTCAAAGCAGTATCAAACTGATGCTAATATATCCTTTCATATATCACCTCACAATAGGTCAATTGATAATCTAATCATACCTCAACATGTCCCTGAAGTTATCACTTCTCAAGTTGAAGAATCAAATGATTCACCCATCCATGGGAATACTGAAGGGACAAGTGATGAAAATATCGATCCCCCTATTACTGAAAATCCTTCAGAAGGAGGTGATGTCCTAGTACCATGTACTGAATCTCTAGTCCCTGATAATCATCAACTATCAACAAGCTCTAATCCAAGTCCTTAGGACAGATGGTCAAGACAACAACATATAGATCTTGTAAATATAATTGGTGATGTATCTGAGGGGATGCTCACACGCAGTCAGGCTGCTAAACTCTCTACTGCCTCAGCCCATGAATGTCTGTTTGTAGACTTTCTCTCTGAAATTGAACCAAAAAAGGTTTCAGATGCCCTGACACATCTTGGGTGGGTTGAGGCCATGCAAGAAGAGCTCAACCAATTCCGCAGGAACAATGTGTGGAAAATTTTCCTCTTCCTAAAGGGAAATAAACTCTTGGTACAAAATGGGTATTTAAAAACAAGACTGATGAAGATGGAATTGTCATTAAAAACAAAGTTAGGCTTGTTGTTCAGGGGTGTGGTCAACTTGAAGGGATCGACTATGAGGAAACCTTCACCCCTGTAGCAAGAATGGAAGCCATCAGGATCTTCCTTGCCTATGCTACTTACATGAACTTCAAAGTTTTCCAAATGGATGTAAAAAGTGCCTTCTTGAATGGAAAGATCACTGAAGAAGTTTATGTTTCTCAGCCTCCTGGTTTTGAGAGTTCTGAGTTCCCATACCATGTTTGTAAACTTGATAAAGCTCTTTATGGACTGAAACAAGCACCAAGGGCATGGTATGAAACTCTCTTCACATTCCTGATAATGAACAAGTTTGTCAGGGGCAAGATAGACACCACCTTGTTTATCTTCAGAACCAAGGAGGATGTTCTACTAGTTCAGATATATGTAGATGACATCATATTCGGATCTACTAACTATAACCTTTGTAGAAAGTTTGAAAAACTGATGACAAAGAAATCTGAAATGAGTATGATGGGTGAATTAACATATTTTCTTGGACTACAAATCAAACAGGGGGACAAAGGGATCTCAGTCTGTCAAGAAAAATACACTAGAGAAATACTTAAGAAATATGATATCTCTGAGTGTGCTTTAGTAAAGACTCCCATGGTTACCCCCAACAACTTAGGTCCTGATCTTACTAGTAAATCAGTCAATCAAACCTTATTCAGGGGAATGATTAGATCATTAATGTACCTAACTGCAACCAGGCCTGATATTCAGTTCTCAACAATCTTATGTGCAAGATATCAGGCCGATCCCAAAGAATCATATCTTACTGCTATTAAACGAATCTTTAGGTACCTGAAGGGTACTCCTTCACTAGGTCTATGGTATCCTCGTTGCTCAGGCTTCGATCTTAAAGGATACTCAGACTCAGACTATGCTGGCAGCAATATGGATAGAAAAAGTACCTCAGGTGCATGTCAATTCCTAGGTGGCAAGCTAGTATGTTGGAGTGCAAAGAAACAACAGTCAGTCGCAATGTCCTCTGCTGAGGCTGAATACGTGGCATCTGCTGGTTGTTGTGCAAACATCCTTTGGATGAAAAGTCAACTCAGGGACTATAATGTGGAATACATAGTAGTCCCTATTTTTTGTGACAACACGAGTGCAATTTCCATTTCAAATAATCCAGTCCTACATTCAAGGACTAAACACATAGACATAAGGTATCATTTCCTCAGGGACCACATCTTAAAAGGAGATATTGAATTACATTTCATCCCCACTGAATATCAGCTAGCTGATATATTTACCAAACCTTTGGATGAACCAACGTTCAGTAGACTGAAAGCTGAACTTGGTATGCTGAATATTGATTAATCAGGCTCCCTGATGACAATGGATTCAGTATAATGTATATTATTGATCCTCTCTATGAGTAAATATCTCTTATCGTCTTCCCCTTGACACTGAGGTACATTAAATGATGTAACTAAATACTCTAAGGATTTAGTTACTTAATGTCCTAGGTTGGTGAGTCACAATATTAAATAAGGAACATATATTCCTTCAATAAATTGTCATAAACCAGTCAAGGGGTCACTCATGTCAAGTATCCCACTAAGCATTAAATGCTTACCCTTTTTCTAGCAAAATCCGTTGTAAAAACGTCCTTTCAAATGCACGTGACCCCACATCATCTCTGCAAAAAGCGTTATCTCTGCAGTAACGGAACAGTTGCCAAGAAAATAGGGGGGGCCACTTGTACGCTTTCATTCAATGCGGATGTGAAAAGAAACTATAACAAATAAAACTCTATTTCACATCCGAGCCTATAAATACCCCTCAATCAAAACAAACACACACAAAGAACTTGCAATCTTACTCTGCCAAAATTTTCTCTCAAAGAAAAAATTATGTGTGTTCAAACGTGTTTCCAGAAAAGTTTTTTTTTTGTAAAAAAAAGGGCAATCACATTGATCACTTGTTTTATTGTTAAATAGCACAAAAAATCAAAGTTACCTATTTCTTATAACTCTTGATCTCTTTTATAAGGCAAAAGTTTGCATTAGGTCACTTGGTGAATCTTGTTGTGTTATAACAAGAAACAAGTCTTGATTTGATTTCCACAAATTGCCATTGTCCTTTTTCAAATCTTCAAAAAAAATTTAACTTAAATGGTGAAATTGTGTATAATGCAGTTCGTTTTTCTCAGTTTTTGCTAATTGAAATTCCTAACAATCTCGGGTTTTTAACTGTTTTTGGTTGTTAATATTTTTTGGATATTCTATTTGCTAATTCAAACAATTCCTAGCAAAACTGAAAAATATTGTCTACTTATATGTAAAACATCGTGCAATTACCAAGTTTTTATTCAAGTAAAATTCAAAATGTAAATTTTACAACTAAAAGGACTGAAAATGTAAATTCTATGAAAAGTAAATGCTAAAAATGTAAAATTAACAAGTACAAGGACTGAAAATGTCAAAACAGTCAACTAAGAGGATCAAAAATGTAAACTATGCAACAAACTAACCAATTTGTAACAAATTCCAAAACTTGCTAACTGAATTCTAACAAAGTATGAAAGTTCAAGGACCTGATTAAAGAAAACCCTAAAAAATATCAAGTTTAGCTAAGTTTAACACCAGTTTAATACAAAAAGGACTAAATTGCAATTATTGAAAGTTTATAAGCAAAAACGGGTTTCAATAACAAATAAGCTCGTATGAGCTTATTTCTCAACCAAAATTGTTCAAACCAATTGCAAAATGCTTAAAATCACAAATAAGCTAGACCTGTAAGAGGAAATTTGCTGAAATTGACTAATAAGCTGATAAGCACTTTCCAATAAGCACAAAATAAGCTCTACAAGAATCTAGACATGCACAACTGGATTTTTGTAATAAAACTAATTAATGAACTCAAAACATGAACGGGAAATCAAGTCTTATCAAAAATCATCCAGTAATAAGCTTGGAATTTGAAATAAGCTGAAATTGGCTTATGTTGACCAGCGTTGACCAAGCTTTTTTTCAAAAAGCTCAAAATCTCAAAAATTAACCACAAACACTAACTAAGTGATTTTGTAAAAGAAAATTGCCAAGTTTATGAAGAGAATTAAGAGATATGAAAAAGCAGTTTTCAATTTACAGAAACTTTCATTTGCTTATCAGTCTAGAATTTTGCTTATTCCCACTTGCTTACTGAAAACTTTACAAAATGCTTATGGAATCTGAAACTTCATGTTATGACCTAAAAATGAGAACTGGTTTGGTAGAATTTCATCAAGAAACAAACAAATGCTAAGTAAATGAAAATCACCACTTTTTATGAACTAAACTGACTGAAAATTGACCCAAACTTTTACAATGCCATTTGCCTTTTTGACCTTAGACTTGACTTGAAAATGGCTTAAATCCTTTTGTAATGACTTTGTAACTGAAAATGAGTAAAAACTTGCCAAAGTTTGACACTTGAATTTCAGATATAAGCTAATGCCAAACACTTCTTTAACTGATCTTTATGGAAATTTGTGAAGCCTTTTTAAGCACAACTTTAAACTGAATGAAATGCTATAGCAAACCAAATTCAGTTATCAAAATGAGAAGTGTGAGAGATAGTTGCAAGTAATGAAAGCTACTAGAACTCAATTAAGGAAGAAAGACTAATATGACTGAATTAAGCTGAAAACTAGAGCACAAATCAAATCAGTAAGCAGAACAAGCTACACTAAAGCTAACACAAGTCTAGAATCAGATCAAAACCAGGCTAAACAAGTTTTATCATGTAGTCAACAAAGATTTAGCTAGGTATGAAGCATGCATTTTGACCATTAAGTGGAACCAAAACAAGAAGCGTTTGCACCTTGTGAAGTATCCTTTGAGCAGTAGAGGAGTGCTGAACTCTCTAGTCTAGTGCTAACCACCACCTTAGCACTAGATTCAACTATCTACAATCAACAAATCAGCTACACATCATCAACAAGGCTAAAATGCCTTGAATTCATCACTTATGCTATGAACTTGGACTGGAATCAATCAAACAGCTACAATCTTCTCTCAAAATCAGTTATGATCAAGGAATGATCATAACAAACTCAAATCAGCAACAAGAGTATCAATGGAAGTTGGAGATGAACAGTAAAGAAGGTAAGAATATTTGGCGGGAAAGTAAGGATTTGAATTTTATTAATGGAGAATTGGTTACAAAGCTGTTAAGAGGTTACAAACTAACTAACTAACTCAAGAGTGTGTCAAACTCTTGAGTAGTTTAGCTAAAATCTAGAAATGATGAAAGGAAAAGGAAGTGTGTGTGTTTTCACACTTTACAACTACACAACAGAAATGAAAACTAAACAGGCTATTTATAGACTTGGGAAGAAGAGAAGTTGGGGTTGGTGACGTGTTGGAGCCAATCCTAGCTCTCCACGTGTCATAATTCTGCTGAATTGATTTTGCAAGTATGAACTCAAATTGGGGATTCTTTGCTGAGTTGATTTCATGTTGATTGGTTATGACCAATGGATTTGTCTTGTAATTTTGAGCAATTTTGATGTTTATAACATTCCATGAAATTGCCTCTAGCTCCAAATCGATCCTGGAAATCTTTGATTATTTGAAAATGCCACGTGTCAAGATATAACTGGCTGAAATGGATGCACACGGATTGAACTGTTATGATTCGCTCATTTATTAATACGGCGCTAGTGGGTATTTAACGCCATTATGTGGCAATCCATGGCTTTCTTTTACTGGCTTCTCATTGGTCCAAAGTATAGCACACGGATCACACTTGTTAAACTTTCCAAAATAGGCAGAATTAACCCCTTGACTTTGGTAGATTGTCTTTTTGAGCTTGTAACTTCATTTCTTTGGCATATTTGGTCCTTCAAACTTCATTCTTGAACAAAATTGATCCTTTGACTGAATTGACTTGAGAGTTGACCAAATTTGACTATGATCTTGACTTTTACATATTTACAATTTGGTCCTTCATCTTTGGCAGATTGTCAAGATAGGTCCTTGCACTTTAAAGTCTTGTCACTTTTGATCCTTCTTTGTCTTTTTCATCAAATTAAGCTTGATTATTCCTTGTTTGCTTGAAAATGTATCCTTTTACCTACACAAGTGTACACAAACACAAACATACCACATAATACTATTTTTTACAAGATAAATTGGTATTTTGCTTCATGTTTTAGGGTTATTTGTTAATAAATTGATATGAGTTTAGCTCATATCAAATCCCATACACTTGAACATTGTCATGCCCTCATGCAATTCTATATATTTTAAAGCACAAAATTACATTCTCCTCATAATTAATCCACCTTGGCCATATGGAATGCATCTATACTACTCTAAACTACATGATGCATGATTTTGACTTTTAACAATGCAATGATCAAATTACAATTCTATATATATCTTTTTGGTTTTTCTTGAAATGGTTTTGATGGAAACAACTCATAAAGAATTCAATGACTTTGATTAGGGCTTGGGTACCATGGACATTTATCACCCTCAAGTTTCACTTTCCCCATACCAAGCTTAAAAATGGGATCATTGTATTCACAAGTAAAAAGTGCATCAACTTATTCATGACAATTAAATGTGGAACCGGTTATTATTTGAGCAAATTGCTTGTGGGCAAATTTGTCATTTATTCAAGTGTGAAGTATAAGAAGTGCAAAATCCAAAAATTAAGAAGCACGGTTTTAATCCTAAGTAATCCTCTCATCATTTACTTGAAAAACCGCTCACAATTAATACAAGTCCGTTTCAAGAATAATAAGTCATTCGCCTTATGTGTAAAATCCTCATGTCATGCTTTCATAAGTAGCTACACACTCGCTAAGGAAAGAAAATTAAAACTCACACAATAATTTACATCCGCCATCTTTTTTAGACTTTGGATCTTCAACCCCGCAACCCGTCAAGGTAATATTGGATTGGAGAAATCTATTGAATCCCCGCAACCCGTAAAGGTAATATCGGAACTCAATAGTCACTATAATTAACACCACACTGCCCCTCTTGGGAGTCTTGTATTTTTTTATTTTTTTTATTATTATTTTTTTTTCTAGCCACTCATTTTTTTCATAAGCCGCTCTTATTTTTCTTTATTCCTCACAAAGAAATTTGAAAAGAATAAAAGGAAAAACACCCGCTAAGTATTGAGCATGACATAAGTCTAGTACACATAAAACGTTCTAACTTAGAATCTTAAAACGTACTTATATCAACCATGAATGATTAGCCAAAAATGCATAAGAGATTACAAATCAATTAAAACCGTTCTTGATTATTTATTAACAATTATATACATGCGAAGAAAATAGAGGTTAAGAAGAGAAGGGTTTAGCCACAAGTAATTATCATGAAGTTTATCTAGCCCTCTTATACTTGCTTCAACTCTATCATTTCCCATTCTCCACAAATTTAAAATCTCAAATAATGAGATTGGTGGATGCTTAGCCTAATAGACCAATGAAGGACTACATGGTTAAGGATACTAGCTAGAGAATGCTAAGATAAGCAAACTGGGGTTGAGTCAAAATATCCATGGCGGGCCTAATATGTCAAAGAAGTTTAAATTTGTTAAAACCATGTTTTATTATATTTTTTTTCCTTTTTATATATTTTTGATGAAAAATAAAAGAAGAAATATATACAATGCAAATGTGTTATGCAAATGAAAAATGATTGATGCAAAAATTATGAATGCATATTTTTGGTGGCCAAAGAAGATCAAAAATTTGAAAAATGTTTGAAAAATTAATTTTTCCAGTTATCATGAAAGACAATGACAAGTTCTAGGTAAAGTCACTTCGATAGAAGACCCCCCTACACTTAAGCTAAACATTGTCCTCAATGTTTAAGAGCATGGAAGTATAAAACTTCCCCTACACTTATGACAATGAATAGACTTTGCTTAACCCAAGTTAGGGAAAGGACAACTATTAGTGAAATCATGTTTAAGTATAAGGTGTCAATGAAAGATCACAATAGTAACGAAGTGAACCAGATACAAGGGCCTCCTCCATAAGCTCCAAAGCATGAAATGAGTGAGCAACCCTACAAACAATCATGAAGACAAAAGAAGGTTTCCCCTACACTTATCTCCAAGTCTATAACTTTATTTCTAACCTACAACACTCTAAACCTAGTTATACGATGCTTGAGTTAATGAGTCTCTAGCTCGACTCGTCCCTCAGTGAATCAATTAATGGGGAAAATGGGGATCTCTTGGACCATTTCAACGGAAATGTCCTCCCCAAAGTAATGCTTAACACGGTGACCATTCACTTTAAAATTTGGACCATGGGGTCGTGACAACTCAATAGTTCCATATAGAAACACTTGAGCAATAGTGAATGGACCGGACCATCTCGACTTAAGCTTGCCCGCAAAAAGTTTCAACCTTGAGTTAAAGAGGAGAACCGGCTCTCCAACTTTGAACTCACGATTCTTGATCTTAGCATCATGCAATTTCTTAGTCTTTTCCTTGTAAAGCAAAGAATTTTCATAGGCATTAGCTCTCAATTCATCCATCTCATTGAGTTGATCTTTCCTATGGGAACCGGCTTTGTTTAAATCAAAGTTAGCCCACTTGAGAGCCCAAGATGCCTTGTGTTCTAACTCAAATGGGAGGTGGCACGCTTTTCCATAGACAAGCCTATAAGGAGTACAACCAATTGGTGTTTTAAAAGCCGTCCTAAACACCCACAAAGCATCATCAAGCTTATCCGACCAAGAAGCTCGATGCTCTCCCACCGTTCTCTCTAAAATTCTCTTTAAACCATGATTTGTGACCTCGGTTTGACCATTTGTTTGAGGGTGATACGCGGTAGAAAGTCTATGATTAACTCCATATTTCTTCATAACTCTCGTGAATTGATCATTACAAAAATGCGTACCACGATCACTTATGATGGCCCGAGGTACACCAAATCTAGCAAACAATTGTTTCAAAAACTTCACAACCACTCTAGCCTCATTGGTAGGTAAGGCTTTAGCCTCCACCCATTTTGACACATAATCCACCGCCACAAGTATATACTTGTTTCCCTTAGAGGATGGAAAAGGTCCCATGAAATCAATGCCCCACACATCAAATATCTCACACTCTTGAATAAAATTTTGTGGCATCTCATCACGTTGCGTAATTTTTGCTTGTCTTTGACACACATCACAAAATTTCACCATTTCATGGGCATCTTTGTAAATGGAAGGCCAATAGTAACCCGAATCAAATACTTTCTTAGCGGTATAGTTGGGCCCAAAATGTCCACCCGTATGTCCTTTATGACACGCTTCTAAGATCTTAAATGCCTCGAGCCCATCTACACACCGTCTAATGATTTGGTCCGCACAATGCCTAAAAAGATAAGGATCATCCCAAAAGTAGTACTTAACTTCCTTAAGAAACTTCTTCTTTTGTTGATAAGTAAGACCCTCAATAAGCACATTGCCCACAAGATAGTTTGCGATATCCGCAAACCAAGGAGTGGCATCCTCTTGGGAAGAGATAGACATGAGCTCCTCTAATGGAATGGATTCATTGATTTCTTGATGTGGAAAATCTCCTTGAAAAGGATGCTCAAGTCTACTCAAGTGATCCGCCGCTAAATTCTCGGCCCCTTTCTTATCACGAATTTCTATCTTAAACTCTTGAAGCAACAAAACCCATCTCAAAAGCCTAGGCTTAGCATCTTGTTTTGTCATAAGATACTTGAGAGCGGAATGATCCGTATACACTATGGTTTTGGAGAGCACAAGGTATGGTCTAAACTTCTCAAAAGCATATACTATATCAAGCAACTCTTTTTCCGTGGTAGTGTAATGAAGTTGTGCACCGGTCATGGTTTTACTCGCATAGTGTATAGGTTGAAAATGCTTATTAACTCTTTGTCCTAAGATGGCCCCCACCGCATAATCACTAGCGTCACACATAAGCTCAAAAGGTAATTCCCAATTTGGAGAAACCAAAACGGGAGCCTTAGTCAATTTCTCCTTAAGAGTCTCAAAAGAGTCCAAACAATCTTGGTTAAAAATGAAAGGAGCCTCTTTCTCCAAGAGGTGAGTCATCGGTCTAGCTATCTTAGAAAAATCTTGTATAAAGCGCCTAAAAAATCCCGCATGACCTAAGAAACTCCTCACACCTTTAACCGAAGTGGGTGGGGGAAGCTTAGCAATCACATCAATTTTAGCTCGATCCACTTCTAATCCCTTGTTGGATATTTTGTGTCCTAAAACAATTCCCTCTTTCACCATAAAGTGACATTTCTCCCAATTAAGCACTAAACGTGTTTCCTCACAACGCTTAAGCATTCTCTCAAGATTGGTGAGACATGAGGTAAATGAATTTCCAAAGACGGAAAAATCATCCATAAAAACCTCCATAGTTTGCTCTATCATGTCATGGAAAATCAACATCATGCACCTTTGAAACGTCCCCAGTGCATTACATAATCCAAAAGGCATCCTCTTGTAAGAAAATGTACCGTAGGGACAAGTGAATGCGGTCTTTTCTTGATCCTTAGGGTCAATGGGTATTTGGAAATAACCCGAAAAGCCATCAAGAAAGAAATAATACTCATTTCCCGCTAAGCGTTCAAGCATTTGATCCATAAAAGGTAATGGGAAATGGTCTTTCCTAGTCGCCTTATTGAGTTTTCTATAATCAATACAAACTCTCCAACCGGTCACAAGTCTTGTGGGAATAAGCTCATTGTTCTCATTAGGCACCACGGTGATTCCACCCTTCTTTGGAACACAATGAACCGGGCTAACCCATGGAGAGTCGGAAATGGGGTAAATCATACCCGCATCTAAGAGTTTAATCACTTCCTTCTTAATAACCTTATGGATTTTTGGGTTAACTCTCCTTTGATTTTGAATGGCGGGTTTATAATCATCCTCCATAAGGATTTTGTGTGTACAAAAATGTGGATCAATTCCCCTTATGTCGGATATTTTCCATGCTAAAGCTTTCTTGTGTTTCTTAAGGACTTCAATAAGTTGCTCCTTCTCATCCTCTTTCAACTGTTTAGCAATGATCACAGGTAATTGGTCTTTGCCCTCTAAGAAAGCATACTCTAAGTGGGATGGAAGGTCCTTAAGTTCAATTGAAGGTGGACTCTCTATGGAAGGTTTTACTATGTAAGGTTCCTCAATGGTAACTTCTTGTGGAATAGGAGAAGGAATAGGGTCCTCATTGAGCAACTTTTGGATTGTAAGAATATCTTCTTCCCAATTAATGGGAGAATCATCATCACCAAGAAAGTTTGACTCAAATTCCTCCAAGAGGAAATCACTCTCTCCAAAAGGTGTTAAAGAGGGAGCAATTGAGGCCACGGTTTCAACATGGGGCATCTGTTGGGTCAAAAAGTTGATGTGGCAGAAACTCAAAAACGTAGAAAACATGAAGAAATTGTCCAAGCGTTGTCAAGAGTTAATCAAGCGTTGATAAGAGCAAATTAGGCGTTGATTGTCACATGCAATTCAAGCATTGACAAAATGTAGACAAAGAAGATTATGGAAGCTTCTATTTTGATAAACATGCAAAAGATATTCTACATAAGTTTATTTAAATAGAAGATTTACTTGTTTATTCATCATTATCTCTTGTAAACCCTAATCCTTACACTATAAAAGGAACCAAGGGTCTTAGGTTTTATTCATATAATTCATTCACAATGTAAACCTAAACGTGTGTGTGCACTAGACGTGGGATTCAATGTATACACGTCTAGTGGATGTTTGTTATTAATATAATGAACATCCCAATTGTTTTAGTTCATGTTATTTGTGCCTAAACACCTTGTTAATGGTTGTTGTTCTAATTCCGCTTTGATTATGTTAATCATATGAACAATGATCATTCCTAGTAGCTTCAAAGATCCGGAAACCAAGGTTTCCACAATTGGTATCAGAGCCTCGTGGCTCGTGATGCTAGGACCAACAAGGTGTTCGTGTATGGTGAAAAGAAGAAAAATCCGTCTAGGGTTTTTCTGGACGTTTTTGTGTGCGCAGCAGTATTCAGAAGGTCATAACTTTTGATTGAACCGTTGGATCGTTACGAAATTTTATATGTGTGTTCTACATACATAGATCTAAACATCCACCGGAGGGATTGTCTAGTTTTATTCCCAAGAAAAAGTTATTAAGCGTCAAAGTCAGCAGTGGATGAATGCAGTTTTCTGTGGACAGCCATGTTCAAAACACGTTTTCTCCTTCGTTAACCGTTGGATCTTCGTGAATTTTGCACTGTAGGTTCTTGGCACTTGTGTCTAGGATCTCACCGAAGCGATCTTTGATTTGAGCTTTCATTGTCAAGTTATAGTCCGTTGAAGTTCGCTGTAGTAAAGGTATTCAATTTTTGCTTTCACATAAAATCATGACCTAGGGTTCCTCAAACCCTAGATCAACATAAAAAGAAGAAAGTTATGTTGTTTGTGGCTGTTAAGACGTGTGATAAGAACAGAAAAAGAAGGCGAGATAAGTTCTTTGATGTCGACTGCACAAGGAGATGTGACGTGATGTAGCTGTTATGATTTGGATGTTCGTAGCACTGACAAAGCTTTGATTAAACGCTGACAGCTTACAATTGGATTCGAAATTGATAAAGTATTACGCACAATCATTCTCGCTGCATTCACACGATAAAAAGGGTGAAAGCAGGTTATGTTCACACGATGCAAGCTCTATGATTGGTGGAAAGATTATGTTTCACACGAATATGGTCTTTGCAAGTTTTTGTGTTCACACGGTTCATCAGTTGTGATTGGCTATTGAATTTGTGTTCACACGAAGGAGCAAGAGACATGAGTAACAAGGTATTTGTGTTCACACGGTTACATAATGGAGATTGGATGGAACGTATTGTTTAAACTTTTTGATTGGTCATGGCTATTGTGATTATATTTGTAAGTCCCACTTGAGATTTAACATAGAGTACATGTGTTTGTTTTGTACTAAACAAATAGAAGACAAGGGGAGTTTTAATCACGTTGATGTAGCATTAGTGAAAGTATCTGCTGATGACGTCAGTAAAACGAGACGCTGACAGGAAGAATTTTGACGCTGACAAAGAATAAGTCAACACTGACAGGTTGACAGTGTTGTCCGAGATATGGCTTTTCAAACGCTAATACGTGTTGTCCGATATCGGACAATACACATGGAAGGATATTGGACAGAAGAAGATATTGGACAACACAGAGAAGGCTACTGTTGAGAAAATTGGTACGTTTTGATCACACAAAAAGGAGGATTATACACACGAAGGTACATGGAATCTCCGTTTTAATATAGAATATCATGTTGATATTTATGGCTCGGATATTTTTGAAAGGGATTAATGGTTTTTAAGTAAGTTAGCAACGATTCATGAAGTAATTTATTGGAGTATGTAATCGGAATAGCCTTGTGAAAGAGTTATTCGTTGACAGCTTTTACGTATGAAGATATTGATTTGTCATGAAGAGGTGTTAGCTTAAGGGGAAGAATTCTTATGGTAAGTTTGATGATTGAAGAAGATTTTCGCGAGTTTGTGTTTTATCATATTGTTAAGTTGTGGACGACAGCCATTGACTTAACAATAACTTGTTCGTGCTTACATGATTGGTGACGAAGACTTGTCATAACACTTGAAGGAGTTACATTATCGTGCTCAGTGTCTCACAAAGGATGAGAATATTGACAAGGGATTGAGGTCTACTTATACTTTGTACCATGAGTATAAGTTCTTAGTCACGTGGATAGTACAAGACATGGAACACAAGGTTGGGTTATTCTACTTCTACATCAAGAATACTTTATTTATTTTTGTTCAAGATCATTACACAGAGCCTACATATGGAGAATCTTCAACATTGCAACATTGTTTACTTCCTTGTTGATGTGACAAAAAGGGGAAGAAATACATGCTACACTTGAGGGGAATCAATTTAAAGATCATGCACAACTTACAAGAGATACATATAGAGTTTTGCCACTATCAACTAGGAGAAGATTGTTGGGTCAAAAAGTTGATGTGGTAGAAACTCAAAAACGAAGAAAACATGAAGAAATTGTCCAAGCGTTGTCAAGAGTTAATCAAGCGTTGATAAGAGCAAATTAGGCGTTGATTGTCACATGCAATTCAAGCATTGACAAAACGTAGACAAAGAAGCTTATGGAAGCTTCTATTTAGATAAACATGCAAAAGATATTCTGCATAAGTTTATTTAAATAGAAGATTTACTTGTTTATTCATCATTATCTCTTGTAAACCCTAATCCTTACACTATAAAAGGAACCAAGGGTCTTAGGTTTTATTCATATAATTCATTCACAATGTAAACCTAAACGTGTGTGTGCACTAGACGTGGGATTCAATGTATACACGTCTAGTGGATGTTTGTTATTAATATAATGAACATCCCAAGTGTTTTAATTCATGTTATTTGTGCCTAAACACCTTGTTAATGGTTGTTGTTCTAATTCCGCTTTGATTATGTTAATCATATGAACAATGATCATTCCTAGTAGCTTCAAAGATCCGGAAACCAAGGTTTCCACAGCATCTCATCACTAGTACTCTTACAAGCATCATGAAAGTGTTCATCACACACCTCATCTAGCACATCAACAATGTTAATAGTCTCACAAGGTCTAGACTCCTTAACCTCTTTCCTACCACAAACTTTCCCTAACTTAAACACCACTCTCTCATCTTCTACTCTCATAATTAGTTCTCCTTCCGCCACATCTATCAAAGTACGACCCGTTCTAAAAAACAGTCTACCAACAATCAAAGGTACTCTAGGATCCATGTCATAATCAACCACTACAAAGTCGGCCGGAAACGTTAACTTATCCACACCTACAAACACATCCTCCGCTATACCTACGGGGTAAGCCATGGTTCGGTTGGCTAATTCAAGAGTCATCCTAGTGGGAGTGAGCTCGGGAAGAGAGAGTTTTTTCCAAACCGATAAAGGCATGAGGTTAATGCTTGCCCCTAGATCCGCCAAAGCCATGCAATTTTCAACACCGGGAAAATTACAAGGTATCAAGAAGCGCCCCGGATCTCCAAGTTTTGTAGGTAAGGTTTTAAGTAGCACAACAGAACAATTTTCATTAAGGGATATGTTGGGCAAATCAACCAATATTTCTTTGTTTGAGAGTAAATCCTTGAATATCTTAGCAAACTTTGGCATATAAGCAAGAGCTTCCGCAAAGGATATATTGATGTTGAGTTGCTTGAACATCCTTAAGAAATTGGAAACTTGGATGTCATCCTTGTTCTTTAACTTTTCCTTTTTCAACCTTGAAGGATATGGAAGAGTAGGTTTTGGTGTAGGTGGAATAGGTGTTGTAGTGGAAGATTTGTCTTTGTTATCTTCTTCATTGGGAAGTGTGGAAGGTAAAGGAGATGTATAAATAGGTTGAGAAGGTGTGTTTGAGTGAATGGGAGCATTTTGAGGAGGTGAAGTAGAGGTAGAAGGCTTGTCACAAGTAGGAGCACAAATGGGTTGAACAATAGGAGATTTAGGAGGTGAAGGATCCTTAGTTGTTTTTCCACTCCTTGTTGTAATAGCATTGACATTTGCCCTTGGATTTGTTTGTGTGTTGGAAGGTAAAGCCCCTTGTGGTCTTTGATTATACATAATTTGGATTTGAAGAAGAGCAAATTTCTTGTTATTTTCCTCTTGATTATCTTTCAATTGTTTCTCAAAAGAATTGAACTTTTGAAGCATCAAATCCATGGGGTTAGGTTGCACATTTCCTTTATAAAAACCTTGTTGTGGGAAAGATTGAGGTGGTGGATTAAACCCTTGGTTTGGTGGATAGAAGTTATTTCCTTGAGGTTGAAAATGATTGGGTGCCTTGTAGTTATTTCCTTGGTAAGGTGGTCTTTGCCCTTGATTCCTTGGTAAAATTTGAGGAGGATTTTGTTGAATTTGGGTGGGTGGTTGGGGTGGGAATCCCGGTGGAGTAAGGTAATTTTGGGACTTGTAAGAAAGGTTATTTGGATTGATATTTGGCTTGAAGTGTTCACGATGTTCCTCTTGGTAAGCATAGCATTCCCCTTGATAAACTTGCACCTTATCACATTGTTCATAAGAATGGGGACCTCCACAAGTTACACAAGAAAGAGTAATGGCATTCACATTATTTGAAGAATTGTTCAATGAAACGATCTTAAGGGCTTGAACTATCTCTTGAGTCATTTCTTGTTGTCCTTGTTTGAATTGTTGAAGGATCTCTTGGTGATATTTAAGGAATTGGTTATCACAAGGTGTTTGAGAAGTGTTTTGGATAACATGAACCCTTTCTTCAAATTGATTGTTTGTTTGAACCATTGCTTTAGTCTCAATGATGTCCAAGGCCTCTTGCATGGATTTAAGAAGAATATTCCCTCCCGCGGAAGCATTGAGTGAATCTTGGTGATGAGGTTTAAGGCCATCATAGAAGGTATTGATTTGGTGAACATCATCCAATCCATGGTTAGGGCATCGCCTCAATAACTCTCTATACTCTTCCCAAGCATCACTAAAGGATTGACTAGGTTTTTGTTGAAAGCCTATAATTAAGTTCCTCAAGGCCATGGTCTTAGATGGAGGAAAGAACTTGTTCAAAAACTTAGTGGTGAAACCATCCCATGTGGTGATACTATCGGGTGGTTGGGTGTCTAACCAATGCTTAGCTTGTCCCTCAAGTGAAAATGGCACTAACATCAACTTAATAGCATCATGTGGAACTCCATTGTGCTTAATGGTATTGCAAAGAGAAAGGAATCTCTTAAGGTGATCATGAGGATCATCATTCTTGTTACCATAGAAAGGTGATTGTGAAACCATAGTAATCATAGACGTTTTTAGCTCAAATGTATTTGCGGGAATGTCGGGAATCCTAATAGCACTAGCATATCCATGAACATTGGTTTGCATACGTTCCATCAAAGAACGATTATCAACAGCCATGGCTTCTTGTGGTGGAGGAGTCAAAGCACGATTCTCGTGATCGGCTTGATGGACGGTGGTGGTCTTACTCTTTCTCTTTTTCTTCCTTTTCGGAGGAAGAGGTTGTACACCAATCGGTATTTGTGCACGCCCGCGAGTGAGCATGCAACTCAATACGAGGAATGAGAGAGAAGCTCTCGTGTGACTTTGAAAAGAATAGGATTATCCTCTTCGAGTTTCAATATGAAATATCCACAAGAAAATAATATATATGTATGTACTACTTGGGTGCAAGACCCCCAATGAAGCCTTCCTTCTTAGATTACTCACAAGTGAACGGGGAGTGAGGTGGCGCGAAGCACTTAAGTACCTATTGACCCTTAGATGGCATTTTATAGCACATCGCCTTTCTATTCACTTAAATGTTCGTATTCTTCGAATTGTTGCTTATTGAGAGTATTTATCTATTCTTGCTTTATTTTGTTTGATCGATACACGTGTCAAGGACCGGAACGCCCCTCAACACGGTGTATTGCCTCGGCAATACTTATGGAGAATATGTAAATTGGTTGTTCTTATACGTATACGTATTTACTTATAATAATATATGGAAAATATTTTTGTATTTATGAGTTTTTAAGAGAAAATACTATATGTACATAAAAACCGAGAGAATCCAATAATATATATTTTTGGTTGCAATCTCTTAGGAAAAAGATTGCTTTTTTGGATTTTTAAATTTGTTTGGTCAATTCTTTAGGAAAAGAATTGTTTTGTTAATTTTTTAGTTTTTATATATTTTTATATTTTTGATTTTTTATTTGTTTTTGATTTATGATACGTAAAAATAACGTTCACAAGGTGAACGGATCCCAAAAGCCAATGAAAACCGTCAATCGATAGTCTCTCGTAAAGTCAAAGAACCGGCAGCGGCGCCATTTGAAATTGTGTATAATGCAGTTCGTTTTTCTCAGTTCTTGCTAATTGAAAGTCCTAACAATCTCGGGGTTTTAACTGTTTTTGGTTGTTAATATTTTTTGGATATTCTATTTGCTAATTCAAACAATTCCTAGCAAAACTAAAAAATATTGTCTACTTATATGTAAAACATCGTGCAATTACCAAGTTTTTATTCAAGTAAAATTCAAAATGTAAATTTTACAACTAAAAGGACTGAAAATGAAAATTCTATGAAAAGTAAATGCTAAAAATGTAAAATTAACAAGTACAAGGACTGAAAATGTCAGAACAGTCAACTAAGAGGATCAAAAATGTAAACTATGCAACAAACTAACCAATTTGTAACAAATTCCAAAACTTCCTAACTGAATTCTAACAAAGTATGAAAGTTCAAGGACCTGATTAAAGAAAACCCTAAAAAATATCAAGTTTAGCTAAGTTTAACACCAGTTTAATACAAAAAGGACTAAATTGCAATTATTGAAAGTTTATAAGCAAAAACGGGTTTCAATAACAAATAAGCTCGTATGAGCTTATTTCTCAACCCAAATTGTTCAAACCAATTGCAAAATGCTTAAAATCACAAATAAGCTAGACCTGTAAGAGGAAATTTGCTGAAATTGACTAATAAGCTGATAAGCACTTTCCAATAAGCACAAAATAAGCTCTACAAGAATCTAGACATGCACAACTGGATTTTTGTAATAAAACTGATTAATGAACTCAAAACATGAACGGGAAATCAAGTCTTATCAAAAATCATCCAGTAATAAGCTTGGAATTTGAAATAAGCTGAAATTGGCTTATGTTGACCAGCGTTGACCAATCTTTTTTTCAAAAAGCTCAAAATCTCAAAAATTAACCACAAACACTAACTAAGTGATTTTGTAAAAGAAAATTGCCAAGTTTATGAATAGAATTAAGAGATATGAAAAAGCAGTTTTCAATTTACAGAAACTTTCATTTGCTTATCAGTCTAGAATTTTGCTTATTCCCACTTGCTTACTGAAAACTGTACAAAATGCTTATGGAATCTGAAACATCATGTTATGACCTAAAAATGAGAACTGGTTTGGTAGAATTTCATCAAGAAACAAACAAATGCTAAGTAAATGAAAATCACCACTTTTTATGAACTAAACTGACTGAAAATTGACCCAAACTTTTACAATGCCATTTGCCTTTTTGAGCTTAGACTTGACTTGAAAATGGCTTAAATCCTTTTGTAATGACTTTGTAACTGAAAATGAGTAAAAACTTGCCAAAGTTTGACACTAGAATTTCAGATATAAGCTAATGCCAAACACTTCTTTAACTGATCTTTATGGAAATTTGTGAAGCCTTTTTAAGCACAAGTTTAAACTGAATGAAAAGCTATAGCAAACCAAATTCAGTTATCAAAATGAGAAGTGTGAGAGCTAGTTGCAAGTAATGAAAGCTACTAGAACTCAAAGACTAGTATGACTGAATTAAGCTGAAAACTAGAGCACAAATCAAATCAGTAAGTAGAATAAGCTACACTAAAGCTAACACAAGTCTAGAATCAGATCAAAACCAGGCTAAACAAGTTTTATCATGCAGTCAATAAAGATTTAGCTAGGTATGAAGCATGCATTTTGACCATTAAGTGGAACCAAAACAAGAAGCGTTTGCACCTTGTGAAGTATCCTTTGAGCAGTAGAGTAGTGCTGAACTCTCTAGTCTAGTGCTAACCACCACCTTAGCACTAGATTCAACTATCTACAATCAACAAATCAGCTACACATCATCAACAAGGCTAAAATGCCTTGAATTCATCACTTATGCTATGAACTTGGACTGAAATCAATCAAACAGCTACAATCTTCTCTCAAATCAGTTATGATCAAGGAATGATCATAACAAACTCAAATCAGCAACAAGAGTATCAATGGAAGTTGGAGATGAACAGTAAAGAAGGTAAGAATATTTGGCGGGAAAGTAAGGATTTGAATTTTATTAATGGAGAATTGGTTACAAGGCTGTTAAGAGGTTACAAACTAACTAACTAACTCAAGAGTGTGTCAAACTCTTGAGTAGTTTAGCTAAAATCTAGAAATAATGAAAGGAAAAGGAAGTGTGTGTGTTTTCACACTTTACAACTACACAACAGAAATGAAAACTAAACAGGCTATTTATAGAATTGGGAAGAAGAGAAGTTGGGGTTGGTGACGTGCTGGAGCCAATCCCAGCTTTCCACGTGTCATAATTCTGCTGAATTGATTTTGCAGGTATGAACTCAAATTGGGGATTCTTTGCTGAGTTGATTTCATGTTGATTGGTTATGACCAATGGATTTGTCTTGTAATTTTGAGCAATTTTGATGTTTATAACATTCCATGAAATTGCCTCTAGCTCCAAATCGATCCTTGAAATCTTTGATTATTTGAAAATGCCACGTGTCAAGATATAACTGGCTGAAATGGATGCACACGGATTGAACTGTTATGATTTGCTCATTTATTAATGCGGCGCGAGTGGGTATTTAATGCCATTATGTGGCAATCCATGGCTTTCTTTTACTGGCTTCTCATTGGTCCAAAGTATAGCACACAGATCACACTTGTTAAACTTTCCAAAATAGGCAGAATTAACCCCTTGACTTTGGCAGATTGTCTTTTTGAGCTTGTAACTTCATTTCTTTGGCATATTTGGTCCTTCAAACTTCATTCTTGAACAAAATTGATCCTTTGACTGAATTGACTTGAGAGTTGACCAAATTTGACTATGATCTTGACTTTTACATATTTACACTTTGGTCCTTCATCTTTGGCAAATTGTCAAGATAAGTCCTTGCACTTCAAAGTCTTGTCACTTTTGATCCTTCTTTGTCTTTTTCATCAAATTAAGCTTGATTATTCCTTGTTTGCTTGAAAATATATCCTTTTACCTACACAAGTGTACACAAACACAAACATACCACATAATACTGTTTTTTACAAGATAAATTGGTATTTTGCTTCATGTTTTAGGGTTATTTGTTAATAAATTGATATGAGTTTAGCTCATATCAAATCGCAATGTCCAAAGCTATCAAATATGCCCCTTAGGCGAGCATCTCACCAACGATGGTGTCCATTTTACAGGAAACAACTATGAGGTAAATTTCAATTACCCTAGTAGTGTATCAGCCTACAAACCAATTTTCAAATTCTTGAAAAACTATGATTGGGCTGATGCTTTTACAAAAACCTCCCTCAGTCTTTTACCATGAATATCTCAGGGAGTTCTGGTATACAGCTGTGGTTGTAACCCCCACTACCCAAGGGCCTGAAGGATCTCAGGGGTCTGAGATCAAGTCACATAAGAACCGTGTCATCATGTTCACTGTAAACAATAGGAATACACCATTGGTTTTAGACTTCAAAACATTTTGTCAAACCAATGGGCTTGATTATAACAATGGAAAGTATGTTGCACATCCTGACATGGAGTCAGTTAAAAAATGACTAAAATAAATCGGGGATTTACTTGTGACTAAAACCCCATTGATCAAAACTTCTTTCCCCATGGATTGGAGGATCCTGGTCACTTTTGTAATTCAGGTAATCGGTCGGAACTATTCATCTATTGAGCAAGTTAATTCTACTCAGCAGATGCTACTCTATAGTGTTATTAATGGACTGAAGATTTACATAGGAGAGATCGTTTATAATGATCTCGTAACCAGGCTCCTGAAGGAGTCTATGCAAAAGTATGTTTCTTACCCAAGATTCATATCATGAGCCTTAGAACGGTTACTGGGTTCCCTTTACACTCAAGAAAAATTCAATGTTTTTTCTACTCCCATCCTGAGTTCCATAAACTTTTCAAAGAACCCATATGAAGTCAACCCCATTGCATTGACTGCTCACATGACTGAGGTGATCAGTCGTGAATCATCCGTGTCTCCCATTCCATTCTTACCAAAGAAGGGGAACAAGAAGACTCAAACTGTGCCAAAGACCAAACCAAAAAAGGCACAGAGCCCTAAGGCTTCCGAGGCACGACCCAAAAAGGCCAAGGCTAAAAAGACTACCCTTGTTCAGACCAAACTTCATCTACCCCAAGGGAAAGAGCTTACGAGAGACCCTGATACATCACAGTTAGGGTTGACGGGCCAAACTACCGGTTCTCTTGATGGAGAAGGAAACAAACAACCTTCTCCTACGGGACTGCCTTCCACTCAGACCGATGAGGGCATTCATAAATCATAACCTTTGCCTGAGATCAAAACTAAGGCCAAAGACTCAGAGAGACGCCCACGGGTAACACACCTCGCTGATAGGCCTATCACTTCCACCAAGTCCAATGAAGGCACACTAACTCAAAAGTCTTTTCCTGAGGACCTAAAACTCAATTCCTTAGACTCAGAGGGACGCCCACGGGTAAAACACCCCGCTGATAGGAATCTCACTTCCACAACTCCCAATGAAGGCACACTAAAACAAAAGTCTTCGCCTGAGGGAACCACTATTGATCCCAAAGACTCAGAGGGACGCCCACGGGTAAAACACCCGGCTGATAGGGATCTCACCTCCACAACTGATCAATCATAAACTGCCCTTGAGTATCAGTTGGCTAAATCCCAAGCCTCAGGATTTGGGGCAAGGAGTGATGATAACCAAGGCAAACCTTCTTTTGAAGGGGAGCTGGACAAACCTAAGGGTTCATTGAACTTTGGAGATTTTGTAAATCTACTCGAGGAGCCTGACGAGTTACTCCAAGGTTTCAGTGATGACGATGATATGATTAAGGCTGGGGATGAACCTGAAACTCAGGGACCTCCTCAATCAGACCAGAAGCCACAGACCCTACCATTGTTCGCGGACATACAGCCCTCCCCTGAGGCTCAAAAAAAGCTCTCCCTGAGGCAACCGAACAAAAAGAGCCCTCCCCCGAGGTACCGAAAAAGCCCTCCCAAGAGGCAAAACTTGACACCTCGTCGTTGGGGACTCAGACTGTGGTTCTGGATGAAACTTTTGATGACATCAAGCCTGTCACTGAGAAGGTTTTGAATGCAACCCTCAAAGATATATTAAATCATGCTTCCAAGACCTTGAAAGACGAGGTCAATCAGGTTAATGAAGACTTGGCTTCAAAGGCTGATGAACTCCTTGATGAGTTCAGGACATATAGTGATAGATTTGACCTGGCTGAGGAAAAGATGAGAATTCAGGTGGACAACCAAATGGAATTCATCAGTTCTGTTAGCAATAGTCATGAAAATTAAGAGAAGAAGCTCATCAACTTCCTCAACCATGCTCTTCCTACTGTTAAAGCAAATGTGTCCTTGAAGACAACTCTGGATGGACTGATCACTAGCACTACTGAGTCTACTTCCAGAGTTAGTCAACTCCTTGAGTTACTGAAAGAGGAAAGGCTCACTGAGGTTTTCACCAGGTTAGACTCTCTCAAGTCTGACTTGGATATGGTGAAGGGGAAATGTGATGCCATCTATGAGGATGTTCACATGGATGCTGAGGCAGAGTTCAGATTGTCAAGGGCTGCACAAGGTTACATGGCTAATGCCTCCAATCTCTCTGACATATCCAAGTCCCTGAAAGAGGCTGATATTCCCAGACATAGGACAAGGATCACCACCATAGAAAACACTCAATCCCTGATTCAGTTGGATGTTAAAATCATTAAATCTGACACTCAGTCCATGAAGGAGATGGTGACTGAGATGTTTCAGGCGTTCAAGGGATCCTCCACCACCACCTCAGGTCCATCACTAAGGGCAA
Source organism: Glebionis coronaria (assembly GCA_025667525.1). Lineage (NCBI taxonomy): Eukaryota > Viridiplantae > Streptophyta > Magnoliopsida > Asterales > Asteraceae > Glebionis > Glebionis coronaria. Next base: position 187,139,406 of record CM046879.1, on the reverse strand, counting down.
AATCTGGGATTAGTCAGGCTGATCCTTCAACTTTTGAGGGGGAGAATATGCTACAAATGATGCTAACTTGGACTGAACCTCCTTCTCACACTGAGGGGAAGCAAGAAGAACTAGCACAACCCCAACCCTTAAACTCAACTCCTCCCAACCCTGAGCCCTTAGTATCTAATTTAGATAGGGGCAAAGGCATTGCTGATGAAACCCTAGCACCTCCACCAAAGAAGCTTGTAAAAGCTTCAAGAGAAAGAAGGCCTGACCCTGATGCCATTGTCTTGGTACCATATGAGATTAATGGAAAGATGTACAAGATGACTCTTGATCAAATCCAAGTACTTCGATAGAATGGAGTCGGCTAAGGCTAGTGAAGCAACAAAGGCTGAGATCTTGAGGCTATCCACTGAGTTTGTGAAAGAAGTGGGTGGTGACCCTGAGGCCTTGTTGAGCAAGAAAGGGGGAGAGGAGTTCATCCAAAAGCAGGAGGAAGAACTCAAGGCCATTCAGGATGAAATGGTCTTGAAGCAACAACAAAGAACCACCCAACTTAAGAAACTGTATGACCAATACACCAAAGTCGTCACAAAAAGAAGAAAGCCTGAACCAATCACCAACCTTCAGATCATTCCTCATACCACACCTGTCTTAGTATCTGTCTACAGAAACAATTATGAAAGGAATTTTAAAGTTATGAAGAAATTTTCATTTGGTGATTTCGGTCTCAGTGAGTGGGACGAAATAGGAAGGACCTTTAGGACCAAAACGAACAAATGTGTCCCTGAAATACTCAACTCTCTCAGTAAGAGATATGAGAGGTTGAATCAGATCAAGGAACAGTTAGGAATCACTGAAGATCTTCCTTTAACTGAACATGATCCTACCAAAACTCAGGGAAGAAAGAGAAAAAGAGTTGAGCTTGAAGCTGAGACTAAGATCCATGGGTTAGACTGCAATCGTACCCTCCCTGAAAATGTTCCCTTTGTGAACAACATGGTTATAGAAGAACTTGAGTGGGGTATCTTCTTCATTGATGTTTTTCTGGATCAAGCTTTTCAAAGAATGAGTGACATAGAGACATGCACTACTGAGAGTGTTCTCATCTTTCTTGTGATGGCTGGACAAGTTTAGACTGATGAGAATAAAAGATTTGCTGAGAAGCTCAGGGAGATAATTGCTAGGAGGCCTGATAAAGAAAAGGTGTTAAAGTCATCAAGGGTGAAGAGGGAAGCAATGGATTCCGAATAATTGTAATCTTTTGTTTTATTTATGTTTCTTGTATCAGACTATTCAGTCTTATGTAATGATGAATAAAAATGAAGTACTTTGTTATATCAAGTCTTTTCATCAGTAGAATAGTTTGTAATAAGAAGAAGTGTAGTAAACCGAACTTTAAAATCAACATTTAGACTGAGTTCTAATACTATTTCTAATATTCGGACCAATATTTACTAATCGACCTTTTATTTGTCATGATCATTTTGCGAATAATATTGAGTTCTTGACTAACCAGGAAGGTTAAGGCTTTAACGTATTGAATACGTGTCATTTATTAGTTATCGGCAAAATCTATGTCCGTCATCGACCGTAATATTTTCGTTATGACATAGAAATATTTGATATTGTCTTCGTTTTAGTTTTTTTATTCTACGAGCATTAATCATTATTTACGATAAGCCTTTAGGCGACACTTGTTTATATAACGCGTTAACGTATTTTACATCATAAGCCCTCATTTGTACATCGAAATATAAATGTTCTCTGAATGTCAATGTTTTTATCTTATATCGAGCATTTATTTTTCCTGTTTAACGCATTTTTTTAAATCGCGTAACTTTAAAAATATCAGGTTTTGATAATACCCGCTTTCACAAATTGTGGGACAAGTTTAAAATAAAACTCATCCCACCGGCACCGCAACTAAAGTTAGCGTTACATTCTATATCAAAAGGGGCACGTGTTTTGTTTAAAGTATTTGGTGGTACACATGTACCATTTTGATTCAATCTAAATAAAATCTCTATACCACCATCAATACATACAAGATGCAAACTTTTAATGAACTTCTTTGATTTCTCTCATTATTGCCGACTATTAAGCACACACAAACTTTTCATATCAATTTTCTAATCAAAACTCTTGGTTACTTGTTGAAAGTTGATTGCTATAGGATTTTTGATCATCATCTTTATAAGGGATTTTGTTATCACATTCCTTGTTAATTTCATTTGTATATTTATTTTCTTTAATCATATATTTATAATCTTAATACTGATAATAAATATTATAATATTTTAATTGAGTTGATTGGACATTGTATATGATTTATGACACAAAAAATGCAAGTTACACAAGCCTAGATTGAAAGTTGTGATAGTCAAACTTTAGAACAGTAAGTAAACGAATTTCGGGGTAAATTCAATAGGTATTGAGACTTGGGTAACCATATATATTGATAGATATATGTTTTGTGGTGATTTTGCCGGGTCACTCGTCTCGTGACGATGCACGATGAATTAGATACGGCTGATAGGTGTGAAAACACCCATCTTTTCTACCACTTAATTACATTAAAACGGGACCTAAACGTATATTTTATGTCGTAAATGGCGGAATTATGCGTGGTTTGTGTTTTTATTGTGTTTCAGGGTCGAGAAGGTGAAAAGTGGAGAAAACACGGCTTTCACGGGCTTTTATTGAAGTAAAAGACAAAAGACGAAGTCGAAAGATCAAGAGTGGAAAAAGAACGGAAGTCCAAGACCAATTCCGAAGATTTATCGAAGAAAAAAAGTCAAAAGACGGAAGTTTACCAAAAGCCGAAGAACTCAAGTATAATTTATTGAAGAATTACAAGACGAGTTCAAAGAAATCCCGAGCCAAAGTCATTATAGTCCAAGATTTAAGAAGATTAAAGAAAGGAGGGACCTAATGACGCAATTAAGGAAAAGAGGAAAAAGGGGAGGAAGCTTCCTTCCACTAATCCCTTCCTCCCCTTTAAATACACATTACTAGCCATTTTGTGAAAGTTGTTGGAGGCTTGACAAGCCTCTCTTCCCCATTTTTCATTTCTCTTGTTCTTTAAATTTATGATCTTTAATTCTCTTGTAACGCACCTTTAATCTTTTTTTAATTCCAAGTAAGTTTACCTTTAATTATTGTTAATCTTTATTTTATTGCCAATCTCCTTCTACCTTTCTTGTTTGATTTGTTCTTTGTTTTGATTATTCATGTTCTTGAGTTTTCTTAATTTCAATCAAGTGGGTTTTGATTGATTTGCCTTTATTTGTTAGTTTTGTTGATTTGTTTTGATTGATTATTTTTAGTTGATGTTTAGTGGTTGTTTTGATTTAATCTTTCGTTTGATTTTAATTGATTTAAGGATAAATCGTATTTACTGTACATCCCCTGTTCTTCAGTTGGTTGTTACTGTATTTTGTTCATTCCCAGGGTACCTTCATCCGGAACTTGAAAAGTTCCGAACGAAGGTAGCTTCATCCGGAAGTTTGTCTTTCATTCGGAAGTTTAAGAAGTTCCGGATCAAGTGATTCATTCGGAAGTTAAAAGTTCCGAATGAAGGTAGCTTCATCCGGAAGTTAAAAAGTTCCGAATGAATGCTCCTTCATCCGGAAGTTCCAAAGTTCCGCATGAATGCTCCTTCATCCGGAAGTTCCAAAGTTCCAAATGAATGCTCCTTCATCCGTAAGTCAAAAGTTCCGAATGAAGGAAGCTTCATCCGGAAGTTTTAAAACTTCCGAATGAAGGTTTCTGTCTAATTTTCTTTGTGATTTTTATGTTTAAGTATTTTTGTCTTTTATATTCAAGCTTTAATTTTTCCCGCCTTTTTCTTTATTTGAATTTTTACTTTTGCTTTACTTTCAGTTTAAGTTTTAATTTGCATCATTTACTTTTTGTTACGTTTTAATTTTATGTCTTTTCATTTCTCGTCATTTACTTTTAAAGTTTTAAGTATCACACCGTTTATATTTTAACTTGTTTTAATTTCTCGTCATTTATTATTAAGTCTTGCTCATTTATTCTCCAAAACCAAAAATATTTGTTTCACCAAGAACAACTAATCTCACACAATTAACCGGAAATCAATTCGATTAGACACCGAGAACGAACTTTCAATGAACTAATCTCACACAATCCACGGCAGTGGCGCCATTTGATACATTGATTTTGTATGGGTTCTAATTTCTCTCACAGTCCTCTCGAATTGATCTCGGCTTTAAGTGGAATGATTGTTCTTGGTTACTAAAAAAGGGGGTTTAGTTATCTAGTCTACTAAAAAGTTTAAAAGTAATAAAATGAAAATTTAAATCAAAGATAAATAATTAAATGACAATTAATAAAAACTTGAATTAAAATTAAAATGAAAACTGAAATTAAAATTGAAATTACAGTTAAAATATAAATTGTGAAATAGAAGTAAAGAAACAGCAAAACAGTAAAACAGTAACACTAAAAGAAAATTGATTCGGAACTTTTTAACCTTGATTCGGAACTTTGTTCATCCGGAACTTTTCACTCGGAACTCCTTGATTCGGAACTTCGTTCGGAAGTTTGGTTCATCCGGAAGTTTTGCTTCATTCGGAACTTTAGGTTCACCCGGAAGTTTTGCTTCATTCGGAACTTAGGTTCATCCGGAACTTTGCATTCATTCGGAACTTTTACACAAGAAAACTCATTCGGAACTTTTAAAGGAATTTTATTCGGAACTTTTCAAAAAGAGACTCATTCGGAAGATTTTAAAGGAAACTCATTCGGAACTTCTTAAACAAAAACTCATTCGGAAGATTTTAATTCATTCGGAACTTAATGCTTATTCGGAAGTTTTTGGTTCATCCGGAACTTAAGTATTCATCCGGAAGTCTGGTGTTCATCCGGAAGTCTGGAACTCAAGAACAGTAACAATACCCGAAGAACTAGGAAAAACGATTTTGATCCAAAAATCACCAAATTTTTAACCAAAAACTTAAATAAACTAATCACAAAGCATCTACTAACCATAAACTACAAATCCCATCAACAAAAACACAAATCCCAACAACTTTTAAAGATCAAAACTCAATAAAATAAGAACTTAAGAACTTGAAGATAAAGATGATGATGAACAAGATGAAATGGAAAGATTAAACAAGACTTTGTATTGATGATTGATGTTTTAACATTAACAAAACAAGGATTAAAATTACAAGATTGGAAAATCAAAGATCAAAATCACCAATCACCCTAGTGGTGATGGTGATGGGACGAACTAAAGGGAGAAAAAGGGGGAAAAAGAAAAAAAACTAAAATCTGGCACTAAGTGTGTGAGGTGTGGGCTTTATATAGCCTTGTATTTTGGTTGGTGAGTGGGCTTTCTCCCGTTCTTCTTGTCTTCTCGTCTTTTCAGAAAAGTTGACGTTTTCGATTCTGATTCGGGATTTGTTGTCGATTAAATTCAACTCGTCTTTTAATTTCTTCGTTTAATAGACTTGAGTTTCTTCGACTTATGTAAATCTTCCATCTTTGGTCCTTTTCTTCGATAAATCTTCGAATAGGCCCAGTAACTTCAAATCTTTTGCATCTCTTGGACAATAGACTTTATCTTGAGTCTTTTTCTTCAGTAAAACCCGTGCAATCCCATGTTTTCTTTAATATTCATCCGGTTGGCTCTGAAAACACAATAAACACAAAAACCACGCATAATTCCAAACAAATGATATTAAATACGTGTTTTGGTCTCGTTTTTAGCCAGAATTAAGTGGTAAAAGGATGGGTGTTTACACACCTATCAAATCCCCTACACTTAACCATTGCCATGCCCTCATGCAATGCTTAGTGATAAAGCAAATTTACACTTTTCTCATAATTAATCAACCTTGGCCTTATTCAAATACTACTAAACAAAAATTAAAGTACTAAAAGGAGTTAAAACTTTAAAGGAAACAAAAGGATAGAAAACCATTTTCACTTAAAAATAGCTACATGGAAATAACTTGCAAAGAGATCAAGGACTTACATTAGGGCTTTGGTGCTGCGCAGATTTATCACCCTCAAGTTTCACGTTCCCCAAACTAAGCTTAAAAACGAGATCATTGTTATTATAAGTTAGCAAATCAAACACTTACACACATGGCTTAATTAAATGCTTAAACTCCCTTCGTGAAGATCGAGTGAGTGCGGTGGGGGCTCAAGATTAAAATTTTTGTTATTAAAATGGCGCCGCTGCCGGCTCTTTTCGTGAAGATCGAAGGTTTTTTGTGAGTGACGCGTTGGATATTGGGATCCGTTCACTTGTGAACGTTATTTTTCTTGTCAAAAATTTTCAAAAATCCAAAAACATTTGAAAAATCATAAAAAGCATTTCTTTTTCAAAGTTTTGCACCAAAAATATTTTCTTTATGGATTTTTATGTCCATTGCGTCCGGTGTGGGAAACAATTATCTGGGACCAACTCTTGTCAATGGTGTACATGTGAGCGGTGCGGAAACGATATCGACTACACACAATTCGGATTTTGTCCCTTGTGTAACTCGACTAATTCACTTTTTTTGAACCCACCTCCTGTTCCCCCGTGCATCTATTGTGGAAGCGATTCTCATTGGCATGTTTCGTGCCCGGTTCAATACCCGTCTAGACACGGGCAAGAACCGGGATACAATTATGACAATGATAATAGCTATCCACAAGATGCACTTGATTTTTCTCCATACCCGGTTTGCAACAACTGTGGGGGTCCTCACGATACCTATTATCGTCAACCAATGAATTGTTATGAGCCAAATCCATGTCCTCAGTTTTCTTCACCTATGGATTATTATGAACCAACCCCGGTTTCTAATTATTCTCCACCGATGAACAACTATGAGCCACAACCGTGCTATAATTCCGGTTTTCAAAATCTTGAGCCCCCACCGCACTCACTCGATCATTAGCCTCGTCACGGGATGAGTTACCAAGAACCAATTGTCGATCTTGCTACAGCTTGTCAAGCGCAATCAAAAGAGCTTTTACACACGCTGCGAACTTGTATGGAGTCATTTTTACAGCAGCAAGATAAGACGAGTACCCATATCCCTGAGCATATTATTGGCCCTATAAATAATGAGGAGAGTGATGACGATATTGTGGTTATTTTCGACGAGGAGGAATTTCTAAAGCAAAACACTTCACTCCTTAGTGATGATGGTTTTCACATTCCTGAGATCGATGAGTTTCTTGATATTGATACACCCATGGAATACATATCCGGGTATGCTGATGTGGAAGGAGATATACTTTTTCTAGAGGATTTATTACACGATGACACTACACCTTCTATCACAGAGGTGGAAAGATGTGAATCTACTGAAAAAGGGACGCAGGTGGAAGGTAATTGTTCTCATACTTCCCATATTATATTGCCACCTCATCCTCCCACGTGCACACCCAAGCGGGTGATGTATCACTTTTACTCTACTCATTTTATACCGGGAAATGAGGATGAGTGCTTTGACCCGGGAGGTGACATTGATTATGCTATGATTGATACCATCACGACTTTGCCGTTTGCTCAACTTCCATTGTCTTTGGGGGAGGACAATGTGCTCACTATACCCAACCCACCTCCCGTGGATCTTGAATTCACATACTATATGTATGTTGAAAGGACCTTTCTCCCTTTCAAGACTTATTCCCCCGCCTCTCCTTTATTAATGTCCTCCAGGAACGAGGACAAGGTCTTTGATCCCGGTATCACATTCGAGGCTTACCCATGGACCATTTAATTCGGGGACGAGTCAGGCTCGTGACTCGGTCAACAAAAACAAGCGCTTTTTGGGAGGCAACCCAATTATCTATCTTATTTCACCATAAGTGTAGGGGGAGCCCCGTTGGTGTTTCTTGTTCTCTTTCTTATCATATGCAGGGATTATAGCTTCAAAGACACACTCTTGATGACTTTTGACGAACCGTGACTCCGTGTTCCCTTCTTCCCGGTTCTATCCTAAACTCTTTTCGATTCACTATTTTATATTTTTCAATATTAAAATAGGAATCTCTTTAGTTGTCTCTTCCTTAGCGAGATTTAAACAACGTGCACAATGTCCTAAGTGTAGGGGAACTTACTCCCACATGCTTAAACATTGAGGACAATGTTTATATTAAGTGTAGGGGGGACTTCTATCGAAGTTAAGTGGTCTTTTCCTTGTATTTGCCCTCATTTTAACCGGAAAATCAATTTTTCAACATTTTTCAAAATTTTTAATCTATTTTGGCCTTTTGTAGTCTCCTTTATTTTTGTTACTTTCTAAGCATTTTAATAAAATGGTTTTAGCAAGTTTAGATATCTTAGATATATTAGGCCCGTTGTGAATATTTTGACTCAACCCGAGTTTATTTATCCAAGTTCACTCTAGCTAGTATCCTTAACCATGTAGACCTTAATTGGTTTATTGGGCTAAGCATCCACGAGTCTCATTCCTTGAGATTTTAGATTGTGGAGAACGAGAAATGATATAGTTGGTTTCAAGTTTGGTATTCTCTCATTAACTTATGTGAGTTAATTATGATCTTTTTCTCCCATCACTTGCTAATAAATTATCTGCAATAAGTAAGGTCGTACGATTTGAAAAGTTACTTAGCTTCTAGCCCAAGATCGTTTAAAAGTTGCTCGGTAATGATAAGAGTTCATAGCCAAGGCATAACTTATGAAGCGGGGCGCGAAGATTGGCGAGTCCGAAAAGGCCCTAACAAGGCATGCGGATTCCATTTTATTGCTGAAGATCCAAAGTGATGTGAAAAGCATTATTCCCAAAATCAATATGAAGGATCAAGACTCACGAAGAAAAGCAATCAACTCCCATAAAGATCATGGAGAAGTCTATCCGAAAAGACCCTAACAAGGTATGAGGATAAAAAGATCCAAGTCCGAAAAGGAGGCGGATCGTTGTATCTCCAAATCCCAATTAGAGATTGAAGAAATAATCATGAAGTCGTGGTCAACAAAGCTGGAGTACCCCTCAAAAGTCTCCAAGTGAAGAAACTCTATAACGAAGAGAAGACCATTATCACAAAAACGTCTCTCGAAGATATGAAGTATGAAGTACATGCCAAATATCGGCCCGAGAAAGGTCTCAAATCGTGAACCAAGTTATGCCAAGATATGAACTTTTTGATATCCCGAGAAGCAGTTTTAAGAGATTTTGTCCTTTAGCTAACTATTGATCAAATCGTCCTACTTTGCTTTCAGCCTAAATAAATTATCGAAATAAGTCAACAATGCATCCTCGTGATCATTCAAGACATCAATAAAATATAAGAGATACCCATAGGAATAAGGGAGTTTAAGTGATTAATTGAACCGCATGAGTAAATGTTTGTTATGATAACTTGTACTAACAATGATCTTGTTTTTAAGCTTGGCATGGGGAACGTGAAACTTGAGGGTGATAAATATTCATGACACACAAGCCCTAATGTAAGTCTTAGATTTCTTTACAAGTTTCTTCCTTGTTGCATCTTGTTATTTTCTATTTTCCTTAGTTGTTTAATAAAGGCCAAGATAGGTTGATTATGATGGAAAGTGTAAACCTTGCTATATTGCTAAGCATTACATGAGGGCATTGCAACGGTTAAGTGTAGGGGATTTTATAGGTGTGAAAACACCCATCTTTTCTACCACTTAATTACATTAAAACAGGACCTAAACGTATATTTTATGTCGTAAATGGCGGAATTATGCGTGGTTTGTGTTTTTATTGTGTTTCAGGGTCGAGAAGGTGAAAAGTGGAGAAAACACGGCTTTCACGGGCTTTTATTGAAGTAAAAGACAAAAGACGAAGTCGAAAGATCAAGAGTGGAAAAAGAACGGAAGTCCAAGACCAATTCCGAAGATTTATCGAAGAAAAAAAGTCAAAAGACGGAAGTTTACCAAAAGCTGAAGAACTCAAGTATAATTTATTGAAGAATTACAAGACGAGTTCAAAGAAATCCCGAGCCAAAGTCATTATAGTCCAAGATTTAAGAAGATTAAAGAAAGGAGGGACCTAATGACGCAATTAAGGAAAAGAGGAAAGAGGGGAGGAAGCTTCCTTCCACTAATCCCTTCCTCCCCTTTAAATACACATTACTAGCCATTTTGTGAAAGTTGTTGGAGGCTTGACAAGCCTCTCTTCCCCATTTTTCATTTCTCTTGTTCTTTAAATTTATGATCTTTAATTCTCTTGTAACGCACCTTTAATCTTCTTTTAATTCCAAGTAAGTTTACCTTTAATTATTGTTAATCTTTATTTTATTGCCAATCTCCTTCTACCTTTCTTGTTTGATTTGTTCTTTGTTTTGATTATTCATGTTCTTGAGTTTTCTTAATTTCAATCAAGTGGGTTTTGATTGATTTGGCTTTATTTGTTAGTTTTGTTGATTTGTTTTGATTGATTATTTTTAGTTGATGTTTAGTGGTTGTTTTGGTTTAATCTTTTGTTTGATTTTAATTGATTTAAGGATAAATCGTATTTACTGTACATCCCCTGTTCTTCAGTTGGTTGTTACTGTATTTTGTTCATTCCCAGGGTACCTTCATCCGGAACTTGAAAAGTTCCGAACGAAGGTAGCTTCATCCGGAAATTTGTCTTTCATTCGGAAGTTTAAGAAGTTCCGGATCAAGTGATTCATTCGGAAGTTAAAAGTTCCGAATGAAGGTAGCTTCATCCGGAAGTTAAAAAGTTCCGAATGAATGCTCCTTCATCCGGAAGTTCCAAAGTTCCGCATGAATGCTCCTTCATCCGGAAGTTCCAAAGTTCCGAATGAATGCTCCTTCATCCGTAAGTCAAAAGTTCCGAATGAAGGAAGCTTCATCCGGAAGTTTTAAAACTTCCGAATGAAGGTTTCTGTCTAATTTTCTTTGTGATTTTTCTGTTTAAGTATTTTTGTCTTTTATATTCAAGCTTTAATTTTTCCCGCCTTTTTCTTTATTTGAATTTTTACTTTTGCTTTACTTTCAGTTTAAGTTTTAATTTGCATCATTTACTTTTTGTTACGTTTTAATTTTATGTCTTTTCATTTCTCGTCATTTACTTTTAAAGTTTTAAATATCGCACCGTTTATATTTTAACTTGTTTTAATTTCTCGTCATTTATTATTAAGTCTTGCTCATTTATTCTCCAAAACCAAAAATATTTGTTTCACCAAGAACAACTAATCTCACACAATTAACCGGAAATCAATTCGATTAGACACCGAGAACGAACTTTCAACGAGTAAAAATTTTTGTTATTAACGGCCAAAACGATAAAAAGTACCGAATCTGAACATGCTGTATAAACAGACTGAAAACTCCAAATATTTGTATACTGACCCCTAAATATGTAAAACTAAAAGTTGTAGCTAAACATATGTAGAACACACACGAATCGGAGAGTTTTCTACGGATAAACGGTTTGGAAATGGCGGCCAAAACAGTGGAACTGAAGTTGGCTGAGAATTACAGCTCATACTTCTAAGTTGTTGAATAAATGTTTAAGCTATGCCTAATATAATTAGAGTTGGTAAGGACTTGAGATCAGTAGATTTCATGATTTAATTATCATGTCGATGTAAAGAAATCGTTTATATAATTTCAGGTTATGAGAAAATGTCTAATAAGCGGGACATGTCGTAAAATCGGCGTGATTGAACCATAGTAATAAAACGTAAAACTTGGCCATCTTTATAAATCCCGAGATGGTAGGACCTATTTATCGGGAAGTCGAGACCCATTTACATACAGATGTCTATGAGAACCCGAGAACCGACCAACTTGAAATATTAAGCGGACATTGTTTGGAGGCGTTTTAGAACCCGTAATGCATATAAAGTGGCTTTGTACCATAAAACCCAACATACACTTATAATAGCTATTGGTCCATTATTGGACCTGAGATTAATAACCAATTATAGTCTAATAAATATTTTGTAATGGACATAAGTTATACAAAATGTACAATGGGTAATAAGTGTGAAAACACTTATCCTTTTACCACTTATTTCCAATAATAACAAGACCAAAACGTGTATTTTATGTCGTAAAAGTCGGAATTATGCGTGGTTTGTGTTTTTATTGTGTTTCAGGATAAAAAGATGAAAAAAACACGGGCTTTCACGGGCTTTTATCGAAGAAAACGAGAAAAGAAGAAGTCAAAAGATCAAGAGTGCAAAAAGAATGGAAGTCCAAGGCCTATTATGAAGATTTATCGAAGAAAAAGTCTAAAGACGGAAGTTTAATGAAGTCGAAGAACTCAAGTCTAATAGAAGAAGAAAATTATAAGACAAGTTCAATTTATATCGACAAATCCCGAGACGACGTCGAGAAAGACAAAGAATTTAAATCGAGTCGAGAAGAAAGAAAGAAAGAAGGAAACACATGCACCTCCCCATCTCCTATAAATACCCTCCTGATGACACATTAGGAAGGTGTTAGCTAGTTTATTTTCCTTTTTGTAGTTTTAATTTTAGAGAGAGAAAGTGTTTAACTTTCTCTCACTAGAACTTCATCTTTTACTTATTTTCATGTTTAAGCTTTAATTTAATCTTGTATTTTGAAATCTTTAATCTACAAGTTCAATTTTAATCTTTTAATCTTAATCTTCTTCTACCTTTCTTTATTTTTAAGTTGATTTTAATCCGTTATAATTTTTGATTTTACTTAGATTTGATGTTTATGTGATTAAAAAGTTTATCTTTTTAATCCTATATAAGTTTTTATACGATTAAGCTTAAGGCTTGTTATGCTTTTTGGCTTATTTAGTATTTAGCTTATTTACCCTTTTTTAAAGTTCCTTAAAAGTTTAGTGTTTTTAAAGTTTGTTTCGAAAAGTAGCTTATTTAAAGTTTAAAAAGTTCTTATTTGTGCTTATTAGTTTTTTTTAGTTATAGAATTGGTTAAGTTGTAGTTTGAGCTTATTAAAACTTGGCTTATTTCGAAGTGCAAGTAATCGGAAATGGTTAAACCCCTTTCCGACTGGACATTCCGATTAGGGGTTGTTATTCCAATCAGCTTTCCGATTTATCACCTTTATTCCGATCACTTGATCGGAAAAGGGTTTCTAGCATTCCGACCAGTAGCCTTTATATTCCGATTAGTATTTGATACACGCGTTTTGCATGGGTTCAGATTTTGTCTCTCGATCCTCTCGAATTGATCTAGGCTTTAAGTGGGATGATTTATTCTTGGTTAATAAAAAGGAGTTTGGTTGTTTATCTATTTTAAACTAATAACAATTAATTAAGTGTCGAAGAGTAAAATTAAAGACTTGAAAGTTTAAACTAAAAAGGCAAGTTAAAAGTAAATGCTTGAAAACTTAAAGATTATATTAGAGAAAAATAAGTGAACACTCGATAAAAGCTAACACTAGGAAAACTTTGTGAAAAATAAGAACTATTAAAAAAGTACTAAAAGAAAGTAAGAACGGAACAAAGCAAAATAGCTAAGATCGTAATTTCACAAAATAGAGATGATCGGAATGTATTCCGATCAAGTGATCTGAATGATGACAAGGGGTGCAATCGGAATATTCAATTGTGAATCAATCGGAATACATGGAAAGGAGCTGCGATCGGAATATGGAAGAACTGGGCAAATCGGAATATTCAAATGAGTTCTAATCGGAATACGGGGAAACTTACCAATCGGAATAATCAAAATGAGTACAATCGGAATAAGGCTTGGAGGGACAAATCGGAATGTTGCCAAAATGGAACCAATCGGAAAACAAAACCCTTTTCCGATTGGACTCAATCGGAAAGGGTTGGATGTTGCTGGTCGGAAAGCACGGTCGGAAAAGGGCTTTGCCCTTTCCGAAAATGGTGCAAGTTCGAATCTTAAGCAAGGGAAATAAGCTTATGGAATAAGCTAACTCCCAAAACAAACTCGAATCCAATGAAATACTGATCAAATAAGCACTTTAGAACAACTTATCTAACTTCAAATAAACAACTTTTAAATCAAATCAATAAAAAGATGAACTTTTTATAAAAACATTAAAAAGTAAATAAGCTAAATCAACAAATAAGCCAAAAAGAACAAGGATCTTAAAGCTTATTTATGTAAAAACTTATGGAAACATAAAAAGTAATCAACTTTTTAAGCACAAATCATAGATGAACAACACGGATCATACGAGATTTGTACCAAAATCAATAAAAATAAAAGAAAGGAAGGATGAGATTAATGATTAAAAGATAAAAAACTTGAACTTGATTAATGAAAGATAATACAAAAGTTTGAATTTGAAAGAGAAAAAGATGAAATCTAGTGAGAGAAAGTTTAGAACTTTCTCTCTCTAAAACTAAAAACTATCTAAAGACTAAGTAAAAAACTAAGTGCCTCATTTTTGTGAAGTAGAACCATATATATAGGCGTGTAATGTGGTGGTGGGCTTGGGATTTGGTTTGGGCTTCTTTTTCTTCTTTCTTCTTTAGTCTTCACGCTTCTTTAAATAAACGTTTCCAACTTGGATTTGAGAAGTGTCGGTGAATAATTCCAACTCGTCTTATAATCTTTTGTTAAATAAACTCGAGTTCTTCGACATATATATGAATCTTCCATCTTTGGCTCTATTCTTCGATAAATCTTCAAATAGGCACGATGATTTCAAATCTTTTGCATCTCTTGGACAATAGACTTCGTCTTGAGTCTTTTTCTTCGATAAAACCCGTGCAATCCCATGTTTTCTTCAATATTCATCCGGTCGACTCTGAAAACACAATAAACACAAAAACCACGCATAATTCCAAACAAATGATATTAAATACGTGTTTTGGTCTTGTTTTAGCCAGAATTAAGTGGTAAAAGGATGGGTGTTTTCACACCTATCAAATCCCCTACACTTAACCATTGCCATGGCCTCATGCAATGCTTAGTGACAAAGCACATTTACACTTTTCTCATGATCAATCAACCTTGGCCTTATCAAAATACGACTAAACAAAAATTAAAGTACTAAGAGAAATTAAAACTTTAAAGCAAACAAAAGGATAGAAAATAACTATGTGGAAATAACTTGCAAAGAGATCGAGGACTTACATTAGGGCTTCGGTGCTGCGAAGATTTATCACCCTCAAGTTTCATGTTCCCCAAACTAAGCTTAAAAAACGAGATCATTGTTATTATAAGTTAGCAATTCAAACACTCACACACATGGCTTAATTAAATGCTTAAACTCCCTTATTCCTAGGTGTATCTCTTATATTTTATTTTTGTCTTAGAATGATCATGAAGATGCATTTTTGGACTTATTTCGATAGTTTATTTAGGCTGAAAGCAAAGTAGGACGATTTGATCAATAGTTAGCTATAGGACAAAATCTCTTAAAACTGCTTCTCGGGATATCAAAAAGTTCATATCTTGGCATAAATTGGTTCGCGATTTGAGACCTTTCTCGGGCCGATATTTGGCATGTACTTCATACTTCGTATCTTGAGAGACGTTCTTGAGATAATGGTCTTCTCATCGTAATAGAGTTTCTTCACTTGGAGACTTTTGATGGGTACTCCAACTTTGTTGACCACGACTTCATGATTATTTCTTCAATCTCTAATTGGGATTTCGAGATACAACGATCCGCCTCCTTTTCGGACTTGGATCTATTTATCCTCATACCTTGTTAGGGTCTTTTCGGATAGACTTCTCCATGATCTTTATGGGAGTTGATTGCTTTTCGTCGTGAGTCTTGATCCTTCATATTGATTTTGGGAATAATGCTTTTCACATCACTTTGGATCTTCAGCAATAAAATGGAATCCTCATGCCTTGTTAGGGCCTTTTCGGACTCGCCAATCTTCGCGCCCCGCTTCATAAGTTATGCCTTGGCTATGAACTCTTATCATTACCGAGTAACTTTTAAACGATCTTGGGCTAGAAGCTAAGTAACTTTTCAAATCGTACGACGTTACTTATTGCAGATAAATTATTAGCAAGTGATGGGAGAATAGGCAAATAATTACACCAAGTGAGCTTGTGCAAGAATACCGACTTATAATTGACTCTATCATTTCTCGTCCTCCACAATTTAAAATCTCAAGTAATGAGACTCGTGGATACTTAGCCTAATAAACCAATTATGGTCTACATGGTTAAGGATACTAGCTAGAATAAAATTGGATAAGTCTATTCGGGTTGAGTCAAAATAAACGCAACGGTCCTAATATGTCAAAAGCTTCTAAACTAGCAATACCACTTTATTAATATTTTTTTTGACTTTATTGCGGGATATATACATATGAAAGCAACGATAAAAATTTAAAAATTACGACTAAATGGCCAAAGTTAATAAAAAAATTTGAAAAATGTTGAAAAATATGATTTTCTGGTTAAATGAAGGCATTTTCATGAGAAAGTCCACTTAAAACTTCGATAGAAGTCCCCCCTACACTTACGATAAACATTGTCCTCAATGTTTAAGCATGTGGGAAAAGTCTCCCCTACACTTATGACATTGTGCACGTTGGTTAACTCAAGTTAAGGAAGAGACGACTAAAGTGATCAATTTCAAATGTGAGAATGATGAAAATTGAATCACGATAGTTGAGAGATAGAACCGGATTTCGGATAACACGGGAGGACGGTTCTTCGTAGGTTCCAAGAGTGCAATCATCCCTGTAATCACATCACCACACAAATACAAACACCTATACAGGTCCCCCTACACTTAGGAGGTTAAAACATAGAAGGATAGATACTCGGGTTGCCTCCCGAGGAGCGCTTGTTTTTGATAACCGAGTCACGAGCCTGACTCGACCCAAAATTAGTTCATGGGGAACGTGGTGAGGGATGGAATCATCTCCTGAGAGATGTCCTCACCAAAGTACAACTTCATACGCTGGCCATTCACCTTGAAATTGAGCCCATTTGGCTGAGAAAGCTCAATGGTCCCATATGGAAAGACTTTGGCGACGATGAATGGACCAGACCAGCGGCTCTTCAACTTGCCAGAGAAGATCTTCAACCGAGAGTTAAAAAGTAAGACTTGATCACCAACGTGGAACTCTCGGTTCTTGATTTTTGCGTCATGAAGGATCTTCGTCTTCTCTTTGTAGATCAGCGAGTTCTCATAAGCTTCATTCCTCAGTTCGTTGAGCTCGTTGAGTTGAATCTTACGATGATCACCGGCTTTGTTGATGTCGAAGTTAGCCCACTTCAAGGCCCAGTGCGCCTTATGCTCCAGCTCGATGGGAAGGTGGCATGCTTTCCCGTACACAAGACGATAAGGTGTACAACCGATCGGGGTCTTGTAAGCAGTACGGAAAGCCCACAGAGCATCATCTAACTTATCGGCCCACGCGGCACGATGCTCTCCCACAGTACGCTCCAAAATTCGCTTCAATCCACGGTTAGATATCTCGGCCTGCCCATTGGTTTGGGGATGATAGGCGGTGGAAAGACGGTGATTGACACCATACTTAGCCATGACTCTTGCAAATTGATCGTTGCAAAAATGAGTCCCGCGGTCACTGATAATAGCACGAGGAACGCCGAATCTAGCGAACAGTGATTTCAAAAAGTTACACACCACCCTTGCATCATTAGTAGGTAAAGCTTTGGCTTCAACCCACTTTGAAACGTAGTCAACGGCTACAAGGATGTATTTGTTTCCTTTAGAGGAAGGGAATGGCCCCATAAAGTCGATACCCCAAACATCAAAGATTTCACACTCTTGAATGAAATTCTGAGGCATGTCGTCTTTATGTATGATCATGCCTTGTTTTTGGCAAGCATCACATCGTTTAACCATCTCGTGAGCATCACGATAGATGGTGGGCCAATAAAATCCCGAATCAAACACTTTTTTGGCGGTGTAGTTGGGACCAAAGTGACCACCGGTGGGTCCTTTGTGGCAAGCATCAAGGATTTCTAAAGCTGCCGGTCCATCAACACAACGACGGATAATCAAGTCAGCACATTGTTTGAATAGATACGGGTCATCCCAAAAGTAAGTCTTAATGTCGTTAAAGAACTTCTTCTTTTTCTGGGATGTTAACCCGTCAACGAGAATTCCACCCGCTAGGTAGTTTGCAATGTCCGCAAACCACGAGGTTTCATCAGCAGTCGAGTTGATAGACATTAAGGTCTCCAAGGGAAAAGAATCATTGATTTCTTTGTTCGGATGATCCCCCGGGTAAGGATCCTCAAGTCTGCTGAGATGATCCGCGGCTAGGTTTTCAGCTCCTGTTTTATCACGAATTTCGATTTTAAATTCCTGGAGCAGCAAAACCCAGCGAAGAAGTCTTGGTTTGGAATCTTGCTTTGTCAACAAGTACTTCAACGCGGAATGATCGGTATACACAATTGTTGTAGAAAGGACAAGATAGGGGCGAAATTTTTCAAAGGCATAGACAACAGCTAAAAGCTCTTTTTCGGTTGTCGTATAATGCAATTGGACCCCGTCATTGTCTTGCTGGCGTAATGGATTGGTTGGAAGTGTTTGTTCACTCTTTGTCCCAGAACCGCACCAATAGCAAAGTCACTAGCATCGCACATCAACTCGAAAGGCAGCTCCCAATTAGGGTTAACCAAGACGGGTGCCTTAGTTAGCTTATCCTTAAGCGAGTTGAAGGCGTCAAGACACTCTTTGGAAAAGATAAAAGGAGTATCTTTTTCCAAGAGGTGGGTCATCGGGCGAGCGATTTGAGAAAAATCTTTGATGAATCGACGGTAGAAGCCCGCATGACCCAGGAAACTTCTCACACCCTTCACGGTTGAAGGTGGAGGCAACTTAGCGATAACATCGACTTTAGCACGGTCTACTTCCAGACCGGCTTTGGAAATCTTGTGTCCAAGCACGATGCCTTCTTTTACCATAAAATGGCATTTTTCCTAATTCAGAACAAGGCGAGTGTCTTCGCACCGCTTGAGCATACGTTCCAAATTGGCAAGGCAAGAAGAGAAGGAATCCCCGAAGACAGAGAAATCATCCATGAAGACTTCCATGGTTTGTTCAACCATGTCATGGAAGATAGCTAACATGCACCTTTGGAAAGTCCCGGGGGCATTGCATAAGCCAAAAGGCATCCTTTTGTAAGCAAATGTGCCATAGGGACAAGTGAATGTTGTCTTCTCTTGATCTTGGGGATCGATGGGTATTTGGAAATAACCCGAGAAACCATCTAGAAAGCAGTAATATTCATTACCCGCTAAACGTTCAAGCATTTGGTCCATAAAAGGTAGAGGGAAATGATCCTTTCTCGTGGCGTCATTGAGTTTGCGGTAGTCTATACAAACTCTCCACCCAGTAACAAGACGAGTGGAAATCAACTCGTTGTGTTCATTGGGAACAACGGTTATTCCGCCCTTCTTGGGCACACAATGGATTGGACTAACCCATGGTGAATCCGAAATAGGGTAAATCATACCCGCATCAAGAAGTTTGATAACCTCTGTTTTGATGACTTCATGGATTTTTGGATTCACCCTTCGTTGGCTTTGAATCGTGGGCTTAAAGTCGTCCTCCATGAGAATTTTGTGTGTGCAGAAGTGAGGATCAATTCCACGAATATTAGAAATCTTCCAAGCAATAGCCTTCTTATGAGCTTTCAACACAGCGACAAGTTGAGTTTTCTCTTCATCTTTCAAATCCTTAGCAATGATGACTGGTGACTTCTTCTCTTCGTCAAGGAACACATACTCGAGATGGGGTGGCAACTCCGTAAGTTCTAAATCCGGAGGATTTTCGACAAGAGGTGTATTTAAAGTCGGAGTATCGATAGCAATGACCGTGGGAGATGGAGGGGAAGGATTGTGTTCGTTGAGAAGGCTTTCAAAGAAATGCATGTCTTCGTCCCCATCGGTAGGAGAATCATCAGTGGATAAGTTCACATCTCCCATGGTATCTTCAAGATTGTTCGAAAATAAATCACTATCTCCAAATAGAGACAGTGATGAATCAATAGAGGACACGGTCTCAACATTGGGAAGAGAGGTAGGAATACTTTTGCAAGCATCATTAAAGTGTTCTTCACAAGCTTCATCAAGAACGTCAATACAATTAACACTCTCATATGAATAAGGCTGTTTAGACAACTTTCCCATGTTGAAGACTACTTTATCGTCACCCACTCTCATGATAAGCTCACCGGCTTCAACATCAATGAGCGTGCGACCGGTCCTCAAGAATGGAAGACCAACAATCAGTGGTACACGAGGGTCCATCTCGTAGTCGACGACGACGAAATCAGCAAGAAAAGTGAATTTGTCGAATCCTACAAAGACGTCTTCGGCTATCCCCACTGGATAAGCAATCGTACGGTTAGCTAATTCCAAAGTCATTTTGGTGGGGACTAGCTCAGGGAGAGATAATTGCTTCCACACACTTAGAGGCATTAGATTAATACTGGCACCTAGATCTGCTAGGGCCATGCAATTCTCAACTCCCGGGAAGTTGCAAGGGATTAAGAAACGACCCGGATCACCAAGCTTGGTTGGCAATTTCCTTAAGAGCACTGCAGAGCAATTCTCATTAAGTTGGGTGTTGGCAATATCGAGGAGCTTTTCCTTGTCGCTCAAAAGATCTTTAAACATTTTCGCGTATTTGGGCATGTGAGCGAGAGCCTCAGCGAAGGAGATATTGAAATTCAGTTGTTTAAACATCTTAAGAAAGTTAGAAACCTGAATATCGTCCTTGCTTTTGAGCTTCTCTTTCCTCAACCTAGATGGATAAGGTATATTGGAAGAAGAGGAAGGCTTTGGAAGAATAGGATCACTCACATCCTTGGGTGGAGGAGGGTAGAAGGAAGAGGTGGAGAAATAGGGGAAGGAGAAGGATGAGGAATAAGAGCAGGTGACTCGTTCTCCTTAGTCACAACCACCGGTGGAGGTATAGGAAGCTCGGGTTCCTTAGTACCTTTACCACTTCGAGTAGTGATTGCTTTCATCTCCCCTCTTGGATTCGCAACGGTGTTACTCGGAAGAGTACCCGAAGAAGAGGGTTGATTACCTTGGAAGAAACTAGCCATCATGTTCTTCAAGTCATTAGTTTGGCTATCCAACGTGTTTCTCATGTCGGCTCTCAAATCGTTCCCTTGTTTGACCAGATCTGCTTTCAAGTTGAGCACTTCTCTCTGAAGATTTCCCACTATCACATCGTTAGTCCTCATATAAGTTTCCACTTCTTGGTGAAGAGCGGTGGGTTGGTTGGGAGGAGCATTGTATGCGGGTGGTTGATAAGCAGGTTGCTGGTAGACTTGGTTGGTTCGTTGAGGTGGTTGTTGCTGCTTGTGAGGAGGGATGTAAGGTGTACGAGGTTGTTGTTGTTGTTGAGGAGGGCGGTTGAGGTTTTGTTGTTGGTTTGGGTTGTTTGGGGGAAAACCGGGTGGTGAGAGGTAGTTGTTGGAGCGGTAGCTAAGCAAATTACGGTCACCTTGAGGTCTAGCTTGATAAGCAGGTTGAGGATAGGTGCCATATGCCGCATTCACATTCTCAGCAGGGTAGTCTTGGGTGGCGGTATAAGTGGTGTAAGAGTGAGGACCACCGCATATCTCACAAGGTTGGCTGACAGCGTTAACTTGGGCGTTTTTAGCGTTGCTGCTGTTGGTGTTGTTTACGGTGTGGGTGACAAGCGATTCAAGAAGCGTAGTGATTTTGTCCAATCGCTTGTCGCTGTCACTAGTGCTAGCACTAGCGACATTGGTCCGAACACTCTTGGTTTGCACACGAGATTTATTCTCAATGATATCCCAAGCAGCATTGGAAGTCTTAGCCAAAAGATTACCCCCCGAGGCACTGTTTAGTGAATCTTGGTCACTCATGCTTAAACCATTGTAAAAAGTATTGATTTGATGTACTTTGGTAAAACCATGTTGTGGGCATTTTCTTAAAAGATCTTTAAAACGATCCCAATATTCACTGAACGACTCATCGCACTTTTGTTCAAAATTTATGATTTCATTCCGCAAAGCGGTAGTACGAGAGGGTGGGAAAAAGTAATTGATAAACTTGGTTTCCAAATCCGTCCACGAGAGAATACTCTGTGGCGGTTCCTTAGCAAGCCAATGCCGGGCTTGTCCCTCTAAAGAAAAGGGAAAAAGTTGTAACCTTATAACCTCTTGTGGAACACCATTGAACTTGACCGTGTTAGTGAGTTGCAAGAATCTCTTGATGTGGTCGTGTGGATCATCAATGGTACGTCCCAAGAATGGTTGAGCAGAGACCATCTGGATAAAGCCTGACTTGAGCTCAAAGTTGTTGGCGGCAATTGGAGGTATGACAATTGGATCAGTGTTGCCATCTACATGAGCTTGCAGCAGTTCAATCATCGGGCGATTATCCGGAAGAGGCTCATTGTTGTTGTTATTCATGTTGTTGAAAGGTGGGTTGTTGTTGTTATTATTGTTGTTTGGAGGTGTTATGTTATTGTTGTTTTGTACACCGGCCATGTCTAAGTTATCGAGAGGCTCGGGCTCTTGATAAGACGTGGATCGAGTGCGCGTACACCTGCAAAAGAACGAACAAAGAAAAACAAAACAAAAATATTTTTGGTTTTTATGTTTTTTAATTTTTTTGTTTTTTTTTGAAAATTTTATATTTTTAGTGTTTTTGAAAATTTTTATGAAAAATAAACGTTCACGGGGAACGGATCCCAAAATCCAAGTTCTCACAAAAAACTTTTGATCTTAACGAGAAGAGCCGGCAACGGCGCCATTTGATACAAAGATTTTTGTTTGGGTTCAATTTTTGTCTCTCGATCCTCTGGAATTGATCTAGGCTTTAAGTGGGATGATTTGTTCTTGGTTAATAAAAAGGAGTTTGGTTGTTTATCTATTTTAAACTAATAACAATTAATTAAGTGTCGAAGAGTAAAATTAAAGAGTTGAAAGTTTAAACTAAAAAGGCAAGTTAAAAGTAAATGCTTGAAAACTTAAAGATTATATTAGAGAAAAATAAGTGAACACTCGATAAAAGCTAACACTAGGAAAACTTTGTGAAAAATAAGAACTATTAAAAAGTACTAAAAGAAAGTAAGAACGGAACAAAGCAAAATAGCTAAGATCGTAATTTCACAAAATAGAGATGATTGGAATGTATTCCGATCAAGTGATCTGAATGATGACAAGGGGTGCAATCAGAATATTCAATTGTGAATCAATCGGAATACATGGAAAGGAGCTGCGATCGGAATATGGAAGAACTGGGCAAATCGGAATATTCAAATGAGTTCTAATCGGAATACGGGGAAACTTACCAATCGGAATAATCAAAATGAGTACAATCGGAATAAGGCGGAATGTTGCCAAAATGGAACCAATCGGAAAACAAAACCCTTTTCCGATTGGACTCAATCGGAAAGGGTTGGATGTTGCTGGTCGGAAAGCACGGTCGGAAAAGGGCTTTGCCCTTTCCGAAAATGGTGCAAGTTCGAATCTTAAGCAAGGGAAATAAGCTTATGGAATAAGCTAACTCCCAAAACAAACTCGAATCCAATGAAATACTGATCAAATAAGCACTTTAGAACAACTTATCTAACTTCAAATAAACAACTTTTAAATCAAATCAATAAAAAGATGAACTTTTTATAAAAACATTAAAAAGTAAATAAGCTAAATCAACAAATAAGCCAAAAAGAACAAGGATCTTAAAGCTTATTTATGTAAAAACTTAAGGAAACATAAAAAGTAATCAACTTTTTAAGCACAAATCATAGATGAACAACACGGATCATACGAGATTTGTACCAAAATCAATCAAAATAAAAGAAAGGAAGGATGAGATTAATGATTAAAAGATAAAAAACTTGAACTTGATTAATGAAAGATAATACAAAAGTTTGAATTTGAAAGAGAAAAAGATGAAATCTAGTGAGAGAAAGTTTAGAACTTTCTCTCTCTAAAACTAAAAACTATCTAAAGACTAAGTAAAAAACTAAGTGCCTCATTTTTGTGAAGTAGAACCATATATATAGGCGTGTAATGTGGTGGTGGGCTTGGGATTTGGTTTGGGCTTCTTTTTCTTCTTTCTTCTTTAGTCTTCACGCTTCTTTAAATAAACGTTTCCAACTTGGATTTGAGAAGTGTCGGTGAATAATTCCAACTCGTCTTATAATCTTTTGTTAAATAGACTCGAGTTCTTCGACATATATATGAATCTTCCATCTTTGGCTCTATTCTTCGATAAATCTTCAAATAGGCACGATGACTTCAAATCTTTTGCATCTCTTGGACAATAGACTTCGTCTTGAGTCTTTTTCTTCGATAAAACCCGTGCAATCCCATGTTTTCTTCAATATTCATCCGGTCGATTTTGAAAACACAATAAACACAAAAACCACGCATAATTCCAAACAAATGATATTAAATATGTGTTTTGGTCTTGTTTTAGCCAGAATTAAGAGGTAAAAGGATGGGTGTTTTCACACCTATCAGTATTCCTATTGGACATTTCGACGTGGGTGTTTTGAGTGATATTCTGATAGGACTTTGTTTTCTGGATTCCGATCATTTTCCTTTTACACATTCCGATAGCTTAGATTCTAAGTATTCTGATAGCTTTCTTTTAATTACATTCCGATATGGATTCCGAATGCATTCCTATGCATATTCTGATCCTATTCCGATTGGGGCATTCCGATGGGCTCATTGTTTGTTTTTACAAAGTTTTCTAATTTTTGTTTTTACAAAGTTTTTATTTGTTTAGTTTTAAATCCACTTTTAAGTTTTTAAGTTTTTAATTAGTTATTTTTTAACTCGTAATTTAGTTTAATGTTTAAAGCTTTTATTTTTACTCAACGACACATTCATTTTACCATTAGTTCAAGATAGATAATCAAAACCCATATTATTTTCCACCAAGAACGATTGAGTCACACTTTTAACTAGTAATCAATTCGAAGAGACTGGAACAACGAACTTTCATAACTAAGTTAAAATCTAGTTATTAATGAGCTTAAGTCATTAAATATTAAAAGGGCCATTAGTGGGCTAGTAATGGGCTTGTTTGTCAAATAATTGGTTAATTCTTTAACAATAAAGAATCTCATTTCTATAAAACTTATACAATGTCCAAACCTTCCTAAAAATATACTATTTACGTGATATGATTTATTGTTTCGAGCCTAAGACGCGTCTCGTTATGATTAGGTCTCGCTCGATCATATGTCGATCGTTCGACGTTTCGTTCTTGATCAACGGGTAATTATTATCTCATGAAGTCGTGTGTCGACTATTAGGAACTTTGTTCTCGATCAACGTGTGATCGTTATCTTGTGAAGCTGTGTGTCAATTATTGGACATTTGTTCCTTGATATACGTGTAATCGCTATATCAGGTGACATTTGTTCCACGATATACGTGTAATCGCTATATCAGGTGAGTTCATAGCCTCGCTTTTACTGTTTTATATGTGTTTATAAACCCGCGAGGGGGAATACATGCTCTTGGTATAAAATAATGATGTTTATATATATGGTTTTGAGAGAATACATGTTTATAAATAAACATGTGGTTTGCTATATGCTTTGAACGAATACATGTTGATGTAAATGAATGTAAGATGGCTGATTATATGCTTTTGAAAGATGAACACAAGCGTCGATTGTATTGATTGTGAACCGCTATTTGCTAAGTGATGTATTGCCAAAATTTGGAAAGTCCCTATAAACCCATGAACCGTTAACTACCTATGATGGGTAGGCGCTGGTACAAATGGATGGATCCATCAAGGATGGCCCCCACCTGGGCAGGTCGCACCTGTGGGTTGGAGGCTCAGCCAGGTGTGTTGTATTAGAAGTAAGGGGGTATTTGGCAAAATACCTGACTAGGGAATTAGTATACTTAAGGCTTCAGTGTCATGGCTTAGTAGAATAGCGTGGACTTTGGGTATTGCATGTGTTGCACTATCGACAGTGGATGAGATTCTTGTGTTCAAAAGCTTTACGGTTTATTACCCATTATTGTTTATTTAAAACCCTATGAATTCACTCAACCGTTGTGTTGACATGTTAGCATGTATTCTCAAGTGTGTAGGTTTAAGGGCAGCTGGAGCATGGAGCCGCGCAAGATAAAGTAAAGGCAAAACAAACAATTTACATTCGATACATTTGACAAATCATTATTATTTCTTAAGGTTTGTATAAATTGGTCTTTTTAGTTAACTCTGATTTATTAAAATTATCGAATTGTTTATTTTATAAAACGTCTTTTTTGAGGTCGTTTTCTATGACTGTGTGTGATGAGCTATGAAGTAACACCCAATGTTGATATTCCACTGCCTTGTGAAATTGGGGGTGTTACAGATTGGTATCAGAGCACTTGTTATAGAGAACTAGGTCGGTTTGAACACCTGGACTATAACAGCTCTTTTGAAAAATTTGTTTGTTGCCTTACAAAGTATCCTCGCGCTCATGCCTCGTCAAAACCAATGATTGGTTGATATAATGTGATTTCATGTGTATGTAGAAATGGTTGTATGTATATGTATGTACATACTATGATAGTTAAAGGCATTGTGCGTGAAGCAATGGTCCTTGCCTAATTATCGTACATTTTATAATGTGAGTTTTGATAGAGTTTGGCCTCGCTGCCAATCACCGATTTCGATAATTAATTATTCGAATACGAGTGTGGAACTCGTTTGATATTTTGGGTACGTATATATCGTTTCGTAATCGATCACATATCGACTAATTTGAACTTGATTGTTGTTATCGCATCGTGATGTGCCACTTTTGGACATCGCTTTTCGAAACATAATTGATTATTCTGTTATTCGTATTTTCGTTAGTCCTTATAATTTTGAAGAATCATTTCTCCAAGGAGACATATTCTACGTAATGTAATGTTTAATTTGATTGTGTATGATTACATTTTATTGGCGAAAAGGAGGATGCCTATGTTGGACCTAAAATATATATATACCCAAATCAACTTTATATAATTTGGGTACAACAAAGATATGCTCATAGTAGTCATTAGTTGAGCAACTTAATACCTTGTATTTAAATAGAATGGGACATTTAAATATAGAGATTTTAATCACCCAACTATGTGTCGTTTAAAGTTCTCTTATTAAAATGGATTGGGACATTTGAATAAGAAAGTTTTAAACCACTGAACCTTAGATTGTCGATGGTTTCTTTATTCAGATGGAATGGGACGTTTGAATACATAAATCATGGAGTAAGTTTGACACCCTGTACTTTTCTTGGCATTTAATCTGGTCATGATATGGTGTTTTGAGACGGTATTACTGAGTAGGATGATTTATAATCGTCCTGTTGAAATAAATTGGGACGCCTTTTTATTTGAACAAGAAAGTTATAAATTCTCGAACCATAAATTTATAATTCTTGTTTATATGGATTGGGACGCCTTTGGATGTAAACAAATATTTATAAATGAGTGGGCTCAAGTGTGCCCGACTTGGTTTGTGATTATCTTGTATACAGGCGTATTTCTTCGACTCGTGTTTCGTTGGTATGTATCGTTCATTACCTTCGTCATTATGGTATTATTGATTATCGTCTATGTATGAGTAATTCGTTAGTCTTCTCTCGAGTTATGATTTGTCTTTATGGACCTTTTCTAATATGTCCCGACTATCGCGAGCATTATATGCTAATTGTTAAGAAGCATTAACCGTTCCGAGAATAGACGATTTGTCTAATCGACAACAGGATATAAGTGTGTACTTGTGGATTGACAAAGGATTAGGTTATCACCAAAAACTCACCGTGAATGAAATGATTTTGTAATTTTGCTTATCGGGGGTTCGTCGATGAATTTTTCCTGATGAGCACCCTTTAATATCTTTTGGGTATGTATCCGCTTTTTGAGCACCCTGTAATATCTGTTCGGTATGTATCCGTTTGTGAGAACCCTGTAATGTCTTTTGGATATAGATCTGTTTTTGAGCACCGTTTAATATCATTTGGGTATGGATCCGTACGTGAGCACCTTTCGATAATAAAAATATTTCTTGATATGCATCCATGGCTATTAGGCCCGTGAGCATCCTTTAACTTGCAAAGTTTCCTTTGACTAGACTTATCCAAAAATCTTGTCAAATATTCTTATTAATCATGGCTTGGCTATTTAGCAAGCATGAGTTAACTTGAATGAACTTATTGATTTGGCATGGCTTGGCTATTTTTGCAAGCATGTCGTAATGTGATTATATGTGCTTAGTGATGGATTTTGTGTTTGATTTGGATAGTAATTCTTCCGATAGAGTAATGTATACCCTGAAAGATTTTCCGTGTCGATGAATTCGCTTTTGACGAAATAGGTTGCATGTTCGAGATCATGCAATTAGGTGATTTTGTATGACTAGTACTTATTATCTCGTCATGAATATTTTTAATGTTTCGATGGACTTATGTGTGATCCATGTGATTTTCTTTTACGACATAATTGTTTTTATCAGACCCGTGGACGATACATGTTTTAATTTGATCGATGTGATCACTGATTGTTTTGAATTGATTGTCGCATTGGATATTTTCCAAATGCGCCTACTCCTTTCGACTCATCACTTTTCATTTGGACTTTTTCGAACTTATATCGAGTGCCGCGAGTTTAATAAGCTAGTAGTAATGTACCTTGAAGCACTTTCAAAAATTGAAGACTTGTTAATTTTGATTTCAATGGCTTTCCGTTCGAGTTCTGTATTATTCCTTCCTTATAAGGATTGAAGCTACATTCAAACAAATCATTGTGCCCGTTATGTATACTCGTTGCTTTAACTTTTGATCATCCAACCTTCGTTAGAGGAGATGTTAGTGATGACTTGTCTATTCCTCACGTCTTCGTGATTATATCGAAGACTATTGATATGAATTAAGCGCCGGGACGTCGCTTTCTAAAGGGGTAGCTAATGTAGTAAACCGAACTTTAAAATTAACATTTAGACTGAGTTCTAATACTATTTCTAATATTCGGACCAATATTTACTAATCGACTTTTATTTGTCATGATCATTTTTGCGAATAATATTGAGTTCTTGACTAACCAGGAAGGTTAAGGCTTTAACGTATCGAATACGTATCATTTATTATTTATCGGCAAAGTCTATGTCCGTCATCGACCGCAATATTTTCGTTATGACATAGAAATATTTGATATTGTCTTCGTTTTAGTTTTTTTTATTCTACGAGCATTAATCGTTATTTACGATAAGCCTTTAGGCGACACTCGTTTATATAACGCGTTAACGTATTTAAATCATAAGCCCTCATTTGTACATCGAAATATAAATGTTCTCCGAATGTCAATGTTTTTATCTTATATCGAGCATTTATTTTTCCTGTTTAACGCATTTTTTTAAAATCGCGTAACTTTAAAAATATCGGGTTTTGATAATACCCGCTTTTACAATTTGTGGGAAAAGTTTAATATAAAACTCATCCCACCAGCACCGCAACTAAAGTTAGCGTTACATTCTATATCAAAAGGGGCACGTGTTTTGTTTAAAGTATTTGGTGGTACACATGTACCATTTTTGTTCAATCTAAATAAAATCTCTATACCACCATCAATACATACAAGATGCAAACTTTTAATGAACTTCTCTGATTTCTCTCATTATTGCCGACTATTAAGCACACACAAACTTTTCATATCAATTTTCTAATCTAAACTCTTGGTTACTTGTTGAACGTTGATTGCTATAGGATTTTTGATCATCATCTTTGTAAGCGATTTTGTTATCACCTTCCTTGTTAATTTCATTTGTATATTTATTTTCTTTAATCATATATTTATAATCTTAGTACTGATAATATATATTATAATAGTTTAATTGAGTTGATTGGTCATTGTATATGATTTATGACACCAAAAATGCAAGTTACACAAGCCTAGATTGAAAGTTGTGATAGTCAAACTTTAGAACAGTAAGTAAATGAATTTCGGGGTAAATTCAGTAGGTATTGAGACTTGGGTAACCATATATATTGATAGATATATGTTTTGTGGTGATTTGGCCGGGTCACTCGTCTCGTGACAATGCTCGATGAATTAGATATGGCCAAAACGATAAAAAGTACCGAATCTGAACATGATGTATAAACAGACTGAAAACTCCAAATATTTGTATACTGACCCCTAAATATGTAAAACTAAAAGTTGTAGCTAAACCTATGTATAACACACACGAATTGGATAGTTTTCTACGCATAAACGGTTTGGAAACGGCGGCCAAAACGGTGGACTTGAAGTTGGCTGCGAATTACTTCTAAGTTGTTGAATAAATGTTTAAGCTATGCCAAATATAATTAGAGTTGGTAAGGACTTGAGATCAGTAGAATATCATGTTGATGTAAAGAACTCGTTTATATAATTTCAGGTTATGAGAAACTGTCTAATAAGCGGGACATGTCGTAAAATCGGCATGATTGAACCATAGTAATAAAACGTAAAACTTGGCCATCTTTATAAATCCCGAGATGGTAGGACCTATTTATCGGGAAGTCGAGACCCATTTACATACAGATTTCTATGAGAACCCGAGAACCGACCAACGTGAAATATTAAGCGGACATTATTTGGAGGCGTTTTAGAACCCGTAATGCATATAAAGTAGATTTGTACCATAAAACCCAACATACACTTATAATAGATATTGGTCCATTATTGGACCTGAGATTAATAACCAAATTGTAGTCTAATAATTATTTTGGAATGAACATAAGTTATACAAAATGTACAATGGGCTTAAGTCATTAAATGTTAAAAGGGCCATTAGTGGGCTAGTAATAGGCTTGTTTGTCAAATAATTGGTTAATTCTTTAACAATAAACAATCTAATTTCTATAAAACTTATACAACGTCCAAACCTTCCTAAAAGTATACTATTTACGTGATATGATTTATTGTTTCGAACCTAAGACGCGTCTCGTTATGATTAGGTCTCGCTCGATCATATGTCGATCGTTCGACGTTTCGTTCTCGATCAACGAGTAATTATTATGTAATACCCAGAAACCGAGGTCACTTATCTTACCCTAAATTACGACTATTTTTGAAATTTTTATGAAATTTTGTTTACTATATATTTTATCGTTTTGGTTGAAACCAATGTTTGAGGGCGTAATCTTGACGATTGACGATTTAAGAAGAACGATGACGACTACGATCCCGATGGATGCCCAATTTCTATGTTTATCGTCGCTTTATCGATATTATAATTTTTCGAGGATTTTACTTTCGGTTCGTGTTAAGTCGAGTCGTGCGTTTTATTTCTTTCCGGGTGCGTTTAA
Organism: Glebionis coronaria; assembly: GCA_025667525.1. Taxonomy (NCBI): domain Eukaryota; kingdom Viridiplantae; phylum Streptophyta; class Magnoliopsida; order Asterales; family Asteraceae; genus Glebionis; species Glebionis coronaria. The sequence goes on along the minus strand of CM046879.1, from coordinate 187,108,234 downwards.
ATTGTCCTAAAAGTATTTTGGAGTGTTCGGGATGACCCTGACTCCTGAAAATTTTTCCAAGTCGACTAATAAGTCAATTCCCGCAAATATTTGAGGTCATTTAAAAATAAGTCCAAAAGAATGCCTAAATTGCACAAAAGGGCCCTAAAAATTTACAAAAGGGAAATGGGAACACACACAACACAAAACATTCAAAAAAATTTCACCTACCCTCTCTCTTTTCTCTCTAGGCCGCCGGCCATACTACACCACCATCACCACCACATAAATTTTTTTTGTGTTTTTGAGAAAACCAATTAAAGACCACACTTTCTAATCCTTTTGTAAGTGTTTTTCCATAATCAAATCAAACATGCATGAACATGATTTTCCAAAAATTAAAAGATTTTTCAAAAGTTTGATTTGGTGTAATTAAACTCAATGCCTGTTTGATTGAGGTTTAGATTATGTTAATTCATCATTAAAAGTAACCAAAACAAGTTTTGTTTGGGTGTTTTGATCACCAACACCCCACGTCCAAATGGGGGTGTTTGGTGGATCTTGGTGTTTGATTATTTTGTTGCTGGATTTGTGTTTAGATTGGTGTTTTGAGTGTGTTTGAATGGGTTAAACTTATTGCATGTTTGTTTTGGTAAATGGGTTTTAGGATGGATTTGATGTTCTAGGTCTTAAGGACTGATTAAGGTGTTTAGGAATGGTTATGAGTGATTAAGTTAGGGCTAGGTGTCGTTAAAATGGTTTGGAAACAAGTGTTGAGGTGATTTTGAAGTAGTAAATTTTCGGCAGATTGTTTAAGGGTGTTTTGAAAATTTTAAGCTTATATACAGGTCATTAATATAGAATGTAGTTGTAGGGCTTGTTCTTAGCTACATTTTGGTATAAAGTAGAGCTTACGACTCCTAACAAGACAAAAGTTATGATGTTTTGAAAATACGTGTACCGGAAGATGAGAACCTACATAATCCGAAATTATGTTTGGTTTTGGGTCAAATCCCGGGGACCATAGATAGAGTTTGGTAATTGATTAAAAGTTGATTTTTGGTTTCAAACCTGCATTTGTGAGTCTATTATTATACTTAGGTGTTGAATGGGTCAATGGTGTATTTTAAATGGGTCAAACAAGTCCAACATGGTCAATGTGCAAAATCAGTCCGAAATATGTACGTCTAGTAATGTGTTAAGTAACGAGTCATAAAAGTGAAAACTTTTCATGGGATTAAAAATGGGTTTTCTACAGGTCATGAGGTATTTTTGTGAATTTTCTTAGATTTTATAAAAGGGTTTAAGTCATAGAAAACAGCCCATACTTTTGGCAAGTATCGGCGAAAAATGTAAAAAGGGTAGTAACTTTAATAACGTAGATGAATCGTATAAAACTAATAACGACTACTTGTTTGGTTTTGACGTGAGTTTGTAATTATGACAATTGACTAATATGTACATATTATACAGTACTTAAAGTTTTATAAATGAGATTGACTCATTACGCGTTATTGTTTGTTAGGTGTTGAATTTCCCGGGCATCCTCATCATCGTCAGTGATCGTCATTCGTAACGTCGACTACTTCTATATATATAAGGTGTGAATTCGTATCCTCGGTTACTACTGTTTTCAATTGTTTTTACCCGCGAGGGAGATGCATGCTAGTTTTATAAAATGAACATATGTCATGAATGATTGTTGGACCCGAAAGTTGCCTAAATTGTGTTGAGTACCTAGTTGCAAAAGACCCTATATTCATGAACTATTAACTATTGTTTAATCCTTGTGTGGATTGAAAATAGCCGCTTATACAACTGATAGTACTATGGGGTTGACGACCCTATCCGAGACGAGGGCTAGTACGTTGAGTACCCCCTGCGGACGGATAACTTGTGATAAGAAATAAGGTATAATTGCAACTAATGCCTTTAGAAGGGGCAATGGTTTCATCTTGATCACGCCGGTAATTATACGCGGTGATTGAGTTAACGGATTAGTGTCATGAGCTTAAACACAATTTTCATAACCTTGATAATAGATTGTTTGATCGATAATTCTATGAATGATCGTGAATGATTTTTATAACACTTATGTTCAAAATGAGATTGTAAAACCTATGAATTCCACTCAACATTATTTGTTGACCCAATTTAACATGTGTTTCAGGTAATCGATGAAGTATAGCATGGAGCATGCAAGGGATGGGAGTTGTGTGTGGCTTGGCGGTCTACTTGTTTTCCACCCATTACTTAACTTGAAACACTTTTATTTTTCTGTCATGTGAACAAAAATGTATCTTTTGGGGTTGAGATTCAATGGGGACCAAACGCGAACTCTGTGTTGTATCATCTTAGGATTTGGAAAACTGTAGACTTGTATGTTTTAACAATGTTTAAATTATGCTTAAACTTTTACGTCTCTTTGAGTCGTTTGATATAGCTTGTGTGTGATGATAACTGCCTAGCACCCAAATATTGTAGTTCCGCTGCGCATAGCATTTGTGGGGGTGTTAGAGATTGGTAATCAGAGCCACGAGTTATAGAGAACTAGGTCGTTTTGAAAAATCATAAACTATTTTTGGTGTCGTAAGAAATTGTCCAAGCACACAACTATCCTGCATGGCTCCGGTAAGGTTTATTTTTAGTATTGATGGTATAGATGTATACCTTTGAATTGAAGTAATATATGAGTATTTATTACGTAAATATTGGACTACTATATGTAAACATTGGAATTGTACGTGGAGTACTCGTTACCGTAATTCTTGTATTACATATGCATGAGCATCATATTATCGCATTTTTGGCATGTGTACCACCTTTGCATTGCATTTACATGCATATATTTATAAATATTGAATAATAATCTTATGTACCCTCCAAAATTTTCTGTTATTGCAGAAATGGCCGAGGTACCGCCTAACGGAAATGGAGACGAATACGTCGTAGGATACGAAGGGGGACCGTTTCCTCCGAACCCGCCAAATGGTGACAATGGATGGATAGCTCAAGAAGAAGCGATAGAGCCGGCAAATGACAGTGATGAAAGTGATGTGGACAACTTCAGCGTTAGTGACGATGGTGGAGAAGATTCTGAGGAGGAGGATCCGGTGGACGATGGAATTCCAGCAAATGCCGTCGGTCAGACCGAGCCTGATTTGGTTCAATCTCCAAATTCACCGAAAGCATATGAAGTGCCTTCAACAGGCCGATATGATCAGCAACCTGTTCGTTCCTCAATGGATATTTGTAAGGATTACCTGAGGACTGTGCCGAGGTTTACTCGGGTAAGTAATGAGTTTGGTGCGGAATCCAGTAATGCAACTAGATCACGTTCTCTTCATGAAAATGTGGCGAAGGTTTATTTTCCAAGGCCAAGAAACTATTGGGAACCTGAAAATCGTTTGAGAAGGATGGATAGACTGATGTACGAACGTTACGTGGTGGAAACTAGAGTAATTAAAAGGTTTGACGAGAATGAGAGAGCACATCAGAAATTATTGGCAAGAACTGCAAGGGCTGAGTTCGATGGAGCAGTGAATAAGAGTGATATTAACAGTTTGAGATCGATGATAGCGAATTTGAGTGCAAGTCTTGAGCGGGTTAAAGAAGACCAGGCTAGGTTGGTTAGGATGCAGAGTTGGGAGCACCGTGTTAGAGCATCTCTGCCACAAGATTGGAGATTTGTAGATGACTCTGAGTTGGAGGCTAATGATTTCATGGTTCAGCCACCCGCCAGGGGTGAGTGTGTCACTTTAGGGAATCAGGTAGCATTGGAGTTTGGATCTACTTTTGGAACGAAGAAGGTAACTGAATGTGAGCCGAGTGATAAGGGGAAGAGGAAGATGGACGAGGAAGAAGAAGACAGTGACGAAGAGCCCGAAGAGGATGAAGAAGAACCACCATCCAAGAGGTCGTGTGGATCACCACGTGACTAGTTACTTGTATTTTATTTTATCTTTTGATCGTTGTAATCGAACTATTTTAGACTCCTGTATGATGGTATTGTGATGAAAACTTGATGACTTAAAGTTTGTTGGTGTATGGTTGTAGTGGCATTACTTGTAACAGATTTTGGTTGATCTATCAATGCAATCCATGTTTACCTTTCATAATCTATGATAAGTCTTTAATTTGCTCTTTTGTGATGTGATTGATGAATATTAGTAACCTTGTAGTGATGTGTTGTTGTACTTATATTATGTCTTGAAAGAGAAATTCTTCTTAATCTTGATGTGTATACTTACCTTGTTTTCAATTTTTCCCTGTCATTGCAGAGAGGTGTAATTGAGACTTCACCATGCCTCCAAAGTTGACAGCTAACGTGTGAACACAATGATTCAAGAGGCAATTGGCAATGCACTCGAGGCGGATCGTGCAAACCGAAACCCAGACCAAGGTGGAAATGCAGGAAGACAGCAAGCCCCAAGGGAGTGTTCTTATGCCGGTTTTGTGAAATGTGGTCCCACACAGTTTCGTGGTACCGAGGAGCTTTGGAACTCCGTAGATGGTTGGAGAAGATTGAAAGCACTTTCGAAATTAGTGGGTGCTAAGAGGCAAATAAAGTCAAGTTTGTAGATGCTACTTTTCTCGATGATGCTTTAAGCTGGTGGAACAACCAGGTGGCTACTGTCGGATTAGCGGTAGCAAATGGGAGGACTTGGGCTGCAACCAAGGCAATCTTGACCAAGAAGTTTTGTCCCGAAGAAGAGTTGGGTCAGCTAGAGGACGAGTTAAGGCACTTGTCTTTGAGTAACAATGACATCACCGCATATACAAGGAGGTTTAATGAGTTAAGCCTTTTGTGTCCCGATGCCTTTGCTGATGATCACAAGAAGATGAAGCAGTACATCAAGGGTTTGTCGAGCAATATTAAGGGTGCGACAACTTCATCAAAGCCTGGGTCATTCGATGAAGCCGTTCAAATGGCTCACGCACTAATGGATGTCAAGCTGCAAGATAAGAAGGACTACATTGCCGAGGGGAACAAGAGGAAGTGGGAAGCAGCTCAGGGGAATCAATCCTAAGGTCAAAATCGTGGGGGAAACCGTAACAACCAAGGTCCGAACCGCAACCAGCAGTTCCACCAGAGAAGAAATGATGGGATGAGAGCTGCTACTGCCCCTATAGGAGCTAAAGTGAATCCTCATTATGGTCGATGTAATTTGTACCATATTGGGAATTGCCCTCCTGCATGTAGAAAGTGTGGAAAAGCGGGTCATAGAATTGCATATTGCCGATCTAGAGGTGTGGCTACAGGGGCAAATGCCACGAGGGAAATGGTTTGTTTTGGGTGTGGAGAAAAGGGGCATAGGCAAGGTAACTGCCCGAAAACTGGGAATGGGTAAGGAGGAAATAATGCTGCTGCTGTATATCGAGTAGGTACCGCTGATAAACCGCAAGGCCCGAATGTGGTGACCGGTACGTTTCTACTTGACGCTCGTTATGCTAGTGTATTATTTGATTCTGGTTCCGACAAAAGCTTTGTAGATGTAAAATTTAGTCGTCTTATCACTAGAGAACCGGTAATGCTAACGACTAACTATAATGTGGAATTAGCCGATGGAAAGATTGTTAGTACAAATTCTATACTAAGAGGGTGTACCTTGAAGTTAGGGAATTGTGCCTTTGATATCGACTTAATGCCTATTGAGCTAGGATCTTTAGACGTGATCGTTGGGATGGATTGGTTAATGGCGCATAGTGCGGTGATCGTTTGTGGAGAAAGATTAGTCCAAATCCCGTTGAGGAATAGGGTTTTAACTGTGAAGGGAAATGAATGTACTTCTCTTCTAAGAGTAATATCTTGCTTGAAAATGATGAGGTATGTGGAAGAAGGATGCGATGTGTTTCTGGCACAAATTTCTAGTGATGGTGATGTAGAGGCAAAGTTGGAAGAGGTGCGTGTGATTCGAGAGTATCCGGAAGTTTTTCCTGATGAGTTGCCGGGTTTACCGCCCTCTCGTGAAGTAGAATTTCGGATCGATTTGATGCCAGGAGCTGCACCAGTTGCTCGTGCACCTTATCGATTGGCACCGTCAGAGCTGAATGAGTTACCTGATCAATTGAAATAATTGATGGATAAGGGGTTTATTCGACCGAGTCCATCACCATGGGGAGCGCATGTGTTGTTTGTAAAGATGAAGGATGGGTCGTTTAGAATGTGTATCGACTATCGAGAGCTTAACAAGTTGACGGTTAAGAATCGGTATCCATTGCCGATGATTGACGACTTATTTGATCCTTGCAACTGATCTGATTCCTGTGTGTACTCAAAGATTGACTTGAGACCAGGGTATCATCAACTGTGAGTTAGAGAGGAGGATATTCCTATAACTGCTTTTCGTACGCGGTATGAACATTTTGAATTCCGAGTGATGCCTTTTGGGCTAACGAATGTGCCTGCAGTATTCATGGATCTTATGAATCAAGTGTGCAAGCCGTATTTGGATAAGTTTGTCATTGTATTCATTGATGATATCCTTATTTACTCCAAGAGAAAAGAAGAACATGAGAAGCACTTGAGGACGATATTGGAGCTGTTGAAAAAAGAGAAGCTGTACGGGAAATTCTCCAAGTGTGAATTTTGGTTAGAATCTGTACAATTTCTTGGGCACGTGATTGATAGCAAAGGAGTTCGTGTGGATCCTGCCAAGGTAGAGGCAATTAAGGAACGGTCAGCACCGACAACGCCTAATGAAGTGCGACAATTTCTTGGTTTAGCCGGTTATTATCGGAGATTCATCGAAGGGTTTTTGTTGATTGCAAAGCCGTTGACCAAGCTTACTGAGAAGAATCGGGTGTTTGAATGGGGAAATGATGAAGAAATCGCTTTCAAAACACTTAAGGACAAATTGTGTTCTGCTCCGATTTTGTCATTACCAGAAGGAATCGAAGACTTCATGGTTTATTGTGACGCGTCTCATAAGGGTTATGGAGCTGTGTTGATGCAGCGTGAGAAGGTGATCGCTTACGAGTCGAGACAATTGAGGAAGAATGAAGAAAACTACACTACGCATGATTTGGAATTGGGAGCTGTAGTTTTTGCGCTAAAGTTGTGGAGACACTACTTGTATGGGACTAAGTGTGTTGTATTCACTGACCACAAGAGTTTGCAGCACATTTTAGACCAAAAGGAGTTGAATATGAGACAAAGACGATTGGTGGAACTACTGAGTGACTATGACTGCGAGATTCGCTACCATCCTGGCAAGGCGAACGTTGTAGCAGATGCGCTTAGTAGGAAGGATAGAGAGAAACCTTTGAGAGTCAGAGCATTAGTGATGACTAAGGGTGTTGATTTGAGCGAAACAATATTGAAGGCTCAAGAGAAGGGATTAAGGAAAGAAAATGTGGGTGCTGAGAATCTGGGAAGACTACTGAAACCTCTTTTTGTGGTTAAGTCAGACGGGCTGAGATATTTTGAGAATCGGATTTGGTTACCGCTATGTCCATCCGAGAAAGGAATGCCTGGAGTACGAGATTTGGTTATGAATGAGTCTCATAAGTCTAAGTACTCGATACATCCTAGAGCGGATAAGATGTATCATGATCTGAAGAAAGTCTACTGGTGGCCAAATATGAAGGCGGAGATTGTTCGTTACGTCAGTAAGTGTTTGACTTGCGCGAAGGTTAAAGCTGAACATAAGAAACCGTCTGGGATTTTGGTACAACCTGAGATCCTAGAATGGAAATGGGAAAATATCGTTATGGATTTCGTGACGGGTTTACCAAGAAATCCTAGTGGTTGTGATATGATTTGGGTAATAGTGGATAAATTGACGAAATCTGCTCACTTTTTACCTATGAAGAAGACGGACAGCATGGAGAAACTTGCCAGTGTGTACGTGAAGGAAATTGTTTGTAGACATGGTGTACCTTTATCGATCATTTCGGATCACGATAGTAGGTTTACTTCGGAATTTTGAAAATCTCTTCAACGTGCGATGGGCACCGAATTGAGTTTGAGCACGGCCTATCACCCTGAAACTGATGGGCAAAGCGAACGAACTATTCAGACGTTGGAGGACATGCTCCGAGCATGCGTGATTGATTTCGGAGGAAGTTGGGAACGCCACTTACCTTTAGTGGAGTTTTCGTATAATAATAGTTATCATGCGAGTATTAAGGCTGCACCATTTGAAGCATTGTATGGAAGGAAGTGTAGATCTCCTGTGTGTTGGAGAGAAGTAGGAGAGAGTCAGTTGACTAGGCCCGAGATGGTTTTGGAGACGACAGAGAAGATTGTGCAAATTAAGAACCGTTTACTTTCTGCAAGAAGCCGACAGAAGAGTTATGCCGATAATAGAAGGAAACCGTTGGAATTTGAGGTCGGAGACATGGTCATGCTTAAGGTTTCGCCATGGAAGGGTGTGATTCGTTTTGGGAAGAAAGGAAAGCTTAGTCCAAGGTATATTAGATTGTTCAAGATTGTTAAACGAATTGGACCGGTAGCATATAAGTTAGAAATGCCGAATGAGCTTAGTGCTATTCACGACACGTTTCACGTATCAAATATGAAGAAGAGTTTGGCGGATAAGGAATTGGTGATTCCTTTGGATGAGATTCAGCTTGACGATAAAATGCATTTCGTGGAGGAACCAGTGGAGATTATGGACCGAGAGGTTAAGAGGCTGAAGCATAGTAGAATTCCCATTGTGAAGGTACGATGGAATTCTAGGCGTGGACCGGAATACACTTGGGAACGTGAGGACTTCTTCAAGGAAAGATATCCTCATCTGTTCCAACGGCATGAAATGCGAGTATAAGAAGAGGCGAGCGCCGGGACGTTGCTCTCTTTAAGGAGGGGTGGATGTAATACACAGAAACCGAGGTCACTTATCTTCCCCTAAATTACGACTATTTTTGAAATTTTTAAGAAATTTTGTTTACTATATATTTTATCGTTTTGGTTGAAACTAATGTTTGAGGTCGTAATCTTGACGATTGACGATTTAAGAAGAACGATGACGAGTACGATCCCGGGTGCGTTTTATTGTTGCTTTATCGATATTATAATTTTTCGAGGATTTTACTTTTGGTTCGTGTTAAGTCGAGTCGGGTGCGTTTTATTTCTTTCCGGGTGCGTTTAAATTGTCCTAAAAGTATTTTGGAGTGTTCGGGATGACCCCCGACTCCCGCAAAATTTTCCAAGTCGACTAATAAGTCAATTCCCGCAAATATTTGAGGTCGTTTAAAAACAAGGCCAAAATAATGCCTAAATGTCACAAAAGGGCCCTAAAAATTTACAAAAGGGAAATGGGAACACACAAAACACAAAACATTCAAAAAAATTTCACCCACCCTCTCTCTTTTCTCTCTAGGCCGCCGGCTATACTACACCACCACCACCACCACATCAATTTTTTTTTGTGTTTTTGAGAAAACCAATTAAAGACCACACTTTCTAATCCTTTTGTAAGTGTTTTTCCACAATCAAATCAAAACATGCATGAACATGATTTTCCAAAAATTAATAGATTTTTCAAAAGTTTTATTTGGTGTAATTAAACTCGATGCATGTTTGATTGAGGTTTAGATTATGTTAATTCATCATTAAAAGTAACCAAAACAAGTTTGGTTTGGGTGTTTTGATCACCAACACCCCACGGCCAAATGGGGGTGTTTGGTGGATCTTGGTGTTTGATTATTTTGTTGTTGGATTTGTGTTTAGATTGGTGTTTTGAGTGTGTTTGAATGCGTTAAACTTATTTCATGTTTGTTATGGTAAATGGGTTTTAGGATGGATTTGATGTTCTAGGTCTGAAGGACTGATTAAGGTGTTTAGGAATGGTTATGAGTGATTAAGTTAGGACTAGGTGTCGTTAAAATGGTTTGGAAACAAGTGTTGAGGTGATTTTGAAGTAGTAAATTTTAGGCAGATTGTTTAAGGGTGTTTAGATAATTTTAAGCTTAGATAAAGGTCATGAATATAGAATGTAGTTGTAGGGCTTTTTCTTAGCTACATTTTGGTATAAAGTATAGCTTACGACTCCTAACGAGTCAAATGTTATGATGTTTTGAAAATACGTGTACCGGGAGATGAGAACCTACATAATCCGAAATTATGTTTGGTTTTGGGTCAAATCCCGGGGACCATAGATAGAGTTTGGTAATTGATTAAAAGTTGATTTTTGGTTTCAAACCTGCATTTGTGAGTCTATTATTAGACTTAGGTGTTGAATGGGTCAATGGTGTATTTTAAATAGGTCAAACAAGTCCAACATGGTCAATGTGCAAAATCAGTCCGAAATATGTACGTCTAGTAATGTGTTAAGTAACGAGTCATAAAAGTGAAAACTTTTCATGGGATTAAAAATGGGTTTTCTACAGGTCATTAGGTATTTTTGTGAATTTTCTTAGATTTTATAAAAGGTTTTAAGTCATAGAAAACAGCCCATACTTTTGGTAAGTATCGGCGAAAAATGTAAAAAGGGTAGTAACTTTAATAACGTAGATGAATCGTATAAAACTAATAACGACTACTTGTTTGGTTTTGGCGTGAGTTTGTAATTATGAAAATTGACTAATATGTACATATTATATAGTACTTAAAGTTTTATAAATGAGATTGACTCATTACGCGTTATTGTTTGTTAGGTGTTGAATTTCCCAAGCATCCTCATCATCGTCAGTGATCGTCATTCGTAACGTCGACTACTTCTATATATATATAAGGTGTGAATTCGTAGCCTCGGTTACTACTGTTTTCAATTGTTTTTACCCGCGAGGGAGATGCATGCTAGTTTTATAAAATGAACATATGTCATGAATGATTGTTGGACCCGAAAGTTGCCTAAATTGTGTTGAGTACCTAGTTGCAAAAGACCCTATATTCATGAACTATTAACTATTGTTTAATCCTTGTGTGGATTGAAAATAGCCACTTATACAATTGATAGTACTATGTGGTTGACGACCCTATCCGTGACGAGGGCTAGTACGTTGAGTACCCCCTGCGGACGGATAACTTGTGATAAGAAATAAGGTATAATTGCAACTAATGCCTTTAGAAGGGGCAATGGTTTCATCTTAATCACGCCGGTAATTATACGCGGGTGATTGAGTTAACGGATTAGTGTCATGAGCTTAAACACAATTGTCATAACCTTGATAATAGATTGTTTGATCGACAATTCTATGAATGATCGTGAATGATTTTTATGACACTTATGTTCAAAATGAGATTGTAAAACCTACGAATTCCACTCAACATTATTTGTTGACCCAATTTAGCATGTGTTTCAGGTAATCGATGAAGTATAGCATGGAGCATGCAAGGGATGGGAGTTGTGTGTGGCTTGGCGGTCTACTTGTTTTCCACCCATTACTTAACTTGGAACACTTTTATTTTTCTGTCATGTGAACAAAAATGTATCTTTTGGGGTTGAGATTCAGTGGGGACCAAACGCAAACTCTGTGTTGTATCATCTTGGGATTTGGAAAACTGTAGACTTGTATGTTTTAACAATGTTTAAATTATGCTTAAACTGTTACGTCTCTTTGATTCGTTTGATATAGCTTGTATGTGATGATAACTGCCTAACACCCAAATGTTGTAGTTCCGCTGCGCATAGCATTTGTGGGGGTGTTAGATATTATCTTATGTAGTCGTGTGTCGACTATTAGGAACTTTGTTCTCGATCAACGTGTGATCGTTATCTTGTGAAGCTGTATGTCGATTATTGGACATTTGTTCCTCGATATACGTGTAATCGCTATATCAGGTGAGTTCATAGCCTCGCTTTTACTGTTTTATATGTGTTTATAAACCCGCGAGGGGGAATACATGCTCTTGGTATAAAAATATGATGTTTATATATATGGTTTTGAGAGAATACATGTTTATGAATAAACATGTGGTTTGCTATATGCTTTGGACGAATACATGTTGTTGTAAATGAATGTAAGATGGCTGATTATATGCTTTTGAAAGATGAACACAAGCGTTGATTGTATTGATTGTGAACCGCTATTTGCTAAGTGTTGTATTGCAAAAATTTGGAAAGTCCCTATAAACTCATGAACCGTTAACTACCTATGATGGGTAGGCGCTGGTACAGATGGATGGATCCATCGGGGATGGCCCCCACCTGGGCAGGTCGCACCTGTGGGTTAAAGGCTCAGCCAGGTGTGTTGTATTAGAAGTAAGGGGGTATTCGGCAAACTACCTGACTAGGGCATTATTATACTTAAGGCTTCGGTGTCATGGCTTAGTAGAATAGCGTGGACTTTGGGTATTTCATGTGTTACACTATCGACAGTAGATGAGATTCTTGTGTTCAAAAGCTTTACGGTTTATTACCCATTATTGTTTATTTAAAACCCTATGAATTCACTCAACCGTTGTGTTGACATGTTAGCATGTATTCTCAAGTGTGTAGGTTTAAGAGGAGCTGGAGCATGGAGCCGCGTAAGATAATGTAAAGGCAAAAAAAACAATTTCCATTTGATACATTTGACAAATCATTATTATTTCTTAAGGTTTGTATAAATTGGTGGGACATCTTTTTAGTTAACTCTGATTTATTAAAATTATCGAATGGTTTATTTTACAAAACGTCTCTTTTGAGGTCGTTTTCTATGACTGTGTGTGATGAGCTATGAAGTAATACCCAATGTTGATATTCCGCTGCCTTGTGAAACTGGGGGTTTTACAAGAAGCCTCTTTGCTCACTTATAACAATTTCACTTTGGAAAATTTTATATCTAATAGGGGGATATTGTTAGGTCAATTCAGTACCTAATGACCTTACTGATGGATTTGAATAACAATCAGCCTAAATGAAGTATTAATCTTGAACATAACAAAGTCACTGAATGAACAGTCACTCAGTGAGTTGCCTTCGAGTTCCTAGACTGAGTCTAAAAGAAAGACTCGAGCATTCAGAGAGGCGAAGCTCAATGAATGACTTCTATGACGAAGAAGAAGGTGATGGGTTCAGTGAGTGGTGGCAATAGACTCACTGAACCCCATACGATCTCCCTGAAGAAAAGAAGCATTCTCCAAGACTGAAGTAAAGGCGAGATAAGTTGAATTGTGACAAGATGAAGTACATCACACAATTAGCGTGACTTACTGACAAGTGTAAAGGACTTACGTCTTACTACTTAGAATAGGGTAAGACAAGATACTACACTGTACCAATAAGACAAGAATTGCACATGGGCAATTATTGTCTTCTACCCAACTTTCCCTCTATTAATAGGATGCTTGTAAAAGGAGAGAAAATAAGTTTGTTCACTAAATGATTTGGACATTCACAAACAAAGTTTTCTCTCCTCCAAATACGATCAAACACTTGAGTTCTAAACTCTTGTTGATAGAATCATCAAGCTTAGCAATCATTAGGATTGGACTAGCTTGTTAGTGAGGAGATCACAAAACCACACATTTTCTATTCAATCCCTATTGTATCTTCGTATACAATAGGGTATATTCTTTAATAAAGCTAAGAGTTAAACGTTGAAAAAACCTTTGTGTTATTTACTTTACTTGTATTAAGTTTATTGCATTACTTAACCATGAGTTAGGACTTTACTAATTACAAGGGACCAACAGATTATAACAGTTTGAGTTTACTCATCACAACTTACTGCTTACTTTGATGGTAACTGGGTAGGTTGTCCTGCCACGCGTCTGTCTACCTCTGGATACTGTGTTTTTTCTTGGTGACAATCTCTTGACATGGTCTTCCAAAAGCCAAGACACATTGTCTCGATCTAGTGCTAAGGCTGAGTATCGCGGGGTTACGAACGATGTAACCGACACATCTTGGATTCGCAACCTCATTCGTGAGCTTCGTGTCCCTCTTTTTATAGCGGCCTTAGTCTATTGTGACATTGTTAGTGTCGTATACATGTATACAAACCCGGTGCAACATCAACGCACCAAATACAGAGATTGACATTCATTTTGTTCGTGACATAGTATCAAGTCATGTTCGAGTTCTTCATGTACCTTCAAGATTTCAGTATGTAGATATCTTTACAAAAGGTCTCCCATACCCGTTGTTTACTGATTTCAGATCCAATTTGAGCATCCGCAAGTCTCCGCTACAACTACGGGGGTGTATTAGAGGATATGTATTAGAATTACCATTTATCGTAGTACTTATCTTGTTCAATTTCTTAGTCAATCATCGTAATTGATATAATTGTGATAGGATTGAGATACGGTTAGTTGTATCCTATTTGTCTTAGGTTTATCCTTTATATTTGTAACATATATATATATATATATATATATATATATATATATATATATATATATATATATATATATATATATATATATATATATATATATATATATATATATATATATATATATATATATACTAGTGGCAAAACCCGTCCGATGGACATGTATGACTTGTGATTCTTCTTTACGTGTTTTATATAAAGAATTATTTTTTGGGCTTTTGTTGTTAGTTTAAACATTGCAAAAGTATCATTTAGGGTTTGACATTTGATTTGATAAATATGTGCTTATCGTTTAAATATTTTTATTTAGCTAAATACTGGCGTTAATAAATTTTATGTTTTTCCTCATATTTTTTAAGCATAGTAAAAGTGTATGTCAAATTTTTTCTATTAGTCATGTTAATTAGTATTTTTTTTATGATTTTTGTAAATGCGTCCTTTAAATGTCTTGTTTTAATTTATATTTAGATATGTTTGTTTTACATTATATGTTACGTATGAGCTTATGTTAAATTGAAAAGCTCTTAAACTCCTTTGTGGCTTTTTAGATTATCAATATATATAAGCTTTATGCTCATGTCGTAATAAATGTGATTTTACTAGGTTGAAAATTCGTTTCTCGATATCTCTTCGAATTGATTCCGGTTAAGTGCAAGAGATTAGTTGTTCTTGGTGGAATAAAAAAGGAATGGTCGTTGTCTACATCTAATTAAAAATAAAGACTTGAAACAAAATAAAATAAAGACGGTAAAAAGAAATACTGAAAGATAAAAACTTGACGGGAAATAAATGGTGAGAAATTAAAAGGGGATAAAGTAAATAAGACAAACTTAAACTCAAACTAAAAAGAAGACAAGTATAAATGCAAATAAGGAAAAAGGCGGGGAAAAGTAAAGCTTGAAAATAAATATGAAAAAAATAAAAGAAAGAAACATTCATTCAGAATAAAACAGCTCATACGGAATATGTCACTTATCCGGAATAACAGTTGATTCGGAATAAAGGTTTGATCCGGAATAAAAAATAAGAAAAGTTTCATTCGGAATAAACGAGTGATCCGAAATAATATTCCGGATGAAACACTTGATCCAGAATAATCAATATTCCGGATGAAAGATTTGATCCGGAATAACCAACATTCCGGATGAAGAGGCTTGATCCGGAATAATCAAGTATTCCGAATGAAGTGCTTGATCCGGAATATCAAGTATTCCGCATGAAGGGACTTGATCCGGAATAACAAGTATTCCACATGAAGACTTGATCCGGAATAATCAAATATTCCGAATAAAATACTTGATCCGGAATAACCAACATTCCGGATGAAGAGGCTTGATCCGGAATAATCAAGTATTCCGAATGAAGTGCTTTATCTGGAATAAACTGCTGAAACGATTTCTAGGCAAGAAACAGATACGATGAACAGGGGAATGAAGAAAAAGGACGAATCTAATCAAATCTACCAAAATCAACCAAAAGATTAAACCAAAACTACCAATAAACATCCACTAACAATAAACCAACAATCCTAATCAATAAAATCAACAAATAACACCAAGAAATCAAAAACCCACTTAATCTAAAACCATAAAAAATTAAGAACATGAACAATAAAGATGAAGAACAGATCAAACAAGAAAGGTAGAAGGAGATTGAACAAGAAAAGATAAAGATTCAACAATAATTAAAATAAAGCTTACTTGGAATTAAAAGGAATTTAAAGGTGCAATACATGAAATTAAGGTGCAAGAATTTAAAGTGCAGGTAATTGAAAATGGTGGAAGTGGTGGTTTGTCAAGCCACCCAACAACTACAAATGAAATCCTATCAAACTATATATAGGGGAGGAGGTGGTTAGTGGAAGGAAGCTTCCTCCCCTCTTTCCTTTTTCTCTAATTGCGTCATTAAGTCCTTAATCTTCTTAATCTTTTGACTTTAATGACTTTGTCTCGGGATTTCTTCAAACTCGTCTTTTAATTCTTCAATAAATTAGACTTGAGTTCTTCGGCCTTTAGTACACTTCCGTCTTTTGACTTTTCTTCGATACATCTTAAGAATTGGTCTTGGACTTCCGTTCTTTTTGCACTTTTGATCCTTCGACTTCGTCTTTTGTCTTTTTCTTCGATAAAAGCCTGTGAAAGCCGTGTTTTCTCTCCTTTTAACATTTTGATCCTAAAATCACAACAAAAACACAAACCACACATAATTCCAAATAAATGACATTAAATACGCGTTTTGGTCTTGTTTTTGCAAGAAATAAGTGGTAAAAGGATGGGTGTTTTCACACCTATCAAATCTCCTACACTTAACCATTTCCATGCCCTCATGCAATGCTTAGTGATAAAGCAAGTTTACACTTTTCTCATAATCAATCAACCTTGGCCTTATTGACATACTACTAAACAAAAATTAAAGTACTAAGAGAAATTAAAACTTTAAAGTAAACAAAAGGATAGAAAACCATTTTCACTACAAATAGCTATATGGAAATAACTCGCAAAGAGATCTAAGACTTACATTAGGGCTTCGGTGCTGCGAAGATTTATCACCCTCAAGTTTCGCGTTCCCCAAACTAAGCTTAAAAACGAGATCATTGTTATTATAAGTTAGCAAAACAAACACTTACACACATGGCTTTATTATATGCTTAAACTCCCTTATTCCTAGGTGTATCTCCTATATTTTATTTTTGTCTTAGAATGATCATGAAGATGCATTTTTGGACTTATTGCGATAGTTTATTTAGGTTGAAAGCAAAGTAGGACGATTTGATTAATAGTTAGCTAAAGGACAAAATCTCTTAAAACTGCTTCTCGGGATATCAAAAAGTTCATATCTTGGCATAACTCGCTTCACGATTTGAGACCTTTCTCGGGCCGATATTTGGCATGTACTTCATTAATAGAGTTTCTTCACTTGGAGACTTTTGAGGGGTACTCCAACTTTGTTGACCACGACTTCATCATTATTTCTTCAATCATTAATTGGGATTTTGAGATACAACGATCCGCCTCCTTTTCGGACTTGGATCTATTTATCCTCATACCTTGTTAGGGTCTTTTCGGATAGACTTCTCCATGATCTTTATGGGAGTTGATTGCTTTTCGTCGTGAGTCTTGATCCTTCATATTGATTTTGGGAATAATGCTTTTCACATCACCTTGGATCTTTAACAATAAAATGGAATCCTCATTCCTTGTTAGGGCCTTTTCGGACTCGCCGATCTTCGCGCCCCGCTTCATAAGTCATGCCTTGGCTATGAACTCTTATCATTACCGAGCAACTTTTAAACGATCTTGGGCTAGAAGCTAAGTTATTCAATAAAATCGTACGACCTTACTTATTGCAGATAAATTATTAGCAAGTGATGGGAGAATAGGAAAATAATCACACCAAGTGTGCTTGTGCAAGAATACCGACTTATAATTGACTCTATCATTTCTCGTTCTCCACAATTTAAAATCTCAGTAATGAGACTCGTGGATGCTTAGCCTAATAAACCAATTAAGGTCTACATGGTTAAGGATACTGGCTAGAATAAACTTGGATAAGTCTATTCGGGTTGAGTCAAATTAATCGCAACGGGCCTAATATGCCAAAGACTACAAAACTAGCTACACCACTTTATTAATATTTTTGACTTTATTGTGGGATATATACATATGAAAGCAACGATAAAAATTTAAAAATTACGACTGTATGGCCAAAGTTAATTAAAAATTTGAAAAATGCTGAAAAAGATGATTTTCCGGTTAAATGAAGGCATTTTAATGGAAAAGTCCACTTAAAACTTCGATAGAAGTCCCCCATACACTTAATATAAACATTGTCCTCAATGTTTAAGCATATGGGAGTAAACTCCCCTACACTTAGGACGTTGTGCACGTTGTTTAAATCTCGCTAAGGAAGAGGCAACTAAAGAGATTCCTATTTTAATATTGAGAAATATAAAATAGTGAATCAAAAAGAGTTTAGGATAGAACCGGGAAGACGGGAACACGGAATCACGGTTCGTCAAAAGTCATCAAGAGTGTGTCTTTGAAGCTCTAATCCCTGCACATGATATGAAAGAGAACAAGAAACACCACGGGGCTCCCCCTACACTTATGCTGAAAACATATGAAGATAGATAATCGGGTTGCCTCTCGAAGAGCGCTTGTTTTTGTTAACCGAGTCATGAGCCTAACTCGTCCCCGAATTAAATGGTCCATGGGGAACCCTCGATTGTAATACCTGGATCAAAGACCTTGTCCTCGTTCCCGGTTGACATCAACAAAGGAGAGGCGGGGGGATAAGTCTTGAATGATAGAAAGGTCCTTTCAACATACGAGAAGTATGTGAAATCAAGATCCATAGGAGGTGGGATGGTTAAAGTAAGCACATTGTCATCCCCCAAATACAATGGATGCTGAGCACTCGGCAAAGCCGTAATGGTATCAATTATAGAATTGTCATTGTCACCTCCCGGGTTAAAGCACTCATCCTCAGTTCCCGGTATGAAACGAGGAGAGTAAAAGCGATACATCACCCGCTTGGGTGTGCACGCGGTAGGATGAGGTGGCAATATAATATGAGAAGTATGAGAACAATTACCTTCCACCTGCGTCCCTTTTTCAGTAGAGTCAAGTCTTTCCACCTCTGCGATAGAAGGAGGTATGGCTAACAAAGTATGCTCATTAATAGCAAGAGAATCAGGGCTATTAATGTCCTCAATCCCTTCGTCAAAGAGGGGATTCACCTCACTAGATATGTAGGCGTCATCAAAATCAAATAAAGGGTTCGAATAAATCTTGAAAGTTTCATGCAGAACGTCTTCATCGGATAGTGACTCGTCATCACTAGAAGTAAAATCATCATCTTGATCAAAAAGAGGATTAGAGAAAGCCAAAGAATCATCTCCCAAAGTGTTGGTGGAAGGAACATCATCATTAAGAGCGACCTCATCCGTAAGCTCCTCAAAAGTTAGCACATCACAAACCTCATCAAAGAATTTATCAAGACCAAAATCACTAATCTTACTCGAAGTATCACAATCCTTAGAGGCGTTTGGGATATTAAGAGAGGGAAGTACAATTGCGCTAGGACAGTGAGCAACTAGATCATTCCAAGAAATAGTATTCTCATCGTAATCATCATCATAATAGTATTGACGCACAAGAGGAGGGGTATAATCACTAAGATTAGATACTTGCTCTTGTTGCTGTCGCTTTTCCTCGTCCCTAACTTCTTTAAGCAGAACAACGGCTTCTTGAAGTTGCAAAACAATGGAGTGTGTTTCTTCATTCAAAGTAGTGAGTTGTTGGGCAATACGAATTCTCTGAGAGGATTGATGATTGAGGTTGGGATGTGGGGGCTCACAGTTATGAAAACCAGAATTATAGAACGGATGTGGCTCAAAGTAAGTCATCGGTTGAGAAGAATTATAACACGGATTTGGTTCATAATAATCCATCGGTGAAGAAAATTGAGGACACGGATCTGGCTCATAATAATTCATTGGCTGACAAGAAGAAGTATCGTGAGGTCCCCCACAATTTTGGCAACATGGGTATGGAGAAAAATCTGGTGCTTCTTGTAGATAGCTATTACCATTGTCATAATTGTAACCCAGTTCTTGCTCGCCATGAGGCGGGTATCGAATTGGACACGAAACATGCCAATGAGAATCGCTTCCACAATAGATGCACGGGGGAACAAGAGGAGGTGGATTCAAAAAGGACGAATTAGTCGATTTGCACAAAGGACAAAATCCGAATCTGATTGTGTATTGTCGATATCGTTTCCGCACCGCTCACATGTACGCCATTGACATGAGTCGTTCCCAGATAATTGTTTCCCACACCCGACGCAATGGACATAAGAATCCATAAAGAAAGATAGATAAGCAAATATATTTTTGGTGCAAAACTTTGAAAAAGAAATGCTTTTTATGATTTTTCAAATGTTTTTGGGATTTTTGAAAATTTTTGGACACGAAAAATAACGTTCACAAGTGAACGGATCCCAAAAGCCAACGCGCCTCTCATAAAAAACCGTTAGTCCTCACGAAAAGAGCCGGCAGCGGCGCCATTTTAATAAATGTGATTTTACTAGGTTGGAAATTCGTTTCTCGGTATCTCTTCGAATTCATTTCCGATTAAGTGCAAGAGATTAGTTGTTCTTGGTGGAATAAAAAGGGAATGGTCGTTGTCTAAATCTAATTAAAAATAAAGACTTGAAACAAAATAAAGTAAAGACGGTAAAAGAAATACTGAAAGATAAAAACTTGACGGGAAATAAATGGTGAGAAATTAAAAGGGAGATAAAGTAAATAGGACAAACTTAAACTCAAACTAAAAAGAAGACAAATAAAAATGCAAATAAGGAAAAAGGCGGGGAAAAGTAAAGCTTGAAAATAAATATGAAAAAAATAAAAGAAAGAAACCTTCATTCGGAATAAAACAGCTCATCCGGAATATGTCACTTATCCGGAATAACAGTTGATTCGGAATAAAGGTTTGATCCGGAATAAAAAATAAGAAAAGTTTGATTCGGAATAAACGAGTGATCCGGAATAATATTCCGGATGAAACACTTGATCCGGAATAATCAATATTCCGGATGAAAGACTTGATCCGGAATAACCAACATTCCGGATGAAGAGGCTTGATCCAAAATAATCAAGTATTCCGAATGAAGTGCTTGATCCGGAATATAAAGTATTCTGCATGAAGGGACTTGATCCGGAATAACAAGTATTCCGCATGAAGACTTGATCCGGAATAATCAAATATTCCGAATAAAAGACTTGATCCAGAATAAACAACATTCCGGATGAAGAGGCTTGATCC
This sequence comes from Glebionis coronaria, assembly GCA_025667525.1. Taxonomy (NCBI): domain Eukaryota; kingdom Viridiplantae; phylum Streptophyta; class Magnoliopsida; order Asterales; family Asteraceae; genus Glebionis; species Glebionis coronaria. The sequence goes on along the minus strand of CM046879.1, from coordinate 187,087,217 downwards.
GGAATAATCAAGTATTCCGAATGAAGTGCTTTATCCGGAATAAACTGCTGAAACGATTTCTGGGCAAGAAACAGATACGATGAACAGGGGAATGAAGAAAAAGGACGAATCTAATGAAATCTACCAAAATCAACCAAAAGATTAAACCAAAACTACCAATAAACATACACTAACAATAAACCAACAATCCTAATCAATAAAATCAACAAATAATACCAAGAAATCAAAAACCCACTTAATCTAAAACCATAAAAAATCCAGAACATGAACAATAAAGATGAAGAACAGATCAAACAAGAAAGGTAGAAGGAGATTGAACAAGAAAAGATAAAGATTCAACAATAATTAAAATAAAGCTTACTTGGAATTAAAAGGAATTTAAAGGTGCAATACATGAAATTAAGGTGCAAGAATTTAAAGTGCAGGTAATTGAAAATGGTGGAAGTGGTGGTTTGTCAAGCCACCCAACAACTACAAATGAAATCCTATCAAACTATATATAGGGGAGGAGGTGGTTAGTGGAAGGAAGCTTCCTCCCCTCTTTCCTCTTTCTCTAATTGCGTCATTAAGTCCTTAATCTTCTTAATCTTTTGACTTTAATGACTTTGTCTCGGGATTTCTTCAAACTCGTCTTGTAATTCTTCAATAAATTAGACTTGAGTTCTTCGGCTTTTAGTACACTTCCGTCTTTTGACTTTTCTTCGATAAATCTTCAAAATTGGTCTTGGACTTCCGTTCTTTTTGCACTTTTGATCTTTCGACTTCGTCTTTTGTCTTTTTCTTCGATAAAAGCCCGTGAAAGCCGTGTTTTCTCCCCTTTTAACATTTTGATCCTAAAATCACAACAAAAACACAAATCACGCATATTTCCAAACAAATGACATTAAATACGCGTTTTGGTCTTGTTTTAGCAAGAAATAAGTGGTAAAAGGATGGGTGTTTTCACACCTATCATGTCGTTAAGCTCATAAGTCACAAAAAAAATAAGTTACCGGCTTTTCAAGTTTTAGATAAGCTCGTAAGCCCTAAATATAAGTTAAAACAAACTCCATATTTTTTTATGTAATAAATGCATGGTTGACTCCTTTTAAAATAACTTAATGCGGTTTTTTTATAGATTATTGTATTTGGACTTATTGCAGTTCACATATGAGCATGTAAAAGCACAAGAGTGACCCTTTACTGGAGTTGGATTCCTACAGTTCATTATAAAATGAACATACTATGTTCACCGGTCACTTAATATTTGTTAATAACGTGTGGACAGTCAGCAAAAGATTGTTAATGTTACGTAATATACTGGTTAGTAGAATACATGTCGAGGTATTGTGCCATCATATGTGTCCTCTAATATTTCGAATTTCTGTCAAAACATAATATCCAATACGTCGTGTACGCTCTTTTCATGGTCATCCCAATTCTTGTTGCTCACTTTAGGATAGTCAAATTTGGATTATAATGTTATTAACATTTTTAGATTTATTTTGTCAAGTAAAAAAGTTTAAAGAATATAAATGCCCAATAGTGACAAAAATAGCTGAATATGACCAAATAGTTATTATTATTTTTAGAACGGCAATTTGTCCATCTATCTCATAATAATTTATCATAAAATGGCTCACATGTCCTCTGCTAGACTTGAACCCACAACCGATTGGTTGAGGAGCTTTACATACACTCCATGGGGTAAGCCCTTAAATAGTTACTATTATAAATATGGAAATATCGTTAATTTTGAGTAGAGACTTTACTACATAGAAAATGATGCATTTATTTTAAATGAAGAGAAATTGATTTAATACACAACTATCATTACTGTTTACTTATGTATCTATTCAGCCGTACAAACTTGAAGAGTGACTCGATAGATGGTGATGGTAATGGTGTGCATTGTGAAGCTTCAAATAAAGAAAATCAGAAATGTAGTTTAATGGTACGACCTTATTGCACACATAAATCTTTCTTTAGACTCTTTCGAAATTCCTTAGTATGAGTTGCTTCCTGAGTGGAGAATGGTCTTCTTTTTTAAGAACCGAGTTAAAAAAAGAGAATAAAAATAACCATGTAAATATGTGATGTTAAAGACTGGTGTTGAGTCTAGCAGGCTTGACGAGTCTACCTCTCAGATGCCTATCCTGGTTAGCCTCAAGAACTGACTATTTCCTATTGGGGATCTATAAAGACTATTAACTATTAAGTGAAGTATAGATTGTTGTTTATTAATTGTTACATGAACTGGAGTTAGTAGTTGTAATTGCAATTCCTTTCATGGCTCCATAGTCCGGTCGCTTGTTTTTTAGTCTTCTGTGACATGTATACTTATAAATTTGCTAACGTACTTCAGATCATTAAGCTGTAAAAATTAAAAACAAAAATGCGGAAAAATTACACATCCCCCTGTAACTTCTTTCGATTGTAATTTACTGGTTGTTGGAATATGTTCGCCTATATATTTTTCCAAAAGTGTTGAAATTTATGAATATTCTAAATACCTGAATTATCTCGCCATGTACCACAAACCACCTTATCAACCTCTGAGTAAGATCATTAATAAAACTACCAAACACCTTTACCGTAAGAACTATCTATAGTAACCCTCCAAACAATAGATTTTTCGTATCCAGCCCTGTCAAGAACATGGTTAAAAAAAACTTGATGTACTTACATGTAAAATTGGGATGCAGACTAACCATAAAGAAACTAAAAAAATTGTAAATGCATGAACATATATATCGAGTTATCAACTGAGGTGTTTTAATTAGTTTATATATTGAGCTTATTGACTTCTTCAAAGACAGAAAAGACGATAAGTTTTACTTCTTTCGTAAACTTATTAACTCAAGTTTATTGCTTGTTTGAGTCCATAAGATATAAAAAATAAGGTCATTAGGTGAAAAAAAGGAGGTTATCAGAAAGGCGACTTAAGCGGGTTTCTTTGTTGTTGCGAAGGTGTGTTTAAATGGTTGCTGTAACGGGGTATTTCAGAGCTTCTTGATCTCGCTCTATGATCAATGATGATTATTTATCTTTAAGTTCCATCGATTATTTACTATCACGGTGGTCCTTGACATTTTGTAGATAAGTGTAAGAGATCTAACATTGATATAATTTCATGAGATGTATATTCATTTCTTTTAAATGATACGGGTTGACAGGTTGGCACTTAGAACATACACTAACACATTTTCAATTCACACTAAAAGGTTTACAGAACTACAAACATATATTAGAGTTGTATAACTTCCTTTCTTTAACCATACTTGAATGGATATTTGAAAGTCCCTAATCAATGCTAGAAACCCTAATCTTAACTTAATCAACACAAGGTATTACTTTTCAAACGTAATCTAATTATTGTATAATAAAGAATTACAAGTGTTATGGATAACACCGTTTGATGACAATGTGTTGTGCATACTTTGAACAACTATAAACCCTAACTTATGAATACAGTCGTAGCTGTTTGATTCACTAAGTTCAATGCAATAATGTTATGAATATCTCAAAGTGTTTAACATTAATGCATGGATACACATCCTATTTATAGTGTACGAGATTCACCTAAATAGTACTTGATGGTGACTACACAAGCTTTTACAAGTTCCCACATCAGTCACATGACGTCCTTCTATTCTTGGTAGTCTTCCATTATGCTTTAAGGAAACAGTTGTCAAAACAGTTTCCTTTTTCTTCATAGTCTCGAACACACAAATGGCATGTCCAAAGTGTGTTGAGTGTTAACAGGGTATTGCCACCCCTGTTAACCCTCAACCCCTCAGAGTCCCTGATACATCTTGGCTGTTATCCATCACAGCCAATGAGTATGTCTTCAAGTAATATTTGACTTCCTTGACAATGTCTCTGACATGGACTCCTCTGAGGTTGCTCACAAGGACTTGGATCTCTGTGAGTCTTGCGAAACTTGCCTGCCTCCTAGGCACAGGCAAGGGACTATCTAACAGCCTAATTATGTTTAAATCTATGATCAGGGAATCTAACAAGTTTAGATTCCCAACAATCTCCCCGTATTTAAACATAAATAATGCTAGATCTAACTAAGTTAAGTTAAGTGAGTTAACAGCTTCTTCTTACTCATAACAGATCTAAACAAACATACCTCATGATTTTATTAATACTTAAAGAAAATTACAAGTGCATTACATAAGTAAAATAAAAGGTGAAGGTAAAATTGGGCTGTGAACATCTTCAATAGTCATCATTTTTAATCCTTTCTTCAGCTTCAGCCAAATCCAATCTGTTATCTAATTCTTCCTGCAAAGTCTTTGCAAACTTCTTGGAATACTCAGAGTTGATCTTGAGTGACTTCTTGTGACAAAGTAGCTGAATTGTTGATGCTAAGCACAACTCATCTTCTCTTTGAAATGCATACTGGCAAGCCCTGTTCATGAATGCCATTCCTCTTTCAGGCTCTGTATAAGTCTGACCATCAACAGGGCCAACTATACCATTGGGTAGGATCAAATCCCTATGCATGCCATCCACTTGAACATCATCTGTAACAAAAGTTTCTTTAACAAGTTGAGAAATTCTTCTTCTTTTGTTGCCAGTCTTTGGGGGTTCTTGTTCAAAAAGCTGTGGAGGGGGATCAATCTTGAGTTTGGCTGCTGTTTTTTTTATCCAGGTAAACTTGGCCTTAATAGTCTTAAGTAGAAGAAAATTGGCCTGTCCAGTTCTTTTGGCAGCTAAGGCTTCAAGTTCGAACAATTCTGATAACCCAAGTGTCTTTAGCCTGAAGTTGTCAAACACATTCATATTTCCCTGTTGGTTATCCCTCCATAAGATCATCTGTGGGGTGTTTGTGGATTTATGAATGGTGTATTTGAATTTGGTTATCTTGCCAGGGGCATATCTGTTGTTAACACAGGCATCATAGTCAGCTTTGACTTTCCTTAGTGCCTCAGCGCGTTTTGCTTCCATTTCCCTCAACCTTTGTTTTTGCTTTTCTCTTTCAGGTCGAGTCATCTTCCTTAGAGTAGCTTCATTCAATTCTTTGGTTGTCTTGAGTTCATTTAATCTCTTGAATTCCTCAGCCTGTTTCTCTATTTCTTCAGGGGTTAAAGGAATCTCATTGGAAGGTGTAAAGGTTGAGAATTGGGAAAGGTCTATGGTGGATCCTCCTGTCTCTAGCATCGCAGCTAACTTCTTGAGTTTGGTGTCTGTGTCAACCAAAACTATCTCCTTTCCTTTCTTCGAGACAGAGGACTCCACACTTATGTTTTTCAAAACATCAGCTCTTCTGATAAATGCTCTCTGAGCTTGAGTTTGAATAGCTTTGGGAAGGGAGCTAACAGTGAACTTTAGCTTCTTGGCAGTTGGTTCATCATCATCCCCAGGCTCGCTGGTGTTAACCAAAACCAGGGACTTTGATGAGTCAGCTCCATCTTGATTATGTTGCTCCCCCTGAGTGTTATCCTCATCATCAGGTATGGTGATATGTGTGATGACTTGGAGAGGAACAGGTGTAATGGTGTTGTTAGCTGATGATGAGCCTTGTTTAGCAGATGCAAGGTTGAGTGTTGTTTCTTTCTCCCCTTCATGTTCATCCTGGCTACGCAGACGTTTGAATGAACGTGTCTGAAAATGCCTTGCAATCTGTTCAACAGAGGCAGCCATAGCACGTTGCCTCTTCCTTGAAGCCCTGGCAATCTTGAGCAGAAGGTTGCCATTAGCATTAGTGTTGGCCTGAACTCGACTGACAATGAAGTTTGCATGACGATATTGCCTGTTGCGAACAGCTTCAAATTGTCTGTGCATAGTCAGCTCATGCTCATGAAGTAAGGCAGGGACCTTTGAGTCAATGACATCCTTCATTCTTGTTGAAAGATGACTAAGTCCATATGCTACACCTTTCCTTGCACCATCCTTGATTGGTTCAGTAACCGCCTCAGCCACAGCCTTTTGGATGATCCCTAGAAATGTGACGGTGAAGTTGTGCATTTCAGACTTAATCACATCCAGCTTCCTTGATAGGCGTTCAATGTCTGATTGATGATGAACAGGCTGAAGATTCTTGATGTTGAGGCTTTGTTGAGCATAATCACCCCCCCCCCCCCCCCCTTGGTTAAAGATCAAAGTTAGTTTGGGCAGGATGATCAAACAAGAGAAACTCTGCTGTTGGATCATAGGCTGGGCGTTGGAAGACTGTTGTTGTTGAGGTAGCAGAGTTTGGAGTAACAACAACGTCCTTGGGAGGAGGATTATTATTGCCAGCTGGTGTGGACAAAGCTATTTCTTTTGGAGGAGAGACAGATTACTGATCTTCCTCATCTTCTTCATCCTCCTCCTCAAACATCCCTTCAGGGATTTCATCTTCAGGCATTGACTTTAGATCAGAGACATCATCCTCTAATGATAGCATTTCTTCATCAGTATTTAGCAGAGGCTCATCGTCATGAGGAGGATCTTGAGTCATTGTATCAGCCTCCTTTTCTTGTTGTACCTGAGATTCGATGACTGACTGTACAATTTCAGCCTGCAAATTGTTTGAATTAGTAACATGGAAAAAGATAAGTGAAATGGTCGCCATTTCGCTGTCCCAGAGAGGCTGAGGGTGATTACTCAGCCACTCCAAAGGATAAATCCTTGGGATTCTTTTAAGTCTGAAAAAAATATGGTTAATGATCGCCATTCGCTGCCCCTAGGAAAGCTGAGGGTGATCATTCAGCCCCCCCAAAAGGTTAAGAAACCTTTGGGACTCTTTTAAGAGTGAAACATATGCGGTTAAAGGTCGCCTGTTACGCTGCCCCTAGGAAAGCTGAGGGTGATGATTCAGCTCCCACTGAAAAGGATAAATCCTTTGGGACTCTTTTAAGGAGGGAACCAAGAGGCTGTGTGAAGTACAGCTGATCAAGGTTGAGACATAGGTGTATTCAGGTTGTTGTTAGCCTGAATACTGTCTAGAGGGTGCAGGGTCATCGGGGTGCTTTATAAACACAAATGAATCATTCCCTGGTGCAAAGACAGGGTGTACAGAAGTCTTAAAGAGTTCTAAGTGCATGGACAGACTTCTATTGGTCGAGGATTACCCTAACTTCACCACTCTCTCCTACAGACAAATGAGAGTGGCTGCTTGTGAACCTCTAAAAATGTACACTGATTACCTGTGAGATAACAGCTGGATTAGGTTGGTTTCTTGTCGTCTAAGCTAACTTTGAGACACTAGACTCCTGTTGTTGGTCCGCTGATGTATCTGATTCCACATGAGTATCTGGAACAGAGGAGGTGTCAGTCTTCTTTCCCTTGGCCTTAGAAACAGCTTGGGTGTGGGAAGAAGAGGGGATTTTCTTCTTCTTAGGCTGTTGGCCAGAATAAGCCTTGGACTTGGTAGTGTGCTGCCCAGAGGTCAAAGACTTAGACTTGCCAGACACACTAGAAGTATTCACCTTCTCAGAAGAAGGGAGCAAGGGCTTCTCAGCTGTTGGTAGTTTGTTGGCCACATTCATCATATGAGAGGTGACAGGGACATCTTCAGCTCCTATTTCTTTATAGATGGCACCTGTGATGCAGTAGGGCTTCAGAGCAGTCAACGCAGTGTTGTGGTAGTTGTCTCCCACAGACTTTCAAAGATTAGAGACAAGAAGCACACATAGCAGATATTCTTTTCCCTGACTTGATTTCTTCCCTTCAGCTGTTCTACATGGTTGGAGAAGAGAATGCTTCCAACATCAACATCAGCTCCCCAGATCAGCCCATATGCAATAGCCTGATGGTTGAAGGACATCTGATCTTGGGATCCCTGCATTCCTCCCAGGGATTTAACAATGTGGGTGAAGAGGACACGCCACATGGGAGTGAAATACTTAATCTTCAAGGGAGATTTGGAGAGGACCTCAGCTGGTGTAAGGGCAGGGTTTACATCATGGCAGGGTTTGAGTGTGGCCAGGGCTTCTTTGACAACCTTTTTATCAACAACCTTAAGGCACTCATCTCCATGTTTCAATCCAGCCACACTCGAGAAATCTTTAAGGGAGAAGGCGAATGGGTGTTCATTGCATGAAAGGCTAAAAGTTATGGTGTCATCAACCACTTCAGCAGAGTACCAGAATTCCCTAAGGTATTCTTAGTAAAAGGTGGATGGGGATTTGGTGAAGGATTCACTTAGGTCGCAATTCTGCATGAAACTAACCAGATCTGAGTAGGTGCTATTTGGAGCCTTTATCCATCCAATGGCGTTGTTGGAGGCGAGGATGCTTTCGTTGATCTCGAAGTTAACATTTGCTGCTTTGGGAACTGAAAACGCCATGGATTTAAGGTCGAAGGTGAAAGAAAATGGAGGATGGGTTAAGAGAGAGAAGTACTTAGAGAGAGAATAGATTTGAGAAATGAGAATGGTGGTGGGTGAGAAGAGAGGAGAGACAATATATATATTCAAAATACGCAAACAGTTATTCAACCGCATTAAATGCAAAGTGAGAAAATGACTGCTCAAGTGGGTCCCTTGACCTTTCAAAACTTATTTGTCTCCTCGTTATTCGAAAAATAAATGATTAAATATTTGAGAATGTTTTTTGCATTTACTTGGAAAGTAACTATCTAGTTTCATGTGAAAAACATTTAATATAGAATCAATCATTTAATGAACATATTTAATATCAAGCCACAGGCTTTGAGATATTGAGCATCCCTAGCTCAGCAACTAGCCTGTTGAACGAAGGTTCAGCCAAAGGCTTTGTAAAGATATCAGCTAGTTGCAGCTATGTGGGAACAAAATACAGCAATGGCGCTGGTGTCTCCCTTCATTATATGATCCCTGATGAAATGATACCTGATATCAATGTGTTTGGTACGAGAGTGAAGAACAGGGTTGTTGGATATGGAAATGGCGCTGGTGTTGTCATAAAAGATTGGCACTTTGTCATATAAAATTTCATAGTCAGCCAATTGACTTTTCATCCAAAGCACCTGAGCACAACAGCTGGCTGCAGCGACATATTCTGCTTCAGCTGAAGACATAGCCACAGAGTTTTGCTTCTTAGCACTCCATCCAACCAATTTTCCTCCTAGGATTTGACAGCTGCCTGAAGTGTGTTTCCTGTCAATACAGCATCCAGCATAATCTGAATCTGAATAGGCCTTGAGATCAAAGCCTGATTCCTTTGGATACCAGAGGCCTAGGGATGGTGTTCCTTTGAGATACCTGAAAATTCTCTTAACAGCCACTAGATGGGATTCTTTTGGGTTAGCTTGGTACCTTGCACAGAGACATGTGGAGAATTGGATATCTGGATGACTAGCTGTTAGATACATGAGTGACCCAATCATGCCTCTATATAAAGTCTCATTAACAGAGACCTCTGACTCATCAGGGCCCAAGTTGTTGGGTGGAAGCATGGGGCATTTCACTGATGCACAATCAGCTAAGTCATATTTTTTAAGTAAATCCTTAACATACTTTTCTTGACAAATTGAAATTCCCTTAGGACATTGTTTAATTTGAAAGCCCAAAAAGTAAGTTAATTCACCCATCATACTCATCTCATATTTCTTGGTCATTAATTTAGCAAAACGTTTACTAAGATTGACATTCGTTGACCCAAAGATGATATCATCCACATAAATCTGCACAATGATGAAATCACTCTTATCCTTGAAAGTAAAGAGTGTTTTATCAATAGAACCCCTGACAAATTTATTTTCAGTTAAGAAATTGGAAAGAGTTTCATACCATGCTCTTGGAGCTTGTTTCAGCCCATACATGTCCTTGTGAAGTCTGTACACATGGTTGGGAAACTCGTTGTTCTCAAATCCTTCAGGTTGTGCAACATACACTTCCTCAGCCAAATCAGCATTGAGGAATGCACTCTTTACATCCATCTGATACACAGTGATGTTCATATAGGCAGCATAAGCAAGGAAGATTCTGATGGCTTCAAGTCTTGCAACTGGAGCAAATGTTTCATCATAATCAATTCCTTCAGTCTGAGAGAACCCCTGTGCCACCAGTCTGGCCTTGTTTCTGATGATGTTCCCAATTTCATCCATCTTATTTCTATAGATCCATCTAGTGCCTGTGATATTCTTTCCAGGTGGAGCTGGCACTAGTGTCCATACTTTGTTCCTTTTGAACTGATTGATTTCTTCTTGCATAGCAGCTACCCATCCTTCTTCTACCAGAGCCTCAGCTACCCTTTTAGGTTCAATTTGTGAGAGAAACTCAGCAAAGAGACATTCATTGGCTGAGGCAGACTCTGAGTCATGGATTCGCTGTCTAGTTGTGACCCCTGCATTAGGTTCCCCAATAATGTTGACAAGAAGAATGTGTTAATCTCTTGACCACTTATTTTGAGGAGCTGGGGACTCAAGGACAGGAACACCTGTGGACACAGCTGGTACAATTTGAGTTTCATCCTGCTGACTAGGAGGGCTTTCTTCAAAGACAACTTCAGTGTCAGAGTCTTCTTCAGCCATATCAAGGGGTAAAGCTTCATTATCAGCAGGAGAGTCTTTAGGTATTTGAAGAATTGGTGAGTCATCAATAGCATTAGAATGAGAAGGACTATCAGAGGTTTGTGGTTCTTCTTCATCAAGTTCCTGAGAGGTAGGAACTTCTATGTTGTGAGTAGACAGAGGGTCAAAGGCAGGGACATAAGGAGTGATGATGACTGGTAGGTCTTGGTTCTGTGAACTCATCACTTGGAAAAGATACATTTTCATTAAAATCAATCTCATCACCCTCTGTTCCTGTTTTCTGAATGACTTCATCATCTTCATTGAATCTAACATGGAAGGTTTCTTCTACTTCTTGTCTTCTGATGTTGAATACTCTGAAGGCTTTGGCTGTTGGAGAGTATCCCAAGAAGAAACCATCATCAGCTTTTTCATCAAACTTTCCAAGTTTATCCCTGTAGTTATAAATGAACACAGGGCATCCAAACACATGAAAATAGCTGATATCTGGAGATCTTTTTCTGAAAACTTCATAGGAAGTTTTACCATGTCTTTTGACAATGATTGATCTATTTTGTGTGTAGCAGGCAGTGTGAACAGCTTCTCCCCAAAATTGCTTTGGTAAGGCAGCACCATTCAACATAGTTCTGGCTGCTTCAATCAAAGTCCTGTTTCTTCTTTCAGCCACACCGTTTTGTTCAGGGGTGCCAGCTGAAGAGAAGTTATGTGAAATTCCTTTTTCATCACAAAAAGATTCAAGTTGATGATTCTTGAATTCAGTACCATTATCACTTCTTAGAGCTTTGACTCTAACATCATTCATATTTTCAACCTGTCTGATAAAGGACATGATGGTTTCAGCTACATCACTTTTCCTTCTGAGGAAGAACACCCATGTGTATCTTGAAAATTCATCAACTATGACCAAGGTGTATTTGTTGTGATTAATGGTCTGAGGTTTGACAGGCCCAAACAAATCCATGTGAAAGAGATGTAAGCACTTGTCAATAGAGAATGATTGCCTAATCTTGAATGAAGACCTGTGATGCTTTCCTTTGACACAGGCAGAACAAGTCTTGTCTTTAGAAAACATTACTGAAGGTAGACCAGCAACCAGGTTTTAAGTGGCTATCTTGTTGATGTTCTTGAAGTTGAGATGAGACAGTCTTTTGTGCCACAGCCAATTGACACTTTCAGAGGCTTTAGCAAGAAAACAATTTGAGCTGTCTTCAGAGCAAACAGCCATGTTGATGACATAAACATCTCTTCTTCTAGGTGCAATAAGCACAACATCATTGTTTTTGTTGAATATGGTTCCTTGAGTCTTAGTAAACAAAACCTTATAGTCAGCATCACACAATTGGCTGATACTGATAAGATTGTGTTTAAGACCATTCACATATGCAACCCCGGTGAATGTAATCCCATTGCAGTTCACTGAGCCATATCCTTCTGTGTCACCTGAAGACTTATCTCCAAACACTACTTTAGGACCTGGCTCCTTTGAGTATCTGTGCAGGTATTTTTGAATCCATGTCATGTGTCTAGAACAGCCAGTGTCTAGATACCATACCGATTCCTTGAGATATTTCTGCACAGATACATAGAAACAGGTTAGTTCCTATGGTGAACCCACTTTCCAGTGGGTTCCCTGAATTGCTGATTAGCAACTCTTGTGTTCCTGTAGAACTTTTGGCGTTGGGAGGGACAATTCACTGTTTCATGGTTATAACTTCCACAGATATCACTCCCAGGGAAGTCACCACACTCGTCTGAGTGATGGTCTGTGAACCCACAGAATTTACAGGGAGGATAAGGTTTGTAATTTCCCTGTTGTCTTTTGGAACTTTGTGGTCTATCCCTAGAGGGTGTCTGAGCTCTTTTAGCTGCCATGTGTCTGTCATGATCTAAAGTCATGTGGTGAGAGTGTTTACATACATTGCAATAAGGGTTGATTAACCTTTCCCCTTTGGGTTCACCTAGGACAGACTTAGGTTCATGTGAAGTAGAGCATTCAGCGGAAGGCTTAATGTGTTGTTTCAATAGTTCTACTTCTTTCATTTGAGACAACAGGCGATCTTCAGTGGTAGGGTCAACCTTATTCACAGCTTTAGTAGCAACAGGCTTAAAAGCTACTTGTTTACCAGTTATTTTAGCAGGCACATGAAAACTTTAGCTGGAGGTTTCTCAAAATCTGTTCTAAGTTCACCCTTAGCAGCTCGAGAGGAACTGCTAGGTTCAACTCCAGAGAGTTTGGTCAAAGGTGGTAACTCAACCACATCTTCAGAGACAGGGTCATTAGTCAAAGTGGTATCTGACATATGAATTCTCTCTGTAGATTTGAAGACAATGTCTTTGGGTTTGGTGAGAATTCTTAGCTTATTTTTTTAGCAGATATATCCCTTTTTATGTCAGCAGGCACTTCATCATTAAGAAATTGATCTATAGTGAACCTAGCACACAGCCATTTTTCAATAACCTTGTTTAATTCAGAGACTTGATCATTTAAAGCAATGTTTTTCAAGATTAATCTAGCTACTTCATTTTGCAGGGATATTTTCTCTAAATTGACCCGCCTGAGAGTTTCACATTCAGATTTAGCATTTAGCAATTCAGATTTAACAGAGTGAAACTTATCAAGTAGGTTCTTTCTTTGTTCCTCAACAAAGTGTAAATCAACAATGGTGTAATCAAGGACATGCTTACGTTCATCACTATCAGACATAGATAGAAGCCTGTGTACCTTTTTCATTGTGATGTCAACCTATTGTCCTGATCTTGCATCACCTTTTCCAACAGCTGGTTCATCCTCAGCTATCGCCATGAAAGCCCTGACTCTAGTGGTATCTTCTTCATCTGAAGTCAGTGGCTCATCATTCCAATCATAAGTTTCAGCAACCAACCCTTTCTCTGTCTTTTTCTCACCACCCTTCTTCTTGGACAGAGCTTCAATCTCCAAGTTCATTTGTTCTAACTCAGCTTTAAGTGCCTTGTACTTATTTTTGTAATCCTTCTCCTCAGTGTCTGATGAATTGGATTGGTGAGATGAGTTGTTATGTTGTTTGAACTTGTAAGGTTTGGATGAAGATGATGGATAAGAGGGTGAGGATGTCTTGGTGGAAGGACAGTCTTTTTGAAAATGTCCAATCTTTCCACAGGCAAAGCAAGTTTCTTTTGACCTGTCAGTTGGTTTACTAGCTGATCCTACTCTTCCTGATCTTTTGAAGTATCTTCTTTGGTTGGCTAGCAAGGCTCTTTCATGAAACTCTGCATTAAGGTCTGTCAAGAACTCTTGGCTGCTACGGGTATCTTCTTCAACATCAGAATCAATGTCATGAGGATGTGTTGCAGAGATCAAGGCTTTAGAAGATGCTCCTTGGACCATAAATCTTTCAGTATCTGACTTGTAAATAGTATCAATCAGCCCTTATTAATAATTATACTTTCCATAAAGCTGAGCAACGGTGTCATTTTTGATTGAATTGTTAGCTCTCTGAGTCTGATTCATACTCAGACAGTTTCTTGGAAGGCTGTTGACAAATGTGGCATTGATCTCGGCTTGACAAATAGTGACGTCATTCATTGCTAGGTCATTGAGAAGAATCTTCAGCCTTGTATAGGTTTGCTGAACCTTTTCACCTTCAAGTGACTTGAAGGCATTGAACTGAAGTCTGAGTGCCTGAATCTTCGTCTCTCTTGTTTCAGAGGGTCCTTCATGGCCAAGGATGAGGTCTGTCCACATTTGTTTGGCTATGGGACACTGAATGACAGACTTCATGATATGTTTAGGAAGACAGGAAATTATGATGCTCTTGAGACGTTTATCTTGGTTTGCCAATTTTCTATCAGCTGGAGTCCATTGTTTGAGAGGTTTGGGAAGAGGGTTTTCTTCAGTGGATGTAAGCGCCATGGGAATATAAGGACCATTTTCTAAAATTTCAAGAAGAAAAGGTTCAAGTCCATCGAGATACACAAGAAATTGACTCTTCCAACTGGCAAAATCTTCTTCATCAAAGACTGGTACACTTGTGACGTGTGATCCACCTCTTGAGTCAAGAAGTTGGGGTAGATCATCGTCATTGGAAGGAGGGTTGAGTCTTGGTGAAGATGGGTTTATGGAAGGTGATTGTGGTGGGTTAGAAGTTTCTGGCATGGTGGATCTTGATTATAAAACTGAGAACGATGTTTCTTGAAGGTTTTAATATCAAACACCGCTCTGATACCAATTGAAAGTCCCTAATAAATGCTAGAAACCCTAATCTTAACTTAATCAACACAAGGTATTACTTTTCAAACGTAATCTTATTATTGTATAATAAATAATTACAAGTGTTATGGATAACACCTTTTGATGACAATGTGTTGTGCACACTTTGAACAACTATAAACCCTAACTTATGAATACAGTCGTAGCTGTTTGATTCACTAAGTTCAATGCAATAATGTTATGAATATCTCAAAGTGTTTAACATTAATGCATGGATACACATCCTATTTATAGTGTTATGATATTGACCTAAATAGTACTTGATGGTGACTACACAAGCTTTTACAAGTTCCCACATCAGTCACATGATGTCCTTCTATTCTTGGTAGTCTTCCATTATGCTTTAAGGAAATAGTTGTCAAAACAGTTTCCTTTTTCTTCATAGTCTCGAACACACAAATGGCATGTCCAAAGTGTGCTGAGTGTTAACAAGGTATTACCACCCCTGTTAACCCTCAACCCCTTAGAGTCCCTGATACATCTTGTCTGTTATCCATCACAGCCAATGAGTATGTCTTCAAGTAATCTTTGACTTCCTTGACAATGTCTCTGACATGGACTCCTCTGAGGTTGCTCACAGAGACTTGGATCTCTGTGAGTCTTGCGAAACTTGCCTGCCTCCTAGGCACAGGCAAGGGACTATCTAACAGTCTAATTATGTTTAAATCTATGATCAGGGAATCTAACAAGTTTAGATTCCCAACAATATTCATGGTTCAATATACTAATTATCCAACCCATTCATTGTATGACCTCTAAGTTAGAGTATACGGTACTAACCTTGTAGAAAGTCCCAAATCCTCCTTGCTCGAGGGTATTTGATTCATTCTGACTTCCATTGGCTTTCTCGATAGTAAAATACTTTAACTTTAAGAAACTATCCTTAAGCGTCTTTTCCAATCTCTTGACATCACACGAACCTATTATAATAGAAATAGTTCATTTATAGTTTCTATTTTACGACATGATCAAATGGTGTAGTACAAAAAAATGGTGTAGTACAAAATATACCATTCCTCTTTGTTTGCAAATATCTATGATTCCAAACATATTTTCTTTATCATAAAGGCAACTGCAAGAACCATTGCAGGATAACAACAGAAACTACCACATTGGCAAAAAACTACTCTACGATTATGCAAACCATTATTAACTTTTTTCTGGTTTGATCCATTATCTATTAACAGAAAATTTGAATCTTTTAATCACATAAACAATAAAAAAATACTATTGCCTTCCACTCATAGCAGAACATAAATGGAGCTGTTTTGATATAATATCATAATAAGTAGCAATAACGAATTCAAAAATGCTATTATGATAATACCTTGTAATTAGACACTGTTATGCTAAATTTCTTCGTCTATTATGGAGTCGATGAGTTCATCAAACGATCATCATTTTCTATATTTAGACATATGACTCGTTGACCAATTATTTCAAACTTAAAACATGAGCCGACCCATTTTAGCATAAAACCTCTAGATATGACAATCACACATGCAGAATTATAGATAAAGATCGACGCTCACCTGCCGATAGTTGTTTTAGTAAAGGGTTCCAGATTAGTAATCCATCGTACAATGAGGCTTCGATAAGAAAAAAAAGGGTGCCCAAGTTACTAATCACCTTTAAGTTTCCAGTTCACTTGTGAGTACGATAGATCAAAAGCGCCGGTAAAAATGATCGATAATCCATTGATAAACCTGCCATGAAAATGTCACATTAACATGAAGAATAGTCAACTTGCCGCTAGGAGAACCCATTATGTTATTTTCTTTAGAGATGGAATAATGATAATTCATATTCTGTGCATATATTTTGGCATGACAGAGAACAGAAATATTTTGTGATGAACGAAAAATAGAGGATTATTTCTAATGATCTTAATACACTACCAATATATTAATTTTGTTATCACGAGGTGACATAAAAACTGATTATTTTAACCGAAAATAGTTATATGTAGTTTCCTTTTCAAGAAACTCCTAATTTCATTTTAATGCTTAAATAAACAAATAATAATCAAATAAACAATCTTATACATCCCCAAATAAGTTGGTCCTAAAAAACAGGTCGGGTCAAAAGTGCTTATTAGTTGCATCAAAAGGGAATAAGATATTTACTTAAGCTTACGACATCAACAACTAAAATATATATTAAGATTAAAGCATAATTTAAAAAAGATGGAACAACTTAGTGTATCAGGTGTAGTGAGGTAAAAATCACATGGCATAAACACTCTATCAAGTAGAGTCCCGATAAGTTCCATTTATAGGTAAATATTTTATTTATCATGTCTGAGGTTTTTTTACAAAAAAGAAAGAACCAAATAGACCTATTCAGAGATAAATGGTTCAAAACTACAAGATCTTAAAAATGTAACTACTGTCTCATAAACATTGACTTATTCAGCTTCACCCGGTCACATAGATAAAGAAATAGACACTAATTGAAGCATTTGAGACATATAGCAGGGTGTTTGGATAAAGTATCTTACCTATAGATCTATTCACAAGTCCAAAGAAAAATAACAAAAAAGAAATACAAAACCAGCCACTAACTGAAGAAAATGAATTGTTAAGGGAAAACAGAAGAAAGCATCTCATGGTTAGACCAATTAGCACTGTTAAAATCATTCTTCCTAGGCATAGACCGGATGGCTCCAAGTGCAAAATCATTCCCTATTGTGAGTTGTGACCTATTAAGCATGAACTTTGTGACGGTAGTTGCACATCTTGATCCTTTCACCCCATATCCCCCCCTGTAATTTATATTTAAATTTGTTAAAAGGGGCAAAAGTGAAGCGAAGAACAAAGATTTGCACAGAGAACCTGTACCATGTACCCTGTTCTCCTGCACAGTGGAAAGTGAGGAGTAAGCCATATCTGCCAAGTGGTAATGTTTTTGATATATACACCCCTATTTTTTATCGTTCTTTCTTTGCCTGGTCTTTATACTTCAAAATGGTTTCAAATACCCAGAGGTGGCATATATGGTTTGTGGGAGTAGGACAAAGGGTCAAAACAATCCATTTTCTAAGCAGGTTGACTCAGGTAGGCCTGCTAAAAAAAGTCGTTTTCTATATGTTTTTAAAATCCGCAAAATTTACTTATATGTATTTTGGATGTTCCATATTCTATATGTATTCAAAATCCCAAGAATAGCTTAGCTCTCCTAAATTTTTTGTTACATATATTAAATCATTATTTGTTTAGTAAAGTATCGTATCTTTTGATAATATCTGAAAATTTAAAGAATTCAATGTATACCATACAAAAAGTATTATGGTAACCAACCCAGTCGGACCTGTTTCACCATAAGAACTACGCAAGAGTTTTTCCTGTCTTAGCATATATGGGTCCTTTTGGATACTTCTTTGCACAAATTGAACAGGTGCGATTAACAACTTAACCCAATTTATCAGTCCAAGCCAAAAATTTCCCTCCTATAAATAAAATTACTAATGACGCAAGATCGTTAGAGAGAAAGACAGAGAGAAGGAACAAACCTGACAATGCAACTGTGATCAGTCATCTGCTGTGGCTGATGATGAGGATCATAATACTGATTGCCATTTGGAGAAGCACCTCCATCACCATTTCCATCATTATTGTTGTTATCAGTTGCGGTATTTGGCCGGGAGTCTGCCTGTTTTCTTTCCATGTTCCATTGCTCAATCTTTGTCGTTCTTTCAACACTGATTGGACTATGGTTTCTCTTTCCACCAGTATGAATTCTCCTACGTCTCCCTCTTCTTCTAGGACTCCTGCTTCTGGGCATCCTACCACTTCTATCATGATGGCGGTCATGATCTGCATACTCACCACCATCATTTCTTCTTCCTGATCCTCGGCTATCGTCACGCTCTTTATAACTACGATGCCTTTGAGGACTGCGGATTATGTTTTAAGTGAGGCATTTCATCCAAAAACTCATTGACCACTAAATCATACACCAGCATATGTTTCGTGCTAACAGGTATGTTACATGTCACAAGCACACCAACTTAACCAAAGAAAAACATATTGTATATGATCAGGATGAATATATACGCACGCGAATGTTTAACATTCATTCATTACTATTTTGCATATGAAACCGCTTTGTAAGGTTATGTAAAAGTGTTTATGAACATGATTGCCACTCCCACATTCATTAATCATTATCATCATTGTTTTATGCTTAATTTTGTGACTATCAGAGGGAACAATATCGGGGCTAGCCAGCGAGTAGCCTCAACGAAACCGATGTGGCTTGCCGTATCCCTCGTCACCACATCCTTGTGGCTCGCTGAATGAATACGCTAGGCATTTCGTCATGTTTTGAGCATGCTTAAGGCAAGTGAAATCACGCCTATAAGGCATTGGACATACTATTCAAGTGCTATTAAAAGGGCTTAAACTAAGTAAAAATTTTGTTCATTGAACTTAAGGGTATCAAGGTTATTAAATATAATTAGTGCCTTTACATATGTTAAAGGACATGTAACATCAAATTTATACAAATGAATACACATGAGTTAAAAAAACTGAGATCTTAATTACTAACAAAAATAAAATAGCATCTCTTAAGTCATATGTGGACGGCTGGACTGCGATTAAGCTGCTATAATTTTTTGCATCTAAGGAAGCTCAGCCGTAACCTGTAACACCCCATTTTGGAAATGGAATATTACGCATATCATGGCGTGTCATCAAAGCATACAAGGATAAATGTCTAAGCATTATTCAACCATAAAAGGAAATACCGGAATCAAACATCGGTATCCCAAAGTAAAGCTCATCACACACAAACATAAATACTGTAAAAGGAAGGACGAAACAATGTCCAAAGCAACTGTATCAAAGTAAAGGAAATGCATAAAGTAAAGAAAGACAGTAAAGCTTCCAGTCCATATGCACCTACGTTTGAGATCTACGAGCGTCCCTGAGTACCTGCCGTTTTGGGAACATGAAAAGGAAAACGGCTGAGCAAGACGCTCAGTGCACGGATGTACAATAAAGCATGATATAGGATAAGCATGTAACATATAACAGCGGAAGACTAAGTACTGAGTAAACTGGTTAAATATCATGAAAACTGGTTTTATAGTTTGAAAAGCCTTATGTTTAACCTGTGAAAACTGTTTAACATATATATACCATAGCCCATATAGGTCATGAAAAGGTCACGTGCATGAATACTTGGAGGGGTGACCTCATCATGCTGATTAGAGGGGATGCCTCTAATCAATATACTGATTTGGGTAGGAGGGATCAGCTCCTTGTGAAGGGTGCAAGGCACACACCACATTCACCATGATAAACTGAATAAAACATGTAACTAGGATGCACCCATACGCCCCGACTGATATAATAATATGGCCAAACTGAAAAGGGACGCCACGAGCAATCACTCCGCCGTGGGGAAGTCATAACATCGGTGCCTCCAATGCTATGGTTATGGTACCTCCATAACTAGGTGAAACTGGTCATGCTTGTATATGGCTATAGTTTATGCTAAATTAACATAAGTAGTTCAAAACAATAAAACAAATGCTGGGGAAAAAAGTTGGCTGCATACGGGGAAATCCTAATAAGGAAGGAATGTCCATACTGAAAGGACGGGAATCCGTACCTCAAGTCCAGTGAAATGAACGGAAGAAAGACTCCTACTTCTGGATCACTAATGCTACATGAATACACACGTGTATAAGTATCGATTCACTGATTACGTACTAGGTTCTGTGTCTTGTTATAGCTGATTTGGTATGTTTTAGGTCATGGTTCACTGTTTAAAGCCTTAAACTGTGTTTATCTAGTATTCTGATTAATCTGATTAAGTATTACTGTTGTTTCATGTATTATTATACTTACTGTGTAATAATAAGTAACTTTCCAAAAATAGCAGGTTTCCAAAAATAGAAAGTTTCCAAAAATAGAAAGTTTCCAAAAATAGAAAGTTTCCAAAAATAGAAAGTTACCAAAAATAGAAAGTTTCCAAAAATAGAAAGTTTCCAAAAATAGAAAGTTTCCAAAAATAGAAAGTTTCCAAAAATAGAATTTACTGCCTAAAATAGATTAGTTTCTAAAAATAGAAAGTTTCCAAAAATAGATCAGCTGCCTTAATTAAATAAGTTTCCATATATAGAAAGTTTCCATGATTAGATTAGCTGCCTGAAATAGATTGATTTCCATATATAGAAGGTTTCCATAATTAGATTAGTTGCCTTATTTAATTAAGTTTCTATAAATAGAAGTTTCCATAATTAGAATTAAGCTGATTACATAAGCTAACATATAAGTCTAAGTGTTTAAGCTTATTACTTAAGTCATATGATATAGTGTATAGTTTAATTATTATTTCATGTATTTTAATTAAACTATAGGTTAAGCATTTTAATTAATGTGTAACATGTATTAATTAAAATGAAATGAAATACTTAGGTTAAAATGTGTATTATTATTAATAATAATATAACCTAAGTCATGTCTAAATTAATTAATTATAGGTATGTTTTAATAATTAATTAATTATAACTTATAACATAAAATACTTAGGTTAATTTAATGTCATGATAAACTAATAATTAAAATAACCTAAGTCATGATTTAATTAATATTTCATGTTATTAATTAATTATAACCTAAGTTCATGATTCATAAAAATTACATGTAACATAGATCATGATTTTAACCAACGAACCGTGAACCGGGTATGAATTCGACACCGTACCCCGGGCCACACCCGGGGCACCCGTGTCCCCTTGCTGCCGTGGGTCCCACATGAGCCAACCAAGACCAATTGTGGTCTTGGTGGTGGCGGCAATAGCAAACCAAACCCCCCTCGGGTTTGTTTTGCTAGGCGGCTAGAAACAAACACCCCTTTAAATCATTCCTTGATTTTATTTAATACCAAAACATGTTAGATCAATGATTAATTATCTTGTTTTCATAAGAAAAATAATAACATGTTCATGAAAATAATCAAAGATCAAAAGAATTAAAAAGAAGGGTTAGAAAGGTATACCACTATGTAGCTTGGAAAAAGGATGAACAAACACGTATTCTAACACTTGTTTTTAAGATCAAAATCAATCAAACACCCCCCTATGATGGTGTATAGGTGGCGGCACAAAGGAGGCAAAAAGGAGAGGAGAAAACTCTTTTTAGGGTTTTTAGTTTATTTCTTGAAAAATGAAAATGAAAACATGTTTTTACTTTTACCCCCCTTAACTTGTAAAGTCCATGGGCTAAGCCCATTACATGCATGTGTGCCGTGGGTATGGGGGCCCCACATGGGGTACCCGTACCTTTCTCGTGTCCCGATGTTTCGTGCTCGTTCGTGGTTAAACGTGCTCGTGTTTAACGTGTTTCTGTTTCTTTTAACGTGTCGTTTATCGTAAACTTAACGCTCGTAAATATATTATAAGTATTTACGTAATTATTTTAGTTAGTATTTTAAATGGTGTTCATGATTTAATTATGTTCACGTGATATATCATTAACTGTTTATCGTGGGTTCGTACGTAATCGATACTTGTCATGTCATACACGTATGCACTTGCTTGATTATTAGCACATGAATGTGATCAATACTACATGAGGTAAGTTTTAATCTAGAACGTACGATCTTAAGGGCACTATTCATGGTAAAAGCATGCGGGTTTTACAATTCTTCCCCCCTAAAAAGAATAATTCGTCCCCGAATTATAGATAAAGTAAGCTGAAAAGAAGTGACATACCCGAACTCAAAATATGAAGTGAGGGTAAGAAGCCCGGATAGATTCCTCTGTTTCCCAAGTGGCTTCCCGCTCGGTATGGTCCCTCCAAAGGATTTTAACGAAAGGAATCGTGTTCCTTCTCATGACTCGTTCTTGCCTGTCGAGTACTCGTTCGGGTTCTTCTACAAACGTGAGATCTTCACGTATCTGTTCCAGTGGATACTGAACCATGTGAAGGGGATGATAATTGTACCCTCTGAGTAAGGACACATGGAACACGTTATGCACGTGTGAAAGCTGAGGAGGTAACGCCAATCGGTAAGATACTTCGCCGATTCGTTCAACGATATCAAATGGTCCGATGAACCGAGGACTGAGTTTTCCCTTGATCCCGAAGCGTTTAACACCACGTGCCGGTGAAACCTTGAGGAAGACGTGATCTCCCACATTAAAATGTATGTCCCTACGATGCTTATCGGCGTAACTCTTCTGGCGTGAACGCGCTTCCTGTAGTTTCTGTTTAGCTACCTCAATCTTCTCGTTGGTCATTTCTATAATCTCTGGTCCTTCAAGTGTTCGCTCTCCCACTTGATCCCAGCAAGTTGGAGCGCGACACTTTCTGCCATACAACATTTCGAAAGGAGCACATTTGATACTTGCGTGCCAGCTGTTGTTGTATGCAAACTCAACTAAACAGATGTAATCGTCCCAATCACCTGTCCATTCCAACGCACACGACCTTAACATATCTTCCAATGTCTGAATTGTTCGCTCCGATTGTCCGTCCGTTTGAGGATGAAAGGCTGTGCTCAGCTTAAGTTGTGTACCCCAAGCTTTTTGCAGACCTTTCCAGAATCGCGACGTGAAACGAGGATCTCTGTCTAAGACGATGCTGGAGGGAGTGCCGTGGAGTCTCATGATCTCCCTTCTGTACGTATCTGCGAGTTTACTTACCGGGTCTTCCTTGCGTATCGGTAAGAAATGAGCTGATTTGGTGAGTCGATCAACGATGACCCAAATAGCATCGTGCTTCTTCTTGGTAGGCGGAAGACCGGTAACAAAATCCATGGTGATTTTGTCCCACTTCCACTCTGGAATATCCAACGGTTGAAGGAGACCGCCAGATCGCTGATGTTCAATCTTAACCTGCTGACAGGTAAGACATTTGGAGACATATGTGGCTACATCCTGTTTCATACCACTCCACCAAAAGTGCTGTCTGATGTCATGGTACATTTTTGTCGACCCAGGATGTATAGAAAATGGGGAGCTGTGAGCTTCAGCTAACAATGCTTCCCGGAGTTCTGGATTGTCAGGAACACAAAGTCTCGTGCCCTGCCAAACGATACCGTCTGCGTCCATTCTGAATTCTGTCTGCTTCTCCAAATTCTGAATTATCGCCCAAATCTCTCCATCATCCTTCTGCGCTTCCTTAATCCTAGTCAGTAACTCAGGTTCTACTGTAAGATTCGCCCAGTATCCGTGCTGCCCACGTACCATGATTTCAATGTCAAGCCGCTCCAAGTCCCTTATGTTTTGTTCCTCGATCTCAATGCCGTTTATCATTCCGGACTTTCTGCTGAGTGCATCTGCTACTACATTGGCTTTCCCGGGATGATACTGTAGGTTAATATCATAATCCTTCAACAGTTCCAACCATCTCCTTTGTCTCATGTTCAATTCTCGCTGTGTGAAGATATACTTCAAGCTCTTGTGATCTGTGAAAATGTCGCATGATTCTCCGTATAAGTAATGCCTCCATATCTTTAATGCGAATACCACTGCAGCAAGTTCCAGGTCATGTGTAGGGTAGTTTTCTTCATAGGGCTTAAGCTGTCGTGAAGCATACGCGATCACTTTCCCATGTTGCATGAGAACACAGCCCAGTCCCTTCCCCGATGCATCGCTATAGATCTGAAATCCACCTGTACCAGATGGGAGAGTAAGAATAGGTGCAGATACTAGCTTCTGCTTTAGGTCTTCGAAGCTCTTCTCTCGATCTTCCGTCCAGACGAATTTCTCTCCTTTTCGCATCAGTTTGGTGAGAGGCAATGCCAGCCGAGAAAAGTTCTCCACGAATCTTCGATAATATCCAGCTAAGCCTAAGAAACTGCGGACTTCTGTCGCTGATGTTGGTCTTGGCCATTTAGTGATAGCCTCAACCTTTGCTGGGTCCATAGTGATCCCTTCTGCTGATACAATGTGACCTAAGAATGCCACCTTGTTTAACCAGAACTCACACTTGGAGAATTTCGCATACAGCTGCTTCTGACGAAGAATCTGTAGTACAGTACGGAGATGATCTTCGTGTTCCTCCGTGGACTTTGAGAATATCAAGATGTCATCGATGAATACAATGACAAATTTATCAAGGAATTCATGGAAGATTCTGTTCATCAGATCCATGAATATTGCTGGAGCGTTAGTCAGGCCGAATGGCATGACTACAAACTCATAATGGCCATAGCGGGTACGAAAAGCAGTCTTGGCAATATCCTGCTCTTTAACCCTTAGCTGATGGTAGCCTGACCTTAGATCGATCTTTGAGAAGTGTTTGGCTCCTTGAAGTTGGTCAAACAGATCGTCTATACGTGGCAGTGGATATCTGTTGCGGATGGTAATCTTATTAAGTTCACGGTAGTCAATGCAAAGTCGCATGCTGCCGTCCTTCTTCTTAACGAACAAGACCGGTGCGCCCCATGGAGATGCGCTCGGTCTAATGAACCCTCGTTCAAGAAGTTCCTGTAATTGGTCCTTCAGTTCTTTTAGCTCTATGGGAGCCATACGATACGGAGCCTTAGAGATTGGCTCAGCTCCTGGAACAAGGTCGATGTTGAACTCCACTTCTCTTGCAGGTGGTATGCCTGGAAGTTCATCTGGGAAGACGTCTTGAAATTCTGAAACTACTGGTTGATCCTGAATCGATGGGGATTCAGCATCCATGTCATGAACCGTAGCGAGATAACCTTCGCAGCCATGTGACAGTAATGCACGTGCTTGCAAGGTAGATATGACTTGTACAGACCGTCCGGGTATGAACCCGTTATGAATGTACTCTGGTGCATTAATGTCGCCGAAGATCACTCGATAAGAGTGGCAGTCTATAGTAGCATGGTGCTTGGATAGCCAATCCATGCCGAGAATCATATCGAACTCAATCATGTCTAGGGGAAGTGCATCTACTGCACGAACTTTACCGTCAAACTCTAGAGGAAGACTCTTGTATACATGAGTTATTAATACAGAGTCCCTCAGAGGCGTGGAAATGGTAAGCTTAGTTTCTAATGGCAAGGGAAGTGTCCTGATGTTCTTAGCATAAGTAGTGGAAACAACTGAATGAGTGGCACCCGTGTCGAAAAGAACACATGCAGCCTGGCCGTACATATACAAAATTCCAGTAATGGTACCTGTAGATTTGTTTGCCTGATCGCGCGATGTCGTGTAGACACGCCCAGTGGTAGGAGGCGGTTTAGTATCAGCATGACCCGAAGTACCCTCCATTTCACCCTTACGGCAATCTCTCATACGATGGCCAGGGAGGCCGCACTTGTAGCACGCGTCGGAGTCACGACGACATGGGCCAGGGTGTCTGCGATAGCAGGTGCTGCAAAGAGGATGAGTGAATCCTCCAGCAGGAGTCCTTGCTTGCTGAGGGCCTGCTGATGACAGAACGTGTTAAGAATAAGGTATATGCACGAGTATAGGACGTAAACGTCGTAAGATGCGTACCAGTGTTAGCTGAACGGTTGGGCTGAGAACCCCTGTGGTTCTGGTCCCTTCCGTTACCGTGGTTCCTGGTAGAGATTAACATAGTGTCAGCATGAGAGATATAATATGAAATCATAAGAAGATGCGTAAATAGTAGGACCTGCTGTTGTTGGACTGTCCCGCATTGTTACGGTAATTGTCATTACCGCTGCGCCTTTCCACAACAGAACGGTCGTTAGAGTGACCGTTTCCTTTGGGCTGACTGGGCTGCTGCTGAGTAGCCGGCTGAGACCGGTCCCCAGTTTTCTGCCTGGAAGATACAGTTTAAGAGATGATTATAGAACATATAACGATAGGCTGCGGTCTGGTTAACGCTAGAACATGAAATGTTTTACCTCTTGTCGGGTCTTTCTGCTTCCCCGAACTCATCACGTTCCTACAACATCTCAAGCTTTCTTGCTGCGTCAGCCACTTGTGCTACCGTATTGAACGTAGCACATACTAGATTGTTCGCAACCGAGGTGCGTAGTGCCCACCTAAAATGGTGTGCCTGCTCCTCAGGAGTACCAGCCGCTGCTCCTAGAAAACCAGCTAGGCGAAGAAAGCGCTGCATGAATTCATTGCTATTCTCGCCCTGTCTCTGACGTATCCCGTGGTATTCACGCTTGAGTTTGTCCTACTCTGCTTTAGGAAAGAACTGTTCCATCACTCTCTCCTTGAATTGGGCCCATGTCAAACCAGCGACCCATTCATCACCTCCTTCTGACTGTGTCAAAGCTAGCCACCAGTTGAGTACATCGCCTTCAAACCTGTAGCACGCCAATCTTGCCTTGAAGGCGGGGTCACATCCCATAGCATTGAAGATTTTCTCAATGTGAGTCAGCCAGCTTTCAGCATCGCTGGGGTTATCAGTCTTCTCAAAAGCTCTCGGACGGAGCTTGTTAAATCTTTCCAACCATACCGCTAGAGTCACTGGGGGAGGAGGAGGAGGAGGTGCCTGATTCTGCGGCTGCTGATTATTCGCAGCTTGGACTTCAGCACGAATGTCATTCCTCAGTTGAGGAAGTAGGGCTTGCATGGCAGCCTGAATCGCAGCATTGAGCTGCTCTTGCTCGCGTGTGAGAACCATCTGACAGTATAACATAAAACATATGATTAACAGTTCAAACATAAAATATATAAAAGAAAAATTTTATGCCAAAATTTCACGAGAAAAATTTTATGCAAGAAAATCTTTGTATGAATGCATGATGCAGTTTTATGAAAACTTTTGATGCTCGAGAGTGAACGCCTTCGGTCAGTTCACTCAAAATAAAAGACATATCGAGGGGACGCCTATGGGTCGGTCCCAAATCTAAAAGCGTCGATAAAACACATGCGACTAAATAGGGCCAGTCCTGTACCAACCATTACTTAGTCAAAAACCCTGTAACAATGACATGTATATGTATGCTTAAAAAATGATGAATGCATGAAAACAACTGTCAGTTCTAGGAAGACCGTAGTGACTACCCACTAATCACAGGTCATATTTGAGAGCCTACAGGTCGAAGCCTTGGCTCTGATACCATAATTGTAACACCCCATTTTGGAAATGGAATATTACGCATATCATGGCGTGTCATCAAAGCATACAAGGATAAATGTCTAAGCATTATTCAACCATAAAAGGAAATACCGGAATCAAACATCGGTATCCCAAAGTAAAGCTCATCACACACAAACATAAATACTGTAAAAGGAAGGACGAAACAATGTCCAAAGCAACTGTATCAAAGTAAAGGAAATGCATAAAGTAAAGAAAGACAGTAAAGCTTCCAGTCCATATGCACCTACGTTTGAGATCTACGAGCGTCCCTGAGTACCTGCCGTTTTGGGAACATGAAAAGGAAAACGGCTGAGCAAGACGCTCAGTGCACGGATGTACAATAAAGCATGATATAGGATAAGCATGTAACATATAACAGCGGAAGACTAAGTACTGAGTAAACTGGTTAAATATCATGAAAACTGGTTTTATAGTTTGAAAAGCCTTATGTTTAACCTGTGAAAACTGTTTAACATATATATACCATAGCCCATATAGGTCATGAAAAGGTCACGTGCATGAATACTTGGAGGGGTGACCTCATCATGCTGATTAGAGGGGATGCCTCTAATCAATATACTGATTTGGGTAGGAGGGATCAGCTCCTTGTGAAGGGTGCAAGGCACACACCACATTCACCATGATAAACTGAATAAAACATGTAACTAGGATGCACCCATACGCCCCGACTGATATAATAATATGGCCAAACTGAAAAGGGACGCCACGAGCAATCACTCCGCCGTGGGGAAGTCATAACATCGGTGCCTCCAATGCTATGGTTATGGTACCTCCATAACTAGGTGAAACTGGTCATGCTTGTATATGGCTATAGTTTATGCTAAATTAACATAAGCAGTTCAAAACAATAAAACAAATGCTGGGGAAAACAGTTGGCTGCATACGGGGAAATCCTAATAAGGAAGGAATGTCCATACTGAAAGGACGGGAATCCGTACCTCAAGTCCAGTGAAATGAACGGAAGAAAGACTCCTACTTCTGGATCACTAATGCTACATGAATACACACGTGTATAAGTATCGATTCACTGATTACGTACTGGGTTCTGTGTCTTGTTATAGCTGATTTGGTATGTTTTAGGTCATGGTTCACTGTTTAAAGCCTTAAACTGTGTTTATCTAGTATTCTGATTAATCTGATTAAGTATTACTGTTGTTTCATGTATTATTATACTTACTGTGTAATAATAAGTAACTTTCCAAAAATAGCAGGTTTCCAAAAATAGAAAGTTTCCAAAAATAGAAAGTTTCCAAAAATAGAAAGTTTCCAAAAATAGAAAGTTACCAAAAATAGAAAGTTTCCAAAAATAGAAAGTTTCCAAAAATAGAAAGTTTCCAAAAATAGAAAGTTTCCAAAAATAGAATTTACTGCCTAAAATAGATTAGTTTCTAAAAATAGAAAGTTTCCAAAAATAGATCAGCTGCCTTAATTAAATAAGTTTCCATATATAGAAAGTTTCCATGATTAGATTAGCTGCCTGAAATAGATTGATTTCCATATATAGAAGGTTTCCATAATTAGATTAGTTGCCTTATTTAATTAAGTTTCTATAAATAGAAGTTTCCATAATTAGAATTAAGCTGATTACATAAGCTAACATATAAGTCTAAGTGTTTAAGCTTATTACTTAAGTCATATGATATAGTGTATAGTTTAATTATTATTTCATGTATTTTAATTAAACTATAGGTTAAGCATTTTAATTAAAGTGTAACATGTATTAATTAAAATGAAATGAAATACTTAGGTTAAAATGTGTATTATTATTAATAATAATATAACCTAAGTCATGTCTAAATTAATTAATTATAGGCATGTTTTAATAATTAATTAATTATAACTTATAACATAAAATACTTAGGTTAATTTAATGTCATGATAAACTAATAATTAAAATAACCTAAGTCATGATTTAATTAATATTTCATGTTATTAATTAATTATAACCTAAGTTCATGATTCATAAAAATTACATGTAACATAGATCATGATTTTAACCAACGAACCGTGAACCGGGTATGAATTCGACACCGTACCCCGGGCCAAACCCGGGGCACCCGTGTCCCCTTGCTGTCGTGGGTCCCACATGAGCCAACCAAGACCAATTGTGGTCTTGGTGGTGGCGGCAATAGCAAACCAAACCCCCCTCGGGTTTGTTTTGCTAGGCGGCTAGAAACAAACACCCCTTTAAATCATTCCTTGATTTTATTTAATACCAAAACATGTTAGATCAATGATTAATTATCTTGTTTTCATAAGAAAAATAATAACATGTTCATGAAAATAATCAAAGATCAAAAGAATTAAAAAGAAGGGTTAGAAAGGTATACCACTATGTAGCTTGGAAAAAGGATGAACAAACACGTATTCTAACACTTGTTTTTAAGATCAAAATCAATCAAACACCCCCCTATGATGGTGTATAGGTGGAGGCACAAAGGAGGCAAAAAGGAGAGGAGAAAACTCTTTTTAGGGTTTTTAGTTTATTTCTTGAAAAATGAAAATGAAAACATGTTTTTACTTTTACCCCCCTTAACTTGTAAAGTCCATGGGCTAAGCCCATTACATGCATGTGTGCCGTGGGTATGGGGGCCCCACATGGGGTACCCGTACCTTTCTCGTGTCCCGATGTTTCGTGCTCGTTCGTGGTTAAACGTGCTCGTGTTTAACGTGTTTCTGTTTCTTTTAACGTGTCGTTTATCGTAAACTTAACGCTCGTAAATATATTATAAGTATTTACGTAATTATTTTAGTTAGTATTTTAAATGGTGTTCATGATTTAATTATGTTCACGTGATATATCATTAACTGTTTATCGTGGGTTCGTACGTAATCGATACTTGTCATGTCATACACGTATGCACTTGCTTGATTATTAGCACATGAATGTGATCAATACTACATGAGGTAAGTTTTAATCTAGAACGTACGATCTTAAGGGCACTATTCATGGTAAAAGCATGCGGGTTTTACATAACCGATATTCGAAACTGGAGAGCGAGATGCAAGTTATCCATGGAGTAAGTACTCAAATAGTCCTATTCGAAACATTCACATAACTTTACCACAGAAACTTGATAGACACGCATTGGCTGCAAATAATATACAAATAGGCCTACTGAAGGTTCTGTATTTGGAAATAAATTAGCAAGACTCAAAGTGCATTGTTCAATAATAAGACATGATAGACTGTTATAAAAAAATAAAAGTACCTTTTCACCATATTTTCGTCTATTAAATTTAACATTGAACTAAATGATTAAGGGTTCATTCTGTTTTGTGAATTCACGTAGTTAAATGATCAAGGGTTCGTTCGTTATCCAACCTTGAGCCAACCATTTTTCCAACTACATACTGTAGAAATCATTAATCAAAAGTAGAGAAATACTCGCCTCAATATTCTGGTAGGATCCCTGGTAATAATGGGATCGCTGATCTAATGAATACATCAGATATAGTATGTTGATATAACATGGGATTAGTTTTCCTACATATAATTGCTAAAACTTGTAAGCAAACACCAAATTGATTTAATCTATTATCAATTTATCATGTTCCGATAACCACTTACCCTTTATCCAAACAATACTTTAATAGTCAGTTCTTTAAGTTCTCGAATATCTGGACTATAATTAAATATCATCAAACATAAATTTCTTCAAAAATAAAGTAGATAAATTACCTTAAGTTTAAGTAGAACGTTACAGTTCCTTAAGTTTAATCAGCAACCTTGATTTAAATCAATAAAGCAATCAGCAAACCCTTAAATCAATAAATCGATCCCATTAAATCAAACTTAATCGTGATGGTATTGATTTATTGATTTTATCGGTATGATGGTATTGATTAGTGTGGCGAGGGATTAGTGATTAGGGTTTTGGAAAACGAATTGGGAAGATTTGGTTGAATATGAATATAAGCCAGGTATCGGGACACGACCCGATTCATGATTACGGCCCGAATGATGCTGACGTGGATTAAAAGTTGCTTATGTGGCATATCCCTCCTATTATATATAAAGTAAAGATATATATATATATATATATATATATATATATATATATATATATATATATATATATATATATATATATATATATATTATATATATATATATATATATATATATATATATTATATATATATATATATATATATATATATATATATATATATATATATATATATATATATATATATATATATATATATATATATATATATATATATATATATATATATATATATATATATATATATATATATATATATATATATATATATATATATATATATATATATATATATATATATATATATATATATATATATATATATATATATATATATATATATATATATATATATATATATATATATATATATATATATATATATATATATATATATATATATATATATATATATATATATATGAAAGTCCCAAATTACAACTATTGTTGAAACTAAGTCACGAAAAACAATAACACACAATAGATATACTTTTCAAACGAGTAATGCTTTATTAACTATTATCAACAAAGTATTACAAAGTGTTATGAATACATCTGTTGAATAACAACAAGAAATGAACCCTAGAACAAGTAAACTTGATTCGAGACTCAAGTTTACAAGAGAACCAATGAGTCGCTGATGGACAGCTGAGGGCTCAGTGGTTCCAGTGGGAGAAAGAACTTAGATAAAGATTCCAAGCACAAGGGTTGAATCTTAACTTCTTTCTCATCCCTATTTATAGTGATACGAGGTTGTATCCTTAGTGGGAGTAGTTGATACGTGTTATCTTCTGAGTGGAAGAGTACAACGTATTAAATGCATGTCCAAATCGAGACATCCCTTTAACTACTTTAGGTGAACAGTTCTGCCAACTGATCACCTTTGTCCCACTAGGTCGTACTAGGCATTGACTTGAATCTCTTGTTTTGTCCCGCTCAAAACACTTGTAAGATTCTCCCGCCTAAACTATAAAGGGTTGGATAAGCTTTGCTTAATCCAAGTCTCTAGGGTTCTTAAGTGATCTCTGAGTGTTGTCAACTCAGAGATCCTTGAACACCAGTGCATTCCTTTGACATCCCAGCTATCCATAATCGCTGGTGAGTCTGACTTCAGATTGTCTTCGACTTCTCTGACGTTGTCTTTGACTTGAATGATCCTGGTGTGCCAGCTGAGGCTTTGCCTTCCACTAGTCTAGTCTCTGTCGCTGGTCTTCTCAGCGACCTTTCAACACTTAGTCTAATTTAAACAAATCTAGACAAGGCCATAGTTAAAACTTTCATTGGCCCAACAATCTCCCCCTATTTGTTTATAAATTATACTAAGTCTAAAATTATTGTAAGTGAGTACACAGCTTCTTCTTACACATAATTTAACAAACATACCTCAATGTTTTATTAAACAGAATGAACCTAGTCTATTACAAGAACACCCTGGGGTGTAAACATAAACAAAAGTAAATAGGTTCTTCAGCGATCAAGGCCTTGATCACAGAGTCTCTGGGCTTCGACTTTGTCACTCCTAGAGTTGATGACAAGTTCAATTTCAAAATCGAACTCATCAGCTTCTTTGCAATTCCTTAGGATGCCCTGCTTGAGTCTGATTAGCTGAATGGTTGAAGCTAGAGGTAGCTCATTCAACCGCTGAAAAGAATAATCACAGTTGCCATTCATAAAGACCATACCTACCTCTGTTTCTGTGTATACTTGGCCTTTTATGGGTTTGGTGATTTCTTTGGGAAGGACCAAGTTCCTTTCCATCCCATCGACCACTACTTCTTCAGTGACCAGCCTTTCTATCAGAGGCCCCATTGGGGTTTTCCTTTTCCTTTGCACATGAGGAGGTGGTTGAAAAGAAAGCTGAGGAGGCAGGGGTGCCTTCAGCTTCTTTGCTGTGTCTCTTACCCAATTAAGTTTTGCTTGAATGTTTTTCATCATTTGGGCAGCACCAGGCCCAGTCTTCTTTTGGGCAAGAGCCAGCAACTCCAACCACTCAGAGAGTCTCAGATCTCTGAGTTTAAAGTCACTGGAGACTTTGTAGTTCTGTATATCATTTTCCCTATAAATAGTCATTACCACCCTTTTGTCTTTGTCAGTGAAACATGTATACTTGGTGATACGACCGGGTTCAGCTCTCTGGTTGACAAGTCTTTGATATTCCTTTAAGAGGTTGTTCCTCTTGTCCTCCAGTTCCTTGAGCTTGACAAGCTGAGCTTTCTTAGCAGTGGGAGAGAGCTTGTCCAGGGCTTCTTTGCTTCTCAGTTCAGCAGCCCTGATGTTTGCCAATCTTTAATGTTCAATGATTTGGGCTTTTGCTTGCTCTGGGGTGAGTGATGGTTCATCAGCGCTCTTGAATTTGTTGAGTTCAGAGTTTTTGGAGGGTTTAGCTGTGGATCCACCTTCAGCTTGAAGGGAGTGTAAGGTTATCTCAGGTTGCTCAACAGCAATTCCTTTTCCCTTATCTTTCGCAAATTCAACAGCGGATTTGAAAGATCTCAGTGGTTTGGGTGTTGGAATTTCAGCTGTGGATCCATCTTCTTCAGAGGAGGAGGTAGAATTCTCCCCCTCAGGCATAGCCCCAGCAGGTGCTGTGCCTGAACCTGCCTTATTGAATCAAATGAACTCGTTGTGAACAAATATGCAAATTTCTTTAAGTTCACCTTGGAGAAGTTCCTGAAGAAGACGCCTTGAGGGTTCAGCACCCTGAGCTATAGCTGCAACATTTGCCTGCACCGCTGAGGTGAGAACAGAGGGTATATACTGCTGAAGACTGTGGTTGAGTAGAGTAGGTAGTTGTGCCTTCAGAGCATCATTCAACAGTTGCAGAAGCATAGCTGTCATAGAAGATTCCACTGATGAAGTTAGTGAAGTCTCTAGATTGGTGGTGAGCTCCTCAGCAGCATGAGTGAGGGTTTGGATTTCAGATAGGAGATCATCATTTGTGACTTTGGGCTTTGTGGTGCTGATATCCCCTCTCTTTTGCCATAAAGCCTTAGCAGCCAATTCCTGTACATTTTTCATTCTGGGAACTTATGCTGACTTGCGGGATTGTAAATACTCCAAGTGTTGCTTAGCCCCTAATTCCAAAACGTTTGGCAAGGTGGGGAATGGAATAGGTGCAGGTGAGCAAGGTCTCTGTTCCCATAGCTTTCTGGCAGCCAATTCCTGAACATTTGGAAGTGATGGAACAGAGGCAGTCTTCAGCTCAATGGAAGACAGATTGTAATCATCAGTGCTCATCTCCTCAAAGTCAGAGGTGAAGGTGCCTTCCTCTACAACAAAAACTTCATCATCAGGCAATGATTCAATGTCTGAGAGGGCATCAATATCAATTGTGGCAACTTCAGCGGTTTCGTCATCAGTAATCGAGTAATCATCATTGTTAAGTTGTTCCTGATGAAGATTGTGAGCCTGTGATAAGAGTTATTAGTTGACCAGTTGTGAAATAATAATGCAGTTATAGATCGCTAGTCGCTGCCCCTAGGAAAGCTGGGTGTGATTATCCAGCCCCCCCTAAGGATTTCTCCTTGGGACTCTTTTAATGTGAGATAGATATGTTGAAGGATCGCCATTCGCTGCCCCTAGGAAAGCTGGGTGTGATTATCCAGCCCCCCCTAAGGATTTCTCCTTGGGACTCTTTTAATGTGAAATAGATATGTTGAAGGATCGCCATTCGCTGCCCCTAGGATAGCTGGGTGTGATTATCCAGCTCCCCCGTAAGGATTACTCCTTGGGACTCTTTTTATATGTGAAAGTTATGAGGTGAATGGTCGCCGTTCGCTGCCCCTAGGATAGCTGGGTTTGATTATCCAGCTCCCCCTGAAGGATTTCTCCTTGGGACTCTTTTATTGTGAAACATGATATGGGAATGGTCGCCTTTCTCTGCCCCTGGGATAGCTGGGTGTGATTATCCAGCTCCCCTTGAGGGATTACTCCCTGGGACTCTTTTGATTGTGAATTAATATGAGGGTGATGGTCGCCTTTTATCGCTGCCCCTAGAAAGACTGAGGGTGATGATTCAGTCTTTCCAAAAGAATAAATTCTTTGGGACTCTTTTAATAATGAGGGGGACCCAGAGTCAGTGAGAAGTGCAGAGACTCTGGGTCGGGACTTATATGTGCTCAGGTTGTTGTTTGCCAAGAGCACAGTCCAGAGGGTGAAGGATCATCGGGGTGCGTTAAGAGCACAAGTGAATCATTTCCTAGTGAAGACAGAGTGTACAGAGAGTCCTAAAAGATCTAGGTGCTGACACAGACACGCTAAGAGTTGAGGCAAACTCTAAATTACATCACTCTCTCCTAAAGACAATGAGAGTGAATGTATGTGGACCTCTGAGAAGGAAAAATAAAGGACAGACTAATACCTGAGTGATATCAGCGTGGAGAGGGATCTTAGTCGTCTTCGCTGACTTGGAGACACTAGACACTGGTTGTTTGTCAGCAATGGGCTCTTCTACCACATCCACCAGAGAAGGGGATGGGTTCTTCTTTGTCTTTATCTTCTTTGAAGGATTAACAGAAGGGGTTTCAGAGGAAAGGGGGATGTCTTTCCTCTTCTTCTTCTTTTCCTTAAGCACCTTGGGCTGAGAAGTAGATTGCACAGAGGTCTTGGACAGAGACTTATCAACCGTGCTTTCAGCATTCACCTCAAGTTGAGGGATCAAGGGCTCATCATCCTCAGCTAGTAGCCCAGCAACTCTCATCATATGCCTGGTAAGGGGCACTTCATTATCTATGGGAGTCTTCAGAGAAGCTGCGGTGATGTGATGAGAGAGAAAGGAGTGTAAAGCATCATTGGTGTAGGATTCACCAAGAATATCTTCTAAGACAAGAGAGAGATATCTGGTGTAGCAGATGGTGGCCCCACGATTCTTCTTTCCTTTGTTTTCCAACTTAGCGATGAGATCGATGTACAGTATGTGAGCGATTCCAATATCCAAACCCCAGATTAAGCTGTATGCAATGGCTAGCTGGGAGCCATTGAGTTGGTCATGTGATCCAGTGTTTCCTCCTAGACACTTTACGATGTACAGCATCAGCGTTCTCCATGTGGGAGAGAAGTAATTCACCTTGATGAGAGATTTGCTTTGGAAGCCAGCAGCGGTGAAAGGTTGTTCATGATCATCATGAGGTTGAAGGGTGGCCAGAGCTTTTCTCACAGTGGCACTGGTGGGTAAAGCTGACATGTTACTGTTGTAAGGGAGTCCAATGGCTTTAGCAAAGGTTGTGAAATCATAGGTGAGAGGTTGAGGATGGGTGGAAAGGTTGAAGGTGATGTGTGAAGAGGTTGGGTCAACTTCAGTGCTGTACCAGAACTCGCGAAGGTATTGGTAGTAGCAGGTGGAGGGTTCCTTGGTGATAGCTTCGTTGATGGTGGAGTTCTTGAGGAAGTTGAAAAGTGGATGGTAGAGGGGATTGTTGTGTTCAAGAAGGGCTACACAGTTATTTAGTGCAATCTTTCCATCAGAGACCTCGAAATCAACGTTTGTGGCGGCTTGTACAACGAAGGTTTGGTTTGGTGAAGTAGACGCCATTGTTGAGAGATTGAAGGTGGTGAGAGGATTGAAGAAGATGAAAGGGAATGTGTGTGTTAGGAAATTTTTAAAATGACAAAAAGATTTTGGGTCAAGGGTTTTGAAAGGTTGATCCGTTTTCCAAATTTGAGCATTAAATGCAAAAGTTAAGCTTTTCAGAAAACGTGGGTCCCCTTGACCTTTCATGGGATACTTGTCCCCTTGGAAAGCGGGAAAGTTGGTAGCATTAAGAGACAATCATTTGAATTTAATATCAGAATATACACATTCCCATTGAAATGTAACTACCTCGTTACATTCAATTCCCTTAAATGCCCAAAGACAGCGGTCATCATCAGATTTATTTGCCAATATTGAGCATTCCCAGCTTAGCGACCAACCTAGTAAAACTTGGCTCAGCCAGCGGCTTGGTGAAAATGTCAGCGAGCTGGTACTCAGTGGGTATGAAATGTAGCTCAATATCACCTTTTAGAGTATGGTCTCTGATAAAGTGATACCTGATGTCAATATGCTTGGTTCTGGAATGAAGTACTGGATTATTGGAGATGGCTATGGCACTGGTGTTGTCACAGAATATAGGAACCTGCTCATAGTTAATTCCATAGTCAGCCAGCTGACTTTTCATCCAGAGAACTTGTGCACAGCAACCAGCGGCCGCAACATATTCAGCCTCAGCTGATGACATGGCCACAGAGTTTTGCTTCTTAGCACTCCAGCATACCAACTTTCCTCCAAGGATTTGACAGCTACCAGAGGTGCTCTTTCTGTCAAGGCAGCACCCTGTGTAATCTGAGTCGGAGTAGGCTTTAAGGTCGAAGCCTGAACCATTTGGGTACCAGAGACCCAATGAGGGAGATCCTTTTAAGTACCTGAAAATTCTTTTGACAGCTACAAGGTGGGATTCTTTGGGGTTAGCTTGGTACCTAGCACAGAGACAAGTGGAGAATTGTATGTCTGGTCTGCTTGCTGTGAGGTACATCAGTGACTCAATCATGCCTCTATATAAGGTCTCATTAACAGAGACCCCTGAGTCATCAGCTCCCAAGTTGTTGGGAGGAAGCATGGGGCATTTCACTGATGCACAATCAGACAGATCATACTTCTTGAGCAAATCTCTAACATATTTTTCTTGACAAATAGAAATTCCTTTGGAATTTTGTTTGATTTGAAAACCCAAGAAAAAGGTTAGTTCCCCCATCATGCTCATTTCATACTTTTTGGTCATTAGTTTGGCAAATTGTTTGCTCAAGATAACATTGGTTGAACCAAAAATTATGTCATCCACATAAATCTGTACTAAAATGACGTCACCCTTGGACCTATAGGTAAACAAGGTTTGGTCAATGGTACCTCTGACAAATTTATTTTCAATAAGGAATTTTGAGAGAGTTTCATACCAGGCTCTGGGCGCTTGTTTCAGCCCATAGAGTGCTTTGTGAAGTCTGCAGACATGATTGGGTTAGTCACTATTTTCAAACCCTGGGGGTTGACTGACATATACTTCCTCTGCAAGTTTCCCGCTAAGAAAGGCACTCTTCACATCCATCTGATAAACCATGAAACCCATATAAGCTGCAAAGGCTAGGAAGATTCTGATGGCTTCCAATCTGGCCACTGGTGCGAAGGTTTCATCATAATCAATTCCTTCAGATTGATTATAGCCCAGCACCACGAGCCTAGCCTTGTTTTTTACAATCATACCAGCTTCATCCCTTTTATTTTTGTAGACCCATTTTGTTCCAACCACTTGCTTATCAGCTGGAGCTTTAACCAGAGTTCACACCTTGTTTCTCTTGATCTGATTGAGTTCATCTTGCATGGCAACAACCCAGCCTTCATCAAGCAGAGCAGCAGCCACGTTCTTAGGTTCATCCTCAGAGAGAAAATTTGCAAAAAGGCATTCATTTGCAGAGGCGGTTTCCAGAGTTCTTAATTTTCCTCTGGTGGTGACTCCCTTAGAGGGTTCTCCAAGAATATTAACTAGAAGAATATCTTGGTTCCTACTCCATTTGGATTGTGGAGCAGGAGTCTCTGTGGGATCAGGAGTCACTTCAAGTTCAGGGAGTGATGGAGGTTCATCACATGTAATCTCTTCGTCCATGATCTCTTCATCTGATTGAGTATTTATAGTGACTGGATCAGCATTTTCTTCAGGGATTTGAGTAAGAGATTCAACACCAACTGTCTCTGGAATGATGTCAGAGATGGAGTGAGGATCAAAAGCTTGAACATATGGAAGATCCTTGTGACGACTTTGAGATGATTCCTTGGGATTTGAGAAATCATCTTTGGGATAAGATTTAACTTCATTGAAGTTAATGTCACAATCCTCTGAGTTGGTGTGTGTGATGACAGCGTCAGCTTCATTAAAGGTGACATGAATGGAGTCTTCTAATTCTTGCCTGCGAATATTGAATACTCTGAAAGATCTGGAGGTAGGAGAGTATCCAAGGAAGAATCCATCATCTGATTTTTCATCAAATTTACCCAGGTGATCTTTGTAATTGTGAATGAAAACAGGGCAACCAAAGACATGGAAGTAGCTTACATCAGGGGCTCTCTTCCTATACACTTCATAAGCGGTCTTACCATGTCTCTTCATAATAATGGATCTGTTTTGTGTGTAGCATGCTGTGTACACAGCTTCACCCCAGAATTGTTTAGGAAGTTTTGATTCGCTGAGCATCGTTCTGGCAGCTTCAATGAGAGTTCTGTTTCTTCTTTCAGCGACAACGTTTTGTTCAGGGGTTCCTGGGTTTGAGAAGTTCTGTGATATACCCTTTTCATCACAAAAGGCTTCCATGGCATGGTTTTTGAATTCTATGCCATTGTCACTTATGATAGCCTTTACCCTGCAATCATTGAAGTTTTCTATTTCTCTGATGAAGGACATGATTCTTTCAGTAGCATCACTCTTTCTCTTAAGAAAGAATACCCATGTGAATCTGGAGAATTCATCTACAATGACCAAGGTATATTTGTTGTGATTGAGGGATTGAGGTTTAGCTGGTCCAAAAAAGTCCATGTGAAGAAGATGAAGGCACTTGTTAATGGAGAATGATTGTTTTGTTTTGAACGAAGCCCTGTGATGCTTCCCTTTCTCGCAGGCTGAGCAGGGTCTGTCCTTGCTGAAGGTCAGAGAGGGAAGTCTACCTACCAAGTCATTCTTTGCCAGTTTGTTGATGTTTTTGAAGTTGAGATGGGTGAGTCTCTTATGCCAGAGCCAATTTTCGCTATCAGATGCTTTGGCAAAGAGACAGGTGTTCTCTCCTTCAGGGGATGACGTCATGTAAATGACATAAACATCCCTTCTTCTGGGTGCAATTAGAACGACATCATCGTTCTGATTGAAGATAGTTCCTTGGGTCTTAGAGAACAGAACCTTGAACCCAGCATCGCAGAGTTGACTGATGTTGATTAGGTTGTGCTTTAAACCATTTACATAAGCGACCCTTGTGAAGGTTATTCCATTGCAATCCACTAAGCCATATTATTTAGTGGCCCCTAAAGAGTCATCCCCAAAGATTACTTTTGGACCAGGCTCCTTCTTATATCTATGCAGATATTGTTTAATTCCTGTCATGTGTCTGGAGCACCCGCTATCCAAGTACCAAACAGATTTCTTTAGGTATGCCTGCATAGATATAACAAACCAGATTAGTTTCTATGATGAACCCACTTTCCAGTGGGTCCATGCTGTCGCTGACTGGCGACATTGGGTCTTCTGGGCCTTTCTCCCCCTCTTTGGTTGCAATCCCTGGTTTCATGACGCATGCTGCCACAGATGTCACAACCAGGGTAATGTTCACACTCATCAGAGTGGTGGTCATAAAAGCCACAATACTTGCAGGGAGGATTAGGCCTGTAACCCTGAGAATTTTCTCTGGATTTTGGTTGCTCAGGTCTTCTAGAGGGCCTGTGAGGGGTTTTAGATCTAAGATGTGTTCGAGTTCTTTGAACAGCGATGATCTCCTCATGCTCTCTAGAAGAGTGTTCAGTGGACTCACATGTGATACACTTGGGTTTCTTAGAACAATCCTCTGAGGAATGATTTTTGAAACCACAGTGTTTGCAAGGCCTGAATAGCATTCTCCCCTTTGAGTTGCTGGAGCTTTCACCAAGAGAGTTAACAGAAGGATTGTTATCCTTGGGGTTGATTTTTTCTTTCAACCCTTTTACCTCTTCCATCAGGGTGAGGAGAAGTTTCTTGGTGGGTGATAACTCTTCGGGGGAAGAAGTGGTTATGTCAGTGTTCTTGGCCACATAAACCTTCTTGTGTGCTTTATCAGCAACTTTGGAAGTGAGGTTCCCAGAGGTTTTGAGAACTGGTTTTGGGCCAAGCAAGGAATCTGATGGGTTAGCACCAGCAAGTTTGGGAGTAGCTGATGCGTCAGATTCTTTGTCAGAGTCCTTCTCAACCACAGAGGTGGAGAGAGGAGAAGAGACTTCTGATGGGACAAATTTAACACTGGGCACTGGAATGTGATTTTTGAACCTACCCTTACCCCCTATTGCCTGAACCACATTCCCTGGAATGGTTTTAGCAACTATTTCTTCCACAGTGGACTGGCCAAGGTTCCATTTTTCAATGGTTTTTCTCAAATCAGAGTTTTCATCAGCTAAAGATTCATTTTCAATGGACAACATGCTGACCTCATTTTGAAGTTGATTAGCGATGTTCACAAAAGGTTTGAGATTAGCTAATTCAGATTGACAAAGACTCAACTCGTTTTTGAGATTTTGAAACTTATTTAACAGATTTTTTCTTTGTTCTTCTACATAATGGAGGTCAACTAAAGTGTAGTCACTGACATGGTCTCTGTCAGGACCCTCAGGCATGGAGAGTAATCTTTGTACCTTTTTCATAGTGATGTCAACCCATTGACCTGATCTTGCTTCACTTTTACCAACTGCTGGTTCTTCATCAGCAACAACCATGAAGGCTCTGACGGTAGTGGTTCCTTCATCCTCAGAGGTGAGGGGTTCATCATCCCAGTCAAAAGAAGCAGGTATTAGACCTTTTTCAGTCTTTTTGTTATCCTTCTTCTTGGCTGCATCATCAGCTTTCTGATTGAGTTTAATCAGCTCAGCTTTCAAGGCCTTGTATTTTACCTTGTAGTCCTTTTTACCCTCAGAGTCACTGAGAGAGGATTGCTTAAAAGGTGAGGAAGAAAACTTCTTTTTGATGTGGGTTTTGTTGGATGATGGAAAGCTGGGAGAAGATGTCTTGTTTGACCAGCAGTCCTTTTGGAAATGACCAGTCTTTCCACAAGTGTAACATGACACTTTGGATTTGTCAATCTTGGCAGCACCAACTCTACCAGATCTTTTGTAGTATCTCTTCTGGTCAGCTAAAAGGGCTATGTCATGGAATTCAGCATGTAATTCATCAAGGAATTCTTCACTGCTTCTTGTGTCTTCTTCCACGTCAGAGTCACTGTCCTGAAAAGAGTGGTTAGCAACAAGAGCTTTTGACCCAGATATAGGAGAGGTAAACCTATCAGTCTCTGATTTGTAAATAGAGTCAATCAGTCCTTCTTCATAATTGTATCTACCAAACAGTTGAGCAAGAGTATCATTTTTTATGGCATTATTTGCTCTCAGGGTTTGGTTAAGACTAAGCCATTTCCTAGGCAAGCTGTTTACAAACGTGGCATTAACCTCAGCCTTGGGTAGTACAACACCATTGTTACCTAAATCATTCAGCAAGATCTTGAGTCTAGTGTAAGTTTGAGAAACAGTTTCAGTTTCCAAGGCTTTGAAAGCGTTAAATTTAAGTCTTAATGCTTGGATTTTGGTCTCTTTAGTCTCTTCTGGTCCTTCATACACTAGAACCAACTCAGTCCACATTTCTTGTGCGGTGTTGCACTTGATGATGGACTTCATAATGTTCTTGGGTAGGCAAGAGACTATTATACTTTTAAGTCTCTTGTCCTGGTTAGCCAGACGTCTATCAGTGGGAGACCATTGCTTAACAGGTTTCTTAATGGGTCTCTCTGGTGTAGAGGAAATGGCCAGTGGTACATAAGGACCATTTTCTAAGATTTCAAACAAGAAGGGTTCTAGACCATCTAAGTATATAAGAAATTCACTTTTCCAACTTGAGAAATCTTCTTCATCAAACGTTGGAACATTAGACACATGTGACCCTCCACGATTATCAAGAAGTTGTGGAAGATCATCCTTATTTACACCAGTGCTTACAACAGGTGTAGGCATGGTAGTAGATGTGGTGGCTGGTGCGTTTGTTGAAGTATTTGATTGGTTAGATTGACCAAAGGGTGGTGGGATGGGTGGCATAGTTTCAGTCATATTTAGATCTTGATTTTATAAACTAGAACGGTTTTTAGAAAAGTTTTATAAATCAAACCGCTCTGATACCAATTGAAAGTCCCAAATTACAACTATTGTTGAAACTAAGTCACGAAAAACAATAACACACAATAGATATAATTTTCAAACGAGTAATGCTTTATTAACTATCATCAACAAAGTATTACAAAGTGTTATGAATACACCTGTTGAATAACAACAAGAAATGAACCCTAGAACAAGTAAACTTGATTCGAGACTCAAGTTTACAAAAGAACCAATGAGTCGCTGATGGACAGCTGAGGGCTCAGTGGTTCCAGTGGGAGAAAGAACTTAGATTAAGATCCAAGCACAAGGGTTGAATCTTAACTTCTTTCTCATCCCTATTTATAGTGATACGAGGTTGTATCCTTAGCGGGAGTAGTTGATACGTGTCATCTTCTGAGTGGAAGAGTACAACGTATTAAATGCATGTCCAAATCGAGACATGCCTTTAACTACTTTAGGTGAACAGTTCTGCCAACTGTTCACCTTTGTCCCACTAGGTCGTACTAGGCATTGACTTGAATCTCTTGTTTTGTCCCGCTCAAAACACTTGTAAGATTCTCCCGCCTAAACTATAAAGGGTTGGATAAGCTTTGCTTAATCCAAGTGTCTAGGATTCTTAAGTGATCTCTGAGTGTTGTCAACTCAGAGATCCTTGAACACCAGTGCATTCCTTTGACATCCCAGTTATCCATAATCGCTGGTGAGTCTGACTTCAGATTGTCTTCGACTTCTCTGACGTTGTCTTTGACTTGAATGATCCTGGTGTGCCAGCTGAGGCTTTGCCTTCCACTAGTCTAGTCTCTGTCGCTGGTCTTCTCAGCGACCTTTCAACACTTAGTCTAATTTAAACAAATCTTGACAG
Organism: Glebionis coronaria; assembly: GCA_025667525.1. NCBI lineage: Eukaryota > Viridiplantae > Streptophyta > Magnoliopsida > Asterales > Asteraceae > Glebionis > Glebionis coronaria. The sequence goes on along the minus strand of CM046879.1, from coordinate 187,042,756 downwards.
GGCCATAGTTAAGACTTTCATTGGCCCAATAATATATATATATATATATATATATATATATATATATATATATATATATATATATATATATATATATACTAGCGTCGTAACCCGCCCAACGGGCGGGGTCGTTTCGTAAATCTTTTCAAAAAGTGTATTTGTATGTTAATTATATTTGTTGGCAAAAGAAAACTAAAAGGAAACTAATATTTAGTATTTGTAAGCATTTGTCCACCTAACGTAAGTGGTTTGACCTATGTGAATCTTTTGGTTATGTTAATCATCGGCGTACATAAATGAACGGGTAGATTTGATTTGTAACTATTTTTAAAAAATAACGTTTTCATAATAATTAGGTACAATGTTTAAAGTCATCTTTTTCACTTTTAATAGCTTGCGTGCATTGTAAAAATTAATACAAAAGCAAACCGGACACCAGCCTACTGCCACGAGGCACTTTTTTGTCACATCAAAGCATGAAGTATCCATCAAATAACCACATCTATGGAGTTTTTGACTAACATATTGTCTTTACAAAAAGTAATGAGCGTTAGAATTTAAATACGACTGAGAGGGGTAAGTAAACTTAATTTCTTTAGCTACTATTATCTATGATTTTCTCATTACATGTGTGTAGAGGTGGAAAAATAGACGTGCGGAATGGCTAAACTGACAACAAGCTAAACGGGCGGCGGGGCAAATAGGCGTGGACTAAATTGGCACGGACGAAATGGGCGGGCGGGCTAAACGGGCAAGCTAAACGGACGCAAGCTAAAACGAGAAAAAAAAAATATAAAAACGTAGAATTAAAAACTAAAAATACTTGTTTGAAAGCAGGTGGTAAAAAAACATGAACAATATTACTATGTCATTAAATATACGATCTTATACTTCGTAACTATAAAGGTAACATACTATGCACAAGTTAAATATATATTTGCAAGTTATTATAGCACATGGGTATTCTTAAAAAGGTTGAAATCAAGGGTGCTCTTACCTATTGGGAAACTGCGTGGGTGATGATGATAACTGAAAGCAGAAACAGGTTAGTGCTTGAAATATTTAACAAACATCAATCAAAATATGAACCAAATACACCAAACATGTGTAAATTCCAGGGCAATTACTTGAATCTTTTCCAGTTTTTTATATAAAATACATCATCTATACTGAGACATTCAGCGAAAAACTAAATTGGATCGCTTTATTCTATGGTTTCTCTCCTACTGATATTGCAGCTGCCATATCGACTAACAAAAACAGTCCATTGAAGTAATCAAGCATTTTTACCAATAAGACCAACCTTAGCGCCACCCTTTAGAAGTGGCTTTTCATTTTATAGTTATTGGTTTATTGATAATGTTGGATACACAAATGATCATTTGGAAAATTTTGCTCATCTTTATATATTAAGTAGAGTGTATATAAGTGCACTAAATGTGACAATCCGTCAATTTATGGTTGATATTTTATTCTCAAATATTATTTAAAAATATTATTTTAATGTTATATTATGAACTCACTTATTTTTGGGAAGTAATTTGGATTTACGTCTTGAAGTAGCATCGACTACGTCTAAACCGGAGGATTCTACGTTACGTGCTTACGTTTACATACACCGTCCTTGGTGACAGTTCGACATTTCAGAAACTAAATTTATCTGTAAATATTATTTTGGGATTTTAATTTTGAGTTGGTTCATAAACTCACAAATTTACGATAAGAGATTAGGACTTACGTGAATAATTTAACGTCCTTTACGACTAAACCGGAAACCTTAGGATTACGTATTTACGTTTTCGAACTCCGTTTTTGATGAGACAATTTTTATTAGATTCGTTTTGTGCCGTTGATTCATAATAAAAACGTTTTTCGTAAAACGACCAGAGGGCACGCAAATCGAGGAAACTAGAATCGAGGAATACCCGTAAATTAGCGGGATGAGACAAAACAAGTTTATCCCACCCCACTAAAAGGTATGGCTCAAAAGAGGACACCACATCTCTTGATGTGGCACCCTTATAACTATTAAGCTTACACATGTAAGCCTAAGCTTAACATGTAAGCTACACCTTTCTCAAAACCACTAACTAGCTAAACACATACCACTAGCTTCATTTCCTCCATTCAAATCTCACACAACTCTCCTCCCTCTCTCTCTAAATTTCGTCCAAGAACCACCATCAAACACCCTATTTTGATCAATTTAACCAAAATATCATGTGTTATTCACACATATGTTGAAGAACCTTTGAAGATATGAAGATTGGAGGTGATCTTAACCTATGAAAAGGAGTTTTCATGAGGTTAAAGGGCTGAATTCGTGGAGGTGTTCATCTATCCAAAGGACCCAAGAAGTTTCCTTGCTAAAGTTTAAGGTTTGATAACAAGAACCAAGTCTTGTTCATCAAAAACCTTATCTTTTCATCACTAATGGTGGTATAAAGATTGTTCTTCCTATCCTCTTGTTATTTTGATTATGTAATCTTGTATTTTCTTTATTTATGTATATGTATATGATGATGAATGATGATAAAAATATTATGTGGGGATTTGGTGTTGATAAACATGGGTAAAAAGATGGAAAACCACATGTAAAATGGTTAAAATCTTGCTTAATGTGATGGCTGTATAAAGACAGTAAGTAACCAAATGTTAAACTAATAAAATGGTAAAGTGGAATCAATATACAGTAATTATTAGGTGTTATACACATGTGAGAGTTGGGAATACAATGGAATCATCAAAATGAGTGAGATATGATCAAAACAAAATTAGTATACCAATCTGAATAGTCTGTTTTTTAGGGACTGTTAAGGATACTTAGACATGGATTGAGCAGTAGCTATAACTAACTTATTTGTACCACATAATATGGAGTTTATGTTATCCAAAAATAAGCTTCTATCTCCTTATAGAACTAAAGATATGATAAAAATGGTGAAAGTGAAACTAAAAATCAGATTTTGTGAAATTAAAGTTTAATAGTATTATATAAGCACTCAAATAAATATAGTATAAAATGTGAATTAAAACCCACTAACTTATATATTTCATTTATATAAATATGCATAAGGATAAATAAATGGACATTATATAAAAATGGTATTTTGGTAAGTTTTATAAGTTATAAAAACAATAAACATGATTTTTACGTCTTTTCGGCTAGTACCGTAAAATTAACGTTTTTCGTCAATTAAAACTTAGATGATCGGACCCGTCTAATGTAAACTTTTTAAAAGTCATATACTGATATATAAGTACTTAATACGAGTAAAACCGATAAAACCCTAACTATATAACATATGGACGTTAACGGGCTAAGTTAGCATTATTGGACTAATAATCCAACTAAATGGACTAAACACTTATAAATTTACTTACTGGGCTTAACCCACTTGGGCCCAACATGAAAAGTATAATACTGATAATAAAGGTGTAAAATGGACTAATATAAAGTATTGGGCTTGTAATAGGCTTATTGGGCCTAAAACATGTAAATAAGTAAAACTAGTATAACAAGTATAAAAATGTTACCAACACATAAACACTATAATGAATGAGTAAAAATGTACAATCCCACTTGATCATCATCATATGTATACATAAATGTTATTTTTATAAAGTCATTGGACAAGAGTCTAAGACAAGTATTATTTGTCTAGGTTTCCGTGATTGAAGCACGTACCGTACATCCGAATTGCCGATAACCCGCTTTCCCACATCAACGTGAGTTCATAGCCTCGCACTCTTTTAAATGTTTTTATGAAATATTTTATAAACCCGCGAGTGAGATAACATGTTAGTTTTACTAGAATAGGACACCATTTGTCCCGATTGTTTGTTTATTGATTTGGACCCGATTGATTGTATGACCTGATGAATGATTAAATGACCCGATAGATGAAATGAAATGGATTATTAAAGTTAGGTTATGTCACTAAAAGTCCCATTAGCATGAATTGTGAACTACCGGGATTTGGTAGACACTTGTGCATATAATAGTACTATTTGGGGACGATCACCCCAGTTCGCGCCTTGACAGTTGATCCCCGTCGTGCCACATTGATTGGTAAGCGAATTTATGTATGAGAAGATTTCCATAGCGTGATTATTGTGACGACACGCTAACTTAGATGGGCAAATTGAGTTTCGGGCTAGCTACCCGTTGTTGGAAATAGTAAGGTAACAATGTCATGCGGCTTATAATAATCCAATTAACGAAATACTGCTATACGCACTGAATTACAATGAATTGCCTGACTAGCAATACGGGGTCTTATTATTGATTTTATGTTCGTGTTTTGTTTTTTCATAACCATATTCATATAACGGTTTTTATTTAACTCTATACAACGTTATAAAACGTATTGTATGATGTTTTTACGACAATGGCTCGTATAATGATTTTTAAGGCAAAAGCCTATATTATGATTTTGATAAGAATTTCTATAAAATAACTTTGGCTATTTTATGGCCTATTACAAAGATTTGTACAAAATAATTTCGGTAATAATTTTATACCGATGTTATATTGATGGATTTTATTAAACTCTATGAATTCACTCGGCGTTATCGCTGACCTTTCTTTTAACATGTTTTATCTCAGGTACTTGAAGGTAATTCTCGGGAAGACAACAAGAATTCATGGCCCGCACATAAACAATAATTTCCATTCAAATTCTTTGTAAAACTTGTATGAAATACAATGACTTGGGACCAATGTAAATTTGATATTTATGAATGGAAATGCTTTATTAATAAACGACACGATTTTTAAGCGTTGTCTATGATGTGAGTAATGTGCTATCCCGTAACACCAACTAGTCTTCCGTTGTATTGAATTGTATAAATTTGGGAGTGTTATTTTGGTACCAGAGCTCTCGTTATAGAGAACGAAAGATTTTTAAAACCAAGGTTTTGAATAAAACATTTCAAATCTTTTAACTATAAACATTTTTTTAAAAATGTCTAAAAATCTTTTGACTATAACGGTGCCGAAGAATTCCCGAGTTACCGACAAGGCCAAACTGAGAAGTGTTATTTTAATATATATATAACTTGGATTATATATATATATATATATATGATGTAATTTTATTACATGATTGTTTGATGATTATTTTGGTATTTATACGAGGTATTTATACGAGGTATTTATACGACGTAGATTGTCACAAGGAACCCTAAATCCCCTAGTAAATTAATCGAAGCTATTCTCGTAGGAATTCTAGCTATCCTAGATCTAAACCAAGTTGTGGATATTTATGATCCCAACAAATGGTTGATATTCGTAGAAGTGTTGATAGTAGTTGATTGTAATCTTGAAGAAGAATTGGCGAGATTAAAACTGATATCGATGTCATGACGATCTTTTCTTATAGAGTGGAGTTTGACAAAACGTTACCGCCTAGAAAGATGTCATCTGATTCGTTGTCACCCAATTCTTAAATTTGAAATCGAAAGGGTGAATGTTGCACTTGAGGCTGTCATTGGAACCATTACCCAAAAGCCTCATGCCACTAGTACCTTTCCGAGAAGTCTAACTGAATGTGTGAGTCATTTAATACTAGTGACTCATTTGATAATTATTGCTGTAAGAGCTATAGGATTGGAAATTAAGTGTTGTTCATATTGAGATTTTATTGCCTTTACAAGGCCGAAGAATAAGGTTGTAAGTATTGGAGAATGAGGTAGAATATCACATTGGGTATAATTTGGTTGAAACTTGAATAAAGTAAAATTTAACCCGTATGGAATATGAGATTGTTAATAGAAGTCATTAAGTTTTGTGATTGAAATATAAGGTTTTAAATGATTGTTAGTTTGTGTTAAGGGTTGTTCCTAGGCCATTGTCCACTAACGAGGATGCCCAGTGTCCAAGAAATAAATTGAAGAAATATTCTTCTGAATTGGGACCAATGGATATTCCGGGAAAGGTGGGACACCTAATGACTCTTGTAGATTAGTATTCATTGTGGTATCTTTTAAAAATAATCCCTAACATAACTGTGACATCAGTTGGTAGGACGAGTTCTTGGAATTGTATGACATAGTGACACGTAATGTGTTACGGTACAATTTAGACTTGTTTATGATTAATGAAAAGACTACCTTTGATTGCTAAATTCTACATGTATCGATGTTATCTATCTTTTCTTGCTTCTTCCTGATGCTCGCATTAGTGATGCAACCATTGAACAAGTACTCATCTCAAATTGAGTTACGTTGTGGATTATTCTTTCTGAGGGCCATCGAGGTCATGCACCTCATGATTAATTGGCTAAGCTCATTTCTTATTATATTGTAGTTAGTTCTTGGTGAACAACTTTTCATCACTCTTCTGCAGATCACTCATTGTTTTTATAAGATAAAATAGTATCCCTTGAGAAAAATTGGGTTTTCATCACCATATGGATTATTTAAAGTGAAACTTATAAATAATTGTTATCGCAATGAAGTTGTTTATAAAACACCTTGGAAAACTTAATTGTTTTCATAACAAAGAAAATCTTTGTAAATTTATTCTTGATTCTTATTTAAGAATTAAGCATGAAAATGTTTTTATTATAAACATGATGATAAAATTTTGACAAACTGAGTATTGCATCGTTAGTCTTGAAGTTGTATATAGTTGCGCGCCTACATACAATTTGGAATGGACCATGCAAGGCTGATTAATAGTCACTGTAAAACTGATTAATAAACACTACATTTTCTTTGAGGATTGTGAAAGATCAAATTTTATGAGATCTGCAAGAAGTGAAAAATAGGGACATAGTGTTAGGGACACCTACATATGTGCCTGTACCATCTATTCTTCTGAGTCGAATTTACTCATCTATGGAAATTGTCTTATTTGACAAATTGATAATTCTTTCTTGTCCAATTCTCCCGTAGTGAGATTCTTAGGAAAAGTATCTGATTACCGAGTGTTGATACCCGACTGGATGTATTGACGTTCTTATCATTTCTTATGATTTGATTTCATTTGAATAACCTGGGTAACGATCCGAGGAGCTTTTGAATGCGTACTCAAATTATGAAAACATGGGATATATCCATATTCGTTAAATGTTTTCGTCTGTATCTGATTTGAAATTCTCTCGCATAGATTATGCGTTGACCTTACTCTTTTAATGGTAGTTGTGTCTCCATATATCCCTGAATTTGTGAAGGATTATGAGTTATTATTAGTCTTTTGAGAAGTTCACATCTTATCGACGGCAATGAAACTGGAAAGTTGATAGTGCCAGTAGAATGGATTGATTGATTATGACATGACGACATTGTCTTAATTGATGGGAACTCGAATTGAATTCCCCTAAATGATAAGATGTTGAATATCAAAAGTGATCTAAATAATTCTTGATGGATGACTAGAAATTATACCATGAATGGTTGTGAATTAGTCATATATTTTGTAATCTAGAAAGAACCTATTATGAAATTATTTAAAGATGTTTATGTTATCTAAAATTTTAGAAGGTATTTGTTGGTAAATTACCTAGACTTTTGCCATTAAGGCAAATTGAAATTGGTATTGATTATATTCCCGGTGCTACATCTGTGGCGTGTGCATTGTACGTCAGCACCATCTGAATTAAAAGGAATTACCATACAACTGAGAGAGTTGTCGGAGAAAGATTTTATTTTACCGAGCTCGTCATCATGAAGAGTATGGTGTTATCATTCCTTATATTTATAGATTACTATGAACTGAGTAAATTGACAATCGAAAACGATATCCATAACTCGAAATGGAAGATTTGTTTGATCATTTACAAGGTTCCAGCGTATGTTTTAAATATTTGATCCACGGCATGGTTATTATCAACTTCACGTCCGCGAATAAGATTATCTATTCCAATCACTACATCCAGTACTTGTAATAAACATTATGAGTTTCACGTGTTGTCGTTTGGATTGACTAATACACATGTAGCATCCATAAAATTTGGTGAATCTCGTGTGTAGGCTGTAATTTGATAAATTCATGCTCGTGATCATTAAGGACCATTTTTTTGTTTATAAGAATAAGAAGGAGTTAATAATTATTTATAAACTGCCCTAAATTGGCCGAACAACGAAAACCTGTACCTTGAATATATAACATGTGATTTAAGACTTAATCCTTTATATTATTTGACCGTGAGATTAATAAGATAATGGAATATATTGACTCTTCAAAAATTGGAACCATTAAGACTTTGAGTATTACTAAAAAGAAAGTGGAAATATGTTTTGACAAATGTTTTAACAAAGGATTTTTAAGGGATTATTCCCTTATACACAAATCATTTAACTAAACTCCTGTTTAGGGGTAAATGTTTGTGTATACCTTAAGAAAACCTAAGAAGGATTGAGAAAACCATTTAAACCATGACTTAAAAATTTGAAACGACAATTTTTGCTTCTCAACTAAGAAAATTTCTATCAAAGAATAAAAGAAGGTTTTTCGAACATTTACAAATCTTATTAAATATTTTCGATAAATCAACGAAAATCTTGTTAATTAAATTCAAATTTATTTTGAGCATTTTATATGACTGGTCGAACTAAGAAGTTTAAAATTTTTACGTTTACGTTTCACAAGAATTTAATAATTATTATCTAATTAATTGTAATAATTATCGACGCTTTAAACATCGGATTGAAAAAAAACTGATAAAGATAATAGTAAAAACGAAACTAAAACTTAGAAAATATGAAGAAAGAAATTATGAGTGAATTGCGGTCCTATAATTATTTCATCAGGAAAGTGAATATAGATACTGACACATTATGTAGAAAAGATAAAGAACCAATTAGGACATGTTCCTTAATAATGAAGGTGCAAAATAAATTGCCGAACGATATAAAAATAAACAATGTTTGTAAAAAGGATAATATAGATAATAAAAAGGGGTTCGCGGCTAATGTGAACCATCAGAATTGAGAAGCCGATGGCGTTTTTATGTATAGAAGGTCGTTTATGGTTGCCTAAATATGGATATTTTGAGATTTAGTCATGTTGGAATCTTATAAGTTTAATTATTCTATTCCTGTCATTTTAGATTTAATGTATCTTTATCTGAAGAAGTTGTACTAATGGCAAATTATGAAGGCAGAGATCGCCTCGTGCATTAGTAAACGTCTATCTATTGCAAAGGTCATCATCTGAATTTGATTCGATTTGGGTCATCGTCGACAGACTGACCAAATCTACTAATATCATTCCTGTTAATGATAGATTCTTGATGAAGAAATTAACTCTTTGTATTTAAAGGAGTTGTGTAAACATGGTGTGCCTGTATCGATCATCTCTATCAAGATCCTCGCTTCACATCGAATTTCTAGAGATTTGCTCAGAAATCATTGAGAACGAATCTTGATGAGAGTACTGTGTACCACCCCAATCGAAGGGACGAGGTAAAGTAACGATACAAAATACTAGAAGTCTTGTTTTATGTTTGAATGATTGACCTTTGGTAATGAACCGTATAATCTTTTTCCTTTGGAGAGATTATCATTGAAAACTATCGTATTAGGATCGAGATCGAATCTTGTGAGGATATATATTAGAGCATCTGTAAGCAGGAGTTGGGATGAAGACACCCGACATACACCCATTGTGAGTTGGACATGTCTTTTAGGTTTAAGGTTTCCTATGATGGCGAACCTAACCTTACAAAATACTCGACCCGCGAGACCTGAAATGATTGTTGAAATTAGGATCTGATTATTGACTGCCGGTAGTGGGCAGGAGGTTATGTGAATATGAAATGTAGATCTTGAAATGCTAGATGGGTAGCGAAGTTATGCCAAAATTTTAACCATGGAAGAAAAATGAATTGATGATCTGAAAGATCATGGGATATAAGTCCCCGTTGTATGGGACCATTGAGATGATGTAAAAGATTGGTTTGAAAGGCATATAAGCTGGATCTACCCTAGGACTTCAACAGCTGTGTGAATTATGTTTCATATATCAAACATGATAAAATGTCTATCAAGTGAGAATCTGATCACTTCTTGATAAAGTTTAGATCGGCGAAAAGTTGCATTCATAAAAAACCCATGAACATCATGGATAGAGAAAGTAAGTCAACATTAAGCCAGATCTTATTCCGGTAGTTATGTTTGATGAAACTCGCGTATTGTAATGAATTACACTTGTGAGAAAAGACCGAATGTGGAGGAAATACCCACATGGCTTTAACTCTATAAGAAGCGAGTAGTAAGGTAAGATGATCTTTGAGGACAAAGATCCTGTTTAGGGGTAAATGCTGTGACAATCCGTCAATTTATGGTTGATATTTTATTCTCAAATATTATTTAAAAATATTATTTTAATGTTATATTATGAACTCACTTATTTTTGGGAAGTAATTTGGATTTACGTCTTGAAGTAGCATCGACTACGTCTAAACCGGAGGATTCTACGTTACGTGCTTACGTTTACATACACCGTCCTTGGTGACAGTCCAACATTTCAGAAAATAAATTTATCTGTAAATATTATTTTGGGATTTTAATTTTGAGTTGGTTCATAAACTCACAAATTTACGAGAAGAGATTAGGACTTAAGTGAATAATTTAACGTCCTTTACGACTAAACCGGAAACCTTAGGATTACGTATTTACGTTTTCGAACTCCGTTTTTGATGAGACAATTTTTATTAGATTCGTTTTGTGCCGTTGATTCATAATTTATAAAAACGTTTTTCGTAAAACGACCCGAGGGCACGCAAATCGAGGAAACTAGAATCGAGGAATACCCGTAAATTAGCCGGATGGGACAAAACAAGTTTATCCCACCCCACTAAAAGGTATGGCTCAAAAGAGAACACCACATCTCTTGATGTGGCACCCTTATAACTATTAAGCTTACACATGTAAGCCTAAGCTTAACATGTAAGCTACACCTTTCTCAAAACCACTAACTAGCTAAACACATACCACTAGCTTCATTTCCTCCATGCAAATCTCACACAACTCTCCTCCCTCTCTCTCTAAATTTTGTCCAAGAACCACCATCAGACACCCAATTTTGATCAATTTAACTACAATATCATGTGTTATTCACACATATGTTGAAGAACCTTTGAAGATATGAAGATTGGAGGTGATCTTAACCTATGAAAAGGAGTTTTCATGAGGTTAAAGGGCTGAATTCAAGGAGGTGTTCATCTATCCAAAGGACCCAAGAAGTTTGCTTGCTAAAGTTGAAGGTTTGATAACAAGAACCAAGTCTTGTTCATCAAAAACCTTATCTTTTCATCACTAATGGTGGTATAAAGACTGTTCTTCCTATCCTCTTGTTATTTTGATTATGTAATCTTGTATTTTCTTTATTTATGTATATGTATATGATGATGAATGATGATAAAAATATTATGTGGGGATTTGGTGTTGATAAACATGGGTAAAAAGATGGAAAACCACATGTAAAATGGTTAAAATCTTGCTTAATGTGATGGCTGTATAAAAACAGTAAGTAACCAAATGTTAAACTAATAAAATGGTAAAGTGGAATCAATATACAGTAATTATTAGGTGTTATACACATGTGAGAGTTGGCAATACAATGGAATCATCAAAATGAGTGAGATATGATCAAAACAAAATTAGTATACCAATCTGAATAGTCTATTTTGTAGGGACTGTTAAGGATCCTTAGACATGGATTGAGCAGTATCTATAACTAACTTATTTGTATCACATAATATGGAGTTTATGTCATCCAAAAATGAGCTTCTATATCCTTATAGAACTCAAGATATGATAAAAATGGTGAAAGTGAAACTAAAAATCAAATTTTGTGAAATTAAAGTTTAATAGTATTATATAAGCACTCAAATAAATATAGTATAAAATGTGAATTAAAACCCACTAACTTATATATTTTATTTATATATATATGAATAAGGATAAATAAATGGACATTATATAAAAATGGTAGTTTGGTATGTTTTATAAGTTATAAAAACTATAAACATGTTTTTTACGTCTTTTCGGCTAGTACCGTAAAATTAACGTTTTTCGTCAATTAAAACTTAGACGATCGGACCCGTCTAATGTAAACTTTTTAAAAGTCATATACTGATATATAAGTACTTAATACAAGTAAAACCGATAAAACCCGAACTATATAACATATGGACATTAACGGGCTAAGTTAGCATTATTGGACTAATAATCCAACTAAATGGACTAAACACTTATAAATTTACTTACTGGGCTTAACCCACTTGGGCCAAACATGAAAAGTATAATACTGATAATAAAGGTGTAAAATGGACTAATATAAAGTATTGGGCTTGTAATAGGCTTATTGGGCCTAAAACATGTAAATAAGTAAAACTAGTAAAACAAGTATAAAAATGTTACCAACACATAAACACTATAATGAATGAGTAAAAATGTACAATCCCACTTGATCATCATCATATGTATACATAATTGTTATTTTTATAAAGTCATTGGACAAGAGTCTAAGACGAGTATTATTTGTCTAGGTTTCCGTGATTGAAGCACGTACCGTACATCCGAATTGCCGATAACCCGCTTTCCCACATCAACGTGAGTTCATAGCCTCGCACTCTTTTAAATGTTTTTATGAAATGTTTTATAAACCCGCGAGGGAGATAACATGTTAGTTTTACTAAAATAGGACACCATTTGTCCCGATTGTTTGTTTATTGATTTGGACCCGAATGATTGTATGACCTGTTGAATGATTAAATGACCCGATAGATGAAATGAAATGGATTATTAAAGTTAGGTTATGTCACTAAAAGTCCCATTAGCATGAATTGTGAACTACCGGGATTTGGTAGACGCTTGTGCTTATAATAGTACTATTTGGGGACGATCACCCTAGTTCGCGCCGTGACGGTTGATCCCCGTCGTGCCACATTGATTGGTAAGCGAATTTATGTATGAGAAGATTTCCATAGCGTGATTATTTTGACGACACGCTAACTTAGATGGGCAAATTGAGTTTTGGGCTAGCTACCCGATGTTGGAAATAGTAAGGGAACAATGTCATGCGGCTTATAATAATCCAATTAATGAAATACTGCTATACGCACCGAATTACAAAGAATTGCCTAACTAGCAATACGGGGTCTTATTATTGATTTTATGTTCGTGTTTTGGTTTTTCATAACCATATTCATATAACGGTTTTTATTTAACTCTATACAGCGTTATAAAACATATTGTATGATGTTTTTACGACAATGGCTCGTATAATGATTTTTAAGGCAAAAGCCTATATTATGATTTTGATAACAATTTCTATAAAATAACTTTGGCTATTTTATGGCCTATTACAAAGATTTGTACAAAATGATTTCGGTAATAATTTTATACCGATGTTATATTGATGGATTTTATTAAACTCTATGAATTCACTCGGCGTTATCGCTGACCTTTTCTTTTAACATGTTTTATCTCAGGTACTTGAAGGTAATTCTCGGGAAGACAACAAGAATTCATGGCCCGCACTTAAACAATAATTTCCATTCAAATTCTTTGTAAAAATTGTATGAAATACAATGACTTGGGACCAATGTAAATTTGATATTTATGAATGGAAATGCTTTATTAATAAACGACGCGATTTTTAAGCGTTGTCTATGATGTGAGTAATGTGCTATCCCGTAACACCAACGAGTCTTCTGCTGTATTGAATTATAAAAATTTGGGGGTGTTACACTAAAAATCTCACTGGATTGTTAATAAAGCGAACCAATGGAGTACCAAACACTGATAAGATGATTAAAAGCCTCGATCACAGCCTCTTGAGCCAATGGAGAGAAACACTGAAACAGCAAGGTTAGAAGCTCACCATAGAGTTTTTGGTGGTCATGTTCAAAAGAATGAATGTGATTTTTCCCTTTTGAGACAGATTTCCCATGTAAGAATTGAGTTATCAGGTGCGTGTCTTGACTCCCGTAACTCGCACGATGCATATCAATGGAACTGAAATAAAATGGCTGAATTTCTACGCCTACCTGCTACATGAGTCTCTTTTGGTACCTATAAGATGACAAAAGCAAGCATAACAATTCTTTAGTATTTATTACGATATCCTGTTCAAACCCAATCCTAAACAAATACATAATAAAGGTGAGCTTTCTAGAGTATAAAAGTTGGTATCTTTAATTTTGTATTCATAATGAAATGCACCATGCCACAATGGCGTAATGGTCGTTTCGTTCTTTACAGTTGGCTACGCTATTTACATCCTATTTTTATAAAATCGCATAGCTTTTGTTAATTGAAGGGTATGCTAAGAAAATCTTTTAGCTGGAAGTCTCACTTGAGTGCTCCCATCTTTTAAACATGTGGCTCGCACATGAGTGAGCATATGTTGTAAATGGATCATAAAAAAAGTAAATATTTGCTCAGTGGACGTTTAAAAGCATAAGTAGAACATGAATGAGCAAATAAAATTGAAATAAAGAAGTCACTAATAAACTGGCCGCAACAAAGGCTTGCTGGTTGCTGGATTACAGAATTGTCCACAAATTATAATGTCCACAAGAAAGGCTTGCTGGTTGCGGACTACACAATTGTGCATATGTGCACGAAAGTATAATGTCTGCACCATGATTATATTAAAAAAGTTAGCATTTTAATTAAAAGATTTTCAGATTAACTTTTTGTCTTGATACATTTTTTATTGATGATGTAGTAAAACACCACATGGGCCTTAATGTAAACAAAGTGAGTTGACGCAATTTGTGACAATCCGTCAATTTGTGGTCAATATTTTATTCTCAATATTTATTTGAAAATATTATTTTATGAACTCACATATTTTTGGGAAGAAATTTTGATTTACGTCTTGAAGTAGCGTCGACTACGTCTAAACCGGAGGATTCAACGTTACGTGCTTACGTTTACATACACCGTCTTTGGTGACAGTACGGCATTTCAGAAAATAAATTTATTTGTGAATATTATTTTGGAGTTTTTAATTTATGTTGGTTCATAAACTCACAAATTTACGAGAAGAGACTAGAACTTACGATTTTATTTTAACGTCCTTTACGACTAAACCGGAAACCTTAGGATTACGTATTTACGTTTTCGAACTCCGTTTTTGATGAAACAATTTTTATTAGATTCGTTTTGTGCCGTTGATTCATAATTTATAAAAACGTTTTTCGTAAAACGACCCGAGGGCACGCAAATCGAGGAAACTAGAATCGAGGAGTACCCGTAAATAAATGGGGATGAGACAAGTGGGATACTTGCCCTACCCCCATCAAAACCGGCCCAAGTAAGCAAACTAACACCTTTAGGTGTCAAATTTTATATAACAAGTCATACACTTGTCATGAAAGCTTATACATTAAGCTAACTTTCCACTAACACTATCAAAACCACTAGCTACCATTCCATTTCTACCATTCCACCATGCAAACCACACATATTTTCTCTCTACTCTCTTGGTTATGCCATCCCTACTCCACCATCAAACACCATTTTGATCAAAAATCAACCATGAAATCTTAGGTTATATACACATATGTTGAAGCCCTTTTGAAACCCTATTGATTGGTGGTCCTTATAACATCCAAGGAGGAGTTTTCATGAAGTAGTAGGGCTGATTTTACACAAGGTGTCTATGAAGAATGGTGGTCTTGAAGATGGTCATGGTTATTCACAAGCTTCTCTATCAAAAACCATGTCCAAATCACAACCAACATCAACTTGGTGGTATAAAGATTGTCCTCCTCATCTTCTTGTTATTTTGATTATGTAAACATGTATTTTATTTCCTATTGTATATGTATATGATGATTATATGATGATAAAAATGTTATGTGGGGATTTGGTGTTGATAAACATGATTAAAAAGGTGAAAAACTATAAAGAACAAGGTTAAAATCTTGGTTAAAAGTGATGGCTGTATAAAACAGTAAAGAAACATGTTATGAACTGATAAAATGATGAAGTAGAATGGATTTACAGTAAGCTATGAGTCTTGTACACATGTGAGAGTAGGCCATGCAATGGAATTATTGTAATGAGTGAGATATGATCAAAACAAGTTTAAGGTATAAATCTGAGTTCACTGTTTTGGACTATTTTTAGAAAATATTTAAAAGATGATTCAACAGTAGCTATAGAAGAGTTAAATGTAGCACATATCATGTAGTTTATGTGATAAAAATTTGAACTTCTATCTCCATATATAACTCAAGATATGGCAGTTTTGGTGAAGATGAAAATAAAAATCAGATTTTGGAAATGAAAGTATAATACTATTATATAAGCACTCAAAATTATATTGTATAAAATGTAAAGTTAAAACCCACTAACTTATGGATTTTATTTATATAAGTATATAAAAGGTTAAATAAGTGGAGATTTTATAAAAATTGTAACTTGTTAAGTTTTATAAGTTATAAAACTATAAACTTGATTTTTACGACTTTTTCGGCTATTACCGTAAAATTTACGTTTTTGCTAAATAAAACTTAGACGGTTGGACCCGTCTAATGTGAACTTTATAAAACTTATATACTGATATATAAACATGTATAACAAGTAAAAACCGATAGAACCGAACTATAGGACATACGGACGTTAACGGACTAAATTAACGTTATTGGACCAATAATACAACAAAAATGGACTAAAACACTTATAAACCTATTATTGGGCTTAACCCATTTGGGCCCAAAATGGAAAGTATATATACTGATAATATAGGTATAAAATGGATTAAAACAATTTAAAGAACTTATGATAAGTTTATTGGACTTAAAAGACGTAAATGGGTAAAACTAGTAAGCTAGTATAAAAGTTATCGACATATAACACTAGAATGAGTAAACGAGAATATGTAAACCCACTTGATCATCATATATAAATAATCATAATATGTATACATAATTGTTATTTTTATAAAGTCATTGGACATGAGTCTAAGACGAGTATTATTTGTCCAGGTTTCCGTGATTGAAGCACGTACCGTACGTCCGAATTGCCGATAACCCGCCTTCCCATATCAACGTGAGTTAATAGCCTCGCACTCTTTTAAATGTTTTTATAAATGTTTTATAAACCCGCGAGGGAGATTACATGTTAGTTTTTATAAAATAGGACACCATTTGTCCCGATTGTTTGTTTATTGATTTTGGACCCGAATGATTGAATGACCCGATTGTATGACCCGATAAATGATTAAAGGACCCGATAGATGAAACTAAATGGATTATTAAAGTTAGGTTATGTTACTAAAAGTCCCATTAGCATGAATTGTGAAATACCGGGATTTGGTAGACGCTTATGCATTTAATAGTACTATTTGGGGACGATCACCCTAGTTCGCGCCTTGACGGTTGATCCCCGTCATGCCACATTGATTGGTAAGCGAATTTATGTATGAGAAGATTTCCATAGCGTGACCTTTGTGACGACACGCTACTTTAGATGGGCAAATTTGGTATCGGGTTAGCTACCCGTTGTTGGTCTAGTAAGGTAACAATGTCATGCGGCTTATAATAATCCAAAATTAACGAAATACTAATAGACGCTCCGAATTACGATGTATTGCCTGACTAGCAATACAGGGTCATACTATTTATATTATGTTCGTGTTTTGGTTTTCATAACCATATTCATATAACGGTTTTTATTTAATCTATACAACGTTGTAAAACGTATTGTATGATGTTTTTACGACATTGGCTCGTATAATGATTTTTAAGGCAAATGCCTATACTATGATTTTTGATAAGGATTTGTATAAAATGACTTTGGCTATTTTATGGCCTATTAAAATGATTCGTACCAAATGATTTTCAATAATAATTTTATACTGATATTATATTGATGGATTTTATTAAACTCTATGAATTCACTCGGCGTTATCGCTGACCTTTTCTTTTAACATGTTTTATCTCAGGTACTTGAAGGTAATTCTCGGGAAGACGACAAGAATTCATGGCCCACACTTAAACAATATTTTCCATTCAAATATTTTGTAAAATTTTGTATGAAATAATATGACTTGGGACCGATGTAACTTTGATGTTTATGAATGGAAATGATTTATTATTAAACGACGCGATTTTTATGCGTTGTCTATGATGTGAGTAATGTGCTATCCCGTAACACCAACGAGTCTTCCGCTGTATTGAGTTGTATAAATTTGGGGGTGTTACAGTTTGGTACCAGAGCTCTCGTTATAGAGAACGAAAGATTTTAATAACGAAGGTTTTGAATAAAACTTTTCAAAATCTTTTAACTAAAAACATTTTTCTAAAAATGTCTAAAAAAAATCTTTTGACTATAACGGTGCCGAAGAATTCCCGAGTTACCGACAAGGCCAAGACTGAGAAGTGTTATTTTAATATATATATAACTTGGATTATATATATATATATATATGATGTAATTTTATTACATGATTGTTTGATGATTATTTTGATATTTATACGAGGTATTTATACGACGTAGATTGTCACAATATACCCTAAATCCCCTAGTAAATTAATCGAAGCTATTCTCGTAGGAATTCTAGCTATCCTAGATCTAAACCAAGTTGTGTATATTTATAATCCCAACAAATGGTTGATATTCGTAGAAATATAGATATTAGTTGATTGTGAAATTGAAGAAGATTTGGCGAGATTAAATATGATATCGATGTTATGACGATCTTTTCTTATAGAGTGGAGTTTGACAAAACGTTACCACCTAGAAAGATGTCATCTGATTCGTTGTCACCCAATTCTTAAATTTGAAATCGAAAGGGTGAATGTTGCACTTGAGGCTGTCATTGGAACCATTACCCAAAAGCCTCATGCCACTAATACCTTTCCGAGAAGTCTAGTTGAATGATCAAGTGATTTCATATTAATGACTCATTTAATAATTGTTGTTGTAAGAGCTATAGGATTGGAAATTAAGCGTTGATAATATCGAACTTATGTTGCCCTTTAAAGGTGTAAGAATAAGATTGAAAGTATTGGAATATGAGGTAGGATATCGAATTGAGTATAAGCTGATTGAAAACTTGAATAAAGTAAAATTTAACTTGTATTGGAATATGAGATTGTTAAGAGGGAATCGTTAAGTTTTGTGATTGAATTATAAGGTTTTAATTGATTGTTGATTCGTGTTAAGTGTTGTTCCTAGGCCATTGTCCACTAATGAGGATGCCCAGTGTCCAAGAAATAAATTGAAGAAATCTTCTTCTGAATTGGGACCAATTGATCTTCCAGGACATATGGAACACCTAATGACTCTTGTAGATTAGTATTCATTGTGGTATCTTTTAAAAATCCCTAACTTAACTGAGATATCAGTTGGTAGGATGAGTTTTGAGAATTGTATGACATAGTGACATGTAATGTGTTACGGTAAAATTTTGACTTGTTTATGATTAGTGAAAAGACTACCTTTGATTGCTAAATTCTACATGTATCGATGTTGTCTATCTTTTCTTGCTTGTTCCTAATGTTCGCATTAATGATGCAACCATTGAACAAGTACTCATATTGATTGAGTTACGTTGTGAATAATTCTTGTTGAGTGCCATCGAGATCATGAACCTCATGATTAACCGGCTAAGCTCATTTCCTATCATAATGTAGTTAAGTTCATTGTGAACAACTCTTCATCACTCTTTTGCAGATCACACATTGTTTTTATAAAGTTAAAACGGTATCCTTTGAGAAAATTTAATTTTCATCACAATAAGGATTATTCAAAGTGAGATTTATAAGTGATTGATATCAAAATAAAGTTGTTTATGAGACGCTTTGGAAACTTAATTATTTCTATAACAAAGAAATTCTTTGTAAATTTATTCTTGATTCTTATTTAAGAATTAAACATGAAAATGTTTTTATTATAAACATGATGATAAAATTTTGACGAACTGAGTATTGCATCGTTAATCTTGAAATTATATATAGTTGCGCGCCTACATACAATTTGGAATGGACTATGCAAGACTGATTAGTAGTCACCATAAAACTAATGAATAAACACTACATTTTCTTTGAAGATTGTGAAAGATTAAAATTTTAAAGAGATCTGCAAGAAGTGAAAAATAGGGACATAGTGTTAGGGATACCTACATATGTGCCTGTAGCATCTATTCTTCTGAGTCGAATTTACTCATCTGTGGAAATTGTCTTATTTGACAATTGACAATTCTTTCTTGTCCAATTCTCCCGTAGTGAGATTCTTAGGAAAAGTATCTGATTATCAAGTGTTGATACCCGACTGGATGTATTGACGTTCCTATCATTTCTTTTGATTTGATTTCATTTGAATGACCTGGGTAACGATCCGAGGAGCTTTCGAATGCGTACTCAAATTATGAAAACATGGGATATATTCATATTCGTTAAATGTTTTCGTCTGTACCTGATTTGAAATTCTCTCGTGTAGATTATGCGTTGACCTTACTCTTTTAATGGTAGTTGTGTCTCCATAAATCCCTGAATTTGTGAAGGATTATGAGTTATCATTAGACTTTTGAGAAGTTCACATCTTATCGACGGCAATGAAACTGAAAAGTTGATAATGCCAGTAGAATGGATTGATTGATTATGACATGACGACATTGTCTTAATTGATGGGAACTCAAGTAGAATTTCCCTAAATGATAAGATGCTGATTATCAAAAGTGATCTGAATAATTCTTAATGAATGACCATATCCTGTATTTATACATGAAATTTTACCGTGAATGGTTATAAATTAGTCATAGATATTATAATCTAGAAAGAACCTAATATGAATATACTAAAATATGTTTATGTTATCTGAAACTTTAGTAAGTATTTGTTGACAAATTACCTAGACTTTCGCCATTAAGGCAAGTTGAAATTGGTATTGATTCTATTCCCGGTGCTGCACCTGTGGCATGTGCACTATACGTCAGCACAATATGAATTAAAGGAATTTCCGTACAACTGAGAAAGTTGTCGGAGAAAGATTTTATTATACCAAGCCTGTCATCATGAAGAGCTATGGTGTTATCATTCCTTATATTTATAGATTACTGTGAACTGAGTAAATTGACAATCGAAAACGATATCCATAACTCGAAATGGAAGATTTGTTCGATCATTTACAAGGTTTTAACGTATGTTTTAAAGATTTGATCCACGGCATGGTTATCATCAACGTCGCGTCCGCGAAAAAGATTATGTATTCCAATCACTACATCCGGTACTTGTAATGAACATTATGAGTTTCACGTGGTGACGTTTGGATTGACCAATACACATGTAGAATTCATGAATTTGGTGAATCACGTGTGTAGGCTGTAAATTGATAACTTCATGCTCGTGATCATTAAGGACTATATGTTTGTTTATAAGAATAAGAATGAGTAAATAATTATTTATAGATTGCCCTGAATTGGCCGAACAATTAAAACTTGTACCTTGAATATTTAACATAAGACTTAAGACTTAATCCTTTACATAAAATGACCGTTGGATTAATAATGCTAAGATGTATGCATATAGACTCTTCAAAAATTAAGAGCCCTTTTAAAGACTTTGGATTTTACCAAAAAGAAATGGAAATATGTTTTGACAAATGTTTTAACAAAGGATTTTTAAAGGGATTATTCCCTTATACACAAACCATTTAACTAAACTTCTGTTTAGGGGTAAATGTTTGTGTATACCTCAAGATAACTTAAGAAGGATTGAGTAAAACCATTTATACCATAACCTGAAAACTTAAAACGACAATTTTTGCTTTTCAACTAAGAAAACTTTGACCAAAGTATAAACAAAGGTTTTTCGAACATTTACGAATCTTATTAATTATTTTCGATAAATCAACGAAAATCTAGTTAATTAAACTCAAATTTATTTTGAACATTTTTATAATTGGTCGAACTAAGAAATTTAAAATTTTTACGTTTACATTACATAAAAATTGAATATTTAACATTTAATTAGTTGTAATAATTATGGACGCTTTAAAACGTCAGATTAAGCAAAACTGATAAAAATGATAGTTGAGACGAAACTAAAACATAGAAGATATGAAGAAAGAAATTTTGAATAAATACGGTTATGATATTTATTTCATCAGGAAAATGAACGTAATTACTGACACATTCTGTATAAAGGATAAAGAACCAATTAGGACATGTTCCTTAATAATAATTGTGCAAAATAAATTGCCGAACGATATAAAAATAAACAATGTTTGTAAAAAGGATAATATAGATAATAAAAAGGGATTCACGACTAATATGAATCATTAAGATTGAGAAGCCGATGGCGTTAAATTTATAAAAGGCCACTCGTGGTTGCCTAAAAATAGAGGATTGTGAGATATAGTTATGTTGGAATTTGTAAGTATAAGTATTATATGTATGTCATTTTTGACTAAAAGTATCTTTTTCTGAAGAAGTTGTACTAATGGCAATTATGCAGGCAGACATCGCCTCATACATTAGTAAACGTCTAGCTATTGCAAAGGTCATCATCTGAATTTGATTCGATTTGGGTCATCGTCGACAGACTGACCAAATCTGCTAATATCATTCCCGTTAATGATAAATGCAAAAGAGTTATGTAAACATAGTGTGCCTGTATCGAACATCTTTCTCAAGATCATCGCTTTGCAACGAATTTCTAGAGATTTGCTCAGAAGTCATTGAGAACGAACCTTGATGAGAGTACTATGTACCACCCCAATCGAAGGGACGAGGTAAAGTAGCGATACAAAGTAATATAAGTGCTATTTTCTGTTTGAATGAATGACCTTTGGTAATAGACTGTATAATCGTTTTCCTTTGGAGATATTATCATTGATAACTATCGTATTAGGATCGAGATCGAATCTTGTTAAGATTTAGAAATTTGAGCATCTGTAAGCAGGAGTTGAGATGAAGACACCCGACATACACCCACTGTGAGTTGGACATGTCTTTTAGGTTTAAGGTTTCCTATGATGGCGAACCTAACCTTACAAAATACCCGACCCGCGAGACCTGAAATGATTGTTGAAATTAGGATCTGATTATTGACTGTCGGTAGTGGGCAAGAGGTTATGTGAATATGAAATGTAGATTTTGAAATGCCAGATGGGTAGCGAAGTTATGCCAAAATTTTTAACCTTGGAAAAATGAATTCATGATCTGACAAATCATGGGATATAAGTCCCCGTTGTATGGGAACATTGAGATGATGTAAAAGTTGGGATTGAAAGGCATATAAGCTGGATCTACCCTAGGACTTCAAGAACTGCGTGAATTATGTTTCGTAAATCGAACTTGATGGAATATCTATCAAGTGAAAATCTGATTGTTCTTAGCAAAGCTTAGATCGGCGAAAAGTTGCATTCATCAGAAACCCGTGAACATCATGGATAGAGAAAGTAAGTCAACATTTAGCCTGATCTTATTCCCGTAGTTATGTTTGATGAAACTCGCGTATTATAATGGATTACACTTGTGAGAAAAGACCAAATGTGGAGGAAATACCCACATGGCTTTAACTCTATAAGAAGCGAGTAGTAAGGTAAGATGATCTTTGAGGACTAAGATCCTGTTTAGGGGTAAATGTTGTGACAATCCGTCAATTTGTGGTTAATATTTTATTCTCAATATTTATTTGAAAATATTATTTTATGAACTCACATATTTTTGGGAAGAAATTTTGATTTACGTCTTGAAGTAGCGTCGACTACGTCTAAACCGGAGGATTCAACGTTACGTGCTTACGTTTACATACACCGTCTTTGGTGACAGTACGACATTTCAGAAAATAAATTTATTTGTGAATATTATTTAGGAGTTTTTAATTTGTGTTGGTTCATAAACTCACAAATTTACGAGAAGAGACTAGGACTTACGATTTTATTTTAACGTCCTTTACGACTAAACCGAAAACCTTAGGATTACGTATTTACGTTTTCGAACTCCGTTTTTGATGAAACAATTTTTATTAGATTCGTTTTGTGCCGTTGATTCATAATTTATAAAAACGTTTTTTGTAAAACGACCCGAGGGCACGCAAATCAAGGAAACTAGAATCGAGGAGTACCCGTAAATAAATGGGGATGAGACAAGTGGGACACTTGCCCCACCCCCATCAAAACCGGCCCAAGTAAGCAAACTAACACCTTTAGGTGTCAAATTTTATATAACAAGTCATACACTTGTCATGAAAGCTTATACATTAAGCTAACTTTCCACTAACACTATCAAAACCACTAGCTACCATTCCATTTCTACCATTCCACCATGCAAACCACACATATTTTCTCTCTACTCTCTTGGTTATGTCGTCCCTACTCCACCATCAAACACCATTTTGATCAAAAATCAACCATGAAATCTTATGTTATATACACATATGTTGAAGCCCTTTTGAAAACCTATTGATTGGTGGTCCTTATAACATCCAAGGAGGAGTTTTCATGGAGTAGTAGGGCTGATTTTCCACAAGGTGTCTATGAAGAATGGTGGTCTTGAAGATGGTCATGGTTATTCACAAGCTTCTCCATCAAAAACCATGTCCAAATCACAACCAACATCGACTTGGTGGTATAAAGATTGTCCTCCTCATCTTCTTGTTATTTTGATTATGTAAACATGTGTTTTATTTCCTATTGTATATGTATATGATGATTATATGATGATAAAAATGTTATGTGGGGATTTGGTGTTGATAAACATGATTAAAAAGGTGAAAAACTATAAAGAACAAGGTTAAAATCTTGGTTAAAAGTGATGGCTGTATAAAACAGTAAAGAAACATGTTATGAACTGATAAAATGATGAAGTAGAATGGATTTACAGTAAGCTATGAGTCTTGTACACATGTGAGAGTTGGCCATGCAATGGAATCATTGTAATGAGTGAGATATGATCAAAACAAGTTTAAGGTATAAATCTGAGTTCACTGTTTTGGACGATTTTTAGAAAATATTTAGAAGATGATTCAACAGTAGCTATAAAAGAGTTAAATATAGCACATATCATGTAGTTTATGTGATAAAAAATTTGAGCTTCTATCTCCATATAGAACTCAAGATATGGCAGTTTTGGTGAAGATGAAAATAAAAATCAGATTTTGGAAATTAAAGTATAATACTATTATATAAGCACTCAAAATTATATTGTATAAAATGTAAAGTTAAAACCCACTAACTTATGGATTTTATTTATATAAGTATATAAAAGGTTAAATAAGTGGACATTTTATAAAAATTGTAACTTGTTAAGTTTTATAAGTTATAAAACTATAAACTTGATTTTTACGACTTTTTCGGCTATTACCGTAAAATTTACGTTTTTGCTAAATAAAACTTAGACGGTTGGACCCGTCTAATGTGAACTTTAAAAAACTTATATACTGATATATAAACATGTTAAAAACCGATAGAACCGAACTATAGGACATACGGACGTTAACGGACTAAATTAACGTTATTGGACCAATAATACAACAAAAATGGACTAAAACACTTATAAACCTATTATTGGCCTTAACCCATTTGGGCCCAAAATAGAAAGTATATATACTGATAATATAGGTATAAAATGGATTAAAACAAGTTAAAGAACTTATGATAAGTTTATTGGACTTAAAACACGTAAATGGGTAAAACTAGTAAGCTAGTATAAAAGTTATCGACATATAACACTAGAATGAGTAAACGAGAATATGTAAACCCACTTGATCATCATATATAAATAATCATCATATGTATAAATAATTGTTATTTTTATAAAGTCATTGGACATGATTCTAAGACGAGTATTATTTGTCCAGGTTTCCGTGATTGAAGCACGTACCGTACGTCCGAATTGCCGATAACCCGCCTTCCCATATCAACGTGAGTTCATAGCCTCGCACTCTTTTAAATGTTTTTATAAATGTTTTATAAACCTGCGAGGGATATTACATGTTAGTTTTTATAAAATAAGACACCATTTGTCCCGATTGTTTGTTTATTGATTTTGGACCCGAATGATTGAATGACCCGATTGTATGACCCGATAAATGATTAAAGGACCCGATAGATGAAATTAAATGGATTATTAAAGTTAGGTTATGTCACTAAAAGTCCAATTAGCATGAATTGTGAACTACCGGGATTTGGTAGACGCTTATGCATTTAATAGTACTATTTAGGGACGATCACCCCAGTTCGCGCCTTGACGGTTGATCCCCGTCATGCCACATTGATTGGTAAGCGAATTTATGTATGAGAATATTTCCATAGCGTGACCTTTGTGACGACACGCTACTTTAGATGGGCAAATTTGGTATCGGGTTAGCTACCCGTTGTTGGTTTAGTAAGATAACAATGTCATGCGGCTTATAATAATCCAAAATTAACGAAATACTAATAGACGCTCCGAATTACGATGTATTGCCTGACTAGCAATACAGGGTCATACTATTGATATTATGTTCGTGTTTTGGTTTTCATAACCATATTCATATAACGGTTTTTATTTAATCTATACAACGTTGTAAAACGTATTGTATGATGTTTTTACGACATTGGCTCGTATAATGATTTTTAAGACAAATGCCTATACTATGATTTTTGATAAGGATTTGTATAAAATGACTTTGGCTATTTTATGGCCTATTAAAATGATTCGTACCAAATGATTTTCAGTAATAATTTTATACTGATATTATATTGATGGATTTTATTAAACTCTATGAATTCACTCGGCGTTATCGCTGACCTTTTCTTTTAACATGTTTTATCTCAGGTACTTGAAGGTAATTCTCGGGAAGACGACAAGAATTCATGGCCCGCACTTAAACAATATTTTCCATTCAAATACTTTGTAAAATTTTGTATGAAATACTATGACTTGGGACCGATGTAACTTTGATGTTTATGAATGGAAATGATTTATTATTAAACGACGCGATTTTTATGCGTTGTCTATGATGTGAGAAATGTGCTATCCCGTAACACCAACGAGTCTTCCGCTGTATTGAGTTGTATAAATTTGGGGGTGTTACACAATTACCAGAGCTTAAAAATTAAACACATCATGAATGTTACAGAATGTCATGCATCAAGTACAAAATCATATCAACATCTCAATCAGATTGATTGGTCTTGTAAAAACACGTTATATAGAAAACTTAACACCTTCGTCGTCTGCTGAAGTTCCTTTGAAGATAGCAAGTTTTCCATTGTTTTCCAGAAAAGTTTAAGTGCTCTTAATAAAACTCCATGATCCATTCCATAGATATTTGAGACATGGAAATACATTTGTTAAACTTAATAAGAAAAATTGAGCCACGAAAAATACAAAAACAAATACAGCAAGATGAAATTCAGATCTTTTAGATGCATTGATTTGATTATGCAGATGTTCACCATTTACCTGTTCCCTGGGATTCAACCCCTGTACGTATCTCATCGGCTGTCATTACGCTATCTTCTAAGCCATTTTCATTGATCTGATCAAGATTTGAGTCAACAACTATCATAAACAAATTGTCTATTTTGAAAAATGTAAATATAGTAACACATTTGGCAGTAAAGAAAAAGGGTCGTCCAAACTCAAGCATCTATTTATGGTCCAAATCCTTTTATGAAACAAAATTTTATTAGAGCTTTAATAACTTCTGTAATCCCAAAATCCAACGATTTGATAACCAAGAGAGAATTGTTGCAGAAATTCCATCCATCACAAAACCCCAGACTTCCAATACTCGAACATCTGTATTTTGCTTATTTTGCTTACAAACAAAATAGTAGCAAGTCATGAGATTTACGTCATGGTTGTATGGGTGTTTTATGTCATTTGTATTTTGATTATTTTGCTCAACTTATTGATTAAATGGGAATATAATCTCACTTGTTCAAACCGAATATGCAGCTTACAAAGCAAGAAAACAGTCCTTAAGGAACTCACAAAGTGATAACTCAAAACTACTAATGTCTCACTCAATTAATTAGATAAGCAGTTTTACCAGCAAGCTCAAACACCAACTTAACTGCACACATGTCAATGTTAATTGGAAAGCAAATGCCACAATGAGAAATTGACAATAATTCGAGAAGGAAGCGTACCATGTTGGTCATACCTTAATTTAGAAGAAATAGTCGGTGTACAGGCTCTAAACATGTTGGAGATATCATAAGTCAAATAATAAGGATCAAAGCATTAAACCAATCTGTTAATGCAATAATGCCTAAAAACGTTACTTGTATTTTTCGGTCTCGCTTAGTTTTGATTACGACAATATGTAAAAACAAGCATTTACAAAAACAACCAAAAACGAATTCTTGAGTTCAAGTATTTTTCATTTTTCCCATTTTCACCTAAGGTATGAATAAACAAGTACTAACCTTAATCAAGTGATCAAGTGATTTAATCTTTTCTTAAAACTCACTTTTTATTAAGTGTGACAAGTTTTTAATTAAACTTTCTTTTTAAGAAAATGTTTTACTAAATTAAATATTTGAAAATTTGAAAATGGCATATTCCCTTTTGATTTGGAATATCCTTTCTGGATATTTTTATAACCAGATATGACCTTCACCACTAAAGGACAAAAAGGGAGCGGAGTCTAGTCTGGTGGTTCCTTAGCGCCTAGGCGGTTCCTTATCGATAAGGTACCGCCGGCTGAGATAAGGAACCGCGGGCAGATATAGTCGTTGGTCCTTTGTCCTATAAATAGTGGACCTTTCTCATATTTTCAATACACCTCTTTTGCACACAAATTTCCAGATTCAAACATACTTCTTAAATCACTCAAATCCTTGATTATTTGATTGATTACTACTTGTTTAGAAGTGAATCTATCTCATCCCTCCCTTCCTCTTCAAGTGCAAAGAGAAGAACACTATCATCGTGAAGTGTTGAGTCCACCACCAAAGATCCTTTGAAGATCAAATTTTATACATTTGTTGTTATGTAATAGTTGTGAAGATCCAAGTACTTGTGTCTATTTGGAAGTTGTGTATGTACTAATTATAGTTGTGTAGATTGGTCTTAGCTACGATTAGGGCTCGACTTTTAGCTTAGAGTCGAAAATTGGTTAAGCGACGTGTATGGTTTTCTCCACCATAAGGAGCTTGTTGTGTAGTGAACTCTCGAGTAAGGAGTACTCGAGGAGTGGAGTAGGAACGAGGAGTGAGCTTCGTTGCCGAACCACTATAAATCCTTGGTGTTTGGTTTGATATTTCTTTACCCTTAACTCTTTACATTCTTTATTCTTTGTGCATATATATTAGTTAGTATTAGTTTAAATTACACTATCATTGTTCATATTGTGCATAAGAAGATTTCACTTATTTCCTTAAGTCTAAGTTTTTAAGAAAAAGGATTGTTTGAAAACCATCATTTAACAAGTAAATATAAGAAACTATTCAACCCCCTTTCTAGTTTCTACAACTGGTTTCAGAGCGGGTTGCTCAAGTATTTAAAAGTATATTGTATTTTAAAACTTGAATCGATCTATGGATTCCAACAAGTACCTAGAAGGGCAATCTATGCAAAGACCACCACTTTTTGAAACCGACAGTTTTATTTATTGGAAAAATAGATTTGAGACTTATGTGAAATCAAAAGATTTAGATATTTGGCATGTTATTACCAATGGTGATTTTTTACCTCATCAATTTTATGAAGTTTCTAAAACAAAGGAATTGGTCACTTTTGACAAATCTAATGATGATACTAAAAAGGAACTATCGAAAAATAATGAGGCTAAAATGGTGATTTATAATGCTTTACCTAAGAAAGAGTATGAAAGGATTTTTATGTGTGAAACCGCTAAAGATATTTGGAACACTCTTTTAGTAACCCACCAAGGTAATAGCCAAGCACAGAAAGCAAAATCGATCTTCTTGTCCAACAATATGAATAATTTGTCATCTTAGAAGATGAAGCTATTGATAGTGCTTTTGTTAGATTTAACACTATTATTACTAGTCTAAAAGCACTTGATGAAGGTTTTTCTAGCAAGAAAAATGTTAGGTATTTTCTTAGGGCCTTACATCTGAAGTGGAGAGAAAAGGTCACGGCGATCGAAGAATCGAAAGATCTCTCAACTTTATCACTCGATGAACTCATAGGCAACTTGAAGGTTCATGAGATGATAATTTTGAAGGACTCAGAATTGGTAAAGACCAAGAGTGAAAGGAAGTCTCTTGCACTCAAAGCCAAGAAGGCACAAAGCGATCATGATAGTTCCTCGGATAGTGATGACAAGGAGTATGCATTGGCGATAAGAGATTTTAAGAGGTTCTTCAAAAGACGAGGTCAACACGTGAGGCAACCCAACAATGACAAGAAACCATTCTTAAATAATCGGTTTGCCAAGAACGAAAAGGGTGATAGGAATTTCTTTAGATGTGGTGATCCAAATCATTTCATTAATGAGTGTCCAAAGCCTTCACGCGATAAGAATCACACGTTCGTTAGTGGTTCTTGGAGCGATAGCGGTGAAGATGTTGATGACAACCCCAAAGAGGAGAAATGTCTCATGGCTCACACTTCTAAAGAGGTACATTCCGAAAACGAATATTATAGCAATGATAGCTCCACCTTAGATGATATTGAACTAGAAGGCCAATATGACAATTTACACAAACATAGCCTTAAATTCATAGAAAAGAACAAAACACTAAAATCAACTAAAACTAAGCTTGAAAATAAGATTAATGAACTTAGGGAAAAATTAGGCAAGCTTGAGAAAAATAAAGAAGTTGATATAGGTTGCTTAACTTGTGAGAAACTTATGTTAGAGAATGAAGATCTCAAGAACACCTCCATTAAACTGGAAGAGTTCCTGAAAAGTACTAGTGCTCTTGATGATATGTTAAAAAAACAAATTCATTCTAAGGAAAGACTTGGTGTAGGTTTTAACTCAGATGAAGCATCAACTAGTGAACCTAAACAAGTCCAATTTTCAGAAAAACTATTTGATGTACGCGGTCCCAAACCTGTTTGGGGCGGTTCCTTATCGATATGGAGCCGCCGCCATAGATAAGGTACCGCGGCCAGAAAGCATTTTTGATGAAAATCCTGAACTTTCTAAAAAATCAAATTTAGGTGAACATCCTAAGCATCTTATTGTTAACAAAGTGAAATTAACCATACTTGACGACAATGCCGTTGATAAGTTCTATAAGCCTTTGAGTAAACCTCTAATGGGAAATAGAAGTTTATCAAGACCATCTTCTACTCCACCAAGAGTACGGAATGAGTCTGGGCCTAGAAGTAGAACGACAACACCTAGAAGAGATAGTCAAAACAATTCACGACCTAGAAGTAAAACTCCAACACCTAGAAGGAATAACCATAACTCTAAACCAAGATCAAATACACCTAGGAGAAATAATAAACAACAAAATGGTTATATGAATTTTTATCCTCCTCCCTTTTGTTCCCCATGGGGAAACCCTCCTCAATTCATGCATCCCAACCAAATGCAAGGGATGTTTGGAACTAACAATTTTGGACCCATAAGACATTGGGGACCAAATGTTTGATCATGTATGTTGTTACCTAGATATGCTTGGGAATTGATTTGGAACCCGACGAGTGGATTAAGGATAGTGGTTGTTCTAAACACATGACGGGTAATCGAAGTTTTTTCTCACGGTACAAAGCATATGATGGAGGTAACGTCACATTCGCTAGTAGTCTACGTGGTAATATCATTGGCAAAGGTACGGTCTCTCTTGACTCCATGACTATTGAAAATGTTGAGCACGTAGATAATTTAGGGTTTAACCTTTTATGCATAGGTCAAATTTGTGACAATAAGTGTAAGGTCATCTTTTCGGAAAATGATAGTGAAATAGTTAAAGATGGAAAGGTCATTGGAAAAGGTGTTAGAAAGCATGGTCTTTATGTCATGTAGGTCAATAAGAAGTTAAAAGACAACATATGTCTTGCAACTATAGATGATAGTTCTACTCTTTGTCATAGGAGATTAGGTCACGCTAATATGCGTCTAATTCAATCTTTAGTCTCTAAGGAGTTGGTAAGACACCTCTCCAAGATGACGTTTGATAGTCACTTTTGTGATGCTTGCAAAGTTGGAAAGCAAGTTCACTCAAGTCACAAAGCCAAGAATTTGGTTTCAACCTCTCGGTGCTTAGAACTCCAACATATGGATCTCTTTGGACCTACCGCCATACGGAGTTATGGAGGTAACCTTTATACCTTAGTTATAGTTGATGACTACTCTAGATTCACTTGGACTAGATTTTTGGCATCTAAGAATGAAGCTTTTGATCATTTTGAAATCTTTAGTCGAAGAATTCAAAATCAACTAGGATGTGCAATTGTCTCTATTAGGACGGATCATGGTAGGGAATTTGATAATGAAGTGCAATTTTGTGCCTTTTGTGAAGCTCATTGTATTACCCATAGCTTCTCGGCTCCTCGCACACCACAATCAAATGGGGTAGTTGAAAGGAAGAATAGGACCATCCAAGAGATGAGTAGAACGATGTTAAACGAGCAATCTTTGCCTCAAAAGTTTTGGTGCAATGCCGTGGACACATCGACTTATATTCTCAACCGAATTCTTATTCGACCCTTCCTAGGAAAGACCCCCTATGAGATTCTTAAAGGTAAAAAAACCTCATTGGAATACTTTAGGGTGTTTGGAAGCAAATGCTTTATCCTCAACACCAAAGACTACCTTACCAAGTTTGACCCAAAGTCTTACGAAGGTATCTTTTTAGGTTATTCCCAAACTAGCAAAGCCTACATAGTCCTTAATAGAACCTCGGGCATAATTGAAGAATCACTTAACGTAACTTTTGATGAAACCCCTCCTTTAACCAAGACACCACCATTGGTTGATGATGACTTGGATGAAGTAGAAGTAGTTAGAGCCAAAGAAGTTAGAAAAATAGGATTTGAAGACCTTAGTGTTGAAAAGGAAGTAAACATTAAGGAGTCTAAGGATCATACTCTCAATAATATCATTGGTGACGTAAATCAAAGGACCCTAAGATTTCAAGTCCAAAAACAAAGTAACTTCTTTTGTTTCGTCTCCTTGATTGAACCAAAGAATGTTAAAGAAGCTTTGACGGATGAGAGTTGGGTCATTGCGATGCAAGAAGAATTGAATCAATTCGTTGCTAATGATGTTTGGGAACTTGTTCCTCCACCTAGAAGTTCTACCATTATAGGAACCAAATGGGTATATAGGAATAAGCTAGATGAGAATGGTGTTGTGTCTCGTAACAAATCTATACTTGTAGCACAAGGCTATAATCAACAAGAAGGGATTGATTATGACGAGATATATGCACCGGTAGCTAGATTAGAATCCATTAGAATCCTTTTAGCCTACGCTTGTGCCTTAGATATTAAGCTTCAACAAATGGATGTAAAGAGTGCGTTTCTTAACAGTTTGATTAGTGAGGAGGTATATGTGGCTCAACCTCCCGACTTCATTGATTTTGAGAAACTGGATCATGTTTACAAGCTTAAGAAGGCCCTTTATGGTCTTAAACAAGCACCCAAAGCTTGGTATGATATACTTAAAGCGTTTCTTGTCAAACATGAGTATACCAGAGGATGGTAGACAACACGCTCTTTACAAAGAAGAAATGTTCTCACCTCATAATCGTGCAAATATATGTTGATGACATTATATTTGGCTCAACTTGTCAAGAATTATGTGATGACTTTGCCAAAATCATGCATGATGAGTTCGAAATGAGTATGATGGGATAACTAAACTTCTTTTTAGGACTCCAAATTAAACAAATGGACGCTGGTATTTTCTTTAGTCAATCTAAGTACGCTAAAGAAATGCTAAAGAAATTTGGATTAGAAGAATCTAGACCAATGAAGACCCCTATGGCCTCGGATACTAAACTCACCGTAGATGATGATTGTGAGTCGGTAGACGACACCAAATATAGAGGTATGATTGGTAGTTTGTTGTACCTAACGGTAAGTCGACCGAATATCATGTTTAGTGTTTGCCTTTGTGCTCTCTTCCAAGAGGCTCCCAAAACCTCTCACCTTGAAGCGGTTAAGCGTATCTTCCGATACATTAAGGGCACTATACATTTAGGATTATGGTATCCTAAAGGGACCGGCGTAGAAACCATTGTCTACACGGACTCGGATCATGCGGGAGACTATGTAGACCGGAAAAGCACTAGTGGTGTTTGTACCTTCATGGGTTGTTGTTTAACTTCTTGGTTCTCCAAGAAACAAACCACTCTTGCGATATCCACCACGGAAGCCGAGTATGTGAGTGCTGGAAAAGCATGCCAAAAAGCTCTATGGATGATGCAAGCGCTTGTTGACTACGGGATTTGTCTTCATGATGGTCCCATCATGTGTGATAATAAGGGTGCTATAGACCTTAGCAAGAATCCCGTGCAACATTTGTGAACCAAGCACATAGAAATTCGTCACCATTTTCTTAGGGATAATGTTCAAAAGGGGAACATTTCAATTGAGAAGGTACCCTCCGAGGATAACTTAGCCGACATCTTCACTAAGCCACTTATGAGGGAACCTTTTAATTACTTGCGTCTAGGTCTAGAATTAATGGAACATATTCCTTAATTGCTTTCCTTTATTGAGTCTCTTTCTTTCCTTTGAGTCTTGTATCATTTTGAGTCTTTGAGTCTCCTAAACTCTTCTTGAAAATCATCTCTTCTCCTTTTCAAAATCCTTAAAGTCTCTTTCAAAAATGGTTGAGAAATGTTTTGACATTGTTAATTCAATCTAAAAACGTTTTTCATAGATTCTTGCTATTAACCTCGAGCTTACATAAGTCATATGTATGATTCTCTCAAACATAGCAAGAACAAGATAGAATCATGGAGGATCATTGTGTCATGACTTAAGGTCTTGCCTTACACACCTCCTACATCGATTTTTAAATCCATGTATTTTGGTCAATCCATATTTGGTGAGTTAGTATGTATTCTCTTTGTCTATCTTTGCTTTTAAGCATATCCCTATGATAAGTTAGACTAGAAAAATAAGATTTGCTGAAAAATCTTCCTTCATCACCAAAACTCAACCACTGTAGGCGGTTCCATATATGAACCGCGGTTCCTTATCAATAAGGAACCGCCGGAAGCAATAATGAACCGCGTACAGTGCTTCCTCATTTTTCGGGTATTTCTGAAATTCCAAATTTGTTCCAACATTTTTGAGAATCTTTGCTTCAACCCTTTGACCACCCCAAAAAATACCTTGAGCCTTCCCTATTAAACCATAAGCATTTTGCCTTACTTCACATCCCAAAGTGTCTTACTCTCTTAATGAATGCCTTGATTCTCCTCCATTCTTCCCAATTGCTTTCAATCCCAATTCACCCAAGAACACTCTTAATCACATCTCTCCTACCAAGAATGTTGATTGTGGAACATCTTTTCTTCCACCACCACCCTTTAGTGTTCTTCCTCCTTCTCATGATAATGTCATGCACCATGGGAAATATTGTCATTGTTGTCAATATCAACATCTTGCTATGGCACACATCTATGAGGAGTTGAGCTACATCAAGAGTCTCTTAATCAAGCCTCCTCTTCACTTTGATTATGAGATCTCCACCAAGCCACCACCACCACATTCCGCTACTACCTTGTCTTTCATATAAGCATTGGTTGCTTATCCACAAGACATCTTTTTTTAAAACAAATCTTAGAATTCTAGATTAACTAGGATTAGATTTATGATTTTGGCTTGTTTTCTATTTCATACATCTTTGTATGACTCTTTTTTTATGACTTCACTTGGATCTTAGTCTTTGTGTTTTCTTCTCTTTTATTCTTTTAGTGTGACCTTTAGCTATGTCTTGTTAGTTGTTTCTTTTGTTCAACTAACCCTTCTATGTAGCTTGTCACCATATCTCGATTCCTCGGTGCCCCAAGCTAGGGTGAGTAAGCACTAAGGGGGAGTCTTTGCAAAGTCCGTCTCTTCAACACTGACTTGTGCAACCTTTTTGCTTCGACAAAGGGGGAGAAATGAATAAACTCATCTTCGAAAATCTTGTGTTTTGTGTGATTGAGTTTATATATTGTAGGAATCAAAAAGGGGGAGATTGTTAATGCAATAATGCCTAAAAACGTTACTTGCATTTTTCGGTCTCGCTTAGTTTTGATTACGACAATATGTAAAAACAAGCATTTACAAAAACAACGAAAAACGAATTCTTGAGTTGAAGTATTTTTTATTTTACCCATTTTCACTTAAGGTATGAATAAACAAGTACTAACCTTAATCAAGTGATCAAGTGATTTAATCTTTTCTTAAAACTCACTTTTTATTAAGTGTGACAAGTTTTTAATTAAACTTTCTTTTTAAGAAAATGTTTTATTAGAATTAAATATTTGAAAATTATAAAATGGTATATTCCCTTTTGATTTGGAATATCCTTTTCTGGATATTTTTATAACCAGATATGACCTCCACCACTAAAGGACAAAAAGGGAGCGGAGTCTAGTCCGGCGGTTCCTTAGTGCCTAGGCGGTTCCTTATCGATAAGGTACCACCGGCTAAGATAAGGAACCGCGGGCAGATATAGCCGTTGGTCCTTTGTCCTATAAATAGTGGACCTTTCACAGATTTTCAATACACCTCTTTTGCAAACAAGTTTCCAGATTCAAACATACTTCTTAAATCACTCAAATCCTTGATTATTTGATTTATTACTACTTGTTTAGAAGTTAATCTATCTCATCCATCCCTTCCTCTTCAAGTGCAAAGAGAAGAACACTATCATTGTGAAGTGTTGAGTCCACCACCAAAGATCCTTTGAAGATCAAATTTTATACATTTGTTGTTGTGTAATAGTTGTGAAGATCCAAGTAGTTATGTCTATTTGGAAGTTGTGTATGTACTAAGTATAGTTGTGTAGATTGGTCCTAGCTACGATTAGGGCTTGACTTTTAGCTTAGAGTCGGAAATTGGTTAAGCGACGTGTACGTTTTTCTCCACCATAAAGAGCTTGTTGTGTAGTGAACTCTCGAGTAAGGATTACTCGAGGAGTAGAGTAGGAATGAGGAGTGAGCTTCGTTGCCGAACCACTATAAATCCTTGGTGTTTGGTTTGATCTTTCTTTAACCTTAACTCTTTACATTCTTTATTCTTTGTGCATATATATTAGTTAGTATTAGTTTAAATTACACTATCATTGTTCATATTATGCATAAGAAGATTTCACTTATTTCCTTAAGTCTAAGTTTTTGAGAAAAAGGATTTTTTTGAAAACCATCATTTAACAAGTAAATATAAGAAACTATTCAACCCCCCCCCCCCCCCCTCTTCTAGTTTCTACACAATCATTCGCTTATGAAAAGTATTAGAAACTCCCCTACCCTAGTAAACTGCAATTCCATGTTCCAAGGAGCTACTATAATTCTTGAAATAAACTGCAACTGTTCATTAAGAGTGGCAACAACAAATAAAATACATCTCCATAACTTTTGCAGCAGAATAAAAAATATGATTCCAGGAAACACGAACTTTATGTAGACGTAACCGTCCAACCCGCATACTCTCTCGTTCGTAGACCCATTTCCATCTGCACCCTGCTGCTACTGAACGCGATTCGGTTTAGACAATCAATCTAAAAGCATTGTTTATTCATTGCAAAAAGCTACTAATGAAATCTCTAACTTATAATTAAAATTATATAATAAACACCCAAGTTTATGAGCATAATGAGATGCAAGTGAGTTTACCTTCACCTCTGAACCATAATATCGTTGAATCCAATAGTGACTCCGGAATCTACATATACAGTTGTCTTAATTCCTATCATTAAACCAATGAGTAACTTTTCCAGGATATAAGCCTATAGAAAAAGTTAAAAATATTGTCACGGTAATAGAAGAAAGCCTGAATTGTGAGTTTAGTATTAAAGAAGCTGAAGCACCGCATGTGAATTTACACTTACCCCACAAATATTAAAAGAAAAAAAGTATATCACCTGCTCAGCAACTCCCCTACCCCAGTAAACTGAAATTCCATGCTCGAAGGATCTAGCATAACTCTAGAAATAAACTGCAGGCATTATAAGCAGGTGAAAATGGGTGTGGGTCAAAATGGATCATTTTCGTATGGGTCAAAACAGATCATACCAGGTTAGATCGACAAGTAGGCACTCTGTATTTTGTCAAATTTTCAAGCTGTCAAATAATTAATGATTTAATTATGACAAAGTAAGTTGTTCTTAGATAAGTACCGCAACTCAGATCTACCTAATCTGACATGTTTGAGAAAAACTGCAGCTCCTGCTGAACCACTATGGTAGGCGGTGTTTGCAGGTGCTTGAGCCACACTAATATGAGATAAAACGATCATGGATAGCAAGTCAATCACAAAAGTATCATAAAAGTGGTGTGGAAGACTCTTCCAATGACACAAAATCAGGGGAAAACCAACTGGTCCAGCGAAGTATATTTTATTGGCTCGGCTGAGGGAAATTTAAAGTGTGGGGATTTAGGTTGAATAACTACTTGTAGATTTAAACCATAAGTTTCCGACTTTCCTTTATGTTTTTATAACATCCTTCTAGGTTTAGCAAGAAGGCATAAAGTCTTCCCTTGTCGTCTCTTGATCAACTTGCTAGTGGTCATGACCTCATAAATACAGATAACTTTCCAGTTTATCAGGATCAACATTGTTATACTGATAACTTGCTAGTTATCACCCTGATCGTGGTGACGGTGTGCAATGGTGCTATGAGCCGCAACCACCAGCAATTGTACCATGGTCTGCCGAAATTCCATGGCTAGTGGGTTCTAACACAAGCAACCAAGGGTTGGAAATATGTTTTTCCAAAGAAAGTCTCAGTCACATCATTTTTAGCATAGATCACGAACTATATACTATTTAGGACATTGTAGCTTGAAGTGACCTCCCTTAGGGGGAGATTGTTGGAAATACGTTTTTACGTATTTAGAAAGGATCGGTCACTCCAACGATATATTCAAGTTTTGGGCTCGTGATCTAATATGTAAACATATAGCCCATATAGCCCACATGTAGGGTGGGCTATATATACACCCTCCTAGCATGTTAGGAGGGGTTGGTTATTCTCATTTTCACACACTTAATCTAATCTTTCATTTTCTCTCCAACCTCTCTCTACTTTCTCTCTCTAGTTCTTCATCTATCTCTCTATCACTTTATATAATTCCAACACAAGGATAATCCAAGGATTACGAGGACCTTCAAATGGTATCAAGAGCCATGGGATGATTGTTTGGTTTTTGTG
Organism: Glebionis coronaria; assembly: GCA_025667525.1. Lineage (NCBI taxonomy): Eukaryota > Viridiplantae > Streptophyta > Magnoliopsida > Asterales > Asteraceae > Glebionis > Glebionis coronaria. The sequence goes on along the minus strand of CM046879.1, from coordinate 187,003,544 downwards.
TTTGTGTTCTTGATCAATTCGCCTATTTTGATCCTATTTCACACGTACCAATTTTTTTTTTTGTGTTTTTATGCTTTAATCTTGATATACGTTATCTAGTTACTTGTTATAGTGATTTGATATTGGTATTTTGGGTTAAAAACACAAATTTTTGGGTGTTTGATTCGTTTTTAGGCTTAAAATTCCGAATTTGTTGTGTTCTATCCGAGAAAAGTGGTTGTTTTGTCTCCATCACAAAGTTGTCTCCATCGCAAAGTGAGCACGGTTCTTCATTCCGATCGTAAAAACCTAGGGTTTCTACATTGCGATCGAAGGGTATTCCGACACTTATTCCGATCGTACATTGCGATAGCTCCTTTCTTCGTACATTGCGATCGGGTATAAGGCAATATTGAAACGTCACTCTGCCAAAATTTCATTAGCCACATTCCGACAGGTATTGCGATCACACATTCTGACAGGTATTGTGATCACACATTCCGATAGGTACAACATTCCGACAGGTATTGCGATCACACATTCCGACATATATTGCAATCACACATTCCGACAGGTATTGCGATCAAACATTCCGACAGTATTGCGATCACACATTCCGAAAGGCATTGCGATCAAGAATTGCGACAGGCATTCAGATAGACATTGCGAGATAACTTGTTTTGTGCATTCCAATAGAGTGACAAGATTTCCAATATTTTTTCAAAAACGTGTTTTTGAAATTTTTTAACAATCGTGTGTAATTTAGTCTTGGAATTTTTGGTTTATCGAGAACATAATTTAGGTTATTTCAACATTATTTCTCGGCTTTAACACACAACAACAATCACATTAACTTTCTCTCATTGATCGATCAACTTTTGTAAATCTTAACTTATCGACATGGAGTACACATCTCTTACGGATAAGTCCATCCTCTCGGGTACGGATAATCGTCCACCTATGTTGGAGAAGTCTATGTACGAGGATTGGACTTCCCGAATGGAACTTTACATGTTGAACAAAGAGAATGGACATCTCATTTGGGCATCAGTGCTCAATGGACGATTAGATTATGGTACAGTGACGGAAGGTACGACTACTCGTCCTCGCACAATGGTTGAATTGACTGGAGATATGAATATTCAAGACAAATGTGATAAGTATGCTACAAACATCATTCTCCAAGCCCTTCCTCCAGATGTCTACAAACTCGCCAACAAACATAAAGTTTCCAAAGAGTTATGGGATAGAATTCGTGTTCTAATGCAAGGCACCTCGTTAACTAAACAAGAACGAGAGTGTAAGCTTTATGATACTTTTGATAAGTTTGCCTATGTGCCAGGGGAGACTCTCAATGATTACTATTTGAGATTTACCCTATTGTTGAATGAGCTCAATATATATGGCATGAGAATTCCTACGTTTCAATTGAACACCAAGTATTTGAACACTCTTCCTTCAGAATGGAAAAAGTACGTGACGGATGTTAAATTGGCTAAGGACTAGCATAACACCAATATGGATCAACTTCAAGCTTTTCTTCAACAACACGAATGCCATGTGATCGAGGCTCGGTTGTCTACACCTCAAGTTCAGATCCACTTGCCATGTATGCTTCTCAACAAAACATGGCTTATACTTATCAACAACTATCATACTTGCAACAGCCACCACCACACACCTATCAGCAACCACAGCAACCATCTTATCAACCACCAATGATGCCACAGCAAGCATTTCAACAAAGTGTTCATCAACAATCTTTTCCACAGCAACCACCATATCAGACATCACCATCACAAGCCAACACTTCTCCAATGGGCTATACTCCTCAGCAAGGATACTTTCTAATTGAAGCACAACCAGCACAAGCCTTCTACTTTAATGAACTTCCACCAATCCAAGCACCGGTCTTTACTCCAAATGATACACCAGCTGATGTTCTAATATTAAAAACATTCGAAGAAAGGAAAGTTTATTACATTTCAGATTATGCCCGGGACCTCAAAGAAAGGAAAGTTTATCGCCGATGATAAACTTATCCTTACAACGAGAAATTAATTTTTCTCGTGCATGAGCTAATATTAAAAACACTCGAAGTTTTTAAGCTCATGCACAATGACATCCAGTTAAATATCAGACTGTAACTCGGACTTCATATTTTAGGAGAGCTTATTTTTAAAGATAGCTTATCCTCGTAACGGGAAATTAAATTTTCTTGGTCATGAGCTTGTATTAAAACATTTCAAGTTTTAAGCTCATAAAGGAAAGTATATCTTTTATATAAGAGAACTTTTCTTCATAACGAGAAATTCATCTTTCTCGGTCACGAGCTTTCCGTAAAAACATTCAAAGTTTTTCAAGCTCATGAAAATGAGTTCTAAGTAAATGTCAACTTAGGACTCGTTCTTCAGTTAAAAGGAAAGTTTATCGCCGATGATAAACTTATCCTTAACAACGGGAAGTTTACAACTTCTCGGACTTGAGCTCGTTTTGTAAGATATTCAACATCTTAAGCTCAAGTAATTGATTTTCAAAACTTTGAACACAATTTTTTTCGAGAATTTCTCAAAAGGTTTTTCTAAATCTTTCAAAATTATGTGTTTAAAAATGTTTTGATAAAAAGAGCATATCTTCTGGAATCGATAATATTTACGAACCTAGAAATGTCATTCAATAATGACATGGGGATGTAAATAAAGTTCGAGCAGAAGTTCAAATGTTTTAAAACATGCTCAAAATGGCTTGCTATTATTTCAGATAGTAACCCGCTTTTCATATTCAAGTCAAACATTTCACCGGAAAGCTTTGACTCAACAACAGGAATTAATTTTCTCGGGCATGGTTTATTTTATAACCATGTAAGGGATTGTGTTTACGTAATAACATAATCTAACACAAATTTATGTACGTGTCAGTGCATTTATTTGTTAAAACAAGAGAAATCTTGTTTTTATGAAGTTATCATCTCCACAATCCGCAACAATTTACAATTGATATCTACATACTCGATGATGCGACTAGTCAAACGGCGACTACAACTCTTTCAATAGAACACGGGTCAACAATTGAGGAGGAGCAATTGTCCAGCATTCAGAATCTTTGATGCCGAAAGTTCCAAGTTCACATATTGGTGTCACGACAACGATATCAATCGTACACATGGAGTCAAGAGATAACTTGAGACATGATGAGGCGACCAACATTCGTGAACAAGAACCATGTGCTTCTTTCATATGATGTTCTCCATCATTCAGGTCCAACCTCATAAATCGCTAATCTTGTGAATACATTATCATATATGATCTTTGCATGGTATAAGTACCTTACACTTGTGTTTAAAAGGTACTTCATTCACGTTTCAACTACACCCTCATTAATTTGAGGGGGAGCGTGTGTAAAGCATGAAGATGATTGGATTTACATTTTTCTTCCCGAATTTTCTTAAAATACTATTAAATCAATTGATATTAAAAACATCGATTGGGTTAATATTTTTAATATGGGGGAGAAAATGTGATTTAATATGGGAAATGATTAATCACAAATGGTTTGACTTAACGTGATAACTCATCCTGACATGTGCGAAATGTTTTCGGATATCGTGGCATATGTTAAGGGGGAGCAAAATGGATTTGCACTTCAAAATGGATTTCATGGTGATTTATACATACCCACAACCCTTTTATTTCACGACGATGAAAATTGTGGTGACATAAGGACGGTAGGATAGGGTAAAGTCCAATGATTCTTCTAGAACCGGAGGAATCTTCCCAAGGACATTCCATAGCTAGAAATAGTAGTCATTAGGAAAGATGGAGAAAGATTGTGAACGTAGTTGAATGCCGACCAAGTACTTAAGTTAGCACTGGAACAATCACAACAAGGTGCTAGTTATGACGTATTGGTAAGTATCGAAGGGGTTGAAGAATGAAAAAGAATTGTAAAGATAAAGGGTGAAAAGAAAGAAGCCCTCTTTACAACTTAGGCAGAAACCGGGTCAACACATATGCTATTGAGATCATTTTTAATGATGCTAGATATTGAAGATAGACATCATGGACACAGTAATGCAATGCACAACCCAACCCAGCTAACTCAGATATCTCTCAAAAGGTATTTGTTTTAATCACACGGAGATCAACATGTCTTCTATCGATTTATTCACTCTGAATAAGTTGGCATTGAAATGGTGGCACTCCTCTCCAGCCTCCGATCACTAAAATCCAAAATGCACGATCGAGTCTAGAGCCATTTGAGATCATCAAATATCTCATTAGGACACACTTTCATAATTCCTTGCTTCTTCACACACTGTGAAAAGTAAGAAAGATCTTAAGAGTCCTACGCAAAAACTTCATGATCTTGCCTAAACATCCGAGTAATACGAAAGTATTTACAATGAAGATGGAAATCCTTCTTGAGCGAATATCAAAAAGCTCATGGTAGGTGACATGTGCGATTCTTTACGAATCAAACTTGTGATAACTAGAAAGCAACAGTGGTTTAATTCTTAAATGAATTTAAACACGTTCCAGGCCTCTACACAATATCTTAGTGATCTTGCCAGAACACTCAGAGTGATACCTTAGTGTTCACAGTGATGAGTGGAAATTTTTCTAGTGTTAACCTCAAACAGCACTTGGTAGGTAACTTGCAAGATTCTATATGAATCAAGCTCGTGACAACTGGAAAGCAACGATGGTGCGGTTCTTAATTGAATTTCACTTGTTCCAGGAACATGAATTGACGGCTTCTGTTAATGCAATAATGCCTAAAAACTTTACTTGCATTTTTCGGTCTCGCTTTGTTTTGATTACGACAATATGTAAAAACAAGCATTTACGAAAACAACGAAAAACGAATTCTTGAGTTCAAGTATTTTTTCATTTTACCCATTTTCACTTAAGGTATGAATAAACAAGTACTAACCTTAATCAAGTGATCAAGTGATTTAAACTTTCTTAAAACTCACTTTTTATTAAGTGTGACAAGTTTTTATAAAACTTTCTTTTTAAGAAAATATTTTATTAAATTAATTATTTGAAATTTGAAAATGGCATATTCTTATTTGGTTAAGAATATCCTTTCAGGATATTTTTTATATCCAGATAAGACCTCCACCACTAAAGGACAAAAAATGGAGCGGAGTCTAGGCAGCGGTTCTCTAGTGCCTAGGCGGTTCCTTATCGATAAGGAACCGCCGGCTGAGCTAAGGAACCGCGGCCAGATATATCCGTTGGGCCTTTTTCCTATAAATAGTGGACCATTCTCAGCTTTTCAAATCACCTCTTTTGCACATCTATTTCCAGATTCAAACTCTCTTCTTTAATCACTCAAATCTTTGATCATTTGTTTGATTAATACTTGTTTAAGAAGTGAATCTTGTTCTTCCATCCCTTCCTCTCCAAGTGCAAAGAGAAGAACACTATCCTTGTTAAGTGTTGAGTCCACCATCAAAGATCCATTGAAGATCTACTTTTATACATTTGTTGTAACACCCCCAAATTTATACAACTCAATACAGCGGAAGACTAGTTGGTGTTACGGGATAGCACATTACTCACATCATAGACAACGCATAAAAATCACGTCGTTTATTAATAAATCATTTCCATTCATAAATATCAAATTTACATAGGTCCCAAGTCATTATATTTCATACAATGTTTTACAAACTATTTGAATGGAAAATATTGTTTAAGTGCGGGCCATGAATTCTTGTCGTCTTCTCGAGAATTACCTTCAAGTACCTGAGATAAAACATGTTAAAAGAAAAGGTCAGCGATAACGCCGAGTGAATTCATAGAGTTTAATAAATTCCATCAATATATTATCAGTATAAAAGTATTACTGAAAATCATTTTGTACAAATCGTTTTAATAGGCCATAAAATAGCCGAAGTCATTTTATACAAATCCTTATCGAAAATCCTAATATAGGCATTTGCCTTAAAAATCATTATACGAGCCAATGTCGCAAAAATATCATACAATACGTCTTATAACGTTGTATGAAAATAAAAACCGTTATATGAATATGGTTATGAAAACCAAAACACGTACATAATATCAATAGTATGACCCTGTATTGCTAGTCAGGCAATACATCGTAATTCGGAGCGTCTAGTAGTATTTCGTTAGTTTTTGGATTATTATAAGCCGCATGACATTGTTACCTTACTAAACCAAAACGGGTAGCTAACCCGATACAAATTTTGCCCATCTAAAGTAGCGTGTCGTCACAAAGGTCACGCTATGGAAATCTTCTCATACATAAATTCGCTTACCAATCAATGTGGCACGACGGGGATCAACCGTCAAGGCGCGAACTGGGGTGATCGTCCCCAAATAGTACTATTAAATGCATAAGCGTCTACCAAATGCCGGTAGTTAACAATTCATGCTAATGGGACTTTTAGTGACATAACCTAACTTTAATAATCCATTTAATTTCATCTATCTGGTCCTTTAATCATTTATCGGGTCATACAATCAGGTCATTCAATCATTCGGGTCCAAAATCAATAAACAAACAATCGGGACAAATGGTATCCTATTTTATAAAAACTAACATGTAATCTCCCTCGCGGGTTTATAAAACATTTATAAAAACATTTAAAAGAGTGCGAGGCTATGAACTCACGTTGATATGGGAAGGCGGGTTATCGGCAATTCGGACGTACGGTACGTGCTTCAATCACGGAAACCTAGACAAATAATACTCGGTCTTAGACTCATGTCCAATGACTTCATAAAAATAACAATCATGTATACATATGATGATTATATATATAATGATCAAGTGGGTTTACATATTCTCGTTTACTCATTCTAGTGTTATATGTCGATAACTTTTATACTAGTTTACTAGTTTTTCCTATTTACACGTTTTAAGTCGAATAAACTCATTATAAGTTATTTAACTTGTTTTAATCCATTTTGTACTTATATTATCAGTATTTAAACTTTCCATGTTGGGCCCAAATGGGTTAAGCCCAATAAGTTCTTTTTACAAGTATTTATCTTATTAAGTCCAATTATTAGTCCAATATGTTTAGTTAGCTCGGAAATGTCCGTATTTCTTATAGTTCGGGTTTTATCGGTTTTTACTTGTATTAGTTACTTATACATCAGTATATGACTTTTATAAACTTTACATTAGACGGGTTTGGTCGTCTAAGTTTTATTTGGCGAAAAACGTTAATTTTACGGCAATAGCCGAAAAAGTCGTAAAAATCATGTTTATAGTTTTATAACTTATAAAACATAACAAGTTACCATTTTTATAAAATGTCCACTTATTTATCATTGTAACTATTTATATAAATAAAATTCATGAGTTAGTGGGTTTTAACTTTACATTTTATACAATATAATTTTGAGTGCTTATATAATAGTATTATACTTTATTTTTCAAAAATCTGATTTTTATCTTCACTTTCACCAAAACTGCCATATCTTGAGTTCTATATGGAGATAGAAGCTCAAATTTTTATCACATAAACTAAATGATATGTGCTACATTTAACTCTTCTATAGCTACGGTTTAATCATCTTCTAAGTATTTTCTAAAAATCGTCCAAAACAGTAAACTCAGATTTATACCTTAAACTTGTTTTGATCATATCTCCCTCATTATTTTGATTCCATTGCATGGCCAACTCTCACATGTGTACAAGACCCATAGCTTACTGTAAATCCATTCTACTTCATCATTTTATCAGTTAATAACATGTTTCTTTACTGTTTTATACAGCCATGTAAATTAATCAAGATTTTAACCTTGTTTCTTATAGTTTTTCACCTTTTTAATCATGTTTATCAACACCAAATCCCCACACAATATTTTTATCATCATATAATCATCATAAACATATACAATAGGAAATAAATACATGATTACATAACCAAAAATAACAAGAAGATGAGGAGGACAATCTTTATACCACCAAGTTGATGTAGGTTATGAGTTTGGCATGGATTTGGATGGAGAAACTTGTGCATAGCCAAGACCATCTTCAAGACCACCATTCTTCATGTATACCTTGTGGAAAATCAGCCTCAAGACACTATGAAAACTCCTCCATGGATGTTATAATCACCACCATTCAAGGGAGCTTCAAGAGGGCTTCAACATATGTAGAAATAACATAGGATTCCATGGTTAATTTTGATCAAATTTGGTGTTTAAGGGCTGAATTGGGACGGCACATTTGAGAAGGGAGGAGAGAGTTTGAAGGTTGTTTGCATGGTGAAATGAAGTGAGTGGTTTCTAGCTTATGGTTTTGATGGAAAGTGGGGAAAGTAGCTTACATTGTAAGCTTACAATGACAAGTGTAAACTTGTTAAGTAAATTTTTGACACCTAAAGGTGTTGGCTAGCTTGTTATGGCCGGTTTGAGTGGGGGTGGGGCAAGTGTCCCACGTGTCTCATCCCCATTTATTTACGGGTACTCCTCGATTCTAGTTTCCTCGATTTGCGTGCCCTCGGGTCGTTTTACGAAAAATGTTTTTATAAATTATGAATCAACGGCACAAAACGAATCTAATAAAAATTGTCTCATCAAAAACGGAGTTCGAAAACGTAAATACGTAATCCCAAGGTTTCCGGTTTAGTCGTAAAGGACGTTAAAATAAAATCGTAAGTCCTAATCTCTTCTCGTAAATTTGTGAGTTTATGAACTAACACAAATTTAAAACTCCAAAATAATATTCACGGATAAATTTTTTTCTGAAATGTCGGACTGTCACCAAAGCGGTGTATGTAAACGTAAGCACGTAACGTTGAATCCTCCGGTTTAGACGTAGTCGACGCTACTTCAAGACGTAAATCCAAATCTTTTCCCAAAAATAAGTGAGTTCATATTGTAACATTAAAATAATGTTTTCAAATAAATATTGAGAATAAAATATCAACCATAAATTGACGGATTGTCACAGCATTTACCCCTAAACAGGATATTTGTCCTCAAAGATCATCTTACTACTCGCTTCTTATAGAGTTAAAGCCATGTGGGTATTTCCTCCACATTCGGTCTTTTCTCACAAGTATGAATCATTACAATATGCGAGTTTCATCAAACGTAACTACGGGAATAAGATCAGGCTAAATGTTGACTTACTTTCTCTATCCATGATGTTCACGGGTTTCTGATGAATGCAACTTTTCGCCGATCTAAGCTTTACTTTAGAACAATAAGATTTTCAGTTGATAGATATTCCATCAAGTTCGATTTACGAAACATAATTCACGCATCTCTTGAAGTCCTAGGGTAGATCCAGCTTATTTGCCTTTCAAACCAAATCTTTTACATCATCTCAATGGTCCCATACAACGGGGACTTGTATCGCATGATTTGTCAGATCATGAATTCATTTTTCCAAGGTTAAAATTTTTGGCATAACTTCGCTACCCATCTGGCACTTCAAAATCTACATTTCATATTCACATAACCTCATGCCCACTATCGGCAGTCAATAATCAAATCCTAATTTCAACAATCATTTCAGATCTCGCAGGTCGGGTATTTTGCAAGGTTAGGTTAGCCATCATAGGAAACCTTAAACCTAAAAGACATGTCCAACTCACAATGGGTGTATGTCGGGTGTCTTCATCTCAACTCTTGCTTACAGATGCTCTAATATTTAGATCCTAACAAGATTCAATCTCAATCCTAATACGATGATTATCAATGATAATCCTCCAAAGGAAAATGATTATACGGTCTATTACCAAAGGTCAATCATTCAAACATAACAGCACTTATATTACTTTGTATCGTTACTTTACCTCGTCCCTACGATTTGGGGTGGTACATAGTACTCTCATCAAGGTTCGTTCTTATTGATTTCTGAGCAAATCTCTAGAAATTCGATGCGAAGCGAGGATCTTGATAAAGATGTTTGATACAAGCACACTATGTTTACATAACTCTTTTTGCATTTATCATTAACGGGAATGATATTAGCAAATTTGGTCAGTCTGTCGACGATGACCCAAATCGAATCAAATTCAGATGATGACCTTAGCAATAGCTAGACGTTTACTAATGTATGAGGCGATCTCTGCCTTCATAAGTTGCCATTAGTTCAACTTCTTCAGACAAAGATACTTTTAGTCAAAAATGACATACATATAATACTTATACTTACAAATTCCAACATAACTATATCTCACAACCCTCTATATTTAGACAATCACAAGTGATCTTTAAAACATTTAACGCTATCGGCTTCTCAATTCTAATGGTTCATATTAGCAGCGAACCACTTTTATTATCTATATTATCCTTTTCATAAACATTGTTTATTTTATTATTCTTTTATATTGTTCGGCAATTTATTTTGTACCTTCATTATTAAGGAACATGTCCTAATTGGTTCTTTATCTTTTCTACATAATGCGTCGGTATCTATATTCACCTCTCATGATGATATAATTATCATGTTCATAATTTACTCAGATATTCTTTCTATATTATGCGTCAGTAATTACGTTCACCTTTCTTCATATTTTCTATGTTTCAGTTTCGTCTTTACTATTATCTTTATCCGTTTTACTCAATCCGACGTTTAAAGCGTCAATATTTATTACAACTAATTAAATAATAAATGTTCAATTTTTATGAAATGTAAACATAAAGATTTTAAATTTCTTAGTCCGTCCAATTATATGAAAATTTTCAAAATAATTTTTAATTTAATTAACACGATTTTTGTTGATTTATCGAAAATATTTAATAAGATTCGTAAGTGTTCGAAAAATCTTTGGTTATACTGTGGTCAAAATTTTCTTAGTTTGAAAAGCGTAAATTATCGTTTCAATTTTTCAAGTCATGGTTTCAATGGTTTCCTCAATCCTTCTTAGGTTGTCTTAAAGTATGCAAAAACATTTACCCCTAAACAGAAGTTTAGTTAAATGTTTTGGTTATAAGGGAATAATCCCTTAAAATCCTTTGTTAAAATATTCGTCAAAACATATTTCCATTTCTTTTTGGTAAAATCCAAAGTCTTAAAAGGGCTCTTAATTTTTGAAGAGTCAATTTATATTCCATTATCCTTTTAATCACATAGTCAAATCATGTAAAGGTTCAAGTCTTTAATCACGTATCAATTATTCAAGGTACAGGTTTTTATTGTTCGGCCAATTCAGGGCAATCTATAAATAATTATTAACTCATTCTTATTCTTATAAATAAACATATAGTCCTTAATGATCACGAGCATGAAGTTATCAATTTACAGCCTACACACGTGATTCACCAAATTTATGAATGCTACATGTGCATTGATCAATCCAAACGACATCACATGAAACTTGTAATGTTCATTACAAGTACCGGATGTAGTGATTGGAATACATAATCTTTTTCGCAGATGCGAAGTTGATGATAACCATGCTGAAGATCAAATTGCTAGAACCTTGTAAATGATCGAACAAATCTTCCATTTCGAGTTATGGATATCGTTTTCGATTGTCAATTTACTCAGTTCACATTAATCTATAAATATAAGGAATGATAACACCATAGCTCTTCAGGATGACAGGCTTGGTATAATAAAATCTTTCTCCGACAACTCTCTCAGTTGTACAGTAATTCCTTTAATTCAGATGGTGCTGACGTACAGTGCACAAGCCACAGGTGCAGCACCGGGAATATAATCAATACCAATTTCAACTTGCCTTAATGGCAAAAGTCTAGGTAAACCATCAACAAATACTTACTAAAGTTTCAAATAACAGAAACATCTTTTAATAATTCAATATTAGGTTCTTCTAGATTACAATGTCTATGACTAATTCACAACCATTCACGGTATGATTTTAAGTCTAATGCAGGATATGGTCATCCATCAAGAATTATTTAGATCACTTTTGATTAATCAACATCTTATCATTTAGGGGAATTCTACTCGAGTTCCCATCAATTAAGACAATGTCGTCATGTCATAATCAATCAATCCATTCTACTGGCACTATCAACTTTTCAGTTTCATTGCCGTCGATAAGATGTGAACTTCTCAAAAGACTTTAATAACTCATAATCCTTCACAAATTCCAGGATATCAGAAGACATAACTACCTTAAAAGAGTAAGGTCAACGCATAATCCATGCGAGAGAATTTCAAATCAGAACAGACGCAAACATTTAATGAATATGAATATATCCCATGTTTTCATAATTTGAGTACGCATTCGAAAGCTCCTCGGATCGTTACCCAGGTCATTAAAATGAAATCAAATCAAAAGAAATGATAGGAACGTCGATACATCCAGTCAGGTATCAACACTCGGTAATAAAATTCTTTTCCTAAGAATCTTACTACGGGAGAATTTGTCCAGAAAGATTTGTCAATTGTCAAATAAGACAATTTCCACAGATGAGTAAATTCGACTCAGAAGAATAGATGCTACAGGAACATATGTAGGTGTCCTAACACTATGTCCCTATTTCTCACTTCTTGCAGATCTCATAAAATTTAATCTTTCACAATCTTCAAAGGAAATGTAGTGTTTATTCATTAGTTTTATGGTGACTACTAATCAGTCTTGCATGGTCCATTCCAAATTGTATGTAGGCGCGCAACTATATACAATTTCAAGATTAACGATGCAATACTCAGTTCGTCAAAATTTTATCATCATGTTTATAATAAAAACATTTTCATGCTTAATTCTTAAATAAGAATCAAGAATAAATTTACAAAGAATTTCTTTGTTATGGAAATAATTAAGTTTCCAAAGCGTCTCTTAAACAACTTCATTTTGATATCAGTCACTTACAAATCTTACTTTTGAATAATCCTTATTGTGATGAAAATTAAATTTTCTCAAAGGATACGGATTTTATCTTATAAAAATAATGAGTGATCTGCAAAGGAGTGATGAAGAGTTGTTCACCGAGAACTAACTACAATATGATAAGAAATGAGCTTAGCCAAGTAATCATGAGGTTCATGATCTCGATGGCACTCAAAAGAATAATCCACAACGTAACTCAATTCAAGATGAGTACTTGTTCAATGGTTGCATCACTAATGCGAACACTAGGATGAAGCAATAAGAGATAGATAACATCGATACATGTAGAATTTAGCAATCAAAGGTAGTCTTTTTCATTAATCACAAACAAGTCAAAATTATACCGTAACACATTACGTGTCACTATGTCATACAATTCTCAAAACTCATCCTACCAACGGATATCTCAGTTAAGTTAGGGATTTTTAAAAGATACCACAATGAATACTAATCTACAAGAGTCATTAGGTGTTCCACATGTCCCGGAAGATCCATCGGTCTCAATTCAGAAGAAGATTTCTTCAATTTATTTCTTGGGCACTGGGCATCCTCGTCAGTGGACAATGGCCTAGGAACAGCCCTTAACACAAACCTACAATCAATTAAAATCTCATAATTCAATCAAAGAACTTAACGACTTACTCTTAACAATCTCATATTCCATATGGGTTAAATTTTACTTTATTCAAGTTTTAACCAATTTTATATTCAATTCAATATCCTACTTCATTATCCAATACTTATAACCTTATTCTTATACCTTCAAAGTGCAATAAAAGTTCGATATGAACAACACTTAATTTTCAATCCTATTAGCTCTTACAACAACAATTATCAAATGAGTCATTAATATGAAATGACTTGATCATTCAACTAGACTTCTCGGAAAGGTATTAGTGGCATGAGGCTTTTGGGTAATGGTTCCAATAACAGCCTCAAGTGCAACATTCACCCTTTCGATTTCGATTTAAGAATTGGAGGACAACGAATCAGATGACATCCTTCCAGGTGGTAACTTTTGTCAAACTCCACTCTATAAGGAAAGATCGTCATGACATCGATATAAGATTTAATCTCGCCAATTCTTTTTCAATATCACAATCAACTAATATCTATATTTCTACGAATATCAACCATTTGTTGGGATAATAAAGATCCACAACTTGGTTTAGATCTAGGATAGCTAGAATTCCTATGAGAATAGCTTCGATTAATTTACTGGGGAAGTTAGGGTTTCTTGTGACAATCTACGTCATATAAGTACCTCGTATAAAAATCAAATTAATCATCAAACAATCATGTAATAAAATTACATCATATATATATAATCCAAGTTATATATATATATATATATATATATATATATATATATATATATATATATATATATATATATATATATATTAAAATAACACTTCTCAGTCTTGGCCTTGTCGGTAACTCGGGAATTCTTCGGCAGCGTTATAGTCAAAAGATTTTTAGACATTTTTAGAAAAATGTTTTTAGTTAAAAGATTTTGAAAAGTTTTATTCAAAACCTTAGTTTTAAAAATCTTTCGTTCTCTATAACGAGAGCTCTGGTACCAAACTGTAACACCCCCAAATTTATACAACTCAATACAGCGGAAGACTAGTTGGTGTTACGGGATAGCATATTACTCACATCATAGACAACGCATAAAAATCACGTCGTTTATTAATAAATCATTTCCATTCATAAATATCAAATTTACATAGGTCCCAAGTCATTATATTTCATACAAAGTTTTACAAAGTATTTGAATGGAAAATATTGTTTAAGTGCGGGCCATGAATTCTTGTCGTCTTCCCGAGAATTACCTTCAAGTACCTGAGATAAAACATGTTAAAAGAAAAGGTCAGCGATAACGCCGAGTGAATTCATAGAGTTTAATAAATTCCATTAATATAATATCAGTATAAAAGTTATCGACATATAACACTAGAATGAGTAAACGAGAATATGTAAACCCACTTGATCATTATATATATATAATCATCATATGTATACATGATTGTTATTTTTATGAAGTCAATGGACATGACTCTAAGACCGAGTATTATTTGTCTAGGTTTCCGTGATTGAAGCACGTACCGTACGTCCGAATTGCTGATAACCCGCCTTCCCATATCAACGTGAGTTCATAGCCTCGCACTCTTTTAAATGTTTTTATAAATGTTTTATAAACCCGCGAGGGAGATTACATGTTATTTAACTTTTTTTAATCCATTTTGTACTTATATTATCAGTATATAAACTTTCCATGTTGGGCCCAAATGGGTTAAGCCCAATAAGTTCTTTTTACAAGTATTTATCTTATTAAGTCCAATTATTAGTCCAATATGTTTAGTTAGCTCGGAAATGTCCGTATTTCTTATAGTTCGGGTTTTATCGGTTTTTACTTGTATTAGTTACTTATACATCAGTATATGACTTTTATAAACTTTACATTAGACGGGTTTGGTCGTCTAAGTTTTATTTGGCGAAAAACGTTAATTTTACGGCAATAGCCGAAAAAGTCATAAAAATCATGTTTATAGTTTTATAACTTATAAAACATAACAAGTTACCATTTTTATAAAATGTCCACTTATTTATCATTGTACATATTTATATAAATAAAATTCATGAGTTAGTGGGTTTTAACTTTACATTTTATACAATATAATTTTGAGTGCTTATATAATAGTATTATACTTTATTTTTCAAAAATCTGATTTTTATCTTCACTTTCACCAAAACTGCCATATCTTGAGTAATATATGGAGATAGAAGCTCAAATTTTTATCACATAAACTACATGATATTTGCTACATTTAACTATTCTATAGCTACGGTTGAATCATCTTGTAAGTATTTTTTAAAAATTGTCCAAAACAGTAAACTCAGATTTATACCTTAAACTTGTTTTGATCATATCTCACTCATTATTTTGATTCCATTGCATGGCCAACTCTCACATGTGTACAAGACCCATAGCTTACTGTAAATCCATTCTACTTCATCATTTTATCAGTTCATAACATGTTTCTTTACTGTTTTATACAGCCATGTAAATTAATCAAGATTTTAACCTTGTTTCTTATAGTTTTTCACCTTTTTAATCATGTTTATCAACACCAAATCCCCACACAATATTTTTATCATCATATAATAATCATAAAAATATACAATAGGAAATAAATACATGATTACATAACCAAAAATAACAAGAAGATGAGGAGGACAATCTTTATACCACCAAGTTGATGTAGGTTATGAGTTTGGCATGGATTTGGATGGAGAAACTTGTGCATAGCCAAGACCATCTTCAAGACCACCATTCTTCATGTATACCTTGTGAAAAATCAGCCTCAAGACACTATGAAAACTCCTCCATGGATGTTATAATCACCACCATTCAAGAGAGCTTCAAGAGGGCTTCAACATATGTAGAAATAACATAGGATTCCATGGTTAATTTTGATCAAATTTGGTGTTTAAGGGCTGAATTAGGACGGCACATTTGAGAAGGGAGGAGAGAGTTTGAAGGTTGTTTGCATGGTGAAATGAAGTGAGTGGTTTCTAGCTTATGGTTTTGATGGAAAGTGGGGAAAGTAGCTTACATTGTAAGCTTACAATGACAAGTGTAAACTTGTTAAGTAAATTTTTGACACCTAAAGGTGTTGGCTAGCTTGTTATAGCCGGTTTGAGTGGGGGTGGGGCAAGTGTCCCACTTGTCTCATCCCCATTTATTTACGGGTACTCCTCGATTCTAGTTTCCTCGATTTGCGTGCCCTCGGGTCGTTTTACGAAAAACGTTTTTATAAATTATGAATCAACGGTACAAAACGAATCTAATAAAAATTGTCTCATCAAAAACGGAGTTCAAAAACGTAAATACGTAATCCCAAGGTTTCCGGTTTAGTCGTAAAGGACGTTAAAATAAAATCGTAAGTCCTAATCTCTTCTCGTAAATTTGTGAGTTTATGAACTAACACAAATTTAAAACTCCAAAATAATATTCACGGATAAATTTATTTTCTGAAATGTCGGACTGTCACCAAAGACGGTGTATGTAAACGTAAGCACGTAACGTTGAATCCTCCGGTTTAGACGTAGTCGACGCTACTTCAAGACGTAAATCCAAATCTCTTCCAAAAAATAAGTGAGTTCATATTGTAACATTAAAATAATGTTTTCAAATAAATATTGAAAATAAAATATCAACCATAAATTGACGGATTGTCACATTTGTTGTTGTGTCTTAGTTGAGAAGATCCAAGTAGTTGTGTCTATTTGGAAGTTGTGTATGTACTAAGTATAGTTGTGTAGATTGGTCCTAGCTACGATTAGGGCTCGACTTTTAGCTTAGAGTCGGAAATTGGTTAAGCGACATGTACGGTTTTCTCCACCATAAGGAGTTTGTTGTGTAGTAAACTCTCGAGTAAGGAGTACTCGAGGAGTGGAGTAGGAACGAGGAGTGAGCTTCGTTGTCGAACCACTATAAATCCTTGGTATTCGGTTTGATCTTTCTTTACCCTTAACTCTTTACATTCTTTATTCTGTGTGCATATATATTTGTTAGTATTAGCTTAGTTACACTATCATTGTTTATATTGTGCATAAGAAGATTTCACACACTTCCTCAAGTCTAAGTTTTTAAATAAAAGGATTTTTGAAAACCACCTTTTAACAAGTAAATTATAAGAAACTATTCAACCCCCCCCCCCCTTCTAGTTTCTACAATTGGTATCAGAGCGTGGTTGCTCAAGAATTTTTTAAGTATATTGTATTTTAAAACTTGAATCGATCTATGGATTCCAACAAATACCTAGAAGGGCAATCTATGCAAAGACCACCACTTTTTGAAACCGATAGTTTTATCTATTGGAAAAATAGATTTGAAACTTATGTGAAATCAAAAGATTTAGATCTTTGGCATGTTATTACCAATGGTGATTTTTTACCTTATCAATTTAATGAAGTTTCTAAAACAAAAGAATTGGTCACTTTTGACAAAGCTAATGACGATACTAAAAAGAAACTTTCAAAAAATAATGAGGCTAAAATGGTGATTTATAATGCTTTACCTAAGAAAGAGTATGAAAGGATTTTATGTGTGAAACCGCTAAAGATATTTGGAACACTCTTTTAGTAACCCACCAAGGTAATAGCCAAGTCAAAGAAAGCAAAATCGATCTTCTTGTCCAACAATATGAACAATTTGTCATCTTAGAAGAGGAAACTATTGATAGTTCATTTGCTAGGTTTAACACCATTATTACTAGTCTAAAAGCACTCTATGAAGGTTTTTCTAGCAAGAACAATGTTAGGAAGTTTCTAAGGCCTTTACATCCAAAGTGGAGAGCAAAAGTCACTGCGATTGAAGAATCGAAAGATCTCTCAACTTTATCACTCGATGAACTCATAGGCAACTTGAAGGTTCATGAGATGATAATTTTGAAGGACTCGGAATTAGTGAAAACTAAGAGTGAAAGGAAATCTCTTGCACTTAAAGCCAAGAAGGCACAAAGATACCACGATAGTTCCTCGGAAAGCGATGACGAGGAGTATGCATTGGCGGTGAGAGATTTCAAGAAGTTCTTCAAGAGACGAGGTCAACACGTTAGGCAACCCAACAATGACAAGAAACCATTCTCAAAGAATCGGTTTGCCAAGAACGAAAAAGGTGATAGGAATTGCTTTAGATGTGGTGATCCAAATCACTTCATTGGTGATTGTCCAAATCCCGCTCGCGATAAGAACCACACGGCGTTCGGTAGTGGCGCTTGGAGCGATAGCGGTGAAGATGATGATGACAACCCCAAAGAGGATAAATGTCTTATGGCTCACACTTCTAAAGAGGTACATTCTGAAACCGAATATTATAGTTATGATAGCTCCACCTTTGATGATATTGAATTTGAAGGTAAATATGATAGTTTACACAAACTTAGTCTCAAATTCATAGAAAAGAACAAAACCTTAAAATCAACCAAAACTAAGCTCGAAAATGAGATCAATAAACTTAGGGAGAAATTGGCTAAACTTGATAAAAAGAAAGAGGTTGATTTAAGTTGCTTAAGTTGTGAGAAACTTAGATTAGAAAATGAAGACCTCAAGAACACCTCCATTAAATTTGAAAAATTCATGAAAAGTACTAGTGCTCTTGATGACATGTTAAACAAACAAGTTCATTCAAAGGAAAGACTTGGTATAGGTTTTAACTCAAATGAAGCCTCAACTAGTGAACCAAAACAAGTCAGGTTTTCACAAAAAACGTCTGCTGTACGCGGTCCCAAATTGTATGGGGCGGTTCCTTATCACTATGGAACCGCCGCCATAGATAAGGTACCGCGGCCAGAGGGTGATTTTGGTGAAAATCCTGAACTTTCTGAAAAGTCTAAGTTAGATGAAAAACCAAAGCATCTTATTGTTAATAAAGTAAAATTACCCATACTTGACAACAATACCGTTGATAAGTTCTACAAGCCATTAAGTAAACCTCTCATGGGAAATAGAATTTTATCAAGACCATCTTCTACTCCACCTAGAGTACGAAATGTGTCTAAGCCTAGAAGTAGAACAACAACTCCTAGAAAAGATAATCAAAAAAATTCACGACCTAGAAGTAAAACTCCAACACCTAGAAGGAATAATCATAACTCTAAACCTAGATCAAATACACCTAGGAGAAATAATGAACAACAAAATGGTTACATGAATTACTACCCTCCTCCATTTTGTTCTCCATGGGGAACCCCTCCTTGATTCATGCATCCCAACCAAATGCAAGGGATGTTTGGAACTAACAAGTTTGGACCCATGAGATATTGGGGACCAAATGTTTGATCTTGTGTGTTGTTACCTAGATATGCTTGGGAATTGATTTGGAGCCCGATGAGTGGATTAAGGATAGTGGATGTTCTAAACACATGACGGGTAATCGAAGTTTGTTCTCGCATTACAAAGCATATGATGGAGGTAACGTCACATTCGCTAGTAGTCTACGTGGTAATATCATTGGCAAAGGTATGGTTTCTCTTGACTCCTTGACCATTGATAATGTTGAGCACGTAGATAACTTAGTGTTTAACCTTTTAAGTATAGGTCAAATTTGTGATAATAAGTGTAAGGTCATCTTTTCGGAACATGACAGTGAAATCGTAAAAGATGGAAAGGTCATTGGAAAAGGTATTAAAAAGCATGGGCTTTATGTTATGAAGGTCAATAAGAAGTCAAAAGACAACATATGTCTTGCGACTATAGATGATAGTTCTACTCTTTGGCATAGGAGATTAGGTCACGCTAATATGCGTTTAATTCAATCTTTAGTCTCTAAGGAGTTGGTAAGACACCTCCCCAAGATTAAGTTTGATAATCACTTTTGTGATGCTTGCAAAGTTGGAAAGCAAGTTCACTCAAGTCACAAAGCCAAGAATTTGGTTTCGACCTCTCGGTGCTTAGAGCTCCTACATATGGATCTTCTTGGACCTTCCGCCATACGGAGTTATGGAGGTAACCTTTATACCCTAGTTATAGTTGATGACTATTCTAGATTCACTTGGACTAGATTTTTGGCATCTAAGAATGAAGCTTTCGATCACTTCGAAATCTTTAGTCGAAGAACTCAAAATTAACTAGGATCTTCAATTGTCTCTATTAGGACGGATCATGGTAGGGAATTGGATAATGAAGTGCAATTTGGTGCCTTTTGTGAAGCTCATGGTATTACCCATAACTTCTCGGCTCCTCGCACTCCACAATCAAATGGGGTAGTTGAAAGGAAGAATAGGACTCTCCAAGAGATGAGTAAGATGATGTTAAACGAGCAATCTTTGCCTCAAAAGTTTTGGTGCAATGCCGTGGACACATCGACTTATATTCTCAACCGAATTCTTATTCGACCTTTCCTAGGAAAGACCCCCTATGAGATTCTTAAAGGTAAGAAACCCTCATTGGAATAATTTAGGGTGTTTGGAAGCAAGTGCTTTATCCTCAACACCAAATACTACCTTACCAAGTTTGACCCAAAGTCTTACGAAGGTATCCTTTTAGGTTATTCCCAAACTAGCAAAGCCTACATAGTCCTAAATAGAACCACGGGGGTTATTGAAGAATCACTCAACGTAACCTTTGATGAAACCCCTCCTTCACCCAAGACACCACCATTGGTTGATGATGACTTGGATTAATTAGAAGTAGTTAAAGCCAAAGAGGTTAGAAAAATAGGAGTTGAAGACCTTAGTGTTGAAAAGGAAGTAAACATTAAGGAATCTAGGGATCATACTCTCAATAATGTCATTGGTGACTTAAATCAAAGGACCTTAAGATCTCAAGTCCAAAGCCAAAGCAAATTCTTTTGTTTTGTCTCCTTGATTGAACCAAAGAATGTTAAAGAAGCTTTGACGGATGAGAGTTAGGTCATTGCGATGCAAGAAGAATTGAATCAATTCGTTGCCAATGATGTTTGGGAACTTGTTCCTCCACCTAGAAGTTCTACCATTATAGGAACCAAATGGGTATTTAGGAATAAGTTAGATGAGAATGGCGTTGTGTCTCGTAACAAGGCTAGACTTGTAGCTCAAGGATATTATCAATAAGAAGGGATTGATTATGACGAGACATATGCACCGGTAGCTAGATTAGAATCCATTAGAATCCTCTTAGCCTATGCTTGTGCCTTAGATTTTAAGCTTCAACAAATGGATGTAAAGAGTGCATTTCTAAACGGTTTGATCAATGAGGAGCTATATGTGGCTCAACCTCCCGGCTTCATTGATTTTGAGAAACCGGATCATGTTTACAAGCTTAAGAAAGCACTTTATGGACTCAAACAAGCACCCAAAGCTTGGTATGATATACTTAAAGCGTTTCTTGTTAAACATGAGTATACCATGGGGATGGTAGACAACACGCTCTTTACAAAGAAGAAAGGTTCTCACCTCATAATCGTACAAATATATGTTGATGACATTATATTTGGATCAACTTGTCAAGAATTGTGTGATGACTTTGCCAAAATCGTGCATGATGAGTTTGAAATGAGTATGATGGGAGAACTTAACTTCTTTATAGGACTCCAAATTAAACAAATGGATGATGGTATTTTCTTTAGTCAATCTAAGTATGCTAAAGAAATGCTAAATAAATTTGGATTAGAAGAATCTAGACCAATGAAGACCCCAATGGCCTCGGATACTAAACACACCGTAGATGATGATTGTGAGTCGGTAGACAACACCAAATATAGAGGTATGATTGGTAGTTTGTTGTACCTAACGGCAAGTCGACCGGATATCATGTTTAGTGTTTTCCTTTGTGCTCGCTTCCAAGAGGCTCCCAAAACCTCTCACCTTGAAGTGGTTAAGCGTATCTTCCAATACATTAAAGGCACTATACATTTAGGATTATGGTATCCTAAAGGGACCGGCGTAGAAACCATTGTCTACGCGGACTTAGATCATGCGGGAGACCATGTGGACCGAAAAAGCACTAGTGGAGTTTGTACCTTCATGGGTTGTTGTTTAACTTCTTGGTTCTCCAAGAAACAAACCGCTCTTGCAATATCCACCACGGAAGCCGAGTATGTGAGTGCCGGAAAAGCATGCCAACAAGCTCTATGGATGAAGCAAGCGCTTGTTGATTACGGGATTTCTCTTGATGATGTTCCCATCATGTGCGATAATAAAGGCGCTATAGACCTTAGCAAGAATCCCGTGCAACATTCGAGAACCAAACACATAGAAATTCGACACCATTTCCTTAGGGATAATGTTCAAAAGGGGAACATTTCAATTGAGAAGGTACCCTCCGAGGAAAACTTAGCCGACATCTTCACTAAGCCACTTAAGATGGAAACTTTTAATTACTTGCGTCTAGGTCTAGGATTAATGGAACATCTTCCTTAATTACCTTCTTCTCTTTGTGTGTCTCATTTTACCACTTTGAGTCATTGAGTCTTCCAAACTCTTTTTGATAAACCTTCTCTTTCGAAAATGGTTGAGAAATGCTTTTGACATTGTTAATTCAATCTAAAAACGGTTTTTCATAGATTCTCGCTATTAATCTTGAGCTTACATAATTCATATGTATGATTCTCTCAAACATAGCAAGAACAAGATAGAATCATGGAGGATCATTGTGTCATGACTTAAGGTCTTGTCTTACACACCTCCTACATAGATCTTTTATTCCATGTACTTTAGTCAAATCTCTATTTGGTAAGTTTGTTTATGTTTTCTTTGTCTATCTTTGCTTTTTAAGCATATCCCTATGATAAGTTAGACTAGAAAAATAAGATTTGCTGAATTGAAAAATCTTCCACCAAACACCAAACACAGCCCCTGTAGGCGGTTCCATAAGTGAACCGCGGTTCCTTAGTGATAAGGAACCGCCGGGCATGATAAGGAACCGCATACAGTGCCTTCCTTTTTTGGTTTTTTCTCTGAAACTCCAGATTTGCTCCAACATTTTTTGAGAATCTTTGTTTCAAACCCTTTGACCAACCCAAAATCCTTAAACCTTCCCTATTTAAACCTTAAGCATTTTGCCATACTTCACATCCCAAAATGTCTTATTCTCCCAATAAAAGCCTTGAATCTCCTCCATTTTCTCCAATTGCTTTCAACCCAAATTTACCCAAGAACACTCTTAATCACATTTCTCCTACCAAGAATGTTGATTGTGGAACTTCTTTGCTTCCACCACCACCCTTTAGTGTTCTTCCTCTTTCTTATGATAATATCATACACCATGGAACATATTGTCATTGTTGTCAATATCAACATCTTGCTATGGCACGCATCTATGAGGAGTTGAGCTACATCAAGAGTCTCTTAATCAAGCCTCCTCTTCACTATGATTATGAGATCTCCAACAAGCCACCACCACCACCCTCCGTCATTACATTGTCTTTCATATAAGCATTGATTGCTTATCCACAAGACACCCAACTCAAGCAAATCTTACAATTCTAGAATAACTAGGATTAGATTTATGCTTTTGGCTTGTTTTCTTTTTCCATACTTCTTTGTATGATGTTCTTTTAGTAACCTATCTTGGATCTTTGTCTTTGTATTTTCTTCTCTTTTATTTTTTGTGACCTATTGCTATATATTGTTGGTTGTTTCTTTTGTTCAACTAACCCTTCTATGTAGCTTGTCACCATATCTCGATTCCTCGGTGCCCCAAGCTGGGGGGAGTAAGCACCAAGGGGGAGTCTTTGCTAAGTCCGTTTCTTCAACACCGACTTGTGCAACCTTTTTGCTTCGACAAAGGGGGAGAAATGAATAAACTCGTCTTCAAAAATCTTCTTTTTTGTGTGATTGAGTTTATGTATTGTCGGAATCAAAAAGGGGGAGATTGTTAATGCAATAATGCCTAAAAACGTTACTTGCATTTTTCGGTCTCACTTTGTTTTGATTACGACAATATGTAATAACGAGCATTTACGAAAACAACAAAAAACGAATTCTTGAGTTCAAGTATTTTTTCATTTTACCCATTTTCACTTAAGGTATGAATAAACAAGTACTAACCTTAATCAAGTGATCAAGTGATTTAAACTTTCTTAAAACTCACTTTTTATTAAGTGTGACAAGTTTTTATAAAACTTTCTTTTTAAGAAAATGTTTTATTAAATTAATTATTTGAAATTTGAAAATGGCATATTCTTATTTGGTTAAGAATATCCTTTCAGGATATTTTTTATATCCAGATAAGACCTCCACCACTAAAGGACAAAAAATGGAGCGGAGTCTAGGCAGCGGTTCTCTAGTACCTAGGCAGTTCCTTATCGATAAGGAATCGCCGTCTGAGCTAAGGAACCGCGGCCAGATATATCCGTTCGGCCTTTGTCCTATAAATAGTGGACCATTCTCAGCTTTTCAAATCACCTCTTTTGCACATCTATTTCCAGATTCAAACTCTCTTCTTTAATCACTCAAATCTTTGATCATTTGTTTGATTACTACTTGTTTAAGAAGTGAATCTTGTTCTTCCATCCCTTCCTCTCCAAGTGCAAAGAGAAGAACACTATCCTTGTTAAGTGTTGAGTCCACCATCAAAGATCCATTGAAGATCTACTTTTATACATTTGTTGTTGTGTCTTAGTTGAGAAGATCCAAGTAGTTGTGTCTATTTGGAAGTTGTGTATGTAGTAAGTATAGTTGTGTAGATTGGTCCTAGCTACGATTAGGGCTCGACTTTTAGCTTAGAGTCGGAAATTGGTTAAGCGACGTGTACGGTTTTCTCCACCATAAGGAGCTTGTTGTGTAGTGAACTCTCTAGTAAGGATTACTCGAGGAATGGAGTAGGAACGAGGAGTGAGCTTTGTTGCCGAACCACTATAAATCCTTGGTGTTCGGTTTGATCTTTCTTTACCCTTAACTATTTACATTCTTTATTCTTTGTACATATATATTTGTTAGTATTAGCTTAGTTACACTATCATTGTTTATATTGTGCATAAGAAGATTTCACACATTTCCTCAAGTCTAAGTTTTTAAATAAAAGGATTTTTGAAAACCACCTTTTAACAAGTAAATTATAAGAAACTATTCAACCCCCCCCCATTCTAGTTTCTACAGCTTCAACTCATGCGGATATTATTATCCAAATGATTCACTCTTTATGTTCGCAGTCAGCTTTGGACGGTCGAATAAAGAGAACGGGTTTACCCGCGAAATCTTGTCAAGGTGGTTCTTAATTGAAACTACCTGCCACAAGTACGATATTTAATATCGTCCAACGGTCTTCACCGACCGGCGGTATAATGCTACCGAATTAGAATGAAATGTTCAAGGCCATTTCATCCGTGTATATGTGTTCTTGTTAACTGTCTTATGCAGCGTAACAAGAAGGTGGCATTGCGGAGTTCAATCCATAAGAAGTCGTCAACACATGCTTATGCTTTCTACACTTAATACTTCAACAAATTCAAGAAAGTCTAAAAGTCAAGTCTTCCGCTGTATCAAACTCTGAAGCTTTCAAGAATTTATAAAAGTATAAGTATGTGGATCATGAAGTCACGAAGAGGCAAACATCACAAGGCAAGAGAACATTCTCAAGACTAAAGTCAAAGATCTCATCAGCATATTCACAAGAACAAGATCGAAGACTCTAGCATAGTATGCTAGGTTTAAGATTTTGTAAAATGGTGTGACCTCCCTTAGGGGAGATTGTTGGAAATATGTTTTTCCAAAGAAAGTATCGGTCACATCATTGTTAGCATAGATCATGAACTATATACTATTTCGGACATTGTAGCTTGGAGTGACCTCCCTTATGGGGAGATTGTTGGAAATACGTTTTTACGTAGTTAGAAAGGATTGGTCACTCCAACGATATATTAAGTATTGGGCTCGTGATCCAATATGTAAACATATAGCCCATATAGCCCACATGTAGGGTGGGATATATATACACCCTCCAAGCATGTTAGGAGGGGTTGGTGTAACACCCCATTTTGGAAATGGAATATTACGCATAATCATGGCGTGTCATCAAAGCATACAAGGATAAATGTCTAAGCATTTTTCAACCATAAAAGGGAAATACCGGAATCAAACATCGGTACCCCAAAGTAAAGCTCATCACACACAAACATAAGTACTGTAAATGGAAAGGACGAAACAATGTCCATAGCAACTGTATCAAAGTAAAGGAAATGCATAAAGTAAAGAAAGACAATAAAGCTTCAAATCCATATGCACGTACGTTTGAGATCTACGAGCGTCCCTGAGTACCTGCCGTTTTGGGAACATGAAAAGGAAAACGGCTGAGCAAGACGCTCAGTGCACGGATGTACAATATAGCATGAAATAGGATAAACATGTAACATATAACAGCGGAAGACTAAGTACTGAGTAAACTGGTTAAGTATCAAGAAAACTGGTTTTATAGTTTGAAAAGCCTTATGTTTATCTTGTGAAAACTGTTTTAACATATATATACCATAGCCCATATAGGTCATGAAAAGGTCACGTGCATGAATACTTAGAGGGGTGACCTCATCATGCTGATTTAGAGGGGATGCCTCTAATCAATATACTGGTTTGGGTAGGAGGGATCAACTCCTTGTGAAGGGTGCAAGGCACACACCACATTCACCATGATAAACTGAATAAAACATGTAACTAGGATGCACCCATACGCCCCACCTGATATAATAATATGGCCAAAATTGAAAGGGACGCCACGAGCAATCACTTCGCCGTGGGGAAGTCATAACATCGGTGCCTCCAATGCTATGGTTATGGTACCTCCATAACTAGGTGAAACTGGTCATGCTTGTATATGGCTATAGATTATGCTAATTAAACATAAGCAGTTCAAAACAATAAAACAAATACTGGGGAAAACAGTTGGCTGCATACGGGGAAATCCTAATAAGGAAAGAATGTCCATACTGAAAGGACGGGAATCCGTACCTCAAGTCCAGTGAATGAACGGAAGAAAGACTCCTACTTCTGGATCACTAACGCTACATGAATACACACGTGTATAAGTATCGATTCACTGATTACGTACTGGGTTTTGTGTCTCATTATAGCTGATTTGGTATGTTTTAGGTCATGGTTCACTGTTTAAAGCCTTAAACTGTGTTTATCTTGCATTCTGATTTATCTGATTAAGTATTACTGGTGTTTCATGTATTAATATACTTACTGTGTAATAATAAGTAACTTTCCAAAAATAGCAGGTTTCCAAAAATAGAAAGTTTCCAAAAATAGAAAGTTTCCAAAAATAGAAAGTTTCTAAAAATAGAAAGTTACCAAAAATAAAAAGTTTCCAAAAATAGAAAGTTTCCAAAAATAGAAAGTTTCCAAAAATAGAAAGTTTCCAAAAATAGAAAGTTTCCTAAAATAGAATTTACTGCTTAAAATAGAATTTACTGCTTAAAATAGATTAGTTTCTAAAAATAGAAAGTTTCCAAAAATAGATCAGCTGCCTTAATTAAATAAGTTTCCATATATAGAAGGTTTCCATGATTTGATTAGCTGCCTGAAATAGATAGATTTCCATATATAGAAGGTTTCCATAATTAGATTAGTTGCCTTATTTAATTAAGTTTCTATAAATAGAAGTTTCCATATTTAGAATTAAGCTGGTTACATAAGCTAACATATAAGTCTAAGTGTTTATAAGCTTGTTTCTTAAGTCATATGATATAGTATATAGTTTAATTATTATTTCATGTATTTTAATTAAACTATAGGTTAAGCATTTTAATTAAAGTATAACATGTTTTAATTAAAATGAAATGAAAATACTTAGGTTAAAATGTGTATTATTATTATTAATAATATAACCTAAGTCATGTCTAAATTAATTAATTATAGGCATGTTTTAATAATTAATTAATTATAACTTATAACATAAAATACTTAGGTTAAATTAATGTCATGTTAAACTAATAATTAAAATAACCTAAGTCATGATTTAATTAATATTTCATGTTATTAATTAATTATATCCTAAGTTCATAATTCATAAAATTAACATGTAGCATAAATCATGATTTAACCAACGAACCATGAATCGGGCATGAATTTGACACCGTACCCCGAGCCAAACCCGGGGCACATGTGTCTCCCTGCTGCCGTGGGTCCCACATGAGCCAACCAAGACCAAAAATGGTCTTGGTGGTGGCGGCAATAGCAAACCAAACCCCCCCTCGGGTTTGTTTTGCTAGGCGGCTAAAAACAAACACCCTTATAAATCCTTCTTTGATTTTAATTAATACCAAAACATGTTAGATCAATGATTAATTATCATGTTTAAATAAAAAAAATAATAACATGTTCATGAAAATAATCAAAGATTAAAAGAATTAAAAAGAATTAAAAAGAAGGGTTAGAAAGGTATACCACTATGTAGCTTGGAAAAAGGATGAACAAACACTGATTATACAATAGTTTTTGAGATCAAAATCAACCAATCACCCTCCTATGGTGATGTGAAGGTGGCGGCACAAAGAGGAGAAAAAGGAGGAGGAGAAAACTCTTTTAGGGTTTTTGTGTTTATTTCTTGAAAGTGAAAAATGAAAACATGTTTTTACTCTTACCCCCCTTTACTTGTAAAAATCCATGGGCTAAGCCCATTTCTTGTTGTGTGTCGTGGGTATGGGGGCCCCACATGGGGTACCCGTACCTTTCTCGTGTCCCGATGTTTCGTGTTCGTTCGTGGTTAAACGTGTTCGTGTCTGAAGCGTTTCTGTTTATTTTATCATGTAGTTACCGTAATCTTAACGCTCGTAATTATATTATATGTATTTACGTAAGTATTCTAATTTGTATTTTAAATGGTGATCATGATTTAATTATGTTCACGTGATATATTTATTAACTGTTTATCATGAGTTCGTACGTAATCGATACTTGTCATGTCATACACGTATGCACCTGCTTGATTATTAGCACATGAATGTGATCAATACTAAATGAGGTAAGTTTTAATCTAGGACGTACGATCTTAAGGTCACTATTCATGGTAAAAGCATGCGGGTTTTACAATTCTTCCCCCCTAAAAAGAATAATTCGTCCCCGAATTATAGGTAAAGTAAGCTGAAAAGAAGTAACATACCCGAACTCAAAATATGAAGTGAGGGTAAGAAGCCCGGATAGACTCCTCTGTTTCCCAAGTGGCTTCCCGCTCGGTATGGTCCCTCCAAAGGATTTTGACGAAAGGAATCGTCTTCCTTCTCATGACTCGTTCTTGCCTGTCAAGTACTCGTTCGGGTTCTTCTATAAAAGTGAGATCTTCACGTATCTGTTCCAGTGGATACTGAACCATGTGAAGGGGATGATAATTGTACCCTCTGAGTAAGGACACATGGAACACGTTATGCACGTGCGAAAGCTGAGGAGGTAACGCCAATCGGTAAGATACTTCGCCGATTCGTTCAACGATATCAAATGGTCCGATGAACCGAGGACTGAGTTTCCCTTTGATCCCGAAGCGTTTAACACCACGTGCCGGCGAAACCTTGAGGAAGACGTGATCTCCCACATTAAAATGTATGTCCCTACGATGCTTATCGGCGTAACTCTTCTGACGTGACCGTGCTTCTTGCAACTTCTGTTTAGCTACCTCAATCTTCCCATTGGTCATTTCTATAATCTCTGGTCCTTCGAGTGTTCGCTCTCCCACTTGATCCCAGCAAGTTGGAGCGCGACACTTTCTGCCATACAACATTTCGAAAGGAGCACATTTGATACTTGCGTGCCAGCTGTTGTTGTATGCAAACTCGACCAAACAGATGTAATCGTCCCAATCACCTGTCCATTCCAACGCACACGACCTTAACATATCTTCCAATGTCTGAATTGCTCGCTCCGATTGTCCGTCCGTTTGAGGATGAAAGGCCGTACTCAGCTTAAGTTGTGTACCCCAAGCTTTTTGCAGACCTTTCCAGAATCACGACGTGAAACGAGGATCTCTGTCTGAGACGATACTGGAGGGAGTGCCGTGGAGTCTCATGATCTCCCTTCTGTAAGTATCTGCGAGTTTACTTACCGGATCTTCCTTGCGTATCGGTAAGAAATGAGCTGATTTGGTGAGTCGATCAACAATGACCCAAATAGCATCGTGCTTTTTCTTGGTAGGCGGAAGACCGGTAACAAAATCCATGGTGATTTTGTCCCACTTCCACTCTGGAATATCCAACGGTTGAAGGAGACCGCCCGATCGCTGATGTTCAATCTTAACCTGCTGGCAGGTAAGACATTTGGAGACATACGTGGCTACATCCTGTTTCATACCACTCCACCAAAAGTGCTGTCTGATGTCATGGTACATTTTTGTCGACCCAGGATGTATGGAAAATGGGGAGCTGTGAGCTTCAGCTAACAATGCTTCCCGGAGTTCTGGGTTGTCAGGAACACAAAGTCTCGTGCCCTGCCAAACGATACCGTCTGCGTCCATTCTGAATTCTGTCTGCTTCTCCAAATTCTGAATTATCGCCCAAATCTCTCCATCATCCTTCTGCGCTTCCTTGATCCTAGTCAGTAACTCAGGTTCTACTCTAAGATTCTCCCAGTATCCGTGCTGCCCACGTACCATGATTTCGATGTCTAGCCGCTCCAAGTCTCTTATGTTTTGTTCCTTGATCTCAATGCCGTTGATCATTCCGGACTTTCTGCTGAGTGCATCTGCTACTACATTAGCTTTCCCGGGATGATACTGTAGGTTAATATCGTAATCTTTCAACAGTTCCAACCATCTCCTTTGTCTCATGTTCAATTCTCGCTGTGTGAAGATACACTTCAAGCTCTTGTGATCCGTGAAAATGTCGCATGATTCTCCGTATAAGTAATGCCTCCATATCTTCAATGCGAACACCACTGCAGCAAGTTCCAGGTCATGCGTAGGGTAGTTTTCTTCATAGGGCTTAAGCTGCCGTGAAGCATACGCGATCACTTTCCCATGTTGCATGAGAACACAGCCCAGTCCCTTCCCCGATGCATCGCTATAGATCTGAAATCCACCTGTACCAGATGGGAGAGTAAGAATAGGTGCAGATACTAACTTTTGCTTTAGATCTTCGAAGCTCTTCTCTCGTTCTTCCGTCCAGACGAATTTCTCTCCTTTTCGCATCAGTTTGGTGAGAGGCAATGCCAGGCGGGAAAAGTTCTCCACGAATCTTCGATAATATCCAGCTAAGCCTAAGAAACTGCGGACTTCTATCGCTGATGTTGGTCTTGGCCATTTAGTGATAGCCTCAACCTTCGCTGGGTCCATAGTGATCCCTTCTGCTGATACAATGTGACCTAAGAATGCCACCTTGTTTAACCAGAACTCACACTTGGAGAATTTCGCATACAGCTGCTTCTGACGAAGAATCTGTAGTACAGTACGGAGATGATCTTCGTGTTCCTCCGTGGACTTTGAGAAAATCAAGATGTCATCGATGAATACAATGACAAATTTATCAAGGAATTCATGAAAGATTCTGTTCATAAGATCCATGAATACTGCTGGAGCGTTAGTCAGGCCGAATGGCATGACCACAAACTCATAATGGCCATAGCGGGTACGAAAAGCAGTCTTGGAAATATCCTGCTCTTTAACCCTTAGCTGATGGTAGCCTGACCTTAGATCGATCTTTGAGAAGTGTTTGGCTCCTTGAAGTTGGTCAAACAGATCGTCTATCCGTGGCAGTGGATATCTATTGCGGATGGTAATCTTATTAAGTTCACGGTAGTCAATGCAAAGTCGCATGCTGCCGTCCTTCTTCTTAACGAACAAGACCGGTGCGCCCCATGGAGATGCGCTTGGTCTAATGAACCCTCGTTCGAGAAGTTCCTGCAGTTGGTCCTTCAGTTCTTTTAGCTCTATGGGAGCCATACGATACGGAGCCTTCGAGATTGGCTCAGCTCCTGGAACAAGGTCGATGTTGAACTCCACTTCTCTTGCAGGTGGTATGCCTGGGAGTTCATCTGGGAAGACGTCTTGAAATTCCGAAACTACTGGTTGATCCTGAATCGATGGGGATTCAGCATCCATGTCATGAACCGTAGCTAGATAACCTTCGCAGCCATGTGACAGTAATGCACGTGCTTGCAAGGTAGATATGACCCGTACAGACCGTCCGGGTATGAACCCGTTATGAATGTACTCTGGTGCATTAATGTCGCCGAAGATCACCCGATATGAGTGGCAGTCTATGGTAGCATGGTGCCTGGATAGCCAGTCCATGCCAAGAATCATATCGAACTCAATCATGTCCAGGGGAAGTGCATCTACTGCACGGACTCTATCGTCAAACTCTAGAGGAAGACTCTTGTATACATGAGTTATTAGTACAGAGTCCCTCAGAGGCGTGGAAATGGTAAGCTTATTTTCTAATGGCAAGGGAAGTGTCCTGATGTTCTTGGCATAAGTAGTGGAAATAACTGAATGAGTGGCACCCGTGTCGAAAAGAACACATGCAGCCTGGCCGTACATATACAAAATTCCAGTAATGGTACCTGTAGATTTGTTTGCCTGATCGCGCGATGTCGTGTAGACACGCCCAGTGGTAGGAGGCGGTTTAGTATCAGCATGACCCGAAGTACCCTCCATTTCACCCTTACGGCAATCTCTCATACGATGGCCAGGGAGGCCGCACTTGTAGCACGCGTCGGAATCACGACGACATGGGCCAGGGTGTCTGCGATGGCAAGTGCTGCAAAGAGGATGAGTGAATCCTCCAGCAGGAGTCCTTGCTTGCTGAGGGCCTGCTGATGACAAAACGTGTTAAGAATAAAGTATATGCACGAGTATAGGACGTAAGCGTCATAAGATGCTTACCAGTGTTAGCTGAACGGTTAGGCTGAGAACCCCTGTGGTTCTGGTCCCTTCCGTTACCGTGGTTCCTGGTAGAGATTAATATAGTGTCAGCATGAGAGATATAACATGGAATCATAAGAAGATGCGTAAATAGTAGGACCTGCTGTTGTTGGAGTGTCCCGCATTGTTACGGTAATTATCATTACCGTTGCGCCTTTCCACAACAGAACGGTTGTTAGTGTGACCGTTTCCTTTGGGCTGATTAGGCTGCTGCTGAGTAGCCGGCTGAGACCGGTCCCCAGTTTTCTGCCTGGAAGATACAGTTTAAGAGATGATTATAGAACATATAATGATAGGATGCGATCCGGTTAACGCTAGAACACGAATTGTTTTACCTCTTGTCGGGTCTTTCAGCTTCCCCGAACTCATCGCGTTCCTGCAACATCTCAAGCTTCCTTGCTGCGTCGGCTACTTGTGCTACTGTATTGAACGTAGCACATACCAAATTGTTCGCGACCGAGGTGCGAAGTGCCCACCTAAAATGGTGTGCCTGCTCCTGAGGAGTACCAGCCGCTGCTCCCAGAAAACCTGCCAAGCGAAGAAAGCGCTGCATGAATTCGTTGCTATTCTCGCCCGCTCTCTGACGTATCCCATGGTATTCTCGCTTGAGTTTGTCCTGCTCTGCCTTAGGAAAGAACTGCTCCATCACTCTCTCCTTGAATTGGGCCCATGTCAAACCAGCGACCCATTCATCACCTCCCTCTGACTGCGTCAAAGCTAGCCACCAGTTGAGTACATCGCCTTCAAACCGGTAGCATGCCAATCTTGCCTTGAAGGCAGGGTCACATCCCATAGCATTGAAGATTTTCTCAATGTGAGTCAGCCAGCTTTCAGCATCGCTGGGGCTATCAGTCTTTTCGAAAGCTCTAGGACGGAGCTTGTTGAATCTTTCTAACCACACTGCTAGTGTCACTGGGGGAGGAGGAGGAGGAGGTGCCTGATTCTGCTGCTGCTGATTGTTGGAAGCTTGGACTTCAGCACGAATGGCATTCCTCAGTTGAGGAAGTAAGGCTTGCATGGCAGCCTGAATTGCAGCATTGAGCTGCTCTTGCTCGTGTGTGAGAACCATCTGACAGTATAACATAAAACATATGATTAACAGTTCAAACATAAAATATAAAAAAAAATTTATGCCAAAATTTCACGAGAAAAATTTTATGCAAGAAAATCTTTGTATGAATGCATGATGCAGTTTTATGAAAACTTTTGATGCTCGAGAGTGAACGCCTCCGGTCAGTTCACTCAAAATAAAAGACATATCGAGGGGACGCCTATGGGTCGGTCCCAAATCTAAAAGTTTCGATAAAACACATGCGACTAAATAGGGCCAGTCCTGTACCAACCATTACTTAGTCAAAAACCCTGTAACAATGACATGTATATGTATGCTTAAAAATGATGAATGCATGAAAACAACTGTCAGTTCTAGGAAGACCGTAGTGACTACCCACTAATCACAGGTCATATTTGAGAGCCTACAGGTCGAAACCTTGGCTCTGATACCATAATTGTAACACCCCATTTTGGAAATGGAATATTACGCATAATCATGGCGTGTCATCAAAGCATACAAGGATAAATGTCTAAGCATTTTTCAACCATAAAAGGTAAATACCGGAATCAAACATCGGTACCCCAAAGTAAAGCTCATCACACACAAACATAAGTACTGTAAATGGAAAGGACGAAACAATGTCCATAGCAACTGTATCAAAGTAAAGGAAATGCATAAAGTAAAGAAAGACAATAAAGCTTCCAATCCATATGCACGTACGTTTGAGATCTACGAGCGTCCCTGAGTACCTACCGTTTTGGGAACATGAAAAGGAAAACGGCTGAGCAAGACGCTCAGTGCACGGATGTACAATATAGCATGAAATAGGATAAACATGTAACATATAACAGCGGAAGACTAAGTACTGAGTAAACTGGTTAAGTATCAAGAAAACTGGTTTTATAGTTTGAAAAGCCTTATGTTTATCTTGTGAAAACTGTTTTAACATATATATACCATAGCCCATATAGGTCATGAAAAGGTCACGTGCATGAATACTTGGAGGGGTGACCTCATCATGCTGATTTAGAGGGGATGCCTCTAATCAATATACTGGTTTGGGTAGGAGGGATCAACTCCTTGTGAAGGGTGCAAGGCACACACCACATTCACCATGATAAACTGAATAAAACATGTAACTAGGATGCACCCATACGCCCCACCTGATATAATAATATGGCCAAAACTGAAAGGGACGCCACGAGCAACCACTCCGCCGTGGGGAAGTCATAACATCGGTGCCTCCAATGCTATGGTTATGGTACCTCCATAACTAGGTGAAACTGGTCATGCTTGTATATGGCTATAGATTATGCTAATTAAACATAAGCAGTTCAAAACAATAAAACAAATACTGGGGAAAACAGTTGGCTGCATACGGGGAAATCCTAATAAGGAAAGAATGTCCATACTGAAAGGACGGGAATCCGTACCTCAAGTCCAGTGAATGAACGGAAGAAAGACTCCTACTTCTGGATCACTAACGCTACATGAATACATACGTGTATAAGTATCGATTCACTGATTACGTACTGGGTTTTGTGTCTCATTATAGCTGATTTGGTATGTTTTAGGTCATGGTTCACTGTTTAAAGCCTTAAACTGTGTTTATCTTGCATTCTGATTTATCTGATTAAGTATTACTGGTGTTTCATGTATTAATATACTTACTGTGTAATAATAAGTAACTTTCCAGAAATAGCAGGTTTCCAAAAATAGAAAGTTTCCAAAAATAGAAAGTTTCCAAAAATAGAAAGTTTCCAAAAATAGAAAGTTACCAAAAATAGAAAGTTTCCAAAAATAGAAAGTTTCCAAAAATAGAAAGTTTCCAAAAATAGAAAGTTTCCAAAAATAGAAAGTTTCCTAAAATAGAATTTACTGCTTAAAATAGAATTTACTGCTTAAAATAGATTAGTTTCTAAAAATAGAAAGTTTCCAAAAATAGATTAGCTGCCTTAATTAAATAAGTTTCCATATATAGAAGGTTTCCATGATTAGATTAGCTGCCTGAAATAGATAGATTTCCATATATAGAAGGTTTCCATAATTAGATTAGTTGCCTTATTTAATTAAGTTTCTATAAATAGAAGTTTCCATATTTAGAATTAAGCTGGTTACATAAGCTAACATATAAGTCTAAGTGTTTATAAGCTTGTTTCTTAAGTCATATGATATAGTATATAGTTTAATTATTATTTCATGTATTTTAATTAAACTATAGGTTAAGCATTTTAATTAAAGTATAACATGTTTTAATTAAAATGAAATGAAAATACTTAGGTTAAAATGTGTATTATTATTATTAATAATATAACCTAAGTCATGTCTAAATTAATTAATTATAGGCATGTTTTAATAATTAATTAATTATAACTTATAACATAAAATACTTAGGTTAAATTAATGTCATGTTAAACTAATAATTAAAATAACCTAAGTCATGATTTAATTAATATTTCATGTTATTAATTAATTATATCCTAAGTTCATAATTCATAAAATTAACATGTAGCATAAATCATGATTTAACCAACGAACCATGAATCGGGCATGAATTCGACACCGTACCCCGAGCCAAACCCGGGGCACATGTGTCTCCCTGCTGCCGTGGGTCCCACATGAGCCAACCAAGACCAAAAATGGTCTTGGTGGTGGCGGCAATAGCAAACCAAACCCCCCCTCGGGTTTGTTTTGCTAGGCGGCTAAAAACAAACACCCTTATAAATCCTTCTTTGATTTTAATTAATACCAAAACATGTTAGATCAATGATTAATTATCATGTTTAAATAAAAAAAATAATAACATGTTCATGAAAATAATCAAAGATTAAAAGAATTAAAAAGAAGGGTTAGAAAGGTATACCACTATGTAGCTTGGAAAAAGGATGAACAAACACTGATTATACAATAGTTTTTGAGATCAAAATCAACCAATCACCCTCCTATGGTGATGTGAAGGTGGCGGCACAAAGAGGAGAAAAGGGAGGAGGAGAAAACTCTTTTAGGGTTTTTGTGTTTATTTCTTGAAAGTGAAAAATGAAAACATGTTTTTACTCTTACCCCCCTTTACTTGTAAAAGTCCATGGGCTAAGCCCATTTCTTGTTGTGTGCCGTGGGTATGGGGGCCCCACATGGGGTACCCGTACCTTTCTCGTGTCCCGATGTTTCGTGTTCGTTCGTGGTTAAACGTGTTCGTGTCTGAAGCGTTTCTGTTTATTTTATCATGTAGTTACCGTAATCTTAACGCTCGTAATTATATTATATGTATTTACGTAAGTATTCTAATTTGTATTTTAAATGGTGATCATGATTTAATTATGTTCACGTGATATATTTATTAACTGTTTATCATGAGTTCGTACGTAATCGATACTTGTCATGTCATACACGTATGCACCTGCTTGATTATTAGCACATGAATGTGATCAATACTAAATGAGGTAAGTTTTAATCTAGGACGTACGATCTTAAGGGCACTATTCATGGTAAAAGCATGCGGGTTTTACAGTTGGTTATTCTCATTTTCACACACTTAATCTAATCTTTCATTTTCTCTCTAACCTCTCTCTACTTTCTCTCTCTAGTTCTTCATCTATCTTTCTATCTCGTTAGATCATTCCAACACAAGGATAATCCAAGGATTATGAGGACCTACACCAAGTATCAAATTTTTCGACCAATTCGTTTGACAATGGTCTCATGGACTCCATGTGGGTGGTTCCTAGTGAGGTTAACCAAGCAACAACAGGCCAGTTGACTGCAATCATAGGAATTAGTGGTTGGCCATTGGGTCAACATGTAGTGTAGTGTGACAATGGTTGGGATGGTGTTAGCATTGCAGTCAATGCTTCCAATTGGGATCCTTTCGTTTATGTGTAAAATCTATTCAAGGACGAGTTTATATAATTTATAGGATTCAAAATTATTTATTCCTAAGTATGCAAATAACACCATCAAGTATGGTTCTCTTCATTTGTTACCTCTGATTCATGTAACCACTAATTTGCTAATATGCCAAGAAATACACTATAGTACTGTACTTTGTGTTCTATGAACAAGAAGTTGTAGATATAGCTGTAAAAAAACTATTATACCTGATATATTTTCTAAACAGCAACCTACTATGTGCATCATCCGTGTAATCAAATTTATTAATTTCACCAATTGCAACATAAATACGCATTTCGGAATCTGTTTATCAATACGTTAAGCTAGTAGTGCAACTTTAAGTTTCTCTAAACTATTTCAAGATGAAAATCAAAACACACCTCTTACAATTAACCGAATAAAAAAAACACAAAAAAGAGACTCACCAACCAAGTATGAATCTGTAGAATTAGCATGATGTTTGAATTCAACGTTAGTTTACAGCCTGATGTTTCGATCCGGCACTAAAAAATTTCATCCCTAGCGTATCGAAACTTAGCTCCTGAAATTCAATAAAGATACAAAAATCACAATGATAAAAGGTGTGTATGTATGTGTGGCTGTAAAGTATTAAAGGAACTTTATAAGAGTTTTCTGCACATACATATTTATGCACCAAATTTCAGCTTATTAGTAATGTATATTGTGAACCTTAACTTCCTTACATATGTATATCAACTATTATTATTAAGGGCGGTTCTTTTCTTGCGGACAACATCTAATGGTAACCACATTCAGTATCCAATTTGATTATAAAAATTACCTCGTATAGATGATTGCCCAAACACCATTAAACATTTATGTTTCTAATGTGGATTTTCATTTATATGTCTTCTCATATTACACTATCAGTTTGCCAAAAACATCTAAGTGGATAATTATCACCTATTTCGTCTATATATTTGGTTTTAAAAATATATTCCTCCATTTTTATGTATAATCAGACCACCATGGATGTCATTCAAGAACCATGTGGGCGAAATCAGCGGTAGCTGTAAAGTTTGAAGAAATGATTTTCGCTCATTTTATTCTTTGTTATTCTAAGAATGACTGTTTTAACCCATATGTTACACTATGTGGATAACAATTTTTAGCGACGACTCGGGTGAACTGCTTGCATGAAAGGCGTCTGTTAACTCATTGTAGTCAGCAGACTGGGCTGATGTTCTTATGATCCACTAAAATAGTGAAGTTCTAACTTCAAGCGATATGGAATAACTTACTGCAACCATCGTTTATAAGAGAAATGTGATATTTGCAATCAATAATGGTGTAGCAAAATTTAAAAAATTAGTGTAAAGCAGAGCATTACCTTCAAGCCTTTGGCTAATTAAATTTCTGGCCGTGAGTTAACCGGTTAACTTAATTAACCAAGTTTCTGGCCAGATTGGTAACAGAATTAGTACGTACATATCCAATCTGTAATCGTTTCATCTCCAGAATTAGGCACATTAGTATTGACTGGTGGCATAGCATTTGATGTATCTAAATCCTCCATGTTGGATTCAGTGGGTGTATGATCATATAACTGCTTGTAATGCGTTGTATCTTGATTTTGCTCTAGCTTCTTGCTGGAGTGTTTTTTATTTTTATTTAAGCTGTTGCAAAAAAAACAGAAATAACTATATATCAAACACATTGCTTAAACAAACACTAAATCACCTCATTTAGCATGGCTGCATTTGATATCAAGTAATCATGTACATATTTTGTTACTTTTATAATATTGTTTTTGTTTAAAGATTATATATAAAAATATGATAACTTTAGAATCCTACAATTACAGGCGTCCATTAGATCCAAATTTTAAGTCATTTAATAGTGGCACACTCTCAAAGTCTGTTTAATCAGTCCATTTATGTTTGAATCTTTAGTCGTAAATATTATTCAAGTCTCAAAATCATATAATCAGTTCCAAAGGTCAAATCCAAACACAACAGTAACTGCTACAGAGTTTATCTGATAGTATTTACACAATTAAGAAAAAATTAACTTGTTCAGCTCATCCCAATCTCGCTTACTTGATTATAAAATATATCTTTCGCAATATAGAAACATTGATCTTTTGATGTATTCTAGAACTCGTGGATCCAAATAGATAAAGGGTGTTCTAGACATGCAAAGACTCTTGTTCCAAAAAATCTGTAGATTTAAATGTTTGTGTTTGTTTCTCTCAATTTTTGCAGATGGGTAGGGATGTAAAGATACCTTTATGTTGAACCCAGCTTTAGCACTTGTTTCGATAAATATGACCTTTAGCTCTATAGCTTTTCCTTCTCCTTCCTCAGCAGAGACTTTCCTAGAAAGCCATAAATAAAAGACAACAATAACTCATGAGTAACTTCACCTAATTTTTATAATTATTGAAAATAAACAGCTATCGGTAACATCAGTTAACTAATAGAAATTGCATAGCTATAAAAGGATCACCTTTTGTCCACAAGGTCAGTTTTGTTCCCAACCAGAACAATAATAACATCACCGCCTCTCTCACCATAGACTTCCTCAATCCACTTTATAGTATTAAGAAAATTTTGCCGACCTAAATCACAGAAAACAGACATAGAAGTCATTACTTGGACTGCATAGTGATACAACAAAAAACCAAATGTGAAATCTTGAAATTGGTATATTTTGTCAGACCCTGATTTGATTTTGAAGATAAAGTAGCTAAATATATTTTAAATAAACCATGCTTCATTATTTCATACTTGCAACGTCATAGGTGATGACTGCAACAGAAGAATCCCTTATATAGCTTGGAATCACACTCCTAAACCTCTCTTGCCCAGCTGTATCCCTGAAATAACATAGTATAGGTTAGTCAAATAATTGACAAGTGAATACCCCAATTATAATGCATAGAATTTAATTCACTTGATGATATGATATTTGTACTAAACAAGTATGTCATAGATCAATAATTATAAAGTTGCAGAGTCAATTGTAACACCCACACGCAAGTATATCTTTAAAACCTGAGGATACTGCTGATATATCTGAATTAGTTTCTACAAAGTAACGAAGACACCAAACCGAATTACTTTTTACAAACAAAGTTACATGTGATTTAATAAATTCATTAAGCATTCAATCCAGTGAGTCTTCAAGAAGTTAAACTGATTACAACTGGGATTGAGTGAAAGTAATCAAGACCAAAAAAGAAAAGTAGTAGTCACTTATCAAAGATCAACATCTTTTGTTTTAGTTTTATGAAATGAACAGATTTTAGTTATTTGATACATGTAAATTCATTGTTTCAGTGAGGAATCTAAAAATCAGGTCCAATCAACACTTTTGAGTGTATGGATGGAGAAATGAGCCTATTCCTACTTGCTTACTTTTATATGAAATAAGTACAACTGAAGGTGCTTATCTCGTATACCTTGAATAGAAGCATAACCTAAAATATTAAGCAATCCAAAATACCCCCATAGTCAAATATAGCAAATCATTAGTGATAAATCATGTACTGTGTGAAAGCTTTCTCCCCAATGCGTTAATGTTCTGCACTCTTATCAAGAAACAACATAAGAAGTTAGCTACACATTTCACTCATTATGTACTGAGTCTATCATCTTGCCTAAAATCGATGCTATTGATTTCTCCTATTTTAGATATAAAATCTGAAATACAATGGGTAAAGTGATTAAATGGCAAGAACTGTTTTACAGATAGATGCAGCAAAGCCACTTGAAAAATCTGATATATCAAGGAAGAACATCTCACTACAACTGCAAACGAACTGTCCTTTCTTCAAGATACATCGTCTTCGACAAGAAATCAATATCAATAGAGAAATAATAAAATAAATTAAAAGATAAATTAAAAAAAGATAAATAAATTAGAGACAGTAAGTGCATAACCTTAGAGAGAGTTCTGGATTCACCACTGATAGAGATCACAAATTTTGTGTAAAGATGTGGAAGCACCAGATTACCAGGCCCCATTTAGATTGAAAATTGCATCTTCACAGCAAAATCCATGTTGTGGAATGTTTCATTACGCAACCAGTCCCCCGAAATCTCCTTGATTGATTGGTGAGCCTCTGCAGTTGTGGCGGTTGGGTACTTATAGCAGCGGTGAAGCCGAGAATTATTGATGTTTGTAAATTTAGTCAACTTGCTTTAGGAAAAACAAGCAACTAAAATATAGGGTAAGCACGACGATTTAGGAAAACCGTGTGTAAATGACCCTAAAAGTGAGTTCGTTCTCGAGGAGGCACGTGTGTTGTGTAATGAATGATTGATTATGTTTTTGATTATTAATGAGAAGAAAAGAAGAGAAAATGACGAAGACGAAAAAAATAGAAAAATAAGGCAAAAACACTACTAGAAAGTTACGACGAAGAACGTAAAAAGCACAAAATTTAAAATTTTAATCTAAAAATTCCTAAAAATTACTAAAAATCCCAAAATAATATTCTAAGAGTTTACAAAAAATTCAAACTTGCCAAAACCTTTTAATTAATTTAATAATGACTTTTTAATGCTAATTAAAGCCCTAAAAATCACTTTTAAATATTAAAAAGCCCTAAACAAGATTTAATAGTTTGTAAACCTCAAAAATGACCTAATTAAGCTAAAAACTATTTTTAAAAATTTTAAAACCAATTTAAACTATTTTTAAACTCCTAAAAACTAATAAAATCTATTAAATCTTAAATTAATTCTAAAAATTAATTGAAAAGCCTAAAAATTATTCTACAAATGGGAAAAGTCTTAATTAATGCTATAGAATCTAGGAAAAATGAAAAATAAAGAAAAATAAAACTTTTTATTTTAATGAATAAAATAATAATTAAATAATCAAAAAAAATTAAAAGTTCTCAAATAAATTCTAAAAAATTCTCAAAAATCCTAAATATTCTAACTAGAACAAAAATGTAAATTAAAGTTTCTAAAACCTCTTAATTAATTTTATATTAATTTTCAAAGTTTAATAAAAAACCTAAAATTAAATAAAATCAAAAATTAAAGTTTTTGAAAACTTTTTT
Source organism: Glebionis coronaria (assembly GCA_025667525.1). Lineage (NCBI taxonomy): Eukaryota > Viridiplantae > Streptophyta > Magnoliopsida > Asterales > Asteraceae > Glebionis > Glebionis coronaria. Next base: position 186,960,451 of record CM046879.1, on the reverse strand, counting down.
ATATGTAAACCTCAAAATCTTTATTAAAAAGCTAAAAACTATTTTTCCTAAAAATTTAAAATCTTTTTTCTATTTTTTATTGATTTTATAAAAAACGGGTATTAAATAAATTATAAAAAATAATTTAATAAACGGAAAAATCTAACAACTGGCTAGAAAAATCTAATATCCTATAGAGGTCCTAGGAAAATTAAAAAGGAAACAAAAAGCTAATCAAATAAGCTAGAAAAGCTAGAAATAAGCTACGGTTTGTAAATAAGTTAGAAAATGAAAAATGGGTTAAGTGTAATTGCTTTGCACCCTTGGTCAGTAAAAGACCCAAGGGCGCAGTGGTAAGGTGTGTGTGTTGTGAGTGTGGTGATTATGGGTTCGAGGTGCGCAACCCACTTTTTGTACTTTGTATTTTTTTTTTCTTTTTTTAACTCCAAACCAAACTGACACACTTTGAAACCTTTAAACACAAACCAATTCCACTTTTTAGCCAAAGTTTAAACAGATTCAAATCAAAAACGTATGCTGTTACAAAAATGAAACACAAGCAGGTTGCTTGTTGATTGCTTATCTTCACAAGAACCCAAGAGGACTTGGGTGTATTTTGGTGGTGATTTTCTTGGTACAAAGGCACCCTTGTGCTCTTTCTGAGCACAAGGAGTCAAGAATAGCAAGAATTTAGCACTTAGCACACAAGGTTCACAAATCAAATGCACAAAAGTCACAAAACAAGTTGCTGTGGTTAGAATGAAGGTCTGTGTACCTTTTTTGCTTTTACTAGCACCTTAATGAGCTTTAATTGATCAAACTGGGTACACACTCTTACCAACTAACATACAAGCCAACACAACCCTTAAATCACACTAACACTCACAGATTTTTCAAAGATCAAGCACCAATAGTTCATAAAAAGCAAGCAGATTGTGGATGTATAGATTTGAGCTACACTTTTCTTTTTTAGCATACAAATTGCTTCAATCTTGTTCCAAAATCACTAAAAACTAACACTCTAACTATCTCAACCCTTTTTTTCCTGGTTAACACTTTTAAGAAACAAATTCAAAGATTTTAAACCTGCTAACACCCGTTTCCAAACAGTCCTTTAAAAACCTTAAACCAAGATTTTACAAACCAAAACACTTTAAAATCTACCCAAACTGGTCCTAATGGCATCTAACATGCATAAGATCTCAAAAGAACACAAACCAATCAGTTTCAACAACATTTATCAAACAATCATTCAAAATCATACACCCTTCACTATTCTGAAATTTTCAGAAAGGTAAAAGAAGTTACCTTAGGGCTTTACAATCCAAAGCCCTTGAGGATGAAAATCCTCCTCCAAACCAACTCGGGTTGGTGCAGAATCCTTCAACAAATCAACAAATAACAACCTGAAAAAGAAAATCAAAGAAAAAAGACAAACAAGCAATATCTCATATAACTTTTTCTGTTTTCTTTCTTTCTTTAAAAACTTTTTCAAAATCTTTCTACTTTGAAAACACGTTTTCAAAACCCTACAAACTCACAAATCACTTTCTTTTCCACTTTCACTTCAAAGAAAAATGATTTATGAAATTTACAAACTTTTGAAGACTTTTTTGAAAATCTTAAATTTCTCAAAACTTACACAATTTAATGGAACTCAGTTCAATGCATTTCCTATACCAACTTTTCAAAACAATTCAAAAGGAATTACACTTGCAAATAACAAATACCAACTTTATAATTTTTTAAAAAAGGAATTACAAAGGAAATTGCAAAAAAAACTGGAACAAGCTAAAATGATGAACAGGCTCATCATTTTATACACCTCATGGAACATACTAGAATGCAAATAAAATAATATAAATCCTAAAACCCTAATGCTGGAAAATGTCTTGTATGCCCTTTTCTTCTTTGACTGATTTGGGTCAAAAACCTTGGCATGTGAAATGACAGCTTGATTCTTGATCTTGGACGTTCAAATACTACTTGGAGGCAAAGGAAAGCATCTTACACGTTAATCTGGTCGGGGCATTGGGTTGTGGGAAAAGGATGGGTGCAGGGGAGGTACGGGGAGGGGACCAGAGGACACGTGGGTTGGTTTTGTGAGGTGGGTTAGGTTTAGGAGACGGGTAATTAGGGATCTGGACAAGTATAGCCCATACCCCTTTGGTTTTGGGTATAATTAATCTGGGGATGTTTAGGGTTCTAAGTTAATTAGGGGCTGTTTTGATTTGTTTTTGGGTTAACACGTTTTTAAATTCGTGTTATGGTGGGAAAACAAATGGGATTTGACCAGTTGACTTGGGTTAAGTTTTTAAAAACGGGTTGGCTAATGGGTGGGTGGACGGGTAGGGTAGGGTATTGGGTAAATAAAGCGGGTAGGGCTGAGGTGTCGTCTTCTGAGTGGTTGTGGGAGTTTGGTGTTTTGACAGTTTGAGTCCCCAGGCTATTCCTTTTCTTTCACTTTGTATTAAAACTCCAACAGCGCCTGATTTAGCCTTATCAACTTTTGCCAAGTTGTCATATTTGGCACACAAAGTTTATAAACTTTTTCCAAGGGCTTAACTTGTATTATCTTCAAATTCCAGGGACTGATCTTGAACAATCTTCAAACATTAAGAGTTATACTTGTACATTTGATATTTTGAGGGTCAAATGTGACAAGTTCTTCAAAGATGAGGGGCCATTTTTGCCAATCTTCAATTCTTCAAGGGTCATTTTGCAAATTCCAAACTTGGGCCCGGTTCATTGTGCGACTTCGTTTCCCGTGTTCGTTTTTTGATTGATTCTTGTGTTCTTTTGCCAATTCCTCAATATCCGTACCTAAAAATACACAAGTAACAAACACGAGCATATATTTGGTCTATTTTATGATATTTTATGCATTTTAAGGCCGATTTGGACGATGAGACCATGTATAAAAGCAGTCTCATCACTCCCCCATACTAAACCATTGCCGTGCCCTCACGCAATGCTAAGAATAAAGTATCAAAGCATCTCCAAAATTTAATTTTATTCACTTTTATTGAAATGATAACTAGCTACACTACACTATTGCTACTACTTGTGTTTTAGACATAATGTATGATTTTCATCGCAAAATGGGACGTTTAGGTTCATAGAATAAGAACACGTGAATGCTTCGTTAGAAATAATTTCGTCGTCCTCGATTTTCACCTTAATTCCATGCCAAGCGTGCAACGAGATCATTGTCATTATAAGTTAGTAATGCTAACACTACTCATATGCCCTAATCACGTACTTATTCTCCCATTATTCCTAAGTTGTATCTCTTATATTTTATTTTGTCTTAATGATCACGAGGATAGATTGTTTGACTTATGCGATAATAGAGATTTAGGTCTAAAAATAGAGTTCTAACGGTGTAACTAAGACCATCAAATCAATAACCCCTCCTAATAGACAACGATGTCAAAAAATTAAGTCGACAAGAAGAATCGATAAACACGGTTTTATAACGGTTTTGAACATGAGACTTATTACCAAGACTTTTATACGCCCCCTAACGGAAGGACCTTATTATCTCTGGTTTACCTCCATCTTTTATTCAACTTCGCCATGAAGCTTTTATTATGACTTCGGTCTTGCCTTGCCTTTTATTATCCGCCTCATCGGTGGTTTTATTAGCCAAAGACGTATATCCTCACGCTAAAGCGAATTTTGGATCTTTAAAGCTTCGAAGATTAAGGCTTGATTCACTTTCAATTTTGCATAGATTTTAGGCCTTGTGGGGCTTCAAATTGTTTGCTTGATTTAGGTGAGCACTTGAAATCTTATTATTAGGTGAAGCTTTCGATTATTGGGGTTGCTAATACTTCAAAACCGTGACGCTGGCGATACCTTAATGTCTTCCCAATTTAATTACACGGAAGCTACTAGAAAAGACTAGAAACCCAACAATCAAAACTAAACCGCTAAATCAATATTTATTAAGCAAAAAATATTTACAAGCGAAGGGAGAATAAGCAAACAACGAGAACACATGAGTTTTTGAAAGAATACGAGTACTCTACGTTTAGCATAGTAACTTATAATTAACTCTATCATTTCTCGTCCTCATTTAAGAGACTTAGCCTAATGTGTAGTTAAGGAATCAAAGCTAAGTGCTCAACACGCACGGTCGAGTCAAAAATTACTCTTATTCTCGCCATCGGAAAATCTACATTCGTGTCTTCGAACACTTATGAAACATGAGAAAAAATTTAAAATTTGGCCATTTTTAGCCTTATTTTGCAAGAAAATGATAAACAAAACGATAAACTTTGGAAAGCGTGAAGGTTTGGCAAGGCAAGTATCTATTCACCCCCCCATACTAAAGTTAAACATTGTCCTCAATGTTTCGAGTCTAGGGGTGCAAACACCCCCATACTAGAGACGTAGTCGAATGCCTAATCTAGCATGGAAAGGGTGTAACCAATAAGTAATAGCCGTTTATGAAGTGTGCTAAAAACCTAAGGTTAGAACATAAAAGGATATATCATATGTGGATATTGGGAAAGGCCTCCAAAGCAAACGATCGAGTGCTCCCATGAAACGAACACGAGAGGCTCCAATCGTGAAGATGATCTAAAAGACACAATTCACAAACAACCACGGAACAAAGGTTGGAAGGGCACAAATCCCCTCACATTAAACTAATTAGAAAGCAATAATATGTACATGGATAAGCATGGGTCTCCCCCACGAGGCACCTTGTTTTTGATAACCGAGTCAAAAGCTCGACTCGAATCCCCATAAATGTGATCATTTAGGGATATCATGGTGTGGTCAATTTTTGGTGGGGCTTACATGATAAACAAGGCCCAAAAGTACGTGGAGTACTTTAAAAATCCGATAAACGTATACCGGGGTCAAAGATAGCGTCCTCGTTTTCGGATGAAAGACGAGACAACACAACTCCAACACAAATCCCAATGGGATAGAAGAAAATAGGAGAGAAGAAATAGAAGGGTGGGACAATGGGTAAGTCAAAACATTGAGCTACTCGAGGTAGACTCGCACCAATCAAATGAAAAGATTTTCCATTTATTGCATCGGTGGAAGACCGAGATTTCCCTACAAAAGCAATTCCAGGATCAAATATCTCGTCCTCGGTGGAGAAAGGGGAGGGAACATAAGGGGCTTCCCCCACACTAGGTCCACACAAAGCATCGTCAAAAGGGGAAGACGAGCTTGTAGTACTCAAGACACGCGGTGATGACGGAGTTAGAATTGTAGAAAAATCCTTTAAATTAAATTCAAAATCTTTTCCTTTTTCATCTTTAACACTCTCCTTGTGAAAACCCGATTTAATTATGTCAAAAATATTTGGTGTATCTAAAACAATGTTAGTCACACTAAAAATTCTCACATTTTGAAAACGTTTTGGTTTGGGTGGTGGCAAGTTTTCAAATCTTTTGTCAACAAAGAAAACCTCCCCATCGGGATCAACGTATTCATCATCCGAAGAATCACTCGAGATTGGAATTATCGGCTTAACACTCTTAACCTCCATCGGCGGAGGGGACGGAACTTCATTTTTATCAACAACTCCTAAAACTCTATTGGAAATCTTTTGACAAATGTTTTTGATAGGATTGACATTGTACAAAGATGTGATAGAATAAACATGAGAAAGAGTGGAGTTTTGGGTTGCATTAATGACGAGTTCTTCCTCATTGAAACGAAGAGTGATTTTTCTTGCATGCACATCGATAAGTGCTCTCGAGGTATCCAAAAAAGATCGACCTAAAATTAACGGAACTTTAGGATCGATGGGAATATTAACAACAATGAAGTCCACGGGATAATAGAATTTCCCAACTTTCACAAAGACGTCCTCGGCAACTCCACAAGCTAGAATCGTAGAATGATCGGCCATTTCGATTGACATTCTTGAAGGAGTGAGATTTGGAAGGTTGAGCGACTTAAAAATCTCAAGAGGCATCAAATTAATACTAGCACCAAGATCGGCCAAGGCGTAGCATTCTTCCATGTCTTGGATAGCACATGGGATTAAAAACTTCCCAGGATCACCGACTTTTTGAGGTATGCGGCTTAGAAAAACCGAAGAACAACTAGACGATTTTTGCAATTTTTCTTTGTTATTCAACATACTTTTGAAGTTCGCGGAAAATCGAGGCATCATGACTAAGGCGTCGGCAAAACTTATATTGAAATGCAAGTCACGAAACATTTTCATAAAGAGTTCAAATTGATAATTATTTCGTTCTTGTGCCTTTTCCTTGTCTCGTCTTGATGGGTAGGGTAAAGGTGGTGTGGGTTGGGGCAAATTAGGCATAGGCATCAGCCTTGGAATCTCGGGTTCCATAATGGGTATTGGTTCAACCGTAGGTGTGGTTTGAGCGGTACTTCGTGGGCTTGTAATTTGCTCCTTTTCAACCACAACCTCGGGTTTTTTCTCTTTTTCCTTCTCCATAGAAGTACTTGGACGAGAAATGGGTTCTTTGAAAGTTTTACCACTACGAGTAGTAATAACCTTCAATTCTCCTTTCGGGTTCACGATGGTATCACTAGGAAGACCACCCGAAGAAGAGGGCTTACACATGATAGCTTCAAACATCTTAGCCATTCGATCTTCAAATTTTGATTGCCTAGCATCCGCTTTCAACAACTCTTGCTTAATCTCATGTTGTCCTTGCTCCATTTTTTGTTGATTTTGTTGGAGTCGTGTGACATTTCCTTCCATTTTATTAGCATGAGTTTTAAGTTCATTAGCAAGTTCGGTTTTAAGCTCGTTTTTCAATTCGGATCTTAAGCTAATCATCTCACGTTGCATGTTGTCAAACTTAGCATCATTAGCCTTAGCATAATCTAAAAATTCTCCTTGCAAATTTTTAGTGTGAGCATTTTGAAAACCTTGAGTAGGAGTTTGAAAATCACGGTTTTGGTTTTGATTAGAAACTTGCCCATTTCCACTTTGGTAATTACCCTTGTTATAATTCCTTTGATTTCCTTGGTAATTTCCACCTTGATTGTTGTTTCGATAGTTATTAGCATTTTGATTTTGTGGAGCTTGATTTGAACGTGAACCTTGACCGATTTGGTTATAAGTTCCCGTGGCTACATAAGCATTCGAAGTGTTACCATCCGCGGTAATGCACTCGGAAAAATCATGAGCTCCACCACACGAAATACAACTCTTAGCAACCGCTTTAACCGAAGCGGTGTTTGAAGCTTCTTGAGCTTTCCAATGAGACATAAGAGTCGAAAACCTATCGAAAAACCGATTCTCCTCATTTGCTTCATCTTGCAAGGCATTAATGGAACGAGATGATGACGAGCCCAAATTGGCAACACTCGGTGTGTTACGAGGGCTATAGACCTTAGACCTATTTTCTATGATTTTCAAAGCCTCATTGGTCGTTTTGCACAAAAAATTACCACCCGCGGCGGCATTTAAATAATCTCGTTCATGTTCATTAAGCCCATTATAAAAGGTGTCAATTTGATGCAATTCGGAAAAATCATGGTGCGGACATTCATGCAACATTTCTTTAAATCTCTCTCAAGCCATTGAAAAACTTTCATTAGGTCTTTGTGTAAAACGTGAAATCTCGTTTTTCAAATGTGTTGTCTTAGATGGTGGAAAAAATTGATTCACAAATTTAGACACGAGATCGGCCCATGTCAAAATCGAATTCGGCGGTTCTTTCTCAAGCCAAATCTTGGCGGGTCCATCTAACGAGTAAGGAAACAACATCATCTTAATGGCATCGTGTGGTACATCCTTAAACTTGCTTGTCGCGGTGAGACGATTAAATTGCCTAATGTGATAATGTGGGTTGTCTTTTTCATGACCGCGAAACTTGTTTGCTTGCAACATAGACATTAAACCCGTTTTGATCTCAAAGTTCTCCGCAAGGATGGCGGGAATCACAATGGCCTCTCCAAAACCCTCGGTGGGTGCTTGAAGCAACTCCATCATAGTACGATTAGCCATGATAGCTTCTTGTTCTACAATAGGTTCCTCACTTGGAGACTCCTCACTAGATTGAGTGAGTGATTTGTTTCTTCGTTTACGAGCACGTCTAGCTTTAGAGCGAGTTTGCATAAACGTCACGTACAACGAGAAGGCGAGCAAAGAAGATTCTTTTTGGTATTTTGTGTTTTTTCAATTTTTTTATGGTTTTTGATTGTATTAACCTTTTTTGGAATTGGTGAATGTATTAAGTAGACAACAAGTCCACAAATCTCCTCACTAATCAAATCTCTTGATTAAAAAGGCCTCAAGGAATGAAAACGATCACGTGGAGTGAACGCCTTCGATGACTTTAGAACGATGGTGGAACACCAAATCGTTCAAGAGGGTTTAATCAAATGAAACCAAGAAAATATATATGATATGTAGTAATACTTTGGGCGGCAAAACCCTCGATTCACTCTCAAAATCAAATACGCACAAGCAAGCGGAGGAAACGAGGCGGCGCGAAGCACTTAAGAGCCTTTTTCCTTTAGGTTGTGAAATACAACCGCCTTATACCCACCTTATAGTTTGTATTATCAAGATTAAGCTTCACGAAAGTATTTATCTATTTTTGCCTTTTTCTTTGGTTTGAGATTCGAATACAATGATCGAGTGATGAAATCCCGAATCAAGGTTGTGATTGCTCACGTATTTGGAGTACTTGTGTATTTATTGTTCTACGTATACAATATAGTAATAATATTCACACAAAAACCGAAAAACGATAATACGTATTAATAGAGTGCTATTAATACAATTATATTATGGCTAATATAGAAAACAACAATGGTCAATCAAAACACAACACGCCTCCCCGGCAGCGGCGCCATTTTTGATGTTTGTAAATTTAGTCAACTTGCTTTAGGAAAAACAAGCAACTAAAATATAGGGTAAGCATGACGATTTAGGAAAACCGTGTGTAAATGACCCTAAAAGTGAGTTCGTTCTCGAGGAGGCACGTGTGTTGTGTAATGAATGATTGATTATGTTTTTGATTATTAATGAGAAGAAAAGAAGAGAAAATGACGAAGACGAAAAAAAATAGAAAAATAAGGCAAAAACACTACTAGAAAGTTACGACGAAGAACGTAAAAAGCACAAAATTTAAAATTTTAATCTAAAAATTCCTAAAAATTACTAAAAATCCCAAAATAATATTCTAAGAGTTTACAAAAAATTCAAACTTGCCAAAACCTTTTAATTAATTTAATAATGACTTTTTAATGCTAATTAAAGCCCTAAAAATCACTTTTAAATATTAAAAAGCCCTAAACAAGATTTAATAGTTTGTAAACCTCAAAAATGACCTAATGAAGCTAAAAACTATTTTTAAAAATTTTAAAACCAATTTAAACTATTTTTAAACTCCTAAAAACTAATAAAATCTATTAAATCTTAAATTAATTCTAAAAATTAATTGAAAAGCCTAAAAATTATTCTACAAATGGGAAAAGTCTTAATTAATGCTATAGAATCTAGGAAAAATGAAAAATAAAGAAAAATAAAACTTTTTATTTTAATGAATAAAATAATAATTAAATAATCAAAAAAAATTAAAAGTTCTCAAATAAATTCTAAAAAATTCTCAAAAATCCTAAATATTCTAACTAGAACAAAAATGTAAATTAAAGTTTCTAAAACCTCTTAATTAATTTTATATTAATTTTCAAATTTTAATAAAAAACCTAAAATTAAATAAAATCAAAAATTAAAGTTTTTGAAAACTTTTTTATATGTAAACCTCAAAATCTTTATTAAAAAGCTAAAAACTATTTTTCCTAAAAATTTAAAATCTTTTTTCTATTTTTTATTGATTTTATAAAAAACGGGTATTAAATAAATTATAAAAAATAATTTAATAAACGGAAAAATCTAACAACTGGCTAGAAAAATCTAATATCCTATAGAGGTCCTAGGAAAATTAAAAAGGAAACAAAAAGCTAATCAAATAAGCTAGAAAAGCTAGAAATAAGCTACGGTTTGTAAATAAGTTAGAAAATGAAAAACGGGTTAAGTGTAATTGCTTTGCACCCTTGGTCAGTAAAAGACCCAAGGGCGCAGTGGTAAGGTGTGTGTGTTGTGAGTGTGGTGATTATGGGTTCGAGGTGCGCAACCCACTTTTTGTACTTTGTATTTTTTTTTCTTTTTTTAACTCCAAACCAAACTGACACACTTTGAAACCTTTAAACACAAACCAATTCCACTTTTTAGCCAAAGTTTAAACAGATTCAAATCAAAAACGTATGCTGTTACAAAAATGAAACACAAGCAGGTTGCTTGTTGATTGCTTATCTTCACAAGAACCCAAGAGGACTTGGGTGTATTTTGGTGGTGATTTTCTTGGTACAAAGGCACCCTTGTGCTCTTTCTGAGCACAAGGAGTCAAGAATAGCAAGAATTTAGCACTTAGCACACAAGGTTCACAAATCAAATGCACAAAAGTCACAAAACAAGTTGCTGTGGTTAGAATGAAGGTCTGTGTACCTTTTTTGCTTTTACTAGCACCTTAATGAGCTTTAATTGATCAAACTGGGTACACACTCTTACCAACTAACATACAAGCCAACACAACCCTTAAATCACACTAACACTCACAGATTTTTCAAAGATCAAGCACCAATAGTTCATAAAAAGCAAGCAGATTGTGGATGTATAGATTTGAGCTACACTTTTCTTTTTTAGCATACAAATTGCTTCAATCTTGTTCCAAAATCACTAAAAACTAACACTCTAACTATCTCAACCCTTTTTTTCCTGGTTAACACTTTTAAGAAACAAATTCAAAGATTTTAAACCTGCTAACACCCGTTTCCAAACAGTCCTTTAAAAACCTTAAACCAAGATTTTACAAACCAAAACACTTTAAAATCTACCCAAACTGGTCCTAATGGCATCTAACATGCATAAGATCTCAAAAGAACACAAACCAATCAGTTTCAACAACATTTATCAAACAATCATTCAAAATCATACACCCTTCACTATTCTGAAATTTTCAGAAAGGTAAAAGAAGTTACCTTAGGGCTTTACAATCCAAAGCCCTTGAGGATGAAAATCCTCCTCCAAACCAACTCGGGTTGGTGCAGAATCCTTCAACAAATCAACAAATAACAACCTGAAAAAGAAAATCAAAGAAAAAAGACAAACAAGCAATATCTCATATAACTTTTTCTGTTTTCTTTCTTTCTTTAAAAACTTTTTCAAAATCTTTCTACTTTGAAAACATGTTTTCAAAACCCTACAAACTCACAAATCACTTTCTTTTCCACTTTCACTTCAAAGAAAAATGATTTATGAAATTTACAAACTTTTGAAGACTTTTTTGAAAATCTTAAATTTCTCAAAACTTACACAATTTAATGGAACTCAGTTCAATGCATTTCCTATACCAACTTTTCAAAACAATTCAAAAGGAATTACACTTGCAAATAACAAATACCAACTTTATAATTTTTTAAAAAAGGAATTACAAAGGAAATTGCAAAAAAAACTGGAACAAGCTAAAATGATGAACAGGCTCATCATTTTATACACCTCATGGAACATACTAGAATGCAAATAAAATAATATAAATCCTAAAACCCTAATGCTGGAAAATGTCTTGTATGCCCTTTTCTTCTTTGACTGATTTGGGTCAAAAACCTTGGCATGTGAAATGACAGCTTGATTCTTGATCTTGGACGTTCAAATACTACTTGGAGGCAAAGGAAAGCATCTTACACGTTAATCTGGTCGGGGCATTGGGTTGTGGGAAAAGGATGGGTGCAGGGGAGGTACGGGGAGGGGACCAGAGGACACGTGGGTTGGTTTTGTGAGGTGGGTTAGGTTTAGGAGACGGGTAATTAGGGATCTGGACAAGTATAGCCCATACCCCTTTGGTTTTGGGTATAATTAATCTGGGGATGTTTAGGGTTCTAAGTTAATTAGGGGCTGTTTTGATTTGTTTTTGGGTTAACACGTTTTTAAATTCGTGTTATGGTGGGAAAACAAATGGGATTTGACCAGTTGACTTGGGTTAAGTTTTTAAAAACGGGTTGGCTAATGGGTGGGTGGACGGGTAGGGTAGGGTATTGGGTAAATAAAGCGGGTAGGGCTGAGGTGTCGTCTTCTGAGTGGTTGTGGGAGTTTGGTGTTTTGACAGTTTGAGTCCCCAGGCTATTCCTTTTCTTTCACTTTGTATTAAAACTCCAACAGCGCCTGATTTAGCCTTATCAACTTTTGCCAAGTTGTCATATTTGGCACACAAAGTTTATAAACTTTTTCCAAGGGCTTAACTTGTATTATCTTCAAATTCCAGGGACTGATCTTGAACAATCTTCAAACATTAAGAGTTATACTTGTACATTTGATATTTTGAGGGTCAAATGTGACAAGTTCTTCAAAGATGAGGGGCCATTTTTGCCAATCTTCAATTCTTCAAGGGTCATTTTGCAAATTCCAAACTTGGGCCCGGTTCATTGTGCGACTTCGTTTCCCGTGTTCGTTTTTTGATTGATTCTTGTGTTCTTTTGCCAATTCCTCAATATCCGTACCTAAAAATACACAAGTAACAAACACGAGCATATATTTGGTCTATTTTATGATATTTTATGCATTTTAAGGCCGATTTGGACGATGAGACCATGTATAAAAGCAGTCTCATCAATTAACCATCGCTAATAACCGCTCTACTCGTAAAGTCACATATTTACCTTGCACCTATCTCTGTGAGCAAACTCTGACAAAAGAGTATATATTAAATTTAACACATCTAATTAGATTATATTAATGAAGTAGCCAAAAATATATACAACTTTTGACAAAAAGCTTGAGCTTATACAAAATTAACCATCATTGTCGTATAGAATGGTGAATATCAGTTTTGACAAAAAATCAATTAATTTTTAATTATCTACAAAACTAAAACCCAGTATAGAAACCGAATTTAAAAATTATTAATTAACTAATACAAACTAACAATAATAGAATAGAATTAGCGTATAATTCAATCAATTAGCTTAATATGGTTAAAAAATTAGCAAATCAAATCAGGGTTTCTATTGATGCTATACAAATTTGTGTGCTATGCTACTAAAGAAGTAAATTTCATAGAAATGAAAAATAGTACCATGATTGTTGAATCGATCAAATGAAGAGACAAAAACTGGTAATAGTACCATGTTCTTTATATTAAGCAATCGAATTAAGAGAAAAATTATCGTTTTAGGTTTTATGAATTATTTTTCTTGGATCTGATGTTAATAGGGTTTGACATTAGGGATCGAAAAGAAGGAGAAGATGAGTGTGATATTTAGTGTTTTTCTTGGATCCATGAAGGATGTGTGAAGGTTGTGTGTGTTTTGACCCACCGTCTGTTGTAAAAGAAGATTCAGCCTATTATTTAATCAGAATATGCTTGTGTGCTCAAGATATGCGTGATATATAATCAATCATGTTTTTATGATTATGTGATTAATTTTATGTCATTTGAATGAATGAATTTGAGATGATTTGAATGTGAGGAAGACAAGAAATCAAGGTGATTTGAATTCGGGATGATTCTATGATGAATTTGAGATGATTTGAAAGTGACGGCTTCTAGGGTTTTTGTGTGTGTTTACCGCCTGTGGCTAAAATAATGAAAAAGTGAGTTTAGAAGTATTATATATAAATGCGGTATCAAAACGCACTTTTTTGAAAATTGCGGCTCGCTTTTTTGAAACTGCGTTTTCGTGAAGTAATTTTGGAAAGTTTTTGAGATTTTTTAGCTAACAAACAAATACTATTGGTTTAGGGGTGCCATGTCACATATGACTGGGATTAGGGGTGTGGTATCAAATCATAATTATACCTTTATATAATATATATATGTATATATATATATATATATATATATATATATATATATATATATATATATATACATATATATATATATATATATATATATATATATATATATATATATATATATATATATATATATATATATATATATATATATATATATATATATATATATATATATATATATATATATATATATATATATATATATATGTACTAGCCTTTAGACCCGTCCAGTGGAAGGTCTAGTTTTAAGTATATATTTTTAATGAAAATTAAAGTTATGTGTGTTTGTATTAGAAGTTTAGTATATGTAGTGTTAGTTATGACATTAATATTTTAATAATGTAGCATAGAATGAACAAAAATAAGGTAGCTTAAGATATTTTATTTATTTAAGAATATTATGAGTTAATTGAATTTGCATACATTAACTTTATGAATAACTTAAATATTTTAGAATTTAATAATATTTTAACAATATTTTATGTATTTTTGAATTTTATGAGGTAATAAATCTTGTATATGCTAATGTTAGGAATAAATTTTATACATTAATTTTTTTTGAAATTAATATTATTGTTAAGTTTTTTTTGTTAACAACACATTATAGTTAAATATTTTTTAGAAATTATTTTGTTTTGTAAGTTTTGTGGTAAAATGTATTCTAGCAAAAGTAAGCTCAAAAGGCTCATTCCTTTTATTGTTTTTCACGTGTATAATCTAGCAACAGTATATAGCCCAGTCCAAAACTTGACAGTCCGAATATCTAAAAATATTTTCATTTTAGTAAGTCGAACTATTGTAAATCATTTTTAATTCCTATTTTCTTTTTAAAACATTTTATGGAAACCTTTTAATGAATTACTTATGTGATTTTTATAGAATTTTGTATTTAAGGCATCATTTGTAATAAATATTTTCTATTTGAAGCATTTTATGGAAACACATGTGTCATTTTTATAGAATTTTGTATTTAAAGCATTGTTTCACCATCCTTCATTATATATTTTTATAGACTTTTGTTTTTAAGGCATCATTTACAATTCTTATTATATTTTTGAATCATTTTATGGAAACCCTTTAATGAACTACATGTGTCATTTTTATTATTTTGTATTTAAGACATCATTTGTAATTCTTATTATATTTTTGAATCATTTTATGGAAACACGTGTGTCATTTTTATAGAATTTTTTATTTAAGGCATTGTTTCACCATCGTTGTTAATGCAATAATGCCTAAAAACGTTACTTGCATTATTTGGTCTCGCTTAGTTTTTATTACGACAATATGTAAAAACAAGCATTTATGAAAACAATGAAAAACGAATTGTTGAGTTCAAGTATTTTTCATTTTACCCATTTTCACTTAAGGTATGAATAAACAAGTACTAACCTTAATCAAGTGATCAAGTGATTTAATCTTTTCTTAAAACTCACTTTTTATTAAGTGTGACAAGTTTTTTTTATTAAACATTCTTTTTAAGAAAATGTTTTATTAAATTAAATATTTGAAAATTTGAAAATGGCATATTCTTTTTTGATTTGGAATATTCTTTCAGGATATTTTATAATCAGATAAGACCTCCACCACTAAAGGACAAAAAGGGAGCAGAGTCAACTCCAGCGGTTCCCTGGTGCCTATGCCTTTCCTTATAGATAAGGTACCGCCGGCTAAGATAAGGAACCGCGGGCAGATATAGCCGTTGGTCCTTTGTCCTATAAATAGTGGACCTTTCACAGATTTTCAATACACCTCTTTTGCAAACAAGTTTCCAGATTCAAACATACTTCTTAAATCACTCAAATCCTTGATCATTTGATTGATTACTACTTGTTTAGAAGTGAATCTATTCTATCCATCCCTTCCTCTCCAAGAGCAAAGAGAAGAACACTATCCTTTTGAAGTGTTGAGTCCACCACCAAAGATCCTTTGAAGATCAAATCTTATACATTTGTTGTTGTGTTATAGTTGTGAAGATCCAAGTAATTGTGTCTATTTGGAAGTTGTGTATGTACTAAGTATAGTTGTGTAGATTGGTCCTAGCTACGATTAGGGCTCGACTTTTAGCTTAGAGTCGGAAATTGGTTAAGCAACGTGTACGGTTTTCTCTACCATAAGGAGCTTGTTGTGTAGTGAACTCTCGAAAAAGGAGTACTCGAGGAGTGGAGTAGGAACGAGGAGTGGGCTTCGTTGCCGAACCACTATAAATCCTTGGTGTTTGGTTTGATCTTTCTTTACCCTTAACTCTTTACATTCTTTATTCTTTGTGCATATACATTAGTTAGTATTAGTTTAGTTACACTATCATTGTTCATATTATGCATAAGAAGATTTCACATATTTCCTCAAGCCTAAGTTTTTGAAAATGAATTTTTGAAAACCATCTTTTAACAAGTAAATATAAGAAACTATTCAAACCCCCCCCCCCTTCTAGTTTCTCATTGGTATCAGAGCGAGGTTGCTCAAGAATTTTTAAAGTATTTTGAATCTTAAAACTTGAATCGATCAATGGATTCCAACGAGTACCTAGAAGGGCAATCTATGCAAAGAACACCACTTTTTGAAACCGATAGTTTTATTTATTAGAAAAATAGATTTGAGACTTATGTGAAATCAAAAGATTTAGATCTTTGGCATGTTATTACCAATGGTGATTTTTTACCTTATCAATTTAATGAAGTTTCTAAAACAAAAGAATTGGTCACTTTTGACAAAGCTAATGACGATACTAAAAAGAAACTTTCGAAGAATAATGAGGCTAAAATGGTGATTTATAATGCTTTACCCAAGAAAGAGTATGAAAGGATTTTTATGTGTGAAACCGCTAAAGATATTTGGAACACTCTTTTAGTAACCCACCAAGGTAATAGCCAATTCAAAGAAAGCAAAATCGATCTTCTTGTCCAACAATATGAACAATTTGTCATCTTAGAAGATGAAACTATTGATAGTGCTTTTGCTAGATTTAACACTATTATTACTAGTCTAAAAGCACTTGATGAAGTTTTTTCTAGCAAGAACAATGTTAGGAAGTTTCTAAGGGCCTTACATCCGAAGTGGAGATAAAAAGTTGTTGGAAATTCACTTTATGTGATGACATTTAAGAACTCCTATTAGTTATCTTAGTCACACACGCTTAGACTAGACTAGGTTCAATATATAGTTAAGTGTTGGTGTATGGCTATATATACCCCTCCTAGGCTTCCAAGGAGGGGTGTTGCTTGTGTTTTCATTTCTTGTATCAGTACAACTTTTCTTTATTTCACATACAACCTCTCTTCTCTCTCTCTCTCTCAACAATGGCTACCATCTTCCACCACCCACCTAGACCACCGGATTAGATAATAACAAATCCACAATTGGCATCAGATCCTCGGTTCCATCCTTGTATCGTGTTTTTGTTTCTGATTTGGTGGTCTAAATTTTTTTTTCTGTCACGTCTTATTATTTTTGTCCAAACAGTTTCCATGTTTCTAATCTAATATCTTTTGTCATATCACTATTTTGTCACTGTCCATGGTTTCTATTGTCTTTTCTGGTTTTCTAGAGGGTTTCGCTCGTTATAGGACTTGACCAAACATCTCACGACACGAGCTGACGACAGCCATGCAGCACCTGTATGAAAGTCAGTACCATCCCGTTAAGGACAGGTTTTCTTGTTCATATGTCAAGGGCTGGTAAGGTTTTGCGCGTTGTATCGAATTAAACCACATGCTCCACCGCTTGTGCAGGCCCCCGTCAATTCCTTTGAGTTTCGGTCTTGCGACCGTACTCCCCAGGCGGAGTGTTTCACGCGTTAGTTGGGCCCCTGATCCGCGTAGACCAAGGGCGAACACTCATCGTTTACGGCATGGACTAGTCAAAAGTCAATCAAACATGACAAGTTCTGTCCAATGTGTCCACACGTTTATACATGTTTTACTAGTTTTTATTGTCTTTTCTTGAAGATGATGTTAAACCCAGTTTTTCCTAGTATAACAGATTCAGAAGATGCATGATCCCAAAATATCGGAATAGTACAGAAAAGATAACAGATCCATTTTTTCGGAAAACCATGAAAATGGGTCAAAACCCTTTTCTGATGGGGTTTCTGATGGGGATTCCGATTATGCTTATTCCGATGGCTATTCGGATGGTTATTCCGATGGCTATTCGGATAGCTATTCCGATAAGGTGTTTGTTTGATTTCGATGGAGACTTAAAAACATTCCGATGGAGACTTAAAAACATTCCGACGGGTACATATTCCGACGGATATATATTCCGACGGGTATATATTCCGACGGGTATATATCACCAAGACCCAACAAAATAGCCTTCACCTCATACCATTACCAACTTCAACAACACCATTTCGAACTATCTAATCCCATCGCCTCTTTCATCCATAATTATCAACTCTAATCCTATTATGACTCGAACCAAAACATATAAAACAAGTATGATCTCAGATTTAGTTTCGGTTACATCTTTTAAAGATGTGTCAAGACCTTAATTGATCTATCTAACTCAAAACAGCATGCATCATAGATCTAATATCTGGCTAAACCACCATTAATTTTTGAAAGTAAAGAACGAATCATAACAATATTGTTACATTCGTGTCTTTGTTTCGTCGAATACAAACATGCATCACAGATCCTTGTTTTGTTTACCCAATTTATTATTCGAAATGAAACAAGATTTCTAACAAATATGTTATAATCTATGTGTTTCTTTCGTTAATTACAACAAACAACATGCATTACGAATCGAACCTACCCGAGATCCTCATTCAAAGACCTTGAAGCCGCGTCTTGTATGGTTTTTGTTTTTGGCTCGTCTATCACCAATATTATATTTCGAGATGGGTGTTGGTAGAAGGTTTGGTTTTGACTTGTTTTTTATTAAACAAAATCAGATTTGATGATCGGGAAGCATGTTTTCGATATGATGGATTTTTGAGGTTGCTTAATCTAGTGAGTTTTATATGAGATCAGGAGTGATAAGGATGATAGATGATCTGATGAGATTAGCAGAGATGGTGGGTGAGGAGATGAAGGAGGATGGGGAGGATTTAACGAGGTTGGGTTGAGAGTGTTTTGTTGGCTGCGTGTTTTTGTAAGAGGTGTTTAGGTTAAGTATGTGAGAGATTTTAGGGATAAATGGTATCTTATATAACTTGTATCTTAACCGGATATCTCTTAAATCACTATGGTCCGAGTGACTTTCCTAAATGGGCTGTGTATTATCAATGGACGGGATGCGTTTTTTTTGGACTTTGGCAAAAGTTTGATGGGCCACTATTTCCATATATTTGGAAATTAACTATAAAGTTAATTTTTATATTTGTTGATTAATGGATGTGTGTTGGGTTAATGACGTGACAAAGTGATCAAGTGACGAGAGACTACGTGACAAAATTATTTGACGAGACCGAAGAAAAATTTGGGTATATTTTTAGTGACTACAGATTTTGTTTGATCGGGTATAAATAATGTGAAGTTGGAGACGAATTTCTCGAAGGCGTGAACTTATTTTATCTTTCAAAGATAACTTGCTCGTGCTTAATCTTAGAATGAAGACTTGTTTATCTAGTTTCTGGGTTCGGGGTGGTTGGTTGATGACTCGGATAACTATCACTTAAAGGGTTTACATTGTTGTACTCAATGTCACGCGCTTAGTCGACGTGTATAATTTCAAGAGGTGTTGTGCTTATAGACTTCTTCGGTGATGCATTGGGTACTTAGAGATTTCTCCACCGTTCCTCATTCAACAATAGTGCAAGCTTAAGTCACAAGATCGAAAGATTCTTATTCAGTTTCACGTTTGATGTATCCGGTTCATTCTATCAGTGGTCACTTCAAATTGCTTTCAAGTGGGTTGGTAAAGATAGCCGTGTAGAGTTTATGAGTAGAGATTTTCGATCAACAGCTAATTCTCAAAAAATATATTATTCTGCTTATTTATTATTCTCACAAGATTTCAGGTACATGTGTGTACGATTTGTTGATGGTTCCGAGTTTCGAAACCATCAAGGGGGGGAGAAGAAGACACATTGAACGCACAACGAGTACACGTGATGAACTTCATACCTTCTTTTGATTTGAAGACATTCCGGGATGAGATTTGTCATAGCCGTAGAGAAAATCAGTGTTTTAACTCGTGGCGTTATCAATCTCCAAATGGTACACTACTGATTCGATGTTTAATTGTTTGGTTGTTTCAATTATTCATCATCATTATCCTATATGGAGAGATATGCATTCCCGGGACTTAAATGACTCTGGTGCATCTCTGGAAGAAGATATGTGCATTTCCGGGACTTAATTGACTCTGGTGTTATGATGTCAACTTCATGAATGGGATAAAGTGTCTACTCCAGTATTTGAGCTTCATACTTGGGATTGGTTTATTTTCTTCAACTATGTGGGGGAAGAAATGTCTTGATTCTTTCTAGTATGCATAACTTGAACTCTCAGGGGGAAGAAAAATTCAGAAGAATTATTCAAGCGTGAGAAGATAAGTTGTTGATCTACTTGGTATGCCCCAAACTTTCAATCCCTCTTAGCAACGTTATCATGTTATATGATGGGATTTGCTTGTTAGATTCCGCTGTGCGCTTAATCATTCTAAGCTTTATTGAAAGCTTTGAAGTTGCTTACGAGGATTGTCGGTTTAGGTGGAAGCTATTTAAAAGCTTCTACATCAAGTTTATGTGGCATGAATTAGGGGGAAGTTAATTCAGAAGCTTTCCTTAACCAGAAGTATATGGATTACTTAGCTCGTGCTGTTACAGTATTTCTACTACAAGTTACATTAAAGATGAGTCGTTTTGAAGTGAAGACTTAAAGTCAAAGGCCTCAGAAGACATCATCAGCATTGGACGCTTCATGAAATCTCTTGTTCTTAATCATTATGTACTTGTTAGGAAAAATATTGTAAGGAATTCTACACGTCGTCCCATGAGGGAAGATTGTTGGAAATTCACTTTATGTGACGACATTTAAGAATTCCCATTAGTTATCATAGTCACACACGCTTAGACTAGACTAGGTTCAATGTATAGCTAAGTGTTGGTGTGTGGCTATATATACCCCTCCTAGGATTCCAAGGAGGGGTGTTGCTTATGTTTTCATTTCTTGTTTCAATACAACTTTTCTTTATTTCACATACAACCTCTCTTGTCTCTCTCTAAACAATGGCTACCATCTTCCACCACCCACCTAGACCACCGGATTAGATAATAGCAAATCCACAAAAGTCACGGCGATTGAAGAATCGAAAGATCTCTCAACTTTATCTGTCGATGAACTCATAGGCAACTTGAAAGTTCATGAGATGATAATTTTGAAGGACTCGGAATTGGTGAAAACCAAGAGTGAAAGGAAGTCTCTTGCACTCAAAGCCAAGAAGGAACAAAGCGATCATGATAGTTCCTCGGATAGCGATGACGAGGAGTATGCATTGGCGGTGAGAGATTTCAAGAAGTTCTTCAAAAGACGAGGTCAACACGTGAGGCAACCCATCAATGACAAGAAACCATTTTCAAAGGATCGGTTTGGCAAGAACGAAAAAGGTGATAGGAATTACTTTAGATGTGGTGATCCAAATCATTTCATTAATGATTGTCCAAAGCCTTCACGCGATAAGAATCACATGGCGTTCGTTAGTGGTTCTTGGAGCGATAGCGGTGAAGATGTTGATGACAACCCCAAAGAGGAGAAATGTCTTATGGCTCATACTTCTAAAGAGATACATTCCGAAACCGAATATTATAGCAATGATAGCTCCACCTTAGATGATATTGAATTAGAAGGCCAATATGATAATTTACACAAACTTAGCCTTAAATTCATAGAAAAGAACAAAATGTTAAAATCAACCAAAACTAAGCTTGAAAATGAGATCAATGAACTTAGGGAGAAATTAGTCAAGCTTGAGAAAAATAAAGAAGTTGATTTAGGTTGCTTAAGTTGTGAGAAACTTAGATTAGAGAATGAAGATCTCAAGAGCACCTCCATTAAATTGGAAAAGTTCAAGAAAGGTACTAGTGCTCTTGATGATATGTTAAACAAACAAATTCATTCTAAGGAAAGACTTGGTATAGGTTTTAACTCAAATGAAGCATCAACTAGTGAACCTAAACAAGTCAGATTTTCAGAAAAATCGTCTGCTGTACGCGGTCCCAGATTGTATGGGGCAGTTCCTTATCACTATGGAACCGCCGCCCTAGATAAGGAACCGCGGCCAGAAAGAGTTTTTGCTGAAAATCTTGAACTTTCTGAAAAGTCAAATTTAGGAGAACAACCAAAGAATCTTATTGTTAACAAGGTCAAATTACCCATACTTGACGACAATGCCGTTGATAAGTTCTATAAGCCCTTGAGTAAACCTCTAATGGGAAATAGAAGTATATCAAGACCATCCACTAGTCCACCAAGAGTACGGAATGAGTATAGGCCTAGAAGTAGAACGACAACACCTAGAAGAGATAGTCAAAACAATTCACGACCTAGAAGTAAAACTCCAACACCTAGAAGGAATGACCAAAACTCTAAACCAAGATCAAATACACCTAGAAGTAGAAAGACAACACCTAGAAGAGATAGTCAAAATAATTCACGACCTAGAAGTAAAACTCCAACACCTAGAAGGAATGACCACAACTCTAAACCAAGATCAAATACACCTAGGAGAAATAATGAACAACAAAATGGTTATATGAATTATTATCCTCCTCCATTTTATTCCCCATGGGGAACCCCTCCTCCATTCATGCATCCCAACCAAATCCAAGGGATGTTTGGAACTAATAATTTTGGACCCATGAGATATTGGGGACCAAATGTTTGATCTTGTGTGTTGTTACATAGATATGCTTGAGAATTGATTTGGAACCCGACGAGTGGATTAAGGATAGTGGTTGTTCTAAACACACGACGGGTAATCGAAGTTTTTTCTCGCACTACAAAGCATATGATAGAGGTAACGTCACATTCGCTAGTAGTCTACGTGGTAATATCATTGGCAAAGGTACGGTTTCTATTGACTCCATGACCATTGAAAATGTTGAGCACGTAGATAATTTAGGGTTTAACCTTTTAAGTACAGGTCAAATTTGTGACAATAAGTGTAAGGTCATCTTTTCGGAACATGACGGTGAAATCGTAAAAGATGGAAAGGTCATTGGAAAAGGTGTTAGAAAGCATGGGCTTTATGTCATGAAGGTCAATAAGAAGTCAAAAGACAACATATGTCTTACGACTATAGATGATATTTCTACTCTTTGGCATAGGAGATTAGGTCACGCTAATATGCGTTTAATTCAATCTTTAGTCTCTAAGGAGTTGGTAAGACACCTCCTCAAGATGAAGTTTGATAGTCACTTTTGTGATGCTTGCAAAGTTGGAAAGCAAGTTTACTCAAGTCACAAAGACAAGAATTTGGTTTCTACCTCTCGGTGCTTAGAGCTCCTACATATGGATCTCTTTGGACCTTCCGCCATACGGAGTTATGGAGGTAACCTATATACCCTAGTTATAGTTTATGACTATTCTAGATTCACTTGGACTAGATTTTTGGCATCTAAGAATGAAGCTTTCGATCATTTCGAAATCTTTAGTAGAAGAATTAAAAATCAACTAGGATGTACAATGTCTCTATTAGGACGGATCATGGTAGGGAATTTGATAATGAAGTGCAATTCGGTGCCTTTTGTGAAGCTCATGGTATTACACATAACTTCTCGGCTCCTCGCACTCCACAATCAAATGGGGTAGTTGAAAGGAAGAATAGGACCATCCAAGAGATGAGTAGGACGATGTTAAACGATCAATCTTTGCCTCAAAAGTTTTGGTGAAATGCCATGGACACATCGACTTATATTCTCAACCGAATTCTTATTCTTCCTTTCCTAGGAAAGACCCCCTATGAGATTCATAAAGGTAAGAAACCCTCATTAGAATACTTTAGGGTGTTTGGAAGCAAGTGCTTTATCCTCAACACCAAAGACTACCTTACCAAGTTCGACCCAAAGTCTTACGAAGGTATCTTTTTAGGTTATTCCCAAACTAGCAAAGCCTACATAGTCCTCAATAGAACCTGGGGCGTAATTGAAGAATCACTTAACGTGACTTTTGATGAAACCCCTCCTTTACCCAAGACACCACCATTGGTTGATGATGACTTGGATGAAATAGAAGTAGTTAAAGCCAAAGAGGTTAGAATAATAGGAGTTGAAGACCTTAGTGTTGAAAAGGAAGTAAACATTAAGGAGTCTAAGGATCATACTCTCAATAATATCATTGGTAACTTAAATCAAAGGACCCTAAGATCTCAAGACCAAAAACAAACCAACTTCTTTTGTTTCGTCTCCTTGATTGAACCAAAGAATGTTAAAGAAGCTTTGACGGATGAGAGTTGGGTCATTACGATGCAAGAAGAATTGAATCAATTCGTTGCTAATGATGTTTGGGAACTTGTTACTCCACCTAGAAGTCCTACCATTATAGGAACCAAATGGGCCTATAGGAATAAGTTAGATGAGAATGGTGTTGTGTCTCGTAACAAGGCTAGACTTGTAGCTCAAGGCTATAATCAACAAGAAGGGATTGATTATGACGAGACATATGCATCGGTAGCAAGATTCGAATCCGTTAGAATCCTTTTAGCCTACGCTTGTGCCTTAGACCTTAAGCTTCAACAAATGGATGTAAAGAGTGTGTTTCTTAACGGTTTGATCAATGAGGAGGTATATGTGGCTCAACCTCCCGGCTTCATTGATTTTGAGAAACCGGATCATGTTGACAAGCTTAAGAAGGCACTTTATGGTCTTAAACAAGCACCCAAAGCTTGGTATGATAGAATTAAAGCGTTTCTTTTTAAACATGAGTATACCATGGGGATGGTAAACAACACGCTCTTTACAAAGAAGAAATGTTCTCACCTCATAATCGTGCAAATATATGTTGATGACATTATATTTGGCTCAACTTGTCAAGAATTGTGTGATGACTTTGCCAAAATCATGCATGATGAGTTTGAAATGAGTATGATGGGAGAACTTAACTTCTTTTTAGGACTCCAAATTAAACAAATGGACGATGGTATTTTCTTTAGTCAATCTAAGTATGCTAAAGAAATGCTAAAGAAATTTGGATTATAAGAATCTAGAAAAATGAAGACCCCAATGGCCTCGGATACTAAACTCACCGTAGATGATGATTGTGAGTCGGTAGACAACACCAAATATAGAGGTATGATTGGTAGTTTTTTGTACCTAACGGCAAGTCGACCGGATATCATGTTTAGTGTTTGCCTTTGTGCTCGCTTCCAAGAGGCTCCCAAAACCTCTCACCTTGAAGCGGTTAAGCGTATATTCCGATACATTAAGGGCACTATACATTTAGGATTATGGTATCCTAAAGGGACCGGCGTAGAAACCATTGTCTACCCGGACTCGGATCATGCGGGAGACTATGTGGACTGGAAAAGCACTAGTTGAGTTTGTACCTTCATGGGTTGTTGTTTAACTTCTTGGTTCTCCAAGAAACAAACTTCTCTTGCGATATCCATCATGTGCGACAATAAAGGTGCTATAGACCTTAGTAAGAATCCCGTGCAACATTCGCGAGTATGTGAGTGCCGGAAAAGCATGCCAACAAGCTTTATAGATGAAGCAAGCGCTTGTTGATTACGGGATTTCTCTTGATGTTGTTCCCATCATGTGCGAAAATAAAGGTGCTATAGATCTTAGTAAGAATCCCGTGCAACATTCGCGAACCAAGCACATAGAAATTCGCCACCATTTCCTTAGGGATAATGTTTAGAAGGGGAACATTTCGATTGAGAAGGTACCCTCCGAGGATAACTTAGCCGACATCTTCACTAAGCCTGATGACGTATAGTCCCCAGCCGGGTCATGAACCCGGCCCACGGGTAGTACCCGCATTCGGCCCATTACTGATGGGTGGGATTAATGTCATTTAATCTTATGGGCTTAGATGAACAGTAACCGCACACATGTGTGCGGCCTACGGCCCGACATGGCCGGTACAGGGTTAGATAGAATCATACTATTACTATGATTAGGATTTACCCAAAGAAGAGGATTTTCACTCACCATAATTAGAAGATAACAATCAATCTAACTCTGGTACTTATCCTTTCCTTGGGGCCGTAGCATCAGTGACAGGCCATTAGGGTTTCACTGCCTATATAAGGAACCCCCAAGGGTTCCACAAAGGTATTACATTCTACACACTCACAACTCATCCGATTCTTAAACCCTAACCGATTACTTACTCTCACACCGGAGCTTAATCGTGAGATACATTCCCACGGTAAGTCTAACGCGTGTTGTTTTAGTGTGTAGGATCCCAACCAGATATTTCACTTGGTGCAGGAGCCGGACCCCAGCCAACCCGAATTAAGCCTAATTCGGGTCCAACAAGGATCATCCAACTTTTGTATCAACAAGTTGGCTCCATCCATGGGACCCATACACTTAGCTAGAGCAAAACTCATCTCAATCTCTTTCAATGACGAAAGGACACCAGCAAGGAAACCCCAGGAACACGAATCCTGCTAACCGGAAGTCTATAGGGGACGAGATACTCATTCCCAACCGATCCCTTAGTAACCAAACAGGCGGACCGAATAACCGAAGTGTTCTTCAGTCCACGGGTGTGACAAGCACGTTCTCTATAACCCCACCACCTACCTCGACCTTGGACAACCCTGATCAAGGGAGTGCGCCTAACCCCCCTAACAAGGAGCCGCGCAGACCATCGACCCAGGAAGAAGTGGAAGTCGAACCACTTAGTGAGGAAGATCTTGCTTGAGTTCTCACGCAGAACTTCAAGAGGATCGTCCCAGGAATCACGTCCCGGTTAAGCCTAGGAAGGAACCTCCAATCGAGGCTTAACTTTGGCGGGAACGCATCCGGCACCTCTCCTCAGACTCAAAAGAAGAGGAGAGCACGACCCTAGGAATGAAACCTCTTTGAGGAAACCCCTCAACCTCGGAATTTTTTCGAACGCATAGGGGATCGTGTTATGCACGAACTGCTATAATCCCGTGAGGAGGGAGCGAGGTCCGACGATTCAGCCGAACGACCAGATCTGGAGTTAACCAGAACTAATCGCCACACAAGCGTGTGGGACAGAATGAATACCGGGAAGAAGGCTCCCAGATCTTCTCATAGAGAGGATCGTTTACCAAAAGGTGGGGCACCACCCCCTTCTCCCAGTCCATCAGGAGATGATTCGGATGACCATCCACCCAAGCGTCACCGACCCGTCCGTACTCCTCCGCCTCCACCTGACAATGAAGAGTACTACGGCGGCCCCTATTATCGCAAGGCGGAAGCAGAAGACCTCTCCCGCCCATGGTGTGATCCTAATCTCACCCGTCCATGTGCTGATCCCAGGGAAGATCCTTTTACCCTCCGCATACGGAATTACTCCGAGGATACAAAGCGTCGCATGCCGGCGTGCATCAAGACTTATGATGGATCTGGTGATTCGGATGATCACGTAAAGATATTTGACGCGCAGGCGAAAATTGCCCATATGGTGCCAGATGTTCAATTCAACCTTGATCGGCAATGCTCGCGATTTGTTTGAGGGACTTCCTCCCCGAAGCATTGATAGCTTCATGAACTGCGTACTGCGTTCAAGAACAATTATACTCAGCGAAAGAAGTATAATAGGGACCCGGTCTCGTTGGCAACCGTCAAGCAACGGCCTGGGTAATCTACGGAGGCCTTCACCGAACGCTTCAATGACGAGTGCACACGCACAAAGACAATGCCGGAACTTCTAAAAATTTCCGATTATATGTACGCTATAACAGACAGGGAATTAATCAGACGTCTCAATGACAAGAGACCGGAGAAGTATGACGACCTTATGGAAAGGGTCAGGAACTTCATAGAGGGGGAAACCACGGTAGCCACGACCTACCCTTCAAAAGGAAACAGCTATCGATCGAACGACCAGTCTAGGAGACAGTCGGGTGGTCAAAGCAACCAGGGCAGTGGGAGGAGCTCGGACTACAAGAGCCAAAACAAAGGAGGACGGTCGAAGGACAAAATTACCCCTCTAAAGATGTCCTACCGGGAGAT
The DNA here is from genome assembly GCA_025667525.1 of Glebionis coronaria. Classification (NCBI taxonomy): domain Eukaryota; kingdom Viridiplantae; phylum Streptophyta; class Magnoliopsida; order Asterales; family Asteraceae; genus Glebionis; species Glebionis coronaria. Next base: position 186,932,546 of record CM046879.1, on the reverse strand, counting down.
CTTGCTAACAGAAGGGGCCAACTTCCCGAGACCTCCCCCAATGACGACTCCGGTGGACCGTCGTAAAGGAAACCGCTTTTGCGAATTCCACAACGACAAGGGCCATGGCACGGAGGAATGTATCTAGCTCAAGAAGCACAATGAGTCACTGATCAAGTCAGGCAAACTCAAACATTTGGTCAAGGATTGGAAGGACGGAAGAGACAACAAGAAGCATGACAAGAAGGATCCCCAAAAAGACAAACCTTCGAATATATACATGATCCAATCTAGGAAGCGCCGCACAAGGCAGAAAATTAGTCAAAAATTTTCACACGACAGAGAAATCTCATTCCCTCCCATCACGGCAAGTGACGTAGCCGATGCACCTCTCACGATTGAGATAAGCATTGCAACACACAATGTCCGCCGTATGTATGTGTATGGAGGATCTTCGGTAGAAGTACTATACGAACACTGTTTCGTACAGTTACGACCAGAAATAAGAAGCCAATTAGTACCGGCCACGTCGCCGCTCATCGGCTTTAGTGGAGACACAATTTGGCCAATAGGACAGCTGCGTCTGCTCGTAACCATTGGGAATGAAGAGCATTCCACCACGGCTTGGATGAACTTTATGGTGATACACTCACACTCTCCATACAATAGGATCATAGGCAGACCGGGTATCCTGGCAATACGGGCAGTACCCTCCACAGCTCACGGAATGATTAAATTTTATGTGGAAGGAGGAATTGTCACCATCTATAACACAATCATACCAGCATCCGAATGTCATGCCGTGACAGCACCAGTTCCACTTGTTCCCATCAAGGATGGATCACCACCTCCAAACTGGAAGGTGGCAATCGATCCTGATTATCCGGAACAGGAGGTATCCATAGGAGGAACACTCACGGATAGAGGCAAGAGGGCCATGTGCTCTCTCCTAAAAGAAAATTTGGATGTATTCGCATGGGAGCCCAAGCATATGACGGGTGTGTCGCGTGCGATAGCAGAACATAAACTTCAAATTCGTCAAGGATACCCTCCAGTTAAGCAAAATAAGCATGGTCAAGCACCAGAACGCAACCAGGTTATACTGGATGAAGTACGGAAATTAGTGGACGCAGGAATTATGCGTGAGGTATACTACCATGAGTGGTTATCCAACCCAGTCATGGTCAAGAAGCATGATGGGAGCTGGCGCATGTGTGTGGACTTCAAGGACCTGAACAAAGCCTGTGCACAAGACTGCTATCCGTTACCAGAGATTGATTGGAAGGTGGAATCCTTATGTGGGTATCCCTTCAAGTGCTTCTTAGACGCATACAAAGGGTATCAACAGATCCAGATGGCGGAAGAAGATGAGGAGAAGACGACGTTTCATACCAGCCATGGCGTATACTGTTATACAAAAATGCCATTCGGGCTAAAGAACGTCGGGGCAACATATCAGCGACTCGTTGATAAAGCTTTCGACTCACAGATAGGCCGCAACCTTGAAGTCTACGTTGACGATCTGGTCATCAAAAGTCATATGGAGGAGGCACTTCTCCGCGATGTCCAAGAGACGTTTGACACATTGAGGAGGATTAATATGAAACTGAATCCAAAAAAATGCACGTTTTGGGCAACTGAAGGGATGTTCCTTGGATACATGATCGATCCAAATGGGATCAAACCTTGCCCGGAAAAGAGAGACGTGGTAATACAGTTACCATCACCTCAGACACGGAAAGAGGTGTAATCATTAAATGGAAAGCTGGCCGGGCTAAACAGGTTCTTGTCAAAGTCCGCGGAAAAGTCACTTCCCATATTCAAAACACTCAAGAAGTGCATCAAGAAGGGATATTTCCGTTGGACAAAGGAAGCTGAGGAAGCTTTTAGTCAGCTCAAGCAGCACCTCGCAGCTCTTCCCATGCTATTGGCCCCCCGACCCAAGGAAGAGCTCATCATGTATCTGTCGGCTACACACGGAGCAATAAGTGCAGTACTTATGACGGATAGGGACACAATCCAGACTCCGGTCTACTTCATAAGTAGAACACTACAAGGGCCGGAGTTGAATTATTCTTCTATGGAGAAACTGGTTTTAGCATTAGTATTCGCCACAAAGCGGCTACGCCGGTACTTTCAGGCGCACCCGATTGCAGTTATTACTGATCAACCAATAAAAAAAATCATCTCAAGACCAGACGTGGGCGGCGGACTATAGAAGTGGAGCATCCTGCTAGGAGAGCATAACATCTCTTATAGACCAAGGACAGCTGTTAAAGGCCAAATCTTGGCAGATTTCTTGATAGAGAAGCCAGACGAGGATGGACCGGTCGTACAACGAGAGGAAACTCTAGCAGAACCATGGGTATTATTTACGAACGGATCCTCATGCACGGATGGATCAGGAGCTGGTCTCATCCTTACGAATCCGGAAGGAATGGAGTTTACATACGCCCTGCTCTTTGAGTTCACAGCCACCAATAATGAGGCAGAGTATGAAGCGTTGATTGCGGGTTTAAAAATCACCACTGGAATGGGAGTCCGCAACCTTGAGGCCTACATGGACTCACGGCTTGTCGCGAACCAAATTCTAGGGGGTTACGTATCCAAGGAGGATAACATGGTTCGATACTCGGAGAAAGTCAAGTCACTCATCGCTGCTTTCAACAAGTTTTCTATCAAACAGGTATCAAGAGGTGAAAACAAGAAGACGGACGCTCTTAGCAAGATTGCGTCTACAAGTTTCGCCCACTTATCCAAGCAAGTCTTGGTAGAAATACTAAAGGAAAAGTCTATAACGGAAGGGGAAGTCGCAGCTATAGTTGAGGAAGATGGACCTACATAGATGACCCCGATCATCAGCTATTTAACCGATGAAACCCTTCCGGATGAGGAAAAGGCGGCACGGCGTATCAAAAGGAAGTCACAGCACTTTGAGCTTCGAGAAGGTATTATTTACAAGCGCTCTTTCTTACAGTCGTGGTTGCGGTATGTTGGGCCACGCCAGGCTACTTATGTGATCAGTGAGATACATGAAGGGTTATGCGACATGCACGCGGGTCCTCGATCTGTAGTAGCTCGAGCTCTACGCACAGGATATTATTGGCCTACTATGCATAGGGATGCATGCGACATGATTCGCAAATGCAGTGATTGCCAAGTGCATAGACCAGTACCACGACATCCGTAGCAAGAACTGACACCCATTACATCCCCATGGCCATTCTATAAGTGGGGGATTGACATTGCAAGACCTTTCCCCGTAGCTGCAGGGGGAGTTAAGTTCTTGATTGTCATAATGGACTACTTTACACGCTGGATAGAGGCTAAGGCAGTTAAATCCATCACAGGCAAACAAGTTAAAAAGTTTATTTGGGAGAACATCGTGTGCCGTTTTGGCTTACCAGGAGAAATCATCTCGGACAACGGGAAGCAGTTCGCGGATAATCCATTCAAGGACTGGTGCGAAACATTGAATATCACGCGGCGCTTCGCATCTGTTAAACATCCGCAGACAAATGGTCTTGTGGAATGAGCAAATAGAAGCTTGGGTGAAGGCATCAAGGCACGCTTGGATGAACGAAGTGCCAGATGGGTAGATGAACTGCCACATGTTCTATGGGCACATAGGACTATGATTAAAATAGCCAATAGGGACACTCCATTTGCACTGGCCTACGGCACTGAGGCTGTTATACCAGCAGAAATCGGAATGCCGACCGTCCGCACATCGGAGGTTAATGTCTTCACAAACGACGAGCAACTCCGGATTAATCTGGACTTGTTGGAGGAAAAAAGAAAAATAGCGGGTATCAATGAGGCCAAGTCCAAGGCACAGATGAAGGCTTATTATGACGCCAAGGTTAAAGGTGTTTCTCTTCGACCGAGAGATTTTGTTTATCGTGCCAACGAGGCAAGTCGAGCGGAGAATACAGGAAAGCTGGGCCCTAAGTGGGAAGGACCGTATGAGGTTACGGAAGACTTAGGATGGGGCGCGTACAAGTTGCGTGACATGGATGGCCGCGACCTGGAACGCACATGGAATATCTACAATCTTAAAAGGTGCTATCTTTGAAAAGCTACGGCTTCCGCATGGACACTTCGTTATATCTGGCTTTAATGAAGATTCATGTGTTCTCTTTGTTTTGTTTTTTATGCTTTCTAGGTTCCCTTTGTTTTTAGGATTTCCCATTCTTGTCAAAACAAAAAACGTAAACGTTCTAATAGAATGTCGTGGTGCCTAGCTAGCTCCACGGCTCGTTCTTGTGCAAATTATTGTCTTATTTTTTAGATTCTATGAACAAATTATTGTCGTATAGATTTAGTTGTTATTGCTACAATGTGCTATCTCTTATTCATATGCATTCATTCAATACCGTACATGTACTATGCGCCTCCAGGCGAGGTAAGAGGATTAAGTGAACCTAATAATTCAACTTGTCGCATAAGAGGGATGCAACCCCAGTGACGCGGATCATGTATCCTTACTAGACACCTTACTGACAAGACGTTGTGATAAGTTTCCATATGCTGCGCTCACGTAGTGCTTTGCATAGTAAAGAAGCACGCCGCACGTCTAGTAAAATATAGACTTGGTTTTATTCTGGGTAAGACGTGACACGTCATGCGACACAGATATATGATATCTAAAAAGAATATAAGCAAGTTTCAAACTATCAAAATTTTCGTGACCACCACGAACTTATAAATATTATTCTAAATGTTCACAATAATGTTACAAAAGGATAAAGTGTCGTGGACATCCACAGACGAATATTTAGGTTACAGACCAGATTATTCAGGAGTTATAACAAATTTTGGAGCACCCTACATGGGGGGAGAAACCTACCTATCTCCCATTGCTCTTCAGTTAGGCGGGGCAATACCTCACCGCGTTCCTTCCGTTCCAGAGCTTGAGCCGCATTCACCTCCAACACCTCACTTAATAGCTGTTCACCAACTACGATCCTGGTGACGTCTTCATAAATAGGAAGAGTGAGTTGGCTGGGGGAGGGCGTGAAGGAATTCCGGGAGTGTCCCTCGTCCTGAGAAAAGGCACCAAGACTTAGCTTATCCATAAACTCCTTTTTGGATGCATCTTTTTTGGCCTCCAGCTCAGCCAAGAAGGAGTAGTTGAGATCTCGCATAGCGACATAGAGCCAGTCATCTTCTCAGCGGCTCTAGTGTTGAAGAAGGCATGCTTTGTAAAGTTTTTTTATTTCTTATTAGCTCTGCGACCATGACCATCCCCTCATGACGGCCGTGATCGATGCCATCCGACACGAGGTCTGCGAACTGTTGTGCGAATTGTGGGGCCTCCAACACCTTCGTGACGGCTAGGCGCGTCCCATGACCCACCATCCACCTGCGGTCGGCAATGGCTGCTAGTAGTTGGGGATACAACACATCATCACGCTTGAAGGTAAGGGCATTCACCAGTGTCTCTTTTTGTGTGGACGCCTCCTTCAATTGTTCCGCCACGACCCTCTCATGGGCAAGCTCCTCTTTCAGTCTCTCCTCACCCTGGATCAATGCATGTGTGTCTTCAAGCTTTTTTGTAAGGATGAACACTTGGTCAGAGGAGGACTTGGCCAAGGCTTCGGCCGCGGTCACCTGTATGTGATACATCAAGTATTAAAATACAGGATAGTGTGGCGTAGGCATGATGCGGTACGGATACATATCTTAGTTGTTGCAGTCTCAAGTTCAGTCTCAAGCTCGGCTACGCGTTGATCATGGGCATTGGCGTACACTACTTGTTCTTTAATAGTAGCCTCGACCGTAGAAAGCTGGGACTGGAGGGCGGCAATCTGGGCCTCATTATCTTCACTCATTTTCTCTCTTCGGCCAACTTTTCTCTTCAAGGAATCAACATGCTCTAAGGAGGCCTCAAATCTTACCCGCATGGAAGTACCCATGGCCATCTGATGAACCAAGGCACCATTGTACTCATCCACTAGGTCCACATGATTCAGTGCATTCACATCCTTTACCAGACCGGGAGGGATGCAGTTATTCAGATAATCACGACATTCTTTGGCCTGTCTCATCCGTAAAGCAGTGGTGATCTTCCAGTCAGGGTTGAACTGTGTATGAGGGTTGGACGCCGGTACCTCTTGTGAAGCTATGGGGGTACCTTCCTCAAAGGCGGGGCCAGATCTGGTCGCGGCCGTGTGCGGGGCAGGTTTCTTCTCCTTCTCTTTCTCCTTCTTCTTCCGTACCTCCTGGGTAGGTGCGGCACCAGATTGTTCATCCCTACAACAAATGGAATAGATATTAAATATTGTTTGTGGAAATCCGTACCTTTTACTTGGATAATGGATATTTTGACCAAACGAGTGCGGCCGACTTACATGTTGGTTCTTCCTAGTTCTGATGTAGTGGGGGGGGGACTTGAGTAACTGGCTCGGCATTGGTTAACGGCACATCCGGAACCACGGGCGCAGCCCGCACCGTCTCGGAGGCTTGGGTGGTGCTCTCAACAGACTATGCAAGACTGATTAGTAGTCACCATAAAACTAATGAATAAACACTACATTTTCTTTGAAGATTGTGAAAGATTAAAATTTTAAAGAGATCTGCAAGAAGTGAAAAATAGGGACATAGTGTTAGGGATACCTACATATGTGCCTGTAGCATCTATTCTTCTGAGTCGAATTTACTCATCTGTGGAAATTGTCTTATTTGACAATTGACAATTCTTTCTTGTCCAATTCTCCCGTAGTGAGATTCTTAGGAAAAGTATCTGATTATCAAGTGTTGATACCCGACTGGATGTATTGACGTTCCTATCATTTCTTTTGATTTGATTTCATTTGAATGACCTGGGTAACGATCCGAGGAGCTTTCGAATGCGTACTCAAATTATGAAAACATGGGATATATTCATATTCGTTAAATGTTTTCGTCTGTACCTGATTTGAAATTCTCTCGTGTAGATTATGCGTTGACCTTACTCTTTTAATGGTAGTTGTGTCTCCATAAATCCCTGAATTTGTGAAGGATTATGAGTTATCATTAGACTTTTGAGAAGTTCACATCTTATCGACGGCAATGAAACTGAAAAGTTGATAATGCCAGTAGAATGGATTGATTGATTATGACATGACGACATTGTCTTAATTGATGGGAACTCAAGTAGAATTTCCCTAAATGATAAGATGCTGATTATCAAAAGTGATCTGAATAATTCTTAATGAATGACCATATCCTGTATTTATACATGAAATTTTACCGTGAATGGTTATAAATTAGTCATAGATATTATAATCTAGAAAGAACCTAATATGAATATACTAAAATATGTTTATGTTATCTGAAACTTTAGTAAGTATTTGTTGACAAATTACCTAGACTTTCGCCATTAAGGCAAGTTGAAATTGGTATTGATTCTATTCCCGGTGCTGCACCTGTGGCATGTGCACTATACGTCAGCACAATATGAATTAAAGGAATTTCCGTACAACTGAGAAAGTTGTCGGAGAAAGATTTTATTATACCAAGCCTGTCATCATGAAGAGCTATGGTGTTATCATTCCTTATATTTATAGATTACTGTGAACTGAGTAAATTGACAATCGAAAACGATATCCATAACTCGAAATGGAAGATTTGTTCGATCATTTACAAGGTTTTAACGTATGTTTTAAAGATTTGATCCACGGCATGGTTATCATCAACGTCGCGTCCGCGAAAAAGATTATGTATTCCAATCACTACATCCGGTACTTGTAATGAACATTATGAGTTTCACGTGGTGACGTTTGGATTGACCAATACACATGTAGAATTCATGAATTTGGTGAATCACGTGTGTAGGCTGTAAATTGATAACTTCATGCTCGTGATCATTAAGGACTATATGTTTGTTTATAAGAATAAGAATGAGTAAATAATTATTTATAGATTGCCCTGAATTGGCCGAACAATTAAAACTTGTACCTTGAATATTTAACATAAGACTTAAGACTTAATCCTTTACATAAAATGACCGTTGGATTAATAATGCTAAGATGTATGCATATAGACTCTTCAAAAATTAAGAGCCCTTTTAAAGACTTTGGATTTTACCAAAAAGAAATGGAAATATGTTTTGACAAATGTTTTAACAAAGGATTTTTAAAGGGATTATTCCCTTATACACAAACCATTTAACTAAACTTCTGTTTAGGGGTAAATGTTTGTGTATACCTCAAGATAACTTAAGAAGGATTGAGTAAAACCATTTATACCATAACCTGAAAACTTAAAACGACAATTTTTGCTTTTCAACTAAGAAAACTTTGACCAAAGTATAAACAAAGGTTTTTCGAACATTTACGAATCTTATTAATTATTTTCGATAAATCAACGAAAATCTAGTTAATTAAACTCAAATTTATTTTGAACATTTTTATAATTGGTCGAACTAAGAAATTTAAAATTTTTACGTTTACATTACATAAAAATTGAATATTTAACATTTAATTAGTTGTAATAATTATGGACGCTTTAAAACGTCAGATTAAGCAAAACTGATAAAAATGATAGTTGAGACGAAACTAAAACATAGAAGATATGAAGAAAGAAATTTTGAATAAATACGGTTATGATATTTATTTCATCAGGAAAATGAACGTAATTACTGACACATTCTGTATAAAGGATAAAGAACCAATTAGGACATGTTCCTTAATAATAATTGTGCAAAATAAATTGCCGAACGATATAAAAATAAACAATGTTTGTAAAAAGGATAATATAGATAATAAAAAGGGATTCACGACTAATATGAATCATTAAGATTGAGAAGCCGATGGCGTTAAATTTATAAAAGGCCACTCGTGGTTGCCTAAAAATAGAGGATTGTGAGATATAGTTATGTTGGAATTTGTAAGTATAAGTATTATATGTATGTCATTTTTGACTAAAAGTATCTTTTTCTGAAGAAGTTGTACTAATGGCAATTATGCAGGCAGACATCGCCTCATACATTAGTAAACGTCTAGCTATTGCAAAGGTCATCATCTGAATTTGATTCGATTTGGGTCATCGTCGACAGACTGACCAAATCTGCTAATATCATTCCCGTTAATGATAAATGCAAAAGAGTTATGTAAACATAGTGTGCCTGTATCGAACATCTTTCTCAAGATCATCGCTTTGCAACGAATTTCTAGAGATTTGCTCAGAAGTCATTGAGAACGAACCTTGATGAGAGTACTATGTACCACCCCAATCGAAGGGACGAGGTAAAGTAGCGATACAAAGTAATATAAGTGCTATTTTCTGTTTGAATGAATGACCTTTGGTAATAGACTGTATAATCGTTTTCCTTTGGAGATATTATCATTGATAACTATCGTATTAGGATCGAGATCGAATCTTGTTAAGATTTAGAAATTTGAGCATCTGTAAGCAGGAGTTGAGATGAAGACACCCGACATACACCCACTGTGAGTTGGACATGTCTTTTAGGTTTAAGGTTTCCTATGATGGCGAACCTAACCTTACAAAATACCCGACCCGCGAGACCTGAAATGATTGTTGAAATTAGGATCTGATTATTGACTGTCGGTAGTGGGCAAGAGGTTATGTGAATATGAAATGTAGATTTTGAAATGCCAGATGGGTAGCGAAGTTATGCCAAAATTTTTAACCTTGGAAAAATGAATTCATGATCTGACAAATCATGGGATATAAGTCCCCGTTGTATGGGAACATTGAGATGATGTAAAAGTTGGGATTGAAAGGCATATAAGCTGGATCTACCCTAGGACTTCAAGAACTGCGTGAATTATGTTTCGTAAATCGAACTTGATGGAATATCTATCAAGTGAAAATCTGATTGTTCTTAGCAAAGCTTAGATCGGCGAAAAGTTGCATTCATCAGAAACCCGTGAACATCATGGATAGAGAAAGTAAGTCAACATTTAGCCTGATCTTATTCCCGTAGTTATGTTTGATGAAACTCGCGTATTATAATGGATTACACTTGTGAGAAAAGACCAAATGTGGAGGAAATACCCACATGGCTTTAACTCTATAAGAAGCGAGTAGTAAGGTAAGATGATCTTTGAGGACTAAGATCCTGTTTAGGGGTAAATGTTGTGACAATCCGTCAATTTGTGGTTAATATTTTATTCTCAATATTTATTTGAAAATATTATTTTATGAACTCACATATTTTTGGGAAGAAATTTTGATTTACGTCTTGAAGTAGCGTCGACTACGTCTAAACCGGAGGATTCAACGTTACGTGCTTACGTTTACATACACCGTCTTTGGTGACAGTACGACATTTCAGAAAATAAATTTATTTGTGAATATTATTTAGGAGTTTTTAATTTGTGTTGGTTCATAAACTCACAAATTTACGAGAAGAGACTAGGACTTACGATTTTATTTTAACGTCCTTTACGACTAAACCGAAAACCTTAGGATTACGTATTTACGTTTTCGAACTCCGTTTTTGATGAAACAATTTTTATTAGATTCGTTTTGTGCCGTTGATTCATAATTTATAAAAACGTTTTTTGTAAAACGACCCGAGGGCACGCAAATCAAGGAAACTAGAATCGAGGAGTACCCGTAAATAAATGGGGATGAGACAAGTGGGACACTTGCCCCACCCCCATCAAAACCGGCCCAAGTAAGCAAACTAACACCTTTAGGTGTCAAATTTTATATAACAAGTCATACACTTGTCATGAAAGCTTATACATTAAGCTAACTTTCCACTAACACTATCAAAACCACTAGCTACCATTCCATTTCTACCATTCCACCATGCAAACCACACATATTTTCTCTCTACTCTCTTGGTTATGTCGTCCCTACTCCACCATCAAACACCATTTTGATCAAAAATCAACCATGAAATCTTATGTTATATACACATATGTTGAAGCCCTTTTGAAAACCTATTGATTGGTGGTCCTTATAACATCCAAGGAGGAGTTTTCATGGAGTAGTAGGGCTGATTTTCCACAAGGTGTCTATGAAGAATGGTGGTCTTGAAGATGGTCATGGTTATTCACAAGCTTCTCCATCAAAAACCATGTCCAAATCACAACCAACATCGACTTGGTGGTATAAAGATTGTCCTCCTCATCTTCTTGTTATTTTGATTATGTAAACATGTGTTTTATTTCCTATTGTATATGTATATGATGATTATATGATGATAAAAATGTTATGTGGGGATTTGGTGTTGATAAACATGATTAAAAAGGTGAAAAACTATAAAGAACAAGGTTAAAATCTTGGTTAAAAGTGATGGCTGTATAAAACAGTAAAGAAACATGTTATGAACTGATAAAATGATGAAGTAGAATGGATTTACAGTAAGCTATGAGTCTTGTACACATGTGAGAGTTGGCCATGCAATGGAATCATTGTAATGAGTGAGATATGATCAAAACAAGTTTAAGGTATAAATCTGAGTTCACTGTTTTGGACGATTTTTAGAAAATATTTAGAAGATGATTCAACAGTAGCTATAAAAGAGTTAAATATAGCACATATCATGTAGTTTATGTGATAAAAAATTTGAGCTTCTATCTCCATATAGAACTCAAGATATGGCAGTTTTGGTGAAGATGAAAATAAAAATCAGATTTTGGAAATTAAAGTATAATACTATTATATAAGCACTCAAAATTATATTGTATAAAATGTAAAGTTAAAACCCACTAACTTATGGATTTTATTTATATAAGTATATAAAAGGTTAAATAAGTGGACATTTTATAAAAATTGTAACTTGTTAAGTTTTATAAGTTATAAAACTATAAACTTGATTTTTACGACTTTTTCGGCTATTACCGTAAAATTTACGTTTTTGCTAAATAAAACTTAGACGGTTGGACCCGTCTAATGTGAACTTTAAAAAACTTATATACTGATATATAAACATGTTAAAAACCGATAGAACCGAACTATAGGACATACGGACGTTAACGGACTAAATTAACGTTATTGGACCAATAATACAACAAAAATGGACTAAAACACTTATAAACCTATTATTGGCCTTAACCCATTTGGGCCCAAAATAGAAAGTATATATACTGATAATATAGGTATAAAATGGATTAAAACAAGTTAAAGAACTTATGATAAGTTTATTGGACTTAAAACACGTAAATGGGTAAAACTAGTAAGCTAGTATAAAAGTTATCGACATATAACACTAGAATGAGTAAACGAGAATATGTAAACCCACTTGATCATCATATATAAATAATCATCATATGTATAAATAATTGTTATTTTTATAAAGTCATTGGACATGATTCTAAGACGAGTATTATTTGTCCAGGTTTCCGTGATTGAAGCACGTACCGTACGTCCGAATTGCCGATAACCCGCCTTCCCATATCAACGTGAGTTCATAGCCTCGCACTCTTTTAAATGTTTTTATAAATGTTTTATAAACCTGCGAGGGATATTACATGTTAGTTTTTATAAAATAAGACACCATTTGTCCCGATTGTTTGTTTATTGATTTTGGACCCGAATGATTGAATGACCCGATTGTATGACCCGATAAATGATTAAAGGACCCGATAGATGAAATTAAATGGATTATTAAAGTTAGGTTATGTCACTAAAAGTCCAATTAGCATGAATTGTGAACTACCGGGATTTGGTAGACGCTTATGCATTTAATAGTACTATTTAGGGACGATCACCCCAGTTCGCGCCTTGACGGTTGATCCCCGTCATGCCACATTGATTGGTAAGCGAATTTATGTATGAGAATATTTCCATAGCGTGACCTTTGTGACGACACGCTACTTTAGATGGGCAAATTTGGTATCGGGTTAGCTACCCGTTGTTGGTTTAGTAAGATAACAATGTCATGCGGCTTATAATAATCCAAAATTAACGAAATACTAATAGACGCTCCGAATTACGATGTATTGCCTGACTAGCAATACAGGGTCATACTATTGATATTATGTTCGTGTTTTGGTTTTCATAACCATATTCATATAACGGTTTTTATTTAATCTATACAACGTTGTAAAACGTATTGTATGATGTTTTTACGACATTGGCTCGTATAATGATTTTTAAGACAAATGCCTATACTATGATTTTTGATAAGGATTTGTATAAAATGACTTTGGCTATTTTATGGCCTATTAAAATGATTCGTACCAAATGATTTTCAGTAATAATTTTATACTGATATTATATTGATGGATTTTATTAAACTCTATGAATTCACTCGGCGTTATCGCTGACCTTTTCTTTTAACATGTTTTATCTCAGGTACTTGAAGGTAATTCTCGGGAAGACGACAAGAATTCATGGCCCGCACTTAAACAATATTTTCCATTCAAATACTTTGTAAAATTTTGTATGAAATACTATGACTTGGGACCGATGTAACTTTGATGTTTATGAATGGAAATGATTTATTATTAAACGACGCGATTTTTATGCGTTGTCTATGATGTGAGAAATGTGCTATCCCGTAACACCAACGAGTCTTCCGCTGTATTGAGTTGTATAAATTTGGGGGTGTTACACAATTACCAGAGCTTAAAAATTAAACACATCATGAATGTTACAGAATGTCATGCATCAAGTACAAAATCATATCAACATCTCAATCAGATTGATTGGTCTTGTAAAAACACGTTATATAGAAAACTTAACACCTTCGTCGTCTGCTGAAGTTCCTTTGAAGATAGCAAGTTTTCCATTGTTTTCCAGAAAAGTTTAAGTGCTCTTAATAAAACTCCATGATCCATTCCATAGATATTTGAGACATGGAAATACATTTGTTAAACTTAATAAGAAAAATTGAGCCACGAAAAATACAAAAACAAATACAGCAAGATGAAATTCAGATCTTTTAGATGCATTGATTTGATTATGCAGATGTTCACCATTTACCTGTTCCCTGGGATTCAACCCCTGTACGTATCTCATCGGCTGTCATTACGCTATCTTCTAAGCCATTTTCATTGATCTGATCAAGATTTGAGTCAACAACTATCATAAACAAATTGTCTATTTTGAAAAATGTAAATATAGTAACACATTTGGCAGTAAAGAAAAAGGGTCGTCCAAACTCAAGCATCTATTTATGGTCCAAATCCTTTTATGAAACAAAATTTTATTAGAGCTTTAATAACTTCTGTAATCCCAAAATCCAACGATTTGATAACCAAGAGAGAATTGTTGCAGAAATTCCATCCATCACAAAACCCCAGACTTCCAATACTCGAACATCTGTATTTTGCTTATTTTGCTTACAAACAAAATAGTAGCAAGTCATGAGATTTACGTCATGGTTGTATGGGTGTTTTATGTCATTTGTATTTTGATTATTTTGCTCAACTTATTGATTAAATGGGAATATAATCTCACTTGTTCAAACCGAATATGCAGCTTACAAAGCAAGAAAACAGTCCTTAAGGAACTCACAAAGTGATAACTCAAAACTACTAATGTCTCACTCAATTAATTAGATAAGCAGTTTTACCAGCAAGCTCAAACACCAACTTAACTGCACACATGTCAATGTTAATTGGAAAGCAAATGCCACAATGAGAAATTGACAATAATTCGAGAAGGAAGCGTACCATGTTGGTCATACCTTAATTTAGAAGAAATAGTCGGTGTACAGGCTCTAAACATGTTGGAGATATCATAAGTCAAATAATAAGGATCAAAGCATTAAACCAATCTGTTAATGCAATAATGCCTAAAAACGTTACTTGTATTTTTCGGTCTCGCTTAGTTTTGATTACGACAATATGTAAAAACAAGCATTTACAAAAACAACCAAAAACGAATTCTTGAGTTCAAGTATTTTTCATTTTTCCCATTTTCACCTAAGGTATGAATAAACAAGTACTAACCTTAATCAAGTGATCAAGTGATTTAATCTTTTCTTAAAACTCACTTTTTATTAAGTGTGACAAGTTTTTAATTAAACTTTCTTTTTAAGAAAATGTTTTACTAAATTAAATATTTGAAAATTTGAAAATGGCATATTCCCTTTTGATTTGGAATATCCTTTCTGGATATTTTTATAACCAGATATGACCTTCACCACTAAAGGACAAAAAGGGAGCGGAGTCTAGTCTGGTGGTTCCTTAGCGCCTAGGCGGTTCCTTATCGATAAGGTACCGCCGGCTGAGATAAGGAACCGCGGGCAGATATAGTCGTTGGTCCTTTGTCCTATAAATAGTGGACCTTTCTCATATTTTCAATACACCTCTTTTGCACACAAATTTCCAGATTCAAACATACTTCTTAAATCACTCAAATCCTTGATTATTTGATTGATTACTACTTGTTTAGAAGTGAATCTATCTCATCCCTCCCTTCCTCTTCAAGTGCAAAGAGAAGAACACTATCATCGTGAAGTGTTGAGTCCACCACCAAAGATCCTTTGAAGATCAAATTTTATACATTTGTTGTTATGTAATAGTTGTGAAGATCCAAGTACTTGTGTCTATTTGGAAGTTGTGTATGTACTAATTATAGTTGTGTAGATTGGTCTTAGCTACGATTAGGGCTCGACTTTTAGCTTAGAGTCGAAAATTGGTTAAGCGACGTGTATGGTTTTCTCCACCATAAGGAGCTTGTTGTGTAGTGAACTCTCGAGTAAGGAGTACTCGAGGAGTGGAGTAGGAACGAGGAGTGAGCTTCGTTGCCGAACCACTATAAATCCTTGGTGTTTGGTTTGATATTTCTTTACCCTTAACTCTTTACATTCTTTATTCTTTGTGCATATATATTAGTTAGTATTAGTTTAAATTACACTATCATTGTTCATATTGTGCATAAGAAGATTTCACTTATTTCCTTAAGTCTAAGTTTTTAAGAAAAAGGATTGTTTGAAAACCATCATTTAACAAGTAAATATAAGAAACTATTCAACCCCCTTTCTAGTTTCTACAACTGGTTTCAGAGCGGGTTGCTCAAGTATTTAAAAGTATATTGTATTTTAAAACTTGAATCGATCTATGGATTCCAACAAGTACCTAGAAGGGCAATCTATGCAAAGACCACCACTTTTTGAAACCGACAGTTTTATTTATTGGAAAAATAGATTTGAGACTTATGTGAAATCAAAAGATTTAGATATTTGGCATGTTATTACCAATGGTGATTTTTTACCTCATCAATTTTATGAAGTTTCTAAAACAAAGGAATTGGTCACTTTTGACAAATCTAATGATGATACTAAAAAGGAACTATCGAAAAATAATGAGGCTAAAATGGTGATTTATAATGCTTTACCTAAGAAAGAGTATGAAAGGATTTTTATGTGTGAAACCGCTAAAGATATTTGGAACACTCTTTTAGTAACCCACCAAGGTAATAGCCAAGCACAGAAAGCAAAATCGATCTTCTTGTCCAACAATATGAATAATTTGTCATCTTAGAAGATGAAGCTATTGATAGTGCTTTTGTTAGATTTAACACTATTATTACTAGTCTAAAAGCACTTGATGAAGGTTTTTCTAGCAAGAAAAATGTTAGGTATTTTCTTAGGGCCTTACATCCGAAGTGGAGAGAAAAGGTCACGGCGATCGAAGAATCGAAAGATCTCTCAACTTTATCACTCGATGAACTCATAGGCAACTTGAAGGTTCATGAGATGATAATTTTGAAGGACTCAGAATTGGTAAAGACCAAGAGTGAAAGGAAGTCTCTTGCACTCAAAGCCAAGAAGGCACAAAGCGATCATGATAGTTCCTCGGATAGTGATGACAAGGAGTATGCATTGGCGATAAGAGATTTTAAGAGGTTCTTCAAAAGACGAGGTCAACACGTGAGGCAACCCAACAATGACAAGAAACCATTCTTAAATAATCGGTTTGCCAAGAACGAAAAGGGTGATAGGAATTTCTTTAGATGTGGTGATCCAAATCATTTCATTAATGAGTGTCCAAAGCCTTCACGCGATAAGAATCACACGTTCGTTAGTGGTTCTTGGAGCGATAGCGGTGAAGATGTTGATGACAACCCCAAAGAGGAGAAATGTCTCATGGCTCACACTTCTAAAGAGGTACATTCCGAAAACGAATATTATAGCAATGATAGCTCCACCTTAGATGATATTGAACTAGAAGGCCAATATGACAATTTACACAAACATAGCCTTAAATTCATAGAAAAGAACAAAACACTAAAATCAACTAAAACTAAGCTTGAAAATAAGATTAATGAACTTAGGGAAAAATTAGGCAAGCTTGAGAAAAATAAAGAAGTTGATATAGGTTTCTTAACTTGTGAGAAACTTATGTTAGAGAATGAAGATCTCAAGAACACCTCCATTAAACTGGAAGAGTTCCTGAAAAGTACTAGTGCTCTTGATGATATGTTAAAAAAACAAATTCATTCTAAGGAAAGACTTGGTGTAGGTTTTAACTCAGATGAAGCATCAACTAGTGAACCTAAACAAGTCCAATTTTCAGAAAAACTATTTGATGTACGCGGTCCCAAACCTGTTTGGGGCGGTTCCTTATCGATATGGAGCCGCCGCCATAGATAAGGTACCGCGGCCAGAAAGCATTTTTGATGAAAATCCTGAACTTTCTAAAAAATCAAATTTAGGTGAACATCCTAAGCATCTTATTGTTAACAAAGTGAAATTAACCATACTTGACGACAATGCCGTTGATAAGTTCTATAAGCCTTTGAGTAAACCTCTAATGGGAAATAGAAGTTTATCAAGACCATCTTCTACTCCACCAAGAGTACGGAATGAGTCTGGGCCTAGAAGTAGAACGACAACACCTAGAAGAGATAGTCAAAACAATTCACGACCTAGAAGTAAAACTCCAACACCTAGAAGGAATAACCATAACTCTAAACCAAGATCAAATACACCTAGGAGAAATAATAAACAACAAAATGGTTATATGAATTTTTATCCTCCTCCCTTTTGTTCCCCATGGGGAAACCCTCCTCAATTCATGCATCCCAACCAAATGCAAGGGATGTTTGGAACTAACAATTTTGGACCCATAAGACATTGGGGACCAAATGTTTGATCATGTATGTTGTTACCTAGATATGCTTGGGAATTGATTTGGAACCCGACGAGTGGATTAAGGATAGTGGTTGTTCTAAACACATGACGGGTAATCGAAGTTTTTTCTCACGGTACAAAGCATATGATGGAGGTAACGTCACATTCGCTAGTAGTCTACGTGGTAATATCATTGGCAAAGGTACGGTCTCTCTTGACTCCATGACTATTGAAAATGTTGAGCACGTAGATAATTTAGGGTTTAACCTTTTATGCATAGGTCAAATTTGTGACAATAAGTGTAAGGTCATCTTTTCGGAAAATGATAGTGAAATAGTTAAAGATGGAAAGGTCATTGGAAAAGGTGTTAGAAAGCATGGTCTTTATGTCATGTAGGTCAATAAGAAGTTAAAAGACAACATATGTCTTGCAACTATAGATGATAGTTCTACTCTTTGTCATAGGAGATTAGGTCACGCTAATATGCGTCTAATTCAATCTTTAGTCTCTAAGGAGTTGGTAAGACACCTCTCCAAGATGACGTTTGATAGTCACTTTTGTGATGCTTGCAAAGTTGGAAAGCAAGTTCACTCAAGTCACAAAGCCAAGAATTTGGTTTCAACCTCTCGGTGCTTAGAACTCCAACATATGGATCTCTTTGGACCTACCGCCATACGGAGTTATGGAGGTAACCTTTATACCTTAGTTATAGTTGATGACTACTCTAGATTCACTTGGACTAGATTTTTGGCATCTAAGAATGAAGCTTTTGATCATTTTGAAATCTTTAGTCGAAGAATTCAAAATCAACTAGGATGTGCAATTGTCTCTATTAGGACGGATCATGGTAGGGAATTTGATAATGAAGTGCAATTTTGTGCCTTTTGTGAAGCTCATTGTATTACCCATAGCTTCTCGGCTCCTCGCACACCACAATCAAATGGGGTAGTTGAAAGGAAGAATAGGACCATCCAAGAGATGAGTAGAACGATGTTAAACGAGCAATCTTTGCCTCAAAAGTTTTGGTGCAATGCCGTGGACACATCGACTTATATTCTCAACCGAATTCTTATTCGACCCTTCCTAGGAAAGACCCCCTATGAGATTCTTAAAGGTAAAAAAACCTCATTGGAATACTTTAGGGTGTTTGGAAGCAAATGCTTTATCCTCAACACCAAAGACTACCTTACCAAGTTTGACCCAAAGTCTTACGAAGGTATCTTTTTAGGTTATTCCCAAACTAGCAAAGCCTACATAGTCCTTAATAGAACCTCGGGCATAATTGAAGAATCACTTAACGTAACTTTTGATGAAACCCCTCCTTTAACCAAGACACCACCATTGGTTGATGATGACTTGGATGAAGTAGAAGTAGTTAGAGCCAAAGAAGTTAGAAAAATAGGATTTGAAGACCTTAGTGTTGAAAAGGAAGTAAACATTAAGGAGTCTAAGGATCATACTCTCAATAATATCATTGGTGACGTAAATCAAAGGACCCTAAGATTTCAAGTCCAAAAACAAAGTAACTTCTTTTGTTTCGTCTCCTTGATTGAACCAAAGAATGTTAAAGAAGCTTTGACGGATGAGAGTTGGGTCATTGCGATGCAAGAAGAATTGAATCAATTCGTTGCTAATGATGTTTGGGAACTTGTTCCTCCACCTAGAAGTTCTACCATTATAGGAACCAAATGGGTATATAGGAATAAGCTAGATGAGAATGGTGTTGTGTCTCGTAACAAATCTATACTTGTAGCACAAGGCTATAATCAACAAGAAGGGATTGATTATGACGAGATATATGCACCGGTAGCTAGATTAGAATCCATTAGAATCCTTTTAGCCTACGCTTGTGCCTTAGATATTAAGCTTCAACAAATGGATGTAAAGAGTGCGTTTCTTAACAGTTTGATTAGTGAGGAGGTATATGTGGCTCAACCTCCCGACTTCATTGATTTTGAGAAACTGGATCATGTTTACAAGCTTAAGAAGGCCCTTTATGGTCTTAAACAAGCACCCAAAGCTTGGTATGATATACTTAAAGCGTTTCTTGTCAAACATGAGTATACCAGAGGATGGTAGACAACACGCTCTTTACAAAGAAGAAATGTTCTCACCTCATAATCGTGCAAATATATGTTGATGACATTATATTTGGCTCAACTTGTCAAGAATTATGTGATGACTTTGCCAAAATCATGCATGATGAGTTCGAAATGAGTATGATGGGATAACTAAACTTCTTTTTAGGACTCCAAATTAAACAAATGGACGCTGGTATTTTCTTTAGTCAATCTAAGTACGCTAAAGAAATGCTAAAGAAATTTGGATTAGAAGAATCTAGACCAATGAAGACCCCTATGGCCTCGGATACTAAACTCACCGTAGATGATGATTGTGAGTCGGTAGACGACACCAAATATAGAGGTATGATTGGTAGTTTGTTGTACCTAACGGTAAGTCGACCGAATATCATGTTTAGTGTTTGCCTTTGTGCTCTCTTCCAAGAGGCTCCCAAAACCTCTCACCTTGAAGCGGTTAAGCGTATCTTCCGATACATTAAGGGCACTATACATTTAGGATTATGGTATCCTAAAGGGACCGGCGTAGAAACCATTGTCTACACGGACTCGGATCATGCGGGAGACTATGTGGACCGGAAAAGCACTAGTGGTGTTTGTACCTTCATGGGTTGTTGTTTAACTTCTTGGTTCTCCAAGAAACAAACCACTCTTGCGATATCCACCACGGAAGCCGAGTATGTGAGTGCTGGAAAAGCATGCCAAAAAGCTCTATGGATGATGCAAGCGCTTGTTGACTACGGGATTTGTCTTCATGATGGTCCCATCATGTGTGATAATAAGGGTGCTATAGACCTTAGCAAGAATCCCGTGCAACATTTGTGAACCAAGCACATAGAAATTCGTCACCATTTTCTTAGGGATAATGTTCAAAAGGGGAACATTTCAATTGAGAAGGTACCCTCCGAGGATAACTTAGCCGACATCTTCACTAAGCCACTTATGAGGGAACCTTTTAATTACTTGCGTCTAGGTCTAGAATTAATGGAACATATTCCTTAATTGCTTTCCTTTATTGAGTCTCTTTCTTTCCTTTGAGTCTTGTATCATTTTGAGTCTTTGAGTCTCCTAAACTCTTCTTGAAAATCATCTCTTCTCCTTTTCAAAATCCTTAAAGTCTCTTTCAAAAATGGTTGAGAAATGTTTTGACATTGTTAATTCAATCTAAAAACGTTTTTCATAGATTCTTGCTATTAACCTCGAGCTTACATAAGTCATATGTATGATTCTCTCAAACATAGCAAGAACAAGATAGAATCATGGAGGATCATTGTGTCATGACTTAAGGTCTTGCCTTACACACCTCCTACATCGATTTTTAAATCCATGTATTTTGGTCAATCCATATTTGGTGAGTTAGTATGTATTCTCTTTGTCTATCTTTGCTTTTAAGCATATCCCTATGATAAGTTAGACTAGAAAAATAAGATTTGCTGAAAAATCTTCCTTCATCACCAAAACTCAACCACTGTAGGCGGTTCCATATATGAACCGCGGTTCCTTATCAATAAGGAACCGCCGGAAGCAATAATGAACCGCGTACAGTGCTTCCTCATTTTTCGGGTATTTCTGAAATTCCAAATTTGTTCCAACATTTTTGAGAATCTTTGCTTCAACCCTTTGACCACCCCAAAAAATACCTTGAGCCTTCCCTATTAAACCATAAGCATTTTGCCTTACTTCACATCCCAAAGTGTCTTACTCTCTTAATGAATGCCTTGATTCTCCTCCATTCTTCCCAATTGCTTTCAATCCCAATTCACCCAAGAACACTCTTAATCACATCTCTCCTACCAAGAATGTTGATTGTGGAACATCTTTTCTTCCACCACCACCCTTTAGTGTTCTTCCTCCTTCTCATGATAATGTCATGCACCATGGGAAATATTGTCATTGTTGTCAATATCAACATCTTGCTATGGCACACATCTATGAGGAGTTGAGCTACATCAAGAGTCTCTTAATCAAGCCTCCTCTTCACTTTGATTATGAGATCTCCACCAAGCCACCACCACCACATTCCGCTACTACCTTGTCTTTCATATAAGCATTGGTTGCTTATCCACAAGACATCTTTTTTTAAAACAAATCTTAGAATTCTAGATTAACTAGGATTAGATTTATAATTTTGGCTTGTTTTCTATTTCATACATCTTTGTATGACTCTTTTTTTATGACTTCACTTGGATCTTAGTCTTTGTGTTTTCTTCTCTTTTATTCTTTTAGTGTGACCTTTAGCTATGTCTTGTTAGTTGTTTCTTTTGTTCAACTAACCCTTCTATGTAGCTTGTCACCATATCTCGATTCCTCGGTGCCCCAAGCTAGGGTGAGTAAGCACTAAGGGGGAGTCTTTGCAAAGTCCGTCTCTTCAACACTGACTTGTGCAACCTTTTTGCTTCGACAAAGGGGGAGAAATGAATAAACTCATCTTCGAAAATCTTGTGTTTTGTGTGATTGAGTTTATATATTGTAGGAATCAAAAAGGGGGAGATTGTTAATGCAATAATGCCTAAAAACGTTACTTGCATTTTTCGGTCTCGCTTAGTTTTGATTACGACAATATGTAAAAACAAGCATTTACAAAAACAACGAAAAACGAATTCTTGAGTTGAAGTATTTTTTATTTTACCCATTTTCACTTAAGGTATGAATAAACAAGTACTAACCTTAATCAAGTGATCAAGTGATTTAATCTTTTCTTAAAACTCACTTTTTATTAAGTGTGACAAGTTTTTAATTAAACTTTCTTTTTAAGAAAATGTTTTATTAGAATTAAATATTTGAAAATTATAAAATGGTATATTCCCTTTTGATTTGGAATATCCTTTTCTGGATATTTTTATAACCAGATATGACCTCCACCACTAAAGGACAAAAAGGGAGCGGAGTCTAGTCCGGCGGTTCCTTAGTGCCTAGGCGGTTCCTTATCGATAAGGTACCACCGGCTAAGATAAGGAACCGCGGGCAGATATAGCCGTTGGTCCTTTGTCCTATAAATAGTGGACCTTTCACAGATTTTCAATACACCTCTTTTGCAAACAAGTTTCCAGATTCAAACATACTTCTTAAATCACTCAAATCCTTGATTATTTGATTTATTACTACTTGTTTAGAAGTTAATCTATCTCATCCATCCCTTCCTCTTCAAGTGCAAAGAGAAGAACACTATCATTGTGAAGTGTTGAGTCCACCACCAAAGATCCTTTGAAGATCAAATTTTATACATTTGTTGTTGTGTAATAGTTGTGAAGATCCAAGTAGTTATGTCTATTTGGAAGTTGTGTATGTACTAAGTATAGTTGTGTAGATTGGTCCTAGCTACGATTAGGGCTTGACTTTTAGCTTAGAGTCGGAAATTGGTTAAGCGACGTGTACGTTTTTCTCCACCATAAAGAGCTTGTTGTGTAGTGAACTCTCGAGTAAGGATTACTCGAGGAGTAGAGTAGGAATGAGGAGTGAGCTTCGTTGCCGAACCACTATAAATCCTTGGTGTTTGGTTTGATCTTTCTTTAACCTTAACTCTTTACATTCTTTATTCTTTGTGCATATATATTAGTTAGTATTAGTTTAAATTACACTATCATTGTTCATATTATGCATAAGAAGATTTCACTTATTTCCTTAAGTCTAAGTTTTTGAGAAAAAGGATTTTTTTGAAAACCATCATTTAACAAGTAAATATAAGAAACTATTCAACCCCCCCCCCCCCCCCTCTTCTAGTTTCTACACAATCATTCGCTTATGAAAAGTATTAGAAACTCCCCTACCCTAGTAAACTGCAATTCCATGTTCCAAGGAGCTACTATAATTCTTGAAATAAACTGCAACTGTTCATTAAGAGTGGCAACAACAAATAAAATACATCTCCATAACTTTTGCAGCAGAATAAAAAATATGATTCCAGGAAACACGAACTTTATGTAGACGTAACCGTCCAACCCGCATACTCTCTCGTTCGTAGACCCATTTCCATCTGCACCCTGCTGCTACTGAACGCGATTCGGTTTAGACAATCAATCTAAAAGCATTGTTTATTCATTGCAAAAAGCTACTAATGAAATCTCTAACTTATAATTAAAATTATATAATAAACACCCAAGTTTATGAGCATAATGAGATGCAAGTGAGTTTACCTTCACCTCTGAACCATAATATCGTTGAATCCAATAGTGACTCCGGAATCTACATATACAGTTGTCTTAATTCCTATCATTAAACCAATGAGTAACTTTTCCAGGATATAAGCCTATAGAAAAAGTTAAAAATATTGTCACGGTAATAGAAGAAAGCCTGAATTGTGAGTTTAGTATTAAAGAAGCTGAAGCACCGCATGTGAATTTACACTTACCCCACAAATATTAAAAGAAAAAAAGTATATCACCTGCTCAGCAACTCCCCTACCCCAGTAAACTGAAATTCCATGCTCGAAGGATCTAGCATAACTCTAGAAATAAACTGCAGGCATTATAAGCAGGTGAAAATGGGTGTGGGTCAAAATGGATCATTTTCGTATGGGTCAAAACAGATCATACCAGGTTAGATCGACAAGTAGGCACTCTGTATTTTGTCAAATTTTCAAGCTGTCAAATAATTAATGATTTAATTATGACAAAGTAAGTTGTTCTTAGATAAGTACCGCAACTCAGATCTACCTAATCTGACATGTTTGAGAAAAACTGCAGCTCCTGCTGAACCACTATGGTAGGCGGTGTTTGCAGGTGCTTGAGCCACACTAATATGAGATAAAACGATCATGGATAGCAAGTCAATCACAAAAGTATCATAAAAGTGGTGTGGAAGACTCTTCCAATGACACAAAATCAGGGGAAAACCAACTGGTCCAGCGAAGTATATTTTATTGGCTCGGCTGAGGGAAATTTAA
This sequence comes from Glebionis coronaria, assembly GCA_025667525.1. Lineage (NCBI taxonomy): Eukaryota > Viridiplantae > Streptophyta > Magnoliopsida > Asterales > Asteraceae > Glebionis > Glebionis coronaria. The sequence goes on along the minus strand of CM046879.1, from coordinate 186,907,618 downwards.
AGTGTGGGGATTTAGGTTGAATAACTACTTGTAGATTTAAACCATAAGTTTCCGACTTTCCTTTATGTTTTTATAACATCCTTCTAGGTTTAGCAAGAAGGCATAAAGTCTTCCCTTGTCGTCTCTTGATCAACTTGCTAGTGGTCATGACCTCATAAATACAGATAACTTTCCAGTTTATCAGGATCAACATTGTTATACTGATAACTTGCTAGTTATCACCCTGATCGTGGTGACGGTGTGCAATGGTGCTATGAGCCGCAACCACCAGCAATTGTACCATGGTCTGCCGAAATTCCATGGCTAGTGGGTTCTAACACAAGCAACCAAGGGTTGGAAATATGTTTTTCCAAAGAAAGTCTCAGTCACATCATTTTTAGCATAGATCACGAACTATATACTATTTAGGACATTGTAGCTTGAAGTGACCTCCCTTAGGGGGAGATTGTTGGAAATACGTTTTTACGTATTTAGAAAGGATCGGTCACTCCAACGATATATTCAAGTTTTGGGCTCGTGATCTAATATGTAAACATATAGCCCATATAGCCCACATGTAGGGTGGGCTATATATACACCCTCCTAGCATGTTAGGAGGGGTTGGTTATTCTCATTTTCACACACTTAATCTAATCTTTCATTTTCTCTCCAACCTCTCTCTACTTTCTCTCTCTAGTTCTTCATCTATCTCTCTATCACTTTATATAATTCCAACACAAGGATAATCCAAGGATTACGAGGACCTTCAAATGGTATCAAGAGCCATGGGATGATTGTTTGGTTTTTGTGTTTGTGTTCTTGATCAATTCGCCTATTTTGATCCTATTTCACACGTACCAATTTTTTTTTTGTGTTTTTATGCTTTAATCTTGATATACGTTATCTAGTTACTTGTTATAGTGATTTGATATTGGTATTTTGGGTTAAAAACACAAATTTTTGGGTGTTTGATTCGTTTTTAGGCTTAAAATTCCGAATTTGTTGTGTTCTATCCGAGAAAAGTGGTTGTTTTGTCTCCATCACAAAGTTGTCTCCATCGCAAAGTGAGCACGGTTCTTCATTCCGATCGTAAAAACCTAGGGTTTCTACATTGCGATCGAAGGGTATTCCGACACTTATTCCGATCGTACATTGCGATAGCTCCTTTCTTCGTACATTGCGATCGGGTATAAGGCAATATTGAAACGTCACTCTGCCAAAATTTCATTAGCCACATTCCGACAGGTATTGCGATCACACATTCTGACAGGTATTGTGATCACACATTCCGATAGGTACAACATTCCGACAGGTATTGCGATCACACATTCCGACATATATTGCAATCACACATTCCGACAGGTATTGCGATCAAACATTCCGACAGTATTGCGATCACACATTCCGAAAGGCATTGCGATCAAGAATTGCGACAGGCATTCAGATAGACATTGCGAGATAACTTGTTTTGTGCATTCCAATAGAGTGACAAGATTTCCAATATTTTTTCAAAAACGTGTTTTTGAAATTTTTTAACAATCGTGTGTAATTTAGTCTTGGAATTTTTGGTTTATCGAGAACATAATTTAGGTTATTTCAACATTATTTCTCGGCTTTAACACACAACAACAATCACATTAACTTTCTCTCATTGATCGATCAACTTTTGTAAATCTTAACTTATCGACATGGAGTACACATCTCTTACGGATAAGTCCATCCTCTCGGGTACGGATAATCGTCCACCTATGTTGGAGAAGTCTATGTACGAGGATTGGACTTCCCGAATGGAACTTTACATGTTGAACAAAGAGAATGGACATCTCATTTGGGCATCAGTGCTCAATGGACGATTAGATTATGGTACAGTGACGGAAGGTACGACTACTCGTCCTCGCACAATGGTTGAATTGACTGGAGATATGAATATTCAAGACAAATGTGATAAGTATGCTACAAACATCATTCTCCAAGCCCTTCCTCCAGATGTCTACAAACTCGCCAACAAACATAAAGTTTCCAAAGAGTTATGGGATAGAATTCGTGTTCTAATGCAAGGCACCTCGTTAACTAAACAAGAACGAGAGTGTAAGCTTTATGATACTTTTGATAAGTTTGCCTATGTGCCAGGGGAGACTCTCAATGATTACTATTTGAGATTTACCCTATTGTTGAATGAGCTCAATATATATGGCATGAGAATTCCTACGTTTCAATTGAACACCAAGTATTTGAACACTCTTCCTTCAGAATGGAAAAAGTACGTGACGGATGTTAAATTGGCTAAGGACTAGCATAACACCAATATGGATCAACTTCAAGCTTTTCTTCAACAACACGAATGCCATGTGATCGAGGCTCGGTTGTCTACACCTCAAGTTCAGATCCACTTGCCATGTATGCTTCTCAACAAAACATGGCTTATACTTATCAACAACTATCATACTTGCAACAGCCACCACCACACACCTATCAGCAACCACAGCAACCATCTTATCAACCACCAATGATGCCACAGCAAGCATTTCAACAAAGTGTTCATCAACAATCTTTTCCACAGCAACCACCATATCAGACATCACCATCACAAGCCAACACTTCTCCAATGGGCTATACTCCTCAGCAAGGATACTTTCTAATTGAAGCACAACCAGCACAAGCCTTCTACTTTAATGAACTTCCACCAATCCAAGCACCGGTCTTTACTCCAAATGATACACCAGCTGATGTTCTAATATTAAAAACATTCGAAGAAAGGAAAGTTTATTACATTTCAGATTATGCCCGGGACCTCAAAGAAAGGAAAGTTTATCGCCGATGATAAACTTATCCTTACAACGAGAAATTAATTTTTCTCGTGCATGAGCTAATATTAAAAACACTCGAAGTTTTTAAGCTCATGCACAATGACATCCAGTTAAATATCAGACTGTAACTCGGACTTCATATTTTAGGAGAGCTTATTTTTAAAGATAGCTTATCCTCGTAACGGGAAATTAAATTTTCTTGGTCATGAGCTTGTATTAAAACATTTCAAGTTTTAAGCTCATAAAGGAAAGTATATCTTTTATATAAGAGAACTTTTCTTCATAACGAGAAATTCATCTTTCTCGGTCACGAGCTTTCCGTAAAAACATTCAAAGTTTTTCAAGCTCATGAAAATGAGTTCTAAGTAAATGTCAACTTAGGACTCGTTCTTCAGTTAAAAGGAAAGTTTATCGCCGATGATAAACTTATCCTTAACAACGGGAAGTTTACAACTTCTCGGACTTGAGCTCGTTTTGTAAGATATTCAACATCTTAAGCTCAAGTAATTGATTTTCAAAACTTTGAACACAATTTTTTTCGAGAATTTCTCAAAAGGTTTTTCTAAATCTTTCAAAATTATGTGTTTAAAAATGTTTTGATAAAAAGAGCATATCTTCTGGAATCGATAATATTTACGAACCTAGAAATGTCATTCAATAATGACATGGGGATGTAAATAAAGTTCGAGCAGAAGTTCAAATGTTTTAAAACATGCTCAAAATGGCTTGCTATTATTTCAGATAGTAACCCGCTTTTCATATTCAAGTCAAACATTTCACCGGAAAGCTTTGACTCAACAACAGGAATTAATTTTCTCGGGCATGGTTTATTTTATAACCATGTAAGGGATTGTGTTTACGTAATAACATAATCTAACACAAATTTATGTACGTGTCAGTGCATTTATTTGTTAAAACAAGAGAAATCTTGTTTTTATGAAGTTATCATCTCCACAATCCGCAACAATTTACAATTGATATCTACATACTCGATGATGCGACTAGTCAAACGGCGACTACAACTCTTTCAATAGAACACGGGTCAACAATTGAGGAGGAGCAATTGTCCAGCATTCAGAATCTTTGATGCCGAAAGTTCCAAGTTCACATATTGGTGTCACGACAACGATATCAATCGTACACATGGAGTCAAGAGATAACTTGAGACATGATGAGGCGACCAACATTCGTGAACAAGAACCATGTGCTTCTTTCATATGATGTTCTCCATCATTCAGGTCCAACCTCATAAATCGCTAATCTTGTGAATACATTATCATATATGATCTTTGCATGGTATAAGTACCTTACACTTGTGTTTAAAAGGTACTTCATTCACGTTTCAACTACACCCTCATTAATTTGAGGGGGAGCGTGTGTAAAGCATGAAGATGATTGGATTTACATTTTTCTTCCCGAATTTTCTTAAAATACTATTAAATCAATTGATATTAAAAACATCGATTGGGTTAATATTTTTAATATGGGGGAGAAAATGTGATTTAATATGGGAAATGATTAATCACAAATGGTTTGACTTAACGTGATAACTCATCCTGACATGTGCGAAATGTTTTCGGATATCGTGGCATATGTTAAGGGGGAGCAAAATGGATTTGCACTTCAAAATGGATTTCATGGTGATTTATACATACCCACAACCCTTTTATTTCACGACGATGAAAATTGTGGTGACATAAGGACGGTAGGATAGGGTAAAGTCCAATGATTCTTCTAGAACCGGAGGAATCTTCCCAAGGACATTCCATAGCTAGAAATAGTAGTCATTAGGAAAGATGGAGAAAGATTGTGAACGTAGTTGAATGCCGACCAAGTACTTAAGTTAGCACTGGAACAATCACAACAAGGTGCTAGTTATGACGTATTGGTAAGTATCGAAGGGGTTGAAGAATGAAAAAGAATTGTAAAGATAAAGGGTGAAAAGAAAGAAGCCCTCTTTACAACTTAGGCAGAAACCGGGTCAACACATATGCTATTGAGATCATTTTTAATGATGCTAGATATTGAAGATAGACATCATGGACACAGTAATGCAATGCACAACCCAACCCAGCTAACTCAGATATCTCTCAAAAGGTATTTGTTTTAATCACACGGAGATCAACATGTCTTCTATCGATTTATTCACTCTGAATAAGTTGGCATTGAAATGGTGGCACTCCTCTCCAGCCTCCGATCACTAAAATCCAAAATGCACGATCGAGTCTAGAGCCATTTGAGATCATCAAATATCTCATTAGGACACACTTTCATAATTCCTTGCTTCTTCACACACTGTGAAAAGTAAGAAAGATCTTAAGAGTCCTACGCAAAAACTTCATGATCTTGCCTAAACATCCGAGTAATACGAAAGTATTTACAATGAAGATGGAAATCCTTCTTGAGCGAATATCAAAAAGCTCATGGTAGGTGACATGTGCGATTCTTTACGAATCAAACTTGTGATAACTAGAAAGCAACAGTGGTTTAATTCTTAAATGAATTTAAACACGTTCTAGGCCTCTACACAATATCTTAGTGATCTTGCCAGAACACTCAGAGTGATACCTTAGTGTTCACAGTGATGAGTGGAAATTTTTCTAGTGTTAACCTCAAACAGCACTTGGTAGGTAACTTGCAAGATTCTATATGAATCAAGCTCGTGACAACTGGAAAGCAACGATGGTGCGGTTCTTAATTGAATTTCACTTGTTCCAGGAACATGAATTGACGGCTTCTGTTAATGCAATAATGCCTAAAAACTTTACTTGCATTTTTCGGTCTCGCTTTGTTTTGATTACGACAATATGTAAAAACAAGCATTTACGAAAACAACGAAAAACGAATTCTTGAGTTCAAGTATTTTTTCATTTTACCCATTTTCACTTAAGGTATGAATAAACAAGTACTAACCTTAATCAAGTGATCAAGTGATTTAAACTTTCTTAAAACTCACTTTTTATTAAGTGTGACAAGTTTTTATAAAACTTTCTTTTTAAGAAAATATTTTATTAAATTAATTATTTGAAATTTGAAAATGGCATATTCTTATTTGGTTAAGAATATCCTTTCAGGATATTTTTTATATCCAGATAAGACCTCCACCACTAAAGGACAAAAAATGGAGCGGAGTCTAGGCAGCGGTTCTCTAGTGCCTAGGCGGTTCCTTATCGATAAGGAACCGCCGGCTGAGCTAAGGAACCGCGGCCAGATATATCCGTTGGGCCTTTTTCCTATAAATAGTGGACCATTCTCAGCTTTTCAAATCACCTCTTTTGCACATCTATTTCCAGATTCAAACTCTCTTCTTTAATCACTCAAATCTTTGATCATTTGTTTGATTAATACTTGTTTAAGAAGTGAATCTTGTTCTTCCATCCCTTCCTCTCCAAGTGCAAAGAGAAGAACACTATCCTTGTTAAGTGTTGAGTCCACCATCAAAGATCCATTGAAGATCTACTTTTATACATTTGTTGTAACACCCCCAAATTTATACAACTCAATACAGCGGAAGACTAGTTGGTGTTACGGGATAGCACATTACTCACATCATAGACAACGCATAAAAATCACGTCGTTTATTAATAAATCATTTCCATTCATAAATATCAAATTTACATAGGTCCCAAGTCATTATATTTCATACAATGTTTTACAAACTATTTGAATGGAAAATATTGTTTAAGTGCGGGCCATGAATTCTTGTCGTCTTCTCGAGAATTACCTTCAAGTACCTGAGATAAAACATGTTAAAAGAAAAGGTCAGCGATAACGCCGAGTGAATTCATAGAGTTTAATAAATTCCATCAATATATTATCAGTATAAAAGTATTACTGAAAATCATTTTGTACAAATCGTTTTAATAGGCCATAAAATAGCCGAAGTCATTTTATACAAATCCTTATCGAAAATCCTAATATAGGCATTTGCCTTAAAAATCATTATACGAGCCAATGTCGCAAAAATATCATACAATACGTCTTATAACGTTGTATGAAAATAAAAACCGTTATATGAATATGGTTATGAAAACCAAAACACGTACATAATATCAATAGTATGACCCTGTATTGCTAGTCAGGCAATACATCGTAATTCGGAGCGTCTAGTAGTATTTCGTTAGTTTTTGGATTATTATAAGCCGCATGACATTGTTACCTTACTAAACCAAAACGGGTAGCTAACCCGATACAAATTTTGCCCATCTAAAGTAGCGTGTCGTCACAAAGGTCACGCTATGGAAATCTTCTCATACATAAATTCGCTTACCAATCAATGTGGCACGACGGGGATCAACCGTCAAGGCGCGAACTGGGGTGATCGTCCCCAAATAGTACTATTAAATGCATAAGCGTCTACCAAATGCCGGTAGTTAAAAATTCATGCTAATGGGACTTTTAGTGACATAACCTAACTTTAATAATCCATTTAATTTCATCTATCTGGTCCTTTAATCATTTATCGGGTCATACAATCAGGTCATTCAATCATTCGGGTCCAAAATCAATAAACAAACAATCGGGACAAATGGTATCCTATTTTATAAAAACTAACATGTAATCTCCCTCGCGGGTTTATAAAACATTTATAAAAACATTTAAAAGAGTGCGAGGCTATGAACTCACATTGATATGGGAAGGCGGGTTATCGGCAATTCGGACGTACGGTACGTGCTTCAATCACGGAAACCTAGACAAATAATACTCGGTCTTAGACTCATGTCCAATGACTTCATAAAAATAACAATCATGTATACATATGATGATTATATATATAATGATCAAGTGGGTTTACATATTCTCGTTTACTCATTCTAGTGTTATATGTCGATAACTTTTATACTAGTTTACTAGTTTTTCCTATTTACACGTTTTAAGTCGAATAAACTCATTATAAGTTATTTAACTTGTTTTAATCCATTTTGTACTTATATTATCAGTATTTAAACTTTCCATGTTGGGCCCAAATGGGTTAAGCCCAATAAGTTCTTTTTACAAGTATTTATCTTATTAAGTCCAATTATTAGTCCAATATGTTTAGTTAGCTCGGAAATGTCCGTATTTCTTATAGTTCGGGTTTTATCGGTTTTTACTTGTATTAGTTACTTATACATCAGTATATGACTTTTATAAACTTTACATTAGACGGGTTTGGTCGTCTAAGTTTTATTTGGCGAAAAACGTTAATTTTACGGCAATAGCCGAAAAAGTCGTAAAAATCATGTTTATAGTTTTATAACTTATAAAACATAACAAGTTACCATTTTTATAAAATGTCCACTTATTTATCATTGTAACTATTTATATAAATAAAATTCATGAGTTAGTGGGTTTTAACTTTACATTTTATACAATATAATTTTGAGTGCTTATATAATAGTATTATACTTTATTTTTCAAAAATCTGATTTTTATCTTCACTTTCACCAAAACTGCCATATCTTGAGTTCTATATGGAGATAGAAGCTCAAATTTTTATCACATAAACTAAATGATATGTGCTACATTTAACTCTTCTATAGCTACGGTTTAATCATCTTCTAAGTATTTTCTAAAAATCGTCCAAAACAGTAAACTCAGATTTATACCTTAAACTTGTTTTGATCATATCTCCCTCATTATTTTGATTCCATTGCATGGCCAACTCTCACATGTGTACAAGACCCATAGCTTACTGTAAATCCATTCTACTTCATCATTTTATCAGTTAATAACATGTTTCTTTACTGTTTTATACAGCCATGTAAATTAATCAAGATTTTAACCTTGTTTCTTATAGTTTTTCACCTTTTTAATCATGTTTATCAACACCAAATCCCCACACAATATTTTTATCATCATATAATCATCATAAACATATACAATAGGAAATAAATACATGATTACATAACCAAAAATAACAAGAAGATGAGGAGGACAATCTTTATACCACCAAGTTGATGTAGGTTATGAGTTTGGCATGGATTTGGATGGAGAAACTTGTGCATAGCCAAGACCATCTTCAAGACCACCATTCTTCATGTATACCTTGTGGAAAATCAGCCTCAAGACACTATGAAAACTCCTCCATGGATGTTATAATCACCACCATTCAAGGGAGCTTCAAGAGGGCTTCAACATATGTAGAAATAACATAGGATTCCATGGTTAATTTTGATCAAATTTGGTGTTTAAGGGCTGAATTGGGACGGCACATTTGAGAAGGGAGGAGAGAGTTTGAAGGTTGTTTGCATGGTGAAATGAAGTGAGTGGTTTCTAGCTTATGGTTTTGATGGAAAGTGGGGAAAGTAGCTTACATTGTAAGCTTACAATGACAAGTGTAAACTTGTTAAGTAAATTTTTGACACCTAAAGGTGTTGGCTAGCTTGTTATGGCCGGTTTGAGTGGGGGTGGGGCAAGTGTCCCACGTGTCTCATCCCCATTTATTTACGGGTACTCCTCGATTCTAGTTTCCTCGATTTGCGTGCCCTCGGGTCGTTTTACGAAAAATGTTTTTATAAATTATGAATCAACGGCACAAAACGAATCTAATAAAAATTGTCTCATCAAAAACGGAGTTCGAAAACGTAAATACGTAATCCCAAGGTTTCCGGTTTAGTCGTAAAGGACGTTAAAATAAAATCGTAAGTCCTAATCTCTTCTCGTAAATTTGTGAGTTTATGAACTAACACAAATTTAAAACTCCAAAATAATATTCACGGATAAATTTTTTTCTGAAATGTCGGACTGTCACCAAAGCGGTGTATGTAAACGTAAGCACGTAACGTTGAATCCTCCGGTTTAGACGTAGTCGACGCTACTTCAAGACGTAAATCCAAATCTTTTCCCAAAAATAAGTGAGTTCATATTGTAACATTAAAATAATGTTTTCAAATAAATATTGAGAATAAAATATCAACCATAAATTGACGGATTGTCACAGCATTTACCCCTAAACAGGATATTTGTCCTCAAAGATCATCTTACTACTCGCTTCTTATAGAGTTAAAGCCATGTGGGTATTTCCTCCACATTCGGTCTTTTCTCACAAGTATGAATCATTACAATATGCGAGTTTCATCAAACGTAACTACGGGAATAAGATCAGGCTAAATGTTGACTTACTTTCTCTATCCATGATGTTCACGGGTTTCTGATGAATGCAACTTTTCGCCGATCTAAGCTTTACTTTAGAACAATAAGATTTTCAGTTGATAGATATTCCATCAAGTTCGATTTACGAAACATAATTCACGCATCTCTTGAAGTCCTAGGGTAGATCCAGCTTATTTGCCTTTCAAACCAAATCTTTTACATCATCTCAATGGTCCCATACAACGGGGACTTGTATCGCATGATTTGTCAGATCATGAATTCATTTTTCCAAGGTTAAAATTTTTGGCATAACTTCGCTACCCATCTGGCACTTCAAAATCTACATTTCATATTCACATAACCTCATGCCCACTATCGGCAGTCAATAATCAAATCCTAATTTCAACAATCATTTCAGATCTCGCAGGTCGGGTATTTTGCAAGGTTAGGTTAGCCATCATAGGAAACCTTAAACCTAAAAGACATGTCCAACTCACAATGGGTGTATGTCGGGTGTCTTCATCTCAACTCTTGCTTACAGATGCTCTAATATTTAGATCCTAACAAGATTCAATCTCAATCCTAATACGATGATTATCAATGATAATCCTCCAAAGGAAAATGATTATACGGTCTATTACCAAAGGTCAATCATTCAAACATAACAGCACTTATATTACTTTGTATCGTTACTTTACCTCGTCCCTACGATTTGGGGTGGTACATAGTACTCTCATCAAGGTTCGTTCTTATTGATTTCTGAGCAAATCTCTAGAAATTCGATGCGAAGCGAGGATCTTGATAAAGATGTTTGATACAAGCACACTATGTTTACATAACTCTTTTTGCATTTATCATTAACGGGAATGATATTAGCAAATTTGGTCAGTCTGTCGACGATGACCCAAATCGAATCAAATTCAGATGATGACCTTAGCAATAGCTAGACGTTTACTAATGTATGAGGCGATCTCTGCCTTCATAAGTTGCCATTAGTTCAACTTCTTCAGACAAAGATACTTTTAGTCAAAAATGACATACATATAATACTTATACTTACAAATTCCAACATAACTATATCTCACAACCCTCTATATTTAGACAATCACAAGTGATCTTTAAAACATTTAACGCTATCGGCTTCTCAATTCTAATGGTTCATATTAGCAGCGAACCACTTTTATTATCTATATTATCCTTTTCATAAACATTGTTTATTTTATTATTCTTTTATATTGTTCGGCAATTTATTTTGTACCTTCATTATTAAGGAACATGTCCTAATTGGTTCTTTATCTTTTCTACATAATGCGTCGGTATCTATATTCACCTCTCATGATGATATAATTATCATGTTCATAATTTACTCAGATATTCTTTCTATATTATGCGTCAGTAATTACGTTCACCTTTCTTCATATTTTCTATGTTTCAGTTTCGTCTTTACTATTATCTTTATCCGTTTTACTCAATCCGACGTTTAAAGCGTCAATATTTATTACAACTAATTAAATAATAAATGTTCAATTTTTATGAAATGTAAACATAAAGATTTTAAATTTCTTAGTCCGTCCAATTATATGAAAATTTTCAAAATAATTTTTAATTTAATTAACACGATTTTTGTTGATTTATCGAAAATATTTAATAAGATTCGTAAGTGTTCGAAAAATCTTTGGTTATACTGTGGTCAAAATTTTCTTAGTTTGAAAAGCGTAAATTATCGTTTCAATTTTTCAAGTCATGGTTTCAATGGTTTCCTCAATCCTTCTTAGGTTGTCTTAAAGTATGCAAAAACATTTACCCCTAAACAGAAGTTTAGTTAAATGTTTTGGTTATAAGGGAATAATCCCTTAAAATCCTTTGTTAAAATATTCGTCAAAACATATTTCCATTTCTTTTTGGTAAAATCCAAAGTCTTAAAAGGGCTCTTAATTTTTGAAGAGTCAATTTATATTCCATTATCCTTTTAATCACATAGTCAAATCATGTAAAGGTTCAAGTCTTTAATCACGTATCAATTATTCAAGGTACAGGTTTTTATTGTTCGGCCAATTCAGGGCAATCTATAAATAATTATTAACTCATTCTTATTCTTATAAATAAACATATAGTCCTTAATGATCACGAGCATGAAGTTATCAATTTACAGCCTACACACGTGATTCACCAAATTTATGAATGCTACATGTGCATTGATCAATCCAAACGACATCACATGAAACTTGTAATGTTCATTACAAGTACCGGATGTAGTGATTGGAATACATAATCTTTTTCGCAGATGCGAAGTTGATGATAACCATGCTGAAGATCAAATTGCTAGAACCTTGTAAATGATCGAACAAATCTTCCATTTCGAGTTATGGATATCGTTTTCGATTGTCAATTTACTCAGTTCACATTAATCTATAAATATAAGGAATGATAACACCATAGCTCTTCAGGATGACAGGCTTGGTATAATAAAATCTTTCTCCGACAACTCTCTCAGTTGTACAGTAATTCCTTTAATTCAGATGGTGCTGACGTACAGTGCACAAGCCACAGGTGCAGCACCGGGAATATAATCAATACCAATTTCAACTTGCCTTAATGGCAAAAGTCTAGGTAAACCATCAACAAATACTTACTAAAGTTTCAAATAACAGAAACATCTTTTAATAATTCAATATTAGGTTCTTCTAGATTACAATGTCTATGACTAATTCACAACCATTCACGGTATGATTTTAAGTCTAATGCAGGATATGGTCATCCATCAAGAATTATTTAGATCACTTTTGATTAATCAACATCTTATCATTTAGGGGAATTCTACTCGAGTTCCCATCAATTAAGACAATGTCGTCATGTCATAATCAATCAATCCATTCTACTGGCACTATCAACTTTTCAGTTTCATTGCCGTCGATAAGATGTGAACTTCTCAAAAGACTTTAATAACTCATAATCCTTCACAAATTCCAGGATATCAGAAGACATAACTACCTTAAAAGAGTAAGGTCAACGCATAATCCATGCGAGAGAATTTCAAATCAGAACAGACGCAAACATTTAATGAATATGAATATATCCCATGTTTTCATAATTTGAGTACGCATTCGAAAGCTCCTCGGATCGTTACCCAGGTCATTAAAATGAAATCAAATCAAAAGAAATGATAGGAACGTCGATACATCCAGTCAGGTATCAACACTCGGTAATAAAATTCTTTTCCTAAGAATCTTACTACGGGAGAATTTGTCCAGAAAGATTTGTCAATTGTCAAATAAGACAATTTCCACAGATGAGTAAATTCGACTCAGAAGAATAGATGCTACAGGAACATATGTAGGTGTCCTAACACTATGTCCCTATTTCTCACTTCTTGCAGATCTCATAAAATTTAATCTTTCACAATCTTCAAAGGAAATGTAGTGTTTATTCATTAGTTTTATGGTGACTACTAATCAGTCTTGCATGGTCCATTCCAAATTGTATGTAGGCGCGCAACTATATACAATTTCAAGATTAACGATGCAATACTCAGTTCGTCAAAATTTTATCATCATGTTTATAATAAAAACATTTTCATGCTTAATTCTTAAATAAGAATCAAGAATAAATTTACAAAGAATTTCTTTGTTATGGAAATAATTAAGTTTCCAAAGCGTCTCTTAAACAACTTCATTTTGATATCAGTCACTTACAAATCTTACTTTTGAATAATCCTTATTGTGATGAAAATTAAATTTTCTCAAAGGATACGGATTTTATCTTATAAAAATAATGAGTGATCTGCAAAGGAGTGATGAAGAGTTGTTCACCGAGAACTAACTACAATATGATAAGAAATGAGCTTAGCCAAGTAATCATGAGGTTCATGATCTCGATGGCACTCAAAAGAATAATCCACAACGTAACTCAATTCAAGATGAGTACTTGTTCAATGGTTGCATCACTAATGCGAACACTAGGATGAAGCAATAAGAGATAGATAACATCGATACATGTAGAATTTAGCAATCAAAGGTAGTCTTTTTCATTAATCACAAACAAGTCAAAATTATACCGTAACACATTACGTGTCACTATGTCATACAATTCTCAAAACTCATCCTACCAACGGATATCTCAGTTAAGTTAGGGATTTTTAAAAGATACCACAATGAATACTAATCTACAAGAGTCATTAGGTGTTCCACATGTCCCGGAAGATCCATCGGTCTCAATTCAGAAGAAGATTTCTTCAATTTATTTCTTGGGCACTGGGCATCCTCGTCAGTGGACAATGGCCTAGGAACAGCCCTTAACACAAACCTACAATCAATTAAAATCTCATAATTCAATCAAAGAACTTAACGACTTACTCTTAACAATCTCATATTCCATATGGGTTAAATTTTACTTTATTCAAGTTTTAACCAATTTTATATTCAATTCAATATCCTACTTCATTATCCAATACTTATAACCTTATTCTTATACCTTCAAAGTGCAATAAAAGTTCGATATGAACAACACTTAATTTTCAATCCTATTAGCTCTTACAACAACAATTATCAAATGAGTCATTAATATGAAATGACTTGATCATTCAACTAGACTTCTCGGAAAGGTATTAGTGGCATGAGGCTTTTGGGTAATGGTTCCAATAACAGCCTCAAGTGCAACATTCACCCTTTCGATTTCGATTTAAGAATTGGAGGACAACGAATCAGATGACATCCTTCCAGGTGGTAACTTTTGTCAAACTCCACTCTATAAGGAAAGATCGTCATGACATCGATATAAGATTTAATCTCGCCAATTCTTTTTCAATATCACAATCAACTAATATCTATATTTCTACGAATATCAACCATTTGTTGGGATAATAAAGATCCACAACTTGGTTTAGATCTAGGATAGCTAGAATTCCTATGAGAATAGCTTCGATTAATTTACTGGGGAAGTTAGGGTTTCTTGTGACAATCTACGTCATATAAGTACCTCGTATAAAAATCAAATTAATCATCAAACAATCATGTAATAAAATTACATCATATATATATAATCCAAGTTATATATATATATATATATATATATATATATATATATATATATATATATATATATATATATATATATATATATATATTAAAATAACACTTCTCAGTCTTGGCCTTGTCGGTAACTCGGGAATTCTTCGGCAGCGTTATAGTCAAAAGATTTTTAGACATTTTTAGAAAAATGTTTTTAGTTAAAAGATTTTGAAAAGTTTTATTCAAAACCTTAGTTTTAAAAATCTTTCGTTCTCTATAACGAGAGCTCTGGTACCAAACTGTAACACCCCCAAATTTATACAACTCAATACAGCGGAAGACTAGTTGGTGTTACGGGATAGCATATTACTCACATCATAGACAACGCATAAAAATCACGTCGTTTATTAATAAATCATTTCCATTCATAAATATCAAATTTACATAGGTCCCAAGTCATTATATTTCATACAAAGTTTTACAAAGTATTTGAATGGAAAATATTGTTTAAGTGCGGGCCATGAATTCTTGTCGTCTTCCCGAGAATTACCTTCAAGTACCTGAGATAAAACATGTTAAAAGAAAAGGTCAGCGATAACGCCGAGTGAATTCATAGAGTTTAATAAATTCCATTAATATAATATCAGTATAAAAGTTATCGACATATAACACTAGAATGAGTAAACGAGAATATGTAAACCCACTTGATCATTATATATATATAATCATCATATGTATACATGATTGTTATTTTTATGAAGTCAATGGACATGACTCTAAGACCGAGTATTATTTGTCTAGGTTTCCGTGATTGAAGCACGTACCGTACGTCCGAATTGCTGATAACCCGCCTTCCCATATCAACGTGAGTTCATAGCCTCGCACTCTTTTAAATGTTTTTATAAATGTTTTATAAACCCGCGAGGGAGATTACATGTTATTTAACTTGTTTTAATCCATTTTGTACTTATATTATCAGTATATAAACTTTCCATGTTGGGCCCAAATGGGTTAAGCCCAATAAGTTCTTTTTACAAGTATTTATCTTATTAAGTCCAATTATTAGTCCAATATGTTTAGTTAGCTCGGAAATGTCCGTATTTCTTATAGTTCGGGTTTTATCGGTTTTTACTTGTATTAGTTACTTATACATCAGTATATGACTTTTATAAACTTTACATTAGACGGGTTTGGTCGTCTAAGTTTTATTTGGCGAAAAACGTTAATTTTACGGCAATAGCCGAAAAAGTCATAAAAATCATGTTTATAGTTTTATAACTTATAAAACATAACAAGTTACCATTTTTATAAAATGTCCACTTATTTATCATTGTACATATTTATATAAATAAAATTCATGAGTTAGTGGGTTTTAACTTTACATTTTATACAATATAATTTTGAGTGCTTATATAATAGTATTATACTTTATTTTTCAAAAATCTGATTTTTATCTTCACTTTCACCAAAACTGCCATATCTTGAGTAATATATGGAGATAGAAGCTCAAATTTTTATCACATAAACTACATGATATTTGCTACATTTAACTATTCTATAGCTACGGTTGAATCATCTTGTAAGTATTTTTTAAAAATTGTCCAAAACAGTAAACTCAGATTTATACCTTAAACTTGTTTTGATCATATCTCACTCATTATTTTGATTCCATTGCATGGCCAACTCTCACATGTGTACAAGACCCATAGCTTACTGTAAATCCATTCTACTTCATCATTTTATCAGTTCATAACATGTTTCTTTACTGTTTTATACAGCCATGTAAATTAATCAAGATTTTAACCTTGTTTCTTATAGTTTTTCACCTTTTTAATCATGTTTATCAACACCAAATCCCCACACAATATTTTTATCATCATATAATAATCATAAAAATATACAATAGGAAATAAATACATGATTACATAACCAAAAATAACAAGAAGATGAGGAGGACAATCTTTATACCACCAAGTTGATGTAGGTTATGAGTTTGGCATGGATTTGGATGGAGAAACTTGTGCATAGCCAAGACCATCTTCAAGACCACCATTCTTCATGTATACCTTGTGAAAAATCAGCCTCAAGACACTATGAAAACTCCTCCATGGATGTTATAATCACCACCATTCAAGAGAGCTTCAAGAGGGCTTCAACATATGTAGAAATAACATAGGATTCCATGGTTAATTTTGATCAAATTTGGTGTTTAAGGGCTGAATTAGGACGGCACATTTGAGAAGGGAGGAGAGAGTTTGAAGGTTGTTTGCATGGTGAAATGAAGTGAGTGGTTTCTAGCTTATGGTTTTGATGGAAAGTGGGGAAAGTAGCTTACATTGTAAGCTTACAATGACAAGTGTAAACTTGTTAAGTAAATTTTTGACACCTAAAGGTGTTGGCTAGCTTGTTATAGCCGGTTTGAGTGGGGGTGGGGCAAGTGTCCCACTTGTCTCATCCCCATTTATTTACGGGTACTCCTCGATTCTAGTTTCCTCGATTTGCGTGCCCTCGGGTCGTTTTACGAAAAACGTTTTTATAAATTATGAATCAACGGTACAAAACGAATCTAATAAAAATTGTCTCATCAAAAACGGAGTTCAAAAACGTAAATACGTAATCCCAAGGTTTCCGGTTTAGTCGTAAAGGACGTTAAAATAAAATCGTAAGTCCTAATCTCTTCTCGTAAATTTGTGAGTTTATGAACTAACACAAATTTAAAACTCCAAAATAATATTCACGGATAAATTTATTTTCTGAAATGTCGGACTGTCACCAAAGACGGTGTATGTAAACGTAAGCACGTAACGTTGAATCCTCCGGTTTAGACGTAGTCGACGCTACTTCAAGACGTAAATCCAAATCTCTTCCAAAAAATAAGTGAGTTCATATTGTAACATTAAAATAATGTTTTCAAATAAATATTGAAAATAAAATATCAACCATAAATTGACGGATTGTCACATTTGTTGTTGTGTCTTAGTTGAGAAGATCCAAGTAGTTGTGTCTATTTGGAAGTTGTGTATGTACTAAGTATAGTTGTGTAGATTGGTCCTAGCTACGATTAGGGCTCGACTTTTAGCTTAGAGTCGGAAATTGGTTAAGCGACATGTACGGTTTTCTCCACCATAAGGAGTTTGTTGTGTAGTAAACTCTCGAGTAAGGAGTACTCGAGGAGTGGAGTAGGAACGAGGAGTGAGCTTCGTTGTCGAACCACTATAAATCCTTGGTATTCGGTTTGATCTTTCTTTACCCTTAACTCTTTACATTCTTTATTCTGTGTGCATATATATTTGTTAGTATTAGCTTAGTTACACTATCATTGTTTATATTGTGCATAAGAAGATTTCACACACTTCCTCAAGTCTAAGTTTTTAAATAAAAGGATTTTTGAAAACCACCTTTTAACAAGTAAATTATAAGAAACTATTCAACCCCCCCCCCCCCCCTTCTAGTTTCTACAATTGGTATCAGAGCGTGGTTGCTCAAGAATTTTTTAAGTATATTGTATTTTAAAACTTGAATCGATCTATGGATTCCAACAAATACCTAGAAGGGCAATCTATGCAAAGACCACCACTTTTTGAAACCGATAGTTTTATCTATTGGAAAAATAGATTTGAAACTTATGTGAAATCAAAAGATTTAGATCTTTGGCATGTTATTACCAATGGTGATTTTTTACCTTATCAATTTAATGAAGTTTCTAAAACAAAAGAATTGGTCACTTTTGACAAAGCTAATGACGATACTAAAAAGAAACTTTCAAAAAATAATGAGGCTAAAATGGTGATTTATAATGCTTTACCTAAGAAAGAGTATGAAAGGATTTTATGTGTGAAACCGCTAAAGATATTTGGAACACTCTTTTAGTAACCCACCAAGGTAATAGCCAAGTCAAAGAAAGCAAAATCGATCTTCTTGTCCAACAATATGAACAATTTGTCATCTTAGAAGAGGAAACTATTGATAGTTCATTTGCTAGGTTTAACACCATTATTACTAGTCTAAAAGCACTCTATGAAGGTTTTTCTAGCAAGAACAATGTTAGGAAGTTTCTAAGGCCTTTACATCCAAAGTGGAGAGCAAAAGTCACTGCGATTGAAGAATCGAAAGATCTCTCAACTTTATCACTCGATGAACTCATAGGCAACTTGAAGGTTCATGAGATGATAATTTTGAAGGACTCGGAATTAGTGAAAACTAAGAGTGAAAGGAAATCTCTTGCACTTAAAGCCAAGAAGGCACAAAGATACCACGATAGTTCCTCGGAAAGCGATGACGAGGAGTATGCATTGGCGGTGAGAGATTTCAAGAAGTTCTTCAAGAGACGAGGTCAACACGTTAGGCAACCCAACAATGACAAGAAACCATTCTCAAAGAATCGGTTTGCCAAGAACGAAAAAGGTGATAGGAATTGCTTTAGATGTGGTGATCCAAATCACTTCATTGGTGATTGTCCAAATCCCGCTCGCGATAAGAACCACACGGCGTTCGGTAGTGGCGCTTGGAGCGATAGCGGTGAAGATGATGATGACAACCCCAAAGAGGATAAATGTCTTATGGCTCACACTTCTAAAGAGGTACATTCTGAAACCGAATATTATAGTTATGATAGCTCCACCTTTGATGATATTGAATTTGAAGGCAAATATGATAGTTTACACAAACTTAGTCTCAAATTCATAGAAAAGAACAAAACCTTAAAATCAACCAAAACTAAGCTCGAAAATGAGATCAATAAACTTAGGGAGAAATTGGCTAAACTTGATAAAAAGAAAGAGGTTGATTTAAGTTGCTTAAGTTGTGAGAAACTTAGATTAGAAAATGAAGACCTCAAGAACACCTCCATTAAATTTGAAAAATTCATGAAAAGTACTAGTGCTCTTGATGACATGTTAAACAAACAAGTTCATTCAAAGGAAAGACTTGGTATAGGTTTTAACTCAAATGAAGCCTCAACTAGTGAACCAAAACAAGTCAGGTTTTCACAAAAAACGTCTGCTGTACGCGGTCCCAAATTGTATGGGGCGGTTCCTTATCACTATGGAACCGCCGCCATAGATAAGGTACCGCGGCCAGAGGGTGATTTTGGTGAAAATCCTGAACTTTCTGAAAAGTCTAAGTTAGATGAAAAACCAAAGCATCTTATTGTTAATAAAGTAAAATTACCCATACTTGACAACAATACCGTTGATAAGTTCTACAAGCCATTAAGTAAACCTCTCATGGGAAATAGAATTTTATCAAGACCATCTTCTACTCCACCTAGAGTACGAAATGTGTCTAAGCCTAGAAGTAGAACAACAACTCCTAGAAAAGATAATCAAAAAAATTCACGACCTAGAAGTAAAACTCCAACACCTAGAAGGAATAATCATAACTCTAAACCTAGATCAAATACACCTAGGAGAAATAATGAACAACAAAATGGTTACATGAATTACTACCCTCCTCCATTTTGTTCTCCATGGGGAACCCCTCCTTGATTCATGCATCCCAACCAAATGCAAGGGATGTTTGGAACTAACAAGTTTGGACCCATGAGATATTGGGGACCAAATGTTTGATCTTGTGTGTTGTTACCTAGATATGCTTGGGAATTGATTTGGAGCCCGATGAGTGGATTAAGGATAGTGGATGTTCTAAACACATGACGGGTAATCGAAGTTTGTTCTCGCATTACAAAGCATATGATGGAGGTAACGTCACATTCGCTAGTAGTCTACGTGGTAATATCATTGGCAAAGGTATGGTTTCTCTTGACTCCTTGACCATTGATAATGTTGAGCACGTAGATAACTTAGTGTTTAACCTTTTAAGTATAGGTCAAATTTGTGATAATAAGTGTAAGGTCATCTTTTCGGAACATGACAGTGAAATCGTAAAAGATGGAAAGGTCATTGGAAAAGGTATTAAAAAGCATGGGCTTTATGTTATGAAGGTCAATAAGAAGTCAAAAGACAACATATGTCTTGCGACTATAGATGATAGTTCTACTCTTTGGCATAGGAGATTAGGTCACGCTAATATGCGTTTAATTCAATCTTTAGTCTCTAAGGAGTTGGTAAGACACCTCCCCAAGATTAAGTTTGATAATCACTTTTGTGATGCTTGCAAAGTTGGAAAGCAAGTTCACTCAAGTCACAAAGCCAAGAATTTGGTTTCGACCTCTCGGTGCTTAGAGCTCCTACATATGGATCTTCTTGGACCTTCCGCCATACGGAGTTATGGAGGTAACCTTTATACCCTAGTTATAGTTGATGACTATTCTAGATTCACTTGGACTAGATTTTTGGCATCTAAGAATGAAGCTTTCGATCACTTCGAAATCTTTAGTCGAAGAACTCAAAATCAACTAGGATCTTCAATTGTCTCTATTAGGACGGATCATGGTAGGGAATTGGATAATGAAGTGCAATTTGGTGCCTTTTGTGAAGCTCATGGTATTACCCATAACTTCTCGGCTCCTCGCACTCCACAATCAAATGGGGTAGTTGAAAGGAAGAATAGGACTCTCCAAGAGATGAGTAAGATGATGTTAAACGAGCAATCTTTGCCTCAAAAGTTTTGGTGCAATGCCGTGGACACATCGACTTATATTCTCAACCGAATTCTTATTCGACCTTTCCTAGGAAAGACCCCCTATGAGATTCTTAAAGGTAAGAAACCCTCATTGGAATAATTTAGGGTGTTTGGAAGCAAGTGCTTTATCCTCAACACCAAATACTACCTTACCAAGTTTGACCCAAAGTCTTACGAAGGTATCCTTTTAGGTTATTCCCAAACTAGCAAAGCCTACATAGTCCTAAATAGAACCACGGGGGTTATTGAAGAATCACTCAACGTAACCTTTGATGAAACCCCTCCTTCACCCAAGACACCACCATTGGTTGATGATGACTTGGATTAATTAGAAGTAGTTAAAGCCAAAGAGGTTAGAAAAATAGGAGTTGAAGACCTTAGTGTTGAAAAGGAAGTAAACATTAAGGAATCTAGGGATCATACTCTCAATAATGTCATTGGTGACTTAAATCAAAGGACCTTAAGATCTCAAGTCCAAAGCCAAAGCAAATTCTTTTGTTTTGTCTCCTTGATTGAACCAAAGAATGTTAAAGAAGCTTTGACGGATGAGAGTTAGGTCATTGCGATGCAAGAAGAATTGAATCAATTCGTTGCCAATGATGTTTGGGAACTTGTTCCTCCACCTAGAAGTTCTACCATTATAGGAACCAAATGGGTATTTAGGAATAAGTTAGATGAGAATGGCGTTGTGTCTCGTAACAAGGCTAGACTTGTAGCTCAAGGATATTATCAATAAGAAGGGATTGATTATGACGAGACATATGCACCGGTAGCTAGATTAGAATCCATTAGAATCCTCTTAGCCTATGCTTGTGCCTTAGATTTTAAGCTTCAACAAATGGATGTAAAGAGTGCATTTCTAAACGGTTTGATCAATGAGGAGCTATATGTGGCTCAACCTCCCGGCTTCATTGATTTTGAGAAACCGGATCATGTTTACAAGCTTAAGAAAGCACTTTATGGACTCAAACAAGCACCCAAAGCTTGGTATGATATACTTAAAGCGTTTCTTGTTAAACATGAGTATACCATGGGGATGGTAGACAACACGCTCTTTACAAAGAAGAAAGGTTCTCACCTCATAATCGTACAAATATATGTTGATGACATTATATTTGGATCAACTTGTCAAGAATTGTGTGATGACTTTGCCAAAATCGTGCATGATGAGTTTGAAATGAGTATGATGGGAGAACTTAACTTCTTTATAGGACTCCAAATTAAACAAATGGATGATGGTATTTTCTTTAGTCAATCTAAGTATGCTAAAGAAATGCTAAATAAATTTGGATTAGAAGAATCTAGACCAATGAAGACCCCAATGGCCTCGGATACTAAACACACCGTAGATGATGATTGTGAGTCGGTAGACAACACCAAATATAGAGGTATGATTGGTAGTTTGTTGTACCTAACGGCAAGTCGACCGGATATCATGTTTAGTGTTTTCCTTTGTGCTCGCTTCCAAGAGGCTCCCAAAACCTCTCACCTTGAAGTGGTTAAGCGTATCTTCCAATACATTAAAGGCACTATACATTTAGGATTATGGTATCCTAAAGGGACCGGCGTAGAAACCATTGTCTACGCGGACTTAGATCATGCGGGAGACCATGTGGACCGAAAAAGCACTAGTGGAGTTTGTACCTTCATGGGTTGTTGTTTAACTTCTTGGTTCTCCAAGAAACAAACCGCTCTTGCAATATCCACCACGGAAGCCGAGTATGTGAGTGCCGGAAAAGCATGCCAACAAGCTCTATGGATGAAGCAAGCGCTTGTTGATTACGGGATTTCTCTTGATGATGTTCCCATCATGTGCGATAATAAAGGCGCTATAGACCTTAGCAAGAATCCCGTGCAACATTCGAGAACCAAACACATAGAAATTCGACACCATTTCCTTAGGGATAATGTTCAAAAGGGGAACATTTCAATTGAGAAGGTACCCTCCGAGGAAAACTTAGCCGACATCTTCACTAAGCCACTTAAGATGGAAACTTTTAATTACTTGCGTCTAGGTCTAGGATTAATGGAACATCTTCCTTAATTACCTTCTTCTCTTTGTGTGTCTCATTTTACCACTTTGAGTCATTGAGTCTTCCAAACTCTTTTTGATAAACCTTCTCTTTCGAAAATGGTTGAGAAATGCTTTTGACATTGTTAATTCAATCTAAAAACGGTTTTTCATAGATTCTCGCTATTAATCTTGAGCTTACATAATTCATATGTATGATTCTCTCAAACATAGCAAGAACAAGATAGAATCATGGAGGATCATTGTGTCATGACTTAAGGTCTTGTCTTACACACCTCCTACATAGATCTTTTATTCCATGTACTTTAGTCAAATCTCTATTTGGTAAGTTTGTTTATGTTTTCTTTGTCTATCTTTGCTTTTTAAGCATATCCCTATGATAAGTTAGACTAGAAAAATAAGATTTGCTGAATTGAAAAATCTTCCACCAAACACCAAACACAGCCCCTGTAGGCGGTTCCATAAGTGAACCGCGGTTCCTTAGTGATAAGGAACCGCCGGGCATGATAAGGAACCGCATACAGTGCCTTCCTTTTTTGGTTTTTTCTCTGAAACTCCAGATTTGCTCCAACATTTTTTGAGAATCTTTGTTTCAAACCCTTTGACCAACCCAAAATCCTTAAACCTTCCCTATTTAAACCTTAAGCATTTTGCCATACTTCACATCCCAAAATGTCTTATTCTCCCAATAAAAGCCTTGAATCTCCTCCATTTTCTCCAATTGCTTTCAACCCAAATTTACCCAAGAACACTCTTAATCACATTTCTCCTACCAAGAATGTTGATTGTGGAACTTCTTTGCTTCCACCACCACCCTTTAGTGTTCTTCCTCTTTCTTATGATAATATCATACACCATGGAACATATTGTCATTGTTGTCAATATCAACATCTTGCTATGGCACGCATCTATGAGGAGTTGAGCTACATCAAGAGTCTCTTAATCAAGCCTCCTCTTCACTATGATTATGAGATCTCCAACAAGCCACCACCACCACCCTCCGTCATTACATTGTCTTTCATATAAGCATTGATTGCTTATCCACAAGACACCCAACTCAAGCAAATCTTACAATTCTAGAATAACTAGGATTAGATTTATGCTTTTGGCTTGTTTTCTTTTTCCATACTTCTTTGTATGATGTTCTTTTAGTAACCTATCTTGGATCTTTGTCTTTGTATTTTCTTCTCTTTTATTTTTTGTGACCTATTGCTATATATTGTTGGTTGTTTCTTTTGTTCAACTAACCCTTCTATGTAGCTTGTCACCATATCTCGATTCCTCGGTGCCCCAAGCTGGGGGGAGTAAGCACCAAGGGGGAGTCTTTGCTAAGTCCGTTTCTTCAACACCGACTTGTGCAACCTTTTTGCTTCGACAAAGGGGGAGAAATGAATAAACTCGTCTTCAAAAATCTTCTTTTTTGTGTGATTGAGTTTATGTATTGTCGGAATCAAAAAGGGGGAGATTGTTAATGCAATAATGCCTAAAAACGTTACTTGCATTTTTCGGTCTCACTTTGTTTTGATTACGACAATATGTAATAACGAGCATTTACGAAAACAACAAAAAACGAATTCTTGAGTTCAAGTATTTTTTCATTTTACCCATTTTCACTTAAGGTATGAATAAACAAGTACTAACCTTAATCAAGTGATCAAGTGATTTAAACTTTCTTAAAACTCACTTTTTATTAAGTGTGACAAGTTTTTATAAAACTTTCTTTTTAAGAAAATGTTTTATTAAATTAATTATTTGAAATTTGAAAATGGCATATTCTTATTTGGTTAAGAATATCCTTTCAGGATATTTTTTATATCCAGATAAGACCTCCACCACTAAAGGACAAAAAATGGAGCGGAGTCTAGGCAGCGGTTCTCTAGTACCTAGGCAGTTCCTTATCGATAAGGAATCGCCGTCTGAGCTAAGGAACCGCGGCCAGATATATCCGTTCGGCCTTTGTCCTATAAATAGTGGACCATTCTCAGCTTTTCAAATCACCTCTTTTGCACATCTATTTCCAGATTCAAACTCTCTTCTTTAATCACTCAAATCTTTGATCATTTGTTTGATTACTACTTGTTTAAGAAGTGAATCTTGTTCTTCCATCCCTTCCTCTCCAAGTGCAAAGAGAAGAACACTATCCTTGTTAAGTGTTGAGTCCACCATCAAAGATCCATTGAAGATCTACTTTTATACATTTGTTGTTGTGTCTTAGTTGAGAAGATCCAAGTAGTTGTGTCTATTTGGAAGTTGTGTATGTAGTAAGTATAGTTGTGTAGATTGGTCCTAGCTACGATTAGGGCTCGACTTTTAGCTTAGAGTCGGAAATTGGTTAAGCGACGTGTACGGTTTTCTCCACCATAAGGAGCTTGTTGTGTAGTGAACTCTCTAGTAAGGATTACTCGAGGAATGGAGTAGGAACGAGGAGTGAGCTTTGTTGCCGAACCACTATAAATCCTTGGTGTTCGGTTTGATCTTTCTTTACCCTTAACTATTTACATTCTTTATTCTTTGTACATATATATTTGTTAGTATTAGCTTAGTTACACTATCATTGTTTATATTGTGCATAAGAAGATTTCACACATTTCCTCAAGTCTAAGTTTTTAAATAAAAGGATTTTTGAAAACCACCTTTTAACAAGTAAATTATAAGAAACTATTCAACCCCCCCCCCCCCCATTCTAGTTTCTACAGCTTCAACTCATGCGGATATTATTATCCAAATGATTCACTCTTTATGTTCGCAGTCAGCTTTGGACGGTCGAATAAAGAGAACGGGTTTACCCGCGAAATCTTGTCAAGGTGGTTCTTAATTGAAACTACCTGCCACAAGTACGATATTTAATATCGTCCAACGGTCTTCACCGACCGGCGGTATAATGCTACCGAATTAGAATGAAATGTTCAAGGCCATTTCATCCGTGTATATGTGTTCTTGTTAACTGTCTTATGCAGCGTAACAAGAAGGTGGCATTGCGGAGTTCAATCCATAAGAAGTCGTCAACACATGCTTATGCTTTCTACACTTAATACTTCAACAAATTCAAGAAAGTCTAAAAGTCAAGTCTTCCGCTGTATCAAACTCTGAAGCTTTCAAGAATTTATAAAAGTATAAGTATGTGGATCATGAAGTCACGAAGAGGCAAACATCACAAGGCAAGAGAACATTCTCAAGACTAAAGTCAAAGATCTCATCAGCATATTCACAAGAACAAGATCGAAGACTCTAGCATAGTATGCTAGGTTTAAGATTTTGTAAAATGGTGTGACCTCCCTTAGGGGAGATTGTTGGAAATATGTTTTTCCAAAGAAAGTATCGGTCACATCATTGTTAGCATAGATCATGAACTATATACTATTTCGGACATTGTAGCTTGGAGTGACCTCCCTTATGGGGAGATTGTTGGAAATACGTTTTTACGTAGTTAGAAAGGATTGGTCACTCCAACGATATATTAAGTATTGGGCTCGTGATCCAATATGTAAACATATAGCCCATATAGCCCACATGTAGGGTGGGATATATATACACCCTCCAAGCATGTTAGGAGGGGTTGGTGTAACACCCCATTTTGGAAATGGAATATTACGCATAATCATGGCGTGTCATCAAAGCATACAAGGATAAATGTCTAAGCATTTTTCAACCATAAAAGGGAAATACCGGAATCAAACATCGGTACCCCAAAGTAAAGCTCATCACACACAAACATAAGTACTGTAAATGGAAAGGACGAAACAATGTCCATAGCAACTGTATCAAAGTAAAGGAAATGCATAAAGTAAAGAAAGACAATAAAGCTTCAAATCCATATGCACGTACGTTTGAGATCTACGAGCGTCCCTGAGTACCTGCCGTTTTGGGAACATGAAAAGGAAAACGGCTGAGCAAGACGCTCAGTGCACGGATGTACAATATAGCATGAAATAGGATAAACATGTAACATATAACAGCGGAAGACTAAGTACTGAGTAAACTGGTTAAGTATCAAGAAAACTGGTTTTATAGTTTGAAAAGCCTTATGTTTATCTTGTGAAAACTGTTTTAACATATATATACCATAGCCCATATAGGTCATGAAAAGGTCACGTGCATGAATACTTGGAGGGGTGACCTCATCATGCTGATTTAGAGGGGATGCCTCTAATCAATATACTGGTTTGGGTAGGAGGGATCAACTCCTTGTGAAGGGTGCAAGGCACACACCACATTCACCATGATAAACTGAATAAAACATGTAACTAGGATGCACCCATACGCCCCACCTGATATAATAATATGGCCAAAATTGAAAGGGACGCCACGAGCAATCACTTCGCCGTGGGGAAGTCATAACATCGGTGCCTCCAATGCTATGGTTATGGTACCTCCATAACTAGGTGAAACTGGTCATGCTTGTATATGGCTATAGATTATGCTAATTAAACATAAGCAGTTCAAAACAATAAAACAAATACTGGGGAAAACAGTTGGCTGCATACGGGGAAATCCTAATAAGGAAAGAATGTCCATACTGAAAGGACGGGAATCCGTACCTCAAGTCCAGTGAATGAACGGAAGAAAGACTCCTACTTCTGGATCACTAACGCTACATGAATACACACGTGTATAAGTAACGATTCACTGATTACGTACTGGGTTTTGTGTCTCATTATAGCTGATTTGGTATGTTTTAGGTCATGGTTCACTGTTTAAAGCCTTAAACTGTGTTTATCTTGCATTCTGATTTATCTGATTAAGTATTACTGGTGTTTCATGTATTAATATACTTACTGTGTAATAATAAGTAACTTTCCAAAAATAGCAGGTTTCCAAAAATAGAAAGTTTCCAAAAATAGAAAGTTTCCAAAAATAGAAAGTTTCTAAAAATAGAAAGTTACCAAAAATAAAAAGTTTCCAAAAATAGAAAGTTTCCAAAAATAGAAAGTTTCCAAAAATAGAAAGTTTCCAAAAATAGAAAGTTTCCTAAAATAGAATTTACTGCTTAAAATAGAATTTACTGCTTAAAATAGATTAGTTTCTAAAAATAGAAAGTTTCCAAAAATAGATCAGCTGCCTTAATTAAATAAGTTTCCATATATAGAAGGTTTCCATGATTTGATTAGCTGCCTGAAATAGATAGATTTCCATATATAGAAGGTTTCCATAATTAGATTAGTTGCCTTATTTAATTAAGTTTCTATAAATAGAAGTTTCCATATTTAGAATTAAGCTGGTTACATAAGCTAACATATAAGTCTAAGTGTTTATAAGCTTGTTTCTTAAGTCATATGATATAGTATATAGTTTAATTATTATTTCATGTATTTTAATTAAACTATAGGTTAAGCATTTTAATTAAAGTATAACATGTTTTAATTAAAATGAAATGAAAATACTTAGGTTAAAATGTGTATTATTATTATTAATAATATAACCTAAGTCATGTCTAAATTAATTAATTATAGGCATGTTTTAATAATTAATTAATTATAACTTATAACATAAAATACTTAGGTTAAATTAATGTCATGTTAAACTAATAATTAAAATAACCTAAGTCATGATTTAATTAATATTTCATGTTATTAATTAATTATATCCTAAGTTCATAATTCATAAAATTAACATGTAGCATAAATCATGATTTAACCAACGAACCATGAATCGGGCATGAATTTGACACCGTACCCCGAGCCAAACCCGGGGCACATGTGTCTCCCTGCTGCCGTGGGTCCCACATGAGCCAACCAAGACCAAAAATGGTCTTGGTGGTGGCGGCAATAGCAAACCAAACCCCCCCTCGGGTTTGTTTTGCTAGGCGGCTAAAAACAAACACCCTTATAAATCCTTCTTTGATTTTAATTAATACCAAAACATGTTAGATCAATGATTAATTATCATGTTTAAATAAAAAAAATAATAACATGTTCATGAAAATAATCAAAGATTAAAAGAATTAAAAAGAATTAAAAAGAAGGGTTAGAAAGGTATACCACTATGTAGCTTGGAAAAAGGATGAACAAACACTGATTATACAATAGTTTTTGAGATCAAAATCAACCAATCACCCTCCTATGGTGATGTGAAGGTGGCGGCACAAAGAGGAGAAAAAGGAGGAGGAGAAAACTCTTTTAGGGTTTTTGTGTTTATTTCTTGAAAGTGAAAAATGAAAACATGTTTTTACTCTTACCCCCCTTTACTTGTAAAAATCCATGGGCTAAGCCCATTTCTTGTTGTGTGTCGTGGGTATGGGGGCCCCACATGGGGTACCCGTACCTTTCTCGTGTCCCGATGTTTCGTGTTCGTTCGTGGTTAAACGTGTTCGTGTCTGAAGCGTTTCTGTTTATTTTATCATGTAGTTACCGTAATCTTAACGCTCGTAATTATATTATATGTATTTACGTAAGTATTCTAATTTGTATTTTAAATGGTGATCATGATTTAATTATGTTCACGTGATATATTTATTAACTGTTTATCATGAGTTCGTACGTAATCGATACTTGTCATGTCATACACGTATGCACCTGCTTGATTATTAGCACATGAATGTGATCAATACTAAATGAGGTAAGTTTTAATCTAGGACGTACGATCTTAAGGTCACTATTCATGGTAAAAGCATGCGGGTTTTACAATTCTTCCCCCCTAAAAAGAATAATTCGTCCCCGAATTATAGGTAAAGTAAGCTGAAAAGAAGTAACATACCCGAACTCAAAATATGAAGTGAGGGTAAGAAGCCCGGATAGACTCCTCTGTTTCCCAAGTGGCTTCCCGCTCGGTATGGTCCCTCCAAAGGATTTTGACGAAAGGAATCGTCTTCCTTCTCATGACTCGTTCTTGCCTGTCAAGTACTCGTTCGGGTTCTTCTATAAAAGTGAGATCTTCACGTATCTGTTCCAGTGGATACTGAACCATGTGAAGGGGATGATAATTGTACCCTCTGAGTAAGGACACATGGAACACGTTATGCACGTGCGAAAGCTGAGGAGGTAACGCCAATCGGTAAGATACTTCGCCGATTCGTTCAACGATATCAAATGGTCCGATGAACCGAGGACTGAGTTTCCCTTTGATCCCGAAGCGTTTAACACCACGTGCCGGCGAACCTTGAGGAAGACGTGATCTCCCACATTAAAATGTATGTCCCTACGATGCTTATCGGCGTAACTCTTCTGACGTGACCGTGCTTCTTGCAACTTCTGTTTAGCTACCTCAATCTTCCCATTGGTCATTTCTATAATCTCTGGTCCTTCGAGTGTTCTCTCTCCCACTTGATCCCAGCAAGTTGGAGCGCGACACTTTCTGCCATACAACATTTCGAAAGGAGCACATTTGATACTTGCGTGCCAGCTGTTGTTGTATGCAAACTCGACCAAACAGATGTAATCGTCCCAATCACCTGTCCATTCCAACGCACACGACCTTAACATATCTTCCAATGTCTGAATTGCTCGCTCCGATTGTCCGTCCGTTTGAGGATGAAAGGCCGTACTCAGCTTAAGTTGTGTACCCCAAGCTTTTTGCAGACCTTTCCAGAATCACGACGTGAAACGAGGATCTCTGTCTGAGACGATACTGGAGGGAGTGCCGTGGAGTCTCATGATCTCCCTTCTGTAAGTATCTGCGAGTTTACTTACCGGATCTTCCTTGCGTATCGGTAAGAAATGAGCTGATTTGGTGAGTCGATCAACAATGACCCAAATAGCATCGTGCTTTTTCTTGGTAGGCGGAAGACCGGTAACAAAATCCATGGTGATTTTGTCCCACTTCCACTCTGGAATATCCAACGGTTGAAGGAGACCGCCCGATCGCTGATGTTCAATCTTAACCTGCTGGCAGGTAAGACATTTGGAGACATACGTGGCTACATCCTGTTTCATACCACTCCACCAAAAGTGCTGTCTGATGTCATGGTACATTTTTGTCGACCCAGGATGTATGGAAAATGGGGAGCTGTGAGCTTCAGCTAACAATGCTTCCCGGAGTTCTGGGTTGTCAGGAACACAAAGTCTCGTGCCCTGCCAAACGATACCGTCTGCGTCCATTCTGAATTCTGTCTGCTTCTCCAAATTCTGAATTATCGCCCAAATCTCTCCATCATCCTTCTGCGCTTCCTTGATCCTAGTCAGTAACTCAGGTTCTACTCTAAGATTCTCCCAGTATCCGTGCTGCCCACGTACCATGATTTCGATGTCTAGCCGCTCCAAGTCTCTTATGTTTTGTTCCTTGATCTCAATGCCGTTGATCATTCCGGACTTTCTGCTGAGTGCATCTGCTACTACATTAGCTTTCCCGGGATGATACTGTAGGTTAATATCGTAATCTTTCAACAGTTCCAACCATCTCCTTTGTCTCATGTTCAATTCTCGCTGTGTGAAGATACACTTCAAGCTCTTGTGATCCGTGAAAATGTCGCATGATTCTCCGTATAAGTAATGCCTCCATATCTTCAATGCGAACACCACTGCAGCAAGTTCCAGGTCATGCGTAGGGTAGTTTTCTTCATAGGGCTTAAGCTGCCGTGAAGCATACGCGATCACTTTCCCATGTTGCATGAGAACACAGCCCAGTCCCTTCCCCGATGCATCGCTATAGATCTGAAATCCACCTGTACCAGATGGGAGAGTAAGAATAGGTGCAGATACTAACTTTTGCTTTAGATCTTCGAAGCTCTTCTCTCGTTCTTCCGTCCAGACGAATTTCTCTCCTTTTCGCATCAGTTTGGTGAGAGGCAATGCCAGGCGGGAAAAGTTCTCCACGAATCTTCGATAATATCCAGCTAAGCCTAAGAAACTGCGGACTTCTATCGCTGATGTTGGTCTTGGCCATTTAGTGATAGCCTCAACCTTCGCTGGGTCCATAGTGATCCCTTCTGCTGATACAATGTGACCTAAGAATGCCACCTTGTTTAACCAGAACTCACACTTGGAGAATTTCGCATACAGCTGCTTCTGACGAAGAATCTGTAGTACAGTACGGAGATGATCTTCGTGTTCCTCCGTGGACTTTGAGAAAATCAAGATGTCATCGATGAATACAATGACAAATTTATCAAGGAATTCATGAAAGATTCTGTTCATAAGATCCATGAATACTGCTGGAGCGTTAGTCAGGCCGAATGGCATGACCACAAACTCATAATGGCCATAGCGGGTACGAAAAGCAGTCTTGGAAATATCCTGCTCTTTAACCCTTAGCTGATGGTAGCCTGACCTTAGATCGATCTTTGAGAAGTGTTTGGCTCCTTGAAGTTGGTCAAACAGATCGTCTATCCGTGGCAGTGGATATCTATTGCGGATGGTAATCTTATTAAGTTCACGGTAGTCAATGCAAAGTCGCATGCTGCCGTCCTTCTTCTTAACGAACAAGACCGGTGCGCCCCATGGAGATGCGCTTGGTCTAATGAACCCTCGTTCGAGAAGTTCCTGCAGTTGGTCCTTCAGTTCTTTTAGCTCTATGGGAGCCATACGATACGGAGCCTTCGAGATTGGCTCAGCTCCTGGAACAAGGTCGATGTTCAACTCCACTTCTCTTGCAGGTGGTATGCCTGGGAGTTCATCTGGGAAGACGTCTTGAAATTCCGAAACTACTGGTTGATCCTGAATCGATGGGGATTCAGCATCCATGTCATGAACCGTAGCTAGATAACCTTCGCAGCCATGTGACAGTAATGCACGTGCTTGCAAGGTAGATATGACCCGTACAGACCGTCCGGGTATGAACCCGTTATGAATGTACTCTGGTGCATTAATGTCGCCGAAGATCACCCGATATGAGTGGCAGTCTATGGTAGCATGGTGCCTGGATAGCCAGTCCATGCCAAGAATCATATCGAACTCAATCATGTCCAGGGGAAGTGCATCTACTGCACGGACTCTATCGTCAAACTCTAGAGGAAGACTCTTGTATACATGAGTTATTAGTACAGAGTCCCTCAGAGGCGTGGAAATGGTAAGCTTATTTTCTAATGGCAAGGGAAGTGTCCTGATGTTCTTGGCATAAGTAGTGGAAATAACTGAATGAGTGGCACCCGTGTCGAAAAGAACACATGCAGCCTGGCCGTACATATACAAAATTCCAGTAATGGTACCTGTAGATTTGTTTGCCTGATCGCGCGATGTCGTGTAGACACGCCCAGTGGTAGGAGGCGGTTTAGTATCAGCATGACCCGAAGTACCCTCCATTTCACCCTTACGGCAATCTCTCATACGATGGCCAGGGAGGCCGCACTTGTAGCACGCGTCGGAATCACGACGACATGGGCCAGGGTGTCTGCGATGGCAAGTGCTGCAAAGAGGATGAGTGAATCCTCCAGCAGGAGTCCTTGCTTGCTGAGGGCCTGCTGATGACAAAACGTGTTAAGAATAAAGTATATGCACGAGTATAGGACGTAAGCGTCATAAGATGCTTACCAGTGTTAGCTGAACGGTTAGGCTGAGAACCCCTGTGGTTCTGGTCCCTTCCGTTACCGTGGTTCCTGGTAGAGATTAATATAGTGTCAGCATGAGAGATATAACATGGAATCATAAGAAGATGCGTAAATAGTAGGACCTGCTGTTGTTGGAGTGTCCCGCATTGTTACGGTAATTATCATTACCGTTGCGCCTTTCCACAACAGAACGGTTGTTAGTGTGACCGTTTCCTTTGGGCTGATTAGGCTGCTGCTGAGTAGCCGGCTGAGACCGGTCCCTAGTTTTCTGCCTGGAAGATACAGTTTAAGAGATGATTATAGAACATATAATGATAGGATGCGATCCGGTTAACGCTAGAACACGAATTGTTTTACCTCTTGTCGGGTCTTTCAGCTTCCCCGAACTCATCGCGTTCCTGCAACATCTCAAGCTTCCTTGCTGCGTCGGCTACTTGTGCTACTGTATTGAACGTAGCACATACCAAATTGTTCGCGACCGAGGTGCGAAGTGCCCACCTAAAATGGTGTGCCTGCTCCTCAGGAGTACCAGCCGCTGCTCCCAGAAAACCTGCCAAGCGAAGAAAGCGCTGCATGAATTCGTTGCTATTCTCGCCCGCTCTCTGACGTATCCCATGGTATTCTCGCTTGAGTTTGTCCTGCTCTGCCTTAGGAAAGAACTGCTCCATCACTCTCTCCTTGAATTGGGCCCATGTCAAACCAGCGACCCATTCATCACCTCCCTCTGACTGCGTCAAAGCTAGCCACCAGTTGAGTACATCGCCTTCAAACCGGTAGCATGCCAATCTTGCCTTGAAGGCAGGGTCACATCCCATAGCATTGAAGATTTTCTCAATGTGAGTCAGCCAGCTTTCAGCATCGCTGGGGCTATCAGTCTTTTCGAAAGCTCTAGGACGGAGCTTGTTGAATCTTTCTAACCACACTGCTAGTGTCACTGGGGGAGGAGGAGGAGGAGGTGCCTGATTCTGCTGCTGCTGATTGTTGGAAGCTTGGACTTCAGCACGAATGGCATTCCTCAGTTGAGGAAGTAAGGCTTGCATGGCAGCCTGAATTGCAGCATTGAGCTGCTCTTGCTCGTGTGTGAGAACCATCTGACAGTATAACATAAAACATATGATTAACAGTTCAAACATAAAATATAAAAAAAAATTTATGCCAAAATTTCACGAGAAAAATTTTATGCAAGAAAATCTTTGTATGAATGCATGATGCAGTTTTATGAAAACTTTTGATGCTCGAGAGTGAACGCCTCCGGTCAGTTCACTCAAAATAAAAGACATATCGAGGGGACGCCTATGGGTCGGTCCCAAATCTAAAAGTTTCGATAAAACACATGCGACTAAATAGGGCCAGTCCTGTACCAACCATTACTTAGTCAAAAACCCTGTAACAATGACATGTATATGTATGCTTAAAAATGATGAATGCATGAAAACAACTGTCAGTTCTAGGAAGACCGTAGTGACTACCCACTAATCACAGGTCATATTTGAGAGCCTACAGGTCTAAACCTTGGCTCTGATACCATAATTGTAACACCCCCATTTTGGAAATGGAATATTACGCATAATCATGGCGTGTCATCAAAGCATACAAGGATAAATGTCTAAGCATTTTTCAACCATAAAAGGTAAATACCGGAATCAAACATCGGTACCCCCAAAGTAAAGCTCATCACACACAAACATAAGTACTGTAAATGGAAAGGACGAAACAATGTCCATAGCAACTGTATCAAAGTAAAGGAAATGCATAAAGTAAAGAAAGACAATAAAGCTTCCAATCCATATGCACGTACGTTTGAGATCTACGAGCGTCCCTGAGTACCTACCGTTTTGGGAACATGAAAAGGAAAACGGCTGAGCAAGACGCTCAGTGCACGGATGTACAATATAGCATGAAATAGGATAAACATGTAACATATAACAGCGGAAGACTAAGTACTGAGTAAACTGGTTAAGTATCAAGAAAACTGGTTTTATAGTTTGAAAAGCCTTATGTTTATCTTGTGAAAACTGTTTTAACATATATATACCATAGCCCATATAGGTCATGAAAAGGTCACGTGCATGAATACTTGGAGGGGTGACCTCATCATGCTGATTTAGAGGGGATGCCTCTAATCAATATACTGGTTTGGGTAGGAGGGATCAACTCCTTGTGAAGGGTGCAAGGCACACACCACATTCACCATGATAAACTGAATAAAACATGTAACTAGGATGCACCCATACGCCCCACCTGATATAATAATATGGCCAAAACTGAAAGGGACGCCACGAGCAACCACTCCGCCGTGGGGAAGTCATAACATCGGTGCCTCCAATGCTATGGTTATGGTACCTCCATAACTAGGTGAAACTGGTCATGCTTGTATATGGCTATAGATTATGCTAATTAAACATAAGCAGTTCAAAACAATAAAACAAATACTGGGGAAAACAGTTGGCTGCATACGGGGAAATCCTAATAAGGAAAGAATGTCCATACTGAAAGGACGGGAATCCGTACCTCAAGTCCAGTGAATGAACGGAAGAAAGACTCCTACTTCTGGATCACTAACGCTACATGAATACACACGTGTATAAGTATCGATTCACTGATTACGTACTGGGTTTTGTGTCTCATTATAGCTGATTTGGTATGTTTTAGGTCATGGTTCACTGTTTAAAGCCTTAAACTGTGTTTATCTTGCATTCTGATTTATCTGATTAAGTATTACTGGTGTTTCATGTATTAATATACTTACTGTGTAATAATAAGTAACTTTCCAGAAATAGCAGGTTTCCAAAAATAGAAAGTTTCCAAAAATAGAAAGTTTCCAAAAATAGAAAGTTTCCAAAAATAGAAAGTTACCAAAAATAGAAAGTTTCCAAAAATAGAAAGTTTCCAAAAATAGAAAGTTTCCAAAAATAGAAAGTTTCCAAAAATAGAAAGTTTCCTAAAATAGAATTTACTGCTTAAAATAGAATTTACTGCTTAAAATAGATTAGTTTCTAAAAATAGAAAGTTTCCAAAAATAGATTAGCTGCCTTAATTAAATAAGTTTCCATATATAGAAGGTTTCCATGATTAGATTAGCTGCCTGAAATAGATAGATTTCCATATATAGAAGGTTTCCATAATTAGATTAGTTGCCTTATTTAATTAAGTTTCTATAAATAGAAGTTTCCATATTTAGAATTAAGCTGGTTACATAAGCTAACATATAAGTCTAAGTGTTTATAAGCTTGTTTCTTAAGTCATATGATATAGTATATAGTTTAATTATTATTTCATGTATTTTAATTAAACTATAGGTTAAGCATTTTAATTAAAGTATAACATGTTTTAATTAAAATGAAATGAAAATACTTAGGTTAAAATGTGTATTATTATTATTAATAATATAACCTAAGTCATGTCTAAATTAATTAATTATAGGCATGTTTTAATAATTAATTAATTATAACTTATAACATAAAATACTTAGGTTAAATTAATGTCATGTTAAACTAATAATTAAAATAACCTAAGTCATGATTTAATTAATATTTCATGTTATTAATTAATTATATCCTAAGTTCATAATTCATAAAATTAACATGTAGCATAAATCATGATTTAACCAACGAACCATGAATCGGGCATGAATTCGACACCGTACCCCGAGCCAAACCCGGGGCACATGTGTCTCCCTGCTGCCGTGGGTCCCACATGAGCCAACCAAGACCAAAAATGGTCTTGGTGGTGGCGGCAATAGCAAACCAAACCCCCCCTCGGGTTTGTTTTGCTAGGCGGCTAAAAACAAACACCCTTATAAATCCTTCTTTGATTTTAATTAATACCAAAACATGTTAGATCAATGATTAATTATCATGTTTAAATAAAAAAAATAATAACATGTTCATGAAAATAATCAAAGATTAAAAGAATTAAAAAGAAGGGTTAGAAAGGTATACCACTATGTAGCTTGGAAAAAGGATGAACAAACACTGATTATACAATAGTTTTTGAGATCAAAATCAACCACTCACCCTCCTATGGTGATGTGAAGGTGGCGGCACAAAGAGGAGAAAAGGGAGGAGGAGAAAACTCTTTTAGGGTTTTTGTGTTTATTTCTTGAAAGTGAAAAATGAAAACATGTTTTTACTCTTACCCCCCTTTACTTGTAAAAGTCCATGGGCTAAGCCCATTTCTTGTTGTGTGCCGTGGGTATGGGGGCCCCACATGGGGTACCCGTACCTTTCTCGTGTCCCGATGTTTCGTGTTCGTTCGTGGTTAAACGTGTTCGTGTCTGAAGCGTTTCTGTTTATTTTATCATGTAGTTACCGTAATCTTAACGCTCGTAATTATATTATATGTATTTACGTAAGTATTCTAATTTGTATTTTAAATGGTGATCATGATTTAATTATGTTCACGTGATATATTTATTAACTGTTTATCATGAGTTCGTACGTAATCGATACTTGTCATGTCATACACGTATGCACCTGCTTGATTATTAGCACATGAATGTGATCAATACTAAATGAGGTAAGTTTTAATCTAGGACGTACGATCTTAAGGGCACTATTCATGGTAAAAGCATGCGGGTTTTACAGTTGGTTATTCTCATTTTCACACACTTAATCTAATCTTTCATTTTCTCTCTAACCTCTCTCTACTTTCTCTCTCTAGTTCTTCATCTATCTTTCTATCTCGTTAGATCATTCCAACACAAGGATAATCCAAGGATTATGAGGACCTACACCAAGTATCAAATTTTTCGACCAATTCGTTTGACAATGGTCTCATGGACTCCATGTGGGTGGTTCCTAGTGAGGTTAACCAAGCAACAACAGGCCAGTTGACTGCAATCATAGGAATTAGTGGTTGGCCATTGGGTCAACATGTAGTGTAGTGTGACAATGGTTGGGATGGTGTTAGCATTGCAGTCAATGCTTCCAATTGGGATCCTTTCGTTTATGTGTAAAATCTATTCAAGGACGAGTTTATATAATTTATAGGATTCAAAATTATTTATTCCTAAGTATGCAAATAACACCATCAAGTATGGTTCTCTTCATTTGTTACCTCTGATTCATGTAACCACTAATTTGCTAATATGCCAAGAAATACACTATAGTACTGTACTTTGTGTTCTATGAACAAGAAGTTGTAGATATAGCTGTAAAAAAACTATTATACCTGATATATTTTCTAAACAGCAACCTACTATGTGCATCATCCGTGTAATCAAATTTATTAATTTCACCAATTGCAACATAAATACGCATTTCGGAATCTGTTTATCAATACGTTAAGCTAGTAGTGCAACTTTAAGTTTCTCTAAACTATTTCAAGATGAAAATCAAAACACACCTCTTACAATTAACCGAATAAAAAAAACACAAAAAAGAGACTCACCAACCAAGTATGAATCTGTAGAATTAGCATGATGTTTGAATTCAACGTTAGTTTACAGCCTGATGTTTCGATCCGGCACTAAAAAATTTCATCCCTAGCGTATCGAAACTTAGCTCCTGAAATTCAATAAAGATACAAAAATCACAATGATAAAAGGTGTGTATGTATGTGTGGCTGTAAAGTATTAAAGGAACTTTATAAGAGTTTTCTGCACATACATATTTATGCACCAAATTTCAGCTTATTAGTAATGTATATTGTGAACCTTAACTTCCTTACATATGTATATCAACTATTATTATTAAGGGCGGTTCTTTTCTTGCGGACAACATCTAATGGTAACCACATTCAGTATCCAATTTGATTATAAAAATTACCTCGTATAGATGATTGCCCAAACACCATTAAACATTTATGTTTCTAATGTGGATTTTCATTTATATGTCTTCTCATATTACACTATCAGTTTGCCAAAAACATCTAAGTGGATAATTATCACCTATTTCGTCTATATATTTGGTTTTAAAAATATATTCCTCCATTTTTATGTATAATCAGACCACCATGGATGTCATTCAAGAACCATGTGGGCGAAATCAGCGGTAGCTGTAAAGTTTGAAGAAATGATTTTCGCTCATTTTATTCTTTGTTATTCTAAGAATGACTGTTTTAACCCATATGTTACACTATGTGGATAACAATTTTTAGCGACGACTCGGGTGAACTGCTTGCATGAAAGGCGTCTGTTAACTCATTGTAGTCAGCAGACTGGGCTGATGTTCTTATGATCCACTAAAATAGTGAAGTTCTAACTTCAAGCGATATGGAATAACTTACTGCAACCATCGTTTATAAGAGAAATGTGATATTTGCAATCAATAATGGTGTAGCAAAATTTAAAAAATTAGTGTAAAGCAGAGCATTACCTTCAAGCCTTTGGCTAATTAAATTTCTGGCCGTGAGTTAACCGGTTAACTTAATTAACCAAGTTTCTGGCCAGATTGGTAACAGAATTAGTACGTACATATCCAATCTGTAATCGTTTCATCTCCAGAATTAGGCACATTAGTATTGACTGGTGGCATAGCATTTGATGTATCTAAATCCTCCATGTTGGATTCAGTGGGTGTATGATCATATAACTGCTTGTAATGCGTTGTATCTTGATTTTGCTCTAGCTTCTTGCTGGAGTGTTTTTTATTTTTATTTAAGCTGTTGCAAAAAAAACAGAAATAACTATATATCAAACACATTGCTTAAACAAACACTAAATCACCTCATTTAGCATGGCTGCATTTGATATCAAGTAATCATGTACATATTTTGTTACTTTTATAATATTGTTTTTGTTTAAAGATTATATATAAAAATATGATAACTTTAGAATCCTACAATTACAGGCGTCCATTAGATCCAAATTTTAAGTCATTTAATAGTGGCACACTCTCAAAGTCTGTTTAATCAGTCCATTTATGTTTGAATCTTTAGTCGTAAATATTATTCAAGTCTCAAAATCATATAATCAGTTCCAAAGGTCAAATCCAAACACAACAGTAACTGCTACAGAGTTTATCTGATAGTATTTACACAATTAAGAAAAAATTAACTTGTTCAGCTCATCCCAATCTCGCTTACTTGATTATAAAATATATCTTTCGCAATATAGAAACATTGATCTTTTGATGTATTCTAGAACTCGTGGATCCAAATAGATAAAGGGTGTTCTAGACATGCAAAGACTCTTGTTCCAAAAAATCTGTAGATTTAAATGTTTGTGTTTGTTTCTCTCAATTTTTGCAGATGGGTAGGGATGTAAAGATACCTTTATGTTGAACCCAGCTTTAGCACTTGTTTCGATAAATATGACCTTTAGCTCTATAGCTTTTCCTTCTCCTTCCTCAGCAGAGACTTTCCTAGAAAGCCATAAATAAAAGACAACAATAACTCATGAGTAACTTCACCTAATTTTTATAATTATTGAAAATAAACAGCTATCGGTAACATCAGTTAACTAATAGAAATTGCATAGCTATAAAAGGATCACCTTTTGTCCACAAGGTCAGTTTTGTTCCCAACCAGAACAATAATAACATCACCGCCTCTCTCACCATAGACTTCCTCAATCCACTTTATAGTATTAAGAAAATTTTGCCGACCTAAATCACAGAAAACAG
This sequence comes from Glebionis coronaria, assembly GCA_025667525.1. NCBI lineage: Eukaryota > Viridiplantae > Streptophyta > Magnoliopsida > Asterales > Asteraceae > Glebionis > Glebionis coronaria. The sequence goes on along the minus strand of CM046879.1, from coordinate 186,866,156 downwards.
ACATAGAAGTCATTACTTGGACTGCATAGTGATACAACAAAAAACCAAATGTGAAATCTTGAAATTGGTATATTTTGTCAGACCCTGATTTGATTTTGAAGATAAAGTAGCTAAATATATTTTAAATAAACCATGCTTCATTATTTCATACTTGCAACGTCATAGGTGATGACTGCAACAGAAGAATCCCTTATATAGCTTGGAATCACACTCCTAAACCTCTCTTGCCCAGCTGTATCCCTGAAATAACATAGTATAGGTTAGTCAAATAATTGACAAGTGAATACCCCAATTATAATGCATAGAATTTAATTCACTTGATGATATGATATTTGTACTAAACAAGTATGTCATAGATCAATAATTATAAAGTTGCAGAGTCAATTGTAACACCCACACGCAAGTATATCTTTAAAACCTGAGGATACTGCTGATATATCTGAATTAGTTTCTACAAAGTAACGAAGACACCAAACCGAATTACTTTTTACAAACAAAGTTACATGTGATTTAATAAATTCATTAAGCATTCAATCCAGTGAGTCTTCAAGAAGTTAAACTGATTACAACTGGGATTGAGTGAAAGTAATCAAGACCAAAAAAGAAAAGTAGTAGTCACTTATCAAAGATCAACATCTTTTGTTTTAGTTTTATGAAATGAACAGATTTTAGTTATTTGATACATGTAAATTCATTGTTTCAGTGAGGAATCTAAAAATCAGGTCCAATCAACACTTTTGAGTGTATGGATGGAGAAATGAGCCTATTCCTACTTGCTTACTTTTATATGAAATAAGTACAACTGAAGGTGCTTATCTCGTATACCTTGAATAGAAGCATAACCTAAAATATTAAGCAATCCAAAATACCCCCATAGTCAAATATAGCAAATCATTAGTGATAAATCATGTACTGTGTGAAAGCTTTCTCCCCAATGCGTTAATGTTCTGCACTCTTATCAAGAAACAACATAAGAAGTTAGCTACACATTTCACTCATTATGTACTGAGTCTATCATCTTGCCTAAAATCGATGCTATTGATTTCTCCTATTTTAGATATAAAATCTGAAATACAATGGGTAAAGTGATTAAATGGCAAGAACTGTTTTACAGATAGATGCAGCAAAGCCACTTGAAAAATCTGATATATCAAGGAAGAACATCTCACTACAACTGCAAACGAACTGTCCTTTCTTCAAGATACATCGTCTTCGACAAGAAATCAATATCAATAGAGAAATAATAAAATAAATTAAAAGATAAATTAAAAAAAGATAAATAAATTAGAGACAGTAAGTGCATAACCTTAGAGAGAGTTCTGGATTCACCACTGATAGAGATCACAAATTTTGTGTAAAGATGTGGAAGCACCAGATTACCAGGCCCCATTTAGATTGAAAATTGCATCTTCACAGCAAAATCCATGTTGTGGAATGTTTCATTACGCAACCAGTCCCCCGAAATCTCCTTGATTGATTGGTGAGCCTCTGCAGTTGTGGCGGTTGGGTACTTATAGCAGCGGTGAAGCCGAGAATTATTGATGTTTGTAAATTTAGTCAACTTGCTTTAGGAAAAACAAGCAACTAAAATATAGGGTAAGCACGACGATTTAGGAAAACCGTGTGTAAATGACCCTAAAAGTGAGTTCGTTCTCGAGGAGGCACGTGTGTTGTGTAATGAATGATTGATTATGTTTTTGATTATTAATGAGAAGAAAAGAAGAGAAAATGACGAAGACGAAAAAAATAGAAAAATAAGGCAAAAACACTACTAGAAAGTTACGACGAAGAACGTAAAAAGCACAAAATTTAAAATTTTAATCTAAAAATTCCTAAAAATTACTAAAAATCCCAAAATAATATTCTAAGAGTTTACAAAAAATTCAAACTTGCCAAAACCTTTTAATTAATTTAATAATGACTTTTTAATGCTAATTAAAGCCCTAAAAATCACTTTTAAATATTAAAAAGCCCTAAACAAGATTTAATAGTTTGTAAACCTCAAAAATGACCTAATTAAGCTAAAAACTATTTTTAAAAATTTTAAAACCAATTTAAACTATTTTTAAACTCCTAAAAACTAATAAAATCTATTAAATCTTAAATTAATTCTAAAAATTAATTGAAAAGCCTAAAAATTATTCTACAAATGGGAAAAGTCTTAATTAATGCTATAGAATCTAGGAAAAATGAAAAATAAAGAAAAATAAAACTTTTTATTTTAATGAATAAAATAATAATTAAATAATCAAAAAAAATTAAAAGTTCTCAAATAAATTCTAAAAAATTCTCAAAAATCCTAAATATTCTAACTAGAACAAAAATGTAAATTAAAGTTTCTAAAACCTCTTAATTAATTTTATATTAATTTTCAAAGTTTAATAAAAAACCTAAAATTAAATAAAATCAAAAATTAAAGTTTTTGAAAACTTTTTTATATGTAAACCTCAAAATCTTTATTAAAAAGCTAAAAACTATTTTTCCTAAAAATTTAAAATCTTTTTTCTATTTTTTATTGATTTTATAAAAAACGGGTATTAAATAAATTATAAAAAATAATTTAATAAACGGAAAAATCTAACAACTGGCTAGAAAAATCTAATATCCTATAGAGGTCCTAGGAAAATTAAAAAGGAAACAAAAAGCTAATCAAATAAGCTAGAAAAGCTAGAAATAAGCTACGGTTTGTAAATAAGTTAGAAAATGAAAAATGGGTTAAGTGTAATTGCTTTGCACCCTTGGTCAGTAAAAGACCCAAGGGCGCAGTGGTAAGGTGTGTGTGTTGTGAGTGTGGTGATTATGGGTTCGAGGTGCGCAACCCACTTTTTGTACTTTGTATTTTTTTTTTCTTTTTTTAACTCCAAACCAAACTGACACACTTTGAAACCTTTAAACACAAACCAATTCCACTTTTTAGCCAAAGTTTAAACAGATTCAAATCAAAAACGTATGCTGTTACAAAAATGAAACACAAGCAGGTTGCTTGTTGATTGCTTATCTTCACAAGAACCCAAGAGGACTTGGGTGTATTTTGGTGGTGATTTTCTTGGTACAAAGGCACCCTTGTGCTCTTTCTGAGCACAAGGAGTCAAGAATAGCAAGAATTTAGCACTTAGCACACAAGGTTCACAAATCAAATGCACAAAAGTCACAAAACAAGTTGTTGTGGTTAGAATGAAGGTCTGTGTACCTTTTTTGCTTTTACTAGCACCTTAATGAGCTTTAATTGATCAAACTGGGTACACACTCTTACCAACTAACATACAAGCCAACACAACCCTTAAATCACACTAACACTCACAGATTTTTCAAAGATCAAGCACCAATAGTTCATAAAAAGCAAGCAGATTGTGGATGTATAGATTTGAGCTACACTTTTCTTTTTTAGCATACAAATTGCTTCAATCTTGTTCCAAAATCACTAAAAACTAACACTCTAACTATCTCAACCCTTTTTTTCCTGGTTAACACTTTTAAGAAACAAATTCAAAGATTTTAAACCTGCTAACACCCGTTTCCAAACAGTCCTTTAAAAACCTTAAACCAAGATTTTACAAACCAAAACACTTTAAAATCTACCCAAACTGGTCCTAATGGCATCTAACATGCATAAGATCTCAAAAGAACACAAACCAATCAGTTTCAACAACATTTATCAAACAATCATTCAAAATCATACACCCTTCACTATTCTGAAATTTTCAGAAAGGTAAAAGAAGTTACCTTAGGGCTTTACAATCCAAAGCCCTTGAGGATGAAAATCCTCCTCCAAACCAACTCGGGTTGGTGCAGAATCCTTCAACAAATCAACAAATAACAACCTGAAAAAGAAAATCAAAGAAAAAAGACAAACAAGCAATATCTCATATAACTTTTTCTGTTTTCTTTCTTTCTTTAAAAACTTTTTCAAAATCTTTCTACTTTGAAAACACGTTTTCAAAACCCTACAAACTCACAAATCACTTTCTTTTCCACTTTCACTTCAAAGAAAAATGATTTATGAAATTTACAAACTTTTGAAGACTTTTTTGAAAATCTTAAATTTCTCAAAACTTACACAATTTAATGGAACTCAGTTCAATGCATTTCCTATACCAACTTTTCAAAACAATTCAAAAGGAATTACACTTGCAAATAACAAATACCAACTTTATAATTTTTTAAAAAAGGAATTACAAAGGAAATTGCAAAAAAAACTGGAACAAGCTAAAATGATGAACAGGCTCATCATTTTATACACCTCATGGAACATACTAGAATGCAAATAAAATAATATAAATCCTAAAACCCTAATGCTGGAAAATGTCTTGTATGCCCTTTTCTTCTTTGACTGATTTGGGTCAAAAACCTTGGCATGTGAAATGACAGCTTGATTCTTGATCTTGGACGTTCAAATACTACTTGGAGGCAAAGGAAAGCATCTTACACGTTAATCTGGTCGGGGCATTGGGTTGTGGGAAAAGGATGGGTGCAGGGGAGGTACGGGGAGGGGACCAGAGGACACGTGGGTTGGTTTTGTGAGGTGGGTTAGGTTTAGGAGACGGGTAATTAGGGATCTGGACAAGTATAGCCCATACCCCTTTGGTTTTGGGTATAATTAATCTGGGGATGTTTAGGGTTCTAAGTTAATTAGGGGCTGTTTTGATTTGTTTTTGGGTTAACACGTTTTTAAATTCGTGTTATGGTGGGAAAACAAATGGGATTTGACCAGTTGACTTGGGTTAAGTTTTTAAAAACGGGTTGGCTAATGGGTGGGTGGACGGGTAGGGTAGGGTATTGGGTAAATAAAGCGGGTAGGGCTGAGGTGTCGTCTTCTGAGTGGTTGTGGGAGTTTGGTGTTTTGACAGTTTGAGTCCCCAGGCTATTCCTTTTCTTTCACTTTGTATTAAAACTCCAACAGCGCCTGATTTAGCCTTATCAACTTTTGCCAAGTTGTCATATTTGGCACACAAAGTTTATAAACTTTTTCCAAGGGCTTAACTTGTATTATCTTCAAATTCCAGGGACTGATCTTGAACAATCTTCAAACATTAAGAGTTATACTTGTACATTTGATATTTTGAGGGTCAAATGTGACAAGTTCTTCAAAGATGAGGGGCCATTTTTGCCAATCTTCAATTCTTCAAGGGTCATTTTGCAAATTCCAAACTTGGGCCTGGTTCATTGTGCGACTTCGTTTCCCGTGTTCGTTTTTTGATTGATTCTTGTGTTCTTTTGCCAATTCCTCAATATCCGTACCTAAAAATACACAAGTAACAAACACGAGCATATATTTGGTCTATTTTATGATATTTTATGCATTTTAAGGCCGATTTGGACGATGAGACCATGTATAAAAGCAGTCTCATCACTCCCCCATACTAAACCATTGCCGTGCCCTCACGCAATGCTAAGAATAAAGTATCAAAGCATCTCCAAAATTTAATTTTATTCACTTTTATTGAAATGATAACTAGCTACACTACACTATTGCTACTACTTGTGTTTTAGACATAATGTATGATTTTCATCGCAAAATGGGACGTTTAGGTTCATAGAATAAGAACACGTGAATGCTTCGTTAGAAATAATTTCGTCGTCCTCGATTTTCACCTTAATTCCATGCCAAGCGTGCAACGAGATCATTGTCATTATAAGTTAGTAATGCTAACACTACTCATATGCCCTAATCACGTACTTATTCTCCCATTATTCCTAAGTTGTATCTCTTATATTTTATTTTGTCTTAATGATCACGAGGATAGATTGTTTGACTTATGCGATAATAGAGATTTAGGTCTAAAAATAGAGTTCTAACGGTGTAACTAAGACCATCAAATCAATAACCCCTCCTAATAGACAACGATGTCAAAAAATTAAGTCGACAAGAAGAATCGATAAACACGGTTTTATAACGGTTTTGAACATGAGACTTATTACCAAGACTTTTATACGCCCCCTAACGGAAGGACCTTATTATCTCTGGTTTACCTCCATCTTTTATTCAACTTCGCCATGAAGCTTTTATTATGACTTCGGTCTTGCCTTGCCTTTTATTATCCGCCTCATCGGTGGTTTTATTAGCCAAAGACGTATATCCTCACGCTAAAGCGAATTTTGGATCTTTAAAGCTTCGAAGATTAAGGCTTGATTCACTTTCAATTTTGCATAGATTTTAGGCCTTGTGGGGCTTCAAATTGTTTGCTTGATTTAGGTGAGCACTTGAAATCTTATTATTAGGTGAAGCTTTCGATTATTGGGGTTGCTAATACTTCAAAACCGTGACGCTGGCGATACCTTAATGTCTTCCCAATTTAATTACACGGAAGCTACTAGAAAAGACTAGAAACCCAACAATCAAAACTAAACCGCTAAATCAATATTTATTAAGCAAAAAATATTTACAAGCGAAGGGAGAATAAGCAAACAACGAGAACACATGAGTTTTTGAAAGAATACGAGTACTCTACGTTTAGCATAGTAACTTATAATTAACTCTATCATTTCTCGTCCTCATTTAAGAGACTTAGCCTAATGTGTAGTTAAGGAATCAAAGCTAAGTGCTCAACACGCACGGTCGAGTCAAAAATTACTCTTATTCTCGCCATCGGAAAATCTACATTCGTGTCTTCGAACACTTATGAAACATGAGAAAAAATTTAAAATTTGGCCATTTTTAGCCTTATTTTGCAAGAAAATGATAAACAAAACGATAAACTTTGGAAAGCGTGAAGGTTTGGCAAGGCAAGTATCTATTCACCCCCCCATACTAAAGTTAAACATTGTCCTCAATGTTTCGAGTCTAGGGGTGCAAACACCCCCATACTAGAGACGTAGTCGAATGCCTAATCTAGCATGGAAAGGGTGTAACCAATAAGTAATAGCCGTTTATGAAGTGTGCTAAAAACCTAAGGTTAGAACATAAAAGGATATATCATATGTGGATATTGGGAAAGGCCTCCAAAGCAAACGATCGAGTGCTCCCATGAAACGAACACGAGAGGCTCCAATCGTGAAGATGATCTAAAAGACACAATTCACAAACAACCACGGAACAAAGGTTGGAAGGGCACAAATCCCCTCACATTAAACTAATTAGAAAGCAATAATATGTACATGGATAAGCATGGGTCTCCCCCACGAGGCACCTTGTTTTTGATAACCGAGTCAAAAGCTCGACTCGAATCCCCATAAATGTGATCATTTAGGGATATCATGGTGTGGTCAATTTTTGGTGGGGCTTACATGATAAACAAGGCCCAAAAGTACGTGGAGTACTTTAAAAATCCGATAAACGTATACCGGGGTCAAAGATAGCGTCCTCGTTTTCGGATGAAAGACGAGACAACACAACTCCAACACAAATCCCAATGGGATAGAAGAAAATAGGAGAGAAGAAATAGAAGGGTGGGACAATGGGTAAGTCAAAACATTGAGCTACTCGAGGTAGACTCGCACCAATCAAATGAAAAGATTTTCCATTTATTGCATCGGTGGAAGACCGAGATTTCCCTACAAAAGCAATTCCAGGATCAAATATCTCGTCCTCGGTGGAGAAAGGGGAGGGAACATAAGGGGCTTCCCCCACACTAGGTCCACACAAAGCATCGTCAAAAGGGGAAGACGAGCTTGTAGTACTCAAGACACGCGGTGATGACGGAGTTAGAATTGTAGAAAAATCCTTTAAATTAAATTCAAAATCTTTTCCTTTTTCATCTTTAACACTCTCCTTGTGAAAACCCGATTTAATTATGTCAAAAATATTTGGTGTATCTAAAACAATGTTAGTCACACTAAAAATTCTCACATTTTGAAAACGTTTTGGTTTGGGTGGTGGCAAGTTTTCAAATCTTTTGTCAACAAAGAAAACCTCCCCATCGGGATCAACGTATTCATCATCCGAAGAATCACTCGAGATTGGAATTATCGGCTTAACACTCTTAACCTCCATCGGCGGAGGGGACGGAACTTCATTTTTATCAACAACTCCTAAAACTCTATTGGAAATCTTTTGACAAATGTTTTTGATAGGATTGACATTGTACAAAGATGTGATAGAATAAACATGAGAAAGAGTGGAGTTTTGGGTTGCATTAATGACGAGTTCTTCCTCATTGAAACGAAGAGTGATTTTTCTTGCATGCACATCGATAAGTGCTCTCGAGGTATCCAAAAAAGATCGACCTAAAATTAACGGAACTTTAGGATCGATGGGAATATTAACAACAATGAAGTCCACGGGATAATAGAATTTCCCAACTTTCACAAAGACGTCCTCGGCAACTCCACAAGCTAGAATCGTAGAATGATCGGCCATTTCGATTGACATTCTTGAAGGAGTGAGATTTGGAAGGTTGAGCGACTTAAAAATCTCAAGAGGCATCAAATTAATACTAGCACCAAGATCGGCCAAGGCGTAGCATTCTTCCATGTCTTGGATAGCACATGGGATTAAAAACTTCCCAGGATCACCGACTTTTTGAGGTATGCGGCTTAGAAAAACCGAAGAACAACTAGACGATTTTTGCAATTTTTCTTTGTTATTCAACATACTTTTGAAGTTCGCGGAAAATCGAGGCATCATGACTAAGGCGTCGGCAAAACTTATATTGAAATGCAAGTCACGAAACATTTTCATAAAGAGTTCAAATTGATAATTATTTCGTTCTTGTGCCTTTTCCTTGTCTCGTCTTGATGGGTAGGGTAAAGGTGGTGTGGGTTGGGGCAAATTAGGCATAGGCATCAGCCTTGGAATCTCGGGTTCCATAATGGGTATTGGTTCAACCGTAGGTGTGGTTTGAGCGGTACTTCGTGGGCTTGTAATTTGCTCCTTTTCAACCACAACCTCGGGTTTTTTCTCTTTTTCCTTCTCCATAGAAGTACTTGGACGAGAAATGGGTTCTTTGAAAGTTTTACCACTACGAGTAGTAATAACCTTCAATTCTCCTTTCGGGTTCACGATGGTATCACTAGGAAGACCACCCGAAGAAGAGGACTTACACATGATAGCTTCAAACATCTTAGCCATTCGATCTTCAAATTTTGATTGCCTAGCATCCGCTTTCAACAACTCTTGCTTAATCTCATGTTGTCCTTGCTCCATTTTTTGTTGATTTTGTTGGAGTCGTGTGACATTTCCTTCCATTTTATTAGCATGAGTTTTAAGTTCATTAGCAAGTTCGGTTTTAAGCTCGTTTTTCAATTCGGATCTTAAGCTAATCATCTCACGTTGCATGTTGTCAAACTTAGCATCATTAGCCTTAGCATAATCTAAAAATTCTCCTTGCAAATTTTTAGTGTGAGCATTTTGAAAACCTTGAGTAGGAGTTTGAAAATCACGGTTTTGGTTTTGATTAGAAACTTGCCCATTTCCACTTTGGTAATTACCCTTGTTATAATTCCTTTGATTTCCTTGGTAATTTCCACCTTGATTGTTGTTTCGATAGTTATTAGCATTTTGATTTTGTGGAGCTTGATTTGAACGTGAACCTTGACCGATTTGGTTATAAGTTCCCGTGGCTACATAAGCATTCGAAGTGTTACCATCCGCGGTAATGCACTCGGAAAAATCATGAGCTCCACCACACGAAATACAACTCTTAGCAACCGCTTTAACCGAAGCGGTGTTTGAAGCTTCTTGAGCTTTCCAATGAGACATAAGAGTCGAAAACCTATCGAAAAACCGATTCTCCTCATTTGCTTCATCTTGCAAGGCATTAATGGAACGAGATGATGACGAGCCCAAATTGGCAACACTCGGTGTGTTACGAGGGCTATAGACCTTAGACCTATTTTCTATGATTTTCAAAGCCTCATTGGTCGTTTTGCACAAAAAATTACCACCCGCGGCGGCATTTAAATAATCTCGTTCATGTTCATTAAGCCCATTATAAAAGGTGTCAATTTGATGCAATTCGGAAAAATCATGGTGCGGACATTCATGCAACATTTCTTTAAATCTCTCTCAAGCCATTGAAAAACTTTCATTAGGTCTTTGTGTAAAACGTGAAATCTCGTTTTTCAAATGTGTTGTCTTAGATGGTGGAAAAAATTGATTCACAAATTTAGACACGAGATCGGCCCATGTCAAAATCGAATTCGGCGGTTCTTTCTCAAGCCAAATCTTGGCGGGTCCATCTAACGAGTAAGGAAACAACATCATCTTAATGGCATCGTGTGGTACATCCTTAAACTTGCTTGTCGCGGTGAGACGATTAAATTGCCTAATGTGATAATGTGGGTTGTCTTTTTCATGACCGCGAAACTTGTTTGCTTGCAACATAGACATTAAACCCGTTTTGATCTCAAAGTTCTCCGCAAGGATGGCGGGAATCACAATGGCCTCTCCAAAACCCTCGGTGGGTGCTTGAAGCAACTCCATCATAGTACGATTAGCCATGATAGCTTCTTGTTCTACAATAGGTTCCTCACTTGGAGACTCCTCACTAGATTGAGTGAGTGATTTGTTTCTTCGTTTACGAGCACGTCTAGCTTTAGAGCGAGTTTGCATAAACGTCACGTACAACGAGAAGGCGAGCAAAGAAGATTCTTTTTGGTATTTTGTGTTTTTTCAATTTTTTTATGGTTTTTGATTGTATTAACCTTTTTTGGAATTGGTGAATGTATTAAGTAGACAACAAGTCCACAAATCTCCTCACTAATCAAATCTCTTGATTAAAAAGGCCTCAAGGAATGAAAACGATCACGTGGAGTGAACGCCTTCGATGACTTTAGAACGATGGTGGAACACCAAATCGTTCAAGAGGGTTTAATCAAATGAAACCAAGAAAATATATATGATATGTAGTAATACTTTGGGCGGCAAAACCCTCGATTCACTCTCAAAATCAAATACGCACAAGCAAGCGGAGGAAACGAGGCGGCGCGAAGCACTTAAGAGCCTTTTTCCTTTAGGTTGTGAAATACAACCGCCTTATACCCACCTTATAGTTTGTATTATCAAGATTAAGCTTCACGAAAGTATTTATCTATTTTTGCCTTTTTCTTTGGTTTGAGATTCGAATACAATGATCGAGTGATGAAATCCCGAATCAAGGTTGTGATTGCTCACGTATTTGGAGTACTTGTGTATTTATTGTTCTACGTATACAATATAGTAATAATATTCACACAAAAACCGAAAAACGATAATACGTATTAATAGAGTGCTATTAATACAATTATATTATGGCTAATATAGAAAACAACAATGGTCAATCAAAACACAACACGCCTCCCCGGCAGCGGCGCCATTTTTGATGTTTGTAAATTTAGTCAACTTGCTTTAGGAAAAACAAGCAACTAAAATATAGGGTAAGCATGACGATTTAGGAAAACCGTGTGTAAATGACCCTAAAAGTGAGTTCGTTCTCGAGGAGGCACGTGTGTTGTGTAATGAATGATTGATTATGTTTTTGATTATTAATGAGAAGAAAAGAAGAGAAAATGACGAAGACGAAAAAAAATAGAAAAATAAGGCAAAAACACTACTAGAAAGTTACGACGAAGAACGTAAAAAGCACAAAATTTAAAATTTTAATCTAAAAATTCCTAAAAATTACTAAAAATCCCAAAATAATATTCTAAGAGTTTACAAAAAATTCAAACTTGCCAAAACCTTTTAATTAATTTAATAATGACTTTTTAATGCTAATTAAAGCCCTAAAAATCACTTTTAAATATTAAAAAGCCCTAAACAAGATTTAATAGTTTGTAAACCTCAAAAATGACCTAATTAAGCTAAAAACTATTTTTAAAAATTTTAAAACCAATTTAAACTATTTTTAAACTCCTAAAAACTAATAAAATCTATTAAATCTTAAATTAATTCTAAAAATTAATTGAAAAGCCTAAAAATTATTCTACAAATGGGAAAAGTCTTAATTAATGCTATAGAATCTAGGAAAAATGAAAAATAAAGAAAAATAAAACTTTTTATTTTAATGAATAAAATAATAATTAAATAATCAAAAAAAATTAAAAGTTCTCAAATAAATTCTAAAAAATTCTCAAAAATCCTAAATATTCTAACTAGAACAAAAATGTAAATTAAAGTTTCTAAAACCTCTTAATTAATTTTATATTAATTTTCAAATTTTAATAAAAAACCTAAAATTAAATAAAATCAAAAATTAAAGTTTTTGAAAACTTTTTTATATGTAAACCTCAAAATCTTTATTAAAAAGCTAAAAACTATTTTTCCTAAAAATTTAAAATCTTTTTTCTATTTTTTATTGATTTTATAAAAAACGGGTATTAAATAAATTATAAAAAATAATTTAATAAACGGAAAAATCTAACAACTGGCTAGAAAAATCTAATATCCTATAGAGGTCCTAGGAAAATTAAAAAGGAAACAAAAAGCTAATCAAATAAGCTAGAAAAGCTAGAAATAAGCTACGGTTTGTAAATAAGTTAGAAAATGAAAAACGGGTTAAGTGTAATTGCTTTGCACCCTTGGTCAGTAAAAGACCCAAGGGCGCAGTGGTAAGGTGTGTGTGTTGTGAGTGTGGTGATTATGGGTTCGAGGTGCGCAACCCACTTTTTGTACTTTGTATTTTTTTTTCTTTTTTTAACTCCAAACCAAACTGACACACTTTGAAACCTTTAAACACAAACCAATTCCACTTTTTAGCCAAAGTTTAAACAGATTCAAATCAAAAACGTATGCTGTTACAAAAATGAAACACAAGCAGGTTGCTTGTTGATTGCTTATCTTCACAAGAACCCAAGAGGACTTGGGTGTATTTTGGTGGTGATTTTCTTGGTACAAAGGCACCCTTGTGCTCTTTCTGAGCACAAGGAGTCAAGAATAGCAAGAATTTAGCACTTAGCACACAAGGTTCACAAATCAAATGCACAAAAGTCACAAAACAAGTTGCTGTGGTTAGAATGAAGGTCTGTGTACCTTTTTTGCTTTTACTAGCACCTTAATGAGCTTTAATTGATCAAACTGGGTACACACTCTTACCAACTAACATACAAGCCAACACAACCCTTAAATCACACTAACACTCACAGATTTTTCAAAGATCAAGCACCAATAGTTCATAAAAAGCAAGCAGATTGTGGATGTATAGATTTGAGCTACACTTTTCTTTTTTAGCATACAAATTGCTTCAATCTTGTTCCAAAATCACTAAAAACTAACACTCTAACTATCTCAACCCTTTTTTTCCTGGTTAACACTTTTAAGAAACAAATTCAAAGATTTTAAACCTGCTAACACCCGTTTCCAAACAGTCCTTTAAAAACCTTAAACCAAGATTTTACAAACCAAAACACTTTAAAATCTACCCAAACTGGTCCTAATGGCATCTAACATGCATAAGATCTCAAAAGAACACAAACCAATCAGTTTCAACAACATTTATCAAACAATCATTCAAAATCATACACCCTTCACTATTCTGAAATTTTCAGAAAGGTAAAAGAAGTTACCTTAGGGCTTTACAATCCAAAGCCCTTGAGGATGAAAATCCTCCTCCAAACCAACTCGGGTTGGTGCAGAATCCTTCAACAAATCAACAAATAACAACCTGAAAAAGAAAATCAAAGAAAAAAGACAAACAAGCAATATCTCATATAACTTTTTCTGTTTTCTTTCTTTCTTTAAAAACTTTTTCAAAATCTTTCTACTTTGAAAACATGTTTTCAAAACCCTACAAACTCACAAATCACTTTCTTTTCCACTTTCACTTCAAAGAAAAATGATTTATGAAATTTACAAACTTTTGAAGACTTTTTTGAAAATCTTAAATTTCTCAAAACTTACACAATTTAATGGAACTCAGTTCAATGCATTTCCTATACCAACTTTTCAAAACAATTCAAAAGGAATTACACTTGCAAATAACAAATACCAACTTTATAATTTTTTAAAAAAGGAATTACAAAGGAAATTGCAAAAAAAACTGGAACAAGCTAAAATGATGAACAGGCTCATCATTTTATACACCTCATGGAACATACTAGAATGCAAATAAAATAATATAAATCCTAAAACCCTAATGCTGGAAAATGTCTTGTATGCCCTTTTCTTCTTTGACTGATTTGGGTCAAAAACCTTGGCATGTGAAATGACAGCTTGATTCTTGATCTTGGACGTTCAAATACTACTTGGAGGCAAAGGAAAGCATCTTACACGTTAATCTGGTCGGGGCATTGGGTTGTGGGAAAAGGATGGGTGCAGGGGAGGTACGGGGAGGGGACCAGAGGACACGTGGGTTGGTTTTGTGAGGTGGGTTAGGTTTAGGAGACGGGTAATTAGGGATCTGGACAAGTATAGCCCATACCCCTTTGGTTTTGGGTATAATTAATCTGGGGATGTTTAGGGTTCTAAGTTAATTAGGGGCTGTTTTGATTTGTTTTTGGGTTAACACGTTTTTAAATTCGTGTTATGGTGGGAAAACAAATGGGATTTGACCAGTTGACTTGGGTTAAGTTTTTAAAAACGGGTTGGCTAATGGGTGGGTGGACGGGTAGGGTAGGGTATTGGGTAAATAAAGCGGGTAGGGCTGAGGTGTCGTCTTCTGAGTGGTTGTGGGAGTTTGGTGTTTTGACAGTTTGAGTCCCCAGGCTATTCCTTTTCTTTCACTTTGTATTAAAACTCCAACAGCGCCTGATTTAGCCTTATCAACTTTTGCCAAGTTGTCATATTTGGCACACAAAGTTTATAAACTTTTTCCAAGGGCTTAACTTGTATTATCTTCAAATTCCAGGGACTGATCTTGAACAATCTTCAAACATTAAGAGTTATACTTGTACATTTGATATTTTGAGGGTCAAATGTGACAAGTTCTTCAAAGATGAGGGGCCATTTTTGCCAATCTTCAATTCTTCAAGGGTCATTTTGCAAATTCCAAACTTGGGCCCGGTTCATTGTGCGACTTCGTTTCCCGTGTTCGTTTTTTGATTGATTCTTGTGTTCTTTTGCCAATTCCTCAATATCCGTACCTAAAAATACACAAGTAACAAACACGAGCATATATTTGGTCTATTTTATGATATTTTATGCATTTTAAGGCCGATTTGGACGATGAGACCATGTATAAAAGCAGTCTCATCAATTAACCATCGCTAATAACCGCTCTACTCGTAAAGTCACATATTTACCTTGCACCTATCTCTGTGAGCAAACTCTGACAAAAGAGTATATATTAAATTTAACACATCTAATTAGATTATATTAATGAAGTAGCCAAAAATATATACAACTTTTGACAAAAAGCTTGAGCTTATACAAAATTAACCATCATTGTCGTATAGAATGGTGAATATCAGTTTTGACAAAAAATCAATTAATTTTTAATTATCTACAAAACTAAAACCCAGTATAGAAACCGAATTTAAAAATTATTAATTAACTAATACAAACTAACAATAATAGAATAGAATTAGCGTATAATTCAATCAATTAGCTTAATATGGTTAAAAAATTAGCAAATCAAATCAGGGTTTCTATTGATGCTATACAAATTTGTGTGCTATGCTACTAAAGAAGTAAATTTCATAGAAATGAAAAATAGTACCATGATTGTTGAATCGATCAAATGAAGAGACAAAAACTGGTAATAGTACCATGTTCTTTATATTAAGCAATCGAATTAAGAGAAAAATTATCGTTTTAGGTTTTATGAATTATTTTTCTTGGATCTGATGTTAATAGGGTTTGACATTAGGGATCGAAAAGAAGGAGAAGATGAGTGTGATATTTAGTGTTTTTCTTGGATCCATGAAGGATGTGTGAAGGTTGTGTGTGTTTTGACCCACCGTCTGTTGTAAAAGAAGATTCAGCCTATTATTTAATCAGAATATGCTTGTGTGCTCAAGATATGCGTGATATATAATCAATCATGTTTTTATGATTATGTGATTAATTTTATGTCATTTGAATGAATGAATTTGAGATGATTTGAATGTGAGGAAGACAAGAAATCAAGGTGATTTGAATTCGGGATGATTCTATGATGAATTTGAGATGATTTGAAAGTGACGGCTTCTAGGGTTTTTGTGTGTGTTTACCGCCTGTGGCTAAAATAATGAAAAAGTGAGTTTAGAAGTATTATATATAAATGCGGTATCAAAACGCACTTTTTTGAAAATTGCGGCTCGCTTTTTTGAAACTGCGTTTTCGTGAAGTAATTTTGGAAAGTTTTTGAGATTTTTTAGCTAACAAACAAATACTATTGGTTTAGGGGTGCCATGTCACATATGACTGGGATTAGGGGTGTGGTATCAAATCATAATTATACCTTTATATAATATATATATGTATATATATATATATATATATATATATATATATATATATACATATATATATATATATATATATATATATATATATATATATATATATATATATATATATATATATATATATATATATATATATATATATATATATATATATATATATATATATATATATATATATATATATATATATATATATATATATATATATATATATGTACTAGCCTTTAGACCCGTCCAGTGGAAGGTCTAGTTTTAAGTATATATTTTTAATGAAAATTAAAGTTATGTGTGTTTGTATTAGAAGTTTAGTATATGTAGTGTTAGTTATGACATTAATATTTTAATAATGTAGCATAGAATGAACAAAAATAAGGTAGCTTAAGATATTTTATTTATTTAAGAATATTATGAGTTAATTGAATTTGCATACATTAACTTTATGAATAACTTAAATATTTTAGAATTTAATAATATTTTAACAATATTTTATGTATTTTTGAATTTTATGAGGTAATAAATCTTGTATATGCTAATGTTAGGAATAAATTTTATACATTAATTTTTTTTGAAATTAATATTATTGTTAAGTTTTTTTTTGTTAACAACACATTATAGTTAAATATTTTTTAGAAATTATTTTGTTTTGTAAGTTTTGTGGTAAAATGTATTCTAGCAAAAGTAAGCTCAAAAGGCTCATTCCTTTTATTGTTTTTCACGTGTATAATCTAGCAACAGTATATAGCCCAGTCCAAAACTTGACAGTCCGAATATCTAAAAATATTTTCATTTTAGTAAGTCGAACTATTGTAAATCATTTTTAATTCCTATTTTCTTTTTAAAACATTTTATGGAAACCTTTTAATGAATTACTTATGTGATTTTTATAGAATTTTGTATTTAAGGCATCATTTGTAATAAATATTTTCTATTTGAAGCATTTTATGGAAACACATGTGTCATTTTTATAGAATTTTGTATTTAAAGCATTGTTTCACCATCCTTCATTATA
Source organism: Glebionis coronaria (assembly GCA_025667525.1). Classification (NCBI taxonomy): domain Eukaryota; kingdom Viridiplantae; phylum Streptophyta; class Magnoliopsida; order Asterales; family Asteraceae; genus Glebionis; species Glebionis coronaria. Next base: position 186,848,908 of record CM046879.1, on the reverse strand, counting down.
TATTTTTATAGACTTTTGTTTTTAAGGCATCATTTACAATTCTTATTATATTTTTGAATCATTTTATGGAAACCCTTTAATGAACTACATGTGTCATTTTTATTATTTTGTATTTAAGACATCATTTGTAATTCTTATTATATTTTTGAATCATTTTATGGAAACACGTGTGTCATTTTTATAGAATTTTTTATTTAAGGCATTGTTTCACCATCGTTGTTAATGCAATAATGCCTAAAAACGTTACTTGCATTATTTGGTCTCGCTTAGTTTTTATTACGACAATATGTAAAAACAAGCATTTATGAAAACAATGAAAAACGAATTGTTGAGTTCAAGTATTTTTCATTTTACCCATTTTCACTTAAGGTATGAATAAACAAGTACTAACCTTAATCAAGTGATCAAGTGATTTAATCTTTTCTTAAAACTCACTTTTTATTAAGTGTGACAAGTTTTTTTTATTAAACATTCTTTTTAAGAAAATGTTTTATTAAATTAAATATTTGAAAATTTGAAAATGGCATATTCTTTTTTGATTTGGAATATTCTTTCAGGATATTTTATAATCAGATAAGACCTCCACCACTAAAGGACAAAAAGGGAGCAGAGTCAACTCCAGCGGTTCCCTGGTGCCTATGCCTTTCCTTATAGATAAGGTACCGCCGGCTAAGATAAGGAACCGCGGGCAGATATAGCCGTTGGTCCTTTGTCCTATAAATAGTGGACCTTTCACAGATTTTCAATACACCTCTTTTGCAAACAAGTTTCCAGATTCAAACATACTTCTTAAATCACTCAAATCCTTGATCATTTGATTGATTACTACTTGTTTAGAAGTGAATCTATTCTATCCATCCCTTCCTCTCCAAGAGCAAAGAGAAGAACACTATCCTTTTGAAGTGTTGAGTCCACCACCAAAGATCCTTTGAAGATCAAATCTTATACATTTGTTGTTGTGTTATAGTTGTGAAGATCCAAGTAATTGTGTCTATTTGGAAGTTGTGTATGTACTAAGTATAGTTGTGTAGATTGGTCCTAGCTACGATTAGGGCTCGACTTTTAGCTTAGAGTCGGAAATTGGTTAAGCAACGTGTACGGTTTTCTCTACCATAAGGAGCTTGTTGTGTAGTGAACTCTCGAAAAAGGAGTACTCGAGGAGTGGAGTAGGAACGAGGAGTGGGCTTCGTTGCCGAACCACTATAAATCCTTGGTGTTTGGTTTGATCTTTCTTTACCCTTAACTCTTTACATTCTTTATTCTTTGTGCATATACATTAGTTAGTATTAGTTTAGTTACACTATCATTGTTCATATTATGCATAAGAAGATTTCACATATTTCCTCAAGCCTAAGTTTTTGAAAATGAATTTTTGAAAACCATCTTTTAACAAGTAAATATAAGAAACTATTCAAACCCCCCCCCCCCCCCCCCCTTCTAGTTTCTCATTGGTATCAGAGCGAGGTTGCTCAAGAATTTTTAAAGTATTTTGAATCTTAAAACTTGAATCGATCAATGGATTCCAACGAGTACCTAGAAGGGCAATCTATGCAAAGAACACCACTTTTTGAAACCGATAGTTTTATTTATTAGAAAAATAGATTTGAGACTTATGTGAAATCAAAAGATTTAGATCTTTGGCATGTTATTACCAATGGTGATTTTTTACCTTATCAATTTAATGAAGTTTCTAAAACAAAAGAATTGGTCACTTTTGACAAAGCTAATGACGATACTAAAAAGAAACTTTCGAAGAATAATGAGGCTAAAATGGTGATTTATAATGCTTTACCCAAGAAAGAGTATGAAAGGATTTTTATGTGTGAAACCGCTAAAGATATTTGGAACACTCTTTTAGTAACCCACCAAGGTAATAGCCAATTCAAAGAAAGCAAAATCGATCTTCTTGTCCAACAATATGAACAATTTGTCATCTTAGAAGATGAAACTATTGATAGTGCTTTTGCTAGATTTAACACTATTATTACTAGTCTAAAAGCACTTGATGAAGTTTTTTCTAGCAAGAACAATGTTAGGAAGTTTCTAAGGGCCTTACATCCGAAGTGGAGATAAAAAGTTGTTGGAAATTCACTTTATGTGATGACATTTAAGAACTCCTATTAGTTATCTTAGTCACACACGCTTAGACTAGACTAGGTTCAATATATAGTTAAGTGTTGGTGTATGGCTATATATACCCCTCCTAGGCTTCCAAGGAGGGGTGTTGCTTGTGTTTTCATTTCTTGTATCAGTACAACTTTTCTTTATTTCACATACAACCTCTCTTCTCTCTCTCTCTCTCAACAATGGCTACCATCTTCCACCACCCACCTAGACCACCGGATTAGATAATAACAAATCCACAATTGGCATCAGATCCTCGGTTCCATCCTTGTATCGTGTTTTTGTTTCTGATTTGGTGGTCTAAATTTTTTTTTCTGTCACGTCTTATTATTTTTGTCCAAACAGTTTCCATGTTTCTAATCTAATATCTTTTGTCATATCACTATTTTGTCACTGTCCATGGTTTCTATTGTCTTTTCTGGTTTTCTAGAGGGTTTCGCTCGTTATAGGACTTGACCAAACATCTCACGACACGAGCTGACGACAGCCATGCAGCACCTGTATGAAAGTCAGTACCATCCCGTTAAGGACAGGTTTTCTTGTTCATATGTCAAGGGCTGGTAAGGTTTTGCGCGTTGTATCGAATTAAACCACATGCTCCACCGCTTGTGCAGGCCCCCGTCAATTCCTTTGAGTTTCGGTCTTGCGACCGTACTCCCCAGGCGGAGTGTTTCACGCGTTAGTTGGGCCCCTGATCCGCGTAGACCAAGGGCGAACACTCATCGTTTACGGCATGGACTAGTCAAAAGTCAATCAAACATGACAAGTTCTGTCCAATGTGTCCACACGTTTATACATGTTTTACTAGTTTTTATTGTCTTTTCTTGAAGATGATGTTAAACCCAGTTTTTCCTAGTATAACAGATTCAGAAGATGCATGATCCCAAAATATCGGAATAGTACAGAAAAGATAACAGATCCATTTTTTCGGAAAACCATGAAAATGGGTCAAAACCCTTTTCTGATGGGGTTTCTGATGGGGATTCCGATTATGCTTATTCCGATGGCTATTCGGATGGTTATTCCGATGGCTATTCGGATAGCTATTCCGATAAGGTGTTTGTTTGATTTCGATGGAGACTTAAAAACATTCCGATGGAGACTTAAAAACATTCCGACGGGTACATATTCCGACGGATATATATTCCGACGGGTATATATTCCGACGGGTATATATCACCAAGACCCAACAAAATAGCCTTCACCTCATACCATTACCAACTTCAACAACACCATTTCGAACTATCTAATCCCATCGCCTCTTTCATCCACAATTATCAACTCTAATCCTATTATGACTCGAACCAAAACATATAAAACAAGTATGATCTCAGATTTAGTTTCGGTTACATCTTTTAAAGATGTGTCAAGACCTTAATTGATCTATCTAACTCAAAACAGCATGCATCATAGATCTAATATCTGGCTAAACCACCATTAATTTTTGAAAGTAAAGAACGAATCATAACAATATTGTTACATTCGTGTCTTTGTTTCGTCGAATACAAACATGCATCACAGATCCTTGTTTTGTTTACCCAATTTATTATTCGAAATGAAACAAGATTTCTAACAAATATGTTATAATCTATGTGTTTCTTTCGTTAATTACAACAAACAACATGCATTACGAATCGAACCTACCCGAGATCCTCATTCAAAGACCTTGAAGCCGCGTCTTGTATGGTTTTTGTTTTTGGCTCGTCTATCACCAATATTATATTTCGAGATGGGTGTTGGTAGAAGGTTTGGTTTTGACTTGTTTTTTATTAAACAAAATCAGATTTGATGATCGGGAAGCATGTTTTCGATATGATGGATTTTTGAGGTTGCTTAATCTAGTGAGTTTTATATGAGATCAGGAGTGATAAGGATGATAGATGATCTGATGAGATTAGCAGAGATGGTGGGTGAGGAGATGAAGGAGGATGGGGAGGATTTAACGAGGTTGGGTTGAGAGTGTTTTGTTGGCTGCGTGTTTTTGTAAGAGGTGTTTAGGTTAAGTATGTGAGAGATTTTAGGGATAAATGGTATCTTATATAACTTGTATCTTAACCGGATATCTCTTAAATCACTATGGTCCGAGTGACTTTCCTAAATGGGCTGTGTATTATCAATGGACGGGATGCGTTTTTTTTGGACTTTGGCAAAAGTTTGATGGGCCACTATTTCCATATATTTGGAAATTAACTATAAAGTTAATTTTTATATTTGTTGATTAATGGATGTGTGTTGGGTTAATGACGTGACAAAGTGATCAAGTGACGAGAGACTACGTGACAAAATTATTTGACGAGACCGAAGAAAAATTTGGGTATATTTTTAGTGACTACAGATTTTGTTTGATCGGGTATAAATAATGTGAAGTTGGAGACGAATTTCTCGAAGGCGTGAACTTATTTTATCTTTCAAAGATAACTTGCTCGTGCTTAATCTTAGAATGAAGACTTGTTTATCTAGTTTCTGGGTTCGGGGTGGTTGGTTGATGACTCGGATAACTATCACTTAAAGGGTTTACATTGTTGTACTCAATGTCACGCGCTTAGTCGACGTGTATAATTTCAAGAGGTGTTGTGCTTATAGACTTCTTCGGTGATGCATTGGGTACTTAGAGATTTCTCCACCGTTCCTCATTCAACAATAGTGCAAGCTTAAGTCACAAGATCGAAAGATTCTTATTCAGTTTCACGTTTGATGTATCCGGTTCATTCTATCAGTGGTCACTTCAAATTGCTTTCAAGTGGGTTGGTAAAGATAGCCGTGTAGAGTTTATGAGTAGAGATTTTCGATCAACAGCTAATTCTCAAAAAATATATTATTCTGCTTATTTATTATTCTCACAAGATTTCAGGTACATGTGTGTACGATTTGTTGATGGTTCCGAGTTTCGAAACCATCAAGGGGGGGAGAAGAAGACACATTGAACGCACAACGAGTACACGTGATGAACTTCATACCTTCTTTTGATTTGAAGACATTCCGGGATGAGATTTGTCATAGCCGTAGAGAAAATCAGTGTTTTAACTCGTGGCGTTATCAATCTCCAAATGGTACACTACTGATTCGATGTTTAATTGTTTGGTTGTTTCAATTATTCATCATCATTATCCTATATGGAGAGATATGCATTCCCGGGACTTAAATGACTCTGGTGCATCTCTGGAAGAAGATATGTGCATTTCCGGGACTTAATTGACTCTGGTGTTATGATGTCAACTTCATGAATGGGATAAAGTGTCTACTCCAGTATTTGAGCTTCATACTTGGGATTGGTTTATTTTCTTCAACTATGTGGGGGAAGAAATGTCTTGATTCTTTCTAGTATGCATAACTTGAACTCTCAGGGGGAAGAAAAATTCAGAAGAATTATTCAAGCGTGAGAAGATAAGTTGTTGATCTACTTGGTATGCCCCAAACTTTCAATCCCTCTTAGCAACGTTATCATGTTATATGATGGGATTTGCTTGTTAGATTCCGCTGTGCGCTTAATCATTCTAAGCTTTATTGAAAGCTTTGAAGTTGCTTACGAGGATTGTCGGTTTAGGTGGAAGCTATTTAAAAGCTTCTACATCAAGTTTATGTGGCATGAATTAGGGGGAAGTTAATTCAGAAGCTTTCCTTAACCAGAAGTATATGGATTACTTAGCTCGTGCTGTTACAGTATTTCTACTACAAGTTACATTAAAGATGAGTCGTTTTGAAGTGAAGACTTAAAGTCAAAGGCCTCAGAAGACATCATCAGCATTGGACGCTTCATGAAATCTCTTGTTCTTAATCATTATGTACTTGTTAGGAAAAATATTGTAAGGAATTCTACACGTCGTCCCATGAGGGAAGATTGTTGGAAATTCACTTTATGTGACGACATTTAAGAATTCCCATTAGTTATCATAGTCACACACGCTTAGACTAGACTAGGTTCAATGTATAGCTAAGTGTTGGTGTGTGGCTATATATACCCCTCCTAGGATTCCAAGGAGGGGTGTTGCTTATGTTTTCATTTCTTGTTTCAATACAACTTTTCTTTATTTCACATACAACCTCTCTTGTCTCTCTCTAAACAATGGCTACCATCTTCCACCACCCACCTAGACCACCGGATTAGATAATAGCAAATCCACAAAAGTCACGGCGATTGAAGAATCGAAAGATCTCTCAACTTTATCTGTCGATGAACTCATAGGCAACTTGAAAGTTCATGAGATGATAATTTTGAAGGACTCGGAATTGGTGAAAACCAAGAGTGAAAGGAAGTCTCTTGCACTCAAAGCCAAGAAGGAACAAAGCGATCATGATAGTTCCTCGGATAGCGATGACGAGGAGTATGCATTGGCGGTGAGAGATTTCAAGAAGTTCTTCAAAAGACGAGGTCAACACGTGAGGCAACCCATCAATGACAAGAAACCATTTTCAAAGGATCGGTTTGGCAAGAACGAAAAAGGTGATAGGAATTACTTTAGATGTGGTGATCCAAATCATTTCATTAATGATTGTCCAAAGCCTTCACGCGATAAGAATCACATGGCGTTTGTTAGTGGTTCTTGGAGCGATAGCGGTGAAGATGTTGATGACAACCCCAAAGAGGAGAAATGTCTTATGGCTCATACTTCTAAAGAGATACATTCCGAAACCGAATATTATAGCAATGATAGCTCCACCTTAGATGATATTGAATTAGAAGGCCAATATGATAATTTACACAAACTTAGCCTTAAATTCATAGAAAAGAACAAAATGTTAAAATCAACCAAAACTAAGCTTGAAAATGAGATCAATGAACTTAGGGAGAAATTAGTCAAGCTTGAGAAAAATAAAGAAGTTGATTTAGGTTGCTTAAGTTGTGAGAAACTTAGATTAGAGAATGAAGATCTCAAGAGCACCTCCATTAAATTGGAAAAGTTCAAGAAAGGTACTAGTGCTCTTGATGATATGTTAAACAAACAAATTCATTCTAAGGAAAGACTTGGTATAGGTTTTAACTCAAATGAAGCATCAACTAGTGAACCTAAACAAGTCAGATTTTCAGAAAAATCGTCTGCTGTACGCGGTCCCAGATTGTATGGGGCAGTTCCTTATCACTATGGAACCGCCGCCCTAGATAAGGAACCGCGGCCAGAAAGAGTTTTTGCTGAAAATCTTGAACTTTCTGAAAAGTCAAATTTAGGAGAACAACCAAAGAATCTTATTGTTAACAAGGTCAAATTACCCATACTTGACGACAATGCCGTTGATAAGTTCTATAAGCCCTTGAGTAAACCTCTAATGGGAAATAGAAGTATATCAAGACCATCCACTAGTCCACCAAGAGTACGGAATGAGTATAGGCCTAGAAGTAGAACGACAACACCTAGAAGAGATAGTCAAAACAATTCACGACCTAGAAGTAAAACTCCAACACCTAGAAGGAATGACCAAAACTCTAAACCAAGATCAAATACACCTAGAAGTAGAAAGACAACACCTAGAAGAGATAGTCAAAATAATTCACGACCTAGAAGTAAAACTCCAACACCTAGAAGGAATGACCACAACTCTAAACCAAGATCAAATACACCTAGGAGAAATAATGAACAACAAAATGGTTATATGAATTATTATCCTCCTCCATTTTATTCCCCATGGGGAACCCCTCCTCCATTCATGCATCCCAACCAAATCCAAGGGATGTTTGGAACTAATAATTTTGGACCCATGAGATATTGGGGACCAAATGTTTGATCTTGTGTGTTGTTACCTAGATATGCTTGAGAATTGATTTGGAACCCGACGAGTGGATTAAGGATAGTGGTTGTTCTAAACACACGACGGGTAATCGAAGTTTTTTCTCGCACTACAAAGCATATGATAGAGGTAACGTCACATTCGCTAGTAGTCTACGTGGTAATATCATTGGCAAAGGTACGGTTTCTATTGACTCCATGACCATTGAAAATGTTGAGCACGTAGATAATTTAGGGTTTAACCTTTTAAGTACAGGTCAAATTTGTGACAATAAGTGTAAGGTCATCTTTTCGGAACATGACGGTGAAATCGTAAAAGATGGAAAGGTCATTGGAAAAGGTGTTAGAAAGCATGGGCTTTATGTCATGAAGGTCAATAAGAAGTCAAAAGACAACATATGTCTTACGACTATAGATGATATTTCTACTCTTTGGCATAGGAGATTAGGTCACGCTAATATGCGTTTAATTCAATCTTTAGTCTCTAAGGAGTTGGTAAGACACCTCCTCAAGATGAAGTTTGATAGTCACTTTTGTGATGCTTGCAAAGTTGGAAAGCAAGTTTACTCAAGTCACAAAGACAAGAATTTGGTTTCTACCTCTCGGTGCTTAGAGCTCCTACATATGGATCTCTTTGGACCTTCCGCCATACGGAGTTATGGAGGTAACCTATATACCCTAGTTATAGTTTATGACTATTCTAGATTCACTTGGACTAGATTTTTGGCATCTAAGAATGAAGCTTTCGATCATTTCGAAATCTTTAGTAGAAGAATTAAAAATCAACTAGGATGTACAATGTCTCTATTAGGACGGATCATGGTAGGGAATTTGATAATGAAGTGCAATTCGGTGCCTTTTGTGAAGCTCATGGTATTACACATAACTTCTCGGCTCCTCGCACTCCACAATCAAATGGGGTAGTTGAAAGGAAGAATAGGACCATCCAAGAGATGAGTAGGACGATGTTAAACGATCAATCTTTGCCTCAAAAGTTTTGGTGAAATGCCATGGACACATCGACTTATATTCTCAACCGAATTCTTATTCTTCCTTTCCTAGGAAAGACCCCCTATGAGATTCATAAAGGTAAGAAACCCTCATTAGAATACTTTAGGGTGTTTGGAAGCAAGTGCTTTATCCTCAACACCAAAGACTACCTTACCAAGTTCGACCCAAAGTCTTACGAAGGTATCTTTTTAGGTTATTCCCAAACTAGCAAAGCCTACATAGTCCTCAATAGAACCTGGGGCGTAATTGAAGAATCACTTAACGTGACTTTTGATGAAACCCCTCCTTTACCCAAGACACCACCATTGGTTGATGATGACTTGGATGAAATAGAAGTAGTTAAAGCCAAAGAGGTTAGAATAATAGGAGTTGAAGACCTTAGTGTTGAAAAGGAAGTAAACATTAAGGAGTCTAAGGATCATACTCTCAATAATATCATTGGTAACTTAAATCAAAGGACCCTAAGATCTCAAGACCAAAAACAAACCAACTTCTTTTGTTTCGTCTCCTTGATTGAACCAAAGAATGTTAAAGAAGCTTTGACGGATGAGAGTTGGGTCATTACGATGCAAGAAGAATTGAATCAATTCGTTGCTAATGATGTTTGGGAACTTGTTACTCCACCTAGAAGTCCTACCATTATAGGAACCAAATGGGCCTATAGGAATAAGTTAGATGAGAATGGTGTTGTGTCTCGTAACAAGGCTAGACTTGTAGCTCAAGGCTATAATCAACAAGAAGGGATTGATTATGACGAGACATATGCATCGGTAGCAAGATTCGAATCCGTTAGAATCCTTTTAGCCTACGCTTGTGCCTTAGACCTTAAGCTTCAACAAATGGATGTAAAGAGTGTGTTTCTTAACGGTTTGATCAATGAGGAGGTATATGTGGCTCAACCTCCCGGCTTCATTGATTTTGAGAAACCGGATCATGTTGACAAGCTTAAGAAGGCACTTTATGGTCTTAAACAAGCACCCAAAGCTTGGTATGATAGAATTAAAGCGTTTCTTTTTAAACATGAGTATACCATGGGGATGGTAAACAACACGCTCTTTACAAAGAAGAAATGTTCTCACCTCATAATCGTGCAAATATATGTTGATGACATTATATTTGGCTCAACTTGTCAAGAATTGTGTGATGACTTTGCCAAAATCATGCATGATGAGTTTGAAATGAGTATGATGGGAGAACTTAACTTCTTTTTAGGACTCCAAATTAAACAAATGGACGATGGTATTTTCTTTAGTCAATCTAAGTATGCTAAAGAAATGCTAAAGAAATTTGGATTATAAGAATCTAGAAAAATGAAGACCCCAATGGCCTCGGATACTAAACTCACCGTAGATGATGATTGTGAGTCGGTAGACAACACCAAATATAGAGGTATGATTGGTAGTTTTTTGTACCTAACGGCAAGTCGACCGGATATCATGTTTAGTGTTTGCCTTTGTGCTCGCTTCCAAGAGGCTCCCAAAACCTCTCACCTTGAAGCGGTTAAGCGTATATTCCGATACATTAAGGGCACTATACATTTAGGATTATGGTATCCTAAAGGGACCGGCGTAGAAACCATTGTCTACCCGGACTCGGATCATGCGGGAGACTATGTGGACTGGAAAAGCACTAGTTGAGTTTGTACCTTCATGGGTTGTTGTTTAACTTCTTGGTTCTCCAAGAAACAAACTTCTCTTGCGATATCCATCATGTGCGACAATAAAGGTGCTATAGACCTTAGTAAGAATCCCGTGCAACATTCGCGAGTATGTGAGTGCCGGAAAAGCATGCCAACAAGCTTTATAGATGAAGCAAGCGCTTGTTGATTACGGGATTTCTCTTGATGTTGTTCCCATCATGTGCGAAAATAAAGGTGCTATAGATCTTAGTAAGAATCCCGTGCAACATTCGCGAACCAAGCACATAGAAATTCGCCACCATTTCCTTAGGGATAATGTTTAGAAGGGGAACATTTCGATTGAGAAGGTACCCTCCGAGGATAACTTAGCCGACATCTTCACTAAGCCTGATGACGTATAGTCCCCAGCCGGGTCATGAACCCGGCCCACGGGTAGTACCCGCATTCGGCCCATTACTGATGGGTGGGATTAATGTCATTTAATCTTATGGGCTTAGATGAACAGTAACCGCACACATGTGTGCGGCCTACGGCCCGACATGGCCGGTACAGGGTTAGATAGAATCATACTATTACTATGATTAGGATTTACCCAAAGAAGAGGATTTTCACTCACCATAATTAGAAGATAACAATCAATCTAACTCTGGTACTTATCCTTTCCTTGGGGCCGTAGCATCAGTGACAGGCCATTAGGGTTTCACTGCCTATATAAGGAACCCCCAAGGGTTCCACAAAGGTATTACATTCTACACACTCACAACTCATCCGATTCTTAAACCCTAACCGATTACTTACTCTCACACCGGAGCTTAATCGTGAGATACATTCCCACGGTAAGTCTAACGCGTGTTGTTTTAGTGTGTAGGATCCCAACCAGATATTTCACTTGGTGCAGGAGCCGGACCCCAGCCAACCCGAATTAAGCCTAATTCGGGTCCAACAAGGATCATCCAACTTTTGTATCAACAAGTTGGCTCCATCCATGGGACCCATACACTTAGCTAGAGCAAAACTCATCTCAATCTCTTTCAATGACGAAAGGACACCAGCAAGGAAACCCCAGGAACACGAATCCTGCTAACCGGAAGTCTATAGGGGACGAGATACTCATTCCCAACCGATCCCTTAGTAACCAAACAGGCGGACCGAATAACCGAAGTGTTCTTCAGTCCACGGGTGTGACAAGCACGTTCTCTATAACCCCACCACCTACCTCGACCTTGGACAACCCTGATCAAGGGAGTGCGCCTAACCCCCCTAACAAGGAGCCGCGCAGACCATCGACCCAGGAAGAAGTGGAAGTCGAACCACTTAGTGAGGAAGATCTTGCTTGAGTTCTCACGCAGAACTTCAAGAGGATCGTCCCAGGAATCACGTCCCGGTTAAGCCTAGGAAGGAACCTCCAATCGAGGCTTAACTTTGGCGGGAACGCATCCGGCACCTCTCCTCAGACTCAAAAGAAGAGGAGAGCACGACCCTAGGAATGAAACCTCTTTGAGGAAACCCCTCAACCTCGGAATTTTTTCGAACGCATAGGGGATCGTGTTATGCACGAACTGCTACAATCCCGTGAGGAGGGAGCGAGGTCCGACGATTCAGCCGAACGACCAGATCTGGAGTTAACCAGAACTAATCGCCACACAAGCGTGTGGGACAGAATGAATACCGGGAAGAAGGCTCCCAGATCTTCTCATAGAGAGGATCGTTTACCAAAAGGTGGGGCACCACCCCCTTCTCCCAGTCCATCAGGAGATGATTCGGATGACCATCCACCCAAGCGTCACCGACCCGTCCGTACTCCTCCGCCTCCACCTGACAATGAAGAGTACTACGGCGGCCCCTATTATCGCAAGGCGGAAGCAGAAGACCTCTCCCGCCCATGGTGTGATCCTAATCTCACCCGTCCATGTGCTGATCCCAGGGAAGATCCTTTTACCCTCCGCATACGGAATTACTCCGAGGATACAAAGCGTCGCATGCCGGCGTGCATCAAGACTTATGATGGATCTGGTGATTCGGATGATCACGTAAAGATATTTGACGCGCAGGCGAAAATTGCCCATATGGTGCCAGATGTTCAATTCAACCTTGATCGGCAATGCTCGCGATTTGTTTGAGGGACTTCCTCCCCGAAGCATTGATAGCTTCATGAACTGCGTACTGCGTTCAAGAACAATTATACTCAGCGAAAGAAGTATAATAGGGACCCGGTCTCGTTGGCAACCGTCAAGCAACGGCCTGGGTAATCTACGGAGGCCTTCACCGAACGCTTCAATGACGAGTGCACACGCACAAAGACAATGCCGGAACTTCTAAAAATTTCCGATTATATGTACGCTATAACAGACAGGGAATTAATCAGACGTCTCAATGACAAGAGACCGGAGAAGTATGACGACCTTATGGAAAGGGTCAGGAACTTCATAGAGGGGGAAACCACGGTAGCCACGACCTACCCTTCAAAAGGAAACAGCTATCGATCGAACGACCAGTCTAGGAGACAGTCGGGTGGTCAAAGCAACCAGGGCAGTGGGAGGAGCTCGGACTACAAGAGCCAAAACAAAGGAGGACGGTCGAAGGACAAAATTACCCCTCTAAAGATGTCCTACCGGGAGATCTTGCTAACAGAAGGGGCCAACTTCCCGAGACCTCCCCCAATGACGACTCCGGTGGACCGTCGTAAAGGAAACCGCTTTTGCGAATTCCACAACGACAAGGGCCATGGCACGGAGGAATGTATCTAGCTCAAGAAGCACAATGAGTCACTGATCAAGTCAGGCAAACTCAAACATTTGGTCAAGGATTGGAAGGACGGAAGAGACAACAAGAAGCATGACAAGAAGGATCCCCAAAAAGACAAACCTTCGAATATATACATGATCCAATCTAGGAAGCGCCGCACAAGGCAGAAAATTAGTCAAAAATTTTCACACGACAGAGAAATCTCATTCCCTCCCATCACGGCAAGTGACGTAGCCGATGCACCTCTCACGATTGAGATAAGCATTGCAACACACAATGTCCGCCGTATGTATGTGTATGGAGGATCTTCGGTAGAAGTACTATACGAACACTGTTTCGTACAGTTACGACCAGAAATAAGAAGCCAATTAGTACCGGCCACGTCGCCGCTCATCGGCTTTAGTGGAGACACAATTTGGCCAATAGGACAGCTGCGTCTGCTCGTAACCATTGGGAATGAAGAGCATTCCACCACGGCTTGGATGAACTTTATGGTGATACACTCACACTCTCCATACAATAGGATCATAGGCAGACCGGGTATCCTGGCAATACGGGCAGTACCCTCCACAGCTCACGGAATGATTAAATTTTATGTGGAAGGAGGAATTGTCACCATCTATAACACAATCATACCAGCATCCGAATGTCATGCCGTGACAGCACCAGTTCCACTTGTTCCCATCAAGGATGGATCACCACCTCCAAACTGGAAGGTGGCAATCGATCCTGATTATCCGGAACAGGAGGTATCCATAGGAGGAACACTCACGGATAGAGGCAAGAGGGCCATGTGCTCTCTCCTAAAAGAAAATTTGGATGTATTCGCATGGGAGCCCAAGCATATGACGGGTGTGTCGCGTGCGATAGCAGAACATAAACTTCAAATTCGTCAAGGATACCCTCCAGTTAAGCAAAATAAGCATGGTCAAGCACCAGAACGCAACCAGGTTATACTGGATGAAGTACGGAAATTAGTGGACGCAGGAATTATGCGTGAGGTATACTACCATGAGTGGTTATCCAACCCAGTCATGGTCAAGAAGCATGATGGGAGCTGGCGCATGTGTGTGGACTTCAAGGACCTGAACAAAGCCTGTGCACAAGACTGCTATCCGTTACCAGAGATTGATTGGAAGGTGGAATCCTTATGTGGGTATCCCTTCAAGTGCTTCTTAGACGCATACAAAGGGTATCAACAGATCCAGATGGCGGAAGAAGATGAGGAGAAGACGACGTTTCATACCAGCCATGGCGTATACTGTTATACAAAAATGCCATTCGGGCTAAAGAACGTCGGGGCAACATATCAGCGACTCGTTGATAAAGCTTTCGACTCACAGATAGGCCGCAACCTTGAAGTCTACGTTGACGATCTGGTCATCAAAAGTCATATGGAGGAGGCACTTCTCCGCGATGTCCAAGAGACGTTTGACACATTGAGGAGGATTAATATGAAACTGAATCCAAAAAAATGCACGTTTTGGGCAACTGAAGGGATGTTCCTTGGATACATGATCGATCCAAATGGGATCAAACCTTGCCCGGAAAAGAGAGACGTGGTAATACAGTTACCATCACCTCAGACACGGAAAGAGGTGTAATCATTAAATGGAAAGCTGGCCGGGCTAAACAGGTTCTTGTCAAAGTCCGCGGAAAAGTCACTTCCCATATTCAAAACACTCAAGAAGTGCATCAAGAAGGGATATTTCCGTTGGACAAAGGAAGCTGAGGAAGCTTTTAGTCAGCTCAAGAAGCACCTCGCAGCTCTTCCCATGCTATTGGCCCCCCGACCCAAGGAAGAGCTCATCATGTATCTGTCGGCTACACACGGAGCAATAAGTGCAGTACTTATGACGGATAGGGACACAATCCAGACTCCGGTCTACTTCATAAGTAGAACACTACAAGGGCCGGAGTTGAATTATTCTTCTATGGAGAAACTGGTTTTAGCATTAGTATTCGCCACAAAGCGGCTACGCCGGTACTTTCAGGCGCACCCGATTGCAGTTATTACTGATCAACCAATAAAAAAAATCATCTCAAGACCAGACGTGGGCGGCGGACTATAGAAGTGGAGCATCCTGCTAGGAGAGCATAACATCTCTTATAGACCAAGGACAGCTGTTAAAGGCCAAATCTTGGCAGATTTCTTGATAGAGAAGCCAGACGAGGATGGACCGGTCGTACAACGAGAGGAAACTCTAGCAGAACCATGGGTATTATTTACGAACGGATCCTCATGCACGGATGGATCAGGAGCTGGTCTCATCCTTACGAATCCGGAAGGAATGGAGTTTACATACGCCCTGCTCTTTGAGTTCACAGCCACCAATAATGAGGCAGAGTATGAAGCGTTGATTGCGGGTTTAAAAATCACCACTGGAATGGGAGTCCGCAACCTTGAGGCCTACATGGACTCACGGCTTGTCGCGAACCAAATTCTAGGGGGTTACGTATCCAAGGAGGATAACATGGTTCGATACTCGGAGAAAGTCAAGTCACTCATCGCTGCTTTCAACAAGTTTTCTATCAAACAGGTATCAAGAGGTGAAAACAAGAAGACGGACGCTCTTAGCAAGATTGCGTCTACAAGTTTCGCCCACTTATCCAAGCAAGTCTTGGTAGAAATACTAAAGGAAAAGTCTATAACGGAAGGGGAAGTCGCAGCTATAGTTGAGGAAGATGGACCTACATAGATGACCCCGATCATCAGCTATTTAACCGATGAAACCCTTCCGGATGAGGAAAAGGCGGCACGGCGTATCAAAAGGAAGTCACAGCACTTTGAGCTTCGAGAAGGTATTATTTACAAGCGCTCTTTCTTACAGTCGTGGTTGCGGTATGTTGGGCCACGCCAGGCTACTTATGTGATCAGTGAGATACATGAAGGGTTATGCGACATGCACGCGGGTCCTCGATCTGTAGTAGCTCGAGCTCTACGCACAGGATATTATTGGCCTACTATGCATAGGGATGCATGCGACATGATTCGCAAATGCAGTGATTGCCAAGTGCATAGACCAGTACCACGACATCCGTAGCAAGAACTGACACCCATTACATCCCCATGGCCATTCTATAAGTGGGGGATTGACATTGCAAGACCTTTCCCCGTAGCTGCAGGGGGAGTTAAGTTCTTGATTGTCATAATGGACTACTTTACACGCTGGATAGAGGCTAAGGCAGTTAAATCCATCACAGGCAAACAAGTTAAAAAGTTTATTTGGGAGAACATCGTGTGCCGTTTTGGCTTACCAGGAGAAATCATCTCGGACAACGGGAAGCAGTTCGCGGATAATCCATTCAAGGACTGGTGCGAAACATTGAATATCACGCGGCGCTTCGCATCTGTTAAACATCCGCAGACAAATGGTCTTGTGGAATGAGCAAATAGAAGCTTGGGTGAAGGCATCAAGGCACGCTTGGATGAACGAAGTGCCAGATGGGTAGATGAACTGCCACATGTTCTATGGGCACATAGGACTATGATTAAAATAGCCAATAGGGACACTCCATTTGCACTGGCCTACGGCACTGAGGCTGTTATACCAGCAGAAATCGGAATGCCGACCGTCCGCACATCGGAGGTTAATGTCTTCACAAACGACGAGCAACTCCGGATTAATCTGGACTTGTTGGAGGAAAAAAGAAAAATAGCGGGTATCAATGAGGCCAAGTCCAAGGCACAGATGAAGGCTTATTATGACGCCAAGGTTAAAGGTGTTTCTCTTCGACCGAGAGATTTTGTTTATCGTGCCAACGAGGCAAGTCGAGCGGAGAATACAGGAAAGCTGGGCCCTAAGTGGGAAGGACCGTATGAGGTTACGGAAGACTTAGGATGGGGCGCGTACAAGTTGCGTGACATGGATGGCCGCGACCTGGAACGCACATGGAATATCTACAATCTTAAAAGGTGCTATCTTTGAAAAGCTACGGCTTCCGCATGGACACTTCGTTATATCTGGCTTTAATGAAGATTCATGTGTTCTCTTTGTTTTGTTTTTTATGCTTTCTAGGTTCCCTTTGTTTTTAGGATTTCCCATTCTTGTCAAAACAAAAAACGTAAACGTTCTAATAGAATGTCGTGGTGCCTAGCTAGCTCCACGGCTCGTTCTTGTGCAAATTATTGTCTTATTTTTTAGATTCTATGAACAAATTATTGTCGTATAGATTTAGTTGTTATTGCTACAATGTGCTATCTCTTATTCATATGCATTCATTCAATACCGTACATGTACTATGCGCCTCCAGGCGAGGTAAGAGGATTAAGTGAACCTAATAATTCAACTTGTCGCATAAGAGGGATGCAACCCCAGTGACGCGGATCATGTATCCTTACTAGACACCTTACTGACAAGACGTTGTGATAAGTTTCCATATGCTGCGCTCACGTAGTGCTTTGCATAGTAAAGAAGCACGCCGCACGTCTAGTAAAATATAGACTTGGTTTTATTCTGGGTAAGACGTGACACGTCATGCGACACAGATATATGATATCTAAAAAGAATATAAGCAAGTTTCAAACTATCAAAATTTTCGTGACCACCACGAACTTATAAATATTATTCTAAATGTTCACAATAATGTTACAAAAGGATAAAGTGTCGTGGACATCCACAGACGAATATTTAGGTTACAGACCAGATTATTCAGGAGTTATAACAAATTTTGGAGCACCCTACATGGGGGGAGAAACCTACCTATCTCCCATTGCTCTTCAGTTAGGCGGGGCAATACCTCACCGCGTTCCTTCCGTTCCAGAGCTTGAGCCGCATTCACCTCCAACACCTCACTTAATAGCTGTTCACCAACTACGATCCTGGTGACGTCTTCATAAATAGGAAGAGTGAGTTGGCTGGGGGAGGGCGTGAAGGAATTCCGGGAGTGTCCCTCGTCCTGAGAAAAGGCACCAAGACTTAGCTTATCCATAAACTCCTTTTTGGATGCATCTTTTTTGGCCTCCAGCTCAGCCAAGAAGGAGTAGTTGAGATCTCGCATAGCGACATAGAGCCAGTCATCTTCTCAGCGGCTCTAGTGTTGAAGAAGGCATGCTTTGTAAAGTTTTTTTATTTCTTATTAGCTCTGCGACCATGACCATCCCCTCATGACGGCCGTGATCGATGCCATCCGACACGAGGTCTGCGAACTGTTGTGCGAATTGTGGGGCCTCCAACACCTTCGTGACGGCTAGGCGCGTCCCATGACCCACCATCCACCTGCGGTCGGCAATGGCTGCTAGTAGTTGGGGATACAACACATCATCACGCTTGAAGGTAAGGGCATTCACCAGTGTCTCTTTTTGTGTGGACGCCTCCTTCAATTGTTCCGCCACGACCCTCTCATGGGCAAGCTCCTCTTTCAGTCTCTCCTCACCCTGGATCAATGCATGTGTGTCTTCAAGCTTTTTTGTAAGGATGAACACTTGGTCAGAGGAGGACTTGGCCAAGGCTTCGGCCGCGGTCACCTGTATGTGATACATCAAGTATTAAAATACAGGATAGTGTGGCGTAGGCATGATGCGGTACGGATACATATCTTAGTTGTTGCAGTCTCAAGTTCAGTCTCAAGCTCGGCTACGCGTTGATCATGGGCATTGGCGTACACTACTTGTTCTTTAATAGTAGCCTCGACCGTAGAAAGCTGGGACTGGAGGGCGGCAATCTGGGCCTCATTATCTTCACTCATTTTCTCTCTTCGGCCAACTTTTCTCTTCAAGGAATCAACATGCTCTAAGGAGGCCTCAAATCTTACCCGCATGGAAGTACCCATGGCCATCTGATGAACCAAGGCACCATTGTACTCATCCACTAGGTCCACATGATTCAGTGCATTCACATCCTTTACCAGACCGGGAGGGATGCAGTTATTCAGATAATCACGACATTCTTTGGCCTGTCTCATCCGTAAAGCAGTGGTGATCTTCCAGTCAGGGTTGAACTGTGTATGAGGGTTGGACGCCGGTACCTCTTGTGAAGCTATGGGGGTACCTTCCTCAAAGGCGGGGCCAGATCTGGTCGCGGCCGTGTGCGGGGCAGGTTTCTTCTCCTTCTCTTTCTCCTTCTTCTTCCGTACCTCCTGGGTAGGTGCGGCACCAGATTGTTCATCCCTACAACAAATGGAATAGATATTAAATATTGTTTGTGGAAATCCGTACCTTTTACTTGGATAATGGATATTTTGACCAAACGAGTGCGGCCGACTTACATGTTGGTTCTTCCTAGTTCTGATGTAGTGGGGGGGGACTTGAGTAACTGGCTCGGCATTGGTTAACGGCACATCCGGAACCACGGGCGCAGCCCGCACCGTCTCGGAGGCTTGGGTGGTGCTCTCAACAGACTGATAGCAGGGTGATCCTCGCGTAGCCTTTTCGCAGGGGCGTTGTGTTCCCTGACCTCAGCCTGAGCAACTCTTCTTACCCGCTTGTTCTTCCTGCGGTTACGCTTGTGGGTGGGCTGTACTTCTTCTTCCTCCTCCTCTACTTGTTGTACTTCCTCCTCGTCATCACCCAACATTTGGCGAAGGCTGGAGGTGGTCCTCTCAATGTTATCACCCTGCTCTTCCCCATGTGCGGGGGTAGTAGTCTTAGGCGGAGAGGAGGGCCCGGCTTCATCCTCCAGCATCAGGTTGTCCCCATCTTCATTGTCAAAATCCACGGGGGTCATCAAGAGCGTTGTATCTTCTTCGTCAGATTGGGGGTCAGGTACGGCTGCTGTAACAACCCCAAATTTATACAACTCAGTTCAGCGGAAGACTAGTTGGTGTTACGGGATAGCACATTACTCACATCATAGACAACGCTTAAAAATCGCGTCGTTTAATAATAAAGCATTTCCATTCATAAATATCAAAGTTACATAGGTCCCAAGTCATTGTATTTAATACATGTTTTACAAAGCATTTGAATGGAAATAAGTATTTAGGTGCGGGCCATGAATTCTTGTTGTCTTCCCGAGAATTACCTTCAAGTACCTGAGATAAAACATGTTAAAAGAAAAGGTCAGCGATAACGCCGAGTGAATTCATAGAGTTTAATAAATTCCATCAATATAACTTTGGTATAAAATTATTACCAAAAATCATTTCGTACAAATCATTGTAATAGGCCATAAAATAGCCAAAGTCATTTTTATACAAATCCTTATCGAAAATCACAATATAGGCATTTGCCTTAAAAATCGTTATACGAGCCAATGTCGTAAAAACATCATACAATATGTTTTATAACGTTGTATAGATTAAATAAAAACCGTTATATGAATATGGTTATATAAAACCAAAACACGAACATAAAATCAATAGTATGACCCGTATTGCTAGTCAGGCAATACATCGTAATTCGGTGCGTATAGTAGTATTTCGTTAACTGGATTATTATAAGC
Source organism: Glebionis coronaria (assembly GCA_025667525.1). NCBI lineage: Eukaryota > Viridiplantae > Streptophyta > Magnoliopsida > Asterales > Asteraceae > Glebionis > Glebionis coronaria. Next base: position 186,828,287 of record CM046879.1, on the reverse strand, counting down.
CGCATGACATTGTTACCTTACTAAACCAAACAACGGGTAGCTAGCCCGAAACTCAATTTGCCCATCTAAATTAGCGTGTCGTCACAAAGGTCACGCTATGGAAATCTTCTCATACATAAATTCGCTTACCAATCAATGTGGCACGACGGGGATCAACCGTCAAGGCGCGAACTGGGGTGATCGTCCCCAAATAGTACTATTATATGCATAAGCGTCTACCAAATCCCGGTAGTTCACAATTCATGCTAATGGGACTTTTAGTGACATAACCTAACTTTAATAATCCATTTAATTTCATCTATCAGGTCATTTAATCATTTGTCGGGTCATACAATCGGGTCATACAATCATTCGGGTCCAAATCAATAAACAAACAATCGGGTCAAATGGTGTCCTATTTTATAAAAACTAACATGTTATCTCCCTCGCGGGTTTATAAAACATTTCATAAAAACATTTAAAAGAGTGTGAGGCTATGAACTCACGTTGATGTGGGAAGGCGGTTATCGACGATTCGGATGTACGGTACGTGCTTCAATCACGGAAACCTAGACAAATAATACTCGTCTTAGACTCATGTTCAATGACTTTATAAAAATAACAATTATGTATACATATGATGATTTTATATATATGATGATCAAGTGGGTTTACATATTCTCTTTTACTCATTTTAGTGTTTATGTATTGGTAACTTCTTACTAGTTTACTAGTTTTATCTATTTACATGTTTAGGCCCAATAGGCCCATTACAATCCCAATATATTATATTAGCCCATTTATACTTTTATTATCAGTATCACACTTTACATGTTGGGCCCAAATGGGTTAAGCCCAATAAATAAGTTTATAAGTGTTTTAGCCCATTTTGTTGTATTATTAGTCCAATAACGTTAACTTAGCCCGTTAATGTCCGTATGTTATATAATTCGGGTTTTATCGGTTTTTAATTGTTATATATGTTTATATATCAGTATATGAGTTTATAAAAGTTTATATTAGACGGGTCCAACCGTCTAAGTTTTATTTAACAAAAACGTTAATTTTACGGTAATAGCCGAAAAGGTCGTAAAAATCATGTTTATAGTTTTATAACTTATAAAACTTATCAAATTACCATTTTTATAAAATGTATCATTTATTTATCCTTATACATATTTATATAAATATATAAGTTAGTGGGTTTTAATTCACATTTTATACTATTTTTAGTTGAGTGCTTATATAATACTATTATATTTTAATTTCTCAAAATCTGATTTTTATTTTCATGTTCACCAAAACAGCCATATCTATAGTTCTATATGGAGATAGAAGCTCAAATTTTTATGAAATAAACTACATGATATGTGCTCCATTTAACTCTTCTATAGCTACTGTTGAATCAGCTTCTAAGTATTTTCTAAAAATCGTCCAAAACAGTGATCTCAGATTTGTACTCTAAACTTGTTTTGATCATATCTCACTCATTTTGATGATTCCATTGCATGGCCAACTCTCACATGTGTATGACATCTAATACTTACTGTAAATTGATTCCACCATGCCATTTTATCAGTTTAACATTTGGTTACTTACTGTTTTTATACAACCATCATATTTAGCAAGATTTTAACCTTGTTACCTATGGTTTTTCATCTCTTTAATCATATTTATCAACACTTGATCCCCACACAACATTTTTATCATCATATATTCATCATATACATATACAATAAGAAATAAAATACATGATTACATAATCAAAATAACAAGAGGATGGGGAGAACAATCTTTATACCACCAAAGTGATGAAATGATGAGCTTTTGGATGAACAAGACATGGTTTTGGGTAACCAATCTTATGAGATATCAACACCACTTCTAGGATCACCAAGTATTTGTAGATTCCTTCAAAAATCAGTCCTTGTTCTTCATGAAAACTCCTTGAGAAATCAGCCCCAAACTCCCTTGAAAACTCCTTTTTACATGTTAAGATCACCTCCAATCTTCATAACTTCAATGGGTTTTCATCATATGTAAATTATACATATGATTTATGGTTGAATCAAGATCAAATGGGGGTTGTTTTGGATGAGTTTGGGACGAATTTTAGAGAGAGGGAGAGTGTTTAGTGGTTTGCATGTGTTGAAATGAATGAAAATGGTTTGAGGTGGTGGTTTTGATGTTGGTTGCTAGTTTACAAGTAAACTAAGACATGTGTCTTAGCTTATCTTGTAAGCTTGACACCACATGGTGTTGTTAGATTTGTTTAGCCATGTGTGGGGGTGGGACAAGTATGTACTTGTTCCATCCCCATTAATTTACGGGTATTCCTCGATTCTAGTTTTCTTGATTTGCGTGCCCTCGGGTCGTTTTACGAAAAACGTTTTTATAAATTATGAAGCAACGGCACAAAACGAATCTAATAAAAATTGTCTCGTCAAAAACAGAGTTCAAAAATGTAAATACGTAAACCTAGGGTTTCCGGTTTAGTCGTAAAGGACGTTAAATTATGAAAGTAAGTCCTAATCTCTTCTCGTAAATTTGTGAGTTTATGAACCAACACAAATTTAAAACTCCAAAATAATATTCACGGATAAATTTATTTCCTGAAATGTCGGACTGTCACCAAAGACGGTGTATGTAAACGTAAGCACGTAACGTAGAATCCTCCGGTTTAGACGTAGTCGATGCTACTTCAAGACGTAAACCCAAATTTCTTCACAAAAATAAGTGAGTTCATAATATAACATTAAAATAATGTTTTTAAATAATATTTGAGAATAAAATATAAACCATAAATTGACGGATTGTCACAGCATTTACCCCTAAACAGGATCTTTGTCCTCAAAGATCATCTTATCTTACTACTCGCTTCTTATAGAGTTAGAGCCATGTGGGTATTTCCTCCACATTCGATCTTTTCTCACAAGTGAAATTCATTACAATACGCGAGTTTCATCAAACATGACTACGGGAATAAGATCAGGCTTAATGTTGACTTACTTTCTCTATCCATGATGTTCACGGGTTTCTGATGAATGCAACTTTTCGCCGATCTAAACTTCATTAAGGAATAGTCAGATTTTCACTTGATAGACATTTTATCAAGTTCGATATACGAAACACAATTCACGCAGCTCTTGAAGTCCTAGGGTAGATCCAGCTTATATGCCTTTCAAACCAATCTTTCATCTCAATGGTCCCATACAACGGGGACTTATATCCCATGCTCTTTTAGATCATCAATTCATTTTTCCATGGTTAAAATTTTTGGCATAACTTCGCTACCCATCTGGCACTTCAAGAAATACATTTCATATTCACATAACCTCCTGCCTACTACCGGCAGTCAATAATCAGATCCTAATTTCAACAATCATTTAAGGTCTCGAGGGTCGAGTATTTTGTAAGATTAGGTTCACCATCATAGGAAACCTTAAACCTAAAAGACATGTCCAACTCACAATGGGTGTATGTCGGGTGTCTTCATCTCAACTCCTGCTTACAGATGCTCTAATTTCTAAATCTTAACAAGATTCTATCTCGATCATAATACGATAATTATCAATGACAATCTCTACAAAGGAAAGCGATCATACGGTTTATTACCAAAGGTCAATCATTCAATCATAAAACAGCGCTTCTAGTATTTTGTATCGCTACTTTACCTCGTCCCTTCGATTGGGGTGGTACACAGTACTCTCATCAAGATTCGTTCCCAATGATTTCTGAGCAAATCTCTAGAAATTCGATGCGAAGCGAGGATCTTGATAGAGATGATTGATACGGCACACTATGTTTTCACAACTCCTTTAAATACAAAAGAGTCAATTTCTTTATTAAGAATTTATCATTAACGAGAATGATATTAGCAGATTTGGTCAGTCTATCGACGATGACCCAAATCGAATCAAATTCAGATGATGACCTTTGCGATAGCTAGACGTTTACTAATGTATGAGGCGATCTCTGCCTTCATAATTTGCCATTAGTTCAACTTCTTCTGGTAATGATACATTTAATCAGAAATGATAGGAATAGAATACTTATACTTACGAGATTCCCATATAACTATATCTCACAATCCTCCATATTTAGACAATCACAAGTGGCCTTTTATACATCTAACGCCATCGGCTTCTCAATTCTAAGGGTTCATATTAGCCGTGAAACCTTTCACTATTTATATTATCCTTCTTGCAAACATCAGCTATTTTTAAATTGTTCGGCAATTTATTTTGTACTACCATTACTAAGGAACACATCCTAATTGGTTCTTTATATTTTCTCCATAATGTGTCAGTATCTATATTCACTTTTCCTGATGAAATAAATATCATGTTCGTATTTATTCAGTAATTATTCCTTCATATTTCTATGTTTTAGTTTCGTCTCAACTTTCATTTTTATCAGTTTTGCTCAGTCCGGCGTCTAAAGCGTCAATAATTACTATAAGTAATTAAATAATAAGTATTTAATTTTTATGAAACGTAAACGTAAAAATTTTAAATTTCTTAGTTCGACCAAATGTTCAAAATAATTTGAATTTAATTAACAAGATTTTTGTTGATTTATCGAAAGTAATTAAAATAATTAATAAGATCCATAAATGTTCGAAAAATCTTTGTTTATACTTTAGTCAAAATTTCCTTAGTTGAAAGCAAAAATTGTCGTTTAAATTTTTAAGTCATGGTATAAATGGTTTTCCCTCAATCCTTCTTATGTTGTCTTAAGGTGTGCAAAAACATTTACCCCTAAACAGGAGTTTAGTTAAATGTTTTGTGTATAAGGGAATAATCCCTTTAAAATTCTTTGTTAAAACATTTGTCAAAACACATTTGCACTTTCTTTTTGGTAAAACCCAAAGTCTTAAAAGGGCTCTTAATTTTTAAAGAGTCAATATATTCCATTATCTATTACTCACACGGTCAATTAATATAAAGGATTTAGTTTTTAATCACATGTTAAATATTTAAGGTACAGATTTTTATCGCTCTGCCAATTCAGGGCAATCTATAAATAATTATTAACTCATTCTTATTCTTATAAACAAACAAATAGTCCTTAATGATCACAAGCATGAATTTATCAAACTAAAGCCTACACATGTGATTCACCAAATTTATGAATGCTACGTGTGTATTAGTCAATCCAAACGACATCACGTGAAACTCATAATGTTCATTATAAGTACCGGATGTAGTGATTGGAATAGATAATCTTCTTCGCGGAAGCGAAGTTGATAATAACCATGCCGCGGATCAAATCTTTAAAACATACGCTAGAACCTTGTAAATGATCGAACAAATCTTCCATTTCAAGTTATGGATATCGTTTTCGATTGTCAATTTACTCAGTTCACAGTAATCTATAAATATAAGAAATAATAACATCATAGCTCTTCATGATGACGAGCTTGGTAGAATAAAAGCCTTTTTCTCACAACTCTCTCAGTTGTACGGTAATTCTTTTAATTCAGATGGTGCTGACGTACAGTGCACAAGCCACAGGTGCATCATCGGAAATATAATCAATACCAATTTTGACTTTCCTTAATGGCAAAAGTCTAGGTAATTTACCAACAAATACCTACTAAAGTTTCAGATAACATAAATATCTTTTAATATATTTATTTTAAGTTCTTTCTAGATTATAATATCTATGACTAATTCACAACCATTCACGGTATAATTTCAAGTCTAAATGCAGGATATGGACATCCATCAAGAATTATTTAGATCACTTTTGATAATCAACATCTTATCATTTAGGGGAATTCTATTCGAGTTCCCATCAATTAAGACAATGTCGTCATGTCATAATCAATCAATTCATTCTACTGGCACTATCAACTTTCCAGTTTCATTGTCGTCGATAAGATGTGAATTTCTCAAAAGACTAATAATAACTCATAATCCTTCACAATTTCATGGATATATGGAGACACAACTACTATTAAAAGAGTAAGGTTAACGCATAATCTATGCGAGAGAATTTCAAATTAGATACAGACGAAAACATTTAACAAATATGAATATATCCCATGTTTTCATGATTTGAGTACGCATTCCAAAGCTCCTCGGATCGTTACCCAGGTCATTCAAATGAATCTAATCAAAAGAAATGATCGGAACGTCGATACATCCAGTCGGGTATCAACACTCGGTAATCAGATACTTTTCCTAAGATTTTCACTACGGGAGAATTGGACAAGAAAGAATTGTTTGTCAAATAAGACAATTTCCACAGATGAGTAAATTCGACTCAGAAGAATAGATGCTACAAGCACATATGTAGGTGTCCCTAACACTATGTCCCTGTTTTTCACTTCTTGCAGATCTCATAAATTTTAATCTTCCACAATCTTCAAAGAAAATTTAGTGTTTATTAATCAGTTTTATGGTGACTACTAATCAGCCTTGCATGGTCCATTCCAAATTGTATGTAGGCGCGCAACTATATACAATTTCAAGATTAACGATGCAATACTCAGTTCATCAAAATTTTATCATCATGTTTATAATAAAAACATTTTCATGCTTAATTCTTAAATAAGAATCAAAATAAATTTACAAAGATTTTCCTTGTTATGAAAACAATTAAGTTTTCCAAGGTACTTTATAAACAATCTCATTTCGATAACAATCACTTATAAATCTTACTTTAAATAATCCATATGGTGATGAAAATTCAATTTTTCTCAAGGAATACTGTTTTATCTTATCAAAACAATGAGTGATCTGCAAAAGAGTGATGAAGAGTTGTTCACCAAGAACTAACTACAATATGCTAGGAAATCAGCTTTAGCCAAATAATCATGAGGTTCATGACCTCGATGGCGCTCAAAAAGGATAATTCACAACGTAACCCAATTCGAGATGAGTACTTGTTCAATGGTTGCATCACTAATGCGAACATTAGGATGAAGCAAGAAAAGATAGATAACATCGATACATGTAGAATTTAGCAATCAAAGGTAGTCTTTTCATTAATCAGAAACAAGTCAAATTGTACCATAACACATTATGTGTCACTATGTCATACAATTCAAAGATCTCATCCTACCAACTGATGTCTCAGTTAAGTTAGGGATTATTTCTAAAAGATACCACAATGAATACTAATCTACAAGAGTCATTAGGTGTTCCACTTGTCCTAGAAGATCCATCGGTCTCAATTCAGAAGAAAATTTCTTCTATTTATTTCTTGGACACTGGGCATCCTCATCATTGGACAATGGCCTAGGAACAACTCTTAACACGAACTAACAATCAATTAAAACCTTATAATTCAATCACAGGACTTAACAACTTCCTTTTAATAATCTCATATTCCATACGGGTTAGATTTTACTTTATTCAAGTTTCAATCAATCTTATACCCAATGCAATATCCTACCTCATTTCCCAATACTTCAACTTTATTCATAAACCTTAATAGGGCAATAAAAGCTCAATATGAACAATGCCTAATTTCCAATCCTATAACTCTTTCATCAATAATTCTCAAATGAGTCATTAGTATGAAATGACTCGATCATTCAATTAGATTTCTCGGAAAGGTACTAGTGGCATGAGGCTTTTGGGTAATGGTTCCAATGACAGCCTCAAGTGCAACATTTACCCCTTTCGATTTCAATTTAAGAATTTGATAACAACGAATCAGATGACACCTTTCCGGGTGGTAACGTTTTGTCAAAGTCCACTCTATAAGGAAAGATCGTCATAACATCGGTATCAGTTAAATCTTGCCAATTCTTTTTCAGTATCACAATCAACTAATAACAACATTCCTACAAATATCGACCATTTTTTTGGGATCATAAATATCCACAACTTGGTTTAGATCTAGGATAGCTAGAATTCCTACGAGAATAGCTTCGATTAATTTACTAGGGGAGTTAGGGTTTCTTGTGACAATCTACGTCGTATAAATACCTCGTATAAATATCAAAATAATCATCAAACAATCATGTAATCAAATTACATCATATATATAATCCAAGTTATAGATATATTAAAATAACACTTCTCAGTCTGGCCTTGTCGGTAACTCGGGAATTCTTCGGCACCGTTATAGTCAAAATATTTTTAGACATTTTTAGAAAAATGTTTATAGTTAAAAGATTTTGAAATGTGTTATTCAAAACCTTGGTTTTAAAAATCTTTCGTTCTCTATAACGAGAGCTCTGGTACCAAACTGTAACAACCCCAAATTTATACAACTCAGTTCAGCGGAAGACTAGTTGGTGTTACCGGATAGCACATTACTCACATCATAGACAACGCTTAAAAATCGCGTCGTTTAATAATAAAGAATTTCCATTCATAAATATCAAAGTTACATAGGTCCCAAGTCATTGTATTTAATACATGTTTTACAAAGCATTTGAATGGAAATAAGTATTTAGGTGCGGGCCATGAATTCTTGTTGTCTTCCCGAGAATTACCTTCAAGTACCTGAGATAAAACATGTTAAAAGAAAAGGTCAGCGATAACGCCGAGTGAATTCATAGAGTTTAATAAATTCCATCAATATAACTTTGGTATAAAATTATTACCAAAAATCATTTCGTACAAATCATTGTAATAGGCCATAAAATAGCCAAAGTCATTTTTATACAAATCCTTATCGAAAATCACAATATAGGCATTTGCCCTAAAAATCGTTATACGAGCCAATGTCGTAAAAACATCATACAATATGTTTTATAACGTTGTATAGATTAAATAAAAACCGTTATATTAATATGGTTATATAAAACCAAAACACGAACATAAAATCAATAGTATGACCCGTATTGCTAGTCAGGCAATACATCGTAATTCGGTGCGTATAGTAGTATTTCGTTAACTGGATTATTATAAGTCGCATGACATTGTTACCTTACTAAACCAAACAACGGGTAGCTAGCCCGAAACTCAATTTGCCCATCTAAATTAGCGTGTCGTCACAAAGGTCACGCTATGGAAATATTCTCATACATAAATTCGCTTACCAATCAATGTGGCACGACGGGGATCAACCGTCAAGACGCGAACTGGGGTGATCGTCCCCAAATAGTACTATTATATGCATAAGCGTCTACCAAATCCCGGTAGTTCACAATTCATGCTAATGGGACTTTTAGTGACATAACCTAACTTTAATAATCCATTTAATTTCATCTATCGGGTCATTTAATCATTTGTCGGGTCATACAATCGGGTCATACAATCATTCGGGTCCAAATCAATAAACAAACAACCGGGTCAAATGGTGTCCTATTTTATAAAAACTAACATGTTATCTCCCTTGCGGGTTTATAAAACATTTCATAAAAACATTTAAAAGAGTGCGAGGCTATGAACTCACGTTGATGTGGGAAGGCGGTTATCGGCGATTCGGATGTACGGTACGTGCTTCAATCACGGAAACCTAGACAAATAATACTTGTCTTAGACTCATGTTCAATGACTTTATAAAAATAACAATTATGTATACATATGATGATTTTATATATATGATGATCAAGTGGGTTTACATATTCTCTTTTACTCATTTTAGCGTTTATGTATTGGTAACTTCTTACCAGTTTACTAGTTTTATCTATTTACATGATTAGGCCCAATAGGCCCATTACAATCCCAATATATTATATTAGCCCAATTATACTTTTATTATCAGTATCACACTTTACATGTTGGGCCCAAATGGGTTAAGCCCAATAAATAAGTTTATAAGTGTTTTAGCCAATTTTGTTGTATTATTAGTCCAATAACGTTAACTTAGCCCGTTAATGTCCGTATGTTATATAATTCGGGTTTTATCGGTTTTTAATTGTTATATATGTTTATATATCAGTATATGAGTTTATAAAAGTTTATATTAGACGGGTCCAACCGTCTAAGTTTTATTTAACAAAAACGTTAATTTTACGGTAATAGCCGAAAAGGTCGTAAAAGTTATGTTTATAGTTTTATAACTTATAAAACTTATCAAATTACCATTTCTATAAAATGTATCATTTATTTATCCTTATTCATATTTATATAAATATATAAGTTAGTGGATTTTAATTCACATTTTATACTATTTTTAGTTGAGTGCTTATATAATACTATTATATTTTAATTTCTCAAAATCTGATTTTTATTTTCATGTTCACCAAAACAGCCATATCTATAGTTCTATATGGAGATAGAAGCTCAAATTTTTATGACATAAACTACATGATATGTGCTCCATTTAACTCTCCTATAGCTACTGTTGAATCAGCTTCTAAGTATTTTCTAAAAATCGTCCAAAACAGTGATCTCAGATTTGTACTCTAAACTTGTTTTGATCATATCTCACTCATTTTGATGATTCCATTGCATGGCCAACTCTCACATGTGTATGACATCTAATACTTACTGTAAATTGATTCCACCATGCCATTTTATCAGTTTAACATTTAGTTACTTACTAGTTTTATACAACCATCATATTTAGCAAGATTTTAACCTTGTTACCTATGGTTTTTCATCTCTTTAATCATATTTATCAACACTTGATCTCCACACAACATTTTTATCATCATATATTCATCATATACATATACAATAAGAAAGAAAATACATGATTACATAATCAAAATAACAAGAGGATGGTGAGAACAATCTTTATACCACCAAAGTGATGAAATGATGAGCTTTTGGATGAACAAGACATGGTTTTGGGTAACCAATCTTATGAGATATCAACACCACTTCTAGGATCACCAAGTATTTGTAGATTCCTTCAAAAATCAGTCCTTGTTCTTCATGAAAACTCCTTGAGAAATCAGCCCCAAACTCCCTTGAAAACTCCTTTTTACATGTTAAGATCACCTCCAATCTTCATAACTTCAATGGGTTTTCATCATATGTAAATTATACATATGATTTATGGTTGAATCAAGATCAAATGGGGGTTGTTTTGGATGAGTTTGGGACGAATTTTAGAGAGAGGGAGAGTGTTTAGTGGTTTGCATGTGTTGAAATGAATGAAAATGGTTTGAGGTAGTGGTTTTGATGTTGGTTGCTAGTTTACAAGTAAACTAAGACATGTGTCTTAGCTTATCTTGTAAGCTTGACACCACATGGTGTTATTAGATTTGTTTAGCCATGTGTGGGGGTGGGACAAGTATGTACTTGTTCCATCCTCATTAATTTACGGGTATTCCTCGATTCTAGTTTTCTTGATTTGCGTGCCCTCGGGTCGTTTTACGAAAAACGTTTTTATAAATTATGAAGCAACGGCACAAAAAGAATCTAATAAAAATTGTCTCGTCAAAAACAGAGTTCAAAAATGTAAATACGTAAACCTAGGGTTTCCGGTTTAGTCGTAAAGGACGTTAAATTATGAAAGTAAGTCCTAATCTCTTCTCGTAAATTTGTGAGTTTATGAACCAACACAAATTTAAAACTCCAAAATAATATTCACGGATAAATTTATTTCCTGAAATATCGGACTGTCACCAAAGACGGTGTATGTAAACGTAAGCACGTAACGTAGAATCCTCCGGTTTAGACGTAGTCGATGCTACTTCAAGACGTAAACCCAAATTTCTTCACAAAAATAAGTGAGTTCATAATATAACATTAAAATAATGTTTTTAAATAATATTTGAGAATAAAATATAAACCATAAATTGACGGATTTTCACAGCTGCTAAGGCGATTGTCACGCTTCGGGTGTGATCAAGGAGGGTAGCTCATTCTCACGTCTAGGACGGCCTCCCTCTGGTATAAGTTTTGGATCACCCTGACGAAGGATCCCAAAGAAGTTCATTTCTGTCAAAACAAACAAAGTATGTTAGTTATAGCCAATAGGTGTATGTACGTCTTTGATGTGCGGATGCTATGCCTACCTTCACCACGCCTCCTCCAAAACACAGGATATCTGTTGGACGGGCCGAAGTAGTTGCGGCTAATCCCTAGCAAACAAAGGAATGATTCGGGAAGATTCCTATGGAACCCTGTCCTATTCCTATCTATTTCTTGGGAATGTTGGGGATTATATGTACCAGCGCGCGGAGGAGGGTCAGGAGATAATCTATGTTTATAAACAAAATCGGTCGGCCACACTATTGAGTCAATGAAAAAGTAATGGTCGTACCAATTTTTCAGCGAATCCATGGCCTTGTTATGGGCTGTGGGGCTATTTGGGACTCGTTTCTTAAAGGAAAGCCATCCATTTACTAAATTGGGGGTGTAAAATAACCTAAATAATTCTACGGTAGGAGGGATTCTTCTTGCGCGACAAAGGATTTCAAACTGGCTAATCTTACATGCGCCTATACAGTGTAGTTTGGTGATATGTACGTCATAATAACCTAAGAGATCTAAATGGAAACAAGTGAAAGGAATGTGGTAGTTGGCCGAACCGAATAGACGGGTGTATAGACCAATCTTTCCCTGGGGTGCCTCAGTTATGAGGTCCCCTGCACCAGGGAGAGAAGGGTGTAGGTTGCTAGGAATGAAGAAATTAGTGCAGAAGTGCTCTAATTTCTCCCGAGTCATTACGTTGAGCACGGATCCAATGAAAGGATTGTTTCTTTGAGCCATTACTAAATAAAAAAGATAAGGGCGTGGTATTCTAACCTGCGTAGGAAGGGATCCGTGCGTAAGAGGGTGGTGATAAGAAGGAAAGCTTTAATGGCAGAAATGAAGGAAAAGAATGTGTGTCACACACAGACGTGGGGGCGACTTATTTATAGGGTTGCCTTGGAAGTCATGGTTCGTTGGATAGATGACACGTGTTTGCCACTATCCTAAATCGTATGGTTGGGATCAAGTGGCAAGTAAAAAGTCAGGTGGGACCCACGGGTCACTTCTGACTCAGGAGTTTACGCCACTCGAGGTTCTGACTGTTTTTACTTTGTCAGTCAAGTGGCAGGTGAACAGTCAGTTATGTCGGAATATGCGGTCATACGTAAGACCATATTCAATGCTGCATTTAATTTGTCTCGGTCGTCACGTGCGGCCAAGGTATCATTGGAATAAAATCCTAATTAGGTTGTCACGTGCGGCCGAAACAAAATTTTGAAAATTTATCATTCCCTGAAGATCTTTCTTGGTACGTCCGGGGAGCATCTTGATAGTCTAGAGGTTACGCCTACGGCTGTAACAACTAGACTGGGGGGACATGATGACGTATAGTCCCCAACCGTTTCATGATCCCGGCCCACGGGTACTACCCGCATCCGGCCCATTACTGATGGGTGGGGTTAATGTCATTTAAGCTTATGGGCTTAGATGAACAGTAAGCGCACACATGTGTGCGGCCCACGACCCGGCATGGCCTGTAACACCCCACTTGGATAAATGGACCGTTACGTGTATTTATGGCGTGTCATCAAAGCATAAGGTAAATGTCCTAGAACATTAACTGACCACAAAGGAAATACCGGAATCAAACTTCGGCAATCCAAACATAAGCCCAAAACATGAAATATAAAATACTGAATGGAAGGACTAAACAATGTCCAAATAAGCAGAATAATATAAGAAATGCATAATGTAAGAAGTCTGGATAGCTTCCCTCCAAATGCACATGCTCTTAGAATCCTAAAAGCGTCCTGATGTACCTGCCGTTAGAACATGAAAGGAACTACGGCTGAGCATAACGCTCAGTGGACGGATATAGCATGGAAATGAATTACTGAAATGAAGTAGATTATAAATACTGAAGCAGTAAGACTGATAAGTAAGTTGCAGCAGAAATCTGTAATTAATCTGTAAGGTCTGATTTATAAATAATCAAGTTGAACTGATATCTGTTAAAACTGAAAACACGCATTTACTGTATTTTAATTGCCAAGAGCTTATATAGGTCATGTGCTGTAACCACGTTGCATGAATAACTGGAGGGGTGACCTCGTCATGCTGTAGAGGGGTGACCTCTAAATAACTGTGCTGGGTGGAGGGATCAGCTCCAATGTGAAGGATGTAGAGCACACACCACATTCACCTGCTAAACTGTAAACTGTAGCCTAGGATGCATCCATACGCCCCACTAATAATAATACTGATAAAATGGCCAAGCTGAGCTGAGTGGGACGATGCAGGATATCACTCTCCTGCATGTGAGTCACGACACCGGTGCCTCTAGTGTCGTGGTTACGGTACCTCCGTAACTAGTACATACTAATCATGCTTGTATATAATGCTCAGGCAATTTATTCTATTATTAATATGATTACTGACAAGTTTAAACGTATACTGGGGAAAACATTTGGCTGCAGACGGGGAATCCTAAACATGCATAGAAAGGAAATCCTTACTGAAAGGACGGAAAATCCGTACCTCGTGTCCAGTACTGAAATAAGACTGAAAGCTGACGGATCGAATCTGACTTCACGGATACTACATAAATAATAGACGCGAATAAGTGATCTGATTTTTATTTAATTTACTGTTCTTGTTGGCTATCTCATTTATTTATTTTATTCTGGAAATCTGTATTTATATTAACTGATGATTCTGAGCCTATAATAGTCATTTATAAAATATTAACGATTTACCAACGATTATAATATAAACGTGTTATGACATTATTTCATACTATCAAAATTTACTCGTTAAAACATAAGGTTACTGACTAAAAGTTTCTAACCAATAAAAATTAAAACCTTTTAAAATAATAATAATACTATTTAATTTAGTTTATTTTAAAATACAACTTAAAACCTTTAAAAACAACAATAAAAGGTATAATATAACGTCTTCGTTTTATACGTGTTAAGCTATATCCCGGCCTACCGAGATATCCCATCTCGGTTGCACTAAACAATTGTACAAACTATATTAAATATGTCAAATAAATTTTACGATGGAAAACTGTCGCTAAAACTGTCGCTATTTTATTCCCGCTGTTTTCTATTTATTTTTCCCACTGCCTGCTTTAATTTTTCCCACTGCTTGTTATAATTTCCCCCTGCTGTACAGTGGTTCCCACTGCTAGTGCAGTGGTTCCCACTGCTAGAGCAGTGGTTCCCACTGCTTGCTATAGGGTTCCCCCTGTTAGCTATAATTCTCACAGTTTGTAATCCCAAACACACCCTTATGGCAGATTAGTCCCAAACGCTCCCTTATTTTCAGAAAACACTAAACGCACCCTGTTTTGATTTCTTTTGCTGCGGCTGTATAAACAAAACCACCGAGCCGCCCCTGTCTTGGGGTCACGGCTGGACAGCAACTACCACACCGACCCCCCCTGCTGCGGTTTTATTCGGGGCTGACCAAACAGAAACACCACCGAGAGCCTTGGGCTCTCGGTTTGTGCGCCCAGCCGAACCCAAAACAACATCACTCTCGTTTTTCTTTTTTTATTCGTATACTAATTCGTGATTCAAGATAAAAATAGGAAAGGGTGATTACCTTTGTGTTAGGACGAACTAATCAAGCACATACAATCTAATGATCACTCTCGAATCATTGCCCTAGCTTCTAGTCGGCACCCCTTCTCTTTTTTTTTAAAAAAATCGGCGGCTGCTCATAAACCCTAGATCTTCTCTTTTTTTTTTTTTTTGTACGTGTGTGTAAAGGGGAAAATAACCCCCGTCCTTTTACTTGTAACAAATGGGCTTAGCCCACTTTATTTTCCCTTTTTAAATTTTTTTACACCCGGCCTTTATTACTTTCCTATTATTTATATATTTTTTTTTTTTTTTTATAAATGTATATTTAATATTGCTTGCAATAAAATAATACTTGTAATAATTTCTCGCGTTCTTGTTTCTGAAGTCGCGATAATTATTTTTCGTGTAATCATACATAATTAATATATTCTGTAACTTAATAACTATTTTCTGAATAATTATACATTTGTAATCTTTAAATAAACAGAGACTACGCGTATTTTATTAACGTTTAATTATTTTCTAAATAATAATATTTCTGAATTCAATAATTATTTTCTAAATAATTATTTTACTGTCGTATTTAATTTCTGCGTTTTATCTCTGTCTACTAATTAATACTACCTAGTTTATTAAAATTAAACTGCGTAATTTAAATATTCTGATTTTTAAATACGGGTTTTACAATTCTTCCCCTCTAAAAACAATAATTCGTCCCCGAATTAAGGATACGACTATACTGGGTTCTACAATTCTTCCCCTCTAAAAAGGAGAAATTCGTCCTCGAATTACAGGTAATAAGCTGATGAAGTTATAAGAACTGAAGGAACACGTAGACTGAAAAAAAAAACAATTAAGCTGAAGGATAAATTGTCTTCAAATTAAGACATAATGCTGCTGATAGGTATAAACCTGACATGACTGAAATGATCATGAAATGTGACATAGCTGAAGAGAACATGAAACGTGACATGACTGAAAGAACATAACTGAATTTATTGAAGAAAAGGATGAGAGGTCCGGATGGACTCCTCTGTTTCGAGTGGCCTCCCGCTCGAAACGATTTCTTCAAGGGTCTAATATAATAAGTAAAATCTTGGTCCTGACAACCCTGTCCTGACAATGCTGAATAATTTCTGGTTCCATATTTAAGGTGGATTTACTAAATTTGATAGACTGAATAACTATGGCATGTACGACATATGAAACAGTACGTACAATTATCCTGAAAAGATAATATTTATATCTCTGAGCAAGCTGCTGAGAATATATATATAGGGACGAACTACGTGAACAATTGTGAACATGCTAAGTGAGCAATTGTGAACGTGGTTCATAATTATATGAGGAGCTTGGAATGAAATATATCATGAATGTAATACGTGAATCATACTGTAGAAGTGGTACTAAAACATATCATGAATGTAGGCTGACTGAGGAAGGAATGCCAAACGATACGGCCTGAGATGCAAAACGTCTGACTGGTTGTGGAATAGTTGTGCTAAACTTGAGTCTGGTCTCTCAAGCTTTCTGTAACCGTATTCGGTAATAAACTGAAAAACGAGTATCGTGAAATGGCACACGAACTTGATCGTGAACAATGTTATGAACACAAATGTGAGTTTAAATCAAAGGTAGCATAAAGATGAACTGAAACAGCATCATACTGTGAATGAGACGTAAACGTGAAAGTGGAACTAAACATGAACTTAAAGTGGACGTAAACATACACTTGATCGTGAACATGAATTCTGTTTGATATGATGGTCGATGGAATGCCTGAAATCGTACGATTTACTGCTAAATTTTAAAATTTCTGCAGATCTTCTACTACGTGATCCTTTCGGATGAAAGAAACGCGCAGGCTGATTACATGGTTGACGATAACTTAGATAGTATCACACTTTCTCTGAGTCTGTGGTAAACTGATAACAATCTCCATGGAGTCTTGTCTCTTTTCGGTCTAGAATTTCTACTTGTAGTAATAGCATGTCGGTGTTCTATCTTGAACCTGCAGTAGGTCAGGCATCTAGATATGAACATAGCTGCATTAATGTGTGATGCGGACTCTATCAGTGTTTTGTCTGGGATTATGGAACATTCTGGTGGAAATCTTGTTGAATAGTCATAAAGAATTTCTAGTGATGACTGCCGGCAATTTCTGCGGTAGCAGTCAATTGAGTTCTAGAAATTTTATACTACGTTCATAGTCGTCAGTCGGGACCATCAGGTGATGGCCTTCACCTGCGCAGGATTGTCTGAAATTTCTTTCTGTTGAGGCACAATGGCTCAGAACTGCCACTTTGTTCAATTGAAATTCATGTCGGAAAAGCTGTATACGAAATTTTCTCCTATCGAAGATTCTGTACAACTGTGAGGAGATGATTCCCGTGTTTTTCTCTAGAATTTAGCGGATCATAATGTGATCAATGAATACGCTGACGATTTCGTCTGAGAATCATAGAAAAATTTTATTCATAATTTCCACACTATTGCTGGAGCATTGGGGAGTTCAGAAGCATAGAAAAAAAAAAAAAAAAAAAAAAAAATCGAAATCTTTAGAGAGACTATAATATGTGCAACAGCGGTCTGAAAAGCATCATGTTCTTCTCTCACCACTTCTGGTGGCATGGTCGCAATTTGTTCTGGAAAATATTTAAGATATCGTAGCAGGTCAGATAAACCTGCTATTTATGGAATGAATATTGATTAAGGATGGTGATCTGGTAAAAAAAAATTTCGATGGTGCGCTAGGGCGAATAAAGCTTAGTTTTGGTAACTCTTGCAGCAATTGCTGCAACTCTTTTAACGTAGCTAAAGCCCTGTAAATAAGATTTTTGAAGACAGGTTCCATTCACGAGGCAAGCTCGATGTTAAATTATGTCTTGAAGTCAGGAATGAATTTATGAAAACTTTCTGAAATTATATCTGGGATTCTGGAATGATCTGCTGATCATGAATTTGAGGAATTCCCAAAGTGAATTTATAACTGGTAGCTGAAAGGTCTTCGTAGCTTCAGAATAATAATTCACTTGCTGTAAAGTATAACTTGTACTGATTTTCTGGCAGAACTGAAATGACAATATTTGGGATCTAGTAAGACGGATGTCGTCGTTAACTGAAAGGAAAACTTAATAAATCTGGGTGGTATGGTGGAGTCTTTCTGGCTGGGAGGTAGGTACTACATAATTTAAGTTAAAGCTGACATAGTGATACTTGAAGTAAACATGGCGCTTTTCACTGAATGTGTTCGTCTGTAACTTCACAGAATGGACTCTGCGTGTTTAATCTGAATAATAATCTGATGGTGGTGACTGAATTTTAATGATCTGATATATGCGTGGCATAATAGAATGAGTATACCCTTTTCTGAAAGATACCCTGAATTACTGAGGGTCTTGCTTGGAACATACTGGAACTAAGAGCTCTGACTCGTACTCTGAGAAGATATTCGTATGACGTGTATCCTGACTGGTGCCCTGATATGTGTCTTCCGAAATGATACCTGAGAACTATGTCTTGACTGTTGTCTGAGCATGTATTTTAATGGGCGAGTCTGAATAAGATTAAGAATTTATGGTAACTGCTAGGGTTGGCGGACCGTTTAGACTACTGACCTCTTGTATTGTTGGTCGCGTCCGTTCCGGAGTTCCGATGGTTACTGACTGATTAATTATAAGCACGGTGATTGTCACTACTGCTTTGTCTGTCAATTTATGACGGTCATTATCATGACCGTGATTCATGTGACTATTCTGCTGAGTGGCCGGCTGGGTTCCGGTTCCCACTCTTCTGAATGAAAGTTAGCTGGGTGAAGTGTGACATCTAACTGAGAAAGTAACAGCATAAAATCGAATGGTAGTGTCTGATGGTTGAATTTATTCTTGTCAGAAATTTCAAGTTTATAGTTTTCGTCCTCGTTCCGCGGCATCAGCATCTTGAGAAATCTCCAAGGTTCAGCAGCATCAGCATCGGTGTGGTCTTCAGAGTGTTAGCAGCATCAGCATCTGGTAAAATCTTCAACTCACGAGCAGCATCAGCACCTGGTAGAATATCGACAAGTGGAAACGCCTGAGATGATTGAGGATCGATTAGCAATATCCATAGAGTAGGGTACCTGGAGTACACCTGGACTACTGTACATGATGTACAAAATGAATACTGCACATGGAGCATATTTGGGACACTGTACGTGGGTACACATGAAATACTATACATGGAGTATAACTGAGACACTGTACATTGGGTATATATGGAATATTGTACATGGTGCTGGTGGGGATCTTATGGGATGATCGATACTGGTGTCGCTTGTCTGACATGATCAGGGAAATTAATTGATTTAAACTGTAGTAACTGATCTGAAATAAATAACATGATAGGCTGACAATTTCTGTGTAGACTTAATGCTGGTTGTATAGAGGCTAAAAGTATGATTAACCGGGGTTTCATCGATGTTCAGTATAAAGACATGATTGATGAAAACCAGAACATGATTTATTATGAAATAGGATGATACTGTAATCCTTCTATATTTTAGCCTGAAGGCATCATCACCTTGCCGAAAATATAATCCTCATAAGGAGACATGAACTGAATCATCATGTAGATGACATCAACGTGAGGGTTGAAATGTGACTGTTATAAGGAACACAAAAAGTTAAATCATCTGAGGTGTAATATTAACTGATGTGGACGACTATGGTTCAGTCCACGTACCTCAAAGAAGAAAACATGAGACTAAGGATGGGCTATTCTGGTTCGATCCATACTGGTCAAAATTTTCTGAGAACTGTCATGTATAGAAATTTATAATCTCGGATTAAATATGGATGGCTGTAGTTCAATCTATACTTGTCAAAATTTATGAAATGTCCTGATATGACAAAGGTGAACAACTGTGGATCGGTTCACAAAACATCATTTGGCTGAAAAGCATGAAATTCGACTTGCGAAATGGTGAACGTTTATGGTTGGTTCATCAAGTAATAATTGACTGAAAACATGAATCTGTCATGAGTAAGGGTAAACGCCTATGGTCAGTTTACCAATACAAAATCTGAACGGGCAAGGGTGAACGGCTATGGTCAGCTCACCAAAACGAAAATTCGCTAAAAAGCACACGCGACTAAATATGGCTAGTTATGTACCAACCTTTTACTTAGTCAAAACTTTAAGAAAATTGACTGATAAATGAAGAAAACTGGCTGAATAATCCATGAGAAACATGAAGGATAACAACGCCAAAATCTGGGAAGTTCCTGGTGACTACCCACTAGTCACAGGTCAAGTTTTAGAGCCTACAGGTCGAACCTTGCGCTCTGATACCATAATTGTAACACCCCACTTGGATAAATGGACCGTTACGTGTATTTATGGCGTGTCATCAAAGCATAAGGTAAATGTCCTAGAACATTAACTGACCACAAAGGAAATACCGGAATCAAACTTCGGCAATCCAAACATAAGCCCAAAACATGAAATATAAAATACTGAATGGAAGGACTAAACAATGTCCAAATAAGCAGAATAATATAAGAAATGCATAATGTAAGAAGTCTGGATAGCTTCCCTCCAAATGCACATGCTCTTAGAATCCTAAAAGCGTCCTGATGTACCTGCCGTTAGAACATGAAAGGAACTACGGCTGAGCATAACGCTCAGTGGACGGATATAGCATGGAAATGAATTACTGAAATGAAGTAGATTATAAATACTGAAGCAGTAAGACTGATAAGTAAGTTGCAGCGGAAATCTGTAATTAATCTGTAAGGTCTGATTTATAAATAATCAAGTTGAACTGATATCTGTTAAAACTGAAAACACGCATTTACTGTATTTTAATTGCCAAGAGCTTATATAGGTCATGTGCTATAACCACGTTGCATGAATAACTGGAGGGGTGACCTCGTCATGCTGTAGAGGGGTGACCTCTAAATAACTGTGCTGGGTGGAGGGATCAGCTCCAATGTGAAGGATGTAGAGCACACACCACATTCACCTGCTAAACTGTAAACTGTAGCCTAGGATGCATCCATACGCCCCACTAATAATAATACTGATAAAATGGCCAAGCTGAGCTGAGTGGGACGATGCAGGATATCACTCTCCTGCATGTGAGTTACGACACCGGTGCCTCTAGTGTCGTGGTTACGGTACCTCCGTAACTAGTACATACTAATCATGCTTGTATATAATGCTCAGGCAATTTATTCTATTATTAATATGATTACTGACAAGTTTAAACGTATACTGGGGAAAACATTTGGCTGCAGACGGGGAATCCTAAACATGCATAGAAAGGAAATCCTTACTGAAAGGACGGAAAATCCGTACCTCGTGTCCAGTACTGAAATAAGACTGAAAGCTGACGGATCGAATCTGACTTCACGGATACTACATAAATAATAGACGCGAATAAGTGATCTGATTTTTATTTAATTTACTGTTCTTGTTGGCTATCTCATTTATTTATTTTATTCTGGAAATCTGTATTTATATTAACTGATGATTCTGAGCCTATAATAGTCATTTATAAAATATTAACGATTTACCAACGATTATAATATAAACGTGTTATGACATTATTTCATACTATAAAAATTTACTCGTTAAAACATAAGGTTACTGACTAAAAGTTTCTAACCAATAAAAATTAAAACCTTTTAAAATAATAATAATACTATTTAATTTAGTTTATTTTAAAATACAACTTAAAACCTTTAAAAACAACAATAAAAGGTATAATATAACGTCTTCGTTTTATACGTGTTAAGCTATATCCCGGCCTACCGAGATATCCCATCTCGGTTGCACTAAACAATTGTACAAACTATATTAAATATGTCAAATAAATTTTACGATGGAAAACTGTCGCTAAAACTGTCGCTATTTTATTCCCGCTGTTTTCTATTTATTTTTCCCACTGCCTGCTTTAATTTTTCCCACTGCTTGTTATAATTTCCCCCTGCTGTGCAGTGGTTCCCACTGCTAGTGCAGTGGTTCCCACTGCTAGAGCAGTGGTTCCCACTGCTTGCTATAAGGTTCCCCCTGTTAGCTATAATTCTCACAGTTTGTAATCCCAAACACACCCTTATGACAGATTAGTCCCAAACGCTCCCTTATTTTCAGAAAACACTAAACGCACCCTGTTTTGATTTCTTTTGCTGCGGCTGTATAAACAAAACCACCGAACCGCCCCTGTCTTGGGGTCACGGCTGGACAGCAACTACCACACCGACCCCCCCTGCTGCGGTTTTGTTCGGGGCTGACCAAACAGAAACACCACCGAGAGCCTTGGGCTCTCGGTTTGTGCGCCCAGCCGAACCCAAAACAACATCACTCTCGTTTTTCTTTTTTTATTCGTATACTAATTCGTGATTCAAGATAAAAATAGGAAAGGGTGATTACCTTTGTGTTAGGACGAACTAATCAAGCACATACAATCTAATGATCACTCTCGAATCATTGCCCTAGCTTCTAGTCGGCACCCCTTCTCTTTTTTTTTTTTAAAAATCGGCGGCTGCTCATAAACCCTAGATCTTCTCTTTTTTTTTTGTACGTGTGTGTAAAGGGGAAAATAACCCCCGTCCTTTTACTTGTAACAAATGGGCTTAGCCCACTTTATTTTCCCTTTTTAAATTTTTTTACACCCGGCCTTTATTACTTTCCTATTATTTATATTTTTTTTTTTTATTTTATACATGTATATTTAATATTGCTTGCAATAAAATAATACTTGTAATAATTTCTCGCGTTCTTGTTTCTGAAGTCGCGATAATTATTTTTCGTGTAATCATACATAATTAATATATTCTGTAACTTAATAACTATTTTCTGAATAATTATACATTTGTAATCTTTAAATAAACAGAGACTACGCGTATTTTATTAACGTTTAATTATTTTCTAAATAATAATATTTCTGAATTCAATAATTATTTTCTAAATAATTATTTTACTGTCGTATTTAATTTCTGCGTTTTATCTCTGTCTACTAATTAATACTACCTAGTTTATTAAAATTAAACTGCGTAATTTAAATATTCTGATTTTTAAATACGGGTTTTACATGGCCGGTACAGGGTTAGACAGAATCATACTATTACTATGATTAGGATTTACCCCAAAGAATAGGACATTCACTCACCATAATTAGATGATAACAATCAATCTAATTCTGGTACTTATCCTTTCCTTGGGGCCGAAGCATCAGTGATAGCCCATTAGGGTTTCACTGCCTATATAAGGAACCCCCAAGGGTTCCACAAAGGTATTACATTCTACACACTCACAACTCATCCGATTCTTAAACCCTAACCGATTACTTACTCTCACGCTGGAGCTTAATCGTGGGATACATTCCCACGGTAAGTCTAACGCGTGCTGTTTTAGTGTGCAGGATCCCAACAAGATATTTCACTTGGTGCAGGATCCGGACCTCAGCCAACCCAAATTAAGCCTAATTCGGGTCCAACAAGGATCATCCAACTTTTGTATCAACAAAGCTACTTAAGAGGGAACCTTTTAATTACTTGTGACTAGGTCTAGGATTAATGGAACATATTCCTTAATTGCTTTCCTTTTATTGAGTCTCTTATTTTCTTTTGAGTCTTTTATCACTTTGAGTCATTGAGTCTCCTAAACTCTTCTTGAAAATATTCTCTTCTCCTTTTCAAAATTCTCAAAGTCTCTTTCAAAAATGGTCGAGAAATGCTTTGACATTGTTAATTCAATCTAAAAACGTTTTTCATAGATCCTTGCTATTAATCTTGAGCTTACATAATTCATATGTATGATTCTCTCAAACATAGCAAGAACAAGATAGAATCATGGAGGATCATTGTGTCGTGACTTAAGGTCTTGTCTTACACACCTCCTACATCGATTTTTATTTTAAAATCCATGTATTTTGGTCAAATCTCTATTTGGTGTGTTCGTATGTGTTTTCTTTGTCTATATTTGCTTTTAAGCATATCCCTATGATTAGTTAGACTAGAAAAAAATAAGATTTGCTGAATTGGAAAATCTTCTTTCACCACCAAAACACAGCCTCTGTAGGCGGTTCCATATAAGAACCGAGGTCCCTTAGCGATAAGGAACCGCCATAAGTGATAAGGAACCGCGTACAATGCTTCCTTTTTCGGGTATTTCTGAAACTCCAAATTTGTTCCAACACTTTTGGGAATATTTGTTTCAACCCTTTGACCACCCCAAAAATACCTTGAGCCTTCCCTATTTAACCATAAGCATTTTGCCATACTTCACATCTCAAAATGTCTTATTCTCTTAATGATAGCCTTGATTCTCCTCCATTTCCCCAATTGCTTTCAATCCCAACTCACCCAAGAACACTTTCAATCCAAATTCACCCAAGAACACTCTTAATCACATTTCTCCTACCAAGAATGTTGATTGTGGAACATCTTTTCTTCCATCACCACCCTTTAGTGTTCTTCCTCCTTCTCATGATAATGTCATGCACCATGGGACATATTGTCATTGTTGTCAATATTAACATCTTGCTATGGCACACATCAATGAGGAGTTGAGCTATATCAAGAGTCTCTAAATCAAGCATCCTCTTCACTTTGATTATGAGATCTCCACCAAGCCACCACCACCACCTTCCGCCACTACCTTGTCTTTCATATAAGCATTGGTTGCTTATCCACAAGACACCTAATTCAAGCAAATCTTAGAATTCTAGATTAACTAGGATTAGATTTATGCTTTTGGCATGTTTCCTTTTTCATACATCTTTGTATGATTTTTAATTTATATGAATTCACTTGTATCTTAGTCTTTGTGTTTTCTTCTCTTTTTTTGTGAACTATAGCTATCTATTGTTAGTTGTCTCTTTTGTTCAACTAACCCTTCTATGTAGCTTGTCACCATATCTCGATTCCTCGGTGCCCCAAGAAAGGGGGAGTAAGCACCAAGGGGGAGTCTTTGCAAAGTCCGTCTCTTCAACACCGACTTGTGCAACATTTTTGCTTCGACAAAGGGGAAGAAATGAATAAACTCGTCTTTGAAAATCTTGTTTTTGTGTGTTTGAGTTTATGTTTTGTCGGAATCAAAAAGGGGGAGATTGTTAATGCAATAATGCCTAAAAACGTTACTTGCATTTTTCGGTCTCGCTTAGTTTTGATTATGACAATATGTAAAAACAAGCATTTACGAAAACAATGAAAAACGAATTATTGAGTTCAAGTATTTTTCATTTTACCCATTTTCACTTAAGGTATGAATAAGCAAGTACTAACCTTAATCAAGTGATCAAGTGATTTAATCTTCTCTTAAAACTCACTTTTTATTAAGTGTGACAAGTTTTTTATTAAAATTTCTTTTTAAGAAAATGTTTTATTAGATTAAATATTTGAAAATTTGAAAATGGCATATTATTTTTTGATTTGGAATATTCTTTCAGGATATTTTATAATCAGATAAGACCTTCACCACTAAAGGACAAAAAGGGAGCGGAGTCTACTCCGGTGGTTCGCTAGTGCCTATGCGGTTCCTTATCGTTAAGGAACCGTCGGCTGAGATAAGGAACCGCGGGCAGATATAGCCGTTGGCCCTTTGTCCTATAAATAGTGGACCATTCTCAGATTTTCTTTTCACCTCTTTTGCACATAAATTTCTAGATTCAAACATACTTCATAAATCACTCAAATCCTTGATCATTTGATTGATTACTACTTGTTTAGAAGTGAATCTATTCTATCCATCCCTTCCTCTCCAAGTGAAAAGAGAAGAACACTATCCTTGTGAAGTGTTGAGTCCACCACCAAAGATTCTTTGAAGATAAAATCTTATACATTTGTTGTTGTGTTATAGTTGTGAAGATCCAAGTAGTTGTGTCTATTTGGAAGTTGTGTATGTACTAAGTATAGTTGTGTAGATTGGTCCTAGCTACGATTAGGGCTCGACTTTTAGCTTAGAGTCGGAAATTGGTTAAGCAACGTGTACGGTTTTCTCCACGATAAAGTGCTTGTTGTGTAGTGAACTCTCGAGTAAGGAGTACTCGAGGAGTGGAGTAAGAACGAGGAGTGAGCTTCGTTGCCGAACCACTATAAATCCTTGGTGTTTGGTTTGATCTTTCTTAACCCTCAACTCTTAACATTCTTTATTCTTTGTGCATATACATTAGTTAGTATTAGTTTAGTTACACTATCATTGTTCATATTGTGGATAAGAAGATTTCACATATTTCCTCAAGCCTAAGGTTTTGAAAAAGAATTTTTGAAAACCATCTTTTAATAAGTAAATATAAGAAACTATTCAACCCCCCCCCCCCCTTTCTAGTTTCTACACTTCTTTATATGTTTTTATAGAATTTTGTATTTAAGGCATCATTTGTAATTCATATTTTTTTGAAGCATTTTATGGAAATCCTTTAATGAATTACATGTGTCATTTTCATAGAATTTTGTATTTAAGGCATTATTTCACCATCCTTCCTATATAAGTGTTTTTGATTTGATATATATATATATATATATATATATATATATATATATATATATATATATATATATATATATATATATATATATATATATATATATAGTGTAAGGTTATTTTCAGAACCAAAAAAATGTCGAGAACTGCGAGAACCAATCTGAGCCATCTATATTTCGATCTACGGTTATTAATAGTTGTGGCACAATTGTAAATAACTGACACTTCAAGTTTTATTCTCTGATTAGTGAAGGGGCATTTAAGGAAATTTGTCTTTCCAAAAAACTGCTTAATTGTTTCTCGCTCTCTCAATTAAATCGATATATTTCTCTTGCCCTTAATAAACCGAAAACTCCCCTCTATCATTCACACATAACTGACAAAAAAACCTATCCGCCGCCTATATTTTTTTAGTTAATTGTTTGATGATTGCAAATCAAGATATCGTGTTAAGGTACTTTGTTCTAATTTGTTCAAAATCAGGCGATTGTTTCTGGTTTGTTATCTTATCTGCTACTACCATTTTTTTATCTTTGTTATTCATTGTCTTTAAAAATCATTATATGACTATAGAATAGTTTTTTGATTTTTTACACTAAATATGGTATTCAATAATCCTAGATAAAGCCAAGCAAATGATGTTGTGCTATCTATTGTTATACAAAACAACAAATCACGTAGCCTACTGGGTGTTTTGGTATGGTCTGGATCTAGTAGACTATAGTTTATGTTAAAAAAATATATGTGTCATTCTTAATATAGTAACGAATATATGTTTACCTTAAAATTAAAACGATCTAAAATTAGCTCAGTTTTGAGAATCTTGTGATGTCCTTTGATCGTCCTATGTTGCAAGATGATGAAGTAATATTTTATCCCGTACTAATTCAAACCTATGAATAACTCTTTCATATGAATATTAGATAGAAAATATTTAAAGGTACAAATATTAGATGTGATATTTAAAGGTTAATAACTCTTTCATAATTTTGACATATGAATATGTATCTTACGTGTAAGAATCTATTTTGATAGGTACAAAAATCAGAATTACAGTATTACTACTTATTTGTCTAGCTTTGTTAAACGTCTTGACTTAATTAATTTATTAATTTTAATCATAAAAATATGCAAAACTTTGTCAAAGGTTAGGATACATAATATGTTGTGGTGTTTTACAGTGAGTTGGAGTAAACGTGCATAAGTATTTTGCTATATTGACTAAGTGTGGTTACAGGTACAAATATGATGAGCATTTGAACGTACGGGTACGGTGATTAATATCAAGAGTACACATGTGTTTTGAACATACTATCAAAATAGAAGTACTTATGATATACTAGATGTAAAGAATGTAAAGAGTAAAGACACAAATCTATTCGGCGGTAAATACAAGTGCACATGAACTAACTTGTGGACGCATATATGATGGCATATGGACAAAGGCAGGTGCACATATGCATAGAAAAAACCGAGCGTGTCTAATGATAGAAATACATGTGCATAGATGGCAACACCAAATAACTAGGTTATAGTAGACACACTTATCCATTGGGGAATTTTTCTCTTTTATTTAAATGTTGAATTGTGTATTTGACTTTTATATCACATGATTCAAAAATTTGTATATAATGTTTTTTTTTTAATTGTATAAAGTACATGTAAAATACTTATATTGGTCATTTCATGCATTTGTGTAAATTTGAGACCAAAACAAATACTACGTAAATGTTTAAGCAATTGAAAACTAAAAATACATGTAAAATGATAGGTATTTTGAAAAAAATATATCTAAAAATACATATGCACTATACATTTTTTAACACAATCTTTTTTTTTTGAAATTTAAAATGAAAAAATTAAATTCCTTAAATTTAGGAGTTATAAAAACGTTTTTTATTAAAAAAATATAAAAAGAAAATAGAAATTTGTAATTTTACTATTATACCCTTTTGAATTAAATTTAAAAACTAAATATTAGAAAAAATTTGATTGGTAGATGTTGGTTCTCGCAGTTCTGTACATTATTTTGGTTCTGAAAATAACCTTACCCTATATATATATATATATATATATATATATATATATATATATATATACTAGTGGCAAAACATGCTCGATGAGCGAGTATAACTTGTAATTATCATTTACATTTTTTTGTTTAGCTAAATACCGATGTTAAATAATAGTATATTCTACAAAGTTGTTATTTAAGTAAAATATGGTCAAGAAGCCTTATAAATTTTTTGAAAGAATTAACTTATGAAAGATAACTTATAAAAATTAATTATTTACTGAATCCATTAAGAAAAAGAATAAACCTTCATAGAATATGAGAAGATAAAAGTCATAAAAAGGCTTGTAAAAATAACGTACATGTTGTAAACTAAAATGTAAGATAAATCTTTTGTGTCTAAAACATGGTGAATCAGTTCATACGCATTTAAACACTATCAAATATATCATTTGAACATAGCAGGGATATTAAAAAGATCAACTTTTTGATGATGTCCGCAAATAAGGTTAGGAACCAGGTCGGGTTGGTCGAGTTTGAGTCAATTGGGTTAGGTTAAATTCAGATCAAGGCTAAAATTAAGTTACCTGAACTTGATTCGATTTGAATTCGGGTTATTCGGATTCGGGTCTATTCGGTCGGGTCTAGTCGGGTTCGGATCAACCTGAATTCGGTAAAATAAAAAGAAAAAACCTTTTTTTCTATTTTTAGTAGAAATTATACTAATTTTACATATGAAAAAGTAAAAAATAATAAAAATAATTCTTATTCGGATCAATCGAGTTGACCCGAACCCGAATTAGACATAATTTTATACCCGACGTTCGACCCGATTTCGAATTCGAGTTAGTCGGGTTGACTCGATTAACCCGAATTAAAACTTGAACCGGCGTAATTCGACCCGAGTATGCTCGGATTGGGTTCGAATCGAGTCGGGTAAAAAATATTTACACCCCTCCCTCCATGCGCTATCAAACTGTTTATAAATGGAAATGATAGTTGTTCAAATTCCATGTTCTACTAATCTATCTTTACTACATATAAAGTAAATTAGCAAAAACCTTGTTGAAAACTATAATAATTAGAGTCAAGTTATTTTAGATACCATATCTATCATGCATACTAAGGGACTTATCCCCACCATCCATCCTCATCATATATAATGGTTGAGATTAAAAGTATTTAATTATTTCACTTATTTTTAAAACTTAAATATCTTTTAAACCGTTAAGTGTTAAACGGAAAAAAATATACCATCGCGACGAGCATTTAATTAGCTTTCTACAGATATGCAATATGATATACTTTTGAAGAAAAAAAAAATCGTTTTTTTTTTTAAATTTGCTTAAAATATCATATATGATAATAGTGTTTTATCATATATGATATTATTGTTATGTTACAAATTATTACAGAATCATATATGATATTGGTTTATATCATATGATATCGGTTTATATCATATGATATAGGTTTATATCATATATGATAAGTTATATCATATATGATACCAGAGTTATATCATATATGATATTTAGTATCATATATGATAAATTACGGAAAAAACAAAAAAAAATAATTTGTCGAAAGTATATCATATACCATATCTGTAGAAAGATAATTAAATGCCCGTCGTAATGGTATATTTTTTTCGTATAACGATTGACGGTTTAGAAGATATTAATGTTTGGAAAAAAAGAGGAAATTGGTTTTATGTTTAATCTTATCTATTAGATTAAGATGGAGATGAGTGGTGGAGATTAGTCCTTAGTATCCAAATAAAGTTTGGTATCCAAATGAACTTAAATCATATTTCAAACATGAAATGTATATATGGTACAAAACATAGTAAATAAAGTGATGTTTATCTTGATACCGTAACTTTAAAAGCATTCATTATGATTCATCAAGAGTTTCATCGTTTCAACCTATTCAACATTTTAACACTTCTATATAAGGCTGACCAATATTTAAATATTTCCTAATTTGTAATGGTTTTCAACAATTCCATAATTATTAGATTTAAGTTCATTTGGATACCAAACTTTATTTGGATACTAAGGACTAATCTCCACCACTCATCTCCATCTTAATCTAATAGATAAGATTAAACATAAAACCAATTTCCTCTTTTTTTCCAAACATTAATATCTTCTAAACCGTCAATCGTTATACGAAAAAAATATACCATTACGACGGGCATTTAATTATCTTTCTACAGATATGGTATATGATATACTTTCGACAAATTATTTTTTTTTGTTTTTTCCGTAATTTATCATATATGATACTAAATATCATATATGATATAACTCTGGTATCATATATGATATAACTTATCATATATGATATAAACCTATATCATATGATATAAACCGATATCATATGATATAAACCAATATCATATATGATTCTGTAATAATTTGTAACATAACAATAATATCATATATGATAAAACACTATTATCATATATGATATTTTAAGCAAATTTAAAAAAAAAACGATTTTTTTTTTCTTCAAAAGTATATCATATTGCATATCTGTAGAAAGCTAATTAAATGCTCGTCGCGATGGTATATTTTTTTCCGTTTAACACTTAACGGTTTAAAAGATATTTAAGTTTTAAAAATAAGTGAAATAATTAAATACTTTTAATCTCAACCATTATATATGATGAGGATGGATGGTGGGGATAAGTCCCTTAGTATGCATGATAGATATGGTATCTAAAATAACTTGACTCTTGAAATATACTATTTTATTTGGGGTATGTATTAATAGGGGTGTGCACGGTTCGGTTTGGGTCGGTTTTTGGCTAAAATCGAAACCGAACCGACGTATTCGGTTTTTAAAAAACCAAAAACTGAAACCGTTTGGTTTTGGGCGGTTCGAGGTTTTTTGATTTGTAATCGGTTTTTCGGTTATAAAACTGTTTATATTCGGGGTACGTCTGATTTAGATTAAAAAACTTATTTCGCGTGAAAAAATAGTTTTTTTCTTTATTTTCAATCTAAGCCTAATAATGTTTATCTCAAATTTCTAGTCTATAATTACACATATATTAATAAGATAAACACACATGCAAGTAAACATGCATACAACGATAATTGTCACACATGTAATGATATATTGTCAAGTAAGCACAAATATATATCAAACACGCGTATAAACAATAAGATAAATATATTACCCTTATTTCTCTAAAAAATGAATGTTAATTTATAATTTTGATATATTACTTATTTATTTATATTATATTTTATTTATATTTTTTTATATAATAAAATACTTCGGTTCGGTTCGGTTTTTACGGTTCAGTTTTTGGATGAAAACCGAAACCGAACCGAAACTTTTCGATATTTAGAAACATAAAAACCGAACCATCGGTTTTTATATTTGGTTGGTTTTTCGGTTTGGTTTCGATTTTTCGGTTTAAATTGCCCACCCCTATAATTAATGTGTGGTTAACTTATTTGGTTTATTATTCAACTCATTATTTGAAACGCATATCAATATTTTTTCTTGATTCACAATTTAGAATCCCTTCTACTATTTAATTATACGTAGGGAGAATTATGTTACTAGGGCTTATAAAAGCCACATGATGTCTACATTTACATCAGCGCCAAAGTGATATGTGAAGCGGAGAATCATATATGTTAATGAAAAGCCACAATTTATTAAAGTGTGACTCCACAATCACGGGAGCCCCAAAGTAATCGATGTGAAGATTATCGATTAAAAGGTATAGAGAATCATAAAAAGTGATTTTGCATATTGTTGTTGTTAACCTTTGTAAACATTTAATGACCTATTGTCTTTTGTGTAGGTTGGTGACAGTTCGATCATTTGAAAGGACAAAGAAACTTGAAGGAGGTTCTATGGTGGAGGATTATAGTCAAGCATAAGAGAAATTGAATCCACTATGAAGACCATGTCATTAATAGATTGAACAATCATGCATTTGTTTAAAAAATTTTATTATTGTTTTTACATTATGTTTGACGTTTATTCTAATATATTAATTTGGTTATAGCATTTTAATATAGTAATTTACACATTAGTTGAGTTTTGTTCAGACTTTGTGATGCATTCATATTACACTTTTAACAAGGCCTGATTGCATGAATGATTTTTTATATATAATTTGAAGTTAACAGTTGTCCGAATGTTTGTTAGGTGAGCTCTTAACATCATTTGTTTCAATAAGAAATAAATCATATTTAATTTTATTAAATACACGCGTTAAGTCTATGTAGTTTAAAATTGATGATTGTAATCTCGAGGACATGTACGTAAACGAGAATCTCCTTTAACGTTTAAAGATTATTTTGTTCTTCAAAGAATTAGAGATCGTGTATGTGAATTAGACAAAGAAAAAAACCTCCAATTCCTTTTTTGTTCTTACTGTTTTCTTCGATTTGGTTAATGACATGAATAAAGTATGCAGATGCTTTTCGTTATACGTGAATTTCGCTAAGAATTGGTTGGTGTGCAATGGTACTAAATCTCTATATAATATATCAGTGCCAAGAATTGCATCATTTGGTAACCCTCGGTGCTAAATATATCTTACTCTTGGTCCTCGGTTGGATCAGCTCGATTGGGTCCGACACACAACCCATCACAACTCTTAAATAGTTGGACTGGACTCGTCTGACAAACCACGGGCAAATTTTATTGTAAGTTCTAATAAATTTTATATATTGTTATTACTCATTAGTTAATGATTGTAAGTTCTAAGAAATCATTAGCCGAATTGTAAATAATTTTAAAATGAAAGTTACGTTGATTTGACTAAATAAAAGTACAAGTTCATCATTTCTTGTTTCTAATTAAAACCTATTAATCGAAAGATAATCACCACCTTAAATACCTTACCATTTAGTTACATTATGTGTCTACCCGTAAATGAAGTTGCTCCTGATAAACATTGTTTAAATTGACTATGCTTGAAGATGATGAATTCATGAATATAAAAAATTATTGATTGATAATGAAATTTCAGTTTCTTTAATTTTGTGCAAAGTCAAACTCAACATTTTATTTTGTACCAAAATAACATTGTAATACGAGGAATATCATTTCTAAATTTCAACTCAAATTATTTTGAATATCTTTTGATCATTCAAAACAAATAATACTCCGTAGTAAATATGGTTATACACTTATAAGTCAATCTATTTACATTGGTTATCACCCGTTATAAAAACTCTCTTTTATATCATCTATTACTGGAATGAAATAAAAAATGAACCCATGATAGTAAATTGTAAATTGTTTTTTAAACATTGCTGAAAGTTAAGGTTTGATTTGTAATGATGCGGGAAATTGTAACTGTAGTTTGTAAAATGATTTTTATAACTCAATGCCAACCCTCCTATTAATACAAAGGCTCGAATGTTAAGCAAGTAACAAGTCATCGTATGTTACAACCGTTTGCAATTACATTTTAATTATTTCTCATTTAACTTTAAACATTACATGAAACACTTACCACGGTATCGTAAATCGTTAATTTTGCCGCTTTAATTTTCCATTACTCTTGCTCCATCCGAAGAAGATATGTTCTCTTTCAAACTAAAGAGAACAAATTTTTCAGCTTTGCGATAGGGCCAAACAATTTCAAATGTGGGCGTCTATTTGTTAGACTCTGTTTTCTCGGATGGCCAACTTCATGTTTTGTTGTTTAAAGAAACATTACTTACAACTACAAAGATATTAGTTAAACCAGTCAAAGAGTTTGATCAAGAAGCATACACTTCAAATGTCGTGCACAAAAAAATTTATGCAACGAGTAGCATCATTTTATATTTTGTTTGATAAATGTTTATTTAATATTTTATCTATACTTGAACAATTGCACATTGCGACATTTTGCAATTACGATTTGATCTTACCATGATATAGAGTATCGTCAATTATCTGTCGCCAGACTATCCTGCCGCTATGCGCGGGTACTCGTCTAGTTAGTGATAATAATAAAATCATTTGATTGCCATAATCTGCAACGATTATGAAACAGATCTATTCATGTGCATGCTTATGATGCGCATAAGAGTTTTGCAGCTTTTATGTACCCTCACCTTACAAATCTGAACCGTCTTGCAAGGGTCAAAACACCACTAAAACTTTAATACTAATTGGCAAGATGGATGGCGCTGGTTGACATGTCAAAATTGGTTTAGGCTGAAACAGGACAATTTTAGTAAGAGATGAAAGAGTGAGGGTCGGTACGTTACGTTAAGACGATATCATTTTTGACTATATTAATCCCTCGTAAAATAACATGATATTGAATCTATATCTAATTTTTACCTGATCAGTAATTCGGGCTTTGAATCAAAGATAAATTGGAGACGGGAGATGGTTGTTTTTTGTGTTCGCATGAAAACAATCATAATACAAAAATTTAGTAATACGAAAAACCATTAAAGGTCTAACATAACAGTCATCTTCGTTCAGCTATACACTTAGGCTTCAGATTTGCAAAAAAAGTATGCTGAATCAGTAATCACGTGTTCTGATAGCAAATGAAGTCCAGCTCAGTTGGATGGATGCATTCGGTTATAGTCTCCATGTGTGGGATGTCAGGGGTCGACTCCTGTCATTCCCCATGTGGGGGATTTTCCCAGAATTGACAGTCGGGTTCGAATCCCAGTGCAATGCCTTGAAGCCCCTTAATGGGAAACTGGATGGCTAGCATGAGGGTTGCTATCTCTTCGTGAGATGATTCGAACTCGGGTCGAGAGACTTGGTGCCTCTGTGGTACGCAAGATGTAACACCCCCAAATTTATACAACTCAATACAGCGGAAGACTCGTTGGTGTTACGGGATAGCACATTACTCAAATCATAGACAACGCATAAAAATCGCGTCGTTTAATAATAAAACATTTCCATTCATAAATATCAAAGTTACATTGGTCCCAAGTCATATTATTTCATACAAAGTTTTACAAAGTATTTGAATGGAAATTTATTGTTTAAGTGTGGGCCATGAATTCTTGTTGTCTTCCCGAGAATTACCTTCAAGTACCTGAGATAAGACATGTTAAAAGAAAAGGTCAGCGATAACGCCGAGTGAATTCATAGAGTTTAATAAAATCCATTAATATAACATCGGTATAAAATTATTACCGAAAATCATTTTGTACAAATCCATGTAGTAGGCCATAAAATAGCCAAAATCATTTAATACAAATCCTTGTCAAAATCATAATATAGGCA
Source organism: Glebionis coronaria (assembly GCA_025667525.1). Lineage (NCBI taxonomy): Eukaryota > Viridiplantae > Streptophyta > Magnoliopsida > Asterales > Asteraceae > Glebionis > Glebionis coronaria. Next base: position 186,792,231 of record CM046879.1, on the reverse strand, counting down.
TTTGCCTTAAAAATCATTATACGAGCCAATGTCGTAAAAACATCATACAATACGTTTTTTTTTTCTTAACGGTAAATTTATTAAGAAAGAGCCACAAAGGCGAAGTAAAAACTATAGCTTAACAAACAATTAAATGGGACACACCCCCATCTAACCAAGCTATAGAAATCACAAATACAAAGAACAATATCATAACAAAATAATGGAAATGGACAAACCCCATTCTCATATCAAACTACCAAAACAAACTATTACAAAACATAACAGCCTGCATACCCAAACACTAACTACTTGATCCCATTTGATAAGAATCAAGCTCTGCACATCCATGGCACTTCAAAAACAAACTCGTACATAAGCAGTGATAAGAATCCCACTTCAGAATACATGACTGCCTTAATTCAACCACAAAGGGAAGCAACCAAGACAGCCAATCCATCCCCCATGGAAAAAACTCATCCCCAAGCTAATACAAGTTAAGCAGGCAAAGAGACCTGCTCACAACGCCATCAGATAACAAATGCAGAAAAATATAGGAAAGGTGCCATAGTAGCACATCCAGCTTATTGCCTCCTCAAAACCCCCAATTATGTAAAACCCAGTGGGAAACCATAAAAGGGGGAAAGAGTACAACTAAACTAGAATCCTTTCCATGATGCAATAATCTAGTATCTATCAGCACGACATTAAACAGATACAGATTATTAATAAAGGGAGGACAAGCATCACAAACCAGATTTGGCAACTAAAAATTGTACACAGAGTAAAACTCATGTGTCCACTATTAGCACATCAAATCTTCCCGAACAAACCATAACAGTCCTCCCCCGAACTCCCAGACATACTGGAAGAGATACAAAATACCATAATACCTTCACATTCAGCAATACAATACCATGATGGAAACTTCCAACCATTAAAATAAACCACCACATGCCCATCTGGAAACATAGATGACCCTGCCAGAAAATACCAAAAAACCAGTAGACAGCATAGAAGATGTAGAATAACCAATCAAGAACAAAGCGAACCCAAACCAAACTCCCAAACAACCCCTGCTAAGGTCAAAAGTAGGACATATATGAACCCACACCCTATTGCACAACCAGAAACCAGTCCCCCCAAAGGACCAGGCACACCAACCAAGCGCAAAAAACACCATACACATTAAGATCCAGAAACAATCCTATCCTCAAAAGCAACTCTAATACCTTGGTTGCTATTATGACAAAGCTTAATATTCCACATATCAGCAGCTTTAACAACATTAGCAGATGGTTTCATAGTCAGACTTAATAATATAAGTCTAATCGTATCAACAATCATCTTGACTAATACTGTAACATCCCTATGATTCATACCCATTCTTCTATTGTTACGCTCTTGCCATAAAAAATAAATACAAGATCCAAATAACAACCTCTGAATAACGCTCCAAATATTATTCCCAGCAGGTTTACTCACAAGACCCGAAATCGCACAAGGCCAAACATTACTAACATTATCCATAAGGGCCATTGGTTTGAGTCTTTCCCACAGCCTTTTAGAAAAACTGCAAGCAAAAAACAGATGGCTATGTGATTCATTATCATAACCACACAAAAAACAGGACACATTACCAACGTTAAACCATTTAGCTAACCTATCCCTTGTTTTGAGTCTTTCCTTAATGGCAAGCCAAGTAATAAAAGCATGCCTAGGAATACATTGATTGAACCATACATGCTTAAACCAACTCACCTCAGGATACTCAGTCTTTAAAGCTCTCCAAACCTCCGTAGGACTAAATCTTCTTTCACTACCTCTCTTATTAAGCCAGACAGTCCTATCCATTCTATTCATATCTAAAACCGGAACAGGAACTTCTAAAACATCTCTTAGATTACCATTCCAATTAACAGGCCACACCCACACACCATTATCAATAAGATCAATAACCTTACTGTTAATAGAAAAGCCAGCCAACTCAATCATTCTATGGTTAATAAGCTTGCTAAGAGGACCCATTAAATGGCACCTATCAAACCAAACATTACACGACTTACCATCACCAAGCTTGACAAAAACAAACTCTTTAATCATATCTCTAAGATTAAGAAAATGACTCCAACACCAGGACATACTTCTTTTAGCTTTGATATCCCATATATTCTTGCCCTTAAGCTTATGGATTCTAACCCATTTAACCCATATTGAATCTTTATTGCTCAAAATATGCCATAAATGTTTGGTCATAAGAGCATTGTTCCAGCTACGCATAGACTTAAGCCCAAGCCCCCCTTGACTTTTAGGAACACAAACATCATCCCATTTCACACTAACCTTAGCCCCTACATTATTCTTATTTCCCCGTAAGAAATTAGCTATCAGCTTATCAATATCATCACATATAGTAAGAGGTAAAATAAATAGAGACCCCCAATACACTTACATAGAAGACAACACAGAAGCTATCAATTGAAGCCTACCCGCGAAAGACAAGCTTCTATTCTTCCAACTGTTTATCTTATTCTGCAAAACCTCAAGCAAATAACTACAATCTGTTTTCGTAATCCTTTTAGACACTAACGGAACACCGAAATATCTAATCGGTAAAGTACCCTCAGAAAAAGGCATAACCATTTTGATCTCATCCTAAATCACATTCGGCGTGTTACAGAAAAATACATTACTTTTAGTCATACTAGGATATAATCCCGAAGACATAGTGAATTCATCAAGGCCACGTCTTAGGATAGAAGCAGAAAACAAATCCGCATGACACAACATTAACAGGTCATCAGCAAAAAACAAACTAGAGATTTTCAAAACTTGACATCCAGAGTGATATTTAAATCTTTTGTCACTTCTAATTTGTCTTTTAACCATAAGGTTCGACACTTCCATAACTAACGTAAACAAGTAAGGAGAAATAGGACCCCCCTGCCTAAGACCCCTCTTAGCCTTAAAGAAACCATGGGTCTCCCCATTAACATAAACAGAGAAAGAAGCAGTTTTGAGACATACCCTAATCCAATGGATCATCACCGGATGAAAACCAAACCTATTAAGACAGAACTCTAAAAATTCCCAACTCACAGTATCATAAGCTTTTTGTATGTCAATTTTAAAAGCACAACTGGTAACACCCATATCCCAATTATACCCTTTCATAAACTCTTGAGCAAGTAAAATATTATCACTAATGAGTCTACCCGGGATAAAAGCACTCTGATTAACATCAACTAAATCACCAAGCACAACCTTAATCCTATTTGTAATAACTTTACTAATGGTCTTGTAAATAACATTACAACAAGATATGGGTCTGTAATCAGTGACCTTAGCAAGGGATGCAATTTTAGGAATAAGGGAGATGAGATTAGTGTTAACCTAACCAAGCAATTTTCCACTAATGAAGAACTCTTTGACCGCAGCACACATATCACCACCAACCACGTTCCAAGCAGCCTTGAAAAACTTAGAAGTAAAACCATCAGGTCCCGAAGCTTTGTTATCCTCAATGCTAAACAAAGCATCTTTGATCTCAACATCAGAAACTGGCCTAATGAGATTAACAGAACACTCCTCGTCCAATTTCTTCATAAACACGGTAGAAGGATCTTCAATAGGTAAAACTTCATCACATTTACCAAGAAAATTGCTGAAATGATTAACAAACATATCTGCCACCTTGTCAGCGTAACAAGCATTACCATTGTCATCATAAACCAACTGAATTCTATTACGGCTAACTCTGCCTCTTATAACATGATGGAAGTAAGCACTATTAAAATCTCCTTCTTTCAACCACTCAACCTTCGTCTTCTGCTTAAGCACTTTCTCCTCATCTAACATGGCATCTCTATATTCTCTAACACAAATCCTCTCTTCATCACGAAGAGAAGTACTACTAGGATCCTTGTCTAAAGCAAGTTGAACCTCTTCCAACCTGACCTTCCACTCTTTCACCTTCACAAACACATTACCATTCTTTTTATTCAGTAATCTTAAATCCTTCTTTAAGTTCTTTAATCTCTTCACAAACTTGTATATAGCAAAACCCTTAACCTCTAGATTCCATTTCTCCTTGACCAAATCATGAAATTCCTTCTTATCAGTTAAAAAATTCATAAACCTAAACGCCTTGGCCTTAAACATCTGGACATCAGGGATACATAGGATAGCAGAACAATGATCAGAGGACATATACGGCATAAAATTAGCATAACTTGCCGGGTACTTGTCAATTAAAAACTTGTTCCCCATGATCCTATCTAACTTCTTGAAAACACCATACTCTGGATTCCTCATACGCTGAACCCAAGTATAGAACATACCACACATATTAACATCCTCCATATAAATCTTCTCAACACATTCCATAAAATCACGCCTTCCATCAAACCTAAGGTAATTCCCACTAGAATTCTCATTTGTCTTAAGAATAACATTAAAATCACCCATCATAACCCAAGGGCAAATCCTTAACAACTAAACTATGATCGATTAAATTGCTCCATAATCTTTTCCTAGGAGTAATATAATTCTCCCCATAAACAATTGAAACATAAATCTTAACATTTTCCTTAATAAACGTAACTAGAAAATGCATAACTTGGCTGCTTTGAGATAGTAACTCGGCAATGACAGCATTAGTATTCCACCCCACTGCTATACGGCAACCTTTACAGCTGTCCACAGTATTAGAGACCCATGACCATCCATCAAAAACCTCATCACAAACTTTATTAACAAACTTCTTTCTAAGCTGAGTCTCCACAATTCCCATTAGAACAATACCATTTTCTCTTATAAACCTCTTCACTTCTGACTGTCGAAGGGCATTACCAATCCCTTTGACATTCCACACCCCTAATTTTGTACACATAATTAAACAGTTGGGGGTGGTGCAGTCATACCCTGCATCTGGCATAAATCTCCATCGATAACATTCGTGGGGACATTGCTTGCAACAAACTGAGCACTAGCACTCACGTCTTCTGCAACATCTTCCACCATATCGTCCTGATTCCCAGACTTAGCTAAATTTACAGCCCATGTAAAAGCATCCTCACCAACAGAAAGTTTATAAAAATCAAGCTTCGCCTCAGACCAAGAATTTAACTCAAGCAAAGAAAACACCTGTTTAGTACGGAAAAAAACCTCCACCTCAGCATACTGCTTCCTTAGCTCTAAGATAGCAATCCTCTCCACCTCATCCTTATACAACTCTTCATAAACCATTTGAAACGCTTCATTCTCAGAAAGACCTTTCTCTATCATAATCGCCTTATATTTCTGATCAGCTATACTTTTAACCTCAATAGCAATCATGTTATTACTATGCTTAATTTGCTTATCAAGCACACCAATACTAGCCATAAGTATATCCAAAGAGGCCTTCTTAGTAACTTCTTGCATCTTCTTCACAAAATATGATTTCAACTCCTCATCCCACTTACTTCTTTCATTAGTCGAAATATGAACCCCTTTCTCACATGCAATGTCAATTCTACTCCTCATGACTTCCCAATCTAAAACTTTGTCTACAACCGCCTCACTAGATAACATATCAAACCTATTAGAAGATTGGCCACTAGCACCATTCTTTACATTACCCCCTTTGTTATTAGCATTCACATTCTTAGGTTTACTAGTAACATTACTATTTTTATCAACTTCCATCCTAGTGGCAACATTAACCTTAGGCATCACATTCTCCTTATTACCAGTAACATCAACAGTATTCTTCCTCACAATCGGCTTTTGAACATTCGCTTCCTTATAAAATCTTTGATCACCAACACCCCTTCCACCTCTGCCCATACCACCTCTTCCTCTACCACTAAAACCCCCTCTCCCATAACCATCAACAACTCTATGATTCTGTCCATAAGAAGTACTCCCCTCATTCATATTACTTTTCTTACCTCCAACAGTCTTCCATTCACCTTCACCTTCATTCTGATTACCCTTACTAGCCACTTCCTTATCCTTCCCACTAGTACTAACTTTCCTCAACGTATCAATAATACTTCTCTTAGCACACTTCTCATAACTATGACCAAAAACTTTTCAATGAGTGCAGGCCAGAGGTATCCATGGGTAATCCACCCTAAGATCCATAGACCTCCCCAAACTCTCATATGTAGCATGTACAGTTTCTGGTAACCCTTTAACAATATCTACTTCAACCAACACTCTCGCAAAACTAGCTCTACCATACGCCTTTTCACACATAGATGCAGTGATCCTATCCATAATAATAGGAGTCCCCACACAACTAGCAATTCTACTAATGCCTTCATTAGTCCATGCCTCAAGAGGAATGTTCCATATCTTAACCCATAGAGGGACCTTGGTAGGTTCAGGCCTCATCATACACATCCCCGGTTCCCATTTCTGAATAAAAAATGGTACCCCATCAACCATCCAAGGCCCATTTTCCAAGATATAATTCATCCCCTCCTCAGACTTGAACTTTAAAAAATATAATCCACAATCATTTGTAATCATATCAGCAAAGTCATGCCCCCTCCACATTCTCCTAAGATGGCCTATTAATTCCCTATAACTCAACTTTTCACCAACAAAATACCCAACCAATGTTAACCCCCACCTCTTACTACCCAATTCCACCACAGGATCTAAATTGACACTAACACTCCCTTTTTCATTCACATTAACAGGAAACACTCTTAGCTTATTACTAGTACTCTCAGCTACACCTCGGATCGCTTCCAAAAAAGCTTTAGATATCTTAACACTATTAGACTCTTCCATAACAATATCACCTCTACTAGCATTAGCCTCAACATTCACATTCTCATTACTCTTTTTACTCAAACTAGGCCACTTTTCAGCATTGTTAAATGAAAAGGAAGCACTAGCTTTGTCACCACCATCCATAAGAGCTTCTCCCCTTCTAAGCAACCTAGGTTCCTCATTAATCTGAATTCTATTCAACACCGGGTTTTCACTAACTGGAACAGGCATAGGACCTAAACTACTATTACTCTTATCAGTAACACCATTACCAACAACATAACAAAACGTAATACCACTTTTATTTTGATATGACTCGTTTAAAATCTGATTTATAACTTCCTTATCAATACCTGCTAAAACTTCCCCATCATTAGCAACTTCATCCATACTTCTCGAATGAAAACTGTGAACCTCTGAACACGCAACCGACCCACCATTACCAGTATCACTTCCCTCTTCAAATTCCAGACCATCAATATCTTTCCCCAAAACACTCTTCTTACCCCCTTTTTTGAAATTAGTAAGAGAGGGCTTTAATCCCGGCTGAGCTTGCTTAACAACATTAGTAACCTCCTTACCACGACTCCTAGTACTCCTCTTGGTACGAACTACCTCATCAGCAGTCCTTGGAGGGACCTGAACCACCTTAGGGTTAGGTGGATCTGACTCAGACATCATACAATAGAAAGAGAATCAATAGAAAACAGTGAGGTAACAATCCATAGTAAAATCGAATGAATATGAGAAGTGTGAGTTTTGGTTTGTGGAACGGCCAAAAACCAGCACAATAAGAAACAAACTATTAAAGAGATTAAAAAAGTTTAAACGGTGGATTATTATATGTATAGGTAGATAGTAAACAGTAGAATCAATAACAAAAATAAAATCAATGATCCATTGGATGGATCAAGTTTAAAAGAGAAATTACTTAATAAAATATCAAGTTTTTAGAGAGAGAAAAGAGAGAGAAAAGAGAGAAAAGAGTCAAAATTTTTATATACGTTTTACAACGTTGTATAGATTAAATAAAAACCGTTATATGAATATGGTTATATAAAACCAAAACACGAACATAATATCAATAGTATGACCCCGTATTGCTAGTCAGGCAATACATCGTAATTCGGAGCGTATAGCAGTATTTTGTTAATTTGGATTATTATAAGCCGCATGACATTGTTACCTTAATAAAACAAACAACGGGTAGCTAGCCCGATACTCAATTTGCCCATCTAAATTAGCGTGTCGTCACAAAGGTCACGCTATGGAAATCTTCTCATACATAAATTCGCTTACCAATCAATGTGGCACGACGGGGATCAACCGTCAAGGCGCGAACTGGGGTGATCGTCCCCAAATAGTACTATTATATGCATAAGCTTCTACCAAATCCCGGTAGTTCACAATTCATGCTAATGGGACTTTTAGTGACATAACCTAACTTTAATAATCCATTTCATTTCATCTATCGGGTCATTTAATCATTCATCGGGTCATACAATCATTCGGGTCCAAATCAATAAACAGATTATCGGGACAAATGCTGTCCTATTTTATCAAAACTAACATGCTATCTCCCTCGCGGGTTTATAAAACATTTCATAAAAACATTTAAAAGAGTGCGAGGCTATGAACTCACGTTGATGTGGGAAAGCGGGTTATCGGCAATTCGGATGTACGGTACGTGCTTCATTCACGGAAACCTAGACAAATAATACTCGTCTTAGACTCATGTCCAATGACTTTATAAAAATAACAATGATGTATACATATGATGATTATATATATATGATGATCCAGTGGTTTACATGTTCTCTTTTACCCATTTTAGTGTTTACGTATTGGTATCTTCTTACTAGTTTACTAGTTTTACCTATTTACTTGTTTTAAGTCCAATAAACTTATTATAAGTTCTTTAACTTGTATTAATCCATGTTATACTTATATTATCAGTATCTACACTTTAAAAGTTGGGCCTAAATGGGTTAAGCCCAATAAATAAGTTTATAAGTGTTTATCTTATTTAGTCCAATTATTAGTCCAATATGCTTAGTTAGCCCGTTAATGTCCGTATGTCCTATAGTTCGGGTTTTATCAGTTTTTACTTGTTCTATATGTTTATATATCAGTATATGAGTTTTATAAAGTTCACATTAGACGGGTCCAACCATCTAAGTTTTACTTAGCAAAAACGTTAATTTTTACGGTAATAGCCGAAAAAGTCGTAAAATCAAGTCTATAGTTTTTATATCTTATAAATATTATTCCACTACCATTTTTATAATTTATCCATTTATTTAACCTTTAACATATTTATATAAATAAAATCCATGAGTTAGTGGGTTTTAGTTTTACATTTTATACAATATAATTTTGAGTGCTTATATAATAGTATTATACTTTAATTTCCAAAATCTGATTTTTATTTTCCTCTTCACCAAAACTGCCATATCTAGAGTTCTATATGGAGATAGAAACTCAAATTTTTATCACATAAACTACATGATATGTTCTCCATTTAACTCTTCTATAGATACTGTTGAATTATCCTCTAAGTATCTTCTAAAAATCATCCAAAACAGTAAACTCAGATTGGTACTCTAAACTTGTTTTGATCATATCTCACTCATTACAATGATTCCATTGCATGGCCAACTCTCACATGTGTACAAGACATATTACTTAATGTATATCTATTAATCTATGCCATTTTTATCAGTTCATCATATGATTCTTTACTTTTTTATACAGCCAACAATTTAAACAAGATTTTAGCCTTGTTTCTTATAATTTTTCATCTTTTTAAGCATGTTTATCAACACCAAATCCCCACACAATATGTTTAATCATCATTCATCATCATATACATATATATAAATAAAGAAAATACAAGATTACATAATCAAAATAACAAAAGGATAGGAAGAACAATATCTATACCACCATTAGTGATAAAAAGATGAGGTTTTTGATGAACAAGACTTGGTTCTTTTTATCAAATCTTCAAATTGGTAAATGAACTTCTTGGGTCCTTCAAATGGATGAATATCTTCATGAAGATCAGTCTAGGAACTCCATGGAAAGTCCTTTCCACATGTTATAACCACCTCCAATCTTCATCTTTTCAATGGGTTTTCATCATATGTAAATTATACATATGATTTATGGTTGATTTTTTTGATCAATGGTGGTGTTGTTGATGAATGATAGACGTTCATAAGGAGTAGAGAGAGAGAGTGTGTGAGTTTTGCATGTAACAAAGTGAGGAAATGGTTTAGTGTAGGTGGTTTTGTGGTTTTGGTGGAAGAAGTAGCTTACAAGTTAAGCTTAAAAATGACAAGTGTAGTAGTAGTAGCTACAACTTGACATCTCAAAGGGTGTGGTGGAGTAAGCTTGGCCATCCCAAGTGTGGGGTGGGCAAGTGTAAAACTTGTCCCATCCCACTAATTTACGGGTATTCCTCGATTCTAGTTTTCTCGATTTGCGTGCCCTCAGGTCGTTTTACGAAAAACGTTTTTATAAATTATGAATCAACGTCACAAAAAGAATCCAATAAAAATTGTCTCATCAAAAACGGAGTTCAAAAACGTAAATACGTAATCCTAGGGTTTCCGGTTTAGTCGTAAAGGACGTTAAATTAAAATCGTAAGTCCTAATCTCTTCTCGTAAATTTGTGAGTTTATGAACCAACTCAAATTTAAAACTCCAAAATAATATTCATGGACAAATTTATTTTCTGAAATGTCGGACTGTCACCAAAGACGGTGTATGTAAACGTAAGCACGTAACGTAGAATCCTCCGGTTTAGACGTAGTCGACGCTACTTCAAGACGTAAATCCAAATTACTTCCCAAAAATAAGTGAGTTCATAATATAACATTAAAATAATGTTTTTAAATAATACTTGAGAATAAAATATCAATCATAAATTGACGGATTGTCACACAAGATACTCCACTGCACCAAACTGCCGTTTAAAAAAATCACGTGTTCTGATAAGGGAGATCTTTCATCTTTGCAGCATGAAGCTACTTTCAAGCAATCATGAATCCATCAGTTTCAAGAATCATTATGCACATATAATCCAAGTGAACGATCATAAAAATTATGCTTGTTCAAATTCCAAGTTCTACTCGCTCTATTAGTGATAGTAATCAAATCATTTAAAAGACATAATATGTGCAACTATGCATTCATAACAGCATCTATTCAAGTGCATGATATGATCCACATAATTTACATACCTTGTTGCGTTGAACCTTGTTACAACTCGATCAGATAACGAATCCTGGTTGTAGCCATTTTCCATTCAGTCCTTAAACGCTACATGCTATAGCCGCAACCCGATTTGGGTGTGGCAAATTAGATTCCAATTGAACCCTTCTACACGACACATAAATAACCGCATCCACACTGCTATCAATCTTTAAAGACATGTGTTCATATTGATTTTAACCTATATAAATAAGAAAACTTGATCAAAATAACTCGTATCATTCTACAAACCAGAATAAATATTTGCAATTTATCCTCAATTTTGAAATGTGTCATCAAAAGCGCTTTTTAGAGATTTGTTTATGACAAAACTTTCTAAGTTTTGTTTGAGCAAAAAAAAATTAGAAGATTTTCCAACTTTTCTATCTTAATTTATTCCATTAATTGAAAAGACTTAGCTGTACCAACTTCATTTTTTTACAGCAAAAGGTGTTGCTTTAGCAGGTGCCAGAGAAACGAAAAATTCAAGATAATATATATTTTGGAATGTATACATTCGCATTATGAAAAAAAGGGGTGGTCCACTCTCAATTTATTACTCACTGAACTCATCCTTAAGTTTCTTTATATAGTAATATTATAAAGAATCAAATGAAATTGATTCATATAGGATTCTTGCACGTTCGCCGAGAAAAGAAGAAAATATAGAATAAAGAACAGAAAGAAGCATAACAGAAGGTGAGTGCATATGTGTATACTTTAGTAGCATGGACAGCTTTATAGGCTACTCAATACATAGCTTTATATACTTTAGTCGCATGCAACAAACTAATCAATTTATGGAGTAATACATAATTTAATATGCATGGATCATATTTTTTTATAGCCCTTCTCAGATACATCCAATGTATATTAATGTAACAATTTTTTTATTTTTGTGATAATATTTCTCATGTAGCGGAATTGGGTTAACATGAAGAAAATAAAAGAAAAAGAACAACCTGATTAGATGGATGAATTAACAGGAAGGCATTCACCAACATCAGTCGTCCATCCCTGAATACTATCATCAGGCCGTCTGGAATTCAATTCATTTGTGTAGAAGGGACTCTATCCTATAGGATAAAATTCTAAATAACTTTATGTTACATGTCATGGTTACTTATGGAGTGTTTGGTATTGCTTACAAAATGCAACTTACAGGTTTGAGCCATCGGTGGCGGATGCAAAGACCCCCATGATCTAACCCCATAATCTACTACATATCTACATGCCTTTAATCTTCTAACTCGTTTTCCACCACGAAGATTAGTTCCAATATTACAAACCGAATTAAAGATTAGCAATTGAAGTCGTGGACGTGCATATTTTATATTTTTCACAGCAAGTAAAGAACTAAAAAGTAAAATGTAACTATGTGAAAACGGGTACGCTACCAATTTTGCTGTCAAATTTTTTTTCTTTCTGTTTTGCAGTCAAAATGAGCTTTTGGTTTGGTGTCAAAAAGGATGTTTGGTTGTTGATTTTTCTGGAAAAAAGGGATGCTTGGTCTGTTACAGTGGGTGTTCGGTTGCTGATTTTCTGTCATAAAGGGTTGTTTGTATGCTGTCAAAGTGGGCGTTTGGTTGTTGATTTTTCTGTCAAAAGGGCTGTTTGGTTTGCTGTCAAAAGAGGTATTTGGTTGCCGTTTTTGTATAAAAAATGAAGTAACCAAATATATAAAGTATACAAAGTATCCTAGCAAGTAGTTTTGCAAGATGAGTCCTTTTGAGCATGCTGAATACTACAATGACTTACTAAAAGACTTTAAAGTTAAAAGTAGAAGAAAAAAGTTAGAAATAAGAATGTGTTTTGGAATGTATCCAAACACCATTTTAGACATTTAGATGATAGATTTCTATCAAGATAGTTAGTGGTAATACTTAGACTCAATCTGCCTATTTGCCCACTCTCGTCATTACCCCACCTTGTTGATATTCAACCATAGGGTATTTGAAAATGAGACAATCGTTTATAATTAGAACCTTGTGATTACTCTGATACGATTGGAATAAATTAAAGGGTCTAAGAGTTAATACTATAAGCTGCTGGAATATTTAGTTTTATTTATTTATTTAGTTTCCTTTTTAATAAGTAATTTCCTATTAATGTTTTCTTGCTTATCAAGACTACAAGAGTTTAAACAGGGATGGGTCGTATTATGTAGGGGAGGGGGAATAGAACAGGTCTGGGGACATGGAAAACTATCTCTATGTTCTTTGTTTTCGTGTTTTTCTTTATTATTAATAAAAGTATCAATGAGTTCGTATCAAATTGGTATCAGAGCACGATTCTGGTACAATCAAAAGTTGAATTACTATTCACAAAAAAAAAAACAGCCATGACTGTTAAGAAATTTGTTGATGTAGATTCTGAGCTCACTGAGTATAAGGCAGAGGCAAATGGAAGAATGGATGCGTTGGAGATGAAGTTTGACGAAGATTTTGGAGACTTAAAAGAGGGGTTTGGAAGTCTAAAAGCAGAATTTGAAGAGGGGTTTGGAAGTCTAAAAGCAGAATTTGATCCAAAACTTGAGCAAAATTTGAGGAATTGAGACAGTTGATCTTAGGGAAGGCCCCAACACAAACATCAACTTCTAAACAAACAACAAAGGCGAACGTATATGTACCACCACCTCGTCTACACGAGGCAGCATAACGGAACTATGATGACCTTGGGTTTGAATTTCCTAAATTCCAGGCTGAACCGAGCAATGCTGTTGGAAGGATCAGGGGATGGACTTCATGGAGTTAGAAGACTCAAACAAACTCGACCATGGGAAACTATATGATATGTTTGGTGATCATGTTAGGCAAGGTGCGGGTTTTCGATGAGGGTTTGAAGCAGCAACACGAATGCAACCAACATCAACAGCAGGGATGCAACCAACAACAACAACATGGATGCAACCAACGGGGATGCAATCAACAGGGATGCAGTCGTCATGGATGCAACCAACAGGGATGCATTCAACAAGGATGCAACCAACTGGTTTTGGATCAGGGTTTTGGACAGAACCACAACCGAGATTTGATAGGGAGATGCAACACATGGGGGGAACAAAACAAACAAGAGAAAGAGATCGTCTGGGGGCTGGAACAAATCAAGGAGACAGATATGTGTATCACAGATTTGAGCATCGAATGAGAAGGTTGAAGATGCCCGTGTTTGAAGGTGAAGATACATATGGATGGATATATAGAGTTGAGCGGTATTTTGAAATTCGAGGACTTCCGCCACAAGAGCAACTACGAGTAGCAACTTTATGTATGGAAGGTGAGGTGCTATCTTGGTATAGGTGGATTGAGGGACGCACTCCATTCCATTCGTGGGATGGTTTTAAAAGGCGCTTGTTGATACGGTTCCAGCAATCACAAGAAGGGAATCTGTATGAGCAGTTCTTAGCAATAACTCAATAAGACTCTGCTCGGGCATACGTTGCTTTGTTTGAAAAACTAGCTTGCCAACTGCTTGGGATTTCAGAAACTGTCATGGAAGCTGTTAGGAATAAAGTATTTTTTAACACCCCCAAATTTACACGCAGCGGAATACAACTTTGGGTGCTAAAAAATGATACAACAACACATAATTTATAAAGAACGACTCGAAAAGAGACGTTTTAGATTTATCGTTCCTAAAACATTTGTCAGAGTAGCGTAGTCCCAAGACATCGTAACCAAAGTACAACCAAAACAAAAGAATTTAAATTGTTTTGAACAAAAGGAACAGCAAATATTCAAAGAGTTTATATTGCAAAGTAGTGCACAACATTCATTCCTATGGATTCCAAGCTTCACCCTTCCTGATTACCTGAAATACATGTGAGAAAATCATCAGAAAAAATGTCGAGTGAATCTATAGGTTTATATAATTATTTTGAAAACAAGCTAAGATTATAAGTTTGTGGCATACTTGAAGGCGACAAGCATCAAATAATTTGCATCAACAATAATAATTGTATTTAGCTGCAATAAGCTCATGGAACCGAGCCCTTAGACACTACCTTTAGAGGTCTGATAAGACAGGAGATTTATTAATTGTCGGTTACCTCCAGATTATTGGTACATTGCCGTATACCTGACTTCTCAATACAATATGTTCAAACAGTGTGGAGTTCGGGCCTAAGCTTCTATGACAAGTCCACAAAAACTGAATCGGGGCGGCTTCCCCCATAGATCTATTAATTTTACTAGCGGTTAACCCATCATAGGTTAATTAAAGGTCCATAATTGAGGCTTTAACAAAGGCAATCACTTAATGCAATTTAAAGGCAACCACGGGTCCATTCATAAAGGGACAAGCATACCATAAAAATCTTGTGTTCTAAGTTTACAAAACATGTATTCCCCCTCGCGGGTTTTAAAATATTTGAATGAGCTCAAACAAGGCTATAGACTCACCTTAGTGTATGCCTTGTGATTTGTTATCCTAGTGTATCCCTTGTGATTTTTCTGCTTGGAACTTGTTATTGTGCTGCTGGTGAGTGGATTTTGCTATTTGGTGTGCTTTGTATCTGGCTTATAAGCTAACTAGCTTATTAAGCCCTTATTGCCAAGATCTGCCATCAAAAGGTCAACTGACCTCTTGATTCACAAGGCCTCCTCCTTGAGTCCTTCACAAAAATTGCTTATAACAAGCCCATATACCATCCCTGATCATTTGGTGAACTTTGGAGTACTTTGACTTTTGGTCAAATAAGCACAAATTGGCTTATTTTTTAGAACTGCTTATTGGTACATGCAACAACTTGGCTTTTGTAATAGAAATCATTTTTCTTAGCTTAATAACAAGTTTCGAAGGTTACAAGTCTTTTGGTTAAGCTTTTACTAGAAAACTAGCTTATTTTGCTTTTTTAGCCAGCTTATTGGTTCAAACAGCTTATTCTACTTGGCTTTTTGTGATTTTCTTGATTGATTATTCTTAGTTAAGATATTTGTGAGCTTTTGCAACAAACCAGAGCTTCTGAAACGCCCTAGAACTCTAACCCGACTATTTTGTCGTTTAGTGGATTTCTATTTTGCTTATTTCTGGCTTATTGAGTGAGCTTTATCAAAATTTCTTTTTACAGATCTCTTAGGCATCTCAAAAGAAGGTTGTGTGTTTAAGCAGAGCTTATGGCATTGGCTTATTGCTTAATGGGCTTATTGGCCCAATAAGCATAAGCTGTTTGTTATTTAAGCTGTGATAAGCTCATTTTCAGCTTTTGGGCCTTTAGACTTTTGTGCTTAGAATTAAATTTTGAGTCAGATAGGGCTTTTTCAGATCATTTGGGCCTAGTTTGACTTTTTGGGCTAAAAAGCCCATTAATGTTGACTGTTTTTGGTTTTAGCCCATTTGGGGGGCCCATTAGGGGTATTTTGGTAATTTCACTTTCATTTTCTGATTATTTAGGTTAAAATAAACTATTTTGCAAGTTTTCATAATTTTTTATAATTTTTGGATTTTTAATATTATTTTAACATTATTTTATTATTAAATTTCAAATTTCACATTTTTTCACTTTTTATATTTTTCTTAGCTTAAATACATTAAAATAGGATTTTTGCAACTCTTAGATTAATTTTATCATCTTTAGATTAATTTTTATAATTATTTTATGTTTTAATAGTTTTTAAATCATTTTAAATAGTTTTTCTTAGTCTAAAAATTTCTAAAAATAATTTTTAATCTTTTTAGGTCATTTTAGAGGTTTTGCCAATGGAAAAATCTTTATTTGGGATTTTTGATAATTAATTTGATTTTTAGGGCTTTAATTAGCATTTAAATATTAATATTTAATTAATTAAAAGGTTTGAAAAAGTTTTGATCATTGGTAAACTATTAGTATATTTTATTTGATTTTTGGTAATTTTTGGGAATTTTTAGAATTAATTTTTATTTTTGTACTTTTTACGGTTTTACGTTTAGTCGTAGTAGTAAGTAATTTCACGTTTTCGTCATTCTCTTCCTTCATCCCCTTCTAACCAATATTAATCTCAAATCTTACTACATTTTAGTCACACACATATACCACCTTGGGAAACGAACTTGGAATCATAAGGGTCATTAGTGCTTGATTTTCCTAAATCATCACTTAATACTTACCGCTTTTACGCCTTTTTCCTAAAAGGTCGTATTTTACCACAATCAAACATCACCAATCACTGTTCCCATGAAGGATAGCTTGCTTGTGATGTCAAGAAGTCTGCTTCTCACTGTCGACGTATAGTCAGTATTCAGCCCGGCCCAACAGGCCCGCGGCCCACACATACCTAATATATCCTTCAAGAAACCCTAAGCCTATATAAACAGGGGTAGGGGTCTCATTATAAACAGGTTTTCTCTCATAACTACACCTCTTATACCACATATTCATCCAATACTAACTTGACCGTCGGAGGTGGACCCCGGTGCTCCGGCCTCGGGTCCACCTCTAACCGGTTTACCTTTGTTTGCAGCATTACTCAGGACCGGGGAAGACGATTAACGGCCCAGGAGAGTCGTCGAGCCGGTCCAGCCAAACTATGCTCCAACAAGTTGGTGCCATCCGTGGGACAATTACTAAATTAAGTTTCGTGATCTCATATTACCGAAAAACAAAAATCTCGAAAATTGGTAATTCTAAACCTGCGTATTTGTTGTTTTTCACTAACTGCATCATGCATTGTGCTAAAAAAATGACATGATTTACTAGATCAATGAAAGCCCTTTGATTTGTAATATCGCATTCAACGCTATACTTTCTGCTAAATGTAGTAAAAGTGCGCATGGGTGTGGGACCCATTGTTTTTTAATCACACGTATTACGGTTCTTTATAACCAAAGCAAAGATGGGCAACAATCCAGTCATGGGGTCTAAAGAGAAACCGATTTAATAAAGTGTTACGGTATAATCCGAATTTTCGGTATCAATTTGACGCATGATTTAAAAAAAGGATTAATATGATCTTGACTTGAAATATAGTGCTCATGTATATCTCTTAAATTAATAAAACATAATATCAATATCTTTAAAGTTGATAAAAGATATTATCAAAATTGGTAACAAAATTATCAATTTTTTTAATTGAAAAAAAAAATATATATCATATATTTTACTTTTCGGTACCATTCCCTCATGATTGGCTGCATGCTCGGGTACGGCATGCTTATCCGTGATAGCCCGCACGATCGGCATATCATATATGTTATTTCAAATCAACTCAAATATGGTAGCTCATATCATATACATGTTATCTTCGTATATTCCTATACTTTTGTATGTGATGTTGAATAACAGATTCTTATATATGTGGCGACATATCATGCATATATATCCACGCAAATATTTGGCGACAAAACATATTCGCACAAATATTTAACGAAAATATCTTTTCCAATACATGCGAATAGACGGATTTTTAATAAAGCCTATTCAGTATTATAATTTTTTATAGTTGCGATTTTGGTCCGTCCATCCGTGCTAGTACATATGTTTGAATCTTATTTATTTTTTATCCACGGTCATGGCATGTCCAGCCGCGCTTGTCCGCACGTTTGAACATATTTTTTTTTACTGCGGTCACAAGTTGCGTCCTCTCGTGTTAGACCGTACGTATTATTAATAGAAGATATTACGCATATCTTTTAATTTAAAAATGTTATTTATCTTTCAAATTTGGTACGGATCTATTCCAATATTTTTTGAATTTATAAAATATTACGCATATCTTTTTTAAATATGTAGTAATATATTACTTATATTTTTTATACTAATAAAAGATATTACCTATATCTTTTAGAAAAAAATATATTATCAATATTTTTTATATTAATAAAAAATATTACGTATATCTTTTAAACTTATTAACAAGATATTATTTATATCTTTTAGCTTTGTGCGACTTACTTTTATTACGATAAATGTTCGCATCTTTTAATACATATCTAGATAGATACTTTCATGTCAAGTGTTCAGTGATTAATTATTATACATATATATATGCTAGTCCGTACACTCGGATATCTTCTGCCTACGGGCGTACATGTACTTATCGTTCCCAAGCGGAATAAGAGGATTGAGTGAACCTAATAATTCAACTTGTCGTGTAAGAGGGTTGCAAACCCAACGACCACGGATCATGTATCCTTGTTAGACATCTTGCTATCAAGACGTTGTAGTAAGTTACGCAAACCACATGACTCATGATGGACTTGCAAAAGACACACTGTGCACGTCTAACAACATTTTGTCAAAACTTTGACCGTCCTTATGGTAGTAGCGGTACGCCGCACGTAATGGCATAGCTCATCCAATAAGTTAGTTAAGATACGTCTTATACTATGTGACAATTCGTGGTAATGGCAAGACCCATCCGCGTTGGTTCGCACGTTTGAACCCAATTTCTATCTTTCGTACGCGGATATGGTACGTCCATTCGCGTTGGTCTACACGACCGTAATTTTTTGAATACTTGATTAAGTTTAATACTACTAATCGAGTGTAGCACCATTAGACTTGGGGTACTAATAGGGTATAATAATACCACTATTTATGTGCACGTCACACAAATATCTTTGGATATATTCCTTTGTCGCAGAAGTCTGCCTTCTGCCGATTTATTTCTTTGTCATGGAAGTATCTCTTCCATTGGCTTTATCCTTCGCCGCGGAAGTCCTCCTTCCGCGCGCTTATTCCTTTGCCATGGAAGTATCTCTTCCATTGGCTTATTCCTTCGCCATGGAAGTACTCCTTCCGCGTGCTTGTTTCTGCGCCATGGAAGTATCTCTTCCATTGGCTTTTTCCTTCGCCGCGGAAGTCCTCCTTCCGCGCGCTTATTTCTTTGCCATGGAAGTATCTATTCCATTGGCTTATTCTTTCGCCGCGGAAGTACTCCTTCCGCGCGCTTGTTTCTGCGCCATGGAAGTAACTCTTCCATTGGATTTTTCCTTCGCCGCGGAAGTCCTCCTTCCGCGGGCTTATTCCTTTGCCATGGAAGTATTTCTTCCATTGGCTTATGCCTTTGCCACGGAAGTATCTCTTCCGTTGGCTTATTCATGCGTCGTGGAAGTATTCTTCCACGTGCTCATACCTTTCGCCGTGGAAGTATTCTTCCACGGGCTCATTATCTTTCGCCGTGGAAGTAATCTTCCACGTGCTCATTATCTTTCGCCGTGGAAGTATTCTTCCACGTGCTCCTTACCTTTCGCCGTGGAAGTATTCTTCCACGGGCTCATTATCTTTCGCCGTGGAAGTATTCTTCCACGTGCTCAATATCTTTCGCCGTGGAAGTACTCTTCCACGTGCTCATTATTCTTCGCCGTGGAAGTATTCTTCCACGTGCTCCTTATCATTCGCCGTGGAAGTATTCCTTCTACGTGCTCATTATCATTCGCCGTGGAAGTATTCCTTCCACGTGCTCGTTATCGTTTGCCGTGGAAGTATTCTTCCACGTGCTCCTTATCATTCGTCGTGGAAGTATTTCTTCCACGTGCTCCTTATCATTCACCGTGGAAGTATTCCTTCCACGTGCTCATTATCATTCGCCGTGGAAGTATTCCTTCCACGTGCTCATTATCATTCGACGTGGAAGTATTCCTTCCACGTGCTCGTTGTCTTTTGTCGTGGAAGTATTCTTCCACGTGCTCCTTATCATTCGCCGTGGAAGTATTCCTTCCACGTGCTCCTTATCATTTCGCCGTGGAAGTATCTCTTCCACGTACTCATTATCATCGCCGTGGAAGTATCCCTTCCACGTGCTTATTGTCTTCGCCATGGAAGTATCTCTTCCACGTGCTTATTGTCTTCGCCGTGGAAGTATCTCTTCCACGTGCTTATTATCTTCGCCGTGGAAGTATCTCTTCCACGTGCTCATTATTTTCGCCGTGGAAGTATCTCTTCCACGTACTTATTATCTTCGCCGTGGAAGTATCTCTTCCACGTGCTCATTATTTTCGCCGTGGAAGTATCTCTTCCATGTGCTCATTATCTTCGCCGTGGGAGTATCTCTTCCACGTGCTTGTTATCTTCGCCGTGGAAGTGTCTCTTCCACGTGCTCCTTATTTTCGCCGTGGAAATATCTCTTCCACGTGCTCATTATCTTCGCCGTGGGAGTATCTCTTCCACATGCTTGTTATCTTCGCCGTGGAAGTATCTCTTCTACGTGCTCATTATTTTCGCCGTGGAAGTATCTCTTCCACGTGCTTGTTATCTTCGCCGTGGAAGTATCTCTTCCACGTGCTCATTTTTTCGCCGTGGAAGTGTCTCTTCCACGTGCTCATTATTTTCGCCGTGGAAGTATCTCTTCCATGTTCTTGTTATCTTCGCCGTGGAAGTATCTCTTCCACGTGCTCCTTATTTTCGCCGTGGAAGTATCTCTTCCATGTGGTTTTTATCTTCGTCGTGGAAGTATCTGTTCCACGTGCTCATTATTTTCTCCGTGGAAGTATCTCTTCCACGTGCTTTTTATCTTCGCCGTGGAAGTATCTCTTCCACGTGCTCATTATTTTCGTCGTGGAAGTATCTCTTCCACGTGCTTGTTATCTTTGCCGTGGAAGTATCTCTTCCACGTGCTCATTATTTTCGCCGTGGAAGTATCTCTTCCATGTGCTTATTATCTTCGCCGTGGAAGTATCTCTTCCACGTGCTCATTATTTTCTCCGTGGAAGTATCTCTTCCATGTGCTTATTATCTTCGCCGTGGAAGTATCTCTTCCACGTGCTCACTATATTCGTTGTGGGAGCATTTCTTCCATGTGCTCAGTATCTTTCGCCGTGGCAGTATTCTTCCACGTGCTGATTCTCCTTCGTCATGGAAGTACTCTTCCACTGGCGCCTTATTTTAGCCGTGGAAGTATTCCTTCCATGGGCTCATTGTCTTCGTCGTGGAAATACGTCTTCCACTCTCGTGTTGCCTTTGTCGCGGAAGTACGCCTTCCACTGGCTCATTCTGCCACAGAAGTACGTCTTCTGTTGGTTCATATCTTTGTTACAGAAGTACGTCTTCCGCGACGAATTACTTTGCCCGGCCACGAAGTGATTTCTTCAAAGTTTGCATTGTTTGACATTTATTAGGCGAAGCCTGATCAACTACGCCTAGTTCAGAAAAAACCGTGACAAACTTTTTAAGTCATTATCGTGTGTCGTGGCCACAAGACGAATGTACTATCCACATCACCTTGCCACAGAAGTACGTCTTCTGTTTGCCTTAAGACGAATGAAATATTCGCATTATGTTGCATCATCGGTGGGTACAAGAAGTACGCCTTCAAAATATTCATAATGCAACATACGGGTTCCACTTCCACCTTCACAAAACCTTCTTGTCATCCTCACGTTAGCTATACCTTGCTGATGCTAGTGTTACCCCGACAATAGAACAAGTTTTCTTCTTACGGGGTCCTTATCGTCTAATCACGGGAAACCAAGCATTCGAGCACAACCACTCGTCTTACGTATACGTGTTTTCCCATTCCTTTCTATGTGGATATGCTTACCGGTAGCGGATATGGTGTAAAGTCTAGTAACCTCGGTGACAACCTCGCATACTAGACTGGGGGGACATGATGGCGTATAGTGGCTATGCTCACTATTCGCAATCCCAACCCATCATCTTTTTGCTGAAGGAAGCCCATTAAGAGTGTAGCCATATGTTACGGACGACCCACGAGGATGTCCTAGCATCAAGCCAAACGCGGTTGTTTTGTAAGCGTGATACATGAATGAGTCTAGCATAACATGATCATGAACCATATCATACTAGACTGGGGGACATGTCGATGTATAGTCAGTATTCAGCCCGGCCTAACAGGCCCGCGGCCCACACATACCTAACTTATCCTTCAAGAAACCCTAAGCCTATATAAACAGGGTTAGGGGTCTCATTATAAACAGGTGTTCTCTCATAACTACACCTCTTATACCACATATTCATCCAATACTAACTTGATTGTCGGAGGTAGACCCCGGGGCTCCGGCCTCGGGTCCACGTCTAACAGGTTTACCTTTGTTTGCAGCATTACTCAGGACCGGGGAAGACAATTAACGGCCCATGAGAGTCGTCGAGTCGGCCCAGCCAAACTATGCTCCAACACTCACACTACTTAGCTTCTCATTAGGTTGAGCTTTAAAAACAGCATACTTATGTAAGAGTTGCTTCTTTTTCTCTTGCACAGTATCAGCATTACCACCATAAGCAACTTCAAGAGCTTCCCAAAGATCTTTTGCAGACTCATAGCCTCTGTATTTGTGCTAATTTTCTTGACCCAAAGAGAGTTTCAGAATGCTTAGGGTTTTCATATCAACCCTTCTCTTTGCTATGTCCTCAAAAGACACAGCTCTACCATCTTCAGGTTTTTCTTTTCTATCTTCTTCTGTAGAGCCTTGAACATCTGTTCTTGTAGCTATGTCAGCTGCAATCTTTTGAGCTTTATCGAATGTGTTTCCATATTCGATGATTTCCCATAGGGTGTAATCATGGATTTGTAGATATTGCTCAAAGTTGAACTTCCATAGCTCAAAATTGTCTGCATCTAGCATGGGAATCTTAATGTTGTGGTTTGAGAAGGAGGAGGAGTTTGGTTCTGGGGTAGACATGGTGTTTTTAGGGTTTTGTGAAAATTAGGGTTTTTGGGAGTTTAGGTTTCTTGTGTTCTTTAGATCAAAGTTTCTCAAGAAGCTCTGATACCACTTGTTGATCCCAAACTTAGATCGATTTAACTTGTGTAAACGAGATTTGATCAAGTTATACACGTAGAGAAACTTTGTTGTGTATAAAACAATTTATGTATTATGCGGAATTAATACTTAAACAAGAACACACAAACAATTGTAAAACAAACTTTCACTTGATTGATAATAACAAACTTGCTTACAATGAAAGTGTTAAACGTATGAAGAACTTATATGAAACATAACCTAAAGGTCTTCTTTTATAGACATAAGAAGCCTTGTACAAGAGTCTACGTATCAGCTATTATAGGTAAAGATAAATATAGAAAATACATTGTTGATCATATCTTTACTAGAAACAAACTAGAAACATAATACGCGTACACCATATCTTTCTATCAGTGCTTGTCTTCAACCTATCAACGCTTGACTTCTTCCTGTCAACGCTTGATCTGTCAACGTTTATTTTCTTCTTATCAACGCTTGTTTTCTTCTTGTCAGCGTTCAAGTGTAATGGCTACATTTTATTCCCAACAACCCCATATTTCATTAGAACCTTTTTGAATTGGTCATTACAAAAATGGGTTCCACGATCGCTTATAATAGCACGAGGGGTTCCAAACCGAGAGAATAGTTGCTTCAAAAACTTCACCACCGCACGAGCATCATTCGTAGGAAAAGCCTTAGCTTCCACCCACTTAGATAGGTAGTCGACGGCGACGAGGATATACTTGTTTCCATGAGACGATGGGAACGATCCCATAAAGTCAATGCCCCAAACGTCAAAAATCTCACACACTTGAATTATATTTTGCGGCATTTCATCTTTTTGAGAAGATTTTCCTTGACGTTGACAAGAATCACACGACTTCACGAGTGCGTGTGCATCACGATAGATCGTAGGCCAAAAGAAGCCGGCATCGAACACTTTCTTAGCCGTGAAGTTAGCACTGTGGTGACCACCCGTGGGTCCCTCGTGACAAGATCTAAGGATGTTAGATGCTTCGGTACAAAAGACACAACGTCGAACGAGTTGATCCGCACAAACTCGAAAGAGATAAGGGTCTTCCCAAAAATACAACTTGACATCACGAAAGAATTTTCTCTTTTGTTGTGTCGTCATACCCTTGATTATGAAGTTTCCCGCATGGTAATTTGCAATGTCGGCAAACCATAGGGTGTCGTCCTTAGAATTCACCACACCGAGAGTCTCGAGAGGAAATGTTTCGATGGTTTCCTTGTTCTCGAACTCATTCTTGTGAGGATCTTATAAACAAGACAGATGATCGGCCGCTAGATTCTCGGCTCCTTTTTTGTCAAGTATGGTGACATCGGAGGAGAATCCAACGGAGCAATCTCGGCTTAACACGAGCTTAGAGAAGAGGTACTTGATAGCCGAATGATCCGTATACACGATACTTTTCGTCAAGACGAGATATGGTCGTAACTTCTCCAAAGCGTACACCACGACAAGTAGTTCTTTTTCCGTTGTAGTGTATTTCATTTGAGCCTCAGTCATTGTCTTGCTAGCATAATGGATAGGTCGAAAGTACTTTTCATGACGTTGCCCTAAGACGGCCCCAATTGCATAATCACTTGCATCGCACATGATTTCAAAGGGTAATTCCCAATTAGGAGCAACAAGAATGGGAGCTTCGGTAAGTTTCCTCTTAAGAGTTTCGAAATCTCGAACACAATCCTCATTGAAGTTAAAAGGATCATCCTTCTCGAGAAGGTGTGTCATAGGTCGAGTAATTTTTGAAAAATCTTTATGAAACGATGATAAAAACCCGCGTGGTCTAGGAAACTCCTAACTCCCTTAACGGTTTTGGGATGAGGTAATTTGGAGATGACGTCTATCTTAGCTTTATCTACATCAATCCCCACTTTCGAGAACTTGTGCCCTAAGACGATTCCTTGTTTACACATAAAATGACATTTTTCCCAATTAAGCACAAGGTTGGTTTCTTCACAATGTTTTAACATTTTCTCGAGATTGGATAAACACGACGTGAATGAATCACCAAACACCGAAAATTCATCCATGAATACTTCCATCGACTTCTCGATCATATCAGGAAAAATAGCCATCCTACACCGTTGAAACGTTCCCGGTGCATTACAAAGTCCGAATGGCATTCTATGATAAGCAAACGTTCCATATAGACACGTAAACGTAGTTTTTTCTTGATTACGAGGGTCGATAAGGATTTGAAAGTAACCGGAAAAACCATCTAAAAAGCAATATAAGTCATTTCCCACGAGTCGCTCTAACATTTGATCCATGAAGGGCAATGGAAAGTAGTCTTTACGAGTGGCGTCATTTAACTTTCGGTAGTCAACACACACCCTCCCGCCGGTCACAACACGAGTGGGAATTAACTCGTTGTTTTCATTAGACACAACGGTCATTCCTCCCTTCTTAAGGATACAATAGATTGTGCTCACCCATGGGCTATTGGAGATAGGATAAATCATTCCCGCGTCAAGAAGTTTTAAGAACTCTTTTCTAATGACATCGTGAATTTTGGGGTTTACCCTTCTTTGACATGAATTGCGGGTTTGTATTCCTCCTCCATTAAAATCTTGTGAGTACAAAATTTTGGGTCAATACCCTAAATGTCAGAAATTTTCCACGCAATTGCCCTTTTGTGAGCTTTAAGAATAGTCAAAAGTGCGACTTTTTCATCATTGGAAAGATCTTTCGCAATAATAACCGGCAACTTGTCATCACCTTCCAATAATGCGTATTCAAGGTGAGATGGAAGATCTTTCAATTCAAGGACTGGTGGATCCTCGATTGACGATTTTTGTTCAACACTTATAACTTCCATCGGCAGAAGAAATGGTGGAATGAGGGTTATCATTACCAATAACCACCTCATCTTCATTGTCGATTTCATTCAAAATAAAATCGCCTCCTTGGAATGGAGTGAGATTTGTTGTATAATTAGCAAGAATCGGATCCATAATAGTGGGATTGCCACTTGACGAACTATCAGAAAAACCTAACACTTCTTGTGAAAACTCATCGCAAACCACATCGTCTAAGTCAATATGGTTGATGGTAGCGATTGCATAAACATGAGAAGGTGTAGAGTTTTTAGTAGCGTTTATAACAACTTCCTCCTCGTTGAATCACAAAGTGATTTTTCTAGCATGAACATCAATGATCGATTTCGATGTGTCTAAAAATGGACGACCTAAAATTAGAGGAACTTGAGGATCCATGGGGATGTCCACTACAATGAAATCAACGGGATAGTAGAACTTCCCCACTTTCACAAAAACGTCTTCGGCTACTTGATAACGCTCAAATCTAACATGTTTATATGAGCTTATTTGTGGTGTTTATGCATATATTTATGTGATTATTATGAACATATGATACTTAATGAAGCATATTTGCTATTGTAGGTTCATCAATGGTTACATCACGAGAAATGAAGAAAAGACGTGAATTGGAGGTGAAAAGATGAACGAGACATGAAAGTGTAGCTCTCTTATGATAAATAATACAATAATAAAGAGTCTTGGAAAGTTTGGAAGAAAGAAAGGTGGAAGAAACAAAGAAGAAGGACTAGAAGGGAAAAGTAGGAAAGTTGGCTAAGTTGCCACCAGCAACACTTAGCTTGCCTCCATCAAATCAACCTTCATTTGCCACCAACATCAAAGTAGCATTCAGTTGCCACCAGCAAGCAAGTCCTTGCCTCCATCAAATCCACCATCAGTTGCCACCAGCATGTTGTTAGTCAAGTCTAGTAAAAGTCACATTAAACATATCTTCCACTTCTCCAAGCAAACTTAATCACTCCATAACACGTAGATACCATCCATTTTCTCTTCATTACTTCATTCCCTAGAACATTACTCACCTTTTTCTCTAAGAAAACTACTTGGTGGCCAAGGAGAATTCAAAATAAAACCCATGGGGTAGTGTTTATACTCATCATCCATCATACTCTCAATCATCATCTTCTACATCCTATATTCCCATATTTCTGTGATTTTGATATCACCCCTCACCCAAGTGGTGAGGGGTGGTGGAATTGATAGCCATGAATATGTAATAAGCCATGGAAGAAGTAGGGAAGAAAACCATACACCCTAAACAATTCAATCTCCAACAATCCTTATTCCCAAACACCCCAAAAGGCTATATACTCGCACCAAGAGGTTGATGTCCATGAAGGTTATGGGTAGGACGAATTGTATATTGGTTGTTCATTTGGGTAGAATCATTTGGATACTTTGTTTCTATGGATTCTAATGTTAGGTAACTTCTTTTTTATTATTCAAAGAAGTTTATGTTCATGTTCATGGTGATTCTTATGTTTTGTGATATTGTGAATGTCTTAATACTTGTATTGTTTATATGAAAACTTGTGATATATGGATGTTTGGATATTATTAGTGCTTGTCATTAGATTATGGTGATAACATTATATTTGGTTGAATTGGAACTTGTTCTTGTTTGTCAATTTGGTTAATCATTGTTGAGTTTATAATGTCGGAATTTATTCTTAATATGGTTGATTTCAATTCGTTAACCGACTAATGATTTGGTCTTGTGCTTGTGAAGATTGTGAAAGAGATTTAATAAACATAACAAGTAATGGTTTAATCTAGATTATAGGTCGAAAGGAGTCTTTTGAATATATTTTTCTAATCATCTTTCAAGTAAATGGAACTTATCAAATCGATAACCAAGTCTATAGGTCGAAAGGATTCTTGTGGTTATTGGTTTAGGCATAAGTCTCATGAGTGACCACTTGATTGAGACTTATGTATATTTGATTTATAAAGCACTAGTGTCTTATTATTGGTTCTATAGGTCGAAAGGATTACCTTTAATATGTTTTTCCAAACTAGTCATCTATGTGTCCATGTGATCATTTAACCATACATGTATGTCTTTTGTGTGTGCCTTTAACGATTCTCATGGTGGTGTGATCGTGACAATCATATCTACCATTGTTACAAACAACTACACTTGAGTATAACCAAGTCCCATGGGACAACCTTAACTTACCAACCTAATTGCAACATGACTAGAGTATACTTGCTCGAATTTGTGTTCCTAATTAATATCGGTAACTCTTGTTTATAAATTTAAAACCTAATGTGTGCAAAGATCGCATATCAAGTTTTTGACTTCTTGTCTAGGATTTGTATTTGCAATTCTTTTTAAATATACCTAGCGTACGAGCACATCAAGTTTTTGGCGCCGCTGCCGGGGACTTGCTAGTTCATACTCTGAGTTTGTTTGTTTGTATCTTTGTTAGTTGGAATCGTTTTCTTGTTGATTGCTTGCTTGCTTGTGTCCTTTTTTCTTGAATCGTTTGTGTTACCAATTTCTACATAACCCGAAAGAGTTGTTATACCTCATTTACCCACATAGGGGGGACGAATTTCGCATAGGAGGAATTCGGTTGGTGGTTGATTACTCAATTGGAGGCTTTGAGTTGCTCCAAATTCCAATGAATGACTGCTCTTGCTCTAGCCCTTGACAAAGGTTAGAGCACCCTTTTCTGAAAACCTCTTAATTCTCATAAATTGCTTAAATGATCTTGGCACCAAATTCATGCTTTTGGTGTTGGGATTTCCTCTCTTGTGTTCTCAAATTGCTTGTTTCAACGATTGATTGCTAAATGTGTCCTAAAGTGCTTGTTTCAAAAACCCAAAAACCCAAAAACCTTGTCCCGAATCACTCTAGTTTATGACTAGAACTAGTTGACCACATGAATTGTGTTTGTTTGTTTGTTTTCGTGTTTTCTGAGTTTGTGTCTTGATATGTGTCATGTGCATAAGTGTTTTTATGTGTTTATGTCTTGTGTGCTTGTATGCTTGTGTGCTTGCTTGTTTGCATTTCTCATTGTATGCATTTTTTGTGTTTTTCCTAGTTTAAGGCGGCCGTTTGGATTCATCATTTTCTAACGATTTTTATCACTACAAAAATTCTCCTTTAGACAAAATAAATGGTATTTGATACCTTAAGTCATATTTGTTAAAATAAAAATTCAGAAAATTGTTTTCAAAAAGAAATGGTAAATCAAATTTAAAAAAAAAATATTTCTAAACTGGGGCAGTTGTCGCCGGCACCATCAACTTGCCGGCCGGCAACTGACCAACTGCTTACACCATGCTGCCAGCACCATCACCCTGCCGGCCGGTGATGAGACTGCTTTTATACATAGTCTCATCGTCCAAAAAGGACTTTAAATGCATTAAATATCATGAAAATGGCCAAATATATGCTTGTGTTTGTTACTTGTGTATTTTAGGTACGGATATTGAGAAATGACAAAAGATCACAAGAATCATGCGAAACCGAACACGGGAAATGAAGCCGCACAATGAACCAAGCCCTAATGAAGATTTTCCAAGAGAAACCCTTGAAGATTTGAAGATTATGCAAGAAGGGTCCTCCAATATTGAAGAATTGACACTTTAAACCCTTGTATCTTCATAATTACAAGATTGGTCCCTAAAGTTTGTCAATATTACAAAAAGGGCCCTCCACTCTGAAGAATTGGCAAATTTAGTCCCTCAACAAAACGAAATTGTCAATATTAGTCCTCCTCAAAGTCAAACATATCACAAAGACCTTCAAGATACAAGAAAGAACAAGTTTGTTCTTTTAAATATGTCAAATTACAAAAAGGACCCTTGACTTTGAAGACTTGGCAAGAATGGTCCCTCAAAAATGATGACTTGTCAACTTTAGTCCTCTAAAATGTCAATCATACAAGTCAAAACCATTATCATTGAAGAAAATGCCAAAACAGCCCTTCAAGAATCAACAAACGGCAAGAAATACCCCTGAAATCACTTTACAAAACTTTTTGGGGCAAAAGTGTGAAATTGGAAACTTCAATAACAAAGAAAAACGGATTGTGGCTTATTTATTTGCAAGTGAAAGGAAGTAAAGAAATGAGGGACCAAACCTGGCAGACAAGGGAACTTACCTTAACCAACCACGCCTTGCCACCTCACCCCACTTACATTTTCCACCAATAAGAACCCACCCCCATTCCACCTCATTTCCCACTCACAACTAATTAAACTAATCTGACTAGTTTAATAAATATAGCGCTAAACAAAAGTTTTAAACACAAAGCCAGATCAAAACATGGACTATTCATCTCAAGAACACAATTGGGTTTTCTTAATCCTCTTGTAATTAAGCCATCAAAACCTCCAGATTAATGATTAAGCTTGTCTTAATCATAACCCAACCTTTAAATTGGCCACCTCACCACTCACATGTCCACATGGGACCTCCCCTGCTACACATTTGAACAAGACGCCAAAACATGGACAGCAATCCAACCATTCACATTGAAGCTTACTTTAAGCCATTGGATGCAATTCTACTATGCCAGCAACTACAAAACGCCAAGAACAAGTCACATGATTCAAAAGTCTTCAAAAACCTCAAGGGCATAACTGGAACATCATCAGCTAGGGTTTTATGTTTTTTATGCTTTCACTAGTTCACTTGTAGCCTATTTAAGGCATAGGACTTAGTCATTTACAATTTGCTTTTGAATTTTCCTAGTTCACAATTCTGTAAATCTCATATTCAAGTAATGAAATGTGTTTGAATTTGGTGAAGAAAAGTCAAGTGCCAACCTTATTATCTGTTTGTTAATGTTACATGTTTACTAATCTTGAATCCTAAAACCTGTTTTCAAAGGAGTGTGCAAAAGTTTGCATATTTTCCTTAAATCTTGATATTTTGCTAAGTCTTGTTCAAACCTTGTAATTTTTGGGCTATAAGTTGATCATAGCACCCTGAAATTATGATATCAAGGTGTTGTGAGGCTTATAACTTGGGGATAATCAAGTGTGGGGAACTAAGGTTGCATTAATCAAGTTTACCTCTTTTTCTGATTTTGATATTTTTGCTTCTAACTTTGTTCCATCTTAGCAGCTTGATATTGGAAGCTTGTGCTTGTTCTTGCTAGCACATAAGCTCAAACATATGTGGGTGTGGATGTACATCCATGAGGTTTGAACCCTTAATCCCAAAATCTGATAAAAATTTGGATATTTGTGATATTTGAGTTCTGCTTGTGTATGTGTTGTTCTTGGGCTCCAAATCTTGTTGAATCTGTTCATGTTTGATGTTTTGATGTTTATGAATGCATTTGCTAACCTAAATCATACTTTTGATTTGAAAATCTTGATTTGAAAATATAAAAGGGTGTTTGGGTTAACCTGTATTGAATCATAGTTTGTTATTTTTTTATTGGAAGTGCTTTGTTTGAGTTGGTATCTATTATTCACTTGGTTGTATGCTAGTTTCTGCAAGTTATTGGCTTTTAAGCCTTGAATTAAACTTTGTGCTTTATCTAACTTGATTTGACTGTTTTTGACCTAAAATTTTGGAAATACCTAGAGTATATGCATGTTTAGGGATAATCAAAGTTTATATAACCTGATTTGAAGATTTGAGTGTTTGAATTAGGCTTGTTGGTCAAGTATATCAGCAAAGTGTTCATAACTGCTTGTTAGTGTTCATCAGGTGACTTAGGCCTTGAACCAATGCATGTAACTTGTTAATTTATGTTCATATGAATTAAATATAGCTTGTGTATGCTTTTGGTGCAATTTGGTTGGCTGAATTATGCTTAAACAACTTATAAGTTCATAACTGCTTATTGTTCATGTCTGTGAGATGTCTGGGAATTAAATTAACTGCGCTCTTTGGCTGATTGTGATTGTGATTTCTTTGTTGTTTCTGACTCCTTGTGATTCACTGATCACAAGGGTGCCTTGTTTGTAACTTGAATCCACAAAAAAGTCATATAAGACAAAAAGTCAAGAAAGTTAAGCAGTGGGAAAAGTTCCCACTGCTCAACACCCAAAACTAGCCCATGCTAGTGTAAATTGTCATTCAGCTTATTTATAAGCCATATTATCTTATCCAGACTTGCAGCAACTTATTTTTTTGTGATCAATCTTCATCATTTGACCCATTTGTTTGAACTAGAGCTTATCAGACCTTGGCTTTGACTTTTTGCTAGAAAACTCATAAAGTTGAATTTAAATTAAGTGCTTATCTGCTTATTCCAGCTTATTGAGTGTGCTTATTGAAAAACTTTTTGTTGATTAAGCTTAGTTAAGTCATTTAAAAGCTTTTGAAAGTTGAATCAGCTCTTGGGGTGGCCTAGAAATCGAAAACGACTATTTTTTCGTTTTGTGAAGATAGCTTATTGCTTATTCAGGCTTATTCCTTGTGCTTTTTCAAATTTTCTTTTTACAGATCTCTTAAGTAACTCAAAAGAAGCTTGTGTGTCTAATTTGAGCTTATGGAATCAGCTTATAGCTTAATGGGCCAAAAAGTCCATTACGAATAAGCTGCTTTGAAATAAGCTAGCTTAAACACATTTTCAGCTTTTGGGCCTTCAGAGTTTTGTTCTTTAAAATCAAATTTTGAATCAGACTGGAAGTTTTGGGCTTATTTGGTTGACTTTTTCTTATTGGGCCCAAATTAAGCCCATTAAGGGACTGTTTTGTCTTTTAACCCAATTCTAGGCCCATTAGGGGTATTATTGTAATTTCAACTTCATTTCTGTGTTAATTAGGTTAAAATAAGCTAGTTTGCAACTTTTTAGATTTTTTTATAAATTTTGGATTTTTAATATTATTTTATTATTATTTTATTATTAAAAATTAAAATTTAGATTTTTCAAGTTTTTATATTTTTCTTAGGTTAAATAAATTAAGTTAGGAGTTTTATAATTTTTAGAATATTTTCATTGTCATTAGATTAATTTTTGGAATTATTTTAAGTTTAAATAGTTTTTAATTAATTTTAAATAGTTTTTATTAATTTTAAAATTTTCAAAAATAGTCATAAATTTAGTTAAGTCATTTTAGAGGTTTACAATTAAAAAATCTCATTTCGGGCTTTTTGTTAATTAAATTGATTTTTTGGGCTTTAATTAGCATTAAAAAATTATTATTAAATAAAAGGTTTGAGTGATTTTTGATTTTTTGTAAACTCTAATTACATTAGTTAGGATTTATTGCAATTTCTAGGAATTTTTAGGGTAAATTTTTAATTTTGCTACTTTTTACGGTTTTACGTGTACGACTTTTCGTCTTAGTGTAATCCACAATCGTAACCGTCATTCTCTTTTTATCTCATTTCTATTTTCTTTTCTCATAAATATAGTCACAATCTATTAATCAATTCTTAACACAACGCACTTGCCTCCTTGAGAACGATCCCCACTTTGGGTCATAACTTGTGGTTTTCCTAAACTACTTGTTCATACGTACCCTAATTACTTTTGCACTCTTTTCCTAAAGAGTAGTAAAAACACTACATCAATTTTGACGCCGCCGCCGGGGACGCGTGTTGTGTTTTGATTTGACAATTGTTTTTTTATATATAGCCATAATATCTATTTGTATTAGTAGCACTCTACTAATACGTCTTATCGGTTTTCGTTTTTTTGTGTGAATATTATTAATATATTGTATACGTAGAACAATAAATTCACAAGTACTCCAAAAGTGTGAAAACACAACCTTGATTGGGAGGTCATTACTCAATCATTGTATTCGAATCTCAAACAAGAAAGAAAAGGCAAAAATAGATAAATACTTTCGTGAAGCTCGATCTTGAAAAATACAAACTATAAGGTGGGTATAAGGCGGGTATTATAAAATATACCCTAAGGAAAAAGGCTCTTAAGTGCTTCGCGCCGCCTCGTTTCCCCGCTTGCTTGTGAGTATTTTGAGATTGAAATATAATCAAGGGTTTTGCCGCCCAAAGTATTACTAAGTATCATATATATTTTCTTGGTTTCATTTGATTAAACCCTCTTGAACATTTTGGTGTTCCACCAACGTTCTAAAGTCATCGAAGGCGTTCACTTCACGTGATCGTTTCCATTCCTTGAGGCTTCTTTAATCAAGAGATTTAATTAAGGAGGAGATTTGTAGATTTTGGTCTACTTAATACAATCTCAAAAATCCAAAAAAAAAAGTAAAAACAATCAAAAACCACAAAAAAATTGAAAAAATACAAAACACCAAAAAGAATCTTCTTTGCTCATCCCCTCGTTGTACGTGACGTTTATGCAAACCCGCAACCAAGCAAGCGTGCACGTAAACTAAGAAACCGAAAGGAGTCAACACCTACTCCTAATCTTTCTAGTGAGGAGTCTCCTATTGACGAACCTATCGTAAGAGAAGAACCAACCATGGCGAATCGAACTATGATGGAGTTACTTCAAGCACCCACCGAGGGTTATGGAGAGGCTATTGTGATTCCTGTTATCCTTGCGGAGAATTTTGAAGTTAAAACGGTTTTGTTGTCGATGATCCAAAACAACAAATTCCGTGGTGATGAAAAGGACAACCCGCACAACCATATCCGCCAATTCAATCGTCTTACCGCCACTTGCAAATTTAAGGATGTTTCTAATGACTCGATTAAGATGATGCTTTTTCTGTATTCCTAGCGGGGCCCGCTAAAATTTGATTAGTGAATGTAAGATCTTAGTTTTCTAAGGATTAGACAAGTATGGATTATCTATTGAATGGATGGATAAATGGAAGAACTTTAGAGAGAGAAATAAGAGAGAGAAAGGAGAGAGTTAAGAAAGATGGAAATGTGATTAATGGAATGGTAAGTGAACCAACAACCCCTCCTAACATGCTAGGAGGGGGGTTTATATAGCCCACCCTACATGTGGGCTATATGGGCTATATTGGATCACGAGCCCAATATCGTTGGAGTGACCGATCCTTTCTAAATACGTAAAAACGTATTTCCAACAATCTCCCCCAAAGGGAGGTCACTCCAAGTTACAATGTCCTAAATAGTCTATAGCTCGTGATCTATGCTAATAATGATGTGACCGAGACTTTCCTTGGAAAAACGTATTTCCAACAATCTCCCCCAAAGGGAGGTCACACCATTTTACAAAATCTTAAACCTAGCATACTATGCTTGAGTCTTCGATCTTGTTCTTGTGAATATGCTGATGAGATCTTTGACTTTAGTCTTGAGCATGTTCTCTTGCCTTGACCTTGTGCATTCATCACTTGTGATATTCGCCTCTTCGTGACTTCATGTTCCACACACTTATACCTTTATAATTCTTGAAAGCTTCAGAGTTTGATACAGCGGAAGACTTGACCTTCAGACTTTCTTGAATTAGTTGAAGTACTGAGTGTATGCAGTATAAGCATGTGGGGACGACTTCTTCTTGGATTCCGCAACGCCACCGTCTTCAAATGCCGCAACATAAGTAGACACGAAAGAAATGGCTTTGAACATTTCATTCTAAATCGGTAGCATTTTACCTCCGGTCGGTGAAGACCGTTGGACGATATTAGATATCGTACCCGTGACGGATAGTTTCAATTAAGTAACTTCCTGACAGGATTTCGCGGGTAAACCCGTTCTCTTTATTCGACCGTCCAAAGCTGACTGCGAACATAAAGAGTGAATCATTTGGATAATAATATCCGCATGATTTGAAGCCGTCAATTCATGTTCCTGGAACAAGTGAAATTCAATTAAGAACCGCACCATCGTTGCTTTCCAGTTGTCACAAGCTTGATTCGTATAGAATCTTGCAAGTTACCTACCAAGTGCTGTTTGAGGTTAACACTAGAAGGATTTCCACTCATCACCGTGAACACAACGGTATCACTCTGAGTGTTCTGGAAAGATCACTGAGATATTTGCGTAGAGGCCTGGAACGTGTTTAAATTCATTTAAGAAATAAACAGCTGTTGCTTTCCAGTTATCACAAGTTTGATTCATAAAGAATCGCACAAGTCACCTACCATGAGCTTTTTGATATTCGCTCAAGAAGGATTTCCATCTTCATTGTAAATACTTTCGTATTACTCGGATGTTCAGGCAAGATCATGAAGATTTTGCGTAGGACTCTTAAGATCTTTCTTACTTTTCACAGTGTGTGAAGAAGCAAGGAAATATGAAAGTGTGTCCTAATGAGATATTTGATGATCTCAAATGGCTCTAGACTCGATCGTGCCCTTTGGATTTTAGTGATCGGAGGCTGGAGAGGAGTGCCACCTTTTCAATACCAATTTATTCGGAGTGAATAAATCAATAGATAACGTGTTGTCTCCGTGTGATTAAAACAAATATCTTTTAAGAGATATCTGAGTTAGCTGGGATGGGTTGTGCTTTGCATCACTGGGTCCATGATGTCTGTCTTCAATATCAAGAATCATTAAACAATGATCTTAATAGCATATGTATTGACCCGGTTTCTGCCTAAGTTGTAAGGAGGGCTTCTTTCTTTACACCCTTTATCTTTACAATTCTTTTTCATTCTTCAACCCCTTCAATGCTTACCAATACGTCATCACTAGCACCTTGTTGTGATTGTTCCAGTGCTAACTTAAGTACTTGGTCGGCATTCAGCTACGTTCACAATCTTTCTCCATCTTTCCTAAGGACTACTATTTCTAGCTATGGAATGTCCTTTGGAAGATTCCTCCGGTTCTAGAGGAATCATTGGACTTTAACCTATCCTACCATCCTTATGTCACCACAATCTTCACCGTCGTGAATAGAGATGTTTTGGGTAAGTGTATGTCACCATGAAATCCATTTTGATAGTGCAAATCCATTTTGCTCCCCCTTAACATATGCCACAATATCCGAAAACATTTCGCACATGTCGGGATGAGCTAGCACGTTAAGTCAAACCATTTGTGATTAATCATTTTCCATATTAAATCATATTTTCTCCCCCATATTAAAAATATTAACCCAATCGATGTTTTTAATATCAATTGATTTAATAGCATTTTAAGAAAATTTTGGGAAGAAAAATGCAAAGCCAATTATCTTCATGAATTACACAAGCTCCCCCTCAAATTAATGAGGGTGTACTTAAAACGTAAATTAAATACCTTTTAAACACAAGTGTAAGGTATTTATCACGTGCAAAGATCAGATATGATAATGTATTCACAAGATTAGCAATTTATGAGGTTGGACCTGAATGATGGAGAACATCATATGAAAGAAGCACATGGTTCTTGTTCACGAATGTTGGTCGCCTCATCATGTCTGAAGTTATCTCTTTACTCCATGTGTACGATTGATATCTTTGTCTTGACATCAACATGTGAACTTGGCACTTTTAGCGTCAAAGATTCTGATTGCTGGACAATCGCTCCCCCTCAATTGCTGACCCGTGTTCTATTGAAAGAGCTGTAGTCGCCGTTTGAGTAGTCGCATCGTCGAGTATGTAGATATCAATTGTAAATTGCTACGGTTGGTAGAGATGATAACTTCATAAAAACAAGATTTCTCTTGTTTTAACAAATAAATGCACTGACACGTACATATATCCGTGTTAGATTCTGTTATAAAGTAAACACAATCCCTTACATGGTTGTAAAGTAAACCATGCCCGAGAAAATGAATTCCCGTTGTTGAGTCAAAGCTTTCCGGTGAAATGCTTGACTTGATTATGAAAAGCGGGTTACTATCTGAAATAATAGCAAACCATTTTGAGCATGTTTTAAAACCTTTGAACTTCTGCTCGAACTTTATTTACAACCCCGTGTCATTATTGAATGACATTTCTAGTATCGTAAATATTATCGATTCCAGAAGACATGCTCTTTTTATCAAAACATTTTTGAACACACAATTTTGAAAGATTTAGAAAACCCTTTTGAGAAATTCTCGAAAAATTGTGTTCAAAGTTTTGAAAACCAATTACTTGAGCTTAAGATGTTGAATATCTTACAAAACGAGCTCAAGTCCGAGAAGTTGTAAACTTCTCGTTGTTAAGGATAAGTTTAGTATCGGCGATAAACTTTCCTTTTAACTGAAGAACGAGTCCTAAGTTGACATTTACTTATAAGTCGTTTTCATGAGCTTGAAAAAACTTTGAATGTTTTAACGTAAAGCTCATGACCGAGAAAGGTGAATTTCTCGTTATGAAGAAAAGTTCTCTTATTTAAAAGATTCACTTTCCTTTCTGAGCTTAAAACCTGGAATGTTTTAATACAAGCTCATGACCGAGAAAATTTAATTTCCCGTTACGAGGATAAGCTATCTTTAAAGATAAGCTTTCCTAAAACTGAAGTCCGAGTTACAGTCTGATATTTAACTGTAAGTCATTGTGCATGAGCTTAAAAACTTCGAATGTTTTTAATATAAGCTCATGCCCGAGAAAAATTAATTTCTCGTTGTGAGGATAAGTTTATCATCGGCGATAAACTTTCTTTAATTTGAAGATCGGGTCATCATCTGACATTTAATGAAGAGCCTTATACACGAGCTTAAAACCTTTGAATGGTTTTAGAATAAGCTCGTGTCCGAGAAAACTTAATTTCTCGTTTTGAGGGTAAGTTATCGTTGCGTGGATAAACTTCCCTGTCTCTGAAGTCCGGGTCATCGTCTGTCATTTAACGAGGAGCCATTTGCACGAGCTTAAAACCTTTGAATAGTTTAAATGTAAGCTCGTGTCCGAGAAAATTTAATTTCTCGTTTTGAGGATAAGTCATCATCGGGATGAACTTTCCTGTCTTTTGAGAGCGAGTTACAGTCTGTTATGTGACTGTAAGTCCTTGTGCACTGTAAGCTTAACTGGAAATCCCCTGAGACACTTGTTTCTTAGATATCAGCTTCTTTAGCAACCAAACTCTGAGAGTGTCCTTAATTGAATGGTATACAATGATTGGACCGCTTCGTTCTTTTGGAACATCCTCTTTGGTACCTGCATTCTCATTTGGAATTTGCATGCTTTGATATGGGTTAGCGATATCTATCTTAGAAGCAAGTGGGGGTTCACAGTTTTCTTTTCTTGTGCTAGAGGTGATCTGAGGAGATGATTCACTTGTCTTAGCTGGTAAACGTTTCCTTTTATAGAAAACCTTAAGTTCAGGCTTAAGTGATGTATCATCCTTTTCAATTTCCTCCCTAGTAGTCTTAGTAGAATCAGAGACTATCCTAGTTAAAGGGCACTCGTTTTCTACAAGGGTGAAAGTTCTACCAGTGGGGCGCCACATTTTACCAACGGGTTTGATTTTAGCCACCCACTGGGATTTAAGTCTAGCACGGGAGTTCACCTCATTAAGTAATTTTGTGATACAGGAATCATGATTGGCTTTAAAGACACATTTTCTACATGTTTTACAAGTAGCATATTTAATGTCCGAGTAAGATCTAGAATTCCTAGATGATTGATTGATGCTCCTAGGATGTGATATGCTACGGTTAGCAGTGTTAGGTAAACTAGAAGGCATCTGACTAGGTTTGAAATTCCTATCTCTTACTTGTGTCTTTTGCTTAGCTTCCCTTAGACCAAAAGTATGGCGAACGTCATTTGAACTAGTTCCAGACGTATTCTTTGGACTATGTCTAGGGAAATTAGAGGCAATCATGTGATTAGGTCTTGCATAATCTGTTTTAGTCACATTGGGCCTAGATGGTGGAGTGACTGTTCTGGAAAGATGAACCATATCAACTTGGGAGGCAAACCGCGGTCTCGAGGATTGTGATCGCTCGGATCTAAATGCAGTAGGTTGTCTGACAGTCGGTTGTCTGACGAACTGATTTGTAGGCGGTTTCCCCAAGATTGATGGTTTTTCAAGCTTAGTGTCCACACTATGTCCTTTAGTTTTCCTCAAATCATTTTTCAACGCAGCTATAGCAAAGACCTTTTCCTGTACTTGAGCCTTTAAGGTCTCATTTTCTTTGAACAATTCATCTTGGGATGCCAACTTAGATTCAAGCAACTTAATTTGTTTCAAAAGATTATCCTTTTCAGCTTTAGAATCTAGAACAGTTTGATCCAATTTTCGTTCAAGAACAACGTTTGACTTTTCAAGTTTTTCAAAATATGTTTCAAATTTCTCCGTTTTCTTCGAAAATTCAATTTTGGCATCCTCAAGCTCTTTGGATTGCTGAGCTAAAATCGTTTCGAGCTCTCTAATCTTGGAATCAGAAGCAGTTAATGAAGCAGTTATAAGACAATTATCATGATGTCTAGCATTTTGAACACTTTCTCCCCCATTATGACTCACATCGGATGAATCAGAAGTGGTATTTCTATCACTCTTTTCCATCCCATGTTTGTCATAGTTAGGTTCAGAATGCTCAATATGCGGTATTTCATCAGCATATACATCATCAACATTACATTGTACCATGTCCGCAGGCTCTTCGTCATTAACGGGTAAGGTGTCATCAAATGAGATCTCGTGAACATTGCCTGACGTGCCACGGGTATCATGTTGTCCTCCTGATTCCGTGCTCTTGCCATCGTTAGGCTCCAAGTTGTCAACCGTATGACCATTCTCCTCTTGTATTTGCATCATAGATTCTTGCACTCCATTATCATACACTTGGTGAAGTCTAGATCTTTCATAAATCGAAGACGAAACTGATGTCATAAATTTCAACAGTTTATCACGGAAATCTTTAACATCGTTCTGTGTGTATTGAAAAAATGACCGGCATATCTCTGAATTGTCATACTTGATGATATTGAATTGGAGGAAAGGCGTGAGTTGTGTCACAAGAGCCTGATATGCAGTTTCTGATGCAGAGTGATTAAAGTCTTCTTTGTGAAGTTGCTCAGCTAGGTGGTCCAAGTTGAGATATAGTGAATTGATGAATGTATAATGATGTTGACCAAAGAGTGTCACAAATTCGCTTCCTCCTTGAACCCATGCAATAGTCCTAAGATGTGACTGAAGTAGTTGACATGAAATTATACCACTTTCTCTAGCTGTGTTTTGCATGTGATGCAAGTTCCCTCTTGAAATTTCGAATTCAAAGACTCCATTGAATTATGATGAAAAATAATCGTGATTGTAGTTCTAGAAGAATTGTACAGACAG
This sequence comes from Glebionis coronaria, assembly GCA_025667525.1. Taxonomy (NCBI): domain Eukaryota; kingdom Viridiplantae; phylum Streptophyta; class Magnoliopsida; order Asterales; family Asteraceae; genus Glebionis; species Glebionis coronaria. The sequence goes on along the minus strand of CM046879.1, from coordinate 186,750,729 downwards.
AAATTCACGGAATATGACAAAACCAATGAAAAATCCGGTAAAAATCTTAAAATTCTCGTTTAATAATATATATCTCTTTACACGGCTCAAAAGTTGTTGTCGGCTCAAACGATGAAAAGAAAAAAGAAAAAAAATAAAAAAATAAAAAAATAAAAAAATAAATAAAAAAATAAAAAAAAATAAACCCGATCAAAAATCCGTAGCCACTAAAAATAAATCCCGTCACTTTAACTCGTCACTTTTGACTTTAAATCCAGCCACAAAAAAACTTTTAACCTGTCAAATATTTTGCTACTTTGGTACTCTCGAAATACCCGCCTTAACACGATTTATCAAAACCAAAAATATCAATTAATAAGGAGCGTGTGATATCCCACCAACTTAAATTGATATTTTCTCTACTTAGATTAATCAAACTCACGCCTTTACGTGGCTCAGCATAGAAATGATATCCCAAATGTTTCCGTATCCCAACAAAAATACACTTTCTTTACGTCTCCAATTGACAAGTAGTAGACAACCTGATCCACGTTGCCACAAAACAAATAATACACGTTGCAAAACCTAATCCACTAACTCAAAACTAACCGAATATATAAAATGGAGTCAAATCCTAATTTCTCTCATTGCAATGTCTGCCTTACTTCTTTTCTCTCTCCCACATAAAACTACTCATGCGTTTCTCTTTTCTAATCTGAGAAGATAAAATTTATCTTAAAATCTTTGCAAATCAAATCATCTCTAAATTAAATCCATGATAACCAATTGCAAACCAAATTATATTTATCATATTCTATCTATGATGATCGAATGATAAAATATGTCGAACCAATCAACAGTTTAGTTTCTTTCATCTAATGCAATCTTCGAAATCCATGAATGCAAACAAAGTCGACTTCAAGATCTTGTAAGATAAGGTATCGGGTAAGATTGTCTCTATTGTTTTTATTGTGGGTTTGCTTTTTGATTTCGAGTCAGTGATCGAGGAGGTGTTGTGAAGTTAAGTCCGTTTGTTTGAGTTTGGGTTATGAGATTGATGGTGTAGGCTGTGTCGAGGGTGGGGTGAGGAGACGAGGGTGTATGTTGGGAGGATCGAGTCGTTGAGGGTGGGGGTGTGTTTGTGACAAGACAGAATGGGTGAGGGTGAGGATGGTGTGAAGGTGAGTCGAGGGAGAGGGTGAGGGTGATTTGAGTCGTTTTTGTTTGGTTTTGGATCTATGAAGGTTTTCTTTTGAAACTGAGATCTTAGTCGAGGTTGATGTGTCGAGGGTGGGTGTATAGGGGTTGGTTTTGAGAGGTCGATTGAGGTTCGTATGTTGAGTGAAAGCCCAGATTCGAGGCTTGTGGGGAGTCGAGAGAGGTTTTTGAGTGTGGTCGAGGGTTTTTATGTGGGTTCGAGAGGTAAGGGAGTCGAGTCGTGTGTGGATAAGGGTCAAAGTGGGAGTCGAGAGTGGGTGTCCTTGAGTCAGTTGGGTTTCGTCTTGAGATTAGTCAAAAGGGTCGAGTCTGTTGTCGAGTCTAGATCGAGTCCATCGCAATTTCTAAACAATTTTGCATCGCAATCTCTGAAACTTATTCCATCGCAATATATATATAAAGAAAAACTTTCATCGCAATATTAAAAAATCACCATCGCAATGTTTTAAGAAAATCTCACCATCGCAATGTGTTGTCATTCCATCGCAATATAGCAATAAAATTCGGCAGAGTTTCGACTCACTTGAACCTAAATTCCGTCGCAATCACGATCGCAAAGTGCTATCGCAATCACGCCGGAATAAGGGTGTCGGAGAAACTTGATCGCAAAGTAGAACCCGAGGGTTATTGCGATCGGAATGGACAAATCTGGAACGTTACGATCGGAGATCGGATCGGAATAAGGCAACAAACTATCGGAGTGTGACAAAAAAATTGTATCGGAATAGCCAACTGAATATGTAAACCCTTTTATGAAAACAGAAAGAACAAAAAAAAAAAAATGATAACCGTAAACAACTACTTAAAAAAGGATTAAGATAGGACAATAAAAAGTGATAAAATATGTTTAAATATAAAAATGAAGTTGAAAATGGATAAAAATTTTTAAGATACAATAGACGAAGGAAAGAAACATTATAAAAGAAGAAAAAATTATCACCAAATCAATAAATAAAACGTGCTAATCCAAAGAATCAACCATGCTCTTGATACCAATTGTAAGATCTTAGTTTTCTAAGGATTAGACAAGTATGGATTATCTATTGAATGGATGGATAAATGGAAGAACTTTAGAGAGAGAAATAAGAGAGAGAAAGGAGAGAGTTAAGAAAGATGGAAATGTGATTAATGGAATGGTAAGTGAACCAACAACCCCTCCTAACATGCTAGGAGGGGGGTTTATATAGCCCACCCTACATGTGGGCTATATGGGCTATATTGGATCACGAGCCCAATATCGTTGGAGTGACCGATCCTTTCTAAATACGTAAAAACGTATTTCCAACAGTGAAAGAGCCACCTAATTATATATTGACGTGGAAGGATCTCGTTTCTAAATTTTTGAACCAAATTTTCCCGCCCTCTAAGACTACGCATTTGAAAAACGAGATTTCAAAATTTTCACAAGAATTTAATGAGAGTTTTTCAACAGCTTGGAATTGGTTTAAGGAAATGTTACATGAGTGTCCTCATCACGGTTTTTCCGACTTGCATCAAATTGACACGTTTTACAATGGACTTAATGATCATGAAAGAGATTATCTAAATGCCGCCGCGGGTGGTAATTTTTTGTGTAAAACGGTTGAGGAAGCGTTGTTGATAATTAAGAATAGATCTAAGGTGTATAGTCCTCGTAACACATCGAGTGTTCGTAAGGCTTCGTCTTCGGCTTCACCTTCTTTGTCTAATACCATTGATGCTTGCCAAATTGAGGCAAACTTGGAAAACAAAATCTTTGATAAGCTTAAAGGACTTTTAATTGAATTCAAAGTTGGCGAACAAAGTGCTCCCGCTACGGTTAAAGCGGTTGAGGTTTCATGCATGTATTGTGGTGGAGATCATGATTTCTCTGAGTGCATTACCAACGGTGGTACCACCTCGAGTGCCTACGCGGCCACGGGAACTTACAACCAAAACGGTCAAGTTACCCGCTCTAATCAATTGACTCCACCGGGTTTTGCTCCTAATCAAAATGCTAACAATTATCGAAACAATCAAGTTGGTTTCAAAAACAATTACAAAGGAAACTATGGGAATCAAGGGGCTAATAATCAAGTTTCAAACAAAAATCAAAGTAATGATTTTCAAGACAACAACAAGAGTTTGCAAACTTTGAAAGATCTTCCAAATGAATTTGTTGAATACGCTAATGGAAACGATGGTAGGTTTGACAACATTCAAAGAGAAATCATTAGCCTAAGATCCGAGTTTAAGAACGACTTGAAGAAAGAGTTGAAAAATGAGTTAGCAAATGAGCTTAAAATCCATACAAACAAAATGGAGGGGAATGTAACTAGGTTACAACAAAACCAACAAAAAATGGAACAAGGGCAACATGAAATAAAACAAGAGATGATTAAGGCCGAGAAGAGGCAATCCATGTTTGAGGACAAAATTTCATCTATGTTTGAGGCTATTATGTGCAAACCGTCTTCGAGTAGTCTTTCTAGCAACACCATATCGAACCTTAAGGGAGAAATGAAAGTGATTACCACACGTAGTGGTAAGACACTTAAGGAGCCGACTCCTCAACCAATTGCTCCTATGGAGGATGCAATTGAGGAAGAACCCAAGGTGGTGGTCGAAAAGGAGCATGTCCCAATCCCACGAAGTACCGCTCATGCCACACCTACGGTTGACCCATTACCACATTTGGAACCCGAGATTCCAAAGGATATGCCTATGCCTCAACCCACACCACCTTTGCCCTATCCATCGAGAATTAGAAAGGAGAAACGTCAAGAGCGCGATAACTACCAATTTGAGCTTTTTATAAAAATGTTTCGTGACATTCATTTTAATGTGACTTTTGCCGATGCTTTGGTCATGATGCCTCGATTTTCCGCTAACTTTAAGAGTATGTTGAACAACAAGGAGAAATTGCAACAATTGTCTAGTTGTTCATCGGTTTATCTTAATCGCATACCTCAAAAAGTCGGTGATCCCGGTAAATTCTTGATTCCTTGTACAATCCAAGATATGGAAGAATGTTATGCCTTGGCCGATCTTGGTGCTAGTATTAACTTGATGCCACTTATAATCTTCAAGTCGCTCAATCTTCCTAATCTTACTCCTTCACTAATGTCTATCGAGTTGGCCGACCATTCCACGATTCCCGCATGTGGATTGGCGGAAGACGTTTTTGTGAAAGTGGGAAAGTTCTATTATCCGGTAGACTTTATCGTTGTCGATATTCCCACGGATCCTCAAGTTCCTCTCATTTTAGGTCGTTCGTTTTTAGATACGTCTATGGCTTTAATCGATGCGCATGCTAGAAACATCACCTTACGTTTCAACGACGAGGAACTTGTTATAAACGCAACTCAAAATTCTCAAATTTCTCATGTTTATTCCGTTGCAACCATAAACCTCGTTGATATAATTGACGTTGTTTGCGAGGAATTTTCACAAGAAGTTTTAGGTTTTGGTGATGATGAAAATAGTGGCAATCCCGCTATGTTAGATCCCATTCTTGATAACTCGACACCAACCTTCACTCCATTTGAAGGTGGTGGTTTTACGTTGGAAGAATACGATGTTCCACGTACTTGTGATGAAGAACTCGACAATGATGAGGACTTCTTGATTATCAAGGGTTTTCTTAACGATTTCCCATTTCCTCCACCCGAGGAGGTTATGAGTATCGAGCCCAAATCTTCAATTGAGGAACCACCTATCCTCGAGTTGAACGATTTACCTCTTCATCTCGAATATGTCTTTTTGGAGGAGGACGACAAGTTGTCGGTTATTATTTCGAAAGAACGTTCAAATGAAGAAAAAACCGCACTTGTCGATGTTCTAAAGGATCACAAAGGGGCAATTTTGATGGAAGTTATCCGACATTAAGGGGATCGATCCCAAATTTTGTACCAATAAAATCTTCATGGAGGAGGATTACAAACCCGCAATCCAATGTCAAAGGAAGGTGAACCCCAAAATTCATGACGTCATCAAAATGGAAGTCCTAAAACTCCTTGACGCGGGAATGATTTACCCTATTTCCGATAGCCCTTGGGTGAGTCCTATCCATTGTGTCCCTAAGAAGGGAGGAATGACCGTTGTGCCAAACGATTCCAACGAGTTAATTCCCACTAGACTCGTGACCAGATGGAGAGTGTGCATTGACTTTCGTAAGTTGAATGAAGCCACTCGAAAAGACCATTTTCCCTTGCCCTTCATGGACCAAATGTTGGAGCGTCTTGCGAGAAACGATTTCTATTGCTTTTTAGATGGTTTTTCCGGTTACTTCCAAATCCCCATCGATCCTCGTGATCAAGAAAATACTACGTTTACGTATCCATATGGAACGTTTGCCTATCATAGAATGCCATTCGGACTTTGCAATGCACCGGGAACCTTTCAAAGGTGCATGATGGCTATTTTTCATGACATGATCGAGAAGACGATGGAAGTCTTCATGGATGACTTTTCCGTGTTTGGAAGTTCGTTCACTTCATGTTTGTCGAGTCTTGAGAGAATGTTGAAGCGTTGTGAGGAAACCAACCTTGTGCTTAATTGGGAAACATGTCATTTTATGGTTAAAAGTGGAATCGTCTTAGGGCACAAGGTTTCGAAAGCGGGGATTGAGGTAGATCAAGCTAAGGTAGACGTCATCGCCAAATTACCTTATCCCAAAACCGTTAAGGGAGTTAGGAGTTTCCTAGGCCAAGCGGGCTTTTATCGTCGATTAATCAAGGATTTTTCAAAGATCTCTCGACCTATTACACATCTCCTTGAAAAAGATGCACGTTTTGTCTTTGACGAAGATTGTGTATTAGCCTTTGAAATCCTTAAGAGGAAACTTACCGAAGCTCCCATCCTTGTTGCTCCCAATTGGAACCTCCCCTTTGAGCTCATGTGTGATGCTAGTGACTACGCTATTGGGGCCGTATTGGGGCAACGTCATGAAAAGCACTTCTTTCCAATTCATTATGCTAGCAAGACGATGACCGAGGCTACTTGATACTTTGGTTTTGCTAGGGTCAATTTTACTCTCGATATCCTCTCGAATTGATCTAGGTCTTAAGTGGAATGATTGTTCTTGGTTACTAAATAAAGGGGTTTGGTTTTATATTCTAATAAGAAGTGAAATGAAACTTTAAATCAAAGACAATTACTTTAATTATAATTAACTAAGACTTGGTTTAAAATTTAAAGTTCAAATTAAAATTAAAGTTAACATGTAAATTGTGAAATATGAGTAAAGAAACAGTAAATCAACAACAGTAAAACAGTAACTTTAAAATACTCAAAAATAACTGATTCGGAACTTTAAACCTTGATTCGGAACTAACTGATTCGGAAGATACTATTCACTCATCCGGAACTTGCTCATTCGGAACATACTCATCCGGAACTTAATGGCTGATTCGGAACTTCCGAATGAATGTTCATTCGGAACTTGCTGGATCGGAAGTTGCTGATTCGGAACCTTCAGATTGATTCGGAACTTTCCGAATGAAAAGGTTGATTCGGAACTTCTCCTTGATTCGGAAGTTTGAAACTTCCGAATGAAAGTGACTTGATGCGGAACTTAAAGACTGATTCGGAACCTTCCGAATGACTACTTCATTCGGAACTTTTTGTCTTGATTCGGAAGTTCTGAAACCCAGTTACAGTAGCAGAAAAGCGAAGAACACGGAACAAGGGTTTAAATCAAAGTCAAATCAAATACTTAAAAAGAATTTACCAAATTAAACACAAATCATTTAGATATCATAAGTAACGAATCCCACTAATAAAAACACAAATCCAAACAACTTTTGAAGATCAAATCAAGAAAATGAAAACTTAAAAACTTGAAGATAAAGATGAAGAAGAACAAGATTAAATGGAAAGATTAAACAAAACTTTGAATTGAATGATTGATGTTTTGACAAGATGAAACAAAGATTAAAATTACAAGATTAAAGAACTAAAGATAAAAATCACCAATCACCCTAGTGGTGATGGTGTTCTACGAACCAGGAGAAAGAGTGGGGAGGAAGAAAGAAAAACTAAAAACTAAAAACTAGTCTAAAATGTGTGAGGGGAAGGCTATTTATAGCCTTGTCCTTTGGTTGGTGAGTGGGCTCCCTCCCGTTCTTCTTGTCTTTTCGTCTTTTCAGAAAAGCTTCCGTTTTCGATTCTGATTCGGGATTTGTTGTCGATTAAATTCAACTCGTCTTTTAATTTCTTCGTTTAATAGACTTGAGTTTCTTCGACTTATATAAATCTTCCATCTTTGGTCCTTTTCTTCGATAAATCTTCGAATAGGCCCAGTGACTTCAAATCTTTTGCATCTCTTGGACAATAGACTTTATCTTGAGTCTTTTTCTTCAGTAAAACCCGTGCAATCCCATGTTTTCTTCAATATTCATCCGGTTGGCTCTGAAAACACAATAAACACAAAAACCACGCATAATTCCAAACAAATGATATTAAATACGTGTTTTGGTCTCGTTTTAGCCCGAATTAAGTGGTAAAAGGATGGGTGTTTACACACCTATCAAATCCCCTACACTTAACCATTGCCATGCCCTCATGCAATGCTTAGTGATAAAGCAAGTTTACACTTTTCTCATAATTAATCAACCTTGGCCTTATTTAAAATTCTACTAAACAAAAATTAAAGAAATAAAACTTCAAAGATAACAAAGGGATAGAAAACCATTTTCACGTGAAAATAGCTACATGGAAATAACTTGTAGAGAAATCGATGACTTACATTAGGGCTTTGGTGCTGCGAAGATTTATCACCCTCAAGTTTCACGTTCCCCAAACTAAGCTTAAAAACGAGATCATTGTTATTATAAGTTAGCAATTCAAACACTTACACACATGGCTTAATTAAATGCTTAAACTCCCTTATTCCTAGGTGTATCTCTTATATTTTATTTTTGTCTTAGAATGATCATGAAGATGCATTTTTGGACTTATTTCGATAGTTTATTAGGGCAGAAAGCAAAGTAGGACGATTTGATCAATAGTTAGCTAAAGGACAAAATCTCTTAAAACTGCTTCTCGGGATATCAAAAAGTTCATATCTTGGCATAACTTGGTTCACGATTTGAGACCTTTCTCGGGCCGATATTTGGCATGTACTTCATACTTCATATCTTCGAGAGACGTTCTTGAGATAATGGTCTTCTCATCATAATAGAGTTTTCTTCACTTGGAGACTTTTGAGGGGTACTCCAACTTTGTTGACCACGACTTCATGATTATTTCTTCAATCTCTAATTGGGATTTTGAGATACAACGATCCGCCTCCTTTTCGGACTTGGATCTATTTATCCTCATACCTTGTTAGGGTCTTTTCGGATAGACTTCTCCATGATCTTTATGGGAGTTGATTGCTTTTCGTCGTGAGTCTTGATCCTTCATATTGACTTTAGGAATAATGCTTTTCACATCACTTTGGATCTTCAGCAATAAAATTGAATCCTCATGCCTTGTTAGGGCCTTTTCAGACTCGCCAATCTTCGCGCCCCGCTTCATAAGTTATGCCTTGGCTATGAACTCTTATCATTACCGAGCAACTTTTAAACGATCTTGGGCTAGAAGCTAAGTAACTTTTCAAATCGTAAGACCTTACTTATTGCAGATAAATTATTAGCAAGTGATGGGAGAATAGGCAAATAATTACACCAAGTGAGCTTGCGCAAGAATACCGACTTATAATTGACTCTATCATTTCTCGTCCTCCACAATTTAAAATCTCAAGTAATGAGACTCGTGGACACTTAGCCTAATAAACCAATTAAGGTCTATATGGTTAAGGATACTAGCTAGAATAAACTTGGATAAGTCTATTCGGGTTGAGTCAAAATAAACGCAACGGGCCTAATATGTCAAAGATTCCTAAACTAGCTACACCACTTTATTAATATTTTTGACTTTATTGCGGGATATATACATATGAAAGCAACGATAAAAATTTAAAAATTACGACTAAATGGCCAAAGTTAATAAAAAATTTGAAAAATGTTGAAAAATAGGATTTTCCGGTTAATTGAAGGCATTTTCATGGAAAAGTCCACTTAAAACTTCGATAGAAGTCCCCCCTACACTTAAGATAAACATTGTCCTCAATGTTTAAGCATGTGGGAAAAATCTCCCCTACACTTATGACATTGTGCACGTTGGTTAACTCAAGTTTAGGAAGAGACGACTAAAGTGATCAATTTCAAATGTGAGTATGAAGAAAATTGAATCACGATAGTTGAGAGATAGAACCGGATTTCGGATAAACACGGGAGCACGGTTCTTCAAAGATTCCAAGAGTGCACTTATCCCTGTAATCACATCACCACAAAGACAAACGCATATACAAGTCCCCCCCTACACTTAGGGGATTAAAACATACAAGGATAGATACTCGGGCTGCCTCCCGAGGAGCGCTTGTTTTTGATAACCGAGTCACGAGCCTGACTCGACCCAAAATTAGTTCATGGGGAACGTGGTGAGGGATGGAATCACCTCCTTAGAGGTGTCCTCACCAAAGTACAACTTCACTCGTTGGCCATTCACCTTAAAATTTGGTCCATTAGGTTGAGCAAGCTCGAGAGTACCATATGGAAAAATTTGGGCAATGGTGAATGGGCCGGACCAACAAGATTTGAGCTTTCCCGAAAAGATTTTCAACCGAGAGTTAAAAAGTAAGACGTTGTCTCCAACATGGAACTCTCGGTTTTTGATCTTGGAGTCGTGAATGAGCTTAGTTCTTTCCTTATAGATCAAAGAATTTTCATAAGCCTCATTACGGAGTTCATTCAGCTCATTGAGTTGGATCTTGCGTATGTCACCGGCTTTGTTTATATCAAAATTAGCCCACTTCAAGGCCCAATAAGCCTTGTGCTCCAACTCAATGGGGAGGTGGCACGCTTTCCCGTACACAAGACGATAAGGCGTACAGCCGATCGGGGTCTTGTAAGCAGTACGGAAAGCCCACAAAGCATCATCGAGTTTATCAGCCCATGCGGCACGATGCTCTCCCACGGTCCTTTCAAGAATTCGCTTCAGCCCTCGGTTTGATATTTCAGCCTGGCCATTAGTTTGTGGGTGGTAGGCTATGGAAAGACGATGATTTACACCGTACTTAGCCATGACTCTAGCAAATTGGTCATTGCAGAAATGAGTCCCACGATCACTAATAATGGCGCGAGGCACACCGAATCTAGCGAATAGAGCCTTCAGAAAGTTACAAACCACCCTTGCGTCATTAGTAGGCAAAGCTTTGGCTTCAACCCACTTTGAAACGTAGTCAACGGCAACAAGGATGTATTTGTTTCCTTTAGACGAAGGGAATGGCCCCATAAAGTCGATACCCCAAACATCAAAAATTTCACACTCTTGAATGAAATTCTGAGGCATCTCGTCTTTATGTGTGATTTTGCCTTGCTTTTGGCAAACATCACATCGTTTGACCATATCGTGAGCGTCACGGTATATGGAGGGCCAATAAAATCCCGAATCAAATACTTTCTTTGCGGTGTAGTTGGGACCAAAGTGACCACCGGTGGGTCCTTTGTGGCAAGCATCAAGGATGTCCGACGCTGCCGGTCCATCAACACATCGGCGAATTATCAGATCAGCACATTGTTTGAATAGGTAAGGGTCGTCCCAAAAGTAAGTCTTGATGTCGGTAAAGAACTTCTTCTTTTGCTGGGACGTCAACCCTTCCTTGAGAATTCCACCCGCCAAGTAGTTTGCAAAGTCCGCAAACCACGGGGTTTCATTCGGCTTCGAGTTTATAGACATTAAGGTCTCCAAGGGAAAAGAATCATTGATTTCTTTGGTCGGATGATCCCCTTGGTATGGATCCTCAAGTCTACTAAGATGGTCCGCGGCTAAGTTTTCTGCTCCTTTTTTATCGCGGATGTCGATTTTAAATTCCTGGAGCAGCAAAACCCAGCGAAGAAGTCTTGGTTTGGAATCTTGCTTTGTCAACAAGTACTTCAACGCGGAATGATCGGTGTACACAATGGTGGTGGAAAGGACAAGATAGGGGCGGAATTTTTCAAAAGCATAGACAACGGCTAAAAGCTCTTTTTCGGTTGTCGTATAATGCAATTGTGCCCCAGTCATTGTCTTGCTAGCGTAATGGATTGGTTGGAAGTGTTTATTCACTCTTTGTCCAAGAACCGCTCCAATAGCAAAATCACTAGCATCGCACATCAACTCAAAAGGCAGCTCCCAATTAGGGGTAACTAAGACGGGTGCCTTAGTTAGCTTATCCTTAAGCGAGTTGAAGGCTTCAAGGCACTCTTTGGAGAAGATAAAAGGAGCATCTTTTTCCAAGAGGTGGGTCATCGGGCGAGCGATTTGAGAAAAGTCTTTGATGAATCGACGATAGAAGCCCGCATGTCCCAAGAAACTTCTCACACCCTTCACGGTTGAAGGTGGAGGCAACTTTGCAATGACATCGACTTTAGCACGGTCAACTTCAAGACCGGCTTTCGAGATCTTATGTCCAAGCACGACGCCTTCTTTGACCATAAAATGGCATTTTTCCCAATTTAGAACAAGGCGAGTGTCTTCGCACCGCTTTAGCATACGTTCTAAATTGGCAAGGCAAGCAGAGAAGGAATCCCCGAAGACCGAGAAATCATCCATGAAGACTTCCATGGTTTGTTCAACCATGTCATGGAAGATAGCTAACATGCACCTTTGGAAAGTCCCGGGCGCATTACATAAGCCAAAAGGCATTCTTTTGTAAGCGAAAGTGCCGTAGGGACAAGTGAATGTAGTCTTCTCTTGATCTTGGGGATCGATGGGTATTTGGAAATAACCCGAGAAACCATCAAGAAAGCAGTAATATTCATTACCGGCTAATCGTTCAAGCATTTGGTCCATGAAAGGTAGAGGGAAATGATCCTTTCTCGTGGCATCATTGAGTTTGCGGTAGTCTATACAAACTCTCCACCCAGTAACGAGACGAGTGGGAATCAACTCGTTGTGTTCATTGGGAACAACGGTTATTCCGCCCTTCTTGGGCACACAATGGATTGGACTAACCCACGGTGAATCCGAAATAGGGTAAATCATACCCGCATCAAGAAGTTTGATAACCTCTGTTTTGATGACTTCATGTATTTTAGGATTCACCCTTTGTTGGCTTTGAATAGTGGGCTTGAAGTCGTCCTCCATGAGAATTTTGTGCGTACAGAAGTGAGGATCAATTCCACGAATATCCGAGATTTTCCACGCAATAGCCTTCTTGTGAGCTTTCAACACAGCAACGAGGCGAGTCTTCTCTTCATCTTTCAAATCCGTTGCAATAATGACGGGTGACTTCTTGTTGTCGTCAAGGAACACGTACTCGAGATGTGGCGGCAACTCCTTTAGTTCCAAATCCGGAGGATTTTCGACGGGAGGCGTTTTTAAAGTCGGAGTATCGATAGCAATGACCGTGGGAGATGGAGGCGAAGGATTGTCTTCGGTGAGAAGATTGTCAAAGAAACTCATATCTTCATCCCCCTTGGTGGGAGAATCATTAGTAGCAAGAGTCCCATCTCCCATGGTATCTTCAAGATTGTTCCAGAATAAATCACTATCTCCAAATAGAGACAACGATGAATCAATGGAGGACACGGTCTCAACAGTGGGAAGAGAGGTAGGAATACTTTTGCAAGCATCATTAAAGTGTTCTTCACAAGCCTCATCAAGAACGTCAATACAATTAACGCTCTCATATGAATAAGGCTGTTTAGACAACTTTCCCATGTTGAAGACTACTTTGTCGTCACCCACTCTCATGATAAGCTCTCCGGCTTCAACATCAATGAGAGTGCGACCGGTCCTCAAGAATGGACGACCAACAATAAGTGGCACACGGGGGTCCATCTCGTAGTCGACGACAACAAAATCAGCAGGGAATGTGAATTTGTCGACTCCTACGATGACATCTTCGGCTATCCCCACCGGATAAGCAACCGTACGGTTGGCCAATTCCAAAGTCATTTTAGTGGGGACTAGCTCTGGGAGAGATAATTGCTTCCAAACACTTAGAGACATGAGATTTATACTGGCACCTAGATCGGCTAGGGCCATGCAATTCTCTACTCCCGGGAAATTGCAAGGGATAAGAAAACGACCCGGATCACCAAGCTTGATTGGCAATTTCCTTAAGAGCACTGCAGAGCAGTTCTCATTAAGTTGGGTGTTGGCAATGTCGAGGAGCTTTTCCTTGTCGCTCAGAAGGTCTTTAAACATTTTGGCGTATTTGGGCATGTGAGCGAGAGCCTCAGCGAAGGAGATATTGAAATTCAGTTGTTTAAACATTTTAAGAAAGTTAGAAACCTGAATATCATCCTTGCTCTTTTACTTCTCTTTCCTCAACCTAGAAGGATAAGGTATATTGGAAGAAGAGGAAGGCTTTAGGGGAATAGGGTCACTCACAACCACGGGTGGAGGAGGGGTAGAAAGAAGAGGTGGAGAAATTGGGGAAGGAGAAGGAGGAGGAATAGGAGCAGGTGACTCGTTCTCCTTAGTCATAACCACCGGTGGAGGTATAGGAAGCTCGGGTTCCGTATTACCTTTGCCACTTCGAGTGGTGATTGCTTTCATCTCCCCTCTTGGGTTTGCAACGGTGTAACTCGGAAGAGTACCCGAAGAAGAGGGTTGACTACTTTGGAAAAAACTAGCCATCATGTTCCTCAGATCATTAGTCTGGCTATCCAACGTGTTTCTCATGTCAGCTCTCAAATCGTTTCCTTGCTTAACCAAATCTGCCTTCAAATTGCGCACTTCTTCTTGGAGATTTCCCACTATCACATCATTGGTTCTCATGTAGGTGGCGACCTCTTGGTGTAATGCAGTGGTGGTTTGGTTGGAAGGAGCATTGTATGCAGGTGGTTGGTAAGCTGGTTGTTGGTATACTTGATTGTTACGTTGAGGTGGTTGTTGTTGCTTGTGAGGTGGGACGTATGGTTGTCAAGGTTGTTGTTGTTGTTGAGGAGAGCGGTTAAGGTTTTGTTGTTGGTTTGGGTTGGTAGGAGGGAAACCAGGTGGTGAAAGATAGTTGTTGCTGCGGTAACTAAGCAAGTTACGGTCACCTTGAGGTCTAGCTTGATAAGCAGGTTGTTGGTAGGTGCCATATGCCGCATTCACATTCTCAGCAGGGTAATCTTGGGTGGCGGTACAAGTTGTGTAAGAGTGGGGACCACCGCATATCTCACAAGGTTGGCTGACAGCGTTCACTTGAGCGTTTTTGGCGTTGTTGCTATTGTTGTTGCTGACGGTATGTGTGACAAGCGATTCAAGAAGAGTAGTGATTTTGTCTAATCGCCTGTCGCTGTCATTAGTGCTAGCACTAGCAACATTGGTCCGAACACTCTTGGTTTGCACACGAGATTTGTTCTCAATGATATCCCAAGCAGTATTGGAAGTCTTAGCCAATAAATTACCCCCCGAGGCACTATTCAGTGAATCTTGGTCATTCATGCTTAAACCATGGTAAAAAGTATTGATTTGATGAACTTTGGTAAAACCATGTTGTGGGCATTTTCTTAAAAGATCTTTAAAGCGATCCCAAGATTCACTGAATGACTCATCGTACTTTTGTTCAAAGTTTATAATCTCATTCCGCAAAGCGGTAGTACGAGAGGGTGGAAAAAAGTAGTTGATAAACTTTGTTTCCAAATCCGTCCACGAGAGAATACTCTGTGGCGGTTCCTTAGCAAGCCAATGCCGGGCTTGTCCCTCTAAAGAAAAGGGAAAAAGTTGTAACCTTATCACTTCTTGTGGAACTCCATTGAACTTGACCGTGTTGGTGAGTTGTATAAATCTCTTGATATGGTCGTGTGGGTCATCAATGGTTCGTCCCAAGAACGGTTGAGCGGATACCATCTGGATAAAGCCTGACTTTAGCTCGAAATTGTTGGCGGCAATTGGTGGGATGACAATTGGATCCGTATTGCCATCGACATGAGCTTGGAGCAATTCAATCATCGGGCGATTATCCGGAAGATGCTCATTGTTGTTGTTATTCATGTTGTTGAAAGGCGGGTTGTTGTTGTTATTATTGTTGTTCGGAGGTGGTATGTTATTGTTGTTTTGTACACCAGCCATGTCTAAGTTATCGAGAGGCTCGGGCTCTTGATAAGACGTGGATCGAGTGCGCATACACCTGCAAAAGAACGAACAAAGAAAAACAAAGCAAAAATATTTTTGGTTTTTATTGTTTTTTAATTTTTAGGATTTTTGAAAATTTTATATTTTTTAGTTGTTTTTGAAAATTTTCTAGAAAAAAGTAACGTTCACGGGGAACGGATCCCAAAATCCAAGTTCTCACAAAAAACTTTTGATCTTAACGAGAAGAGCCGGCAGCGGCGCCATTTGATACTTTGGTTTTGCTAGGGTCAATTTTACTCTCGATATCCTCTCGAATTGATCTAGGTCTTAAGTGGAATGATTGTTCTTGGTTACTAAATAAAGGGGTTTGGTTTTCTATTCTAATAAGAAGTGAAATGAAACTTTAAATCAAAGACAATTACTTTAATTATAATTAACTAAGACTTGGTTTAAAATTTAAAGTTCAAATTAAAATTAAAGTTAACATGTAAATTGTGAAATATGAGTAAAGAAACAGTAAATCAACAACAGTAAAACAGTAACTTTAAAATACTCAAAAATAACTGATTCGGAACTTTAAACCTTGATTCGGAACTAACTGATTCGGAAGATACTATTCACTCATCCGGAACTTGCTCATTCGGAACATACTCATCCGGAACTTAATGGCTGATTCGGAACTTCCCGAATGAATGTTCATTCGGAACTTGCTGGATCGGAAGTTGCTGATTCGGAACCTTCAGATTGATTCAGAACTTTCCGATTGAAAAGGTTGATTCGGAACTTCTCCTTGATTCGGAAGTTTGAAACTTCCGAATGAAAGTGACTTGATGCGGAACTTAAAGACTGATTCGGAACCTTCCGAATGACTACTTCATTCGGAACTTTTTGTCTTGATTCGGAAGTTCTGAAACCCAGTTACAGTAGCAGAAAAGCGAAGAACACGGAACAAGGGTTTAAATCAAAGTCAAATCAAATACTTAAAAAGAATTTACCAAATTAAACACAAATCATTTAGATATCATAAGTAACGAATCCCACTAATAAAAACACAAATCCAAACAACTTTTGAAGATCAAATCAAGAAAATGAAAACTTAAAAACTTGAAGATAAAGATGAAGAAGAACAAGATTAAATGGAAAGATTAAACAAAACTTTGAATTGAATGATTGATGTTTTGACAAGATGAAACAAAGATTAAAATTACAAGATTAAAGAACTAAAGATAAAAATCACCAATCACCCTAGTGGTGATGGTGTTCTACGAACCAGGAGAAAGAGTGGGGAGGAAGAAAAGAAAAAACTAAAAAACTAAAAACTAGTCTAAAATGTGTGAGGGGAAGGCTATTTATAGCCTTGTCCTTTGGTTGGTGAGTGGGCTCCCTCCCGTTCTTCTTGTCTTTTCGTCTTTTCAGAAAAGCTTCCGTTTTTTATTCTGATTCGGGATTTGTTGTCGATTAAATTCAACTCGTCTTTTAATTTCTTCGTTTAATAGACTTGAGTTTCTTCGACTTATATAAATCTTCCATCTTTGGTCCTTTTCTTCGATAAATCTTCGAATAGGCCCAGTGACTTCAAATCTTTTGCATCTCTTGGACAATAGACTTTATCTTGAGTCTTTTTCTTCAGTAAAACCCGTGCAATCCCATGTTTTCTTCAATATTCATCCGGTTGGCTCTGAAAACACAATAAACACAAAAACCACGCATAATTCCAAACAAATGATATTAAATACGTGTTTTGGTCTCGTTTTAGCCCGAATTAAGTGGTAAAAGGATGGGTGTTTACACACCTATCACTACTCTAAAATACACTACAATGGAGAAGGAGTTCCTTGCCGTGGTGTATGCATTTGAGAAATTTCGACCTTATCTCGTCTTGACGAAATGCATAGTGTATACGGATCATTCGGCTATCAAGTATCTTATGGCTAAACAAGATGCTAAGCCAAGATTACTTCGTTGGATTCTCCTCCTTCAAGAATTTGATCAAAAAATCGTTGACAAAAAAGGAGCCGAGAATCTAGCGGCCAATCATCTTTCTCGTTTGGAAGATCCTCACCAAAGTGTTTACGAGCCCAAGGAAATCACCGAAACATTTCCGCTCGAGACACTTGGTGTAGTGAATTCTAAGCTTGATTCTTCCACCCCATGGTTTGCGTACATCGTAAATTACCATGCGGGCAACTTCATCATCAAGGGTATGACGACTCAAGAAAAACGAAAATTCTTTCGTGACGTCAAGTTCTATTTTTGGAACGACCCTTACTTGTTTCGAACTTGTGCGGATCAAATTATTTGACGTTGTGTCTTTGGTACCGAAGCTTCTAACATCCTTAGAGCTTGTCACGAGGGACCCACGGGTGGTCACCATGGTGCTAATCTCACGTCTAAGAAGGTCTTTGATGCCGGTTTCTTTTGGCCTACTATTTACCGAGATGCACATGAACTTGTGAAGTCATGTGACTCATGCCAACGATAAGGAAAAGCCTCACAAAAAGATGAAATGCCACAAAATATCATCCAAGTGTGTGAGATCTTTGACGTTTGGGGCATTGACTTTATGGGGCCGTTCCCAGCATCTCGTGGTAATAAGTACATCCTTGTCGCCGTTGACTACCTATCTAAGTGGGTGGAAGCTAAGGCTTTGCCCACCAATGATGCTCGTGTGGTAGTCATGTTTTTGAAAAGCTTGTTTTCTTGGTTTGGAACCCCTCGTGTGATCATAAGCGATCGTGGAACCCATTTTTGTAACGACCAATTCGAAAGGGTCCTAAGGAAATATGGGGTTACACATCGGCTTTCTACGGCTTATCACCAACAAACGAGTGGGAAAGTCGAGGTTTCAAACCGAGCTTTAAAGAGGAACTTGGAGAGATATATTGGGGAAAACCGACAATCATGGTCGGATAACTTGGACGATGCTTTATGGGCCTTTAGGACCGCTCATAAGACGCCCATTGGGTGCACTCCTTATAAGCTTGTGTATGGGAAAAATTTTTGCTGGCCAATTGAATTGGAACACAAAGCTTATTGGGCCCTAAAGCATTGTAATGATGATATGGAGACCGCGGGAAAACACCGGAAAATGCAATTAAATGAATTGGATGAATTAAGGGATATTGCTTATGAAAATTCATTGATTTATAAAGAAAAGACTAAAAAGTTGCATGATTCAAAAATTAAAAACCGGGTTTTTAATATTGGGGATCAAGTTTTGCTTTTTAATTCTCGTTTGAAAATCTTTTCCGGTAAGTTGAAATCCCGTTGGTCCGGTCCATTCACCGTGACTCAAGTTTTTCCATATGGGACCATCGAGCTAGCTCAAAACGATGGCCCCAATTTCAAGGTGAATGGACATAGGTTGAAGCACTACTTTGGCGGGGAAGTTCCATCCTTGAACTACCTCGACCAAATCACATTCCCCAATGATAATTAGTATTGAGGGGATCGAGTCGAGCTCATGACTCGGTAATCAAAAACGAGGTGCCACGTGGGGGAGTCCCATGCTTATCCTATGTACATATTATCGCTTTCTAAGGTAGTAACGTGTGGGGATTCGTGCCCTTCCAACCTTTGTTCCGTGGTTGTTTGTGAATTATGGATTTTAGATGATCATTATCTTCACGATTGGAGCCTCTCGTGTTCGTTTTATAGGAGCACTCAATCGTTTGCTTTGAAGACTTTCTCAATATCCATGATATATCCTTTGATGTTCTAGCCTTAGGTTTTTAGCACACTTCATAAACGGCTTTAAATTTAACGGTTACACCCTTTCCATGCTAGATTAAGCATTCGACTACGTCTTTAAGTATGGGGGTGTTTGCACACCTAGACTCGAAACATTGAGGACAATGTTTAACTTTAGTATGGGGGGTGAATAGATACTTGCCTTGCCAAACCTTCATGCTTTCCAAAGTTTATCTTTTTGTTTATCGTTTTGTTGCAAAATAAGCCTAAAAATGGCCAAAATTTAAATTTTTTCTCATGTTTTATATGTGTTTGAAGACACGAATGTAGGTTTTCCGATGGCGAGAATAAGAGTAATTTTTTACTCGACCGTGCGTGTTGAGCACTTAGCTTCGATTCCTTAACTTATATTAGGCTAAGTCTCTTAAATGAGGACGAGAAATGATAGAGTTAAATATAAGTTACTATGCTAAACGTAAAGTACTCGTATTCTTTCAAAAACTCATGTGTTCTCGTTGTTTGCTTATTCTCCCTTCGCTTGTAAATATTTTTTTGCTTAATAAATATTGACTTAGCGGTTTAGTCTTGATTGTTGGTTTCTAGTCTTTTCTAGTAGCTTCCATGTAATTAAATTGGGAAGACATTAAGGCATCTCCAGCGTCATGGTTTTGAAGTATTGGCAACCCGAATAATCGAAAGCTTCACCCAATAATAAGATTTCAAGTGCTCACCTAAATCAAGCAAACAATTTGAAGCTCACAAGGCCGAAAAATCTATGCAAAATTGAAAGTGAATTGATATGTGTGTAAACACCCATCCTTTTTACCACTTAATTACAATAATTACCAAGCCAAAACGTGTATTTTATGTCTTTTATGTCGGAATTATGCGTGGTTTGTGTTTTTGTTGTGATTTAGGACGAAAAGGTGAAAAGTGGAGAAAACACGGGCATTCCCGGGCTTTTATTGAAGAAAAAGATGAAAGATGAAGTCGAGAAGTCAAGAGTGCAAAAAGAACGGAAGTCCAAGACAATTTCTGAAGATTTATCGAAGAAAAAGTCGAAAGACGGAAGTTTACTTAAAGCCGAAGAACTCAAGTCTTATTTATTGAAGAATTAAAAGACGAGTCCAAAGAAATCCCGAGCCAAAAGTCATTAAAAGTCCAAGATTAAAGAAGATTTAAAGGCTTAAGGACTAATGGTACAATTAACAAAGAGATTAAGAAGGAAGGGCCTAATGATGCAATTAAGAGAAAATGAAGGAGGGGAGGAAGCTTCCTAATCCTCCCCTATATATAGATCATTAAGTTAATCTTTTCATTTTGTTGGCTAAGGTGACAATTAGTCTTCCACCTTTATTTTTCTTGCACTTTAATTACTTGTCCATTTAAATACTTATCTTGCACCTTATTTACCATTTAATTTCAAGTAAGTGTTTTTAATTTTGTTGCTTTAATCTTTATTTACATTTGATCAAGTTTCTTTTCATCAATCTCATTCTACTTTTCTTCTTTTTGGTTCGGCTTAATTTCGGATTAAGCTAGCTTTTGCTTAATCCATTTGCTTATTTGATTAAAGGTTTTGTCTTTTCTTTTCTTTTTAAGTTTTCATACGAAATAGCCATAAGTTTGACAATCTTATGTGCTTATTTGGTATTTAGCTTAATTGATTTCAAAGTTTTCTTAAAAGTTTTACTTTTTAAGTTTTAATTTCATTAAGTTTCGTCTTTTAAATTTTGAAAGATTTTAACATTTTAGCTTATTGTCTCGTTTTGTTTCCATTTCATTCAAGTTCTTTGTTACTGCTTATTAGAATTAGCTTATTTGGATTTGAGCTTATTACGAATTTGCATTCCATCGGAAAGTAAGGGTTCCTACACATTGCGACGGGTGCATTCTCCACATTCCGATCGTGACAGGTTTGGACAAAGGGTTGCATTCCGATCCGGGATTGCGATAGAAGTAACATCACCCTCATTCCGATCTGGGATTGCGATCGCACATTGCGATCGCACATTCCGACGGCTCTTGAGGTTTACTTAGTCGAAGTGCTGCCCAATTTTTCTTAGCATCTTTCCGATCTGGGCATTGCGATCTGACTCATTGCGATCTGAACAACATTCCGATCTGGACCATATTCCTATAGTTTACATTCCGATAGGTTGCACCTTTTATTCCGATAGCACATTCCGATCTGGATTCCGATGGTATGGTGACAGCATTCCGATAGTGGATTCCGATGGTTATGGGTTTTGGATTTTAATTTTGCTTTGTTTAATTTTCAAGTTACATTTTAATACTTGTCAAGTTTAATTTCCGTCACGCTTTTATTTTTAGTTATTTGATCAATTTACTTTTCAAAGTTTTAATATTGCACCATTTAATTTTAATAAGAGTTAGTTTACATTAACGCCATTTTATTTTAACGCCTTTTACTTTAACGTCATTTACATTTATGTCTCGCACTTTTAGTTTAAAATCAACCAAAAATATTTGTTTTACCAAAATCAAATGAGTCGTACTTTAAGCCAATAATCAATTCGATTAGACACACATCAAAGAACTTTTTAACAAAGTAAAAGCTAGTTATTAAATGGTGCCGCTGCCAGCTCTTTTCGTAAAGATTAACGGTTTTCTGTGAAAGACGCGTTGCTTTTTGGGCTCCGTTCACTTGTGAGCGTTACTTTACTTGCATAAAAATTTCAAAAAAAACATAAAAATTAAAAATTGCTAAAAATCCATAAAAATTAAAAATTACGAAAATCCAAAAAGATTTTATCTTTATTGTGTATATATATTGTCTTTGTGTTTGGTTTCTTTTTCTTTTGCATTTTCAGGTGTATGCGTACTAGATCTTCTAATTATCAAGAGCCCGAGACTCAAGAAGATTTAAGTATGTCAGGTGTTAACATAAATAATAATCCACCGCACCTCAACAATAACAACAATGTTCTTCCACAGCCTGATCTTCGGATAATGGAGGAGCTTTGTCAACCTACCATGTTTGGACGAGGAGGACCGATTGCGCCGATGCAAATCAACGCTCCTGAGTTTTCGTTGAAGCACCACATGATTCAGCAAGTGCAAACTAGTCCATTCGCCAGAATGCCTGATGATGATGCCAACAAACACCTCGACAAGTTCATTACAATCACCCAAAGCATGAAGTTGCCTGGTGCCACAATGGATGTTCTTCGCCTACAACTCTTTCCACATACTTTATCACATCATGCCGAGAAATGGTTTGATCGTCTTCCGAAGAATTCTATTCACACTTGGGATGACATGACTCAACGCTTTTTGTCGCGCTACTTTCCACCATCCATGGTCACAAGCCTTCGGAATCAAATCAGCGGTTTCATGCAAGATCCCGATGAATCTCTTTTTGATGCTTGGGAAAGATATAATGTCTTGATTGATCGTTGTCCAAACCACAACATGCTTCCAGTGACCTTAATTGACACTTTCTACAACGGTTTGACTTTTCGTGATCGTGATACGATTAATGCAGCCGCCGGTGGCAAATTTATGAAAAGGAGACCCGAGGAGTGTAGAGAGCTTATTGAGAACATGACTACTCACCACAAAAACTGGGATTCCTCTGCTTCTTCAAGGAACAACCCGAGAGTCAATGTTTCTTCCACCTCAGCAAACCCTGACATGACCGAACTCACCCGCATGATGACTGAAATGAGCAAAAGTATCACGCTTCTCGCTTCAAACCAACAATAACAACAAGTTAAAGAGGTTGCTAATCCTTGTGAAACATGCGGCGGTCCTCACTCATACACCGATTGTCCTTCAACACAAAGAAATCCGGAAAATGTGTATGCAGCTTATGGTAATTATTCACCGGAAAATTACCAAGCTCGACCTCAAGGGGATAGAAATTTGCTGAGTTACCGATCAAACAACTACCATTCACCCGGTTTTTCTCCTTAAAACCAAAACCCCGCCAACAACTACAATAGAAGCAACCAAATCCCACCAAGAGCTTCTAATCCTTATCACCCACCCGCTCAACAAGCCCCACCCATTAACCCCGATGTTGAAGCCATAATGAGAACCCAAGGTGAGCAAATCAAGAATCTACATAGTCAAATTATCAATCTTAAAGGAGATATCACAAAGCAAGGAAATGAGATTAGATCCGAGCTTCGAGATAATATTCAATCCTCCTTCAGCAATCAAACCAATGATTTGAAGAATAGGCTTGCTAGTTTCTTGCCCGCCGCTCAACCTTCTTCTTCAAGTTCTCTACCTTCAAACACCGTCACCAATCCGCGAGCAAATGTGAGTGCTATTACAACCCGTAGTGGAATTACCATTATCGATCCACCTATCCCACCCCCATCATCTACACCTCCTCCACCACCATTTATCCCTACTCCTCCTACACCTAGTATTAATGCACCATTACCGTCTCCGCCTCGCCATGACGATGTCTCTAGGAAGGAACCTTCAACATCTCAACCTTTACCTGCTACACCTTCACCTTCACCACCCAAACCTAATATCCCTTATCCCTCTCGTTTAGGGAAGACCAAAATGCTAACCAAGGATGAATCTGAAGTGTCGCGCTATGTGAAGATGATCTCTCAAATGAACTTCAACATTAGCTTTCTTGAAGCACTTTTCCATATGCCGAAATTTGTTAAAGCATTTAAGGAATTGCTTAACAAGAAGGAAAATTTGATTGAGCTCGCCAACACACGCTTAAATGAAAACTGCTCTGCAGTTATTCTTAAAGAACTTTCGGAAAAGCTTGGAGATCCCGATCGTTTTGTGTTGCCTTGCGTTTTCAACAAAACTAAAGAATTTACGCCCCTTGCTGATCTCGGGGCCAGTATTAATCTTATGCCTTTGAGTGTTTGGAAAATAGTATCATTGCCCGACCTCACTCCAACAAAGATGACTCTTGAACTTGCAAATCGCACTCTCGCTTACCCCGTTGGTTTAGCCGAAGACGTGTTCATAAAAGTTGGCACATTTACTTTCCCGGTCGATTTTGTCGTTGTTGATTATGAAATGTACCCTCGTATTCCTTTAATACTTGGTCGGCCATTCTTGAGAACCGGACGAGCTTTAGTGGATGTGTCCGAAGGTGAGTTAATCATAAGAGTCAGGGATGATGCACAAGTTTTTAAAATGGGGAAGCTTACAAGCAAATCCTTTGGAGGACGAGAATCTGTGAATATGATTAATGTGCATGATGACTTTGTTGTCTACAACAATCCGCTATTCGATTCTTGCATCGATAATCCACTTTTTCATGATGATATGGATGATTCTCGCTCCAATGTGTAACCTTCTCCCATTTATGATTCTCCACCGATCTTTGATGCTTATGATGATGAGTCTAGCTCAGATTCGGATGATTATGATGACCTTACTTCTGAGTATCCCGATCTGCCTACATACGATGATTTTGATGAGGCCGATACTCTTTCGAGTGATTCTTCGCATGATGAAGATCCTCCGCCATCACTCGATCCTACTTTGGACGATTACTCATTTGAGGAAGATTTCTCTGCTTTTCTCAACACTTACTTCCCTCATGAGAGTGATGCTCCTCCTTATGATTTTGAAGATTATCGTCTTGATCCTACTTTGGATTTGAAGAACATTCTTTCAAAGGAGAAGAAACCGGTCGACACCAATATCCGTAGCACATATGATTTAACACCTCTTTGTCCCCCTTCTTAGGACGAGGTTGTGCTTCTTCTTGGATCTTCTTCCCATTCTGCTGAGCCTGAGTGCTATTTTCCCTTAAAGGAAAAGGTGTTCGACCCCGGTATTGAAATCTTTAAGCCATCTCAGTATCCACCTGATGAAATAAAAGGAAAAATCTTTGGAAATATTGAAGACATGCTTGCACTTCACCCTTCCTTCCACCATGCTCCATCGCTGCTTAAGGGAACCTTGCCTATTCTTCTTTGGCTTGCCTTGTTCGCCTTAAGCTTGTGCTATTTGATGGACGAAAACTACGTCTTTGATCCCGGTGGATATATTTCATGCTTCTTCCGTTGATAATCAAGGTCGAGTCAGGCTCACGACTCGGTTAACAAAAATCAAGCGCTTCTTGGGAGGCAACCCATGCATCTATCTTTTAGCTTTCTTTATCATAAGTGTAGGGGGAGACCCGTTGGTTTGCTTTCCTCTCTTCTCTTCTTATAATCAGAGATTCGAGCTTCAATGATCCACTCTTGATGATTCTTGACGACCCGTGATTCCGTGTTCCACTTTCCCGGTTCTATCCTAAACTCTTTTCGATTCACTATTTTATATTTTCTCAATATTAAAATAGGAATCTCTTTAGTTGTATTTTCCTTAGCGAGATTTAAACAAAGTGCACAATGTCCTAAGTGTAGGGGAGTTTACTCCCACATGCTTAAACATTGAGGACAATGTTTATATTAAGTGTAGGGGGACTTCTATCGAAGTTAAGTGGCCTTTTCCTTGTATTTGTCCTCATTTTAACCGGAAAATCAATTTTTCGACATTTTTCAAAAATTTTGATCTATTTTGGCCTATTAGTTTTGCCCTTTGTATAGTTATTTTCTTTCCTTATTAGAATAAATGTTTAATAAAGTGGTTTTAATTTTCAAACGTTGTGAATCTTTTGACTCAACCCGAGTTTACTTATCTAAGTTTACTCTAGCTAGTATCCTTAACATGTTTAAGTCAAGTTTTGCTAGGCTTTTATATAGGGATCTATAAAACGCGAAAGTCTTAACTCTCACGGGTTAAGAACAAGAACTTTTCGCAAGTTCCTATAATTGATCCTAGAGAGTCGTTTATCAAGGGAACTTTAAAATGCGATTTCTAAACTTGAAAAAGTCTAAGAGTTTGCAAGATCCTATAGGCGACTCGAAAACCCAAAACTTTGATTTAATAGGCTAAGCATCCACGAGTCTCATTCCTTGATATTTTAAACTGTGGAGAACGAGAGATGATAGAGCCAATTATAAGTTCGGTATTCTTTCGTGAATTTATGTGAGTTAATTATAAGCCTATTCTCCCATCGCTTGCTAATAAATTTATCTGTAATAAATAAGGTTGTACGATTTGAAAAGTTACTTAGCTTCTAGCCCAAGATCGTTTAAAAGTTGCTCGGTATGGATTAGAGTTCATAGCCAACCCATAACTTATTGAAGCGGGATGCGAAGATTGGCGAGTCCAAAAAGGTCCTAACAAGGCATGAGGGCTATATTTTGTTGCTAAAGATCCAAAGTGATGTGAAGAATCATTTATCAAAAATCAATATGAAGGATCGAGACACACGACGAAAAGCAAAAACTCCCCAAAAGTCATGGAGAAGTGTATCCGAAAAGACTCTAGCAAGATATGAGGATAAATAGATCCAAGTCATACAAGGAGGCGGATCGTTGTATATCAAAGTCCAAAATAAATATTGGAGAAAAATGAAGAAGTCATGGTCCAAGTATGAATCTCTCAAAACTTCAAGTGAAGAAATTCCATTATGAAGAGAAGACCATTATTTCATGAACGTCTCTCAAGGTTTGAAGTATGAAGTCGCTGCCAAATATCGGTCCGAGAAAGGTCTCAAATCGCGAAGCGAGTTATGCCAAGATATGAACTTTATGAGGTCCCGAGAAGCAGTTTTAAAAAATTTTGTCCTTTAGCTAACTATTGATTAAATCGTTCACTTTATTTTCGGCCTAATAAACTATCGAAATAATTCAACAATGCATCTTCGTGATCATTCAAGACAAAAATAAAATATAAGAGATACACCTAGCAATAAGGGAGTCTAAGTGAATAATTGGCCCACATGAGTTCGCGCTAGTTTGCTAACTTATAATAACAATGATCTCGTTTTTAAGCTTGGTTTGGAGAAAGTGAAAACTTGAGGATGATGATTATTCATGACATTTTCAAAACCCAAGGTATGCTTTTGATTTATTTACTTTGAATGTTTATAGTTTTCTATCTCTTTAATAAAGGCCAATGTGGATTTATTATGATGAAAAATGTAAACGTCCTTTGTAACTAATGCATTGCATGAGGACATTGCAATGGTCAAGTGTAGGGGATTTGATAAGTGTGTAAACACCCATCCTTTTTACCACTTAATTACAATAATTACCAAGCCAAAACGTGTATTTTATGTATTTTATGTCGGAATTATGCGTGGTTTGTGTTTTTGTTGTGATTTAGGACGAAAAGGTGAAAAGTGGAGAAAACACGGGCATTCCCGGGCTTTTATTGAAGAAAAAGATGAAAGATGAAGTCGAGAAGTCAAGAGTGCAAAAAGAACGGAAGTCCAAGACCAATTCTGAAGATTTAGCGAAGAAAAAGTCGAAAGACGGAAGTTTACTTAAAGCCGAAGAACTCAAGTCTTATTTATTGAAGAATTAAAAGACGAGTCCAAAGAAATCCCAAGCCAAAAGTCATTAAAAGTCCAAGATTAAAGAAGATTTAAAGGCTTAAGGACTTATGGTGCAATTAACAAAGAGATTAAGAAGGAAGGGCCTAATGATGCAATTAATAGAAAATGAAGGTGGGGAGGAAGCTTCCTAATCCTCCCCTATATATAGATCATTAAGTTAATCTTTTCATTTTGTTGGCTAAGGTGACAATTAGTCTTCCACTTTTATTTTTCTTGCACTTTAATTACTTGTCCATTTAAATACTTGTCTTGCACCTTATTTACCATTTAATTTCAAGTAAGTGTTTTTAATTTTCTTGCTTTAATCTTTATTTACATTTGATCAAGTTTCTTTTCATCAATCTCATTCTACTTTTCTTCTTTTTGGTTCGGCTTAATTTCGGATTAAGCTAGCTTTTGCTTAATCCATTTGCTTATTTGATTAAAGGTTTTGTCTTTTCTTTTCTTTTTAAGTTTTCATACGAAATAGCCATAAGTTTGACAATCTTATGTGCTTATTTGGTATTTAGCTTAATTGATTTCAAAGTTTTCTTAAAAGTTTTACTTTTTAAGTTTTAATTTCATTAAGTTTCGTCTTTTAAATTTTGAAAGATTTTAACTTTTTAGCTAATTGTCTCGTTTTGTTTCCATTTCATTCAAGTTCTTTGTTACTGCTTATTAGAATTAGCTTATTTGGATTTGAGCTTATTACGAATTTGCATTCCATCGGAAAGTAAGGGTTCCTACACATTGCGACGGGTGCATTCTCCACATTCCGATCGTGACAGGTTTGGACAAAGGGTTGCATTCTGATCCGGGATTGCGATAGAAGTAACATCACCCTCATTCCGATCTGGGATTGCGATCGCACATTGCGATCGCACATTCTGACGGCTTTTGAGGTTTACTTAGACGAAGTGCTGCCAATTTTTCTTAGCATCTTTCCGATCTGGGCATTGCGATCTGACTCATTGCGATCTAAACAACATTCCGATCTGGACCATATTCCGATAGTTTACATTCTGATACGTTGCACTTTTTATTCCGCTAGCACATTCCGATCTGGATTCCGATGGTATGGTGACAGCATTCCGATAGTGGATTCTGATGGTTATGGGTTTTGGATTTTAATTTTGCTTTGTTTAATTTTCAAGTTACATTTTAATACTTGTCAAGTTTAATTTCCGTCATGCTTTTATTTTTAGTTATTTAATAAATTTACTTTTCAAAGTTTTAATATTGCACCATTTAATTTTAATTAGACTTAGTCTACATTAACGCCATTTTATTTTAACGCCTTTTACTTTAACATCATTTACATTTAAGTCTCGCACTTTTAGTTTAAAATCAACCAAAAATATTTGTTTTACCAAAATCAACTGAGTCGTACTTTAAGCCAATAATCAATTCGATTAGACACACATCAAAGAACTTTTTAACTAAGTAAAAGCTAGTTATTATGAATCAAGCCTTAATCTTTGAAGCTTTAAAGATCCAAAATTCGCCTTAGCGTGAGGATATACGTCTTTGGCCATAATAAAACCACCGATGAGGAGGATAATAAAAGGCAAGGAAAGACCGAAGTCATAATAAAAGCTTCATGGCGAAGTTGAATAAAAGATGGAGGTAAACCTATGATAATAAGGCCCTTCCGTTAGGGGGCGTATAAAAGTCTTGGTAATAAGTCTCATGTTCAAAACCGTGTTTATCGATACTTCTTGTTGACTTATTTTTTTGACATCGTTGTCTATTAGGAGGGGTTATTAATTTGATGGTCTTGGTTACACCGTTAGGACTCTATTTTTAGACCTAAATCTCTATCATCGCATAAGTCAAACAATGGATCCTCGTGAAACATTCAAGACAAAATAAAATATAAGAGATGCAATTTAGGAAAATGGGAGGATAAGTACGTGATTAGGGCATATGAGTAGTGTTAGCATTACTAACTTATAATGACAATGATCTCATTGCACGCTTAGCATGTAATTGGGGTGAAAATCGAGAACGACGAAATTATTTCTAACGAAGCATTCACGTGTTCTTGTTCAATGATCCTAAACGTCCCATTTTGCGATGAAAATCATACATTATGTCTAAAACGCCAGTAGTAGCAAGTAATAGTAGTGTAGTAAGTTTACGTTTCAATAAAAGCCGATAAAAATAAACTTTGGAGGTGCTACGATACTTTATTCTAGCATTGCGTGAGGGCACGGCAATGGTTTAGTATGGGGGAGTGATGAAACTACTTTATACATAGTCTCATCGTCCAAAAAGGGCATTAAATGCATTAAATATCATGAAAATGGCCAAATATATGCTTGTGTTTGTTACTTGTGTATATTAGGTACAGATATTGAGAAAATGACAAAAGATCACAAGAATCATGCAAACACGAACACGGGAAACGAAGCCGCACAATGAACCAAGCCCTAATGAAGATTTTCCAAGAGAAACCCTTGAAGATTTGAAGATTATGCAAGAAGGGT
The DNA here is from genome assembly GCA_025667525.1 of Glebionis coronaria. Lineage (NCBI taxonomy): Eukaryota > Viridiplantae > Streptophyta > Magnoliopsida > Asterales > Asteraceae > Glebionis > Glebionis coronaria. The sequence goes on along the minus strand of CM046879.1, from coordinate 186,720,909 downwards.
CCTCCAATATTGAAGAATTGACACTTTAAACCCTTGTATCTTCATAATTACAAGATTGGTCCCTAAAGTTTGTCAATATTACAAAAAGGGCCCTCCACTCTGAAGAATTGGCAAATTTAGTCCCTCAACAAAACGAAATTGTCAATATTAGTCCTCCTCAAAGTCAAACATATCACAAAGACCTTCAAGATACAAGAAAGAACAAGTTTGGTCTTTTAAATATGTTAAACTACAAAAAAGCCCTTGACTTTAAAGACTTGGAAAGAATGGTCCCTCAAAAATGATGACTTATCAACTTTAGTCCTCTAAAATGTCAATCATACAAGTCAAGACCATTATCATTGAAGAAAATGCCAAAACAGCCCTTAAAGAATCAACAAATGGCAAGAAATACCCCTGAAATCACTTTACAAAAATTTTTGGGGAAAAAGTGTGAAGTTGGAAACTTCAATAACAAAGAAAAACGGACTGTGTCTTATTTATTTGCAAGTGAAAGGAAGTAAAGAAATGAGGGACCAAACCTGGCAGACAAGGGAACTTACCTTAACCAACCACGCCTTGCCACCTCACCCCACTCACATTTTCCACCAATCAGAACCCACCCCCATTCCACCTCGTTTCCCACTCACAACTAATTAAACTAATCTGATTAGTTTAATAAATATGGCACTAAACACAAGTTTTAAACACAAAACCGGATCAAAACATGGACTATTCATCTCAAGAACACAATGGGTTTTCTTAATCCTCTTGTAATTAAGTTATCAAAACCTCCAGATTAATGATTAAGCTTGTCTTAATCATAACCCAACCTTTAAACTGGCCACCTCACCACTCACATGTCCACATGGGACCTCCCCTGCTACATATTTGAACAAGATGCCAAAACTTAGACAGCAATCCAACCATCCACATTGAAGCTTACTTTTTGAGCTTACTTTGAGCCATTGGATGCAATTCTACTATGCCAGCAACTACAAAACGCCAAGAACAAGTCACTTGATTCAAAAGTCTTCAAAACCCTCAAGGGCATAACTGGAACTTCATCAGCTAGGGTTTTACGTTTTTTATGCTTTCACTAGTTCACTTTCAGCCTATTTAAGGCATAGGACTCAGTCATTTACAATTTGCTCTTGAATTTTCCTAGTTCACAATTCTATGAATCTCATATTCAAGTAATGAAATGTGTTTGAATTTGGTGAAGAAAAGTCAAGTGCCAACCTTATTATCTGTTTGTTAATGTTACATGTTTACTAATCTTGAATCCTAAAACCTGTTTTCAAAGGAGTGTGCAAAAGTTTGCATATTTTCCTTAAATCTTGATATTTTGCTAAGTCTTGTTCAAACCTTGGAATTGTTGGGCTATAAGTTGATCATAGCACCCTGATATTGTGATATCAAGGTGTTGTGAGGCTTATAACTTGGGGATAATCAAGTGTGGGGAACTAAGGTTCATTAATCAAGTTTACCTCTTTTTCTGATTTTGATATTTTTGCTTCTAACTTTGTTCCATCTTAGCAGCTTGATATTAGAAGCTTGTGCATGTTCTTGCTAGCACATAAGCTCAAACATACGTGGGTGTGGATGTAAATCCATGAGGTTTGAACCCTTAATCCCAAAATCTGATAAAAATTTGGATATTTGTGATATTTGAGTTCTGCTTGTGTATGTGTTGTTCTTGGGCTCCAAATCTTGTTGAATCTGTTCATGTTTGATGTTTTGATGTTTATGAATGCATGTGCTAACCTAAATCATACTTTTGATTTGAAAATCTTGATTTGAAAATATAAAAGGGTGTTTGGGTTAACCTGTTTTGAATCATAGTTTGTTATTGTGTTGTTGGAAGTGCTTTGTTTGAGTTGGTATCTGTTATTCACTTGGTTGTATGCTAGTTTCTGCAAGTTATTGGCTTTTAAACCTTGAATTAAACATTGTGCTATATCTAACTTGATTTGACTGTTTTGACCTAAAATTTTGGAAATACCTAGAGTATATGCATGTTTAGGGATAAAAGGTGTTTAATCAAAGTTTATATAACTTGATTTGAAGATTTGAGTGTTCGAATTTGGCTTGTTGGTCAAGTATATCAGCAAAGTGTTCATAACTGCTTGTTAGTGTTCATCAGTAACTTTATTGTGCTTGAATCTTGATTTAGGGCTTGAACCAATGCATGTAACTTGTTAATTTATGTTCATATGAATTAAATATAGCTTGTGTATGCTTTTGGTGCAATTTGGTTGGCTGAATTTTGCAAACAGCTTATAAGTTCATAACTGCTTATTGTTCATGCCTGTGAGATGTCTGGTGCTTAATTGAATTAACTACACTCTTTGGCTGATTCTGATTGTGATTTCTTTGTTGTTTCTGACTCCTTGTGATTCACTGATCACAAGGGTGCCTTGTTTTTAACTTGAATCCACAAAAAAGTCATATAAGACAAAAAGTCAAGAAAGTCAAACAGTGGGAAAAGTTCCCACTGCTCAACACCCAAAATTAGCCCCTGCTAGTGTAAATTGTCATTCAGCTTATTTATAAGCCATATTGGCTTATCCATACTTGCGACAACTTATTTTTTTGTGATCAATCTTCATCATTTGACCCATTTGTTTGAACTTGAGCTTATTAGACCTTGGCTTTGACTTTTTGCTAGAAAACTCATAAAGTTGAATTTACATTAAGTGCTTATCTGCTTATTCCAGCTTATTGAGTGTGTTTATTGAAAAACTTTTTGTTGATTAAGCTTAGTTAAGTCATTTAAAAGCTTTTGAAAGTTGAATCAGCTCTCGGGGTGGCCTAAAACTCGAAAACGACTATTTTGTCGTTTTGTGAAGATAGCTTATTACTTATTCAGGCTTATTCCTTGTGCTTTTTCCAATTTTCTTTTTACAGATCTCTTAAGTAACTCAAAAGAAGCTTGTGTGTCTAATTTGAGCTTATGGCATCAGCTTATAGCTTAATGGGCCAAAAAGCCCATTAAGAATAAGTTGCTTTGAAATAAGCTAGCTTAAACACATTTTAAGCTTTTGGGCCTTCAGAGTTTTGTTCTTAAATTAAATTTTGAGTCAGACTGGAAGTTTTGGGCTTATATGGTTGACTTTTTCTTATTGGGCCTAAACTAAGCCCATTTAGGGACTGTTTTGTCTTTTAGCCCATTTCTAGGCCTATTAGGGGTATTTTGTAATTACAACTTCATTTTTGTGTTAATTAGGTTAAAATAAGCTAGTTTGCAACTTTTTAGAATTTTTTATAAATTTTGGATTTTTAATATTATTTTATTATTAAAAATTAAAATTTAGATTTTTCAAGTTTTTATATTTTTCTTAGGTTAAATACATTAATTTAGGAGTTTTACAATTTTTAGAATATTTTCATTGTCATTAGATTAAATTTTAGAATTATTTTAAGTTTAAATAGTTTTTAATTATTTTTAAATAGTTTTTATTAATTTTAAAATTTTCAAAAATAGTCATAAATTTAGTTAAGTCATTTTAGAGGTTTAAAATTAAAAAAAAATCTCATTTCGGGCTCTTTGTTAATTAAATTGATTTTTTGGGCTTTAATTAGCATTAAAAAATTATTATTTAATTAAATAAAAGGTTTGAGTTATTTTTGATTTTTTGTAAACTCTAATTACTTTATTTAGGATTTATTGCAATTTTCTAGGAATTTTTAGGGTAAATTTTAAATTTTGCTACTTTTTACGGTTTTACGTGTACGACTTTTCGTCTTAGTGTAATCCACAATCGTAACCGTCATTCTCTTCTTATCTCATTTCTATTTTCTTTTCTCATAAATATAATCAAAAACCATTAATCCTAAAAATAACTGAAAAGGCCTAAAAATATTTGGAAAGTTGTAAAATTCCTAATTAAATGTCTAGAACCGAGGAAAAATATAAAAACTTAGAAAATCAGACTTTTAATTTTTAATAATAAAATAATATTAAAATATTAATAAAAATCCAAAAATCCTAAAAAATTCTAAAAAGTTGCAAACTAGCTTAATTTAACCTAAATAATACATAAATGAACTTGAAATTACCTAAATACCCCTATTGGGCATAGAAAATAGGCTAAACCCAAAACAGACCCCTTAATGGGCCAAATTGAGCCCAAAATGAAAAGGTGGCCCAAATAAGCTCAAAAAGCACTACTTGACTCAAAATTTGATTTTAAAACTTTTCCCAAAGGCCCAAAAGCTGAAAGTGTGAAATAAGCAAGCTTATACCCAACAGCTTATTCTTAATGGGCTTTTTGGCCCATTAAGCTATACGCTAATGCCATAAGCTCAAACTAGACACACAAGCTTCTTTTGAGCTGAATAAGACTTCTGTAAAAAGAAATTTGAAATAAGCCAAAGGAATAAGCCTGAAAATGTAATAAGCAATCTACAGAAAACGACAAAATAGTCGTTTTTGAGTTTTAGGCCACCGCAAAAGCTGATTCAAGTTTCTAAAGCTTTTAAATGACTTAAATAAGCTAAATCAACAAAAAGTTTTCAAATAAGCTGACTCAATAAGCTGGAAAAATCAAATAAGCACTTATGAAAAGTCAATTAAGTTGGTTTTCTAGCAAAAAGTCAAAGTCAAAGTCTAATAAGCTCCAGTCTAATCAAATGGGTCAAATAATAAAGATCTATCGCAAAAAATAAGTTGTTGTAGGTCTGGATAAGCAATTATAGCTTATTGATAAGCTGAGAACAAATTAACACTAGCAGGGGCTAGTTTTGGGTTTTGAGCAGTGGGAACTTTTCCCACTGCTTGACTTGTAGACTTTTTTGTCTTTAGTGACTTTTTTCGAGATTCAGATTTCAACAAGGCACCCAAATGATCATTGGATCATAAGGAGTCAATACAAACAAAGAAATCAACAATGCAACAAGCCAATTTGTACAGTTAATTCAAACAATCACCAGATCTGACACAGACTTAGAACAATAAGCAGTTGAGGTTCAATAAGCACTTAGAGCACAATTCAGCCAGCCAAACTTAACCAAATGCATTCACAAGCAATATTAAACTTAAATAAGCAAGTCTAAACAAGTTTCATGCAATGATTCAAAGTATTAAGCAAGATTCAAGCACCTAAAGTTACTGATGAACACAAGAACATGCAGATTTCACTTTTGCTGATGCAATTGACCAACAAGCCAGATTCAACCACTCAAATCTATCAAGTATGTTATATAAATGATGTTTTAACAACTTTTAAGCCTAAGCATGCACAAATTCTAGATTTCACCAAAATCTTAGGTCAAAACAGTCAAACTCAACAAGTTATAGCACAATCTTTGATTTCAAGGTTTAAACCCAAAAACTTGCAGCAAACAACTCTCAACCAAGTGTATAGCAGATAACAAGCATAAATTCCAACTTCTAACAACACAATAAGAAGTTTTAATCTCAAACAGGTAATCCCAAACACCCCTTTAACTTTTCAAAACCAAGTTTTTCAAATCAAAAGTGAGATTTAAGACCACCCAAGCCCAAATTAACACAATAACAGATGTATATATAGTAGATTCAAGCAAGAATAAGCCACAAAATTTACAAGAATACAAATCACACACAAATATCACCAAAAATCAAGATTTAAGCAGATTTTGGGATTAAGTATGCAAACCTCATGGATTTAAATCCACACCCACGAATTTTGAGCTTATGTACTAGCAAGAACAAGTACAAGCTTCCTTGAACAACCCTTCTAAGAATCAACAAAGTTAGAAGCACAAATAGTAAAATCAGAAAAGTGAAAAGCCTTGATTGATGCAACCTTGTTACCCCACACTTGATTATCCCCAAGTTATAAGCCTCACCACACCTTGATAACACAATATCAGGATGCTATGATCAGCCCTATAGCCCAAGAATTCCAAGGTTTGAACAAGAACTTAGCAAAATATCAAGCTTGAAGGAAAAATGCAAACTTTTGCACCCTCCTTAAAAACAGGTTTTTGATTCAAGAATAATGAACAAAGAACAATAACAAACAGATTATAAGAGTGGCACTTGAGCTTTCTTCAACAATTTCCAACACATTTCATTGATATGAATATGGATTTACAGATAAGTGAACAACTGAAAATTCAAGAGCAAGTGTAAATGAATGACCTAATACCCTTTATATAGAGGGTGTACAATGATCCTAGAAAGCATAAAAACGTAAACCCTAGTTGGGGAATCCCTGAAATGCCCTTGTAGCTTTTTGAACTTCTTGAAGAATCATGTGACTGAATTTGTTGTTTTGTGGAGGTGGCATGTGTGAAAAGTGATCAAAAGGCTTGTAACAAGCTTAGGATGTAAGCTTAATTCTCAAACGTTGGATTGCTGGCTCATCTTTGTCTTCTACCCAAAAGTATGTGTAGGGGAATCTTGTGTGGGGTTGTTGGTTGGTGGGGTGTCAAGTTTATGAGTTGGGTTATGTTTATTAGCACCCTAATCACTATTCTAGAAAAGTTTATGGGTTAATTCATGGTAATTAAGAAATACCCAAACGTGTTCATCATGTGAATAGTGGTGGTTTTGATCTGATTTTGTTTTTTAAACTTGTGTTAGGCGCCAATTTAAATAAACTAATCCCAGATTAGTTTAAGTCGTTGTGAGTGGATAGATGAGGTGGATGAATGGTGGAAGGGGATTGGTGGTTTTTGGTGAGTGGGGCACGTGTCACCCCCTCACTGGTTAAGGTATCTTTGATGTCTACTATGTTTAGCCACTCCTTTCTTTTCCCTTTGTCTTTTCAACTAAAAACTCCATCAACGCCTAAATCCTTCGTAACAACTTTTGCTTTTTCACACTTTTGCCCCAAAAAGTTTTGTAAAATGAATTCAGGGGTAATTCTTGCCATTTTGTGATTCTTGAAGGACTTGTATGATTGACATTTTGGAGGACTGAAATTGTCAAATCATGTTTGATGAGGGACCATTTTTGCCAAATCTTCAAAGTTAAGGGTCCTTTTTGTAATTTTTATTTTTTAAAAGGACCAATTTTTCCATTCTTATAACTTGGAGTTCTTCTTGGTATATTTGACTTTGTGGAGGATAATGATTGACAATTTAGCTTTGTTGAGGGGCTAAAATTGCCAAGTCTTCAAAGTGGAGGGCCCTTTTTGCAATTTTGACAAACTTTAGGGACCAAACTTGTAATTTTGAAGATACAAGGGTTTAAAGTGTCAATTTTTATATATTGGAGTACCCTTCTTCATAATTATTCAAATCTTCAAGGGTTTTCTTGGGAAAATTCTTCATTAGGGCTTGGTTCATTGTGCGGCTTCGTTTCCCGTGTTCGTTTTTGCATGATTCTTGTGATCTTTTGTCATTTTCTCAATATCCGTACCTAAAATACACAAGCAACAAACACAAGCATATATATGGGTATTTTGATGATATTTAATGCATTTTAAGCCCTTTTTGGACGATGAGACTATGTATAAAAGCAGTCTCATCACTCCCCCATACTAAACCATTGTCGTGCCCTCACGCAATGCTAGAATAAAGTATCGTAGCACCTCCAAAATTATTTTTATTTACTTTTTTGAATGATAAACTAGCCACACTACTAATATTGCTACTATTACTTGCGTTTTAGACATAATGTATGATTTTCATTGCTAAATAGGACGTTTAGGTTCATAGAATAAGAACACGTGAATGCTTCGTTAGAAATAATTTCATCGTCCTCGATTTTCACCCTAATTCCATGCCAAGCGTGTAACGAGATCATTGTCATTATAAGTTAGTAATGCTAACACTATTTATATGCCCTAATCACGTACTTATCCTCCCAATTTCCTAAGTTGTATCTCTTATATTTTATTTTGTCTTGAATGTTTCACGAGGATACATTGTTTGACTTATGCGATAATAGAGATTTAGGTCTAAAAATAGAGTCCTAACGGTGTAACCAAGACCATCAAATCAATAACCCAACCTAATAGACAACGATATCAAAAAATTAAGTTAACAAGAAGGATCGATAAACACGGTTTTATAACGGTTTTGAACATGAGACTTATTACCAAGACTTTTATGTGCCCCCTAACGGAAGGGCCTTATTATCTTTGGTTTACCTCCATCTTTTATTCAACTTCGCCATGAAGCTTTTATTATGACTTCGGTCTTGCCTTGCCTTTTATTATCCACCTCATCGGTAGTTTTATTAGCCAAAGACGTATATCCTCACGCTAAGGCGAATTTTGGATCTTTAAAGCTTCAAAGATTAAGGCTTGATTCACTTTCAATTTTGCATAGATTTTTCGGCCTTGTAGGGCTTCAAATTGTTTGCTTGATTTAGGTGAGCACTTGAAATCTTATTATTGGGTGAAGCTTTTGATTATTCGGGTGCCAATACTTAAAAATCGTGACACTGGCGACACCTTAATGTCTTCCCAATTTAATTACACAGAAGCTACTAGAAAAGACTAGAAACCCAACAGTCCCAACTAAACCGCTAAGTCAATATTTATTAAGCAAAAAATATTTACATGCAAAGGGAGAATAAGCAAACAACGAGAACACATGAGTTTTTGAAAGAATACGAGTACTCTACGTTTAGCATAGTAACTTATAATTAACCCTATCATTTATTGTCCATATTTAAGAGACTTAGCCTAATGTGAAGTTAAGGATACAAAGCTAAGTGCTCAACACGCACGGTCGAGTCAAAAATTACTCTTATTCTCTCCATCGGAAAACCTACATTCGTGTCTTCAAACACTTATAAAATATGAGAAAAAATTTAAAATTTGGCCATTTTTAGCCTTATTTTGCAACAAAACGATAAACAAAAAGATAAACTTTGGAAAGCGTGAAGGTTTGGCAAGGCAAGTATCTATTCACCCCCCCCCCCATACTAAAGTTAAACATTGTCCTTAATGTTTCGAGTCTAGGGGTGCAAACACCCCCATACTAGAGACGTAGTCGAATGCCTAATCTAGCATGGAAAGGGTGCAACCGTTAAATCTAAAGCCGTTTACGAAGTGTGCTATAAACCTAAGGTTAGATCGTCAAAGGATATATCATGGATATTGAGAAAGTCTTCAAAGTAAAGGATCGAGTGCTCCCATAAAACGAACACGAGAGGCTCCAATCGTGAAGTTCATGATCATCTAAAGTCCACAATTCACAAACAACCACGGAAGAAAGGTTGGAAGGGCACAAATCCCCACACGTTACTACATTAGAAAGCGATAATATGTACATAGGATAAGCATGGGACTCCCCCACGAGGCACCTCGTTTTTGATTACCGAGTCATGAGCTCGACTCGATCCCCTCAATACTAATTATCATTGGGGAAGCTGACTTGGTCGAGGTAGTTCAAGGATGGAACTTCCCCACCAAAGTAGTGCTTTCAACCTATGTCCATTCACCTTGAAATTGGGGCCATCATTTTGAGCTAGCTCGATGGTCCCATATGGAAAAACTTGAGTCACGGTGAATGGACCGGACCAACGGGATTTCAACTTACCGGAAAAGATTTTCAAACGAGAATTAAAAAGCAAAACTTGATCCCCAATGTTAAAAACCCGGTTTTTAATTTTAGAATCATGCAACTTTTTAGTCTTTTCTTTATAAATCAATGAATTTTCATAAGCAATGTCCCTCAATTCATCCAACTCAATTAATTGCATTTTCTGGTGTTTTCCCGCGGTCTCCATGTCATCATTACAATGCTTTAGGGCCCAATAAGCCTTGTGTTCCAATTCGGTTGGTAAGTGACAATTCTTCCCATACACAAGCTTATAGGGAGTGCACCCAATGGGCGTCTTATGAGCGGTCCTAAAGGCCCATAGAGCATCGTCCAACTTATCCGACCAAGATTATCGGTTTTCCCCAACGGATCTCTCCAAGATCCTCTTCAACGCTCGGTTTGAAACCTCTACTTGCCCACTTGTTTGTGGGTGATAAGTCGTAGAAAGCCGATGTGTAACCCCATATTTCCTTAGGACCCTTTCGAATTGGTCGTTACAAAAATGGGTTCCACGATCGCTTATGATCGCACGAGGGGTTCCAAACCGAGAAAACAAGCTTTTCAAAAACTTGACTACCACACGAGCATCATTGGTGGGCAAAGCCTTAGCTTCCACCCACTTAGATAGGTAGTCAACCGCAACAAGGATGTACTTATTACCACGAGATTATGGGAACGACCCCATAAAGTCTATGCCCCAAACGTCAAAGATCTCACACACTTGGATGATATTTTGTGGCATTTCATCTTTTTGTGAGGCTTTTCCTTGTCGTTGGCATGAGTCACACGACTTCACAAGATTTTGTGCATCTTGGTAAATAGTAGGCCAAAAGAAGCCGGCATCAAACACTTTCTTAGCCGTGAGATTAGCACCGTGGTGACCACCCGTGGGTCCCTCATGACAAGCTATAAGGATATTAGAAGCTTCTGTGCCAAATACACAACGTCGGATGATTTGATTCGCACAAGTTCGAAACAAGTAAGGGTCGTTCCAAAAGTAGAACTTGACGTCACGAAAGAATTTTCATTTTTCTTGAGTCGTCATACCCTTGATGATGAAATTGCACGCATGGTAATTTGCAAAGTCCGCAAACCATGGGGTGGAAGAATCAATCTTAGAATTCACTACACCAAGTGTCTCGAGCGGAAATGTTTCGGTGATTTCCTTGGGCTCGTAAACACTTTGGTGAGGATCTTCCAAACGAGAAAGATGATCGGCCGGTAGATTCTCGGCTCCTTTTTTGTCAACAATTTTGTGATCAAATTCTTGAAGGAGGAGAATCCAACGAAGTAATCTCGGCTTTGCATCTTGTTTAGCCATAACATACTTGATAGCCGAATGATCCGTATACACTATGCATTTCGTCAAGACGAGATAAGGTCGAAATTTCTCAAATGCATACACCACGGCAAGGAACTCCTTCTCTGTTGTAGTGTATTTAAGTTGAGCCTCGGTCATTGTCTTGCTAGCATAGTGAATAGGCAAGAAGTGCTTTTCATGACGTTCCCCAATACGACCCCAATAGCGTAGTCGCTAGCATCACACATGAGCTCAAAGGGGAGGTTCCAATTGGGCACAACAAGAATGGGAGCTTCGGTAAGTTTCCTCTTAAGGATTTCAAAGGCTCGTACACAATCTTCGTCAAAGACAAAACGTGCCTCTTTTTCAAGAAGATGTGTAATGGGTCGAGAGATCTTTGAAAACTCCTTGATAAATCGACGATAAAAGCCCGCGTGGCCTAGGAAACTCCTAACTCCCTTAACGGTTTTGGGATAAGGTAATTTGGCGATGACGTCTACCTTAGCTTGATCTACCTCAATCCCCGCTCTCGAGACCTTGTTCCCTAAGACGATCCCACTCTTAACCATAAAATGAAACTTTTCCCAATTGAGCACAAGGTTTGTTTCCTCACAACGTTTCAACATTCTCTCAAGATTCGACAAACACGAAGTGAATGAATTACCAAACACGAAAAAGTCATCCATGAAGACTTCCATCGTCTTCTCGATCATATCATGAAAAATAGCCATCATTCACCTTTGAAAGGTCCTCGGTGCATTACAAAGTTCGAATGGCATTCTACGATAGGCAAACGTTCCATATGGACACGTAAACGTAGTTTTTTCTTGATCACGAGGATCGATGGGAATTTGGAAGTTGTAACACCCCCAAATTTATACAACTTAGTACAGCGGAAGACTAGTTGGTGTTACGGGATAACACATTACTCACATCATAGACAACACATAAGAATCGCGTCGTTTAATAATAAATCATTTCCATTCATAAACATCAAAGTTACATCGGTCCCCAGTCATTATATTTCATAAAAAGTTTTACAAAGTATTTGAATGGAAAATATTATTTAAGTGCGGGCCATGAATTCTTGTCGTCTTCCCGAGAATTACCTTCAAGTACCTGAGATAAAACATGTTAAAAGAAAAGGTCAGCGATAACGCCGAGTGAATTCATAGAGTTTAATAAATTCCATCAATATAATATCAGTATAAAATTATTACTGAAAATCATTTTGTACAAATCATTTTAATAGGCCATAAAATAGCCAAAGTCATTTTATACAAATCCTTATCGAAAATCATAATATAGGCATTTGCCTTAAAAATCATTATACGAGCCAATGTCGTAACATCATACAATACGTCTTATGACGTTGTATAAAATCAAATAAAAACCGTTATATGAATATGGTTATGAAAAACCAAAACACAAACATAATATCAAATAGTATGACCCTGTATTGCTAGTCAGGCAATACTTTGTAATTCGGAGCGTCTATTAGTATTTTGTAAATTTTGGATTATTATAAGCCGCATGACATTGTTACCTTACTAAACCAACAACGGGTAGCTAACCCGATACTCAATTTGCCCATCTAAAGTAGCGTGTCGTCACAAAGGTCACGCTATGGAAATCTTCTCATACATAAATTCGCTTACCAATCAATGTGGCACGACGGGGATCAACCGTCAAGGCGCGAACTGGGGTGATCGTCCCCAAATAGTACTATTAAATGCATAAGCGTCTACCAAATCCCGGTAGTTCACAATTCATGCTAATGGGACTTTTAGTGACATAACCTAACTTTAATAATCCATTTAATTTCATCTATCGGGTCCTTTAATCATTTATCGGGTCATACAATCGGGTCATACAATCGGGTCATTCAATCATTCGGGTCCAAAATCAATAAACAAACAATCGGGACAAATGGTGTCCTAATTTTATAAAAACTAACATGTTATCTCCCTCGCGGGTTTATAAAATATTTATAAAAAAACATTTAAACGAGTACGAGGCTATGAACTCACGTTGATGTGGGAAGGCGGGTTATCGGCAATTCGGACGTACGGTACGTGCTTCAATCACGGAAACCTAGACAAATAATACTCGGTCTTAGACGTTTGTCCAATGACTTTATAAAAAGAACAATTATGTATACATATGATGATTATATATATATATGATGATCAAGTGGGTTTGCATATTCTCATTTACTCATTTTAGTGTTATGTGTCGATAACTTTTATACTAGTTTACTAGTTTTACCTATTTACATATTTTAAGTCCGATAAACTTACTATAAGTTCTTTGACTTGTTTTAATACATGTTATACCTATATTATCAGTATATATATACTTTCCATGTTGGGCCTAAATGAGTTAAGCCCAATAATAAGTTTATAAGTGTTTTAGTCCATTTTTGTTGTATTATTAGTCCAATAACGTTAATTTAGTCCGTTAACGTCCGTATGTCCTATAGTTCGGTTCTATCGGTTTTTACTTGTTATACATGTTTATATATCAGTATATAAGTTTTATAAAGTTTACATTAGACGGGTCCAAACCATCTAAGTTTTATTTAACAAAAACGTTAATTTTACGGTATTAGCCGAAAAAGTCGTAAAAATCATGTTTATAGTTTTATAACTTATAAGTATTATTTCACTACCATTTATATGAGTTATTCATTCATTTACCCTTTTACATATTTATATAAATAAGTTTTATAAGTTAGTGGGTTTTAATTTACATTTTATACTATTTAAATTTTGAGTGCTTATATAATAGTATTATTCTTTATTTTCCAAAAATCTGATTTTTATCTTCACTTTCACCAAAACTGCCATATCTTGAGTTCTATATGGAGATAGAAGCTCAAATTTTTATCACATAAACTACATGGTATGTGCTACATTTAACTCTTCTATAGCTACTGTTGAATCAGCTTTTAAGTATTTTCTAAAAATCGTCCAAAACAGTAACCTCAGATTTATACCCTAAACATGTTTTGATCATATCTCACTCATTATTTTGATTCCATTGCATGGCCAACTCTCACATGTGTAAAAGACCCATAGCTTACTGTAAATCCATTCTACTTCATCATTTTATCAGTTTACCATATGGTTCTTTACTGTTTTATACAGCCATCAAATTTAACCAAGATTTTAACCTTGTTTCATATGGTTTTTCACCTTTTTAATCATGTTTATCAACACCAAATCCCCACATAACATTTTTAGCATCATATAATCATCATATACATATACAATAGGAAATAAAATACATGTTTACATAATCAAAATAATAAGAAGATGAGGAGGACAATCTTTATACCACCATGATGATGTAGGTTGATCAAAACATGGATTTGGATGGAGAAACTTGTGATGCACCAAGACTATCTTCAAGACCACCAATCTTCATAAAATCCTTGTGGAAAATCAGCCCCAAGACTCCATGTAAACTCCTCCTTGGATGTTATAATCACCACCAATCTTCATCTCTTTTGAAGGAGATTAACATATGTAAGTTATAACAATAGTTTGTGGTTAAATTTGGATCAAATGGAGGTGTTTTTGGTGAAGTATAGACTAAATCATAGAGAGAGTAGAGAGGATTTTAGCTTGTTTTGCATGGGTGGAAGTGGTGCAAATGGTTTTGCTTGTGGGTTTTGAGGTAACCTTGGCTTAATAGTTAAGCTAAGGACATGTGTTAGGCTTCCTTGGGAAGCTTTTGACACATAAGGGGTGTAGTGGCTTGTTAAGGCTGGTTTGAGTGGGGGTGGGACAAGTGTCGCACTTGTCTCATCCCCATTTATTTACGGGTACTCCTCGATTCTAGTTTCCTCGATTTGCGTGCCCTCGGGTCGTTTTACGAAAAACGTTTTTATAAATTATGAACCAACGGCACAAAACGAATCTAATAAAAATTGTTTCATCAAAAACGGTGTTCGAAAACGTAAATACGTAATCCTAAAGTTTCCGGTTTAGTCGTAAAGGACGTTAAAATAAAATCGTAAGTCCTAATCTCTTCTCGTAAATTTGTGAGTTTATGAACCAACACAAATTTAAAACTCCAAAATAATATTCACGAATAAATTTATTTTCTGAAATGTCAGACTGTCACCAAAGACGGTGTATGTAAACGTAAGCACGTAACGTTGAATCCTCGAGTTTAGACGTAGTCGATGCTACTTCAAGACGTAAATCCAAATTACTTCCCAAAAATAAGTGAGTTCATATTGTAACATTAAAATAATGTTTTTAAATAAATATTGAGAATAAAATATCAACCATAAATTGACGGATTGTCACAGCATTTACCCCTAAACAGGATCTTTGTCCTCAAAGATCATCTTACCTTACTACTCGCTTCTTATAGAGTTAAAGCCATGTGGGTATTTCTTCCACATTCGGTCTTTTCTCACAAGTGTAATCCATTATAATACGCGAGTTTCATCAAACATAACTACGGAAATAAGATCAGGCTAAATGTTGACTTACTTTCTCTATCCATGATGTTCACGGGTTTCTGATGAATACAACTTTTCGCCGATCTAAGCTCTATTAAGAATAATCAGCATTTCACTTGATAGATATTCCATCAAGTTCGATTTACGAAACATAATTCACGCGGTTCTTTGAAGTCCTTGGGTAGATCCAGCTTATATGCCTTTCAAACCAATCTTTTTACATCGTCTCTATGGTCCCATACAACGGGGACTTATATCTCATGATTTTTCAGATCATGAATTCATTTTTCCAAGGTTAAAAATTGTGGCATAACTTCGCTACCCATTTGGCACTTCAAGATCTACATTTCACATTCACATAACCTCTTGCCCACTACCGGCTGTCAATAATCAGATCCTAATTTCAACAATCATTTCAGATCTCGCGGGTCGGGTATTTTGCAAGGATAAATTCGCCATCATAGGAAACCTTAGACCTAAAAGACATGTCCAACTCACAATGGGTGTATGTCGGATGTCTTTATCTCAACTCCTGCTTACAGATGCTCTAATTTCTAAATCTTAACAAGATTCGATCTCAATCCTAATACGATAGTTATCAAGGATAATCTCTCCAAAGGAAAACGATTAAACGGTCTATTACCAAAGGTCAATCATTCAAACATGGAACAGTGCTTATAGTATTTTGTATCGTTACTTTACCTCGTCCCTTCGATTGGGGTGGTACATAGTACTCTCATCAAGGTTCGTTCTCAATGATTTCTGAGCAAATCTCTAGAAATTCGATGCGAAGCGAGGATCTTGATATAGATGTTCGATACAGGCACACTATGTTTACATAACTCTTTTGCATTTATCATTAACGAGAATAATATTAGCAGATTTGGTCAGTCTGTCGACGATGACCCAAATCGAATCAAATTCAGATGATGACCTTTGCAATAGCTAGACGTTTACTAATGTATGAGGCGATGTCTGCCTTCATAATTTGCCATTAGTACAACTTCTTCAGACAAAGATACTTTTAGTCAAAAATGACATACATATAATACTTATACTTACAATTTCCAACATAACTATATCTCAAAATCTCCATATTTAGACAATCATAAGTGGTCTTTAAAACATTTAACGCTATCGGCTTCTCAATTTTAATGGTTCACATTAGCCGTGAAACCTTTCATTATTTATATTATCCTTTTTACAAACATCGTTTATTTTATATTGTTTGGCAATTTATTCCGTACCATCGTTATTAAGGAACATGTCCTAATTGGTTCTTTATCCTTTATATAATATGTCAGTATCTATATTCACTTCTTATGATGATGTGATTATCATGTCCACAATTCACTCAGATATTCTTTCTATATTATGCGTCAGTAATTACGTTCACCTTCCTGATGAAATAAATATCACAACCGTATTTATTCAAAATTCTTTCTTCATATCTTCTATGTTTTAGTTTCGTCTCAACTACTATTTTTATCAGTTTTTTTTTCTCAATCCGACGTTTAAAGTGTCGATAATCATTACAACTAATTAAATATTCAATTTTTATGAAAGGTAAACATAAAGATTTTTAAATTTTCTCAGTTTGTCCAATTATATTAAAATGTTCAAAATAAATTTGAATTTAATTAACAAAATTTTTGCTGATTTATCAAAAATAATTAATAAGATTTGTAAATGTTCGAAAAACCTTCGTTTATACTTTGGCCAAAAGTTTTCTTAGTTGAAAAGCAAAAAGTGTCGTTTCAAATTTTTAAGTCATAGTTTAAATGGTTTCCTCAATCCCTCTTAGGTTATCTTGAGGTATACACAAACATTTACCCCTAAACAGAGGTTTAGTTAAATGGTTTGTGTATAAGGGAATAATCCCTTAAAATCCTTTGTTTAAAACATTTGTCAAAACATATTTCCATTTCTTTTTGGTAAAATCCAAAGTCTTAAAAGGGCTCTTAATTTTTGAAGAGTCTATATGCATACATCTTACCATTATTAATCCAACGGTCATTTTATGTAAAGGATTAAGTTTTAAGTCTTATGTTATATATTCAAGGTACAGGTTTTCATTGTTCGGCCAATTCAGGGCAATCTATAATTAATTATTAACTCATTCTTATTCTTATAAACAAACAAATGATCCTTAATGATCACAAGCATGAATTTATCAAATTACAGCCTACACACGTGATTCACCAATTTATGAATGCTACATGTGCATTGGTCAATCCAAACGACATCACGTGAAACTCGTAATGTTCATTACAAGTACCGGATGTGGTGATTGGAATAGATAATCTTTTTCGCAGAAGCGAAGTTGATGATAACCATGCCGTGGATCAAATCTTTAAAACATTCACTAGAACCTTGTAAATGATCGAACAAATCTTCCATTTCGAGTTATGGATATCGTTTTCGATTGTCAATTTACTCAGTCACGGTAATCTATAAATATAAGGAATGATATCACCATAGCTCTTCATGATGACAGGCTTGGTATAATATAATCTTTCTCCGACAACTCTCTCAGTTGTACGGTAATTCCTTTAATTCAGATGGTGCTGACGTACAGTGCATAAGCCACAGGTGCAGCACCGGAAATATAATCAATACCAAATTCAATTTGTCTTAATGGCGAAAGTCTAGTTAATCCGTCAACAAATACCTCCTAAAGTGTCAGATAACAGAATTATCTTTTTAATAAATTCGTATTAGGTTCTTTCTAGATTATAATATCTATAACTAGTTCACAACCATTCACGGTATAATCTCAAGTCTAAATGCAGGATACGGGCATCCGTCAAGAATTATTTAGATCGCTTTTGATAATCAACATCTTATCATTTAGGGGAATTCTATCCGAGTTCCCATCAATTAAGACAATGTCGTCATGTCATAATCAATCAATCCATTCTACTGGCACTATCAACTTTCCAGTTTCATTGCCGTCGATAAGATGTGAACTTCTCAAAAGACTGATAATAACTCATGATCTTCCATAATTTCAAGGATATCAGGAGACATAACTACCATAAAAAGATTAAGGTCAACGCATAATCTATGAGAGAGAATTTCAAATCAGATACAGACGAAAACATTTAACGAATATGAATATATCCCATGTTTTCATAATTTGAGTACGCATTCGAAAGCTCCTCGGATCGTTACCCAGGTCATTCAAATGAAATCAAATCAAAAGAAATGATAAGAACGTCAATACATCCAGTCGGGTATCAACACTCGGTAATCAGATACTTTTCCTAAGAATCTCACTACAGGAGAATTGGACAAGAAAGAATTGTCAATTGTCAAATAAGACAATTTTCACAATTGAGTAAATTCGACTCAGAAGAATAGATGCTACAGGCACATATGTAGGTATCCCTAACACTATGTCCCTATTTTTCACTTCTTGCAGATCTCATAAAATTTAATCTTTCACAATCTTCAAAGGAATGTAGTGTTTATTCATTAGTTTTATGGTGACTACTAATCAGTCTTGCATGGTCCATTCCAAATTGTATGTAGGCGTGCAACTATATACAATTTCAAGATTAACGATGCAATACTCAGTTCGTCAAAATTTTATCATCATGTTTATAATAAAAACATCTTTATGCTTAATTCTTAAATAAGAATCAAAATTTAAATTTACAAAGATTTTCTTTGTTATGAAAACAATTAGGTTTTCCAAGGTGTTTTATAAACAACTTCATTTCAATAACAATCACTTATAAATCTCACTATGAATAATCCTTATAGTGATGAAAATTCAATTTTTCTCAAGGCATACTGTTTTATCTTATAAAAACAATGAGTGATCTGCAAAAGAGTGATGAAGAGTTGTTTACCAAGAACTTAACTACAATATGATAGGAAATGAGCTTAGCCAAACAATCATGAGGTTCATGACTTCGATGGCACTCACGAAGAATGATTCACAACGTAACTCAAATTAAGATGAGTACTTGTTTAATGGTTGCATGACTAATGCAAACATTAGGATGAAACAATAAATGATAGATAACATCGATACATGTAGGATTTAGCAATCAAAGGTAGTCTTTTTCATTAATCACAAACAAGTCAAAATTGTACCGTAACACATTACGTGTCACTATGTCATACAATTCTCAGAACTCATCCTACCAACTGATGTCACAGTTAAGTTAGGGATTATTTTTAAAAGATACCACAATGAATACTAATCTACAAGAGTCATTAGGTGTTCCATATGTCCCGGAAGATCCATTGGTCCCAACTCAGAAGAAGATTTCTTCAATTTATATATTGGACACTGGGCATCCTCGTTAGTGGACAATGGCCTAGGAACAACCCTTAACACGAACCTACAATCAATTAAAACCTTATAATTCAGTCACAGAACTTAACGACTTCCTCTTAACAATCTTATATTCCATACGAGTTAAATTTTACTTCATTCAAGTTTCAACCAATTTTATACTCAATTCGATATCCTACCTTATATTCCAATACTTTCAATCTTATTCTTAGGCCTTAATAGGCAATAAAAGCTCGATATGATCAACACTTAATTTCCAATCCTATATCTCTTACAAGAATAATTATCAAATGAGTCTCTAGTATGAGATGACTCATACATTCAATTAGACTTCTCGGAAAGGTATTAGTGGCATGAGGCTTTTGGGTAATGGTTCCAATTACAGCCTCAAGTGCAACATTCACCATTTCGATTTCGATTTAAGAATTGGATGACAACGAATCAGATGACATCTTTCTAGGTGGTAACGTTTTGTCAAACTACACTCTATAAGGAAAGATCGTCATGACATCGATATCAGTTTTAATCTCGCCAATTCTTTTTCAAGATCTTAATCAACTACTATTAACATTTCTACGAATATCAACCATTTGTTGGGATCACAAATATCCACAACTTGGTTTAGATCTAGGATAGATAGAATTCCTACGAGAATAGCTTCGATTAATTTACTAGGGGAGTTAGGGTTACTTGTGACAATCTACGTCGTATAAGTACTTCGTATAAAAATCAAAATAATCATCAAACAATCATGTAATAAAATTACATCATATATATATATAATCCAAGTTATATATATATATTAAAATAACACTTCTCAGTCTTGGCCTTGTCGGTAACTCGGGAATTCTTCGGCACCGTTATAGTCAAAAGACTTTTAGACATTTTTAGAAAAATGTTTTTAGTTAAAAGATTTTGAAATGTTTTATTCAAAACCTAAATTTTTAAAATCTTTCGTTCTCTATAACGAGAGCTCTGATACCAAACTGTAACACCCCCAAATTTATACAACTTAGTACAGCGGAAGACTAGTTTGTAACATCCCGCCTACTCAGACCACAATATTGTCCGCTTTGCCCGCAGGCTCACGGCTTTGCTTTGTGGCCCTCTTGTATGTACTTCCCGGCTGGTCACCCAACCTAGTACTACTCTGACATGAGCACGCTTAACTGCCAGTTCCTAAGAACCCCACTTGCAGTAGACCACAAAACGCGTTGTGTCATGAGAAGGCGACTGTTATCTTATGAACCATGGATCTCTCCTGGCCACAGCCGATGTGGGATTTGCCTAGGGTGTCACAAGTTGGTGTTACGGGATAGCACATTACTCACATCATAGACAACGCATAAGAATCGCGTCGTTTAATAATAAATCATTTCCATTCATAAACATCAAAGTTACATCGGTCCCCAGTCATTATATTTCATACAAAGTTTTACAAAGTATTTGAATGGAAAATATTGTTTAAGTGCGGTCCATGAATTCTTGTCGTCTTCCCGAGAATTACCTTCAAGTACCTGAGATAAAACATGTTAAAAGAAAAGGTCAGCGATAACGCCGAGTGAATTCATAGAGTTTAATAAATTCCATCAATATAATATCAGTATAAAATTATTACTGAAAATCATTTTGTACAAATCATTTTAATAGGCCATAAAATAGCCAAAGTCATTTTATACAAATCCTTATCGAAAATCATAATATAGGCATTTGCCTTAAAAATCATTATACGAGCCAATGTCGTAACATCATACAATACGTCTTATGACGTTGTATAAAATCAAATAAAAACCGTTATATGAATATGGTTATGAAAAACCAAAACACAAACATAATATCAAATAGTATGACCCTGTATTGCTAGTCATGCAATACTTCGTAATTCGGAGCGTCTATTAGTATTTTGTAAATTTTGGATTATTATAAACCGCATGACATTGTTACCTTACTAAACCAACAACGGGTAGCTAACCCGATACTCAATTTGCCCATCTAAAGTAGCGTGTCGTCACAAAGGTCACGCTATGTAAATCTTCTCATACATAAATTTGCTTACCAATCAATGTGGCACGACGGGGATCAACCGTCAAGGCGCGAACTGGGGTGATCGTCCCCAAATAGTACTATTAAATGCATGAGCGTCTACCAAATCCCGGTAGTTCACAATTCATGCTAATGGGACTTTTAGTGACATAACCTAACTTTAATAATTTATTTAATTTCATCTATCGGGTCCTTTAATCATTTATCGGGTCATACAATCGGGTCATACAATCGGGTCATTCAATCATTCGGGTCCAAAATCAATAAACAAACAATCGGGACAAATGGTGTCCTAATTTTATAAAAACTAACATGTTATCTCCCTCGCGGGTTTATAAAACATTTATAAAAAAATATTTAAAAGAGTGCGAGGCTATGAACTCACGTTGATGTGGGAAGGCGGGTTATCGGCAATTCGGACGTACGGTACGTGCTTCAATCACGGAAACCTAGACAAATAATACTCGGTCTTAGACGTTTGTCCAATAACTTTATAAAAATAACAATTATGTATACATATGATGATTATATATATATATATATATATGATGATCAAGTGGGTTTGCATATTCTCATTTACTCATTTTAGTGTTATATGTCGATAACTTTTATACTAGTTTACTAGTTTTACCTATTTACATATTTTAAGTCCGATAAACTTACTATAAGTTCTTTGACTTGTTTTAATCCATGTTATACCTATATTATCAGTATATATATACTTTCCATGTTGGGCCTAAATGAGTTAAGCCCAATAATAAGTTTATAAGTGTTTTAGTCCATTTTTGTTGTATTATTAGTCCTATAACGTTAATTTAGTCCGTTAACGTCCGTATGTCCTATAGTTCGGTTCTGTCGGTTTTTACTTGTTATACATGTTTATATATCAGTATATAAGTTTTATAAAATTTACATTAGACGGGTCCAACCATCTAAGTTTTATTTAACAAAAACGTTAATTATACGGTATTAGCCGAAAAAGTCGTAAAAATCATGTTTATAGTTTTATAACTTATAAGTATTATTTCACTACCATTTATATGAGTTATTCATTCATTTACCCTTTTACATATTTATATAAATAAGTTTTATAAGTTAGTGGGTTTTAATTTACATTTTATACTATTTAAATTTTGAGTGCTTATATAATAGTATTATTCTTTATTTTCCAAAAATCTGATTTTTATCTTCACTTTCACCAAAACTGCCATATCTTGAGTTCTATATGGAGATAGAAGCTCAAATTTTTATCACATAAACTACATGATATGTGATACATTTAACTCTCCTATAGCTACTGTTGAATCATCTTCTAAGTATTTTCTAAAAATCGTCCAAAACAGTAACCTCAGATTTATACCCTAAACTTGTTTTGATCATATCTCACTCATTATTTTGATTCCATTGCATGGCCAACTCTCACATGTGTACAAGACCCATAGCTTACTGTAAATCCATTCTACTTCATCATTTTATCAGTTTACCATATGGTTCTTTACTGTTTTATACAGCCATCAAATTTAACCAAGATTTTAACCTTGTTTCATATGGTTTTTCACCTTTTTAATCATGTTTATCAACACCAAATCCCCACATAACATTTTTATCATCATATAATCATCATATACATATACAATAGGAAATAAAATACATGTTTACATAATCAAAATAATAAGAAGATGAGGAGGACAATCTTTATACCACCATGATGATGTAGGTTGATCAAAACATGGATTTGGATGGAGAAACTTGTGATGCACCAAGACTATCTTCAAGACCACCAATCTTCATAAACTCCTTGTGGAAAATCAGCCCCAAGACTCCATGTAAACTCCTCCTTGGATGTTATAATCACCACCAATCTTCATCTCTTTTGAAGGAGATTAACATATGTAAGTTATAACAATAGTTTGTGGTTAAATTTGGATCAAATGGAGGTGTTTTTGGTGAAGTATAGACGAAATCATAGAGAGAGTAGAGAGGATTTTAGCTTGTTTTGCATGGGTGGAAGTGGTGCAAATGGTTTTGCTTGTGGGTTTTGAGGTAAGCTTGGCTTAATAGTTAAGCTAAGGACATGTATTAGGCTTCCTTGGGAAGCTTTTGACACATAAGGGGTGTAGTGGCTTGTTAAGGCCGGTTTGAGTGGGGGTGGGACAAGTGTCCCACTTCTCTCATCCCTATTTATTTACGGGTACTCCTCGATTCTAGTTTCCTCGATTTGCGTGCCCTCGGGTCGTTTTACGAAAAACGTTTTTATAAATTATGAACCAACGGCACAAAACGAATCTAATAAAAATTGTTTCATCAAAAACGGAGTTCGAAAACGTAAATACGTAATCCTAAGGTTTCCAGTTTAGTCGTAAAGGACGTTAAAATAAAATCGTAAGTCTTAATCTCTTCTCGTAAATTTGTGAGTTTATGAACCAACACAAATTTAAAACTCCAAAATAATATTCACGAATAAATTTATTTTCTGAAATGTCGGACTGTCACCAAAGACGGTGTATGTAAACGTAAGCACGTAACGTTGAATCCTCCGGTTTAGACGTAGTCGATGCTACTTCAAGACGTAAATCCAAATTACTTCCCAAAAATAAGTGAGTTCATATTGTAACATTAAAATAATGTTTTCAAATAAATATTGAGAATAAAATATCAACCATAAATTGACGGATTGTCACAGAAGTAACCGGAAAAACCATCTAAAAAGCAATAGAAATCGTTTCCCGCACGACGCTCCAACATTTGGTCCATAAAGGGCAAGGGAAAAAGGTCTTTTCGAGTGGCTTCATTCAACTTACGATAGTCAATGCACACTCTCCATCCGGTCACGAGTCTAGTGGGAATTAACTATTGGCATCGTTTGGCACAACGGTTATTCCTCCCTTCTTAGGGACACAATGAATAGGACGCACCCAAGGGCTATCGGAAATAGGGTAAATCATCCCCGCGTCAAGGAGTTTACGGACCTCCTTTTTAATGACGTCGTGAATTTTGGGGTTCACCCTCCTTTGACATTGGATTGCGGGCTTGTAATCCTCCTCCATTAAGATTTTGTGGGTACAAAATTTAGGATCTATCCACTTAATGTCGGATAACTTCCACGTAATTGCCCCTTTGTGATCCTTTAGAACATCGACAAGCGCGGTTTTTTAATCATCCAAAAGTTCCTTCGCAATAATAACCGGCAACTTGTCGCCCTCCTCCAAATAGACATATTCGAGATGAGGAGGTAAATCTTTCAACTCGAGGATAGGTGGTTCCTCAAGTGAAGATTTGGGCTCGATACTCATAACCTCTTCGGGTGGAGGAAATGGGAAATCGTTGAGAAAATCCTTGATAATCGAGAAGTCCTCATCTTTTTCGAGGTCTTCGTTACAAGTACGTGGAACATCGAATTCTTCCAACGTAAAAACACCACCTTCAAATGGAGTGAAGGTTGGTGTCGAGTTATCAAGGATAGGATCTAACATAGTGGGATTGCCACCATTTTCTTCATCACCAAAACCTAGAACTTCTTGTGAAAATTCCTCGCAAACCACGTCAATCATATCAACGAGGTTTATGGTTGCAACGCAATAAACATGAGAAATTTGAGAGTTTTGAGTTGCGTTTATAACAAGTTCCTCGTCGTTGAAACGTAAGGTGATCTTTCTAGCATGAACATCGATCAAAGCCATAGACGTATCTAAAAACGAACGACCTAAAATGAGAGGAACTTGAGAATCCGTGGGAATATCGACAACGATAAAGTCTACGGGATAGTAGAACTTTCCCACTTTCACAAAAACGTCTTCCGCCAATCCACATGCGGGAATCGTGGAATGGTCGGCCAACTCGATAGACATTAGTGAAGGAGTAAGATTAGGAAGATTGAGCGACTTGAAGATTGCAAGTCGCATCAAGTTAATGCTAGCACCAAGATCGATCAAGGCAAAGCATTCTTCCATATCTTGGATTGCACAAGGGATCAAAAATTTACTAGGATCACCAATTTTTTGAGGTATGCGATTAAGATAAACCAATGAACAACTAGACAATTGGTGCAATTTCTCCTTGTTGTTCAACATACTCTTAAAGTTAGCGGCAAATCGAGGCATCATGACCAAAGCATCGGCGAAACTCACATTAAAGTGCAAATCACGAAACATTTTCATAAAAATCTCAAATTGATAATTGTCGCTCTCTTGACGTTTCTCCTTTCTAAGTCTCGATGGATAGGGCAAAGGTGGTGTGGGTTGAGGCATAGGAATAGCCTTTGGAATCTCGGGTTCCAATGTGTGTAATGGGTCAACCGTAGGTGTGGCATGAGCGGTACTTCGTGGGATTGGGACATGCTCCTTTTGGACCACCACCTCGGGTTCTTCCTCAATTGCCTCCTCCGTAGGAGCAATTGGTTGAGGAGTCGGTTCCTTAAGTGTCTTACCACTACGTGTGGTAATCACTTTCATCTCACCCTTAGGGTTTGATACGGTGTTGCTAGGAAGACTACTCGAAGACGGTTTGCACATAATTGCCTCAAACATAGATGAGATTTTATCTTCAAACATGGATTGCCTCTTCTCGGCTTTAATCATCTCTTGTTTTATCTCATGTTGCCCTTGTTCCATTTTTTATTGGTTTTGTTGTAACCTAGTTACATTCCCTTCCATTTTGTGGGTGTGGATTTTAAGCTCATTTTTCAACTCTTTCTTCAAGTCGGTCTTAAACTCGGATCTTAGGCTAATGATTTCTCTTTCAATATTGTCAAACCTAGCATCATTCCCATTAGCGTATTCAACAAATTCATTTGGAAGATCTTTGAAAGTTTGCAAACTTTTGTTGTTGTTTTGAAAATCATTTTGATTTTTGTTTGAAACTTGATTATTAGCCCCTTGATTACCATAGTTTCCCTTGGTGTAATTGTTTTTGAAACCAACTTGATTGTTGCGATAGTTGTTGTTAGCATTTTGATTTGAACCAAAACCCGATGGAGTCAATTGATTAGAGCGGGTAACTTGAACGTTTTGGTTGTAAGTTCCCGTGGCCGCGTAGGCACTCGAAGTGTTACCACCGTTGGTAATGAACTCGGAGAAATCATGACCTCCACCGCAATACATGCATGAAACCTCAACCGCTTTAGCCGTAGCGGGAGCACTTGGTTCTCCAACTTTGAACTCAATCAAAAGACCTTTAAGCTTATCAAAGATTTTGTTTTCCAAGTTTGCCTCAATTTGGCAAGCATCGATGGTAGTAGAAAAAGAAGGTGAAGCCGAAGACGAAGCCTTACGAACACTAGACGTGCTACGAGAACTATACACCTTAGATCTATTCTCAATTATGACCAAAGCTTCCTCAACCGTTTTACACAAAACATTACCACCCGCGGCGGCATTAAGATAATCCCTTTCATGATCATTAAGTCCATTGTAAAACGTGTCAATTTGATGCAAGTCGGAAAAACCATGATGAGGATATTCATGTAACATTTCCTTCAACCTATTCCAAGCCGTTGAAAAACTTTCATTACACTCTTGTGAAAATTTTGAAATCTCGTTTTTCAAGTGCGTAGTCTTAGAGGGCGGAAAAAATTGGTTCACAAACTTAGACACGAGATACTTCCACGTCAATATAGAAGTGGGTGGCTCTTTCTCCAACCAAATTTTAGCGGGCCCCGCTAGAGAATACGGAAAAAGCATCATCTTAATCGAGTCATTAGAGACATCCTTAAACTTGCAAGTGGCGGTAAGACGATTGAATTGGCGGATATGGTTGTGTGTATTGTCCTTCTCTTCACCACGGAATTTGTTGTTTTGGATCATCGACAACAAACCCGTTTTCACCTCAAAATTCTCCGCAAGGATAGCGGGAATCACAATAGCCTCTCCATAACCCTCGGTGGGTGCTTGAAGTAACTCCATCATAGTTCGATTCGCCATGGTTGGTGCTTCTCTTACAATGGGTTCGTCAATAGGAGACTCCTCACTAGAAAGATTAGGAGTGGGAGTTTTGTTCTTTCGTTTACGTGCACGTCTTGCTTGATTACGAGTTAGCATGAATGCCACGTACAACGAGGGGACGAGCAAAGAAGATTCTTTTTGGTGTTTTGTATTTTTCAATTTTTTGTGGTTTTTGATTGTATTAACCTTTTTGAATTTTGGTGAATGTATTAAGTAGACAAAAATCTACAAATCTCCTTAATCAAATCTCTTGATTAAAGAAGCCTCAAGGAATGAAAACGATCACATGAAGTGAACGCCTTCGTTGACTTTAGAACGTTGGTGGAACACCAAAACGTTCAAGAGGGTTTAATCAAATGAAACCACGAAAGTATATATGATACTTAGTAATACTTTAGGCGGCAAAACCCTCGATTAGCTCTCAAAATCAAATACTCACAAGCAAGCGGGGAAACGAGGCGGCGCGAAGCACATAAGAGCCTTTTTCCTTAGGATATATTTTATAATATCCGCCTTATACCCACCTTATAGTTTGTATTTTTCAAAATCGAGCTTCACGAAAGTATTTATCTATTTTTGCCTTTTTCTTTGGTTTGAGATTCGAATACAATGATTGGGTAATGACCTCCCAAGTCAAGGTTGTGATTTCTCACGTATTTGGAGTACTTGTGAATTTATTGTTCTACGTATACAATATAGTAATAGTATTCACACAAAAATCAAAAAACCGATAATACGTATTAGTAGATTGCTACTAATACAAATACTATTATGGTTAGTATATAAAAACAACAATTCCAAATCAAAACACAACACGCCTCCCCGGCAGCGGCGCCAAAATTGATGTAGCCTTTTTACTACCCTTTAGGAAAAGAGCGTAAAATAGTGGAAAGTATTAAGTGTCGGTTTAGGAAAACCAAGCACTAATGACCAATGAGAAGTTCGCATCCTAAGGAGGCTTGTGTGTTGTGTTAATGAAATGATTAACTTTGTGATTATATGATTATGAGAAAAGAAAATAGAAATGGGGAAAGAAGAGAGTGACGGTTACGAAGACGGATTACAATAAGACGAAAAGGGTCGTACACGTAAAACCGTAAAAGCACCAAAATTAAAATTTTACTCTAAAAATTACCAAAAATCACTAAAAATACACTAAAATATTCCAAGGGTTTACAAAAAATAAAACTTGCTAAAACCTTTTAATTAATTAAATATTAACTTTTTAATGCTAATTGAAGCCCTAAAAATCAATATTAACTAATAAAAAGTCCAAATCAAGATCTTAAAGTTTATAAACCTTTAAAATAACCTAATTAAGCTAAAACGTATTTTTCAAAATTTTAAAACCACTAAAACTATTTTTAAGCAATTAAAAACTATTAAAAGCTATAAAAACTTAAAATAATTCTAGAAGATAACTGAAAAACCCTAAAAATATTTGGAAAGTTGTAAAATTTCTAATTAAGTGTCTAGAACCTAGGAAAAATATAAAACTTAGAAAACCAGACTTTTAATTTTTAATAATAAAATAATATTAAAATATTAATAAAAATCAATAATCCTAAAAAATTCTAAAAAGTTGCAAACTAGCTTAATTTAACCTAAATAATACAGAAATGAACCTGAAACTACCTAAATACCCCTATTGGGCCTAGAAAATGGGCTAAACCCAAAACAGATCCCTTAATGGGCCAAATTGAGCCCAAAATGAAAAAGTGGCCCAAATAAGCCCAAAAAGCACTACTTGACTCAAAATTTGATTTTAAACAACTTTTTCCAAACGCCCAAAAGCTGAAAGTGTGAAATAAGCAAGCTTATACCCAACAGCTTATTCTTAATGGGCTTTTTGGCCCATTAAGCTATAAGCTAATGCCATAAGCTCAAATTAGACACACAAGCTTTTTTTGAGCTGAATAAGACTTCTGTAAAAAGAAATTTGAAATAAGCCAAAGGAATAAGCCTGAAAATGCAATAAGCAATCTACAGAAAACGACAAAATAGTCGTTTTTGAGTTCTAGGCCATCCCAAAAGCTGATTCAAGTTTCTAAAGCTTTTAAATGACTTAAATAAGCTAAATCAACAAAACGTTTTCAAATAAGCTGACTCAATAAGCTGGAAAAAGCAAATAAGCACTTATGAAAAAGTCAATTAAGTTGGTTTTCTAGCAAAAAGTCAAAGTCAAAGTCCAATAAGCTCCAGTCTAATCAAATGGGTCAAATAAAGAAGATCTATCACAAAAATAAGTTGTTGCAGGTCTAGATAAGCATTTATAGCTTATTGATAAGCTGAGAACAAATTAACACTAGCAGGGGCTAGTTTTGGGTGTTGAGCAGTGGGAACTTTTCCCACTGCTTGACTTGTAGACTTTTTTGTCTTTAGTGACTTTTTTGGAGATTCAGATTTCAACAAGGCACCCAAATGATCATTGGATCATAAGGAGTCAATACAAACAAAGAAATCAACAATCCAACAAGCCAATTTGTACAGTTAATTCAAACAATCACCAGATCTGACACAGACTTAGAACAATAAGCAGTTGAGGTTCAATAAGCACTTAGAGCACAATTCAGCCAGCCAAACTTAACCAAATGCATACACAAGCAATATTAAACTTAAATAAGCAAGTCTAAACAAGTTTCATGCAATGATTCAAAGTATTAAGCAAGATTCATGCACCTAAAGTTACTGATGAACACAAGAACATGCAGATTTCACTTTTGTTGATGCAATTGACCAACAAGCCAGATTCAACCACTCAAATCTATCAAGTATGTTATATAAATGATGTTTTAACAACTTTTAGCCCTAAGCATGCACAAATTCTAGATTTCACCAAAATCTTAGGTCAAAAACAGTCAAACTCAACAAGTTATAGCACAATCTTTGATTTCAAGGTTTAAACCTAAAAACTTGCAGCAAACAACTCTCAACCAAGTGTATAGCAGATAACAAGCATAAATTCCAACTTCTAACAACACAATAACAAGTTTTAATCTCAAACAGGTAATCCCAAACACCCCTTTAACTTTTCAAAACCAAGTTTTTCAAATCAAAAGTGAGATTTAAGACCACCCAAGCCCAAATTAACACAATAACAGATGTATATAGCAGATTCAAGCAAGATTAAGCCACAAAATTCACAAGAACACAAGTCACACACAAATATTACCAAAAATCAACATTTAAGAAGATTTTGGGATTAAGTATGCAAACCTCATAGATGTACATCCACACCCACGAATTTTGAGCTTATGTACTAGCAAGAACAAGTACAAGCTTCCTTAAACAACCCTGCTAAGAATCAACAAAGTTAGAAGCACAAATAATAAAATCAGAAAAGTGAAAAGCCTTGATTGATGCAACCTTGTTACCCCACACTTGATTATCCCCAAGTTATAAGCCTCACCACACCTTGATAACACAATATCAGGATGCTATGATCAGCCCTATAGCCCAAGAATTCCAAGGTTTGAACAAGAACTTAGCAAAATATCAAGCTTGAAGGAAAAATGAAAACTTTTGCACCCTCCTTAAAAACAGGTTTTTGATTCAAGAATAATGAACAAAGAACAATAACAAACAGATTATAAGAGTGGCACTTGAGCTTTCTTCAACAATTTCCAACACATTTCATTGATATGAATATGGATTTACAGAAAAGTGAACAACTGAAAATTCAAGAGCAAGTGTAAATGAATGACCTAATAACCTTTATATAGAGGGTGTACAATGATCCTAGAAAGCATAAAAACGTAAACCCTAGTTGGGGAATCCCTGAAATGCCCTTGTAGCTTTTTGAACTTCTTGAAGAATCATGTGACTGAATTTGTTGTTTTGTGGAGGTGGCATGTGTGAAAATTGATCAAAGGGCTTGTAACAAGCTTAGGATGTAAGCTTAATTCTCAAACGTTGGATTGCTGGCTCATCTTTGTCTTCTTCCCAAAAGTGTGTGCAGGGGAATCTTGTGTGGGGCTGTTGGTTGGTGGGGTATCATGTTTATGAGTTGGGTTGTGTTTATTAGCACCCTAATCACTATTCTAGAAACGTTTATGGGTGAATTCATGGTAATTAAGAAATACCAAAACGTGTTCATCATGTGAATAGTGGTGGTTTTGATCTGATTTTGTTTTTTAAACTTGTGTTAGGCGCCAATTTAAATAAACTAATCCCAGATTAGTTTAAGTCGTTGTGAGTGGATAGATGAGGTGGATGAATGCTGGAAGGGGATTGGTGGATTTTGGTGAGTGGGGCACGTGTTACCCCCTCACTGGTTAAGGTATCTTTGATGTCTGCCATGTTTAGCCCCTCCTTTCTTTTCCCTTTGTCTTTTCAGCTAAAAACTCCATCAACGCCTAAATCCTTCATAACAACTTTTGCTTTTTCACACTTTTGCCCCAAAATTTTTATAAAATGAATTCAGGGGTAATTCTTGCCATTTTGTGATTCTTGAAGGACTGGTTTGTTATTTTCTTCAAGGATATTGGTCTAAACTTGTATGATTGACATTTTGGAGGATTGAAATTGTCAAATCATGTTTGATGAGGGACCATTTTAGCCAAATCTTCAAAGTCAAGGGTCCTTTTTGTAATTTTGATATTTTCAAAGGACAAATTTTTCCATTCTTGTAACTTGGAGTTCTTCTTGGTATATTTGACTTTGTGTAGGATAATGGTTGACAATTTAGTTTTGTTGAGGGGCTAAAATTGCCAAGTCTTCAAAGTGGAGGGCCCTTTTTGCAATTTTGACAAACTTTAGGGACCAAACTTGTAATTATGAAGATACAAGGGTTTAAAGTGTCAATTCTTCTATATTGGAGGACCCTTCTTCATAATTCTTCAAATCTTCAAGGGTTTTCTTGGGAAAATTCTTCATTAGGGCTTGGTTCATTGTGCGGCTTCGTTTCCCGTGTTCGTTTTTGCATGATTCATGTGATCTTTTGTCATTTTCTCAATATCCGTACCTAAAATACACAAACAACAAACACAAGCATATATATGGGTATTTTGATGATATTTAATGCATTTTAAGCCCTTTTTGGACGATGAGACTATGTATAAAAGCAGTCTCATCATAAATCCACTAAAAAGGAAAAAACATATCTAACCTTAAACTTTAGCCTAACACTTGTCGAAGTCTAAATGGTGGGTTGCTAGTTGCTTGTATGGTGGATATTTTTTTATGATTATTAGTTGCCACAATTCGCTATATGTGTGTGTGCCATTTCAACAAAGATGAAGTAGGACGCTTCTTATTTGTATTTTTTGTGGTGTATGCTTAAGCGAAGTGTGAGGGGAGCATGTGATGTTTGTTAAAAAAAAAAAGAGGAGGATGAGAAAAGTGAAAAAGAAAGAAAAAGCATAAGTCATCGAAAAAAAAGTAACAAAAAAGGTGATGACAAAAATAGCCAATGAGCTATATTATGAAGATGAAGGAAGACGAAGTATGTTTAGATATCGATTAGCCAATGTGCTAAGACGTGATATGTGTATGTGTTGATCGATATGTGATGAATAAAGCTCGTAGCTATGATCATTTTTGGGCTTGTTATATGTCCGGTAACTAGAAACATTGGACTTAGACTTTTAACTTGTATATTCGTGACACCTCTTATAAATATCCCATGTCTTATACATACCCATTAACCCAAATCCTTAGCCTTAACCCAATAAAAGTCCTCTTTAGATGTGTACACTTGGTGCTCATGCTATTTGATTTAGTCTTGTTTGTACTTGGTAGATTTTCATCTTATTTTTCTAAACCATTTTCATGCACCATGGTGGAAAGTATTTTTCTTTTACTTGCTTGAGGACAAGCAACCTCTTAAGTGTGAGGGGATTTGCACCTTTAGCGATTTCATATAAAAAAAACCCAAAAATAATTTTCTTTTATTTTCTTGAGGACAAGCAACCTCTTAAGTGTGAGGAGGTTTGCATGTTTAGCCATTTTTTATAAAAACCAAAAAGATTTTCAATTTTTCATAGAATTTTAAAAATTTTCTTTTCTTTTAGAATCTAGGTATTTTGTTTTTAGCTTTAAATTTATTTTATTTGCTTGAGGGCAAGCAAAGTTTTTCTTTTCCTTGCTCGAGGACTAGCAAAACTTAAGTGTGAGGGGATTTGATAACGCTCAAATCTAACATGTTTATATGAGCGTATTTGTGGTGTTTATGCATATATTTATGTGATTATTATGAACATATGATACTTAATGAAGCATATTCGCTATTGTAGGTTCATCAATGGTTACATCACGAGAAATGAAGAAAATAAGTAAATTGGAGGTGAAAAGATGAACGAGACATGAAAGTGTAGCTCTCGTATGATAAATAATACAATAATAAAGAGTCTTGGAATGTTTGGAAGAAAGAAAGGTGGAAGAAACGAAGAAGAAGGACTAGAAGGGAAAAGTGGGAAAGTTGGCTAAGTGCCACCAGCAACACTTAGATAGCCTCCATCAAATCAACCTTCATTTGCCACCAACATCAAAGTAGCATTCAGTTACCACCAACAAGCAAGTTCTTGCCTCCATCAAATCCACCATCAGTTGCCACCAGCATGTTGTTAGTCAAGTCTAGCAAAACACACATTAAACATATCTTCTACTTCTCCAAGCAAACTTAATCACTCCATAACACCTAGAGACCATCCATTTTCTCTTCATTACTTCCTTCCCTGGAACATTACTCATCTTTTTCTCCAAGAAAACTACTTGGTGTTCAAGGAGAATTCAAGTATAAATAAAACCCATGGGGTAGTGTTTATACTCATCATCCATCATACTCTCAATCATCATCTTCTACATCCTATATTCCCATATTTCTGTGATATTGATATAACCCCTCACCCAAGTGGTGAGGGGTGGTGGAATTGATAGCCATGAATGTGTAATAAGCCATGGAACAAGTAGGGAAGAAAACCATACACCCTAAACAATTCAATCTCCAACAATCATTATTCCCAAACACACCAAAAGGCTCTATACTCGCACCAAGAGGTTGATGTCCATGAAGGTTATGGGTAGGACGAATTGTATATTGGTTGTTCATTTGGGTAGAATCATTTGGATACTTTGTTTCTATGGATTCTAATGTTGGGTAACTTCTTCTTTATTATTCAATGAAGTTTATGTTCATGTTCATGGTGATTCTTATGTTTTGTGATATTGTGAATGTCTTAATACTTGTATTGTTTATATGAAAACTTGTGATATATGGATGTTTGTATATTATTAGTGCTTATCATTGGATTATAATGATAACAATATATTTGGTTGAATTGGAACTTGTTCTTGTTTGTCAATTTGGTTAATCATTGTTGATTCTATAATGTCGGAATTTATTCTCAATATGGTTGATTTCAATTCGTTAACCGACTAATGATTTGGTATTGGGCTTGTGAAGATTGTGCAAGAGATTTAATAAACATAACAAGTAATGGTTTAATCTATATTATAGGTCGAAAGGAGTCTTTTGAAT
Organism: Glebionis coronaria; assembly: GCA_025667525.1. Taxonomy (NCBI): domain Eukaryota; kingdom Viridiplantae; phylum Streptophyta; class Magnoliopsida; order Asterales; family Asteraceae; genus Glebionis; species Glebionis coronaria. Next base: position 186,685,896 of record CM046879.1, on the reverse strand, counting down.
ATATTGTTCTAATCATCTTTCAAGTAAATGGAACTTATCAAATCGATAACCAAGTCTATAAGTCGAAAGGATTCTTGTTGTTATTGGTTTAGGCATAAGGCTCATGAGTGACCACTTGATTGAGACTTATGTATATCTGATTTATAAAGCACTAGTGTCTTATTATTGGTTCTATAGGTCGGAAGGATTAACTTTAATATGTTTTTCCAAACTAATCATCCATATGTCCATGTGATCATTTAACCATACATGTATGTCTTTTGTGTGTGCCTTTAACGATTCTCATGGTGGTGTGATCGTGACAATCATATCTACCATTGTTACAAACAACTACACTTGAGTATAACCAAGTCTCATGGGACAACCTTGACTTACCAACCTAATTGCAACATGACTAGAGTATACTTTCTCGAATTTGTGTTCCTAATTAATATCGGTAATTCTTGTTTTTAAATTTAAAACCCAATGTGTGGAAAGATCGCATATCAAGTTTTTGACTTCTTGTCTAGGATTTGTATTTGCAATTCTTTTTAAATATACCTAGCGATTTCGTATATATATAAAAAAACCACAAAAATAATTTTCTTTTATTTGCTTGAGGACAAGCAACCTCTTAAGCGTGAGGAGGTTTGCACGTTTAGCCATTTTTTTATAAAAACCAAAAAGATTTTCAATTTTTCATAGAATTTAAAAAAAATTATTTTCTTTTAGAATCTAGGTATTTTGTTTTTAGTTTTAATTTTTTTTATTTGCTTGAGGGCAAGCAAAGTTTTTCTTTTCCTTGCTCGAGGACGAGCAAAACTTAAGTGTGAGGGGATTTGATAACACTCAAATCTAACATGTTTTTATGAGCGTATTTGTGGTGTTTATGCATATATTTATGTGATTATTATGAACATATGATACTTAATGAAGCTTATTTGCTATTGTAGGTTCATCAATGGTTACATCACGAGAAATGAAGAAAAGACGTGAACTGGAGGTGAAAAGATGAACGAGACATGAAAGTGTAGCTCTCGTATGATAAATAATACAATAATAAAGAGTCTTGGAAAGTTTGGAAGAAAGAAAGGTGGAAGAAACAAAGAAGAAGGACTAGAAGGAAAAGTGGGAAAGTTGGCTCAGTTGCCACCAGCTACACTTAGCTTGCCTCCATCAAATCAACCTTCATTTGCCACCAACATCAAAGTAGCATTCAGTTGCCACCAGCAAGCAAGTCCTTCCCTCCATCAAATCCACCATCAGTTGCCACCAGCATGTTGTTAGTCAAGTCTAGCAAAAGTCACATTAAACATATCTTCCACTTCTCCAAGCAAACTTAATCACTCCATAACACCTAGAGACCATCCATTTTCTCTTCATTACTTCATTCCTTGGAACATTACTCACCTTTTTCTCCAAGAAAACTACTTGGTGGCCAAGGAGAATTCAGTTATAAATAAGACCCATGGGGTAGTCTTTATAATCATCTTCTTCATTATCAAACCCATCCTCATATCCGTCATATTCCTGTGATTTTGATATCACCCCTCACCCAAGTGGTGAGGGGTGGAATTGGTTACCATATCCATGTAATAATCCATAGGAGAGTAGAGAAGAAAGCTATACTCCATACAAAACCCAAGATGGTTATGGGTAGAAGGCATTGTATTTTGGTACTATGAATTCTAATGTTTGGTAACTTTTTATTTATTATTCAATGTTAATTATGTTCATCTTCATGGTGATTCTCTTGTGATATTGTGAATGTGTTGATGCTTGTATTGTTCATATGTAACTTGTGATATATGGATGTTTGGATATTATTAGTGCTTGTCATTGGATTTTGGTGATAACATTATATTTGGTTGAATTGTAACTTGTTCTTGTTTGTCAATTTGGTTAATCATTGTTGAGTCTATGATGTCGGAATTTATTCTCAATATGGTTGATTTCAATTTGTTAACCGACTAATGATTTGGTCTTGTGCTTGTAAAGATTGTGCAAGAGATTTAATAAACATAACAAGTAATGGTTTAATCTAGATTATAGGTCGAAAAGAGTCTTTTTAATATATTGTTCTAATCATCTTTCAAGTAAAGGGAACTTATCAAATCGATAACCAAGTCTATGGGTCGAAAGAATTCTTGTTGTTATTGGTTTAGGCATAAGGCTCATGAGTGACCACTTGATTGAGACTTATGTATTATTGATTTATAAAGCACTAGTGTCTTATTATTGGTTCTATTGGTCGAAAGGATTACCTTTAATATGTTTTTTCTAAACTAATCATCCATATGTCCATGTGATCATTTAACCATACATGTATGTCTTTTGTGTGTGCCTTTAACGATTCTCAGGGTGGTGTGATCGTGACAATCATACTTACCATTGTTACAAACAACTAATCTTGAGAATAACCAAGTCCCATGGGACAACCTTGACTTACCAACCTAATTGCAACATGACTAGAGTATACTTGCTCGAATTTGTGTTCCTAATTATATCGGTAATTCTTGTTATAAATTTAAAACCCAATGTGTGGAAAGATCGCATATCAAGTTTTTGGCTTCTTGTCTAGGATTTGTAATTGCATTCTTTTAATATACCCGTACGATCACATCGGCCATCTCGATTGACATTTTCGATGGAGTAAGAGCCGGAAGCAATAGAGATTTCCACATGGAAAAAGGCATCTAATTAATGCTCGCGCAAAGATCGGCCTAGGCGAGGAATCCTTCCATTTCTTGAATATCAAAGGAATGAGAAACTTCCCGGGGTCACCAACTTTTCGGTTATGATAAACCGAAGAATAATTAGATAGCTTTGAAAGCTTCTCCTTATCATTCATCATACTTTTAAAAGTGGAAGCGAAACGAGGCATGTATAACAACGCGTCGGCTAAACTCACATTAAAATGCACTTGTTGAAATATTTTGATAAAAAGCTCAATTTGTTGTTTATTACGTTCTTGCAATTTCTCCTTGTTTCGTCTCGATGGGTAAGGTAAGGGTGGTGTGGGTTGGGGCATAGGCATCAGCCTTGGAATCTCGGGTTCCACAATTGTTACTGGTTCAACCGTAGGTGTGGTTTGAGCGGTACTTCGTGGGCTTGTAATATGCTACTTTTCGACCATCACCTCTGGTTCTTCCTTGATTTCCTTCTCCGTAGAAGTACTCGAACGAGAGATTGGTTCTTTGAAATTTTTACCACTACGAGTAGTAATAACCTTCATTTCTCCCTTCGGGTTTGCAATGGTATCACTAGGAAAACCACCCAAGGAAGAGGGTTTACACATGATAGCTTCAAACATACTAGCTATTCGATCTTCAAAGTTTGATTGCCTTTTATCCGCTTTTAACAACTCTTGCTTAATCTCATGTTGACCTTGTTCCATCTTTTGTTGATTTTGTTGAAGATGTTGAACGTTTCCTTCCATTTTATTAGCATGAGTTTTCAATTCATTAGCAAGTTCGTTTTTAACCTTGTTTTTCAACTCGGATCTTAAGCTAATCATTTCTCGTAGCATGTTATCAAAGTTAACATCATTTGACTTAGCATAATCCAAAAATTCTCCTTGAAGATTTTTAGTGTGAGCATTTTTAAAACCTTGTATAGTATTTTTAAAATCACGGTTTTGGTTTTGATTTTGCACTTGCCCATTGTTCCCAATTTGGTAATTACCCTTGTTATTGTTATGTTGATTGCCTTGATAACCACCACTTTCATTGTTGTTTCTATATTAGTTAACATTTTGATTTTGAGGAGCTTGATTTGGGCGAGAACCTTGGCCATTTTGGTTGTAAGTTCCCGTTTCTACGTAAGCACTCGAAGTGTTACCGCCGGCGGTAATACACTCGGAAAAATCATGAGCTCTACCACAAGATATACAACTCTTTTCAACCGCCTTAACTGATGCGGAATTCAAAGCATCTTGTGCTTTCTAATGAGTCATAAGCGTCGAAAATCTATTGAAAAACCGATTCTCCTCATTTGCTTCATCATGTAAGGCATTCATGTTACGAGACGATGACGATGAACCCATAGTGGCAACACTCGGTGTGTTACGAGGGTTATAAACCTTATATCTATTCTCGATGATCTTCAAAGCTTCATCGGTCGTTTTGCACAAAAAATTACCACCCGCGGCGACATTCAAATAGTCTCGTTCATGATCGTTAAGCCCATTATAAAAAGTATCAATTTGATGCAATTCGGAAAACTGATGGTGAGGACATTCATGTAACATTTCCTTAAATCGTTCCCATGCCATTGAAAACTTTCATTAGATCTTTTCTTAAACCTTGAAATCCCATTTTTCAAATGTGTCGCCTTAGATAGCGGGAAAAATTGGTTCACAAACATAGAAACGAGATCACCCCATGTCAAAATAGAATATGGCGGTTCTTTCTCGAGCCAAATTTTTGTGGGTCCATCTAAAGAGTATGGAAACAACATCATCTTAATGGCGTCACGTGGAACATCCTTAAACTTGCTTGTTGTGGTGAGACGATTGAAATTCCGTATGTGATAATGTGGGTTGTCTTTTTCATGTCCGCGAAACTTGTTTGCTTGTAGCATCGACATTAAACCCGTCTTGATCTCGAAGTTCTCCGCAAGGATGGCGGGAATCACAATAGCTTCTCCAAAAACCTAGGTGGGTGCTTAAAGCAACTCCATCATAGTACGATTAGCCATAGTGACTATTGGTTCTACAACGGGTTTGACAATTGGAGGTTCTTCATCAATCAAGGATCTTGATTTCCTTCCTTTTGACGACGTTTACGAGCTCGCTTTGCTTGATTACGAGTTTGCATAAACATGACGTAGAACGTGGAGGTGAGCAAAGAAGATTCTTTTGGGGTTTTTGTTGATTTTAAATTTTATTGTGTTTTTGATTGTTTTTAATTTTTTTTTGGATTTTGTGTGTATTATGTAGACAAAAATCTACCAATCTCTCCTCGAATCAAACTCTTGATTAAAGGAGCCTGAAAGAATGAAAACTATCACGTGGAGTGAACGCCTTCGATTGACTTTATAATGTTGGTTGAAAACCAAAACGTTCAAGAGGGTTTAATCACAAAGAAACCAAGCAAATATATATGATATGTAATAATACTTTAGGCGGCAAAACCCTCGATTAGCTTTCAAGATTAAATACTTACAAGTGAACGGGGGGAATGAGGTGGGGCGAAGCACTTAAGTACCTAACTTCCCTTTAACGGCCTTTTATAGCACGTTGCCTATCTATTCACCTTAAAGTTCGTATTTTTCAAAATCGAGCTAATAGAAAGTATTTATCTATTTTTGCCTTTTTCTTTTTGTTTGAGATTCAAATACAATAATTAGGAGATCAAATCCCAATTAAGGTTGTGCTTTCACACTTTTGGAGATATTTTGGATTAATTGTGATACATATACAATATAGTAATAATATTTCACAAAGAAAACGAAAAACCGATAATACGTGTTAATAGAGTTCTAATTAACACAAATACTATTTATAGTTAGATATTAAACACAAAATGGTTCAAATTTATCACAAACTCCTCCCCGGCAGCGACGCTAAAATGATTGTGGTAAAATACGACCTTTTAGGAAAAAGGCGTAAATGCGGCAAGTATTAAATAAATGATTTAAACAAAATCAAATGCTAATGACCCAATGAAAAGTTCGTTTCCCAAGGAGGTTTATTGTGTGTGAAAAACTTGTAATATTTTGGATTAGTATTGAGAAAGAAAATATGAGAAAAGAGAATGACGGATACGATAAAATTAAATTACGACGACAAAATATAAAACCGTAAAAATAGACAAAATAAAATTTCGCACTAAAAATTACCAAAAAATTATCAAAAATTCCTAAAAATCCAATTAGGGTTTTTAAATGATCAAAACTTTTCTAAACCTTTTATTTAATTAATATTTAATTTTTTATTGCTAATTAAAGCCCTAAAAATCAAATAAATTAATAAAAATCCCAAATAAAGATTTTTCAATTTGTAAAACTCTAAAAATACTTAATTAAACGAAAAAGTATTTTTCCAAATTTTTAAAACTAATAGAACTATTTAAAATGAATTAAACTAGAAATAAAATATTAAAATAATATTAAAAATCCAAAATTTATAATAAAATTCTAAAAACTTGCAAACTAGTTTATTTTAACCTAAATAATCAGAAAATGAAAGTGAAATTACCAAAATACCCCTATTGGGCCCCCAAATGGGCTAAAAACAAAAACAGTCAACTTAATCGGCTTTTTAGCCCAACAAAATTCAAACTCAACCAAATAAGTCCAAAATCACCAGTCTGACTCAAAATTAAATTTTAAGCACAAAAGTCTAAAGGCCCAAAAGCTGAAAGTGAGCTTATCACAGCTTAAATAACCAACAGTTTATTTTTAGTGGGCCAATAAGCCCGTTAAGCTATAAGCGAATGCCATAAGCTCTGCTTAAACACATAACCTTCTATTGAGATTCTAAACCCTTTTGCAAAAAGAAATTTTGAAAAAGATCAAGTAATAAGCCAAAATCTTGAAAAGAACTTTTTTAGAAAACGACAAAATAGTCGGGTTTGAGTTCTAGAGGGTTTCAAAAGCTGATTCTTTTTGCAAAAGCTTACAAATAGCTTAAATAATCATAATCAACAAAGAAAACACCAAAAGCCAAGTGAAATAATCTATAGAAGCAAATAAGCACACTGAAAAAGCCAAATAAGCTAGTTTTCTAGCAAAACCTAAACCGATTGAGCTAAACCTTTCAGATGTGATAATAAGTTGAGAAAAATGACACCTATCACAAAAACTAAGTTGTTGCATGTACCAATAAGCAGAACTAAAAAGTAAGCCAAATTGAGCTTATTTGACCAAAAGTCAAAGTGCATCAAAGTTTACCAAATTGCCAGGACTTGTATATGAGCTTGTTTTGAGCAACTTTTGTGAAGGAATCAAGGCTAAATCATTTGAATCAAAGAGTCTAGTTAGCCAAACTGATTTCAGTTTTGGTACAAATATGGCCAATAAGCCAATTAGCTTATCAGCACTCAAGCGGGCAATCCAAATAGCAAGATATACTCACAAGCAGCAAAATAACAAATGTCAAGCAACAAAATAGCAGGGCAAGCACTAGGTAAACAATTGCAAGGAAAAATAGAGGTGGTTACTTTGTTGATGCAATTGACCACTTCAGCCAACTTCAATAAGCCCTAGCTTACTCAATAAGACACCAAAGTTTACAACAGATATAGCACAGATTGCTAACCACAAAAACTCTTCCCAAACCAAAAATCAGACCCTGAATCCAACAAACAAAGATTTTATGGCTTCTGATGTGTTTGACCAAATTCAAACCTCTTATAGAAGATATTTCCAAAATTTGCAAACTCTTTTCCAAACCTTATGAGACTTAACCAATGATCGAAACTGATGACAAATGACTTGTTTAGTGTAGAAAAACCCCAAGAACCAAGGGCACAAGGCTACAAGGCCTTTTGATCCCAAAGTCCAAACAACCTTGTTTTAGTCCTTTTTCAAACAAACTTTTTATTTTCACAAGTAACCTACTGATTTTATGGATCCTAGAGGTCTACTAGATGACAACTAACATATGTAAACTATAAAACTAACAATCCAAACACAAGAACTCAAAAATCACATATCAATTCACATGACAGATTTAAACAAAAATTTATAAAAGAGAAAAGGGAATAGAGAGTGCATCTATCCTCCACAACTTCCTAGGAGGATCAGCAATGCTACTTGGACCACTCTCAACAGCTAGAGAGTGAGCAAGGTACTTGGACAAGGAATGGATGCAAGTAAGGACCAAGGATCTACAATAGATCTTGGTTGTTCAATGGATCTCCAACACAAAACAGCAAACAGCCAAACCAAAGGATTTAATCCTCTCAAAAGCTTGCTAGAAACAAGCTTTTAACAGGATTATAGTCTGGCTTAGGGTTAGTAACAAGATAACAATAGCAGTATAATAAAACAATAACAGTGGGGTAAAATCCACTTTTCAATCACTTGCACAAACTTAACCAATGAAGATCAATCTTCACCACTCAATCACCAAGGATTTGAGAGGCTAATAAGCAGATCTAAACACTTAGAAACCAAAAGCTTGGATCAACAAGCCCTAGAATCTAGGTGAAAAACTACTACTCAGAAACTTTGAAAACTTGAAAACTTTTTCAAAACCAAACGTTCTCCAATCCAAAGATCAAAACACCTTCAAAACATAAAATGGAGCTCAGCTTCACTCTCAAACAACACCAACTTTCAAAAACATAAAAAGGAATACAATTTTTCAAAAATACCAAACTTTTTTAAATTTAAAAAGGAATTACAATGTTTGAAGAGTAAAACTGGAACAAAGGCTCTCTCACAGGTTGAGGAGTCCTTTTATAGAGGTACAAAGACTATTCTAGAACATAAACCCTAGCTACTGAATTCTCAGAATTGCCCTTGAGTGCTTGGATGCGTGTTGAGTTTTTGAGCTGTCCAAAGTGATCCAAATAATTTATTTATCCTTTGGGACCAAGTAATGAGTCTAAATCGTTGATCTTGCCACGTGGCATTCCTTGGAGGTTAAGGTGTGATGTGACAGGTGGACGACTTGAATGGTGGGGACCATTGGGTGATAGGATTTGTGATGTTAGTGTGTGGGATGAAGCGTGGGAGGGTGAATTAGTTGTGGGTTAAGGTAATTTTGATTTACCCTATGTTTTAAGTGGAGTTGTTACTGGGGGTGAAGAAGGGTGAATAGTTGTTCATTTGATCCGAAAAAGAGGGAAAGGATGGCGCGTGTTTGTGGGTTTGAAAGTTTCATATGGCAACTTCAGTCCTTGTTCTTTGGCCAAGATAGTATATCAAGTATTTTCAGCCTTAAAAACGATTTCCTTTGTTATTTAAGTTTCCAATTTCACACTTTGGCCACAAAACTTCATAACAGAGATAACAAGGACTTGTTTTGAACATTTTTGGATATTTCAAGGGCTGATCTTATACTTTCTTGAACTTTGAAGGTCTTCTAAGTATGTTTGACATTATGAAGGACCACTGTTGACAAATCTTCAATCTTGAGGGACTAAACTTACCAAATCTTCAAAGTTGAGGGACCTTTTTGTAATTTTGACAGACGTAAGGGACCAAACTTGTAATATGAATATACAAGGGTACTAAGTGTCATTTATTCTTTGATGATGGATTATTCTTGAACATCTTTAATACTTTAAGGTGTCTTCTTTGAAAAATCATAACTAGGGCCCAGTTCATTGTGCGACTTCGTTTCTCGTGTTCGTTTTTCCTTGTTTCTTGTGATCTTTTGTCTTTTTCACGATATCCTTACCTAAAATACACAACTAAACAAACACAAGCATATATATGGTATTTTTATGACATTTTATGCATTTAAAGCCAGAAAAGAACGATGAGATCATGTATAAATGCCATCTCATCAGCGCATCTCGGTAAATAGTAGGCCAAAAGAACCCGGCATCAAAGACCTTCTTCGCCGTGAGATTAGTACCATGGTGTCCACCGATGGGTCCCTAGTGACAAGCTCTAAGGATATTAGTAGCTTCGGTGCCAAACACACAACGTCGAATAATTTGATCCGCACAAGTCCGAAAGAGATAAGGGTCGTCCCAAAAGTAGAACTTGACGTCACGAAAGAATTTTCGTTTTTGTTGTGTCGCCATACCCTTAATGATGAAGTTGCCCGCATGGTAATTTACGATGTCCGAAAACTATGGGGTAGAAGTATAGTCCTTGGAATTCACTACACCAAGTTTCTAGAGAGGAAATGTTTCGGTGATTTCCTTGTTCTCGTACACACTTTGGTGAGGATCTTCCAAACGAGAGAGGTGATCGGCCGCAAGATTCTCGGCTCCTTTTTTGTCTTTTATGGTGACATCAAATTCTTGTAGAAGGAGAATCCAACGAAGCAATCGCGGCTTAGCATCAAGCTTAGAAAAGAGGTACTTGATAGCCGAATGATCCATATACACTATGCTTTTGGTCAAGACGTGATAAGGTCGAAATTTCTCAAATGCATACACCACGACAAGTAATTCTTTTTCTTTTGTGGTGTATTTAAGTTGAGCCTCGGTCATCGTATTACTAGAATAATGAATAGGAAAGAAATGCTTATCATGACGTTGCCCCAAACCGGACCCAATAGCGTAATCACTTGCATCACACATGAGCTCAAAGGCGAGGTTCCAATTTAGAGAAACAAGAATGGGAGCTTCGGTTAGTTTCCTTTTAAGAATTTCAATGGCTCGAATACAATCTTCGTTAAAGACGAAAGGGGCATCTTTTTCGAGAAGGTGTGTAATGGGTCGAGATATCTTTGAATAGTCTTTGATGAAGCGACGATAAAAGCCCGCGTGGCCTAGGAAACTCCTAACTCCCTTGACAGTTTTGGGATGAGGTAGTTTGGCGATGACGTCTATCTTAGCTTTGTCTACCTCAATCCCCGCTTTCGAGACCTTGTGCCCTAGGATGTTTCCCTCTTTACACATAAAAGGACATTTTCCCAATTGAGCACAAGGTTGGTTTCCTCACAACGTTTTAGCATTCTCTCAAGGTTGGATAAACATAAAGTGAACGATGTGGAAACCTTGGTTTCCGGATCTTTTAAGCTACTAGGAATGATCATTGTTCATATGATTAAACAATCAAAGCGGAATTAGAACAACAATCATTAACAAGGTGTTTAGGCACGAATAACATGAATTAAAACACTTGGGATGTCCATTATATTAATAACAAACATCCACTAGACGTGTATACATTGAATCCCACGTCTAGTCGACACACACTTTAGGTTTACATTGTGAATGAATTGAATGAATAAAACCTATGACCCTTGGTTCCTTTTATAGTGTAAGGATTATGGTTTACAAGAGATAATGATGAATAAACAAGTAAATCTTCTATTTAAATAAACTTATGCAGAATATCTTTTGCATGTTTATCTAAATAGAAGCTTCCATAAGCTTCTTTGTCTACGTTTTGTCAATGCTTGAATTACATGTAACAATGCTTACATTGTACATGACAACTCTTGAGCTATCAACGCCTAAATTGTACATGTCAACGCTTGATTAACTCTTGACAACGCTTGGACAATTTCTTCATGTTTTCTTCGTTTTTGAGTTTCTGCCACATCAACTTTTTGACCCAACAAACGAACTACCAAACACCAAAAAGTCATCCATGAAAACTTCCATCATTTTCTCGATCATGTCATGAAAAAAGCCATCATGCACCTTTGAAAGGTTCCCGATGCATTACAAAGTCCGAATGGCATTCTACGATAGGCAAACGTTCCATATGGACACGTAAACATAGTTTTTTCTTGATCACGAGGATCTATGGGGATTTGAAAGTTACCAGAAAAACCATCTAAAAAGCAATAGAAATCGTTTCCGGCAAGACGCTCCAACATTTGATCCATGAAGGGCAAGGGAAAATGGTCTTTACGAGTGGCGTCATTTAACTTACGATAGTCAATACACACCCTCCAGCCGGTCACGAGTTGAGTTGGAATTAATTCGTTTTCATCGTTTGGCACAAAGGTCATTCCTCCCTTTTTAGGGACACAATGGATTAGGCTCACCCAAGGGCTATCGGATATAGGGTAAATCATTCCCGCGTCAAGGAGTTTTAAAACTTCCTGTTTGATGACGTCGTGAATTTTAGGGTTCACCCTTCTTTGACATTGGATTGCGTGCTTGTAGTCCTCCACCATTAAAATCTTGTGGGTACAAAATTTAGGGTCGATACCCTTAATGTCGGATAATTTCCACGCAATTTCCCCTTTGTGAGCCTTCAAAACATCGATAAGTGCGGTTTTTTCATCGTCGGAAAGGTTTTCGCAATAATAACCGGAAACTTACCGTCTCCTTCCAAGAATACGTATTCGAGGTGAGGAGGAAGATCTTTCAACTCGAGGATTGGTGGTTCCTCGACTGAAGATTTAGGCTCAATACTCATAACCTCCACCGGCGGAGGAAATAGGAAATCGTTTAGAAAATCCTTGATAATCGAAAAATCCTCATCATCGTCAAGGTCTTCGTTAGAAGTTCGAGGTACATCAAACTATTCCAAAGTAAAACCACCTCCTTCAAATGGAGTGAAAGATGGTGTCGAACTATCAAGGATTGGATCGAGCATAGTGGGATTGCCACTATTTGCTTCATCGGCAAAACCTAAAATTTCTTGTGAAAATTCTTCCCAAACGACATTGGTTAAATGAATATGGTTCATAGTCGTGATAGAATAAACATGAGAAAGTTTGGAGCTTTAAGTTGCGTTTATAACAAGTTCCTCGTCGTTGAAGCGTAAAGTGATTTTTCGAGCATGCACATCAATAACCGCTTTCAACGTATCTAAAATTGAACGACCTAAAATGAGAGGAACTTGAAGATCCGTGGGAATATCGGCTAGGATAAAGTCTACCGGATAATAGAAATTTCCCACTTTCACAAAAACGTCTTCGTCCGTTCCACATGTTGGAATTGTAGAATGATCGGCCATCTCGATAGACATCTTTGTAGGAGTAAGATTTGGAATATTAAGCGAATTAAATATTTCAAGAGGCATCAAATTGATACTATCGCCAAGATTGGCCAAGGCGTAGCATTCTTCCATATCTTGGATACCACACGGAATTAAAAATTTACCGGGATCACCGACTTTTTGAGGAATGCGGTTAAGATAAACCGATGAACAGTGAATAAACTTTTGCAATCTCTCCTTATCATTAAACATATTTTTAAAGTTGGCGGAAAATCGAGGCATCATGATTAAAGAGTCGGCAAAACTTATGTTAAATTACAAATCACGAAACATCTTAATAAAAAGTTCAAATTGGTAATTGTTACGTACTTGCAATTTTTCCTTGTGACGCCTCGATGGATAAGGTAAGGGTGGTGTTGGGTGGGGCATATGCATAGCCTTTGGAATCTCGGGTTCTAACGTTTGTAAAGGGTCGACCGTAGGTGTGGTTTGAGCGGTACTTCATGGGATTGAAATTTGCTCCTTTTCGACCACCACCTTGGGTTCTTCCTCAAGTTCCTCCTCCGTACGAGTAATTGGTTGAGGATTCGGCTCCTTAAAGGTCTTACCACTACGTGTGGTAATCACTTTCATCTCTCCCTTCGGGTTTGACACGGTGTTGCTAGGAATACCACCCGAAGTAGAGGCTTTGTTCATCATAATTACTTCCAAAATAACATTGAGATTAACGTATTGCTTAGCGGCACATTGGCCTATCCTTTGTTCAAGCCTAGATTGACTTTGCTCAATTTTTTTGTTTTGACCTCTAATTTGAATTTCAAAATCGTTTTTCAACTCAACTTTCATGTTGGCATTTTCCCTTGCAAAATTTGCTAATTCCCTTGTGTTTTTAGCCGTTTCCCTAGCTTGACTAGCCAATTTTTCTTGGATATTTTCGAGAATCTTGTCATTTCCGTAGCGTTATTCAAAAAGTCATTTGGAACCTCTTTAATGTGAGCATTTTGAAATCCTTGACTCGGGTTTTGAAAATTACGGTTTTGATTTTTGTTTTGCACTTGATTACTAGTCCCTTGATTCCCATTGTTGAATTGTTACCTTTAAAATTGTTCCTTTGATTTCCTTGGTAACCACCTTTGATTGTTGCGATAATTGTTAGCATTTTGATTTGGTGGAAAACCCGGTGGGGTCAATTGATTATTGCGGGTAACTTGACCGTTTTGGTTATAAGTTCCCGTGGCCGCGTAGGCACTCGAAGTGTTACCACCGGAGGTAATGCACTAGGAGAAATCATGAGCTCCACCACAATAAACACAAGAAACCTCGGGCGCTTTAGCCGTAGCGGGGGTGGGTTGTTCACCAACTTTTAACTCTATCAATAGTCCCTTAAGCTTATCAAAAATCTTGTTTTCCAAATTAGCCTCAATTTGTTGAGCATCGATGGTAGATGACAATTAAGGCGAAGACGAAGCCTTGTTAACACTCGGTGTGCTTTGAGGGCTATAAACCTCAGACCTATTTTCAATGATCAACAATGATTCCTCGACCGTTTTACACAAAAAATTACCAACCGCAGTGGCATTAAGATAATCTCGTTAATGATCGTTCAATCCATTGTAAAACGTGTCGATTTGATGTAAGACGGAAAAACCGTGACGAGGAAATTCATGCAACATTTCCTTAAACCTATTCTATGGCGTTGAGGGCGGGAAAAATTGGTTCACGAACTTTGAAACGAGATCCTTCCACGTCAATATAGAATTGGGTGGCTCTTTCTCTAACCAAATTTTAGCGGGCCCCGCTAAGGAATATGGAAAAAGCATCATCTTAATCACGTCATTCGAGACGTCCTTAAATTTTCAAGTCGGCGTAAGACGATTGAAGTGGAGAATGTGGTTATGAGGGTTGTCCTTTTCATCACCACGAAACTTGTTAGCTTGGATCATGGACAATAAACCCGTCTTAACCTCAACATTCTCCGCAAGGATAGCGGGAATCACAATCGCTTCTCTATACCCCTCGGTGGGTGCTTGAATTAACTCCATCATAGTACGATTAGCCTTGGTGACTTCTTGTGCTAAAATGGGTTCGTCCATGGGAGATTCTTCACAAGAAGGGGTTGGGTTTCCTTCCTTTTGACGATGTTTACGTGCACGTTTTGCTTTAGAGCGGGTTTGCATAAACGTAATATACAACGTGAGGTGAGCAAAGAAGATTCTTTTTGGTGTTTTTACGTTTTTCAATTTTTTTGGGCTTTTTATTGTTTTTAACGTTTTTGGTTTTTTCTTGTGAATTACGTAGACACAAATCTACAAATCTATGCTCGAATCGATTTCTTGATTAAAGGAGCCTCAAGGAATGAAAACGATCACGTTGAGTGAACGCCTTCGATGACTTTAGAACGTTGGTGGAACACCAAATATTCAAGAGGGTTTAATCTTTGAAACCAAGCAAATATATATGATACGTAGATAATACTTTGGTGGCAAACCCTCGATTAGCCCTTTTTCTCTCAAAACGCACATGCAAGCGGGGGAAACTAGGCGACGCTAAGCACTTAAGAGCCTTTTTCTCTTAGGTTGTGAAATACAACCGCCTTATACCCACCTTATAGTTTGTGTTAATTAAAATCAAGATTCTCGAATGTAATTATCTATTTTGTGGTTTTCTTTTGCTTTAGATTCAAATACAATAATTGAGTGATGAAATCCCAATTAAGGTTGCGTTTTCACGCTTTTAGAGATATTATGCATTTATTGTGATACGTATACACTATAGTAATAATATACACAAAAACAACAAAAACCAATAAAACGTATGATTAGAGTGCTAATCACACAAATACTAATTATGGAAAATATCAAAAACAAAATTGTTCAAACTTAACACAACACGCCTCCCCGGCAGCGGCGCCAAAATGATAGTAGTATAAATACGTCTTTTAGGAAAAAGAGTGTATAAAGCGGTAAGTATTAAGCGTACGTTTAGGAAAACGACTGACTCGAAAACTCTCTCGAATCCAACACAACCCATATCCCAACACCAAAACAACCCAGCAACGACTCACAACTCTCGTCTCACCAAATAAGACAAAAGTCAACTAAATAAGACAAAAGTCAACAAAATAAGCCCAAAAGTTCCAGTCTAGCTTAATATTTGATTTTAACAAAAAACTATAAAGGCCCAAAAGCTGAAAGTGAGCTTATCACAGATTATCAAACACCCAGCTTATTCTTAATGGGCTTTTTGGCCTATTAAGCCATAAGCTAATGCCATAAGCTGAAATTTTACACACATCCTTCTCTTGAGTTAATAAAGCTGTTTGTAAAAAGAAATTTTGAAAAAAAACTCAATAAATAAGCCTGAAATAAGCCAAAGCTCTCTAGAGAAAATGACAAAATAGTTGTTTTTGAGTTCTAGGCTGATTCAAGAGTTGATTCAACTTGCAAAATGTTTTAAATCACTAAATTCAGCTAAATAAGCAAAAAGATTTCCAATAAGCTAACCCAATAAGCTGAAATGATGAATAATCACTTTTGGAAAAAGACAAAAGAGTTTGTTTTCTAGCAAAACCCTAAAGTTCCAGTCAGCCCAATAAGACAAAAGTCAACCAAATAAACCCAAAAGTTCCAGTCTAGCTTAAAATTTGATTTAAAAAAAAACTCGAAAAGCCCAAAAGCTGAAAGTGAGCTTATCACAGCTTATCAAACACCCAGCTTATTCTTAATGGGCTTTTTAGCCCATTAAGCCATAAGCTGAAATTTTACACACATCCTTCTCTTGAGTTAATAAAGCTGTTTGTAAAAAGAAATTTTGAAAAAAAAAAACTCAATAAATAAGCCTGAAATAAGCCAAAGCTCTCTACAAAAAACGACAAAATAGTCATTTTTTGGTTCTAGGCTGATTCAAAAGTTGATTCAACTTGCAAAATGTTTTTAACACTTAATTCAACTAAATAAGAAAAAAAGATTTCCAATAAGCTAACCCAATAAGCTGAAATGATGAATAAGCACTTCTGGAAAAAGACAAAAGACTTTGTTTTCTAGCAAAACCCTAAAACCAAAAGCCACAAACTTCAAAACTAGCTTATAAGATGAAAATATTAAGATTTATCACAAAAAGAAAGTTGTTCCACAAAGAAATAAGCTAGAATAGCTTATTGATAAGCTGACCAAGTATTATAACTATCAGTGGCAAGCAGCAGTGGGAAAGGAGATCTGTTGGAAATATGTTTTTACGTATTTAGGAAGGATCGGTCACTCCAACGATATATACGTAATATGGGCTCGTGATCTAATATGTAATAGTATAACCCATAAAGCCCACATGTAGGGTGGGCTATATATACCCCCTCCTAGCATGTTAGGAGGGGTTGTTGGTTCTCATTTCATCAATCAAACATTCCTTTCTCTTATTCTCTCCTTTCTTTCTCTAACATTCTCTCTCTAGTTCTTCATCTATCTCCCTCTCGTTAGATCATTACAACACATAGACAATCCTAGAATTTCGTGGACCTACAATTTGTATCAAGAGCCATGGATGACTGTTTTGTTCTTGTGTTTGTTCATCATTGATTTTGGTGGGTTTTGATCTAAAATCATTCGATCTAATTTTTTTTTGTTTTTTATGGTTTAATCTTGATATAAATCATCTACATAGTTGTGGTAGAGATTTGGTATTGCTACTTTGGTTAAAAACACAAAATTTTTGGGTGTTTGGATCATTTTTCGCTTAAAATCTCGAATTGGATGTGTTTGATCCGAGAAAAGTGGAAATTGGGATATTTTTGTACTAGTGCGACACTTATTCCGTCGCAAAGGCTAGGGTTTTGATTTTGCGACACTTTTTGCAACGCATATTGCGACAGATTTTGAGTTATTACGATAGATTTTGTCATTGCGACAAGGAGTTATTGCGACAGATTTTTGTCATTGCGACAAGTTGATATTGCGACAGGGGTGTTATTGCGACATATTTTACTATTATTGCTGTTATTGCGACAGATTTTGCTATTAGGGCTATTATTGCGACAGATTTTACTATTATTCTATATTGCGACAAATATTCTTTTTTTTAGTATTACAAAGTCTGTTTGTTTTTTCCACCTTGCGATTCTTTCTTGTCATATTGCGACAGCTAGACAGTTCCAACATATTGCGATTGTGTAACAACCAACAGACTTAAACTGGAATCGACTCAAACTCAATTGTTGGAAATACGTTTTTACGTATTTAGGAAGATTCGGTCACTCCGACAATATATTAAGTAGTAGCTCGTAGTCTAGATATCTTTATTAAACAAACAAAGTCAAGCCTAGCCTACAACATGTGTAGGCCGGCCCAACATTGTAAGCCCAAGCCCATCACAAGGCTTGGGTATATAAACCCTCTCCTTTGATGGAGAGGGTGTGTGTTCCTTATTTTTACACATAGTAGAAAAGTGTTTTTTTCTTTCTCTTTCTCTCTCTAAGTGTGTGTGTTCTCACCATCTCTCTATCTCTTTCTCTCTCTAAAACATAAGCATAGATTTACATATCCTACAAATGGTATCAAGAGCCATGGGATGATTGTATTGTTCATGTGTTTGTGTTCTTGATTCATACGCCATTTTTGATCCATTTTCACACGTCCAAATTTTTTTTTTGTCTTTTTGATGGTTTTTTCTTGATACAAATCTTCTACATAGTTGTGGTAGGGATTTGGTATAGTTACTTTGGCTAAAAACACAAAATTTTTGGGTGTTTTGATCATTTTTGTCTTAAAATCACGAATTGCTTGAGTTTTGTCCGAGAAAAGTGGGAATTATTCCGATCAGGTCATCGGAAAAGGGTTTATAGAACATTCCGATCAGTGTAATCGGAATAGGGTTTAGGGATTCCGATTTTGGGTACATTCCGATCAGGTATTCCGATTAGGTATTCCGATTAGGCATTCCGATTAGGTACATTCCGATTGGTATTCAGATTTGGTATTCCGATCAAGGTATTCCGATTAGGTATTCCGATTAGGCATTCCGATTAGGTACATTCCGATTGGTATTCAGATTTGGTATTCCGACTAGGTACTTTCCGATCAAGGTATTCCGATTTGGGAGATTCCGACTGATATTCCGGTCACTATTCCGACTGATATTCCGATCACTATTCCGATCAACATTCCGATAACAAAATTATTCCTTAAAAAATTTCGGTTTATTGAGAATTTTTGGTTTATTTTGACTTGGAATTTTTGGTTTATTGAGAACATATTTTAGGGGATTTTAACATTGTTTCTCGACTTCAACTCACAACAACAAACACATTTACTTTCTTTCATTGATCGATCAAAGTTTGTAAATCTTAACTTATTGAAATGGAGTACACATCTCTTACGGATAAGTCCATCCTCTCGGGAACGGATAATCGTCCACCAATGTTGGTGAAGACTATGTATGAGGAATGGGCTTCCCGAATGGAACTTTATATGTTGAACAAGGAGAATGGACATCTCATTTGGGTATCGGTGCTCAATGGACCATTAGATTATGGTACAGTGACGGAAGGTACAACTACTCGTCCTCGCACAACGGGTGAATTGACTGGAGATATGAAGATTCAAGACAAATGTGATAAGTATGCTACAAAAATCATTCTCCAAGCCCTTCCTCCAGATGTCTACAAACTCGTCAGCAAACATAAAGTTGCCAAAGAGTTATGGGATAGAATTCGTGTTCTCATGCAAGGCACCTCGTTAACTAAACAAGAACGAGAGTGTAAGCTTTATGATACTTTTGATAAGTTTGCCTATGTGCCATGGGAGACTCTCAATGATTACTATCTGAGATTTACCCTATTGTTGAATGAGCTCAATATGTATGGCATGACAATTCCTACCTTTCAATTGAACACCAAGTATTTGAACACTCTTCCTTCAGAATGGAAAAAATACGTGACGGATGTTAAATTGGCTAAGGACTTGCATAACACCAATGTGGATCAACTTCAAGCTTTTCTTCAACAACACGAATGCCATGTGATTGAGGCTCGGTTGTCTACACCTCAAGTTCATGATCCACTTGCAATGTATGCTTCTCAACAAAACATGGCTTATACTTATCAACAACCATCATACTTGCAGCAACCACCACCACACACCTATCAGCAACCATCTTATCAACCATCAGTGATGCCACATCAAGCATTTCAACAAGGTGTTCATCAACAATCTTTTCCGCAGCAACCACCATATCAGACATCACCATCACAAGCCAACACTTCTCCAATGGGTTATACCCCTCAGCAAGGATACTTTCCTATTGAAGCACAACCAGCACAAGCTTTCTACTCTAATGAACTTCCACCAATCCAAGCACCGGTCTTTACTCCAAATGATACGCCAGCTGATGTTCTAAACCATCTCACATCCTACTTTTCAAAACTTGTTGCAACTAGAGGATTTCCACCAACAAACAATCAGCTCCGCACCTCATCAAATCCTCGACAACAAGCCACTGTTCAAGATGGTCAAGTGACGGTGCAACCTATTCAGGGAAGGCAAAATGCATATGGACCTCCTACAAGGACTGGAACAATCAAGCTGTGAATTCTCAAGCTAATGGAAATGGAAGCCCCATTGGTCCTAAAAAGGTTGTGACTTGCTACAATTGCCGAGGACAAGGTCATATGGCTAGGGAATGCACTCAGCCGAAAAGGAGGAGGGATGATGCATGGTTTCATGAGAAGATGTATTTGGTTGATGCTCAGTCTAAGGGAAGATTTTGGATTCAGAGGAGTTAGCATTTCTTGCAGACCCAGGGGCAGCAGATACTGAAGGCATTGCAGTCGTTTCTACTTCTAATGCAGCTTATCAAGCAGATGATCTTGATGCTTATGATTCAGATTGTGATGACATTCACTCTGCCCAAGCTGCTCTCGTTGCTAATCTTTCTCACTACGGTTCTGATGTCATCAATGAGGTACCAACGACATCTAATAATATTGATGATAACCAACATCAAGTTGGGCATGAAAATGACAACCTCGAACAACATTCGGGAACTAGTAATTCAAATGATGTGGTACCCAATCCAACACATTTGAGTGAACCTCAACCAAATGCTACGACGGGTATGGAATCTTATGCTCAACATGATTTGGTCATGGTGCCTAAACATATTATTGATCAAATGCATATGGCCCTCGGACAATCCGTAGATACCAATTCCACCCTAACTGCTGAGCTTGCGTTGCATAAAGAAAAGGTCAAAGCTTTTGAAATGGTCCCTCAAGCAGAGAAAATAACATGTTCTGAATTTGACCAATTTCGTTTTGAAAAGATTGAACACTTGAAAGAAATAGAATCATTAAAAGCTAATCTTTATAATGAATTAAAAGAAAAGGAGTCGGTTGTCAATGATTTTCAGAAACTTAAAATGGATTTCGAAAATCTCGAGTCTAAAAAGGTTGAATCAGAAATTAATGCCACCAAACTTCTTAAATTCAAAGAACAACAGTTTTTAAAACAATACGCTTCCACAGAAAAGGTTCATCTTTTAACTAAATCATTTAAAGAACTCAAACTTAAACGTCTTCAAGATTTACCACCTAATCCCGGTTATGCAAAACAAGCTCAGGAATATATTCCCGGTCTTTATGATATGACCATAATTGGAAAATCGAAAGAAGCACCTTTTGTTCGTAGTACCGAGGAGACACAATCACTTGGGGAGGAAACTCATTCTAAAATGCTTTCAAAATTCCATACAATTGATTATGATCAACATAACAAAGATCAATTTTCGAAAAAGACACGCATTTGCTTACAAAAGGAATTAGCAGAATTGACAGTTCTTGTGCCCCAAAGTTTGTCAAATGAAAACCTTCCTAGTACGTCTCCTACACTTGTCAAAACGGATTTAACAAAGTTAATTCCACCGGTAAGCAAGGCGTCCGTTAACTTAATTGCGGTTCACCAACACTTAGCCGATTTTGACAAGGTCATTTTGGAACGTACGACGGCTTCGGCCATAACAGAAGGTGAATGGAACTTTGATCACACTATAGCTGCGTTCCGAAATGAAATTGTTCCGTTTGTAGACAATGTTAAGGCTTGTCTTCGTAATCTTGATCAAGATTTACTTTTGGAAATAGAAGAATTTAGACGTGTTTTCAATGAAATGGATAATGCTTATGAAAACAGTTTACTTGAAATAGAACGGGTTTCGCGCCATAATGATCTGCTTCTGAATCAAGTGATGTCTCATGATATAGTTTCTGTCTGTGTGAATACAAGTGTTGATAATGATTCTATTGTGCATAATGTTGAATATGTGGATACTGTGGTAGATAGTACTTGTCACGAATCTGACGCTGAATTTTTAAAGCTTCGAGATTCATATTCTTCGCTTTCAAAACGTTTTGATGAGAGATTCAAACACATTGTATTTCGCTTGAATGCAAGCAACAATTTATTCAAGAAATCTTCGAAACGTCATTCGAAGGTGTTAATATCGATGATGCAAACTTTGAAAAGAATTTTCGATTGAATTTACAATCAAAACAGCGTCAGCCAAGTGACAAAGTTGCTCAATCTTTGCCGATAGAAATAGAGAAATCTAAGGAGATTAACTGTGTGAACGTACTTGAGGCCGCTGAGAATTTTAAACTTGATCTAGATAATCGAGTTTCCAAGATCTTGTCCAAAGTTGATAACTTAAAACAGAAAAATACACGACTCTTCGATTCAGTAAAGCCCGCATGTGTTAATACCACTGCACAGAATCAATCTTTGATTGAACAATTGAATCTAAAGTCAGTGGAAATATCTGATTTGAGGGAACAAATTTGTGATAAGAATCTGGCCTTGGCTGAGTTAAAGGAAACACTTCGTACCCTAAAAGGTAAGAATGTTGTGGATAACGCAACCACTGTCTCAGCATCGTCCTCTAGTGCAATCAAAAGAACCCTTATAGCCGTCACACCACTTAACAAGGGCCCTAGGACTAAACCATCTCAAACTTTGGTCACTAAAGATAAGGCGGAATCAAAACCAGCTTCTAATATTCCTGTGTTGCCTTCTAAAGGAGTAAGCACCACTACTAAGGCTCAAAGATCTAAGCTTAAACGAAACAAGAAGAATGATAGGATCTTTCCCCCATCTAGTAGTCAAGTGAAGAAGAAAGTAGAAGCCCATCCTAGGAATGTTATTTCTGTTTTGAATAAAAAGAATGATGTAGCTAAACCTAAAGGCTCTGCGGTTGTGCAGCGTTCTAAGCCTAGTGTGAATTCTAATTTAAAATGTTGGAATTGCAATGAATGTATGTTCTCTATTCGTCATTATTCTTGCCTTATTGACCATGTGAATGAGATGTATGCCCGAAAAAATGGATTAGAATGAAAACTGACTGGGAAAGTGTTAACCCAAGTTGGTTGGATGTGGCGCCCCACTGGTAGAACTTTCACTATAGTAGGAAATATGTGCCCTTTAACTAGGATCACTCCCACTGATGTGAAGAAAGCGTGCCCTTTAACTAGGAGTACCAAGGCTACCAAAACACAAGCGTATCCTTTAACTAGGAACACTGACACTACTGTAGGAAACAAGTGCCCTTTAAATAGGTCTACTCCCACTGTAGTGCCCGCGGATAATCCAAAACCTAAGAAAGTTGGAACTGTAAAACCTGTTAGTGCTAAAACTCACATTAGAAAACGCAGGAAATCTAAGGATCACAAACATGTTAGCAATTCTGATAATCTTATATCTGTATCTGCTAACACTCAGGAACCAATAGTTTCCAATGCGTTGTCTACTGTTGTTATTGAAAACAGGTGGTCCAAATTATTCTCTGGTATTTGGACTCTGGTTGCTCCAAGCATATGACCGGAGATCTCTCTCAGCTCAGAAATTTCGTCAACAAGTTTCTTGGTACGGTTCGATTTGGAAATGATCATATTGCAAAGATAATGGGTTACGGTGAATATCATATTGGGAATGTTATAATTTCAAGAGTGTATTATGTGGAAGGTCTCGGTCACAACTTATTTTCTGTGGGACAATTTTGTGATGCAAACCTAGAAGTTGCTTTTCGAGAGCATACCTGCTTCATTCGTAATTTGGAAGGGGTTGATTTATTCAAAGGTACTCGAGGGAATAATTTGTATACTTTGTCTCTACAAGACATGATGGCCGCTTCTCCCGTATGTCTTCTCTCCAAAGCATCGAAGACTAAGTCATGGTTATGGCATCGACGGTTATCTCATCTTAACTTTGACGCTATTAATCACTTGGCGAAAAACAAACTTGTTCATGGTCTTCCTAAACTATCATTTCACAAGGATCATTTGTGTTCCGTGTGTACAATGGGGAAAAGCACTAAGAAATCATACAAACCCAAGACGGAAGACACCAACCAAGAGAAACTTTATCTTTTGCATATGGATCTTTGCGGACCAATGCGTGTTGAAAGTCTTAGTGGCAAAAAGTACATCCTCGTTATTGTCGATGATTACTCTCGGTTTACATGGGTAAAGTTTCTGAAAGCAAAAAATGAGGCACCTAAATTCATCATCGGATTTCTCAAGATGATTCAAGTGCGTCTCAACACTACTGTCCGACGCATTCGTACAGATAATGGAACCGAATTTGTGAATCAAATCTTGCATGATTATTATGAAGAAGTTGGCATATCTCATGAAACATCCGTTGCACGCACTCCACAATAAAACGGTGTCGTTGAAAGGTGAAATCGCACACTTATGGAAGTTGCTCGAACGATGTTAATTTACGCAAAGGCTCCATTATTCTTATGGGCAGAAGCAGTATCTACAGCTGTGTACACCCAAAACCGGTCACTAATTCGTAAACGCCATGGTAAAACACCTTATGAGCTTCTCCATGGAAAAATACCAGATTTATCATATCTTCATGTATTTGGTTCTCTTTGCTATCCAAATAATGATGTTGACAATTTGGGAAAACTTCAACCAAAGGCTGATATTGGTATTTTCATTGGTTACGCACCCGCAAAGAAGGCATACCGTATCTACAACCGTAACTCTCGCAAGATCCTCGAAACTATGAATGTTGATTTTGATGAGCTGACAGCAATGGCTTCTGAGCAAAGCAGCTCTGAACCCGCACTTCATGAAATGGGACCCAGTAATATTAGTTCTGGTCTTGTCCCAAACAACCCTACTTCATCATCATTTACACCACCTTCTAGGACTGAATGGGATACGTTGTTTCAACCGTTCTTTGATTAATTCTTTACTCCTCCAACTATTGTTGCTCCAGAACCTGAGGTAATAGCTCCGGTAACCGAAGTTGTCGCTCCAACAACCGTTGCACAATCAGGCACATCTGCACCTACAATTGGTCAATATATACCTTCAACGAGTAATTCTCAACCAACACATGTAACAACTACCCACGTCATGCCTATTGATGATGAAGAGGATGATGATGATCACGATTTGGAATTCGCTCAAATGCGTGAACTTCCATTCTTTGGTGTACCTATTCCCGACCTTAATCAAGCCGGGTCGTCCACCTCAGAGGAATCCCCTTCTACAGTTTACTCCAATCCATGGATTCGTGAACATGACAGCAAGTGGACAAAGGATCATCCTATAGATTCTATTATTGGTGACCCTAATCGTCCGGTATCCACACGAAGTCAGTTACAAGAAAGTGCAATGTTTTGTCACTTTGATGCTTTTCTCACTGAAATTGAACCTAAGACATGGCAACAAGCTTTTACTCAATCATGTTGGATAGAAGCTATGCAAGAAGAACTTAATGAATTTATACGTCTTGAAGTATGGGAACTTGTCCCATGCCCGGATCAAGTGCAATTACTCACTTTGAAATGGGTTTACAAGGTGAAACTCGATGAGTTAGGCGGAATATTGAAGAACAAAGCTCGTCTAGTAGCTCGTGGATACAAGCAATTATTGGGCATCGACTTTATGGAATCCTTTGCACCTGTTGCCCGTTTGGAAGCTATTCGACTATTCCTCGCTTATGCAGCCCATATGAATATGATCGTCTATCAGATGGATGTGAAGACGGCATTTCTTAATGGTGAACTCAAGGAAGAGGTCTATGTTCAACAACCGGATGGTTTTGTGAATCCTAATTATCCTAATCATGTGTACAAGCTTAAGAAGGCTCTCTATGGGTTGAAGCAAGCTCCTCGCGTATGGTATGATATTTTGTCACAATTCCTCATTACACAAGGCTTCGCAAAAGGCAAGGTGGATCCTACGCTGTTCATTCAGAAACGAGGTAAAGATATGATTATGGTACAAATATATGTTGATGATATTATATTTGCAGCCACGACCCAAACCTTATCCGACGAGTTTGGGACACTCATATCTTCCAAGTTTAAGATGTCAACGATGGGCAAGGTATCATTCTTCTTAGGTCTTCAGATATCTCAGAGTCCCAGAGGCATCTTTATCAATAAATCCAAGTATGCCCTTGAATCGCTTAAGAAGTATAAGATGGAATCTTGCGACCCCGTGGATA
This sequence comes from Glebionis coronaria, assembly GCA_025667525.1. NCBI lineage: Eukaryota > Viridiplantae > Streptophyta > Magnoliopsida > Asterales > Asteraceae > Glebionis > Glebionis coronaria. Next base: position 186,659,881 of record CM046879.1, on the reverse strand, counting down.
CTCCAATGGTGGAACGATCTAAGCTTGATGCAGATCCACATGGAGTTGCCGTTGATCCGGCACTTTATCGTAGAATGATCGGTACTCTTCTGTATATCACAGCCAGTCGACCTGATCTTCAGTTTGCTATATGTATGTGTGCCAGGTATCAAACTAGGCCTATTGAGTTACACTTAGCTACTGTTAAAAGGATCTTTCGATATCTTAAAGGAACCATTAATCGGGGACTTTGGTATTCGAAGGACTCTTCTATTGCACTAATGGCATATGCAGATGCGGATCACGCGGGTTGTCAAGATACAAGGCGTAGCACGAGTGGAACTTTGCAACTACTAGGAGATCGACTAATCAGTTGGGCATCGAAAAGGCAGAAAAGCGCTACAATTTCAAGTACGGAAGCAGAATACATAGCTATGTCCGGTTGCTGTGCTCAAATTCTTTGGATGAGATCGCACTTAACCGACTATGGTCTAGGTTTCAACAAAATTCCGATGTACTGCGACAACAAGAGTGCAATTGCCTTATGTTGCAACAATGTTCAATTCTCCCGGTCGAAGCATATTGACATTCGCTACCATTTCATCAAGGAGCAAGTGGAAAATGGCGTAATAGAGCTTTACTTTGTCCGATCTGAGTATCAATTGGTGGATATTTTCACGAAGGCTTTAGATCGCGCTCGAATTGAATTTTTGGCCGACAAGCTAGGAATGAGAACCTTCTCGCCTGAGACTCTTAAGGAACTAGCAGATGAAGCGAAAGAATAGTGGTGGTAACCTATTCTCCGTATGCTTGGTGATCATTTGTATATATTGTTTATATTTTTATCTACAAAAGCAAAATACAAAAATATAAAACCATATAAAAACCATAAAAATTGAAAAATTCATAAAAATCCAAAAATATTTTTACTTTATTTTTCAAAGGCATGTCTTTTGGTACGATAATATTTACGGCCTTAGAAATGTTGATTAATATTGACACAGCGCCATAAATAGAGTTCGTACAAAAGTTGTAAATATTTCATAAAACATGCCTAAATGGCTTGTAGTTATTTCAGACTGCAACCCGATTTTCATATTAAAGTCAAGTATTTCTTATGAAAGCTTTGGCTCACAACGGGAATTAATTTTCTCGGGCAAGGTTTACTTTAAAACCTTGTAAGGGATCAAGTTTACTTTATAACTTGGTCTAACACAAATATATGTACGCCTCAGTGCATTTATTTGTTAAAACAAGAGAAGTCTTGTTTTTATGAAGCTATCATCTCTACAACCATAGCAATCTACAATTGGTATCTACATACTCGACGATGCGACTACTCAACCGACGACTACAGCTCTTTCAATAGAACACGGGTCAACAATTGAGGGGGAGCAATTGTCAAGCATTCAGAATCTTCGATGTCGAACGTGCCAAGTTCACAAGTTGGTGTCAAGACAACAATACCAATCGTACATGTGGTGTCAAGAGATGACTTCAGACGTGACGAGGCGACCAACATATGCTGACAAGAACCATTTGATCTTATCATATGATGTTCTCATCAATCAGGTACAACCTTGTCAGTTCTTTTTAATATGGTGAATATGTGATCATGCTACAAATCGATATCATATCTCATACATTTGATATCATGAAGATGAAATGGACTTTCACTTTTCTTCCCAAAACCATTGTTAAAACTTCATTAAATCAATTGATATTAAAAACATCGATTGGGTTAATATTTTTAATATGGGGGAGAAAATGTGATTTAATATGGGATATTATCACAAATGGTTTGACTTAATCTGCTGGCTCATCCCGACATGTGCGAAATGTTTTCGAATATCGTGGCATATGTTAAGGGGGAGCAAAATGGATTTGCATATAAAAAATGGATTTCATGGTGATTTATACTTACCCAAAACCTATTTATTTCACGACGATGAAGATTGTGGTGACATAAGGATGGTAGGATAGGTTAAGTCCAATGATTCTTCTAGAACCAGAGGAATCTTCCCAAGGACATTCCATAGCTAGAAATAGTAGTCCTTAGGAAAGATGGAGAAAGATTGTGAACATAGCTGAATGCCGACCAAGTACTTAAGTTAGCACTGGAACAATCACAACAAGGTGCTAGTTATGACGTGTTGGTAAGCATTGAAGGGGTTGAAGAATGAAAAAGAATTGTAAAGATAAAGGGTGTAAAGAAAGAAGACCTCCTTACAACTTTAGGCAGAAACCGGGTCAATACATATGCTATTGAGATCATTTTTAATGATGCTTGATATTGAAGATAAGACATCATGGACCCAGTGATGCAATGCACAACCCATCCCAGCTAACTCAGATATCTCTCAAAAGGTATTTGTTTTAATCACACGGAGACAACACGTTATCTATTGATTTATTCACTCCGAATAAATTGGTATTGAAATGGTGGCACTCCTCTCCAGCCTCCGATCACTAAAATCCAAAATGCACGATCGAGTATAGAGCCATTTGAGATCATCAAATATCTCATTAGGACACACTTTCATATTTCCTTGCTTCTTCACACACTGTGAAAAGTAAGAAAGATTTTAAGAGTCCTACGCAAAATCTTCATGATCTTGCCTGAACATCCGAGTAATACGAAAGTATTTACAATGAAGATGGAAATCCTTCTTGAGCGAATATCAAAAAGCTCATGGTAGGTGACTTGTGCGATTCTTTATGAATCAAGCTTGTGATAACTGGAAAGCAACAGTGGTTTAATTCTTAACTGAACTTAAACACGTTCCAGGCCTCTACGCAAAATCTCAGTGATCTTGCCAGAACACTCAGAGTGATACCTTAGTGTTCACAGTGATGAGTGGAAATCCTTCTAGTGTTAACCTCAAACAGCACTTGGTAGGTAACTTGCAAGATTCTATACGAATCAAGCTCGTGACAACTGGAAAGCAACGATGGTGCGGTTCTTAATTGAATTTCACTTGTTCCAGGAACATGAATTGACGGCTTCAAATCATGCGGATATTATTATCCAAATGACTCACTCTTTATGTTCGCAGTCAGCTTTGGACGGTCGAATAAAGAGAACGGGTTTACCCGTGAAATCCTGTCAGGAAGTTACTTAATTGAAACTATCCGTCACAGGTACGATATCTAATATCGTCCAACGGTCTTCACCGACCGGAGGTAAAATGCTACCGAATTAGAATGAAATGTTCAAAGCCATTTCGTTCGTGTCTACTTATGTTGCGGCATTTGAAGACGGTGGCGTTGCGGAATCCAAGAAGAAGTCGTCCCTGCATGCTTATACTTTATGCACTTAATACCTCATCTAATTCAAGAAAGACAAAAAGTTAAGTCTTCCGCTGTATCGAACTCTGAAGCTTTCAAGAATTACGAAGGTATAAGTATGTGGGACGTGAGGTCACGAAGAGGCGAAGATCACAAGTGATGGATGCACGAGATCAAGGCAAGAGATTAATTCTCAAGATTGATATCAAAGATCACATCAGCATGTTCACCAGAAAAGAAAAAGGAAAAGAAAGACGAGGACTACGAGCTCAAGACAAGCATAGTATGCTAGGTTTATTTTATTATTGTAACTTGGGTAACGCCCTTGTTTGGAGTGACCTCCCTTAGGGGGAGATTGTTGGAAATACGTTTTTACATATTTAGGAAGATTCGGTCACTCCGACAATATATTAAGTAGTAGCTCGTAGTCTAGATATCTTTATTAAACAAACAAAGTCAAGCCTAGCCTACAACATGTGTAGGCCGGCCCAACATTGTAAGCCCAAGCCCATCACAAGGCTTGGGTATATAAACCCTATCCTTTGATGGAGAGGGTGTGTGTTCCTCATTTTTACACATAGTAGAAAAGTGTTTTTTTCTTTCACTTTCTCTCTCTAAGTGTGTGTGTTCTCACCATCTCTCTATCTCTTTCTCTCTCTAAAACATAAGCATAGATTTACATATCCTACATCAACATACCACAAACTCAAACTCAAACACTCGAATTCGTCGACTCACAACAAAAAACAAGACTCGTACACACTCGTCTCACGACTCGACAACTAAACTCTTTCCTCGGCTCCAGACACAGACTTCAACACCGACTCAAAACCAACACAGCATCAAGAGACTGACTCAAAAAGTTTCACAAAGACTCGACTTAATGACTGACTCGAAAACTCTCTCGAATCCAACACAACCCATATCCCAACACCAAAACAACCCAGCAATGACTCACAACTCTCGTCTCACCAAATAAGACAAAATTCAACCACATAAGACAAAAGTCAACCAAATAAGCCCAAAAGTTCCAGTCTAGCTTAAAATTTGATTTTAAACAAAAAACTCTAAAGGCCCGAAAGCTGAAAGTGAGCTTATCACTGCTTAGCAAACACCCAGCTTATTCTTAATGTGCTTTTTGGCCCATTAACCCATAAGCTAATGCCATAAGCTGAAATTTTACACACATCCTTCTCTTGAGTTAATAAAGTTGTTTGTAAAAAGAAATTTTGAAAAAAAAAACTCAATAAATAAGCCTGGAATAAGCCAAAGCTCTCTACATAAAATGACAAAATAGTCGTTTTTGAGTTCTAGGCTGATTCAAGAGTTGATTCAACTTGAAAAATGTTTTAAATCACTTAATTTAGCTTAATAAGCAAAAAGATTTCCAATAAGCTGAAATGATGAATAAGCACTTTTGGAAAAAGACAAAAGAGTTTGTTTTCTAACAAAACCCTAAAGTTCCAGTCAGCCCAATAAGACAAAAGTCAACCAAATGAGCCCAAAAGTTCCAGTCTAGCTTAAAATTTGATTTTAAACAAAAAACTCTAAAGGCCCAAAAGTTGAAAGTGAGCTTATCACAGCTTATCAAACACCCAGCTTATTCTTAATGGGCTTTTGGCCCATTAAGCCATAAGCTAAAGTCATAAGCAGAAATTTTACACACATCCTTCTCTTGAGTTAATAAAGCTGTTTGTAAAAAGAAATTTTGAAAAAAAAAATCAATAAATAAGCCTGAAATATGCTAAAGATCTCTACAGAAAAAGACAAAATAGTCGTTTTTAAGTTCTAGGCTGATTCAATAGTTGATTCAACTTGCAAAACGTTTTAAATCACTTAATTCAGCTAAATAAGCAAAAAGATTTTCAATAAGTTAACCCAATAAGATGAAATGATGAATAAGCACTTTTGGAAAAAGACAAAAGAGTTTGTTTTCTAGCAAAACACTAAAACCAAAAGCCACAAACTTCAAAACTAGCTTATAAGATGAAAATATTAAGATTGATCATAAAAAGAAAGTTGTTGCATAGAGAAATAAGCTATAATAGCTTATTTATAAGCTGGCCAAGTATTATAACTATCAGTGGCAAGCAGCATTTGGAAAGGAGTAATGTTGGAAATACGTTTTTACGTATTTAGGAAGGATCGGTCACTCCAACAATATATACGTAGTATGGGCTCGTGATCTAATATGTAATAGTATAACCCATAAAGCCCACATGTAGGGTGGGCTATATATACACCCTCCTAGCATGTTAGAAGGGGTTGTTGGTTCTCATTTCATCAATCAAACATTTCGTTCTCTTATTCTCTCCTTTCTCTCTATAACATTCTCTATCTAGTTCTTCATCTGTCTCCCTCTCTTTAGATCATTACAACACATAGACAATCCTAGAAATTCGTGGACCTACAATTGGTATCAAGAGCCATGGATGATTGGTTTGTTCTTGTGTTTGTTCATCATTAATTTTGGTGGGTTTTGATCTAAAATCATTCGATCCAAATTTTTTTGCTGTTTTTAATGGTTTAATCTTGATACAAATCATCTACATAGTTGTGGTAGAGATATGGTATTGTTACTTTGGTTAAAAAACAAAAATTTTGGGTGTTTGGATCATTTTTCGCTTAAAATCTCGAATTGGATGTGTTTGATCCGAAAAAAGTGGAAATTGGGATATTTTGTACTATTGCAACACTTATTCTGTTGCCAAGGCTAGGGTTTTGATTTTGCGACACTTTTTGCGACGCATATTGCGACAGATTTTGAGTTATTGCGACAGATTTTGTCATTGCAAAAGGGAGTTATTGCGACAGATTTTTGTCATTGCGACAAGTTGATATTGCGACATGGGTGTTATTGCGACAGATTTTACTATTATTGCTGATATTGCGACAGATTTTGCTATTAGTGCTATCATTGCGACAGATTTTACTACAATACTATATTGCGACACATATTCTTTTTTTAGTATTACAAAGTCTGTTTGTTTTTTCCAAATTCCGATTCTTTCTTGTCATATTGCGACAGCTGGACAGTTCCAAAACATTGCGATTATGTAACAACCAATAGACTTAAACTGGAATTGACTCAAACTCAACAGACCACAAACTCAAACTCAAACACTCGAATTCATCGACTCACAACAAAAAAACAAGACTCGTACAAACTCGTCTCATGACTCGACAACCAAACTCTTTCCTCGACTCTAGACACAGACTTCAACACCGACTCAAAACCAACACAACATCAAGAGACTGACTCAAAATGTTTCACAAAGACTCGACTTAACGACTGACTCAAAAACTCTCTCGAATCTAACACAACCAATATCCCAACACCAAAACAACCCAGCAACGACTCACAACTCTCGTCTCACCAAATAAGACAAAAGTCAACCAAATAAGACAAAAGTCAACCAAACAAGGCCAAAAGTTCTAGTCTAGCTTAAAATTTGATTTTAAACAAAAAACTCTAAAGGCCCGAAAGTTGAAAGTGAGCTTATCACAGCTTATCAAACACCTAGCTTATTCTTAATGTGCTTTTTGGCCCATTAATCCATAAGCTAATGCCATAAGCTGAAAATTTACACACATCCTTCTCTTGAGTTAATAAAGCTGTTTGTAAAAAGAAATTTTGAAAAAAAACTCAATAAATAAGCCTGAAATAAGTCAAAACTCTCTACAGAAAACGATAAATAGTCGTTTTTGAGTTCTAGGTTGATTCAAGAGTTGATTCAACTTACAAAATGTTTTAAATCACTTAATTCAGTTAAATAAGGAAAAAAATTTCCAATAAGCTAACCCAATAAGCTGAAAAAATGAATAAGCACTTTTGGAAAAAGACAAAAGAGTTTGTTTTCTAGCAAAACCTAAAGATCTAGTCAGCCCAATAAGACAAAAGTTAACCAAATAAGCCCAAAAGTTCCAGTCTAGATTAAAATTTTATTTTAAACAAAAAACTCTAAAGGCCCAAAAGTTGAAAGTGAGCTTATCACAGCTTATTAAACACCCAGCTTATTCTTAATGGGATTTTTGGCCATTAAGCCATAAGCTAATGCCATAAGCTGAAATTTTACACACATCCTTCTCTTGAGTTAATAAAGCTGTTTATAAAAAGAAATTTTTAAAAAAAAACTCAATAAATAAGCATGAAATAAGCCAAAGCTTTCTACAGAAAACGACAAAATAGTCATTTTTAAGTTCTAGGTTGATTCAAGAGCTGATTCAACTTGCAAAATGTTTTAAATCACTTAATTCAGCTAAATAAGCAAAAAGATTTTCAATAAGCTAACCCAATAAGCTGAAATGATGAATAAGCACTTTTGGAAAAAGACAAAAGAGTTTGTTTTCTAGCAAAACCCTAAAACCAAAAGCCACAAACTTCAAAACTAGCTTATAAGATGAAAGTTTTTAAGATTGATCACAAACAGAAAGTTGTTGCACAGAGAAATAAGCTAGAATAGCTTATTGATAAGCTGACCAAGTATTATAACTATCAGTGGCAAGTAGCAATGGGAAAGGAGTTATGTTGGAAATATGTTTTTACGTATTTAGGAAGGATTGGTCACTCCAATGATATATACGTAGTATGGGCTCGTGATCTAATATGTAATAGTATAACCCATAAATCCCACATGTAGGATGGGCTATATATACCCCCTCCTAGCATGTTAGGAGGGGTTGTTGGTTCTCATTTCATCAATCAAATATTCCTTTCTCTTTTTCTCTCCTTTCTCTCTCTAACATTCTCTCTCTAGTTCTTCATCTATCTCTCTCTCTTTAGATCATTACAACACATACACAATCCTAGAAATTCGTGGACCTACAATTGGTATCAAGAGCCATGGATGATTGGTTTGTTCTCGTGTTCGTTCATCATTGATTTTGGTGGGTTTTGATCTAAAATCATTCGATCCAAAATTTTTTTTGGTGTTTTTTTTGGTTTAATCTTGATACAAATCATCTACATAGTTGTGGTAGAGATTTGGTATTGTTACTTTGGTTAAAAACACAAAACTTTTGGGTGTTTGGATCATTTTTGGCTTAAAATCTCGAACTGGGTGCGATTAATCCAAAAAAGTGGAAATTGGGATTTTTTGTACTATTGCGACACTTATTTCGTCGCAAAGGCTATGGTTTTGATTTTGCGACACTTTTGGCGACGCATATTGTCACAGATTTTGAGTTATTGCGACAGATTTTGTCATTGCGATAGGGAGTTATTGCGACAGATTTTTGTCATTGCGACAAGTTGATATTACGACAGGGGTATTATTGCGACAGGTTTTACTATTATTGCTGTTGTTGCGACATATTTTGCTATTAGTGCTATTATTGTGACATATTTTACTATTATACTATATTGCGACACATATTCTTTTTTTTAGTATTACAAAGTCTGATTTTTTTTTCCACATTGCGATTCTTTCTTGTCATATTACGACAGCTGGACAGTTCTAAAACATTGCGATTGTGTAATAACCAACAAACTTAAACTGGAATCGACTCAAACTCAAACGACCAAAAACTCAAACTCAAACACTCGAATTCATCGACTCAGAACAAAAAAACAAGACTCGTACAAACTTGTCTCACGACTCGATAACCAAACTCTTTCCTCGACTCTAGACACAGACTTCAACACCGACTCAAAACCAACACAGCATCAAGAGACTGACTCAAAAATTTTCACAAAGACTCGACTTAACGACTGACTCGAAAACTCTCTCGAATCCAACACAACCCATATCCTAACAACAAAACAACCCAGCAACGACTCACAACTCTCGTCTCACGACTCGACAACCAAAATCTTTACTCGACTCCAACACCCAACACCAGCCTCGACTCGAAAACCCAAAAACAAATTAAAAAAATTAAGACTCGCCTCAAAATCACTCTTGAATCCAACCCAAAACCTGAATCTTACAAAATGACTCCAATACAACACTCGACTTAAAACAACACTAAACCTAAGCCTCTACAAACATAAAACTGACTCGACTCAAACCAAGACCCAACCAAACAACACTCGACTCAAACTCACTAATCCAAACGAAACAACCAAACTGACTCGAACACACCAAACCTATTAATCAAGATCTCAGTTTCATCTTTCTCGTGTCTGCTCATACAAGCTAAGATTGAAAGAGAAGACTCATCACAGATCATTGAAGAGACACAACATAGACGATTGACATATACCTACCCGAGACCGCATACACGATCTTCTCGCCGCTTCTTTGTTTAAGTGATCATTACTCGAAAAAGTATAACCCTGACCTTATAACTGAAGTTATTTGACTTTGGTTGAAAGGATAATAAAGTGGTGTACTCGTTTGATTTAAGATAAATTAATTTGTGGTAAAGGTTTGGTGATTGTTGATCTGAGGTATAAAGGTCGAGATGAATTTTGGATCTATGGATTTATTGATTGGCATTTGGTCAGAGATTTTGATGAGATCAGAATGACATTGGAATAAGAGCAGCTTTCTTGGAGAGAAAAGGGGGGGAGTTTACTGAGTATTGTAAGATTAGGTTCAGGTGTGAGGTTGGTTGCTTTGGGAAAGTCAAAGAAGGCGGAGTAAACAAGAGTAGATGATATTTTTCTGTTGATTAATGGGGGAGAGAATGATATCGGCTAGTAGTGTATGATTAGGGTTAGTGGTTGGAAATTAGGGATTGTGAGTCTTTTATATCCTTATGTATCTCTAGTGGGTCGGGTTGGGTCAATCTTGGGCTGGCTGAGTATTTGGACCAACTGAGTATTTGGACCGGCTAAGTATTTGAACCAGCTACATGTCTTGGGCCGAATAGTGGTTGCATTAAAACGTTGGCACAAATTTACTATAACAAATTTATACATGATCATTTGGCACAAGTTTATTATAAACCTTGTGTCAAAGATTAAAGTTTTTTGTTATTTGTCATATTCGGATTCCATAATGACAAAGTGACGGGACAAAGAGACGAGATAAAGTGACAAACATATATTTGACGAGACTGAGAAAATTGGCTTTATTTGAATGTTTATTTGATATTCCGTATTCAAGGGATCTAATCGACAACAACAAAATTAATCCATTTCATTGCTCGATCGACCATTAATCATTATCTTTCATCTAAATTCAATGGAATCATTAAACTCGACATTTCAAGAGGGAGAACTGCAACACATGCAACTCAAAGAGATCAAATTGCGTCAAAAAATATTGGAAATCTTTCACGAGCTCAAGACACATCTTGAAATTCTCTATCCGAACAACATGACCGAACTTCCAGCCATAGTTCAAATGTTCTTTGGCAAAGTGGATAATTTCAAAGAGAAGATTTTCAATAATTTGGTTGAATTACAGTTGTAATTTGAAAGGGAGAATCTTCATGAGGTTAAAGCGAAGATATGTCTAGAAATCCTTCGCACATAGATTAAGGAATTCTTTGCCTCAACAATGGAACCTCCTTTTGATTATTCGGAACCAATCCTTCACCAGCTTTTCAACTTGCATACGGGTTGCTAGACTGAACCCTTTAGAAGTGGTTTACGCAATCACATCAATATACATGAGAAGTGTATTGAGGTCCGGTTAGTTAATTACAACGAGATACAGTTGAAAAAGGGTCAGATTCAAACAATCAAGGAATCGTCTAAACCATTGCATGCAACAATACCTCATGAACATGAGAGAGAAACACGCTTCAAGTTGCCATCAAGAGATGATCAGATATGCCCGGTGAAAGAAATGGGTGCCAATTTGGTCGTCACGGTAAGCAATGGCAAGGAATTAGGAGGAAAGCATGAACCGAGCAGCAAGTCACAAGCACCAACTGTTCAGGTGCCAAGTTTCAACAATATACAACATGTTTAGCATTCCGAACCTAATTATGCCAAACATGGGATGGAAAAGAGTGATATCGATACCACTTCTGATTCATCCGATGTGAGTCATAATGGGGGAGAAAGTGTTCAAAAATGCTAAACATCATGATAAGTGCCTTATGACTGCTTCTTTAAATAATTCTGATTCTAGGATTGAAGAGCTCGAAACGATCTTAGCTCAACAATCAAAACATCTTGAGGATGCCAAACTAGAATTTTCTAAGAAAAGAGATAAATTTGAAAAGTATTTTGAAAAACTTGAAAATTCAAACGTTGTTCTTGAACGAAAATTAAATCAAAAAATTCTAAATTCTAAAGCCGAAAAAGTTAATTTTTTGAAACAAATTACTTTGCTAGAATATAAGTTGACATCCCAAGACATCTTAGAAAAGGAACACGAGAGCTTAAAACAGCGTTGTAATGAGTTAAATAATTCTATTGTAGAGATGAGGTCTAAAACTTTAGAGTCAACGACTTTGTTAACTACTGAAAATGCTAATTTAAAGGCTCAAGTTCAGGAAAAGGTTTTTGCAATAGCAGCTCTGAAAAACGAGTTGAGGAAAATTGAAGGAACTAGTGTAGACACTAAGCTTAAAAAACCATCAATCTTAGGGAAACCGCCTACAAATTAGTCCGTCATACAATCGACTGCATTTAGATCCGAGTGACCACAATCCTCGAGACCGGGGTTTGCCTCCCAAGTTTCTATGGTTCATGTTTCTAGAACAGTCACTCCACCACCTAGGTCAAATGTGACTAAATCAACTTTTTCAAGACCTAATCACATGATTTCATCTAGGCTCCCTAAGAATAGTTAAAAGAATACGTCTAGAACTAGTTCAAATGACGTTTACCACAAATTTGGTCTAAGGGAAGCTAATCAAAATACACAAGTAAGAGATAGAAAATTCAAACATAGTCAGATGCCTTCTAGATTACCCAACACTGCTAACTATAGCATGTCATATCATAGGAGCATCAATCAATCACCTAGGAATTCTAGATCTTATTCGGACTTGAAACATGCTACTTGTGAAACATGTAGGAAATCTGTCTTTAAGGCAAATCATGACTCTTGTGTCAAGAAATTCCTTAATGAGGTGAAATTCCGGGCTAGAGTTAAATCCAAATGGGTAGCTAAAATCAAACCCATTGGTAAAGTTTGGCGCCCCACTGGTAGAACTTTCACTCTTGTAGGAAACGAGTGCCTTTTATATGAGACCCTCAAATCTGACATGGAACAACTAGGCAACGAGGGGGTAACACGTCATAGTACAAGAAACAATGAATTACAGTTCATACAAAGCTGACGAAATAAAAAAAAACATGTACATTATATCATAAAAAGGTCAGAGTTTTTAGACATAGGTCCCAGAGTTTTAAAAGCAGAAAATTATATTATTTCGTCTCGATTTATAACAATAAGTTGCCCAAAAGATTGAATAAACTTCTGATAGTTTATATAAAACAAATCTTTCAAAAGCATCACAGAAATCTTCAAGCTGCAATAATCTCCTGCGGGCTCCCATCCAAGCAAAGCTAAGTAATAATACCTGAGATTAAACATGTAAAATCGTCAACACAAAGTTGAGTGATATTCCTAGGTTTAGTAATAAGAATGTGGAACACAAGCATTCATTTGTAAAACAAGTAGTATGGAGTATGGTTATATATCAACCATAGTCCAAAGTCAATATTATTGCTGTTCAGTTCATGAACCTAAGCTTAACTCAGTGTAAGTTCCTCTAGGGAGTATTCAGCCTAAATACTCAAGTATAAACGAATATTAGTGCGTCAAAGTAATCGGGATGGGGATAGTCAATCCCGATGGATCCACCCACAACATTCGCGCTTCGCGCAATGCACACCGGAAAATTAACGATTCATGATCGGGAGAGGAAACTTAAGGCTAGAATAAAAGCAATAACAATATCGAAAACCTGAAAATCATACATGTTCTGGATAACATACACGTCTGGATAGCATACAGTTTTTAATGGTTGTGTTCCACCATGTAAAATCTCACCCCGTGTTTAGAAACCATGTACAAGTAAAAATGGGCTATGAACTCACCTTAGCCACGAGGTAAGTCAATCACGGTACTCAACAACTGAGTAGAAACAGTAGTGGTAGACGATCACCGACGATATGGATGCCCGGAAACACGAAAACCGCAACCTATCAAAATAAGGCGCGCGTTAAGACTCGAATTCAAATATCAATATGTACCAAATATAATATGACTCAAATGTTTCCAAAGTACTCATGTTTCAAAACCAAGGACACGAACCAAATGAATCCATTTATCCAACGTTACTCGTTTAAACACTTGAACACTTGAAAATGACCCGTTATACGACGCCAAGTCAAAGAAAGTCAAACTATCCTTTACCCTTATTTGGACCAGTAGCTAAGTCATTTATATAATGACTAAGCACTTGAGTAAGTCACCATGTCCGATGGTGAACACTCAAACTCACGCAACACAAGCATTGAACTAAGTGTCCAAAATAAAATCAGCAAGTACACCCCGAATGTACACACCGATCTACCCTATCTAGACATGTCCGTTTTAGACGAAAATTGGTGTCAAGGTCACTTATAACCTGTGTAAGACCTCACCAAAGTTTGAGCCAAAGTTTATACTTTAAAACCCATCAGCTCGACACTTTACTCGACTTCAAATTTTAGGACAGATTTGTGCACATGTTTTGTAAAACCGTTTGGACCGCTTTAAAAGTACAAACTCGACAATCCGACTTTGGAAACCACTACTAGACTCATAAAACTCGGTTTGTAAACTTTGAAAACCAGTAGATACATTTATCTAACTAAGCCTAAAGTCCCCGAGAGTCGATCCAAAATCAGGCACAATTTCGGATTGTGCCGACTTGCGTCTCCTGGTACACGAAAACTAAAACTAGCATAACTTTTGACTCGTAATGACTTAGAAGCTCTATCTTATACCAAAACGACCGTCTAGAAAAACTCTACATCAAATTCAAATAATATTAGCCTTTCACATAACTTAAACCCACAAAACATACTGTTTAAGGCTGCTGTCCCAAATCACCTTTTTAGAAAACAATTCAAATCCATTTTTCAATCAAAACCAATCATTCCCATACCCCTAGGATCACTATACTATCATTCCTATCAATCAAACACACTCCTAAACACATTGCATGCAAAATCTAACAAAAACCCAAGATTAAAACACAACTTTCAAGGATCAAAACATGATAATCTTACCAAAAATAATACACGCAAGATGATTAAATCATCATAAAATCATGAAATCTGAAATTTTGATGCATGTGGGTGATTTTGGTACCAAAAGAATGGCAAGAGGATTTTAAGAATGGGTCTAATCTTCGTTTTTCTAAATTCATGGTGGATGATGATGTTTTGGTGGTGTTTGTGTGGTGGGGGTGTGACGGAAAAGAGAAAGAGAGGGGGAGGGAGGTGACTTTTTTTTTAAAATGATTGTGTGTGAAATTTGGTGGAAAATAAAAGGTTTATATATGGCTAGTTAAGTGGAGGGACCAATGTTGCCAATTTTGAAACTTGTGGTCCTAAAAACAATTAATAGTTTTAAAGGGTAGAAAATGGTTATTGGTAAATATTGAAAATATTTACGGGGCTCGGGTTTCGTAAAAATATTTTTCAAAAGTCTCAATGCATCATAAAAATGATTATACGATTTCTCGACACGACTTAATACGTAATTAAAACGACATCATCGTAAATATTAATTATTGAAACAATCGATAAATAAACGTAATATTTTGGGCATCCGTCGGTATCGCGATCACTAGGAATTCTCGTTGTACATTGTTTTTGAATAAACTCGTTGTAAAACGCACGCGGGTGATTTTAAATCAAAAACTTTGATTTAAATTAAATATGGAAAAATAAAATAAAAATTTTATAATTCCATATGAAGCATTGTCAATGAACAAAATAATACTTAAAAGTATAATTTAAAAATCTCAGGATTTACCTATAAAGTATTCAAGAAAACGTAATACATTCGAAAATTCAAGTAGCACGAATAAAAAGAATAAAATAATGCTGGGAAAGTACGGGTTCTCACATTTTAACTAGGATAGTCTCCACTCCTACTAAGACTACTAGGGAGGAAACTGAAAAAGATGATACATCACTTAAGCCTGAGATTAAGTTAGCCTATAAAAGGAAACCTCTTACAGCTAAGAAAAGTGATCCATCTATTAATGTCCCCTCTGGCACAAGTAAGGCCAACTGTGAACCTCCACATGGTTCTAAAATAGATTTCGCTAACCCACATAAAAGCATACAACTTTCTAATGAGAATGCAGGTACCAAAGTTAATGTTCAACAAGAACACAACATTCCAATCGTTGTACACCATTCAATTAAGGACACTCTCTGAGTTTGGTTGTTGAAGACGCTAATATATAAGAAACAAGTGTCTCAGGGGATTTGCGATTAAGCTCACAAAAATATGGCTCATCGTTAAATATCAGACGATGACCCGATTTTCAAATAAAGGAAAGTTTATCGCCGATGATAAACTTATTCTCACAACGAGAAATTAATTTTTCTCGGGCATGAGCTTATATTAAAAACATTCGAAGTTTTTAAGCTCATGCACAACTGCTTGCAGTCACATGACAGATTGTAACCCGCGCTTCAAAGAAAGGAAATTTTATCACCGATGATAAACTTATCCTCACTAATGAGAAATTAAATTTTCTCGGACACGATCTTACATTAAAACTATTCAAAGGTTTTTAAGCTCGTGTAAATGGTGTATAATTTTATCTCAGATTATGCCTCAGATTTCAAAGAAATGAAAGTTTATCGCCGATGATAAACTTATCCTCACAACGAGAAATTAATTTTTCTCGGGCATGAGCTTTTATTAAAAACATTCGAAGTTTTTTTAAGCTCATGCACAATGACTTACAGTTAAATATCAAATTGTAACTCGGACTTCAATTTTAAGAAAGCTTATCTTTAATGATAACTTATCCTCGTAAAGGGAAATTAATTTTTCTCGCTCATGAGCTTGTATTAAAACATTCCAAGTTTTTAAGCTCACAAAGGAAAGTGTATCTTTTAAATAAGATAACTTTTCCTCATAACAAGAAATTCACATTTCTCGGTCATGAGCTTTACGTTAAAACATTCAAAAGTTTTCAAGCTCATGAAAAAGACTTCTAAGTAAATGTCAGCTTAACTCGCTCTTCAGTTAAAAGGAAAGTTTATCGCCGATGGTAACTTATCCTTAACAACGGAAAGTTTACAACTTCTCAGACTTGAGCTCGTTTTGTAATATATTCAACATCTTAAGCTCAAGTAATTGGTTTTCAAAACATTGAACACAGTTTTTCAAGTATTTTTCAAAAGGTTTTTTCTAAATCTTTTAAAATTGTGTGTTCAAAAATGTTTTGATAAACAGAGCATGTCTTATGGAATCGATAATATTTACGATCCTAGAAATGTCGTTTAAAAATGACACGGGGTTGTAAATAAAGTTCGAGCAGAAGTTTAAAAGATATAAAACATGCTTCATATGGTTTGCTATTATTTCAGATAGTAACCCGCTTTTCATATTCAAGTCAAGCGTTTCACCAGAAAGCTTTGACTCAACAACGGGAATTAATTTTCTCAGGCATGGACTATTTATAACCATGTATGGGATTTTTTTTCGGAATAACACAATCTAACATGAATATATGTACTTGTCAGTGCATTTATTTGTTAAAACAAGAGAAATCTTGTTTTTATGAAGTTATCATCTACACAAACCGTAGCAATTTACAATTGATATCTACATACTCGACGATGCGACTACTCAAATGGCAACTACAGCTCTTTAGATAGAACACGGGTCAACATTTGAGGGGGAGCAATTGTCCAGCATTCAGAATCTTTGATGCCGAAAGTGCCAAGTTCACAAATTGGTGACAAGACAATGATATCAATCGTACATATGGTGTCAAGAGATAACTTCAGACGTGACAAGGCGACCAACATTCGTGAACAAGAACCATGTGATTATATCATATGATGTTCTCTATCATTCAGGTCTAACCTCGTAAATTATCAATCTTGTGAATACATTATCATATATGATCTTTGCACGTGATAAGTACCTTACACTTGTGTTTAAAAGGTATTTCATTTACGTAACAAGTACAACCTCATTAATTTGAGGGGGAGCTTGTGTAAATCATGAAGATAATTGGATTTGCATTTTTCTTCCCAAATTTTTTCTTAAAATGTTATTAAATCAATTGATATTAAAAACATTGATTGGGTTAATATTTTTAATATGAGGGAGAAAATGTGATTTAATATTGAGATCAATAATGGGTTGACTTAATGTGCTGGCTCATCCTGACATGTGCGAAATGTTTTCGAATATCGTGGCATATGTTACGGGGGAGCAAAATGGATTTGGATATCAAAATGGATTTCATGGTGACATGCACTTACCCAAAACATCTCTATTCACGACGGTGAAGATTGTGGTGACATAAGGATGATAGGATAGGTTAAAGTCCAATGATTCTTCTAGAACTGGAGGAATCTTCCCAAGGACATCCCATAGCTAGAAATAGTAGTCCTTAGGAAAGATGGAGAAAGATTGTAAACGTAGCTGAATGCCGACCAAGTACTTAAGTTAGCACTGGAACAATTACAACAAGGCGCTAGTCATGACGTATTGGTAAGCATTGAAGGGGCGGAAGAATGAAAAAGAATTGTAAAGATAAAGGGTGTAAAGAAAGAAGCCCTCCATACAACCTTAGGCAGAAACCGGGTCAACACATATGCTATTGAGATCATTTTTTAATGACTCTTGATATTGAAGATAGACATCATGGAACCAGTGATGCAATGCACAACCCATCCCAGCTAACTCAGATATCTCTTATAAGATATTTGTTTTGATCACACGGAGACAATGCATTATCTATTGATTTATTCACTCCGAATAAATTGGTATTAAAATGGTGGCACTCCTCTCCAGCCTCCAATCACTAAAATCCAAAATGCACGATCGATTCTAGAGCCATTTGAGATCATCAAATTAGACAGCGAGCCAAGATCTGATTCGTCAATTGACGGCGGTTGATTCCCCCAGATCAAATGACAAGGAGCCAAAAGCGAAGATGGCAGCGGTTAAGACTAAATATTCGGAACTGAAGTTTGAAATCTCATTAGGACACACTTTCATAATTCCTTGCTTCTTCACACACTGTGAAAAGTAAGAAAGATCTTAAGAGTCCTACGTAAAATCTTCATGATCTTGCCTAAACATCCGAGTAATACGAAAGTATTTACAATGAAGATGGAAATCCTTCTTGAGCGAATATCAAAAATCTCATGGTAGGTGACTTGTGAAATTCTTTATGAATCAAGCCTGTTATAACTGGAAAGCAACAGTGGTTTAATTCTTAACTGAACTTAAATATGTTCCAGGCCTCTACGCAATATCTTAGTGATCTTGCCAGAACACTTAGAGTGACACTCTATAGTGTTCACATTGATGAGTGGAAATCCTTCTAGTTTTAACATCAAACAACACTTGGTAGGTAACTTGCAAGATTCTATATGAATCAAGCTCGTGACAACTGGAAAACAACGATGGTGCGATTCTTTAATGAATCAAACTTGTTCCAGGAATCGGATTTGACGGCTTCAATCATGCGGATAATTTTATCCAAATGATTCACTCTTTACGTTTGCAGTCAGCTTTGGACGGTCGAGTAAAGAGAACGGGTTTACCCGCGAAATCTTGTCAAGGAGGTTCTTAATTGAAACTACCTACCACAAGTACGATATTTAATATCGTCCAACGGTCTTCACCGGGAGGAGGTAAAATGCTACCGAATTAGAATGAAATGTTCAAGGCCATTTCATCTGTGTATATGTTTTGTTTCTAATTGTCTTATGCAGCATAACAAGAAGGTGGCATTACGGTGTACAATCCAGAAGAAGTCGCCAACAGATGCTTATACTGTATGCACTTAACACTTCAACAAATTCAATAAAGTCTAAAAGTCAAGTCTTCCGCTGTATCAAACTCTGAAGCTTTCAAGAATTTATAAAAGTATAAGTATGTGGAACATGAAGTCACGAGGAAGCAAATTTCACAAGTAATGAATGCACAAGGTTAAGGCAAGGAAACATGCTCAAGACTAAAGCCAAAGATCTCATTAGCAAATTCACAAGCACAAGATCGAAGACTCAAGCATAGTATGCTATGTTTAAGATTTTGTAAAATGGTGTGACCTCCCTTAGGGGGAGATTGTTGGAAATACGTTTTTACGTATTTAGGAAGGATCGGTCACTCCATAGATATATACGTAGTATGGGCTCGTAATCTAATATGTAATAGTATAACCCATAAAGCCCACATGTAGGGTGGGCTATATATACCCCCTCCTAGCATGTTAGGAGGGGTTGTTGGTTCTCATTTTATCAATCAAACATTCCTTTCTCTTATTCTCTCCTTTCTCTCTCTAAGATTCTCTCTCTAGTTCTTTATCTATCTCCCTCTCTTTAGATCATTACAACACATAGACAATCCAAGGACTTCGTGGACCTACAAGTTCCCACTGCTTGAAATGAAAAAGTTGATTTTAGCCTGTTTTAATGGGTGTTTTTGGACAATAATGGCACCCCTACAACCAGTGAGTTGTATGGAGTCAAGAACAAGCAAAATAAACAAGAATCACTCAGCCAATTAATACAGTTAATTCAAAATGTGCTCAGACATGGAATAAGCTAGGTTTGATGGTATAAGCAACTGTTTAAGCAAGAATAAGCCAATGAAACTCTACCAAATGCATACAACAGCAAGAATTAACTTAATCAAGCCCAAATACACAAATTTCATGCATTGATTCACAAGTTTAGAACTAGTATAAGCCCTATGTGACTTACTGATGAACTTGGTTAAGCAGATGAGGCAAGTTACTGATGCAATTGACCAAATGATGAATTTCAAAACCAAATATCAAGTTATCAGGTTACTAAAACTCAAGTTTTCCACTTCTCAATCCTAGTTAAGCATGATATCTAAGTGATGACCAATTTTCAGTCCATACAAACCTATAACTAACTTGTTTTAGTTCTTGATTCAGTTTGAGGTTTTAAAACACAAGATATGCAAATTTCAACACTAAACCACACCAATATTAGATCCAAACACAAAATAACCTTTAAAATCTACTTGGTTTCTATCAAAGTTCACACAACATGCAATCCCAAACTGTGACAATCCGTCAAATTATGGTTGATATTTTATTCTCGAATATTATTTAAAAACATTATTTTAATGTTACATTATGAACTCACTTATTTTTGGGAAGAAATTTGGATTTACGTCTTGATGTAGCATCGACTACGTCTAAACCGGAGGATTCAACGTTACGTGCTTACGTTTACATACACCGTCTTTGGTGACAGTCCGACATTTCAGAAAATAAATTTATCCGTGAATATTATTTTGGAATTTTAAATTTGTGTTGGTTCATAAACTCACAAATTTACGAGAAGAAACTAGGACTTACGATTTTATTTTAACTTCATTTACGACTAAACCGGAAACCTTAGGATTACGTATTTACGTATTTGAACTCCGTTTTTGATGAGAAAATTTTTATTAGATTCATTTTGTGCCGTTGATTCATAATTTATAAAAACGTTTTTCGTAAAACGACCCGAGGGCACGCAAATCGAGGAAACTAGAATCGAGGAATACCCGTAAATTAGCGGGATGGGACAAAACAAGTTTATCCCATCCCACTCAAAAGGAGGCCAACTAATGCCACCACATCACTTGATGTGTCAAACTTGTAACTATTAAGCTTACACATGTAAGCTTAAGCTTAACATGTAAGCTACATCCTCCACCAAACCATCAAAACCACTTCATTTTACCATTTGCTCTCATAAACTCATGCAAACCACTCACCAAACTCTCTCCTCTCTCTATATTTCGTCCAAGAACAACCAAAAACTCCCATTTTGATCTTGTTTTAACCATGAAATCCTATGTTATTCATACATATGATGATGCCCTCTTGAAGCTCTATTGAATGGTGGTGATTATAACATCCAAAAAGAAGTTTCCTTGGTGTCTTGGGGCTGATTTTCCACAAGGATTTTATGAAGATTGGTGGTCTTGAAGATGGTCTTGGTGCATCACAAGTTTCTACATCAAAATCCATGTTTTGATCACAACCTACATCATCATGGTGGTATAAAGATTGTTCTCCTCATCCTCTTGTTATTTGATTATGTAATTTTGTATTTCTTTCACTTATGTATATGTATATGATGATAAATGATGATTAAAAGTATTTTGTGGGGATTTGGTGTTGATAAACATGCTTAAAAAGGTGAAAAACTATAAGAAACCAGGCTAAAATCTTACTTAAAAATGATGGCTGTATAAAACAGTAAAGAAACATGTCATGAACTGATAAAATGATGAAGTAGAATCAATATACAGTAATCTATGGGTCTTGTACACATGTGAGAGTTGGCCATGCAATGGAATCATTGTAATGAGTGAGATATGATCAAAACAAGTTTAGGGTACAAATCTGAGTTCACTGTTTTGGACGATTTTTAGAAAATACTTAGAGGATGATTCAACAGTAGCTATAGAAGAGTTAAATTTAGCACATATCATTTAGTTTATGTGATAAAAATTTGAGCTTCTATCTCCATATAGAACTCAAGATATGTCAGTTTTGGTGAAGATGAAAATAAAAATCAGATTTTGGAAATTAAAGTATAATACTATTATATAAGCACTCAAAATTATATTGTATAAAATGTGAAGTTAAAACCCACTAACTCTTGAATTTTATTTATATAAATATGTACAATGATAAATAAGTGGAAATTTTATAAAAATGGTAACTTGTTATGTTTTATAAGTTATAAAACTATAAACATGATTTTTACGACTTTTCGGCTATTACCGAAAAATTAACGTTTTTGTTAAATAAAACATAGACGGTTGGACCCGTCTAATGTAAACTTTTATAAAACTCATATACTGATATATAAACATATATAACAAGTAAAAACCGATAAAACCCGAACTATAGGACATACGGACATTAACGAGCTAACTAAGCATATTGGACTAATAATTGGACTAAATAAGATAAATACTTATAAAAGAACTTATTGGGCTTAACCCATTTGGGGCCAACATATAAAGTATAACTACTGATAATATAATTATGAAAAGGATTAATAAGAGTTAAAGAACTTATAATAAGTATATTGGACTTAAAACACGTAAATAGGTAAAACTAGAAAACTAGTATAAAAGTTATCGACATATAACACTAAAATGAGTAAATGAGAATATGTAAACCCATTTGATCATCATATATATATAATCATCATATGTATACATAATTGTTATTTTTATAAAGTCATTGGACATGAGTCTAAGACGAGTATTATTTTTCTAGGTTTCCGTGATTGAAGCACATACCGTACGTCCGAATCGCCGATAACCACATTCCCACATCAACGTGAGTTCATAGCCTCGCACTCTTTTAAATGTTTTTATAAATGTTTTATAAACCCGCGAGGGAGATAACATGTTAGTTTTTATAAAATCGGACACCATTTGTCCCGATTGTTTGTTTATTGATTTGGACCCGAATGATTGTATGACCCGATTGTATGACCTGATAAATGATTAAAGGACCCAATAGATGAAATCAAATGGATTATTAAAGTTAGGTTATTTCACTAAAAGTCCCATTAGCATGAATTGTGAACTACCGGGATTTGGTAGACGCTTATGCATATAATAGTACTATTTGGGGACGATCACCCCAGATCGCGCCTTGACGGTTGATCCCCGTCGTGCCACATTGATTGGTAAGCGAATTTATGTATGAGAAGATTTCCATAGCGTGACCTTTGTGACGACTCGCTACTTTAGATGGGCAAAATTGGTATCGGGTTAGCTACCCGTTGTTGGTTTAGTAAGGTAACAATGTCATGCGGCTTATAATAATCCGACTAACGAAATACTACTAGACGCTCAGAGTTACGACGTATTGCCTGACTAGCAATACAGGGTCATACTATTGATATTATGTTTGTGTTTTTGTTTTCATAACCATATTCATATAACGGTTTTTATTTTCATACAACGTTATAAGACGTATTGTATGATGTTTTGCGACATTGGCTCGTATAATGATTTTTAAAGGCAAATGCCAATATTATGATTTTCGATAAGGATTGGTATAAAATGACTTTGGCTATTTTATGGCCTATTAAAATGATTTGTACAAAATAATTTTCAGTAATAATTTTATACTGATATTATATTGATGGAATTTATTAAACTCTATGAATTCACTCGGCGTTATCGCTGACCTTTTCTTTTAACATGTTTTATCTCAGGTACTTGAAGGTAATTCTCGGGAAGACGACAAGAATTCATGGCCCGCACTTAAACAATATTTTCCATTCAAATACTTTGTAAAACTTTGTATGAAATAATATGACTTGGGACCGATGTAACTTTGATATTTATGAATGGAAATGCTTTATTAAAAAACGACGCGATTTTTATGCGTTGTCTATGATGTGAGTAATGAGCTAACCCGTAACACCAACTAGTCTTCCGCTGTATTGAGTTGTATAAATTTGGGGGTGTTACACAAACACTACTTAAAAACTGGTAAACAAGATTTTATCAAAGACTTTTGTTTAATAACCCAAAAACAAACTAAGCAATCATCAATCTAATAACAATATGCGCTAAGAAACATGTTTCATCAACCAAAACAGATTCATACATCAACGCAAATATTTCACATAGCATGCATATTTGATAGAAAAATTAAAATAAAGGGAAGAAGGGTTTGAACCTGCCTTGCTTTGCATCCAAGCAAGGCCAGCAATGCTCCCCTAGCTTATTCAATAGCTTAATACAAGCTAGGGGTGTCTTGACTGGTGTAAGAATGTGATGAGTAAGCTTGGTGTGGTTTTACAACAGAACCAATCACCAAGTGATGGAGTAGATGAGGGTACCTGTTTAAATCACAAATCCACAAACACAAACAAGTAAACAAAGCAATCAATCTTGTGGATTGACTGTAGCTAGGACAGAGCAAATGAGCTAAGTCTTTGGTGATTTTTCAAGCAATCCCACAACTTTTAGTCAATACATATGTACCCACTACACCTATATTTTCTTAATCTTGGTGTTATGGTCATGCATATGCCCCAACATTAAGCAACAGGGACCTTTTCTTTCAACCAAAAACCTTAGCAAGTGTAATGAAATTGAAAGAAATATTAGAACAAGATTTTCAAACTAAAACAGATTTCTTGTAAAGTAACTTAAACAAACAATAAGAGTAAGATGGCACTTGGTTTCTTGTCATCAATCAACACCACAGTTTTCATTCATAAGAAAAACGGGAATTACAAGTTGCGAACAAAATTCAAAAAACCAAGAACAAGAACAATGTATGAAGTCCTATGCCTTTTATAGGCTTACAATGAGGATTCTAGAAAGCTGAAAAACAAGAAACCCTAATGCTTCAAGTTCTAGGTTTGCCCTTTGAAGATTCGAATATGCCTTGTTTTAATTTTGTCTTGGAGGTGAAACATGTGATCTCAGTTGTTGTGTAGTGATCTCTTTCGTTTATCTTGGGCGTAGGAATAAAGCACAAGCTCTGAGTCGTTGATTCACTGGCACTGGTTTTTTGGGTAGTGAAAGGTGGGGCATGGGAGGGTTGGAAAGGTGATTAGGAGTGGGTTTAGGCTTTCCTTAGTGTAAATCATGGATCTGGAGGAAATTAACCAAAAACCCTTTGATTAGATAGGTTAATTAGATTAGGGTTTATGTGTTCTTGGCTGGGAAATGATGCGAGTTTAATCAAGATTAGGGGTGTTTAGGGTGTTAACCGCCAAAAATATTAATATTAAACGAGTTTGAATTCATTTATTAATAATAAGTTTAGTGGAAGGTGACGTGGAGGGAAGGAGAGTTCTAATTGGTTGATGGGTGTGAGTGAGGTGATGTGGCAGCATAGGATTGGTCAAGGTAAGTTTTTGTGTCTCCCAACATTAGTCCCTTGGTTTGTATCTTTTTTGCAAATGAAGTTTTCAGCAGCCAAACTTTATTTCCATTGTTAAATAAGTTCTAAACTTCACACTTTGGCCACAAAACGTTTTCTGGAGTGTTTTAAAGGACTTGTTTTGTAATTTCATGATTTTTGAAGGGCTATTCTTGACATTTCTTCCACTTTGAAGGTCTTTTCTTGTATACTTGACTTTGTGGAGGAATAAAAGTGACAAGTCTTCATTTTGTAGGGA
The DNA here is from genome assembly GCA_025667525.1 of Glebionis coronaria. Lineage (NCBI taxonomy): Eukaryota > Viridiplantae > Streptophyta > Magnoliopsida > Asterales > Asteraceae > Glebionis > Glebionis coronaria. Next base: position 186,634,365 of record CM046879.1, on the reverse strand, counting down.
CCATTCTTTCCAGTTCTTCAAAGTTGAGGGTCCTTTTTGTAATTTTGACAATCTTTAGGGACCAAACTTGTAATTATTAATATACAAGGGTATAAAGTATCATTTCTTCAATGATGAAGGACCATTCTTGTACATCTTCAATTCTTCAAGGACTTTATCTTGGAAATTCAACACTTTGGCCCGGTTCATTGTGCGGCTTTGTTACCCGTGTTCGTTTTTGATTGATTCTTGTGATCTTTTGTCATTTTCTTGATATACATACCTAAAATACAAATTGAGCAAACATATGCATATATATGGCACTTTTTATGATATTTTCATCGTTTTAAGCCCGTTTTGGACGATGAGACTATGTATAAAAGCAGTCTCATCAGGTTGCAGCATGTCAATCGATACCTTTGATGGTGTCTGTAAACCTACCAGAACCAAAGTTTGTCCTTTTGAAGTACAATTGCACAACTTTATTTTGTGTCTTCATACTGAAAATCAATATGCCTATTGAATTTACAAAAAAACTTGAAATACCTTAAAATGCACGTGTTCAATTGATTGCTGCAAAGCACATTGCCCTTTCCAGTGCATCCTTTTGTAATTCGATTTTGAATGTGGCCCATCTAGGATTCTGTTGTTATTGAATTGCACAACGTCATTAGGATCGGTATCATGGAATATTATGAATTGATAAAATATAACAAAAAAATATATTAAATTAAAGTTGTACAACTATTCTATCATCTACTGGAAGCACTCTTACCTCTACTGACCACACGGATTAGATACATAAATATATATCGCTTTACATTTTGGTAAAAAATATGAACAAATAATCAAAACTCAATGTAGTTTCATAAAAAATCGTAGATGAAAGAAATGAGATAGTCCGATGTTGCACCCTGCCAAAGATCCGCGATTCACCGTCTAAAGAGCTGCAGTAAAACCCTCCGTTAAAACAACTCAAGATGTGATGAAAATAGTTTTTTAACGTAAGAAAGATTGGTTACCCTGAGAATAATAAGTTTTAAGTAGGATGGAAACAAACATTCATAATAGAAGGACGATCTAAATACTACCATCGGATCAGGCGGCGTTCTTTTAGTCATTCGCGTCACAACATCTGTCATTCAAACGTTAAATAAAACATATAGTATACTCAAATATAAGTAGTGAAAGATTTAAAAAAAATATAAGTAGAGAAAACTTCTCAGATATATTGCCCTTTACATAAACAATTAGGAATCTCAGCTCAAGTGCAGTAAATGTGCACGCAAGAGTCGAATCTCTTACGCTTAACAACAACATATACTGATTTAAGAAGCAAATTGGCAGATTTCAAAGCAGGATTCAATAAAATTGAGAAAGATAACCACACAAACGACTGTCACAAACCTATTAATCCTTAGCTAACTTTAACATTCTTTCATCCACCTTCTTCTACTCCGTAATCGCCAATTGATTCTCGAAAAGCCATTAACAAAACATCGAACGCAACTAATCATATAAATAAAATTAGCTTGCGGATATATAATAGATTATATTAACATAGATATCATTTGCAACAGAAACTGTAGTACCATTTTCTTCTCGTTGTTACGCCTCCTTTTCTTAGAGCTTCACGTCCTCCTATTTTCTTATTATGGTCGTCCTATTTTCTTATAATAATCATCAAGCTGCCTTTTGCTTTGTTGATGATTAATCTTTTGAAGCTGCATAGTGGTTTTTTCTTGCATTCGTTCCATCCCTAATGTAACACCCCCAGATCGGGTATCACAGTGGTGGATCGATGAGCAAATAGCTTACATAGCACAGATCATAATTATATGATTTTTGAAATACAATTGATATAAACATTAACTTGGTGCAATCGTTTAAATCGTTGAATATCATTTGTTATAAATATCCCAGTAAAAAGATAGATCCCCCGTCATTTTTATGCTCCTAAATGATGCTCAGTCCATGCTCAAATAATCTTGCTTAATTACCTGAGAAAAATATGCTTAAAACAGTCAATATAAAGTTGGTGAATTCATAGAGTTTTGGTAAAATCTTAGTTTAGGACTTTAAATGTCCTACCTAGTGCTGTTCAATATTTGATATAAAATCAAGTTCAAAGTTTCCAATTATTCCATTCATTAATGTGCTAAACAATATAGAATTAAGTTTAGGAACGCATGTGACACCCCGGGTAGGGTCAAAATATGCGGAAAATATCCCCGGAGACGTCACAACGGTGGATCGATAGCATATAGTCCATAGAGCATAAGATAAAGATTATTTAAATCAGATTACATATTTGATAACAAAATATTAAAAATTGTCTTAAACATGACAGAAGTTGATTGTTTACGTTTCCCAAATCGAACCCCGGACGAGTCCTACAATACAGATTACTAAGATGCTGGAGACCATGCACACACCAGGTATTAACTTCATATTCCTGTGCAAAACATACTAACGGGTCAACATAAAGTTGGTGAATTTACAGATTTTCATAATTAATTAGTTTGGACATACAATAATCATAAAAGTAATAATGCACAAAGCTTACTAAAATGTAAATAACATTTGTTTATTATTAGAAACTGAAGCTTAACCCCATAGTCCTCAACAGATGAGGACGTAGTGTCTTACAAAAAGACACCCATTCCTGTTCCAACATGGTATACGTCTGTTGTCCCGGACAAGGCACAGTGCGCATGACTAACCCAGACGGGGATGGTCAATCCCTAATAGATCTATTTATAACGTTCGGGCGATTTACAACAATTTAACAGTTTCAATAGTAAGCAATCATAATCTAGTTTATACAATCCACTCATGTCCAATATATGTTTGCATATTTTCTTTCCCAAAAGGGAAAGTTTTATCAAAGTTTAAATGAGGCTGTAAACTTACCTGGGAGTAGGCAATTGCTTGTTTAACACGGGTATCCAATTAAAGCTCGCACCAAAGTTATGCCTAATCAGATAGTACAGTCTTAATAGATAGTATAAAGAACATATAGGTATGTTTATACGGAATTTATTCAGTTCATTCATACAATGGTATTTATCTAAGTAACCATAGTTCAAGTAGCATCAATATTCATTTAACTTATTTATATAAGTTTCATTTCTAAGTTCACATCACATGTTTAACTATTAATATTAGTTAGCATACATGTATTTATAGTAATCATTCAATTTTACAATTAAGTTTTACATTTAAGTAAACATAAAAGAAAATGTTTCACTTAAAATATTAATCTGTGTTTATAGTACTTGTATGAATAACATCCCGTTAAATTTTATAACCATGTTCTATATTTAAGTAAACATAAGGGGTTGTACTTATAATATATTTACGTAGTAACATTTAATTTAATTAACGTTCACATAATTTCATTTCTTAAAAGTATATGAGTACAGACAATACATATTCATAATTGTTTATAGAGTTATTTCCTAAAGTAAACATAAATATTATATATATATATATATATATATATATATATATATATATATATATATATATATATATATATATATATATATATATATATATATATATATATATATATATATATATATATATATATATATATATATAATATTGTTTAACTTTAAAGTTCCCATAAAATATTTTAAAATTTATAAAATAATTTAAACTTAAGAATTTATACCTTAATTCATATGGTCTAAGTATTTTAATTATGCTTTATTATAAATAAAATAGATTTTAGGGTTAGGGCTTGGAAATGTTTCGGAATATGGCAAAACTAGTCCCTTTATATTTTTAAACAAGTATAACTTTCGGATTTTACATATTTAACACCTAGGGCTTGTTATAGTTTTGGCTTATGGCAGATTTGGTCCTCCTAGTATTATCTAGGTTTTTGTAACTTTATAAAAATTTCAAAAACAGCCCCTAGGGATTCTTTAGGATTCGGTAATTGACAAAAATAGTCCTTAGGGTTTTAAAATAGCAACATAACTTTTAGAAACTTCCCAAAATGGTCCCTAGGGTTTAATTTGCCACGGTTAGTCATTATTTAAATCCTAGACTTTTAGATATTTACATTTTCAGTCCTTGTGTTTTACTAGTTTGTCAAAACAAGTTTCATAAGTTACGGTTTTTGTCCTTAAGTTTTATAAATTATCATTTTCATCCAAAAAGTTTTTATAAGTTATATTTTATTATAAAAACTTTCATTTTAACATTTAAACCTTATATGGGCTCATTAAATGGGCTAAACATCTAATGGGCTATTTTACTGGGCTTAAATATATTTCAAGTCAACTACTTATTTAAATGGGCCTTTAAATCATCTATTGGGCTTAATACATTTTTATGTCCTTTAATTTGTTAAATGGGCCTAATTGTGATCTTAAGTCCATTTAAATTACTATAATTTATAAAATGGGCTTATTGGGTCCATTTAAGTTTTAGGTTAACTTTTCATGGGCTTAAATAGTCCATTAACACTACGTTTTATTTTATATAAGTTTTTACTTAGGATATTAATATAAGCTTACTATGCTTATTAATATTTAGTTTTCAATCTAAATAGATGAATAATCTTAAAAATTCATTTTATGTGTTATACCAAATTAGATCTAGGTGTGTCATAAGGTTACAAGTAAGTCATAAGCCCTAATAGGAGCTTATAACCCACGGCCTACATTAGTTATAGCATATTAATATCGGTCAAGTCCCATTTTAAGGTTGCATGTAGTTTATATGTGTTACAAAATTAGATCTAACTATGTACACATCAAGAAAATAAATCACAAGTTCAAAATAAGATCTAAACTATGTCTAGACCTAAAAATCAAACATAAATCCATGTACATTCTTATATAGCTCACGGCTATATTGTTAGATCTTGGTACTTCCAAGATGAACACTATATCTAGTTTCTAAGTCTTGTAATTATTTAAAAATACAATCATGATTATCTAGTTTACATGCATGTTTCTAAGGTTACTATTTTTCCAAGGAGACCACATATAGCTCACAGCTATATTGTCTCTTCCCAAGGTTCCCATAATCTTGTTTTATGTTTAACATATTCAAGTTAGCCTTTGTCATTAGATCTATGGTTTATAATAACATGCATGTACATTTAATCCATTTTAAATCTTATGTAACCCACGGCTACATTTATACACATAAGTTGTATTTGTGATTTTTAATAGTCATTTTAACATGTATCATTTCATATTCCATCATCTAAACTGAACACATAAATCACATAAACATTAACCATATATGTAGTGACCTTTAAGGTCATTGTCTTCAAGACTTTTAGGTTACACACATCCATTTTATGAGATCTATGACTATTGGATAAACCATAGTCCCATAAAACAAGATTTGTAACTCATGCAACTTTTATATTTACAAAATGTTTCATATGATTTTTAAATCAAGTTTAAAACATAACATACCAATCATAAGTTCCTTATCAAAAGGTTTTAAATCATGAACATGATTTTTATAAATAAGCCGTGACCTATAATGGTCATAGCTTCATCAAATCTTGATTTTTAACATGTTATTTTACTTGTGTTTATAGATGTATGATGATGCATGCATGAAGAAATGAAAGAACAAGTAGTGTATACCTTTCTTGACTAAAAGTACCACAAATGATCTAGGTGAACAAGGTGGTTTGAGATCTACTCAAGATAATGAAGAAAACCCTATGTATAAATCAAGCCGTGGCCTAGATGGCTTAGCTAGGGCTTGTTTATAGTGATTCCAAGGGAATGATACTACTAATGATTTGTAGTAAAGATGAGACAAGGATCTTGGTGGATTTAATGAAAAACTTTGGATTATTGTGGCTTAATGCCGAATGATTTGAGAGAGAAAGATGAAGAGAGAATGAGATTTAGTTGCATGAAGGTTGAGAGAATGTATGTGTGTGTTTCGGCTTAAAGGGAGAGAGAAGGGTGAAGGCAAAAGGCATGATTGCCTTGGTAAGAACCATTGTGCCATGTGTTGGCTTTTCCAAAACCAATACAACCCTTTTTCTTCCACATATGGGGTGCCGTGTCTAGCTAGCCAAAAAGGAGGTTAATGGGCTTTGGCTTGGGATCATGTTGGACTAGTACATAAAGAGTATAGTCTTGCGCTAGTCCAAGGAGGTTAAGAACATGTTTGTGGTATACACACTTGCACACATACACGGCTACATGCACTATGTAGCATGTTTTTCCAACTTTGATTTAGTGTTGTGTGTATAGCCAAGTATTGATTATACATTTTTATCATTTGTTCTCCTAGTCTTAAGTACAAGGTTTGAGCTATGTAACTTATTTACAACAAGTATGAATGTAAAGGTATAAGTACCTAAATGAACAAGTTTACACTCAACCTATAGGAATATACATATGAGTATGTGTTCTAGGATTAACGTGTGAAACTTCATTACATAAAATCATGGTAAAATCATGGATTTTACAGCACCACCCTGTTATTTTAGCTTTGTCCTCAAAGCTACTAAAAACCTAGTTATCTTCTAAGTAAGAGATGTTCTAAGTACATGATTTGTTTCAGGTTCTCTCTCAGGTACGGATGGCGGCACGAACGTGAAGTGGTCTATACCTAGGTTGTGGATGGGTAGGCGAACAGAAGAGAATGTAAAGAGGTCTTTATCCGGATCGCACTATACATCCGATTGAGCAGTAAAGGAGACTGCTGTTGTGGATGGGTAGGCGAGGAATGCAAAGAGATCTTTATCTGGATCGCACTATACATCCGATTGAGCAGTAAAGGAGACTGCTGTTGTGGATGGGTAGGCGAGGAATGCAAAGAGATCTTTATCCGGATCGCACTATACATCCGATTGAGCAGTAAAGGAGACTTCTGCTGTGGATGGGTAGGAGAGGAATGCAAAGAGATCTTTATCTGGATCGCACTATACATCCGATTGAGCAGTAAAGGAGACTGCTGTTGTGGATGGGTAGGCGAGGAATGCAAAGAGATCTTTATCTGGATTGCACTATACATCCGATTGAGTAGTAAAGGAGACTGCTGTTGTGGATGGGTAGGCGAGGAATGCAAAGAGATCTTTATTCGGATCGCACATACATCCGATTGAGCAGTAAAGGAGACTACTACTGTGGATGGGTAGGCGAGGGGCTTCCCAATGGGTGTTGTAGTCATACTTTTCCTGGATCTGGGAGAGGACCATTAGCGTGGTGGATTTGGCCAGGAGGACAAATCCATTGCAAATGGTTTCTGATATGAGGAGGACACGCCAACATATTTCATATGCTGGGGAATCTGGGGATGCACTATTTTTACCTCCTTTTCATGGGTGAGATACAAGTTATATCCCAATACCCGCGGATGAAAAATTGGGGGTTGAAGGTAAAATAAACATGTTTAACTTTAACCCCTCCTATATTAGCATCTTTATGAAAAGATTTACGATCTTTTACCTCAAGGCAGCGGGGTACAAACATTAGTCAATGGTACTAAAGTTTCTACCCAACAAGGATGTTAAGATTGTTGCCGATGGCGTTTGTGTAAGAAGTTGCAAGGAATCTGCTTCCTTTGCCGGGAGGCTGAGTGAGAGGGGCGCAGAAAAGAAGTACCCCAAGTGGTGGAAATAAAAGAAGATACCGAGAATAGAGAAGTGCGCGCCTTGTAGGGTGTTGTAACAAGGTTCATGCATTCATTATTACCGGTTCAAAATTTTGTACAAATTCTGACTTCCAAAGAGTGGAATTCTCATCTCCCAGCGTCTAGTGGGTGATGGTATTGTCGAACTAATTGGACCCAAAGAGGAAGGAGGAATGTCCAAAAACATAGGACATTCATCATCTCCTTATGGGGGATGTCGAACGTAGCCCTACAAAGTACACCCATTGTGAGTTGGATGAGCCTTTCGGGTTTAGGGTTGTCTAGGTGGCGGAAGTAACCCTACAAAATACACCCATTGTGGGTTGGGTGTGTCCTTCAGGGTTAGGCAGAGAAGAAACATGTTAGGGAAACGGGTCACTCTCGGACCAAATATTCTTTAGCCCGTTGGTGCTAGAGATGACACTAAATCTAGTGTTAACTATATCGGGGTTATGGCTCCCAGTATAATCAAGGTTTCATCTCACCAAGGTACACCAACCCATTTTTGGCTATAAGGGATAATTGCATGCTACTTGCTAGCCCATTTGTGCCAAGAATGCTATCAAAGTTATCAAGGCTTTCTAGGATCTGTTTGGTGTAAAAACGGTTGATTCGGAAAGTTTTTAAGGAATGACTTCGAATGATGGTGTTTAACTATCATAAATTTTCCGTCGACTGTTCCATAGTATAATAGGAGCCTAGAACTGTCAGAGGGATTCCCATTACCCTACTAAATTTAGCAATTGTAGTGCTTTGGTCTACACATGTATCAGACAAGATAGATGTATATCATTGGTTTAGTAAAAACATACCAGGTACGATGTTGGAGCCTGGGTTTGTTGGGGCATTGCCAGCCATGTACACTTGCGAAGGAGCTCCATTGTCGTCCTTCTTCTGGTTGGACCTCTTGGGACAATCAGGTCTCACGTGCCCAGGGGTTCCACACTCGTAACATACCACAACTTTCTTCGGCCCGCTACCGCTCTTGCCAGTGGGGTTTCGGTTTCCTTGTTGCCCACTTCCACTCCCTCATGCGTTGGACTTGCTCCTGTTGTTGTTCCCAGGAGTGGTGTTGGGTCGACCAGGGGTAGCAACATTGGTTGGACACTCGCGAGCAAAGTGGTCTTGTTGGTCGCACTTGTAGCATCCTTGACATTGTCCTCCAGCAACATGATGGTGGCTGCACTTTGGACACTTGGGTTTTGTCCCTGAGTAGTTCTTGGTGCGGGTTGTGGGGGTAGTGTCATCTGCTTGCCCAACGTTTTGCTTTTTGGAAGGCTGTTGGTGCTGGCTACGAGAGTTTTTATCGGATTTCCTCTTGTTGTCCGTTTGCCTCTCGGACAGATTGCGAGCTCGTTTGTTGATCAGCTCAGTCGCAAATTCCATGGCACCTTCAACAGTGGTGGGTCGTGAAGCTAGCACACTATCATGAATGTTGTCAGGGAGTACGCTGACATACTTTTCAATCTTGTCACTCCTTAGAGGAAACATTCTGGTGCACATCAAGCTTAACTCTTGAAATCTTTGGTTGTACCAAATGATATCATTGTTCTTACACTTGAGATCCCACAACTCGACTTCCAAATTCTTCATTTCTCCTCTGGGACAGTACTTTTCAGTCATTCTTTCCTTGAGGTTGGCCCAAGTGAGAGTATAAGCGGCGTCATGTCCAAGGATAACGACCATAGAGTTCCACCAGGTAAGGGCACTCTCAAGTAGGGTGCACGTGGAAAACTTAACTCTGTTCTCGTCAGCACAACCACTGATGCGGAAGACTGTATCCAGTCTTTTAAACCACTGCATCAATTCAACAACTCCTTCTTTACCTCGGTAGTATGAGGGTTTACATTTCAAGAAGTCGGGGTAAGAGCAACCCCTGTTGGTGTTGTTTCTGCGAGCGTCGGAGTTTGGATCATTGTTTGTATTTGGGTTAGCTCCTCTGGCTTCCATAGCTGATGTGATGCCTTCACTTATCATTTCCCGCAGTTGTGCGGCAGTGACATTTCGTGTAGCTTCAGGGGATTCAGCATTGTCGACATTGGAAGTGGTTGCATTATTGGGATTTGACCTCGTAATCACCATTTGTCTATAATCATATACAAAATGAGATTATTAGTTCAAGCATTAGCACAATTTTTATATTATTTGCACGAAGAAACTTATGCACTGATTTCATAACAAATTTGGACAACCTGTTAAGATCTCATAATATAATACATTGCACAGCAGATATAATAAAGAGAGTGATTACATGTTATTTACATGAGAAATTTAACAGTCATCTTAGCATAACACAATCTAAGTCATAGGCCGGTCGAGCCTAATCCAAAGTAATGATACACACAGTCTTTAAAAACATCATATCCCAAAGTTACATGTCCCAAAAGAAAGAAAAGATAAAGTACGAGATTACATCACAAAAGCTGAACAAGAGATAAAAGTACAAAGGCCCTATGTCATGATAGCCGGGATGCAACCCATGAGCTTATCATGACTTACAAGAAGTCTAGTACGTCTATGCTAATCCTGCCTGGATGGTCCACTAGATGATGTCGGGGCTGACGGTGCAGATGAAGCTGGCAGGGCTGCAGAATTTCTCCTGGTGTTCCACAAAGTCCGAACTGTCGTTCGGGTCTCCTTGAGCGTACGGAGTGCAAACAATAGCTGGTTCTGGAGCCTATCGACGACCCCTCGGAGATAAGCCATCTCCCCAGTAACCCCATCATGCCGGACAGTGGCGAGATCAAAGAAGATGAACAATGACTGCTCCTGAGCATCTAGAGCAGCATGGGCCTGATGCTGCAGACCCCCCATGACCTGAATGCGCTGGTGGAAGCGGTAGTTCTCATCGAATAACCACTTCAGTGCCTCGTCCGTCCTAGCCTGGATGCCCTTAGCAGTATGGAAGTCCTCCCTCCTAGTAAGGAAAAGAGTGTCGATACGCTCATAGATGACAGCATGGCTCTGTTGATTGACTGTCAACTGGATGCGAAGGTCGGATATCTCTCGCTCATGGCGTGCAGCCAATGCGGAGATCTGGGCCTGGACGAAATCGACACCTCCTGCCCCGGAGCCTTCCCCGACCTCATAAGTAGAGACGGGCGTGGGTCCGGAGAAATAGCCTGATGAAAAGGACAGAGGCATGGAAGATGGTATGCTAGAAGGGACCCGGTCCTCCTCCATAGAGGTTGGGGCCAGTGTGGCTGATGCTGAGATAGAAAATGGGTCCTCTGGGAGTACAGCTTCGGTGGCTGGGTCGTCCTCTGAATCCAAGGCTGAAAACCATCCACACTGCGTCGATCGTGGGGATTGACAAATAACTGGTGTAGGAGCTACTCTGGATAGATGAGTCGTAGATGCAGTAGGCAGAGTCCTAAAGCTCTGAAATAATATCATTTTAAGTTTGAAGTGAGTATAAGCTTACAAACAAAGAACAATATTATTTTGATTACAAATATTTATACTTATACATATATATGTACTATCATGCAAGTAGTTCATTTATCAGTTAGTAAGTGTGAAGTTTTAGTTTAATATTACTCATATTCGCATTTCAGTATTTTACTATGTAGTGTAAAATTTTCAAGTTTAACACGTCTAACATATAGCAATACCTTACTAAACAGTATTAATAATCAAGTGTAGTAAACATATATATATATATATATATATATATATATATATATATATATATATATATATATATATATATATATATATATATATATATATATATATATATATATATATATATATATATATATATATATATATATATATATATATATATATATATATATATATATATATATATATATACATATACAATTAGTTCACATAGCATAAAATACCTTAAGATCTATATGCTTAACTAAGACGGTCCCAAAATAAAATCCCATAAAGAGTTTTATAAGTTATAGTCCAGTTTTAAATAAAAGAAAAATCATTTTATTTTTATTTATTTAAAAATTTATCTGGTTCTCTATAACTAATGCTGTGATACCATTCTCTGTGACACCCCGGGTAGGGTCAAAATATGCGGAAAATATCCCCGGAGACGTCACAAGCGTGGATCGATAACATATAGTCCATAAAGCATAAGATATAGATTATTTAAATCAGATTACATATTTGATAACAAAATATTAAAATTTGTCTTAAACATGACAGAAGTTGATTGTTTACGTTTCCCAAATCGAACCCCGGACGAGTCCTACAATACAGATTACTAAGATGCTGGAGACCATGCACACACCACGTACTAACTTCATATTCCTGTGTAAAACATACTAACGGGTCAACATAAAGTTGGTGAATTTACAGATTTTAACAATTAATTAGTTTGGACATACAATAATCATAGAAGTAATAATGCACAAAACATTCTTACTAATATGTAAATAACATTTGTTTATTATTAGAAACTGAAGCTTAACCCCATAGTCCTCAACAGATGAGGACGTAGTGTCTTACAAAAAGACACCCATTCCTGTTCCAACATGGTATACGTCTGTTGTCCCGGCCAAGGCACAGTGAGCATGACTCACCCAGACGGGGATGGTCAATCCCTAATAGATCTATTTATAACATTCGGGCGATTTACAACAATTTAACAGTTTCAATAGTAAGCAATCATAATCCAGTCTATACAATCCAGTCATGTCCAATATATGTTTGCATATTTTCTTTCCCAAAATGGAAAGTTTTATCAAAGTTTAAATGGGGCTGTAAACTCACCTGGGAGTAGGCAATTGCTTGTTTAACACGGGTATCCAATTAAAGCTCACACCAAAGTTATGCCTAATCAGATAGTACAGTCTTAATAGATAGTATAAAGAACATATAGGTATGCTTATACGGATTTTATTCAGTTCATTCATACTATGGTATTTATCTAAATAACCATAGTTCAAGTAGCATCAATATTCATTTAACTTATTTATATAAGTTTCATTTCTAAGTTCACATCACATGTTTAACTATTAATATTAGTTAGCATACATGTATTTATAGTAATCATTCAATTTTACAATTAAGTTTTACATTTAAGTAAACATAAAAGAAAATGTTTCACTTAAAATATTAATCTGTGTTTATAGTACTTGTATCAATAACATCCCGTTAAATTTTATAACCACGTTCTATATTTAAGTAAACATAAGGGGTTGTACTTATAATATATTTACGTAGTAACATTTAATTTAATTAACGTTCACATAATTTTATTTCTTAAAAGCATATGAGTACATGTATTAACAATACATATTCATAATTGTTTATACAGTTATTTACTAAAGTAAACATAAATATTTTATATATAAAAAATATTTTTTTTAACTTTAAAGTTCCCATAAAATATTTTAAGATTTATAAAATAATTTAAACTTAAGAATTTATGCCTTAATTCTTATGGTCTAAGTATTTTAATTATGTTTTATTATAATTAAAATAGATTTTAGGGTTAGGGCTTGGAAATGTTTTGGAATATGGCAAAACTAGTCCCTTTATATTTTTAAACAAGTATAACTTTCGGATTTTACATATTTAACACCTAGGGCTTGTTATAGTTTCGGCTTATGGCAGATTTGGTCCTCCTAGTATTATCTAGGTTTTTGTAACTTTATAAAAATTTCAAAAACAACCCCTAGGGCTTCTTTAGGTTTCGGTAATTGACAAAAATAGTCCTTAGGGTTTTAAAATAGCAACATAACTTTTAGAAACTTCCTAAAATGGCCCCTAGGGTTTAATTTGCCACGGTTAGTCTTTATTTAAATCCTAGACTTTTGGATATTTACATTTTCAGTCCTTTTGTTTTACTAGTTTGTCAAAACAAGTTTCATAAGTTACGGTTTTTGTCCTTAAGTTTTATAAATTGTCATTTTCATCCAAAGAGTTTTTATTAGTTATATTTTATTATTAAAACTTTCATTTTAACATTTAAACCTTATATGGGCTCATTAAATGGGCTAAACATCTAATGGGCTATTTCAGTGGGCTTAAATATATTTCAAGTCCACTACTTTATTTAAATGGGCCTTTAAATCATCTATTGGGCTTAATACATTTTTAAGTCCATTAATTTGTTAAATGGGCCTAATTGTGATCTTAAGTCCATTTAGATTACTATAATTTATAAAATGGGCTTATTGGGTCCATTTAAGTTTTAGGTTAACTTTTCATGGGCTTAAATAGTCCATGAACACTACTTTTCATTTTATATAAGTTTTTACTTAGGATATTAATATAAGCTTACTATGCTTATTAATATTTAGTTTTCAATCTAAATAGATGAATAATCTTAAAAATTCATTTTATGTGTTATACCAAATTAGATCTAGGTGTGTCATAAGGTTACAAGTAAGTCATAAGCCCTAATAGGAGCTTATAACCCACGGCCTACATAAGTTATAGCATATTAAGATAGGTCAAGTCCCATTTTAAGGTTGCATGTAGTTTATATGTGTTACAAAATTAGATCTAACTATGTACACATCAAGAAAATAAATCACAAGTTCAAAATAAGATCTAAACTATGTCTAGACCTAAAAATCAAACATAAATCCATGTACTTTCTTATATAGCTCACGACTATATTTTTAGATCTTGGTACTTCCAAGATGAACACTATATCTAGTTTCTAAGTCTTATAATTATTTAAAAATACAATCATGATTATCTAGCTTACATGCATGTTTCCAAGGTTACTATTTTTCCAAGGAGACCACATATATCTCACGACTATATTGTCTCTTCCCAAGGTTCCCATAATCTTGTTTTATGTTTAACATATTCAAGTTAGCCTTTGTCATTAGATCTATGGTTTATAATAACATGCATGTACATTTAATCCATTTTAAATCTTATGTAACCCACGGCTACATTTATACACATAAGTTGTATTTGTGATTTTTAATAGTCATTTTAACATGTATCATTTCATATTCCATCATTTAAACTTAACACATAAATCACATAAACATTAACCATATATGTCGTGACTTTTAAGGTCATGGTCTTCAAGACTTTTAGGTTACACACATCCATTTTATAAGATCTATGACTATTGGTTTAACCATAGTCCCATAAAACAAGATTAATAACTCATGCAACTTTTAGATTTACAAAATGTTTCATATGATTTTTAAATCAAGTTTAAAACATAACATACCAATCATAAGTTCCTTATCAAAAGGTTTTAAATCATGAACATGATTTTTATAAATAAGCCGTGACCTATAATGGTCATAGCTTCATCAAATCTTGATTTTTAACATGTTATTTTAATTGTGTTTATAGATGTATGATGATGCATGCATGAAGAAATGAAAGAACAAGTAGTGTATACCTTTCTTGCCTAAAAGTACCACAAATGATCTAGGTGAACAAGGTAGTTTGAGATATACGCAAGATGATGAAGAAAACCCTATGTATAAATCAAGCCGTGGCCTAGATGGCTTAGCTAGGGCTTGTTTAGTGATTCCAAGGGAATGATACTACTAATGATTTGTAGTAAAGATGAGACAAGGATCTTGGTGGATTTAATGAACAACTTTGGATTATTGTGGCTTAATACCGAATGATTTGAGAGAGAAAGATGAAGAGAGAATGAGATTTGGTTGCATGAGAGGTTGAGAGAATGTATGTGTGTGTTTCGGCTTAAAGGGAGAGAGAAGGGTGAAGGCAAAAAGGCATGATTTCCTTGGTAAGAACCATTGTGCCATGTGTTGGCTTTTCCAAAACCAAGACAACCCTTCTTCTTCCACATATGGGGTGCCGTGTCTAGCTAGCCAAAAAGGAGGGTAATGGGCTTTGGCTTGGGCTCATGTTGGGCTAGTACATAAAGAGTATAGTCTTGGGCTAGTCCAAGGAGGTTAAGAACATGTTTGTGGTATACACACTTGCACACATACACGCTACATGCACTATGTAGCATGTTTTTCCAACTTTGATTTAGTGTTGTGTGTATACCCAAGTATTGATTATACATTTTTATCATTTGTTCTCCTAGTCTTAAGTACAAGGTTTGAGCTATGTAACTTATTTACAACAAGTATGAATGTAAAGGTATAAGTACCTAAATGAACAAGTTCACCCTCAACCTATAGGAATATACATATGAGTATGTGTTCTAGGATTAACGGGTGAAACTTCATTACATAAAATCATGGTAAAATCATGATTTTTATAACACAAACCTTACAGATAGTATCATTGCACAAAGCTATATACTACAAAGTAATTGCATTTCTTCTTATTGCCTAAAACTGAAGCTTAACCTTCCATGGTTCTCAACAGATGAGAACCGGGGTCTTACAAAAAGGCGTCAAACCCTAGTTCTAACATGGTATACATCTGTTGTCCCGGCCAAGGCACAGTGAGCATGACTCACCCAGATGGGGATGGTCAGTCCCAAATAGATCTATTTATAACATTCGGGCAATTACAATGATTTAACAGTTTCTACAATAGGCAAATGTAATTAAAGACAACAGTTCAATTTGCGTTCTATGAAATAATTATCATTCATATTGTCAAAACAAGTTACAGTTATTTAATATCATGTCTCCCCTCGCGGGTTAGTAAAATCATAAAAAGATTTAAAATGCGAGGCTATGAACTCACCTGTATAATACAGCTCGAGGATGATCAAGTATACAAATCACGAAGCACACAGTACATCGAATACCTAAGTAATTGAGTGAGTCTCAGTATATGCATTAATAATAAATGCATGCAGTTTAATTGGTCGTACGTTTTATTCTTTCAGTATATTTAATTATTTTTATATATACTGTTATGATGATAACTAAGTGTGCATGTTGTCCGTTTACTGTTTCCACGTAACTCTGATGTTTATAAAACATGTATGATATTGTAGTCTCTAAAAATAAATTATTTAATTTATTTAATAGATTATAGTGTTCCAAAAATAATTTATAAATTATTATTAATTAAATCCTGATTTAAAACATATTTTCCGTTGATAAGAATATAATATTTTTATTCTAAAAACTATTAAAATAGTCCTTGTGTACCAACAGTGGCTAATAAAAGCTAACAATAGGTACTTTAGTAAGAACAGTGGCTATATTTAAGAAAACAGTGGGTACAATACGAAAACAGTGGCTACAACAACGGTCAGTGGAAACAGTGGTAATATTAAGGCTAACGGTGGTAACTTTAAAGCTACTAGTGGGAAATTTAAAGCTAACATTGGTAAGTCTTGGTAATATATAACTAACGGTGGCAAAAATTAAGAAGTCAGTGGTAATATTACAACTAATGGTGGGAATAATACTACATGCAGTTTCATATCACAACATAAGCATACCCCTATCGTTACAAGTTCGCGATCTAACATGTATTCGTCATCAGCAATCCCAAATGCCTTCTTAAACCTGCTGTTAATCCCAAACAGCCCTGCATGTTGCTGTAACCCGCAGATCCAAACAACCCTGAAGCTGCTGCTCCAACACTCGATCCAAACGCCATGCATGTTGCTCCAACAGCAGATCCAAACGGCCCTGCATGTTGCTCCAACAGCAGAACCAAACAGCCCCCTTCCTGGCTATAATATGCAGATCCAAACACCCCTCTTCCTGTTGTAATCCGTAGATCCAAACACCCCTTCTGCGTTCTTCTACCAGCCATCAAACACCCCCTTCGTTTCATAAACTCGCAGCAATTAACACCCATAACAACCTCGTTTTAGATCTATATAATAGTAAGGCAAACACCCCTTTGTTTATATAAAATCCGAGACAAACACCCTCTAACAGTGGTAACTGTTTATGGAGATGGTCGTAGTGTAGGTTGGCCATGGGTGATGGCTGTGATGACGTGAGGGGTGGAGGAGAATGGTGGTGATGATGGTAGCAGGTGGCTGCGAAGGTGGTGGTGACAGTAGCGTGGTAACCACCACGGCTGTGGTGGTAGCCTCGTCCAAAAGGAGGGTGGCGGCTAGTGATGATGATGGTGTTTTGGTGGCTGCTGGTGGTTTTTGACCACGAATGTGGTGATTCATGGTGTCACGGCTGGTGGCTAGGGGCCACGAGATGGTGGTGGAGTATATAATAATGATGATGGAGTTGTGGAGGTGATGGAGCACGTAAGATGGGTGGCGGTTGGTGGCTAGGAGCCACGAAATGGTGAAAAGTGGCGGCGGCGGCTAGGGATATAGATGGTTATTATGGATGGCGGCTATAGCATGGATGGTTAACATATGTATAGATCTACTTGATCTATAAAATAAAGGTAGCGGCGGAAATATTATATGGTGGCCGGAATACTTGCCGGAAAAGTGACGGCTGACAAGGATGAGGGAGGAGTGTGTATGTGATATTAGGGTTAGGGTTTGTGAATGAAGTGAAACCCTAGTTCTCCTTTTTATATGCATTAGTTAATTACAAAGTGGAGGGTTTCCCATACTATAGGGACTAAAACGTAAATTTTATTATTACCTTTGTTAATACATGGTTCGGGATTGGCTTGTGATTTATAAAAGTAGATTCGTCTTACAATAATTGGGCCATTGATCTTAGAATCATTTATCCAATAAAATGAAGTATTTATATGACTTATAAATATGAAAAATGTGTTCGTTTATTTAAATGAAAAAATTTATCATTTATCTTTTAATAAAGTAAGTATCGTTTTAATAAAGATACTTCTCATTTAATCTCTCCGTACATCATTAAAATGAAATATTAAACAATTTAACCAAATCGTTTTATCATGTATCTCTCGACAATAATTTATGTAATTAAATTATTAAACTGTCGGTACGCAGGTTGTACGACCTCTGTCTTGTTTTCAATTCCAATAACTTTTGTATTGTTCAAAATGGGTTTTGAAATATACTTTATTATTATTTAATGAATGAGAAATCTCGGGTTTTACACCATCCACATGCCATCTTGAGTTTCGTCCTTGAAACTCAATTATTATTTCTAGGTTAAGAAATGTTCTAGTATCATTGGGTAAACTTTTATTACATTTTTATCATGGTAAAATCATGGATTTTACAGCACCACCCCGTTATTTTAGCTTCGTCCTCGAAGCTATTAAAAACTTTTTCATCTGTTAAGGTATAGATGTCATAGATCTAAAGGTTCGTCTTAGACATGCTCAGAAACGAATGGTGCTAACGATGTAAAGATATAGTTATCCGGATCGTTCTATAAGTCCGATTGAGCAGTATTTGGGTGCTACTACTATTACGGATGAACAGAAAACAATGCAAAGAGATATTTATCTGGGTCGCTCTATACATCCGATTGAGCAGTATTTGGATGCTGCTATCAATTACGGATGGACAGAATTATCCGAAAGTTTGGCCGTTAGTCTGACAAAGCGGTAGAAGTTCGCAGAACAGTTAATGACAATTAAGAGGGGACAATCTAGGAAGTTGTCAACTAGGAAAAGTCAATGTAGGGTTAACTACACTTAGTTGGTTAAGCTCATGATGATTGATGTTCATTTGGAAACCTTCAAGTCAAGATTTAAGGTCAGAGTGGTTTCCGAAACTGGACATGCTGATCTTGTTCAAGCCTGGATTGCTGCTCTGGCCGTGCGCCAGGAGCAGGACATGTCGGATGCCCACAGCATGTTGATAGCAGGCTAGGCGGGATACATTGTCATGCATGAGCGCATAGACTCTCTCTTTTGGACCATATGGGCAGAAACCTAAATAGCACGAGGTGTTTGGGCTATGACCGACGAGGCCTTACAGTGGTTTTTGGAGGAAAACTACCACCTCCATCAGCATATTCACACCTTGGAGGGCTTTCAGCATCTGATCCACACTTTTCTTACTGCACAAGGGTAGTCCTTGCCCACCTTCTTTGATCTTGCAGCTATTCGTCATGATGGAGTGACATCAGAGGCCGCCTACCTTCGAGGAGCCGTTGGCAGACTTCGGTCCCAGTTGCTGACTGTACTCCGTATTCTTAAAGAGTCCTGATTGGCTATACAGTCATTGCAGAGTACCCTGTCGGCATCTGCAGCCTTACTAGCGCCACCAGTACTAGCCACATCCAACAGACCTACTAGGCAGGATTTGAGTAGATGTACCAGATCTCTTGTACATCATGATAAGCTTCTGGGTTGTATTCCAGCTATCATGCACAATTTGCGAGTCATATGAAGTTTAAGAAATCATTCGTCAAAACACAATAAGTCTTGTGATGATATATTGTAACGGTGGTCTGTTAAAATATAGTATGATGAATGATAACAATAAGGAAGCTGGTGACGTGTGTAAAAACCCGAATTTTAGGGGTTTTACACCACCTACCCGTCATTTTATCTTCGTCCTCGAAGCATAAAATAAAGTTACTCGTCCAGGGAACAAGTGAGGACACTTTTCCTTCAACGTGTAATCTTGTGAATTCAAGTTTAGAATCATAGGTGACATTTAGAATGTAGTCGTTAATCCGCTCTTGAGTGTCAACAATTATACGCGAAAGGCTTTCTGATATACTTCTAGCCTGTGGAATACAGACATTAGTTTGACAATAAAGCTTCACTCAGCGGAATGGTTAAGATTATTTTCGATGGTGATTGGGTAGGAAGTTGCAAAGAATCTGCTTCATTTGTGGCTGAGCTGGGGCATAAGTGGTGTAGAAAAGAAGTACTTCAAATGGTGGAAATCAAAGAAGGTACCAAGAATAAAGAAAAGACTATCTTGTGTGATGCTGGAAAGGTTGTGCATCAACTGATGGTGATCCAAAATTTGCACAAATTTCCACTTTGAAAAGAAGGAAGTCATTCATTTCAAAGCTTGTTGGATGATGGTATTGTCGAACTAATTCGATCCGAAGAGGAAGAAGATTGTCCAAAAGTATGGGACATCAAAAATCTCTTTCTGGAAGGTGACAAACATAACCCTAAAAATACACCCATTGTGAGTTGGACATGTCTTTTATGCTTGGATTTGTTTTTCCTAGTCAAATTTAGAAATGCGAGCTTAGAAGATAAGGCATCCTCTTACCAAGTATTTCTAAGCTTCGGTACAAGAAATGACACTAAGTCTAGTGTCGATAAAGTCTGTGTTACCGTCTCCTCGAATGATCGAAGTTTCATTTCTCCATGGCAGACAAACCAGCTTTATGTTTTATGACGCCCCTAAAGAGGTCAAACGCAACAGAAGTGGACACCCCTAAAAGGTTCAAATGCAGCGGAAATGAATACCCCCAAAGAGTTCGAAGGCAGCAGAAGTGGACACTCTTAAAAAGGGGTTGAATGCAGCGGATGTGAACACCCCCAAAGAGGTCAAATGCAGCAGAAAATGGACATTCTCTGTGACACCCTAAAAAGGGTTCAGATGTAGCGGAGATGGGCATCCCCAAAGGGTTCGAATGCAGCAGTAAATGGACACTCCCAAAGGAGTCGAATGCAGCGGAAAAGAACACCCCAAAAAGGGTCGAATGCAGTGGAAAAAGAACACCCCCAAAAAGGGTCGAATGCAGCGGAAGAATGGATTAAAATAAGTCGAAGATCAATAGCACAATGCTATGATCCAAAAGAGATGAATACGAATCTTCTTTTGGTTTCTAGATGATGATGTAATAATGATAAGATATTACTGGAGGAAATGGCTAGTCAAAAAGGGATACGTTACATAGCTGGATAAATAAAATAATATCAATAATGAGTCATGTCGAATATATTTAAGCCCATGTGATTATAAATTTCTATTTACATCGATAAGCGCCCTCATCCATGTAAGGTGAAATTTATAACTCCATTTGGTGACCTATGATTTCTTTATTCAAACGAACAAGCGTCCTCACTCGTTTCATTAAAGATTTCATAGCCCACCTTACTTAAATATCCTCGGCAAGGCTTATTATTTAGGATAAATATAACGTCTAAGATAATAGATATTATTAAGATACTTTACAGCCTGTTTATTTGTAACCTTCGTCTTCAGACGTCCCATAACATCTTAATACAAAATTATAAATAAACTTGTGGTCCGGTGGCTTGTGATTTCACCTTCAGACGTCCCATAACGTCTTATAGTAAGGCAAACAACCCTTGGCTTATATAAAATCCGAGACAAACACCCTCTAACATTGGTGACTGTTTGTGGAGATGGTCGTGGTGTAGGTTAGCCATGGGTGATGGTTGTGATGACGTGAGGGGTGGAGGATAATGGTGGTGATGATGGCAGCAGGTGCCTGCGAAGGTGGTGGTGACAACAGCGTGGTAACCACCATGGCTGTGATGATGATGGTATTTCGGTGGCTGCTGGTGGGTTTTGACCATGACTGTGGTGATTTCATGGTGTCACGGCTGGTGGCTAGGGGCCACGAGATGGTGGTGGAGTATATAATAATGATGATGGAACTGTAAAGGTGATGGAGCCACGTAAGATGGGTGGCGGCTGGTGGCTAGGAACCACGAAATGGTGAACAGTGGCGGCGTCTAGGGATATAGATGGTGATTATGGATGGCGGCTATAGCATGGATGGTGAACATATGTATAGATCTACTTGATCTATAAAATAAAGGTGGCGGCAGAAATATTCTATGGTGGCCGGAATACTTGCCAGAAAAGTGACGGCTGACAAGGAGGAGGGAGGAGTGTGTGTGTGATATTAGGGTTAAGGTTTGTGAATGAAGTGAAACCCTAGTTCTCCTTTTTATATGCATTAGTTAATTACAAAGTGGAGGGTTTCCCATACTATAGGGACTAAAACATAAGTTTTATTATTACCTTTGTTAATACACGGTTCAGGATTGGCTTGTGATTTATAAAAGTAGATTCGTCTTAAAATAATTGGGACATTGATCTTAGAATCATTTCTCCAATAAAATGAAGTATTTATATGACTTATAAATATGAAAAATATGTTCGTTTATTTAAATGACAATATTTATCATTTATCGTTTTAATAAAGTAAATATCGTTTTAATAAAGATACTTCTCATTTAATCTCTCCATACATCATTAAAATGAAATATTAAACAATTTAACCAAATCGTTTTATCAAGTATCTCTCGACAATAATTTATGTAATTAAATTATTAAACTGTCGGTAGGCAGGTTGTACGACCTCTGTCTTGTTTTATAACTTTTGTATTGTTCAAAATAGGTTTCGAAATATACTTTATTATTATTTAATGAACGAGAAATCTCGGGTTTTAAACCATCCACATGCCATCTTGAGTTTCGTCCTCGAAACTCGATTATTATTGCTAGGTTGAGAAATGTTCTAGTATCATTGGGTAAACTTTTATTACATTTTTATCATGGTAAATTCATGGATTTTACACCTAAACAAATCAATATGTACCACAATATAACCGAAGAAATCAAAACATAATTCTTTACATACTAAGCATAATAAAAACATTTTCATGAGTACATTTATGAAGATACAATGAATCATATTAGGGTTTTCTATTAATGAGAAGGTTAGTTTTGACTCCAGAGAGATATTAGGGTTTTATTTAAGATCGTATATATTTTCTATATTTAGGTATAATATGCCTTTCAACCGTTTATCTATTTTAATTTGTAAAATATAATTCAAAAATAGTTATTAAAAAACGAGAATCACAAAATTACCAAAAAAAAGTGATGACGTGGATTAATGGGATGCTTATGTGGCATATTCCTCATATTATATATAATGTAATGTAATATAGAGAGATATATATATACATGACTCTATTGAGAAATGGACAAACACATTACCATCTTTTATACACAAGAATGAGCATATAAAAACAAAGGAGGAGCACGTACAAAGATTAGAGGGACCACTAAACGAACCATACCATAAACAAAAACAATAGAGCAACAAGTTAGGATGCAAGGGCTTAAAGACAAAGTCTAAAACCACGGCTTAAGAGAAAGCTAGGGGTGTTCACGGGTCGGGTCGGTTCAGTTAATTATATTATTTTAACTATTCATCGCGGGGTGGGTAGGTAATTTCACTACCCGAAATCAAACTGTACTAGGCGGTTAACCGAACATGTCGTTACCCGAAATAAGCGATTACCCGCGGTTCGGGTTACAGTTAACCATTTTACAAGTTTAATCGAGTTTAAATTTATTAATATTAACATGGTTTTGAACATAAGATGTCGTTTTTGCATGATTAAATGACATTAAATAGATAAAATCATAAAAATTATCTCATTACAAAAAAATCCATACAAATAATCCTAAATAACATGTTAACAAAAAATATTTATTGATTTTATAGATTACGATCACATTAACTAAATTTTACACATAGATGTTTAGATATGCTGACACTAGGAGTAAAAAAGTTGTTGAACAATAAAAGTAGTGTACTAATATAATTAAGACATGTACTATTATTTCAATATTTATTTAAAAAAAATCATGTATCATATGCGCGATTCGGTTCGCTTAACCACGAATATCTAAAATTAACAACTGATGAGACTGTTTTTATACATGGTCTCATCGTCCAAATCGGGCTTAAATTGCATAAAATATCATCAAATATACCAAATATATGCTCGTGTTTGTTACTTGTGTATTTTTAGGTACGGATATTGAGGAATTGGCAAAGGATCACAAGAATCAATCAAAAACGAACACGGGAAACGAAGTCGCACAATGAACCGGGCCCAAGTTTGGAAATTTGCAAAAAGACCCTTGAAGAATTGAAGATTGGCAACTTAAGTCCCTCATCTTTGAAGAACTTGTCACATTTGACCCTCCAAATGTCATTTGTACAAGTATGATCCTCCATGTTTGAAGATTGCACAAGATCAGCCCTTGGAGAATCAAGAATATCAAAATGATGTTGAGTTTTGTATACCCTTTTAGGAAAAAGAGGCAACAAAGTAGTGGTAAGCGTTAAGTGTCGATTTAGGAAAACCGAGCACTAATGACCAAACAAGTTCGTTTCCCAAGGAGGCACGTGTGTTGTGTAATGAATGATTGAATAATGTTTTTGATTATTAATAAGAAGAAAGGAGAAGAGAAAATGACGAAGACGAAAAAATAAAAAAAATTAGCAAAAACACTACTAGAAAGTTAAGACGTAGAAACGTAAAAACGACAAAAATTAAAATTTTAACCTAAAAATTCCTAAAAATTACTAAAAATCCACAATAAAATTCTAAGAGTTTACAAAAAATCCAAACTTGCTAAAACCTTTTAATTAATTTAATAATGACTTTTTAATGCTAATTAAAGCCCTAAAAATCACTTTTAAATATTAAAAAGCCCTAAACAAGATTTAATAGTTTGTAAACCTCAAAAATGACCTAATTAAGCTAAAAACTATTTTTAAAAATTTTAAAACCAAATTAAACTATTTTTAAACCCCTAAAAACTATTAAAATCTATTAAATCTTAAATTAATTCTAAAAATTAATTGAAAAGCCTAAAAATTAATTGGAAAGTGAAAAAGTTCCTATTTTAATGTCTATAACCTAGGAAAAATGAAAAAAAGTTAAAAATAAAACTTTGAATTTTTCTTAATAAAATAATATTAAAATATTCCAAAAAATAAAAAGTTTCTAAATAAATTCTAAAAAATTCTCAAAAATCCTAAATATTCGAACTAAGAAGAAAATGCAAATTAAAGTTCCTAAAACCTTTTAATTAATTTTATATTAATTTTTAAAGTTGTCTAAAAACCCTAAAATTAAATAAAATTAAAAATTAAAGTTTTTGTAAACTTTTTTGAATGTAAACCTCAAAAATATATATTAAAACCTAAAAACTATTTTTCTGGATTTTTAAAACACTTTTTACTATTTTTAATTTACTTTCTAAAATTAAAACTAAATATAATCCTAATAAATAAAAGAATAATGGGAAAAATAATATTTTTAAACAGAAAAATCCTAAACCTTAATTAAACCCTAGGAAAAATAAGCTAGACCAAAAAGCTAAACAAATAAGCTTAATAGAAGCTAAATAAGCTACGGCTTTTTAATATAAGCTAAATCCAACAAGTGCTTAAGTACTAAATGTTATGAGTACATAACATAAAAAACCATCCGGACCACTGGTAAACACGCTAGCCCTTGGAGAGCAAGGTCGCGTGTTCGAGCCCAGGCCAGGTGAGTTTTTGATTTTTATTTTCTTTTTCTTTTTTTTACTTTTAAACTCAAACAGTAATACTTAATAAACACAAAAACACAAACACAATCCAAATTTGACAAAGATTGAGCCAAATTATGACCAAAAACGTGCCCAGTTGGGCTTGGTTTCTTATGAACACAAGTGATGTGTTCACTTGTGTAAAAGTCCAAGAGGGCTTGGATTTGTGATGATTTTGGTGATGTTTCTTGGACAAACAGGGCACCCTTGTACTCTTTGGAGTACAAGGAGTCAAGCACAAGCAGAAAATAAGCAGTTTCTAGCACAAAGATCACAAACTTAGCACACAAGGGGAAAATTCAAGTTGCTGATGTAAAAACTAGGTCTGGTGACTGATTTATGCTAGCAACTTGCACACAAATGTGATTCAAAAGCCAAGGTCTTGCATACACATTCACCAAATGATAAATAAACAACCTGCAATCCTATAATATCCTATCCCTTAACAGATTAACAGATCTAAGCACAAAATTCCATCAAAACAAGCAGAAACATGATCATGCAGTTTTTTGCTATGTATTACCCCTTTTTTCTTGCACACTTGTCTCAAAACTTGTTCCCAAATGACAATATAACTACACACTACCTATCACAATCCTATTGAATGTATTTAAACAAGTTTTAAACAATATTGATAACAATCAACCCTGCTTAATCCCTTATCCAAACACTCCTTTAAAAATCTGTTTTTACTTTTTTCAAACAAATCCTATCCTATTGTTATCCAAACTGACTCATAGAGCATCTAACATGCATAAAATACCTTATGAACTCAAATCCAATCAGTATTACACACTTAGCATGCAGTTTCAATCAAATCACATAAATCTCCAATAAAACTGAAAAATTAAAAGGGAAAAGGATTTTTACCTAAGGGACTTACATCCAAGTCCCTTTGTGACAGCTTTGTCACCTCCTTTCAGGCTGGGGCCTGAGCTGAACTTAATCAACAACAATCAACCAATCAAACCTGCAAAATGAAAATGAAAATACAAGAAAAATGCACTTTTTCTGATTTCTCATAAAACTTCTTCCAAAAAACCTTGAAACCTTTAAAACACGTTTTAAAAACACTTTACAAATCACAAATCATAGGATGTTATTCCACTTTCACTTCATAACATCCTTTGATTTCTAATGGTTATAAAATCTTTTCAAAACCTTTGAAACTTACTTTTGAAAACTCAAACACAAAAGTGCTTACACAACTCAGAATTTAGCTTTCAATCACACTCACACAACTTTTAACACTAATAAAAAGGAATTACAATTGTTTTAAACACAAACACCAAACTTTTATAATATTAAAAAGGGATTACAATGGAGAAAGCTAAAAACTGGAACAAGAGGGATATGCACAACCTGTATTCTCCTTATATACTACTCAAAAGATGATTCTAGAACTAGGATTAAAATAATACAAGAAAGAAACCCTAGTTAATGAAAATCCGATTTTGCCCTTGAATTTTTGACTGAAAATCTGGTCAAGGTGGATACATGTGATGTGCCAGCTCTCTTTGTTGATCTTGGACGTTGGTTTGGTCTTGGGGACAAAGGAATTTCATCCAGCCGTTTAAGTTGTCGGGTTTAGGGTTTGGGAATGAAAGTGACGCAGCAGGGGAGGTCCCTACTGCTCACATGGGTAAAGTGGTGTAGGTTTTTGGGGTTGGGAAATGATTAGGATGGGATTATTCTGGAGGATTTGGGGAAAAACCCCTTTGAATTGAGGGTGATTAAGGTTGGGGAAAATTAGGGTTCGTCTGGGATTAGGGGAAAGTTTAATCTGAAAAAGGGATTAACTTTTTAAACTTTGTGTTTACCACCAAAAATAATTAGATTATTTAAATCTGATTTTTAAAAAGGGTGAGTGGAATGTTGACGTGGGAGAGGGGATGAATTGGAGGTTTGTGATTGGTGGTGGAGGGTGATGTGGCAGTTTGATAGGTTGTGGGTTGTTTGGCTGTCTGGCAAATATGGCCCCCAAGGTTCTCTCTTTTGTTCAAGTTGTAACAAATACCCATCAGCGCCCATTTAACACATGACAACTTTTGGCAAGTTGTCAAAAATGGCACAAATACTTCAAAAACTTTTCCAAGGGTTTTAAATGTATATTCTTGATTCTCCAAGGGCTGATCTTGTGCAATCTTCAAACATGGAGGATCATACTTGTACAAATGACATTTGGAGGGTCAAATGTGACAAGTTCTTCAAAGATGAGGGACTTAAGTTGCCAATCTTCAATTCTTCAAGGGTCTTTTTGCAAATTTCCAAACTTGGGCCCGGTTCATTGTGCGACTTCGTTTCCCGTGTTCGTTTTTGATTGATTCTTGTGATCTTTTGCCAATTCCTCAATATCCGTACCTAAAAATACACAAGTAACAAACACGAGCATATATTTGATGATATTTTATGCAATTTAAGCCCGATTTGGACGATGAGACCATGTATAAAAGCAGTCTCATCACTCCCCCATACTAAACCATTGCCGTGCCCTCACGCAATGCTAGAATAAAGTATCGTAGCATCTCCAAAATTCAATTTATTCACTTTTATTGAAATGATAAACTAACTACACTACACTATTACTACTACTTGCGTTTTAGACATAATGTATGATTTTCATCGCAAAATGGGACGTTTAGGTTCATAGAATAAGAACACGTGAATGCTTCGTTAGAAATAATTTCATCGTCCTCGATTTTCACCTTAATTCCATGCCAAGCGTGCAACGAGATCATTGTCATTATAAGTTAGTAATGCTAACACTACTCATATGCCCTAATCACGTACTTATTCCCCCATTATTCCTAAGTTGTATCTCTTATATTTTATTATGTCTTGAATGTTTCACGAGGATACATTGTTGACTTATGCGATAATAGAGATTTAGGTCTAAAAATAGAGTCCTAACGGTGTAACTAAGACCATCAAATCAATAACCCCTCCTAATAGACAACGATGTTAAAAAATTAAGTCAACAAGAAGGATCGATAAACACGGTTTTATAACGGTTTTGAACATGAGACTTATTACCAAGACTTTTATACGCCCCCTAACGGAAAGGCCTTATTATCTTTGGTTTACCTCCATCTTTTATTCAACTTCGCCATGAAGCTTTTATTATGACTTCGGTCTTGCCTTGCCTTTTATTATCCGCCTCATCGGTGGTTTTATTAGCCAAAGACGTATATCCTCACGCTAAAGCGAATTTTGGATCTTTAAAGCTTCGAAGATTAAGGCTTGATTCACTTTCAATTTTGCATAGATTTTAGGCCTTGTGGGGCTTCAAATTGTTTGCTAGATTTAGGTGAGCACTTGAAATCTTATTATTGGGTGAAGCTTTCGATTATTTGGGTGCCAATACTTCAAAACCGTGACGCTGGCGATACCTTAATGTCTTCCCAATTTAATTACACAGAAGCTACTAGAAAAGACTAGAAACCCAACAATCCTAACTAAACCGCTAAGTCAATATTTATTAAGCAAAAAATATTTACATGCGAAGGGAGAATAAGCAAACAACGAGAACACATGAGTTTTTGAAAGAATACGAGTACTCTACGTTTAGCATAGTAACTTATAATTAACTCTATCATTTCTCGTCCTCATTTAAGAGACTTAGCCTAATGTGTAGTTAAGGAATCAAAGCTAAGTGCTCAACACGCACGGTCGAGTCAAAAATTACTCTTATTCTCTCCATCGGAAAATCTACATTCGTGTCTTCAAACACTTATAAAACATGAGAAAAATTTAAAATTTGGCCATTTTTAGCCTTATTTTGCAAGAAAACGATAAACAAAACGATAAACTTTGGAAAGCGTGAAGGTTTGGCAAGGCAAGTATCTATTCACCCCCCCCATACTAAAGTTAAACATTGTCCTCAATGTTTCGAGTCTAGGGGTGAAAATCCCCCATACTAGAGACGTAGTCGAATGCCTAATCTAGCATAGAAAGGGTGTAACCGTTAAATTTAAAGCCGTTTATGAAGTGTGCTATAAACCTAAGGTTAGAACATAAAAGGATATATCATTTGGATATTGGGAAAGGCCTCCAAAACAAACGATCGAGTGCTCCCATAAAACGAACACGAGAGGCTCCAATCGTGAAGATCATGATCTAAAAACCACAATTCACAAACAACCCCGGAACAAAGGTTGGAAGGGCACAAATCCCTTCACATTAAACTAATTAGAAAGCAATAATATGTACATGGATAAGCATGGGTCTCCCCCACGAGGCACCTTGTTTTTGATAATCGAGTCAAAAGCTCGACTCGAATCCCCATAAATGTGATCATTTAGGGATAATCATGGTATGGTCAATTTTTGGTGGGGCTTACATGATAAACAAGGCCCAAAAGCACGTGGAGTACTTTAAAAATCCGATAAACGTATACCGGGGTCAAAGATAGCGTCTTCGTTTTCGGATGAAAGACGAAACAACACTACTCCAACACAAACCCCAATGGGGTAGAAGAAAATAGGAGAGGAGAAATAGAAGGGTGGGACAATGGGTAAGTCAAAACATTGAGCTACTCGAGGTAGACTCGCACCAATCAAATGAAAAGTTTTTCCATTTATTGGATCGGTGGAAGACCGAGATTTTCCTATATAAGCAATTCCAATATCTCGTCCTCGGTGGAGAATGGGGAGGGAACATAAGGGGCTTCCCCCACACTAAGTCCACACAAAGCATCGTCAAAAGGAGAAGACGAGCTTGTAGTACTCAAGACACGCGGTGATGACGGAGTTAGAATTGTAGAAAAATCTTTTAAGTTCAAGTTAAAATCTTTTCCTTTTTCATCTTTAAAACTCTCCTTGTGAAAACCCGATTTAATTATGTCAAAAATATTTGGTGTTTCTAAAGCAATATTAGTCACACTAAAAATTCTCACATTTTGAAATCTTTTTGGTTTAGGTGGTGGCAAGTTTTCAAATCTTTTGTCAACAAAGAAAACCTCCCCATCGAGATCAACGTATTCATCATCCGAAGAATCACTCGAGATTCGAATCATAGGCTTAACACTCTTGACCTCCACCGGCGGAGGGGACGGAACTTCATTTTTCTCAACAACTCCTAAAACTCTATTTGAAATCTTTTTGCAAATGTTTTTGATGGGATTGACATTGTACAAAGATGTGATAGAATAAACATGAGAAAGAGTGGAGTTTTGGGTTGCATTAATGACGAGTTCTTCCTCATTGAAACGAAGAGTGATTTTTCTTGCATGCACATCGATAAGTGCTCTCGAGGTATCCAAAAAAGATCGACCTAAAATTAACGGAACTTTAGGATCGATGGGAATATCAACAACAATGAAGTCTACAGGATAGTAGAACTTTCCAACTTTCACAAAGACGTCCTCGGCAACTCCACAAGCTAGAATCGTAGAATGATCGGCCATTTCGATTGACATTCTTGAAGGAGTGAGATTTGGAAGATTGAGCGATTTAAAAATCTCAAGAGGCATCAAATTAATACTAGCACCAAGATCGGCCAAGGCGTAGCATTCTTCCATGTCTTGGATAGCACATGGGATTAAAAACTTTCCAGGATCACCGACTTTTTGAGGTATGCGGCTTAGAAAAACCGAAGAACAACTAGACGATTTTTGCAATTTCTCTTTGTTATTCAACATACTTTTGAAGTTCGCGGCAAATCGAGGCATCATGACTAAGGCGTCGGCAAAACTTATATTAAAATGCAAGTCACGAAAAATTTTCATAAAGAGTTCAAATTGATAATTATTTCGTTCTTGTGCCTTTTCCTTATCTCGTCTTGAAGGGTAGGGTAAAGGTGGTGTGGGTTGGGGCAAAGTAGGCATAGGCATCGGCCTTGGAATCTCGGGTTCCATGATTGGTGTAGGTTCAACCGTAGGTGTGGTTTGAGCGGTACTTCGTGGGCTTGTAATTTGCTCCTTTTCAACCACAACCTCGGGTTCTTTCTCTTTTTCCTTCTCCATAGAAGTACTTGGTCGAGAAATGGGTTCTTTGAAAGTTTTACCACTTCGTGTAGTAATAACATTCAATTCTCCTTTCGGGTTCACGATGGTATCACTAGGAAGACCACCCGAAGAAGAGGGCTTACACATGATAGCTTCAAACATTTTAGCCATACGGTCTTCAAACTTAGATTGCCTAGCATCCGCTTTTAACAACTCTTGCTTAATCTCATGTTGTCCTTCCTCCATTTTTTGTTGATTTTGTTGGATTCGTGTGACATTTCCTTCCATTTTGTTAGCATGAGTTTTAAGTTCATTAGCAAGTTCGTTTTTAAGCTCGTTTTTCAACTCGGATCTTAAGCTAACCATTTCACGTTGCATGTTGTCAAACTTAGCATCATTAGCCTTAGCATAATTCAAAAATTCTCCTTGAAGATTTTTGGTGTGATCGTTTTGAAAACCTTGGGCATTGTTTTGAAAATCACGGTTTTGGTTTTGGTTTGAAATTTGCCCATTTCCACTTTGGTAATTACCTTTGTTATAATTTCTTTGAATTGGTAATTTCCACCTTGGTTGTTGTTGCGATAATTATTAGCATTTTGATTTGGTGGAGCTTGATTTTGGCGGGAACCTTGACCGATTTGGTTATAAGTTCCCGTGGCTACAAAAGCATTCGAAGTGTTACCATCCGCGGTAATGCACTCAGAAAGATCATGAGCTCCCCCACACGACAAACAACTTTTAGAAACCGCTTTAACCGAAGCGGAATTGGAAGCTTCTTGAGCCTTCCAATGGGACATAAGGTTAGCAAATCTATCAAAAAACCGATTTTCTTCATTTGCCTCATCATGTAATGCATTGATACTTTGAGACGATGATGAGCCCCTTTTGGCAACACTCGGTGTGTGACGAGGGCTATAAACTTTAGACCTATTCTCAATTATGACCAAAGCTTCTTCAACCGTTTTACACAAAAAATTACCACCCGCGGCGGCATTTAAATAATCTCTTTCATGATCGTTAAGTCCATTGTAAAACGTGTCGATTTGGTGCAAATCGGAAAAACCGTGATGAGGACATTCATGTAACATCTCCTTAAACCTATTCCAAGCCGTAGAAAAACTTTCATTTGATTCTTGTGAAAATTTAGAAATCTCATTTTTCAAATGCGTAGTCTTAGAGGGCGGAAAAAATTGGTTCACGAATTTTGAAACGAGATCCTTCCACGTCAATATAGAATTGGGTGGCTCTTTCTCTAACCAAATTTTAGCGGGCCCCGCTAAGGAATACGGAAAAAGCATCATCTTAATCGAGTCATTCGAGACATCCTTAAATTTGCACGTGGCGGTAAGACGATTAAATTGGCGGATATGGTTGTGAGGATTGTCCTTCTCATCACCACGGAATTTGTTGTTTTGAATCATGGACAACAAACCCGTTTTCACCTCAAAATTCTCCGCAAGGATTGCGGGAATCACAATAGCTTCTCCATAACCCTCGGTGGGTGCTTGAAGTAACTCCATCATAGTTCGATTCGCCATGGTTGGTTCTTCTCGTACAATGGGTTCGTCAATAGGAGACTCCTCACTAGAATGAGTTGGAGTGGGAGTTTTGTTCTTGCGTCTACGTGCACGTTTTGCTTGATTACGAGTGAGCATAAACGTCACGTACAACGTGGAGACGAGCAAAGAAGATTCTTTTTGGTATTTTGTGTTTTTTCAATTTTTTTGTGGTTTTTGATTGTATTAACTTTTTGGAAATTGGTGAATGTATTAAGTAGACAAAAAGTCCACAAATCTCCTCCTCAATCAAATCTCTTGATTAAAAAGGCCTCAAAGAATGAAAACGATCACGTGGAGTGAACGCCTTCGATGACTTTAGAACGATGGTGGAACACCAAATCGTTCAAGAGGGTTTAATCAATATGAAACCAAGAAAATATATATGATATGTAATAATACTTTGGGCGGCAAAACCCTCGATTCACTCTCAAAATCAAATACGCACAAGCAAGCGGAGGAAACGAGGCGGCGCGAAGCACTTAAGAGCCTTTTTCCTTTAGGTTGTGAAATACAACCGCCTTATACCCACCTTATAGTTTGTATTATCAAGATTAAGCTTCACGAAAGTATTTATCTATTTTTGCCTTTTTTCTTTGGTTTGAGATTCGAATACAATGATCGAGTGATGAAATCCCGAATCAAGGTTGTGATTGCTCACGTATTTGGAGTACTTGTGTATTTATTGTTCTACGTATACAATATATTAATAATATTCACACAAAAACCGAAAAACGATAATACGTATTAGTAGAGTGCTACTAATACAATTACTATTTATATCTAATATAAAAAACAACAATGGTTCAATCAAAACACAACACGCCTCCCCGGCAGCGGCGCCAAAATGATGTTGAGTTTTGTATACCCTTTTAGGAAAAAGAGGCAACAAAGTAGTGGTAAGCGTTAAGTGTCGATTTAGGAAAACCGAGCACTAATGACCAAACAAGTTCGTTTCCCAAGGAGGCACGTGTGTTGTGTAATGAATGATTGAATAATGTTTTTGATTATTAATAAGAAGAAAGGAGAAGAGAAAATGACGAAGACGAAAAAATAAAAAAAATTAGCAAAAACACTACTAGAAAGTTAAGACGTAGAAACGTAAAAACGACAAAAATTAAAATTTTAACCTAAAAATTCCTAAAAATTAATAAAAATCCACAATAAAATTCTAAGAGTTTACAAAAAAATCCAAACTTGCTAAAACCTTTTAATTAATTTAATAATGACTTTTTAATGCTAATTAAAGCCCTAAAAATCACTTTTAAATATTAAAAAGCCCTAAACAAGATTTAATAGTTTGTAAACCTCAAAAAGACCTAATTAAGCTAAAAACTATTTTTAAAAATTTTAAAACCAAATTAAACTATTTTTAAACCCCTAAAAACTATTAAAATCTATTAAATCTTAAATTAATTCTAAAAATTAATTGAAAAGCCTAAAAATTAATTGGAAAGTGAAAAAGTTCCTATTTTAATGTCTATAACCTAGGAAAAATGAAAAAAAGTTAAAAATAAAACTTTGAATTTTTCTTAATAAAATAATATTAAAATATTCCAAAAAATAAAAAGTTCCTAAATAAATTCTAAAAACATCCTTTGACCGTGGTAAGCGGGCTTTTTTGGTTTCGTTTTTTTGATTTTGGGTTGTTTTGGTTTTCGATTGAGCAGTTCGGCTCGGTTCGTCGGTTTCTCAGGTTTTTTGAACACCCCTAGAGAAAGCAAAGAAAAACCAAATATTTAAAAGAAAACTAGCTTAATAGGAATTAATTAGAGGCTAAACCTAAAGGCAAAGCAAAGGCAAAAAAACCATACTAAGAACAAGCCTAATCGTAACACCTACTACACGTCCTATTACTCCTACCCGCTAATCCTAATTCTATCTCTCCATGCGATCCTATTACAGGTCATGTCCTCAAACAAGAGAAACTCTTTTATGTCATGCTTAAGTCTATTCTCCCATCTAAGTTTTGATCTACCGTTCTCCTCGAGCCGTCTACCAACAAAGCTTTGATTCTCCTAACCGACGTTGCGTATGGTCTCCCTTTGACATGTCCGTACCATCTCAACCTTCCTTCCCTCATCTTGTGGATTATGGTAATGAAATCATGTTTTGCTCGGAAAACTCCGTTCGGTATCATGTATAACATGGTTTTAATACATGTCCACCTTAGCATTCTCAGTTCCGCCAGCTCCACCCTATTCGTTTGAGCTTTCGTGATCGGCGAACACTCTTTGCCATACAATATGAATTGCTTAGTCGCTACTTTATAAAAAATTATTTTACCTTTAATGGATTTTTTGTATCACATAGGACTCCTGAGGCCGCCCTCCATTTCGCCCAACCTGCTCTAATATAATGAGTTCATCATCGTCTATTCTTCTTGATTTATGTATCAGCGACCCAAAATATCTAAAAGACCCCTTTGGTTGAAGGATTTGGTCTCCGATACAGATATCCACTTCTTGGAGACGACCTTGTACCCACCGAAATCACATCTAAGGTGTTTCGTGTTCTCTCTGCTTCCACGTAGGCCATTGACTTATAGCACCTTTCCCCGACTCTCAAGTATGTTGTTAACCCTTCCGCGTATTCTGCAATCAACACAATATCTGAAAGGCTCCTATCCTAGAAGACTGATATTCGTTTGTAGTTCTTATATTTATATTAAAAGGTTTAGACAAAACAAGGGACTAGAATACAAACACGGGCAAGTATACCCTTTCGTTCGTAATATAGCTTGTAGTGGTAAGCCATGATCGTTCGCTGAGACTTAATTTCGTTTTGGTAATCAATATAATAATTGACGAAAGAAATGATTGAAATAACAATAGTAACAAGTATGACTAATATGGGATAGTTCGTATAAGTTCGTGATGATGATAATAATGATCTAGATATGTTTATGTAGGTAAAGAGTGATAATCCTTTTTCGTCAAAATGGCGTTTGCACAATTTACTTTAGTGTGATTCAAGACTTATGTTTATTTAAGCGACTAAGCTTAAAACAAGTTTTCAGCGAGTTCAATATTTTATCAAAGTTTCTAAGCGGATCTCTCCAACTAAAGATTCAAAACCATAGACAAGTTCTTAAAAACTTATTATAACAACTTGCGTTTCTCAATGCCAAACTATCGTAACAAATCAACTCTAGATAAAATATGGTTTATAGAACTAGGTGGTAAAATGGATCTAAAACATTAGCTTGAAATCAATTATAAAGGATCATATCATAGCATCATCACTAATTATGGTCACATACCCATATAGTCACAAATAGCTTAGCCTAACATAGTAATCAAAGTAACAAATGGAAAAGAGTAAGAGAACATCATACTTAGATTGATTGAATGAACGAGTACACAAGTGTCACATTTGTATTGCTTCTCCAAGAATCAAAGAGTGGAATACTCTCGTTACAAGTATTTCCCAAAAGTGGATAATACTGAAAATTTACTAAGAAAGCTAAAATACTCGAGCTATGGAGTATTAAAGAGAAGAGGTCTGTGTAAAATGAGTAGAAGTGACCTCTATTTATATTGTTGGCTGAGGGAAAATGTGCGTCGCACTTCTCCAAAAGTGTGCCGCACTTTGGAGGTGTGGAATGTGCGCCGCACTTCTGACATTGTGCGCCACACATTCGTGCGTTACAGAATCTTCTTTCAATGGTTTTGTTTATTTGCACATTAAGGACCCTTCTTTGTATATCTTCACTTTACTTCTTCAAACTTTATACCTGCATGTAAAACGCAATATATTAAGTATCGAAAGCTCTTATTTATAATACAAAGTGGCATTATAATAACGGGTTGAATATGTATATTTAGGTCGTTATCAAATTCCTCCACACTTAGCTATTGCTTGCCCTCAAGCAATCAAAGTGAGAAAACAAATTAGATTTTTAAAACTTTTATGTATTGTGAAGTATGATAGGAAAATGATTAAATTTTTCTTAGTAGAAAAATCAAATGACAAAATAATTTCAGCACCGCACATGGATAGTGTTTGGATTTTAAGTTCACACAAATGTCACTCACAAAGGGTAAATGTAAGATAACACTCAAGTATCTCGGTCATAAAATAGATAGCTACCATAGGTTTATACATGACACATAAACATAACCGTTGCGGCGTGAGCACCAGATAATTTTTCAAAGAAGC
The DNA here is from genome assembly GCA_025667525.1 of Glebionis coronaria. Taxonomy (NCBI): domain Eukaryota; kingdom Viridiplantae; phylum Streptophyta; class Magnoliopsida; order Asterales; family Asteraceae; genus Glebionis; species Glebionis coronaria. The sequence continues at coordinate 186,596,990 of CM046879.1, read as the reverse complement.
AAAACGTGATAAATGATGGTTTTAGAACAAAATATGCCTTGTCAAAGTCGTAGAACAACTATACTAGAATACCTTATTCTTTTTTTAAGGGAACATCATATATACATTTTGACTTGACAATGGATAGGCATCGTATCGAGATAATAGCACAAGGGATAATATAGCACATAGGTACGAGTGCAACATATTTTAGCAAGCCAGTGTAGTTAAACTAAAATTATAAAATGTTGATTTATTTTGCCTCTTTTCGAAAATATCAATAAATTAACCTCACTACGGTTTAGTAAATGATGATCAAGCACAAATTCTGAAGCATACTAGATTATCGGCTTTTACACAAAATAGAGAAATATAAGGCTAGGTTTACTCACGTATATGGTGGATGGTTTTTGTGCTTAGTTATAGTGTCAATCAATGAGATTTTTGCTTTGTTAAAACTTTATTTATTTACAAAACATATATATTTTATTTTTATTTTTCAAAAAAAATTTCATGTGGAGAAATTTATTATTTATTATTATTTTTCCTATTAGTATCCTCCTCCACACTTAAGGTGAACATCGTCCTCGAGGTGATAACTGATAAAAATTAAAAATAGGAAAAATGCAAAGGGAAACGAGAACTTCTGGGGGCTTAATAGAAAATTGTGGGACTTCAAGAGATGAATCCAGCTTAGAGCTCCAAGTTTGCTATTTTCCTACATGGTATCATAAAACAAAAAACATGCAAAATATATACAAGGATGGTTTTATTTATTTTACAAGTCCTCCTCCACATTTAAGGTGAAAAGTGAGGGATAAAATACGGATTGCCTTCTGAGAAGCGTTAAGTTTAGAGTCTTCAGCCAGACTCGGCTACTCGGTTTTATTTTAAAAAGAAGTGGATTTCTCTTCATCGAATTCATTATAGTTTTCTTCTTCATGGTAGAGCTTGTGTCTGTGTCCATTGACAATAAAAGTGGTATTGTCTCTACCGTATAGTTCAACATATCCAGATGGATATTGTTTCACTGTATAAGGTCCAGTCCATCTCGAAGTAAGCTTAGGTTGCTTGAACTTATATTTCGTGATAAAGAAAAGTACTTTCTCTCCATGTTTGAATTCTATTCTTTGTCGCAGTTTACGATCATGCCATACTTTGGGTCGTTCTTTATATAAACGTGAACTTTCATAAGCTTGATGTTGAAATTCATCTAACTCATGAAGTTGGAATATACGTTTTTCTCCAGCTGCATTAAGATCAGGGTTGCAGTTCTTAAGTGCCCAATATGCATGGTGTTCAATTTCTATTGGTAAGTGGCATGTTTTTCCATACAAGAGCTTGTACGGTGTGGTTCCAGTTGGTGTTTTGAATGCGGTATGAAAGGCCCATAGAGCTTTTTAGACCAGCAAGCAGGGTTTTTTTGGACGGTCTTTTCAAGGATTCTCTTAAGAGCTCTATTAGTGTTTTCAACTTAGCCACTCGTTTAAGGGTGGTAAGATGTGGAAAATCGGTGGTTGACTCCATATCTTTTCAAGATTTTTTCCATGAGTTTGTTACAGAAATGAGTTCCTTTGTCGCATATTAGTGCTTTTGGAATTCCAAAACGAGAGTTGAATTTCTTTAAGAATGCTATAACAACTCTTGCATCCTTAGTTTGCAAGGCTTGAGCATCGGCCCATTTCGATACATAGTAGACGGCAACTAAAATGTATTCACATTTATAAGATTTAGGAAATTGTTCCATGAAATCGATACCCTACACGTCAAAGATTTCGCAGACTTGGATATTATTTAGACGCATTTCATCTCTTTTTGTAAGATTTATAGTCCTTTGACATGCTTCGCATAATCGTACTAAGGTATGAGCTTCACGAATAATCGTTGGCCAGTAAAAGCCAGCGTCAAACACTTTTTAGCGGTGGTGTTTGCTGCGTAATGTCCTCCGATCGGTCCGTAGTGACATTCATCAAGAATTTTTCGAGAGTTGCATCCGGAAATACAACGTCAGATCATTCCATCTGAACAGATTCTAAATAGGTGACGATCGTCCCAAAAGTATTTTTTGAGTTCACAAAAGAATCTTTTCTTTTCTTGATGTGTCATACCCTTTCGTAAAATACCTACAACCAAATAGTTTACAAAGTCTATGAACCATGGTGTATTGTTAGTATTTATTTGCATTATGTGTTCATCGGGAAAACCATCGATTTCATCATAGCTAGAGTCATCATTCACTATGCGAGATAAATGATCGGCAGCAACATTCTCAGCTCCTTTTTTATCTTTAATTTCTAAATCAAATTCTTGTAAAAGCATTATCCATCGTATGAGACGAGGTTTGACATCTTGCTTTTTAAACAAGTATTTTAAAGCTGAGTGATCGATGTAAACTATTGTTTTTGACAATACGAGGTATGATCGAAATTTGTCAAACGCGTAAACTACAGCCATGAGTTCTTTTTCCGTGATGGTGTAATTTTGTTGGGCTGCGTTTAGAGTTCTACTAGCAAAGTAGATGGGGTGAAATTGTTTTTCATCTTTTTGTCCAAGGACGGCTCCAAGGGCATGTTCACTTGCATCGCACATAAGTACAAATGGAAGATTCCAATTGGGGCTTGCAATAATTGATGTGCATGTAAGCTTTGATTTGAGAGTTTCAAATGCTAAAAGGCATTCATCATTAAAATCAAATGCTCTTTCTTTTTCTAGAAATTGAGTTAAAGGTCTTGCGATCTTCGCAAATTCTTTGATAAATCGTTGGTAAAAATCGGCATGACCTAAAAAACTTATAATGTTCACATTAGTAGGTGGTGGGAGTTTTGAGATTACGTTTTCGATTTGTCAACTTCTAAGCCTGCCAGACACTTTGTGTCCAAGCACAATTCCTTCTTTAACCATAAAGTGACATTTATCCCAGTTTAGTAATAAGTGTGAAAATACTTATCCTTTTACCACTTATTTCCAATAATAACAAGACCAAAACGTGTATTTTATGTCGTAAAAGTCGGAATTATGCATGGTTTGTGTTTTTATGTTTCGGGATAAAAATATGAAAAAGGGAGAAAACACGGGCTTTCACGGGCTTTTAACAAATTCAAAAGATCAAAAGTGCAAGAAGAACGGAAGTCAAAGGCCTATTCTGAAGATTTATCGAAGAAAAAGTCTAAAGACAGAACTTTAACAAAGTCGAAGAACCAAGTCTACTAAAAGAAGAAAATTAGAAGACGAGTTCGTTTTATCATTCGACTAATCCCGAGACAATGTCGAGAAAGACGGGAAATTAAAAGACGAGAAAGAGAAAGAAAGAAGTAAGCAACATACCTCCCCTGTCATATAAATAGTCTTCATGCTCTTCATTTTAGGGGGTTAGTCTTTAGTTAGTCATTTTTTCATATTTTTAGTTTTCTCATATCTTTAGAGAGAAGTAGGTGTTTCTACTTTCTCTCTCTAGATTTCTTCATATTTTCTTTCAAGTTCAAGCTTTCATTTAATCTTGTATTTTGGAATCATTAATCTACAAGTTCAAGTTTAAGCTTTTCATCATTAATCTTATTCTACCTTCTTGATTTTGATTTACTCTTGATCCGAAATAATCATGCATCTAGTTTCATCTTGATGTTTGATTGATTAAAAAGTTTATCTTTTTGTTCATATCTAAGTTTTTATACGATTTGAGCTTTGAGCTTATAATGCGTTTTGGCTTATTTTGTATTTAGCTTATTTTCTTTTAAGTTTTCTTGAAAGTTTCGTCTTATTTTAGGTTTGTTTTAAAAAGTTTGCTTATTTAGAGTTTTGAAAGTTTCTTATTCGTGCTTATTTAACTCTTTCATTATTGATTTGGTTAAGTGTCGGATTGTGCTTATTAAAAAAAAGAGCTTATTAGTTTTGCTTATTAAGTTTTACAAACCATCGGAAAAGGGTTTACCCTTTCCGACCATTATTCTGACGGCTTCCATCGGATTAGGGTTTTACATTCCGACTGTTTTTCCGATACCTTGTATCGGAAAAGGTTTTTGGATTATGATCGATATTCCGATCGGTATTCCGACAGTAGCAATTATCATATATTCCGACCGTTTTCTGAAGGATTATTCTGACAAAGATTCCGATAGTTTTACTGTATATGATTCTGATACTATAATAGTTATTCCGACAGGATTTCTTTTGATACATTCTGACGAATTTTCCGATCAACATTCTGATTGTATTCCGACAGGGTTATTCCGATGGGATTCCGACAGTAGGTATTCCGACCGGTTGATTTTTCCTTTTTGTTTCAAGTTAACTTTTAAATTTCCTTTTCCCGCCAATCAAGGTTAGATTTCTTCTTTATTTTTAATAGCTTTTACGTTTATGTTATTTGTAGACTTAGATAATCAAGCTCCCCCTTTTAGTGACCAACACCAATAATTCCATCATTAACCGTGATCAATTCGAATAGAATCGAGTACGAACAACACTTCCAGAGCACACACAAAAAAACCATTTATTAAAATGGCATCGCTGCCGGCTCTTTTCGTAAAGATTAACGATTTTTAGTGAGAAAAATTGGATTTTGGGATCCGTTCTTTTGGGAACGTTATTTTCAAGCACAACAATTTTCAAAAATATAAAAAAATATAAAATTTTCAAAAATCCAAAAACAATAGAAAAGATAAAAAAACCAAAAATATTGTATTTCATTTTAGTGTATGCGTACTCGATCTGTCTTATTCTGAGCCCGAGACTCTTAGAGACATAGATATGGCCGGTGTGCATAACAATAATAACAACCCACCTCACAACAACATGAACAATAATAACAACAATGGCCCACAACCCGACCTATGCACGATGGAGGAGCTTTGTCAGCCAACAATGAACGGACGTGGAGAACCGATTGCGCCGATGCAAATCACGGATCCTGAATTTTCGTTGAAGCATCACATGATCCAACAAGTTCAAAACGCTTGTCCATTACGCGGATTACCGGATGATGATGCCAACAAACATCTCGATAAATTCATTACCGTCACTCAAAGCATGAAATTGCCCGGTGTTTCCATGGATTTTCTTCGCCTTCACCTTTTTCCACACACTTTATCCCACCATGCCGAAAAATGGTTTGATCGTCATCCCAAAAACTCAATTCATACATGGAATGACATGACTCAAAAAATTTTGTCGCGCTACTTTCCACCATCCATGGTCACTAGTCTTCGCAATCAAATCAGTGGATTCACTCAAGAACCTGATGAGTCGCTTATCGATGCTTGGGAACGTTATAATGTCTTGATCGACCGTTGTCCGAACCATAATATGCTCCCCGTTACTTTGATTGATACTTTCTACAATGGTTTAACTTTTCGTGATCGTGATACGATTAATCCTGCCGCCGGTGGTACATTCATGCAGAGAAGACCTGAGGAGTGTAGAGAGCTTATAGAGAACATGACCACTCAGCACAAAAATTGGGATTCATCCGCATCTTCAAGGAACAACCCGAGGGCCAATGTTTCTTCTACATCATCCAACCCAGAGATAACCGAACTTACTCGCCAAATAGCCAAGATGAACAAAAACTTCTTAACCATGGCTATGAACCAATTTCAACAAACTAAAGTTGTAGCAACTTCTTGTGAGATTTGCGGGGGTTCTCATTCATACACCGATTGTCCTTCTACTCATGACAATCCAGAAAACGTGTATGCTGCTAACGGTAACTTTTCTACGGGAGGTTATCAAGCTCGTCCTCAAGGTGACCGTAATTTGCTCAATTATCGTTCAAACAACTTCCTTTCACCACACGGTTTTCCTCCTCAAAACCAAAACAACTTCAATCGCAACAATCAAAACCAAACTCGAGCTCCTAATCAATATCAAACCCAAAGAAACCCATATCCACCTCAAGGAAATAATCAAGTTTACCAACAACCCGCTTATCAACCACCTGCCTACCATGCTCCTCCTTCTAACCAGCCCACCGCATTTAATCACGAGGTTGAAACTTACATGAGGACTAATGACGCACTGGTGAAGAATCTTTAGAGTCAAATCATCAACTTGAAAGGAGATATGGCGAAATAAGGGAATGATCTTCGAGCCGATATCCAAAACTCTTTAAGTAGTCAAACGAATGACTTATGGGATATGATGGCTAGTTTCTTCCCAAGTAATCAAGCCTCTGGTTCCGGTTCTCTTCCGAGTAACACCTTTGCTAATCGAATAGGGGAGATGAAAGCAATCGCCACCCGAAGTGGCAAAGGTTTAAAGGAACCCGAGATTCCTACACCTATACCGGTGATTGTGACAAAGGAAATTAAGTCCCCTTCACCGATTCCTCCACCTACTATTTCTACCCCTCCACCACCCAAGGATATGAGTGATAATTCCATTCCAAAGCCTTCATCTCAACCCGGCATACCTTATCCCTCAAGGTTGAGGAAAGAGAATTTGAAGAACAAGGATGATATTCAAGTTTCGAACTTTCTTAAAATGTTTAAACAATTGAATTTCAACATCTCCTTTGCCGAGGCTCTCGCTCATATGCCGAAATATGCTAAAATGTTTAAAGATCTACTCAGTGACAAAGAAAAACTCCTTGATATTGCTCAGACCCAACTTAATGAGAATTGCTCCGCGGTTCTCTTAAGGAAATTACCAACAAAACTTGGTGATCCGGGTCGTTTTCTCATTCCTTGCAACTTCCCCGGGATAGAGAATTGTATGGCCCTAGCCGATCTAGGTGCTAGTATAAACTTAATGCCATTAAGTGTTTTGAAACAATTATCTCTACCCGAGCTAGTCCCCACACGAATGACATTAGATTTAGCTAACTGTACGGTTGCTTATCCGGTGGGGATAGCCAAGGATGTTTTTATAGGATTCGACAAATTCACTTTTCCCACCGATTTCGTTGTGGTTGACTACGAGATGGACCCCCGTGTTCCATTAATCGTTGGACATCCATTCTTGAGGACCGGTCGCACTCTCATTGATGTAGCCACGGGCGAATTAATCATGAGAGTTGGTGACGACAAAATCGTCTTCAACATGGGTAAACTTTCTAAGCAACTTTATGAACACGACAGCGTTAATTTCATTGACGTTCTTGATGAGGCTTGTGAAGAGCATTTCAAAGACGCTTGTAAAAGCGGTTCGTCTTCTCTACCCATTGTTGAGACTGTTGCCTCTATTGCTCCCTCACTAACTCCATTTGGAGAAAGTGATTTCCTTTTGAAAGAATTTGAAGCAACTTTAGGGGATGTGGATTTAAAATATGACGATTCTCCCACCGATTGGGAAGAAGACATTCGTACCATTGAGAAACTTCTCAATGAGGACCATATTTCTCCACCTTCTCCTAAGGAAGTTACAATCGATGATCCGAATTTGACTACGCCTTCCATCGACAATCCTCTGGATTTAGAGCTTAAGGATTTATCGTCTCATCTCGAATACGTTTTCCTCGAAGACAATAAGAAGTTACCCGTCATCATTGCAAAGGACTTGAAAGAGGATGAAAAAACTCGACTTATCGACGTGCTGAAGAATCACAAGAAAGCAATTGCTTGGAAAATTTCCGATATCCGCGGAAATGATCCGAACTTTTGTACTCATAAAATTCTCATGGAAGATGACTTTAAACCCGCAATCCAAAGCCAAGAAGGGTTAATCCAAAAATTCATGACGTCATCAAGAAAGAAGTTATCAAACTTCTAGATGCCGGAATGATTTACCCTATTTCGGATTCGCCATGGGTTAGTCCCGTCCATTGTGTGCCTAAGAAAGGCGGAATAACCGCTGTTCCCAATGAAAACAACGAGTTGATTCCTACTCGACTTGTAACGGGTTGGTGAGTTTGCATAGACTATCGTAAGCTCAATGATGCCACTCACAAGGATCATTTTCCTCTTCCTTTCATGGATCAAATGCTCGAGCGTTTAGAGGGTAATGACTATTATTGCTTCTTAGACAGTTTCTCCGAGTATTTTCAAATTCCTATCGATACAAAAGACCAAGAGAAAACCACATTCACTTGTCCTTATGGAACATTTGCTTACAAAAGAATGCCTTTCGGCTTATGCAATACTCCCGGGACTTTCTAAAGGTGTATGATGGCTATATTCCATGACATGGTTGAAGAAACTATGGAAGTCTTTATGGATGATTTCTCGGTCTATGGTGATTGTTTCTCTACTTGCCTTGCCAATTTAGAACCTATGCTCAAACGGTGTGAAAACACTCGTCTCGTTCTTAATTGGGAAAAATGCCAGTTCATGGTAAAATAAGGCATTGTTCTTGGTCATAAAATTTCCAAAGCCGGTCTTGAAGTCGACCGTGCTAAAGTTGATGTGATTACTAAATTACTTCCACCTTCAACCGTGAAGGGTGTGAGAAGTTTTCTTGGTCATGCGGGCTTTTATCGTCGATTCATTCAAGATTTTCTAAGATCGCTCGCCCGATGACCCACCTCTTGGAAAAAGATACTCCTTTTATATTTTCTAAAGAGTGTATCGAATCATTCAATCTTTTTAAGGATAAATTAACTAAGGCACCGGTCTTGGTTACCCCTAACAAGATTCTAAACCAAGACTTCTTCGATGGGTTTTACTCCTTCAAGAATTCAAAATTGAAATTCGTGATAAAAAGGGAGCGGAAAACCTAGCCGCGGATCATCTTAGTAGACTCGAGGATCCTTATCAAGGGGAGCTCCCAAATCAAGAAATTAATGACTCTTTTCCCCTTGAGCCTTGATGTCTATTAACTCTAATCTTGATGAAACCTCATGGTTTGCGGACATTGCAAACTATTTAGCGGGTGGAATTCTTATGGAAGGGTTAACGTCCCAACAAAAGAAAAAGTTCTTTAAAGATATTAAGCACTATTTTTGGGACGAACCTTACCTTTTCAAAAAAATGTGCAGATCTTGTCATTCGTCGGTGTGTTGATGGGCCGGCAGCTTTATTAATCCTAGAAGCTTGCCATAAAGGACCCACCGGTGGTCACTTTGGTCCCAATTACACCGCGAAGAAAGTTTTCGACTCTGGATTTTATTAGCCCAACATTTATCGTGATGCACACGAAATGGTTAAACATTGTGATGCTTGCCAAAGACAAGGCAAGACCACACATAAAGATGAGATGCCTCAAAATTTCATCCAAGAATGTGAAATCTTTGACGTATGGGGCATCGACTTTATGGGGCCATTTCCATCATCCAAAGGGAACAAGTACATCCTCGTAGCCGTTGACTACGTATCTAAATGGGTTGAAGCAAAGGCTTTACCTACGAACGATGCGAGGGTAGTTGTGAACTTTCTGAAGCAACTATTTGCTCGATTTGGTGTTCCTCGTGCTATCATCAGTGACCGCGGGACTCATTTTGGCAATGATCAATTTGCTCGAGTCATGGCTAAGAATGGTGTCAATCACCGTCTTTCCACCGCTTATCATCCTCAAACAAATGGTCAATCCGAGATTTCTAACCGTGTACTGAAGAGAATATCAGAGCAAACTGTGGGAGAGCATCGTGCCTCGTGGGCCGATAAGTTAGATGATGCTTTGTGGGCTTTCCGTACCGCATATAAGACACCTATTGGTTGCACTCCATATCGTCTTGTGTACGGGAAGGCATACCACCTCCCTATTGAGTTGGAACATAAGGCTTGTTGGGCCTTGAAGTGGGCTAATTTTGATATCCACAAAGCCGGTGATCTTAGGAAGATCCAACTCAATGAACTTAATGAACTAAGGAATGAAGCTTATGAGAATTCATTGACCTACAAGGAGAAAACCAAGCTCATTCATGATTCTAGGATTAAGAACCGAGAGTTTCAAATTGGTGATCAAGTTTTACTCTTTAACTCTGGGTTGAAAAAATTTTCGGGCAAGCTTAAGAGTCGTGGTCTGGTCCATTCACCGTCACCAAAGTCTTCCCTTATGGCACCATTGAGCTTTCTCAACCAAATGAGCCTAATTTTAAAGTGAATGGCCAGCGTATGAAGTTGTACTTTGGTGAGGACATCTCTCATGAGATGATTCCATCCCTCACCACGTTTCCCTTGAATTAGTTCTGGGTCGAGTCAGGCTCGTGACTCGGTTAACAAAAACAAGCGCTTCTCGGGAGGCAACCCGTTGATCTATCCTGTTTACCCGTTTTCATAATAAGTGTAAGGGGAGCTACATAGGGTTTGTTGTCTTGTTTCTTAAGAATGTGCAAGGATTAAAGCTTCAAAGAGAGCACTTTTGATGACATTTAACGACCCGTGATCCCGTGTACCCGTCTACCCGGTTCTATCCTAAACTCTTGTGACTCAATATTTCATATCTTATATGTTCACACTGAAATCACTATATATTGTCCTTCCCTTAGCAAAATTTAAACAACGTACACAATGTCCTAAGTGTAGGGGAGTTTACTCCCACATGCTTAAACATTGAGGACAATGTTTATATCAAGTGTAGGGGGACTTCTATCGAAGTTAAGTGGGCTTTTCCATTAATTTGTCCTCATTTTAACCGGAAAATTTGATTTTTCGACATTTTTCAAAATTTTTAATCTATTTTGGCCTAGTAGTTTTTCCTTTGTTATCGTTATTTACTTTCTTTGCTAAAATAAAGTTTAATAAAGTTGTTTTAATTTTTCAAACGTCATGAATCTTTTGACTTAACTCGAGTTACTTATTTTAGTGTACTCTAGCTAGTATCCTTAATGTGTTTAAGTCAAGTTTTGCTAGGCTTTTATATAGGGAACTTTAAAACGCGAAAGTCTTAACACTTACGGGTTAAGAACAAGAACTTTTCGCAAGTTCCTATAATTGATCCTAGAAAGTCGGTTATCAAGGGAACTTTAAAACGAAAATTCTAAACTTGAAAAAGTTTAAGAAGTTGCAAGATCCTATAGATCACTTAAAAAACCCAAAACTTTGATTTAATTGGCTAAGCATCCACGAGTCTCATTCCTTGAGATTTTAAATTATGGAGAACGAGAGATGATAGAATCAATTATAAGTTTGGTATTCTTTCATGAATTTATCTGAGTTGATTATAAGCTTTTTCTCCCATCGCTTGTTAATAAATTTAATTGCAATAAATAAGGTCGTACGATTTGAAAAGTTACTTAGCTTCTAGCCCAAGATCGTTTAAAAGTTTCTCGGTATTAATTAGAGTTCATAGCCAAGGCATAACTTATTGAAGCGGGATACAAAGATTGGCGAGTCCGAAAAGGCCCTAACAAGGCATGAGGGCTACATTTTGTTGCTAAAGATCCCAAGTGATGTGAAGAATCATTTATCAAAAATCTATGTGAAGGATCGAGACACACGACGAAAAGCTAATACTCCCCTAAAGATCATGGAGAAATCTATCCAAAAAGGCCCTAACAAGGTATGAGGATAAATAGATCCAAGTCCTAAAAGGAGGCGGATCGTTGTATATCAAAATCCAAAATAAAGATTGGAGAAAAATGAAGAAGTCTTGGTTCAAGTATGAAGAATCTCTCAAAAACTTCAAGGGAAGAAATTCCTATTATGAAGAGAAGACCATTATTTAAAGAACGTCTCTCAAGATTCGAAGTATGAAGTCGCTGCTAAATATCGGTCCGAGAAAGGTCTCAAATCGTGAAGCGAGTTATGCCAAGATATGAACTTTTAGAGGTCCCGAGAAGCAATTTTAAGGATTTTGTCCTTTTGCTAACTATTGATTAAATCGTCTCACTTTATTTTCGGCCTAAATAAACTATCGAAATAAGTCAAACAATGCATCCTCGTGATCATTCAAGACAATCATAAAATATAAGAGATACACCTAGGAATAAGGGAGTCTAAGTAAATAATTGGGCCACATGAGTTTGTGTTAGCTTACTAACTTATAATAACAATGATCTCGTTTATAAGCTTGGTTTGGGGAACGTGAAACTTGAGGGTGATAAACATTCATGATAACCAAAACCCCAAAGTAAGTCTTAGATTTCTTTACTTATTCTTCCTTTAAATATTTTGCAATTTTCTATCTTTTTAAGGTTCCTTAATGTTTAGTATTTAAAAAAGGCCAAGGTGGATTAATTATGATGAGAAATGTAAACTTTGCTTTGAAATTAATGCATTGCATGAGGGCATTGCAATGGTCAAGTGTAGGGGATTTAATAAGTGTGAAAACACTTATCCTATTACCACTTATTTCCAATAATAACAAGACCAAAACGTGTATTTTATGTCGTAAAAGTCGGAATTATGTGTGGTTTGTGTTTTTATTATGTTTCAGGATAAAAATATGAAAAAGGGAGAAAACACGGGCTTTTAACGAAGTAAAAAGATCAAAAGTGCAAGAAGAACGGAATTCAAAGGCCTATTCTGAAGATTTATCGAAGAAAAAGTCTACAGACGGAAGTTTAACAAAGTCGAAGAACCAAGTCTACTAAAAGAAGAAAATTAGAAGACGAGTTCGTTTTATCATTCGACTCATCCCGAGACAAAGTAGAGAAAGACGAGAAATTAAAAAACGAGAAAGAAAAAGAAAGAAGGAAGCAACATACATCCCCTCTCCTATAAATAGTCTTCATTCTCTTTATAATAGGGGGTTAGTTTTTAGTTAGTCATTTTTTCATATTTTTAGTTTTCTCATATCTTTAGAGAGAAGTAGGTGTTTCTGTAGAAATGTAAATCTTGCTTATGTTTTTTAGAGAGAGAAAGAGATAGAGAGATGGTGGATTACACACACACTTAGAGAGAGAAAACCAATGTTTACTATGTGTAAATTATGAAACCACACACCCTCTCCATCAAATGAGAGGGTTTATATACCCAAGCCTTCCAATGGGCTTGGGCTTACACGTTTGGGCCGGCCTACACATGTTGTAGGCTAGGCTTGGACTTGTTTGATAAATAAAGAAAGTTAACTAAACTACGAGCTATTACATGGACTATCGTTGGAGTGACCGATCCTTCTTAATACGTAAAACGTATTTCCAACAATCTCCCCCTAAGGGAGGTCACTCCAAACAAGGGCGTTACCCAAGTTACAATAATAAAATAAACCTAGCATACTATGCTTGTCTTGAGCTCGTAGTCTTCGTCTTTCTTTTTCTTTTTCTTTTCTGGTGAACATGCTGATGTGATCTTTGATATCAATCTTGAGAATTAATCTCTTGCCTTGATCCCATGCATCCATCACTTGTGATCTTCGCCTCTTCGTGACGCCATGTCCCACATACTTATACCTTCGTAGTTCTTGAAAGCTTCAGAGTTTGATACAGCGGAAGACTTAACTTTTAGGCTTTCTTGAATTAAATGAGATATTAAGTGCATAAAGTATAAGCATGCAGGGACGACTTCTTCTTGGATCCCGCAACGCCACCGTCTTCAAATGCCGCAACATAAGTAGACACGAACGAAATGGCTTTGAACATTTCATTCTAATTCGGTAGCATTTTACCTCCGGTCGGTGAAGACCGTTGGACGATATTAGATATCGTACCCGTGACGGATAGTTTCAATTAAGTAACTTCCTGACAGGATTTCACGGGTAAACCCGTTCTATTTATTCGACCGTCCAAAGCTGACTGCGAACATAAAGAGTGAATCATTTGGATAATAATAACCGCATGATTTGAAGCCGTCAATTCATGTTCCTGGAACAAGTGAAATTCAATTAAGAACCGCACCATCGTTGCTTTCCAGTTGTCACGAGCTTGATTCGTATAGAATCTTGCAAGTTACCTACCAAGTGCTGTTTGAGGTTAACACTAGAAGGATTTCCACTCGTCACTGTGAACACTAAGGTATCACTCTGAGTGTTCTGGAAAGATCACTAAGATATTGCGTAGAGGCCTGGAACGTGTTTAAATTCAGTTAAGAATTAAACAACTGTTGCTTTCCAATTATCACAAGCTTGATTCATAAAGAATCACACAAGTCACCTACCATGAGCTTTTTGATATTCGCTCAAGAAGGATTTCCATCTTCACTGTAAATACTTTCGTATTACTCGGATGTTCAGGCAAGATCATGAAGATTTTACGTAGGACTCTTAAAATCTTTCTTACTTTTCACAGTGTGTGAAGAAGCAAGGAAATATGAAAGTGTGTCCTAATGAGATATTTGATGATCTCAAATGGCTCTAGACTCGATCGTGCATTTTGGATTTTAGTGATCGGAGGCTGGAGAGGAGTGCCACCATTTCAATACCAATTTATTCGGAGTGAATAAATCGATAGATAACATGTTGTCTCCGTGTGATTAAAACAAATATCTTTTAAGAGATATCTGAGGTAGCTGGGATGGGTTGTGCATTGCATCACTGGGTCCATGATGTCTATCTTCAATATCGAGCTTCATTAAAATGATCTCAATAGAATATGTGTTGACCCGGTTTTTGCCTAAAGTTGTAAGGAGGGCTTCTTTCTTTACACCCTTTATCTTTACAATTCTTTTTCATTCTTCAACCCCTTCAATGCTTACCGATACGTCATAACTAGCACCTTGTTGTGATTATTCCAGTGCTAACTTAAGTACTTGGTCGGCATTCAGCTACGTTCACAATCTTTCTCCATCTTTCCTAAGGACTACTATTTCTAGCTATGGAATGTCCTTGGGAAGATTCCTCTGGTTCTAGAAGAATCATTGGACTTAACCTATCCTACCATCCTTATGTCACCACAATCTTCATCGTCGTGAAATAAATGGGTTTTGGGTAAGTATAAATCACCATGAAATCCATTTTGATATGCAAATCCGTTTTGCTCCCCCTTAACATATGCCACGATATTCGAAACCATTTAGCACATGTCGGGATGAGCCAGCACATTAAGTTAAACCATTTGTGATAATATCCCATATTAAATCACATTTTCTCCCCCATATTAAAAATATTAACCCAATCGATGTTTTTAATATCAATTGATTTAATGAAGTTTTAACAAAGGTTTTCGGAAGAAAAATGCAAGTCCATTTTATCTTCATGATATCAAACGTATGAGATATGATACCGATTTGTAACATGATCACATATTCACCATATTAGAAAAGAATTGACAAGGTTGGACCTGAGAGATAAGAACATCATATGATAAGATCAGATGGTTCTTGTCGGCATATGTTGGTCGCCTCGTCACGTCTGAAGTCATCTCTTGACACCACGAGTACGATTGGTATTGTTGTCTTGACACCAACTTGTGAACTTGGCACGTTCGGCATCGAAGATTCTGAATGCTTGACAATTGCTCCCCCTCAATTGTTGACCCGTGCTCTATTAAAAGAGCTGTAGTCGTCGGTTGAGTAGTCGCATCGTCGAGTATGTAGATACCAATTGTAGATTGCGATGGTTGTAGAGATGATAGCTTCATAAAAACAAGACTTCTCTTGTTTTAACATATAAATGC
The DNA here is from genome assembly GCA_025667525.1 of Glebionis coronaria. Lineage (NCBI taxonomy): Eukaryota > Viridiplantae > Streptophyta > Magnoliopsida > Asterales > Asteraceae > Glebionis > Glebionis coronaria. Next base: position 186,581,650 of record CM046879.1, on the reverse strand, counting down.
ACTAAAACGTACATTAATTTGTGTTAGAACAAGTTATAAAGTAAACTTGATCCCTTACAAGGTTTTAAAGTAAACCTTGCCCGAGAAAATTAATTCCCATTGTGAGCCAAAGCTTTCATAAGAAATACTTGACTTTAATGTGAAAACCGGGTTGCAGTCAGAAATAACTACAAGCCATTTAGGCATGTTTTATGAGATATTTACAACTTTTGTACGAACTCTATTTATGGCGCCGTGTCGATATTAATCAACATTTCTAAGGCCGTAAATATTATCATACCAAAAGACATGCCTTTGAAAAAATAAAGTAAAAATATTTTTGGATTTTTATGAACTTTTCAATTTTTATGGTTTTTATATGGTTTTATATTTTTGTATTTTGCTTTTGTGGATAAAAATATAAACAATATATACAGATGATCACCAAGGATACGGAGAATAGTTTTACCAAGACTATTCTTTCGCTTCATCTGCTAGTTCCTTTAGAGTCTCAGGCGAGAAGGTTCTCATTCCTAGCTTGTCGGCCAAAAATTCAATTCGAGTGCGATCTAAAGCCTTCGTGAAAATATCCACCAATTGATACTCAGATCGGACAAAGTAAAGCTCGATTACTCCATTTTCCACTTGCTCCTTGATGAAGTGGTAGCGAATGTCAATATGCTTCGACCGGGAGAATTGAACATTGTTGCAGCATAAGGCAATTGCACTCTTGTTGTCGCAGTACATCGGAATCTTATTGAAACCTAGACCATAGTCGGTTAATTGTGATCTCATCCAAAGAATTTGAGCACAGCAACCGGACATAGCTATGTATTCTGCTTCTGTACTGGAAATTGCAGCACTTTTCTGCCTTTTCGATGCCCAACTGATTAGTCGATCTCCTAGTAGTTGCAAAGTTCCACTCGTGCTACGCCTTGTATCTTGACAACCCGCGTGATCCGCATCTGCATATGCCATTAGTGCAATAGAAGAGTCATTTGAATACCAAAGTCCCCGATTAATGGTTCCTTTAAGATATCTAAAGATCCTTTTAACAGTAGCTAAGTGTAACTCAGTATGCCTAGTTTGATACCTAGCACACATACATATAGCAAACTGAAGATCAGGTCGACTGGCAGTGATATACAGAAGAGTACCGATCATTCCACGGTAAAGTGTCGGATCAACGGCAACTCCATGTGGATCTGCATCAAGCTTAGATTTTTCCACCATTGGAGTATCCACGGGGTCGCAAGATTCCATCTTGTACTTCTTTAGCGATTCAAGGGCATACTTGGATTGATTGATAAAGATGCCTCTGGGACTCTGAGATATCTGAAGACCTAAGAAGAATGATACCTTGCCCATCATTGACATCTTAAACTTGGAAGACATGAGTGTCCCAAATTCATCCGATAAGGTTTGGGTCGAGGCTGCAAATATAATATCATCAACATATATTTGTACCATAATCATATCTTTACCTCGTTTCTGAATGAACAGCGTGGGATCCACCTTGCCTTTAGCGAAGCCTTGCGTAATGAGGAATTGTGACAATAGATCATACCATGCGCGTGGAGCTTGCTTCAACCCATAGAGAGCCTTTTTAAGCTTGTACACATGATTAGGATATTTAGGATTCACAAAACCATCCGGCTGTTGAACATAGACCTCTTCCTTGATTTCACCATTAAGAAATGTCGTCTTCACATCCATCTGATAGATGATCATATTCATGTGGGCTGCATAAGCGAGGAATAGTCTAATTGCTTCCAAACGGGCAACAAGTGCAAAGGATTCCATAAAGTCGATGCCCAATAATTGCTTGTATCCACGAGCTACTAGACGAGCTTTGTTCTTCAATATTCCGCCTAACTCATCGAGTTTTACCTTGTAAACCCATTTCAAAGTGAGTAACTGCACTTGATCTGGGCATGGGACAAGTTCCCATACTTCAAGACGTATAAATTCATTAAGTTCTTCTTGCATAGCTTCTATCCAGCAGGATTGAGTAAAAGCTTCTTGCCATGTCTTAGGTTCAACTTCAGTGAGAAAAGCATCAAAATGACAAAACATTGCATTTTCTTGTAACTGACTTCGTGTGGATACCGGACGATTAGGGTCACCAATAATAGAATCTATAGGATGATCCTTTGTCCACTTGCTGTCATGTTCACGAATCCGTGGATTGGAGTAAATTGTAGAAGGAGCTTCCTCTGAGGTGGACGACCCGGCTTGATTAGGGTCGGGAATTGGTACACCAAAGAATGGAAGTTCACGCATTTGAGCGAATTCCAAATCGTGATCATCATCATCCTCTTCATCATCAATAGGCATGACATGGGTAGTTGTTACATGTGTTGGTTGAGAATTACTCGTTGAAGGTATATCTTGACCAATTGTAGGTGCAAATGTGTCTGATTGTGCAACGGTTGCTGGAGCGACAACTTCGGTTACCGGAGCTATTACTTCAGGTTCTGGAGCAACAATACTTGGAGGAGTAAAGAATTCATCAAAGAACGGTTGAAACAACGTATCCCATTCCTTCCTAGTAGGTGGTGTAAATGATGATGAAGTAGGGTTATTTGGGACAAGACCAGAACTAATGTTACTGGGTCCCATTTCATGAAGTGCGGGTTCAGAGTTGCTTTGCTCGGAAGCCATTGCTGTCAGCTCATCAAAATCAACATTCATATTTTCGAGGATCTTGCGAGAGTTACGGTTGTAGATTCGGTATGCCTTCTTTGCGGGGGCGTAACCAATGAAAATACCAATATCAGCCTTTGGTTGAAGTTTTCCCAAATTGTCACCATCATTATTTGGATAGCAAAGAGAACCAAATACATGAAGATATGATAAATCTGGTAATTTTCCATGGAGAAGCTCATAAGGTGTTATACCATGGCGTTTACGAATTAGTGACCGGTTTTGGGTGTACACTGCTGTAGATACTACTTCTGCCCATAAAAACAATGGAGCCTTTGCGTAAATTAACATCGTTCGAGCAGCTTCCGTAAGTGTGTGATTTCGCCTTTCAACGACACCGTTTTGTTGTGAAGAGCGTGCAACGGATGTTTCATGAGATATGCCAACTTCTTAATAATAATCACGCAAGATTTGATTCATAAATTCGGTTCCATTATCTGTACGAATGCGTCGGACAGTATTGTTGAGACGCACTTGAATCATCTTGAGAAATCCAATGATGAATTTAGGTGCCTCATTTTTTGCTTTAAAAAATTTCACCCATGTAAACCGAGAGTAATCATCAACAATGACGAGGATGTACTTTTTGCCACTAAGACTTTCAACACGCATTGGCCCACAAAGATCCATATGCAACAGATAAAGTTTCTCTTGGTTGGTGTCTTCAGTCTTGGGTTTGTAAGACTTCTTAGTGCTTTTCCCCATTGTACACGCGGAACACAAATGATCCTTGTGAAATGATAGTTTAGGAAGACCACGAACAAGTTCGTTTTTTGCCAAGTGATTAATAGCGTCAAAGTTAAGATGAGATAACCGTCGATGCCATAACCATGACTTAGTCTTCGATGCTTTGGAGAGAAGACATACGGGAGAAGCGGCCATCATGTCTTGTAGAGACAAAGTATACAAATTATTCCCTCGAGTACCTTTCAATAAATCAACCCCTTCCAAATTACGAATGAAGCAGGTATGCTCTCGAAAAGCAACTTCTAGGTTTGCATCACAAAATTGTCCCACAGAAAATAAGTTGTGACCGAGACTCTCCATATAATACACTCTTGAAATAATAACATTCGCAATATGATATTCACCATAACCCATTATCTTTGCAATATGATCATTACCAAATCGAACCGTACCAAGAAACTTGCTGATGAAATTTCTGAGCTGAGAGCGATCTCCGGTCATATGCTTGGAGCAACCAGAGTCCAAATACCAGAGAACAATTTGGACCACCTGTTTTCAATAACAACAGTAGACAATGCATTGGAAACTATTGGTTCCTGAGTGTTAGCAGATACAGATATAAGATTATCAGAATTGCTAACATTTTTGTGACCCTTAGATTTCCTGCGTTTTCTAATGTGAGTTTTAGCACTAACAGGTTTTACTGTTCCAACTTTCTTAGGTTTTGGATTATTCGTGGGCACTACAGTGGGAGTAGACCTATTTAAAGGGCACTTGTTTCCTACAGTAGTGTTGGTGTTCCTAGTTAAAGGACACGCTTGTGTTTTGGTAGCCTTGGTACTCCTAGTTAAAGGGCACGCTTTCTTCGCTTTAGTGGGAGTGATCCTAGTCAAAGGGCACATATTTCCTACTATAGTGGAAGTTCTACCAGTGGGGCGCCACATCCAACCAACTTGGGTTAACACTTTCCCAGTCGGTTTCCATTCTAATCCATTTTTCCGGGCATGCATCTCATTCACATGGTCAATAAGGCAAGAATCATGACGACTAGAAAACATACATTCATTGCAATTCCAACATTTTAAATTAGAATTCACAGTAGGCTTAGAACGCTGCACAACCGCAGAGCCTTTAGGTTTAGCTACATGATTCTTTTTATTGAAAACAGAAATAACATTCCTAGGATGGGCTTCTACTTTCTTCTTCACTTGACTACTAGATGGAGGCAAGATCCTATCATTCTTCTTGTTTCTCTTAAGCTTAGATCTTTGAGCCTTAGTAGTTGTGCTTACTCCTGTAGAAGGCAACATGGGAATATTAGAAGCTGGTTTTGATTCCGACTTATCTTTAGTGACCAAAGTTTGAGATGGTTTAGTCCTAGGGCCCTTGTTAAGTGGTGTGACGGCTATAAGGGTTCTTTTGATTGCACTAGAGGACGATGCTGAGATAGTGGTTGCGTTATCCACAACATTCTTACCTTTTAGAGTACGAAGTGTTTCCTTTAACTCAGCCAAGACCAGATTCTTATCACAGATTTGTTCCCGCAAATCAGATATTTCCATCGACTTTCGATTCAAGTGTTCAATCAATGATTGAGTCTGTGCAGTGGTATCAACACATGCGGGCTTTACTGAATCAAAGAGTCGTGTATTTTTCTGTTTTAAGTTATCAACTTTGGACAAAATCTTGGAAACTCGATTATCTAGATCAAGTTTAAAATTCTCAGCGGCCACAAATACGTTCACACAGTTAAGCTCCTTAGATTTCTCTATTTCTATCTGCAAAGATTTAGCAACTTTGTCACTTGGCTGACGCTGTTTTGATTGGAAATTTAATCGAAAATTCTTTTCAAAGTTTGCATCATCGATATTAACACCTTCGAATGACGTTTCAAAGATTTCTTGAATAAATTGTTGCTTGCATTCAAGCGAAATACAATGTGTTTGAATCTCATCAAAATGTTTTGAAAGCGAAGAATATGAATCTTGAAGCTTTAAAAATTCAGCGTCAGATTCGTGACAAGTACTCTCTACCACATTATCCACAGATTCAACATTATGCACAATAGAATCATTATCAACACTTGTATTCACACAGACAGAAACTATATCATGAGACATCACTTGATTCAGAAGCAGATCATTATGGCGTGAAACCCGTTCTATTTCAAGTAAACTGTTTTCATAAGCATTATCCATTTCATTGAAAACACGTCTAAATTCTTCTATTTCCAAAAACAAATCTTGATCAAGATTACTAAGACAAGCCTTAACATTGTCTACAAACGAAACAATTTCATTTCGGAACGCAGCTCTAGTGTGCTCAAAGTTCCATTCACCTTCCGTTATGGCCGAAGCCGTCTTACGTTCCAAAATGACCTTGTCAAAATCGGCTAAGTGTTGGTGAACCGCATTTAAGTTAACGAACGCCTTGCTTACCGGTGGAATTGACTTCGTTAAATCCGTTTTGACAAGTGCAGGAGACGTACTAGGAAGGTTTTCATTTGACAAACTTTGGGGCACAAGAACTGTCAATTCTGCTAATTCCTTTTGTAAGCGAATGCGTGTCTTTTTTGAAAATTGATCTTTGTTATGTTGATCATAATCAGTTGTATGTAATTTTGAAAGCATTTTAGAATGAGTTTCATCCGCAAGTGATTGTGTCTCCTCAGTACTACGAACAAAAGGTGCTTCTTTCGATTTTCCAATTATGGTCATATCATAAAGACCGGGAATATATTCCTGAGCTTGTTTTGCATAACCGGGATTAGGTGGTAAATCTTGAAGACGCTTAAGTTCGAGTTCTTTAAAAGATTTAGTTAAAAGATGAACCTTTTCTGTGGAAGCGTATTGTTTTAAAAGCTGTTGTTCTTTGAATTTAAGAAGTTTGGTAGCATTAATTTCTGATTCAACCTTTTTAGACTCGAGAGTTTCGAAATCCATTTTAAGTTTCTGAAAATCATTGACAACCGACTCCCTTTCTTTTAACTCATTAGAAAGATTAGCTTTTAATGATTCTATTTCTTTCAAGTGTTCAATCTTTTCAAAACGAAATTGGTCAAATTCAGAACATGTTATTTTCTATGCTTGAGGGACCATTTCAAAAGCTTTGACCTTTTCTTTATGCAACGCAAGCTCAGCAGTTAGGGTGGAATTGGTATCTATGGATTGTCTGAGGGCCATATGCATTTGATCAATAATATGTTTAGGCACCATTACCAAATCATGTTGAGCATAAGATTCCATACCCGTCGTAGCATTTGGTTGAGGTTCACTCAAATGTGTAGAATTGGGTACCACATCATTTGAGTTACTAGTTCCCGAATGCTGTTCGAGGTTGTTATTTTCATGCCCAACTTGATATTGGTTATCATCAATATTATTAGATGTGGTTGGTACCTCACTCATGACATCAGAACCGTAGTGAGAAAGATTAGCAACGAGAGCAGCTTGGGCAGAGTGAATGTCATCACAATCCGAATCGTATGCATCAAGATCGTCCGCTTGATAAGCTGCATTAGAAGTGGAAACAACTGCAATGCCTTCATTATCTGCTGCCCCTGGGTCTGCAAGAAATGCTAACTCCTCTGAATCCAAAATCTTCCCCTTAGACTGAGCATCAACCAAATACATCTTCTCACGAAACCATGCATCATCCCTTCTCCTTTTCGGCTGAGTGCATTCCCTAGCCATATGACCTTGTCCTCGGCAATTATAGCAAGTCACAACCTTTTTAGGGCCACTAGGACTTCCATTTCCACTAGCTTGAGAAGTCACAGCTTGATTGTTCCCAGTCCTTGTAGGAGGTCCATATGAATTTTTCCTTCCTTGAATAGGTTGCACTGTTACTTGACCATCTTGAACAGTAGCTTGTTGTCGAGGATTTGAAGAGGTGTGGAGCTGATTATTTGTTGGTGGAAATCCTCTAGTTGCAACAAGTTTTGACAAGTAGGCAGTGAGATGGTTTATTACATCAGTTGGCGTATCATTTGGAGTAAAGACCGGTGCTTGGATTGGTGGAAGTTCATTAGAGTAGAAAGCTTGTGCTAGTTGTGCTTCTATTGGAAAATATCCTTGCTGAGGAGTATAGCCCATTGGAGAAGTGTTGGCTTGTGATGGTGATGTCTGATATTGTGGTTGATGTGGAAAAGATTGTTGATGAACACTGTGTTGATATTCTTGTTGTGGCATCATTGGTGGTTCATAAGATGGTTGCTGTGGTTGCTGATAGATGTGTGGTGGTGGCTGCTGCAAGTATGATGGTTGTTGATAAGTATAAGCCATGTTTTGTTGAGAAGCATACATTGCAAGTGGATCATGAACTTGAGGTGTAGACAACCGAGCCTCGATCACATGGCATTCGTGTTGTTGAAGAAAAGCTTGAAGTTGATCCACATTGGTGTTATGCAAGTAGGGATTGCCATGCCATAGATATTAAGCTCATTCAACAATAGGGTAAATCTCAGATAGTAATCATTGAGAGTCTCCCCTGGCACATAGGCAAACTTATCAAAAGTATCATAAAGCTTACACTCTCGTTCTTGTTTAGTTAACGAGGTGCCTTGCATTAGAACCCGAATTCTATCCCATAACTCTTTGGAAACTTTATGTTTGCTGACGAGTTTGTAGACATCTGGAGTAAGGGCTTGGAGAATGATGTTTGTAGCATACTTATCACATTTATCTTGAATCTTCATATCCCAGTCAACTCACCCGTTGTGCGAGGACGAGTAGTCGTACCTTCCGTCACTGTACCATAATCTAATGGTCCATTTAGCACCGATGCCGAAATTAGATGTCCATTTTCCTTTTTCAACATATAAAGTTCCATTCGGGAAGCCCATTCCTCATACATAGTCTTCACCAACATTGGTGGACGATTATCCGTACCCGAGAGGATGGACTTATCCGTAAGAGATGTGTACTCCATTTCAATAAGTAAAGATTTACAAAGTTGATCGAACAATGAAATAAGGTTAAGTATTTTTGTGTTGTTGTGAGTTAAAATCGAGAAACAATGTTAAAATACGCTAAAATATGTTCTCGATAAACCAAAAATTCCAAGTCAAAATTACACACGATTCGAAATTTTTTTAAGGAATAATTTTGGATTGTCGGAATGTCTAAATCGGAATGCCAGATCGGAATGTCACTATCGGAAAGTTCAGTTCGGAATGTCACACTATCTGAATGTCCAGATCTGAATGTCAGATCGGAATGTCCAGATCGTAATATAACCCTGTCGAAATGTTGTTGGTATCGGAATGCCTAGATCGCAAAGTTCTATCGGAATGTTCAGATCGCAAAGTACTGTCGGAATGCTCAGATCGCAAAATGCTGTCGTAATGGTTCAGATCGGAATATAGCTGACAAAATTTAGGCAGAGTAACGACTTAAAACTTCCTTATAACCGTCGAAATCCCAGATCACAAAGATCGATCGGAATGTCCAGATCGGAATAAGTAATGAAATCCAAGTATCGTAATGTGGAACCAGTCACTTTCCGATGGTGATGGTTATTGCGATGGAGACCCCTTTGCACTTGTACAATCCGATGGTGATGGTTTCTTGAATTTCGGAAAGAAGAACACAAGAACTTTTTGCACTTTTGATCCAAGAAAGATTGTGTTTTAACCAAAACCAAGATACCAAAAACACAATAACACGAATCACTACGTTATACTACTTGAAATCACGATCAAACACAAAAAAAAATTTGATGATTCGGCAAGAATTACTAAACAACCTACAAAATGTTTATAAAACATACGCAACACTAAAAACAAACCTTTATTTCATGCCAAGCTCTGATACCATTTGTAGAAATGTAAATCTTGCTTATGTTTTTTAGAGAGAGAAAGAGATAGAGAGATGGTGGATTACACACACACTTAGAGAGAGAAAACCAATGTTTACTATGTATAAATTATGAAACCACACACCCTCTCCATCAAAGGAGAGGGTTTATATACCCAAGCCTTCCAATGGGCTTGGGCTTACACGTTTGGGCCGGCCTACACATGTTGTAGGCTAGGCTTGGACTTGTTTGATAAATAAAGAAAGTTAACTAAACTACGAGCTATTACATGGACTATCGTTGGAGTGACCGATCCTTCTTAATACGTAAAACGTATTTCCAACAATTTCTACTTTCTCTCTCTAGATTTCTTCATCTTTTCTTTCAAGTTCAAGCTTTCATTTAATCTTGTATTTTGGAATCATTAATCTACAAGTTCATGTTCAAGTTTAAGCTTTTCATCATTAATCTTATTCTACCTTTCTTGATTTTGATTTACTCTTGATCCGAAATAATCATGCATCTAGTTTCATCTTGATGTTTGATTGATTAAAAAGTTTAACTTTTAGTTCATATCTAAGTTTTTATACGATTTGAGCTTTAAGCTTATTATGTTTTTCGCTTATTTTGTATTTAACTTATTTTCTTTTAAGTTTTCTTGAAAGTTTTGTCTTTTTTAGGTTTGTTTTAAAAAGTTTGCTTATTTAGAGTTTTGAAAGTTTCTTATTCGTGCTTATTTGACTCTTTCATTATTGATTTGGTTAAGTGTCGGATTGTGCTTATTAAAAAAAGAGCTTATTAGTTTTGCTTATTAAGTTTTACAAACCATCAGAAAAGGGTTTACCCTTTCCGACCATTATTTCGACGGCTTCCATCGGATCAGGGTTTTACATTCCGACTGTTTTTCCGATACCTTGTATCGGAAAAGGGTTTTGGATTCCGATCGATATTCCGATCGGTATTCCAAAAGTAGCAGTTATCATATATTCTGACCGTTTTCCGAAGGATTATTCCGACAAAGATTTCGATAGTTTTACTGTATATGATTCTGATACTATAATAGCTATTCCGACAGGATTTCTTTTGATACATTCCGACGAATTTTCCGATCAACATTCCGATTGTATTTCGACAGGGTTACTCCGATGGGATTCCGACAGTAGGTATTCCGACGGGTTGAGTTTTCCTTTTTGTTTCAAGTTAACTTTTAAATTCCCTTTTCCCGCCAATCAAGGTTAGATTTCTTCTTTATTTTTAATAGCTTTTACGTTTATGTTATTTGTAGATTTAGATAATCAAGCTCCCCCTTTTAGTGACCAACACCAATAATTCCACCATTAACCGTGATCAATTCAAATAGAATCGAGTACGAACAACACTTCCAGAGCACAAACAAAAAAACCATTTATTATTTAGCACAAGATTTGCTTCTTTACATCGTGCTAACATTTTATCAAGATTGCTAAGACATGTGTCGAAAGAATTTCCTAAGATGGAAAAATCGTCCATGAAAACTTCGACTGATTCTTCAATCATATCGTAGAAAATTGCAATCATACACCTCTGAAAAGTAATGATGCGTCCGTCGTGTGATGGATTTGTAGAACAAGTTTTAAATTTATAAACATGAATTACCAGATTGACTAAAAACGCACGGGCAAGTATAAACCTTTCGTTTGTGTATAGCTTTTATGTGGTAATACCGAGATCTTTCACGGGGATTTGGAAAACCTATGATCATTCAAAAACAAAACTATAATCGTTGATTGTAGCAATTGTTGACAAACAAGTAACAAGTAAAATGATGAGATTAATAATAAGATTAAAGGCAACACTTGGTAAGGACTAGTTTGAGCATCCGTAGTGGTATGATTGTGATGACACGTTTAACAAATATGATTATGATAATTAGATGGATAATCCAATCTATTGTTTTCAAAAGCATCAATCCTTGTCAAGACTTTGGTTAAAGAAAACAAGCATTAGACTCAATCACTCAATTCAAGACTTAATCCAATTTCAACATATTTGATTCACGGTCGTTTCACGAGTTTGCTAACACTTATAATTATGTTTCTTGATAATCAAAACCTCTTAAGAAATGATCAATACAAAAGATAGCCAATCATAGACAAACCGACTAAGACTTTTTGATAGAAAATAACCCTTTCGACCTATGAAATCTTCACCAACAAATTAAGTTTTGATAACAATTGTCACATGAAACATAAGTACTAATGGTTCAAAGGAAATCTTGACATTGAAATAAACATAAATCACAATCACAACCACTACTTCATACCACAAACATCATCCTACCAAGTGTAGAATGAGATTTAGCTACTCATAACAAACAATGAAATAAACTCTGAAATAATAGTCTTACAAGTCATAATCAAGAGTCTTACAAAGTGGAAATATGTTACTAATGATTAGGGTAATGATCCCTAAGAGTTTCGTGATGTTAACTTTGCTTTTTGGACTCCAAAAATGACTTTTCTTGCACCACCTTGCTCAAATCCGGGAATGGAGGTTTGGACAAGGTTGAGAGAGTTATTTATGAGATGATATGAAGAGATATTTGAGTTGTGAAAAGATATATGATTACATGACCCCAAGGGTCTTATGTATAGGCAAAGTTGATGGCATGGAGTGAATGCATGGCTTGGAGCCAAAGACAAATACTTGGAGCCAAAGACAAGTGTTTGGAGCCAAAGAATGTCTAGAAGCTTCTTGTATGAGCTTGCATGAATGTAGACACAATTTTTGCCAACACAAATGCTGGTGGCATCTTCATCCTGTTGGTGGCATCTTGATGATTTTTGCAAGTGGCAACTTGATGGTGCTGGTGGCATCTTCATGCTGAGTAACTTGTATGCTCCATGGAAATAGTTGTTCTTGCACCCGAAATTGATCTTCAAAGGCTTGTAACTTGTACACGGGTCTTGAACTTGACTAGGATTCTTCGTACTCGTACTAATCTCCATATTTGCGTTGTTTTACACTTAATTCCTGCAATTGGATACACAAAGACTTGCAAACACAATTGGGCACAGATATGCACAAAAGTATCATAGATATAACCAATATACATGTACAAAAGTACGGATAACGCTCCCAAAAACATGTTGGATTTGGGCGTTATCAAATTCCCTCACACTTAAGTTTTGCTTGCCCTCAAGCAAGAAGAAAATAAATTTAAATCCAAAGGTACATGTATTTTATAAAAATTTGATGCAAGTCTACCAAGTACAAGTACACGATAAAACTCATCGACTTAAGTTTTTAAGGTTGAAAAATTGAGATATAAATTCAATACCCATAAAAATCTAGAAAGTCTTGTATTTCTAACTATATTAATAGCATATGAATTGAAGCAACATGTATCCGACTTAGCACATTGGCTAATCGATACCTTTTATTTCTTCTTCTTCCTTCAACTTCATAACATTATAGCTCATTGGCTATTTATTTATCTTTTTGACTTTTTCTTTTTCTCTTTTTTTTTCTTGGCTAAAACTCCTAGCCATGGATCAACATACTTTCAAAGTTCATGTTGTATTGACAAACATGGAACTTGCAACTTTCTCCTAATTTTTTTTCTTCTACTAGTATATGAGACTTTGACTTGGGTAAGTTTGACACAAAAATATATCTCAAATTTTCAAAAATTACCGACTGGATAATTTCTTAATTATTTATATATATTTGCTTAAAAAAATTATTTACGAGGGCAAAACAGAACAAAATTTTAAAATAGCCCAAAAATATGGCAATTAAGCATCATTTTCTCGATTTCCCTACAACCCCCTCACACTTAAGTTTAGCATTGTCCTCAATGTGATGAAACTAAACAAAAGTATAGGGAATAAGAGAAAAACCAGAATCACGGGCGTATCATATATCATACAAGAGTCTTGTCGCCTTCAACTTGCGGTACCTACAAAAAAGATAAAACACACAAAAATACGAAAACACTCGATTTTGGTTTTTATAGGTTTTTATAAAAGCGACACATGCTACACCCCCTCACACTTAAGCAAAACATTGGTTAAAAATTGTGGGGTGTAAGCATGAATTTATTAAAAAGGAAAATCACACTTAAAAAACTTAAAACACACGGGTTTCCTCCCAAGAAGCGCTTATTTTATTATAGAGTCATCAGCCTGACTCGTACTTCTTTTTATTTTTCTTTATTTTTATCGAGCGGAAAGTGTTCACTCCACTCCTCATGGTATACTTTAACACGGTGTCCATTAACAATGATGCTTCCTCCATTCTTGTCATATAATTCAACATAACCAGATGGGTATCCATGTTTTACTATAAAAGGACCGTACCACTTTTGTTTAAGCTTTGGAGCTTTGAATTTATATTGCATATTAAACAAGAGAACTTTGTCTCCCTTCTTGAATTCTTTTCGGATTCGAAGTTTCCAGTCATGATAAGCTTTGGTACGTGCTTTGTATAATTTGGAATTCTCATAAGCTTGGAGTCTTAATTCATCGAGTTCATGTAATTGCAAGAGTCGGTTTTCTCCAGTGATTTTGAGATCGGGATTACAGCTTCTCAATGCCCAATAAGCACGATGCTCAATTTTGAAGGGCAAGTGACACGTTTTACTTTACAATAAACACTAAGGTGTTATGCAAATTGGTGTTTTATAGGCTGTTCGGAATGCCCACAGAGCGTCGTCAAGTTTCCTTGACCAAATGGAAGGATTTTCCTTAACCGTTTTTTCGAGTATTCGTTTTAAGGCTTTGTTGGTATTCTCAACTTGTCCACTCCTTTGTGGATGATATGCGGTGGAAAAGCGATGGGTGACTCCATAACGCTTTAAGATTTTCTCCATTTGTTTGTTACAAAAATGGGAACCTTGATCGCTAATTAAAGCTTTCGGCATTCCATAACGAGAGAAAAGCATTTTCAGAAAATTAATTACGGCTGTGAATCGTTCGTGGGTAAAGCTTCGGCTTCGGCCCATTTGGACACGTAATCAATAGCGACTAAGATATATTCGAACTTTTGGGTGTTATCAAGTAGCAGGTGCATTGTATAAGCCAAAAGGCATGCGCCTATACGCGTAAATTCCAAGTGTACAAGTAAATACGGTTTTCTCTTGATCTATAGGGTTGATTGGGATTTGAAAGTATCCGAAAAACCATCGAGGAAACAAAATTATTGATTCCCTACGAGTCTTTCTAACATTTTATCCATAAAGGGCAAAGGAAAATGATCTTTCGCGTTTGCGTCATTTAATTTTCTATAATTAATACAAACTCTCCATCCGGTGATGGTTCGTGTTGGTATTAATTCATTGTTTTTGTTAGTTACTACAGTGATACCTCCCTTTTTAGGTACACAATGAATAGGACTAACCCAGTGGCTATCTGTGATTGGGTAGATTATTCCAGAATCAAGGATTTTAAGGATCTCTTTTTTAACAACGTCCTTCAAGTTAGGATTTAATCTTTGTTGTTTTTCAACAATCAGTTTCTTGTTATCCAAAAGTTGGATTTTGTGTTTGCAGAATGATGGACATATGCCAAGAATGTCAGAAGTTTTCCAAGAACAAGCTTGTTTATGCTTCTTGAGAAATGAAATTAGATCGATTTTGTGTTCTTCCAAAAGTTGGGATGAAATAATTACAGGCAGTAATTTTTCTTCATGAAGAAACACATATTCCAGATGTTTAGGAAGAGGTTTAAGTTCTAAATCTATAGGAGGCTCTTCCACAGATTTCTTAACTTTGAAATAGGTTTCGAAAGTTATGGTTTCAAATGGTGTTTCATTTTCTTCTTCAGGGGTTTCTATAGGTTCGGAAGTATTAACGGCTATGAAGGCGTCAAATTCAGCGAAAAGTTCTTCTTTGAGGATGGTTCCTTCGATAGAATATAAAATTTTGCTTCCTTCATCAAGAAGGCCGTCGAAATCGGCTTCAACGACTTCTTCAATGACATCACTACTAAAGCAAGTATCGTCATTATAATACGAGTGTTTATTTGCTTCGTCGATAGAAAATGAAATTATATCTTCTCCAACTCCAAGGTTGAGTTGTTTTTGTTTTACTCGAAACACAGCGTCAGCTGTATGTAAGAAAGGTCTACCAAGGATAAGTGGTACCTTGCTATCTTCTTCCATCTCTAGGATTACAAAGTCGATAGGAAAAATGAATTTTCCAACTCCAACGAGCATGTTTTCAGCTATTCCCATTGGGTATTGAAAAGAACGGTCCGCGAGGCGAATGCTCATTTTTGTGTGTTTGAGAACATCTTTTGAGAGTTTAGCATACAAGGAGTATGGCATGAGGTTTATACTAGCGCCAAGATCGGCCAAGGCGTTACAAGAGTATGAGTGATGGAAAGTGGATGGAATTAGAAAACTTCCAGGGTCTCTAAGTTTTGGTGGAACTTTGTTTTGGATAATGGCAGAATATTCATCATTTAGAAAAGCTGAAGAAACATCTTCAAACTTATGTTTGCTTTTGATAAGTTCTTTGAGAAATTTTCCATAGTTTGGCATTCCAGCCAGAACATCGACTAAAGGCATGTTAATTCGAACTTCTTGGATTAAGTCGAGGAATTTACCATACTTAGCTTCCATCTTTTTCTTGCGTAACCTTTGAGCATATAGTACTTTTGGTTTATATGGTTTGGGTGTTGGGTTTGAGTTTTCAGTGGGTTTGGTTTTTGTTGGTTGAGCTTCATCCTCATCGTCACTATCGAGTGGATTTTCGATTGGTGTATCTTGGGTAGGTTTGGTAGGTGATTTGTAAGATAAACCACTCCGCGTGAATACGGCATTCACATGTTCATTACGAGCTTGCGGTGGTTGATATTTGTTGTTGTTTTTGGGGTTTCGGTTGGTGTTGCTTGGTAAAGAACTAGAAGCGCGATTCGATTACTTATCGGCAAAACGATCAAATTTAGCTTCGAGGTTTTGAATGGAAGCTTGGTGGTTTCTGTTTGAAGTCTCGAACTTCGTTTTGAGGTCAGTGAATGTATCTCGCACGAAAAGGTTGGTTTTTCTTTGAGATTCAATAAAATTGTCGAGTTTGGTTTCGAGGTTGGGTTTGTCTTCAGTTTGGTTGGGTTTCTTTTCGTCTCGATCGTAACTTGGTTTATCATTAGATCACCAATTATCACGGTCATGATTACGATAATTGATGAGATGGCATTTATACATGATCTCATCGTTCTTTTCGGGCTTTAAATGCATTAAAATGTCATAAATTACCATATATATGCTTGTGATTGTTTACTTGTGTGTTTTAGGTATGGATATCATGAAAAAGACAAAAGATCACAAGAAACAAGGAAAAATGGACACGAGAAACGAAGCCATACAAAGAACCGGGCCCTAGTTCATGAATTATCCAAGATTAAACCTTGAAGATATACAAGATTGATCCTCAAAATATGAAGAAATGACACTTAAAACCCTTGTATATTCATAATTACAAGTTTGGTCCCTTTAGTTTGTCAATATTACAAAATGGTCCTTCAACTTTGAAGAAATGGCAAGTTTAGTCCCTCAACAATTCTAGATTGCCAATTATCGTCCCTCATAAAGTCAAATATACATTGAAGACCTTTGAAGATCAAGAATGTCCGAAATCAGTCCTTCAAATATGCAAAAGTGGCAAAAATAACCCTTGAAACCTTATTTGCAAAATTTTGTGGCCAAAGTATAAACTTGGAAAGTTTAATAACAAAGTGAACACGTTTTGTTGGCTGAAAAACATGTTATTCACTCTTTTCCAAAAATCAAGGACCAAAACTGCCAAAACCCAAAGTTCAAATCCCTGAAAAAGCGGGTAACACTACTGTAGCAATTTTTACCAGCCAAGAACAACTTTTTACCCAGGTTTAAAAAGAAAGAAAACAAAGGGTAAAATGGAATTGGCTATACCCACGTGTGATTCACATCACCTCAATCACATCCCACAACAAATACCTTAAACTCCACTACCAGAAAGATACCCCAAGCCCCACTCACATGACGACACATGGCAGAAAAGTATGACATGACAAAATCAATGGTCTCAAGTTATTCCTTGGTCACTAAGCACCCAATGAACGTCCCTGATCCATCAAATAAAGCTGGCAACAAGCCTAGAAGATTCTGCAAGGATAGTTTAGGAAATTCAGTTGCTAGGGTTTATGAATAGTGTTTTGTAAGCATTTGCCTATATAAGGAGACCTCAACTTGTGAGAGTCCCTTGTTCCAGATTTTGGCTATTATCTTTGAAGGTCTACAAAAATCTTGGTCTATTCTACATGATTGATTAGATGGATTTGATGTATGGATTGATGAATAATATAAAGAAGATGAGAAAGGAGATGAGGGTATAGAGAGAGAAAGGAGAGAAAAGAGAAGAGTAGAGAGAGAAAGTGAAATGGAATTATGAATTTTGAATCACCAACCCCTCCTAACATGCTAGGAGGGGTATATATAGCCCACCCTACATGTGGGCTATATGGGCTATACGTTTAGTAACTAGATCACGAGCCCGTTACATTAGTATATCGTTGGAGTGACCGATCCTTCATAAATACGTAAAAACGTATTTCCAACAATCTCCCCCTAAGGGAGGTCGCTCCAAGAAACAAAGTTCTAAATAGTCTATATCTCGTGATCTATGCTAACTAAGATGTGACCGAGACTTTATTGGGAAAAACGTATTTCCAACAATCTCCCCCTAAGGGAGGTCACATCTTTTTACAAAATCTTAAACCTAGCATCTATGCTTGAGTCTTCGATCTTGTTCTTGTGAATATGCTTGATGTGATCTTTGACTTAAGTCTTGAGCATGTTTTCTTGCCTTGACCTTGTGCATTCGTCACTTGTGACATTCGCCTCTTCGTGACTTCATGTTCCACATACTTATACCTTTAAATTCTTGAAAGCTTCAGAGTTTGATACAGCGGAAGACTTGACCTTCAGACTTTCTTGAATTTGTTGAAGTACTAATTATATGTAGTATAAGCATGTGGTGACGACTTCTTCTGGATTGTACACCGCAATGCCACCTTCTTGTTACGCTGCATAAGACAGTTAGCAACAAACCATATACACGGATGAAATGGCCTTGAACATTTCATTCTAATTCGATAGCATTTTACCTCCGGTCGGTGAAGACCGTTGGACGATATTAAATATCGTACTTGTGGCAGGTAGTTTCAATAAAGAACCTCCTTGACAAGATTTCGCGGGTAAACCCGTTCTCTTTACTCGACCGTCCAAAGCTGACTGCGAACGTAAAGAGTGAATCATTTGGATAATATTATCCGCATGATTTGAAGCCGTCAATTCATTTTCCTGGAACAAGTGAAGTTCAATTAAGAACCGCACCATCGTTGCTTTCCAGTTGTCACTAGCTTGATTCATATAGAATCTTGCAAGTTACCTACCAAGTGCTGTTTGATGTTAACACTAGAAGGATTTCCATTCGTCACTGTAAATACTTAATATTATTACTCTGAATGTTCTAGCAAGATCACTAAGATGTTGCGTAGAGGCCTTGAACGTGTTTAAATTCATTTAAGAATTAAACCACTGTTGCTTTCCATTTATCACAAGTTTGATTCATAAAGAATCGTACAAGTCACCTACCATGAGCTTTTTGATATTCGCTCAAGAAGGATTTCCATCTTCATTGTAAATACTTTCGTATTACTCGGATGTTCAGGCAAGATCATGAAGATTTTGCGTAGGACTCTTAAAAACTTTCTTACCTTTCACAGTGTGTGAAGAAGCAAGGAATTATGAATGTGTGTCCTAATGAGATATATGATGATCTCAAATGGCTCTAGACTCGATCGTGCATTTTGGATTTTAGTGATCGGAGGCTGGAGAGGAGTGCCACCTTTTCAATACCAATTTATTCGGAGTGAATAAATCAATAGATAATGTGTTGTCTCCGTGTGATTAAAACAAATATCTTTTGAGAGATATATGAGTTAGCTGGGATGGGTTGTGCCTTGCATCACTGGGTCCATGATGTCTATCTTCAATATCAAGAATCATAAATGATCTCAATAGCATATGAATTGACCCGATTTCTGTCTAAGTTGTAAGGAGGGCTACTTTCTTTACACCCTTTATCTTTACAATTCTTTTTCATTCTTCAACCCCTTCAATGCTTACCAATACGTCATAACTAGCACCTTGTTGTGATTGTTCCAGTGCTAACTTAAGTACTTGGTCGGCATTCAGCTGCGTTCACAATCTTTCTCCATCTTTCCTAAGGACTACTATTTCTAGCTATGGAATGTCCTTGGGAAGATTCCTCCGGTTCTAGTGGAATCATTGGACTTTAACCTATCCTACCATCCTCATGTCACCACAATCGTCATCGTCGTGAATTAAGATGTTGTGGGTAAGTATACGTCACCATGAAATCCATTTTAATATCCAAATCCATTTTGCTCCCCCTTAACATATGCCACGATATTCGAAAACATTTTGCACATGTTGGGATGAGCCAGCACATTAAGTCAAACCATTGAATTAATTGATCTCATATTAAATCACATTTTCTCCCCCATATTAAAAATATTAACCCAATCGATGTTTTTAATATCAATTGATTTAATGAGATTTTAAGAAAGTTTGGGAAGAAAAATGCAAATCTGATTAAATCCATTTATCTTCATGATTTTTACAAGCTCCCCCTCAAATTAATGAGGGTATACTTGAAACGTAAATTAAATACCTTTTAAACACAAGTGTAAGGTATTTATCACGTGCAAAGATCATATATGATAATGTATTCACAAGATTAGCAGTTTATGAGGTTGGACCTGAATAATGGAGAACATCATATGAAAGAAGCACATGGTTCTTGTTCACGAATGTTGGTCGCCTCATCACGTCTGAAGTTATCTCTTGACTCCATGTGTACGATTGATATTGTTGTCTTGACACCAACATGTGAACTTGGCACTTTCGGCGTCAAAGATTCTGAACGCTTGACAATTGCTCCCCCTCAATTGTTGACCCGTGTTCTACTTAAAGAGCTGTAGTCGTCATTTGAGTAGTCGCATCGTCTAGTATGTAGATATCAATTGCAACGAACTTTGGATTGTGGAGTTGATAACTTCGGATTCGGAAGTCAAAGCTTTCCGGTAAAATGCTTGACTTCAATGTGAAAAGCGGGTTACTATCGGAAATAATAGCAAACCATATGGAGCATGTTTTAAATCTTTTAAACTTCTGCTCGAACTTTATTTACAACCCCGTGTCATTATTGAATGACATTTCTAGGTTCGTAAATATTATCGATTCCAGAAGACATGCTCTTTTTATCAAAACGTTTTTGAACACACAATTTTGAAAGATTTAAAAAAACCTTTTGAAAAATTCTTGAAAAATTGTGTTCAAAGTTTTGAAAAACAATTACTTGAGCTTAAGATGTTGAATATCTTATAAAACGAGCTCAAGTCCGAGAAGTTGTAAACTTCCCGTTGTTAAGGATAAGTTACCATCAGCGATAAACTTTCCTTTTATCTGAAGGACGAGTCCTAAGCTGACATTTACTTAGAAGTCGTTTTCATGAGCTTGAAAACTTTGACTGTTTTAACGGAAAGCTCATGACCGAGAAAGGTTAATTTCTCGTTATGAGGAAAAGTTCTCTTATTTAAAAGATACACTTTCCTTTCTGAGCTTAAAACTTCGAATGTTTTAAGACAAGCTCATGACCGAGAAAATTGAATTTCTCGTTATGAGGATAAGTTATCATTAATGATAAACTTTCCTTTATTTGAAGTCTAGGTCATTGTCTTACATTTAACAATGAACCATTGTGCATGAGCTTAAAAACTTGGAATGTTTTTTAATATAAGCTCATGCCCGAGAAAAATGAATTTCTCATTGTTAGGATAAGTTTATCACCGGCGATAAACTTTCCTTTCTTTGATGCACAGGTTATCGTCTGATATTTAACGATAAGCCATTGTGCACGAGCTTAAAAACGTTGAATGTTTTTAATATTAGCTCATGCCCGAGAAAAAATTAATTTCTCGTTGTTAGGATAAGTTTATCATCGGCGATAAACTTTCCTTTCTTTTGAGCGCGGGTTACAGACTGTTATTTATCTATAAGCCTTATACACGAGCTTAAAACCGTTGAATGGTTTTAGTGTAAGCTCGTGTCCGAGAAAATTTAATTTCTCGTTGTGAGGGTAAGTTATCGTTGACGAGATAAGCTTCCCTTTCTCTGAAGTTCGGGTCACAGACTGTGATTTGAATGTGAGCCATTGTGCATGAGCTTAAAAACTTAGAATTTTTTTGATATAAGCTCATGCCCGAGAAAAATTAGTTTCTCGTTGTTAGGATAAGTTTACCATCGGCGATAAACTTTCCTTTCTTTGAATATCGAGTTATAGTCTGTGATGTGACTATAAGTCCTAGTGTAAGCTTAACCACGAATCCCCTAAGACACTTGTTTCTCTGATATCTGCTTCTTCAGCAACCAAACTCTAAGAGTATCCTTAGTTGAACGGTATACAATGATTGGACCGCTTCGTTCTTTTGGAACATCAACTTTGGTACCTGCATTCTCATTAGGAGTTTGCATGCTTTGATATGGGTTAGCGAATCTATCTTAGAAGCAAGTGGGGGTTCACAGTTGTCTTTTCTTGTGCCAGAGGAGACCTGAGTGGATTCACTTGTCTTAGTTGGCAAACGTTTCCGTTTATAGAAAACCTTAAGTTCAGGCTTAAGTGATGTATCATCTTTTTCAATTTCCTCCCTAGCAGTCTTAGTAGAGTCGGAGATTATCCTAGTTAAAGGGAACTCGTTTCCTACAAGAGTGAAAGTTCTACCAGTGGGGCGCCACATTTTACCAATGGGTTTGATTTTAGCAACCCACTGGGATTTAAGTCTAGCACGGGAGTTCACCTCATTAAGTAGTTTCTTGATACAAGAATCATGATTTGCCGTAAAGACACATTTTCTACATGTTTTACAAGTAGCATATTTAATGTCCGAGTAAGATCTAGAATTCCTGGACGATTGATTGATGCTCCTAGGATTTGACATGCTACGGTTAGCAGTGTTGGGTAATCTAGAAGGCATCTGTCTAGGTTTGAAAGTCTTATCTCTTACTTGTGTCTTTTGAGTAGCTTCCCTTTGACCAAAAGTATGGCAAACGTCATTTGAACTAGTTTGAGACGTGTTCTTTGGACTATGTCTAGGGAGACTAGAGGCAATCATGTGATTAGGTCTTGCTAAGGCTGATTTAGTCACATTAGGCCTAGTTGGTGGAGTGACTGTTCTAGAAATATGAACCGTATCAACTTGGGAGGCAAACCGCGGTCTCGAGGATTGTGATCGCTCGGATCTAAATGCAGTAGGTTGTCTGACAGGCGGTTGTCTGACGAACTGATTTGTAGGCGGTTTCCCCAAGATTGATGGTTTTTCAAGCTTAGTGTCCACACTAGGTCCTCTATTTTTCCTTAATTCGTTTTTCAACGCAGCTATAGCAAAGACCTTTTCCTGAACTTGAGCCCTTAACGTTTCATTTTCTTTGAGCAATCTATCTTGGGATGCCAATTTAGACTCTAGTAACTGAATTTGTTTCAAAAGATTATCCTTTTCAGCTTTAGAATCTAAAACTTTTTGATCCAAATTTCTTTCAAGAACAACGTTTGACTTTTCAAGTTTTTCAAAGTATGTTTAAAAATTTTCCGTTTTCTTAGAAAATTCAAGTTTGGCATCCTCAAGATCTTTTGATTGTTGAGCTACAATCGTTTCGAGCTCTCTAATCTTGGAATCAGAAGCAGTCAATGAAGCAGTTATAAGACAATTATCACGATGTTTAGCATTTTGAACACTTTCTCCCCCATTATGACTCACGTCGGATGAATCAGAAGTGGTACTTCTATCACTCTTTTCCATCCCATGTTTGTCATAATTAGGTTCAGAATGCTCAATATGCGGCATGTCATCAGCATATACATCATAAAAAACATTACATTGTACCATGTTTGCAGGCTCTTCGTCATAAACGGGTACGGTGTCATCAAGAGAGATCTCGTGAACATTCCCTGACGTGCCACTGGTATCATGTTGTTCTCCTGATTCCGTGCTCTCACCATCGTTATGCTCCAAGTTGTCAACCGTATGACCATTCTCCTCTTGCATCTGCATCATTCTTGCACTCCATTATCATACGCTTGCTGAAGTCGTGATCTTTGATAAATCAAAGACGAGACCGATGTCATGAGTTTCAATATTGTATCACGAAAAACTCGAAAGCTCGGTATGTGTATCTCGAAGAAATGACTGGCAAATCACTGAACTTTCAGACTTGATGATATTGAATTGGAGGAAAGGCGTGAGTTGTGTCACAAGATTCTTATATGCAAGAGCCGATGCAGAGTGATTAAAGTTGTCATGGTTGAATTGCTCGGCGAGTTGGGTCAAAGTGGTGAATGTTGAGTCGATGAATATATGACGATCTTGACCAAAGATTGTCACAAATTCGCTCCCTCCTTGTATCCATGAAAGAGTGACAAGATGAGACTGAATCATTCGAAATGAAGTAATGCCACGTTCTCTAACTTTGTTTTGCAAATTATGCGATTCTCCCTCGTTTGATGTCGACTTCAAAAAATCCATTGAATTTTTTTGTGGTTGTTTTCGTGATTTTGCAGTTCGTGAATGAAATTAGAAACATAAATTCACGGTATATGACAAAGCCACCGAAAAATCCGTGAGTTTATTTGCGGCTCAAACGTTGATAAAATAAACCGGAGATCAAAGCAAAGTCGGCTCACTCCAAAAATAAAGCCTGTCAACAAATAAATCCAAGCTATGATAAATATAATGATCGGCCGGTTAAGTATTTTACTACTTTGTTTCTTTCTAAATACTCGCCTTAATATGATGTACCAAAAACTAATATATAAAATTAACTTGATTAAAAAAAACTAACTTTAAAAATATGAAAATATAAAAAAAAATTCTTAACTTAAAAAATGTAAAATAAATTACTTAATTATAGTATTTTATTTTTACTACCCCACTCACAAAGATACAAGTATTAAAAGTGTACGGTTATAGAAGTTGAGGCATTTGATTCATGGTCAAATTGAGAGACGTTTTGAAATGACTGCGATTGTGACGTGATTGCCTTTTCCTATATTACCCTTTACTTCTTTTACTCACCTTCTCTTGCTTTTTTGAATATATTTACACGCAAGAGTTACGCATTTCAAACTAGCTAGGTCCAACTCAACACGTGGAGATACATAACAAACGTGGCCAAAGCTAAACCCAATCTATAAAACCAGTGAAACGTGGCTCTCTTTTAACCCATATGTTTTTGTTTTGTTTCCTCCGCCCAAATTAATATATAATACAACTTCCGTCCCTCTAGTCAAACCAAAACACAAAGACTCTCTCTCTCTCCTCACAATCTTAATCCTAGGTACCTCCGCCTATTTTTCTCTCCTCCCAAAACACACTAATCTTCTCAAAACCACACAAATCTTATATGTATGTTTTACTCCGCCCCCATCTTATATCTATGTATTCACTCAAAAAACCCAGCCAGCAAATTAATCAAAATAACCTTTTTGATTTCGTTTGACCGAGCTCCATTCGTGAAGAAAACAGTCTTCAAGATCGCATCTTGTTTCCTCCGCCGTCAACCTAATCACCACCAAAACACAGCGACTAACAATAGTCTTTTAACTCCTTTTCTGAATGAGAAGACAAGAGCTAAGATTCGGCTTCAAGATCCTTTATGGGGTCTCGGGTAGGTGCTACATGTTGTATTTTTCTTTGATTTGAGATCGATGATGGTTTTGACGGAGATCTTTTTGTCTTCTGATTTAGTGTGTTGGAGTCAAGTGTGTGTGACGAAGTCTGGTGTCGAGGGTGAGTTTACTAATAGAAGGTCTGAGTGTGCGAATGGGTGGATGTGTTGCGTCGAAAAGACTGAGGTATGTATCGAGAGGTTTGGGTCGAGAGTCGAGTAACGTTGGTTCGAGTCGTGAGAGAGGTGTGTTTGTGTTTGTGTGAGGCTGAGAGGTTTTTGGGTGAGGGAGTCTTTGGTTTGTTGAGTCGAGTGTCGAGATGTCGAAAGAGGAGTGATTGTCGAATGGGTGTTGTATGTAGATTTGAGTCAAACTGAGATCAAGAGGGTATTAGTGGGTTTGAGTCAACAAGATTTGTGTTTAAAGTTTGTAGATCGTGTCAGTGTGTGTTCGAAAGAGTGTTTGTGGGTGTCTGAGTGAGTCGAGGGTGGGTGTCTAAGAAAAAAATGAGTGTTGTTGTTGTTGAGACTGTTGCGTTTGAATCTGTTGAGTCTTTAAATTTCCGTTATATTTGAATCGTCTTCAGTTCATTCAACTGTTCATGCGGAATAATTTAACAAAGTTGGTTCATCCGGAATGTTTTTGCAAAAACGGTTCATCCGGAATAATTCTAACAATTAAGTTCATTCGGAATATTTCACAAAAAAATGGTTCATCCGGAATAGCTCACAAAGTGGTTCATCCGGAATGTTTTGAAAGAACTTTTCATTTGGAATGTTTTTGCAAGATTGGTTCATCCGGAATAACTTAATACCTTGTTCATTCGGAATGTTTTGAAAAAACTTTTTATTCGGAATAACTTACAAAATCGGTTCATCCAGAATGTTTTTGCAAAAAACGGTTCATCCGGAATAATCTAAGACTTTGTTCATCCGGAATGTTTTTGAAACCACTTGCTGTGCGTTGATGAAGGACTGTCGGACAACCGTGAGACTTTTTGACAGTTTTGACCAAACAGGAAAACAGAAAACTGATAAAAGATTGAGAAACTTATTATATAAAAAAAATTATAAAAACTGATTATAAAAACTTAAAAATAAAAACTTTAATAAAAATGAAAATAAAAAAATAAAATTTAAACAGACTTTCACTTTCCACTTAACGAAAGATAAGAAAATTTTTTAAAAATTCAATCAAAATTTAAACAAAAAATAAAATAGAAAGAGTTTTTCAATAAACATACAAAATTAAAAAGAGAAAACACAAACTTTTTATAAAAACACAAACTTTTTAAGATTTGATAATAAAAGTTTTTGATTTTGCATAAAAATTTGTGATTTTTATCTAAAAAATAAGTGAATCTAAAGATTTGACTATCATTTAAAGCATAAAAATACAAACTTTTTTAAGATTGAAGCTTGATTAAATCAAAACCCACCAAAATCAATAAAAATAAAAGCAAGAATAAACCAATCTAACCTTGGCTCTTGATACCAATTTAAGGTCTACGAAATCTTGGTCTATTCTACATGATTGATT
This sequence comes from Glebionis coronaria, assembly GCA_025667525.1. Classification (NCBI taxonomy): domain Eukaryota; kingdom Viridiplantae; phylum Streptophyta; class Magnoliopsida; order Asterales; family Asteraceae; genus Glebionis; species Glebionis coronaria. Next base: position 186,555,177 of record CM046879.1, on the reverse strand, counting down.
AGATGGATTTGATGTATGGATTGATTAATAATATAAAGAAGATGAGAAGGGAGATGAGGGTGTAGAGAGAGAAAGGAGAGAAAAAAGAAGAGTAGAGAGAAAGTGAAATGGAATTATGAATTGTGAATCACCAACCCCTCCTAACATGCTAGGAGGGGTATATATAGCCCACCCTACATGTGGGCTATATGGGCTATACGTTTAGTAACTAGATCAAGAGCCCGTTATATTAATATATCGTTGGAGCGACCGATCCTTCATAAATACGTAAAAACGTATTTCCAACAATCTTTGTAATTCCTTTTTATTTAAATAAAATTTGAATTTCTTAAAATTGTGAAATCTCTTTTGTGTTTTATAAAAGTTGGTGTTAGAATAGCTTAAATCTGAGTTCCCTTTGATGTTATAGACCTTCCTTAATCTTGTGGTTAAGGCACGTCTATGTTTTTTAGGTTTTCAAAGGTTCAAAAACCTTGAAACCTTTGTTTCTGTTTTACCTTTTATCTTGCACTAATCCTTAGCCAAGAGCCTAAAGCTCCTTCAAGCTTGTTGACACCAAGCCTGATAAGAGATTTAAGCTATTGGGTGAGTTGTTTGTTCATTTGTGTTGAAGAATCATAAGCATCAAAACCTTGTTCTACTTTGAACATCAGCAGGTTTTGATCTTCTTTGTGAAGAACCTTGGTCTTGTTCTAGTTGTTGAACAAGGTCCAAGGAGCATTGCTGGTCCTCCTAGGATGTTGTGGAGTACAGGTATGGCCTCTTGTTTAAGTTTCCCCTAAAAATTTCATGATATAGCCTGTTTTAGATTTTGGACTGTGATTTTGTGTTCTTGTGTTTGAGGTTGTGATTTTTGTGTTTGAATCTGTTAGTTGCCATATAGGAAGTGTGTTTGAATTATAAAATCAGTAGGTTGTGCTTAGAAATCACAAGTTGCTTTGAAAAGTTGTGGATTAAGGTGTGTTTGGGATAACAACCTGTTTTGGATTTGTGTTGTTTTGAGTTTGTACTTTGTGTTGATTTGTGTTGGAACTTGTCTCATAAGTGTAAGTGGTTATTTATCTGCAAGCTTTGTGCATATAAACACCTAGAATCAACAATAGGCTCTAAAATCTTGAATACTTGTTGAAACTGGCTGAGGTTTGAAGGACACCTAGTTCTAATCATAGACTAGGGTTAACAAGTGATAAATCCTAGTTAGTTACATTAGGGAAGTAGGATTGAAGTGTTGAAATTGGATCTTTGGTCATTTATATCAGCAAAGTATGCATTTGTTCTTGAAGTTCATACCAGCAAGTTGAATCTGCTTTGATCTTGTTCCATACTTTGATTCAGTGATTGATTTAAGTTTGTTTGTGCTTAATAACAGTTTATATAGCTTGTGTGTGCATCTGATTGAATTTGGTGTGCTTATTCTAGCTTAAACTGCTTAAGTGTTCATAACAGCTTAATATCCATGTCTGTGCTAGATCTAAGCATCTTTTGATTTTTCTGTGCTAATTGGTGATACTGAAGTGTGTTATTGTGCTTGATTGTGACTCCTTGTGATTAACTGATCACTTAGGTGCCCTTGTCTTCCAACAAAACATACAGAATCTCTCTAAAATCAAAGGTCAAATAGTCAAGGTAGTGGGAACCAGTTCCTAGTGAAAGTTCCCCCTGCTAGTTTTAATTGGACATCAGCTTATTAATAAGCTATTCTAGCTTATTTTAACCAGCAACAACTTTGATTTTGTAATAGGTGCTCATTATTTGACCCATTTGTTCATACTGGAGCATTTGGTGGGTTGACTTTAGGGTTTGACTAGAAAACCAACTTAATTGACTTTTTCATAAGTGCCTTATTGGCTTATTCTAGCTTATTGATTTTGCTTATTGGATTTTAGTTGATTGATTTGGCTTATTGAAGTCATTTGTAACCTTTTGCAAGTTGAATCAAGTCCTGAAACAGCCTAGAACTCAAACCCGACTATTTTGTCTTTTAGTGGATTTGTACTTGGCTTATTTCTGGCTTATTGAGTGTGCTTTTTCAAAATTTCTTTTTATAGATCTCTTTAGTATCCCAAAAGAATGTTGTGTGTCAAATTAGAGCTTATGGCATTGGCTTATTGCTTAATGGGCTTATTGGCCCAATAAGAATAAGTTGTGTGTTCATTAAGCTGTGATAAGCTCATTTTCAGCTTTTGGGCCTTCAGAGTTTTGTGTTTAGAATTAAATTTTGAGTCAGATAAGGCTTTTCCAAGTCATTTGGGCTTATTTTGAATTTTTGGGCTTAAAAGCCCATTAAGGTAGACTGATTTTGCTTTTAGCCCATTTGGGGGCCCATTAGGGGTATTTTGGTAATTTCACTTTCATTTTCTGATTATTTAGGTTAAAATAAACTAGTTTGCAAGTTTTTAGAATTTTTTATAATTTTTGAATTTTTAATATTATTTTATTATTATTTTTCAAATTTGACATTTTTGCACTTTTTATATTTTTCTTAGCTTAAATACATTAAAATAGGATTTTTTTTCAACTCTTATATTAATTTTATCATCTTTAGATTAATTTTTATAATTATTTTAAGTTTTAATAGTTTGTAAATCATTTTAGATAGATTTTCTTAGTTTAAAAATTTATAAAAATAGTTTTTAATCTTTTTAGGTCATTTTAGAGGTTTACCAATTGAAAAATCTTTATTTGGGCCTTTTGATAATTAATTTGATTTTTAGGGCTTTAATTAGCATTTAAAAATTAATATTAAATTAATTAAAAGGTTTGAAAAAGTTTTGATCATTGGTAAACTCTTAGTTTATTTATTTTGATTTTTGGTAATTTTTTGGGAATTTTTAGAATTAATTTTTATTTTTGTACTTTTTACGGTTTTACGTTTAGTCGTAGTAGTAATTAATTTCACGTCTTCGTCATCCTCTTTTCTCATCCCCTTCTATCCAATATTAATCTCAAACCAATTACGAATTATTCACACACATATACCTCCTTGGGAAACGAACTTGGAACTTCATTGGGTCATTAGTACTCGGTTTTCCTAAACCGTCGTATTTAATACTTTCCCTATTTACCTCCTTTTCCTAAAGGTGTGGTAAAACACTGCAATCAATAATCGTTATTAAATCGAGTTCGACGAACGGTGTTCATGAAATTGGCTTCTTCTTCCATTGTCATAGGTGTGTCATCGTCATCACATTCACTAGAAGGATGGTTTCCTCCACAGTGTTTTCAAGTTTCACGACTTTTGTTTTTCATCTCTTTATATTGAGTATCGATTTTGAGAGACATGGCGTCCATACGAGCCATAATTTTTTCGGTGTCGGTTGGGTTGTTGCTTTCTTCGGAAAAAGCTACGGTTTTTCGAGGGTTTTTGTTCTTGTGATTTTTAGACCAATCAAGCTTGAGTAAGACTTTGTCATCTAATAATTGGTAGTCTTGGCTAGGAGTTTTATAAAGGAAAATACAGCCCGCTGCAGCGTTCAATGCATCTTGGGTAGCATCGTCAAGACCATGATAGGAAATCTTGATTATTCCTTCTTTTTTGAGTTCATGACCATGGCAGTTTCTGAGTAATTCTTTCATTCATAACCATGCGTCAGTGAGAGTTTTTCGATCTTGTTGAGAAAAGCTTCGGATTTCTCCGAGGAGTTTTTCAAATAGGCAGGGGGAAACAATCGGCTAATGAAAGCGTTTCTAAGACCTTCCCATCTTCGAATGGTTCCTTCATTAAGTTTTTCGAGCCATGACTTGGCTTCTCCAGTAAGGGATGATGGAAACATCATGAGTTGAACTACTTCGGCTTGTCCTTTTCTGTAACACCCCATTTTGGTAAATGGAATATCACGCGTGATTATGGCGTGTCATCAAAGCATACAAGGTAAATGTCTTAAAAACATTAAATGACCATGAATGGGAATACCGGAAACAAACATCGGTACCCCAAGTATAAGCTCATCACACACCAACATAAGTACTGTAAGGAAAAGGACTAAACAATGTCCAAAGAAATAAGTAGCAAAATGTATGATGAAATCCATAAAGTAGAGAAGGCTAGATACCTTCCAATCCATATGCACGTACGCTTAAAGTCTACGACTGCCCTTAAGTACCTGCCGTTTGGGAACATGAAAGGAAAACGGATGAGCATAACACTCAATGCACGGATATACAAATATAGCATGGAATAACATAAGCATAAAGACTAATAGCAGCGGAAAAGTATAAGTCCTAAGTAACCTGGAATCATATTCATAAAACTGGTTTTATAGTTTGAAAATACTTATGTTTTTATGGAAAATCTGTATTAATTAGCTAATAGCCCATATAAGTCATGAGGTTCCAGCGTGCATGAATACTTGGAGGGGAGACCTCGTCATGCAATTAGAGGGGTTGCCTCTAATTAAATAGTTTGGGTAGGAGGGATCAACTCCTAGTGAAAGATGCAACGGACACATCGCATTCACTCTGGTATTACTGGTAAACATGTAACTATGATGCACCCATACGCCCCACATGATAATATAATATAATGGCCAAAACTGTAAAGGGATGCCACGAGCAATCACTTCGTCGTGGGGAAGTCATAACACTGGTGCCTCCAGTGTTATGGTTATGGTACCTCCATAACTAGGTGACACTGGTCATGCTATATGCCTTAGGCTCTTAAACTAACATAAGTAATCAAACATATAAAACAATACTGGGAAAACAGTTGGCTGCAAATGGGGAATCCTAATAAGGAAAGAATCTCCATACTGAAGGGACGGGAAATCCGTACCTTATGTCCAGTGAACGAAGAAGACGAGAGAATGAAAGTCCTACTTTGATCTCAATAATGCTACATAAATAGGGAACATGTATAAGTATTCTGTTTACTGGGTACGTAACTGATTATATCATGTCTTAGATTGTTTTATATGTTTTTGTCTTGTTTTACTGATTTTAAGGTTATGTTGTGTTTATCATGTATTCTATGTATTCTGATTAAGTATTACTTGTATTTCTTACATTATTATACTTGTTGTGTAATAATAAGTAACTTTCTAAAAATAGCAGGTTTCCTAAAATAGAAAGTTTTCAAAAATAGAAAGTTTCCAAAAATAGATTAACTTCTTAAAATAGATCAGTTTCTAAAAATGGAAAGTTTCAAAAAATAGTAAGTTTCGTGAATTAGAAAGTTTCCATATTTAAAAATAAGTTGGATTAATAAGCTAATAATATAAGCATAAGTTTACTATTTAAATAACATAAGTCATGTGATTATTAGTATATTTTATTAATAATATCATGTTAATTAAAAAAAACTATAGGTTATATGATTTGTTAAATATAAGCATGATTTAATTAAATTAAGGTGTATAAAATACTTAGGTTAAACATGTATTAATATTATATTAATTATAACCTAAGTCATGTTTATTAATTAATTATATTGCATGTCTTAATAATTAATTAATACTATAGTCTAAATTAAATAAATAAATACTTAAGTTCAAACATGTATTATTTCATAAATAATATTAACCTAAGTTCATGATTAATTAAATTAATTATTAGTCATGTTTAATTAATTTAATTTCTTGTTAAATAATATAACTTGTAAAAATTAATACTTGCAAAATTTAGTCATGAACCGGACCTGTGATTTTAATTATACATGTCGTAAATTGGACCGAATTCACCCTTGAACCGGACCAAACAGACACCCCCGTAACAGAGGCTAACCGGCTCAGCCGGTTGCCACTGTTCTTGTAAAAACGCCACTGGCCTAAGCTGGTGATTCCCTCTCAGCTAGCTGCTGACCACAACAAGTTTCCCACCGGTTGTGAGCCGGTGGTTCCCCTGCCGAGCCTGCGTTTCCCCCTGCTAGACCAAAACCGCCACCGGCTTAAGCCGGTGGTGGTGGTTGCTGCTGCTGAGACCATATAAACCAAACGGTACCCCGACACAAGTCGGGGTCCCTTGGTTCCTTGCTGCCGAGACCACCACAGCCCCACCGAGACCATGGGGTCTCGGTCGATGGTGATTCGAAGGCCACCGAGAGCTTCGGCTCTCGGTTCCCTTGCGTCGGCCGAACCAAACCAAGCCAAACACCCTTTTATATTCCCCCCCATGATTAATTTAACATGTTTTAATTACTTGTTTTTATAACCCCATGATTACATGTTCTTAATTAATTAAAAGAATTAAAAGAAAAGGGATAACAGATTACCGAATGCGTGAAACAAATGGAGGTTAATAACACAATCACTAGTTTTCAATCACCAAGATCAAATGATCACCCTCTTGTGTAACACCCCATTTTGGTAAATGGAATGTCACGCGTGATTATGGCGTGTCATCAAAGCATACAAGGATAAATATATAAAATATCACATGACCGTAAAGGAAATACCGGAAACAAACATCAGTACCCCAAAAGTAGAAATCATCACACACAAACATAAGTACTGTAAATGAAAAAGTACTAAACAATGTCCATAGAAATGAGTATCAAAAGTATGAAGAAATGCATAAAGTAATGAAGGCTAGGAAGCTTCCAATCCATATGCACGTACGCTTAAAGTCTACGAGCGTCCTTGAGTACTTGTCGTTTTGGTAACATGAAAGGAAAAACGGCTGAGCATAACGCTCAGTGCATGGATATACAAGTAAAGCATGAATAATATAAGCATATAAGCATAAAGCAGTGGAAAAGACTAAATCCTAGATAATCGGGTATATCTTAGTAAAACTGGTTTTATAGTTTGAAAAGCCTTATGTTTATCTTATAAAAATTGTTTAACATGTTTACCATTAGCCAATATAGGTCATGAAATATCAACGTGCATGAATACTTGGAGGGGTGACCTCGTCATGCAAATTAGAGGGGCTGCCTCTAATTTAATATAAGTTTTGGGTAGGAGGGATCAGCTCCTTGTGAAGGATGCAAGGCACACACCACATTCACCTGAATAATTTGCTGAAAACATGTAACCTAGGATGCACCCATACGCCCCACATGATAATAATAATAATATGGCCAAAAGCTGAAGGGACGCCACTAGATATCACTCTGCCGTGGTGAAGTCATAACACTGGTGCCTCTAGTGTTATGGTTATGGTACCTCCATTACTAGGTGAAACTGGTCATGCATGTATATGGCTTTAGGTATCTAATTAAACATAAGCAATCAAAACATATAAAATATATACTGGGGAAAACAGTTGGTTGCATACGAGGAATCCTAGTAAGAAAGAATGTACATACTGAAAGGACGTAGAATCCGTACCTTGTGTCCAGTGAACGAAGAAGACGAACGGAATAGAGTCCTACTTTGATATCACTAATGCTACATAAATAATATACGTATATAAGTATTCTGATTACTGAGTATGTAACTGATTTTATATCATGTCTTAGTTTGTTTTATATGTTCATGTCATGTGTTACTGATTTTAGCTTTATACTGCGTTTATCATGTATTCTGCCTATTCTGATTAAGTATTACTTGTATTTCTTGTATTAAGTTTGATTCAGTGATTGATTTAAGTTTGTTTGTGCTTAATAACAGTTTATATAGCTTGTGTATGCATTGATTGAATTTGGTGTGCTTATTCTAGCACAAACTGCTTAAGTGTTCATAACAGCTTAATATCCATGTCTGTGCTAATTGGTGATACTGAAGTGTGTTATTGTGCTTGATTGTTACTCTTTGTGATTAACTGATCACTTGGGTGCCCTTGTCTTCCAACAAAACATACAGAATCTGTCTAAAATCAAAGGTCAAATAGTCAAGGCAGTGGGAACCAATTCCTACTGAAAGTTCCCCCTGCTAGTGTTAATTGGACATCAGCTTATTAATAAGCTATTCTAGCTTTTTTTAACCAGCAACAACTTTGATTTTGTAATAGGTGCTCATTATTTGACCCATTTGTTCATACTGGAGCATTTGGTGGGTTGACTTTAGGGTTTGACTAGAAAACCAACTTAATTGACTTTTTCATAAGTGCTTATTGGCTTATTCCAGCTTATTGGTTTTGCTTATTGGATTTTAGTTGATTGATTTGGCTTATTGAAGTCATTTGTAACCTTTTGCAAGTTGAATCAAGTCCTGAAACAGCCTAGAACTTAAACCCGACTATTTTGTCTTTTAGTGGATTTGTACTTGGCTTATTTCTGGCTTATTGAGTGTGATTTTTCAAAATTTCTTTTTACAGATCTCTTTAGTATCCCAAAAGAAGGTTGTGTGTCAAATTAGAGCTTATGGCATTGGCTTATTGCTTAATGGGCTTATTGGCCCAATAAGAATAAGCTGTGTGTTCATTAAGCTGTGATAAGCTTATTTTTAGCTTTTGGGCCTTCAGAGTTTTGTGTTTAGAATTAAATATTGAGTCAGATAAGGCTTTTCCAAGTCATTTGGGCTTATTTTGACTTTTTGGGCTAAAAAGCCCATTAAGGTTGACTAATTTTGCTTTTAGCCCATTTAGGGGCCCATTAGGGGTATTTTGGTAATTTCACTTTCATTTTCTGATTATTTAGGTTAAAATAAACTAGTTTGCAAGTTTTTAGAATTTTTTATAATTTTTGGAATTTAATATTATTTTAATATTATTTTATTATTATTTTTCAAATTTCACATTTTTGCACTTTTTATATTTTTCTTAGCTTAAATACATTAAAATAGGATTTTTTTTTCAACTCTTAGATTAATTTTATCATCTTTAGATTAATTTTTATAATTATTTTAAGTGTTAATAATTTTTAAATCATTTTAAATAGATTTTCTTAGTTTAAAAATTTATAAAAATAGTTTTTAATCTTTTTAGGTCATTTTAGAGGTTTACCAATTGAAAAATCTTTATTTGGGCCTTTTGATAATTAATTTGATTTTTAGGGCTTTAATTAGCATTTAAAAATTTATATTAAATTAATTAAAAGGTTTGAAAAAGTTTTGATCATTGGTAAACTCTTAGTTTATTTATTTTGATTTTTGGTAAATTTTTGGGAATTTTTAGAATTAATTTTTATTTTTGTACTTTTTACGGTTTTACGTTTAGTCATAGTAGTAATTAATTTCACGTCTTCGTCGTCCTCTTTTCTCATCCCCTTCTATCCAATATTAATCTCAAACCAATTACGAATTATTCACACACATATACCTCCTTAGGAAACGAACTTGGAACTTCATTGGGTCATTAGTACTCGGTTTTCCTAAACCGTCGTATTTAATACTTTCCCTATTTACCTCCTTTTCCTAAAGGTGTGGTAAAACACTCCAATCATTTTGGCGCCGCTTCCGGGGAGGTGTGTCGTGATTAATTTGTCTTGTTCTTTTTAATATTAACCATAAATAGTATTTGTATTAGTAGAAATCTACTAGTACGTATTATCGGTTTTTTGGTTTTTCTTGTGAAATTATTATTACTATATTGTATTAAGTATCACAATCAATACAAAATATCTCCAAAAGTGTGAAAACACAACCTTAATTGAGATTTGATCTCCTAATTATTGTATTCGAATCTCAAACAAAAGAAAAAGGCAAAAATAGATAAATACTTTCGTGAAGCTCGATTTTGAAAAATACAAACTATATGGTGGGTATAAGGCGGGTATTATAAAATATACCCTAAGGAAAAAGGCTCTTAAGTGCTTTGCGCCGCCTCGTTTCCCCGCTTGCTTGTGAGTATTTTGATATTGAAGGCTAATCGAGGGTTTTGCCGACCAAAATATTATTACGTATAATATATTTGCTTGGTTTTCTTTGTGATTAAACCCTCTTGAACAATTTGGTTTTCACCAAAGTTCTAAAGTCATTCGAAGGCGTTCACTCCACGTGATCGTTTTCATTCTTTTGAGGCTTCTTTAATCAAGAGTTTGATTCGAGGAGAGATTTGGTAGATTGTTGTCTACGAAGATACACCAAAATCCAAAAAAAAACAATAAAAAACACAAAAAAAATTGAAAATTCACAAAACACCCAAAAAGAATCTTCTTTGCTCACCTCCCATTCTTCGTGAAGTTTATGATCACTCGTAATCAAGCAAAACGAGCTCGTAAACGTCTTCAAAAACAAGCAAATCAAGAGACGTTGATTGAAGAACAAACTCCAATTGTTGAACCTATTGTAGAACAAGAAGTCGTCATGGCTAATCGTACTATGATGGATTTGCTACAAGCACCCACCGAGGGTTTTGGAGAGGCCATTGTGATTCCCGCTATCCTTGCGGAGAATTTCGAGATTAAGACGGGTTTAATGTCGATGTTGCAAGCTAATAAGTTTAGAGGTCATGAGAAAGACAACCCGCAATATCACATAAGGAATTTTAATCGTCTCACCGCTACTAGCAAATTTAAGGATGTTCCACATGACGCCATTAAGATGATGTTGTTTCCATACTCGTTAGATGGACCCGCTAAAATTTGGCTTGAGAGAGAACCGCCAAATTTAATTTTGACATGGGGTGATCTCGTTTCTAAGTTTGTGAAGAAATTTTTCCCACCATCTAAAACAACACATTTGAAAAATGAGATTTCAAGATTTGTACAACGAAATAATGAAAGTTTTTCAATGGCATGGGAACGTTTTAAGGAAATGTAACATGAATGTCCACACCATGATTTTTCGGAATTGCATCAAGTTGATACTTTTTATAATGGGCTTAATGATCATGAACGAGATTATTTGAATGCCGCTGCGGGTGGAAATTTTGTGTGCAAAACGACCGATGAAGCTTTAAAGATTATCGAGAATAGATCTAAGGTTTATAGCCCTCGTAACACACCAAGTGTTACCAATATGGGTTCGACATCGTCGTCATCGTCTCGTAGCATTAATGCCTTACATGATGAAGCTAATGAGGAAAATCGGTTTTTCGATAGGTTTTCAAATCTTATGACTCATTGGAAAGCACAAGAGGCTTTGAATTCCGCTTCGGTTAAAGCGAAAGATAAGAGTTGTTTGTCCTGTGGTGGAGCTCATGATCTTTCCGAGTGCATTACCGCCGGTGGTAACACTTCGAGTTCTTACGTGGCAACGGGAACCTATAACTAAAACGGCCAAGGTTCCCGCCCAAATCAAGCTCCACCAAATCAAAATGCTAATAACTATCGAAACAACAATCAAGGTGGTAATTATCAAAGAAATTCACGTAACTACAACAAAGGGAATTATCAAAATGGGAATGGACAAGTCACTAATCAAAACCAAAACTGTGATTTTCAAAACACTACACAAGGTTTTCAAAATGCTCACACTAAAAATCTTCAAGGAGAATTTTTGGATTATGCTAAAGCAAATGATGCTAAATTTGATAACATGCAACGTGAGATAATTAGCTTAAGATCCGAGTTGAAAAACGAGCTTAAAATCGAACTTGCTAATGAACTTAAAACTCATGATAATAAAATGGAGGGAAATGTCCAACGTCTTCAACAAAACCAACAAAAGATGGAACAAGGACAACATGAGATAAAGCAAGAATTGTTAAAAGCGGATTTAAGGCAATCAAAATTTGAAGACCGAATTGGCAAAAATGTTTGAAGCAATCATGTGTAAACCCTCTTCCTCGGGTGGTCTTCCTAGTGATACCATTGCAAACCCGAAGGGAGAAATGAAGGTTATTACTACACGAAGTGGTAAAACTTTCAAGGAACCAATCTCTCGTCCAAGTACTTCTACGGAGAAGGAAATCGAGAAAGAGCCCGAGGTGATGGTCGAAAAGGAGCATATTACAAGCCCACGAAGTACCGCTCATACCACACCTACGGTTGAACCAATACCAATTATGGAACCCGAGATTCCAAGGCCGTTGCCTAATGTCCAACCCACACCACCCTTACCTTACACTTCGAGACGAAACAAAGAGAAATTGCAAGAACGTAACAAACAACAAATCGAGCTTTTTATAAAAATGTTTCAACTAGTGCATTTTGATGTAAGTTTAGCCGACGCGTTGTTATATATGCCTCGTTTCGCTTCCACTTTTAAAAGTATGATGAGCGATAAGGAAAAGCTTTCAAAGCTTGCTAATTGTTCTTCGGTTTATCTTAACTGTATACCGGAAAAAGTTGGTGACCCCGGAAAGTTTCTCATTCCTTGTGACATACAAGATATGAAAGAATGCCTCGCCTTGGCCGATCTTGGTGTGAGCATTAATTTGATGCCATTTTCCATTTGGAAATCGCTTTCGCTTCCGGCTCTTACTCCTTCGAACATGTCTATCGAGATGGCCGATCATTCTATGATTCTAGCATGTGGAGTAGCCGAGGATGTTTTCGTGAAAGTGGGGAAGTTCTACTATCCCGTTGATTTTATAGTAGTTGACATCCCCGCGGATCCTCAAGTTCCTCTAATTTTAGGTCGTCCATTTTTAGACACCTCGAGATCGCTTATCGACGTTCATGCAAGAACTATCACTTTGAGATTCAACGAAGAGGAACTTGTTATAAACGCTACTCAAAACTCAAAACCTTCTCATGTTTATGCAATCGCTACCATCAATCACATTGACTTAGTTGATGTGGTTTGCGATGAGTTTTCACAAGAAGTGTTAGGTTTTTTCGATAGCTCGTCAAGTGGCAATCCCACTATTTTGGATCCGATTCTTGCTAATTCTACACCAAATCTCACTCCATTCCAAGGAGGCGATTTCACTTCAAATGAAATCGACAATGACGATGAAGTGTTTATTAGTGATGATACTTCTATTCCACCATTTCTTCCGCCGATGGAAGTTAGGAGTGTTGAGCAAAAATCTTCAATCGAGGAACCACCTATCCTTGGATTGAAAGATCTTCCATCTCACTTTGAATACGCATTCTTAGAAGGTGATGACAAGTTGTCGGTTATTATTGCAAGAGGTCTTGCTAATGATGAAAAAACCGAGCTCTTGAAAGTTCTTAAAGCTCATAAAGGGGCAATTGCGTGGAAAATTTCCGACATTAAGGGTATTGACCCAAAAATTTGTGCTCACAAGATTTTAATGGAGGAGGACTACAAACCCGCAATTCAAAGTTAAAGAAGGGTAAACCCCAAAATTCACGATGTCATAAAAAAGGAAGTTTTAAAACTCCTTGACGCGGGAATGATTTATCCTATCTCCGATAGCCCATGGTTGAGCCCAATCCATTGTGTCCCTAAAAAGGGAGGAATGACCGTTGTGCCTAATGAAAACAACGAGTTAATTCCCACTCGTGTTGTGACCGGTTGGAGGGTGTGTATTGACTACCGAAAGTTAAATGATGCCACTCGTAAAGACTACTTTCCTTTGCCCTTCAAGGATCAAATGTTGGAGCGACTAGCGGGAAACGAATTCTATTGCTTTTTAGATGGTTTTTCTGGTTACTTTCAAATCCCTATCGACCCTCGTGATCAAGAGAAGACTACGTTTACGTGTCCTTATGGAATGTTTGCTTATCGTAGGATGCCTTTCGGACTTTGTAATGCACCGGGTACGTTTCAACGGTGTATGATGGCCATTTTTCACGATATGATCGAGAAGTCGATGGAAGTGTTTATGGATGACTTTTCGGTGTTTGGCAATTCGTTCACGTCGTGTTTATCTAATCTCGAGCAAATGTTAAAACGTTGTGAAGAAACCAATCTTGTGCTTAATTGGGAAAAATGTCATTTCATGTGTAAACAAGGAATCGTCTTAGGACATAAGGTCTCGAAAGCGGGGATTGAGGTCGATAAAGCTAAGGTAGACGTCATCGCCAAGTTACCTCATCCCAAAACCGTTAAGGGAGTTAGGAGTTTCGTAGGCCACGCGGGCTTTTGTCGTCGTTTCATCAAAGACTTTTTGAAAATCTCTCGACCTATGACACACCTTCTCGAGAAGGATGCTCCTTTTTAATTTCAATGAGGATTGTGTTAGAGCTTTCGAAACTCTTAAAAGGAAACTTACCGAAGCTCCCATTCTTGTTGCTCCTAATTGGGAATTACCCTTTGAAATCATGTGCGATGCAAGTGATTATGCTATAGGGGCCGTCTTAGGGCAACGTTATGAAAAGCATTTCCGTCCTATCCATTATGCTGTTAAGACAATGACCGAGGCTCAATTAAAGTACACCACAACGGAAAAGGAATTCCTTGCCGTGGTCTATGCTTTTGAGAAATTCCGACCTTATCTCGTCTTAACTAAAAGCATCGTGTATACCGACCATTCGGCTATCAAGTATCTCTTAGCTAAGCAAGATGTTAAGCCGAGATTGCTTCTTTGGATGCTCCTCCAAGAATTTGATGTCACCGTGCTTGACAAAAAAGGAGCCGAGAATCTAGCGGCCGATCATCTCTCTCGTCTAGAAGATCCCCACAAACATGTTTTCGAGAACAAGGAAATCACTGAAACATTTCCTCTCGAGACTCTCGGTGTTGTGAATTCTAAAGACACCACCCCATGGTTTGCCGACATTGCAAATTACCATGCGGGCAATTTCATAATCAAGGGTATGACGACACAAAAAAGCGAAAATTCTTTCGTGACGTCAAGTTCTATTTTTGGGACGACCCTTATCTCTTTCGGGTTTGTGCGGATCAACTCGTTCGACGTTGTTTTTTTGGTGTCGAAGCTTCTAACATCCTTAGAGCTTGTCACGAGGGACCCACGGGTGGTCACCACGGTGCTAATCTCATAGCTAAGAAAGTGTTCGATGCCGGCTTCTTTAGGCCTTTTATCTATCGCGATGCACACGCACTTGTGAAGTCGTGTGATTCGTGCCAAAGTCAAGGAAAATCGTCTCAACGTGATGAAATGCCGCAAAAAATAATTCAAGTGTGTGAGATTTTTGACATTTGGGGCATAGACTTTATGGGGCCGTTCCCATCGTCTCATGGTAACAAGTATATCCTCGTCGCGGTGGACTACCTTTCTAAGTGGGTGGAAACTAAGGCTTTACCTACTAATGATTCTCGTGTGGTAGTGAAGTTTTTGAAGCAACTATTCTCTCGGTTCGGAACCCTTCGTGCTATTATAAGCGATCGTGGAACCCATTTTTGTAATGACCAATTCGAGAAGGTCTTAAAGAAATATGGAGTTACTCATCGTCTTTCTACGGCTTATCACCCGCAAACGAGTGGGCAAGTCGAGGTTTCGAACCGAGCTTTGAAGAGGATTTTAGAGAGGTCGATTGGAGAAAACCGTGCTTCATGGTCCGACAAACTCGATGACGCTTTATGGGCCTTTAGGACTTCTTATAAGACACCTATCGGTTGCACTCCTTATAAGTTAGTCTATGGGAAGAATTGTCATTTGCCCATTGAATTGGAGCACAAGGCATATTGGGGCCTTAAATATGCAAACTTTGACTTAAAGACCGCGGGAGATCACCGGAAAATACAATTGAATGAATTGGATGAACTAAGAGACAATGCTTATGAAAATTCATTGATTTTCAAAGAAAAGACTAAAAAGTTTCATGATGCAAAGATTAAAAACCGGGTTTTTAACGTTGGTGATCAAGTGTTACTTTTTAACTCTAGACTTAAGATAATTTCCGGGAAATTGAAATCTCGTTGGTCGGGTCCTTTCACCGTTACACAAGTGTTTCCTTATGGGACCATCGAGCTAGCTCAAGATGATGGTCCTAACTTCAAGGTGAACGGACATAGGCTTAAGCACTACTTTGGTGGGGAAATTCCTTCAATAGTTGACCTCGACCAAGTCACCTTCCCCAATGATAATTAGCATTGAGGGGATCGAGTCAAGCTCATGACTCGGTAATCAAAAACGAGGTGCCTCGTAGGGGAGATCCCATGCTTATCCTATTATGCTTTCTAATAACTAATGAGAGGGGATTTGTGCCCTTCCAACTCGTTGTCTCGTGGTTATTTGTGATTGTGTTATCTAGATCATCATCATCTACAATTGAAGACTCTCGTGATCGTTTACGTGAGCCTCCATCGTTTGCTTGAAGAAATTTTTCACGAATCCATGACATATCCTTTATTGTTCTAACAATTATCTTTTAGCATAATTCATAAACGGCTTTAGATATATTGTTGATCACCCTTTCCATGCTAGATCCTAAGCATTCGATTCTTCGTCTCTAGTATGGGGGTGCTCCACCTTTAGACTCGAAACATTGAGGACAATGTTTACTTTTAGTATGGGGGGTGAATAGGTACTTGCTTTGCCACGCCCTCGCGTTTTCCAACTTTCAACGTTTTGTTGCTAATAAGGCTAAAAATGGCCAAATTTTAAAATTTTTCTTAGTTTTCATAAGTGTTTTTAAGACACGAATGTATATTTTCTGATGGGTAGAATAAGTGCTAATTTTTGACTTGATGGGCATTTGGAGCCCTTTACATTCCTTAACCCTCTCAATTCAATTTTTGCTAGACTTTTATATAGGGAACTTTAAAACGCGAAAGTCTTAGCTCATTCGGGTTAAGAACAAGAACTTTTCGCAAGTTCCTATAATTGATCCTAGAAAGTCACTTATCAAGGGAACTATAAAATGCATTCTCTAAACTTGAAAAAGTCCAAGAAAGTGCAAGATCCTATAGGTGGCTTGAAAACCCAAAACTTTGATTTGTTATAGTCTTAATGAAAGCTAATCCAGATTTGGCTTAATTTTGACTTGCATGGCTAAGTATTCACGAGTCTCTTTAATTAGAGGTCTTTATATAGTGAAGAACGAGAAGTGATAGAGTTAGACAAGTGATCATGCTAAACGTAGAACATGAAAAAGTTCTTTCAAAAACTCATATGTTTTTAATTGTGGCTTTTTCTTCCCATAAGATCAATGCATTAGGAATAAAAATAATTGCAATAAGTAAGGTCGTACGATTTAAAAGGTTACTTATCTTCTAGCCCAAGATCGTTTAAAAGTTGCTCGGGGTTGAATAGAGTTCATAGCCAAGGCATAACTTATTGAAGCGGGACGCGAAGATTGGTGAAGATCCAAAAAGGCCTTAACAAGGCATGAGGAGCTCTATTTTGTTGCTAAAGATCCAAGATGATGTGAAGTATCATTATTTCAAAATCAATATGAAGGATCGAGACACACGACGAAAAGCAATTACTCCCCTAAAGATCATGGAGAAAGTCTATCCAAAAAGACCCTAACAAGGTATGAGGATAAATATATCCAAGTCCGAAAAGGAGGCGGATTGTTGCGTATCAAAGCCCAAAATAAAGATTGAAGAAAAAATGATGAAGTCGTGAACCAAATATGAAGAATCTCTCAAAAACGTCAAGTGAAGAAATTCCAAAATATGAAGAGAAGACCATAATTTCAAGAACGTCTTCCCAAGATTTGAAGTATGGAGTACATGCCAAATATCGGTCCGAGAAAGGTCTCAAATCGTGAAACAAGTTATGCCAAGATATGAACATAAGGAGATACACGAGAAGCTGTTTTAAAAGATTTTGTCCTTCGGCTAACTATCGATTAAATCGTGCTACTTTGCTTTCGGACTAATAAATACTCAAATAATTCAATATGAATCACTTGTGATCCATGACAAATAGTTAAAAAATGCTAGTAACCCATTTCCTTTTATAATAACTAGGATTGCGGGGAGAAAAAGTATTACACAATTTGGACGTATGAGTAGTGTTAGCATTGTGACTTGTACCAACAATGATCTCGTTTTTGCACTTAGCATGGAATATATGACAATCAAGGATGACAAAATTTACTCTAAGGGACATTTACTTGTTTCTTTTCTTTGACCCTAAAAGTCACATTCGTGATGAAAATCATACATTATGTCTTTACACTTCTTCGTAGTATTGTTGCAAGTCTTTTACTTTTCAATAAAGGTTTATAAAATTGAATCTTGGTGATGCTTAGATACTTTATTCTAGCATTGCGTGAGGGCACGGCAATGGCTTAGTATGGGGGAGTGATGAGATGGCATTTATACATGATCTCATCGTTCTTTTCGGGCTTTAAATGCATTAAAATGTCATAAATTACCATATATATGCTTGTGTTTGTTTACTTGTGTGTTTTAGGTATGGATATCGTGAAAAAGACAAAAGATCACAAGAAACAAGGAAAAACGGACACGAGAAACGAAGCCGTACAAAGAACCGGGCCCTAGTTCATGAATTATCCAAGATTAAACCTTGAAGACTTGAAGATATACAAGATTGATCCTCAAAATATGAAGAAATGACACTTAAAACCCTTGTATATTCATAATTATAAGTTTGGTCCCTTAAGTTTGTCAATATTACAAAATGGTCCTTCAACTTTGAAGAAATGGAAAGTTTAGTCCCTCAACAATTCTAAATTACCAATTATGGTCCCTCATAAAGTCAAAGATACATTGAAGACCTTTGAAGATCAAGAATGTCCAAAATTAGTCCTTCAAATATGCAAAAGTGGCAAAAATAACCCTTGAAACCTTATTTGCAAAATTTTGTGGCCAAAGTATAAACTTGGAAAGTTTAATAACAAAGGGAACACGTTTTGTTGGCTGAAAAACATGTTATTCACTCTTTTCCAAAAATCAAGGACCAAAACTACCAAAACCCAAAGTTCAAATCCCTGAAAAAGCGGGTAACACTTACTGTAGCAATTTTTACCAGCCAAGAACAACTTTTTACCCAGGTTTAAAAAGAAATAAAATAAAGGGGAAAATGGAATTGGCTATACCCACGTGTGATTCGCATCACCTCAATCACATCCCACAACAAATACCTTAAACTCCACTACCAGAAAGATACCCCAAGCCCCACTCACATGACGACACATGGCAGAAAAGTATGACATGACAAAATCAATGGTCTCAAGTTATTCCTTGGTCACTAAGCACCCAATGAACGTCCCTGATCCATCAAATCAAGCTGGCAACAAGCCTAGAAGATTCTGCAAGGATAGTTTAGGAAATTCAGTTGCTAGGGTTTATGAATAGTGTTTTGTAAGCATTTGTCTATATAAGGAGACCTCAACTTGTGAGAGTCCCTTGTTCCAGATTTTGGCTATTATCTTTGTAATTCCTTTTTATTTAAATAAAATTTGAATTTCTTAAAATTGTGAAATCTCTTTTGTGTTTTATAAAAGTTGGTGTTAGAATAGCTGAAATCTGAGTTCCCTTTGATGTTATAGACCTTCCTTAATCTTGTGGTTAAGGCACGTCTATGTTTGTTAGGTTTTCAAAGGTTCAAAAACCTTGAAACCTTTGTTTCTGTTTTACCTATTATCTTGCACTAATCCTTAGCCAAGAGCCTTAAGCTCCTTCAAGCTTGTTGACACCAAGCCTGATAAGAGATTTAAGCTATTGGGTGAGTTGTTTGTTCATTTGTGTTGAAGAATCATAAGCATCAAAACCTTGTTCTACTTTGAACATCAGCAGGTTTTGATCTTCTTTGTGAAGAACCTTGGTCTTATTCTATTTGTTGAACAAGGTCCAAGGAGCATTGCTGGTCCTCCTAGGATGTTGTGGAGGACAGGTATGGCTTCTTGTTTAAGTTTCCCCTAAAAATTTCATGATATAGCCTGTTTTAGATTTTGGACTGTGATTTTGTGTTCTTGTGTTTGAGGTTGTGATTTTTGTGTTTGAGTCTGTTAGTTGCCTTCTAGGAAGTGTGTTTGAATTATAAAATCAGTAGGTTGTGCTTAGAAATCACAAGTTGCATTGAAAAGTTGTGGATTAAGGTGTGTTTGGGATAACAACCTGTTTTGGATTTGTGTTGTTTTGAGTTTGTGCTTTGTGTTGCTTTGTGTTGGAACTTGTCTCATAAGTGTAATTGGTTATTTATCTGCAAGCTTTGTGCATATAAACACCTAGAATAAACAATAGGCTCTAAAATCTTAAATACTTGTTGAAACTGGCTGAGGTTTGAAGGACACCTAGTTCTAATCATAGACTAGGGTTAACAAGTGATAAATCCTAGTTAGTTACATCAGGGAAGTAGGATTGAAGTGTTGAAATTGGATCTTCGGTCATTTATATCAGCAAAGTGTGCATGTGTTCTTGAAGTTCATATCAGCAAGTTGAATCTGCTTTGATCTTGTTCCATGCTTTGATTCAGTGATTGGTTTAAGTTTTTTTGTGCTTAATAACAGTTTATATAGCTTGTGTATGCATCTGGTTGAATTTGGTGTGCTTATTCTAGCTCAAACTGCTTAAGTGTTCATAACAGCTTAATATCCATGTCTTTGCTAGATCTGAGCATCTTTTGATTTTTCTGTGCTAATTGGTGATACTAAAGTGTGTTATTGTGCTTGATTGTGACTCCTTGTGATTAACTGATCACTTGGGTGCCCTTGTCTTCCAACAAAACATAGAATCTCTCTAAAATCAAAGGTCAAATAGTCAAGGCAGTGGAAACCAGTTCCTACTGAAAGTTCCCCCTGCTAGTGTTAATTGGACATCAGCTTATTAATAAGCTATTCTAGCTTATTTCAACCAGCAACAACTTTGATTTTGTAATACGTGCTCATTATTTGACCCATTTGTTCATACTGGAGCATTTGGTGGGTTGACTTTAGGGTTTGACTAGAAGACCAACTTAATTGACTTTTTCATAAGTGCTTATCGGCTTATTCCAGCTTATTGGTTTTGCTTATTGGATTTTAGTTGATTGATTTGGCTTATTGAAGTCATTTGTAACCTTTTGCAAGTTGAATCAAGTCCTGAAACAGCCTAGAACTTAAACCCGACTATTTTGTCTTTTAGTGGATTTGTACTTGGCTTATTTCTGGCTTATTGAGTGTGCTTTTTCAAAATTTCTTTTTATAGATCTCTTTAGTATCCCAAAAGAAGGTTGTGTGTCAAATTAGAGTTTATGGCATTGGCTTATTACTTAATGGGCTTATTGGCCGAATAAGAATAAGTTGTGTGTTCATTAAGTTGTGATAAGCTCATTTTCAGCTTTTGGGCCTTCGGAGTTTTGTGTTTAGAATTAAATTTTGAGTCAGATAAGGCTTTTCCAAGTCATTTGGGCTTATTTTGACTTTTTGGGCTAAAAAGCCCATTAAGGTTTACTGATTTTGCTTTTAGCCCATTAGGGGTATTTTGGTAATTTCACTTTCATTTTCTGATTATTTAGGTTAAAATAAACTAGTTTGCAAGTTTTTAGAATTTTTTATAATTTTTGGATTTTTAATATTATTTTAATATTATTTTATTATTATTTTTCAAATTTCACATTTTTGCACTTTTTATATTTAACTTAACTTAAATACATTAAAATAGGATTTTTTTTTCAACTCTTAGATTAATTTTATCATCTTTAGATTAATTTTTATAATTATTTTAAGTTTTAATAGTTTTTAAATCATTTTAAATAGATTTTCTTAGTTTAAAAATTTATAAAAATAGTTTTTAATCTTTTTAGGTCATTTTAGAGGTTTACCAATTGAAAAATCTTTATTTAGGCCTTTTGATAATTAATTTGATTTCTAGGGCTTTAATTAGCATTTAAAAATTAATATTAAATTAATTAAAAGGTTTGAAAAAGTTTTGATCATTGGTAAACTCTTATTTTATTTATTTTGATTTTTGGTAAATTTGTGGGAATTTTTAGAATTAATTTTTATTTTTGTACTTTTTACGGTTTTACGTTTAGTCGTAGTAGTAATTAATTTCACGTCTTCGTCATCCTCTTTTCTCATCCCCTTCTATCCAATATTAATCTCAAACCAATTACGAATTATTCACAAACATATACCTCCTTGGGAAACGAACTTGGAACTTCATTGGGTCATTAGTACTCGGTTTTCCTAAACCGTCGTATTTAATACTTTCCCTATTTACCTCCTTTTCCTAAAGGTGTGGTAAAACACTGCAATCAATAATCGCTATAAAATCGAGTTCGACGAAAAGTGTTCATGAAATTGGCTTCTTCTTCCTTTGTCATAGGTGTGTCATCGTCATCACATTTACTAGAAGGATGGTTTCCTCCACAGTGTTATTAAGTTTCACGACTTTTGTTTTTCATCTCTTTATATTGTGTATCGATTTTGAGAGACATGGCGTCCATACGAGCCATAATTTTTTCGGTGTCGGTTGGGTTGTTGCTTTCTTCGGCAAAAGCTACGGTTTTTCGAGGTTTTTGTTCTTGTGATTTTTAGACCAATCAAGCTTGAGTAAGACTTTGTCATCTAATAATTGGTAGTCTTGGTTAGGAGTTTTATAAAAAAAAATACCGCACGCTGCGGCGTTCAATGCATCTTGGGTAGCATCGTCAAGACCATGATAGGAAATCTTGATTATTCCTTCTTTTTTGAGTTCATGACCATGGCAGTTTCTGAGTAATTCTTTCATTCATAACCATGCGTCAATGAGAGTTTTTCGATCTTGTTGAGAAAAGCTTCGGATTTCTCCGAGGAGTTTTTCAAATAGGCAGGGGGAAAGAATCGGCTAATGAAAGCGTTTCTAAGACCTTCACATCTTCGAATGGTTCCTTCATTAAGTTTGTCGAGCCATGAATTGGCTTCTCCAGTAAGGGATGATGGAAACATCATGAGTTGAACTACTTTGGCTTGTCCTTCTCTGTAACACCCCATTTTGGTAAATGGAATATCACGCGTGATTATGGCGTGTCATCAAAGCATACAAGGTAAATGTCTTAAAAACATTAAATAACCATGAATGGGAATACCATAAACAAACATTGGTACCCCAAGTATAAGCTCATCACACACCAACATAAGTACTATAAGGAAAAGGACTAACCAATGTCCAAAGAAATAAGTAGCAAAATGTATGATGAAATGCATAAAGTAGAGAAGGCTAGATACCTTTCAATCCATATGCATGTACGCTTAAAGTCTACGAGTGCCCTTAAGTACCTGCTGTTTGGGAACATGAAAGGAAAACGGATGAGCATAACACTCAGTGCACGGATATACAAATATAGCATGGAATAACATAAGCATAAAGACTAATAGCAGCGGAAAATTATAAGTCCTAAGTAACCTGGAATCATGTTCATAAAACTGGTTTTATAGTTTGAAAAGACTTATGTTTTTTTGTAAAATCTGTATTAATTAGCTAATAGCCCATATAAGTCATGAGGTTCCACTGTGCATGAATACTTGGAGGGGAGACCTCGTCATGCAATAAGAGGGGTTGCCTCTAATTAAATAGTTTAGGTAGGAGGGATCAACTCCTAGTGAAAGATGCAAGGCACACATCGCATTCACTCTGGTATTACTGGTAAACATGTAACTAGGATGCACCCATACGCCCCACATGATAATATAATATAATGGCCAAAACTATAAAGGGACACCACGAGCAATCACTTCGTCGTGGGGAAGTCATAAAACTGGTGCCTCCAGTGTTATGGTTATGGTACCTCCATAACTAGGTGACACTGGTCATGCTATATGCCTTAGGCTCTTAAACTAACATAAGTAATCAAACATATAAAACAATACTGGGAAAACAGTTGGCTGCAAACGGGGAATCCTAATAAAGAAATCTCCATACTGAAGGGACCGAAATCCGTACCTTATGTCCAGTGAACGAAGAAGACGAGAGAATGAAAGTCCTACTTCGATCTCACTAATGCTACATAAATAGGGAACATGTATAAGTATTCTGTTTACTGGGTACGTAACTGATTATATCATGTCTTAGCTTGTTTTATATGTTTTTGTCTTGTTTTACTGATTTTAAGGTTATGTTGTGTTTATCATGTATTATATGTATTCTGATTAAGTATTACTTGTATTTCTTGTATTATTATACTTGTTGTGTAATAATAAGTAACTTTCTAAAAATAGCAGGTTTCCTAAAATAGAAAATTTTCAAAAATAGAAAGTTTCCAAAAATAGATTAACTTCTTAAAATAGATCAGTTTCTAAAAATGGAAAGTTTCAAAAAATAGTAAGTTTCGTGAATTAGAAAGTTTCCATATTTAAAAATAAGCTGGATTAATAAGCTAATAATATAAGCATAAGTTTACTATTTAAATAACATAAGTCATGTGATTATTAGTATATTTTATAAATAATATCATGTTAATTAAATAAACTATAGGTTATTTGATTTGTTAAATATAAGCATGATTTAATTAAATTAAGGTGTATAAAATACTTAGGTTAAACATGTATTAATATTATATTAATTATAATCTAAGTCATGTTTATTAATTAATTATATTCCATGTCTTAATAATTAATTAATACTATAGTCTAAATTAAATAAATAAATACTTAAGTTAAAACATGTATTATTTCATAAATAATATTAACCTAAGTTCATGATTAATTAAATTAATTATTAGAGATGTTTAATTAATTTAATTTCTTGTTAAATAATATAACTTGTAAAAATTAATACTTGCAAAATTTAGTCATGAACCGGACCTGTGATTTTAATTATACATGTCGTAAACTGGACCGAATTCACCCTTGAACCAGACCAAACAAACACCCCCTTAACAGAGGCTAACCGACTCAGCCGGTTGCCACTGTTCTTGTAAAAATGCCACCGGCCTAAGCTGGTGGTTCCCTCTCAGCTAGCTGTTGACCAAAACAAGTTTCCCACCGGTTGTGAGCCGGTGGTTCCCCCTGCCGAGCCTGTGTTTCCCCCTGCTAGACCAAAACCGCCACCGGCTTAAGCCGGTGGTGGTGGTTGCTGCTGCTGAGACCATATAAACCAAACGGTACCCCGACACAAGTCGGGGTCCCTTGGTTCCTTCCTGCCGAGACCACCACAGCCCCACTGAGACCATGGGGTCTCGGTCGGTGGTGATTCGAAGGCCACCGAGAGCTTCGGCTCTCGGTTCCCTTGCGTCGGCCGAACCAAACCAAGCCAAACACCCTTTTATATTCCCCCCCCATGATTAATTTAACATGTTTTAATTACTTGTTTTTATAACCTCATGATTACATGTTCTTAATTAATTAAAAGAATTAAAAGAAAAGGGATAACAGATTACCGAATGGGTGAAACAAATGGAGGTTAATAACACAAACACAATCACTAGTTTTCAATCACCAAGATCAAATGATCACCCTCTTGTGTAACACCCCATTTTGGTAAATGGAATGTCACGCGTGATTATGGCGTGTCATCAAAGCATACAAGGATAAATATATAAAACATCACATGACCGTGAAGGAAATACCGGAAACAAACATCAGTACCCCAAAAGTAGAACTCATCACACACAAACATAAGTACTGTAAATGAAAAAGTACTAAACAATGTCCATAGAAATGAGTATTAAAAGTATGAAGAAATGCATAAAGTAATGAAGGCTAGGAAGCTTCCAATCCATATGCACGTACGCTTAAAGTCTACGACCGTCATTGAGTACCTGCCGTTTTGGTAACATGAAAGGAAAAACGGCTGAGCATAACGCTCAGTGCACGGATATACAAGTAAAGCATGAATAATATAAGCATATAAGCATAAAGCAGCGGAAAAGACTAAATCCTAGATAATTTGGTATATCTTAGTAAAACTGGTTTTATAGTTTGAAAAGCCTTATGTTTATCTTATAAAAATTGTTTAACATGTTTACCATTAGCCAATATAGGTCATGAAATATCAACGTGCATGAATACTTGGAGGGGTGACCTCGTCATGCAAATTAGAGGGGCTGCCTCTTATTTAATATAAGTTTTGGGTAGGAGGGATCAGCTCCTTGTGAAGGATGCAAGGCACACACCACATTCACCTGAATAATTTGCTGAAAACATGTAACCTAGGATGCACCCATGCGCCCCACATGATAATAATAATAATATGGCCAAAAGCTGAAGAGACGCTACGAGCTATCACTCCGCCGTGGTGAAGTCATAACACTGGTGCCTCTAGTGTTATGCTTATGGTACCTCCATAACTAGGTGAAACTGGTCATGCATGTATATGGCTTTAGGTATCTAATTAAACATAAGCAATCAAAACATATAAAACATATACTGGGGAAAATAGTTGGTTGCATACGGGGAATCTTAATAAGGAAGAATGTCCATACTGAAAGGACGTAGAATCCGTACCTTGTGTCCAGTGAACGAAGAACACGAACGGAAGAGAGTCCTACTTTGATATCACTAATGCTACATAAATAATATACGTATATAAGTATTCTGATTACTGAGTATGTAACTAATTTTATATCATGTCTTAGTTTGTTTTATATGTTCATGTCATGTTTTACTGATTTTAGCTTTATACTGCGTTTATCATGTATTCTGTCTATTCTGATTAAGTATTACTTGTATTTCTTGTATTATTATACTTTTTGTGTAATAATAAGTAACTTTCTAAAAATAGCAGGTTTCCTAAAATAGAAAGTTTCCAAAAATAGAAAGTTTCCAAAAACAGAAAGTTTTCAAAAGTAGATTGTTTCCAAAAATAGAAAGTTTCCAAAAATAGAAAGTTTCTAAAAATAGAAAGTTTCCATAAATAGATTAGCTGCCTTAATTAAATATGTTTCTAAAAATAGAAAGTTTCCATAAAGAGATTAGCTGCCTTAATTAAATAAGTTTCTAAAAATAGAAAGTTCCCATAGTTAGAAATAAGCTGGATTATTAAGCTAATAATATATAAGCTTAAGTTTTACTGATTAATATTCTAAGTCATGTGATATATAGTATAGTTTGTTAATTTTACATGTAAATTAAATAAACTATAGGTAATAAGATTTAATTAAATATAACATGATTTAATTAAATAAAAGGTAATAATACTTAGGTTAAAACATGTATTAATATTTATTATTAATATAACCTAATTCCTGAAATATAATTAATTATAAGACATGTTTTATTAATTAATTATATTCTTAGTCTAAATTAACTAATAAAAGTACTTAGGTTAAAATCATGTATTATTATTAATAATAATATAACCTAAGTCATGTCCAAATTAAATTAATTACTTAGCATGTTAAATTAATTTAATTAATCTTGTAATTATTTAACTTGTAAAAATTAAATAATTAATCTTGAAAAATAACCCGTGAACCGAACCCGTGTTTTAAAACTAAACATGTCATGAACCGGACCCGTAAACCGGCCTGAACCAAACCCAACCACCAACCACCACCCACAGCCGTAGCTGCGGCGGCGGCTGGTGGCTGCCTGCCATCGGCGGCGGCTGCTGCCGCTGCCTCGCTGCTCCCCCGTCTGACACAAACAGCCACCAGCGCAAGCCGGTGGTGCTTGTTGCTGCGCCGAGACCCACACCGAGCCCTATACGGTTCTCGGTTGTGGCTAACAAGGGACACCGAGAGTCTTTGACTCTCGGTTGGCTGCCGAACCCAAACAAACCAAACAAAACCCCTTTTTCATGTTTTAATTAATCCCATAACATGTTTATTTAGTTGTTTTCATAGATCTTATGTACAACCCGCATGCTTTTACCATGAATAGTACCCTTACGATAGTACGTACATGATTAGAACTTTCCTTTTTATAACATGATTACGTTTCACGTGCAAGAATTACAAGTATTACGTACGTGTTATAACACGATAAGTATTTATTACGTATTAACACACGATAATTATTCCAATAATAATTATAATCACGAACATACGATCATGAAATCATGAACGTAAATTATTCACGAGCTAATATTACGTATGTATATATATTTATTACGAACACGAATAAATATATTAAGTCACGATCGATAACTAATTAGAACACGTAAATTACGAACACGAGAACACACTTATATTTTAGACAGGGAAAATGTTCGGGTTACCCCATGTGGGCCCCATACCCGCGGACACAACAAGGAAAAGGGGCCAAGCCCATTAAATTTTGCTAATCATGAATTATGGAGAAGGTTATTTTCATTTTACACATTTAGTAAAAACAAGAAAACCCTAGAAATCTTTTTCCTTCTCCTTTGTCTTGGCCGCCGGGTTTAGCATCACCAAAAGGGTGATTCGGGTTGATTTGATCTTTGATTTCTTGCAAGGATCGTCAGAGTGTTCATCTTCTTGATTCCACGTAATTGGTATAACCTTTAACCTTTTTCTTTTTATGTTTTGATTTATTTAATCACATAAAATCATGCATGTTTTTAATAAACTAATTAAAAACAAGATTTAAACATGTTATTAATCATGGGTTAAATCAATTATGGGTTTAGGGGTGTTTGTTGTTTGGCCGACGCCTAACCGAGCCCTAAGAGGGGTCTCGGCTTGGCTTATTTCGCACCACCGAGACCATATGGTCTCGGTTTGGTGGTGATGGTGTCACGGCAGCAGCAAGGCAAAGGGAAACCCCGACTTAGGTCGGGGTATGGTGATGGTTACGGGTCCGGTTCATGGGTTTTAATCACGGGTCCGGTTCATGAGTTATTTTTCAAGGTTTATTATTTTACAAGTTATATTATTTGTTTTACAAGACTTAAAATTTAAATTAATTAAAGCATGAACATGATTAATTTAATTGACATGACTTAGATTATTAATTTAATTATTAATTCATGAATTTTAACCTAAGTATTTATCTTTTTATTAGACTATATAATTATTTAATTATTAAAACTATGACTTATGATTAATTAATTTATATGACTTAGGTTATATTATTAATAGATAATAATACATGTTTTAACCTAAGTATTTTACCTTTATTTAATTAAAATCATGTTATATTTAATTAAATACTTTAACCTATAGTCTATTTAATTCACATGAAATAATTAATAAACTATACTATATAATCACATGACTTAGAGTAATAATCAGTAAACACTTAAGCTTATATAATTAGCATAATTATTCAACTTATATCTAATTATGGAAACTTTCTATTTCTAGAAACTTATTTATTTAAGGCAGCTAATCTATTTATGGAAACTTTCTATTTTTAGAAACTTATCTATTTTAAACAGAAATTCTATTTTTGGAAACTTTCTATTTTTGGAAACTTTCTATTTTTGGAAACTTTCTATTTTAGGAAACCTGCTATTTATAGAAAGTTACTTATTATTACGCAACAAGTATAATAATACATGAAATACAAGTAATACTTAATCAGAATAGACAGAATATATGATAAACACAGTATAAAGCTTAAACCAGTAAAACATGACATGAACATATAAAACAAGCTAAGACATGATATAAAACAAGTTACGTACTCAGTAATCAGGTACTTATACACGTATGTATTTATGTAGCATTAGTGATACCGAAGTAGGACTGTCTTCCGTTCGTCTTCTTTGTTCACTGGACATAAGGTACGGATTCTCCGTCCTTTCAGTATGGACATTCTTTCCTTATTAGGATTTCCCGTATGCAGCCAACTGTTTTCCCCAATATATATTTTATATGTTTTGATTGCCTATGTTTAATTAGAATACCTAAAGCCATATACATGCACGACCAGTTTCACCTAGTTATGGAGGTACCATAACCATAACACTGGAGGCACTAGTGTTATGACTTCACCACGGCGGAGTGATAGCTCGTGGCGTCCCTTTCAGCTTTTGGCCATTTATTATATTATCAGGTGGGGCGTATGGGTGCATCCTAGTTACATGTTTTTAGCAGATTACTCAGTGTGAATGTGGTGTGTACCTTGCATCCTTCACAAGGAGCTGATCCCTCCTACCCAAAACCAGTATATTAAATTAGAGGCAGCCCCTCTAATTTGCATGACGAGGTCACTCCTCCAAGTATTCATGCACGTTGATATTTCATGACCTATATTGGCTAATGGTAAAATATGTTAAACAGTTTTTACAAGATAAACATAAGGCTTTTCAAACAATAAAACCAGTTTTACTAAGGTATAACCGGGTTATCCAGGACTTAGTTACTTCTACTGTTTCATGCTTATATGCTTATATTATTCATGCTTTACTTGTACATCCGTGCACTGAGCGTTATGCTCAGCCGTTTTCCTTTCCATGTTCCCAAAACGGCAGGTACTCAGGGACGTTCGTAGACTTTAAGCGTACGTGCATATGGACTGGAAGCTTTCTAGCCTTCTTTACTTTATGCATTTATCTATACTTTGATACTCATTTCCATGGACATTGTTTAGTCCTTTCATTTCAGTACTTATGTTTGTGTGTGATGAGTTCTACTTTTGGACTACCGATGTTTGATTCCGGTATTTCCTCTATGGTCATGTAATGTTTAGACATTTATCCTTGTATGCTTTGATGACACGCCATAATCACGCGTGACATTCCATTTATCAAAATTGGGTGTTACAATTATGGTATCAGAGCCAAGGCTTCGACCTGTAGGCTCTCAAAACATGACCTGTGATTAGTGGGTAGTCACTATGGTCTTCCTAGAACTGACAGACGGTTTTCATGCATTCATCATTTTCATGCATACATATATATGTCATTGTCGCAGGTTTATGACTAAGTAATGGTTGGTACAGGACTGCCCCTATTTAGTCGCATGTGTTTTATCGAAACTTTTAAATTTGGGACCGGCCCATAGGCGTCCCCTCGCCATGTCTTTTGTTTTAGGTGAACTGACCATAGGCGTTCACACTCGCGCATATAAAAGTTTTCATAAAACTGCATCATGCATTCATGTATAAATTTTCCTGCATAAAATTTTTCTCATGATTTATTGGTATAAAAAAATTTTCATGTATATAGTTTATGTTTTGATCAGTTTAATCATGTATCTTATGTCATACTATCAGATGGCAAACACAAATAATATCCGGGAGATGGTTGTAGCTGCCAATGCAGATTTGCAAGACATCCTTCATCAGAACGACAACTATCCTCCCCCGCCTATCATTTTCCCCACGGAAGGAAGGAATAGGCTCATGAGAGAGTACTACACCATTAGGCAGCGACATGAGGAAAACAGTAATGACTTCATGCAGCGTTTCCTCCGATTCGCCGGTGTCCTGAGAGCAGCTGCGGGCAAAACTGAAGAGCAGACACAACATTTTCGTTGAGGCCTTTCTCCAATGATTGCCAATAACTTAGAAGGTGCACCGTTGGATACGGTAGCACAAGTGGCCGATGCAGCACGTAAGCTGGAGATGCTGTAGGAGAGAGATGAGTTCGGGGAAGCAGAGAGACCCGATAAGAGGTAAACATTCGTATTTAAGCGATGACCAATCCGTATTCTTTCAGCATATGTCAATATTTCATATCTTTAAATTGTATCTTCCAGGCAGAAGACTGGGGACCGGTCTCAGCCGACTACTCAGTAGCAGCCTAATCAGCCCAAGGGAAACGGTCAGACTAACGACCGTTCTGCTACGGAAAAGCGTGGCAGTAATGATAATTACCGTAACAACGTTGGACACTCCAACAGCAGCAGGTCCTTATACTTACGCATTTTCTTATGATTACATGTTATGATTCTTAATTCTGACACATTAGCAAATCTTCTACCAGGAATGATGGTAACGGTAGGGACCAGAACCAGAGAGGTTCGCAGCCTAACCTTCCAGCTATCACTGGTATTCAATCTTACGATTATCCACATTGTCCTTTGTACCCTATTATCATGTCTCATGTATAATGTTTTATCAGGTTCTAAGCCAGTTAGGACGCCTGCTGGAGGATATACACATCCTCTTTGCTCTACTTGCCACCGTAGGCACCCAGGGCCATGTAGCCACGACAGTAACGCATGCTTCAAGTGTGGTCTTCCTGGCCATCGCATGAAGGACTACCGCAAGGGCGAGATGGAGGGCACATCAGGACATGCTGATACCAAGCCGCCTCCTACTACTGGACACGTTTACACGACATCTCGCGATCAGGCCAACAAGTCAACAGGTACCCTCACTGGAATCTTGTATATGTATGGTCAAGCTGCATGTGTTCTGTTTGATACGGGTGCTACTCACTCGGTCATTTCTACTGCTTATGCCAAGAATGTTAGGATACTCCTCATGCCACTAGAGAATAGACTCAGTATTTCCACGCCTTTGAGATACTTTATACTTATAACCCATGTGTACAAGAGCCTTCCTCTAGAGTTTGACGACAAGGTTCGTCATGTTGACGCACTTCCGCTGGACATGAATGATTTTGACATGATTTTGGGCATGGATTGGCTATCCAAGCATCATGCTACCATAGACTGCCATTCCTACCAAGTGATCTTCGGTGATGTTAATGCACCAAAGTACATTGATAACGGGTTCGTACCCGGCAGATCTGTACAAATCATATCAACCCTGCAAGCACGTGCACTACTGTCACATGGCTGCGAGGGTTATCTAGCTACGGTTCTTGACATGCATGCTGAATCCCCATCAATTCAGGATCAGCCGATAGTGTCAGAATTTCCAGATGTATTTCCAGAATAACTTTCGGGCATACCACCTGCACGTGAAGTGGAATTTAATATCGAGCTCATCCCATGAGCTGAGCCAATTTCCAAGGCTCCTTATCACATGGCTCTGATAGAGTTAAAGGAACTGAAGGATCAACTGCAAGAACTTCTGGAGCGAGGTTTCATTCGACTGAGCGCATCTCCATGGGGCGCACCGGTCTTATTTGTTAAGAAGAAGGACGGCAGTATGCGTCTTTGCATAGACTATCGCGAGCTCAATAAGATTACTATCAGGAATAGGTATCCACTGCCACATATAGATGATCTGTTTGACCAACTCCAAGGGGCCAAACACTTGTCCAAGATTGATCTCAGGTCAGGCTATCATCAGCTACGGGTTAAGGAGCAGGACATCGCCAAGACTACTTTTCATACCCGCTATGGCCACTACGAATTTGTAGTCATGCCATTTGGCCTTACAAATGCTCCAGCAGTGTTGTAAAATCCATGATTTTACCATGATTAAATATAATAAATTTCCACCTATTAATCCTATAACACAAACTCATGTGTTATATTTCTATAGGTCATGTGTGAACTTGTCTAACATGTACATATACTATTACATACACACTTGTTGTAATAAGATTCATAATGTAAACCTTGTACATAAGACTAAGGAAAACAAGTAGTAAATTGTATAACCAACATTTGATTAGACAACACTTAACAAAAATGAGAAAATATGTTACATCATGTATATATAGCCGTGTATATATGTATGCATATTATAGGCATGCCTAAACCTTCTTGGACTAGCCCAAGATCATGTACTCTTTGTGTTAAGCCCAACATAAGCCCATCACCAAAGCCTATCATTCCCCCCCCCTTTTTTGGTAAGTGTCACACGGCATAGGCTTGTGTGGAAGAAGAAGAGTTTCTTTGGAAAGGCAAAGGGTGACACTTGGCATGATATGTCTTACCAAGGTAAATCATACCTTTTTCCATTCCTTTCCCTCTCTCCTCTTTAAGCCAAAACACACACACATTATCACATACATGCAATCTAATCTTGTTCTCTCACCCTCTTCTCTCTCAATCATACGGCTTAAAGCCATATACATCCAAAACCAAGTATTAAATCCACCAAGATCCTTGTCTCATCTTTACTACAAATCATTAGTAGTATCATTCTCTTTGAATCACTATGAACAAGCCCTAGCCAAATCTTTAAGGCCACGGCTTGATTTGAACTAGGGTTTTCTTCATCATCTTGAGTAGATCTCAAATCTCCTTGTTCATCTAGATCATTCTTGATACTTTTAGGCAAGAAAGGTATACACATCATATTCTTTCACTTCTTCATGCATGCATCATCATACATCTATAAACACAAGTAAATAGCATGTTAAAAATCAAGATTTGATAAAGCTATGACCCTTATAGGTCACGGCATATTTATGCAAATCATGTTCATGATTTAAAATCTTTTAATAAGAAGCTTATGACTTGTATGTTATGTTTTAAACTTGATTTAAAAACTATATGAAACCTTTTATAAATCTAAACATTGCATGAGTTACAAATCTTGTTTATGGGACTTTGGTTAACTAATGACCATAGATCTCATGAAATGAACTTGTGTAACTTAAAGATCATGAAAACCATGACCTTAAAGGTCACGGCTAAATTAAATGGTGACCATATGATTTGTCTATTTAGTTTTAAGAATGGAATATGAAATGTAACATGTTAAATGGAATATTAAAAATCATAAACATAACTTATGTGTATAAATGTAGTAGTGGGTTACATATGACCTAAAATGGGTTAGATGTACATGCATGCTTATATGCACCAAGATCTATTGATAAGTGTTAACTTAACATTATAAACATAAAATAAGCTAAATAGATCTTATGGTAATATTGGGAGAAAACAATATAGCCGTGGGCTATATATATTGTTTTCTTGGAATGATAGTAACCTTGGGAACATGCATGTAACTTAGATAATCATGGTTGTGTTTATGTAAATATTTACAAGACTTAAAGATTAGCTAAAGTGTTCATCTTGGAAATACCAAGATTTAAAAATATAGTCATGGGCTATATATGTGTGTACATGAATCTATGATTGATTTTTTTGGGTCTAGACATAGTTTAGATCTCATTTTGGACTTGTGACTTATTTTCTTGATGTGTACATAGCTAGATCTATTTTTGTAACACTTATAAATTACATGCACCCTTAAAATGAGACTTGACTTATCTTAATAAGCTATAACTAATTATAGCCGTGAGATATAAGCTCCTATTGGGGCTTATGACTTACTTGCAACCTTATAACACACCTAGATCTAATTTGGTACACCACATAAAACAAACTATAAGTTTTATTCTTCTATTTAGATTTAAAACTAAATATGAATAAGCTCATAATAAACTTATAAGAATATCCTAAGTTAAACATACATAAAATGTAAAGTAGTGTTAATGGACTACTTAAGTCCATGAAATGTTAATCTAAAACTTATTGGACCCAATAAGCCCATTTGATAAATCTTAGTAACTTAATGGACTTAAGATTACACTTAGGCCCATTTAACTAATTAAAGGATTTAAAAGTGTATTAAGCCCAATAAATGATTTAAAGGCCCATTTAAATGAATTAGTGGACTTGAGATATATTTAAGCCCACTAAAATAGCCCATTAGATGTTTAGCCCATTTAATAAGCCCATATAAAGTTTGAGTGTTAAAATAAAAGTTTTTATAATAAAATATAACTTATAAAAACTTTTTGGATGAAAATGAAAATTTATAATACTTAAGGACTAAAACCGTAACTTATGAAACTTGTTTTGATAAACTAGTGAACACAAGGACTAAAAATGTAAATATCCAAAAGTATAGGGTTTAATAAATATTATCCGTGGCAAATTAAACCCTAGGGACCATTTTGGGAAGTTTCTAAAAATTATTTGTCATTTTATAACCCTAAGGACTATTCTTGCCATAAGCCGAAACCTTAACAATCCCTAGGTACTAAATATGTAAAATTCGAAAGTGATACTAGTTCAAAAATATAGAGGGACTAGTTTTGCCATATTCTGAAACATTAACAAGGCCTAACCCTAAAATCTATTTTAATTATAATAAAACATAATTAAAATACTTAGACCATAAGAACTAAGGTATAAATTCTTAATTTTTAAATTATTTATAAATGTTAAAATAATTTATAAAAACTTTAAAGTTAAATAAAATATTTTATTTTATTTTTCAAAATAAAATATTTATATTTACTTTAGGAAATAATTGTATAAACAATTATGAATGTGTATTACTCATACATAAACTCATATACTTTTAGAAAATAAAAACTATATGAACGTTGAACAGATTGAATGCTAATATATAAGTAAAACACCTTACGTTTACTTAAAATAAGAAACTTAATAATAAGTCTTAATGGATGATTATAATACATGAACTACGAACGTGAACTAATATTAAGTAGAATTTTTATGTTTACTTAATAATGAAACTTAGTAGTAAATGAGTGATTATAATACTTGAACGGATAACGTAAACTAATATTTTAAGTAGAACATTTTATGTCTACTTAACTAAGAAACTTAATTGTAAGTTGAATTATTATTTTAAATACATGTATGCTAACTGATATTAATAGTTAAACATTTTATGTTTACTTAGAAATGAAACTTATATAAATAAGATTAAATGAATATTGATGCTACTTGAATTACGGTTATTTAGATAAATACCGTAGCATAAATGAACTGAATAAAATCTGTATAAGCATACATATATGTTCTTTGTACAATCTATTAAGACTATACTATCTGATTAGGCATAACTTTGGTGTGAGCTTTATTTGGATATTCGTATTAAACAACTATTGCCTACTCTCACGTGAGTTTACAGCTCCATATAAACTTTTGATAAAACTTTCCCATTTGGGAAAGATAATATGCAAACACTTAATGGACATAACCAGATTGTATAAACTTGACTATGATTGATTATTATTGGAACTGTTAAATTTTTTTAAATCACCTGAATGTTATAAATAGATCTATTAGGGATTGACCATCCCCGTCTGGGTGAGTCATGTTCACTGTGCCTTGGCCGGGACAACAGACGTATACCATGTTGGAACTGGAATGGGTGTCTTTTTGTAAGACACTACGTCCTCATCTGTTGAGGCTATGGAGGTTAAGCTTCAGTTTCTAATAATAAACAAATGAAATCTACATTTTAGTAAGAATGCTTTGTGCATTGTTACTTCTATGATTAATGTATGTCCAAACCAATTAATTGTTAAAATCTGTAAATTCACCAACTTTATGTTGACCCCTTTAGTATGTTTTGCACAGGAATATGAAGTTAGTACGTGGTGTGTGCATGGTCTCCAGCATCTTAGTAATCTGCATTGTAGGACTCGTCAGGGGTTCTATATGGGAAACACAAACAATCACCTTTCCTCATGTTTAAGACAACTTTTGTTTATTTGTTTAACAAACATGTAATTTGATTTTAATAACTCTTTATCTTATGATCTATGGACTATATGCTATCGATCCACCCTAGTGACATCTCCGTGGATATTTCCGCATATTTTGACCCTACCCGGGGTGTCACAGAGAATGGTATTAGAGCATTAGTTATAGAGAACCAAAAAAAAATTAAATAAAATAAAAATAAAATGATTTTTCTTTTATTTAAAACTGGACTATAACATATAAATCTTTTTGGGATTTTATTTTGGGACCGTATTAGTTAAGCATATAGATCTTAGGGTATTTTATGCTATTTGAACTAAGTGTATATATATTGTTACTAAACTTGATTGTTAATACTGTTTAGTAGGATATTGCTATGGAAAATGTTAGATATGCTAAACTTGAAAATTTTACACTACATAGTAAAATACTGAAATGAAAATATAGGTAATACCAAACCAAACCTTGCACCTACGAATTGATAAATGAACTACTTAAATGATAATATATATATATATATATATATATATATATATATATATATATATATATATATATATATATATATATATATATGTATATATAAGTATATATATATATATGTATATATATATATATATATATATATATATATATATATATATATATATATATATATATATATATATATATATATATATATATATATATATATATATATATATATATATATATATATATATATATATATATATATATATATATATATATATATATATATATATATATATATATATATATATATATATATATATATATATATATATATATATATATATATATGTATATGTATATATATATATATATATATATATATATATATATATATATATATATATATATATATATATATATATATATATATATATATATATATATATATATATATATATATATATATATATATATATATATATATATATATATATATATATATATATATATATATATATATATATATATATATATATATATATATATATATATATATATATATATATATATATATATATATATATAAGTATTAATATATGTAACCTTAAAACATTATAATTGTTTAAAAGGGATATATTTCATAAAACATGCAATCTAAAATAATATTATTCTTTGTTTGTAAGCTTATACTCACTTCAAACTTAAAATGATACTATTTCAGAGCATCATGACTCCGCCTACTGCATCCTCGACTCTTCTACCCGTAGTAGTTCCTACTCCAGTTGTTTGTTCATCCCCACGATCGACGCAGTGTGGATGGTTGTCAGCCTCGGATTCAGAGGATGACCCAGCCATCGAAGTTGTACTCCCAGAGGACCCTTTTTCTATCTCAGCATCAGCCTCACTAGCCCCTACCTCTATGGAGGAGGACCGGGTCCCTCCTAGCATACCATCTTCCATTCCTCCATACTCATCATCGGGTTATTTTTCCGGGCCCGTACCCGTCTCCACTTATGAGACGGGGGAAGGCTTCGGGGCAGGATGTGTTGATCCCGTCCAGGCCCAGATCTCTACACTGGTTGCACGCCATGAGCGAGAGATATTCGACCTCCGCAGCCAGTTGACAACCAGTTAACAAAGCCATGCCGTCATCTATGATCGTATCGACACTCTTTTTCGCACTATGATGGGAGACTCCCAGACCGCTAAGGGCATCCAGGCTAGGAGCACTGAAGTGGTTATTAGAGGAGAACTACCGCCTCCACCAGCGCATTCAGGTCATGGAGGGTCTGCAGCATCAGACCCATGCTGCTCTTTCTGCCCACGAGCAATCACTATCCATTTACTTTGATCTCGCCACTGTCCGGCATAATGGGGTTACTGGGGAGATGGCTTATCTCCGAGGGGTCGTCGATAGGCTCCGGAACCAGCTATTGTCAGCAATGCGTACGCTTAAGGAGACCCGAACAACAGTTCAGACTTTGTGGAACACCAGGAGGAATTCTGCAGCCCCACCAGCTCCATCAGCACCATCAGCCCCGGCATCATCTAGTGGACCATCCAGGCAGGATTAGTATAGACGTACTAGACTTCTTGTACGTCATAATAAGCATACGGGTTGCATCCCGGCTATCCTGACATAGGGCCGTTGTACTTTTATTCTTTTTCAGCTTTTTGGTGATGTAATCCCGTACTTTATCTTTTCTTTTCTTTTGGGACTTGTAACTTTGGGATATGATGTTTTTAAGACTGTGTGTATCATTACCTTGGACTAGGCCCGACCGGCCTATGACTTAGATTGTGTTATGCTAAGATGAATGTTAAATTTCTCATGGAAATAACATGTAATCACTTTCTTTATTATATCTGCTGTGCAATGTATTATATTATGAGATCTTGACAGGTTATCCAAATTTGTTATGAAATCAGTGCATAAGTTTTCTCGTGTAAATAATATAAAAACTGTACTAACGCTTGAACTAATAATCTCATTTTGTATATGATTATAGACAAATGGTGATTACGAGGTCAAATCCCAATAATGCAACCACTTCCAATGCCGACAATGCTGAATCCCCAGAAGCTACTCAAAATGTCACTGCCGTACAACTACGGGAAATGATAAGTGAAGGCATCAAAGCAGCCATGGCAGCCAGAGGAGCTGACCTAAATGCAAACAATGATCCAAACTTCGATGCACGCAGAAACAACACCAACAGGGGTTTCTCTTACCCCGACTTCTTAAAATGCAAACCCTCATACTACCGACGGAAAGAAGGAGTTGTTGAATTGATGCAGTGGTTTGAAAGACTAGAGACAGTCTTTCGCATCAGTGGTTGTGCTGACGAGAACAGAGTTAAGTTTGCTACGTTCACCCTACTCGAGAGCGCCCTTACCTGGTGGAACTCTGTGGTCGCCATCCTTGGACATGACACTGCTTATACTCTCACTTGGGCCAACCTCAAGGAGAGAATGACCGAGAAGTATTGTCCCAGCGGAGAAATGAAGAAGTTGGAAGTCGAGCTGTGGGATCTCAAGTGTAAGGACAATATATCATATGGTACAACCAAAGATTTCAAGAGTTAAGCTTGATGTGCACCAGAATGTTTCCTCTAAGGAGTGACAAGATTGAAAAGTATGTCAGCGGACTCCCTGACAACATCCATGACAGTGTGCTAGCTTCACGACCCACTACCGTTGAAGGTGCTATGGAATTTGCGACTGAGCTGATCAACAAGCGAGCCCGCAATCTGTCCGAGAGGCAAACGGACAACAAGAGGAAATCCGATGAAAAGTCTCGTAGCCAGCACCAACATCCTTCCAAAAAGAAAAACGTTGGGCAAGCCGATGACACTACTCCCACAACCCGCACCAAGAACGACTCAGGGACCAAGCCTATGTATTCAAAGTGCAACTACCATCATGTTGCTGGAGGACAATACCAAGGGTGCTACAAGTGTGGCCAACAAGGCCATTTTGCTCGTGATTGTCAAACCAATGTTGCTACCCCAGTTCGACCCAATACCAATCCCGGGAACAGCAACAAGGGCAAGTCCAACGTACACGGAAGTGGTAGTGGGCAGCAGGGAAACTGAAACCCCGCAGGTGGAAGTAGTAGTGCACCAAAGAAAGATGTGGTATGTTACGAGTATGGAACCCCTGGGCATGTGAGACCTGATTGTCCCAAGTTGGCCAACCAGAGGAAGGACAACAAGGGAACTCCTTCGCAAGCGTACATGGCCGGCAATGCTCAAGCAAACCCAGGCTCCAACATTGTACCTGGTATGTTCTTACTAAACCAATGATATGCATCTACCTTGTTTGATACATGTGTAAACCAAAG
This sequence comes from Glebionis coronaria, assembly GCA_025667525.1. Classification (NCBI taxonomy): domain Eukaryota; kingdom Viridiplantae; phylum Streptophyta; class Magnoliopsida; order Asterales; family Asteraceae; genus Glebionis; species Glebionis coronaria. Next base: position 186,514,700 of record CM046879.1, on the reverse strand, counting down.
CATTACAATTGCCAAATTTAGTGAGGAATTGGAAATCCCTCCGTTAGTTCTAGACTCCTATTATATTGTGGAATAGTCAACGGAAAAGTTATGATAATTAAACACTGTCGTTCGAGGTTGTTCCTCAAAACTTCCCAATCACCTGTTTTACATCAATCGGATCCTAGAAAGTCTTGATAGCTTTGATGTCATCATTAGCATGAATTGACTAGCAAGTATCATACAATTATCTTATACGACCCAAAAATATGGTTCGTGTACCTTGGGGAGATGAAACCTTGATTATACTAGGGAGCCATAACCCCGATATAGTTAACACTAGATTTAGTGTCATCTCTAGCACCAACAGGCCAGAGAGTACTTGGTCCGGGAATGCTCCATTCCCTAACCTATTTCTCCCCTTCCTAAACCTGAAAGACACATCCAACTCACAATGGGTGTATTTTGCAGGGTTATATCCGTCACTTAGGCAACCCTAAACCTGAATGACCCATGTCTCTGGACATTCCTCTTTCCTCTTCGGGTCCAATTAGTTTGACAATACCATCACCCACTAGACTCTGGAGATGTGATTTCCTCTCTTTAGAAGTCAGAATTTGTACAAATTTTGAACCAGTAATAGTGAATGCATGACCCTTGTTACGGCACCCTGCAAGGCGCGCACTTCTTTATTCTTGGTATCTTCTTTTATTTCCACCATTTGAGGTACTTCTTTTCTGCGCCCCTCTCGCTCAACCCCGCGGAGAATGAAGCAGATTCTTCGCAACTTCCTACCCAATCGTCATCAACAATAATCTTAACCTCTCTGTTGGGTAAAAACATTAGTACTAATAACTGATGTTTGTATCCCACAAGCTTGAGGTATAATTGTAGGTCTTTTCTTAAAACTGTTAGTATAGGAGGGGTTATAGTTAAAATATTTTGTTTTACCTTCAACCGCCAATTTTCATCATCGGGTGTGGAGATATAACATGTATCTCACCCATGAAAAGGATGCAGATATAGTACATCCCCAGCTTCCCAGCGTATAAAACATGCTGGCGTGTGTCCTCCTCATATCAGAAACCATTTGCATTGGATTTGTCCTCCTAACCAAATCCACAACGTCATTGGTCCTCCCCCAGCTCTTGGAAGGACATAGCTATGACTCCCGTTGAAAAGCCCGTGTCTATCCATCCACCGCAGCAGTCTCCTTTACTGCTCAATCGGATGTATAGTACGATTCGGATAAAGATCTCTTTGCATTCCCTTCCTATCCATCCACAACAGCAGTCTCCTTTACTGCTCAATCGGATGTATAGTATGATTCGAATAAAGATCTCTTTGCATTCCCTTCCTATCCATCCACAACAGCAGTCTCCTTTACTACTTAATCGGATGTATAGTACGATTCATATAAAGATCTCTTTGCATTCCATTTTTATCCATCCACCGCAGTAGCCTCCTCTACTGCTCAATCAGATGTATAGTGCGATTCAGATAAAGATCTCTTTGAATTTCTCCTGTCCATCCATAGCAGTAGTCTCTTTTACTGCTCAATCGGATGAATAGTGCAACCCAGATAAAAATCTCTTTGCATTCTCTTCTATTCACCTGTAATGACAGAAGCTTCATTAATGCCAAATCAAACGTATAAGAGTAACCTAGGTATAGACCACTTCGCGTTCATACCGCCATCCGTACCTGAGAGAGAAATTGAAACGAATCATATACTTAGAACATCTTTCACTTAAAAGATAACTACGTTTTAGTAGCTTTGAGGAAAAAGCTAAAATAACGGGGTGATGTTGTAAAATCCATGATTTTACCATGATTAAATATAATAAATTTCCACCTATTAATCCTAGAACACAAACTCATGTGTTATATTTCTATAGGTCATGTGTAAACTTGTCTAACATGTACATATACTTTTACATACACACTTGTTGTAATAATATTCATAATGTAAACCTTGTACATAGGACTAAGGAAAACAAGTAGTAAAATGTATAACCAACATTTGATTAGACAACACTTAACAAAAATGAGAAAATATGTTACATCATGTATATATAGCCGTGTATATATGTATGCATATTATAGGCATGCCTAAACCTTCTTGGACTAGCCCAAGATCATGTACTCTTTGTGTTAAGCCCAACATAAGCCCATGACCAAAGCCCATCCTCCCCCCCCCCCCCTTTTTGGTGAGTGTCATATGGCATAGGCTTGTGTGGAAGAAGAAGAGTTTCCTTGGAAAGGCAAAGGGTGACACTTGGCATGATATGTCTTACCAAGGTAAATCATACCTTTTGCCATTCCTTTCCCTCTATCCTCTTTAAGCCAAAACACACACACATTATCACATACATGCAATCCAATCTTGTTCTCTCACCCTCTTCTCTCTCAATCATGCGGCTTAAAGCCATATACATCCAAAACCAAGTATTATATCCACCATGATCCTTGTCTCATCTTTACTACAAATCATTAGTAGTATAATTCTCTTGGAGTCACTATAAACAAGCCCTAGCCAAATCTTTAAGGCCACTGCTTGATTTATACTAGGGTTTTCTACATCATCTTGAGTAGATCTCAAATCTCCTTGTTCATCTAGATCATTCTTGTTACTTTTAGGCAAGAAAGTTATACACATCATATTCTTTCACTTCTTCATGCATGCATCATCATACATCTATAAATACAAGTAAATAACATGTTAAAAATCAAGATTTGATAAAGCTATGACCCTTATAGGTCACGACATATTTATGCAAATCATGTTCATGATTTAAAATCTTTTAATAAGAAACTTATGACTTGTATGTTATGTTTTAAACTTGATTTAAAAAATATATGAAACCTTTTATAAATCTAAACATTGCATGAGTTACAAATCTGGTTTATGGGACTTTGGTTAACTAATGACCATAGATCTCATGAAATGAACTTGTGTAACTTAAAGATCATGAGAACCATGAACTTAAAGGTCACGGCTAAATTAAATGGTGACCATATGATTTGTCTACTTAGTTTTAAGAATGGAATATGAAATGTAACATGTTAAATGGAATATTAAAAATCATAAACATAACTTATGTGTATAAATGTAGTCGTGGGTTACATATGACCTAAAATAGGTAAGATGTACATGCATGCTTATATGAACCTAGATCTAGTGATAAGTGTTAACTTAACATGATAAACATGAAATAAGCTAAATATATCTTATGGTAATATTGGGAGAAAACAATATAGCCGTGGGCTATATATTATTTTCTTGGAATGATAGTAACCTTGGGAACATGCATGTAACTTAGATAATCATGGTTGTGTTTTTGTAAATATTTACAAGACTTAATGATTAGCTAAAGTGTTCATCTTGGAAATACCAAGATTTAAAAATATAGTCGTGGGCTATATATGTGTGTACATGAATCTATGATTTATTTTTTTGGGTCTAGACATAGTTTAGATCTCATTTTGGACTTGTGACTTATTTTCTTGATGCGTACATAGCTAGATCTATTTTTGTAACACTTATAAATTACATGCACCCTTAAAATGAGACTTGACTTATCTTAATAAGCTATAACTAATTATAGCCGTGATATATAAGCTCATATTGGGGCTTATGACTTACTTGCGACCTTATAACATACCTAGATCTAATTTGGTACACCACATAAAACAAACTATAAGTTTTATTCTTCTATTTAGATATAAAACTAAATATGAATAAGCTCATAATAAACTTATAAGAATATCCTAAGTTAAACATAAATAAAATATAGAGTAGTGTTAATGGACTACTTAAGTCCATGAAATGTTAATCTAAAACTTAATGGACCCAATAAGCCCATTTGATAAATCTTAGTAACTTAATGAACTTAAGATTACACTAAGGCCCATTTAACTAATTAAAGGACTTAAAAGTGTATTAAGCCCAATAAATGATTTAAAGGCCCATTTAAATGAATTAGTGGACTTGAGATATATTTAAGCCCACTAAAATAGCCCATTAGATGTTTAGCCCATTTAATGAGCCCATATAAAGTTTGAGTGTAAAAATAAAAGTTTTTATAATAAAATATAACTTATAAAAACTTTTTGGATGAAAATGACAATTTATAAAACTTAAGGACTAAAACCGTAACTTATGAAACTTGTTTTGATAAACTAGTGAACACAAGGACTGAAAATGTAAATATCCAAAAGTCTAGGGTTTAATAAATATTATCCGTGGCAAATTAAACCCTAGGGACCATTTTGGGAAGTTTCTAAAAATTATTTTGTCATTTTATAACCCTAAGGACTATTATTGCCATAAGCCGAAACCTTAACAATCCCTAGGTACTAAATATGTATAGAGGGACTAGTTCAAAAATATAGAGGGACTAGTTTTGCCATATTCCGAAATATTAACAAGCCCTAACCCTAAAATCTATTTTAATTATAATAAAACATAATTAAAATACTTAGACCATAAGAATTAAGGTATAAATTCTTAAGTTTTAAATTATTTATAAATGTTAAAATAATTTATAAAAACTTTAAAGTTAAATAAAATATTTTATTTTATTTTTCAAAATAAAATATTTATATTTACTTTAGGAAATAATTGTATAAATAATTATGAATGTGTATTACTCATACATAAACTCATATACTTTTAGAAAATAAAAACTATATGAACGTTGAACAGATTGAATGCTAATATATATAAGTAAAACACCTTACGTTTACTTAAAATAAGAAACTTAATAATAAGTCTTAATGGATGATTATAATACATGAACTACGAACGTGAACTAATATTAAGTAGAATTTTTATGTTTACTTAGTAATGAAACTTAGTAGTAAATGAGTGATTATAATACTTGAACGGATAACGTAAACTAATATTTTAAGTAGAACATTTTATGTCTACTTAACTAAGAAACTTAATTGTAAGTTGAATGATTATTATAAATACATGTAGGCTAACTGATATTAATAGTTAAACATTTTATGTTTACTTAGAAATGAAACTTATATAAATAAGATTAAATGAATATTGATGCTACTTGAATTACGGTTATTTAGATAAATACCGTAGCATAAATGAACTGAATAAAATCTATATAAGCATACATATATGTTCTTTGTACTATCTATTAAGACTGTACTATCTGATTAGGCATAACTTTGGCGTGAGCTTTATTCGGATATTCGTATTAAACAGCTATTGCCTACTCCCATGTGAGTTTACAGCCCCATATAAACTTTTGATAAAACTTGCCCATTTGGGAAAGATAATATGCAAACACTTAATGGACATAACCAGATTGTATAAACTTGACTATGATTGATTATTATTGGAACTGTTAAATTGTTGTAAATCTCCCTCTATTAGGGATTGACCATCCCCTTCTGGGTGAGTCATGCTCACTGTGCCTTGGCCGGGACAACAGACGTATACCTTGTTGGAACTGGAATGGGTGTCTTTTTGTAAGACACTACGTCCTTATCTATTGAGGACTATGGAGTTTAAGCTTCAGTTTCTAATAATAAACAAATGAAATCTACATTTTAGTAAGAATGCTTTGTGCATTGTTACTTCTATGATTAATGTATGTCCAAACCAATTAATTGTTAAAATCTGTAAATTCACCAACTTTATGTTGACCCCTTTAGTATGTTTTGCACAGGAATATGAAGTTAGTACGTGGTGTGTGCATGGTCCCCAGCATCTTAGTAATCTGCATTGTAGGACTCGTCAGGGGTTCTATATGGGAAACACAAACAATCACCTTTCCTCATGTTTAAGACAACTTTTGTTTATTTGTTTAACAAACATGTAATTTGATTTTAATAACTCTTTATCTTATGCTCTATGGACTATTTGCTATCGATCCACCCTAGTGACATCTCCGTGGATATTTCCGCATATTTTGACCCTACCCGGGGTGTCACAAGTGTTCATGGATTTGATGAACAAAATCTTCCATGAATTTCTGGACAAGTTTGTCATTGTCTTCATCGATGACATTCTGATTTTCTCTAAGTCCAAGGAGGAACACGAAGACCATCTTCGTACAGTACTACAAATTCTTCGACTGAAGCAGCTGTATGTTAAATTCTCCAAGTGTGAGTTCTGGTTAGACAAGGTGGAATTCTTAGGTCACATTGTATCAGCAGAAGGAATCACTATGGATCCAGCGAAGGTTGAGGCTATTACTAAGTGGCCGAGGCCGACATCAGCGACTAAAGTCCACAGTTTCTTAGGCTTAGCTGGCTATTACCGTAGGTTCGTGGAGAACTTTTCCCGCCTAGCACTACCATTGACCAAACTGATGCGGAAAGGGGAGAAATTCGTCTAGACTGAAGAACGAGAGAAGAGCTTTGAAGACCTGAAGCAGAATTTAGTATCTGCACCTATTCTTACTCTCCCATCTGGTACGAGTGGATTTCAAATCTACAATGATGCATCGGGGAAGGAACTTGGCTGTGTTCTCATGCAAAATGGGAAAGTGATCGCGTACGCTTCACGGCAGCTTAAGCCTTATGAGGAAAATTACCCTACGCATGACTTGGAACTTGCAGCAGTCGTGTTTGCATTGAAGATATGGAGGCACTACTTATATGGAGAATCATGTGACATTTTCACGGACCACAAGAGCTTGAAGTATATCTTCACTCCGCGTGAATTGAACATGGGACAGAGGAGATGGTTAGAGCTGTTGAAGGATTATAACATTAATCTGCAGTATCATCCCGGCAAGGCGAATGTAGTAGAAGATGCACTTAGCAGAAAGTCCGGAATGATCAACGGCATTGAGATTGAGGAAGAAATCACAAGAGACTTGGAGCGACTAGACATAGAAATCATGGTACGTGGACAGCACGGTTACTGGGCTAATCTTAGAGTAGAACCCGGGTTACTCTCTAAGATCAAGGAAGCTCAGATAGATGATGGAGAAATCTGGGCGATAATTCAGAATTTAGAGAAGCAGACAGAGTTCAGAGTAGATGCAGATGGTATCTTATGGCAGGGCACGAGACTTTGTGTTCCTGATGATCAAGAACTCCGGGAAGCCTTGTTAACTGAGGCTCATAGCTCCTCATTCTCTATACATCCTGGTTCGACCAAGATGTACCATGACATCAAGCAGTACTTTTGGTGGAGTGGTATGAAACAGGATGTTGCCACTTACGTCTCCAAATGTCTTACCTGCCAGCAGGTTAAGATCGAGCATCAGCGATCTGACGGTCTTCTTCAACCGTTAGATATTCCAGAGTGGAAGTGGGACAAAATCACCATGGATTTTGTTACTGGTCTTCCGCCAACCAAGAGGAAGCACGATGCTATTTGGGTGATCATTGATCGACTTACCAAATTAGCTCATTTCTTACCGATCCGCAAGGAAGATTCGGTCAGTAAACTCGCTGATACGTATAGAAGGGAAATCATGAGGCTTCACGGTGCTCCATCCAGCATCGTCTCAGACAGAGATCCTCGATTCACTTCGTGATTCTGGAGAAGTCTGCAGAAAGCTTGGGGTACACAACTTAAGCTTAGCACGGCTTTTCATCCTCAAACAGACGGGCAGTCAGAGCGAACGATTCAGACATTGGAAGACGTGTTGAGGTCATGTGCGTTGGAATGGACGGGTGATTGGGATGATTATATCTGTTTGGTAGAGTTTGCATATAACAACAGTTGGCACGCAAGTATCAAGTGTGCTCCTTTCGAGATGTTGTATGGCAGAAAGTGTCGCGCCCCAATCTGCTGGGATCAGGTTGGTGAGCGAACACTTGAAGGACCAGAGATCATACAGTTGACTAATGAGAGGGTCGTAATAGCTAAGCAGAAACTTCAAGAAGCACGGTCACGTCAGAAGAGCTACGCAGACAAGCATCGTAGGGACATACATTTTAACATAGGAGATCACGTTTTCCTTAAGGTTTCGTCGGCACGTGGTGTTAGACGTTTTGGAATTAAAGGGAAGCTTAGTCCTCGTTTCATCGGATCGTTTGATATCATTGAACGAGTCGGTGAAGTATCTTACCGTTTAGCGTTACCTCCGCAACTCTCTCATGTGCACAATGTGTTTCATGTGTCCTTACTCAGAGGGTACCAGTATCATCCCCTTCACATGGTTCAGTATCCACTGGAACAGATTCGTGAAGATCTCACTTTCATAGAAGAACCCGAACGAGTTCTTGACTGACAAGAACGAGTCATGAGAAGGAAGACGATTCCATTCGTCAAAATCCTTTGGAGGGATCATACCGAGCGGGAAGCCACTTGGGAAACAGAGGAGTCTATCCGGGCTTCTTACCCTCATTTCATATTTTGAATTCGGGTATGTTCTTCTTTTCCAGTTTACTTTATCTATAATCCGGGGACGAATTATTCTTTTTAGGGGGGAAGAGTTGTAAAACCCGCATGCTTTTACCATGAATAGTACCCTTACGATTAGGGGTAGAAATGAGCCGAGCCAAGCTCGAGCTCGCTAAAGCTCGAGCTCGGCTCGTTTAAGTTTTACAAAGCTCGAGCTCGAGCTCGGCTCGTTTCGAGCCTTAGTCTTTAGGCTCGAGCTCGGCTCGTGGTATTGTAGACAAGCTCGGGCTCGGCTCGAGCTCGGCTCGTTTATACGAATTTTCAAAGTAAAAATAAAGGTTGGCTCGAACTCGGCTAGTAATATATATAAATTAAGCTCGTTAATAAGCTTGTTATTAAGCTCGTTAAGGAGCTCGTATATAAAACGTTAGGCTCATTTAGGCTCGCGAGCCTAAGCGAGCTTTGTACGTAAAGCTCGGGCTCGAGCTCGTTTAATAAACGAGCTCGAAATTAAGCTCGAGCTCGGGCTCGAGCTCGTTTAGGATCGGCTCGTTCGAGCTTTTTACCGATCCGATCCCGAGCTTTTCACGAGCAGCTCGGCTCATTTCCACCCCTACTTACGATAGTACGTACATGATTAGAACTTTCCTTTTTATAACATGATTACGTTTCACGTGCAAGAATTACAAGTATTACGTACGTGTTATAACACGATAAGTATTTATTACGTATTAACACACGATAATTATTCCAATAATAATTATAATCACGAACATACGAACATGAAATCATGAACGTAACTTATTCACGAGCTAATATTACGTATGTATATATATGTATTACGAACACGAATAAATATATTAAGTCACGATCGATAACTAATTAGAACACGTAAATTACGAACACGAGAACACACTTATATTTTAGACACGGAAAATGTTCGGGTTACCCCATGTGGGCCCCATACCCGCGGACACAACAAGGAAAAGGGGCCAAGCCCATTAAATTTTGCTAAACATGAATTATGGAGAAGGTTATTTTCATTTAACACATTTAGTAAAAACAAGAAAACCCTATAAATCTTTTTCCTTCTCCTTTGTCTTGGCCGCCGGGTTTAGCTTCACCAAAAGGGTGATTCGGGTTGATTTTGATCTTTGATTTCTTGCAAGGATCGTTAGTGTGTTCATCTTCTTGATTCCACGTAATTGGTATAACCTTTAACCTTTTTCTTTTTATGTTTTGATTTATTTAATCACATAAAATCATGCATGTTTTTAATAAACTAATTAAAAACAAGATTTAAACATGTTATTAATCATGGGGTTAAATCAATTATGGGTTTAGGGGTGTTTGTTGTTTGGCCAACGCCTAACCGAGCCCCAAGAGGGGTCTCGGCTTGGCTTATTTCGCACCACCGACACCATATGGTCTCGGTTTGGTGGTGATGGTGTCACGGCAGCAGCAAGGCAAAGGGAAACCCCGACTTAGGTTAGGGTATGGTGATGGTTACGGGTCCGGTTCATGGGTTTTAATCACGGGTCTGGTTCATGAGTTATTTTTCAAGGTTTATTATTTTACAAGTTATATTATTTTTTTTAAAAGACTTAAAATTTAAATTAATTAAAGCATGAACATGATTAATTTAATTGACATGACTTAGGTTATTAATTTAATTATTAATTCATGAACTTTAACCTAAGTATTTATCTTTTTATTAGACTATATGATTAATTAATTATTAAAACCATGACTTATAATTAATTAATTTACATGACTTAGGTTATATTACTAATAAATAATAATACATGTTTTAACCTAAGTATTTTACCTTTATTTAATTAAAATCATGTTATATTTAATTAAATACTTTAACTTGTAGTTTATTTAATTCACATGAGATAATTAATAAACTATACTATATAATCACATGACTTAGAATAATAATCAGTAAGCACTTAAGCTTATATAATTAGCTTAATTATTCAGCTTATATCTAATTATGGAAACTTTCTATTTCTAGAAACTTATTTATTTAAGGCAGCTAATCTATTTATGGAAACTTTCTATTTTTAGAAACTTGTCTATTTTAAGTAGTAATTCTATTTTTGGAAACTTTCTATTTTTGGAAACTTTTTATTTTTGGAAACTTTCTATTATTGGAAACTTTCTATTTTTGGAAACTTTCTATTTTGGTAACTTTCTATTTTTGGAAACTTTCTATTTTAGGAAACCTGCTATTTTTAGAAAGTTACTTATTATTACGCAACAAGTATAATAATACATGAAATACAAGGAATACTTAATCAGAATAGACAGAATATATGATAAACACAGTATAAAGCTTAAACCAGTAAAACATGACATGAACAAATAAAACAAACTAAGACATGATATAAAACCAGTTACGTACTCAGTAATCAGATACTTATACACGTATGTATTTATGTAGCATTAGTGATACCGAAGTAGGACTCTCTTCCGTTCGTCTTCTTCGTTCACTGGACATAAGGTACGGATTCCCGCCGTCCTTTCAGTATGGACATTCTTTCCTTATTAGGATTTCCGGTATGCAGCCAACTGTTTTCCCTAATATATGTTTTATATGTTTTGATTGCATATGTTTAATTAGAATACCTAAATCCATATACATGCATGACCAGTTTCACCTAGTTATGGAGGTACCATAACCATAACACTGGAGGCACCAGTGTTATGACTTCACCATGGCGGAGTGATGGCCCGTGGCGTCCTTTTCAGCTTTTGGCAATTTATTATATTATCGGGTGGGGCGTATATGTGCATCCTAGTTACATGTTTTTAGCAGATTACTCAGTGTGAATGTGGTGTGTGCTTTGCATCCTTCACAAGGAGCTGATCCCTCCTACACAAAACGAGTATATTAAATTAGAGGCAAACCCTCTAATTTACATGACGAGGTCACCCCTCCAAGTATTCATGCACGTTGATATTTCATGACCTATATTGGCTAATGGTAAAATATGTTAAACAGTTTTTACAAGATAAACATAAGGCTTTTCAAACTATAAAACCAGTTTTACTAAGATATAACCGGGTTATCCAGGACTTAGTTTCTTCCGCTGTTTCATGCTTATATGCTTATATTATTCATGCTTTACTTGTACATCCGTGCACTGAGCGTTATGCTCGCCGTTTTCCTTTTCATGTTCCCAAAATGACAGGTACTCAGGGACGCTCGTAGACTTTAAGCGTACGTGCATATGGACTGGAAGCTTTCTAGCCTTCTTTACTTTATGCATTTATCTATAGTTTGATACTCATTTCCATGGACATTGTTTAGTCCTTTCATTTCAGTACTTATGTTTCTGTGTGATGAGTTCTACTTTTGGACTACCGATGTTTGATTCCGGTATTTCCTTTATGGTCATGTAATGTTTAGACATTTATCCTTGTATGCTTTGATGACACGCCATAATCACGCGTGATATTTCATTTATCAAAATAGGATGTTACATCTAATCATAAACATAATTAAATAAAAGATTAAAGATTAAGGTTCTGTGTTTTACCTTGACGTGTGATTGAAAATAACATGAACACGAACCAATAAACCAAGATCCAAAAATCAAATTCGAATTCCCCTTTGTCTTGTGTAGGTGCCGCGGCTATAGGGACCCAAGGAGCTAGGGTTTTTAATTTTTCTATAAAACTATTTTTATGAAAACTCTGTAGTTTTAGTTTTTATTAATTAAACCAAAAATGGGCTTGTGGGTCCCTTCTTCCTTGTGTGTGTGCCGCGGCTACATAGGCCACCAAGGGGAAACCCGGTGTTTTCCGTGTTCTAAAATATTGCGTGTTCTCGTGTCGTGTTTACGTGTTTTATTTAGTTATTGTTCGTGTCGTAATATATTTATTCGTAATCGTAATAAATATACGTAAATACATAATATTAAGCTCGTGATTATTTACGTTCATGTTTTCATGTTCGTATGTTCGTGATTATAATTATTGTTGAAATAATTATCGTGCATTAATACGTATTAAATACTTATCGTGTAATAACACGTACGTACTACTTGTAATTTCCTAATCGTGAAACGTAAACGTGCTAAATAAGGAAAGTTCCAAACATGTACATACGATCGTAAGGGTACTATTCATGGTAAAAGCATGCGGGTTTTACAACTCTTCCCCCTAAAAAGAATAATTCGTCCCCGAATTATAGATAAAGTAAACTGGAAAAGAAGAACATACTCGAATTCAAAATATGAAATGAGGGTAAGAAGCCCAGATAGACTCCTTTGTTTCCCAAGTGGCTTCCCGCTCGGTATGATCCCTCCAAAGGATTTTGACGAATGGAATCGTCTTCCTTCTCATGACTCGTTCTTGTCTGTCAAGAACTCGTTCGGGTTCTTCTATGAAAGTGAGATCTTCACGAATCTGTTCTAGTGGATACTGAACCATGTGAAGGGGATGATACTTGTACCCTCTGAGTAAGGACACATAGAAAACATCTTGAACATGAGAAAGTTGCGGAGGTAACACTAAACGGTAAGATACTTCACCGACTCGCTCAATGACATCAAACGGTCCGATGAATCGAGGACTGGACTTTCCTTTGATTCCAAAACGTCTAACACCACGTGCCGGCGAAACCTTAAGGAAAATGTGATCTCCTACGTTAAAGTGTAAGTCCCTACGATGCTTGTCGGCATAACTCTTCTGACGTGACCGTGCTTCTTGTAGTTTCTTCTTAGCTACTGCGACCTTCTCGTTGGTCAATTCAATCATTTCTGGTCCTTCAAGTGTTCGTTCACCAACCTGATCCCAGCAGATTAGGGCGTGACACTTTCTGCCATACAACATCTCGAACGGAGCACACTTGATACTTGTGTGCCAACTGTTGTTGTATGCAAACTCTACCAAACAGATGTAATCGTCCTAATCTCCCGTCCATTCCAACACACATGACCTCAACATGTCTTCTGATGTCTGAATCGTTCGCTCCGATTGCCCGTCTGTTTGAGGATGAAAAGCCGTGCTAAGCTTAAGTTTTGTCCCCCAAGGTTTCTGTAGACTTCTCCAGAATCGCGAAGTGAAACGAGGATCTCTGTCTGAGACGATGCTGGATGGAGCACCATGTAATCTCATGATCTCCTTCTTGTAAGTATCAGCGAGTTTACTGACCGAATCTTCCTTGCGGATTGGTAAGAAATGAGCTGATTTGGTAAGTCGATCAACGATAACCCAAATCGCATCGTGCTTCCTCTTTGTAGGCGAAATACCGGTAACAAAATCCATGGTGATTTTGTCCCACTTCCACTCTCAAATATCTAACGGTTGAAGAAGACCGCCAGATCGCTGATGCTCGATCTTAACCTGCTGACAGGTAAGACATTTGGAGACGTAAGTCGCAACATCCTGTTTCATACCACTCCACAAAAAGTATTGCTTGATGTCATGGTACATCTTGGTCGAACCAGGATGAATAGAGAATGGGGAGCTATGAGCCTCAGCTAACAATGCTTCCCGGAGTTCTTGATCATCAGGAACACAAAGTCCCGTGCCCTGCCATAAGATACCATCTGCATCTACTCGAAATTCTGTCTGCTTCTCCAAATTCTGAATTATCGCCCAGATTTCACCATCATCCTACTGAGCTTCCTTGATCCTAGAGAGTAACTCGGGTTCCACTCTAAGATTAGCCCAGTAACCGTGTTGTCCACATACCATGATCTCTAAGTCTAGTCGCTCCAAGTCTCTTATAATTTCCTCCTCAATTTTAATGTCGTTTATCATTCCGGACATTCTGCTAAGTGCATCTGCCACTACATTCGCCTTGCCGGGATGATACTTTAGATTAATGTCATAATCCTTCAACAGATCTAACCATCTCCTCTATCTCATGTTCAATTCACGTTGAGTGAAGATATACTTCAAGCTCTTGTGGTCCGTGAAAATGTCACTTGATTCTCCATACAAGTAGTGCCTCTATATCTTCAATGCAAACACGACTGCTGCAAGTTCCAAGTCATGCGTAGGGTAATTTTCCTCATTAGGCTTAAGCTGCCGTGAAGCCTACGTGATCACTTTCCCATGTTGCATGAGAACACAGCCAAGTCCCTTCCCCGATGCATCACTATAGATCTGAAATCCACCTGTACCAGATGGGAGAGTAAGAATCGGTGCAGATACTAACTTCTACTTTAGGTCTTCAAAGCTCTTCTCTCTTTCTTCAGTCCAGACGAATTTCTCCCCTTTCCGCATCAGTTTGGTCAATGGTAGTGCTAAACGGAAAAAGTTCTCCACGAACCTACGTTAGTAACCAGCTAAGCCTAGGAAACTGCGAACCTTAGTCGCTGATGTCGGTCTTGGCCACTTGGTAATAGACTCAACCTTTGCTGGATCCATAGTGATTCCTTCTGCTGATACAATGTGACCTAAGAATGGCACCTTGTCTAACCAGAACTCACATTTGGAGAATTTAGCATACAGATGCTTCTGGCGAAGAATCTGTAATACTGTACGAAGATGGTCTTCGTGTTCGTCCTTGTACTTTGAGAATATCAGGATGTCGTCAATGAAGACAATGACGAACTTGTCCAGAAATTCATGGAAGATTCTGTTCATCAAATCCATGAACACTGCTGGAGCATTGGTAAGGCCAAATGGCATGACTACAAATTCGTAGTGGCCATAGCGTGTACGAAAAGCAGTCTTGGTGATGTCCTGCTCTTTGACCCGTAGCTGATGATAGCCCGACCTTAGATCAATCTTGGAGAAATGTTTGGCCCCTTGGAGTTGGTCAAACAGATCGTCTATGCGTGGTAGTGGATACCTATTCCTGATAGTAATCTTGTTGAGCTCGTGATAGTCTATGCAAAGACGCATATTGTCGTCCTTCTTCTTAACGAATAAGACCGGTGCGCCCCATGGAGATGCGCTTGGTCGAATGAAGCCTCATTCCAGAAGTTCTTGCAATTGATCCTTCAGCTCCTTCAACTCTATGGGAGCCATGCGATAAGGAGCCTTGGAAATCGGCTCAGCTCCTGGGATGAGCTCGATATTAAATTCTACTTCACGTGCAAGTGGTATGCCCGGAAGTTCTTCTGGAAATACATCTGTAAATTTTGACACTATCGGCTGATTCTGAATCGATGGGGATTCCGCATCCATGTCATGAACAGTAGCTAGATAGCCCTCACAACCATGTGAAAGTAATGCACGTGCTTGTAGGGTTGATATGATTTGTACAAACCTTCCGGTTACGGACCCGTACTCTGGCGCATTAACATCACCGAAGATGACTCGATATGAATGGCAGTCTATGGTAGCATGATGCTTGGATATCCAATCCATGCCCAAAATCATGTCAAAATCATTCATGTCCAGTGTAAGTGCGTCAACAAGAAGAATATTGTCATCAAACTCTAGGGGAAGGCTCTTGTACACATGGGTTATGCGTACAGAGTCTCGTAAAGGCGTGGAAATATTCAGTATATTCTCTAGTGGCATGGGGAGTATCCTAACATTCTTAGCATAAGCAGTAGAAATGACCGAGTGAGTAGCACCCGTGTCAAACAGAACACATGCATCTTGACCATACATATACAAGATTCCAATGATGGTACCTGTAGACTTGTTGGCCTGATCGCGAGATGTCGTGTAAACGCGTCCACTAGTAGGAGGCGGCTTGGTATCAGCATGTCCCGACGTGCCCTCCATCTCGCCCTTGCGGCAGTCCTTCATGTGATGGCCAGGAAGACCACACTTGAAGCATGCGTCGCTGTCGCCGCGACATGGCCCTGGGTGCCTACGGTTGCAGGTAGTGCAAAGAGCATGAGTATATCCTCCAGCAGGTGTCCTGACTGGCTGAGAGCCTGATAAGAACAATATACATGAGACATGATAATAGGTATAAAGGACAATGCGGATAGTTCGTAAGATAGAATACCAGTGATAGCTGGACGGTTAGGCTGTGAACCTCTCTGGTTCTGGTCCCTCCCGTTACCATGATTCCTGGTAGAAGATTCTCTACTGTGTCAGAATTAAGAATTATAGCATGTAATCATAAGAAGAATGAGTAAGTATAAGGACCTGCTGCTGTTGGAGTGTCCAGCGTTGGTACGGTAATTATCATTACCGCCACGCCTATCCGTAGCAGAACGGTCGTGAGTCTGACCTTTTCCCTTGGGCTGAGTAGCCGGCTGAGACCGATCCCCAGTCTTCTGCCTGGAAGATACAGTTTAAAAGAGATGTAAATATTGACATATGTTGAAAAGAATACGGTTTGGTCACCGTTGAATACGAATGTTTACCTCTTCTCGGGTCTCTCTGCTTCCCCGAACTCTTCTCTTTCTTGCAGCATCTCCAGCTTATGTGTTGCATCGGCCACCTGTGCCACCGTGTTGAACATAGCACACCAAGTTGTTTGCGACCGATGTACGAAGAGCCCACCGAAAGTGGTGTGCTTGCTCTTTGGGAGTACCTGTTGTTGCACCAAGAAAACCAGCTAAGCGAAGAAAGCGTTGCATGAACTCGTTGCTATTCTCCCCAGCTCTTTGTCAGATTCCATGGTACTCTCTCTCTTCAGCTTGTCTTGCTCAGCCTTGGGAAAGAACTGTCCCATCACCAAATCCCTGAACTAAGCCCAAGTCAAACCAGCCACCCAATTATCATCTCCCTACGACTGCTTCAGTTTCGTCCACCATTATAGCACATCACCTTCGAACCGGTAGAAGGCCAACCTAGACTTGAAGACGGGGTCACAGACCATAGCATCGAAGATCTTCTCAATGTAAGCCGACCAGCTTTCAGCTTTACTGGGGCTATCTGTTCTCTCGAAAGCTCGAGGGTGTAGCTTATTTAATCTCTCCATCCATGTGACCAACGTTGCTGGAGGAGGAGGAGGAGGTACTATGTGTTGCTGCTGATTTTTGGCAGCCTGCACCTCAGTCCTGATTTCGTTCCTCAGCTGAGGAAGCATAGCTTGCATTGCAACCTGGATTGCTGCATTGAGTTGTTCCTACTCGTGTGTGAGAACCATCTGACAGTATAACATAAAATACATGATTAAACTGATCAAAACATAAACTATATACATGAAAAAAAATTATACCAATAAATCATGAGAAAAATTTTGTGCAAGAAAATTTGTACATGAATGCATGATGCAGTTTTATGAAAACTTTTGTATGCGCGAGAGTGAACGCCTATGGTCAGTTCACTCAAAACAAAAGACATGGCGAGGGGACGCCAATGGGTCGGTCCCAAAGTAAAAAGTTTCGATAAAAGAACATGTGACTAAATAGGGCCAGTCCTGTACCAACCATTACTTAGTCGTAAACCTACGACAATGACATATATATGTATGCATGAAAAATGATGAATGCATGAAAACCGATTGTCAGTTCTAGGAAGACCATAGTGACAACCCACTAATCACAGGTCGTGTTTTGAGAGCCTACAGGTCGAAGCCTTGGCTCTGATACCATAATTGTAACACCCTATTTTGGTAAATGGAGTGTCACGCGTGATTATGGCGTGTCATCAAAGCATACAAGGATAAATGTATAAAACATCACATGACCATAAAGGAAATACCAGAAACAAACATCGGTACCCCAAAAGTAGAACTCATCACACACAAACATAAGTACTGTAAATGAAAAAGGACTAAACAATGTCCATAAAATGAGTATCAAAAGTATGAAGAAATGCATAAAGTAATGAAGGCTAGGAAGCTTCCAATCCATATGCACGTACGCTTAAAGTCTACGAGCGTC
Source organism: Glebionis coronaria (assembly GCA_025667525.1). Lineage (NCBI taxonomy): Eukaryota > Viridiplantae > Streptophyta > Magnoliopsida > Asterales > Asteraceae > Glebionis > Glebionis coronaria. The sequence goes on along the minus strand of CM046879.1, from coordinate 186,496,628 downwards.
CTTGAGTACCTGCCGTTTTGGGAACATGAAAGGAAAAACGGCTGAGCATAATGCTCAGTACACGGATATACAAGTAAAGCATGAATAATATAAGCATATAAGCATAAAGCAACGGAAAAGACTAAATCCTGGATAATCTGGTATATCTTAGTAAAACTGGTTTTATAGTTTGAAAAGCCTTATGTTTATCTTATAAAAACTGTTTAACATGTTTACCATTAGCCAATATAGGTCATGAAATATCAACGTGCATGAATACTTGGAGGGGTGACCTCGTCATACAAATTAGAGGGGCTGCCTCTAATTTAATATAAGTTTTGGGTAGGAGGGATCAGCTCCTTGTGAAGGATGCAAGGCACACACCACATTCACCTGAATAACTTGCTGAAAACATGTAACCTAGGATGAACCCATACGCCCCACATGATGACAATAATAATATGGCCAAAAGCTGAAGGGACGCCACGAGCTATCTCTCCGCCGTGGTGAAGTCATAACACTGGTGCCTCTAGTGTTATGGTTATGGTACCTCCATAACTAGGTGAAACCGGTCATGCATGTATATGGCTTTAGGTATCTAATTAAACATAACCAATCAAAACATATAAAACATATATTGGGGGCTGCATACGGGGAATCCTAATACGGAAGAATGTCCATACGGAAAGGACGGAGAATCCGTACCTTGTGTCCAGTGAACGAAGAAGACGAACGGAAGAGAGTCCTACTTCGATATCACTAATGCTACATAAATAATATACGTATATAAGTATTCTGATTACTGAGTACGTAACTGATTTTATATCATGTCTTAGTTTGTTTTATATGTTCATGTCATGTTTTACTGATTTTAGCTTTATATTGCGTTTATCATGTATTCTGTCTATTCTGATTAAGTATTACTTGTATTTCTTGTATTATTATACTTGTTGTGTAAGAATAAGTAACTTTCTAAAAATAGCAGGTTTGTTAAAATATATAGTTTCTAAAAATAGAAAGTTTCCAAAAATAGAAAGTTTCCAAAAATAGATTGTTTCCAAAAATAGAAAGTTTCTAAAAGTAGAAAGTTTCCAAAAGTAGAAAGTTTCCAAAAATAGAAAGCTTCCATAAATAGATTAGCTGCCTTAATTAAATATGTTTCTAAAAATAGAAAGTTTCCATAAATAGATTAGCTGCCTTAATTAAATAAGTTTCTAAAAAAAGAAGTTTCCATAATTAGAAATAAGCTGGATTATTAAGCTAATAATATATAAGCTTAAGTTTTACTGATTAATATTCTAAGTCATGTGATATATAGTATAGTTTATCATGTAAATTAAATAAACTATAGGTTATAAGATTTAATTAAATATAACATGATTTAATTAAATAAAGGTAATAATACTTAAGTTAAAACATGTATTAATAAATAATATAACCTAAGTCATGAAAATTAGTTAATTATAAGTCATGTTTTAATAATTAATTAATTTCTTAGTCTAAATTAACTAATAAAAGTACTTAGGTTAAAATCATGTATTATTATTAATAATAATATAACCTAAGTCATGTCCAAATTAAATTAATTACTTAGCATGTTAAATTAATTTAATTAATCTTGTAATTATTTAACTTGTAAAAAATAAATAATTAATCCTGAAAAATAACCCGTGAACCGAACCCGTGTTTTAAAACTAAACATGTCATGAACCGGACCCGTAAACCGACCCGAACCAAACCCTACCACCAACCACCACCCACAGCCGTAGCTGCGGCGGCGGCTGGTGGCTGCCAGCCATCGGCGGCGGGTGCTGTCGCTGCCTCGCTGCTCCCCCGTCCGACACAAACAGCCACCGGCGCAAGCCGGTGGTGCTTGTTGCTGCACCGAGACCCACACCGAGCCCTATAGGGGTCTCGGTTGTGGTTAACAAGGGACACCGAGAGTCTTTGACTCTCGGTTGGCTGCCGAACCCAAACAAACCAAACAAAACCCCCTTTTCATGTTTTAATTAATCCTATAACATGTTTATTTAATTGTTTTCATAGATCTAATCATAAACATAATTAAATAAAAGATTAAAGATTAAGGTTTTGTGTTTTACCTTGACGTGTGATTGAAAATAACACGAACACGAACCAATAAACCAAGATCCAAAAATCAAAATCGAATTCCCCTTTGTCTTGTGTAGGTGTCGCGGCTATGGGGTCCCAAGGAGCTAGGGTTTTTAATTTTTCTGTAAAACTATTTTTATGAAAACTATGTAGTTTTAGTTTTTATTAATTAAACCAAAAATGGGCTTGTGGGCCCCCTTCTTCCTTGTGTGTGTGCCGCGGCTACATAGGCCCACCAAGAGGAAACCCGGTGTTTTCCGTGTTCTAAAATATTACGTGTTCTCGTGTCGTGTTTACGTGTTTTATTTAGTTATTGTTCGTGTCGTAATATATTTATTCGTAATCGTAATAAATATACGTAAATACATAACATTAAGCTCGTGATTATTTACGTTCATGTTTTCATGTTCGTATGTTCGTGATTATAATTATTGTTGAAATAATTATCGTGCATTAATACGTATTAAATACATATTGTGTAATAACACGTATGTAATACTTGTAATTTCCTAATCGTGAAACGTAGACGTGCTAAATAAGGAAAGTTCTAATCATGTACGTACGATCGTAAGGGTACTACTCATGGTAAAATCATACGGGTTCTACACTCTTGTGGAGCTCCTTAGGCTGGCGGCAATAGAGAGAAAAAGGAGGCTAGGGTTTTTGATTTTTAATAAAAACTCTGTTAAATGAAAAGGGTGAAACCCTTTTTGTTTATTTAGCAAAAACCAAACATGGGCTTGGCCCGCTTGTCCCTTTGGTGACCGCGGCATATGGGCCCACAAGGAGAAACCCAAAGTTTTCTCGTGTCTAATATCTTACGTGTTCGTATGTTCTTGTTTTCGTGTTATGTTATACTTAATTATTCGTGTCATATATAAATACTTAGACATAACGATATTAATCGTATTTTATTGAATAAGTACGTAATTACGTGTTTGTGATTTTACGTTCATGATTTCATGTTCGTGAGTAAAATTATTACCGTTAATAATTATCGGGTACTATCACGTACTTAATACTTATCGTGTAATAACACGTACATAACTTCTGTAATTAATAATCGTGACACGTGTTCGTGCTATAAAAGGAAAGTTTTTATATGTACGTACGTTTACTAAGTGTACAGTTCATGGTAAAAGCATGTGGGTTTTACAACTCTTCCACCCTAAAAAGAATAAGTCCCCGAATTATAGATAAAGTAAACTGAAAGAGGAACATACCCGAATTCAAAACTTGAAATGAGGGTAAGAAGCCCATATAGACTCCTCTGTTTCCCAAGTGGCTTCCCGCTCAGTATGATCCCTCCAAAGGATTTTGACGAAAGGAATCGTCTTCCTCCTCATGACTCGTTCTTGTCTGTCAAGAACTCACTCTGTTCCTCTATGAAGGTAAGATCTTCACCAATCTATTCTAGTGGATACTGAACCATGTGAAGGGGATGATAATTCTACCCTCTAAGTAAGGACACATGGAAAACGTCATGAGCGTGAGAAAGCTGCGGAGGTAACGCTAAGAGATAAGATAGTTCACCGACTCGCTCGATGATATCAAACGGCCCAATGAATCGAGTACTGAGTTTCCCTTTGATTCCAAAACGTCTAACACCACGTGTCGGTGATACCTTAAGAAATACATGATCTCCGACGTTAAAATGTAAGTCCCTACGATGCTTGTCGGCATAACTCTTCTGACGTGCGCGAGCTTCCTATAACTTCTGCTTAGCTACAGCGACCTTCTCGTTGGTCAACTCTATCATCTCCGGTCCTTCAAGTGTTCTCTCACCAACCTAATCCCAGCAGATTGGGGCGCGACACTTCCTGCCATACAACATCTTGAACGGTGCACACTTAATGCTGGCGTGCCAATTGTTGTTGTATGCAAACTCTAATAAACAGATATAATCGTCCTTGTATTCTGTCCACTCCAATGCACATGATCGAAGCATGTTTTCTAATGTTTGGATAGTTCGCTCCGACTGTTCGTCTGTTTGAGGATGAAAAGTCGTGCTAAGCTTAATTTTTGTACCCCAAGCTTTCTGCAGACTTCTCCAAAATCGCGAAGTGAACCTAGGATCTCTGTCCGAGACGATACTGGATGGATGACAAACATCAAAAAGGCACCTTGGTTCGGGGGGTCGGGGATGATCAAAGAACATGATGAACATTGATAGTTCTAGAGAGAGAAAGTTAGAGAGAGGTGAAGGAATGTGTGTGTATTATTCCAAGTGAAACAATACAAAATTAAAAAACACAAAACTTCCCCACCCCCATGGAGAGTCATGGGGGGTTATTATAGGCCTAACTAACTTAGACTATGCATCCTTTACATAATAAGTCCCTATGTTTAGTAAATGATGTATATCTAGTCCAACTCACGTGAAAGGCGCCATCTTACCAAAAATTAAGTCTAACAATCTCCCTCCAAGATGGTGACTCACGTGAGTTGGTTACAATGTTTCCTACAAGCAAAAATAAAGAAAAATGATAAGCTTGAATTCCAGCATTCCTTGAGACAGTCTTCAACGACCTTCATCTTCTTGAATACTCCAACTCTATTTCTTCAGCTTTGTAGAATCTAGTTGAGTTTTACTCCCTCCTAACTAGAAGGCCTTTCATAAAACAAGCAGTAAAGACTGCTCCCTCCCAAACAGATCCTTCAGAGGAAATCTGTGAGAGGTGATAATGTCATCAACATTTCTTACAAATTGAAGCAATCCTAGTCTTGAATCTATGAGAGATTACCAGAAGTACACACTCTATCCCGAACATGAAGTCAAACTGTAGCACCAGAGTCAATTAAGTCCCGGAAATGCACATTTCTCCTGACAGGACAGTGATGATAAAAAGTTGCCATGTCAAAGTCAATTAAGTCCCGAATGTAGATAACTTATCCCTTTATGTAGAAATAGTAACACCAAAGTCAAGTGACCCCGCATGTAAAAATTTCTCCCTCTAGGATGATACCTATTAAGGGAATCATCCTTCATGTGTGTACGTGGTATGCCAACAGGAACCGCTTACTTAGTAACCAATACAATGTGAGAAGATGTCAACAATATCTCTCAAAACAAAATTCTCTCTTGATCACCCCGAACTGAATCCCCTTATCAATTCTGTTGGCTATTGATAGTGACCACCGATGAAGATAACCCAATAATCCAAACTTTAAACTAAAGTAGAATTCCCCAAACTTGAACTTAAGCTTGCACTATAGTAGAATGAAGAGAGATGCTGAGAAGTCTTAAACGTACCCTATACCAGAAGGCGGTATTAAAAAGGTACAACTTCTATAAAGTACCCTATACCAAAACAGGCGGTATAAGAAAAGGTACTACATCTCTTGAAGAAATTCACAACTGCAAGTGCGTGTGACACTGAGAACCACAACGAAGCTATCAAAAAATGATAGTTATCCATGTCGTCGTCCATCCTCCCCTTGACACTGGAAACCAGATACTTCAAGTCTTATTCATAACCGTATATGCTCGAGCAAGTTATCTTATAAATTCGTAAGTACTCCTTTAAAGATAAAATAAGAACGCCTCTGAAAAATTTCACTTCAGCCTCAAATAAGTAGCATCGAATCATCTTCGTAATCACATAAACCGTAATAGCCGTTAGGAATTTAGGTGAATTTTTTATAAGGATCGTTTTAGTGTAATGTATCGTGTTGTTGTGTTTGTTTTGTTTGTTGTTTGAGAATAATTGTTTAAAAACGGATATCCGGCCTTGAATGTCACTGTTTAAACGGCCCGCCAAAGTAATAAAATCCTATCACATAAGCATTTAACCCGACAACAATTTTACCACTTGGTTCTTTCGAAATACCCGGCTCGATCCAATAACCCCGTAAATCAAATCTGACATGATTAATTTTGCAATATTCGGATATATACTCGGCCATCCCGAATACAATTGCAAAACTAATCGGCCCACTATATGCCTTCGATTAGAATAGTGATCGGCCCGACAACCAAAGAACTCTTAAATAGACCAAATTTTGCATAGAGGCATTTGGTATATAATCAACTTGTACCAAAATATGGCAATAATATTTTCATAACCAAGCAAAGTAAAAGATGCTTTAGAAAATATTATATGACAAAAAAAACTTTTGCAATAGATTTCGTCTCAACATATACCCTCGAATATGCTAGTTATCTAACCACCAAATTGTAAAATAAACCCCACTCACCAAAACGTGGATATAGATGCATACAAACTCATCTCATCTAACCACGTGGATATAGATGCACACAAAACGTGGCATATCAACCCCACTCACCAAATTCAACCACTCATACAAAGTAAAATAAAGTCATATTCAACCACTCAAGTCATATTCATCCCAACCATATCCTTCGATATATTCAAACCTCCACCAAAACTAACACAAACTCATCTCATTACATCTGCTCAAAAGCTCCCAATCTGCCTAAGAAACAAATCAAAAACATAAACCTCCGCCCCATCTCACTTAATCTTAACCTTGTTTACACCGCCCCTTTATTCACTCACCATTCTCATCTCAAAACACCATCGCAACAGCTGCCATCACCACTCTCATCTCAAAACACACTCATCCATTGTTATTGATCAGTGAATAAATTCGAAAAAAATGGTACACCCAATCAAGATCTATGATGACATGAGATGTTACTCGCAAAAATCTTTTTAAAGAAAAAACAAATTAAAAAATCTGAGACTGAGATCTTGATGATGCATGATGATGGTGTTGGTTTGATGATGATGGCTGCAAGATTTGAGAAGGTTGCGGGTAAGTTTGATTGTACAGATAAACTAACTGATCAATGATGATGATCTGTTAAGTGTAAGATCATCAAAGATCTCGACATGCAAGTCGAAACACTAACAGGGTCTGAGATCAGAAGTGATAAAACAGTTAAGATGATGTCATAGAGAAAAGAAATTAAGTCCAAATCTGTTTTGGTTCTTTCTCACTTTAGGTGAAATCTTAACCGTTAAAATAATAGATGGTTGAGTAGAGTCGGTATTGAAAAAATAGTGTGGATAGAGTCAGTTTTCTCATTAAAAACATGGCAGTGAGACGGTTTTGATGAAGATGGGTTGAGATTTGGTTGAGATAAAACTTGCATGGTCTCGATTTAGGTTTGAATATCCATGAGTCGGTTGAATGTTACTAGTTTGTATATTGATAAAAGATTGGTTTTGGATTACTGGTTTTGTGTAAGGTATTAACTGATGGTTTTTGAAAAACATGAGTCCAAATCTGATATGTTATTTTAACTGATATAAAATCCCATCGTAATGATTTTCACAAAAACCAAACACCCATCGCAATGATGTGTCCCATCGTAATATGCATCATTTGAACAAGTCATCGCAACACAACAAGAACCCATCGCACTAAACACATCATGCCATCGCAGTCAAGTGAGAACCACCCATTGTAATGTCATCAGTGACTGTCCATCGCAATGATTTTCACTTCCATCGCAATATAACTGTATCCATCAGAATATATCAAAATCCATCGCAATGTTGGAAAATTTTTGGCAGCATGACGCCTAATACACCATTGCGATGAATCAACCCACCCATCGCAATGTCACCCATCGGAATGAGTCACATCGCAATAGATAAAGTCGAACCCATCGTAATGTAGATGATACCCATCGGAATAAACCCGTAGTATAAGAAGCCATCGGAATGTAGTCATCGGAATGACCATCGCAATATATCATCTGAAAGCCATCGCAATAGGGTTTTGACCCATATTTTGGTAACCCCAAAAAAATGGAACTGGTCCAATAATTTTTGTCCTTATCCCCATAAAGAAATACAGATGAATACAGGGACAAACACACAAAAAACGGGTACAAAAAGGGATAAACAATGTATGACGAGGCACTTTGACACAGATTTGGACAACAATTCGAGACAAAAACTTTCAAAGTAAATGATAACAGCTTAGACAAAATCAAATCAGATATAACTTGAATCAGAAAAAAATACAAACCATAAAACTGAAGGCACATCACGAACTTTATAACAAGATGAATCTGAAAACACGACACGAACATCAAACACAACACGAATACAAAACACCCCCGGTTAGCTCTGATACCAATTGACAAACATCAAAAAGGCACCTTGGTTCGTGGGGTCAGGGATGATCAAAGAACATGATGAACATTGATAGTTCTAGAGAGAGAAAGTTAGAGAGAGGTGAAGGAATGTGTTTGTATTATTCCAAGTGAAACAATACAAAATGAAAAAACACAAAACTTCCCCACCCCCATGGAGAGTCATGGGGGGTATTTATAGGCCTAACTAACTTAGACTATGCATCCTTTACATAATAAGTCCCTACGTTTAGTAAATGATGTATATCTAGTCCAACTCACGTGAAAGGCGCCAGCTTACCAAAAAGTAAGTCTAACAATAGAGCACCATGAAGTCTCATGATCTCCTTCTTATAAGTATCGACGAGTTTGCTGACCGGATCTTACTTGCGGATCAGTAAGAAATGAGCTGACTTAGTAAGTCGATCAACTATAACCTAAATTGCATCATGTCTCCACTTTGTTTGCGGAAGACCTGTAACAAAATCCATGGTGATCTTGTCCAACTTCCACTCTGGAATGTCTAACGGTTGTAGTAGACCACTAGACCGCTGATGCTCGATCTTAACCTGTTGGCAGGTAAGACATTTGGATACATAAGTAGCAACATCCTGTTTCATACCACTCCACCAAAATTACTGCTTGATGTCGTGGTACATCTTGGTCGAACCAGGATGGATGGAGAATGGGGAGCTATGAGCTTCAGCTAACAACGCTTCCCTGAGTGTAAGATCATCGGGAACACAAAGTCTGGTGCCCTGCCATAAGATACCGTCATCATCCAATCGAAACTCCGTCTGCTGATCCAAGTTCTGAATGATGGCCCAAATTTCACCATCATCCTTTTGAGCTTCCTTGATCCTAGAGAGCAATTCAGGTTCCACTCTAAGATTATACCAGTAACCGTGCTGTCTACGTACCATGATCTCAATGTCTAGTCTCTCCAAGTCTCTTATAATCTCTTCCTCAATCTTAATCCCGTTGATCATACCAGACTTCCTATTAAGTGCATCTGCCACTACATTCGCCTTGTCGGGATGATACTACAGATTAATGTCATAATCCTTCAACAGCTCTAACCATCTTCTATGTCTCATGTTTAGTTCACGTTGAGTGAAGATGTATTTCAGGCTCTTGTGATCTGTGAAGATATCACATGATTCTCCATACAAGTAGTGCCTCCATATCTTCAATGCAAACACGACTGTTGCAAATTCCAAGTCATGCGTATGGTAGTGGCTTAAGCTGCCATGAAGCATACGCGATCACCTTCCCATGTTGCATGAGAACACAACCAAGTCCCTTCCCTGAGGCATCACTGTAGATTTGAAATCCACCTGTACCAGATGGGAGAGTAAGAATCTGTGCAGATACTAGCTTCTGCTTTAGGTCTTCAAAGCTCCTCTCTCTTTCTTCAGTCCAGACGAATTTATCCCTTTTCCGCATCAGTTTGGTCAATGGCAGTGTTAAACGGAAAAAGTTCTCTACGAACCTATGGTATTAACCAGCTAAGCCTAGGAAACTACAAACTTCAGCCGCTGATGTCAGTCTTAGCAACTTGGTAATAGCCTCAACCTTTGCTCGGTCTATGGTTATTCATTCTGCTGATACAATGTGGCCTAGGAACGCCACCTTGTCTAACCAGAACTCACACTTGGAGAATTTAGCATACAGCTGCTTCTGGCGAAGTATTTGTAGTACAGTACGAAGATGGTCTTCGTGTTCCTCCTTTGACTTAGAGAAAATCAGAATATCGTCAATGAAGACAATGACGAACTTTTCCAGGAACTCATGGAAGATACGGTTCATCAAGTCCATGAAAACAATTGGAGCATTGGTAAGGCCAAATGGCATGACTACAAATTCGTAGTGCCCATAGCGTATACGGAAAGCAGTCTTGGCGATGTCCTGCTCTTTAACCCGTAACTGATGATAGCCCGACCTTAGATCAATCTTGGAGAAATGTTTGGCCCCTTGGAGTTGGTCAAACAAGTCATCAATGCGTGGCAACGGATATCTATTCCTGATGGTGATCTTGTTAAGCTCACGATAATCTATGCACAAACGCATATTGTCGTCCTTCTTCTTTACGAACAGAACAGGTGCGCCCCATGGAGAAGCACTAGGTCGAATGAAACCGCGTTACAAAAATTCCTGCAGTTGTTACTTTAACTCCTTCAGCTCTATGGGAGCCATGTGATAAGGAGCCTTAGAAATTGGCTCAGCTCCTGGGATGAGTTCAATATTAAACTCCACTTCACGAGCAGGTGGTAAACACGTCTGGGAATTCTGACACGGGATAGATGGAAATTCAGCCTCCAGATCATGAACAATAGCAAGATAGCCCTCACAACCATGTGACAGTAGTGCACGTGCTTGTAAGGTTGAAATTATTTATACAGACCTTCTGGGTACAAAACCGTTGTGAATGTACTCTGGTGCATTTACATCCCTAAAGATGACCCGATATGAACGGCAGTCAATGGTGGCGTGATGTTTGGATAGCCAGTCCATGCCCAATATCATGTCAAAATCGCACATATCCAATGGAAGTGCGTCAACTGGACGAATCTTTTCGTCAAACTCTAGGGGAAGTTTCTTGTACCCATGGGTAATGCGTACAAAGTCTCTTAAAGGCGTGCAAATGTTTAATACATTCTTTAATGGCATAGGGGATATCAAAACATTCTTGGCATAAGCAGTAGAAATGACCGAATGAGTAGCACCCGTGTCAAATAAAACACATGCAGCTTGACCATACATATACAAGATTCCACTGATGGTACCTGTAGACTTGTTGGCCTGATCACGAGAGTTCGTGTACACCCGCCCTGTAGTAGGAGGTGCTTGGAGTCGGCATGTCCAGATGTGCCCTCTATCTCACCCTTGCGTCAGTCCTTCATGCGATGAACAGTAAGGCCACACTTGAAGCAAGCATCACTGTCGAGGCGACATGACCCTGGGTGCCTACGGTTGCAGGTAGTGCAGAGAGGGTGAGTACACCCTCCAACAGGTGCCCTTGTTGGTTGGGAGCCTGTTCAGAGAAGTACACATAAGACATGGTTTATGGGTACAAATAGGGTGATGCAGAAAATCGTAAGACATAATACCAGTGATAGTTGTACGGTTAGGCTGTGAACCTCCGTGCTCCTGCTCCCTCCCGTTATCATGATTCCTGAATTAAGATGCTGAAGTGTCAGAACTATGAACCATAAACATGTAACATAAGAAATGAGTAAGTTTAAGGACCTGTTGTTGTTGGAGTTTCCAATGTTGTTACGATAATTATCATTACCGCCATGCCTATCCATAGCAGAACGGTCTTGGGTCTGACAGTTACCCTTGGGCTTAGTAGGCTGCTGCTGAGTAGCCGGTTGAGACCGGTCCCCAGTCTTCTGCCTCTTCTCGGGTCTCTCTACCTCACCGAATTCATCTCTCTCCTACACCATCTCCAGCTTACGTGCTGCATCGGCTACTTGTGCCACCATGTTGAAGGTAGCACACACCAAGTTATTGGCGACTGATGTACGAAGATCCTAACGAAAGTGGAATGCTTGCTCTTCGGAAGTACCTGCTGTTGTGCTAAGAAAACCAGCCGAACGAACAAAGCGCTCCATGAACTCGTTGTTGTTCTCCCCAGCTCTCTGCCTGATCCCGTGGTACTCCCTCTTCAGCTTGTCTTGCTTAGCCTTAGGGAAGAATTGTCCCATCACTAACTCCCTGAAGTGAGCCCACGTCAAGTCATCCACCCAATTGTCACCTCCCTCAGAATGCTTCACTGACTTCCACCATCCCAGCACGTCACCTTCAAACTTGTAACAGGCCAACCTTGCCTTGAAGACAGGGTCGCAGCCCATTGCATCAAATATCTTCTCGATATGAGCTAGCCAGCTCCGGGCCTCATTGGGGATGTCAGTCTTCTCGAAGGATCAGGACGTTGCTTTTTGAATCGCTCCAGCCATGTGATCAGTGTTGCTGGAGGAGGAGGAGGAGGATTAGGATGCTGGTGCTGGTTCTGATTGTTGGCAGCTTGCACCTCGCCCCTGATTTCGTTCCTCAGCTGAGGAAGCATGGCCTGCATCGCAGCTTGAACTGCTGCATTGAGTTGTTCCTGCTCGCGTGTGAGAACCATCTGACAGTATAAAACAAAATGCATGATTAAACTGATAAAACATAATATATCTACATGAAAAAAAATTATCCCAATAAATCATGAGAAAAATTTTATTCATGAAAATGGTGTATGATTGCATGATGCAGTTTATAAAAACTTTTATATGCGCTAGGGTAAACGCCTGTGGTCAGTTCACCTAAAACAAAGACATATCGAGGGGACGCCTATGGGTCGGTCCCAAAATTAAAAGCTTCGATAAAAGCACATGCGACTAAATAGGGCCAGTCCTGTACCAAACATTACTTAGTCATAAACCTGCGACAATGATATGACTGCATGAAATAACAATGAAAATGAATGAATGCATGAAAACCGACTGTCAGTTCTAGGAAGACCATAGTGACTACCCACTAATCACAGGTCATGTTTTGAGAGCCTACAGGTCGAAGCCTTGGCTCTGATACCATAATTGTAACACCCCATTTTGGTAAATGGAATGTCACGCGTGATTATGGCGTGTCATCAAAGCATACAAGGTAAATGTCTTAAAAAAATTAAATGACCATGAATGGAAATACCGGAAACAAACATCGGTACCCCAAGCATAAGCTCATCACACACCAACATAAGTACTGTAAGGAAAAGAACTAAACAGTGTCCAAAGAAATAAGTAGTAAAATGTATGATGAAATGCATAAAATAGAGAAGGCTAGAGGCTTCCAATCCATATGCACGTATGCTTAAAGTTTACGAGCGCCCTAGAGTACCTGCCGTTTGGGAACATGAAAGGAAAACGGCTGAGCATAACGCTCAGTGCACGAATATACAAATCTAGCATGGAATAACATAAGCATAAAGACTAATAGCAGCGGAAAAGTATAAGTCCTAAGTAACCTGGAATCATGTTCATAAAACTGGTTTTATAGTTTAAAAAGACTTACGTTTTTATGTAAAATATGTATTAATTAGCTAATAGCCCATATAGGTCATGAGGTTCCACCGTGCATGAATACATGGAGAGGAGACCTCGTCATGCAATTAGAGGGGTTGCCTCTAATTAAATAGTCTGGGTAGGAAGGATCAACTCCTAGTGAAAGATGCAAGGCACACATCGCATTCACTCTGGTATTACTGGTAAACATGTAACTAGGATGCACCCATACGCCCCACATGATAATATAATATAATGGCCAAAACTGTAAAGGGACACTAGTCATACATGTATATGGCTTAGGCTCTTAAACTAACATAAGTAATCAAACATATAAAATGATACTGGAAAAACAGTTGGCTGCAAACGGGGAATCCTAATAAGGAAAGAATGTCCATGCTGAAGGGACGGGAAATCCGTACCTTATGTCCAGTGAACGAAGAAGACGGGAGAATGAAAGTCCTACTTCGATCTCACTAATGCTACATAAATAGGGAACATGTATAAGTATTCTGTTTACTGGGTACGTAACTGATTATATCATGTCTTAGCTTGTTTTATATGTTCTTGTCTTGTTTTACTGATTTTAAGGTTATGATGTGTTTATCATGTATTCTATGTATTCTGATTAAGTATTACTTGTATTTCTTGTATTATTATACTTGTTGTGTAATAATAAGTAACTTCCTAAAAATAGCAGGTTTCCTAAAATAAAGAGTTTCCAAAAATAGAAAGTTTCCAAAAATAAATTAACTTCTTAAAATATAGCAGTTTCTAAAAATAGAAAGTTTCCAAAAATAGTAAGTTTTCTGAATTAGAAAGTTTCCATATTTAGAAATAAGTTGGATCAATAAGCTAATAATATAAGCATAAGTTTACTGGTTAAATAACATAAGTCATGTGATTATTAGTATAGTTTATTAATAATATCATGTTAATTAAATAGGTTATATGATTTAATTAAATAGATTTAATTAAATTAAGGTGTATAAAATACTTAGGTTAAACATGTATTAATATTATATTAATTATAACCTAAGTCATGTTTATTAAATAATTATATTTCATGTCTTCATAATTAATTAATACTATAGTCTAAATTAAATAATTAAATACTTAGGTTAAAACATGTATTATTTCATAAATAATATTAACCTAAGTTCATGATTAATTAAAATAATTATTAGTCATGTTTAATTAATTTAATTTCTTGTTAATAATATAACTTATAAAAATTAATACTTACAAAATTTAGTCATGAACCGGACCCGTGATTTTAATTTATACATGTCGTGAACCGGACCAAATTCACCCTTGAACCGGACCAAACAAACACCCCCTTAACAGTGGCTAACCGGCTCAGCCGGTTGCCACTGTTCTTGTAAAAACGCCACCGGCCTAAGCCGGTGCTTCCCTCTCGGCTAGCCGCTGACCACAACAAGTTTCCCACCGGCTGTGAGCCGGTGGTTCCCCCTGTCGAGCCTGTGTTTCCCCCTGCTAGACTAAAACCGCCACCGGCTTAAGCCGGTGGTGGTGGCTGCTGTTGCCGAGACCATATAAACCAAACGATACCCCGACACAAGTCGGGGTCCCTTGGTTCCTTGCTGCCGAGACCACCACAGCCCCACCGAGACCATGGGGTCTCGGTCGGTGGTGATTCGAAGACCACTGAGAGCTTCGGCTCTCGGTTCCCTTGCGTCGGCCGAACCAAACCAAGCCAAACACCCTTTTATTTTTCCCCCATGATTAATTTAACATGTTTTAATTACTTGTTTTTATAACCCGATGATTACATGTTCTTAATTAATTAAAAAAAAAGAAAAGAGATAAAGGATTACCGAATGCGTGAAACAAATGGAGGTTAATAACACGAACACAATCACTAGTTTTCAATCACCAAGATCAAATGATCACCCTCTTGTGTAGATCCTTAGGCCGGCGGCAATAGAGAAAAAAAGGAGGCTAGGGTTTTTGATTTTTAATAAAAACTCTGTTAAATGAAAAGGGTGAAACCCTTTTTGTTTATTTAGCAAAAACCAAACATGGGCTTGGACCTCTTGTCCCTTTGGTGTCCGCGGCATATGGGCCCACAAGAAGAAACCCGAAGTTTTCCCGTGACTAATATTTTACGTGTTCGTATGTTCGTGTTATGTTATACTTAATTATTCGTGTCATATATAATTACTTATACGTAACGATATTAATCGTATTTTATTTAATAAGTATGTAATTATGTGTTCGTGATTTTACGTTCATCATTTCATGTTCGTGATTATAATTAATACCGTTAATAATTATCGTGTACTATCACGTACTTAATACTTATCGTGTTATAACACGTACATAACTTCTGTAATTAATAATCGTGACACGTGTTCCTGCTATAAAAGGAAAGTTTTTATATGTACGTACGTTTACTAGGTGTACTTTTCATGGTAAAAGCATGCGGGTTTTACATTCTCCATAATTAAACATTTTTCAAATTCTGCTAAATTCATGGATGTGTTTGTGAGGATCGGTTTTGATTCGACCATCAAATTGGTGGTTTTTGACAAGTGTCAAATGGTTTCCTTTGATTGCAAATCATTTGCAATTTCAGGTAAAACGATTGCAGAGCCAGGAGTTGGTGCTACAACTCTATCGGCTGACCACATTGGTTCATCATCGGTGTCCGACATTGGATCGTAAAGGTTGATGAGTTTGGTGAGAAATAGGAATTGAGAAAGGTTGTCGAAAGATTGGTTGATTTCGTGAGGTTGAGGTTGCTCGTGTCTCCTATCTAAAAGTACACGAAGGTGATGTCTACATAACCTTCGGTTAATGGTACCTTCGGGTTCTAGTAACGGTGATACCGGTGGAGTTTCGGATGAACGGGTGTGCATCCAACAATGGTTTTGGTGTTACAGCAGGAAATGTGCGTCGCACTTTTGAGTTGTGCGGTGTACTTTCTGTACTGCAAAAAAAAAATTATTTGTTTTGGGTGGGAAATGGTTCAATTCTTCAAAAATTATGAAAATTTTGGTTACAAAACAGGATTATAAGTCCCCGGCAGCGGCGCCAAAAACTTCATGTTCGTTTGCAAGTCTTAAATTTATATTACAAGGTTTAGACAATACAAGGGACTAGAATACAAACACGGGCAAGTATACCCTTTCGTTCGTAATATAGCTTGTAGTGGTAAGCCAGGATCGTTCGCTGAGACTTAATTTCGTTTTGGTAATCAATATAAATTGAAGAAAGAAATTATTGAAATAACAATTGTAACAAGTATGACTAATACGGGATAGTTCGTATAAGTTCGTGATAATGATAATAATGATCGAGATATGTTTTTGTAAGTAAAGAGTGATAATCCTTTTTCGTCAAAATGACGTTTGCACAATTTGCTTTAGTGTGATTCAAGACCTATGTTTATTTAAGCGACTAAGCTTAAAACAAGTTGCCAACGAGTTCAATATTTTATCAAAGTTTCTAAGTGGATCTCTCCAACCAAAGATTCAAAACCATAGACAAGTTCTTAAAAACTTATTATAACAAATTGCGTTTCTCAACGCCAAACTATCGTAACAAATCAACTCTAGTTAAAATATGGTTTATAGAACTAGGTGGTAAAATGGTTCTACAACATTAGCTTGAAATCAAATAAAAAGGATCATATCATAGTATCATCACTAATTATAGTCACATACCCATATAGTCATAAATAGCTTAGCCTAATATAGTAATTAAAGTAACAAATGGAAAAGAGTAAGAGAACATCATACTTAGATTGATTGAATGAACGGGTACACAAGTGTTACGATTGCATCGCTTCTCCAAGAATCAAAGAGTGGAATACTCTCGTTACAAGTATTTCCCAAAAGTGGATAATACTGAAAATTTACTAAGAAAGCTAAAATACTCGAGCTATGGAGTATTGAAGAGAAGAGGTGTGTGTAAAATGAGTAGAAGTGGTCTCTATTTATAGTGCTCGCTGAGGGAAAATGTGCGCCGCACTTCTCCAAAAGTGCGCCGCACTTTGGAGGTTTGGAATGTGTGTCGCACTTCTGACATTGTGCGCTGCACATTCGTGCGTTCCAGAATCTTCTTTCAATAGTTTTGTTTATTTGCACATTAAAGACCCTTCTTTGTATATCTTCACTTTGCTTCTTCAAACTTTATACCTACATGTAAAACGCAATATATTAAGTATCGAAAGCTCTTATTTATAATACAAAGTGACATTATAATAACGGGTTGAATATGTATATTTAGGTCGTTATCAAAGACCTAATTACTTTCAAATACAAATATTTATGCAGTATGTACAATTAACCAATGCAGAATCACACATTTATTAACTGGCCAACACATTGAATATTATTCTTAAAACACTTCTTAATCCATTAAACACAAAAATTAATGCCATTTTTATAACAAGCCTAAAATGAAAAATAGATATTATTATACACAATGTACAAACTAATATTACACACAAAGCTTCATACATTTATATGATGATTCATATAGTTTTAGAAATCGAATCGGATCAACGGGTTCTGTCGAGAACATGAGTGGCCACCAGTTCGGCCAGGCCCGGTCCTGAGTTTTTGGATGTCCTGGGCGACACTAACGAAATATGCCCCTATATATAAGAAAGATCAATATTAACTTTTTCGAATAACATCATTTTATAAAATACGGAGTAACCAGTTTCTCAAATGTACTTTACCGAAGCACTAAAACGTAACCTCAATTTTGTTGTCATTTCTTTTGTAAAATAAATATAAAATGATAGAATCTTGTGTTCTGCTCTTGAAGCGTTGCAAAATTGAAAATATGATTTATACATATCAACCGTAAACACAAAGAATTATCACTCAAAGATCACTATAGTGTTGGAAATGTTCAATTACGTCGTTGTACATTTTTTCATATAATAAAAGGGTTTAAGGCATTTAATAGGTACGTACTTTCTCAAATATATTCATATCATACATGTACTCAAAAAATTGCCAAGATAATACTTGAACTTCCGGTTGACTTGTTAATATGGTACCTCAAACTTTTTTCTACCAATTTTACCCTTCAGCCCAATGCCAAATTTTGTATCGTTAGTCCTTTAGCATAATTTTTTTTATTTTAAATATGTTTGGAAAACAAAAACGATCGTTAGTTAAAGGACTAACGATGCAAAACTTGGCATTGAGTTGAAGGGTAAAATAGGTAAAAAAAAGTTTGAGGTACCATATTAACTGGTAAACAAGAAGTTTAAGTACCATATTAGCAATTTTATTAGTACAAGTATGATATGGATATATTTAAGAAAGTACGTTACTATTAAATGCCTTAAACCCATAATAAAATCATTAAGTTAGCATTTTTAGACTTTTAAGTCAGTATATTGTTAAAAAAATTTGTTCACTATCATAGTAATTTTTTTATATATTTTTAGTATAAACTTTTAAAAATATGTTATTCAAGTAATCGAAATTATTATATTGAGTGATTAGTGGTATTCAAAAGTTTTTAATCATTTGATAATGTATTTTATTTAAACTCACATGTAATTGATAAAGTCATAAAATAATTTGAGACTTAACAGCAAAGCCAAGCAGAAAACAAATAGCAAAGCCAAGTAGAAAACAAAAGCAAACGTGATGTGCTTTGCAACCACAGAAAACAAAAACACGTGACTAATGCGTAATTAAACACCAATAACTTTTACTGTACAAAAAAAACAATCTTCTTTAGTCACACTAAACTACCATCTCCGGTAATGGTCACCAGATTTTTTTTTCGTTTTCTTTTCTTTCTCTTTCTTCTTCTTCTTCTTGTTTTGGATGTAAGGTCATTTCTCGATTATTTTCTAGATAGGTATTAAGAAATAACACTAAAAGTTTGATGCCCCCTATTTTATTGATGCCTTGGGTGGTCGCCCACCTCGCCCTATGCCAGGGCCGGCCCTGAGTTCGGCTAACAAATAAAATCCGTCCAAAACAAACAAGAGAAAACCGGCCAAAACATACAAAAAGACCGACCTGATCCGAAGTATTTTGTTTTATATTTTTTTCGGTTAATCACAAAATATTCGTCATCGTCACCGCATCTCACAAATAGTCTGCTCGTATTTGCAAACAATTGTAACACTTTTTAAAGGTTTGTGTTAACATTTTATGAGACATTAATTAATATATTACACCGGCCTGCTAGCGTACCAAAACAATAATTTGCAAACAAGTTGTTACTATAAGGGTTAAGTTCATATATTAGCAATATACTCTCCATCTTTTACACATGTAGGTAATAATGTCAATATATTACTATTATGGTGATTCAAAGTTATTATTTTTTTGAAATATAGGTAACATTACCGGTTCATTCCCGGTTATAACCAAAATGTGACTGACACGTCATCTTTTTTGTGACATGGCAATTATAGATCAGCTTTTGGCTTAACTTTGTGCTGACATGTACCAAAGACTTCATTATAAACTTTGACCATAAAAAAACACAGTCCATATTAATTCATTTTTAGAAAATTAACATCAGATCTTAAATATTTCATATACTACAAATAAACACCATCTTCTTCAGCAGCAGATTTCAGCAAAAGTTTTGCAAATCCAACCACAAAAATCTTTAAATCATATCCAACCACAAAAACCTTAAAGCATAAAACCTTTAAACTACATCCCAACACCAGATTCAATTATCCCTTTGTGGCGATGGTTTTTAAAAACAAAAAAACACAAAAAGAGACCTGATCTAAACACGACTATCATCCACAAATCTAGATCCAAGTACCCATCTATGTCGAAGGTTTTTAGATAAAAAAACACAAACACACCACGAGGAGGAACGAGATCTGGTGGATGGAGATACTGGTTCATGAGAAGTCTTGTGATATGAGTAGTGGCTAGCTGTGAACATTATACCAAGCAAACAACCCCATTCAAGAATTATATATATCTATCCTAATAGAAACAAAGTCAAAGATTAAGATGCTGAGAGGGTCAAGGAAAACTGGTAGTCGAGCAAGATCTTAGAACATGGAGATTTGAAAACGAGCAAAGGCGAAAAGAAAATGATAGCAGTGATCATAGAAGTGGTAAGAGTGCAAAATGGAGGTCTGAAGGAAGTAAGGAAGTTACAAGTACATAGAGTAAATTGCATGTTTGCTCCCTGTGGTTTGCCAAAATTGCATGTTTGCTCCCCAACTTCATTTAAATGCAGGCGACCTCCCGGAGGACGAAGGTAAGTAGCAACGAGCCTCCCTGGATCTAACTCTCGTTAAAAGGTAATATTTCTATGGGGGTATATTTGGTAATTCGCTTATTAATTATATTAGACCCGCTTTGGTACATGGGTTTACCCATATCACTCGGTTATAACCCATTTCATATTAAACGGATTGCACCAAATCCCCTCATATTCCAGTTTACCATTCTCAAACATTCCTAAACTTTGTTAATCATGGAGGATCATGTTCCAGACTTCTTCATAAGAGCCGAAGGTGAAGAATTTGACATGGCGATATATGGTAAGTTGTTTATTCATTGTTTAATTTCAAGATTAATTACCAAAAAAATTTTAATTCGCCCTAATTATTATGTATCCAATTCTGACCATCGTTATTTTCTATGTTAACAGATGTGTATGAACAAATGTTTAACATTAAATGTCACTACTATGGAAGGTTTAGTGATGGCCCAAACTTGGAATACATTGAAGGTGAGATTTGTTTTGTTGATATGGTGAATATGCATGACTTTAGTGATGCTATTCTGAACACGGTTATGAATAGTTTAGGTTATGAGATGGACAATCAATTACTTTTCTACTATAAGGTTCCACTTAAGACTTTAGAAGTTGGTGTAAAGCCTTTGGTTAGTGATGCTTGATGAGACTGCTTTTATACATGGTCTCATCATCCAAATCGGGCTTAAAATGCATAAAATATCATAGAATATACCAAATATATGCTCGTGTTTGTTACTTGTGTATTTTTAGGTACGGATATTGAGGAATTGGCAAAAGATCACAAGAATCATTCAAAAATGAACACGGGAAACGAAGTCGCACAATGAACCGGGCCCAAGTTTGGATTTTACAAAAATGCCCTTGAAGAATTGAAGATTGTCAAGTTTGGTCCCTCAACTGTTGAAGATTTATACTTTAAAACTATGAATAGGGTCCCTAAAGTTTGAAGACTATACAAGATCAGCCCTTGGAAAATTAAGAATATGCATTAATGGCCCTTATTTCAAGTTTATAAACCTTTTGTGCCATTTATGACAAGTTGCCAAAAGTTGATAAAGGGAAAATGGGCATTGATAGCTATTATTTACAAAGTGTAAGAAAGAAGAAACATTGGGGGCCAAGTCTGCCAAACCAACAAACTCTCACCACCAGTAACCTCTTGACACGTCACCTAACCCACCCAATAACCCATTAACCCTACCCTACCCGTCCATACCCAAACCCACCAACCCGGTTTTATTTTAAAAACGTGGTCAACCAGTCAACCTTTCCCACTTATTTCCCACCATAACACTTATTTAAAAACATTTTTTACCAAAAATGGATTAAACACTTCTCTTAATCACCTATAAACCCTAACCCAACCCAGACCTAATTGACTTTAATACAAAGGGGTTTTGCCCCTTTTTGTCCAGATCCTTGATTGAACACTTTCTCACCAAAACCCACTTCACAAACCACCACAAGACACACCCATGTGTCTTGTGAGACCCTCCCCTGCACCCATCGTTTTCCCCCAAACCCTATAACCCGACCAAACCAACGTCCCATGTTACTCCTTGGCCCCTAAGTTCAAAATCAACGTCCAAGATCAAAGTTGCAAGCTGGCCATCACTCTCATATCACATGAAGCGCATTTGACTGATTTTGAAGACAAAGACCAAGGGCTTTTTGGAGATTTCATATATTAGGGTTTAGCATATTAGAATGTTCTTTGTACGCCTATAAAAGGCAGCTTAGCTTAGCATTTTACTCTTGTTCCAGTTTTTCTTCAAAAAATTCTGTAATTCCTTTTTAATGAAATATAAAGTTGGTATTTTTGAGTAAAATTTAATTCCTTTTATCATTTTTTAAAAGTTGGTGTTAGTTTATGAAGAGAAACTGAGTTCCAATATTGTTTTGTAACACTTTGTGTGTTTTAAGTTTTCAAAAAAGGTTTCGAAAATATTTTGATAATTTCAGAAATCTAAGTTTTCCAAAGAAGTGAAAGTGGAATTGGAGTTCTTGGATTCTTGAAGTTATCTTGTTTTAAAACGTGTTTCAAGTTTCAAGTTGTGAGGATTTGTGGATTTGTGAGAAAGTTTCAGAAAATCAGAAGTTTGTATTGTGCTTGTGTTCTTGTTTATCTTAGCAGGTTTTGGAGATTGTTGCTGTTCAAGGATCAGCTCAGGCCCAGCCTGAAGGAAATGGCATTGCAGCCATAGTGGGGCCCGGATGTGGGTCCCACAAGGTAGCTACCTTGATCCTTTTTCATTTTCAGAAAATATTGATTGGGTATGATTTTTGTGCAAAGTTGCTTATATGTTGTTTAAGTGGTTTGTTTTGAGTTTAGTTGGTATAATATGCATGCTAGATTAGTTTTAAATCAGATTGGTTGAATTTTGTTTGAATTTTGTTTGAAAAGTTAATTTTCAGATTTTTAAGGGGTGTTTGGATTAAGGCTTAAGTGTAGTGTATTGACATCATACTTGCTTAAAACCTGGTTAGAAACACTTCTTGGGTGGTCATGTATTGATATGTATCTTTGGTTTCATTATTGGTAGGATTGAAGTCAAATTGCATGCTTAAAATTGGATGAAATAGCTAAAAATCAGTAACTGTCCATTGTGTCTGATTTTTGTGGAATTTTACCACCAAATCTTGTAAGCTGCTAGTTAATAGGCCATAGAAGGATTGTGAATCACTTGTATGCTATTTGGTGTGCTTATTTTCAAGATTTGAGGCCTTGAATTTCACTTTTATGCATGTAAAATTGGTCAATATTCATCAGACCTTCATTGTTGCTTAATCAGAAACTTATTTGGCTTAATTGGTGCTTATTTTGTTAAGTGATTGCTTGTTTTTTGTGTATAATCTGACTCCTTATACTCCAAAGAGTATAAGGGTGCCTTTTTGTCCAGAATAAGCTATCAAATAAGCTTTCCTAAGCTTATTGGTCTCCTGACCAAATTATTGCACTAGCAGTGGGAAGAAAGTTTCCCCTGCTAACACATTTGTTTCCCCTGCTAAGCAAAAGGACAAAAGTCCATGACATGTCACTTTCAGAAATCTTGAAATTTTGTCTTTTGTGGGTAAAAAGTTGAATTAGACCTTCAAACTTGTTTTGTTATTTTTCTTATTTATTTTAGGATTTTTCTGTTTAATTAAAATTTTTATACTATTCATTTTATATTTTTTAGATTAATTAGCATTTTTAATTAACTTTAATATTTCTGTTTTTGGAATTTAGTGCCAAAAAGTAATATTTTTCAGTTTAATCAATTTTCCTGGACTTAGAATATTATTTTAAGATTTTTGGTTAAAAAAGATTTTACTGTTCATCTTTTTATTATTTTTTAGAATTAATTTAACTTAATTAGGGTTTTAATTAAACTAGTTTTGTCTTTTAGTGGTAAATTTTATATTTTTCAATCTTTTTCAATTTTTTACTGTTGATTAGAGTAATTTAGGATTTTTAAAATTGGTAGATTAATTTTAGCATTATTTTATTATTTTTTATAATTAATTTAGTTCTAAAATATTTTTTAGTAATTTAAAAATAGAAAATAGTATTTAAAAATTAGTAAAAATACTTTTTAGTTTTTAGATAATATAAGTAAGTTATTTGTTCAATAAAATCATATTTTGGACATTTTGATTAATTATATTTAATTTTAGGGCTTTAATTAGCATTTAAAATTGAATATTTAATTAATAAAAGGTTTTAAAATATTTTTATTGGATTTTATTTCTTATTTATATTATTTTGGACTTGTTTTAGCTTTTAATTAAGTTTTAGGTTTTAAAATTTTAATTTTTGTAGTTTTACGGTTTTACGTTTACGCGTTTTCGTCTTAGCTCGATCCGTCTTCGTAACCGTCTTTTCTTTCCTTTCTCATTTCTATTTTCTTTTCTTCTTGTTAATAATCACAAACATTAATTCATTCATTACACAACACACTAGCCTCCTCGAGAACGAACTCACTTTCATAAGGGTCATTAGTGCTCGGTTTTCCTAAACCGACACTTAACGCTTACCACTATTTTGTCATCCTTTTCCTAAAGGGTACAAAAACACTACATCATTTTTGGCGCCGCTGCCGGGGAGGCGTGTTGTGTTTTGATTGAACATTGTTTTTTTTTTTTATATTAGCCATAATAGTATTTGTATTAGTAGCACTCTACTAATACGTATTATCGTTTTTCGGTTTTTGTGTGAATACTATTACTATATTGTATGCGTAGAACAATAAATTCACAAGTACTCTAAATACGTGAGAAATCACAACCTTGACTTGGGAGGTCATTACCCAATCATTGTATTCGAATCTCAAACCAAAGAAAAAAAGGCAAAAATAGATAAATACTTTCGTGAAGCTTAATCTTGATAATACAAACTATAAGGTGGGTATAAGGCGGTTGTATTTCACAACCTAAAGGAAAAAGGCTCTTAAGTGCTTCGCGCCGCCTCGTTTCCTCCGCTTGCTTGTGCGTATTTGATTTTGAGAGTGAATCGAGGGTTTTGCCGCCCAAAGTATTATTACATATCATATATATTTTCTTGGTTTCTATTGATTAAACCCTCTTGAACGATTTGGTGTTCCACCATCGTTCTAAAGTCATTGAAGGCGTTCACTCCACGTGATCGTTTTCATTCCTTGAGGCTTCTTTAATCAAGAGATTTGATTAAGGAGGAGATTTGTAGATTATTGTCTACTTAATACATTTCACCAATTTCCAAAAAAGTTAATACCATCAAAAACCACAAAAAATTGAAAAATACAAAATACCAAAAAGAATCTTCTTTGCTCGTCTCCTCGTTGTACGTGACGTTTATGCTCACTCGTAATCAAGCAAAACGTGCACGTAGACGAAAGAACAAAACTCCCACTCCAACTCATTCTAGTGAGGAGTCTCCTATTGACGAACCCACTGTACAAGAAGAACCTACCATGGCGAATCGAACTATGATGGAGTTACTTCAAGCACCCACCGAGGGTTATGGAGAAGCTATTGTGATTCCCGCAATCCTTGCGGAGAATTTTGAGGTGAAAACGGGTTTGTTATCGATGATCCAAAACAACAAATTCCGTGGTGATGAGAAGGACAATCCCCACAACCATATCCGCCAATTTAATCGTCTTACCGCCACGTGCAAATTCAAGGATGTCTCGAATGACTCGATTAAGATGATGCTTTTTCCGTATTCCTTAGCGGGGCCCGCTAAAATTTGGTTAGAGAAAGAGCCACCCAATTATATATTGACGTGGAAGGATCTCGTTTCAAAGTTTGTGAACCAATTTTTTCCGCCCTCTAAGACTACGCATTTGAAAAATGAGATTTCTAAATTTTCACAAGAATCAAATGGAAGTTTTTCTACGGCTTGGAATAGGTTTAAGGAGATGTTACATGAATGTCCTCATCACGGTTTTTCCGATTTGCACCAAATCGACACCTTTTACAATGGACTTAACGATCATGAAAGAGATTATTTGAATGCCGCCGCGGGTGGTAATTTTTTGTGTAAAACGGTTGAAGAAGCTTTGGTCATAATCGAGAATAGGTCTAAGGTTTATAGCCCTCGTAACACACCGAGTGTTGCCAAAATGGGCTCATCATCGTCTCGTAGTATCAATGCCTTGCAAGATGAAGCCAATGAGGAAAATCGGTTTTTCGATAGGTTTTCGACTCTCATGTCCCATTGGAAAGCTCAAGAAGCTTCCAATTCCGCTTCGGTTAAAGCGGTTTCTAAGAGTTGTTTGTCGTGTGGGGGAGCTCATGATCTTTCCGAGTGCATTACCACGGATGGTAACACTTCGAGTGCTTTTGTAGCCACGGGAACTTATAACCAAATCGGTCAAGGTTCCCGCCAAAATCAAACTCCACCAAATCAAAATGTTAATAATTATCGAAACAACAACCAAGGAGGAAATTACCAAGGAAATCAAAGGAATTATAACAAGGGTAATTATCAAAGTGGTAATGGGAAAATTTCAAACCAAAACCAAAACCGTGATTTTCAAAACAATGCCCAAGGTTTTCAAAACGATCACACCAAAAATCTTCAAGGAGAATTTTTGAATTATGCAAAGGCTAATGATGCTAAGTTTGATAATATGCAACGTGAAATGGTTAGCTTAAGGTCCGAGTTGAAAAACGAGCTTAAAAACGAACTTGTTAATGAACTTAAAACTCATGCTAACAAAATGGAAGGAAATGTCACACGTCTCTAACAAAATCAACAAAAAATGGAGCAAGGTCAACATGAGATTAAGCAAGAGTTGTTAAAAGCGGATGCTAGGCAATCTAAGTTTGAAGACCGTATGGCTAAAATGTTTGAAGCTATCATGTGTAAGCCCTCTTCTTCGGGTGGTCTTCCTAGTGATACCATCGTGAACCCGAAAGGAGAATTGAAGGTTATTACTACTCGTAGTGGTAAAACTTTCAAAGAACCCATTTCTCGTCCAAGTACTTCTATGGAGAAGGAAAAAGAGAAAGAACCCGAGGTTGTGGTTGAAAAGGAGCAAATTACAAGCCCACGAAGTACCGCTCAAACCACACCTACGGTTGAACCCACACCAATCATGGAACCCGAGATTCCAAGGCCGATGCCTATGCCTACTTTGCCCCAACCCACACCACCTTTACCCTACCCTTCAAGACGAGACAAGGAAAAGGCACAAGAACGAAATAATTATCAATTTGAACTCTTTATGAAAATGTTTCGTGACTTGCATTTTAATATAAGTTTTGCCGACGCCTTAGTCATGATGCCTCGATTTGCCGCGAACTTCAAAAGTATGTTGAATAACAAAGAGAAATTGCAAAAAACGTCTAGTTGTTCATCGGTTTTTCTAAGCCGCATACCTCAAAAAGTCGGTGATCCTGGAAAGTTTTTAATCCCATGTGCTATCCAAGACATGGAAGAATGCTACGCCTTGGCCGATCTTGGTGCTAGTATTAATTTGATGCCTCTTGAGATTTTTAAATCGCTCAATCTTCCCAATCTCACTCCTTCAAGAATGTCAATCGAAATGGCCGATCATTCTATGATTCTAGCTTGTGGAGTTGCCGAGGACGTCTTTGTGAAAGTTGGAAAGTTCTACTATCCTGTAGACTTTATTGTTGTTGATATTCCCATCGATCCTAAAGTTCCGTTAATTTTAGGTCGATCTTTTTTGGATACCTCGAGAGCACTTATCGATGTGCATGCAAGAAAAATCACTCTTCGTTTCAATGAGGAAGAAATCGTCATTAATGCAACCCAAAACTCCACTCTTTCTCATGTGTATTGTATCACATCTTTGTACAATGTCAATCCCATCAAAAGCATTTGCAAAAAGATTTCAAATAGAGTTTTAGGAGTTGTTGAGAAAAATGAAGTTCCGTCCCCTCCGCCGGTGGAGGTTAAGAGTGTTAAGCCTACGATTCCAATCTCGAGTGATTCTTCGGATGATGAATACGTTGATCCCGATGGGGAGGTTTTCTTTGTTGACAAACGTTTTGAAAACTTGCCACCACCTAAACCAAAAAGATTTCAAAATGTGAGAATTTTTAGTGTGACTAACATTGCTTTAGAAACACCAAATATTTTTGACATAATCAAATCGGGTTTTCACAAGGAGAGTGTAAAAGATGAAAAGGGAAAGATTTTGAATTTAATTTAAAAGATTTTTCTACAATTCTAACTCCGTCATCACCGCGTTTATTGAGTACTACAAGCTCGTCTTCTCCTTTTGACGATGCTTTGTGTGGACTTAGTGTGGGGGAATCCCCTTATGTTCCATCCCCGTTCTCCACCGAGGACGAGATATTTGATCCTGTAATTGCTTATATAGGGAAATCTCGGTCTTCCACCGATGCAATAAATGGAAAATCTTTTCATTTGATTGGTGCGAGTCTACCTCGAGTAGCTCATGTTTTTAGAGACTTACCCATTGTCCCACCCTTCTATTTCTTCTCTCCTATTTTCTTGAAACTCTTTGAGTTTTTGTTGACCATTGATGAAGTGGCGTTGATTAGTTTTTCAAATGAAAACGAGAACGCCGTCTTCGATCCCGGTATTTTGCACCATCAAAGGACTTAGTCCTTAATACCAGTTGTTTTTGGGCCATGTTTATCATGTAAGCCCCACCAAAAATTGACCACACCATGATTATCCCTAAATGATCACATTTATGGGGATTCGAGTCGAGCTTTTGACTCGGTTATCAAAAACAAGGTGCCTCGTGGGGGAGACCCATGCTTATCCATGTATATATTATTGCTTTCTAATTAGTTAATGTGAGGGGATTTGTGCCCTTCCAACCTTTGTTCCGTGGTTGTTTGTGAATTGTGGTTTTTAGATCATGATCTTCACGATTGGAGCCTCTCGTGTTCGTTTATGGGAGCACTCGATCGTTTGCTTTGGAGGCATTTCTCAATATCCAAATGATATATCCTTTACGTTATAACCTTAGGTTTTTAGCACACTTTATAAACGGCTTTTAACTTAATGGTTACACCCTTTCCATTCTAGATTAGGCATTCGACTACGTCTCTAGTATGGGGGTGTTTGCACCCCTAGACTCGAAACATTGAGGACAATGTTTAACTTTAGTATGGGGGGTGAATAGATACTTGCCTTGCCAAACCTTCACGCTTTTCAAAATTTATCGTTTTGTTTATCGTTTTGTTGCAAAATAAGGCTAAAAAATGGCCAAATTTTAAAATTTTTCTCATGTTTTATAAGTGTTTGAAGACACGAATGTAGATTTTCCGATGGCGAGAATAAGAGTAATTTTTGACTCGACCGTGCGTGTTGAGCACTTAGCTTTGATTCCTTAACTACACATTAGGCTAAGTCTAAAAACTCATGTGTTCTCGTTGTTTGCTTATTCTCCCTTCGCTTGTAAATATTTTTTGCTTAATAAATATTGACTTAGCGGTTTAGTTAGGATTGTTGGGTTTCTAGTCTTTTCTAGTAGCTTCCGTGTAATTAAATTGGGAAGACATTAAGGTATCGCCAGCGTCACGGTTTTGAAGTATTGGCACCCTAATAATCGAAAGCTTCACCTAATAATAAGATTTCAAGTGCTCACCTAAATCTAGCAAACAATTTGAAGCCCCACAAGGCCGAAAAATCTATGCAAAATTGAAAGTGAATCAAGCCTTAATCTTCGAAGCTTTAAAGATCCAAAATTCGCTTTAGCGTGAGGATATACGTCTTTGGCTAATAAAACCACCGATGAGGCGGATAATAAAAGGCAAGGCAAGACCGAAGTCATAATAAAAGCTTCATGGCGAAGTTGAATATTGTTTCCCCTGCTAAGCAAAAGGACAAAAGTCCATGACATGTCACTTTCAGAAATCTTGAAATTTTGTCTTTTGTGGGTACAAAGTTGAATTAGACCTTCAAACTTGTTTTGTTATTTTTCTTATTTATTTTAGGATTTTTTTGTTTAATTAAAATTTTTATACTGTTCATTTTATATTTTTTTAGATTAATTCGCATTTTTAATTAACTTTAATATTTCTCTTTTGGAATTTAGTGCCAAAAAGTAATATTTTTCAGTTTAATCAATTTTCCTGGACTTAGAATATTATTTTAAGATTTTTGGTTAAAAAAGATTTTACTGTTCATCTTTTTATTATTTTTTAGAATTAATTTAACTTAATTAGGGTTTTAATTAAACTAGTTTTGTCTTTTAGTGGTAAATTTTATATTTTTCAATCTTTTTCAATTTTCTACTGTTCATTAGAGTAATTTAGGATTTTTAAAATTGGTAGATTAATTTTAGCATTATTTTATTATTTTTTATAATTAATTTAGTTCTAAAATATTTTTTAGTAATTTAAAAATAGAAAAATAGTATTTAAAAATTAGGAAAAATACTTTTTAGTTTTTAGATAATATAAGTAAGTTATTTGTTCAATAAAATCATATTTTGGACATTTTGATTAATTATATTTAATTTTAGGGCTTTAATTAGCATTTAAAATTGAATATTTAATTAATAAAAGGTTTTAAAATATTTTTATTGGATTTTATTTCTTATTTGTATTATTTTGGACTTGTTTTAGCTTTTAATTAAGTTTTAGGTTTTAAAATTTTAATTTTTGTAGTTTTACGGTTTTACGTTTACGCGTTTTCGTCTTAGCTCGATCCGTCTTCGTAACCGTCTTTTCTTTCCTTTCTCATTTCTATTTTCTTTTCTTCTTGTTAATAATCACAAACATTAATTCATTCATTACACAAAACACTAACGCTTACCACTATTTTGTCATCCTTTTCCTAAAGGGTACAAAAACACTACATCAATGCTGGTTACCAAATTTTTTAAGTTATGTTCATTTGCACAAGGTTATTGATTGTGGTAAAATACGACATTTTAGGAAAAAGGCGTAAAAGCGGAAAGTATCGAGTGATGATTTAGGAAAATCAACACTAATGACCCTTAATGGTGTGAAAGTTCGTTTCCCAAGGAGGTATATGTGTTGTGAAAAACTTGTAAAAGTTTGTGATTAATGATTGGTTTAGAAGGGGATGAGAAAAGAAATTGACGAAGACGTAAAAATAAAAATTAACAAAAAATCACTACTAGAAAGTTAAAACTTAGAACCTTAAAAACCACAAAAATAAAAATAAATTCTAAAAATTACCAAAAATTCACCAAAAATTAAATTAAATAAACTAAGAGTTTACCAATGATCAAAACTTTTTCAAACCTTTAAATAATTAAATATTCAATTTTTAAATGCTAATTAAAGCCCTAAAAATCAAATAAATTATCAAAAAGCCCAAATAAAGATTTTTCAATTGGTAAACCACTAAAATGACCTAAAAAGATTAAAAACTATTTTTAGAAATTTTTAAACTTATAAAAACTATTTAAAATGATTTAAAAACTATTAAGACTTAAAATAATTATAAAAATTAATCTAAAAGTGATAAAATTATTCTAAAAGTTGCTAAATTCCTATTTTAATGTATTTAACCTAAGAAAAATGTAAAAAGTTGGAAAATGTGAAATTTCAAAAATAATATTAAAAATCCAAAAATTATAAAAAATTCTAAAAACTTGCAAACTAGTTTATTTTAACCTAAATAATCAGAAAATCAAAGTGAAATTACCAAAATACCTCTATTGGGCCCTCAAATGGGCCAAATCCAAAAACAGTCAACCTAAATGGGCTTTTGGGCCCAAAAAGTCAAACTTGGCCCAATTGACTTGGAAAAGCCCTATCTGACTTAAAATTTAATTCTAAGAACAAAACTCTAAAGGCCCAAAAGCTGAAAATGAGCTTATCACAGCTTATTGAACACAAAGCTTATTCTTATTGGGCTTTTCAGCCCATTAAGCCATAAGCTAATGCCATAAGCTCTAATTTAACACACAACCTTCTTTTGGGATGCTTATGAGATCTGTAAAAAGAATTTTTGAAAAAGCTCACTCAATAAGCCAGAAAATAGAAAAGCAAAAATCCACAAAACGACAAAATAGTCGTTTTTGAGAAATAATGCACCTCAGGACTTGATTCAACTTGCAAAAGCTTTCAAATGGACTCAATAAGCAAAATCAATCAACAAAAATCCAATAAGCACAACCAATAAGCCAGAATAAGCACAAATGAACTTATGTAAAAGTCAAAGGAGTTGGTTTTCTAGTCAAACCTTAAAGTCAACCACCCAAATGCTCCAGTATGAATAAATGGGTCAAAATATGAGCACCTATTACAAAAACAAAGTTGTTGCTGGTTAAAATAAGCTATTATAGCTTATTGATAAGCTGACACCAAATTTGCACTATCAGTGGTAACCAGCAGGGGAAAGGAGTTCCCACTGCTTTGACTAATTGACCAAGCTTATATGAGAGTTCTGGTTTGATTCAATTGGAAATAAAGGCACCCTTGTGATCAGTGAATCACAAGGAGTCAATAGCAACAATAAAATCACAAAATGGTTCACACAATAAGCCACAATAAGCCAAACAGTTACCAGATATGCTCCAGATATGCAAATAAGCAGTTAAGCACTTAATAAGCAGATTTAACCACAATAAGCCAACCAAACTTAACAGGATGCATACACAAGCTATATAAACTAAAAAGAAACACAAAGCAACAAGAATCAAACACTGAATCAAAGTAAATAACAAGATCAAAGCACTAGAAGTTACTGATGAACAATGAACATAAGCAGAAAACAAGTTTGCTGATATACTTGACACTTGATCCAATTTTAAGCCTCAAATCCTTCTTCCCTGGTGTGATTAACTATGATTTAGCACTTGTTAGCCCTAGCCTAAGCCTAGATCTAGGTGTCCTCAAAATCCTAGCCAATTTTACCAAGTATTTAAGATTTTATAGCCAAATAATGAATCTATGTGATCAAACCCACAAAACCTGCAAACAGATGAACACAAGCACCTAAATAACAGATACCAACACTTGCTTACACAAAACAAACACTTAGCAAACCACAAATCCAACTTATGCAGTAATCCCAAACACCCTTTTAAAACTTGATTCCACAAATTTTCAAAGGCTTATGAAGATTCAACCCACAAATCAGATCAATAACACCTCAATAACATCAAACCAAGCCAAATCAACAATATTCAACCACAACAACACAGATTCAAGCATAAATCCACAAAAATCACAAATAATCAGAAACTTAAAGAGAAAATGAAAAGGGAAGAAGATGCAAACCTCCAAGACCTACATCCAGGCCTTGGATTGTTTGAGCTGAGGTACTAGCAAAACAAGTACCAGCTTCCAAGCTGCTAAGAAGAACAAACCACAAGGTGAGATCAAAAATAATGCCAACTTCTGATTTTTGATGCACAAGCTTTATCACTTAAAACCTTGCCTCAAAAACCTTCAAACAAGATAATGGAACTCAGATTTTAGCTTCTCAAACACCAAACTTTTATAAATAACAGATTAGAACTCAAAATTTTAAGAAATTCAAACTTTATTTCATAAAAAGGAATTACAAAGATTAAAAGCTAAAATCTGGAACAAAGGGACTCTCACATGTTGAGGTCTCCTTTTATAGGCAAATGCTTGGCTAAACACTATTCACAAACCCTAGAAGTGAAATTCCCTAAATGCCCTAAGTCCTTCTAGACGTTTTCTGATTTTGAGCTGTCCAAATTGATCAAGACTGTTCATTTTAGCTTTGGAATGAAGCAAGGATCCTAGGCTGTTGATTTGGACACGTAGGATAACTTGAAGGCTAAGTTGCATTCTGATTGGTGGAAAGGGAATTGGGGGTGGGGTCCTTTGTGAGTGGGAATAAGGGTTTTATGGTTTGGATGAGTTTCTGCACATGTGAATCACTCATGTGCAAAGGTAATTGTATTTTACCCTAAGTTTAAGTGGTGTAAATTCTGGGTGGGGTAAAAGATGAACAGTAAGGATTTTGATCCGATTTTCAGGGAAAGGTGTTTGTTTGGCGCATTTTCAGTTTGAATGTTTCAAATAGACACCTTTGGTCCTTGTTCTTTGGGATTTTTGGTAAATAAGGACAATTAATTAAGAAAAAAAACTTTTTTTATGGAACAGACATATCAATATGCGTGGATAATACCTTTTCTTCCACTTCCAGTTCCTATGTTAATAGGGTTGGGACTTCTTATTTTTCCGACGGCAACAAAAAGTCTTCGTCGTATGTGGGCTTTTCAGAGCGTTTACCCAATATTCGGGAGAGCCTTTACCTGAACCCATACGTGTTTCCGCGGGTCTTACTGTAACTGGTTTATCTGGAAATATACGAACCCATATTTTTCCACCGCGACGTGCTTTTCGTGTCATTGCTCGTCGACCTGCTTCTATTTGTCTAGATGTGATCCAAGCGGGTTCAAGTGCCTGAAGAGCGTATTTACCAAAACAAATAGTATTACCTCGATAAGATATTCCTCTCATTCTTCCTCTATGTTGTTTATGGAATCTGGTTCTTTTGGGGTTATAGTTGATGGTTTGTTTTGAATTCCATCTCTACTACAGAACTGGACGTGTTCCCTTTATATTAACTTTCACCATTTGTCACTTTTGGCACCAAACTTTGGAAAAAGGTTATCAAGGGTTATTTTTGACACTTTTGCATATTTGAAGGGCTGATCTTGGACATTCTTGATCTTCAAAGGTCTTCATTGTATCTTTGACTTCATGAGGGACCATTATTGGCAATTTTGATTTGTTGAGGGACTAATCTTGCCATTTCTTCAAAGTTGAGGGACCTTTTGTGTAATTTTGACAAACTTAAGGGACCAAACTTGTAATTATGAATATACAAGGGTTTTAAGTGTCAATTCTTCAATAATTGAGGATCAATCTTGTTTGTCTTCAACTCTTCAAGGTATTTGTTGAGAATTCCATGATTAGGGCCCGGTTCTTTGTACGGCTTCGTTTCTCGTGTCCGTTTTTCCTTGTATCTTGTGATCTTTTGTCTTTTTCACGATATCCATACCTAAAATACACAAGTAAACAAACACAAGCATATATATGGTATTTCATGACATTTTTATGCATTTAAAGCCCGAAAAGAACGATGAGATCATGTATAAATGCCATCTCATCACTCCCCCATACTAAGCCATTGCCGTGCCCTCACGCAATGCTAAAATAAAGTATCTAAGCATCACCAAAGTTCAATTTTATTAACCTTTATTGAAGAGTAAAAGACTTGGAACATACTACGAAGATGTGTAAAGACATAATGTATGATTTTCATCACAAAAAGTGACTTTTAGGGTCAAAGAATAGAAACAAGTGAATGTCCCTTAGAGTAAACTTCGTCATCCTTGATTGTCATACATTCCATGCTAAGTGCAAAAACGAGATCATTGTTGGTACAAGTTACAATGCTAACACTACTCATACGTCCAAATTGTGTAATACTTTTTCTCCCCGCAATCCTAGTTATTATAAAAGGAAATGGGTTACTAGCATTTTTTATCTATTTGTCATGGATCACAAGTGATTCATATTGACTTATTTGAGTAGTTATTAGTTCGAAAGCAAAGTAGCACGATTTGATCAATAGTTAGCCGAAGGACAAAATCTTTTAAAACGGCTTCTCGTGTATCTCCTTAAGTTCATATCTTGGCATAACTCGTTTCACGATTTGAGACCTTTCTCGGACCGATATTTGGCATGTACTTCATACTTCAAATCTTGGGAAGACGTTCTTGAAATTATGGTCTTCTCTTCATATATTTGGAATTTCTTCACTTGACGTTTTTGAGAGATTCTTCATATTGAACCACGACTTCATCATTTTTCTTCAATCTTTACTTTGGATTTTGATATACAACGATCCGCCTCCTTTTTGGACTTGGATATATTTATCCTCATACCTTGTTAGGGTCTTTTTGGATAGACTTTCTCCATGATCTTTAGGGGAGTAATTGCTTTTCGTCGTGTGTCTCGATCCTTCATATTGATTTAGGAATAATGATACTTCACATCATCTTTGGATCTTTAGAAAAAATAGAGCTCCTCATGCCTTGTTAGGGCCTTTTTGGATGATCGCCAATCTTCGCGTCCCGCTTCAATAAGTTATGCCTTGGCTATGAACTCTATTTAACCCCGAGCAACTTTTAAACGATCTTGCGCTAGAGGCTAAGTAACCTTTCAAATCGTACGACCTTACTTATTGCAATTATGATTTATTCCTAATGCATTGATCTTATGGGAAGAAAAAGCCACAATTAAAAACATATGAGTTTTTGAAAGAACATTTTCATGTTCTACGTTTAGCATGATCACTTGTCTAACTCTATCATTTCTCGTTCTTCACTATATAAAGACCTCTAATTAAAGAGACTCGTGAATACTTAGCCATGCAAGTCAAAATTAAGCCAAATTTGGATTAGCTTTCATTAAGACTATATCAAATCAAAGTTTTGGGTTTTCAAGCCACCTATAGGATCTTGCACTTTCTTGGACTTTTTCAAGTTTAGAGAATGCGTTTTATAGTTCCCTTGATAAGTGACTTTCTAGGATCAATTATAGGAACTTGCGAAAAGTTCTTGTTCTTAACCCGAATGAATTAAGACTTTCGCGTTTTAAAGCTCCCTATATAAAAGTCTAGCAAAACTTGAATTGAGCGGGTTAAGGAATGTAAATGGCTCCAAATGCCCATCAAGTCAAAAATTAACTCTTATTCTACCCATCGGAAAATATACATTCGTGTCTTAAAAACACTTATGAAAAACTAAGAAAAATTTTAAAATTTGGCCATTTTTAGCCTTATTAGCAAAACAAAACCTTGAAAGTTGGAAAGCGTGAGGGCGTAGCAAAGCAAGTACCTATTCACCCCCCCCCCCCCATACTAAAAGTAAACATTGTCCTCAATGTTTCGAGTCTAAAGGTGGAGCACCCCCATACTAGAGACGAAGAGTCGAAGGCTTAGGATCTAGCATGGAAAGGGTGATCAACAATATATCTAAAGCCGTTTATTAAGTATGCTAAAAGATCATTGTTAGAATAATAAAGGATATGTCATGGATTCGTGAAAAACTTCTTCAAACGAACGATGGAGGCTCACGTAAACGAACACGAGAGTCTTCAATCGTAGATGATGATCTAGATAACACAATCACAAACAACCACGAGACAACGAGTTGAAAGGGTACAAGTCCCCTTATTAGTGAATATAATAGATAAGCATGGGATCTCCCCCACGAGGCACCTCGTTTTTGATTACCGAGTCATGAGCTCGACTCGAATCCCCATAAATGTGATCATTTAGGGATAATCATGGTGTGGTCAATTTTTGATGGGGCTTACATGATAAACAAGGCCCAAAAACAACCGGTATTACGGACTAAGTCCTTAAATGATGCAAAATACCGGGGTCGAAGATGGCGTTCTCGTTTTCATTGGAAAAACAATTTAACGCCACTTCAACATGTGCCATAAACTCAAAGAGTTTGAAGAAAAGAGATGAGAAGTAGAAGGGTGGGACAATGGGTATGACAAACTTTTGAGCTACTCGAGGTAGACTCGCACCAAGCAAATAGAAAGATTTTCCATTTATTGCATCGGTGGAAGACCAAGATTTCCCTTTACATGAAATTCCGGGATCGAATATCTCGTCCTCTATGGACAAGGATGAGGGAACATAAGGGGCTTCCCCCATACTAGAACCACACAAAGCATCGTCAAAAGGAGTAGACGAGATTGTAGCACTCAAATCACGTGGTGATGACGGGGTTAGATTTGTAGAAAAATCAATTAAATCACATTTAAAATCTTTTCCTTTTTTATCTTTTAAACTCTCCTTATGAAAACCCTTTTTGATTATGTCGAAAATATTCGGTGTTTCTAAGACGATGTTAGTCACACTAAAAATTCTCACATTTGAAAATCGTTTTGGTTTTGGTGGTGGCAAGTTCTCAAAACGTTTGTCGACGAAGAAAACCTCCCCATCGGGGTCTACATATTCATCATCCGAAAGATCTTCCGTAGAAACCGGCAACTTATCAACACTTTTCAAGAATGAATGTTCGAGGTGAGGCGAAGGATTTTTCGATTCAAGTATTGACGGTTTCTTCTTTGTAGGCTTTACACTCATAACCTCCACCGGCGGAGGAAATGGTAAATTGTTTTTGGCGAAATTTCCTAAAACTCTTGGTGAAAATTCTTTGTAAACGACATTGGTTGAGTCACCATGGTTTAAAGTTACAATAGAATAGACATGAGAAAGATTGGAGTTTTGTGTTGCATTGATGACAAGTTCTTCCTCATTGAAACGAAGGGTGATTTTTCGAGCATGAACATCGATAAGTGCTCTTGATGTATCCAAAAATGAACGACCCAAAATGAGAGGAACTTTTCGATCGATAGGAATGTCTACAACGATAAAGTCAACGGGATAGTAAAACTTTCCGACTTTAACGAAAACGTCCTCGGCTACTCCACATGCTAAAATCGTAGAATGATCGGCCATCTCGATAGACATGTTCGAAGGAGTAAGAGCCGGAAGCGAAAGCGATTTGAAAATCTCAAGAGGCATTAAATTAATACTAGCACCAAGATCGGCCAAGGCGTAGCATTCCTCCATATCTTGTATTGCACATGGAATCAAAAATTTACCGGGATCATCGACTTTTTGTGGTATGCGGCTAAGAAAAACCGATGAACAACTAGACGATTGTTGTAACTTCTCTTTGTTGTTTAGCATACTTTTGAAGTTTGCGGCGAATCGAGGCATCATGATAAGAGCGTCGGCAAAACTTATGTTAAAATGTAGATCACGAAACATTTTCATAAATAGCTCAAATTGATAATTGTTCCGTTCTTGTGCTTTCTCTTTGTTACGTCTCGAAGGGTAGGGTAAAGTTGGTGTGGGTTGGTCATTAGGCAACGGCCTTGGAAACTCGGGTTCCACAATTGGTATTGGTTCAACCGTAGGTGTGGTTTGAGCGGTACTTCGTGGGATTGTAATGTGCTCCTTTTCGACCATCACCTCGGGTTCTTTCTCGATTTCCTTCTCCGTAGAAGTACTTGGACGAGAGATTGGTTCTTTGAAAGTTTTACCACTTCGTGTAGTAATAACCTTCATTTCTCCCCTCGGGTTGTTAATGGTATCACTAGGAAGACCACCCGAGGAAGAGGGTTTACACATGATTGCTTCAAACATCTTAGCCATTCGGTCCTCAAATTTTGATTGCCTAGCATCCGCTTTTAATAACTCTTGCTTAATCTCATGTTGTCCTAATTCCATCTTTTGTTGATTTTGTTGAAGACGTTGGACATTTCCCCGGCAGCGGCGCCAAAGTGATTGTGGTAAAATACGACCTTTTAGGAAAAAGGCGTAAAAGCGGTAAGTATCGAACAAATGACTTTAGGAAAAATCAAGTGTTAATGACCCTTAATGTTGTGAAAGTTCGTTTCCCAAGGAGGTATATATGTGTGACTAAGATGTACAAGATTTGAGATTAATATTTGGTTTAGAAGGGGATGAGAAAAGAAGATTCTTTTTGGTTGTTTTGTGAATTTTCAATTTTTTTGTGTTTTTGATGATATTTAATTTTTTGGATTTTGGTGTATCTTCGTAGACAACAATCTACAAAATCTCTCCTCGAATCAAACTCTTGATTAAAGAAGCCTCAAAGGAATGAAAACGATCACGTGAAGTGAATGCCTTCGAATGACTTTAGAACTTTGGTGAAAACCAAATTGTTCAAGAGGTTTTAATCACAAAGAAAACCAAGCAAATATATTCTACGTAATAATACTTTGGGCGGCAAAACCCTCGATTAGCCTTCAATCTCAAAATACTCACAAGCAAGCGGGGAAACGAGGCGGCCCGAAGCACTTAAGAGCCTTTTTCCTTAGGGTATATTTTATAATACCCGCCTTATACCCACCTTATAGTTTGTATCTTTCAAAATCGAGCTTCACGAAAGTATTTATCTATTTTTGCCTTTTTCTTTTTGTTTGAGATTCGAATACAATAATTGAGTGATGAAATCCCAATTAAGGTTATGTTTTCACACTTTTGGAGATATTGTGAATTAATTGTGATACTTAATACAATATAGTAATAATATTTGTACAAGAAAAACCAAGAAAACCGATAATACGTATTAGTAGAGTTCTACTAATACAAATATTATATATGGTTAATATTAAAAACAACAATACAAATTAATCACGACACACCTCCCCGGCAGCGGCGCCAAAGTGATTGTAGAGTTTTACCACACTTTAAGAAAAGAGGGTAAATAGGGAAAGTATCGAGTGATGATTTAGGAAAATCAACACTAATGACCCTTAATGGTGTGAAAGTTCGTTTCCCAAGGAGGTATATGTGTTGTGAAAAACTTGTAAAAGTTTGTGATTAATGATTGGTTTAGAAGGGGATGAGAAAAGAAATTGACGAAGACGTAAAAATAAAAATTAACAAAAAATCACTACTAGAAAGTTAAAACGTAGAACCTTAAAAACCACAAAAATAAAAATAAATTCTAAAAATTACCAAAAATTCACCAAAAATCAAATTAAATAAACTAAGAGTTTACCAATGATCAAAACTTTTTCAAACCTTTTAAATAATTAAATATTCAATTTTTAAATGCTAATTAAAGCCCTAAAAATCAAATAAATTATCAAAAAGCCCAAATAAAGATTTTTCAATTGGTAAACCACTAAAATGACCTAAAAAGATTAAAAACTATTTTTAGAAATTTTTAAACTTATAAAAACTATTTAAAATGATTTAAAAACTATTAATACTTAAAATAATTATAAAAATTAATCTAAAAGTGATAAAATTATTCTAAAAGTTGCTAAATTCCTATTTTAATGTATTTAACCTAAGAAAAATGTAAAAAGTTGGAAAATGTGAAATTTCAAAAATAATAATAAAATAATATTAAAATAATATTAAAAATCCAAAAATTATAAAAAATTCTAAAAACTTGCAAACTAGTTTATTTTAACCTAAATAATCAGAAAATCAAAGTGAAATTACCAAAATACCCCTATTGGGCCCTCAAATGGGCTAAATCCAAAAACAGTCAACCTAAATGGGCTTTTGGGCCCAAAAAGTCAAACTTGGCCCAATTGACTTGGAAAAGCCCTATCTGACTTAAAATTTAATTCTAAGAACAAAACTCTAAAGGCCCAAAAGCTGAAAATGAGCTTATCACAGCTTATTGAACACAAAGCTTGTTCTTATTGGGCTTTTCAGTCCATTAAGCCATAAGCTAATGCCATAAGCTCTAATTTGACACACAACCTTCTTTTGGGATGCTTATGAGATCTGTAAAAAGAATTTTTGAAAGAGCTCACTCAATAAGCCAGAAAATAGAAAAGCAAAAATCCACAAAACGACAAAATAGTCGTTTTTGAGAAATAATGCACCTCAGGACTTGATTCAACTTGCAAAAGCTTTCAAATGGACTCAATAAGCAAAATCAATCAACAAAAATCCAATAAGCACAACCAATAAGACAGAATAAGCACAAATGAACTTATGTAAAAGTCAAAGGAGTTGGTTTTCTAGTCAAACCTTAAAGTCAACCACCCAAATGCTCCAGTATGAACAAATGGGTCAAAATATGAGCACCTATTACAAAAATAAAGTTGTTGCTGGTTAAAATAAGCTATTATAGCTTATTGATAAGCTGACACCAAATTTGCACTATTAGTGGTAACCAGCAGGGGAAAGGAGTTCCCACTGCTTTGACTAATTGACCAAGCTTATATGAGAGTTCTGGTTTGATTCAATTGGAAACAAAGGCACCCTTGTGATCAGTGAATCACAAGGAGTCAATAGCAACAATAAAATCACAAAATGGTTCACACAATAAGCCACAATAAGCCAAACAGTTACCAGATATGCTCCAGATATGCAAATAAGCAGTTAAGCACTTAATAAGCAGATTTAACCACAATAAGCCAACCAAACTTAACAGGATGCATACACAAGCTATATAAACTAAAAACAAACACAAAGCAACAAGAATCAAACACTGAATCAAAGTAAATAACAAGATCAAAGCAC
This sequence comes from Glebionis coronaria, assembly GCA_025667525.1. NCBI lineage: Eukaryota > Viridiplantae > Streptophyta > Magnoliopsida > Asterales > Asteraceae > Glebionis > Glebionis coronaria. The sequence continues at coordinate 186,454,657 of CM046879.1, read as the reverse complement.
TAGAAGTTACTGATGAATAATGAACATAAGCAGAAAACAAGTTTGCTGATATACTTGACACTTGATCCAATTTTAAGCCTCAAATCCTTCTTCCCTGGTGTGATTAACTATGATTTAGCACTTGTTATCCCTAGCCTAAGCCTAGATCTAGGTGTCCTCAAAATCCTAGCCAATTTTACCAAGTATTTAAGATTTTATAGCCAAATAATGAATCTATGTGATCAAACCCACAAAACCTGCAAACAGATGAACACAAGCACCTAAATAACAGATACCAACACTTGCTTACACAAAACAAACACTTAGCAAACCACAAATCCAACTTATGCAGTAATCCCAAACACCCTTTTAAAACTTGGTTCCACAAATTTTCAAAGGCTTATGAAGATTCAACCCACAAATCAGATCAATAACACCTCAATAACATCAAACCAAGCTAAATCAACAATATTCAACCACAATAACACAGATTCAAGCATAAATCCACAAAAATCACAAATAATTAGAAACTTAAAGAGAAAATGAAAAGGGAAGAAGATGCAAACCTCCAAGACCTACATCCAGGCCTTGGATTGTTTGAGCTGAGGTACTAGCAAAACAAGTACCAGCTTCCAAGCTGCTAAGAAGAACAAACCACAAGGTGAGATCAAAAATAATGCCAACTTCTGATTTTTGATGCACAAGCTTTATCACTTAAAATCTTGCCTCAAAAACCTTCAAACAAGATAATGGAACTCAGATTTTAGCTTCTCAAACACCAAACTTTTATAAATAACAGATTAGAACTCAAAATTTTAAGAAATTCAAACTTTATTTCATAAAAAGGAATTACAAAGATTAAAAGCTAAAATCTGGAACAAAGGGACTCTCACATGTTGAGGTCTCCTTTTATAGGCAAATGCCTGGCTAAACACTATTCACAAACCCTAGAAGTGAAATTCCCTAAATGCCCTAAGTCCTTCTAGACGTTTTCTGATTTTGAGCTGTCCAAATTGATCAAGGCTGTTCATTTTAGCTTTGGAATGAAGCAAGGATCCTAGGCTGTTGATTTGGACACGTAGGATAACTTGGAGGCTAAGTTGCATTCTGATTGGTGGAAAGGGAATTGGGGGTGGGGTCCTTTGTGAGTGGGAATAAGGGTTTTATGGTTTGGATGAGTTTCTGCACATGTGAATCACTCATGTGCAAAGGTAATTGTATTTTACCCTAAGTTTAAGTGGTGTAAATTCTGGGTGGGGTAAAAGATGAACAGTAAGGATTTTGATCCGATTTTGGGGAAAAGGTGTTTGTTTGGCGCATTTTCAGTTTGAATGTTTCAAATAGACACCTTTGGTCCTTGTTCTTTTGGATTTTTGGTAAATAAGGTATTTCAGCCTAGAAAACGTATTTCCCTTTATATTAACTTTCACCATTTGTCACTTTTGGCACCAAACTTTGGAAAAAGGTTATCAAGAGTTATTTTTGACACTTTTGCATATTTGAAGGGCTGATCTTGGACATTCTTGATCTTCAAAGATCTTAATTGTATCTTTGACTTCATGAGGGAGCATTATTGGCAATTTTGATTTGTTGAGGGACTAATCTTGCCATTTCTTCAAAGTTGAGGGACCTTTTGTGTAATTTTGACAAACTTAAGGGACCAAACTTGTAATTATGAATATACAAGGGTTTTAAGTGTCAATTCTTCAATAATTGAGGATCAATCTTGTTTGTCTTCAAGTCTTCAAGGTATTTGTTGAGAATTCCATGATTAGGGCCCGGTTCTTTGTACGGCTTCGTTTCTCGTGTCCGTTTTTCCTTGTATCTTGTGATCTTTTGTCTTTTTCACGATATCCATACCTAAAATACACAAGTAAACAAACACAAGCATATATATGGTATTTTATGACATTTTTATGCATTTAAAGCCCGAAAAGAACGATGAGATCATGTATAAATGCCATCTCATCAGTTATGTATGTGTATGTTGAGGTAGTTGAGAAAGAAGATGAAAGTGAGAGTGGGTCTGAAATGGAAAATGAGCCTGATAATGACCTTGTGGATGATGAACATGTAGTTGAGGATGTAGAAGTTAACATGAGTGAGTTCCATTTTGAAGTAGCTGACAATGATCCTATGGTACCTAAGGTTACTTTGAATGAAGATACCTTAGAGGTTTTAGATTTTGATTCACTGGAAAGTGACATAGAGGATGTCCTAGAAAATGCAAGAAGACTAGGTCTTAGAAAGTTAAAGAAATGGCACTCATCAGCCAAATTTTATGTAGGAAGAGAGTTTGCTAACAGATATGTTGCTAAACAATTGATTAGAAGCTATGTTGTTGAGAGTAGGAGAAACTTGCATTTTAAGAGGAATGATCCAGTAAGAATTAGGGTAGTTTGTAATGGTAAAGTTCCTAGCAAAAACCATAAAAGTGAGAAAATACAAGGGGCAAATGAGGACAGTGGTATAAGTTTTAATAAGTTAAATGAGCTTTCAGAAAAGGACAAAATATGTTGTCCATGGTTGTTGTACTTATCAAAAGGTGAAAAGAGAAAGTGGGTCATAAAAACATTCAAAGATGATCACCATTGCTTGCAATCTAGAAAGATAAAGTACTGTACATCTACTTTTCTTTCCAAACACATCACAGATCTGCTGATTATGAATCCAAACATCCCTGTTAAAGCTGTTCAAGAACAAATGCAGAAAAGGTTTCATGTTGCTATTTCAAACGATAAAGCCTTTAGGGCTAAGGCAAAAGCAGAAGTTTATTTGAGAGGTGATGTTAAGGTTCAATATTCTTTATTGAGAGACTATGTAATGGAGTTAAAGAGGTGTAATCCGGATACAACTTGTAAGATTGATGTTTATGGTGAAGAAAATCATGAAAGTCCAACTAGGATGTTTAGGAGAATCTATGTGTGTTAAGGAAAGTGGAAGGGAATTACTAGGTTTAGATGGTGCCTTCATGAGAGGACATTCTCCAGGTCAAATGTTGACTGCTGTGGGGGTGGATGCAAATAATGGCATCTATCCTGTTGCTTATGGAATAGTTGAATCAGAAAACCAACATTCATGGACATGTTTCTTAAAGTGTCTAGCTGATGACTTGGATCTCTACACCAACTTTAATTTCACCTTCATCATAGATAGACAAAAGGTAATGGTTTACCTTAAAAATTTCTTGTAAGTGTTTAGTTTATTTGTGAGTTTGTTTTATTTTTAAAAAATCTGATGATTCTTGTAGGGATTGTTACCTGCACTTGAGAAGTTGTTTCCTAGTGCTGAGCATAGGTACTATGTTAGGCATATATATGAGAACATGAACCAGACATGGAAAGGGGTTGAGTACAAGGAAATGTTGTGGAAGTGTGCATCATCAACAACTACTGTTTTGTTTGAACAAAACATGAAAGAGTTGAAAGATTTCAACTTAAAAGCATATCAATGGCTTAAAAAATACCTGCTGAGCATTGGAGTAGAGCTTATTTCTCTTGTAAGTGTCATATCCTTTAAATTTTAAACATTAAACTTATGTAACTTAATTAGTTGTCTAATGAATAACATTTTCCAAAAATTATAGGTAGAGCCCATTGTGACCTGTTAATAAACAATGTTTGTGAGGTCTTCAACAGACAGTTGTTAGATGCTAGAGACAGCCCTATAATTACAGCCTTAGAACATGTGAGGGAATATCTTATGAAAAGGATTGTAATTGTGCAAAAAGTTATTGAAAAAAGTGATGGCCCATTGACCCCTGCTGTTGCTAAGGTGTTTTAAAAGTTAAGACTGCTGCTAGTGAGTGCAAAGTTGATTGGAATGGGTCTGATCTTTACCAGGTTAAGGGTTTCCTACAAGAACAATATGTGGTTTACTTGCCTCAAAAGACATGTTCCTGTAGGAAGTGGGAGATATCAGGAATACCCTGCAAGCATGCAGTTGCTACAATACATGATATGATAGACAATGGTTATGATGTAGGCATACCTGAGGATTGGGTCCATGAATCATACAAATTGGCCACTTGGAAAGCTGTGTATTTATACAAGGTTAACCCTGTTAATGGCAGAGATTTATGGGCCAAATTTGACTGTCCAACCACTCTTTTGCCACCAAAAATTCATCCACAGATTGGGAGACCATCAAGAAAAAGAAAGAAGAGTAAAGGAGAGATTGTGTTGGTGAAAGGTAATAAACTAAGCAGGACTGGTAAAGGGATTACATGTGGTTTGTGTAAAAGTGCAGGGCACAACAAAAGAAGTTGTGATATGAATAATGTTGTTGTTGGTGCAAGTAATGCAGGGAAAAGGAAGAATGCTGCTGTTGGTACAAGTAATTCAGGGAAAAGAAAGAATGATGTTGTTGGTACAAGCTCTGGTGCTGGAACAAACAACACACAACCAACACAACCAAGCCAATCTGCTGATGTTGGTACAAGCTCTGGTGCTGGAACAAACAACACATAGCCTACACAACCAAGCCAATCTGCACAGCAAATAATCAAGGATCACAGGCTCATACTCAACCTTCACAAACTGATATGATTAGAAGCCCCAGCAGAAGAACAAAAAAGAGTGCCTGCAGACTTAATCTTTAATAGTCATGCTAATGACTTATGTTGAATGTTTTATGTTATTGACTTATGTTATTTCCTTGTTTTTATGTGAGGCCATTATCCAGGTCTAGACTTATGTTATTTCTTTTTTTGGAAAAACAGTTGTAAGACTATTTGCAGTTTGCTACAAACCTTATGGTATGCATAATATTTGATGGTTACATTGGTCTTTCAATTTTCTTGACCCAATTTTCTGGTCAAAGTCATGCTTAGATTTGTATCCAAGGTTTCACATAGACCCATTGTAAACCGTGTCACATTGGTCTTTCATTTTTGTTGACCCATTTATATTATCTGACCAAGTAGTTGAACAGATGGAGTTAATTGTCACATTAACTTTTCTACTTACCACACAACATAAATACTACCAGGGTAATGCCATTGTTTCATCAGTTATTTTCTAAACCCACACACAATGTCACACCTTCCACCTTTTGGATCAAAAGAAAGACCAAGACCATGTGTAACAACAAGTGTTGCAAGAATGTTTAAGGAAGGGGATGTCACAGATGAGTTGATAGAATGGTATGGCTATGTGGATTTCTATGAGTATCTTGATGATGATTACTGGCATAACTTTAAATATCACAGTAAGTCTGTTGCTATAACTTTAGATGACACAAGTACTGAAACCTTGGATGACACAAGTGATGAAAGCTTAGATGAGACAAGTGATGAAGGCCAATCATCAAAGCCTAACATACCTGCTGCTAGCAAATCCAGTGATGTAAGCTTAGCTGGTAAGTACATTCCTCTTTGCAAAAGGACCTCATCAAAGACAATCATCAAAAGCCTTAAAGCCATCACTGGGGTCGTGCTAGGACTACCCTGTCAAAGGACTTGGTCTTCCATTGAAGAAAAACTTAGGAAGAGGCCTTTGAACAACAAGGATGGAAAGGATAAGGGAAAAGGCAAAATCTAATGTGCTTTGTTGCTTGTGTTATTTCACTTTTATTTGTATGCTTATCTACCTTTAAGTTCATGTTTAGTATGTTGATGTTTTTCTGTTTTGGGACTACAATGTAATGGCTTTTATAGAATGAATGAATGCATTAGCTTATAATGAATAACATAACATTAGATTATAAACAACAACATAACAAAAGTCATGACATATCATAATATGAACTTCATTAAGGAAAATTATTGACCAGTACAATAGCTGGTCAATTAGTTTGATACAACATAATATTAGTCAACCATTGACACATTACATCAAGTAGCAGAAACAAAAAAAACAACCAACTGCAAATCAAACAAATCTTCAACCTTCGATTACCAGCCTACATTGCATTCAATGATTCTTCAAGTGCATTTCTTGATCTTAACAACCCTGGAATAATCGCTACAGCTCGAGCACACATTGGGGGATCAACCCACGAAAAAAATTGACAAGTATTATAAAGACAACAATGAAATCTTCTTCCAGGATTAGTGTTTGTCCATGATGTACGAACAATGGATTGGTTCCCACAAAAGCAGTTCATATTTAGGGTTTGTGTGTTTTTTATAAAAGGGGATTTGATCTATGCGTGTGTTTGTAAATGTGTTAAGGAAGGTTATTTAATTGCAAACCATAGGGAGTAACAATGCAATGAAACTAATCTAGGTTAAAAAGAAATTATGAAAGGACATCAATACCCTTGAACAAAGAAAAGTTAACTAGTAAAAAGTAACGAGAGTTAGATCCATGGAGGCTCGTTGCTACTTACATTCGTCCTCCGGGAGGCCGCCTGCATTTAAATGAAGTTGGGGAGCAAACATGCAATTTTGGCAAACCACAGGGAGCAAACATGCAATTTCCTCAAGTACATATATTGTAAAAGTTTAAAGTAACAACGGGATTGGATCATCCGCTGAAGGAAAGCCTCGGAAGAAAAAAAGACGATCATTCTTCCCACAATTTTTCATGTTTTTAGCAGGATATTTTAAATTGCTAATATTTATTTTATTACTACAGTGTTGTGTAAGAAAGATATGTTAAAAAATACAGTTGGAAATTAATTATCTAGTTGGCATAATGAACCGGTAATCTTATCTATATTTTAAAAACTTAGCCGATTTCAATTACCATAATAATAACATATTGACATTATTACCTAAATGTGTAAAAGATAGAGAGTATATTATTAATATATAAACTTAACCCTTACTATAATTTAGAAATACTTGTTGCGTAATCATAAATTAAGCACAATTGGTTTACAAAAAGACAATATACACTGCAGCATTAGGACAAGAAGCTATTTAGATACTCGCCTTTAACTGTGCCCCTGTCATATATTAGTCATGTGGAAAACTGATAATTGTCTAAATTTTTATTTAAGTGTCAGTTCGGATAGAATAAGAACAAAAGTTAAAGTAAGAATAATGAGAAGAAACATGGCCACACTTAGATGCATCTAAAAAAATGTTGCAAAAATCGCGAATCGTTAACCAGTCGGTCGATCACTTTGTAACTTGTAATCGTTCTAGGCATCGGATCGGCATTTTTAGCAATTTTTTGGTATTTCCGAAAAGTTTTTGGTATTTCTAACGAATATTAAGTATTTTCGGCAATATTATTCATAAAATCCAACTTATCATATATATAAATAGTTACTATAAGTTCGAAACGAAACAGAATTTTATAATGAATTTTTGGTATTTTTGGCAAGATTTGCATGTTTCTGGCTAGTTTGACCTCCTTTGACAATCGTTGACCACAGTTGACCGTCGTTAATCGCCTTTTTACATAAATCGGCAAAGTTGATGGCCTTATAGTGATTAAGCGTCGATTAATCGGCCTTGTAAACCTTGTTTTGCAACATTGATAAAAATATATGCATCTCTTTTTATAATTTTCCTCTTATTCAAAATGCGTGGCTATAATTTTTTCTTATTTTTAGCATTTTAATTTTTCTTTTCATCACTTACTAATTTAATTACGTATTACAAGTACTATATATATTCTCAACCCAGAAAACCAACGTTACTCACTAAATCGTCAGTTGAGCTTGGTTCTTAATACCGTCGAGTGGTAAATATGGCAACAGTTGACGCTTTGTTTTATCAGCTGTTGCTTAAAGAATTATTGCTCATTCCTATATCTTTCTATTTGGCGATTGTATTTACGGTTTTGATCATATTTTTGTACATTTTACTTGAAGTTCATATTGTAGATGATATTTTTAGTGGATTTGGAGGTAATTATGTATCTCTTACAGTCGACTCGTCTTCAAAATTGTATAAAGAAGTTGTGTCCAAGTGCAGTTTGCTGCATGGAAGGTTAGTTGATACTCTTTCTAATATCCGTCATCATATATACATGATTTTCATTGCATCTCTAAGTAATTACGGAGTACGATATGATGTTCCTACATTATGATTTCAGTTTTCGGTTCTTATTGGTGTAGATACTTCTGCACTCCATGGCTTTCTAGCCCCCATCTTCAGACTATCTTACTCCATCCCTTGGTAGAGACTCTGAACTTCAACTACAAAAGGTAAAGACTATGTCGCAAAATCGCAAATCGTCAAAATTAGCTATTCGTTGCAACACGTGATTTTTATATTAATGAGTAAAGTTTTGGTTTAAAAGTGGTTTTGAGATTAAAAATTTATAGAGTTTGATCATGCGTTGATGCCATAGTTAACACAACTCACGTGAGACAGAAGTGAAAGCTAAAAAACTATCATTATTACAGATTTAAGTTTTATGGGCAACAAACTGATGCAGAGGTTAAACCTTTTCCTACACCCTTAACTTAGTAAGCTATTTTCTATTTCTATGGCTAGAGAATTATTTCGCTCTTCGGATGGTGGGACTATAGCTTTGGACTGGTTGATAAACTTTAATGGTAATGATCCTTCTTGGTTTTTAATAGTCAGCATTCTCGTAAATAGTCACTTTAAGCTGTGTTCTGCTTTTTAAACAGAGCAGCTGATAAATTGGATGCCAAGTAGAATATGTACATTAAAAAAACAAATTTTGTGAGCTCATGATATCTCAGAGCAGAAATAGAGATCTTTCGTATAGAAAGTATACGTATTAGTCCTTTATCCATATGGACGACAATTGAACTAGACCACTGAGAAGTTATTCTGAACATGAACTTTGTGCAAAAGCTTTCTTAGGATTTCAATTATAGATTGACAAACCAATATTTAATTATTTTAATTTTTTTGGGTCATTTAAAAGTGTTGCCTTGTCTTATATACCTTTTGAACTTCATGTAGTAGCAACAGTTGATTTTTTTTTATATTACTAAGTCTCTAGAAAGAATACAAAATTATGGTTTATCTCAAGTTGTTTTCTTTCCATGTGCTGTATTTAGAGGCATGCTTTCAAGTGGATGGAAATAATATGGTTGCTGGAGTGGTTCCCGTTGTGATAGTTATTCCTGGTTTAACAAGCGACTCTGATTCCCCTGTGAGTTTTCTTTTTCATCATTAAGTTGACTCAATTTGTTTATGGAACATGAAAACATTACTACATTAACCTTATAAATTCTGACTACTTAACAGGTCTCGTAATGCAAAGTGATAGAAAAATATATCTGCATAATTGCTTAAAAGACTTCATACGCGTGTTTTTTTCTTATTGAGTGACGTATATCGCAGTATATAAAACACATTGCATTCAACATGGCAAAGCATGGATATAATGTCGTCATAAGCAATCATCGGGGCTTAGGAGGTGTTCCACTCACTGTACGTATTTACTACCCTTCTGTCGCACTATTTGCAAATCTCCGTTGCTATGGTCAACCAATCCTATCAACTTGTATTTAAAGTGAAACATTGAGATTCTAGTGAGAATGAGAAATTAATAAAACAAAAACTACATGTATCATTAGTTTATTGATGAATAATAATGATTTTAGGAACTTCTTTGCTTGTTTACACAGTCTGATTGCTTCTATACGGGTGGATGGACAGAGGATTTACGTGAAGTTGTGAATCACCTTCATTCTACACAGCCTGAATCTCCTCTATTTGCTATTGGGACTAGCATTGGTGCCAATATTTTGGTAAGAATAAATGTTTCTGTTTCAGAAATATATTTGTACGATTTTTGTAATGATACTATTATCTGTATGTAACTCTATAAGTATATTTCTTTTACATCGTATGTATGTTTTGAACTTTAAGTTATTCGATGATAATAATAATCATCAATCCCACAGGTAAAATATCTTGGTGAGGATGGGACTAATGCCCCGATTTTTGGGGCTGCATCTATCAGTAATCCTTGGGACCTTTTGGTTAGTTTCTTTTTATACTGGCATTCAGTTAGCTGACCTGCCGAAAAAGGACTTCAAATAGTAATGCAACTTATAATATTTTTAATAGTCCAGTTTCTATAATAAGTTTAAAACATTCTGTATATAGAAACTACTGTAGAAAATTGGTTGAAAGTTTCAGTGGGCTAACCTGACCCCATATATTTTGACTGGAATTCCGAATTACAGTTTAAAATATATAAATATTCTCCTCTAACTTTTTCTTTAGTTTGCAATGAAAAGACTTGATGTTGTTTGCTCCTAGCTAGTACTATTTAGAGGTGGCAAAATGGTTGGGTTGGGTTGGGTTGGGTCATGAGTCTTAGATGGGTTTGGGTTTAGATGGGTATGGGTTTAGATGGGTCTTTTAGGAGGTTGAGTCTAGATGGGTTTGGGTTTAGATGGGTTTGGGTGTAAATGGGTCTTTAGGAAAAGTTTGGGTTTTTTGGGTTTTTTTTTTTGTTTAAATGGTTTTTTTTGTTTTAAATGGGTTTTTAGGAGGTTAGCCTTTTACTTTTTGACGTTTTGTTAATAACTTTACATTTTCCTCAGTAAATTTACATTTTCATTAGAAATTTTACGTTTTCGTCAGTAAATTTACGTTTTCGTCAGTAAATTTACGTTTTCGTCAAAAATTTTAAGTTTCCATCCGTATTTTTAAGTTTTCATCAGAAATTTTACATTTTGATCAAAAAAATTACGTGTTCGTAAGAAGTTTTACGTTTTCATCATAAATTTTACGTTTTCGTCAGTAAATTTACGTTTTCATCCGTAAAATTACGTTTTCGTCAGAAATTTTACGTTTTGGTCAGTAAATTTACGTTTTTGTCAGAAATTTTACGTTTTCTTCAGAAATTTTACATTTTCGTCAGAATTTTACGTTTTCGTCAGAAATTTTACGTTTTCGTCAGAAATTTTACGATTTCGTCAGAAACTTTACGTTTTCGTCAGAAATTTTACGTTTTCGGCAGAAATTTTACGTTTTTGTCAGAAATTTTATGTTTTCATCAAAAAAATTACGTTTTCATCAAAAAAATTACGTTTTCGTCAGAAATTTTACGTTTTCGGCAGAAATTTTACGTTTTCATCAGAAATTTTACGTTTTCGTCAGCAATTTTACGTTTTCGTCAGAAATTTTACGTTTTCGTCAGGAGTTTTACGTTTTCATCAGAAGTTTTACGTCTTCGTCAGAAATTTTATGTTTTTGTCAAAAGTTTTACTAGTACTACTATTAGTCCATTAGTTACTCTCCCTTTCGCAGATGGGTGACAGACATTTCCACAGAGGGCTTATGCAAAGATTTTATAGTAGAGTTTTAGCAAAAGCCGTAAAAGATATTGCCAGGATGTATGACATTTCTTTCATTATAAATCAAATTTAATTTGATGTTTATATTATTTTAACTAGAACAAATAATAAAATTCATTAGTCCAACATGTTAGTTGATTTCCTAACTGATTTGTTTTGAGTTTTGTAGGCACAGGGTTGTCTATGCTCGTATCGCAGATTGGGAAGGCATTGAAAAGGTACTCCGTGTTTGGAGTTTCAGTTCTGCAATATGTATTTCAAAACAAGTGTGAAAATAAATTATACATTCAACTCATATTTTCACATGTTGATTATCTGATACATCTCCCTAAAGGCACGATCTGTTGGAGAGTTCAATAAAGCTACTGCCACAATTACTGGAAAGTTTGAGGTAATGTCGTTGGTTTAGCTATTTATATTTGATAACATTCTCATAAACATGCGCTCATATAAAACTGATTGAGTCATTTCGTCTAGACAGTTGATGCGTTTCATAGATGGGCTAGCAGTGGTCGTTTGGTGACAAGTGTGACAGTGCCACTTCTGTGCATCAACGCCATAGATGACCCTATCTGCACCTATGAAGCCATTCCATATGATGAATGTCGGTACGGAGACACTCTAAATGCTTGTTTTTACTAAAGTTGTTACCTTGGTTGACTTCATCTTGACCTAAGCTACATTTTCCTCTGAAGTTTGAATACATTATAGTCTTTAATTATAGCGTTGCTAATGGAAAACATGACCTGATAAACTTTCTACTTTTCATCTTTATAGTAGGTACATTTTTTATTATTAATTATAATTTACATATTAGAAGGCAAACGGGCAACAATCTATGCCGCTAGCCCTTTTTGTATAGCAAAACCAAGTCTATTAAATACAACGTTTGTTTTTTTCTTCTGAGGTTATATGATGCAAAGGAATGACTTGATGTTACTTATTGACAGCATTAACAAAAATATTGTTCTAGCAACTACGCAACATGGTGGACACATCGCGTTTTTTGAAGGGATGTCCGGGAAGAACTTGTGGTAAATTTTGTTTTCTAATATTTTTAAAGTTGTTTTGTCTTTACGGTGAATTGGCTATTACTCCCTTTGCCCTGTGAACAATGCAAATATTTTCTTTTCTGTCTACCGGAACACTTGATCATATTACTCGAACGTTTTCATACATGTATACCAGTAGTCAGTATTTGAATATCAATTGAAACTGCGTTAAAATAACCAAAGATTATCCCTAAACTCTTGTGCGTCCAGGTGGGTAAGGGTCGTTGAAGAATACTTCTCTGTTCTGTGTTCAAGCTCATTGATGAATAAAAAACAGGTAAAGCACATAATATGTTACGGAATAAGTTCTAAAATAAATTCAGGTTGAATAATGAACCAGACCTCACTAGCTTGTAGAACTTGATGGTTTATGATTATCATAACAATTATAAAAACCCTAAAATGGATCAAAGAACACACACCGGAAGTAAATTAACAAGATCTTTAATTAACACGATTAAAATTAATCAAGGCTAGGGTTACATCCTTTATCCTAGCAAGATCTACAAGTTGACGGAATGGTCACCGGTAGAGATAGATCACGAACACCACCAGGATGTAATCTAAAGCAAGATCACACCACGATATTGTACACACGTGATACGATGAGTCAATCGTGAGTCTAGCACGAACAAACCGAGCTTCCAAGTCTATGGAAGATCTACCCAACAACCCTAGAGAGGGGCTAGGACTAGATCTAGAATAGCTTAATAAAAATTAAAGAAGAACCCTAATAGGGTGTTTGTTTGGCCGGATTTTAGAGCAAGAGAAAGAGAGATATGGAGTAAAAATTATGAGGCTTTAGGTTTGTTTATATACACCTTGGAAAACTTCTCTTCCAAGGTTAAACAAAATAAAGCCACAAAATCTTTTCCCCTTTTCTTTGTCTCCTCTTTAGGCCGGATATACATCACCTCCAAAAGAGGTTTCCGGAACTTTTCCGACTCCTTCTTTTAGCTTCTTTAACCTTCTATAACGGTCGTTTAATACTTAACTTTTAATTACTTAACGATCGTTAGCTACGGTTTGATTTAATAAATATAATAAATATATTTAATAAACAAATTAACCCTTCACATAATATGTGCAATCCCGTGATCTCGAGTTCGATCCTATCACACGACAATCGATTTTTAAGTCCATAAACTTTCAGCTCCCACTTGGACAAAATTCGGATATCGTGATCACATTGATTAGCGTCTAGTTACACTAACAATGTCACTAGTACAACTCGAGTAAGGCCTTCTGGAAAAGAACCTTTTAATGATTATATCATTATTATTATCCTTTCATTTCAAATATATCGTTAATAAGGATATGGATCTTAGTCATTCCTTCATTAACTATTCTGGTTCTCGTTTACGGATATAGCAAGATTACCAAAACAAATTTGGGTGCGGCCACACAAACATCTTACTATTCCCCCGAGGGGCCCATTTGTATTTATACTTCAAATAATAATTTGAAGGAAACGAATCCCATTTCGACTACAAGCAAAACACATGAACTTTGCAACACTTCTGAAAATAACCCTTATGACTACCAGTTACGTTTAGCGTTAGGTTACCTTACGGAAATGCACTATATTCAATGCAGTTTTCTGGCATCTCAGGTCTAAGGATAACTATTTATTATTTACTTAATGACAAAGATCCATAAAGTCAAATCACATAGTTGGGATAAGTCCAATATTTGATCCATCAAATATCATCCAAAATTGACCAATTTACTTTCAAGTATACTCTGTCACTATTTTGAATTGTCTTAGTTTAATAATACTCCCATATTATTAATCGACAACGGACATTTAGAAACATCATAATGCTCACGGATTAAAACATGTAAAATAGGATACAAAATCAAATAACAGAAAATAAACGAAATCCAATCTTTATTTCATCAATTCAATAATGTCTTACATCCTTTATCCAAATACTAATCAACAGATTTATTGCATGAATTCGCTAGCTAGTTGCAGCCCAATTGCCTTGGCATGCTTAACTACCTTTGGCCTAGACAAAGCCTTAGTGAAAGGATCAGCTACGTTATCATCTGTGTGAACTTTTATTAATTTTATTTCTCGAGCTTCCACTTGTTCTCGAACGTAGTGATATCTACGTTTAAAGTGTCTGGCGCCTTTCATAACTCCAAGGTCATTGGCGAATATTATTGCAGCAGAATTGTCGCAATATATATCAATAGGTTCTTTAATTGAAGGCATCACTCCAAGATCTCCAATAAACTTCCTAATCCAAACAGCTTCCATTGCAGCTTCTGAAGCGGCCATGTACTCGGATTCAGTCGCATGCATAACAATGGTTTTTTGCTTACTGCTCTTTCATTCAACTGCTCCTCCATTGATGACAAACATGTAACCCGTCTGAGACTTCGTATCGTCTTTATCACATTGCCAGGACGCATCACAGAATCCTGTTACATTCGATTATGTGTCTGGTTTACCCCCGAATACCAAAAACATATCTTTCGTACTTCTCAAATACTTTAGAATATGCTTAACAGCAGTCCAGTGGGACTTTCCTGGTATCTACTGACCAAGTTCTGAGCAAACGCCACATCAGGCCTTGTGCATCTTACAGCATACATAATAGATCCTACAGCCGAAGCATAAGGCACCTTCTTCATGTAAGCCACCTCTTCAGGTGTTGATGCATCTTTCTCATGACTTAACTCATGCTTAACCTCCATCGGTAGAAAACCTTTCTTAGAGTTATGCATGTTATACTTCTTCAATATCTTATCAATATAAGCATCTTGACTAAGACCAATTAACCGTCTACTCCTATCTCGATAGATTTTAATTCCCAGAATATACGCAGCATCTCCTAAATCCTTCATAGAAAAACATTTACCAAGATAATCCTTAACTTCCTTAAGTCTTGGAATGTTACTTCCCATGATTAATATGTCATCGACATATAGAATTAGGAACACTACATTACTCCCACTAGCTTTGCGGTATACACATGGCTCATCACGATTTTGAATAAATCCGAACTTTTTGATTTCTTCATCAAATCGCTTATTCCATTGACGTGATGCTTGCTTCAAACCATAAATAGATCTTTGAAGTTTACACACGCGCTTTGGATATTTAGGATCAACATACCCTTCCGGTTGTTGCATATAGATGTCTTCATCTAAGCGACCGTTCAAGAAGGCAGTTTTAACATCCATTTGCCATATCTCATAGTCATAGTATGCTGCTATAGCTATGAGAATCCTAATAGCTCGTAAGTCTGCTACAGGAGAAAATGTCTCCTCGTAGTCTACGCCAAAAGTTTGAGTAAAACCTTTAGCCACTAAACGTGCTTTATAGGATTGTACATCACCATCCATGTCATTTTTCTTCTTATAGATCCACCTATTTTTCACTAATTTAGCATTTTTAGGTGCATCTACAAGAATCCAAACATCATTGATTTCCATGGATTTCATTTCCTCATTCATCGCAACTATCCATTTTGACTTTTCTGGATCAGACATTGCGGATCGATAGTTAGCAGGTTCACCAAGATCCCCTACTTCCTCCTCATCATCCTCTATGTAAAGACATAGTTTGCCTGGCGCACGTATGGTCCTTTGAGACCTACGTGGAGGAATTAATTTTGGTGGAACACTCAGACTTTCTGGTTCTTCAGGAATTTCTTCGCTAGTATTTTCAGAAGGCAATGTATCTTCTTGAATTTCTTCAAGATCATAATTTCTCCCACTGAATTCTTGATTTACAAGATCATTTTCAAGGAAGTCTCCATACCGAGCCACAACTATTTTGTTCTCAGCCGGATAATAAAAGTAGTAACCCATAGTTTCCTTAGGGTAACCTACAAAGATACATTTTACTGAGCGTTGTTGGAGTTTATCTCCAGAGTCACGTTTCACATACGCCTCACAACCCCAGATTTTCAAATAAGACAAGTATGGCTTCTTGCCATGCCATAGTTCATATGGTGTCTTATCAACCTTCTTTGTGGGAACCATATTTAGAATACGAACAGCAGATTCAAGAGCATAATCCCAAAAAGATAATGGTAAAGTTGTAAGATTAAACATAGATCGTACCATATCCAATCATGTACGATTTCTCCTTTCAGATACACCATTTTGTTGTGGAGTATACGGAGAAGTAAGTTTCTGAACAATTCCATTCTCACTTAAATAATCTTTAAACTCTTGACTTAAATATTCACCACCTCGATCAGAACGAAGAGCTTTAATCTTCTTTCCTAGTTGTAACTCTACTTCGGCTTTAAACGTTTTTGTAGAAACTAGAAGGGGGGTTGAATAGTTTCTCTTCGATTGGTGACCAAATTAAAATTGCTTTCAATTTGGTTTGTATCAAAACTATCTTTTACTTAAAGCTAAGTTGCATAATGATTAGGTTCAATTGAAATGCACTAGCAAGAATAATAAGCAAGTATAATGATAATGAAATAAGTAAAGAGCAAGGAAGGAGACAACCTAGTGGGAAGACACCAAGATTTATAGTGGTTCGACAACGAGGCTCTATCCTCGTTTCTACTCCACTCCTCGAGTACACCTACTCGAGATTTCCACTATATCCACAAGCTCCCTTCTCGGCGGAGAAAACCTTACATCGTTGCTTACATTATTTTCCGACACTAAGCTAAATGTCGAGACCTAATCTTTAGCTAGGACCAATCTACACGACGTTGCCTACTTCACAATTTAACGACACAAGGCTAGATGTCGAGTTCTAATCTTAAGGTAGAACCAATCTTCACGACGTTGCCTACTTCACCATTTTACGACACAAGGATAGATGTCGAGTTCTAATCGAAAGCTAGAACCAATCTTCACGACTCTTCACTTTGAAGCTAAGTGAGAACTTCACACAACACAACTACTAATCACTTTAAAGTTTAGTGAGAACTCACAAGACACAACCACATCACTTTATAGTTTAGTGAGAACTCCTAATCAAATCTATTACAACTCAACTAGACTTATCCAAGTACACACATGTAGCTTGGATTTACACAACACAAATCCAAGCAAACACATATGCAATGGATGTACACAACAAATCCAAGTATTCACAAATAACTTGGATGAACACAACTAGTCCAAGTATTCATAAATACATTGGATTGACCTAAAACAAAAAGGTATCATGATGAATATGACTAGCTCATAAATTCATCTTTATCACTACACTAGTGAGTGAGTGATCTTCTCATTGGACATGGTAAAGGAGGGGATCAAGAGGATAATCATATGTAAACATCCTTAACAAATTAAGTGATCATTTACTAATGATTATGCTATAGAAAATAGAAAAAGGGCTGAGAAAAACGTCCAAGAGACTTGCTGGAAAATGAGATTTGACCCACTATTTAAAGGAGACAAAGTTACAACGGATCTATAACGGCTACTGTGCGCGGTACCTTATCTCACCCCGCGGTACCATATCGCTAAGGTACCGCGTAGGTACTTAAGCTACCGCCACTAGACTCCGCTCCGTTTTTTGTCTTTTAGTGGGGTGGGAATATCTGAGGTATTTGAACCCTTCAAAGGATATTCTAACAGCATTTGGAATATGCCATTTTCAAATTTTCATTTTCCATTTTAATAAAACATTTTCTAAAAAAGAAAGTTTATTAAAAAGTCTTTTGTCTTATTAACAAAAGTGAGTTTTAAGGATAATCATTTTGATGATCACTAAGTATGATTAAGAAAGGTTAGTGATATGATTATTACCTTGATGATAGTGTTAGTTAAATAATTCATTTTGTGTTTCTACACTAAATGTGTTGTATGGTTTGTTGTGATCAAAACTAAGAAAGATTAGTTAACACTAATAATGTTTTTAGGCATTACTTGCATTAACAATCTCCCCCTTTTTGATTACGACAAACGATAAACTCATTTACGTAGAAACACAAACTATGGAATTATTAACTAGTTTATCACTATCATTTCTCCCCCTTTGTCGTAGCAAAAAGGTTAGCATAAGTCTTTGAAGTGCATCGAACTTTGCTAGTAGCTCCCCCTTGGTGGTTGCTCCCCCTTGCTTGGGGCACCAAGTTTGTGAGCTAAGGTGACATGCTACACAAAGGTTAGTAGAAAGGAAAGAAACACCAATGTATATATGATCACTACCTACTAAGTAACTTGAGAGGGAGAAAGAGAAGAGATCTCAAATTAGAAGCAAGTATTTTGCTAAGTATGTCCAAAGAGGTAATTGACAAAATCAAACTTCAATATAATGAAGATGATAAGCTTGTCAATGGGTCAAAGCTTTAGAATTGATGGAATCACCCATAAGCAATTGTAAAAATTTAACCAAGATCAACTCTAAAAGAGAACTAATTAGATAGCACACAAATAACACAAAGGCTAAAAAAAATACAACAAAGAAGATAGTCATACACATAGTATGAGTATCTAAAAGCAATAAATATGGAAAATAAACCACTAAGCATAAGCTAGTCTAATAGTGATATTTTCCAAGATTGCTAAAAATAAAATAAAACTAAAAAGACGACGATGCATCATTCAAAGTTTTGTCCACCGGAACGAAAACTTGAATAGGAGGTCGAGTGAGGAGGAATTCAAGAAAATTTAACTTCTCATACACATGAGCAAGTTCAATTTGTTGAAATCGGCAACAATCACACGAGGATCCATGATGCAACACAAAATCGTTTGATGGGGGTATGGCATCAAACTTAGGGTTTGGTGGTGGTGGGGTAAAGGGTTTGGGAGTGTTTTCACAATGCCTTGTGAGGTTTGGGAAGGTGGAAAGGTCATTGAGTTGGGGGGTATTGAAGGATTGTGGTGGTGGTGGAACATTTTCTTTTGCTCCGGTGATGGGGTTTATGGTATAAGTCTCATTCCAATACTTGATTGGAGAGAAGGTAGGGTTTTTGGGTGGTTTGGACGAAGATGGTTCATTCTTCTTAACCCAAATGGGTCGAACCGAGATTTTCGGTTTCTTTGAAAGCTTGGATGAGGAAGCTTTGGGTGAGTGGGGTTGTGACAAAGAAATGTCAAGGTTAGGAATGTAGGAGTTAGGCATTGTGAGAGTGTGAGAATGATATCTCAAGGTTATGTGAGAATGAATTCTCAAGGTTGTGTGAGAATGAATTCTCAAGGTTGGGAAGGTGTGAGAATGAAATCTCAAGGTTGGGGTATAAGTAAAATGTAATCAAGGTAAGAATTTGAATACAAAATGTGTAGTGTCAAGGAATGTTTAGTCAATTTGAGTAAACAAGGAATCTTGACTGGGAATAGGGTTTTATAAGTTTTGACCAAAAAATCGTCAAAAGCCACATTCTGGCCGCGGTACCTTATATGGGCCGGCGGTTCCATATCACTAAGGAACCGCGGGTCCTTAAGGAACCGCGTCCAGTAGACTTTAAACCATGTTTTTCCTGAGTTTTGGGAAAAACTAAGACTTTTTCAAAAAGTTGCAAATCTTGGAATTTTACCTCTATTAGAACCAAAATATGCTAGGGTTGCATAAAGCAACACATTCACAAAGAATGTCAAAATAATTTAGATATCATTTTGAACCAATTTTAGTCAAGTTTAGGGGTTGTGATAGATTTAGGTTCAATTTTAATCTCAAATTAAAGTTGATTAGTGTGCACAAAAGGATAGAATCACACAAAACTAAATCCATAAGTCAACAACACGAAACATTCATTAGTGAAACAAGTACAAAGATAAATAAAACTAACTAATACATAGCTAGCTTATCATTAAATCTAGATAGGTGGTTTTCTTTGGCTTGTTGTTGAAAATCTTTATTAAAAGAACTCCATCATTCATCTCCTAGGATGAGGCATGGAGAACAAAGCAAGCAAGAAATCTTGCAAACCCCTATGTAGTCCATACATATCCATCCTTAGGTTTTGGATGAGGAAGTGGTTGTAGAGACAACATGGACATCTAGGACCATGAGTTTGTTGAAACCCAAAGTAAGGATCACCCAAGAGGAGGGAAAGAGGGACACCCAAAATTGGGATGTTTGAGTTGGGTGGAGGTGGAGGAGGCAAGTTCTCCAAGGGTGAAGTGGGTGAAAGTGGAGGCATGTTCCTCAAAGGGGAAATGGGTGAGTGTGGAGGAAAATTCTCCAAGGTTAGTGAAATTGGTGAGTTGTGAGGGGTAAATGGTGAAGTCACCAAAATGTCATCAAAGTCATTCCCAAAAGGAATGCTTTGGATTGGTTGAGGTTGTGTGGTCACTTCCAAGGGTGCATTTGGAGTGAAGGGTGAAGAAAGCTCATTCATTCTAGAATTGAATGAAGAGGAGGTAGAACCAATGGAGTGGTTAGTACCATGGGTGGAAGAAGTCTTGCATGGTGCAAGAGGTGGGGAAGGTGATGAAGAAATGAGGATAGGAATATTCTCATTCTTAGGTGTGAGGAAAGGTGAAGAGTTAGGCTTAGCTACCTTAACCCTTATTTTGAGTGTTTTTCTTGGGGTGGAGGTCTTGGAAGTGTTTGAGGTTTTGGTACACACCATGGTTGATTAGGGTGGTTTAAGGTTTAGGGAAGTATGTTTGATGTGTGAAGAACATGGCAAACAAGGTGGGTTTAAATGGTTGAGGGGATGATCCAAACTAGTAATGGGTTAAAATCATTTTAGGTGAATAATGAATTTAGATGCCCTAGTTTAGGAAATGTGCAGTTTATTACTGAAAATCATGCAAGGTTTACACAAAATTAAGAAAACAGTGTAAAGCAAAGATGCTGTCGTGCACAGTGGCCGGCGGTTCCTTATCTAGGACCGGCGGTACCTTATCGATAAGGAACCGCGGGTCGATATGGAACCGCGACCAGAAGGTTTTCAAAAATTTCCCATCCCAGTTTTTGATAAACCCAGATTTTTCCCAAAAGTTTCACAAGCCAAAGTTAACTACAGATCATAATCTAATAAGCTAACTATCAAAAGGCATGCACAAAGCTATGTAAAGCACAAACATTATTGCATAAGCAACATTAAGGATCAAAATAAATAATAATCCAAGCATGCAACACAAGTTAATAAACAACTAAACCAAAGTGTTAATAACCAAATGTTTAACCATCAAATCCAAACTTTGACACAACTTCAAAGTCTTCACCTCCTTTTCTTTCCTAAACCCTTGATCATCTTTCCCAAATACTTGAACCCTTTTCTTGACTCCACTCGGTGTTCATGTAATTCTCCCCGAGTTCTAAGATTCTCACGATAAAGATGCTCCATATTGAGATCTTCAGGGACATTACTAGAAGGGTGAGGAGGAGGAGCTAAGTCTTCAAAATCATCCTCGAATTGATTTGAGGATGGATGGGAGTTACTCGAAGAATCAAAATGAGAACTAGGACCGATGCCATCACCATCACTTGGTGGCATATCGGTGTCATCCTCATCCGGCTCTTGATGGTCGGATTTTCTTGAACCACGGTCACTTCTTGGCTTTCGTTGATACGCCTCTTGAATAGGCAACATAACCCGTTGAACCGGGTGAAAGCGAGAAAGATCGAGTTGAGGAAAATCTTGACCAACCCTTCTAAAGAGGCGAGTAAGAAGCATAGCATAAGGGAGGTTGGTTTTGGGTTTGGAAAGAGCATAATTTATACGTCGAGCGATGTAATATGCAAGATTGTACTTGGTGGAAGTAAACAGGCAAAACAACATATGCCCCATGCAAGCCGGGATATGATCCCGGTTCCCACCAAGACAAAACACATTTTCCCTAAGGATGTTTGCCCATTGGAGCATGTAATCCTTAAGGTCGCTTGAGAGCACTTCATACCTATTCACATTTCGTACATTTGTGTGAAGGCTTCTCACAACGTTTCCACTACGCTCTTTCGTGATGATTTCAAGGATGAAATTTAGATCAACTTCGGTGGTCTCATTTGGGGGTTTATCGTTTGACTCCAAGAGAGCATCTAGTCTCCACTTATCCGTGAAACGACAAGTGCCTTCAAATGGAACACCAAGAATATCACCAAAGTCATCGAGGGAATATTGAATGATTTCACCATTCAACAGGAAATGAATAAAGATTTGGTCGTTGATTTCAAGCATGGAGTAAGTACTGAAGAACTCAAGAAGGAACAAGGGATAAATTACCTCGTCTATGTAAAGCAAACAATCAAACCCAATAAGCTCGAACATAGAGTTGATATAATTATCTCCCGCTATTCTTGGATCTACAATCCTACCCTCATGGAAACAACGAGAGGAAAGGGATGGAAAACGTTTTGGAGTTGAGAGGAAACTAAGGTTTGAGAGATGTCGGGCATATAATCTCTAGTGAATTGATGATCTTTTTGATATTGAGAAGGCATGATTAAGTACCTAAATACAAACACAAGACAATATTTCTCCAATCACTCATATGAAAATCAAAAAGGAAAACGAAAAATGAAAATGTGTTATATCAATTAATTTGAGTGATTGAAGGTTTTGGAAGCTTCAACAATGGTGGAAAAGGTAAAACCCGTCGGCTGTGTGTTTTTGGGAGAGAGAGAGTTTGGTTTGAAAAAGAATAAAAAACTCAAACTGGCGCTCTGACAAAAGTTACTGCCCGCGGTACCTTATCGATAAGGAACCGCGGGTTTGAGCCGCGGAGATAAGGAACCGCCTGCAGAGGCAGGTTTCTATCTCTGAAAAACGCCAAATTTTGAAAATCCAGTTTTTCTAAAATACTTAAAATTAAATCATGAGCCTTTTAGAATATCATTGGATCATCATAACACTAAGCAATATGCCTTAACGAAGGATTACGAGTTAAATCAAGATCGAAAAGAACCGAAACGGACAAACGACTACTCGTAGCAAAACGACTAAGTGGAGAGAAATCAAGGGAAGTGAATCAAGACTAGGATCAATGCTCAAGGGATTAATGACAATCTTCAAATAGTGGTAACGAGGAGCTTGTGTCATATATAGTGGTTTAAGACGTGCCTTTCCGGCGAAACGTTAAACGGCTTTGGTAATGAATAAGCACAAAGCAATTATTCAAGTATAGACTAAGATCACTTTCAATAATATTCTTAGTCTAAACAAAAATATGAGCAAGGTATTAATTCACTTTCTCTCCCACAAAGGGCCTACTAACCGTATGGGTGCAAACCATAGAAATCATGCTTGATACTTTAAGCTACTACTAACTCACTCTACATCACCATAGTGAGTCAAGTATCCAAGCAATGAAGGTTTGAGAGGATAAAGGAAAAGAAGCACAAACCACAAATAAATGTCAAGGCAAGGATGCCGAGAACAAGCACATAGTCAAGTAATGATCAAAAGAATGATCAAAGGGCGTGTGGGAGAACGAAAGCGTACCTTGGCCGCAAAGAGCAATCCATGAAGGAGTAAGTGCTATGCCCAATCAATGACTATGATGAGTACTAAGTCTTCAAGGACTAGTATCATTCCCAATCATCATGGTATCATCATTCAAAGATGTTAAAGATCAATGAAGATGATTCTTCTACAAGTGCAAGTAACTCAATCCATAACCAATTAAGTGATTGATCTTCATGAGTACCTACACAAAGCAAGATGCAAACTAGTAGATACATTTCAAGAGTATATCTAAAATGCATAAAGGCTACTAATCTTAAGTGGGATGCAATATTATCAATTAAAAGACCTATTTTTCAAAGAAAACATAGTTTTGATCAAAGAGAAACTTTAGTACAACTAGACCTTCTAATTTGAGGAGACAATAGATCGATCCAAGTTTTAAAGTACAATATACTCTAAAGATCTTGAGTGACCATCGCTCTGATACCAATTGTAGAAACTAGAAGGGGGGTTGAATAGTTTCTCTTCGATTAGTGACCAAATTAAAATTGCTTTCAATTTGGTTTGTATCAAAACTATCTTTTACTTAAAGCTAAGTTGCATAATGATTAGGTTCAATTGAAATGCACTAGCAAGAATAATAAGCAAGTATAATGATAATGAAATAAGTAAAGAGCAAGGAAGGAGACAACATAGTGGGAAGACACCAAGATTTATAGTGGTTCGACAACGAGGCTCTATCCTCGTTTCTACTCCACTCCTCGAGTACACCTACTCGAGATTTCCACTATATCCACAAGCTCCCTTTGTCACACCCCACCATGGCGGAACATGGGGCGCGACGTAAGGATATCATCACAACATGGCGTGTCTATAGAGACAACTATATGAAATAAGAAATGTCATAAAAATAGTGACACGAAGGTCATGACAATATCTCAACAAAATGCAAGGGGTCTAGGTAAGTAAGTAACAGTCCTACTTCTTACCCAAGACAACAAATAACATACCAACAAACAAATGTGTGCCACAGTATCACTTATTAAAAGAACAATCAAATAAAACTAAGAAGGAAATGAGGATTCTCCTTCTATATGCAATCCTATGCTTCTCCCATCCTAGCCACTTATTTTCTCATGCTTAACCATAGTATCACCTGAAAGAGACACTAAAACACGTCAACATAAAGTTGGTGAGAGTCATAGGTTTAGACTCCAACGCTAAAATCAGTTACAAGCTGTGAATAACAATCATCAACAAAAGAACATATGGACAATGTGTTACAATTATGTATTAACAACTATCAATCAAGACCAATCATACCAAACCAATCCAAGGCTCCTACCTTGCCAAACAACATCATGGTACCTTAGATGATCACCCTATGTACCTATCCCAAGGCCACTACCTTGGCAAACCACAAGGCCACTACCTTGTCAAACCACAAGGCCACTACCTTGTCAAACCACAATAACATATCAAAAATCGCATAGCAGTTAATCACATAAGTGTACACACAAGTCCATCACAACCATAAAACATTCACAGCAACAATTTAGAAACAACTCAACACAGTGTCTCTTCCATCCCATCTGGAAGTCAAAAACAAAAATAAATATGGGACTATGAACACTCACCTGATAGCTCCTTCACACGTCCTTGCACTAGCAACAAGCTAACAAACCAAAAACATGAAATCAATAAACGAACCAATCACTAAGATGGCTCATTAACCTATGATGGACATCTAGAATATTCTCACATATATACCTCCTTAATAAGCTCTAATTACCCCAATACCCTTCCTTAACAAGTCCTTAACTTGGTTAAGTTTAATAACTAACCCGTTCGTATTTTACCCAAAACAGTCCCAGTTTTAGGTCTCAAAACTTTAGGTCAAACGCCCACTTAAACCTACCCATGGTTTCTGTAAAAAGAATATTCATACCCTTACATATGTTGGCTAACACCTCCCACTTTCCCTAACCTTAAAGCTACTGTTAAGGCCCCGATATGTGTATATCTACTTTTGTCACTCCAGATTTCCTGATTTTAAACGTACTAAAAGTTTGTTACCATTAAGGGGTCTTACCCTAAACCACCACCTTAGCCCAAGTGCAGATATTAACTACAATATATAAACCATCTTTCACGTTCGTGAGAAGATCCCAATGCAACCCTAAGTGCCCCAAACAACCCAAAACTTAAAAAGAAAACAGGCTGAATTCAAAACTGTTTTGACCTCCGACTGTTGTAACCTGTTTTTGACCCACTTCCTGACCTGCAATTTAGTTCTCGTTTCTTGCATTGGAAAACCACTTCAAATAGCTTTCCAGGGGTACTTGGATCGTTTAATAAGAGTTTATAAAACTCCCGATATGACCAAAACAATTGACTCAAAATCTGCCCAGTTTTTAAAAACGGGTTTTAAACAAATTGAACTAATTAATTACCCATAACCCCATCTAATACAAGCCCTAGATTATATGATCATCATAATATGATTATAACATCATTAATTACAGATTTTATATAAACCCTAACCCTAATCCATCATAAGAATGATTAATTTAATCATAAAAACAATTAAATCAAAAAGGTTTAAGAAGGTTTACCTTTAATTAAATGGAGAATGAAGAAAAAAAAAATACAGAAAACCCTAAAAACTCTCTTATGCCGTCGACTGAATGTTCCAGGAGAAAAAAAAATATGATTTGTTTTGGTGTAAGGG
Organism: Glebionis coronaria; assembly: GCA_025667525.1. Classification (NCBI taxonomy): domain Eukaryota; kingdom Viridiplantae; phylum Streptophyta; class Magnoliopsida; order Asterales; family Asteraceae; genus Glebionis; species Glebionis coronaria. The sequence goes on along the minus strand of CM046879.1, from coordinate 186,428,414 downwards.
TTCCTTATATAACCAAAAGTCCTAGCCCAACCCAAACACTACTTACCTTAAATTCCTTTTTCCTTTTTTTTTTCTTCTAAACCGACCCAAACACCTAAATTTCGTTTTTTTCTTTATTTTTTTTTCTTTTTATTGTTAATTAATATCTTATTAATATTACCTTAATTTACCTTAATTTATTTCAGCTCCTAAAACTCCCAAAACCTCAAAACCGTAAAACTAGTCAAATTTACGCGTTTTACCGTAAAAGACGTAAAATATACACTTTTAAAAAAAATCTCAAATTTTGAAATAAACTTTATAATTAAGTCCTAAATGACCTAAAACCATCCCAAAAATATTCATATGACTAATTACCTCATTCGAGACCTCTAAATGCTAAACCGTAAATCCTAAAAAAATACACTATTACTATAATACTTATACGTATACGTAAACACCACAATATCACCATTTTCATTTCATAGTCACCACTTGTGAGCTCATGAACATGAAATAACCGTTCCTCAATTTACTTATGAGTACTCTATACTCATAAGCAATAACCACACCAACCTCATTCACACAACATAAACACGTAAGCACAAAAATCAAGTAGTCACACATAAAATAACCTAAAAGTAAGACCAAGTGACGAACCTCAAAACCACGGTTGTCACATCACTCCCTCCTAATAGAAATCTCGTCCCGAGATTTACTCCTTAGGATCGTCATTAACGAACAGCTGAGGATACTTACTCCTCATAAACTCTTCTCGTTCCCACGTGAACTCCGGTCCACGTTTAGAATTCCACCTAACCTTAACTAACGGTATCTTACTTCTTTTCAAGGTTTTAACTTCACGGTCCATAATCTCTATCGGCTCTTCAATAAAACGAAGGCTCGCATCTATACTAATATCGTCCACCGACACTTGCAAGTCAGTTCTTGCTAAGCATTTCCTCAAGTTAGAGACATGAAACACGTCATGTACACTGCTTAACTCTTCCGGTAATCTCAACCTGTATGCCACTAGCCCAATCCTTTCAAGGATTTCAAATGGCCCCACAAATCTAGGTGCTAACTTCCCTTTCTTCCCGAACCGCATCACCCCTTTCCATGGTGAAACCTTTAGCATCACCTTGTCCCCAACCCCAAATTCCAACGGCTTACGCCTCTTGTCCGCATAGCTCTTTTGTCGATCTCTAGCCGCCTTTAATTTTTCCTTAAGCACGGTAATTGCGTCCGTAGTCTCCTGTACCATCTCCGGTCCAATTAGTTGGCTACTTCCTACTTCAGCCCATAACAGCGGTGACCTACACTTCCTACCATAGAGTGCCTCAAACGGTGCACACTCTATACTAGCATGGTAGCTATTATTGTACGAGAATTCTGCCAACGCCAGATGATTCTCCCAACTTCCTCCAAAATCTATCACACATGCTCTTAACATGTCCTCCAGTGTTTGTATAGTCCTCTCACTCTGTCCATCCGTCTGCGGATGATAAGCTGTGCTCATATCCAGCCTCGTACCCAAAGCCTTCTGCAATAGTCCCCAAAATCTAGACGTAAACCTGCTATCTCTATCTGATATGATCGACACCGGTACTCCATGTTTTGCCACCACATGTTCCAAGTATTTCTTGGCAAACCTTTCCATCTTATCATCCTCCTTCATTGCCACAAAATGGGCAGACTTAGTCAGTCTGTCCACTATTACCCAAATCATATCATTTCCACTGTTAGACCTTGGCAGTTTTGTAATGAAGTCCATGGCAATATTCTCCCACTTCCATTTAGGAACCTCTGGTTGTTGCAGTAATCCTGATGGTCTTTGATGTTCAGCCTTCACCTTGGAGCAAGTCAAACATTCACTAACGTACAAAGCTACATCCTTCTTCATTCCTGGCCACCAATACATATCTCTCATGTCTCGATACATCTTATCAGCTCCTGGGTGTATCGAATACCTCGACGTATGAGCTTCATCCAATATCACCTTCCTTGTATCGCCAAACAACGGAACCCATATTCTATCCAAGTAATACTTGCAACCATCTCCTCTTTCTTCCATGTACTGATCCATAGTATGTAGATTTTCTTCAACCAGCCTTTCTTCCTTTACGGCCTCTATTTGTGCTGCCCGAATTCTATCCTTAAGAGTTGTCTGAATTGTTATGCTCATTGCCCTTACTCTCTTTGGTTTTAGCCTCCCCTTCCTACTTAGCGCATCTGCCACCACATTGGCCTTCCCAGGGTGATACTTAATCTCACAGTCATAATCACAAAATAACTCCAACCATCGTCTCTGCCTCATGTTCAAATCTTTCTGATCAAAGATGTGCTGCAAACTTTTGTGGTCCGTAAAGATCACACTTTTCGTCCCATACAAGTAATGTCTCCATATCTTGAGAGCAAAGACTACAGCTCCTAGTTCCAAGTCATATGTGGTGTAATTCTTCTCATGGTTTTTCAATTGTCGTGATGCATAAGCTATGACCTTGTCTCGCTGCATAAGAACACATCCCAAACCCTGGTTGGACGCATCACAGTAAACCACAAAATCTTCCACCCCTTCTGGTAAAGACAAGATAGGTGCATTACACAACCTATCCTTTAGTGTCTGAAACGCATGTTCTTGCTCTTCGCCCCATTCATACTTCTGATTCTTTTGGGTCAACAGTGTCAAAGGCTTTGATACTCTAGAGAAATTCTCTATAAATCTCCTGTAATATCCTGCCAAGCCTAAGAATGACCTTATTTCTGACGGTGTAGTAGGTGCCTTCCAATCCTTTACTACCTCAATCTTCTTTGGGTCTACATGTATGCCATCATTATCGATTACATGCCCCAGAAATTGTACCTCTTGCAGCCAAAATTCACACTTGGAGAACTTCCCATAAAGTTTCTCCTTCCTAAGCAGCTCCAATACCGATCTTAAATGTTGGTTATGCTCCTCCTCCGTCTTAGAGTAGATAAGTATGTCATCAATGAAGACTATGACAAATTTGTCTAGATATGGCTTGCACACTCGGTTCATTAGATCCATGAACACTGTTGGCGCGTTCGTCAATCCAAATGGCATAACGGTGAATTCAAAATGTCTGTACCTTGTTCTGAACGCGGTCTTTTGTATGTCCTCCTCACAGACCCTTAGTTGGTGATAACCGGACCTAAGGTCAATTTTTGAGAAGTACCTTGCTCCTTGCAGCTGATCAAATAAATCGTCAATCCTTGGGAGAGGATAACGGTTCTTAATGGTAAGCTTGTTCAACTCCCGATAATCAATACACATTCGGAAAGATCCATCCTTCTTCTTGACAAATAGCACCGGCGCTCCCCATGGAGAAGAACTTGGTCGAATGAAACCCTTATCCTGTAATTCCTTAAGTTGCTCGGCTAATTCTTGCATCTCTGACGGTGCTAGACGATATGGTGACTTCGCTACGGGTGTTGCCCCGGGTACTAAGTCAATCTTAAACTCTACTTGTCTCACCGGTGGTAACCCCATCAAGTCATCCGGGAATACATCGACGAACTCTCTTACTACTCGAATCTTATTGATTTGTGGCTCATCATCCTTGGCATTCATAAGGGACCTGGTCTTCTTCTCATTCCTTTCTCCGTACACGTATAACACCTTCATATCACCTATGGGTATCTTAACAATCTTTTCATGACACATTAGCTCAGCCCTATGCTTCGATAACCAATCCATACCAATGATTACATCGAAGCTCCCATGTCCTAGAGGGATTAAATCTATGGTGAAATTAAATTCTCCCAACTCTAATTTGCAGTTCAAAAATATCTCATCTACTTCTTCTTGCTTACCACTAGCTATTTCAATCACATATCCTGGTTTCGCTACACTAGGGTTCATATCTAACAAAGGCACGAATTGAGACGACACAAAACTAAAATCTGCCCCAGAGTCAAAAAGAATCGTAGCGAGGTGATTGTTAACAGAAAACGTACCCGTGACTACATTCGGGTCCTGAACCGCTTCTACTGCATTTGCAAGGTAAACCCTGCCTCCATTCCGATTTCCCCTATTCTGATTTCCCTCGTTCCTGTTCCAGTTCCGATTCCCATTGTTCCCATTGTTGCGGTTAGCATTGTTCCGGTTTCCACCGCCTTGGTTTCCTCGACTTCCCTCCAAAGCTAACTGGCCTCTGCCCTGGTTGGTTGCTCCAACCAATCTAGGACACTCCCTCTGGAAATGCCCGGGTTGTCCACACTCAAAACAATTTCCCCCAGTGACATTCGTCCTTACAGACTGGATTGGTGTTGCGTTTCTGTTAGGTGCGTTACATTTTCTGGCAAAGTGTCCCGGTTTCTGGCAATTGTAGCATGTCTGGCATGGCGTACCTCTTGGATGGAACCTAGAGCAGGTTCGGCAGGCAGCATTGTTGTTGTTCGGATGTCCAGAACCTTGAGGTACCCTCATGGCAAAATTTCTTCCATCATTCGCCTTCTTAGCATTCTTCCAGTTGGTGTCAGGCGACTTCACGGCTTCTGGCTCCTTTCTTTTATCTCCCGCCTTGACCAAGATTCCACTAGATACCGCCTCCTCAGTAAGTATTCCTGCCGTTAGTATGGCCTGTTGTATTGTGTTAGGCTGAGTAGCCTTAATCATTCCCCTGATCTGAGGAGGTAATCCAGCAATGTACCACTTAATCTTGTTCGCCTCAGGGGTAACCAAATGGGGAACCAACTTTGCCAATTCATGGAAGCGATATGTGTAATCTGCATGAGCCGCTCCAACCATAGCATGTCCCCAAAACTCATTTTCCAGCTTCTCCATCTCATTGCTTGGACAAAACTCCGTAGTCATAAGAGCTTTAAAATCGGCCCAAGCCATAGCATTTGCAGCAACTCTTCCCCTTGCTTGAACTTGAGTGTTCCACCAAGTTAAAGCCTTCCCTACCAGTGAACCAGTTACGTACATGACCATTTGATTTGGTAAGCATCCACTCATCTGAATTACATTCTCCATCTTCTCAATCCATTGGGTAAGTACTACCGCGCCGCCCTTCCCATCATACTCTCTTGCACCACAAGAAGTGAATGCCTTATAGCTACAACCATTGTTTCCACCTCCTCCTTGACCATTGTTGTTATTATTGTTGTTCAGGTTGTTAGTCACCTGCTGAACAATGGTTGGTATTATGTTGGCCATTTGAGCAGCAATCAAAGTAGCCAAGTCAGGATTTCCATCACCACTTCCACTAGCACCATTTCGCGTGTTCACCATGCTGATAGTAAAAACATGACACCCGTTAACAACTACCAGAATACTCCATATAGTATACTTACCACTATACATACGCCTAATCATAATCATACATACTACCAACATATGCTATACAAGCATGTATCAATTCTCTTTCATGCAATCATACTTGAAAGTCTAGTGGTGTTGTGGCACATATATAATTATGTAGGCCTCCATAATTATACATGTTCCCTTTCACCAATGTACTCCCTCCTATGATGACACTTATAAGAAATTAATACTACACATAACACATAATCCATCAACTCACAAGCACATAAACACACAAAATAAAATCCAAAACTCCATTTATTAAAATAACATAGTCAAAACTTGAAACATCACAAATCTATGGTTTAGCTAAACTAGCGTAGAGATAATCCAAACGAAAACATAAATAATTTTAAGGCATGCCGTCCATAAGAGTCGGAAAATTTAAAACAAATAATTATACATTTTCTAGCAATTACAAAGATGACTAGCGTGGACGATGGTAGTTAAACCCGCACTAGTCAAAACCCGAAAGGAAAATATTATGTGGTCAAGTATGAACCATATTAGTTCCTAACTTAACAACATCGCAAAATAACATCCAAACACATCAATTATTATAAAATGCACACATACTCCTATGACGCCTATATGCAGGGACCCTTAAGCTATAGACTAGGCTACACGACTAGGCAACCTAATTCTCTATAACCATTGTCTCTGATACCATTCTGTCACACCCCACCATGGCGGAACATGGGGCGCGACGTAAGGATATCATCACAACATGGCGTGTCTATAGAGACAACTATATGAAATAATAAATGTCATAAAAATGGTGACACGAAGGTCATGACAATATCTCAACAAAATGCAAGGGGTCTAGGTAAGTAAGTAACAGTCCTACTTCTTACCCAAGACAACAAATAACATACCAACAAACAAATGTGTGCCACAGTATCACTTATTAAAAGAACAATCAAATAAAACTAAGAAGGAAACGGGGATTCTCCTTCTATATGCAATCCTATGCTTCTCCCATCCTAGCCACTTATTTTCTCATGCTTAACCATAGTATCACCTGAAAGAGACACTAAAACACGTCAACATAAAGTTGGTGAGAGTCATAGGTTTAGACTCCAACGCTAAAATCAGTTACAAGCTGTGAATAACAATCATCAACAAAAGAACATATGGACAATGTGTTACAATTATGTATTAACAACTATCAATCAAGACCAATCATACCAAACCAATCCAAGGCTCCTACCTTGCCAAACAACATCATGGTACCTTAGATGATCACCCTATGTACCTATCCCAAGGCCACTACCTTGGCAAACCACAAGGCCACTACCTTGTCAAACCACAAGGCCACTACCTTGTCAAACCACAATAACATATCAAAAATCGCATAGCAGTTAATCACATAAGTGTACACACAAGTCCATCACAACCATAAAACATTCACAGCAACAATTTAGAAACAACTCAACACAGTGTCTCTTCCATCCCATCTGGAAGTCAAAAACAAAAATAAATATGGGACTATGAACACTCACCTGATAGCTCCTTCACACGTCCTTGCACTAGCAACAAGCTAACAAACCAAAAACATGAAATCAATAAACGAACCAATCACTAAGATGGCTCATTAACCTATGATGGACATCTAGAATATTCTCACATATATACCTCATTAATAAGCTCTAATTACCCCAATACCCTTCCTTAACAAGTCCTTAACTTGGTTAAGTTTAATAACTAACCCGTTCGTATTTTACCCAAAACAGTCCCAGTTTTAGGTCTCAAAACTTTAGGTCAAACGCCCACTTAAACCTACCCATGGTTTCTGTAAAAGGAATATTCATACCCTTACATATGTTGGCTAACACCTCCCACTTTCCCTAACCTTAAAGCTACTGTTAAGGCCCCGATATATATATATATCTACTTTTGTCACTCCAGATTTCCTGATTTTAAACGTACTAAAAGTTTGTTACCATTAAGGGGTCTTACCCTAAACCACCACCTTAGCCCAAGTGCAGATATTAACTACAATATATAAACCATCTTTCACGTTCGTGAGAAGATCCCAATGCAACCCTAAGTGCCCCAAACAACCCAAAACTTAAAAAGAAAACAGGCTGAATTCAAAACTGTTTTGACCTCCGACTGTTGTAACCTATTTTTGACCCACTTCCCGACCTCCAATTTAGTTCTCGTTTCTTGCATTGGAAAGCCACTTCAAATAGCTTTCCAGGGGTACTTGGATCGTTTAATAAGAGTTTATAGAACTCCCGATATGACCAAAACAATTGACTCAAAATCTGCCCAGTTTTTAAAAACGGGTTTTAAACAAATTGAACTAATTAATTACCCATAACCCCATCTAATACAAGCCCTAGATTATATGATCATCATAATATGATTATAACATCATTAATTACAGATTTTATATAAACCCTAACCCTAATCCATCATAAGAATGATTAATTTAATCATAAAAACAATTAAATCAAAAAGGTTTAAGAAGGTTTACCTTTAATTAAATGGAGAATGAAGAAAAAAAAATATACAGAAAACCCTAAAAACTCTCTTATGTCGTCGACTGAATGTTCCAGGAGAAAAAAAAATATGATTTGTTTTGGTGTAAGGGTTCCTTATATAACCAAAAGTCCTAGCCCAACCCAAACACTACTTACCTTAAATTCCTTTTTCCTTTTTTTTTCTTCTAAACCGACCCAAACACCTAAATTTCGTTTTTTTTCTTTATTTTTTTTCTTTTTATTGTTAATTAATATCTTATTAATATTACCTTAATTTACCTTAATTTATTTCAGCTCCTAAAACTCCCAAAACCTCAAAACCGTAAAACTAGTCAAATTTACGCGTTTTACCGTAAAAGATGTAAAATATACACTTTTAAAAAAAATCTCAAATTTTGAAATAAACTTTATAATTAAGTCCTAAATGACCTAAAACCATCCCGAAAAATATTCATATGACTAATTACCTCATTCGAGACCTCTAAATGCTAAACCGTAAATCCTAAAAAAATACACTATTACTATAATACTTATACGTATACGTAAACACCACAATATCACCATTTTCATTTCATAGTCACCACTTGTGAGCTCATGAACATGAAATAACCGTTCCTCAATTTACTTATGAGTACTCTATACTCATAAGCAATAACCACACCAACCTCATTCACACAACATAAACACGTAAGCACAAAAATCAAGTAGTCACACATAAAATAACCTAAAAGTAAGACCAAGTGACGAACCTCAAAACCACGGTTGTCACACCCTTCTCGGCGGAGAAAACCTTACATCGTTTCTTACATTATTTTCCGACACTAAGCTAAATGTCGAGACCTAATCTTTAGCTAGGACCAATCTACACGACGTTGCCTACTTCACAATTTAACGACGCAAGGCTAGATGTCGAGTTCTAATCTTAAGGTAGAACCAATCTTTACGACGTTGCCTACTTCACCATTTTACGACACAAGGCTAGATGTCGAGTTATAATCGAAAGCTAGAACCAATCTTCACGACTCTTCACTTTGAAGCTAAGTGAGAACTTCACACAACACAACTACTAATCACTTTAAAGTTTAGTGAGAACTCACAAGACACAACCACATCACTTTATAGTTTAGTGAGAACTCCTAATCAAATCTATTACAACTCAACTAGACTTATCCAAGTACACACATGTAGCTTGGATTTACACAACACAAATCCAAGCAAACACATATGCAATAGATGTACACAACAAATCCAAGTATTCACAAATAACTTGGATGAACACAACTAGTCCAAGTATTCATAAATACATTGGATTGACCTAAAACAAAAAGATATCATGATGAATATGACTAGCTCATAAATTCATCTTTATCACTACACTAGTGAGTGAGTGATCTTCTCATTGGACATGGTAAAGGAGGGGATCAAGAGGATAATCATATGTAAACATCCTTAACAAATTAAGTGATCATTTACTAATGATTATGCTATAGAAAATAGAAAAAGGGTTGAGAAAAACGTCCAAGAGACTTGCTGGAAAATGAGATTTGACCCACTATTTAAAGGAGACAAAGTTACAACGGATCTATAACGGCTATTGTGCGCGGTACCTTATCTCACCCCGCGGTACCATATCGCTAAGGTACCGCGTAGGTACTTAAGGTACCGCCACTAGACTCCGCTCCGTTTTTTGTCTTTTAGTGGGGTGGGAATATCTGAGGTATTTGAACCCTTCAAAGGATATTCTAACAGCATTTGGAATATGCCATTTTCAAATTTTCATTTTCCATTTTAATAAAACATTTTCTAAAAAAGAAAGTTTATTAAAAAGTCTTTTGTCTTATTAACAAAAGTGAGTTTTAAGGATAATCATTTTGATGATCACTAAGTATGATTAAGAAAGGTTAGTGATATGATTATTACCTTGATGATAGTGTTAGTTAAATAATTCATTTTGTGTTTCTACACTAAATGTGTTGTATGGTTTGTTGTGATCAAAACTAAGAAAGATTAGTTAACACTAATAATGTTTTTAGGCATTACTTGCATTAACAGTTTTGAATGTTTCAAATACCTCATGTTTATGCTTAAGTAAATAAACATAACCATAACGGCTATAATCATCCGTAAACGTCAAGAAGTAGCTAGCACCTTTCCTTGACACATGTCTAAGTGGTCCACACACATCAGTATGTATTAAACCAAGTAGTTCAGTAGCCCTTTCAATATTGCTATTAAAAGGTTTCTTGGTCATCTTTCCAGAGATACAAGATTCACATTTATCAAATGATTCATCATTGATACTTTCCAAAGCCCATCACGTTGAAGCTTTTGTATGCGAGTCTTCCTAATATGGGTAAGCCTACAATGCCAAAGATAAGAAGAGTTCTTGTCTAACTTACTCTTTTTATTCATGCTAAAAACAGAATTATTTTTCCTCTTGGAATTTTTATCATGCATGTTAATTTCAAAACACCATTCACAGAAATTGCATCAAAATAGAATAAACCATCTTTGAAAACAAAAATTCTATTATTATCAATCGTGTGAGTAAATCCAAGATCCAACATACAAGAAAAGGAAATGACACCCTTAACAATTGTAGGTGCATAATGACAATTATTCAAAAAACAGTACTAAACCCAAAGGTAAAACTAATTTAAATATTTCTATAGCTTCAACCGCTGCTTGTGCGCCATTGCCCACTTGCAGAAATTGTTCCCCCATAGGTAAGCCTCCTTTTCAACTCAAATCCCTGCAAGGTATTACAAATATTAATACCACATCCTGTATCATATACCCAGGAGTTTGATTTGTATGAAAGATTAAATAACTCTATCATAAAAAAGTTACCAGAAGATGGTGCTGCAGCAGCTTGCTCAGACTTCTTCTTATGTTCTGCCATTTCATGGAGATAGAGAGAGCAATTCCTCTTCCAGTGTCCAGTCATCTTGCAGTAGTGACAAGTCTCATCTTTTAGAGATTTCTTAGCAAAGTTCTGCTTTGGTTTTGATGTAGTCGCAACTTGCTTGCTCTTATCAACCTTGCCTTTGCCTTTCTGCTTCTTATTCACTTGCGGTTTTGGTTTTGACACTCTACCCTTTTGTACATGAAGTACTTGAGGAGTAGCAGTGGATGCCTTATCTTTCAAACCCTTTTCAAAGTCAATGAGCATTGCATGCAAATCATTAACTGTCTTCCCCGTGCAATGCATATTATAGTTACGAACGAAATCATTTAAGTCCTTATTAAGGGACCTATTGATCAAGTTAATAGCCATATTATGATCAAAGGGTTGTCCTAGTGCGATGAGTTGTTCCATATAACCCCTCATCTCCATATAATGAGCACTTACGGACTTTCCAGGAGCTTGCTTGCAACTATGTAGAGCATCAACCAGATCATAGATCTCTACAGCTTGCGGCGTTTCATACACAGCCTTGAGTTCATCAAGCATTTGCTGAGGAGAAGCTAGCTCATACTTCCTTTGAAGTGATGGAGCCATTCTCCCTAACATTACAGCAGCCACCTCATGGTGCTTCTTAATGTTAGCAGCGTGTTGAAGCCTTTCCGCATCAGTTGCTCCTTCAGCAAGATCCTCCGGAAAAGGAGTTTCCAAGATATTGATAGTACCCGCTGCTCTCAGAACAATTCTTAGTGAGCGGTACCAATCATTGAAATTAGGGCCAGTAAGTTCAGGCCGTTCAAAAAAAGCTTTGAATGTCGAGCTTATTGTCAGATTGTTTTCGGGTTGAGCCATTTCTACATAAATAAGTTCAAACATTAGTATTTTCGATAATAAAATTCAAGAAATAAAATTACCCCGGTAATAAAACCATAGTATTTTCCTTGAAAAACTAGAATCCATATTGACATAGATTTATCACATCAGTTAATCTGCTAGTGACAAATGTATTCAACACAGTATCTTGTCGAACAATAATTGACAAACAAATTTGCAATTTCTAGATATGTTAGGGATTTACATTGCCAAAATCATTTGCATTGTAAACATGTTTTATCCCTATTTTATGCCTTAAGTTTCCAGTTCTCACTGAGTAACTCAATTAAGTCGACTAATCTAAAGAACGTAAAACATTCATGTGCAATCTTATTCAGTCATGAAGTTTTCTCTCCATTACAACATCGTCCGATATCTTATATGACGACAATTGTAACTTCAAGTGTTCGTCAATTAGAGGGCATATGACTTAAATTTTCGGGTATAGATTTTGGTGTCAAAATCATGTATGGAGAAGCATGCATACATCTCCATAACATAAGTTTAATAAAACGTTTAGTAAACTTTTTGGTGAGACTAAAAGTTCATCATATATTTGCAAGTTGAGGTATTGGTTAAACCAATCAACCTCAAAGAATTATACCAATAACAACCGTAGGTAATTCCAATTTTGACGCACAGGCGAGCCGGGAATTTGGTCAGCGCTGAAGCATAACACCTCCTTCCTTAATCGGGTACTTGACCAGCGGTGCGTTATACCCACTTTATAGTTTGTCAAAATTGAGTAGGCCGTTAAGTTGCTATTGCAATTCTAATCAACACAAATCATATGTAATTTAGATCTCAAAACAATTCATTAATTTTGATAGGATTTAGTCCATATTATTTTTCTTAAAAAAACTACCATTGTTTACAACATACAATAAAACGCATGAAAACAAGTAGTACAAAAAAAATAAATCAAATAGCCACATGCATAACAATTTATTCAAAGAACATTAAATCTAGGGTTTTTATGAACATAAAAAGTCTTCCCTAATTTTAAAATTTTGAATCAAATAAAGCAAATAGCAATCAAAATTATATGATCCGTAAAAAAAAACATGCATGTTTATTACGGATCTCCCACATTCTCTTAACAATTAAAAACTACGGATCGTAACCACGCATGACATAACAATTAATTCATGCAAAATATCTAAAGTTTAATTACCATGTAATTTTAGGGTTTACTAAAAAAAAAAAAATTTATAAAAATTCGGCAGATCCGAATTTAAAAACAAAAAACAAAAAACCTTTTTTTATAAAACCTAAAAAACAACATGTAATTATTAACACCAATCAATATTAGTTAAAAAAAACTTTAGATCTTGATAATTAAAATCATGTTAAAACGGCTCTCGATGCCACTGATGGTTTATGATTATCATAACAATTATAAAAACCCTAAAATGGATCAAAGAACACACACCGGAAGCAAATTAACAAGATCTTTAACTAACACGATTAAAATTAATCAAGGCTAGGGTTACATACCTTTATCCTAGCAAGATCTACAAGTTGACGGAATGGTCACCGGTAGAGATAGATCACGAACACCACCAGGATGTAATCTAAAGCAAGATCACACCACGATCTTGTACACACGTGATACGATGAGTCAATCGTGAGTCTAGCACGAACAAACCGAGCTTCCAAGTCTATGGAAGATCTACCCAACAACCCTAGAGAGGGGCTAGGACTAGATCTAGAATAGCTTAATAAAAATTAAAGAAGAACCCTAATAGGGTGTTTGTTTGGCCGGATTTTAGAGCAAGAGAAAGAGAGATATGGAGTAAAAATTATGAGGCTTTAGGTTTGTTTATATACACCTTGGAAAACTTCTCTTCCAAGGTTAAACAAAATAAAGCCACAAAATCTTTTCCCCTTTTCTTTGTCTCCTCTTTAGGCCGGATCCAAAAGAGGTTTCCGGAACTTTTCCGACTCCTTCTTTTAGCTTCTTTAACCTTCTATAACGGTCGTTTAATATTTAACTTTTAATTACTTAACGATCGTTAGCTACGGTTTGATTTAATAAATATAATAAATATATTTAATAAACAAATTAACCCTTCACGTAATATGTGCAATCCCGTGATCTCGAGTTCGATCCTATTACACGACAATCGATTTTTAAGTCCATAAACTTTCAGAACTGTGGTAACTTATAGATGCTAATAAGATCTTCACCTATGATACATAACTTTAGATATGCTCTAATTTTAATTGGGGCCAGAATATCACGTGTCATAATATACTGTATTTTCACGTTGTCTATTAGGTCTATTATTTGCAGAACTGATTTCGAGAGCTTTGTTAAACTACTGCTGGTTTCCTCAAAATCCGTCTTTGCTCATATATATATTTGCTATGATACACAGGTCCAGTTAACAAAATAGCAAGTACAGGATTAAGGAAAGGCATGAAAAGGAAATTTATCGAGACAATATTAATACAGTAGCTATGTATTGGAAGATGCTGCTATGGACCTTCTACTCTTCTAGAAATGCTTGTAATATGTTGAACCAAGACTTCTGATTATTTATACTTGCTGTCTGTGTATTTATTTTCTTGCGCGTGTTTGTTGATACCAGTCCAATGATAGGGTAAGGAATATCATGTCATCTCTGCTGCCACAAACATTATTCATAATCTTATCTATCTTTTCTCAGTTAATAAACAAATAAGTATATTTTTCGAACAAGTTAGTTGAGACTTGAGAGTGAGTTTGTAAAGTGATCATATCAGAAATTTCTTCTTCCAACTTAAGAAGTGTAACATTTGAATTGACACAAAGTTTGAAAAGTTGTTAACTAAGGTTGAAATTGAGATGCCTAGAATACCCCCTCTTTAAGCATTTCCTTATGATCAATCTGCTGGATTTTATAATCATATTAACATATTAATCACACGAGTATGCAGCAACGGAAGACAAGATCAAGTATAGTATAAAGTAATTAACATAAGAGTTCAGAAATCAACAAACATGTTGGACAGATGAATTTTGTTACTTGTTTACTAAAGATTTTTTTATAAAATCTTTGCATAAGCCCTATGTGGAAATATCTGTCACCCATCTGCGATAGGGAGGGTAAGCTTTCGTTTGATTTTTAAGAGGTTTTACCTCTTCATCTACGAATTGCAGAAGAAGAGGTTCATTTACATAAAAAAACATTTGCTTGTTATACTATTGAAGTACTTTTTTTCTACTTATATTCTCTTTATTTTTTGCAAGAGTGTTTTTTCCTTTTTTTAACGTTTTGTCCACTTTTATGTTTTTTGTCTGATTTTTAGGTTTTCATATGTTCTTTATACGTTTTTGTTCGTTTTTTTAGCGATGAAAACACATAATAACGTTAAAAACGTATAAAAATGTACAAACACATAAAAAATGAATGAGAATGTACGAAAACGTTTAAAACTTAAAAAAACGTACGAAACAAACGAGAACATGCGAAAACGTTAGAAAACAGCAGAAAATGTACAAAAACCGATGACAACGTATGAAAACAGACGAAAACAGACCGTACGAAACAGAAGAAAACGTATGAACACGTAAAAACCGGACGAAAATGGCGGAAGCGTAGAAAAACTCACGAAAACGTAGAAAAGCGTACGAAAGCGTACAAAATGGACAAAATGTAAAAAAATGTAAAAAAAACAGTGAAAACGCATAAAACTTAAGAAAACCTATAAAAAATATGTGCAAAAAATACGAAATGAATCACTTCGGTATAAAAAGTATAAAAAGATAAAATGCAAAACGAATATTGTAGGTGGTGGTGGGAGGTTAGTGTTGAAGGGGTGAGAAGAAGTCGGAAGAAGTGAAAGTTTATGTATTAAAGGTTGAAGAGGTGATAAGTGCTTTTTGGCAATGTGTGCAAAAAAATAAATGTAAACCTCTGCGCTTGCCAAGGCCGGATCTAAGCATGTCTGACATGGGCAACCGCATAGGGCTTGTATTTTTCAAGGGTTTCCGATTTCTAAAACATCATTAAAGGTGTACATTCATTTTTGTAGGATTTAATACCGCTAATAGATTATTTTGAATAAATATTATACCTCTATAAGATCTATTTAACAAAAAAAACTAGGACCTGCGTTTTTACAATGATAAATGGCATCTGGCTTTTGATGGAGAAGATGACACAAAGTTATGTTTGTGGTATTGGTTTTTTTAAATAGTTTTAAATACAACACATATCTTTGCATTTTTTTTCTCACCCGTTCCGTTATTTATTAGCACAACTCAGAGAGAACATACCGCCTCCAAATGGGTGGTTGACTGTGGTCGTCACTGATACAACATTTCTATCTGCATCTACTATTGACTCCACCTAGTAAATGCACAATTCGATAAACAGTTCTGGTTTTTAGCTTAAACATACTAATAGTTAACTAAGCAATGAATGAAAGAAATATAAATATGTACCCAGGCATGTAATATTCAGAAGGAAAAGTCGTGTTGTCGAAAATTCTTCGTCAGATTTTGAAGTTATTGAAGACTAAACTGAGTCCAGTCCTAACAGCGTGCTTTGTGAAAGTTTGACTGTTTGGAGTGATAGATTCTAAAGATTCAATCTATCATGCCCAGAATGTGATAATTAAGCCCAAAATTTAAGTTAATCTCTAAATACTAAGTTGTATCTAAAATTTAAAGATATAATAACTAAAAATTGAATAAACCAAAAAATACACCAGCACCCGCTATAATTAGTGCTACAACCTTCAAATCCTAGACCCACCTCCAAGAAACTTTAGTACACAGGGCAACCGACCTCACATCTTAGAGGTGTTTGCCGTTTGCGTTTAGAAACTGACCATATAAGTGTTCCTTTCTAAAGCACTAATAATAAATCCCACGGGTACTGCTGTTCCTTTCTAAAGCACTAATAATAAATCCGTTTGCGTTTAGAAACTGACCATATAAGTGTTCCTTTCTAAAGCACTAATAATAAATCCCACGGGTACTGCTCTAATTAAATAGTGCAATACAGAGAATAAAATTTGAAAAAGGGTGACCTGCTCCACGTGTTAGTCTGCTGGATTTCAAGACAATGAGTATCACTCCTTAAACTTTATCTCCCTTGTTAGTCTGCTGAATTTCTGTTATCTGCTTCTTTAAGATAATTTTTTCATGAATTAGGTGAATGGATGTATTGCATCGAATCAATTAGCTTATGTTGCTTATTTGTTTGTTAAGGGTATCAACTTCTGGGTACTATTTAATTTCATAATTAACAAATCAGCAGTACGTGAGACCTTGTGCAGCGCCTATACCTGGAGCAGCGCCTATACCTGGAGCAGCTCCAACAACAACTGGAGGAGCCCCGGGCCAAGTTCGACCACCTGCGACTAGTCAACCTTTTGCTGTTTGTGGTCCAGGTGATTGGGGGCCAGGAGCCATGCAGAAGAAATTTCATTCAGATCAAGGAATTCCCGGTTGGGGAACCAGAGCTCCACGTGGACTGGACTTCACCCTTCCTTCACACAAGTGAATATTATATCATAATGCTATTCTCTTTACGTTTGCTTATAGATTGTGCTGTTCTATAGTTTGCTTTTTGCCACAAAGTTTAGTAAAAGATATTGTTGTACTTAAATTTCTCTCTCTTCTTCTGTTCTTCAGTTACCATTATCGTTAAGACATTATTGTGGACTGATTTCAGAAAAGTAAGTTTGTATTAAGAAACAATGAATCAATTGCAGTTCTGGAGATAAAAAGAAAATGCGAGTCTGATTCATTTTGTGTATGGTACCTTAAAATTTGAACTGTGAGTAACCGCACCTACTATGTTTTGTAAGTTCTAGTTTGCTTCTGTGTGTCTCATGCGGTCATGCCTACAACCTTTTAACATTTCCTTAAGCAAATGCATCATCATATCTCCTAACTAAAACCCCAGCTGTCGATCCCTTGAAGATTACAACAACTGCTACAATAAGATCAATAGAATGCTGAACTGGTAAAGCAAAAAGTCACTTTAATTCAGTAAAACGAAATAAACAGCCCTTTAGTAAAAACTACTTTTGCATAATAATAAGCATGAAAAATAAGCAATCCCAAACACACTCTAAAGCAATCATATCCGGAGAAATATGTACTTTTTGTTGTTGTCTACATACACTGCCTAACTGCTATTCCTTTGGCCTTGAACACCATAATAGGTTTGTAAAAAACAATAAAGCTCCCAGAATAAGATAAAGATATTTACAGCGTCTAAACAGACGTAAAGGTTGTTATCCAAACTGGATAAACAAAATAACGTTATATGTACAACTTATGAAAATTCTATAGCACATAAACTTATTAAAACCAACAAGCATTGGACTCCAACGCAGTTCCCGCTAAATGCCTAAATAATTTGTTTAATATGGGATAAGAAAAACAACGAATAAAACAATTAAGATAAAAGGAATTTCCTAAATTAACCTTGACAACCTTCTCCTCTTACGATTCTTCTTAGGAGCGTTAATGTTCTTGGAAGAAGAGGGCGGTTTCACTGTTGCTGGCCTGCCTTTTGATGTTCTGTTTCTCTTTTCACTCCACTTCAATGAAAGACTACTGACGACAGTGCCAATATCATTTGACCTGTTCAATTCAACGAGCTTCTGAGTTTGATCATGAATCTGATTCAACCAAGCTACTGACATATCAAGCTCAAGTGAATCATCCATTGGCTTTTTAAACATGCTCATAAGTATCTCCTGATATGACTGAAAAGACATTGAACTTTCATATTCTTTCTGATTTTCACATATCATGTTGACTTTGACTACATGCTTGCAGAGATTCCCACGTAATGACCATTCACAATCACAAAAAGAAAACTCAGACCCGGGATTCCACACTAAATGCACACGCTGTCTATCATTTTGACTAACTATCTTAGCAAAGAGGTTGTTATTGTTGTCTAAGGTCACATCTGTGTCAGGAATTTGCAATGCACGGTGCCATGATGTAGAATTAATATAATCATCTTTCACAGTTTGGAAGGTATCACTTTCGTCTGCATAGCGATCTAGCCAATAGCCAGAGTGTAACTCGGTTGTTAACTTATGCACCAACCAGTCAACTCTTTGGAGTGCACCAAGATGTGAATCATCAAAGAGTTTCATTTTTAACTTCACGTGATAAGCTTCGATAGCACCAGATGCTTCTTGACTTGCAAGTGGTATAGTTTTCATTGTCGATAACCACATTTCTGAATCATATCATAGATCGTTATTATATCAAAATTACAATCACATGCAACTCAAAAAAATATAACTAAAAGGAACATAGAGAATGTAAAGCTAGGCTGGAAAGATGGGTGGGATGAGTAATGCATCAGAACAAGTAACTTTTTGATGGACAAAAATTTGTCCGAAACTTTTTTTTGTTAGTACTGTGTCAAAGATGATTAAAGCAGGTATCTTTTGGTATCGGTCAAAACTGAACATCTCTTTTGTTCAATATTTGTTTAAAAAAACATTACAGTTAATTACTAGAGTGCCATGTAATTAAAAAGGCATATTATTTCAAACATAATCCAGCAATTTTCAAATAAATGTTAGGTCTTATGTATTTTGAAAACCAAATTTCCAGATTTTTATGATAATTGTTTTTCTTACCCATTTGGCCCATAGAGGTAGAACATACAAAGGAAAGAGAGTAAATCAAAGATGGGAAACAAGCAAGGAAAAAGCGTGAAGGCTAACCAAACTTAGGCAACCAAGCATCTTTGAAGTATTCCATAAACTCGGTTTGGTCAACAAAATCCTGGGTAAACTTCTCTAAGACAACAAAAGGATCTACTCGGCCCCAAATGCTGTAAACTATTTCTCCCAAGCGTTTGAAGATTTCTCTCTGAACTTCGATGTTTCTACACTTCTTTACAATATGTCGCAGCCATGACCTACGAATGCGCCAGACCGATAATAGTATAGGACATGAAAACATCTCCCTGTAATGATATGCACAGAGAAGAAAGTAGATCAAATCCCTGGTCTCATTAACATCATAAAAAGAAAAGAAAAAAAAATATAATAGGAAGCATTAGTCTACTGAATGAAAAACATGCCTTATAGGATCAGTCTCGGCTGCTGCATCGTCAATAAGAAACCCATTGACCTTCCATGTAGGGTCAACAGCACGCACACGGTCAAGTAGAGCTTTCATCCATTTAGAGATGTCAGATTTGGCAACACTCCGAGTCACGACCCATGCTACCGGGAGTGCATGTTGTCTTGAATCGAACACCAGAAGCGTGCACACAGGATACTGCCATTAGGAAGAAAAAAAATAAACAGGTTAAGAAAAGGAACCTACGAAGGCTATTGGTAAAGCTAGCATTTTAACCTATTTTACTCATAAATGGATCGGTCAGGTTAGGTTTCCTCTCTATGGAGCAAAACTAAAAATACCCAAGAATAGCTTTAGAAGCAACAGGCAGAATGGGCAAAACTCACCCACAAGTGCATTTGAAATCATTTAAATCAAAAGTTTTAAGATAGTATTAAAATAATATAATGTTTGGAATTTCAATAATATAAGTAGCTTATATAAACTTAGGACACATGGTGACATAGACCAGGCCTCTTTCGACCCATTTATACTACCCAATCAGCCACAATATGCCACCTCTATCTATAAGTTATAAAACTCAAAGGAAATATTCACTTTCTATATATTGTGAATGATACAAATGTTTGCACCTTCAATCTTTTGATTCCAAATGTTGAGTCAACTGCTATAAGGCTGCGATGTCCAAAACGAAGCATCTGCTGTAGCTGCCATTCAGTTTGGATCCCAAGAATGAAAGGCTCAGTTTCAGACATATCTTGATAGTAGAAAGTAGATTTCTTATTACGATCAGCCCATATTCTTATGCTAGCCTGGTCATCCAAATCCAGTTCATGCGTTGAGCGTTTGATGATCATCCCAAGATTATGAACATACTGAGAAGCAACTTTCGCATCTGAACCATAATAACGTTGTATGCCTTCTGTGTGCTTTTCTAAGACATTCTCTTCAGGAATGCCAAGATAAATCATTGACATTGTTTGTTGTCGAATCTCATGGCCTACATATGGAACCTTTTTGGCTCTAGGGCCAATAGCATCGCGATCGAGAGGGCCATGGCAGATGAATCCTGATTTATTCACATGACATCTGTCTTTGTCATTGTATACTATCAGTGCAAGTGCTGGGCGGGCATACAAACGTTTTACAACAAAATGGCATGTACAACCTCGCATGGACTGAGGTCTAGCTGCACGATTTCGAGTCTTGAGCCGATATTTTCGGCTTTGTAAGATAATTCCACCATCCCCATAATCTTCAGGTCCAAAAGAACACCAGTACCTTTATAAGGAGAAAAAATACACAAAAACAAGAATAATTAGCACTTTTTGAGTGTCTAGATGATAAAAACAAATCACAGGTTTCCACACAATTCCATTCAGCTTCAACCAAACACGCGTAGGTTGACAAGATTCAATTTCATTTCATTACCTTTAAAATAAGTTTCAACCAAATATTCCAGCAAACCAAACATCTTAACTTCCACATTCTCTTTTCAGCAACTGTAATGCTTAATATAACCCCCCCCCCCCCCCCCCCCCCCCCCCCCCCCGGTCGATTTAAAGATTTCATAATTTTAATAAGGTAGCATAAGAATAATCATTTGACATGGACTTAAAAAGCTATATAAAAAGAAAACAAACTCAACAAAGCTTAATCTCAAAATGACATGCTTGCAATTTCTTTAAAGTATAGTTGTAAGCGACATTCAAACGAAAGTTGACCCTAAAACTAATGAAACATGCGATTATAGTAATTTTTAAGAGAATCTGAAAACTCACCGCCTGTACTCCAAATATTCATCATCGCTCTTGAGCTTCTGCAAGCTGTCTACTTTACGTATCCTTACCCTCTCAATGTGGAAACGGGTTGGAGATTCTATGTTAGAGCTCTCTCCAAAAATGAAGTCATCAACTCTAGTATAAGGTATTAGAGCTACATCATCATGATGTTCTGAAGTTCCGAACTTGGCCCACTTCAAGTCAGCAGCTGAAAAATCTTCCACTGATGGATCTTGCACCGAGATGTCATGGAGTGACTCGAAAATGTCCATTTGCTAAATTCCAACAAATCTCAGCTGTAAGTTTAAAGATTAATAACTGAATAAAGAGAACAAGTCATAGACATTGGCAAGCTGATATCAGTATCAAGTATCAACTTAAGCATTGGGCTCATTTAACCTCGATTCTAGCCATATAATGCCCGTAGTAATTCATATGCTGCGAACCGTTATAACTTTAATAACATATGCTATCTAACTTGAGTTTTTTCTTTTTGGAAATAGATATTTTTTTATTTTTTTTTTGCAACAATTATAGAACAATTCTGATCAGTTTTGATAAATTTGACAGGTATAAAAGGGTTCACTTTCGGGACATATTTAAAACAGGAAAAAGAAAAAAAGGATACTTGTAAAATTAGGTTTGGGCGTTTTATCATCTTTAATAAACATGTCATTTGTACACTTAACAGTTAGTTTCTTCTATGTTATCCATTCATGACCAAATGAAAATTCATGAATTCCTATCTCATTCAATCAATATTTCATGACGCACTACTTATTAGATGAACAATAAAAACAACTAATCAACAGAAGATTAAAAACAAAATAATATAATCAAGATTAATTGTTCAGAATTAAACGAGAATTAAACGGGAATTAAATTCTGAAGTGTGTACTTTTGGATAATTAAAAATTCCAGCCCAGCTAAAATGAATTGAAGGAGTTTATTATAAGCTAAATACAAGATCATATAAACGAAAACAAATAAAAGACAAGATAAGAGCATACCATGAAATAAATTAAAGAGAAGAAACACCTGTGAAAAGGTAGGAGGCAGCAGAGCAAGGAAGGGTTTATGATAGCGAAATGGGGTTTTAGATAAATGCTCCAAATACCCCCTTTTACTTTACTCTAATTACACTTTCACTCTCAAACATTTCTCCTATCACTTCCTTTCCAAATCTATTTCTATTATATATAATAAAATACAGTTTTGTACAACTCTGTAAAGCAGTCATTGTACAACTTTTAAAGTATCCATCTAATTAATTTTCTCCTAATATAACTTTAACTATGGTACTGTCACGTGTATTTTTGAACCATCAGCTATTGTAGTAATTAATTTGTTTCAAAAGTTATTAGCCTAAATGTACAAAAACATATTTTTGACATTGCCTTTTTAAAATATTCTAAACATATCTCCACACATAATAAAAAGAAATATTCTCCAAAATTATATTGGAAAGAGAAAGTATTTATGTTTCAGTTAGTACCTTCCTTATACTGCCAAAAAACTTTGAATTTTAATTCCTTAACTATTTCTTAAATTTTTGCACCTAGAAAATTACAAGTTACTTTTATGAGAAACTATTTTAACGTGGTCTTGATCCTTTGATGACGTTCAACAATTGTTTGACAAACTGTCTTCTATTTTATTTTTGATAAGGGTTTCAAAGTTTATTTTTAGAATATATGTTATTTACTGTATATTTTAACTCCTTAAGCTTTGACAAAACCCTTTTTGAATTTCTTGCCATAAATCTGTATTTGAAATTCAGTTCAAATTGAAACACATATTTGACTTCGATAAAAAAAATTAAGGTTTAAATACAGGCACATTAATTGGTAGTTTTAAAGATTTCAATAAAGGCATGTTAATTCGTAACTGTCAAAAAATTGTTTACCATTTGAAAGACGCTAAGCAGAGGCTAATAGCTAATCTGTTTCAATATATATGGTGTATTTACGGAATGAAAATCAATACCAGTTGAGAAGCTTATAATCAGTTACCATACATTATTATGGATCATTCTCACTCCTTATAAATCACAGCTATATGACTGGAGAGAAAGGTGTCCATTCTCAGTCAGCAAACAACTCTCAAAAATAACTTTAAGGTGTGTGTTAGGGTGATTCGTAATAGGAAATAGTTAGTGTTTAGTCGACGACCCTTTTTTAGAACTTGGAACGAATCATATAACTTAATAAATATCATTGAAATGTATGTTTTATTTGATGTTGTAGGTTCAAAAGATTTATGCAAGTGTTGAACAAGCATTAAAAAGTACCTTGGAACGGGGAAGAGATCCCCCACACACTAATATTTAACAAAGGCTTCATGGATAAATCCCCACCCTCCATCTCTAAATGATCTAACGGTTGAGATTAAAACCCCCTTTCTTATAACTTGCCTTCATTTAATAAAAAAAAAAAAAAAAAAAACGTAAACAATCTCAACAACCTGCACCGGCGACCCCCACCTTTCTTATGGATCCCGATGACCCCCACCGGCGACCACCCCAACAACCTGCACCTAATCGCCGACCACCCCAACAACCTCATCTGCAACCTTTTTCCGGCGACCACCACAACAACCCCACCTTCTTCCCGCGACCACCACAACAACCCCACCTTCTTCCTGCGTCATCCACACCAACCCACTTTTTTCCGGCGGCCTTTACCGTAAACAACCTTTTTCCGGCAGCCCCCACAAGAATCCATTATTTTACAGCAAGACCCACACCAAACCATCGTTTCCCAGCTACTTCTACAACCCCACACCTTCCCCAGCGAGTTCCACAACGTATCCACCATTTTCCGGCGACTTCAATACAAAACCCACGTTTTTGGCGCCCTGCACAACAAACCCAACAATTCCCAGCAAATAACAACCCTTTCCCGTCGATTTATACAACAAACAACACTTTTACGGCCAACTCCACAACAAACATCCAACTTCCGGCGACCTCCACAACAAATGACCATCTCGCAGTGACTTCCACGACCTCCACATCAAGTGACAATGTAGAAGTTGCTGATGATGCTAGCAAAAATGTAGAAGTTGCTGATGATGTTGGCGAAAATGTAGAAGTTGCTGATAATGTTAGCGAAAATGTAGAAGTTGCTGATGCTAATGAAGAAGATGCTGATGGGGAAGCTGAAAATGTAGTTGCTGATGATGTTGATGTTATTGAAAATGTAGAAGCCAATACAGGTAATAACTTTGTACCAGAAATAGATATGTTACTGAAAATGTGGTTGCTGATGCACACTGACTCATGCATGAGTCACACTGACTCATGCATGAGTCACTCTGACTCATGCATGAGTCACTCTGACTCATGCATGAGTCACACTGACTCATGCATGAGTCACTCTGACTCATGCATGAGTCACTCTGACTCATGCATGAGTCACTCTGACTCATGCATGAGTCATATATGACTCATACAATTCCTGAACTTTTCTTTTATTGGATTGTGAAACAGATGCTCATAATTCACCAAAACCTACTTTATACATTCATTTTGAGTCACCCGGAGGATCAACATATTGGGAACCAAATGTTGATGAGCAGTACGTGCCTCTTGAGGATAAAGAATTTAAAACGATAGAGGAGAGTATTGAGTTTTATGAAGCTTATGCTGAAAAAGCGGGATTTGAAGTTAAAAAATACACACAAAAAAGAAATAGAAGTGGTGAAGTAAAAAGTAAATACATCACGTGTAACCGACATGGGAATATAAAAGATATAAATATCAACACATTGGTTAGTAGTGGAAAACAAACTAGGCACACAAGGCACCGTATAACAGGTTGCATGGCGCAAATAAAAGTTGATTTAGATTATGTCCGGAAAAAGTATGTTGTGACTAAGTTTGTTGCTAAGTACAATCATCCCATGATTCCTAAAGAATATAAGCATCTAACGAAGAAACAAAGAAAGATGACTCAAACAGAAAGGTTGTTTGTAGTCAGAGCTTCAACAATGAAACTTGGCGCAACAAAGGCACATACCTTGTTATCTGGCATCAAAGGCGGATCTCAGTATGTTCATGGAACTAGTGATGATTTTAAGAATCACATGAGGGATGTTAATGCAATTATAGGAGAAAGTGATGCACAAATGCTTATTAACAAGATGGAAAATAGGATGAAGTATGTTCCGGGATTTACATTTCAGTATATGATTGAAGATAGCGTATTAGTTGCGATGTTTTGGGCAGATGAAGTTGATAAACGCAACTATGAGGAGTTTGGAGATGTTATATCTTTTGATGCAACTTTTAGAACAAATAAGTAAGTTGTCTGTTACACATAAATCACATGTGACTCATACATGAGTCACAGTGACTCATACATGAGTCATAGTGACTCATGTATACAAAAAACAGTGACTCATTCATGAGTCATAGTATGAAATATTATATCTTTTTAATGTATCTGTTTTGCAGGTATGACATGGTTTTTGTACCATTCACTGGGATAGATAACCATAGAAAGTGCGTCAACGTTGGCTCTGGATTGCTTTTAAGAGAAGATACAGAAGCTTATACGTGGCTACTAACATCATTCATGACAGCTCACAAAAAACAACCAAAAATGATCGTAACGGATCAAGATGGGGCAATGAAACGAGCAATTGAAGCGGTTTTGAAAGAATCTAAGCATAGATTGTGCATGTGGCATATCTTGCAAAAAATTCCAGCAAAGGTACTGATTGTTTGATATTTATCAAATAACTCATACATGAATTATAAATATACATGACTCATGCATGAGTCACATGACTCATGCATGAGTCACATGACTCATGCATGAGTCACATGACTCATGCATGAGTCAGTGCGAATACATGATATCAAAATATCTTAACATTGATACATTCTTCATTTTCAGATATGTGAAAAGATTTACAAGGAAACTGATTTTAAAGATCGTTTCAACAAACTTGTGTGGAATATGTTCATCGAGCCAGAAGAGTTTCAAAAAAGATGGTTTGAACTTATTGAACGCTTTGGATTGCAAACACACAAGTGGATGACAAAGATGTATGACCTTCGTAACTTGTGGTTGCCGGCTTATTTTATTGACTCACCACTGTTTGGACTAATGAGAACTACTTCAAGATCTGAAAGTGAAAATGCATTCTTTAAGAGTTTCACAAATCATGGGTCAACATTAGTGAATTTCATGATGTGCTTTGAATCGGCAATCGAAAGACAAAGACATAAGCAAGAAGTTTTGGACTTCAAAACATGGGACGCGGCTCCAAATCCTGAAACGAAGTTAAATATCGAAGAACATGCGCGTAAAGTTTATACTATAACAATTTTTCTCTTGGTTCAAGCTGAAATCGTAGAATCAATTTGGTCATGCCAAATACAAGAATTTAAGACGGAAGAGGGTATTGAGACGGTTAAGGTTCGAGACACGAGAGCGGGTCCTTATAGAACACTGTATACAGAAGAAGGAAAAGAGATGGTTGTACAGGAAGAAGACAAAGTAATAACGTACAAGGTTAGTGAAAACATTTAACTGATACATGAATGACTCATGCATGAGTCACATTGTGACTCATGCATGAGTCACATTGTGACTCATGCATGAGTCACATGACTCATGCATGAGTCACATGACTCATGCATGAGTCACATGACTCATGCATGAGTCACACTGACTCATGCATGAGTCAATGTGACTCATATGTGTTATGCTCACTTATTAATATGTTTCATGTTTATGTTTAAGGTTCTCCGTAATCCTGGAGATGGATCCGTTGAGTGTACGTGTCGGCATTTTATGCGATATGGTTTTCTTTGTCGCCACATATTCTGTGTTTTGAAGAACCGTGATATTGAAGAAATTCCGGAGAATTACATTTTAAGGCGTTGGAGAAGGGATTTGATACCGCTTTCATTAAGAAGAAACACAAACAGATACGGAGAGAAGAACGAAACAATTCAGAAACTAACAAATGAGGCTAACTTCCATGTAGACGAATGCTTGTTTTGGTTGAGTAAAGATGCAGAAAAGTTGGCGGAATATGTGCAAAAGCTGGATAAAATAAAGAAAGAATATCAAATTTTAGTGCCTAAGCCCCCTTCAAAGAAAACAAAGGACGTTATTGAAGATATATATGCAATTGAGGAACCAAAGAAAAATATTATTAAAAATCCAACTGGGGCTAGGCTCAAAGGCGGTCGTAGAGGAGCGCGTATAAAAAGTGCAAGAGAAATAGCTATGAAGGCTAAAAAGAAACAGCCTCGTGCGTGTGGTTACTGTAAACAGAAGACAAATGAGCATACAAAAATGACATGTCCACTAAATCCATACTATATCGCAAAACTAGCGAAGATCGCTGCAGCTGCTGAAAAACAAGCACAGAAAACAGGAGAATCAAGTACAAGTATTTGAATATCTGTTTTAAATTTTCTATTTTTCTTTTATTGAACTTTTGAAAACCAGTGTAGAATATCTGATTATGCTATGAATATGATGACTCCTATATTAGTACTCTTGAAATATCTGTGTATTGAAATATTTATGTTTTTAAATATCAAGTCATGTGACTCATGCATGAGTCATGTGACTCATGCATGAGTCATGTGACTCATGCATGAGTCATGTGACTCATGCATGAGTCATGTGACTCATGCATGAGTTACATGGCAAAAATGAAAACATGTACTACTATGACTCATGTATACGAGATAACTCTTGCAACACTTGCAAAAGACATACCTAAAATCATGCCGATACCGCAAGAAATCCTTATACGAGATAACTGTTGCAACTCTTTTGAGGCATGCATGAGTCACATGACTTGCATGAGTCATGTGAACACATACAAACATATATTACTATGACACATGCAAGTCATGTGACTCATGCATGCAAGTCACATGACACATGCATGAGTCAGGCGACACATGCATGAGTCAGGCGACACATGCATGAGTCACATGACTCATGCATGAGTCATGTGACAAATATAAAACATATATCAACACATATTCATAAACACTTATACATAGTCACTGTATGAGTAACAAACAGTTTTATATGTGTTACTAAAACACGGAACAATATTACACGTCTTGTAACAAACAAGGTTATTCAAAATCAAACTTCAAATTTCGTTCGAAAAAGTCAAGTACGACTGATATCAGAATTAAGAATTACTTAATATCATAAAGTATTACAAAATAGATCAAGATTTCTAGACAGCTGGTTTCTTCTTGGTAGCTTTCTTCTTGGTAACTAGTTTCTCGGTTACTGTTGCATCAACATTTGCCTTCTCGGTTACTGCTTGACCGGCTGCTGGCTTCACGGCTGCTGGCTCCTCAGTTACTGCTTCACCGGCTGGTTGCTCAACTGCTGGCTTCTTGGCTGTAGCTTTCTTGGTTGGTTGCTCAGCTGTTGGCTTCTCGGCTGTAGGTTTCTTGGCTGGTTGCTCAACTGCTGGCTTCTTGGCTGTAGCTTTCTTGGCTGGTTGCTCAGCTGTTGGCTTCTCGGCTGTAGGTTTCTTGGCTGGTTGCTCAACTGCTGGCTTCTTGGCTGTAGCTTTCTTGGCTGGTTGCTCAGCTGCTGGCTTCTCGGCTGTAGCTTTCTTGGCTGGTTGCTCAACTGCTGGCTTCTTGGCTGTAGCTTTCTTGGCTGGTTGCTCAACTGCTGGCTTCTCGGCTGTAGGTTTCTTGGCTGGTTGCTCAACTGCTGGCTTCTCGGCCGCTGCCTTCTCGGTTACATCTTCTTTCTGGGCTGCATGTCTCTCGGCAATTATAAGAGGATCACGCAGATCCCTGTTATTGATCGCATTCAAAATAATCGAGATCCTTTCTTTCTCATCATGTTCCATCTCAAATTTGTAAGCCAAATCAAACACTTTCTGCCTTTCAGCATTGAGCTCGTGCAACAAAATTTTTGTTGCAAACCTGTACCTCAAGCGCTTCAAAAGAGTTTCCTGTATGCTCGACTCTTCTACCAAACCAACATCCCATTCTTCAGGAGCAACACCCTTATAAGACTCCAAATGTACCATCGCAAAGACACCACAATCCACTTGGTTAACCTTAGTAGTCCATTTCAAACGCGGATTGCGTCCTTTGAGCTTAGAAACAGTACTGTGCTTCGGATGATTAACTTCTTTGAGATATCTGGCGAATAACTTTTTCTACAAAACAAACAATTTAGGGGGGAACATGTTATTTACAATGCATGAGTCAGGCGACACATGCATGAGTCAGGCGACACATGCATGAGTCAGGCGACACATGCATGAGTCAGGCGACACATGCATGAGTCAGGCGACACATGCATGAGTCAGGCGACACATGCATGAGTTAAGTTGAAAACAAATAAAACAATAATGACAATAATCAAGTATACAACTTACCAAAGGATCACAGACTCGTTTGTACTTCGGTGCATTTGGATTTCCAACATGAATGTTATCAAGTATAATCATTGATGAAGGTTTGTTGAGGCAGAAAACAACAACAAAGAAATGGTTTGAAGCACAGATTGGAAAGAAAACCTAGTTTAACCAAAAAAAAGTATTAAATGTAAATTAAAAATGATGAAAAGTTGATGCTTATATATTTAAAAAAGAACGTAAAATTACCAATTCAGTATCGGATAAAGAAAGTGAAGCAGCATCATTTTTGAAATACGCAGAAATGACTTCTGAAAACAATTTATACTGTTCACCATCAGACATTGTTTTGTCTATCATCCCTTGTACCTGCGTTTAACAAAAATACAGTATTACCAAACAATGATAATAATTATTGAAAATCTAAAAGATATATTTCATGTGAAACTTACAATACATCCAGTTGGCATAAAAACTCTTCTTGGTTCTGGATTCGCTTTCCGTGACTCCTCAAAATTTAGAATGGTAACCAAACAATCAACGACACTTGCATCTAACCACAACCCTGGTGTCAATGTTTCCAAATTTAATCGAACAGCTGATAATACATAACCATACACAGGCTCTGCTCGGAAAATGGTTTCACTAGACATTAAAAAAAAGGAAAACAATCAGAATAAATCATGTGATATTCTAAAAAACATGAAGTTCACAAAAAGAAAAAGAAATAAAATATGCTTACAATTTTTCTTCTTCCATCGCAAATAAAGAATTACCCAAAACAAACTCAACCCTTTGAAGCTTACTCGTATCACAACACTGATGCATAAAAGGGGAAGGCAAGTATGGAATCCGCTTAGCAATCTGTTTCCGTGCAGCCACCTGGTTAGGAGTGCTAGGACGCACAGCATCGTCATTAACTGGCTCATCTTCAATAACTGGCTCATCTTCAATAACTGCCTCATGATCCCGAGGCCCAAAATACGCATCCTCCTGAAATATTACAAAAACTTTAATACTGAATCACATAATGTTAGTGACTTATACATGAGTCACACTGACTCACATAATGTTAGTGACTTATACATGAGTCAGGCAACTCATGTATGAGTCAGGCAACTCATGGACTCATGTAGACTATTGCATGAGTCATGTGATGAGAAGCCAACTTATTAAAAAGCTTAAAACTAACAAGGATATAACAGAGTACATTAAGATATATGTCAACAAGAAGATCCATCACCTCTGCATACCAATCAATGTTCTCATCAATCCACCTATCATCAAGTATTATATTTTCATTACCAACATCTTCATTATCAGCAGGTTTAACGGCAATATCTATCGAAATAGAATCGCCAAAAACTCCTTTATATCTATCATACAACACTAGAACATCTTCATCATGTGGAAACTGTGTGTTGGCATTCTTCAACATGGTTTCAAGTTCAATTTTTTCTCTAGATATAAGAGAAATCTTTTCTTCAACATCCTTCAACATTTTCTGTAAATAAAATGAAAATTCATAAATGTTCAAATGTACAAGTGTTTAAAAAACACTTGCAAATTTATATGACACATGCATGAGTCAAGTGACACATGCATGAGTCAAGTGACTCATGCATGAGTCAAGTGACTCATGCATGAGTCAGGCGACACATGCATGAGTCAGGTGACACATGCATGAGTCAGGCAACACATGCATGAGTCAGGCTGTCGCATAAAAATAAAAACATAAAAATAAGCTAATACTAACCATTTTTTCTGTAGGAGGCACACTATCAGGCTTCGGACTCGCAACACTAGCAGGCTTAGGAGTCCCAACACTAGCAGGCTTTGCAGTCCCAACACTATCAGGCTTTGAAACAAAACCCTCACTTTGTTTCGCTTCAGACGGAGTCCATTCTCCATACAATTCCAATTTGCCCATAAGATCGTCATTTAACTCAACAGTTTGGCGACTAATCATGAGTCTTGTGTTCCAACTTTGAATAGCTGGCCTCAACCGAATAACTGGAACCCGATCACACTTGGTAGCATCTAAATACAGAAGCTGTAAACAAAAAAACATGTTTGTTATCTGAAAAACATATATGTTATATATAATTAAATCAGAAAACATAAAAAACAGATTAATGCACTTACAATCAGAAAACACAATGGTCCGTTGTAGTAGCCATTCAAAGTCGTTGGTAGTTTACTTGTTTCAAGACACCTATGAATGTACCCACACCAATCAATGTTCTTAACATCTGTATCTTCACGAATTCGGCGAACAGCAATCAAACTTGGGTAAGCATTCATTGTTTCACCTTTCCCAAAAACCAACGCAAAAAGTTCAAGAAAGTTGACTTTAAACATAAAGTCAATTTTATGCGCTTCAATCACCTTCAACGCGATATCAGCTGGACCGACTTTTCTCAACTTCCTTGGCTCAAACTGTTTAATCCATGTCCTAACAAACTCATCATCCATCTCTCTTTCAGGTAAATCATAAATGCTAGTACCACCAAGAGGAAGTCCTAGAATATCTTTTACTGTCTGAGGTGTGACATGAATATTACCATTTGTAAGCTCCAGATTGTAGGTTTCTGGTTTAAACTTCTTAACCACATACCTAGCCAAAATACTAGGTAATTTATCTATCTTGCGAATACACAATGAACCAAGACCCATCTCCTCCATGAATTCTTCTATACCCGCCACATTAGAATCACGGACACATTCAAAAAAGGAAGAAGGTACATTCCTACAAAATAGAGGCTTTTCATCCTCCTCCCCCTCCTTCATCTTCTTTGAAGGCTTTTCATCATCCTCCTCCTTTTTAACAGACTTGCGCTTCTTAGAAGGGCCGAACTCTTTTTTAACCTCCTTTTTCACTTCCTGTTTAACATTCCTTTTATCCTCCTTTTTCACTTCCTTTTTCACAGTCTGTTTTTTAGGAGGCTTTACGTCCTCTTTCACTTCCTTTTTAACATCCTGTTTGTTAGAAGGTTTTGTTTTAACCTTTTCTGCTAGCTCCTTCTTAAGATTTAACGTAGGCTTAAAATTAGATCTTGACCTCTTGCCAATCCTTTTAGGAATAATAACCTCTTCCTCACTTGTCTCCTCATCACTCCCACTCCCATCATCCGACCCCTGTTGACTGTCTACTTTCTCATCCTCATCATCACTATCGCCGTCACCGTCACCCCCATCCCCACTCTCATCCTCACCATCACTCTCACCGTTACCATCACCCCCACTCTCACCGTTACCATCACCCCCACTCTCACCGTTACCATCACCCCCACTCTCACCGTTACCATCACCCCCACTCTCACCGTTACCATCACCCCCACTCTCACCGTCACCTGCACCGTTACCATCACCCCCACTCTCATCCTCACTCTCACTCTCACTGCCACAGCCATTACCACTTTCTTTAAGATCGGTCAAAACCTTCGCAGCAACATCCACATCAGCCTCTTTTAACTGCGCAACATCCACATCAGTTTTTTTTACCTGCGCAACATCCACATCAGCCTGAGAATCCACATAAAAATCATATAAACATATATCAACTGCTAAAAACACTTTTACCTGCGCAGCTTCCAAATCAGTCACTTTTAGACGCTTACTTGAAGGCTCGGGAGAAGGTTTTGGCATAACAACAAAGTCAGTTGTAACACTTGAAGGTTTACGTTTAACAAGCTCAAATTTAGGAAGATTTCTATTTGTATGAGGTAGATTAGCTTTTGGAGATAGATTTTTAAAAGGTTGATTAGGTAAATGGATTGGAGGTAGATTATTTTTTGGTGGTGAACAAGGTTGTGTATTATATTTTTCTGTTATCTCTGCAACAAACAGATATAAAGAAATAATCAGTAAACAACAAACTCATAAGCAAATAACACATTAGTAAAGTCCCATGCATGAGTCAGTCGACACATGCATGAGTCAGGCAACACATGCATGAGTCAGTCGACACATGCATGAGTCAGGCAACACATGCATGAGTCAGTCGACACATGCATGAGTCAGGTCTGTATATTTACGGGGTACTGTGATATAGAACTAGGATTTGACTATGAGTTAACGCTTTTTTGTCAATTCCTCTTAAGCTAAAACATGTCTTCATGATGGGCGGCGATACAACTACTTTGACATGAGACACATCTATGTATTAAAATGCAAGTAAATCATAGCTTAGAAAGCGCAACTACAGTCTATGTCCGGACTTTGGTGTGCAGTCGTCGTGCGTGGTAAATCATAGCTTGATCAATAGCTTGATAAACCATGCACTGATGGGCAAATGTTTGTAGCCTGGCAATTGGGCCTATACCGATGTTAATCTAATACAAATACTCAGTTGTATTTCATATACCATCTTAGGCCTATAACATTGAACCAGGTCTGCTCAAGTTCTAAACACTCTATACTAGCATTAGGAAGTCCAACCCAACATAATCTATTTGATTTGATCCATTCACTTTTTGCCTATAAAAAGTTCTGCTTCTAAGTATATCAGCGTAATATTTGTATACACAACGGCAGGGGCTTGTAGTCTCAGTTTAGCGCGACATCTATTGTATACATTTAGTAGTAATGACTCATATATAATCAACAAAACTCATGTGTAAGTAAATAATAAGTCCGTAATAAGCAAATAACTCACGTATAAAGTCACTAATAATCACTAGTAAAGTCCCTAATAAGCAATAAATCATATATAATAAACAAAACTCACGTATAAGTCACTAATAACTCACTAATAAGCAAATAAGTCATGTATAAGTCAATAATAAGTCACTAATAAGTAACTAATAAGCAAATAACTCATGTACGAGTCATGAATAAGCAAATAACTCATGTATAAGTCACAAATAAGCAATAACTCATAAACAATAAACATAAACAATAATTATTAATTCATAACTGATTAATTCATAACTGATTAATTCATAACTGATTAAAAATAAACAATAATTAATCAAAATAAGCAATAATTAATAACTGATTAAACATAATCAATAAACTCATAAGCAAAATAATTAAAAAATTAGGGTTAGGGTTTAAGATCAATACTATCAAAGGCCTTCGAAGTCGCCATCTCCAATTTCTGACGGCCTTCAATACATCTATTAGTCGTAAGATCCATTTCCTCACGGATATCCATCAGAAACTAATTAGGGATTTTGATCGGAATCAATGGAGGTTAATGTAACCGGAATAAACTAACTCCGGCGATGATAAACGATTTTCCGGCGGTTGTGTGTTTTAATTAGTGTGTGTGTGTGTATTCGCGATGTGTGTGTAGAGGGAGTGGGTGTCTGTTTGTGTTTGTTAGTAAAAAGAAATGACGGTTATTAAAATAAAAAGAGGGAGTGGGGAGTATTTTTTGTTTTAATTTGGGCCTTTGGATGATAAATAGATTGGATGGTGGGGATTAGTCCATGAGGACTTTGCAAATATTAGGGACTTTATAGAACTTTTGGCCCTTGGAACGTCTTCTACATGAAAGGAATGTTGAAACCCCGAGCAACTTTAGAGTTGCAACCATGCAATCTAAGTATCTTTTGGTGAAGCATTGTCGCTTTCTTACATGATTTTTGTTTTGTAACTTTTTCTCTCATCAATAATGAAATGGAAGATAATTATGTACATGTTCGTAAGTATAATTCCTTGAAAATTATCTTAATATTGCATACTAATTTGTTTTATGAAACATGTAATGCTATTAAAAGAATTAACATACGTATGTCTTTTTCGTAGATGTCCGCATATAATTTGTTGCATGCGTTGGAGGATACGGATGTCCAATAGTGTTATTTCAGTATTATTTTATACTAGCAAGTAGACCTGATGCCATTTTTTATATTAAGTGCCGTGAAAATAAGCTAGCTTTCTGTTATGATTTGAGATGATTTTGCTAATCGAGTTCACTCTTATGTTATGCCATATGGTTAAGCACTCATGAAGATAAACCACTAATCATAATAAAAAATTTCATGCTAATTTGTTTTGCATGCTCCCAACCGATTGTAAAATCTTTTGTTTAAAAAACTTCATATGTAGTTATTGTGGTTGCTTCTTTAAAACAATCTTTAATATATAAATCACCTCAAACTTATGAATCCGCCTAATGTGATTAATAAGTGTCATTAAGAAAACTTGAATATTGTTATTTTCATGAAGAACGTAACGTCGCGAATGCTAGAATAAACGTTGAAACAAAGAGTGACACAAAATACATTATCACAAGTAATAAAATTCAAAAAAATGCTAACAGCTCTTATAGTTAATATTAACAACAAACTTCACTTTTTATGTTTGAAATATTTGTCACCGTTATCGCTTATACAAAGTTAGAAACAATGAATGAAATGATTTACAAATATGATTAAAAGATAATAGAATAATAACAAAATTTTGTCCATCTTTATTACATACTTTATTTTAGATCAATTTTATTTCATTACAAGGTTTTTATATCATATGCTTATGTGTCTAAATTTCATCGGGCTTTTCATCTCAAAAATCTATAACACTGTCCGCTTAACTTTTTGATAACTTCACTTATACGTTTTTTAGTTTCCGCAGAAAATTAGAATCCACAACACTCTAAACTCTAATATGTACTCTCTCCGTCTCAAAATTATTATCTCTCGAAAAAAACATACAATTTTTAAAAAAGTATATTTATATCAATATTTTCTTTCTTACTTTTTTTTGACAGAATAACACTTTTACCCATAACTAATTAATTTTAATTTTTTTTAATTTTGTAATTATAATTTCAAGTAAGAATAATATAGTAAATTTGATCAAACTTTTCTTTCCATTATTATTAGTGGACAATAAAATTGATACATCCTAAAAAGAAGGGAATATGTTACTCAGTAGTAATCAAGTTTCACAAGTGTTCCAATTTAATACCTCAAACTTTAAACTAATCATTAAAACCATCAAAATTTTAAAACTATTTCATTATTGTGTAAATTTTCTAACTTTATATGCTTAAGGTATTCAAACATGCATTAACATGTTGTACATTAATTTAAGAAAACCCACCCCCTAAATTTCACTAATAAAAATCAACTTTATGTACAACGCGTTAATGCACGACCAAACATAAGCAATAACCACACAATAGTAACTAAGTTTGAGAAGTGTTCCATTCAAGTCAGTATAACATTATAATTACATAAGAATGAAACGGTTTTGAAACTTTGATGCTTTAAATGATTAGTTTAAAGTTTGAGGTAGCAAAATGGAACAAAACTAAAACTTGGTTATTATTTGATGATTTTCACTCTAAAAAAAATATGGACAATAATACTAGGACGAAGGGACTATTCATTTAATTTAATGTTAAATTTTAGTTAATTAAGAATTTGTTTTATTGTACGTATGTTATATTTGCAAAAAAAAAATTAATTCAAATATACTCATTTGACATACAAAATTAAAGCTCTTGCATCCAATATCTTTGATCTTTTCTTTTCTCGGAAGGTATATACACCATTGATTCTCATAGTTTTTAGTCCATATTAACATCCAAACCGCAAGAGAAATACAAAAGATATGAAAGTATACATTTTCCATTCCCTTATCAGGAAACTGCTTGATCAAGGGCCGTTACGAGCATGCAAGGATGGTGTGGCTGCTATCATAATTCATAGTTTAAAAATACAAGCGTGTATGGTGGAAACCATTGTATTGAAACCCGTTTGATTTGGTTGGGCCAACCGCTTGAACCAGTTTCAATCGAAAACAAGAGTCAGTTTAAACAAGTGTTTACTTTTTCGAGACCCAGTTAGATCCGGCGGGTGTGAAGCCACGTGGATCAACTCATTTTACAAGACCCGACTGGGGTTTGATTTTTCCATTTTTTTAACATTGGTGGAAACCGTTAAAGATGTGGAAGTCGGAGTTGCTTATGTATCATATGTTTAAGGTTAAACACCAAGGGTAACTTTGGGGAGGTATTTCTGGAGAGATATTAAGTTCGAGTCTCGCTAAGTACCTTTAAAGGCCCGAAATAAATAGAAGCATGAGTGAGGTTTATCCTCTAAAGAAAATGTTCGAAGTTTACATACTACCTAATTGGATAATACTGTGAGCTCGAATCACTAACTACTAATTTGGCGTTCGAAAAAAACTATCATAGATGGAAAAATTATGCATGGAACAAGTATATTAAAGACTTTTATATTTTGGTGCACAAGTTGTCATGGTAAAGCACAAGCAAAACTTTAGTGACGATTTTCACAAATATTAGCCATTTTCTATTGCCTTAGGAAGAAACTCATGACTCTTTTTATTTTAAAATTATTGTTCATTTTTTTTCAAATGTTCCAAATTATTTATCTATTGCTAAAAGTAGACAAGAAAATTTGATCTAGATTACCACAATACCTCGATTTAAGTTTACATTTACAACTTAAAAAAATTAAATAGTTAAAGCTAAAATTGTTATTAAAAGTTAAAAGAGACAAAATAGTGATAATAATATTTTTTTAAATTGTGTGATTTTTTTTAGAGAATAATAATTTTGGACGGAAAGAATAATTGTTATAGCAGACTAGACATTTACTTATATACGCATTTAATGGGAAAAAAAGGTGCATGGAGAAAAAAATGAGTGAAATATTCAAAGATGAATCCGAGCTTACAATGGCTCTTTGTTTGCTCATATTCCGTATTGGAGACGCTAGATCCATATTGGTAAAGTTTATTAGGAAAGTAAGGATATGTTTTATTTCTTCTCTATAAAATACTCTATTACTTCCTTCGTCTTAAAATGAGTGTTCACATTTGATTTCGAAGTATTTTTTTTACAACTTTAACCGTAATCATATTTGCGTGTATTATAAAAATTGATGCATATGGTTCTTTCTACCTTATAACTACGCAGTTTAATCTACTACTTTGTTCCACCTTACTTAATAAAACCCGTGAATTTCACGGGTCTTTTAGCTAGTTAATTTATATAAGTTAGTTACTAGGGTTAAGTCCATAAAATGAAAACAAATTTTCATTATTTTCAATTATCGAAAAACTTTTTTAACGAATTATATAGGTAATTAAACTTTCAAATTCGTCATAATATGATTATTTTTTCAAAAAAAACATGTGATAGCATGTTGCTAGCAAGTTTCTTTGACTTTTAAGATGAGTAATATTTCAAAAAAATTAGCAAGTTCATTTTTACTATGTTTAGTCCATCTTTCTAAATGTAGAAGCCCTCTTAATATTTTATTTTTCAAGATCGTAATTTCCAACTCACAACAAATTGATTGTCCAAGTAATTTCAAGTTTTTAATTGTTTTTTGTTTTTCTAAAAGTTTTGGTATCTAGGTCTAATTCAACAAATCACGTAAAAATGGTAAAAATAGTATAACTATGTAACCGTAGTACACTAAAAGTATATTGCAATTACCACAATTAAAGCAAGAAGTACAAGTTTTGAATGCACAAATGGTAAAAATGCTTAAAAATGTAAAGTATATAAAAGTGCAAGGACCAAAAATGTAAATTCTGAAAGTAAAGGGACTAGAAATATAAAATATAACAAACTATAACAACCAAGAAACAAATTAGAAAAACTGATTAACAAATTTGTAACAAACCAAAAATATAAGGACTAAAACTTGCAAACCCTTAAAAGTTTAATTTTCAAAAGCTGATTAACCAAATTCCAAAGATTAAGGACCTCTATGCAATTTAACTAAAACTATTATAAAAACGGGCAAGGAAAATTCAATAAGCTCGTTTGAGCTTATCACTCAACCAAATAAGCTCTGGTTTTTTTGCAAACTTTTTAAAATCAATATTTAGCTAGGTTTGTCAAAGGAAACTGGCTGAAAATAGCTAGAACTCAAGATAACTTATTTGAATAAGCTAACAGCTTATCCAGTCAGTCACAAGTTGATTTTTCCTATGAAATTGATTAAGCTACTGATTACAAGGCTGGAATATCAAAAATTATGGAAAATGATTCAGTGAATAAGCTGGAATCTCAAAATAAGCACAAAGAGCTTATCATTGACTTTTGTTGACCAAAAATTTCCAAAAAACTGAAATTCTCCAAAATGCCTTAAAATGTGTTTGTAAACAG
Organism: Glebionis coronaria; assembly: GCA_025667525.1. Taxonomy (NCBI): domain Eukaryota; kingdom Viridiplantae; phylum Streptophyta; class Magnoliopsida; order Asterales; family Asteraceae; genus Glebionis; species Glebionis coronaria. The sequence continues at coordinate 186,388,518 of CM046879.1, read as the reverse complement.
GAATGTGCAAGAAAATTGCTAAATTTATGAAGTGGAAATGTGGGAAATGATTTAGCAGTTAGGTCTCATCACAGAAACTTACAAATGCTCAATAGCTTATTCTAGAGCTTATTCCAAGCTTAATTCTTGATATTGTATTGTCTCCCTTAATAATTCTGAAAGCTCATATATTGAACTTTATCTAGAAACATAAACCATCTTCTAACATTCACTAATAAAGATTTGAGAGCTGATTGAAATCTGCTTGTTTTGGATTATTAAAATGACCCAATGTTTTTAATGGCAGTTTGCCTGTTTGACAAAAGTGTTGACCATAAAGCCTTGCATAGTAACTAGTACTGGTCTATTAAATGTTTATGAGCTCAAAACAACTGATTCCAAAACTTATTCAAGAAATCTATGTACATCCAAACACCAATTTTAAACTGTTATGAAAAATTTAACAAAGGTAATCTGATTAAAAGCTACTGAAACCACAAAGTGATTATAAGAATAGATTCTATGAACTAAATGCACTACAAAGCATTTAAGAACAAGCAAGTAACCACTAGGAATGACAGATTGACTAGTTAATGACAATTTATGCAGTAAAGAGCTAAGTATAACAAGTCTAAACTGAAATCAAGCTATTGAATCAACACACAAACTATCAGATCATATCATTCACACCAAATGAACACCAAAACAATCAAATTTCAAGTAGTTATACTAATTAACTATGAATTGAGCATGGCAAGACATTTGAGTGGAACAAAAACAAGAATTTTAATGCCTTTTAGCTTGAAGCCTCCTTTGATGGAGTAGAGGAGCGTTGAGCTCTCTAAAACTAACACCAAACACCACAATCAACTACCAAAACTCATCAAATCATCATCATCATCATCCAGGATTGATCAACTCTGCATCATTCTGAACTTCTGGCAAGGAAATGAGCTAGGATTGACTAGGATTAACTAACAATCTTCCAAAACACTCAAACAAGCTATATTGATCTGATATGATCAATAGAACTAAGCAGTGACAGTGTAGATAGGATAATGAAGTAATGAGAAGAGAATTGTAGTGAAAAGTGAAAGTTGAAGTTTCATTAATGGCATAAGGTTGTTACAAAGTTGTTACAAATCTAACTAACTGTTGAGTCCAAGATCTAGACTCATCTAGGATATATAACAATGATTGTAATGCACATCGGAATATAATAAAGAACACAATCAAAGTTATGAACAAGGCTTTCTTATTCATAAAATACTAATAAGCTACTACTACTCCTGGTGCCTAATAGGCTTGACACCAGGAGAACGCACACACACCTTTAGTTTACATTATATCTGAATCAGTGAATAACCATGTGTGCCTAACCCTCTTTATATAATAGAGGTACTAGGGTTACATCACAACCCTAGCTTACTTACTAAGCTAACTATTTATTATTAAGTCCTTCATCTTCTTTTGTCATATCAACTCAAGATATATAAGTCCCAACAATCTTCCCCTAGTTGATTTGACAAAACCAGTAAGCACGAGCTTTCCCTGAAGCTAATATAGATGAAGGCTAAGTTTCCCCTCGATCCATGCATTCTTCCCCTTTTTGTCACATCAACTCAAAAAGGATCGTCTTCCCCTTAAGGAATGCATGTCGAATCCAGTAGGCTTCCTTGGAGAGATCACTGATGAAGAAAATCAAGTATAACAAATTTTATGAAGAAGTGAAATATCCCAAACTTGTGTCTTATATCATCTCAGTTTTTATTACATGGGACTGATAACCCCCACAACTATAAGCCAGTTGTTAGCTATAACAATATATTTAATCCAACGATAAGGTGTATTGCTCACCAACAGTTTTAGGGACATGGGAACTGGTAACCTTCACAACTATGAGCCAGTTGTAAGCTGTAACAATATATTTAGTCCAAAGACAAGGTGTATTGCTCACCTAATTGAGATATACGAAGATAACAAGTTTGTGAAAATCAACTCCAACATCAAATAAGCAATAATCAACTGTCTTCGTCAAGAAACCATAACTCACCATTAGGAACCATAAGCTAACCATCTCTTGCATCTTAAACTCAGTAGTACAGATCATCCACTCCTTCAGTGTGAAAAAGACATGCTTATTACAATAACATGTAATAAAATGTCTTTATATAATTCTTGTAATCAATATATGCATGGCGATCACATGCAATGGCCGATAGTCTCACTGAGCTCTGACGGATCAACCAGAAACCAATCGATGCTTATGATCATGCTAATTTTGTGATGATCATATCATGAACTGTATGGTATCATATGCCCCCCCAAATATTTGTAAAAGAGCGTGTAACTGTTCCAATCAAGAATTATAACATAAACTGAATTTTCGAAACGAACCATATACCTCTTCATTGTTCAAGATCACTAGTAGGAACGACCAGGAGAAAACAACCAGTAGGAACCAACCAGGAGGAACCGACCAGTAGGAATCGACCAGTAGCAAGAAATAACTTACCAGGAGGAACCAACCATGAGCAAATAGTTCACCAGTAGCAATCTGTCCACAATGAAACCTTGTTTTTTTTTTTTTTTGAACCAACTGTCGCCAAACTGTCGCTGAAGCTGTCGCTTATCTTGGTATGACCAATATGAATGGACGTACATGAGTATAGCCCAACCCATATCATATGTCTTATCTTGGTATGTCCAATACGTTTCCATAACAAATAGTCTCCAACTGGCAAAAACGTGGGACAGGGAGTAGAATCCCATGACATACGTGATTTTTAATAAAGACCAAATCTTCTTTGCGTCTTTTGTGAATCAACCATCACGTGAATCAATAATTTTGGCAGTAATATTCATATGTCTATATGCATATCCCAAAGATTAGGAAACACTAAACCATGCAATATATCCCATCCAAAATTACGCATATAACATCGTGCAAATCCCATAAAATCAGCACACATTATATTAAAAATGGATACCTTTTAGTATTGGGAGTCGATCCCAAAAAAAATCAGCATCTTTGCCCCACGAACTGCATATAGTACATCAAAAAGATATGGATTCAAATGTTGACCCTACAAAGTAGGATGCTTATTCTATTCCCATATTTTACGTATGTCATAGCTGCTTCAAGTTTATCACACGTTTTGACCGTGGAAAGACACACATTACTTCCAAATATAACTGGTATCCCCATAAAATCAGGGAAAACGTGTTTGCCCCCAAAATCTCGCACTGTACCTTCCATAAATCACGTACAATATACATATTCCATGTATATTTAATTAAATAATGAATAGTGGAGAAAGCACATACCATATTTGTGTCCAAAAGAAATCACGTAGGATAGTTTAGAATCCCTAAAACTTAGCCATAATATTGTACCAAGAAGCTCACGATTAGTACCATATTTCTGTCTTTTGAATCTTTCAACTTGCCAACAATATCGGATCACCACACGTTCTTTTTCACGTGATGAACAACCATTACAACACTATCACAGCTTTGTCTTGAAATAGCTTTGGACCACACACGTCCTTGTGAGCAGTAGACACTAAATTCGTGTCTTCATGTGAACAATACTCCAAACCACAGCTATCACTTTCGTCCTTGATTCACCATTCCAAACCAAAGTATATATCCACGACAATTAGATACATACTTGCATACACTGCTCTACCAGCCTGTCCTTAATGACAACAAAGGTCTGCAATTTATGTAAGACGAGAACCCATGTTGCTGTTGTTAACTGTACATGCTGAATACAAGAACAAATCACGGGTTTTATAAGTATAAACCCTAAGAATAATGAACAACAGCAATCGACCACCTAGGGTTTCATATACATGAAACCTAAAGAATGAATCACAGTCTTAACAGTAACAATGAATAACACATCGTCCTTTTGTAATGGCTTGAATCCTGGCAGCGAGTATTTTCAGTCCTGCTAGGGTTCATCATTGATCAATGATCAACTCACCAAAGCTAGCAGAAACATCATCACCATCAGCAACGAGGATGTGATCCAGAATTAGGGTTTGCATTAGTGACATCAAATTTGTCATGAAACCATCATTCTGAACAGTCATCATGATCATACGGGGTTCATTGTTGATTCAAGAATCAACTCCCCACAACCAGTATGATCATTCAAGAACCAGTAGCAACATCATATGAACAGCAGCAACAATCATCTAGGGTTTGTTGGGAGAAACCCTAGATCAGCAACTTTATTATAAAAACAGAAAATAACATATGAAAACCTTGTAGATCAACCAGATCGAGAGCCAACAAGCTCTGATACCACTTGTGGGGGTGCTCTGATGCTTGATCATTCGTTCATAGAACGCCTTAAGCTCATCAAAAGACAATGCCCGAACCCGTTCCCATGTCCAACCAGTAGTGAAATAAGCAGCCGACTGATACTTCACATACCGCTGCATCTGCTTTCGCTCCTCAGTTTTCGTCAAAGGCCTGTTCTTACGTTTCTCACGAAGTTGTGCAGCAAGCGCCAACTGTTGCTTGCGCATTAACACCATTGCTCGAGGAATACAGTTATGCTCATTCACATCAGAACCCAAGAGATCAGTAAACTGGGAATAATCCGTGGTAAGAATAGTCAACACCCGCATCCAATCGCTATCATCCCAATGCATAGCATCATGCTGCACTTGTTCACGTCTCTGCTGCTGAAGAGCTTCCTCTTCAGCCCGAGCAGGTTGGTCAATTTCTGCTTGCATCCTTTGAGCAGCCTCCTCACCCAACCTATCATCCTCAAGCTGTCTGCGTGTACACTTGCGAGGGGGTGAGGGAGCATCAGTCATGGGGGCCTTCCCCTTTGGATCATGAGACGGGCCAACAGTGGAACCAGCAGTAGGACCAGCAACATCTTATTTTGGTGTAGGGATAGCAGCAGGAGAAGGAATGCTGGAGGAAGTAGGAGGAATCGGCATATCATCATACAACTTATCAGCAAAGGCAGCCTTCGCCAACAAATTCAAACCATCCTCCACAAGATCTTCAACCTCCTCATCAGAATCAGATTGAACCACATGCTTCTTCCTTCGCCTCTACTGTGTCTCCAAGGCTTTAATCCGATCAGCCATGGGAAGAACAAATTCCCGGGTAAGCTTACGATGTTGATTCAAATCCGCTTCCAAGGAAAGAATCCGTTCATGGTACCTGTGCATGAGATCAAGTAAAGAAGTAAGTGTAATAGGCTCCTCCGCTTTCCCACCAAGAGGAGTTGGGTCTGGGAAGGCTTCATTAGAACCAGAAGCAATAAAGGGGTCAGCATCATGAGCACTAGCACCAGAAGGCTTAGCAGGAGAGTGTAGAACAGGACTAGGAGGGGGTATCCACAAATGGAGACGAACGTGGCATTGAAGAAGGAGCAGCATTGGAAGTGGATGGCCTTTCAACCACCACCTCCTCAACCGGCTCTTCCATACCCACATTAGTTGTACCATCAGCAGGATGCTCCTCCTCCATTGGGTCATCACCTAATTGAGGTTTCTCCTCGGCTTGTTCAACCGGAGGGACAACATCAGGAGGACCTTGAGCAAGGCCCAACATTGCATCAGTAAGGGGCCTCCACTCCCCGCTAAACCCATGAGCCATGTTATAGTATACTTTAACAGTAAGTTAGAAGGCTCATACTCCTCCCTATTACGAGGTAGAAAAACAAGTATCTGCTGTATAAACCTAGGATACATCAGAAATTTCTTCCTAGAACCAACACTAGACAGATTGCTAACCATCCCATCAAACAAATAACGAGAGAAATTAAATACCCTACCCTGTGCTATGCATATTAGACCAGTAGCCAAAGGAGTAGGAAAAGCATCCCAACTCCCAGACTTGGGGCTTAAACAATGAATCAAAAAGTACACTAGAAGCTTCCATTGGGGGGAAAACCGATTCTTTTGGAAGTTAAACTTCCCCCCATGGTTGTACCCAATAGCAGCCATCCCCTCCAAAACCTCAACATTGAGGATGGAAACAACACCACCTTTATCTTGAAGATGAAGGGAACTTCGAATAGAAGCTTCACTAACCACATAAGAACGTCCATCTATGGTAGCATGGAGTTCACGTGGACGACCAACCACAACCACAAGTCGAGCAGAAGCCCACAACTGACGAATCACACTATCATAAACAATGGGGCACACAGTAAAAGCATACCTGAGGTTAGAAGCCTCAATGAATTCCAGAATGTCAGTGAACGCATCACGGTGTGGACCATCTCCTAGATAAGCGACCTTATTGTGAGCAGGTTGGTATACCAGAGCAGCCATTGATGTTGATTAGAAGGTATGGATGATGATATGTTAGGGTTTGAGAGAGTAGGAGTGGATGTGTGTGTGTTATGATTGTGATGAATGAGTCAAGGGGGTGAATTGACCATAAATAATTGTCTTAGTAACTGTTCATTGACCCCTAATAATGGGGGTTGCCCTTTCAAATTCGGCAGTTAATGCAAAGTAACCACTTGCCCTTGTAACATTATTTGCAAATCCCAATTTACCAAAGTTAAATAAGAGGATATATACCAGAAGTTGCATGCGTTGACTAAAAGTCAAAGCGCACAATGGTCAACACTAGAAGCAGAATGTGGTCAACAGAAGTCAACAAAGTGAACAGTGTCCCAAACCAAGACCAGAAGTCAACCATCACTTGACAAAGAAGGACTTTTATCCACTAGAAGCCAACCAAGAACGACTAGAAGCTAACTGTTGATCCCAAACTTAGATCGATTTAGCTTTGTGTTATCGAGATTAAATCAAGTATAACACGTAGAGAAACTTTATGTATTCAACAATCTAAGTATTATGCGAAAACTAATACTCAGAACGAAGAACAAACAGAATATATGAATACCAAACTTTCACTTTGATTAATAATAACAATGAAAGATTACAATGAAAGTGTTATGAGATACGTGGAAGAGGTGTATGTGAGATGTGTCTTATGTCTAACCCTAAGGCCTCCTTTTATAGGTTTAAGGAGCCTTGTACAAAAAGATAAGATCAACTATTTTAGGAAAAGACATAAGATAAACATAACTTATTGACTAAATCTTTTTAAACATTAAGAATATATTCTGAATTCTTATCTTCATATTTTGTCCACCAGCTTGAAGAATTCATCATTGGCAGATTTAGTCCTTGTCTTTGTCTTTAAGATTCTTCTTGTCAACGCCTTGATAATTCTTATCAGCGTCTCATTTGTTAGCGCCTCGTTTACTCTTGTCAGCGTCCAATTTCCTCTTGTCAGCGTTCAAGTGACTTAGCTAATTTTATTCCCAACAATCCTCCCCTAAACTTGATATCTACTCTAGTAATCAAGTTTCTGAATAAAATAAAACATACAGAGAGGATTCTTATAAACATGCTCTATCCTTGAATTTGAGTATGAATAAACCTCAAAAAGTCAATCACTACTCCTCCCCTTTTTAAGACTCCTCTCCAAGATCAAAATACAAGGACAGAACTAAGAACGTCCTCCTTGCATCAGCTTCCAAAACAACAAGTCTATCAGTTCAAAACAGTGATCCTGACAATTTGTACCATTTCTGTATTATGCTTTTACAAGTTAATATAGATTTTCGTCAATTCCATTAATGTCAAAGGTTTCATACTGTCCTCATCCACATTCGGGAAATGAATCCTCAATGTTGATTCATAGGACATGGGGATGGACTTACTGATGATAAGACTGACTTGACATGCATTAAAGCTAGTGCCAATAGTCTCAGCCATCTCCATAACACCATACACCCTTGTGAAAGTGATCTCTGCTGCTACTAGATGTCAATCACTAGGAAAAACATCTCAATGATCATTAGGCTTCCAGATATCCAAAAATTTGAAAAATGAAAGGGTGATGAAACATTTTGGGTCTACAAAGAAGTTTATAAATGACACCAGCTAAGATGTCATAACATAAAATGGACTTGAGAATATAGAAAACTTTTAGTTAGAACATAAACAAAGGTAATAATCCTAAGGAAATTAACTAGACTCTAATAAGCAAGAGTGACAAACACTGTTCATGCATACACACATGCAAAAGCATGATAGACATACATGAACTCTAGAGTCCTTTGTTCACAAATGCCCCAAAGAGAAAGTTAACTCATATAAAACCTTTGCAACTCCCCAAGTAAGCCCAAAAATATATATCTACCCCAAGTCACCCATACGACCATACCCAATTCTAGGTCAATAAGTCTTGGCAGCATGCATGAAAAATAAATTACGTGCATGCTACAGTGCCTCAAGAGATAGAAATTCCAACAATTCTTAAAAAGAAAAGCCTTCATGATTCCTAACACTTACTCACCAGTGGACACAATCTAGAATTGTGCAAGAGTACTCTAAGAGTACCCAAAAACCTAAAGGTTTACCTCCCCTTAACAGAAGCATACAAATCATTATATGTGAAGAAGCAAAATTTTATCTCAAGATAGGAATGTAAACACTCCAACCATCATAAATAAACTTTGCAACTTTGTATCCATCCAAATGTAGCTCCATTTTCCTGTATATTTAGACAAAATCCACAAAAACACACACCAACAGAGGCTACCCTTTCCCACAACAATGAGTAGAGATAACATGTCAGTGGATAAAAATAATATCAGTGGAAAGACCAACAATGCATGTTCCTTGAGCATCCGCTATCCCAATATCCTTGATCATTAACCTGCTCTTGGATAGGATGCTTAAAAAGAAAACAAATTAGTTTTCTTTGGAGATCCAAGCCTTATCAGACTTGGATCTGTCTAGCTGTTCAACTAGAGTGGACTTATTCTTTACCACAAATCCATGTTCATCCCTTTGGGACCTAATCACCCAATTTATTCCAATGAGTCTAGTAATGACCTTCTCAAGATATTTAAGTCTATTGCAACTCACTGAAATACCATTAAAATTGGAGTTTTGCTCTTGTTTAGGTTTCCATGTTAAGTGGGATGATGCTTTAGACCCTTGACCCTTATTAACCAAGTATTTTTGTTTGGTCTAAAATAAGGTCTCATACCAAACTTGGAGCTGTCAGCGCTGCATTTGTGCATGTCAGCGTTGAATTTATTCCTGTCAACGCTGAATTTTTTCTTGACAGCGCTGAATTTGTTTCTATCAGCGCCCAAATTAGGGTTTGCTACAGGAACATACTGTCTGTTTGACCAAGTGTTGGTCTTTTGAAAGGGCCTTTGTCCATGGGTATTAGCTGCCTTAGAGAAGAAAGGAGCTGGTCTAGTAGCATGTGGTCTAGTGTGGACAAAAGGTCTATGGTTGACATTGGATGACCTATTGTCAGCGAATGAATTGTATCCACTGACACAATTATAGGCCAAATGAGAAAAGCTCCCACATGAATAACAAGCCTTTTTGGAAACAAACTTAGGCCTAGACTGATAAAACCCTGTCCCATTAACACTTGCTTGGCTTTGGGGTGACCTAGGTTTCCTATACATTTCAGCGTATTTAACACTAGGTTGTTTCTTAATTGGGGAGCCAAGATTAACAGCTTTTCCAGTGATGGGATTTGTCACAGTTATAGGTGTAGATACAACTGGAATCTCAATGGGTGTAGGCACAAATGGACTCTCACTAAGTATCCCACCTTTAACAAATAAAGTGGGGTTGGCCTTTTTGCACTCTTCTAGGTCAATAACCTTTTGTTGATATTCCTCAACTAGGGAAAGAACTCTAGGTGGAGGAATAAATTCCTCTTCTTGGAGTTCTGGAATACCAGTCCAAGAGAGATCCTTTCTATGGACACCATAGAAGTTCCCAGCAGGTGGTGGAACGACAACATATTCTTTCATCCCAATCCCAGTCATATCCCTAGAATCCCTTTGTTCACTAACACATTTTTCTAGGGTTTGTGAGGCCTTATCAAATCTTTGAATTTTAAGGTCTACATTATCCTTATTCTTGATAGCCTCATCTAACTTAGCTTGTAATTCAGCATTGACTCTGTTCATGATGTTTCTAATATCCATACTAGAGTTTAAATCATGTTTTAAAATATTGATTTGATCTTTTAGGTCAAACTCCATTTTCTTATACTCAGCTACAGTTTTTTCAGTTTGAGTAAGAGCAAGTTGATAGTTAGACAACTTGCATTTCTCAGTACTCACATCTGATAACAGTCTTAAAACCTCTTTATTAAGTCTTTCAGTATTTAACCTACAAGAAGAGTCATCACATACCTCATTATCAGATGATGAAGATGAGTTGGAACTTGAAGTAGACTTGACCTTGACTAAAAACATCATCAGATTCTTCTTCACCTTCTTCCTTCGCCTGGTTCACCTCACGGTATTGGATCTCGTTCTTCAAATCAAAGTTTCTCAACAAGCTCTGATACCACTTGTTGATCCCAAACTTAGATCGATTTAGCTTTGTGTTATCGAGATTAAATCAAGTATAACACGTAGAGAAACTTTGTGTATTCAACAATCTAAGTATTATGCGGAAACTAATACTCAGAACGAAGAACAAACAGAATATATGAATACCAAACTTTCACTTTGATTAATAATAACAATGAAAGATTACAATGAAAGTGTTATGAGATATGTGGAAGGGGTGTATGTGAGATGTATCTTATGTCTAACCATAAGGCCTCCTTTTATAGGTTTAAGGAGCCTTGTACAAAAAGATAAGATCAACTATTTTAGGAAAAGACATAAGATAAACATAACTTATTGACTAAATCTTTTTAAACATTAAGAATATATTCTGAATTCTTATCTTCATATTTTGTCCACCAGCTTGAAGAATTCATCATTGGCATATTTAGTCCTTGTCTTTGTCTTTAAGATTCTTCTTGTCAACGCCTTGATAATTCTTATCAGCGTCTCATTTGTCAGCGCCCCGTTTACTCTTGTCAGCGTCCAATTTCCACTTGTCAGCGTTCAAGTGACTTAGCTAATTTTATTCCCAACACTAACCATTAAGGACTAGAAGCCAGTCATGAATGAAGACAACCATCAGAAGTGAGCAAAAACCTCCACTAGGAGTAACACACACCACCAGAACCCATTCAATATGTTGTTAAAATCTACCAATATGTTAGTCTGTGCAAATAAATATGTACACTAAGCCTTCTCTTAGGCTTAGCCTCCCATCAATCCTAGGTCTCAAGGATTGACCATCCCAATGTGAACCACCAAGTGGTTGAACCGAGGACCATCAAAGGCTTTAGTCAACAGATCAACAACATTATCATCCGTATGAACCTTAAGAACCTGTATCAACTTCTTCTCATTGGCATCCCGTATAAAATGGTGCCGAATTTCAATATGTTTTGTACGTTGATGAAAAACAGGATTCTTCACAATGCAGATAGTGCTTTGATTATCAATGAAAATTTTGGTGTTCATAAAATTGAACCCATAATCCAGCATCTGATTTTGGATCCACAAAACTTGTCCACAACAGCTAGCAGCAGCAACGTATTCAGCTTCTGTTGAAGAAGTAGCTACGATCATCTGTTTCTTGCATTGCCATGAAATAAGTCGTCGACCCAAAAATTGACAACCACCAGTAGTAGATTTTCTGTCATTATTAGCACCTGCATAGTCACTATCACTATATGCTTCAAGAACAAAAGGTGATTCGTTAGGATACCACAAGCCAAGCTTGGGTTGAGCCTTGATGTACTTGAAAATCTTCTTGACTGCATTCAAGTTAGAAACCGTTGGAGCCACCTGATGTCTAGAACAAGCACTTACTGCAAACATGATATCCAGACGTGATGCTGTCAAATACATGAGTGAGCCAATCATAGACCTGTACATGTGAACATTTACCAGAGGATTTGGCTCATTCTTGAGTTTGACTTTAGCAACTTCATAAGGTGTTGCAACTGGTCTAAGAGGATCCATGTCAAACTTCTGAAGGATCTCATGAACATATTTATCTTGACTTATGAAGATCCCATCCGACTGTTGCTTGACTTGAAGACCAAGGAAAAATGTAAGCTCTCCCATAGCACTCATCTGAAATTCACCCTTCATCAGGTGTTCAAACTCATCACACCATTCCTTTTTAGTAGAACCAAAAATAATATCATCCACATACACCTGAACAAGGATAATGTCCTTGGTGTTCCTCTTAAGAAATAGTGTTTTGTCAATTGTGCCTCTTCTATAGCCATGTTTCAACAAGAAAGTTGAGAGACGCTCATACCAAGCTCTAGGAGCCTGATGAAGTCCATAAAGAGCCTTGACCACCTTGTAAACTTTCTTGGGATGAAGTGGATCTACAAAGCCCTTAGGTTGAGTGACATAAACTTCCTCATCAATTTTGCCATAGAGAAAGGCACTCTTGACATCCATCTGAAAAACTGTAAAACCCATATAGGAAGCAAAAGCAAAAAACAGACGAATAGCCTCAATCCTAGAAACAGGAGCAAAAACTTCAGCGTAGTCAATGCCTTCAAGTTGTGTATGACCCTGTGCAACCAATCTCGCCTTATTTCTCACCACAATACCCCGTGCATCTTTCTTGTTTTTGAGAATCCATTTGGTACCAATGGCTGTCTTTCCATCCGGCAAGTCAACTAGGATCCAAACATTCTGAAACAAGAATTGTTGCATTTCCTCCTGCATAGCTTCCACCCAACTTTGATCCTCAAGAGCATGAGAGACTGATCTAGGTTCCACCTGTGAAAGAAAACAAGCAAACAAACAATGTTGAAAGTCCGTATGATTATTACGCTTTTGATCTTCAATATAGCTCACAAGAGCATGATGATCAGACATGGCCTTCTTATGCATTTTGCGTGTCTTGACAGTTGAACCAGGATCTCCAATGATTTGAGTAATAGGGTGATCTTTGTGTGATTGCAACACTGGATTGGAAGCTACCTCCACTTCTGGTGCCAAGTTATTAAGATCCCCAACAAAGTCACCATCATATGAGGCAGCGTTGAAAATGCCATCTATTGGTTGTTTATGAATATCATACAGCTTGGTAGAAGACTTCTTTTGATGGTTCCCCAGGTTAGAAGGACTGGAGAATCTAGTATGGGAAGTAGATTCACTAGCCGGACTACCAATAGGTGTTAAACTTGCACTAGGAGTAGTAGTTGGAGTACTAGGAGCATCTTTGTCAGTAGGCGTATTCAAGGTAAACTCAAAGCCACCTTGAGCAGCTGCTGTAGTAGCCTCTTGTTGTTGTTTGAGTAAAGTGTCAAGAGCTACTTGTGAATCCAATACATCCAATGGAGTTGCATCACTAGGAGGAGTAGGAGAGACTGTGGTGGAATAGGATGGAACAACAAAAATATCATCCTCGTCATTTGAGTCGGAAAGACTAGAGTGAGCACTTGTACTAGAAGTTGCCAACACTTGTGGAACTGCATCATGGTTAGTTTTGAAACGAAAATATCCTAATGAATCACTAAGATAATCAAGATCAAAATACCATTCAGGACCCTTGCCTTGGATGTTTGACTTCTCCTCAAAATACCTGAGATTTATAGTTTTAATTACTCGCTTGGCTTGGAGATTGTAGACACGATAAGCCCGAGAGTGGGCTGAATATCCCACAATGTATCCTTCATCTGCCTTGCCATCAAACTTCCCCAAATAGTCACTAGTATTTAGAATGGTGACAGGACACCCAAATGGCTTCAAATGAGCAATATTTGGAACTTTGGCTGTTAGGAGCTCATAAGGAGTCTTCTTGTGAGGATTTGTAATAGAAACTCTATTCAAAACATAACTTGCAGTATTAACAGCTTCTGTCCAGAACATGGTTGGAAGCTTGGAATCGGCAAGCATTGTTCTTGCTGCTTCTATTAGAGTCCTGTTCTTTCTTTCTGCCACGCCATTCTGTTGAGGAGTTCTTGCTGCACTATAATATCTTTTGATGCCTTTAGAATTACAAAGTGCTATGAGGTCTTTATTTTTGAACTCGGTTCCATTATCACAACGAATACCTTTAACCTTCTTGGACAACTGGTTCTCTATAAGGGTAATAAAATCTTTAAGAATTGAGTAGGTCTCACTCTTGGCAGCCATGAAGAAAACCCACGTAAACCTGATATATCCATCAGTTACCACCAGACAGAATTGTTTGTGGTCAATGCTCCTAATAGAGGTATGATAGGTGTGAAAACACCCATCCTTTTACCACTTATTTCTGGCTAAAACAAGACCAAAGTATTTAATATCATTTGTTTGGAATTATGCGTGGTTTTTGTGTTTATTGTGTTTTCAGAGTCAACCGGGTGAATATTGAAGAAAACATGGGATTGAACGGGTTTTATCGAAGAAAAAGACTCAAGACGAAGTCTATTGTCCAAGAGATGCAAAAGATTTGAAGTCATTGTGCCTATTTGAAGATTTAATGAAGAATAAGGCCAAGGATGGAAGATTCTTATATGTCGAAGAACTCGAGTCTATTAAACAAAAGATTATAAGACGAGTTGGAATTATTCACCGACACTTCTAAAAATACAAAGTCGGAAACGTTTATTTAAAAGAGACGTTAAGACTAAAGACTAAAGAAGAAACGAAGCCCAAACCAAAGCCCATTCACAAGCCCACCACCATACGCCTATATATAGGACCTTACTTCACAAATTTGGGGCTAGTTAGTTTTAGTTAGTTCTTTAGATTTTCATTCTCTCTAATTTTAGAGAGAGAAAGTTCCCAACTTTCTCTCACTAAATTTTTCTTTGTTTTCATCTTTTAAATTTAAGCTTTCTCTAATCTTTGTACTTGGGATTTCATTAATCTTATTCAAGTTAAGCTTTTAAGTTCCTTATTCTTCTTCTACATTTCTTAGTTTGCTTTAATCTTTGATCCGATTACTTCATTTCATACGGTTTGAATGATTGGATTTGTTCGTGATTAAAAGTTAATTTTTCTTGTCCCTTTTTAAGCTCTCACACGTATAAGCTATAGGCCCTCTATGCTTATTGGCTTATTGCTTGTTTTAGCTTATTGGTTTTCGGATTTCATCAAGGTTTTGGTCATTCAAAAGTTTCGTTTATCAAGTTTATGATTTTATGTTTTTGAAAGTTGTCGAATTTAAGCTTTTTGAATTGTTCAAGTTTTGGATTAGTTAGCTTATGGATTTTGCTTATTGAGTTTTTAAGTTGCCACCAATTTCGGAACAACTTTGCTCCCATCGCAATATTAGGGTTTATACACATTCCGACGGTTGAGTGTTTTGATCGCAATAACCCTTAAGGGTTTTACTTTGCGATCGGGTGACATCTTCCCTTATTCCGATCAGGGATTGCGATCGCTTATTGCGATCGCACATTCCGACGGGACTAAGGTCCTTTTTAAGTCGAAACTCTGGCCAATTTTTATTTACAACATTCCGATCTGACATTGCGACAAAGGGTCTTTAGATATTCCGATCTGACTTTCCGATCTAGACATCATTCCGACAGCTTGATTTTAATTATTCCGATGGTAACTTACATGAATATTCCGATGGACCATTTAATTGTATTCCGATGGTCATGATTTGGCATTCCGACAGCTTTGCATTTTTTTTATATTCCGATGAACTAAGTTTCAAAGTTTTATGATGTTTTAAGTGTTAGTTTAATTAAGTTTTCAAAGTATTTTTCTAATCTTTTCTTTACGTTTTCAAGCTTTTATTTTTAACTCGTCAATTTAGTTTAATCTTTCAAAGCTTGTAATTTACTCAACGCCACTTACATTTATTTGCTATTAGTTTAAAATAGGTAAACAAACCAACACCCTTTTTAGTAACCAAGAACAAATCATTCCACTTTAAACCGAGATCAATTCGAGGAGATTCCGAGAACTTAATCTGAACCATAGTAAAAACATTGTATCAAATGGCGCCGCTGCCGGCTCTTCTCGTTAAGATCAACAGTTTTTTGTGAGAACTTGGATTTTGGGATCCGTTCACCGTGAACGTTACTTTTTTATAAAAAATTTCAAAAACCCTTAAAAATATAAAATTTTCAAAAATACAAAAAAAAAAAATTTAAAAAACATAAAAACCAAAAATATTTCTTGTTTGCTTTGTTAGTTCTTTTGCAGGTGCATGCGTACACGATCCACGTCTTATCAAGAGCCCGAGCCTCTCGAAGACTTAGACATGGCCGGTGTACAAAACAACAACAATAACCCACCTCAAAACAATAACAATCCACCTAACAACAACAATAATAACAACAACAATGAGCCTCTACCGGATAATCGCCCGATGATTGAACTTCTGCAAGCACATGTGGAGGGCAACGATGATCCAATTGTCATACCCGCGATTGCAGCCAACAACTTTGAGCTCAAATCCGGTTTTATCCAGATGGTCTCTGCTCAACCATTCTTGGGGCGTACCATTGATGATCCACATGACCACATCAAGAGATTCTTACAACTCACGAATACGGTCAAATTCAATGGTGTTCCACAAGAGGTAATCCGTTTACAACTTTTTCCCTTTTCTTTAGAGGGACAAGCCCGGCATTGGCTTGCTAAGGAACCGCCACAAAGTATTCTTACGTGGACGGATTTGGAGACCAAGTTTATCAACTACTTTTTCCCACCCTCTCGTACTACCGCTTTGCGGAATGAAATTATCAATTTTGAACAAAAGTACGATGAGTCGTTTAGTGAATCTTGGGATCGTTTCAAAGATCTTTTAAGAAAATGCCCACAACATGGTTTTACCAAAGTGCACCAAATTAACACTTTTTATAATGGTTTAAGCATGAATGACCAAGATTCACTAAACAGTGCCTCGGGGGGTAATATTTTGGCTAAGACTTCTAATGCCGCTTGGGGTATCATTGAGAATAAGTCTCGTGTGCAAACCAAGAGTGTTCGGACCAATGTCGCTAGTGCTAGTACTAGTGACAGCGATAAGCGACTTGACAAAATCACTGCGCTTCTTGAATCGCTTGCTACCCAAACCGCCAGCAACACCAACAACATCAACGCTAAAAACGCTCATGACGCTCATGTCAATGCTGTTAGCCAACCATGTGAGATATGCGGGGGTCCTCACTCTTACACCACTTGTACTGCCACCCAAGACTACCCTTCTGAAAATGTGAATGCAGCATACGGTACCTATCCTCCGGCCGCTTATCAAGCTCGTCCTCAAGGTGACCGCAACCTGCTTAGCTACCGCTCAAACAACTATCTCTCACCACCCGGTTTTACTCCTAACAACCGAAACCAACAACAAAACCTCAACCGCCCTCCTCAACAACAACAACCTCGTGGACCATACATACCACCTCACAAACAACCACATCCACCTCAAAGAAACAACCAAGTTTACCAGCAACCTGCTTATCAACCACCCGCATACAATGCTCCTCCCAACCAACCCACCGCATTACACCAAGACATTGGAACCTACATAAGGACTAACGATGTGATCGTGGACAATCTCCAACAGGAAGTGCGCAACTTGAAAGCAGACCTGGTGAAACAAGGGAACGATCTGAGAGCTGATATGAGAAACACTTTGGATAGTCAAACGAATGACTTAAAGAACATGATGGCTAGTTTCTTCCAAGGTAATCAACCCTCTTCTTCGGGTACTCTTCCGAGTAACACCGTTGCGAATCCAAGAGGGGAGATGAAAGCAATCACCACTCGCAGTGGCAAAGGTACCAAGGAACCCGAGCTTCCTATACCTCCACCGGTGATTGTGACTAAGGAAAACGAGTCGCCTGCTCCTATTCCTCATCCTTCTACTTCCCCAATTTCTCCACCTCTTACTTCTACCCCTCCTCCACCCAAGGATGTGAGCGATCCTATTCTCCCAAAGCCTTCCTCTTCTTCTGATATACCTTATCCATCAAGGTTGAGGAAAGAGAAGCTCAAAAGCAAGGATGATATTCAAGTTTCGAACTTTCTAAAAATGTTTAAACAATTGAATTTTAACATCTCCTTCGCTGAGGCTCTCGCTCACATGCCTAAGTACGCGAAAATGTTCAAAGATCTTCTGAGTGAAAAGGAAAAGCTTCTTGATATCGCTAACACCCAACTTAATGATAATTGCTCTGCAGTGCTCTTAAGGAAATTGCCAACCAAGCTTGGTGATCCGGGTCGTTTCTTAATCCCTTGTAACTTCCCTGGAGTAAAGAATTGCATGGCCCTAGCCGATCTAGGTGCCAGTATTAATTTAATGCCTCTAAGCGTTTGGAAGCAATTATCTCTCCCTGAGCTAGTCCCCACCAAAATGACTTTGGAATTAGCTAACCGTACGGTTGCTTATCCAGTGGGGATAGCCGAAGACGTCTTTGTAGGAGTCGACAAATTCACTTTTCCTGCCGATTTCGTCGTCGACTATGACATGGACCCTCGTGTGCCATTAATTGTTGGTCGTCCATTCTTGAGGACCGGTCACACTCTCATCGATGTTGAAGCTGGTGAGCTTATCATGAGAGTGGGTGACGATAAAATTGTCTTCAACATGGGAAAGTTGTCTAAACAACCTTATTCTAACGAGAGTGTTAATTGTATTGACGTTCTTGATGAGGCTTGTGAAGAACACTTCAAAGATGCTTGTAAAAGTATTCCTACCTCTCTTCCCAATGTTGAGACCGTTTCCTCTATTGACTCATCACTATCTCTATTTGGAGAAAGTGATTTCCTTTGGAAAGATTTGGAAGCCACCATGGGAGATGTGAACTTAGAACATGCCGATTCTCCCACCGATTGGGATGAAGATCTTCGCCTCATTGAGAACCTTCTTAAATAAGACATAATTGCTCCACCATCTCCCAAGGTTATTTCTATCGGTGCTCCGACTTTGAAAACGCCTCCCATCGAAAATCCTCCGGATTTAGAACTTAAGGAGTTGCCGCCCCATCTCGAGTACGTGTTCCTTGAAGACAACAAGAAGTCGCCCGTCATCATTACGAAGGACTTGAAAGAAGAAGAGAAATCTCGCCTCATCGCCGTGCTTAAAGATCATAAGAAGGCAATTGCTTGGAAAATTTCCGATATCCGCGGAATTGATCCGAACTTTTGTACTCACAAGATTCTCATGGAAGATGACTTTAAACCCGCAATCCAGAGCCAAAGAAGGGTTAATCCTCGCATTCATGACGTCATCAAACAAGAGGTTATCAAACTTCTAGATGCCGGCTTGATTTACCCTATTTCAGATTCGCCGTGGGTAAGTCCCGTCCATTGTGTGCCCAAGAAGGGCGGAATAACCGTTGTTTCCAATGAACACAACGAGTTGATTCCCACTCGTCTCGTTACTGGGTGGAGAGTTTGTATTGATTATCGCAAACTCAATGATGCCACGAGAAAAGATCACTTTCCTCTTCCCTTCATGGATCAAATGCTCGAGCGTCTAGCTGGTAATGATTATTACTACTTTTTAGACGGTTTCTCCGGGTATTTTCAAATTCCCATCGATCCCAAGGACTAAGAAAAGACCACATTCACTTGTCTCTACGGAACATTTGCTTACAAACGCATGCCTTTTGGTTTATGTAATGCTCCTAGGACGTTCCAAAGGTGTATGATGGCTATATTCCATGACATGGTGGAAGACACTATGGAAGTATTCATGGATGATTTCTCGGTCTATGGCGATTCTTTCTCTACTTGCCTTGCCAATTTAGAATGAATGCTTAAGCGGTGTGAAGACACTCGCCTTGTTCTTAATTGGGAAAAATGCCATTTCATGGTAAAAGAGGGCATCGTGCTAGGACACAAGATCTCCAAAGCCGGTCTTGAAGTAGACCGTGCTAAAGTCGATGTTATCGCTAAATTGCCTCCACCTTCAACCGTGAAGGGTGTGAGAAGTTTCCTTGGTCATGCGGGCTTCTACCGTCGATTCATCAAAGATTTTTCTCAAATCGCTCGCCCGATGACCCACCTCTTGGAAACAGATACTCCTTTTATCTTTTCCAAAGAGTGTATTGAAGCCTTCAACTCGCTTAAGGATAAGCTAATGAAGGCACCCGTCTTGGTTACCCCTAATTGGGAGTTGCCTTTCGAATTGGTGTGCGATGCTAGTGACTTTGCTATTGGAGCAGTTCTGGGCCAAAGAGTGAACAAACACTTCCAACCAATCCATTACGCAAGCAAGACAATGACTGGGGCTCAATTGCATTACACGACAACCGAAAAAGATCTTTTAGCTGTTGTCTATGCCTTTGAAAAGTTCCGCCCCTATCTTGTCCTTTCCACCACAATCGTTTACACCGATCATTCCGCGTTGAATTACTTGTTGACTAAGCAAGATTCCAAACCAAGACTTCTTCGCTGGGTTTTACTACTCCAAGAATTTAAAATCGAAATTCGCGATAAAAAAGGAGCTGAAAACCTAGCCGCGGATCATCTCAGTAGACTTGAGGATCCTTACCAAGGGGATCATCCGAACAAAGAAATCAATGATTCTTTTCCCTTGGAGACCTTAATGTCTATCAACTCGACTGCTGATGAAACCCCGTGGTTTGCGGACATTGCAAACTACTTGGCGGGTGGAATTCTCGTTGACGGGCTAACATCCCAACAAAATAAGAAGTTCTTCAAAGACATCAAGACTTACTTTTGGGATGACCCGTATCTTTTCAAACAATGTGCGACTTGATTATTCGCCGATGTGTTGATGGACCGGCAGCTTTAGAAATCCTTGACGCTTGCCACAAAGGACCCACCGGTGGTCACTTTGGTCCCAACTACACTGCCAAAAAAGTGTTTGACTCGGGATTTTATTGGCCCACCATCTATCGTGATGCTCACGAGATGGTTAAACGATGTGATGCTTGCCAAAAACAAGGCAAGATCACACATAAAGACGAGATGCCTCAGAATTTCATTCAAGAATGTGAAATCTTTGATGTTTGGGGTATCGACTTTATGGGACCATTCTCTTCCTCTAAAGGAAACAAATACATCCTTGTAGCCGTTGACTACGTTTCAAAGTGGGTTGAAGCCAAAGCTTTACCTACCAATGACGCAAGGGTGGTTTGTAACTTTTTTAAGTCGCTATTCGCTAGATTCGGTGTGCCTCGTGCCATTATTAGTGATCGCGGGACTCATTTTTGCAATGACCAATTTGCAAGAGTCATGGCGAAGTATGGTGTAAATCATCGTCTTTCCACCGCATACCACCCACAAACTAATGGCCAGGTTGAAATATCCAACCGAGGATTAAAGCGAATTCTTGAAAGAACCGTGGGAGAGCATCGTGCCTCATGGGCTGATAAACTTGATGATGCTTTGTGGGCTTTTCTATACAAGGCTCCGATTGGTTGTACACCATATCGTCTCGTGTACGGGAAATCATGCCACCTCCCCATTGAGTTGGAGCACAAGGCTTACTGGGCCTTGAAGTGGGCTAATTTTGATATCAATAAAGCCGGTGACCTACGCAAGACCCAACTCAATGAGCTGAATGAACTCCGGAATGAGGCTTATGAAAATTCTTTGATCTATAAAGAAAAGACTAAGCTCATTCACGACTCTAAGATTAAAAACCGAGAGTTCCAAGTTGGAGACAACGTTTTAGTCTTTAACTCTCGGTTGAAAATCTTTCCGGGCAAGCTAAAATCTCGTTGGTCCGGCCCATTCACCATTGCCCAAATTTGTCCATATGGTACTCTCGAGCTCGCTCAACCTAATGGACCTAATTTTAAGGTGAATGGCCAACGAGTGAAGTTGTACTTTGGTGAGGACATCTCTCATGAGATGATTCCATCCCTCACCACGTTCCCCATGAACTAATTTTGGGTCGAGTCAGGCTCGTGACTCGGTTATAAAAAACAAGCGCTCCTCGGGAGGCAGCCCGAGTATCTATCCTTTTCCGTTTTAACCTCCCAAGTGTAGGGGGACATATATAGGTGTTTGTCTTTGTGTGGTGATGTGATTACATGGATGAATGCACTTCTGGAACCTTCGAAGAAACCGTGCTCCCGTGTTATCCGAAATCCGGTTCTATCTCTCAACTATCGTGATTCAATTTTCTTCATACACACATTTGAAATTGATCACGTTAGTCGTCTCTTCCTTAACTTGAGTTAACCAACGTGCACAATGTCCTAAGTGTAGGGGAGACTTTTCCCACATGCTTAAACATTGAGGACAATGTTTATCTTAAGTGTAGGGGGGACTTCTATCGAAGTTTTAAGTGGACTTTTCCATGAAAATGCCTTCATTTAACCGGAAAATCATCTTTTTCAACATTTTTCAAATTTTTAATTAACTTTGGCCATTTAGTCGTAATTTTTAGATTTTTATCGTTGCTTTCATATGTATATATTCCTCAATAAAGTCAAAAATATTAATAAAGTGGTGTAGCTAGTTTAGAAATCTTTGACATATTAGGCCCGTTGCGATTATTTTTGACTCAACCCGAATAGACTTATTCAAGTTTATTCTAGCTAGTATCCTTAACCATGTAGACCTTAATTGGTTTATTAGGCTAAGCATCCACGAGTCTCATTACTTGAGATTTTAAATTGTGGAGAACGAGAAATGATAGAGTCAATTATAAGTCGGTATTCTTGCGCAAGCTCACTTGGTGTAATTATCTGCCTATTCTCCCATCACTTGCTAATAATTTATCTGCAATAAGTATGGTCGTACGATTTGAAAAGTTACTTAGCTTCTAGCCCAAGATCGTTTAAAAGTTGCTCGGTAATGATAAGAGTTCATAGCCAAGGCATAACTTATGAAGCGGGGCGCGAAGATTGGCGAGTCCGAAAAGGCCCTAACAAGGCATGAGGATTCCATTTTATTGCTGAAGATCCAAAGTGATGTGAAAAGCATTATTCCCAAAATCAATATGAAGGATCAAGACTCACGACGAAAAGCAATCAACTCCCATAAAGATCATGGAGAAGTCTATCCGAAAAGACCCTAACAAGTTATGAGGATAAATAGATCCAAGTCCGAAAAGGAAGCGGATCGTTGTATCTCAAAATCCCAATTAGAGATTGAAGAAATAATCATGAAGTCGTGGTCAACAAAGTTGGAGTACCCCTCAAAAGTCTCCAAGTGAAGAAACTCTATTAACGATGAGAAGACCATTATCTCAAGAACGTCTCTCGAAGATATGAAGTATGAAGTACATGCCAAATATCGGCCCGAGAAAGGTCTCAAATCAGGAACCAAGTTATGCCAAGATATGAACTTTTTGATATCCCGAGAAGCAGTTTTTAGAGATTTTGTCCTTTAGCTAACTATTGATCAAATCGTCCTACTTTGCTTTCAGCCTAAATAAACTATCGAAATAAGTCCAAAAAGGCATCTTCATGATCATTCTAAGACAAAAATAAAATATAAGAGATACACCTAGGAATAAGGGAGTTTAAGCATTTAATTAAGCCATGTGTGTAAGTGTTTGATATGATAACTTATAATAACAATGATCTCGTTTTTAAGCTTAGTTTGGGGAACGTGAAACTTGAGGGTGATAAATCTTCACAGCACCGAAGCCCTAATGTAAGTCCTTGATCTCTTTGCAAGTTATTTCCATATAGCTATTTTCAAGTGAAAATGGTTTCCTATCCTTTTGTTTCCTTTAAAAGTTTTAAATTTCTTTTAGTACTTTAATTTTTTTTAAGTAATATTTTAATAAGGCCAAGGTTGATTGATTATGAGAAAAGTGTAAAATTGCTTTATCACTAAGCATTGCATGAGGGCATGTGATACACGTGTTTTCATTGGGTTCAAAATAATTCTCGGTATCCTCTCGAATTGATCTCGGCCTTAAGTGGAATGATTTGTTCTTGGTTAATAAAAAGGAGTTGGTTTGTTGTCTATTTTTAAACTAATAACAATCAAGTGTAAATGGCGTTGAATAAAATAAAGCGTTGAAAAATTAAACTAGATTGACAATGAAGACTTAAATGTTTGAAAACGTAAAGATAAAATTAGACGAAAAATTTTGAAAACTTAAATGAATTAATGCTTAAAAACTTGTTCTATCGGAATGCACTAAAATTATTTCTATCGGAATGTAAGAAAGTCAAAAGCATCAGAATGTAATCACAACTACTATCGGAATGTCCATATTTGGTGCTATCGGAATGTGCAAAGATCAAGCTGTCGCAATGCTGCTATCGGAAAATGGTAAACAAAAATTGGCCAGAGTTTCGACTTAATAAAGGGACCTAAACCCGTCGGAATGTGCGATCGCAATATGCGATCGCAATCCCAGATCGGAATAGGGGGACTTACACCCTATCGCAAGTAAAACCCCTTTTTGGGTTATTGCGATACCAAGCCAATGATGATCCGTCGGAATGTGTCAAAACCCTACTTTTGCGATGGAAGCAAGTATGTTCCGAAAATGGTGGTAACTTAAAATCTCAATAAGCACTTACAATAAGCTATGCAATCCGAAACTTAAATAACTCAAAACGCTTAAATTTAACCACTTTTGAAAACAAGAAACTTTAAATTTAATAAACAAAACTTTTGAATGATTAAAACTATGAAGTAATCCGAAAACAATAAGCTTTAACAAGCAATAAGCCAATAAGCATGGAGAGCTTATGGCCTATTCACGTAGAGCTAAAAAGAAACTAGAAAGATCAAACTCTATTCATGAACACATCTAAAATCCAAACCGTATGGATTTCAACAATCGTGTCAAGGATTTTGACAAATTAAGAAAAGTAGGAAAAGCTTAAAGAACTTAAAAGCATAAACTTGATTAGGATTAATGAAATCAAAAGTACAAGAAAGCTTAAATTTAAAAGATGAAATCAAAGGAAAAGTTTAGTGAGAGAAAGTATGGAACTTTCTCTCTCTAAAACTAGAGAAAAATGAAAAACTAAAGACTAGCTAAAAACTAAGTGTGTGAAAATTTGTGAGGTAAGGCCTTTATATAGGCGTTTGTATGGGCTTGTGAATGGGCTTCAGTATCAGGCTTCTTTTCTTCTTTCTTCCTTAGTCTTCACGCTTCTTTTAAATAACCGTTTTCGACTTTGGATTTTTAGAAGTGTCGGTGAATAATTTCAACTCGTCTTATAATCTTTTGTTTAATAGACTCGAGTTCTTCGACATATATGAATCTTCCATCTTTGGCTCTATTCTTCGATAAATCTTCAAATAGGCACAATGACTTCAAATCTTTTGCATCTCTTGGACAATAGACTTCGTCTTGAGTCTTTTTCTTCGATAAAACCCGTGCAATCCCATGTTTTCTTCAATATTCTCCCGGTTGACTCTGAAAACACAATAAACACAAAAGCCACGCATAATTCCAAACAAATGATATTAAATACGTGTTTTGGTCTTGTTTTAGTCAGAATTAAGTGGTAAAAGGATGGGTGTTTTCACACCTATCAAATCCCCTACACTTAACCATTGCCATGCCCTCATGCAATGCTTAGTGACAAAGCACATTTACACTTTTCTCATGATCAATCAACCTTGGCCTTATTAAAATACTACTAAACAAAAATTAAAGTACTAAGAGACATTAAAATTTTAATGAAAACAAGAGGATAGAAAATAGCTATGTGGAAATAACTTACAAAGATATCGAGGACTTACATTGGGGCTTCGGTGCTGCGAAGATTTATCAACCTCAAGTTTCACGTTCCCCAAACTAAGCTTAAAAACGAGATCATTGTTATTATAAGTTAGCAATTCAAACACTTACACACATGGCTTAATTAAGTGCTTAGACTCCCTTATTCCTAGGTGTATCTCTTATATTTTATTTTTGTCTTAGAATGATCATGAAGATGCATTTTTGGACTTATTTCGATAGTTTATTAGGGCTGAAAGCAAAGTAGGACGATTTGATCAATAGTTAGCTAAAGGACAGAATCTTTTAAAACTGCTTCTCGGGATATCAAAAAGTTCATATCTTGGCATAACTTGGTTCGCGATTTGAGACCTTTCTCGGGCCGATATTTGGCATGTACTTCATACTTCATATCTTGAGAGACGTTCTTGAGATAATGGTCTTCTCATCGTAATAGAGTTTCTTCTCTTGGAGACTTTTGAGGGGTACTCCAACTTTGTTGACCACGACTTCATGATTATTCTTCAATCTCTAATTGGGATTTTGAGATACAACGATCCGCCTCTTTTTCGGACTTGGATCTATTTATCCTCATACCTTGTTAGGGTCTTTTCGGATAGACTTCTCCATGATCTTTATGGGAGTTGATTGCTTTTCGTCGTGAGTCTTGATCCTTCATATTAATTTTAGGAATAATGCTTTTCACATCACTTGGATCTTCAGCAATAAAATTGAATCCTCATGCCTTGTTAGGGCCTTTTCGGACTCGCCAATCTTCGCGCCCCGCTTCATAAGTTATGCCTTGGCTATGAACTCTTATCATTACCGAGCAACTTTTAAACGATCTTGGGCTAGAAGCTAAGTAACTTTTCAAATTGTACGACCTTACTTATTGCAGATAAATTATTAGCAAGTGATGGGAGAATAGGCAAATAATTACACCAAGTGAGCTTGCGCAAGAATACCGACTTATAATTGACTCTATCATTTCTCGTCCTCCACAATTTAAAATCTCAAGTAATGAGACTCGTGGACACTTAGCCTAATAAACCAATTAAGGTCTACATGGTTAAGGATACTAGCTAGAATAAACTTAGATAAGTCTGTTCGGGTTGAGTCAAAATAAACGCAACAGGCCTAATATGTCAAAGACTTCTAAACTAGCTACACCACTTTATTAATATTTTTTACTTTATTGCGGGATATATACATATGAAAGCAACGATAAAATTTAAAAATTACAACTAAATGGCCAAAGTTAATGAAAAATTTGAAAAATGTTGAAAAATAGGATTTTCTGGTTAAATGAAGGCATTTTCATGGAAAAGTCCACTTAAAACTTCGATAGAAGTCCCCCTACACTTAAGATAAACATTGTCCTCAATGTTTAATCATGTGGGAAAAGTCTCCCCTACACTTATGACATTGTGCACGTTGGTTAACTCAAGTTAAGGATGGGACGACTAAAGTGATCAATTTCAAATGTGAGTATGAAGAAAATTGAATCACGATAGTTGAGAGATAGAACCGGATTTCAGATAACACGGGAGCACGGTTCTTCAAAGTTTCCAAGAGTGCACTAATCCCTGTAATCACATCATCACACAAATACAAACACCTATAGAGGTCCCCCTACACTTAGGAGGTTAAAACAGAAAAGGATAGATACTCGGGCTGCCTCCCGAGGAGCGCTTGTTTTTTATAACCGAGTCACGAGCCTGACTCGACCCAAAATTAGTTCATGGGGAACGTGGTGAAGGATGGAATCACCTCCTGAGAGGTGTCCTCACCAAAGTACAGCTTCAGACGCTGGCCATTCACCTTGAAATTGGGCCCATTTGGCTGAGAAAGCTCAATGGTCCCATACGGAAAGACGTTGGCGACGGTGAATGGACCAGACCAGCGGCTCTTCAACTTGCCAGAGAAGATCTTCAACCGAGAGTTAAAAAGTAAGACTTGATCACCCACGTGGAAGTCTTGGTTCTTGATTTTTGCGTCATGAAGGATCTTCGTCTTCTCTTTGTAGATCAGCGAGTTCTCATAAGCTTCATTCCTCAGTTCGTTGAGCGCATTGAGTTGAATCTTGCGATGATCACCGGCTTTGTTGATGTCGAAGTTAGCCCACTTCAAGGCCCAGTGCGCCTTATGCTCCAGCTCGATGGGAAGGTGGCATGCTTTCCCGTACACAAGACGATAAGGTGTACAACCGATCGGGGTCTTGTAAGCAGTACAGAAAGCCCACAGAGCATCATCTAACTTATCGGCCCACGCGACACGATGCTCTCCCACAGTACGCTCCAAAATTCGCTTCAATCCACGGTTGGATATCTCGGCTTGCCCATTGGTTTGGGGATGATAAGCGGTGGAAAGACGGTGATTGACACCATACTTTGCCATGACTCTTGCAAATTGATCGTTGCAAAAATGAGTCCCGCGGTCACTGATAATAGCACGAGGAACGCCGAATCTAGCGAACAGCGATTTCAAAAAGTTACAAACCACCCTTGCATCATTAGTAGGGAAAGATTTGGCTTCAACCCACTTTGAAACGTAGTCAACGGCTACAAGGATGTATTTGTTTCCTTTAGAGGAGGGAAATAGCCCCATAAAGTCGATACCCCAAACATCAAAGATTTCACACTCTTGAATGAAATTCTGAGGCATCTCGTCTTTATGTGTGATCGTGCCTTGTTTTTGGCAAGCATCACATCGTTTAACCATCTCGTGAGCATCACGGTAGATGGTGGGCCAATAAAATCCCGAATCAAATACTTTTTTGGCGGTGTAGTTGGGACCAAAGTGACCACCAGTGGGTCCTTTGTGGCAAGCATCAAGGATTTCAAAAGCTGCCGGTCCATCAACACATCGGCGAATAATCAAGTCGGCACATTGTTTGAAAAGATACGGGTCATCCCAAAAGTAAGTCTTGATGTTTTTGAGGAACTTTTTCTTTTGCTGGGATGTTAACCCGTCAACGAGGATTCCACCCGCCAAGTAGTTTGCAATGTCCGCAAACCACGGGGTTTCATCAGTAGTCGAGTTTATAGACATTAAGGTCTCCAGGGGAAAAGAATCATTGATTTCTTTGTTCGGATGATCCCCCTGGTAAGGATCCTCAAGTCTACTGAGATGATCCGCGGCTAGGTTTTCTGCTCCTTTTTTATCGCAAATTTCGATTTTAAATTCCTGGAGCAGCAAAACCCAGCGAAGAAGTCTTGGTTTGGAATCTTGCTTTGTCAACAAGTACTTCAACGCGGAATGATCGGTATACACAATTGTGGTGGAAAGGACAAGATAGGGGCGAAATTTTTCAAAGGCATAGACAACAGCTAAAAGCTCTTTTTCGGTTGTCGTATAATGCAATTGTGCCCCTGTCATTGTCTTGCTAGCGTAATGGATCGGTTGGAAGTGTTTGTTCACTCTTTGTCCAAGAACCGCTCCAATAGCAAAATCACTAGCATCGCACATCAACTCAAAGGGAAGCTCCCAATTAGGGGTAACCAAGACGGGTGCCTTAGTTAGCTTATCTTTAAGCGAGTTGAAGGCTTCAAGACACTCTTTGGAGAAGATAGAAGGAGTATCTTTTTACAAGAGGTGGGTCATCGGGCGAGCGATTTGAGAAAAATCTTTGATGAATCGACGGTAGAAGCCCGCATGACCCAGGAAACTTCTCACACCCTTCACGGTTGAAGGTGGGGGCAACTTTGCGATAACATCGACTTTAGCACGGTCTACTTCAAGACCGGCTTTGGAAATTTTATGTCCCAGCACGATGCCTTCTTTTACCATAAAATGGCATTTTTCCCAATTCAGAACTAGGCGAGTGTCTTCGCACCGCTTGAGCATACGTTCCAAATTGGCAAGGCAAGAAGAGAAAGAATCCCCGAAGACCGAGAAATCATCCATGAAGACTTCCATGGTTTGTTCAACCATGTCATGGAAGATAGCTAACATGCACCTTTGGAAAGTCCCGGGGGCATTGCATAAGCCAAAAGGCATTCTTTTGTAAGCAAAAGTGCCATAGGGACAAGTGAATGTTGTCTTCTCTTGATCTTGGGGATCGATGGGTATTTGGAAATAACCCGAGAAACCATCAAGAAAGCAGTAATATTCATTACCCGCTAAACGTTCAAGCATTTGGTCCATAAAAGGTAGAGGGAAATGATCCTTTCTCGTGGCATCATTGAGTTTGCGGTAGTCTATACAAACTCTCCACCCAGTAACGAGACGAGTGGAAATTAACTCGTTGTGTTCATTGGGAACAACGGTTATTCCGCCCTTCTTGGGCACACAATGGATTGGACTAACCCATGGGGAATCCGAAATAGGGTAAATCATACCCGCATCAAGAAGTTTTAGAACCTCTGTTTTGATGACTTCATGGATTTTTGGATTCACCCTTCGTTGGCTTTGAATTGTGGGCTTAAAGTCATCCTCCATGAGAATTTTGTGTGTGCAGAAGTGAGGATCAATTCCACGAATATCCGAAATCTTCCAAGCAATAGCCTTCTTGTGAGCTTTCAGCACGGCAACGAGGCGAGTCTTCTCTACATCTTTCAAATCCTTCGCAATAATGATGGGCGACTTCTTGTTGTCGACAAGGAACACGTACTCGAGATGTGGCGGCAACTCCTTAAGTTCTAAATCCGGAGGATTTTCGACGGGAGGCGTTTTCAAAGTCGGAGTATCGATAGCAATGACCGTGGGAGATGGAGGCGAAGGATTGTCTTCGTTGAGAAGATTATCAAAGAAATTCATGTCTTCATCCCCATTGATAGGAGAATCATTAGTAGCTAAATTCGCATCTCCCATGGTATCTTCAAGATTGTTCCAAAATAAATCACTATCTCCAAATAGAGACAATGATGAATCAATAGAGGACACGGTCTCAACATTGGGAAGAGAGGTAGGAATACTTTTGCAAGCATCATTAAAGTGTTCTTCACAAGCCTCATCAAGAACGTCAATACAATTAACGCTCTCATATGAATAAGGCTGTTTAGACAACTTTCCCATGTTGAAGACTACTTTATCGTCACCCACTCTCATGATAAGCTCACCGGCTTCAACATCAATAAGAGTGCGACCGGTCCGCAAGAATGGACGTCCAACAATTAGTGGCACACGGGGGTCCATCTCGTGGTCGACGACAACAAAATCAGCAGGGAAGGTGAATTTGTCGACTCCTACAATGACGTCTTCGACTATCCCCACTGGATAAGCAACCGTACGGTTAGCTAATTCCAAAGTCATTTTGGTGGGGACTAGCTCTGGGAGAGATAATTGCTTCCAAACACTTAAAGGCATGAGATTAATACTGGCACCTAGATCGGCTAGGGCCATGCAATTCTCTACTCCCGGGAAATTGCAAGGGATAAGAAAACGACCCGGATCACCAAGCTTGGTTGGCAATTTCCTTAAGAGCACTGCGGAGCAGTTCTCATTAAGTTGGGTGTTGGCAATATCGATGAGCTTTTCCTTGTCGCTCAGAAGATCTTTAAACATTTTTGCGTATTTAGGCATGTGAGCGAGATCCTCAGCGAAGGAGATATTGAAATTCAGTTGTTTGAACATTTTAAGGAAATTCGAAACCTGAATATAGTCCTTGCTTTTGAGCTTCTCTTTCCTCAACCTAGATGGATAAGGTATATTGGAAGAAGAGGAAGGCTTTAGGGGGATAGGATCACTCACAACCACGGGTGGAGGAGGGGTAGAAGGAAGAGGTGGAGAAATTGGGGAAGGAGAAGGAGGAGGAATAGGAGCAGGTGACTCGTTCTCCTTAGTCACAATCACCGGTGGAGGTATAGGAAGCTCAGGTTCCTTGGTACCTTTACCACTTCGAGTAGTGAATGCTTTCATCTCCCCTCTTGGATTCGCAACGGTATTACTCGGAAGAGTACCCGAAGAAGAGGGTTGATTACCTTGGAAGAAACTAGCCATCATGTTCCTCAGATCATTAGTCTGGCTATCCAACGTATTTCTCATATCGGCTCTCAAATCGTTTCCTTGCTTGACCAAGTCTGCCTTCAAGTTTCACACTTCCTGTTGGAGATTTTCCACGATCACATCGTTGGTCCTCATGTAGGTTGCAACCTCTTGGTGTAATGCAGTGGTGGTTTGGTTGGGAGGAGCATTGTATGCAGGTGGTTGGTAAGCAGGTTGTTGGTAGACTTGATTGTTACGTTGAGGTGGTTGTTGCTGCTTGTGAGGAGGTATGTATGGTTGTCGAGGTTGTTGTTGTTGAGGAGAGCGGTTGAGGTTTTGTTGTTGGTTTGAGTTGGGTGGGGGAAAACCGGGTGGTGAAAGATAATTGTTGGAGCGGTAGCTAAGCAAATTACGGTCACCTTGAGGTCTAGCTTGATAAGCAGGTTGAGGATAGGTGCCATATGCCGCATTCACATTCTCAGCAGTGTAATCTTGGGTGGCGGTACAAGTGGTGTAAGAGTGAGGACCACCGCCTATCTCACAAGGTTGGCTGACAGCATTAACTTGGGCGTTTTTAGCGTTGTTGCTGTTGTTGTTGCTGACGGTGTGGGTGACAAGCGATTCAAGAAGCGTAGTGATTTTGTCCAATCGCTTGTCGCTGTCACTTGTGCTAGCACTAGCGACATTGGTCCGAAAACTCTTGGTTTGCACACGAGATTTATTCTCAATGATGTCCCAAGCAGCATTGGAAGTCTTAGCCAATAGATTACCCCCCGATGCACTGTTCAGTGAATCTTGGTCACTCATGCTTAAACCATTGTAAAAAGTATTAATTTGATGTACTTTGGTAAAACCATGTTGTGGGCATTTTCTTAAAAGATCTTTAAAACGATCCCAAGATTCACTGAATGACTCATCGTACTTTTGTTCAAAATTTATGATCTCATTCAGCAAAGCGCTAGTACGAGAGGGTGGGAAAAAGTAATTGATAAACTTTGTTTCCAAATCCGTCCACGAGAGAATACTCTGTGGCGGTTCCTTAGCAAGCCAATGCCGGGCTTGTCCCTCTAAAGAAAAGGGAAAAAGTTGTAACCTTATAACCTCTTGTGGAACACCATTGAACTTGACCGTGTTGGTGAGTTGCAAGAATCTCTTGATATGGTCGTGTGGATCATCAATGGTTCGTCCCAAGAATGGTTGAGCGGAGACCATCTGGATAAAGCCTAATTTTAGCTCGAAATTGTTGGCGGCAATTGGTGGTATAATAATTGGATCAGTGTTGCCATCTACATGAGCTTGCAGCAATTCAATCATCGGGCGATTATCCGGAAGGGGCTCATTGTTGTTGTTATTGTTCATGTTGTTGAAAGGTGGGTTGTTGTTGTTATTATTGTTTGGAGGTGGTACACCAGCCATGTCTAAGTGATCGAGAGGCTCGGGCTCTTGATATGACGTGGATCGAGTGCGCATATACCTACAAAAGAACGAACAAAGAAAAGCAAAGCAAAAATATTTTTGGTTTTTATGTTTTTTTAATTTTTTTGTATTTTGAAAAATTTTTGTGTGAAAAAAGTAACGTTCACGGGGAACGGATCCCAAAATCCAAGTTCTCACAAAAAACTTTTGATCTTAACGAGAAGAGCCGGCAGCGGCGCCATTTGATACAAGAGATTTTCAATGGGTTCAAAATAATTCTCGGTATCCTCTCGAATTGATCTCGGCCTTAAGTGGAATGATTTGTTCTTGGTTAATAAAAAGGAGTTGGTTTGTTGTCTATTTTTAAACTAATAACAATCAAGTGTAAATGGCGTTGAATAAAATAAAGCGTTGAAAAATTAAACTAG
Source organism: Glebionis coronaria (assembly GCA_025667525.1). Taxonomy (NCBI): domain Eukaryota; kingdom Viridiplantae; phylum Streptophyta; class Magnoliopsida; order Asterales; family Asteraceae; genus Glebionis; species Glebionis coronaria. The sequence goes on along the minus strand of CM046879.1, from coordinate 186,355,280 downwards.
ATTGACAATGAAGACTTAAATGTTTGAAAACGTAAAGATAAAATTAGACGAAAATTTTTGAAAACTTAAATGAATTAATGCTTAAAAACTTGTTCTATCGGAATGCACTAAAATTATTTCTATCGGAATGTAAGAAAGTCAAAAGCATCGGAATGTAATCACAACTACCATCGGAATGTCCATATTTGGTGCTATCGGAATGTGCAAAGATCAAGCTGTCGCAATGCTGCTATCGGAAAATGGTAAACAAAAATTGGCCAGAGTTTCGACTTAATAAAGGGACCTAAACCCGTCGAAATGTGCGATCGCAATATGCGATCGCAATCCCAGATCGGAATAGGGGGACTTACACCCTATCGCAAAGTAAAACCCCTTTTTGGGTTATTGCGATACCAAGCCAATGATGATCCGTCGGAATGTGTCAAAACCCTACTTTTGCGATGGAAGCAAGTATGTTCCGAAAATGGTGGTAACTTAAAATCTCAATAAGCACTTACAATAAGCTATGCAATCCGAAACTTAAATAACTCAAAACGCTTAAATTTAACCACTTTTGAAAACAAGAAACTTTAAATTTAATAAACAAAACTTTTGAATGATTAAAACTATGAAGTAATCCGAAAACAATAAGCTTTAACAAGCAATAAGCCAATAAGCATGGAGAGCTTATGGCCTATTCACGTAGAGCTAAAAAGAAACTAGAAAGATCAAACTCTATTCATGAACACATCCAAAATCCAAACCGTATGGATTTCAACAATCGTGTCAAGGATTTTGACAAATTAAGAAAAGTAGGAAAAGCTTAAAGAACTTAAAAGCATAAACTTGATTAGGATTAATGAAATCAAAAGTACAAGAAAGCTTAAATTTAAAAGATGAAATCAAAGGAAAAGTTTAGTGAGAGAAAGTATGGAACTTTCTCTCTCTAAAACTAGAGAAAAATGAAAAACTAAAGACTAGCTAAAAACTAAGTGTGTGAAAATTTGTGAGGTAAGGCCTTTATATAGGCGTTTGTATGGGCTTGTGAATGGGCTTCAATATCGGGCTTCTTTTCTTCTTTCTTCCTTAGTCTTCACGCTTCTTTTAAATAACCGTTTTCGACTTTGGATTTTTAGAAGTGTCGGTGAATAATTTCAACTCGTCTTATAATCTTTTGTTTAATAGACTCGAGTTCTTCGACATATATGAATCTTCCATCTTTGGCTCTATTCTTCGATAAATCTTCAAATAGGCACAATGACTTCAAATCTTTTGCATCTCTTGGACAATAGACTTCGTCTTGAGTCTTTTTCTTCGATAAAACCCGTGCAATCCCATGTTTTCTTCAATATTCTCCCGGTTGACTCTGAAAACACAATAAACACAAAAGCCACGCATAATTCCAAACAAATGATATTAAATACGTGTTTTGGTCTTGTTTTAGTCAGAATTAAGTGGTAAAAGGATGGGTGTTTTCACACCTATCAGCATGGCAATGGTTAAGTGTAGGGGATTTGATAGGTGTGAAAACACCCATCCTTTTACCACTTATTTCTGGCTAAAACAAGACCAAAACACGTATTTACTATCATTTGTTTGGAATTATGCGTGGTTTTTATGTTTATTGTGTTTTCAGAGTCAACCGGGTGAATATTGAAGAAAACATGGGATTGCACGGGTTTTATCGAAGAAAAAGACTCAAGACGAAGTCTATTGTCCAAGAGATGCAAAAGATTTGAAGTCATTGTGCCTATTTGAAGATTTAACGAAGAATAAGGCCAAGGATGGAAGATTCTTATATGTCGAAGAACTCGAGTCTATTAAACAAAAGATTATAAGACGAGTTGGAATTATTCACCGACACTTCTAAAAATTCAAAGTCGGAAACGTTTATTTAAAAGAGACGTTAAGACTAAAGACTAAAGAAGAAACGAAGCCCAAACCAAAGCCCATTCACAAGCCCACCACCATACGCCTATATATAGGACCTTACTTCACAAATTTGGGGCTAGTTAGTTTTAGTTAGTTCTTTAGTTTTTCATTCTCTCTAGTTTTAGAGAGAGAAAGTTCCCAACTTTCTCTCACTAAATTTTTCTTTGTTTTCATCTTTTAAATTTAAGCTTTCTCTAATCTTTGTACTTGGGATTTCATTAATCTTATTCAAGTTAAGCTTTTAAGTTCCTTATTCTTCTTCTACATTTCTTAGTTTGCTTTAATCTTTGATCCGATTACTTCATTTCATACGGTTTGAATGATTGGATTTGTTCGTGATTAAAAGTTAATTTTTCTTGTCCCTTTTTAAGCTCTCACACGTATAAGCTATAGGCCCTCTATGCTTATTGGCTTATTGCTTGTCTTAGCTTATTGGTTTTCGGATTTCATCAAGGTTTTGGTCATTCAAAAGTTTCGTTTATCAAGTTTATGATTTTATGTTTTTGAAAGTTGTCGAATTTAAGCTTTTTGAATTGTTCAAGTTTTGGATTAGTTAGCTTATGGATTTTGCTTATTGAGTTTTTAAGTTGCCACCAATTTCGGAACAACTTTGCTCCCATCGCAATATTAGGGTTTATACACATTCCGACGGTTGAGTGTTTTGATCGCAATAACCCTTAAGGGTTTTACTTTGCGATCGGGTGACATCTTCCCTTATTCCGATCAGGGATTGCGATCGCTTATTGCGATCGCACATTCCGACGGGACTAAGGTCCTTTTTAAGTCGAAACTCTGGCTAATTTTTATTTACAACATTCCGATCTGACATTGCGACAAAGGGTCTTTAGATATTCCGATCTGACTTTCCGATCTAGACATCATTCCGACAGCTTGATTTTAATTATTCCGATGGTAACTTACATGAATATTCCGATGGACCATTTAATTGTATTCCGATGGTCATGATTTGGCATTCCGACAGCTTTGCATTTTTTTTATATTCCGATGAACTAAGTTTCAAAGTTTTATGAAGTTTTAAGTGTTAGTTTAATTAAGTTTTCAAAGTATTTTTCTAATCTTTTCTTTACGTTTTCAAGCTTTTATTTTTAACTCGTCAATTTAGTTTAATCTTTCAAAGCTTGTAATTTACTCAACGCCACTTACATTTATTTGCTATTAGTTTAAAATAGGTAAACAAACCAACACCCTTTTTAGTAACCAAGAACAAATCATTCCACTTTAAACCGAGATCAATTCGAGGAGATTCCGAGAACTTAATCTGAACCATAGTAAAAACATTGTATCAAATGGCGCCGCTGCCGGCTCTTCTCGTTAAGATCAACAGTTTTTTGTGATAACTTGGATTTTGGGATCCGTTCACCGTGAACGTTACTTTTTTATAAAAAATTTCAAAAACCCTTAAAAATATAAAATTTTCAAAAATACAAAAAAAAAAATAAATTAAAAAACATAAAAACCAAAAATATTTCTTGTTTGCTTTGTTAGTTCTTTTGCAGGTGCATGCGTACACGATCCACGTCTTATCAAGAGCCCGAGCCTCTCGAAGACTTAGACATGGCCGGTGTACAAAACAACAACAATAACCCACCTCAAAACAATAACAATCCACCTAACAACAACAATAATAACAACAACAATGAGCCTCTACCGGATAATCGCCCGATGATTGAACTTCTGCAAGCACATGTGGAGGGCAACGATGATCCAATTGTCATACCCGCGATTGTAACCAACAACTTTGAGCTCAAATCCGGTTTTATCCAGATGGTCTCTGCTCAACCATTCTTGGGGCGTACCATTGATGATCCCATGACCACATCAAGAGATTCTTGCAACTCACGAATACGGTCAAATTCAATGGTGTTCCACAAGAGGTAATCCGTTTACAACTTTTTCCCTTTTCTTTAGAGGGACAAGCCCGACATTGGCTTGCTAAGGAACCGCCACAAAGTATTCTTACGTGGACGGATTTGGAGACCAAGTTTATCAACTACTTTTTCCCACCCTCTCGTACTACCGCTTTGCGGAATGAAATTATTAATTCTGAACAAAAGTACGATGAGCCGTTTAGTGAATCTTGGGATCGTTTCAAAGATCTTTTAAGAAAATGCCCACAACATGGTTTTACCAAAGTGCACCAAATTAACACTTTTTATAATGGTTTAAGCATGAATGACCAAGATTCACTAAACAGTGCCTTGGGGGGTAATATTTTGGCTAAGACTTCTAATGCCGCTTGGGATATCATTGAGAATAAGTCTCGTGTGCAAACCAAGAGTGTTCAGACCAATATCGCTAGTGCTAGTTCTAGTGACAGCGATAAGCGACTTGACAAAATCACTGCGCTTCTTGAATCGCTTGCTACCCAAACCGCCAGCAACACCAACAGCATCAACGCTAAAAACGCTCATGACGCTCATGTCAATGCTGTTAGCCAACCATGTGAGATATGCGGGGGTCCTCACTCTTACTCCACTTGTACTGCCACCCAAGACTACCCTTCTGAAAATGTGAATGCAGCATACGGTACCTATCCTCCGGCCGCTTATCAAGCTCGTCCTCAAGGTGACCGCAACCTGCTTAGCTACCACTCAAATAACTATCTCTCACCACCCGGTTTTACTCCTAACAACCCAAACCAACAACAAAACCTCAACCACCCTCCTCAACAACAACAACCTCGTGGACCATACATACCACCTCACAAACAACCACATCCACCTCAAAGAAACAACCAAGTTTACCAGCAACTTGCTTATCAACCACCCGCATACAATGCTCCTCCCAACCAACCCACCACATTACACCAAGACATTGGAACCTACATGAGGACTAACGATGTGATCGTGGACAACCTCGAATAGGAAGTGCGCAACTTGAAAGCAGACCTGGTGAAACAAGGGAACGATCTGAGAGCTGATATGAGAAACACTTTGGATAGTCAAACGAATGACTTAAAGAACATGATGGCTAGTTTCTTCCAAGGTAATCAACCCTCTTCTTCGGGTACTCTTCCGAGTAACACCGTTGCGAATACAAGAGGGGAGATGAAAGCAATCACCACTCGCAGTGGCAAAGGTCCCTAGGAACCCGAGCTTCCTATACCTCCACCGGTGATTATGACTAAGGAAAACGAGTCGCCTGCTCCTATTCCTCATCCTTCTACTTCCCCAATTTCTCCACCTCTTACTTCTACCCCTCCTCCACCCAAGGATGTGAGTGATCCTATTCTCCCAAAGCCTTCCTCTTCTTCCGATATACCTTATCCATCAAGGTTGAGGAAAGAGAAGCTCAAAAGCAAGGATGATATTTAAGTTTCGAACTTTCTAAAAATGTTTAAACAATTGAATTTTAACATCTCCTTCGCTGAGGCTCTCGCTCACATGCCTAAGTACGCGAAAATGTTCAAAGATCTTCTGAGTGACAAGGAAAAGCTTCTTGATATCGCTAACACCCAACTTAATGAGAATTGCTCTGCAGTGCTCTTAAGGAAATTGCCAACCAAGCTTGGTGATCCGGGTCGTTTCTTAATCCCTTGTAACTTCCCTGGAGTAGAGAATTGCATGGCCCTAGCCGATCTAGGTGCCAGTATTAATTTAATGCCTCTAAGCGTTTAGAAGCAATTATCTCTCCCTGAGCTAGTCCCCACCAAAATGACTTTGGAATTAGCTAACCGTACGGTTGCTTATCCAGTGGGGATAGCCGAAGACGTCTTTGTAGGAGTCGACAAATTCACTTTTCCTGCCGATTTCGTCGCCGTCGACTATGACATGGACCCTCGTGTGCCATTAATTGTTGGTCGTCCATTCTTGGGGACCGGTCGCACTCTCATCGATGTTGAAGCTGGTGAGCTTATCATGAGAGTGGGTGACGATAAAATTGTCTTCAACATGGGAAAGTTGTCTAAACAACCTTATTCTAACGAGAGTGTTAATTGTATTGACGTTCTTGATGAGGCTTGTGAAGAACACTTCAAAGATGCTTGTAAAAGTATTCCTACCTCTCTTCCCAATGTTGAGACCGTTTCCTCTATTGACTCATCACTATCTCTATTTGGAGAAAGTGATTTACTTTGGAAAGATTTGGAAGCCACCATGGGAGATGTGAACTTAGAACATGCCGATTCTCCCACCGATTGGGATGAAGATCTTCGTCTCATTGAGAACCTTCTTAAAGAAGACATAATTGCTCCACCATCTCCCAAGGTTATTGCTATCGGTGCTCCGACTTTGAAAACGCCTCCCATCGAAAATCCTCTGGATTTAGAACTTAAGGAGTTGCCGCCCCATCTCGAGTACGTGTTCCTTGAAGAGAACAAGAAGTCGCCCGTCATCCATGCGAAGGACTTGAAAGAAGAAGAGAAATCTCGCCTCATCGCCGTGCTTAAAGATCATAAGAAGGCAATTGCTTGGAAAGTTTCCGATATCCGCGGAATTGATCCGAACTTTTGTACTCACAAGATTCTCATGGAAGATGACTTTAAACCCGCAATCCAGAGCCAAAGAAGGGTTAATCCTCGCATTCATGACGTCATCAAACAAGAGGTTATCAAACTTCTAGATGCCGGCTTGATTTACCCTATTTCGGATTCGCCGTGGGTAAGTCCCGTCCATTGTGTGCCCAAGAAGGGCGGAATAACCGTTGTTTCCAATGAACACAACGAGTTGATTCCCACTCGTCTCGTTACTGGGTGGAGAGTTTGTATTGATTATCGCAAACTCAATGATGCCACGAGAAAAGATCACTTTCCTCTTCCCTTCATGGATCAAATGCTCGAGCGTCTAGCTGGTAATGATTATTACTGCTTTTTAGACAGTTTCTCCGGGTATTTTCAAATTCCCATCGATCCCAAGGACCAAGAAAAGACCACATTCACTTGTCTCTACGGAACATTTGCTTACAAACGCATGCCTTTTGGTTTATGTAATGCTCCTGGGACGTTCCAAAGGTGTATGATGGCTATATTCCATGACATGGTGGAAGACACTATGGAAGTATTCATGGATGATTTATCGGTCTATGGCGATTCTTTCTCTGCTTGCCTTGCCAATTTAGAACGAATGCTTAAGCGGTGTGAAGACACTCGCCTTATTCTTAATTGGGAAAATTGCCATTTCATGGTAAAAGAGGGCATCGTGCTAGGACATAAGATCTCCAAAGCCGGTCTTGAAGTAGACCGTGCTAAAGTCGATGTTATCGCTAAATTGCCTCCACCTTTAACCGTGAAGGGTGTGAGAAGTTTCCTTGGTCATGCGGGCTTCTACCGTCGATTCATCAAAGATTTTTCTCAAATCGCTCGCCCGATGACCCACCTCTTGGAAATAGATACTCCTTTTATCTTTTCCAAAGAGTGTATTGAAGCCTTCAACTCGCTTAAGGATAAGCTAACTAAGGCACCCGTCTTGGTTACCCCTAATTGGGAGCTGCCTTTCGAATTGATGTGCGATGCTAGTGACTTTGCTATTGGAGCGGTTCTGGGCCAAAGAGTGAACAAACACTTCCAACCAATCCATTACGCTAGCAAGACAATGACTGGGGCTCAATTGCATTACACGACAACCGAAAAAGAGCTTTTAGCTGTTGTCTATGCCTTTGAAAAGTTCCGCCCTTATCTTGTCCTTTCCACCACAATCGTTTACACCGATCATTCCGCGTTGAAGTACTTGTTGACTAAGCAAGATTCCAAACCAAGACTTCTTCGCTGGGTTTTACTACTCCAAGAATTTAAAATCGAAATTCGCGATAAAAAAGGAGCTGAAAACCTAGCCGCGGAACATCTCAGTAGACTTGAGGATCCTTACCAAGGGGATCATCCGAACAAAGAAATCAATGATTCTTTTCCCTTGGAGACCTTAATGTCTATCAACTCGACTGCTGATGAAACCCCGTGGTTTGCGGACATTGCAAACTACTTGGCGGGTGGAATTCTCGTTGACGGGCTAACATCCCAACAAAAGAAGAAGTTCTTCAAAGACATCAAGACTTACTTTTGGGATGACCCGTATCCTTTCAAACAATGTGCCAACTTGATTATTCGCCGATGTGTTGATGGACCGGCAGCTTTATAAATCCTTGACGCTTGCAACAAAGGACCCACCGGTGGTCACTTTGGTCCCAACTACACTGCCAAAAAAGTGTTTTACTCGGGATTTTATTGGCCCACCATCTATCGTGATGCTCACGAGATGGTTAAACGATGTGATTCTTGCCAAAAACAAGGCAAGATCACACATAAAGACGAGATGCCTCAGAATTTCATTCAAGAATGTGAAATCTTTGATGTTTGGGGTATCGACTTTATGGGACCATTCCCTTCCTCTAAAGGAAACAAATACATCCTTGTAGCCGTTGACTACGTTTCAAAGTGGGTTGAAGCCAAAGCTTTACCTACCAATGACGCAAGGGTGGTTTGTAACTTTTGAAGTCGCTATTCGCTAGATTCGGTGTACCTCGTGCCATTATTAGTGATCGCGAGACTCATTTTTGCAATGACCAATTTGCAAGAGTCATGGCGAAGTATGGTGTAAATCATCGTCTTTCCACCGCATACCACCCACAAACTAACGGCCAGGCTGAAATATCCAACCGAGGATTAAAGCGAATTCTTGAAAGAACCGTGGGAGAGCATCGTGCCTCATGGACTGATAAACTTGATGATGCTTTGTAGGCTTTTCGTACCGCATACAAGACTCCGATTGGTTGTACACCATATCGTCTCATGTACGGGAAAGCATGCCACCTCCCCATTGAGTTGGAGCACAAGGCTTACTGGGCCTTGAAGTGGGCTAATTTTGATATCAACAAAGCCGGTGACCTACGCAAGACCCAACTCAATGAGCTGAATGAACTCCGGAATGAGGCTTATGAAAATTCTTTGATCTATAAAGAAAAGACTAAGCTCATTCACGACTCTAAGATTAAAAACTGAGAGTTCCAAGTTGGAGACAACGTTTTACACTTTAACTCTCGGTTGAAAATCTTTTCAGGCAAGCTAAAATCTCGTTGGTCCGGCCCATTCACCATTGCCCAAATTTGTCCATATGGTACTCTCGAGCTCGCTCAACCTAATGGACCTAATTTTAAGGTGAATGGACAACGAGTGAAGTTGTACTTTGGTGAGGACATCTCTCATGAGATGATTCCATCCCTCACCACGTTCTTCATGAACTAATTTTGGGTCGAGTCAGGCTCGTGACTCGGTTATCAAAAACAAGCGCTCCTCGGGAGGCAGCCCGAGTATCTATCCTTTTCCGTTTTAACCTCCTAAGTGTAGGGGGACCTATATAGGTGTTTGTCTTTGTGTGGTGATGTGATTACAGGGATGAATGCACTTCTGGAGCCTTTGAAGAAACCGTGCTCCCGTGTTATCCGAAATCCGGTTCTATCTCTCAACTATCGTGATTCAATTTTCTTCATACTCACATTTGAAATTGATCACGTTAGTCGTCTCTTCCTTAACTTGAGTTAACCAACGTGCACAATGTCCTAAGTGTAGGGGAGACTTTTCCCACATGCCTAAACATTGAGGACAATGTTTATCTTAAGTGTAGGGGGGACTTCTATCTAAGTTTTAAGTGGACTTTTCCATGAAAATGCCTTCAGTTAACCGGAAAATCATCTTTTTCAACATTTTTCAAATTTTTAATTAACTTTAGCCATTTAGTCGTAATTTTTAGATTTTTATCGTTGCTTTCATATGTATATATTCCTCAATAAAGTCAAAAATATTAATAAAGTGGTGTAGCTAGTTTAGAAATCTTTGACATATTAGGCCCGTTGCGATTATTTTTGACTCAACCCGAATAGACTTATTCAAGTTTATTCTAGCTAGTATCCTTAACCATGTAGACCTTAAATGGTTTATTAGGCTAAGCATCCACGAGTCTCATTACTTGAGATTTTAAATTGTGGAGAACGAGAAATGATAGAGTCAATTATAAGTCGGTATTCTTGCGCAAGCTCACTTGGTGTAATTATCTGCCTATTCTCCCATCACTTGCTAATAATTTATCTGCAACAAGTAAGGTCGTACGATTTGAAAAGTTACTTAGCTTCTAGCCCAAGATCGTTTAAAAGTTGCTCGGTAATGATAAGAGTTCATAGCCAAGGCATAACTTATGAAGCGGGGCGCGAAGATTGGCGAGTCCGAAAAGGCCCTAACAAGGCATGAGGATTCCATTTTATTGCTGAAGATCCAAAGTGATGTGAAAAGCATTATTCCCAAAATCAATATGAAGGATCAAGACTCACGACGAAAAGCAATCAACTCCCATAAAGATCATGGAGAAGTCTATCCGAAAATACCCTAACAAGGTATGAGGATATATAGATCCAAGTCCGAAAAGGAGGCGGATCGTTGTATCTCAAAATCCCAATTAGAGATTGAAGAAATAATCATGAAGTCGTGGTCAACAAAGTTGGAGTACCCCTCAAAAGTCTCCAAGTGAAGAAACTCTATTAACGATGAGAAGACCATTATCTCAAGAACGTCTCTCGAAGATATGAAGTATGAAGTACATGACAAATATCGGCCCGAGAAAGGTCTCAAATCGTGAACCAAGTTATGCCAAGATATGAACTTTTTGATATCCCGAGAACAGTTTTAAGAGATTTTGTCCTTTAGCTAACTATTGATCAAATCGTCCTACTTTGCTTTCAGCCTAAATAAACTATCGAAATAAGTCCAAAAATGCATCTTCATGATCATTCTAAGACAAAAATAAAATATAAGAGATACACCTAGGAATAAGGGAGTTTAAGCATTTAATTAAGCCATGTGTGTAAGTGTTTGATATGCTAACTTATAATAACAATGATCTCATTTTTAAGCTTAGTTTGGGGAACGTGAAACTTGAGGGTGATAAATCTTCACAGCACCGAAGCCCTAATGTAAGTCCTTGATCTCTTTGCAAGTTATTTCCATATAGCTAGTTTCAAGTGAAAATGGTTTCCTATCCTTTTGTTTCCTTTAAAAGTTTTAAATTTCTTTTAGTACTTTAATTTTTTTTAAGTAATATTTTAATAAGGCCAAGGTTGATTGATTATGAGAAAAGTGTAAAATTGCTTTATCACTAAGCATTGCATGAGGGCATGGCAATGGTTAAGTGTAGGGGATTTGATAGGTGTGAAAACACCCATCCTTTTACCACTTATTTCTGGCTAAAACAAGACCAAAACACGTATTCAATATCATTTGTTTGGAATTATGCGTGGTTTTTGTGTTTATTGTGTTTTCAGAGTCAATCGGGTGAATATTGAAGAAAACATGGGATTGCACGGGTTTTATCGAAGAAAAAGACTCAAGACGAAGTCTATTGTCCAAGAGATGCAAAAGATTTGAAGTCATTGTGCCTATTTGAAGATTTAACGAAGAATAAGGCCAAGGATGGAAGATTCTTATATGTCGAATAACTCGAGTCTATTAAACAAAAGATTATAAGACGAGTTGGAATTATTCACCGACACTTCTAAAAATCCAAAGTCGGAAACGTTTATTTAAAAGAGACGTTAAGACTAAAGACTAAAGAAGAAACGAAGCCCAAACCAAAGCCCATTCACAAGCCCACCACCATACGCTTATATATAGGACCTTACTTCACAAATTTGGGGCTAGTTAGTTTTAGTTAGTTCTTTAGTTTTTCATTCTCTCTAGTTTTAGAGAGAGAAAGTTCCCAACTTTCTCTCACTAAATTTTTCTTTGTTTTCATCTTTTAAATTTAAGCTTTCTCTAATCTTTGTACTTGGGATTTCATTAATCTTATTCAAGTTAAGCTTTTAAGTTCCTTATTCTTCTTCTACATTTCTTAGTTTGCTTTAATCTTTGATCCGATTACTTCATTTCATACGGTTTGAATGATTGGATTTGTTCGTGATTAAAAGTTAATTTTTCTTGTCCCTTTTTAAGCTCTCACACGTATAAGCTATAGGCCCTCTATGCTTATTGGCTTATTGCTTGTTTTAGCTTATTGGTTTTCGGATTTCATCAAGGTTTTGGTCATTCAAAAGTTTCGTTTATCAAGTTTATGATTTTATGTTTTTGAAAGTTATCGAATTTAAGCTTTTTGAATTGTTCAAGTTTTGGATTAGTTAGCTTATGGATTTTGCTTATTGAGTTTTTAAGTTGCTACCAATTTCGGAACAACTTTGCTCCCATCGCAATATTAGGGTTTATACACATTCCGACGGTTGAGTGTTTTGATCGCAATAACCCTTAAGGGTTTTACTTTGCGATCGGGTGACATCTTCCCTTATTCCGATCAGGGATTGCGATCGCACATTCCGACGGGACTAAGGTCCTTTTTAAGTCGAAACTCTGGCCAATTTTTATTTACAACATTCCGATCTGACATTGCGACAAAGGGTCTTTAGATATTCCGATCTGACTTTCCGATCTAGACATCATTCCGACAGCTTGATTTTAATTATTCTGATGGTAACTTACATGAATATTCCAATGGACCATTTAATTGTATTCCGATGGTCATGATTTTGGCATTCTGACAACTTTGCATTTTTTTTATATTCCGATGAACTAAGTTTCAAAGTTTTATGAAGTTTTAAGTGTTAGTTTAATTAAGTTTTCAAAGTATTTTTCTAATCTTTTCTTTACGTTTTCAAGATTTTATTTTTAACTCGTCAATTTAGTTTAATCTTTCAAAGCTTGTAATTTACTCAACGCCACTTACATTTATTTGCTATTAGTTTAAAATAGGTAAACAAACCAACACCCTTTTTAGTAACCAAGAACAAATCATTCCACTTTAAACTGAGATCAATTCGAGGAGATTCCGAGAACTAAATCTAGAACCCATAGCAAAATCATTGTATCAAGGTAGGAAAAAATAAATCCATGTGTAGTAGCTGCAATGGTTCAGTTATAAGGCTGAGAGCAGTAATGGCCTTGAAGGATGCTTTATGTTGTTTGCCTTTGCTGCAAGCAATACAATTAATATCATTTCTAAATGACTTGGGAGGTAAACCAGAGACCAGGTTCATATTTGCAAGTTTGTGAATGGTCTTGAAGTTCACATGTCCCATCCTTCTGTGCCATTGAGTGGCTTCATCTTCTGAGGCTTTCGCAACCAAACATGCTAGTTGACCAGTAGGGTTGACTTCATTCAGCTTGATGCTATAGAGATTGTGTCTTCTAGGGATTCTGAGCAGAACATGTGAGTCATCCGGAAGTTTAAAGTCTTTGGATATCACAAGTGCATCAGTATCCGTAAAGAGGACAAACTGCTTCTTGTCACAAATCTGAGAGACAAATATCAAGTTGAAGTGTTGAAGTGCTTCCACATAGTAGACCTGCTCAAAATTAAGATTGGGCGTCTGAATTGTTCCTTTGCCAGTGATCCTGCCTTCACCTCCACCAAAATAGACCTTGCCGCCTTGAAATGGTACAAAGTTAGATAGAAGACTTTTATTTCCTGTCATGCTCCTAGAGCATCCACTATCAACAATTCCTAGAGAAGGATCTTGGTATGGAGTAACCTACAACAACAAGATAATAAAGATGCAAATGTTAGTGTCTTAGGGGGATCCAAACCTTTTCAGGTTTGAGCATGCCTTGTGGATCTTTAGTAGATAGCCAAGAAGATTGACGTGATCCACCGTTGTTTTTTGGTTGCCTAGTCATCATATTGGTATTATTGTTTGACCAAGAACAACCTGCTGAGGGCTTAACAGCAGTTCCCAAATTTCCCAATCCAAAATACATGTGGTCAAAATTACGTGGATAAATTGGATTAAAATTCTGAAAATAGTTACTGGTTGTTCTATTTGATGTTAATCCAATGTTTCTCCAATGATCAGAAGCTAATGGAGAGGTCCTTCTAGAAGAAGAAAATGATTGAGCACTTGGATTGAGTCTTCTAGAAGAATATGGAACCACTCCTGGCGGACCAGGAGCAGGAAATGCTTGATGAACAAAAGAATGTTTGTCATAAAATCACAGTCTTTAATTAAATGAAATGCACTTCCACAAACAAAACATGTTTTAATCGACCTTTTATTAGAATGACATTGTTTCATACTGCTAACTTTATTACACACAATTCTAGGAGAATCAATCTTCCTAGGACTCAATAAACCAGGACTAGACACTGTTGAATTAAAAGTAACTCTCTCTTCACACTTCCTAGCACCAGTAGCAGCATGATCATTCGACTTGGAACTTGTAGGTCTCGACTCTTCACTTGAACCACTTGATGCAGAGTCACTGGCTTTGTCACTGAAAGTACACGAGACAAAGTCATTAGAATGAGTAGAACTTTTTGGGGACTCATGCATCTGTGATCCATCCAAGTCATTATGCCTAGAAGTGGGCATGAAAGTTCCAGTAAGAGGTGGAGGGACAACATGCATTTCTGCTGCTAGTTTAAACCTATTGTAACTAGGTTCTCCCTCTTCCTTTGTGTCGGCATCAAAGACACTTGAAAAAGATAAATCAAACACATCTTCTGAATCAATATATTTATCAAATCCTAACCCTCTTTTAGTCCTACCAAACATGCTACTATTGATTAATTTTGAAAGATTTTTAGGTGCCTTTTGCCATTTTCAAATCTCAACAGTGTAGCATCTAATCTTTCTTTCATCTCTTGTTTTTCTTTGATACAGTCATCTTTTACCTTTTCTGTGTATTTGAGCATATTTGTTGTGTTTTCTAAATCGATGCTCAGTATCCTAATTTTATCGTCATACTCACGTTGAGTATCTTGAAGCCACCTCTTTTGTTGTTCCAATGTGTTTAAAGAAGCCTTATAGGCTTGAACTTCTAAAAAATACTTATCATTCTGATCATTTAAGTCATTATATTGGGACAACAATTCTGAATATTTATCATGACAACCAAGAGGACAATGTTGTACCTGTGGTGAGATGCCCATAAGAGCAAACTCGTCTGCTTCCTCTGCATCAGATAGATTCCCAGCAATCATTGCAAACACGTCAGTAGAGGACTCAGCTGATTCCAATGTAGTAGTCTGATGATCATTCCAGTTGACCATAGAGTCAACAGATACCAATGCCTTCTTGTCATCCTTTACCTCCTGAACCTTAAAAGCTGAATATCTGCTCTTCTCCTGGTCATTCTTGTTAGGGCATTCCCTTGCAAAGTGACCTTGCTGCTGGTAGTTGTAGCATCGAACCTTGCTTCTGTCAAACCTTGCTGGCTCTCGTGGGTTGTAATTAAATTTACTACCTGCTTTCTTCTCAAACTTGTGAACCCTAAGAGTGAGCATGGCCATCTGCCATTTGAGATCCATTTCATCCAGGTCGAGTTTATCAACTTGTTTGAAGTCATCAAAAGCAAGTTGCTGTTGAGCATCAATGTCAGCAACAAAAGAATGAAGAACAGCTTCTACCATGCTACCAGACTTGGCTGTTGATTCAGGAGCAAAAGTATGCTGAAAAGTATGTTGAGAAGACACAGTATTGCTTGGGCTACTAGCATAAGACATGGGACTGGATGCCATAGAACTCACAAAGGCAGAATTAGCAGGAGTGGGAAAAGAATCACTTGAATATCCTCTCACATGAGGTTCAAAAGTTTTGAGCTTATGAAATAAATCATCAAAGTTGAGATAGTCAAGCCCACCTTTTGCTTTTAGAGAGATTACCACCTGATTCCATGAGTAAGGTAAGGCTCTAAGAAATCTTGCATTAATATCACCATCGTCAGGTTTCGACCGAAGTTGATTTAACTGGCTCAATATCTTTTGGAACCTGTCATACCCTTGATGAATACCTTTAGTTTCTGAGATTTTGAATTCTGTGAATTCATCTCTAAGCATGGATCTTCGCATTTTCTTTGACTCCTCATTCCCACCAAACCTTGCTTTTATTCCATTCCAGATCTCTCTAGCATCATCCAAATGGTAGAAGTCACCCATGTGATCATCAGGAAGGGATTGAAGCAAAATAGTTTTTGCTTTGACCTCCTTCTGAATGGCTATGATTTCTTCATGAGTTTTAGGGTCAAGAAGAGTAATATTACCATTCTTGTCTCTTCCAGTCAGCTTCCTGCTGTTCCCATTCAGAATAACCTTCCAAAGGTCTTGATCAGTGTTGGTGATCCACCATTCCATCTTCATTGCCCAACTATCATACTCGTCCTTTTTCAGAAGAGGAAATTTACCATTTGTGTTGGAAACCGTAGCAACGATCTGCTGAGGTTGCAGAGTTTTAGGAGTGCTATCTTCTCCTGTTTGAGTAGAACTTAAGGCAGACATGATTTAACAAAAATGTTAGTAATAAGAAAAATTGATTCTTCTTATACAGAGACTCTCCCAGGCTCTGATACCACTTGTTGGGTCCAAGATCTAGACTTATCTGGGATATATAACAATGATTGTAATGCACAGCAGAATATAATAAAGAACACAATCAAAGTTATGAACAAGGCTTTCTTATTCATAAAATACTAATAAGCTACTACTACTCCTGGTGCCTAATAGGCTTGACACCAGGAGAACGCACACACACCTTTAGTTTACATTGTATCTGAATCAGTGAATAACCATGTGTGCCTAACCCTCTTTATATAATAGAGGTAATAGGGTTACATCACAACCCTAGCTTACTTACTAAGCTAACTATTTATTATTAAGTCCTTCATCTTCTTTTGTCATATCAACTCAAGATATATAAGTCCCAACACTAACTAACTCAAGTGTTTGTCAGACACTTGAGATTAGTTGCTAACTAAATCTCTAACTGAAAATGAGAGGAAATGATAAGTGTGTGTTTTCTCACACACTTTCTACAATACACAAATAAAGTGAATATAGGGGTATATATAGAAGAAGATTAAAATTGGTTGGGGATGAGTGACGTGTGGGAACCAATCCCCAGCTTTCACGTGGCCTCAATTGGTTAATTGCAATTTTCAGATAAATAACAGATTTAGGCGTTTTATCTTGGGTGATTTTTAGTTTAATTGACCACTTGGAATGGATTCCTCTTGTGATTTTAAGCAAGATTGATGTTGGATACTTCTTTTGAAACTCACTCCTTCTTGATCTTCAATCTGGGCGCGTTTGATGTTTGAATGTCTACGTGTTATGTTTGTATTGGCCCAATAATGGTCACACAGATTGTGATCCATTTAAACAGTAGGAATTATAGAGTGGCGAGTTGTGATTGGATGAGAAAAGAGAAAGTGGTAACCACTGTTGGGATTTGGTTATTTAATTGTGACGGCTCTTAGTGGCCAGCTGGCAGTGACGTGGTGATCCAAATGAAGGAAATGGGCGCCTTTCATCGGTTGGAATGTTTATACACGGATCATAGCCATATTACTTTGAAAGTTGACAATTTTGGTCCTTGGACTTGGTAGAATCTTGTTTAAGGCTAGGAACTTTATTGTCTTATCATTTTAGGCCCTTGAACTTCATGATTGACCATAATAAGCCCCTTGACTTTTTGACTTGATATCTTGACCATGTTTTGACTTAGTTCTTGAATTTTCCAAATTTTCATCTTTAGTCCTTCAACTTCAAAAGTTGTTAAGAAAGGTCATTTGACTTTGGTTGACTTGTCACTTTTCATCCTCCTTTTGTATTTTCTTCATCAATAAAGGCTTGATTCCTTTGTTTGCTTCATAATTGTATCTTTTTACCTACACAAGCACAAATAACAAAACATACCCATAATATTGCTTTTATGAATAAAAATCAGGTATTTTGCTTTGTGTTTAGGGTTATTTATGATATAATTGATATGAGATTTCACTCATATCGAATCCCCTACACTTGATCATTGCCATGACCTCATGCAATGCCACATTTTAAAGCACCAATTTACACTTTTCTCATAATTGATCCACCTTGGCCAATATGGAATGCATTTATACTATACTACACTATATGATGCATGATTTTGATTTATACAATGCAATGCAAAGGAAAGCAATTCTATTTATATATTTTTGGATTTTTCTTGAAATGATTTTGATGGAAATAACTCATAAATAAATCAAAGACTTTGATTATGGCTTTGGTATCATGAACGCTTATCATCCTCAAGTTTCACTTTCCCCATACCAAGCTTAAAAACAAGATCATTGTTATCCATAAGTGAAAGTGCATCAACTCATTCATATGGATTAATTGTGTTACTATTATACCCCCACTTATTATGCCTCTAAGACCGGTTATTATTTGAGCAAATTGCTTGAGAGCAAATTTGTCATTATTTAAAGCGTGAAATATAAGAAGTGTAAAATCTCAAAATAAGGAAGCACGGTTTTAATCCTAAGTAACCATCTCATCCATTACTTGAAAAACCGCCCACAATTGATATAAGTCCGACCCAAAACAATAAGTCATTCGTTTTATGTGTAAGATCCTTATGTCATGCATTAATAAGTAACTACACACTCGCTAAGAAAAGAAAAATAAAACCCACGCAATAATTTATATCCGCCGCCTTTTTGAGACCTTGGATCTTTAATCCCGCAACCCGTCAAGGTAATATTGGATTGGAGCAACTATAAAATCCCAGCCACCCTTATGAGAGTAATATTGAAATTCAATAGTTACTATAATTAACACTTCACTGCCCCTCTTAGGAGTCTTGTATAATTATTTTTTTTCTTTTTTTTCTAGCCACTCATTTTTTTCATAAGCCGCTCTTATTAGAATCTTAAGATGTACTTATACCAACCACGAATGATTAGTAAAAAATGCATAAGAGACTACAAACCAATTAACACCGTTCTTGATTATTTATTAACATATATACATGCGTCGACAAGAAAGTAAAGGTAAAGAAAGGGGATATAAAAGCCACAATTAATTGATATGAGGTTTATCTAGCCCTTAACACTTACTTCAAACTCTATCATCTCTTGTTCTCCACAGTTTAAAATCTGAAATAATGAGACTAGTGGATGCTTAGCCTAATAGACCAATAAAGGTTTACATGGTTAAGGACACTAGCTAGAGAATGTTTGGATAAGCAAACTCAGGTTGAGTCAAAATATCCATGGCGGGCCTAATATGTCAAAGAAGTCTAAATTTGTTAAACCATATCCTTTATTATTTTTTCCTTTTTCATATATTTTTGATAAAAGAAGAAATATATACAAGGCAAATGTGTTATGCAAATGAAAAATGATTAATGCAAAAATTATGAATGCATATTTTTTGGTGGCCAAAGTAGATCAAAAATTTGAAAAATGTTTGAAAAAATTAATTTCCAAGTGTTGTCCCTAATTTGTGATGATTCTACACGAATTAAAGATGAAAGGTAGATAGAAGATAGATGAATTCTGGAGAGAGAAAGTAGAGAGAGAAAAGAGAGAGAAGTGTGTGAAACTATGGGAAGATTAGATTGAGAAAATGAACAACCAATACCCTTCCTAACATGTTAGGAATGGTATTTATAGCCTTTGCCTACATGTGGCATAATGGGCTATATGTTTGATTGGGCAAGGCTTGAATAGAATGCTTAGTACCTTGAAAGAGGCCTTTTAAGCTAGCCATCAAGCCCGTAATGTCATGACTATTTTAACTAACTATTAAAACGTTCTATTAAATGTTACAATATAAACCTATGACCGAACATTCTTGTTTGACTCAATATTTTTAGGCTAACAATCTCCCCCAATATGAGGTCATTCCTCTTTGATATTTGGAGATCAATGGAGTTTATGAATTTCATCATAAATGATTCTTGAACGTGTAATAGTCGTCTTGTTCCTTTATGCTGTGATCTTTGAGCCTTTGTCATTGTCTTTCGACTTTGTCTTTTATCTTGAGATCTTCAAATCATTCTTGACTTGTCTTTGCCATCTTGCGATCTTGTGTCTTCATCCACATGCTCATACTTGCACTATCTTGAAAGCTTGCTGACAATCTCCTTTGAATAGAGGTCATTCCTCTACATTAATTGTTAAGGAAGATTTTGATCATCAGAGTTGCGGAAGTCTTTAGCTTTCTTGATTGTTGAATGTCTTTGGGCATGAGTATGTGGTTTTGAATCTTCTTGAGACAAAACATAGACACAGGCTGAATGGCTTTGACATTAGTCCTACATTGGTAGCGTTTTACCTCGCTCGATGAAGACCATTAGACGATATTAAATATCGTACCTGTGATTAGGTAGATTCAATTAAGAACCTCCTTGAAAGGGTTTCGCTGATGTACTAGCCGTTCTCTTTACTCGACCGTCTCAAAGAAAGACTGCGATCATAAAGAGGGAATCAATTGGATAAATATCCACTTGATTAAAGTCGTCAATTCAAATTCCAGGAAAAAGTTTGATTCATTAAGAATCTTACCATTGTTTCTTTCCAGTTGACACAAGCTTGATTCATAAGAATCTCGCAAGTTACCTACCGTAGCGCTGTTTGATGTTGACGCTAGAAGGATTTCCATTCGCCACTGTGAATATTAATGAATATCACTCTGAATGTTTTGGCAAGACCGTAAAGATATTGCGTAGAAACCTGAAACGAGTTTGAATCGATAAAGAAACAAACCACTGTTGCTTTTCAGTTTAAACATATTCAATTCATAAAGAATCTTACACATGACCTACCGCAGTGCTGTTTGATGTTAACACTGGAAGGATTTCCACTCATCATTGTGAATACTAAGTAGTATCACTCTGAGTGTTCTAGAAATATCGCAAGGATATAGCGTATGACTCTCTTGATCGTCATCCGTGTGTCCTAACGAGATTTGATTGATCTCTTGGCCTTAGACTCGATTTGTGCAATTTTAGTGGTCGGAGGCTGGAGCAGATGCCACCTATTTAATATCAACTAACTCGGAGTGAGAAAGTCAATAGAAGTCGTGTTGATCTCCGTGACAATAAAACAAACTTATTTTGAGAGAAGCCTGAGTCAGCTGGGAAGGGGTTGTGCATTACATCACTGGGTCCATGATGCGTTGTCTTCATGATGTGTTGACCTGATTTCTGCCTAAGTTGTATGGAGGGCTAATTTCTTTACACCATATATCCTTACATTTCTTTTTCATTCTTCAACCCCTTCAATGCTTACCAAGACATCATTACTAGCACCTTGTTGTGATTGTTCTAGTGCTAGCATCAGTACTTAGTCGGCATTCAACTTCGTTCACATTCTACTCCATCTTTCCTAAGGACTTCTAATAATCTATTGGATTGTCCCTGTGAAGATCCCTCCGGTTCTAGTTGGATCATAAGACTTAAACCTAACCACCCTTTTGACACCAATAACGTCGTGAATTAAAGATGTAGTGGGGATTTGATCGTAACCATGAGTGCTTGAGTCTTTAGATCACATTTTAATCACATTTTCTCCCCTATCTCTAATATATAAAATCGTTTGATATTAGAGATACCAAATTTGATTAAAATATATTGTATAGAATAGTCTTGAAAAACTTTCGGGAGAAAAATGTGTCAACCTTAGCATGAATTTCGGGAGAAAAATGTGTCAAAAATGTGTCAAACCCGCTAAGTATTAAGCATGACATAAGTCTAGTACACAAAAAACGTTCTAACTTAGAATCTTAAGACGTACTTATACCAACCACGAATGATTAGTCAAAAATGCATCAGAGACTACAAACCAATTAAAACCGTTCTTGATTATTTATTAACATATATACATGCGTTGACAAGAAAGTAAAGGTAACGAAAGGGGATATAAAAGCCACAATTAATTGATATGAGGTTTATCTAGCCCTTAACACTTACTTCAAACTCTATCATCTCTTATTCTCCATAGTTTAAAATTGAAATAATGAGACTAGTAGATGCTTAGCCTAATAGACCAATAAAGGTCTACATGGTTAAGGATACTAGCTAGAGAATGTTTGGATAAGCAAACTCGGGTTGAGTCAAAATTTCCATGGCGGGCTTAATATGTCAAAGAAGTCTAAATTTTTTAAACCATATCCTTTATTATATTTTTTTCCTTTTTCATATATTTTTTATAAAAGAAGAAATATATACAATGCAAATGTGTTATGCAAATGAAAAATGATTAATGCAAAAATTATGAGTGCATATTTTTGGTGGCCAAAGTAGATCAAAAATTTGAAAAATGTTTGAAAAAAATAATTTCCAAGTGTTGTCCCTAATTTGTGATGATTCTACACGAATTAAAGATGAAAGGTAGATAGAAGATAGATGAATTATAGAGAGAGAAAGTAGAGAGAGAAAAGAGAGAGAAGTGTGTGAAACTATGGGAAGATTAGATTGAGAAAATGAACAACCAACACCCTTCCTAACATGTTAGGAAGGGTATTTATAGCCTTTGCCTATTAAATGTTACAATATAAACCTATGACCGAACATTCTTGTTTGACTCAATATTTTTTAGGCTAACAATCTCCCCCAATGTGAGGACATTCCTCTTTGATATTTGGAGATCAATGGAGTTTACGAATTTCGTCATAAATGATTCTTGAACGTGTAATAGTCGTGTTGTTCCTTCATGCTGTGATCTTTGAGCCTTTGTCATTGTCTTTCGACTTTGTCTTTTATCTTGAGATCTTCAAATCATTCTTGACTTGTCTTTGCCATCTTGCGATCTTGTGTCTTCATCCACATGCTCATACTTTGCACTATCTTGAAAGCTTGCTGACAATCTCCTTTGAATAGAGGTCATTCCTCTACATTAATTGTTAAGGAAGATTTTGATCATCAGAGTTGCGAAGTCTTTAGCTTTCTTGATTGTTGAATGTCTTTGGGCATGAGTATGTGGTTCTGAATCTTTGACTTTGCTGAGTACACCGTAACGCCACCTTCTTGAGACAAAACATAGACACGGGTTGAATGGCTTTGACATTAGTCCTATATTGGTAGCGTTTTAACTCCGGTCGGTAAAGAACGTTAGACGATATTAAATATCGTACCTGTGATTAGGTAGATTCAATTAAGAACCTCCTTGACAGGGTTTCGCAGTTGTACTAGCCGTTCTCTTTACTCGACCGTCTCAAAGCAAGACTACGATCATAAAGAGTGAATCAATTGGATAAATATCCGCTTGATTAAAGTCGTCAATTCAAATTCCTGGAACAAGTTTGATTCATTAAGAATCTTACCATTGTTGCTTTCCAGTTGACACAAGCTTGATTCATAAGAATCTCGCAAGTTACCTACCGTAGCGCTGTTTGATGTTGACGCTAGAAGGATTTCCATTCGTCACTGTGAATATTAATGAATATCACTCTGAATGTTTTGGCAAGACCGTAAAGATATTGCGTAGAAACCTGAAACGAGTTTGAATCGATAAAGAAACAAACCACTGTTGCTTTTCAGTTTACACATGTTCAATTCATAAAGAATCTTACACATGACCTACCGCAGTGCTGTTTGATGTTAACACTGGAAGGATTTCCACTCATCATTGTGAATACTAAGTAGTATCACTCTGAGTGTTCTAGCAATATCGCAAGGATATAGCGTAGGACTCTCTTGATCGTCATCCATGTGTCCTAACGAGATTTGATTGATCTCTTGGCTCTAGACTCGATTTGTGCACTTTTAGTGGTCGGAGGCTGGAGTAGATGCCACCTATTCAATATCAACTAACGCGGAGTGACAAATTCAACAGAAGTCGTGTTGATCTCCATGACAATAAAACAAACTTCTTTTGAGAGAAGCCTGAGTCTGCTGGGAAGGGGTTGCACATTACATCACTGGGTCCCTGATGCGTTGTCTTCATGATGCGTTGACCCGGTTTCTGCCTAAGTAGTATGGAGGGCTAATTTCTTTACACCCTTTATCCTTACATTTCTTTTTCATTCTTCAACCCCTTCATTGCTTACTAAGACATCATTACTAACACCTTGTTGTGATTGTTCCAGTGCTAGCATCAGTACTTAGTCGGCATTCAACTTCGTTCACATTCTACTCCATCTTTCCTAAGGACTTCAAATAATCTATTGGATTGTCCCTGGGAAGATCCCTCCGATTATGGTTGGATCATAGGACTTAAACCTAACCACCCTTTTGACACCAATAACGTCGTGAATTTGATCGTAACCATGAGTTCTTGAGTCTTTAGATCACATTTTAATCACATTTTCTCCCCTATCTCTAATATATAAAATCGTTTGATATTAGAGATACCAAATTTGATTAAAATATATTGTGTAGAATAGTCTTGAAAAAATTTCGGGAGAAAAATGTGTCAAACTTAGCATGAATTTGGAACGCTCCCCCTCAAAAATGGATCCAATGGAATTGTCATTATAAGGATATGATCCAAATTAAACTTTTGAGGATAGGAGTTGTTGAACACACAATTTTTGAAAGATTTTGAATATCATTGAGAAATTCTTGAAAAAATTATGTTCAACGCTTTTTGAAAAATCAATTCTTTTTGGTGAAAAGGTTTTTCTAAAGCATAAACTTGAGTTCATAGACTTTGAATGTCTTGACGAATCCACTCAAGTATAAGAATATTTCTCTTCTTTTGCTGAGGGTAAGGGCACTAAATCGTACACTCCCCCGTGAATATAGATCCGGGTTGCAATCTGAAAGCGATTACAAGCCATTGTGTTGAGCTCAAAACGTTGAATGTTTTGTGACAAGCTCAACCCAAGATAGATTGCTCTACCGTTGTTGGAAAAATTGTCCAAAATAGACATTTTCCTTTTGTAAAAGTAGAAATGACATGTTTTGAAAAATATTTACAACTTTCATTCGAGGTTTATGTACACACCCATGTCGTTATTGAGCGACATTTCTAGGCACGTCCATATTATCGATACTGAAAGACATGTCGAGAAGAATCTTTTTGGATTTTGAAAGATTTTTAATTTTGTATTTTGCTTTTTAATAATATATACATGTAGATGTTTGATAGGTGAATCAAACAGGCTTCTTTGCCAGAATCTCCAGTTCTGCTAGAGTCAAACATCTCATACCAATTTGCCTAACTAGGTACTTTATCAAAGTGGAAGCCATAATCCGTGAGTTGTGTTCTCATCCAAAGAACTTGAGCACAACACGTAGATAGAGACACATACTCCGCTCCGGCTGATGATAGTGACGTGCAATCCTGCTTCTTGGAAGACCATCCCACGAGCTTATCTTGACCTAGAAATTGTACACCACCAAAAGTACTTTTTCGTGTATCAAGACACCCTGCATGATCAAAATCTGAATAGGCCATTAGAAAGAAACCAGTTTCCCTCGGATACTAGAGTCCCAAATGAATGGTATTCTTGAGATACCGAAAGATCCGTTTAACCTCCTTGAGGTGCTTTTCAGTGGTTCGTGCTTGATATCGTGTACAATAACACGTATCATGTGATATATCTGGTCTGCTTGCTGTTAAGTACATGAGGGAGCCGATCATTGAACGATATTTTGTTTGATCTATGGCATCTCCCTCCAAATCAGCATCTAGGGATGTGGTTGATAATGGTGTCCCAACTGGGTCACATGAGGTCATACCATGCTTTTTGATTATCTCTTGAAAATACTTAGATTGGTTGATAAAGATGCCACTTGGGGATTGGTGAACTTGAATTCCTAGAAAGAATTTTAGTTCGCCCATCATTGACATTTCAAATTTGTTGTGCATTACTTTTTCAAACTATTTTGAAAGTTTTGGGTTTGTAGACCCGAAAATAATGTCATCAACATAAATCTGCACAAGCAAAATGTCATCTCCATATTTATAAGTGAATAAAGTTAGATCAATGGAACCTTTTGAGAAACCTTTGGATACCAGAAATTTCGAGAGCTCATCGTACCACGTCCTTGGAGCTTGCTTGAGTCTATAAAGTGCTTTGTGGAGACGATACACCTTGTCAGAATAATGAGGATTGACGAATCCTTCCAGCTGCGTGACATAGACTTCTTCCTTCAAAGGACCGTTAAGAAACGTCGTCTTTACGTCCATTTGATAGACAATGAATCCCTTATGTGCAACATAAGCAAGGAAAATCCTGACCGCTTCCATTCGAGCTACTGGTGCAAATGATTCTTCAAAATCAATACCCTCTTTCTGGCCATACGCTTTAGCCACTAGCCTAGCTTTGTTCTTGATGATTGTGTTTTCTTCATCCATCTTGTTTTTCCAGACCCATCGAAGATTTAATGGAATTACATCGTATGGTCTGTCAACAAGTTCCCATAATTTAAGTCTTTCAAGTTGAAGAAGTTCATCTTGCATAGATTCAATCCAAGCATGATCAGTCATGGCTTCTTTGATGTTTTTCGGTTCTGCTGTACTCACGGCGAGTGCGAACATACAAACATCGCCATCGGTTTCAAGCTGTCGTATTGTACGAACGAGCTGTGAAGGGTTTCCAATTACTTGAACCAAAGGATGATCTCGGGTCCAATGATGTGTTGAAGGATGTCATTGATAAATGTATGCATATTTGACATATCAACATGGCGAGTAGAAGACTCTCCAGTTTCGTGTACCGGTGTACCGAATGGGTTGTGAAAATCGTCATCGTCAAATAATGCATCGTCTGCTTGATTTGTGTTCTCTGGAGCAATGACAGTAGTTGTGGATGTTGTAGGATCGATTGTTGAAGTGATATTCTGAGGAGGTAAATCTACAGCAACTCGTGTTGAAGTAGATGAAGTTGTATCCTTTTGTTGATGATGATCAATATCATCATTCTTATCATGAGTGACAGTGGAAGACTTTGATACAACATGTTTCTCCCCCGTGAAATATTCATCAAACATTGGTCCATATAACATTTCCAACTCTTCAAGTGTCGTATCCACTGTCATATCTGCTCTTGGAACATGTTCAGGAACTAGCATTGAACTTGACGGTTCATTGCTGTGGTCTTGAGTTCCGAGTTCCGTGCGGTTGTGCACAGAAGTCTTTTGTCGTTGTGGATCGGGACTTAAACTGTTTTGTTCAAGTGCCATCTCTTGTAATTCATCAAATCTGATATGAATAGTCTCGACTATCAATTTTGTTCTCTTGTTGTACACTCTATATCCCTTAGACTGAGTTGCATATCCCACTAGAATGCATGCATCACCTTTCTCTTTCATCTTGTCCAGATTTTCACCATATCGAATAATGTAACACGAACATCCAAAAACATGAAGGTGTTTGAGTGAAGGTTTTCGATCATGAATTATGTGATATGGTGTCTTTTCGTGTCTTGGGATAATTAAGGATCGGTTTTGTGTGTAGCATGCAGTTGACACGGCTTCGGCCCAAAAGTATAATGGTAGTTTTGAAGCGGATAATAATGTTCGAGCAACCTCAACTAAAGTACGGTTTCGTCTTTCAACAACGCCGTTTTGTTCGGGTGTTCGAGCAATAGATGTTTCATGTTCAATCCCTTCGGCTTCAAAATAATTCTTCAGAGTTGAATTCAAGAATTTTGTGCCTCTGTCAGTACGTACCACTTTTACTTGAGCTTGAAGACCACGTTGTATCAACTTAAGGAACTTAATGAGAACCTCAGGTGTTTCATCCTTGGACCTCAAGAAGTGAGTCCACGTGTACCTTGAGTATTCATCGACAATTACCATAACATATTTCTTCCCATTGATGCTTTGAACACGCATGGGTCCACACAAATCGATATGAAGATGATCTAACCGTCCTTTAGAGCTTGGTGTAGTCTTTGTCTTGAAACTACTCTGTTTAGCTTTACAAAGCTCACAAGAAGAACAAAGATGATCCTTGATGAATTTCAAGCTTGGAAGGCCTCTCACAATATCTTTCTTGGAAAGCAAGTTAATGGTATCAAAATTAAGATGAGATAGGCGTTGATGCCATAACCATGCCTGAGTCGTTGAAGCCTTAGCCATGAAGCAAATTGGAGTTGTAGAAGTTGTGTCTTGAAGTGAAATAATGTAGAGATCAGTACCCCGTGAACCGGTAAGTAAGTCATTCCCATCATAATCACGAACAAAACATGTCTTCTTTCTGAAAGAAACCTCCAAATCTGTGTCACAGAATTGACCAACCGAGAAAAGATTGTGATTGAGTCCTTCGACGTAGTATACCCTTTTGATCGTGATATTCCCCTGAAGCAAATCTCCATATCCTAGGATCAGTGCAAATTGATCATTTCCGAATCGGACCGTACCTAGGAACTTCTCCACGAAGTTAATTAGAAGCTTGAGATTCCCCGTCATGTGCTTCGTGCATCCGGAGTCCAGTATGAAGAGAATTATTTGTATCACCTACAGAAGAATTAGAACACGATGGAGCATTTGCTAAATTGGATACCACGTTAGTTGTGATTTCAGAATCATTAGTGTCCTTAGCAACATTTAAAGGCAAACTAACACTCGTTGTCACATTTTCTGTCCTAACTTTAGGCCTCCATTTATATCCTGGAGGACATTGATTAGCAAACCACCATTTCCATGACTTGCTAGCAAACTCATATAATTCCCTAATTTTGCTTCTAGGGTTCTTAGTGGTGGAGTCTGATGTAATATTTTTCTTAGTGGGGGTAGCACCAGAATGGTTCACTTTGCGTTTGGGCTTACTAGCACTAATAGGCATCGCAACTTGCTTCTTAGTTCTAGTATCTACGCCTTTCATATTATTCATAGCGCACATAGAACGATCAGCATTAACACATTTTCCACATTTCACACAAACAAACTTAACATTTAAAGCATTCAAAGCAGTCGAATAATTCAAATCGTCATTACATACGATTATAGACGATTTATTCTTAGAAACATGCAAATTCCTAGGGTGTTCTTCTACTTCCTTCATCTTCCCTTTACTCTTGTGTTTCCAAACCTTATCATTCACTTGAGTGCTCTTAAGCTGAGGCCGTCTAACACTAGCAGTGGAGACTACTCCTGTAGTAGAAGACACACGAGTATTAGTGTTTCTAGAAGTCTGAGGTGATTGACTAGCTTTGTGTGTGGGTTTAGTGGTCATTCTATACATTCCTGGTTTAATCACATTATTGTGCTTAACGCTTGGTGCTAGAGTATTCCTTATGGGTTGATTCTGTGGTAACCTTTCCTTTCCATTCATCTTGGGGACAAACACAGGTTTTGCAAACAAGGAATTTGAGAAAGCGGATGGTTTTCCCAAGATAGAGGATCTATTCTCTTTATAGGCATTGGGTTGTCTAACAACAGATTTCTTAACCGTAGGTTCCACAACTTTACCACCAATCTTAGCAACGAGTTTCTTCAACTATGCTATTGCTATGTCTTTTTCTTGTAACTAAGCTTTTAAATCTGCAGTATCAAGACTTTTTTCGTTTAGTAATCGACATGACTCAGATAATTTTACTTCCAAAGGTGTATCATTTGAAAAACTGCCAACTTTGTTTTGCAAAGCAAGTTCAAGTGAATGACAATGTTTTTGAAGAAAATGATATCTATGTTGAAGTAACGAAACTCTTTTTGGTCAATTTTATTCAAAAGATCAGTTTCAAGACGTTCACACTCTTTGATTTGATCAAGATATTTGCATGTAACATTAGAATATTCATCAATATCAGCACAAGATGTAACATAAGCACACATAATATCTTTTGTGAGGGATTCTTGCAAGAGTAGATCATATGCTATAGAAAATTCGTCTCTTTCAGGTTGATGGTCGTTCACTTCTTGTTCAAGAGATTCCACATATTTCAAATCATCAAACATTTCTTGCTTAATTAATGTTTCAAATTCGAAAAAATGTTTTTGCGTTCTTTCCGCAAGCGGAATCAAACAAGCACAGTTAAATCGTGAGGAATTTCTTTGTTGCCTTTCAAACGTTCACGTTCTTTCCAGTCGTCGTCAACTACCTTTTTGAAAATTTTGATGTTTTGTTTAAGAAAACTAAGTGTTTGCTTACTCTTGCTTACAGAAGCTTTATATGGCAAATACTCAATAAATTTTGAAAGATTAGTTTTCTTAGTGTAAAAAATTTGTCTCCATTTAATTCTTATTTGTTCACATTCAAAAAATATTTGCTCACGAGACTTCTGTGTTTGTGGATTGAAAAGACCATAAAGACTGTTTTCATAAGCATAATTATATGGTTTAACAAATTCTTTATTAACTTTTGGTCTACTCTCTTCTTCCAAATTGTTTGTCTCTTCGCTATCGGGCCTAAAAACAAGGCAATCAAGATCGGTCCATTGGGACTCATCAAGATATAAGTGTTGATTCTCAGATTGAGCTTGCTCAAGGTACTTAGGATTTGCAAAACTAGGTATATCCTTGAAAAACGAACGAGGTGCGAACATTCTCATGGTTTGAATTGATTGATTAGTTTTGTAAACAATTTTCTTGTAAAAATCAATTTGAGTTTCAAGTTCCACCATTTTGTCGATGTCATTCGCTTGTTTAGTTTTGATATCCTTTTCCAACTTTTCAACCACTACTTTCTTTTCATTAGCAAGTTTAGTTTTTTCCTCTTGAAGAAAACCATTTACTTGAGTTAGCTCATTGACTTTAGTGGTAGCAAGATATGTTTTGTGACGTTCAGTACTCAAAGAGGTGTTATGATTAAGTTTCTCTTGTTCTAGAAGCTTAAGAGTTTCGTTATATCTTTTGATAATCATCCTTTTTGACGTTAATTAAACACCCTTTGTACCCCTTAATAAGTGTGTGAACACTTATCCTTTTGCCACTAAAATCAAGGAAAAACAAGACCGAATCAAGTGTTTATTATCATAAATGTCGGAATTACGCGTGGTTTTGTGTTTTTGTGTTCAAATAGGTACAAATGATCAAAAGAAGACAAAACACGGGATTTCACGGTCAAATATTGAAGAAAAGTCCAAAAAGAAACGAAGACATAGTCAAAAGACCAAAAGTGTGCCTAGGTTCACGAAAACCGGCTAAACCGACACAGTTTTGAAGAAACAATCAAGAAAGCCAAATTCGAGCTTGATTTTTAGCGGATTTAATATTTTGAAGATATTCAAGCTTAATGGGTCCCACATTGGATAAATGGGCTCAAAAGCCCATTTAAGGATTTTAAATACTTACGTTTTATTAAAAAGTCCAACAAAGGCCCAAGTCACATTTGAATAATAATGTACCGATGAAGTTGGGCTAATAGCCCATTTGCTATTAAAAGGAATTTGGGACGGAGTGAATATGGGCCAAGAACCCATTTGATTTAATAAAAAGACGGTGGAAGTTAAGTATTTCACTGGCTTGGTCAAATGACCAGTTAAAAAACAAAACAAAATCACCCCCACATGTGTCGACATTCACCCCACACTTTTCTTACCCTACACCTCCCCACATCCTATCTCCCCTCACACGTTTACCCCAAATAAATAAAAACGATTTTTTACCCCACTCCATTCCATTTACGTTAAAAACTAGGTGAGTTTCTCTCACCCACCCTTTCTTCCCCACAAATCTAGCAGCATTCCCTTAAAACCCTAGTTTTTTACCCATAAAAAATAACCCACAAAAATTGGGGCTTTTACCATCATATGATAATTCACACAAAAACAATTAAATCCCCCCCAATTTTCGGGGCATACACTCACTTGTGGTCCTCTGTTTATTACTGACGTGGCCCTTTCCTTCATTTTTATTGGTGGAAACAACACAACTAGCACAAAAAGAGCCATGCTGGCAATCCGTGGATGCAAGAGCAATCTCATCCGTTGATCAAGAAAAGAAGAAAGAGAAAAGATGAAGAACGGCCATGATTTGAAGCCGTAGGCACCAAGGAGAACCTAGAAGGTTCGGGGTTCTCCTATAAAACCCCTCTCTTTTCATGTAATTGATAGCTTTTCTTTAATTTTTATTTTCAGTAAAATTAGTTAGTTTTAATCTTGTATTTTTATTTTTCCAGTCGATTGTAATTTGGATTTTTATATTAATGAAAAAAGTTATTTAAATTACTATTGGTGTCTTTCTTTAGTTTTCGTTTATTTAGTCTCCAAATTTAATCTGCTTTGATTACTTTAACTTACTGTTCGAAAAAGTTAATATTAAAAAAAACAAAAAAAAAATAAATAAATAGGTAAAGGAAAGTGTTAATTATTTTCCCCCGACTGGGAAAATAAAAAAACAAAGTTACTGTTTGTTCGGTTATTGCTGTTCGAGAGGAGTATTCGGTTGGCTTATGATGATGATGATCGAGGCTTGTCTGATTCGAAGGTGGAGTTTGTTTTGATTCGATCCGGTTCACAAGTACGCTCATCGCGTTACTTCGACTCAACGGATCGTCAAAAGGTTCATCTTCTAATCTTTTTATTTTTATAAGTTTAAATTAGATTTATGCTTAAGTCATTTATTCTGCTATTTGTTTTTGCTTATTGAGTCTTAGTATTTCATACTATTTTATTTAGATTATAAATTGTTTAATTCTTAGTAGTTTTATTTGTTAGTTTGGTAAAAGTTTGATTGAGTTAACTGTTTGAGTTGGGTAGCATTTGTTTGAAGCTGTTTTTGCTTAATGGATTTATAGTGATTTGTAGGATGTTTTAATCTGCTTATCGTTGGCTTATTTGTTTTATCTTATTTGCTATTGGCTTTTTATTACTGCTTATTAGGGTGTTCTGCTTAGTTTGGCTTAGACTTTTGCTTATGTTTTATTTGTTTTTATTTTATTAAGTCTAGGTTTTTGTTTTATTAAGTTTAGGTTTATTGCGTTTCATTTAGCTTATTTGTTCCAGCTTATTAGGCTTATTTGTTTTCTTTTTTACTTTAGTACTGTTTTCAGCTTATTTCTCATAGTTAACAGATACAATTTATCTATTGATTTTATCTGTCCATCTAAAAAAAAATATATAGCAAAAATATTAACAAATTGTGTCTGTCCTGGGACTCGAACCCAGGACCTCTCGTTCACAAGCCCAGCGCCCCAACCAACTCTTCTAGTCTACTTTTGTTAGCCTCAAAATATTGAGCCAAACAAGAATGCTCGGTCATATGTTTATTATGTATCGTATTTTAGAACGTTGTAATAGGTAGTATATTAGTCGTGTTACACGGGCTTAACTTTAGGCTAAAGTTCATTAATAAGTAACTAAAGCCCAAAAGGAAAGCCCGACCCAAACCATATAGTCCATTAAGAAGCCCGCATGTGGGTGGACTATATATACTACCCTCCTAGCATGTTAGGAGGGTTGGTGGTTCATTTTCTTTCTTAATCTAATATTTCACAAGTTCACACACTTCTCTCTCTTTTCTCTCTCTAGTTTCTCTCTCTACAATTCATCTCATTTCTTCCTTTCTTTCTTCTTTAATTTGTATTATATAATCATCACATATTAGGGACAACAATTGGTATCAATCGCCATGGGGTAGTTTTGTGATTGGTTGTTGTGTTTTCATATGATCCGTTTGATTTGATCCATAATTCTTCCTCGAATTCAAGTTTTTTCTTGTTTTTTGATTGTGTTTCTTAATCGTATAACTTCTTTAATCTTGTTGTAGAGATTTGGTTGTTTTGGTTTGGTTAAAAACACGATCTTGTTGCCTAAAAGTTGCTAAATTTGTTGCCTAAAAGTTGCTATAATCGTTGCCTAAAAAGTTGGAAAAACAAGGTCCCTTATTGCGACAGCTTGAATTTCGGAAAAGGTAAGTACGGTTTCGATCGCAATAACCCTAGGGTTTTACTTTGCGATCAGTATTGCGATAGCCCCTTATTCCGATCTGGATTGTTAGCCTCAAAATATTGAGCCAAACAAGAATGCTCGGTCATATGTTTATTATGTATCGTATTTTAGAACGTTGTAATAGGTAGTATATTAGTCGTGTTACACGGGCTTAACTTTAGGCTAAAGTTCATTAATAAGTAACTAAAGCCCAAAAGGAAAGCCCGGCCCAAACCATATAGTCCATTAAGAAGCCCACATGTGGGTGGACTATATATACTACCCTTCTAGCATGTTAGGAGGGTTGGTGGTTCATTTTCTTTCTTAATCTAATATTTCACAAGTTCACACACTTCTCTCTCTTTTCTCTCTCTAGTTTCTTTCTCTACAATTCATCTCATTTCTTCCTTTCTTTCTTCTTTAATTCGTATTATATAATCATCACATATTAGGGACAACAACTTTTATGTTCTTCTTTACACCTTTTAATTAATATAGGGTCTTTTAAACTGGCAGTTTTTAATTATTAGGTTTAATACAAGTTTAAGTTTATTTAAATTTTAATTAAAAGTTTTATTTAGTTTTCTTTTTATTCAGTTTTTATAAAATATAAAAAGATAAAAAATATTTTATTTACATTGTTTTTATAAATTTTAATTTAGTTTTCATTTACTTTTATTAAAAAAAAATAGTTTTCTTTTATGTCATTAAATTTAGTTTAAAATTTCTTTAGATTTAAATTAAAAAGTTTTTAGTTTAAAATTAATTAGGTTTAAAGTTTTAAAAATAGATTTCATTAAAAAGTTTTTATTAGCTTAATTTTTAAATTAGATTAGTTTTATTTAAATTGTTTTATTAGTTTTTAATATTAAATAGATAAAACACCAAAAATATTATTTACCAAAAACAAAGTTAAGTCGTATCGTTAATCGGTAATCAAATTCGAGTCGAATCGAGGAAAACGAACTTAATTGCAATACCCTAGTAAAATCCCTTTTATCAAATAGCGCTGCTGCCGCTTCGCTCGTACGATTGACGATTTTTCGTGAAGACGTTTGGATTTTGGGATCCGTTCACTTTGAACGTTACGTTTCTTGCAACAAAATCAAAAATCCAAAAAAATCAAAAACTTAAAAATACAAAAAAAATTAAAAAATCACAAAAGCAATTTCTTTCCTAAGAATTGCCCAAAAAAAATTAAAAAAATCAAAAGTAATACTTTTTCCTAAAAGTATTACACCAACAATATTATGTATTAGTGTTAATTTTCTTAGTTCGATTTCTTTCGATTGTTCTTGTGAATATATATTTTTTCTAAAAAAATACAAAAAGATTTTTCTTTTACTATAGTATATTACGTAGAACAATAATTTACCTACTTTTCAAATAAGTCTTAGTTGGGATTTCATCACCTAACTATTGTAGTCGAATCCTAAACAAAATAAAAAGGCAAAATAGATAAATACTAGTAAGACGTTTGAACTCAAAATATACAAACTATAAGGTGGGTATAAGGAGACGCGCTATAAAAGGCCGTCTAAGGAAAAAGGTTTTTAAGTGCTTTGTGCCACCTCGTTTCCCCGCTTGCTTGCGCGTATATTGAGAGGGACGACCGATTATTGGTTTGCCGACTCAATTAGTATTTAAGTATATATTTTTGTAGCTTTTTACTATTGCTCCTCGAGAGGGAAAATCCTTTTCCTCTCAAAGTCGACCGAGGTCACCTACCTCATTCCAAGTTTTAATTGTATGCGCACTCGCGCGCGTACATACATACCGAGTGGTGTACCAAATACTTCTAATTCTTCCAAAAAGAAGAAGAAGAAAAACAAAAAGACCGTCATTCAAGCCGATCCCGAGAATCGAGCTTTCGACATACCGATGGCAACGGATAATCGACCAATGATTGAGATTCTTCAATCTCACGTTGAAGGAAACGATGACGCGATTGTGGTGCCGACCATTGGAGCTAATCATTTTGAACTTAAACCGGATTTTATTCGAATGGTTTCCGCTACACCATTTTTAGGTCGTACTAATGATGACCCACACGCTCATATCAAACGATTCATCCAATTAGCAAATACCGTCAAATACAATGGGGTGCCACAAGAGGCCGTTCGCCTACAACTTTTTCCTTTTTCCCTCGAGGGACAAGCCCGGATTTGGCTTGATAAGGAACCACCCCAAAGTATTACAACATGGATCGACTTAGAGACCAAGTTCATTAATTACTTTTTCCCACCATCACGGACCACCTCTTTAAGGAATGAAATAATCACCTTTGAGCAAAACTATGGGGAAACTTTTAGTGAGTCTTGGGATCGATTTAAAGAGCTTTTGAGAAAATGTCCACAACACGGTTTCACTAAAGTGCATCAAATAAATACGTTTTATAATGGTTTAACTCTAAATGACCAAGACTCACTTAATAGTGCCGCGGGGGGCAATATTCTTGTGAAAACCATGAACGAGGCTTGGGCCATTATTGAGAACAAGGCAAAAGTGCAAACCAAGAGTGTTAGGGCCACTATGGCAAGTGCTAGTTCTAGTGAGAATGACAAGAGAATCGATAAACTTACTTCGCTTGTTGAAACACTCGCTCTAAAAACCGACGCCCTCACCACTCATGTGCATGCCGTGAAAGATAATAGTGAAACGTGTGAGACTTGTGGTGGACCACATTCATATTTCAATTGTGACAAAGTTTATAATCAACAACAACAAGTTTGTTCTTTTAATGCTAATGAAAGGGTTCCATTTAAACCTAATGTTGATGTTAACCATTTGTCTTACAATAGTACTAATTATTTGGCTCCCCCGGGTTTTGTAGCACCTCAACGACCACCCCCACCTGCCCAAAATACCCAATACCAACATAGGAACCAAGGTCCTCAAATGGGTAATTTTCAAGGGAATGCAAATCAAGGGATTTTTAATGGTCAAAATCAAGGGTTTCAAAATAATCAAGGTTTTTACAATAACAACGATTTTCAAACTCAATATCAAAATCAAAGTTTTCCTAATCAAGGGGTTAATAATCAAGGGTTCAATCAAATGAATATGCAAAACCCTCAAATGGACTTGGTTCTACAAAAATTGACCGAACATGAGAAAATCATGAAAGCTATGCAAGAGTCTACTAGACAAATGCAAGAGTCCAACGATAAGAGATTTTTGACTATGTTGCAAACCCTTAGACCCCAAGGTGCCTTACCATCCAATACCGAGATTAACCCTCGTGCTAATGTGAGTGCTATCAATACTCGAAGTGGAGCCACTTTAGTGGGACCTTCCATCTCTTCGCCCATAAAGGAGAGACAAGGCCCGGAGGTCATAATGAGTAATCCTACTCCCCCTCCGGTTCCCCCCACTACCACTCCTAGTTCTAGTCCTCCATTGCCGAAAGAGCCTATTCCTACGGTTGTTCAAGAAGCGAGTCCTTCTCCTTCTCAACCTAAGCCTAATATTCCTTATCCATCTAGGTTAGGCAAGACTAAATTGCTCACCAAAGATGACGTTCATGTCTCTAACTTTTTGAAAATGATTTCCAATGTGAATGTTAACATAAGCCTTATTGAAGCACTTGCTCAAATGCCAAAATTTGTCAAAATGTTTAAAGATTTGCTTAATAAGAAAGAAAAAATGGTTGAGCTCGTGAACACCCGTTTAAATGAGAATTGTTCCGCGGTTCTTCTCAAAGAGCTTCCCAAAAAGCTAGGAGATCCCGGACGATTCGTGTTACCTTGCTCGTTTCCTCAAATCGATGATTGTATGGCTTTAGCGGATCTCGGCGCTAGCATCAATCTTATGCCACTTTCGGTTTGGAAACAATTGTCATTACCCGACCTTGTACCGACTCGTATCACTTTAGAGTTAGCTAATCGAACTCTCGCATACCCCGTTGGTATTGCCGAAGACGTTTTTGTTAGAGTCGGTACTTTTACTTTTCCCGTGGACTTTGTCGTCGTAGACTATGAGATGGATCCTCGTATTCCGTTAATACTTGGTAGACCATTTAAGGTCCGGAAGAGCCTTAGTTGACGTGGCCGAAGGGGAGTTAATTCTTAGGGTTAGGGATGAACAACAAGTTTTTAAAATGGGAAAAATCACAACGAAATCAAATGGAAAAGAGTCGGTCAATATGATTGATGTTCTTAATTATGATAATGAAGAGATTTTTATTAATCCTTTTGGAATTGAAAAGTCTACTCAAAATGATTTTGTGATAAACTCATCCCTTCCCTTAGAGCCTCAAAATTTTGAAACTCCCATTTATGATCAACCAATCTTTGATACATACGATGATGACACTTCTTTAAGTGATCTCATTAATTTTGATGACCCACCCCATGATCTTAATATCTCTATGAGTGATTCTTCCATGGAGACTCCTTTTGACTTCTATACTCCAATTTTAGAGGTCATGACTATTGAGGAGGATCCTCCACTCTTAGAGATCTTACCTACTTTAGAGGTTATTCCATTTGAGGAGGATTTAGATATCTTTCTAAATACCTTTTTTCCTCATGAGGAAGAGTTTTCCTATGACTCCGACGATACTTATGTTTTCACATCAAGTTTGGAAGAGGATGACTTTCCCACTACGGATTTTGATGATATTTTGAGCTTAAATGTCGACACCTCTTGCTATTTTCCCATTAAGGAACCAGTGTTTGATCCGGGAATAGAGACTTTTGTGCTTTCATTGCCATACCACCTTACCCTTCCTAGTAAGAGACTTTTGCCTAAGGATACCCCACTTTTCTATGACTTACGTACCACCTCGGGGTTTATTTCCTTTTGTGATGGAAATTATGTGTTTGACCCGGGTGGATTTTTCATGGGGTATGCCTTGTATGACTTTGTTTCACCTTTATCATGGAGAGATTTTCCTCCCTTGGAAATCTCGGTTGTTCCATGATTTTCCCATTTGAATGATGACATTCGGGAATTCGAGTCGAGCTAGAGACTCGTGATTAAAAATCAAGCATTGTTTAACTAGGTTAGATTTTTACCCTTTTTCACCCATTTTCACCAATAAGTGTAGGGGGAGCCAAGTAGGTTGTTTGTTTTGTGTGTTATGATTGTGCAGGGACATGTGCTTAAATGATCCACTTTTGGTACTTTTGACGCGACCCGTGTTCCCGTGTTTCCCTTGTACCCGGTTCCTTCGATAAGTTTTTGCTATTGTGATTCATACTTGTATAGAAATAAAACGAATAAATGTAATCACTTTAGTTGTCCTTTCCTTAGCTCGATTTAAACAACGCACTCAATGTCCTAAGTGTAGGGGAGTTTATTCTCCCACATGCTTAAACATTGAGGGCAATGTTTATCTTAAGTGTAGGGGGATTTCTATCGAAATTTTAGTGGCCTTTTCCATGAATTTGACCCCATTTTAACCGGAAAATTTAAAAATTTTTCAACGTTTTTCCAATTTTTGATCTATTTTGGCCTTGTAATATTTTTCTTTTATTTTTCTTTTCTTTTGTCATTGCATCGTATTAATATTTTTCATTTCAAGAATAAAGTCAAAAATGAAATAAATAAATAAAATGGTTTTAACAAGTTTAGATGTCTTTGATATATTAGGCCCGTCGTGAATATTTTGACTCAACCCGAGTTTACTTATCCAAGTTTACTCTAGCTAGTATCCTTAACCATATGGACCTTAATTGGTTTATTAGGCTAAGCATCCACGAGTCTCATTCCTTGAGATTTTAAATTGTAGAGAACGATAAATGATAGAGTTAATTATAAGTTTGGTATTCTTTCATTAACTTATGTGAGTTAGTTATGAGCTTTTTCTCCCATCGCTTGTTAATAAATATATTTGCAATAAATAAGGTTGTACGATTTGAAAAGTTACTTAGCTTCTAGCACAAGATCGTTTAAAAGTTGCTCGGTATTAATTAGAGTTCATAGCCAAGGCATAACTTATTGAAGCGGGACGCGAATATTGGCTTATCCAAAAAGGCCCTAACAAGGCATGAGGATACCCGAGTCCAAAAAGGCCCTAACAAGGCATGAGGATTCACTTTTTGCTAAAGATCCAAAGATGATGTGAAGATCATTAATCCAAATCGATATGATGGATCAAGACACACGACGAGAAGCAATTACTCCCCTAAAGATCATGGATAAGTCTATCCAAAAAGACCCTAACAAGGTATGAGGATAAATAGATCCAAGTCCGAAAAGGAGGCGGATCGTTGTATATCAAAATCCTAAATAAAGAAGAGGATAAATGAAGAAGTCGTGGTCAATATTGAAGCATCTTTCTCTCCTAACGAAGATTTATACCTAATGAAGAGAAGACCATAATTTCAAGATCGTCTCTCAAGATTTGAAGTTTGAAGTACAAGCCAAATATCGGTCCGAGAAAGGTCTCAAATCGTGAAACGAGTTATGCCAAGATGTGAACTTTATGAGGTTTCGAGAAGCCGTTTAAAAAGATTTTGTCCTTTAGCTAACTATTGATTAAATCATACCACTTTATTTTCGGCCTTAATAAATTATCGAAATAAGTCTAACATGCATCCTCGTGATCATTCAAGATAAAAATAAAATACAAGAGATACACCGTAGGAATAAGGGGGTCTAAGTGATTAATTAAACCACATGAGCAAGTGTTTGTTGTGCTAACTTGTAGTAACAATGATCTCGTTTTTAAGCTTGGTATGGGGAACGTGAAACTTGAGAATGATTTATATTCATGACACCAAAGCCCTAATCTAAGTCTTAGATTTCTCTACAAGTTTCTTCCATCAAATAATTTTCAAGTTAATAAAATTGTTATAACTTTTGTTTCCTTTAAAGCTTTATTTCTTGTTATCGTAGTAGTAATAAAGGCCGAGATGGATTATTTATGAGGAAAATGTAACTATATGCTTTGAAATAATGCATTGCATGGGGTCATTGCAATGGTCAAGTGTAGGGGATTTAATAAGTGTGTAAATACTTATCCTTTTGCCACTAAAATCAAGGAAAAACAAGACCGAATCATGTGTTTATTATCATAAATGTCAGAATTACGCGTGGTTTTGTGTTTTTGTGTTCAAATAGGTACAAATGATCAAAAGAAGACAAAACACGGGATTTCACGGTCAAATATTAAAGAAAAGTCCAAAAAGAAACGAAGACATAGTCAAAAGACCAAAAGTGTGCCTAGGTTCACGAAAACCGGCTAAACCGACACAGTTTTGAAGAAACAATCAAGAAAGCCAAATTCGAGCTCGATTTTTAGCGGATTTAATCTTTTGAAGATATTCAAGCCTAATGGGTCCCACATTGGATAAATGGGCTCAAAAGCCCATTTAAGGATTTTAAATACTTACGTTTTATTAAAAAGTCCAACAAAGGCCCAAGTCACATTTGAATAATAATGTACGGATAAAGTTGGGCTAATAGCCCATTTGCTATTAAAAGGAATTTGGGACGGAGTGAATATGGGCCAAGAACCCATTTGATTTAATAAAAAGACGGTGGAAGTTAAGTATTTCACTGGCTTGGTCAAATGACCAGTTAAAAAACAAAACAAAATCACCCCCACATGTGTCGACATTCACCCCACACTTTTCTTACCCTACACCTCCCCACATCCTATCTCCCCTCACACGTTTACCCCAAATAAATAAAAACGATTTTTTACCCCACTCCATTCTATTTACGTTAAAAACTAGGTGAGTTTCTCTCACCCACCCTTTCTTCCCCACAAATCTAGCAGCATTCCCTCAAAACCCTAGTTTTTTACCCATAAAAAATAACCCACAAAAATTGGGGCTTTTACCATCATATGATAATTCACACAAAAACAATTAAATCCCCCCCAATTTTCGGGGCATACACTCACTTGTGGTCCTCTGTTTATTACTGACGTGGCCCTTTCCTTCATTTTTATTGGTGGAAACAACACAACTAGCACAAAAAGAGCCATGATGGCAATCCGTGGATGCAAGAGCAATCTCATCCGTTGATCAAGAAAAGAAGAAAGAGAAAAGATGAAGAACGGCCATGATTTGAAGCCGTAGGCACCAAGGAGAACCTAGAAGGTTCGGGGTTCTCCTATAAAACCCCTCTCTTTTCATGTAATTGATAGCTTTTCTTTAATTTTTATTTTCAGTAAAATTAGTTAGTTTTAATCTTGTATTTTTATTTTTCCAGTCGATTGTATTTGGATTTTTATATTAATGAAAAAGTTATTTAAATTACTATTGGTGTCTTTCTTTAATTTTCGTTTATTTAGTCTCCAAATTTAATCTCCTTTGATTACTTTAACTTACTGTTCGAAAAATTTAATATTAAAAAAAAATAAATAAATAAATAGGTAAAGGAAAGTGTTAATTATTTTCCCCCTACTGGGAAAATAAAAAACAAAGTTACTGTTTGTTCGGTTATTGTTGTTCGAGAGGAGTATTCGGTTGGCTTATGATGATGATGATCGAGGCTTGTCTGATTCGAAGGTGGAGTTTGTTTTGATTCGATCCGGTTCACAAGTACGCTCAGCGCGTTACTTCGACTCAACGGATCGTCAAAAGGTTCATCTTCTAATTTTTTTATTTTTATAAGTTTAAATTAGATTTATGCTTAAGTCATTTATTCTG
The DNA here is from genome assembly GCA_025667525.1 of Glebionis coronaria. Lineage (NCBI taxonomy): Eukaryota > Viridiplantae > Streptophyta > Magnoliopsida > Asterales > Asteraceae > Glebionis > Glebionis coronaria. The sequence continues at coordinate 186,313,264 of CM046879.1, read as the reverse complement.
CTATTTGTTTTTGCTTATTGAGTCTTAGTATTTCACACTGTTTTATTTAGATTATAAATTGTTTAATTCTTAGTAGTTTTATTTGTTAGTTTGGTAAAAGTTTGATTGAGTTAACTGTTTGAGTTGGGTAGCATTTATTTGAAGCTGTTTTTGCTTAATGGATTTATAGTGATTTGTAGGATGTTTTAATCTGCTTATCGTTGGCTTATTTGTTTTATCTTATTTGCTATTGGCTTTTTATTACTGCTTATTAGGGTGTTCTGCTTAGTTTGGCTTAGACTTTTGCTTATATTTTATTTGTTTTTATTTTATTAAGTCTAGGTTTTTGTTTTATTAAGTTTAGGTTTATTGCGTTTCATTTAGCTTATTTGTTCCAACTTATTAGGCTTATTTGTTTTCTTTTTACTTTAGTACTGTTTTCAGCTTATTTCTCATAGTTAACAGATACAATTTATCTATTGATTTTATCTGTCCATCTAAAAAAAATATATAGCAAAAATATTAACAAATTGTGTCTGTCCTGGGACTCGAACCCAGGACCTCTCGTTCACAAGCCCAGCGCCCCAACCAACTCTTCTAGTCTACTTTTATGTTCTTCTTTACACCTTTTAATTAATATAGGGTCTTTTAAACTGGCAGTTTTTATTTATTAGGTTTAATACAAGTTTAAGTTTATTTAAATTTTAATTAAAAGTTTTATTTAGTTTTCTTTTTATTCAGTTTTTATAAAATATAAAAAGATAAAAAATATTTTATTTACATTGTTTTTATAAATTTTAATTCAGTTTTCATTTACTTTTATTAAAAAAAAATAGTTTTCTTTTATGTCATTAAATTTAGTTTAAAATTTCTTTAGATTTAAATTAAAAAGTTTTTAGTTTAAAATTAATTAGGTTTAAAGTTTTAAAAATAGATTTCATTTAAAAGTTTTTATTAGCTTAATTTTTAAATTAGATTAGTTTTATTTAAATTGTTTTATTAGTTTTTAATATTAAATAGATAAAACACCAAAAATATTATTTACCAAAAACAAAGTTAAGTCGTATCGTTAATCGGTAATCAAATTCGAGTCGAATCGAGGAAAACGAACTTAATTGCAATACCCTAGTAAAATCCCTTTTATCACCCCTCAATCTCATTGGTCTTTTAAAGAAGCTGAGCTCTATAGCTATCAATGGTCTCACTAGATTTAATTAGAGCAGCTTTGCATTCTTCAAAATTTTGAGTGAGCATAGTTTTGCCTTCTTTAATTGCTTTTGACTTTTTCTAGTTTCTTTGACATCTTTTTGTAAAGAAGCAATTAAGTTAGCAAGCGCAATACGCTCCTCATCATCATCATACTCATTTGCATGTTGATCATCCTCAGACTCATTATTGCACATGTCTGATGAATCGGGTGTGGTATTGCTATCAACCGTTTCCATCGTACATGTGTCATTAATGGCTTTGGGTATCGCACAATGCTCATGAATATTACCAAACACATTATATTCCTCTTCAGTGTGTACCTTTTCGATTGGATCAGTATCAAAGATACGACCATTGTCACTTCAGTGACGTTGAGAACTTCTTCAACCTTTGCCATGTATGAGTAATGTGCTTCAAGTTCTTGGTCGGAGGCTTCATCATCAGTATCATCAAGCATTGCTCCTTCCTCAGCCGACAATTTAACCCCAACTTCCATGTTCCTACAAAGCAGCATCTTTTCTTTATGATAACCAGAATCCCTAACTCGTTTCTTCTTCCTACATTCATTTGCCATATGTCCATAACCTTGACAATTAAAGCACTGAATCCCACTTTGCTAAACCACTTGAGTGCCAACAGTTTCCCTATTCCCAGCAACAGTAGCAATTCTTTGAGTATCATACTTAGCAGTTTCGCGATCATACCTTGTAGAACCCTCAACATGAGTTGGATTACGTTGATCATACCTAGGAGGACTTTCATCACGTTGACGTGTGTCATACCTTTGAGGAATCTCAACATATTGGTTCCTTGTGTTAGATTATGTTCGAAGATTATTGTTGGTGGGTTTTAAGATTTTCTTGTAGGTCTTCATAATGAAAGCAATTTGTTGTTTCATCTCCCTATCCTTCTGAGCTAGTTCTTCATCACTGTCCTCTTCGGATGGTGGCTCAGATGATGGTGATGGTGCTCTTGGTTCTTTGTCTCGTGATCTTGTGGGAGCTGAGAACTTGGATGAAGTGGAGTATCTTGGTGAGGAGATTGTAGTGGATTATGATTTTGGAGCACGAGAGTGATGATCTTGGACATGGTGAGTAGTAGACACCAAAGCAAGTGGATTAGAAGTATTTGCTACCCGTTTAGCACGAAGTTCATTTGCCTCATTTTGAAATTGTTTCAAAATGTCAAAGAGCGTGTGATAGTTGACCTCATCCAACTTATTTTGTTGTTTCACCGAAGTTACAAATCTTGTCCACTCTGGTTGAAGTTGTTGTAGAAATTGCACATTGACTTGCATGGTGGAGACTTCCAAATTGTTTCTTGTCATATCATTCATCATTTTGTAGAATCTGGAGTAATATGAATCAATTGATTCCCCATCCAAAGAAGTAAACTTACCAAATTTCCAAAACAAATTTGTTTTGACATCTTGTTTGTTTAATGATTCTCCTTGTTGCAGATGTTCAATGGCAAACCACATCTCTTTAGCAGTAGAACATGCATCAACCTTTGAGTAAATATCATCCCCAATCCCACTTAGAATCTGATAGATCGCTTCCTTCTCTACATCAATCCAATCATGGTTCTCTTTTGAAGTATTCTCATGTGTTTCCTTAATAGTCTGCTCAGCGGCACCTGGCGTCGAGTCGGTTGCTGGAGTTGCAGGAATGGTGATTGTAGTGGGAGTATAAGGTCCATCAGTGATACAACGGCGGAGAACATCACCATTAGGTTTTGTGTCAAGATATCGAAGAAATCATGATTGCCATTGTGCATATCGACCGGTCACAAGCATTGGTGGTCTCTCTTTATTTCCCGCCACCATGATGTTGTTGTTCGTCACACGATACTCTGTAGTAGAATCCATCTTGAAAAACTTTAAAATATTGAAGTGAAAAAGGATCTTAAGTAGATGTGTTGTGATTGTTGTTGTGATTTAAATTCCGAAAATTGCAATTTTCTTCAGTCCGACAATAAATTCCCCCAGTCTGATAAAACGGTAGACCAAAAAATTTTGTAATCGCCAAATTTTGAAATCGAGCTAGAAATGTCCTAAAACTAGTATGAAATTTTTTTGAATATACTTGACGGGAAAATTTTAACTCTTTTTTTAATCTTCGTGTAAACTATGTTCCGGGACTAGTCTAGATAGTGGCTAAGTCTAAAAAGTACTCGAACAAAATTTAGCTAAACATATCATCGGTATGTCCATCGGAATGTGCTATCGGAATGTCCTTCGGAATGTTGTCGAAATGTAGTATCGGAATGCTGTCGGAATGTAGTATCGGAATGCTGTCGGAATGTAGTATCGTAATGCTGTCGGAATGTATAACTGTCGGAATATGAGCTGTCGGAATCACTGTCAGAATAAGAGCCGTCGAAATCCCTTTTGGAATCACTGTCAGAATAACTGTCGGAATAAGAAACCCTTTTTCGATGGAATTCCGTCGGAATAACTGTCAGAATATAAAACCCTTTTCCGATGGAATTCTGTCGGAATAATTGTGCAGTTCCAAAACTTTAGGTTAAAAAGTGATATTTTTTACAAGAAATACGTGATTTTAACCAACCGAAAGCAACCAAATCCCTACCACAACTATGTAGGAGATGTATATCAAGATTTAGAGCATGGAAAACACAAAAAAATTGAATTCGAGAGATGAAATAAGGATCAAATCATTCGAATCAAATGAAAACACAACAATCAATCACAAATCTACCCTATGGCGATTGATACCAATTGTTGTCCCTAATTTGTGATGATTCTACACAAATTAAAGATGAAAGGTAGATAGAAGATAGATGAATTCTAGAGAGAGAAAGTAGAGAGAGAAAAGAGAGAGAAGTGTGTGAAACTATGGGAAGATTAGATTGAGAAAATGAACCACCCTTCCTAACGTGCTAGGAAGGGTATTTATAGCCTTTGCCTACATGTGACATAATGGGCTATATGTTTGATTGGGTCGGGCTTGAATAAAATGCTTAGTACCTTGAAAGAGGCCTTTTAAGCTAGTCATCAAGCCCATAATGTCATGACTATTTTAACTAACTATTACAATGTTTTATTAAATGTTACAATATAAACCTATGACCGAACATTCTTGTTTGACTCAATATTTTTGAGGCTAACACCAAGTTAGCATGAAGTCAATAGCAAAGTTCTAGGTAAGGTCACTTCGATAGAAGACCCCCCTACACTTGAGATAAACATTATCCTCAATGTTTAAGAGTATTGGAGTAAACTCCCCTACATTTATGACATTGATAACTTTGCTTAACCCAACCTAAGGAAAGGTCTACTATAGTGAATTCCTTTTAAGCACAATGTGGTTTGAAAATCACAATAGTAACGAAGTGAACCCGATACAAGGGCCTCCTCCATATGCTCCAATGCATGCAATGAGATAGAGAAACCCTACAAACATCAAGAAGACAAAAGAGAAGCATCCTCCCTACACTTCTTCTCAACTATATACCCTTATTCCCTTTCTAACACACTCTATTCTAAAAGATCTAAACCTAGTTATTCAAGCTTGGTTTATGGAGTCTCTAGCTCGACTCTTCCCACAATGAATTAATTCATGGGGAAAATGGGGATCTCTTGGACCATTTTAACGGAAATTTCCTCCCCAAAGTAATGCTTAACACGGTGACCATTCACTTTGAAATTTGGGCCATTTGGTTGAGACAACTCAATAGTACTATATGGAAATACTTGAGCAATGGTGAATGGACCAGACCATCTTGACTTAAGCTTACCCGCAAAGAGTTTCAACCTTGAGTTAAAGAGGAGAACCGGCTCTCCAACTTTGAACTCACGGTTCTTGACCTTAGCATCATGCAATTGCTTAGTCTTTTCCTTGTAAAGCAACGAGTTTTCATAGGCATTGGCTCTTAATTCATCCATCTCGTTAAGTTGGTCTTTCCTATGTAAACCGGCTTGGTTTAAATCAAAGTTAGCCCATTTAAGAGCCCATGAAGCCTTATGCTCTATCTCGAATGGGAGGTGGCATGCTTTTCCATAGACAAGCATATAAGGAGTACAACCAATTGGTGTCTTAAAATCCGTCCTAAAAGTCGTCCAAAAAGCCGTCCAAAAAGCCCACAAAGCATCATCAAGCTTATACGACTAAGAAGCTCGATGCTCTCCCACCATTCTTTCTAAAATTCTCTTTAAACCACGATTTGTGACCTCGATTTGGCCGTTTGTTTGAGGGTGATACGCGGTAGAAAGTCTATGGTTAACACCATACTTCTTCATGACTCTTGTAAATTGATCATTACAAAAATGAGTCCCACAATCACTTATGATAGCCAGAGGTACACCAAATCTAGCAAATAATTGCTTCAAGAACTTGACTACAACTCTAGTATCATTGGTAGGCAAGGATTTAGCCTCAACCCACTTAGAAACATAGTCCACGGCTACAAGTATGTACTTATTGCCTTTTGATGATGGAAAAGGTCCCATGAAGTCTATACCCCATACATAAAAAATCTCACATTCTTGTATGAAATTTTGTGGCATCTCATCTCTTTGATTTATTTTTCCTTGTCTTTGACAAACATTACAAAATTTCACCATCTCTTGGGCGTCTTTGTAAATTGAAGGCCAATAGTAACCCGAATCAAAGACTTTCTTGGCCGTGTAGTTGGGCCCAAAATGGCCCCCCGTGGGTCCTTTATGGCAAGCTTCTAATATCTTAAATGCTTCGGGCCCATCTACACAACGTCTTATGATTTGGTCCACACATTGCCTAAAGAGGTAAGGTTCATCCCAAAAGTAATATTTTGCTTCCTTGAGAAACTTTTTCTTTTGTTGGGAAGTGAGACCCTCTATAAGCACATCCCCCCACAAGATAGTTTGCAATATCCGCAAACCAAGGGGTGGCATCCTCTTGTGAAGAGATAGACATGAGTTCCTCAAGTGGAAAGGATTCATTAATTTCCTTATGAGGTAAATCTCCTTGAAAAGGATGCTCAAGTCTACTCAAGTGATCCGCCGCTAAATTCTCGGCTCCTTTCTTATCATGGATTTCTATAGAAAACTCTTGTAACAACAAAACCCATCTCAAAAGCCTAGGTTTAGCATCTTGCTTAGTCATAAGGTACATAAGAGCGGAATGATCCGTATACACTATGGCCTTCGAAAGCACAAGATAGAGTCTAAATTTCTCAAAGGCATAAACAATAGCAAGCAACTCTTTTTCCGTAGTGGTATAATGAAGTTGAGCACCCGTCATTGTCTTACTCGCATAGTGTATAGGTAGAAAATGCTTATTAACTCTTTGTCCCAAAACGGCCCCCACGGCATAATCACTAGTATCACACATGAGTTCAAAAGGCAAATCCCAATTTGGTGATACGAAAACGGGAGCCTTAGTCAACTTTTCTTTAAGAATCTCAAAATACTCTAAACACTCTTGTGTGAATATGAAAGGAGCCTCTTTTTCTAAGAGATGGGCCATGGGTCTTGCTATCTTAGAAAAGTCTTGTATAAAACTCCTATAGAAACCCGCATGACCCAAAAAGCTCCTAACTCCTTTCACCGTGGTAGGTGGGGAAGTTTGGCAATAACATCTGTTTTAGCATGATCCACTTCTATACCTTTGTTGGATATCTTATGTCCCAAAACTATTCCTTCTTTGACCATGAAATGGCACTTCTCCCAATTTAGAACAAGACGTGTTTCTTCACACCTCTTTAGCATACGTTCTAAATGAGAGAGACAAGAAGTGAATGCATCTCCAAATACCGAGAAATCGTCCATGAAAACTCCATAGTGTGCTTAATCATGTCATGAAATATTTCCATCATACACCTTTGGAATGTCCCAGAGGCATTGCACAAGCCAAAAGGCATTCTCTTATAAGCAAATGTGCCATAGGGACAAGTGAATGTGGTCTTTTCTTGATCCTTTGGATCAATGGGTATTTGGAAGTAACCCGAGAATCCTTCTAGAAAGCAATAGTACTTATTTACCACTAAGCGTTCAAGCATTTGGTCCATGAAAGGTAATGGGAAATGATCTTTCCTAGTGGCATCATTAAGCTTCCTATAGTCAATACAAACTTTCCAACCCGTGACAAGTCTAGTGGGAATTAGCTCATTGTTCTCATTAGGCACAACGGTGATTCCACCCTTCTTAGGCACACAATGCACCGGGCTAACCCATGGAGAATCGTAAATTGGGTAAATCATACCCGCATCAAGGAGTTTGATAACTTCCTTTTTGATGACTTCATGGATTTTTAGGTTAACCCTTCATTGGTTTTGAATGGCGGGTTTGTAATTATCCTTCATAAGGATTTTTTGTGTGTAAAAATTTGGATCAATTCCCTTTGTGTCAGATATTTTCCAAGCTATATCTTTCTTATGTTTCTTAAGAACCTCTATGAGTTTTTCCTTCTCATCATCTTTCAAGTCTTTGGCTATGATAACGGGTAATTGGTCCTCTCCCTCAAAAAAGGCATATTCAAGGTGTGATGGAAGATCCTTAAGCTCTAGGGAAGGTGGACTCTCAATGGAAGGTTTCACTAAGGATGGATCATCATTGGTAACTTCTTATGGAGTAGGTGAAGGAATGGGATCCTCATTGAGTAACTTCTGGATAGTTAGAATGTCTTCTTCCCAATTAATGGGAGAATCATCATTACTAAGAAAGTTAGACTCAAATTCCTCTAAGAGGAAATCACTCTCTCCAAATGGTGTTAAGGAGGGAGAAATTGAGGCAACGGTCTCCACATGTGGCATGTTCTCACTATTATTCTTTCAAGCTTCATGAAAATGTTCATCACACACCTCATCAAGAACATCCACTATGTTAATTGTTTCACAAATTTGAAATTTCTTAGTGACTTTCCCCAACTTAAACACTACTTTCTCATCCTCAACTCTCATAATTAGTTCACCTTCCGCCACATCAATAAGAGTACGACCCGTCCTCAAGAAAGGTCTACCAACAATAAGAGGAACTCTCGGGTCCATATCATAGTCAACAACTAAAAAATCTGTAAAATCCATGATTTTACCATGATTTTATGTAATGAAGTTTCACCCATTGATCCTAGAACACATACTCATGTGTTATGTTCTTATAAGTTGTGTGTGAACTTGTCCATTATGTACTTATACCTTTACATTCATATTGGTTGTAAATAAGTTACATAGTTTAAACCTTGTACATGAAACTAGGGTTAACAAGTAGTAAAATGTATAATCAATATTTGAAATATACAATAGTTAACAAAAATTTGGAAATATACTATATTAGGTATTGTAGCCGTGTATATGTGTGTATGTAGACTAGGGGTTTACTTAAACTATTGAACTAGCCCAAGAATAGATGTCATTTGTGTGCAAGCCCAACATAAGCCCAAGCCAAAGGCCCATTTCTCCTTTTGGCTAGCTAGAAACGGCACATAGACTTGTGTGGAAGGAGAAGAGTTGCCTTGGAAAGGCAAGGGAGGACACTTGGCACAATATGTCTTACCAAGGTGATTCATACCTTTTGTCATTCCCTTCCTCTCTCTTCTTTAAGCCGAAACACACACATACATCACACACACATTCTCATCTCACATGCATCCAATCTCACTCTCCTTGATTCTCTCTCAAATCATACGGTATTAAGCCACAAAACTCCAAAGTTGTTCATTAAATCAACTAAATATTTGTCCCATCTTGATTGCAAATCATTTGGTAGTCATTTCTTTTGGAATCACTATAAACAAGCCCTAGCCGAATCTTTAAGGCCACAACTTGGTTTGTATCAGGGTTTTCTTCATCAACGATCTCTAATCTCCTTGCTCATCTAATCATCTTTGGTACTTTTAAGCAAGAAAGGTATACACCTCATGCTCTCTCATTTCTTCATGCATTAATAAGTGTGAAAATACTTATCCTTTTACCACTTAATTACAAAAATAACCAAGCCAAAACGTGTATTTTATGTCGTAAATGTCGGAATTATGCGTGGTTTGTGTTTTTGTTGTGATTTAGGATCAAAATGTGAAAAGGGAAGAAAACATGGGCTTTCACGGGCTTTTATCGAAGAAAAAGACAAAAGACGAAGTCAAAAAATCAAGAGTGCAAAAAGAACGGAAGTCCAAGGCCTATTCTGAAGATTTATCAAAGAAAAAGTCTAAAGACGAAAGTTTAATAAAGCCAAAGAACTAAAGTCTAAATTAATGAAGAAATTACAAGACGAGTTCAAATAATCCCGAGACAAAGTCGAAAAAAGTCGAAGAATTTAGAAGACGAAAAGACGAGAAAGAAAGAAAGAAGGAAGCAACACATGCTTAACCTCCCTAATCACTATAAATACCCTCCTAATGACACATTAGGAGGTGTTGGCTATTTTGACAAACTAGTCTTCCACCATTTTCATTACTTGCACATTTATTTTCATGTCATTTACTTAATTGTCAATTTAATTACCTTGTTTTGCACCTTAAATTTCTTGCCTTTAATTCAAGTAAGTCTTTTAATTTTGTTGTTGAATCTTTGTTTTCCTTTAATCAAGCTTTTTATTATCCATCTTATTCTACTTTTCTTGCTTTTGATTTTGATTATTAATTCGGATTAAGCATTCTTTTGCTTAATCTTATTGCTTATTTGATTAAAAAGTTTATCTTTTTATTTCTATCTAGGCTTTTATACGAATTAAGCTATAACTTTGACAATCTTATTGGCTTATTTTTGTATTTAGCTTATTTGTTTTAAAATTGTCTTAAGAGTTTTCTCTTTTTAAAGTTTTGCTTATTTTCTTTGCTTATTTTGTGTTTTGAAAAAGTCTTTAAATTTGTAGCTTATTTTATTCGTCTTATTATTGCCTTGATTTAGTTTTTGTTATTTGCTTATTGTCTAAGTGCTTATTTGGTTTTCTTATTGCGAATTTCATTCCAACTGAAAAGGGATTTGGATTCCGACAGCTTGTTACGATCGTAAAAACCACAAGGCTTTCTACATTGCGATCAGTATTGCGATACCCCCCTTATTCCGATCAAGATTCCGATCGCTCATTGCGATCGTGGATTGCGACGGGGATTAAGGCTGTATTGCGACAGAATGCTGCCAAATTTTTGGTAGCCATATTCCGATGCAGGATTCCGATGGATTTGTTTTTAGATATTCCGATGCTTTAGTTTTTATTACATTCCGATAGAAGTGTTTTTATTATATTCCGATAGGCTCATTCCGACAGGAGATTCCGATCACATTCCGATAGGTGAGTTGTTATTCCGACGGCTTTGTCGTGACAACATTCCGATGGTAAACAACATTCCGATCGTTATTCCGATCGGAGGATTCCGATAGAGTTGGTTTTGTTTTAATATTTTTTCTTGTAATTTTTAGTTTAATTTTTTAAAGCTTATTTTTCCGTCATTTTACTTTAGTGTTATTTTAATCATTTTTTCTTTATTTTAAATTTCAAGTTTTCATTTTTATTACATTGTCAAATTAATTTTTTGTCGAGTTTTAATTTTCCGTCATTTAATTTCTCGTCATTTACTTTTAAAGTTCTAATTTTTGCACAATTACTTTTTAAAATAGTTTTAGTTTTAATTACCGTCATTTACTTTAACGTTTGCACATTTACTTTACTACAACGACCAATCTATTGTTTTCACCAAAAGACGACTGAGTCGCACTTAAACCAGTAATCAATTCGAAAAGATTGGAACAGCGATATTTTTAACTGAGTAAAATCCAGTTATTAAATGGCGCCGCTGCCGGCTCTTTTCGTAAAGATTAACGGTTTTCTGTGAGAGACGCGTTGAATTTTAGGATCCGTTCACTAGTGAACGTTATTTTTCTTGCTCTAAACTTTTTCAAAAATCCATAAAAATTAAAAATTGTTAAAAATCCATAAAAAATTAAAAAATTTCATAAATCCAAAAAGATTTTTATTTTTATTTTTACACGTACATATATATTCTCTATTTCTTTGGTATCTTTTTCTTTTGCTTTTGCAGGTGTATGCGTACTAGATCTTCAACTTATTCTGAGCCCGAGACTCGCGAAGATTTAGATATGGCAGGAGTGAACAACAACAATTATCCATCCCACCTCAACAATAATAATAACAACAATGTTCCCCCACCCGATCTTAGAACAATGGAGGAGCTTTGTCAACCCACGATGAATGGACGAGGAGGACCGATTGCGCCGATGCAAATCACGGCTCCAGAGTTTTCGTTGAAGCATCACATGATCCAACAAGTTCAAAATACTTGTCCTTTTCGCGGATTTCCGGATGATGATGCCAACAAACACCTCGACAAATTCATTACCGTAACTCAAAGCATGAAGTTGCCCGGGGTTACTATGGATTTTCTTCGCCTTCACCTATTTCCACACACCTTATCCCACCATGCCGAAAAATTGTTTGATCGTCTTCCGAAGAATTAAATTCATACTTGGGATGAGATGACTCAACGCTTTTTGTCGCGCTACTTTCCATCATCCATGGTCACGAGCCTTCGAAATCAAATTAGTGGATTTACTCAAGAACCCGATGAATCACTTTTTGATGCTTGGGAACGCTATAATGTTTTGATCGATCGATGTCCAAACCACAACATGCTCCCTGTTACTTTAATTGATACTTTCTACAACGGTTTAACTTTTCGTGATCGTGATACGATTAATGCAGCCACCGGTGGCACATTTATGAAAAGAAGACCTGAGGAGTATAGAGAGCTTATAGAGAACATGACTACTCATCACAAAAGTTGGGATTCATCTGCATCCTCAAGATCAAACCCGAGAGTCAATGTTTCTTCTACTTCTTCAAACCCTGATATCACCGAATTGACCCGCGCAATGGTCGAAATGAGCAAGAATATGCAACTCTTGGCTACAAATCAACAACAACAAGTTAAAGCTGTTGCAACTTCTTGTGAGACTTGCGGGGGTCCTCATTCATACACTGATTGTCCTTCTACTCATGACAATCCGAGAAACGTGTATGCGGCTTATGGTAACTATTCAACGGAAAACTACCAAGCCCGACCTCAAGGTGATCGTAACTTGCTAAGTTACCGTTCTAACAACTTTCTTTCACCCGGTTTTTCTCCTCAAAACCACAACCCCAACAACTACAATAAAAGCAACCCAAACCCACCTCGAGCTTCTAATCCTTATCACCCACCCGCTCAACAAGCACCAACCATTAATCAAGATGTTGAAGCATTCATGAAGACCCAAGGAGAGCAAATCAAGAATCTGCAAAGCCAAATTATCAACTTGAAAGGGGATATCACTAAGCAAGGTAATGATATTAGATCCGAGCTTCAACATGATATACAAACCTCTTTTAGCACTCAAACAAATGATTTGAAGAATATGCTGGCAAGTTTCTTACCAAGTACTCAACCCTCTACTTCGGGCTCTCTTCATTCAAATACCGTCACCAACCCAAGAGCGAATGTGAGTGCTATTACTACGTGCAGTGGAGCAACCTTAGTAGGACCATCTATCCCTTCCCTAGTTACTCCATCTACACCTCCTCCACCACCATTTATCCCTCCTACTCCCACGCCTAGTATTAGTTCTCCATTACCGTCTCCACCTCTGCATGACGAATTACCCAAGAAACACCCTTCACCAACCCCACCTTCCACCTATAAACCCAACATCCCTTATCCTTCTCGCTTAGACAAAGGAAAATTGCTCACCAAGGATGACATTCAAGTTTTGAACTTTTTGAAGAAGATTTCGGGAGTGACCATCACCCTTAGCCTTGTTGAAGCTCTTGCTCAAATGCCGACATTTGTTAAGATGTTCAAGGAATTGCTTAATAAGAAGAAGAAGTTGGCCGAGGTTGTTAATACTCGATTGAATGAGAATTGTTCTGCAATCCTTCTTAAAGAACTTCCAGAGAAACTTGGAGATCCCGGTCGTTTTGTGCTACCATGTACTTTTCACCAAACCGACGAATTTACTGCCTTAGCCGATCTCGGGGCAAGTATAAATCTGATGCCTTTAAGTGTTTGGAAAAAGTTATCATTACCCGATCTTACTCCAACAAAGATGACTCTTGAGCTAGCAAATCGCACTCTCGCTTACCCCGTTGGTATTGCCGAAGATGTGTTGATTAAAGTTGGCACCTTCACTTTTCCGGTCGACTTTGTTGTTGTTGATTATGAAATGGACCCTCGTATTCCTTTAATACTTGGTCGGCCATTCTTGAGAACCGGAAAAGCATTAGTCGATGTTGCCGAAGGTGAGCTAATTCTAAGGGTAGGGAATGATGCACAAGTTTTTAAAATGGGGAAGATCACAACCAAACCCAATGGAAGAGAATCAGCGAATATGATTAATCTTGATGATTTTGTCGTCTACAACAATCATCTTTTCGATTCTTGCTATGATAATCCACTGTTCAAAGATGATGTGGATGATTCTCTCTCCAATTTAGATCCTCCACCAATTCATGAGTCTCCACCAATTTATGATGACTTTGATGATGATTCTGGTTCTGACATGGATGATTCTGATGATTTTTCTTCTGAGTATAAAGACATGCCAACATATGATGATTTTGAGGATGTCGATACTCTTTCGAGTGATTCTTCTCATGATGACCTTACTCCTAGTTTTGATGAAGATCCTCCACCAACAATGCTTGATCCTACTTTGGATAACTACGCATTTGAGGAAGATTTTGATACTTTTCTCAACACTTACTTCCCAAATGAGAGTGATGCTCCTCCTTTGGACTTTGATTATTATGGTCTTTATCCTCCTTGGATATGAAGAAACCCATTTCAAAGGAGAAGAAACCGGCAGACACCGATATCCGCAGTACTTATGTCTTGACACCTCTCTATCCCCCTTCTGAGGATGAGATTGTGCGATTTATGAGCGGATCCTCTTCAAGGTCTACTAAGCCTGAGTGTTATTTTCCCCTGAAGGAAAAGGTGTTCGATCTCGGTATTGCACTTCTTAAGCCATCTCAGTATCCATCTGATGAAATAAAAGGAAAGATTTTTGGAACAATGGAGATATGCTTTCACCACTTCATCCCACTTGCTACCACCGTGCTCAATCTTTGCTTAAGGGAACCTTGCCTACTATTCTTTGGCTTGCCTTGTTCGCCTTAAGCTTATGCTACTTGATGGACGAAAACCATGTCATTGATCCCGGTGGATATGTTTCAAGCTTCTTCCTATGCTAATCAAGGTCGAGTCAGGCTCACGACTCGGTTAACAAAAACAAGCGCTTCTCGGGAGGCAATCCACAGTATCTATCCTTTTTACTTTGTTTTTATAATAAGTGTAGGGGGAGACCCTAGTATGTGTTTGTTGTTTTCTTTCTTATCATATGCAGGGATTCGAGCTTTCAAAGATCCATTCTTGATGACTTTTAACAAACCGTGATCTCGTGTACCCGTCTTTCCGGTTCTATCCTAAACTCTTTTGATTCTCTATTTTATATTCTTCATATTGAAATAGGAATCATTTTAGTCGTCTCTTCCTTAGCAAGATTTAAACAACGTGCACAATGTCCTAAGTGTAGGGGAGTTTACTTCCACATGCTTAAACATTGAGGACAATGTTTATATTAAGTGTAGGGGGACTTCTATCGAAGTTAAGTGGGCTTTTCCACGCATTTGTCCTCATTTTAACCGGAAAATTGATTTTTCGACATTTTTCAAAATTTTTGATCTATTTTGTCCTATTAGTATTTACCTTTGTTATAGTTATTTTCTTTCTTTGCTAGAATAAATTTTAATAAAGTGGTTTTAATTTTTAAACGTTGTGAATCTTTTGACTCAACCCGAGTTTACTTATCCAAGTTTACTCTAGCTAGTATCCTTAACGTGTTTAAGTCAAGTTTTGCTAGGTTTTATATAGGGAACTTTAAAATGCGAAAGTCTTAACTCTTACGGGTTAAGAACAAGAGCTTTTCACAAGTTCCTATAATTGATCCTAGAAAGTCATTTATCAAGGGAACTTTAAAATGCGAATTCTAAA
The DNA here is from genome assembly GCA_025667525.1 of Glebionis coronaria. Taxonomy (NCBI): domain Eukaryota; kingdom Viridiplantae; phylum Streptophyta; class Magnoliopsida; order Asterales; family Asteraceae; genus Glebionis; species Glebionis coronaria. The sequence goes on along the minus strand of CM046879.1, from coordinate 186,298,094 downwards.
CTTGAAAAAGTCTAAGAAATTTCAAGATCCTATAGATGACTTGAAAACCCGAAACTTTGATTTAATAGGCTAAGCATCCACGAGTCTCATTCCTTGAGATTTTAATTTGTGGAGAACGAGAGATGATAGAGTCAATTATAAGTTTGGTATTCTTTCATGAATTTATGTGAGTTGATTATAAGCTTTTTCTCCCATCGCTTGTTAATAAATATATTTGCAATAAATAAGGTTGTACGATTTGAAAAGTTACTTAGCTTCTAGCCCAAGATCGTTTAAAAGTTGCTCGGTATTAATTAGAGTTCATAGCCAAGGCATAACTTATTGAAGCGGGATGCGAAGATTGGCGAGTCCGAAAAGGTCCTAACAATACATGAGGGCTACATTTTATTGCTAAAGATCCAAAGTGATGTGAAGAATCATTTATCAAAAATCAATACGAAGGATCGAGACACACGACGAAAAGCAAATACTCCCCTAAAGATCATGGAGAAGTCTATCCGAAAAGGCCCTAACAAGGTATGAGGATAAATAGATCCAAGTCCTAGAAGGAGGCGGATCGTTGTATATTAAATTCCCAAATAAAGATTGGAGAAAAATGAAGAAGTCGTGGTATAAATATGAATAATCTCTCAAAAAGTTCAAGTGAAGAAATTCCTATTATGAAGAAAAGACCATTATTTCATGAACGTCTCTCAAGATTTGAAGTATGAAGTCACTGCCAAATACCAGTCCGAGAAAGGTCTCAAATCGTGAAGCGAGTTATGCGAAGATATGAACTTTATGAGGTCCCGAGAAGTAGTTTTAAAAGATTTTGTCCTTTAGCTAACTATTGATTAAATCGTCCTACTTTATTTTCGGCCTAATAAACTATCGAAATAAGTCAACAATGCATCCTCGTGATCATTCAAGACAATAATAAAATATAAGAGATACACTTAGGAATAAGGGAGTCTAAGTAAATAATTGGCCCACATGAGTTTGTGTTAGTTTGCTAACTTATCATAACGATGATCTCATTTTTAAGCTTGGTATGTGGAACGTGAAACTTGAGGGTGATAAACATTCATGACATTCCAAAACTCCAAGGTAAGTTCTTGATCTTTTTACTTGTTTTCTTTCTTTAAATATTTTGTCTCTTTAATAAAGGCCAATGTGGATTAATTATGATGGAAAATGTAAAACTTGCTTTGTAATTAATGCATTGCATGAGGACATTGCAATGGTCAAGTGTAGGGGATTTAATAAGTGTGAAAACACTTATCCTTTTACCACTTAATTACAATAATAACCAAGCCAAAACATGTATTTTATGTCGTAAATGTCGGAATTATGCGTGGTTTGTGTTTTTGTTGTGATTTAGAATCAAAATGTGAAAAGGGAAGAAAACATGGGCTTTCACGGGCTTTTATCGAAGAAAAAGACAAAAGACGAAGTCAAAAAATCAAGAGTGCAAAAAGAACGGAAGTCCAAGGCCTATTATGAAGATTTATCGAAGAAAAAGTCTAAAGACCGAAGTTTAATAAAGCCGAAGAACTCAAGTCTAAATTAATGAAGAAATTACAAGACGAATTCAAATAATCCCGAGACAAAGTCGAAAAAAGTCGAAGAATTTAGAAGACGAAAAGACGAGAAAGAAAGAAAGAAGGAAGCAACACATGCTTAACCTCCCTAATCACTATAAATACCCTCCTAATGACACATTAGGAGGTGTTGGCTATTTTGACAAACTAGTCTTCCACCATTTTCATTACTTGCACATTTGTTTTCATGTCATTTACTTAATTGTCAATTTAATTACCTTGTTTTGCACCTTAAATTTCTTGCCTTTAATTCAAGTAAGTCTTTTAATTTTGTTGTTGAATCTTTGTTTTCCTTTAATCAAGCTTTTTATTATCCATCTTATTCTACTTTTCTTGCTTTTGATTTTGATTATTAATGCGGATTAAGCATTCTTTTGCTTAATCTTATTTCTTATTTGATTAAAAAGTTTATCTTTTTATTTCTATCTAGGCTTTTATACGAAGTAAGCTATAAGTTTGACAATCTTATTGGATTATTTTTGTATTTAGCTTATTTGTTTTAAAATTGTCTTAAGTGTTTTCTCTTTTTAAAGTTTTGCTTATTTTGTTTGCTTATTTTTTGTTTTGAAAAAGTCTTTAAATTTGTAGCTTATTTTATTCGTCTTATTATTGCCTTGATTTAGTTTTGGTTATTTGCTTATTGTCTAAGTGCTTATTTGGTTTTCTTATTGCGAATTTCATTCCAACTGAAAAGGGATTTGGATTCCGACAGCTTGTTACGATTGTAAAAACCACAAGGGTTTCTACATTTCGATCAGTATTGCGATACTCTCCCTTATTCCGATCAAGATTATCGGTCATTGCGATCGTGGATTGCGACGGGGCTTAAGGCTGTATTGCGACGGAATGTTGCCAAATTTTTGGTAGCCATATTCCGATGCAGGATTCTGATGGATTTGTTTTTAGATATCCGGTCCTTTAGTTTTTATTACATTCCGATAGAAGTGTTTTTATTATATTTACGATAGGCTCATTCCGACAGGAGATTCCGATCACATTCCGATAGGTGAGTTGTTATTCCGATAGAGTTGGTTTTGTTTTAATATTTTTTCTTGTAATTTTCAGTTTAATTTTTTTTTTAAAGCTAATTTTTCCGCCATTTTACTTTAGTGTTATTTTAATCGTTTTTTCTTTATTTTAAATTTCAAGTTTTCATTTTTATTACATAGTCAAATTAATTTTTTGTCGAGTTTTAATTTTCCGTCATTTAATTTCTCGTCATTTACTTTTAAAGTTCTAATTTTTGCACAATTACTTTTTAAAATAGTTTTAGTTTTAATTACCGTCATTTACTTTAACGTTTGCACATTTACTTTACTACAACGACCAATCTATTGTTTTCACCAAAAGACGATTGAGTCGCACTTAAACCAGTAATCAATTCGAAAAGATTGAAACATCGATATTTTTAACTGAGTAAAATCCAGTTATTATGCATGCATCATCATACATCTATAAACACAAGTAAATAACATGTTAAAACCAAGATTTGATAAAGCCATGACCATTATAGGTCTTGACATATTTATGAAAATCATACTCATGATTAAAAATCTTTTAATAAGAAACCTATGGCTTGTATTCTAAGTTTTAAACTTGATTTAAAAACCATATGAGACATTCTATGAATCTAAATGTTGCATGGGTTACAAATCTTGTTTTAATGGGACTTTGGTTCACTAATAATCATAGATCTCATAAAATGAACTTGTGTAACTTAAAAATCATGAAGACCATGACCTTAAAGGTCACGGCTAAAATAAATGATGACCATATGATTTGTCTACTAAGTTTTGATGATGGAATATGAAATGATACATGTTAAATGGAATATTAAAAATCACAAAACAACTTATGTGTATATATGTAGCCATGGGTTATATATGACCTAAAGTGGGTTAGATGTACATGCATGCTTATATAAACCATAGATCTAATGATAGAGTGAACTTGAGCATGATAAACATAAAACAAGCTTATAAAATCTTATGGAACATTAGGAGAAATTAATATAGTCGTGGGCTATATGTAGTCTTCTTGGAATAATGATAACCTTGGGAACATGCATGTAACTTAGATAATCATGATGTATTTTTGTAAATATTTACAAGACTTAAAATTAGCTAAAGTGTTCATCTTGGAAATACCAAGATTTAGAAATATAGCAGTGGGTTATATATAGTGTACATGGATCTATGATTGATTTTTAGGTCTAGACATAGTTTAGATCTCATTTTGGACTTGTGACTTGTTTTCTTGACTTGTACATAGCTAGATCTTAATTTGGACGCGTATAAGTACATGCAACCTTAAAACAAGTTTAACTCATCTTAATAAGCTATAACAAATTATAGCCGTGAGTTATAAGCTCCTATTAGGGCTTATGACTTGCATGCAACCTTGTAACACACCTAGATCTAAATTGGATCATCACATAAAACCAACTATTAGTTTTATTCTTTTATTTAGATTTAAAACTAAATATGAATAAGCTCATAATAAACTTAAAAGAAAATCCTAAGTTAATACTTACATAAAATGTAAAGTAGTGTTAATGAACTATTTAAGCCCATGCAATGTTAGCCCAAGACTTAATGGACCTAATAAGCCCATTTAACAAATCTCAGTAAACTAAAGGACTTAAGTTTATACTTGAACCCACTTAAAATGATTAATGGACTTAAAATATATTTAAGCCCAATAAATGTGTTAAAAGGCCCATTTAACAAGTTAATAAACTTAAAAGGGTATTTAGCCCATTAGATGGCCCATTAGATATTTTAACTCATTTAAATGAGCCCATATAATGTTTGAATGTTAAATAAAAGTTTTTATAATAAAATATAACTTATAAAAACTTTTTGGATTAAAATGAAAATTTATGAAACTTAAGGACAAAAACCGTAACTTATGAAACTTGTTTTGATAAAATAGTAAACACAAGGACTGAAAATGAAAATATCTAAAAGTCTAGGGTTTAATAAATATCATCCGTGGCAATTTAAACCCTAGGGACCATTTTGGGAAGTTTCTAAAAGTTATTTTGTCATTTTATAACCCTAAGGACCAATCTTGTAAATAGCCAAAACTTAAAGAAGCCCTAGGGGCTGTTTTTGTCATTTTAGTAAAGTTACAAAACCTAGGTATAACTAGGGGGACTAAATCTGCCATAAGCCAAAACTTTAACAAGCCCTAGGTACCAAATGTGTAAAATCCGAAGGTTATACTTGTTTAAAATATGGAGGGACTAGTTTTGCCATATTCCGAAACATTAACAAGCCCTAACCCTAAAATCTATTTTTATTATAATAAAACATAATTAAAAACCTAGACCATAAGAATTAATGTATAAATTCTTAAGTTTAAATTATTTTATAAATGTTAAAATAATTTATGGAAACTTTAAAGTTAAATAAAATATTATATTTTATTTTTCAAGATAAAATATTTATATTTGCTTTAGGAAATAATTGTATAAAAAATTATGAATATGTATTATTAATGCATGAACTCATATACTTTTAGAAAATAAAATTTATATGAACGTTGGATAAATTGAATACTAATATTTAAGTAGAACATTTTATGTTTACTTAATTATGAAACTTAATAGTAAGTTTAATTTGATGATTATAATACATGAACTGCAAACGTGAACTAATATTTTAAGTACGACATTTTATGTCTACTTAAATAAGAAACTTAATTGTAAGTTGAATGGTTATTATTAATACACGTCTGCTAACTGATATAAAAAGTTAAACATTTTATGTTTACTTAGAAGTCAAACTTATATAGATAAGCTTAAATGAATACTGTTGATACTTGAACTACGGTTATTTAGATAAATACCGTAGCATAAACGAACTGATTAAAAATCTATATAAGCATACACATATGTTCTTTGTACTATCTATTAAGACTGTACTATTTGATTAGGCATAACTTTTGGCGTGAGCATTATTTAGATATTCGTGTTATACAGCTTTTGCCAACTCCCAGATGAGTTTACAGCCCCATATAAATTTTGATAAAACTTTTCCTCTACGGGGGAGAAAAACATGCAAACACTTATTGGACATAACATAATTGTATAAACTTGACTATGATTGATTATTATTGGAACTCTTAAATTGTTGTAAATCGCCCGAATGTTATAAATAGATCTATTAGGGATTGACCATCCCCATCTGGGTGAGTCATGCTCACTGTGCCTTGGCCGGGACAACAGATGTATACCATGTTGGAACTGAGTTGGTTGTCTTTTTGAAATACACTACGTCCTCATCTTTTGAGGACTATGGAAGGTTAAGCTTCAGTTTCTAATAATAAACAAATGTAATCTGAATTTAGTAAGAATGCTTTGTGCATTTTTACTTCTATAATTATCGTATGTCCAAACTAATAAATATTAAACCTATAAATTCACCAACTTTATGTTGACCCTCTAGCATGTTTTTCCCAGGAAAATCAAGTTAGTATGTGATGTGTGCATGGTCTCCAGCAACTTAGTAATCTGCATCGTAGGACTCGTCAGCGGTTCAATCTGGGAAACATAAACAATCATCTTTTATCATGTTTAAGACAATTTTTATTTATTTGTTTATCAAACATGTATTCTGATTTGAATAACTCTTTATCTTATGCTCTATGGACTATATGCTATCGATGCACCCTTGTGACATCTCCGTGGATATTTCCGCATATTTTGACCCTACTCGGGGTGTCACAGAGAATGGTATCAGAGCATTAGTTATAGAGAACCAGATAAATTTTTAAATAAAATAAAGATAAAATGATTTTTTTTATTTAAAACTGGACTATAACTTATAAAAATCTTTTGGGGATTTTATTTGGGACCGTAATAGTGTACAGATTGTTACTAAACTTGATTGTTAATACTGTTTAGTGAAATATTGCTATGGAAAATGTTAGATATGCTGAACATGAAAATTTTACACTACTTAGTAAAATATTGAAATGAAAATATAGGTAATACTAAACCAAACCTTGCACTTACAAATTGTTAAATGAACTGCTTAAATGATAACATATATATATATATATATATATATATATATATATATATATATATATATATATATATATATATATATATATATATATATATATATATATATATATATATATATATATATATATATATATATATATATAAGTATTAATATATGTAACCTTAAAACATTATGATAATTGTTTAAAAAGGGATATATTTCATAAAGCATGTAATCTAAAATAATATTGTTCTTCGTTTGTAAGCTTATACTTACTTTAAACTTAAAATAATACTATTTCAAAGCATCATGACTCCGCCTACTGCACCTTCGACTCTTCTACCCATAGTAGCTCCTACTCCAGTTGTTTGTTCGTCTCCACGATCGACGTAGTGTGGATGGTTATCAGCCTCAGATTCAGAGGATGACCCAACTATCGAAGCTGTACTCCCAGAGGACCCTTTTTCTATCTCAGCATCAGCCATACTGGCCCCAACCTCTATGGAGGAGGACCAAGTTCTTTCTAGCATACCATCTTCCATGCCTCCATCTTTATCATCGGGCTATTTTTCGGGTCCGTACCCGTCTCCACTTATGAGACGGGGAAGGCTCCGGGACAGGACGTGTGTCACACCCCACCATGGCGGAATATGGGGCACGACGTATGGATATCATCACAACAATAGCGTGTCTATGGAGATAACTAAATGATATAAGAAATGTCATAAAATGGTGACACAAATGTCATGACAATATCTCAACAATGCAGGAGTCTAGGTAAGTAGGTAACAGTCCTACCTCTTACCCAAGACAAACAAATAACACAAACAAACAAACATATAGGTGCCAACAGTATCACTAGATAAATGAACAAACAAAGCTAAGAAGGAACAGGGATCTCCTTCTATATGCAATCCTAAGACATCCAAGTCTAGCCACTTCTATCCTCAAGCTTAACCACATTCTCACCTGAAAGAGACACTAAAACACGTCAACATAAAGTTGGTGAGAGTCATAAGTTTAGACTCTAACGCTAAATCAGTTATAAGCTGTGAATAACAACCATCAACACAATAACATATGGACAATGTGCTACAAATATGCATTAACAACTATCAATCAAGATTAATCATACCAAACCAATCCAAGGCTCCTACCTTGCCAAACAACATCATGGTACCATAGATGATCACACTATGTACCTATCCCAAGGCCACTACCTTGGCAAACCACAAGGCCACTACCTTGTCAAACCACAAGGCCACTACCTTGTCAAACCACAATAACTGAGACGGCTCGTGTCCCCCGATCCAAATCATACACAATCAAAAATCACATAGCAGTTAATCACATAATGTACACACAAGTCCATCTCAAATCACAAACACATTCACAGCATCAATTTAGAAAATAACTCAACACAGTGTCTCTTCCATCCCATCTGGAAGTCAAAATCAATATTAAACATGGGACTATGAAACTCACCTGATAGCTTCTTCACAAGTCCTCACACTAGCAACAAGCTAACAACCAAAAACACGAAATCAATACACGAACCAATCACTGAGATGGCTCATCAACCTATGATGGACATCTAGTCTATTCCCGTATAATTACCTCATTGTTAAGCTCTAATCACCCCATTACCCTTCCTTAACAAGTCCTTAACTTGGTTAAGTTTAATAACTATCCCATTCATATTTTACCCAAAACAGTCCCAGTTTTTAGGTCTCAAAACTTTAAGTCAAACGTCCACTTAAACATACCCATGGTTTCTGTAAAGGAATATGCATACCCTTACGTATGTTGGCTAACACCTCCCACTTGACCTAACCTTAAAGCTGCTGTTAAGGCCCCGATATACATATATCTACTTTTGTCATTCCAGATTTCCTGATTTTAAACGTACTAAACGTTTGTTACCATTAAGGGGTCTTACCCTAAACCACAACCTTAGCCCAAGTGCAGATACTTACTACAATATATAAACCATCTCTCATGTTCGTGAGAAGATCCCAATGCAACCCTAAGTACCCCAAACAACCCAAAACTTAAAAAGAAAACAAGCTGAATTCAAAACTGTTTTGACCTCCGACTGTTGTAACCTATTTTTGACCCATTTCCGTACCTCCAATTTAGTTCTAGTTTCTTGCATTGGAAAGCCACTTCAAATACCTTTCCAGGGGTACTTGGATCGTAAAATAAGAGTTTATAGAACTCCCTATATGATCAAAACAATGACCCAAAATTCTGCCCAGTTTTTTAAAAACGGGTTTAACAAAATCAACCTTATTAATTAACCATAATCCCTCTAATTACAAGCCCTAATTTATGTAATCATTATGTTATGATTAATATAACATTAATTTACTGTTTTTATAATAAACCCTAACCTAAATCCATCATAAGATGATTAAAGAAACATAAAAACAATTTAATTAAAAAGGGTTATAAAGATTTACCTTTGATTTATGAAAAACCAAGATTTTTATGAAAACCCTAATTCCTCCCTTGTATATTTCGACTCCTTATTGATCTCCAGGGATTTTATGAAGTGTTTTGATAAATAAAAACCTTATATAATTGATCCTAACCAGTCCTAGCCCAAATACAAAAGCCCGGTTCCCTTTTTCCCTTTTTTCCCCTTTTCTTTTCTTTTTTTCACATAACGGACCTATACCCATTTAATTTCGTTTTTTTTTCCTTTTTATTATTAATATTTGTATTTATAATATTACCTTAATTTTCCTTAATTTATTTCAGCTCCTAAAGCCTCCAAAACCTCAAAACAATAAAACTAGTTAAATTTACGCGTTTTACCGTAAAAAGACGTAAAATATACACTTTTAAAAAAATCTCAAATTTTGAAATAAACTTTATAACTAAGTCCTAAATGACTTAAAACCATCCCGAAAAATATTCATATGACTAATTACCTCATCCGAGACCTCCAAAAGCTAAACCGTAAATCCTAAAAAAAATATACTATTACTATAATACTTATACGTATACGTAAACACCAATATATCACCATTTCATTTCATAGTCACTAAATGTGAGCTCATGAACATGAAATAACCGTTTCTCGATTTACTTATGAGTACTCTATACTCATAAATGATAACCACACCAACCTCGTTCACACAAAATAAACACGTAAACACACAAATCAAGTAATCACACATAAAATAACCTAAAAATAAGACTAAGTGACGAACCTCAAAACCACGGTTGTCACATCACTCCCTCCTAATAGAAATCTCGTCCCGAGATTTACTCCTTAGGATCAAACACACAAACAACAAATCACACGAGGATACTTGTTCTAAACGAACTCCTCTCATTTCCATGTGAACTTTAGTTCAAGTCTCAAATTACCACATATACTAACCAACAATATTTAAATTTATTGCCAAACTCTTGACCTCACAGTCAATAAATCTCACAAATTACTCTTTGATAAAACAAAGACTCTTATTAACACAAGTCCCGAATAACCGTACAGGCAAAATGCATTCTCAAACAACCTTTACCAATCTCAATACATGAAATGTATCATGTATACAACTCACTCTCCCCAGGTAATTCTATACTCATAAGCTAATGGTCCGATCTTTCCAAAGATCATAAATGGACCTACAAAACTCTACATCAACTCTTCCATTTTACCAAAACATACCAGCCGTTACTATGGGTGAAACTTCATACACAACTTTGTCACTAACTCTAGTGGTTTCCTCCATCTCTACATAGCATCCCTTGCTGCTCTCATCCCGTCCACAAACACCATTACCACATTAGTAGCATGCTTTGTGCTTTATTCTACTCATTAGGCTCTACCAAAGTTCTACCTTCGATTCCTATCTCGACCTATTTCATTTATGCTTCGCTTCTATACACACTTCCTTCTTCCTCCTTAACTCATTCCATACATCACGATGTGATGCTTCCCATCGTTTCTTCCCTTTCCATAATCCCTCATAAGGCATTCCATACATATCGGGCTAACTTTTACGTAAAACCCTCTATTCCATCACATCCGTACGCAATCCTTCCAACTTCTCAGCTACGTGACTTCTCATTCCTCTTGAAATGTGAGATGAATTAGTCTGTCTATCGACTATCACCCAACTCTCGTCGTACTTATTCCTCCGCCGCATTATGTATCCCTTCCACCAACTTCGTCCTTACATCGCCCTTTCTAAGCTACTCCTAACTATGTAGGAAGTATAGTCTACGTCCCTTTTCTTCATATGATTGTCCAAGCCACGCAACATACATGTTGACGCTTTCTCTGCTTTAGACAACTCAACTCGTGCAACCTATATCCTTTATCCAAACCGCCCTAATACGTCATCCCTATAGTTCAAGTTCGTCTTAGTTTCGCCTCATCCTTCTTATTCCATGTCTCATCGACCATGCTTGCCTTTCCCAGATGGTACTTGGCCATATAATTTTCTTTCGTCACTTAACTCCACCCACCACCTTTGCCAAATGTTCAATCAAGGTGAGTGAATATGTGTTGGAGACGTTCATGATCCGTATAGATCATTCTCTACGTCTCGTACCCCAAATGCCTCTAGCATTCTAGGCAGATATAACAATCCAGCTCCACTAACTAAGTCTATCCAGTTCTTCCAAATCTTCAGTTCCTGCAACGTATAAGCAATCGCCTTTCTTTGTCGTCCTCGTACGCATCCAAATCCTTGCTCCACGTATCGTCATGCTCGCAAATTCATCCAGTCCTTCCGATAATGCCAAAATCCGCTCATTATCCAATCCACCTCTTCATCCTCCAAAATGCTTCCTCATCCTTCTTCACTTCGCGCCCTTGCTGGTTCCATGATATGTCATCATCTCTAACTACTCATCATGGTAGACTTAATACTAAAACTCACACTTTGAAAATATCACGTATACTTCCACTCCAAAACCAACACATACTTCGCCTCACTCTCCTTCTTAGACTTTGAGTAGAGCAAGATGGCGTCGATACTCCCGATGACAACTCATTTATATACGTTCATGCACACTCGCTTCATTGTCTCCATGAAATCCGCTAGTGCTTGGCGAAGCCAAATGCATAACCGTAAACCCAAAGCGTTCATACAACATCCTTAGCAGTTTCAACTATGTCCTCCTTGCACCCTCTCTTAGCGGCAATACGAATAAATTCCTACCTCGTTCTACTTGCAAAATTCTACACGCATTTTAAAAGACCAATGCTTCCTCTCATCAGACCACTCAACCACTTTCCACATCCAATCTACTACTAAGCAACTCAACTTTTATCCGGCATTCCCTGCAATTTCTAACAGCTCTTGTTTTTAAATCACTCCATCAACGATTTGCCTTGGAAAGGCACTAACTACAACTCCTCTCACCTCCCCTACTTGCTCTATTTATGGTTCTACCTCACCGTAATAGGCAAACCTACTAAATTTCAGGAAATTTTCGGAAAACTTACATACCCTACGAACAATCATAAATACCTTTGAGGTATTGTATCCCCTTCCAACACCCTCTATGGCGCGTTACTTGTGCTAGTATCCCACAAATCTCTATTTATCTCCTTGGTACTCCTAAGAGACCTCATGACCACCTTAGTTCGTCTACGAACTCCTTTCCTCCCCACTAAGGGCATTCCGACCATTCTCTCATGGTTACCTACTTAAGCGTGTAGGCGCGACCAAGTCTTTCATATGACTACCTCAACGCTCCCGAACAATACGAAACCAAAACTACATCCTGAATCCATCAGATACGATCAACAAATCAAACCAACGGATAACTAACGACATTTCACGTGCACCAGTTAAAACAAGTCAAAACCATGAGACTCGAAAGTAAACTCAAACCCAAAACGTGTATCAATTCAAAATGACCCATGACAACGAAAAATAATCCAAGAAACACCCAATGGCAACCAAACAGATTACGCCCCGCGACATATTATTTAAACCGTGCAAAAGATCGACTTTTCCAAAAGAATATATATCTTTTTTTTATTATTACCTCCCACATCCATGTGACTCAAACAATATACCAACAACCTTCTAGGCGATCTCAAAACTCAACCCAAAGACTAAGTATCCCGTGCACCCCAAATAAAAATAAACTACTATTCAAAACTCAAACTTGAACCTGACACTTGTACAACAATTCCGACCAGTCCATTGACCTCCCATGACTATACTTTCTGAATATTTGAAAAGTACGTTCCGAGTACATAATTTTTGGCTTTTGAATCACTCAAAAAACTCAAAAAACTAACAAGTTATGACCAAAACAGTTTTATACTAGTTGTTTTAAAAAAAACTAAAGAATAAACTTAGTGATTAATGTAATCCTTTTAAATGACAGATATAATTGTACGTGAAATCTTCATAAACTCAATTTAACCTTGTATAAATAATTATAAATGACATAAATCGGTTGAACTCAATTATATAAACTATGTAGGTAGAAAGAAATTTTTATTTCGCTTTATTTCAAAGAAAGTCTTTTAGAATTTGAAATATATAAGTGTTGATTAAAATGAAATCTTATGTTACATCTTGTTTGAAACATGACTTCAACACCTTACCCTTATTTTACCGAATACAACCAACTATCTAACCCTATAATAGATTTCCAAGTCCCCCTTTTTCTCAACATATGCCGACCAAAAGAAATGCAAGACCCAACACAAAAGATTTCATTATCTCAAAAGGAATCCCAAGTTATTTCAATAGACTTAAAACCAAGAACACCATTTTAAAACGTACACGTGAAATACGAAACTCAAAGAATACGCTACCAGACACACTTCAAAAGATTCAAAACGTCGTTGAAACTCTATTAAACTCCAGCACCATAAAACACGAGCAAACACAAGGTACGTTCAAGTTATAATAACTAGTGAACGACCATATACCATAACTTAACACATAGTAGTATATATACATCCGCATATATATACCTATTAAATCACCCAAAACATACTCGTTACTATACATATCAGATCAACCAATCGCGTCATACACTCGTTTTTCCATACGAGTAATCCCCATCTCACCATATCACCATGCCACAACAAGGCACAAAACCCATTACCAAAACCAACCCATATCGTGTGACCTCATAATCACATAACACGACTATAACTCAAAACATATAACACACTAAAAAAAAGCCATATCATAGGCAGCCGTTACATATACCCATATATTATAAATATACCCAAAATCCACATCTCATCATATACAAGCATGTACTAACCCTCTTTCATGCAATCATACTTGAGAACCCATTGAAGTTGTGGTACTTGTATAACTATGTTGGCCACCATACTTATACAATTACCCTTTCCCCAATGCACTCCCTCCTATGATGACACTTATAAGAAGCAACACAACATATAACACATAAATCCATCTACTCACATAAGCTCATCACCACATAAACAATAAAGTCCAAAACTCCATCTATTAAAATAACATAGTAATACTCTTGAAATACGTAAATCCATAGTCTAGCTAAAACAGCATAGACTAAGTCCAAAATGAAAACATAATCAGTTATAAGTCATGTCGCCCGTAAGAGTGGAAACAGCTTAAAATCCTTCCTATCCACCTACTCCTAGTAACTCGAAACACCACACGATTCTTAGGGAACATGACTTAAACATCAAAAGAAAATAACATACCTCAGGTATGTAAAATAACTCGATAAAAGATAGAATCTACCTTGTACTAAATTATGTACTATAATGTACAGTTTAAGCAAAATACTACAGTGACTAGCGTGGACGATTATGGTTCAACCCGCACAAGTCACAAACCCGAAAAGAAAATAACATGTGACTAAGTATGAACATACTACGGTTCAATTCATATTAGTCAAAAATCGCAATAAATAACATCCAAACACATCAATTAATATAAAATGCACACATACTCCTATGACGCCTATATGCAGGGACCCTTAAGCTATAGACTAGGCTACGCGACTAGGCAACCTAATTCTCTATAACCGTTGGCTCTGATACCATTCTGTCACACCCCACCATGGCGGAATATGGGGCACGACGTATGGATATCATCACAACAATAGCGTGTCTATAGAGATAACTAAATGATATAAGAAATGTCATAAAATGGTGACACAAATGTCATGACAATATCTCAACAATGCAGGAGTCTAGGTAAGTAGGTAACAATCCTACCTCTTACCCAAGACAAACAAATAACACAAACAAACAAACATATAGGTGCCAACAGTATCACTAGATAAATGAACAAACAAAGCTAAGAAGGAACAGGGATCTCCTTCTATATGCAATCCTAAGGCATCCAAGTCTAGCCACTTCTATCCTCAAGCTTAACCACATTTTCACCTGAAATAGACACTAAAACACGTCAACATAAAGTTGGTGAGAGTCATAAGTTTAGACTCTAACGCTAAATCAGTTATAAGCTGTGAATAACAACCATCAACACAATAACATATGGACAATGTGCTACAAATATGCATTAACAACTATCAATCAAGATTAATCATACCAAACCAATCCAAGGCTCCTACCGTGCCAAACAACATCATGGTACCATAGATGATCGCACTATGTACCTATCCCAAGGCCACTACCTTGGCAAACCACAAGGCCACTACCTTGTCAAACCACAAGGCCACTACCTTGTCAAACCACAATAACTGAGACGGTTCGTGTCCCCCGATCCAAATCATACACAATCAAAAATCACATAGCAGTTAATCACATAATGTACACACAAGTCCATCTCAAATCACAAACACATTCACAACATCAATTTAGAAAATAACTCAACACAGTGTCTCTTCCATCCCATCTGGAAGTCAAAATCAATATTAAACATGGGACTATGAAACTCACCTGATAGCTTCTTCACAAGTCCTCGCACTAGCAACAAGCTAACAACCAAAAACACGAAATCAATACACGAACCAATCACTGAGATGGCTCATCAACCTATGATGGACATCTAGTCTATTCCCGTATAATTACCTCATTGTTAAGCTCTAATCACCCCATTACCCTTCCTTAACAAGTCCTTAACTTGGTTAAGTTTAATAACTATCCCATTCATATTTTACCCAAAACAGTCCCAGTTTTTAGGTCTCAAAACTTTATGTCAAACGTCCACTTAAACATACCCATGGTTTCTGTAAAAGGAATATTCATACCCTTACGTATGTTGGCTAACACCTCCCACTTGACCTAACCTTAAAGCTACTGTTAAGGCCCCGATATACATATATCTACTTTTGTCATTCCATATTTCCTGATTTTAAACGTACTAAACGTTTGTTACCATTAAGGGGTCTTACCCTAAACCACAACCTTAGCCCAAGTGCAGATACTTACTACAATATATAAACCATCTCTCATGTTCGTGAGAAGATCCCAATGCAACCCTAAGTACCCCAAACAACCCAAAACTTAAAAAGAAAACAAGCTGAATTCAAAACAGTTTTGACCTCCGACTGTTGTAACCTATTTTTGACCCATTTCCATACCTCCAATTTAGTTCTAGTTTCTTGCATTGGAAATCCACTTCAAATACCTTTCCAGGGGTACTTGGATCGTAAAATAAGAGTTTATAGAACTCCCTATATGATCAAAACAATGACCCAAAATTCTGCCCAGTTTTTTAAAAACGGGTTTAACAAAATCAACCTAATTAATTAACCATAATCCCTCTAATTACAAGCCCTAATTTATGTAATCATCATGTTATGATTAATATAAAATTAATTTACTGTTTTTATAATAAACCCTAACCTAAATCCATCATAAGATGATTAAAGAAACATAAAAACAATTTAATTAAAAAGGGTTATAAAGATTTACCTTTGATTTATGAAAAACCAAGATTTTTATGAAAACCCTAATTCCTCCCTTGTATATTTCGACTCCTTATTGATCTCCAGGGATTTTATGAAGTGTTTTGATAAATAAAAACCTTATATAATTGATCCTAACCAGTCCTAGCCCAAATACAAAAGCCCGGTTCCTTTTTTCCCTTTTTTCCCCTTTTCTTTTCTTTTTTTCACATAACTGACCTATACCCATTTAATTTCGTTTTTTTTCCTTTTTATTATTAATATTTGTATTAATAATATTACCTTAATTTTCCTTAATTTATTTCAGCTCCTAAAGCCTCCAAAACCTCAAAACCATAATACTAGTCAAATTTACGCGTTTTACCGTAAAAGACGTAAAATATACACTTTTAAAAAAATCTCAAATTTTGAAATAAACTTTATAACTAAGTCCTAAATGACTTAAAACCATCCCGAAAAATATTCATATGACTAATTACCTCATCCGAGACCTCCAAAAGCTAAACCGTAAATCCTAAAAAAAATATACTATTACTATAATACTTATACGTATACGTAAACACCAAAATATCACCATTTCATTTCATAGTCACTAAATGTGAGCTCATGAACATGAAATAACCGTTCCTCGATTTACTTATGAGTACTCTATACTCATAAACGATAACCACACCAACCTCGTTCACACAAAATAAACACATAAACACACAAATCAAGTAATCACACATAAAATAACCTAAAAATAAGACTAAGTGACGAACCTCAAAACCACGGTTGTCACAACGTGTGGATTCCGTCCAGGCCCAGATCGCCGCACTGGCCACATGCCAGGAGCGGGAGATATCCGACCTCCCCAGCCAGTCGACAGTCAGTCAACAAGGCCACACCGTCATCTAAGATCGTATCGACTCTCTCTTTCGCACTATGAGAGGAGAATCCCAGACCGCTAAAGGCATCCAGGCTAGGACAGACGAGGCATTGAAGTGGTTATTGGAGGAGAACTACCGTCTCCACCAGCGCATCCAAGTCATGAAGGGTCTGCAGCATCAGACCCATGCTGCTCATTCTGCTCAGGAGCAATCATTATCTATTTTCTTTGATCTCGCCACTGTCCGGCATGATGGGGTTACTGGGGAGATGGCTTATCTTCGAGGGGTCGTCGATAGAATCCAGAACCAGCTACTATCAGCACTCCGTACGCTTAAGGAGACCCGAACGACAGTTCGGACTTTATGGAACACCAGGAGGAATTCTGCAGCTCCACCAGCTCCATCAGCATCGGCCTCATCTAGTGGACCATCTAGGCATGATTAGTATAGACGTACTAGACTTCTTGTACGTCATGATAAGCTAATGGGTTTCATCCCGTCTATCATGACATAGGGCCTTTGTACTTTTATTTCTTTTCAGCTTTTGTGATGTAATCCTGTACTTTATCCTTTCTTTTCTTGTGGACATGTAACTTTGGGATGTAATGTTTTAAAGACTGTGTGTATCATTACCTTGTGTTAGCCTCAAAATATTGAGTCAAACAAGAATGTTCGGTCATAGGTTTCTATTGTAATATTTATTAGAACGTTGTAATAAGTAGTTAATTAGTCGTGGTTTACGGACTTGGATTTAATCTAATTAAAGTCCAAACATAAAGCCCGACCTAATATATAGTCCATTATAGCCCGCATGTGGGTGGACTATATATACTACCCTCCTAGCATGTTAGGAGGGTTGGTTGTTCATTTTTCTCACTTCTAATCTAATATTCCAAAAGTTAATCCTCTCTCTCTCTACTTTATCTCACTACTTTCTCTCTCTAGGAATCCATCTCTTCTTCATTTATTTTCTTTCTTTCTTCCTTGCTTAATAATCACAAATATATGGGACAATAATTGGTATCAATCGCCATGGGGTAGTTTTGTGATTCGTTGTTCATTTTACTTGGTTCGTGTGATTTTCTCTTATAATCATCTCGAATTCAAGATTTTTTTTGTGTTTTCTATGCTCTAAATCTTGATTTAAATCTTCTACATAGCTGTGGTAGGGATTTGGTCGCATTTGGTTGGTTCAAATCACGGATTTCTTGTCGAAAATATCATTTTTTTACCTCAAAATCTCGTAACAGTGCTATTATTCCGATCAGTGCAATCGGAAAAGGGATTAGTGTTTCCGATCACTCGCATCGGAAAAGGGTTTAATCATTCCGACCAGATTTTCCGATCTTCATTCCGACTGGACTTAAAATATTCCGATTGCATTCCGATTTGGTATTCCGACAAGGTCTTTCCGACATCATTCCGACAAGGTATTCCGACAAGGTCTTTCCGACATCATTCCGACAAGGTATTCCGATTGCATTCCGATTAGGTCATTCCGACATCATTCCGACAAGGGATTCCGATTGCATTCCGATTAGGACATTCCGACGAAGGGATTCCGATTGTATTCCGATAAGTGATTCCGACGACATTCCGATGATGTGTTTTGCTAAATTTTTGTTTGAGTATTTTTTAGACTTAGCCACCATCTAGACTAGTTTTGGAATATCGTTTACACGAAGATCAAAAAAAAAAAGAGTTTTTTGGCGGGAAAACCATTTTAAAATTTATTTTTTCCTAGACCATTTTTAGGCCATTTATGCTTCGATTTCAAATTTTGGCAATGCGAAAAATTTTTCGACCAAAAATTCAAATTTTCGGACCAAAATTCAAATTTTTAGGTTTTATTTTTGTCAAAATTTTTCACTTTTCAAAAATTTTCCCTATTAGTTTTTGGCTATTTCGGACTTGATTTCAAAATTTGGTAAGACAAAATTTTCAGTTTACCGTTTTGTCGGACTGAGGAATTTACTGTCGGACTGTGAAAAAAAATCGGAACTTTCGAAATTGCAACCACACACCAATCACACCATATCTACTTAAGATCCAAAGTCACTTCATCAACAGAGAGAGACGATCATCATGCCAACGAGTAATGCGGTTACTGAAAGTTCAGACGTGAAAGACCTCGAAATGGAACGACTACAACAACAGATATGTTTCTTGAGAAAAAAATGCCATGGACGGTTTTAGAGTACTTCAAGATTCTTTTCAGAACCTCTCAAAAGTCTTGTTCGACTTACGTGAATCCACTGGCACATTCAGCAAAACATTCACTCATGCCATGGATAAACTTCAAACACAACTTGTCAACGAAAGAATCAGTGCTAGTGAATGCACGACCACTTTCACTGATCTCAAGACATCCCTTGAAACGATGTTTATTTCTGACTTCATCAAGTCTTCGCTTACCAACGAGTGCTTCAAGCGATATCATGGAATGGATGCTTTATCATATAAAGATCGGATAACCCGCAACATCGACTTCATTGTAACCTATGTGAATCACACAATACAGATGCAACAAACGATTGATGACAGACTTCATACCAGTTGTGGTATCGCATCAGATATTGAGAATACAAGCTGCAGATATGAGACTCCAACGCATAGTTCAGGGAATGAGGACAATAGCTCTGGGAAAGACAACAACAGCTTTGACAAACAACACATCGACTATGAGAATGTCATCAGCAATTGAAAAAGAGATTTTGTATACCCTTTTTTTATTTCTATTTTCGTTCCACGGATCGACTCGAATTGATTTCCGGTTTAACGTAAGATTATATTTTTTCTTGGTAAAACGTATTTGATATTTTAGACTAAAACTATTTAATTAAGATCTAAAAAACTTGATAATCTAATTTTAAAAATCTAATTTAACTAATTTAAATAAAAACTAATTTTAAACTTAAATCTAAATTTTAAATCTAATTTTTTAATGAAAACTAATTAAACAAGACAAAACTAATTTTTAAACTAAAAATATATTAAAATGACTAAAATAAAGACTTTTTAAATAAAATCTATTTTTAAATGAAAATTAAAACGAAAACTAATTTATAAAAGAAAAATAATTGTTTTTATAATCTTTTTATTTTTTAAGAAACTGAATAAAGGATATAAAAAACTTTTAAATAAAATTAAACTTAAAACTAATCTAAATAAACAAAATAAATTTGACTGCAAAGATTTTAAAATCCTATATTAATTAGAAGATGCAGAATAAAACTCAAAAAGGGACTTAGCACAAGTGGTTGGGGCGTATGACAGCTAGACGAGGGGTCTGGGGTTCGAATCCCACCCCAGACAAAAATTATATATATATTTTTTTTAGTTATTTATTTTTTTATGGTATTTTGGAATCTATGAAACTTACAGATCAAAAGATCTGTATTTTCCACTCAGCACAATCAGCAGTAAAAACGAGAACCAAAAAAAAATCAAAAATCAGAAACAAGCTAAAGCAGTTTAAATCTAAAAAGCAAATAGGCAGATACCAAGACAAAATTATCCAAATATAAGCAAATCCTATAAATATCAAAACAAACTAAATAAGCAGTTAAACTTTTAAACCAACCAAACTAATTAACAGAAAACATAAGCAGATCTATACCAAATAAGCTAAATTAAATAAGCTAAAAACAACTAAAAATAACTAAATCAAAAAGCAGTTCAAACTTAAATAAGCAGATAAAACCAAATCAGCAGATAAGTAAAAATCAAATATCCAATAATAACAAGACAATAGACAGATTCAATATATCAAATAAACTAAACATAATTTCTATAAAAATGAGCAGACAATCTAAGCAGTTCCAAACACCAAATAAATGATTAAAACTTAAACATAAAAATTAAGAATAAGAAGCTTAGAACCTTTTGTAGAAATCCATTGGGAAGAAGACAAGCGCTGAGCCGTCTTTGTGAAAAAATCCGAAACCAAACACCACCAAACATCAACAATATCTCAAACCAAACGAACCAAAAATCCGAACAGTAGTACTTTTTAATCTCTCAGTGGGGAAATTAATATTCACTTTCTTCTTTATTTTTTTTTATAATTTTTTAAAACCGAATAATAATAATCATAAACAGTAACAAAACAGGATTTAAAGATCGAAATAAATCTTGCAAGAAATTTAAATGAGACTGAATTTAATTAAAATAAACTTTTCATTAATTAAAATTAAGAGTACAATACTGAAAAAAAAATAAAAATACAATACTAAACCCTAATCTAATTTACTGAAAATTAAAATAAAGAAAAGTGCTATCTAATTACATGAAAAAAGGGGGTTTTATAGGAGAACCCCGAACCTTCTAGGTTCTCCTTGGTGCCCACGTTTAAAGATCTTGGCCCTTCAATCTTCAATTTCACCCTCTCTCTTGATCATGCGGCTAAGATTAAACCTTGAGTCTCGGATTGCCAACGTGGAATGGTGTTATTGGAGGATTTGATGAGTGATTATTATCCTCCAATCAAAGGAAAGATCTTAGGCCACGTCGGATTAATTGAGGACCATATTGTGGGTGTTTGATGCGAAAAACTTGGGGATTTAATCCCCAAGTGTGTGAATTACACACTTGAGATAAAAGCCCCATTTTTTAGTGGTTAATTTTTGATGGGATGAATTAGGGTTTGAAAGAAAAATGGTAAAAAGGGTGTGACTGTGTTTGAGATAAAAAGGGAAGAGAAGGAGAAAGGCTTTGGTATCATCAAAAGTGTGTGAGGGAAGGGTAAAAAAAACGTTTGATAATAATAATAATAAGTGAGTGGGGAAAATAAATGGGGGATTGACTGGATGTGAGAGTACACGTGTGAGAGGGTGGGTAGTTTGACCGGGTCTATGGGGAAAAGTTGGGATTTATTTATGTAAACGTTTTAAAATAAAACGTTGTGTTAACAGTTGACAACAAATGATGCAAACATGGGCTTTTGATCCAATATCTACACGTATATCTGTCACTTTTGATAAATTGGTGTAGCCAAATGGGCTTTAAAAACCCATTAATTATAAGTCCATCCATTTTACATTTCATTTTGGGCCTTAATGGTCTAAGTAAAAATAATCATTTCCTCAAATGGGCTTTTGGGCCCATTTACCCAAATGTGGGACCCACAAGCTCGTTAAAATCCATATAAGATTAAATCCGCTAAAGACGAGCTCATTTTTGGCTTCCTTGATTGTTTCTTCAAAATCGTATCGATTTTGCCGGTTTCGTAAACTTGGCACACTTTTGGTCTTTGACATTGTCTTTGTCTCTTTCTTGAACTTTTCTTCGACATTTGACCGTAAAATCCCGTGTTTTCTCTTCTTTTGATCATTTGTACCTATTTAAACACAAAAACACAAAACCACGCGTAATTCCGATTTTTATGAAATAAAACACATGATTAGGTCTTGTTTTTCCTTGATTTTAGTGGCAAAAGGATAAGTGTTTACACACTTATTAAATCCCCTACACTTGACCATTGCAATGACCCCATGCAATGCATTATTTTAAAGCATAAAGTTACATTTTTCTCGTAATCAATCCATCTCGGCCTTTATTACTATTACTACTACTACTACGACGAAAAGATAAAACTTAAGAAAGAGACAAAAGTTATAATCATTTATTAACTTGGAAATTATTAGATGGAACAAACTTGTAAAGAAGTCTAAGACTTTAGTTAGGGCTTTGGTGTCATGAATATTAATCACCCTCAAGTTTCACGTTCCCCATACCAAGCTTAAAAACGAGATCATTGTTATTACAAGTTAGCACAACTAACACTTGCTCATGTGGTTTAGTTAATCACTTAGACCCCCTTATTCCTACGGTGTATCTCTTGTATTTTATTTTTGTCTTGAATGATCACGAGGATGCATTTTTGACTTATTTCGATAATTTATTAAGGCCGAAAATAAAGTGGGACGATTTAATCAATAGTTAGCTAAAGGACAGAATCTTTTAAAACTGCTTCTCGAAACCTCAAAAAGTTCATATCTTGGCATAACTCGTTTCACGATTTGAGACCTTTCTCGGACCGATATTTGGCTTGTACTTCAAACTTCAAATCTTGAGAGACGATCTTGAAATTATGGTCTTCTCTTCATTTTGGTATACATCTTCATTAGGAGTGAAAGATGCTTCAAACGTTGACCACGACTTCTTCATTTATCCTCTTTCTTTATTTAGGATTTTGATATACAACGATCCGCCTCCTTTTCGGACTTGGATCTATTTATCCTCATACCTTGTTAGGGTCTTTTTGGATAGACTTCTCCATGATCTTTAGGGGAGTAATTGCTTCTCGTCGTGTGTCTTGATCCATCATATTGATTTGGATTAATGATCTTCACAATCTCTTAGGATCTTTAGCAAAAAAAGTGAATCCTTATGCCTTGTGAGGGCCTTTTTGGACTCGGGTATCCTCATGCCTTGTTAGGGCCTTTTTGGATAAGCCAATCTTCGCGTCCCGCTTCAATAAGTTATGCCTTGGCTATGAACTCTAATTAATACCGAGCAACTTTTAAACGATCTTGTGCTAGAAGCTAAGTAACCTTTTAAATCGTACAACCTTATTTATTGCAAATATATTTATTAATAAGCGATGGGAGAAAAAGCTCACAACTAACTCACATAAGTTAATGAAAGAATACAAAACTTATAATTAACTCTATCATCTCTCGTTCTCCACAATTTAGAATCTCAAGGAATGAGACTCGTGGATGCTTAGCCTAATAAACCAATTAAGGTCCATATGGTTAAGGATACTAGCTAGAGTAAACTTGGATAAGTAAACTCGGGTTGAGTCAAAATATTCACGACGGGCCTAATATATCAAAGATATCTAAACTTGTTAAAACCATTTTATTTATTTATTTCATTTTTGACTTTATTCTTGATATGGAAAATAAAAATAAGATGCGATGACAAAAGAAAAGAAAATTAAAGAAAAATACTACAAGGCCAAAAATAGATCAAAAATTTGAAAAACGTTGAAAATTTTAAAATTTTTCCGGTTAAATGGGGTCAAATTCATGGAAAAGCCCACTAAAATTTCGATAGAAACCCCCCCTACACTTAATATAAACATTGTCCTTAATGTTTAAGCATGTGGGAGATTAAACTCCCCTACACTTAGGACATTGAGTGCGTTGTTTAAAATCGAGTTAAGGAAAGGAAAACTAAAGTGATTACATTTATTTGTGTTTTATTTATATACAAGATTGAATCACAATAGCAAAAACTTATCGAAGGAATCGGGTACACGGGAAACACGGGTTGCGTCGAAAATACCAAAAGTGGATCATTTAAGCACATGTCCCTGCACACAACATCACAACACAAACAACCTACTTGGCTCCCCCTACACTTATTGGTGAAAATGGGGTCAAGGTGAAAAAGGTGGAAAGGATGGAAAAGGTAAAAATCTAACCTAGTTAAACGATGCTTGATTTTTCATCACGAGTCTCTAGCTCGACTTGAATTCCCGAATGTCATCATTCAAATGGGAAAATCATGGAACAACCGAGATTTCCAAGGGAGGAAAATCTCTCCATGATAGAGGGTGAAACAAAGTCATATAAGGCATACCCCATAAAAATCCACCCGGGTCAAACACATAATTTCCATCACAAAAGGAAATAAACCCCGAGGTGGTACACAAGTCATAGAAAAGTGGGGTATCCTTAGGCAAAAGTCTCTTACAAGGAAAGATAAGGTGGTATGGCAATGAAAGCACAAAAGTCTCTATTCCCGGATCAAACACCGGTTCCTTAATGGGAAAATAGCAAGAGGTGTTGACATTTAAGCTCAAAATATCATCAAAATCCATAGTGGGAAAGTCATCCTCTTCCAAACTTGATGTGAAAACATAAGTATCATCGGAGTCATAGGAAACTCTTCCTCATGAGGAAAATAGGTATTTAGAAATATATCTAAATCCTCCTCAAATGGAATAACCTCTAAAGTAGGTATGATCTCTAAGAGTGGAGGATCCTCCTCAAAAGTCATGACTTCTAAAATTGGAGTATAAAAGTCAAAAGGAGTTTCTATGGAAGAATCACTCATAGAGATATGAGGTGCATTAAGATCATGGGGTGGGTCATCAAAGTTAATGAGATCACTTAAAGAAGTGTCATCATCGTAGGTATCAAAGATTGGTAAATCATAGATGGGTGGGTCTAAAGTGGGTGGGTCAAAAGTCGAGTCGTCTAAGCCAAAAATAGTGTGATCACTTGAAGAAGTGTCATCACTATAGGTGTCATAAATGGGAGTATCAAAAATTTGAGGCTTTAAGGGAAGGGATGAGTTTATCACAAAATCATTTTGAGTAGACTTTTCAATTCCAAAAGGATTAATAAAAATCTCATCATTATCATAATTAAGAACATCAATCATATTGACCGACTCTTTGCCATTTGATTTAGTTGTGATTTTTCCCATTTTGAAAACTTGTTGTTCATCCCGAACCCTAAGAATTAACTCCCCTTCGGCTACGTCAACTAAGGCTCTTCCGGATCTTAAGAATGGTCTACCAAGTATTAACGGAATACGAGGATCCATCTCATAGTCGACGGCGACAAAGTCCATGGGAAAAGTGAAAGTACCGACTCTAACAAAAACGTCTTCGGCAATACCAACGGGGTATGCGAGAGTTCGATTAGCTAGCTTTAAAGTCATACGAGTCGGTACAAGGTCGGGTAATGATAATTGTTTCCAAACCGAAAGTGGCATAAGATTGATGCTAGCGCCGAGATCCGCTAAAGCCATACAATCATCGATTTGAGGAAACGAGCAAGGTAACACGAATCGTCTGGGATCTCCTAGCTTTTCGGGAAGCTCTTTGAGAAGAACCACGGAACAATTCTCATTTAAACGGGTGTTCACGAGCTCAACCATTTTTTCTTTCTTATTAAGCAAATCTTTAAACATTTTCACAAATTTTGGCATTTGAGCAAGTGCTTCAATAAGGCTTATGTTAACATTCACATTGGAAATCATTTTCAAAAAGTTAGAGACATGAATGTCATCTTTGGTGAGCACTTTAGTCTTGCCTAACCTAGATGGATAAGGAATATTAGGCTTAGTCTTTGAAGGTTGAGAAGGAGAAGGACTCGCTTCTTGAACAACCGTAGGAATAGGCTCTTTCGGCAATGGAGGACTAGAACTAGGAGTGGTAGTGGGCGGAATCACCGGAGGGGGAGTAGGATTACTCATTATGACCTCCGGGCATTGTCTCTCCTTTATGGGCGAAGAGATGGAAGGTCCCACTAAAGTGGCTCCACTTCGAGTATTGATAGCACTCACATTAGCACGAGGGTTAATCTCAGTATTTGAAGGTAAGGCTCCTTGGGGTCTAAGGGTTTGCAACATAGTCAAAAATCTCTTATCGTTGGACTCTTGCATTTGTCTAGTGGATTCTTGCATAGCTTTCATGATTTTCTCATGTTCGGTCAATTTTTGTAGAACCAAGTCCATTTGAGGGTTTTGCATATTCATTTGATTGAACTCTTGATTTTTAACCCCTTGATTAGGAAAACTTTGATTTTGATATTGAGTTTGAAAATCGTTGTTATTGTAAAAACCTTGATTATTTTGAAACCCTTGATTTTGACCATTAAAAATCCCTTGATTTGCATTCCCTTGAAAATTACCCATTTGAGGACCTTGGTTCCTATTTTGGTATTGGGTATTTTGGGCGGGTGGGGGTGGTCTTTGAGGTGCTACAAAACCCGGGGGAGCCAAATAATTATTACTATTGTAAGACAAATGGTTAACATCAACATTTGGTTTAAATGGAACCCTTTCATTAGCATTAAAAGCACAAACTTGTTGTTGTTGATTATAAACCTTGTCATAATTGAAATATGAATGTGGTCCACCACAAGTCTCACACGTTTCACTATTATCTTTCACGGCATGCACATGAGTGGTGAGGGCGTCGGTTTTTAGAGCGAGTGTTTCAACAAGCGAAGTAAGTTTATCGATTCTCTTGTCACTCTCACTAGAACTATCACTTGCCATAGTGGCCCTAACACTCTTGGTTTGCACTTTTGCCTTGTTCTCAATAATGGCCCAAGCCTCGTTCATGGTTTTCACAAAAATATTGCCCCCCGCGGCACTATTAAGTGAGTCTTGGTCATTTAGAGTTAAACCATTGTAAAACGTATTTATTTGATGCACTTTAGTGAAACCGTGTTGTGAACATTTTCTTAAAAGCTCTTTAAATCGATCCCAAGACTCACTAAACGTTTCCCCATATTTTTGCTCAAAGGTGATTATTTCATTCCTTAAAGAAGTGGTCCGTGATGGTGGGAAAAAGTAATTAATGAACTTGGTCTCTAAGTCGATCCATGTTGTAATGCTTTGGGGTGGTTCCTTATCAAGCCAAATCCGGGCTTGTCCCTCGAGGAAAAAAGGAAAAAGTTGTAGGCGAACGGCCTCTTGTGGCACCCCATTGTATTTGACGGTATTAGCTAATTGGATGAAACGTTTGATATGATCATGGGGGTTATCTTGGGAACGACCCAAAAATGGGATAGCGGAAACCATTTTAATTAAATCCGATTTGAGTTCAAAATTATTTGCTCCAATTGCGGGGACAACGATAGCGTCATCGTTTCCTTCAACGTGAGATTGCAAAATCTCGAGCATAGGTCGGTTATCCGTTTCCATTGTATTGTCAAAAGCACGATTCTCGGGATCGGCTTGAATGACGGTTTTTTTTTCTTCTTCTTCTTCTTTTTGGAATAATTGGAAGAGTTTGGTACACCACTTTGTATGTATGTACGCGCGCGAGTGCGCATACAATTAAAACTTGGAATGAGGTAGGTGACCTCGGTCGACTTTGAGAGGAAAAGGATTTTCCCTCTCGAGGAGCAATAGTAAAAAGCTACAAAAATATATACTTAAATACTAATTGAGTCGGCAAACCAATAATCGGTCGTCCCTCTCAATATACGCACAAGCAAGCGGGGAAACGAGGTGGCACAAAGCACTTAAAAACCTTTTTCCTTTGACGGCCTTTTATAGCGCGTCGCCTTATACCCACCTTATAGTTTGTATATGTCGAGTTCAAACGTCTTACTAGTATTTATCTATTTTGCCTCTTTATTTTGTTTAAGATTCGACTACAATAGTTAGGTGATGAAATCCCAACTAAGGCTTATTTGAAAAGTAGGTAAGTTATTGTGCTACGTAATATACTATAGTAAAAGAAAAATCTTTTTTTATTTTTTAGAAAAATATATATTCACAAGAAAAATCGAAAGAAATCGAACTAGGAAAATTAACACTAATACGTAATATTTTTGGTGTAATACTTTTAGGAAAAAGTATTACGTTTTGCTTTTTTAATTTTTTTGGTGCAATTCTTAGGAAAAAATTGCTTTTGTGATTTTTAATTTTTTTTATTTTTAAGTTTTAGATTTTTTTGTATTTTTGATTTTTTGTGCAAGAAACGTAACGTTCAAAAAGAACGGATCCCAAAATCCAAACGTCTTCACGAAAAATCGTCAATCGTACGAGCGAAGCGGCAGCGGCGCCATTTGGAAAAGAGATTTTGTATACCCTTTTATTTCTATTTTCGTTCCACGTATCGACTCGAATTGATTTCCGGTTTAACGTAAGATTATATTTGTTCTTGGTAAAACGTATTTGATATTTTAGACTAAAACTATTTAATTAAGATCTAAAAAACTTGATAATCTAATTTTAAAAATCTAATTTAACTAATTTAAATAAAAACTAACTTTAAACTTAAATCTAAATTTTAAATCTAATTTTTTAATGAAAACTAATTAAACAAGACAAAACTAATTTTTAAACTAAAAATATATTAAAATGACTAAAAGACTTTTTAAATAAAATCTATTTTTAAATGAAAATTAAAACGAAAACTAATTTATAGAAGAAAAATAATTGTTTTTATAATCTTTTTATTTTTTAAGAAACTGAATAAAGGATATAAAAAACTTTTAAATAAAATTAAACTTAAAACTAATCTAAATAAACAAAATAAATTTGACTGCAAAGATTTTAAAATCCTATATTAATTAGAAGATGCAGAATAAAACTCAAAAAGGGACTTAGCACAAGTGGTTGGGGCGTATGACAGCTAGACGAGGGGTCTGGGGTTCGAATCCCACCCCAGACAAAAATTATATATTTTTTTAGTTATTTATTTTTTTTATGGTATTTTGGAATCTGTGAAACTTACAGATCAAAAGATCTGTATTTTCCACTCAGCACAATCAGCAGTAAAAACGAGAACCCAAAAAAAATAAAAAATCTGAAACAAGCTAAAGCAGTTTAAATCTAAAAAGCAAATAGGCAGATACCAAGACAAAATTATCCAAATATAAGCAAATCCTATAAATATCAAAACAAACTAAATAAGCAGTTAAACTTTTAAACCAACCAAACTAATTAATAGAAAACATAACCAGATCTATCCCAAATAAGCTAAGTTAAATAAGCTAAAAACAACTAAAAATAACTAAATCAAAAAGCAGTTCAAACTTAAATAAGCAGATAAAACCAAATCAGCAGATAAGTAAAAATCAAATATCCAATAATAACAAGACAATAGACAGATTCAATATATCAAATAAACTAAACATAATTTCTATAAAAATGAGCAGACAATCTAAGCAGTTCCAAACACCAAATAAATGATTAAAACTTAAACATAAAAATTAAGAATAAGAAGCTTAGAACCTTTTGTAGAAATCCATTGGGAAGAAGACAAGCGCTGATCCGTCTTTGTGAACAAATCCGAAACCAAACATCAACAATATCTCAAACCAAACGAACCAAAAATCCGAACAGTAGTACTTTTTAATCTCCCAGTGGGGAAATTAATATTCACTTTCTTCTTTATTTTTTTTTATATATTTTTTAAACCGAATAATAATAATCATAAACAGTAACAAAACAGGATTTAAAGATCGAAATAAATCTTGCAAGAAATTTAAATGAGACTGAATTTAATTAAAATAAACTTTTCATTAATTAAAATTAAGAGTACAATACTAAAAAAAAAATAAAAATACAATATTAAACCCTAATCTAATTTACTGAAAATTAAAATAAAGAAAAGTGCTATCTAATTACATGAAAAAAAGGGGGTTTTATAGGAGAACCCCGAACCTTCTAGGTTCTCCTTGGTGCCCACGTTTAAAGATCTTGGCCCTTAAATCTTCAATTTCACCCTCTCTCTTGATCATGCGGCTAAGATTAAACCTTGAGGCTCGGATTGCCAGCGTGGAATGGTGTTATTGGAGGATTTGATGAGTGATTATTATCCTCCAATCAAAGGAAAGATCTTAGGCCACGTTGGATTAATTGAGGACCATATTGTGGGTGTTTGATGCGAAAAACTTGGGGATTTAATCCCCAAGTGTGTGAATTACACACTTGAGATAAAAGCCCCATTTTTTAGTGGTTAATTTTTGATGGGATGAATTAGGGTTTGAAAGAAAAATGGTAAAAAGGGTGTGACTGCGTTTGAGATAAAAAGGGAAGAGAAGGAGAAAGGCTTTGGTATCATCGAAAGTGTGTGAGAGAAGGGTAAAAAAAACGTTTGATAATAATAATAATAAGTGAGTGGGGAAAATAAATGGGGGATTGACTGGATGTGAGAGTACACGTGTGAGAGGGTGGGTAGTTTGACCGGGTCTATGGGGAAAAGTTGGGATTTATTTATGTAAACGTTTTAAAATAAAACGTTGTGTTAACAGTTGACAACAAATGATGCAAACTTGGGCTTTTGATCCAATATCTACACGTATATCTGTCACTTTTGATAAATTGGTGTAGCCAAATGGGCTTTAAAAACCCATTAATTATAACTCCATCCATTTTACATTTCATTTTGGGCCTTAATGGTCTAAGTAAAAATAATCATTTCCTCAAATGGGCTTTTGGGCCCATTTACCCAAATGTGGGACCCACAAGCTCGTTAAAATCCATATAAGATTAAATCCGCTAAAGACGAGCTCATTTTTGGCTTCCTTGATTGTTTCTTCAAAATCGTATCGATTTTGCCGGTTTCGTGAACTTGGCACACTTTTGGTCTTTGACATTGTCTTTGTCTCTTTCTTGAACTTTTCTTCGACATTTGACCGTAAAATCTTGTGTTTTCTCTTCTTTTGATCATTTGTACCTATTTAAACACAAAAACACAAAGCCACGCGTAATTCCGATTTTTATGAAATAAAACACATGATTAGGTCTTATTTTTCCTTGATTTTAGTGGCAAAAGGATAAGTGTTTACACACTTATTAGCAATACACCTTCCTATGATAATGGTCCTGTTTACGATTCTGCTGAATTTAATGTGTTTGCCAATGCCAATACGCATGAGCATAGTGATCAAAAAACAAACTTTATTGACACATGTATGACGGAAAAGGTTGATAGCAATACCACACCCAATTCATCAGACATGTGCAATAATAAGTTTGAGGATGATCAACATGCAAATGAGTATGATGATGAGGAGCGTGTCGCGCTTGCTAATTTAATTGCTAGTTTACAAAAAGATGTCAATGAAACTAGAAAGAGTCAAAAGCAATTAAAGAAGGCAAACGCAGCGCTCACTCAAAACTTTGAAGAATGCAAAGCCGCTCTAATTAAATCTAACGAGACCCTTGAAAGTAATAGGGCTGAGCTTCTTCAGAAAACCAAAGAGTTTGAGGGGTATAAGGGAAGTGCGTTAAAAAGTCAAAAGGACGATTTTGAAAACAAATATAATACAAATCTTGAGTTATTAGCTAAAGAGAAGTGTCAATATAATGTTTTCTTAATGGACGAACGCCAAAAAACATACCTTGCCAACACCAAAGTTATTGAACTTGAATAAAAGCTCTCTATGACCACTACTGATTCTGCTAAAATTCTTAAGGATAAGAAACAAGAGGTAGATGCGTTAAAACAAGACTTCAAAAGTAGATATGATAAAGAAACTGAAAAAGTAACGAAACTAGAAGGACAAGTCGACTTTTTAAAGAACGTTGTTTATAAAACGCATGATTCTATTCAATCCGTAAGAATGCTAGCACCTCCATCGATGTTTAAGGGTCAAGCTAGCTTTGCAAGTCCTGAGTACCTTGCCAAAGCTCAAGCTGCGAACCCGTGTCTTTATCTTGATGAGACTGAAAGGACCGATCTTGATAGCATGCCTGTTAGTGCCGATAATGAAGAGACTGCCCTTTGGGATACTGATAGTCAACCACTTGTTAATAAGGAGTTTGTGAAACCATACAATTATGCTTATGAGAATAGTCTTTATGGCCTTTTCAACAAACAAACTCAGAAAACTCGTGAGGAAGTGTTCTTAGAATGCAAACAAAAGAGAATTCAATGGAAGAAAGCATTTGCCCCTAAGAATTCTAATGTTTACAAATACATAAACTACCTCCCTCTAGATGAATCTAAAAGCAAGAGTAGGAAAACATTAGGTATTCTTAAACACCACATAGATAATATTAAATCTATTGTTGAAAGAGACTGGGCAAAACGTGAAAATGCTGAGTGGACACGTCCGATTCCTCAAGATATTACCTTGCTTGTGAAAGAACTCTTAATTCCTAACACGACGTTGATTAAAGAAACTGTTCTTCAACTTGAGGAGTTCATTCGGACTGAAATGTATGATGATTTAAAATATGTTGAATCTCTTGGGAAACACATTGAAGATCTTCAAATGGAGAAGTCTGATTATTCAGATGAATATGATTTACTATTGCAAAAATATGTTTCTAACGATGTTATGTGTGCTTATTTTACGTCTTGTGCTGATATTGATGAATATTCTGATGTTGCATGCAAATATCTTGATAAGATCAAAGAATGTGAACGTCTTGAAATTGAGCTTTCGAAACGTAAAGAAAATGTTGACAAAAAGGCTTTTGAGTTACTTCAACACAAAACTGATTTCCTTCAAAAACATTGTCATTCACTTGAACTTGCTTTGCAAAAAGACGTTGGTAGTTTTCCACATGATAATTAATTGCAAGAAAAACTTTCCCAAATGTTTCGAGAAATGAATGAACAGAAT
The DNA here is from genome assembly GCA_025667525.1 of Glebionis coronaria. Lineage (NCBI taxonomy): Eukaryota > Viridiplantae > Streptophyta > Magnoliopsida > Asterales > Asteraceae > Glebionis > Glebionis coronaria. Next base: position 186,264,705 of record CM046879.1, on the reverse strand, counting down.
TTGGAAATTAAAGAGTTGAAAGCTCAGTTACAAGACCGGGAAAGAGCGATAGCAGAGTTGCAGAAACTCGTTGCTAAGATGGGTGGGAAAGTTCTGGAACCTAAAGTTGTGAAACCTGTTGTTCGACAACCCAATGCCTATAAGGATCCAAAGCCGTCTATCTTGGGAAAGCCGACTCCGTTCTCCAATTCTTCTCATATGAAATCTAGGTTACCCCCTAAGACTGATGTGCAACCAAGTGTTCCAAAACCATCCATATCACCCTATGTTCCTCCATTTAGAAAGCACATTGTTGCTAAACCCAACCATGTGAATGCACCTAGCACCTCTAGGTCTCCTCCAAAACGTGTGACATTCACGTCCACAAAGGAATCTGTAGGTTCAAATGACCTCGTTCATACCCACAACCTAGAGGATGCGAAACAAAAAGGGAAGATTCAGAAAGACAAACCCGTGTATGAAAAACCTAGTTCACCAAATCCTGCTAGAGTTCCACACACTCCTAATGGTAGTCAACCAAAACCTAGGATCCCTCTTCAGAAATCTAGGAATTGGAAACCATCCATGAATAGTCGTGTTTCAAACACTACGCCTGAATGATTTGGGAAATAAAGGAATACAAGTAATTTCGTGAATCCCAAAATCCCTGTATGTCCCACTTGCAAAAAGGGTATTCACAATGGAAATCATGACCTTTGCATTTTGCAATACCTCTATGAGGTCAAATCTCGTTCCTTTGAATGGAGATCGAATACAGAATCCCATAAGACAACAAGGAGATACAAACCCGTCGCAAAGAAAAGCAACAACATCAAATCTGAAACATGGATTCAAAAAGGACTTAGTTTCTCTCCAAAGAAGTCTTCCGCTGTGCAAGAGAAAGCTACTCCTAAATCTAGTCTTCAGTGGAAATCAACGGGTCGAATCTTCACGGAAGTTGGTCTTAAGTGGATTCCAATAGAGAAGAGTGATGACACCTGCACCAGCACTAATGCCACTGTTCTACACGCTGAAAAGGAATTTGTTACTCCTAATTCTAGTATTTGTGCAAACTCTTCTTCTGTGATTGCAGGTACAACAGCGGATTCTGAACCCACTTCTCCTTCTTCAAAGGGTTCCAATTCTGTATATTCTATATCACCTTCTTCTGCTGTACAAAAGTCTATTTTGGATTATTTTCGAAAAACTTGAGAAAACACAAAAATATAATAAAACGTAAATATCCATAGAAAAACAAAATAAAAAAAATGGAAAAATTTTCAAAATACTAAAAATATTCTTCTCGACATGTCTTTCAGTATCGATAATATGGACGTACCTAGAAATGTCGCTCAATAACGACACGGGTGTGTACATAAAGCTCGAATGAAAGTTGTACATATTTTTCAAAACATGTCATTTCAATGATTTACAATTACCTCAGATTGTGACTCGTACTTCCAAGAAAGGAAAGTTGATCACGAATGATAACTTATCCTTAACAACGGGAAAATAAATTTTCTCGGTCATGAGTTCTCATTAAAAACATTCAAAGTTTTTAAACTCATGTAAAAGACTTACAGTTAAATGTCAGACTATAACTCGAACTTCAAATAAAGGAAAGTGTATCTTTAAAGATAACTTATCCTAACTAACGGGTAGAGCAATCTATCACGGGTTGAGCTTGTCACAAAACATTCAACGTTTTGAGCTCAACATAATTGCTTGTAATCACTTTAAGATTGCAACCCGGAACTATATTCACGGGGGAGTGTACGATTTTGTGCTCTTACCCTTAGCAAAAGAAGTTAAATCTTCTTACACTTGAGTGGATTCGTCAAGACATTCAAAGTCTATGAACTCAAGTTTATGCTTAAGAAAAACCTTTTCGACAAAAAGAATTGATTTTTCAAAAAGCGTTGAACACAATTTTTTCAAAAATTTCTCAATGATATTCAAAATCTTTCAAAAATTGTGTGTTCAACAACTCCTATCCTCAAAAGTTTAATGTGAATCAAATCCTCGTAATGACAATTCCATTGGATCAATTTTTGAGGGGGGGCGTTCCAAAATGCATGCTAAGTTTGACACATCTTTCTCCCGAAGTTTTTCAAGACTATTTTCCAAAATATATTTTAATCAAATTTGGTATCTCTAATATCAAAAGATTTTATATATTAGAGATAGGGGGAGAAAATGTGATTAAAATGTGATCTAAAGACTCAAGCACTCGTGGTTACGATCAAATACCCACAACATCTATAATTCACGACGTTATTGGTGTCAAAAGGGTGGTTAGGTTTAAGTCCTATGATCCAACCAGAACCCGAGGGATCTTCCCAGAGACAATCCAATAGATTATTAGAAGTCCTTAGGAAAGATGGAGTAGAATGTGAACGAAGCTGAATGCCGACTAAGTACTGATGATAGCACTGGAACAATCACAACAAGGTGCTATTAATGATGTCTTGGTAAGCATTGAAGGGGTTGAAGAATGAAAAACAAATGTAAGGATAAAGGGTCTAAAGAAAGAAGCCCTCCATACAACTTAGGCAGAAACCGGGTCAACTCATCATGAAGACAAACTCATCATGGACCCAGTGATGTGAAGCACAACCCTTTCCTAGCTACTCAGGCTTCTCTCAAAAGAAGTTTGTTTTATTGTCACGGAGATCAACACGACTTCTATTGACTTTCTCACTCCGAGATAGTTGATATTGAATAGGTGGCATCTGCTCCAGCCTCCGACTACTAAAAGTGCAAAAATCGAGTTTAGAGCCAAGAGATCAATCAAATCTCGTTAGGACACATGGATGAAGATCAAGAGAGTCCTACGCTATATCCTTGTGATATTGCTAGAACACTCAGAGTGATGCTACTTAGTATTCACAATGATGAGTGGAAATCCTTCCAGTGTTAACATCAAACAGCACTGCGGTAGGTCATATGCAAGATTCTTTATGAATTGAACATATGTAAAACTGAAAAGCAACAGTGGTTTGATTCTGAATTGATTCAAACTCGTTTCAGGTTTCTACGCAATATCTGTATGGTCTTGCCAGAACATTCAGAGTGATATTCATTAATATTCACAGTGACGAATGGAAATCCTTCTAGCGTCAACATCAAACAGCGCTACGGTAGGTGACTTGTGAGATTCTTATGAATCAAACTTGTGTCAACTGGAAAGCAACAATGGTAAGATTCTTAAATGAATCAAACTTGTTCCAGGAATTTGAATTGACGACTTTAATCAAGCGGATATTTATCCAATTGATTCACTCTTTATGTTCGCAATCTTGCTTTGAGACGGTCGAGTAAAGAGAACGGCTAGTACAGCCGCGAAACCCTGTCAAGGAGATTCTTAATTGAATCTACCTAATCACCGGTACGATATTCAATATCGTATAACAGTCTTCACCGACCGGAGGTAAAACACTACCGATTTAGGACGAATGTCAAAGCCATTCAGTCCGTGTCTATGTTTTGTCTCGAGAAGGTGACGTCACGGTGTACTCAGCAAAGTCAAAGATTCAAAATCACATATTCATGCCCAAAGATTTATTCAACAATTAATAGTGTGAGCATGTGGATAAAGACACAAGATCGAAAGATGGCAAAGACAAGTCAAGAATGATTTGAAGATCTCAAGATAAAAGACTAAGTCGAAAGACAATGACAAAGGCTCAAAGATCACAGCATGAAGGAACAAAACTACTGTTACACGTTCAAGACTCATTTATGACGAAATTCATAAATCTCCATTGGAATCCAAATATCAAAGAGGAATGACCTCACATTGGGGGAGATTGTTAGCCTCAAAATATTGAGTCAAACAAGAATGTTCGGTCATAGGTGTCTATTGTAATATTTATTAGAACGTTGTAATAAGTAGTTAATTAGTCGTGGTTTACGGGCTTGGATTTAATCTAATTAAAGTCCAAACATAAAGCCCGGCCCAATATATAGTCCATTATAGCCCGCATGTGGGTGGACTATATATACTACCCTCCTAGCATGTTAGGAGGGTGGGATGATCATTTGTACTCTAATCATTTCTTAATTAAAATTCTACAAGTTAAATTCTCTCCTTCTCTCTACTTTCTCTCACTACTTTCTCTCTCTAAAACTCATATCTTTTCCATCTCATATCTTAATCAATCATCATATTATAAGGGACAACACCTTGGACAAGGCCCGACCGGCCTATGACTTAGATTTTGTTATGCTAGATGAATGTTAAATTTCTTATGGAAATAACATGTAATCACTTTATTTATTATATTTGATGTGCAATGTATTATATTATGAGATCTTGACAAGTTATCCAAATTCGTTATGAAATCAATGCATGAATTTTTCTCGTGCAAATAATATAAAAACTGTACTAACGTTTGAACTAATAATCTCATTTTGTGTATGATTATAGACAAATGGTGATTACGAGATCAAATCCCAATAATGCAACCACTTCCAATGCTGATAATGCGGAATCCCCAGAAGCTACTCGAAATGTCACTGCCGCACAACTCCGGGAAATGATAAGTGAAGGCATCACAGCAGCCATGGAAGCCAGAGGAGCTGACCCGAATGCAAACAATGATCCAAACCTCAATGCACACAGAAACAACACCAACAGGGGTTGCTCTTAACCTGACTTCTTAAAGTGCAAACCCTCATACTACCGAGGAAAAGAAGGAGTTGTTGAATTGATGCAATGGTTCGAAAGACTAGAGACAGTAATCCGCATCAGTGGTTGTGCTGCCGAGAACAGAGTTAAGTTTGCCACGTGCACACTACTTGAGAGCGCCCTCACCTGGTGGAACTCTGTGGTCGCTACCCTTGGAAATGACACTGCTTACACTCTCACTTGGGCCAACCTCAAAGAGAGGATGACTGTGAAGTACTGTCCTAGAAGGGATATGAAAAAGTTGGAGATAGAGTTGTGGGATCTAAAGTGTAAGAACAATGATATCCTTTGGTACAACCAAAGATTTCAAGAGTTAAGCTTGATGTGCACTAGAATGTTCCCTCTAAGGAGTGACAAGATTGAGAAGTATGTCAGCGGACTCCCTGACAACATCCATGACAGTGTGCTAGATTCACGACCCACTACCGTTGAAGGTGCTATGGAATTTGTGACTGAGCTGATCAACAAGCGAGCCCGCAATCTGTCCGAAAGGCAAACGGACAACAAGAGAAAATCCGATGAAAGCTCTCGTAGCCAGCACCAGCAGCCTTCCAAAAAGCAAAACGTTGGGCAAGCTGATGACACTACTCCCACAACCCGCACCAAGAACTACTCGGGATCCAAGCCTAAGTGTCTGAAGTGAAACTATCATCATATTGTTGGAGGACAATGCCAAGGGTGCTACAAGTGCGGCCAACAAGGCCATTTTGCTCGTGATTGTCAAACCAATGTTGCTACCCCGGGTCGACCCAATACCAATCCCAGAAACAGCAACAAGGGCAAGTCTAATGCACATGGGAGTGGAAGTGGGCAGCAGGGAAACCGAAACCCCACAGGTGGAAGCAGTAGTGGACCAAAGAAAGCTGTAGTATGTTACGAGTGTGGAACACCTGTGCATGTGAGACCTGACTGTCCCAAGTTGGCCAACCAGAAGAAGGAAAACAAGGGAACTTCTTCGCAAGTGTACATGGCTGGCAATGCCCAAGCTAACCTAGGCTCCAACGTCGTCCCTGGTACGTTCTTACTAAACAAATGATATGCATCTATTTTGTTTGACACGTGGGCAGACCAAAGCATTATATTTGCTAAATTTAGTAAGGTATTGGAAATCCCTCCGTTAGTTCTAGACTCTTATTATACTGTAGAATTGTCGACGAAAAAGTTATGATGGTTAACACCATCATTCGAGGTTGTTCCTTACAACTTTCCAATCACCCGTTTTACATCAATTAGATTCCGATAAGTCTCGGTAGCTTTGATGTCATCATTGGCATGAATTAACTAACAAATATCATACAGTTATCCTATGTGATCAAAAATTGGTTCGTATACCTTGGGGAGATGAAACCCTGATTATACTAGGGGACGGTAACCCCGATATAGTCAAAACTAGATTTAGCGTCATTTCTAGCACCAACAAGCCAGGGAATATTTGGTCAAGGGATACCCCATTTCTTTAACCTGTTCTTCCCCCTGCCTAAACCTGAAAGACACATCCAACTCACAATGGGTGTATTTTGTAGGGTTATATCCGCCACTTAGGCAACCCTAAACCTGAAAGACACATCCAACTCACAATGGGTGTATTTTGTAGGGTTATATCCGCCACTTAGGCAACCCTAAACCTGAAGGACACATCCAACTCACAATGGGTGTATTTTGTAGGGTTATATCCGCCACTTAGGCAACCCTAAGCCTGAAAGACACATCCAACTCACAATGGGTGTATTTTGTAGGGTTATATCCGCCACTTAGGAAACCCTAAACCTAAAGGACACATCCAACTCACAATGGGTGTATTTTGTAGGGCTATGTTCGACATCCCTCGTAAAGAGATGTTGAATGTCCCATGTTTTTGGACATTCCTTTTTCCTCTTCGGGTCCAATTAGTTCGACAATACCATCATCCACCAGACTCTGGGAGGTGTAATTTCCTCTCGTTAGAAGTCAGAATTTGTACAAATTTTGAACCAGTAATAATGGATGCATGACCCTTGCTGCGGCACCCCGCAAGGCGCGCACTTCTTTATGCTTGGTATCTTCTTTTATTTCCACCATTTGAGGTACTTCTTTTCTGCGCCCCTCTCGCTCAGCCCCGCGGCGAATGAAGCAGATTCGTTGCAACCCCTTGCCTAATCGCCATCAACAATAATTCATAACCTCTTTGTTGGGTAGAAACTTTAGTACCATTAACTAATGTTTGTCTCCCACAAGCTTGAGGTATAATTATAAGTCTTTTCATAAAGCTGTTGATATATGTGGGGTTATAGTTAAAATATTTTATTTTACCTTCAACCCCAATTTTCATCATCAGGTGTGGAGATATAACCTATATCTCACCCGTAAAAGGGATGCGGAAAAAATACATCCCCAGCTTCTCCAGCATATAAAGCATGCTGGCGTGTCCTCCTCATACCAAAAACCATCTGTAGTGGATTTGCCCTCCTAACCAAGTCCACAACAACATTGGTCCTCTCCCAACTCTTGGAAGGAGGTAGCTGCGACCCCCGTTGAGAAGCCCGCGTCTATCCATCCATAGCAGCAGTCTCCTTTACTGCTCAATCGGATGTATAGTGCGATCCGGATAAAGATCTCTTTGCATTTCCTGCTATCCATCCATGGCAGCAGTCTCCTTTACTGCTCAATCAGATGTATAGTGCGATCCAGATAAAGATCTCTTTGCATTTCCTGATATCCATCCATAGCAGCAGTCTCCTTTACTGCTCAATGGGATGTATAGTACGATCCGGATAAAGATCTCTTTGCATTTCCTGCTATCCATCCATGGCAGCAGTCTCCTTTACTGCTCAATCGGATGTATAGTGAGATCCGGATAAAGGTCTCTTTGCATTTTCTGCTATCCATCCATGGAAGCAGTCTCCTTTACTGCTCAATCGGATGTATAGTGCGATCCAGATAAAGATCTCTTTGCATTTCCTGCTATCCATCCATAGCAGCAGTCTCCTTTACTGCTCAATCGGATGTATAGTGCGATCCAGATAAAGATCTCTTTGCATTTCCTGCTATCCATCTATAGCAGCAGTCTCCTTTACTGCTCAATCGGATGTATAGTGCGATCCGGATAAAGATCTCTTTGCATCGTTTCTTATCCATCCATAGCAGCGGTCTCTTTTACCGCTCGATCGGATGAATAGTGCAACCCGGATAAAGATCTCTTTGCGTTCTCTTCTGTCCACCCGTAGTAACAGAAGCCTTCCTTATTGCTTAATCGGACGTATAAGGGTAACCTAGGTATAGACCACTTCGCGTTCATGCCGCCATCCGTACCTGAGAGAGAGTCTGAAATGAATCATATACTTAGAACATCTTTCACTTAAAGGTTAACTATGTTTTTAGTAGCTTTGAGGACAAAGCTAAAATAACGGGATGGTGCTGTAAAATCTATGATTTTACCATGATTTTATGTAATGAAGTTTCACCCATTAATCCTAGAACACATACTCATGTGTTATGTTCTTATAAGTTGTGTGTGAACTTGTCCATTATGTACTTATACCTTTACATTCATATTAGTTGTAAATAAGTTACATAGTTTAAACCTTGTACATGAAACTAGGGTTAACAAGTAGTAAAATGTATAATCAATATTTAAAATATACAACACTTAACAAAAATTTGGAAATATACTATATTAGGTATTGTAGCCGTGTATATGTGTGTATGTAGACTAGGAGTTTACTTAAACTCTTGGACTAGCCCAAGAATAGATGCCATTTGTGTGCAAGCCCAACATAAGCCCAAGCCAAAGTCCCATTTCTCCTTTTGTCTAGCTAGACACGGCACATAGACTTGTGTAGAAGTAGAAGAGTTGCCTTGGAAAGGCAAGGGAGGACACTTGGCACAATATGTCTTACCAAGGTGATTCATACCTTTTGTCATTCCCTTCCTCTCTCTTCTTTAAGCCGAAACACACACATACATCACACACACATTCTCATTTCACATGCATCCAATCTCACTCTCCTTGATTCTCTCTCAAATCATACGGCATTAAGCCACAAAACTCCAAATTTGTTCATTAAATCAACTAAATCTTTGTCCCATCTTGATTGCAAATCATTTGGTAGCATCATTTCTTTTGGAATCACTATAAACAAGCCCTAGCCGAATCTTTAAGGCCACGGCTTGGTTTGTATTAGGGTTTTCTTCATCAACTAGATTAGATCTCTAATCTCCTTGCTCATCTAGATCATCTTTGGTACTTTTAAGCAAGAAAGGTATACACCTCATGCTCTCTCATTTATTCATGCATGCATCATCATACATCTATAAACACAAGTAAATAACATGTTAAAACCTAGATTTGATAAAGCCATGACCATTATAGGTCACGACATATTTATGAAAATCATACACATGATTAAAAATATTTTAATAAGAAACCTATGGCTTGTATTCTATGTTTTAAACTTGATTTAAAAACCATATGAGACATTTTATGAATCTAAATGTTCCATGGGTTACAAATCTTGTTTTAATGAGACTTTGGTTAACTAATAATCATAGATCTCATAAAATGAACTTGTGTAACTTAAAAATCATGAAGACTATGACCTTAAAGGTCACGGCTAAAATAAATGATGACCATATGATTTGTCTACTAAGTTTTGATGATAGAATATGAAATGATACATGTTAAATGAAATATTAAAAATCACAAAAATAACTTATGTGTATATATGTAGCCGTGGGTTACATATGACCTAAAGTGGGTTAGATGTACATGCATTCTTATATAAACCATAGATCTAATGATAGAGTTAACTTGAGCATGATAAACATAAAACAAGCTTATAAAATATTATGGGAACATTGGGAGAAGTTAATATAGCCGTGGGCTATATGTAGTCTTCTTGGAATAATGGTAACCTTGGGAACATGCATGTAGCTTAGATAATCATGATGTATTTTTGTAAATATTTACAAGACTTAAAATTAGCTAAAGTGTTCATCTTGGAAATACCAAGATTTAGAAATATAGCCGTGGGATATATATAGTGTACATGGATCTATGATTGATTTTTAGGTCTAGACATAGTTTAGATCTCATTTTGTACTTGTGACTTGTTTTCTTGACTTGTACATAGCTAGATCTTAATTTGGACGCGTATAAGTACATGAAACCTTAAAACAAGTTTAACTCATCTTAATAAGCTATAACAAATTATAGCCGTGAGTTATAAGCTCCAATTAGGGCTTATGACTTGCATGCAACCTTGTAACACACCTAGATCTAAATTGGATCATCACATAAAACCAAATATTAGTTTTATTCTTTTATTTAGATTTAAAACTAAATATTAAGCTCATAATAAACTTAAAAGAAAATCCTAAGTTAATACTTACATAAAATATAAAGTAGTGTTGATGGACTATTTAAGCCCATGCAATGTTAGCCCAAGACTTAATGGACCTAATAAGCCCATTTAATAAATCTTAGTAAACTAAAGGACCTAAGTTTATACTTGAACCCACTTAAAATGATTAATGGACTTAAAATATATTTAAGCCCAATAAATGTGTTAAAAGGCCCATTTAACAAGTTAATAAACCTAAAAAGGTATTTAGCCCATTAGATGGCCCATTTGATATTTTATCTCATTTAAATGAGCCCATATAATTTTTGAATGTTAAATAAAAGTTTTTATAATAAAATATAACTTATAAAAACTTTTTGGATTAAAATGATAATTTATGAAACTTAAGGACAAAAACCGTAACTTATGAAACTTGTTTTGATAAACTAGTAAACACAAGGACTGAAAATGAAAATATCCGAAAGTCTAGGGTTTAATAAATACCATCCGTGGCAAATTAAACCCTAGGGACCATTTTGGGAAGTTTCTAAAAGTTATTTTATCATTTTATAACCCTAAGGACCATTCTTGTAAATAGCCGAAACTTAAAGAAGCCCTAGGGGCTGTTTTTGTCAATTTAGTATAGTTACAAAACCTAGGTATAATTATGGGGACTAAATCTGCCATAAGCCAAAACTTTAACAAGCCCTAGGTACCAAATGTGTAAAATCCAAAGGTTATACTTGTTTAAAATATGGAGGGACTAGTTTTGCCATATTCCGAAACGTTAACAAGCCCTAACCCTAAAATCTATTTTAATTATAATAAAACATAATTAAAAACCTAGACCATAAGAATGTATAAATTCTTAAGTTTAAATTATTTTATAAATGTTAGAATAATTTATGGAAACTTTAAATTTAAATAAAATATTATATTATATTTTTCAAAATAAAATATTTATATTTGCTTTAGGAAATAATTGTATAAACAATTATGAATATGTATTATTAATGCATGAACTCATATACTTTTAGAAAATAAAATTTATATGAACGATGGATAAATTGAATACTAATATTTAAGTAGAACATTTTATGTTTACTTTATTATGAAACTTAATAGTAAGTTTAGTTGGATGATTATAATACATGAACTACAAACGTGAACTAATATTTTAAGTACAACATTTTATGTTTACTTAAATAAGAAACTTAATTGTAAGTTGAATAGTTATTATTAATACATGTATGCTAACTGATATAAAAAGTTAAACATTTTATGTTTACTTAGAAGTGAAACTTATATAGATAAGTTTAAATGAATACTGTTGATACTTGAACTACGGTTATTTAGATAAATACCGTAGCATAAACGAACTGATTAAAAATCTGTATAAGCATACACATATGTTCTTTGTACTATCTATTAAGACTGTACTATTTGATTAGGCATAACTTTTGGCGTGAGCATTATTTAGATATTCGTGTTATACAGCTTTTGCCAACTCCCAGGTGAGTTTACATCCCCATATAAACTTTTGATAAAACTTTTCCTCTACGGGGGAGAAAAACATGCAAACACTTAATGGACATAACAGAATTGTATAAACTTGACTATGATTGATTATTATTGGAACTGTTAAATTGTTGTAAATCGCCCGAATGTTATAAATAGATCTATTAGGGATTTACCATCCCCATCTGGGTGAGTCATGCTCACTGTGCCTTGGCCGGAACAACAGATGTATACCATGTTGGAACTGGGTTGGGTGTCTTTTTGTAAGACACTACGTCCTCATCTGTTGAGGACTATGGAAGGTTAAGCTTCAGTTTCTAATAGTAAACAAATGTAATCTGAATTTAGTAAGAATGCTTTGTGCATTGTTACTTCTATAATTATTGTATGTCTAAACTAATAAATGTTAAACCTGTAAATTCACCAACTTTATGTTGACCCTCTAACATGTTTTTCATAGGAAAATGAAGTTAGTACGTGATGTGTGCATGTCTCCAGCATCTTAGTAATCTGCATCGTAGGACTCGTCAGGGGTTCAATTTGGGAATCATAAACAATCATCTTTTATCATGTTTAAGACAATTTTTATTTATTTGTTTATCAAACATGTAATCTGATATGAATAACTCTTTATCTTATGCTCTATGGACTATATGCTATCGATCCACCCTTGTGACATCTCCGTGGATATTTCCGCATATTTTGACCCTACCCGGGGTGTCACAAAATCCGCGGGGTATGTGAATTTATCAACCCCTACAAACACATCCTCCGCAATGCCTACCGGATAAGCTATGGAACGGTTTGCTAACTCAAGGGTCATCCTAGTAGGAGTGAGCTCGGGAAGATAGAGTTTTTGCCAAACCGATAAAGGCATGAGATTGATGCTTGCCCTAAGATCCACGAGTGCCATGCAATTTTCCACCCTGGGAAAATTACAAAGGATCAAAAACCGTCCCGAACCTCCAAGTTTTGTTGGTAAAGTATTTAACAAACAAGCGGAGCAATTTTCATTTAATGATGTGTTAGGCATATCCACCAACTTTTCTTTGTTTGAGATCAGGTCTTTGAAAATTTTGGCAAACTTGGGCATATAAGCTAGAGCTTCCGCAAAGGATATGTTGATATTTAATTGCTTGAACATCCTCAAAAAGTTTGACACTTGAATATCATCCTTGTTCTTAAGCTTTTCCTTTCCTCAATCTTGATGGGCATGGAAGACTTGGTTTTGGTGTAGGTTGAGTTGTTGTTGTTGAAGGACTCTCTTTGTTGATTTCTTCATTGATAGGTGTGGAAGGGGAAGGAGTAGTAGGTGTAGGATTAGAAGGTGTAGGTGTTGAAGTTGTAGAGCTTAAAGGTGTTGGTTTTGGAGGTGTAAGATTATCACAAGGCAGAACCATAGTAGGAGTAACCAAAGGAGGTGTAGGAGGCATTGAAGGATCAATAGTTGTTTTCCACTCCTTGTTGTGATTGCATTTACATTAGCCATTGGATTGGTTTGTGTGTTTGAAGGTAGAGCACCTTGTGGTCTTTGAATAAGAAGCAACATAAATTTCATGCATAGCCCTCAATTGATCTTGTGTTCTCTTTTCACTTTCACGAATCCTTCTTTCGGTTTCTTGATTCATCTTTTGAAGTAACTCAAAGGTGTCATTTTGCCCATATCCTTGATTATATCCTTGATTGTGTCCTTGATGGTGGAAAGGTGGACGTGGTTGGTGAAATCCTTGGTTATTTGCATGAAAGTTGTTTCCTTGATGTTGAAAGTTATTGGGTGCTCTATAGTTGTTGTGTCCTTGGTAATTTGGCCTTGGCCCTTGATTTCTTTGAAGTAATTGAGGAGGGTTTATTTGGTTCTAGGTGGGTGGATGAGGTGGGAAGCCGGGTGGAGCAAGGTAATTGTTTGACTTGTAAGAGAGATGGTTAGGATTGATGTTTTGTTCATCTTGATAAGCACAACATTCACCTTGAAAGTTTTGAACTTTGTCACATTGTAGGTATGAGTGAGGTCCTCCACATATCTCACAACTTAGGGAAATGGCATTCACATAATTGGTAGAAGAGTTTGTTAGACTTACTTTTTGGTAAGTTGGCGCCTTTCACGTGAGTTGGACTAGATTTATATCCATTGGTATATGCAGGGACTTATTATGTAAAGGATAGATAGTCTAGTTAAGCTAGGCCTATAAATACCCCCCATGACTCTCCATAGGGGTGTGGAAGTTTAGTGTATTTTTCTTTTGTTTTCATTTCACTTGAAATAAAACACACACTTTTCTTCACCTCTCTCTAACTTTCTCTCTCTAGAACAAAAAATGTCTATCATGTTCTTTGATCATCCCCGACCCCCCGAACCAAGGTGGTTTTTTTGATGCTTGTCAATTGGTATCAGAGCAAACCGGGGGTGTTTTGTATCCGTGTGTGTGAGTTGTGTTATCAGATTCATTGTGTTATCAGGTTCGTGATGTGCTATCCGTTTTATGGTTTGTACTTTGTCTGATTCAAGTTATATCTTTTTTTATTATGTCTAGTTATTATCATTTACTTTGAATCAGTTTTAGTCACAAAATCATTGTCGAAATCTATGTCTAGTCACGCCTCGTAACAAATTGTTTAAGTCAATTTTTTGGTACTTGTGTATTGTTTTTGTCCCTTTTCACATTGATTAGATCTGTATTGCTTCCTGGGAAAAGGACAAAATAAAACAAATGGTCTAGAACCATTTTTTTCGGTATCTACGAAATATTGGTCAAAACCCTTTTGCGATGGTCATATTCAGATGCTTATTCCGATGACATTGCGATGGGGTATGGATATTGCGATGGCCACATTCCGATGGCCAATTTCAGATGGCTTATTGCGATGGGGTGTCACATATACATTGCGATGGGTTCGACTGACTCATTGCGATGGGTCTCATTCCGATGGGACTCATTGTGATGGGTGGTTTGACACATTGCGATGGAGTGTTAAGTCTACATGCTGATGGATTTTTTTTAAACATTCCGATGGAAAAATATTGAAACATTGTGATGGCATGGTTGTATATTGCGATGGATTTTTTTGGGATTCCGATGGAGAGATTAGGTTTTATTGCGATGGTTTCATTTTTTGAAAAAAAACATTGCGATGGCTTCTAAATCTTTGCGATGGGTTCTTTAAACATTGCGACAAGGATGGTTTTATAGACATTGCGATATACCGTGACCATGCAATATTTTAATATCAACAATACATTTAAACCGACTCTATCCCATCCCATCTATTATCAACAGTTAACAGTTAATCCAAACCAATTTACATTCAAAACCGACTCATTCTCACTGATCTTTATACATCAAATCTCAGCCTTTTCACTTCAACAATCAACTTCTCAATCTAAATCCTAATCCCAACGTCACCTAAACCTATCACATCTAGACTCGTATACACTCACAATCAAGATCTCAGATTTGTTAGAAACGTTTTTTTCAAATCTTTAAAAGGATTTTTTTGTGTTTAAACCTTACCATCATTGATCTCGAAAAGTTATACCCAGGATTAATTTGTGTTAAATCTCAACTCAATCACATGAAGTCATTTCACCATTAAACCTACCTTAGATCTTTTATTAGATCTTGAAGATGATCTTGAACTCGGGGTGTATATCTTTCCTCTTTGTTCGATTGATCAGCCTACATAATCAGGAGTAATTGTGGGTTTGATCGAGATTAGGAAGTTAAGATGAATAAGATATGGTGGTTGTTTATTTTGATTAAGTAGAGATGAGATTGATATGGTGTTAAGTCGGTTTGTGAGAGTTATTTTGTGATGGGGGATTAAAGATGATTAGTTCTAGGAGAAAAGATGAGATGGGGGCGGAGGTTTCGAGATAAGAGATGGGTTTGGTGTGTTTAGGTATAACTGTGAGATATTTTAGGGTTAAGGTACTTAAATCCCTTTGGTTCTCAAGTTATATCCGAGTATTGGTTTTGTTTTATTGGGACCGGGTATACATTGTCAATGTGGGCCGAACATATGTGTTACATAGGGCTTAGATTTGACAATTTATTGGACCAAATGTACCTACCAATGTAATGGGCTGCGCATTTTCAGATTTTGGCCTGTTACATTTGGTTATTAATTGACGGGTCGATCACTACTCAATCGAAGGTACTTAGTGGGCCGATTAATTTTTGTAATCGAATTTGGAATGACCGATTATATATCTAAATATTGCAAAATTAATCATGTCGGAATTGGTTAACGGGGTATTGGATTGAGCCGGGTATTTCGAAAGAACCAAGTGGTAAAATTGTTGTCGGGTTAAATGCTTATGTGATAGGATTTTATTATTTTGGCGGGCCGTTTAAACTGTGACATTCTGTGACAATCCGTCAATTTATGGTTGATATTTTATTCTCAATTATTATTTGAAAACATTATTTTAATGTTATATTATGAACTGAGTTATTTTTGGGAAGAAATATGGGTTTACGTCTTGAAGTAGCATCGACTACGTCTAAACAGGAGGATTCTACGTTACGTGCTTACATATACCGTTTTGGTGACAGTCCGACACTTCAGGAAATAAATTTATCCGTGAATATTATCTTGGAATTTTGAATTTGTGTTGGTTCATAAACTCAAAAATTTACGAGAAGAGATTAGGACTTACGTGAATAATTTAACGTCCTTTACGACTAAACCGGAAACCTTAGGATTACGTATTTACGTTTTTGAACTCCGTTTTTGATGAGACAATTTTTATTAGATTCGTTTTGTGTCGTTGATTCATAATTTATAAAAATGTTTTCCGTAAAACGACCCGAGGGCACGCAAATCGAGGAAACTAGAATCGAGGAATACCCGTAAATTAGTGGGATGAGACAAAAACAAGTTTTGCCTCACCCCACACATGGGACGGCCAAAGTAGCTCCACCACACCCATGAGGTGTCAACTTGTGGTTACAAGTTGCTACACATGTCTTACTTAGCTTAACAAATAAGCTTCACACATCAAAACCACTAACTAGCAAAACACATTCTACTAGCTTCATTTCCTCCTTGAAAATCTCACACAACTCTCCTCCCTCTCTCACTAAAATTCGTCCACCACCACCCCTAAACACCCTCATTTGATCAAATTTAACCATGAAATCATATGTTATTCACACATATGATGAAGCCCTTTTCAAGCTCTATTGATTGGTGGTGATTTTAACATCCAAGGAGAAGATTTGTTGGTGTCATAGGGCTGATTTCTACAAGAAGTTTACAAGTATTGGTGGTCTTGAAGATTGGTGTTGATCTATCAAAAGTTTTTCCATCAAAAATACAAGCCTTGATCATAACCTACACAACCTTGGTGGTATAAAGATTGTTCTTCCTATCCTCTTGTTATTTTGATTATGTAATCTTGTAATTTATTTATTTATGTATATGTATATGATGATGAATGATGATTAAAAATATTATGTGGGGATTTGGTGTTGATAGATTTGATAAACATGGGTAAAAAGATGGAAAACCACATGTAAAATGGTTAAAATCTTGCTAAATATGATGGCTGTATAAAAATAGTAACTAACCAAATGATAAACTGATAAAATGGCATGGTGGAATCAATTTACAGTAAGTATTAGATGTCATACACATGTGAGAGTTGGCCATGCAATGGAATCATCAAAATGAGTGAGATATGGTCAAAAAAAATTTGTATACCAATCTGAATAGTCTGTTTTATAGGGACTGTTAAGGATACTTAGACATGGATTGAGCAGTAGCTATAACTAACCTATTTGTATCACATAATATGAAGTTTATGCCATCCAAATATGAGCTTCTATCTCCTTATAGAACTCAAGATATGATAAAAATGGTGAAAGTGAAACTAAAAATCAGATTTTGTGAAATTAAAGTTTAATAGAATTATATAAGCACACAAAATAATATAGTATAAAATATGAAATTAAAACCCACTAACTTATTTGTTACATTTATATAAATATGTATAAGGATCAATAAATGGACATTATATAAAAATGGTAGTTTGGTAAGTTTTATAAGTTATAAAAACTATAAACATGATTTTTACGTCTTTTCGGCTAATACCGTAAAATTAACGTTTTTCGTCAATTAAAACTTAGACGATCGGACCCGTCTAATGTTAAATTTTTAAAATATATATACTGATATATAAGTACTTAATACAAGTAAAAACCGATAAAACCCAAACTATATAACATACGGACATTAACGGGCTAAGTTAGCATTATTGGACTAATAATCCAACTAAATGGGCTAAACACTTATAAATTTACTTATTGGGCTTAACCCACTTGGGCCCAACATGTAAAGTATAATACTGATAATAAAAGTATAAAATGGTCTAATTTAAGGTAATGGACTTATAATAGGCTTATTGGACCTAAAACATGTAAATACGTAAAACTAGTAAACTAGTATAAAAATGTTACCAACACATAAACACTATAATGAATGAGTAAAGATGTATAAACCCACTTGATCATCATCAAATATATAAAATCATCATATGTATACATAATTGTTATTTTTTAAAGTCATTGGACAAAAGTCTAACACGAGTATTATTTGTCTAGGTTTCCGTGATTGAAGCACGTACCGTACATCCGAATTGCCGATAACCCGCTTTCCCACATCAACGTGAGTTTATAGCCTCACACTCTTTTAAATGTTTTTATGAAATGTTTTATAAACCCGCGAGGGAGATAACATGTTAGTTTTGATAAAATAGGACACCATTTGTCCCGATTATTTGTTTATTGATTTGGACCCAAATGATTGTATGACCCGATGAATGAATATATGACCCGATAAATGAAATGAAATGGATTATTAAAGTTAGGTTATGTCACTGAAAGTCCCATTAGCATGAATTATGAACTACCGAGATTTGGTAGACGCTTATGCATATAATAGTACTATTTGAGGACGATCACCCCAGTTCGCGCCTTGACGGTTGATCCCCGTCGTGCCACATTGATTGGTAAGCGAATTTATGTATGAGAAGATTTACACGAGCGTGATTATTGTGACGATACGCTAATTTAGATGGGCAAATGAGTTTCGGGTTAGCTACCCGTTGTTTGTTGTAGTAAGGTAACAATGTCATGCGGCTTATAATAATCCAAATAACGAGATACTGCTTTATGCATTGAATTACAATATATTATATGACTAGCAATACGGGGTCTTATTATTGATATTATGTTCTTGTTTTGGTTTTATATAACCATATCCATATAACGGTTTTTATTTAACTTTATACAACGTTATAAAACGTATTGTATGATGTTTTTACGACATTGGTTCGTAGAATGGTTTTGAAGGCAACAACCTATATTATGATTTTTGATAAGGATTTGTATAAAATGACTTTGGCTATTTTATGGCCTATTACAAAGATTTGTATAAAACGATTTTCGGTAATAATTATACACCGATGATATGATGGTTTATTAACTCTATGAATTCACTCGGCGTTTTCGCTGACCTTTTCTTTTAACATGTTTTATCTCAGGTACTTGAAGGTAATTCTCAGGAAGATAACAAGAATTCATGGCCCGCACTTAAATAATAATTTCCATTCAAAAGTTTTGTAAAAATTGTATGAAATATTATGACTTGGGACCTATGTAAAAATTGATATTTATGAATGGAAAAGCTTTATTATTAAACGACGCGATTTTTAAGCGTTCTCTATGATGTGAGTAATGTGCTATCCCGTAACACCAACGAGTCTTCTACTGTATTGAGTTGAATAAACTTGGGGGTGTTACAGTTTGGTACCAGAGCTCTCGTTATAGAGAACGAAAGATTTTTTAAAAACCAAGGTTTTGAATAAAACATTTCAAAATCTTTTAACTATAAACATTTTTCTAAAAATGTCTAAAAATCTTTTGACTATAACGGTGCCAAAGAATTCCCGAGTTACCGACAAGGCCAGACTGAGAAGTGTTATTTTAATATATATATAACTTGGATTATATATATATATATATATATATATATATATATATATATATATATATATATATATATATATATATATATATATATATATATATATATATATATATATATATATATATATATATACATATACATATATATATATATACATATACATATATATATATATATATATATATACATATATATATATATATATATATATATATATATATATATATATATATATATATATATATATATATATATATATATATATATATATATGTATGTATATATATATAAATGATGTAATTTGATTACATGATTGTTTTATGATTATTTTGATATTTATACGAGGCATTTATACGACGTAGATTGTCACAAGAAACCCTAACTCCCCTAGCAAATTAATCTAAGCTATTCCCGTAGGAATTCTAGCTATCCTAAATCTAAACCAAGTTGTGGATGTTCATAATCCCAACAAAATGGTTGATATTCGTAGAAATGTTGATAGTAGTTGATTATGATATTAAAGAAGAATTGGCGAGATTAAATCTGATATCGATGTTATGACGATCTTTCCTTATAGAGTGGAGTTTGACAAAACGTTACCACCTAGAAAAGTGTCATCTGATTCGTTGTCACCCAATTCTTAAATTTGAAATCGAAAGGGTGAATGTTGCACTTGAGGCTGTTATTGGAACCATTACCTAAAATCATCATGCCACTAGTACCTTTCCGAGAAGTCTAATCGAATGTATGAGTCATTTCATACTAGTGACTCATTTGATAACCATTGTTGTAAGAGCTATAGGATTGGAAATTAAGTGTTGATCATATCGAGCTTTTATTGCACTTTGAAGGTCTAAGAATAAGGTTGAAAGTATTGGAGAATGAGGTAGGATATCGCATTGAGTATAAGTTGATTGAAACTTGAATAAAAGTAAAATTTAGCCAGTATGGAATATGAGATTGATAAGAGGAAGTCGTTAAGTCCTGTGATTGAATTATAAGGTTTTAAATGATTGTAGGTTCGTGTTAAGGATTGTTCCTAGGCCATTGTCCAATGACGAGGATGCCTAGTGTCCAATAAATAAATTGAAGAAATCTTCTTCTGAATTGGGACCGATGGATCTTTCGGGACATGTGGAACACCTAATGACTCTTGTAGATTAGTATTCATTGTGGTATCTTTTAAAAATAACCCCTAACTTAACTGAGACATCAGTTGGTAGGATGGGTTCTTGGAATTGTATGACATAGTGACACGTAACGTGTTACGGTACAATTTGACTTGTTGGTGATTCATTAAAAGACTACCTTTGATTGCTAAATCCTACATCTATCGATGTTATCTATCTTTTATTGCTTCTTTCTAATGATCGCCTTAGTGATGCAACCATTGAACAAGTACTCATCTCGATTTGAGTTACGTTGTGAATTATTCTTTTTGAATGCCATCGAGGTCATGAACCTCATGATTAATTGGCTAAGCTCATTTCCTATTATATTGTAGTTAGTTCTTGGCGAACAACTTTTCATCACTCTTTTGTAAATCACTCATTGTTTTATAAGTTAAAACAGTATTCCTTGAGAAAAAATGGATTTTCATCACTATACGGATTATTTAAAGTGAGATTTATAAATAATCATTATCGAAGTAAAGTTGTTTATGAAACGCTTTGGAAACTTAATTGTTTCCATAACAAAGAAAATATTTGTAAATATATTTTTGATTCTTATTTAAGAATTAAGCATGAAAATGTTTTTATTATAAACATGATGATAAAATTTTGACGAACTGAGTATTGCATCGTTAATCTTGAAATTGTATATAGTTGCGCGCCTACATACAAATTGGAATGGACCATGCAAGGCTGATTAGTAGTCACCATGAAATTATTAATAAACACTAAATTTTCTTTGAAGATTGTGAAAGATAAAATTTTATGAGATCTGCAAGAAGTGAAAAATAGGGACATATTGATAGGGACACCTACATATGTGCCCGTACCATTTATTCTTCTGAGTCGAATTTACTCATCTGTGGAATTTGTTTTTTTGACAATTGATATTCCCTTCTTGTCCAATTATCCCGTGGCGAGATTCTTAGGAAAAGTAATTGATTACCGAGTGTTGATACCCGACTGGATGTATCGACGTTCCTATCATTTCTTTTGAATTGATTTCATTTGAATGAACTGGGTAACGATCCGAGGAGCTTACGAATGCGTACTCAACTTATGAAAACATGGGATACACTCATATTCGTTAATGTTTTCGTCTGTATCTGATTTGAAATTCTCTCGCGTAGATTATGCGTTGACCTTACTCTTTTAATGGTAGTTGTGTCTCCATATATCCTTGAATTTGTGAAGGATTATGAGTTATTATTAGTCTTTTGAGAAGTTTACATCTTATCGACGGTAATGAAACTGGAAAATTGATAGTGCCAGTAGAATGGATTGATTGATTATGACATGACGACATTGTCTTAATTGATGGGAACTCGAGTAGAATTCCCCTAAATGATAAGATGTTGATTATCAAAAGTGATCTAAATAATTCTTGATGGATGACCATATCCTGCATTTAGACTTGAAATTATACCATGAATGGTTGTGATCTAGTCATAGATATGGTAATCTAGAAAGAACTTAAAATAAATGTATTAAAAGATGTTTCCGTTATCTGAAACTTTAGGAGGTATTTATTGATGAATTACCTAGACTTTCGCCATTAAGGCAAGTTGAATTTGGTATTGATTGTATACCCGATGCTGCACCTGTGGCATGTGCACTGTACGTCAGCACCATCTAAATTAAAAGAATTACCGTACAACTGAGAGTTGTCGGAGAAAGATTTTATTCTACCAAGCTCGTCATTATGAAGAGCTATGGTGTTATTATTTCTTATATTTATAGATTACTGTGAACTGAGTAAATTGACAATAGAAAACGATATCCATGACTCGAAATGGAAGATTTGTTCGATCATTTACAAGGTTCTAGCGTATGTTTTAAAGATTTGATCCACGACATGGTTATTATCAACTTCGCGTCCGCGAAAAAGATTATCTATTCCAATCATTACATCCAGAACTTGTAATGAACATTATGAGTTTCACGTGATGTCGTTTGGATCGACTAATACACACGTAGCATTCATAAATTTGGTAAATCACGTGTGTAGGCTGTAATTTGATAAATTCATGCTTGTGATCATTAAGGATCATTTGTTTATTTATAAGAATAAGAATGAGTTAATAATTATTTGTAGAATGCCCTGAGTCGGACGACTAGTGAAAACCTGTATCTTGAAAATTTAACATGTGATTTAAGACTTAATCATTTACATTATTTGACCGTGTGATTAAAAGATAATGGAATCTATATTGACTCTTCAAAAATTAAGAGCCCTTTTAAGACTTAGGGTTATACCAAAAAGGAAGTACAAATATGTTTTGACAAATAATTTATCAAAGGATTTTTAAGAAATTATTCCCTTATACCCAGAACATTTAACTAAGCTCCTGTTTAGGGGTAAATGTTCGTGTATACCTCAAGACAACCTAAAAGGGATTGAGGAAACCGTTTGAAACAAGATTTAAAACGACAATTTTTGCTTTTCAATTAAGAAAATTTTACCAAAGAATAAACGAAGGTTTTTCGAACATTTACGGATCTTATTAATTATTTTAATTATTTCTGATAAATCAAAAAAAATCGTGTTAATTAAATTCAAATTTGTTTTGAACATTTTATTATAATTGGTCGAACTAAGAATTTAAACTTTTAACATTTACGTTTCATAAAAACTTAATATTTATTGTTAATTTACTTGTAATAATTATCGACGCTTTAGACGCCGGATTGAGTAAAACAGATAAGAATAATAGTTGAGACAAAACTAAAACATAGAAGATATGAAGAAAGAAATTTTGAATTAATACGGTCATGTTATATATATTTCATCAGGAGAAAGTGAATGTAGATACTGACACATTATATAGAAAGGATAAAGAACCAATTAGGATGTGTTCCTTAGTAATGATGGTACAAAATAAAATTGCCGAACAATTTAAATATGAACGATGTTTGTAAAAAGGATAATATAGATAATAAAAATGGGTTCGCGGCTAATGTGAACCATTAGAATTAAGAAGCCGATGGCGTTAAATGATTAAAAGGCCATTTGTGATTGTTTAAATATGGAGGATTGTGAGATATAGTTATGTTGGAGTCTTGTAAGTATAAGTATTCTATTCCTGTCATTTCTGATTTAAAGTATCTTTATCTAAAGAAGATGTACTAATGAAAAATTATGAAGGCAGACATCGCCTCATACATTAGTAAACGTCTAACTACTGCAAAGGTCATCATCTGAATTTGATTCGATTTGGGTCATCGTCGACAGACTGACCAAATCTGCTAATATCATTCCTGTTAATGATAGATTCTTGATGAAGAAATTGACTCTTTTATATGTAAAGGAGTTGTGTAAACATGGTGTGCCTGTATCGATCATCTCTATCAAGATCCTCGCTTCGCATCGAATTTCTAGAGATTTGCTCAGGAGTCATTGAGAACGAATCTTGAAGAGAGTACTGTTTACCACCCCAAATCGAAGGGACGAGGTAAAGTAGCGATACAAAATACTATAAGTGTTGTTTTATGTTTGAATGATTGACCTTTGGTAATAAACCGTATAATCGTTTTCCTTTGGAGAGATTATCATTGATAATTATCGTGTTAGGACCGAGATCGAATCTTGTTAAGATTTAAAAATTAGAGCATCTGTAAGCAGGAGTTGAGATGAAGACACCCGACATACACCTATTGTGAGTTGGACATGTCTTTTAGGTTTAAGGTTTCCTATGATGGCGAACCTAACCTTACAAAATACTCGACCCGCGAGACCTGAAATGATTGTTGAAATTAGGATCTGATTATTGACTGTCGGTAATGGGCAGGAGGTTATGTGAATATGAAATGTAGATCTTGAAGTGCCAGATGGGTAGCGAAGTTATGCCAAAATTTTTAACCATGAAAAAATGAATTGATGATCTGGAAGATCGTGGGATATAAGTCCCCGTTGTATGGGACTATTGAGATGATGTAAAAAGATTGGTTTGAAAGGCATATAAGCTGGATCTACCCTAGGACTTCAAGGACTGCGTGAATTATGTTTAAGTATATCGAACTTGATAAAATGTCTATCAAGTGAAAATCTGACTATTCCTTAATGAAGTTTAGATCGGCGAAAAGTTGCATTCATCAAAAACCCGTGAACATCATGGATAGAGAAAGTAAGTCAACATTAAGCCTGATCGTATTCCCGTAGTTATGTTTGCTGAAACTCGCGTATTGAAATGAATTACACTTGTGAGAAAAGACCGAATGTGGAGGAAATACCCACATGGCTTTAACTCTATAAGAAGCGAGTAGTAAGATAAATTGATCTTTGAGGACAAAGATCCTGTTTAGGGGTAAATGCTGTGACAATCCGTCAATTTATGGTTGATATTTTATTCTCAATTATTATTTGAAAACATTATTTTAATGTTATATTATGAACTCAGTTATTTTTGGGAAGAAATATGGGTTTACGTCTTGAAGTAGCATCGACTACGTCTAAACCGGAGGATTCTACGTTACGTGCTTACGTTTACATACACCGTTTTGGTGACAGTCCGACACTTCAGGAAATAAATTTATCCGTGAATATTATCTTGGAATTTTAAATTTGTGTTGGTTCATAAACTCACAAATTTACGAGAAGAGATTAGGACTTACGTGAATAATTTAACGTCCTTTACGACTAAACCGGAAACCTTAGGATTACGTATTTACGTTTTTGAACTCCGTTTTTGATGAGACAATTTTTATTAGATTCGTTTTGTGTCGTTGATTCATAATTTATAAAAACGTTTTCCGTAAAACGACCCGAGGGCACGCAAATCGAGGAAACTAGAATCGAGGAATACCCGTAAATTAGTGGGATGAGACAAAAACAAGTTTTGCCTCACCCCACTCATGGGACGGCCAAAGTAGCTCCACTACACCCATGAGGTGTCAACTTGTGGTTACAAGTTGCTACACATGTCTTACTTAGCTTAACAAATAAGCTTCACACATCAAAACCACTAACTAGCAAAACACATTCTACTAGCTTCATTTCCTCCTTGCAAATCTCACACAACTCTCCTCCCTCTCTCTCTAAAATTCGTCCACCACCACCCCTAAACACCCTCATTTGATCAAAGTTAACCATGAAATCATATGTTATTCACACATATGATGAAGCCCTTTTCAAGCTCTATTGATTGGTGGTGATTTTAACATCCAAGGAGAAGATTTGTTGGTGTCATAGGGATGATTTCTACAAGAAGTTTACAAGTATTGGTGGTCTTGAAGATTGGTGTTGATCTATCAAAAGTTTTTCCATCAAAAATCCAAGCCTTGATCATAACCTACACAACCTTGGTGGTATAAAGATTGTTCTTCCTATCCTCTTGTTATTTTGATTATGTAATCTTGTAATTTATTTATTTATGTATATGTATATGATGATGAATGATGATTAAAAATATTATGTGGGGATTTGGTGTTGATAGATTTGATAAACATGGGTAAAAAGATGGAAAACCACATGTAAAAGGGTTAAAATCTTGCTAAATATGATAGCTGTATAAAAATAGTAACTAACCAAATGATAAACTGATAAAATGGCATGGTGGAATCAATTTACAGTAAGTATTAGATGTCATACACAAGTGAGAGTTGGCCATGCAATGGAATCATCAAAATGAGTGAGATATGATCAAAACAAAATTTATATACCAATCTGAATAGTCTGTTTTGTAGGGACTGTTAAGGATACTTAGACATGGATTGAGCAGTAGCTATAACTAACTTATTTGTATCACATAATACGAAGTTTATGTCATCCAAAAATGAGCTTCTATCTCCTTATAGAACTCAAGATATGATAAAAATGGTGAAAGTAAAACTAAAAATCAGATTTTGTGAAATTAAAGTTTAATAGTATTATATAAGCACTCAAAATAATATAGTATAAAATGTGAAATTAAAACCCACTAACTTATATATTAAATTTATATAAATATGTATAAGGATAAATAAATGGAAACTATATAAAAATGGTAGTTTGGTAAGTTTTATAAGTTATAAAAACTATAAACATGATTTTTACGTCTTTTCGGCTAATACCGTAAAATTAACGTTTTTCGTCAATTAAAACTTAGACGATCGGACCCGTCTAATGTTAAATTTTTAAAAGACATATACTGATATATAAGTACTTAATACAAGTAAAAACCGATAAAACCCAAACTATATAACATACGGACATTAACGGGCTAAGTTAGCATTATTGGACTAATAATCCAACTAAATGGGCTAAACACTTATAAATTTATTTATTGGGCTTAACCCACTTGGGCCCAACATGTAAAGTATAATACTGATAATAAAAGTATAAAATGGTTTAATTTAAGGTAATGGACTTATAATAGGCTTATTGGACCTAAAACATGTAAATAGGTAAAACTAGTAAACTAGTATAAAAATGTTACCAACACATAAACACTATAATGATAGAGTAAAGATGTATAAACCCACTTGATCATCATCAAATATATAAAATCATCATATGTATACATAATTGTTATTTTTATAAAGTCATTGGACAAAAGTCTAAGACGAGTATTATTTGTCTAGGTTTCTGTGATTGAAGCACTTACCGTACATCCGAATTGCCGATAACCCGCTTTCCCACATCAACGTGAGTTCATAGCCTCGCACTCTTTTAAATGTTTTTATGAAATGTTTTATAAACCCGCGAGGGAGATAACATGTTAGTTTTGTTAAAATAGGACACCATTTGTCCCGATTATTTGTTTATTGATTTGGACCCGAATGATTGTATGACCCGATGAATGAATATATGACCCGATAAATGAAATGAAATAGATTATTAAAGTTAGGTTATGTCACTAAAAGTCCCATTAGCATGAATTGTGAACTACCGGGATTTGGTAGACGCTTATGCATATAATAGTACTATTTGAGGACGATCACCCCAGTTCGCGCCTTGACGGTTGATCCCCGTCGTGCCACATTGATTGGTAAGCGAATTTATGTATGAGAAGATTTACACGAGCGTGATTATTGTGACGACACGCTAATTTAGATGGGAAAATGAGTTTTGGGTTAGCTACCCGTTGTTTGTTGTAGTAAGGTAACAATGTCATGCGACTTATAATAATCCAAATAACGAGATACTGCTTTATGCATTGAATTACAATATATTGTCTGACTAGCAATACGTGGTCTTATTATTGATATTATGTTCGTGTTTTGGTTTTATATAACCATATCCATATAACGGTTTTTATTTAACTTTATACAATGTTATAAAACGTATTGTATGATGTTTTTACGACATTGGTTCGTATAATGGTTTTGAAGGCAACAACCTATATTATGATTTTTGATAAGGATTTGTATAAAATGACTTTGGCTATTTTATGGCCTATTACAAAGATTTGTATAAAACGATTTTCGGTAATAATTATACACCGATGATATAATGATGGTTTATTAACTCTATGAATTCACTCGGCGTTTTCGCTGACCTTTTCTTTTAACATGTTTTATCTCAGGTACTTGAAGGTAATTCTCGGGAAGACAACAAGAATTCATGGCCCGCACTTAAATAATAATTTCCATTCAAATGTTTTGTAAAAATTGTATGAAATATTATGACTTGGGACCTATGTAAAAATTGATATTTATGAATGGAAAAGCTTTATTATTAAACGACGCGATTTTTAAGCGTTGTCTATGATGTGAGTAATGTGCTATCCCGTAACACCAACGAGTCTTCTGCTGTATTGAGTTGTATAAATTTGGGGGTGTTACACATTCAAGGCCCGATATCCGTTTTCGATCATAACATTTCTTCACGAACAACAAATACAACAAACACGATACATTACACTAAAACGATCCTTATAAAAAAATTCACCTAAATTCCTAATGGCTATTACGGTTTATTTGATTACGAAGATTATTTGATGCTACTTATTTGAGGTTGAAGTGAGATTTTTCAGAGGCGTTCTTATTTTATACGACTTTATAAGATAACTTGCTCAAGCATATACGGTTATGAATAAGACTTGAAGTATCTGGTTTCCAGTGTCAAGGGGAGGATGGTCGACGACATGTATAACTATCACTTAAAGGAGCTAAATTTTTGTACTCAGTGTCACGCGCATAGTCGACGTGGATATCTTCAAGAGGTGATGTGCTTATATACTTCATCAGTAATGTATTGGGTACTTAGAAATTTCTCAACAATGATATTTCTACACTGTTCTTCATTCTACTATAGTGAAAGCTTAAGTTCAAGTTTGGGGAATTCTACTTCAGTTTCAAGTTTGGATTATCGAGTTATCTTCATCGATGGTCACTATCAATATCCAACAAAATTGATAAAGGGATTCAGTTCGGGGTGATCAAGAGAGAATTTTAGTTTAGAGAGATATTGTTGACATCTTCTCACATAGTATTGGTTACTAAGTAAGCGGTTCCAGTTGGCATACCACGTACACACATAAAGGATGATTCCCTTAATAAGTATCATCCTGGAGGGAGAAATGTGTACATGCGGGGTCACTTGACTTTGGTGTTACCGTTTCTACATAAATGGATAAGTTGTCTACATTCGGGACTTAATTGACTTTGATGTGGCAACTTTTTATCATCAATGTCCTGTCAGGAGAAATGTGCATTTCCGGGACTTAATTGACTCTGGTGCTATAGTTTGACTTCATGTTCGGGATAGATTGTGTACTTCTGGTAATCTCTCATAGAATCTAGACTGGGATTGCTTCAAATTATTAGAAAATGTTGATGACGTTATCACCTCCCACAGATTTCCTCTGAAGGATCTGTTTGGGAGGGAGTAGTCTTTACTGCTTGTTTAATGAAAGGCCTTCTAGTTAGGAGGGAGTTAAACTCAACTAGATCCTACAAGCTGAAGAAATAGAGCTGGAGTATTCAATAAGATGAAGGTCGTTGAAGACTGTCTCAAGGAATGCAAGAATTCAAGCTTATCATTTTTCTTTATTTTGCTTGTAGGAATCATTGTAACCAACTCACGTGAGTCACCATCTTGGAGGGAGATTGTTAGACTTACTTTTTGGTAAGCTGGCGCCTTTCACGTGAGTTGGACTAGATTTATATCCATTGCTATACGCATGGACTTATTATGTAAAGGATAGATAGTCTAGTTAAGCTAGGCCTATAAATACCCCCATGACTCTCCATGGGGGTGTGGAAGTTTAATGTATTTTTCTTTTGTTTTCATTTCACTTGAAATAAAACATACACTTTCCTTCACCTCTCTCTAACTTTCTCTCTCTTGAACAAACAATGTCTATCATGTTCTTTGATCATCCCCGACCCCCCGAACCAAGGTGGTTTTTTGATGCTTGTGAGAGTTGTTCAAGGAAACTTTCATAAGGGCTTGGATCATTTCTTGGTTCATCTTTTGAGTCTTGTCAATTGCTTGAAGTATTTCATTGTGACTCTTGAGTAGTTGATTATCAATGGATGCGTGAGTATGCTCTTGCACAACATGGACCCTCTCATCTCTTTGGTTATTTGTTTGCACCATGGATTTTGTCTCAATGATATCCTATGCTTCTTGTGTGGATTTTGAAAGAATGTTCCCACCTGCGGATGAGTTAAGGGAATCTTGATGGTGAGGTCTCAATCCATTGTAGAAGGTGTTGATTTGGTGAACTTGTTTAAAACCATGGTTTGGGCACTTTCTCAACAACTCTTTAAACTCTTCCCAAGCCTCACTAAAGTTTTGATCATTGCTTTGTTGAAAACCAATGATTTGGTCTCTCAAGGCGGTGGTTCTTGAAGGAGGAAAGTACTTATTCACA
Organism: Glebionis coronaria; assembly: GCA_025667525.1. Taxonomy (NCBI): domain Eukaryota; kingdom Viridiplantae; phylum Streptophyta; class Magnoliopsida; order Asterales; family Asteraceae; genus Glebionis; species Glebionis coronaria. The sequence continues at coordinate 186,234,242 of CM046879.1, read as the reverse complement.
AATTTCTTCCTTAGGTCCTCCCAAGTCTCAATACTCCTAGAAGGTTGTCTATATACCCAATACCTAGCATTACTCTCTAAGGAGAATGGGAATAGGATCAACTTAATAGCATCATGAGGGACCCCGTTATATTTAAGTGTATTGCAAATAGATAAGAACTTCTTGATGTGATCATGGGGGTCATCCATGGGTCTCCCTAAGAAGGGGGTAGAAGAAACCATAGTGATCATATGTGTCTTAATCTCAAAAGTGTTTGCGGGTATCTCGGGTATAACAATAGAATCGGCATTTCCCTCCACATTTGATTGGAGGATCTCCATCAATAGTCTATTATCAACGGCGGCCATGACTTCGTTTACGGGGTCGAAAGCACGATGCTCGGGATCGGCTTGATGGATGGTGTTTTTTTGTTCTTTTTCTTCCTTTTGGTAGAAAGGGGTTGTACACCAAAAGGTATATGTGCACTCGCTTGAGTGCGCATGCAACTCAACTCGAGGAGTGAGAGATGAGCTCTCGATCGACTTTGGAAAAGAAGGGATTATCCTTTCTGAGGTTGAATAAGTAATATCCACAAGAAAATATAATATATGTAAGTAATACTTGGGTGGCAAAACCCCCAACAAGCTTTCCTTCTTAGAATACTCACTAGTGAACGGGGGAAATGAGGTGGCGCGTAGCTCTTAAGTACCTTTTCCCCTTAGGCTTGCATTTTATAGCAAAGCCGCCTTTCTATTCACTTAATAATTCGTATTCTTCGAATTCTTGCCTATTGGAAGTATTTATCTATTTTTCCTTTAATTTACTTTGATCGATACACGAACTTAAGACCGAAACGCCCCCAAGCACGGTGTATTGCCTCGGCAATACTTATGGAAGTAGATGTATTGGTTGTTCGTAGTACATATATGTATTTACATATAATAATATAGAGAAAATATTTTTGTATTTATTGAGTTTTTAAGAAAATATAGTATGTACGTAAAACGATTGAAAACGATATATACAATAATATTTTTGGTGTAATCTTTTAGGAAAAAGATTACTTTTTGAAATTTTTTTTGGTTCAATTCTTAGGAAAGAATTGATTTGTGTTTTTTTATTTTTTTTTTATTTTTGTATTTTTGTTTTTTTTCTTTTTGATTTATAATACGTAAAAGGAACGCTCACAAGGTGAACGGATCCCAAAATCAAATCGAAACGATCAATCAATCGTCAATCGTAATGTCATGAACCGGCAGCGGCGCCATTTAATATTTGACTTTTCAAGATCGTAATTCCCAACTCACAACAAATTGATTGTGTAAGTAATTTCAAGTTTTTAATTGTTTTTTGTTTTTCTAAAAGTTTTGGTATCTAGGTCTAATTCAACAAATCACGTAAAAAATGGTAAAAATAGTATAACTATGTAATCGTACTACACTAAAAACATATTGCAATTACCACAATTAAAGCAACAAGTACAAGTTTTGAATGCACAAATGGTAAAAATGCTTAAAAATGTAAAGTATATAAAAGTGCAAGGACCAAAATAGTAAATTCTGAAAGTAAAGGGACTAGAAATATAAAATATAACAAATTATAACAACCAAGTAACAAATTAGCAAAACTGATTAACAAATTTGTAACAAACCCAAAATATAAGGACTAAAACTTGCAAACCCTTAAAAGTTTAATTTTCAAAAGTTGATTAACCAAATTCCAAAGATTAAGTACCTCTATGCAATTTAACTAAAACTATTATAAAACACGGGCAAGGAAAATTCAATAAGCTCGTTTGAGCTTATCACTCAACCAAATAAGCTCGGTTTTTTGCAAACTTTCTAAAATCAAGATTTAGCTAGGTTTGTCAAAGGAAACTGGCTGAAGATAGCTAGAACTCAAGATAGCTTATTTGAATAAGCACAAAATAAGATAACAACTTATCCAATCAGTCACAAGTTGATTTTTCCTATGAAATTGATTAAGCTACTGATTACAAGGCTGGAATATCAAAATTATGGAAAATGATTTAGTGAATAAGCTGGAATCTCAAAATAAGCACAAAGAGCTTATCGTTGACTTTTGTTGACCAAAATTTTCCAAAAAGCTGAAATTCTCCAAAATGCCTTAAAATGTGTTTGTAAACAGGACTGTGCAAGAAAATTGCTAAATTTATGAAGTGGAAATGTGAGAAATGATTAAGTAGTTAGGTCTCATCACAGAAACTTACAAATGCTCAACAACTTATTCTAGAGCTTATTCCAAGCTCAATTCTTGATACTGTATTATCTCCCTTAGTAATTCTGAAAGCTCATATATTGAACTTTTTCTAGAAACAAAAACTAGCTTCTAACATTCACTAATAAAGATTTGAGAGCCGATTGAAATCTGCTTGTTTTGGCTTATGAAAATGACCCAATGTTTTTAATGGCAGTTTGCCTGTTTGACAAAAGTGTTGACCACAAAATCTTGCAAAGTAACTAGTACTGGTCTATTAAGTGTTTATGAGCTCAAAACAACTGATTTCCAAAACTGGTTCAAGAAATATATGTAGATCCAAACAACAATTTTAAACTGTTATGAAAAATTTAACAAAGGTAATCTGATTAAAAGCTACTAAAACCACAAAGTGATTATAAGAACAGATTCTATGGACTAAATGCACTATAAAGCATCTAAGAACAAGCAAGTAACCACTAGGAATGACAGATTTACTAGTTAATGACAATTTATGCAGTAAAGAGCTAAGTATATAAAGTCCAAACTGAAATCAAGTTCTTGAATCAACACACAAACTATCAGATCATATTATTCACACCAAATGAACACCAAAACAATCAAATTCAAGTAGTTATACTAATTAACTAGGAATTGAGCATGGCAAGAAATTTGAGTGGAACAAAAACAAGAATTTAATGCCTTTTAGCTTAAAGCCTCCTTTGATGGAGTAGAGGAGCATTGAGCTCTCTAAAACTAACACCAAACACCACAATCAACTACCAAAACTCATCAAATCATCATCATGATCATCCAGGATTAATCAACTCTGCATCATTCTGAACTTCTGGCAAGGAAATGAGCTAGGATTGACTAGGATCAACTAACAAGCTTCCAAAACACTCAAACAAGCTCTATTGATCTGATATGATCAATAGAACTAAGCAATAATAGTGTAGATAGGATAATGAAGTAATGAGAAGAGAATTGTAGTGAAAAGTGAAAGTTGAAGTTTCAATAATGGCAGAAGGTTGTTACAAAGTTGTTACAAATCTAACTAACTAACTCAAGTGTTTGTCAGACACTTGAGATTAGTTGCTAACTAAATCTCTAACTGAAAATGAGAGGAAATGATAAGTGTGTGTTTTTTCACACACTTGCTACAATATAAAAATGAAGTGAATACAGGGGTATTTATAGAAGAAGATTGAAGTTAGTTGGGGATGAGTGACGTGTGGGAACCAATCCCTAGCTTCCACGTGGCCTCAATTGCTTGATTGCAATTTTCAGATGAAGAACAGATTTGGGCATTTTATCTTGAGTGATTTTTAGCTTAATTGACCACTTGGAATGGATTTCTCTTGTGATTTTAAGCAAGACTGATGTTGGATACTTCTTCTGAAACTCACTCCTTCTTGATCTTCAATCTGGGCGTGTTTGATGTTTGAATGTCCACGTGTTATGTTTGTATTGGCCTAATAATGGTCACACGAATTGTGATCCATTTAAACAGTAGGAAATATAGAGTGGCGAGTTGTGATTGGATGAGACAAGAGAAAGTCGTAACCACTGTTGGGATTTCGTTATTTAATTGTGACGGCTCTTAGTGGCCAGCTGGCAGTGACGTGGTGATCTAAATGAAGGAAATGGGCGCCTTTCATTGGTTGGAATGTTTATACACGGATCATAAGCCATATTACTTTAAAAGTTGATAGTTTTGGTCCTTGGACTTTGTAGAATCTTGTTTAAGGCTAGGAACTTTATTGTCTTGTCATTTTAGGCCCTTGAACTTCATGATTGACCATAATAAGAACCTTGACTTGTTGACTTGATATCTTGACCATGTTTGACTTTGTTCTTGACTTTTCCAAATATGTATCTTTAGTCCTTTAACTTTGAAAGTTGTCAATAAAGGTCCTTTGACTTTAGTTCACTTGTCACTTTTCATCCTTCTTTTGTCTTTTCTTCATCAACTAGCAGCGTACCCGCGCAATGCGGTGGCGGGTACCCACTAACTATATTTTGTGATGAACAAACGTATTATCAATGGAGAGATTTTATGTTTCTTTGTTTTGTACTTTTGTGGGTGAAAAATATATATGTCATTAGTTTTAGTGTTACTTAATGTTTTGTTATAATAATTAAAGTTGACTGGGCTGTTATAAAATTGACTGCACATTAAGACATCTTAATTTTTAGTTATAACTTTTAGTTATATGTGTATGGTTTTGTAGCAAAATTAATACATATCTTTCCTAAAGAAGAAATGTTTAAGGCTTAAACTTTTTAAGACTTCTAAAAATAAAAAGGTCTAAATGCTTTATAAAGTATTAAGATAAAGGCTTGATTCCTTTTTTTGATTCATAATTGTATCTTTTTACCTACACAAGCACAAACAACAAAACATACCCATAATACTGCTTTTATGAATTAAAATCAGGTATTTTGCTTTGTGTTTTAGGGTTATTTGTGATATAATTAATATGAGATTTCACTCATATCACCTCCATTTCTATTTTTTACTACCACGCAAGAACCACTATCATTCTCACCATTATGACCAACAACCATCAAACAAACCATCGCCATTACCATTACTGTTGGGAATAAAATTAGTGCCGGTTTTATTGCATTACCATTTACCAGTATTAAAGGATTTAATGTTGGTAGTGATATTATTAGTACTGGTAGTGCTCGTACAAAGTTAAACAAACTAGTCATTGTCAATTCTTAACTACTTAATTAATAAGTTGGTTAATGAGCCATGCTTAGCATTACTGGAAAGACAAGACGTTTTCATAAGGTATTGGGGTGTTCAAAGCGAAGACTTAGATACATAATTCTGACTCAACCTAGACCTTCCAAAAATTTACCCATAAACGACCAACCTAAACACCATAAATTTTGCTCTGATAAACAAATGACTTCATATATATTATAAACAAGTTGGTTCCAGGTGGCCTTGCAAAATTTAGTTCATTTGATAACATTTTTCCCTTAAAACCCAAAACCTAAATTCGAAATTTAAATCCCAGTTTTAACCACGAATATTGTAAATTCATAAAAAGTGACTTCCGGACCTCCAATTAACTTGAAACCAAAGCCATTGGAAAGCTAACTCTGTGGGCTTAAATTTGAAAAAAAAAATCGTCTTATAATTCCTTTTTATGACCAAGATATGACCTTTACAAGTCGACTAAAACTTTTGGTCAGACTGCAGTTCCGATTTTAAATAAAAACAACCTAATTAATCATCATCAATCCCTAGTCTAATGTAATTAACACCTAATTAGAACCCTAATATCATTAATCTCAGAAATTCAAAAACCCTAATCCATCATATCAATAATTACCTAATTAGGTTAATTAAAATTACTAATAAAACAAGGGTTTTGAAGGTTTTACGTTAAAAAATAAATAGAAGGCGATGTTTTTTATGAAACCCTAAATCCACCATGGTAGGATTTCGACTAAGAGGAGATAGGGGAAAGGAAAACCTGGTCTTTTGATTAAAATTATGGGTTTGGTAATTTTCCTAAGGCCCCCTAATCCAATACAAGTCCAATGGGCTTGTTTTGGGGCTTTTTGCTACTTTTCCTCCTTTCCTATCATTTGGCCGCCCATCCTAAGCCTAAAACACCATATATTCTGAATTTTCCATCATTATTTTATAATTCACTCGTTATTTTATTAAATGTTACATTCGGGTTAATTCCGGGCCAAAACTCGAAAGTCTTACGTTAATTTTTCGACTTTTTACGCGATTTCCGAACTAACCTTCATTTCTAAAAGTTTCTAAAAATAGGAATTATCTCTATAACTTATCCTAACCATATAATATATAAATAATACATACATACAATATATGATACGTACACAAAATCTTATAAAAACGATATATGAACTTTCACGCACTTTATTTCTGATTTCATTTCATCACCTTTCATTTCATACTTGTACCATGATTTACACATGATGTACTTCATTTCACTCATTCTCATTCACAAAATCACACATAAAAACACCTATAACGTATTGTTCACACAATCTAACACATAAATAGAGTTCAACGAGTTACAACTAACTCGTCAAAACCCTAGTTATCACAGTATCCCTTCCTAACAGAAATCTAGTCTCGAGATTTACTCTCAAATTTAAACTATTCTCAGCAACCAAATGAGGATACATATTATTCATACGCTTTTCACGTTCATACGTGAACTCAATCTACTCTAAAAACTTCAACTACCAATACTGAGCCTTAATTGTCCTCAAGGAAACTCATCAAAACCATAAAGGTTAGTAACCAACCTAACCACATCTCGCAACTCATCAAACAAGAACTGTCTTGAAACCCAGTTAGGGGTTTTCACATAACTTGACGTGTTTGAAAAATCAGCTCGATTTCAGACTTACTCATGAATACCATAAATCAAAACCCATCATAACATAACCATGTCACCTCGATCAATCAATATTAACTCAGGAGGTTTCTTTATATATCAATTTAACTCTCTTGATGATTTATGGCTCGCTTAAGCCATTTTTAACTCACAACTATCTTTTCAATTACCCCTTTCACTATCTAATGTCAAATCAATCTACTCTCCCAAACCTCGACCTATGAAACTAGTACCAACACTTCCCAAAAGACTCTGCTTCACTTGTTAACGCTCGAATGTACTACTCCATCCTTTGGTAACCATGACCGACACATGTACTCTATGTCTCGCACCCATATTTTCTATGTATAATCATTCCAACTACACCATCTTACATCCCCGTATATTGATAGATAGTTGGTCATCTCAGCCAGTCTATCGACTATCACTCAACTTATTTTGTATCCATTACTCAACCTTGGTCAACTTACATCCTATCTGCTCCAAAAGGTATCGGAGTACTTTGTCGCATATGTTTCATCCAATATCCAAGTCTTTACATCATTTTCCAAAAGGATTCCTAATCTCCATCTTGAAGGTATAACCCACATTCCTCCTCTATCTTCATTAGTTGATCCAAGCTACATAGTATTTCTGTTGACGCGATCTCTGTTTCGATCTCCTCTTCCAGTGAAACTAACATCTTCTCTCAATCCCATATTAAATTGCTATGCATACAACTCAAACTCGTCTTGGCTTCACTCCTTCCTCCTTTCTTAACACATTGGTAGCATACTCTTCCTTCCCACCTCGTATTTCACAATTATTCTCTCCCCGTATTTATATCCATCGCCCCTAGTGTTGTTGAGAAAAATCTTTGCGCCTAACTTCCAAAACGTACATCATATAACTCTTCTCATAAATCTTCAATTGTTGTTACGTACATAAATCGCCTCTTCTTCTTGTCGAATTATGTATCCAAGTCTTTGCTTTGCACTCCCCAATACCTTATGAAAACGTCTTGTCCTTCTAGTAATGCTAAGCATGGCTCATTAACCAACTTATTACTTAAGTAGTTAAGAAAAGCTTCCTTTTGCCACCTTGTTGACTCCCCATGAATGTCCTTGTTGGTAACTACATGTCTTAGTAAATACTCTTCCAACAACCTTTGTATCTCCAAAGGCGCTAAATGTCACAGCTCCTCACTTTGATGTCGTTCCTTGCACTTACTCTATATGAAACTCTACTTCATGTTGAGGGGTAACCTATTGAATCATTTTGAACGCTCCAAGAGATTCACATACCACTTGGATGCGACATACCTTCCACTCATCTACTTTGGTACTCCTAGGATACCTTTTATTTATGGTAGCTCGTTTCCTACGAACTTTGAGTGCCTTTCCATTCTCCCACGACATTCTAAATACACTCTCATAGCAATTCAACTCAGCTTAAGGTCTTACAACCAATTCACTAACTATTCATCCAGGCGCAACCAATCATCCACGGAACCACCTCAATGCTTCCACAAGCTATAAACTAAAACTAAATCTTGAGCCACCACAACTTGCGTAACGAACCGAACCCAAAGATAGCTAACGGAACTTCACGTTTATGAATTTCAACCAATCAAAATCTCGATATTCCAAGAGAAAATCAAACAATACATATGCTTCGATACAAAATGAATCATAACAACAAAACAATGACACAAACAACACCCAAAGACAACCAAAACGTATTACGAAACACGATAAAATATGGAAACCTTTGTATAAAATCGACTTTTACCCAAAATATTCTTCTTCTAAAATTTTATATTAGTTGTTTTAAAACTATAGTATCATGTTAGTACTTTATGTAATCACTTAAATGTAGAATAGATGTGTATGAACATTCGGGGTTTTTTTAAGTTATCTCAAAAGAATATGTTAGACTCAAATAAAAAATATACCATTATCCCGAAGAATTGTCTCAAAATACCTCAAGAACTCTAATACTAAAATACCATTTGAAATCAGACATGTGAAATGAAAACTCAAGAAGAAATACCACGAACCAACTGAGTCGTAAAGACTCACCCAAAATAGTGATCAATGAACAAAAATGAAAGTGTAGCACCACTCTTGACAAAAGGAGTAACTCGAAACACCGAAAGGAAGACATAGAACACAAGCTCTGTCAGGATACAAACAAAGGATACTAACACCAAAGTTCGACATTTCAACCAACACGAGCAAATTGACCAACTTAAACATCCAGGCCATTATACCTACGTGTATCCTAGATATCCGCGAACGATAACTCCCCACATAATACAACATACATATACGTATACGTACAATCAAAATCAATCAACCATGCAATCAACACCATTCCATGTAATCATACTTGCAAGTCCACTTGTGTTGTGGCACATATATAATTACTTTGGCCAACATAATTATATATGCCCCCTTTCACGTATGTACTCCCTCCTATGACGATATTTATTGATTTTAATGCATCATGCATCACATAACACATAAATCAACCAACAAACCACATAGCAAACATCATATAACTCAATTCTAGATCTAGTAAAAATATCACTTGTTCCTTTTAAATCAACTCTCAGTCTACATCTCCTGATATCAAATGGTTCGCGAATAGTATTAAAACTCAAATAAGCAAGAGAAGAAAAAATCATTATCAATACAAAATAACTTACTTTAAATTAGGTACCAAATAAATAAAGAAACCAATATATTCCTTCATATACATATCATTAGAAAATAATGAATCAAATAAGAAATTTAAAACGTTCGAGCATATATATAATATAACTATTTACGTACACATAAGCACATTGTCCCTAACGCATCTATATGAGGGTTCCTAGTTTATAGTCTAGGTCGAGAAACTAGTTCTCTATAACCAATGGCTCTAATACTAATCCCTGTAACACCCTGCCTTGGCGGAAACTGAGGTGTAACTTCATAACTATCATCATAACACAATGGCATCACTATAGAGAATATACTAAATGAAAAGTAAAGACAATGACCACAGAGTGTCATGGCAATATCTTAGCAAAACAAAAAGGACTCTTGTATTGAAATGATATCCCAAAACAATACATAGACAATATCAAAGTATTGTACACAAGTACGCATAAAAGTCTAAAGCAAGAGCAAGTAAGAAGATGCACTCATGCGGAAAATCCTAAGGTCTCTCTAGAAACTCTTAACTTCTAAACCACGTCGATATTTGATTGTAGTAAAAAATACGTCTTTTAGGAAAAAGAGCGTATATGAGCGATAAGTATTAAATACGACGATTTAGGAAAACCGTGTATTAATGACCAAATGAAGTTCGTTTCCCAAGGAGTATATGTGTGTGAATAATTAGTAATTGATTTGAGATTAATATTTGAGAGATGGGGATGAGAAAATAGAATGACGAAGACGTGAAATTAATTACTACGACGACTAAACGAAAAACCGTAAAAAGAGCTAAAATAAAAATTAATTCTAAAAATTCCCAAAATATTACCAAAAATCAAAATTAAATAAACTAAGAGTTTACCAATGATCAAAACTTTTTCAAACCTTTTAATTAATTAAATATTAATTTTTAAATGCTAATTAAAGCCCTAAAAATCAAATTAATTATCAAAAAGCCCAAATAAATATATTTCAATTGGTAAACCTCAAAATGACCTAAAAAGATTAAAAACAATTTTTATAAATTTTTAAACTAATTAAAACTATTTAAAATGATTTAAAAACTATTTAAACTTAAAATAATTATAAAAATTAATCTAAATATGATAAAATTAATCTAAGAGTTGCAAAAATCCTATTTTAATGTATTAAAGCTAAGAAAAATATAAAAAGTATAAAAATGTGAAATTTGAAATTTAATAATAAAATAATATTAAAATAATATTAAAAATCCAAAAATTATTAGAAAATTCTAAAAACTTGCAAACTAGTTTATTTTAACCTAAATAATTAGAGAATGAAAGTGAAATTACCAAAATAGCCCTAATGGGCCCCGAAATGGGCTAAAAGCAAAATCAGTCAACCTTAATGGGCTTTTGGGCCCAAAAAGTCAAACTAGGCCCAAATGACCTAAAAAAGCCCTATCTAACTCAAAATTTAATTCTAAGCACAAAATTCTAAAGGCCCAAAAGCTGATTCTGAGCTTATCACAGCTTAAAAGGTCATCAGCTTATTCTTATTAGGCCAATAAGCCCATTAAGAAATAAGCCAATGCCATAAGCTCTGCTTAAACACAACCTTCTTTTGAGATGCCTAAGAGATCTGTGAAAAGAAATTTTGAAAAAGTTCACTCAATAAGCCAGAAATAAGCAAAGAAAAATTTCACAAAAGGACAAAATAGTCGATTTGGAGTTCTAGACCACCTCAGGACTTGTTTCAACTTGCAATAGACTCTAAACAACTTAATTAAGCTAAATCAATCAAGAAAAGTTCAATAAGCAAAGCCAAATAAGCTGGATAAGCCAATAAGCACTTATGAAAAAGTAAAATGAGTTGGATTTCTAGTCAAAGCTTAAAGTCAACCTTCCAAATGCCCCAGTATGAACAAATGGGTCAAATAATGAGCACCTATTACAAAATTAAAGTTGTTGCACGTTTGAATAAGCTGGCATAGCTTATTGATAAGCTGAACACCAAATTACACTAGCAGTGGCTAGCAGCAGGGGAAAGGAGTTCCCACTGGTTTTTTTTACTTGTGATTTGTGAGAGATCCAGTTGGATTCAAGTGGAAACAAGGGCACCCTTGTGATCAATGAATCACAAGGAGTCACAATCAAGCAAATAATCACACTTCCAATAAGCCAATAAGCACAGAAAAAGCCAACAATGCCCATATATGATACAGACTTAGCAAATAAGCAGTTATGAACTCTTAAGCAGTTTTAGCATGAATAAGCAAACCAGAATGAACCAAATGCATACACAAGCTATAATAACTCTTAATAAGCACAAACAAACTTATTTCAATCACTGAATCAAAGATTACAAGCAGATTTAAGCATATGCAGGTTACTGATGAACACTAACATGCATTGATAAACACTAACTCTTTTACTGATATAGATGACCACAAATCCAAATTCAGTACTCAAATCCTACTTCCCTAGTTGTATTAACTTAGATTTAACACTTGTTATCCCTAGTCTATGATTAGATCTAGGTGTCCTCTAAATTTTAGTCAATTTTACCAAGTAATCAAGATTTATAGCCTATTTTAGGATCTAGGTGTTAATAGCTACAAAACTTGCAGATAGCCAACACTTAGCACCAGAATAACATATAACAACCCAATAGAACCAAATACCACAACAAAAGGAGACTCAAATCCCATTGAATCAGTTAACCCAAATACCCCTTTGGAAACTGATTTTGCAATCTTCCAAAGGATTGTTGTGTTTTAACCTATCAAACTAGATCTAATCCACCTTAACAACCCTAAAACAACCTCAGAAACTCAAATCAAGCCACAAAACACCAATCCACAACAAATCATGCAAAATCACCAAAAATACAATAAAATTTAGAAAAATTGAAAAAGGAGAGAGATGCAAACCTCCAAGACTTACATCCAAGCCTTGGAATATTTGAGCAGAGGTGCTAGAAAAACAAGCATCAACTTCCTTGTACCTGCTAAGATCAACAAACCACAATGATGAACACAAACTATGAAACTTCTGATTTTTTGAAGCACAAGCTTTATTGCTTAAAACCTTGCCTCAAAAACCATCAAACATGAATATGGAACTCAGATCTTAGCTTATCAAATACCAAACTTTTATAAAACACAAAGGGAAATCACAATTTTTTAGAAAATCCAACTTTTATTTAATAAAAAGGAATTACAAAGATTTAAGCTAAAATCTGGAACAAGGGACTCTCACAAGTTGAGGTCTCCTTATATAGGACTAGTAGACGATTCTAGAATGCTAAAATACATGAAAACCCTAGCTATGAATTTCCAGGAATGCCCTTGAGTGCTTGTTGTTGTTGGGCTGTCCATTTTGATCAAAACCGTTCATTTTAGCTTTGGGGTTAAGCTAAGAGTCTAAGCTGTTGATTTGGCCACGTCAGATTCCTTGGAGAGTAAGTTGTGATGTGATAGGTGGACGAGGTTGAGTGTGGGGTCACTTGGGTAGTGGGATTGAGGGTTTTGTGTGTGGGATAGGTTTCTGCATGTGTGAATCAAGTGTGGGTAGGGTTAATTGCAATTTACCCTTTGTTTAAGTGAAGGTAAATCCAAGGTTCATGTGGGTGAATAGTAGTAACTTTGATCTGAAATAAGGGGGTGTATGTTGTTTGGCGCGTGTTTGTGGGATTTGAAGTTTGGGAAATGGCACAATAAGCCCTTGTGTTTTGGCAAAGTATGTATAAAACGTTTTTCAGCCAACAAGTCTTGTTTCCTTTGTTAATAAACTTTCCAAGTTTATACTTTGGCCACAAAACTTTTCCAAAAAGTTTTCAAGGGTTATTTTTGCAATGTTTGAATATTTGAGGGACTGATTTTGGACATTCTTGATCTTCAAAGGTCTTCATTGGTTCTTTGACTTCATGAGGAACCATAATTGACAATTTAGAATTGTTGAGGGACTAAACTTGTCAATTATTCAAAGTTGAAGGACCATTTTGTAATTTTGACAAACTTAAGGGACCAAAATTGTAATTATGAATATACAAGGGTTTTAAGTGTCATTTATTCATATTTTGAGGATCAATTTTGTACATCTTCAATTCTTCAAGGATTTATCTTGGATAATTCATGAACTAGGGCCCGGTTCTTTGTACAGCTTCGTTTCTCGTGTCCGTTTTTCCTTGTTTCTTGTGATCTTTTGTCTTTTTCACGATATCCATACCTAAAACAAGTAAACAAATACAAGCATATATATGGTATTTTATGACATTTTAATGCATTTAAAGCCCGAAGAGAACGATGAGATCATGTATAAAAGCCATCTCATCACTCTCCCATACTAAGCCATTGCCGTGCCCTCACGCAATGCTAGAATAAAGTATCTAAGCATCACCAAAAGTTAATTTTATTAACCTTTATTGAAAAGTAAAAGACTTGCAACAATACTACGAAAATGTGTAAAGACATAATGTATGATTTTCATCACGAATGTGACTTTTAGGGTCAAAGAATATAAACAAGTAAATGTCCCATAGAGTAAATTTCGTCATCCTTGATTGTCATACATCCCATGCTAAGTGCAAAAACGAGATCATTGTTGGTACAAGTCACAATGCTAACACTACTCATACGTCCAAATTGTGTAATACTTTTTCTCCCCGCAATCCTAGTTATTATAAAAGGAAATGGGTTACTAGAATTTTTTAACTATTTGTCATGGATCACAAGTGATTCATATTTACTTATTTGAGTATTTATTAGTCCGAAAGCAAAGTAGCATGATTTAATCGATAGTTAGCCGAAGGACAAAATCTTTTAAAACGGCTTCTCGTATATCTCCTTAAGTTCATATCTTGGCATAACTCGTTTCACGATTTGAGACCTTTCTCGGACCGATATTTGGCATGTACTTCATACTTCAAATCTTTGGAAGACGTTCTTGAAATTATGGTCTTCTCCTCATATATTGGAATTTCTTTACTTGACGTTTTTGAGAGATTCTTCACATTTGGACCACGACTTCATCATTTTTCTACAATCTTTATTTTGGACTTTGATATACAACGATCCGCCTCCTTCTCGGACTTGGATATATTTATCCTTATACCTTGTAAGGGTCTTTTTGGATAGACTTTCTCCATGATCTTTAGGGGAGTAATTGCTTTTCGTCGTGTGTCTCGATCCTTCATATTGATTTTGGAATAATGATACTTCACATCATCTTGGATCTTTAGCAACAAAGTAGAGCTTCTCATGCCTTGTTAGGGCCTTTTTGGATCTTCACCAATCTTCGCGTCCCGCTTCAATAAGTTTTGCCTTGGCTATGAACTCTATTCAACCCCGAGCAACTTTTAAACGATCTTGTGCTAGTAGCTAAGTAACCTTTCAAATCGTACGACCTTACTTATTGCAATTATTTTTATTCCTAATGCATTGATCTTATGGGATAAAAAGCCACAATTAAAAACATATGAGTTTTTGAAAGAACATTTTCATGTTCTACGTTTAGCATGATCACTTGTCTAACTCTATCATCTCTCGTTCCTCACTATTTAAAGACCTCTAATTAAAGAGACTCGTGAATACTTAGCCATGCAAGTCAAAATTAAGCCAAATTTGGATTAGCTTTCATTAAGACTATATCAAATCAAAGTTTTGGGTTTTCAAGCCACCTATAGGATCTTGCACTTTCTTGGACTTTTTCAAGTTTAGAGAATGCATTTTATAGTTCCCTTGATAAGTGACTTTCTACGATCAATTATAGGAACATGCGAAAAGTTCTTGTTCTTAACCCGAATGAGCTAAGACTTTCGCGTTTTAAAGTTCCCTATATAAAAGTCTAGCAAAACTTGAATTGAGTGGGTTAAGGAATGTAAAGGGCTCCAAATTCCCATCAAGTCAAAAATTAGCTCTTATTCTACCCATCGGAAAATATACATTCGTGTCTTAAAAACACTTATGAAAACTAAGAAAAAATATTTTAAAATTGGGCGCCATTTTTAGCCTTATTAGCAACAAAACAAAACATTGAAAGTTGGAAAGCGTGAGGGCGTAGCAAAGCAAGTACCTATTCACCCCCCATACTAAAAGTAAACATTGTCCTCAATGTTTCGAGTCTAAAGGTGAATCACCCCCATACTAGAGACGAAGAATCGAATGCTTAGGATCTAGCATGGAAAGGGTGACCAACAATATATCTAAAGCCGTTTATGAATTATGCTAAAAGATAATTGTTAGAACAATAAAGGATATGTCATGGATTCGTGAAAAACTTCTTCAAGCAAATGATGGAGGCTCACGTAAACGAACACGAGAGTCTTCAATCGTAGATGATGATGATGATCTAGATAACACAATCACAAACAACCACGAGACAACGAGTTGGAAGGGTACAAATCCCCTCTAATTAGTTATTAGTAAGCATAAAAGGATAAGCATGGGATCTCCCCCACGAGGCACCTCGTTTTTGATTACCGAGTCATGAGCTCGACTCGATCCCCTCAATGCTAATTATAATTGGGGAAGGTGACTTGGTCGAGGTCAACCATTGAAAGAATTTCCCCACCAAAGTAGTGCTTAAGCCTATGTCCATTCACCTTAAAATTAGGACCATCATCTTGAGCTAGCTCGATGGTCCCATAAGGAAACACTTGTGTAACGGTGAAAGGACCCACCAACGAGATTTCAATTTCTCGGAAAATATTTTAAGTCTAGAGTTAAAAAGTAACACTTGATCACCAACGTTAAAAACCCGGTTTTTAATCTTTGCATCATGAAACTTTTTAGTCTTTTCTTTGAAAATCAATGAATTTTCATAAGAATTGTCTCTTAGTTCATTCAATTTATTCAATTGTATTTTCCGGTGATCTCCCGCGGTCTTTAAGTCAAAGTTTGCATGCTTAAGGGCCCAATATGCCTTGTGCTCCAATTCAATGGGCAAATGATAATTCTTCCCATAGACTAACTTATAAGGAGTGCAACCGATAGGTGTCTTATAAGCGGTCCTAAAGGCCCATAAAGCGTCATCGAGTTTGTCGGACCATGAAGCACGATTTTCTCCAATCGACTTTTCTAAAATGCTCTTCAAAGCTTGGTTCGAAACCTCGACTTGCCCACTCGTTTGCGGGTGATAAGCCGTAGAAAGACGATGAGTAACTCCATATTTCTTTAAGACCTTCTCGAATTGGTTGTTACAAAAACGGGTTCCACGATCGCTTATAATAGCACGAGGGGTTCCGAACCAAGAGAATAGTTTCTTCAAAAACTTCACTACCACACGAGCATCATTAGTAGGTAAAGCCTTAGCTTCCACCCACTTAGAAAGGTAGTCGACCACGACAAGGATATACTTGTTACCATGAGACGATGGGAACGGCCCCATAAAGTCTATGCCCCAAATGTCGAAAATCTCACACACTTGAATTATGTTTTGCGACATTTCATCATGTTGAGACGATTTTCCTTGACGTTGGCACGAATCACACGACTTCACAAGTGCGTGTGCATCACGATAGATAGAAGGCCAAAAGAATCCGGCATCGAACACTTTCTTAGTCGTGAGATTAGCACCGTGGTGACCACCCGTGGGTCCCTCGTGACAAGCTCTAAGGATGTTAGAAGCTTCGGTACCAAAAACACAACGTCGAACGAGTTGATCCGCACATACCCGAAAGAGATAAGGGTCGTCCCAAAAATAGAACTTGACGTCACGAAAGAATTTTCGCTTTTGTTGTATCGTCATACCCTTGATTATGAAATTGCCGGCATGGTAATTTGCAATGTCGGCAAACCATGGGGTGGTGTCTTTAGAATTCACTACACCGAGAGTCTCGAGAGGAAATTTTTCGGTGATTTCCTTGTTCTCGAAAACATCTTTGTGAGGATCTTCTAGACGAGAGAGATGATCGGCCGCTAGATTCTCTGCTCCTTTTTTTGTCAAGCACGGTGACATCAAATTCTTGGAGGAGGAGCATCCAACGAAGCAATCTCGGCTTAGCATCTTGCTTAGCTAAAAGATACTTGATAGCCGAATGGTCGGTATACACGATGCTTTTAGTTAAGACGAGATAAGGTCGGAATTTCTCAAAAGCATAGACCACGGCAAGGAATTCCTTTTCTGTTGTGGTGTACTTTAATTGAGCCTCGGTCATCGTCTTACTAGCATAATGGATAGGACGGAAATGCTTTTCATAACGTTGCCCTAAGACGGCCCCTATAGCATAGTCACTTGCATCGCACATGATTTCAAAGGGTAAATCCCAATTAGGAGCAACAAGAATGGGAGCTTCGGTAAGTTTCCTTTTGAGAGTTTCGAAAGCTCTAACACAATCCTCATTGAAATTAAAAGGAGCATCCTTCTCGAGAAGGTGTGTCATAGGTCGAGAGATTTTCGAAAAGTCTTCGATGAAACGACGATAAAAGCCCGCGTGGCCTAGGAAACTCCTAACTCCCTTAACGGTTTTGGGATGAGGTAACTTGGCGATGACGTCTACCTTAGCTTTATCGACCTCAATCCCCGCTTTCGAGACCTTATGTCTGTTGGAAACTCACTTTATGTGACGACATTTAACAATTTCCATTAGTTATCATAGTCACACACGTTTAGACTAGACTAGGTTCGTTGTATAGTTTATGTTGTGTGTGTGACTATATATACCCCTCCTTAGCTTCCAAGGAGGGGTGTTGCTTGTGTTCATTTTTCACTTTTATTATATTTTTCCTTTCTTTCACACAACCTCTCTTCTCTCTCTCTTTCTACAATGGCTACCACCACCATATTCCACCATGTTAGACCACCGGATCATAAATAGCAAATCCACAATTGGTATCAGAGCCTGGTTTATATCCTTGGTGATCATCTGTATATATTGTTTATATCCTTATCCACAAAAGCAAAATACAAAAATATAAAACCATATAAAATCCACAATTGGCATCAGAGCTTCGGTTCCATCCTTGGATCGTTCTTATTTTCGATTTAGGTGGTCTATAAAAAATTTTTTGGTCCGAATCTATATCATTCTTTGTCACGGTTTGTGTTTTTCTTTCCAAAATTCACAAGTTTTTGTCACGTCTTGTTACTTTTGTCCACAGTTTCATTGTCTCACTGGTTTCATCAAATCAGAGTCATATATGGGTCCACATCAGTGTTTATTCTTGGTTTCATCAAACACTTGTCCATTTTTTACATTTTTTTTGTTCCTTGCATCTAACAGATCTAATTTTTTATTGGGAAAAGGACATAATATAAAATAAATGGGCAGATCCACCATTTTCGGTTCTTCAAAACCATTTTCCGATTGGTTTTCCGACAGCTGATTCCGATGGGGATTCAGATTACGCTTATTCCGATGACTATTCGGATGGTTATTCTGATGGCTATTCGGATAGCCATTCCGATGGGGTGTTTGTTTGATTCCGATGACGACTTAAAAAACATTCCGATGGAGAATTAACACCATTCTGATAGACTTACAAAACATTCCGATGGAGACTTACAAAACATTCCGATGGATCATTATTTTTGTGAAAACATTGCAATGGTTTTAATTTAAGACATTCCGATGGTGTTGTGTCTTTCAAAACAGACTCGAGTCACTCGACCATAGTCTCGACTCGACAAACACCACAACAGAATCACAACCACACAAACCTCACGCCTATCCCAACACACTCAACAGACTTGAATCAACAAACACAGTCTCTCACTTTAACCTCGACTCAATCACTCATCTCTCGACCTAAACCTCGACGCAACCAAACTGACCCATCGACTGACTTCGCTCTACCCTATCCCAACACCAACCCCACTAATCGACTCAAATCGTAATTAACTTGATCTCAGAATTTTTTCTCACATGCATAGCAAGATCTGTTAAGATCTACACGAGAAAACTCACTTCATCACAGATCTGTAAATGGTTCTCACCATCTTTAATATTCGAATATAATTAAAGTTTCATAACAATTATGTTACAAACCTTAATTGTTTCGATTTATGAGAAACACATCAAAACTTACCCGAGACCCTTTACAGCTCTTGTATAGCCCCATGCTCCTTTGATATTCGAAAGTATGAATGAATAATAACAATTTTCGTTATATTCATTTCATTGATTCGTTTATTTTAAGACACATGTATAACAATTAAACCTTACCCGAGACCAATTATAGGTCTTGAAGTCATTCATCTTTTTTGGTTCTTGTGTGTAAGATGCGGCTGGTGAAGATGATCTATGTCTTATTTTCAATGATGTGAATTTTGAAGACTTATGAGGTAAACTGAGATGGATGGTTTGAGAAAGAGTTTAGATTTGATTAATGATATGATGAGAATAGTTTGTGATTGGGATGAGAAGGGATTTGGATTGATGGTGGCTGGCATCTTTGCTGAGATGAGAGACGGAGATTACGTTGTGGGATTAGGAGAGATGAGGTTTGTGGCTGAGAGATGTGATGAGAATATTTTGGGGGGCGGATGTTACTAGATGGAGGAGATGGAGTTTGGTGAGGGGCAGTTTGTTCTATGTGTTGTGATTAAGAGTTTATCTATGCGTTTGTTTAGGGTTTGACCCCATATAAACCAAATTGGTGAACCGGGTTTGTGATTTGGGCTGTGTGAATTGGGCCATGAACACACGGGATGCTATTTCAGTTGGACAAGAGATGTGATGGGCCGAGATATATTCTTTGGCTAAAAATTTGTTACATCAAAATCTTGTATTTATCATTTTATTTTCTTTGAAAATATTTTGATTAACGGTATTGAAAGTGACTAAAAGACGAGACAAAGTGTGACGAGACAAAATGACGAGACTAAGTGACAAGATTTATTTAAGACGAGACCAAGAAAAATTTGAGTATATTTTTTAGTGGCTACGGATTCGTTTGATCGGGTGTTAATTATGGGAAGTTGAAGACGGATTTTTCGAAGGCGTGAACTTATTTTATCTTTCAAAGATAACTTGCTCGTGCTACATATTAGAATGAAGACTTGTTTATCTAGTTTCCGGGTTCGGGTGGATGGTTGATGACTCGGATAACTATCACTTAAAGGGGTTACATTGTTGTACTCAGTGTCACGCGCTTAGTCGACGTGGATAATTTCAGGAGGTGTTGTGCTTATAGACTTCTTCAGTGATGCATTGAGTACTTAGAGATTTCTCCACCGTTCGTCATTCAACAATAGTGCAAGCTTAAGTCACAAGATCGAAGGATTTTTAAACAGCTTCACGTTTGATGTATCTGGTTCATTCAATCAGTGGTCACTTCAAATTGCTTTCACATGGGTTGGTAAAGGTGGCCATGGAGAATTTATGAGAAGAGATTTTCGATCAACAACTGATTTTCACAAAATATATAATTCAACTTATTTATTATTCTCACGAGATTTCAGGTTCATGTGCGTACAATTTATTGATGGTTTCGAGTTTCGAAACCATAAAGGGGGAAGAAGAAGACACATTGAACGCACAACAAGTAAATGTGATGAACTTCATACCTTCTTTTGATTTGAAGACATTCCGGGATGACATTTGTCATAGCCGT
Source organism: Glebionis coronaria (assembly GCA_025667525.1). NCBI lineage: Eukaryota > Viridiplantae > Streptophyta > Magnoliopsida > Asterales > Asteraceae > Glebionis > Glebionis coronaria. The sequence goes on along the minus strand of CM046879.1, from coordinate 186,213,444 downwards.
AGAGAAAATCAGTGTTTTAACTCGTGGCGTTATCAATCTCCAAACGATACACTACTGATTCGAGGTTTAATTGTTTGATTGTTGAAATTAAACATCATCATTATCCTATAATCATTCCCGGGACTTAATTGACTCTGGTGCATCTCCGGAAGAAGATATGTGCATTTCTGGGACTTAATTGACTCTGGTGTTACGATGTCAACTTCATGAATGGGATAAAGTGTCCACTTCAGTATTTGAGCTTCATAATTGGGATTGATTTACTTTCTTCAACTATGTGGGGGAAGAAATGTCTTGATTCTTTCTGGTATGCATAACTTGAACTCTCAGGGGGAAGAAAAATTCAGAAGAATTATTCAAGCGTGAGAAGAAAGGTTGTTGATCTACTTGGTGTACCCCTTACTTTCAATCCCTCTTAGCAACGTTATCATGTTATATGATGGGATTTGCTTGTTAGATTCCGCTGTGCGCTTAATCATTCTAAGCTTTATTGAAAGCTTTGAAGTGGCTTACGAGGATTGTCGATTTAGGGGGAAGCTATTTAAAAGCTTCTACATCAAGTTTATGTGGCATGAATTAGGGGGAAGTTAATTCAGAAGCTTCTCCTTAACCAGAAGTGTATGGGTTACTTAGCTCGTGCCGTTACAGTATTTCTTCTACAAGTTACTTTAAAGATGAGTCGTTTTGAAGACGAAGGCCTCAGAAGACTTCATCAGCATTGGACGTTTCATGAAAGCTCTTGTTCTTATCATTATGTACTTGTTAGGAAAAATATTGTAAGGAATTCTACACGTCGTCCCATGGGGGAAATTGTTGGAAACTCACTTTATGTGACGATATTTAAGAATTCCCATTAGTTATCATAGTCACACACGTTTAGACTAGACTAGGTTCGTTGTATAGTTTATGTTGTGTGTGTGACTATATATACCCCTACTTAGCTTCCAAGGAGGGGTGTTGCTTGTGTTCATTTTTCACTTTTATTATATTTTTCCTTTCTTTCACACAACCTCTCTTCTCTCTCTCTTTCAACAATGGCTACCACCACCATATTCCACCATGTTAGACCACCGGATCATAAATAGCAAATCCACAATGTCCTAAGACGATTCCTTTTTTACACATAAAATGACATTTTTCCCAATTAAGCACAAGATTGGTTTCTTCACAACGTTTTAACTTTTGCTCGAGATTAGATAAACACGACGTGAACGAATTGCCAAACACTGAAAAGTCATCCATAAACACTTCCATCGACTTCTCGATCGTATCGTGAAAAATAGCCATCATACACCGTTGAAACGTACCCGGTGCATTATAAAGTCCGAAATGCATCCTACGATAAGCAAACGTTCCATAAGGACACATAAACGTAGTATTTTCTTGATCACGAGGGTCTATAGGGATTTGAAAATAACCGGAAAAACCATCTAAAAAGCAATAGAATTCATTTCCCACGAGTCGGTCCAACATTTGATCCATGAAGGGCAAAGGAAAGTGGTCTTTACGAGTGGCGTCATTTAACTTTCGGTAGTCAATACACACCCTCCAACCGGTCACAACACGAGTGGGAATTAACTCGTTGTTTTCATTAGGTACAACGGTCATTCCTCCCTTTTTAGGGACACAATGGATTGGGCTCACCCATGGGCTTTCGGAGATAGGATAAATCATTCCCGCGTCAAGGAGTTTCAAAACTTCCCTTTTTATGACATCGTGAATTTTGGGGTTTACCCTTCTTTGACTTTGAATTGCGGGTTTGTAGTCCTCCTCCATTAAAATCTTGTGAATACAAAATTTTGGGTCAATACCCTTAATGTCGGAAATTTTCCACGCAATTGCCCCTTTATGAGTTTTAAGAACTTTCAAGAGCTAGGTTTTTTCATTATTAGCAAGACCTTTTTCAATAATAACCGGCAACTTGTCATCACCTTCCAAGAATGCGTATTCAAGGTGAGATGGAAGATCTTTCAATTCAAGGATAGGCGGTTCCTCGATTGAAGATTTTTGCTCAACACTCATAACTTCCATCGGCGGAAGAAATGGTGGAATAGAAGTATCATCACTAATAAACACCTCATCTTCATTGTCGATTTCATTTGAAGTAAAATCGCCTCCTTGGAATGGAGTGAGATTTGGTGTGGAATTAGCAAGAATCGAATCCAAAATAGTGGGATTGCCACTTGACGAGCTAGCGGAAAAACCTAACACTTCTTGTGAAAACTCATCGCAAACCACATCAACTAAGTCAATGTGATTGATGGTAGCGATTGCATAAACATGAGAAGGTTTTGAGTTTTGAGTAGCGTTTATAACAAGTTCCTTTTAGTTGAATCTCAAAGTAATAGTTCTTGCATGAACGTCGATAAGCGATCTCGAGGTGTCTAAAAATGGACGACCTAAAATTAGAGGAACTTGAGGATCCGCGTGGATGTCAACTACTATAAAATCAACGAGATAGTAGAACTTCCCCACTTTCACGAAAACATCCTCGGCTACTCCACATGCTAAAATCATAGAATGATCGGCCATCTCGATAGACATGTTCGAAGGAGTAAGAGCCGGAAGCGAAAGCGATTTCCAAATGGAAAATGGCATCAAATTAATGCTCGCACCAAGATCGGCCAAGGCGAGGCATTCTTTCATATCGTGTATGTCACAAGGAATGAGAAACTTTTCGGGGTCACCAACTTTTTCCAGTATGCGGTTAAGATAAACCGGAGAACAATTAGCAAGCTTTGAAAGCTTTTCCTTATCGCTCATCATACTTTTAAAAGTGGAAGCGAAACGAGGCATATATAACAACGCGTCGGCTAAACTTACATCAAAATGAACTTGTTGAAACATTTTTATAAAAATCTCGATTTGTTGTTTGTTACGTTCTTGCAATTTCTCTTTGTTTCGTCTCGAAGGGTAAGGTAAGGGTGGTGTGGGTCGGACATTAGGCAACGGCCTTGGAATCTGGGGTTCCATGATTGGTATTGGTTCAACCGTAGGTGTGGTATGAGCGGTACTTTGTGGGCTTGTAATGTGCTCCTTTTCGACCATCACCTCGGGCTCTTTCTCAATTTCCTTCTCCGTAGAAGTACTTGGACGAGAGATTGGTTCCTTGAAAGTTTTACCACTTCGTGTAGTAATAACCTTCATTTCTCCCTTCGGGTTTGCAATGGTATCACTAGGAAGACCACCCGAGGAAGAGGGTTTACACATGATTGCTTCAAACATTTTTGCCATTCGGTCTTCAAATTTTGATTGCCTTAAATCCGCTTTTAACAATTCTTGCTTAATCTCATGATGTCCTTGTTCCATCTTTTGTTGATTTTGTTGAAGACGTTGAACGTTTCCTTCCATTTTATTAGCATGAGTCTTAAGTTCATTAGCAAGTTCGTTTTTAAGCTCGTTTTTCAACTCAGATCTTAAGCTAATCATCTCACGTTGCATGTTATCAAATTTAGCATCATTTGCTTTAGCATAATCCAAAAATCTCCTTGAAGATTTTTAGTGTGAGCATTTTGGAAACCTTGTGTAGTGTTTTGAAAATCACGGTTTTGGTTTTAATTTGCAACTTGTCCATTCCCACTTTGATAATTCCCTTTGTTGTAGTTACGTGAATTTCCTTGATAACCACCATTTTGGTTGTTGTTTCGATAGTTATTAACATTTTGATTTGGTGGAGCTTGATTTGGGCGGGAACCTTGACCGTTTTGGTTGTAAGTTCCTGTTTCTACGTAAGCACTCGAAGTGTTACCACCGGCGGTAATGCACTCGGAAAGATCATGAGCTCCACCACAAGACAAACAACTCTTATCCACTGCTTTAACCGAAGCGGAGTTCAAAGCATCTTGTGCTTTCCAATGAGTCATAAGGTTTGAAAACCTATCGAAAAACCAATTTTCCTCATTAGCTTCATCATGTAAGGCATTAATGCTACGAGACGATGACGACGATGACGAACCCATATTGGCAACACTCGGTGTGTTACGAGGGTTGTAAACCTTAGATCTATTCTCGATAATCTTTAAAGCTTCATCGGTCGTTTTGCACAAAAAATTACCACCCGCGGCGGCATTAAAATAATCTCGTTCATGATCATTAAGCCCATTATAGAAAGTATCTATTTGATGCAATTCCGAAAAATCATGGTGTGGACATTCATGTAACATTTCCTTAAATCGTTCCCATGCCATTGAAAAACTCTCATTATTACATTGTGTAAACCTTGAAATCTCATTTTTCAAATGTGTTGTTTTAGATGGTGGAAAAAATTGGTTCACAAACTTAGAAACGAGATCACCCCATGTCAAAATCGAATTTGGCGGTTCTTTCTCAAGCCAAATTTTAGCGGGTCCATCTAATGAGTATGGAAACAACATCATCTTAATGGCGTCATATGGAACATCCTTAAATTTGCTAGCTGCGGTGAGACGATTAAAATTCCTTATGTGGTAATGCAGGTTGTCTTTCTCATGACCTCTAAACTTATTTGCTTGCAACATCGACATTAAACCCGTCTTAATCTCGAAATTCTCCGCAAGGATAGCGGGAATCACAATAGCTTCTCCAAAACCCTCGGTCGGTGCTTGAAGCAACTCCATCATAGTACGATTAGCCATGACGACTTCTTGTTCTACAATAGGTTCAACAATTGGAGTTTGTTCTTCAATCAACGTCTCTTGATTTCCTTGACTTTGACGACGTTTACGAGCTTGTTTTGCTTGACTACGAGTTTGCATAAACTTCACGTAGAATGGGAGGTGAGCAAGGAAGATTCTTTTTGTGTGTTTTGTGGATTTTCAATTTTTTTGTGTTTTTGATTGTTTTTAATTTTTTTGGATTTTGGTGTATCTTCGTAGACAACAATCTACCAAATCTCTCCTCGAATCAAACTCTTGATTATATAAGCCTCAAAAGAATGAAAACGATCACGTGGAGTGAACGCCTTCGAATGACTTTAGAACTTTGGTGAAAACCAAATTGTTCGAGAGGGTTTAATCACAAAGAAAACCAAGCAAATATATATGATATGTAATAATACTTTGGGCGGCAAAACCCTCGATTAGCCTTCAATCTCAAAATACTCACAAGCAAGCGGGGAAACGAGGCGGCGCGAAGCAGTTAAGAGCCTTTTTCGTTAGGGTATATTTTATAATACCCGCCTTATACCCACCTTATAGTTTGTATTTTTCAAAATCGAGCTTCACGAAAGTATTTATCTATTTTTGCATTTTTCTTTTTGTTTGAGATTCAAATACAATAATTAGGAGATCAAATCCCAATTAAGGTTGTGTTTTTACACTTTTGGAGATATTTTGTATTGATTGTGATACTTAATACAATATAGTAATAATAATTTCACAAGAAAAACGAAAAAACCGATAATACGTATTAGTAGAGTTCTACTAATACAAATACTATTTTTGGTTAATATTAAAAACAACAAGAAAAATTAATCATGAAACACCTCCCCGGCAGCGGCGCCAAAATGATTGTAGTAAAAAATACGTCTTTTAGGAAAAAGAGCGTATATGAGCTATAAGTATTAAATACGATGATTTAGGAAAACACTGTATTAATGACCCAATGAAGTTCGTTTCCCAAGGAGGTATATGTGTGTGAATAATTAGTAATTGATTTGAAATTAATATTTGAGAGAAGGGGATGATAAAATAGAATGACGAAGACATGAAATTAATTACTACGACGACTAAACGAAAAACCGTAAAAAGAGCTAAAATAAAAATTAATTCTAAAAATTCCCAAAAAATTACCAAAAATAAAATTAAATAAACTAAGAGTTTACCAATGATCAAAACTTTTTCAAACCTTTTAATTAACTAAATATTAATTTTTAAATGCTAATTAAAGCCCTAAAAATCAAATTAATTATCAAAATCCCAAATAAAGATTTTTCAATTGTTAAACCTCTAAAATGACCTAAAAAGATTAAAAACTATTTTTATAAATTTTTAAACTAATTAAAACTATTTAAAATGATTTAAAAACTATTTAAACTTAAAATAATTATAAAAATTAATCTAAATATGATAAAATTAATCTAAGAGTTGCAAAAATCCTATTTTAATGTATTAAAGCTAAGAAAAATATAAAAAGTGTAAAAATGTGAAATTTGAAATTTAATAATAAAATAATATTAAAAATCCAAAAATTATAAAAAATTCTAAAAACTTGCAAACTAGTTTATTTTAACCTAAATAATCAGAAAATGAAAGTGAAATTACCAAAATACCCCTAATGGGCCCCCAAATGGGCTAAAAGCATAATCAGTCAACCTCAATGGGCTTTTGGGCCCAAAAAGTCAAACTAGGCTCAAATGACCTAAAAAAGCCCTATCTGACTCAAAATTTAATTCTAAGCACAAAAGTCTGAAGGCCCAAAAGCTGATTCTGAGCTTATCACAACTTAAAAGGTCAACAGCTTATTCTTATTGGGCCAATAAGCCCATTAAGAAATAAGCCAATGCCATAAGCTCTGCTTAAACACACAACCTTCTTTTGAGATGCCTAAGAGATCTGTGAAAATAAATTTTGAAAAAGCTCACTCAATAAGCCAGAAATAAGCAAAGAAAAATTTCAGAAAAGGACAAAATAGTCGACTTGGAGTTCTAGACCACCTCAGGACTTGATTCAACTTGCAATAGACTCTAAACAACTTAACTAAGCTAAATAAATCAAGAAAAGTTCAATAAGCAAAGCTAAATAAGCTGGATAAGCCAATAAGCACTTATGAAAAAGTCAAATGAGTTGGATTTCTAGTCAAAGCTTAAAGTCAACCTTCCAAATGCTCCAGTATGAACAAATGGGTCAAATAATGAGCACCTATTACAAAATTAAAGTTGTTGCACGTTTGAATAAGCTAGAATAGCTTATTGATAAGCTGAACACCAAGTTACACTAGCAGTGGCTAGCAGCAGGGGAAAGGATTTCCCACTGCTTTGACTTTTTGACTTGTGATTTGTGAGAGATCCAGTTGGATTCAAGTGGAAACAAGGGCACCCTTATGATCAGTGAATCACAAGGAGTCACAATCAAGCAAATAATCACACTTCCAATAAGCCAATAAGCACAGAAAAAGCCAACAATGCCCAGATATGATACAGACTTAGCAAATAGGCAGTTATGAACTATTAAGCAGTTTTAGCATGAATAAGCAAACCAGAATGAACCAAATGCATACACAAGATATAATAACTCTTAATAAGCACAAACAAACTTATTTCAATCACTGAATCAAAGATTACAAGCAGATTTAAGCATATGCAGGTTACTGATGAACACTAACATGCATTGATGAACACTAACTCTTTTACTGATATAGATGACCACAAATCCAAATTCAGCACTCAAATACTACTTCCCTGGTTGTATTAACTTAGATTTAACACTTGTTATCCCTAGTCTATGATTAGATCTAGGTGTCCTCAAAATTTCAGTCAATTTTACCAAGTAATCAAGATTCTATAGCCTATTTTAGGATCTAGGTGTTAATAGCTACAAAACTTGCAGATAACCAACACTTAGCACCAGAATAACATGTAACAACCCAATAGAACCAAATACCACAACAAAAGGAGACTCAAATCCCATTGAATCAGTTAACCCAAACACCCCTTTGGAATCTGATTTTGCAATCTTCCAAAGGATTGTTGTGTTTTAACCTATCAAACAAGATCTAATCCACCTTAACAACCCTAAAACAACCTCAGAAACTCAAATAAAGCCACAAAACACCAATCCACAACAAATCATGCAAAATCGCCAAAAATACAATAAAATTCAAAAAAATTGAAAAAGGAGAGAGATGCAAACCTCCAAGACTTACATCCAAGCCTTGGATTGTTTGAGCTGAGGTGCTAGCAAAACAAGCACCAGCTTCCTTGTACCTGCTAAGATCAACAAACCACAATGATGAACACAAACTATGAAACTTCTAATTTTTTGAAGCACTAGCTTTATTGCTTAAAACCTTTCCTCAAAAACCATCAAACATGAATATGGAACTCAGATCTTAGCTTATCAAATACCAAACTTTTATAAAACACAAAGGGAAATCACAATTTTTCAGAAAATCTAACTTTTATTTAATAAAAAGGAATTACAAAGATTTAAGCTAAAATATGGAACAAGGGACTCTCACAGGTTGAGGTCTCCTTATATAGGACTAGTAGACGATTCTAGAATGCTAAAATACATGAAAACCCTAGCTATGAATTTTCAGGAATGCCCTTGAGTGCTTGTTGTTGTTGAGCTTTCCATTTTGATCAAAACCGTTCATTTTAGCTTTGGGGTTAAGCTAAGAGTCTAAGATGTTGATTTGGCCACGTCAGATTCCTTGGAGAGTAAGCTATGATGTGATAGGTGGACGAGGTTGAGTGTGGGGTCACTTGGGTAGTGGGATTGAGGGTTTTGTGTGTGGGATAGGTTTCTGCATGTGTGAATCAAGCGTGGGTAGGGTTAATTGCAATTTACCCTTTGTTTAAGTGAAGGTAAATCCTGGGTTCATGTGGGTGAATAGTAGTAACTTTAATCCGAAATAAGGGGGTGTATGTTGTTTGGCGCGTGTTTGTGGGATTTTAAGTTTGGGAAATGGCACAATAAGCCCTTGTGTTTTGGCAAAGTATGTATAAAACGTTTTCAGCCAACAAGTCTTGTTTCCTTTGTTAATAAACTTTCAAAGTTTATACTTTGGCCACAAAACTTTTCATAAAAAGTTTTCAAGGGTTATTTTGGCCATGTTTGAATATTTGAGGGACTGATTTTGGAAATTCTTGATCTTCAAAGATCTTCATTGGTTCTTTGACTTCATGAGGAACCATAATTGACAATTTAGAATTGTTGAGGGACTAAACTTGTCAATTCTTCAAAGTTGAAGGACCATTTTGTAATTTTGACAAACTTAAGGGACCAAACTTGTAATTATGAATATACAAGGGTTTTAAGTGTCATTTCTTCATATTTTGAGGATCAATCTTGTACATCTTCAAGTCTTCAAGGATTTATCTTGGATAATTCATGAACTAGGGCCCGGTTCTTTGTACGGCTTCGTTTCTCGTGTCCGTTTTTCCTTGTTTCTTCTGATCTTTTGTCTTTTTCACGATATCCATACCTAAAAACAAGTTAACAAATACAAGCATATATATGATATTTCATTTTAATGCATTTAAAGCCCGAAAAGAACAATGAGATCATGTATAAAAGCAATCTCATCAATATTCACCTGAAAATGATGCTAAAACACGTCAACATAAAGTTGGTCAGAGTCATAGGTTTACGACACAAAATAGTTCCAAAAGTTGTTCTCAACATCAAATCAAATCATTTATTATAATGGACAACAAGTACTACTACATAAACATGAAAGCATATCATATCACATACAATCATATCACATCAGCTTCCATCCCTTCTGGAGTAAAACAATCTAAAAGAAAAGGGACTATGAAACTCACCTGAAAGCACAGCTACGCAAGTCCTCGCAAAACAACTATAACAAAAAACAAACATGTTACCATCCATTGGTCAAAACCCAAATGATGTAACATTCATATGATGGACTCGCTAACTCTAAATCCTTCCTCTAAATCAAACCCCTAAGGTTTAAAACATCTATCTATCCCATATTACATCCAAACTTTCCTCGTGAATTTTACCCGCCCAAAAACGAATGCAAAAGCCAAACTTAACCATCACCAATATTTTTGTCAATTTTCCAGGTCTTCACATATGTATCTAGATAACCCAAATCAATTTTTAGTTCTTAATTCCTTGTAGAAAAATTTAAAGAATTCTATGACCACAATTAGCTTTAGTTTCTGACTCAGCCCAGACCTTCCAAACGTTTACCCATGAACGACCAACCTAAACACCATAACTTTTGCTCTAATTAAAAAATGACTTCATATATATCATAAACAAGTTTTTTCCAGGTGTCCTTGCAAAAAATAGTTCATTTCATAATATTTTTGCCCTTAAAACCCAGACCCTAAATTCAAAATTTAATCCCAGTTTTAACATGAATCTTGTAAATTCATAAAAAGTGACTTCCAGACCTCCAATTGAGTTGAAACCAACGCTATCGGAAAGCTAACTCTATGAACTTAAATTTGAAAAAATAAATTGTCTTCTTACTCCTTATTATGACTAAGATATGACCTCTACAAGTCGACTTAAAATTCTGGTTAGATTGCATTTCCAATTTTAAATAAAAAACAACCTAATTAATCATCACCAATCTCTAATCTAATGTAATTAACACCTAATTAGGACCCTAATATCATTAATCTTAGAAAATAAAAAACCCTAATCCATCCTATCAATGATTACATGATTAAAACATGATTAGGTTAATTAAAATTTCTAATAAAACAAGGGTTTTGAAGGTTTTACCTTAAAAAGTAAATGGGAGGCAATGTTTTTGATGAAACACTAAATCCATCATGGTAGGATTTCCACTAAGAGGAGATAGGGGGAAGAAAAACCTAGTATTTTTATTAAAATTATGGGTTTGGTAATTTTTCTAAGGCCCCCTAATCTAATACAAGTCCAATGTGCTTGTTTTTGGGCTTTTTGCTACTGTTCCTCCTTTCCCATCCTTTGGCCGCCCATCCTAAGCCCAAAACACCATGTATTCTGATTTTCCATCATTATTTTATAATTCACTCGTTATTTTACTAAAAATTACGTTCGTGTTACTTCGTGCCAAAACCTGAAAGCCTTACGTTAATTTTTCGACTTTTTACGCGATTTCTGAACTAACCTTCATTTCTAAAAGTTTCTAAAAATAGAAATTATCTCTAGAACTTATCCTAACCATATAATATATATATAATACATACAATATATGATACACACACGAAATCTTATAAAAACGGTATCTGAACTTTCATGCAATTCATTTCTGATTTCATTTCATCACCTTTCATTTCATACTTGTACCATAATTTATACATCATGTACTTCATTTCACACATTCCCATTCACAAAATCACACATAAAAACACCTAGAACGCATTGTATAATCTAACACATAAATAGAGTTCAGCGAGTGACAACTAGCTCGTCAAAACCCTAGTTGTCACATACAACTGCCACATGAAAGGTCATTTTGCAAGAGAGTGTAGGAGTCCCTGCAGTAAGCCACAAGAAAGAAAGGTAATTGTTGAAGAACCCTCTTTAAAAGCATATTCGTTTTGACTGGGGATTGATATAGAATGAGGAGGTGTTGAGGTTCTAATTATACATATTTTCGTGCCCTAAAACGGAATTAGAATGCGGAAAATATCATCAAAAATGTACCAAATAGCCCTTGTTTTCTTTGTTTATGTGTGTGCATGCACAAACATTGAGAATTCACTTGGAAATCATATGAACAAGACAAAACAAATACGAGGAACGAAGTCGTACAAGAAAACCAAAGTCGGATGTCGAATTTCTAAAATACCCTTGAAGAATTACAAGAATGGTCTCTAAAGTTTCACAAGTTGACACTTTATACCCTTGAAATATCTCAATTATAAACGGGTATCTAAAGTTTGAATATTGTACAATTTTAGTCCTTGAAGAATTAAGAAATTACATTTTAAGTCCTTGGAAATGGTTAAAACAAGTCAAGGGACTAAAATTGTCATTTGGTAATTCCTTAATGAATGTTAACTAGCCTTAATGAATGTTAACTAAACACACAGGCAATTGGGTCATTCCTCCAAAGTTGAAGTCAGACGAGTCAAGGGGCTAATGTTGTCAACTTTGCAAAGCTATTATATTAAGCAAACGGTTCAAAATCTTTATGACCCTGTCACAAACCACTATTGAACCCCCCACCTTAATTAAATAACTTATTTCTAATTAAGGTGGGAAACACCTATTTAATCCCTAAACTGGATCTAATCCACCTTTCTTATCCATAAACCCTAGCATTCACTCCCTGTTTTAATTGCACCAAGATCAAAAGAAAATTCAAAATTGGGAGAGGGCTTTTGGACTATGGCTGACAATAAACACACCCATGTGGGGAGATTACATCCACCTCATTTGAGGACCCCAACTAGCTAAGCACAAGCTCCCATCACTATCACTTTTATAGAGACAAAGACCAAATCAATGGACAATGATGAAAACGTGATCACCACAACAATTTGAAGGGTTTAGATTAAGTTTGCAACTACAATATCACATGGTGTTAGCCGTATTTAAAGTGATGGTCATATAATATACCGTTGCGAAGCTCGTGCAAAATACTATTCAACGGTGTCGAGAGTTCTTAGTTATTAATGTTTATGTAACGGGAATTAGTCCCGAACACACAAATGAGGAAGGCCTCCTAAACACTTACTACTTAGTATAAAAGGCCTCCTAAGCCTCATTTGTGTGTGTGTTTTCCATTTCATTTGTTTTAGAGAGAGAAACGTATGTGTTTCTCTCACTAGGAATTCACATCTTTGTTTGTTTTCTTTTTTCCTTCATCTAATCTAATCTTTCTTTTTTGGTTTAATCTTCATCTTTATTTCTTGTTCTTATAAGTCGTGTGTTACAATCAAACAAGTGGTATCATTCGCCAAGGGATTCGTATTTAAGCATTTCGTGTGATTTTGATTGTTTTTCGCTAAAACATCAAAACATTTCCGTGGTTGTTTGTGTTTCTAAGTCGTATAACTTCTTTAAATCGTGTAGTTGTGATTTGGACATCTTGGTTTTGGCTTAAAAACAAGTATTTTGGATCAAAAGTTGAGAAATTTCTTGTTTTTTCATCTTTCCGAAATTCTTGCAAGTTTCACCATCGGAAAGTACAAAGGGAAATAGGCCAGATCGCAATAACCTCTAGGTTCTACTTTGCGATCTAAAGATTTCGATACCTTATTCCGATCTGGACATTCCGATCGTTCTTTGCAATCTGGGATTCCGACGGTTTTTAAGGAACTTTGAGTCGTTACTCTGCCAAATTGATTTTAGCCACATTCCGATCCGAACACATTCCGATCTGAAGTTATTCCGATCTGAACATATTCCGATCTGAAGTTATTCCGATCTGAAGATTCCGATCTAAACATTCCGATCTAAGCATTCCGACAGGGCATCATTGCGATCTAGGATTCCGATAGAAGGACATTCCGATCGTAGGTCATTCCGATAGAAGCACATTCCGATAGAATATTCTGATGGGCATTCTGATGGAAATTTTGTTTGAGTAATTTTTAATCTTAGCCACCATCTAGACTAGTCTCAGAACATAGTTTACATGAAGATCAAAAAAAAAAAAAGAGTTAAAATTTTTAGGTCAAGTAGAATCAAATTTTTTCCCTACTAGTTTTTGGCTATATAGAACTCAATTTCAAAATTTGGCGATTCACAATTTTTCAGCTTACCGTTTTGTCGGACTGAGGAATTTATTGTCGGACTGAGAAAAAAATCGGAAGTTTCAGAATTTCAACATCACCACACGCTTTCTACGAATTGAGATCCTGTTGTTCACACGACTTCTACGATGACGTCTCAACAAGATATTTATGCTGCGGGTACTGAGAATCGTCCACCAATGCTTACCAAGGAGAACTACACTACATGGGCTAGTCGTCTCCTTCGTTATGCAAAATATAAACCTCTGGGAAAGTTGATTGTCAACTCGATTCAAAAGGGTCCGTATGTTAGAAGAACAATTATTGTGCCTGGAGATCCTACGAATGCTAACCCAGTGGCTGATTCTAGTCATGAGCAAACAGATGAAGAATTAATTGAAGCTGAATCCAAACAACTCGACGCTGATGATCAAGCAATTCAAGTCATTCTTATGGGACTTCCTGAAGATGTTTATGCTGCTGTCGATAGTTGTGAAACCGCACACGAGATGTGGCTTAGGATTCAGAAAATGATGAAGGGCAGTGAAATCGGTTTACAAGAAAAGGAAACTAAGTTGCTTCGCGAATGGGAGAAATTTACGTCTACTGAAGGGGAACAAATTGAACCTTATTATCATCGGTTTTCAACCCTCATGAACCATCTTAGAAGAAACAAACATGAACCTGCACAAATTGCTACCAACATCAAATTTCTTGATAATCTTCCTTCTGAATGGTCACGATATGTCATTCTTGTCAATCAAACCAAGGATCTTCATGTTGTGGACTACACTCAAGTTTATGACTATTTGAAGATGAATCAAAATGAAGCTAACGAAGTTAGGGCAGAAAGACGTGCCAAGACACAAGATCCATTGGCTTTTATGGCAAACTCTCCATCATCTATGTCATATCCCATGGTACCCTACCATCAACCCTCATCAAGTAACTTCCTGCCACAACAACAACAACAACAACTCACCGCTTATGGATATCAACACCCTGCTGCTATGAATTACTTACAACAACCCATTGCCTGTTTTGATGACATTACCGATCCTACTCATGCTATTAATACTGGTCTTGCCCTTCTTGCAAAGGCATTCAAATTCACCATTAACCCCACCAACAACAATCAGAGAATCTCCTCGAACACTAGAAATAGGCAGATTGCTCAACCTTTCATGAATGCGAATCAAGATCGCCAATTGGTAGTTGCTGGAAACACGGGGACTCAGTTTCAACAATATGGTCAGAATGCTGGGCAGACCGTTGGCAATGCAGGAAATCAGTATGGGCAAAACCGTGGTCCAAATCCGGGTGTTCCGAATGCGGGTAATCAGAATGGGTTAATAGTTGTGCCAGCGGTTGGTAACCAGATGGGAAACATTATGGCTGCAAGGGCTGAGAATACTGGTACGGGAAATGGAAACAACAATCGTCAGGTTCAGTGCTACAACTACAGGGGATTTGGTCATTATGCTCGAGATTGCACAGCCAAAAAGAAGAGGGATGCTGCTTATCTTCAGACTCAGCTTCTCATAGCACAAAAAGAAGAGGCAGGAATCCCACTTCAAGCTGAGGAATTTGATCTTATGGCTTCTGCTGCAGAATATGACGAGGAAGAAGAGGTGAATTCCAACTACATCTTGATGGCAAACTTACAGCAAGCATCAACCTCAGGAATGCATGCTGACAGAGCTCCCGTCTATGATGCAGACGGTCCCTCTGAGGTACACCCAAGTTTTGATGATAATGATATATATATTATGTCTAATCAGGAGGAAGAGTATACTGAGATGCTTGAGCCCTACATTGAGACACACGAGGATCAAACGAATAATAGTAATATTATTTCAAATGAGCCTAGTGTGGACCTTAGTGTGGATCAAGTTGTTCAGCCTACAACCCTTCCTGATGAGACACATGCGTATTATAAATCTCTATTTGATAAGCTTGCTAAGGATGTAGATCATGCTACGGTGGTTAATAATAAGTTTAGAGAAACTAATGCCAAATTGACCACTGAGCTTGCGGATATAAGGAACGGGAGAAAAGTTTTGAGATTCATCATGCTAAAATCAAGGAACTTGAACAAGCTCATGCTACATCGGTTTATCAAGAAAAATGCACCACTAAGAAATTAAATGCCTTACACTTAAGTAGTGCTAAAAAGATAAGCGAATTGAATGATGAAATCACTTCTCTTAATAAACAGCTTTCAACTTGAAAATCTATTATTGTGGAATTAAAAGAAGAACGAAAAAAGCTAAAACATGGTTTCAAAATTCGAGAAGATGGGCTTCTTGAGGATTTTTGCAAAGCGCAGGATAGGATTAGAGAATTAGAAAACCTTTTAGTAAAACGTGGCCAAACTATGCAGACGATAAATATGCTCGCACCAAAAGTGAATGAGATAAATTACACTCGATACAAAATGGCTTTAGGTTGTCCTCTTCCCCCTAATCCAGGATACCTTAAGCAAGTTCAGGCCACTAATGAAACTTTATATAATGGTAGTGTGCTATTGTCTGATGAGCATGATCCTCCTAGTGTGCATGATTCCGAAGAAACTACTGAACTTGCTGTAGAGTCTCGTTTAAGAATGAAAAAGCTTGATAAAGAAGTGATACCCGTTTATTATCCGAAAGTTAATCCTCCAACTGTTTTTGTTCGGTCTAAAACGAATACTGAAATGCTTTTGCTACCAAGTGAGTAATTGTCTGATGACCCTCCTAAACCGAGTATCACTCGCCGATTTCTAAACGAGCTTAAAGATAACTTTGTCATCCTTAAACATGTTGTTAATTCAAAAATAACGGGAGGTAACTTTACATCACCTGTTCAGATTGAGGTTCAAAAAATTCTTCAAAACGATATTAATCCGATTATTAATCAAGTTGATGCTCGGTTAGGAAATTTGGAAAACGCTTTTCTAAAAGAATTAGCCAACTTTGTTGAAGACTTTAAATATTTGACGAAGGAAGCTGATGAATCTCTTGATAAAATTAATGTTTTGGAAAACGATCTTGAACGCCTCTCTAAAGCTCGTGATTGTATTGATAGTAGCCCTATTGAGTTAGGTACCTCTATGCCGCATAATGAAAACCTCCAAACTGAGCTTGATCATATGAAAGAGAAAATGGAATCTTATGTCATTAAAAAGGATAAAGAATTCACCGATCTTTGGAATAAATTTGTCAAAAAATGTGATGAATGCAAATATGACAAGATTTCGTATGAAAAAGCTCACAATGAAATGCAACAAACTATCGCACGGTTGCAGGCTTAGTTAAGAGGGGTTTCGGAAACGAATTTGGCCTCGTCAGGGTTAGAGAGTGCTAGTGGTGGTAATGTTCAGAAGCTTAAGGCTAAGATTGCAGATTTAGAATCTGTTGTTGTTTCATATAAGCGGGCTGTTGAACAAAGTAAGTATGTCTATCAAAAACTTATTGATAAAATCTGTGAGAACTGTAAGTTAAAGGCCTTGTTAAAAGATAAGACTTCTGAACATAGCTCGATTGTGGATACGATGATCCAGAAACCAACAACCTCGGGACCCACTCGTATTGCTGTGACACCTTTTCCCAAGGTTGCTGGAACGAAAACTGCTGTGATTGCCCCAGGAATGTTTCGTGTTAGTTCTCCCTCTGTGCCTAGCAAACAACGTACATCAAGCGTTAGGACAAAACCGATCACTATAACTCAACCACAAGTTATTGATTTAAAAAGTGCTAATTCTAATAGACGCGTGTCTTCTTCTACAGGAATAAACAACTACACTAAGAGCAGAAGGCCACAGCCTACGAGCAATACAAGGAATGATAGGGTCCCTTTTGCCTCTAGAAGTAGTCGCCCCAAGATCAATAATGTGGAAGTAGAAGAACACCCTAGGAATTTACCGCTTTTTAATCATAATCAGAAACCTAATTCATCTGAATGTAACGACTTTAAGCTTGCTATTCGGAATGAAAAATCTGAAGTTATATGTGCTAAATGTAATAAATGTTTCTTTACTTTTAGTCATGATGCTTGTGGTTTGACTATGAATGGTTTGAATTATGGTGGTTACACTCGAATTGACAAGCTGTCAGTCAGTGAACAACAACGCACTCCTAAGGCTAAGGTGTATGTTCCAAAAAGTACGCATGTAGGGTCCACAGAAAGTCTTGCTAAGCCTAGTAGCCCTAGACTCACCTCTAAATGGTTGCCTACTGGTAGAAATTTTGACTGTAGTGGCAAAATTATCGACACTAGTAGATCTCATACTGACAGTGAAACGTCGGTTTGTGATACGGCTTAATTATCTTCTAACCCTACAGGAGCCTATTTCATCGGTTGCCAAAATATTTGTTTCTCTTATCATTAGCTGGCTGTTGAAATTTGTCTCTGGTGCGTGGACTCGGGCTGTTCCAAACATATGACTGGGAATCGAAGCCTTCTCAAGAACTTTGTATGGCGTTTCATGGGAACTGTTCGATTTGGAAATGATCATGTTGCGGCAATTCTAGGCTATGGTGATCTTCATTGGGGAAATATAATCATCACCAGAGTCTCTTTTGTTGATGGCTTGGGACATAACTTGTTCTCGGTTGGGCAATTTTGTGATTCAGACTTGGAGGTCGCTTTCAGAAGTCATACATGTTTTGTAAGAGATCTTGAAGGAATTGATCTGTTGAAAGGAAATCGTACCACCAACCTTTACACCATTGATCTTTTTCAAATGTCTGCTGCTTCTCTAATTTGTCTCATGGCCCGAGCCACATCAACAAAGTCGTGGTTATGGCATCAAAGGTTATCTCATCTCAATTTCGATGCTATCACCCAACTCGCGAAAGATGATCTCGTTACCGGTCTTCCAAAGTTCAAATATACAAAAGACCATCTTTGTCCTTCATGTGAGCAAGGTAAAAGTAAGAAGAAGCCTCACAAACCCAAACCTGTTCCCAACTCAATGAATAGGTTACATCTCCTACATATGGATTTGTGTGGCCCAATGAGAATTAAAAGTATTAATGGAAAGCGGTATGTACTTGTCATTGTGGATGACTATTCTCGTTACACATGGGTTCATTTTCTTGCTTCAAAAGATGAAACCCCTGATGTAATTATTAACTTCTTGAAGAAAACATCAGTACTACTGCAAGCCCCTGTCATTATTGTGAGAACGGATAACGGTACAGAATTCACCAATCAGAAATTGAAAGCTTATTTTGACGAAGTTGGGATTTCTCATCAAACTTCGGCTGTAAGAACTCCAGAGCAGAATGGAGTTGTGGAACGGAGGAATCGTACGTTAGTTGAAGCTGCTCGAACGATGCTTCTCTCCTCTAGTGCACCGTTATTCCTTTGGGCCGACGCTATAGCAACTGCATGTTATACTCAAAACCGCTCCATTATTCACACCCGTTTAAACAAAACACCTTATGAGATCATTAATGGAAGAAAACCGGATATTTCATTTTTACATGTCTTCGGTGCATTATGTTATCCGAAGAATGATCGTGAAGATATCGGTAAACTTGAACCTAAAGGTGATATTGGCTTTTTCATTGGTTATTCTTCAACTGCTTGTGCTTACAGGGTTTATAATCGAAGGACAAGAAAGGTAATGGAGACTATGAACGTTACCTTTGATGAACTCTCGGGTATGGCCTCTCAGCATAGAAGTTCACATCCCGAGCTTCAAGGTCAGACTTCTGGACACGTAAGTTCAGGACTCGCGCTTCAATTTGCACCGTCAGCAATCTCATCGTTACAACCATCGGAACGTGACTTGGAAGTTTTATTTGGGCCAATCTATGATGAATATATGGACGGTCCTTCATCATTTGGTGTTCCTCAAAATGCCCCGGCTGCACCTGCTACGGTAGTTCAAGAACCTCCGATTGCATCTACACCATGGGCATCTACTTCTGCACCATCTACATCAACCTCAACCATATTGCCTTCAAATATTCCAACCACTTCTCCGACTGCTGACACAACACAACAGCATTCTCAAAAAATTCCTAATCATGTTCATCTTCAGAATGAAATAGTTGCTGATAATGCAAACAATGCGATGCTCAACGAACATGAGTTTGTTAATCCATTTGCGGCTTCCACAAGTACTACTCAGCCTTCAACACCATATGTGGATCCGTCGAGCTCGCATCAAGTTTCTCATACACTTCCACATGAACACAAATGGACAAAGAATCATCCTTTGGTTCAAGTGATTGGCAATCTCTCACGACCGGTCTCAACACGAAATCAGCTGCGTACCGATGGTGATATGTGTATCTATGCACTATCAGTCAGTACAATGGAACCAGCAAGTGTGAAAGAAGCAATGACCGATGCATCATGGATTGAGTCAATGCAAGAAGAACTCAATCAGTTCATCCGGCTTGATGTATGGGAGTTAGTACCTCGACCAGACAATATCGATCCCCTCACTCTGAAATGGTTATTCAAAAACAAGATGGATGAGGAGCAAACGGTCATTAGGAACAAAACTCGGTTAGTTGTGAGAGGTTATAAACAAAAGGAGGGAATTGACTTCGCAGAATCCTTTGCCCCGGTTGCTCGGATGGAAGCTATTAGGATTTTCTTGGCATACGCTGCACACAAATCATTCACAGTGTATCAAATGGACGTGAAGACGGCTTTCTTGCATGGGCCGTTAAAAGAAGATGTGTATGTATGTCAACCTGAAGGTTTCATCAATACTGAACATTTAAGCCATGTCTACAAGTTGAAAAAGGCAATTTATGGTTTGAAACAAGCACCGAGGGCATGGTACGACGAATTATCATCATTTCTTCTACAAAATCACTTCAGCAAAGGAACCATTGATCCAACGTTGTTTATCAAGCACTACGGCAACGACATCTTGATGGCTCAGGTCTATGTAGATGATATTATATTTGGTTCTACTAACCCAAAATATTCCATATTATTTGCCGACCTTATGAAAAGTCGATTCGAAATGTCCATGATGGGGGAAATGACGTTCTTTCTTGGTCTCCAAGTTCACCAATCCCCCCGTGGTATTTTCATAAATCAGTCCAAGTATGTGCTTGAGATTCTAACGAAATTTGGCATGGAAAACTATGATCCTATTGGTACTCCAATGGACACTAAACACAAGCTTGATTTGGATAAGAAAGGGACATTTGTAGATGCTACAAAATACCGAAGTATGATCGGGTCCCTTATGTACTTAACCTCAAGCAGACCGGACATTGTGCATGCTACTTGTTTATGTGCTCGGTACCAGGCTAACCCAACCGAGAAGCACCTCAAGGAGGTTAAAAGGATCTTTCGTTATCTCCGGGGAACCATTAACATGGGTCTCTGGTATACGAAGGATTCTGGTTTTAATCTCACTGGTTTTTCAGATGCCGATCATGCAGGGTGTAATGATACATTCAAGAGCACTTCCGGTGTAGCACAATTCTTAGGCGAGAAGCTAGTGAGCTGGTCATCAAGGAAACAAGACTGTACGGCGTTGTCAACCGCGGAAGCAGAATATGTGTCTCTATCCGTGTGTAGTGCTCAAGTCCTTTGGATGAGAACACAACTCACGGATTATGGCTTTTACTTTAACAAAGTCCCTATTTATTGTGATTCACAATCAGCCATAACCATATCCTGCAACCCGGTCCAACACTCCAAGACCAAGCACATAGCTGTCCGATTCCATTTCATAAAGGAGCATGTGGAAAAAGGAACGATTGAACTGTATTTTGTTAAGACGGACTACCAACTAGCCGACATCTTCACCAAAGCTCTTTCTCAAGACAGATTTGAATTCTTGGTTCGTCGACTTGGTATGCGTAGTTTCACTCTTGATGAACTTGAACGTCTTGCACATTCGCAGTAACCTTGTATATATCTATCAGAAAATCAAAATACAAAAATATAAAACCTATAAAAATCAAAATAAAAAAAATGAGAAAACCTTTCAAAAAATACCAAAAATATTCTTCTCCGACATGTCTCTCAGCATCGATAATATGGACGTGCTTAGAAATGTTGTTCAATAACGACACGGGTACGTACATAAAGTTCGAATGAGAGTTCAAATGTTTTCAAAACATGTCTTTTCTATTTTCTTCTCATAATGGCTTATAGTCACATGTCAGACTATAACCCGGTCCCTAAATAAAGGAAAGTCTTCGACTTATCCTCAACAACGAGAAATTCATTTTTCTCGGTCATGAGCTTATATCAAAACATTCAAAGTTTTAAGCTCATGAACACAATTTTTCTCGGACTTTTGAGCACAATTTTTCAAAGTATTTCAAAACAATGTGCTCATATACTCCCCTATTTAAATAGAATTTTTTTTCGAGGGGGAGTATAATGATTTCATAAACATTTGTTCCAAAGTTTCATGACACATTATTCTCTCCATGTTTCATCACTAGTTTCACAAAAATTTCAATTTCATGCAATTTTTGAGGGGGAGAATAGTGATTAAAATGTGTTATCTTGAATAAGATCTTTGATATAAGTGCTTTCTCTTCCTAATATGTGAAAAAATCTCTCCTTTTATGATGCACATATGTAGGGGGAGCGATTTTGGTGATATAGAAAACTCTTAAGGTGTAAACATTGATTTCATCAACACCTTGACTGCATTTTCAATTGATTTTTCTGGTTACGATATCTATACCCTTCAACACAATTAATCACGACGATATTGGTGTCAAAAGGTGGTTAGGTATTCGTCCTATGATCCAACCAGAACCGGAGGGATCTTCCCAGGGACAATCCATTAGAACTTAGAAGTCCTTAGGAAAGATGGAGTAGTTGAGTGTACGGGAATAATGTCGACGGATGACTTAAGCTAGCACTGGAACAATCACAACAAGGTGCTAGTTATGACGTCTTGGTAAGCATTGAAGGGGTTGAAGAATGAAAAAGAAATGTAAGGATAAAGGGTGTAAAGAAAGAAGCCCTCCATACAACTTAGGCAGAAACCGGGTCAATACATCTATTATCAGAATCACTTTGATGATTTCTGATACTGAAGACAAAGCATCATGGACCCAGTGATGCAATGCACAACCCTTCCCAGCCTACTCAAGCTTCTCTCAAAAGAAGTTTGTTTTATTGTCACGGAGTTCAACTCATTTCTATCAACTTTCTCACTCCGAGATAGTAGATATTGAATAGGTGGCAGTCTGCTCCAGCCTCCGATCACCAAATAAACGTGCACTTATAGAGTCTAGAGCCAACGAGATTCATCAAAAATCTCATTAGGACACTTATTCCATAGATCAATTGTTGTTCATCATTAGAACACAAGCGATGATTTATAGAGTCATACGCTCTATCCTTGTGGTATTGCTAGAACATTCAGAGTGATACTCTTTAGTATTCACAGTGATGAATGGAAATCCTTCCAGTGTTAACATCAAACAGCACTGCGGTAGGTCATATGTAAGATTCACTTGAATTAAACATATGTTAACTGGAAAGCAACAGTGGTTTGATTCTTAATTGATTCAAACTCGTTCCAGGTCTCGACGCAATATCTTTATGATCTTGCCAGAACATTCAGAGTAATACTTTTCAGTATTTACAGTGACGAATGGAAATCCTTCCAGTGTCATCATCAAACAGCACTGCGGTAGGTAACTTGTGCGATTCTATATGAATCAAACTTGTGTCAACTGGAAAGCAACGATGGTTTGATTCTTAATTGATTAGACTTGTTCCAGGAAAGTGAATTGACGACTTAATCAGCACAATGGAACTGCATGATTCACTCCTTACTTTGAATTATCTTTCGATATATTCAAGTATTGAGAATGGCTACCACAGCTGGAAATCCTGTCAAGGAAGTTCTTTGAACTTACCTGATCACAGGTACATTATTCGTACTGTATAACGGGAAACCGGTGGAATGCAAACGGTGGCGTTATCTCAAGAGTCGCAATTCAAGGCCACATATTCAGGATTATTGAAGAAAGCTCAAGAACATCTAAAGACAAAGACTTCCGCTACTCTGATGATCAAGGGAGATTGTTAACAAGCTTTCATGTCAACTCAAAACATGAGTATGTGGGTAAAGACACAAGAACACAAGCTGGAAAAGTTACAAGATCAAGTCAAGGCAAAGATCAAAGATCCAAGATCACAAGTCATGAAAGGAACTATGAAAGAACTCTCAAGACAACGAGCTTCAAAGTCTGCAACACCAACGAAGTGAAGTCACATATTACATGACCACCCCTTAGGGGGAGATTGTTAGCCATATTTAAAGTGATGGTCATATAATATACCGTTGCGAAGCTCGTGAAAAATACTATTCAACGGTGTCGAGAGTTCTTAGTTATTAATGTTTATGTAACGGGAATTAGTCCCGAACACACAAATGAGGAAGGCCTCCTAAACACTTACTACTTAGTATAAAAGGCCTCCTAAGCCTCATTTGTGTGTGTGTTTTCCATTTCATTTGTTTTAGAGAGAGAAACGTATTTGTTTCTCTCACTAGGAATTCACATCTTTGTTTGTTTTCTTTTTTCCTTCATCTAATCTAATCTTTCTTTTTTGGTTTAATCTTCATCTTTATTTCTTGTTCTTATAAGTCGTGTGTTACAATCAAACACATGGCACCAACAAGAACCTCCTAGAAGGAAGAATCAAATCAACATATACCAAGAATCATCAAGGGTTTGAAGTTTACATTTAGGGTTCTTACTTCTGACATTTCACTTGTATATATAGTGGTAGAGTAGTAGCTTAGAATCGTTCTAAATTTTAGCTTTTCATACTTTGTAAAATTTATGCAATTTAATGAAAAGCTTTGTTTGAGTTCCATTTTATTTACTTGCAATCTTTTAAATTCCTGTTATTTATTTTCAAGCACATTAACTTTAAATGCAATTTACTTTTCCTGTTTATCAAAAATGTTTTCAAGAAATTTGAAAATTTGTTTTGAGATCCATTTTAGCATTAACACTTGTAATCTTGACTAACAATCAAGATTGTAAGTTTATGTATGATAAAGTGTTTAAATTCTTGTCACTTTTAAGTTATTTGCAAAAGATTATGAAATCCAAAGTTTTTGTTAAACTGTGTAGAAACTAGAAGGGGGGGGGGGGGGGGGGGGGGGGTGGGTTGAATAGTTTCTTTAATTTACTCCTGTAGAAGGCAACACGGAAATATTAGAGGCTGGTTTTGATTTTGCCTTATCTTTTGTGACTAATTGTTGAGATGGTTTAATCCTAGAGCCATTGTTAAGTGGTGTGACGACAATGAGGTTCCTTTTGATTGCACTAGAGGACGATGTTGATACGGTGGCTGCATTATCAACAACCTTCTTACCTTTTAGAGTACGAAGTGTTTCCTTTAACTCAGCCAAAGCCATATTTTTATCCCGAATTTGCTCACTCAAATAAGATATTTCCACAAACTTTCGATTCAATTGCTCAATTAATGATTGAGTCTATGCAGTGGTATTAGCACGTGCAGGCTTTACTGAATCAAAAATTCATGTGTTTTTCTGTTTTAAGCGATCAACTTTGGACAAAAGTTTGGAAAGTTGATTATCTATATCAAGTTTAAAATTCTCAGCGGCCTCAAGTGCGTTCACATGGTTCAACTCCTTAGATTTATCAATATCTATCGGCAATGATGTAGCAACCTTGTCACTTGTTCGACACTGATTTGATTGTTTATTCAATCGAAAAGCCTTTTGAAAAGATGGATCATCTATATTAACACCTTCGTGTGATGTTTCAAAAATATCTTGAATAAATTGTTTTCACATTCAAGCGAAATACAATGTTTTTTAATTTCATCGAAACGTTTTGAAAGCAAATCATAGGAATCTTTGTTAGCCTTAAAACGTGAGAGACTAACGGAATTACATTAGTTTCATAGCTGGGACTTGCAGGGACTATTAATGTCACATGTAAGTAGTTCAAGTCCCGTGCTATATATACCCCTCCCTACTTCCATGGATGGGTGAGGTTATTCATTTGTTATTTTACTTTCTCTCTCTAATAAAACACATTTATTAAAGCCTCTCTCTCTTTCTTTCTCTCACTAACAATGGCTAAACATCTATATCACCCTCCCCGACCTCCGGATCAAACCCGTGTTCATAGTGAATCTCAAGTTAACAATTGGCATCAGAGCTAACCGGGGGCGTTTCGTGTTTTTGTATCCGTGTTTGTATTCGTGTTTGTGTTTAATCGATGATTCCTGGTCTGTATTAGAATCGTTGATTTTTATAATCAGTCCGTCTCATTCTTATATGACTGTTTTTTGAATTGTTTTTGCTTCATCTGATACGTGTCTCGACAACATCATCTCATTTTTGGTTTTTGACAATTTCCTTTTTATATCAATTTTTGTGGGTTTCTTGAAAACTGAGTCTAAACAGTTTTTGTCTGTCTATATTTTTTGTTATCCTCGCCATCCATTTTTCCCCTGCTCATGTTGGTTTCTGTATTTCAAAAATCTGGATTTGTGGCTATTTTTTTAAGATGATGATGAGCAGTTCTCAGATCCGATTTTCTTTGGGGAAAAGGACAGAAATAACAAAAGATTCCAAGATCCACTATTTTCAGGTAACAAAACCCTTTTCCGATGGATCATTCCGATGGACCATTCTGATGGATCATTCGATGGTTCATTCCGATGGTTCATTCCGATGGTTCATTCCGATCTAATATTCAGATGGTTATTGCGATGGAGTGTGTTATTAACAGATTGCGACATAATTTGATTCTTTCTATTGAAAACATTGCAATGAACCAACTTATACCAAAACTCTCACTACATCACACCATGTCAACTCGGTATTTACCGAGTTGAACGAGTCAAACGGAGTCAACTCACTGAGTCTTGAACTACAAATCTCAGCCTTATCACTCCATTATCAACTCTTTATATCTAATCCTATCCCATCGTCACCTAAACCCAACTAGACTCGATTTTCAAAAAAAAAATTGATTGATCTCAGATTCTGTTCGCTGTTGACATGCATGTCGAGATCTTGAAAGATCTTTTTCGAATTAGAATATCATCATTGATCTATGAGGGTTTATTCCTTTTTGGGATTAACTATTCGAAATATAAAGGATGATGTATAACAATTATGTTATCATCATGCCTTAGTTTCTTTTCATGAAAATCACTTACAAATCGAAAACCACAAAACCTACACGAGACCTCCACCTAGGAGATCTTTGTTGTCGTATCCTTGTCTTTGTGGTAATGTGAACAAGACAAAATCCCATATGGGTTGCGTCTGATTTGAATTATGATGATGATATGAGATGAGGAGATAAAGAAATTGAGGCTTATTTGATTTTCATCAGATGGAATAAGACGAGAGGTGAGGGAAATTGGGTTGGATTTGTGTTTTATAGTTTTGGGATTTATTGATATCTGGTGATGGAGATTCGTTTTTGGAAGTTGTGAAGAAGGTAGGAGATGGAACTAAGAAAGAAAGCGTTTGTTGACTTTGTGATGAGGTTTTGGGATATGAGGAATAATATTAGGGTTAAACTAATTTATATACTCTTAACCTACCACGTTTCACTACAAGACTGGGCCACATCACTTGATGGACTGAATATTGATTATTCAGAATCAAAGTTGGGCCAGTTAATTAATTGATAGATTGGTCCAGGCCGAATATAATGACATTTTGGACCAAGTTTTTGACATATGAATGTTAATTTGGGATGGAAGGATTTAGGATGCCAAGAGATTTACCTTAAATGTTTTTTATTAAGCATTTGGTATATGGTGATTTCGGGCACATTTCGATCAAAGAATACCCTCGTTTTGAAACCTTTCTCTCGAAAAAATTTCGACGACTAATTTTGGGCTTAATCGTCAAGTTAGCTAGACCACGTTGACGGCTTCTTATTCTCTAGTTATCGTTGGTTCCTAGTTAACGACACTCACTCAAACACAACACACAAAACACACACAACAAACACACACGACAAAAACAAACAAACACTAAAACGATCCTTTTAAGATTCACTAAAATGTCAAAACGGCTAGTATTCAGAGGAAAGAATGTCAAGTGATTACGAAGTGGATTTGGTATTTGTTATTTGAAGTTGAAGTGGAATTTCACGAAGGCGTCTACTTATTTCATCATCGAGCCTTCTCACCCCCTTCTACCCCTTTTCTACCAACCCACTCTATCGATTGATGACTTGCTTGAGCGTTAAAATTATGATTGAGACTTGAACTATCTAGTTTCCAATATCAAGGGGTGGATGGTCGACGACATGGATAACTATCACTTAAGGAGTTACGTTGTAGTACTCAGTGTCACACTCACCGGTAGTTGTGGATATTTCAAGAGGTGTTGTACTTTTTATACTTTTCTTGCTTGGGGTATAAGGTACTTAGAACTCTTCTTCTGCACCATGCATCAATCAACAAAAGTGAAAGCTTAAGTAACAAATTTGGGGGATTGTACTTCAGTTTCAAGTTTGAAATATCGGGTTTACTTCACCAGTGGTCAC
This sequence comes from Glebionis coronaria, assembly GCA_025667525.1. Lineage (NCBI taxonomy): Eukaryota > Viridiplantae > Streptophyta > Magnoliopsida > Asterales > Asteraceae > Glebionis > Glebionis coronaria. Next base: position 186,185,598 of record CM046879.1, on the reverse strand, counting down.
TACAGATAGCCGAAAGAATACGAGGTTGGTATGTTTAGCCAGAGAGTAAATGAGTAGAGATGTGATCAGCATACAATTCTCACGAGCAACTTGAGCTACAGAATGTCAACAAAGATTTCTGCTTCAGACATGAACATCTTAGGATTCTGGTTGTACTCGTCAAATGATGCTTCCTAGTGCTCTTAACCACCATACTTTTGACAAGAACATCTCACGATTCTGAGCATACACGTCAGATGATGCTTCCGAGTGTTCGTCACCATCATACCTTTGATAAGAACATCTCGCGATTCTGAGGTACACGTCGGATGATGCTTCTGAGTGTTCGTAACCATCATACTTTCGACAAGAACATCTCACGATTTTGACCGTACACGTCTAATGATGCTTCCGAGAGTGCGTCACCATCATGGGGGAAGAACGTGTACTTTGGAGTACTTAGTTCCCACTTTGGAGTACTTAGTTCAACTTCCAAGGGGAAGTATTCTACAAGCGTGAGAAGATTTGTTGCTTATTTCTTGCATGTTCCCCCAAACACATAATCATGAAGACCAAAAATGTCAAGGTATTAGTTACTTGGTGTGGTTTGCTTCTTCTTCTACAAAATTCCACTGTGCACTTTAAATGTCAAAGATAGAAGATTGCTCAAGCTACAGGATCTGCTCAAGACAGGGATATTGGTTTGGGGGAAGCTGATTCAAAGCTTCGTCAAAAAGAAGTCTATGAAGAAAGCTTTTTCAAGACATGTAGTATGCATTGGGGGGAAGTTAATCCAGTTCATACATGATACAATGGTTCCTCAACAAGCAAAGACAAAGAGGATTCAAACTGGGGTATAAGTTTTTCTAGAAGACTTGAAGACAACGACGTCATCCTCAGCATTGGAAGCAAACTTAATACTGTCATATTTTTGCTGTATTTGCATTTGTTAGGAACATTGTAAGTAATTCCGTATGTCTCCACATTGGGGGAAGATTGTTAGCCTTAAAATGTGAGCGACTAACGGAATTACATTAGTTTCATAGCCGGGACTTGCAGGGACTATTAATGTCACATGTAAGTAGTTCAACTCCCGTGCTATATATACCCCTCCATACTTCCATGGAGGGGTGAGGTTCTTCATTTGTTGTTTTACTTTCTCTCTCTAATAAAACACATTTATTAGAGCCTCCCTCTCTCTCTCTCTCTCTCTCTCTCTCTCTCTCTCTCTCTCTCTCTCTCTCTCTCTCTCTCTCTCTCTCTCTCTCTCTCTCTCTCTCTCTCTCTCTCTCTCTCTCTCTCTCTCTCTCTCTCTCTCTCTCTTTCTCTCACTAACAATGGCTAAACATCAATATCACCCTCCCCGACCTCCGGATCAAACCCGTGTTCATAGTGAATCTCAAGTTAACAATCTTGAAGCCTTAAAAATTCAGCGTCAGATTTGTGACAATTTTGACTATCTACCATTATCCACAGATTTAACATTATTCACAATAGAATCATTATGATACTAGCATTTTGTATGGGTTCTATATATTCTCTCGATATCGTCTCGAATTGATCTCGGTTCTAAGTGGAATGATTGTTCTTGGTTACTAAAAAAAAGGGGGTTTAGTTTTCTAGTCTACTGAAAAGTTTGAATGATCTAAAATGTAAACTTAAATTTAAAAGTAATTAAATTAATAACAATTAATAAAACTTGAATTAAAATTAAAATTAAAATTAAAATCAAATTTAAGATCAAATTTAAGATTACAGTTAAAAGATAAACATGAAATAAAGGAAGAAACAGAAAGTAATCCTTAAAAATGCTCAAAAGAAACTGATTCAGAAGTTTAACCTTGATTCGGAACTTTATTCGGAACCTTCACTCGGAAGTTGATTCGGAAGATTCACCCGGAACTTTGTTCGGAAGATTGATTCGGAAGTTGTTGATCCGGAAGTTCACTCGGAACTTTTGGAGAAAGCATTCATTCGAAACTTTGGAAAATAAACATTCATCCGGAACTTTTGTTCATTCGGAAGATTTAGGTTCATTCGGAAGTTTTAGTTCATCCGGAACATTTAGACTCATTCGGAACTTTTTAAGTAAAAAAACTCATTCGGAACTTTTTAAGAAAAAACTCATTCGGAACTTTTGCTCATCCGGAACTTTTTGTTCATTCAGAACTTTTGCTCATCCGGAAGTTTAAAAGATAAAACTGATTCAGAACTTAAAGACTGATTCGGAACTTTTTGTTCACTCGAAACTTTTAGTTCATCCGGAACTATTGGTTCATCCGGAACTTTGTGTTCATTCGGAAGATGCAGTTTATCCGGAACATTCGGTTCATTCGGAACCTGGGGAACTCAAAAACAGTAACTATCCCGAAGAACAGGGGAATCGATTTTAATCCAAAAATTACCAATTTTTTCACCAAAAACTTAAATAAACTAATCACTAAGCATCTACTAACCATAAACTACGAATCCCAACAATAAAAACGCGAATCCAACAACTTTTTAAAATCAAAACTCAACCAAATAAGTACTTAAGAACTTGAAATGAAAGATGATGATGAACAAGATGAAATGGAAAGATTTAACAAGAACTTGTATTGATGATTAATGTTTTAATAATAAAAAAAACAAAGATTAAAATTACAAGATTGAAAATTAAAGATCAAAATCACCAAACACCCTAGTGGTGTTGGTGATGCTACGAAACAGAAAGGAGAAAAAAGTGGGGAAAGAAAAAAACTAAAAACTGAATGAAAAGTGTGAGGTGTGGGCTTTATATAGCCTTGTCTTTTGGTTGGTGAGTGGCTTTCTCCCGTTCTTCTTGTCTTCTCTTCTTTTCAGAAAAGTTGACGTTTTCGATTCTGATTCGGGATTTGTTGTCGATTAAATTCAACTCGTCTTTTAATTTCTTCGTTTAATAGACTTGAGTTTCTTCGACTTATGTAAATCTTCCATCTTTGGTCCTTTTCTTCGATAAATCGTCAAATAGGCCCAGTGACTTCAAATCTTTTGCATCTCTTGGACAATAGACTTCGTCTTGAATCTTTTTCTTTCATAAATCCCGTGCAATCCCATGTTTTCTCCATTATCCATCCGGTTGGCTCTGAAAACACAATAAACACAAAAACCACGCATAATTCCAAACAAATGATATTAAATACGTGTTTTGGTCTTGTTTTACTCAGAATTAAGTGGTAAAAGGATGGGTGTTTACACACCTATCAAATCCCCTACACTTAACCATTGCCATTCCCTCATGCAATGCTTAGTGATAAAGCAATTTTACACTTTTCTCATAATTAATCAACCTTGGCCTTATTCAAATACTACTAAACAAAAATTAAAGTACTTAAAAGAAATTAAACTTTAAAGGAAACAAAAGGATAGAAAACCATTTTCACTTGAAAATAGCTACATGGAAATAACTTGCAAAGAAATCAATGACTTACATTAGGGCTTTGGTGCTGCGAAGATTTATCATCCTCAAGTTTCACGTTCCCCAAACTAAGCTTAAAAACGAGATCATTGTTATTATAAGTTAGTAAATCAAACACTTACACACATGGCTTAATTATATGCTTAAACTCCCTTATTCCTAGGTGTATCTCTTATATTTTATTTTTGTCTTAGAATGATCATGAAGATGCATTTTTGGGACTTATTTCGATAGTTTATTTAGGCTGAAAGCAAAGTAGGACGATTTGATCAATAGTTAGCTAAAGGACAAAATCTCTTAAAACTGCTTCTCGGGATATCAAAAAGTTCATATCTTGGCATAACTCGGTTCACGATTTGAGACATTTCTCGGGCCGATATTTGGCATGTACTTCATACTTCATATCTTGAGAGACGTGCTTGAGATAATGGTCTTCTCATCGTTCATAGAGTTTCTTCATTTGGAGACTTTTGAGAGGTACTCCAACTTTGTTGACCACGACTTCATGATTATTCTTCAATCTCTAATTGGGATTTCGAGATACAACGATCCGCCTCCTTTTCGGACTTGGATCTATTTATCCTCATACCTTGTTAGGGTCTTTTCGGATAGACTTCTCCATCATCTTTATGGGAGTTGATTGCTTTTCGTCGTGAGTCTTGATCCTTCATATTGACTTTGGGAATAATGCTTTTCACATCACTTTGGATCTTTAGCAATAAAATGGAATCCTCATGCCTTGTTAGGGCCTTTTCAGACTCGCCAATAATCGCGCCCCGCTTCATAAGTTATGCCTTGGCTATGAACTCTTATCATTACCGAGCAACTTTTAAACGATCTTGGGCTAGAAGCTAAGTAACCTTTCAAATTGTACGACCTTACTTATTGCAGATAAATTATTAGCAAGTGATGGGAGAATAGGCAAATAATTACACCAAGTGAGCTTGTGCAAGAATACCGACTTATAATTGACTCTATCATTTCTCGTCCTCCACAATTTTAAAATCTCAAGTAATGAGACTCGTGGACACTTAGCCTAATAAACCAATTAAGGTCTACATGGTTAAGGATACTAGCTAGAATAAACTTGGATAAGTCTATTCGGGTTGAGTCAAAATAAACGCAACGGGCCTAATATGTCAAAAATTTATCAACTAGCTACACCACTTTATTTAAATTGGACTTTATTGCGGGATATATACATACGAAAGCAACGATAAAAATTTAAAACTTACGACTACATGGCCAAAGTTAATAAAAAATTTGAAAAATGTTGAAAAATAGGATTTTCCGGTTAAAAGAAGGCATTTTCATGGAAAAGTCCACTTAAAACTTCGATAGAAGTCCCCCCTACACTTAAGATAAACATTGTCCTCAATGTTTAAGCATGTGGGAAAAGTTTCCCCTACACTTATGACATTGTGCACGTTGGTTAACTCAAGTTAAGGAAGAGACGACTAAAGTGATCAATTTCAAATGTGAGTATGAAGAAAATTGAATCACGATAGTTGAGAGATAGAACCGGATTTCGGATAACACGGGAGCACGGTTCTTCAAAGATTCCAAGAGTGCACTTATCCCTGTAATCACATCACCACACAAAGACAAACACGTATAGAAGTCCCCCTACACTTAGGAGGTTAAAACATAAAAGGATAGATACTCGGGCTGCCTCCCGAGGAGCGCTTGTTTTTGATAACCGAGTCACGAGCCTGACTCGACCCAAATTCAGTTCATGGGGAACGTGGTGAGGGATGGAATCACCTCCTGAGAGGTGTCCTCACCAAAGTACAACTTCACTCTTTGGCCATTCACCTTAAAATTAGGTCCATTAGGTTGAGCGAGCTCGAGAGTACCATATGGAAAATTTTTGGCGATGGTGAATGGGCCGGACCAACGAGATTTGAGCTTGCCCGAAAAGATTTTCAACCGAGAGTTAAAAAGTAAGACTTTGTCTCCAACATGGAACTCTCGGTTTTTTATCTTGGAGTCGTGAATGAGCTTAGTTCTTTCCTTATAGATCAAAGAATTTTCATAAGCCTCATTACGGAGTTCATTCAGCTCATTGAGTTGGATCGTGCGTAGGTCACCGACTTTGTTAATATCAAAATTAGCCCACTTCAAGGCCCAGTAAGCCTTGTGCTCCAACTCAATGGGGAGGTGGCACGCTTTCCCGTACACGAGACGATATGGTGTGCAACCAATCGGAGTCTTGTATGCGGTACGAAAAGCCCACAAAGCATCATCAAGTTTATCAGCCCATGAGGCATGATGCTCTCCCACGGTTCTTTCCAGAATTCGCTTTAATCCTCGGTTGGATATTTCAGCCTGGCCATTAGTTTGTGGGTGGTAGGCTGTGGAAAGACGATGATTTACACCATACTTAGCCATGACTCTTGCGAATTGGTCATTGCAGAAATGAGTCCCACGATCACTAATAATAGCACGAGGCACACCGAATCTAGCGAATAGAGCTTTCAAAAAGTTACAAACCACCCTTGCGTCATTAGTGGGTAAAGCTTTGGCTTCAACCCATTTGGAGACGTAGTCAATGGCTACAAGGATGTATTTGTTTCCTTTAGAAGAAGGGAATGGCCCCATAAAGTCGATACCCCAAACATCAAAAATTTCACATTCTTGAATGAAATTCTGAGGCATCTCGTCTTTATGTGTGATAGTGCCTTGTTTTTGGCAAACATCACATCGTTTAACCATATTGTGAGTGTCACGATATATGGAGGGCCAATAAAATCCCAAATCAAACACTTTTTTGGCGGTGTAGTTGGGACCAAAGTGACCACCGGTGGGTCCTTTGTGGCAAGCATCAAGGATTTTTGAAGCTGCCGGTCCGTCAACACATCGGCGGATAATCATGTCGGCACATTGTTTGAATAGGTAAGGGTCGTCCCAAAAGTAAGTCTTGATGTCGATGAAGAACTTTTTCTTTTGTTGAGACGTCAACCCTTCCTTGAGAATTCCACCCGCCAAGTAGTTTGCAAAGTCCGCAAACCACGGGGTTTCATCAGATTTCGAATTTATAAACATTAAGGTCTCCAAGGGAAAAGAATCATTGATTTCTTTGTTCGGATGATCCCCTTGGTAAGGATCCTCAAGTCTGCTGAGATGATCCGCGGCTAGGTTTTCAGCTCTTTTTTATCGCGAATTTCGATTTTAAATTCCTGGAGCAGCAAAACCCAACGAAGAAGTCTTGGTTTGGAATCTTTCTTTGTCAACAAGTAATTCAACGCGGAATGATCGGTATACATGATTGTGGTGGAAAGGACAAGATAGGGGCGGAATTTTTCAAAGGCATAGACAACAGCTAAAAGCTCTTTTTCGGTTGTCGTGTAATGCAATTGAGCCCCCGTCATTGTCTTGCTAGCGTAATGGATTGGTTGGAAGTGTTTGTTCACTCTTTGTCCCAGAACCGCTCCAATAGCAAAATCACTAGCATCGCACATCAACTCAAAGGGAAGCTCCCAATTAGGGGTAACCAAGACGGGTGCCTTAGTTAGCTTATCCTTAAGCAAGTTGAAGGCTTCAAGACACTCTTTGGAGAAGATAAAAGGAGTATCTTTTTCCAAGAGGTGGGTCATCGGGCGAGCGATTTGAGAAAAATCTTTGATGAATCGATGGTAGAAGCCCGCATGACCCAGAAAACTTCTCACACCCTTCACGGTTGAAGGTGGAGGCAACTTGGCGATAACATCGACTTTAGCATGGTCTACTTCAAGACCGGCTTTGGAAATCTTGTGTCCTAGCACGATGCCTTCTTTTACCATAAAATGGCATTTTTCCCAATTCAGAACAAGGCGAGTGTCTTCGCACCGCTTAAGCATACGTTCCAAATTGGCAAGGCAAGAAGAGAAGGAATCCCCAAAGACCGAGAAATCATCCATGAAGACTTCCATGGTTTGTTCAACCATGTCATGGAAGATAGCTAACATGCACCTTTGGAAAGTCCCGGGGGCATTAGATAAGCCAAAAGGCATCCTTTTGTAAGCAAATGTGCCATAGGGACAAGTTAATGTTGTCTTCTCTTGATCTTGGGGATCGATGGGTATTTGGAAATAACCCGAGAAACCATCAAGAAAGCAGTAATATTCATTACCCGCTAAACGTTCAAGCATTTGGTCCATAAAAGATAGAGGGAAATGATCCTTTCTCGTGGCATCATTGAGTTTGCGGTAGTCTATACAAACTCTCCACCCAGTAACGAGACGAGTGGAAATCAACTCGTTGTGTTCATTGGGAACAACGGTTATTCCGCCCTTCTTGGGCACACAATGGATTGGACTAACCCATGGTGAATCCGAAATAGGGTAAATCATACCCGCATCAAGAAGTTTGATAACCTCTATTTTGATGACTTCATGGATTTTTGGATTCACCCTTTGTTGGCTTTGAATTGTGGGCTTAAAGTCGTCCTCCATGAGAATTTTGTGTGTGCAGAAGTGAGGATCAATTCCACGAATATCAGAAATCTTCCAAGCAATAGCCTTCTTATGATCTTTCAACACGGTGATAAGTCGGTCTTTTTCTTCTTCCTTTAGGTCCTTAGCAATGATGACTGGCGACTTCTTCTCTTCTTCAAGGAATACATACTCGAGATGGGGCGGCAACTCCTTAAGTTCTAAATCCGGAGGATTTTCGACGGGAGGCGTATTTAAAGTCGGAGTATCGATAGCAATGACCGTGGGAGATGGAGGCGAAGGATTGTCTTCGTTGAGAAGATTGTCTAAGAAATTCATGTCTTCATCCCCATCGGTGGGAGAATCATTAGTAGCTAAATTCACATCTCCCATGGTGTCTTCAAGATTGTTCCAAAACAAATCACTTTCTCCAAATAGAGACAATGATGAATCAATAGAGGAAACGGTTTCAACATTAGGAAGAGAGGTAGGAATACTTTTACAAGCATCTTTGAAGTGTTCTTCACAAGCCTCATCCAGAACGTCAATACAATTAACACTCTCGTTGGAATAAGGTTGTTTAGACAACTTTCCCATGTTGAAGACGATTTTATCGTCACCCACTCTCATGATAAGCTCACCGGCTTCAACATCGATAAGAGTGCGACCGGTCCTCAGGAATGGACGACCCACGATCAAAGGAACACGAGGGTCCATCTCGTAGTCGACGACGACAAAATCGGCAGGAAAAGTGAATTTGTCGACTCCTACAAAGACGTCTTCGACTATCCCCACTGGATAAGCAACCGTACGGTTAGCTAATTCCAAAGTCATTTTGGTGGGGACTAGCTCTGGGAGAGATAATTGCTTCCAAACGCTTAGAGGCATGAGATTAATACTGGCACCTAGATCGGCTAGGGCCATGCAGTTATCTACTCCCGGGAAATTGTAAGGGATTAAGAAACGACCCGGATCACCAAGCTTGGTTGGCAATTTCCTTAAGAGCACTGCAGAGCAATTCTCATTAAGTTGGGTGTTGGCAATATCAAGAAGTTTTTCCTTGTCACTCAGAAGATCTTTAAACATTTTTGCATACTTGGGCATGTGAGCGAGAGCCTCAGCGAAGGAGATGTTGAAATTCAATTGTTTGAACATCTTAAGAAAGTTCGAAACCTGAATATCGTCCTTGCTTTTGAGCTTTTCTTTCCTCAACCTAGATGGATAAGGTATATTGGAAGAAGAGGAGGGCTTTGGAAGAATAGGATCACTCACATCCTCGGGTGGAGGAGGGGTAGAAGGAAGAGGCGGAGAAATTGGGGAAGGAGAAGATGAGGAATAGGAGCAGGTGACTCGTTCTCTTTAGTCACAACCACCGGTGGAGGTATAGGAAGCTCGGGTTCCTTGGTACCTTTACCACTGCGAGTAGTGATTGCTTTCATCTCCCCTCTTGGATTCGCAACGGTGTTACTCAGAAGAGTACCCGAAGAAGAGTGTTGATTACCTTGGAAGAAACTAGCCATCATGTTCTTCAAATCATTAGTTTGGCTATCCAACGTGTTTCTCATGTCGGCTCTCAAATCGTTCCCTTGTTTGACCAAGTCTGCTTTCAAGTTGAGCACTTCTCGCTGAAGATTTTCCACGATCACATCGTTAGTTCTCATGTAGGTCTGCACTTCTTGGTGTAAAGCGGTGGGTTGGTTGGGAGGAGCATTGTATGCGGGTGGTTGATAAGCAGGTGGCTGGTAGACTTGGTTGTTTCGTTGAGGTGGTTGTTTCTGCTTATGAGGTGGAATGTATGGTGTACGAGGTTGTTGTTGTTGTTGAGGAGGGCGGTTGAGGTTTTGTTGTTGGTTTGGGTTGGTAGGAGGAAAACCAGGTGGAGAAAGATAGTTGTTGGAGCGATAGCTAAGCAAGTTACGGTCACCTTGAGGTCGAGCTTGATAAGCGGGTTGAGGATAGGTGCCATAAGCTGCATTCACATTCTCTGAAGGGTAGTCTTGGGTGGCGGTACAAGTGGTGTAAGAGTGGGGACCCCCGCATATCTCACATGGTTGGCTAACAGCATTGACTTGAGCGTTTTTAGCGTTGTTGCTGTTGTTGTTGCTGACGGTGTGGGTAACAAGCGATTCAAGAAGCACAGTGATTTTGTCCAATCGCTTGTCGCTGTCACTAGTGCTAGCACTAGCGACATTGGTCCGAACACTCTTGGTTTGCACACGAGACTTATTCTCAATGATATCCTAAGCAGCATTGGAAGTCTTAGCCAAAAGATTACCCCCCGAGGCACTGTTTAGTGAATCTTGGTTACTCATGCTTAAACCATTGTAAAAAGTATTAATTTGATGTACTTTGGTAAAACCATGTTGTGGGCATTTTCTTAAAAGATCTTTAAAACGATCCCAAGATTCACTGAACGACTCATCGTACTTTTGTTCAAAATTTATAATTTCATTCCGCAAAGCGGTAGTACGAGAGGGTGGGAAAAATAATTGATAAACTCGGTCTCCAAATCCGTCCATGAGAGAATACTCTGTGGCGGTTCCTTAGCAAGCCAATGCCGGGCTTGTCCCTCTAAAGAAAAGGGAAAAAGTTGTAACCTGATAACCTCCTGTGGAACACCATTGAATTTGACCGTGTTGGTGAGTTGCAAGAATCTCTTGATGTGGTCATGTGGGTCATCAATGGTACGCCCCAAGAATGGTTGAGCGGAGACCATCTGGATTAAGCCTGATTTTAGCTCAAAGTTGTTGGCTGCAATTGTTGGTATAACAATTGGATCAGTGTTTCCATCTACATGAGCTTGCAGCAGTTCAATCATCGGGCGATTATCCGGTAGAGGCTCATTGTTGTTGTTATTATTCATGTTTTTGAAAGGCGGGTTGTTGTTGTAATTATTATTGTATGGAGGTGGTATGTTGTTGTTGTTTTGTACACCAGCCATGTCTAAGTTATCGAGAGGCTCGGGCTCTTGATAAGACGTGGATCGAGTGCGCATACACCTGCAAAAGAACGAACAAATAAAAGCAAAGCAAAAATATTTTTGGTTTTTATGTTTTTAAATTTTTTTGTATTTTTGAAAATTTTATATTTTTTAGGATTTTTTTTGAAAATTTTTATGAAAAAGTAACGTTCACGAGGAACGGATCCCAAAATCCAAGTTCTCACAAAAAACTTTTGATCTTAACGAGAAGAGCCGGCAGCGGCGCCATTTGATACTAGCATTTTGTATGGGTTCTATATATTCTCTCGATATCGTCTCGAATTGATCTCGGTTCTAAGTGGAATGATTGTTCTTGGTTACTAAAAAAAGGGGGTTTAGTTTTCTAGTCTACTGAAAAGTTTGAATGATCTAAAATGTAAACATAAATTTAAAAGTAATTAAATTAATAACAATTAATAAAACTTGAATTAAAATTAAAATTAAAATTAAAATCAAATTTAAGATCAAATTTAAGATTACAGTTAAAAGATAAACATGAAATAAAGGAAGAAACAGAAAGTAATCCTTAAAAATGCTCAAAAGAAACTGATTCGGAAGTTTAACCTTGATTCGGAACTTTATTCGGAACCTTCACTCGGAAGTTGATTCGGAAGATTCACCCGGAACTTTGTTCGGAAGATTGATTCGGAAGTTGTTGATCCGGAAGTTCACTCGGAACTTTTGGAGAAAGCATTCATTCGGAACTTTGGAAAATAAACATTCATCCGGAACTTTTGTTCATTCGGAAGATTTAGGTTCATTCGGAAGTTTTAGTTCATCCGGAACATTTAGACTCATTCGGAACTTTTTAAGAAAAAAAACTCATTCGGAACTTTTTAAGAAAAAACTCATTCGGAACTTTTGCTCATCCGGAACTTTTTGTTCATTCGGAACTTTTGCTCATCCAGAAGTTTAAAAGATAAAACTGATTCGGAACTTAAAGACTGATTCGGAACTTTTTGTTCACTCGGAACTTTTAGTTCATCCGGAACTATTGGTTCATCCAGAACTTCGTGTTCATTCGGAAGATGCAGTTTATCCGGAACATTCGGTTCATTCGGAACCTGGGGAACTAAAAAACAGTAACTATCCCGAAGAACAGGGGAATCGATTTTTAATCCAAAAATTACCAAGTTTTTCACCAAAAACTTAAATAAACTAATCACTAAGCATCTACTAACCATAAACTACGAATCCCAACAATAAAAACGTGAATCCAACAACTTTTTAAAATCAAAACTCAACCAAATAAGAACTTAAGAACTTGAAATGAAAGATGATGATGAACAAGATGAAATGGAAAGATTTAACAAGAACTTGTATTGATGATTAATGTTTTAATAATCAAAAAAACAAAGATTAAAATTACAAGATTGAAAATTAAAGATCAAAATCACCAAACACCCTAGTGGTGTTGGTGATGCTACGAAACATAAAGGAGAAAAAAGTGGAGAAAGAAAAAAACTAAAAACTGAATGAAAAGTGTGAGGTGTGGGCTTTATATAGCCTTGTCTTTTGGTTGGTGAGTGGGCTTTCTCCCGTTCTTCTTGTCTTCTCGTCTTTTTAGAAAAGTTGACGTTTTCGATTCTGATTCGGGATTTGTTGTCGATTAAATTCAACTCGTCTTTTAATTTCTTCGTTTAATAGACTTGAGTTTCTTCGACTTATGTAAATCTTCCATCTTTGGTCCTTTTCTTTGATAAATCGTCAAATAGGCCCAGTGACTTCAAATCTTTTGCATCTCTTGGACAATAGACTTCGTCTTGAGTCTTTTTCTTCCATAAATCCCGTGCAATCCCATGTTTTCTCCATTATCCATCCGGTTAGTTCCGAAAACACAATAAACACAAAAACCACGCATAATTTCAAACAAATGATATTAAATACGTGTTTTGGTCTTGTTTTACTCAGAATTAAGTGGTAACAGGATGGGTGTTTACACACCTATCACATTACCAACACAATTATTCACACAAACGGATACAATATTAAGCGACATAACTTGCTTTAGAAGTTGATCATTTTGGCGTAAAATTCGTTCCTATTCAACTAAACCGTTTTCATAAGCATCATCCATTTCATAGAAAACTCGTTGAACTTCTTTAATTTCTAAAGCCAAATTTTGATCAAGATCACTAAAAAACGCTTTAATATTTTTCACAAACGGAATAATTTCATCATGAAACGCAGCTCTAGTGTGTTCTAAATTCCATTCACCTTCGGTTATAGCCGTAGTCGTCGTACGTTCCTTAATGACCTTGTCGAATTCGACAAAGTGTTGGTGCAACGCATTCAAGCTTGTATACACCATACTTACCGATGGAATTAACTTAGGTAATTCCTTTTCGACGAGTGTAGGAGACGTACTAGAAAGGTTATCGCACGAACAACTTTGAGACACATTTACTGGTACGTGATCAATTTCCTTTTGTGTTTTAAAGCGGGTCTTAAAATCAAAAGCTAATTTATTATGCTTCTCATAATCAAATGGTTAAAGATTTTTCCAAAGCATTTTTAGTCGACTTTCTTCCGTAAGTGACATCGTCTTTGCATCATCACGAACATTTGGAACCTCTTTCGATTTACCTATTAGGGTCGCGTCATAAAGACTAGAAATATGTTGCTGAGGTTGTTTTGCATAACCCATATTAGGTGGTAAATCGTGTAGACGCTTAAGTTCTAGTTCCTTTAAAGATGAAGTTAATAAATGAACCGTTTTTGTAGAAACATGTTGTTGTAAAAGCTGAAGATCTTTCATTTTAAGAAGTTTGGTAGCATTAATTTCTGATTTAACCTTTTTAAACTCGAGATTTTCAAAATCAGTTTTAAGTTTTTAAAAATTATTGACAACCGACTCTTTTTCCTTTAATTCATTTGAAAGATTAGCTCTTAATGTTTCTATTTCTTTTAAGTGTTCTAGCCTTTCAAAATGAAATCGGTCAAATTCTGAATAAGTTATTTTCTCTGCTTGAGGGACCATTTCAAAAGTTTTGACCTTTTCTTTGTACAATGCAAGCTCAGCGGATAGGGTGGCATTCATATCTACTGTTTGTCGGACATCACCATTCATGTCATCAGTTATATGTTTAGGCACCATTACCAAATCTTGTTGAGCATAAGATACCATACATGTCATAGCATTTGGTTGAGGTTCACTCAAATGTGAAGAATTGGATACCCCATCATTTGAATTACTATTTACCGAAGGTTGTTCGGGGTTGTTATTTTCATGCCCAACTTGATGTGGATTATCATGAACAATATTTCTTATGGTTGGTACCTCACTAAAGACATTTGAACCGTAGTGAGAAATCTTAGCAACGAGAGCAACTTGGGCTGAGTGAAGATCATCACAATCCGAATCATATGCATCAAGACCATTCGCTTGATATGCTGCATTTGAAGTAGAGACTGTGGGAATGCCTCCATTTTCTGCTGCCCCTAGGTCTGCAAGAAATGCTAATTCCTCGAAATCCAAAATCTTTCCCTTAGATTGAGCCTCAACCAAGAACATGTTCTTCTGAAACCATGATGCATCCCTTCTCCTTTTCGGCTGAGTACACTGCTTAGCCATGTGACCTTGTCCTCGGCAATTATAGCAAGTCACCACTTTTTGAGGACCATTAAAACTTCCACTTCTACTAGTTCGGGAATTGACGGTTCTAGTACTTGGTCCATATGAGTTTTACCTTCCTTGAATGGATTGCACTGTCACTTGACCATATTGAATAGTGGCTTGTTGACGAGGATTTGGAGAAGTGCAGAGCTGATTGTTCGTAGGTGGAAATCCTCTAGTTGTAACAAGTTTTGACAAGTAGGTCGTGAGATGGTTCAACACTTGAGTTAGAGTATCATTCTGATTGAAGACCCCGTACTTGAATCTCTAGAAGTTCATTAGAATAAAATGATTGTGCTTGAGGTGCTTCAATTGGAAAATATCCTTGCTAGGGAGTATAGCCCATTGAAGAATTGATAGCTTGAGATGAAGATGCCTGATGAGTAGGTTAGTGTGTATAAGGCTATTGTAGCACACTTTGTTGTTGAAATGCTTGATGTGGCTTCATTGGTGGTTGATATGATGGTTGCGGTGGTTGCTGATAGGTATGTTTTGGTTGCTGCTGATATGACGGTTGTTGATAAGGGTACGCCAAGTTGTGTTGAGAAATCATTTGGTGAGAAGCAATCATGGCAAGTGGATCATAGACTTGAGATTTTGACAACCGATTCTCTTGCACGTGGCGTTCGTGTTGTTGAAGATAAGCTTGAAGTTGATCCATATTGGTTTGATGCAAATCCTTAACCAACTTAACATCCGTTAGAAATTTGCTCCACTCGGGAGGAAGAGTATTAAGATACTTTGTGTTGAGCTAAAACTATGGTATCTTCATGGCAAAAAATATTTAGCTCATTCAACATTAAAGTGAATATCAAATAGTAATCATGAAGAGACTACCTTGAAACATAGGCAAACTTATCAAACGTGTCCTATAGCTTACACTCTCATTCTTGTTGAGTTAATGAGGTGCCTTGCATCAAAATGCGAATTCTCTTCCATAACTCTTTTGGCAACTTTGTGATGACTCACAAGTTTGTAGACATTTGGAGGAAGACCTTGGAGAATGATGTTTGTAGCTTGAGTATCACACTTATCTTGAATTTTAGCATCTCCGGCCATTGTACGAGCACGAGTAACCGTACCCTCCGTCATGGTACCATAATCTAATGGTCCATATTGAACCAATGCCAAAATGAGATTTCCATTATAGCGATTCATCATATAAAGTTCCATTATAGACGCACATGCCTCGTACATTTCCTTCACCAACATTAGTGGACGATTATCCGTACCCGAGAGGATAGACTTATCCGTAAGAGAATTATACTCCATTGTAATAATTAAAATTTACAAACGATGATCGAACAATTAGAGAAAGTAAATGTCCTTGTTGTCGAAAGAACAATACGAGATTTTACAAATCATGGAGAAACCGCGAAATAAATTCGCGGGATTTTACAAACCATCGATAAAACCATAAAAATCCTTGAGTCCTTGATTGGTGGTTAACTTGGTTGATGAAAATAATCTTGGTTCTTGAATACTTATAGATTTGGCACAATTCCGGCACCAAAAGAATCTTGAATAATCTCGACACAAAAAGTGCAATAATCTCTGCACCAAATGTAATAATCTCAGCACCAAATGCAATAACATCGGCACAAAAAAACTAACAGTGGCAAAAAATCGATAACAGTGGCAAATCGGCAGTGGTAAACTAACACTAACAGTGTGACAATCCGTCAATTTATGGTTTATATTTTATTCTCAAATATTATTTAAAAACATTATTTTAATGTTTTATTATGAACTCACTTATTTGTGGGAAGAAATTTGGGTTTACGTCTCGAAGTAGCATCGACTACGTCTAAACCGGAGGATTCTACGTTATGTGCTCACGTTTACATACACCGTCTTTGGTGACAGTCCGACATTTCAGAAAATAAATTTATCCGTGAATATTATTTTGGGATTTTAAATTTGAGTTAGTTCATAAACTCACTAATTTACGAGAATAGATTAGGACTTACGTGAATAATTTAACGTCCTTTACGACTAAACCGGAAACCTTAAGATTACGTATTTACATTTTCGAACTCCGTTTTTTATGAGACAATTTTTATTAGATTCATTTTGTGCTTTTGATTCATAATTTATAAAAACGTTTTTCGTAAAACGACCCGAGGGCACGCAAATCGAGGAAACTAGAATCGAGGAGTACCCGTAAATAATTGGGGATGAGACAAAACAAGTTTTGCCCCACCCCCAATATGGGACGGTTTAGCTTAGCTCACAACACCACAAAGGTGTCAACTTAATATTAAAAGGACACTTGTCCTTAGCCTTCCACCAAAACCACTTCCCAATAAAACAAGCTAAACTCAAACCATTTGTTCATTTGCAACACATGCAAAACCACCAAAATCCTTTCTTTCTCTCTACACTTGCCGTCCCAAACTCACACCATAACACCTATTTTGATCAAAAGTTAACCATGAAATCATATGTTATTCACACATATGATGAAGCCCTTTTGAAGCTCTATTGATTGGTGGTGATTTTAACATCCAAGGAGAAGATTTGTTGGTGTCATAGGGCTGATTTTCCACAAGGAGTTCATGAAGATAGGTGATCTTAAAGTTGATATTGGTGTACCACAAGTTTTGCCAACAAAAGTCAAGATTTGTCTTAACTTTCATAATCTTGGTGGTAACAAGATCATTTTTCCCATTTCCTTGTTATTTTTGTAAATGTAAATTTTATTTTCTTTCTTGATGTATATGTATATGATGATATATGATGATAAAAATATTGTGTGGGGATCATGTGTTGATAAAATTGGATAAAAAGATTGAAAACTATATGTAAAAGTGGTAAAATCTTGCTTAAATTAGTAGGCTGTATAAAAACAGTAACTAACCACATGTTAAACTGATAAAATGGCAAAGTGGAATCAATATACAGTAAGTATTAGGTCTTGTACACATGTGAGAGTTGGCCATACAATGGAATTATTATAATGAGTGAGATATGATCAAAACAAGTTTAGAGTGTAAATCTGCCTATACTGTTTTGGACGAATTTATTAAAATATTTAGAGGTTGATTCATCAGTAGCTATAAAAGAATAAAATGAAGCACATATCATTTAGTTTCTGTGATAAAAATTTGGGGTTCTATCTCCATGTAGAATTCTAGATATGACCATTTTAGTAAACTAAATTTTTAGGACTGATTTTTGTATAAATAATATATAATATAAGCACTTAAAATTTATATAAAATATATAAATATATAAAACCCACTAGTGGATAATAATTATAATAAAAGAGTTATATAAATATTGATATTAAAATAGGACATGTTATATAAATTACAAGTATAAATGTTTTTCCAAGTTATAAAACTATATACTAAGTTTTACGTCTTTTCGGCTAAAACCGAAAGATTAACGTTTTTGTCAAATAAAACTTAGACGGTCGGACCCGTCTAATATAAACTTTTATAAACTCACATACTGATATATGAACTTATATAACAAGTAAAAACCGAGCTTTACAACATATAGACATTAACGGACCAAAGTAGCCTTATTGGACTATAAACCCGACTAGTTAGTAAAACACTTATAAACTTACTTATTGGGCTTAACCCACTTGGGCCCAACATGAAAAGTATAATACTGATAATAAAAGTGTAAAATGGACTAATATAAAGTATTGGGCTTGTAATAGGGTTATTGGGCCTAAAACATGTAAATAAGTAAAACTAGTAAAACTAGTATAAAAATGTTACCAACACATAAACACTATAATAAATGAATAAAGATGTATAAACCCACTTGATCATCATCATATGTATAAAATCATCATATGTATACATGATTGTTATTTTTATAAAGTCATTGGACAAGAGTCTAAGACGAGTATTATTTGTCTAGGTTTCCTTGATTGAAGCACGTACCGTACATCCAAATCGCCAATAACCGCCTTCCCATATCAACGTGAGTTCATAGCCTCGCACTCTTTTAAATGTTTTTATGAAATGTTTTATAAACCCGCGAGGGAGATAACATGTTAGTTTTGATAAAATAGGACACCATTTGTCCCGATTGTTTGTTTATTGATTTGGACCCGAATGATTGTATGACCCGATGAATGATTAAATGACCCGATAGATGAAATGAAATGGATTATTAAAGTTAGGTTATGTCACTAAAAGTCCCACTAGCATGAATTGTAAACTACCGGGATTTGGTAGAAGCTTATGCATATAATAGTACTATTTGGGGACGATCACCCCAGTTCGCGCCTTGACGGTTGATCCCCGTCGTGCCACATTGATTGGTAAGCGAATTTATGTATGAGAAGATTTACAAAAGCGTGATTATTGTGACGACATGCTAATTTAGATGGG
Organism: Glebionis coronaria; assembly: GCA_025667525.1. NCBI lineage: Eukaryota > Viridiplantae > Streptophyta > Magnoliopsida > Asterales > Asteraceae > Glebionis > Glebionis coronaria. The sequence continues at coordinate 186,166,820 of CM046879.1, read as the reverse complement.
CAAATTGAGTTTCGGGCTAGCTACCCGTTGTTTGTTGTAGTAAGGTAAAAATGTCATGCGGCTTATAATAATCCAAAAATAACGAAATACTGCTTTATGCATTGAATTACGATATATTGCCTGACTAGCAATAAAGGGTCTTATTATTGATATTATGTTCGTGTTTTGGTTTTATATAACCATATTCATATAACGTTTTTATTTAATCTATACAACGTTATAAAACGTATTGTATGATGTTTTTAACGACAATGGTTCGTATAATGATTTTGAAGGCGAAAGCCTATATTATGATTTTGATAAGGATTTGTATAAAATGACTTTGGCTATTTTATGGCCTATTACAATGATTTGTACAAAATGATTTTAGGTAATAATTTTATACCGATGTTATATTGATGGATTTTATTAAACTCTATGAATTCACTCGGCGTTATCGCTGACCTTTTCTTTTAACATGTTTTATCTCAGGTACTTGAAGGTAATTCTCGGGAAGACGACAAGAATTCATGGCCCGCACTTAAATAATAATTTTCATTCAAATGCTTTTTAAAACCTGTATGAAATACAATGACTTGGGACTATGTAAATTTGATATTTATGAATGGAAATTTTTTATTATTAAACGACGCGATTTTTAAGCGTTGTCTATGATGTGAGAAATTTGCTATCCCGTAACACCAACTAGTCTTCCGCTGTATTGAGTTATATAAATTTGGGGGTGTTACAGTTTGTACCAGAGCTCTAATTATAGAGAACGAAAGATTTTTAAAACTAAGGTTTTGAATAAAACATTTCAAAATCTTTTAACTATAAACATTTTTCTAAAAATGTCTAAAAATATTTTGACTATAACGGTGCCGAAGAATTCCCGAGTTACCGACAAGGCCAGACTGAGAAGTGTTATTTTAATATATATAACTTGGATTATATATATATGATGTAATTTGATTACATGATTGTTTGATGATTATTTTGATATTTATACGAGGTATTTATACGACGTAGATTGTCACAAGGAACCCTAACTCCCTTAGTAAATCAATCGAAGCTATTCCTGTAGGAATTCTAGCTATTCTAGATCTAAACCAAGTTATGGATATTTATGATCCCAACAAAATGGCTGATATTCGTAGAAATATAGATAGTAGTTGATTGTGATATTGAAGAAGAATTGGCGAGATTAAAACTGATATGGATGTCATGACGATCTTTCCTTATAAAGTGGAGTTTGACAAAACGTTACCACCTGGAAAGGTGTCATCTGATTCGTTGTCACCCATTTCTTAAATTGAAATCGAAAGGGTGAATGTTTCACTTGAGACTGTCATTGGAACCATTACCCAAAAGCCTCATGCCACTAGTACCTTTCCGAGAAGTCTAGTTGAATGTGTGAGTCATTTAATACTAGTGACTCATTTGATAATTGTTGTTGTAAGAGCTATAGGATTGGAAATTAAGTGTTGATCTTATCGAGCTTTAATGCCCTTTTAAGGTCTAAGAATAAGGTTGAAAGTATTGGAGAATGATGTAGGATATCGCATTGAGTATAAGTTGGTTGAAACTTGAACAAAGTAAAACTTAACTTGAATGGAATATGAGATTGATAAGAGGAGGTCTTTAAGTCATGTGATTAAATTATAAGGTTTTAATTGATTGTTGATTCGTGTTAAGTGTTGTTCATAGGCCATTGTCCAATGATGAGGATGCCCAGTGTCCAATTAATAAATTGAAGAAATCTTCTTCTGAATTGGGACCGATGGATCTTTCGGGACATGTGGAACACCTAATGACTCTTGTAGATTAGTATTCATTGTGGTATCTTTTAAAAATAATCCCTAACTTAACTGAGACATCAGTTGGTAGGATGAGTTTTTGGAATTGTATGACATAGTGACACGTAATGTGTTATGGTACAGTTCTGACTTGTTTGTGATTAATGAAAAGACTACTTTTGATAGCTAAATTCTACATGTATCGATATTATCTATCTTTTCTTGCTTCTTCCTAATGTTCGCATTAGTAATGAAACCATTGAACAAGTACTCATCTCGATTTGAGTTACGTTATGAATTATTCTTTTTGAGTGCCATCGAGGTCATGAACCTCATGATAAAGTGGCTAAGCTCATTTCCTATTATATTGTAGTTAGTTCTTGGTGAACAACTCTTCATCACTCTTTTGCAGATCACACATTGTTTTTATAAAGTTAAAACCGTATCCTTTGAGAAAATTGATTTTTCATCACTATAAGGATTATTTAAAGTGAGATTTATAAGTGATTGTTATCGAAATGAAGTTGTTTATAAAACACCTTGGAAAACTTAATTGTTTTCATAACAAAGAAAATCTTTGTAAATTTATTTTTGATTCTTATTTAAGAATTAAGCATGAAAATATTTTTATTATAAACATGATGATAAAAAGTTTGACGAACTGAGTATTGCATCGTTAATTTTGAAATTGTATATAGTTGCGCGCCTACATACAATTTGGAAGGGACCATGCAAGACTGATTAGTAGTCACCATGAAATTATTAATAAACACTAAATTTTCTTTGAAGATTGTGAAAGATTAATTTTATGAGATCTGCAAGAAGTGAAAAATAGGGACATATTGATAGGGACACCTACATATGTACCCGTACTATTTATTCTTATGAGTTGAATTTACTCATCTGTGGAAATTGTCTTATTTGACAATTGACAACTCTTTCTTGTCCAATTCTCCCATGATGAGATTCTTAGGAAAAGTATCTGATTACCGAGTGTTGAGACCCGATTGGATGTATCGATGTTCTTATCATTTCTTTTGATTAGATTTCATTTGAATGACCTGGGTAATGATCCGAGGAGCTTTCGAATGCGTACTCAATTCATGAAAACATGGGATATATTCATATTCGTTAATGTTTTCGTCTGTATCTGAATTAAAATTCTCTCGCTAGATTATGCGTTGACCTTACTATTTTAATGGTAGTTGTGTCTCCATATATCCTTGAATTTGTGAAGGATTATGAGTTATTATTAGTCTTTTAAGAAGTTCACATCTTATCAACGGTAATGAAACTGGAAAGTTGATAATTCCAGTAGAATGGATTGATTGATTATGACGTGACGACATTCTCTTAATTGATGGGAACTCGAATAGAATTCCCCTAAATGATAAGATGTTGATTATCAAAAGTGATCTAAATAATTCTTGATGGATGACCATATCCTGCATTTAGACTTGAAATTATACCGTGAATGGTTATGAACTAGTCATAGATATTATAATCTAGAAAGAACCTAATATGAATTTATTAAAATATGTTCATGTTATTTGAAACTTTGGGAGGTATTTGCTGGTGAATTACCTAGACTTTCGCCAATAAGGAAAGTTGAATTTGGTATTAATTATATTCCCGGTGCTGCACCTATGGCGTGTGCACTGTACGTCAGCACCATCTAAATTAAAAGAATTACCCTACAACTGAGGGAGTTGTAGGAGAAGACTTTTATTCTACCAAACTCGTCATCATGAAGAGCTATGGTGTTATCATTCCTTATACTTATTTGTTGAATTACCATAAACTAAGTAAATTGACGATTAAAATCTATATCTACTACCCAAGATGATAGATTTGTTCGATCATTTACAAGGTTCTAGCGTATATTCAAGATTTGATCCACGACATGGTTATCATCAACTTCGCGTCCACGAAGAAGATTATCTAATCCAATCACTACATCCAGAACTTTTAATGAAGATTATGAGTTTCACGTGATGTCGTTTGGATTGACTAATACACATGTAGCATTCTTAAATTTGGTGAATCACGTGTGTAGGCTGTAATTTGATAAATCCATGCTTGTGATCATTAAGGACCATATGTTTGTTTATAAGAATAAGAATGAGTTAATAATTATTTATAGAATGCCCTGAATTGACCGAACAATGAAAACCTGTATAACATGTGATTTAAGGCTTGATCCTTTACATAAAATGACCGTTTGATTAATGATGGTAAGATATATATATATATATTGACTCTTCCAAAAATTAGAAGTAATTTAAGACTTTGGGTTTTACCAAAAAGAAAGTGCAAATATGTTTTGACAAATGTTTTATCTAAAAGAACTTTTGAGGGATTATTCCCTTACACCCAAAACATTTAACTAAACTCTTGTTTAGGGGTAAATGTTTGTGTATACCTCAAGACAACCTAAGAGGGATTGAGGAAACCATGACTTGAAATTTAAAACGACAATTTTTGCTTTTCAACTAAGAAATTTTTTTACCAAAGTATAACTAAAGATTTTTCGAACATTTACGAATCCTATTAAATTATTTTCGATAAATCAACAAAAATCGTATTAATTAAATTCAAATTTATTTTGAACATTTTTCTATAATTAGACAAACTGAGAAAATTTTAAATTTTTTTACGGTTACGTTTCATAAAATTAAATATTTATTATTTAATTACTTGTAATATTTATCGACGCTTTAAACGTCGGCTTGAGCAAAAATGATAAAAATAATAGTTGAGACGAGACTAAAACTTAGAAAACTTGAAGAAAGAATTTTTGAATAAATACGGTCCTGATAACTATTTCATCAGGAAAAGTGAATGTAGATACTGGCACATAATATAGAAAGGATAAATAATTAATTAGGATGTGTTCCTTAATAATGACTGTGCAAAATAAATTGCCGGACAATATAAAAATAAACGATGTTTGTAAAAAAGATAATATAGATAATAAGAGGCGTTCGCGGCTAATGTGAACCATTAGATTTTAGAAGCCTATGGCGTTAAATGTTTTAAAGGCCGTTTGTGGTTGCCTAAATATGAAGGATTTTGAGATATAGTCATATTGGAATCTTATAAGTTTAAGTATTCTATTTACGTCAATCCTGACCTAAAGTACCTTTATCTGAAGAAGTTGTACTGATGGCAAATTATGAAGGCAGACATCGCCTCATACATTAGTAAACGTCTAACTATTGCAAAGGTCATCATCTGAATTTGATTCGATTTGGATCAACGTCGACAGACTGACCAAATCTGCTAATATCATTCCTGTTAATGATAGATTCTGGATGAAGAAATTGACTCTTTTGTATTTAAAGGAGTTGTGTAAACATAGTGTTCCGTACCAATCATCTCTATCAAGATCCTCACTTCGCATTGAATTTCTACAGATTTGCTCAGAAGTCATTAGGAACGAACCTTGATGAGAGTACTATTTACCACCCCAATCGAAGGGACGAGGTAAAGTAACGATACAAAACACTAGAAGTCTTGTTTTATGCTTGAATAATTGACCTTTGGTAATAAACCGTATAATCGTTTTCCTTTGGAAGGATTATCATTGATAATCATCGTATTAGGATTGAGATCGAATCTTGTTAGGATCTAAATATTAGAGCATCTGTAAGCAGGAGTTGGGATGGAGACACCCGACATACACCCATTGTGAGTTGGACATGTCTTTTAGGTTTAAGGTTTCCTATGATGGCGAACCTAACCTTACAAAATACCTGACCCGCGAGACCTGAAATGATTGTTGAAATTAGGATCTAATTATTGACTACCGGTAGTGGGCAGGAGGTTATGTGAATATGAAATGTAGATCTTGAAGTGCCAGATGGGTAGTGAAGTTATGCCAAAAATTTTAACCATGGACAAATGAATTGATGATCTGAAAGATCGTGGGAAATAAGCCCCCGTAGTATGGGACCATAGAGATGATGTAAAAGTTGGTTTGAAAGGCATATAAGCTGGATCTACCCTAGGACTTCAAGTGTTGCGTGAATTATGTTTCGTATATCGAACTTGATAAAATGTCTATCAAGTGAAAATCTGATTGTTTCTTAGTGAAGCTTAGATCGGCGAAAAGTTGCATTCATCAGAAACCAGTGAACATCATGGATAGAGAAAGTAAGTCAACATTTAGCCTGATCTTATTCCCGTAGTTATGTTTGATGAAACTCGCGTATTGTAGCGGATTACACTTGTGAGAAAAGACCGAATGTGGAGGAAATACCCACATGGCTTTAACTCTATAAGAAGCGAGTAGTAATATAAAATGATCTTTGAGGACAAAGATCCTGTTTAGGGGTAAATGTTGTGACAATCTGTCAATTTATGGTTTATATTTTATTCTAAAATATTATTTAAAAACATTATTTTAATGTTTTATTATGAACTCACTTATTCTTGGGAAGAAATTTGGGTTTACGTCTCGAAGTAGCATCGACTACGTCTAAACCGGAGGATTCTACGTTACGTGCTCACGTTTACATACACCGTCTTTGGTGACAGTCCGACATTTCAGAAAATAAATTTATCCGTGAATATTATTTTGGGATTTTAAATTTGTGTTAGTTCATAAACTCACTAATTTACGAGAAGAGATTAGGACTTACGTGAATAATTTAACGTCCTTTACGACTAAACCGGAAACCTTAAGATTACGTATTTACGTTTTCGAACTCCGTTTTTGATGAGACAATTTTTATTAGATTAGTTTTGTGCCGTTGATTCATAATTTATAAAAACGTTTTTCGTAAAACGACCCGAGGGCACGCAAATCGAGGAAACTAGAATCGAGGAGTACCCGTAAATAATTGGGGATGAGACAAAACAAGTTTTGCCCCACCCCCAATATGGGACGGTTTAGCTTAGCCCACAACACCACAAAGGTGTCAACTTAATATTAAAGCTAAGGACACTTGTCCTTAGCCTTCCACCAAAACCACTTCCCACTGAAAAAAGCTAAACTCAAACCATTTGTTCATTTGCAACACATGCAAAACCACAAAAGTCCTCTCTTTCTCTCTACACTTTCCGTCCCAAACTCACACCATAACACCCATTTTGATCAAAAGTTAACCATAAAATCATATGTTATTCACACATATGATGAAGCCCTTTTGAAGTTCTATTGATTGGTGGTGATTTTAACATCCAAGGAGAAGATTTGTTGGTGTCATAGGGCTGATTTTCCACAAGGAGTTCATGAAAATTGGTGATCTTGAAGTTGATATTGGTGTACCACAAGTTTTGCCAACAAAAGTCAAGATTTGTCTTAACTTTCATAATCTTGGTGGTAACAATATCATTCTTCCCATTTCCTTGTTATTTTTGTAAATGTAAATTTTATTTTCTTTCTTGATGTATATGTATATGATGATATATGATGATAAAAATATTGTGTGAGGATCATGTGTTGATAAATTTGGATAAAAAGATTGAAAACTATATGTAAAAGTGGTAAAATCTTGCTTAAATTAGTAGGCTGTATAAAAACAGTAACTAACCACATGTTAAACTGATAAAATGGCAAAGTGGAATCAATATACAGTAAGTATTAGGTCTTGTACACATGTGAGAGTTGTCCATACAATGGAATCATTATAATGAGTGAGATATGATCAAAACAAGTTTAGAGTGCAAATCTGACTATACTATTTTGGACGAATTTATTAAAATATTTAGAGGTTGATTCATCAGTAGCTATAATGGAATAAAATGAATCACATATCATTTAGTTTCTGTGATAAAAATTTGGGGTTCTATCTCCATGTAGAACTCTAGATATGACCATTTTAGTAAACTAGATTTTTAGGACTGATTTTTGTATAAATAATATATAATATAAGCACTTAAAATTTATATAAAATATATAAATATATAAAACCCACTAGTGGATAATAATTATAATAAAAGAGTTATATAAATATTGATATTAACATGGGACATGTTATATAAATTACAAGTATAAATGTTTTTCCAAGTTATAAAACTATATACTAAGTTTTACGTCTTTTCGGCTAAAACCGAAAGATTAACGTTTTTGTCAAATAAAACTTAGACGGTCGGACCCGTCTAATATAAACTTTTATAAACTCACATACTGATATATGAACTTATATAACAAGTAAAAACCGATAAAACCCGAGCTTTACAACATATAGACATTAACGGGCCAAAGTAGCCTTATTGGGCTATAAACCTGACTAGTTAGTAAAACACTTATAAACTTACTTATTGGGCTTAACCCACTTGGGCCCAACATAAAAAGTATAATACTGATAATAAAAGTGTAAAATGGACTGATATAAAGTATTGGGCTTGTAATAGGGTTATTGGGCCTAAAACATGTAAATAAGTAAAACTAGTATAAAAATGTTACCAACACATAAACACTATAATAAATGAATAAAGATGTATAAACCCACTTGATCATCATCATATGTATTAAATCATCATATGTATACATGATTGTTATTTTTATAAAGTCATTGGACAAGAGTCTAAGACGAGTATTATTTGTCTAGGTTTCCGTGATTGAAGCACGTACCGTACATCCAAATCGCCGATAACCGCCTTCCCACATCAACGTGAGTTCATAGCCTCGCACTCTTTTAAATGTTTTTATGAAATGTTTTATAAACCCGCGAGGGAGATAACATGTTAGTTTTGATAAAATAGGACACCATTTGTCCCGATTGTTTGTTTATTGATTTGGACCCGAATGATTGTATGACCCGATAAATGATTAAATGACCCGATAGATGAAATGAAATGGATTATTAAAGTTAGGTTATGTCACTAAAAGTCCCATTAGCATGAATTGTGAACTACCGGGATTTAGTAGACGCTTATGCATATAATAGTACTATTTGGGGACGATCACCCCAGTTCGCGCCTTGACGGTTGATCCCCGTCGTGCCACATTGATTGGTAAGCGAATTTATGTATGAGAACATTTACACAAGCGTGATTATTGTGACGACACGCTAATTTAGATGGGCAAATTGAGTTTCGGGCTAGCTACCCGTTGTTTGTTGTAGTAAGGTAACAATGTCATGCGGCTTATAATAATCCAAAAATAACGAAATACTGCTTTATGCATTGAATTACGATATATTGCCTGACTAGCAATACAGGGTCTTATTATTGATATTATGTTCGTCTTTTGGTTTTATATAACCATATTCATATAAGGGTTTTTATTTAATCTATACAACGTTATAAAACGTATTGTATGATGTTTTTAACGACAATGGTTCGTATAATGATTTTGAAGGCGAAAGCCTATATTATGATTTTGATAAGGATTTGTATAAAATGACTTTGGCTATTTTATGGCCTATTACAATGATTTGTACAAAATGATTTTCGGTAATAATTTTATACCGATGTTATATTGATGGATTTTATTAAACTCTATGAATTCACTCGGCGTTATCGCTGACCTTTTCTTTTAACATGTTTTATCTCAGGTACTTGAAGGTAATTCTCGGGAAGACGACAAGAATTCATGGCCCGCACTTAAATAATAATTTCATTCAAATGCTTTGTAAAACCTGTATGAAATACAATGACTTGGGACCTATGTAAATTTGATATTTATGAATGGAAATGTTTTATTATTAAACGACGCGATTTTTAAGCGTTGTCTATGATGTGAGTAATGTGCTATCCCGTAACACCAACTAGTCTTCCGCTGTATTGAGTTGTATAAATTTGGGGGTGTTACAAATAGTGGCAATAATCTCAGCACTGTTAATATTCTCGGCACAAAATCTAGGCACTGTTAATTTAATAATCTCGGTAGTGGGTAATATCAATATTCTCGGCAGTGGGAATTAAACATTCTCGGCATGGAAGATTGTAGCATTCTCGGCATGGGAAATTTTAACATTCTCGGCATGCAAAATTAACACATTCTCAGCATGGAAAAAATTATCTCGGCATGGAAATTTTTAGCACAATCTCGGCATGAAAAAACTACAATCTCGGCATGTTGAAAGCTAACATTCTCGGCATAAAAGCGAACATCCTCGGCATAAAAGATGTAACAATCTCGGCATCGAAATTGTAACAATCTCGGCATCAGAAATGTAACAATCTCGGCATAAAAACCCTAATATGCCGAGATTATGCCAACTTTTTTCAACTTTTTGCAACTTCAAAAAATGATCTTTTTGAATGATTCCCACAAATCGGATTGTACTTCCAAGTATTATACCAACCAAAGAACCATAATAATACGAACTTTTTTAAAATTTGACGAAAAAATGTAAATCAAGATTTGTACTTCTTAATAAGATTTTCACCAAAAATCAAACCAAACACCCAAAAGTTTTGTGTTTTCAACCAAAATATGAAACCCAAATCAATACTAAAAGGTAGTAGTTGATTTTAGAGAATATTTAAGCATGAAAAACACAAAAAAATTGCTCGTGGGTTATTAAGATAAAAAACACACGAACTAGACACAAAACAAACACAAAAACAATACATGGCTCTTGATACCATTTGTTAGTTTATGTAAATCTTGCTATTTCTAGAGAGAGAAAGGGTTACACACACACACTTAGAGAGAAATAAAGAAGAAAACACATATTATGTGTGTGAAATAATGAGAGCAACCACCCCTCTCCAACTAAGGAGAGGGGTTATATACCCAAGCCTTGTGATAGGTTTGGGCTTGTAATATGGGTCGTGGCCTTGTCTTTATGGACAAGGATTGGATTAGTTTACATAACTTAATTTAATAACTATGAGCTACTGTGGGTTTGCTATTTACTAGATCTGGTGGTCTAGGTGGGTGGTGGTAATAGATGACAGCAATTGATGAGTTTAGAGAGAAGTTGTGGATGTTTCTAGAGAGAGAAGGCAAATGTTTAATAAAATGAATAAAAACACATACAACATCCCCTCCTTGGAAGCCTTGGAGGGGTATTTATAGTCTCTCACGCTCCTACACTATACATAGTTTCCTAGTCTAGTCTTTGCGTGAGTGACTATGATAACTAATGGGAATTCTTAAATGTCGTCACATAAAGTGGATTCCAAAAATATTCCCCCATGGGACGACGTGTAGAATTCCTTACAATATTTTTCCTAACAAATACATAATGATTAAGAACAAAAGCTTCCATGAAGTGTCCAATGCTGATGATGTCTTCTGAGACCTTTGACTTCAAGTCTTCACTTCAAAACGACTCATCTTTATAGTAACTTGTAGAAGAAATACTATAACGGCACGATCTAAGTAACTCATATACTTCTGGTTAAGGAGAAGCTTCTGAATCAACTTTCCCCTAATTCATGCCACATAATCTTTATGTATAAGCTTTTAATAGCTTCCCCCTAAGCCGACAATCCTCATAAGCAATTTCAAAGCTTTCAATAAAGCTTAGAAAGATTAAGCGCACATCGGAATTTAACAAGCAAACCCCATCATATGAAATGATAATGTTGCTATGAGTGATTGAAAGTTTGGGGCACACCAAGTAGATCAACAACGTCTCTCTTGCGCTTGAATAATTCTTCTGAATTTTTGTTCCCCCTGAAAGTTCAAGTTATGCATACTAGAAAGAATCAAGATATTTCTTCCCCCACGTAGTTGAAGAAAGGAAACCAATCCCATGTATGAAGCCCAAATACTGCAGTAGACACTTTATCTCATTCATAAAGTTGACATCATAACACCAGAGTCAATTATGTCCCGGAAATGCACATATCTTCTTTTAGAGATGCACCAGAGTCAATTAAGTAGCGTAAGTGCATATCTCTCCATATAGGATAATGATGATGAATAATTGCAACATCAAAACAATTAATCATCGAACAATAGTGTACTGTTTAGAGACTGATAACGCCACGAGTTAAAACACTGATTTTCTCTGCGGTTATGACAAATGTCTTCCCGGAATGTCTTCAAATCAAAAGAAGGTATGAAGTTCACCACGTGTAGTCGTTGTGCGTTCAATATGTCTTCTTCTTCCTCCTTGATGGTTTTGAAACCTCGGAACCAGCAATAAATCGTACGCACATGTACCTAAAATCTCGTGAGAATAATACATAAGGTGAATTATTTTTGGCGAGAGAATCAGTTGCTGATCGAAATTCTCTACTCATAAACTCTCCATGGCTATCTTTACCAACCCCCTTGTAGGCAATTTGAAGTGACCACTGCTGAATTAAACACGATATGTCAAACGTGAAACTGAATAAGAATCCCTCGATCTTGTGACTTAAGCTTGCACTATTGTTGAATGAGGAACGGTGTAGAAACATCACTCCGAAATTTCTAAGTACTCAATACATTACTAAAGAAGTATATAAGCACAACACCTATGAAATTATCCACAACGACAATGCGTGTGACACTGAGTACAACAATGTAGCTCCTTTAAGTGATAGTTATCCAAGTCATCAACCAACCACCCCAAACCCGGTAACTAGATAAACAAGTCTTCATCCTAAATTAAGCACGAACAAGTTATCTTTCAAAGATAAAATAACTTCACGCCTTCGAAACATCCGTCTTCAACTTCAAATAAGAATACCCGATCAAGAAAATCCGTAGCTACTAAAAATATAGCCATTTTTTTCTTGGTCTCGTCAAAATAATTTTTTTCATTTTGTCTTGATACTTGTCTTCGAATCTTGTCACTTTTGTCTCGTCTTTTTGTCTCGACATTTTTTCACCTTAAACGCAAATGGCCGTCAACCAAAATAATATCTAACCCAAAATTCAAAAACAATTTCAAATAAAGCATATTGAGATAAAAGATGCATATCCTTATACTTGGTCGATTGGTTCATCAAAATGTGGATAGCAAAAATCATAACCGCATGGAACGTGTCATGAGACATTTGCGATCCACCATTTACTAAGAAATCAAGACCCGTCTAGGCAGCCATTGGGCTAGGTTAATACCCGATCCATCTGAGATTAAGGGTTATATAAAATAAGCTGTTAACCTAAAGGTCACTCACATTGTGCAACCCTAATATTAATTTCATATCGTCGCTTTTCACCATTCTATCCCAAAATCATATTGACCACCAAATCCCATCTCCATCTTTTTAATATCCGAATCTCATGCATTAATTAATCTTAAAAAAACAAACGCAGCCTCCAAATCTTCATCTCCTTTCACCATACGAATCACAGAAAAACATCAATCTCACCTCATCTTCATGCGAATTAGCATCAAGGATGATCCATCAGTCGACTCCTTAAATCATTTTACCATAAACCCACCAATTATATACTAATTTCAACAAGCTAATCATTTGATTTGATCCTAAAACCCGTCTAGTGTTTATTATGTGCATAAATGATCAAGAAACGTCTTCAAGATCTTTTTATAGGTCTCGGGTAGGGTTATTTTTTTATTGCATGTTGTTTTTGTCGAATTAGTGAGTTGATTATAACAAAAAATGTTATAAATCAATTATATAATTCGTATATTAATTATGGGTTATATCCAAATAATTAGATCTATGATGAGTACTTATTTTCGTGAATAGATCTTTGATGATCTTTGAAACAAAAATATAAACTGAGATCTTTTACTGTTTTGAGTCTAGATGCGATGGGGGTTTAGGAGACGATGGGATTATATTAGTGATTGTGGATTGTATTTGTGGAGTAATAAGGTGATGTTTGAATGGTTTTGGTATCGGTAATTTTTTAAACATCATGGTCTCGGGTTTTTGATACAACATATCGCAATGTTAAAATATCACATGTGTCGAAATAAGGCAGTATCGAGATACATTGGAATGTGCCATCGCAATGATACATCGAAATGTGCCAATGCAATGATACATCAGAATGTGCCATCGCAATGATACATCGGAATGTGCCATCGCAATGAGTCAATCTGAAAACTTATCCAAATGGTACCTTTTTTCGTTTTTCCAGAATCTAGCTTTTTCTGGGCTCATATCTTATCTTCATCTTCAAAAAATATCAGAAACCTAGGAACACATGACAAAACAACCTTTTTAAACTGTTTTTAAGGCTATAAAGATCAGAAGAATAATATGTTTGGGACAAAACCCAAAATGACGAAAGTAATACATTCTGACTGGTAATGAAACCAAGAAAAAAAATGAGACCAGATGTGAAACTAATGAAACCATGAAACAAAATACAAGACCAGATGTGAAACGAACTGATAAAAAAACAAGATGTGACAAAAAAGTTATGAATGTTTAGACAACAAACAGAACCACCGTGACAAAAAATTTAGAAAAATGAGACCAAAAAATTAGACCACCAAATCAATAACAAGAAAACATGCCGATCCAATGATCGAACCGTAGCTCTGATGCCATTTGTGGGTTTGCTATTTACTAGATCCGGTGGTCTAGGTGGGTGGTGGTAATAGATGGCAGCCATTGATGAGTTTAGAGAGAAGGTTGTGGGTGTTTCTAGAGAGAGAAGGAAAATGTTTAATAAAATGAAGAAAAACACAAACAACAACCCCTCCTTCGAAGCCTTGGAGGGGTATTTATAGTCACTCACGCGCCTACACTATACATAGTTTCCTAGTCTAGTCTTTGCGTGAGTGACTATGATAACTAATGGGAATTCTTAAATTTCGTCACATAAAGTGGATTTCCAACAGCTACTAACTATATATTGTTTAAGTGACTGGTCCTTCGTAAATATGTAAAAACGTATTTCCAACAGGTTCCCATGCAAAGATGTCAAGGTTTTCTTTTAAGAGAGTGCACATGGCTGCTCTGCCTTTATCAAGCAATGTTCCTCCAATCAGGACCTCTTGTTTTAGGAAATCGAGGTGTAAAATAGTGGTAATCTATGATCTAACTAGTGAGATTGATGTTTCTAGTGAGAGAAAGTAGAGGGAGAAAGATGAGAGAAAATGTGTGAAAATGTATTAAAGAATGAAACAACCAACACCCCTTTCCATGAAGGAAAGGGGTTTATATACCCAAGTCCATAGGTGGACTTGGGCCTCCGGCCCATGAACATGCTCATGGGTCGGGCTTACATAAAATGTTACTAAAACTATACTACGAGCCCTTAACTATATTGTTGGAGTGACCGAGAATTTCTAACTATAAAAACATATTTCCAACAATCTCCCCCTAAAAGGGGTCACTCCATATTACAAAGTCCTAAATCTAGCATGTTAGATCTTCGTTCTCGTGCTCGTAGTCCACTTTCTCTTTTCTTCATTTTCTTTTCTTCACTCTTGTGAATATGTGTTGATTACCATTAGGATTTGGCTTAGAGCATGTTCTTTTGACCTTTCACGTGCAGTCTTTGCCTTCTTGTGATGTTGGCCTCTTCGTGACTTCATGTCCCACATACCTATACTTTGTTGAATTCTTGAAAGTTTCAGAGTTGATACAGCGGAAGACTTTTAGGTCGAACTTTCTTGAATTTTGCTGAAATAATTGATGCAGAAGGTATAAGTATGTGAGGACGACTTCATCTGGTACACCGCAACGCCACCGTCTTCAAATGCAGCAACATAATAAACACGAATAAAATAGCTTTGACATTTTATTATAATTCCGTAGCATTTTACCTCTGGTCGATAAAGACCGTTGGACGATAATAAATATCGTACTTGTGACAGGTAGCTCTAATTAAAGATCTCATTGACAAGATTTTGCGGGTAAACCTGTTCTCTTTATTCGACCGTCCAAAGTTGACTGCAAACACAAAGAGTAAATCATTTGGATAAAGTTATCCTTATGATTGAAGCCTTCAGTTCATGAACCTGGAACAAGTGAATATCAATTAAGATATTCACCATTGTTGCTTTCTAGTTGTCACGAGCTCGATTCTAATAGAATCTTGCTTGTCACCTACCGCAATGCTGTTTGATGTTGACACTGGAAGGATTTCCACTCTTCACTGTGAACACTAAAGAGTGTCACTCTGAGTGTTCTGGCAAGATCACTTGGATTTTGCGTAGAGGCCCTGAAACAAGTTTGATCTCAATTAAGAGTCAAACCATCGTTTCTTTCCAGTTATCACAAGATTAGTTCTTAAAGAACCGCACGTGTCACCTACCATGAGTTTTTTTGATGTTGGCTCAAGTAGGATTTCCATCTTCATTGTAATACTTTCATATCACTCATATGTTCTAGCAATATTACAAGAATATTGTGTAGGACTCATAACAATCTTTCTTTCTTTGAAAAGTGTCCTAAATGAGACTTTTGATGATCTCGTGGCTTCGGACTCAAAAGTGCATTTTGATTTGGTAGGCGGAGGCTGGAGAGGATTGCCACCTTTTCAATATCATTTTATTCGGAGTGAATAAACCGATAGATAACATGTTGAACTCCGTGACATTAAAACAAATATCTTTTGAGAGATATTTGAGTTAGCTAGGAGGGGTTGTGCATCGCATCACTGGGTCCATGATACTTTATTGTCTTCAAGATGTATTGACCCGGTTTCTACCTAAGTTGTAAGGAGGGCTTCTTCCTTTACACCCTTTATCTTTACATTTCTTTTTCATTCTTCAACCCCTCCAATGCTTACCAATACAACATCACTAGCACCTTGTTGTGATTGTTCCAGTGCTAGCATCAGTACTTGGTCGGCATTCTGCTACGTTCACAATCCATTCCTCATCTTTCCTAAGGACTACTATTTTCTATCTATGGAATTGTCCTTGGGAAGATTCCTCCGGTTCTAAAAGAATCATTGGAATAATACCTAATCCTACCACCCTTTTGTTACCACAACCTTCGTGAGTTAAGTGTGTTTTGTGTAAGTATTTGTCACCATGAATCACTGAGGTACTTGTGATATAAATATCAAGAGGTTTTGTACCTTCAGCATTTTTGACATCAAAATGCTCCCCCATAACATGTGCGTAACACATATCAAGTTGGATTTTCCATTAAGTCCTTTTCATTTATAGCCACATATTTTTACAATACAAGTCTCCTTAATCCTATTTTCTCCCCTTATCCAGAATGTTAACCATTAATATTTTGGATATTAATGGATTAACCGGTCTTTGGGTAATAAAATGAAATTGGTTGTTGCTCATAGAACATATTAATACTCCCCCTCAAATTAATGAGGTTTAGTTGTAGTGATTGAGTACGATATATTTTGAAAGATTTAGAATCTCGTGAGAAATTCTTGAAAAAATATCATACTTTCACACTACAGCAAGCCACAAAAGCCTAATATACACAGTATATACATATTCACAAATGAGTGTATGGAGTTGACCTGATGTAATGCGATCACCATGTTAAGTGGATCGTTCCATTAGCCTATGGTGAGCTCCATAAGGTCTGCCATCCACGAATCGTTCTAGACTTCGGAGCAACCGTCGTTCCCCTAACTTCTCTTCAATCTTCTGTATTACATATACGGCACTCTTGATGAACCTACCTTTCCATTCATACTTCACTTATGAAAGGCCTTGTTTGGAGTTGAGAATTAGCATCTTATCACAAACATGCTTGAGAGTTCCATTGTTGAATTTGTGAAGTTCTGACAGTCTCATGTATTGCATGACCTCTACTTCATTCAAGTAAAATAATCCCATTTCTGGTTCATATATGGCTACTTCTTCTTGTGGATAATGACTCAGAGGTGTGGTGTGAGGACGTTGAAGATTTAACTTGATTTGATAACTCTCCACACCAAGTTGTAAGTCTTCAACCCGATACTTGATCACGACTTTACGAGTGTATTGGCGAATGTTTGAGCTTAAGGCAATGACGAGTTCAAAGGATAAGTGAGGGACCTTGTCTTGAGCCAAGATAAGGAGAAAGTCTTCTATATCTTCAAGACGTAAGAATTAGAGTCCTCCTTCACTAACAATGTATTCATCATCGTCTTCCTGTTTGAATTTGATCTCTTTTAAGTAGGAATACCCGAATATCTGATTAATAGTACCTCCCTGTATACTTTTAATTCGACGATCTGAAAGTATAAAGTTACCTAGTCTACGACGATTAAAGAAGTTGTAGGCTAACTTCTTCTTGTCGCCCCAATGAGAGATACCGAGTTCCGCATATGGATCATATGATTTGAATAATACTCTACTCCATAGCTTAGGAACCTTATATTCAATCCAAGGAACGTGATCCAACTGTACTTCATTGCCCATGGTTAAAGATGTAGCATACTTTTTCGCGCCTTTTTCTAAGTAGTCGAGATCATGGCTAACAAAGTAGTCCATTGAAAGGTGCTTGGCTGCAGCAATGACAGAGGATGTCAATGGACGTCGTACTGGAGTTTGATCACCTGAAGCTGTTGATTTCATTGCTTTCAGGAGTTCATTGGTATGATATTCGACCTCGTCTTTGCCGATCTTCGTACTGGCCTAAAATATTTTATCTTTAAGTATCTTTTGAAGTTTATTTGGATCCATGGTAGCTACTCTATATTTGTGCACTATGAATCCAAAGAAGTCGATTGGATTATTGAGAAGTTGCGTAAGATCCTCATTTTCTTTATTAGATAATTTGCGTGCAGTTGCTGCTTGTGTAAGCCAAGGTTGTTCCTGAACAGTCTCGTCGATGTTGAGAGTATCAACAAATTCTGGATCTGGTTGATTTATGTCTTCAATATCCATATCGATGTAATGCTGGTGTATTGTGGGAGGTAGAGAATTATGTTCCTCTGGCACTGGAGGTTCGTCTTCGTTCATTGGTTCTATAGTTGAGATAAAATCAGGAACCGGTTCAGTAGACTTACCTGTTTCTTTGGATGTGTCTTTGGATTTGGATTGGGAAGATTTGAAGTTGTTGTGGAGATTCTTTCGTCGGTTCTCTCTATTGCCATCATCACTGCTTAGTGATAGGCATGGCGAATCATCCTCGCTTCTGTCTTTGGCTTCATCATCCCCATCATCCTCTTCATTATCACTCTCCTTTTGTTCCTCATCATCAGCTTTTTATTTAGTTCCAACATCACTTTCTTCCTCGTCCTCTTTATCTTTCTCAAACTCCTCATCGTCGTCATTCTTTTTAGTATCATCATCACCATTTCCATTACCGTTATTATTTCCATTCCCATCACCCTTACCATTACCATCACCATCGTCATTATCATCATCATCATCCCCATCATTGTCTTCATTCTCATCTTCCTCTTCATCCTCATCCTCTTCCTCCTCCTCCTCTTCATCCTCATCCTCTTCCTCATTCCTATCCGTGTTTTCTTCCTCCTCCTCATCATCATCCTTATCTTCATCATGACCCGTATCTTCATCATCACCATTTTCATCCTCATCCTCATTCTCATCTTTAGACACCTAACGTTTCCTTTTGTTTGTTGTTTGGGGAACATCAGTGTCGTCTGTTGTTGATGTTTGAAAAGCTTCCAGTATCGCTTTATTGAGAACTCTCTGAAGTTTGTCCTGAGTTTTCATTTTAGGTAACTCAATCTTGGCTAGTCGAGTCTGCAGTGTCTTCATTAACTCAAGATCTGAAAGGCCTTTTGTTAGTATTGTTGGTAGCTCCTGATTAACAGATGAGGTGACTTCATTTTTGATAATCGTTGTGACATGATCATTAATGGTGTTGATGAAAGTTGTATTTTCATTATCGAGAGCTACCTTCTCCTTGATATATGCATCTTGCTTTCGTTCAAGATTTTCCATTTTGTCTTGAAGTTCTTTTATATACTTTCATTCACGGTAATCTACTTTGATCTCTACTGCATGACATACACTGAATGCTTTTGTGAGTGTTGCAAGATCTTTTGCTTGTGTTTGCACCTATTGTTGAAGGGATAATATGAGATTATCAGTAAGGGATAAATTGGAGGTAGATGGTATGGGTTGTGAGGGGGTGAACTGTACGGGTTGTACTATGGACGGTGGAGGTGTAGGAACAAGTGTTAGGGAGGTGGTGGATAGTACAGGTTGTTGGGTGGTAGATGGTACAAGTTGTTCGACTGTTGGTGGAGGTTTTGGAACAGTCGTTTGGGCGGTGGTTGGTACTGGTTTTATGGTGGTGGTTGGTACTGGTTGTATGGAGGTGGTTGGTACCGGTTGTTCGATTGTCAGTTCGATTAAGGGGACGGTTGTCACAACGGTGCTAAGTACTGAGGGTAGGGAAGGTGTTTCTTGTGTTATGGGAGTCAAAGTCAGGTGAGCGTGTTTTTGCTCAATGATTACAGGTGTTGTACGGATAAGTTTGCTGAGTTTGACTTCCCCGTACAGAAAGTCTATGTCCATGTCATCTTCTCCCCCACCTTCTTGATTTGGGACTTTATACTCATAGTTGAACAAATCGTCTAAGTCTTCATCGTCTTGGTGTAGTTGGCCTTTAGATACTTTATCTTTTCTGATCTCTTCTTCTTCTTCTTCTTCTTCTTCATCTGACCTGTCTGGGTTTCCAAATGCCTCACGGGCTAATTCCTCAACAGTCTTTGATCTAGATCCACTTGTTTTAGTTTTAGCAAGTGCTTCCAACTTACTCTTTTGAAGGATTATTCTCAGCCTTTTAGCTTCGGAAATGGTTTCTGGAATAGCTTCTTCTTCCTCCTCATCATAAAGTTGCTCTTTGCCCTTAGCCTTGGATTTAGCTTTTGAAGAAGAAGTCTTTTGGCGTTTGGCAGTACTTTTCTTCCGTTTAACTTTTTGCTGGGCAGAAGGATCTTTCTTTGACCTGTTCACCTGTGTCTCTATATCTCTAAGCATATCTGTGTAAGCTTGACTGACCTTAATCCATTCATTAATCATGATATCTGGCACTGGAGTTGGACGCAGTGAATACTTTGTAGATGGACCATCAATATTCATGTGCTCCATTAGGTAATCCTTTGCTGGAGTATGATAAAAGAAGTTTCCACGCTAATCAATTGATGGAACAGTCTTCATGAAGTGATCGATGATAAGCTTGGTGAATCTTGGAAATGGAAGATGCTCAAATTTATTCTTAGTATTGGTAAAATGGAAGCAGAATTCTTCCCAAAGTAGTAAGGCATAATCCACTCTGGCTCCCGTGTAGAGACCCCAAAATATCGAAGCCTGAGGAGTTCTCATGGTATCTGATCCACTGAACTTAAAGGTGAAGCAACGGATAAGGATAGTGAAAATTGCTTTCCACGGTTGCCCAATGTGTGCAGTGTGAAACTGAGATAGGTTACGAAGATCTCCCTCATAGTTTAGAGATCGAAGCACCTTGAGAATGTTTGTTTTGTTGGGATTTTCCACATACTCTTCTCTTTTAGCCAGGCGAGGGAACTTGAAGATCCTCCTGAAGTGGCTTAACTGAAGTGTCATCGGCTTTTTGTTGATCATGAAGTCAATCGTCTTCTTGGATAGTTGTTTGCCCTGAGATATCGATGTTTTTGCCCAAAACTCTTGCATGTACACTTCTGGGACAAATGTTGTGGCTCTTAAAGCATTTTTTAGTGGAGAAATATCCAAGATATCCATGGCAATCTTGAAAGTTGTGAATGTTGGATCAAAATCATCCTTGAGACGTAGGTTGTTCTCTGCGAGAGGCAACCTGTCATTGAGTGGAACAAGTGCGAGATACAATTGTTTATGTTGCTCTTCATGATTGACATTTTTCCTGCTTAGATAAAAACACATGCGAATGATACAGATAAAGACATATATATCATAAAACATTCAAACACTTAGCATGGAAAAACATGTCACGTCACAACTTTTTGCTTGTTTAAGATATCTAAGTATTCATCCTATGTCATTTTTTATTTAACATATCGAATAATGTCGGATTAAACTTAGTCTAAACACATTTTGCAAATACTATGATCTCGCAATATCTCATCATTATACATTTCGCAATGTCCATATATGACACTTTGCAATGTCTATGTTGAACATCTCGCAATATATCGATCACAACATCTCAGAATAATCAAGGAGCACACATTCCGCAATAACCATTTAGATATTCCACAATATTATTGCGGAAATAATCTTCGCAATAAACCATTGCGATACATTTCGCAATGTTCAACAATAGATGGAATATAACATTCCGCAATAACTAGAAAGTCCAAACACTTCGTAATATCTGTAATGGCCACATTTCGCAATAATCAAAATTGTCACATTCCGCAAATCTAAGCAATACCCAATGTATATTACGAGGTGGTCTGAATTGGGTTCGATTTCGATTCATAGGGCGTTTGTAAGCAAATCTAAGCAATACCCAATGTATATCAACTCAGAATAATATATTCCCCTTTATTAATTTCATGAAATACCACAAAAATTTGTAAAACCCTAATTAGGGTTGATTCATGAATGGATCTTATATAGACGGGATCAAAACTATATGGATGTGTTTTTATGAGTGAAATAATCATGGAATAATTACCTTAAAAACTGAATCTGCTTGAATCTTGATAAACTCGAAGCTATAGAAACTTGTTAATGGCGGCAAGGGTTGTGTCTATGTTTGTGTGTGTATTGCGAAGAGAGAGAAGAAGAAAACAGGGGGTGTTTGACTTAGTCAAGCATATGGCTAATTTGCATTATTGCAAAGTTAGTCCCCCTTGTTTGGTAAATGATTACTAGAAGTATGTTAACCATTACTTATTACTCATTACTTCTTGAACTTTCGTAAGCTATTTTCTCAACACAAACCCTAGATTTAGTAATCTTAAGGCACGAGATAAAATCCTAAGGCACATAAAATTACAAACACCTAGCATATAAAGCGCACACCACATCGGATAGAAAGAGGACATAAACCATTTGCATTTAAAAAAAACAAAAAACTTTTGAAGACCAATTTAATACCAAGACGATTTGATATTTTCTCCCCCTTAAACAATGACCCGTTTTCTATTTAAAGAGCTATAGTCGTTGTTTAAAGAGTTAAATACCCATGAAGACATTTTCCGTTTAGCGTTTTGAAGAAACGATTTTGGTGGCAATAAGATTTCTCTTATTTTAACAAATAAATGCACTAAAGCGTACATTAATTTGTGTTAGACCAAGTTATAAAGTAAACTTGATCCCTTGCAAGGCTTTAAAGTAAACCTTACCCGAGAAAATTAATTCCCGTTGTGAGCCAACGTTTTCAAAATAAATACATGACTTTAATGCGAAAAGCGTGTTGCAGCTAGAAATAACTACAAGCCATATGGGCATGTTTTAAAATATTTACAACTTCTATACGAAATCTATTTACGGCGCCGTGTGAACTTTGATCGACATTTCTATGGCCGTAAATATTATCGTACTAAAAGACATGCCCTTTTAAAATGAAAAATATTTTTGGATTTTCTTGTATTTATATTTTTTATGGTTTTTATAGGTTTTACATTTTTTTTATTTTTATTTTTGTTGGTTTACATATATACAATATATACATGATCACGATAAAAGGATACTGGAGAATAGTTTACCACCACTATTCAGCAGATTCTTCCGCCAACTCCTGAAGAGTCACCGGTGAGAATGATTTCATACCAAGATTGTCGATCAAAAACTCGATACGTCCTCGATCTAAATCCTTTGTGAACATATCCGCCAGCTCATATTCAGTGTTGACAAAATACAACTCGATTACTCTATTTTCCACTTTCTCTTTGATGAAATGGTAGTGTATGTCAATGTGCTTCGCCTGAGAGTGTTGAACGTAGTTGCAGCAAAGGGAAATGGCGCTTTTGTTGTCACAGTACATCAGAATTTTGTTGAATCCAAGACCGTAGTCAGTCAATTATGATTGCATCCAAAGAACTTGAGCACAACAACCGGACATGGCAATGTATTCAGCCTCTGTACTTGATATTGCAACCCTTTTCTGCCTTTTGGATGCCCAACTTATCAATCTATCTCCAAGTAGTTGCACACTTCCCGATGTGCTACGTCTAGTATTATAAAACCCGCATTAAAAACCTATGAACATTACACGTGAACAGTAACTTACGAAAACACGATAAAATTTAAACTTTCCATTTATACTATTAATACACGTGTCACGAAAATAAATAACGAACAATCATGAATATTATAAATGTGACACGATCATGAATACTAAAATCACGAATACTAAATCAAAACATACACGATAATTGTTTTAACACATAAAAGTTACGGGTCACCCTTGGTGGGCCCCATGTGCCGCGGCAAGACAAAGAGAGAAGGCCCAGGTGGCTTTTGGCCCAACACCACTTTTTAATAAAACATCAGGAGATTTCTTTTTCATTTATTTTTAGGTTTTAAAAAGTTTTGTCTCTCTCTCTTGTCTCCTTGGTGCCGCCGGCTACATCAAAGAAAAGTGAGAACCTGGACGATTTTTATTACTTGTTATTTATTCGTGATCATCTCTTTGTTCTACACACGCTGGTATAATCAAAACCCTTTTTATCTTATTTATTTTCTTATGTAATTCATGTTTTAAAATTAATTAATCACCAAGAACATGTAAGAACACACCTAAGATTAATTAATTCATGTCACGGGGTTTGGTTTATGTGTGGTTTGGTTCGGCCGAGACAACCGAGACCCCAATGGGTCTCGGATTGAGTTTAAAACCACCACCGAGAGTCGCAAGACTCTCGAATTGGTTTGTTTGAGGCACGGACGCAGCAAGGCAACCCCGACCAAGGGTCTGGGTGTGGTTGTTTGTTCGGTTTGTGTGCACCAAGGCACCACCGAGACCCCCAAAGGGGCTCGGTTGGTTTTTGTTGTTCGGACCCGAGACCAAAGGGACCCCGACATTAGGTCGGGGTATGTGTACATGTTGTTTGATTTATTTAGTGTCAACCGAGACCCCTTCAAGGTCTCGGTGGGACTTAGATTTTGGCTTATTTGATTCGGCTTATATAAAACACGGGCTCGGGATTGGGTTTTTCATGAAAACTATTTTTATAAGACATGTTATATTGAACTTTAGGTTAATTAATTTATTAAATTAATTCCTGTATAACCTAAGGTGTTTTTACTTAGTTATTTAATTTAAACATGTATTTTAATTAAAATCATATAACGTATGGTTTAATTATTTAACTAGTTATTTAATTCATAAGCTATAACCAAGACTTGCATTGTGATAATTAAACTTTAATTATTATTTATAATCCAGCTTATTTCTAATTATGGAAACTTACTATTTTTGGAAACTTTCTATTTTTAGAAACTTACTATTTATGGAAACCTGCTATATTTTAGAAAGTTACTTAGTATTACAATACAAGTATTATAATACACTAATACATGAATAATACTCAACAGAACATCATAATAACTACAGTTAACACAGTAAACAATAAAACATGACAGAGTACAACATGCTAATAACACACAGAACCAGTAAAACACATGTAATTCAGACAACTTATACACGTCCATATTTCTTATATAGTGTTATCTGTCGAGGCGGATTACTCTTCATCGTTTTCGTTAGCTTCTACTGGACATAAGGTACAGATTTCCCGTCCTTCAGTAAGGACAATCTCTTCCTTCATTAGGATTTCCCGTATGCAGCCAACTGTTTTCCCCACTAATTATAGATTAAATGCCATATACATGCATGACCAGTTTCACCTAGTTATGGAGGTACCATTACCATAACACTAGAGGCACTAGTGTTATGACTTCACCACGACGGAGTGATAGCTCGTGGTGTCCCTTTTCAGTTATTTAGCCATTATATTATTATATTACCATGTGGGGTGTATGGGTGCATCCTAGTTACATGTTTCAGTCCGGAGTTAATGTGGTGTGTGCCTTGCATCCTTCACAAGGAGCTGATCCCTCCTACCCACTTACCAGTTAATTAGAGGCAACCCCTCTAATTGCATGATGAGGTCTCCCCTCCAAGTATTCATGCACGTTGTTGACCTCATGACATATATTGGCTATTATAGTACATTAACTACTACAGATTTTCATAAGTAACAACTATCTTTTCAGAACTAAAACCAGTTAACATGACAAACAACTAGGTTTTACAGGACTTATTCATTTCTGCTGCCATTCATGCTTTTTACTCTTTATATGCTTCCATATTCTATGTTTCCTGCTTTATTGTATATCCGTGCACTGAGCATTATGCTTAGCCATCTACTTATCCACATTCCCAAACGACAGGTACCCAAGGACGCAAGTAGGAACTCCAGAGTATGTGCATTCGGATTGGAAGCTATAAGGCCTCTTTTACCTTATGCATTTATTCCTACTTTATCATACTTTACTTCTTTTGGACATTGTTTAGTCCTTTCCATTTACAGTACATATATTGCTTGTGTGTGAGTTACTAGACTACTGATGTTTGATTTTGGTATTTCTATTTATGGTCATGAATGCTTAGACATTTACCTTGCATGCTTTGATGACACGCCATAATTTACTGTAGCATCCTATCCTAACAAATGGGGTGTTACAATTATGGTATCAGAGCCAAGGTTTCGACCTGTAGCTCTGTAAAACATGGCCTGTGACTTGCGGGTAGTCACTAGTGTCTTCCTAGAACTTACAGTTGGTTTTTATGCATTCATTCATTTTCATTTTATTTCATGCATTCATATCATTGTAGCAGGTTTGACTAAGTAATGGTTGGTACAGGACTGGCCTTATTTAGTCACATGTGCTTTTATCGAAACTTTTAACTTTGGGACCGACCCATTGGCGTCCCCGCGCCATGTCTTTTGTTTTGAGTGAACTGACCATAGGCGTTCACTCCCGTTCATATAAAAGTTTTATAAACTGCATCATGCATTTTTACATTGTTTCATGCATTATAAACTGCTTCTTTGATTTTATACATTGTTCATGCATTTTTATGTTATCTTATTTCAGATTTATGATTTATGTTGCATTTTTTTGTTTTAAACTATCAGATGGTGAACAATCGCAATACTCCAGATTTGACAGCAGCTGTCAATGCAGCTCTGCAAGCCCTCCCAACTTCGTAATGAAATCAGAGATGAAGTTCAGGCGGAATTCCAGGCTCATGGCAATCACAATAGTCTTCCTCATCCTCCACCGGTTACTCTTATGACTTGGTTGGAGAGATTCAACAAACAGCGACCCCGTTCGTTTGAGCAGACTGACAGCCCCAACGAGGCTGAAGCTTGGATTTCTCACATCGAGAATATTTTCGATGTAATGGGTTGTGATGGTGTTTTCAAGGCAAGACTGGCTTGCTATAAGTTTGAAGGTGATGTACTGCAATGGTGGAAATCGGACAAGCAGTCCAACGGTGGTGACAATTGGGTTGCACAGCTGACATGGGACCGGTTTAAGGAGCTCTTCCTTAATAAGTACTTTCCACATGTTGAGCAAGAGAAGCTCAAGAGGGACTACCACAACATTCGGCAGATTGCTGGTGAAAACAGCAACGAATTCATGCAAAGGTTTCTCCGTTTAGCAGGATTTATGGGTCCAGCCGTAGGAACTGCTACGGAGCAGGCGGAGAAGTTTTGCTCGGCACTTCGCACTTTGCTTACCAACAACTTGGTATGTGCTACTTTCACTACAGTGGCACAGGTGGCCGATGTAGCCCGTAAGCTCGAGATGCTTCAGGAACGAGAGAAGTTCGGTGATAACAGAGCAGTGAAGATGTATCTTCAATCACACTTTTTAAACAATTCATTTCCATCAGTATTATTCATTTCATATAATCCTCTGTTCCACATTATATTACACGCAGAAGACTGACGACCGTAAGCCTACGGCCGCTCAACAGCAAGCATCCAAGGGAAACGGTCAGACTAACGACCGTTCTAGTTCTGAGAGGCGTGGCGGTAACGATGGTTACCGTAACAACGCTAACAACTCGAACAACAGCAGGTCCCTACATTAACCTTCTTTCATGTTCAACTATTTTACGTTATGGTATTCTGACACTCCAACGATTGTTAATTCAGGAACAATGGTAACGGCAGGGATCAGGACCGTAGGGGTTCACAGCCTAACCGTTCTACCTCATCTTGTAAATTTAACACCTTCTATGTAATCATGTTTAAGTTCCACGATCATGTCTCATGCATGTAATCCTTAAACAGACTCTCAGCTAACTAGGACGCCTGCTGGAGGATTCACGCATCCTGTCTGTCCTACTTGTTCGCGCAGACACTCTCGTATTTGTCGTCGAGGTACTGGTGGTTGTTTCAAGTGTGGCCAACAAGGCCATCAGCAGAAGGACTGTCGCCAGGGTTAGATAGAAGGCACCTCTGGACATGCTGACACCAAGCCACCTCCTACTTCTTGTCACGTGCTCACTACTACTAGAGATCATACAAATAAGACTTCAGGTACCATCACCGGAAATCTCTTTATGAATGGTTTGGCAGCATGTGTTCTATTTGATACTGGAGTAACGCATTCAGTCGTGTCCACTACTTTTGTTGTACGTGTTAGGATTTCCCCGATGCCATTAGATAATGCCTTATGCATTTCCACGCCACTTAGGGACTCTGTAGGAATCACTCAGGTGTACAGAGATCTTCCCCTAGAATTGATGACAAGATCCGCAGAGTTGACGCACTTCCTTTGGACATGTGCGAGTTTGACTTGATTTTGGGCATAGACTGGTTATCCAAACACCATGCTATGATAGACTGCCACACTTATCGGGTTATCTTTGGTGATGTTAAATCTCCAGACTACATACACCATGGTTTTCTGCCAGGGAGGTCAGTACAAATTATTTCATCTATGGAGGCGCGTGCATTGCTATCACACGACTATCAGGGCTTCATAGCCAATATTCATGACATTACTGCCGAGTCTCCATCAATCCAAGATCAGCCTATTGTGTCAGAGTTTCCTGACGTATTTCTAGATGAACTTCCGGGCATACCACCTGTTCGTGAATTCGAGTTTGGAATCGAGCTCACACCAGGTACAGAGCCGATTTCCAAAGCTCCTTACCGTATGGCTTCTATAGAGCTTAAGGAACTAAAAGATCAGCTGCAGGAACTTCTGGAACGAGGATTCATCCGTCACAGTGCATCGCCATGGGGTGCACCTGTACTGTCCTTGAAGAAGAAAGACGGAAGTATGCGTTTATGTATAGACTATCGTGAGCTGAACAATATCACGTTCATGAATCGTTATCCTTTGACGCGTATTGATGACCTATTCGATCAACTTCAGGGCGCCAAGTATTTCTCTAAGATCGATCTGAGGTCCGGCTACCATCAGTTACAAGTTAAAGAGCATGACATCTCCAAGACTGCTTTTTGTACACGCTATGGGCACTACGAGTTTGTAGTCATGCCATTCGGACTCACTAATGCTCCGGTTGTCTTCATGTATCTGATGAACTGTGTCTTCCATGAGTTTCTGGACAAGTTCGTTATCGTGTTCATTGATGACATCCTGATATTCTCCAAATCCAAGGAAGAACATGAGGAACACCTTCGTACAATCTTAAAGATTCTTCGTCAGAAGCAGTTGTAAGCCAAGTTCTCTAAGTGTGAGTTCTGGTTAACCAAGGTGGCATTTCTGGGCCATATTGTATCTGCAGAGGGGATCACCATGGATCCTACCAAGGTTGAAGCTATCACTAAATGGCCGAGACCTACATCTGCAACAGAAGTTAGAAGTTTTCTGGGTTTAGCTGGCTATTACCGCAGGTTTGTAGAGAACTTTTCACGGTTAGACTTACCTTTGACTAAGCTAATGAGGAAAGGAGAGAAATTCGTCTGGACAGAAGAGTGAGAGAAGAGATTTGAAGATCTGAAGCAGAAGTTAGTGACTGCACCTATTCTTACTCTCCCATCTGGCTCAGGTGGATTTCAGATATATTGTGACGCTTTAGGAAAAGGTTTAGGTTGCGTTCTCATGCAACATGGGAAGGTTATTGCATACGCATCATGACAGTTGAAACCTTATGAAGAAAACTATCCTACTCACGATTTAGAGCTTGCAGCAGTTGTTTTCGCATTGAAGATCTGGAGACATTATTTGTATGGTGAATCATGTGACATATTCACCGACCACAAGAGTCTCAAGTACATCTTCACCCACGAGGAACTGAACATGAGACAGAGGAGATGGTTAGAGCTATTGAAGGATTACGACACCAACATTCAGTACCATCCTGGTAAGGCGAATGTGGTGGCAGATGCTCTAAGCAGAAGGTCGGGTATGATTGTTGGCATTTGGATTACAAAGGAGATCATTCGTGACCTAGAGATGACTGATATTGAGTTTTGTGTACGAGGACAGCATGGTTACTGGGCTAATCTTAGAGTGGAACCAGACTTACATTCTAGGATCAAGGAAGCTCAGAAGGACGATGGTGAGATTTGGGCTATCATTCAGAACCTTGATCAACAGACGGAGTTTCGTGTTGACAACAACGGTATCTTATGGCAGGGCACTAGACTAGTAGTTCCTGATGACTCTACTCTCAGGGAAGCTGTGTTGACTGAGGCTCACAGTTCTCCATTTACCATACATCCTGGTTCTACCAAGATGTACCACAACATCAAGCAACACTTTTGGTGGAGTGGTATGAAGCAGGATGTTGCCACCTTCGTTTCTAAGTGTATGATCTGCCAGCAGGTGAAGATCGAACATCAGCGAGCTAGTGGTTTACTACAACCATTAGATATTCCAGCATGGAAGTGGGACAAAATCTCCATGGATTTTGTTACTGGTCTTCCGGTTACTCAGAAGAAGAACGACGCTCTCTGGGTCATTGTGGATAGGTTGACTAAATCGGCTCATTTTTTACCGATTCGCAAGGAGCATCCGATCAGCAAATTAGCAGACACATTCTAGAGGGAGATAATGAGACTACATTGTACTCCATCAGAAATCATCTCTGACAGAGATCCCCGTTTCACATCACGTTTCTGGCAGAGTCTACAGAAACCTTGGGGCACCAGACTTAAGCTCAGCACTGCCTTTCATCCTCAGACCGACGGACAGTCGGAACGTACCATTCAGATATTAGAGGACATGCTACGATCGTGTGCTCTAGAGTGGTCCGGAAGCTGGGATGATTATATATTCCTAGTGGAATTCGCATACAACAACAGCTGGCACGCTAGCATCAAGTGTGCTACCTTCGAGATGTTGTATGGTAGAAAGTGTCACGCCCCAAACTGCTGGGATTAGGTGGGTGAACGACTGCTTGGGGTCCAGAGATGATTGAGGTGACCAATGAGAAGGTGGTTGTCGCCAAGGTGAAGCTTCAGGAAGCTCGTGCTCGTTAGAAGAGCTATGCTGATAAACGTCGTAGAGATGTATCTTTCAACGTAGGTAATCATGTTTTCCTCAAGGTATCACCTGCACGAGGAGTTAGACGTTTTGGAATCAGAGGGAAGCTTAGTACTTGCTTCATCGGACCGTTCGACATCATAGAACACGTTGGTGAAGTGTCATACCGTTTAGCGTTACCGCCTCAGCTATCACACGTTCACAACGTGTTCCATGTGTCCTTATTTAGAGGATACAACTATCATCCAGTTCATGTTGTCTAGTATCCACTTGATCAGATTCGAGAGGATCTTTCATATGTCGAAGAACCCGAGAGAGTTCTTGAGTGACAAGATCGTGTCATGCGGATGAAGACGATCCCTTTCGTCAAAATCCTCTGGAGGGATCATCCTGAGCGGGAAGCCACGTTGGGAGACGGAGGAGTCTATACGGACTTCTTACCCTCATTTCCAGTTCTAATTCGGGTATGTTTTCTTTTAGTTTACCTTTCTCCAATTCGAGGACGAATTGTTCTTTTAGAGGGGAAGAGTTGTAAAACCCGCATTAAAAACCTATGAACAGTACACGTGAACAGTAACTTACGAAAACACGATAAAATTTAAAGTTTCCATTTATAATATTAATACACGTGTGACGATAATAAATAACGAACAATCATGAATATTATAAATGTGACACGATCACGAATACCAAAATCACGAATACTAAATCACGAACATACACGCTAATTGTTTTAACACGGAAAAGTTACGGGTTACCCTTGGTGGGCCCCATTGCTGCGGCAAGCCAAAGAGAGAAGGCCCAGGTGGGCTTTTGGTCCAACACCACTTTTTAATAAAACATCAGGAGATTTCTTTTTCATTTATTTTAGGTTTTAAAAAGTTTTGTCTCTCTCTCTTGTCTCATTGGTGCCGCCGGCTACATCAAAGAAAAGGGAGAACCCGGACGATTTTTGTTACTTGTTATTTATTCGTGATCATCTCTTTGTTCTACACACGTTGGTATAATCAAAACCCTTTTTATCTTATTTATTTTCTTATGTAATTCATGTTTTAAAATTAATTAATCACCAAGAACATGTAAGAACACACCTAAGATTAATTAATTCTTGTCAAGGGGTTTGGTTTGTGTGTGGTTTGGTTCGGCCATACAACTGAGACCCCAATGGGGCTCGGCTTGCATTTAACACCACCACCGAGAGTCGCAAGACTCTTGGCTTGGTTTGTTTGAGGCTTGGACGCAGCAAGGCAACCCCTACCAAGGGTTGGGGTGTGGTTGTTTGTTCAGTTTGTGTGCACCGAGGCACCACCGAGACCCCCAAAGGGGCTCGGTTGGTTTTTGTTGTTCGGACCCGAGACCAAAGGGACCCCGACATTAGTTCGGGGTATGTGTACATGTTGGTTGATTTATTTAGTGTCAACCGAGACCCCTCCAAGGTCTCGGTGGGACTTTGATTTTGGCTTATTTGATTCGGCTTATATAAAACACGGGCTCGGGATTGGGTTTTTCATGAAAACTATTTTTATAAGACATGTTATATTAAACTTTAGGTTAATTAATTTATTAAATTAATTCATTTATAACCTAAGGTATTTTTGCTTAGTTATTTAATTAAAAGATGTATTTTAATTAAAATCATATAACGTATGGTTTAATTAATTAACTAGTTATTTAATTCATAAGCTTTAACCAAGACTTGTATTGTGCTAATTAAACTTTAATCTTTATTTATAATCCAGCTTATTTCTAATTATGGAAACTTACTAATTTTGGAAACTTTCTATTTTTAGAAACTTACTATTTATGAAAACCTGCTAATTTTTAGAAATTTACTTAGTATTACAATACAAGTATTATAATACACTAATACATGAATAATACTCAACAGAACAACATAATAACTACAGTTAACACTGTAAACAGTAAAACATGATAGAATAGGTACAACAAGCTAATAACACACAGAACCAGTAAAACACATGTAATTCAAACAAATCATACACGTCCATATTTCTTATGTAGTGTTATCCGTCGAGGCAGATTAGTCTTCATCGTTTTCGTTAGCTTCTACTGGACATAAGCTACGGATTTCCCGTCGTTCAGTAAGGACAATCTCTTCCTTCATTAGGATTTCCCGTATGCAGCCAACTGTTTTCCCCAGTAGTTACAGATTAAATGCTTATGTTTATTAGTTACCTTATCCATATACATGCATGACCAGTTTCACCTAGTTATGGAGGTACCATAACCATAACACTAGAGGCACTAGTGTTATGACTTCACCACGGCGGAGTGATAGCTCGTGGCGTCCCTTTTCAGTTATTTGGCCATTATATTATTATATTATTATATTATCATGTGGGGCGTATGGGTGCATCCTTGTTACATGTTTCAGTCAGGTTTTCATGGTTAATGTGGTGTGTGTCTTGCATCCTTCACAAGGAGTTGATCCCTCCTACCCACTTACCAGTTAATTATAGGCAACCCTAATAATTGCATAATGAGGTCTCCCCTCCAAGTATTCATGCACGTTGTTGACCTCATGACCTATATTGGCTATTATGGTACGTTAACTACTACAGATTTTCATAAGTAACATAAGGTATGTTTTCAGAACTAAAACCAGTTAACATGACAAATAACTAGGTTTTACAGGACTTATTCATTTCCGCTGCCATTCATGCTTTATACTCTTTATGCGCTTCCATATTCTATGTTTCCATGCTTTATTGTATATCCGTGCACTGAGCGTTATGCTCAGCCGTCTACTTTTCCATGTTCCCAAACGGCAGGTGCCCAAGGATGCAAGTAGGAACTCCAAAGTATGTGCATTCGGATTGGAAGCTATCCGACCTCTTTTACCTTATGCATTTATTCCTACTTTATCATACTTTACTTCTTTTGGGCATTGTTTAGTCCTTTCCATTTACAGTACTTATATTGCTTGTGTGTGAGTTACTAGACTACCGATGTTTGATTCTGATATTTCTATTTATAGTCATGAATGTTTAGACATTTACCTTGCATGCTTTGATGACACGCCATAATTTACTGTAGCATCCTATCCTAACAAATGGGGTGTTACAAGTATCTTGACACCCAGCGTGATCCGCATCTGCATATGATATTAGTGAAATAGAGGAGTCCTTAGGATAACATAGACCACGATGAAGTGTTCCTATAAGGTACCAAAAGATGCTTTTCACAACATGTAAGTGCCTTTCGGTAGGCCGAGCCTGATATCGGGCACACATGCATATAGCAAATTGCTAATCAGGCCTGCTAGCAGTCAAATATAGAAGGGTGTCGTTCATTCACGGTAAATTTTAGGATCAACAACAATCCCATCCCTATCTTCGTCTAACTTGGATCTCTCCACCATTGGAGTATCCACGAGGTCACAACTTTCAAAATGATATTTTTTTCAAAGATTCAAGAGCATATTTGGATTGATTAATAAAGATGCCTCTGGGATTCCGAGAAATTTGTAACTCTAAGAAAAATGAGATTTTTCCCATCATCGACATCTTAAAGTGTGTGGACAAAATTTTCTCAAACTGGTCAGATAATTTTTGAGTAGTGGCAGCAAATATTATATCATCAACATAAATTTGTACCAGTATCATGTCGTTTCCTTCCTTGAGAATGAACAATGTCGGGTCCACTTTGCCTTTGGAGAAGCCTTCCGAGATGAGATATGACGACAGGATATCGTACCACGCGCGTGGAGCTTATTTCAACCCATAAAGAGCCTAATTAATCTTGTACACATGATTAAGATACTCCGAGTTGACAAATCCTTTTGCCTGGCTAACATAGACTTCTTCCCTTAATTCACCGTTGAGAAATGTCGTCTTAACATCCATTTGGTAGACGATCATGTTCATGTGAGCAGCATAAGCAAGGAAAAGTCTAATAGTCTCCAATATTGCAACGAGTTCAAAGGATCCTTCAAAGTCAATACCCAATGCTTGTTTGTAACCTCGAGCAACCAATCTAGCCTTATTCTTTAAAATTTCACCCATCTCATCGAGTTTGACCTTATAGACCCCTAACAAGGTAAGAATGCTGACGTTGTCGGGTAGAGGAACTAATTCCCATACTTCAATTCGTTGGAATTCATTAAGTTCCTCTTGCATGGCTTCAATCCAATACGATTGTGTCATAGCTTTTTCCCATGTTTTAGGTTCCTTCTCGGAGAGAAACGCATCAAAGTAACAATATAATGCGTGCTCTTGTAGTTGATGGCGTGTTGAGACTGGTCGATCGATGTCACCAATAATATTTCTGATTGGGTGATCCTTTGTCCACTTTGTGTTGTGATTTTCAATCCGTGGTGGTCTGGAGTAAACGGTTGTGGGAGCTACCTCTGAGGTTGACACATCTGAAGGGTTTCCAAGTATCGGTAAACCAAAGTAGGGAAGCTCTTGGATGTGAGCAAATTCCAAATCGTGATCATAGTTATCCTCTTCAACATCATCAGGAACGAGTGGGGTTGTTGATTCAGGTGGAGTTTGAGAATTGTTGGGGGATGGTGCATCCGGTTCATTAGTGATTGTAGATGCATCGGATTGATTTCCATTATCTTTAGCAAAAACTTCAGGAATCGGAGCTACTACTGCGGGTGCTGGAGAATCATCACTTGGAGGATCAAAGAATATATCAAACATAGGTTGAAATAACTTATCCCACTCGGGCCTTGTAGGTGGTGTCAATGATGGAGAAGTAGGATTGTTGGGAACTAATTCGGAACTAATAGTACCGGTTCCCATCTCATGAAGCGCGGGTTCAGAGTTGCGTTGCTCAGAAGCCATTGTTGTCAGCTCATCAAAATCGACATCAATAGTTTATATTATCTTGCCAAGACGACGGTTATAAATCCGCTAAGCTTTCTTTATGGGTAAGTAGCCAATGAAAATTCCTATATCAGCCTTCGGTTGAAGTTTGCCCAAATTCTCACTATTAGTATTTGGATAACAAAGTGCACCAAATACATGAAGAAAGGAGATATCGGGCTTGTGTCCATGAAGAAGCTCATATGGTGTTTTTCCATGGCGCTTATGAATGATAGAGCAGTTTTAGGTATAACATGTGTAATAAGTGTGAAAACACTTATCCTTTTACCACTTATTTCCAATAATAACAAGACCAAAACGTGTATTTTATGTCGTAAAAGTCAGAATTATGCGTGGTTTGTGTTTTTATTGTGTTTCAGGATAAAAATATGCAAAAGGAAGAAAACATGGACTATCACGGGTTTTTATCGAAGAAAAAGACAAAAGACGAAGTCAAAAGATCGAGAGTGCAAAAAGAACGGAAGTCCAAGGCCTATTCTGAAGATTTATCGAAGAAAAAGTCTAAAGACGGAAGTTTAATGAAGTCGAAGAACTCAAGTCTAATTATAGAAGAAAATTATAAGACAAGTTAAAAGTCTAAAGACGGAAGTTTAATGAAGTCGAAAAACTCAAGTCTAATTATAGAAGAAAATTATAAGACAAGTTCAACTTATATCGACAAATTCCGACACGTCATCGAGAAAGACAAAGAAATTAAATCGAGTCGAGACGAGAAGGAAGCATAAACACTTAACCTCCACGCCTCCTATAAATACCCTCCTAATATGTCATTAGGAGGGTGTTAGTTAGTTTGTAGTTAATTTTTAGTTTTTATTAAGTGTGTTTTTATTTTTCTCTCTAGTTTTTCTTTCAAGCTTATTAAATCTTTACTATAATCTTGTAATTTTGATAATAATCTTTAATCAAATCAAGCTTATTTCTTAATTCTCATTCTACCTTTCTTAATCTTTGTAATCTTGATAATCATGTACTTAATTTTAATTGTGTTGATGATTTGATTATGTAGCTTATTTTATTGAGCTTATTGAATTGGTGATTTTAAAAGTTTTAGATTAAAAGTGCTTATTTTCTTAATTTTTATGATTAATAGTTTTTTTTTAAATAAATAAGTTTATTTTGAAAAGTTTAATATTTTGATAAAAAGTTGATTTTCAATATTTAGATTATCTAATGTTTGCATAGTTTTTAAATTGTGGCTTATTAGTTCTTCTTTAAAATCATTTTGGTTTAAGTTTTGGTATGTGCTTATTTTTGGATTTGCTTATTTGCTAAGTTTTTGTATTATCCGGGTTCCTTAAACCCTTGTATTCCGAATAGTTGCCATAACAGAACATTCCAGATATGCACCTTCATCAGTAATTCCGGATAAGCTCAAGTTAAAGTGTTCCGGATTTAAGTTTGGACATTTATTCCGGATATAGCTTAGTTCTAGATTCCGGATAGCAGCATTCTTCAGTTATTCTGGATAAGCCTTCGAAGTATAACATTCCGGATAAGCCTCAAAACTGCACACTCCGGATAAGTTTCCGGATAAGTCTCCAATTGTGGATTCCGGATAAGATTCCGGATAAGGTGCATTTTTTGTATTCCGGATAGTATTCCGGATAAGCCTCTTTACAATTTATTCCGGATAAGCAGTTCTTTTGGATTCCGGATAAGGCTCTTAACAAGGTATTCCGGATAACGCTCCAACCCTAGATTCTGGATAGTGGTAAGTGCAAGATTCCGGATAGTGGGATTTATTTATTCCGGATAAGCTTCTCATTAGTGTATTCCGGATAAGGAATTAGTAAGTATTCCGGATAGTCATCAAAAGAAGGATTCCGGATAAGGTTTTGTTATTTCCTGTTTTTAAACTTTGTTTTTTCCGCCTTTTTACTTAGCATTATTTTAACTTGTCGTATTTTAGTTTAAAAGTTCACATTTTTATAAGATTTCATCTTTTACTTTTTAATTTTTAAAGTCTTTATTTTCAAGCTTTCATTTTTACTTAGTACTCAACGATATTTCCACTTTTAGATTAAAATAGATAATCAAACCCTTTTACTTTTCCACCAAGAACGACTGAGTCGCACTTTCTACTAGTAATCAATTCGAAAAGATCGGAACAACGAATTTTCATACGAGGCAAACCCATACATTAAATGGCGCCGCTGCCGGTTCTTTTCGTTAAGATTAACGGTTTTAAGTGAGAGACGCGTTGGATTTTGGGATCCGTTCACTTTTGAACGTTATTTTTCTTGCTTAAAGATTTTCAAAAATCCATAAAAATTAAAAAAATTTCAAAAATTCAAAAAAATAGAAAAACATAAAAAAACATAAAAAAACCAAAAATATTTCTTGTCTATTTTTCTTTTCTTTTTGTAGGTGTGTATGCGTACTCGTGCTCGTAAGAAGAAAGAAGCTCAAGCCGAAGTCATTACTCCACCTATTGTCACCATGAACAATCAACCAATGATCGAGCTTTTGCAATCATAAGTAGAGGGCAACGCCGATGCTATTGTCATACCCGAGATTGGAGCCAACAACTTTGAGCTCAAATTCGGCTTCATTCAAATGGTCTCTGCTCAACCATTCTTGGCGCGTACACTTGATGATCCTCACGACCATATCAAAAGGTTTCTTCAACTCACTAATACAGTCAAGTATAATGGGGTTTCACAAGAGGTAATTCGCTTGCAACTTTTTCCTTTCTCCTTAGAGGGACAAGCCCGACATTGGCTTGATAAGGAACCGCCACAAAGTATTCTTACGTGGACGGATTTAGAGACTAAATTCATCAACTACTTTTTCCCACCCTCACGTACTACCGCTTTACGGAATGAAATCATTACCTTTGAACAAAAGTACGGTGAGACATTTAGTGAATCTTGGGACCGTTTTAAGGAACTTTTAAGAAAGTGTCCACAACATGGTTTCACAAAAGTACATCAAATTAATACTTTTTACAATGGATTAAGCATGAATGACCAAGATTCACTAAATAGTGCCCCGGGGGGTAACATTTTGGTTAAGTCTTCTAATGTCGCATGGGACATTATTGAGAATAAGTCTAGAGTGCAAACCAAGAGTGTTCGGACTAATGTGGCTAGTGCTAGCACTAATGAGAGCGACAAGAGAATTGATAAGCTTACTTTGCTTGTTTAAACACTTGCTCTCCAAACCGCTAACAACACCAAAGCTATCAATGCTCAAGTTAATGCTATGAGTCAGTCATGTGAAATATGCGGGGGATCTCATTCATACACCGATTGTCCTTCGACTCATGACAATCCAGAAAATGTGTATGCCGCCAACGGTAACTTTTCTACGGGAGGCTATCAAGCATGTCCTCAAGGTGACCGCAATTTGCTCAGTTATCGTTCAAACAACTTTCTTTCACCACCCGGTTTTCCCCCACAAAACCCAAACAACCTCAATCGCAACAATCAAAACCCACCACGAGCTCCAAATCAATATCAAACCAAAAGAAACCCATATCCACCTCAAGGAAACAACCAAATTCACCAACAACCCGCTTATCAACCACCTGCCTACCATGCTCTTCCTCCCAACCAACCTACCGCATTTAATCACGAGGTTGAAACTTACATGAGGACTAATGACGCAATAGTGCAGAATCTTCAGCGGCAAATGGCTAGCTTGAAAGGAGATATTGTGAAACAAGGGAATGATCTTCGAGCCGATATGCGAAACTCTTTGGCCAGTCAAACGAATGACTTAAGGAATATGATGGCTAGTTTCTTCGAAAGTAATCAAGCCTCTAGTTCGGGTTCTCTTCTGAGTAACACCGTTGCTAATCCAAGAAGGGAGATGAAAGCAATCACCACTCGAAGTGGAAAAGGTTTAAAGGAACCCGAGCTTCCTACACCTACACCGGTGATTGTGACAAAGGAAAACGAGTCCCCCTCTCTAATTCCTCCAACTTCTACTTCTCCAATTCCTCCACCTTCTACTTCCACCCCTCTACCAACCAAGGATGTGAGTGAGAATCCCATTCCAAAGCCTTCATCTCCACCCAATATACCTTATCCCTCAAGGTTGAGGAAAGAGAAATTGAAGAACAAGGATGATATTCAGGTTTCTAACTTTCTCAAAATGTTTAAACAACTGAATTTTAATATCTCCTTTGCTGAGGCTCTCGCTCACATGCCAAAATATGCTAAAATGTTTAAAGATCTTCTCAGTGATAAGGAGAAACTTCTTGGCATCGCTTAGACCCAACTTAACGAGAATTGCTCCGCAGTGCTCTTAAGGAAATTACCCACCAAACTTGGTGATCTGGGTCGTTTTCTCATTCCTTGCAACTTCCCCAGGGTAGATAATTGTATGTCCCTAGCCGATCTAGGTGCTAGTATCAACTTAAAGCCTCTAAGTGTTTGGAAACAGTTATCTCTACCCGAGCTAGTCCCCACACGAATGACTTTGGAATTAGCTAACCGTACGGTTGCTTATCTAGTGGGGATAGCCGAAGATGTCTTCGTCGGCGTCAACAAATTCACCTTTCCGGCCGATTTTGTTGTCGTTGACTACGAGATGGACCCCCGTGTTCCTTTAATCGTTGGACGTCCATTCTTGAGGACCGGTCGCACTCTCATTGATGTAGCCGCGGGCGAATTAATCATGAGAGTTGGTGACGATAAAATCGTCTTCAACATGGGTAAACTTTCTAAGCAGCCCTCTGAAAACGAGAGTGTTAATTTCATTGACGTTCTTGATGAGGCTTGTGAAGAACATTTCAAAGACGCTTGTAAAAGTGGTTCTTCTTCTCTCCCCATTGTTGAGACCGTTGTCTCTATTGCTCCATCACTAACTCCATTTGGAGAAAGTGATTTCATTTTGAAAGAATTTGAAGCAACTTTGGGAGATGTGGACTTGCAATATGACGATTCTCCCTCCAATTGTGATGAAGACATTCTTACCATTGAGAAACTTCTCAGTGAGGACCATATTTCTCCACCATCTCCTAAGGATATCTCTATCGATGATCCGAATTTGACTACGCCTTCCATCGAAAATCCTCCGGATTTAGAGCTTAAGGATCTACCGTCTCATCTTGAATACGTATTCCTTGAAGACAATAACAAGTCACCCGTCATTATCGCAAAGGATTTGAAAGAAGACGAAAAATACCGACTTATCGCCGTGCTGAAGAATCATAAGAAAGCGATTGCGTGGAAAATCTCTGATATTCGTAGAATTGATCCTCACTTTTGCACACATAAAATTATCATGGGGGACGACTTTAAACCCACTATTCAAAGCCAAAGAAGGGTGAATCCCAAGATCCACGACGTTATCAAAAAAGAGGTTATCAAACTTCTTGATGCGAGAATGATCTACCCTATCTCGGATTCACCATAGGTTAGTCCCGTCCATTGTGTGCCTAAGAAAGGCTGAATCACCGTTGTGCCCAATGAAAACAACGAGTTGATTCCTACTCGTCTCGTTACAGGGTGGAGAGTTTGTATAGACTATTGCAAACTCAATGATGCTACAAGAAAGGATCGTTTTCCCCTTCCTTTTATGGACCAAATGCTTGAACGTCTAACGGGTAATGACTATTATTGATTCTTAGAAGGTTTCTCCGGGTATTTTCACATTCCCATCGATCCTAAAGACCAAGAGAAAACAACATTCACTTGTCCTTACGGAACATTTGCTTATAAAAGAATGCCTTTCGGCTTATGCAATGCTCCCGAGACTTTCCAAAGGTGTATGATGGCTATCTTCCATGACATGGTTGAAGAAAATATTGAAGTCTTCATGGATGATTTCTCGGTCTATGGTGATTCTTTCTCTCATTGCCTTGTCAATTTGGAACGCATGCTTAAGCGGTGTGAAGACACTGGCCTTGTTCTAAATTGGGAAAAATGCCATTTCATGGTAAAAGAAGGCATTGTTCTTGGACACAAAATCTCCAAAGTCGGTCTTGAAGTGGATCGTGCTAAAGTCGATGTTATTGCTAAATTACCTCCACCTTCAACCGTAAAGGGTGTGAGAAGTCTCCTTGGTCATGCGGGCTTCTATCGTTGATTCATTCAAGATTTTTCTAAAATCGCTCGCCCGATGACCCACCTTTTGTAAAAAGATACTCTCTTTATCTTTTCTAAAGAGTGTCTTGAATCCTTCAATCTTATTAAGGACAAGCTAACTAGGGCACCGGTCTTGGTTACCCCTAATTGGGAGCTACCTTTTGAATTGATGTGTGATGCTAGCGACTTTGCTACTGGAGCGGTTTTGGGCCAAAGAGTGAACAAACACTTCCAACCAATCCATTATGCTAGCAAGACAATGACGGGGGCTCAATTGCATTATACCACTACCGAAAAAGAGCTTAGCTTTAGTGTATGCTTTTGAGAAGTTCCACCCCTATCTTGTCCTTTCCACCACAATTGTCTATACCGATCATTCCACGTTGAAGTACTTGTTGACTAAACAAGATTCCAAGCCAATACTTCTTCTTTGGGTTTTTCTCCTTCAAGAATTTAAAATTGAATTTCGTGACAAAAAGGGATTCGAAAACCTAGCCACGGATCATCTAAGTAGACTTGAGGATCCTTATCAAGGGGATCATCCGAATCAAGAGATCAATGACTCTTTTCCCCTTGAGGCCTTAATGTCTATCAATTCCAATCTTGATGACACCCCGTGGTTTACGGACATTGCAAACTACTTAGCGGGTGGTATTCTCATCGAATGGTTAACATCCCAACAAAAGAAGAAGTTCTTTAAAGATGTTAAGACTTACTTTTGGGATGACCCTTATCTCTTCAAACAATGTGCTGATCTGATTATTTGTCGGTGTGTTGATCCCGCAGCTTTAGACATTCTCGAAGCTTGCCATAAAGGACCCACCGGTGGTCACTTTGGTCCTAACTACACCGCGAAGAAAGTGTTTGAGTCGGGATTTTATTGGCCCACCATTTATCATGACGCTCATGAAATGGTTAAACATTGTGATGCTTGCCAAAGACAAGGCAAGATCACACATAAAGATGAGATGCCTCAAAATTTCATACAAGAATGTGAAATCTTTGATGTATGGGGCATCGAATTTATGGGGCCATTTCCATCATCTAAAGGGAACAAGTACATCCTCGTAGCCGTTGACTACGTATCCAAATGGGTTGAAGCTAAGGCTCTCCCTACGAACGATGCGAGGGTGGTTGTGAACTTTCCGAAGCAACTTTGCTCAATTCGGTGTTCCTCGTGCTATAATCAGTGACCGCGGGACTCATTTTTGCAATGATCAATTTGCTCGAGTCATGGAAAAGTACGGTGTCAATCACCGTCTTTCCACCGCTTATCATCCTCAAACAAATGGTCAAGCCGAGATATCTAACCATGGATTGAAGCGAATTCTTGAGCGTACTGTGGAAGAGCATCATGCCTCGTGGGCCGATAAGTTAGACGATGCTTTGTGGGCTTTCCGTACCGCATATAAGACGCCGATTGGTTGCACTCCATATCGTCTTGTGTACGGGAAAGCTTGCCACCTCCCTATCGAGCTGGAACATAAGGCATATTGGGCCTTGAAGTGGGCCAATTTTGACATCAAAAAAGACGGCGATCTTCGGAAGATGCAACTCAATGAGCTAAATGAACTAAGGAATGAAGCTTATGAGAACTCATTGATATACAAGGAGAAGACCAAGATCATCCATGATGCAAGGATTAAGAACCGAGAGTTCCACGTTGGTGATCAAGTTTTACTCTTTAAATCTCGGTTGAAGATCTTCTCGGGCAAGCTGAAGAGCCTTTGGTCTGGTCCATTCACCATCGCCAAAGTCTTCCCATATGGCACCATTGAGCTTTCTCAGCCAAATGGGCCCAATTTTAAGGTGAATGGCCAGCGCGTGAAGTTGTACTTTGGTGAGGACATCTCTCATGAGATGATTCCATCCCTCACTATGTTTCCCTTGAATTAGTTCTGGGCCAAGTCAGGCTCGTGACTCGGTTAACAAAAACAAG
Source organism: Glebionis coronaria (assembly GCA_025667525.1). Taxonomy (NCBI): domain Eukaryota; kingdom Viridiplantae; phylum Streptophyta; class Magnoliopsida; order Asterales; family Asteraceae; genus Glebionis; species Glebionis coronaria. The sequence continues at coordinate 186,123,056 of CM046879.1, read as the reverse complement.
CGCTTCTAGGGAGGCAACCCGTGATCTATCCTTTACCGTTTTCATAATAAGTGTAGGGGGAGCCCCGTATGTGTTTGTTGTCTTGTTTCTTATGCTGAAGCTTCAAAGATCCATTCTCGATGACTTTTGACGAACCGTGATCCCGTGTACTCGTCTTCCCGGTTCTATCCTAAACTGTTGTGATTCAATATTTCATATCTTATATGTTCACATTGAAATCACTATAGTTGTCCTTTCCTTAGCAAGATTTAACCAAAGTTCACAATGTCCTAAGTGTAGGGGAGTTTTACTCCCACATGCTTAAACATTGAGGACAATGTTTATATCAAGTGTAGGGGGACTTCTATCGAAGTAAGTGGGCTTTTCCATGAAATTGTCCTCATTTTAACCGGAAAATCTGATTTTTTGACATTTTTCAAAACTTTTAATCTATTTTGGCCTTGTAGTTTTCCTTTGTTATCGTTATTTACTTTCTTTGCTAGAATAAATTTTCAATAAAGTGGTTTTAAATTTTTCAAAGTCGTGAATATTTTGACTCAACCCGAGTTTACTTATCTAAGTTTACTCTAGCTAGTATCCTTAACGTGTTTAAATCAAGTTTTGCTAGGCTTTTATATAGGGAACTTTAAAACGCGAAATTCGTAACTCTCACGGGTTAAGAACAAGAACTTTTCGCAAGTTCCTATAATTGATCCTAGAGAATCGTTTATCAAGGGAACTTTAAAATGCGATTTCTAAACTTGAAAAAGTCTAAGAGTTTTCAAGATCCTATAGATGACTCGAAAACCAAAAACTTCGATTTAATTGGCTAAGCATCCACGAGTCTCATTCCTTGAGATTTTAAACTGTGGAGAACGAGAGATGATAGAGTCAATTATAAGTTTGGTATTCTTTCGTGAATTTATGTGAGTTGATTATAAGCCTATTCTCCCATCGCTTGTTAATAAATATATCTGCAATAAATAAGGTTGTAGGATTTGAAAAGTTACTTAGCTTCTAGCACAAGATCGTTTAAAAGTTGCTCGGTATTAATTAGAGTTCATAGCCAAGGCATAACTTATCGAAGCAGGATGCGAAGATTGGCGAGTCCGAAAAGGTCCTAGCAAGACATGAGGGCTACATTTTGTTGCTAAAGATCCAAAAGTGATGTGAAGAATCATTTATCGAAAATCAAAATGAAGGATCGAGACACACGACGAAAAACAAAAACTCCCCTAAATATCATGGAGAATTCTATCCAAAAAGGCCCTAACAAGGTATGAGGATAAACAGATCCAATTCCTAAAAGGAGGCGGATCGTTGTATATCAAAGTCCAAAATAAAGATTGGAGAAAAATGAAGAAGTCGTGGTCCAAGTATGAAGAATCTCTCAAAACTTCAAATGAAGAAATTCCTTTTATGAAGAGAAGACCATAATTTCAAGAACGTCTCTCAAAGATTTGAAGTATGAAGTCGCTGCCAAATATCGGTCCGAGAAAGGTCTCAAATTGTGAAGCGAGTTATGCCAAGATATGAAGTTTATGAGGTCCCGAGAAGCAGTTTTAAAAGATTTTGTCCTTTAGCTAACTATTGATTAAATCGTCCCACTTTATTTTCGGCCTAAATAAACTATCGAAATAAGTCAAACAATGCATCCTCGTGATCATTCAAGACAACAATAAAATATAAGAGATACACCTAGGAATAATGGAGTCTAAGTGAACAATTGGGCCACATGAGTTTGTGTTAGTTTGCTAACTTATAATAACAATGATCTCGTTTTTAAGCTTGGTTTGGGGAACGTGAAACTTGAGGATGATAAACATTCATGACAACCAAAAATCCTAATGTAAGAATTTGATTTCTTATTTGTTTTGTACTTTTAGTTTCCTCGGAATTTAGTTTTTAATAAAGGCCAAGGTGGGTTATCTATGATGAAAAATATAAACCATGCTTTGAAATTAATGCATTGCATGAGGGCATTGCAATGGTCAAGTGTAGGGGATTTAATAAGTGTGAAAATACTTATCCTTTTACCACTTATTTCCAATAATAACAAGACCAAAACGTGTATTTTATGTCGTAAAACTCAGAATTATGAGTGGTTTGTGTTTTTATTGTGTTTTAGGATAAAAATATGCAAAAGGAAGAAAAGGATCGAGAGTGCAAAAAGATCGAGAGTGCAAAAAGAACGGAAGTCCAAGGCCTATTCTGAAGATTTATCGAAGAAAAAGTCTAAAGACGGAAGTTTAATGAAGTCGAAGAACTCAAGTCTAATTATAGAAAAAAATTATAAGACAAGTTCAACTTATATCTACAAATCCCGAGACGTCATCGAGAAAGACAAAGAAATTAAATCGAGTCGAGACGAGAAGGAAGCATAAACACTTAACCTCCCCGCCTCCTATAAATACCCTCCTAATATGTCATTAGGAGGGTGTTAGTTAGTTTGTAGTTAATTTTTAGTTTTATTAAGTGTGTTTTTATATTTCTCTCTAGTTTTTCTTTCAAGCTTATTAAATCTTTACTCTAATCTTGTAATCTTTGATATTAATCTTTAATCAAATCAAGCTTATTTCTTAATTCTCATTCTACCTTTCTTAATCTTTTTAATCTTGATAATCATGTAGTTAATTTTAATTGTGTTGATGATTTGATTATGTAGCTTATTTGATTGAGCTTATTGATTTGGTGATTTTAAAAGTTTTAGATTAAAAGTGCTTATTTTCTTAATTTTTATGATTAATAGTTTTTTTAAATAAATAAGTTTATTTTGAAAAGTTTAATATTTTGATAAAAAGTTGATTTTCAATATTTAGATTATCTAATGTTTGCATAGTTTTTAAATTGTGGCTTATTAGTTCTTCTTTAAAATCTTTTTTGGTTTAAGTTTTGGTATGTGCTTATTTTTTGATTTGCTTATTTGCTAAGTTTTTGTGTTATCCGGGTTCCTTAAACCCTTGTATTCCGAATAGTTGCCATAATAGAACATTCCGGATATGCACCTTCATCAGTAATTCCGGATAAGCTCAAGTTAAAGTATTCCGGATTTAAGTTTGGACATTTATTCCGGATATAGCTTAGTTCTAGATTCCGGATAGCAGCATTCTTCAGTTATTCCGGATAAGCCTTCGAAGTATAACATTCCGGATAAGCCTCAAAACTCCACATTCCGGATAAGTCTCCAATTGTGGATTCCGGATAAGATTCCGGATAAGGTGCATTTTTTGTATTCCGGATAGTCATTCTGGATAGTATTCCGGATAAGCCTCTTTACAATCTATTCCGGATAAGCAATTCTTTTGGATTCCGAATAAGGCTCTTAACAAGGTATTCCGGATAACGCTCCAACCCCAGATTCCGGATAGTGGTAAGTGCAAGATTCCGGATAGTGGGATTTACTTATTTCGGATAAGCTTCTCATTAGTGTATTCCGGATAAGGAATTAGTAAGTATTCCAGATAGTCATCAGAAGAAGGATTCCGGATAAGGTTTTGTTATTTCCTGTTTTTAAACTTTATTTTTCCCGTCTTTTTACTTAGCATTATTTTAACTTGTCGTATTTTAGTTTAAAAGTTTACATTTTTATAAGATTTCATCTTTTACTTTTTAATTTTTAAAGTCTTTATTTTTAAGCTTTCATTTTTACTTAGTACTCAACGACATTTTTTCACTCTTAGCTTAAAATAGATAATCAACCTTTTTATTTTCCACCAAGAACGACTGAGTCGCACTTTCTACTAGTAATCAATTCGAAAATATCAGTTGAACGAACTTTCATACGAGGCAAACCCCTAGTATTAATGTGGTTGCCACTACTTCAGCCCATCAGAATAAAGGAGCATTCACGTAAATTAACATAGTTCTAGCAGCTTCCATAAGTGTACGATTACGTCTTTCCACGACACCGTTTTGTTGTGGAGTACGAGCAACTGATGTTTCATGTGAAATGCCGACCTCTTCATAGTAGTCCTGCAGAGTTTGATTAGCAAACTCAGTTCCATCATCAGTTCGAATGAGGCGAACAGTAGCATTAAGACGCACATGGATCATCTTAAGAAATGTAATAATATATGTGGGTGCTTGATCCTTGGTCGCTAAGAAGTTACCCATGTAAACCTTGAAAAATCATCCACCGTGACGAGGATGTATTTTCTACCACTCACACTAACCATGCGCATTGGCCCGCAAAGATCCATATGCAAAAGATGCAGTGGTTCCTGGTTGGTGTCTTCAGCTTTAGGTTTGTAGGATTTCTTGGTGCTTTTCCCTAATGAACACGCGAAACATAAATGATCCTTGTTAAACTTGAAATTTGGAAGACCACGAACAAGTTTGTTTTTAGCCAAATGGTTAATAGCATCAAAGTTAAGATGAGATAACCGTCGATGCCACAACCATGACTTGGTCTTAAATGCTTTGGAGAGAAGACATACAGGAGAAGCGGCCATCATGTTTTGAATAGACAACATGTAGAGATTATCCCCTCGATAACCTTTTAACAAATCATTTCCTGCTAGATCACGAATGAAGCAAGTATGTTGTCGAAAAGCAACCTCAAGGTTGGAATCACAAAATTGTCCTATTGAGAATAAATTATGACCGAGTCCTTCCACATAATACACTCTTGAAATCATAACATTCCCAATCTGATATTCACCATAACCCATGATCTTTGCAATATGGTCGTTACCAAATTTAACTGTGCCTAGAAACTTGATGATGAAATTTATGAGCATCGAGCGATCTCCGGTCATGTGCTTGGAGCACCCAGAGTCCAAGTACTAGAGGATGATTTGGACCACCTGAAAATATCACCAGACAAAGACGATGTCTCGGAATCTAATTGTTCCTCTGTGTTAGCAAGTACAGATATAATTATCTTAGATTTGCTATCAGACGATTTCTTAGGTTTCCAAATTTTACTCCTAGTTGTCGGCTTAGATTCTAGTTGTCTAAGATCCTGAGGTACTTCTTCACTGGTAGGCACAATAGTGGATGCAGACCTATTTAAAGGGCACTTTTTCCATTTCTTAATGCTAGAGTTCATATTTAAAGGACGCTGAGACCTAACTTCAGTGGATGTGATCCTAGTTAAAGGGCACTTAGTTCCATTTGCATTGAAGGTCCTACCAGTGGGTTGTCATTGCCATCCAACTTGGGTGATTTTCTTACCCTTTGGGATCCATTCAAGATTGTTCCTAATAGCATACATTTCATTAACATGATTGACAAGTCATAAATCATGACGATGAGAAAACATGCATTCATTACAATTCCAACATCTCAAATCAGAATTCACTTTGCGCTTATGCTTCTGCATAATCGCAGAGCCTTTTGTCTTAGCTACATGATTCTTTTTATTCAAATCTGAAATAACATTCCTAGGGTGAACTTCTACTTTCTTTTGCATAGTGCTACTATTGGAGGTGATACGTGTGTAAACACACATCTTTGCTACCACTTAATTATAATAACAACCGGACTAAAACGTGTATTTTATGTCTTTTATGTCGGAATTATGCGTGGTTTGTGTTTTTGTTGTGATTTAGGACGAAAAGGTGAAAAGTGGAGAAAACACGGGAATTCACGGGCATTTACGGACTTTTATAGAAGAAAAAGATGAAAGACGAAGTCAAGAAGTCAAGAGTGCAAAAAGAACGGAAGTCCAAGACCAATTCTGAAGATTTATCGAAGAAAAAGTCAAAAGACGGAAGTTTACTTAAAGCCGAGGAACTCAAGTCTTATTTATCGAAGAATTAAAAGACGAGTCCAAAGAAATCCCGAGCCAAAAGTCATCAAAGTCCAAGATTAACAAAAAGATTAAGAAGGAAGGACTTAAGAGCGCAATTAAGAAGAAAGGAAGGAGGGGAGGAAGCTTCCTCTAACCACTCCCCTAATCACCTATATAAACCTCTCAGTTTCATCTCATTTAGTTTTGTTGGCTAGATTGACAAACTAGTTCTTCCACCTTTATTTTATGCACCTTTAATTACTTGCACCTTTACTTACATGTCTTGCACTTTATTTACCATTTAATTTCAAGTAAGTGTTTCTTTAATTTCTCGCACCTTTACTTTATCTTGTTGATCTCCTTCTACCTTTATTTAATCTTTGATTTATATGCTTTTTGACTTGTTAATTTGTTTAAAGATTTCATTTTTATGCTTTTGATTGTTTTAAATCATTTATTTTCATAGCTTATTTTGTTTGTTTTCAAGTTTATATAGTTTTTATAAAAGTTATTTTCGTATAAAAATTTGTTTTTCTTAAAGCTTATTCATTTCGTGTTTTAAAAGTTGTTAAATTTCTGTTTAGTAGCTTATTTTCACACGGTTTACTTTAGGATTTTAGACTTGTGCTTATTTGAGTTTAGCTTATTTTTCTAGCTTATTTTTGTACTGTTTCTGCCGTATTCCGATTGGGGTAAATCTGAAAAGGGTTTATCTTTCCGATTGGCGTGATCAGAAAAGGGTTTTGACATTCCTATCTGTATTCCGATTGGGGGGATTTGTACACATTCCGATTGGTGGAGTGGCCTGGTATTCCGATCTGAGGTATTTGAGGTATTCCGATCAAGGTAAGGTGACATATTCCGATTGGTACCACATTGTACATTCCGATTGAGGTGTTAGTTTGGTATTCCGATTGGTACTAGTGACATTATTCCGATCAAGGGGTTCCGATCTACATTCCGACCAGCATCTTTTCCATATTCCGATCAAGGCGAGTTTACATTCCGACAGGGTAGGTTTGTAGTATTCCGATTGGATTAGTGACAGCATTCCGATATGGTTCCGACCAACATTCCGATCTAAGGTAATTGTGGACTGATCGGAATATATTCCGATTGGAGTGATTTTTACGTTTTGTCTTGTTTAATTTTTACGTTATCATTTTAATACTTGTCTAATTTTAATTTCCGTCACGCTTTAATTTTTAGTCATTTAATTAATTTACTTTCCGTCACGTTTTTAAATATTGCACACTTTCTTTTAATTAGACTTAGATTTATTTTCACGCCACTTTACTTTAACGACATTTACTTTTAAGTCTTTGCACATTTAAATTTAAAAACAACCAAAAATATTTGTTTCCACCAAAGAACAATAGAGTCACATAGAGAACCTAGATCAATTCGATTAGACCACGAGATCGATAATTTTTATACGGGTGTCAAAAGCTTGTATCAAATGGCGCCGCTGCCGGCTCTTTTCGTAAAGATTAACGGTTTTCTGTGAGAGACGCGTTGCTTTTTGGGATCCGTTCACTTGTGAGCGTTATTTCCTTGCACAAAAAATTCAAAAAAAAAATCATAAAAATTAAAAATTGACTAAAATCCATAAAAATTAAAAAATTTCAAAAATCCAAAAAGATTTTACCTTTATTGTGTATATATATTGTTTTTGTGTTTGGATTCTTTTTCTTTTGTCTTTGTAGGTGCATGCGTACTAGATCTTCTAATTATCAAGAGCCCGAGCCTCAAGAAGATTTAGCTATGTCAGGTGTAAACAACAATAATCCACCGCACCCTAACAATAACAACAATGTTCTTCCACAGCCTGATCTTCGGACCATGGAGGAGCTTTGTCAACCTACAATGTTTGGACGAGGAGGACCGATTGCGCCGATGCAAATCAACGCTCCTGAGTTTTCGTTGAAGCACCACATGATTCAGCAAGTACAAACAAACCCATTCCGTGGATTGCCTGATGATGATGCCAACAAACACCTCGACAAGTTCATTACAATCACCCAAAGCATGAAATTGGCTGGTGCCACAATGGATGAACTTCGCCTACAACTCTTTCCACATACTTTATTACATCATGCCGAGAAATGGTTTGATCGTCTCCCGAAGAATTCTATTCACACTTAGGATGACATGACTCAACGCTTTTTGTCGCGCTACTTTCCACCATCCATGGTCACAAGCCTTCGCAATCAGATCAGCGGTTTCATGCAAGATCCTGATGAATCTCTTTTTGATGCTTGGGAGAGATATAATGTCTTGATCGATAGATGTCCAAACCACAACATGCTACCTGTGACATTAATAGATACTTTCTACAACGGTTTGACTTTTCGAGATCGTGATACGATTAATGCAGCCGCCGGTGGCACATTCATGAAAAGGAGACCCGAGGAGTGTAGAGAGCTAATTGAGAACATGACTACTCACCACAAAAACTGGGATTCCTCTACTTCTTCAAGGAACAATCTGAGAGTCAATGTTTCCTCCACTTCAGCAAACCCTGATATGACCGAACTCACCCGTGTGCTGACTGAAATGAGCAGAAGTATGCAACTCTTGGCTTCAAACCAACAACAACAACAAGTTAAAGCTGTTGCTACTCCTAGTGAAACATGTGGCGGTCCTCACTCATACACCGATTGTCATTCGACACAAGGAAATCCGGAAAATGTGTATGCAGCTTATGGTAATTATTCACCGGAAAATTACCAAGCTCGACCTCAAGGGGATAGAAATTTGCTGAGTTACCGATCTAACAACTACCTTTCACCCGGTTTTTCTCCTCAAAACCAAAACCCCGCCAACAACTACACTAGAAGCAACCAAATCCCACCAAGAGCTTCTAATCCTTATCACCCACCCACCCAACAAACCCCACCCATTAATCCCGATGTTGAAGCCATCATGAGAACTCAAGGTGAGCAAATCAAGAATCTGCAGAGCCAAATAATCAATTTGAAAGGAGATATCACGAAGCAAGGAAATGAGATAAGATCCGAGCTTAGAGATAATATTCAATCCTCCTTCAGCAATCAAACCAATGATTTGAAGAATATGCTTGCTAGTTTCTTGCCCACCGCTCAACCTTCTTCTTCGAGTTCTCTACCTTCAAACACCGTCACCAATCCGCGAGCAAATGTGAGTGCTATTACTACTCGTAGTGGAGTCACCATCGTAGGACCAACAATCCCACCCCCATCATCTACACCTCCTCCACTACAATTTATCCCTACTCCTCCTACACCTAGTATTAGTGCACCATTACCGTCTCCGCCACGACGTGATGAAGTTCCCACAAATGACCCTTCAACATCTCAACCTTTACCTACACCTGCACCTTCACCACCCAAACCCAATAGCCCTTATCCCTCTCGTTTAGGCAAGACCAAAATGCTAACCAAGGAGGACTCCGACGTGACACGCTATGTGAAGATGGTTTCTCAAATGAACTTCAACATTAGCTTTCTTGAAGCACTTGTCCACATGCCCAAATTTGTTAAAGCATTTAAGGAATTGCCTAACAAGAAGGAGAAGCTGATTGAACTCGCCAACACACGCCTAAATGAAAACTGCTCTGCAGTTATTCTTAAAGAACTTCCGGAAAAGCTTGGAGATCCCGGTCGTTTTGTGTTGCCTTGCGTGTTCAACAAAACTGAAGAATTTACTGCCCTTGCTGATCTCGGGGCTAGTATTAATTTGATGCCACTGAGTGTTTGGAAAACACTATCATTGCCCGACCTCACTCCAACAAAGATGACTCTTGAACTTGCTAATCGCACTCTCGCTTACCCCGTTGGTATAGCCGAAGACGTGTTTATTAAAGTTGGCACATTTACTTTCCCGGTCAATTTTGTCGTTGTTGATTATGAAATGGACCCTCGTATTCCTTTAATACTTGGTCGGCCATTCTTGCGAACCGGACGAGCTTTAGTGGATGTGGCCGAAGGTGAGTTAATCTTAAGAGTCGGGGATGATGCACAAGTTTTTAAAATGGGGAAGCTTACAAGTACAACCTTTGGAGGCCGAGAATCAGTGAATATGATTAATGTGCTCGATGACTTTACCGTCTATGACAATCCTCTATTCGACTCTTGCATCGATAATCCACTTTTTCAAGATGATGTGGATGATTCTCTCCCTACTTTGGCAGCTTCTCCCATTTATGATTCTCCACCGGTCTTCGATGCTTATGATGATGATGATTCTAGCTCAGACTCGGATGATTATGATGACCTTACTTCTGAGTATCCCGAGCTGCCCACGTATGATGATTTCGATGAGGCTGATACTCTTTCGAGCGATTCTTCTCACGATGAAGAACCTCCACCATCACTCGGTCCTACTTTGGACGATTACTCATTTGAGGAAGATTTCTCTGAATTTCTCAACACTTACTTCCCTCATGAGAGTGATGCACCTCCTTTGGACTTTGAAGATTATAGTCTTGATCCTTCTTTGGATTTGAAGCACATTCTTTCAAAGGATAAGAAACCGGTCGACACTAATATCCGTTGCACATATGATTTGACACCTCTTTGTCCCCCTTCTGAGGACGAGGTTGTGCTTCTTTGCGGATCTTCTTCACACTCGGCTGAGCCTGAGTGCTATTTTCCCTTAAAGGAAAAGGTGTTCGACCCCGGTATTACAATCTTTAAGCCATCTCAGTATCCACCTGATGAAATAAAAGGAAATATCTTTGGAACTTATGGAAATCTGCTTGCACCACTTCAACATTGCTTCCACCGTGCTCCATCGCTGCTTAAGGGAACCTTGCCTACTCTTCTTTGGCTTGCCTTGTTCGCCTTAAGCTCGTGCTATTTAGTGGACGAAAACTATGTCTTTGATCCTGGTGGATATGTTTCATGCTTCTTCCGTTGATGATCAAGGTCGAGTCAGGCTAATGACTCGGTTAACAAAAATCAAGCGCTTCTTGGGAGTCAACCCATGCATCTATCTTTTCGCTTTCTTTATCATAAGTGTAGGGGAGACCCGTTGGTGTTTGCTCTCTCCTCTCTTCTACTAATCAGGGATTCGAGCTTCAATGATCCACTCTTGATGATTCTTGACGACCCGTGATTCCGTGTCCACTTCTTCCCGGTTCTATCCTAAACTCTTTTCGATTCACTATTTTATATTTTCTCAATATTAAAATAGGAATCTCTTTAGTTGTCCTTTCCCTTAGCGAGATTTAAACAAAGTGCACAATCTATTAAGTGTAGGGGAGTTTACTCCCACATGCTTAAACATTGAGGACAATGTTTATGTTAAGTGTAGGGGGACTTCTATCGAAGTTAAGTGGCCTTTCCTTGTATTTGTCCTTATTTTAACCGGAAAATCAATTTTTCGACATTTTTCAAAATTTTTGATCTATTTTGGCCTATTAGTTTTTCCTTTGTATAGTTATTTTCTTTCCTTATTAGAATAAATCTTTGAATAAGTGGTTTTAATTTTCAAACGTTGTGAATCTTTTGACTCAACCCGAGTTTACTTATCTAAGTTTACTCTAGCTAGTATCCTTAACGTGTTTAAATCAAGTTTTGCTAGGCTTTTATATAGGGAGCTATAAAACGCGAAAGTCTTGACTCTCACGGGTTAAGAACAAGAACTTTTCGCAAGTTCCTATAATTGATCCTAGAGAGTCGTTTATCAAGGGAACTTTAAAACGCGATCTCTAAACTTGAAAAAGTCTAAGAATTTGTAAGATCCTATAGGCGACTCGAAAACCCAAAACTTTGATTTAATAGGCTAAGCATCCAAGAGTCTCATTCCTTGAGATTTTAAACTGTGGAGAACGAGAGATGATAGAGCCAATTATAAGTCCGGTATTCTTTCGTGAATTTATGTGAGTTAATTATGAGCCTATTCTCCCATCGCTTGCTTAATAAATTATCTGCTAATAAATAAGGTTGTACGATTTGAAAAGTTACTTAGCTTCTAGCCCAAGATCGTTTAAAAGTTGCTCGGTATGGATTAGAGTTCATAGCCAAGGCATAACTTATTGAAGCGGGATGCGAAGATTGGCGAGTCCGAAAAGGCCCTAACAAGGCATGAGGGCTATATTTTGTTGCTAAAGATCCAAAGTGATGTGAAGAATCATTTATCAAAAATCAATATGAAGGATCGAGACACACGACGAAAAGCAAAACTCCTAAAAAGTCATGAAGAAGTGTATCCGAAAAGACCCTAACAAGGTATGAGGATAAATAGATCCAAGTCATAAAAGGAGGCGAATCGTTGTATATCAAAGTCCAAAATAAAGATTGGAGAAAAATGAAGAAGTCGTGGTCCAAGTATGAATCTATCAAAACTTCAAGTGAAGAAATTCCTATATGAAGAGAAGACCATTATTTCATGAACGTCTCTCAAGATTTGAAGTATGAAGTCGCTGCCAAATATCGGTCCGAGAAAGGTCTCAAATCGCGAAACGAGTTATGCCAAGATATGAACTTTATGATGTCCCGAGAAGCAGTTTTAAAAGATTTTGTCCTTTAGCTAACTATTGATTAAATCGTTCACTTTATTTTCAGACTTAATAACTATCGAAATAAGTCAAAAATGCATCCACGTGATCATTCAAGACAATAATAAAATATAAGAGATACACCTAGGAATAAGGGAGTCTAAGTGAGTAATTGGCCCACATGAGTTCGTGATAGTCTACTAACTTACAATAACAATGATCTCGTTTTTAAACTTGGTTTGGAGAAAGTGAAAACTTGAGGATGATGATTATTCATGACATTTCCAAAACCCAAGGTATGCTTTTGATTTCTTTACTTTGAATGTTTATAGTTTCTATCTCTTTAATAAAGGCCAACGTGGATTGATTTTGATGAAAAATGTAAACGTGCTTTGTAACTAATGCATTGCATGAGGACATTGCAATGGTCAAGTGTAGGGGATTTGATATGTGTGTAAACACACATCTTTTCTACCACTTAATTACAATAACAACTGGACTAAAACGTGTATTTTATGTCTTTTATGTCGGAATTATGTGTGGTTTGTGTTTTTGTTGTGATTTAGGACGAAAAGGTGAAAAGTGGAGAAAACACGGGAATTCACGGGCATTTACGGACTTTTATTGAAGAAAAAGATGAAAGACGAAGTCAAGAAGTCAAGAGTGCAAAAAGAACGGAAGTCCAAGACCAATTCTGAATATTTATCGAAGAAAAAGTCAAAAGACGGAAGTTTACTTAAAGTCGAGGAACTCAAGTCTTATTTATCGAAGAATTAAAAGACGAGTCCAAAGAAATACCGAGCCAAAAGTCATCAAAGTCCAAGATTAACAAAAAGATTAAGAAGGAAGGAATTAAGGGCGCAATTAAGAAGAAAGGAAGGAGGGGAGGAAGCTTCCTCTAACCACTCCCCTAATCACCTATATAAACCTCTCATTTTCATCTCATTTAGTTTTGTTGGCTAGATTGACAAACTAGTTCTTCCACCTTTATTTTATGCACCTTTAATTACTTGCACCTTTACTTACATGTCTTGCACTTTATTTACCATTTAATTTCAAGTAAGTGTTTCTTTAATTTATCGCACCTTTACTTTATCTTGTTGATCTCCTTCTACCTTTCTTTAATCTTTGATTTATATGCTTTTTGACTTGTTAATTTGTTTAAAGATTTCATTTTTATGCTTTTGATTGTTTTAAATCATTTATTTTCATTGCTTATTTTGTTTGTTTTCAAGTTTAGATAGTTTTTATAAAAGTTATTTTCGTATAAAAAGTTGTTTTTCTTAAAGCTTATTCATTTCGTGTTTTAAAAGTTGTTAAATTTCTGTTTAGTAGCTTATTTTCACACGGTTTACTTTAGGATTTTAGACTTGTGCTTATTTGAGTTTAGCTTATTTTTGTAGCTTATTTTTGTACTTTTTCTGCCGTATTCCGATTGGGGTAAATCGGAAAAGGGTTTATCTTTCCGATTGGCGTGATCAGAAAAGGGTTTTGACATTCCTATATGTATTCCGATTGGGGGGATTTGTACACATTCCGATTGGTGGAGTGGCCTGGTATTCCGATCTGAGGTATTTGAGGTATTCCGATCAAGGTAAGGTGACATATTCCGATTGGTACCACATTGTACACTCCGATTGAGGTGTTAGTTTGGTATTCCGATTGGTACTAGTGACAGTATTCCGATCAAGGGGTTCCGATCTACATTCCGACCAGCATCTTTTCCATATTCCGATCAAGGTGAGTTTACATTCCGACAGGGTAGGTTTGTGGTAATCCGATTGGATTAGTGACAGCAGTCCGATTTGGTTCCGACCAACATTCCGATCTAAGGTAATTGTGGACTGATAGGAATATATTCCGATTGGAGTGATTTTTACGTTTTGTCTTGTTTAATTTCTACGTTATCATTTTAATACTTGTCTAATTTTAATTTCCGTCACACTTTAATTTTTAGTCATTTAATTAATTTACTTTCCGTCACGTTTTTAAATATTGCACACTTTCTTTTAATTAGACTTAGATTTATTTTCACGCCACTTTACTTTAACGACATTTACTTTTAAGTCTTTGCAGATTTAAATTTAAAAACAACCAAGAATATTTGTTTCCACCAAAGAACAATAGAGTCACATAGAGAACCTAGATCAATTCGATTAGACCACGAGAACGATAATTTTTATACGGGGTGTCAAAAGCTTGTATCAGGAGGGCTTGATCCTATCTTTCTTTACTCGAGATCCTTTAGCCTTAGTAGACGCAGTTACTCCTATAGAAGGCAAGGGAACATTAGTGGCAGATTTTGATTATCCTTGTTTGGTGTACTTAAATTAGGTTTAGCTCCCGGGGTCTTATTGAATGGAGTAATGGCAATGGTAATGGGTTGTTGTTTAAGTAGTGCAGAACCCGGTTGTCCGATGAAATTAAGATGTGCTAAGCAACATTGAACCCGCTCAATATATAAGTGGGCAGCATTATAATCATTGTTAGTGGGATCAGATTCATATAAATCATCTAATATGTCCCTTGTGAGAAGTACATGCCTAATTGCATTTTTCATATAATCCATATATGATAGTGGATTGTTCTTATGGTGCGGGTTCTTATAAATCACCACTTCTTTTGATTTTGGAGCACTAGAGGTCGGGGCAGAGATTGTAGCTGCATTATCAATAACTTCTTGTCCTTTGAGTTGAAGTGTTTCCTTTAACTCAGCTAAAACCATGTTTTTGTCTATGAGTTGAATATTTAAGTCAGAGATTTCCTCACACTTTTGGTTCAGTTGGTCAACAAGTGACTTTTATTTTGCCGTATTAAAAGCGAAGCGTTCTTCTAGTGAACCATAAATTTGTTAAAAACCCTGCTTTACTCATTCAAGCTCCCCTAACATAGAGATGATTCTATTTTCTAAGGTATGGTTTTTATTATCTGCAGCCTCTAGTTCCATTTTCTCTACTGATGACTCTCTCTTAAGTCTCATAATTTCTTCTTCTAATGCCTGAACCACCTAAATCATATTGTCACTTGTCTCAACGTTTTTCTCAAAATCATTTGTTATTAAAAGAGTTTCAATTTTAGATTGTTGTTCGATTTCAAGAGATATACAATGTCGTTGAAGCTCGTCAAAACGTTTTGAAAGTGATTTATAAGAATCTTGAAGCTTTAAAAATTCAGCGTTAGATTCGTGACAAGAATGATTATCTACATCATTTAGAGGCTCAAAAATATTCACAGAGAGATCATTCACATCATCACATTTATTCTCAACAGATGTAATCTCATTAACACAATTAATAGTCACAACATTCATCACATTGAGTGACGCCACTTATTCCAAGAATTGGTCATTTGCGGACAAAATCTTTTCTTTGTCAATTAAATGTTGCTCATAAGCATCATCCATTTCATGAAAAAGTTTTTAAACTTCTTTCGTTTCAAAATTAAGATTGTCACCGAGAGATACAAAACCGTTTTTAAGATTGTATACAAACAGAACGATATCAGCCTTAAACACCGCTTTGATGTGTTCGAAAGCCCATTCTCCGTCGGTTTGAGTCGTTGGAGTCGTACATTCCTTAATGACCTTGTCAAACTGGTAAAGTATTGTTGAATCTCTTTCAAGCTTAACAATATTGTACTGGCAGGTGGAAGAACCTTTGGAATTTCCTTAGGTTCATCCGTGTTGACAAGTGTAGGAAATGTAGTAAGGTTCTCTTTAGTAGACACGGAAGTTGGTGATTTGGTAAATTCCATTTGTATATTAAAACGAGTTCTAATATCCGTCCTTTCATACTCTTGGTTAAGTTTATCATAATCAAACTTAGGATGTTTCAAAAGCATTTGTGACCGATTCTCTTCAACTATTGACATATACTCGGGGTCATCCGGAATAACAATCGGATCTAATACCAATCCTAACTTGGTTGCATCATAAAGTCTTGGGTTGCTGATAAAAGCTTGCTTTGCATAACCCGGGTTAGGTGGAAGATCTTGTAGACGCGATAAGTTAAGTTCCTTAAAAGATGAATCAAACAAAATGTACTAAGTGTGAAGCGGAGTATTGTTTCAAAAGAAAATTATCAATCTTTTTAATTTGATTAGACGCATTAATTTCCGTTTCAACCTTTTTAGACTCGAGAATTTCGAAATCCGTTTTAAGTTTTTGAAAACTAGTAACGACTGACTCTTTCTCTTTAATTTCTTTTGGAAGATTTGCTCTTAAGTATTCATTCTCAAGTAAATGATCCATTTGAACTTTCCTAAACTCGTCGAACTCGGGATTAGTTAAGGTATTGGTCAAGGGAGTTTATTCCAAGGTTTGAACCTTTTCCTTGTACAAAGCAAGCTCAGCAGATAAGGTCTGATTAACACTTTGGGTTTCAAGGACCACAGTATTCATTTGGCCAAGCATAGTTGTCGAAACCATTACCAAATCTTGTTGAGCAGGAGAATTCGTATTCGTAATAGATCCCGGTTGTATTTCACCCAAAGTCTGGGGACTTGCATTGATATTTCTATCATTGTTTATCTCTTCGTTTGAATTACTAACCACCGGAGGCTCTTTCGGATACTGAGAGACCTCATAGATTTGGTCAGACCCATAAAGCGAGAGATTTGCCATAAGAGCTGCCTTGGCAGTGTTGAAGTCATCACAGTCTGAGTCATATGTATCGAGATCATTTGCTTGATACACAACATTTTGAGTGAAAGCCGATGTGAGTCCCTCATTGTCCGCAACTCCTGGATCCGGGAGAAACGATAACTCCTCTTCATCTAACTCACGGCCATTTGCTTGATCTTTGACTAACATTACCTACTCCTCAAACCACGAAGCATCCCTTCTCCTTTTAGGTTGCTTACACTCCCTAGCCATATGTCCTTCCCCCTTGCAGTTGTAGCATATTATCATCTTCACCTTGCCAGTAGTATTTCCCATTGGAGTAGTGTTATATGTGCGTGCACCGGTATTTGATGAACTTGGTCTCCCCTGAAGTGGTTGAACCATGACCCCACCGTCTTGAATTGTAGCTTGTTGACGAGAGTTAGAAGAAGTTCTCAACTGATTATTTGTTGGGGATGGTCCTCTGTAACCTCGTTTGTTCAACGTTTGAGTGATATAGGCAGACATGGCAGCTAGCACATAAGTAGGATTATCTCTTTGTTTGAATTCGGGAATTGGAACCTCATCATCATAGTACAGAACTGGTGCTGGTGGAGCTTGATAAACACTTGATGGAGTACTGACATGTTGTGCATAGTTGGGTTTAAGAACTTCCAGTTGTTGGTATGTGATAGTAGGATTTGTAGGTGGTTGATAAGAAGAGTATAGTTGTTGAGCATATGGTGATAGATGTGAGTCTCTTTGTGATGATGGTGCTGGTAGCTGATATTGTTGATGTGATGTAGGTGGTTATGGTAACATCGAGTACTGTGGATAAGTTAGGGTTTGATATAGGGGCTGATAAGAAGATTGTTGTCCCATAGCATGAGAGATGTTATGATATGACAACATTGGATGATTTGCCATTAATGCCAATGGTTCAGGATAAGATCCTTGAGACATATGTGTCTTGAGCACATGCTTCTCGTGTTGTTGCAAGAAAGCATAAAGTTGATCTAGATTTGAATTGTGCAAATCCCTTACCAGTTTAACATCAGTGACGTAGTGGCTCCACTCTGGAGGCAACGTATTCAAAAACTTGGTATTGATCTGAAACTGAGCAATCGTTAGATTGTAAGTGTTCAAATCATTCATCAATGTAGTAAATCTCCAATAGTATTCATGAAGAGTTTCCCCTAGAGTGTTGTGAACCTATCAAACAAATCATAAAGTTGAAACTCTCTCTCCTGCTTAGATAATGAAGTCCCTTGTAGCAAAACCGTCAAACGATCCCATAGTTCCTTTGCTATCTTATGTTGACTTACCATACGATAAATATCGGGTGGAAGAGCTTGAAGAATAGTCTGAACAAACTTTTCATCCGCATCGGAAATTAGTTGGTTGGCAGGCGTTAAATCAGAAAATTCCCTTGGTCGAGTCACATTATCTGCAGTAATGGTACCCCAATCAAGTGGGCCTTGCTCAATGGATTTGATCATAAGCCTCCCACTGGGTCGACCAATAATGTATTACTTCACGCGACCCTGTCATGCTTCAAATAGCTCTTTGATAAGAAACGGTGGACGGGTATCGGTACCCGAGATGATAGAAAGGTCAGTAAGTGATGTCATTGTAGGCATGAATGCATGAGGATTCATTTTTTATCACTTGAAGAAAGATTACCGAATGATCGAGCAATGAAATAAAGGTAAAGTTTTTTGTGGTTGTTAAAACAATATGTTATTATCCTTTGGTTGTGTTTTGTTGTGAAAGTCTTCAAATAAATGCAAAGTCTAAAATCCTCGAAGTTGTGCAAAATTTGGTAAATATTTTGCAATATTTGACTATGACAGATTTCGCAATATCCTCAAAGTAGCAGATTTCGCAATGACAAAATGCACAGATTCGCAATAATCTCAAAGACCAGATTTCGCAATACTAAGATTCCCAGATTTCGTAATAACTTCAAAGTAAGGACTTCGCAATGTTGAAAATTCAACTCTTCGCAATAACAAAAACATGAATCTTCGTAATATGCAAAATTGTATCTTCGCAATAACAAAAAGTCTGAATCTTTGCAATATGCAAAATTGTATCTTCGTAATACAAAAAATCTGAATCTTGGCAATATGCAAAATTGTATCTTCGAAATACCAAAAAATCTTGACTCTTCGCAATATCAAAAACCCTAAATATTCCGAAAAGTTTTAAGCAGGTATTTCGCAATATTGAAAACCTTAAATATTGTGAAAATAATTTAAGCCAAGATTCCGCAATAAGCCCACTGTTTCGAAATAAGGGAATGAAAATGAGATTTTTGCTTAGAAATTCGTGATTTTAACCAATCTAAAGTACTCAAATCCCTACCACAACTATGTAGGAGATATGTAGATAACTTGGAACAACAAAATCATGAATTATTTTTGAAACTTGGGTAAAAATCTATCACAACTCACGAAAACAATAAAACAACCATGACAACACAAAGCACACCTCTATTTCATCCCATGGCTCTTGATGCCAATTATAGAATAGTGGTAATTTATGATCTAACAAGTGAGGTTGATGTTTCTAGTGAGAGAAAGTAGAGAGAGAAAGATGAGAGAAAATGTGTGAAAACGTATTAAAGAATGAAACAACCAACACCCCTTTCCATGAAGGAAAGGGGTTTATATACCCAAGTCCATAAGTGGACTTGGGCTTCCGGCTCATGAACATGCTCATGGGCCAGGCTTACATAAAATGTTACTAAAACTATACTACGACCCCTTAACTATATTGTTGGAGTGACCGAGACTTTCTAACTATAAAAACGTATTTCCAACACGGGGTGAATTGCCACTTTCAGATTGGGTGGTGATGCCACAGTCTGTATCATGGCTGGTGGTGATGGGTCTGCTATGGTACTGCACTCTGCTGGTGGTATAACGGTATTGTAAATTGTGACAATGCCTCCTTCAACAGGGGATTTGAGCATTCCATGAGTTGTGGATGGTACAGTTCTTATAGCCAGTATTCCTGGTCGCCCAATGATGCCATTATATGGAGATAGTGAGCGTATCACCATAAAGTTCATCCAATTCTTGGTTGAATGTTCTGTATCCCCAACCGTCACCAACAGCCGTAGCTGGTCGAGTGGCCAAATCACCTCTCCATTGAAGCCTGTGAGTGGCGATGAGGCCGACATCAACTGGCTCTGTACTTCTGGCCACAGCCATACGAAGCAGTGTTCATAGAGAATGTCGCCGAAGATCCCGCATCGATATACATGTGGTAGACAGTATGACCCCCCATGTTGACCTTAATAGTTAAGGGACCATCAGCAACACTACTTGCGATTAAAGGAGGGAACGAGATCACTTTTTCCTGAGAAATTTTTTGACTAACCTTTTGCTTGATTCACCGTTGCCACGACTGCACCATGTAGATGGTCGCGGTCTAATCCTTAGGTTGGTCTTTTTTGTTCTTATTTTTCTTGTTGTCCTTCCCGTCCTTTAATTCCTTGATGAGATATTTAAGCTTTCCTGCTTTTACCATCTCTTCGATTTGCCTTTTTAGCTGCACTTCATCGGTCCTATGTCCCTTTTTGCTGAGGTATTCACAGTACTTGTTACCCATGCGCCTTTCCACCAGGGTGGTCATTGGCGGTGGCTTTGGGAAGTACGCTCCTTCGGCTGCTAATATCTCTCTTAGAGTCAATTTAAGAGGGGTGTATTTGTTGTTCCCGCGCCCTCCTAATTGCTGCCTGCGATAGTCATTGTTGTGGTCGTTATTCTGGCCATTAGACTGCTTCTTAGGTTGATCTTTAGAACTGTAGTTAGTACAACCCCTTATGTTGTCCACGGCTGTCGCTTCTCCTTGTATGAAGGATCTAACTCGTTGCATTAGTTCATCAAAGGTTTGGGGAACTCTATCATTAAGACGCCTAATTAGCTCCTACAAGTTAATTGGAGATTTTGAAGATCTCCGGGCATGCTTTGATGTGAATGCATTCGTATGCGAAGCGTTTTTATGAAGTCTTCCAAAGACTCGATGTAAAACCCGCATCTAAATGCCATGAACAGTACACTACGTAAACATACGAACCAATTAAAACTTTCCTTTTATATCATGAACACGTGTCACTAATATTAAATTTAGAAACTACGTACGTGTTAGTGCACGATAGTTATTAAGTATGTATTAATACACGATAATTATTAATCATAATAATTATAATCACAAGCATGTAATCACGAACATGTGAACTACGTATATTTATTATTTCACGATAAATATTGATTACGTACAAGTATTAATTATAACATGAACATTTAACCATGAACTAACACAAATATTTTAGTAAACGTACACGTAATTTATTAAACATGAACAAAGCCCGGGAAACCCCCTATGGGCTTATGTAGCCGCGGACATAAGGACAAGAGAGGGCCCAACCCATTTGACTTTTGACTAAATTAAGAAAAGGGAAACACAGAGTTTCATTCACACAGATTTCTTTGAAAAAATAAAAACCCTAGCCTCTTTTCTCTTTGCCTCCTTGTCACCGGCTATACACCACACCACAAGGGTGTTGTTTGATTTTTGATCATGGAATTCTGGAGATCGTGTTTGTGTTCATTGTCCTTTTCAAATCAAGTAACGGTATCACCAAAACCTTTCATCTAGTTATTTTATCTTCTTTATTTAAGATTCATGTGTTCTTGACAATATAAACAAATAAAACATGTTAGCTAATCAAGAAAAACAAGTAATTAAGTAGGTTTTGGTGGGGGTTTGTTCGGCTGACACACGAACCGAGAGCCCTAGGCTCTCGGTTTGGCTCGATTGGCACAAACAGCCGAGACCAAGGGGTCTCGACATGGTTGTGTTGGTTCGGCAGCAGGGAAACAAGGACCCTGACTCATGTCGGGGTGGTCTTGTGGTATGTTTGGGTCTCGGTGCAGCACAGCAGCACCACCGGTTCAAGCTGGTGGCTGCTTTGTTCTACAGTGGGAACGCAGTGAGAAACAGGGGGAAACATCGGCTAGCAGCCGGTGGCTGTTTTGGTCTAGCGGTGGCTAGCCAGGCCATGACAGTGGCTGTCGACTAGACCAGTTTAGCCGCTACCGGGCTGGTTCGGTCCGGTTCACTGTTTGGTCCGGTTCATGGTTCGATCTAAATTAAAACACGAGTTCGGTCACGGGGTTAATTTTTACAAGTTATACATTTTACAAGTTATGTTATTTTTTTACAAGACTAATTAAATTAATTAAACATGGAATATAATTAATTTAATTTAATCATGACTTAGGTTATATTATTTTTAATAAATAATACATGTTTTTAACCTAAGTATTTTACCATATAATTTAGACTATAGTATTAATTAATTATTAAAACATGGACTATAATTAATTAATAAATCATGACTTAGGTTATAATTAATAAATTATTAATACATGTTTAACCTAATTATTTTATATGTCTTAATTTAATTAAATCATGCCTATATTTAATTAAATCATATAACATATAGTTTATTTAGTTACTATGATATTTAATTAATAAACTATACCATCAATTACATGACTTATGATATTTAACCAGTAAACTTAAGCTTATATTATTAGCTTATTAATCCAGCTTATTTCTAAATATGGAAACTTTCTATTTCAGGAAACTTTCTTTTTTTAGTAACTGATCTATTTTTAGTAACTAATCTATTTTTGGAAACTTTCTATTTTTGGATACTTTCTATTTTAGAAAACCTGCTAATTTAGAAGTTACTTATTATTACACAACAAGTATAATAATACAAGAATACCAGATAATACTTAATCAGAATACATGAAATACATGATAAACACAGTAGAACATTTAAATCAGTAAAGAAAGACAAGAACATATAAAACAAGCTAAGACATGCTATAATCAGTTACGTAATCAAGGTATGGATTTCCCGTCCTTCAGTATGGACATTCTTTCCTTATTAGGATTCCCCGTTTGCAGCCAACTGTTTTCCCAGTATTGTTTTATATGTTTGATTACATATGTTAGTTTAAATGCCTAAGCCATATACATACATGACCAGTGTCACCTAGTTATGGAGGTACCATAACTATAACACTAGAGGCACCATTGTTATGACTTCCCCACGGCGGAGTGATTGCTCGTGGCGTCCCTTTTTAGTTTTGGCCTATATTTATTATCATGTGAGGCGTATGGGTGCATCCTAGTTACATGTTTTATAGGATTTTCATGGTGAATGCGATGTGTGCCTTGCATCCTTCACAAGGAGTTGATCCCTCCTACCCAGACTAATTAATTAGAGGCAACCCCTCTAATTGCATGACGAGGTCTCCCCTCCACGTATTCATGCACGGTGGAACCTCATGACCTATATGGGCTATTGGCTAATTATTACAGATTTTCATATAAAACGTAAGTCTTATCAAACTATAAAACCAGTTTTATTAGCATTTCTAGGTTTTCTAGGACTTATACATTTCCGCTGCCTTTCAATCTTTACTTATATTTTAGCCATTCATACCATGTTATATATCCGTTCATTGAGCGTATTGCTCAGCCGTTACTTTCCTTTCCATGTCCCAAAACGACAGGTACCCATGGACAGACTCGAGCATTTGGAGGACGTGCATAGGATGGAAGCTGCCTTAGACTTCTTCTCCTTTTTTTCTTCATGTACTTATGCTTGTTTGGACACTTGTCTTGTCCTCCTAGTTCATTTAATTTATTTATGTTTTGGGCTTATGTTTGGGAACCAATGTTTGATTCTGGTTTTCCCTATGGTCATGTATGTTTTAGTACATATTACCTTGCATGCTTTGATGAAACGCCATAAATACGCATAATGGTCCACTTATCAAAGTGTGGTATTACAATTATGGTATCAGAGCCCAAGGTTTCGACCTGTAGGCTCTAAAACTCGACATGTGACTAGTGGGTAGTCATAAGAAGCTTCCTAAGTCAACGCTCGTTATTCCATGTATTGATGTTTTTAACACCTTATTGTTTTAACCATGATGTTTTCATCGGTATTTTACTAATATGGATGAACAACCGTCATCCATACTTAGTTATGTGTCATTGTTTCATGCATGATGTTCCTTGTGAACTGTGGCTAATGTGGACTGAAACCCAGTAGTTCATAACTGGTCACATAAAAAAAATTTCTGTTAAGTTTTGATAGCTGATTTTCACTCATTTATTCCATGTATTATTGTTGCAGGTATTTTTGATTAAGTAATGGTTGGTACAGGACTGGCCATATTTAGTCTCATGTGCTTTTATTCGAACTATTTTTTTTGGTGGACCGACCCATAGGCGTCTACCCTCCTTATGTCAATTTTGGTGAACCGACCCGTAGGCGTTCACCTTCGCCCATACAAAAACTTTTAATAGACCATGTTTTATAAACTATACCATGCATCATTTTTTTTCTCATCTTATGTTCTAAACAGATTAATCATGTCAAAATTATTTTGTGAAACGACCGATGGTCGTTCACACCAACGATTTTTCGGATTTCATGTCATTACAGGTCATAAATTTATTTTTTCATGTCCCCTCATAAATTTTGTTATTTCTTTATGTCAATTATGTTTTCATACTATCATGGTTAACTTCGTTTTCATGCTGATTAGGTTTTATGCTCCTTCATGTTAATATTCCTCCATGTTTCTTCATGTGGATTTCGTCTTCATGCTGATTATGTCTTACGTCTCTTATGTCGTTTATGATTTATGCAAGACATTGATGGATTTCATTTAATCCTGCTTTCATGATAGTCATGGTTGGTTTTCATTAATCATGCTTTCAGGCAAATTGTCGTTGAATTTCGTTAACCACATTTTTAGCGTTTCTCTATGCAACCAGAATGATGTCTATGTTGGAATTGCCAGACTATCATGATGTTCATTCCAGTTTGGTTTTCTAACCGTTGAACCATTTATTTTTCCTTTAAAATAATGTCAGATGATCGACCCCATACCGATCATTTCATATGCATTCCATGTGTACTCCATGTACCGTATCCCATGTGTATTACACGTACCTTAATACATGTGTATTTCACTTGCAATACTCCACGAGTATTCACTAGTCGATTCTAAATCATCTCAGGCGTATTCCACATGTAGATATGTTACAAGATGCTGATGCTGCTCATAACTGAGAGAGGTTACTAAATGTTGATGTTGCTGACTATTTGGAGACGCTACGAGATGCTGATGTTGTTCACAACCTGGAGATCCTACAATAAAAAGACAAAGGCGTTAGATCGAAGCGATCGGACGAGGATATGCTTCACCACCAGACGATTTCCATCACAATCCATGTCCCTACCTTTTAATTAGATGTCACACATCATTCAATTGTCTTTTCAGTCATATGAGTGGGAACCGGTACCAGCCGGCCACTCAGCTGAATGGTAACATGAATCACAGTCATGAGAATGACCGCCATGGAACTGACAGACAAGATGAAAGTAACCGTTACTGTGACAGCAACTATCCTAGAAATCACAATAGAACACCGGTCATAGACGTGATCAGATATTACAACCGATCCGCCAATTCTGGCATGATAACCTAAGAGTTTCAGTTTTATTCGTTTTAAATCTCGAGACACATGCCAAGACATCAGTCAAGACACATGTCTCACGTACATTTCTATAGATACATGTCAAGACATCAGTCAAGACACATGTCATAAGCATATTTTCTCAAGACACGAGTTAAGACACATGACTCACGTCTATTTCTGGAACATCCCTAAGAAATTCAGGGTACCCTCCAAGGGGTATATCCATTTTGTGGTGCCATGTATTGATCAGGCCACAATACTTTTAGTACCATCACCGGTGTATTATTCGCGTTTGGACATGCAGGGTTCGTTCTACGTGAGACAGGCAAAACACATCCAGTGAGATCTGTCACGTTTGCTTCATGCCACTTTCATTTCTTGATTTCATATTTCATATATTCATGACCATAAAGTACGCCACTCGTATCACCCATGTATACGGAGGTTTTTCCTTCAGTCTAACGATAAGATCCAATCTGCTAACGCACTTACCTAGGACGGATGTGAGTTAAATATGATCCTGATTATGGACTATGAACAACACATCATGCTACGACTGGTCTCCATTTATATCGGATTATGTACAGTAATGTTCAGGCTCCTGAATACATTTAGCATGGTTTTCCATCAAGAAAATCTATACAAACTATCTATGCTTTACAAGTACGTGTTTTGTTAGCCCATGGCTGCGAAAATTTTCTAGCTGTCAGTTAAGACACGACTACTGAAGTTCTTTTTATGCATAACCAGACGATTATTCCAAAATCTTCCCATATATTATAGAACAACCTTCAAGGAGAAGGACGGTAACATGAGATAATATGTCGACTACTGTCAATTTAAACAAGTCACCCTTCATAACCGTTATCCTCATCCACATATTAACGACGTGTCCATTCGAATTTAGGGTGTTAATCACTTTTTCAAGATCGGATTCATGATCATGCTGCCAACAGTGACGAGAGAAATTGTAAAACCCGCATTAAAATACCATGAACAGTAAACCTGAACAGTAAATACACGAAAATACGATAAAATTAAAACTTTCCATTTATAATATATTACACGTGTCACGACATTAAATAACATGTATTTACGTATATTATAAATGTGTTTACGATCACGACATATTAATTCACGTTAACTAAAACACGAACGTACACGAGTATTTAGCTAACTTAGAAAAGCTACGGTTTTGCTTGTGGGCTTTAAGGGTGTCGCGGCTAAAGAGCAAGAGGAGGAAAGAATGGACCTTTTGGCCCATGACCCAATACTAATACATGTTTAATAAAAACTTCAGGGATTAACATAGTATAGTTTTTATTAAAATTCAAGAAACCCTAAGTCTCTCTCTCTCTTGCCGTCGGTTATCAACAACACCAAGGGGTGTTCGGGTCGATTTTGATCTTTGATTTTGTGTGTACGTGTTCGTGTTCATTAGTTTGATCATCCACGCATTTGGTAATCGTCATACCCTTTTCTTTTTAATTCTTTTATTGAATTCATGAGTTAACATTAATTAATCTTAAAAACAAAGCATAAGAACATGTTAAGATTAATTGTAAAACATGATTAAGGGTGTTGGGTTTTGGTTTTGTTCAGCCGAGACACAAATCGAGATCCATAAGGCTCTCGGTGTAGCGTTTGCACCACCACCGAGACCACAAGGGTCTCGGCTTGGTTTGGTTTTGGGTCGAACGCAAGAAAGGGGAACCCCGACGCAAGGTCGGGGTATGTTTTGGTTTGTATCGGAGTCAACCGAGACCATTAAGGTCTCGGTGGGGATGTGGTTGCAACAGTAGGAACCCCGGCTGCAGCCGAGGGTGTTCTTGGCTCGGCAGTGGGTAGCCGACAGCGAGCAGGGGGAACCACCAGCTTTAGCCAGTGGGTATTTTGTTTAGACGGTGGCAACCGGCTAGCCGGTTAGCCACTGCCCGTGGGTAAGCCGTCAGCTGACAACTACTAGCCGCCGACTATGTGGTGTGGGCTAGGCGTTTTCGGGCTCGGGATAATTTTAAACACGGGTTCGGGCTCGGGAATTTTTAAAAGCAGTTTATTTATTTTAATTAAATTATTTCCATGACTATTTAATTTAATTAATTACATGACTTAGGTTATAATATTAAAATTAATATTTCATGACTAACCTACGTATTTACTTTGCCTAATTTAATTAAACATGTTATTTTAATCAAATTCATATAACCTATAGTTTATTAAAACTACCATGTTAATTATTTAATAAGCTATAATACTTAATCCATGACTTGTATTTTTACTAATAAACTTTACTTTATACTTTAATCCAGCTTATTTCTAATTATGGAAACTTACTATTTTGGAAACTCTCTATTTTTGGAAACTTACTATTTTAGAAAACCTGCTATTTTTAGTAAGTTACTTAGTATTACAATACCTAACTACATGCATAAGAAACAACAGAATACAAGAATAACTACAGTTAACACTTAAAACAGTTAAAACATTACAAAACATGAACAATAAGCTAAGAACACACAAAACCAGTAAAACACATGTATCTCAGACAACTCATACACGTCCTTATTCTTATGTAGTATTATCCGTCAAGGCGGAGTAGGTTCTTCAATGTTTTCGTTAGCTTCTACTGGACACAAAGTACAAATTTCCCGTCCTTCAGTAAGGACACTCTCTTCCTTTATTAGGATTTTCCGTATGTAGCCAACTGTTTTCCTAATAGTTACAGACTTAAATGCTTATGTTTTATTAGTTACCTTAGCCATATACATGCATGTCAGTTTCACCTAGTTATGGAGGTACCATAACCATAACACTGGAGGCACCAGTGTTATGACTTCACCACGGCGGAGTGATAGCTCGCGGCGTCCCTTTCAGTTATTTGGCCTTTAGTATTATTATTTATTATCATGTGGGGCGTATCGGTGCATCATAGTTACAGTGTCAGTCAGGATTTCATGGTGAATGTGGTGTGTGCCTTGCATCCTTCACAAGGAGCTGATCCCTCCTACCCAGACCATATTAATTAGAGGCATCCCCTCTAGTTGCATGACGAGGTCACCCCTCCAAGTATTCATGCACGTTGTTGACCTCCTGACATATATTGGCTTTTGGTATATTAAACTAATACATATTTTCATAAGTAAACATAAGTTATGTTTTCAGAACTAAAACCAGTAAACATGTTATACGTCTAGGTTTTCCAGGACTTATTCGCTTTCGCTGCTATACATGTTTTATATTCATTATATGCCTTCTTTATTCTATGTCTTTCCATGCTTTATTGTATATCCGTACACTGGGCGTTATGCTCAGCCGTTTTCCATTTCCATGTTCCCAAACGGCAGGTACCCAAGGTCGCAAGTAGGATCTCAATAGTATGTGCATTCGGATGGAAGTTATCCAGCCTTCTATATCTTATGCATTTATCATACTTTATCTTACTTTATTTCATGTTCGACATTGTTTAGTCCTTTCCTTTACAGTACTTATATTTTCTTGTGTTTGAGTTACTTGGACCACCGATGTTTGTTTCCGGTATTTGCTTTTATGGTCATGAATGTTTAGACATTTACCTTGCATGCTTTGATGACACGCCATATATTACTGTGATATTCCATTTTACCAAATGAGGTGTTACGGAAATAGCAGGACATTCCATGACTGCTATTCGTACACGATTTGGTCATGCTAAATTCATGATTTTGTTTTAGCCTTATGGATGCTCTAGCAGTATTATGGACTTGATAGATCGAGTTCTCAGTGACTTATAAACAAATTCATTATCATTTTCTTCTATGACAATCTAATCTTATCTAAGTCTAGAAAAGAGAACGAAGACCATCTTCACTCTATGTTACACAAGAAGAAATTTCACCCTGAAATTTTCCAATACAAATTATGGTTGATTACAGTATGCTGAATCACATGGATTCTCACGATTAATCTTACCATAACTTAGCTTATGCGTAAAGGTGAGAACCCTACACCACATTAGGTGTTCCAGAAAATCCTATGCTAAGAGAAGTATAATTTGGAAGACTCATAGTTTCGCAAACTCCTATGTATCAAGTTTCTTTGAAGCAAGATACAGTTACCTGTCATACCAGCATGCTAAGATAGAACACCAACAGACTAGGATGTTTTTCCACCATCAGAAACTATGAACAGAAATGGGACAAGATCTCCATAGATTTTGGTTACCAGATTACCGCAAACTCAGAAGAAACGTGATGCTATCCTGGGTTATTGTCAACAGTTTGACCAAGTCTGCAGAATCCTTACATCCGCAAGGATTTCAGAATCAACAGATTGATCAGACATGTTCCAGCCAAGGCTCATCTGATCACTTGGTAATCCCTCAGCTATCGGACCAGACAAAGGTTCACATTTGTGCTCCTTATTTATGTTCACGTCCTTGTTCTAATTTTATGACTTGCTTTCGCGCTCACGTTCATGACACTGTCACGTTCATGATCGTATCATGGCCTATGATTTACGTTTCTTTTTCGTTCTGAAAGTTTTACAGAAGCTTGAGAGACCAGACTCAAGTTTAGTATAACCTTCTATCCTCAAATAGACGCTTCACGTCACATTCCACGTCTCACCTTATATCGTTTGGCGTTAATTCCTTAGTTATCCCACATTCACGATATGTTTCACATGTCATGTTCATTCCACGTTCCTCATATCACGTTCACGATAAGTTGCACATATCATCATCCATCATAGGTTCTTATATTACACTCACCATGTCTCCACGTATCACGTTCACGATTGTTCACGTATCACGTTCACAGTTGTTCACGTACTACGTTTCAGTATGCCTCGCGCATCATTTCTCAGACGTTATTAATGTCATATATTTCGGGTTATTTTACATCATAACTGTTTGTGCAATTTCTTGCGGGGGTCCAAATGGTACTACCCGTTCGGACCTAGGATGATGTTCGCTTCGGATCTCCTGAAACCAAAGTAAACACGTTAGCCTCGTCCGGGTGTGAGAACCCAAACCAAGCTCAGGCGTGAGAGTAAGTAAGGGATTAAATCCGAATGGGAGAGATATATATGAATATTATTATGAAAATAATATAATAAGAGAAAAAGAGTTACCCTAAACCTTGAACCCAAAGGGGGTATTTATACTAGTCAAATCCCTAAAAGGCTGCGAATTGTAATGAGCTTTGGTCGGCCCGATAAGTGTGATCTTTTCTATTTTATCAGGGTATGTCTGTTGACTTTTTCCTGTTGACTTGTGTTAGCGCCTTCCAGACAGGGTCATGCGTTTCGGATCAGGTCATGTGTTCTGGATCGGGTCATGTGTTCCGGACACATACACGAACAAGTCCCCCCAAGTATTGATTTGGCTAACTCGTTCAAGAATGTTGGTTAAATCAATACTTCAAAGCCTCATTCTCGTGATTTAAATGGGCTGAATTGTCTTACCAGCCCATCTTTCGGTTTAAGCCCATCAAGGCCCAACCACTTTTACCCTTTCCTTTTGCGATGGTGGACACGTGGCCCTAGCAGGCTTGGATTGCTGCCACGTGTGATTTTACTGTACCTTTCACGCTTTCCCACATTTTTACTGAGCCTATAAATACCTCCTACTTCGTCATTTGTTAGTGTGTGTTTTTTACTTCTCTCGAATGTTTCTTCTCTCTACCAATCCGGATCTTTCATCTTCTCAGGTATCTTCTCTTCCTTGCCTTGCTGTCTCTCCGGATCCTTCCATAAAACGAAATGGCAGATGAAGATCTTCCTGGGCCTTCTGGTTCTACTCGTTATGCTCCCAAGTTTGACATGCCGAAGTATACTTCCACCCTTAATGACGAGTACGTTAAGAATCTGGTCAAGACTTATCACATTTCAGAAAGTTTCAAACCTCAAGCCACTCTAGAGGGGGTGACTATGAATCGTCTCCCATCAAATTGTATAGGTTTATATGAGCAATTTTTTAAGTTGTCCGGGATATGAGTCCCCTTTTCCACCTTCCTTTTAGCCGTTCTCAAAAACTTTGCCATTCACATTTCCCA
Organism: Glebionis coronaria; assembly: GCA_025667525.1. Classification (NCBI taxonomy): domain Eukaryota; kingdom Viridiplantae; phylum Streptophyta; class Magnoliopsida; order Asterales; family Asteraceae; genus Glebionis; species Glebionis coronaria. The sequence continues at coordinate 186,091,644 of CM046879.1, read as the reverse complement.
GATGGTTCCATTGGGACTAAACTGTGTTACTACCTTTGAAGTCTACTGTCGAAGCCTCTCTATTGAACCCACTTCAACTTTGTTTCGTCTCTACTATAGGCTTAGCAAACAAGGGCATGGTTCTCCTTTGAAAAAAGGTCCGGGAGGGGTTCACGTAAGCAAATATTTCATGATACCTTAACTTGTTTAAAAAAATTGGAAGTAGGAATTCTTTATCATCGATCGTCAAGCTATTCCGGACTTTATGTCTTGGAGGCATGTTGATCCGGACTTGAATGATATCCCTCAGGATGTTTTTAACGAATCGGATGCCATTCGCCGTGAAGAACATGTTATAGATTTATCATCAATTTCGGAGGGTGTATTGTATATGGCTGGGGTGTCATTGACTTGGGAGTGTCCAAGGTTTTTGCCTCGTTTTGTGGATCCGAAAGGGAATGGTATTACCCTTATTTTCGTTCTGTTTCTGTTGTGTTTCTTTCTTCATTTGCAGTTGTTACCTGTCTGAGTATCTTAGGTTCCCCATCACTACTCCGGGAAAAATTGCCAAGGGTGATCGTCTGAACGAAGCCAATCGGGTTGCCCCTCATGTTGCAAATGCTTTGGCTGCTGGAGAGCGATTGAGTGCTGATAGTTATAAAATACGTCTTTTAGGAAAAAGAACGTAACTAGGGCAAGTATTAAGTGTCGGTTTAGGAAAACCAAGCACTAATGACCCAATGTGGGGATCGTTCTCAAGGAGGCTTGTGTGTTGTGTAAAGAGATGATTAAGTGTTTCTGATTATATTGATGAGATAAGAAAATAGAAAAGAAAGTAGAAAAGGATGACGGCCACGATTATGAATTAAACTAAGACGAAAAGTCGTGCACGTAAAACCGTAAAAAGTGACCAAATTTAAAAATTACCCTAAAAATTCCTAGAAAATTGCAATAAATCCTAAAAAATGTAATTAGAGTTTATAAAAAATCAAAAATCACTCAAACCTTTTGTTTAATTAAATATTAATTTTTTAATGCTAATTAAAGCCCAAAAAATTAATTTAATTAACAAAAAGTCCAAAATGAGATTTTTCAACTTATAAACCTCTAAAATGACTTAACTAAATTTAAAACTATTTTTGAAAATTTTAAAATTAATTAAAACTATTTAAAAACAATTAAAAACTATTAAAACTTAAAATAATTCTAAGAATTAATCTAATGACAATAAAATTAATCTATAAATTTTAAAATTCCTAGCTTAATGTATTTGAACTATGAAAAATGAAACACTTGCAAAAATCTAAATTTTAATTTTTAATAATAAAATAATAATAAAAATCCAGAATTTATAAAAATTTCTAAAAAGTTGCAAACTAGTTTATTTTAACCTAAATAAAACAGAAATGAAGTTAAAATTACAAAATTACCCCTATTGGGCCTTCAAATGGGCCAAATACCCAAACAGTCCCTTAATGGGCTTAGAATTGGGCCCAATAAGAAAAAGTCCACATAATTGGCCCAAAAGCTCCAGTAAAGCTTAAAATCTGATTTTAAACACAATTTTCCAAAGGCCCAAAACCTGAAAATGAGCTTAAGTTAGCTTATTTTAAAACAGCATATTCTTAATGGCCTTTTTGGCCCATTAAGCTATAAGCTGATTCCATAAGCTAAAATTTTACCCACGTCCTTCTCTTGACCTAAATAAGCTATTTGCAAAAAGAAACTTGAAATAAGCCCAAGGAATAAGCCTGAAATAAGCCAAAGCTCTCTTTACAAAACGACAAAATAGTCGTTTTTGAGTTCTAGGCTATTTCAAGGGCTGATTCAAGTTGCAATAAGTCACAAATAGCTTAACTAAGCTTAATAATCAAAAATATTTCAAAAAGCACCACACAATAAGCTGTAATAAGCAATAAGCAATTTTGTAAAAGTCAACTAAGTTCGTTTTCTAGTCAAACCTAAAAGTCAAAGTCCACAAAGCTCCAGATCTCTTAAATGGGTCAAATAAGGAAGATTCATTACAAAAACAAAGTTGTTGCAAGTCTCAATAAGCTAGAATGGCTATGAATAAGTTTTTGATAATTAACACTAGCAGTGGCTAGTTTTGGGGGTTCAGCAGTGGGAAAAGTTTCCACTGCTTGAACTTTTTGACTTTTTGTCTTTAGTGACTTTTTGTTGGATTCAAGTTACAAACAAGGCACCCTTGTAATCAGTGGATCACAAGGACTCAAAAACAACAAAGATATCACAATCACACCTAGCCAATTAGTACAGTTAAATCAAAACATCACCAGACTTTGCCTAGATATGAACAATAAGCAGTTTTCACCAAATAAGCACTTTTAGCAAGATTAAGTCAGTCAAACTTCACCAAATGCATACACAAGCTATAAATAATTCAAATGAACATAAATCAACAAGTTTCATGTAATGGTTCATGGCCTAGATCAAGATTCAAGCTCAAAAATATTACTGATGAACAAAGAACAAGCAGATTTTATACTTTGCTGATATATTTGACCATAAATCCAATTTCAAACCCTCAAATCTTCTTAATAGGTTATATAAACTTTGTTTAATCACTTGTTATCCCTAAGCATGCATACAAACTAAGTGTTTCCAATATCTTAGGTCAAAACAAGCAGATTTCCAACTTTTATAACACAATCAAGATTTTGATGATTTAAAGCCAATTACTTGCAGCAAATAACACTCAACCAAGCATATATCAGATACCAACATAAATAAACACTTTCCAATTACTCAAAAACACTTTGCAATCTTAAACAGGTTAACCCAAACACCCCTTAACTTTTTCAATCCAAGATTTAACAAAGTTAAAGTGTGATTCAATGTTACCCAAGCCCAATATAACACAATAACATCATCATCATGCAGTATCAAGCAATTATAAGCCACAAAATCAACAAGAACAACAGCAGAACACAAATTCACAAAAAATCAAGTTTTTGGAAAACTTGGCAATTTCTTGCACAAGATTTAAAAACAGGTTTTAAGATTTAAACAACACAAACATATATCAATAATAAGCAATGAATTAAGTTGGCACTTAGATTTTCTTCAAACATTCAAACACTTTTCATTAAAAAGGAACAAGGCTTTACAAAACTTTGAACAAAGGAAAAACCAAGAGCAGGGCTCAAAGTGAAACCCTAATGCCTTTATATAGGCTACAAACTATGCTAAGAAGCTTAAAAATAAAGGAAACCCCTAGTGGTAAACTTCCAGATTTGCCCTTGAGGTGTTTGAATATTTTGTTGACATGTGAAGTTCCTTGGATGTTTGTAGAGATGCTAGTGGTGAAAGTATGATCAAAGGGCTCAAAACAAGCTTAGGATTGAAGCTTCATTGTGGATGGTTGATCTTCTGCCTAGTTTGTCTTCTTCCCCAAAAAACGTGTAGCAAGTTTGAAGCATGTGAGCCTTGGGGTGATGTGGCAAGAGGTTTAAGGGTGGTTTATGATTAAGATGTCCTTAATCATATTTCTGGATAGTTTTAGGGATTAATTTCATGTAATAAGAAAATCCCCAATTTTGTTCTTCATGTGAATAGGAGTGGTTTTGATCTGGATTAAGGTTTGAATGAAGTGTTAAGCGCCAAATATTAAACTAATCAAAGATTAGTTAAAACCGGTGTGGGTGGGAAATGAAGTGGCGAAAGGGTGAGTTCTTATTGGCTGGTTTTGGTTAATGGGGCACGTGTCATGCCAAGAGCGGTTAAGGTAAGTTTCTTTGTCTCCCACTTTCAGCCCCTCATTTCTTTCTTTCTTTTCATTTCAGTTTAAAAATAGAAAATTTTGAATCCCTTTGTTATGAAAGTTTTAGTTTTCACACTTTTGCCCCAAATACTTTTCCAAAGTAATGTCAGGGGTGTTTCTTGCCAATTCATGATTCTTGAAGGGCTGTTTACGCATTTCTTCAAACATTATGGTCTTGACTTGTATTGTTGACTTTGTGGAGGACTAATATTGACAAGTCTTGATTTATGAGGGACCATTCTTGCCAATTCTTCAAAGTGGAGGGTCCTTTTTGCAATTAGACAAACTTTAAGGATAAACTTGTAATTATGAATATACAAGGGTTTAAAGTGTCAATTCTTCAATATTGGAGGACCCTTCTTGTACAATATTCGATTCTTCAAGGGTTTTTCTTGGAAAATCCACATTAGGGCTTGGTTCATTGTGCGGCTTCGTTTCTCCTGTTCGTTTTTGCTTGTTTCTTGTGATCTTTTGTCATTTTCTCAATATTTGTACCTAAAATACACATGTAACAAATACAAGCATATATTTGGCCTTTTTGATGATATTTAATGCATTTTAAGCCCGTTTTGGACGATGAGACTATGTATAAAAGCAGTCTCATCACTCCCCCATACTAAACCATTGTCGTGCCCTCACGCAATGCTAGAATAAAGTATCGTAGCATCTCCAAAATTCATTTTTATGCACTTTTATTGAATGATAAACTAGCTACACTACTACTATTACTACTACTTGTGTGTTAGACAAAATGTATGATTTTCATCGCAAAATGGGACGTTTAGGTTCATAGAACAAGAACAAGTGAATGCTTCGTTAGAAATAATTTCGTCATCCTCGATTTTCACCCCAATTCCATGCTAAGCGTGCAACGAGATCATTGTCATTATAAGTTAGTAATGCTAACACTACTCATATGCCCTAATCACGTACTTATCCTCCCATTTTCTTAAGTTGTATCTCTTATATTTTATTTTGTCTTGAATGTTTTACGAGGATATATTTTTTACTTATGCGATGATAGAGATTTAGGTCTAAAATAGAGTCATAACGGTGTAACCAAGACCACCGAATTAATAACCCCCCTAATAGACAACGATGTCAAAAAATTAAGTCAACAAGAAGGATCGATAAACACGGTTTTATAACGGTTCTGAACATGAGACTTATTACCAAGACTTTTATACGCCCCCTACCGGATGGGCCTTATTATCATAGGTTTACCTCCATCTTTTATTCAACTTCGCCATGAAGCCTTTATTATGACTTCGGTCTTGCCTTGCCTTTTATTATCCTCCTCATCGGTGGTTTTATTATGGCCAAAGACGTATATCCTCACGCAAAAGCGAATTTTGGATCTTTAAAGCTTCAAAGATTAAGGCTTGATTTACTTTCAATTTCGCATAGATTTTTCGGCCTTGTGAGCTTCAAATTGTTTGCTTGATTTAGGTGAGCACTTGAAATCTTATTATTGGGTGAAGCTTTTGATTATTCGGGTTGCCAATAATTCAAAACCGTGACGCTGGCGATACCTTAATGTTTTCCCAATTTAATTACATGGAAGCTACTAGAAAAGACTAGAAACCAACAATCAAGACTAAACCGCTAAGTCAATATTTATTAAGCAAAAATATATTTACAAGCGAAGGGAGAATAAGCAAATAAAAGAAACACATGAGTTTTTGAAAGAATACGAGTACTCTACGTTTAGCATAGTAACTTACAATTAAATCTATCATTTCTCGTCCTCATTTAAGAGACTTAGCCTAATATAAAGTTAAGGAATCAAAGCTAAGTGCTCAACACGCACGGTCGAGTCAAAAACTACTCTTACTCTCGCCATCGGGAAATCTACGTTCGTGTCTTTAAACACTTATAAAACATGAGAAAAAATTTAAAATTTGGCCATTTTTAGCCTTATTTTGCAACAAAAAGGGTAAACAAATGGATAAACTTTGGAAAGCGTAAAGGTTTGGCAAGGCAAGTATCTATTCACCCCCCCCCCCCCCCCATACTAAAGTTAGACATTGTCCTCAATGTTTCGAGTCTAAGGGTTGGAAACCCCCATACTAGAGACGTAGTCGAATGCTTAATCTAGCATGAAAAGGGTGTAACCGTTAAATTTAAAGCCGTTTATGAAGTGTGCTATAAACCTAAGGTTAAAACATCAAAGGATATATCATGGATATCGAGAAATTATTTAAAGCAAACGATCGTGTGCTCCCATAAAACGAACACGAGAGTCTCCAATCGTGAAGATCATGATCATCTAAAAACCACATATCACAAACAACCACGAAACAAAGGTTGGAAGGGCACAAATCCCCTCACGTTACTACATTAGAAAGCGATAATATGTACATAGGATAAGCATGGGACTCCCCCACGAGGCACCTCGTTTTTTATTACCGAGTCATGAGCTTGACTCGATCCCCTCAATACTAATTCTCAATAGGGAAGGTGATTTGGTCGAGGTTGTTCGAGGATGGAACTTCCCCGCCAAAGTAGTGCTTCAACCTATGTCCAGTCACCTTGAAATTGGGGCCATCATTTTGAGCTAGCTCGATGGTCCCATAAGGAAAAACTTGGGTCACGGTGAATGGACCGGACCAACGGGATTTCAACTTGCCAGAAAAGATTTTCAAACGTGAGTTAAAAAGCAACACTTGATCTCCAATGTTAAAAACCTGGTTTTTAATTTTTGAGTCATGAAACTTTTTAGTTTTTTCCTTGTAAATCAATGAATTTTCATAAGCAATGTCTCTCAATTCATCCAATTCATTCAATTGCATTTTCTGGTGTTTTCCCGCGGTCTCAATATCATCATTACAATGCTTTAGGGCCCAATAAGCTTTGTGTTCGAGCTCAATTGGTAGATGGCAATTCTTCCCATACACAAGCTTATAAGGAGTGCACCCGATGGGCGTCTTATGAGCGGTCCGAAAGGCCCATAAGGCATCGTCCAACTTATCCGACCAAGATTGTCGGTTCTCCCCAATCGATCTCTCTAAGATCCTCTTCAACACTCGGTTTGAAACCTCGACTTGCCCACTCGTTTGTGGGTGATAAGCCGTAGAAAGCCGATGTGTAACCTCATATTTCCTTAGGACCCTTTCGAATTGGTCGTTACAAAAATGGGTTCTACGATCGCTTATGATCGCACAAGGGGTTCCAAACCGAGAAAACAAGCTTTTCAAAAACTTGACTACCACACGAGCATCGTTCGTAGGCAAAGCCTTAGCTTCCACCCACTTGGATAGGTAGTCAACGGCGACAAGGATATACTTATTACCACGAGATGATGGGAATGATCCCATAAAATCAATTCCCCAAACGTCAAAGATCTCACACACTTGGATGATATTTTGTGGCATTTCATCATTTTGTGAGGCTTTTCCTTGTCGTTGGCATGAGTCACATGACTTCACAAGTGCATGTGCATCTCGGTAAATAGTAGGCCAAAAGAAACCGGCATCAAAAACCTTCTTAGCCGTGAGATTAGCACTGTGGTGACCACCCGTGGGTCCCTTGTGACAAGATCTAAGGATATTAAAAGCTTCGGTGCCAAAGACACAACGTCGAATGATTTGATCCGCACAAGTTCGAAACAAGTAAGGGTTGTTCCAAAAATAGAACTTGACGTCACGAAAGAATTTTCGTTTTTGTTGAGTCGTCATACCCTTAATGATGAAGTTACCCGCATGGTAATTTGCGATGTCCGCAAACCATGGGGTAGATGAGTCAAGCTTAGAATTCACTATACCAAGTGTCTCGAGAGGAAATGTTTCGGTGATTTCCTTTGGCTCGTAAACGCTTTGGTGAGGATCTTCCAAACGAGAAAGATGATCGGTCGCTAGATTCTCGTCTCCTTTTTTGTCAAGGATTTCGACATCAGATTCTTGTAGAGGAGAATCCAACGAAGTAATCTCGGCTTTGCATCTTGTTTAGCCATGAGATACTTGATAGCCGAATGATCCGTATACACTATGCATCGAGTCAAGAAGAGTGATACCAGGCTTTTACCTAGTAAGAAAATATCGTTGTTCCAAATCTCTTCGAATTGAAAAATGGATTAACTATGCGACTCAGTCATTCTTTGGTGGAAACAAAAGTTGTGTCGTTGTAGTGTAATTAAAATTGCAAGACTTTAAATAAATAACGGTTAATTAAATCTAAACTAGTTAAAACTTAAATTGTGCAATATTAAAACTTTTAAAAGTAGATTAATTAAATGACTTAAAATTAAAGCGTGACGAGAATTAAATTTGACGAAGAATTAAAAATGTAACTTAAAAATCAAACAAAGCAAAATATAATTCCAAGCTCAAACCATCGGAATGTTACTCAGATCGGAATGCTGTCCCCACACCCATCGGAATCCAGATCGGAATGTGCCATCGGAATCAATCCATCGGAATATTTGAAAATGCTATCTATCGAAATAACAAAATTGTAATCTATCGGAATGTTACTTCAGATCGGAAAGCCCAGATCGCAATCCTAGATCGGAATGTCGCTAGGAAAAATCGGGCAGCACTTCGACTAAGAAAACCTCAAGAGCCGTCGGAATATGCGATCGCAATATGCGATCGCAATATGCGATCGCAATCCCAGATCGGAATGAGGGGGATGTTACTAGATCTCAATCCTCTGATCGGAATAGGCCGTCGCAATGTGAAATCCCTTGATCCATTTCTGTCACAATCGGAATGTGGAGAGGTCGAGTTGTCGCAATGCCAAATCCCTTACTTTCCGATGGAGTTGCAATTTCGCAATAAGCACAAGAACCAAATAAGCTAATTCTAATAAGCAGTAACAAAAACTAAAATGGAATGGAAACAAAACGAGACAATAAGCTAAAAATTTAAAACCTTTCGAAATTTAAAAGACGAAACTTAATAAAATAGAATTTAAAAAGTAAAACTTTTAAGAAAACTTTGAAAACACTTAAGCTAAATACCAAATAAGCACACAAGATTGTCAAACTTATGGCTTATTTCGTATGAAAGCTAAAAGGGAAAAGAAAAGACAAAACCTTTAATCAAATAAGCAAGAGATTAAGCAAAAGCTTGCTTAATCTGAATTTGTAACAAACCAAAAACAAGAAAAGTAGGATGAGAATGACGAAAAGAAACTTGATCAAAGGTAAATGAAGATTAAAGCAACAAAATTAAAGAACACTTACTTGGAATTAAAAGGTATTAAAAGTGCAAGACAATGTATTTAAATTGACATGAAAAGTAAATGTGCAAAATTAAAGATGGAAGAACTAGTGTCACTCTAGCCAACCCAAGCTAATGAAATGAAAATGAAGGCTATTTATAGGAGATTAGGGAGGTGCTTAGAGGAAGCTTCCTCCCCTCTTTATTCATTTCCTTAATTGCAAGATTTAGTCCTTGATCTTCTTAATCCTTTGTTAATCTTCTTAATACTTGGACTTTAATGACTTTGTCTCGGGATTTCTTTAAACTCGTCTTGACATTTCTTCATACATAAGACTTGAGTTCTTCGGCTTTTTAGTAAACTTCCGTCTTTTGACTTTTTCTTCGATAAATCTTCAGAATTGGTCTTGGACTTCCGTTCTTTTTGCACTCTTGATTTCTTGACTTCGTCTTTCGTCTATTTCTTCGATAAAAGCCCGTGAATGCTCGTGTTTTCTCCACTTTTCACCTTTTCGTCCTAAATCACAACAAAAACACAAACCACGCATAATTCCTACATTTACGACATAAAATACACGTTTTGGTCCGGTTATTATCGTAATTAAGTGGTAAAAAGGATGGGTGTTTACACACCTATCAAATCCCCTACACTTGACCATTGTAATGTCCTCATGCAATGCATTAGTTACAAAGCACGTTTACATTTTTCATCATAATCAATCCACGTTGGCCTTTATTAAAGAGATAGAAAATTATAAACATTCAAAGTAAAGAAATCAAAAACATACCTTCGGGTTTTGGAAATGTTATGAATAATCATCATCCTCAAGTTTTCACTTTCTCCAAACCAAGCTTAAAAACGAGATCATTGTTATTATAAGTTAGCAAACTAACACGAACTCATGTGGGCCAATTATTCACTTAGACTCCCTTATTCCTAGGTGTATCTCTTATATTTTATTATTGTCTTGAATGATCACGAGGATGCATTGTTGACTTATTTCGATAGTTATTTAGGCAGAAAATAAAGTGGGACGATTTAATCAATAGTTAGCTAAAGGACAAAATCTTTTAAAACTGCTTCTCGGGACCTCATAAAGTTCATATCTTGGCATAACTCGCTTCGCGATTTGAGACCTTTCTCGGACCGATATTTGGTAGCGACTTCATACTTCAAACCTTGAGAGACGTTCATGAAATAATGGTCTTCTCTTCATAATAGGAATTTATTCACTTGAAGTTTTGAGAGATTCTTCATACTTAGACCACGACTTCTTCATTTTTCTCCAATCTTTATTTGGGATTTTGATATACAACGATCCGCCTCCTTTTAGGACTTGGATCTATTTATCCTCATACCTTGTTAGGGCCTTTTCGGATAGACTTCTCCATGACTTTTGGGGAGTTTTTGCTTTTCGTCGTGTGTCTCGATCCTTCATATTGATTTTCGATAAATGATTCTTCACATCACTTTTGGATCTTTAGCAACAAAATGTAGCCCTCATGCCTTGTTAGGACCTTTTTGGACTCGCCAATCTTCGCATCCCGCTTCAATAAGTTATGCCTTGGCTATGAACTCTAATCCATACCGAGCAACTATTAAACGATCTTGGGCTAGAAGCTAAGTAACTTTTCAAATCGTACAACCTTATTTATTGCAGATAAATTTATTAGCAAGCGATGGGAGAATAGGCTTTATAATTAACTCACATAAATTCACGAAAGAATACCAAACTTATAATTGACTCTATCATCTCTCGTACTCCACAGTTTAAAATCTCAAGGAATGAGACTCGTGGATGCTTAGCCTATTAAATCAATGTTTTGGGTTTTCGAGTCATCTATAGGATCTTGCAAATTCTTAGACTTTTTCAAGTTTAGAAATCGCATTTTAAAGTTCCCTTGATAAACGAATCTCTAGGATCAATTATAGGAACTTGCGAAAAGTCCTTGTTCTTAACCCGTGAGAGTTAAGACTTTCGTGTTTTATAGCTCCCTATATAAAAGCCTAGCAAAACTTGACTTAAACACGTTAAGGATACTAGCTAGAGTAAACTTAGATAAGTAAACTTGGGTTGAGTCAAAAGATTCACAACGTTTAAAAATTAAAACCACTTTATTAAAATTTATTCTAGTAAAGAAAGAAAATAACTATACAAAAGGAAAAACTAATAGGCCAAAATAGATCAAAATTTTTGAAAAATGTCGTAAAATTGATTTTCCGGTTAAAATGAGGACAAATACAAGGAAAAGACCACTTAACTTCGATAGAAGTCCCCCCTACACTTAATATAAACATTGTCCTCAATGTTTAAGCATGTGGGAGTAAACTCCCCTACACTTAGGACATTGTGCACTTTGTTTAAATCTTGCTAAGGAAGAGACAACTAAAGAGATTCCTATTTTAATATTGAGAAAATATAAAATAGTGAATCAAAAAGAGTTTAGGATAGAACCGGGAAAATGGGAACACAGGATCACGGATCGTCCAAAATCATCAAGAGTGGATCATTGAGCGCTCGAATCCCTGATTAGTAGAAGAGAGGAAATAGCAAACACCAACGGGTCTCCCCTACACTTAGGATAAAGAAAGCTAAAATATAGATACATGGGTTGCCTCCCAAGAAGTGCTTGATTTTTGTTAACCGAGTCGTGAGCCTGACTCGACCTTGATTATCATAGGAAGCAGCATGAAACATATCTACCGGGATCAAAGACATAGTTTGCGTCCATCAAATAGCACAAGCTTAAGGCGAACAAGGCAAGCCAAAGAAGAAGAGGCAAGGTTCCCTTAAGCAAAGATGGAGCATGGTGGAAGCAAGTATGATGTGGTGCAAGCATATCTTCAGTAGGTCCAAAAATCTTTCCTTTTATTTCATTAGATGGATACTGAGATGGCTGCAGAATATCGATACCGGGGTCGAACACCTTTTCCTTTAAGGGAAAATAGCACTCAGGCTCAACAGAATGTGAAGATGATCCGCGAAGAAAATGCACAACCTCGTCCTCAGAAGGTGGACAAAGAGGTGTTAAATCATAGGTGCTGCGGATGTTGGTGTCGACCGGTTGCTTCTCCTTTGAAAGAATTTTCTTCAAATCCAAAGTAGGATCAAGACGATAATCATCAAAGTCTAAAGGAGGAGCATCACTCTCATGAGGGAAGTAAGTATTAAGAAAAGTAGAGAGATCTTCCTCAAATGAGTAATCATCCAAAGTAGGATTTAGTGATGGCGGAGGATCTTCATTATGAGAAGAATCACTCGAAAGAGTATCAGCCTCATCAAAATCATCATACGTGGGCATATCGGGATACTCGGAAGTAAAATCAGCATAGTCATCCAAATCTGAGCTAGAATCATCATCATAAGCATCAAAGATCGGTGGAGAATCATAAATGGGTGAAGGTTCCAAATTGGATAGAGAATCATCGACATCATCTTGAAATAGTGGATTATCATTGCAAGACTCAAATAGAGGATTGTTGTAAATGACAAAATCATCGAGCACATTAATCATATTCGCTGATTCTCGTCCTCTAAAGGATTTGCTTGTAAGCTTACCCATTTCAAACACTTGTGCATCATCCCCGACTCTTAAGATGAGCTCACATTTATCCACATCTATTAAAGCTCTACCGGTTCTCAAAAATGGGCGTCCAAGTATTAACGGAATACGAGGGTCCATTTCATAATCAACAACGACAAAGGCGACCGGAAACATGAATGTGCCAACTTTGATGAACACATCTTTGGCAATACCAACGGGGTAAGCGAGAGTGCGATTGGCTAGCTCAAGAGTCATTTTGATGGGTGTAAGGTCGGGCAATGATAACTTTTTCCAAACACTTAACGACATCAAATTAATACTTGCCCCGAGATCGGCTAAGGTAGTAAATTTGTCGGTTTGGTTAAAAGTACAAGGTAGCACAAAACGACCGGGATCTCCAAGTTTCTCCGGAAGTTCTTTAAGAAGGGCGGCAGAACAAAATCGAGTATTAACAAACTCGGCCATCTTCTCCTTCTTATTAAGCAATTCCTTAAACATCTTGACAAATTGTGGCATTTGTGCAAGAGCTTCAACAAGGGTAAAGGTGATCTTCATGCCGGCAACCTTTTCCAAAAGGTGAGAGACTTAAATATCATTCTTAGTCAAAATTCTAACCTTGTTGAGTCGAGAAGGGTAAGGAATGTTGGGGTTGGGTGGTGGTGGAGTAGAAGGTGAAGGCGGGGTTGTTGAAGGTTGAGATGTTGAAGGGTTCTTCTTGGGTACATCGTCATGACGAGGCGGAGACGGTAATGGTGCACTAATACTAGGTGTGGGAGGAGTAGGGATAAATGGTGGTGAAGGAGGTGTAGATGATGGGGGCGGGATAAGTGGTCCTACTATGGTAACTCCACTACGGGTAGTAATAGCACTCACATTCGCTCGCGGATTGGTGACGGTGTTTGAAGGTAGAGAACTCGAGGTAGAGGGTTGAGTTGTGGGCAAGAAACTAGCCAGCATATTCTTCAAATCATTCGTTTGATTGCTGAAGGAGGATTGGATATTATCTCGAAGCTCGGATCTTATGTCATTTCCTTGCTTGGTGATATCTCCTTTCAAATTGATAATTTGGCTTTGCAGATTCTTGATTTTCTCACCTTGGGTTCTCATTAAGGCTTCAACATCCGGATTGATGGGTGGGGTTTGTTGGGCGGGTGGGTGATAAGGATTAGAAGCTCGAGGTGGAATTTGGTTGCTTCTAGTATAGTTGTTGTTGGGGTTTTGGTTTTGAGGAGAAAAACCGGGTGAAAGGTAGTTGTTTGACCGGTAACTTAGCAAATTTCTATCCCCTTGAGGTCGGGCTTGGTAATTTTCCGGTGAATAATTACCATAAGCTGCATACACGTTTTCCAGATTTCCTTGAGTAGAAGGACACTCAGTGTATGAGTGTGGACCGCCACATGTTTCACAAGGATTGGCAACCGCTTTAACTTGTTGTTGTTGGTTTGTAGCGAGAAACAAGATATTTTTGTTCATTTCGGTCATCATGCGGGTGAATTCGGTCATATCGGGGTTTGCTGAAGTAGAAGAAACATTGACTCTCGAGTTGTTCCTTGAAGAAGCGGAGGAATCCTAGTCTTTATGATGAGTAGTCATGTTCTCAATAACCTCTCTACACTCCTCGGGTCTCCTTTTCATAAATGTGCCATCGACGGCTGCATTAATCGTATCACGATCGCGAAAAGTCAAACCATTGTAGAAAGTATCAATTAAGGTCACAGGGAGCATGTTGTGGTTTGGACAACGATCGATCAAAACATTATATCTTTCCCAAGCATCAAAGAGAGATTCATCGGGTTCTTGCATGAAACCGCTGATTTGATTGCGAAGGCTCGTGACCATGGATGGTGGAAAGTAGCGCGACAAAAAGCGTTGAGTCATGTCATCCCAAGTATGAATGGAATTCTTCAGGAGACGATCAAACCATTTCTCGGCGTGGTGTGATAAAGTATGTGGAAAGAGTTGTAGGCGAAGCACATCCATTGTGGCACCAGGCAACTTCATGCTTTGGGTGATTGTAATGAATTTGTCGAGGTGTTTGTTGGCATCATCATCAGGCATTCCTCGAAAAGGATTTGTTTGCACTTGTTGAATCATGTGGTGCTTCAACGAAAACTCCCGAGCCGTGATTTGTATCGGCGCAATCGGTCCTCCTCGTCCAAACATGGTAGGTTGACAAAGCTCCTCCATTGTCCGAAGATCGGGCTGTGGATGAACATTGTTGTTATTGTTGAGGTGCGGTGGATTATTGTTGTTGTTAACACCTGCCATACTTAAATCTTCTCGAGTCTCGGGCTCTTGATAAGTAGAAGATCTAGTACGCATACACCTACAAAGGCAAAAGAAAACAATACCAAACACAAAGAGAATATATATACACAATAAAAATAAAATCTTTTTGGATTGTTAAAATTTTTAATTTTTATGTGTGTTTTTTTTTAATTTTTTAATTTTATAATTTTTACGGTTTTTTTTTTTTGAATTTTTTTTAAGCAAGAAAATAACGCTCACGAATGAACGGATCCCAAAAAAAAAGCAACGCGTCTCTCATAGAAAACCGTTAATCTTTACGAAAAGAGCCGGCAGCGGCGCCATTTGATACCAGACTTTTACCTAGTAAGAAAATATCGTTGTTCCAAATCTCTTCGAATTGAAAAATGGATTAACTATGCGACTCAGTCGTTCTTTGGTGGAAACAAAAGTTGTGTCGTTGTAGTGTAATTAAAATTGCAAGACTTTAAATAAATGACGGTTAATTAAATCTAAACTAGTTAAAACTTAAATTGTGCAATATTAAAACTTTTAAAAGTAAATTTAATAAAATGACTTAAAATTAAAGCGTGACGAGAATTAAATTTGACGAAGAATTAAAAATGTAACTTAAAAATCAAACAAAGCAAAATATAATTCCAAGCTCAAACCATCAGAATGTTACTCAGTTCGAAATGTTGTCCCCACACCCATCGGAATCCAGATCGGAATGTGCCATCGGAATATTTGAAAATGCTATCTATCGGAATAACAAAATTGTAATCTATCGGAATGTTACTTCAGATCGGAAAGCCCAGATCGCAATCCTAGATCGGAATGTCGCTAAGAAAAATCGGGCAGCACTTCGACTAAGAAAACCTCAAGAGCCGTCGGAATATGCGATTGCGATATGCGATCGCAATCCCAGATCGGAATGAGGGGGATGTTACTAGATCGCAATCCTCTGATCGGAATAGGCCGTCGCAGTGTGAAATCCCTTGATCCAATTCTGTCACAATCGGAATGTGGAGAGGTCGAGCTGTCGTAATGCCAAATCCCTTACTTTTCGATGGAGTTGCAATTTCGCAATAAGCACACGAACCAAATAAGCTAATTCTAATAAGCAGTAACAAAAACTAAAATGGAATGGAAACAAAACGAGACAATAAGCTAAAAAGTTAAAACCTTTCGAAATTTAAAAGACGAAACTTAATAAAATAGAATTTAAAAAGTAAAACTTTTAAGAGAACTTTGAAAACACTTAATCTAAATACCAAATAAGCACACAAGATTGTCAAACTTATGGCTTATTTCGTACGAAAGCTAAAAGGGAAAAGAAAAGACAAAACCTTTAATCAAATAAGCAAGAGATTAAGCAAAAGCTTGCTTAATCCGAATTTGTAACAAACTAAAAACAAGAAAAGTAGGATGAGAATGACGAAAAGAAACTTGATCAAAGGTAAATGAAGATTAAAGCAAAAAAATTAAAGAACACTTACTTGGAATTAAAAGGTATTAAAAGTGCAAGACAATGTATTTAAATTGACATGAAAAGTAAATGTGCAAAAATTAAAGATGGAAGAACTAGTGTCACTCTAGCCAACCCAAGCTAATGAAATGAAAATGAAGGCTATTTATAGGAGATTAGGGAGGTGCTTAGAGGAAGCTTCCTCCCCTCTTTCTTCTTTTCCTTAATTGCAAGATTTAGTCCTTGATCTTCTTAATCCTTTGTTAATCTTCTTAATACTTGGACTTTAATGACTTTGTCTCGGGATTTCTTTAAACTCATCTTGACATTTCTTCATACATAAGACTTGAGTTCTTCGGCTTTTTAGTAAACTTCCGCCTTTTGACTTTTTCTTTGATAAATCTTCAGAATTGGTCTTGGACTTCCGTTCTTTATGCACTCTTGATTTCTTGACTTCGTCTTTCGTCTATTTCTTCGATAAAAGCCCGTGGATGCCCGTGTTTTCTCCACTTTTCACCTTTTCGTCCTAAATCACAACAAAAACACAAACCACACATAATTCCGACATTTACGACATAAAATACACGTTTTGGTCCGGTTATTATTGTAATTAAGTGGTAAAAAGGATGGGTGTTTACACACCTATCAACGAGGTAAGGTCAGAATTTCTCAAATGCATACACCACGGCAAGGAATTCCTTCTCCCTTGTAGTATACTTAAGTTGAGCCTCGGTCATCGTCTTGCTAGCATAGTGAATAGGCAAGAAGTGTTTTTCATGACGTTGCCCCAATACGGCCTCAATAGCGTAGTCACTAGCATCACACATGAGCTAAAAGGGGAGGTTCCAATTAGGAGCAACAAGAATGGGAGCTTCAGTAAGTTTCCTCTTAAGGATTTCAAAGGCTCGTACACACTCTTCGTTAAAGACAAAAGGAGCATCTTTTTCGAGGAGATGTGTAATAGGTCGAGAAATCTTTGAAAAATCCTTGATGAATCGACGATAAAAGCCCGCATGGCCTAGGAAACTCCTAACTCCCTTAACGGTTTTGGGATGAGGTAATTTGGCGATGACGTCTACCTTAGCTTTATCTACCTCAATCCCCGATTTCGAAACCTTGTGCCCTAAGACGATTCCACTTTTAACCATAAAATGACATTTGTCCCAATTAAGCACAAGGTTGGTTTCCTCACAACGCTTCAACATTCTCTCAAGATTCGACAAACACGAAGTGAACGAACAACCAAACACGGGAAAATCATCCATAAAGACTTCCATCGTCTTCTCGATCATATCATGAAAAATAGCCATCATGCACCTTTGAAAGGTTCCCGGTGCATTACAAAGTCCGAATGGCATTCTACGATAAGCAAACGTTCCATATGGACACGTAAACATATTTTTTTCTTGATCACGAGGATCGATGGGGATTTGGAAGTAACCGGAAAACCCATCTAAAAAGCAATAGAAAACGTTTCCCGCAAGACGCTCCAACATTTGGTCCATGAAGGGCAAGGGAAAATGGTCTTTACAAAAAGAGTGGCGTCATTCAACTTACGATAGTCGATACACACCCTCCAACCGGTCACGAGTCTAGTTGGAATTAACTCGTTGGCATCGTTTGGCACAACGGTCATTCCTCCCTTCTTAGGGACACAACGAATAGGACTCACCCAAGGGCTATCAGAAATAGGGTGAATCATTCCCGCGTCAAGGAGTTTTAGGACTTCCTTTTTGATGACGTCGTGAATTTTGGGGTTCACCCTCTTTTGACATTGGATTGCGGGTTTGTAGTCCTCCTCCATTAAGATTTTGTGGGTACATATTTGGGATCGGTCCCCTTAATGTCAGATAATTTCCACACAATTACCCCTTTGTGATCCTTTAGAACATCAACAAGTGCGGTTTTTTTATCATTCGAAATATCTTTCGCAATAATAACCGGCAACTTGTCGTCCTCCTTCAAAAATACATATTCAAGGTGAGGAGGTAAATCTTTCAACTCGAGGATTGGTGGTTCCTCAAATGAAGATTTGGGCTCGATACTCATAACCTCCTCGGGTGGAGGAAATGGGAAATCGTTAAGAAAATCCTTGATAATCGAGAAGTCCTCATCATTGTCGAGGTCTTTGTCACAAGTACGTGGAACATCGAATTCTTCCAACGTAAAACCACCACCTTCAAATGGAGTGAAGGTTGGTGTCGATTTATCAAGAATGGGATCTAGCATAGTGGGATTGCCACTATTTTCATCATCACCAAAACCTATAACTTCTTGTGAAAATTCCTCGCAAACAATGTCGATCATATCAACGAGGTTTATGGTAGCAATGGAATAAACATGAGAAATTTGAGAAATTTGAGTTGCGTTTATAACAAGTTCCTCGTCGTTGAAACGTAAGGTTATCTTTCAAGCATGCACATCAATTAAAGCCATAGACGTATCTAAAAACGAACGACCTAAAATAAGAGGAACTTGAGGATCCGTGTAAATATCGACAACGATAAAGTCTACCGGATAATAGAACTTTCCCACTTTTACAAAAACGTCTACGGCCAATTGATAACGCCTAAATCTAACATGTTTTTGGGAGCATTATCCGTACTTTTGTACATGTATATTGGTTAATTATATGATACTTTTGTGCATATTTGTGCCCAATAGTGTTTGCAAGTCTTTGTGTAGCCAATTGCAGGAATGGAGTATAAAACAACATAAAAATGAAGAATTGTACGAGTACGAAGAATCCTAGTCAAGTTCAAAACCCGTGTACAAGTTACAAACCTTTGAAGATTAATTTCGGGTACAAGAACAAGTATTTCCAAGGAGCAAATAAAGATATTCAGCATGAAAGTTGCCACCATCAACATACATCCAACTTGCCACTGGCAAGAGTGAAGTTTCCACCATCAATTAGGAGTTGATTTGCCGCCACCATCAAATGGGAGTTGATTTGCCTCCATCATGAGTGAAGTTGCCTCCAACATTTGTCTAGGAAAAATGTGTCCACATTCATGCAAACTCAAGGAATTCAATGCAAGAGCAATCTAGACTTTCTTTCTCTCCAAGCCAAACATTAAAGTCTAGAGCCTTAACTAGCTTATAAATAAGACCCTTGGGGTCATGTAACCAAAAAATTCATATGCCTTTCAATCATCTTCTCATTATTACATCAAATAAACTCTCTCATCCTTGTCCAAACTCCCATTCCCGGATTTGAATAAGGTGGTGCTAGAAACGTCAGCTTTTGAGTCCGATAAGCAAAGTTATCATCACGAAACTCTTAGGGATCATTACCCTAATCATTAGTAACATTTTTCCACTTTGTAAGACTCTTGATTATGACTTATAATACAATTATTTCTGAGTTTATTTCATCATTTGTTATGAGTAGCTAAGTTTCATTCTACACTTGGTAGGATGATGTTTGTAGTATGAAGTGATGGTTGTGATTGTGATTTATGTTTAATTCAATGTCAAGCTTTCCTATGATCCATTGATTCTTATGTTTCATGTGACAATTGTTATCAAAACTTAATTTGTTGGTAAAGATTTCATAGGTCTGATGAGACTGCTTTTATACATAGTCTCATCATCCAAATTGGGCTTAAAATGCATAAAATATCATTAAAAATGCCAAATATATGCTTGTGTTTGTTACTTGTGTATTTTTAGTCACGGATATTGAGGAAATGACAAAAGATCACAAAGAATATGCAAAAACGAACACGGGAAACGAAGTCGCACAAAGAACCGGACCCGAATCAAGAATTTCCATTCAAGTCCTTGAAGTTTGAAGAATTGGCAAGATTGGTCCCTCAACTTTTGAAGACTTGTCATATTATACCCTTGCAAAACCCAATTATTGCATTTGGGTCCCTAATATTTCAAGATATTACATGTTTAATCCTTGAAGAATGCAAATTATGCATAAAATGCCCTTGGAACAATTATGATAAAACTTTTGTGGCCAAAGTATGAAACTAAAAAGTTTCATTACAAAGGAAATTTTGTTTAAGAGCTGTTTGAAGTTAAGAGACAAGAAGAAGAAAGATTGGGGGCCATTTGAGGCAGACAACCATTCTTATCCCAGCCAACCCACGCCTGCCACCTTACCTTTAACCACCCCACAACCAATCAGATGCCTCACCCTCTCTACGTCACCTTCCACCAGCTACTATAACTGATTTAATAATCAGTTTAACCCTTCCCTCCACAACACGTTTTTAAATTAACCCATCCCCAAACTAGATTAAACCCACCCCTAATCCCCTCATAAACCCTAAATTAAACCCAGACCCAATTAACCACAAAACAAAGGGTTCTTGTTTACCCTTTTCCAGATTGATGATTAACCATAAACTACACCCATCCCACACCCAAAGCATGACCCCAACACACCCATGTGATGGGTAGGACCCTCCCCTGCACCCATCACTTTCCCTCAACCCCCAAAAATCGACAACATGAAGGGTTGGATGAATTTACTTGGACCCAAAGCCTTAACCAACGGTCAAGATGGAATTAAACAGCTGGCACATCCCATGTGAAGACCCAGGAGTCACGGATCACCACTTTGACCACAAGATATTCAAACCAAGGGGCAAGACTGGAAATTCATTACATTAGGGTTTAGAGATTCTAGAGGCTTCTCTTTGAGCTTATATAAGGAGCTTGCAACATGTGCAATAGCCCTTTGTTCCAGTTTTTACCAAGTCTTTGTAACATTGTTTTTTTTAATGAAAGTTGGTATTTTCAGTTGAAATTTAATTCCTTTTCAGTTATTTAAAAATTGTATCGACTTGTGTGAAAAAGCTGAGTTCCAAAATCGTATTTGTTAAGTCCTTGTGATTAATAGTTTCTTTTCAAGAAATATTGGTTAAAAAGTGATTGGTTTTCAAAGAGTTCTGCCAAGGATTCTTTGTTAAGATTGTATCAGTAGGTTGAACTACTTTGGTAGTACAATCTAAGTGGTTTTGTTGGTTTAGTAATAGGTTCAAAAAGGGTTTCATTTTTCAGAAAGATTGGTGGTTTCATATCATTGTTAAAAGATTTTGGTTACAATTATTTTGTTCTCATCTCACTGCTTATATAAGCTTGCTCATAAGCTGTTGACACAAGCTTATGAGCATCAGCTTATATAAGTTTGAAGGTTGTTGTATGGTCTTGTGGTGTTGTGCAGGGTAACAAGGAAGTAACAAGTTCTCATTATAGTCATTCTATTTCTTTCCTGTTTTAAGATATTTTTGGCCTTGGGTCCTTATTGGATTCTAATAAGTGTGTAAACACTTATCCTTTTGCCACTAAATCAAGGAAAAACAAGACCTAATCATGTGTTTTATATCGTAAATGTCGGAATTACGCGTGGTTTTGTGTTTTTGTGTTAAATAGGTACAAATGATCGAAAGAAGAGAAAACACGGGATTTCACGGTCAAATGTTGCAGAAAAGTCCAAGAAAGAGACAAAGACAAAGTCGAAAGACCAAAAGTGTGCCAAGATCACGAAAACCGTCAAAATCAACATGGAATTGAAGAAAAGATCGAGAAAGCCAAAATCGAGCTCGTTTTAGTGAACTTAATCATTTACGAATATTTTGGGCCTTGTGGGTCCCACTTATGCTTAATGGGCCCACAAGTCCATTTAAGGAATGGATAATTTAAACTAAACGGATCAAATAAATTATTTAAATAGCCTAAGCCCATTTGATAATTACTTGTTGAGACGGATGAATTAACATTGGGCTAAAGCCCATTTACACAAACATGGATGAAACGAATGAGTGAAATTTGTTTTCACTTGGTCAAAGTTCCCAGTCAACACAACCCTCACAGTAAACAATCACTCAACCACACACGTGTATACAC
Organism: Glebionis coronaria; assembly: GCA_025667525.1. NCBI lineage: Eukaryota > Viridiplantae > Streptophyta > Magnoliopsida > Asterales > Asteraceae > Glebionis > Glebionis coronaria. Next base: position 186,069,596 of record CM046879.1, on the reverse strand, counting down.
CCATTTACTTTCCCCATAAAATAAATAAACTTTTTTATTTACCCTATCCCACTTTCATTAGTTACAAACTATGCACCCACCACTTCCTTCTTCTCCACAAAAAATGCAGACTTCCCCCCAAACCCTAATTTTTTACCATCAAAAATTAACTCACCCAAAATTGGGGGTTTTACCCAACTCGTGTGATTCACACGGATTGGGATTAAATCCCCATGAAAAACGGAGCTATCCACCAAGGAGTGGTCCTCTTATCATCACTGACGTGGCCAAATCCTTCGATTTGATTGGCTATGCCACGTTCCACAAACCCTCCCACCAATAAAATCGATCCACCTCATCTACCAACTAGCACAACAAACACATCAAGTGCCATGCTGGCAATCCAAGTGATGCAAGGGCGTTTTTCCACCACAAGATTGAAGAAAAAGAAGAGAGAGAAGAAGAATGATGGATTCTACGGCCTAGATTTGATGCTTAGTATGGAAGCTATCAAGAGGGTTTCCAAGGGGTTTGCCTATAAAAACCCCTTCACATCTGTAATTTGAGTGTGCTTTTCATTTATTTTAATTTTTATTTCTGAAAAAATAGAATTAGGGTTAATTGTATTTTCTTTTTTAAAAAGTATTGTAATCGAAGTTTGATTATTAATGAAATCGTTATTTAGTTAAAATTTGTGTCTCGTTTTAATTTTATTGCAATTTAATTTGATTTTATTTTGATTTAATAAATAATAAAGTAATTCAGAAAGGTATAATTCTTTCCCCACTGGAAAGATAAAAAGAAAAAAAAATATATATATATATATATACATTGGTGTTACTGTTCGAGAAAGACGATGGTGATGAGTTTTGGGTAATACGGTGGTGTTTGTTTGATTCGTTTCGGTTCACAAGGGGGTTCAGCGCCCACCTTCTACTCAAAGGTTTTCGTCAATAGGTTTGATTTTCTTTTTTATTTTGTTGTTAAGTTCTAGTTTAGTTCTTAATCTGCTATAATTTTTGAATTTGCTTGAGTTTCTATTAAATCTGCCTAGTTTAAATTTTTCTATTTAATATTTGTTTGGATTTGATATTGTTTATCTGCTTTAGTATTTTGTTTTGTCTGCATATTTAGTTTTGAAAGATTATTGGATCTGCGTTGTTTTATTGGTTGAGATACTTACCACTATTGATTGAGTACTGTTTAAGTTTTTAGTTAGGATATTCGAAATTATTGAATCTACTTTAAACTGTGATTTAAACCTGCTTGAATTATGTTTTGATTTTGGTAGTTTGGATCTGCTAATCTTAAATTTGTTAAAATAGATTTGCTTATATAAGTTAGGACTGTTTATGTTTATGGTGGTTTGGATCTTCTTATCTTAAACCTGTCATAGTTTTTAAGTAGTCGATTAGGAGTGCTTATTTGGTTGATTTGCTTATCTAGATTTAGCTTATACGGCTTATAGTATTGTCTGCTTATCTGCTATATCTGGCTTAGTTTATTTGGTTATTACTTTTGCTGATTTTACTCTGTTAAGGTGTTTTTACTTTGGCTTAGCTTAGCTTATTTGGTTATACGGCTTAGTCGATTAGAAGTGCTTATTTGTTTCGTTTATTTAGCTTATTACATATTGTTGTATAAACACTCAGACCCTATTGGTCTGAGCAAGTTAAAAATCCAAAAAAAATAGCATAATCTGTCTCTGCCCAGATTCGAACGCGTGACCTCACGCATCACAGTCATACGGCCTAACCAACTGAGCTAGACTACTTTTTGTGATTGTTTATACGCTTTGAAGTTAATATAGGGTTTAATATTCTTGCCAGTTTTTTTATTTAATTAGTTTAATTCAAGTTTAGTTTTATTAGATTTATTTAATAAAAAGTTTTATTTCAAATTAATTAAAAAGTATTTTAATAGTTTTTCCTTTAATCAGTTTTTATAAAAAAATATAAAAAAGATAAAAAAAAATATTGTATTATTTTACTTTAGTTTTTAATATAGTATTAGTTTGGAATTAGTTTCATTAAAAAGACTTTATTAAAATTTAGATTTAAGTTTTAAAATTAGTTTTAATTAAAATTAGTTTAAATTAGATTTTTCAAAATTAGTTGTTATTATTAAATAGTTTTAGTTTAAATTACCCAAAAGTTTTAGCCATCAAAAACAAAGTTAAGTCTTACGTTTAACCGGAAATCAAATTCGAGTCGAGTCGAGGAAAAACGAACATTCATCGTTAAACATAGGATTGCAAAACCCTTACATTAAAATGGCGCCGCTGCCGCTTCGCTCGTTACGATTGACGATTTGTCGTGAGACGATTTGGATTTTGGGATCCGTTCGATTTTGAACATTACGTTTCTTGTTAACAAAATCAAAAATACAAAAAAAAATCAAAAACTTAAAAATACAAAAAAAAATAAAAAAATCACAAAAGAAAATTCTTTCCTAAGATTTGCACAAAAAAATTTAAAAAAAATCAAAAAGTAATACTTTTCCTAAAGTATTACACTAAAAATATTACGTATTAGTGTTATTTTTCTTAATTCAATTTCTTTCGATTTTTCTTGTGAATGTATATTTTTCTAAAAAATACAAAAAGATTTTTCTTTTATTATAATATATTACGTAGCATAAAATTATTGTTATTTCGATTTCTTTCGACACTACCATGGATAATCGTCCGATTTGAGAAATATTGCAAGAAGAGCGTTATAAGATTATGTCCGAGGAGTGTACGACTTGTGGTGGGCCTCATGCTTATTTTAATTATGACAAAACTTATGAGGAGTCTTATAATAATGAGGAAAGTATGTGTTATGATACTAATACTTATTTTGGCTCCCCTAGTTTTCCTACAACTAGTGACCCACCACAATATGATCAACGGTTTTATGGGGAATTTGAAAATCAAGGGTTTTCAAATAATGAAGGTTTTCCAGATGAAGGCAACTTTCAAAACTATAATCAAGGGAGTATTTCACAACCTCAAATGGATTTAATTCTTAATAAACTTGAGGAACATGATAGATTCTTAAGAGAAATGCAAGAGGAAACCGATAGGAAATTCATGCTCATTTTAGAAACCTATCAAGCTCAATGTGATATTGAGCCGTCTTTGAGAGTTGATATTGAGGCTAACACCACTACTAGTAGTGATGTTCCCACTGTGGATCCTTCCATCTCTCCGCCAATAAAGGAGAGACAAGGCCCGAAGATTATCATGAGTTTTACTCACCCTCCGGTGTTGACACCCACGGATACTATTAGCTCTCCTCTTTCCTTACCTATTGAGGAAATTCCCGAGATTATTCTTGAGCCTCCATTACCCATTGATGACCCCATTTCTTTTATAACTCCTTCACCTACTCCTTCAAATGACTTTATGCTTTCTTCAAATCCTCTTAGCAAGACATGTTTTGATAAACCAATTTTTGAGGAGTGTGAAGAACTTTATAATGAGTGCATAGAAGAAGAACCCTTAATTTGTCCTTCACCTAAGGAGTTTGTAGATAGGGATGAGTTATCTTGTGATTCCGACTACATTTTTAATTATTCCTCGGGTTCGGATGAGGATGATTCTCCTATTTTACCAAAACCGACTTTTGAAAACCATGATACTAATGATTTATCGGATTCTTTACTCCTTAGTGATGACTTTTATACCCCGAGTATTGAGAAATTCCATCACGAGGATGCTTTTTATGATCCCGTGTTATTGGATTTCTTGCATGAGCTTAATTTTGATCATGGTATTGATGAGAAGGCAAATGGAGTTTTAAAACTTGATATTGATATTGATTTTGAAAACTCGGATTTTGATTAATTCACATTTGCCTCTTCGCCAATTACTTTTGATTCTACCATTGATTCTCTTCCACATATCACTTTTAGTGATAATGATGGTTTTCTCATTCCCGAGATCGATGAGTTTCTTGATACTCCCGTGGATGATAATTTCACATATGTTGAGAGGACCTTTTTACCTTTTATGACTTATCCTCATGCCTCTCATTTATTATGTTCCTTCGGGACCGAGGATAAGACTTTTGATCCCGGTATTACATTAGAGGCTTCCCCATGGACTATTTAATTCGGGGTCGAGTCAGGCTCGTGACTCGGTTAACAAAAACAAGCGCTTCTCGGGAGGCAACCCGATGATCTATTTTTATCTATTTTCTACAATAAGTGTAGGGGAGCCATGTAGGTTGTTTGTTTTGTGTGTTGTGATTGTGCAGGGACATGAGCTTTAATGATCCACTTCTGGTGCTTTTGACACGACCCATGTTCCCGTGTTTCCCGTGTACCCGGTTCCTTCGATAAGTTTTTGCTATTGTGATGCAATCTTGTATATAAATAAGACAAAGAAATGTAATCACTTTAGTTGTCCTTTCCATAGCTCGATTTTAAACAACGTACTCAATGTCCTAAGTGTAGGGGAGTTTATTCTCCCACATGCTTAAACATTGAGGACAATGTTTATATTAAGTGTAGGGGGGATTTCTATCGAAATTTTAGTGGGATTTTCCATGAATTTGACCCCATTTAACCGGAAAATTTAAAAAAATTTCAACGTTTTTCAAATTTTTGATCTATTTTGGCCTAGTAGTATTTTCTTTTATTTTCTTTCCTTTTATCATTTGCATCGTATCAATATTTTCCATTTCAAAAATAAAGTTAAAAATAAATAAATAAATAAAATGGTTTTAACAAGTTTAGATGTCTTTGATATATTAGGCCCGTCGTGAATATTTTGACTCAACCCGAGTTTACTTATCCAAGTTTACTCTAGCTAGTATCCTTAACCATATGGACTTTAATTGGTTTATTAGGCTAAGCATCCACGAGTCTCATTCCTTAATATTTTAAATTGTGGAGAACGAGAGATGATAGAGTTGATAATAAGTTTAAGGGTTAATTTTTGCTTATATGAGTTTTTATGGCTCTTTCTTCCCGCTTGTATATTTAATTGCTTAATAAATGAGGATTTTTGCGGTGTCGATTCGATATCTTAACTCTTAGCCAAATCTTTATTCTCCTTGTAATTAAAGCATGAACACATTGAGGGTGCCAGCGTTGTGGACTTCCGACTAAGGTGGCTCATAACCACTAAGTAAGAGGTATTCAGACCATGGGACCGCGGAATTTGGCCTACTATATATATCATAATAAAAAAGAATAAGATTAAAACATGACCTCAAGGAGCCTTAGGGTGTGGGGCATGTAGCACGAACCTTGTCATTAGAGCCTTAGGGTGTATGGCATGGTAAGTGTTGAATAAAATTTGATCAATAAATCAATTCCCTCGTTTATCGTTCAAGGAGCCTTAGGGTTTGGACAATAGACGGGGAGCATTTTTACATCTTAAAGAGCCTAAGGGTATATGATGTGAATTTGCTAAACTCCACATAAAGTTTACATGACTTTGGAGGAATAATAATTAAGTAGTACTATTTGGCCAAATTTTGGGTCCGGGAATTTATTCCCCAAATCGTGTTAAATCATCCTTGATGTGGGCTTACTTTAGTGACAACGTTTTTGAGGACGAGGTTAGGTTTTGAGTGTCGGGTTTGCACCGTTTTGCCTTCATTTTTTGGAATAATAATTATCAAATAAGTCAAATGAGCCTACGGGTGAATGACAATCAATAAAATCTAAAGATGCAACGTAGGAATTGGAGAAAGAGTATTACAAAATTTTCTTATATAAGTGGTTTTAACCTAAGGACTTATGGTAAACAATGATCTCGTTTTTAAGCTTGGTATGGAGAGCGTGAAACTTGAGGGTGATTTATATTCATGATACCAAAGCCCTAATTTTAGTCTTAGATTTCTTTACAAGTTTCTTCAATCAAATAATTTCCAAATTAATAAATTGTTATTACTTTTGTCTCCTTTTTAAGTTTTTATCTTTTCGTCGTAGTAGTAGTAGTAATAGTAATAAAGGCCGAGATGGATTAATTATGAGAAAAATGTAACTTAATGCTTTAAAACTATGCATTGCATGGGGTCATTGCAATGGTCAAGTGTAGGGGATTTAATAAGTGTGTAAACACTTATCCTTTTGCCACTAAAATCAAGGAAAAACAAGACCTAATCATGTGTTTTATATCGTAAATGTCGGAATTACGCGTGGTTTTGTGTTTTTGTGTTAAATAGGTACAAATGATCGAAAGAAGAGAAAACACGGGATTTCACGGTCAAATGTTGAAGAAAAGTCCAAGAAAGAGACAAAGACAAAGTCGAAAGACCAAAAGTGTGCCAAGATTACGAAAACCGTCAAAATCAACATGGAATAGAAGAAAAGATCAAGAAAGCCAAAATCGAGCTCGTTTTAGTGAACATAATCATTTACGAAGATTTTGGGCCTTGTGGGTCCCACTTATGCTTAATGGGCCCACAAGCCCATTTAAGGAATGGATAATTTAAACTAAACGGATCAAATAAATTATTTAAATGGCCTAAGCCCATTTGATAATTACTTGTTGAGACGGATGAATTAACATTGGGCTAAAGCCCATTTCCACAAACATGGATGAAACGAATGAGTGAAATTTGTTTTCACTTGGTCAAAGTTCCCAGTCAACACAACCCTCACTGTAAACAATCACTCAACCACACACGTGTATACACCCATTTACTTTCCCCACAAAATAAATAAACTTTTTTATTTACCCTATCCCACTTTCATTCGTTACAAACTATGCACCCACCACTTCCTTCTTCTCCACAAAAAAAAGCAGACTTCCCCCCAAACCCTAATTTTTTTACCATCAAAAATTAACTCACCCAAAATTGGGGGTTTTACCCAATTCGTGTGATTCACACGGATTGGGATTAAATCCCCATGAAAAACGAAGCTATCCACCAAGGAGTGGTCCTCTTATCATCACTGACGTGGCCAAATCCTTCGATTTGATTGGCTATGCCACGTTCCACAAACCCTCCCACCAATAAAATCGATCCACCTCATCTACCAACTAGCACAACAAACACATCAAGTGCCATGCTGGCAATCCAAGTGATGCAATGGCGTTTTTCCACCGCAAGATTGAAGAAAAAGAAAAGAGAGAAGAAGAATGATGGATTCTATGGCCTGGATTCGATGCTTACTATGGAATCTATCAAGAGGGTTTCCAAGGGGTTTGCCTATAAAAACCCCTTCACATCTGTAATTTGAGTGTGCTTTTCATTTATTTTAATTTTTATTTCTGAAAAAATAGAATTAGGGTTAATTGTATTTTCTTTTTTAAAAAGTATTGTAATCGAAGTTTGATTATTAATGAAATCGTTATTTAGTTAAAATTTGTGTCTCGTTTTAATTTTACTGCAATTTACTTTGATTTTATTTTGATTTAATAAATATTAAAGTAATTCAGAAAGGTATAATTCTTTCCCCACTGGAAAGATAAAAAGAAAAAAAATAAAAAATATACATTGGTGTTACTGTTCGAGAAAGACGATGGTGATGAGATTTGGGTAATATGGAGGTGTTTGTTTGATTCGTTTCGGTTCACAAGGGGGTTCAGCGCCCACCTTCTACTCAAAGGTTTTCGTCAATAGGTTTGATTTTCTTTTTTATTTTGTTGTTAAGTTCTAGTTTAGTTCTTAATCTGCTATAATTTTTGAATCTGCTTGAGTTTCTGTTAAATTTGCCTAGTTTAAATTTGTCTATTTAATATTTGTTTGGATTTGATATTGTTGATCTGCTTTAGTATTTTGTTTTGTCTGCATATTTAGTTTTGAAAGATTATTGGATCTGCGTTGTTTTATTGGTTGAGATACTTACCACTATTGATTGAGTATTATTTAAGTTTTTAGTTAGGATATTCGAAATTATTGAATCTGCTTTAAACTGTGATTTAAACCTGCTTGAATTATGTTTTGATTTTGGTAGTTTGGATCTGCTAATCTTAAATTTGTTAAAATAGATTTACTTAGATAAGTTAGGACTGTTTATGTTTATGGTGGTTTGGATCTTCTTATCTTAAACCTGTCATAGTTTTTAAATAGTCGATTAGGGGTGCTTATTTGGTTGATTTGCTTATCTAGATTTAGCTTATACGGCTTATAGTATTGTCTGCTTATCTGCTATATCTGGCTTAGTTTATTTGGTTATTACTTTTGCTGATTTTACTCTGTTAAGGTGTTTTTACTTTGGCTTAGCTTAGCTTATTTGGTTATACGGCTTAGTCGATTAGAAGTGCTTATTTGTTTCGTTTATTTAGCTTATTACATATTGCTGTATAAACACTCAGACCCTATTGGCCTGAGCAAGTTAAAAATCCAAAAAATAGCATAATCTGTCTCTGACCAGATTCGAACGCGTGACCTCACATATCACAATCATACGGCCTAACTAACTGAGCTAGACTACTTTTTGTGATTGTTTATACGCTTTGAAGTTAATATAGGGTTTAATATTCTTGCCAGTTTTTTTATTTAATTAGTTTAATTGAAGTTTAGTTTTATTAGATTTATTTAATAAAAAGTTTTATTTCAAATTAATTAAAAAGTATTTTAATAGTTTTTCCTTTAATCAGTTTTTATAAAAAAATATAAAAAAGATAAAAAAAAATTATTATTTTACTTTAGTTTTCAATATAGTATTAGTTTGGAATTAGTTTCATTAAAAAGTCTTTATTAAAATTTAGATTTAAGTTTTAAAATTAGTTTTAATTAAAATTAGTTTAAATTAGATTTTTCAAAATTAGTTGTTATTATTAAATAGTTTTAGTTTAAATTACCCAAAAGTTTTAGTCACCAAAAACAAAGTTAAGTCTTACGTTTAACCGGAAATCAAATTCGAGTCGAGTCGAGGAAAAACCAACATTCATCGTTAAACATAGGATTGCAAAACCCTTACATTAGATTCCATCAGCAGGCTTCCTCTACTCATCTATAAGCTCACATAAGCTTCTTAAACAACCCTTTGGAAAGCATAAAGCACTGGTATTAAGCTTGAACCCATTAGGCTAGTTTTATGTGATATTATTGTGCTATTGAATGATGTTGAGTATGTCCTGTTTATGTGTAGTTTTTCTTGTTTGATTATGCTCTATTTGGTTTTATATGCATACTAGAAGTGATAGAAATCAGATTGGATAGGTTTTGTGGTTTATCTCTTTGTTAATTTTCAAGATCAGAAAGATAAGGGGTGTTTGGGTGTATGGTTTAAAACTGCTTAGGTGACAATAGGTGGACTAAAATTAGACCCAACATACTCTTGTGAGTTATTTAAGTCAATTTTGTAATTTGTTTTCAGTTTGTCATGATAGAAATGAGTTCTGTATGAAGTAAGTTTGGTAAAAATGGCTAACAAATATTCAGTAAGTCTAGAACAACTTTAATTTTGATATTTGTGTTTCCATTTCTTGTGATCAGTATGGATAGGTGCCAAATTAGGTTTGTTCATTTGTTGAACAATGTTTGGTGATTCACTGAACAATTTCTAGTATTTTGAATCTCACTCATTTGCCAAGTGTATCAGCAATCTTTGCCCAGACCCCATTACCACTCATCAGTAACTGGCCTTTGATCTTGATTGTGTGAATTTTGTGTTTTACTTGTGTTTTTCTTGTTCCTTGTGACTCCCCACAACCCAACTGGTTGTGGGGGTGCCTTGTCTTGCCAAAATATCTAACAAACCAACAATAACAATCCAAAAATCAGACTCCTTTATCATCAGTTGGTTTCTAGTGTTGTCTGAGAACGTTTTGGTTTTCGGATAGTACTATTTTTTTTGAGTTATTTAGTCACTGTAGCAAGTTTTGTTTAACTGGGCACTTTTTTGTATTTTCTAGGCTTTTATCTTGTTTGATTTTAAAAGTTTTTGTGTTTTTTGAAGTTAGTAAACAACTGGTTTTATCTTTTTGCAAAAGAAAAATAAAAAAAAAGTTTTTTTAAAAAGGACGTGGCCAGGACTCGAACCTGCGCCACTCCTCTCACACACCAACGCGTTAACCAGTTGCCCTAGGGTCTTTGACTGGTTAACCTTTGGTTTGTTTAAAACTTAAAGTGGTTTGGTTTTCAGCTTACTTAAACATTCAGCTTAATAATAAGCTGATTCCAGCTTATTTGTTAAAGTTTTTGACTATTTTCTATTTTTCCTCCATTCTTTACTTAATTTAAGACTTTTTGAAATAAAAATCTTATTTTTCACGTTTATATTTAATTTATTAGGATTATTTTTAGTTTTATTTTTAGAAAGTGATTAAAAAATAGGAAAAAATGTTTTAAAAATCTAAAAAAATAGTTTTTAAGTTTTTAATAGTATTTTAGAGGTTTACATCCATTAAAGTTTTCAAATTAACTTATTTTTTATTTTATTTGATTTTAGGGTTTTAAATTAAGTTTAAAAATTAATATAAAATTATTAAAAAGGTTTTGGAAATTTTTGCTTGCATTTTTGTCTTAGTTATATTTTTCTTGATTTGTGGTAATTTTTTGGTAATTTTTAGAGTACTTTCGTTTTTCGTCGAGTTTTTCGATTTTACGTTTTTTACGTCTTAGGGTAATTTTTAGTGTAATTCGTCTTATTCTTTCTCTTTTCTCACAAATATAATCACAAATTAATCATCTCATCACACACACACCAAGCCTCCTTGAGAACGATCCCACACAAAGGGTCATTTGTGCACGATTTTCCTAAAATGGTCGTACTTGCCCTAATTACGCTCTTTTTTTCTAAAAGACGTATTTCTACGACTATCAAGGTCGAAAGGGTTATTTTCTATCAACAAGTCATAGCCGGTTTGTCTATAATTGGCTATCTTTTGTATTGATCATTTCTTAAGAAGTTTTGATTATCAAGAAACATAGTTGTAAGTGTTAGCAAATTCGTGAAACGACCGTGTATCGAATGTGTTGAAATTGGATTAAGTCTTGAATTGAGGGATTGAGTCTAATGCTTGTTTTCTTTAACCAAGGTCTTGACGAAGATTAAAGCTTTTGAAAACAATAGATTGGATTATCCATCTAATTATCATAATCATATTTGTTAACGTGTCATCACAATCATACCATTCCGAATGCTCAAACTAGTCTTTACCAAGTGTACCTTTAATCATATTATTAATATCATCATTTTTACTTATTATTTGTTTGTTAACAATTGCTACAATCAACGATTATAGTTTTATTTTAGAATAATCATAGGTTTTCTAAATCCCGTGAACGATATCGGTATTACCACATAAAAGCTATACATAAACGAAAGGGTTATACTTTCCCGTGCGTTTTTAGTCAATCCGGTAATTCGTGTTTATAAATTTAAAACTTGTTACCAACCTCACGCATCAAGTTTTTAGCGCCGCTGCCGGGTATTTGATTGTGTTCTTAGTTCCAAAATCATCCTATAATCAAACCCATTGTAGTGTCCTCATTGCAAACAAAACCAAAAATAAAAAAAATAAAAAAAACAATTTTTTCTGACAGGAGAGATTGCCGCCGGCAACACCCTCCTGCCGCCGGCAACCTTCAAACAGAAGCCAACTTGTCGCCCGGTAAGCTAGCTCTGCCACCGACACGCTTCAACAGAAGCGTGTTTGCCGTCCGGCAACACCCTCCTGCCACCGGCAAGGTTCCCAGATTTAAAAAAAATTATTATTTTATGTTTTTATTTTTTTTGGTTTATTTAATTTCCTATTTACTTATTTTCTTATTAGTTATATTTTGTTTGTTTTTGTTTTTATTACTTGTAATCCTTTTCAAAAGTCGTTCAAGACTTGAATGAACACACGTTCTTCTGGTCAAGAATTGCTTAGTCCATACACTGATCCCGAACGTTATATTCACCAATCTCGAAAGAAAAACCGCAAGAAACACCCCTTTGTTTCTTTTGAAAACCGAAACCCAAAAACCAAAAACCCACCATTTGATAATCTCTTAGACGCCTTTGTCCTCTACAACCCATTTAACGATCTACCATTTCCAATGGCCGATGATCAATCAATGTGGGCAGCCAACCGAGTAGTAGCACCTACCCCCGAGGCTGCTATTGTTCAAGTTGAGCTTGGAGAAAACTTTACCGTGAAAGGTCATCACCTTTCAATGATCAAAGACCGCCAATTTGACAGCCGTACGTGAGCCAATCCGCATAAGCACATATCCGAATTCATAGAAATATGTGGCATGTTTCGTTATGGAGCCGACGTCGATGGAGACGCTATAAAACTCAAACTCTTCCCATCATCTCTATCCAGAGATGCAAGAGTTTGGTACAACGAGTTGAAGCCCGGTACCATTGAAACATGGGAATAAATAAGAACCGCTTTTGTTATCCGTTTCTTTCCACCCGCCATGTACGAAAGACTCATGGGAGAAATCCGAGGTTTCGCCCAACTTCTACAAGAAACACTCATTGATGCGTGGAATCGAATGAAAGATCTACTTTGTAGTTGTCATGGACATGGTTTACTAAAAGGAACCATTATCCAAATCTTTTATCATGGTCTCAATGAACCGACGCAAGCAATCCTTGACACCGGTGGACTCTTTCTTTATAAGACTCCCAACGAAGCATATCAATTGCTCGAGTACCGAGTTCTCTTAAAACTCGATTGGTCCAAAGATAACCGAGCCAAACCTTTCAAGAAAACCGTTGCTTTCGTTGAAAGTAGCGAAAATTCCAAACTCATGGAGAAGATGGACGCTCTCACATCTAAATTCGAATCGCAATTCAAAACCATCAAAGATGAAATGAAGGAGATGCGAGGCAAATGTACTCTTTGCGGAGGACGACACCCATCCACGGCGTATGATGATACACCAATAATAGAACCGCCACAAGAAGCAAACTACGCCCAAGGAGGATACCGAGGAGGTGGTTATCGAGGTAACTACTACGGTAGAAATCCCGGCATATGGCGTGAGTATCCCAAAAACGAAAATCGTAGCTCACAACCTCGTGAGAACGATAATTCCGGTCCATCAAACGAAAAGAAACCTGAAGAGTCGACCCTAGAGAAAACGTTGTTAGCTTTCATAGAATCTCAAAAATCGACAAACATGTTCATTAAGAACCAATTCTTCGATCTCAAAGCCAACGTTGAAAGAGGACAAAGACACCACACCGCAACCATTAATGATCTCGAAACCAAACTCGGTCGAATCACCGATCAATTAGCCAATCGACCAAGTGGTTCGCTACCAAGCAACACTCAAACAAACCCAAAACCATCTATGGATAAACCGTACCGCCCACCCTCCACCCGTAATGAACATGTGAATGTCGTATTCACTAGGAGTAGGCTGAGTTATGATCCACCACAAAACCCGAACACCAATGCTCCCACTTTCACCGATGAAAGTGAAGACGAGGCCGATGAGCCCGAGAAGGAAGAAACCGCTCCTCCTTCCAACACCAAACCAAAACAAACCACACCCATTCCAACACTAACACCAAAGGCGTATGAACCAAAAATTATGTATCCTCAACGTCGACGAAAAGAAAAGATGGAGGCTCGTAATGCCATATTCCTTAAGATGATCAAGGAAGTTTCCACTTGTTGATATCTTAACCGGCATGCCCAACTATGGGAAATTCCTCACAGATCTTGTGAGCAACCATAGTAAGACGGAGCAAATCTCTGATGCGTTTCTAAATGAAGAATGTTCTGCAGCCTTGCAAAGCAAACTTCCACCAAAACTCGGAGATCCGGGAAGCTTTCTCATACCATGCACCCTAAACAACAATGTCGAATGTCACGCCTTGGTCGATCTAGGCGCAAGTATCAATCTTATGCCATACTCATTATACAAGAATCTCTCAAACAATACTTCGAAACCTACGAGTATGAGTATACGTTTGGCTAACCACACATACCAATATCCCATTGGGATATCCGAGAACATGCTTGTTCAAGTTGTCAAATTCATATTTCCCGCCGACTTCGTAATCCTTGAGATGGAGGAAGACCATCAAGTCCCTCTCATTTTAGGACGACCATTCTTGCACACCGCCGATGCTATCATTCGTGTGAAGAATAAAGAACTCAACCTTGGAGTTGGTGACGATCGAGTCACATTCTTAGTTGATAAAGCTATGCAACACTCCCATTCCAATGATGACACATGCTTCCGCGTGGATGTTATCGATGAAGTAACGGAAGAAGAGTTAGACGCATCGCTTGATGACAACGCACCATTCCAAACAACTTCAGAAAAGATTAGCAATACCGATCCTGATCGTGAATTCGAAGAATTCATGGCCGTTGATTCCGAAGTAACTCCCGAAGAAGAGGAAAACAAGCCGTTTGAAGTTTTGCCTTCGAAATCGAACTTTATAATTCACAAATCTATTCATGATCCACCGATGTATCTTGAGTTGAAACCTCTTCCCGAACATCTCGAGTACGCTTATCTAGAGACGGATTCACTCCTTCCGGTGATTATCTCAGCCAAGCTCGAGGAAGATCAGAAGAAACGACTCGTTTCTATGCTCAAAAACCATAAAGAAGCGTTTGCTTGGAAAACATCCGATATACTGGGTATTAGCCCAAATATTTGTAAACACAAGATCAATCTCGAAGACGATGCCAAACCTGTTATTGAGAGGCAACGTCGACTTAACCCAAACATGAAGGAGATAGTAAAAGCCAAAATCATCAAACTCCTTGAGGCAGGAATCATCTATGCCATAGAGATAGTCCTTGGTTTAGTCTTATTCATTGCGTTCCAAAAAAGGAGGAATGACTGTTGTGACCAACGAAAATAACGAACTTGTTCCTACAAGAACCGTTACCAGTTAGCGTGTGTGTATTGATTACCGCAAATTGAACGATGCCACACGAAAAGATCATTTTCCTCTACCATTCATGGACCAAATGTTGGAAAGATTAGCGGGGAACAAATTCTTTTGTTTTATCGATGGCTTTTCTGGATATTTTCAAATACCTATCGAACCATCCGATCAAGACAAGACCACTTTTACGTGTCCTTTTGGAACGTTCACTTATAGGGGTATGCCTTTTGGTCTTTGCAATGCACCTGCGACTTTTCAAAGGTGTATGATCGCAATCTTTCAAGACATGATCGAAGTATCCATGGAAGTTTTCATGGATGATTTCTCAGTCTTCGGAAACTCATTCGAGTCTTCCCTTTTTAATCTAGAGCGCATGCTCATCCGATGCAAACAAGCTCATCTCGTTCTCAATTGGGAGAAATGTCACTTCATGGTGACTGAAGGAATTGTGCTTGGGCACAAAGTCTCCGGAGCCAGATTGAAAGTAGACAAAGCCAAGATCGAATTGATATCCAAATTGGCACCACCCACTAACGTTAAATTCGTTAGAAGTTTTCTAGGTCATGTGGGATTCTACCGCTGATTCATAAAAGATTTTTCCAAAATCGGTAGACCGATGACCAAACTTCTTGAAAAAGACATAGTCTTTGATTTCAATGATGAATGCATAAAGGCATTTGACAAGCTTAAAGATAAGTTAACGAATGCACCGATCATGGTTTCACAGGATTGGTCGCGACCGTTTGAACTTATGTGTGATGCAAGCGATTTCGCTGTGGAGCCGTATTAGGACAACGCGAAAGAAAACATTTCCGTCTTATACACTTTGCGAGCAAAACTCTAAATAGCGCGCAGCTCAACTACACGATCACCGAGAAAGAACTACTTGCCGTAGTCTTTGCTTTCGACAAATTCCGATCCTATCTCGTGTTGTCGAAAACGATTGTATTCATCAATCATTCCGCATTGAAATAACTATTCTCAAAACAAGATGCTAAGCCGCGTCTTATTAGATGGATTTTACTACTCCAAGAATTTGACATCGAAATTCAAAACAAGAAAGGAGCTGAAAATGTCACAGCCGATCATTTGTCGCGACTTGAAAATCCAAACATGGAAGAGTTAAGGGATGAAGATATCGACGATTATTTTTCCGATGAAACTCTTATGAAAATCTCTACGGATGAATCTCCGTGGTTTGCAGATTTTGTAAATTACCTCGTTGGAAGAATTCTAAGAAATGGTTTAACCTATCACCAACGATGTAAATTCTTTTCCGACCTAAAACACAATTTCTGGGAAGATCCCTATCTTTTCAAAATATGCCCCGATGGCATGATTAGGAGATGTGTTTATGGCGCGGAAACAAGAAAGATCCTTGATGAATGTCATCATGGCCCTACTGGGGGACATTATGGTCCTTCAACCACCGCGAAAAAAGTCTTCGATGCTAGTTTTTATTGGCCAACAATTTTTAAAGAGGCTTATACTCTAGTCGAAAATTGTGATGCTTGCCAACGTACTGGTAGCCTCTCACGAAGAGACGAAATGCCTCAAAACAGCATCCAAGTTTGCGAAATATTTGACGTATGGGGAATTGATTTCATGGGACCCTTTCCCAAATCTCATAAGTTCGAATATATCTTAGTCGCTATTGATTATGTGTCCAAATAGGCCGAAGCTGAAGCTTTACCCACGAACGATTCACGAGCCGTAATCAACTTTCTGAAAAAGCTTTTCTCTCGCTATGAAATGCCGAAAGCTTTAATTAGTGATCGAGGTTCCCATTTTTGCAACAAACAAATGGAGAAAATCTTAAAGCGTTATGGAGTCACCCATTGCTTTGCAACCGCGTATCATCCATAAACGAGTGGACAAGTTGAAAATACCAATAGAGCCTTAAAACGAATACTCGACAAAACGGTTAAGGACAATCCTTCCGTTTGGTCAAGGAAACTTGACGACGCTCTATGGGCTTTCCGAACAGCTTATAAGACACCAATTGGCACAACACCTTATCGTTTATTGTACGGTAAAACGTGTCATTTTCCCTTTGAAATCGAGCACCGTGCTTATTGGGCATTGAGAAGCTGTAATCCCGATCTCAAAATCGCTGGAGAAAACCGACTCTTGCAACTGCATGAACTCGATGAATTAAGACTCCAAGCTTATGAGAATTCGAAATTGTACAAAGCACGTTGATTGAGTCGTTTTCGTACACCCGAAGGTTATCGTAGTTCTGGCGAAGTGTGAATGGAAATCTGCGTTTATGTCTAAAGTTTGATGCTCGAATAAAAGAGATTTGAGTTTTATATTTAAAAGTACTAATTTTAATGACTAAAAATTAAACTATATAAAAGCGATAAGAATGAAAATTAAACAACAATTATAAAACGATATAAGAGCAACAATTATACTATGAATATTAACCTAAGGGTACCTAAAATAATACTAAGGACAATAACGAAGGAAACTAAACGAGCATAATCAAAACTACTATAATCTCGACATTAAAGTTAAACAATAATAAGGCAACAATATAGAAGCTAACGAAATAACGACAAGGAAATAGATAAAGAAACGAACCCGAGCGAATAACCAGAGACGCCGAGCTAACATAAAACATAAATCGTTAACGACAATTAAGATAAACGACATTTTAATTATAAAAACTATTTTGCTTTAAATAAAAATGATATTAAAAACTTAAAACTCTTTCAAGAAAAGTACTTATAACAAACATGAAATTTTACTAAACGAATTTATATTTCAAAACTAACTTTTAGGAAACTTATATCGAATGGTGAGTTTAAATCTAACAAAAACTTATTTTTAGAAAAAGTAACTAATTAACCTACGCCTAATTAACATTTAAATTCAATCTTTTGCAAATGTTACTCAAATAATTGATATGGCACAATAAAATAGGCATGATAAAAGGAAACACATGCTGTTGTAACTATATAATAAACAAGTTATATCTTTACTTTTACTAAGCCTAATTAAACTCCTCCTTGGTATCTTCAATGAACACAACATCATTCTTCCAAAAAATGCTATAACCAAATCTATAAACATACTTAATCATCATCGATCTAAAGCCATATCCAAATCACAACAATCCGAAACATCAAATCCTAACTAATCTTGAAAACATCAATAAACCAAAGTCATAAATCCAAAAAGCAAAGTACAAATCACGAATCCAAATCAAACCAAAGATCAATCAAATTAAGTAAGAAGAACAAAAGCTATGTTTGTGACAATCCGTCAATTTATGATTGATATTTTATTCACAAATATTATTTAAAAATATTATTTTAATGTTACATTATGAACTCACTTATTTTTGGGAAGAAATTTGGATTTACGTCTTGGAGTAGCATCGACTACGTCTAAACCGGAGGATTCAACGTTACGTGCTTACGTTTACATACACCGTCTTTGGTGACAGTCCGACATTTCAGAAAATAAGTTTATCCGTAAATATTATTTTGGAGTTTTAAATTTGTGTTAGTTCATAAACTCACAAATTTACGAGAAGAGACTAGGACTTAAGATTTTATTTTAACGTCCTTTACGACTAAACCGGAAACCTTAGGATTTCATATTTACGTTTTCGAACTCCGTTTTTGATGAGACAATTTTTATTAGATGCCGTTGATTCATAATTTATAAAAACGTTTTTCGTAAAACGACCCGAGGGCACGCAAATCGAGGAAACTAGAATCGAGGAGTATCCGTAAATAAATGGGGATGAGACAAGTGGGACACTTGTCCCACCCCACTCCAAAACCGGCCTAAGTAGCCACACATCCCATGATGTGTCCAAATTTTAGCTTAAAGCTTACACTTGTAAGCTAAGCTTACAAGTTAAGCAACTTCCACCCACCATCTAATCAAAACCACTAGCTACCATTCCATTTCCACCATTTACACCATGCAAATCAACTCCAAATCCTCTCTACTCTCCATCTTATGCCGTCCCATTTCTCCACAAAACACCACCATTCATACAAAATTTAACCATAAACATATGTTATAATTAACATATGTTAATCTCCATTCAAAAAGATGAAGATTGGTGCAAGTTATAACATCCAAGGAGGAGTTTTCATGGAGTAGTAGGGCTGATTTTCCATAAGGTATTCATGAAGAATGGTGTTCTTGAAGATGGTGTTGGCTATGCACAAGTTTCTCCATCAAAATTCATGTTTTGATAAACCTACATCATCATGGTGGTATAAAGATTGTTCTCCTCATCTTCTTGTTATTTTGATTATGTAAACATGTATTTTATTTCCTATTGTATATGTATATGATGATTATATGATGATAAAAATGTTATGTGGGGATTTGGTGTTGATAAACATGATTAAAAAGGTGAAAAACTATAAAGAACAAGGCTAAAATCTTGCTTAAAAGTGATGGCTGTATAAAACAGTAAAGAAACAGGTCATGGACTGATAAAATGATGAAGTAGAATCCATTTACAGTAAGCTATATGTCTTGTACACATGTGAGAGTTGGCCATGCAATGGAATCATTGTAATGAGTGAGATATGATCAAAACAAGTTTAAGGTACAAATCTGAGTTCACTGTTTTGGACGATTTTTAGAAAATACTTAGAGGATGATTCAACAGTAGCTATAAAAGAGTTAAATGGAGCACATATCATGTAGTTTATGTGATAAAAATTTGAGCTTCTATCTCCATATAGAACTCAAGATATGGCAGTTATGGTGAAAGTAAAGATAAAAATCAGATTTTGGAAATTAAAGTATAATACTATTATAGAAGCACTCAAAATTATATTGTATAAAATGTAAAGTTAAAACCCACTAACTCATGAATTTTATTTATATAAATATGTACAATGATAAATAAGTGGACATTTTATAAAAATGACAACTTGTTATGATTTATAAGTTATAAAACTATAAACATGATTTTTACGACTTTTTCGGCTAATACCGTAAAAATTAACGTTTTTGTTAAATAAAACTTAGATGGTTGGACCCGTCTAATGAAAACTTTATAAAACTTATATACTGATATATAGACATGTATAACAAGTAAAAACCGATAAAACCCGAACTATAGGGCATACGGACATTAACGAGCTAAGTAAACATATTGGACTAATAATTGGACTGAATAAGTTAAACTCTTATAAAAAGAACTTATTGGGCTTAACCCATTTAGGCCCAACTTGTAAAGTTTAACTACTGATAATATAAGTATAAAATGGATTAAAACAAGTTAAAGAACTTATAATAAGCTTATTGGACTTAAAACGTGTAAATAGGTGAAACTAGTAAACTAGTATAAAAGTTATCGACATATAACACTAAAAATGAGTAAACGAGAATATGTAAACCCACTTGATCATCATATATATATAATCATCATATGTATACATAATTGTTATTTTTATAAAGTCATTGGACATGAGTCTAAGACGAGTATTATTTGTCTAGGTTTCCGTGATTGAAGCACGTACCGTACGTCCGAATTGCCGATAACCCGCCTTCCCACATCAATGTGAGTTCATAGCCTCGCACTATTTTAAATGTTTTTATAAATGTTTTATAAACCTGCGAGGGAGATAACATGTTAGTTTTTATAAAATAGGACACCATTTGTCCCGATTGTTTGTTTATTGATTTGGACCCGAATGATTGAATGACCCGATTGTATGACCCGATAAATGATTAAAGGACCCGATAGATGAAGTTAAATGGATTATTAAAGTTAGGTTATGTCACTAAAAGTCCCATTAGCATGAATTGTGAACTACCGGGATTTGGTAGACGCTTATGCATTTAATAGTACTATTTGGGGACGATCACCCCAGTTCGCGCCTTGACGGTTGATCCCCGTCGTGCCACATTGATTGGTAAGCGAATTTATGTATGAGAAGATTTCCATAGCGTGACCTTTGTGACGACACGCTACTTTAGATGGGCAAAATTGGTATCGGGTTAGCTACCAGTTGTTGGTTTAGTAAGGTAACAATGTCATACGGCTTATAATAATCCAAATTAACGAAATACTAATAGACGCTCCGAATTACGATGTATTGCCTGACTAGCAATACAGGGTCATACTATTGATATTATGTTCGTGTTTTGGTTTTCATAACCATATTCATATAACGGTTTTTATTTAATCTGTGCAACGTTATAAAACGTGTTGTATGATGTTTTTAACGACAATGGTTCGTATAATGATTTTAAGGCAAACGCCTATATTATGATTTTGATAAAGATTTGTATAAAATGATTTTGGCTATTTTATGGCCTATTACAATGATTTGTACGAAATTATTTTTGGTACCAACGTTATATTGATGGAATTTATTAAACTCTATGAATTCACTCGGCGTTATCGCTAACCTTTTCATTTAACATGTTTTATCTCAGGTACTTGAAGGTAATTCTCGGGAAGACAACAAGAATTCATGGCCCGCACTTAAACAATATTTTCCATTCAAATACTTTGTAAAATTTTGTATGAAATATAATGACTTGGGACCGATGTAACTTTGATATGTAAGAATGGAAATGATTTATTAATAAACGACGCGATTTTTATGCGTTGTCTATGATGTGAGTAATGTGCTATCCCGTAACACCAACTAGTCTTCCGCTGTATTGAGTTGTATAAATTTGGGGGTGTTACAATGTTTGAGTTGTATCTCAGAATCTAACCTACACAAACTAGTGAAAAAAAAAACGAACATGAAAGAAAAATGAGATGATGCTACCTTATCTTCAATTAAAACAAAACGCAGGTTAAAAAAATAAATTACCCTCAAATCCGATCTATACAAACGAGAGGTGGGCCTCCCTTTGCTGCGTACATCTATCTCAAAATAAAGCAGGGAAAGAAAAAATATAACTAAAAAAGGGTAAGTTGCCCCTACGAAAATAAAAAAAGGAACAGAACAGAATGGTGGAAAAAATGCTGCCTTTCTACCTAATAAATAAAACAAACGCCACCCCTATCTTCCAAATAGATCTCATCATTTCCCATTTTGGGCCTTTTTCACACCTAGGCCTTTTCCTTGCGTCATTTTCTAGCCTTGGGCTTGTTGCTGGGCTTTTGCTTCATAGTCATACTGGGCTGCGTCTTTTAAGTTGTCGGGCCATAAGTGTTTATGATATATTAATGGGTCGGCCCGACCCATATAAATGAAGTCGGGTCAACCCAATAAAAGACGAAAGCAATGTCGGACATGGTTTTTCGTGCTCTTTCCACTTCTCGTGCTTTTTCCACTTCTCGTGCTCGTTCTTGGCTCTTTGGCTTCGTTTTTGCTCTTTTTCTTCATATCCTTACCTACAATAATAAATAACATATTTTAAACGATATATGCACTAAAAGTACACTTTTGCTATTTATTATGCCATAAACGAAGGGAGGTTAGCACTAAAACAACGAATAATTACGTGTTTAACACACCCCTACACTTAAACACGTTGCTTGCCCCCAAGCAACTATTATCACAAACGTTAAACAAAAACAATTTAAAACTACTTTATTCGAGATTGCCTTGAAAAATAAAAACTCATAGTGACCCGCCATGCTCGACTTTTTATTCAAGGTATAAGGATCTTAGAACGGGAAACACGCAAACTGGGTGTCTCCAAGGAATAAATATCGTCATCCTCTTTTTATTACTCCCAACTAAGCTAAGATTCCTTGTGCAAACGTTTTGGCAAAATGCTAACACTACTTATACTAATAACCTATGTAAATATAACTTTTCACTCCTAATATTATAAAAGACTAGGCAAGTGTGTTCATTTTCAAAGTTTTGATCGTTCAAATCGACATTTGTTATGGTTGCTAATCATCTAAGTGGAGTATTAGACTCACCGAAAATGACGAGATTTAAGATTCAAAAATGGCCTTTCCCATGTAGCGGCTTTCTTCTCGGGACGTCCTAACCTCATCGGTTAAGTGCCCGGGCTTTTGACACCCCACGGAGAATAGTACCGGGATCGGCGGGATTTTGAAATCAAAGATCTTGAAATCACCGCTAAGCTAATAAAAGACACTTAGATGAAAAAACAACGACGGTAATTAGAGAATGAAGATTCAAAGGAGAGATCACTCCATGTAGCGACTTTCTTCTCAGCTTGTCCTTTAGCAAAGCTTAGGAGACTAGGTTTTTACACCCTCGAGAATAGTATCGGAGCCTACGGGACCTTTGACTTCTACATTCTCAATTACTGTCTAAACTCTTATAAAAAATTGACGAATTCTAGTTCAACTTCGGATTTAAATTTGAGAAAAAAACAAGTTTCTCACAATTAAAGCAACAAAAACATACAACTCTTATTCATATTTTTTTTCTCTTTTTTTTTTCTTTTCTTCTTTTTTTTCAAATATAGTTTTTTCTCTTTTTTTTTCTTTTCTTCTCTTTTTTTTCAATTTTTTTTTTTAAAAACAAAACGCAACATTATTTCAAATTTAAGAAAGTATGCTTTCACTCAAATTTAAATAAAAAGTTGAACTAGGACTCTATATCAAAATTGCATAAGAATTTATTTTTTGCATAACAACACAATTTTTAACGTTCAAAGGCTTGAAAAAAACACACTTATTAAATCTAGTTACAATCTAGGAGGAAAAGCCACAGGTTATTCATATAAGCTCTAAAGAGAACCAACTACTCCATGTTTAGCATTTTTATTTGCACAATTCCTAAAACCTTAGTCTAAAAATTAAGGGAGCAGCCAGATCAACACTCAGGCAGAGTCAGGATCCCCTTTGTTCTAGCCTACGGGACAAGTCAATCACGCACGCTTAAAAACGTTTTATTATTTTTAATAAAATAAAATAAAAACAAACAGACATTTGATCAAAATAGGATGCAAGAGGGCAAACAAGTAGGCGTGAATATGATCAATATGATATAAACCCCCCTACACTTAGAACCGAACATTGGCCTCAATGTTCAAAAGTGATAAGGTGCTACCCCTACACTTAAGAACACAAAAGGCTAATTCTAGAATTCCAAGTGTAAGAAAGAGAACACAATCAGATATGCATGGATAAAGATGAGAACTGAGTACTCCCCTGATATAGACATAAAGATCGATCGGAGACTGAATGAAGATGTGGATTTGCTTTTAGCTAATCCGGTGGTCTAGGTGGGTGGTGGAAGGTGGAAGCCATTGTTGAGAGAGAGAGAGAGAGAAGAGAGGTTGTGTGTGAAAATAGAAAATGTGTATTAAACAAGAAATGAACACAAGCAACACCCCTCCTTGGAAGCCTAGGAGGGGTATATATAGCCACACACCAAACACTTAACTATACATTGTACCTAGTCTAGTCTAAGCGTGTGTGACTATGATAACTAATGGGAATTCTTAAATGTCGTCACATAAAGTGAATTTCCAACAATCTTCCCCCATGGGACGACGTGTAGAATTCCTTACAATATTTTTCCTAACAAGTACATAATGATTAAGAACAAAAGCTTTCATGAAGCGTCCAATGCTGATGATGTCTTCTGAGGCCTTTGACTTTATGTCTTCACTTCAAAACGACTCATCTTTAAAGTAACTTGTAGTAAAAATACTGTAACGGCACGAGCTAAGTAATCCATATACTTCTGGTTAAGGAGAAGCTTCTGAATTAACTTCCCCCTAATTCATGCCACATAAACTTGATGTAGAAGCTTTTAAATAGCTTCCCCCTAAACCGACAATCCTCGAAAGCAACTTCAAATCTTTCAATAAAGCTTAGAATGATTAAGCGCACAGCGGAATCTAACAAGCAAATCCCATCATATAAGATGATAATGTTGCTAAGAGGGATTGAAAGCTTGGGGCACACCAAGTAGATCAACAACTTCTCTTCTCACGCTTGAAATAATTCTTCTGAATTTTTCTTCCCCCTGAGAGTTCAAGTTATGCATACTAGAAAGAATCAAGACATTTCTTCCCCCACATAGTTGATGAAAATAAACCAATCCCAAGTATGAAGCTCAAATACTGAAGTAGACACTTTATCCCATTCATGAAGTTGACATCGTAACACCAGAGTCAATTAAGTCCCGGGAATGCATATCTCTCCATATAGGATAATGATGATGAATAATTGCAACAACCAAACAATTAAACATCGAATCAGTAGTGTACCGTTTAGAGATTGATAACGCCACGAGTTAAAACACTGATTTTCTCTGCGGCTATGACAAATGTCATCCCGGAATGTCTTCAAATCAAAAGAAGGTATGAAGTTCATCACGTGTACTCGTTGTGCGTTCAGTGTGTCTTCTTCTTCCCCTTGATGGTTTCGAAACTCGGAACCATCAATAAATCATACGCACATGTACCTGAAATCTCGTGAGAATAATAAATAAGCTGAATTATATATTTTGTGAGAATCAGCTGTTGATCGAAAATCTCTACTCATAAACATTCCATGGCCATCTTAACCAACCCACTTGTAGGCAAATTTGAAGTGACCACTGATAGAATGAACCAGATACATCAAACATGAAACTGAATAAGAATCCTCCAATCTTGTGACTTAAGCTTGCACAATTGTTGAATGAGGAACGGTGGAGAAATCTCTAAGTACCCAATGCATCACTGAAGAAGTCTATAGGCACGACACCTCTTGAAATTATCCACGTCGAATAACGCGTGACACTGAGTACAACAATGTAACCCCTTTAAGTGATAGTTATCCGAGTCATCAACCATCCACTGTTGATCCCAAACTTAGATCGATTTAGCTTTATGTATACGAGATTAGATCAAGTAATACACTTAGAGAAACCTTTGTATATGCTTATGATAATCTAAGTGTTATGCGGAATTAACACTTAAACTAGAACACACAATGATATAAACAAACTTTCACTTTGATTAATGATATCAAACTTGCTTACAATGAAAGTAGTTTACGAACGAAAACTTATATGAAACATTAACCTAAAGGTCTTCTTTTATAGACATAAGAAGCCTTGTACAATAATCTACGTATCAGCTATTCTAGGTAAAGATAAATATAGAAAATACATTGTTGTTCCTATCTTTACTAGAAGTAATCTAGAATACAATAAACGCGTAGAGTATATCTTCCCATCAGTGCTTGTCTTCAATGTGTCAACGCTTGACTTTATCTTGTCAACGCTTGAGCTGTCAGCGCTTGTTTTGTTCTTGTCAACACTTGTTTTACTCTTGTCAGCGCTCAAGTGATCTGGCCTTAATTTATTCCCACCAAGTTATCTTTGAAAGATAAAATAAGTTCACGCCTTCAAAAAATCCGTCTCCAACTTCACATAATTTATACCCGATCAAACAAGTCCGTAGCCACAAAAAAATCGCCAAATTTTTCTTGATCTCGTCAAAATAAATCCCGTTACTTTGTCTCGTCTTTTAATCTCGTCACTTTGTCACGTCACACGGTCATTGTCAAGCCCCGATTATAACCAAAATATAACTTAATACACACAAATTTTATTCAAAATCAATAATTTTGGCATAAAATTTGTATAATATAAGTTTTGATACTCGGCAAATCTTGCAACCCATAAACAAACGTAGCCTAAAAATATACTTAACAATTTGTTAAATAGATTTGGAATCCACCAAATGTTGCCAGCCCAACAATACACAGTCCATGAACATAGTCCATCTCGTCTTGACACACGGCCCAATCCCAACCCGGTCCAAGAAGTAGAAAAACAAGTTATTTAAGATGCAACCCTAAACATTAGGTCATTTTAAACTAACTAAACATCTCAAACGCAGTCAATTACTCCTTCTCTCTAACCTTAGTTTTCTCCGTCCCTCACCAAACTCCACCTAGAAACATCCGCCCCTCCAAATCTCCATCCCCATCTCATCTAAACCCAAGAACACATGGATCCAATTTAACCAGGCAATATCCCCACGAAATCAATCAAACCAGAACCATCTAGTTCATATCGAATCAAGAAACTTTGAATTAAAATGATGGTAAATGTGCTTTTCGTGTAGATCAAATGAAAAACGACTCAAGAGCGTCTTCAAGATCTTATATTAAGGTCTCGGGTAGGTTCAATGATTGCATGTGGGTTTTAGATTAACAATCGAAACAAAGAGAAGACTTTAACACGATTGTTATAGATCTCGTATTTTTATTCGAATATTAAAAAAATTGGTTCAGCCAAACATGGATCAATGATGCATGCTGTTTCGAGTGAATAGATCAATTAAGATCTTGACACATCTTAAAAAGATGTCACCGAAACAAAATCTGAGATCATACTAAGTTTCTATTTAAGGGTCGAGTCTAGATGGGGATTAAGTGACGATGGGATTAGGTTAGATTTGGAGTTGATTGGGAGTTAAAAGGTGGATGAGTAATATAGGTTTTGGTCAAAATGTTGGATCTCTAGTTTTGTACAAACGGTCGTAATGTGCATATTAAAAACCCATCGCAATGTTTTTGAAACTTGCATCGCATTGTTTTTTTTTTAAATAAGTCCATCGGAAAGATTCAGTCCCATCGCAATGTTTTTAATTTGTTTTCCATCGAAATCCTATATGTAATTCTGTCCATTGGAATCTTTCCTCTACACCCCATCGGAATGCATCCGTCGGAATGCATCCGTCGAAATGCATCCATCGGAATGCATCCGTTGGAATGCATCCGTTGGAATGCATCCGTCGGAATGTGTTCCATCGGAATATTCGATCGCAATGTAGAAACCATTGGTTTTTGCGATCGCAATATTCCGATCGTAATGTGAATCTGAATATCTTATCTGTACTATTTCCTTGAAATCCAGAAATGTGATCTCTGGATCTGGGTTTTCTGGGTTAACATCTTATCTTCAAGAAAATAAAATACCAAAAAAACAGTACTTATAAAAATGGACTAGGAACAGGGATCCCAAATGACTAACGAAAATGATAACCCATGGACAAAATATGACCAGATCTAATATATGGATATTAGAATAGTGAAAATGAAACAACTGATAGAGACAAAACTGTGACCTAGAGACCAACAAACGAACCATCTTTTTAGACAGATTTAGAGTTTACTTGGGACTGATGATACTGTGACCAGAAAAATGACAACTTTTGAACCATAAAAGATAATGAAATCGATATGATTCATAACCACGTGACCAAAATGTATCCATGAGACAAAAGAATGAAAACATTAAATCACCATGACAAAAAGTAACAAGCCGGACCAAAAAAATGATAGAACGAGACACAAAAAAAAAATTTAGACCACCAAATAGAAAACAAGAACACGATCCAAGGATTGAACCGAGGCTCTGATGCCAATTGTGGATTTGCTTTTAGCTAATCCGGTGGTCTAGGTGGGTGGTGGAAGGTGGAAGCCATTGTTGAGAGAGAGAGAAGAGAGGTTGTGTGTGAAAATAGAAAATGTGTATTAAACAAGAAATAAACACAAGCAACACCCCTCCTTGGAAGCCTAGGAGGGGTATATATAGCCACACACCAAACACTTAACTATACATTGTACCTAGTCTAGTCTAAGCGTGTGTGACTATGATAACTAATGGGAATTCTTAAATGTCGTCACATAAAGTGAATTTCCAACAGAAGAAGATGATGGAAAACAGCAACATCAACCCTCTGAAAGTCTTCTCGATCCAAGGAAGCCTGCACACAAAAACAAATACCAACAAGCACACATGGAAAGAAGCACGCCCCTACACTTATGTTAGAAAATAGATAAAAGGATAGATCATCGGTTTGCCTCCCGAAAAGCACTTATTTTTGTTAACCGAGTCACGAGCCTGACTCGACCCCGAATTAAATGGTCCATGGGGGAGAAATAGAATCACCACTGGCTCAAAACAGATATGCCAGGGTCAAAAATCTTATCCTCATTACCGGATGAGAATAAAGAAGAAGAATCCACAGTATAAGTGAAGAAAAGCAGAAGGATTCTTATAACATACGAGAAATAGGTATAAAGGCGATCCTTAAGAATACTCGTCTTCGCCAAGGGCGGGAGGGTGGAAGAAAAAGATATCAAAGTGTCACCCGAGGACACTTGATAGAAACTCAAAGCAAGAGTTGATGGGATAACCGGTAAAACATCACAAGAAATAGCAACATCAACGTCTCCTCCGGGATCAAAACACTCATCCTCATTTCCCAAATGAGGAGAGTAAAAGCGATACATCACCCGCTTGGGTGTGCATACGGTAGGACGGGGTGGCAACATAATATGAGAAATATCAGAAGAAATATCTACCACCCGCGTCACCTCTCCAGACCGAATAAAACGAAAGGTAGGGTCAAATCTCTCCACCTCCTCTACGACGGGAGGTGGCATGGCTAACAAAGAATGCTCATCAATAGAAACAGAGTCGGGGCTATCAATGTCCTTGATCCCCTCTTCAAATAGAGGATTCACCTCTCTAGAGATGTAGGCGTCATCAAAATCAAATAAAGGGTTCGAATAAATCTTGAAAGTTTCCTTCTGAACGTCTTCATTGGATCGTGACTCGTCATCACTAGAAGTAAAATCATCATCGAGATCAAAAAGAGGATTAGAGAAAGCCAAAGAATCATCTCCCAAGATGTCGGTGGGAGGTAATGAATCATCACTAAAAAGAGATTCACACTCACTATCACTATCGGAAGCAACCGTAGGCTCACTTTGGATTGGAATAAGAATCTCATCACAAGGAATAGTGATAAGACCCGCATCCCCTTGATGAGAGAGGCATCGGTCTCCGTAGTGGAAGAATCGAGAATAGGAGTGGTAGTCTCACATGATGGATTGAGATCGTAAATATTATCCTCGTCATCATCATAACAATAAGGAATCACACGAGGCGTAGAGGTATAAGCACTAAGATTAGATACTTGCTCTTGTCGCTGTCGCTTTTCCTCCTCGCATGCTTCTTTTAGTTGAATTAAACCGTCATGAATCTTCAAAAGAAAGGCTTGTGTTTCGTCATCCGGATTCAAAGAAGGTTGATGATCGAGGGTGTATTGTGGGGGCTCAAAATTATGAAAACCAGAATTATAGTACGGATGTGGTCCATCATAAATCATCGGTTGAAAAGAATTAGTACACGGATTTGGCGCATAATAATTCATCGGCTGACAATAAGAAGTATCGTGAGGGCCCCCACAATGATTGCAACACGGGTATTGAGAAAAACCTGGTGCATGTTGCGGATACGGATTGGCATGTATGGAAGAGGGTGAGATAGTGTCATTAGAGGTGAAGTATGAATTGGTCGAATTGCAAAATGAACAATGTCCAAATTCGTGATTAGGGTAGCCATACCGCACCGCTCGCATGAACACCAATAACATGATTGACTATCAGACGACCCACACCCTATACAATATGAATCCATGAAGAATTGAAAATAAGAGGGGTTGAGAAAAAGAATTAAACACAATAGAGGATAAAGAAGAATAATTTTTAAAACTTTTTTTTATGATATATATAGTAATAAAGAAAATAAAATAAAATAAGAAAATATTTTTGGTTTTTTATAAATTTTATATATTTTTTGGATTTTTAAAAAAAATTTATTATATATATATACAAATACGAAAATAAACTTTCAAAACGAAAGGATCTTCAAGTCACCAACAAAAAACACAACGCCAATATCGCTACACACAGAGCCGGCAGCGGCGCCATTTGATTGAGTCGTTTTCGTATACCCGAAGGTTATCATAGTTCCGGCGAAGTGTGAATGGAAATCTGCGCTTATGTCTAAAGTTTGATGCTCAAATAAAAGAGATTTGAGTTTTATATTTAAAACTACTAATTTTAACGACTAAAAATTAAACTATATAAAAGCGATAAGAATGAAAATTAAACTACAATTATAAAACGATATAAGAGCAAAAATTATACTACGAATATTAACCTAAGGGTACCTAAAATAATACTAAAGACAATAACGAAGGAAACTAAACGAGCATAATCAAAACTACTATAATCTCGACATTAAAGTTAAACAATAATAAGGCAACAATATAGAAGCTAACTAAATAACGACAAGGAAATAGATAGATAAACGAACCCGAGCGAATAACCGGAGACGCCGAGCTAACATAAAACATACATCGTTAACGACAATTAAGATGAACGACATTTTAATTATAAAAACTATTTTTGCTTTAAATAAAAATGATATTAAAAACTTAAAACTCTTTCAAGAAAAGTACTTATAACAAACATGAAATTTTACTAAACGAATTTATATTTCAAAACTAACTTTTAGGAAACTTATATCGAATGGTGAGTTTAAAACTAACAAAAACTGATTTTTAGAAAAAGTAACTAATTAACCTACGCCTAATTAACATTTAAATTCAATCTTTTGCAAATGTTACTCAAATAATTGATATGGCACAATAAAATAGGCATGATAAAAGGAAACACATGTTGTTGTAACTATATAATAAACAAGTGATATCTTTACTTTTACTAAGCCTAATCAAACTCCTCCTTGGTATCTTCGATGAATACAACATCATTCTTCCAA
Source organism: Glebionis coronaria (assembly GCA_025667525.1). Lineage (NCBI taxonomy): Eukaryota > Viridiplantae > Streptophyta > Magnoliopsida > Asterales > Asteraceae > Glebionis > Glebionis coronaria. The sequence continues at coordinate 186,038,352 of CM046879.1, read as the reverse complement.
AAAAATGCTATAACCAAATCTATAAACATACTTAATCATCATCGATCTAAAGCCATATCCAAATCACAACAATCTGAAACATCAAATCCTAACTAATCTTGAAAACATCAATAAACCAAAGTCATAAATCCAAAAAGCAAAGTACAAATCACGAATCCAAATCAAACCAAAGATCAATCAAATTAAGTAAGAAGAACAAAAGCTATGTTTGAGTTGTATCTCTGAATCTAACCTACACAAACTAGTGAAAAAAACGAACAGGAAAGAAAAATGAGATGATGCTACCTTATCTTCAATAAAAAAAAACGCAGGTTAAAAAATGAATTACCCTCAAATCTGATATATACAAACGATAGGTGGGCCTCCCTTTGTTGCGTACATCTATCTCAAAATAAAGCAGGAAAAGAAAAAATATAACTAAAAAAGGGTAAGTTGCCCCTACGAAAATAAAAAAAGGAACATAACAGAATGGTGGAAAAAATGCTGCCTAACTACCTAATAAATAAAACAAACGCCACCCCTATCTTCCAAATAGATCTCATCATTTCCCATTTTGGGCCTTTTTCACACCTGGGCCTTTTCCTTGCGTCATTTTCTAGCCTTGGGCTTGTTGCTGGGCTTTTGCTTCATAGTCATACTGGGCTGCGTCTTTTAAGCTGTCGGGCCAGAAGTGTTTATGATATATTAATGGGTCGGCCCGACCCATATAAATGGAGTCGGGTCAACCCAATAAAAGACGAAAGCAATGTCGGACACGGTCGTGCTCTTTCCACTTCTCGTGCTCTTTCCACTTCTCGTGCTCGTTCTTGGCTCTTTGGCTTCGTTTTTGCTCTTTTTCTTCATATCCGTACCTACAATAATAAATAACACATTTTAAACGATATATGCACTAAAAGTACACTTTTGCTATTTATTATGCCATAAACGAAGGGAGATTAGCACACGTACCAAAGCTTATCACGACAAGAAACTTGGAATCCAAAAAGAATTCAAGAAAGGAGATAAAGTTTTCTTGTTTAATATGCGCTATAAATTCAAAGCCCCCAAGCTTAAACAAAAGTGGTACGGTCCTTTTATAGTAAAACATGGATACCCGTCCGGTTATGTTGAATTGTATGACAAGAATGGAGGAAGCTTCATTGTTAATGGACACCATGTTAAACTATACCATGAGGAGTGGAGTGAACATTTTCCACTCAAAGAAAATAAAATAAACTAATAAGAGGTAAGAGTCCGGCTGATGACTCTATAATAAAATAAGCGCTTCTCGGGAGGCAACCCATGTGTTTTAAATTTTTAAGTGTGATTTTCCTTTTTAAAATAAATTCATGCTTACACCCACAATTTTTAACCAATGTTTTGCTTAAGTGTGAGGGGGTGTAGCATGTGTCGCTTTTATAAAAACCTATAAAAACCAAAAATAGAGTGTTTTTCCGTATTTTTGTGTGTTTTATCTTTTTTGTAGGTACCGCAAGTTGAAGGCGAAGACAAGACTCTTGTATGATGCATGATATGCCCGTGATTATGGTTTTTCTCTCATTCCCTTGCTTTTGTTCAGTTTTATCACATTGAGGACAATGCTAAACTTAGGTGTGAGGGGGTTGTAGGGAAATCGAGAAAAAGATGCTTAATTGCCATATTTTTGGGCTATTTTAAAACTTTTGTTCTTGTTTTGCCCTCGTAAATAAAAAAGTTTCAAGCAATGTATATAAATAATTAAGAAGTTATCCAATTGGTAATTTTTGAAAATTTGAGATGTACTTTTGTGTCAAATTACCCAAGTCAAAGTCTCATATAATAGTAGAAGAAAAATCCAAAAAAAAATTAGGAGAAAGTTGCAAGTTCCATGTTTGTCAATACAACATGAACTTTGTAAGTATGTTGATCCATGGCTAGGAGTTTTAGCCAAGAAAAATATATTAAAAAAAAGAAAGAAAAAAAAAGTCAAAAAGACAAATAAATAGCCAATAAGCTATAATGTTATGAAGTTGAAGGAAGAAGAAGAAATAAAAGGTATCGATTAGCCAATGTGCTAAGTCGTGATACATGTTGCTTCAATTCATATGTTATTAGTGTAGTATAGTTAGAAATAAAAGACTTTCTAGATTTTTTATGGGTATTGACTTTATATCTCAATTTTTCAACCTTAAAAACTTAAGTCGATGAGTTTTATCTTGTATTTGTACTTGGTAGACTTGCATCGAATTTTTGTAAAGATACATGTACCTTTGGATTTAACTTTCTTTTCTTCTTGCTTGAGGGCGAGCAAAACTTAAGTGTGAGGGGATTTGATAACGCCTAAATCCAACATGTCTTTAGGAGCATTATCCGTACTTTTGTACATGTATATTGGTTAATTATATGATACTTTTGTGCATATTTGTGCCCAATTATGTTTGCAAGTATTTGTGTAGCCAATTGCAGGAATGGAGTATAAAACAACATAAAAATGAAGAATTATACGAGTACGAAGAATCCTAGTCAAGTTCAAGACCCGTTTACAAGTTACAAACCTTTGAAGATCAATTTCGGGTACAAGAACAAGTATTTCCAAGGAGCAAATAAAGATATTCAGCATGAAAGTTGCCACCATCAACATACATCCAACTTGCCACTGGCAAGAGTGAAGTTGCTACCATCAATTGGGAGCTGATTTGCCTCCACCATCAAATGGGAGTTGATTTGCCTCCATCATGAGTGAAGTTTCCTCCAACATTTGTCTAGGCAAAAATGTGTCCACATTCATGCAAACTCAAGGAATTCCATGCAAGAGCAATCTAGACTTTCTTTCTCTCCAAGCCAAACATTGAAGTCTAGAGCCTTAACTAGCTTATAAATAAGACCCTTGGGGTCATGTAACCAAAACATTCATATGCCTTTCAATCATCTTCTCATTATTACATCAAATAAACTCTCTCATCCTTGTCCAAACTCCCATTCCCGGATTTGAACAAGGTGGTGCTAGAAAAGTTAGTTTTTGAGTCCGATAAGCAAAGTTATCATCACAAAACTCTTAGGGATCATTACCCTAATCATTAGTAACATTTTTCCACTTTGTAAGACTCTTGATTATGACTTATAATACATTTATTTCTAAGTTTATTTCATCATTTGTTATGAGTAGCTAAGTTTCATTCTACATTTGGTAGGATGATGTTTGTAGTATGAAGTGATGGTTGTGATTGTGATTTATGTTTAATTCAATGTCAAGCTTTCCTATGATCTATTGATTTTTATGTTTCATGTGACAATTGTTATCAAAACTTAATTGTTGATATAGATTTCATAGGTCGAAAGGGTTATTTTATATCAACAAGTCATAGCCGGTTTGTCTATGATTGGCTATCTTTTGTATTGATCATTTCTTAAGAAGTTTTGATTATCAAGAAACATAATTGTAAGTGTTAGCAAATTCGTGAAACGACCGTGAATCGAATGTGTTGAAATTGGATTAAGTCTTGAATTGAGTGATTGAGTCTAATGCTTGTTTTCTTTAACCAAGGTCTTTACGAAGATTAAAGCTTTTGAAAACAATAGATTGGATTATCCATCTAATTATCATAATCATATTTGTTAACGTGTCATCACAATCATACCATTACGAATGCTCAAACTAGTCTTTACCAAGTGTACCTTTAATCATATTATTAATCTCATCATTTTTACTTATTATTTGTTTGTTAACAATTGCTACAATCAACGATTATAGTTTCATTTTAGAATAATCATAGGTTTTCCAAATCCCCGTGAACGATCTCGGTATTACCACATAAAAGCTATACACAAACGAAAGGGTTATACTTGCCCGTGCGTTTTTAGTCAATCCGGTAATTCGTGTTTATAAATTTAAAACTTGTTACCAACCTCACGCATCACCAATCCACATGCGAGAATCGTGGAATGATTGGCCAACTCGATAGACATTAGTGAAGGAGTAAGATTAGGAAGATTGAGCGACTTGAAGATTGCAAGTGGCATCAAGTTAATACTAGCACCAAGATCGGCCAAGGCATAGCATTCTTCCATATCTTGGATTGCACATGGAATTAAGAATTTACCGGAATCACTAAATTTTTGAGGTATGTGGTTAAGATAAACCAATGAACAACTAGACAATTTTTGCAATTTCTCCTTGTTTAAAATACTCTTAAAGTTAGCGGCAAATCGAGGCATCATGACCAAAGCATCGGCAAAACTCACATTGAAATGCACGTCATGAAACATTTTCATAAAAAGCTCAAATTGGTAATTGTCGCACTCTTGACGTTTCTCCTTTCTAAGTCTTGATGGATAGGGCAAAGGTGGTGTGGGTTGAGGCATAGGCATAGCCTTTGGAATCTCGGGTTCCAAATGTTGTAATTGGTCAACCGTAGGTGTGGCATGAGCGGTACTTCGTGGGATTGGGACATGCTCCTTTTCGACCACCACCTCGGGTTCTTCCTCAATTTCCTCCACCGTTGGAGCAATTGGTTGAGGAGTCGGTTCCTTAAGTGTCTTACCACTTCGTGTGGTAATCACTTTCATCTCTCCTTTAGGGTTCGATATGGTATTGCTAGGAAGACTACTCGAAGACGGTTTACACATTATTGCCTCAAACATGGATGAAATTTTATCCTCAAACATACATTGCCTCTTCTCGGCCTTAATCATCTCTTGTTTTATTTCATGTTGCCCTTGTTCCATTTTTTGTTGGTTTTGTTGTAGCCTAGTTACATTTCCCTCCATTTTGTTTGTATGGATCTTAAGCTCATTTGTTAACTCATTTTTTAACTCCTTTTTCAAGTCATTCTTAAACTCGGATCTTAGGCTAATGATCTCTCTTTGAATATTATCAAACCTAGCATCGTTTCCATTTGCGTATTCAACAAATTCATTTGGAAGATCTTCCAAAGTTTGAAAACTTTTGTTGTTATTTTGAAAATCATTTTTTTGATTTTTGTTTGAAACTTGATTGTTATTAGCCCCTTGATTCCCATAGTTGTTACCCTTGTAATTGTTTTTGTAACCAACTTGATTGTTTTGATAGTTGTTGTTAGCATTTTGATTGGGAGCAAAACCCGTTGGAGTCAATTCATTAGAGTGGGTAACTTGACCATTTTGGTTGTAAGTTCCCGTGGCCGCGTAGGTACTCGAAGTGTTACCACCGTTGGTAATGCAATCAGAGAAATCATGAACTCCACCACAATACATACATGAAACCTCAACCGCTTTAACCGTAGCGGGAGCACTTTGTTCACCAACTTTGAATTCAATTAAAAGTCCTTTAAGCTTATCAAAGATTTTGTTTTCCAAGTTCGCCTCAATTTGGCAAGCATCGATGGTATTGGACAATGAAGGTGCAGCTGAAGACGAAGCCTTACGAACACTCGATGTGTTACGAGGACTATACACCTTAGATGTATTCTCAATAATCAACAACGCTTCCTCAACCGTCTTACACAAAAAATTCCCACCCGCGGCGGCATTAAGATAATCTCTTTCATGATCATTTAATCCATTGTAAAACGTGTCAATTTGATGCAAGTCGGAAAAACAGTGATGAGGACACTCATGTAACATTTACTTAAACCTATTCCAAGCCGTTGAAAAACTCTCATTAAATTCTTGTGAAATTTTTGAAATCTCGTTTTTCAAATGCGTAGTCTTAGAGGGCGGGAAAAATTGGCTCACAAACTTAGAAACGAGATCCTTCCACGTCAATATAGAATTGGGTGGCTCTTTCTCTAACCAAATTTTAGCGGGCCCTGTTAAGGAATACGAAAAAAGCATCATCTTAATCGAATCATTAGCAACATCCTTAAATTTTCAAGTGGCGGTAAGACGATTGAATTGGCGGATATGGTTGTACGGGTTGTCCTTTTCATCACCACGGAATTTGTTGTTTTGGATCATCGACAACAAACTCGTTTTCACTTCAAAAGAAGGATGGCGGGAATCACAATAGCCTCTCCATAACCCTCGGTGGGTGCTTGAAGTAACTCCATCATTGTACGATTCACCATAGTTGGTTCTTCTTCTATGATAGGTTCGTCAATAGGAGACTCCTCACTAGAAAGATTAGGAGTAGGTGTGGACTCCTTTCGTTTTTTTCGTTTACGTGCACGTCTTGATTGATTACGAGTAAGCATAAACGTCAAGTACAACGTGGGGATGAGCAAAGAAGATTCTTTTTGGTGTTTTTGATTTTTCCAATTTTTTGTGGTTTTTGATTGTTTTTACCTTTTTTGGATTTTGGTGAATGTATTAAGTAGACAAAAGTCTACAAATCTCTCCCTTAATCAAATCTCTTGATTAAAGAAGCCTCAAGGAATGAAAACGATCACGTGAAGTGAACGCCTTCGATGACTTTAGAACGTTGGTGGAACACCAAAACATTCAAGAGGGTTTAATCAAATTAAACCAAGAAAATATATATGATACTTAGATAATACTTTGGTTGGCAAACCCTCGATTAGCCCTTTTTATCTAAACACGCACAAGCAAGCGGGGAAACCAGGCGGCGCGAAGCACTTAAGAGCCTTTTTCCTTAGGGTATATTTTATAATACCCGCCTTATACCCACCTTATAGTTTGTGTTTGTCAAAATTAAGCTTCACGAAAGTAATTATCTATTTTGCCTTTTCTTTCTTGTTTGAGATTCGAATACAATGATTGAGTAATGACCTCCCAATCAAGGTTGTGTTTTCACACTTTAGGAGTACTTGTGAATTTATTGTTCTACGTATACAATATAGTAATATTCACACAAAAAACGAAAACCGATAATACGTATTAGTAGAGTGCTACTAATACAAATAGCTATTATGGCTAGTATAAAAACAACAAATGTTCAAATCAAAACACAACACGCCTCCCCGGCAGCGGCGCCAAAATGATAGTTGTAAAATACGTCTTTTAGGAAAAAGAACATAATTAGGGCAAGTATTAAGTGTCGGTTTAGGAAAACCAAGCACCAATGACCCAATGTGGGGATCGTTCTCAAGGAGGCTTGTGTGTTGTGTAAAGAGATGATTAAGTGTTTGTGATTATATTGATGAGAAAAGAAAATAGAAAAGAAAGTAGAAAAGGATGACGGTCACGATTATGAATTAAACTAAGACGAAAAGTCGTGCATGTAAAACTGTAAAAAGTGACCAAATTTAAAAATTACCCTAAAAATTCTTAGAAAATTGCAATAAATCCTAAAAAATGTAATTAGAGTTTACAAAAAATCAAAAATCACTCAAAGCTTTTATTTAATTAAATATTAATTTTTTAATGCTAATTAAAGCCCAAAAAATCAATTTAATTAACAAAAAGTCCAAAATGAGATTTTTTAACTTGTAAACCTCATGACTTAACTAAATTTAAAACTATTTTTGAAATTTTTAAAATTTATTAAAACTATTTAAAAACAATTAAAAACTATTAAAACTTAAAATAATTCTAAAAATTAATCTAATGACAAGAAAATTAATCAAAAAATTTTAAAATTCCTAACTTAATGTATTTGAACTATGAAAAAATGAAACAATTGCAAAAATATAAATTTTAATTTTTAATAAAAAATAATAATAAAATATTAATAAAAATCCAAAATTTATAAAAATTTCTAAAAAGTTGCAATCTAGTTTATTTTAACCTAAATAAAACAGAAATGAAGTTGAAATTACAAAATTACCCCTATTGGGCCTTCAAATGCGCCAAATACCCAAACAGTCCCTTAATGGGCTTAGAATTGGGCCCAGTAAGAAGAAGTCCACAGAATTGGCCCAAAAGCTCCAGTTAAGCTAAAAATCTGATTTTAAACACAATTTTCCAAAGGCCCAAAAGCTGAAAATAAGCTTAAGTTAGCTTATTTTAAAACAGCTTATTCTTAATGGCCTTTTTGGCCCATTAAGCTATAAGCTGATGCCATAAGCTAAAATTTTACCCACGTCCTTTTCTTGACCTAAATAAGCTATTTGCAAAAACAACAAAGATATCACAATCACACCTAGCCAATTAGTACAGTTAAATCAAAACATCACCAGACTTTGCCTAGATATGAACAATAAGCAGTTTTCACCAAATAAGCACTTTTAGCAAGATTAAGCCAGCCAAACTTCACCAAATGCATACACAAACTATAAATAATTCAAATGAACATAAATCAACAGGTTTCATGCAATGGTTCAAGGCCTAGATCAAGATTCAAGCTCAAAAATGTTATTGATGAACAATGAACAAGCATATTTTATACTTTGCTGATATACTTGACCACAAATCCAATTTCAAACCCTCAAATCTTCTTAACAGGTTATATAAACTTTGTTTAATCACTTGTTATTTTCAAGCATGCATACAAACTAAGTGTTTCCAAAATCTTAGGTCAAAACAAGCAGAATTCCAACTTTTATAACACAATCAAGATTTTGATGATTTAAAGCCAATTACTTGCAGCAAATAACACTCAACCAAGCATATATCAGATACCAACACAAATAAACACTTTCCAATTACTCAAAAACACTTTGCAATCTTAAACAGGTTAACCCAAACACCCCTTAACTTTTTCAATCCAAGATTTAACAAAGTTAAAGTGTGATTCAATGTTACCCAAGCCCAATCTAACACAATAACATCATCATCATGCACTATTGATGAGATGGCATTTATACATGATCTCATCGTTCTTTTCGGGCTTTAAATGCATAAAAATGTCATAAAATACCATATATATGCTTGTGTTTGTTTACTTGTGTATTTTAGGTATGGATATCGTGAAAAAGACAAAAGATCACAAGTTACAAGGAAAAACGGACACGAGAAACGAAGTCGTACAAAGAACCAGGCCTTAATCATGGAATTCTCAACAAATACCCTTGAAGACTTGAAGACAAACAAGATTGATCCTCATTTATTGAAGAAATGACACTTAAAACCCTTGTATATTCATAATTACAAGTTTGGTCCCTTAAGTTTGTCAAAATTACACAAAAGGTCCTTCAACTTTGAAGAAATGGCAAGAATAGTCCCTCAACAATTTCAAATTGCCAATAATGGTCCCTCATGGAGTGAAAGATACAATGAAGACCTTTGAAGATCAAGAATGTTCAAAATCAGTCCTTGAAATATCTCAAAATGGCAAAAAGAACCCTTGAAAACCCTTTTGAAAAGTTATGTGCCAAAATTGCCAAATGATGAAAGTTGTTACAAGCTTAATTGGACGCTGATAGACTTTTATCCACAAATGCCAAAAGAAAGGAAAGAGGAGGGCTAAACTTGTGCATTTGAAACATTCAAACACAAAATGCGCCAAACATTTCCCCAATCCTACAAAAACGGATCAAAAGTAGTTACTGTAGCAGTCAAGAACCCAGATTTTACACCAACTTAAACAAAGGGTAAAATGAAATTACCCTTACCCACACTTGATTCACACGCCTATAATCTCATCCCAACCTTAAAACCCTCACTCCCACTCACCAAATGGCCCCACCACCAAAACCGTTTCACCATCATGTGACAACTTCCACACCAAGGATTGCCACGTGTCAAGATCAACAACCCACATCATTTGCTTCATCACAAAGCTATTTTAAACGGTTTGGATGTATTTTGGACAGCTCACATCAAGAAATCGTCTAGAAGACTTAGGGCATTTAGGGAATTTCACTTCTAGGGTTTGTGAATAGTGTTTAGCCAGGCATTTGCCTATAAAAGGAGACCTCAACATGTGAGAGTCCCTTTGTTCTAGATTTTAGCTTTTAATCTTTGTAATTCCTTTTTATGAAATAAAGTTTAAATTTCTTAAAATTCTGAGTTTTAATCTGTTATTTATAAAAGTTTGGTGTTTGAGAAGCTAAAATCTGAGTTCCATTTATATGTTTGAAGGTTTTTGAGGCAAGGTTTTAGTTGATAAAGCTTGGGTTTCAAAAATCAGAAAGTTGGCCTTATATTTGATCTCACTTTGTGTTTGTTCATCTTAGCAGCATTGGAAGCTGGTACTTGTTTTGCTAGTACCTCAGCTCAAACAATCTAGGGCCTGGATGTAGGTCTTGGAGGTTTGCACCTTCTTCCCTTTTCATTTTCTCTTTAAGTTTCTGAATATTTGTGATTTTTGTGGATTTGTGCTTGAATCTGTGTTATTGTGGATGTTTATTGTTGATTTGGCTTGGTCTGATGTTAATGAGGTGTTATTGATCTGATTTGTGGGTTGAATCTTAATGATCTTTTGAAAATTTGTGAAAATAAGTTTTAAAAGGGTGTTTGGTATTACTGCATAAGTTGGATTTGAGGATTGTTAAGTGCTTGTGTGTTGTATGCAAGTATTGGTAACTGATATTTGGGTGCATATGTTCATCTGTTTGCAAGTTTTAAGGTCTTGAACACATAGATTCATAGATTGGCTATAAAATCTTCATAACTTGGTAAAATTGGCTAGGGTTTTGAGGACACCTAGATCTAAGCTTAGGTTAAGGGTAACAAGTGCTAAATCAAAGCTAATCACACCAGGGTAGAAGGATTTGAGGCTTGAAATTGGATCAAGTGTCAAGTATATCAGCAAACTTGTTTCTGCATATGTTCTTTGTTCATCAGTAACTTTTTGTGCTTTGATCTTGCTATTTACTTTGATTCAGTGTTTGATTCTTGTTGATTTGTGTTCATTGTTAGTTTATATAGCTTGTGTGTGCATCTGGTTAAGTTTGGTTAGCTTATTTTGCTTAAAACTGCTTATTAAGTGCTAAACTGCTTATTTGCATATCTGGAGCATATCTGTGGACTGTTTGGCTTATTGTGGCTTATTGTGTGGATCATTTTGTGATTTTATTGTTGCTATTGACTCCTTGTGGTTCACTGATCACAAGGGTGCCTTTGTTTCCAATTGAATCAAACCAGAACTCTCAAATAAGCTTGGTCAAATAGTCAAAGCAGTGGGAACTCCTTTCCCCTGCTGGTTACCACTGATAGTGCATTTTTGGTGTCAGCTTATCAATAAGCTATAATAGCTTATTTTAACCAGCAACAACTTTGTTTTTGTAATAGGTGCTCATATTTTGACCCATTTGTTCATCCTGGAGCATTTGGGTGGTTGACCTTTAGGTTTGACTAGAAAACCAAGTCCTTTGACTTTTACATAAGTTCATTTGTGCTTATTCTGGCTTATTGCTTATGCTTATTGGATTTTTGTTGATTGATATTGCTTATTGAGTCCATTTGAAAGCTTTTGCAAGTTAAATCAGCTTTTGAGGTTGAGTATTTCTCAAAAACGACTATTTTGTCGTTTTGTGAATTTTTACTTTTCTATTTTCTGGCTTATTGAGTGAGCTTATTGAAAATTTCTTTTGACAGATCTCTTAAGCATCCAAAAAGAGGGTTGTGTGTCAAATTAGAGCTTATGGCATTAGCTTATGGCTTAATGGGCTGAAAAGCCCAATAAGAATAAGCTTTGTGTTTAATAAGCTGTTATAAGCACATTTTCAGCTTTTGGGCCTTTAGAGTTTTGTTCTTAGAATTAAATTATAAGTCAGATAGGGCTTTTCCAAGTCAATTGGGCCAAGTTTGACTTTTTGGGCCCAAAAGCCCATTTGTGTTGACTGCTTTTGGATTTGGCCCATTTGAGGGCCCATTAGGGGTATTTTGGTAATTTCACTTTCATTTTCTGATTATTTAGGTTAAAATAAACTAGTTTGCAAGTTTTTAGAATTTTTTATAATTTTTGGATTTTAATTATTATTTTATTATTATTTTATTATTATTTTTAAAATTTCACTTTTTCCAACTTTTTACATTTTTCTTAGGTTAAATACATTAAAATAGGAATTTAGCAACTTGTAGAATAATTTTATCACTTTTAGATTAATTTTTATAATTATTTTAACTTTTAATAGTTTTTAAATCATTTTAAATAGTTTTTATTAGTTTTAAAATTTCTAAAAATTGTTTTTAATCATTTTAGGTCATTTTAGAGGTTTATCAATTGAAAAATCTTTATTTGGGTTTTTTGATAATTTATTTGATTTTTAGGGCTTTAATTAGCATTTAAAAATTGAATATTTAATTATTTAAAAGGTTTGAAAAAGTTTTGATAATTGGTAAACTCTTAGTTTATTATTTTTGATTTTTGGTAAATTTTTTGTAATTTTTAGAATTTATTTATAATTTTGGTGATTTTTAAGGTTTTACGTTTTAACTTTCTAATAGTGATTTTGAGTTAATTTTTATTTTTACGACTTCGTCATTTTCTCTTCTAATCCCCTTCTAAACCAAATATTAATCTCAAATCTTGTACATCTTAGTCACACACATATACCTCCTTGGGAAACGAACTTAATTGGGTCATTAACACTTGATTTTTCCTAAAGTCATTTGTTCAATACTTACCGCTTTTACGCCTTTTTCCTAAAAGGTGTTATTTTACCACAATCACTTTGGCGCCGCTGCCGGGGAGGTGTGTCGTGATTAATTTGCATTGTTGTTTTTAATATTAACCAAATAGTATTTGTATTAGTAGAACTCTACTAATACGTATTATCGGTTTTCTTGGTTTTTCTTGTACAAATATTATTACTATATTGTATTAAGTATCACAATCAATAAACAATATCTCCAAAAGTGTGAAAACACAACCTTAATTGGGATTTGATCTCCTAATTATTGTATTCGAATCTCAAACAAAAAGAAAAAGGCAAAAATAGATAAATACTTTCGTGAAGCTCGATTTTGAAAGATACAAACTATAAGGCGGGTATTATAAAATATACCCTAAGGAAAAAGGCTCTTAAGTGCTTCGCGCCGCCTCGTTTCCCCGCTTGCTTGTGAGTATTTTGAGATTGAAGGCCAATCGAGGGTTTTTCCGCCCAAAGTATTATTACGTATACTATATTTGCTTGGTTTCTTTGTGATTAAACCCTCTTGAACAATTTGGTTTTCACCAAAGTTCTAAAGTCATTCGAAGGCGTTCACTCCACGTGATCGTTTTCATTCCTTTGAGGCTTCTTTAATCAAGAGTTTGATTCGAGGAGAGATTTTGTAGATTGTTGTCTACGAAGATACACCAAAATCCAAGAAAATTAAATATCATCAAAAACACAAAAAAAAATTGAAAATTCACAAAACACCCAAAAAGAATCTTCTTTGCTCACCTCCCATTCTTCGTGAAGTTTATGATCACTCGTAATCAAGCAAAACGAGCTCGTAAACGACTTCAAAAGCAAGCCAATCAAGAGACGTTGATTGTTGAAGAACCTCCAATTGTTGAACCTATTGTAGAACAAGAAGTCGTCATGGCTAATCGTACTATGATGGAGTTGCTACAAGCACCCACCGAGGGTTTTGGAGAGGCTATTGTTATTCCCGCCATCCTTGCGGAGAATTTCGAAATTAAGACGGGTTTAATGTCGATGTTGCAAGCAAATAAGTTTAGAGGTCACGAGAAAGACAACCCGCATTACCATATTAGGAATTTCAACAGTCTCACCGCCACTAGCAAATTTAAGGATGTTCCACATGACGCCATTAAAATGATGTTGTTTCCATACTCGTTGGATGGACCCGCAAAAATTTGGCTTGAGAAAGAACCGCCAAATTCGATTTTAACATGGCCGATCTCGTTTCTAAGTTTGTGAACAAGTTTTTTCCACCATCTAAAACAACACACTTAAAAAATGAGATTTCACGATTTGTGCAAAGAAATAATGAAAGTTTTTCAATGGCATGGGAACGCTTTAAAGAAATGTTACATGAATGTCCACACCATGATTTTACGGAATTGCATCAAGTGGATACTTTTTATAATGGGCTTAATGATCATGAACGAGATTATTTGAATGCCGCCGCGGGTGGTAATTTTTTGTGCAAGACGACAAATGAGGCTTTACAAATCATTGAAAATAGATCTAAGGTTTATAACCCTCGTAACACACCGAGTGTTGCCAATATGGGTTCGTCATCTTCGTCACAATCGTCTCGCAGCATTAACGCCTTACATGATGAAGCTAATGAGGAAAATCGGTTTTTTGATAGATTTGCTAATCTTATGTCCCATTGGAAGGCTCAAGAAGCTTCCAATTCCGCTTCGGTTAAAGCGGTGGCTAAGAGTTGTTTATCTTGTGGGGGAGCTCATGATCTTTCCGAGTGCATTACCGCGAATGGTAACACTTCGAGTGCTTATGTAGCAACGGGAACTTACAACCAAAACGATCAAGGTTCCCGCCAAAATCAAGCTCCACCAAACCAAAATGTTAACAATTATCGAAACAACAACCAAGGTAATTACCAAGGCAACACACGCAATTACAACAAGGGGAATTATCAAAGTGGGAATGGACAAATCTCTAATCAAAACCAAAACCGTGATTTTCAAAACACTACACAAGGTTTTCAAAATGCTCACACTAAAAATTTGCAAGGAGAATTTTTGGATTATGCAAAAGCAAATGATGCTAAATTTGATAACATGCAACGTGAGATGATTAGCTTAAGATCCGAGTTGAAAAACGAGCTTAAAATGAACTTGCTAATGAACTTAAAACTCATGCAAACAAAATGGAAGGAAATGTCCAACGACTACAACAAAACCAACAAAAGATGGAATTAGGACAACATGAGATTAAGCAAGAGTTATTAAAAGCGGATGCTAGGCAATCAAAATTTGAGGACCGAATGGCTAAGATGTTTGAAGCAATCATGTGTAAACCCTCTTCTTCGGGTGGTCTTCCTAGTGATACCATTGCAAACCCGAAGGGAGAAATGAAGGTTATTACTACACGAAGTGGTAAAACTTTCAAGGAACCAATCTCTCGTCCAAGTACTTCTAAGGAGAAGGAAATCGAGAAAGAACCCGAGGTGATGGTCGAAAAGGAGCACATTACATTCCCACGAAGTACCGCTCATACCACACCTACGGTTGAACCAATACCAATTGTGGAACCCGAGTTTCCAAGGCCGTTGCCTAATGACCAACCCACACCACCTTTACCCTACCCTTCGAGACGTAACAAAGAGAAAGCAAAAGAACAGAACAATTATCAATTTGAGCTATTTATGAAAATGTTTCGTGATATGCATTTTAACATAAGTTTTGCCGATGCTTTAATCATGATGCCTCGATTCGCCGCAAACTTCAAAAGTATGTTGAATAACAAAGAGAAGTTACAACAATCGTCTAGTTGTTCATCGGTTTTTCTTAGCCGCATACCACAAAAAGTCGGTGATCCCGGTAAATTTTTGATTCCGTGTGCTATTCAAGATATGGAGGAATGCTACGCCTTGGCCGATCTTGGCGCTAGTATTAATTTAATGCCTCTCGAGATCTTCAAATCGCTTTCACTTTCGGCTCTTACTCCTTCGAACATGTCTATCGAGATGGCCGATCATTCTACGATTTTAGCATGTGGAGTAGCCGAGGACGTTTTCGTTAAAGTCGGAAAGTTTTACTATCCCGTTGACTTTATCGTTGTAGACATTCCTATCGATCGAAAAGTTCCTCTCATTTTGGGTCGTTCATTTTTGGATACATCAAGAGCACTTATCGATGTTCATGCTCGAAAAATTACCCTTCGTTTCAATGAGGAAGAACTTGTCATCAATGCAACACAAAACTCCAATCTTTCTCATGTCTATTCTATTGCAACTTTAAACCATGGTGATTCAACCAGTGTCATTTGCAAAGAATTTTCACCAAGAGTTTTAGGAAATGTCGCCAAAAACAATTTACCATTTCCTCCGCCGGTGGAGGTTATGAGTGTAAAGCCTACAAAGAAGAAACCGTCAATACTTGAATCAAAAAATTCTTCGCCTCACATCGAACATTCATTCGTGAAAAATGTTGATAAGTTGTCGGTTTCTACGAAAGATCTTTCGGATGATGAATATGTAGACCCCGATGGGGAGGTTTTCTTCGTCGACAAACGTTTTGAGAACTTGGCACCACCAAAACCAAAACGGTTTACAAATGTGAGAATTTTTAGTGTAACTAACATCGTCTTAGAAACACCGAATATTTTCGACATAATCAAAAAGGGTTTTCATAAGGAGAGTTCAAAAGATAAAAAAGGAAAAGATCTTAAATATGATTTAATTGATTTTTCTACAAATCTAACTCCGTCATCACCACGTGATTTGAGTGCTACAAGCTCGTCTACCCCTTTTGACGAAGCTTTGTGTGGTTTTAGCATGGGGGAAGCACCTTATGTTCCCTCATCCTTGTCCACCGAGGACGAGATATTCGATCCCGGAATTTCATGCAAAGGGAAATCTCGGTCTTCCACCGATGCAATAAATGGAAAATCTTTCTATTTGCTTGGTGCGAGTCTACCTCGAGTAGCTCAAACGTTTGTCTTACCAATTGTCTCACCCTTCTATTTCTCATATATTTTCTTCAAACTCTTTGAGTTTATGGCACATGTTGAAGTGGCGTTAATTTGTTTTTCCAATGAAAACGAGAACGCCATTTTCGACCCCGGTATTTTGCATCGTTTAAGGACTTAGTCCTTTATACCGGTTGCTTTTTGGGCCTTGTTTATCATGTAAGCCCCACTAAAAAATGACCATACCATGATTTTCCCTAAATGTTCACATTTTGAGGGGATCGAGTCGAGCTCATGACTCGGTAATCAAAAACGAGGTGCCTCGTGGGGGAGATCCCATGCTTATCTTTTATGCTTACTATTCACTAATAAGGGGACTTGTACCCTTTCAACTCGTTGTCTCGTGGTTGTTTGTGATTGTGTTATCTAGATCATCATCATCATATACGATTGAAGACTCTCGTGTTCGTTTACGTGAGCCTCCATCGTTCGTTTGAAGAAGTTTTTTCACGAATCCATGACATATCCTTTATTGTTCTAACAATTATCTTTTAGCATACTTAATAAACGGCTTTAGATATATTGTTGATCACCTTTTCCATGCTAGATCCTAAGCATTCGATTCTTCGTCTCTAGTATGGGGGTGCTCCACCTTTAGACTCGAAACATTGAGGACAATGTTTACTTTTAGTATGGGGGGTGAATAGGTACTTGCTTTGCTACGCCCTCACGCTTTCCAATTTTCAATGTTTTGTTTTGCTAATAAGGCTAAAAATGGCCAAATTTTAAAAATTTTCTTAGTTTTCATAAGTGTTTTTAAGACACGAATGTATATTTTCCGTTGGGTAGAATAAGAGTTAATTTTTGACTTGATGGGCATTTGGAGCCATTTACATTCCTTAACCCGCTCAAATCAAGTTTTGCTAGACTTTTATATAGGGAGCTTTAAAACGCGAAAGTCTTAATTCATACGGGTTAAGAACAAGAACTTTTCGCAAGTTCCTATAATTGATTCTAGAAAGTTACTTATCAAGGGAACTATAAAACGCATTCTCTAAACTTGAAAAAGTCCAAGAAAGTGCAAGATCCTATAGGTGGCTTGAAAACCCAAAACTTTGATTTGATATAGTCTTAATGAAAGCTAATCCAAATTTGGCTTAATTTTGACTTGCATGGCTAAGTATTCACGAGTCTCTTTAATTAGAGGTCTTTATATAGTGAAGAACAAGAAATGATAGAGTTAGACAAGTGATCATGCTAAACGTAGAACATGAAAATGTTCTTTCAAAAACTCATATGTTTTTAATTGTGGCTTTTTCTTCCCATAAGATCAATGCATTAGGAATAAATCATAATTGCAATAAGTAAGGTCGTACGATTTGAAAGGTTACTTAGCCTCTAGCACAAGATCGTTTAAAAGTTGCTCGGGGTTGAATAGAGTTCATAGCCAAGGCATAACTTATTGAAGCGGGACGCGAAGATTGGCGATCATCCAAAAAGGCCCTAACAAGGCATGAGGAGCTCTATTTTTTGCTAAAGATCAAAGATGATGTGAAGTATCATTATTCCTAAATCAATATGAAGGATCGAGACACACGACGAGATGCAATTACTCCCCTAAAGAATGGAGAAAGTCTATCCAAAAAGACCCTAACAAGGTATAAGGATAAATATATCCAAGTCCGAAAAGGAGGCGGATCGTTGTATATCAAAATCCAAAGTAAAGATTGAAGAAAAATGATGAAGTCGTGTCCTATATGAAGAATCTCTCAAAAACGTCAAGTGAAGAAATTCCAAATATATGAAGAGAAGACCATTATTTCAAGAACGTCTTCCCAAGATTCGAAGTATGAAGTACATGCCAAATATCGGTCCGAGAAAGGTCTCAAATCGTGAAACGAGTTATGCCAAGATATGAACTTAAGGAGATACACGAGAAGCAGTTTTAAAAGATTTTGTCCTTCGGCTAACTATTGATCAAATCGTGCTACTTTGCTTTCGGACTAATAACTACTCAAATAATTCAATATGAATCACTTGTGATCCATGACAAATAGATAAAAAATGCTAGTAACCCATTTCCTTTTATATTAACTAGGATTGCGGGGAGAAAAAGTATTACACAATTTGGACGTATGAGTAGTGTTAGCATTTTGACTTGTACCAACAATGATCTTGTTTTTGCACTTAGCATGGAATGTATGACAATCGAGGATGACGAAGTTTACTCTAAGGGACATTAACTTGTTTCTATTCTTTGACCCTAAAAGTCACTTTTTGTGATGAAAATCATACATTATGTCTTTACACATCTTCGTAGTATGTTGCAAGTCTTTTACTCTTCAATAAAGGTAATAAATTTGAACTTTGGTGATGCTTAGATACTTTATTCTAGCATTGCGTGAGGGCACGACAATGGTTTAGTATGGGGGAGTGATGAGATGGCATTTATACATGATCTCATCGTTCTTTTCGGGCTTTAAATGCATAAAAATGTCATAAAATACCATATATATGCTTGTGTTTGTTTACTTGTGTATTTTAGGTATGGATATCGTGAAAAAGACAAAAGATCACAAGTTACAAGGAAAAACGGACACGAGAAACGAAGCCGTACAAAGAACCGGGCCTTAATCATGGAATTCTCAACAAATACCCTTGAAGACTTGAAGACAAACAAGATTGATCCTCATTTATTGAAGAAATGACACTTAAAACCCTTGTATATTCATAATTACAAGTTTGGTCCCTTAAGTTTGTCAAAATTACACAAAAGGTCCTTCAACTTTGAAGAAATGGCAAGAATAGTCCCTCAACAATTTCAAATTGCCAATAATGGTCCCTCATGGAGTGAAAGATACAATGAAGACCTTTGAAGATCAAGAATGTTCAAAATCAGTCCTTGAAATATCTCAAAATGGCAAAAAGAACCCTTGAAAACCCTTTTGAAAAGTTATGTGCCAAAATTGCCAAATGATGAAAGTTGTTACAAGCTTAATTGGACGCTGATAGACTTTTATCCACAAATGCCAAAAGAAAGGAAAGAGGAGGGCTAAACTTGTGCATTTGAAACATTCAAACACAAAATGCGCCAAACATTTCCCCAATCCTACAAAAACGGATCAAAAGTAGTTACTGTAGCAGTCAAGAACCCAGATTTTACACCAACTTAAACAAAGGGTAAAATGAAATTACCCTTACCCACACTTGATTCACACGCCTATAATCTCATCCCAACCTTAAAACCCTCACTCCCACTCACCAAATGGCCCCACCACCAAAACCGTTTCACCATCATGTGACAACTTCCACACCAAGGATTGCCACGTGTCAAGATCAACAACCCACATCATTTGCTTCATCACAAAGCTATTTTAAACGGTTTGGATGTATTTTGGACAGCTCACATCAAGAAATCGTCTAGAAGACTTAGGGCATTTAGGGAATTTCACTTCTAGGGTTTGTGAATAGTGTTTAGCCAGGCATTTGCCTATAAAAGGAGACCTCAACATGTGAGAGTCCCTTTGTTCCAGATTTTAGCTTTTAATCTTTGTAATTCCTTTTTATGAAATAAAGTTTAAATTTCTTAAAATTCTGAGTTTTAATCTGTTATTTATAAAAGTTTGGTGTTTGAGAAGCTAAAATCTGAGTTCCATTTATATGTTTGAAGGTTTTTGAGGCAAGGTTTTAGTTGATAAAGCTTGGGTTTCAAAAATCAGAAAGTTGGCCTTATATTTGATCTCACTTTGTGTTTGTTCATCTTAGCAGCATTGGAAGCTGGTACTTGTTTTGCTAGTACCTCAGCTCAAACAATCCAGGGCCTGGATGTAGGTCTTGGAGGTTTGCACCTTCTTCCCTTTTCATTTTCTCTTTAAGTTTCTGAATATTTGTGATTTTTGTGGATTTGTGCTTGAATCTTTGTTATTGTGGATGTTTATTGTTGATTTGGCTTGGTCTGATGTTAATGAGGTGTTATTGATCTGATTTGTGGGTTGAATCTTAATGATCTTTTGAAAATTTGTGAAAATAAGTTTTAAAAGGGTGTTTGGGATTACTGCATAAGTTGGATTTGAGGATTGTTAAGTGCTTGTGTGTTGTATGCAAGTATTGGTAACTGATATTTGGTTGCATATGTTCATCTGTTTGCAGGTTTTAAGGTCTTGAACACATAGATTCATAGATTGGCTATAAAATTTTCATAACTTGGTAAAATTGGCTAGGGTTTTGAGGACACCTAGATCTAAGCTTAGGTTAAGGGTAACAAGTGCTAAATCAAAGCTAATCACACCAGGGTAGAAGGATTTGAGGCTTGAAATTGGATCAAGTGTCAAGTATATCAGCAAACTTGTTTCTGCATATGTTCTTTGTTCATCAGTAACTTTTTGTGCTTTGATCTTGCTATTTACTTTGATTCAGTGTTTGATTCTTGTTGATTTGTGTTCATTGTTAGTTTATATAGCTTGTGTGTGCATCTGGTTAAGTTTGGTTAGCTTATTTTGCTTAAAACTGCTTATTAAGTGCTAAACTGCTTATTTGCATATCTGGAGCATATCTGTGGACTGTTTGGCTTATTGTGGCTTATTGTGTGGATCATTTTGTGATTTTATTGTTGCTATTGACTCCTTGTGGTTCACTGATCACAAGGGTGCCTTTGTTTCCAATTGAATCAAACCAGAACTCTCAAATAAGCTTGGTCAAATAGTCAAAGCAGTGGGAACTCCTTTCCCCTGCTGGTTACCACTGATAGTGCATTTTTGGTGTCAGCTTATCAATAAGCTATAATAGCTTATTTTAACCAGCAACAACTTTGTTTTTGTAATAGGTGCTCATATTTTGACCCATTTGTTCATCCTGGAGCATTTGGGTGGTTGACCTTTAGGTTTGACTAGAAAACCAAGTCCTTTGACTTTTACATAAGTTCATTTGTGCTTATTCTGGCTTATTGCTTATGCTTATTGGATTTTTATTGATTGATATTGCTTATTGAGTCCATTTGAAAGCTTTTGCAAGTTAAATCAGCTTCTGAGGTTGAGTATTTCTCAAAAACGACTATTTTGTCATTTTGTGAATTTTTACTTTTCTATTTTCTGGCTTATTGAGTGAGCTTATTGAAAATTTCTTTTGACAGATCTCTTAAGCATCCAAAAAGAGGGTTGTGTGTCAAATTAGAGCTTATGGCATTAGCTTATGGCTTAATGGGCTGAAAAGCCCAATAAGAATAAGCTTTGTGTTTAATAAGCTGTTATAAGCACATTTTCAGCTTTTGGGCCTTTAGAGTTTTGTTCTTAGAATTAAATTATAAGTCAGATAGGGCTTTTCCAAGTCAATTGGGCCAAGTTTGACTTTTTGGGCCCAAAAGCCCATTTGTGTTGACTGCTTTTGGATTTGGCCCATTTGAGGGCCCATTAGGGGTATTTTGGTAATTTCACTTTCATTTTCTGATTATTTAGGTTAAAATAAACTAGTTTGCAAGTTTTTAGAATTTTTTATAATTTTTGGATTTTTATTATTATTTTATTATTATTTTATTATTATTTTTAAAATTTCACTTTTTCCAACTTTTTACATTTTTCTTAGGTTAAATACATTAAAATAGGAATTTAGAAACTTGTAGAATAATTTTATCACTTTTAGATTAATTTTTATAATTATTTTAAGTTTTAATAGTTTTTAAATCATTTTAAATAGTTTTTATTAGTTTTAAAATTTCTAAAAATAGTTTTTAATCATTTTAGGTCATTTTAGAGGTTTATCAATTGAAAAATCTTTATTTGGGCTTTTTTATAATTTATTTGATTTTTAGGGCTTTAATTAGCATTTAAAAATTGAATATTTAATTATTTAAAAGGTTTGAAAAAGTTTTGATAATTGGTAAACTCTTAGTTTATTATTTTTGATTTTTGTTAAATTTTTGGTAATTTTTAGAATTTATTTTTAATTTTGGTGATTTTTAAGGTTTTACGTTTTAACTTTCTAATAGTGATTTTGAGTTAATTTTTATTTTTACGACTTCGTCATTTTCTCTTCTAATCCCCTTCTAAACCAAATATTAATCTCAAATCTTGTACATCTTAGTCACACACATATACCTCCTTGGGAAACGAACTTAATTAGGTCATTAACACTTGATTTTTCCTAAAGTCATTTGTTCAATACTTACCGCTTTTACGCCTTTTTCCTAAAAGGTGTTATTTTACCACAATCAACTATCAAGCAATTATAAGCCATAAAATCAACAAGAATAACAGCAGAACACAAATTCACAAAAAATCAAGTATTTTGACAGATTTTGGGTTCAAGAACTCAAACCTCATGAATGTACATCCACACTCACGAATTTTTGAGCTGATGTGCCTAGCAAAACAAGGCACAAGCTTCCACAACAATGCTGCTAAGAATCAACAAGGTTAGAACACAAAATATGAAAAACAGAAAAGTAGAAAAAGCTTGATTAATGCAACCTTTGTACCCACTCTTTTATTATCCCCAAACCACAAGCTCCCAACACCTTGATAAGCTCCTTATCAGGGTGTTTAGATCACTTGTAATCCAAAAATTCCAAAGATGTACCAAACACTTAGCAAAATATCAAGTTTTTGGAAAACTTGGCAACTTCTTGCACAAGATTTAAAAACAGGTTTTAAGATTCAAGCAACACAAACATATATCAATAATAAGCAATGAATTAAGTTGGCACTTGGATTTTCTTCAAACATTCAAACACTTTTCATTAAAAATGAACAAGGCTTTACAGAACTTTGAACAAAGGAAAAACCAAGAGCAGGACTCAAAGTGAAACCCTAATGCCTTTATATAGGCTACAAACTATGCTAAGAAGCTAAAAAATAAAGGAAAACCCTAGTGGTAAACTTCCAGATTTGCCCTTGAGGTGTTTGGATATTTTGTTGACATGTGAAGTTCCTTGGACGTTTGTAGAGATGCCAGTGGTGAAAGTATGATCAAAGGGCTCAAAACAAGCTTAGGATTGAAGCTTCATTATGGATGGTTGATCTTCTGCCTAGTTTGTCTTCTTCCCCAAAAAAACGTTAGCAAGGTTGAAGCATGTGAGCCTTGGGGTGATGTGGCAAGAGGTTTAAGGGTGGTTTATGATTAAGATGTCCTTAATCATATTTCTGGATAGTTTTAGGGATTAATTTCATGTAATAAGCAAATCCCCAGTTTTGTTCTTCATGTGAATAGGAGTGGTTTTGATCTGGATTAAGGTTTGAATGAAGTGTTAAGCGCCAAATATTAAACTAATCAAAGATTAGTTAAAACCGGTGTGGGTGGGAAATGATGTGGTGAAAGGGTGAGTTCTTATTGGCTGGTTTTGGTTAATGGGGCACGTGTCATGCCAAGAGTGGTTAAGGTAAGTTTCTTTGTCTCCCACTTTCAGCCCCTCATTTCTTTCTTTCTTTTCATTTCAGTTTAAACATAGAAAATTTCTAATCCCTTTCTTATGAAAGTTTTACTTTTCACACTTTTGCCCCAAATACTTTTCCAAAGTATTTTCAGGGGTGTTTCTTGCCAATTCATGATTCTTGAAGGGCTGTTTTGGCATTTTCTTCAAACATTATGGTCTTGACTTGTATTGTTGACTTTGTGGAGGACTAATATTGACAAGTCTTGATTTATGAGGGACCATTCTTTCCAATTCTTCAAAGTGGAGGGTCCTTTTTGCAATTTGAACTAAACTTGTAATTATGAATATACAAGGCTTTAAAGTGTTAATTCTTCAATATTGGAGGACCCTTCTTGTACAATCTTCAATTCTTTAAGGGTTTTTCTTGGAAAATCCACATTAGGGCTTGGTTCATTGTGTGGCTTTGTTTCCCGTGTTCATTTTTGCTTATTTCTTGTGATCTTTTGTCATTTTCTCAATATCCGTACCTAAAATACACATGTAACAAACAAGCATATATTTGGCCTTTTTGATGATATTTAATGCATTTTAAGCCCGTTTTGGACGATGAGACTATGTATAAAAGCAGTCTCATCAAGTGCTCCTACTGCGGAGCAAATTATTGATATGAATGATAGTGAGGTTGTTAAAGCTGCTCGTGAGAAGAAGAGGCTGGCTGCTCTTCGTGCTGCCGAAGAGAACAAGAGGAAAGAGGAAGTCGGAGGGCAAGTTGAGAAAATTAAGGGAAAAAAGAAAGCTGCCGAAAAAGGTGGTTCCTCCGGAGCTTCTCATAAGACCAACAAAGCAGTTAGCGGTCTACATCGGAGCATGAAACGCACGACTATTGAGAAGTATGCGGCCTCTGGTGGTCAAGCTAAGAAGAGGCGCGCGAATGTGGCCAAGGATGATGGTGGAGACGAAGATGAAGTTTTTGATGAGGATAATGTCATAAGTCCCATACCACTTTGGTCTGTCAACCTATCTGCTCATATTGATGATGGTTCCTCTGGACCAGCTGATGATCACATGGAGAAAACGCATGAGTTTGGGTCCGGAGGAGATGGCAAGGATACCATCTCGGAGCCCTCCAAAGAGAAAAGCCCCCCGCCTAAGTTTTCACCACTTGGCAACTCATACTTGGATGGGTCAAGCTCTAAAGGTGTTTTTTCTGATGATGTCGAGGAGCCTCCCAAGTAAAGGGACGGTAAGGGAGTCATGAATCTGGACCATCTCTATTCCAAACGTAAGTGCTTTCTTCTCGAACCTCCTATTTTTTTTTAATATATATGTGTTTCCAATGTCATTTGCTCTGACTCTAGTGGATTTTTATCTAACTTTTCGGAACAGGTGTATTCACTCTTGATGAAGAGATGTCTGGTCCTAGTGCCAAATATGCTTCAGATTGGAATATTGGTGTTAAAAGCCAGGTGGAGACTCCTACAGAATGTTGGGACCTAATGATGCATCTATTTCCCTCCAGCTGTGCAGCAAGAGTTGAGCTCTTACCCCCTGTCTCTCGCATTGAGTCGAAGTTGGTACCAACTTGCTAGGTGTACCATGGGGATGGTTGATTCCCTTTGTCGATTGGAAAGAGAGTCCAAAGATCAAGATGATCTTTTGGAAAAATGTGAGGGATACAAGGCTCTCCTCCAGGAATCCAACCTTAAATTGTCGAAGCAGGTTCAGGTTACTTCCGAGCTCACCTCCCGACTCGAGAATTCCGAAAGGATTGTGCTTCCAAAGACTCCGAGCTTGCTGCCGTTGTAGGCGAAAAATAGGACTTGACCGAAAGGTTGAAAGGTCGTGATGCAAGGATCGCCGATCTTGAGGAGACTTTGACTGTCCTTCGTGCTGATAAAAAGAGACATGCCAAAGAGGCTAAAGCTTGGAAGGCTAAAAAGGAAGAGCTCCGAAGAAAAATTAACACTTAGGAGATGGGAAGATATAATGTTGTCCGGATGCTGCTTCCTTCCGTTGTTTCCAAGCTCCTCAACAGTCATGAGAACAAGTCAAGAATAACGGATTGCTTTAATATGGCTATTCAGGTAGGGTGGGCCGAAGGTATAAAGGTTTGGAGATCATACGAAGAGATTATAGCGATCGTTCGGCCACAAAAGGTTTCGACCCCTATTATGATCGAAAGATGAACAAGATGGCTGATGATCTGCCCAATGAGCCTTATTCTTTTATTCAGGAGGTCTCTCCAGCTTTTGTCTTCCCATTGACCGAACCAAGGAACTTGAAGTGGAGCCTTCTCCTTCTAAAGTTGTTGAGCCTACCTAGGATGAGGATGAAATCCTGAAGACTGTTATTCCGGAAGATGGTCATGCGGCCTAAATTTGTCTTTATCTTTTATGAACAATTTGTCATTTGGTCTGTAATAATTTAACTTATGTACTCGTGACAATGCTTTCTTGTTTGATGCTCTAGGATGTACGTTTCTGAACATCATATTTTGTACCAAGCGAATTTTATGTGCTTTCTATTTCTTTTTATTCGGACTATACTACTTGCATTAATCGTGATTCATATACTTGCTTTTTGTCTTATGAATGCACCAATTTTTTTTACATCCTTCATAGTTCTCGTCCGGATGATCCTTAGTTATCTTTGTGAATTCCTCTTGTTCCGAATAAGGTTTGATAAAATTAATGTAACCTTCAGCAGATTAATCATGCATGCAAAATTCTTCCCTTGTCAAAGGGAGAAATAATTAATCATACACGAATCGTCCTTCCTTTCTGGATAGGACTTAGTAGAAACTATTAAATTCTTCCCTTGGCAAAGGGGGAAAGGATTGATCATACTTGAATAGGCCTTCCATTTGGGATAGTACTTTGATAATAAATAAATAAATTCTTCCCTTGCCGAAGGGAGAGAAAATTGATCATGCATGAATAGGCCTTCCATTTCGGATAGGACTTTGATAAAAATGATTAAATTCTTCGCTTGTCGAAGGGAGAAAGAATTTATCATACATGAATAGGCCTTCCGTTTCGGATAGGACTTTGATAAAATGATTAAATTCATCCCTTGCCGAAGGGAGAAAGAATTGATAATGCATGAATAGGCCTTCCATTTCGGATAGGACTTTGATAAAAATGATTAAATTCTTCCCTTGCCGAAGGTAGAAAGAATTTATCAAGCATGAATAGGCCTTCCATTTCGGATAGGACTTTGATAAAAATGATTAAATTCTTCCCTTGCCGAAGGGAGAAAGAATTAAATTTACATTAACAAGGTGCAAACTAAATATAACGCTAAATTATTCGTGTTAATAATACTTGTTGCAAAGGTGCTTTCTCTTCCGGTGCTAAAAAGAGAAGCTTTTTCATTGATTTAAACAAGAGATATGGCCTTTCCCTTCTGGAGGGTGTGAAGGTCGATACATTTCGGAATAAAAAACCTAGACATAAACTAGACTCTACCCTTGTCGAAGGGAGAAAAAGTCATTACATGATAGAAATGAAATTACAAATAACAATTCCTAAGGTTCATTGCATGCCACACTCTTGGAACTTCTTTGTCTTTCATGGTAAGGAGCTTGTATGAGCCATTTTGGTATGCTTCCTTGACACGGTATGGGCCTTCCCATGTAGGCGCGAGTTTTCCTTCTTTATGCACCCGACTTGCTTCATTCTTTCGGAACACAAAATCTTCTGGGCGAAATGTGACGGGACAAACTCGCTTGTTGTAGTACTGCTCCACCTTTGTTTTGTACTTTGCCTCTCGGATAGCTTCCATTTCCCTTTTTTCTTGTAGTAAATCCAAATTTATGCACATGGCATCATCATTTTCCTTTTCACTTGCCATCATGGTCCGATAGGTGGGCATTCCTATTTCAGTCGGGATTACTACTTCCGAACCGTAGGTGAGGCTGAAAGGCGTTTCACCATTACTATGTTTTAACGATGTCCGATGAGCCTATAATATGTGTGGTAGCTCCTCTGCCCATCCATGCTTGATTCGGCCAAGCCTTGTCTTAATGCCTTCCATGAGGGTTTTGTTAGCCCGCTCTACTAAACCATTTGCTTGGGGGTGAGCTACAGCTGTGTTGATCTGCTTAATCTCCAAGTCCAAACACCAACTCTTGAATGGTTCGTTGATGAAATACTTGTCATTATCCGTGACTACAATCTTTGGAATTCTAAATCGGTAAACCACATTGTACCAAAAAACTTTATAACTTCTTTTCCGGAGATCTTTTCCAACGGCTTAGCCTCCATCCACTTGGTGAAATAATCGATGGCAACTATTATGTATTTCATGTTTCCGGATGAGGCTGGCAATGGACCCAAGATGTCCATTCCCCATTGAAAAAATGGCCATGGTGCCATGATAGACTTCGTCAGCGTCTTCGGCAGTCTTGCTACAGGTGCGTGAATTTGACACGAGTCGCACTTGCGTAACTCCTCCCTAGCATCTGTATGCATGGTTGGCCAGTAGTATCCGGACCTTAATGCTTGTGCCACTATTGATATTGGCTTCAAGTTCATGCTGCATGAGCCCATATGTATTTCTCGAAATACATAGTTAGCTTTCAATGGTTCTACACACCAGAGCATCAGTTCTAGGTATCCTTTCTTGAACAAGACTCCATCAACCATTTCGTATTGGTTTAGCTTCAACCTCAGGCATCGTGCTTCATCCTTATCGGTTGGCCATATTCCATCCCAGAGGCATTTTATGATTGGAGTCATCCAGTTATCTTCCACTTCTTCCACTACAGTGTTCACTTCGCTCCGGTCAGTGGATCTTTCGTTTAGGACTTCCACTAGTACTTCTTTTGTCAAGTGATCGAATGCTAACGTTGCTAGTTTGCTTAGGATATTTGTTTTCTGGTTTTTACCTCTTGGTATGTTTATGATTGAGAAATGAGAGAATTTTGGTATCATGGCTTTTGCTTCAGCTAGGTATTTCATCATTCGGTCGCAGCTTGCCTCGTATGTTCCGTTGATTTGGTTGGCCGCCAACTTTGAGTCTACTCGGACTTAAATCTTTCCCACCTTCATTTGTATTGCGATTCTCAAGCCTGCCAGTAGGGCCTCGTATTCTGCCTCGTTGTTGGTTGTTTCAAAATTTAGCCGGAGAGCATAGGTGTATTATGTTCCGGTTGGGCTAATGAGAACCAATCTGGCTCTTGCACCTTGAGTACTGGACGCTCCGTCCGTGAAAAGAGTCCATTTTTCTGTTTCATCCTTTCCTGACTTCTGAATGGGCATTTGAAAGAATTCTTCTGCTGCTTGGCCTATGGGTGCTTTTGTTAAAAAGTCGGCTAACACTTGCCCCTTGATTGCATTTCTAGGCTTGTATTCTATCTTGTAAGCCCCCAATTCAATTGTGTATTTGGATAACTTTCCGGATGCATCCACCTTGCTTAATATATGCTTGATTGGTTGGTTTGTGATCACATTTATTTTGTGGCCTTCGAAGTACCTTCTAAGCATTCTTGATGCTTTCAGCAAAGCTAATGCCAACTTTTCCATGGGGGAGTAGTTCTTTATAGCATCACTGAGTGTTCGGCCAATATAATGAATCGGACATTTCCTTCCATTCCTTTCAGTAAGCAATACTGCACTGATTGATTCTTGTGATGCTGCCAAATACATGTATAGCGGTTCCTTCGGCCTAGTAGTGGTAAGGGTTGGTAAATTCATGATCAACTACTTCATTTGTTGGAACGCCTCTTCCGCCTCCGGTGTCCACTTTACTCATGCTTGTTCTCCTTGGTAATATTCTTCAAGGTGTTGAAAAATGGTAATGCCCTTTCGACTGATCGTGATAAAAATCTATTCAAAGCTGCCAATTTACCACTTAGGGATTTCATTTCCTTACATGTTTTTGGTGATTGGATATCTACGATGGCTCTAGTTTTCTTCAGATTTTCTTGGATACCCTCCGGAGTAATTATATATCCAAGGAACTTGCCTTCTTCTACTCCAAACGAGCACTTAACCGGATTCAACTTCATGTTTATCTGTCGTAGGTTATCAAAATTTTTTGCTACGTCTGCTAACATGCTTTTCTCGTCCTTACTTTTTTCACCATATCATCGATATATGCCTCCATGTTTCGTCCTATTTGACTTTGAAAATCTGAATCAACCAATCTTTGATATGTTGCCCTGACATTTTTTAATCCGAAGGGCTTTTTAGTGTAGCAGAATGTGCCTTGGTCCGTATGAAAGGTTGTTTTCTCTTCATCTTCCAAAGCCATTTGAATTTGGTGATAACCCTTATATGCATCCAAGAAACATTTAAAGCGTGACTCCACCACGGACTCAATTTTCTCATCGATATTTGGCGGTGAATAATAATTCTTTGGGCATGCTGAGTTAAGATTTTTGAAATCCACACACATCCTCCATGATCCATCACTTTTCTTGACTATGACCGGATTGGAGATGTACGTTGGGTACTTTACTGGTCTGACTATTCCTTCCGCCACTAGATCTTCCACTTCTTTGATTACTGCTTTGCTCTTTTCGGCCCCTAGCATTCGTCTCTTCTGACATATCAGATCTAAAGTTTCATTTAAATTTAAATTATGTTGCATGATTCGTCTCGGCACCCCTGTCATATCGGACGGCTCCCATGCAAAAACATCCAGATTATCTTTCAAGAAATTCTTTAGGGTTGTTTGGCAAGCTTTGGTTAATCCACCTCAGATAATGGTTAGCTGTTCCGGATAGGCGGGGTTGATCATTACGCTTTCCGTACCGGATGATGCTTCATCCTTTACGACCTTCTCTTTGGTTGGAGTAGTCGGTGTCTACCTTTTTGCTATTTGCCTACATTCTGAGACAATGACTGATCAGGAAACCAACGTGGCTATTCCTCTCGGGGTAGGAAACTTCATCATGGCGTGAATGGTTGATGTTATTTCCCGGAGGATCCGAATGCCTGTTCTTCCTATGATCACATTATACGGTGACGGAGCACTGATTACTATGAATTTCATTTGAGTTCTCCAGACTAGACTATCAGATCCAAAGCTGACTTCTAATTTGACCTTTCCTATTGGCTTAACTACTTCTCCTACGAATCCCACAAGGTCTGTTTGTGTATGCCTCATTTTTGATTTGACACTTGTTGGTAACTTTTCGAAACAATGCTCAAACATAATTTCCACCGAAGCTCCCTCATCAATGTATACTCTTCTCACTAGGTAACCTCCCAGTTCGGCCTCTATGATGATCAGATCATCGGTCATTTCGTCTTCCTCCAAGGGAGGGAATGTGATTGGGGCCTTCATCCAGCTTTCGATTTCTCTTCTAGTCTTCCTTTTTTCCCTTTCCAGTGTTGTTCTAACCATATTTATTATCCTGTCATGCCTCGGAGCTTCTTCCTTTTGGTTGTCTCTTCCTCTCTGACGTACGTCCCGGACCAAATGGTTCAGCTTTCTAGATTCTAAAGCAAGCTCGATTTGCTTTCTCAATTGGATGCAGTCATTGGTAAAATGGCCCTTGTCCTGATGATAATCACAGTATCGATCCATGTTTCCACCTCTTGTTGGGTTGTTCATTGGACGGGGAGGAGGTAGACGGAGCTGTGTTTCGGTTGCCAAAATTTCTTTTAGATTCTTTGTCAAGGAGTTGACACTTAGGACTTGTGCCACTCGGTTTCGGTCATGATAGTTGTTTTGGTTGTAGTCATTTCGGTTGTAATTGTCGTTTCGAGATGGTAGGTATGGTGCCCGATTGTCTTTATCCATGTTCCTGTTGTTAAGGAAATCTCTTCCCTTATATGCTTCTCGTCCGTCATTCCTTCGATTGTTGTTCCAGCCATTATACCTTTGGTTGCGATCGTCCCTTCTTTGGGTGGGAGGGTTCGGTTTCCTATATTGGTCGGATCCTTCCTTTTTTGGAAGCTCAGTGTTGTTGAATGCTTCTTCTGCTCGGACGAAATCATCCAATCTTTCCATCATTTCATCCACTGATTCCGGAGCCTTGTTCGAATATCTCTTTGCTAGTTTAGGGCTTTTGACTGAATCCATGAACGCCGAAATCTTCATGACTTCCAGAACCCCATGGATAAGACCCACTTCTACTATCCATCTCTCTTTAAAGTCTGTGAGTGATTCATTTGCTTTCCTTACGATCTTGGTTATCTCGTGAGGACCATTATGACATAGCTTTCGGATCGAGTATCTTTTAGTAAATGCCTTCCTTAAATCAGCATGTTCATCAATGTTGTCTGACTCCAAGCTTTCAAACCATCCTCTTGCTTCCCCCCCCCCCCCCACTTCCAATGTCTGCTGGAACATCCTGCACCAAACCGGCATTGGCCATTCTCCAGAGTTGGCTGCTCCTGTAAAGCGGTTCAGATGATCTTTTGGATCTCCCGTACCGTCGTATGTTTTAACATTAACCGGAAGCTTGTATTCGGGTCCTGCAAAGTCAATGATTCTTTGAGTGAGAGGACATTTTACCGCTTCCTTGAAAGGCTTCTTTAAATCCGCATCGAATACCACCTTCCCTCTCACTATCTTAGTGCTACTGCTTCCTTCGTCTTCTTCACTGAAACTTAGACGGACTGGTCCTAAATCGTTCCGGTTGTGCACCTTGGCTAACGATCACAAAGCCGAGACATGCTACTCGAGTTGCGCCCTTGTGAAATTCTGATTTTCCGGTGTGGTCAAATTGATGGGAAAATTAGGACGTGTCGGAGTGACAGGAGGAGTAGGACCTGCCATTCTAAACAACTGGTAGATAGAATATCAAGTCCCACGGATGGCGCCAAATGTGTGTGCAATTTCTTGTGGGAGTCCGAATGGTAAGACCCGTTCGGACCTAGGATGATGTTCGCTTCGGATCTCCTAAAACCAAAGTAAACGCGTTAGCCTCGTCCGGGTGTGAGAACCCAGACCAAGCTCAGGCGTGAGAGTAAGTAAGGGATTAAATCCGAATAGGAGATATATATATGAATATTATAATGAAAGTAATATAATAAGGGAAAAAGAGTTACCCTAAACCTTGAACCCAAAAGGGGTATTTATACTAGTCAAATCCCTAAAAGGCCGAGAATTGTAATGGGCTTTGGTCGGCCCGATAAGAGACATCTTTCCTATTTTCTCGGGGTATGTCTGTTAACTTTTTCCTGTTGACTTGTGTTAGCGCCTTCCGGACAGGGTCATGCATTTCGAATCGGGTCATGTGTTCCGGATTGGGTCATGTGTTCCGAACACATATACGACCAATAACGTTTCATTTACACTTGCACGTTAATTCTTATCCACTCAATCAGATTCATGTTGATCTATCTTACGTTGATGAACCAGAAGCTTTCTGTATCCTCAAGACAAAGTCATGAAGACTAATATTGTTATTTCCGCCAAGACCTTTTAGAGGACCGTTCTGGGAGGGAAGCCACGCGGAGGAGTCCATCCGGATCCGTTTTCTCTCATCGACTAGATACGTTCTTTTAGTCACGACACATTCCATGTCCTCTTTAGCTATGTCACGTTCCACGTTCCTTTCTAGCATGTCACCTTCGTGTCCTTTTTATCTTGCATGCCTTTCTATTTTTGAATTCGGGTATGTTCCTCTTTCAGTTTACTTTATCTATAATTCGGGGACGAATTATTCTTTTTAGGGGGGAAGAGTTGTAAAACCCGAATATAATTGCCATGAACAGTACACTACGTAAACATACGAACCAATTAAAACTTTCCTTTTATATTATGAACACGTGTCATGAATATTAAATTCAGAAACTACGTACGTGTTAGTGCACGATAGTTATTAAGTATGTATTAATACACGATAATTATTAATCATAATAATTATAATCACAAGCATGAAATCACGAACATTAAAACATGAACATTTGAACTACGTATATTTATTATTTCATGATAAATATTGATTACGTACACGTATTAATTATAACACAAACGTTTAACCACGAACTAACACGAATATTTTAGTAAACGAACACGTAATTTATTAAACATGAACAAAGCCTGGGAAACCCCCTATGGGCTTATGTATCCGCGGACACGAGGACAAAAGAGGGCCCAGCCCATTTGACTTTTGACTAAATTAAGAAAAGGGAAAACATAGAGTTTCATTCACAGAGTTTTCTTAAAAAAAATAAAAACCCTAGCCTATTTTCTCTTTGCCTCCTTGCCGCCGGCTATACACCACACCATAAGGGTGTTCTTTGATTTTTGATCTTGGAATTTGGGAGATCGTGTTCGTGTTCATTGTCCTTTTCAAATCAAGTAACGGTATCACCAAAACCTTTCATCTAGTTATTTTATTTTCTTTATTTAAGATTCATGTGTTCTTGAAAATAAAAACAAATAAAACATGTTAGCTAATCAAGAAAAACAAGTAATTAAGTGGGTTTTGGTGGGGGTTTGTTCGGCCGACACACAAACCGAGAGCCCTAGGCTCTCGGCTTAGCTCGATTGGCACCAACAGCCGAGACCATGGGGTCTCGACGTGGTTGTGTTGGTTCGGCAGCAGGGAAACAAGGACCCCGACTCACGCCGAGGTGGTCTTGTGGTCTGTTTGGGTCTCGGCACAGCACAGCAGCACCACCGGCTCAAGCCAGTGGCTGCTTTGTTCTAACAGTGGGAACGCAGCGAGAAACAGGGGGAAACATCGGCTAGCAGTCGATGGCTGTTTTGGTCCAGCAGTGGCTAGCCAAGCTACGGCAGTAGCTGGCGGCTAGACCGGTTTAACCGTTGTCGGGCCAGTTCGGTCCGGTTCACGGTTCGGTACGGTTCATGGTTTGGTCTAAATTAAAACACGGGTTCGGTCACGGGGTTAATTTTTACAAGTTATACATTTACAAGTTATGTTATTTTTTTACATGACTAATTAAATTAATTAAACATGGACTATAATTAATTTAATTTAATCATGACTTAGGTTATATTATTTTTAATAAATAATACATGTTTTTAACCTAAGTATTTTACCATTTAATTTAGACTATAATATTAATTAATTATTAAAACATGGACTATAATTAATTAATAAATCATGACTTAGCTTATAATTAATAAATTATTAATACATGTTTAACCTAAGTACTTTATATGTCTTAATTTAATTAAATCATGCCTATATTTAATTAAATCATATAACATATAGTTTATTTAGTTACTATGATATTTATTTAATAAACTATACCATCAATTACATGACTTATGATATTTAACCAGTAAACTTAAGCTTATATTATTAGCTTATTAATCCAGCTTATTTCTAAATATGGAAACTTTCTATTTCAGGAAATTTGCTATTTTTGGAAATTTTTTATTTTTAGAAACTGATCTATTTTTAGAAACTAATCTATTTTTGGAAACTTTCTATTTTTAGAAACTTTCTATTTTAGGAAACCGGCTATTTTTAGAAAGTTAGTTATTATTACACAATAAGTATAATAATACAAGAATACCAGATAGTACTTAATCAGAATACATGAAATACATGATAAACACAGTATAACATTTAAATCAGTAAAGCAAGACAAGAACATATAAAACAAGCTAAGACATGCTATAATCAGTTATGTACTCAATAATCAGAATACTTATACATGTCCCCTATTTATGTAGCATTAGTGAGGTCGGAGTAGGACTATTCATCCTTTCGTCTTTCCTCGTTCACCGGACACAAGGTACGGATTTCTCGTCCTTCAGTATGGACATTCTTTCCTTATTATGATTCCCCGTTTGC
Organism: Glebionis coronaria; assembly: GCA_025667525.1. NCBI lineage: Eukaryota > Viridiplantae > Streptophyta > Magnoliopsida > Asterales > Asteraceae > Glebionis > Glebionis coronaria. The sequence goes on along the minus strand of CM046879.1, from coordinate 186,002,987 downwards.
AGCCAACTGTTTTCCCAGTATTGTTTTATATGTCTGATTACTTATGCTAGTTTAAATGCCTAAGCCATATACATGCATGATTAGTGTCACCTAGTTATGGAGGTACCATAACCATAACACTGGAGGCACCAGTGTTATGACTTCCCCACGTCGGAGTGATTGCTCGTGGCGTCCCTTTTTAGTTTTGGCCTATATTTATTAATGAGACTGTTTTTATACATGTTCTTATCGTCCAAAACGGGCTTAAAACGATGAAAATATCATAAAAAGTGCCACCTATATGCTTGTATTGGTTCATTGTGTATTTTAGGTACGGATGTAAAACCCGCATGCTTTTATCATGAATAGTACCCTTAAGATCGTACGTACTAGATTAAAACTTTCCTATTATAGCATGATTACGATTACGTGTTAGGATATTACGTATTACGTACGTGTTAGTACACGATAAGTATTTACTACGCACGAACACGCAATAATTATTTGACAATAATTAATCACGAACATGCGATCATGGAATCACGAACGTAATTAAATCACGAACTATTATTAATTACATATATATATTTATTACGAGCGTAAATAAATATATTAGGTCACGGTAATTATTTAACGAGAACACACAAAACGCGAACACAAATAAACACGAACAAACACGTAAAACACGAACACGAGAACACACTTATTAATTAGACACGGAAAATGATCGGGTTACCCCATGTGGGCCCCATATGACACGAAATTAGGAAGAAAGATGGGCCAAGCCCATCAAAATTTACTAAAGAAGGGTAAAAGGAAAAATCACTACTCATTTTCACTTTTACAGAAGATTTTCACAAAACCTAAAAAAAAGTTCTTCCTTCTCCTTTTCTTTTCTTTTTGGCCGCCACCCTCAAACACACCAAAGGAGGTTTTTATTGATCTTTGATCTTGGATTTGGTGCTAGTGTTCGTGTTTGTTCATCGTTGTTTAGATCCACGCATTCGATAATTCTTTTAACCCTTTTCTTTTGATTTTATCTTTTAAATAATTAAGAACATGATATGTTTTTCTTAAAAACCTAATTAAATCATAGATCTAACATGAATTTAGTTTTGAAATAAATCAAAAGGGATGTTTTAGGGGTGTTTGTTCTTGGCCGCCGCCTAAACCGAACCCGAGAGGGTCTCGGTTTGGCTATTCGACCACCACCGATACCATATGGTCCCGGTTGGTTGGTGTGGGTCCCACGGCAGCAACAAGACAAGGGTAACCCCGATTTGGTTCGGGGTATGGTGTCGATTTCATGTCCGGTTCATGGTTCTTAGTCAAGATCCGGTTCACGGTGTATGTTGAGATTTTTATTTTTTATGATCTTATGTTAAAATTAAATTAATAACATGACATGATTAATTTAATAACATGACTTAGGTTATTGTAATTATTAAAATCATGAAATTATTAACCTAAGTATTTTATATTTTTAAGACTTATAATTAATCAATTATTTAAAAACCATGGTTATAATTAATTAATTAACATGACTTAGGTTATATTATTAATAAGTAATAATACATGTTTTAACCTAAGTATTTAACTTTATTTAATTAAAAACATGATATACTTTAATTAAATATTTTAACCTATAGTTTATTTTAATTACATGAAATAATTATTAAACTATACATTATATCATATGACTTAAAAAATAATCATGAAAACACTTAGGCTTATATACTTAGATTATTTAACCAGCTTATTTCTGATTATAGAAACTTCTATTTTTTAGAAACTTATTTAAATAAGGCAGCTAATCTATTTATGGAAATGTTCTATTTTTAGAAACTTATTTATTTCATGCAGCTAATCTATTTATGGAAACTTATTTAAATAAGGCAGCTAATCTATTTATGGAAACTTTCTATTTTTAGAAACTTATCTATTTTAAGCAGTAATTCTATTTTTGGAAACTTTCTATTTTTAGACACTTATCTATTTTAAGTAGTAATTCTATTTTTGGAAACTTTCTATTTTTAGAAACTTTCTATTTTTGGAAACTTTCTATTTTTGGAAACTTTCTATTTTTGGAAACTTTCTATTTTTGGTAACTTTCTATTTTTGGAAACTTTCTATTTTTGGAAACTTTCTATTTTAGGAAACCTGCTATTTTTGGAAAGTTACTTATTATTATACAGTAAGTATAATAATACATGAAATACCAGAAATACTTAATAAGGGTAAACAGAATATAAGATAAACACAGTTTAAGGCTTAAAACAGTAAAACATGATAAGAACATATAAAATAAGCTAAGACATGACATAAAACTAGTTACGTATTTAGTAAGCAGATACTTATTCATGTATGTATTCATGTAGCATTAGTGATACGGAAGTAGGATTCCTCTCAGTTTGTCTTCTTCGTTCACTGGACATAAGGTACGGATTCCCGTCCTTTCAGTATGGACATTCTTCCTTATTAGGATTTCCCGTATGCAGCCAACTGTTTTCCCCAGTATATGTTTTATATGTTTTTGAATTGCTTATGTTTAATTAGAATACCTATAGCCATATACATGCATGACCAGTTTCACCTAGTTATGGAGGTACCATAACCATAACATTAGAGGCACTGATGTTATGACTTCACCACGGCGGAGTGATTGCTCGTGGCGTCCCTTCAGCTTTTGGCCATTTATATTAAATTTATCATGTGGGGCGTATGGGTGCATCCTAGTTACATGTTTTCAGTCAGGATTTCATGGTGAATGTGGTGTGTGCCTTGCATCCTTCACAAGGAGTTGATCCCTCCTACCCAGGACCAGTATATTAAATTAGAGGCAGCCCCTCTAATTTGCATGATGAGGTCACCCCTCCAAGTATTCATGCACGGTGGATTTTCATGACCTATATTGGCTAATGGTAAAATATGTTAAACAGTTTTCATAAGATAAACATAAGGCTTTTCAAACTATAAAACCAGTTTTATGAACATGTTCCAGGTTTTCCAGGACTTGTACATTTTCGCTGCTATTAAGTCTTTATTATGCTTAGTCATTCATACTATGTCTATATCCGTACACTGAGCATTTTGCTCAGCCGTTACTTTCCTTTCCATGTCCCAAAACGGCAGGTACCCTAGGAAAGACTCGAGCATTTGGAGGTCGTGCATAGGATGGAAGCTGCTAGAGACTTCTTTTCCTTTTTGCCTTCATATACTTATGCTTGTTTAGTCTTTCATTCATTCTTTTTCTTTATTATGTTTTGGGCTTATGTTTTGGAACCGATGTTTGATTCCCGTTATCCCTATGGTCATGTAATGTTTTATACATTTATCCTTGTATGCTTTGATGACACGCCATAATTACGCGTGACATTCCATAAATTAAAATGGGGTGTTACAATTATGGTATCAGAGCCAAGGCTTCGACCTGTAGGCTCTAAAACTCGACCTTTGACTAGTGGGTAGTCACCAGGAGCTTCCTAAGCCAACGTTTGTTATTCCATGTATTGATGTTTTCAGCGCATTGTTGTTTTAACCATGACATTTTCAACACTTGAGGTTTTAACCTTGATGTTTTCATCGATATTGTTTTACTAATATGGATGGACAACTGTCATTCATATTTAGTTATGTGTCATTGTTCATGCATAATGTTCCTCGTGAACTGTGGCTATGTGGACTGAACCCCAGTAGTTCATAATTAGTCACATAAAAAAAAATTTCTGATAAGTTTTGACAGATAAGTTTCATTATTTATGTTTCATGTATCATTGTTGCAGGGATTATGACTAAGTAATGGTTGGTACAGGACTGGCCCTATTTAGTCGCATGTGCTTTTATCGAAACTTTTAACTTTGGGACCGACCCATAGGCGTCCCCTCGCTATGTCCTTTGTTTTGGGACCGACCCATAGGCGTTCCCTCGCACATATAAAGGTTTTTATAAACTACATTATACATTTATGCACTGTTTTTCATGCATAAAATTTTTCTCATGATTTATTGGCATAAAAATTTTTCATGTCCCCTCATAAGTTACTATGTTTTATGTCAAGTATGTTTTTATTCTGTCATGGTTAAACTCAGTTTCATGCTGATTATGTTATACACTCCTTCATGTTAAATCGTTTCATGTTTCTTCATGATAATTCCGTCTTCATGTGGATTACGTCTTACGCCTCTTTTGTTATTATGCCTTCAAGCAAGACATTGTTGGATTTCATTGAATTCTGCTTTCATGACAGTCATGGTTGGTTTTCATCGATCATGCTGTCAGGCAAATCATCGTTGAATTTTGTGTAACTACACTTTAACGTTTCTCGATATAACCAAAATGATGTCTATGCTAATACTGCCAGGTTATCATGATGGTTTTCCTAACCGTTTAACCGATATACTTTCCTTAAATCATGATAAATGATCGACCCCATACCGATCATTTCATGTGCATTCTACGTGAACTCCACGTACCGTATTTCATGTGTATTACATGTACCTTAATCCATGTGTATTCCACTTGCAATACTTCACGAGTATTCGCTAGTCGATTCTGAATCACCTCAGGCGTATTTTCAATTGCTGATATTCTACAAGATTGTTGATGCCGCTCATAACTTGGAGATGTTACTAAAGGTTGATGTTGCTGACGTTCGGAGATGCTACGAGATGCGAATGTTGTTCACAACCTGGAGATCCTACAAGACGAAGACAAAGGCGTCGGAGCAAATCAATTGGACGAGAAGAGGCTTCACCATCAGACGATTTCCATCAATCATTGTCCCTAATTCTTAGTTACATGTCACACGTCATTCGGCTGTCATTTCAGCCATATGAGTGCAAACCGGTACCAGCCGGCCACTCAGCTGAATAGTTACATGAATCACGGTCATGAGAATGACCGTCATGGAACTGACAGACAAGACGATAGTAACCACTACTATGACAGAACTATCCTAGAAATCGCGACCGAGGCTCCGGTCGCGGACGTGATCAGACATACAAAGGATCAGTAGTCCAACCGATCCGCCAAGTCTGGCATAATCACCTAATATTGTAGTTCTATTATGTTACGTCTCGAGACACATGTCAAGACATCAGTCAAGACACATGTCTCACGTATATTTTCTGAAGACACATGTCAAGACATCAGTCAAGACACATGTCTCACGTATATTTTCTGAAGACACATGTCAAGACATCATTCAAGACACATGTCTCACGTATACTTTCTGAAGACACATGTCAAGACACCAGTCAAGACATATGTCATGCTTATAGTTCCAAGAAACGAGTCAAGACACATGACTCACGTCCAACTATGGAACATTTTTAAGAAATTCAGGGTACCCTCCAAGGGTATATCCATTTGGTTGTGCCATGTATTAATCAGGCCACAAGAATTTCAATACCATTACCGGCGCATCAGTGAGAACTGTCACGTTGCCGATGTCACTTTCATTTCTTTCGACATATTTCATATATTCATGACCATGAAGCACGCCTTTCGTATCCCCACGTATACGAAGGTTGTCCTTCAGCTTAATGAGGAGATCCAAGCTGCTAACGCATTTCCTCGGACATACACGAGATGAATTTTATCCTAATTATGGACTATGAACAACACACCATGCTACGATTCATAATTATGTACAGTAATGTTCAGGCTCCTAAATACATTCAGCTTGATTTTCCATCAGGAAAATTTGTACGAATTATCTATGCTTATAAGCATGTGCGTTGTTAGCCATGGTCGCTAAAATTTTTAGCTGTCAGTTAAGACATGACCACCGAAGTCCTTTTACGCATAACCAGACGAGTATTCCAAAATTGTTCCTTACACTCCAGAAGAACCTTCAAGGAGAAGGACGGTAGCATAAGATTATGTGTCGACTACCGTCGATTTTAAACAAATCACCATTTACGACCGTTACTCTCCTGCATGTATTGACAAGATCGGATTCATGATCATGCTGCCAATAGTGACGGGTGAAAGAGCAGGACATGTCCATGACTGCTATTCGTGCACGACTCGGTCATGCTAGATTTATAATTTTGAATTAGTCTCATCAATGCTCCAACAGCATTATGGACTTAATAAATTGAGTTTCCATGAACTCATAAGCAAATTCATCAGTGTTTTCATTGAGGTAACCTGATTTCCTCTAAGCCTAGAGAAGAACAGGAAGACCATATCTGCACTATGTTGCAAATTCTATGACAAGAGAAATTCTACCCTAGAAATTTTTCCAATATCAATTTTGTTTGATTACAGTGACACACTGAATCACATGGGTTTCTATGGTTAATCTTACCATGACTCAGCTTATGCGTAAAGGAGAGAACCCTACACTACATTAGGTGTTCTAGAAAATCCTACGCTGGGAGAAGTCTAGATTCAGAGACTCAGAGTTTCGCAAACTCCTATGTATCAAGTTCTACGAAGCAAGATACAGTTACGTTCATATCTAGGTACCTGACATACCAACAGGTTAAGATAGGACACCAACAAACTAGGATGTTTCATCATCTGAAATTGTGAATTGAAATGGGACAAGATCTCCATGGATTTTAGTTACCAGATTTCAGCAAACTCAGAAGAAGCATGATGCTATCTGGGTTATTGTCAACAGTTTGATCAAGTCTGCAGAATCCTTACATCCGTACGGATTTCAGAACCAACAGATTGATCGGACATGTTCCAGCCAAGGCTCATCCGATCACTTGGCAATCCCTCAGTTATCGGGTCAGACAAATATTCATAATTGTGCTCCTAATTTACTTCACATCCTTGTTCAAATTTCACGACTTGCTTTCACGCTTGTGTTCATGACACTATTCACGTTCATGATCGTATCTTGGCTTACGATTTTACGTTTATTTTTCTCATTCTAGGAAGTTTTGCAAGAACTTGAGAGACCAGACCCAAGTTTAGTATAACTCCCTATCCTTAGATAGACGTTTCTCGTCATATTCTATGTCTCACCTTGTAACGTTTGGCGTTACCACCATTATATTCTATGTTCACGATATGTTTCACATGTCATGTTCATTCCACGTTCCACATATCATGATCAAGATATGTTACACGTATCATGGATCACGATATGTTTACTCATACTACACTCGCCATATCTCCACGTAGCACGTTCAAAATTTTTCACGTGTCACGTTCAAAAATTCACGTACTATGTTTCTTCGTATCTCGCGCATCGTTGCTAATTATCAGTTAAGTTAGAGTGTTTTGCACGATAACGTTTTTGTTGCCCATACACGTTAATTAGTTTTCCCTAGATCAAATTTAGGGGATCTACCTTCCGTTGTTAACCAAGAATTTCTTCGTATTCCAAGTCAAGGTCAGGAGGACCAAGATTTATCATTAGTGTCAGGATCTTCTGAAGGAACCGTTCCAAGAGGGAGGCCACTTGGGAACGGACAAGTTCATCCGGACTTTTATCCATTTTTCTCTTATCAACTAGTTATGTCCTTTCAGTCACGTCACGTTCCATGTCCTTTCAAGACATGTCACGTTCCGCGATCCTTCTGCCAGGAAACCCGCACGGTCATTTATCTTACATACCCTCTCAGTTTGATTCGGGTATGTTTCCCTTTCAGTTAGGTTATCTATAATTCGGGGACGAATTATTCTTTTTAGGGGGGAAGAGTTGTAAAACCCGCATGCTTTTATCATGAATAGTATCCTTAAGATCGTACGTACTAGATTAAAACTTTCCTATTATAGCCTGATTACGATTACGTGTTAGGATATTACGTATTACATACGTGTTAGTACACGATAAGTATTTACTACGCACGAACACGCAATAATTATTTGACAATAATTAATCACGAACATGCGATCGTGAAATCACGAACGTAATTAAATCACGAACTATTATTAATTACATATATATATTTATTACGAGCGTATATTAGGTCACGGTAATTATTTAACGAGAATACACAAAACGCGAACACAAATAAACACGAACAAACACGTAAAACACGAACACGAGAACACACTTATTAATTAAACACGGAAAATGATCGGGTTACCCCATGTGGGCCCTATATGCCACGAAATTAGGAAGAAAGATGGGCCAAGCCCATCAAAATTTACTAAAGAAGGGTAAAAGGAAAAATCACTACTCATTTTCACTTTTACAGAAGATTTTCACAAAACCTAAAAAAAAAGTTCTTCCTTCTCCTTTTCTTTTCTTTTTGGCCGCCACCCTCAAACACACCAAAGGAGGTGTTTATTGATCTTTGATCTTGGATTTGGTGCTAGTGTTCGTGTTTGTTCATCGTTGTTTAGATCCACGCATTCGGTAATTCTTTTAACCCTTTTCTTTTGATTTAATCTTTTAAATAATTAAGAACATGATATGTTTTTCTTAAAAACCTAATTAAATCATAGATCTAACATGAATTTAGTTTTGGAATAAATCAAAAGGGATGTTTTAGGGGTGTTTGTTCTTGGCTGCCGCCTAAACCGAACCCGAGAGGGTCTCGGTTTGGCTATTCGACCACCACCGAGACCATATGGTCCCGGTTGGTTGGTGTGGGTCCCACGGCAACAACAAGACAAGGGTAACCCCGATTTGGTTCGGGGTATGGTGTCGATTTCATGTCCGGTTCATGGTTCTTAGTCAAGATCCGGTTCACGGTGTATGTTTAGATTTTTTTTTTATGATCTTATGTTAAAATTAAATTAATAACATGACATGATTAATTTAATAACATGACTTAGGTTATTGTAATTATTAAAATCATGAAATTATTAACCTAAGTATTTTATATTTTTAAGACTTATAATTAATTAATTATTTAAAAACCATGGTTATAATTAATTAATTAACATGACTTAGGTTATATTATTAATAAATAATAATACATGTTTTAACCTAAGTATTTAACTTTATTTAATTAAAAACATGATATACTTTAATTAAATATTTTAACCTATAGTTTATTTTAATTACATGAAATAATTATTTAACTATACATTATATCATATGACTTAGAAAATAATCATGAAAACACTTAGGCTTATATACTTAGCTTATTTAACCAGCTTATTTCTAATTATGGAAACTTCTATTTTTTAGAAACTTATTTAAATAAGGCAGCTAATCTATTTATGAAAACGTTCTATTTTTAGAAACTTATTTATTTCAGGCAGCTAATCTATTTATGGAAACTTATTTAAATAAGGCAGCTAATCTATTTATGGAAACTTTCTATTTTTAGAAACTTATCTATTTGAAGCAGTAATTCTATTTTTGGAAACTTTCTATTTTTAGAAACTTATCTATTTTAAGCAGTAATTCTATTTTTGGAAACTTTCTATTTTTGGAAACTTTCTATTTTTGGAAACTTTCTATTTTTGGAAACTTTCTATTTTTGGACACTTTCTATTTTTGGTAACTTTCTATTTTTGGAAACTTCCTACTTTTGGAAACTTTCTATTTTAGGAAACCTGCTATTTTTGGAAAGTTACATATTATTACACAGTAAGTATAATAATACATGAAATACCAAAAATACTTAATCAGGGTAAACAGAATATAAGATAAACACAGTTTAAGGCTTAAAACAGTAAAACATGATAAGAACATATAAAATAAGCTAAGACATGACATAAAACCAGTTACGTATTTAGTAAGCAGATACTTATTCATGTATGTATTCATGTAGCATTAGTTATACGGAAGTAGGATTCCTCTCAGTTCGTCTTCTTCGTTCACTGGACATAAGGTACGGATTCCCGTCCTTTCAGTATGGACATTCTTCCTTATTAGGATTTCCCGTATGTAGTCAACTGTTTTCCCCAGTATATGTTTTATATGTTTTTGAATTGCTTATGTTTAATTAGAATACCTATAGCCATATACATGCATGACCAGTTTCACCTAGTTATGGAGGTACCATAACCATAACATTAGAGGCACTGATGTTATGATTTCACCACGGCGGAGTGATTGCTCGTGGCGTCCCTTCAGCTTTTGGCCATTTATATTATATTTATCATGTGGTGCGTATGGGTGCATCCTAGTTACATGTTTTCAGTCAGGATTTCATGGTGAATGTGGTGTGTGCCTTGCATCCTTCACAAGGAGCTGATCCCTCCTACCCAGGACCAGTATATTAAATTAGAGGCAGCCCCTCTAATTTGCATGATGAGGTCACCCCTCCAAGTATTCATGCACGGTGGATTTTCATGACCTATATTGGCTAATGGTAAAATATGTTAAACAGTTTTCATAAGATAAACATAAGGCTTTTCAAACTATAAAACCAGTTTTATGAACATGTTCCACGTTTTCCAGGACTTATACATTTCCGCTGCTATTAAGTCTTTATTATGCTTAGTCATTCATACTATGTCTATATCCGTGAACTGAGCGTTTTGCTCAGCCGTTACTTTCCTTTCCATGTCCCAAAACGGCAGGTACCCTAGGAAAGACTCGAGCATTTGGAGGTCGTGCATAGGATGGAAGCTGCTAGAGACTTCTTTTCCTTTTTGCCTTCATATACTTATGCTTGTTTAGTCTTTCATTTATTCTTTTGCTTTATTATGTTTTGGGCTTATGTTTGGGAACCGATGTTTAATTCTGGTTATCCCTATGGTCATGTAATGTTTTATACATTTATCCTTGTATGCTTTGATGACACGCCATAATTACGCGTGACATTCCATAAATCAAAATTGGGTGTTACAACAGATATCGAGAAAAAGATAAAAAGATCACAAGAATCAATAAAAAAACGAACACGGGAATCGAAGCCGCACAATGAACCGGACCCGAGTGTTGAATTTCCAAAAATACCCTTGAAGAATTGAAGATTGGCAAGATTGGTCCCTCAAGATTGAAGACTTGTCACTTTTAGTCCTTCTAAATATCAAATGTACAAGAGATGGCCCTTAAGTTTCAAGATATATCAAGTTCAGCCCTTGAAGACTTAAGAAAGTGCAAACTACACCCTTAGAATTACTTTTCTAAAGTTTTGTGGCAAAAATATGAAAACAAAAACTTATTAACAAAGGGAAACTGAGTATAAACTGGCCAAACTTGGAATGCAAAGTAAAAGTAAGATAGGGGTGTTTTCTGCCAAGACATACAATCTCAACCCACGACTCATGTGGTGCCACCTCACCAAGCCCACCAATCCAACCCTGCTACATCACTCTATACCCACATCCGGTTTTATATTAATTAACCCAACCCATTACCTAACCCATTGCTTAAACCCGGTTTTTATCAAAGGTCAAATGGTCAAAATGTTGTTAGAAGAGGGAAACACATGACTTTTACCCAAAAAGGATTAAAACTTTACCCTGTAAACCTTAAACCCTAGAACTCCATCCAGATTCAATTACCAAAACTACTAAGTAACTTCCCAATTAACTTTGGGGGATTCACTCCATACCCCACACCAAACTCAACCACATGCCTAGAAAAAGACTACTCAAACACATGTCCCCCTATCCAGCTCACCATGGTCACGTTTTCCACCATTTTGACTGACACAAGGACCAAATCAATGGCTCACATCAATTTCGTGTTAACCACTTCATGTTCAAAGGTTCAGATCATCTTTACAAAGCTGTAACATCACATGAAGCTCAAGCCAATTCTAGAAGAAATTCAAAAAATCAGCATATACTTTCAGAATATGCTAGGGCATAATTAGAAACACACACATTAGGGTTAGACAGCTTCTTTTTGCTTCTAGAATTTATAAGCCCTATTATATAAAGGGTGTTAGGGCATTTTCGTTTTTCTTGTTCTTGTTTTTTTTCCTTGGTCAAGCAGTGTAAACCTCTTTCTCGTGAAATGAAAATGTTGGTAATTGTTGTTAACGAAAAAGAACAAGTTCCTTTTTAGTTGTTAAATGTTCAGTTTGCTTTAAATCCAGTTTTTTTGTGAATCTTATCTCATTCTCAGTTTTTTGTTTGTCTCGCAAGTATTACAAGAAGTTAGCAAGAAAAAGTATGTGATCTTTATTTTGTTCATTTTACTATTCTTAAAAAGTAGATAGAATTTGGTTGTTTTCAAATAGGACTCATGAGTATGTTTGTGAAAAATTCAGTGCCCAAGCTTTATACTTTGATCATATGTGTTTGAGTTTCTTTTTGAAAATCAAACACAGGTGAGGGGTACAAGGTTGCTTGAATTCTTGGTCAAGTGGTAAAAGTTGGATTACTTCAAACATTTTTCATCAAAAAGCCTCAGTTTTTTTATTATTTATTATTGCCTTGACTGTGACTGCATCTAAGCTCCTTCAAGAGCTCTTGACTAAAGCTCTTAAAGTACTTTTGTTGCTTTGTGTGGTGATGGTGTTGTGATAAGCAGGTACAACAAGCATCTCTTTCTCATTCCTTTCTTTCATGATTCTTGGGGCTGCTGTAGCCCTTCAGCAAGAAACCCTCCACTCATCTTTGCATGATCATCATCATTTCTCTCTTCCACAACAGAAAGTTTGAAGGTTCTATTTGGATTGGTGTATCCTTGGCTTAAACCAAGCTAATAAGTGTGAAAACACTTATCCTTTTACCACTTAATTATAATAAAGACGAGACCAAAACGTGTATTTTATGTCGTAAAAGTCGGAATTATGCGTGGTTTGTGTTTTTATTGTGTTTTAGGACAAAAATATGAAAAAGGAAGAAAACACGGGCTTTTATCGAAGAAAAAGACAAAAGACGAAGTCAAAAGATCAAAAGTGCAAAAAGAACGGAAGTCAAAGACCTATTCTGAAGATTTATCGAAGAAAAAGTCTAAAGACGAAAGTTTAACTAGTCGAGGAATCCAAGTCTAATAAATGAAGAAATTATGAGACGAGTTCAAGATTTTTATCGACAAATCCCGAGCCAAAGTCAAAAATGTCAATTAAAGACGAGAAGACAAAAGGAAGAAAGAAGGAAGCATCCTACCAACTCCCTTCCCCTATAAATACCCTCCTAATGCTTCATTAGGAGGGTGTTAGTTTTTTTTAGTCACTTTTAATTTTTCTTAGTCTTTCATATTTTTAGAGAGAAGTAGGTGATTCTACTTTCCCTCTTTAGATTTCTTCATCTTTTCTTTCAAGTTTTAGGCTTTCATTTAATCTTGTATTTGGAATCGTTAATCTACAAGTTCAAGTTTAAGCTTTTAATCATTGATCTTTTTCTACCTTTCTTGATTTTGATTTGCTTTTGATTCGAAATAATCATAGATCTTGTTTCATCTTGATGTTTGTGTGATCAAAAAGTTTATCGTTTTGTTCATATCAAAGTTCTTATACGGTTAAAGCTTTTAGCTATTTATGCTTCTTGGCTTATTTCGTGTTTAGCTTATTTCCTTTTAAATGTTTTAAAAAGTTTAAGCTTTTTAAAGTTTGTTTTAATAAGTTTGCTTATTTAGAGTTTTAAAAGTTTCTTATTCGTGCTTATTTAGTCCCTTTTATTGTTGATTTGGTAAAGTTTCGGTTAGTGCTTATTAAAAGAGCTTATTCGATTTTGATTATTGCGAATTACATTCCTTCGGAAAAGGGTTTACCTTTTCCGACAGTTATTCCGATGCATTTAATCGGATTAGGGTTTTACTTTCCGACCATTATTCCAATAGCTCCTATCGGAAAGGGGTTTTGTTTCTGATCGGTATTCCGATCGGTATTCCGATAGTAGGAGTGATCAGACATTCCGACCGAGTTTCCGACAGATTATTTCGACAAAGATTCCGATAGCTTTTATTTTTAAGAATTCCGACACTGTTCCGATACTGGTTCAGTTATTCCGACCGGATTATTGGTAACATTCCGATGGTTTTTCCGACCGGATTCCGACTATAGGCGTTCCGAAGGTTTTAAGTTTTCCTTTTTGTTTCTAGTTAATTTTCAAGTTTTCTTTTCCCACCAATCAAGGTCAGATTTCTCTCTTTTATTTTTATGTTTAATAACTTTGTCGTTTATGTTATCATAGATATAGCTAATCAAAAGCTCCCCCTTTTAGTGAACAAAAACGACTATTCCACTTTGAACCGTGATCAATTCGGATTGAATCGAGTACGAACAACACTTCAAGAGCACACACATAAAACCATTATATCAAATGGCGCCGCTGCCGGCTCTTTTCGTAAAGATTAACGGTTTTTAGTGAGAAAAATTAGATTTTGGGATCCGTTCTTTTGGGAATGTTATTTTCAAGCACAAAAATTTTCAAAAAAAAATCCTAAAAAAATATAAAATTTTCAAAAATACAAAAAAAAAAGATAAAAAAATCAAAAATATTGTATTTCATTTTAGTGTATACGTACTCGATCTACGTCTTATTCTGAGCCCGAGACTCTTAGAGACTTAGATATGGCCGGTGTGCATAACAATAATAACAACCCACCTCACCCCAGTTTGAATAATAACAATAACAACAACCATGTTCCTCCACCCGACCTTCGAACGATGGAGGAACTTTGTCAACCAACCATGAACAGACGAGGAGGATCGATTGCGCCGATGCAAATCACGGCTCCTGAATTTTCGTTGAAGCATCACATGATCCAGCAAGTTCAAAACGCTTGTCCATTTCGCGGATTACCGGATGATGATGCCAACAAACATCTCGATAAATTCATAACCGTCCCTTAAAGCATGAAATTGCCCGGTATTTCCATGGATTTTCTTCGCCTTCACCTTTTTCAACACACTTTATCCCACCATGCTGAAAAATGGTTTGATTGTCTTCCCAAAAACTCAATTCATACATGGAATGACATGACTCATAAAATTTTGTCGCGCTACTTTCCACCATCCATGGTCACTAGTCTTCGCAATCAAATCAGTGGTTTCACTCAAGAACCTGATGAGTCGCTTTTCGATGCTTGGGAATGTTATAATGTCTTGATCGATCATTGTTCGAACCATAACATGCTCCCCGTTACTTTGATTAATACTTTCTACAATGGTTTAACTTTTCGTGATCGTGATACGATTAATGCTGCCGCCGGCGGTACATTCATGAAGAGAAGACCTGAGGAGTGTAGAGAGCTTATAGAGAACATGACCACTCACCACAAAAATTGGGATTCATCCGCATCTTCAAGGAATAACCTGAGGGCCAATGTTTCTTCTACTTCATCAAACCCCGAAATAACCGAACTTACCCGCCAAATAGCCGAGATGAACAAAAACTTCTTAACCATGGCTACAAACCACTTTCAACAAGCTAAAGCTGTAGCAACTTCTTGTGAGATTTGTGGGGGTTCTCATTCATACACCGATTGTCCTTCTACTCATGACAATCCAGAAAACGTGTATGCGACTAACGGTACCTTTTCCACGGGAGGGTATCAAGCTCGTCCTCAAGGTGACCGCAATTTGCTAAGTTATCGTTCAAACAACTTCCTTTCACCACCCGGTTTTCCTTCTCAAAACCAAAACAACTTCAATCGCAACAATCAAAACCAAACTCGAGCTCCTAATCAATATCCAACCCAAAGAAACTCATATCCACCTCAAGGAAATAATCAAGTTTATCAACAAACCACTTATCAACCACCCGCTAACCAAGTTCCCCATCCCAACCAACCCACGGCATACAATCAAGAGGTTGAAACATACAGGAGGACTAATGATGCGCTGGTGAAGAATCTTCAGAGTCAAATCATCAACTTGAAAGGTGACATGGCGAAACAAGGGAATGATCTTTGAGCCGAGCTTAGGAATGACATGCGAAACTCTTTAAGCAATCAAACGAATGACTTAAGGGATATGATGGCTAGTTTCTTCCCAAGTAGTCAACCCTCTGGTTCGGGTTCTCTTCCGAGTAACACCGTTGCTAATCCAAGAGGGGAGATGAAAGCAATCACCACTCGAAGTGGAAAAGGTTTAAAGGAACCCGAGATTCCTACACCTACACCGGTGATTGTGACAAAGGAAAACGAGCCCTCTTCACCAATTCCTCCACCTTCTACTTCTACCCCTCCACCACCCAAGGATGTGAGTGAGAATTCCATTCCAAAGCCTTCATCTCAACCCGATATACCTTACCCTTCAAGGTTGAGGAAAGAGAAGTTGAAGAACAAGGATGATATTCAAGTTTCGAACTTTCTTAAAATGTTTAAACAATTGAATTTCAACATCTCCTTTGCCGAGGCTCTCGCTCACATGCCAAAATATGCTAAAATGTTTAAGGATCTTCTTAGTGATAAGGAAAAGCTTCTTGATATTGCTCACACCCAACTTAACGTGAATTTCTCCGCGGTTCTTTTAAGGAAATTACCAACCAAACTTGGTGATCCGGGTCGCTTTCTCATTCCTTGCAACTTTCCCGGGGTAGAGAATTGTATGGCCCTAGTCGATCTAGGTGCTAGTATCAACTTAATGCCTTTAAGCGTTTGGAAACAATTATCTCTACCCGAGCTAGTCCCCACACGAATGACATTGGAATTAGCTAACCGTACGGTTGCTTATCCGGTGGGGATAGCCAAAGATGTCTTCGTCGGTGACGACAAATTCACCTTTCCGGCGGATTTTGTTGTCGTTGACTACGAAATGGACCCCCGTGTTCCATTAATCGTTGGACGTCCATTTTTGAGGACCGGTCGAATTCTCATTGATGTAGCCGCGGGCGAATTAATCATGAGAGTTGGTGACGACAAAATCGTCTTCAACATGGGTAAACTTTCTAAGCAACCTTATGAACACGAGAACGTTAATTTCATTGACGTACTTGATGAGGCTTGTGAAGAACACTTCAAAGACGCTTGTAAAAGTGGTTTTTCTTCTCTACCCATTGTTGAGATTGTTGCCTCTATTGCTCCCTCATTGACTCCATTTGGAGAAAGTGACTTCCTTTTGAAAGAATTTGAAGCAAGTTTAGGGGATGTGGACTTAAAATATGATGATTCTCCCTCCGATTAGGATGAAGACATTCGTACCATTGAGAAACTTCTCAATGAGAACCATATTTCTCCACCTTCTCCTAAGGAAATTGCTAACGATGATCCGAATTTGACTAAGCCTTCTATTGACAATCCTCCGGATTTAGAGCTTAAGGATTTACCGTCTCATCTCGAATACGTGTTCCTAGAAGACAATAAGAAGTTACCCGTCATCATTGCAAAGGATTTAAAAGAGGATGAAAAATCTCGACTTATCGATGTGCTCAAAAATCATAAGAAAGCAATTGCTTGGAAAATTTCCGACATCCGCGGAATTGATCCTAACTTTTGTACTCATAAAATTCTCATGGAAGATGACTTTAAACCCGCAATCTAAAGTTAAAGAATGGTTAATCCAAAAATTCATGACGTCATCAAGAAAGAAGTTATCAAACTTCTAGATGCCGGAATGATTTACCCTATTTCAGATTCGCCATGGGTAAGTTTCGTCCATTGTGTGCCTAAGAAAGGCGGAATAACCGTTGTTCCCAATGAAAACAACGAGTTAATTCTTACTCGACTTGTTACGGGTTGGCGAGTTTGCATTGACTATCGCAAGCTCAATGATGCCACTCGCAAGGATCATTTTCCTCTTCCTTTCATGGATCAAATGCTCGAGCGTTTAGCTGGTAATGACTACTATTGCTTCTTAGACGGTTTCTCTGGGTATTTTCAAATTCCCATCGACCCAAAAGACCAAGAGAAAACCACATTCACTTGTCCTTATGGAACATTTGCTTACAAAAGAATGCCTTTCGGCTTATGCAATGATCCCGGGACTTTCTAAAGGTGTATGATGGCTATATTCCATGACATGGTTGAAGAAACTATGGAAGTCTTTATGGATGATTTCTCGGTCTATGGTGATTCCTTCTCTACTTGCCTTGACAATTTAGAACGCATGCTCAAATGGTGTGAAGACACTCGTCTCGTTCTTAATTGGGAAAAATGCCATTTCATGGTAAAAGAAGGTATTGTTCTTGGTCATAAAATTTCCAAAGCCGGTCTTAAAGTCGACCGTGATAAAGTCGATGTGATTGCTAAATTACCTCCACCTTTAACCGTGAAGGGTGTGAGAAGTTTCCTTGGTCATGCGGGCTTCTATCGTCGATTTATTCAAGATTTTTCTAAGATCGCTCGCCCGATGACCCACCTCTTGGAAAAAGATACTCCTTTTATCTTTTCTAAAGAGTGTATCGAATCTTTCAATCTTCTCAAGGATAAATTAACTAAGGCACCGGTCTTGGTTACCCCTAATTGGGATTTACCTTTTGAATTGATGTGTGATGCTAGCGATTTTGCTATTGGAGCGGTTTTGGGACAAAGAGTGAACAAACACTTCCAACCAATCCATTATGTTAGCAAGACAATGACGGGGGCTCAATTGCATTATACCACTACCGAAAAAGAGCTTTTAGCTTTAGTGTATGCTTTTGAAAAATTCCGCCCCTATCTTGTCCTTTCCACCACCATTGTGTATACCGATCATTCCGCGTTGAAGTACTTGTTAACAAAACAAGATTTCAAACCAAGACTTCTTCGTTGGGTTTTACTCCTTCAAGAATTCAAATTGAAATTCATGATAAAAAAGAGCAGAAAACCTAGCCGCGGATCATCTTAGTAGACTCGAGGATCCTTATCAAGGGGAGCTTCCAAATCAAGAGATTAATGACTCTTTTCCCCTTGAAGCCTTGATGTCTATTAACTCCAATCTTGATGAAACCCCATGGTTTGCAGACATTGCAAACTATTTGGCGGGTGGAATTCTCATGGAAGGGTTAACGTCCTAACAAAAGAAAAAGTTCTTTAAGGACATTAAGCACTATTTTTGGGACGACCCTAACCTTTTTAAACAATGTGTGGATCTTGTCATTCGTCGGTATGTTGATGGATCGGCAGCTTTACTAATCCTAGAATCTTGCCATAAAGGACCAACCGGTGGTCACTTTGGTCCTAATTACACCGCGAAAAAAGTTTTCGACTATGGATTTTATTGGCCCACCATTTATCATGACGCTCATGAAATGGCTAAGCGTTGTGATGCTTGCCAACGTCAATGCAAGATCACACATAAAGATGAGATGCCTCAAAATTTCATCCAAGAATGTGAAATCTTTGACGTATGGGGCATCGACTTTATAAGGCCATTTCCATCATCTAAAGGAAACAAGTACATCCTCGTAGCCGTTGACTACGTATCTAAATGGGTTGAAGCAAAAGCTCTACCTACGAACGATTCGAGGGTGGTTGTGAACTTTTTGAAACAACTATTTTCTCTATTCTATGTTCCTCGTGCTATCATCAGTGATCGCGGGACTCATTTTTGCAATGATCAATTTGCTCGAGTCATGGCTAAGTATGGTGTTAATCACCGTATTTCCACCGCTTATCATCCACAAACAAATGGTCAAGCCGAGATTTCTAACCGTGGACTGAAGAGAATATTAGAGCGAACTGTGGGAGAGCATCATGCCAAATGGGCCGATAAGTTAGATGATGCTTTGTGGGCTTTCTGTACTGCATATAAGACACCTATTGGTTACACTCCATATCGTCTTGTGTACGGGAAGGCATGCCACCTCCCTATTGAGTTGGAACATAAGGCTTATTGGGCCTTGAAGTGGGCTAATTTTGATATCAAAAAAGCCGGTGATCTTAGGAAGATTCAACTCAATGAACTTAATGAACAGAGGAATCAGGCTTATGAGAATTCATTAATCTACAAGGAGAAAACCAAGCTCATTCATGATTCCAAAATTAAGAACCGAGAGTTTCACATAGGTGATCAAGTGTTACTCTTTAACTCTTGGTTGAAAATCTTATCGGGCAATCTTAAGAGCCGTTGGTCTAGTCCATTCACCGTCGCCAAAGTCTTCCCTTATGGCCCCATTGAGTTGTCTCAACCAAATGGGCCTAATTTTAAAGTGAATGGCCAGTGTGTGAAGTTTTACTTTGGTGAGGACATCTCTCATGAGATGCTTCCATCCCTCACCATGTTTCCCTTGAATTAGTTCTGGGTCGAGTCAGGCTCGTGACTCGGTTAACAAAAACAAGCGCTTCTCGGGAGGTAACCCGTTGATCTATCCTTTTTACCCGTTTTCATAATAAGTGTAGGGGGAGCTACATAAGGTTTATTGTCTTGTTTCTTATGATGTGCAGGGATTAAAGCTTCAAAGAGCACTTTTGATAATATTTGACGACCCGTGATCCCGTGTACCCGTCTTCCCGATTCTATCCTAAACTCTTGTGATTCAATATTTCATATCTTATATGTTGACATTGAAATCACTTTAGTTGTCCTTTCCTTAGAAAGATTTAAACAACGTGCACAATGTCCTAAGTGTAAGGGAGTTTACTCCCACATGCTTAAACATTGAGGACAATGTTTATATCAAGTGTAGGGGGGACTTCTATCGAAGTTAAGTGGGCTTTTCCATGAATTTGTCCTCATTTTAACCGGAAAATCTAATTTTTCGACATTTTTCAAATTTTTTATCTATTTTGGCCAAGTAGTATTTTTCATTTATTCTCTTTTATGTTTTGTTATCGCATCGTATGTATATATTTCATTTCAAAAATAAAGTCAAAAGAGAAAAATAAAGTTAAATAAAATAGTTTTAATAAGTTTAGATGTCATTGATATATTAGGACCGTTATGAATTTTTTGACTCAACCCGAGTTTACTT
Source organism: Glebionis coronaria (assembly GCA_025667525.1). NCBI lineage: Eukaryota > Viridiplantae > Streptophyta > Magnoliopsida > Asterales > Asteraceae > Glebionis > Glebionis coronaria. The sequence goes on along the minus strand of CM046879.1, from coordinate 185,982,404 downwards.
ATCTAAGTTTACTCTAGCTAGTATCCTTAACGTGTTTAAATCAAGTTTTGCTTGGCTTTTATATAGGGAACTTTAAAACGCGAAAGTCTTAACTCTTACGGGTTAAGAACAAGAACTTTTCGCAAGTTCCTATAATTGATCCTAGAAAGTCGTTTATCAAGGGAGCTTTAAAATGCGAATTCTAAACTTGAAAAAGTCTAAGAATATGCAAGATCCTATAAATGACTTGAAAACCCAAAACTTTGGTTTAATAGGCTAAGCATCCACGAATCTCATTCCTTGAGATTTTAAATTGTGGAGAACGAGAGATGATAGAGTCAATTATAAGTTTGGTATTCTTTCATGAATTTATGTGAGTTGATTATGAGCTTTTTCTCCCATCGCTTGTTAATGAATTTAATTGCAATAAATAAGGTTGGACGATTTGAAAAGTTACTTAGCTTCTAGCCTAAGATCGTTTAAAAGTTGCTCGGTATTAATTAGAGTTCATAGCCAAGGCATAACTTATTGAAGCGAGATGCGAAGATTGGAGAGTCCGAAAAGGCCCTAACAAGGCATGAGGGCTACATTTTGTTGCTAAAGATCCCAAGTGATGTGAAGAATCATTTATCAAAAATCAATATGAAGGATCAAGACACACGACGAAAAGCAAATACTCCCCTAAAGATCATGGAGAAGTCTATCGGAAAAGACCCTAGCAAGGTATGAGGATAAATAGATCCAAGTTTTAAAAGGAGGCGGATCGTTGTACATCAAAATCCAAAATAAAGACTGGAGAAAAATGAAGAAGTCGTGGTCCAAGTATGAAGAATCTCTCAAAAACATCAAGTAAATAAATTCCTATTATGAAGAGAAGATCATTATTTCAAGAACGTCTCTCAAGATTTGAAGTATGCAGTCGCTGCCAAATATCGGTCCGAGAAAGGTCTCAAATCGTGAAGCGAGTTATGCCAAGATATGAACTTTAGGAGGTCCCGAGAAGCAGTTTTAAAAGATTTTATCCTGTAGCTAACTATTGATTAAATCGTCCTACTTTATTTTCAGCCTAAATAATTATCAGAATAAGTCAACAATGCATCCTCGTGATCATTCAAGATAACAATAAAATATAAGAGATACACCTAGTAATAAGGGAGTCTAAGTGAATAATTGGGCCACATGAGTTTGTGTTAGTTTGCTAACTTATCATAACAATGATCTCGTTTATAAGCTTGGTGTGTGTCACACCCCACCATGGCGGAATATGGGGCACGACGTATGGATATCATCACAACAATAGCGTGTCTATAGAGATAACTAAATGATATAAGAAATGTCATAAAATGGTGACACAAATGTCATGACAATATCTCAACAATGCAGGAGTCTAGGTAAGTAGGTAACAGTCCTACCTCTTACCCAAAACAAACAAATAACACAAACAAACAAACATATAGGTGCCAACAGTATCACTAGATAAATGAACAAACAAAGCTAAGAAAGAACGAGGATTCTCCTTCTATATGCATTCCTAAGCTTCTCCAATCCTAGCTACTTATGTTCTCATGCTTAACCACATTCTCACCTGAAAGAGACACTAAAACACGTCAACATAAAGTTGGTGAGAGTCATAGGTTTAGAATCCAATGCTAAATCAGTTACAAGCTGTGAATAACAATCATCAACAAAAGAACATATGGACAATGTGTTACAATTATGTATTAACAACAATCAATCAAGACCAATCATACCAAACCAATCCAAGGCTCCTACCTTGCCAAACAACACCATGGTACCTTAGATGATCATCCTATGTACCTATCCCAAGGCCACTACCTTGGCAAACCACAAGGCCACTACCTTGTCAAACCACAAGGCCACTACCTTGTCAAACCACAAGGCCACTACCTTGTCAAACCACAATAACATATCAAAAATCGCATAGCAGTTAATCACATAAGTGTACACACAAGTCCATCACAACCATAAAACATTCACATCAACAATTTAGAAACAACTCAACACAGTGTCTCTCCCATCCCATCTGGAAGTCAAAAACAAAAATAAACATGGGACTATGAACACTCACCTGATAGCTCCTTCACACGTCCTTGCACTAGCAACAAGCTAACAAACCAAAAACGCGAAATCAATAAACGAACCAATCACTAAGATAGCTCATTAACCTATGATGGACATCTAACCCATTCTCACATATTTACCTCATTAATAAGCTCTAATTACCCCATTAACCTTCCTTAACAAGTCCTTAACTTTTTAAGTTTAATAACTAACCCGTTCGTATTTTACCCAAAACAGTCCCAGTTTTTAGGTCTCAAAACTTTAGGTCAAACGCCCACTTAAACCTACCCATGGTTTCTGTAAAAGGAATATTCACACCCTTACATATGTTGGCTAACACCTCCCACTTGCCCTAACCTTAAAGCTACTGTTAAGGCCCCGATATATATATATATATCTACTTTCGTCATTCCAGATTTCCTGATTTTAAACGTACTAAAAGTTTGTTACCATTAACGGGTCTTACCCTAAACCACCACCTTAGCCCAAGTGCAGATATTAACTAAAATATATGAACCATCTCTCACGTTCATGAGAAGATCCCAATGCAATCCTAAGTGCCCCAAACAACCCAAAACTTTAAAAGAAAACAGGCTGAATTCAAAACTGCTTTGACCTTCGACTGTTGTAACCTGCTTTTGACCCACTTCCCAACCTCCAATTTAGTTCTCGTTTCTTGAATTGGAAAGCCACTTCAATTACCTTTTTAGGGATACTTGGATCGCAAAATAAGAGTTTGTAGAACTCCCAATATGATCAAAACAATTGACTCAAAATTCTGCCCAGTTTTTAAAAACGGGTTTAATCAAATTAAACTAATTAATTAACCCTAACCCCACTAATTACAAACCCTAACTTATGTAATCATTATAACCTCATTATTATAACATTAATATACTGTTTTTAAATTAAACCCTGACCTAATTCCATCATAAGATGATTAAACAAAACATAAAAACAATTAAATTAAAAAGGGATTTGAATATTTACCTTTGATTTATGAAAACCCCAAAATTTTATGAAGAACCCTAATATTATCCATTAAATTCGACCTAAGCTTGATCTCCAGGGGATTATGATGTGTTTTTAGTTAATAAAAGTCTTTATATAATTACCATACTAATCCTAGCCCTATACAATGTTTCCTTTTTCTCATTTTTTTATTTTTTTCCTTTTTTCCTTTTTTTTCTCTTTTCCAACCGTCTATACCCTTTCCATATCCATTAAATTTCGTTTTTTTTTCTTTTTATTGTTTAATATTATGTTATTAACAATACCTTAATTTACCTTAATTTATTTCAGCTCCTAAAACCTCCAAAACCTCAAAACCGTAAAACTAGTCAATTTTTACGCGTTTCACCGTAAAAGTCGTAAAATATACACTTTAAAAAAAAATCTCAAATTTTGAAATAAACTTTATAACTAAGTCCTAAATGACTTAAAACCATCCCGAAAAATATTCCCGTGACTAAATACCTCTTCCGAGACCTCAAAATGCTAAACCGTAAATCGTAAAATTACGATTTTCTATAATACATATACGTATACGTAAAACCACTAAATAACACCATTTCACTTCATAGTCACTACCACGAGCTCATGAACATGAAATCATCACACATCGTTTCACTCACAAGGTACCCCGTACCGGAAACGATATCCAAACCACAATCTATACACACCAATAAGCACATAAACACGTAAAGACACGTAACTAGCACAAAATAAAATTAAGTGACGAACCTCAAAACCACGGTTGTCAAATCCTTACACACCAATAAGCACTTAAACCTACCCATGGTTTCTGTAAAAGGAATATTCACACCCTTACATATGTTGGCTAACACCTCCAACTTGCCCTAACCTTAAAGCTACTGTTAAGGCCCCGATATATATATATATATATATCTACTTTCGTCATTTCAGATTTCCTGATTTTAAACGTACTAAAAGTTTGTTACCATTAAGGGGTCTTACCCTAAACCACCACCTTAGACCAAGTGCAGATATTAACTAAAATATATGAACCATCTCTCACGTTCATGAGAAGATCCCAATGCAACCCTAAGTGCCCCAAACAACCCAAAACTTTAAAAGAAAACAGGCTAAATTCAAAACTGCTTTGACCTTCGACTGTTGTAACCTGCTTTTGACCCACTTCCCAACCTCCAATTTAGTTCTCGTTTCTTGAATTGGAAAGCCACTTCAATTACCTTTTTAGGGATACTTGGATCGCAAAATAAGAGTTTGTAGAACTCCCAATATGATCAAAACAATTGACTCAAAATTCTGCCCAGTTTTTAAAAACGGGTTTAATCAAATTAAACTAATTAATTAACCCTAACCCCACTAATTACAAACCCTAACTTATGTAATCATTATAACCTCATTATTATAACATTAATATACTGTTTTTAAATTAAACCCTAACCTAATTCCATCATAAGATGATTAAACAAAACATAAAAACAATTAAATTAAAAAGGGATTTGAATATTTACCTTTGATTTATGAAAACCCCAAAATTTTATGAAGAACCCTAATATTATCCATTAAATTCGACCTAAGCTTGATCTCCAGGGGATTATGATGTGTTTTTAGTTAATAAAAGTCTTTATATAATTACCATACTAATCCTAGCCCAATACAATGTTTCCTTTTTCTCATTTTTTTATTTTTTTCCTTTTTTCCTTTTTTTTCTCTTTTCCAACCGTCTATACCCTTTCCATATCCATTAAATTTCGTTTTTTTTTCTTTTTATTGTTTAATATTAAGTTATTAACAATACCTTAATTTACCTTAATTTATTTCAGCTCCTAAAACCTCCAAAACCTCAAAACCGTAAAACTAGTCAATTTTTACGCGTTTCACCGTAAAAGTCGTAAAATATACACTTTAAAAAAAATCTCAAATTTTTAAATAAACTTTATAACTAAGTCCTAAATGACTTAAAACCATCCCAAAAAATATTCCCGTGACTAAATACCTCTTCCGAGACCTCAAAATGCTAAACCGTAAATCGTAAAATTACGATTTTCTATAATACATATACGTATACGTAAAACTACTAAATAACACCATTTCACTTCATAGTCACTACCACGAGCTCATGAACATGAAATCATCACACATCGTTTCACTCACAAGGTACCCCGTACCGGAAACGATATCCAAACCACAATCTATACACACCAATAAGCACATAAACACGTAAAGACACGTAACTAGCACAAAATAAAATTAAGTGACGAACCTCAAAACCACGGTTGTCACATCTGAATGGTATCAGAGACAATGGTTATAGAGAATTAGGTTGCCTAGTCGCGTAGCCTAGTCTATAGCTTAAGGGTCCCTGCATATAGGCGTCATAGGAGTATGTGTACATTTTATTATAATTGATGTGTTTGAATGTTATTTATTGTGATGTTTTGACTGGTATGAATTGAACCATAGTAAGTTCATACTTAGCCACATGTTATTTTCTTTTCGAGTTGTGAGTAGTGCGGGTTTAACCATAATCGCCCACGCTAGTCATTGTCGTATTTTACTTATAATGTACATTATAGTACATAATTTGGTACATAGTAGTTTCTATCTTTTGTTGGGTTATTTTATGTACCTGAGGGGTATTATTTTCTTTTGATGTTTAAGTCATGTTCCCTAAGAATCATGTGGTGGTTCGAGTTATTAGGAGTAGGTGAATATGAAGGACCTTATGCTATTTCCACTCTTATGGGCGACATGACTTATAACTGATTATGTTTTCGTTTTGGATTTAGTCTAGGCTGTTTTAGCTAGACTATGGATTTCTGTATTCCAAGAGTTTTATTATGTTATTTTATAGATAGGGTTTTGGACCTATTTGGTTATGTGGTTATGAGCTTATGTGAGTAGATGGATTTATGTGTTATATGTTGTATTGATTCTTATAAGTGTCATCATAGGAGGGAGTGCATTGGGGAAACGGTAATTGTATAAGTATGGTGGCCAACATAGTTATACGAGTACCACAACTTCAATGGGTTCTCAAGTATGATTGCATGAAAGAGGGTTAGTACATGCTTGTATATGATGAGATGTGGATTTTGGGTATATTTATAATATATGGGTATATGTAACGGCTGCCTACGATATGGCTATTTTTGTGTGTTATATGTTTTGGGTTATAGTTGTGTTGTGTGATTTTGGGGTCACACGATATGGTTTGGTTTTGGAGGTGGGTTTTATGCTTTGTTGTGGCACGGTGAGATGGTGATTACTCGTGTGGAAAAACGAGTGTATGACGTGATTGGTTGATCCGACATGTATGGTAACGAGTATGTTTTGGGTGATTTAATAGGTATATATATGCGGATGTATATATACTACTATGTGTTAAGTTATGGTATATGGTCGTTCACTAGTTATTATAACTTGAACGTACCTTGTGTTTGTTCGTGTTTTATGGTGCTGGAGTTGATGGAGTTTCAACAACGTTTCGAATTTTTTTTGAACTGTGTCTTGTAGCGTATTCTTTGAGTTCATATTTCACGTGAACGTTTTAAAATGTTGTTCTGGGTTTTAAGTCTGTTGAAATAAATGGAGATTTCTTTTGGGATAATGAAATCTTTTGGGTTGAGTCTTACATTTCTTTTGGTTGGTATATGGAAAAAGGGGGGACTTGGAAATCTACTATAGAGTTAGATAGTTGGTTGTATTCGGTAAAACAAGGGTAAGGTGTTGGAGTCATGTTTGAAACAAGATGTAACATAAGTTTTTTTTTATCAACACTTATTTATTTTAAATTCTAAAAGACTTTCATTAAAATAAAGCGAAGTAAAATTTCTTTCTACTTACATAGTTTATATAATCGGATTAAACTGATTCATGCCATTTATAGTTATTGATACAAGGTTAAAAGGAGTTTATGAATATTTCACATACAATTATATCTTTCATTGAAAAGGATTGCATTGATCACTAAGTCTATTCTTTAGTTTTTTAAAACAACTAGCATAAAATTGTTTTGGTCATAACTTGTTCGTTTTTAAAGCTTTTTGGGTGATTAAAAAGCCAAAAATTATGTATTCGGAACGTACTTTTCAAATATTCAGAATGTATAGTCATGGGAGGTCAGTGGACTGGCCGGAATTGTTTTACAAGTGTCGGGTTCAAGGTTGAGTTTGAATAGTAGTTTTATTTTTTTTTATGATTTGGGATGCACGGGATACCTAGTCTTTGAGTTGAGTTTTGAGATCGTCTAGAAGGTTGTTTGTAGATGGTTTGAGTCACATAGATGTGGGGAGGTAAGGAAAAAAAAATTTAAAAAAAATATATATATATATATATTCTTTTGGAAAGTCGATCTTTGCACGGTTTAAGTAATATGTGGCGGGGCGTAATATGTTTTGGTTGCCATTAGGTGTTTCTTGGATTATTTTTCGTTGTCATGGGTCATTTGGAAATTGATACATGTTTTGGGTTTGAGTTTTCTTTGGAGTCTCGTGGTTTTTGATTTGTTTTAATTGGTGCACGTGAAATGTCGTTAGTTATCCGTGGGTTTAATTCGTCGATCGTATCTGGTGTATTCAGGATGTAGTTTTAGTTTTTTATGGTTTAGGAGCGTTGAGGTAGAACCATGAATAGAGCAAGTAGGAGAAGTGAGAGGAGTTGTAGTTAGTGTCATCCAAGGAAAATCGTTGATGGAGTGAATTAAGAACAAGAGCTGTTAGAAATTGCAAGGAATTTATTTGTATTGCCGCTAAGAGAGGGTGTGAGGAGGACATAGTTGAAATTGCTAAGGATGTTGTATGAACGCTTTGGGTTTACGGTTATGCATTTGGCTTCGCCAAAGCACTAGCGGTTTTCATGGAGTCAATGAACCGAGTGTGCATGAACGTCTATAAACGAGTTGTCATCGGGAGCATCGACGACATCTTGATCTTCTCAAATCTTAGAAGGAGGATGAGGCGAATTATGTGTTGGTTTTGGAGTTGTTAGTAAAGGGAATGAAACGTGAGATTTTTAAGTGTGAGTTTTAGGATTTAGTTGGCCAGGACTAGTAGTCAGAGATGATGGCATATCGTGGAACCAGCAAGGGGCGAAGTGAAGAAGGACGAGGAAGCATTTTGGAGGCTGAAGAGGTGGATTGGATGATGAGCAGATCTTGGCATTATCGGAAGGACTGGATGAATTCGCGAAGCATGACGATACGTGGAGCAGGGATTTGGACGCGTACGAGGATGAAAAAGAAAGGCGATCGCTTATACGTTGCAGGAACTGAAGATTTGGAAGAACTGGATAGACTTAGTTAGTAGAGCTGGATTGTTATATCTGCCTAAAATGCTAGAGGCATTTGGTGTACGAGACGTGGAGAATGATCTATACGGATCATAAACGTCTCCAACACATATTCAATCATCTTGATTGAACCTTTGGCAAAGGTGAGGGGTGGAGTTAAGTGATGAAAGAAAAGTATGCAAGGCCAAGTACCATCTGGGAAAGGCAAGCATGGTTGATGAGACATGGAATAAGAAGAATGAAGTGAAGCTGAGACAAACTTGAACTATATGGATGACGTATTAGGGTGGTTTGGATGAAGGATGTAGGTTGCACGAGTTGAGTTGTCTAAAGCAGAGAACGCGTCAACATGTATGTTGCGTGGCTTGGACAACCATATGGAGAAAGGGACGTAGACTATACTTCCTACATAGATAGGAGTAGCTTAGAAAGGGGCGATGTAAGGACGAAATTGGTGAAAGGGATACATAATGGGGTGGAGGATTAAGTACGATGAGAGTTGGGTGATAGTCGATAGACTGACTAATTCATCACCTATTTCAAGAGGAATGAGAAGTCACGTAGTTGGGAAGTTGGAAGAATTAATGGATATGTGAAAGACCGTCATAGGTCACTTTGTAAGGAAATTAGAATTTAAAGTAGTTTGGGATACGGACTGAAGGGAGTTGATGAACGTAATTGGACATGGGTGATTGATTTAGAGGTAGTTCGGAAACTCGTTAACGATGGCTGAGTTTTCATATAATGATAGTTATCGTACTAGAAGTCGATAAATGCCATTTGAGGCACGATATGAAAGGATAGGGTGAGTTGTCCTCATTGTGGACTAGAATTGGTAAAAGAGGCTACTAATGTGGTAATGGTGTTTGTGGACAGAATGAGACCAGCAAGGGATGCTATGTAGAAAAGGAGGAAACCACTAGATTTAGTGACAAAGTTATGTATGGAGTTTCACCCATAGTACCGGGTGGTATGATTTGGAAAGATGTAAGTGTTGATGTAGAGTTTTGTAGGTCCATTTATGATCTTTGGGAAGATCAAACCATTAGCTTATGAGCATAGAATTACCTGGGGGAAAGTGAGTTGTATACATGATACATTTCATGTATTGAGATTGGTAAAGGTTGTGTGAGAATGCATTTTGCATGTACGGTTATTCGGGACTTGTATTAATAAGAGTCTTTGTTTTATCAAAGAGTCATCTGTGAGATTTATTGACTGTGAGGTCAAGAGTTTGGCAATGAGTTTAATTATTTTTGGTTTGTATATGTGGTATCTTGAAACTTGAACTAAAGTTCACGTGGAAATGAGGGGAGTTCGTTTAGAACAAGTATCCTCATGTGATTTGTCGTTTGTGTGTTTGATCCTAAGGAGTAAATCTCGGGACGAGATTTCTATTAGGAGGGAGTGATGTGACAACCGTGGTTTTGAGGTTCGTCACTTAATTTTATTTTGTGCTAGTTACGTGTCTTTACGTGTTTATGTGCTTATTGGTGTGTATAGATTGTGGTTTGGATATCGTTTCCGGTACGGGGTACCTTGTGAGTGAAACGATGTGTGATGATTTCATGTTCATGAGCTCGTGGTAGTGACTATGAAGTGAAATGGTGTTATTTAGTGGTTTTACGTATACGTATATGTATTATAGAAAATCGTAATTTTACGATTTACGGTTTAGCATTTTGAGGTCTCGGAAGAGGTATTTAGTCACGGGAATATTTTTCGGGATGGTTTTAAGTCATTTAGGACTTAGTTATAAAGTTTATTTCAAAATTTGAGATTTTTTTTAAAGTGTATATTTTACGACTTTTACGGTGAAACGCGTAAAAATTGACTAGTTTTACGGTTTTGAGGTTTTGGAGGTTTTAGGAGCTGAAATAAATTAAGGTAAATTAAGGTATTGTTAATAACATAATATTAAACAATAAAAAGAAAAAAAAACGAAATTTAATGGATATGGAAAGGGTATAGACGGTTGGAAAAGAGAAAAAAAAGGAAAAAAGGAAAAAAATAAAAAAATGAGAAAAAGGAAACATTGTATTGGGCTAGGATTAGTATGGTAATTATATAAAGACTTTTATTAACTAAAAACACATCATAATCCCCTGGAGATCAAGCTTAGGTCGAATTTAATGGATAATATTAGGGTTCTTCATAAAATTTTGGGGTTTTCATAAATCAAAGGTAAATATTCAAATCCCTTTTTAATTTAATTGTTTTTATGTTTTGTTTAATCATCTTATGATGGAATTAGGTTAAGGTTTAATTTAAAAACAGTATATTAATGTTATAATAATGAGGTTATAATGATTACATAAGTTAGGGTTTGTAATTAGTGGGGTTAGGGTTAATTAATTAGTTTAATTTGATTAAACCCGTTTTTTAAAACTGGGCAGAATTTTGAGTCAATTGTTTTGATCATATTGGGAGTTCTACAAACTCTTATTTTGCGATCCAAGTATCCCTAAAAAGGTAATTGAAGTGTCTTTCCAATTCAAGAAACGAGAACTAAATTGGAGGTTGGGAAGTGGGTCAAAAGCAGGTTACAACAGTCGAAGGTCAAAGCAGTTTTGAATTCAGCCTGTTTTCTTTTAAAGTTTTGGGTTGTTTGGGGCACTTAGGGTTGCATTGGGATCTTCTCATGAACGTGAGAGATGGTTCATATATTTTAGTTAATATCTGCACTTGTGCTAAGGTGGTGGTTTAGGGTAAGACCCCTTAATGGTAACAAACTTTTAGTACGTTTAAAATCAGGAAATCTGGAATGACGAAAGTAGATATATATATATATATCGGGGCCTTAACAGTAGCTTTAAGGTTAGGGCAAGTGGGAGGTGTTAGCCAACATATGTAAGGGTGTGAATATTCCTTTTACAGAAACCATGGGTAGGTTTAAGTGGGCGTTTGACCTAAAGTTTTGAGACCTAAAAACTGGGACTGTTTTGGGTAAAATACGAACGGGTTAGTTATTAAACTTAACCAAGTTAAGGACTTGTTAAGGAAGGTTAATGGGGTAATTAGAGCTTATTAATGAGGTAAATATGTGAGAATGGGTTAGATGTCCATCATAGGTTAATGAGCTATCTTAGTGATTGGTTCGTTTATTGATTTCGCGTTTTTGGTTTGTTAGCTTGTTGCTAGTGCAAGGACGTGTGAAGGAGCTATCAGGTGAGTGTTCATAGTCCCATGTTTATTTTTGTTTTTGACTTCCAGATGGGATGGAAGAGACACTGTGTTGAGTTGTTTCTAAATTGTTGTTGTGAATGTTTTATGGTTGTGATGGACTTGTGTGTACACTTATGTGATTAACTGCTATGCGATTTTTGATATGTTATTGTGGTTTGACAAGGTAGTGGCCTTGTGGTTTGACAAGGTAGTGGCCTTGTGGTTTGACAAGGTAGTGGCCTTGTGGTTTGCCAAGGTAGTGGCCTTGGGATAGGTACATAGGATGATCATCTAAGGTACCATGGTGTTGTTTGGCAAGGTAGGAGCCTTGGATTGGTTTGGTATGATTGGTCTTGATTGATAGTTGTTAATACATAATTGTAACACATTTTCCATATGTTCTTTTGTTGATGATTGTTATTCACAGCTTGTAACTGATTTAGCGTTGGATTCTAAACCTATGACTCTCACCAACTTTATGTTGACGTGTTTTAGTGTCTCTTTCAGGTGAGAATGTGGTTAAGCATGAGAACATAAGTGGCTAGGATTGGAGAAGCTTAGGAATGCATATAGAAGGAGAATCCCCGTTCTTTCTTAGCTTTGTTTGTTCATTTATCTAGTGATATTGTTGGCACCTATATGTTTGTTTGTTTGTGTTATTTGTTTGTTTTGGGTAAGAGGTAGGACTGTTACCTACTTACCTAGACTCCTGCATTGTTGAGATATTGTCATGACATTTGTGTCACCATTTTATGACATTTCTTATATCATTTAGTTATCTCTATAGACACGCTATTGTTGTGATGATATCCATACGTCGTGCCCCATATTCCGCCATGGTGGGGTGTGACAGTGTGGGGAACGTGAAACTTGAGGATGATGAACATTCATGACAACCAAAGCCCTAATGTAAGTCTTCGATCTCTTTACTTGTTCTTCCTTCTTGCATTTTGCAATTTTCTAAATATTTTTGGTTCCCTTAATGTTTAGTAATTAATAAAGGCCAAGGTAGGTTAATTATCATGAAAAATGTAATCCGCGATTTAAAATTAATGCATTGCATGAGGGCATTGCAATGGTCTAGTGTAGGGGATTTAATAAGTGTGAAAACACTTATCCTTTTACCACTTAATTATAATAAAGACGAGACCAAAATGTGTATTTTATGTCGTAAAAGTCGGAATTATGCGTGGTTTGTGTTTTTATTGTGTTTTAGGACAAAAATATGAAAAAGGAAGAAAACACGGGCTTTCACGGGCTTTTATCGAAGAAAAAGACAAAACACGAAGTCAAAAGATCAAAAGTGCAAAAAGAACGGAAGTCAAAGGCCTATTCTGAAGATTTATCGAAGAAAATGTCTAAAGACGAAAGTTTAACAAGTTGAGGAATCCAAGTCTAACAAATGAAGAAATTATGAGACGAGTTCAAGATTTTTATCGACAAATCCCGAGCCAAAGTAAAAAACGTTAATTAAAGACGAGAAGACAAAAGGAAGAAAGAAGGAACCATCCTACCAACTCCCTTCCCCTATAAATACCCTCTTAATGCTTCATTAGGAGGGTGTTAGTTTTTTTAGTCACTTTTAATTTTTCTTAGTCTTTCATATCTTTAGAGAGAAGTAGGTGATTCTACTTTCTCTCTCTAGATTTCTTCATCTTTTCTTTCAAGTTTTAGGCTTTCATTTAATCTTGTATTTGGAATCATTAATCTACAAGTTCAAGTTTAAGCTTTTAATCATTGATCTTTTTCTACCTTTCTTGATTTTGATTTGCTTTTGATTCGAAATAATCATAGATCATGTTTCATCTTGATGCTTGTGTGATCAAAAAGTTTATCTTTTTGTTCATATCAAAGTTCTTATACGTTTAAGCTTTTAGCTATTTATGCTTCTTGTCTTATTTCGTGTTTAGCTTATTTCCTTTTAAATGTTTTAAAAAGTTTAATCTTCTTAAAGTTTGTTTTAATAAGTTTGCTTATTTAGAGTTTTAAAAGTTTCTTATTTGTGCTTATTTAGTCCCTTTTATTATCGATTTGGTAAAGTTTCGGTTAGTGCTTATTAAAAGAGCTTGTTCGATTTTGATTATTGCGAATTACATTCCGTCGGAAAAGGGTTTACCTTTTCCGACAGTTATTCTGACGCATTTCATCGGATTAGGGTTTTACTTTCCAACCATTATTCCGATAGCTCCTATCAGAAAGGGGTTTTGTATTCCGATCGGTATTCCGATAGTAGGAGTGATCAGACATTCCGACCGAGTTTCCGACGGATTATTCAGACAAAGATTCCGATAGCTTTTATTTTTAAGTATTCCGACACTGTTCCGATACTGGTTCAGCTATTCCGACTGGATTATTGGTAACATTCCGATGGGAGACATTCCGATGGTTTTTCCGACGGGATTCCGACTATAGGCGTTCCGAAGGTTTTAAGTTTTCCTTTTTGTTTCTAGTTAATTTTCAAGTTTTCTTTTCCCACCAATCAAGGTCAGATTTCTCTCTTTTATTTTTATGTATAATAACTTTGTCGTTTATATTATCATAGATATAGCTAATCAAAAGCTCCCCTTTTAGTGACCAAAAACGACTATTCCACTTTGAACCGTGATCAATTCGGATTGAATCGAGTACGAACAACACTTCAAGAGCACACACATAAAACCAGTATATCACAAGCCAAGGAAGGTAACCATCTTTTTGCCTGCTTTCTTACTGTTTTTTTAGGATATTGCTTTAGATGTGTGTTATAAGCTAGATTTTATTTACTGCCTTATTTGTCTGTTTTGGTGTTATAAATTGTTAATGCAAAGCAATGCCTAAAAACATCTTTAGTATTAATTAATCTTTCTTAGTTTTGATCACGACAAATTACAAAGACATTTATTGTCAAACACAATCATAAAACGAATTATCTAACAAACACTATCATCAAGGTAATAATCATTACACTAACATATATTAATCATGCTTAGTGATCATAAAAGTGATTAGCCTTAAAACTCACTTTTGTCAAATGTAACAAAAGATTTTTAATAAACTTTATTTTTGAGAAAATGTTTTATTAAAATGAAAATGTAAATTTAAATATGGCATATTCCAAATGCCATAAGAATATCCTTTGAAGGTTTAAACAGCCTCAGATATTTCAAATTCACTAAAAGACAAAAAGGAGCGGAGTCTAGTACCCGCAGTTCCTTAAGTGCCTACGCGGTTCCCTATCGATAAGGAACCGCCTGGGTAGATAAGGAACCGCCCCCAGATAGCCGTTGGCATTTGTCTTCTATAAATAGTGGATCAAATCTGCATTCTCATCAACCCTTTTTGGACATCTCTTTCAACCTTCTTTCTCATATCTAATCCTAGTCATTTGTAAATGATCACTTAATGTGTTAAGTACGTTTACTCATGATTATCCTCTTGATCTCCTTCTTTACCTTGTCCAAAGAGAAGATCACTCACACACTTGTGATGTGATTAAAGATGAAGCATTGATGAAGATCACCTTCTCCTAAAGATCTAGTCATGTTCATCATTTGTTTATTTGTGTCTTGTGTAGATCCAATGTATTTGTGAATACTTGGACTAGTTGTGTTCATCCAAGCTATATGTGAATACTTGGATTAGAGTTGTGTAAATCCATTGCACATGTGTGTGCTTGGATTTGTGTTGTGTAGATCCAAGCTACATGTGTGTACTTGGATATGTTTAGTTGAGTTGTAATTAGTTGTGTTAGTTCTCACTAAACTATAAAGTGATGTGGTTGTGTCTTGTGAGTTCTCACTAAACTATAAAGTGATATGTAGTTGTGTTGTGTGAAGTTCTCACTTAGCTTCAAAGTGAAGAGTCGTGAAGATTGGTTCTAGCTTTGGATTAGAACTCGACATCTAGCCTTGTGTCAGAAAATGGTGAAGTAGGCAACGTTGTGAAGATTGGTTCTAGCTTTGGATTAGAACTCGACATCTATCCTTGTGTCGTAAAATGGTGAAGTGGGCGACGTTGTGTAGATTGGTCCTAGCTAAGATTAGGTCTCGACATTTAGCTTAGTGTCGGAAAATAATGTAAGCAACGTTGTAAGGTTTTCTCCGCCAGGAAGGGAGCTTGTGGATATAGTGGAAATCTCGAGTAAGGTGTACTCGAGGAGTGGAGTAGGAACAAGGATAGAGCCTCGTTGCCGAACCACTATAAATCTTGGTGTCTTCCTACTAGGTTGTTTCTTTCCTTACTCATTACTTACATCCATTATCATTATAATTACTACACATTGTTAATGCATTAGAATTAAACCTAATCATTATGCAACTAGCTTTCAAGTAAAAGATAGTTTTGTGCACTCACCAAGTTGAAAGGAATTTTAATTAGGAGATAACCGATGAGAAACTATTCAACCCCCCTTCTAGTTTCTACAATTGGTATCAGAGAGATGGTGACACAAGATCTTTGAAGTATATTGTACTTTAAAACTTGGATCGATCCATTGTCTCCTCAAATTAGAAGGTTAAGTTGTACTAAAGTTTTTCTTTGGTCAAAACTATTTTTTGTTGAAAATAAGCCTTTTAAATTGTTAATATTGGATATTACTTAGATTAGTAGTATTAATTCATTTTAGAATTACTCTTGAAATGTATCTACTAGTTTGCATCTTTTTATGTATAGGTACTCATGAAGATAAATCATTCTATTGATTGTGGATT
This sequence comes from Glebionis coronaria, assembly GCA_025667525.1. Classification (NCBI taxonomy): domain Eukaryota; kingdom Viridiplantae; phylum Streptophyta; class Magnoliopsida; order Asterales; family Asteraceae; genus Glebionis; species Glebionis coronaria. The sequence goes on along the minus strand of CM046879.1, from coordinate 185,966,211 downwards.
GAGTTACTTACACTTGTAGAAGACTCATCTTCTTTGATTTCCAACATCATTGAATGATGATATCAAGATGGGTGGGAGTGATACTAGTCTTTGAAGACTTAGTAGTCACTATTAGTCATAGTTGGGCTTTGCATTGGTTCCTTGAAAGCTCGGAATGCAATTTGTGGCCAAGGTACGCTTTCGTTCTTCCACACGCCCTATTGATCATTCTTTTGATCATTAATTGACTATATGCTTGTTCTTGGCATCCTTGCCTTGATATTTATTTGTGGTTTGTGATTCTTTCCTTTTTCCCTCTCAAACCTTCATTGCTTGGATACTTGACTCACTATGGAGATGTAGGGTGAGTTAGTAGAAGCTATCAAGCATGATTTCTATGGTTTGCACCCTTACGGTTAGTAGGCCCAATATCATGTATAACTTGTGCAATTAAGCTCATATCTAGGATGATTAGTGAATCCCTTGAGATACCAAACTACTCTATTAAGTTTTATATGGATTTTACACATTTGGAATTGAAATATTCCAAGGATATTGTTATTGTTAATTCTAGCAATATTTATCCGATCACGTGGGAGAGAAAGTGAATCTATACTTTGCTCATGTTTTGAAATAGAATAAGACTACTCTTGAAAATGATCTTATTCTATGCATCAAAATTGCTTGGTATAATTCATTACCAAAGCCATTTTGACTTTCACCGGAAAGACACATCTTAAACCACTATATATGACACAAGCTCTTCACCTCCTCAATTTGAAGAATGTCATTTGTCTCTTGAGCAATGTTCTTGGTCTTGATTCACTTCCCTTGACTCCTCTCCCCTTTGCTTCTTTGCTACGAGTATTCGTTTGTTCGTTTCGGTCTTTTTATATCTCGATTCAACTCGTAATCCTTCAACAAGGCATTATTACCTAGTGTTGTGGTGATCCAATGATATCCAAAAAGGTTTAAGATATATTTTTAAGTAATTTAAAAATTTTGGTTTTCAAAAATTCATTGTTTTTCTTTGATAAAAACCTGCCTCTGTAGGAGGTTCTTTATCTCTGGCGGTTCGAACACGCGGTTCTCTATCGATAAGGAACCGCGTGCAGGAACTTTGTCAGAGCGCCAGTTTTTGTAAAATACCCTTTTTCAAACAAAACCTTCTCTCTCCTTCACACACACAGCCGACGGTTTTTTGTTTTTCCACCATTGTTGAAGCTTCAAAAACCTTCAATCACTCAAATTAATTGATTCAAGTTCGTGGGTTTCACTCATCCATCATCCAAGATCAATTAATTGTAAGTTATTTCTTTCAATTTCATCTAATTTGTTCTAGGGTTCATACATTCATAATTGAAGATTTTTAAAATTGACATTGAATTATAACCTTACTAGGAATAAGAGTTGACATAGTATTTTTACTATGATTCCTTAGGTTCATATTCATTGAGATTTCACTAAAACTCATTTGTAGAACAAATCCGAATTTTGACTAAATAGTTAGGTTGACTGATGGAATTGATATGAACCCATGAACAAGTTGGTAATGGAATTGTTAAATGCTTACCTAAAAACCTTGTTTTAAAAAACCAATGTTCAAGTTCATTATTAATCTTACATGGTCAATGTGTCATTGTTGATGATGAACTTGGTACATTGTGAATATGAGAATGATAAGGATTAAACCTTGGTTTATCAAGAGATTGATAAAACGCATTCTCACTTTCTTTGATTTTTGGTTTATATGCAACATATAAGTAATCGGAGAAATATGTTTATATGTTATTTTTAGGTACTATCATGACTTCAGGATATCAAAATGACCATCTACTTACTAGAAGATACATGCCTAATCCTTCTTTGACAAATCAAACTCGCTCTTTTCAAAACACTTATCATAATCTTGAATCTCGTTGTTTCCATGAAGGACGTATTGTTTCTTCTAATCTTCTTGGACTTGACTTCACTGATTCATGTTCAATACCATTGGCTTTGATTGTTTGCTTGACATAGATGAGCCAATCTTTACTTCTTTCCTCATGGAATTCTTTAACTCGTTCAAGCTAATGCGCATTAACAATGGTCTATCTATAAGATTTTCCATCAAGGGGAAAACCTTTGTGTACACTCTTGAGGAATTTGGTGAGATTCTCGAAGTTCCATACGAAGGTCAATGTAGGTTCACCGATGCTTGGGGTTTAAACCACTTCGAATCGGCCCCTATTGATGTGCATTATGTGACCGAGATTCCTTTGGCTTCGGCCATCTCTCGTGCCCTTGCTACACCTCGTGAACATCCTATTCTTGGTAATTTTGAAGGAGAACTTCGTGCTCTCACGCGATCTTAGTGATTTTATGGTCCCTTGGGCCGAAATCATTAGGGAAAATGCAATGTGTTTGGTTGGTGATCGCAACCATGTGTCTGCTTGTCTTGCACATATGTTGTATTGTGTTGCTACCACTACTCCATACAACCTTGCATTTTTCATAGCTAGAAGGATAATATTTGTTCTCAGTGGATCCCGTTCTACTCTTCCTTATGCCATGATTCTCTCATGGCTTCTTAAGAGAGTTCTTCTTGACTATCATCCTCTTAATCCTTCATCTTTTCACTCCATGGTTCGAGTCATGCTTCCTATTGAAGGGAATGTCTCTTCAGTTCCCACGCATGATTCAAATGAAGATGAAAATGTCTCTCAAGACAATTCTCTCATTTCTTGTTATGACTTGTCATCATCTATCTCTCAATTGTCTTCACTAGACATTGATTCAAACTATCATTATTGTCTCAATCTTCATCTTCAAGATCGAATCAGAAGTGAATCAAGGCAAAGAGGAAATGCACATAGATGAATGATATATACCACTCTTGTGTGACTAACATGTGTGTAAACATGTTTGGATTGTTGAACTTTATCTCCTTTTTCTTTATTCTTAGGATATTGTGTATTCTTTAACTAACAACTTGTGTTCGGATTATCTAGTATTTTAATCCTAATTATCCATGGTATCGATATTTCGGTTTACATGGCTCTGTGCATCTTGTGTGTTAGATAGCCTCCTAGTTTTTGATTATTAGTTCACTTTGTCTTGATAAACCTTGGTATAAAATCTGGGCTAGTAGAAGTTTGAGGAAGTGCTATTTTTTAACACCTTTGGTCGCGGTTCCATATCAAACCCGCGTATCTATAGCGATAAGGAACCGCGAACCTACGTAAGGAACCACATAGTATTGTTTCAACAGAATCTTTGCTTTACACTGTTTTCTTTAATCTGTGTAAAACTTTGATAAAACTTTTGCAAAAACCTACACTTTCCTAAACTAGGCTACCTATTTCATTGTTCACATAAAATGATTTTAACCTATTACTAGTTTGGATCATCCCTTTCTCTTCTTAAACCCTCTCTTGTTGATTGTGTTCTTCATCCCTTCAACTCTTCTCTAAACCTCAACATACAATCATGGTATCCACTAGAACATCCAATTCTCCAAAACCTCCTCATCTAAAAGAAGCCTTAAGATGAAACTCAAGTCCTATAAACTTGGTTCTCCATCTTCTCTCAAACCAAAAAGTGAAGCCTCACCTGTTCTCATCTCCTCATCACTTTCACCACCAATTGATTCATGGAAAACAAACTCAACCCATGGTACTAACCATTCACATGGTTCTACCTCATCTTCATTCCAATCAAGAATGAAAGAGTTTTCCTCTCCACTCATTTCTAGTCCTCCCTTAAATGTGAATGCTCAACCACAACCTCATCAAAGGATTCCCTTTGTTTTTGAGCCTCTTCCTTTCACTCCACCAAATTCACCCATCTCACCAATATCACCATTGGATACCATGCCTTCTCCTCATACTCCTACCTCCAACACTCCTCTCTTGGGTGTTCTTATTTCCCGTTTCTTGGGTGATCCACACTTGTTTGATTTTTTCATGCACAATGGAACTAATTGTCCTTGTTGCTTGAACAACTTTCACCTCATTGATATCCTTAGGTTAGAGATGATTGGGGCTCACATCAAGTTGCAAAGCTTCTTGTTGAACCTATTTGCTAATCCTCCACCTCCATAGGAGATAAATGATGATTTTTAAATTAACATGCTTTTCAAAAGAAGGTCAAGCCAAAGAGATCTATGAATTCAAGACCTAGTTGTTAGCTATCTTTGTTGTAGTTAATTGTCTTTTTATTTCTTGTATTTCCTTTCTTTTCCCTCATGGTTTTCTCATGTGGATGATTTATGGATTTAGTTTTTATGTGTTTTAATCTATGTGATCACATTAAACAACTTCAATTTATTTAAAATTGAACCTAGGTCTATTACAACCTCTAAAAACTTGACTTAAAATTAGACCAAAATGTTATCTAAATATTTTGTCACCCTTTGTCAAGTCATTCTTTGTGAATGTGTTGCTTTTATGCAACCCTGTCATACTCTAGTGCTAAAAGAGGTAAAAATCCAAGATTTGCAAAATTTTCAAAAAGTCTTATTTTTCTCCAAAACTTTGAAAATCAAGGTTTGCTGTCCACTGGACGCGGCTCCTTAGCCCCCAGGCGGCTCCATATCGATATGGAACCGCAGGCTATATTAAGGAACCGCGCTTAGTAAAGCCTTTCTTGGCTTATTTTTGGTCTTTCTTCTTTGACCACTGTCTTGGTTAAGATTCCTTGTTTACCCAATTTGGCTAAACATTTCCTAAAACCTTTCTTTTTCATTTCAAATATTTGCCTTGTCTATTTTCTTTAAATTCTTCTCTTTTGGGAGTTCTTTTCTTCATCCCTCATAATGTCTAATTCTTCCTTTCCTAACCTTGACATTTCTTTGTCACAAACTTCTCAACCTAAAGCTTCTTCTTCTAAGCTTTCAAAGAAACCAAAAATCTCGGTTAAACTCATTTGGATCAAAAAGAACAAGATTCCTCATGATTCTTCTTCTCCAAAATCCTCAAAGAATTCTTCTTTATCTCCGATTCAATATTGGAATGAGACTTACTCTATAAATCCAATTACCGGAGAAAAGGAAATTCTTCCACCACCACCAAAACCTTTCAACTCTCCTCAACTCAATGACCTATCTTCTTTCCCTAACCTCACTAGGCATTGTGAAAACATCTCTTATTCATTATCCCCCTTTCCACCAACCTCTAATTTTGATGGACCTCCCCCATCTAACGACTTTGTTTTGCATCATGGTTCGTCGTGTGCTTGTTGTCTTTTTCAACAAATTGAACTTGCTCATATATATGACAAGCTAAATTTCATTGAATTCCTCCTCACTCGACCTCCTCTCAAAGTTTTTGTTCCCATGAACAAAACTTAGAATGATGCTTCGTCATCTTTCTTTTCCAACTAAGGCACATTTTGTGCTTTAGTCGTTTAAGTCAATAAAACTAAGCAATCTTGGAAGATTATCACTATTAGAGTAGTTTATGATTTGTGGTTTATTTTCCATATTTTTTGCTTTAAATATTCATATTGTGTGTATGAATATTTCTCTTGTATGTTATTTCAAATTTATGTAAAAGGAATGTTATGTGTGTTATCTTTCCCTCTAATTCTATTTCACACATTGGTTAAAGAGATGATCATGGTTAAAACTTAAAATTAATTATGGGTGATTCCACAAATTCTATATTTTAACCCCTTGACATTTTAAATCATCTTTGATTGGTTTGGATGTTTCTTTTCTTCCTTTATTCCACCAATTGAACTATGATGTTGTCAATACAAACTCTTTGGACATACTTAGCAAATGTTTGCTTCTAGTTTGAGATTTATATTCCTTCTCCCTCTCAAGTTAGTTAGTAGGTAGTACACATACATACATTGGTGTTTCTTTTCTTTCTTCTAACCTTTGTGTAGCATGTCACCTTAGCTCATTTTCTTGGTGCCCCAAGCAAGGGGGAGTAAGCACCAAGGGGGATCTACTAGCAAAAGTCCGGTTCTTTTCTTCTTCAAAGACTTGTGGTAACCTTTTTACTTCGACAAAGGGGGAGAAATGATAGTGATAAACTCGTTAATAATTCGAATAAACTTGTATTTTACGTAAATAAGTTTATAGTTTGTCGTAATCAAAAAGGGGGAGATTGTTAATGCAAAGCAATGCCTAAAAACATCGTTAGTATTAATTAATCTTTCTTTGTTTTGATCACGACAAATTACAAAGACATTTATTGTCAAACACAATCATAAAACGAATTATCTAACAAACACTATCATCAAGGTAATAATCATTACACTAACATATCTTAATCATGCTTAGTGATCATAAAAGTGATTAGCCTTAAAACTCACTTTTGTCAAATGTAACAAAAGATTTTTAATAAAATTTATTTTTAAGAAAATGTTTTATTAAAATGAAAATGTAAATTTGAATATGACATATTCCAAATGCCATAAGAATATCCTTTGAAGGTTTAAACAGCCTAAGATATTTCAAATTCACTAAAAGACAAAAAGGATCGGAGTCTAGTACCCATTGTTCCTTAAGTGCCTACGTGGTTCCCTATCGATAAGGAACCGCCTGGGTAGATAAGGAACCGCCCCCAGATAGCCGTTGGCATTTGTCTTCTATAAATAGTGGATCAAATCTGCATTCTCATCAACCCTTTTTGGACATCTCTTTCAGCCTTCTTTCTCATATATAATCCTAGTCATTTGTAAATGATCACTTAATGTGTTAAGTATGTTTACTCATGATTATCCTCTTGATCTCCTTCTTTACCTTGTCCAAAGAGAAGATCACTCACACACTTGTGATGTGATTAAAGATGAAGCATTGATGAAGATTACCTTCTCCTAAAGATCTAGTCATGTTCATCATTTGTTTATTTGTGTCTTGTGTAGATCCAATGTATTTGTGAATACTTGGACTAGTTGTGTTCATCCAAGCTATATGTGAATACTTGGATTAGAGTTGTGTAAATCCATTTCACATGTGTGTGATTGGATTTGTGTTGTGTAGATCCAAGCTACATGTGTGTACTTGGATATGTTTAGTTGAGTTGTAATTAGTTGTGTTAGTTCTCACTAAACTATAAAGTGACGTGGTTGTGTCTTGTGAGTTCTCACTAAACTATAAAGTGATATGTAGTTGTGTTGTGTGAAGGTCTCACTTAGCTTCAAAGTGAAGAGTCGTGAAGATTGGTTCTAGCTTTGGATTAGAACTCGACATCTAGCCTTGTGTCGGAAAATGGTGAAGTAGGCAACGTTGTGGAGATTGGTTCTAGCTTTGGATTAGAACTCGACATCTAGCCTTGTGTCGTAAAATGGTGAAGTGGGGGACGTTGCGTAGATTGGTCCTAGCTAAGATTAGGTCTCGACATTTAGCTTAGTGTCGGAAAATAATGTAAGCGACGTTGTAAGGTTTTCTCCGCCAGGAAGGGAGCTTGTGGATATAGTGGAAATCTCGAGTAAGGTGTACTCGAGGAGTGGAGTAGGAACGAGGATAGAGCCTCGTTGCCGAACCACTATAAATCTTGGTGTCTTCCTACTAGGTTGTTTCTTTCCTTACTCATTACTTACATTCATTATCATTATACTTACTACACATTGTTAATGCATTAGAATTGAACCTAATCATTATGCATCTAGCTTTCAAGTAAAAGATAGTTTTGTGCACTCACCAAATTGAAAGAAATTTTAATTAGGAGATAAACCGATGAGAAACTATTCAACCCTCCCTTCTAGTTTCTACATAAATGACTGATATGCATGATTTAGGAAGATAGATAAGGTTTCAAGAGTTTTTGTTCTTAAATTTTTGGTTTTAAACTTCGTTTCGAAGTCATAAGGGGTGTTTGGGAAAAGATTGCTAAGTGCTTAGAACATAGTTTAGACTACTGTTAATATTTGTTTTAACTAGTTTGGAACTTGTCATCACTAATCTGTTATTCAAATATAAGGGCTATAGGGGAGATAGATTTTGGAAGTTAGTTTAAAAAAACTGCATATAAACTGAACCAGAACCTCAAATCTGATTAACCATTTGGTTTATGAGAATTAAAGTCTGAAAAAGGACTCACAGGTAGTCCTTGTGATAACATAGGTGTCTGGTTTACTAGGTAGCAATCTTGGGTGCTTTGAGTCAAGTTTGGAGTACCCAAAGTTGGTCAATGTTTCAATTGCACCAACAATCAACATTTCTTGCCCACTTTAGTGCACCAGTAGGGTTAAATGGTTTGATTCTTGGATTTTAGGATTGTACTTTGATAATTAGCTAGTTCTAGGGGAGTAATAGGGATACATAACCTGGTGGTAAAATTTGGAAGTCTTTTGGTGGCCTTAAGAATCGTGTTGGAAGCTCACTGTTTGCCATTTTAAGCCCAGACCCTATTTTTCTTGCTAGTTTGACCGATTATATTGCCCATACGTGTTTGGATTTGTTGATTATCTGTTTACATCACTCCCTACAACTCTACTGGTTGTAGGGGTGCCTTGACTGCCCAAAAACATCCTCAAAATCAAGCTCAAAAGAGCATTTTTCAGTCTCTATGACCAAGCAGTGGGAACTCCTTTCCCACTGCCAAGCCATTTCTAGCCACTGCTAGTACTAAAAAACAAAGAAGTCAGACCCTGTCACTTTCAAAAGTCAACTGTTTTTGTCTTTAGTGCCTAAAAATCAAGTTTTTCTAGTTTTTTCAATTTTCCCAGTTTTAGTATATTAAGTTAGGATTTTTAGAAAAGATTTTATATTTTTGTCATTAGTCAGTTAATTTTTAGGATTATTTTATTATTTCAATAGTTTTTAATCATTTAAAAATAGTAAACCAGTTCTAAAAAATCTAAAAATACTTTTTAGTTAAAATACAATATAAGTAAGATTTCAGTTTAATAAAATAATATTTTGGGTTTATTTTTAATTTTATTTAATTTTAAGGCTTTAAATAGCATTTAAAATTGAATATTAAATTAGAAATAAGTTTTAAAATATTTTTGTTAAATTTTTATTCTTATTTATATTATTTTCGATTTGTTTTTTATTTTTAATAATTTTTTAGATTAAATTTTTAATTTCGTCACATTTTACGTCTTACGTTTTTATTCGTCGTAGTTTAAAATTAATCGTAACCGTCATCGTTTTTATTTTCCCTTTTTCTCATCAATATTAATCTCAAATTTAACAAGTTTAACACAAACGTTAATCCTCCTCGAGAACGAACTCACACACAAGGGTCATAAGTGTTTACGTTTTCGTAAACGTACGCTTAGTACTTATCGCTTTTACGTTGTTTTTCCTAAAACACGTAATCATACTACTATCATTTTGGGGCCGCTGGCGGGGACGCGTGTGTGTTTAAATTTGAACAATTTTGTTTTTGATATTATCCATTGTTGGATTGTAACACACGACTAAATATGATATAGAAATGTAGATGAAGATTAAACCAAAAAAGAAAGATTAGATTAGATGAAGGAAAAGAGAAAAACAAAAGATGTGAATTCCTAGTGAGAGAAACACAAACGTTTCTCTCTCTACAAAACAAATGAAATGGAAGACACACACACAAATGAGGCTTAGGAGGCCTTTTATACTAAGTAGTAAGTGTTTAGGAGGCCTTCCTCATTTGTGTGTTCGTGACTAATTCCCGTTACATAAACATTAATAACTAAGAACTCTCGACACCGTTGAATAGTATTTTTCACGAGCTTCGCAACGGTATATTATATGACCATCACTTTAAATACGGCCAACAATCTCCCCCTAAGGGGTGGTCATGTAATATGTGACTTCACTTCGTTGGTGTTGCAGACTTTGAAGCTCGTTGTCTTGAGAGTTCTTTCATAGTTCCTTTCTTGACTTGTGATCTTGGATCTTTGATCTTTGCCTTGACTTGATCTTGTAACTTTTCCAGCTTGTGTTCTTGTGTCTTTACCTACATACTTATGTTTTGAGTTGACATGAAAGCTTGTTAACAATCTCCCTTGATCATCAGAGTAGCGGAAGTCTTTGTCTTTAGATGTTCTTGAGCTTTCTTCAATAATCCTGAATATGTGGCCTTGAATTGCGACTCTTGAGATAACGCCACCGTTTGCATTCCACCGGTTTCCCGTTATACAGTACGAATACTGTACCTGTGATCAGGTAAGTTCAAAGAACTTCCTTGACAGGATTTCCAGCTGTGGTAGCCGTTCTCAATACTTGAATATATCGAAAGATAATTCAAAGTAAGGAGTGAATCATGCAGTTCCATTCTGCTGATTAGGTCGTCAATTCACTTTCCTGGAACAAGTCTGAATCAATTAAGAATCAAACCATCGTTGCTTTCCAGTTGACATAAGTTTGATTCATATAGAATCGCACAAGTTACCTACCGCAGTGCTGTTTGATGATGACATTGGAAGGATTTCCATTCGTCACTGTAAATACTGAAAAGTATTACTCTGAATGTTCTGGCAAGATCATAAAGATATTGCGTCGAGACCTGGAACGAGTTTGATTCAATTAAGAATCCAACCACTGTTGCTTTCCAGTTAACATATGTTTAATTCAAGTGAATCTTACATATGACCTACCGCAGTGCTGTTTGATGTTAACACTGGAAGGATTTCCATTCATCACTGTGAATACTAAAGAGTATCACTCTGAATGTTCTAGCAATACCACAAGGATAGAGCGTAGGACTCTGTAAATCATCGCTTGTGTTCTAATGATGAACAACAATTGATCTATGGAATAAGTGTCCTAATGAGATTTTTGATGAATCTCGTTGGCTCTAGACTCTATAAGTGCACGTTTATTTGGTGATCGGAGGCTGGAGCAGACTGCCACCTATTCAATATCTACTATCTCGGAGTGAGAAAGTTGATAGAAATGAGTTGAACTCCGTGACAATAAAACAAACTTCTTTTGAGAGAAGCTTGAGTAGGCTGGGAAGGGTTGTGCATTGCATCACTGGGTCCATGATGCCTTGTCTTCAGTATCAGAAATCATCAAAGTGATTCTGATAATAGATGTATTGACCCGGTTTCTGCCTAAGTTGTATGGAGGGCTTCTTTCTTTACACCCTTTATCCTTACATTTCTTTTTCATTCTTCAACCCCTTCAATGCTTACCAAGACGTCATAACTAGCACCTTGTTGTGATTGTTCCAGTGCTAGCTTAAGTCATTAGTCGGCATTATTCCCGTACACTCAACTACTCCATCTTTCCTAAGGACTTCTAAGTTCTAATGGATTGTCCCTGGGAAGATCCCTCCGGTTCTGGTTGGATCATAGGACGAATACCTAACCACCTTTTGACACCAATACCATCGTGAATTTATGTGTTGAAGGGTATAGATATCGTAACCAGAAAAATCAATTGAAAATGCAGTCAAGGTGTTGATGAAATCAATGTTTACACCTTGAAAGTTTTCTATATCACCAAAAACGCTCCCCCTACATATGTGCATCATAAAAGAAGAGATTTTTGCACATATTAGGAAGAGAAAGCACTTATATCAAAGATCTTATTCAAGATAACACATTTTAATCACTATTCTCCCCCTCAAAAATTGCATGAAATTGAAATTTTTGTGAAACTAGTGATGAAACATGGAGAGAATAATGTGTCATGAAACTTTGGAACAAATGTTTATAAAAACATTATACTCCCCCTCGAAAAGAGATTGTATTTAAATAGGGGAGTATATGAGCACATTGTTTTGAAATACTTTGAAAAATTGTGCTCAAAAGTCCGAGAAAAATTGTGTTCATGAGCTTAAAACTTTGAATGTTTCGATATAAGCTCATGACCGAGAAAAATGAATTTCTCGTTGTTGAGGATAAGTCCAAGACTTTCCTTTATTTAGGGACCGGGTTATAGTCTGACATGTGACTATAAGCCATTATGAGAAGAAAAATAGAAAAGACATGTTTTGAAAACATTTGAACTCTCATTCGAACTTTATGTACGTACCCGTGTCGTTATTGAACAACATTTCTAAGCACGTCCATATTATCGATGCTGAGAGACATGTCGGAGAAGAATATTTTTTGGTGTTTTTTTGAAAAGTTTTCTCATTTTTTATTTTGTTTTTATAGGTTTTATATTTTTGTATTTTGATTTTCTGATAAATATATACAAGATTACTGCGAATGTGCAAGACGTTCAAGTTCATCAGGAGTGAAACTACGCATACCAAGTCGACGAACCAAGAATTCAAATCTGTCTTGAGGAAGAGCTTTGGTGAAGATGTCGGCTAGTTGGTAGTCCATCTTGACAAAGAACAGTTCGATCGTTCCTTTTTCCACATGCTCCTTTATGAAATGGAATCGGACAGCTATGTGCTTGGTCTTGGAGTGTTGGACCGGGTTGCAGGATATGGCTATGGCTGATTGTGAATCACAATAAATAGGGACTTTGTTAAAGAAAAAGCCATAATCCGTGAGTTGTGTTCTCATCCAAAGGACTTGAGCACTACACACGGATAGAGACACATATTCTGCTTCCGCGGTTGACAACGCCGTACAGTCGTGTTTCCTTGATGACCAGCTCACTAGCTTCTCGCCTAAGAATTGTGCTCCACCGGAAGTGCTCTTGAATGTATCCTGACACCCTGCATGATCGGCATCTGAAAAACCAGTGAGATTAAAACCAGAATCCTTCGTATACCAGAGACCCATGTTAATGGTTCCCCGGAGATAACGAAAGATCCTTTTAACCTCCTTGAGGTGCTTCTCGGTTGGCTGAGCCTGGTACCGAGCACATAAACAAGTAGCATGCACAATGTCCGGTCTGCTTGAGGTTAAGTACATAAGGGACCCGATCATACTTCGGTATCTTGTAGCATCTACAATTGTCCCTTTCTTATCCAAATCAAGCTTGTGTTTAGTGTCCATTGGAGTACCAATAGGATCACAGTTATCCATACCAAATTTCGTTAGAATCTCAAGCACATACTTGGACTGATTTATGAAAATACCACGGGGGGATTGGTGAACTTGGAGACCAAGAAAGAACGTCATTTCCCCCATCATGGACATTTCGAATCGACTTTTCATAAGGTCGGCAAATAATATGGAATATTTTGGGTTAGTAGAACCAAATATAATATCATCTACATAGACCTGAGCCACCAAGATGTCGTTTCCGAAGTGCTTGATAAACAACGTTGGATCAATGGTTCCTTTGCTGAAGTGATTTTGTAGAAGAAATAATGATAATTCGTGGTACCATGCCCTCGGTGCTTGTTTCAAACCATAAATTGCCTTTTTCAACTTGTAGACATGGCTTGGATGTTCGGTATTAATGAAACCTTCAGGTTGACATACATACACATCTTCTTTTAACGGCCCATGCAAGAAAGCCGTCTTCACGTCCATTTGATACACAGTGAACGATTTGTGTGCAGCATATGCCAAGAAAATCCTAATAGCTTCCATCCTAGCAACCGGGGCGAAGGATTCGGCGAAATCAATTCCCTCCTGCTGTTTATAACCTCTCACAACTAACCGAGTCTTGTTCCTAATGACCGTTTGCTCCTCATCCATCTTGTTTTTGAATAACCATTTCAGGGTAAGCGGATCGATATTGTCCGGTCGAGGTACTAACTCCCATACATCGAGTCGGATGAACTGATTGAGTTCTTCTTGCATAGACTCAATCCATGATGCATCGGTTATTGCTTCTTTCACACTTGCTGGTTCCATTGTACTGACTGATAGTGCATAGATACACATATCACCATCGGTACGCAGCTGATTTCGTGTTGAGACCGGTCGTGAGAGATTGACAATCACTTGAACCAAAGGATGATTCTTAGTCCATTTGTGTTCATGTGGAAGTGTATGAGAAACTTGATGCGAGCTCGACGGATCCACATATGGTGCTGAAGGCTGAGTAGTGCTTGTGGAAGCCGCAAAAGGATTAACAAACTCGTGTTCATTGAGCATCGCATTGTTTGCATTTTCAGCAACTATTTCATTCTGAAGATGAACATGAGTAGGAATTTGCTGAGAATGTTGTTGAGTTGCGTCAGCAATCGGAGAAGTGGTTGGAATGTTTTGAGGTACTATGGTTGAGGTTGACGTAGATGGTGCAGAAGTAGATGCCGATGGTGTATATGCAGTCGGAGGTTCTTGAACTACCGTAGCAGGTGCAGCCGGGGCATTTTGAGGAACACCAAATGACGAAGGACCCTCCATATATTCATCATAAATAGGCCCAAATAAAACTTCCAAGTCACGTTCCGAAGGTTGTAACGATGAGATTGCTGACGGCGCAAATTGAAGCGCGAGTCCTGAACTTACGTGTCCAGAAGTCTGACCTTGAAGCTCGGGATGTGAGCTTCTATGCTGAGAGGCCATACCCGAGAGTTCATCAAAGGTAACGTTCATAGTCTCCATTACCTTTCTTGTCCTTCGATTATAAACCCTGTAAGCACAAGCAGTTGAAGAATAACCAATGAAAAATCCAATATCACCTTTAGGTTCAAGTTTACCGATATCTTCACGATCATTCTTCGGATAACATAATGCACCGAAGACATGTAAAAATGAAATATCTGGTTTTCTTCCATTAATGATCTCATAAGGTGTTTTGTTGAAACGGGTGTGAATAATGGAGCGGTTTTGAGTATAACATGCAGTTGCTATAGCGTCGGCCCAAAGGAATAACGGTGCACTAGAGGAGAGAAGCATCGTTCGAGCTGCTTCAACTAACGTACGATTCCTCCGTTCCACAACTCCATTCTGCTCTGGAGTTCTTACAGCCGAAGTTTGATGAGAAATCCCAACTTCGTCAAAATAAGCTTTCAATTTCTGATTTGTGAATTCTGTACCGTTATCCGTTCTCACAATAATGACAGGGGCTTGTAGTAGAACTGATGTTTTCTTCAAGAAGTTAATAATTACATCAGGGGTTTCATCTTTTGAAGCAAGAAAATGAACCCATGTGTAGCGAGAATAGTCATCCACAATGACAAGGACATACCGCTTTCCATTAATACTTTTGATTCTCATTGGGCCACACAAATCCATATGTAGGAGATGTAACCTATTCGTTGAGTTGGGAACAGGTTTGGGTTTGTGAGGCTTCTTCTTACTTTTACCTTGCTCACATGAAGGACAAAGATGGTCTTTTGTATATTTGAACTTTGGAAGACGGGTAACGAGATCATCTTTCGCGAGATGGGTGATGGCATCGAAATTGAGATGAGATAACCTTTGATGCCATAACCATGACTTTGTTGATGTGGCTCGGGCCATGAGACAAATTGGAGAAGCAGCAGACATTTGAAAAAGATCAATGGTGTAAAGGTTGGTGGTACGATTTCCTTTCAACAGATCAATTCCTTCAAGATCTCTTACAAAACATGTATGACTTCTGAAAGCGACTTCCAAGTCTGAATCACAAAATTGCCCAACCGAGAACAAGTTATGTCCCAAGCCATCAACAAAAGAGACTCTGGTGATGATTATATTTCCCCAATGAAGATCACCATAGCCTAGAATTGCTGCAACATGATCATTTCCAAATCGAACAGTTCCCATGAAACGCCATACAAAGTTCTTGAGAAGGCTTCGATTCCCAGTCATATGTTTGGAACAGCCCGAGTCCACGCACCAGAGACAAATTTCAACAGCCTGCCAATGATAAGAGAAACAAATATTTTGGCAACCGATGAAATAGGTTCCTGTAGGGTTAGAAGATAATTAAGCCGTATCACATACCGACGTTTCACTGTCAGTATGAGATCTACTAGTGTCGATAATTTTGCCACTACAGTCAAAATTTCTACCAGTAGGCAACCATTTAGAGGTGAGTCTAGGGCTACTAGGCTTAGCAAGACTTTCTGTGGACCCTACATGCGTACTTTTTGGAACATACACCTTAGCCTTAGGAGTGCGTTGTTGTTCGCTGACTGACAGCTTGTCAATTCGAGTGTAACCACCATAATTCAAACCATTCATAGTCAAACCACAAGCATCATGACTAAAAGTAAAGAAACATTTATTACATTTAGCACAAATAACTTCAGATTTTTCATTCCGAATAGCAAGCTTAAAGTCATTACATTCAGATGAATTAGGTTTCTGATTATGATTAAAAAGCGGTAAATTCCTAGGGTGTTCTTCTACTTCCACATTATTGATCTTGGGGCGACTACTTCTAGAGGCAAAAAGGACCCTATCATTCCTTGTATTGCTCGTAGGCTGTGGCCTTCTGCTCTTAGTGTAGTTATTTATTCCTGTAGAAGAAGACACGCGTCTATTAGAATTAACACTTTTTAGATCAATAACTTGTGGTTGAGTTATAGTGATCGGTTTTGTCCTAACGCTTGCTTTACGTTGTTTGCTAGGCACAGAGGGAGAACTAACACGAAACATTCCTGGGGCAATCACAGCAGTTTTCGTTCCAGCAACCTTGGGAAAAGGTGTCACAGCAATACGAGTGGGTCCCGAGGATGCTGGTTTCTGGATCATCGTATCCACAATCGAGCTAGGTTCAGAAGTCTTATCTTTTAACAAGGCCTTTAACTTACAGTTCTCACAGATTTTATCAATAAGTTTCTGATAGACAGACTTACTTTGTTCAACAGCCCGCTTATATGAAACAACAACAGATTCTAAATCTATAATCTTAGCCTTAAGCTTCTGAACATTACTACTACTAGCACTCTCTAACCCCTGACGAGGCCAAATTTGTTTCCGAAACCCCTCCTAACTAAGCCTGCAACCTTATGATAGTTTGTTGCATTTCATTTTGAGCTTTTTCATACGAAATCTTGTCATATTTTCATTCATCACATTTTTTGACAAATTTATTCCAAAGATCGGTGAATTCTCTATCCTTTTTAATGACATAAGATTCCATTTTCTCTTTCATATGATCAAGCTCAGTTTGGAGGTTCTCATTATGCGACATAGAGGTACCTAACTCGACAGGGCTACTATCAATACAATCACGAGCTTTAGAGAGGCGTTCAAGATCGTTTTCCAAAACTTTGATTTTATCAAGAGATTCATCAGCTTCCTTCGTCAAAGATTTAAAGTCTTCAACAAAGTTTGCTAATTCTTTTAGAAAAGCGTTTTCTAAATTTCCTAACCGAGCATCAACTTGATTAATAATCGGATTAATATCGTTTTGAAGAATTTTCTGAACCTCAATCTGAACAGGTGATGTAAAATTACCTCCAGATATTTTTGAATTAACAACACGTTTAAGGATGACAAAGTTATCTTTAAGCTCGTTTAGAAATCGGCGAGTGATACTCGGTTTAGGAGGGTCATCAGACAATTCCTCACTTGGTAGCAAAAGCATTTCAGTATTCGTTTTAGACCGAACAAAAACAGTTGGCGGGTTAACTTTCGGATAATAAACGGGTATCACTTCTTTATCAAGCTTTTGCATTCTTAAACGAGACTCTACAGCAAGTTCAGTAGTTTCCTCGGAATCATGCACACTAGGAGGATCATGCTCATCAGACAATAGCACACTACCATTATATAAAGTTTCATTAGTGGCTTGAACTTTCTTAAGGTATCCTGGATTAGGGGGAAGAGGACAACCTAAAGCCATTTTGTATCGAGTGTAATTTATCTCATTCACTTTTGGTGCGAACATATTTATCGTCTGCATAGTTTGGCCACGTTTTACTAAAAGGTTGTCTATATCTCTAATCCTATCCTGCGCTTTGCAAAAATCCTCAAGAAGCCCATCTTCTCGAATTTTGAAATCATGTTTTAGCTGTTTTCTTTCTTCTTTTAAATCAGAAACAATAGATTTTTCAGTTGAAAGCTGTTTATTAAGAGAAGTGATTTCATCATTCAATTCGCTTATCTTTTTAGCACTACTTAAGTGTAAGGCATTTAACTTCTTAGTGGTGCATTTTTCTTGATAAACCGATGTAGCATGAGCTTGTTCAAGTTCCTTGATTTTTTCATGATGAATCTCAAAACTTTTCTCCCGTTCCTTATATCCCGCAAGCTCAGTGGTCAATTTGGCATTAGTTTCTCTAAACTTATTATTAACCACCGTAGCATGATCTACATCCTTAGCAAGCTTATCAAATAGAGATTTATAATACGCATGTGTCTCATCAGGAAGGGTTGTAGGCTGGGCAACTTGATCTACACTAAGGTCCACACTAGGCTCATTTGAAATAATATTACTAGTATTCGTTTGATCCTCGTGTGTCTGAATGTAGGGCTCAAGCATCTCAGTATACTCTTCCTCCTGATTAGACATATTATATATATCATTATCATCAAAACTTGGGTGTACCTCAGAGGGACCGTCTGCATCATAAACGGGAGCTCTGTCATCATGCATTCCTGAGGTTGATGCTTGCTGTAAGTTTGCCATCAAGATGTAGTTGGCATTCACCTCTTCTTCCTCGTCATATTCTGCAGCAGAAGCCATAAGATCAAATTCCTCAGCTTGAAGTGGGATTCTTGCCTCTTCTTTTTGTGCTATGAGAAGCTGAGTCTGAAGATAAGCAGCATCCCTCTTCTTTTTGGCTGTGCAATCTCGAGCATAATGACCAAATCCCCTGCAGTTGTAGCACTGAACCTGACGATTATTGTTTCCATTTCCCATACCAGTATTCTCAGCCCTTGCAGCCACAATGTTTCCCATCTGGTTACCAACCGCTGGCACAACTATTAACCCATTCTGATTACCCGCATTCGGAACACCCGGATTTGGACCACGGTTTTGCCCATACTGATTTCCTGCATTGCCAACGGTCTGCCCAGCATTCTGACCATATTGTTGAAACTGAGTCCCCGTGTTTCCAGCAACTACCAATTGGCGATCTTGATTCGCATTCATGAAAGGTTGAGCAATCTGCCTATTTCTAGTATTCGAGGAGATTCTCTGATTGTTGTTGGTGGGGTTAATGGTGAATTTGAATGCCTTTGCAAGAAGGGCAAGACCAGTATTAATAGCATGAGTAGGATCAGTAATGTCATCAAAACAGGCAATGGGTTGTTGTAAGTAATTCATAGCAGCAGGGTGTTGATATCCATAAGCGGTAAGTTGTTGTTGTTGTTGTTGTGGCAGGAAGTTACTTGATGAGGGTTGATGGTAGGGTACCATGGGATATGACATAGATGATGGAGAGTTTGCCATAAAAGCCAATGGATCTTGCGTCTTGGCACGTCTTTCTGCCCTAACTTCGTTAGCTTCATCTTGATTCATCTTCAAATAGTCATAAACTTGAGTGTAGTCCACGACATGAAGATCCTTGGTTTGATTGACAAGAGTGACATATCGTGACCATTCAGAAGGAAGATTATCAAGAAATTTGATGTTGGCAGCAATTTGTGCAGGTTCATGTTTGTTTCTTCTAAGATGGTTCATGAGGGTTGAAAACCGATGATAATAAGGTTCAATTTGTTCCCCTTCAGTAGACGTAAATTTCTCCCATTCACGAAGCAACTTAGTTTCCTTTTCTTGTAAACCGATTTCACTGCCCTTCATCATTTTCTGAATCCTAAGCCACATCTCGTGTGCGGTTTCACAACTATCGACAGCAGCATAAACATCTTCAGGAAGTCCCATAAGAATGACTTGAATTGCTTGATCATCAGCGTCGAGTTGTTTGGATTCAGCTTCAGTTAATTCTTTATCTGTTTGCTCATGACTTGAATCAGCTACTGGGTTAGCATTCGTAGGGTCCCCAGGCACAATAATTGTTCTTCTAACATACGGACCCTTTTGAATCGAGTTGACAATCAACTTTCCCAGAGGTTTACATTTTGCATAACGAAGGAGACGACTAGCCCATGTAGTGTAGTTCTCCTTGGTAAGCATGGGTGGACGATTCTCAGTACCCGCAGCATAGATATCTTGTTGAGACGTCATCGTAGAAGTCGTGTGAACGACAGGATCTCAATTCGTAGAAAGCGTGTGGTGATGTTGAAATTCCGAAACTTCCGATTTTTTTTCTCAGTCCGACAATAAATTCCTCAGTCCGACAAAACGGTAAGCTGAAAAAATTGTGTATCGCCAAATTTTGAAATTGAGTTCGAGATAGCCAAAAACTAGTAGGGAAAAAATTTGATTCTACTTGACCTAAAAATTTTAACTCTTTTTTTTTTTTTTTTTTTTTTTGATCTTCGTGTAAACTATGTTCTGAGACTAGTCTAGATGGTGGCTAACACTAAAAATTACTCTAACAAAAAAATTCCATCGGAATGTCCAACGATCGGAATGTCTCTCTATCGGAATGTCCCTCTATCGGAAAGTCCTTTGATCGGAATGTTGATCTGTCGCAATGTTGCTTGTATCGGAATGACTTCAGATCGGAATATGTTCAGATCGGAATATGGTCAGATCGGAATACTTTAGATCGGAATACTTCAGATCGGAATACTTCAGATCGGAATGCTGACAAAATTTAGGCAGAGTAACGACTCAAAGTTCCTTAAGAGCCGTCGGAATCCCAGATCGCAAAGAACGATCGGAATGTCCAGATCGGAATAAGGTATCGAAATGTTTAGATCGCAAAGAAGAACCTAAGGTTATTGCGATCTGGCCTCACGTGCTTTGTACTTTCCGATGGACAAACTTGCAAGAATTTCGGAAAGATGAACAAACAAGAAATTTATCAACTTTTGATCCAAAAACTTGAGTTTTAGCCAAAACCAAGATGCCTAAATCACTACTACACGATTTAAAGAACGTGTACGACTTAGACACACAAACAAACACGAAAACGTTTTTGATGTTTTGGCGAAAAACAATCAAAATCACACGAAATGCTTCAATACGAATCCCTTGGCGAATGATACCACTTGTTGGATTGTAACACACGACTAAATATGATATAGAAATGTAGATGAAGATTAAACCAAAAAAGAAAGATTAGATTAGATGAAGGAAAAGAGAAAAACAAAAGATGTGAATTCCTAGTGAGAGAAACACAAACGTTTCTCTCTCTACAAAACAAATGAAATGGAAGACACACACACAAATGAGGCTTAGGAGGCCTTTTATACTAAGTAGTAAGTGTTTAGGAGGCCTTCCTCATTTGTGTGTTCGGGACTAATTCCCGTTACATAAACATTAATAACTAAGAACTCTCGACACCGTTGAATAGTATTTTTCACGAGCTTCGCAACGGTATATTATATGACCATCACTTTAAATACGGCCAACATCCATAAATAGTATTTATGTGATTAGCACTCTAATCATACGTATTATTGGTTTTTGTTTTTTGTGTATAAATATTACTACATTATATTACGTATCACAATAAATTCACAATATCTCCAAAAGCGTGAAAACGCCACCTTAATTGGAATTTCATCACTCAATTATTGTATTCGAATCTAAAGCAAAAGAAAAAGGCAAAATAGATAATGTAATACCCCATTTTGATAATGGAATGTCACATGTAATTATGGCGTGTCATCAAAGCATACAAGGAAAAATGTCTAAACATTACATGACCATAAAAGGAATATACCAGAATCAAACATCGGTAGTCCAAAAGTAAAGCTCATCACACACAAACATAAGTACTGTAAAGGAAAGGACTAAACAATGTCCATAGAAAGTGTATCAAAGTAAAGATAATGCATAAAGTAAAGAAAGGCTAGAAAGCTTCCAGTCCATATGCACGTACGCTTAAAGTCTACGAGCGTCCCTGAGTACCTGCCGTTTTGGAAACATAGAAAAGGAAAACGGCTGAGCAATACGCTCAGTGCACGGATGTACAATAAAGCATGAATAGGATAAGCATATAACATATAACAGCGGAAGAAACTAAGTCCCGAATAACCTGGTTAAGTCTTGGTAAAACTGGTTTTATAGTTTGAAAAGCCTTATGTTTATCTTATAAAATTGTTTAACATGTTCTCCCATTAGCCAATATAGGTCATGAAAATCCATCGTGCATGAATACTTGGAGGGGTGACCTCATCATGCAAATTAGAGGGGATGCCTCTAATTTAATATACTGGTTTTGGGTAGGAGGGATCAGCTCCTTGTGAAGGATGCAAGGCACACACCACATTCACACTGAGTAATCTACTGAAAAACATGTAACTAGGATGAACCCATACGCCCCACATGATAAATATAATAATATGGCCAAAAGCTAAAGGGACGCCACGAGCAATCACTCCGCCGTGGTGAAGTCATAACATCAGTGCCTCTAATGTTATGGTTATGGTACCTCCATAACTAGGTGAAACTGGTCATGCATGTATATGGCTATAGGTATGCTAAATTAAACATAAGCAAGTCAAACATATAAACTTATACTACGAGAAAACATTTGGCTGCATACGGGGAATCCTAATAAGGAAAGAATGTCCATACTGAAAGGACGGGAATCCGTACCTTATGTCCAGTGAACGAAGAAGACGAACTGAGGAGAACCCTACTTCGGTATCACTAATGCTACATAAATACATACATGAATATGTATCTGCTTACTAAATACGTAACTGGTTTTATGTCATGTCTTATCTTATTTTATATGTTCATATCATGTTTTACTGTTTTAAGCCTTAAACTGTGTTTATCTTATATTCTGTCTATTCTGATTAAGTATTTTTGGTATTTCATGTATTATTATACTTACTGTGTAATAATAAGTAACTTTCTAAAAATAGCAGGTTTCCTAAAATAGAAAGTTTCCAAAAATAGAAAGTTACCAAAAATAGAAAGTTTCCAAAAATAGAAAGTTTCCAAAAATAGAAAGTTTCTAAAAATAGAACTATTGCTTAAAATAGATAAGTTTCTAAAAATAGAAAGTTTCCATAAATAGATTAGCTGCCTTAATTAAATAAGTTTCTAAAAATAGAAAGTTTCCATAATCAGATTAGCTGCCTTAATTAAATAAGTTTATAAAAATAGAAAGTTTCCATATTTATATATAAGCTGGTTAAATAAGCTAAGTATATAAGTTTAAGTGTTTTTCTGATTATTTTCTAAGTCATAATGATATAATGTATAGTTTATTAATTATTACATGTAATTTAAATAAACTATAGGTTAAAAGTATTTAATTAAATATATCATGTTTTTAATTAAATAAAGTTAAATACTTAGGTTAAAATATGTATTATTATTTATTAATAATATAACCTAAGTCATGTTAGTTAATTAATTATAACCATGGTTTTTAAATAATTAATTAATTATAAGTCTAGAAAAATATAAATACTTAGGTTAATAATTCCATGATCTAATAATTAAATTATAACCTAAGTCATGTTTTATTAAATTAATCATGTCATATAATTATTAATTTAATTTTAACATATGATCATAAAAAAAATAATCTTAACATAAACCATGAACCGGATCTTGACTAGAAACCATGAACCGGACCTAGAATCGACACCATACCCCGAACCACTTCGGGGTTCCCTTTGGTTTGCTGCTGTCGTGGGACCCACACCACCAAACCGGGACCATATGGTCTCGGTGGTGGTCTATAAACCAAACCGAGACCCCCTTGGGGTTCGGTTTAGGCGTCGGCCAAACAAACACCCCTAAAACATCCTTTTTGATTTACCCTATAACCAATTACATGTTTGATTTATGTTTTTAATTAGGTTTTTAAAAACATCATGTTCTTATTTAATTTAATAAATCAAAACAAAGGAAAAAGGATTAAAAAGAGGTATACCGAATGCGTGGATCTAACGAGGATGAACACACACGAACACACGTACAAGATTCAAGATCAAAATCAACTAAACACCCCCCTTTGGTGTGTTATGTGCGGCGGCCACAAGAGAGGAAGAAGGAGAAGGAGAAAAATCTTTTAGGTTTTTGTTTTGGTTTTCTGTAAAGTGAAAATGAGTAGTAAAAGTTACCTTAACCCCTTCTTGGTAAAATTTGAGATGGGCTTGGCCCATCTCCTTGATGTAGCCGCGGTTAAGGGGCCCCACATGGGGTACCCGTACCGTCTTCCGTGTCTCGTTATTTAAGTGTTCGTTCGTGTTTATTTGTGTTCACGTTTTATGTGTTCTCGTTAAATATTTACCGTGACCTAATATATTTATTTACGCTCGTAATAAATATATATACGTAATTAATATTAGTTCGTGCTTTAATTACGTTCATGATTTCATGATCGCATGTTCGTGATTAATTATTGTTAAATAATTATTGCGTGTTCGTGCGTAATAAATACTTATCGTGTTTCTAACACGTACGTAGTACATAAAATCCTAACACATAAACGTAATGATAGGTGTGAAAACACCCATCCTTTTACCACTTATTTCTTGCTAAAACAAGACCAAAACGTGTA
Source organism: Glebionis coronaria (assembly GCA_025667525.1). NCBI lineage: Eukaryota > Viridiplantae > Streptophyta > Magnoliopsida > Asterales > Asteraceae > Glebionis > Glebionis coronaria. The sequence continues at coordinate 185,942,017 of CM046879.1, read as the reverse complement.
TTTAATATCATTTGTTTGGAATTATGCGTGGTTTTTGTGTTTATTGTGTTTTCAGAGCCAACCGGATGGATAATGGAGAAAACATGGGATTGCACGGGTTTTATCGAAGAAAAAGACTCAAGACGAAGTCTATTGTCCAAGAGATGCAAAAGATTTGAAGTCAATGGGCCTATTTGAAGATTTATCGAAGAAAAGGACCAAAGATAGAAGATTTACACATGTCGAAAGGACTCAAGTCTATTAAACGAAGAAATTAAAAGACGAGTTGAATTTAATCGGCGACAAATCCCGAATCAGAATCGAAAACGTCCACTTTTCTGAAAATACGAGAAGACAAGAAGAACGGGAGAAAGCCCACTCACCAACCAAAGACAAGGACTATATAAAGGACATCCCTTCACACATTTTAGGCAGTTTTTCATTTCCCAGTTTCTTTCTTTTCTTTCGTAGGAAGCCAACACCATTATTACGGTGTTGGTGATTTGTCATTCTTGTTAAATATTTAATTTTGTAAGTGTTCAATCTTTCCTTTTGTCTACTTTACATTAATCAATCAATATAATCCTTCCATTAATCTTGTTCATCTTCATCTTTTTGATTTTAAGCTTAAAGTTCTTATTTGGTTGATTTGATCTTCAAAAGTTATTGGGTTTTGTGTTTTTATTGTTGGGATTTGATGTTTATGGTTGATAAATGATTAGTGTTTAGTTTGGTTTAAATCTTTTCGTTTATTTGGCTTGATTTTGTTAAAAATCGTATTACCCTGTTTTTCTGCTTACTGTTCTTCGTCCCAGTATTCCGGATCAATCATTTTCTTCAAACATTCTGAACCAACCTTCTTTCCAATTATTCCGCATCAAGCTTCTTCATCCGGAATATCCAATATTCCGGATCAACCGGATATTTCGGATCAACCGGGTATTCCGGATCAATTACTTATTCCGAATCAAGCATTGTTTAAGTTTATTCCGAATCAAAACCTTTCATCCGGAATATTTTATATTCCGGATCAGTGTCCTCCATTCGGAATATTTGTTGTTCCGAATCAACCTCTTTCATCCGGAATATTTTATATTCCGGATCAACTCCTTCCATCCGGAATAACTCATTTATTCCGGATCAACAATTATTCCGAGTAGAGTTTTTATTCCGCATGAGCCTTATTATTCCGCATAAGCATTTATTCTGCATGAGCAGTTTATTCCGTATGTTCTCTTCTGACTTTTAGACCTCCACTCCCTCTGCTACCATTCAATAGGCTTGACTTTATAGCTTCTTCTTGCTTGAGCTGAGCACGTAAGCACAAAAAAAGCGAAACGTATTATCTTATCTAAGCTTCTTCCCTGTGCATTAGCTCCCCCCATGGTAGATGGTTCAAGCACGCCCGGTTCCACGAAATGATTGAGAACTACGACGGGGTCGAAATGCATTTGGTTCTTTGTCTTCAATAAGTATTGCATGACCGAATAATTCAAGGAAGGGCGCAGAGTTTATTTCGCATGAGCCCTATTATTCCGCATGAGCCTTATTATTCCGCATAAGCATTTATTCCGCATAAGCTTTTTATTTCGCATGAACCTTTTATACCGAATAGAACTTTTATTCCGCATCAACAGTATATTCCGCATGAGCCTTATATTCCGCATAAGCCCATTATTCCGCATGAGCCTATTATTCCACATGAGTAGTTTATTCCGCATCAACAGCTTATTCCGCATGAGTAGTTTATTCCGCATGAAGGATTTTTAGTCTGATACATTCCGAATCAAGCACTTTTTCAGCAAGGTTATTCTACTGTTTAATCGTTTAATTGTTTAATTTTAATTCAAGTTCAAGTTTTATTTCATTAACTGTTTTTGGTTTAAATCCTTATTTACTTCACGCATTTACCTTCTTAGTAACATAGAAAATCAAACCCCCTATTTGTCACCAAGAACAAATCATTCCACTTTGAGCTGTGATCAATTCGAGAAGATTCCGAGAATTAATATTGAACCCCAATGAAAACCCTTGTATCAAATGGCGCCGCTGCCGGCTCTTCTCGTAAAGATTAACAGTTTTTTGTGAGAACTTGGATTTTGGGATCCGTTCGCCGTGAACGTTACTTTTTCATAAAAAAAATCAAAAACCCAAAAAAAAATTCAAAAATACAAAAATAAAAATAAAAAACCATATAAACCAAAAATATTTCTTGTTTTCTTTGTTAGTTCTTTTGCAGGTGTATGCGCACTCGATCAACGTCCTATCAAGAGCCCGAGACTCTCGAAGACTTAGACATGGCCGGTGTACACAACAACAATAACAATCCACCTCAAAACAACAATAATAACAACAACAATGAACCTCTACTGGACAATCGCCCTCTGATTGAACTTTTACAAGCACATGTGGAGGGAAACAATGATCCAATTGTCATACCCGCGATTGCAGCCAACAACTTTGAGCTCAAATCCGGCTTTATTCAGATGGTCTCTGCTCAACCATTCTTGGGGCGTACCATTGATGATCCTCATGACCACATCAAAAGGTTCCTGCAACTCACAAATACGGTCAAATTCAATGGTGTTCCACAAGAGGTAATCCGTTTACAACTTTTTCCTTTCTCCTTAGAGGGACAAGCCCGGCATTGGCTTGCAAAAGAACCGCCACAAAGTATTCTTACGTGGACGGATTTGGAGACCAAGTTCATAAACTACTTTTTCCCACCCTCTCGTACTACCGCTTTGCGGAATGAAATTATTAATTTTGAACAAAAGTACGATGAGACTTTTAGTGAATCTTGGGACCGTTTTAAAGATCTTTTAAGAAAGTGCCCACAATATGGTTTTACCAAAGTGCACCAAATTAATACTTTTTATAATGGTTTAAGCATGAATGACCAAGATTCACTAAACAGTGCCTCGGGGGGGTAATATTTTGGCTAAGACTTCTAATGCCGCTTGGGATATTATCGAAAATAAGTGTTGTGTGCAAACCAAGAGTGTGCGGACCAATGCCGCTAGTGCTAGTACTAGTGACAACGACAAGAGACTTGACAAAATTACGTCGCTTCTTGAATCACTTGTTACCCACACCAGTAGCAACACCAACAGCATCAACGCTAAAAACGCTCAAGACGCTCAAGTCAATGCTGTTAGTCAACCATGTGAAATATGCGGGGGTCCTCACTCTTACACCACTTGTACCGCCACCCAAGACTATCCTTCTGAGAATGTTAATGCAGCATACGGTACCTATCCTCCGGCCGCTTATCACGCTCGTCCTCAAGGTGACCGCAACTTGCTTTGCTACCGCTCAAACAACTTTCTTTCCCCGCCCGGTTTTCCTCCTAACAACCCAAACCAACAACAAAACCTCAATCTCCCTCCTCAACAACAACCTCGTGCACCATACCAACCACCTCAAAGACAACCATATCCACCTCAAAGAAACAACCAAGTTTACCAACAACCTGCTTATCAACCACCCGCCTACAATGCTCCTCCCAACCAACCCACCGCATTACACCAAGATATTGGAACCTACATGAGGACTAATGATGTGATCGTGGACAATCTCCAGCGGGAAGTGCTCAACTTGAAAGCAGACATGGTGAAACAAGGGAACGATCTTCGAGCTGATATGCGAAACACTTTGGCAAGTCAAACGAATGACTTAAGGAACATGATGCCTGGTTTCTTCCAAGGTAATCAATCCTCTTCTTCGGGTACTCTTCCAAGTAACACCGTTGCGAATCCAAGAGGGGAGATGAAAGCAATCACCACTCGCAGTGGCAAAGGTACCAAGGAACCCGAGCTTCCTATACCTCCACCGGTGATTGTGACTAAGGAAAACGAGTCACCTGCTCCTATTCCTCATCCTTCTACTTCCCCAATTTCTCCACCTCTTACTTCTACCCCTCCTCCACCCAAGGATGTGAGTGATCCTATTATTCCAAAGCCTTACTCTTCTTCCGATATACCTTATCCCTCAAGGTTGAGGAAAGAGAAGCTCAAAAGCAAGGACGATATTCAAGTTTCGAACTTTCTCAAAATGTTTAAACAATTGAATTTCAACATCTCCTTCGCTGAGGCTCTCACTCACATGCCTAAATACGAGAAAATGTTCAAAGATCTTCTTAGCGACAAGGAGAAGCTTCTTGATATCGCTAACACCCAACTTAATGAGAATTGCTCTGCAGTGCTCTTAAGGAAATTGCCAACCAAGCTTGGTGATCCGGGTCGCTTCTTAATCCCTTGCAACTTCCCGGGAGTAGAGAATTGCATGGCCTTAGCCGATCTAGGTGCCAGTATTAACTTAATGCCTTTAAGTGTTTGGAAGCAATTATCTCTCCATGAGCTTGTCCCCACCAAAATGACTTTGGAATTAGCTAACCGTACGGTTGCTTATCCAGTGGGGATAGCCGAAGACGTTTTTGTAGGAGTCGACAAATTCACCTTTCCTGCCGATTTCGTCGTCGTCGACTACGATATGGACCCTCGTGTGCCATTAATCGTTGGACGTCCATTCCTGAGGACCGGTCGCACTCTCATCGATGTTGAAGCGGGTGAGCTTATCATGAGAGTGGGTGACGATAAAATTGTCTTCAACATGGAAAAGCTTTCTAAACAGCCTTGTTCATACGAGAGTGTTAATTGTATCGACGTTCTTGATGAGGCTTGTGAAGAACACTTCAAAGATGCTTGTAAAAGTATTCCTACCTCTCTTCCCAATGTTGAGACCGTTTCCTCTATTGATTCATCACTATCTCTATTCGGAGAAAGTGATTTCCTTTGGAAAGATTTTGAAGCAACCATGGGAGATGTGAACTTAGAAAATGACGATTCTCCCACCGATTGAGATGAAGACATTCGTCTCATTGAGAAACTTCTCAAAGAGGACCATATTTCTCCACCATCTCGCAAGGCTATTCCTATCGATGAACCGAATTCGACTACGCCTACCATCGACAATCCTCAGGATTTAGAGCTTAAGGAGTTGCCATCCCATCTCGAGTACGTGTTCCTTGAAGATAAGAAGAAGTCGCCTGTCATTATCGCGAAGGACTTGAAAGAAGAAGAGAAATCTCACCGTGCTTAAAGATCATAAGAAGGCAATTGCTTGGAAAATTTCTGATATCCGCGGAATTGATCCAAACTTTTGTACTCACAAGATTCTCATAGAAGATGACTTTAAACCCACAATCCATAGTCAAAGAAGGGATAATCCTCGCATTCATGGCGTCATCAAACAAGAGGTTATCAAACTTCTTGACGCCGGCTTGATTTACCCTATCTCGGATTCGCCATGGGTAAGTCCCGTCCATTGTGTGCCCAAGAAGGGCGGAATAACCGTTGTTCCCAATGAACACAACGAGTTGATTCCCAGTCGTCTTTTTACTGGGTGGAGAGTTTGTATTGACCATCGCAAACTCAATGATGCCACGAGAAAAGATCATTTTCCTCTTCCTTTCATGGATCAAATGCTCGAGCGTCTAGCGGGTAATGACTATTACTACTTTTTAGACGGTTTCTCCGGGTATTTTCAAATTCCCATCGATCCCAAAGACCAAGAAAAGACCACATTCACTTGTCCCTACGGAACATTTGCTTACGAACGCATGCCTTTCGGTTTATGCAATGCTCCTGGGACATTCCAAAGGTGCATGATGGCTATCTTCCATGACATGGTTGAAGAAACTATGGAAGTATTCATGGATGCTTTCTCGGTTTATGGCGATTCTTTCTCTGCTTGCCTTGCCAATTAAGAACGTATGCTTAAGCGGTGTGAAGATACTCGCCTTGTTCTTAATTGGGAAAAATGCCATTTCATGGTAAAAGAGGGCATCGTGCTAGGACACAAAATTTCCAAAGCCGGTCTTGAAGTGGACCGTGCTAAAGTTGATGTTATTGCTAAATTGCCTCCACCTTCAACCGTGAAGGGTGTGAGAAGTTTCCTTGGTCATGCGGGCATCTACCGTCGATTCATCAAAGATTTTTCTAAAATCGCTCGCCCGATGACCCACCTCTTGGAAAAAGATACTCCTTTTATCTTCTCCAACGAGTGTATTGAAGCCTTCAACCTTCTTAAGGATAAGCTAACTAAGGCACCGGTCTTGGTTACCCCTAATTGGGAGCTTCCCTTTGAGTTGATGTGCGATGCTAGTGACTATGCTATTGGAGCGGTTTTGGGCCAAAGAGTGAACAAACACTTCCAACCAATCCACTATGCTAGCAAGACAATGACGGGGGCTCAATTGCATTACACGACAACCGAAAAAGAGCTTTTAGTTGTTGTCTATGCTTTTGAAAAGTTCCGCCCCTATCTTGTCCTTTCTACCACAATCGTGTATACCGATCATTCCGCGTTGAAGTACTTGTTCACTAAACAAGATTCCAAACCAAGACTTCTTCGCTGGGTTTTGCTACTTCAAGAATTTAAAATCGAAATTCGTGATAAGAAGGGAGCTGAAAACCTAGCCGCGGATCATCTCAGCAGACTTGAGGATCCTTATCAAGGGGATCATCCGAACAAAGAGATCAATGGCTCTTTTCCCCTGGAGACCTTAATGTCTATCAACTCGAGTAATGATGAAGCCCCGTCGTTTGTAGACATTGCAAACTACTTGGCGGGTGTAATTCTCATCGACGGGTTAACATCTCAGCAAAAGAAAAAGTTCTTCAAAGACATTAAGACTTACTTTTGGGATGACCCGTATCTATTCAAACAATGTGCTGATTTGATTATTCGCCGATGTGTTGATAGACCGGCAGCTTTAGACATTCTCGAAGCTTGCCACAAAGGACCCAACGGTGGTCACTTTGGTCCCAACTACACCGCCAAAAAAGTGTTTGACTCGGGATTTTATTGGCCCACCATTTAGCGTGATGCTCACGAGATGGTTAAACATTGTGATGCTTGCCAAAAACAAGTCAAGATCACACATAAAGATGAGATGCCTCAAACTTTCATACAAGAATGTGAAATCTTTGATGTATGGGGTATCGAATTTATGGGGCCATTCCCTTCCTCTAAAGGAAACAAATACATACTTGTAGCCGTTGACTACGTTTCTAAATGGGTTGAAGCCAAAGCTTTACCCACTAATGACGCAAGGGTGGTTTGTAACTTTTTGAAATCGCTATTCGCTAGATTCGGTATGCCTCGTGCCATTATTAGTGATCGCGGGACTCATTTTTGCAATGATCAATTCGCAAGAGTCATGGCTAAGCATGGTGTAAATCATCGTCTTTCCACGCCTACCACCCACAAACTAATGGCCAGGCTGAAATCTCTAACCGAGGATTAAAGCGAATTCTTGAAAGAACCGTGGGAGAGCATCGTGCCTCATGGGCCGATAAACTTGATGATGCTCTGTGGGCTTTTCGTACCGCATACAAGACTCCGATTGGTTGTACACCATATCATCTCGTGTACGGGAAAGCATGCCACCTCCCCATTGAGTTAGAGCACAAGGCTTACTGGGCCTTGAAGTGGGCCAATTTCGACATCAACAAAGCCGATGACCTACGCAAGATCCAACTCAATGAGCTGAATGAACTCCGGAATGAGGCTTATGAAAATTCTTTGATCTATAAGGAAAGGACTAAGCTCATTCACGACTCTAAGATTAAAAACCGAGAGTTCCAAGTTGGAGACAAAGTTTTACTCTTCAACTCTCGGTTGAAAATCTTTTTGGGCAAGCTGAAATCTCGTTGGTCCGGCCCATTCACCATTGCCCAAATTTTTCCATATGGTACTCTCAAGCTCGCTCAACCTAATGGACCTAATTTTAAGGTGAATGGCCAACGAGTGAAGTTGTACTTTGGTGAGGACATCTCTCATGAGATGATTCCATCCCTCACCATGTTTCCCATGAACTAATTTTGGGTCGAGTCAAGCTCGTGACTCGGTTATCAAAAACAAGCGCTCCTCGGGAGGCAGCCCGAGTATCTATCCTTTTTTCGTTTTAACCTCCTAAGTGTAGGGGGACCTCTATAGGTTGTTTGTGTTTGTGTGGTGATGTGATTACAGGGATGAATGCACTTTTGGAACCTTTGAAGAACCGTGCTCCCGTGTTTTCCGAAATCCGGTTCTATCTCTCAACTATCGTGATTCAATTTTCTTCATACTCACATTTGAAATTGATCACGTTAGTCGTCTCTTCCTTAACTTGATTTAACCAACGTGCACAATGTCATAAGTGTAGGGGAGACTTTTCCCACATGCTTAAACATTGAGGACAATGTTTATCTTAAGTGTAGGGGGACTTCTATCGAAGTTTTAAGTGGACTTTTCCATGAAAATGCCTTCATTTAACCGGAAAATCATCTTTTTCAACATTTTTCAAATTTTTTATTAACTTTGGCCATTTAGTCGTAATTTTTAAATTTTTATCTTTGCTTTCATATGTATATATCCCACAATAAAGTCAAAAATATTAATAAAGTGGTGTAGCTAGTTTTGAAATCTTTGACATATTAGGCCCGTTGTGATTATTTTGACTCAACCCGAATAGACTTATCCAAGTTTATTCTAGCTAGTATCCTTAACCATGTAGACCTTAATTGGTTTATTAGGCTAAGCATCCACGAGTCTCATTACTTGAGATTTTAAATTATGGAGAACGAGAAATGATAGAGTCAATTATAAGTCGGTATTCTTGCACAAGCTCACTTGTTGTGATTATTTGCCTATTCTCCCATCACTTGCTAATAAGTTATCTGCAATAAGTAAGGTCGTACGATTTGAAAAGTTACTTAGCTTCTAGCCCAAGATCGTTTTAAAGTTGCTCGGTAATGATAAGAGTTCATAGCCAAGGCATAACCTGTGAAGCGGGGCGCGAAGATTGGCGAGTCCGAAAAGGCCCTAACAAGGCATGAGGATTCAATCTTATTGCTAAAGATCCAAGGTGATGTGAAAAGCATTATTCCCAAAATCAATATGAAGGATCAAGACTCACGACGAAAAGCAATCAACTCCGATAAAGATCATGGAGAAATCTATCCGAAAAGACCCTAACAAGGTATGAGGATAAATATATCCAAGTCCGAAAAGGAGGCGGATCGTTGTATCTCAAAATCCCAAATAACGATTGAAGAAATAATGATGAAGTCGTGGTCAACAAAGTTGGAGTACCCCTCAAAAGTCTCCAAGTGAAGAAACTCTATTAACGAAGATAAGACCATTATCTCAAGAACGTCTCTCGAAGATATGAAGTATGAAGTACATGCCAAATATCGGCCCGAGAAAGGTCTCAAATCGCGAAGCGAGTTATGCCAAGATATAAACTTTTTGATATCCCGAGAAGCAGTTTTAAGAGATTTTGTCCTTTAGCTAACTATTAATCAAATCGTCCTACTTTGCTTTCAGCCTAAATAAACAATCGAAATAAGTCCAAAAATGCATCTTCATGATCATTCTAAGACAAAAATAAAATATAAGAGATACACCTAGGAATAAGGGAGTTTAAGCATATAAATAAGCCATGTGTGTAAGTGTTTGAATTGCTAACTTATAATAACAATGATCTCGTTTTTAAGCTTAGTTTGGGGAACGTGAAACTTGAGGATGATAAATCTTCGCAGCACCAAAGCCCTAATGTAAGTCCTTGATCTCTTTGAAAGTTATTTCCATATAGCTATTTTCAAGTGAAATGGTTTCTATCCTTTTGTTTCCTTTAAAAGTTTTAATTTCTCTTAGTACTCTAATTTTTGTTTTAGTAGTATGTTAATAAGGCCAAGGTTGATTGATTATGAGAAAAGTGTAAATTTGCTTTATCACTAAGCATTGCATGAGGGCATGGCAATGGTTAAGTGTAGGGGATTTGATAGGTGTGAAAACACCCATCCTTTTACCACTTATTTCTTACTAAAACAAGACCAAAACGCGTATTTAATGTCATTTGTTTGGAATTATGCGTGGTTTGTGTTTTTGTTGTGATTTTAGGATCAAAATGTTAAAAGGGGAGAAAACACGGCTTTCACGGGCTTTTATCGAAGAAAAAGACAAAAGACAAAGTCGAAAGATCAAAAGTGGAAAAAGAACGGAAGTCCAAGACCAATTCTGAAGATTTATCGAAGAAAAAGTCAAAAGACGGAAGTTTACTAAAAGCCGAAGAACTCGAGTCTTATTTATGAAGAAAATTCAAGACGAGTTTAAAGAAATCCCAAGACAAAGTCATTGAAGTCAAAAGATTAAAGAAGATTAAGGACTTAAGCGTGCAATTAGAGAAAGAAGAAAGAGGGAGGAAGCTTCCTAAGCTCCTCCCTAATCTCCCCTATAAATAGTTTGTTATGTTGTCATTTCATGTTGTTGGTGGCTTGACAACCCATTCTTCCACCATTTTCATACCTTGTTATCTAAATTCTTGCCTTAATTTCATGTTATGCACCTTTAATTCATTTAATTTCCAAGTAAGTTTTATTTAATGTTCTTGAATCTTTACTTTATTGTTAATCTCCTTCTACCTTTCTTGTTTGATTTGTTCTTCATCTTTATTGTTCATGATCTTGATTTTTCATGGTTTTGATTAAGTGGGTTTTGATTGATTTGGTTATGTTTGTTAGTTTTGTTGATTTGTTTTGATTGATTATTGTTAGTTGATGTTTATTGGTTATTTTGGTTTAATCTTTTGGTTTGTTTTGGTTAGATTTGATCAAATTCGTCCTTGTTCTTCATTCCCTGTTCGTCATGTTCATCTTACTGTTTCTTTCCCCAGATTCCGGATCAACTGCCTTCTTTGTTCTTCATTCGGAATAATCGTTTATTCCGGATCAAGTCTTCTATTCGGAATACTTGATTATTCCGGATCAAGCCCCTTTATTCGGAATATTTGTTTATTCCGGATCAAGGTATTTCATTCGGAATATTTGGTTATTCCGGATCGAGGTATTTCATTCGGAATATTTGGTTATTCCGGATCAGAATCTTTATTCGGAATATCTTTTATTCCGGATCAAATCACTTCATTCGGAATACTCTTTATTCCGGATCAAGTCTTCTATTCGGAATACTTGATTATTCCGGATCAACTCTTCTATTCGGAATATTGGTTATTCCGGATCAAGCCCTTCGTTCGGAATATTAGTTTATTCCGGATGGAGTATTTCATTCGGAATGTTAAAATATTCCGGATCAACCATTTTCCCTTTTTATTCCGGATCAAGCCTTATTCCGGATGAGCTGTTTATTCCGGATAAGCAATTATTCCGGATGAACACGTTTATTCCGGATGAAGGTTTTATTCCGAATGAGTTTTTCAGTTTTTAGTTTTAAGCTTTATTTTTCCCGCCTTTTTCTTTATTTGCACTTTTACTTGCTTTCCTTTTAGTTTAAGTTTTAGTTTGCGTTATTTACCTTTATTGCTTTTAATTTCTCTCATTTACTTTTCGTCAAGTTTTAATCTTTTATTGTTGTTTCTTTTTACCGTCTTTATTTTAATTGTTTCAAGTCTTTATCTTTCATTAGTTTTAGACGACAACCATTCCCTTTTTATTCCACCAAGAACAACTAATCTCTTGCACTTAGCCGGAAATCAATTCGAAGAGATACCGAGAAAACGAACTTTTTCAACTAGAAAAATCCTAGTATCAACGTCATGATTTGTGTCTTATTGATCATGTGAATGAAATGAATGCCATTAGGAATGATCTTGAATGGAATCCAACTGGGAGAACTCGTTCCCATGTTGGATGGCAATGGCGTCCCACTGGTAGGACCTTTACATTAGATGGAAAAATGTGCCCTTTAACTAGGAATGCATCCATTGAGGTTAGGTCTCAACGTCCTTTAATTAGGCACACTAGCACTAAAGTATGGAAACCGCGCCCTTTAATTAGGTCAGCCCCCACTATAGTGCCTATCAGTGAAGAAATACCTCAGGATTTAAGCCAACTTGAATCTACACCACCAACTAGGAAGAAGGCTAGGAAATCATTGCTTAAGTGTAGGGGGACTTCTATCGAAGTTTTAAGTGGACTTTTCCATGAAAATGCCTTCATTTAACCGGAAAATCATCTTTTTCAGCATTTTTCAAATTTTTTTATTAACTTTGGCCACTCGTAATTTTTAAATTTTTATCTTTGCTTTAATATGTATATATCCCACAATAAAGTCAAAAATATTAATAAAATGGTGTAGCTAGTTTTGAAATCTTTGACATATTAGGCCCGTTGCGATTATTTTGACTCAACCCGAATAGACTTATCCAAGTTTATTCTAGCTAGTATCCTTAACCATGTAGACCTTAATTGGTTTATTAGGCTAAGCATCCACGAGTCTCATTACTTGAGATTTTAAATTGTGGAGAACGAGAAATGATAGAGTCAATTATAAGTCGGTATTCTTGCACAAGCTCACTTGGTGTAATTATTTGCCTATTCTCCCATCACTTGCTAATAATTTATCTGCAATAAGTAAGGTCGTACGATTTGAAAAGTTACTTAGCTTCTAACCCAAGATCGTTTAAAAGTTGCTCGGTAATGATAAGAGTTCATAGCCAAGGCATAACTTATGAAGCGGGGCGCGAAGATTGGCGAGTCCGAAAAGGCCCTAACAAGGCATGAGGATTCAATCTTATTGCTAAAGATCTAAGGTGATGTGAAAAGCATTATTCCTAAAATCAATATGAAGGATCAAGACTCACGACGAAAAGCAATCAACTCCCATAAAGATCATGGAGAAGTCTATCCGAAAAGACCCTAACAAGGTATGAGGATAAATAGATCCAAGTCTGAAAAGGAGGCGGATCGTTGTATCTCAAAATCCCAATTAGCGATTGAAGAAATAATCATGAAGTCGTGGTCAACAAAGTTGGAGTACCCCTCAAAAGTCTCCAAGTGAAGAACTTTATTAACGAATAGAAGACCATTATCTCAAGAACGTCTCTCAAGATATGAAGTATGAAGTACATGCCAAATATCGGCCCGAGAAAGGTCTCAAATCGTGAAGCGAGTTATGCCAAGATATGAACTTTTTGATATCCCGAGAAGCAGTTTTAAGAGATTTTGTCCTTTAGCTAACTATTAATCAAATCGTCCTACTTTGCTTTCAGCCTTAATAAACTATCGCAATAAGTCCAAAAATGCATCTTCATGATCATTCTAAGACAAAAATAAAATATAAGAGATACACCTAGGAATAAGGGAGTTTAAGCATATAATTAAGCAATGTGTGTAAGTGTTTGATTTGCTAACTTATAATAACAATGATCTCGTTTTTAAGCTTAGTTTAGGGAACGTGAAACTTGAGGGTGATAAATCTTCGCAGCACCAAAGCCCTAATGTAAGTCCTTGATCTCTTTGCAAGTTATTTCCATATAGCTATTTTCAATAGAAAATGGTTTTCTATCCTTTTGTTTACTTTAAAGTTTTAATTTCTCTTAGTACTTTAATTTTTGTTTAGTAGTATTTTAATAAGGCCACGGTTGATTGATTATGAGAAAAGTGTAAATTTTGCTTTATCACTAAGCATTGCATGAGGGCATGGCAATGGTTAAGTGTAGGGGACTTGATAGGTGTGAAAACACCCATCCTTTTACCACTTATTTCTTGCTAAAACAAGACCAAAACGCGTATTTAATATCATTTGTTTGGAATTATGCGTGGTTTTTGTGTTTATTGTGTTTTCAGAGCCAACCGGATGGATAATGGAGAAAACATGGGATTGCACGGGTTTTATCGAAGAAAAAGACTCAAGACGAAGTCTATTGTCCAAGAGATGCAAAAGATTTGAAGTCAATGGGCCTATTTGAAGATTTATCGAAGAAAAGGACCAAAGATGGAAGATTTACACATGTCGAAAGAACTCAAGTCTATTAAACGAAGAAATTAAAAGACGAGTTGAATTTAATCGTCGACAAATCCCGAATCAGAATCGAAAACGTCCACTTTTCTGAAAAGACGAGAAGACAAGAAGAACGGGAGAAATCCCACTCACCAACCAAAGACAAGGACTATATAAAGGACATCCCTTCACACATTTTAGACAGTTTTTCATTTCCCAGATTCTTTCTTTTCTTTCGTAGGAAGCCAAATTATTACGGTGTTGTTGATTTGTCATTCTTGTTAAATCTTTAATTTTGTAAGTGTTCAATCTTTCCTTTTGTCTACTTCACATTAATCAATCAATATAATCCTTCCATTAATCTTGTTCATCTTCATCTTTTTGATTTTAAGCATAAAGTTCTTATTTGGTTGATTTGATCTTCAAAAGTTATTGGGTTTTGTGTTTTTATTGTTGGGATTTGATGTTTATGGTTGATAAATGATTAGTGTTTAGTTTAGTTTAAATCTTTTCGTTTATTTGGCTTGATTTTGTTAAAAATCGTATTACCCTGTTTTTCTGCCTACTGTTCTTCGTCCCAATATTCCGGATCAATCATTTTCTTCAAACATTCTGAACCAACCTTCTTTCCAATTATTCCGCATCAAGCTTCTTCATCCGGAATATTCAATATTCCGGATCAACCGGATATTGCGGATCAACCGGGTATTCCGGATCAATTACTTATTCCGAATCAAGCATTGTTTAAGTTTATTCCGAATCAAAACCTTTCATCCGGAATATTTTATATTCTGGATCAGTGTCCTCCATACGGAATATTTATTATTCCGAATCAACCTCTTTCATCCGGAATATTTTATATTCCGGATCAACTCCTTCCATCCGGAATAACTCATTTATTCCGGATCAACAATTATTCCGAGTAGAGTTTTTATTCCGCATGAGCCTTATTATTCCGCATAAGCATTTATTCCGCATGAGCATTTATTCCGCATGAGCAGTTTATTCCGCATGAGATTTTATTCCGCATGAGCCCTATTATTCCGCATGAGCCTTATTATTCCGCATAAGCATTTATTCCGCATAAGCATTTATTCCGCATAAGCTTTTTATTCCGCATGAACCTTTTATTCCGAATAGAACTTTTATTCCGCATCAACAGTATATTCCGCATGAGCCTTATATTCCGCATAAGCCCATTATTCCGCATGAGCCTATTGTTCCACATGAGTAGTTTATTCCGCATGAGTAGTTTATTCCGCATGAAGGATTTTTAGTCTGATACATTCCGAATCAAGCACTTTTTCAGCAAGGTTATTCTACTGTTTAATCGTTTAATTGTTTAATTTTAATTCAAGTTCAAGTTTTATTTCATTAACTGTTTTTGGTTTAAATCCTTATTTACTTCACGCATTTACCTTCTTAGTAACATAGAAAACCAAACCCCCTATTTGTCACAAAGAACAAATCATTCCACTTTGAGCTGTGATCAATTCGAGAAGATTCCGAGAATTAATATTGAACCCCAATGAAAACCCTTGTATCACGTAATCATGCTATAATAGGAAAGTTTTAATCTAGTACGTACGATCTTAAGGGTACTATTCATGGTAAAAGCATGCGGGTTTTACAACTCTTCCCCCCTAAAAAGAATAATTCGTCCCCGAAATATAGATAAAGTAAACTGGAAAAGAAGAACATACCCGAATTCAAAATATGAAATGAGGGTAAAAAGCCCGGATAGACTCCTCTGTTTCCTAAGTGGCTTCCCGCTCGGTATGATCCCTCCAAAGGATTTTGACGAATGGAATCGTCTTCCTTCTCATGACTCGTTCTTGTCTGTCAAGAACTCGTTCGGGTTCTTCTATGAAAGTGAGATCTTCACGTATCTGTTCCAGTGGATACTGAACCATGGAAGGGGATGATACTGGTACCCTCTGAGTAAGGACACATGAAACACATTGTGTACATGCGAAAGCTGAGGAGGTAACGCTAACCGGTAAGATACTTCACCGACTCGTTCAGTGATATCAAACGGTCCGATGAAACGAGGACTGAGCTTCCCTTTAATCCTGAAGCGTCTAACACCACGTGCCGGCGAAACCTTAAGGGAGACGTGATCTCCTACGTTAAAATGTATGTCCCTACGATGCTTATCGGCGTAACTCTTCTGACGTGACCGTGCCTCCTGAAGTTTCTGCTTAGCTACTGCGATCTTTTCATTGGTCACTCTATGATTTATGGTCCTTCAAGTGTTCGCTCGCCAACCTGGTCCTAGCAGATTGGGGCGCGACACTTTCTGCCATACAACATCTCGAAAGGAGCACACTTGATACTTGCGTGCCAACTGTTGTTGTATGCAAACTCCACCAAACAGATGTAATCGTCCCAATCACCCGTCTATTCCAACGCACATGACCTCAACATGTCTTCCAATGTCTAAATCGTTCGCTCCGACTGCCCGTCCGTTTAAGGATGAAAAGCCGTGTTAAGCTTAAGTTGTCTACCCCAAGCTTTCTGAAGACTCTTCTAAAATCGCGAAGTGAAACGAGGATCTCTGTCTGAGACGATGCTGGATGGTGCACCGTGTAGTCTCATGATCTCTCTTCTATACGTATCGGCAAGTTTACTTACCGGATCTTCCTTGCGGATCGGTAAGAAATGAGCTGATTTGGTAAGTCGATCTACGATAACCCAAATAGCATCGTGCTTCCTCTTGGTAGGCGGAAGACCAGTAACAAAATCCATGGTGATTTTGTCCCACTTCCACTCTGGATTATCTAACGGTTGAAGGAGACCGCCAGATCGCTGATGCTCGATCTGAACCTGCTGGCAGGTAAGACATTTGGAGACGTAAGTGGCCACATCCTGTTTCATACCACTCCACCAAAAGTATTGCTTGATGTCATGGTACATCTTAGTCGAACCAGGATGTATAGAGAATGGGGAGCTATGAGCTTCAGCTAACAAGGCTTCCCAGAGTTCTTGGTCATCGGGAACACAAAGTCTCGTGCCCTGCCATACGATACCATCTGCATCTACTCTGAATTCCGTCTGTTTCTCCAAATTCTGTACTATCTCCCAGATTTCTCCGTCATCTTTCTGAGCTTCCTTGATCTTAGAGAGTAACTCGGGTTCTACTCTAAGATTAGCCCAGTAATCGTGTTGTCCACGTACCATGATCTCGATGTCTAGTCGCTCCAAGTCTTTTATGATTTCCTCCTCAATTTTAATGTCGTTGATCATTCCGGACTTCCTGCTAAGAGCATCTGCTACTACATTTGCCTTTCCGAGATGATACTATAGATTAATGTCATAATCCTTCAACAGCTCTAACCATCTCCTCTACCTCATGTTCAATTCACATTGAGGGAAGATATACTTCAAGCTCTTGTGGTCCGTGAAAATGTCACATGATTCTCCATATTTATAGTGTCTCCATATCTTAAATGCAAACACGACTGCAGCAAGTTCCAAGTCATGCGTGGGGTAATTTTCTTCATAAGGCTTAAGTTGCCGTGAAGCGTACGCGATCACTTTCCCATGTTGCATGAGAACACAGCCAAGTCCCTTCCCCGATGCATCACTGTAGATTTGAAATCCACCCGTACCAGATGGGAGAGTAAGAATAGGTGCAGATACTAGCTTTTGCTTCAGGTCTTCAAAGCTCTTCTCTCGTTCTTCAGTCTAGACGAATTTCTCCCCTTTCCGCATCAGTTTGGTCATTGGTAGTGCTAAGCGGGAAAAGTTCTCCACGAACCTACGGTAATAGCCAGCTAAGCCTAAGAAACTGCGGACTTCCGTCGTTGATGTCGGCCTCGGCCACTTAGTAATGGCCTCAACCTTCGCTGGATCCATAATGATTCCTTCTGTTGATACAATGTGACCTAAGAATGCCACCTTGTCTAACCAGAACTCACACTTGGAGAATTAGCATACAGTTGCTTCTGGCGAAGAATCTGTAGTACTGTACGAAGATGGTCTTCGTGTTCCTCCTTGGACCTTGAGAAAATCAGGATGTCATCGATGAAGACAATGACGAACTTGTCCAGAAATTCATGGAAGATTCTGTTCATCAAGTCCATGAACATTGCTAGAGCATTTGTCAGGCCGAATGGCATAACTACAAACTCGTAGTGGCCATATCGGGTACGAAAAGCAGTCTTGGTGATGTCCTGCTCCTTAACCCGTAGCTGATGGTAGCCTGACCTAAGATCAATCTTGGAGAAGTGTTTGACCCCTTGGAGTTGGTCAAACAGATCGTCTATACGCGACAGTGGATACCTATTCTGGATAGTAATCTTGTTGAGCTCGCGATAGTCTATGCAAAGACGCATACTGTCGTCCTTCTTCTTAACAAATAGAACCGGTGTGCCCCATGGAGATGCGCTCGGTCGAATAAAACCTCGTTCAAGAAGTTCTTGCAATTGATCCTTCAGCTCCTTTTAGCTCTATGGGAGCCATGCGATAAGAAGCCTTGGAGATTGGTTCAGCTCCTGGAATAAGCTCAATACTGAATTCCACTTCTCGTGCAGGTGGTATGCCCGGAAGTGCTTCTGGGAATACATCTTGGAATTCCGACACTATTGGTTGATCCTGAATTGATGGAGATTCAACACCCATGTTGTGAACCGTAGCTAGATAACCCTCGCAGCCATGTGACAGTAGTGCACGCGCTTGTAGGGTAGATATGATTTGTACAGACCGTCCGGGTACGAACCCTTTATGAATGTACTCCGGTGCATTAACATCACCGAAAATAACTCGATATGAATGGCAGTCTATGGTAGCATGATGCTTGGATAGACAATCCATGCCCAAAATCATGTCGAAGTCATTCATGTCCAGCGGAAGTGCGTCAACAGGTCGAACCTTATCGTCAAATTCTAGGGGAAGACTCTTATATACATGGGTGATTAATACAGAGTCCCTCAAAGGCGTGGAAATAGTAAGCCTATTTTCTAGTGGCATGGGGAGCATCCTAATGTTCTTAGCATAAGCAGTAGAAATGACCGAGTGAGTAGCACCCGTATCGAAAAGAACACACGCAGCTTGACCATACATATACAAGATTCCAGTGATGGTACCTGTAGACTTGTTGGCCTGGTCTCGAGATGTCGTGTAGACACGCCCGGTGGTAGGAGGCGGCTTGGAATCAGCATGTCCCGATGTTCCCTCCATCTCGCCCTTACGACAATCCTTCATGATATGGCCAGGAAGACCACACTTGAAGCATGCGTCCGTGTTACGACGACATGGCCCTGGGTGCCTACGGTGGCAAGTAGAGCAAAGAGGATGAGTATATCCTCCAGCAGGTGCTCTGGCTGGCTGGGAACCTGATAAAACATTTTACATAAGACATGATAATAGGGTACAAAGGACAATGCGGATAATCGTAAGATTGAATACCAGTGATAGCTGGACGGCTAGGCTGTGAACCTCTCTGGTTCTGGTCCCTACCGTTTCCATGGTTCCTGGTAAATGATTTGCTAGAGTGTCAGAATATGAGTTATAACATGAAATCATAAGAAAATGCGTAAGTATTAGGACCTGCTGCTGTTGGAGTGTCCAGCATTGTGACGGTAATTATCATTACCGCCACGCCTATCCGTAGCAGAACGGTCGTTAGTCTGACCGTTTCCCTTGGGCTGATGAGGCTGCTGAGTAGCCGACTGAGACCGGTCCCCAGTTTTCTGCCTGGAAGATACATTATAAAGAGATGAATAATTGACATATATGGAAAGAATACGGATTGATCACCGCTTGAATACGAATGTTTACCTCTTGTCGGGTCTCTCAGCTTCCCCGAACTCATCTCTCTCCTGCAGCATCTCCAGCTTACGTGCTGCATCGGCCACTTGTGCTACAGTGTTGAACGTAGCACACACCAGATTGTTTGCGACCGATGTGCGAAGAGCCCACCTAAAGTGGTGTGCCTGCTCTTCAGGAGTACCTGCTGCTGCACCAAGGAAACCAGCTAAGCGAAGAAAGCGCTGCATAAACTCGTTGCTATTCTCCCCAACTCTCTGTCGGATCCCATGGTACTCCCTCTTGAGCTTGTCTTGCTCAACCTTGGGAAAGAACTGCTCCATCACCCTGTCCTTGAACTGAGCCCAAGTCAAACCTGCAACCCACTCGTCACCTCCCTCAGACTGCATCAACGCTAACCACCAATTTAGCACATCGCCTTCGAACCGATAGCATGCCAACCTCGCCTTGTACGCGGGGTCACAACCTATAGCATTGAAAATCTTCTCGATGTGAGCCAACCAGCTTTCAATATCATTGGGGCTATCTATTTTCTCAAAATCTCGAGGACGGAGCTTGTTGAATCTCTCCAGCCATATTGCCAATGTCACTGGAGGAGGAGGAGGAGGTTCTTGATTATGCTGCTGATTGTTTGCAGCTTGAACCTCAGCCCTGATGTCGTTCCTCAGTTGAGGAAGCAAAGCTTGCATTGCAGCTTAGATTGCAGCATTGAGTTGTTCCTGTTCGCGTGTGAGAACCATCTGACAGTATAACATAAAACATATGATTAAACAGATCAAAACATAAAATATATATATACATGAAAAAAATTTATACCAAAATTTCAAGAGAAAATTTTTATGCAAGAAAATTTTATGTATGCATGCATGATGCAGTTTTATGAAAACTTTTGTATGCTCGAGAGTGAACGCCTATGGTCAGTTCACCCAAAATAAAAGACATGGCGAGGGGACGCCTATGGGTCGGTCCCAAATTTAAAAGTTTCGATAAAACACATGCGACTAAATAGGGCCAGTCCTGTACCAACCATTACTTAGTCATAAATCTGCGACAATGACATATATATGTATGCATAAAAATGATGAATGCATGAAAACGACTGTCAGTTCTAGGAAGACCATAGTGACTACTCACTAATCACAGGTCATATTTTGAGAGCCTACAGGTCGAAGCCTTGGCTCTGATACCATAATTGTAACACCCCATTTTGATAATGGAATGTCACGCGTAATTATGGCGTGTCATCAAAGCATACAAGGAAAAATGTCTAAACATTACATGACCATAAAAGGAAAATACCGGAATCAAACATCGGTAGTCCAAAAGTAAAGCTCATTACACACAAACATAAGTACTGTAAAGGAAAGGACTAAACAATGTCCATAGCAAGTGTATCAAAGTAAAGATAATGCATAAAGTAAAGAAAGGCTAGAAAGCTTCCAGTCCATATGCACGTACGCTTAAAGTCTACGAGCGTCCCTGAGTACCAGCCGTTTTGGGAACATAGAAAATGAAAACGGCTGAGCAATACGCTCAGTGCACGGATGTACAATAAAGCATGAATAGGATAAGCATATAACATATAACAGCGGAAGAAACTAAGTCTCGAATAACCTGGTTAAGTCTTGATAAAACTGGTTTTATAGTTTGAAAAACCTTATGTTTATCTTATAAAAACTGTTTAACATGTTCTACCATTAGCCAATATAGGTCATGAAAATCCACCGTGCATGAATACCTGGAGGGGTGACCTCATCATGCAAATTAGAGGGGCTGCCTCTAATTTAATATACTGGTTTTGGGTAGGAGGGATCAGCTCCTTGTGAAGGATGCAAGGCACACACCACATTCACACTGAGTAATCTGCTGAAAAACATGTAACTAGGATGCACCCATACGCCCCACATTATAATATAATAATATGCCAAAAGCTGAAGGGACGCCACGAGCAATCACTCCGCCGTGGTGAAGTCATAACATCAGTGCCTCTAATGTTATGGTTATGGTACCTCCATAACTAGGTGAAACTGGTCATGCATGTATATGGCTATAGGTATTCTAAATTAAACATAAGCAAGTCAAACATATAAACTTATACTACGGGAAAACATTTGGCTGCATACGGGGAATCCTAATAAGGAAAGAATGTCCATACTGAGAGGACGGGAATCCGTACCTTATGTCCAGTGAACGAAGAAGACGAACTGAGGAGAATCTTACTTCGGTATCACTAATGCTACATAAATACATACATGAATAAGTATCTGCTTACTAAATACGTAACTGGTTTTATGTCATGTCTTAGCTTATTTTATATGTTCATATCATGTTTTACTATTTTAAGCCTTAAACTGTGTTTATCTTATATTCTGTCTATTCTGATTAAGTATTTCTGGTATTTCATGTATTATTATACTTACTGTGTAATAATAAGTAACTTTCTAAAAGTAGCAGGTTTCCTAAAATAGAAAGTTTCCAAAAATAGAAAGTTTTCAAAAATAGAAAGTTTCCAAAAATAGAAAGTTTCCAAAAATAGAACTACTGCTTAAAATAGATAAGTTTCTAAAAAAAGAAAGTTTCCATAAATAGATTAGCTGCCTTAATTAAATAAGTTTCTAAAAATAGAAAGTTTCCATAAATAGATTAGCTGCCTTAATTAAATAAGTTTCTAAAAATAGAAAGTTTCCATATTTAGATATAAGCTGGTTAAATAAGCTAAGTATATAAGCTTAAGTGTTTTTTTGATTATTTTCTAAGTCATAATGATATAATGTATAGTTTATTAATTATTACATGTAATTTAAATAAACTATAGGTTAAAAGTATTTAATTAAATATATCATGTTTTTAATTAAATAAAGTTAAATAGTTAGGTTAAAACATGTATTATTATTTATTAATAATATAACCTAAGTCATGTTAATTAATTAATTATAACCATGGTTTTTAAATAATTAATTAATTATAAGTCTAGAAAAATATAAATACTTAGGTTAATAATTCCATGATCTAATAATTAAATTATAACCTAAGTCATGTTTTATTAAATTAATCATGTCATATAATTATTAATTTAATTTTGACATATGATCATAAAAAAATAATCTTAACATAAACCATGAACCGGATCTTGACTAGAAACCATGAACCGAACCTGAAATCGACACCATACCCCGAACCACTTCGGGGTTCCCTTTGGTTTGCTGCTGCCGTGGGACCTACACCACCAAACCGGGACCATATGGTCTCGGTGGTGGTCTATAAGCCAAACCGAGACCCCCTTGGGGTTCGGTTTAGGCGTCGGCCAAACAAACACCCCTAAAAATATCCTTTTTGATTTACCCAATAACCAATTACATGTTTGATTTATGTTTTTAATTAGGTTTTTAAAAACATCATGTTCTTATTTAATTTAATAAATCAAAACAAAGGAAAAAGGATTAAAAAGAGGTATACCGAATGCGTGGATCTAACGAGGATGAACACACACGAACACACGTACAAGATTCAAGATCAAAATCAACTAAACACCCCCCCCCTTTGGTGTGTTATGTGCGGCGGCCACAAGAGAGGAAGAAGGAGAAGGAGAAAAATCTTTTAGGTTTTTGTTTTGGTTTTCTGTAAAGTGAAAATGAGTAGTAAAAGTTACCTTAACCCCTTCTTGGTAAAATTTGAGATGTGCTTGGCCCACCTCCTTGATGTAGCCGCGGTTAAAGGGCCCCACATGGGGTACCCGTACCGTCTTCCGTGTCTCGTTATTTAAGTGTTCGTTCGTGTTTATTTGTGTTCGCGTTTTATGTGTTCTCGTTAAATATTTACCGTGACCTAATATATTTATTTACGCTCGTAATAAATATATATACGTAATTAATATTAGTTCGTGCTTTAATTACATTCATGATTTCATGATCGCATGTTCGTGATTAATTATTGTTAAATAATTATTGCGTGTTCGTGCGTAATAAATACTTATCGTGTTCTAACACGTACGTAGTACGTAAAATCCTAACACATAAACGTAATCATGCTATAATAGGAAATTTTTAATCTAGTACATACGATCTTAAGGGTACTATGGTAAAAGCATGCGGGTTTTACAGATAATTACTTTCGAAAGGCTTAATTTTGATTAACACAAACTATAAGGTGGGTATAAGGAGACCAAGATCTAAGGGAAAAAGGCACTTAAGAGTTTCGCGCCGCCTCGTTTCCCCTGCTTGCTTGTGCGTGTTTTGAGAAAGAGGGCTAATCGATGGTTTGCCGACCAAAGTATTATCTACGTATCATATATATTTGCTTGGTTTCAAAGATTAAACCATCTTGAACGTTTTGGTGTTCCACCAACGTTCTAAAGTCATCGAAGACGTTCACTCAACGTGATCATTTTTATTCCTTGAGGCTCCTTTAATTGAGAAATTGATTTAAGGAGAGATTTGTAGATTTGGGTCTACGTAATTCACAAGAAAAATCCAAAAAAGTAAAAACAATCAAAAGCACAAAAAATTGAAAAACGTAAATACACCAAAAAGAATCTTCTTTGCTCACCCCCACGTTCTACGTTACGTTTATGCAAACCCGCTCTAAAGCAAAACGTGCTCGTAAACGTCGTCAAAAGGAAGGAAACCAAACTCCTTCTAGTGAAGAATCTCCCATTGTCGAATCCATTGTAGAACAAGAAGCTTCCATGGCTAATCATACTATGATGGAGTTGCTTCAAGCACCCACCGAGGGTTATGAAGAAGCGATTGTGATTCCCGCTATCCTTGCGGAGAATTTTGAGGTTAAGACGGGTTTATTGTCCATGATCCAAGCTAACAAGTTTCATGGTGACGAAAAGGACAACCCTCATAACCACATTCGCCATTTCAACCGTCATCGTTTTTATTTTCCCTTTTTATCATCAATATTAATCTCAAATTTAACAAGTTTAACACACACATTAATCCTCCTCGAGAACAAACTCACACACAAGGGTCATAAGTGTTTACGTTTTCCTAAACGTACGCTTAGTACTTACCGCTTTTACGTTGTTTTTCCTAAAACACGTAATCACACAACTATCATTTATTATCATGTGGGGTGTATGGGTGCATCCTAGTTACATGTTTTACAGGATTTTCATGGTGAATGTGATGTGTGCCTTGCATCCTTCACAAGGAGTTGATCCCTCCTACCCAGACTAAATAATTAGAGGCAACCCCTCTAATTGCATGACAAGGTCTCCCCTCCAAGTATTCATGCACGGTGGAACCTCATGACCTATATGGGTTATTGGCTAATTATTACATATTTTCATATAAAAACATAAGTCTTATCAAAGTATAAAACCGGTTTTACGAACAAGTTCCAGGTTTTCTAGGACCTATACATTTCCGCTGCTTTTCAGTCTTTACTTATATTTTAGCCATTCATACCATGTTATATATCCGTTCACTGAGCGTATTGCTCAGCCGTTACTTTCCTTTCCATGTCCCAAAACGGCAGGTACCCATGGACAGACTCGAGCATTTGGAGGACGTGCATAGGATGGAAGCTGCCTTATACTTCTTCTCCTTTTTGCCTTCATGTACTTATGCTTGTTTGGACACTTGTCTTGTCCTCCTAGTTCATTTACTTTATTTATGTTTTGGGCTTATGTTTGGGAGCCGATGTTTGATTCCGGTTTTCCCTATGGTCATGTATGTTTTAGTACATATTACCTTGCATGCTTTGATGACACGCCATAGATACGCGTAACGGACCACTTATCAAAGTGGGGTTTTACACTCGATCTTTCATTGTTTCACTCTTGTGAGCATGACCGAGTTCTTGGTGCACTTCTTTCCCTGTGTATAGTTTCTTCTAAAAGCTTGTCGCATATCTTCGAACCCTTCGATGCTTCGACGTGGAACCTTGTCGAACCAGGTCTGTGCGTTACCAATCAATGTCGAATTGAACATGTGGCACCACATGGGTTTCGACCAACGTTCAATTTTAGCTTGTGACTCGAAGACCTTCAGATGGTCATTTGGGTCACCCGATCCGTCATAAGTTTTGACGTTGGACGACATCCTCTGTTTTTTGTCTTCTGAGTAGTTTCGAATGTGACTCCTGAACGCATCGACTTTATCGCGGCTCCATGGGAGAGATAAACCCTCATCGCTGGCCTTGCGACGTCGACGACTGGACTTCCCGTGTCATCTTTTCCTGTCAGATGTATCTTCTGAGGACGTCTACTCCCTCCTGTGGAGTTTACGACAACGAGAATCTAATTCCGAGCTAGAAGAGTCATAGTTGGGGGATCACCCCTTCTTCTAGATCGACTACGCCGATCCCTTCGAGGTCGTCGATTCCAGGAGTCCGGATTTGCACTCCTTTTCCGGGGATCACTAAGCCTTTTTAGGGCGCTTGTGCGCTGGACGTCATCTGCGGGGGTCTCCGGGGCTCAACGCTTCCTTGATCCTTCCGAATGATTAGAATCTTGTCGCTCCTTGGCGTGGCCATCAAGAAACATGATTCTTTCAGAGATGTAAGGCTTCTTGAGGTGCCCGTCCATTCTTTTCTTGCGGCCTGACGTGTGGTCGCGGTGCTCCTCCTCCGGGAAGGGTTCCACTTCGTACTCTCCATCTTTCTCGAAATTAAGGCGGGTCCGTAGATCTCAACCCGAGTTGTTCTTTATTCTTTCGATCATGATGGGAACAAGGGCTTCGTAGTTTTGAGTTATGAAGCTTTCAAGGCGTGCCTTTAGAATGAGGGTAGCCGCACGATCTTCCTGTTTTTCTATCTCGGCGTCCGAGATCAACCGCGCTTCTTTTTGCGACGTGAACGGTGGTTCCACCGACGGTGGGGTTTCCGTGACCAGAGGTGGCACAGGAGTCGAAAAGGGCGAGGTGGTAACGTATGGCGCCTTACCCGCATATTTTGATTGTTCGACCCACTGATTTTCCCAGTGGTCGATTGGTTAGAGACAATGAGTGCCTCATTTGAATGCGCTTTCTTGTCGGACGTACTCCGATTGCTTGAAAACACTCCCGTTTTAGTCACGTTTCAGAGTTTAGTGTAAGGTCCCACGGATGGTGCCAAATTGTTGATACAAAAGTTGGATGGACCACATCTGACCCGAATTAGGTGTAATTCGCGTATTGGGACTTCGACTCCTACACCAAGTGAATTTGTGAAGAGGAACCTACACACTAAAGAAAAGACACCGTTAGGCTTACCGTGGGATTGTCTCCCACGATTAGACTTTGGTGTGAGAGTAAGTAATCGGTTTGTGATTAGATAATCGGCGAGGGTTTAGAGATTATGCAAATCGTACCTTTTGTGGAACCTAGGGGGTTCCTTATATTGCCAGTGAAACCCTAGTCGGGCTTACCATATCTGCGACCCAAGGAGAGGATATATACCATCTATACACACATCCTTATCTTCTAAATAAGGAGAGTGTATATTCTCTCATATTGGGTGAATCATATTCCTAATTAGACTATGATTCTGTTTGACACTGTCTATGTGCGGCCAAAGTACGGCCCACGTAAGACCGCGTGCGACAACCCTCCGTTGGGCCTTATGGGGCCATATTTTCATTCACTAATCTATTTGTAATGGATTGGATACGGGTAGTATCGGTGGGTCGGGTTCATGACCCGACTAGGGACTATATGTCATCAAATTGCATGAATGAATTTTGCTAAATATGGTTACACCAACTTCTATCTGTAACCATACCTTGTGTTTTGACATATAATATATACATATTGCGATTCATGTGGAAAAAAACATTATTTTCAGGCTCGTTGCCATTTCACTGCAAAATTCTAACAATTGTATATAAAAAACAACACAGTACGAGGCCAATGATGTCGAACAACAAACCAATAACATATTAGTCGTCATTAATGTGAATGTAAAAACTACTTCATCAATGTGTTATCTATCCAATAACTTAATGCGACACACAATACACGCATATTACCTTATGTGCATAACACATATACACATGCATACAACACATTCCTCATCATTATTTACAAAATTCAACTTTTACACAATGAAAGAATGTCCATATTTGTTAACACATGATGTCACATACACAATGACCATAATCCTGCTCAAACACATGCACCACACCACACCTTTATTCATACATATCACACACTTCGTGTTATAAAAAACCCAACCTTACACTCATCTCCAATCAACCACTTATCAATAACACGAAACTTGTCACACTTAACGATATCAAAATTGTTTACAAAATACATAATTTACACAATGAAAAACACGTAACACAATAAATATCACAAATCATACCAATTACAGTATTACCATAACCTAAGTTTATACAACTGTATACACATATACCACACCTCACCTCCATCCATAGACATGACACCGTACATGTCACACTACCCTACGTGGATCACATTAGAGAAACACAAAACTCTTAACACTTAATATTATCGTATTAAAACCTAAAAACTTCACATCTACACGAAATCAAAGTTTGACCGTCTATGTCAAACAACCCAAACTCACATTCCTCTACATCGATCACATATTAAGAACACAAAACTCGTTACACTTACTACTATCGTATTAAAACCTAAAAACTTCACGTCTACACAATGAAAGAATGTCCATATTTGTTAACACATGATGTCACATACACAATGACCATAATCCTGCTCAAACACATGCACCACACCACACCTTTATTCATACATATCACACACATCGTGTTATAAAAAACCCAACCTTACACTCATCTCCAATCAACCACTTATCAATAACACGAAACTTGTCACACTTAACGATATCAAAATTGTTTACAAAATACATAATTTACACAATGAAAAACACGTAACACAATAAATATCACAAATCATACCAATTACAGTATTACCATAACCTAAGTTTATACAACTGTATACACATATACCACACCTCACCTCCATCCATAGACATGACACCGTACATGTCACACTACACTACGTGGATCACATTAGAGAAACACAAAACTCTTAACACTTAATATTATCGTATTAAAACCTAAAAACTTCACATCTACACGAAATCAAAGTTTGACCGTCTATGTCAAACAACCCAAACTCACATTCCTCTACATCGATCACATATTAAGAACACAAAACTCGTTACACTTACTACTATCGTATTAAAACCTAAAAACTTCACGTCTACACAATGAAAGAATGTCCATATTTGTTAACACATGATGTCACATACACAATGACCATAATCCTGCTCAAACACATGCACCACACCACACCTTTATTCATACATATCACACACTTCGTGTTATAAAAAACCCAACCTTACACTCATCTCCAATCAACCACTTATCAATAACACGAAACTTGTCACACTTAACGATATCAAAATTGTTTACAAAATACATAATTTATACAATGAAAAACACGTAACACAATAAATATCACAAATCATACCAATTACAGTATTACCATAACCTAAGTTTATACAACTGTATACACATATACCACACCTCACCTCCATCCATAGACATGACACCGTACATGTCACACTACCCTACGTGGATCACATTAGAAAAACACAATACTCTTAACACTTAATATTATCGTATTAAAACCTAAAAACTTCACATCTACACGAAATCAAAGTTTGACCGTCTATGTCAAACAACCCAAACTCACATTCCTCTACATCGATCACATATTAAGAACACAAAACTCGTTACACTTACTACTATCGTATTAAAACCTAAAAACTTCACGTCTACACAATGAAAGAATGTCCATATTTGTTAACACATGATGTCACATACACAATGACCATAATCCTGCTCAAACACATGCACCACACCACACCTTTATTCATACATATCACACACTTCGTGTTATAAAAAACCCAACCTTACACTCATCTCCAATCAACCACTTATCAATAACACGAAACTTGTCACACTTAACGATATCAAAATTGTTTACAAAATACATAATTTACACAATGAAAAACACGTAACACAATAAATATCACAAATCATACCAATTACAGTATTACCATAACCTAAGTTTATACAACTGTATACACATATACCACACCTCACCATCCATAGACATGACACCGTACATGTCACACTACCCTACGTGGATCACATTAGAGAAATACAAAACTCTTAACACTTAATATTATCGTATTAAAACCTAAAAACTTCACATCTACACGAAATCAAAGTTTGACCGTCTATGTCAAACAACCCAAACTCACATTCCTCTACATCGATCACATATTAAGAACACAAAACTCGTTACACTTACTACTATCGTATTAAAACCTAAAAACTTCACGTCTACACAATGAAAGAATGTCCATATTTGTTAACACATGATGTCACATACACAATGACCATAATCCTGCTCAAACACATGCACCACACCACACCTTTATTCATACATATCACACACTTCGTGTTATAAAAAACCCAACCTTACACTCATCTCCAATCAACCACTTATCAATAACACGAAACTTGTCACACTTAACGATATCAAAATTGTTTACAAAATACATAATTTACACAATGAAAAACACGTAACACAATAAATATCACAAATCATACCAATTACAGTATTACCATAACCTAAGTTTATATACAACTGTATACACATATACCACACCTCACCTCCATCCATAGACATGACACCGTACATGTCACACTACCCTACGTGGATCACATTAGAGAAATACAAAACTCTTAACACTTAATATTATCGTATTAAAACCTAAAAACTTCACATCTACACGAAATCAAAGTTTGACCGTCTATGTCAAACAACCCAAACTCACATTCCTCTACATCGATCACATATTAAGAACACAAAACTCGTTACACTTACTACTATCGTATTAAAACCTAAAAACTTCACGTCTACACGAGATCAATCTTTTTTCACTAATTTTTAATACCAAAACCTACTAAAACTTTTTATAAAAACATATTAAAAAAAAAAGAAAAAGAAAAAAAAAACCTCTCTACCCCTACACCATCACCCCTGCCACACCACCACTCTCTCCATATATTTCATCAAAATCTATAAATAGAAATCAAGAAATCATCAAACCTCAATAAACAATATTAAAAAAAGAAAAATGAAGAATCACAACAACAATCAAGAAGCAGCCACCTCATCATCACCATCATCACAACCACCACCACCACCACCACCTCCGCCGCCATCACCATCCATCCAACCAATGAATGCCACGTCACCATCTGATGACAGCAACCCATCAACATCAACCTCAACCTCATCGTCATCATCATCATCCCCTTTATTAGAATCAGTGAGTATTGACCGAAAAGGCGAATTCGGGGCAGTTTGTAAATGGACAATAAGCAATTTCCCTAGGGTTAAAACACGCGCTTTGTGGAGTAAGTATTTCGAAGTAGGCGGTTTCGATTGTCGTTTATTAGTTTACCCTAAAGGCGATTCCCAGGCATTGCCTGGTTATATTTCTGTTTATTTGCAAATTATGGACCCTAGGGGTACTTCTAGTAGTAAATGGGATTGTTTCGCTAGTTATCGTTTAACCGTTGTCAATTTGTTAGACGATACCAAGTCCGTTCATCGGGATTCTTGGCATAGGTTTTCCACTAAGAAGAAGTCTCATGGTTGGTGTGACTTTTCCCCTAGTGCCGCTATTTTGGATCCCAAGTCCGGTTTTTTGTTTGGTGACGAAAGCTGCGTTGTTGTTACTGCTGATATATTGATTTTAAGTGAGAGCGTTGTGTTTTCGAGGGATAGTAATGAGGTGAGTACGGGTGTTGTGACGAATGGGAATGGGGTCGTTGGGGATGTTTTGAGTGGGAAGTTTACGTGGAAGGTTAACAATTTTAGTTTGTTTAGGGAGATGATTAAGACGCAGAAGATAATGAGTCCGGTTTTTCCGGCGGGTGAGTGTAATTTGCGGATTAGTATTTACCAGAGTTCGGTTAACGGGGTGGATTATTTGTCTATGTGTTTAGAGAGTAAAGATACGGAAAAGACGGTGGGGGGTAATGTGTCGGATAGGAGTTGTTGGTGTTTGTTTAGGATGTCGGTCTTGAATCAAAAGGCGGGGATGAATCATATGCATAGGGATACGTATGGGCGATTTGCTGCGGATAATAAGAGCGGTGATAATACTAGTTTAGGATGGAATGATTATATGAAAATGAGTGAATTTTCAAAAAGTGAGTCGGGGTTTTTAGTGGACGATACAGCTGTGTTTAGTACGTCGTTTCATGTTATTAAGGAACATAGTAACTTCTCGAAGAATGGGGGATTGATTGGCGGTAGAATTGGGAATGGTGCTCGTAAGTCGGATGGACATATGGGGAAATTTACATGGAGGATTGAGAATTTCACGAGGTTAAAGGATCTTCTTAAAAAGAGGAAGATTACAGGCCTTTGTATTAAAAGCAGGAGGTTTCAAATTGGAAACCGTGATTGTCGTCTTATTGTTTACCCCCGAGGTATGCAATGTTACTGCCCTCTTCATCAACAGTTTTGTTCCTGATACCAATGTAATAAGCTGTAGAAAAGTAGAATTGAAATGTATGCTCATTTGTATCAGCTGAATGTTCATTTTCTTCTTAGTTTGTAAGATGCTTTGTTAGATTGTAAGGATCTAAAACTTAATACTTGAAGAACTTGTGTACCAGTATTAGTATAAGGATCAAATATTCTTATGAACTGACAACACGTCAGAACTAAATTTGGTTTGGGTGTTTAGACGTATGCATTGAAAGTAATTATATAACAATGCTATTCAAGTGGAAATAAATTACTTTCTAGTAGTTGAGTACTCTAGGGGTTAAATATTTAGTTTTGAACAGCCAGGTTCATACTATACCTAGTTTCCCTTACTTTTATATCTAGTACTTATTTAATAAATCAGAATATATCAAACATTTCTCACCGTAGTTACTTAGTTTTAACGTCAAGCAATTAGTGATGTGTACGATTTTCATACTTTTGCTTCATTGTATCAGGGCAGTCCCAGCCACCATGTCATCTTTCTGTTTTCCTTGAAGTCACGGATTCACGTAATACTTCAAGTGATTGGAGCTGTTTTGTGAGCCATCGCTTGTCGGTCGTGAATCAAAAGATGGATGACAAGTCTGTTACAAAGGAATCCCAGAATCGCTACTCTAAATCTGCAAAGGACTGGGGCTGGCGTGAATTTGTGACCCTCACAAGTCTATTTGACCAAGACTCCGGGTTTCTTGTTCATGATGTTGTTGTATTTTCTGCAGAAGTTTTGATATTGAAGGAGACTTCAGTAATGCAGGACCTTACTGATCATGAAAGTGAATCTAGCAATGCTGGTAGTCAAATTGATAAAGGAGGCAAGATGAGTTCTTTTACTTGGAAGGTGGAGAACTTCCTGTCTTTTAAAGACATAATGGAAACCCGTAAAATATTCAGCAAATTCTTTCAAGCTGGTGGATGCGAGCTCCGGCTTGGTGGGTGGTTTTTATCTGATCACCAAATATATAGTTAAAGAAGAAATTCCTTCTCTTGACCGTTTTGTTATCTATTGCAGGGGTTTACGAGTCTTTTGACACAATATGCATATACTTGGAGAGCGATCAATCAGTCGGCACTGACCCTGATAAGAATTTTTGGGTTAAATACAGGATGGCTGTTATGAATCAAAAGAATCCTTCCAAGACTGTGTGGAAGGAGTCATCTATTTGCACAAAGACCTGGAATAATTCCGTGCTTCAGTTCATGAAAGTTTCAGATATGCTCGAACCAGATGCAGGTTTCCTTGTACGTGACACAGTTGTCTTTGTTTGTGAAATTCTGGATTGCTGCCCATGGTTTGAGTTTGCGGATCTAGAGGTCAGTGTGTTGAGTATTTCATCCATGTAAATTTATTCTGGTTCTTCTTTTTGTTGAACCAAAATGTATACATCACCTGAAGCATGTTCAACATCAACTATTCAGCAATGTAGTTAGAACCTAAACTGAAATTTAGGATTTTGCAGATCTTGATCTTAGGAGTTTGCTTTTTATTAGGAATGATATAGATAAGAAAGATCCAAATTTATTTATATGATTAATTCTTGTAGCTCGCCTCTGTATCCTTTACATAATGAACATATAATGGATGGAATACTTCATTGCTGTCTTACAATGATTACAACGGGGTTATGAAAAGGTATGTCTTACTTCAAGTTGTGCTTCTAGTGATTAGAGTAAGTAAACTTTTGAAAACAGAGTGAGATTTCACCTAATAATGAAGTCAATTCGACTGATACTAAATAAAGGAACTATTTGAGCTTGAAAATGTACGTAAAAGATAAACTAGTAATTCTGTTTTATGAAGAAGGATGTTATTTGTGAGCATCTTAGAATACAGCATACGGGAACAAAAATGGAACTGAGGAAGTACTTAAGCAGATGTTAGATTTTTCTAGGAATGCCAGTAACAGTGACATTTCTACATATCATTTTGAAAAGCATGTAAGGGAGATATAAACAATGTAGGCTTAGTTTGGCAGCATATTTGACTTTCCAGGGGTAGGATCACTTATTTCTCCACAAGAAATGTTTGTGTTTGGCTTTGTACTTCTAAGTTCTAGTAATTGTTTTCTCTAACAAACAACTTTTTCAAATCCCCAAAATACAACAAGTTAATGGCTTTGGGGGACACAACCATATTCAATATACAGAAGCAAAGACAATCCTAGGTCCTATATACTTCTTGGTGTATTCAAATTCGTTGGAAGTTTATTATGGTGGATATTATACTATGACCAATAGTAAGTTCAAAAGAATAAATGTGGAAATGATCAAGCAGTCACGCCTTTGAGTATTTTGATTGAAAAACGAGTGGAATTCCAATTCGTAGGGGAAGATGGTAGATATTAATGGGCAGACATAACTGCACAAACTAATATGTACATAGAAAGGGTCCCAGTTTGAATTTTCTTGGTGAAACCCAAAATATCGGACATTCTTTTAAAATTGAGGGATTAAGAAGCTATCAACCAGAGGGCACTTTAAACTCCGTAGCATCTGAGTTGTCTAATCCTTTTGTACAGAGCGGGTTGGTCTATACTACATCTCTTATGGACTTTGTTACGGCCTTAGTTTTCCATTTCAGTAGTACGAACAATTCAGATACAGTTGCGCAATGGCCTCGAATTGATTTTTAAGAAAGTTTCTATAATCGACTCGCGAGTTAAGATCTTAAGTACC
Organism: Glebionis coronaria; assembly: GCA_025667525.1. Taxonomy (NCBI): domain Eukaryota; kingdom Viridiplantae; phylum Streptophyta; class Magnoliopsida; order Asterales; family Asteraceae; genus Glebionis; species Glebionis coronaria. The sequence goes on along the minus strand of CM046879.1, from coordinate 185,907,254 downwards.
GTCATAGAGATCATACATCTACAATTACGTGACTTGTGGAATCACATTCATTCAAAAAGGTTCTTTAAATAGCTATATATTCAAGCTAGGCTTTTGTCTAATATCATGTCATTAAGAAGTGCGTGTTTGAATTCTAAGTCTTGTGTTATTTTTTAGTAGACGTGTAGACTTAAAAAGTTTTAACACTTTGGACGTGTATTTGGTGACAACAATGTTCAGAGATAATAATTTTTTTAACGTGGTGTTGGATAAGCTGATCATGCTAGTCATAGGATAAGATCATGGTAGATGAATTTCTAGCAGGTATAACAAGTAGTCTTATAGGAAGGACATCGAATATAAGCACCCACTTTGATAAAGATGATTGATGGGTGATGCCATAGTTGATAGTTTATATTTCGAAACATAAGTCTCTTTTCTCTTCTTTCTTCTTTTATTAATACTATAGTTAGTTTTATTTTTATCTTTTCTTCAGGTTTATGCTTCCGAGGATGATCAGGATGCTTTGACTACGGATCCTGATGAACTTATTGATTCAGAGGACAGTGAAGGAATCAGTGGAGACGAGGAAGACATATTCCGGAACCTTCTTTCTAGAGCAGGCTTTCACCTCTCATACGGGGATAATCCTTCCCAACCCCAAGTCACCTTAAGAGAAAAGCTTCTGATGGATGCTGGTGCCATTGCTGGATTTTTGACTGGACTTCGAGTCTATCTTGATGACCCTGCGAAAGTAAAGCGTTTGCTTCTTCCAACAAAGCTCTCTGGTACCAATGATGGCAAGAAAGTTGCTAAAACTGATGAGTCTTCTCCTAGTCTCATGAATCTTCTAATGGGAGTTAAAGTTTTGCAGCAGGCCATTATTGATTTGCTTCTTGATATTATGGTTGAGTGTTGCCAACCATCTGATGGAACCTCGGATGATTATTGCTCAGACGGGAGCTGTAGACCTTCTCCAGATGACAGTGGAGCCAGTAGTCCTCCAGAACCTTCACAGCTTTATGTAAATGGAAGGCTAGATTCTGGAACTGATGAGATCTCAACTGATTCGGCTGTACAAAGCTCAGATATGAATAGTAATCACACGTGTGAAAAGCAATTTACTGGACAGCCTTTCTGTCCACCTGAAACGTGTGCTGCTAGTTCATCAGAGAGTTCATCCCTTCGGTCTAAGGTACACCTTTACAGTCCTCTGATGGTCTTTGTTTCTTTTTCTGTTCTTTTCTATTTGCTTAGTAGATTGTTGTATCCAGACTAAATGGCCAGAGCAGTCTGAGGAACTCTTGGGATTGATTGTGAACTCTTTGAGAACACTAGATGGAGCTGTTCCACAAGGGTGTCCTGAGCCAAGACGAAGACCACAGTCTGCGCAAAAGATTTCTCTTGTATTGGATAAAGCTCCTAAACATCTACAGTCTGATCTAATTGCTCTCGTACCTAAATTGGTTGACCATTCTGAACATCCGCTTGCTGCAGCTTCATTGTTGCATAGACTTAAGAAGTCAGATGCAGAACCTGATTTACTTTTGCCTGTAAGATGCTGTCTAGTTACTTGTATCTGCTAGAGGTGGCAAGATGGGTGTCGGGCACGTCGGGCAATGGGTCGAAACGTGTGTTGGTTTATAAAAGCCGTTTTCAGTGTGGGACAAAGCGGGTGGGTGGCCGGGTGTGGATTTTTAAACACTCTCTTCCATCGTTTTTTATACAAGTGCAATTGGTGCTTTTAATTTTAGTTTCAAAAAGAGAGTATTATCAGAATAGTTAACTAAACCTCTGTTTGGAACAATTAACGAGGCTGTATGCGATAAATATATATTTTGATGGACTTTTAAGGTTTAACCTTGATCATTTGCTCCGTACGTTGAGCTAATTTTTTTTATTTGACCAAGACTTAAACTAGCCAAATGGACAAGTAAATGGGTTTGGATTGCCACCTCTATATTTGTTTTCTCTGTTTAGCTGGGGATTTGGTTTTGCATCAAAATTTGGGTTTTGTGATGTCTTTACATGTGACATCATATTCAGGCTCTTGGTGCCCTTAGCCAGTTGAAATGCAACAGTGAGGTCTGGGAGGGTGTTCTATTTCAATCGTTCGAACTTTTGGAAGATGCTAATGATGCACCTCTAGCAGCAACCGTTGATTTTATCTTCAAAGCTGCATTACAGTGTCAGCATCTTCCCGAAGCAGTAAGAGCTTCTTATCTTTCTTGCAATTTGATTATACATTTAATGACATACAACTAATACTATTTCACTAAAGTTGAGAAACAAAATTTAAAACAAATTGAGAACTGACATTATGAATTTCTCGTGTTCTACATAAATTAAGAAACTAACAGATCGGTGCAGAAACTGATTTCACATTCTCTTTGGCACAATAAATTACAGCGTACCAGTTTATACTATAGTAGTGCTACTAATTGTTGAAGTTAACTAATAAATACAAGTGAAAATACAATTTTGCTTTTAACTCTAAATATTGTTTGCACCCATATAGAATGCAAGTATACCCTTGTAGTTGCCTAAGAATATAAGTCAATTATTCAACAATCGCCATTTAACCTGCTTTTTGTCTTCTTCACTTCCAACATGTGCATATTGTCGTGTCGCTCCATGCAGGTTAGATCTGTACGAACAAGGCTAAAGTATCTGGGTGATGATGTCTCTGCTTGCGTTCTTGATTATTTGAGTCGAACAGTAGCTAGTTGTACTGATGTCGCTGAGGCTATATTAAAAGACATCGATAATGATGATGATTATCGCGAAATTGGACCATCAATGCCCTGTGGTATTTTCTTGTTTGGTGAAAGTGGAGCAACGTCTGACCCTCAAACTTTTATTGCTTCAACAGCTAATTTTTCTGACACATACATCTTATTAGAAATGTTGTCCCTCCCATGCCTTGCTGCTGAAGCTTCCCAAACATTTGAGAAAGCTGTGGCTCAGGGGGCAATCATGGCTCAATCAGTTGCGATGGTTTTGGAAAGACGACTTGCTCGACGGTTGAACCTAACATCAAAATTTGTTGCTGATAATTATCAGCACGAGGAAGTGATTGTGGAAGGAGAAACTATTGAACAATTAAGAGTCCACAGGGATGATTTTGCTTCTGTTCTTGGCCTAGCTGAGACATTAGGACTCTCTAGAGATCCCTGTGTGAGAGGATTTGTAAAAATGCTTTACGCTATATTGTTCAAGTGGTATGCTGATGGGCCCTACAGGTTAAGGATACTGAAGAGGCTTGTTGACCGAGCCACTAGTACCACCGATACTAGTCGAGAAGTAGATTTAGATTTGGAAGTTTTGGTGTTCCTTGTTTCTGAGGAACAAGAATTTGTAAGACCGGTTTTAAGCATGATGCAAGAGGTTGCTGATCTGGCAAATGTCGATCGTGCTGCTCTTTGGCATCAGTTATGTGGTAGTGAGGATGAAATTGTTCGTATACGTGAAGAAAGCAAAGCTGAAGTTTCCAGTATGGCTAATGAAAAGGCTGTTCTGGTGCAAAGATTGAATGATGCTGAAGCCACTAATAGCCATCTAAAGGTATTTGTTTTCTATTGGTCGTAAGTCTTTGTTTATTACTGAAAATTTGCAGTGGTTGTTTTTTATTATATTTCTTCATGGAATTGCAGACTGAGATGAAAGCTGAAACGGATCGATTTGCTTTGGAGAAAAAGGAGATGTCCGAACAAATGCAAGAAATTGAAAGTCAACTAGAATGGCTTCGTGCAGAACGAGATGATGAAATTGCTAAGCTTACTTCCGAAAAGAAAATGTTCCAAGAGAGGCTTCATGATGCAGAGGCACAACTTTCTCAATTAAAATCCCGGAAACGTGATGAGTTGAAGGTATATTTCTTTTTGCAACTTCTCTTACTTAGGTGGAATTAGTTTCTGCTTCAATGTTTTGTTTTTGTAGCTAAAATTTCTGTAGATACTCTCCACCTATAACCCTCCTATCTTAATTGCTTCCTGGTGCTGACCAAAAGATGTGGCATTTTGACAGCTGTTTAGGTCTTAAATCATTTTTAATTGATATGGGTAATATTTATGAGATGAATAATAATTAAAACTTTTTTGAGAATATACTTGCCCTCTCACTCTATGTATCATTTGTTATTCTGAGAAATATAATTTTTCTGAACAAAGGTGCTGATGTTTGACATAGATTAGTTTGTTGGTTAGGTGGTTGACCAGTTTTCGAGTGTTCCTTTAAAAGTCTTTCACATGAATGATGAAGTCAATAGTAACTTTTGTATTTTATAACTGATTACCATTTTGACTAATTTTGTTTGGGTGCCGGAAGAATATGATCACACATGGATTTAAATAAGCTATACACATCAGTCATTAAGAGACTTTTGGAAATATCATGCTAACCAGATATATATCAGCCTAGGTTAGGAGTCATGTTTAGTGTTCTCAACCGGTATACTTGGTAGACACATTATTTCATCTCTAATTCGAGTAATGGCAATGAGTGGTTCTATTGGAATCCAAATGCTAATTCCTTGGTGATGGTGACTGAACTCCTCTGTTTGCATCTAAGAATATAATTTATACATGTTACAAATGTTAGTATTGTAATTTGTTGCTGATATTTAGGGGATACAGAAAAATAAGCTATAACTATAGTTTTCAATATTCTTATCCGTCACGATTTTGTAGTGAGTTATACTTGCGCCCAAGCTCAATGGACCCAAGTTTCAGTTGTAAAGGTCACATGTCACTAGTTTCAGCCGACTTTTGATTCGTAGGCTCGTAAGCTATGCAAAAGCTGGGAAGGGAGATTTTTTTATACAAAACAACATTTTTGCTTTGCATAGAGACACCTTCCTCAACAGGATTGTCTTTCTTTCTAAAAACTTATTGGTGTTGGTATTTTGCTAAAGTAGATCTGAAGGCAAGTACGACTTTGTATTAGGACTTTGACATTAATCAAGAAAATATTGCCGTAAATTCTGTGATTTAAGTTGCAGAACTTAAAGGGCTATAAAATTATGTCTTTTTAGATTAGTTAGACTTCTATTGTCTGACACTTACCACTCTACCCAGTGAAAACCACACTAAATAGTGAATGAACGTGCTGCATTTTTATGATTATTGCAGAGAATAACAAAGGAGAAAAATGCTCTTGCTGAAAGATTACGGAATACAGAAGTAGCACGCAAAAGATTTGATGATGAACTTAAACGTTATGCAACAGAAAATTTGACCCGAGAAGAAATTAGACAATCACTTGAGGACGAAGTTCGACGATTGACTCAAACAGTTGGTCAAACTGAAGGGGAAAAGCGTGAAAAAGAGGAACAAGTTGCTCGATGTGAAGCATATATTGATGGGTTGCAATCTAAGTTACAGATTTCCGAGGTTTGGTTTTTATATCATATAAATATTTTACTGTTTATATTACTTTTTAGAGCAAGTGCTTGTGAAGTGCTATTAAAAGAGAGCTAACTGTACATGCCAAAACTTGGGAATAGAACTTTAGAACAGATGATGCTAAGATACTACATTCACAGTGTGGTTACGTCTAGAGGGTGTTTAAATGTGCGTCTTTAAAAACATTATTGTAAATTCGCAACGTGAAGAGTCAATATTGTTAAAGTTAGGGATACTAAGTATCATGTCATGTAGCAATTGCCAGTTTAGAAACAGAATATAAGGTGCGGATAACACGTTAGTTGTGTAGTTTGGCTATTAATTTCAGAACTATTTTCACCTAGTAATGGTAAATATCTAAAAGCTGCTGAAAATACAACTACTTGTCTTCTCTCACTCAATTTTGTAGAGGTGGCAAGATAGGCTGGCTGGGTAACGAGTCAAAATGGGTTCGAGTTGAAAATGTCATCTTTTATTACATGTAAAATCGGGCCGGGTTGGCTTTGCTTGACATTTTTTCCATTAAAATTTAAAAGATTCTGGATTTCTTAATGCATTGAATATGATTACAGAAACAAGATTGCTTCAACGACTATATATGTCTTTGAATATAATTGATTTAGAAGGTTGTACAACTTCAAACTGTTTGACCCCTGCTAGTTTTATTTGAGCGTTGGGATAAATTACAACTATAGTCGATTAGTTTACAATTAGATGGGCGAAAATTCCTACATTTTACTATTTTGTATTATTTTCGACCTAGCGAAATTGAAAGGAACTAAACTGGTGCTTTACATTTACAGCAATACATCCACAGTCTGGAGGGATCCCTTCAAGAAGAAATGTCGAGACATGCTCCTTTATATGGTGCAAACCTTGAGGCTTTATCAATGAAGGAGCTCGAGACAATCTCTCGCATTCACGAAGATGGGCTTAGACAAATCCGCGCCCTCCAACAGAGCAAAGGAGTTAGTCCAGCTGGCAGTCCTCTGATGAGTCACTCTCTCCCACATAGTCACGGTTTGTACCCTGGTGGGCCACCTCCAATGGCCGTTGGACTTCCTCCTACATTACTTCAAAATGGTATGGGGGGCCATGTCAATGGTCATGTAAATGGTGGAATTGGACCATGGTTCAACCATTCTTGAACCCTTCTCATACTTTGGGACCTAGCCCAAACCTTGAAGTTTTGAGTCATGTTGTTTTGGCATTTTGGCTGAAGGGACTGTTGGAAACATACAACACCTCATATATAATCTGAAGAGAGATATGATATCTGGTATTTGGAATATGCAAAGAAAGTGTATCCAATAGAACTGACAGTCGTAAATGTCACACATTTCGAGTTTTTCAAATTCATATAAATTAAAAAGCATCTAGAGCAGTTTTGATTCTCTTGTGTGCTGTTTGGTCATTTAATTGTTGCTAAACCTACAAGTAAACACATTGCACACAGATGCAACAGAATTACCTGAATAACGTGATACTCAAACTTAGAAAGAGTATAGTTCTGACTTTTGCCGGTTAGTTGAAGTCGAGAAGAAAGATGTAATTTTTTTTTTGAACGGCAAATTGAATTAACAACATAGCAAGGAGCTAGGAGCAAAGAAAAACAATTACAAAGGCATTGAAAGAGTGTTACAAGGATTATCAAACCACTCAATCCAATTAATGGAAATGTTCTTATGCCTATTGGCAATCCAATTAAAAGAAAAAAGCTTAATGTCATTTAAGAGGAGATCTAGATTCGGTATTTTAGAAGCAAAAGTGAATTCATTTCTATAACGCCAAAGGAACCAGAGTGTTGTTTGGACCACGACATTTGGACCACGACATCAAAGAGAAGAAAAACGTAATTGACATATGTTAATATAGAAAATCGAGTTGCGAGTTGTTGAATTTGTTTCAAATGCTTGTAACCAAATGACTTGATACGTCGTTTTGGGTTAAGAATTGTGCTTCGTGTGATACGATTATTATGGGTTCACTCATGAGATCTAAAGGCAACCAAATTTTGTGAAGTGATTAGTAAAAAATATGCATAGGTAGAAGCTCAAACAGAACGTGTTTTGACTAATCTGACTGATTTAATTTCAGCCGAAATAAATTTTCAATACCTAAGCAAAAATGAAGTAATGTGCCTGTAACTTTTCTATTTTCATTCTACAGTATCAGAGAACTTATACTATAACACTGTTTTAGAGAATAATCCTATTCTAACTTTAAATTTAATCTTCTGAGCCAAACAGAATGCATTGTCATATGAAAGACATCAAATCTTTCAGCAGGTTGGTTTAAAACAAAATGTCTTCTTGCTGCCCTCAGATTCCTTTTTAGCTCCAAGTATTTCTCATCAGGAATTGACGTCAAAATCTCTTTCAGTTGAGGGACGTCAGACACCTTAACATGAACAGAGAAAGCTTTCCACCTCAAAACATCGCTAAAAGGTAACACATAGTGTTCGGATATAATAACCGGCACGCACTCTGCATAAACAGACTCAACAATCCTGGGGCTAGCTACTTCATAGCCGCTAGGACAAAGGCAGTATTTTGAGGTTAGCATGAATGAGTAATAGTCCAGGCCTTTAGGAAGGTACTCGTATACTTGAAGATCTAAGTCACGACCTTTCCAGTGTTGGAGAAGTATGGGTCGTATGGGACCATGGACCCCACCTGCAAAGAATGCGAGGTGAGGTCTAGGGGAGGAGGGTGGTGGAGGAGACAGAAGTCTGACAGGAATGTTGCCATCACGGAGATTGATTTCAGGAAGGCTGACATCTTTTTGTGGTTTAAATCCTTCAGAAGAGTTGGCATTGCATAGTGCTCGGATTGAATTGTTGTAGAGGTTTGGGTGACCTTGTGAGGCATGCGGACCCTGAAATGTTTTTTGGAAATGTAAGAAAAACCTGTGTTGTATGAATGATGCATGTACGGTAAAAGAAAATCATGGAAATTTGGCATGACTCTATAAAGAGTTTGTTATCATGGATCATTAAACCATAAGGCATGACCCTATATAAACATAGACATATTTTATAGAAATTAACCTATTGATTAAGAAATACTGATTCAAGAAATTCAGATGATAAGAGCTAATTAGAAACATTGTGAAGATGATCTAAACAAGTGTTTAAGGTTAAAATTATTAGACAGCTTTCACATCTTAGTGTCATGATATATACATCAATATGAAGGGTTCAGATCAATTCATAGTTTCTGTTACTTTCATAATTTGAGATAAGAGTTTATTTCAATATTTAACTTTGCAGCATACATCACATGATATCATCCATTAGAAATAGGGACAAGAATTTTAAATTTTAATGCATTAGGTAAGAATCAGGTATTATTATCCAAGAGCTGATAAAACACAATAAGCTAGGAACGATAAAATTAGGTCCAATATACTCAGATAGTCAGATATATCACTCTATTTTGTTGCAATAAGACTTGAATTTTTTGTTGTGGTAATTTGTTTTGACAATTTGGGTATTGGATATATTGCTATTTGATTTATTACTACTGAATCAGATAATAATTATTTTTAATCGTAGAGACCAGGGAAATAATAGAGCAAATGGGAAAAAGTAATTACCCAATCATGACAAGAGAGCATGAAATGATCAGCAGCATGAGTTTTGTTCCAGAAAGGGTGTTTGGTGGAGATGGCTCTGACGTAATCAGAGACAAAGTGTTGGAGTGGGGTGACATCATAGGTGTTAGGCTTGTATAGATACTTGACCATCCAGGTGACACTGAAAGGCATGAAGTAAACATGCGCCTGACGCGCATCTTTAGTTCTGAAATTCTGTCCTGTTTTCCCATGCTCTATCTCCTGTATGAACCTTCCTTCTGTTGTGTATATGTCTTTGCATGGTCCATCATGAACTATTGGCAGCTCACCTTCCTCATATACATATACTTTAAATCTCTTCTCCATCTCTATATAGCTCCTGCATTTGTTATCATACCAAAAAGCTCAATAAAATGGTGCGTTACAGGTGAAAGCAGGTCCAAGCATAGTATTTAAAATGATCGTGCATACAAGGTTGGTACAAATACTAGTCAATCAGAAGAAATGAAAGATACTACAGTATCTTACATTAGAATATGCACACAATTAAATAAAAGGATTGATCTTAGCGTAAATTAAAATGGTATAATAATATTTAACTTATGAATATAAAGCTTGAGACATATATGATGATGGCATCACTTTTTAATTTGCATCTAATTATCTAATAATGTCTTCCATGATAAATCAGTTGATACTATACTCTTCTTAGTTGGATACAAATTTTTTATCTCTCATCTTTTTATTGGCCAATGATATACAAATCATCATGCCACATCATTTTGTGGAAAACATTTTGTAAACTCTTTGTGATCTTAGCATTTCTCTTTAATTAATATCTAATCATAGTCCAAAAACTCATTTTCTTCACAGACATGATAGAGTATAAAACATTTCTAGTTACAATAATTTCCATAGCGAAAAGGCTGTAGTAATAAAGCTAAGACCGGCTGCAGAAAATAAAACACACGACACATTCATAACATAGAAAGGGAAATGTATATGTGAAGATTTAATTCGTGTCCTGGACAGAAAGAGTAATAGACAATACTTTTTGTTATAATTGTTTCCACAGAAAAGAGGATACAAATGTAACTTTATATGGATAATCATAATACTTTATGTGTGTATATTTTTCTAGCAAATCCTCACAAAACTATATGAAACCAATTATCTTTCCGTATAACCAAGTCTGCATTTGAAATTTTTATTCACACTTTATAAGACAATAGTCAGAATGATAAGTATTTCTTAAAATGCAATATTAAATAGTAACATATTTGGAAAAGGAATGTAAACACATACATGGAAAAGTAATGTAAACAAGTGGTGTGGAGATGAATGGCACTCACATAGTCACACACTACATGCGTGTATAGGAAGTAAATTTTCATCATTAGAAACCCAAATAAAACAATGACATTTCCTTTTTTGAGTAATGGGAATATTGGAATGTTGTGGTTATCATTTTAGAAGTCACTTACAAGGAAAGTGTTGTTCCAAAAGGCAATCCAACCCTTTTATATTCTTTTTAAGTATATTGTCTATGACGTGCAACTGATATTACACTCTTTAATTTATATAGAAACGTTCGTGAGAATCCCAACTTCTTAGTTAACCAAACCAAGCCAAAACACTCTTTAATTAATAGAAACGTTTGTGAAAATCGCAACTTCTTACTTAACTACATGAAGCCAAAACACTCTTTAATTTATAGAAACCTTTGTGAAAATCGCAACTTCTTAACACACAAAGCCAAAACCAATGTACACTATCTACTATTATTTATGGTCAATTTCAAAACTACTTTTTTTTCCTAAGAATAACTCAATGTCGAAACAAATGAATCATATGCTTTAATAGCAAAACTATACGGATTGTTTTTCAATTGTCCTTTTTTTGTGACAAAACGCAATGCCCGTCATTGCAAAACTATTTGTAAATTCCTACTCATATAACTTAAACACACAAACGACATTGCTCTTTTTTTTCTTTCTTATAATCTATTGTGTTGTAAATAGCGGGAAAAAAACTCCCCTAATTTATATGATTTTCTTTTTTTTACTTTATCATCTTCATTTTTTTCTCCCCTGGATCCTTTCACCACACCTAACACGCATGTTAAAATGCCACATGACCACTTCATCTCGAAACTAGCATAAAGCATTGTAACATATTACTGTATATCACAAAGCATTTATTTCTTTTCCAACTTGTTTCATTTCCGTAGCCCTATTACGTACTTAGTTTGTAGTAGTATATTATATCATACACTTATGGTCAAATTTGTAGTATTTAAAATTCTAAGCTCTTAATTGCTCGTTGTGTTAGAATATCACTACTTGTTCTGTATTGTAATTTATCACTATTTTTTTCCTAATGGTCAGATTTAATCGACCATAAATGCATTAACAGCTTAATTAATTGCTCATATAGGTTTAGATTTAAGTCTTTTTTTTATGTGGTTTTGGAAATAGCCGGAAATTAGAGACATCGCCGGAAAAAGTTAGAAAGATGAATATAAATGACGTTGCATGTCCAGTTGGCAGATGACATGAATTTCGTAAGTTAAAAACGGGTATTTAATGATGCCAACACAAATTCAATAAAATTTGTTGAGTAATATGGTATTTTATTGTAAAAAATCCATGCTATTTGATGAATTTAACCAAATAAGCAGCAGCCTAACATTACGGCGTCAAATCACAACGACTATTAAATTTTCACTATCTAGAACAAATTGTAATTCAGGAAAGAAGAATAATGTATATTTCATCCTATACTTAAACCGTCCGATTTATATATTCATCCCTGCTATTTTGGGTTTTCTAACTTACAAATAAAAAAGGACTTTAACGAACACAAACGAAATTTGATTGACGAAAAGTGTAGGAAGTTTTTAAACTGTGTAGAGTTCAGAAAAAGACTTATAATTTGAGATGGCCGGAGTAATTGTTTTTTAGAAAACAATTCCATAGTTATAAATAACAGGGACCAAAAGTGACAAATTAAAAAAGGCAACAATAAGGCTGGGAACTGAACTGAACTGAACTGATCAACTGAAGCAGTAACAGACTTACTGATAAAACTCTGTTGGATTATGATAGATATCCGGAGACAATACGTCACCGTTTTGATAAAGCTGAGACATGTTACCAACAGATGCAGCTTTCCTGATCGCTGCTCTCGCTCTTCCTAGCTCTATCTCCGCTCGCCCCAACCTTATGCGTAGTCGTTTCTGCATTTAATAGAAAATTTACATAATTACTAAAAATAAAATTCATTTAAAGTAAAAATATTTCAAGTATCAACAGTTTTAATTATAATAATAAAAATCTAAAACAGAATACTACCATAAACACACCTAATTAATCTCCAATTGATTATTTTAATTTTCATTCATTTCATCAAATCTAATTCATTTATTTTTTAACTTTAAACACACACAGATATAGATATTTTTTTCATAAACCGTAAATTGATGATCATCTTAATCGCGAATCATAACGCGAAAAAAGTGCTTCATTATCATTTTTAACAGAATTACACACATTAAAACACTCGTAAATAAAATAAAACAGCTTAAAACCAAAAACACGTACACACATTATAAACGTGACATAAAAACTGATCGTAACAGAATTGATATGATTCAGCACTTACGGTTAAAGTTCTGTTACGAGTGGCGACATGAAGAGGCGAAAGTAAACGATCGGAGGCGATAACAGCTTGAATGTTCTGATTAGTTTGTAACTGAACGATCGGGATAACGAATTCGGTTGTTTTAAAATTAGTAGTGTTGAGGTTGAGGAAATCGAGAGCGGAGAATGTGAGGAGAAGTATGACGACGATCGTTGCGGTTGCGGTCGAGACGTAAGCGATAGCTTTTGTGAAATGATCAGTCGTCGTCGTCATCGTCTTCATAGCTGGCTGAAGAGAAGGAGAAGGAGGGGTTTGAGCTAAATGAGACTCTCTCTGTTTTATTTCAAGCGGATTTATGGCGGAATAAATGGACTTTTTTGGATAGAATTACGGATTTGACCTTTATTTATTGTTTGTGTGTGTAATTGTATTATGCGGCCGAGTCACAAATTTCGGTTTCGAAGATAAATGTTTGATAGTAGTTTTTACAAATTATATTACAAAATAATTTTTAAATGATCAAATTTTAAAAAACTATTTTTTTTTAAATTTAAAGTCAAATAACTATTGTAACCCTTTTCTTTCACCTCAGATTGTACTTAATGGATTTAATTGTAATATATATTTTTTAATAATCATAATTTCTGACTTATTGCTCGAATACATAAGTTTTAAACTCATCAGCACATCAATTTGATGTTCCAATGAGTTCAAAACTTGTGTATTACATTTTTATGTGTATTTTATAATAATTCTACTTATTTTAATTATTTTGTTACTCCTTTCGTCCTAAATTAATAATTCTTTGACAAAAAACATATTATTTTAGAAAATATCACTATCACTACATTCTCTCTCTTACTTTTTTGCAAAATGATACTCTTACCCTTATGGAATTAATTAAAACTTTATATATACTTTGTAATTTCTAGTACCACTAGGTGCAATATGGTAAACCTGTTATATTACTTACATCTATTTTTTGAAGGGGACTATAATTTTAGAACGTCTCAAAATGGTATACAGGACTATAAATTTGAGACGAATATAGTAAATTAAAAGATAAATTAGATACAAATATTAAAACTTGAATAATTTCTATTTTAATAAAAAAAGACTCTATAAAATAACAAAAATAAACACGTTACATACAATTCTTTTTTATTATTAAACTTTAAAAAGCACATTGATTTCGGAAGACTCGATAAAGTAGTCATATTTTAATTCTTTATGCCTTTATTTAAACAGATAAAATTGTTTACACAATTACACATGATCAACATCATACTCATAATAATCACTTAAGGGTGGTTATCATTTTAAAATAATGTCAGATTAAAAGTGTTCAATTTTTGTTATGTGCATGTAATATAGTGGTCAACTGATCATGCCAATTAAATCCATGCTACATGTGATATAATTTTTGTTAAGTTTTAATCTTATTTATTAAATTAAAGTTTTTTTTATCTTATACATTAAAAACACATGATAATAAGGTAAAGTATATATAGAAAGTACATAGAGTTTCATTGAAAAGTATATAATGATCCGTAAAATATAAACTTATATATACTTTTTTCTTAACCTTATTTACATTTTACTTTCTTATCATATGTCTCATACAAAATAGAAAAATTTATTAAATTATTGGCTAATTCTTGAAATGCCTCAAGATTTTATCTACTTCGGTTTTTCCACCCATCAAACGAGAATTTCTCAAAATGTTATATGCAATTTAAGCAACTTATGCGGCTTACCAAAAAAATCATTAAATTGTACTTTATTATCTATGGCACATACTATATTTGTGTAAGACAAAAGTACTTGTGTGTAAAAAGTTTTCTTTATACAACTTCGTTATATTTTTTATGCGACTTTTATTAAAAAATTACTTTTTGTTATATTTAATTTAAACTTTATTTTTATGTGACTTGTACTTTTATTTATTAAAAAATTATTTTTTATAAAAATTTTTTTTCTTATAAAATATAAACTTTTTATAAAAAATAATTTTTTTATAAAAAATAATTCTTTTATAAAAAAATATTTTTCTTATAAAAAATATTTCTTTTATAAAAAATATTTTATTAATAAATAAAGATACAAGTCATATAAAAATAAACTTTAAATTAAATAAAGTAAAAAGTTTTTTCTTAATAAACAATATTTTTTAATATAAGTCGCATAAAAAGGTATAACTAAGTTGCATAAAGATAACTTCTTACACATAAGTACGTTTGTCTTACACAAATGTATGTCATAGAGAATAAAGTACAATTTTATGATTTTTTTTGATAAGTTGAATAAGTTGCATATGTTACGTAAAGTGTAAAAGAAAAAAAAAGAACGACATTTTAGAGCATTTAAAAAATTACCCCTTAAATTATTACTATTGATTTGTAAGTTGTAACGAACTGCTACTAAGAGCATCCACTATGGTAAACCTTTTTATAGGTTTATAAAATTGCCACATCATATAATGTAATTAACTTATAAAGTTTTTAACATCATGAACCTACTTTCACTATGGATTAAACTTTTTGAGGTTTATAAATTGTTTTAGTTTCTAACATGAATTAAATGTACATTAAGTTTTAGACCTCTTCAAAATCCTAGACCTCTTCATGACACATATACATGAAATGGTTTCTTACTATGGCAAAAAAAAATTTGGACCTTTTTATAAAATTTTAGAGACCTTTTTATAAAATTTTAGAGCTCTTCTTGAAACACCATAGTGGATGCTCTATGTCTTAGGAATTAGAGTTGTATATACATGTGACAACTCATTAGGGCATCCACTATAGTAAAACTTTGTATAGGTTTATAAAATTGTCACATCATATAATGTCATTAATTTTTAAACTTTTTTACATTATGAACCCATCCTCACTATGGATTAAACTTTTTGAGGTTTATAAATTGTTTAGTTTATAACATGAATTAAATGCACATAAAGTTTTAGACTTCTTCAAGATTCTAAACCTCTTCATGACACCTAGGCTTGAAATGATTTTTCACTATGACAAAAAAAGTTTTAAACCTCTTTATAAAATTTTAAACCTCTTCTTAAAACATCATATTGGATGCTCTTAGATAAAGTAAAAGTTTGTTAACGAAATTTTATAATAAGGATATATATGATTAATTCAAAATTTTGAATAACTTTATCGATATAACTTTGTCGAATAAACGTTGTTTTCGAATTGATACATATAATCATGGTTTTGATTACCGACGAGTAGTGTCATAAGGAATTTCACATTTACTAGCGTTAATTGTCTTCCTTTCATTCAGAATAAATGTGATGCTATGTACTCATACTTTTTTTATTTACTAAGTGTGCAAGTATATGCATCGACTTATAGTATATTAAAAACCAACTAATCAAATGATAAATCATCTAATTGGCTAACAGATGCGTGGATGGATCGAATGTTTTGACCGCGTAACTGATTTGGAAACAAAGAAAAATGTACAAATTCAGGTTTGGTTATACAAGATGTCATTTTTTTTTTTTGTTAGTAAAGGCTGGAAAGTGAACAATAGATTCGCTATGCTCCTTTCTGTCTTTGGCTGTTAAGTCATGGTTGGTCTCAAGTTTATTTTTGTTTAGTTTGCATGATATTCATGTGGTTACAGACAAAGTTGTCGAAATTGCTTGGCGCTAGTGAGGCGGTCGACGATTTTTAAGACAAAATTTATTTAGGCGCATAGGCGAATTATAATTTTATTCATATAAATATTATAAATAATATGTATGACATAAAAAAATATTTTTAATTTCAAATAATTTGAAGTTCTTGCAAAATAGACAAATAAAACATAATTTAAGTGTTTAAAACTTCAAACGTGAACATATAATTCAATTGGTTCTAATTTCATACGAAAAACCCATTAATTTATATTTATAATCATTCGTTTATCTCTTATTTTAAGATGTTACGTTAAAATAAATATTGACAATATATATTAGAAAGAAAACCTTTAATCTTTTGTAAAGAAACATTAACTTTTTGTTGACTTTTTTGATTTTTTTGACCGCCTAGCTCCTAGGCGCTGTGTAGGCGGAGTATAACCGCCTAGCGCTTAGGCGGCCGCTGGTCCTTGTTTTACGACATTGTTACAGGTTTCGTAGTTTTTTGGTAGTTTTTTGCATTATGTATTGGCTCCTTGGTCATAGGTTAGTAATTTGTTTGTGTCATTTAAAGTTTGCTTGTTAGTTTTTCTTTTTATAAAGGTATGTAAAATTAAAAAGTATGTTTGTATATATAATTTTTGTTTGTAGATAGATATATACAATATGGTTGTTTAATTAGAGAAAATTATTTATATGTCTTAAAAAGTTACTTGAGAGAGAAAAGTTTATTTGTACTTTTATTTTTGTTACAAGTTAAGACATAAATTCTTACCATATATTTTAGCTTAGTCTAATAGTGAAAATTAACTTAAGATTTAAAAAAAACACGGAAAGAATATTTTTATCAAAATGTTCAAAGTTTTACAAATCGGACGAAGAGACTAAAGTTGTAAATTTTTCAAACTAATTTTTTTCATTATTAATATTTCACTAGTGATAAAATAATAAAATATCACTAGTGATAAAGCAACGAATATTAGTGGTGGTATTACATCGTAACTATGTTTATTAAATATCATCAGTGATATTTCATTGTGTTATCACTAGTGATATTTCATTATTTTTATCTCTAGTAAAATACAAATAATTTTAGTCAAATTTACAACTTTAATCATCTCGTCGATTTTTTTTCAATTTTTGGACATTTTAGCAAATATAGTATCTTCGTGTTTTTTAAGCAATTTAACCTTAAATAATGAATGACTGAAATCTTAGCTTGTAAGTAAAAAGAATGATGCAAAATAACTCAACTCTTTAGATTATATGTGAAAAACTAAAATGATAAGTATGTATAATCATAAATTAAGTTATATATTTAATATGAAGACCTTTCATTTTTTTATCTTTTTTAAAAATTGTTTATTAATTTTAAACACAAAACAAACAAACATTTGATAACTTAACTGATTTATAAATTATTTGTAAAATTCATGATTTTACCATGATTGAATATAATAAATTTCCACCTAATAATCCTAGAACACTCATTCATGTGTTATATCTCCTTAAGATATGTGTGAACTTGTCTATCATGTAATTATACTTTTAGTTTCATCTTTGTTGAAAATAACTTCATAACCTAAAACCATGAATTTACAACTAGGAAAACAAGTAATGAAATTATAACTAGCAATGTGTGTGTGCCACACTTAACAAATTGAAGAAAAATGTTACATCATGCATACTTAGTCGTTTATGCATATGCATACATCCCTTGCATATTACATTACTCTTGGACTAGCCCAAGACCATCACCCTCCTTTGTGATAAGCCCACAACAAGCCCAAGCCAAAGCCCATTACCCTTTGGCTAGGTTTACACGGCAAAACACATAGGTGGAAGAAGAAAGGGTGTATTGGTAATGGAAAAGCCTACACTTGGCACAAGTGTTCTTACCAAGGCAATCATGCCTTTTGCATTCCCTTTCCCTCTCTCCTCTTTAAGCCGAAACACACACACACATTCTCATACATGCAATCTCACTTCTCTCTTCATCTCTCTCTAAACATTTCGGCTATAAGCCACAAAAATCCAAAGTTGATTCATTAAATCAACTAAATCTTTGTCCCATCTTGATTACAAATCATTTGATAGAATCATTTCTTTTGGAATCACTATAAACAAGTCCTAGCCGAATCTTTAAGGCCACGACTTGGTTTCTATTAGAGTTTTCTTCATCAACTAGATTAGATCTATAATCTCCTTGTTCATCTAGATCATCTTTGGTACTTTTAAGAAAGAAAGGTATACACCTCATGCTCTTTCATTTCTTCATGCATGCATCATCATACATCTATAAACACAAGTAAATAACATGTTAAAATCAAGATTTGATAAAGCCATGACCATTATAGGTCACGACATATTTATGAAAATCATATTCATGATTAAAAATCTTTTAATAAGAAACCTATGGCTTGTATTCTATGCTTTAAACTTGATTTAAAAACCATATGAGACATTTTATGAATCTAAATGTTGCATGGGTTACAAATCTTGTTTTATGAGACTTTGGTTAACTAATAATCATAGATCTCATAAAATAAATTTGTGTAACTTAAAAATCATGAAGACCATGACCTTAAAGGTCATGGCTAAAATGAATGATGACCATAGATTTGTCTACTAAGTTATAATAATGGAATATGAAATGATACATGTTAAATGGAATATTAAAAATCACAAAAATAACTTATGTGTATATATGTAGCTGTGGGTTACATAAGACCTAAAATAGGTTAGATGTACATGCATGCTTATATAAACCATAGATCTAATGATAGAGTTAACTAGAGCATGATAAACATAAAACAAGCTTATAAAATCTTATGGGAACCTTGGGAAAAGACAATATAGCCGTGGGCTATATGTAGTCTCCTTGGTATAATGGTAACCTTGGAAACATGCATGACACCTAGATAATCATGATTGTATTTTTGTAAATATTTACAAGGCATAAAATTAGCTAAAGTGTTCATCTTGGAAATACCAAGATTTAGAAAAATAGCAGTGGGCTATATATGAGTGTACATGGATCTATGATTGATTTTTAGGTCTAGACATAGTTTAGATCTCATTTTGGACTTGTGACTTGTTTTCTTGAATTGTACATAGATAGATCTATTTTTGGAAGCACTTATAATTACATGCAACCTTAAAATAAGACTTGACTCATCTTAATAAGCTATAACTAATTTGAGCCATGAGATATAAGCTCCTATTAGGGCTTATGACTTGCATGCAACCTTTTAACACACCTAGATCTATTTTGGAACATCACATAAAACCAACTATTAGTTTTATTCTTTAATTAAGATCTAAATCTAAATATGAATAAGCTAATAATAAGCTTATAAGAATATCCTAAGTTAAAACTTACATAAAATGTAAAGTAGTGTTAATGGACTATTTAAGCCCATGAAATGTTAATCCAAGACTTAATGGACCCAATAAACCCATTTGATAAATCTTAGCAACTTAATGGACTTAAGATTACACTTAGGCTCATTTAACTAATTAAAGGACTTAAAAATGTATTTAAGCCTAATAAATGATTTAAATACCCATTTAAATAAATTAGTGGACTTGAGATATATTTAGGCCCTAGATGTTTAGCCTATTTAATGAGCCCATATACTATTTTGAATGTTAAATAAAAGTTTTTATAATAAAATATAACCTATAAAAACTTTTTGGATTAAAATGACAATTTATGAAACTTAAGGACTAAAACCGTAACTTATGAAACTTGTTTTGATAAACTAGTAAACACAAGGACTGAAAATGTAATTATCCAAAAGTCTAGGGTTTAATAAATACCATCCGTGGCAAATTAAACCCTAGGGACCATTTTGGGAAGTTTCTAAAAGTTATTTTGTCATTTTATAACCCTAAGGACCATTCTTGTAATTTGCCGAAACTTAAAGAAGCCCTAGGGGCTGTTTTGTAATTTTAGTAAAGTTACAAAACCTAGATATAACTAGGGGGAATATACCTGCCATAAGCCAAAACTTTAACAAGCCCTAGGTACCAAATGTGTAAAATCTGAAAGTTATACTTGTTTAATATATGGAGGGACTAGTTTTGCCATGTTCCGAAACATTAACAAGCCCTAACCCTAAAATCTATTTTAATTATAATAAAACATAATTAAACACCTAGACCATAAGAATTAATGTATAAATTCTTAAGTTAGTAATTAATAAATTATTTATAAATGTTAAAATAATTTATGGAAACTTTAAAGTTAAATAAAATATTATATTTTATTTTTCAAAATAAAATATTTATATTTGCCTTAGGGAGTAAATTGTATAAGCAAGATGGAAATATATTACTAATACATAAACTCATATACTTTTAGGAAATAAAATTATATGAACGTTGGATAAATTGAATGCCAATATTTAAGTAAAACACCTTACGTTTACTTAAAATATGAAACTTCATAATAAGTTTAAATGGATGATTATAGTACATGAACTACGAACGTAAACTAATATTTTAAGTAGAATTTTTATGTTTACTTAATAATGAAACTTAATAGTAAATGAGTGATTACAATACATGAACGGAGAACGTAAACTAATATTTTAAGTAGGACATCTTATGTCTACTTAAATAAGAAATTTAATTGTAAGTTGAATGATTATTATAAATACATGTATGCTAACTGATATTAATAGTTAAACATTTTATGTTTACTTAGAAATGAAACTTATATAGATAAGTTTAAATGAATATTGTTGATACTTGAACTACGGTTATTTAGATAAGTACCGTAGCATAAACGAACTGACTAAAATCTGTATAAGCATACATATATGTTCTTTGTACTATCTATTAAGACTGTACTATTTGATTAGGCATAACTTTTGGCGTGAGCTTTATTTGGATATTCGTATTAAACAGCTATTGCCTACCCCCAGGTGAGTTTACAGCCCCATATAAACTTTTGATAAAACTTTTCCTCTATGGGAAAGAAAACATGCAAACACTTAATGGACATAACAGAATTGTATAAACTTGACTATGATTGATTATTATTGGAACTGTTAAATTGTCATAAATCGCCCGAATGTTATAAATAGATCTATTAGGGATTGACCATCCCCATCTAGGCGAGTCATGCTCACTGTGCCTTGGCCGGGACAATAGATGTATACCATGTTGGAACTGGGTTGGGTGTCTTTTTGTAAGACACTACGTCCTCATCTGTTGAGGACTATAGAAGGTTAAATTTCAGTTTTTAATAATAAACAAATGTAATTTAAATTTTAGTAAGAATGCTTTGTGCATTGTCACTTCTATAATTATTGTATGTCCAAACTAATAAATGTTAAACCTGTAAATTATGTTGACCCTCTAGCATGTCTTTCACAGGAAAATGAAGTTAGTACGTGATGTGTGCATGGTCTCCAGCATCTTAGTAATCCGTATCATAGGACTCGTCAGGGGTTCTATTTGAGAAACCTAAACAATCACCTTCTATCATGTTTAAGACAATTTTTATTTATTTGTTTATCAAACATGTAATCTGATTTGAATAACTCTTTATCTTATGCTCTATGGACTATATGCTATCGATCCACCCTAGTGACATCTCCGTGGATATTTCCGCATATTTTGACCCTACCCGGGGTGTCACATTATTCAATTGATTTTTTTAATTAAGTCACGCTTAATTAACATATGACTTAATTGAGATAGTTTTAGTTTTATTACTTATATTTTAAGTCATTTTTTCTATTAAATCATAAACAAATATTTTTTTATATGATTTAACAAATTTAGTTTTTTTTCTATTAAGTCAATTAAATGATTATCAAATAACACATTAGTTTTTATCAAATACCCTTGTAATATTTTATTTTCTTTTTGATATTTTGTAGTTTTGTATTTTCGCGTAAGAAGATGGATTGTTTTTTTTTAATCTTATTTATAGGTTTGTTCCCTTCAATATATGTTGTCTATCCAAAGAAGTACACATAAAAGGTATTACCCATACGTGAAAAGCCTACGACATATCTTTTTATGCAAGCTCCTCCAACACTACGATTGATGATAACACGAGTCCAACATTCACAAGAATGAGTCGTGTAGCTATGGCGAATGGTGATATTAATTTGTTATCACCGACTTTTAGTTTTATTTATTCAAGACAATTATTTAACTTTACGTTTTGTAACTTTGTTAATATGATACAAACATAGAATTGTCCAAACTCCAAACATAGAATTTGTTCGGGAGTTTTCATTCCAAAATTCATGCTGGATTAAAGTCTTGGTAACAAAAAGTCAAATAATAGCTATTACCTCTTGAAGTATATTCCTCGTAAATAAGACGTCTAAACTTTTGTTACATTTTTCCAAACTTTTCATTTACTTTTTAAGTCTTAGGTAAACCATACTCATCTTTGAGATGGAGTCATACCCCAAAACTTACTTCGAAACGTTTAAATCTAAGAGTTAAGGTTTGGCTCTACTCCTGTTACATTCACGTCACGTCACATTAGATAACTCACAAAAATTAAAATTCGTTTCATTAAATTAAAAGTGTAAATACATAAATAAAAATACATTAAAATATTAAAATTCAATCCAGAACTAAAAACTTATTAAAAAATTACTCCCCCGTCTCATTTTTATTATCTCTTTCCTTTTATGACGTCTTAAATTAACTGTTTACTACTAAAAACATATTTGAAAGTTTGATTAAATTTATTATATTATCTTAGTTTTAAATTATTATTGCAATATTTAAAAAAAGACTTTCTTTAATTAGTTAAGAGTAAAACTGTTATTCTGTCAAAAAGTAAAAAAAAGAAAACCGTAATAAATGCTTTTTTGTTTTTGTCTGGGAACAATAATTTTAGGACGGAGGGAGTACAAAAATTAGCTAACGGTAAAATTGACATTCTATTAAAAAGTAAGAAAAAAAATTGCAATAAATGATAAACAATAAACAATAAAGATAAAAATTGTAAATATAAATTATTTTAGCCCTATATTTTATATAGTCGAACAAGAATGCAATAGGTCATCTTAGTTGTTAAAAGTCTGTATATTAATAGGCTAGTCGGGATAACCGGTCTTGGACTTTAAGCTAATATTGTCTAAATTAGGGGCTTTATGCCCAAGATAAGCCAAGACCGGCCCAAGGAAACCCAACCCGCGACCCATAAAGGCCAGGGGTATTGTTGCTTCGATTTCAAAGTTTGGCTATTCAAAAATATTTTGTTCTAAATTATATCGGACTGAAGAATTTTAGATCGGACTAAAAAATATCTGCATTTTTCAGAATTTCAACCACAACTCATCACAACACGTCTACTTAGATCCGTAATCCATTCACAATCATCGACAATGTCAAACAATAACAACAACAACCTTGCTACGTATAATCAAGTTCGTTTGGAACAAGATGGAAATGGAAATCCACCAGTGCTGACAACCGGTTGCTATATTCAGTGGAGATCAAGATTTCTTTGATTCTAGACATGAAAGAAAACCGAACCGCTCTTCGCCATTGCCTTGACAATGCACCTCTGGTATTTGAATTCAAACCCATCACCATTACGGCTGAGGATGGTACTTCAACTACTACAAAATCCATGGAAACTTTCGACACATGTCCTCCAGAGAAAAAGAGACTTCTCCAAGCTGAAGCTGAAGTTGTGAACTACATACTCACTGGGATCGATAACGATATCTATTCCACGGTGGATGCATGTCCTAATGCTATGAGCATCTCCGATGCATATGGTTTAAAAAAATCTTTTTGCTATTTGAAAAACCTTTTAGCATGATTTGAACCATTGGAGTAAAGACTTTTTCATGGCTTTTTAAGAAAGACTTTTAAGATACAAAGCTTTTGATCAAAAAGCACCAAGCTATTACCACTCATTCACTTTATGTGATAATTGTGAAGAAAAGTTTTGATGGCATTTAATAAAAAAAGTCTTATGCAAACCATCTTCATTGGAGATGCTCTAAGGAAATGTGGAATGCAATTCATAGGTTGAAGCAAGGTGAATCGATCAACGTTCAAGATCTTGAGTTTAATCTACTTTGGGAGTTCGGAAAATTCACATCACAAGATGGTGAATCAATTGACTTATACTACTCGAGATTTTACAAAATGATGAATGAGCTTGTCCGAAATTAGTGTACCATCTCCAATCATCATACAAATGTTCGGTTTTTACTTTAACTCAAGTCGGAATGGCAGATGTTTGTGACTTTGGTTAAGCAAAGGGAATATATCAAAACCATCTCATATCACAAACTTTATGATATCTTGAAAGGGTTAATACATACGTAGGTAACTAACGTTTCTAAAAAAGTGCGCCTAAAGTAATAACGTTTCAATTCGTTCACTCAAGTTACTTAAGTATACGGGTTGGCTAAGTAGGTTACTAAAGAATGTTAAGTTTTATAATAAAGAGACTTTGTGGAAGGGTTACCGGCTAAGTAGGTTACACAAAGAATTTAATACATAAACTTGGTCTCTTAATACATAAAGAAGTGACTAACGTTTACAAAAAAATACGCCTAAGTTACTAACGTTTACAAAAAATGTGCCTAAGTTACTAAAACCGGCAAACGTGGGTAAATAAAAAAATGAGTAACTCAATTAACCGGTAATATATACTTGAGTAACTTGAGTGAACGATTTGAAACGTTATTACTTTAGGCGCACTTTTTTGGAAACATTAGTTACCTACGTATGTATTAAGCCTATCTTGAAACAACATAGAATGAAGTTAATGAACTCATAGCTGAAAAGGCAGAACAGTCTGCTAACTCTATTGCATTTGTTGTTGCAACTTCACCACAACCCGTTCATCATCAACAGGTACCTTGTTGTTCCCATATTATTTACTTCATCATGGTTGATTATAAGAAAATAAGATAAAAAGATATGAATTCTAGAGAGAGAAAGTAGAGAAAGAAAGTAGAGAGAGAAAGTAGAGAGAGAGATGATAACTATGTGAAATTAGATTCCTGCTCCTCCTAGTGCTACTAGTATCCCTAGTTCTTCTGCTGCTCCAAGGCCAAGCTCTCCAACTCCTGGTCCTTTTATTGCTGACAAGGGCAAGGCCCCTATGACTGAAGATCCTGCTCCTTTTCATAAGCACACTCGCAGGCAATTGGAGAAGGATCATTTAGGCGCGGAAGCTGCTCAAAGACTGCATGAGGATGGTGGTTTGAAAGTCTGAGAATGGTCCACTATTTATATGACAAACATCCAACGGCTATATCTGCACGCGGTTCCTTATTGGAGCCCGCGGTCCCATATCGATAAGGAACTGCTATAGGTGCTAAGGAACCGCCTGCATAGACTCCGCTCCTTTTTGTCTTTTAGTGGATTGGTTCGAATATGGGGATAAAAATATCCTGAAAGGATATTCCAAACCAAGACAGAATATGCCATTTTCAAATTTCAAATTTTCAAATAATTAATTTAATAAAACATTTTCTTAAAAAGAAAGTTTAATAAAAAAAACTTTGTCACACTTAATAAAAAGTGAGTTTTAAGAAAATGTTAAATCATTGATCACTTAATTAGGATAAGTACTTGTTTGTTCATACCTTAAGTGATAATGGTTAAAATGAAAAATAATTGAACTCAAAAATTCGTTTTTCGTTGTTTTCGTAAATGCTTGTTTTTACATGTTGTCGTAATCAAAACAAAGCGAGACCGAAAAATGCAAGTAACGTTTTTAGGCATCATTGCATTAACAATCTCCCCCTTTTTGATTCCGACAATACATAAACTCAATCATCTAATAAAACAAGATTTTCGAAGACGAGTTTATCATTTCTACCCCTTTGTCGAAGCAAAAAGGTTGCAAAAGCCTTGGAAGAAGAAAAGAACCGGACTTTGCAAATGCTCCCCCTTGGTGCTTACTCCCCCTTGCTTGGGGCACGAAGGAATCGATATATGGTGACAAGATACATAGAAGGGTTAGTAGTAGGAAAGAGACACCCAACAATATATATAGCAAAGGTCACAAAAAAAATTAGAAGAGACATAGATCCAAGATAAGTCATGTTAAAAGAAATAATGATAAAAGATACAAGGAAATAAAACATACAATTGCATGAGAAGTAAAACAAGCCAAAAGAAAAGCATAAATCTTATCATAGTTAAACTAGAACCCTAAGATTTGCTTGAACTAGATGTCTTGAGGATAAGCAACCAATGCTTAGATAAAAGACAAGGTAGTGGCGGAAGCAGGTGGTGGTGGCTTGATAGAGATCTCATAGTTATAGTGAAGAGGAGGTTTGACTAAGAGACTCTTGATGTAATTCAACTCTTCATAGATATGAGCCATAGCAAGATGTTGATATTGACAACAATGACAATATGTTCCATGATGCATGACATTATCATGTGAAGGAGGTAGAACACTAAAGGCTAGTGGTGGAAGATAAGAAGTTCCACAATCAACATTCTTAGAAGGAGAAGAGATGTGATTTTGAGTGTTTTTGGGTGAATTGGGATTGAAAGCAATTGGAGAGAATGGAGGAGAATCAAAGCTTTCATTTGGGGAATAAGACATTTTGATTTGAGAAAGGATACAAAATGCTTAAGGTTAAATAGAGAAAGCCCAAGATAATTTGGCGGTGGTCAACGGGTTGAAACAAAGATTCCAAAAAGTGTTGGAACAAATTTGGAGTTTCAGGAATACCCAAAAAAAAAGTAATGGGCGCGGTTCCTTACCTCAGCCGGCGGTTCCTTATCACTGGGGAACCGCGGTATCAATAAAGAACCGCCCACGGTGGGTTGAATTTGGTGATGAGGGAGGACTTTCCAATTTAGAAAATCCTATTTTTCTAGTATAACTAATCATGGAGATATGCTAAAAAGCAAAGATAGACAAATAAAACACACAAGATCTCACCAAACAAGGTTTTGACCCAAAATACATGGATTTTTAATAAATTCGATGTAGGAGGTGTGTAAAACTAGACACAAAGTCATGACACAATGATCCTTCATAATTCCTTTTGTTCTTGATATATTTGAGAGACTCATACATATGAATTATGTAAGCTCATTATGAATAACAAGAAGTTATGAAAAACGTTTTAGATTGAATTAACAATGCAAAAATATTTTTTGACACTTTTCGAAAGAATTTTGAGAATTTTGAAAAAGGGAAAAGAAGAATTTCAACAAGAATTTTGTGATATACAAAGACTCAAAGAAAGAAAAGATTTCAAAATAGAAAAAAGACTCGATTAAGATGCGCAACTAAGGAATATGTTCCATTAAAACTAGACTAAGACGCAAGTAATTAAAAGGTTCACTCTTAAGTGGCTTAGTGAAGATGTCGGCTAAGTTTTCTACCGAGGGTACCTTCTCAATCGAAATGTTCCCCTTTTGAACATTATCCTATGGTGGCGAATCTCTATGTGCTTAGTTCGTGAGTGTTGCATGGAATTTTTGCTAAGGTCTATTGCACCCTTATTGTCGCACATGATGGGAACATCATCAAGAGAAATCCTGTAATCAACAAGCGCTTGCTTCATCCATAGAGCTTGTTGACAAGCTTTACCGGCACTCACATACTCGGCTTCCGTGGTGGATATAGCAAGATCGGTTTGTTTCTTGGAGAACCAAGAAGTTAAACAACAACCCATGAAGGTATAAACTCCACTAGTGCTTTTCCGGTCCACATAGTCTCCCGCGTGATCCGAGTCCGCGTAGACGATGGTTTCTACGCCGGTCCCTTTAGGATACCATAATCCTAAATACATAGTGCCCTTAATGTATCAGAAGATATGCTTAACCGCTTCAAGGTGAGAGGTTTTGGGAGCCTCTTGAAAGCGAGCACAAAGGCAAACACTAAACATGATATCCGGTTGACTTGCCGTTAGGTATAACAAACTACCAATCATACCTCTATATTTGGTGTTGTCTACCGACTCACAATCATCATCTACGGTGAGTTTAGTATATGAGGCCATAGGGGTCTTCAATGGTCTAGAGTCTTCTAATCCAAATTTCTTTAGCATTTCTTTAACATACTTGGATTGATTAAAGAAAATACCATCGTCCATTTGTTTAATTTGGAGTCCTAAAAAGAAGTTAAGTTCTCCCATCATACTCATTTCAAACTCGTCATGCATGATTTTGGCAAAGTCATCACACAATGATTGACAAGTTGAACCAAATATAATGTCATCAACATATATTTGTACGATAATAAGGGGAGAACCTTTCTTCTTTGTAAAGAGCGTATTGTCTACCATCCCCATGGTATACTCATGTTTTACAAGAAACGCTTTAAGTCTATTATACCAAGCTTTGGGTGCTTGTTTAAGACCATAAAGAGCTTTCTTAAGCTTGTAAACATGACCCGGTTTCTCAAAATCAATGAAGCCAGGAGGTTGAGCCACATATACCTCCTCATTGATCAAACCGTTAAGAAATGCACTATTTACATCCATTTGTTGAAGCTTAAAGTCTAAAGCACAAGCGTAAGATAAAAGAATTCTAATGGAATCTTATCTAGCTTGTTGGGAATTATTTGTTAAGTGTCAAGTACCGTCAGTGTAATTTAAGTGTTGTTAGTATTATGCAAGTACCGTTAGTGTTAACGCGGTACATAGTAAGTACTGCTACTTATAAAGTAAGTACTGCTATACTGATTAGGACGAATATATCTTTGCATAAGATATGTCATAGTTATAGTTAGAGTATATCTTATGTGATATACTTTAATAGTTAGAATATTGATAATATATCGTCTGTGATATAGTTATCTTTATAGAATATTCTAAGGTTTCTAGGGTTCCTTACTCTATAAAAGGAACATAGGTACAATGTCATTCATGTACCTCATTCAAGTCGATTAATAAGAGAATCGAATAGTTAAAAGTAATTCTGTTCTTCTGTGCTTTATAAGTTAGATTCCGCATAACTTATTTAGTTAGAGTAAGAGTTCTCAAAGTGTTTTAGTTTGATTACAAACTACTATACTAGTTCTTAACAGAATATAGATCCAATAAAAGGGATCAACAAGTGGTATCAGAGCTTGTTGAGAAACTCTGAAAAAGAAGAACACAACCCCAAACACTCCACTCACACCAAAACTCAATGTCTCAACCAGAGGGTGATGATGCTCACTTGGATGATGTTCAAAACCCTGATCTTATACCACAGGGACAACCACAAGTTGTGCATCCTGCACCAGTACAAGGTATTCAAGCCGTGAATGTTGTAGCTACCTCTACAACCACAACACCTTCTCATACTCTATCTTCTGTTAAACTCCCAGTACTCAAATTTGACAATTATGAGACATGGGCTATGCAGATGGAACATTACTTGAATCACACAGATCACACTATGCGGCAAGTTATCAAGAATGGGAACACACCTAAGAAGATACACTAGTTGCCAGACGGTACATGCTATGCTCTACCTGCTGTGACTGCTGAGGAGGTACAAGCAGAGATCAGAGAGAGAAAAGCCAGAACTGCTTTGGCTATGGCTCTTTCAGAAGACATCCTACCAAGATTTCATCATTATAAGGATGCTAAAGCTATGTGGGATGCTATAAAACTTAGATTTGGAGGTAATGACAAATCTAAGAAGATAAAGAAGATTGTTCTTAAGCAAGAATTTGATAACTTCTCAATTTCTAGTATAGAGGGAATACATGGTGGCTATGGAAGGTTCAGTAAGCTGCTTATTCAATTGGCAGTTTATGGACAAATAATTCCTAATGAAGAAGCTAATCTAAAATTCTTAAGAAGTGTTCCACCAGAGTGGAAAGCAATGGCTATGCACTTCATCACAAGAGATGATCTGGAAATAGTTCCTTTTGATCATCTCTACACCAATCTTAGAGCATACGAGATGGATGTGAAAGGCACTGAAGTGACTAAGGCAGCGACTACTACAAAGTCTAACTTGGATTTTGTGTCAGATGGAAACAACGGTACTTATTTTCATAATACCGCTAGTGGATCAAGCAGCGGTACATACTTCACAAATACCGTTGGAGGACTTACAAGCAGTACTTACCCACAAAGTATTGAAGGTAGCCCCATAGTATCTCAAAATCTACATGGAAGGTCTTCACCATTGTTTAGTGACAATGATGCCTTCTCATTCTTTGCTGGACAAGACAACATGCCAAGATTAACACTCAATGACTTGTTCCAAATGGATGATGCTGATGTTGAAGAGATGGATCTTAAATGGCAAGCTGATATGGTGTCAGTAAGATCTAATAGGTTCTTCAAGAAGACTGGAAGAAAGATGACTGTTGATCCTAATGAGCCATTAGGATATGACAAGTCCAAAGTTGAATGCTATAACTGTGGAAGGAATGGACACTTTGCAAGAGAATGTTCTAGATACAAAGCTGAGAGTAGCAGTCAGAAGTCCAAGCACAGCTATAGAACCAGTCCAAGAATAACTGAAAGCTTTCCAAAAGGAAACAGAAGGAGTCCTAAAGGAACTAAAGCATTGGTAACTGTAGATGGAGTGGTGAACTGGGCTAAAGATGAAGAAGAAGAAGAGCTTGGTCTAATGGCTCTCTCACATGAAGATACTGAGGTACATCCTTGTTCTAAAGACTGTGTTCTTGAATTTAATAGCTTAAAAGTAGAAATAGAGGAACAGGATCAAAAGGTTAACACATGCACTGTAGAATTAAATGCTTTTAAACAGGGTGTTGTTAAATTAGAAGAAAATATAGTTTTGTATAAAAAGGCTCAACAAAACTATGAAGAGAAAATAAGAATTTTAACTCTTCAAAT
Source organism: Glebionis coronaria (assembly GCA_025667525.1). Taxonomy (NCBI): domain Eukaryota; kingdom Viridiplantae; phylum Streptophyta; class Magnoliopsida; order Asterales; family Asteraceae; genus Glebionis; species Glebionis coronaria. The sequence goes on along the minus strand of CM046879.1, from coordinate 185,876,232 downwards.
GAGGGAAAAAGATGTGGAAATTAAAGGATTTTGAAAGACAACTTTTAAAAGTGTCAACAGAAAATGAAGCTTTAAAAGCTAGTCTTTATAATGAAAGGGAAGTGATTAATCATTGGCAAAAATACTCTAAAGGATTGGGAAAATTGATTAATTCACAAATGGGGTATTATGATAAATCAGGCCTAGGATATATTGAGGACCAATCTGGGATAACTTTAACTGACAAGGACTTATCAAAAGGGATTTTTGATAGTTCTAGTGAGGTAGATAAAACATCTGAGAATGATAGATATGCTGAAGGAATGAAGGCAGTTCCTCCACCACTATCAGGAATTTTCATGCCCTTAGTAATGATACAAGTATAGAGTTAGAAGAACCAAAGGTTAAAAATACCTCAAACTCTAGTACTTTGTCCCAAGAAAAGACTGTTGTGACCAAAAACATTGTTTATCCACCTTTAATGAACAACTTTGTTTCTGAAGAATCTAAGACTAGTTCTGCTCCCAAGCAGGTAAAAACTCCTAGCAAGATATTGGAAAATAATAAAACATAATAAAACCAAAAGGGGTGGGCTAGGTTTTGAGAAAGTTAAGTCAAAACAACCTTTTGGGTCTTCTTTAATAAGAAAAGAATGTTATGTTTGTGGTAGTCTAAGTCATTTTATCAAAGATTATACTTTACATGAAGATAAAATTGTGAAACAAAAGGCTGCACAAAGGGTCATGAAAAACAATAATGGGAAAAATGCACAGGTTAATAGGAATCAGAAACTTAAGAATGGCAAACCTAAGTTTGATCATTCAAGGGTAGCCAAACAAGTTAAAAATAAATCTACCAAAAGTTTTGTTCCTAGAGCAGTACTTATGAAACAAGGTCTAGTACCTTTGAAGTCTGGTAAACCATGTACCGGCAAGTCTAGACCTGCAAGTACTGCTAGACCAAACTTAAGTATTGTTGGTTTAAAGTCTGTCAAACCAAAGTTCTCTAAGAATTCCAAGAATGTTGTTGAAAAAGCTAAAACACCTATAAGTAAGGATAATAACAAACCAGTGCAAATGTGGGTTCCTAAAAGAGAAAAATCATGTGTTAAAGCAAGTACTGCTAAAGCGGTACTTAAGGCAAAGAAGTCTGAGCACATAGAGTCACCATATGTCTTTGACTACATAACTGAAACCATGAAGTATAAGAGCAAAAGTAGCATTACTGGGAATGCTTCAAAACAGACTCTTAAGTGTGTAGGTCCCACAAGATCCGATCTAAATGTGGCTTGGGTCCCTGTTAAAAACTAATAAGTTTTATTTTTGTGCAGGGGCATCTAATTGATAAATTGAAGGAAGTAGATAGTGGATGCTCAAGACACATGACAGGAAACAAAGATTTTCTTGCTGAATTTGAAGAATTCAGAGGAGGACCAATAGCCTTTGGAGGTAGCAAAGGTAGAATCACTGGCAAAGGGAAAATCAACACAGAGAAGTTGGAATTTGAAGATGTGTTCTTTGTGAAAGAATTGAATGAGTTCAATCTCTTTTCTGTATCACAAATGTGTGATAAGAAAAACAAGGTGTTGTTCACAGACAAAGACTGCTTGGTGTTGTCTAAAGACTTTGAGATGCCTAAGGAATCTCAAGTACTACTTAAAGTACCCAGGCAAGAAATATGTACACCTTTAATCTTAATACCATTACTCTAACAGGTGGTATTACATGTTTGCTAGCTAAGGCTTCTTTTGATGAGTCTAATTTATGGCATAGAAGGTTAGGTCATGTGAATTTTAAGAATCTTAATATATTAGTGAATAGGAATTTGGTTAGAGGTTTACCTAACAAATCTTTTCAAAATGATTTCACATGTGCTGCTTGTCAAAAAGGTAAACAACATAGAGCCTCTTGTAAGACCAAGACTGTCAACACTATGACAAAACCTTTGCAACTGTTGTATATGGATTTGTTTGGTCCAGTTTCTGTAAGGAGCATTAGTCATAAGACCTTTTGTCTAGTCATAACTGATGATTATATTAGATTCAGTTGGGTTTTCTTTTTAACTCTTAAAAGTGAAACCAATGAATTACTTAAGGATTTTATCACTTTAGTTGAAAAGCAGTTCACTAAACAGGTTTTAATCATTAGGACTGATAATGGGACATAATTCAAGAATGCTGAATTTGATGAATTATGTAGGTCTAAAGGAATTAAGAGATAATTTAGTAATCCTAGGACTCCACAACAAAATAGAGTAGCTGAAAGGAAGAATAGGACACTAATTGAGGCTGCTAGAACTATGCTGGTTGATTCTCTTTTGCCAAATACCTTTTGGGCAGAAGCAATCAACACTACATGTTATGTGTTAAATAGAGCCTTAGTGACCAAGCCTCAAAACAAAACACCTTATGGACTTTTGACTGGTGTGAAGCCTACCATAAGTCATTTAAGACCTTTTGGGTGTCATGTGTCTATACTAAATACTCTTGATTATTTGGGAAAGTTTGATGGAAAGTCTGATCCAGGATATCTTGTAGGATATTCAGTGCAAAGTAAAGCATATAGGGTTTATAATTTGGCATCTAAAAAGGTTGAAGAAAATGCCCATGTTAATTTCTTAGAAAATAAACCCAATGTCCCAGGAATAGGTTATGCTTGGATGTTTGATTTAGATTATCTAACTAACTCCATGGATTACTATTCTCTACAAAATGATTGTCAAACTAACAATACAGGTGAGGAGTCAAGTGCAACTAATGCAGGTACTCAAGAAGATTTTTCTTCATCAGATGATGATGTTTATATCTATGTGCCCAATATGCCTACTGTTACTCCCATGTCTGCTACTCCCAAGAAGCAAACATTCCATCAAAAGATGATCAAGCCTCCCAAGAGCTTTAGAGGCTTCAAGATCAAGAAAAGAATGTTATATCTGCTAATAAGCATTCAAGAGAAGAATCTTTTGAGTCACAACACTCAGCAGTACCTACTACACCTAGCGGTACTTCATCTACAAGTACTGCTAAGTCAAAATCTGCTAAATATGTTGACTCACTAGAAGAGATTTTACATGCTATGGACGATGAAGACGTATATGCTAGTCCAGCTGAAGGAGTCTTCTCCAAAGCTTCCTATGATGAGCAGGGTGTAGTAACTGATTTCAACAATTTGGAAACAGAAATTCCAGTCAGTTCTATTCCCACTCATAAAGTCAACAACAACCATCCTACTACACAGATCACTGGAGATCCCAAGTCTGCTGTACAAACCAGAAGATAACTTTAAACCAATATTGAAACTCATGCACTTGTGAGTTATGTCAAACAACAGCAGAGAACTAATCATAAAGATACTCAACATTGTTTGTTTGCATGTTTCTTATCACAAGTAGAGCCCAAAAACATTTCTCAGGCTCTTGATGAAAAAAGTTTGGTAGATGCCATGTAAGAAGAATTAACACAATTTGAGCTACAAAAAGTTTCGATTCTTGTGGATCTTCCCTCAGGTAAGAGAGTAATTGGTACTAAATGGGTTTTCAGGAACAAGAAGGATGAAAGAGGAGTTGTTATGAGGAACAAGGCAAGACTTGTTGATCAAGGCTATAGACAGGAAGAAGGGATAGACTATGATGAGGTTTTTGCACCAGTGGCAAGGATAGAAGCCATTAGGTTATTTTTGGCCTTTGCATCATATATGGGTTTTATAGTCTATCAAATGGATGTGAAAAATTTCTTTCTTTATGGTACTATTTTTGAGGAGGTATATGTCTCACAACCTCCAGGTTTTGTAGATCCTAAATTCCCCAATAGAGTCTACAAGGTTATCAAAGCACTTTATGGTCTGCATCAAGCTCCAAGAGTCTGGTATGCAACTTTATCCATTTTTCTGCTAGAGCATGGATATAGGAGAGCGACCATTGACAAAACTCTGTTCATCAAGAAGAATGCTAAGGATATCATTCTAGTTCAAGTCTATGTTGATGACATCATTTTTGGTTCTACCAAGAAGACATGGTGTGAAGAGTTTGAGGCTTTGATGAAAGGAAGATTTCAGATGAGTTCTATGGGAGAACTAACTTTCTTTTTGGGATTGCAAATCAAACAAAAGAAAGATGGAATATTTATCAGCCAAGATAAGTATGTTGCTGAAATCTTGAAGAAATTTTCATGTATAGATACAAGGAGTACAAGCACGCCTTTTGAAGCTAAGAAGTCTTTATCAAAAGATGAACATGGAGAAAATGTTGATATTCATCTACAGATCAATGATTGGTTCATTGATGTATCTTACTGCTTCAAGACCAGATATTATGTTTGTTGTGTGTGCGTGTTCAAGGTTCCAAGTTCATCCAAAGGTGTCACATCTACATGCTGTGAAGAAGATTTTTAAGTATCTTAAAAGTCAACCCAATTTAGGATTATGGTATCCTAGAGATTCCACCTTTGAATTGGAAGCTTACTCAGACAGTGATTATGCTGGAGCTAATCATGATAGGAAATCCACAACAGGAGGTTGTCAATTCCTAGGCAGAAGACTCATATCATGGCAGTGTAAGAAGCAAACCATTGTTGCCACTTCTACAACTGAAGCTGAATATGTAGCTGCTGCTCATTGCTGTGGACAAGTACTTTGGATTCAGAATCAATTATTAGATTATGGGTTTAACTTCATGAACACCAAGATTTACATTGATAATGAAAGTACTATATGCATTGTCAAGAATCCAGTATTTCACTCCAAGACCAAGCATATTGAAATAAGACATTACTTTATAAGAGATGCTTATGACAAGAAGCTTATTCAAGTCGTGAAGATTCATACAAACAACAAGCTGATTTGTTGACCAAGGCATTTGATGCAAAGAGATTTGAATCCCTGGTGACACATATTGGTATGCTCAACCAATAAACTGCTGCATATGTTGAGGGGAGGTAATAGTTGTACAAATTTTTATACTAATTTTTATTGTATAGTCTATGTTTTGTGTTTTTGATATGATTGCAGGTTGATAGAAAAAGATAAAAGAGGTAATTATGATAGTGGAATGCATGAACTGGTCAAAATTGTGAGGTACCGTTATAACTCCAAGTACCGCTAGCACAAATTCAAGTACCGAGTATGTTCTATGTACCGCTACATGTTCGTTGTACCGTTAAGGGCCTCTTTTGTAAATTTGGCGGTTTCTTCGCGCTTGGGTTTGTTATTTATTTAAATACTTACTCCAATTACACAATTGATTCACCTAATCTTTTATTTTTATCTCTTTATTCTATAACCTTCTCTCTAATTTTTCGATCATCAAAAATACTAATGGTTGCTTTACAAGTGATCTCTAAGCATAATTTGGCTGCGAATCTTGCTACGAATGATGACTCTCTTGGATTCCATGAGATTCTTGATTTCTTATCTCGAAGTCATGTTCGTTTTGCACTCACTGTAAGTCCAGTTGTCTCTATTTCCATTGTTGAACAATTTTGGAACACTGCTGTGTTAGGTACTCGGTTTAATCAACCTTGCATTAAGGCTAGGGTTAATCATAGAAATATATATGTAACTGAGGTAAAACTAAGGGCAAGTTTGAGATTAAATTATGAAAATAGACTTAGTATGCTTAATAACACAGGGATTCATGATAGCCTTGTAGCCATGGGCTATGAGGGTGGTAGAGAAAGTCTTACTTTCTTTAAAGCTTTATTTTCACCTCAATGGAAATTGCTTTTTCATGCTATTATTCACTGTTTAAGCTCTAAAAGTACATCTTTTGATCAAATTCTTGCTGCATTGGCATCAGCTGGTATTTGTCTAGCAAATAGCAGAGTTTTTAGTTTTTCAAATCTAATTTTTTAAGGCATGACTAGGAATTTGGAAGGAACTAAAAAGTTTTTGATGTATACTAGATTCATTCATACTTTAGTTAGTGACCAAATACCTAACCTACCAGAGTTAACTGATACATGGGATGTTCCTACATTCACAAAGAGAACCTTCTCTTTCTTGACCAAACAAGGCAATGCCTTTACAGGAATAGTTACACCATTGTTTGCTCATATGTTAGCCCAACCTGCCAATCAAGAAGGTGAGGAACCTAGCAATGTTAGTGCTTCTCAGCAAACTCCTTCTCACCGGAGTTCCCATTCCCTAGAAGATTCACAATCTTTTTCTCACAATGTTGGTTATAACAACCCGAAAATTTTGACCAACGTTTAAACAAAGATTTTTCGATACATATATGGAACTTGTTAATTATTTTTGATAATTCAACGAAGATCGTGTTAACAAAATTCAAATTTATATTGAATATTTTCTTTTAGTTTATGAACTGAGGAATTTAAATTTTTACGTTTATGTTTAATAAATTAAATATTTATTATCTAATTACTTGTAGTATTTTTCGACGTTTTAGAGTCGGAATGAGCAAAAATAACAAAAATAATATTTGAAACGATTCAAAACTAAAACTTTGAAAATAAGAAGAAATAGTATTTTTCATCATATTCTAAAACGTTGCTAATAATGTGAATATTAGAGTTAACATTTTATTTTTACGTTAAAATCTAACCGAAATAGCTAGATTAATTAAACGAGCATTTAAATAAATAATTGCAAATATTTTCGAAGCGCGACGAAGTAAGGACTCATTTTTATTGGAAAAATGATTTTAAAAATGATGGCTCAAGTCTCGTGTCTTGAATCATCCGTTAAGTCATCCAAACGAGCCCCGAACCATGTATTAATGAAAGTTGTAATATAAGTTACACTTTAGGCCCACTTGTGGCCTTATGAGCCCATCTATTAAACTTTGGATAATTAATGGACTTAATAAGCCCAATAAGAAGTTTAAGAAGCCCAACAACTCTTTTGGCCCATTAGACAAGCCACCAACACACCTCACTTCCCCATTGGACCAACTCTAGGTGGGTGACACTTGTCCATCATGTCCACCCACCATCCCACCTTCTCATTGGGCCACTCCTTGGTGAGTGACACTTGTCACACTTCCTTTCACCCTATATAAGGACTTTGTCTACTCATACCCTTCATTTCTCTCACACAAAACACACACACACACACACCTTTCTCTCTCTCCTTGTTTGAGCCGTGAGCCCCCCATCCCCAAAGAACATCAAATTTTTTGATTTTGATCTTGGATCTTTCAAAACAAGTTGAAGTCTCATCTTGGAAATCTCAAGATCTATATTTTGGTATGAAAATCTCCTACATGCATCAACTTTCGAGATTTTTTTTATTTCCATGGTGGATCTATACATGGTGGATCTATACATGCATGATGTTTACATCAAGTGAAACTTGTAGATCTAGTCCAGATCTATACATGCATGATGGTTACATCAAGTGAAACTTGTAGATCTAGTCCGGATCTATACATGCATGATGGTAACATCAAGTGAAACTCGTAGATCTAGTCTGGATCTATCCATGCATGGTGGTCACATCAAGTGTTGACAAGATCTTGGATGGTTGCTTGCTCACTCACTAATACAACGACTTTGATAAGCATTTTAAGATCTACATCTCATTCTTATTTATTATTCCTTTTATTTTTTTTCTTGATCTTATATATCTCTATATTATATATAGGTATAATTATGATTTGATACCACACCCCTAATCTCAGTCATATGTGACATGGCACCCCTAAACCAATAGTATTTGTTTGATAGCTAAAAAATCTCATAAACTTTCCTAAAATACATTACGAAAATGCAGTTTTTAAAAAGCGGGCCGCAATTTTCCTAAAACTGCGTTTTCATACCGCATGTATATATAATAGGTTTAGGGCTTTTTTTCCTTTTTTTCTTATCAACCAACTCACGGGAAAACACACACACCATGGGGAAAACACACACACCATGGGGAAAACACACACACCATCTACTTCATATCCATATTTTCCAATCCAACACCTATCAAACAGTTTGAATCATAACTCTTTCAAACCTTCAATCAAACAACTAATCCATGATCGTTTTTTTAGTTGTGTAAGTTTAATTGATTATGAACAAACATAAACCCTAATTAATTATAAACAGTTGAATTAATATGATTAGGGTTTTTGTTTATAAACCCTAATTAATTATCAATAGTCTTTTGTTTATAAACCCTAATTAATTATCAACAGTCAAATTAATATGATTAGGGTTTATGTTTATAAACCCTAATTTGTTGATGACACAAATAAAGTTTAACCCTAAAGAAGCGACCATGTTGGTTTTCACCAGTCAATGCTTCGTTCCTGTATTAGTTTGCTTTGTTGTCTACTACATTGAACTCATCTTGGAAATCAATAGTGTCAAGAATAAGGTCATCTGTTATATTGTCTTCACATGTTAAATTAATTGAATAGTCTGGTTGTGTATTGAAATGAGAAAGGTCAGAAGATTTACAAGCCAAGGTTCTTCTACGGGGGATGGTAGCATTTACTGAATGGGTCATAAACATCCTCAGAGCCAAATCCATCCTCAAAAAGAGTTGTTCCAAGACCAAAAAGTCAATTCCAGTATTCTCCAAATCTTTTTCTACATTTGTTAAACCATTATTTGAGTTTTCCAAATCTTTTTCTACATTTGTTAAATCATTATTTGAGTTTTCCGAAACACAGTAAAAAGTAAGTGTTAGTTGAAGGAACGAGGCTTGAACATGGGCGTTTGGTGTAAATGTGTTTGATATGCGAGAGTGGAGGAGGACGAATTCGACTGCCATTTATAATCACTACCTGCAATTGTCCATTTTCCTATCTCAAATTCTTGCTATGCTATTTTCCTTCTGTTTTTGGTTGTGAATTCCAATAAAACAGGAAATACACTTATTTATGTCACCATGTAGGATGATGCTGTAGGGAAACAAAGGCCAATGTGGAAAGCTGGCAGTTTGCCTCTAGGCTGGATGACATTTTATAACCAAACCACAATTCTGTCATCTACCCTAGAGACACCATTATTTAGGTTAAAGTAGTTCTATAATGTTACCAACTGCTCCTCGACATTCTCATGATTAGTGATGATCTCAGGCATTCGTGTAGGTGTAGCTCACTGGCACGGTGGGGGACAAGTCGAGGCCTACCTGATCTTTAAGTGCAGGTTTCAACAAACTTTCTTTATACTATTAATACTTATAGAACCTACTCATGCGGTGTATGATTTTTTTTTCACCTATCATTCAGTGTGATCTCAAGTTTTCAAATCTTCTTGTGGACAAGAATTGGATTGATAAGATGTGTTATTTGTTTTACTGTTGTAATTTGTTTTGTAAATATTGTTTTAAAGCTATTTAAAATGATGATCTTCATTTGTTTGCAACTGAACGCGGGTGATTTTGGTCTCTACTGAATCAAACGTAAACATGACTTGTCAATAAATACATAGAATTGAAAGGTAGTGCCTGTTGTCCTATGTGGGCTTCTACCTGAGTCTTTACTTTATGTTCTTGAATGTAGTGGTCCAACTGCATTTGCCACTGCAATGATTTTAGATTGTGACACTTCTGAGATTATATGACCCACAAAATGCGAGCAAACAAGGTTATTCATCTTATAAACTTACGAATACAACGGTGCTTCAAAGGAGCTAACGGCCCACCTGTTCAAGTTATAGGCTTTTCTCAGTGATGTTAACACGTAAGTCCCATTTTACCCTATTAGTAATGGTTTTTTGGGTGGCACTATATATATGTTGGTTGTTCAGAACATAAAAATAAACCCCAACATCGAGTGCTATGCTGGGTGGCCTTACAAGACAAATCCCATCTTTTAACATGCAAATTTCACAACTTTTTTTTAGGATTTTCTGATGACCATAGCCATTACCAGTGGATATGGAATCATTTTAGCTAAAACATTTCTCGACTGGGATCGAACAGAATTCTTAAGATATCAACAAGGTATTGTTTTTATAGATGTTGTGTTGAGTGTCAGTTGAGAAAAGGTTTCGGTCAAAACAGTTCATACTGAAACACGTCGGGTTGTCCATTTTTTTTCTTTAATAATCTGCATGTATGCTTTTGCCATCCGATTCTTTTTTCTTCTTTTGGCTTCAAATGATTTGGCTTTTTACCTTCACAGTTGATGGGATTCTGCTATGCAGTTGTTTAGTTTATGTTACAGATCTGTTTATCTCTACCAACTGAAATTCTTGCAACAATGAATAATTACATACATAGATATCAAACTCGATGTTTTTTTCTTTTTCATGCTTTGCTGAATGCAGATCTGTCTTTTATTGAACATTTAGGAATATATTTTTAAGTAAGCTCTTTCTGTTAAACCTTCAATCGAATATCTATCGATTTTAAGGCTGCTGGTCGTGTGGTTCTAGAGAAGAGAAACGCAACTTCAAGTGGTTACACGTAGTGGAATTAAAGATAGAGGAAATACATCAAGTTATCATGCAGAAAAGGTAGAGAAAAAGAGGCCAAGTCGGCCAGTTCATGAATTATATCCACATACATCTATTATGTGGCCTTTTAAATTTATGTCTAAGTCTTGTAAACGTATTAATTTTATATGGTTTTTGTGTTGTTTTAGTCTTGATACCACATTAAAATTAATCCACTTGCTGCATTACTGATATCCAAAAGTACCCAAGTAAGTTTTTACTCAGTTTATTTCATCAATTTTCATATAGTTGCATTTGATAAAATACCTAGCCGCGTTAACTGCTGCCATATCATAATTTAATTTACTGTTATATTTATTTTTGATTGTATAAATAAGTAGCTTCTTGGACTTGTATGTGATGGTCTTCCCAAGAAAAGAAAGTGTGGTTGGGCTGTTCTAGCCATCTAACCCTATTACTCTTACAGGTTGTTCATCGCTTTCATAAGTTTTTAAGGTAATCTACAAACACCCCTTAAGGACAGGTCTGTATATGTCGCAACAATAAATGGGTACAGTTTATGCTTAGTAGTACATAGGTGAAGCAACCTTATGAACTTGAATTCATCCTTACGAAAAAGTTTCTGAGATTTTTGTCAATGAGGGTCGAAGCCTTTCAAGTGTTGCACAGAAAGCCAGTGCAGGTACGTAACGCATCAAGTTTTTTTCAATTTCTGAAATTGCTTTAATCTCTTTTTTATATATGATCAGGGGTATGATATAAGTTTTGTTAATTACTAACTACCACTGTGAAGAGATGCAAAAGGAGAAGCTTATCGATGTCATTGTGTAATTCATTGCCTGTGGCTCCTTCCAATGCTCAAACTCAGTATTTATGCATATATTAATTACTTTACAATTTCTACAACATGTGTCATATACACTTATGTTGATAATGGTCCTTTTCATGAACTTTAGCTGCATTGTGGGAAGAAAAAATCAAGAGCAGAACCTGTTCCATGGAACCAGTGTTGAATGCCATATGTATGGAACCATCTGTATACGTCTTTTATTCTTGCATTGTGTTTAACTAATTTTAATGATTAGTCATTGCAAGGTTTATATTTGGTATGTATATCCATTAGAGTAAGTAACATTTTTAACTTACATACTGTATTGTGTAAAATCTCATCTATGTATCTCTTTTGCAGGCCCAAAAATTGAACATGGATGAGTTTATAAGGAAACTGAGATCGGTAGTCGGGGATCAGACCTTGAGGTCTAAAATATTTGTCCTCTAGACCAAGTTCTGTTTCAGTCAACTTTCCATTAATCATGTGTGTCCATATGTGCAATGGGTCGGATGTGAATGAAAATTGGTCCTCAGAAAACTTCCAGAAATCTTAGAATAGGGAAATCAATAAACATAGGAATAAATTCACACTAGCTGATCTACTTTCTCAAAATCCTGTCTGATATATGGTACCTACTCTTATCCCTTTTTTCGTTTTAGCTTTTGCTGAGCTTCTTGACAATTCTTTGAATGAGGTGCATACTAGATCCACTGATGTTAATGTACTGATTAGAATCTTAATAAAGTGTTACAGTTGAAGCAATGACAAAGGCATTTTATGTTACTATTGACTTATACGATGAGTTCTATTTCGAGAGAATAAAATTCTTTTGTCCATTTAACTCGTAATTAATAAATTGATGAATGTGTGACTTCTGACAACAGTATTATCTGACATGGCAGTGATCATGAAGGCTTTAAGAAATGGGTTGAAGTATGAAATCGGAGGTTGTTAGATTTATTGCTTGGGGTCTTTGCTAGAAGTCACCTGCAATCAAGACACTCAGTCAATAGCTATGTGAGTGTAAAAAGGTAAGAACAAAACCTATTCTCACAACTGATCTCCATGACATTATGTTGGTCTTCTGGCTAAGCTTATTTTATGAGCTTATCAGCTTATTGTATTATTCAAAGTTTTAAACACTTACTGAACATTGCTTAATAGCTTATTGAAGAACAAAAAATGGCTGCTATTAGAACTGGCTATTTTCTAAAGCCATAAGGTTTGTTAACACCCCCCTTAATGTGACATTACAGCTTCTAAGGGTTGTTCGAGCTTATAGGTTTAACTTTTTGGGTCAAACGATAGCTAAAATAAACAAGGTTGATATTCAACCAAACAAAATATTCAATATCCGGAACAAAGATTTCCTCACATCCTACTCAAGAGCCACTAGAGTTTGATTAGTATTGACATAATCAGTGATCAATCCCACGAGCTGACATAACCTCCAGCGATGACATTCAACACAATGTCATTCTTAAAGATTGGTGAAATCTCTATGCCATTGTATTACTCAATTTTTCATATCCGTCTAATGTTTTTTCATATTGGAACATGATGTTCAGAAACACTATTGGCTTTACCAGGAACTTATTCAAATTCTGGCTGCAGAAACGGTGAGTGTGAGTTCAACTTTGGCGTTCTACACGTGCAGCCTGAATCCACCAGCTAGAATATTAGGCCGTGGTTTTCCAGTTACCTATCATTCCAATGCTGCTCAAACTGGTCAGATACAGAAAACTTGCACGCGTCGTCTAACCTTAAAAGGTATGTGAAATCTATCAGCTTTTTCGTCGTTGAAGTTCTCGGGCAGTTTATCTCTACTTCTTTTTTTTTCTGTTGACTTTTCAGGAAAACCATCAACTGTACACGGAATTGCTTCAGCTTCTCCGAAGAACACAACACACCCAAATGATGATCATGAAATCTTCCAAACGTAGCACCAAATTGGTGCAAGAAATGTAAGACCACGGTTTTCTGCTAAATACTAGCAGCGCTGGGGCCACAGACACTCCCCATAATCCGTCCACAAACTCCATCCTCCTTAAAAATGAATGTGGCTAACTTTTTTACACCTTCTGTCTCTTTAGTTATTAGTTACTGTTGGTGTTCATTCTTTATACCTTCTCTCCGGTTCACCAGTTGATTTGAACAAAGCTACTCCTTCAAGGTCGAATTAACATAAAAGAACTCATCAACACATTGATTCAAACTCACCGACATTTGATACGGCATTTCACGAAATGTGCGCAGCCGCAATGTCACAGTTGGAAGTTGGAACCACTTCCAATGTTCCTGCCGTTTGTTATGCAAGCACAGCTGTGGGTAACAAGCAGGGAAGGATCCAGAGTACTGTACACACTGAAGGTAAACATCTTATCTGTATATTATGATTCTGTCAAAATAGAATTTATTTAAATAGAGTTTTGGCTTACATTGAAGCAACTATCAAAGTAGTTGTTATATGGATTTCCTCACTTTAGTTTTTAAGATGTTTGGTTTCAAGACATGTACGTGCATAAGAAGTTTTGACTAATTACAAAGGTTGTCTCTACCACAAAGCCAATATGGTCATTTTTTTAATTCCGTAGGTCAATAGGAGAGTTTAGTAGTATTACTAGCAGATAATTGATCCCTAAATCACTATGCATGGACACATCTCAAGTTCTCGCGCGTAAAACTAAATGTTTCACCTAATGTAAAAACTCATGCTTAGTTGGCAAGTTTTGGACGACATATGTCGAGGCGGTCCTTTTATGCTTCTACATTCCAAATGGAGGCACAAAATACTGTTTTTATAAGCAGGTAAAAAAGGCTAAGGCAAAGGAAAAAGGGAGCAACAATTTTACTTGTGGTTCGCCCCGATCCTGCTACAACGGGGGTGTCTGGTTGCTGCTAAAACAGTATCCAAACACCCCTGTTGCAGTAGAAAGGGTGTTTCGATGCTGCTATAACAATATCCAAACACCCTGTTGCAGCAGAAATGGTGTCCCTCCAGGTATGTATGAGCTTTGTACTTTGCACTCTTAGGATATGTTTAGATGTTTGAATTGAAAGATATTAATCTGATATCAAATATTAAATTCCGGAAACAGTCTCAACTTTAATTTTATCATTTTTAAAATTACAACGAAGAAGAATTGGCCAGTAGATCTTTATGACTATGAACAAATGCAGTATATCTGTATAACTTCGAATAAATGCAATAATAGATGCAATTTCAAAAACCCCTAGGTAACTTTACTTTCAGTTGTAACCATTCGTACGTCATGGAGTAACAGTATATTTTATTTAGATGGGTCGATTTCAATTCTTTAAAGTAATGTGAGAGAGTAACTAGCTAATCGATATTTCTGAGAATGGATTTGTATGTTCCATTATGTTCATTCATTTTTAGTGTATTAGAACGTATAAAAAATGTGTGTGCTGTGTTTGAACTCGACAATGATCGGACGTGAGGAAAAATATATGTTCAAGTGCTTTTTTAGCTATGACCCGTTTGACCCGTTCAAGCCATTTGACCCACTTGATGGATCCAGTATGTTATTTGGATGCACTGATCCGTGGTTTTAACATCCATTATTACTAATAACCATCAATAGATTCGACCACTTCCTACTTCACTGAGCAATAAATTCGGGTTCAATGCGTTATAGCAATATATTTAGTGCACATGAAACTGATGTTGAGATTAGTAAGGATGTGGCTGGTGTTTCTGGTGATAACGATAAACCTTTACCCAAAAAAGGAGAATATCAGCTGAATCACCTCTAATTGCTAAAAACAAGGACAATCTCAATGGCGGAAATCTTGTGACCGTTGACGATATTGTGCAGTAACACTGGGCTAAATTTGGACGTCACTATTATAGTCGCTATGATTACGAGGTATATATCATAGTTTAAAACCCCCAATACTGAAAATAAGTTTTATATTGACAAGATGTTTTTTTGTTTTTGTATAGAATGTCGATGCAGGTGCTTCAAAGGAGCTAACGGCTCACCTGTTCAAGTTATAGGCTTTTCTCAGTGATGTTAATATTTAAGTCCCATTTTACCCTATTAGTAATGGTTTTTGGGTGGCACTAACCGGGGAAAATTTTAATAGTTTGCATCAGCAAGGTCAGAATGATTTTGAGATTGCAACAAATATCCAAAACAAAGGAGCTAACGACTCACCTGTTTAAGTTATAGACTTTTCTTAGTGTTTTTCGAAACGTAAGCCCCATTTGAACCTATTTGTAATGGTTTTTGGGTGGCACTAACCGAGAAAATTTAATAGTTTGCATCAGCAAGGTCAGAATGATTTTGAGATTGCAACGAATATCCAAAACAAACTTTTTTAAAGCCAGTAACAACCAAATAGACTAAGACATCACATGAACTCAGAAAAATGATAATGTGAATTACTCATTTTGTCAGTATGTGTAGCCGTAGATAGAAGTGTTTTCATTTATAATATTTTTTCAGGTAGTTTATGGATGATCCAAAGACAATTGGCAATCCAGTCACAATGCAAAGTTTCTACTCAGACAAGAATGTATTCTTATTTTCGTCCTATGGTAATCCTGCTACTCAGACAATTTGCTAGACCATGTGCTCAGAGGGCTGTGTTGAAGTTTGCCCAGTTTAATGACACAGATGCCATTGTTGGACGCCACACTCCTGGTATCTTTACTAATCAGACCTCCTTGATACACTATTTTTTCGTTTGTTTAAACTGATTTGAAATTAGCGAAAGTCATATCTAAAGTTTTTTACAGAATAAGTATTGATTAAGAAAAAACATATCTTAGCGTAAATTCATGTTCAACTGCCAATTTGAATTATATTTACCTCTCTTTGACGTATCCCTGCTTCTTTCTTGCAGAAACAAAACTCGCATCGTTTGCAGAGTTATGCATCAAAACTGATTTGAAATTAGCGAAAGTCATCCTTATTATATGAAGCATTTAATGATGATGATGATGAAAAGAAATTGAACAAGGAAACTGATACACCATCATCATTGGCCGTTAGTGTGGATGATATCAACATTACTGAAGAGGCTCAAAATGGCTGGCACTTTTATCTGTTGGAAAGCCAAATTCTAGACGATAAGCTTTGAAGGTAAATATATTTCTGGTTGTCACTTATCTATTTTCTGTAAAGTTTCATGTTAAATATAACTTTTTCCTCATTATGGTCATTAAAAAAAGTTAATACTTATCTAGGAACGTAATTGGTAGATGTTTATCTGGTAAAAAAAGTTAATTATTAGCTAGAATAAGTCAAAAATATTAAAACAAAAACCTCCAAAATCAATTTAATTTATTCACTGTGATTTTGGTGATGATATTTGATAAACCAACTGTTTACTGAAAGTTAAAAGAATGGGATTTTGGTCAGTCCAAGTCGACCCTTACGTTTCGGCCTGTTACCCAATCCACCATTTTGTCATATTACCTGTCTGCAATTTACAATACAGTTCATGCCTCTGTTTCACTTTTGGTTTTCAGTTAGTGTGATGAAAGTAAAATTATGTATCTTACGGTATTAAATCTTTAGTGTATCAACATCAGGGTCGTCTATTCGGTTAGTCTAAATGTTGGCAGCCACATATTAACAACGATATCGTATATAGGTTTAAAAACTCATCAATATAGTTTCTTTCTCCTATACATTTGAATTTATCTATAATTATACTTCTAAGTATTATTATAGTACGTTTGATTGCAGGGACGAGGACTAAATATAATTACCAAATAATTGAAACTTCTGGCATTGGTAACGTAAGCTTCATCTCAGGGATTCAGGGCTACATTAAGTCACCCCTCGATACTCGGTAGGTGCTGCATCCATCAGCTTAGAGACATGAGGTCGAACTTAATATGAAATCCGTTCTACCTTTTTATAGTGTGAGGTGAGTCCACCTACTTCTGTGAATTTCTAATTCTATTTAGACCAAATTACACAGATGGTCCCTGTGGTTTGTACAAAATTGCAACTTTCGTCCCTCGACTTTCAAAGTTTCATGGGTCGTCCCTAACTTGAAAACTAATAACACACTCAGTCCCTGCACTAACTAACCGTTAGTTAGTCAAACAAAAACACCCATGTGCCTTGCATGTGATGGGCAGTTTGGTCTTTTGACACACATGGAGGGACTACCTATGAAATAAATATGTTAGAATCTTAAAATTCAAAAAAAAAAAAAATTAATAAGAAAATATATTTTTAAAATTCAAAAAAATATCTAAAATTTCGAAACAATATTTATAGTTCGTAATATTTAAAATTCGAAAAACAAATAAAAAATATTTTTAAAATTCGAAAAAATATTTAAAAATCTTAAAATTTCGAAAAAACTTAAAAAATTAAAATTTAAAATAAAAACTAAAATTTAATTTTTTTCGAAAAAACTTTAAAATTTAGAAAAAAGTTTTATTGTAAAATTTAAGAAATTGTAAATTGTAAAAACTTTAAAAACGCTTCGAAATTGTTTTTTTTAAAATATTTTTTGAAATTTGTAATTTAAATAATTTTAAGAAAAATTATTTTTCGAGATTTTTTTAATGTTTTAAGAAATTTTTAAGAAAAACTATTCGAAACTTAATTTTTTTAAAATATTTATAAGAAAAAACTTAAAAAATGTTTTTGACAATTTTTTGAAACTTTTTTACGAAATTTAAAATATTAAATTTTAAAGTTTTTTCGAAATAACCTTGTTTTTTCGAATATTTTTTTTTGAAATATTAAAGCTTTTCGATAGAACTTTTTTAAAGTTTTTACAATTATATATATTTTTTGAAATTTTAAAGTGGATTAAATTTCGATAAAATTTTCTAAAGTTTTTTGATTTTTTAATGTTTTTATAATTTCGATAAATAATTTGAATTTTTATAATTTTAAATTTTTTAAAATTTTAAAATTTTAAAATTCGAAATTTTTTTCGAAACTTATATAAAATTTTTACAATTTACAATTTCAAATATTTACAATAAAACTTTTTTCGAGATTTTAAAGTTTTTCCGAATTTTAAATATCTTTTTATTTAAAAAATACTTTTTCTTATTTTAAAAATTATTATTTTGAATTATAAAAATTCTAACAGATTTGTTTCATAGGTAGTCTCTGCATGTGTGTTAAAAGACCAAACAGCCCATCACATGCAAGGCACATGGGTGTGTTTGTTTGACTAACTAACAGTCAGTTAGTGGAGGGACTGAGTGTGTTATTAGTTTTCAAGTTAAGGACGACCCGTGAAACTTTAAAAGTCGAGGGACGAAAGTTGCAATTTTGTACAAACCACAGGGACCATTCGTGTAATTTAGTCTTCTATTTAAGCTTCTTTTTTACAGCTAATTTGGCTATTATTTCTTGTGATTAGGCTAAGGTAAATCTTTAGAAATTTGTAGTTGCGGATTTTCTATTGTTAAAAGTGGCAAAAGCATTTAAAGAACCGTCTGTAAAAGCAAAATAATATAATGCCTCTGATCTATCTGTGATGGATGTTGAAGGCTTCACTTAAGTGCACCAGGTAGGATATACATATAAATTGATAAACAATACATATCAAATGATCATTCCTGATTTGCGATATATTGATATCCATGGAATGTTGTTTGTTTTTCTACTCATTGACATGCTTGCTTTCCATCTCAAAGTCTTTGTGATGGTACATGGTTAAGAGCTTTTAAAACCTACACTTCCTATGTACCACTTTAGGTGTCCCCTTTGATAAGTTAATATTTGCAGGTTTTCTGTAGGATATTGACTCTATGGAATTTAATAGAATAATGACATCAATCGTCCTGATCCGAGGTATTTGGGACTTTTAGTGAAAACTGGAACATAATAATAAAGTCTTGATGGAAACGAGAGGTAAATGACCATACAGTCGTATAAACAATGCCTTCTGATTGTGTTATTGCCTGATTGTGCCATGTGCTTTTTATCCCTTCTGATTGTTGGTGTTTGCTTTTTTAGTCGTTGTCTCGATCTCGTGATGTGGAACTCGGTACCTTGGTTGTTCCTGCTACCGGCAAGGCATTGGGTCTTGGTGCCTCTGTTGATCCTGATGACCACGATGCATCAGGTTCTGGTAATGTGGTTGTTCCGAGTGCTAATGAGGCATCTCCGGATTTAACTTTAAATGTCGAAAGACACCGTTGAATATTTTGATCTAAAGTATCTGCACCTTCAAAACCTCATCCTTCACGGAAATATGCCAAGAGGAAGCCTGCTTGAAGGAACCCATATGCATGATAAAAACGATCCCTTCAAGAAGATGCCTTAAAGAACTCTTCTATTGGTCAAGGCGCACGTTCATCTATTCAATAGATGCATGAGGATCTGACCCATCTCATAAGCAGAGAGTCAATCATTTAGTGCTATTGGTATGCTCAAAGTTGCTTCGAGGTTTTCTTTGAAGAAGCATCTATTGATCAACATATATATATATTTGCTTATGGGTTTCATTTTTTAGTATTATTGTATATGCATTGTTTCATTGTTTGTTTAAATTCAGCCAAATGAGAAATTTGAAATGAAATGAAAAGGCACAAGCTAAATTATTCAACGCTCTAAGAGGTACCCACATGCTATTATGGGGGCACTTGTTCTTTTTTATTTTTCATCAAAGATCTAAATCTTAGGTGGTGTTTGTTTTCCCAAAAAAAGTCTGAATGGCCTCTAAAGTTTGAACCGGTCAGACGTTATGATATATTTAGTGTTTATTTGTTTTCAGATTTAAGACGTTAAAAAGTCTGATTGCTCTCTTTTTCGGTCAGATATGAAACAACATCTGGAAACATCTGAAAGCTACATAAAAGATACAAGACAATGACAATTTATTTGATACTACGTTATCTTGATTTGTTGGCAGTTTTTTATTTGTTGTTCCAATTTTACTACGTACTAATATTTTGTTTTGCAACCGTGTAGAATGGTTTTAGATGTGAGTTTTTTTATTTAGTTTACAACTACAAGATTGAGTAAAATAAGTGAATCGACATATTAAATTTGTAATTGCTATAAACATTGTTATTTTTTATAAAAAAATAAATCGGTTTTATATTTATATCATTCAGACATTAAGAAAAACAAACATCGTTAAATGATTTAGATTCAGATTTTTTGACCATATATTGAGATTCAGATATGTAAATCTGATTCAAACTTTGTGCCTTTGTTGTAATTATTACTATTGTGATAGTACTTCTTTTAGTTAATATTGTTATATTTATAGTTTATAATTTTTGTTTTGCAACAGAATAGTGTTTTTGTGCATGGTCTTTAATCAGAGTTTATTCGGCCATCGAAACCATACATGTTTTTGAAGACGTACATATGTTCTAACGAGTTTGACAAAAAATGAACAGTGCACATATGTTTTAGGAAGACGTGCACATATATTCTCAGTGCACTATAGATGTTATAGGACGAGAAAGCAAAAAGTGCGCATATGTTTTTACTTTTTAAATAGTGTGTACATTAATAAGAAGAAGATAGATGTATTTTATTTAGAGAAATGCTAGATCCACACCTATTTTATACAAAAAAAGTTTTACACCGTTATATGTCAAACAAATATAGGTAGTGAAAAGAAGAAAGAGAAAACATGATAAATTATGATTGGTCAAAGTTACATGTCATATAAAGGTGTGAAAGTTTTTATGTGAGTTGTAAGTGGATGTATTTCTTTTTCTTATATCAAATTATGTGTATATTATATACGTTCTTGGGCTATAAACTTTTATAGGTTAAATGTATATGATTATGTTTTTGGGGACAAATTGTAAAAATAAAAAAAATTAGATAAGAAACATGTAATTAGTACTCTAAACAAATAAGATTGGGTCTAAATGCGCATATGTGTAAATTTACAATATTCTAGAAAACACATATGTACTAGACTGTTTAAAAGCATGCATGTTGGCAAAAAAAATTAAATTCCAAATACTAAAAAGATTTTAAAAACGTTTTATTAATTAATTAATGCAAAAATAAAATTAAAAAGTGTTTTGACTATAATACTCTTTTAAATTAAAGAAAAATATTTAATAATACTAAATTTTGATTGGTTTAAAGTGGTTTTATAAGTTCTGTCCCAAAAAAGTGGTTCTATGTTTAGCGCCCCTAACTTTTTACGCATATTTATACCTACCTACATCAAACATAAAACTAACACACACTCCCAACAAACATAAATAAAACACTAAAAATGTCTTTTATACTTCTTCTAAAAAAATTGGATTTTCTAACAAATTATATTACTTGGACATAAAAAATTAAGGAATTCTATTTAATCTTAAATTTTATCAAAAAAATAAAACATAAATTCAACGTTACTTAAGCATAACCTGTAACTAAAATATATTAAAGATTAAATTAAAAGAACAATAAACAAAAAAACGCACAAGCAATAAACAATAAACACTCTTGAACAACATAAGAAACGACCCCGCCCGTTGGGCGGGTTACGATGCTAGTATATATATATATATATATATATATATATATATATATATATATATATATATATATATATATATATATATATATATATATATATATATTAATAACTAGATTTTTCTATCAATTAAAGTTCATTTTCTCGGTATCTCTTCGAATTGATTTCAGGTTAAGTGTGAGAGATAAGTTGTTCTTGGTGAATCAAGTAAAAGGGTGTCGTTGTCTAAAACTAATTAAAAATAAAGACTTGGAACAATTTAAAATAAAGTAAGAAAACAATAATGAAAGATTAAAACTTTACGGGAAATAATTGACGAGAAATTAAAGGCAATAAAAGTAGATAAGTCAAATTAAAACTTAAATCGAAAGGAAAGCGAGTAAAAGTGCAAGTAAAGAAAATGGCGAAAAAAATAAAGTTTAAAAACTGAAAACTGAAAACTCTATTCGGAATAAACAAGTATTCCGAATAAGAAAGTCTATGCGGAATAAAAATGGAAAAACACTCTACTCGGAAAACAACTCTATTCGGAAAGAAAGTCTACTCGGAATATTTAAGATATTCCGAATAAAGGAAAGTAAAAGTTCTACTCGGAATGTTCCGAATAAGGGAAAATTTAAGATGACCATTCGGAACAATTAAATGTTCCGAATAAGGGAAAATTTAAGATCACTATTCGGAACAATCAAATGTTCCGAATAAGGGAAAAATTAAGATCACTATTCGGAACAATCAAATGTTCCGAATAAGGGAAGATTTAAGATGGCTATTCGGAACAATCAAATGTTCCGAATAAGGGAAAAATTAAGATGCTTATGCGGAACAATGGGACGAAGAACAGTAGCAGGTATATAAAACAGGGGATACGAATTTAAGCAAAATCAATCAAGATCAACCAAAAGATTAACCCAAAATAACCACTAGACATCAACTAACAATAATCAATCAAAACAAATCAACAAAACTAACAAACAAAGCCAAATCAATCAAAACCCACTTGATTGAAAATAAGGAAACTCAAGAACATGAACACAAAGATTAAGAACAAGTTAAGCAAGAAAGGAAGAAGGAGAATAGCAATAAAGTAAAGATTAACAACAATTAAATGGAAACTTACTTGGAATTGAAAGAAAATTAAAGGTGCATAACATGAAATTAAGGTGCATAAAATTATAGAACATGAAAATGAAAATGGTGGAAGGATGGCTTGTCAAGCCACCAACAACCTTTACAAAATGAGATCCTAAACTATTTATAGGAGGGGAAAGCTTAAGGTGGAAGCTTCTCCTTCTTTCTCTTATTTGCAAGCATAGGTCCTTGATCTTCTTAATCTTTTGTTAATCTTCTTAATACTTGGACTTTTTCTTGGGATTTCTTCAAACTCGTCTTATAATCTTCAATAAATTAGACTTGAGTTCTTCGGCTTTTAAGTAAACTTCCGTCTTTTGACTTTTTCTTCGATAAATCTTCTGAATTGGTCTTGGACTTCCGTTCTTTTTCCACTCTTGATCTTTCGACTTCATCTTTCGTCTTTTTCTTCGATAAAAGCCCGTAAAATCCCGTGTTTTCTCCACTTTTCACCTTTTTGTCCTAAATCACAACAAAAACACAAACCACGCATAATTCCGACATAAATGACATAAAATACACGTTTTGGCTCGGTTATTATTGTAATTAAGTGGTAAAAAGGATGGGTGTTTTCACACCTATCAAATCCCCTACACTTAACCATTGCAATGTCCTCATGCAATGCTTAGTAATAAAGCCAGGTTTACACTTTCCATCATAATCAATCCGTCTTGGCCTTTATTAAACAACTAAGGAAAATTTAAAAGATAGAAAATGATAGAATGCAACAAGGAAGAAACTTGTAAAGAAATCTAAGACTTACATTAGGGCTTTGGTGTCGTGAATGTTTATCACCCTCAAGTTTCACGTTCCCCATGCCAAGCTTAAAAACAAGATCATTGTTAGTACAAGTTAGCATAACAAACATTTACTCATGTGGTTCAATTAATCACTTAAACTCCCTTATTCCTACGGGTATCTCTTATATTTTATTTTTGTCTTAGAATGATCACGAAGATGCATTTTTGGACTTATTTCGATAGTTTATTTAGGCTGAAAGCAAAGTAGGACGATTTGATTAATAGTTAGCTAGAGGACAAAATCTCTTAAAACTGCTTCTCGGGATATCAAAAAGTTCATATCTTGGCATAACTCGGTTCACGATTTGAGACCTTTCTCGGGCCGATATTTGGCATGTACTTCATACTTCATATCTTGAGAGACGTGCTTGATATAATGGTCTTCTCATCGTTAATAGAGTTTCTTCACTTGGAGACTTTTGAGGGGTACTCCAACTTTGTTGACCACGACTTCATGATTATTTCTTCAATCTCTAATTGGGATTTTGAGATACAACGATCCGCCTCCTTTTCGGACTTGGATCTATTTATCCTCATACCTTGTTAGGGTCTTTTCGGATAGACTTCTCCATGATCTTTATGGGAGTTGATTGCTTTTCGTCGTGAGTCTTGATCCTTCATATTGATTTTGGGAATAATGCTTTTCACATCACTTTGGATCTTCAGCAATAAAATGGAATCCTCATGCCTTGTTAGGGCCTTTTTGGACTCGCCAATCTTCGCGCCCCGCTTCATAAGTTATGCCTTGGCTATGAACTCTTATCATTACCGAGCAAATTTTAAACGATCTTGGGCTAGAAGCTAAGTAACTTTTCAAATCATACAACCTTACTTATTGCAGATAAATTATTAGCAAGTGATGGGAGAAAAAGATCATAATTAACTCACATAAGTTAATGAGAGAATACCAAACTTGTAACCAACTCTATCATTTCTCGTTCTCCACAATTTAAAATCTCAAGGAATGAGACTCGTGGATGCTTAGCCTAATAAACCAACTAAGGTCTATATGGTTAAGGATACTAGCTAGAGTGAACTTGGATAAGTAAACTCGGGTTGAGTCAAAATATTCACAACGGGCCTAATATATCTAAGATATCTAAACTTGCTAAAACCATTTTATTAAAATAAGAGAAAAATAGCAAAAATAAAGGGAACTACAACTAGGCCAAAATAGATTAAAAATTTTGAAAAATGTCGAAAAATCGATTTTCTGGTTAAAATGAGGACAAATACAAGGAAAAGACCACTTAACTTCGATAGAAGTCCCCCCTACACTTAAGATAAACATTGTCCTCAATGTTTAAGCATGTGGGAGTAAACTCCCCTACACTTAGGACATTGTGCACTTTGTTTAAATCTCGCTAAGGAAGAGACAACTAAAGAGATTCCTATTTTAATATTGAGAAATATAAAATAGTGAATCGAAAAGAGTTTAGGATAGAACCGGGAAGAAGGGAACACGGAATCACGGTTCGTCAAGAGTCATCAAGAGTGTGTCTTTGAAGCTCTAATCCCTGCAATGATAAGAAAGAAAACAAGAAACTCCAACGGGGGCTCCCCCTACACTTATGATGAAAATAGATAGATAATTAGGTTGCCTCCCAAAAAGCGCTTGTTTTTGTTGACCGAGTCACGAGCCTGACTCGTCCCCGAATTAAATGGTCCATGGGGAAGCCTCGAATGTGATACCGGGATCAAAGACCTTGTCCTCGTTCCCGGCGGACATCAACAAAGGAGAGGCGGGGGAGTAAGTCTTAAAAGGGAGAAAGGTCCTTTCAACATACGTATAGTATGTGAATTCAAGATTCACGGGAGGTGGGTTGGGTATAGTAAGCACATTGTCATCCCCCAAAGACAATGGATGCTGAGCAAACGGCAAAGCCGTATTGTTATCAATTATAGCATAATCAAACTCACCTCCCGGGTCAAAGCACTCATCCTCCGAGATAGTCTCTAAAGGGGAGGATGAAAGGTGCTCGGGAGGGGGACTTGGGGCAATACTTTCCTGCAGCAGATTATCAAAAATAATGTCCCCCTCCATGTCATCATCATCAATACCTGGAGGCATGGAGTGAATGTCGATTTCTTCCAGCAATGGGTCATTATCTTCAACGGTAGGAGGAGATGGAGGTAAAGGCTTGGAAATAGGAGAAGTCAACTCTTCGATTTGAGCAATAAGAAGGTGCACTTTCCGTAATCTATCGCGAAGAAGCACGTCTTCCACCTCATCCACAAGATCATGATGATCGGTGAACTTTTCGTAAACCGGAGAGAATAAATCGTCATCGCCCGCATCTCCCGGTGGAGATTGAGAAATTTCAAAAGTGAAATTCTCATAGCATGGAGAAAAATAGACATCATTAGGATCGACCTCGTCCGTCAGAGAAACGTCGTCCTCAGGCTCCATAGCAGGTAAGTCACAAACCTCATCATCCAATATTTTGTCGAGACCAACATCACTAAGCTCTTTCAACGAATCTAGATCCGTAGATGCAGTAGGAACATCGACAGTAGGAGCAGCAACTTCAGAAGATTGGTTGAAAGTGTAGACATCATCGTCGTCGTCATCATCATAATAGATGGGACGAGTCCAATTAGGAGTGACGTAGTCGGCTAACTCTTCCTTTATAACCTCCACATCTTTAAGAAGCTCATGCAGCAACTTTTGTTGTTCATCTCCCCTAGTATGTTCAATTTCACCGATTCTATCCCACGCTGTAATTAAACATTTTGGTGTAGAAAAGAAGGGAAAACGACTAAATTGGCTCAAAAAGGTGTCGGTGGTTTTCAAGGTTTCGTCCACATCAAGCAACGGTTGCCTTTCCTGATGTAAGTCAGCTCGAAGTTGAGCTAGACTTTCTAGAATGTCATTCAGAGAAGTGAGTTGTTGATCAAGATTAGTTTGCTGAGAGGATTGATGATTGAGGGTGTGATGTGGGGGCTCAAAATATTGAAAACCTGAATTATAGCATGGTTGTGGCTCATAGTAGTTCATCGGTTGGGAAGAATTAGAAACCGGGTTTGGTTCATAATAATCCATAGGTGAAGAAAACTGAGGACACGAATTTTGCTCATAATAATTCATTGGTTGACAATAGGAAGTATCGTGAGGACCCCCACAGTTGTTGCAGAACGGTTGAGGAGAAAGACTGGGTGCATCTTGTGGATAGCTATTATCATAGTCATAATTGTACCCCGGTTCTTGCCCGTGATCATACGGGTATGGAACCGGGCACGAAATATGCCAATGAGAATCGCTTCCACAATAGGTGCACGTGGGAATAGGAGGTGGGTTCAAAAAGGACGAATTAGTCGAGTTGCACAAGGGACAAAATCCGAATTGTGTGTTGTCGATATCGTTTCCGCACCGCTCACATGTACACCATTGACAAGAGTCATTCCCATACAGTTGTCTCCCGCACCCGACGCAATTGACATAAAATTCCATGGAGAAAGATAGATGAGCAAGAAGAATATTTTTGGTGCAAAACTTTGAAAAAGAAATGCGTTTTATGATTTTTCAAATGTTTTTGGTATTTTTGAAAATATATGACAAGAAAAATAACGTTCACGAGTGAACGGATCCCAAAATCCAACGCTTCACTCACAAAAAACCTTCAATCTTCACGAAAAGAGCCGGCAGCGGCGCCATTTAATAACTAGATTTTTCTATCAATTAAAGTTCATTTTCTCGGTATCTCTTCGAATTGATTTCAGGTTAAGTGTGAGAGATAAGTTGTTCTTGGTGAATCAAGTAAAAGGGTGTCGTTGTCTAAAACTAATTAAAAATAAAGACTTGGAACAATTAAAAATAAAGTAAGAAAACAATAATGAAAGATTAAAACTTTACGGGAAATAATTGACGAGAAATTAAAGGCAATAAAAGTAGATAAGTCAAATTAAAACTTAAATCGAAAGGAAAGCGAGTAAAAGTGCAAGTAAAGAAAATGGCGAAAAAAATAAAGTTTAAAAACTGAAAACTGAAAACTCTATTCGGAATAAACAAGTATTCCGAATAAGAAAGTCTATGCGGAATAAAAATGGAAAAACACTCTACTCGGAAAACAACTCTATTCGGAAAGAAAGTCTACTCGGAATATTTAAGATATTCCGAATAAAGGAAAGTAAAAGTTCTACTCGGAATGTTCCGAATAAGGGAAAATTTAAGATGACCATTCGGAACAATTAAATGTTCCGAATAAGGGAAAATTTAAGATCACTATTCGGAACAATCAAATGTTCCGAATAAGGGAAAAATTAAGATCACTATTCGGAACAATCAAATGTTCCGAATAAGGGAAGATTTAAGATGGCTATTCGGAACAATCAAATGTTCCGAATAAGGGAAAAATTAAGATGCTTATGCGGAACAATGGGACGAAGAACAGTAGCAGGTATATAAAACAGGGGATACGAATTTAAGCAAAATCAATCAAGATCAACCAAAAGATTAACCCAAAATAACCACTAGACATCAACTAACAATAATCAATCAAAACAAATCAACAAAACTAACAAACAAAGCCAAATCAATCAAAACCCACTTGATTGAAAATAAGGAAACTCAAGAACATGAACACAAAGATTAAGAACAAGTTAAGCAAGAAAGGAAGAAGGAGAATAGCAATAAAGTAAAGATTAACAACAATTAAATGGAAACTTACTTGGAATTGAAAGAAAATTAAAGGTGCATAACATGAAATTAAGGTGCATAAAATTAAAGAACATGAAAATGAAAATGGTGGAAGGATGGCTTGTCAAGCCACCAACAACCTTTACAAAATGAGATCCTAAACTATTTATAGGAGGGGAAAGCTTAAGGTGGAAGCTTCTCCTTCTTTCTCTTATTTGCAAGCATAGGTCCTTGATCTTCTTAATCTTTTGTTAATCTTCTTAATACTTGGACTTTTTCTTGGGATTTCTTCAAACTCGTCTTATAATCTTCAATAAATTAGACTTGAGTTCTTCGGCTTTTAAGTAAACTTCCGTCTTTTGACTTTTTCTTCGATAAATCTTCTGAATTGGTCTTGGACTTCCGTTCTTTTTCCACTCTTGATCTTTCGACTTCATCTTTCGTCTTTTTCTTCGATAAAAGCCCGTAAAATCCCGTGTTTTCTCCACTTTTCACCTTTTTGTCCTAAATCACAACAAAAACACAAACCACGCATAATTCCGACATAAATGACATAAAATACACGTTTTGGCTCGGTTATTATTGTAATTAAGTGGTAAAAAGGATGGGTGTTTTCACACCTATCATATATATATATATATATATATATATATATATATATATATATATATATATATATATATATATATATAGATAATTTATTAATGAGTATTGGGACATTGTATATGAATTTTTGACACTAAAATAAAGCTAAACAAGCCCAAGTAACGATTTGATTTATAACGATTTTTGAACCGTAGCAAAAACAGATTGCATGTCGAAAATCAGTAGGTTTGGGATACTGAAAACTTATATATTAAGATAGATAATTTTTTGTGATTAGTTCCCCGGGTGGCTCGTCCTGTGACGAATTTTAGAAAGCAAGATATGACCAAAATGGTGAAAACTAGTCAGATCTGAACATACTATTTTGATGGACTGTTTTCTCGTAAAATTTGTATACTGACCTACGAATATGTAATACTAAAAGTTGTAGATAAAATCATGAAGAACTAGAATCAATTGGATGGTTTACCAATTCCTTACGGTTTGGAAATGGTGGCCAAAATGGTGAAAACTAGTCAGATCTGAACATACTGTTTTGACGGACTGTTTTCTAGTATAAGAACTCCGAATCATTGAAAAAGGTAAAACTGTAGGTTGTATATAAAATCATGAACAAGTAGAATGAATTGGATGGTTTACCAATTATTTACGGTTTGGAAATGACGGTCAAAATGGTGAAAATGAGTTTGGCTGCCCAAAAACAGCCAACTATTCTAAGTGACAAAATGGGTTAATTAGATATGAAAAGTATAAATTGGGGATAATTAGACATATAATCAGTAAAGTACACGAGTTAATAATGGTTTTGGTAAAAAGAACACACTTAGATGATTTAGGGTTCAAGAGATATGAACAAATTAGCGGGACATGTCGGGAAAATTATAATAAACGGATTATAACTCATTAATGTAAAATGTGATGATTTTTATATAAACCGACGTGGTAGGACCCACTTTTCGGGGATCTTGGACTTAGTTATATACTGATAATTATGGAACCGGAGACCCGACCAACATAAAATATTAAGTGTACGTGTTTATGATGTGTTTTAGAACCCAAAAACTATATAAAGTGGACTTGGGCCATAAAAGCCCAACTTACACTTGTAATGGCTAATGGGCCATTATTGGACCTGAGATTTATAACCAATTTAGAGTGAGATACTGAATTTAAAATGGACCTAAGTTATAAAATCATATAATGGACCACTATTGGGCTTAGGATGGGCTAAAAAAATGTCAAATTGGATATTACACTAAAATGGTTAAGTTTTCATTTAAAAGTTTTATAAAGAATCATAAAACTTATGCAATGTCCAAGAACTTATTAAAATATACTTATTATGTATATGTATGATTCATTTATCGTCTCGAGCCTAAGACGTGCCTCGTTATCTTTAGGTCTCATGTGATCATGTATCAACCATTGACATTTATTCTTGATTGACGTTCGTTCTCTATTAACTATTGTGACAATTGTATCAGGTAAATCTATAGCCTCGCTTTTATACTATCTTATAAATAGTTTTTAAACCCGCGAGGGGGAATGATGACGTATAGTCCCCAGCCGGGTCATGAACCTGGCCCACGGGTACTACCCGCATCTGGCCCATTACTGATGGGTTGGATTAATATCATTTAAGCTTATGGGCTTAAATGAACAGTGACCGCATACATGTGTGCGGCCCACGACCCAGCATGGCCGGTACAAGGTTAGACAGAGTCATACTCTTATTATGTAAGATTTACCCCAAAGTAGAGGATATACACTAACCATAATTAGAAGATAACAATCAAGCTAATTCTGGTACTTATCCTTTGCTTGGGGCCGAAGCATCAGTGACAGCCCATTAGGGTTTCACTGCCTATATAAGGAACCCCCAAGGGTTCCACAAAGGTATCACATTCTACACACTCTCAACTCTCATCCGATTCTTAAACCCTTACCGATTACTTACTCTCACGCCGGAGTCTAATCGTGGGATACATTCCCACGGTAACCCTAACGCGTGTTGTTTTAGTGTGCAGGATCCCAACCAAATATTTCACTTGGTGCAGGATCCGGACCCCATCCAACCCGAATTAAGCCTAATTCGGGTCTAGCAAGGATCATCCAACTTTTGTATCAACAGGGAATACATGTTTTTATAAACTTAGAACACAAGTCTTTTATGGTATGTTTGTCCCTCTATGAATGGACCTTTGGTTGCCTTTAAATTGCATTAAGTGATTGCCATTATTAAAGCTTAATTGTGGACCGTTAATTAACCTATGATGGGCTAACCGCTAGTACAATTAATAGATGTATGGGGGAAGCCGTCCCGGTTCAGTTTGTGTAGACTTGTCACAGATGCTTAGGCCTGACCTCCACACTGTTTGAACATATTGTATTGAGAAGTCAGGTATACGACAATGTACCAATAATCCGGAGGTAATTGACAATTAATAAATCTCTTGTCTTAATAGACCTACAAGGGAGTGTCTAAGGGCTCGGTTCCATGAGCTTATTGCAATTTATGCTATATACAATTAATATTGTTGATGCAAATTATTAGATGCTTGTTGCCTTCAAGTATGCCACAACTTATAATATTTGCTTGTGTTCAAATTGAATTGTAAAACCTATAGACTTGCTCAACCTTTGTGTTGATGATTTTACACATGTATTTCAGGTAATCAAGATGGATAGCAGCGGAGCATATGAGGAGTAAGTTGGTGCTTACTTGTCTAAACTTTATATTATTTTTCCATCCTTTGAA
Source organism: Glebionis coronaria (assembly GCA_025667525.1). NCBI lineage: Eukaryota > Viridiplantae > Streptophyta > Magnoliopsida > Asterales > Asteraceae > Glebionis > Glebionis coronaria. Next base: position 185,844,687 of record CM046879.1, on the reverse strand, counting down.
ATAAATAAACTGCTTTTAAGCATTTAATGTATATGTTGTGATTGGTAATGGTTTTTGGGACTAAACGCTACTCTTATTTATATATTGGGATGAGAAACTTTTTAGACAAGATTGTATAATATTTCAACGTCTCTTTTGAGGTCGTTTTCTATGATTGTGTGTGATGTGCTATGAGTAGCGCCCCAAAGTGGTATTCCGCTGCGTGGTAATTTGGGGGTGTTACAGATTGGTATCAGAGCCACACGTTATAGAGAACTAGGTCGATTTTTAAAAACCTAAACTATAACTTTTGGTATGTTTTAAAAGGTTTTAAGCACGCAACTACTCCGCATAGCTCCGGTAAGGCTATTCTTGTATTACTTATGATTGATTGTAATTATGTGAACCTATGTGTATGTAGGAATAGTAGTATGTATATATATGAATATACTATGATATTTAAAGGCATTGCACGCGAAGCAATGTTCCTTGAATGATTGTCGTACATTTTATAATACGGTTTATATCGGATTTGGTTTCACTGCCAATCATCAATCTTGGTGATTATGTATTATCTGAATACGAGTGTGAAACTTGTTTGATATTTGAGTATGTAAATATGGTTTCGTAACCTATCGCATATCGACTTGTTTAAGTTCGATTGTTATCATCGTATCGTGATGTGCCATTTTTGGACATCTCCTTTCGAAACGAAATTGATAAATGCGATGTTCGTATTTTCGTTACTACTTATGATTTTGAATAATCATTTATCCAAGGCAATATCTCCTACGTAATGCGACGTGTGATTTAATTTTTATATGACCACGTTTTATTGGCGAAAAGGAGGATGCCAATGTTGGACTTAAGATATATATATCCTAATCAAATATATATAGTTTAGGTACAACAATGATATGCTCATAGTAGTCATTCGGTTGAGTGACTTAATACTGTGTATCTAAATGGAATGGGACATTTAGATATATAGATTTTAATTCTCCCAACTAAGAGTTGTTTAAGGTTGTCTTATTTAAATGGATAAGGACATTTGAATAAGAAAATTTTAAACCACTGGACCTTAGATTGTCGTGTTTTCCTTAGATTGTCGTGTTTTCCTTATTAAAATGGAATGGGACGTTTGAATATGGAAATCATGATATAAGTTTATTAACACCTTGTATTTACTATGGTATTTTGCTATGATATCGTGTTGAGAGGTAGCGATACTTGAGTAGGATGACTTATAATCGTTTTGTTGAAATGGATTGGGACGCCTTTTCATTTGAACAAGAAAGTTATAAGTTCCCGAACCGTAAATTTATAAAATCTTGTATACATGAAAAGGGACGCCTTTTGATGTAGACAAGGAGTTATAAATGAGTGGGCCCAAGAATGTTTGGCTCGATTTGTGAGTGTTTGGTATGCTTACATCTTTCTTCGAACTCTATTTTGTTGATATGAATCGTTCGGTGCTATCGTCATTATGATGATCGTTGATTATCATTTATGTACGAGAACCCCGTTCTATTTCTCTCGAGTTGCGATTTGTTTTGATGGACCATTTCTAATGTGTCTTGATGATCGACGGCGGAAATCTGTATTTGATGTTTATGTTTTACTTTTGCTTTTAGATACTTATGTGGCATGTAATCTAGTCGAATGATCGTAAGTTGTGAGAACTTGAGACGGCATTGTCCAATGACGTCCGATCATGGAGAACGTGTACCATATAATATCTTTTGACTTTCTTTGGAACCTAGACGATGACTTGTCTGTTTTTCACTCTTCACTGTTAGATTAAAGACTGTTATATCCGAATTAAGCGCCGGGACGTCGCTTCCTAAAGGAGTGGATGATATAACAACCCGAAAATTTTGACCAACGTTTAAACAAAGATTTTTCGATACATTCACGGAACTTGTTAATTATTTTTGATAATTCAACGAAGATCGTGTTAACAAAATTCAAATTTGTATTGAATATTTTCTTTTAGTTTATGAACTGAGGAATTTAAATTTTTATGTTTACATTTAATAAATTAAATATTTATTATCTAATTACTTGTAGTATTTTTTGACGTTTTAGAGTCGGAATGAGCAAAAATAACAAAAATAATAGTTGGAACGATTCAAAACTAAAACTTTGAAAATATGAAGAAATATTATTTTTCATCATATTCTAAAACGTTGCTAATAATGTGAATATTAGAGTTTACATTTTATTTTTACGTTAAAATCTAACCGAAATAGCTAAATTAATTAAACGAGCATTTAAATAAATAATAGCAAATATTTTCGAAGCGCGACGAAGTAAGGACTCATTTTTAATGGAAAAATGATTTTAAAAACGATGGCACAAGTCTCGTGTCTTGAATCATCCGTTAAGTCGTCCAAACGAGCCCCAAACCATGTATTAACGAAAGTTGTAATATAAGTTACACTTTAGGCCCACTTGTGGCCTTATGAGCCCATCTATTAAACTTTGGATAGTTAATGGACTTAATAAGCCCAATAAGAAGTTTAAGAAGCTCAACAACTCTTTTGGCCCATTAGACAAGCCACCAACACACCTCACTTCCCCATTGGACCAACTCTAGGTGGGTGACACTTGTCCATCATGTCCACCCACCATCCCACATTCTCATTGGGCCACTCCTTGGTGTGTGACACTTGTCACACTTCCTTTCACCCTATATATGGACTGTGTCTACTCATACCCTTCATTTCTCTCATAAAACACACACACACACACCTTTCTCTCTCTCATTGTTCGAGCCGTGAGCCCCCAACCCCAAAGAACATCAATTTTTTTGATTTTGATCTTGGATCTTTCAAAACAAATTGAAGTCCCATCTTGGAAATCTCAAGATCTACATTTTGGTATGAAAATCTCCTACATGCATCAACTTTCAAGATTTTTTTTATTTCCATGGTGTATCTATACATGCATGATGGTTACATCAAGTGAAACTTGTAGATCTAGTCCGGGTCTATACATGCATGATGGTTACATCAAGTGAAACTTGTAGATCTAGTCCGGATCTATACATGCATGATGGTAACATCAAGTGAAACTTGTAGATCTAGTCCGGATCTATCCATGCATGGTGGTCACATCAAGTGTTGAAAAGATCTTGGATGATTGCTTGCTCACTCACTAGTACAACGACTTTGATAAGCATTGTAAGATCTACATCTCATTCTTATTTATTATTCCTTTTATTTTTTTTCTTGATCTTATATATATATATATATATATATATATAAAATTTATTAATGAGTATTGGGACATTGTATATGAATTTTTGACACCAAAATAAAGCTAAACAAGCCCAAGTAACGATTTGATTTATAACGATTTTTGAACCGTAGCAAAAACAGATTGCATGTCGAAAATCAGTAGGTTTGGGATATGGAAAACTTATATATTAAGATATATAATTGTTTTGTGATTAATTCCCCGGGTGGCTCGTCCCGTGACGAATTTTATAAAGCAAGATATGACCAAAATGGTGAAAACTAGTCAGATCTAAACATATTGTTTTGATGGACTGTTTTCTCGTAAAATTTGTATACTGACATACGAGTATGTAAAACTAAAAGTTGTAGATAAAATCATAAAGAATTAGAATCAATTGGATGGTTTATCAAATCCTTACGGTTTGGAAATGGTGGCCAAAATGGTGAAAACTAGTCAGATCTGAACATACTGTTTTGACGGACTGTTTTCTAGTATAAGAACTCAGAATAGTTGAAAAAGGTAAAACTGTAGGTTGTAGATAAAATCATGAACAAGTAGAATCAATTGGATGGTTTAACAATTATTACGGTTTGCAAATGACGGTCAAACTGGTGAAAACGAGTTTGGCTGCCCAAAAACAGCCAACTATTCTAAGTGACAAAATGGGTTAATTAGCTATGAAAAGTATAAATTGGGGATAATTAGACGTATAATCAGTAAACTAAATGAGTTAATAATGATTTTGGTAAAAATAACACACTTAGATGATTTAGGGTTCAAGAGATATGAACAAATTAGCGGGACATGTCGGGAAAATTATAATAAACGGATTATAACTCATTAACGTAAAATGTGATGATTTTTATATAAACCGACGTGGTAGGACCCACTTGTCGGGGATCTTGGACTTAGTTATATACTGATAATTATGGAACCCGAGACCCGACCAACATAAAATATTAAGTGTACGTGTTTATGATGTGTTTTAGAACCCAAAAACTATATAAAGTGGACTTGGGCCATAAAAGCCCAACTTATACTTGTAATGGCTAATGGGCCATTATTGGACCTGAGATTTATAACCAATTTCGAGTGAGATACTGAATTTAAAATGGACCTAAGTTATAAAATCATATAATGGACCACTATTGGGCTTAGGATGGGCTAAAAATGTCAAATTGGATATTACACTAAAATGGTTAAGTTTTCCTTTAAAAGTTTTATAAAGAATCATAAAACTTATGCAATGTCCAAGAACTTATTAAAATATACTTATTACGTATATGTACGATTCATTTATCGTCTCGAGCCTAAGACGTGCCTCGTTATCTTTAGGTCTCGTGTGATCATGTATCGACCATTGACATTTATTCTTGATTGACGTTCGCTCTCTATTAACTATTGTGACGATTGTATCAGGTAAGTCTATAGCCTCGATTTTATACTATCTTATATATGGTTTTTAAACCCGCGAGGGGGAATACATGTTTTTATAAACTTAGAACACAAGTCTTTTATGGTATACTTGTCCCTCTATGAATGGACCCGTGGTTGCCTTTAAATTGCTTTAAGTGATTGCCATTATTAAAGCCTCAATTGTGGACCGTTAATTAACCTATGATAGGTTAACCGCTAGTACAATTAATAGATCTATGGGGGAAGCCGCCCCGGTTCAGTTTGTGTGGACTTGTCACATATGCTTAGGCCCGACCTCCACACTGTTTGAACATATTGTATTGAGAATTCAGGTATACGGCAATGTACCAATAATCTGGAGGTAATTGACAATTAATAAATCTCCTGTCTTAATAGACCTACAAGGGAGTGTCTAAGGGCTCAGTTCCATGAGCTTATTGCAATTTATGCTATATACAATTAATATTGTTGATGCAAATTATTAGATGGTTGTTGCCTTCAAGTATGCCACAACTTATAATCTTTGCTTGTGTTCAAATTGATTTGTAAAACCTATAGACTTGCTCAACCTTTGTGTTGATGATTTTACACATGTATTTCAGGTAATCAAGATGGATAGCAGCGGGGCATATGAGGAGGAAGTTGGTGCTTACTTGTCTAAACTTTATATTATTTTTCCATCCTTTGAAATAAATAAACTGCTTTTAAGCATTTAATGTATATGTTGTGATTGGTAACGGTTTTTGAGACTAAACGCTACTCTGATTTATATATTGGGATGAGAAACTTTTTAGACAAGATTGTATAATATTTCAACGTCTCTTTTGAGGTCGTTTTCTATGATTGTGTGTGATGTGCTATGAGTAGCGCCCCAAAGTGATATTCCGCTGCGTGGTAATTTGAGGGTGTTACATTGGTGCTCCACCAAACAATGATGAGATGTTCCATACACCTGTTGCTTCTATTGCTGCTAGTGGTTCACCACAAGCATAAGAACCAGAGGTGGTGGATGTTGCAAATTTGACTGCTTTATGTACTAGTTTGTCCCAACAGGTACAAGTGTTGCAGAAAAAAAGCTTGTTCAAGACAAGGAAATTGCTGAACTAGAAGCTAGCCTAATCAAGTTGAGGAACAAAGTATCACCTTGGATGAGGCAACATAGATCTATTCAGAAGGTTGTACTCAAGAAGAAAAGATTCAGGAACTACAAGAAAAGGCAACTGAATGCAACCAAACAGGGGAGGAATCATGAAGAACAACCACCTTCTTCTGATAATCAGACAAGGATCTCTAGAAATGACATCAATTTTGAGCTGGATGAAGATGTCATAGGGACTTATGAAGATGGAACTGGTTTAGAGACTGGTGTGGATGAACCTTCAAATATGGAGATTCAACAAGAAGAACCACAACCTACTCATGAGGAGCCACAAGTTGAAGAAATGATGGTAACTCAGCCAGCACCAACACCTCAATCACCACTTCAAGTGAATTGGATTACTTTCTATGAGAAGTTGGAGGAAATTAACATTCAGTTTCCTGTATCTTCAACTCCACCACCACAAAGACAAGTATGGTTTCAAAGGAAACAGACTTTACAAGTACTGTCTAGATCAATGATGAGACTGCTTTTATACATAGTCTCATCGTCCTAAAAGGGCTTAAAATGCATTTAATATCATCAAAATACCCATATATATGCTTGTGTTTGTTGCTTGTGTATTTTAGGTACGAATATTGAGAAAATGACAAAAGATCACAAGAATCATGCAAAAACGAACACGGGAAACGAAGCCGCACATTGAACCAAGCCCTAATGAAGAATTTCCCAAGACAAACCCTTGAAGATTTGAAGACTTATGAAGAAGGGTCCTCCAATATGGAATAATTGACACTTTATACCCTTGTATCCTCATAATTACAAGTTTGGTCCCTAAAGTTTGTCAATATTGCAAAAAGGGCCCTCCACTTTGAAGAATTGGCAATTTTAGTCCCTCAACAAAACTAAAATGTCAATATTTATCCTCCTCAAAGTCAAACATACCAAGAAGTACTCCAAGTTACAAGAATTACAAGTTTGGTCCTTTGAAAATATCAAAATTACAAAAAGGACCCTTGACTTTGAAGAAATGGCAAAAATGGTCCCTCATCAATCATGACTTGGCAATTTCAGTCCTCCAAAAGGTCAATCATACAAGTCAAGACCATTATAAATCAAGAAAATGCCAAATCAGTCCTTCAAAAATCACAAATTGGCAAGAAATACCCCTGAAATCCTTTTACAAAACTTTTTGGGGGCAAAAGTGTGAAAAGTGAAACTTCAACAACAAAGGAATCCGGATTTTGCGCTATTATTTACAAATTGACAAGTTTATGAAAGATTGGGGGTAAATCATGGCAGACAAAGATTATTACCTAGACCAGTGGTGGGGTGTCACGTGCCCCGCTCACTTTCTCCACCAATCAACTCTCTCCCTGGTGCCACATCACACTCCACTTACACCCGTATTAACTAATCTTTATTTAAATAAAGATTATGGCGCCTAACACATGTTTAAACATGAAAACAGATCAAATGAGGTGTTCTTGGTGTTCTTATGAAAATTAGGTATTTTCTTAACACTTGAAATTAGCCCTTAATCTCTTCCAGATTTAAGATTAAGGGACTAATAACCTTAACCCCACTTTCAAATGACTTGCCACATCAGCACAATGTCACATGTTTCCCCTTACTTTTCACCCTTTGAAGAAGATGCCAAAATAGTGGACCTCATCCAACGTCCCACAACATAGCTTTGAAGTTAAGCTCATTTGGAGCCCTTTGATCAACTTTCTACATTGCCAGCTCCACAAACTGCCAAGAAAAAGTCACATGTTCTTCACAACTCAAAACAAGACAAGGGCATTTTGGGACTTCTACAACTAGGGTTTTACGTTTTTCTTAGCATCAGTAGTTCATTGTATGCCTATATAAAGGCCTTAGTTCCTTACATTTTAGCTTGCTCTTGAATTTTTCTTGGTTCACTTTTCTGTAAATCATATATTCAATCTTAATGAAATGTGTTTGAAATTGTGAAGAAAACTCAAGTGCCATCCTTTATTATTGCTTACTATTGTTAGTTGTTTGCTATTCTTAAATCTCAAAACTTTTTTTTAAGGAGTGTGCAAAAGTTTGCACATTTTCCTTCAAGCTTGATATTTTGCTAAGTTCTTGGTCTATCTTGGAATTCTTGGGCTATAGGGTTGATCATAGCATCCTGATATTGTGTTATCAAGGTGTGGTGAAGCTTATAACTTGGGGATAATCAAGTGGGGAGTACAAGAGTTGCATCGATCAAGGCTTTTCACTTTTTTGATTTTACTATTTTGCTTCTAACCTTGTTGAATCTTAGCAGGCTTTGTTGTGGAAGCTTGTACTTGTTCTTGCTAGTACATAAGCTCAAAATTCATGGGTGTGGATGTACATCCATGAGGTACACACCCTTAATCTCAAAATCTGATAAAATATTGGATATTTGTGATATTTGAGTGTTGCTTGTGTTCTTGTGAATTTTGTGGCTTAATATTGCTTGAATCTGCTTATCTTATCTGTTATTGTGTTGATTTGGGCTTGGGTAACCTTGGAATGCATTTTTGCTTTGAAAATCTTGATTTGAAAAGTTAAAAGGGTGTTTGGGATTACCTGTCTTGGATCATAACTTGGTATTGTGTTGTTAGAAGTTTGTGTATTTGCTTGGTATCTAATATATGCTTGTTTGAGTGCATTTTGCTGCAAGTTTTCAGCTTTGAAACACCAAATCATACATTGTGCTATAACTACTTGATTTTAACTGTTTTTGACCTAAGATTTTAGTAAAATCTATAATTTATGAATGCTTAGGGTTGAAAGTTGTTTAAACATCATTTAAATAACCTATGTGATAGATTTGGAGGTTTGAATTTGGCTTGTTGGTCAATTGCATCAGCAAAGTATAAAACTGCATGTTTTTGTGTTCATCAGTAACTTTAAGTGCTTGAATCTTGCTTAATACTTTGAATCAATGCATGAAACCTGTTTAGACTTGCTTATTTAAGTTTAATATTGCTTGTGTATGCATTTGGTTAAGTTTGGCTGGCTGAATTGTGCTCTAAGTGCTTATTGAACCTCAACTGCTTAAGTGTTCATGTTTGTGTCAGATCTGGTGATTGATTGATTAAACTGTACTAACTGGCTGTTGTTGATTGTGATTTCTTTGTTGTGTTTGACTCCTCTTGATCCACTGATCAATTGGGTGCCTTTGTGTAACCTGAATCTCCAAAAAAGTCACTAAAGACAAAAAAGTCAACAAGTCAAGCAGTGGAAAAAGTTTCCACTGCTCAACACCCAAAACTAGCCCCTGCTAGTGTTAATCTGCTTTCAGCTTATCAATAAGCCATTTTGGCTTATCCAGACCTGCAACAACTTATTTTTTGTGATAGATCTTCATTATTTGACCCATTTGATTGAACTGGAGCTTATTGGACTTTGACTTTGACTTTTTGCTAGAAAACTAACTTATTTAACTTTTTCATAAGTGCTTATTTGATTTTACCAACTTATTGAGTCAACTTATTTGAAATTTTTTTGTTGATTAAGCTTAGTTAAGTCATTTAAAAGCTTTTGCAATTTGAATCAGCTCTTGGGATAGCCTAGAACTCAAAAACGACTATTTTGTCGTTTTCTATAGATTGCTTTTTTCATTTTCAGGCTTATTCCTTTGGCTTATTTCAGATTTCTTTTTACAAAAGTCTTAATTAGGTCAAGAGAAGCTTTTGTGTTTAATTTCAGCTTATGGCATCAACTTATTGCTTAATGGGCCAAAAAGCCCATTAAGAATAAGTTGTTGGTAATAAGCTAGCTTATATCACTTTTTTAGCTCTTGGGTCTTTGTAAAAAGTTGTTCAGAATCGAATTTTGAGTCAAGTAGTGGTTTTTGGGCTAATTTGGGCCACTTTTTCTTATTGGGCCAATTCTAAGCCCATTAAGGGACTGTTTGGACTTTAGCCCATTTTCTAGGCCCATTAAGGGTATTTAGGTAATTTCAACTTCATTTCTGTGTTATTTAGGTTAAAATTAGCTAGTTTTCAAGTTTTTAGAATTTTTTATAAATTTTGGATTTTTAATATTATTTTATTATTAAAAATTAAAATTTAGATTTTTCAAGTTTTTACATTTTTCTTAGGTTAAATACATAAAGTTAGGAATTTTACAACTTTTAGAATATTGTCCTTAGATTAATTTTTATAATTATTTTAAGTTTTAATAGTTTTTAATTGTTTTTAAATAGTTTTAATTAATTTTAAAATTTTCAAATATACTTTTAAATTAAGTTAGGGTATTTTAGAGGTTTACAAAGTGATAAAACTCATTTTGGGCTTTTTGTTAATTAAATTGATTTTTAGGGCTTTAATTAGCATTAAAAATCATTATTTAATTAAATAAAAGGTTTGGGTGATTTTTGATTTTTTGTAAACTCTTAATACATTATTTAGGATTTATTGAAATTTTTTAGGAATTTTTAGGGTAAATTTTTAAATTTGGTACTTTTTACGGTTTTACGTGTATGACCTTTTCGTCTTAGTGTAAATCGTCATCGTAACCGTCATTCTCTTCTTACCTCATTTCTATTTTCTTTCTCATAATCATATAATCACATAATTAATCATTTCATTACACACACACACCAAGCCTCCTTGAGAACGATCCCCACTTTGGGTCATTTGTGCACGATTTTCCTAAATCGTCGTACTTACCCCTACTTTACCTCCTTTTCCTAAAGGTGTGTAAAAACTCCAACATCATTTTGGCGCCGCTGCCGGGGAGGCGTGTTGTGTTTTGATTTGGCAATTGTTTTTTTATATATAGCCATAATATCTATTGTATTAGTAGCACTCTACTAATACGTATTATCGGTTTTTCGTGTTTTGTGTGAATACTATTACTATATTGTATACGTAGAACAATAAATACACAAGTACTCCAAAAGTGAGAAATCACAACCTTGACTTTGGAGGTCATTACCCAATCATTGTATTCGAATCTCAAACCAAAGAAAAAGGCAAAAATAGATAAATACTTTTGTAAAGCTCAATTTTGAAAAATACAAACTGTAAGGTGGGTATAAGGCGGATATTATAAAATATATCCTAAGGAAAAAGGCTCTTAAGTGCTTCGCGCCACCTCGTTTCCCCGCTTGCTTGTGAGTATTTGATTTTGAGAGCTAATCGAGGATTTTGCCGCCCAAAGTATTATTAAGTATCATATATACTTTCTTGGTTTCATTTGATTAAACCCTCTTGAACGTTTTGGTGTTCCACCGACGTTCTAAAGTCATCGAAGGCGTTCACTTCACGTGATCGTTTTCATTCCTTGAGGCTTCTTTAATCAAGAGATTTGATTAAGGAGGAGATTTGTAGATTTTTGTCTACTTAATACAATCACAAAAAAAGTAAAAACAATCAAAAACCACAAAAAAAATTGAAAAAGTAAAAACACCAAAAAGAATCTTCTTTGCTCATCCCCTCGTTGTACGTGACGTTTATGCAAACTCGCTCCAAAGCAAGACGTGCATGTAAACGTCGTCAAAAGGAAGGAAACCAAACATCTTCTAGTGAAGAGTCTCCCATTGTCGAACCCATTGTAAGAGAAGAACCAACCATGGCGAATCGAACTATGATGGAGTTACTTCAAGCACCCACCGAGGGTTATGGAGAGGCTATTGTGATTCCCGCTATCCTTGCGGAGAATTTTGAGGTGAAAACGGGTTTGTTGTCGATGATCCAAAACAACAAATTCTGTGGTGATGAGAAGGACAATCCACACAACCATATCCGCCAATTCAATCGTCTTACCGCCACTTGCAAGTTTAAGGATGTTGCTAATGACTCGATTAATATGATGCTTTTTCCGTATTCCTTAGCGGGGCCCGCAAAAATTTGGTTAGAGAAAGAGCCACCCAATTCTGTATTGACGTGGAAGGATCTCGTTTCAAAATTTGTGAACCAATTTTTTCCGCCCTCTAAGACTACGCACTTGTAAAACGAGATTTCAAAATTTTCAAAAGAATTTAATGAAAGTTTTTCAACGGCTTGGAATAGGTTTAAGGAAATGTTACATGAATGTCCTCATCACGGTTTTTGCGATTTGCATCAAATTGACACGTTTTACAATGGACTTAATGATCATGAAAGGGATTATCTAAATGCCGCCGCGGGTGGTAAGTTTTTGTGTAAAACGGTTGAGGAAGCTTTGGTGATAACTGAGAATAGATCTAAGGTGTATAGTCCTCGTAGCACGTCGAGTGTTCGTAAAGCTTCGTCTTCGGCTTCACCTTCTTTGTCTACTACCATCGATGCTTGCCAAATTGAGGCGAACTTGGAAAACAAAATCTTTGACAAGCTTAAAGGTCTTTTGATTGAGTTCAAAGTTGGAGAACCAAGTGCTCCCGCTACGGATAAAGCGGTTGAGGTTTCATGCATGTATTGTGGTGGAGGTCATGATTTCTCCGAGTGCATTACCAACGGTGGTAACACTTCGAGTGCCTACGCGGCCACGAGAACTTACAACCAAAACGGTCAAGTTACCCGCTCTAATCAATTGACTCCACCGGGTTTTGGTTCAAATCAAAATGCTAACAACAACTATCGCAACAATCAAGTTGGTTTCAAAAACAATTACAACAAGGGAAACTATGGTAATCAAGGGGCTAATAATCAAGTTTCAAACAAAAATCAAAATGATTTTCAAAACAACAACAAAGGTTTGCAAACTTTGAAAGATCTTCCAAATGAATTTGTTGAATACGCTAATGGGAACGATGCTAGGTGTGACAACATTTAAAGAGAAATCATTAGCCTAAGATCCGAGTTTAAGAACAACTTGAAGAAAGAGTTGAAAAATGAGTTAGCAAATGAGCTTAAAATCCATACAAACAAAATGGAGGGAAATGTAACTAGGTTACAACAAAATCAACAAAAAATGGAACAAGGGCGACATGAAATTAAACAAGAGATGATTAAAGCCGAGAAGAGGCAATCAATGTTTGAAGATAAAATTTCATCTATGTTTGAGGCAATTATGTGTAAACCGTCTTCGAGTAGTCTTCCTAGCAACACCGTATCAAACCCTAAGGGTGAGATGAAAGTAATTACCACACGTAGTGGTAAGACACTTAAGGAACCGACTCCTCAACCAATTGCTCCTATGGAGGATGCAATTGAGGAAGAACCTGAGGTGGTGGTCCAAAAGGAGCATGTTCCAATCCCACGAAGTACCACTCATGCCACACCTACGGTTGACCCATTACCAACATTGGAACCCAAGATTCCAAAGGCTATGCCTATGCCTCAACCCACACCACCTTTGCCCTATCCATCGAGACTTAGAAAGGAGAAACGTCAAGAGCGCGACAATTATCAATTTGAGCTTTTTATGAAAATGTTTCGTGATTTGCACTTTAATGTGAGTTCGCCGATGCTTTAGTCATGATGCTTCGATTTGCCGCTAACTTTAAGAGTATGTTGAACAACAAGGAGAAATTGCATCAATTGTCTAGTTGTTCATCGGTTTATCTTAATCGCATACCTCAAAAAGTCGGTGATCCCGGTAAATTTTTGATCCCTTGTGCAATTCAAGATATGGAAGAATGCTTTGCCTTGGCTGATCTTGGTGCTAGCATTAACTTGATGCCACTTGCAATCTTCAAGTCTCTCAATCTTCCTAATCTTACTCCTTCACTAATGTCTATCGAGTTGGCCGACCATTCCACGATTCCCACATGTGGATTGGCGGAAGACGTTTTTGTGAAAGTGGGAAAGTTCTATTATCCGGTAGACTTTATCGTTGACGATATTCCCACGGATCCTCAAGTTCCTCTCATTTTAGGTCGTTCGTTTTTAGATACGTCTATGGCTTTGATCGATGTTCGTGCTAGAAAGATAACCTTACGTTTCAACGACGAGGAACTTGTTACAAACGCAACTCAAAACTCTCAAATTTCTCATGTTTATTCCATTGCAACCATAAACCTCGTTGATATGATTGACGTGGTTTGCGAGGAATTTTCACGAGAAGTTCTAGGTTTTGGTGATGATGAAAATAGTAGCAATCCCACTATGTTAGATCCCATCCTTGATAACTCGACACCAACCTTCACTCCATTTGAAGGTGGTGGTTTTACGTTGGAAGAATTCGATGTTCTACGTACTTGTAACGAAGACCTCGACAACGATGAGGACTTCTCGATTATCAAGGATTTTCTTAACGATTTCCTCCACCCGAGGAAGTTATGAGTATCGAGCCCAAATCTTCAATTGATGAACCACCTATCCTCGAGTTGAAAGATTTACCTCCTCATCTCGAATATCTCTATTTGGAGGAGGGCGACAAGTTGCCGGTTATTATTGCGAAAGAACTTTCGGATGATGAAAAACTGCACTTGTCGGTGTTCTAAAGGATTACAAAGGGGCAATTGCGTGGAAGTTATCCGACATTAAGGGGATCGATCCCAAATTTTGTACCCACAAAAACTTAATGGAGGAGGATTACAAGCCCGCAATCCAATGTCAAAGGAGGGTGAACCCCAAAATTCACGACGTCATTAAAAAGGAAGTCCTTAAACTCCTTGACGCGGGAATGATTTACCATATTTCCGATAGCCCTTGGGTGAGTCCTATTCATTGTGTCCCTAAGAAGGGAGGAATGACCGTTGTGCCAAACGATGCCAACGAGTTAATTCCCACTAGACTCGTGACCGGATGGAGAGTGTGCATTGACTATCGTAAGTTGAATGAAGCCACTCGAAAAGACCATTTTCCCTTGCCCTTCATGGACCAAATGTTTGAGCGTCTTGCGGGAAACGATTTCTATTGCTTTTTAGATGGTTTTTCCGGTTACTTCCAAATCCCCATCGATCCTCGTGATCAAGAAAAAACTACGTTTATGTGTCCATATGGAACGTTTGCCTATCGTAGAATGCCATTCGGACTTTGTAATGCATCGGGAACCTTTCAAAGGTGTATGATGGCTATTTTTCATGATATGATCGAGAAGACGATGGAAGTCTTCATGGATGAATTTTCCGTGTTTGGTAATTCGTTCACTTCGTGTTTGTCGAATCTTGAGAGAATGTTGAAACGTTGTGAGGAAACCAACCTTGTGCTTAATTGGGAAAAATGTCATTTTATGGTTAAAAGTGGGATCGTCTTAGGGCACAAGGTTTCGAAAGCGGGGATTGAGGTAGATCAAGCTAAGGTAGACGTCATCGCCAAATTACCTCATCCCAAAACCGTTAAGGGAGTAAGGAGTTTCCTAGGCCACGCGGGCTTTTATCGTCGATTCATCAAGGATTTTTCAAAGATCTCTCGACCTATTACACATCTTCTTGAAAAAGAGGCACGTTTTGTCTTTGACGAAGATTGTGTACGAGCCTTTGAGATCCTTAAGAGGAAACTTACCGAAGCTCCCATTCTTGTTGCTCCCAATTGGAACCTCCCCTTTGAGCTCATGTGTGATGCTAGTGACTACGCTATTGGGGCCGTATTGGGGCAACGTCATGAAAAGCACTTCTTGCCTATTCACTATGCTAGCAAGACGATGGCCGAGGCTCAACTTAAATACACTACAACGGAAAAGGAGTTCCTTGCCGTGGTGTATGCATTTGAGAAATTTCGACCTTATCTCGTCTTGACGAAATGCATAGTGTATACGGATCATTAGGCTATCAAGTATCTTATGGCTAAACAAGATGCAAAGCCGAGATTACTTCGTTGGATTCTCCTTCTTCAAGAATTTGATCACAAAATTGTTGACAAAAAAAGAGCCGAGAATCTAGCGGCCGATCATCTTTCTCGTTTGGAAGATCCTCACCAAAGTGTTTACGAGCCCAAGGAAATCACCGAAACATTTCCGCTCGAGACACTTGGTGTAGTGAATTCTAAGCTTGATTCATCCCCCTCATGGTTTGCGGACTTTGCAAATTACCATGCGGGCAACTTCATCATCAAGGGTATGACGACTCAAGAAAAACGAAAATTCTTTCGTGACGTCAAGTTCTACTTTTGGAACGACCCTTACTTGTTTCGAACTTGTGCGGATCAAATCATCTGACGTTGTGTATTTGGCACCGAAGCTTCTAACATCCTTAGAGCTTGTCACGAGGGACCCACGGGTGGTCACCATGGTGCTAATCTCACGGCTAAGAAGGTGTTTGATGTCGGCTTCTTTTGGCCTACTATTTACCGAGATGCACATGAGCTTGTGAAGTCGTGTGACTCGTGCCAATGACAAGGAAAAGCCTCACAAAAAGATGAAATGCCACAAAATATCATCCAAGTGTGTGAGATCTTTGACGTTTGGGGCATCGACTTTATGGGGTCGTTCCCATCGTCTCGTGGTAATAAGTACATCCTTGTTGCGGTTGACTACCTATCTAAGTGGGTGGAAGCTAAGGCTTTGCCCACCAATTATGCTCGTGTGGTAGTCAAGTTTTTGAAAAGCTTGTTTTCTCGGTTTGGAACCCCTCGTGCGATCATAAGCGACCGTGGAACCCATTTTTGTAACGACCAATTCGAAAGGGTCCTAAGGAAATATGGGGTTACACATCGGCTTTCTACAGCTTATCACCCACAAACGAGTGGGCAAGTCGAGGTTTCAAACCGAGCGTTGAAAAGGATCTTGGAGAGATCCGTTGCGGAAAACCGACAATCTTGGTCGGATAAGTTGGACGATGCTTTATGGGCCTTTAGGACCGCTCATAAGACGCCCATTGGGTGCACTCCCTATAAGCTTGTGTATGTGAAAAATTGTCACTTGCCAATTGAATTGGAACACAAGGCTTATTGGGCCCTAAAGCATTGTAATGACGACATGGAGACCGCGGGAAAACACCGGAAAATGCAATTAAAAGAATTGGATGAATTGAGGGATATTGCTTATGAAAATTCATTAATTTATAAAGAAAAGACTAAAAAGTTGCATGATTCAAAAATTAAAAACCGGGTTTTTAACATTGGGGATCAAGTTTTGCTTTTTAATTCTCGTTTGAAAATCTTTTCCGGTAAGTTGAAATCCCGTTGGTCCGGTCCATTTACCGTGACTCAAGTTTTTCCATATGGGACCATCGAGCTAGCTCAAAATGATGGACCCATCGATGGACCCAATTTCAAGGTGAATGGACATAGGTTGAAGCACTACTTTGGCGAGGAAGTTCCATCCTTGAACTACCTCGACCAAATCACCTTCCCCAATGATAATTAGTATTGAGGGGATTGAGTCGAGCTCATGACTCGGTAATAAAAAACGAGGTGCCTCGTGAGGGAGTCCCATGCTTATCCTATGTACATATTATTGCTTTCTAATGTAGTAACGTGTGGGGATTTGTGCCCTTCCAACCTTTGTTCCGTGGTTGTTTGTGCATTGTGGTTTTTAGATGATCATTATCTTCACGATTGGAGCCTCTCGTGTTCGTTTTATGGGAGCACTCGTTTGTTTGCTTTGAAGACTCTCTCAATATCCATGATATATCCTTTGATGTTCTAACCTTAGGTTTTTAGCACACTTCATAAACGGCTCTAAATTTAACGGTTACACCCTTTCCATGCTAGATTAGGCATTTGACTACGTCTCTAGTATGGGGGTGTTTGCACCCCTAGACTTGAAACATTGAGGACAATGTTTAACTTTAGTATGGGGGGTGAATAGATACTTGCCTTGCCAAACCTTCACGCTTTCCAAAATTTATCTTTTTGTTTATCGTTTTGTTGCAAAATAAGGCTAAAAATGGCCAAATTTTTAAATTTTTCTCATGTTTTATAAGTGTTGGAAGACACGAATGTAGATTTTCCGATGGAGAGAATAAGAGTAATTTTTGACTCGACCGTGCGTGTTGAGCACTTAGCTTTGATTCCTTAACTTCACATTAGGCTAAGTCTCTTAAATGAGGACGAGAAATGATAGGGTTAATTATAAGTTACTATTCTAAACGTAGAGTACTCGTATTCTTTCAAAAACTCATGTGTTCTCGTTGTTTGCTTATTCTACCTTTGCTTGTAAATGTTTTTTGCTTAATAAATATTGACTTGGCGGTTTAGTCTTGATTGTTGGGTTTCTAGTCTTTTCTAGTAGCTTTCGTGTAATTAAATTGGGAATACATTAAGGTATCGCCAGCGTCACGGTTTTGAAGTATTGGCACACGAATAATCAAAAGCTTCACCCAATAATAAGATTTCAAGTGCTCACCTAAATCAAGCAAACAATTTGAAGCCCCACAAGGCCGAAAAATCCATGCAAAATTGAAAGTGAATCAAGCCTTAATCATTGAAGCTTTAAAGATCCAAAATTCGCCTTAGCGTGAGGATATACGTCTTTGGCTAATAAAACTACCGATGAGGTGGATAATAAAAGGCAAGGCAAGACCGAAGTCATAATAAAAGCTTCATGGCGAAGTTGAATAAAAGATGGAGGCAAACCAAAGATAATAAGGCCCTTCCGTTAGGGGGCGTATAAAAGTCTTGGTAATAAGTCTCATGTTCAAAACCGTTATAAAATCGTGTTTATCGATCCTTCTTGTTGAGTTAATTTTTTGACATCGTTGTCTATTAGGAGGGTTTATTGATTTGATGGTCTTGGTTACACCGTTAGGACTCTATTTTTAGACCTAAATCTCTATTATCGCATAAGTCAAACAATGTATCCTCCTGAAACATTCAAGACATAATAAAATATAAGAGATACAACTTAGGAAATTGGGAGGATAAGTACGTGATTAGGGCATATGAGTAGTGTTAGCATTACTAACATATAATGACAATGATCTCGTTACACGCTTGGCATGGAATTGGGGTGAAAATCGAGGACGATGAAATTATTTCTAACGAAGCATTCACGTGTTCTTATTCTATGAACCTAAACGTCCCATTTTGCGATGAAAATCATACATTATGTCTAAAACGCAAGTAGTAGTAATAGTAGAAGTGTAGCTAGTTTATCCTTCAATAAAGTGAATAAAAATGAATTTTGGAGGTGCTACGATACTTTATTCTAGCATTGCGTGAGGGCACGACAATGGTTTAGTATGGGGGAGTGATGAGACTGCTTTTATACATAGTCTCATCGTCCAAAAAGGGCTTAAAATACATTTAATATCATCAAAATACCCATATATATGCTTGCGTTTGTTGCTTGTGTATTTTAGGTACGGATATTGAGAAAATGACAAAAGATCACAAGAATCATGCAAAAACGAACACGGGAAACGAAGCCGCACATTGAACCAAGCCCTAATGAAGAATTTCCCAAGACAAACCCTTGAAGATTTGAAGACTTATGAAGAAGGGTCCTCCAATATGGAAGAATTGACACTTTATACCCTTGTATCCTCATAATTACAAGTTTGGTCCCTAAAGTTTGTCAATATTGTAAAAAGGGCCCTCCACTTTGAAGAATTGGCAATTTTAGTCCCTCAACAAAACTAAAATGTCAATATTTATCCTCCTCAAAGTCAAACATACCAAGAAGGACTCCAAGTTACAAGAATTACAAGTTTGGTCCTTTGAAAATATCAAAATTGCAAAAAGGACCCTTGACTTTGAAGAAATGGCAAAAATGGTCCCTCATCAATCCTGACTTGGCAATTTCAGTCCTCCAAAAGGTCATTCATACAAGTCAAGACCATTATCAATCAAGAAAATGCCAAATCAGTCCTTCAAAAATCACAAATTGGCAAGAAATACCCCTGAAATCCTTTTACAAAACTTTTTGGGGCAAAAGTGTGAAAAGTGAAACTTCAACAACAAAGGAATCCGGATTTTTTGCTATTATTTACAAAGTGACAAGTTTATGAAAGATTGGGGGTAAATCATGGCAGACAAAGATTATTACCTAGACCAGTGGTGGGGTGACCTGTGCCCCACTCACTTTCTCCACCAATCAACTCTCTCCCTGGTGCCACATCACACTCCACTTACACCCGTATTAACTAATCTTTATTTAAATAAATATTATGGCGCCTAACACATGTTTAAACATGAAAACAGATCAAATGAGGTGTTCTTGGTGTTCTTATGAAAATTGGGTATTTTCTTAACACTTGAAATTAGCCCTTAATCTCTTCCAGATTTAAGATTAAGGGACTAATAACCTTAACCCCACTTTCAAATGACTTGCCACATCAGCACAATGTCACATGCTTCCCCCTGCTTTTCAACCTTTGAAGAAGATGCCAAAACAGTGGACCTCATCCAACGTCCCACAACATAGCATTGAAGTTAAGCTCATTTGGAGCCCTTTGATCAACTTTCTACATTGTCAACTCCACAAACTGCCAAGAAAAAGTCACATATTCTTCACAACTCAAAACAAGACAAGGGCATTTTGGGACTTCTACAACTAGGATTTTACGTTTTTCTTAGCATCAGTAGTTCATTGTATGCCTATATAAAGGCCTTAGTTCATTACATTTTAGCTTGCTCTTGAATTTTCCTTGCTTCACTTTTCTGTAAATCATATATTCAATCTTAATGAAATGTGTTTGAAATTGTGAAGAAAACTCAAGTGCCATCCTTTATTACTGCTTACTATTGTTACTTGTTTGCTATTCTTAAATCTCAAAACCTGTTTTTAAGGAGTGTGCAAAAGTTTGCACATTTTCCTTCAAGCTTGATATTTTGCTAAGTTCTTGGTCTATCTTGGAATTCTTGGGCTATAGGGCTGATCATAGAATCCTGATATTGTGTTATCAAGGTGTGGTGAAGCTTATAACTTGGGGATAATCAAGTGTGGAGTACAAGAGTTGCATCAATCAAGGCTTTTCACTTTTCTGATTTTACTATTTTGCTTCTAACCTTGTTGAATCTTAGCAGGCTTTGTTGTGGAAGCTTGTACTTGTTCTTGCTAGTACATAAGCTCAAAATTCGTGCGTGTGGATGTACATCCATGAGGTACACACCTTTAATCTCAAAATCTGATAAAATATTGGATATTTGTGATATTTGAGTGTTGCTTGTGTTCTTGTGAATTTTGTGGCTTAATCTTGCTTGAATCTGCTTATCTTATCTGTTATTGTGTTGATTTGGGCTTGGGTAACCTTGGAATGCATTTTTGCTTTGAAAATCTTGATTTGAAAAGTTAAAAGGGTGTTTGGGATTACCTGTCTTGGATCATAACTTGGTATTGTTTTGTTAGAAGTTTGTGTATTTGCTTGGTATCTGATATATGCTTGTTTGAGTGCATTTTGCTGCAAGTTTTCAGCTTTGAAACACCAAATCATACATTGTGCTATAACTACTTGATTTTAACTGTTTTTGACCTAAGATTTTGGTAAAATCTATCATTTATGCATGCTTAGGGTTGAAAGTTGTTTAAACATCATTTAAATAACTTATGTGATAGATTTGGAGGTTTGAATTTGGCTTGTTGGTCAATTGCATCAGCAAAGTATAAAACTGCATGTTTTTGTGTGCATCAGTAACTTTAAGTGCTTGAATCTTGCTTAATACTTTGAATCAATGCATGAAACCTGTTTAGACTTGCTTATTAAAGTTTAATATTGCTTGTGTATGCATTTGGTTAAGTTTGGCTGGCTGAATTGTGCTCTAAGTGCTTATTGAACCTCAACTGCTTAAGTGTTCATGTCTGTGTCAGATCTGGTGATTGATGGATTAAACTGTACTAATTGGCTGTTGTTGATTGTGATTTCTTTGTTGTGTTTGACTCCTCTTGATCCACTGATCAATTGGGTGCCTTTGTGTAACCTGAATCTCCAAAAAAGTCACTAAAGACAAAAAAGTCAACAAGTCAAGCAGTGGAAAAAGTTTCCACTACTCAACACCCAAAACTAGCCCCTGTTAGTGTTAATCTGCTTTCAGCTTATCAATAAGCCATTTTGGCTTATCCAGACCTACAGCAACTTATTTTTTGTGATAGATCTTCCTTATTTGACCCATTTGATTGAACTGGAGCTTATTGGACTTTGACTTTGACTCTTTGCTAGAAAACCAACTTATTTGACTTTTTCATAAGTGCTTATTTGCTTTTTCCAGCTTATTGAGTCAACTTATTTGAAAAGTTTTTGTTGATTAAGCTTAGTTAAGTCATTTAAAAGCTATTGCAATTTGAATCAGCTCTTGGGATAGCCTAGAACTCAAAAACGACTATTTTGTCGTTTTCTGTAGATTGCTTTTTGCATTTTCAGGCTTATTCCTTTGGCTTATTTCAAAATTCTTTTTACAAAAGTCTTAATTAGGTCAAGATAAGCTTGTGTGTTTAATTTCAGCTTATGGCATCAACTTATGGCTTAATGGGCCAAAAAGCCCATTAAGAATAAGCTGTTGGTAATAAGCTAGCTTATATCACATTTTTAGCTCTTGGGTCTTTGGAAAAGTTGTTTAGAATCGAATTTTGAGTCAAGTAGTGGTTTTTGGGCTAATTTGGGCCACTTTTTCTTATTGGGCCAATTTTAAGCCCATTAAGGGACTGTTTGGACTTTAGCCCATTTTCTAGGCCCATTAAGGGTATTTAGGTAATTTCAACTTCATTTCTGTGTTATTTAGGTTAAAATTAGCTAGTTTGCAAGTTTTTAGAATTTTTTATAAATTTTGGATTTTTAATATTATTTTATTATTATTTTATAATTAAAAATTAAAATTTATATTTTTCAAGTTTTTACATTTTACTTAGGTTAAATACATAAAGCTAGGAATTTTACAACTTTTATAATATTTTTATTGTCCTTAGATTAATTTTTATAATTATTTTAAGTTTTAATAATTTTTAATTGTTTTTAAATAGTTTTAATTAAATTTAAAATTTTCAAAAATAGTTTTAAATTAAGTTAGGGAATTTTAGAGGTATACAAAGTGATAAAACTCATTTTGGGCTTTTTGTTAATTAAATTGATTTTTAGGGCTTTAATTAGCATTAAAAAATCATTATTTAATTAAATAAAAGGTTTGGGTGATTTTTGATTTTTTGTAAACTCTTAATACATTATTTAGGATTTATTGCAATTTTTTAGGAATTTTTAGGGTAAAATTTTAAATTTGGTACTTTTTACGGTTTTACGTGTATGACCTTTTCGTCTTAGTGTAAATCTTTATCGTAACTGTCATTCTCTTCTTACCTCATTTATATTTTCTTTCTCATAATCATATAATCACATAATTAATCATTTCATTACACACACATCAAGCCTCCTTGAGAACGATCCCCACTTTGGGTCATTTGTGCACGATTTTTCTAAATCGTCGTACTTACCCCTACTTTACCTCCTTTTTCTAAAGGTGTGTAAAAACTCCAACATCAATCAAGAATGAGCAATGGATTAGATAAGACTGAAGAGGTGCAAGTTGAAATGATGGCTTCCATGGAAGAAAGGGTATCTGGGGATACACACGTGATTGAAGAAACAAGTGTGTCTAATACTGGTGAAGTCAACATTGTTGAAGATCCAAGTACTGCTAAGCCAGATAAGTCGACTGCAAGTACTGCTGACATTGTTGAAGACCCAAGTGCTGCTAAGCCAACTAAGTCGATTGCAAGTACTGCTGGTGATCATCCTTCACTAGAAAGTCAAACTCCTTTTGGAGAAGATGAGACTTTAGCCCAATTACTGCTTGACTTAAGAAAGAAGAATTCAGCTGAGAAGACTAAACAAGCAGAGGAAGAGAAACAGACACAACAAGAAGTTCTTGCTAAAAAGGATCAAATTCAAGGTAAGAAAGTTCAAGCTTCACACCCCACTAAAAGTATAATTATTCAACAGCAAGCTGATGAGGAAAGACCTTCCAAGCTGAAGAAGAAGAAGCTACCTAAAATTAATCCAAAGGATAAGGGGAATAAGCAAATACTGTCAGAATCTGAAAATGAAAGTGATTCAGATGATGATATAAGCAAAGTCATGTACAGATTTAATCAATTGGACCATGATGAGGAATATGCTCTTAGAATGCAAGCTCAGATTCATGAAGAAGACTTGCAAGAAGAACTTGAAGCTAAGCAGCATTTGCTAGAAGCTAAGAGAATACAACAAGAATGGAACATACAAGAGTATGATAGGATTCAAGCTGAATTACATGCAAGTGAGCTTCTTGTAGACTCATTGATAGCTGAAGAGAGAGATGCTTATGATGAAGAAGAGAAATCAAAGTTGATTGATGATCTGGTAAGGGAGCAACAAATATTCTTTGCTGAAAAGAGAAGAAGAGAAAAGATTAATCCTCCAACTACTATGCAGATTAGGAATCTAATGATGAATTTTATTAAGAGAGTTAAGGGTTTTACTCATATTCAGCTGGTCAAGAAGAATTTTGAAGAAATCAGGACTTTGTATGAGCAAAATAAGAGAACTGAATTGAATTTTGTTTAGATTGGATCTGAAGCAGATAGAATAGCTGTTGAAAGACATAGAAGACATCTGCAACAACAAAGACAATTTGGAAGTACTCCGAGAATTGAGCCAAGTACTGTTGAACCTACAAATACATCTCCACCTATCAAGACCACTTATGTGAGGAAGAATAGAAAGGAGAAGGTAAGTTCAAGGGAGGAAGAGACTGCTCAAAGAATGAATGAAGGAGATGAAGCTCAAGATATTGCTTAGACTGAAAATGTACAAGCAGCACATACACAGTCAACAGTACATACTGAAGAGACGGTACATACAAACTTGGAAGAGGGTTCAATAGAACTTGAGGGAACCTCTAAGGGTGTTAAATGAAAAAGATCAACAAAGACAAAGAAGAAAGCCAAGAGGGCTAAATCAACAGCAGAAGATAGTGATGATGATGAGAGCTTGAAGAAGTACTTGAAGATTGTAAAATTTGAAGATCAATGTATTGATACAGAGATTTTTGGAAAGAGATCATATATTGCTAAATGGATTTACTCTATGTCTCAAGGACTTGAAGTTCATGGAATTCAAAGAACTGATGGCACAACAACGATATTCAAACTTTTGGAGGATATTCTTCACATTCTTGACAGACAAGATATTCAGGATCTTTTCAGGTTAGTTCAAGAAGCCAGTGCAGGTAAAACTGAAGTATCACTATTATATAAGGAATTTCTCTTTATGTATGAGCCACACAACTGTGATCAAGAAATGTTGAAGGTATTAGAGAATCAGGTTCCTAGTTACTAGAGATATTATAGGTCATGTGGATTACATATTTTGGATATAGATGATGTTACATACTATATGCTGCAAGAGAAGACTTACCCATTCACAAGAAGATTGTTGGAAAGAATGTTGGAACAACAATTGGAAGTTACAGAAGAATCAGTTGATGCTTCAGAGTTGATCAGAATGGTTAAACAACAAATCAAGGATTTGAAAGATGAGGAAGAAGCTGAGAAAGAGCCTTAAGTGTTTGACTTTTAGTCACACTTCACAAATGGTTCTCAGTTCACCATGTCTAACACACATAAGAACTGGCTAGTCCATAAGCAAACAGTTTGTGGTAAAGACTTCTCAAATCTGTTGAAAGCTGATAGTTTGCTAAAAACTATATGGTTCTAACTCACCTTGTTTCGAGACAAATAGTTGGCTAGTCCTAGACAAACGGTACTAGGTAAAGACTTCATCAAATCCGTTGATGCTTGAAAATTTACCAAAAATTGTAAGATTATCAGTACACCTTATTCTTTATGAATAAAGTATTGGCTATTCTAGAGTGTACGGCTAACTGGTAAAGAATTTATCAAATCCGTTGATAGCTGGTGATTTGCTAAAAATCATGAAGCCAATACAGATTGATTTTTGTTGTTAACTGTTTTATTTCAGGAATGAAGATTGCAAGCAAAGGAGTATTCAAAAAAGAAAATACTTAGAAGGTTTTGTCTCATCAAATCAAGACTGAAGTTTATGATTCAGAGTTCATATATTTAACTCAAGAAGACAATTACTGATGCTGCAAAGATAAATGAATGTTTACAAGACACAAGAAGATCATAGTTTGAAGACAGAGATGATATTCATGCTTTTTGAAGATTATCTTATCAGAAGAAGATCTATGTTGAAGTGTTTGGCTACATTCAGTTGGATACAAATACAAATTACCAAGTTCAATCCAAGGATGAAGGAAAGACTGAAGACATGTATTCTAAATACATCCAGTACAAGAGAAACAAGAAGAAAACAAGTTATCATTCTTGTTTAGGGGAGGATTGTTGGGAATTATTTGTTAAGTGTTAAGTATCGTCAGTGTAATTTAAGTACTGTTAGTATTATGCAAGTACCGTTAGTGTTAACGCGGTACATAGTAAGTACTGCTACTTATAAAGTAAGTACTGCTATATTGATTAGGACGAATATATCTTTGTATAGGATATGTCATAGTTATAGTTAGAGTATATCTTATGTGATATACTTAAATAGTTATAATATTGATAATATATCGTCTGTGATATAGTTATCTTTATAGAATATTCTAAGGTTTCTAGGGTTCCTTACTCTATAAAAGGAACATAGGTACAATGTCATTCATGTACCTCATTCAAGTCGATTAATAAGAGAATTGAATAGTTAAAAGTAATTATGTTCTTCTGTGCTTTATAAGTTAGATTCCGCATAACTTATTTAGTTTGAGTAAGAGTTCTCAAAGTGTTTTAGTTTGATTACAAACTACTATACTAGTTCTTAACAGAATATAGATCCAATCAAAGGGATCAACATAGCTACGGGTGTGTATGTCTCGTCATAATCAATACCTTCTTGTTGATTATAGCCTTGAGCTACAAGTCTAGCCTTGTTACGAGACACAACGCCATTCTCGTCTAACTTATTCTTATATACCCATTTGGTTCCTATGATGGTCGAACTTCTAGGTGGAGGAACAAGTTCCCAAACATCATTAGCAATGAATTGATTCAATTCTTCTTGCATAGCGATGACCCAACTATCGTCCATCAAATCTTCTTTAACATTCTTTGGTTCAATCAAGGAGACAAAAAAAAAGAAGTTACTTTGATTTTGGACTTGAGATCTTAGGGTCCTTTGATTTAATTCGCCTATGACGTTATCAAGAGCATGATCCTTAGACTGCTTAATGTTTACTCCCTTTTCAACACTAAGGCCTTCAATTGCTATATTTCTAACATCTTTGGCATTAACTATGTCTATTTCATCTAAGTCATCATCTACCAAAGGTGGTGTCTTAGATGAAGGAGGGGTTTCATCAAATATCACGTTAAGTGATTCTTCAATTACACCCGAGGTTCTATTGAGGACTATGTAGGCTTTGCTAGTTTGAGAATAACCTAAAAAGATATCTTCGTAAGACTTTGGGTCGAACTTTGTGAGGTAATCTTTGGTGTTGAGAATGAAGCACTTGCTTCCAAACATCCTAAAGTATTCCAATGAGGGCTTCTTACCTTTAAGAATCTCATAAGGGGTCATTCCTATAAAAGGTCGAATAAGAATTCGGTTGAGAATGTAGGTTGATGTGTCCACGGCATTGCACCAAAAATTTTGAGGAAAACATTGCTCATTTAACAACGTCCTATTCATCTCTTGGATGGTCCTATTCTTCCTTTCGACTACCCCATTTGATTGTGGAGTGCTATGAGCCGAGAAGTTATGGGTAATACCATGAGCTTCACAAAAGGCACCGAATTACACTTCATTATCAAATTCCCTACCATGATCCGTCCTAATAGAGACAATTAAACATCCTAGTTGATTTTGAATTTTTTGACTAAAGGTTTCGAAGTGATCGAAAGCTTCATTCTTGGATGCCGAAAATCTAGTCCAAGTGAATCTAGAATAGTCATCTACTATAACTAGGATATAAAGGTTACCCTCTATAACTCCGTATGGCAGAAGGTCCAAAGAGATCCATATGTAGGAGCTCTAAACATCGAGAGGTCGAAACCAAATTCTTGGCTTTGTGACTTGAGTGAACTTGCTTCCCAATTTTGCAAGCATCACAAAAGTGACTATCAAACTTCATCTTGGGGAGATGTCTTACCAACTCCTTAGAGACTAAAGATTGAATTAAACGCATATTAGCATGACCTAATCTCCTATGCCAAAGAGTGGAACTATCATCTAAAGTCGCTAGACATAAGTTGTCCTTTGACTTCCTATTGACCTTCATGACATAAAGCCCTTACTTTCTAACACCTTTTCCAATGACCTTTCCATCTTTTACGATTTCACTATCATATTTTGAAAAGATGACCTTACACTTATTGTCACAAATTTGACCTATACTTAGAAGGTTAAAACCTAAGTTATCTACATGCTCTACGTTTTCTATAGTCATAGAGTCAAGAGAGACCGTACCTTTGCCAATGATATTACCACCTCGATTACTAGCGAATGTAACATTACCTCCATCATATACTTTGTAGTGTGAGAAAAAACTTCGATTACCCGTCATGTGTTTAGAACAACCACTATCCTTAATCCACTCGTCGGGCTCTAGATCGATTCCTAAGCATATCTAGGTAACAACACACAAGATCAAACATTTGGTCCCCAATATCTCATGGGTCCAAAGTTGTTAGTTCCAAACATCCATTGCATTTGATTGGGATGCATGAATGAAAGAGACATTCCCCTAGGAAAAGTATTGTTGTTGAAAATTATTCCAATTCATATGGCCATTTTGTTGTCCATAGTTTCTCCTAGGTGTCTTTGACCTTGATCTAGAATTATTGTTATTCCTCCTAGGTGTTGGAGTTTTACTTCTAGGTCGTGACTTAGCTTGATCATCTCTTTGTGGTGTAGGTGTTCTACTTCTAGGTTTAGAGTCATTTCGTACTCTTGGAGGAATATATGTTTGTCTAGACAAGTTTCTAGTTCCCATTAACGGTTTACTTAAAGGCTTATAAAATTTACCAAGGGTACTTTTATCAAGGATAGGTACTTTAACCTTGTTAACAAGAAGATGTTTTGGCCCTTCACCTAAAATAGACTTTTCAGAAAGTTCAGGATTTTCACAAAAATCATCCTCTGTCCGTGGTTCTTTAGCTCCACCCGTGGTTCCATAGTCATAAGGAACCGCGCAGTATACTGGAGAACCGCGTTCATAGGTACGTTTTTCTGAAAATATAACTTGTTTTGGTTCACTAGTTGATGCTTCATTAGTGTCATATCCCAACCCAAGTCTTTTCTTAGAATGAATTTGTTTGTTCAACATATCATCAAGAGCACTAGTACCTTTCATGAACTTTTCCAATTTAATGGAGGTACTCTTGAGATCTTCATTCTCTTGTCTAAGGTTTTCAAAATTTATACAACCTAAATCAACCTCTTTATTTTTCTCATGCTTAGCTAATCACTCTTTTAGCTCATTAATCTCATTTTCAAGCTTAGTTCTAGTTGATTTTAGCACTTTGTTCTTTTCGATGAATTTAATGCTAAGTTTATGTAAATTATTGTATTGACCTTCTATTTCATTAACATCTAGAGAAGAACTATCATTGCTATAATATTCGATTTCGGAATGTACCTCTTTAGAAGTGTGAACCATAAGACATTTATCATCTTTAGGATTGTCATCAACATCTTCACCGCTATCGCTCTATGAACCTCCAACAAACGCCGTGTGGTTTTTGTCGCGTGAAGGCTTAGGAAAATCACCGATGAAATGATTCAGATCACCACATCTAAAACATTTCCTATCACCTTTATCATCTTTAGCAAATCGGTTTTTGGAGAAGGATTTCTTGTCGTTGTTTGGTTGCCTCGCGTATTGACCTCGTCTTTTGAAGAACTTCTTAAAGTCTCTAACCGCCAAGGCATATTCCTCATCATCAGTATCCGAGGAGCTTTCATGGTCACTTTGTGCCTTCTTGGCTTTAAGTGCAAGAGACTTTCTTTCACTCTTAGTTTTCACTATTTCCGAGTCCTTCAAAATTATCATATCATGAACCTTCAAGTTACCAATGAGTTCATCGAGTGATAATTTGGCGAGATCCTTTGATTCTTCAATCGCCGTGACTTTAGCTCTCCATTTGGGATGCAACGCCCTAAGAAACTTCCTAACATTTTTCTTGCTAGAAAAACCTTCATCAAGTGCTTTTAGACTAGTAATAATAGTGTTAAATCTAGCAAATGCACTATCAATAGTTTCATCTTCTATGTAGAAACTAGAAGGGGGGTTGAATAGTTTCTCTTTGATTGGTGACCAAATTAAAATTACTTTCAACTTGGTTTGTATCAAAACTATCTTTTACTTGAGGCTAAGTTGTATAATGATTAGGTTCAATTCAAATGCACTAGCAAAGATAATAGGTAAGTGTAATGATAATGAAATAAGTAAAGAGTAAGGAAGGAGACAACCTAGTGGGAAGACACCAAGATTTATAGTGGTTCGACAACGAGGCTCTATCCTCGTTTCTACTCCACTCCTCGAGTACACCTACTCGAGATTTCCACTATATCCACAAGCTCCCTTCTCGGCGGAGAAAACCTTACATCGTTGCTTACATTATTTTCCGACACTAAGCTAAATGTCGAGACCTAATCTTTAGCTAGGACCAATCTACACAACGTTGCCTACTTCACAATTTAACGACACAAGGCTAGATGTCGGGTTCTAATCTTAAGGTAGAACCAATCTTCACGACGTTGCCTACTTCACCATTTTACGACACAAGGCTAGATGTCGAGTTCTAATCGAAAGCTAGAACCAATCTTCACGACTCTTCACTTTGAAGCTAAGTGAGAACTTCACACAACACAACTACTAGTCACTTTATAGTTTAGTGAGAACTCACAAGACACAACCACATCACTTTATAGTTTAGTGAGAACTCCTAATCAAATCTATTACAACTCAACTAGACTTATCCAAGTACACACATGTATCTTGGATTTACACAACACAAATCCAAGCAAACACATATGCAATGGATGTACACAACAAATCCAAGTATCCACAAATAACTTGGATGAACACAACTAGTCCAAGTATTCATAAATACATTGGATTGACCTAAAACAAAAAGGGTATCATGATGAATATGACTAGCTCATAGATTCATCTTTATCACAACACTAGTGAGTGAGTGATCTTCTCATTGGACAAGGTAAAGGAGGGGATCAAGAGGATAATCATATGTAAACATCCTTAACAATTTAAGTGATCATTTACTAATGATTATGCTATAGAAAATAGAAAGATGGCTGAGAAAAACGTCCAAGAGGCTTACTGGAAAATGAGATTTGACCCACTATTTAAAGGAGACAAAGTATAACGGATCTATAACGGCTAGCTGTGCGCGGTACCTTATCTCACCCCGCGGTTCCATATCGCTAAGGAACAGCGTAGGTACTTAAGGTACCGCCACTAGACTAAGCTCCGTTTTTTGTCTTTTAGTGGGGTGGGAATATCTGAGGTATTTGAAACCTTCAAAGGATATTCTAACAGCATTTGGAATATGCTATTTTCAAATTTTCATTTTCCATTTTAATAAAACATTTTCTAAAAAAGAAAGTTTATTAAAAAGTCTTTTGTCATATTAACAAAAGTGAGTTTTAAGGATAATCATTTTGATGATCACTAAGTATGATTAAGAAAGGTTAGTGATATGATTATTACCTTGATGATAGTGTTAGTTAAATAATTCATTCTGTGTTTTACACTAAATGTGTTGAATGGTTTGTTGTGATCAAAACTAAGAAAGATTAGTTAACACTAATAATGTTTTTAGGCATCACTTGCATTAACATTCTAAGATGACAAATTGTTCATATTGTTGAGCAAGAAGATCGATTTTACTTTCTTTGACTTGGCTATTACCTTGGTGGGTTACTAAAAGAGTGTTCCAAATGTCTTTAGAAGTTTCACCATTGGTAATAACATGCCAAATATCTAAATCTTTTGATTTCACATAAGTCTCAAACCTATTTTTCCAATAAATAAAACTATCGGTTTCAAAAAGAGGTGGTCTTTGCATAGATTTCCCTTCTAGATACTTGTTGGAATCCATAGATCGATTCAAGTTTTAAAATACAATATATTTTAAAAAGTCTTGAGCAACCACGCTCTGATACCAATTGTAGAAACTAGAAGGGGGTTGAATAGTTTCTTAAATTTACTTGTTAAAGATTGATTTATAAAAACATTTTTCAAAAACTTAAGCTTGAGTATTTATGTGCCACCTTCTTCTACACAATATGAACAAGGTATAGTGCAACTAAACTAATAATCACAAGTATAATGAATAGTGAATGTAAAGAGATAAGGGAAGGAAAGATCAAACCAAAAGCCAAGGATTTATAGTGGTTCGGGAACGAAGCTCGCTCCTCGTTCCTACTCCACTCCTAGAGTACACCTTACTCGAGAGTTCAATAATCAAAAGCTCCTTAAGGTGGAGAAATCATACACAACTCTCTTAACCAATTTATGACTCTAAGCTAAAAGTCGAGCCCTAATCTTAGCTAGGACCAATCTACACCAATATACTTTAAGGACTAAGTATTAACCTTAATACATACACAACTTCCAAATAGACACAACTACTTGGATCTTCACAACAATGACACAACAATGAATGAATAAGTTTGGATCTTCAATGGATCTTTGAGGTAGACACAACACTTCAAGAATGATAGTGTTCTTCTCTTTGCACTTTGAGAGGAAAATATGAGAGGAGAAATATTCACTTCTAAACAAGTAGTAATCAAACAAATGATCAAGGATTTGAGTGATTTAAGAAGTATGAAAGAATCTGGAAATGTATGTGCAAAAGAGGTGGTTTGAAAGTCTGAGAATGGTCTACTATTTATAAAACAAACATCCAACGGCTATATATGCACGCGGTTCCTTATTGGAGCCCGCGGTCCCATATCGATAAGGAACCACTATAGGTGCTAAGGAACCGCCTGCATAGACTCCGCTCTTTTTTGTCTTTTAGTGGATTGGTTCGAATCTGGGGATACAAATATCCTGAAAGGATATTCCAAACCAAGATAGAGTATGCCATTTTCAAATTTCAAATTTTCAAATAATTAATTTAATAAAACATTTTCTTAAAAAGAAAGTTTAATAAAAAAACTTTCTCACACTTAATAAAGAGTAAGTTTTAAGAAAATATTAAATCCTTGATCACTTAATTAGGATAAGTACTTGTTTGTTCATACCTTAAGTGATAATGGTTGAAATAAAAAATACTTGAACTCAAGAATTCGTTTTTCGTTGTTTTTATAAATGCTTGTTTTTACATATTGTCGTAATCAAAACAAAGCGAGACCGGAAAATGCAAGTAACGTTTTTAGGCATCATTGCATTAACACCTTTGTTCCTTTAGAGGAACGTGATCCTTCTTCTCTAATAGATGAGGGCTCCGACAGTGAAGATGATATTCCTCTTGGGACTGGCCGGGTTGTTCATTAGGATATGCAACCTTCCACCAATGTTGCTGGGACTACTACCCATATGATTCGATCATAAGTACTTTTTGAGTCTTCAAGAGATTTTATACTAGGTAGATTGGCAGGATCTTATAGCTTTGTATGGGTTAGTGGATGCGGCTATTCCTGCTGTCCCGTTTAGGTGGCCTGGGTTAGTGCTTTGGGGGGATTTGAAAGTGATGCTATATTGTCCTCCTGGTTCAGTTTCTGGTGGTATTTGGGATGACCAGGATCTTTGGTCCATCAAGCGTTGGAAGCTTTATGTTGGGTGTGGTGCGCATGTTATGGAATTATGTTCTTCCAAGAACATATTTATGTTGGTGGATCAAACCTACAATCTTTCTGTCCAAACCATGGAGGCTCTGTTGACGAGTGGTCTTTTGATTTCGAATTCTCCTTCGGGGAATGAGAGGTCGATAGCGGTCCCGTTGGTGGAATTTATTCAGAAACAGCTTGCTGCTGCTAAGAAGGCAGCAGCTTTTGGTGTATGATTTTGGTATGGTTCCTCTTGTATTTATTTATTTTTTATGTATTCTTTTCACCGATGTGTATAACTATCAGTGACTCATACTTTTATGATTAAAAAAAATAAATCAAAAAACCTTTTTACAATCATCTAACATAACTTCATATAATATATGCTTATACTTTACACAATTAACATCTTTTCCTACTTTGGCTGGTTGGTTTAAGTTCCTGGTGTTGGTTAGCCACCACACAACAAATGGTTTTCAACTCACCATGTCTAGCAGACAAGAAAGAGTTGATTCACCATGAGGGTACCGCTCTGGTGCGAATATCAAATCCATTGATGGTTGCCAATTTACCAAAAATTGGTTGGTTATAACTCATCTTCGTCCTAGACTAAAGAGTGGCTAGTCCAAGAGGGTACGACTCTTGGTAAAGACTTATCTCAAATCCGTTGATAGCTATAATAGCTTGCTCAAAGCTATAGGGTATTCAACTCACCCATGCTTTATTGCTGAGATTTGACTAGTCTAGGGGGTACGACTTCTGGTAAAGACTTGTATCAAATCTGTTGACGACTGTGATGGTTTGCCCAAAATCATCAGGGTCCTCCAACTCACCATTTATTTACGTTCCAAGAGTTGGATTGGGTAGTAGTCTCCCAGGGTGATGTCATATTCCACCGAAAGATTAGCTAGCCCAAGAGCGAGCAGCTACTTGGTAAAGGCTTATCAAATCTGCTCCTATTGCTGTAAAGATTCAACATGTGCAAATGGTTTCAAGCTTTTAAGAAGCTCAGCAGATGGGATACACGTAACTACTTTTATGTTTCTTCTGGTGCTATCAAGTTTGTTCACTGCTTCTATCCTTTGAACTCAACCAAGTCAAATTCAAGTTTAGGAGAGGATTGTTAGGAATAATGGAATAGACATTTTGTAATAGGTTGACTAGGAGGCATGTAGTTCCTCCTGGTCATAGTATTAGCAGGAGTAGTTATTCCTGGTAAGAGTAATACGTTACTCCTAGTCTAGTAGAAATTCAAACCGTGTTATTATTAGTAGTGATAATTGACAAAATCAAGCTTCAATCCGATGAAGATGGTAAGCTTGTCAATGGGTTAAAGTTTAGAATTGATGGAATCACCCATAAGCAATTGTAAAAATTAACCATGATCAACTCAAAATAGAACTAATGAAATAACACACAAACAACACAAAGGTTACATAAAAGAAAAAGACACAACAAAGAAGATAGTCATACACACAATATGAGTATCTAAAAGCAATAAATATGGAAAATAAACCACTAAGCATAAGCTAGTCTAATAGTGATATTTTCCAAGATTGCTAAAAAAAATAAAAGACTAAAAAGATGACGATGCATCATTCGAAGTTTTGTCCACCGGAACGAAAACTTGAATAGGAGGTCGAGTGAGGAGGAATTCAAGAAAATTTAACTTCTCATACACATGAGCAAGTTCAATTTGTTAAAATCGACAACAAGCACACGAGGATCCATGATGCAACACAAAATCGTTTGATGGGGGTATGGCATCAAACTTAGGGTTTGGTGGTGGTGGGGTAATGGGTTTGGGAATGTTTTCACAATGCCTTGTGAGGTTTGGGAAGGTTGAAAGGTCATTGAGTTGAGGGGTATTGAAGGATTTTGGTGGTGGGGGAACATTTTCTTTTGCTCCGATGATGGGGTTTATGGTATAAGTCTCATTCCAATACTTGATTGGAGAGAAGGTAGGGTTTTTGGGTGGTTTGGACGAAGATGGTTCATTCTTCTTAACCCAAATAGGTCGAACCAAGATTTTCGGTTTCTTTGAAAGCTTGGATGAGGAAGCTTTGGGTGAGTGGGGTTGTGACAAAGAAATGTCAAGGTTAGGAATGTAGGAGTTAGGCCTTGTGAGAGTGTGAGAATGAAATCTCAAGGTTATGTGAGAATAAATTCTCAAGGTTGGGAAGGTGTGAGAAAGAAAACTCAAGATTGTGTGAGAGTGAATTCTCAAGGTAGGGAAGGTGTGAGAATGAAATCTCAAGGTTGGGGTATAAGTAAAATGTAATCAAGGTAAGAATTTGAATACAAAATGTGAAGTGTCAAGGAATGTTTAGTCAATTTGAGTAAACAAGGAATCTTGACAGGGTATAGGGTTATAAAAGTTTTGAACAAAAATTCGTCAAAAACTGATTTCTGCCCGCGGTACCTTAAAGGGACCGGCAGTTCCATATCGCTAGGGAACCGCGGGGCTTTAAGGATCCGCGTCCAGTGGACTTGAAACCAAGTTTTTACAGGTTTTTGAGAAAAACTAAGACTTTTTCAAAAAGTTGCAAATCTTGGAATTTTACCTCTATTAGCACCAAATTATGCTAGGGTTGCATAAAGCAACACATTCACAAAGAATGTCTTGACAAAGGGTGACAAAATAATTTAGATATCATTTTAAACCAGTTTTAGTCAAGTTTTTAGAGGTTGTGATAGATTTAGGTTCAATTTTAATTTCAAATTAAAGTTGATTAGTGTGCACAAAAGGATAGAAACACACAAAGCTAAATCCATAGATCAACAACATGAAACATTCATGAAAGAAGAAAGTACAATGACAAATAAAACTAACTAATACATAGCTAGCTTAACATTAGATCTAGATAAGTAGTCTTCTTTGGCTTGGTTTTGTTGAAAACTCTTATTAAGAAAACTCCATCATTCATCTCCTAGGAGGAGGCATGGAGAACAAGGCAAGCAAGAAATCTTGCAACCTCCTATGTAGTCCATACATATCCATCCTAAGGTTATGGATGATGTAGTGGTTGTAAAGACAACATGGACAACTAGGACCATGTGTTTGTTGAAACCCATAGTATGGATCACCCAAAAGGAGGGAAAGTGGAACACCCAAAATTGGAATGTTTGAGTTGGGTGTAGGTGGAGGAGGCAAGTTCTCCAAGGGTGATGTGGGTGAGAGTGGAGGCATGTTCCCTAAAGGGGAAATGGGTGAGTGTGGAGGTAAATTCTCCAAGGTTGGTGAAATGGGTGAGTTACGAGGGGTAAATGGTGAAGTCACCAAAGTGTCATCAAAGTCATTCACAAAAGGAATGCTTTGGATTGGTTGGGGTTGTGTGGTCACATCCTAGGGTGCACTTGAAGTGAAGGGTGAAGAGAGCTCATTCATTCTTGAGTTGAATGAAGAGGAGGTAGAACCAATGGAGTGGTTAGTACCATGGGTGGATGATGTCTTGCATGGTGCAAGAGGTGGGGAAGGTGATGAAGAATGAGGATAGGAACCATCTCATTCTTAGTTGTGTGGAAAGGTGAGGAGTTAGGCTTGGCTACCTTAATCCTTATTTTGAGTGTTTTCCTTGGGGTGGAGGTCTTGGAAGTGTTTGAGGTTTTGGTACACACCATGGTTGACAAGGGTGGTTTAAGGTGTCACACCCCCAATTTATCAGAGTAATACAACACAATGGGGTGCGACGGTCATGACTATCAAAAGACATAGATACAAGAACGACTATTTAAAAGTCGTTTTAATTTAATTAAAAACATAAAACTTGTTTCGGAAGCGAATTACACCAGATTATAATAAAACATTGTTTCAAAAGACTTTAACATTGATCCAAATATCCATATACTAGCCACGACCATTTTCATTTAAAAATCTCCCATGCATAACCACGTCACTCCTCCGTCTTGATACCTGAGAAAAACATTGCTAAAGCGTCAACACAAAGGTTGGTGAGTTCATAGGTTTAAGTTTAAATAGTGTGATGAACCATAAGATTTTCCAAGGCAACCGGCATATAATCTTATAACAAATACAAGATTATAATCAGAAGTATACGTTTTAATCACCTACGCCTAAGCTCGTGACACCGAAGCGTTAACCTCAACCAACAAGAAATAATAAGAGCCCGAGCAAATGCCTATCCCGAAGCATTTGTAAATCCTCAAATGTAAGTGTATCTAACTTTGGCCACACAACCAAATTAGATAGGGAGGTTAATCCCGATAGATCTATCCATAACATTCGCGCTTACACAAAGTAATTAACGGTTCACGATAGTGGGCTAAAGCATCTAGGGATATCGCTACTTAGACATCATGTAGGCAAACGTATCAAGTTTTAGCACTTATGTTCATCCGTTTAAAACAAGCAATGTTCTCACCCCAAAAAAAGTTAAAACAATTAAAAGTGGGGCTATGAAACTCACCTCGATGAAGTAGTGAATATGACCAATAAAGATAGCACGAAAAATCAAAGCACGCAAAACGATGCGCAAACGATCTACTCGTAACCTAAGTAAAATATCCGTACTTAGGCTAAATACAAGAAATAATAATGTACAATGCACTTGGTTGATAATTTATACTTGCTCTTGATTTATAAAATGTTTTTATACATTTTTTTATGTTCAACCATTCTAGTCACGGGGTCAACTTTGGGTCTCGATATCTCGTTAAATAATAGTCCGAAAATAAAACGGGTTCTAATTATGAAAACTGGACCACGAGGTCTTCGATATTTGATAATTATCACTTTTTAATTAAGTTTCAAGTCTAGCAAATAATCATGCAAACTAGGGCACTCATAACAAAAATATAACAAGTAGAGTTCAATTATACACAAGGGGTGATCAAGCGTTTTTGAAAGCGATTTCCGAGTTCGTTACTAAGTCTTAGAACGAACGAAAAGTTGTTTTGAAAACTAGGCCTTGTCGAGTTTAGTAAAATATTTTCAGACAGTCGGGGCATGACCTTTACGTTGGTTAAAAATAGGTGCAAAGTAAGGTATTCGGTCACATTTTTTTTACGTCTACTATAATAACTTATATTTGTTTTTGAAATTGGAAAAATGGCACACCTTTGGTCCCCGTTTTCTGTTATACGCCCCTACACACGCGCTAAATCATGTTTTAGGGAATTGGGGAATTGTACTATGGCTGGCATTTGGTCTTTGTTAGTACACTTGCAAAAAGATGGTGGTGACCCTACCTCTACATCCTACACAGTTTTAGTCATATATATACTTGTATAAAATAATTTGCCAAAACAATGGGAGACCCCTTGCTTGAGTACTTGCTGTTCGCAGCTTATGACAAGGGAATAGGGTGGTCCTATTTGCTTTTATATCCTAGCATACATAGGCATATACTTCATAGCATCACCTTCTCACATAGCATCTATTTACTCATAGAATAAGTCAAAAGAGATGATATCCTGCTAGGGCTACTGTTCACGCAAGATATAAAAAGAGGGGGATTCCCATTTCTTAACCAACTGTACACGCCATATGGTATTATACAAACACATACTTGGGGTTATTGTATTTCTTGTTTTGATAGCTTATAAGTTCACAAACACACACTACACCATACGTTAATGATTTGAGATATCTATGTACATCACACACATCCAACCTTTGACATTCTATTTGGAAAGTATAGTGTTTAACTTGTTACTGAATAGTTGCACCTGCTTCTATTTACTTTTCATCCCCAGTTTACAAAACATGCATACTTTACCATTTAGTTCAAGTTACACGCATGCATACATGTTCGAACACACACACACACACCTGCTATTATATACATTCATCACGAAATAAAGATGAGATGCAGTTTTTCTTTCCACTTCATTCACATACTCAAACATGCATTTACTTATTCTACATGTACTTGTTAAGTTTCTAGTTTCCTGATGGTTTGTTGTTTGTTTTAGCTAAGTACTACTTTGTTGTTTCTCCCTGCTCGTTGACACACACCAACGAATAAACACTTTACTTTTGAAAGGTTTGCACTATTTTGGTCATCTTTGTGGTATGCGTGCATGACTACAAGTCCCTTATTTTAACCATGGTGAAAACAACATTCACTAGTATGCACAAGGTAACAACAAAGGAGTGGGTTTTCTTGTTCTCTGCTGCCCATACACGCACATGTATACACAGCCCTTCATACCGACGCATACATACTCCCATATGGTTACTATACTACTGAAACACATGCATGCAGGGGATTCGTTTACGTATACATTTATCCTTGCTACTAATTACTACTCAAACAAAATCATATTCCAACACTTCACAAACCCACGTTTTAAGATCTGGGTTTACATACAGTGACTTAACATACAGTGACTTAACATGCAGTGACTTAATATAGTTCATATATTTAAATCACACCCTACTTTCTCACATGAAATCATAAACTTGGTTCATATTTATACTATCCAATTTATGTCGAGACTACAAACAAGGTCCTCGGTCTTTACATGTTTTCGTCCCTCTAGCTAGTCTTATAGTGGTTCGTTAAGTTATTCAAATAGTTTAGGTCATCATTAAGGCTACAGCCGTGGCCTTGTGTTATCATTTTTAGTTCAAGATGTGTTTTCCTCCATTGTGTAAACACCCATCGAACCATAACCCATGACTAGTTCATATTATTTAGTGTATGTTCTTGGTTTCAAAACTTTGAGCAAGTATATTATCAACCAAAGTGAGGTTTAGAAAAAAAAAGGAAAAATGACTTACAAAGAGTCCTAGTTATCTGATGGAAACAAGATCAAGAACTAGAGAATCAAACACCAAGCATGTACTCACGTTCTAACCATCTTAGTGTTCTTGCTTACTTCAAAATCAATCCCAAACCCTTGCTTGATTACTTTTCTGCCGTGGCCTAAGTGTAAGATATATGTGTTTATTCTTTGTGAGGTTTGCTTGAGTGTGTGTGTTCAAGTGAGAGAGATTGAGGGTTGTATTTATAGGCAAAGGGTGTCATTAGGGTTAAGGTAAACTAGTTAGGGTTTAGTTAAGGATCTCGTTTGAATGTAACTAAAGATTGGACAAGTGATCTAGCATGGGAAGTTGTATTTGCATGGGGAAGGGATGAATCCTCTTTTGTTGCGTCTAGGTCAGAAACAAGAGAAGGACATGGTACCTAAGTTTGACTTCTCATTGTGAAGGTTTGTTGTAAGCTTAAACTCTTTGGGAAACTATGGAAGAACAGAAGTATACAACGGTTTTAAGTTAGAGGTGGGAGACAAATAGTACAAGAGTTAATGGGTGGGTGAAAGTACTACCAATTTGAATATGCATTGTGGTGATAACAATAAAAACGTGAGTTTTGGATTAAGCATGGGGCCGGTTTTGACTAGGTGACAATGAGAGAAATAGTTTCCTTTTTTATTTTGAGTATTATTTGCAAATGTTTAATTGTTGTGGTTGTGTGAGGTTTTAAATGTTTATATGTAGTGTAGATTTCTAATAGTAGTTTGAATAATTTGGTAAATGTAACATTCCTAAATGTGTCCTTATATAGACGGAGTGAAAAATATTTGTTTCGCGTTGTGAACATCCTAAAAGAGATTTCATTAAATGTCGATTCTAAAAATATAAGTTTCTAGCACATATCGTAAACGAATAGTAGTTATTAAAAAAAAAAATCATTTACATGATTTTCATTCATAAAAATTTTAAATCCGCACACAAAATACAGGTAACCAATCGGGAACATCAATAGACACACAAGTCTAACCCGAACTTTCGCGTTTCACGTAAATTAAATAGATTCAAAATTCACGTGTGTGACATTCGTAATCCCTTAAATTGAGTTTTGTCCTCAAAACTAGTACATCGATGTCGTTGTCACAACAAGAGGTCACTTAAATTTTTATGTTCCTTTCCCGGTGTTCAAAGAGTTTGTTTCTCTTTAGTTTGTTGCTAAGATCAAAATTTCTATAATTTTGTTAGGATTAAAATGAACGAAAATTTCTTTCGACTTGTACATGGTTCTATAGCGTTCCCTAAGTCTTTACTTGTACGTCAAATTTTTCTCGACGACGTCGTTTTCGTTTAGTGAGTTTTCTTCATTATTAACTTTCGCGTCGTCCCGCGTATTATTTCCAATTTAAAGCGTCACGTATTACCATTTTTCACCTAGATGATTATATATCGCACATTCAAAAATCGTTCCATATAGTTTGATTAATCCCGTTCACATTAACCGTCTACTTGGTAGTGGTAAGTAGCGTATGCGTCAAGGTTTTCTTGAATCAGTTTCCCCGAAAATCTAGAACAATTGATCGTCCTAACGCATGGCGGTCAAAACTTTTCTTCCTTTTATGTGATATTCAATATTACATAATTTCGTAAATTAATCAATTTAGTTTGCGTTCCTCCTCGTTTATCTCCTTTTTCATGGAGAGTAAAACGGGTGCACATTTGATAATATATTTAAAGCATATTTCGTTCGGATTCCTTCTATGAAGAACG
The DNA here is from genome assembly GCA_025667525.1 of Glebionis coronaria. NCBI lineage: Eukaryota > Viridiplantae > Streptophyta > Magnoliopsida > Asterales > Asteraceae > Glebionis > Glebionis coronaria. Next base: position 185,802,933 of record CM046879.1, on the reverse strand, counting down.
TATATAATATTTCTTAAGCTTATGAGTATGGTGTGATGCTCAAACATCGTTAGTTAAAATAGATCTTTGTTCGAGTGGTTTCGGTATTACCAGTATATACAAAAGCATGCTCATTTTGACCCAATTGTTCCTTAACATGGGTTATGTTACGAAGAGTTCTGGATATCCGTTAAATTTGGATTTTACTCCAACGACGTTTCGTTCTTCTCATTATTATTTAAAAATTGTTTTCGATTTTTCCAACTCTAATCTATTTGAGTCTAATTGTCGTCAACATCAATTGGCGCTCTTAGTATTTGCGTGTCATATACGCTTTTGTATGTCATCGTGGCGAAGAAATTAATTATACTAGGTTTACTCGTATCGCGTACTCGACGCTTTTACTGAAGATGGTATAAAAATGTTTGACATTCATAGCACATAATAAATTTTTCTTTGGTGAATAGGGCAACTTGAATATACTTTACTAGTACTAATATATTTCATTTTTAAGATGACTACTATGAGCATACTCGCGTTCGACCACGATCATACGTAGTTGATCAGGCTACGTACGTCTCGGGACAAACGGTTGCATCCTCCTTTTCATCGCAATTTTGACTCTTTGAGGTTGTAATTATATATTGATATATTGATAGTCCACAGTGCATTTTGTTCGTTACCGTTGTTCACTTTCATAATCAACAAATTTGCGCATAGTTCATTTCATTTGTAACCATGGCTCACTTTCCAATATCAACAAATAATTCCCATAATTTATTCGTACTAGTTCTCGTCAAGTTTATCAATAGTTTTTGTTCTCCACATTGAGTTGGTCGTCAAAACAAGTTCTAAAACCTTACATGGTAGTCCTTACCAAAAATATTTCACTATTAGTTGCGGCGTTCGATTAATAATACCTTTATTAATCTTCTAACTTACATTATTTTGATTGTTATTATTCCTATAATAAGTGTTTCCGCTCGAAATTTCTTATAGTAAAAAAAAAAGAAATCAATTCTGATATTTTCTAAAGAATATTTTTCAAAAATCTTTTAGTGAAAATTTACTTTATTTATTTCTCTTCGATTGGTAAAGAAAATATTGTTGAAGAAGTCTTTTTCTTAAGTAAAATTTTTGGTGGATGAGTTTTTCTACGACACATGAAAAAAATAAAAATAAAGTTTTCTCGTTGTTTAAACAAAATAGGCTTTAAAAATAAAACAACACAATTTAATTGAAAACTTGGAGTATGGTTACATAGTTATGTTTTGTTGGTGGTAACATCGACGGACGTCGAGTCACTCGATTTTCATAAAAGTAACTTATTAAATATTCAACATCAGTCACTCAATTCTATCACAGAATTTTTCCAGGCTTTAATGATATTTTATAACATCTCACACACTTCGGTCAATTTGTTTTTATCCCAAAATTGTTCAATTTGTTTAATTCGACCAACTAGTTAATTCCATCACAAGAATTTTCATCACAAAAATTATTCATTTTGTTTTTTTTTTTTTTTTATCTGTCATTTGTTCATAATCATTCAATAGATTTATTTTTTTGTTCGACACGCGCTATTAGGGTTTCTAAGAAGTGACCACAATTCACATCTAGGGTTCTCAAGCTTTGTGACATACGATAATCCCTTTAATTTAAAGTATGACATAATCCTCATATAACTGAGTTATTCCTTTAATATTAGTTGTTATATCAAACTTCATAAATTTATAATAGCAACTTAGTTGCAAACCAATGGACTAGAACTTTTAGATCCGTCTTTGTACAGTTTCTCCAACATAATTTCTCTTTGACGTGCAATCAACTTACGCTTCGGCATATTTTCGGATAGTTTTCATACTTTTGTAATACTAATTTATGTTTGTTCCTTATGATATAGTACGTTGTGGAGTATTACAGGAGTAATACTTTGGATAGAGTGTTTATCATAGTATGTTGTATAAAAATAGAGACGACGACTTTAACTATTTTAGTGTTCGCACACCATACAACTAATGGTACTAATGCATCGTACCGGTCAAACGTCAATGAGGTAATCACCTTGTCAGATCCTGTAAGTCTTATCCATCCCCGAGGAAATTCACTAAAAATCTTAAGCTGTGTTACAACTGGCACTTGACTAAGCCTCGCAACCCAATCAAACAAGAACAGCCTTGAGGTCTAGTCAAGTATTAGTCGTTAAACTTCCTAACATCTTTGGTGAATTTACTCGTCTTTAGATATTACTCACACAATTTAACATTGATTAAACCTACACAAAACCCATCAAATATGTTATACCCTAACTATCAAACAAATCACGCAAGATGTAAATTCATGAGTTTTACCCTTCCACAAGAAAACTCATCAAAAACCCTAAGTTGTATAACGACTGGCACTTAACTTAGTCTCGCAACCCAATCAAACAAGAACAGCCTTGAGACGTTGCTAAGTATCATTATATTCCTTAACATTTTTGATGAATTGTCTTAGTTTTTGGGTTTACTCACGACTTATCATCAACCACTGCTAAATATCAGCGTGCTCAAGTACTGTTTTGGCGTATATTTTTAATTCGACGTATATCGATATAGGGTAACATAGAAACACACAAGTGTTTAAATAGTTCATAGTAGTCCAGTGGACTGTTTTAACAAAATACGTAATAGCATAACTATGTGTATGTTTTACTCCAAATAAACATGGCACCAACCATCTTAATTCTATTTAAACATGGCACAAACCATCTTAGTTCGATTTAAACATGGCACAAACCATCTTAGTTCGATGTAAACATGGTACAAACCATTTTAGTAGCACAACAATCCAAACAAGGATGCTAGGTATTTTACTTCAAAATATAAGAGAAATCGTCTTAGTACACATTCCTATAAGTACATCTTACATTAGGATCGTTCATACAAGGCAGGAAATACTTAATGCTAATGACACGTAGCAATCAAGTTTTAAACTAACATGGCAAATCACATGGAATAGTCCAAGTCACAACTTACTTTTATCGAAGACGCGGAGTGAAGTGGTTCTTGGAGATTTTTGAGTTAGTTATAGTCTAGAATTATTTTTCCAAAAATTAAATTTTGACTCACGTTTATAAAAATCGTTTTTGTAAAATAACCTAGTTCTCTATAACTACAGCTCTGATACCAATCTGTCACACCCCCAATTTATCAGAGTAATACAACACAATGGGGTGCGACGGTCATGACTATCAAAAGACATAGATACAAGAACGACTATTTAAAAGTCGTTTTAATTTAATTAAAAACATAAAACTTGTTTCGGAAGCGAATTACACCAGATTATAATAAAACATTGTTTCAAAAGACTTTAACATTGATCCAAATATCCATATACTAGCCACGACCATTTTCATTTAAAAATCTCCCATGCATAACCACGTCACTCCTCCGTCTTGATACCTGAGAAAAACATTGCTAAAGCGTCAACACAAAGGTTGGTGAGTTCATAGGTTTAAGTTTAAATAGTGTGATGAACCATAAGATTTTCCAAGGCAACCGGCATATAATCTTATAACAAATACAAGATTATAATCAGAAGTATACGTTTTAATCACCTACGCCTAAGCTCGTGACACCGAAGCGTTAACCTCAACCAACAAGAAATAATAAGAGCCCGAGCAAATGCCTATCCCGAAGCATTTGTAAATCCTCAAATGTAAGTGTATCTAACTTTGGCCACACAACCAAATTAGATAGGGAGGTTAATCCCGATAGATCTATCCATAACATTCGCGCTTACACAAAGTAATTAACGGTTCACGATAGTGGGCTAAAGCATCTAGGGATATCGCTACTTAGACATCATGTAGGCAAACGTATCAAGTTTTAGCACTTATGTTCATCCGTTTAAAACAAGCAATGTTCTCACCCCAAAAAAAGTTAAAACAATTAAAAGTGGGGCTATGAAACTCACCTCGATGAAGTAGTGAATATGACCAATAAAGATAGCACGAAAAATCAAAGCACGCAAAACGATGCGCAAACGATCTACTCGTAACCTAAGTAAAATATCCGTACTTAGGCTAAATACAAGAAATAATAATGTACAATGCACTTGGTTGATAATTTATACTTGCTCTTGATTTATAAAATGTTTTTATACATTTTTTTATGTTCAACCATTCTAGTCACGGGGTCAACTTTGGGTCTCGATATCTCGTTAAATAATAGTCCGAAAATAAAACGGGTTCTAATTATGAAAACTGGACCACGAGGTCTTCGATATTTGATAATTATCACTTTTTAATTAAGTTTCAAGTCTAGCAAATAATCATGCAAACTAGGGCACTCATAACAAAAATATAACAAGTAGAGTTCAATTATACACAAGGGGTGATCAAGCGTTTTTGAAAGCGATTTCCGAGTTCGTTACTAAGTCTTAGAACGAACGAAAAGTTGTTTTGAAAACTAGGCCTTGTCGAGTTTAGTAAAATATTTTCAGACAGTCGGGGCATGACCTTTACGTTGGTTAAAAATAGGTGCAAAGTAAGGTATTCGGTCACATTTTTTTTACGTCTACTATAATAACTTATATTTGTTTTTGAAATTGGAAAAATGGCACACCTTTGGTCCCCGTTTTCTGTTATACGCCCCTACACACGCGCTAAATCATGTTTTAGGGAATTGGGGAATTGTACTATGGCTGGCATTTGGTCTTTGTTAGTACACTTGCAAAAAGATGGTGGTGACCCTACCTCTACATCCTACACAGTTTTAGTCATATATATACTTGTATAAAATAATTTGCCAAAACAATGGGAGACCCCTTGCTTGAGTACTTGCTGTTCGCAGCTTATGACAAGGGAATAGGGTGGTCCTATTTGCTTTTATATCCTAGCATACATAGGCATATACTTCATAGCATCACCTTCTCACATAGCATCTATTTACTCATAGAATAAGTCAAAAGAGATGATATCCTGCTAGGGCTACTGTTCACGCAAGATATAAAAAGAGGGGGATTCCCATTTCTTAACCAACTGTACACGCCATATGGTATTATACAAACACATACTTGGGGTTATTGTATTTCTTGTTTTGATAGCTTATAAGTTCACAAACACACACTACACCATACGTTAATGATTTGAGATATCTATGTACATCACACACATCCAACCTTTGACATTCTATTTGGAAAGTATAGTGTTTAACTTGTTACTGAATAGTTGCACCTGCTTCTATTTACTTTTCATCCCCAGTTTACAAAACATGCATACTTTACCATTTAGTTCAAGTTACACGCATGCATACATGTTCGAACACACACACACACACCTGCTATTATATACATTCATCACGAAATAAAGATGAGATGCAGTTTTTCTTTCCACTTCATTCACATACTCAAACATGCATTTACTTATTCTACATGTACTTGTTAAGTTTCTAGTTTCCTGATGGTTTGTTGTTTGTTTTAGCTAAGTACTACTTTGTTGTTTCTCCCTGCTCGTTGACACACACCAACGAATAAACACTTTACTTTTGAAAGGTTTGCACTATTTTGGTCATCTTTGTGGTATGCGTGCATGACTACAAGTCCCTTATTTTAACCATGGTGAAAACAACATTCACTAGTATGCACAAGGTAACAACAAAGGAGTGGGTTTTCTTGTTCTCTGCTGCCCATACACGCACATGTATACACAGCCCTTCATACCGACGCATACATACTCCCATATGGTTACTATACTACTGAAACACATGCATGCAGGGGATTCGTTTACGTATACATTTATCCTTGCTACTAATTACTACTCAAACAAAATCATATTCCAACACTTCACAAACCCACGTTTTAAGATCTGGGTTTACATACAGTGACTTAACATACAGTGACTTAACATGCAGTGACTTAATATAGTTCATATATTTAAATCACACCCTACTTTCTCACATGAAATCATAAACTTGGTTCATATTTATACTATCCAATTTATGTCGAGACTACAAACAAGGTCCTCGGTCTTTACATGTTTTCGTCCCTCTAGCTAGTCTTATAGTGGTTCGTTAAGTTATTCAAATAGTTTAGGTCATCATTAAGGCTACAGCCGTGGCCTTGTGTTATCATTTTTAGTTCAAGATGTGTTTTCCTCCATTGTGTAAACACCCATCGAACCATAACCCATGACTAGTTCATATTATTTAGTGTATGTTCTTGGTTTCAAAACTTTGAGCAAGTATATTATCAACCAAAGTGAGGTTTAGAAAAAAAAAGGAAAAATGACTTACAAAGAGTCCTAGTTATCTGATGGAAACAAGATCAAGAACTAGAGAATCAAACACCAAGCATGTACTCACGTTCTAACCATCTTAGTGTTCTTGCTTACTTCAAAATCAATCCCAAACCCTTGCTTGATTACTTTTCTGCCGTGGCCTAAGTGTAAGATATATGTGTTTATTCTTTGTGAGGTTTGCTTGAGTGTGTGTGTTCAAGTGAGAGAGATTGAGGGTTGTATTTATAGGCAAAGGGTGTCATTAGGGTTAAGGTAAACTAGTTAGGGTTTAGTTAAGGATCTCGTTTGAATGTAACTAAAGATTGGACAAGTGATCTAGCATGGGAAGTTGTATTTGCATGGGGAAGGGATGAATCCTCTTTTGTTGCGTCTAGGTCAGAAACAAGAGAAGGACATGGTACCTAAGTTTGACTTCTCATTGTGAAGGTTTGTTGTAAGCTTAAACTCTTTGGGAAACTATGGAAGAACAGAAGTATACAACGGTTTTAAGTTAGAGGTGGGAGACAAATAGTACAAGAGTTAATGGGTGGGTGAAAGTACTACCAATTTGAATATGCATTGTGGTGATAACAATAAAAACGTGAGTTTTGGATTAAGCATGGGGCCGGTTTTGACTAGGTGACAATGAGAGAAATAGTTTCCTTTTTTATTTTGAGTATTATTTGCAAATGTTTAATTGTTGTGGTTGTGTGAGGTTTTAAATGTTTATATGTAGTGTAGATTTCTAATAGTAGTTTGAATAATTTGGTAAATGTAACATTCCTAAATGTGTCCTTATATAGACGGAGTGAAAAATATTTGTTTCGCGTTGTGAACATCCTAAAAGAGATTTCATTAAATGTCGATTCTAAAAATATAAGTTTCTAGCACATATCGTAAACGAATAGTAGTTATTAAAAAAAAAATCATTTACATGATTTTCATTCATAAAAATTTTAAATCCGCACACAAAATACAGGTAACCAATCGGGAACATCAATAGACACACAAGTCTAACCCGAACTTTCGCGTTTCACGTAAATTAAATAGATTCAAAATTCACGTGTGTGACATAAGGTTTAGGGAAGGATGTTTTGATGTGTGAAGAACATGACTAACAAGGTGGGTTTAAATGGGTGAGGGGATGATCCAAACTAGTAACGGGTTAAAATCATTTTAGGTGAATAATGAATTTAGGTAAGCTAGTTTAGGAAATGTGCAGTTTATTACTGAAAATCATGCAAGGTTTACACAGATTTAAGAAAATAGTGTAAAGCAAAAGATGATGTCATGCACAGTGGCCGGCGGTTCCTTATCTAGGACCGACGGTACCTTATCGATAAGGATCCGCGGGTCGATATGGAACCGCGACCAGAGGGCTTTCAAAATTTTCCCATTCCAGTTTTTGATAAACCCAGATTTTTACCAAAAGATTCACAAGCCAAAGTTAACTACAAATCATAATCTAATAAGCTAACTATCATAAGGCATGCACAAAGCTATGTAAATCACAAACATCATTGCATAAGCAATAATTAGGATCAACATAAATACTAATCCAAACATGCAACAAAAGTTAATAAACAACTAAACCAAAGTGTTAATAACCAAATGTTGAACCATCAAATCCAAACTTTGACACAACTTCAAAGTCTTCACCTCCTTTTCTTTCCTAAACCTTTGATCATCTTTCCCAAATACTTGAATCCTTTTCTTGTCTCCACTCGGTGTTCATGTAATTCTCCCCGAGTTCTAAGATTCTCACGATAAAGATGCTCCATATTGAGATCTTCCGGAACATCACTAGAAGGGTGAGGAGGAGGAGCTAAGTCTTCAAAATCATCCTCGAATTGATTTGAGGATGGATGGGAGTTACTCGAAGAGTCAAAATGAGAACTAGGACCGACGCCATCACCATCACTTGGTGGCATATCGGTGTCCTCATCATCCGACTCTTGATGGTCGGATTTTCTCGAACCACGGTCACTTCTTGGCTTTCGTTCATACGCCTCTTGAATAGGCATCATAACCCGTTGAACCGGGTGAAAGCGAGAAAGATCGAGTTGAGGAAAATCTTGACCAACCCTTCTAAAGAGGCGAGTAAGAAGCATAACATAAGGGAGGTTTGTTTTGGGTTTAGAAAGAGCATAATTTATACGTCGAGCGATGTAATATGCAAGATTGTACTTGGTGGAAGTAAAAAGACAAAATAACATATGCCCCATGCAAGCCGGGATATGATATCGGTTCCCACCAAGACAAAACACATTTTCCCTAAGGATGTTTGCCCATTGGAGCATGTAATCCTTAAGGTCGCTTGAGAGCACTTCATACATATTCACATTTCGCACATTTGTATGAAGGCTTCTCACAACGTTTCCACTACGCTCTTTCGTGATGATTTCAAGGATGAAATTTAGATCAACTTTGGTGGTGTCATTTGGAGGTTTATCGTTAGACTCCAAGAGAGCATCTAGTCTCCACTTATCCGTAAAACGACAAGTGCCTTCAAATGGCACACCAAGAATATCACCAAAGTCATCGAGGGAATATTGAATGATTTGACCATTCAACAAGAAACGAATAAAGATTTGGTCGTTGATTTCAAGCATGGAGTAAGTACTAAAGAACTCAAGAAGAAACAAGGGATAAATTACCTCGTCTATGTAGAGCAAACAATCAAACCCAATAAGCTCGAACATAGAGTTGATATAATTACCTCCCGCTATTCTTGAATCTACAATCCTACCCTCATGGAAATTTCGAGTGGAAAGGGACGGAAAAGAGTTTTGAAGTTGAGGGGAAGCATAGGTTTGGGAAATGTCCGGCATATAGTTTCTAGTGAATTGATGATCTTTTTGATATTGAGAAGGCATGATTAGTACCTAAATAAACACAAGAAAATATTTCTCCAATCACTCATATGAAAAATAAAATCAAAGATCAAAAATATGAGAATGTGTTATATCAATTTCTTGACAAACATAGGATTTAATCCATATCATTCTCATGTTTACAATGTGTCTATTCCATCATTAACCAAGAACACATGATCTATGTTAGATCAACAATGAATTAGAACATTGGTTTTTCAAAACAAGGTTTTTAGGTAAGCATTAACAATGTCATTACCTACTTGTTCATGGGTTCATCTCAAATCCATCTTTTAACCAAAATCATTTAGCCAAAATTCGGATTTGTTCTACAAGTGGGTTTTAGTGAAATCTTAATGAATATGAACCTAAGGAATCATAGTAAAATAACCATGTCAACCCACATTCCTATTAAGGTTTTAATTCAATTTCAATTTTAAAAATCCCCAATTATGAAAGGATGAACCCTAGAACAAAATAGATGAAACTGAAAGAAAATACTTACAATTAATTGATGTTAGATGATGGATGAGTGAAACCCACAACTTGGAATCAATTAATTTGAGTGATTGAAGGTTTTGGAAGCTTTAACAATGGTGGAAAAACAAGAAAACCGTCGTTGTATGTTTTTGGGAGAGAGATAGTGGTTTGAAAAGAATAAAATAATCAAACTGGCGCTCTGACAAAAGTTTCTGCCCACGGCTCCTTATCGATAAGGTACCGCAGGTTTGAGCCGCCTAGATAAGGAACCGCCTACAGAGGCAGGTTTTTATCTATGAAAAACGCCAAATTTTGAAAACCAAGTTTTTCTAAAATACTTAAAATTAAATCAAGAGCCTTTTAGAATATCATTGGATCATCATAACACTAAGCAATATGCCTTAACGAAGGATTACGAGTTAAATCAAGATCGAAAAGAACCGAAACGGACAAACGACTACTCGTAGCAAAATGACTAAGTGGAGAGAAGACAAGGGAAGTGAATCAAGACTAGGAAAAATGCTCAAGGGAATAATGACAATCTTCAAATGATGGAAACGAAGAGCTTGTGTCATATATAGTGGTTAAAGACGTGCCTTTCCGGCGAAGTGTTAAACGGCTTTGGTAATGAACAAACACAAAGCAAATATTGAAGCATAGGCAAGATCACTTTTAATAATAGTCTTAGTCTAAGTCAATATATGAGTAAGGCATTGATTCACTTTCTCTCCCACGAAGGGCCTACTAACCGTATGGGTGCAAACCATGATATCATGCTTGATACTTTGAACTACTACTAACTCACTCTACATCACCATAGTGAGTCAAGTATCCAAGCAATGAAGGTTTGAGATGATAAAAGGAAAGAATCACAAACCATAAATAAATGTCAAGGCAAGAATGCCAAGAGCAAGCACATAGTCATGTAGTGATCAAAAGAATGATCAAAAGGGCGTGTGGAAGAACGAAAGCGTACCTTGGCCACAAGAGCATTCCAATCCATCAATGCAAACCACAAGAGTGACTATCATGAATACTAAGTCTTCAATGACTAGTATCAATCCCACTCATCATTCAAAGATATTGAAAATCGATGATGATAAGTCTTCTACAAGTGCAAGTAACTCAATCCGCAACCAATTCAATGATTGATCTTCATGAGTACCTACACAAAACAAGATGCAATCTAGTAGATACATTTCAAGAGTAGATCTAAAATGTATAAAGGCTACTAATCTAAGTGGGATGCAATATTACCAATTAAAAGACCTATTTTCAAAGGAAAAAATAATTTTGACCAAAGAGAAACTTTAGTACAACTTGACCTTCTAATTTGAGGAGACAATGGATCGATCCAAGTTTCAAAGTACAATATACTTTAAAGATCTTGAGTGACCATCGCTCTGATACCAATTGTAGAAACTAGAAGGGGGGTTGAATAGTTTCTCTTTGATTGGTGACCAAATTAAAATTACTTTCAATTTGGTTTGTATCAAAACTATCTTTTACTTGAGGCTAAGTTGCATAATGATTAGGTTCAATTCAAATGCACTAGCAAAGATAATAGGTAAGTGTAATGATAATGAAATAAGTAAAGAGTAAGGAAGGAGACAACCTAGTGGGAAGACACCAAGATTTATAGTGGTTCGACAACGAGGCTCTATCCTCGTTTCTACTCCACTCCTCGAGTACACCTACTCGAGATTTCCACTATATCCACAAGCTCCCTTCTCGGCGGAGAAAACCTTACATCGTTGCTTACATTATTTTCCGACACTAAGCTAAATGTCGAGACCTAATCTTTAGCTAGGACCAATCTACACAACGTTGCCTACTTCACAATTTAACGACACAAGGCTAGATGTCGGGTTCTAATCTTAAGGTAGAACCAATCTTCACGACGTTTCCTACTTCACCATTTCACGACACAAGGCTAGATGTCGAGTTCTAATCGAAAGCTAGAACCAATCTTCACGACTCTTCACTTTGAAGCTAAGTGAGAACTTCACACAACACAACTACTAGTCACTTTATAGTTTAGTGAGAACTCACAAGACACAACCACATCACTTTATAGTTTAGTGAGAACTCCTAATCAAATCTATTACAACTCAACTAGACTTATCCAAGTACACACATGTATCTTGGATTTACACAACACAAATCCAAGCAAACACATATGCAATGGATGTACACAACAAATCCAAGTATCCACAAATAACTTGGATGAACACAACTAGTCCAAGTATTCATAAATACATTGGATTGACCTAAAACAAAAAGGGTATCATGATGAATATGACTAGCTCATAGATTCATCTTTATCACAACACTAGTGAGTGAGTGATCTTCTCATTGGACAAGGTAAAGGAGGGGATCAAGAGGATAATCATATGTAAACATCCTTAACAATTTAAGTGATCATTTACTAATGATTATGCTATAGAAAATAGAAAGAGGGCTGAGAAAAACGTCCAAGAGGCTTACTGGAAAATGAGATTTGACCCACTATTTAAAGGAGACAAAGTATAACGGATCTATAACGGCTAGCTGTGCGCGGTACCTTATCTCACCCCGCGGTTCCATATCGCTAAGGAACCGCGTAGGTACTTAAGGTACCGCCACTAGACTACGCTCCGTTTTTTGTCTTTTAGTGGGGTGGGAATATCTGAGGTATTTGAAACCTTCAAAGGATATTCTAACAGCATTTGGAATATGCTATTTTCAAATTTTCATTTTCCATTTTAATAAAACATTTTCTAAAAAAGAAAGTTTATTAAAAAGTCTTTTGTCATATTAACAAAGTGAGTTTTAAGGATAATCATTTTGATGATCACTAAGTATGATTAAGAAAGGTTAGTGATATTATTATTACCTTGATGATAGTGTTAGTTAAATAATTCATTTTGTGTTTTACACTAAATGTGTTGTATGGTTTGTTGTGATCAAAACTAAGAAAGATTAGTTAACACTAATAATGTTTGTAGGCATCACTTGCATTAACATTCTAAGATGACAAATTGTTCATATTGTTGAACAAGAAGATCAATTTTACTTTCTTTGACTTGTCTATTACCTTGGTGGGTTACTAAAAGAGTGTTCCAAATGTCTTTAGAAGTTTCACCATTGGTAATAACATGCCAAAGATCTAAATCTTTTGATTTCACATAAGTCTCAAACCTATTTTTCCAATAAATAAAACTATCGGTTTCAAAAAGAGTTGGTCTTTGCATAGATTGCCCTTCTAGATACTTTTTGGAATCCATAGATCGATTCAAGTTTTAAAATACAATATATTTTAAAAAGTCTTGAGCAACCACGCTCTGATACCAATTGTAGAAACTATAAGGGGGGTTGAATAGTTTCTTAAATTTACTTGTTAAAGATTGATTTATAAAAACATTTTTCAAAAACTTAAGCTTGAGTATTTATGTGTCACCTTCTTCTACACAATATGAACAAGGTATAGTGCAACTAAACTAATAATCACAAGTATAATGAATAATGAAAAGAGATAAGGGAAGGAAAGATCAAACCAAACGCCAAGGATTTATAGTGGTTCGGGAACGAAGCTCACTCCTCGTTCCTACTCCACTCCTAGAGTACACCTTACTCGAGAGTTCACTAATCAACAAGCTCCTTAAGGTGGAGAAACCATACATAACTCTCTTAACCAATTTCCGACTCTAAGCTAAAAGTCGAGCCCTAATCTTAGCTAGGACCAATCTACACCAATATACTTTAAGGACTAAGTATTAACCTTAATACATACACAACTTCCAAATAGACACAACTACTTGGATCTTCACAACAATGACACAACAATGAATGAATAAGTTTGGATCTTCAATGGATCTTTGAGGTAGACACAACACTTCAAGAATGATAGTGTTCTTCTCTTTGAACTTTGAGAGGAAAATATGAGAGGAGAAAGATTCACTTCTAAACAAGTAGTAATCAAACAAATGATCAAGGATTTGACTGATTTAAGAAGTATGAAAGAATCTGGAAATGTATGTGCAAAAGAGGTGGTTTGAAAGTCTAAGAATGGTCTACTATTTATAAAACAAACATCCAACGGCTATATCTGCACGCGGTTCCTTATTGGAGCCCGCGGTCCCATATCGATAAGGAACCACTATAGGTGCTAAGGAACCGCCTGCATAGACTCTGCTCTTTTTTGTCTTTTAGTGGATTGGTTCGAATCTGGGGATACAAATATCCTGAAAGGATATTCCAAACCAAGATAGAGTATGCCATTTTCAAATTTCAAATTTTCAAATAATTAATTTAATAAAAAAATTTCTTAAAAAGAAAGTTTAATAAAAAAACTTTGTCACACTTAATAAAGAGTAAGTTTTAAGAAAATATTAAATCCTTGATCACTTAATTAGGATAAGTACTTGTTTGTTCATACCTTAAGTGATAATGGTTGAAATGAAAAATACTTGAACTCAAGAATTCGTTTTTCGTTGTTTTCATAAATGCTTGTTTTTACATAGTGTCGTAATCAAAACAAAGCGAGACCGGAAAATACAAGTAACGTTTTTAGGCATCATTGCATTAACACCTTTGTTCCTTTAGAGGAACGTGATCCTTCTTCTCTAATAGATGAGGGCTCCGACAGTGAAGATGATATTCCTCTTGGGACTGGCCGGGTTGTTCATTGGGAGATGCAACCTTCCACCAATGTTGCTGGGACTACTACCCATATGATTCGCTCATAAGTACTTTTTGAGTCTTCAAGAGATTTTATACTGGGTAGATTGGCAGGATCTTATAGCTTTGTATGGGTTGGTGGATGCGGCTATTCCTGCTGTCCCGTTTAGGTGGCCTGGGTTAGTGCTTTGGGGGGATTTGAAAGTGATGCTATATTGTCCTCCTGGTTCAGTTTCTCGCGTTGGAAGCTTTATGTTGGGTGTGGTGCGCATGTTATGGAATTATGTTCTTCCAAGAACATATTTATGCTGGTGGATCAAACCTACAATCTTTCTGTCCAAACCATGGAGGCTCTGTTGACGAGTGGTCTTTTGATTTCGAATTCTCCTTCGGGGAATGAGAGGTCGATAGCGGTCCCGTTGGTGGAATTTATTCAGAAACAGATTGCTGCTGCTAAGAAGGCAGCAGCTTTTGGTGTATGATTTTGGTATGGTTCCTCTTGTATTTATTTATTTTTTATGTATTCTTTTCACCGATGTGTATAACTATCATTGACTCATACTCTTATGGTTAAAAAAAATAAATCAAAAAACCTTTTTACAATCATCTAACATAACTTCATATAATATATGCTTATACTTTACACAATTAACATCTTTTCCTACTTTGGCTAGTTGGTTTAAGTTCCTGGTGTTGGTTAGCCACCACACAACAAATGGTTTTCAACTCACCATGTCTAGCAGACAAGAAAGAGTTGATTCACCATGAGGGTACCGCTCTGGCGCGAATATCAAATCCGTTGATGGTTGCCAATTTACCAAAAATTGGTTGGTTATAACTCATCTTGGTCCTAGACTAAAGAGTGGCTAGTCCAAGAGGGTACGACTCTTGGTAAAGACTTATCTCAAATCCGTTGATAGCTATAATAGCTTGCTCAAAGCTATAGGGTATTCAACTCACCCATGCTTTATTGCTGAGATTTGACTAGTCCAGGGGGTAAGGCTTCTGGTAAAGACTTGTATCAAATCTGTTGACGACTATGATGGTTTGCCCAAAATCATCAGGGTCCTCCAACTCACCATTGATTTACGTTCCAAGAGTTGGACTGGGTAGTAGTCTCCCAGGGTGATGTCATATTCCACTGAAAGATTAGCTAGCCCAAGAGCGAGCAGCTACTTGGTAAAGGCTTATCAAATCTGCTCCTATTGATGTAAAGATTCAACATGTGCAGATGGTTTCAAGCTTTTAAGAAGCTCAGCAGATGGGATACACGTAACTACTTTTATGTTTCTTCTGGTTCTATCAAGTTTGTTCACTGCTTCTATCCTTTGAACTCAACCAAGTCAAATTCAAGTTTAGGGGAGGATTGTTAGGAATAATGGAATAGACATTTTGTAATAGGTTGACTAGGAGGCATGTAGTTCCTCCTGGTCATAGTATTAGCAAGAGTAGTTATTCCTGGTAAGAGTAATACGTTACTCCTAGTCTAGTAGAAATTCAAACCGTGTTATTATTAGTAGTTTGTTAGAATATGCATGAGATATCTTAGGAAAGGATGTGCATATCATCTGTTACACGTTTTGAGTAAATGTGGTTTAGGGTTTCTTTGTAGCATAAAAGGAACCCATGAGCAGAAAGGTTAGATACACCTTTCACCAGTTTCATTTCATATTAGTAATATTAAAAATCCTTAGAAAGGATCATGTTATTAAATTAGTCAGTTGTTCATAGTGTTTGTATTCCGCACAAATACTTTGTTTCTATTAGAGTCTCTCTGTGAATGACTTGTGATTACAGAAGTTGTTCACCATCCTTAACAGGCTGAAAGATCTATCTCTAAAGGACCCAACACATACTAAATTAATACTCAAGGATTGTAACTTTTGTTTGTCAGAGATGAATGTGAATTTTGAATTAGATTTCAAATTAAGGTCACCTCCTAAGCAGGACAGGAACCATAACTATGAACTCTTGCACTCAGATTCAACAATTGCATAAGCTACCGGGTACACACCATTATTACCATCCACACCAACAGCCGTTAAGATTTGACCAGTATATGGACCTTTAATAAATGCTCCATCCAAACCCAGAATTTCCCTTTTAGTGGCTCTGAAGCCTGCTTTCAGTGGACCAAGACATATATAAATTCGTTTAAAAACCCTTAAATCAAGGGTTAAACCGATGTCTGTTTCAACCTGGATCTTGACAGTCGTATCTGGGTTTTTTCGCTTCAACTCCATCGCATAATCCCCCAGTTTTCTATATTGCTCTTCATAATCACCCTCTAATATGTCCATGGCAATTCGTCTTGCTCGGCCAACCTTGTCAACGGAGACTTGGATATTGTATTTTTGCTGTAAAAGAGCATGTAGACTATAGATTGGGATCTTACGGTTTGCTACAAGGAATTTGACCACTTCTTTAGATAGGAATCGTGAATTACAAAGCATAAATTTTCTTGATTGGAGGCATTAATGATCGTCGGGGAATGTTTTGATAGTCCATGATTTATCGTTTCGGGTTTTGGAGGCATGTAGGGACCATTTACACATGGGTTTCTTCCATACCTTTTGACCACACAACTTTCTTGTTTCTGCATTTTTTCCCTTCAACTCTGAACTAAAAGGATCCATCAAAGGCCCTAAATCATCTTGACCAACATCCATCAAAGGCCCTGAATCATCTTGACCAACATCTATCGAAGGCCCTGAATCATCTTGACGAACATCCATCGAAGGACATAACACAGTACCATGACAAATAGTTGTAATCCTAGTAGCATGGCACTTCTTGACTCTAACCATGCTCATACTCTGGACGGAATACCTTTTTATGTCTTCATGTATCTCCTGTCTGGATATATATTCATTGCATGCGTATAAGTTCACAGTTACTTCGTTCTTGCCCTCGTAGTCTGCGTTAAGTACTTTGAGCCTTCTCCTCCTTTTACCATACAACTCATCCTCATTTGGACCATAACTGCCATAATCATCAAAGTCAAGATTTTTTTATCAATATTAGCAAAATCCAAGTCATCCTCTGTAACCTGTTTTTTGGTATTTTGATGTGTATATCAAGGTCAAAATTAAAATCATGCATGCCTACCTCTTGCTCCATGGGGGCTGTATCTTCTTGTTCACAATCACTTTCATTAGTCGCATTCGAAGTATCTACATACTCCACATCTTCAACATCTTGTTCCTTATCAACAAGCTCTTCATCGACCTCTTCATTTACATTGACGGGTTTTTCAGGCTGTTGCATCAAAAGATCATCCACCATGAACTCCTCGTCATCCTCTATAGTGGAGGGATCATCCAGAGCCGCCTGTTGGCACAAATCTACGTCTTGTTCTACAATGTCAGCAAAGTCTTTTAGGCATTCCAAAGGCTCATTCCCAGAAAGGTGGGTAGGCTCAATCCACTCATCCCCACAAACACCACCTGGACGTCTCGAATCAATGTTTTGCATCATGCTTGTGTAACTAAATGCCTCGGTTGATGCTTGGCTTTCATTATCTCCACTCATACCCACATCATCGTGACCAGTAAGGGGTGCACTTGGATTCAACACTTCATCCTGTCTATCCAGATCAACAATTGGTAAATCATTTGCATTTGTCGTCCCAATGTAAACGTCTATCTCTTTGGAATGGCTGGTCACGTAGTTCTTTAGTTTTGTTACATTTTCCTCTGAATTTAAGGGTACCAATCCCTCATCTAAGGATTGTCCTAGTATCCTAAAATAAGACTAGACAATCATAACATCATTGAAACCTAAATCACGTAAGTACGAATGGTAATGAACAAGCGAAAATAGATCAACAACTACTGAATCATACGAAGCTATTGTTGAAAACTCATATGTCTTTCCAGGCTTTAGTGAAAAAGTTCCACTATAATTGATCTTTAGGATGAATAACTTCGGATTATTGTCTGTGAAAATAAGCAACTCATAAACAATCAACAACCACCATAAGATCCCAATTAAACACTATCATCTACAATTACAACATTAAGTATATTCAACACAATATATGCATGATATAAACAAGTACAAAAACTATAAAAACCAATAAATTAAGGAAAACCTAACTATTAAAACAAGCAGAAAGTGGGATCTGTGCATTATCTTCTCCCGTAACTCCCAATTTTGGGTTTCTAATTTGCGTTAGATTAATCATTGCATACTTGATACACGTTTTGAGGATAAAATTGAAATACTGTTTCGATGGTTTTATGCAACCGAGGGTTTATTTGCTTATACAATATCTAATCCACACGTGTATGATTAGATACACTAGTTGCTAAAAGTATTCAGGAACCTAAAATGTTGAAAAGAAAGGTGGGGGAGATTGGGTGGAACGGCAAATAACGAATATACTCTCATGTGCCAGGCACGTGTGGGAGTGAAAGGAAGAAAATGGTCAATAGTGAAAAATCGTAGACTCAAAAGCAAATTTGCGAAATTTGGAAAGTTCAAAGACCTTTTTTTTTCACTTTACCCTAAAATATAATTCGGCAGCCATAATATAAATAAGCCCCGCACGCCTGTCGTTATAATATCATTTGGCTAATTGCCTTAACTTAGATGTGAACATCTTATATCAATCTGTATATTTTCTTGAGTAATGCTATTTAGACCTACAAGATATGTCTAATTATATGCCTAATGCATAATACACTTGTACATTTGTGTTGTACATTTTCTCTTTCTAAATTTCCATCAATCATTTATTCAAACCAACCAATAAAATCATTAGGCACATAATTAAACATCATTAATAGACACAAGAATCATTTTTCTATTTTTTTTTTGCAAAGCCCATTCGTGTTACTATTTAGCCCAACAAAGCCACTAAACTTGGCCTAACATACAATAAAAAAGAATGCACAGATTAGTCATTTTAGATAACATTATAAACGAGTTCATTATCATTTATCAAGAAGTAATATACTCTTAAGCAATGTTTTAAAAATTCTTGACCTGGCTAGGTTTATCAAACCGGGTTAACGAAAAACCGACAGTTCAATCCGATTTTTAAACAAATAAAAACCCGGCTAATATCCGGCCTGATCTCCGAGCCGGTTCACGATTTAACCAATTCAACCGGCCGAATCATCCCGATTTTTAAAACATTGCTCTTACGTATTACTACAATATCCATGCATGTTATCAATACCCAAAACGAATCAGTAAGCAAATATAAAAAAGTATATGTTTGATGACAATAACCTTAACTAATTAACACCTAATGAGTTTGCATTATTAAACTAACCCTTTAATAACTTTAAACAAACTTGGCAATCAAATTTCTGTTATTCTGTCACCTTTTTTCTCTCATTCATTCTCCCCTACACGAAAAGAAATGAACATTCTTTATTCGATACCTTCAATGATCTGTTTCACAAAATATGACTAAACCAATACAAATTTTATTCGATGACCTCTACGTCCATTCATATCCCATGTCCAAATTTGCATCAAAATGATAGAGTAATATATTGTCATAGTGTTTTCAAAGAAAAACCAAAAAAATGGGCTTCTTTGGTGGTATCTTTCTTGGTGTTGCGTTTGGTGTTGCGTTTGGTGTCGCGTTCATGTTGTGCATTGCTCGTTACCAGATTACTCGAAATGCTAGACGTACTGATCTGGTATGCGCTTTTTTTCTTCTTATAGATTTTATACTTTCTATAGTATTTTTATGAAATGTACGTTAATGGTGTAAACCATTGAACCGTATAACACGAAAGCACGTACTACTATGTGCATTACTTGATCTGTTGCAATGTACAGTATACATTAATAGTGAAATAATCTCTTAAGGTTGATTGAGTAGTTGAACACCTGAGAAATAATGCAATCCAAAGGAGTCGTCACAGGTTTGAATGTTTGACTTACAGTAGCTTCGATTATTAGTGGCATGATGTAAAAAGAGTGAAATATAGGAATTTGAGAGTTAGGCACCATGATAGGCTGCTTTCGCGTATATCCGGTCCCTTGTGACGATTCAGTGGGTTGATCACAGGCGTTAACTCCATCAGGATCTACGGTCAAGGTCGTTTGAAATATTTGCGCTTCTGCATGCCCTTTGTTATATTTACGAATCATAAGTTGTGTTAGTTGTACCTCTTTATAGATGATCTTTTTTGGTATTTAATGTGAATGTGTTATTTTCAGGCTACAACCATTGCGGCTTTTGCAAGGATGACAGTTGCGGATTCAAGAAAGCTTCTTCCAGGAGAGTATTACCCTCCTTGGGTTGTTTTTGCAAAGAGACAGAAGTTGAGTTACATTTTCTTTATTGTAAACTTTTTTCATATCTAAATGATATTTGGTCCAGGTTTTTAATGAACTTTTTACTGTAAATTACAGTTACATTGGCTGAATCACTTAATGAACAAGATTTGGCCGTATGTCGATGAGGTACTTGAATTTCTTTCGTTCTTTTTTCAATCTGTTGAAAGTATTTGATTGTATAATGTGTAACTTGAAGTACATTTCTAAAGTGTTACAATTTATTTTTGGGTTTTGTTTGGATGCTAGCATAGGCAGCGTCAGATCTAATAAGAAGCTCTGTGGAGCCAATACTCGAGCAATACAAACCAATGATTTTATCGTCACTAAAGTTTTCAAAGTTAACCCTTGGTACTGTGGCTCCACAATTTACAGGTTTGTTTAATGCTATTTGATTTAGCAATCTACTAGTTTGTCTAATTCCTGTTTAGCCATTATTAGAATACCTTTTACAGGAGACCTTGAGAAATACTACACGGATATAGTCCCTTAAATACATGTAAAGCTTGAGTTAATATCCATACATTCTTTAATCTATACCGGCGGTGATATAACTCTTTCAAAAGTTAATTAAGTTGATAAGATATGGAGTTCATGACTCAAACTAAATTGCTGTCAATCTGGCATGTAGGAGTTTCTGTGGATGAAAGTGCCGCTGGAGAAATAACCATGGAATTGGAGATGCAATGGGATGGAAACCCGAATATTGTTCTTGACATTGTGACGAAAGTTGGTGTGGCTTTACCGATACAGGTTCCGTTAACTTTTCTATAGTTTTAGTATCTCTCTTTTTCATGGCCATGCTGGATAGTATGTTTAGCATTAGATACTGACTTTTGGTAGCGTTATACCTGACTGCTTGATGCAAACTAAGCATCTTTCTTGAACGATTTAAAAAGAATAACAGGAGAAATAAGCGATCGGACTTTGGATATGTGAATGCAGAAAAACCATCATACTTATGTTAAAAATCTGCTAGTACTTTAAAAGTTAACCTATTTTTCTTTTCTTTTTGCATGTTTACACTTGAGATGGTTAGTTTGCCACGTAAAAACAGATTCATTTGCAAATCGTGATAAAAACCTGCGCTTTTTTTAAAATAAAGAAAAAAAAAATGTATCGACTCAGGTTTGGGTTCATCACTGGTTGAAGTGGCCATCTAGTGATAGCATATTACATTCAATACGTCGTTTTTCATCATAAAAGGTTTCCAATAATATGTTTTTTGAAACAGGTGAAAAATATCGCATTCACCGGTCTTTTCAGACTCATTTTCAAACCATTAGTTGATGAATTTCCTTGTTTTGGAGCTGTCTCATTTTCATTGAGAGAAAAGGTATTTTTCATGAGGGCTTAGTTGGCAGTACTGGTACTTTTAGCATAGTCGCTTACATTCTCTTGTATTGAAGACTCTTTATACATTATAATTCCTATATAACACGTATAATCATTACTTTGCTTTGATTTTTTTAATGTACAGAAACAACTAGAATTCACACTTAAAGTTATTGGGGGAGATTTATCAGCACTTCCTGGTGTATCCGAAGCCATAGAGGTTTGAGTTATCATCGTTTTCTGTATTATTTGGTTTTATTTTAGTTTTCAAGCACCCTATTAATTATAAAATTCCGCTAGTGTCAATTTTTTTAGCTGAATTTGTGTGTGTCTATTGAAGTAGTATCTTTAGAAGATATTAGATAGTGATTTTTGTCCATAATGATTATAAGAACACCCTCAATTTTGTCAATCACAAAATATGTTATAGACTTCTTCTGGCTAACAGAAATAATTCTTACCAAACCGAAGGCTCGTTCAAACATTCCATATTTATGAGATAGTCCGAAAAATAGGAGACAATTCCAAAACAATGAGAATATGGGTCAATTAAGGTTACATTATGCTCTAACATATCAAGTGCCTAATTCGGTTAGTTTAAGGGAAGTTCAGCTAGACTACCTGACCCAACTATATGCATATCTTTTGATTCAAACTCATATTAAGATGTAATCTGAGGTGACACCCTTCCATTTTGCCACATATTTGTAACATTAGACACATTCAAACAATGCAATTTTATGGAATACCCAGGATTTTCTTTTATTTATGAATGTATCTAATGTAATAATCATAAAAAATATTTGGTTCAGGAAACGATTAAAGATGCTGTTGAAGATTCAGTCACATGGCCAGTTCGAATTGTTATACCGATACTAGCAGGCGATTATAGGTACATTTCTAGTCTAGAAGTTTTTTTTTTTTTTACATTTCGTCTTCAAACATATATGATTGAATGCCTTATGAATAGAACTTGTGCCACACATTATTTTCATATCTTTAGTAACTTGGTTTTAGTGACTTGGAGTTGAAGCCTACTGGAATACTAGAGGTAAAGCTTATAGAAGCGAAAGAATTGACGAATAAAGACTTAGTCGGAAAATCTGATCCTTATGCCACATTATTCGTACGTCCACTTCGTGCCAAAATGAAAAGCAGCAAGACAATTGTAAGAAAAAATACGATTTCTCTCCTAGTTTTGTTTGTTTATATACATTGGTAATAATGTATATTTGATTGTTTCCGCAGAACAACCAACTAAACCCAATTTGGAATGAGCATTTTGAGTTCACTGTTGAAGATCCTAGTACTCAACACTTAACAATAAGAGTATTCGATGATGAAGGAGTCCAAGCTTCTGAGTTGATCGGTTGCGGTCAAGTTGCCATAAAGGATCTTGAGCCTGGCAAAGTCAAAGATATATGGATCAAACTGGTCAAGGATTTGGATATTCAGAGAGATAATAAGAAGAGGGGTCAGGTACAACAAAACTACTTTTTCTCCACCAATTGCAGCAATCTTTAGCACTTTCTGTGTCTTTTAATGATTCATTAGTAATGTAGGAAATTTCAACTCATGCTTTATCAACCAATCTGGGTGATAGTTTATATATATTCAAGCTAACAGTGACATGGGCGAAAATAATACATTGTTTCATGCACGTGAAGACTGTAAGGCAGCCGAATACACCTCAACTGACGGCCTTTTATAAAAGTGTCATAATCAACACTGCATAGTGCATACAAAATCATCTTTTTAAATTTTAAGTTAACCAAGTCCGAAACACTGTTGATAT
The DNA here is from genome assembly GCA_025667525.1 of Glebionis coronaria. NCBI lineage: Eukaryota > Viridiplantae > Streptophyta > Magnoliopsida > Asterales > Asteraceae > Glebionis > Glebionis coronaria. Next base: position 185,779,253 of record CM046879.1, on the reverse strand, counting down.
GCTTAGTTCTTTTACGATGGTTTCTCACATCTTTTATGGTCACATTGGTGGTTCTAGGTGCATTTGGAGCTCCTCTACTGTCCTTTTGGCACAGAGAGTGGATTCCTAAATCCGTTCAACTCTGACTTTAGATTAACTGATTTAGAGAAAGCCCTTAAATCTGGAATTAGTGAAAATGACGTTGACCCTGCAAAACTTGCTGAACAAAAGAGAAAAGAAGTCATAAGGAGAGGGGTTCTTTCTGTAACAGTAATGTCTGCTCAAGATTTACCTGCCGTCGATCTTATGGGAAAAAGTGATCCTTATGTTGTACTTTTAATGAAGAAAACAGAACAGAAATTGAAGACCAGAGTAAGTTTGTAATGCTTTTCATTTTGCTTTGCTATCTCCTTTCTTATATTTAATGCTTACACTTGCATTAAATTGTACTGGTACAAATTTAACTCGTTTACTTGTGGATGGGTTGATTTGGTTATGCCGTGGAACGGGTAAAATGATAGACGGGTTGATAACGGAAGTGGTCAAATGGGTTGAAAGTCGTCCAAAGTGTATTTGGTAATGCACAAAACTTCATATATCCTCAATTTTCTCAGAAATTTGTATTCACCACAACCCGTACAAATAATACCAATTCGACCCATTACCCAGCCCAGTCATCCTACCCATTTGACTACAACTACCAAATTGTTTAGATAATGATCCATACTTGGACATTTTACGTTGTTAAAATCATCTCTGCCTACAGGTTATAAATAATACTTTGAATCCCATATGGAACCAAACGTTTGACTTTGTTGTCGAAGATGGACTACGTGATATGCTAATGTGTGAAGTGTGGGATCATGATACTTTCGGAAAGGTAAACCCCAGCATTAAATGTTCACAGATTCATAAGTACAACTGATAGCTAGACATTTACATCTGTTTTGGTATCGTATCAGGATAAGATGGGTAAATGCATCATGACACTTACAAGGGTGATATTAGAAGGTGAATTCACAGAGACATTCGACTTAGATGGATGTAAAACAGGAAAGCTGTCTCTACATCTCAAATGGACTCCACAAACAATAGTGCGCGATTAGTGATAACTCAAAGCCAAATGCGAACTCATGTGCATCACAAGTTCCACAGCTCTGAGCGTTAAATCTCACACAAAGAACTTACTGGTCTGACGTATAAAAAAGAAACCCAATATGAAAAGGATGGACACTCTAAAGTCAATTGTTCTCTTTTTCTTTTTTAAACAGCATGTACTTCAATTCATTCTTTCTCATTTTTTAATCTGTTTTCTCACTATAAATTTGTTTGAGGTAACTGTAATTCATATCAGTGTTTCAAGGTTCGATGATCTTGTACTTGTATGGTAAGATAGTTAGTTGTATTTCACAAAAAAACAAAGAAAAAAAAACTTAGTACTCCGTATAAAATTGTGAGTGGTGATATAACAAAATGGTGAATTTGAGCCAGTCATTTCAATAGATGTTAACCCGGTAAAAAGGAGCATGAGTGAATCGTGTAGAAATAGCGCTTGCAACTAAACTAAAGTGCTCGTAGCATATGAATCCGACATAACTACATTAAGATGGTTTTTCTGAAAAAAAACTTCAGAGAAGTAAATATATTTAGTCTTATCAGTCAATCGTGCCGTGGCCCTCGCGTTATGCCCATCATTTGGGCTGGCAAGTACGGCGCAAGAGGCTATAACGCCACACACGGTATGATCTCTGGCGTCTTCAGCTCGCGTTTTCATCCATGGCTTGAGCCGTGAACAACCATACCGGGGCCTCTTAACATGACAAAACATAACCTACAAATGAAATAGCACATTTAAACTCATTGCTGACGTTTGAGACCATAGAAAGTCAACATGGTTCAAGTCTTCACGTCAGCTTAACAATCTGAGACCCACAGCAATTTTTGTTAGTAATAACCAAAATATAGGGCTGAATGGCTGCTACTTGCTACTTTAAGGGATATATATGCCATATGATTACAAAACATGCATTCTTTATCGCGTTATGCAAAATGCTCTTCGAACACATTTTAAATGTCTTATTTGAGGTTCTTACGATGTGAAAATTTGTTACATAATTCTATATATCCAAAATACATATCTAGCCTATGGAGAGATTTATTAGAGACTATATTTCATCTTCAAAAGCCATCACTTGGTAGACACAAACTCATAACAAAGGTATAAGTTTATCGTTGAACGGATACTTCTGGAGATGATGTTAGCTGAATCGATGGCAATAATTCGGCTTTCAAGATTTCTTTCATAATGGATGATCGAACAGGAGCTAATTCCACTTGTGGTCCATCTACAGATGGTTTTATTACTTTTATGAACACAATGTTATAGACTATGGTAAAGATAAGAAGTCCAAAAAAAGCCAATGGTAGAAATGATCCTGTGTCTTGAACATCTTTTATCGCTTCATCTGTTACATTATATGGGTTGGCAGCTGCAATGATTTATAAACATGCTAAGAGGGTCAGGATATATGTACCATTCTATAACAATTTTCGCAAAACGTACATTACTATAAGAGAGGAGCTAAAACAGTTCACACCTATAGCTACATGTGCAACACCTAAACCACGTATCTTCATCAGGATAAAAAAAACGGGAAAACACATACTTCAAACTATTGGTGGCAAGATTAGTTGGTCGAGAAGGTTGGGTAGTGGTGTTAACGGGTTTGGGCCAAAACGGGTAAATTTTCGACATAGTAACACTATATATACTGACAACAAAAAACCAAAATACATAAAACTTAAGCATGAAGAACTTAAGGCTTAAGATACTACTAGAAATGACCAAAATGCCCTTAGGAGGTCAAAGTCAATTCTAACAGAATGTTCAAAAGGGCGTAAACAGTATTCCCCATACTTTTACGTCTAAACCTTCAGAAACACCAGGCTTTAGGGAATATAACAATCCAATGACTGCACTGTGTTGCTGCACTCAGGTAGAAAATTCTGTTATGCCGCAAGGACTTATCGATCAAAAACAAATCTTATCTTAACTTGATTCAAAACTAAGGGGTAAAGGTAGTCCACGTTAAAGTTGTAGTTTAATATGACTGGAAGTTATGAAGTTGATTTTGGTAAAAGTTGTATGTTATTGTTTAAGTAAAAGCTGTATTAGATATATATTTTCGCATTGCTAGTCAGAGACTAACTGCAAATTTAGACTTTATGAAATGGAGTTTGAGTGAATACCATACCTTTTGCATGATAATAGTATTTATAACTGTACATATGTTATATAAGTGCACTGTTATGTTCTGGTTTTTTCTAGCTCAAACTTATTTGATATCTTACGATAAGAGTAAGACAAAATGTTACCTGTGAATTAATCCTGCTAGGTTTTTTCTTCAATCAATATTCCTGCTACTGTTTGTTTTATACGGAGTAGATAAGCTGTTCAATGGTTTTGTGGTTTATTTTTTTGTTGTAGATAATATTTGAGTTTGTTAATGTTTAGCTATGCAAATTGTTGTTCAGTTGATTGTCTAAGGAAGAAAATGAATTATGATGTTGCTGCAGACTATCTTAAGAGATTTGGATCTACAGGGGCAATAAACAAGATGAGAGTATTTTGAGTCTGATGTGGCAGTCAAACTTGGTATTTCCAGGATAAGCAAGTTGGTAATTGGTTGTCAAATTACAGGGCTAAAGTGACTGTGTGCAACTGTGCATGTGTATAAGTTGTGGTCCGCAACCATTTTGGGTTGGGTAAAGGGTGACACACATGGTTTGTGAAATCAAAGTTGCGGCTTAGCAAATTTGCAAGTTTCTCAATGTTCATTTGAGGACTAATTAAATAAGCCCTGAGCAAGATCGTGGAGCGGACACACATGGTTAGAATTTTATAGCCAGACTAGTTTGAATCTTAAGTATTATTTTTATACTTTTGTGGCCTACTTTGTTCAAGTGAGTGTATGCAGATACTGTAGGAAGTTCACAGATTGAGTAAAAAAAAAGAAACTACACATGACTTTTTTCTCAAGCACTAAAGTGGTGCAGGCTGGGTTCTAGGCCTAAATTGGTTCTTCCTGAATACCTAAAGTGAGTTCAGGGGTTGAAATGTTGCGGGTCATGAAGATGTATAGGCTGAATTTTGTGGTATGTACTATGTAATTGGAGTAGTTTAAAATGCAATGTATGTATTATGTATGCATGAAGTAATTTGAAACACATAGGTAAGTATGTTTAGCTTACAAACTGATTTCGGCTGAAACGGGAATGGTGTAGGGGCTGAGGAGAAAATGTGATGATATGATGTAGGTTAAGTTCATTGATATGTACATTTGATGTTTAGGCTGAGTTTAAAAAACAATACATAAAGTGTATTTTAGATTATCACCTTATTTTGGTTGAAACAAACACAATATTATATAGTGTATTAAAGGTGTGTATTCCCAAACACCCCCTAACTCATTACTTTGAAATTCCATATTGTTTGGAAAGATTTATAACTTAAAGTTTCAGTCTGAAACAAACTCCTCGAGTCCTCGCTATATCGTATACCTTACCGTGCCTGGTATCACCGGAAATAGTAGTTCATTTTGACTTATTTTGGATATTTAATAGATTGAATTACATGATTAACTGCATAGACTTCGTAAGCTTGCATTCTTGTCTAAACTAAATAAAGTTAACTGAGGCAACCCTTGTACTACACGGGTGATATACTAGTAAATTATTATTTACCCTGTAATGTTTGAGAACGATAAATATGTTTTATACATTGGGTTCAAGGGCAATATACTACAACAGTAAACACCAATATTCAGGTAAAAAATGTTCAAAAGGGTGAAGTCGAAAACAGTACTTATAGAAACACCAAGCGTATGAGAATATCACAATGCTAAGATTGCTTTGTGTTGCCGCACTTAAGTAGAAAATTCCGTTGAAGCAAGGATCATCTATAAGTAGAAAAGTAATTCACTTTGGTTTGATGCAAAACTAAGGTTGTATTTTACAGATTGTGAAACTTATATGCAACTGAATTCAAACACAGAAAGAAATAGAAATAGTATTTGATTAATGACCTTTGGTTTTGGGGAGATTGTTTGTTTGTTTCTGAGACATGACATCAAGCTGTTGGTCAAGCTTCCGAAGAGCTTCTCGTGCCTTTTCCCTGTCGATTTCAAACTGAGAGTCTCTGTCTGCAGCTCGAGCTGGAAAGAAGGGGCTGGTGGTACCTCTTTTCTTCCATTCGCAACATTTATAGAATCCGAACCGAAAAGGGTGATGATGTAAGAGTGGATTTTGAGATAGAAATGGTTGCATCATCCTAATATATAACTTACAGTGAGTGGATTATGGTCATGAAAGCAAACAGCTGGTCATCTCTAGTTCAGTGAAGAGTGGATAGAGTTTAGTTGTATGGCGGGAAGTGCTTGTATATATGTGGACCCAAATAAGGTTAGTATTCGGTTAAAGCCTACTCGAGTAATCTTTGTTCGGGTTGGGTAAGATTTTTGAAGATGTTACCCCGTATCTTTTCTTTTAACTAACGTGTTCTGCATAACCAACAAACTTAGAATTGTTTTTATTGATCCAGTTTAGTAGCCTTCGTATCATTGATTTAACCATTTAAATCATCAAATATTCTTTTATATATTTAGGGTGTGTTTGGTCAAATATTAGGGAATAAGGAATGAGAATGATAAATAATGTCAGGTTAATAATCATTACCTACTAATAAAATCATTCCTTTATAAATTGAGGGTAATGGATTCAACAGGTTAACGTATATATATGTGTGTTTCCACCTACCACCACTATTGTCGTAACCACCGCTCTCCGAGACCACCACTCTTTGACGCCACCACCACCACTAACCACCACCATTGTCGCTACTACCACCCTCCCAACGCCACCACGACTCTCGACACCACCACTCTCCGACGCCACCACCACCACCACTGCCACCGACCGCTACCACCTCACCATGATAACGCGTCGCACAATCATCACACCTACCATCGACGACAACCAGGACCAACATCACCATAGATTCATGTGTGTGTCTGTCCACCAACGACCACCACATCTACCGATGCCGCCACCAATCATTAACGGCTACTGATGGCGTCACCGCTACCACTCCCACCTCTACCGATGTCGCCACCATACTCTATCACCATCATTAACGGCTACTGATGACGTCACCGCTACCACCACACCACCACCTCTACCGATGTCGCCACCACACTCTATCACCATCATTAACGGCTACTGATGGCGTCACCGCTACCACCACACCACCACCTCTACCGATGTTGCCACCACACTCTATCACCATCATTAACGGCTACTGGATGACGTCACCGCTACCACCACACCACCACCTCTACCGATGCCGCCACCACACTCTATCACCATAATTCACGACTATCGATCGCGTCACCGCCACCACCACCACACCGCTAATTATCACCACTGCCACAACGTCCACATCTCGTCACTGTCTATACCAACTGCCACAACCGCTTATTGCAACCACCAACCAACCATCAATAACCACCCAAAAACCACCAACCACGCCATTACCACCACCTCCACCTCTGATCGCCACCTCTGCCGACCACCACAAGTACGCAATCGTCTGTAATGGTCGTCGTTCTCAACCACCACTAACCGCCACTAATTGTATTAATTGGTTCCTTTTTTCAGCATCGTCATCGTCGCTACCACTTACTATCACCCTAATAATCACCCTAAGAGTTGTTGTCACCATCTTCAGTCACCACCACGACACGACTTATATTAACCAAACACCAACAATGGTAATGATAATACTAAGAAATACTCATTGCATTCCTTTGTATTCCTTTACTCTTACTCATTCTCATTTCCTTCAGTTTAAACAAACGCCCTTTTAATATGTAGTGTTGTATAATCACATAATTTATCTTATGTTTAATAAAATCAATAAGAATTAAATTTAAAATTATTTATGAAAAACAAGTTTTTATTAGATTTTTAATAAAAAAAGTCATGGCTCGTGTGAATTTACAACATGGACCCAACAAAAAATCAATTGTTTAATTTGGTTCTTAATCAAGTGAAAATCTCATATCCATTCTAGTTTGAGAATCGATTTTTGTCTTATTGGTTTGAAAGTAGTAAGGGTAATAGTTGTGAGTATATCATCTTTTTGAGACCATAACATCATAATATCTAACAAAACTACAATCATATGAGCTTTAACATTCAAACTCCAACACATCAAAATACCCGTTTATCATAACACTAAATAACACAGCTTTTTTAAACACACTTCTTTATTTTTCATAAAACCCATAAATAAACTAAATATTTCATTCATTAAACTAAAATACATCTTAAAATACTAAAAAACACATTATCATACTTAAAAAAATATACACCACGACTACTAAATTTATTCTTCTTCTTCTAGATCTTCAACTTCTCACCAAAAGATGCTCCATAAAGTTTTGTCGAATATTTTGTTTTTTCCCTTAATTCTTTTGATTTCGGCGTTGAACTTCACACCATTCAAACCACATATGCTTCGTATTTCTTGAGGGATTAACATGAACATGATTTCAGTCAGCAATCGCCATCTATTAATCTTCTAAAATCATGTTTTCTGCATTATGATGCAAGCATACATAATCATATGTTGTTGTTGACTTTGTATTGACGTATCGATTGTTGTACTATTCCATAACGTTCTTGGAGAACACCGAGAGCACGTTCGACATCCTTTCGTGTACTTTCTTGCTGCTTTCTAAAGTATCTATGTTTCAGATTATTTGGGGATGTGATGGCTTAGCAGGTGATCCGGGTTGTATCCCTCTCAACGAGAAAGCTTATCCCAATCGTCTCACATGTCGAATGATTTCACGAAACTTGCTCATTGTGGGTAAATTCCATCGGCTAAGTAATACTACTCGTTTTCAAACGCAACTCCATTTACCACAAACGGAACTACAAGGCTATGTCATCAGAAGATCTTCGAATAACGGAGAATTACCAAAAAGATTACCATCGTTATTGGCGCCTGCTACCTCAAAAAACGCATGTCAAATCCAGAAATTTTGTAAACCAACTTCAAGCATTATAGTGGGTGTGTTTTTTTTTTCACCTTACCTTATTGTCACTGTCAGCCCACTAGATAATTTTTCATTCCTAGTGCATACACTCAATGCTTTCAAGCATTCGCGGATACCATGAACATTCACATGTTTTATATATTTTTTCAACGTCTTTCTGTTGGGATGTGCGTAAGTCACAGATAGTATTTTATACGGTCGGGAGTACATGGACCTAAGGGGTCACACACTTAGACATCGAGATCAACTTTTATTAAGATATACGATATAATTGAAAGATATTAGAAATAATGTTAGTAGCATTAAAATCTAATTGGAAGACATTAGAATGAATGTTGAAAACATTGAAATCTAATTAAAAGACATTAGTAGAAGCATTCAAATGAGTCTTGGATTAAGAATTTATTCCTAGACCCAATAATAGAAATACTATTGATATACCTAGTGATAACCATAGTAATGTCATTATGGTTAACAAACTTGGAGCTTGTTTAAATATCTAAACAATTGTTTAATGAATGTTCAAGGTTTATAAAATAGTAGCCCAGTTATATGGTATACGTTAGTGCTTATTTTAATTGAGATAGTGCTTATTTTAGCAAGTCTATGTCATGAATTACATCATTGCTAACTAACATGCTTGGTTTAAAAGCATAGTTGCATTATACATTAACAGGTTAGGATACTCTACAATTTTAGAAACTGTTATGAGAAATATATTAATAAATATTTTATACATCTTATGGAAAGTAGACAATTAATATGATATTTTATATCATAGTGGGAGTTCCAAGCTTGCTCGAATCAAGTAGGAGTCTTGAATTATTTCAAGAACATAATTCACAAGCCTTCTAAACATACTTGCTGAAGTCAACTAAGGCTAAACATAAAAATGTTGAACCTTAGAATGATGTTACTCACATTCATAGATCCGCAAGGATTTCTCATGATATGTTTTTGATATCAATAATGAGATTTATGGGTTAGAAAATTATTGTGAAATTGCTAAACATATGTGATGTATTATCAAATATTAGATTTGATGAATAAATCAATACTATGAATAGAAAGATGATGTCCATAGGAATATAAGTTGAGATTTGATTGACCTTTCACCTATCAATTTTTTGGTGAGGTCTTAAATTAGTTTCCTTTGTTAGGAAGATTCATTTGGACAAAGTTATAGATATATTTATTGCAAGATAAATGTTAGATGTTTTAAATCATACTTAAGGAATTGACTATGATTAAAACTTCCACATTTGTGAACAATAAATATGTAAAGATGTTTTTGTTGTCATACTAACTTTCAATGTTAAAGTTATGATAAAATGGATTACAAAACTCTTTGATGAATGATCACCTTGTGAGATATGTGATCTTAAGAAGATTTTATCCATAAATAATCTTTACAAGATATATAAAATAATAGAATCCACAAACGGATAAAAAGCATGCATCTAAATAAGCTAAGTCTCAAGTTTCATTGTAAAGTCAATTATTTATGGGATTTGATTTATAATTACAAATAAGATTTCTCATGAGTAAATCTCAACGCTAGTAGGAGTACTTTGTTTTATTTCTCTAAAATTGAATATGTTGTTAAACATATTGGGAACAATATCTCATGTTAGAAGTTGTTCTTAAGAGTGAAATAAAGTCTCTTATAAGTGTTTTAGGAAATAAAATTTATAACCTTAGAAAATATGCTATGATTTAACATATGTGATTAATTAAGTCAAAAGATGATATAAATCATCATTGAGTGAGTTTCGAATGATATATCTTAAATTTTAAGATATGATACATGAATGGATGCCTTAAGACCCACTGAAGGAATCATTAAGGACATTATATTGTACATGAGATAAATTGTGGCATTTGCATTAATGCAAGTTGATTTGACAACCTTAAATCTAACAAAAAGATATTAGAAATATTATTAGTAACATTAAAGTCTAATTGAAAGCATTAGAAGGAATGTTGAAAACATTAAAATCTAATTGAAAGAAATTAGTAGAAACATTCAAATGAGTGTTGGGTTAGGAATTAATTCCTAGACCCAATAATGGAAATACTATTGATATACGTAGTGATAATCTTAGTAATGTCATTATGGTTAACAAACTTAGAGTTTGTTTAAATATCTAAACCATTGTTTAAGGAATGTTCAAGGTTTAGGAAATAGTAGCCTAGTTATATGGTATACGCTAGTGCTTATATTACTTGAGATAATACTCGATTTCAGTTTTAGCAAGTCTTTGTCATGAATGACATCATTCCTAACTAACATGCTTGGTTTAAAAGTATAGTTGCATTATACATTAAAAGGTGAGGATACTCTATAATTTTGGAAACTGTTATGATGAGTATTCCAATATCTGTTGTATGTATCCTATTGAAAGTAGTGTGACAATTAATATGATATTTTATATCATAGTACACGATTCATCATATTATTCACAACTTGTGATTATGAATAAGTATTCTCAAAGTTCCACAAGATCAATAGTCTAGTTTGGAGGAATCAATAACTTATTAACAATTGGATTGTTGTGACTAACACGATAGTATTCAAACTAGGATTATCATGTAGTGATCTTAAACTGGTATTTGGATAAGGGACGTTTAAGCAGTTGTATTAGATAATGAAACGACATACGAGGTATGATTGTTTTCATTAAATACTATTGTGTCCTATATTTGCATGTTTAATCCATGGATGTAGTATCTACATATTTATATGTATTATATACATTCTAAGTATTCGTTTTCAATCATCAATATAGAAATATTGCTGAACTAAGACAAATATGAGGGTTGGTTGTATCTTTGTTAAAAGGATACATAAAGATGAATCTTCCAAACTCATATGTTATTCAATATGGTTGAATAATTGGATTACCCAACGTGTAAGTCTCCTTTATGGATCATCATCATTGATAGATTACACTAATGGTAGAGTATTGCTTATTCTTAGACTTGAGATGCAAACGGATCTTCACATGGATAGATAACATTTCTTGATTTAGCGTAAACGTTGTGTCAGTAAAATGGAAAGTTATAAAACCTATTTCAGAGATGTCTATTACATGTGTGAAAGGTACTTGTAGTCAATATGAGATTTTGTTCCTCTATTAGTGATGGAGTATGATACATACTAGGCCCCTCGAACGCTTGATCAGATGTTTGTGTAGCCGCACCCAAAGTGTAGTTAAGTCAATTCTTATTACGTTTGGTAATCTTGATCAATTACAAAAACGAGAAATAGAATCGTTAATACATGAAATTAATTTTGATCCATATACGTGGTTAACCATATCAGAAACATAAGGTGTTGATACAAAAGTTGGATGGACCACGCGTAACCCGAATTAGGCTTAATTCGGGTGTTGAGGACTCCGCCTCTTGCACCAAGTGAACTTGTATGAAGACCCTGCACACTGAAGAACAGACACCGTTAGGCTTACCGAGGGAATGTATCCCACGATTAGACTCCAGCGTGAGAGTAAGTAATCGGTTTAATAGAGATGATCGGTGAGGGTTATGAGTATTGAAGATATCGTACATTTGTGGAACCTTGGGGTTCCTTATATACCCGGTAAAACCCTAGTTGGGCTTCCCTAATCAAGCGGCCTAAGCAAGAGATAATTACCATATACACCGAAATCCTTATCACTTAAATAAAGAGAGTGTATATCCTCTTAACTTAGGTTAATCATAGTCCTAATTAGACTATGATTCTGTTCGACTCTGTTTCACACAAAAACACAAAACCACGCGTAATTCCGACTTTTACGATATTAAATATACGTTTTGGTTTGGTTTTTCCTTGTTTTAAGTGGTAAAATGATAAGTGTTTTCACACTTAATAGGAACCGCCCCATATTTTGGAGTACCGCGGGCTGTGGGACGTTTTTCAGCAAACCTAACCTGTTTTGGTTCACTAGTAGATGCTTAGTGTTAAATCCCAATCCAAGTCTTTCCCTATAATGAATTTGCCTATTAAGCATATCGTCAAGAGCACTAGTGCTTTTCATGAACTTTTCTAAATTATTGGAGGTACTCTTGAGATCTTCATTCTCTTGTCTAAGATTTTCATAACTTAGACAACCTAAATCAACTTCTTTAATTTTCTCAAGCTTAGCTAATTTATCTCTTAGCTCACTACTCTCATTTTCAAGCTTGGTCCTAGTTAATTATAGCAATTTGTTCTTTTCAATGAATTTTAGACTTAGTTTGCATAGGTTATTGTATTGACCTTCTAATTCTATATCATCTAGAGAAGAACTATCATTGCTATAATATTCGGTTTCAGAATATGCCTCTTTGGAAGAATGAGCCATGAGACATTTCACGTCTTTAGCATCGTCGTCACATTCTTCACCACTATCGCTCCATGAACCTCCAATGAAAGCCGTGTGATTCTTGTCACGAGATGGCTTGGGACATTCACCGATGAAATGATTTAGGTCACAACATCTAAAGCATTTCCTATCACCTTTGTCATTCTTGACAAATCGGTTTTTGGAGAAGACTTTCTTGTCGTTGCTTGGTTGTCTTACGTGTTGACCTGGCCTTTTGAAGAACTTCTTGAAGTCTCTAACCGACATAGCATATTCCTCATCATCACTATCCGAAGAGGAGGTCTCATGGTCACTTTGCACCTTCTTGGCCTTTAGTGCTAGAGACTTTCTTTCATTCTTGGTTTTCACCATTTCTGAGTCCTTCAAAATAATCATTTCATGAACTTTTAAGTTGCCAATAAGTTCATCAAGTGATAATGTAGTAAGGTACTTTGATTCTTCAATCGCCGTAACTTTAGCTCTCCACTTTGGATGCAATGCCCTAAGAAACTTCCTAACATTGTTCTTGCTAGAAAAACATTCATCAAGTGCTTTTAGACTAGTAATAATAGTGTTAAACCTAGCAAATGCACTATCAATAGTTCCATATTCTAACATGACAAATTGTTCATATTGTTGGACAAGAAGATCGATTTTGCTTTCTTTGACTTGACTATTACCTTGGTGGGTTACTAAAAGAGTGTTTCATACTCTTTGTTAGGTAAAACATTATAAATCACCATTTTAGCCTTATTATTTTTAGCAAGTTTCTTCTTAGTGTCATCATTAGAATTATCAAAAGTGACTAACTCTTTCTTTTTAGAAAATTCATTATATTGATAAGGAAAAAATTCTCCATTGGTAATAACATGCCAAATATCTAAATCTTTTAATTTCACATAAGCCTCAAATCTATTTTTCCACGGTTTTAAAAAGATGTGGTCTTTGCATAGATTGCCCTTCTAGGTACTTGTTGGAATCCATATATCGATTCAAGTTTTAAAATACAATATATTTTAAAAACGCTTGAGCAACCTCTGATACCAATTGTAGAAACTAGAGGGGGGGGGGGGGGTTGAATAGTTTTTTAAATTTACTTGTTAAAAATGGGTTTTCAAAAATCTTTTTCAAAAACTTATACTTGAGCAAATATGTGAAATCTTCTTATACACAATATGGAAAAGGGATATTGCAACTAATTAATAATCACAAATATATGCAAATAAAGAATAATGAATGTAAAGAGATAAGGAAAAGAAAGATCAAACCAAACATCAAGAATTTATAGTGGTTCGGCAACGAAGCTCACTCTTCGTTCCTACTCCACTCCTCTAGTACTCCTTGCTCGAGAGTTCACTAATCAACAAGCTCCTTAAGGTGGAGAAACTGTACACGTCGCTTAACTAATTTCTGACTCTAAGCTAAAAGTCGAGCCCTAATCTTAACGAGGACCAATCTACACCAATATACTTTAAGGACTAAGTATTAACCACACTACATACACAACTTCCAAATAGACACAACTATTTGGATCTTCACAACAATAACACAAGAATGAAAAATAAATGTTTGATCTTCAGTGGATCTTTGAGGTAAACACAACACTTTAAGGATGAAATTGTTCTTCTCTTTGCAATTGAGAGGAAGAGATGGGAGAAGAAAGATTCACTTCTAAACAAGTAGTAATCAACCAAATAATCAAGGATTTGAATGATTTAAGAAGTTGGATTGAATCTGGAATTTTATGTGCAAAACAAGTGAGGAGAAATCTGAGAATGATCCACTATTAATAAGACAAAGCTCTAACGACTATCCCTTGGCGCGGTTCCTTAATTGTGCCCGCGGTTCGTTATTGATAAGGAACCGCGTAGACATTTGAGGAACAGTGAGAGTAGACTCCGCACTTTTTTGTCTTTTAGTGGGGTAGTCAAATATGGTGGAATATTTATCTTCAAAAGATATTCCTAAACCATATGGAATATGCCATTTTCAAAATTTCAAATATTTAATTTAATAAAACACTTTCTTAAAAAATAAAGTTTAATAAAAGGCGAGTTTTAAGAAAAAATAAATTCTTGATCACTTAGATAGGTTGAAAACTTGTTTGTTCATACCGTAAGTGATAATGGTTGAAATGAAAAATACTTTAACTCAAAAATTCATTTTTCGTTGTTTTCATAAATGCTTGTTTTTATATATTGACGTAATCAAAACAAAGCGAGGCCAAAAAATGCAAGTAATGTTTTTAGACATCATTGCATTAACATAAGAGAAAATTACCATATACATCGAGATCCTTATCACTTATATAAAGAGAGTGTATATCCTCTTAACTTAGGTGAATCATAGTCCTAATTAGACTATGATTATGTTCGACTCTACCGCGTGCGGTCAGAGTGCGGCTTTCGTGAAACCGCGTGCGACAACGTCTTATTGGGCCTTGTGTGCTTCGACGCTATCCACCATAACCCATTAGTAATGGATTGGATACGAGTAGTACCCGTGGGTTGGGCTTATAGCCTGACTAGGGACTATACGTCATCATAAGGGATGCAGTAATTTATACCATACGGCTAAGATTGTTTACCATAACCAAATTCAGGTACTTTCGGGAGCATTTATGGTGTTGTTAGGCTATCTGTCAATGTTAGTATTAAAATACACTATGATGAAGACTTCCGCAAGTGGGAGCTGTTGGGATGTGTGTAAGTCATAGATAGTATTTTATACGGTCGGGAGTACGTGGGCCTAAAGGGTCACATACTTAGACATCGAGATCAACTTTTATTAAGATATACGATATAATATGACTATATTGATTGTATAATCTTAGTTTGATAAAAGTGTTTACTTAAAGGTAATTAATTAATAAGTTTAAAGGTTTAACAAGGATTAATTAATAAGACTTAATACTTTAAGGTAATTAATGTAATTACTAATAGAATAATCTAGAAAGTCGAAAAGTCAACACAAGGGAGTATAGAGGGGTGATCGGCCAACTATAGCAAAAAGAAGGAGGTGAAAGTTTTCTAGAAGCTTAATTACTTGTTAGAAATATTAAGATCTTTTCCTTAATTAACCTAAACCTTCTACTATATAGCCAAAGGATATTGATCACTTTTTCATAACTTGAAAACTAAACTCCTCTCCTTTTTCTCTCCTTGTAGTCGACGACTAAGAACAACCCAAAGGGTTTTCAAGTCTTTGATTTTTGTTAAGTACTTACTTGTTCAAGATCTAGCAATCAAAGGTGATTGATTAAGTGTCATGTGGACTATTTTAAAGAATATCTAACTTGATCTTTGGGTTTATTGGTGAGTCATATTCGGGGTTTGATTATGGTTTTCATGGTTTGATGGTTTAAGTGTTCTTGATCATCGTTCTTGGAGAAAAGGTATGCTGTCTTTATCTTTATGTTAATTACATTACGTTCATAGTTTTTTGATCCTATCAGCTGCGTTTACTCATGATGCATGTACGCTAGATATATTAGGTTGTTAAATTCCAACACTTTCAACGTTTGCTTTCTTAAATACTTCGTCAAGTACAAATCAATAATGCACATATCAAAAGAAAATAGACAATCACGTGCAATATACTCATCGATTTGCAAATATTCATCAAATGCATCGGGTGTCTTGTAGTATTCATCAAACGCAATTATGCATTTCATAATAACACTAAAACTCATTCGAACCGTAGCATTGGGCCAAACTGTATAGAAATGCAAATACTTTTGAAGAGGAGTGGTTGTATAAGATTTAATGACATCGACTATTTTTAGAAATAGTATTCGGTTCATACGATAAACATTCGTTATACTCGTACATTTTCGTCATAAATAAACGTCAGTTTCGTCATCAGAAACGAAAACATTGGTATGTTCTTCGTCACTTTGATTTAGATCTATTGTGAAAAAATATGTAATGTGTTTGTATTAAAAATATGTATTGTGTTTATGTTGGAAGTGTGTATTATGTTTGTGTGAAAATAATATATGTGAAAGTGGGTATTTATATTGTGTTTTGTAATTTTCAAATATTTTTTAACACACTAATCGTGTCTGTAGGGGTTGGTTTTCTTTTGAAAATATATTTCCAACGTGCATTAGTGTGTTAACTCACAGCCTAATGGCGTTGGCCAACGCAAACCACTGGTGTCATAACACATGCAACGTCGGTGCCACATGAGCATAACACCTGATAAGGCGACACCCAACCTTCTTATATGAAATAGAATTGAGTTCAAGTAAGCATAAGTTTCCCGTGTTAAATTTTTTAGACAAAAAAAGTCATTATTCACCGGCAAAAAAAGATAAAGAAGTAGGGATGAACATGGGTACCAAAAAAAGGGTACAATAATGAAGTCGTACCGGTACTGACTCGTATAGGCACCCCTAAAAATCGATAGAGTTACAGGACGGGAGATCCTGGTTTTGATAGTTTTCAAACTAATTTGTCAATCAAAACACGTGTAATGATTGTCCAATATACTCTTACAGTTTCGAAAAACAAAAATAAATAAAACAAGAAAAAAATGGTTCTATTAAATAATTACAAAAACCTTTTAGTTACTGAAAAATGAGAAGTTTTCCAAAGAAGTTTTTTAAGAAACCAAAAAACCTGTTCAAAATGAGTATTTTCTGAAATTTCTCTACTGAAAACACAAAGCCTGTTTTTTCTTTTATAACTAATATTTAGAGAACTTAGGTTTAGATTTCGCTAGTTTTTAAAAGATTGTTTGGCGAAAGAAGAGTTACTACATTTTCAAGAAAACTAAAGAAGAAAAATTAAGAAAATTTTTCTGCAACTAAACACGGCCTTAGTTTTTTATTTGTCATTTTACGCCTAAAATACCTATCCTTTTCTCCCTCAAAGAACTAATGCTGAACTCAAATCTCATCAAAACCCCATCAAAAAGTTTATTCACACAACCTATACAAATAGTACCAATTCACCCATTATCCAAGCCAGTCATCCACCCATTTGACTAGAAATACCAAATTGTTTAGATAATGATCCATACTTAGACATTTTATGTTGTTACAATGATCTCCGCCTTCATGTTATAAATAAAACCTTGAATCCCATATGTAACTGTTGGAAAGTAAGTTAAATTTGTTTTTCTTGATTTGTTTAGCTTTTTCTACAAGTTTTGTTATTTTGCTATGTTTAGAATTTAGTAAGTTTTAGGCAATTGGTTCATATATATAAAGGTCAATATTACTAATTTTTTTGGTAGTTTTTAATTTGTAATTTATGGTATTTAAATAAAGGCTTTCACTTCGTTTGTTTGAATTATGTAATTGTTTTGTTTGTTAAAATTACCAACAGGAACCAAACGTTTAACTTTGTTGTCGAAGACAGACTATTAGCCAAACCTTCTCTTTCTTGTAATCAAATCCCCTATAAGTAACCATTAGTAACATTGTTATCAATAACCTTAAAGTTACATAAAGAGAGAGTTCAGCTAAAAAGTCCACTTGATCACGAACTAACTATAATTTATTTAGGTCTATTGTTTTAAAGGTCATATTATTTCATTCAAAGACACAAACTCTTCCATTCTCTATTAGCTTCCACCGTCTATTAGCTAGAAAGAGTCTAACACCATGACTCCTTTACTGTAAGTTAAATTAGGCTGCTAGCAACGGCGCATCGGTCGACCGGGGGCGACCGAGTCCCCTCGATCAATCGAGCTAAAACGTTTTTCCCCCTGACCTATTCCTAAACAAAGAAAAGGAAAAAGAAAAAGAAAAAGAAAAAGGGATTTAAACCAAACTTTTTATTAAAGAAATTTAAAATTTAAACATTTTACCCTTATAAATACTCAACAATTTCTACCTTCACACATTTTAAATTCAAACTTCTAAATCAAAACAATAACTATCCAACATGTCTAACAAGAGAACCCCCCAAAACAAAACCCCGAGATCCCGAGTTCCTCAACAAACCGTTTCTCATGTGACGTCGGGTGAGGCTTTTTGTTTATCCGGCGTATCACCTAACTTCTGGTTTAGACCCGCCGGATTTGAATATCGTTATCCACAACCATCTCACCGAAACTATGCAACCCGTCTTCTTTGAATCTCCAACGGGTTTGTATCGCCCTACTATGGATTCTTCCACTTCTTCGCAGCTTAATCCGTCGTATTCTCCGATTAATCGTTTTGAGGTTGATGTTGATTTTGATTAATTGATGTATAATCAAGACTACTTTACCGATCAAGGTACGGGTGATGGTTCGGGTCAGGGTCCGAGTCAAGATCACTCTATGGGGTCAAGGTTCAGGACATGGGTCCTAACACGTAACATATCACGGTGCGGTTAACTTTGATGAAGACGCGGAAGAGATGTCACCCTTCAAACCTAAGAAGCCTTCTAAACGTGCTTCAAAGCCAAACAGATCGAGTCGAATGAGCCGCCAAAAGAATGGACAACTGACAAGAGGTCGCGTTGTGCAAAGGTTGGTGTGATGTGTTCGAGAATAGCAAGCAAGGAAACAGCCAACGAACCAAGAGTTTTTGGGGACCTGTTTTGAAGTAGTATGAAGCCAATACGGGTTCAACTAGAGGGTACGACGCGTTTGTGAGCAAATGGTAAAACATGGTACATCCTAGAGTTGGTGCTTTTTGTGCTATCATGAATAAACTTGAGCTTAATCATGAAAGTGGTGCCAATGATCTCACCTCAAAGTTTGTGCTGAATATAAAGTGACCTACGAACATGATTTTACATTAGAGGCGGCGTGGAACGTGCTCTAAGATCACCTAAGTTGGCAAAAGGTTGAAATGCCAAAGTTTACAAAAAAAAGTAGAAAGAAATTAGGGGTGAGCAAAAGAAACCGAAAAACCGAAACCGAACCGAAAAACCGAGAAAACCGACCGAATACAAAAACCGATGGTTCGGTTTTTACGTTTTCAAAAACTGAAAAGTTTCGGTTCGGTTTCGGTTTTCATCCAAAAACCGAACCGTAAAAACCGAACCGAACCGAACCATCATATTATATAAAAATAAAAAATATAATATAATATAAATAAGTAATATATCAAAATTATAAATTAATATTCCTTTTTTAGAGAAATAAGAGTAATATATTTATCCTATTGTTTATAATATACGTGTGTTTGATATATATTTGTGCTTACTTAACAATATATCATTACATATGTGACAATAATTGTTTGTATGCATGTTTACATGCATGTGTGTTTATCTTATTAATATGTGTGTAATTATAGATTAGAAATTTGAGATAAACATTATTAGGCTTAGATTGAAAATAAAGAAAAAAAACTATTTTTTTTACGCAAAACAAGTTTTTTAATCTAAATCCGATGTACCTAAATATAAATGGTTTCAAAACCGAAAAAACCGAAAAACCGAACCGAAACCGATTACAAACCGAAAAACCGAACCGCCTAAAACCGAACGGTTTCGGTTTTTGATTTTTTAAAAACCGAATATGTCGGTTCGGTTTCGGTTTTAGCCAAAAACCGACCCAAACCGAACCGTGCACACCCCTAAAAGAAATCCAAGACTTCTGAAACCACCTCTGGTTCTGGGCAAGGTGGTTATCTTAATTTGAACGATGAATTAGAAGATGACGAGGAAGAGACTCAAGAAATCCAAGACTTCTGAAACCACTTCTGATTCTGTAACTAACAAATGGGAGAAAATTAAAGACATTGGTTGGGGAAAAAAGAAGCAGCAACAAGAATCCTACTTTACCATGAAGCAACGGGGGTTGGATTTGCAGGAGAGAGCCACGGACTTGAAAAGAGAAAAGCTTGAATTACAACGTCGAGCAATTGAACTTGATAAAAAAGAAACGAGATAAAGACCTATTGTTAAACAACAACTAAATCAACCTTAATTTGCTTTCAGCCCACCAACAAGCCTTACAACAAATAAAAGACGAAATCAAAGAAACCTACAATTTTAATTACTAGTATTAGTTTTTAATTATTATTGTAATTTTTTTATTTGAATTATTATGTCATGGTTTTTTATTTAATATAATGTTTTTTTACTAAATATAATGTTTTTAATTTTTGTATAATAAATTAAACTAAATCGCCTTATAACAAAAAAAATGAAAATCACATTAAATCACTGTTGTGAGAAACTCACTAAAGAGAAATAATAATGGTAATCTCTACTACTTATAAAGAGAATTCCCCAATTCCATAAATGTTGAAAAATGGTTTAATTAAGGAAATGCTGAAAAATGGATTAATTAAGGAAATTTTGAAACACTAGAAAATTAATAAACTCTACATACGGTTTGAAATCTGACTTATTTAAGTTTTGAATGTTTGACAACCCATATTTCGCTGGCATTCTATATAAACAACATAAACAACCCTAATATATGTAATTCATATCATAAAAAACACAGCACACCTAAAAAAACACACAGCCGAGCCTCTCTCTTCCTGACTCAAAAAATCACAGCCGCCAATCTTTCTTTCTCTGAAAATCACAGCCGCCACTATAGCCACCAGATCTGCCATTGCCATCATCTTCGCCATCATTGGTGGTTGATTGATGTTTTCGGTTGATGATTTGAGGTATCTAGGAGGTTTGGCGTGCGGTTATTATGTTTGAGAATGAATGGGGCTAATGTTGATTGATGTTTCCGGTTTGCATTCGTCTTGTACACTCTTCCTTCGAAATAAAAAACAAATACATAAAGGATTCAACCGTGTCTTCATCAACCTCAGGTATGTTGTATTGAAATTCATTTTATTTATTATCTTTAATTGAGTTCTTCATTTCTTTGTTAATCATCATCACCAACCTCGGGTATGTTGCTTTTGAATAATAGTACTATGTCCAGAGAAAGAAAAGGTTGTTGAGAGGTCGAATGCTCTTAATGCTCATGTTGGCACCATCGTCATGGGTTATCAAGGTAAGCACTAAAAAAACTCATTTTGGTGTATTCTGATACGATTTGCTGCGTTTTGGTTTGTAAATCGTTTCAAACTCATTTCGACTGATATTCATTTTTTTTTCATTTTTTTTGTATTCCAAGATGATTATAATAGATTATTTCATTCTTTGCTATATGTTTTGATGCTCTAGGGAATTGATATTGTTCTTTATAGAGGCAAGGATCACGTTGGGAGAAGCCATATACAATATGTAAAATAAGACATGCAATGATGCTCCAAACAGTCAACAACTATAACCAAACAGTGAGTAATCTTTTTCTCACTTTCAAGTGTTTACAGTGAAATTTAAGGTATAAATTTAGTCCCGGGTCTATGATCAAGTTATGGGATAAATAGGGCTCGTTAGAGAGAACCCGACACTTCTACTTATCCTAGATAAAACAATTTAAATAAAAAATAACCATCCTAATATAATTACTTTGTGCTCCATTTTCATGTGACGGATAAATGGTTGTGAGGGCATTTGGAAATGGTTAGTAAAACAAGCTGTAACACCCCCATGATGGTTAATACAAGGTTTTCACCTCGTAATAAAAAGATTCGTTATTCCAGTCTTTTCGAATTGATTACTAGTTAAAAGTGCGCCTCAGTCGTTCTTGGTGGAGAATAAAATGGTTTGATTATCTATCTTAAACTAAAAGCAAATATGAAAATGTCGTTGTGTAAAAATGAAAGCTTTAGTCTTTCTGGGAGACACATTGAGCTACACAATGTACAATTATCGTGTAAAATGTAGTCCATGTACAATTATCGTGTAAAACGGTGACGTAAAGGTCAATCAAGATTACGAAAACCCACGATATTATTCAACACTGATTCAACGAATGCTTCGAGATGTGTGACTCACACGACGTCCTTTAGTCTTTATGGGAGACACATTGAGCTACACAATGGTCTACAGACTATTTCTCAAGACATCCAATCACAAATGGTCGGAAGTAATTTGGATATCTAAATAGATATCTTAAAGGAGTTAGAAAATGAAAGTAACACGCACGGTAGTAAAATGATAATTGGAAGTTTCATCGGACACAACACTTCTTAATCCCAAACAATAGTATCACGAGAATACACACAACATGTAAAAGTGAGTCGAGAAAACAGGCGGTTCAAAACGAACGAGTATATAAGGTCAGTTGTACCACGCATAAACAAGATAGGAATAATACTTAGAAAAGTGAGTATAAAAAGTCGGCAGCATACGCGCGCTCTGAATACAAGTATATAATGTCATAACAATATAAAGTCATTGCAACAAGGTCCATTCATAAGAATAAGAATTCAAGAAATGCACTAAGAGCATATGTAATCAAGTAATATCCAATGATAATAAATTGAGCACAAAGGCATTGGAAAGACATAGTAATTACTGTCATTAGGGTAATGTAATATTTCAAAATGTAATAAAGAGATGAAATACTACAACGATAATTAAAAGTAAATAATAAGGATTAGAGAGTTACTCGCGCAGATATCGAACAACAATGGCAGATTCTGTGTTTGACACTTAGAAACATGAAATATTTGAACTTTCGGTTATAGACTAAGTTTTGAAAAACGACTCAGTTCCCTATAACCATCGCTCTGATACCAATCTGTAAGACCCCCAAAATCAGGTATGGACAACTAGGCAGCAAGGGGGTGCCACGTCATGGTACAAGAAACAATCAAATACTGTTGACATAAAGTTGACGTAATAAAACTTATATATTACATCATAAAGAAAATAAGAGTTTTTAAACAAAGGTCCCAGAGTTCTATAAGCGGAAAAATCTATTATTTAAATATGGTTTTATAACATATATTTTCCAAGAATATAAGATAAACTTCTGAGAGTTTTTACCAAAACCAAAGCTTTAAAAGAAGTAACACAGAAACCTCCAAGCTGCGATAATATCCTGCGGGCTCCCACCCAAGCAAAATTAAGTATCATTACCTGAGATTAGACATGTAAAACGTCAACACAAAGTTGAGTGATATTCATAGGTTTAGTAGTAAAGGTGTGGAACACAAGCATTCATTTGTAAAACAAGTAAATAGGGAAAATGGTTATGTACAGTAACCATTGTCCGAAACTATTATTTTTATTGCTGTTCAGTTCATGAACCGAAGCTTAACTCAATGTAAGTTCCTCTAGGGAGTATTCAGCCTAAATACTCAGGTATAAACAAATGAAATGCGTCATGGTTAAATAACCGCAACATGGGACGGGGATTGTCAATCCCGATGGATCCACCCACAACATTCGCGCTTAGCAACACAAGTAAATTAACGGTTCATGATCAGGAGAGGAAACTTAAGGCTATAGACTAAAAGCAATAATAATAATGAAAGTATGGATAGCATACAAGTTCTGAATAGCATACAAGTTCTGGATAGCATACAGTTTTAAATGAATGTGTTCCACCATGTATAATCTCACCCCGCGTTTAGAAACAATGTATAAGTAGTAAAAAAAAGGGGCTATGAACTCACCCCGAAGCAATAGCAACGGTAAAATAGCACAAACGTAGACATGGAGAAATAATAGCCAGAACAATCTGTAACCTAAGTTAAATATGGGTGTATTACTATACAAGAATAACGACAATAAACGTACCATTTAGTCCCCTAGTATATGCTTGAGTTTATTTAAATAAATCGATAACTTTTAGCGCTTGCAAGGGTCTAACGTTTTAATAAAAATTTAGTCACTTAACCAGATGTATTTAGCAATATTAGTCATTTCGCAGTCGGGACAATTTATTTAGTCGGGCCGTTTAATCACTATCCTAAATATATATTATGCTTTTATTATTAAAAATATATTACATAAATAAAATTAATATTTAATAATAATAAAAAAATGTTAAAAGAAAAGGAAACATGTTCCCTAAGATGAAACATATTTCACATTTGAAAAAGGAATGGGATGTGTTTAGACAAAGTAAAACGTTTTTGAAAGGGGTTATTTCGTCAATTTTTCGGAGCGAATAACGGGCTCTTTAGTAGCTCACGGAGTAAGCCACAAGTACCGTTGGGTAGCTAGCCGGGTGGTCGATAGGTAGGTGTTTTAAGTTTTATAAACCGATGTCGTTTGATAGGTTAAAAATGTGTTCGAAATAAGGGTCGTGAACCTATTTTTATACATTATGGGTCTACCGTGTAAGTTTCGATATCATTTACGGTTCTCGATGGGGACTTTTGGGTCGAGTCAAAGGTATGGACGTGTAGACGGCATGGCCGTCTACAACTTTCGTTGTTTGCCCATCCCGGGGCAAGGTTGTTTTGTAGGTTAAAAAGGGTCGTAAAAAGGTCGTTGCACCTCGTTTTCAAAAGCTTAAATAAGACATCATTCTCGTAGCATTTTCAACCCGCGATATCTTTCTCGTTTCTTAGCGAAATCAAGTGATTCAACTTTCTAAATGAACTAGCCCACGTGTAATTTGAAATTTCACCAAGTCTTACCTTTATAGTGAAATATTCAATGTTCGTTTATGTTAACAAAGTTGCCTTTATGGGCTACCTTTTTAATAAGCATATTGTACATGGATTTAACTTATAGTTCAACTATCAATAGACAGGGTGTATACTGTTTTATTTTTTGAATGCCAAATCTTGAAACCACAAGAAGTAAATAAGTATGTATGTTATTCTGGTACATCTCTTTCCAAGCGACACAAATACGAATCCACGATCAGTGCCAATCCTTATAATAATATGTAAGATATATGTTTACGTTTGTTTACTATTTTGCTCGAACTATAGTACCAACATAAAGTGTTTTTGGCTTATGTTTTAAAATCTCTCTCAAGCACAACTAGTACGAACTAGGGAATGCAAAAAGTATAAAGACTAGGAACTCACTTGATTCCATGAAGTGTCAACGAAACGAATGAAACATCAAAAGATCGGCGGAAATCGTCTAAACTTGACGAGAATGGTGAATAACAAAGACAGTGATCAAAACTTTAATCCCACGAAAATGATGTTTTGATGATGATCAAGATGAATTTTTTTTTACCCAATAACATGAACTATAAACAAGGATTTTATTCCTTGATGTAAATAACCCTACAAGAAATAATTTTGGTTAGGATATTAGTATTGTTGTGATATTCGCAAGGAAGGTAAAAGCAAACTTTGAATTGTCATTCTAAAAATCCAGTATTATGTAATATGAGATGTTGGAGGAGGCGTGTGGATGTAAACATGTTTATGCATATCACCAATTTGCTCAAGTGTGCCTTATAATAAGACACGTATATAAAACGTGTTTGTTGGAAGTGTGGGTAAGATTTATATGAATCTTTGCCTTTACAATTTGTTAAAGCGGGTATTGAGGTTCAATATTTAAAAAGATACGCGATTTAAAGGATATGTGCTGGACACGAAAAATAAACGTTCAATATAAAGTAAAAACTTGGACATTCGGAGAACGTTGATATTTTTATAAATAAACGAGGGCTTATAATACAATAAGCTTTAACGTGTCCCATATACGAATGACGCTTAATATGCTTAGCATAAATTACGAAGAATGCTCATAAAATGAAAAATTAGAACTACGATAATAAAAATATTTCTATGTCATAACAAATATATTTATAGTCGATGACGGACATAGACTTTGCCAATAAATAATAAAAGGCACATTTTTTCATACGTTTAAGCAATAACCTTGTTGGTTAACCGAAACTTCAATACTATTAGTAAAATGATCATGACAAATAAAATTTGGGTAATAAATATTGGCCCGAATATTAATAATATTATTAGAACTCGGTCTAAATGTTGATTTTAAATTTCAAGTTACTATAGTAAATAAATATGGAAAAGTAAAATAAAAATTTTATAATTCTGAATAAAATATTATCAATGATTAGAAGAATAATTAAAATACAATCTAATTAAAATTCTCGAGATCTCAGAATTTACGTATGAAAAAAGTAAAGAGGAATAAGTAAAACATTGTAAAATCAAGAAGTACGAATAAAATAATAATTTAATACCGAAAAAGTAGGAGTTCTTATATTCTTCCCCCCTAAAGGAACTCTGGTCCCTCAGAGTTCTCCTGGAAACAGTAGAAGATGCAACAAAAAGAGGTACAAAGTGTAGAACAAATTCATTGCTTCACAGGTAATTTCTGCACCACGGCATACCTTCACAATTAGAATTCACTACGCTTCAGTTTCTTAGCTCCTTTTCGAATAAATTTTCAAACTCGGATTAGAATAATGACCTTTCTGTATGAAGAAATATAAAGAGATGGAGTGAGCACGAGATTTGCTGAAACGGAGAAGGGGCGATAACACGAGTTAAAACTGATAATCGACAAGGAATCGCAAATCATGAAAACTGTAAAACATGAAAATCTTAAAATGTAACACTCTAGTTATCTAGGATTTTGGTATTACTTTAAAACTCAGTTTAAGTATTTCCTTGATTAAAGAAATTTTTACAAGGTGTAGTGATTTAAAATCAAACTATCTATTTTTAGTGAGTAAGTTGTTGCTATATCTTTTTTTCTTGATCAAGATTTTCAAAGTAAAAGTAGAACAATTCCAAAATAGTTATCCAGATCAGCTTAAGAACTTTTGTGACTGCATGAAGTTTCTGTTAGAAGCTCAAGTCTATCGTTATCATTAGAGAAAATCTGATTTTCCATGTTATTTAAAATTATTGCTAGAATTATAAATTAACTTAATAACTTCATTATATTGAAGGTAAAGTATGATAAAATCAATTACTTTAAAAGATACAGCCTGATATCCTTTGAAACACTAGGTAAATTTCCCAAAGAGGATATATATATCTGGTATTTAACTTGAAACAGTTATTTTGATAATTTAAACATTTGATAAAATGTATAAAACGTTCTTAAAAAAATTAATAATAATTTTTTTTTAGAAATCTAAGAAGGTGTTTACTGCATCAAATGGTAAATATGTGACAGTTTCTGGTTTTCAGAAAGTGACAAAATAGCAAAAGATTATGAAACAAATAACGATCAACAGTTAGTATACAAGCAATAGCACGAGGGAATAAAACAAAATTTGTACCAATTTCTTAACAAACATGACAGGATAGATGCATCGATGATAGGGACAATGAGAAACAAAGGATTTAGCAAGTCATCACTTCTTGTGTTCCGTTGGTGTCACCAACAATGGCTTATTAAGTTCTCGATGGTCGACATACGATCGAAAGAGAAAAGCCATACAGCGAATTTTCGAATCAAAGAAAATTCTTAAGAAGTCAATTAAGAGAAATTCCAGTAAAATGAAGAACAGCAATAAGAGGCGAAATCAACACATGATTCTCACGAATGAATTTCAAGACGATAGAGTCTAACACACATAATGATGGATACACGATTGGTCACTTCCAGTCATAACTCACTATTCGCGTCCAGAGATGTTTCGAAGGTTTACCAAGATATATAGGTAAGGTCGATCGATGTAGAAGCATATCAACGTTGAAACTTTCAAGTCTGGTATCAATGGTAAGAACTTAGAAAAGTGGTAACGAGAATTATATCACGAAGGAAGATGAGGTAACAAGTAAAACAAAGGTCGTTGAGTAGGTAATAATGTGCTTAAGGTATGTACTTCGTTCAAAGAAAGATAAGGGATCATATGTGCATGCCGCGAACTGGTGCTACTCGCATAAGATGTAAAAGTTTTTAAAACTTTATTTTATCTAACTTTTTAAGGAACATAATTAAAAAGTTGATTCTTGGTCAAATATTTAAAGTGACTACTATTTGGCCTCGCATGGCTCCTTCTAAATTAAGCATAGGTGATCAGGCCATGCATAATTTAGGACTAGCAATGCGATGCTCAGCTTCGTCAAACCAGTATTACAGGTCATATTATTTAAAATATGTATATAATGCCATTTGTAAAAATAGGAATCAAAATAATTTATGAAACTCTTCGCCAATAAGTTACTAGCTAGATATTTAATTCAACATTTGTAATGTTACAAGATTTCTTTATAAAACCAAGGTAGAACAATTTGCGAAAATACATGGTAAAATTAATAGTAATTAATTTTATATGATAACATTCTAGTATTTTAACAAGGTCCAAGTGGAACATTTTATAAAATGATTCACGAACAATACCAGTTTGGGTTTATATGGTAGCTTGTAAAATAGCGAGTGGATTACATGAGGGTAATGAATAGTAGTTCAAGACAATCAATGAATTGGTTACAAGGTAATAAAGTTTCAAAAGGTTTGTTGGAATCGCCATGAGACACGTGTCACGATGATAACGAACGATGAAAATAAGAACTTCAAATCTTTACCAAAATCAGTGGTACGATAGAAACAAAGAAAAACAATGTAGAATGACAAATAAGTCATATATAAAAGAAAAGGATAAAGGAATCCATAAAGACGAAAGAGAATAAATTGTAAAATTAATCATGTAAAGAAAACATAGTATAGAAATGGTTCAAGAATACCAACGAAAATATAAGAAATAAAAAAAACGATGCATGACATCCCTGTCTTCGATTTCAAGATGCAATGTAGGAAGGTCTCTTGGCAGTGTGATTTTCCAAAATCACAAGACATACCGAGAAAGAAATGAAACATTAACCAGTCGCACTCCTGGAGCGAGGAGGTTTAATGAAAAGGGAGTGTACAAGTTTATAGAAGTAGAATTATATTCCAAACAGGAACCACATTATCATAGGATATGAATTACAAGATGACGGGGGTGTTTTCAAGGTACAACAGACGTTGAAATTCAAAATCAAAACGAAGAATGGTCAATGAAATAAAATGTAGTCCATGTACAATTATCGTGTAAAACGGTGACGTAAAGGTCAATCAAGATTACGAAAACCCACGATATTATTCAACACTGATTCAACGAATGCTTCGAGATGTGTGACTCACACGACGTCCTTTAGTCTTTTTGGGAGACACATTGAGCTACACAATGGTCTACAGACTATTTTTCAAGACATCCAATCACAAATGGTCGGAAGTAATTTGGATATCTAAATAGATATCTTAAAGGAGTTAAAAAATGAAAGTAACACGCACGGTAGTAAAATGATAATTGGAAGTTTCATCGGACACAACACTTCTTAATCCCAAACAATAGTATCACGAGAATACACACAACATGTAAAAGTGAGTCGAGAAAACAGGCGGTTCAAAACGAACGAGTATATAAGGTCAGTTGTACCACGCATAAACAAGATAGGAATAATACTTAGAAAAGTGAGTATAAAAAGTCGGCAGCATACGCGCGCTCTGAATACAAGTATATAATGTCATAACAATATAAAGTCATTGCAACAAGGTCCATTCATAAGAATAAGAATTCAAGAAATGCACTAAGAGCATATGTAATCAAGTAATATCCAATGATAATAAATTAAGCACAAAGGCATTGGGAAGACATAGTAATTACTGTCATTAGGGTAATGTAATATTTCAAAATGTAATAAAGAGATGAAATACTACAACGATAATTAAAAGTAAATAATAAGGATTAGAGAGTTACTCGCGCAGATATCGAACAACAATGGCAGATTCTGTGTTTGACACTTAGAAACATGAAATATTTGAACTTTCGGTTATAGACTAAGTTTTGAAAAACGACTCAGTTCCCTATAACCATCGCTCTGATACCAATCTGTAAGACCCCCAAAATCAGGTATGGACAACTAGGCAGCAAGGGGGTGCCACGTCATGGTACAAGAAACAATCAAATACTGTTGACATAAAGTTGACGTAATAAAACTTATACATTACATCATAAAGAAAATCTGAGTTTTTAAACAAAGGTCCCAGAGTTCTATAAGCGGAAAAATCTATTATTTAAATATGGTTTTGTAACATATATTTTCCAAGAATATAAGATAAACTTCTGAGAGTTTTTACCAAAACCAAAGCTTTAAAAGAAGTAACACAGAAACCTCCAAGCTGCGATAATATCCTGCGGGCTCCCATCCAAGCAAAATTAAGTATCGTTACCTGAGATTAGACATGTAAAACGTCAACACAAAGTTGAGTGATATTCATAGGTTTAGTAGTAAAGGTGTGGAACACAAGCATTCATTTGTAAAACAAGTAAATAGGGAAAATGGTTATGTACAGTAACCATTGTCCGAAACTATTATTATTATTGCTGTTCAGTTCATGAACCGAAGCTTAACTCAATGTAAGTTCCTCTAGGGAGTATTCAGCCTAAATACTCAGGTATAAACAAATGAAATGCGTCATGGTTAAATAACCGCAACATGGGACGGGGATTGTCAATCCCGATGGATCCACCCACAACATTCGCGCTTAGCAACACAAGTAAATTAACGGTTCATGATTAGGAGAGGAAACTTAAGGCTATAGACTAAAAGCAATAATAATAATGAAAGTCTGGATAGCATACAAGTTCTGAATAGCATACAAGTTCTGGATAGCATACAGTTTTAAATGAATGTGTTCCACCATGTATAATCTCACCCCGCGTTTAGAAACAATGTATAAGTAGTAAAAAAAGGGGCTATGAACTCACCTCGAAGCAATAGCAACGGTATAATAGCACAAACGTAGACATGGAGAAATAATAGCCAGAACAATCTGTAACCTAAGTTAAATATGGGTGTATTACTATACAAGAATAACGACAATAAACGTAGCATTTAGTCCCCTAGTATATGCTTGAGTTTATTTAAATAAATCGATAACTTTTAGCGCTTGCAAGGTTCTAACGTTTTAATAAAAATTTAGTCACTTAACCAGATGTATTTAGCAATATTAGTCATTTCGCAGTCGGGACAATTTATTTAGTCGGGTCGTTTAATCACTATCCTAAATATATATTATGCTTTTATTATTAAAAATATATTACATAAATAAAATTAATATTTAATAATAATAAAAAAATGTTAAAAGAAAAGGAAACATGTTCCCTAAGATGAAACATATTTCACATTTGAAAAAGGAATAGGATGCGTTTAGACACAGTAAAACGTTTTTGAAAGGGGTTATTTCATCAATTTTTCAGAGCGAATAACGGGCTCTTTAGTAGCTCACGGAGTAATCCACAAGTACCGTTGGGTAGCTAGCCGGGTGGTCGATAGGTAGGTGTTTTAAGTTTTATAAACTGATGTCGTTTGATAGGTTAAAATGTGTTTGAAATAAGGGTCGTGAACCTATTTTTAAACATTATGGGTCTACCGTGTCAGTTTCGATATCATTTACGGTTCTCGATAGGGACTTTTGGGTCGAGTCAAAGGTATGGACGTGTAGACGGCATGGCCGTCTACAACTTTCGTTGTTTGCCCATCCCGGGTCAAGGTTGTTTTGTAGGTTAAAAAGGGTCGTAAAAAGGTCGTTGCACCTCGTTTTCAAAAGCTTAAATAAGACATCATTCTCGTAGCATTTTCAACCCGCGATATCTTTCTCGTTTCTTAGCGAAATCAAGTGATTCAACTTTCTAAATGAACTAGCCCACGTTTAATTTGAGATTTCACCAAGTCTTACCTTTATAGTGAAATATTCAATGTTCGTTTACGTTAACAAAGTTGCCTTTATGGGCTACCTTTTTAATAAGCATATTGTACATGGATTTAACTTATAGTTCAACTATCAATAGACGGGGTGTATACTGTTTTATTTTTTGAAGGCCAAATCTTGAAACCACAAGAAGTAAATAAGTATGTATGTTATTCTGGTACATCTCTTTCCAAGCGACACAAATACGAATCCACGATCAGTGCCAGTCCTTATAATAATATGTAAGTTATATGTTTACGTTTGTTTACTATTTTGCTCGAACTATAGTACCAACAGAAAGTGTTTTTGGCTTATGTTTTAAAATCTCTCTCAAGCACAACTAGTACGAACTAGGGAATGCAAAAAGTATAAAGACTAGGAACTCACTTGATTCCATGAAGTGTCAACGAAACGAATGAAACATCAAAAGATCGGCGGAAATCGTCTAAACATGACGAGAATGGTGAAAAACAAAGACAGTGATCAAAACTTTAATCCCACGAAAATGATGTTTTGATGATGATCAAGATGAATTTTTTTTACCCAATAACATGAACTATAAACACGGACTTTATTCCTTGATGTAAATAACCCTACAAGAAATAATTTTGGTTAGGATACTAGTATTGTTGTGATATTCGCAAGGAAGGTAAAAGCAAACTTTCAATTGTCATTCTAAAAATCCAGTATTATGTAATATGAGATGTTGGAGGAGGCGTGTGGATGTAAACATGTTTATGCATATCACCAATTTGCTCAAGTGTGCCTTATAATAAGACACGTATATAAAACGTGTTTGTTGGAAGTGTGGGTAAGATTTATATGAATCTTTGCCTTTACAATTTGTTAAAGCGGGTATTATTGAGGTTCAATATTTAAAAAGTTACGCGATCTAAAGGATATGTGCTGGACACGAAAAATAAACGTTCAATATAAAGTAAAAACTTGGACATTCGGAGAACGTTGATATTTTTATAAATAAACGAGGGCTTATAATACAATAAGCGTTAACGTGTCCCATATACGAATGACGCTTAATATGCTTAGCATAAATTACGAAGAATGCTCATAAAATGAAAAATTAGAACTACGATAATAAAAATATTTCTATGTCATAACAAATATATTTATAGTCGATGACGGACATAGACTTTGCCAATAAATAATAAAAGGCACATTTTTTTATACGTTAAAGCAATAACCTTGTTGGTTAACCGAAACTTCAATACTATTAGTAAAATGATCATGACAAATAAAATTTGGGTAATAAATATTGGCCCGAATATTAATAATATTATTAGAACTCGGTCTAAATGTTGATTTTAAATTTCAAGTTACTATAGTAAATAAATATGGAAAAGTAAAATAAAATTTTTATAATTCTGAATAAAATATTATCAATGATTAGAAAAATAATTAAAATACAATCTAATTAAAATTCTCGAGATCTCAGAATTTACGTATGAAAAAAGTAAAGAGGAATAAGTAAAACATTGTAAAATCAAGAAGTACGAATAAAAGAATAATTTAATACCGGAAAAGTAGGAGTTCTTATACCTAATCCGATGGTATGATCGGAATAAGCGTCGGAATCAAAACCCTTTTCCGATACTTTGTATTTCGTAATAAGAAAACTTAATAAGCTCCGTTTTGAAAAGCACAATCCAACACTTTACCAAATTTATGATGAAAAGAGCTAATAAGCACAAATAAGAACTTTCAAAACTCTAAATAAGCAACTTTTTAAATCAAACTTTAAAAAGAAAAAACCTTTAAGAAAACTTTAAAACAAATAAGCTAAATACAAAATAAGCCAATAAGCCTGATAAGCTCAAAGCTCAATTCGTATTAAAACTTAGAGATGAATAAAAAGATAAACTTTTTAATCACATAAACACTAAGATGAAACAAGATCAAAGATTAATTCGGATCAAAGATAAATAAAATCAAGAAAGGTAGAAGAAGATTAAAGATGAAAAACTTAAACTTGAACCTGTAGATTAATGATTCCAAAATACAAGATTAAATCAAAGCTTAAACATGAAAGAAAAGAAAAGATGAATATCTAGTGAGAGAAATTTAAACAATTTCTCTCTCTAAAAATAAGAACTACAAAAGAAAAATAAACTAGCTAACTAACACCCTCCTAATGACACATTAGGAGGGTATATATAGGAGGTGGGGAGGTGCATGTGTTGCTTCCTTTTTCTTTCTTCTCGTCTTGACTCGATTTAAATTCTTTGTCTTTCTCGATGTCGTCTCGGGATTTGTCGATATAAACTGAACGCGTCTTATAATTTTATTCTATAATTAGACTTGGTTCTTCGACTTTATTAAACTTCCGTCTTCAGACTTTTTCTTAGATAAATCTTCAGAATAGGCCTTGGACTTCCGTTCTCTTTGCACGCTTGATCTTTTGACTTCGTATTTTCTCGTTTTCTTTGATAAAAGCCCGTGTTTTCTCCCTTTTTCATATTTCTATCCCGAAACACAATAAAAACACAAACCACGCATAATTCTGACTTTTACGACATAAAATACACGTTTTGGTTTTGTTATTATTGGAAATAAGTGGTAAAAGGATAAGTGTTTTCACACTTATTAAATCCCCCACACTTGATCATTGCAATGCCCTCATGCAATGCATTAATTTTAAAGCACAGTTTACATTGTTCATCATAAATAACCCACCTTGGCCTTTATTATAAAGATAGAAATAAAACAAGTAAAGAAATCAAAGACTTACATTGGGGTTTTGGCTGTCATGAATGTTTATCATCCTCAAGTTTCACGTTCCCCATACCAAGCTTAAAAACGAGATCATTGTTATTATAAGTTAGCAAACTAACACGAACTCATGTGGCCCAATCATTTACTTAGACTCCCTTATTCCTAAGTGTATCTCTTATATTTTAATATTGTCTTGAATGATCACGAGGATGCATTGTTTGACTTATTTCGATAGTTATTTAGGCTGAAAATAAAGTGGGACGATTTAATCAATAGTTAGCAAAAGAACAAAATCTTTTAAAACTGCTTCTCGGGACCTCTTAAAGTTCATATCTTGGCATAACTCGCTTCACGATTTGAGACCTTTCTCGGACCGATATTTGGCAGCGACTTCATACTTCGAATCTTGAGAGACGTTCTTGAAATTATGGTCTTCTCTTCATAATAGGAATTTCTTCACTTGAAGTTTTTGAGAGATTCTTCATACTTGGACCACGACTTCTTCATTTTTCTCCAATCTTTATTTGGGATTTTGATATACAACGATCCGCCTCCTTTTAGGACTTAGGTCTATTTATCCTCATACCTTGCTAGGGTCTTTTCGGATAGACTTCTCCATGATCTTTTGGGGAGTATTTTCTTTTCGTCGTGTGTCTCGATCCTTCATATTGATTTTTGATAAATGATTCTTCACATCACTTGGGATCTTTAGCAACAAAATGTAGCCCTCATGCCTTGTTAGGGCCTTTTCGGACTCGCCAATCTTCGCATCCCGCTTCAATAAGTTATTCCTTGGCTATGAACTCTAATTAATACCGATCAACTTTTAAACGATCTTGTGCTAGAAGCTAAGTAACCTTTCAAATCGTACAACCTTATTTATTGCAAATATATTTATTAACAAGCGATGGGTGTAAAAGCTTATAATCAACTCACATAAATTCATGAAAGAATACCAAACTTATAAATGACTCTATCATCTCTCGTTCTCCACAATTTAAAATCTCAAGGAATGAGACTCGTGGATGCTTAGCCAATTAAATCAAAGTTTTGGGTTTTCAAGTCATCTATAGGATCTTGCAACTTTTTAGACTTTTTCAAGTTTAGAATTCGCATTTTAAAGTTCCCTTGATAAACGACTTTCTAGGATCAATTATAGGAACTTGCGAAAAGTTCTTGGTCTTAACCCGTGAGAGTTAAGACTTTCGCGTTTTAAAGTTCCTTATATAAAAGCCTAGCAAAACTTGACTTAAACACGTTAAGGATACTAGCTAGAGTAAACTTAGATAAGTAAACTCGGGTTGAGTCAAAAGATTCATGACGTTGAAAAATTTAAAACCACTTTATTAAAAATTTATTCTAGCAAAGAAAGTAAACAACGATAAAAAAGGAAAACTACTAAACTACTAGGCCAAAATAGATTAAAATTTTTGAAAAATGTCGAAAAATCAAATTTTCCGGTTAAAATGAGGACAAATTCATGGAAAAGACCACTTACTTCGATAGAAGTCCCCCTACACTTGATATAAACATTGTCCTCAATGTTTAAGCATGTGGGAGTAAACTCCCATACACTTAGGACATTGTGCACGTTGTTTAAATCTTGCTAAGGAAAGGACAACTATAGTGATTTCAATGTGAACATATAAGATATGAAATATTGAATCGCGACAGCTTAGGATAGAACCAGGAAGACGAGTACACGGGATCACGGTTCGTCAAATGTCATCAAAAGTGCTCTTTGAAGCTTTAATCCCTGCACATCATAAGAAACAAGACAACAAACACCTACGGGGCTCCCCTACACTTATTATGAAAACGGTAAAGGATAGATCAACGGGTTGCCTCCCGAGAAGCGCTTGTTTTTGTTAACCAAGTCACGAGCCTGACTCGACCCAGAACTAATTTAAGGGAAACGTGGTGAGGGATGGAATCATCTCATGAGAGATGTCCTCACCAAAGTACAGCTTCACACGCTGGCCATTCACTTTAAAATTAGGCCCATTTGGCTGAGAAAGCTCAATGGTGCCATAAGGGAAGACTTTGGCGACAGTGAATGGACCAGACCAACAGCTCTTCAGCTTGCCTGAGAAGATCTTCAACCGAGAGTTAAAGAGTAAAACTTGATTACCAACGTGAAACTCTCGGTTCTTAATCCTTGCATCATGGATGATCTTGGTCTTCTCCTTGTAGATCAATGAATTCTCATAAGCTTCATTCCTCAGTTCATTGAGCTCGTTGAGTTGAATCTTCCGAAGATCACCGGCTTTGTTGATATCAAAATTGGCCCACTTCAAGGCCCAGTACGCCTTATGTTCCAGCTCAATAGGGATGTGGCATGCCTTCCCGTACACAAGACGATATGGAGTGCAACCTATCAGCGTCTTATATGCGGTACGGAAAGCCCACAAAGCATCGTCTAACTTATCGGCCCATGAGGCACGATGCTCTCCCACAGTTCGCTCTAAAATTCTCTTCAATCCACGGTTAGAAATATCGGCTTGACCATTTGTTTGGGGATGATAAGCGGTGGAAAGACGGTGATTGACACCGTACTTAGCCATGACTCGAGCAAATTGATCATTGCAAAAATGAGTCCCGCAGTCACTGATGATAGCATGAGGAACACCGAATCGAGCAAAAAGCTGTTTCAAAAAGTTCACAACCACCCTCGCATCGTTCGTAGGGAGAGCCTTTGCTTCAACCCATTTAGATATGTAGTCAACGGCTACGAGGATGTACTTGTTCCCTTTGGATGATGGAAATGGCCCCATAAAGTCGATGCCCTATACGTCAAAGATTTCATATTCTTGTATGAAATTTTGAGGCATCTCATCTTTATGTGTGATCTTGCCGTGTCTTTGGCAAGCATCACAATGCTTAACCATTTCGTGTGCATCACGATAAGTGGTGGGCTAATAAAATCCAGAGTCGAAAACTTTCTTCGCGGTGTAATTGGGACCAAAATTACCACCGGTGGGTCCTTTATGGCAAGCCTCTAGGAATAATAAAGTTGCCGGCCCATCAACACACCGACGAATGACAAGATCCGCACATTGTTTGAAAAGGTAAGGGTCGTCCCAAAAATAGTGCTTAATGTCCTTAAAGAACTTTTTCTTTTGCTGGGACGTTAACCCTTCTATGAGAATTCCACCCGCCAAATAGTTTGCAATGTCCACAAACCATGGGGTTTCATCAATATTGGAGTTAATAGACATCAAGGCCTCAAGGGGAAAAGAGTCATTAATCTCTTGATTTGGGAGCTCCCCTTGATAAGGATCCTCGAGTCTACTAAGATGATCCGCGGCTAGGTTTTCCGCTCCCTTCTTGTCACAAATTTCAATTTTGAATTCTTGAAGGAGTAAAACCCAACGAAGAAGTCTTGGTTTGGAATCTTGTTTGGTTAACAAGTACTTCAACGCGGAATGGTCGGTATAGACAATGGTGGTGGAAAGAACAAGATAGGGGCGGAACTTCTCAAAAGCATACACTACAACTAAAAGCTCTTTTTCAGTAGTGGTATAATGCAATTGAGCCCCCGTCATAGTCTTGCTAGCATAATGGATTGGTTGGAAGTGTTTGTTCACTCTTTGTCCCAAAACCGCTCCAATAGCAAAGTCGCTAGCATCACACATCAATTCAAAAGGTAACTCCCAATTAGGGGTAACCAAGACCGGTGCCTTAGTTAACTTATCCTTAAGAAGATTGAAATATTCGAGACACTCTTTAGAAAAGATGAAAGGAGTATCTTTTTCCAAGAGGTGGGTCATCAGCTGAGCGATTTTAGAAAAATATTGAATGAATCGACGATAGAAGCCCGCATGACCAAGGAAACTTCTCACACCCTTCACGGTTGAAGGTGGAGGTAATTTAGCAATCACATCGACTTTAGCACGGTCAACTTCAAGACCGGCTTTGGAGATTTTATGTCCAAGAACAATACCTTCTTTTACCATGAAATGGCATTTTTCCCAATTAAGAACGAGACGAGTGTCTTCACACCGTTTCAACCATGTCATGGAAGATAGCCATCATACACCTTTGGAAAGTCCCAGGAGCATTGCATAAGCCGAACGGCATTCTTTTGTAAGCAAATGTTCCATAAGGACAAGTGAATGTGGTTTTCTCTTGGTCTTTACGATCGATGGGAATTTGAAAATACCCGGAGAAACCGTCTAAGAAGCAATAATAGTCATTACCCGCTAGACGCTCGAGCATTTGATCCATGAAAGGAAGAGGAAAATGATCCTTGCGAGTGGCAACATTGAGCTTGCGATAGTCTATGCAAACTCGCCAACCCGTGATAAGTCGAGTAGGAATCAACTCGTTGTGTTCATTGGGAACAACGGTTATTCCGCCTTTCTTAGGCACACAATGGACGGGACTAACCCATGGCGAATCCAAAATAGGGTAAATCATTCCGGCATCTAGAAGTTTGATAACTTCTTTCTTGCTGACGTCATGAATTCTAGGATTAACCCTTCTTTGGCTTTGGATTGCGGGTTTAAATTCATCTTCCATAAGAATTTTATGAGTACAAAAGTTCGGATCAATTCCGCGGATATCGGAAATTTTCCAAGCAATTGCCTTCTTATGATTCTTCAGCACGTCGATCAGTCGAGATTTTTCTTCTTCTTTCAAGTCCTTAGCGATGATGACGGGTAACTTCTTATTGTCTTCAAGGAAAACGTATTCGAGATGAGACGGTAGATCCTTAAGCTCTAAATCCGGAGGATTTTCGATGGAAGGAGTAGTCAAATTCGGATCATCGATAGAGATTTCCTTAGGAGATGGTGGAGAAATATGGTCCTCATTGAGAAGTTTCTCAATGGTACGAATGTCTTCATCCCAATTGGAGGGAGAATCGTCATATTGTAAGTCCACATCCCCCAAAGTTGCTTCAAATTCTTTCAAAATGAAATCACTTTCTCCAAATGGAGTCAGTGAGGGAGCAATAGAGGCAACGGTCTCAACAATGGGTAGAGAAGAAGAACCACTTTTACAAGCGTCTCTGAAATGCTCTTCACAAGCCTCATCAAGAACATCAATGAAATTAACGCTCTCGTGTTCATAAGGTTGCTTAGAAATTTTACCCATGTTGAAGACGATTTTATCGTCACCAACTCTCATGATTAATTCGCCCGCGACGACATCAATGAGAGTGCGACCGGTCCTAAAGAATGGACGTCCAACGATTAATGGAACACGGGGATCCATCTCGTAGTCAACGACAACAAAATCCGTCGGAAAGGTGAATTTGTCGACACCGACGAAAACATCCCCGGCTATCCCCACCGGATAAGCAACCGTACGGTTAGCTAATTCCAATGTCATTCGTGTGGGGACTAGCTCGGGTAGAGATAATTGTTTCCAAACACTTAATGGCATTAAGTTTATACTAGAACCTAGATCGGCTAGGGCCATACAATTCTCTACCTCGGGGAAGTTGCAAGGAATGAGAAAACGACCCGGATCACCAAGTTTGGTGTGTAATTTCCTTAAGAGCACTGCGGAGCAATTCTTGTTAAGTTGGGTCTGAGCGATATCAAGAAGTTTCTCCTTATCACTGAGAAGATTTTTAAACATTTTAGCATATTTCAGCATGTGAGCGAGAGCCTCAACAAAGGAGATGTTGAAATTCAGTTGTTTAAACATTTTAAGAAAGTTAGAAACCTGAATATCATCCTTGTTCTTCAACTTCTCTTTCCGCAACCTTGAGGGACAAGGTATATTGGGTTGAGATGAAGGCTTTGGAATGGAATTCTCACTCACATCCTTGGGTGGTGGAGGGGTGAAAGTAGAAGGTGGAGGAATTGGAGAAGGGGACTCGTTTTCCTTTGTCACAATCACCGGTGTAGGTGTAGGAATCTCGGGTTCCTTTAAACCTTTGCCACTTCGAGTGGTGATTGCTTTCATCTCCCCTCTTGGATTAGCAACGGTGTTTACTCGGAAGAGAACCCGAACCAGAGGCTTGATTACTTTGGAAAAAACTAGCCATCATATCCCTTAAGTCATTCGTTTGACTGCTCAAAGAGTTTCGCATATCGGCTCGAAGATCATTCCCTTGTTTCGCCATATCTCCCTTCAAGTTGATGATTTGCCGCTGAAGATTTTGCACCAGTGTGTCATTAGTCCGCATATAAGTTTCAACCTCGTGATTAAATGCGGTGGGTTGGGTTGGAGGAAGAGCATGGTAAGCAGGTGGTTGATAAGCGGGTTGTTGGTAAACTTGGTTGTTTCCTTGAGGTGGATATGGGTTTCTTTAGGTTTGATATTGATTTGGAGCTCGAGTTTGGTTTTGATTGTTGCGATTGAGGTTGTTTGGGTTTTGTGGGGGAAAACCGGGTGGTGAAAGGAAGTTGTTTGAACGATAACTAAACAAATTGTGGTCACCTTGTGGACGTGCTTGATAGCCTCCCGTAGAAAAGTTACCATTAGCGGCATACACATTTTCCGGATTGTCATGAGTCGAAGGACAATCGGTGTATGAATGAGATCCCCCGCATATTTCACATGACTGACTCAAAGCATTTACTTGCGCATTGATGTTTTTGGTATTATTAGCGGTTTGTAGAGCAAGTGCTTCAACAATCGAAGTAAGCTTATCAATTCTCTTGTCGGTGTCACTAGTACTAGCACTAGCCACATTAGTCCGAACACTCTTAGTTTGCACTCTAGACTTATTCTCAATAATATTCCATGCGTCATTAGAAGACTTAACCAAAATGTTACCCCAGAGGCACTATTTAGTGAATCTTGGTCATTCATGCTTAAACCATTGTAAAAAGTATTAATTTGATGTACTTTTGTGAAACCATGTTGTGGACACTTTCTTAAAAGTTCCTTAAAACGGTCCCAAGATTCAGTAAATGTCTCACCGTACTTTTGTTCAAAGTTATTGATTTCATTCCGCAAAGCGGTAGTACGTGAGGGTGGGAAAAAATAGTTGATGAATTTGGTCTCTAAATCCGACCACGTAAGAATACTTTGTGGCGGTTCCTTATCAAGCCAATGTCGGGCTTGTCCCTCTAAAGAGAAAAGAGAAAGTTGCTAGTGAATCACCTCTTGTGAAACCCCATTATACTTGACCGTATTAGTGAGTTGAAGGAACCTTTTGATATGGTCATGAGGATCATCAAGTGTACGCCCCAAGAATGGTTGAGCAGAGACCATTTGAATGAATCCGGATTTGAGCTCAAAGTTGTTGGCTCCAATCTCGGGTATGACAATAGCATCGGTGTTGTCCTCTACTTGCGATTGCATAAGCTCGATCATTGGTCGATTGTCCATGGTGACAATAGGTGGAGTTTTGACTTCGGCTTGAATTGCTTTCTTCTTACGAGCACGGGTACACATACACACCTACAAAAAGAAAAGAAAGATAGACAAGAAATATTTTTGATTTTTTTGTGTTTTTCTATTTTTTTAAATTTTTGAAATTTTTTAATTTTTATGGATTTTTGAAAAATTTTAACACGAAAAATAACGTTCAAAAGTGAACGGATCCCAAAATCCAACGCGTCTCTCACTAAAAACCGTTAATCTTAACGAAAAGAGCCGGCAGCGACGTCATTTAATACAAGGTTTTCACCTCGTAATAAAAAGATTCGTTATTCCAGTCTTTTCGAATTGATTACTAGTTAAAAGTGCGACTCAGTCGTTCTTGGTGGAAAATAAAATGGTTTGATTATCTATCTTAAACTAAAAGCACATATGAAAATGTCGTTGTGTAAAAATGAAAGCTTTAAAAATTAAACTAAAAATTAAAAGTTAAAAATAATTGATTAAAAACTTAAAAGTAAATTTAAAACTTAAAACTTTGTAAAAGTAAAAACTTAAACCCAATCCGTCGGAATACACACTATCGGAATCCCATCGGAATTTACTGTCGGAATACAATCTGAATGTCCCGTCGGAATAATCCGTCGGAATGGCACAACTGAAATCTGTCGGAAAACAACCTATCGGAATATATCAACAAAAAAACAATCGGAATAATTGAAACCAAGTTCTATCGGAATATGAGAATGAACACTACCGTCGGAATCACGATCGGAAAGACGATCGGAATCCCAAAACCCCAATCCGATGGAAGGATCGGAATAAACGGTCGGAAAGGCCGTCGGAATCCAAAACCCTAATCCGATGGTATGATCCGAATAAGCGTCGGAATCCAAAACCCTTTTCTGATACTTTGTATTTCGTAATAAGCAAACTTAATAAGCTCCGTTTTGAAAAGCACAATCCAACACTTCACCAAAATTTATGATGAAAAGAGCTAATAAGCACAAATAAGAACTTTCAAAACTCTAAATAAGCAACTTTTTAAATCAAACTTTAAAAAGACGAAACCTTTAAGAAAACTTTAAAACAAATAAGCTAAATACAAAATAAGCCAATAAGCATGATAAGCTCAAATCTCAATTCGTATTAAAACTTAGAGATGAATAAAAAGATAAACTTTTTAATCACATAAACACTAAGATGAAACAAGATCAAAGATTAATTCGGATCAAAGATAAATAAAATCAAGAAAGGTAGAAGAAGATTAAAGATGAAAAGCTTAAACTTTAACTTGTAGATCAATGATTCCAAAATACAAGATTAAATCAAAGCTTAAACATGAAAGAAAAGAAAAGATGAAATTCTAGTGAGAGAAAGTTAAACACTTTCTCTCTCTAAAAATAAGAACTACAAAAGAAAAATAAACTAGCTAACTAACACCCTTCTAATGACACATTAGGAGGGTATATATAGGAGGTGGGGAGGTGCATGTGTTGCTTCCTTTTTCTTTCTTCTCGTCTCGACTCGATTTAAATTCTTTGTCTTTCTCGACGTCGTCTCAGGATTTGTCGATATAAATTGAACGCGTCTTATAATTTTATTCTATAATTATACTTGGTTCTTCGACTTCATTAAACTTCCGTCTTCAGACTTTTTCTTCGATAAATCTTCAGAATAGGCATTGGACTTCCGTTCTCTTTGCACTCTTGATCTTTTAACTTCGTCTTTTC
Organism: Glebionis coronaria; assembly: GCA_025667525.1. Lineage (NCBI taxonomy): Eukaryota > Viridiplantae > Streptophyta > Magnoliopsida > Asterales > Asteraceae > Glebionis > Glebionis coronaria. The sequence continues at coordinate 185,735,607 of CM046879.1, read as the reverse complement.
TCGTTTTCTTTGATAAAAACCCGTGATAGCCCGTGTTTTCTCCCTTTTTCATATTTTTATCCTGAAACACAATAAAAACACAAACCGCGCATAATTCTGACTTTTACGACATAAAATACACGTTTTGGTCTTGTTATTATTGGAAATAAGTGGTAAAAGGATAAGTGTTTTCACACTTATTAATGGTCAAATGCAGCAGAATAGTACTTGGGGTGTTACTTGGGTGGATCGATAGCACACAGTATATAGAGCGATGATCATAATAGTCATTTAAAACACATTACATGAATTAATTATACACACTTAGTATCTTGTCTGTAAAACCACATTTATTATAAAACTGAAGTAAATATCCCATCTCGATGGTAAACATGATGCTTCCTATAATGCTGGAATCCAATGCATGAACCTGCTTTATTTTCCTGAGAAAACATATAGAGTAAAATGTAGGGGTCAACACGGAGTTGGTGAATTCATAGGTTTAGTTAAATGAATAAATTACTAATATGCCAAACACCACGATCATAGTAGGACAATCACAGTCCAATACTATAGTAGTTCCTACTGCCCTGTAATAGAAGCTAGACAAATGATGCTCAGTACGCCCATTTGGGTCTATCCTGATGATGTTCCCTCAGTCCGACAATGAAATAAACCTGTTGCTTGCCCTAAGCGTTTCGTGATAACAAGTCACGCAGGCCGGGTGTTGTCAATACCCGAATAGATCTATTCATATATTTCGCGCTACACTATTAACTATTACAGTCCACGGGTATGGGGCAAACAATAGGCAATAAATTGTTGTTGTTATCAGTGCATGTTTGCATATTTATATATATATATATATATATTTTGTATGTTTTCTCCCCCAGTTATAAAATGCGGCCATGAACTCACCTTAGTGGTAATGATGTGGGGATGATGTCACTGAATAAATTGACACAGTATGATCACGAACTGGAGAAATTACCTAAGTAATTTTAAGTGCCTTAGTAAATGCAAAATAACAATGCATGATGAATGTACAGGTGAAAATGCATGATCACGAATTAATAAGCTATTACGATTGTTTAAGTGTTTACACTTATAGTGAGTTGTAAATATATATATATATATTTAGTTTCTAAAAATATATATAAATTGACTAGTAAAAAGGGGTAATAAATTAAATAAATAGTTTTCTATTGCATTTAATTTATTGTAAGAAAATAAAATACTTATAAATTTTCTTAAGGCTTCAAAAATATAATTAACGTGATTTGTCAGTTTACAAGGTTTCGCGGATAAACTTAGTAATTTTTCTAATTATCCAGATGACCAAGTTAATTCATCAATAAAATAATTTATTAATATTTATAATTAACTTAAATTTACACTTGAGTCCTTGTTAGTATAACAATTTACAAAAATAACCTTTAAGGTTTCGTTCGTTAAGTATATCGCGTCGTTAGTCCTTGTCCGTTTTGTTATTTTTCAAAAACGCCCCTAGGGCTTATAAAACTTTGGGAAAATGACAAAACACCCCCCTATGTCTCGGAAATAATTAAATAGAAGGTTAGGTTTTGTTTTAAGTTTTCAAAATGACACTCTTGGTCCTTGAAGTCTCGAAATATCCAAATATAAAGTTAGGGCTTGTAATAAATTTCCAAAATGACACTTTTGGTCCTTGAGGTCTCGAAATATTTAAATATAAGGTTAGGGTTTGTAATAAGTTTCCAAAAGTGGCAATAATAACCCTTGAAGTCTCGAAATATTTAAAAGGAAAACTAGGGCTTATATTAAGTTTCAATAATGGCACAATTAGTCCTTGTGGTTTTGTTTAGCTCACGGCTTTAACATACACGCACCCTATACTTTCATAATTTACAGTTTTGGTCCTCCTACTTCTTAAAATCACGAAGTATATATATAAATTTTATTAAGTTACATATTTGACCCTAACTTTCACCCATTGGCTAAAAATGCACGAAAAGTCTCCAACTATAGGTTTTGGGCTTGGTTGGCCCAATAGGGTCTCGGCTTGGTTTATACGGGCCTAGTGGGCTTATTTAATTTACTTAATAAATTTTACTAAGTACTAGTAATTATGATTTATCTTTTGGGCTTATAGCTTAAGTTTTACTAGGCTTACAAATAAGTTTAGGGCTTATTTCCATTCGGCTTATTTATGGCTTATTGGTAAGCTTATATGTCTCGGCTTATTTAGTGTTCTTAGGGCTTATATGAGCTAGCTTACACAAGTTTCTAAGTCTCGGCTTATATAAGATTTTAAGGCTTAAGAGACTTGGCTTATATAAGATTTTAGGTCTCGGCTTATATAAGTTTTTGGGCTTTTATGGCTAGCTTATATATATCTATGCTTATATGACTTATGGGCTTATATAGGCTACGACTTATATGTTTTATGGGCTTTTATGACTAGGTTAACTATATAGGGCTTACACTAAGTTCTTTAAGCATGTACTTATTAATCCTTAGTGTTTTGAAGCAAGGGTGTCCATGAACACCATATAAGCCGTGGGCTTATATGTTGTTAATGACTTGTCTAAGAGTATTATACGTATGCATGTACTCCTAGCTTCATTTTCATAGCTTTTACATGCATGACAAGTAAAATAAGTAAGGAAAAGGTTTAGGGAGGTCTCATACTTACTTGTTCTTAGAAAAACGTGTTAATGACTATGGATTAGGGCTTCTAGGCATTGGTTTTCTTACACGTGACCTAAGGAGATCTTGGACTTGTCTTGAATGCTAAAAATATCTTGTATACTTGCAGTAAATGCTTGAGGAGACCATGAACATATAGAAGTAAATGCTTGATCTTTGTCTAGGCGTTTTGTGGAGGGGATATCTGAATGTTGGGAGTGTAAGTGATATGTGAAGTTCAAGTGTATGTGAGATTGAGGGGTGTGGTTCGGGGTATGTACACGCCAAGAGAGAGTGTATGGCTAGATATAGTGGATTTGATGTATACTAGGTAAGTACAAGGTTTAATGAGCAACAATATGTACACTTGACCCCTAAGGCCTTCTTGCCGTCGCATATATGCATGACTAGGGGACACAAAGTGTTTGCATAGTATTTGAAATAAATGGAAATGTTGTACAAAGCAAAATGGATGTGTGGTTTGGTTCTATCACACGTCTAAGGTAAAGGATGTGTGCTAGGTGTCTTGATTTCCCTATGCTTGCATAACTAAGCCTTAACATGTTAGTACATTCCTTTAATGCCCAAAAATGTACTTACTAGGTCTTGGTTTTGGGTATGGCCGACGGTTTTGGCTTAGTCAAAGGAAAGGAGAGTGCTCAAATAGTGTATGGTTTAATGAGGTGTGTTGTACAAAGTCTAGAAAGTCAAATGTATAATTGGTAATGGTTTTAAGTATGAAATGTTGTGTATGTTGTGTACATTCGGCTAGTAAGTGAGCCTAAGGTAGTTTTATGTCTAAATCTTATGTCTAAGTATAGTTACTAGGTGTGTAGGTATAGTATTGTGTGAGTAGGTTTAAGTCTAGGTTGATTTTGGTTTAAGTTTGGGATCCTTGGTGAAAGTATGGTCATAATTAAATGAGAAAATATTTTACTTTATTAAAAAGCAAAACAACTTTGTTCAAATAAGTTAGAGTGGTTATAGGTAATGTTTAATAATAAAAACAGTTGATGTCGTATCATAGTGTCATTCATGATGTGAGAAAAATATATAAATATATATTTTAAATCTTAAAGTAATTCTTAAGTAAATGTTATTAATTGTGATCATGAGTTTGGATTTTTATAAATTAATATGATGAATGCTTATGATTATAAGTTCAGGTGACTTAAATGTCCAAAAGAAGTGATTGTTTACTGTTCCGCATGTCCATATAATGTAGTAATACAAATGTGGTTGTGTCCTTATGATTAAATACTCATAATCATAATGTAATGCTATGTGATCAAATTTTTCCATATTCTGATGATTAAAATAATGTATGCTCGTGTATGATGCATATGGTTGCTCAAAAGTTTTCATGCAAAGGTGGTAATATATACAAATATCAAGAGGTGACGTGTACAATGATGAAATAGTCAAAACCTGAAATTTACAAGTTTTACAGCATTAACCCGTTATTTTAGCTTTGTCCTCAAAGCTTAAGATGACGTTACTGCTCAGGTGAACATGTGTGGGTACTTAGCTCTAAATGAGTCTTCGCGTTCCCAAGTGAACTCAGGACCTTTCTTAGAGTTCCATCGTATCTTAACTAACGGGATTTGGCTTCGCTTTAGCTTCTTGACTACTCTCTCCATGACTTCTACCGGCTCTTCTATGAATTGAAGTTTGTCATAAAAGTGGACTCCCTCTAATGGCATGGCTAGCGGCTCATCCGCGTAGCATTTCGTCAGTTTTGAGACATGGAATGTAGAGTGTACCCGGCTCAACTGCTGGGGTAACTCTAAACGATAAGAGACTTCACCGATTCTGGCAATCACCTTGAAAGGTCCTACGTAACGTGGATTTAGTTTCCCACGTTTCCCAAATCGTACAACGCCCTTCCAAGGTGATACCTTTAGCATAACATTGTCACCTACTGCAAATTCCATAGGTTTTCGTTTCTTGTCTGCATAGCTCTTCTGTCTATCCTGGGCAGCCTGAATTCGTTGTTTGATGAGAGTGATCTTCTCAGTCGTCTCTTGGATTAGTTCGGGTCCAGTCAGCTGAAATTCCCCCACCTTTGCCCAGCATACGGGTGATCTACACTTGCGGCCATAGAGGGCCTCAAATGGTACTGCTGTGATACTTGTATGGTAGTTGTTGTAGGAGAATTCAACTAATGGTATATGTTCGACCCATCCTTTCCCAAATTCGATCACGCATGCTCTTAGCATGTCTTCCAGGGTTTGGATTGTTCGTTCACTCTGACCGTCAGTCTACGGATGATATGCGGTGCTCATGTCCAAGTTTGTTCCTAAACCTCGTTGGAAAGCCTTCCAAAAGTTTGACGTAAATCTACCATCTCGATCACAAATGATTGAGACTGGTATACCATGTCTAGTCACTATTTCCTTCAGGTACAACTTGGCTAACTTGTTCAGAGAGTCATTTTCTCTGATGGGCAGGAAATAAGATGATTTTGTGAGTCGATCAACGATTACCCAAATTGTATCGTAACCGTGAGATGAAGTGGGAAGTTTGGTAATGAAGTCCATGGTGATGTTGTCCCATTCCCATTTTGGTATTTCAGGTTGGACTAACAAACCGGATGGCCTCTGATGTTCTGTCTTCACTCTGGCGCAAGTCAGACATTTCTTCACGTATGTGGCAATGTCTGCTTTCATGTTCGGCCACCAATATAATTTCTTCACGTCCTAATATATCTTTTCAGATCCGGGGGGTATGGAGTACTTGGACTTATGAGATTCGTGCATGATCATGTTTCTCAAGTCTCCGTAACATGGTAACCAACTTCTTCCGTGCAAACCTAATGTTCCGTCTGCTCTAGCTTCCAACTTCTCCTTGCTTAGGTCAGTCTTAAGCATTCCTCTTATGTCTTCCTTTCCGAGGTTTTCAGGCTTCTGTGCTTGGAGTTGAGCCTCTAATATCTGCTTGGGTAGATCCAAGCTAATGGTCATAACTAGGGCTCGAACTCTCATGGGAGGATCAGTTCATTTTCGACTTAGTGCATCTGCAACTACGTTGGCTTTACCTGGGTGGTATTTGATGTCGCAGTCGTAGTCATTGAGCAACTTTATCCAACCACGTTGCCTCATGTTCAGCTCCTTCTGGTCTAGGATATGTTGCAAACTCTTGTGATCAGTATGCACTGTGCACTTTGTTCCATACAGGTAGTGTCTCCAAATTTTCAAGGCAAAAACTACAGATCGAAGCTCTAGATCATGAGTAGAGTAATTATGCTCGTGCTTCTTCAATTGTCTTGAAGCATAGATAATAACTTTCTGTCTCTGCATTAATACAGCTCCTAAGCCTTTGTATGAGGCGTCACAGTAGACAACGAAGTCTTCGTTGCCTTCTGGTAGGGCTAAAATGGGTGCACTGCACAATTTCTGCTTAATGGTTTGGAATGCAGCCTCTTCTTTTTCTCCCCAATCAAATTTTATGCCTTTCTAAGTAAGCTTCGTCATAGATTTTGCTATATTAGAAAATCCTTCTATAAATCTCTGGTAGTAACCGGCAAGACCTAAGAATTGGCGAATCTCCTTTGGTGAAGTAGGTGATGCCCAATCCTTCATGGATTCGACTTTCACGGGGTCCACTTGAATTCTTTTGTTATCGATCACATGACCGAGGAAATGCACTTTAGGAATCCAAAAATCACACTTTGATAATTTTGCGTACAACTTCTCTTCCTTAAGTAATTTTAGCACTTGAGCAAGATGTTCTCCGTGCTCTTGCTCATTCTTGGAATAGATGAGTATGCCGTCGATAAACACGATCACGAACTTATCCAGATAGGGTCTGCACACTCGATTCATGAGGTCCATGAATATGGCTGGAGCGTTGGTCAGTCCAAATGACATGACTTGAAAATCATAATGACCGTAACGAGTTCTGAAAGCTGTTTTTGGTATGTCTTCTTCTCTGACCCTCAACTGGTGATACCCGGAATGTAGGTCGATCTTGGAGTATACACTTGATCCTTGTAACTGATCAAATAGGTCGTCGATTCGTGGTAGCGGGTAATGACTTTTCACAGTTAACTTATTCAGTTCTCTATAATCGATACACATTCGGAAAGATCCATCTTTCTTTTTGACAAAAAGCATTGGAGCTCCCCAAGGTGAGGAACTGGGTCTGATAAAACCTTTGTCTGACAGTTCTTGAAGTTGTTCAGCGAGTTCTTTCATCTCGGTTGGTGCTAATCGGTATGGTGCTTTTGCTACAGGTGCAGCTCCTGGTATCAAGTCGATTTGAAATTCCACTTGACGAGTCGGAGGTAAACCAGGTAAGTCGTATGGGAAAACTTCGGGATAATCACGGACAATTGGTACGTCCTTGATTTGTTTCTTCTCTGGTTCCTCTTCCTTGTCGGTTTTTGAAATATGTGCTAAAAAGATAGGGCATCCTTTTAGTATATACTTCTGGACTTTAGTGCATGAGATAACACTCAGTCTGGTGTCAGTTCTATCTGAATTTCCTTCTCCTCGGACAATTAGATTTTATTTTCCCCATGGTATACAAACTAGCTTTTCATCGCACACAATGGTTGCGTGATATTTGGCTAACCAGTCCATACCAATGATGACGTCGAAACTACCCAAAATTACAGGTATCAAATGAATATCGAATGGATGATTTAGAAGATTTAAGGTACAACCTCTTAAAATAGTGTTAGTTTCAATGATTTTACCGTCTGCTAACTCGACTCTGTAACAGTCATCTAACGGTGTAGGTGTGATGTCTAGTAAGCTACTAAACTCTGTGGATATGAAACTCCTATCGGCTCCCATATAAAATAAAATAGTTGCATAGCGATTGTTTAGAAGGAACGAACCGGTAACCACATTGGAGTCGGGGTTGGTCTTGGTGTCTCCTATCACATAGACTCTAGACGGTGCTCCTCCTCTGTTCTCATTCCTAGCTTCTCGCTTTGGGCAATCAGGCTTGATGTGTCCGATTTCCCCGCAACCATAGCAACGAACTTCCCTACGAGCCATGCTACTGCTGCCAGTGTGCTGGCGGTTTCCCTGCTGTCCATTTCCGCTGAAGTTCTGATTGTTGCCATTGTGGGGCCTGTAGTTGGTACTGGAGTTGTTCCTGATGGCTGGAGCATGGGAGTTGCCCTGTCCGGGTCTCTGGCATTCAGCAGTAGAGTAATGATGGAAATTGCACTTGGAGCACTTTGGCTTGTTGCATGCATATGGTGGTGGTGCTGAGGAAACAGCACTACATATTTGGCCCAAGTTTTGTCTCTTTGGTGGTTGGGCCTGGTGATGACTACGATAGTTCTCCTCAACTTTTCTCTTGTACTCAGACTACCTAAGCACATGATCACGTCCCCGTTTGTTCATCAACTCCGTGGCAAATTCTATGGCACCCTCGACCGTAGTGGGTCGAGATGCGAGTACACTGTCACGAACCGAATCAGGAAGTCCACTGACGTACTTTTCTATTTTGTCTTTCACGTCAGGGAACATTCGAGTACACATCAAAGTCAGCTCCTGAAAGCTCTGATTGTAAGATGTGATGTCATGATTTGAGCATTTGAGGTTACACAAGTCAATCTCTAGTTTCTTGATTTCACCACGAAGGCAATATTTCGTGGTAAGTCTTTCTTTAAATGCATTCCAGGTCATCCCATAGGCTTCATCATGTCCAAGGGTAGCAACTAGAGAGTTCCACCAGGTGAGAGCATGTTCCAAGAGGGTGAAGGTGGCAAATTTCACCTTGTTTTCTCCGGTGCAATCACTAATGCGGAACACTATCTCGGTCCTTTCGAACCATTGCATGAGTCATACTACCCCTTCCTTGCCCTTGAAGAATCTGGGCTTGCATTTCAGGAAGTCGGGATAGGTACACCCTCTGGCAGTTCGATCTCTGGCATTTGAGTTTTGGTTGTCGCCCTGGTTTCCGCTGGGGTGTGTTTCCCTAGCGGCTAGGGCATCAGCAATGCCTTGACCGATAAGCACTCTAAGTTGTGCTTCTGAAATAGTCGCTGAGGGAGTAGCGTCAGGATTCTGTCGAGTGACTCTTTGTGCCATTGTTCTATCATACACAAAGATGAGATTTATTAGTTGGTCAGTAGGAGTATTATATTAAGCTGCATGAAAATGGGTATGCATAAAATTCACAACAAATTGGATAACCTGTCAAGAGTTCATGATAATTTAAATTCAAACAAACAAGTAAGTGATAATATGTCAATACTGGTGAACATCAATATGATACAAATACAACCAATCTAAGACAGAGATACAACAATCCTGTCTGAGATAGTGGTACACATGTTTGTAGTACAACAAAAGATAACCTACCTACTAAGGTTAGGTGCTACGATACGGATACAACTGAAATGAAAATATAAGTACAAAAGACCTAAGTCATGCGAGCTGAGATGCAACTCAATGCTTGTCATGATGTACAAAGGAATCTAGCCTACACTAGTATGGTTGTCTGAAGGTGCGGGTGGTCCAGCTGGTGGTGTGGGTGCACGATCATCCTGCATGCGAATCATCGCTCTCCTGGTCTCTCGGGAGAATCTCATGGTCTCGAGCAACTGGTGTTGGCGTGCAGTATCGGCACTCCGTAGATGATCCGTCTCTGCAATGACTCCTTAATGGCGAAGATCTGCCAGGTCTATGAAAGTCCGGAAGGTCTCCTCCTGCGTGAGGATGGCAGCCTGGGTCTCATATGAGTGACCCTCTATTGAAGCTAGCCGGTAACGGAGGTAAGCAACCTCATCCAACAACCACTGTATGGTCCCCTGGGTCATACCCAAAGAACTCTGAGTAGTGTGTGACTCACCAGCCACAGTCCAGTAGAGAGAACTAAATCTCCCCTGAAGTATGACGCGACCCTGCTGGTCCGCCTGTAGTAGGGCATGAATAAGTGCAGTATCCTACGCCTGTCGGGCCACAAGTGCGTCGACCTGTGCCTGTAAGGCGCCAAGACTAGCCTGTCCAGCTCCTGATCCCTCTCCGATCTCGAAGGTCGAATCGGGAATAGAGTCACGCCTCCTCTTGCGAGGTGGCAAAGCACTGGTGGGGTAAGAGCGATGTGCAGAAGGTGGTGGAAAAGGTGGTAAGGAAGGTACAACCTGATCTATCTCCCTAGGAGGAGATGTAGGTACTACTAGCAGTGGTGAAGTAGGGGATATAGTAGGTGGTGATGGGGTAGGTGAATCCGAAAGTATAATGACTCCGCCTGGCTGGTCATCTATGGATTCGGTGTCAGATTCAGGTCCAGCAAGTACCGATGTCGGCGATAATGGTGCGATGGTAGGAGCCATGAGCTCCTCGAAGGTAGTCACAATGGTAGGTGTCGTCATGATATCTGAAAATAGCATTTCAACGTCGAGCAATTGAACTTGCTAAAAAAAGAAACGAGATAAAGACCTATTGTTAAACAACAACGAAATCAACCTTAATTTGCTTTCAGCCCACCAACAAGCCTTACAACAAATAAAAGACGAAATCAAAGAAACTTACAATTTTAATTACTAGTATTAGTTTTTAATTATTATTGTAATTTTTTTTATTTGAATTATTATGTCATGGTTTTTTTATTTAATATAATGTTTTTTTACTAAATATAATGTTTTTAATTTTTGTATAATAAATTAAACTAAATCGCCTTATGACAAAAAAATGAAAATCACATTAAATCACTATTGTGAGAAACTCACTAAAGAGAATAATAATGGTAATCTCTACTACTTATAAAGAGAATTTCCCAATTCCTTAAATGTTGAAAAATGGTTTAATTAAGGAAATATTAAAAAATGGTTTAATTAAGGAAATGTTGAAACACTAGAAAAATAATAAACTCTACATACGGTTTGAAATCTGACTTATTTAAGTTTTGAATGTTTGACAACCCATATTTCGCTGGCATTCTATATAAACAACATAAACAACCCTAATATATGTAATTCATATCATAAAAAACACAGCACACCTAAAAAACACACAGCCGAGCCTCTCTCTTCCTGACTCAAAAAATCACAGCCGCCACTCTTTCTTTCTCTGAAAAATTACAGCCGCCACTGTAGACACCAGATCCGCCATTGCCATCATCTTTGCCATCATTGGTGGTTGATTGATGTTTCCGGTTGATGGTTTGAGGTATCTAGAAGGTTTGGCGTGCGGTTATTCTGTTTGAGAACGAATGGGGCTAATGTTGATTGATGTTCCCGGTTTGCATTCGTCCTATACACTCTTCCTTAGAAATAAAAAACAAATACATAAAGGATTCAAGCGTGTCTTCATCAACCTCGGGTATGTTGTATTGAAATTCATTTTATTTATTATCTTTAATTGAGTTCTTCATTTCTTTGTTAATCATCATCACCAACCTCGGGTATGTTGCTTTTGAATAATAGTACTATGGCCAGAGAAAGAAAAGGTTGTTGAGAGGTCGAATGCTCTTAATGCTGATGTTGGCACAATCGTCATGGGTTATCAAAGTAAGCACTAAACAAACTCATTTTGGTGTATTCTGATACGACCTGCTGCGTTTTGGTTTGTAAATCGTTTCAAACTCATTTCAACTGATTTTCATTTTTTTTCATTTGTTTTGTATTCCAAGATGATTACAATAGATTATTTCATTCTTTGCTATATGTTTTGATGCTCTTTGGAATTGATATTGTTCTTTATAGGGACAAGGATCACGTTGGGAGAAGCCATATACAATATGTAAAATAAGACATGCGATGATGCTCCAAACAGTCAACAACTATAACCAAACAGTGAGTAATCTTTTTCTCACGTTCAAGTGTTTACAGTGAAATTTAAGGTATAAATTTGGTCCCGGGTCTATGATCAAGTTATGGGATAAATAAGGCTCGTTAGAGAAAACCCGACACTTCTACTTATCCTATATAAAACAATTTAAATAAAAAATAACCATCCTAATATAATTACTTTGTGCTCCATTTTCATGTGGCGGATAAGTGGTTGTGAGGGCATTTGGAAATGGTTAGTAAAACAAGCTGTAACACCCCCATGATGGTCAAATGCAGCGGAATAGTACTTGAGGTGTTACTTGGGTGGATCGATAGCACACAGTATATAGAGCAATGATCATAATAGTCATTTAAAACATATTACATGAATTAATTGTACACACTTAGTATCTTGTATGTAAAACCACATTTATTATAAAACTGAAGTAAATATCCCAGCCCGATGGTAAACATGATGCTTCCTATAATGCTGGAATCCAATGCATGAACCTGCTTTATTTTCCTGAGAAAACATATAGAGTAAAATGTGGGGGTCAACACGAAGTTGGTGAATTCATAGGTTTAGTTAAATAAATAAATTACTAATATGCCAAACACCACGATCATAGTAGGACAATCACAGCCCAATACTATAGTAGTTCCTAATGCCCTGTAATAGAAGCTAGACAAATGATGCTCAGTACGCCTATTTGGGTCTATCCTGATGATGTTCCCTCAGTCCGACAATAAAATAAACCTGTTGCTTGGCCTACGCGTTTCGTGATAGCAAGTCACGCAGGCCGGGAGTTGTCAATACCCGAATAGATCTATTCATACATTTCGCGCTACACTATTAACTATTACAGTCCACGGGTATGGGGCAAACAATAGGCAATAAAATGTTGTTGTTATCAGTGCATGTTTGTATATTTAAATATATATAGTTTTTGTATGTTTTCTCCCCCAATTATAAAATAGTAAAGATGGGGCCATGAACTCACCTTAGTGGTAATGATGTGGGGATGATGTCACTGAATAAACTGGCACAGTATGATCATGAACTGAAGAAATTACCTAAGTAATTTTAAGTGCCTTAGTAAATTCAAAATAGCAATGCATGATGAATGTACGAGTGAAAATGCATGATCACGAATTAATAAACTATTGCGATTGTTTAAGTGTTTACACTTACAGTGAGTTGTAAATATATATATATATATATATATATATATATATATATATATATATATATATATATATATATATATATATATATATATATATATATATATATATATATATATATATATATATATATATATATATATATATATATATATATATATATATATATATATATATATATATATATATATATATATATATATATATATATATATATATATGTATATATATATTTAGTTTCTAAAAATATATATAAATTGACTAGTAAAAAGGGGTAATAAATTAAATAAATAGTTTTCTATTGCATTTAATTTATTGTAAGAAAATAAAATACTTATAATTTTTCTAAGGCTTCAAAAATATAATTAACATGATTTTTCAGTTTACAAGGTTTCGCAGATAAACTTAGTAATTTATCTAATTATCCAGATGACCAAGTTAATTCATCAATAAAATAGTTTATTAATTATTTTATTTAACTTAAATTTACACTTGAGTCCTTGTTAGTATAACAATTTACAAAATAACCTTTAAGGTTTCGTTCGTTAAGTATATCGCGTCGTTAGTCCTTGTCCGTTTTATTTATTTTTCAAAAACGCCCGTAGGGCTTATATAACTTAGGGGAAATGACAAAACACCCCCCTTATGTCTCGAAAATTATTAAATAGAAGGTTAGGGTTTGTTTTAAGTTTTCAAAATGACACTTTTGGTCCTTGAAGTCTCGAAATATCCAAATATAAAGTTAGGGCTTGTAATAAATTTCCAAAATGACACTTTTGGTCCTTGAGGTCTCGAAATATTTAAATATAAGGTTAGGGTTTGTAATAAGTTTCCAAAAGTGGCAATAATAACCCTTGAAGTCTCGAAATATTTAAAAGGAAAACTAGGGCTTATAATAAGTTTCAATAATGGCACAATTAGTCCTTGTGGTTTTGTTTAGCTCACGGCTTCAACATACACGCACCCTATACTTTCAAAATTTATAGTTTTGGTCCTCCTACTTCTTAAAATCACGAAGTATATATATAAGTTTTATTAAGTTACATATTTGACCCTAATTCTCACCCATTGGCTAAAAATGCACGAAAAGTCTCCAACTATAGGTTTTGGGCTTGGTTGGCCCAATAGGGTCTCGGCTTAGTTTATACGGGCCTAGTGGGCTTATTTAATTTACTTAATAAATTTTACTAAGTACTAGTAATTATGATTTATCTTTTGGGCTTATACCTTAAGCTTTACTAGGCTTATAAATAAGTTTAGGGCTTATTTCCATTCGGCTTATTTATGGCTTATTGGTGAGCTTATATGTCTCGGCTTATTTAGTGTTCTTAGGGCTTATATGAGCTAGCTTACACAAGTTTCTAAGTCTCAGCTTATATAAGATTTCAAGGCTTAAATGACTTGGCTTATATAAAATTTTAGGTCTCGGCTTATATTAGTTTTTGGGCTTTTATGGCTAGCTTATATAGATCTATGCTTATATGACTTATGGGCTTATATAGGCTACGACTTATATGTATTATGGGCTTTTATGACTAGGTTAACTATCTAGGGCTTACACTAAGTTCTTTAAGCATGTACTTACTAATCCTTAGTGTTTTGAAGCAAGGGTGTCCATGAACACCATATAAGCTGTGGGCTTATATGTTGTTAATGACTTGTCTAAGAGTATTATACGTATGCATGTACTCCTAGCTTCATTTTCATAGCTTTTACATGCATGACAAGTAAAATGAGTAAGGAAAAGGTTTATGGAGGTCTCATACTTACTTGTTCTTAGAAAAACGTGGTAATGACTATGGATTAGGGCTTCTAGGCGTCGGCTTTTCTTACACGTGACCTAAGGAGATCTTGGACTTGTCTTGAATGCTAAAAATATCTTGTATACTTGCACTAAATGCTTGAGGAGACCATGAACATGTAGAAGTAAATGCTTGGTCTTTGTCTAGGCGTTTTGTGGATGGGATATTCGAATGTTGGGAGTGTAAGTGATATGTGAAGTTCAAGTGTTTAGCTAAATATCTAAATGTGAGATTGAGGGGTGTGGTTCGGGGTATGTACACACCAAGAGAGAGTGTATGGCTAGATATAGTGGATTTGATGTGTACTAGGTAAGTACAAGGTTTAATGAGCAACAATATGTACATTTGACCCCTAAGGCCTTCTTACCGTTGCGTATATGCATGACTAGGGGACACAAAGTGTTTGCATAGTATTTGAAATAAATGGAAATGTTGTACAAAGCAAAATGGATGTGTGGTTTGGTTCTATCACACGTCTAAGGTAAAGTATGTGTGCTAGGTGTCTTGATTTCCCTATGCTTGCATAACTAAGCCTTAACATATTAGTACCGTCCTTTAATGCCCAAAAATGTACATACTAGGTCTTGGTTTTGGGTATGGCCGACGGTTTTGGCTTAGTCAAAGAAAAGGAGAGTGCTCAAATAGTGTATGGTTTAATGAGGTGTGTTGTACAAAGTCTAGAAAGTCAAATGTATAATTGGTAATGGTTTTAAGTATGAAATGTTGTGTACGTTGTGTACATTCGGCTAGTAAGTGAGCCTAAGGCAGTTTTATGTTTAAATCTTATGTCTAAGTATAGTACTAGGTGTGTAGGTATAGTATTGTGTGAGTAGGTTTAAGTCTAGGTTGATTTTGGTTTAAGTTTGGATCCTTGGTAAAAGTATGGTCATAATTAAATGAGAAAATAATTTACTTTATTGAAAAGCAAAACAACTTTGTTCAAATAAGTTAGAGTGGTTATAGGTAATGTTTAATAATAAAAACAGTTGATGTCGTATCGTAGTGTCATTCATCATGTGAGGAAAATATATAAGTATATATTTTAAAGCTTAAAATAATTCTTAAGTAAATGTTATTAATTGTGATCATGAGTTTGAATTTTTATAAATCAATATGATGAATGATTATGATTATAAGGTTCAGGTGACTTAAATGTCTAAAATAAGTGATTGTTTACTGTTCCGCATGTTCATATAATGTAGTCATACAAATGTGGTTGTGTCCTTATGATTAAATACTCATAATCATAATGTAATGCTATGTGACCAAATGTTTCCATATTCCGATGATTAAAATAATGTATGCTCATGTATGATGCATATGGTTGCTCAAAAGTTTTCATGCAAAGGTGGTAATATATATACAGATATCAAGAGGTGACGTGTACAATGATGACATAGTCAAAACCTGAAATTTACAGGTTTTACACAAGCTACATAATTTTGTATGAGTGAAATACAGAGTTATTTAAGAAAAGGGTGTTTGGGATTGCTGTTTCAAATACATTACGCGTTTGCAAAGCTTGTGATACCTATTTACCCCCCTTTTTAATGTGTTTGTGATTGCTGATTCGAATTAGATATGTTAGATGATTTTGTTTTGTAACTAACACAATGCATAGATCACAGTACTAAATGATTAGTTTTATTCATTAGCGGGTTTTATGAACTCACGGTGTTTGTTTTTATACACTGAATAAAACATTTGTGGTGGGTATTGAATTGGTTATGCAAGTTGGCGATCTGGTTTATATGGGGGTGACATAAAGCCATAAGGGGTTGGGATTGCTTTGTTTGAATTGTTTATGTGATTGCGAGTGCTAATTGTTTTGGGTGATTATGTGCTCTGAATAAGCGGATAAGATGTTTATACATAATTATAGATACTTCCAAATATCATATAATCTGGGAGTGATATAAGTAGTTCGGAGAACATACCATCAAACTGCTTATTCGCACAACTTAGTTCAAATTTCAAAAAAAAAACATGAGCAGTAATTATTGACCTGAATATTATTATTATCTGTCTTCATCTACTCAGACAATCAAAATTAGATATCAATTTAAGCAGTTTTTAGGAGCAATCATGTGCACCCCTATACCACTGATTTGATATCTGCCTATTCACTATGTTATTAATTGTGTTAATCTGTTCTTAAAACATAGTGTTGATTGAATTAATTATGTTGCAGGTAAAGCATTTTGATATGAATATTGTGCAAAGAAGAAAGGCTTCTGGATGACAATGAAGCAAGTTGAGGTCCCATAAAGCTTCCAGCTAACATTCCCTAATCCACTTATTGATCGTGTGTTTCATCACTTTTTAATGCTAAATATATTCAGCTGTGTTCAAATTTGAATTATTGATGAATCGTGAAGCTGGTATAGTGTTTGAATAACTAACCTTACTTGTTTCTAACGGTTACTTGAAAACCTCAAAAGCTTGCTTATGTGATGTCCTGTATTTATTGCACCACCAAGGTTGATGATACTGATCATTTTTAAGATCATTTTTAAGATAGTAATATGCTAGATTATTTTTTCATGGGTAAAAAGTTTAATATCAGTGTCAAGAAGTTGGGACTTGGTCAGTTATTCATTTGAATGAATATTAATTTTGTTTTTAAAATGGAGTTAGTGTCCAACTATATCTTAAACAAAATATAGTTTGTACGTGAGTGAATTTTTACGTAGATAGTTAGCCTGATGATCTTTATATTCTGAATAAGGTCCTTATTTCAGATAATACACTTTCTTTTTGTTGACATTAACTTGCATAATGAACTTATTTAGGTAGTTTATAATCATGTCAAGTATGAGGCATTGTTGTTCGTCAATCATAGAAGCTATTGTTGATCATATATGAGGTTTTGTTGTTTGTTCATAATCTACTTGAAGATCATAATGGTGTAAGCGATTTAGTGTATGGGGAAGACGATGCAGATCTAATAGTTCCTAAAACAAGAGTATACGAGTTACTCTTGCGTCTCAATGATGGCCAATAAGATAAAAGATATTTTTTTGGGCAGGGAAAAACTTTATGCTCTTGATAGTTTCAAAATCGAAAATTTATTTCTTTGTTATCGCAAAACGTTGTAACTCCTTGACTATGTCTGTGTGTGTCATTGGGTTTTTGTTACCTTTACCTTTTCTTAAGTTAACTATGATCCTATATTATTTGTACACCTTGTATTGCTCAAAGACCTACTATAAATTTATACCCCTGAACTATATTTGCTATGTTATTGTTGGTGAACTAACTTTGCAGATGATGAAACAAAATTGTCCCAACATGTACTTCAAACTTCATGACCAACTATGGTGGCTACCCTAGGAGCAACTCATCCACGTAGTATAAGAGATAATCATGTCAAGCGTTAAAGTTGATATGGAGCTACAAGAACTAAACAATATTGCTAACTTCAATTAGTGAAACTTCTTGTATGAAAACATGTAGATAAAGTCCTTTGTTGACTTTTATTCTTGTTGCCACGTTCAGTTCATTAACTTTTTTTTGCAAATTTAAGCTTTGATATTTACGTTCACATTTTGACTCGTTGAAACAAAAATAAAGTGAACGAATTAAGCTAACCTGTGAACTCAACATGACGATATTATTAGACAGGTTATAAACCGCTAGATGGAACTGCGAAAATCGATTCTTAACAGAAAATAGTTTTTTAACCAGTTTCGAGTTTTTTTCTAATTCGGATAATCACGTTTTATTTGAAACATAACACAAAACACTTACGAAATATCACATAGCTTTAATTATCTATCGTTTGAAATTTCCGCAGCTACGCGGGTATTCGTCTAGTAGAACAAAAACATAAAATACATCTATCACAAATAAAAATAAGAATAAAAATCTCCGTTACTTGTTCTCTTTTTTTCTTAAACGACATTTACCTTCATTCAAATTCATTCTTTCTCATCTACAAATTCATTTTAGGCAATTGTAAATGACATGGATTACAATTATTTGTCTCTACTAAATGAAGGTATAACCTAGTCAAATCTTTTATGATTTCAATTTTTTCTCTCATAGTTATTGTGATTTATTTTCATATCAAGACGATCAAATTTAATTTATTATTATTTTATTAAAAACTAAAATTTAATAAAATAAATATTCTATAAATGGTTAAAGTACAGCAAATTATTTAAATTTTAAAATTAAAAATTTTCATCTTAGTTTAATAAACAACGACTAACTTTTTTTTTCGACAAGTCGGTCTTCTTCACAAACGATTTATGCATAGTCGATCTCTTACAATGCGACCAGCCTTACCTTTCCGAACGTTTCTCGCCAATTTCATCCGTATTATGTAATAATAATTCTTTTCAACACGTGATATAGTCCATAAATTTCGAAAGTTACAATAGTAGTGAGCATGGTTTGGTTTGGTGTGATTTTTGACTAAAATCGAACCGCAACCACACTTGCGAATTTTATAAAAATAGAAACCGTACAAACCGCGGTTTCGATTTTGCGGTTTTTTTTGCGGTTTCTGCGATTTTGCGGTTTTTAACAGCACCGCACCATCACGTGTGACTTATTTAATAAATGCGGATTTTTGCGTTTTTTAGTTTAAAATGTTGATTTTTTTCGATTATAACAATGCGTAAATTGAATCTAACAAACATTTAACTTAAAACTTTATGAATATCAATGATAATATGCACTAGAAGTCTTAAAATTCATATAAAATAGTCGATGTGAAGTTTTTCTGTATAAATAGTTATTGTGTGGTGCGGTTCGGTTTTGCGGTTCAGTTTTACGGGCGAAAACCACAACTGAACCACATTTACGGTTTTTTCTTTTTCTTTAAAATCAAACAGCCAATTTTTATCGTGGTGCCGTTTTTATCCGATGCGGTTTTTTGCGATTTTATGATTCACGGTGCGATTTCTATTATTTTAGCAAAGTAAATACACCTTATTTTTAGGTACAACCATCATTTCGTGGAGTTCAAATGAAGCATGTATTAAACAGATATTATAAGGTCAACCGGAGAATATCGTGGACTCATTAGGTGGATATTCGATGCAACTCCACAACTCATTAACAAAACATGTACACATTTTAGTCCCTTAACTTCAATATAAAATGTATTTGATCCTTATATGTGTAAAGTCAAAGCTTCATAGATCAGCAACAAAGTATGATGTTTACTAGTCATGCAATGGCTTATACATTACTAAAAGTAAAGGAAATCACATATTCCATCTTCAAGTAACAAACTAAAAGAGAAATGATTTATCTTTCAACAAGTTCTTCTTATTTATACGTCTATTTATAGAATCTTGACATATGTCAGAACTGATGGTTTAGATGCGCAAAGATAATGAGTAAAGATAAAATATAAAATATTAAGATAAAATATAAAATATTATTGTGTGTGTAGGAGGATATATAAGAAGATACTGTAGAAGAATATAACAACACTCAAATTAAAAATGTATGTAACGTTATAAAGGAAAGGAATTATACATTCACAAAAATTTACAAAATTATTGTAAAATGATTTGACAACAAATAATAAAGAATGTAAAAAAAGAAGATAATAAAATACAACATGTCATTTTATTTTATGAAAATAATTTTATAAAAATATAACGAGGTTGAGTCAGTTGGTTAATACCATTTACTTTCGAGAGAAAGATTAAAGTTTAGAGTTAAGATCTATGTAAATCCTTAAATTAGGATAAACCAATT
This sequence comes from Glebionis coronaria, assembly GCA_025667525.1. NCBI lineage: Eukaryota > Viridiplantae > Streptophyta > Magnoliopsida > Asterales > Asteraceae > Glebionis > Glebionis coronaria. Next base: position 185,715,522 of record CM046879.1, on the reverse strand, counting down.
CAACCAATTATAATCACTCATTTTTTTAAAACCCACTTCCCACCACTTTTTTAAAAATTAAATATCTCACAAACGGTAAATCGTCAAACGACAAAAATACACCATTGCCACGAGAATTAAATCATTTTTCTATCGAGGGGCACATGTATATCATACTTTCGACGAACTTTTTTTCGATTTTTTTTCTTAAATCACGTATAAGAAAATCATATATGATTCGTCACGAAACATATATGATTTTCAGAAAATCATATATGATTCGTGATATGAATGATATATGATTTTCTGAAAATCATATATGTTTCGTGACGAATCATATATGATTCTCTCAGACGTGACTTAAGAGAAAAATTCGAAAAAAAAGTTCGTCGAAAGTATATACATGTGCCCCTCGATAGATAGATGATTTAATTCTCGTCGCGATAATATGTTTTGTTTTACGTAATGATGAACGGTTTGTGAGATATTTAATTTTTAAAAAATGATTTTTTTTATTACATAATAAAAATGGGTGGTTGTGATTGATTGATTGAATATATGCTAAAATAAGAGTATATGTTAAACTTTTTGCTTAAAGTTTAAGTGTTACTTTATTTTACTTTACTTTTTTTTTTAATGTAGAATTTCTTTATAAAGTGTTAGACCATATTGTTTTTATTCTCGGTATGACACTAATAGATTTATGTTATTGATTTCGTTCACATGATGTTATCTTGGCCAGTTTTGTGCAACATAAATAAATTAGAAATCATTTGGGTACAATGTCTCTTGCAGTAGAGTCACGTTCTCGAAATCATTTGAGCTGACTAATGCGGCTCGAGAAACGAAAACTCAACTCACCATATGATTGCTCGCGTTTCCAAGTGACGCATAAAAAAACCGCCCTCCACAGCATATTGTACCAAAGACTCGTACCCATCATCACAAGTCACAACAACAACACCCCTCCACATATTATAAAAGTGATGTCGTTAATTGCGAAACAATTTGCGACCGTTTTGTAACTACCCACAAAAATATAGACACCAAAAGACAAATCAACGTATACGAAAATCGTGAGAAATTAATCGAGGCAGTTAGAAAAAACTGCAAGTCGTAAGAAATACTACAAAGTTACCAGTTGTGTGATATAGAAATAGAATTGACCAAAGTTTCCCGCAATAGAATATTCAGACAAAAAGGTCGGTCATTCATTGGCCTAAGAAAGAAAAGGTGAAGATTCGAAGAATTAAAAAAGAAGATCTATACAAGAAAGAGAGGGGGTTCGGCTAATAATTACAAAAACCTTCCTTGGTTTGGTTTTTACCTTGATATATATCCACCATCCCTCTCTCACAATTTAATGCTGTAATCAAATCTCATCAAAACCCCCCATCTAATTCTGATTTGACTCAACATCTTTAAACCTATTTGCAAAAAGATCCAATCTTTTTTTTCTTATAAAATCTTGGTTTCCAAAACCACAGATCTTTGGTTTAATTAATTGATTTTGATGGGTTGGAGATATCAAGCTGGATTGTTTCTAATTGCAGCTGTTGTTATCATTTGGGTCTTTTCTGCAGAAGTCACCCAAGTATGTTTCTTTCTTTCTTTCACTTTTCTTTATTCCTCAGATCACATGTGTTTTATGGAATCTGGTACTCACTTCTCTGGTTTTAGCTAGGAACAGATTTTGTTGCATATAGGTTACAAAGTCAACCTTTGACTTTAACAATCTCTATCTGTTTCTCCTAACTACTAGTCTTTTAACATCCATCTTTTACCCGGTGTCATTATTGCGACTTGAATACTTATAATTATAATGGTATGATTAGAACTTAGGAGGATATCGTATGTTCTTCAAATCTAGATACTTTGACCATGAATAATGAAGAAAGTCAGAACTAACGCGTACAACTTTAAGTCACAGTCGTCTGTTTTACATCCAGACACACATTTTAGTTAGTTTTTAAAATAAAAGTAGGGTTCTCGTGAAATTATATAGGCTTACGCTGAATTCACTTTTTAGGATGTTACCGGGGGGTTAAATCCTGTTACCAAAAAATATAGTTCACATTAATAAAAAGTTCATTCTTATTAGTATAAGGTTTTCAATCAATACCTAAATTAGGCAGTTTTATGGAGCTATGGTTGTCAGCTGTTATGATGAGTTGGATTCTCTTGGTATAAGCAATTCCAAATTTGGCTGGATTACTTCAGTTTCGCATTTATTTATGTGATAAATAGAAAATTAGGTTCTCTCTGACATGTGAGGTTAGTCAGATTTATGAAATAGGGAACCTTGTAACGTTTTGTTAGACAATATAAGAAAACGGTGCAATGTGGATGAAAACGATATTTCCCATGTGAACAAATGCAGCATTTGATCATGCGAAATCCCAAGATAGAATGACTTATATAGTTATTTTTGCTTGCAAGTTATTAATGGAATTGATTCTCGTCTGGATGATTCCTCTCGTCTGGATGATTCCTCTGTTTCTTCGTTTTTTAGGGGCATCTTTAACATGTAACCAACTGCACAACACTATATCTAGCCATGTTTTGTACTACCTGAGATACCTACCTATGTTGGAAGTTCTCTACCTTTCTTACTCCTTTTGGAAAACTATCGTATCTTTCATGTAAGATAAAATATTAAATACAGAATGATTTAGTTAAGTGAATTCTGACTATGTTTGTACATTATAAACAGGGGATATTCAATGATTATAAGCAGCCATTTGCTGTGACATATCTTGGAGCTTCATTGATGGTGATTTATCTTCCAATTGCATTCATTAAAGATTGGATATACAAGTTAATTCAAAAAAGGAAAAAGCAATCCGTAATTGGAGTGAATTCCCCTCTTAAGTACATTGGTGGCTCAACAGTGTTTGAAATAGAAGTTGAAGGGTCAGCATTAAGTCGAAAAGATAGTGATCACGACCTCTCCAAACAAGAAGAAGGAAATCCGTTAGTCCCTAAAAGCAAAACTGATGTTTTTCCATTGAAGCATGATGCTCAGGTTACAACGAGAGAGATAGCCACTTATGGTTTTTATATTGCACCTATATGGTTTCTCACAGAGGTAAATATTAATGCTTATGCAAGTTACGGTTAAATGCGTCAATACACATTATAATCTCAGATGTTCGAATAAATCAAGCATGACTAGTTTCTTAAACTTTCATTTCAGTATTTGTCAAATGCTGCACTTGCACATACAAGTGTTGCTAGTACAACAGTACTCTCTTCAACTTCAGGACTATTCACTCTATTCATTGGTGCGTTTTTGGGCCAAGATTCTTTAAATGTGACCAAGATTGTTGCAGTCTTTGTAAGCATGGCTGGTGTTGCCATGACAACAATGGGCAAAACTTGGGCGGCAGATCAAGTCACTGAAAGTTCCTCTTCGTAAGTCACTCTTTCCTGTAAATACTTCAGTAATCTCTTTTTCATCTTGTTAGTAGTTTGCATGAATGTCTTTTGTGGTAATGCTGTTAAGGCTGTGATTGAAGATCCTTGCTTAGTGTCAAACACAGGGGCGGAGCCAGAAAATTTGGCTCGGGGGGTCAAATTTTGATATTTTTTATAAACTATACTAAAAAATGGTTCTTAGGGGGTCAAATTATTAAAAAAATCCGAATATTTTCGAAATTTACACTACAATTTTTTCACTCGGGGGGTCAGGCGGACCCCCTTGACCCCTCCCTGCCTCCGCCCCTGGTCAAACATGCTTCATGAACTAGGGTTTACCTTGTAGAAGTTGCTGATCTAGGATTTTGACGAGTGTGTGCAGTAACTTAAGCTAACTATGCTTTATCGGGTCACTATAACAACAAATTCTGTAATAAGATTAATTGAATTACAAAGTATAACTTTGGTTTAAATTGTATATTTGGTAACTATGTTTTGACCCATGAATTTAAAGATTAAAATTTTCAAATAGTAAGGTACTATTAATGTAAGAAATTTTAATGTAGTACTGTATACACACTAAGCATCTTTTTTTTTATTCCTGGTTTTCCAATGAACGTTAATGAATCCTTATCTGGAGTTCATTTGTATAGTCATACAAAAAGACTATACACAATCGTTTAGTAAAAAGATTTTGTCGATCAATTTATAGCTTTAATTTTTACGCCATTTACTTATCCTAGAGAAGGATGTAAGACATCGCATATGAGCACTGGGCTGTTTGTATATAACATGGATATATACGTGTTGGCCTGCCAATATCTTTGAGAATGTTTACTTTTAATAATGAAAACAAAGTGGTTACTCAAAACAAATCTGAGCAAAAGTAGGTTACTGAGTTATGCAATTTATATATTTATATTACAACACACTACAGAAAGACATTAACAATAGTTCCCATGTAGGTCAGGCAGGTCATGCTATGTAATCAGCACAAAAAGTTGTAGATTAATGTATGTGTTTATTGTGATGGGTTTTGATCTTTCTCCTTTGATGAAAATTATCAGTTTTACAACCCTGTTTAGGTTTTTCATCAATTTAGTGTTCTTATTGAATGTTTCAGGGCATTGACTGATATAAACTTCAACTTTTTGTTTCTTTTAAAGAAATGGTGATCGTTCTCTTGTTGGTGATGTGTTCGGGCTTTCTTCAGCTATGTGCTACGGGCTCTTTACCGGTACGTATCATCTATTCTCTACTTAGTTTTCTGCATAGTTATGAACAACTTTTTAATTTAGTTGTAAACTGTGATACAAATCAAAGTCGTAGACTATTATCAACTCCTGGGTGAGTGCAGAAATTGTTTGGAGTTCCTCCGGGTAAGGTTGGTTAATAACACAAATTTCATTTTTACAGTGCTTCTTAAGAAGTTTTCAGGGGAGGAAGGAGAACGTGTTGATGTGCAAAAATTGTTTGGATATATCGGTTTATTTACTCTTGTTGCTCTATGGTGGCTTGGTAAGTCTATGGTTCTAATTCGTCAAATATATGGTACTTGTCAAACTCTCCACCATTTCATTATGCCTGAAAAAAATATACCAGATAACATATGATCTCTTATCCACGAGCACATTCGCTCTTGCAAAAAAGAAATAGAAACTACAAGTTTCATGGCAACATGTGTGGTTTCCCTAGTATCTTTTTACACTTGCAACATTAAGACGCCAAAACTTTGTTGGTTTTTGAAATTCTAAAGCAATATCTTCTTATCTTGTAGTAATGTCTCAGAGTTCAGTAATTGCTACCCAACATTTCAATAAATGTTCCTAAAGTTATGCATGAAATAGATGTACCACAGTACCACGTCCACTAGTAGCAGACGCATGTTTTTACCTTGATATGCCTACTAGGCTGTTATCATTACGAATTGAAGTCTAGGAACTTTTTATATAACTTGTACATATTGACAAGGCTCCTGGTATTATTAATTTTCATGAAAAAATATATGAGATTTTTTCCTGTCATTTCAGTTTGGCCACTAACGGCGTTAGGAATTGAACCAAAGTTCAAGATTCCCCACTCTGCTAAGATGGACGAAGTAGTTATTGCCAATGGACTTATTGGGAGTGTCCTTTCCGACTATTTTTGGTATATAAATATAAAATCATTTTTTGGATTAAAATCCGCTTGCATGTCTAAAACTAATATTTTGTTTTGTGTTTGTTAGGGCATTATGTGTTGTATGGACGACCCCATTGGTGGCAACCTTGGGCATGTCACTTACTATCCCGCTTGCTATGGTGGCCGATATGATGATACATGGCCGCCATTATTCTGCCATTTATATTCTTGGTTCTGCTCAGGTAATGAAACATTTGCTATGAATTTTGAAACCTTGACTGAGAATGATGCTTTTTACTTTAAATCCATGCGTTTATTGTTAACTTGAGGAATAATCTTACTTTTGAGGTCTAACTAGCAAACATTTTTATCTCCAAATGATTTTATTACATATTTAACACCAGAATATGACCAGGATTGGTTCGTAATGATTTCATATTGCATTAAATTTTCTACGAAAATGGAAGAATGCATACCAAATTTGGAACTGAAAGCATGCCTTCCAAATTTCAAGAGTTGTACACTATCTTTTGTTTTCTTTTCATAAGTGTTTGGATGTGTCTTTTCAATGATTATTGTAATCTCAAGAATTAAAACATAGTAAGGTAGTTAGTTCAGGTGCAGAAAGCCTTAAATTGTAGCCGTACATCTATTTAGCTTCCAAATATTGTCCAGGCATATTATTATGGTCCTAGGATTCCACTGTGTAGGTTAATTGTCGTCATTAAACAATATGGCGACTGAATCTTGAGATTATAAGTTATGTCCATGCAGACTTAAAGAGCTCTTTGTGTGTTTTCAGGTATTTGCTGGTTTTGTGATTGCTAATCTTCCTGATAGAGTTTCCAAGAAAATCGGGTTATAGCACGTGAATCTCCACCGCTAACTTTTGCAATCTAAAGATTTTTCATTTCAAATCTTGATTCGTTGTTGAACTTCAAAATCCTGAAACCGCTGATTGTGATCATCGAAGATGGAACAGTTGTATCATCTGTTGTTGGAATATAAACTCGTGGTGCCATTGCTTGAAGAGGGTGATGTTCAAAATTGTGATATATATACAAACATCTATCATTTTGAGTCTAGTTTTGTTTTCAGTTTTGTGGGGTTAATTGTTAGGAACGTGCAATACAAAGACTAGATAATTTGTACCAACTTTCCATTAATGTTAATATCAAATGTGTTGATTGTTTTCTGTCCACCTAGTATTTTGGTTATCTTGCAAACTTTTCCATGTTATATTACAAGTTTAAAAGTACGTTGTCACAAAGATTGTGATCTCTTTGTTACGTAGGCGAAGTGAGTTGGCTGTTTCGAGCTAGGGCTAAGCCAGCCAGAAGGGATCCCAGCTGGAAGTGGTCGGAGTTCCTAGACTAAGTGAACGGGCGGCAACGGCCTGATGGAAAAGTGAATATAGGTGCATAGTTCAGTGATCTACAAGAGTGGTAGAGGTCCCCAATAGGTTGTTTTTTAACTAGTAGTTTGTAGTTCCCAAACCCAGCGGTCTCGCTATTCATGATGATGTCAACTGTAGAAGTGAAGTACAAGTACAACCAGGGTTCTAAATAGCGCGCTATAGCGCGCCTTATAGCGGGCTATAGCGTGAAGCGTGGCCTCCACGTTACGAAACAGACTAAGGCGGCGTCTTAAGGCGTAGCGTGCTAAAAAGCGCCATAAAGCGTGATATAGCGCGTAACGTGGCACTTTTTTTCGAATCTTTTTGCTGATTTACAAAAATTTTGCTCGTTTACTAATTTTTTGCTATTTAGTTGACTTGGGGCTTAGTAATTTTACTATGTAGATAAATCCTTGAGTAACTAATAGCCAGTGTTGTTTTCAACTAAAAATAAAGATTTAAGTTCATTTGGATACCAAATTTTATTTAGATACTAAGGGACTAATCTCCACCACTCATCTCCATCTTAATCTAATAGATAAGATTAAACATAAAACAAATTTCCTCTTTTTTTCAAACATTAATGTCTTTTAAACCGTCAATCGTTATACGAAAAAAAATATACCATTACGACGGGCATTTAATTATCTTTCTACAGATATGCTATATGATATACTTTCGACAAATTATTTTTTTTTCCGTAATTTATCATATATGATACTAAATATCATATATGATAGTAACACTGGTATCATATATGATATAACTTATCATATATGATATAAACCAATATCATTTGATATAAACCAATATCATATGATATAAACCAATATCATATATGATTCTGTAATAATTTGTAACATAACACTAATATCATATATGATATTTTACGCAAATTTAAAAAAAAAACGATTTTTTTTTTCTTCAGAAGTATATCATATTGCATATCTGTAGAAAGCTAATTAAATGCTCGTCGCGATGGTATATTTTTTTCCGTTTAACACTTAACGGTTTAAAAGATATTTAAGTTTTAAAAATAAGTGAAATAATTAAATACTTTTAATCTCAACCATTAGATATGATGAGGATGGATGGTGGGGATGAGTCCCTTAGTATCCATGATAGATATGGTATCCAAAATAACTTCACTCAAAAATAAAATATTGCTCCATTTTATAAACTCGCTATATAAATACTAATTTATAAATATTTTATGCCGCTATATATCACGCTTCGGAAAACGCCATAGATTCGCTATAGCTTCTGTAGCTTGTAGCTTGACACTAACGCTACGCCACGCTTCACGCTATTTACAACCTTGAGTACAACAACTGGATGTGCAATAGAGATGACTACTCCTATGCTCAAGCTCATATGAACAGCTAATACTCGGGTTTGAAATTTTAGTCGAGCTTGATCAAGACTTAATGTTCAACCTTGAGCTCGAATGTGCATACCTTTCACGTTTGAACTCGATATATTTAGCTTGACCCGACTCGCATTTCGTACATATTACTTTTATTAGTAATGGTAGTCAAGTTATATTATATGTACATAAAAGGGTAAATATATTTTAGCAATAGCTCAATAAGGCTTGCGAGCCTTAGAAGCCGAGTATTTTGAGACTCAAACTTGACGTGGGTTCTACTCAGGTTGCTTGAATTCGATTTGATTATACTCGAGTTGATTTCAAGTATCTTCCATGTCAACATCGAATACTTCACGAGTTGTCTCGTCTTGTTTACATGTAAGTACAGCAACCAAATCAAACATGTTAAGAGTGCATCAATGTTATGATTAAGTCTCATGTCTTGGATAATCAAAAAGCTCTTTTTGACCGACACATTAGCCGACAAAGCACTTACATGGAAGCATGTTTTTACGAACAACATTTGAGCTAGGTCCTTATATCATCACAATTTTTAGTTAAACCAGAAGGGTAAGTAAAATTCTACAGTAAAAAAAGAAGTACATGGAGATGCAGGGGATCGAACCCTGTACCTCTCGCATGCAAAGCGAGCGCTCTACCATTTGAGCTACATCCCCATTTTGAAACGTAGTGTTCCTTTTATCTTATTATTTTCTGAAACTAGAAGCAGTCTGGCTTCGATTGAATAAAAGGAAGGAAGACGAATGGCTAACAAACATTTTCATAAGTCCGCTGTTAAACATTGTTTATACGAGCTTAAAAAAATAATTTTTATATAACATAAACTCTTATAAAGTGCCATAATTTTCTTTGATTTGTATTCGAAAGGAAAAAAAACACAATTTGTAAGAAATCTATGTATGTTAAACTTTTTCATACTAGTTTATAGTTTTATTATTAATTATATTAATTTATATTAACTGATCTTGGTTCGGTTGATATCATTCTTTCATTGTAAACATTTAATTGACGATCAAATAAAATTTTTTTAAAAAATAGTATTTGTTCAATTCCAACTCTTAACTAATTAGGTCAATGAGACAAATGAGGTTTTTGGGGAAGGGTCATGTTGGCATCAAACGATGCATGGAATCATAGTATTCTCACCGATGCACACATTTTTGAAATATATTAATTTATAATTTTTTTTTCTTTTATACTTATCGTATAAATCTCATAAAGTTTTATAAACTGCATATATAATTTATATGCATTAGATTACGAAAAAGTTCAATATTCTAGACATATTCACTTTAAATTATTTATAAATTTATTCCCACTATAATTTACAAGCTCTTAAACCTTTTATTATTTTATAAACCTTTTCATAAACTAGTATAATGGATACCCTAAGAACTTATCACCAAGGTTTTTAAGACTAAATTAAATGTTAAACTTCATTTAATATATGTTCACTTCATCAACCGATCGAATCGAATGTGAAAACGAGATGATTTATATTTATGTGTTCATGGTACAAGATAGCTAATTGGGTATAGAAGAACATCTGAGCAAACATATTGTGCTTAAGGGTATGTTCTGGGAAATGAATGATGGTATTTAGCGGTATCATCTACTAGCATCTAACAATATCAATTTGTTATGGAATAACTGTAACAATATCTCACCGACTAGGTAAATAGTGTGACTAATACAACACCATAACCTTATTTTCTTGTTGAAAATTATGTAATACGAAAGCACGTACAAGGTGATATAACACCAAACTTATATGTTTCTTATAATAAAAATATCTTACCAAAACTAGAAACAAATTAGTACTATCAAAGAAAGGAAGAGAGCTACTACACTACGAGATTGTTTGTGTGTTTTTTTTGTTGTGTTTTCAACAAGAAACTAATAATCTATTTATAGGCTCAATATCCTTTCTAGTTCATGTATGTAGAAAGGATAAAGAAGTTGCATCCTCTTGTAGAACCAACTTTTGCCAATTATTGATGTCTTCAATTTCCTCACTTGATATGAGCCTTTATTCATACAAATCTCCACCTTGGCGAATATCAATTCTTCAATCTTGTCGTCAACCATCTTTGATGAAGTATTTAAACCAACCTTCAAGTTTTCACAACATTGATCAAGTCTAAACAGTCATTGAAGTTGATCACGACTACTACTTTAGTCAGTATATCTGCATGATTCTTAGAGGTATGGACCTTTTGAATTCCAACTCCACCTTCTTCAAGTATCTATCGTATTAAATGATACCGAACATCAATGTGCTTCTTCCTTGTTTGTTAAACTTGATTATTCCCTAAGTGAATTGCACTCCGACTGTCAGAATACATCGTGACAAATTTCTGATTGATTCCAAGTTAACCTAGCAACCTTTGAAGCAAAATTTTCTCATTGTCATCCTATGTAATTGCCATATACTCTACTTTCGTAGTTGAAAAGTAGTAGTTGACAATAAGGTGGACCTCCAACTAATTGGAGATTTTTCCATAGTAAAAAGTAAAAACATAACATGTAGTAGATCTTCTCTTATCCAAATCTTCAACATAGTCAGAATCACAATATCCCTCCACCCATCAACTACTTTCATGTTCGAATACTAACCCTATATTGGTTGTGTCGTGAATCTATCGTAGTATCCATTTCACAGCTTGCCAATGGCCTTTTCTAGGGTTATGCATATACCTTCATCTTCACAAAATTTTATGAATAAATGATTTTTATACTCTCAACCATTATTTGTTCGAAGTTGTTTCATATTTATGCATGTCTGAGTTTCCATAATATTTTTCAATTTAATGAACACTCCTAACACTTCATCCTTTATCTTTAACGTGTACACCCATAATCTTTGAGAAAAGTCATCAACAAAGGTTACATATGTTGGAATTTAACAATCCTAATGTATCTAATATACATGCATCAAGAGTAAATGCAGCGGATATGATCAATTATCTATGCACATTAAGTAATTAGCATAAAGATAAAGAATGCATACCTTAAGTCCAAGAACGGATGATCAAGTAACCAAAAATTAACCAACCAAACCCTAATTCCAATACACTAAATCCGAATACCAAAAACCCTAAGATCAAATTAGATCTTCTCCAAGCTTAGTCTACACAACACCTCAAACAATCACCTTTGATTGCCAGATCTTGATTAAGTAAATACTTAATAAAAATCAAACCCCAAAAATCCTTTGGTTTTGCTTTTGGCCATCGAACACAAGAAGAAAAAGGGAGAAAAGTTCGGTTTAATTCTTACAAGCAATGAATCACATCCCTTTGTTTATAGGTGAGCATTAGGTTTATTTATGGGAAATATTACAACTTAACCTCTAAGTAATAAACCTTCTAAACCCAAAATCTTTCTTCCTTTTTCTTGTAACCTTAATCGGCCGACCAACCCCTTAGGGGTGTTTAGTTTGACTTTCTGACTTTCTATTTTACTTAGTTATGTAATTACATTAATTACCTTAAAGTATAAAGTCTTATTAATTAATCCTCATTAAACCTTTTAAGTTATTAATTAACTACCATTAAGTATTAACTCTATCAAATTAAATATACATAATAAATATTGCCATATTCATTATATATTTAATAAAAATGATTTCGATGTCTAAGTGTGTGACCCGTTAGGCTCACGCACTTTTTGTCATATTAAATACTATCTATAACTTACGCACATCCCAACAGCTCCTACTTACAGAAGTCATAGCTATAGTATAATTTAATAATAACATTGACATATAGTCTAGCACCCGAGCAACACCACATTGAATAACCTATGAATCTAGAAGAATCATCTTTAGGTATTTTCAAAATACAACCAACCCTCGTATAAGTCTTAGTTCATTAATACTCCCATATTAATGATCGACAACGGAAATTTAGAATATGTTTGATATGCGATATATGGACGCTATATTCAAGGATTAAACACGAAAATATAGGACACAATTATTAAGAAATGAAAACAATATTTCCAGCAAGAATTAATTCATTTATTGATATAAATTTCTTAAACATCCCATGTCCAAATACTAACACATAAAATAAACTTTATTACAAATTTACATGAGACTAGCAGAACAAACAAGACCAATTGACTCATCATGCTTAAAATGCTTATTCAAAGGCATCGATTTTGTGAAAGGATCTGCGACGTTGTTATCTGTGTGAACTTTGTTAATATCGATTTCATCATTTTTGATAACTTCTCAAATATAGTGAAACCTCCTTTGATAATGACTAGCACCTCGCATCAGCGATGGAAATTGCGGCAGAATTGTCGCACAACATTTCTATAGGTTCATTATTAATCGGTACAACTCCAACAAGACCACTAATAAACTTCCTAATCCAGACATACTCCATTGCAGCATCAGCAGTAGCAACGTATTCAACTTCAGTAGAGGACATTGCAATAATGCTTTGCTTACTACTTTTCCAGTCCACGGATCCACCATTAAGCATAAACAAGACCACTAATAAACTTCCTAATCCAGACAGCCTCCATTGCATCATCAACAACCCTTACACGTCGCTTATAACATTTACCGACACCTAAGCTAGGATGTTGTGTTCTTTCACACGGGTACAGCAAGTCCCTTCTATCACTTACACTTTATCCGGTACTAAGCTAAACACCAGGTCCTTGCACAATGGCTAGGACCAACACCTTTTTACATCTCCTACAATATTTTCCGACACCTAAGCTAGGATGTCGTGTTCCTTCCCATGGGCATAATAACTCCCTTCACACTACGCATTTTGAGGACTAAAATGATAACCTTAATATTACACAAGTAGTTGATGTAAAGATACAATAATGGTGGATGTATATGTGACATATAACACATCCACACTTAAGTAATGAAGGATCAAGTTTGGGGAGGTATTTTAAGAGCTAGAGTTCTGAGAAGAGATACCTTAGACATGGTGTCGGGATAAAGCTTTATCTTGGATGTCTTGCATTCAACCTAAGTGATCTTCATATCTACAAAGAGAAACACTAAGAGAAGAACAAGTGTAGATCTAAGATCTACATGTTAGAGAGAAGAGGTTAGTGATAGGAGATCATATATAGAAAGAAGGACATAGAGAATATGATGGAAAGGGGTGAGGTGTAAGCTTGAAGAATGCTTGGTATTTATAGGCACCAAGCTCAGCAGTTCATGGACCCCGCTGACCCTTTTCAAAAGGGGTCCATGGGAGCTGACTTTGGTTTTGCCATAAATACCAAATCTCTTGTCCAAGATTACACTCAAAGTCATTACTACCTTGTAGTTGACTTTCTTAATCAAATTTGTTAGAGTGTGCATGTACCATTTTTGTGTTTGTAACATTATGCTAATGCAAGTAATGCCTAAAAATATTATTAGTGTTAACTAATCTTTCTTAGTTTTGATTACAACAAACTATATAAGACATTTATAGTCAAACACAATCGTAAAACGAATTATCTAACAAACACTATCATCAAGGTAATAATCATTGCACTAACATATCTTAATCATGCTTAGTGATCATAAAATTGGTTAGCCTTAAAACCCACTTTTGTCAAATGTGACAAAAGATTTTTAATAAACTTTCTTTTTAAGAAAATGTTTTATTAAAATGAAAATGTAAATTTGAATATAGCATATTCCAAATTCCATAAGAATATCCTTTGAAGGTTTCAAACTACCTCAGATATTTCTATCCCACTAAAAGACAAAAAAGAGCGGAGTCTACATCCGCGGTTCCTTATGTACATATGCGATTCTTTATTGATAAGGAACCGCCTAGACCAATAAGGAACCGCGTGCAGATTGTCGTTGGTTTTTGTCTCCTATAAATAGTGAATCAAATCTGCATTTTCAATAACCCTTTTTGGACATTTTTTCAGCTCTCTTTCTCTTTTCTTAATCCTAATCATTTGTAAATGATCACTTAATGTGTTAAGTATGTTTACATATAATTATCCTCTTGATCCCCTTCTTTACCTTGTCCAAAAAGAAAATCACTCACACACTTGTGTTGTAATTAAAGATGAAGCCTTGATGTTCGTTTGTAAGTCTTAAATTTATATTACAAGGTTTAGACAAAACAAGGGACTAGAAGACAAACACGGGCAAGTATACCCTTTCGTTCGTAATATAGCTTTGTAGTGGTAAGCCAAGATCGTTCGTTGAGACTTAATTTTGTTTTGGTAATCAAGATAATAATTGAAGAAAGAAATGGTTGAAATGATATCAATAGTAACAAGTATGACTAATATGGGATAGTTCGTATAAGTTCGTGATGATAATAATAATGATCGAGATATGTTTATGTAGGTAAAGAGTGATAATCCTTTTTCGTCAAAATGACGTTTGCACAATTTACTTGGGTTTGATTCAAGACTTATGTTTAATTAAGCGACTAAGCTCAAAGCAAGTTGCCAACGAGTTCAATATTTTATCAAGTTTCTAAGTGGATCTCTCCAACCAAAGATTCATGACCATAGACAAGTTCTTAAAAACTTATTATAACAATTTGCGTTTCTCAACGCCAAACTATCGTAACAAATCAACTTAGATAAAATATGGTTTATAGAACTAGGTGGTAAAATAGTTCTACAACATTAGCTTGAAATCATTTATAAAGGATCATATCATAGCATCATCACTAATTATAGTCACATACCCATATAGTCACAAATAACTTAGCCTAACATAGTAATCAAAGTAACAATTGGAAAAGAGTAAGAGAACATCATACTTAGATTGGATTGAATGAACGAGTACACAAGTGTCACGATTGTATCGTTCCTCCAAGAATCGAAGAGTGGAATACTCTCGTTACAAGTATTTCCCGAAAGTGGATAATATTGAAATTTAACTAAGAGAGCTAAAATACTCGAGCTATGGAGTATTGAGAGAGAGAGAGAGAGAGGTGTGTGTAAAATGAGTAGAAGTGGCCTCTATTTATAGTGTTGGCTGGGGTCAAATGTGCGTCGCACTTCTCCGAAAGTGCGCCGCACTTTGGAGACGGGAATGTGCGCCGCACATCTGAGACTGTGCGCCGCACTTCTGGGCGTTCCAGAATCTTCTATCAAAAACTTTGGTTTATTTGCATATTGAGGACCTTTCTTTGTATGTCTTCACTTTGCTCCTTCAAACTTTATATCTGCATATAAAACACAACATATTAAGTATCGGAAGCTCTTATTTATACTACAAAGTGGCATTATAATGATAGATTGAATATGTATATTTAGGTCGTTATCAAATTCCTCCATATTTAGCTATTGCTTGCCCTCAAGCAATCAAAGCATGAAAACAAATTCAGTTTTAAAATGCTTTTAAGTGTTGTGAAGTATGATAGCAAAATGATATAATTTTTATGAATAGCAAAAGCAAATGACAAAATAATTTCAGCACCTCACGTGGATGGTGTTTGGATTTTAAGTTCACACAAATGTCACTCACAAAGGGTAAATGTAATTATAAAACCTCTGATTTTACCTTATGACTTTGTCAACTGTTGTACTATTTATTTTTGGAATCTATATAATTCTACCTTTATATGACTTATTATTAATCATATACCTTTTGTCATACTACCTTTCATATTTATTTTTATATTTATATGGACCTTTAGTCATTTTTGACTACTCTAGCAACTGACTGGCCACCTGAATGAACTAGGACTCATCACCTCAGTACATATTTTTGAGATAAACTGTAACTTTACTTAATTCAACTATTAAGTACTAGGACTTATTTTATATGTACATATTTACATATATTACATAATAGGAATAAACCCCTAACACCTTAAAACAATATACATTATTTTACATTGTCATTTATTTACTTTATTTAAGTAAAATAATTATAGTGATGTACTCATTATACGCTTTCACTAAATTACCTAAAAGCTTCAACAAAAATACCTATAAATCAACAAATATTTACAATATTAAACAATGGCTATTATTCTCATTCAACACTTGATAAAAATTGTCAAAACCTTCCCACATACATGTATATGCCGTGTATATGTATCCATACTTACACATTCATCATTATTTTGCTAACTTACAAGTGTAATCATGTACACTCCACTAATACACTATAGCTTAGGCTTAACCATGCTTTCTTACACATCTACTTACACACACCATACATAACACTATGCAAGACTTTTTCTTGTCCCCTTTGACCTCAAATCACACGGCAACCCTTTGCCACTTGAAGGGAAAAGTCCATTTTGCTATTTTAAGCATGTGTGGGAAAGGAAACAAGTATATCCCAACCAAATCACAAACATATCTAGGAAGAGATTCATTGTACAAACAAAGATCTCCTAAGGATCTTCTCTTCCTTATTTTAGTCGAAACATACACACACATGCCAACACAAAACACTTGAAACCAAATCTCACATCTCTCTCTCTCTCTCAACCTACGGCTCAAACACTCTCCACCATTGACAAAAACCTTCAAGCACATTTACTATGTCTCTCCTACTTGAATGCTAATCATTGGTTCATTCCTACAAGTATCTTAATCATCAAGTCAACAAGAAAGAAGCCCTAGAAGCCCCATTGAAGCACACAGCTTGTTTTTAGCTTCAAGGATCTCCATTGTTGAAAGCTTATCTCTTGTTCTTACTCATTCTCCTATCCACTCCTAAACCTATTTAAACAAGTAAGTCAAACCTAAAACCTATCTTTCTATATATTTACTTTCATTCACTTTAACATACACATGGTTATTTCTTGTAAAATTTAATGTTGAAACAAAGATATGAAACCCTAGACCTAATATAGGTCACGGCTAAATATGTTTCATGAGCTCAAATGATGAAAAACCTTAATAACCATGATGAACCTGACACTATGAACAAGCTAAACTTGAAGATCTATGAAAAACATGTCCATGCATATATTGGACGTGGGTTTGAACCCTATGGTTCAATGTGGGTTAAGCTTGTAATGTTTAAATGTGACTAGAAATATTAGATCTATAATTATAGTTGCCTTAAAATGATAAGTTCACTATTTATGCCTTATAAGATTTAGTTTTAAGCTCACTATAATAAGTTTCCTAAATAAATCTTTATTATTACTAAATAATATGTTTATAAAACTTTTGGTGTCAAAAACATAACTTTATAAAGTTCGGGTTAAAAATAGTAAATCTATAAATGTTTTGTATTAAAATGAAAGATCTATGAAAATTTGGGTTAAAATAGTAAATCTATAATGTTTCGGGTTAAAATGGAAAAATATAATACTTTTGGGTTGGATTTGTAATTGTACTAAGTGTAGGGATCTAAATGAACAAGTATAGAAACTTATTTTCCAAAAATATAAACCTTAGGGTTAATTTTATAATTAGCCGAGAGTTAAGGGTAGTAAATTGAAACTATCCGAAACTTAATATTTAACAAAAAAGGACTTAAATAAGATTTCTATAACATTAGGGTAATTTGTGGAACTTGGTAAAAGCCTAGGGATCCTTCTTGCCATTTGCCGAAACTCAATATATGCCCTAGGGATCTATTTTGCCATTATAGTAAACTTTAGCAAGCCCTAGATAAAACCTAGGGGTGATTTTTGACTTAAGCCGAAACTTATATAAGCCCTAGGGGGCATTTGTGAAACTTATAATAAACTTAATATAAACCGCATATTATAGGGACTAAAATTGCCACTTAATGAAACTTAAACAAACCCTAGTTACACCTGTAACTAGGGAGGGACCAATATTGTAATTACTTGAAATATTTAGAAACCCTAGGGGTATAAAAGTAATTTAACCGCGGGTAATTATTCAAGTAGAGGGACAAAAATGTAATTTGTACAAAGTATAACGAACCCTAAAATTACTACTATTTATATCCGACATTTAAAACGTAAAACTTAAATAAACATAACATTTGCCAATTTTTCAAACTTATAATTTAATAATTATAAACACTACGGAAACGTGGAATTTAATTAAAATGTTATACGTTTTATAAACCTTATTTATATATTAAATATAAATTAAAAATGATTAACTTATAAAATAAATATATTAATTATATTTATTTTCTATTACTTTAAATATATATAAAAACTACCTTTTATAAATATTTAATGTGTTTTATAAACAACATAAGTGCAAGAGAATTAATTAAATAGATTAATTAATTTAACATTATTATTTATTTTATACTTAAAATAAATACTAATATAACTTGTACAACGATGAACTAGAATACAAGTATCGTAATAAAATGCTTAAAACCAGTATAAGCATGCACAGATTTAGTCTGAAACTTTTATGCATTATGTTATGCATTTACTGAGACCTTATAATTAATTAGGTCGTTGACTGTATCGTTAGCATCCTGTCAGATTTATCTACTGACTTATTGCTGTACTACTGAGGTGAGTTCATGGCCCCACTTTATATATTGACAAACTTTTAAACCTTTTAACAGGGAAGAAAACATGCAACATATTTTATTTTATGGACATGAATTGAACTGTGAAACCTTTGATTACATTGCCTATTGTAGATGAACCCGCATGACCCGTGCATCTGAAACTGTTAGAATTATTGAATTAGCTGATTGTTATAAATAGATCTATTTGGGATTGACCGTCCCCATCTGGGTGAGTCATGCTCACTGTGCATAGGCCAGGACAACATATGTTTCACATGTCAGCACTTATTATTTTTATAGGTGCCTTTTTATAAGGCGAATGGTCCTTATTTGTTAAGGACTTAACTGTCAAGTCTCAGTTTCAGGCAATATGGAAATGTAATTACTTTTAAGTATTGATGCTTTGTGCATTACTACTTCAGTGAATATTTATTGTTCAAACTTATTTTACTAAACCTGTGAATTCACCAACTTTATGTTGACTCTCTAAGCATATTTTCTCAGGAAACTGAAGCAGGTAATGGTGTGCATGGAGTCAAGCATCATGATAGGCTGCATTTATAGAGCTCATCTTGGGTTTTATAAACTAGAGAATAATTCAAACTGTTGAACAATGTTTAAGACTATTTTAATACTATTTTCACTTTTATCCATGTAATAAATGTAATGATAATCTTTTATATGTCGCTCTATACGCTATCTGCTGTTGATCCACCTACGTGACACCCAAATATTATTTCCGCTGCATTTGACTCAATTTAGGGGTATCACAGAATGGTATCAGAGCGATAGTTATAGAGAACCAGAACAATATTTAAATAAATATAAAAATAAATTTTTTATATAAACTGGACTATAACTGCTTTAAAAATCTTTGGGATTTTCGGGACTAGAATAGTAAGCATATAGAGTGTAGAGCATACATTCTTACATGGCTACCTGTGCATTGATTATTAACATCCGGTTAATTAATCTCATAAGTATTAACGTAACCTTTAACAGGACGAGTGTTAAATGGCATTAATATATATAATTTAATCATTATTTCCCAAATACTTTTAACTTGAGTAAGTTTATACTTATGTCAATTAAAACGATATTATTTTCAGATTATTATGGCTTCACCTACTGACACTCCTACTGTCATATCACCGACCTCCGTCTTATGTGGATGGATATCTGCTAGCGACACAAATGACAGTCACGCATCTGGTGACACCGCTCTTGTTGCTGCTCTCATTACTACTCCACCTGTTTCACCTGTTCCACCTATTTCCCCCGCTGGGGAAGAGGTTCAGCCACCTACTGCCATACCACCTGTACCACTAGTGTCTTCACTACGGGACTACGCACCCGAGTCTCTGCCGCCTCCTAAGAGGAGGTATAAGGCACCCGTCGACTCTACTTTTGAGGTCGGCGAGGGTTCAGGTACTAGGTACGTGGACCCTGTCCAGGCCCAGATCACTGCGCTGGCTGCACGCCAGGCACAGGATGTAGCAGAGATTCATGCTCTGTTGGCCGACGGACAGCTGGGACGCACTGCTCTGCAGTCGCGTCAAGACCTCTTATCTTGGACCGTTAGTGCTGAGGCGCACGCTGCACGAGGAGCGTGGTCTACTACTTACCATTCTCTCCAGTGGTTGCTGGAGGAGAATGAGTTCCTCCGTGAGCAGATCTACCTACTGCAGAGTCAGCAGACGGAGACTCATACCGCTCTCATGACCATGGAGCAGACTCTTGCTATTTTCTTCGATCTCCAGGACATCCGTCATCAGGGATTGACATCAGAGACCGCTCATCTTAGGGGAGCTCAGCAGACCCTTGGAGACCAGTTCTTGGAGGCACTCCGACTGCTTAAGGAGACCCGGACTGCCATGACCGCGATGCAGGATGCCATGCAGGCACCAGCCGTCTCATCACCGCCAGTGGCACCAGCCGTATCTGAGGAGTCCGTTAGGCATGAGTAGACTAGATGTACTAGATCTTTTGTACATCATGATAAGCTATTAGGGTTGCATCCCGGCTATCATGATATAGGACCTCATGTATTTGTACTTTCTTTAGTCAGTTGTATCTTTGTACTGTACTATTTAGATTAGGGATTCGTAGATGATGTACTTTATATTATGTGTACCACCATCCCAGACAGGCGGTCTGTGCTCTGTCTTGGATTGGTTGTGCAATTTGTATTGTATTCCTATTCTAGACTTATGGCATGTACTCATTAGCTTTTATTATATCCTGTACTGTATTATATTATGAACTTTTAAACAGGTTATCCAATTTGTTGCAAAGTCTATGCATGAATTTCTTTTCGTGTAATTATATAAAACTGTGCTAACACCTTGAACTAATGATTTCATTTTTGTGTATAATTATAGAAAAATGGTAATCACTAGAACGAACCCCAAAAATGCCGACACTACCCAAAACGTCATTGCTGCCCAACTAAGGGAAATGATTGATCAAGGCATCGCATCTGCGATGGCTGCCAGCAGAAACGTAGACGATAGTCAAAACTCCAACAACCACCGGAATAATCAGACCACCAGGGGTTGCTCTTACCCCGACTTCTTGAAATGTAAGCCTTCCTACTACAAGGGCAAGGAAGGAGTGGTGGAACTGAAGCAGTATTTTAAGAGGTTGGAAACGGTATTCTGCATCAGCGACTGTGCAGAAGGTGACAAGTGAAGTTTTCCACCTTCACCCTACTTGAGAGTGCTCTTACTTGGTGGAACTCTGTAGTTGCTACTCTTGGACATGACGCTGCATATGCTCTCAACTGGACTGAACTGAAGGAGAGGATGACAGAGAAATATTGTCCATGGGGTGAAATGAAGAAGCTTGAAATCGAGTTGTGGGATCTCCGATGCAGGAACAATGACATCACTGCGTACAACCAAAGGTTCCAAGAGTTGACTCTAATGTGTACCAGAATGTTTGTGGAGGATGAAGATAAGATTGACAAGTATGTGGGTGGACTCCTAGACGCCATTCACGACAGTGTGCTCGCATCTCGACCTACTACCATCGAGAATGCCATCGAGTTCGCTACTGAATTGATCAACAAAAGAGTCCGTACCATATCCGAGAGGCAAACTAACAACAAACGAAAGGCAGATGAGTATTTCCGCAGTCAGCACCAACAGCATCCTAAGAAGCAAAATGCCGAGCAAGTTTACAGTGCTACCTCTGCAGGAACTAACTCGTACGTGGGCGCCAAACCTTTGTGCTCAAAGTGAAACTATCATCATACTGTTGATAGCCCATGCCAGACCTGCTACAGATGTGGACAAGTGGGTCATTTTGCTAAAACCTGTCGAGTCAATGCTGTCATACAGGCCCGACCCAATCAAAACACTGGGAACTACCATAACAGGGGCGGATACAATGCCCGTGGGAACGGGAATGGACAGCAGGGGAACCACAATGCTGCTGGAGGAAATAGCAATGGACCCAAGAAGGGAGTTGTGTGCTATGAGTGTGGAGCACCAGGACACGTGAGACCAGGTTGTCCTAAGCAGGCCAACCAGAACAAGAACAGTGGAGGAGCTTCGTCCAGAGTGCACGTGGTCGGCAATGCAAAAGCCAACCCCGATTCAAATGTCGTTACTGGTACGTTACTACTAAACAATCTTTATGCATCTGTTTTGTTCGATACTGAAGCAGACCGAAGTTTTATATCCACTGACTTTAGCCAAGTACTAGAAGTTATTCCTACAAGCTTAGATCACCGTTACTCCGTTGAATTAGCTGACGGTAAAACTGTAGATGCTGACACTATCATTAGAGGTTGTACCTTAAATCTTTCCAAACATCCGTTCAACATTGACCTTATCCCCGTAAACCTTGGTAGCTTTGATGTTATTATTGGTATGGACTGGTTAGCGAGATATCGCGCAGTCATTGTTTGTGATGAAAAGCTAGTCCGTATTCCATGGGGAAATGAAACTCTAATCATTCGAGGGGACGGTAACACCGACCTCACTGACACTAGACTTAGTGTTATCTCTTGTACAAAAGCTCAGAAATATTTGTTGAGAGGATGTCCTATCTTCTTGGCCCATATTTCTCAAACTGATGAAGAGGACAAGCCCGAGAAGAAACAAATCAAGGACGTACCCATCGTCCGAGATTTTCCAGAAGTCTTTCCTGATGAGTTGCCAGGCTTACCACCGACCCGACAAGTGGAATTTCAAATCGACTTGATTCCCGGAGCTGCACCTGTAGCCAAAGCTCCATACCGGTTGGCACCATCAGAAATGAAAGAACTAGCGGAACAACTCCAGGAACTATCTGACAAAGGATTCATTCGACTCAGTTCCTCACCATGGGGAGCTCCTGTGTTATTTGTCAAAAAGAAAGACGGTTCTTTTTGAATGTGCAACGATTACAGAGAACTGAATAAGCTAACTGTGAAGAATCGTTATCTGCTTCCTCGCATTGACGACCTATTTGACCAACTGCAAGGGTCAAGTGTGTATTCCAAGATCGAATTGAGATCTGGATACCATCAGCTACAAGTCAGGGAGGAAGATATTCCAAAAACAGCTTTTAGAACCCGTTACGGTCATTACGAATTCCAGGTTATGCCATTTGGGTTGACCTAGGGGTGTCCATAATTCGGGTTTGACCCACAAAAACCGAAAACCGAACCGAACCGAACCCGAACTAGAACCGAACCGAAAATAGAATTTGGGTTTTGGGTCATAACCGAACCGAACCGAACTACAAATATGGTTTTCGGGTTGGGTATGGGTTTGGCCGTCGGACCCGAGATCCGAACCGAAAACCGAAATTTTATAAATATATATATATTTTTTATAAATTTATATATATATATATATAAGAGTTATTAAAATTTAATTTAATCCTAATACATGCAAACTAGTTATTAAAACATAATTTTAATATAAAAATATCATTTTATACTTGAAATAACCTTTTTTCTAAATATTTATATAATTATATATTTTTTTTGAAAAATTCAGAAAATTCGGGTTATTCGGGTCAACCCGAAAACCGAACCGAATTCAAATTCGGTTTTCGGTTCGGTTCGGTTGAAATCTATTTCGGTTCGGTTCGGTTTTCGGGTTGACTCAGAAAAAAAAATTAACCGAATAACCCGAACCGAATAAACCGAACAACCCGATAACCGAACCGAATGACACCCCTAGGTTGACCAATGCACCAGCTATTTTCATGGACCTTATGAACTGTGTGTGCAGACCGTACCTGGATAAATTCGTGATAGTCTTCATTGACGATATACTCATTTATTCCAAGAATGAACAAGAACACGGGGAGCACCTTGCACAAGTACTAAAGGTACTCAAGGAAGAGCAACTCTATGCTAAATTCTCCAAATGTGAATTCTGGATTCCCAGAGTGCAATTCCTCGGTCATGTCATCGATTGTGACGGTATTCATGTAGATCCAGCAAAGGTCGAATCTGTCAAGGATTGGGTATCTCTTAAATCACCGACAGAGATCCGCCAATTTCTAGGCCTTGTCGGGTACTACCGCAGATTCATTGAAGATTTTTCCAAAATAGCCAAGCCAATGACCAAACTCACACAGAAAGGAATAAAGTTCGATTGGGGAGAGAAGGAAGAATCAGCTTTCCAGCTGATCAAGCAGAAGTTGTGCAGTGCACCTATACTAGCCTTGCCTGAAGGCAACGATGATTTCGTTGTATACTGTGATGCTTCACATAAAGGGCTAGGAGCAGTATTGATGCAGAGGATGAAAGTGATTGCCTACGCTTCAAGACAACTGAAGAAGCATGAAAATAATTACACCACTCATGATCTAGAACTTGGATCCGTAGTTTTTGCTCTCAAAATCTGGAGACATTACCTATACGGAACGTAGTGCACAGTGCATACTAACCATAAAAGTTTGCAACACATATTGGATCAGAAGGAGCTGAACATGAGACAACGCCGTTGGATTGAGTTGTTAAGTGACTACGACTGCGAGATCAAATACCACCCCGGTGAAGTAAATGTGGTTGCTGATGCTTTAAGTCGTAAGGAAACGGACCCTCCTATGAGAGTTCGGGCATTAGTTATGACAATCAGTTTGGATCTACCCAAACAGATTTTGGAAGCTCAGACTCAAGCCCAATTACCTGAAAACCTCGTAAAGGAAGACGTCGGGGGAATGCTCAGAACCGACCTTAGTAAGGAGAAGCTAGAACCAAGAGCAGATGGAACCCTATGCCTTCACGGACGAAGTTGGTTACCTTGCTATGGAGATTTGGGAAACGTGATCATGCACGAATCTCATAAGTCTAATTATTCTATACATCCCGGATCTGAAAAGATGTATCAGGATATGCAGAAATTATACTGGTGGCCGAATATGAAAGCCGACATCGCCACCTACGTGCAGAAGTGTTTGACATGTTCACGTGTCAAGACTGAACACCAGAGACCATCGGGTTTACTTGTACAACCCGAGATACCAAAATGGAAGTGGGACAACATCACCATGGACTTTGTCACCAAACTCCCAAAGTCATCTCACGGTTACGATACTATCTGGGTAATCGTCGACCGACTCACCAATTCCGCTCATTTCCTGCCAATTAGGGAGAACGATTCCCTTGCAAGACTAGCAAAAACGTACCTGAAGGAGATTGTGACCAAACATGGAATACCAGTGTCGATAATATGTGATCGAGACGGTAGGTTCACATCAGACTTTTGGAAGGATTTCTAACGAGCCTTAGGTACCAATTTAGACATGAGCACTGCTTATCATCCGCAGACTGACGGTCAAAGTGAACGAACCATCCAGACTCTAGAGGACATGCTACGTGCATGTGTGATTGATTTTGGAACTGGATGGGTTGACCACATTCCTTTAGTGGAATTCTCCTACAACAACAGTTGTCATGCCAGTATTAAGGCTGCCCCTTTTGAAGCTCTGTACGGTCGCAAATGTCGTTCACCTGTGTGTTGGGCAGAAGTAGGTGAATTTCAGCTCACTGGACCGGAACTAATCCAGAAGACTACTGACAAGATCGTCCTCATTAAGCAAATAATTCAAGCTGCCCGCGATCGATAAAAGAGCTACGCGGACCTGAAACGCAAACCTATGCAATTTGAAGTAGGTGACCGTGTTATGCTCAAGGTATCACCTTAGAAGGGAGTTGTACGCTTTGGCAAACGTGGAAAACTGAATCCACGTTATGTTGGCCCTTTCAAAGTAATAGCCAGGATCGGGGAAGTAGCTTATCGTTTAGAGTTGCCCCAGCAAATGAGTCGGGTACACTCTACCTTCCATGTGTCTAACCTGAAGAAGTGTTATGCTGAAGAACCATTGGCTATGCCATTGGAGGGAGTTCAGTTTGACGACAAACTCCAGTTCATAGAAGAACCAGTAGAAATCATGGAAAGGACGGTTAAGAAATTGAAACGCAGTCGCATCCCGTGGTCAAAGTATGTTAGAAATACGTTTTTACATATATTAGAAGTATCGGTCACTCCACAATATTAATTAATGTTGTAATAGCTCGTAGTTAACAAATAGTAGTTAGTTGCTTATTAAGTTAAGTAAGAACCGGTCCATGGGCTTGTCATGGACCGGCCCAAGCCCATGTTTGCTTGGAACTATAAATACCCCTTTCCACCAAGGAAAGGGGTTGGTTGTTGTCATTTACTAGTTTCCATTTAATAAAATAACACATAGTTTCTCTCACTTTCTCTCTCTAACTTTCTCTCTCTAGAAATCAACAAACCCCTTCATAGATTCACAGATTATCAATATTCTACATTTGGTATCAAGAGCTATGGAGTGATTTAAGGTAGTGATTTGTGTGGTTTTTTAGTTTTTGATTGTATTAGTGTTCTTTAAGAAAAACCATCTTGATTCTTGGTGTTTTTGGTGTTTTTTGTGATTGGGATTAGTGGATGAGTATTAGTTTTTACTTATTATTGTTGAAATCACAAAACTTTTTGGGTTATTTGGTCAAAATCTGGGTTTAATCTCGTGTTTTTGAGGTCGACTGTTCATCGTATAAAGTTTCTGATTAACCCAGCAAAAGTTCCGAACCAACAAGTTCCGGATCAAGAAGTTCCGGATCAAGAAGTTCCGAATCAAGAAGTTCCGGATCAAGAAAGTTCCGAACCAAGGAAACTTCCGAATCAAGAAGTTCCGGGTCAAGAAGTTCCGGATCAAGAAAGTTCCGAACCAAGGAAACTTCCGAATCAAGAAGTTCCGGATCAAGAAAGTTCCGAACCAAGGAAACTTCCGAATCAAGAAGTTCCGGATCAAGAAGTTCCGGATCAAGAAGTTCCGAACCAAGAACTTCCGAACCAAGAAGTTCCGGATCAAGCCAAAGTTCCGAACCAAGAACTTCCGAATAAAGAAGTTCCGGATCAAGCCAAAAGTTCCGAATCAAGGTAATTCCAAGCCAAATCTTCCGAATCAAACTTCCGAATCAACAAAAGTTCCGAATCAAGGGTTATTTTGCTTGTTTTTTCGACGATTTTTTAGAGGATTTAATCTTGGTTTCTTACAACAAAAACACAACACAATTCACAAGCTTTACTTCACTGCTCGATCAACCGATAATCTTTGTCTCTTTGAAGTTAACAAAATGAATCCGAATTCAGTAATGCCTCAGATGACATCACTTACGGATATTTCGGTGATTACGGGAACGGATAATCGCCCGCCAATGCTCATCAAAGAAGTTTTTGAAGCTTGGCAAGGCCGGATGATGTCTTATCTTAAGGGAAAACCGGTTTATGGGAGGCTTATGGTTAAGTCAATTTTAAATGGTCCACTTGACTATGGTACCATAGTGGTCAACAATGTGACTCGACCAAGAGAATTTGAAGAACTTACACCAGCCCAACAACTTGTTGCCGATGCAGACGAGAAAGCTCTTCAAACAATTCTCCAAGCTCTTCCCCATGACATCTATAGGATGGTAAGTCAGTATACAGTGGCAAAGGATTTATGGGAACGTCTTAAGGTGTTGCTACAAGGCACGTCTCTCACCAAACAGGAAAGGGAATGTCAGTTGTATGACCTGTTTGACAGATTCACTTACAACCCAGGGGAAACGCTTCATGATTATTACTTCAGATTCACCACACTTATGAATGATCTGAATGTATACAATCTGGTGATTGCACCATTCCAGGTTAACACCAAATTCTTGAATACTCTACCTCAAGCTAAATGGGGTGAGTACATTACCGATGTTAAGTTAACCAGGGATTTGCATAAGTGCAATTTGGATCAACTATATGCTTTTCTTCAGCAGCATGAAAAACATGTGATCATGCACCGTTCTCCACGAGGTATGTACCCTGATTCATTAGCTTTGATGGCGAATCAACCAAGCTTGTCTCACAACAACACTCCTTATATTTTGGGACATCAAGCCTATCATCCATCACCTTACATGACACCAGCCTTTCCCCAATACTCGATTTTACCACAACCACCCACCTCACATCAGCAACAATATCGGTTCAGTGCACCTTCTTTACAATATGCTATACAACATCACCCTGCAAGTATTGCACCTTATGCTCAATCTTCATATTCATCTTATCAAGAGAATGCAGCATATCCAACAAGCTACCCTGATCAAATGAGTATTCCTTCTAGTGATTATGCAGCTCAAGATCAAGCAATGTACTGTGATGATGAGGAAGTCCCCGTTCCTGTATTTAAACAAGGTGCTGATCCAGTTGAAGTGTTAACCACTATGTCTGCCTATCTCACAAGGACTTTAAGCAAACGAGGATTTAGGGGATTAGCTCCTACCAACAATCAGTTGAGGAATTCATCCAATTCTCGCCAACAAGCTACAATTGAGAATGGCAGGGTAATGGTTCAGCCAATTCAACCATATCAGGGGAGACCTTCCACATCAACCAATGCTCGCACGGTCAATCCTGCTCCTGCTCCAATGGTCAACAATACTCCACGGGCTAATACAGGTAAGTTGAGAATGATTACATGCTACAACTGCAAGGAAGAGGGTCATATGTCCAGGGATTGTAAGAAACCCAAGAGGAGAAGGGATGGACAATGGTTTGCAGAAAAGATCTATCTGGTGAATGCTCAAGCACAAGGAAGGGAACTTGATGAAGAGGAGCTTGCATTTCTTGCTGATCCAGGGATTGCTGAACAAGACATGGTCACCACACAGAATGCAGCATACCAAGCAGATGAACTCGATGCGTATGACTCAGACTGTGATGACTTTCAATCTGCAAAGGCTGCTCTCATGGCAACTATCTCCAGCTTAGGGCCAGAAAAGAGATCTGAGGTACTTATTAATACCACCGATAATACCACTGATGCTAGTATTCAACCACATCAAGTTGTGCAAGAGAGTGCTGATTCGAATGAATCTTCGGTGGTGAGTCTTTCAAACGAGGAGACAAACAATGATAGCAATATCAATGTGAGTCCCCAGACTTTGAGTGAATCACAACCGGGACCCATTTCGCATACGCCTACTCCTGCTCAACAAGATTTGGTCATGGTTCCTGCTACATTACTTAGCCAAATGAATGCTGCACTCTTAGAAACCTTAGCTAAGAATAAGAATTTGTCTGATGAGCTTGCCTTAAGCAATGAGAAAGTTCAAACCTTGGAACTAGTGCCTTCGTCTAGTGTTCTAACTAATCCCGAATATGATCACTTTAGAAACAAACAAATGGGTCACTTGCAAGAAATAGAAAACTTAAGAGCAAATCTGTCTAATGAACTTCAAGAAAAAGAGTTAGTGGTCACTAATTTTCAAAAACTTCAAACGGATTTTGAATCACTCGAGTCTAAGAAGAATGAAATGGAGATTAATGCTACTAACAAGATTAGAAGTCTAGATTACTTGCTGTTAAGACAATACGCTGCTTCTCAACTAGTTCACTTATTTGATGCTTCGTTTAGAGAGTTTAACTTATCTCGTCTAAAAGGCCTTCCCCCTAATCCACGGTATGCAAAACAAGCTTTAAGACATAGTCCTAGACTTTATAATGCAACTCAATTAGGATTGGCTTTAGACCCGATTGTTTTTCCCGATGATCGAACAAGTAAGGATCTAGTTGATGAGGATCGGTCATACAATTCTGCAAAATATCCCGAGTGTGATTATTTTAAATTGAATAAGGAGCTTGCAAAAACGGATTTTAGAATTCGCTTCCATATGGAAAAAGATCTCATAACAGCACCGACCTACATATTAGATGAAGAAAACCCTAGTACATTTCCTACACTTGTCAATATGGAAGGTCCTAAGGAAATTCCAAAGGATCTTCCACCTGTTAGTACTGTATGGTTAAACTTGCAAGAGATTAATCAATACTTTACTAATTTTGACAAGGTCATTTTGGATTGTACGACTTCAAATGGCTTAAATGCCGGAGAATGGGCTTTTGAACATATGAACGAGGTGTTTAAAAATGAGATCAATCCATTTGTCGAAAGTCTAAAAGGAACTTTTGCATCTCTTAAGGAAAATCTTGTGTTTGAAATTGGTGAAGTTCAAAAAGTGTTTTATGAAATGGACACCGCTTACGAACTACAACTAATTGAGAAAGAAAATATTTTAACCGAATATGACCGATTCTTGTCTGCAGTGATCTCGTGTGATGTGCTTACTACTGTAAATGTTAATTATTCGAATGAGCTTACATCCGCTATGATTAATGGTGATGCTGTGCATATATGTGATGATGTTTGTGATCTTTCTGTAAATGTTGCTGATACTGTAAATGAGGTAGATAATCATTCTTGTCACGAATCTAACGCTGAGTTTTTAAAGCTACAAGATTCTTACAATTTACTTTCAAAACGCTTTAATCAACTAGAACAACATTGTATATCTTTAGAATTAAAACAACACACTCAAAATGAGGATCTTTTGATATCAAATGGTTGTGAAAACGGTGTTGAGACTAGTGACAAGATGATTGCAATTGTTAAGACATTAGAGGAAGAAATCATGAGATTGAAGAGAGAGGTATCATCAAAGGAAACATTAAAATTGGAACTAGAGGCTGCAGAGTCTAAAAACCAAGTCTTAGAAATTAGACTTTCGTCTGTTCTAGGGGAGATGGATCGGACAAGACAGGGATTATCCGCTCTTTATGGTTCACTAGAAGACCGCTTCGCTTTTAATGCGGCACAGCAACAATCTTTTGTTGAACAACTGAACCAAAAGTGCGAGGAAATCTCTGATTTGAACATCCTGCTCATAGACAAAAATATGGTTTTGGCTGAGTTAAAGGAGACACTTCTTCTCACCCGACAAGAAGTTGTTGATAACTTAGCTACCGACTCTGCACCGTCCACTAGTGCTCCCACAACCAAGTCAGTAGTGCTTTATAAGAATCCGCTTCATAAGAGAAACCCGGTTACCTATGATGATTATATGAGGAATGCCATTAAGCATGTCGATCTTCTTAGGGATATTTTAGACGATCTTTATGCCTTAGATCCCTCAAGTAGCGACTATTATTCGGCTCATGAATATATTAAGCGAGTTCAATATTGCTTGGCATATTTGCAATACATAGGTACACCAGGTTCTGCACTACTTAATAATAGGCCCATTGCTGTCACTCCATTTAATAAGACTCCAGGAGCGAAACCGTCATTGGCACAATCAAGTAAGACACCTTTAAAATCTGTTGCTAATGTTCCCACTTTGCCTTCTACAGGATTAAAAGAGACTACTAAGGCTAAAGGATCGCCACTCTAGAAAGCTAAGATCAAGCCCTCCACTAGTAGTGCCACAAAGAAGAAAGTAGAAGTTCACAATAGGAATGCTAGTTCAGTTTTAAATAAAAAGAATCATGTTAAGACTAAAAGCTCTGCGCCTGTGCAGCAGCCTAAACCATTCGTGAATTCTGATTTGAATTGTTGGAATTGTAATGAATGTATGTTTTCCCAACGTCATGATTTGTGTCTGATTGATCACGTTAATGAAATGAATGCTATTAAGAATGGTCTTGAATGGAAGCCAACGGGTAGAACTCGTGCCCAAGTTGGCTGGCAATGGCGTCCCACTGGTAGGACCTTTACATTAGATGGAAAAATGTGCCCTTTAACTAGGAATGCATCCATTGAGGTTAGGTCTGAGCGTCCTTTAGTTAGGAACACTCGCACTCAAGTATGGAAACAGCGCCCTTTAATTAGGTCAGCCCCCACTATAGTGCCTATCAGTGAAGAAATACCTCAGGATTTAAGCCAACTAGAATCTACACCACCTATTAAGAAAAGAAAGGCTAGGAAATCTAAGAAACCTAGAGTTAGCAAATCTAAGATTATTAAATCTGTACCTGCTAATAACAAGGAACACTCAGATTCCGATACCTCTACATTGTCTTCGTGTGGTGATATTTTCAGGTGGTCCAAATCATCCTGTGGTATTTGGACTCCGGTTGTTCAAAACATATGACCGGAAATCGCTCGATGCTCCGAAATTTCGTCAGCAAGTTTCTGGGTACGGTTAAATTCGGGAATGATCATATAGCAAAGATTATGGGGTATGGTGAATATCAGATTGGAAACGTGACGATTTCAAGGGTATACTATGTAGAAGGTCTTGGTCATAACTTATTCTCAGTAGGACAGTTTTGTGATTCCAACCTTGAGGTTGCTTTTCGACAACACACTTGTTTCATCCGCAACCTGGAAGGAAAAGATTTGTTGAAGGGATCTCGTGGTGCAAATCTATATACCTTGTCCTTACAAGACATGATGGCCGCCTCTCCAGTATGTCTTCTCTCTAAAGCATCTAAGACCAAGTCATGGTTATGGCATCGCAGATTATCTCATCTTAACTTTGATGCTATTAATCATCTGGCTAAAAACGATTTAGTTCGTGGTCTTCCAAAGCTTAAATTTCACAAGGACCATTTATGTTCCGCGTGTTCAAGGGGGAAAAGTACCAAGAAATCTTACAAGCCCAAAGCTGAAGACACCAATCAAGAAAAAGTTCATCTTTTGCATATGGATCTTTGTGGGCCGATGAGAACTGAAAGTGTGAGCGGTAAGAAATTCATTCTGGTAATTGTGGATGATTTCTCCAGGTTTACATGGGTTAGATTTCTACGTACAAAGGATGAAGCACCGAAGGCTATCATCACTTTTCTGAAATTCATTCAGGTACGTTTGAATACCACTGTCCGCCGTATTCGTACAGACAATGGTACAGAGTTCGTCAACCAGACTCTTCGTGATTATTATGAAGGAGTTGGTATATCACATGAAACATCCGCTGCACGCACTCCACACCAAAACGGTGTCGTTGAAAGACGGAATCGTACACTTATGGAAGCTGCTAGGACCATGCTTATTTATGCGAACGCTCCATTGTTCTTGTGGGCAGAGGCTATTTCTACTGCATGTTTCACCCAAAACCGTTCTATCATTCGGAAACGCCATGGAAAACACCTTATGAGCTTCTACATGACCGCAAACCCGATGTTTCATTTTTTCATGTGTTTGGTGCTCTGTGTTATCCAAACATCAATAGTGAGAACTTGGGTAAGCTTCAACCAAAAGCCGATATAGGTATTTTCATTGGTTACTCACCGTTCAAGAAAGCATACCGAATCTATAACCGTCGTCTTGGCAAGATTGTAGAAACTATGGACGCAGATTTCGACGAGCTGACAGCGATGGCTTCTGAGCAACACAGCTCTGAACCCGCGCTTCATGAGATGGGAACCGGTGCTATTAGTTCCGGATTAGTTCCCAATAATCCTACTTCTACATCATTTTTACCACCATCAAGGCCCGAGTGGGATAAACTGTTTCAACCGTTGTTTGATGAATTCTTCGATCCCCCGACTGATGAAGTTCCAGCAACTGTAGTAATTACTCCAATACCTGAAGTGGTTCCTCAAGCTAATGAACCTTTATCTAATGCATCTACAATTCACATTGAACCGGATGCACCTTCACCAAGTGATTCTCAAACTACACCTGAATCATCACCCCTACTTGTGCCTAATGATGTGGAAGAGGATTCTATTGATCACGACTTGGAATATGCTCACTTGCAAGAGCTTCCTTTCTTTGGTGTAGCGATCCCTGAAAACCCTTCAGCCGCGTCTACCTCAGAAGAAGCTCCTTCTATTGTTCACTCCAGACCACCTAGGATTGAAAACCATAGCACTAAATGGACAAAAGATCACCCAATTAGGAATGTTATTGGAGATCTAGATCGACCAGTCTCTACACGTCATCAGTTACAAGAGAGTGCACTTTATTGCTACTTTGATGCATTTCTCTCTGAAGTTGAACCTAAAAATTAGCAGCAGGCTATGACCCAATCATCTTGGATTGAAGCTATGCAGGAGGAACTAAATGAATTCCAACGACTTGAAGTATGGGAATTGGTTCCTCTCCCTGACAAGGTTAACATCCTTACTTTGTTATGGGTTTATAAGGTTAAACTTGATGAGATGGGTGCGGTATTGAAGAATAAGGCTAGATTGGTCGCTAGAGGATATAAACAAGCCTTGGGTATAGACTTTGAGGAATCTTTTGCTCCTATGGCTAGATTGGAGGCTATTAGACTATTCCTTGCGTATGCTGCTCATATGAACATGATCGTCTATCAAATGGATGTGAAGACGGCATTTTTGAACGGTGAACTAAGGGAAGAAGTCTATGTTAGTCAGCCGGATGGGTTCGTCAGTACGGAGTTTCCTAATCATGTGTACAAGCTTAAGAAGGCTCTCTACGGGTTGAAACAAGCTCCACGCGCGTGGTATGATCTCCTGTCAACATATCTCATTTCGGAAGGCTTCTCCAAAGGCAAGGTGGACCCCACATTATTCACTCTCAAGGAAGGCAACGACATGATTCTGGTACAAATTTATGTTGATGATATAATATTTGCTGCCACTAACATAGAATTGTCAAATCGATTTGAGAAGATAATGTCCACACGCTTTCAGATGTCGATGATGGGAAAAATTTCATTTTTCTTAGGATTACAGATTTCTCAGAATCCCAGAGGCATCTTTATTAATCAATCCAAATATGCTCTAGAATCTCTTAAGAAATATAACTTTGAAAATTGTGACCCCGTGGACACTCCAATGGTGGAGAAATCCAAGTTAGATGAAGATAGGAATGGGACTATTGTCGATCCAAAACTTTACCGTGGGATGATCGGCACCCTTCTATATCTGACTGCTAGCAGGCCTGATTTGCAATTTGCTGTATGCATGTGTGCCCGGTATCAGGCTCGGCCTATCGAAAAGCACCTACATGTTGTGAAAAGGATCTTTCGGTATCTAAAAGGAACACTTCATCGTGGTCTATGGTATCCGAAGGATTCCTCTATTGCTTTAATATCATACGCAGATGCCGATCATGCTGGATGTCAAGACACGAGGCGTAGCACTTCTGGATCTGTGCAACTCCTTGGAGATAGATTGATCAGTTGGTCTTCAAAAAGGCAGAAAAGCGCTGCAATATCAAGCACGGAGGCTGAATACATCGCCATGTCCGGTTGTTGTGCTCAAGTCCTTTGGATGAGATCACAATTAACTGACTACGGTTTGGGATTCAACAAAATCCCGATGTATTGTGACAACAAGAGCGCCATTGCCCTTTGCTGCAACTATGTTCAACACTCCCGGGCCAAGCACATAGACATTCGCTACCATTTCATTAAGGAGCAGGTGGAGAACGGAGTGATCGAGCTGTATTTTGTCACCACTGAGTACCAGCTGGCGGATATGTTCACCAAAGCATTAGATCGAGGACGAATTGAGTTTTTGATCGACAAGCTTGGCATGAAATCATTCACTCCAGCGACTCTCAAAGAGTTGGCAGAAGAATCAGCTGAATAGTTGTGGTAAACTATTCAGAGTATCCTTTTGTTCGTGATCATGTATATTATCGTAAATATATAAACCACAAAAGAAAAATACAAAAATATAAAACCAACAAAAATCATAAAAAATATAAAACATAGAAAAACCATAAAAATTATAAAATCAAGAAAAACCAAAAATAGTTTTCGTTTTTAAAAAAGGGCATGTCTTTTAGTACGGTAATATTTACGGCCTTAGAAATGTCGATCAATATTGACACGGTGCCATAAATAGAGTCCGTATAAAAGTTGTACATTTTTAAAACATGCCCATAATGGCTTGTAGTTATTTCAGACTGCAACCCGGTTTTCATATTAAAGTCACGTATTTCCCTAGAAAACGTTGGCTCAGAACGGGAATTAATTTTCTCGGGCGTGATTTACAAGCCAAATCATGCAAAGGGATCAAGTTTACTTTATAACTTGGTCTAACACGAATTTATGTACGTCTCAGTGCATTAATTTGTTAAAATAAGAGAAATCTTATTGACACCACGAATCAAACTTTTTCAAGATATAAATTGGAAATGCTTTCATCAATATTTGACTCTTTAAACAATGACTACAGCTCTTTAAATAGAAAACGGGTCATCGTTTAAGGGGGAGAAAATATTAAAATCATCTTCGTCATTAAATTGATTTTCAAAAGTGAATGTGAAAATTAAGGGCTACATGGTAATTGAGTGGTTTTGCTTTAGAATACGACTTGTGTTCGTTCTAAGTGATAGGCATTGCTTTTAGATTTTGGAGATATGCTAATAGATTGCGTTTGCTAAGTTGTGTGTAAGTTAAACAAGGGATAAGAAAAATGAAAAATTATAGACAAAAAGGAAAAGAATGAGAAAATGTAGGGACTAAAGGTGATATGTATTGAAACTTGTCAAAAAAAATTTTGACCTAGTCAAATATAACCCCCCGCCCCCCTTTTTCCTGTTCACTGTTTATCTATTCTTTGCCGCCATTGTTACACACACAAACAAGCATTCAAATCATTCGTCTATTCATCCATCCTGTTCATTCACTAAATAAGGTAATTAACATCTATATTTAACTTATAAATTCGTCTAATCCATCATCTATATCCCTTTAATTGATTCGGATAATTAACATTATCAAGATTTAGGGTTTATTCCTTAATTAGGGTTAATTAACTAGGGATTTGTGGTGGGTTTTGTGCGGTTTAGCATTAGATGATGTTTAAATGCCTTAGATCCCTTAGAAATTCACAAACGCGTTTAGAATTAATTCTATTAGACTGTGTTTTGATGTTCCGGATGAACAAGGATAAGAACTTCCGGATGAAGGATTTTTTGAACAAAACTTCCGAATGAAAGAATTTTTTCTGAAAAACTTCCGAATGAAGGACTTCCGAATGAAGGACTTCCGAATGAAGGAAGTTCCGAATGAAGGACTTCCGGATGAAGGAAGTTCCGAATGAAGAACTTCCGAATGAAGGAAGTTCCGAATGAAGAACTTCCGGATGAAGGAAGTTCCGAATGAAGAACTTCCGGATGAAGGAAGTTCCGAATGAAGAACTTCCGGATGAAGGAAGTTCCGAATGAAGAACTTCCGGATGAAGGAAGTTCCGAATGAAGAACTTCCGGATGAAGGAAGTTCCGAATGAAGAACTTCCGGATGAAGGAAGTTCCGAATGAAGAACTTCCGGATGAAGGAAGTTCCGAATGAAGAACTTCCGGATGAAGGAAGTTCCGAATGAAGAACTTCCGGATGAAGGAAGTTCCGAATGAAGGAATGTTCCGGATGAAGAAGTTCCGAATGAGGAAAAGTTCCGGATGAAGAGTTGTTTGATTATTATTGTTTGCATGCTATATGTACTTGTTGTTTTATATTATGAAATGTGTTATGCTTAGAAGTAAGAATGATATATATCTATATGTTTTTGTGCATCAACCTTTCATGTCTTATCTTAAGCAGATACAATGACTAATCCAACAGTACAAGCAATCCAAGAATCTAGAGAAGCCGATATTGCTAAAGCACGAACCCTTAAGTTTATACCCAACAACTACCGGCTGAAGCAAGTCTCAAAATCCACTCACCATGGTTTTAAGGTCGCCATAGCCATCCTCGATAACTCTCATTTCAAGAACGCCCTTAGGAGTAGTGCCTCGGTGCCTTATGAGTATATGTATGAATTTTGGGCTACCAAGGAAATCACTTCAAACAAGATCACCTTCACCATCGACAACAAGCAGCAGACACTCACAGTTTCAGACTTCCGTAAGATTCTTGGTATACGGGATACACCCAAAGGTATGCCATTCTCGAGGGATCCTACTAAAGATGAACTCGTGGAGTTATTTGACGCACTTGGATGTCCGGAAATACGAGTTGCGTCTGAGTTTACCACTGCTAAGGTAGGACAACCTTGGAGAGCATTGATGGGTATTCTCAGTAAATGTCTTACACCAAAAACGAGTGGCCATGATGCTCTGCGCAGTCCTATAATAAACCTGTTCTATGGCATGTACAAAGCTGCAAATTCAGATTATGCTTTGTTGATATGGGAAGAATTCACCTTTCAACTCTTCTATAACAAGAAGTTGAAGACAAACTTCTTTCCTTATCCTCGGTTTATCAAGCTTATCATTAATTATTTTATGAAGAATGATGCTACTATTGATAGGCGTGCAGCAAGTCGCTATCACACTGAAGAAACTGATGATACTGTGGATCTGAGGCATGAAGGACCGTCTATTGGTGTGATTCCGGGTCCTATTCCTGATTACCTTCTGTCTGAGAAAATCAAAGGTTCTGCTGATTACAAGCTACTGCAGATAGAAATCAAGAAGCTGAAAGCAAACCTTCAGGCTGGAGAAGACTCGTCTACAACGGTTAAGAGTAAAGGTAAACACAAACAACCAGCTACGTTACCTGAACCCGAAACCAAGAAGAAGAAGACAGAGGGTAAGAAGGGAAAGGGTAAGGCTGATGAGATGCGTCTACGTGACGAAGAAGACATTGTTGATCCTACTCTTGATAAAACTGAGAAACAAATGATGAAGATAGCTATTCAAAGGAGTAGGAAAGATACTGGCGGTAGTGGTTCAGGTGCAAGGGTAGATGTTGAGGATGAGTACGTGGAACCAGATGATGTTGATGAGTTTGGGTCACCTGAACATTATTCCACTTCGAAGGAGCCATCAATCCCTATTTCAGCAAGTGTGGAAAAGGAGTCTGTTGCTCCTACGATCACGGTGTCAACTCAACCCTTAGCAACTCAACCTCCACCCATACAACCCTTACCAACCAGACCGGCTTCAACACCATTTCTTCCACCACCGACAATTCCCATCCTTAGTACCGCAGTAACAACCGAGCCTCTCCAATCAACCCAGAGCAGCTCTGCAACATCTACCATGGCGGCATTGGTGATGGCCGAAATGTTGGATAAACATGTGGATAATCACAAACGCGAAATGGATGAACTTCGCCAAGAGTTACAACGACGAGCTCAAAGTGAAGAAGCATTTAGGAGAGCCCAAGAGGAGATGATTGCTAGGTTCGCTGCAGATATGGAGGTAACTCGAAAAGCACATGCAGAAGAACTAGCTCGGGTTAAGCAGGCTGAGGCTGATAAGCATGTTGCACGTATCACCAGACTTCAAGCGATGAGGGATAAGTACAAAGAACAAAAAGAAGCACTTGAAGCCTCTGTGGAAGAAAGAGTGCAAGAATCCGTTGAATCCCTAATGCCTAAACTGCGTGATGAGTTGAAGACACTTGCTGCTGACAACTTGATGATCAAATCATCCAATCCTTCAGAAGCCGCCTACAAGATTGCTTATGACTTGACGGATTTTGAATTGAAGAAGATCCTTAAGGCTCGTATGGTGGAACTTGGGTCGTTTGATAAGTCTAGGATTCAACGGGCTCTATATAAATCCCTGAATGATGCTATCATGGAGGATGATAGGTTATTCAAAACGTTTGGAAGTGTGGTACCTTATCACATTCTACCTGAAGAGGAAAGGGAAGAAAGTGAGCAGGAAGAAGGTACTGGTGAAGAGGAAGAGGAAGAAGAAGGAGAAGAAGAGGAAAAGGATGACGATGATGGTGATGATGAGGATAAGGATGAGGATGATGATGACGATGATGAGGATGATGATGATGGCGATGATGGTGGTGATGGGAATGAGGAGAGTGCTAGGGGTAGTAACGGGGATGACAATCAGGATGATGATGGGGGTGAACAGCCTAAAGAGGGAGACAAGGTTACCAGCTCCAAGAAAACTGCTAAGACTGGAACCAAGTCCAAGAAAGATGCAACGCAGAAGGACAAATCTACATCATCGGAATCAAGACGAACTAAGTGGCGCCACGATGTGAATGCCACTACAGCGTCATCGGTTCCCGGTACCTCTATCGCTGTATCTTTACCTATTACCACTAACCCCATTAGTTCTGTTGTTGTTGCTCCTGTGATTGCAGAATCAGTAACGGAACCCGAAGCTGCACAACACTCACCAGTTCACGACACTGCCGAAATGCCTGAAACTGAACCAACAGATGTTCGTACTTCTACTCCTCAACAACAAGCACAACAATCTACGGTTCCTGAACCAAGTACACGAGACTGGGCAGACACGTTGGAGATAGACGAGACTGCACCACCACAGGCTTGGATCACGGCAGCAGCACAATATGATCCGATCACAGACGCTGACAAAGATGTGTTGTATCTGCGTATCCGAAGTCCGATTGACTTATGTGCATTTTTTGCTCATGAGTATAAGACTTCGGTTACTCCATCCTTGGTGAAGAAAGCGCTGAAAGATAAGAGACTTCGTGCCAAAACCCGGTTAACCCGAATGGAGTTCGAATATTATGCCGATGAGATCCTGAAGGCTCTGAATACCGTTCAACGGCCAGGACTTCATGAATCAGAAAGAGCTCCACCTCCAATGGATCCTTCTCAAGATAATCAGATTGCTCTTGACTTCTTCGTCACCAATGATCTTGTGTATCTACTGAAGGGGTCATCAAAGTACGCAACCTCCCTGACCTTGCTGAAAGCTGCCAACTGGCGGACAATACCCTTTATCGAGGAAAAGGTAAATCGACTCTGGGTCCCAAAAATGAATCGTAATTATGATATGTATGCTGTCATAGGTGCATCTCATTGGGACGAACGAGTCCGAAGGGCGTACAGGGGTTGCTGCCTAGTCAATTCTAGAAGTATCGTTAGATCCGATATCCGCATCACCAGCATTTTAGGGTTGAAAACTGAAGCCAAGAACGGCTATTATCATGTGACGGAGATTCGCTTGAAAAGGGAGGATGACAGGGAATACAAAATCCAGCAGGGAGATTTTTCCATCATTCGCCTTGAGGATATCGAAGATATGCTGCTTCTGATGACCCGAGATCAACTCACACATATTCCTCGTGAAGACCTCATTGCTTTGAATACAGCACTTCGTATGTTCACACGAAGCGTTGTCATCAAGACACGAGTTGAAGATCTGCAGTTGGGTGTCGAAAGCTACCAAAGGAAGCTCAACTTAACCCGTCCAGTAAATCAAGTGCTACCTCAACATGTAGAAAGATGTCCCTATACCGGCATTTCTGTCCCGAATTACGGCATTTTCTACTTGAACAGTCGAGGTTTGATGAAGTTTATGAGGGTAGGTGAGCTCCATAAGTACAGTGATGGGACTCTGCTACAAGTCAGAGGAAAGTTGGAGCATCTGAACTCGGGTGGGACTTTGCCAGAGATGACGGAGGATTGGCATCCGGGTTACCGGCAGATGGCAAAGTATGTGATCAAGAAGATTGATCAAAAGCTCCGTGAACGTAGATTGATGAGGAGCTTGGAAAGATTCGTGGGTGGAAGACCGTATTTAGTGCACCACAAGCTACTGCAACGATCCATCTAATGGGTCGTACATTTCAGGTCCACTTTATATTGGTTTTCAATTGTGAATATGTATATTTGTGAATAATATGCTTTAATGGCTTGATGTAGTGTTAAGGTATGATAATTTTTCAAGAATTTCTCACGAGATTCCAAATCTTTCAAAATATATCATACTAAAGCACTACAACTATCCCTTATTAACTTAAGGGGGAGCAATAACTTGTTCTATGGCCAAACATCGATTTCATTTTTACCCAAAGACCGGTTAATCCATTCAATATCCCAAATATTAATGGTTAACATTTTGGATAAGGGGAGAAAATGGGATTAAGGAGACGTAAGTGATACTTGGCTAAAAGATGAAAAAGACTTAACGATTATCCAACTTAATATGTGTAAAGCACGTGTTAAGGGGGAGCGTTTTTGATGAACAAAACACCTAAGGTACAAACCTTTTGATTTCAATATCACAAGTACTTTAGGTGATGTTCAATGATTTTTCATGGTGGCAATTCCTTCCCAAAACACGCTTAATTCACGACGAATGTGGTGACAAAAGGGTGGTAGGAATAGGTTTAGTCCAATGATTCATCAGAGCCGATGGAATCTTCCCAAGGACAATTCCCTAGATAGAATTAGAAGTCCTAGGAAAGATGGAGAAAGAATGTGAACGTAGCTGAATGCCGACCAAGTACTTAAGCTAGCACTGGAACAATCACAACAAGGTGCTAGTGATGACGTATTGGTAAGCATTGAAGGGGTTGAAGAATGAAAAAGAATTGTAAAGATAAAGGGTGTAAAGAAAGAAGCCCTCCTTACAACTTTAGGCAGAAACCGGGTCAATACATATGCTATTGAGGTCATTTTTGCTAATGATTCTCGGTATTGAAGAAAGACATCATGGACCCAGTGATGCAATGCACAACCCTTCCCAGCTAACTCAAATATTTCTCAAAAGGTATTTGTTTTAATCACACGGAGATCAACACGTTATCTATTGGTTTATTCACTCCGAATAGACCGGTATTGAAAAGGTGGCACTCCTCTCCAGCCATCGATCACTAAATCAAAACGCACAATCGAGTCTAGAGCCAAGAGATCATCAAAAGTCTCATTAGGACACTTTCCATTTATTCCTTGCTTTCTCACACACTGTGAAAAGTAAGAGATTTTCATGAGTCCTACGCAGTATTCCTGTAATATTGCCAGAACATCCGAGTAATACGCAAGTATTACAATGAAGATGGAAATCCTGCTTGAGCCAACATCAAACAAGCTCATGGTAGGTTACACGTGCGGTTCTTTTAGAACCAATCTTGTGAAAAACTGGAAGGTAACAGTGGTTTAATTCTTAATTGAACTTAAACTCGTTCCAGGCCTCTTCGCATTATCATATGATCTTGCCAGAACACTCAGAGTGACTCTTTATTGACCACAGTGACGAGTGGAAATCCTTCTAGTGTCAACATCAAACAGCACTTGGTAGGTAACGTGCAAGATTCTTTATGAATTGAGCTCGTGACTACTGGAAAGCAACGATGGTGAAAATCTTAATTGAAATTCACTTGTTCCAGGTTTCATGAATTGACGGCCTCAAATCACAAGGATAATTTATCCAAGTGATTCACTCTTTATGTTCGCAGTCAGCTTTGGACGGTCGAATAAAGAGAACGGGTTTACCCGCGAAATCCTGTCAGGAAGTTACTTAATTGAAACTATCCGTCACGGGTACGATATCTAATATCGTCCAACGGTCTTCACCGACCGGAGGTAAAATGCTACCGAATTAGAATAAAATGTTCAAAGCCATTTTATTCGTGTCGTTGCTGTGTACCTGTTAAAGACGGTGGTGTTGCTGTGTACCTGTTGAAGACGGTGGCGTTGCTGTGTACCAGTGAAGACGGTGGTGTTGCGGTGTACCTGTAGAAGTCGTTCCCACATGCTTATGTTTTTCTGCATCAAAGTTTAGCAAAAATTCAAGAAAGTACAAGATAAAGTATTCCGCTGTACCAAACTCTGAAACTTTCGAGAATTCAACAAAAAGACATAAGTGTGTGGAACATGGAGTCACGAGAAGGCAAATTCACAAGAGAGGCAAAGATCGCACGTGAAAGGCCAAAGAACAATGCTCTCAAGCCAAAGTCAAAAAGATCAAACCAACATATTCACAACAAAAGAAAGAAAAGAAGAAAAGACTACGAGCTAAAGAACGAAGACTTAGTATAGTATGCTAGGTTTAGAATTTTGTAACGTGGAGTGACCTCCCTTAGGGGGAGATTGTTAGAAATATGTTTTTACGTATATTAGAAGTATCGGTCACTCCACAATATTAATTAATGTTGTAATAGCTCGTAGTTAACAAATAGTAGTTAGTTGCTTATTAAGTTAAGTAAGAACCGGTCCATGGGCTTGTCATGGACCGGCCCAAGCCCATGTTTGCTTGGAACTATAAATACCCCTTTCCACCAAGGAAAGGGGTTGGTTGTTGTCATTTACTAGTTTCCATTTAATAAAATAACACATAGTTTCTCTCACTTTCTCTCTCTAACTTTCTCTCTCTAGAAATCAACAAACCCCTTCATAGATTCACAGATTATCAATATTCTACAAAGTACGTTGGAACTCTAGGAGAGGCCCTGAGATCACTTGGGAACGAGAAGACTTGTTCAAAACCAAGTACCCACACTTGTTCACCTGACCAATGACTTCATCCTAAGCTTTGAGGACAAAGCTAAAATAACGGGATGGTGTTGTAAAACCTCTGATTTTACCTTATTGACTTTGTCAACTGTTGTACTTTTATTTTTGGAATCTATATAATTCTACCTTTATATGACTTATTATTAATCATATACCTTTTGTCATACTACCTTTCATATTTATTTTTATATTTATATGGACCTTTAGTCATTTTTTACTTTTCTGGCAACTGACTAGCCACCTGAATGAACCAGGACTCATCACCTCAGTACATATTTTTGAGATAAATTGTAACTTTACTTAATTCAATTATTAAGTACTTGGACTTATTTTATATGTACATATTTACATATATTACATAATAGGAATAAGCACCTAACACCTTAAAACAATATACATTATTTTACATTGTCATTTATTTAATTTATTTAAGTAAAATAGTTATAGTGATGTACTCATTATACACTTTCACTAAATTACCTAAAAGCTTCAATAAAAGTACCTATAACTCAATAAATGCTTACAATATTAAACAAGGGCTATTATTCTCA
This sequence comes from Glebionis coronaria, assembly GCA_025667525.1. NCBI lineage: Eukaryota > Viridiplantae > Streptophyta > Magnoliopsida > Asterales > Asteraceae > Glebionis > Glebionis coronaria. The sequence goes on along the minus strand of CM046879.1, from coordinate 185,670,788 downwards.
TTCAACACTTGATAAAAATTGTCAAACACCTTCCCACATACATGTATATGCCGTGTATATGTATCCATACTTACACATTCATCATTATTTTGCTAACTTACAAGTGTAATCATGTACACTCCACTAATACACTATAGCTTAGGCTTAACCTTGCTTTCTTACACATCTACTTACACACACCATACATAACACTATGCAAGACTTTTTCTTGTCCCATTTGAACTCAAATCACACGACAACCCTTTTCCACTTAAAGGGAAAAGTCCATTTTGCTATTTTAAGCATGTGTGGGAAAGGAAACAAGTATATCCCAACCAAATCACAAACATATCTAGGAAGAGATTCATTGTACAAACAAATATCTCCTAAGGATCTTCTCTTCCTTATTTTAGCCGAAACATACACACACATGCCAACATAAAACACTTGAAACCAAATCTCACATCTCTCTCTCTCTCAACCTACGGCTCAAACACTCTCCACCATTGACAAAAACCTTCAAGCACATTTACTATGTCTCTCCTACTTGAATTCTAATCATTGGTTCATTCCTACAAGTATCTTAATCATCATGTCAACAAGAAAAAAGCCCTAGAAGCCCCATTGAAGCCCACGACTTGTTTTTAGCTTCAAGGATCTCCATTGTTGAAATCTTATCTCTTGTTCTTACTCATTCTCCTATCCACTCCTAAACCTATTTAAACAAGTAAGTCAAACCTAAAACCTATCTTTCTATATATTTACTTTCATTCACTTTAACATACACATGGTTATTTCTTGTAAAATTTAATGTTGAAACAAAGATATGAAACCCTAGACCTAATATAGGTCACGGCTAAATATGTTTCATGAGCTCAAATGATGAAAAACCTTAATAACCATGATGAACATGACACTATGAACAAGCTAAACTTGAAGATCTATGAAAAACATGTCCATGCATATATTTGACGTGGGTTTGAACCCTATGGTTCAATGTGGGTTAAGCTTGTAATGTTTAAATTTGACTAGAAATATTAGATCTATAATTATAGTTGCCTTAAAATGATAAGTTCACTATTTATGCCTTATAAGATTTAGTTTTAAGCTCACTATAATAAGTTGCCTAAATAAATCTTTATTATTACTAAATAATATGTTTAGAAAACTTTTGGTGTCAAAAACATAACTTTATAAAGTTCGGGTTAAAAATAGTAAATCTATAAATGTTTTGTATTAAAATGAAAGATCTATGAAACTTTGGGTTAAAATAGTAAATCTATAATGTTTCGGGTTAAAATGGAAAAATATAATACTTTCGGGTTGGATTTGTAATTGTACTAAGTGTAGGGATCTAAATGAACAAGTATAGAAACTTATATTCCAAAAATATAAACCTTAGGGTTAATTTTATAATTAGCCGAGAGTTAAGGGTAGTAAATTGAAACTATCCGAAACTTAATACTTAACAAAAAGGACTTAAATAAGATTTCTATAACATTAGGGTAATTTGTGGAACTTGGTAAAAGCCTAGGGATCCTTCTTACCATTTGCCGAAACTCAATATAAGCCCTAGGGACCTATTTTGCCATTATAGTAAACTTTAGCAAGCCCTAGATAAACCCTAGGGGTGATTTTTGACTTAAGCCGAAACTTATATAAGCCCTAGGGGCGTTTGTGAAACTTATAATAAACTTAATATAAGCCGCATATTATAGGGACTAAAATTGCCACTTAATGAAATTTAAACAAACCCTAGTTACACGTGTAACTAGGGAGGGACCAATATTGTAATTACTTGAAATATTTAGAAACCCTAGGGTTACAAAAGTAATTTAACCGCGGGTAATTATTTAAGTAGAGGGACAAAAATCTAGTTTATACAAAGTATAACGAACCCTAAAATTACTATATATTTATACCCGGCATTTAAAACGTAAAACTTAAATAAACATAACATTTGTCATTTTTCCAAACTTATAATTTAATAATTATAAACACTACGGAAACGTGGAATTTAATTAAAATGTTATACGTTTAATAAACCTTATTTATATATTAAATATAAATTAAAAATGATTAACTTATAAAATAGATATATTAATTATATTTCTTTTCTATTACTTTAAATATATATAAAAACTACCTTTTATAAATATTTAAAGTGTTTTATAAACAACATAAGTGCAAGAGAATTAATTAAATAGATTAATTAATTTAACATTATTATTTATTTTATACTTAAAATAAATACTACTATAACTTGTACAACGATGAACTAGAACACAAGTATCGTAATAAAATGCTTAAAACCAGTATAAGCATGCACAAATTTAGTCTGAAACTTTTATGCATTATGTTATGCATTTACTGAGACCTTATAATTATTTAGGTCGTTGACTGTATCGTGAGCATCCTATCAGATTTATCTACTGACTTATTGTTGTACTACTGAGGTGAGTTCAAGGCCCCACTTTATATATTGACAAACTTTTAAACCTTTTAACGGGGAAGAAAACATGCAACATATTTTATTTTATGGACATGAAATGAACTGTGAAACCTTTGATTACATTGCCTATTGTAGATGAACCCGCATGACCCGTGCATCTGAAACTGTTAGAATTATTGAATTACCTGAATGTTATAAATAGATCTATTTGGGATTGACCGCCCCCATCTGGGTGAGTCATGCTCACTGTGCCCAGGCTAGGACAACAGATGTTTCACATGTCAGCACTTATTATTTTTATGGGTGTCTTTTTATAAGGCGAAGGGTCCTTATTTGTTAAGGACTTAACTGTCAAGTCTCAGTTTCAGGCAATATGGAAATGTAATTACTTTTAAGTATTGATGCTTTGTGCATTACTACTTCAGTGAATATTTATTGTCCAAACTTATTTTACTAAACCTGTGAATTCACCAACTTTATGTTGACTCTCTAAGCATGTTTTCTCAGGAAACTGAAGCAGGTAATGGTGTGCATGGAGTCAAGCATCATGATAGGCTGCATTTATAGAGCTCATATGGGGTTTTATAAACTGGGGAATAATTCAAACTGTTGAACAATGTTTAAGACTATTTTAATACTATTTGCACTTTTATCCATGTAATAAATGTAATAATAATCTTTTATCTGTCGCTCTATACGCTATCTGCTGTTGATCCACCTACTGACACCCAAATATTATTTCCGCTGCATTTGACTCAATTTGGGGGTGTCACAGTAATAACACTCAATTAGCACGAACATAAAATAGATAGCTACCATAGGTTTGTACATGACACATTAACATAACCGTTGCAGCGTGAGCACCAGATAAATTTTCAAAGAAGCAAAACGTGATAAATGATGTTGGTGTAGGATAAAAAAGTATGCCTTTGTCAAAGTCTTAGAACAAACTATAATAGAATACTTGACTCTTTTTCTTTCTTTTTCATTCATCATTTTTTTTGAAAGAACATCATAAACTTTGCAACTTGACAAATGGTTAGGCATAACATATAAGGATGTTGGCACAATAGATAATATAACACATGCGTACAAGTGTCACATATTTTAGTAAACCAGTGTAGCTTAACTAAAATGATATAAGGGTGATTTTATTTTGCCTCTTTTCAAAAATATCTATAAATTAACCTCACTGCGGTTTAGTAAATGATGATCAAGCACAAATTCTGAAGCATACTAGATTATCGGCTTTCACACAAAACAGAGAAACATAAGGCTAAGTTTTTCTCACATATTTGGGTGATGGTTTTTATGCTTAATTATAATGTCAATCAATGAGATTTTTGCTTTGCTAAAAACTTATTTATTTACAAAACATATATATATATATATATATATATATATATATATATATATATATATATATATATATATATATATATATATATATATATATATATATATATATATATATATATATATATATATATATATATATATATATGTATATATATATATATATATATATATATATATTCAAAAAGATTTTCATATGGAGAAATTTATTTTATTATTTTTATTATTTTTTGTCACCTCCTCCACACTTAAGTTGAACATTGTAACACCCCATTTTGGAAATGGAAATATCATAGTAATTATGGCGTGTCATCAAAGCATACAAGGTAAAATGTCTAAACATTACTTGACCATATAAAGGAAAATACCGGAATCAAACATCGGTAGTCCAAAAGTAAAGCTCATCACACACAAACATAGTATAGTAAAGGAAAAGGACTAAACAATGTCCAAAGCATAAGTATCAAAAGAAAGGAAATGCATAATGTAAAGAAGGCTAGACAGCTTCCAGTCCATATGCACGTACTCTTAGTGTCTACGAGCGTCCCTGAGTACCTACCGTTTTGGGAACATAGAAAAAGGAAAACGGCTGAGCAATACGCTCAGTGCACGAATGTACAATAAAGCATGAATAGATAAGCATATAACATAATAACAGCGGAAGAAACTAAGTCCCGAGTAACCTGGTTAAGTCTTAATAAAACTGGTTTTATAGTTTGAAAGTCTTATGTTTATCTTATAAAAACTGTTTGTCATATTTTACCATTAGCCAATATAGGTCATGAAAATCCACCGTGCATGAATAATTGGAGGGGTGACCTCATCATGCAAATTAGAGGGGTTGCTTCTAATTTAATATACTGGTTTTATTGGTAGGAGGGATCGGCTCCTTGTGAAGGATGCAAGGCACACACCACATTCACCATGTAATCCTGAATAAAAACATGTAACTAGGATGCACCCATACGCCCCACATGATAAATATAAATAAATGGCCAAAAGTTGAAGGGACGCCACGAGCAATCACTCCGCCGTGGTGAAGTCATAATATCAGTGCCTCTAATGTTATGGTTATGGTACCTCCATAACTAGGTGAAACTGGTCATGCATGTATATGGCTATAGGTAATCATATTTAAACATAAGCAATCAAACTCATACTTATACTACGGAAAAACAGTTGGTTGCATACGGGGAATCCTAATAAGGAAAGAATGTCCATACTGAAAGGACGGGAATCCGTACCTTATGTCCAGTGAACGAGAACGACGAACTGCGAGAATCCTACTTCCGAAACACTAGTGCTACATAAATACTTACATGAAATAAGTATCTGCTTACTAAATACATAGCTGGTTTTATGTCATGTCTTAGCTTATTTTATGTGTTCTTATTATATTTTACTGTTTAAAGCCTTAAACTGTATTAAATCTTATACTCTGCTTAATCTGATTAAGTATTTCTGGTATTTCATGTGTTATTATACTTACTATGTAATAATAAGTAACTTTCCAAAAATAGCAGGTTTCCTAAAATAGAAAGTTTCCAAAAATAGAAAGTTTCCAAAAATAGAAAGTTTCCAAAAATAGATTTACTGCTTAGATAAGTTTCTAAAAATAGAAAGTTTCCATAAATAGATTAGCTGCCTTAATTAAATAAGTTTCCATAAATAGATTAGCTGCCTTAAATAAATAAATTTCTAAAAATAGCTGGTTTCCATAAATAAATTAGCTGCCTTATTTAATTAAGTTTCTAAAAATAGAAAGTTTCCATAATTAGAAATAAGCTGGTTAAATAAGCTAAGTAAATAAGCCTAAGTGTTTTCATGATTATTTTCTAAGTCATATGATATATTGTATAGTTTAATAATTATTTCATGTAATTTAATTAAACTATAGGTTATAATATTTAATTAAAGTATAACATGTTTTAATTAAATATATTAAATACTTAGGTTAAAATATGTATTATTATATATTAATAATATAACCTAAGTCATGTTAATTAATTAATTATATCCATGGTTTTTAAAATAATTAATTAATTATAAGTTTTAATAATATAAATACTTAGGTTAAAATAATTTCATGATTATTAATAATTAAATAACCTAAGTCATGTTATTAAATTAATCACATCTTTATTAATTTAATTTTAACATAAGTTCATAAGCATAAAAAAAACTAGCATACACCATGAACCGGATCTAGGCTTAAAAACATGAACCGGACATGAATTGACACCGTACCCCGAAACAAATCGGGGTACCCCTTGCTGCCGTGGGACCCACACGCACCAACCAAGACCATATGGTCTTAGTGGTGGTCGGCTAAGCAAACCGAAACCCCCTTGGGGTCGGTTGCAGCCTGCGCCCAAAACAAAACACCCCTTAAAACGACCCTTTGATTTTATTAATCATCAAAACATGTTAGATCTATGATTAATTAGTATGTTTTTATAAAAACATCACATGTTCATAATTAATAAAAAGATTAAATTAAAAGAAAAGGTTTAAAAAGGTTTTACTGTATTCGTGGATCAAGAGAACGAAGAACAAACACGAACAAACAACAAATCTTCAAGATCCAAGATCAAAGAATCACCTTGTATGGTGATGTATAGGTGGCGGCACAAAGAACAAGGGAGGAAAGGGTTTTAGGTTTTTCTTAAAAATCTTCTGTAACTTAATTTGAGTATTGAAAACTTAATTAACCCCCTTTTAGTAAAAATTGATAATGGGCTTGGCCCATTACCCTTGTTTGGCCGCGGGTAGGGACCCCCCCCCCCATGGGGTTCCCGTACCTCTTTTCGTGTCTCGTTATTTAGTTACTCGTTTGTGTTTATTTATGTTCGTGTTTTAAATGTTCTCGTTACGTAATACCATAATCTAATATATTTTATTACGCTCGTAATAAATATATATACGTAATTAATAATAGCTCGTGTTTTAATTACGTTCGTGATTTCGTGATCGCATGTTCGTGATTAATTATTGCTAAATAATTATTACGTGATCGTGCACTTATCGTGTTCTAACACGTACGTAATACGTAAACTCCTAACACGTAATCGTAATCATGCTATATTAGGAAAGTTTTTAACTAGTACGTACGATCCTAAGGGTACTATGCATGGTAAAAGCATGCGGGTTTTACAACTCTTCCCCCCTAAAAAGAATAACTCGTCCCCGAATTATAGATAAAGTAAACTGGAAAAGAAGAACATACCCGAATTCAAAATATGAAATGAGAGTAAGAAGCCCGGATAGACTCCTCCGTTTCCCAAGTGGCTTCCCGCTCGGTATGATCCCTCCATAGAATTTTTACGAATGGAATCGTCTTCTTTCTCATGACTCGTTCTTGTCTGTCAAGAACTCGTTCGGGTTCTTCTATAAAAGTGAGATCTTCACGTATCTGTTCCAGTGGATACTGAACCATGTGAAGGGGATGATATTGGTACCCTCTGAGTAAGGACACATGAAACACATTGTGCACATGCGAAAGCTGCGGAGGTAATGCCAATCGGTAAGATACTTCACCGACTCGTTCAATGATATCAAACGGTCCGATGAAACGAGGACTGAGCTTCCCTTTAATCCCGAAGCGTCTAACACCACGTGCCGGCGAAACCTTAAGGAAGACGTGATCTCCTATGCTAAAGTGTAAATCCCTACGATGCTTATCGGCATAACTCTTTTGACGTGACCGTGCCTCCTGAATCTTCTGCTTGGCTACTGCGATCTTCTCATTTGTCATCTCTATGATTTCTGGTCCTTCGAGTGTTCGCTCGCCAACCTGATCCCAGCAGATTGGGGCGCGACACTTCCTGCCATACAACATCTCAAATAGAGCACACTTGATGCTTGCGTGCCAACTGTTGTTGTATGCAAACTCCACCAAACAGATGTATTCGTCCCAATCACCCGTCCATTCCAACGCACATGACCTCAACATATCCTCCAATGTCTGAATGGTTCGCTCCGACTGTCCGTCCGTTTGAGGATGAAAAGCCGTGCTAAGCTTAAGTTGTGTACCCCAAGCTTTCTGCAGACTTTTCCAAAAGCGCGAAGTGAATCGAGGATCTCTGTCTGAGACGATGCTGGATGGTTCACCGTAGAGTCTCATGATCTCTCGTCTATACGTATCTGCGAGTTTACTTACCGGATCTTCCTTGCGGATCGGTAAGAAATGAGCTGATTTGGTAAGTCGATCAACGATAACCCAAATTGCATAGTGCTTTCTTTTGGTAGGCGGAAGACCGGTAACAAAGTCCATGGTGATTTTATCCCACTTCCACTCTGGAATGTCTAACGGTTGAAGGAGACCGCCAGATCACTGATGCTCGATCTTAACCTGCTGGCAGGTAAGACATTTGGAGACGTAAGTGGCCACATCCTGTTTCATACCACTCCACCAAAAGTACTGCTTGATGTCATGGTACATTTTAGTTGAACCAGGATGTATCGAGAATGGGGAGCTGTGAGCTTCAGCTAACAAAGCTTCCCGGAGTTCTTGGTCATCAGGAACACAAAGTCTAGTGCCCTGCCATACGATACCATCTGCATCTACTCTGAATTATGTCTGCCTCTCCAAATTCTGTACTATCGCCCAGATTTCTCCGTCATCCTTCTGAGCTTCCTTGATCTTAGATAGTAACTCGGGTTCTACTCTAAGATTCGCCCAGTAACCGTGCTGTCCACGTACCATGATCTTGATGTCTAGTCGCTCCAAGTCTCTGATGACTTCCTCTTCGATTGTAATGCCGTTGATCATTCCGGACTTCCTGCTAAGAGCATTTGACACTACGTTTGCCTTTCCGGGATGATACTGTAGATTAATGTCATAATCCTTCAACAGCTCTAACCATCTCCTCTGCCTCATGTTCAATTCACGCTGAGTGAAGATATACTTCAAGCTCTTGTGGTCCGTGAAAATGTCACATGATTCTCCATATAAGTAGTGTCTCCATATCTTCAATGCAAACACGACTGCAGCAAGTTCCAGATCGTGCGTGGGGTAATTTCTTCATAAGGCTTAAGCTGCCGTGAAGCGTACGCGATCACTTTCCCATGTTGCATGAGAACACAGCCAAGTCCCTTCCACGATGCATCGCTGTAGATTTGAAATCCACCCATACCAGATGGTAGAGTAAGAATAGGTGCAGATACTAGCTTCTGCTTCAGGTCTTCAAAGCTCTTCTCTCGATCTTCAGTCTAGACGAATTTCTCCCCTTTCCACATCAGTTTGGTCAATGGTAGTGCTAGGCGGGAAAAGTTCTCCACGAACCTACGGTAAAAGCCAGCTAAGCCTAAGAAACTACGGACTTCCGTCGCCGATGTCGGCCTCGGCCACTTAGTAATGGCCTCAACCTTTGCTGGATCCATAGTGATTCCTTCTGCTGATACAATGTGACCTAAGAATGCCACCTTGTCTAACCAGAACTCACACTTGGAGAATTTAGCGTACAGCTGCTTCTGGCGAAGAATCTGTAGTACTGTACGAAGATGGTCTTCGTGTTCCTCCTTGGACTTTGAGAAAATCAGGATGTCATCGATGAAAACAATGACGAACTTGTCCAGAAATTCATGGAAGATTCTGTTCATCAGATCCATGAATACTGCTGGAGCATTTGTCAGGCCAAATGGCATAACTACAAACTCGTAGTGGCCATAACGGGTACGAAAGGCAGTCTTAGCAATATCCTGCTCCTTGACCCGTAGCTGGTGATAGCCTGACCTAAGATCGATCTTGGAGAAGTGTTTGGCCCCTTGGAGTTGGTCAAACAGATCGTCAATGCGTGGCAGTGGATACCTATTCCGAATGGTAATCTTGTTGAGCTCGCGATAGTCTATGCAAAGACGCATACTGCCGTCCTTCTTCTTAACAAACAAGACTGGTGCGCCCCATGGAGATGCGCTCGGTCGAATGAAACCTCGTTCAAGAAGTTCTTGCAGTTGATCCTTTAGCTCCTTCAGCTCTATAGGATCCATGCGATAAGGAGCCTTGGAGATTGGTTCAGCTCCTGGAACCAGTTCGATACTGAATTCCACTTCTCGTGCAGGTGGTATGCCCGGAAGTTCTGCTGGAAACACGTCATAGAATTTCGACACTATTGGTTGATCCTGAATCGATGGAGATTCAGCATCCATGTCGTGAACCGTAGCTAGATAACCTCGCAGCCATGTGACAGTAGTGCACGCGCTTGCAGGGTGGATATGACTTGTACAGACCGTCCGGGTATGAACCCATTATGAATGTACTCTGGTGCATTGACATCACCGAAGATAACTCGATATGAATGGCAGTCTATGGTAGCATGATACTTGGATAACCAATCCATGCCCAAAATCATGTCGAAGTCATTCATGTCCAGCGGAAGTGCGTCGACAGGTCGAACCTTATCATCAAATTCTAGGGGAAGACTCTTGTATACATGGGTGATTAATACAGAGTCCCTCAAAGGCGTGGAAATAGTAAGCCTATTTTCTAGTGGCAAGGGATGCATCCTAATGTTCTTAGCATAAGCAGTAGAAATAACCGAGTGAGTAGCACCCGTATCGAAAAGAACACATGCAGCGCGACCATACATATACAAGATTCCAGTGATGGTACATGTAGACTTGTTGGCCTAGTCTCGAGATGTCGTGTAGACACGCCCGGCAGTAGGAGGCGGCTTGGTATCAACATGTCCCGATGTACCCTCTATCTCGCCCTTACGGCAATCCTTCATTATGTGGCCAGGAAGACCACACTTGAAGCACGTATCAGTATTACGGCGACATGGTCCTGGGTGCCTACGATGGCAAGTAGAGCAAATAGGATGAGTGTATCCTCCAGCAGGTGCTCTGGCTGGCTGAGGACCTAGTAAAAACATTCAACATAAGACATGATAGTTGGGTACAAAGGACAAAGCGGATAATCGTAGGATTGAATACCAGTGACAGTTGGACGGCTAGGCTGCGAACCTCTCTGGTTCTGGTCCCTACCGTTTCCATGGTTCCTGGTAGAAGTTTGTTAAAGTGTCAGAATATGAGTTATAACATAAAACATAAGGAATTTCGTAAGCATTAGGACCTGCTGTTGTTAGATTGCCCAGAGTTGTTACGGTAATTGTCATTACCGCCACGCCTATCCGTAGCAGAACGGTCGTTAGTCTGACCGTTTCCCTTGGGCTGATGAGGCTGCTGCTGAGTAGCCGGCTGAGACCGGTCCCCAGTTTTCTGCCTGGAAGATACAGTTAAAGAGATGAATAATTGACATATGGAAAGTATACGGATTAGTCACCGCTTGAATACGAAGGTTTACCTCTTGTCGGGTCTTTCAGCTTCCCCGAACTCATCCCTCTCCTGCAGCATCTCCAGTTTCCGTGTTGTATCGGCCACTTGTGCTACAGTATTGAACGTAGCACACACCAGATTGTTTGCGACTGATGTGCGAAGAGCCCATCTGAAGTGATGTGCCTGCTCTTCAGGAGTACCTGCTGCCGCACCAAGGAAACCAGCCAAGCGAAGAAAGCGCTGCATAAACTCGTTGCTATTCTCCCTATCTCTCTGACGGATCCCATGGTACTCTCTCTTGAGCTTGTCCTGCTCAGCCTTGGGAAAGAACTGCTCCATCACCCTGTCCTTGAACTGAGCCCAAGTCAAACCAGCAACCCACTCATCACCACCTTCAGATTGCATCAAAGCTAACCACCAGTTGAGTACATCGCCTTCGAACTGATAGCATGCCAACCTCGCCTTGTATGCGGGGTCACAGCCCATAGCGTTGAAAATCTTCTTGATGTGAGCCAACCAGCTTTCAGCATTGCTGGGGCTATCTGTCTTCTCAAAAGCTCGAGGGCAGAGCTTGTTGAATCTCTCCAGCCATACTGCTAATGTCACTGGAGGAGGAGGAGGAGGTGGCTGATTGTGCTGCTGATTGTTGGCAGCTTGAACTTCAGCCCGGATGTCATTCCTCAGTTGAGGAAGCAAGGCTTGCATGGCAGCCTGAATTACAGCATTGAGTTGCTCCTGTTCGCGTGTGAGAACCATCTGACAGTATAACATAAAACAAATGATTAAACAGATCAAAACATAAAATATAAATACATACATGAAAAAAATTTATACTAAAATTTCACGAGAAAAAATTTATGCAAGAAATCTTTGTGTATGAATGCATGATGCAGTTTTATGAAAACTTTTGTATGCTCGAGAGTGAACGCCTCTGGTTAGTTCACTCAAAACAAAGACATTGCGAGGGTCCCAAATCTAAAAGTTTCGATAAAACACATGCGACTAAATAGGGCCAATCCTGTACCAACCATTACTTAGTCAAAAACCGTGTAACAATGACATGTATATGTATGCTTAAAAATGATGAATGCATGAAAACAACTGTCAGTTCTAGGAAGACCGTAGTGACTACCCACTAATCACAGGTCATATTTGAGAGCCTACAGGTCGAAGCCTTGGCTCTGATACCATAATTGTAACACCCCATTTTGGAAATGGAAATATCACAGTAATTATGGCGTGTCATCAAAGCATACAAGGTAAAATGTCTAAACATTACTTGACCATATAAAGGAAAATACCGGAATCAAACATCGGTAGTCCAAAAGTAAAGCTCATCACACACAAACATAGTATAGTAAAGGAAAAGGACTAAACAATGTCCAAAGCATAAGTATCAAAAGAAAGGAAATGCATAATGTAAAGAAGGCTAGACAGCTTCCAGTCCATATGCACGTACTCTTAGTGTCTACGAGCATCCCTGAGTACCTGCCGTTTTGGGAACATAGAAAAAGGAAAACGGCTGAGCAATACGCTCAGTGTACGGATGTACAATAAAGCATGAATAGATAAGCATATAACATAATAACAGCGGAAGAAACTAAGTCCCGAGTAACCTGGTTAAGTCTTAATAAAACTGGTTTTATAGTTTGAAAGTCTTATGTTTATCTTATAAAAACTGTTTGTCATATTTTACCATTAGCCAATATAGGTCATGAAAATCCACCGTGCATGAATAATTGGAGGGGTGACCTCATCATGCAAATTAGAGAGGTTGCCTCTAATTTAATATACTGGTTTTATGGGTAGGAGGGATCAGCTCCTTGTGAAGGATGCAAGGCACACACCACATTTACCATGTAATCCTGAATAAAAACATGTAACTAGGATGCACCCATACGCCCCACATGATAAATATAAATAAATGGCCAAAAGCTGAAGGGACGCCACGAGCAATCACTCCGCCGTGGTGAAGTCATAACATCAGTGCCTCTAATGTTATGGTTATGGTACCTCCATAACTAGGTGAAACTGGTCATGCATGTATATGGCTATAGGTAATCATATTTAAACATAAGCAATCAAACTCATACTTATACTACGGAAAAACAGTTGGCTGCATACGGGGAATCCTAATAAGAAAAGAATGTCCATACTGAAAGGACGAGAATCCGTACCTTATGTCCAGTGAACGAGAACGACGAACTGCGAGAATCCTACTTCCAAAACACTAGTGCTACATAAATACGTACATGAAATAAGTATCTGCTTACTAAATACATAGCTGGTTTTATGTCATGTCTTAGCTTATTTTATGTGTTCTTATTATATTTTACTGTTTAAAGCCTTAAACTGTATTAAATCTTATACTCTGCTTAATCTGATTAAGTATTTCTGGTATTTCATGTGTTATTATACTTACTGTGTAATAATAAGTAACTTTCCAAAAATAGTAGGTTTCCTAAAATAGAAAGTTTCCAAAAATAGAAAGTTTCCAAAAATAGAAAGTTTCCAAAAATAGAAAGTTTCCAAAAATAGATTTACTGCTTAAAATAGATAAGTTTCTAAAAATAGAAAGTTTCCATAAATAGATTAGCCGCCTTAATTAAATAAGTTTCCATAAATAGATTAGCTGCCTTAAATAAATAAGTTTCTAAAAATAGCTGGTTTCCATAAATAAATTAGCTGCCTTATTTAATTAAGTTTCTAAAAATAGAAAGTTTCCATAATTAGAAATAATCTGGTTAAATAAGCTAAGTAAATAAGCCTAAGTGTTTTCATGATTATTTTCTAAGTCATATGATATATTGTATAGTTTAATAATTATTTCATGTAATTTAATTAAACTAAAGGTTATAATATTTAATTAAAGTATAACATGTTTTAATTAAATATATTAAATACTTAGGTTAAAATATGTATTATTATATATTAATAATATAACCTAAGTCACGTTAATTAATTAATTATATCCATGGTTTTTAAAATAATTAATTAATTATAAGTCTTAATAATATAAATACTTAGGTTAAAATAATTTCATGATTATTAATAATTAAATAACCTAAGTCATGTTATTAAATTAATCACATCTTTATTAATTTAATTTTAACATAAGTTCATAAGCATAAAAAAAACTAGCATACACCATGAACCGGATCTAGGCTTAAAAACATGAACCGGACATGAATCGACACCGTACCCCGAACCAAATCGGGGTACCCCTTGCTGCTGTGGGACCCACACGCACCAACCAAGACCATATGGTCTTGGTGGTGGTCGGCTAAGCAAACCGAAACCCCCTTGGGGTCGGTTGCAGCCTGCGGCCAAAACAAAACACCCCTTAAAACGACCCTTTGATTTAATTAATCATCAAAACATGTTAGATCTATGATTAATTAGTATTTTTTTATAAAAACATCACATGTTCATAATTAATAAAAAGATTAAATTAAAAGAAAAGGTTTAAAAAGGTTTTACCGTATTCGTGGATCAAGAGAACGAAGAACAAACACGAACAAACAACAAATCTTCAAGATCCAAGATCAAAGAATCACCTTGTATGGTGATGTATAGGTGGCGGCACAAAGAACAAGGGAGGAAAGGGTTTTAGGTTTTTCTTAAAAATCTTCTGTAACTTAATTTGAGTAGTGAAAACTTAATTAACCCCCTTTTAGTAAAAATTGATAATGGGCTTGGCCCATTACCCTTGTTTGGCCGCGGGTAGTAAAAATTGATAATGGGCTTGGCCCATTACCCTTGTTTGGCCGCGGGTAGGGACCCCCCCCCCCCCCCATGGGGTTCCCGTACCTCTTTTCGTGTCTCGTTATTTAGTTACTCGTTTGTGTTTATTTATGTTCGTGTTTTAAATGTTCTCGTTACGTAATACCATAATCTAATATATTTAATTATGCTCGTAATAAATATATATACGTAATTAATAATAGCTCGTGTTTTAATTACGTTCGTGATTTCGTGATCGCATGTTCGTGATTAATTATTGCTAAATAATTATTACGTGATCGTGCATATAAAATACTTATCGTGTTCTAACACGTACGTAATACGTAAACTCCTAACACGTAATCGTAATCATGCTATATTAGGAAAGTTTTTAACTAGTACGTACGATCCTAAGGGTACTATGCATGGTAAAAGCATGCGGGTTTTACAAACATCGTCCTCGAGGTGATAACTAATAAAAACATTAAAAATAGGAAAAATGCAAAGGGAAACGAGAACTTCCCGAGGCTTAGTAGAAAATTGCGGGACTTCGAGAGATAAATCCAGCTTAGAGCTCTAATTTGCTATTTTCCTGCATGCTATAAAAAAACAAAACACGTGCAATGTATACAAGGACGGTTTTATTTATTTACAGGTCCTCCTACACACTTAAGTTGAAAGGTGGAGGATAAAATACGGATTGCCTACCGAATAGCGCCAAGTTTAGAGTCTTCAGCCAGACTCGGCTACTCGGATTTATTTTAAGAAGAATGAAATTTCGTCTCCTTCGATTTCATTACAGTGTTCTTCTTCATGGTAGAGCTTAAGTCTATGTCCATTGACTATAAATGTGCTATTATCTCTACCATATAATTAAACATATCCGGATGGATATTGGTGTTTTACTGTATAGGGTCCAGTCCATCTCAAAGTAAGCTTAGGTTGCTTGAATTTATATTTCGAGATAAAGAGAAGTACTTTTTCTCCTTTTTTGAAATCTTTTCTTTGTCGTAATTTGCGATCATGCCAAACTTTGGTTCGTTCTTTATATAATCGTGAACTTTCATAAGCTTGATGTCGATTCATCTAACTCATGAAGTTGGAAGTTACATTTTTCTCCGGCTACAATAAGATCAGGGTTGCAGTTCTTAAGTGCCCAATATGCACGGTGTTTAATTTCTATTGGCAGATGGCATGTTTTTCCATATAAAAGTTTGTACGATGTGGTTCCAGTTGGTGTTTTGAATGCGGTACGAAAGGCCCATAGAGCATCTTCTAATTTTTTTAGACCAACAAGCAGGGTTGTTTTGAACGGTAATTTCTATAGAGCATCTTCTAATTTTTTTAGACCAACAAGCAGGGTTGTTTTGAACGGTAATTTCAAGTATACGTTTAAGAGCTCTATTAGTGTTTTCAACTTGACCACTCGTTTAAGGGTGGTAAGATGTGGAAAATCGGTGGTTCACACCATATCTTTTCATAATTTTTTCCATCATAATATTTTCCATGAGTTTGTTACAGAAATGAGTTCCTCTGTCACTTATTAATGCTTTTGGAATTCTAAAACGTCAGAATAATTTCTTTAAGAATGCCATAACAACTCTTGTATCGTTTGTTTGCAAAGCTTGAGCTTCGGCCCATTTCGATACATAGTCGACGGCGACTAAAATGTATTCACATTTGTAAGATTTAGGAAATGGTCCCATGAAGTCGATACCCCACACGTCAAAGATTTCGCAGACTTGGATGTTATTCAGAGGCATTTCTTCTCTTTTAGAAATATTTCCAGTCCTTTGACATGCTTCACGTAGTCGTACTAAGGTATGAGCTTCACGAATAATCGTTGGCCAATAAAAGCCAACGTCGAACACTTTTTTAGCCGTGGTGTTCGCTGCATAATGTCCTCCGGTCGGTCCGTAGTGACATCGTCGAGAATTTTCCAAGATTCAAATCCGGATATACAACGTTGGATTATTCCATCGGAACAGATTCTAAATAAGTAAGGATCGTCCCAATAGTATTTTTTAAGTTCAGAGAAAAATCTTTTCTTTTGTTGGTGCGTCATTCCCTTTCGTAAAATACCTACAGCCAAATAATTTGCAAAGTATGCGAACCATGGTGTATCGTTAGTACTTACTTGCATTATATGCTCATCGGGAAAATCATTGATTTCATCATCGCTAGAATCGTCATTCACTATGCGAGATAAATGATTGGCAACAACATTTTCAGCTCATTTTTTATCTTTAATTTCCAAATCAAATTCTTGTAAAAGCAATATCCATCGTGTTAGATGAGGTTTGACGTCTTGCTTTTTGAACAAGTATTCTAAAGCTGTGTGATCGGTGCAAACTATTGTTTTTGACAATACGAGGTATGATCGAAATTTATCAAATGCGTAAACTACAGCCATGAGTTCTTTTTCCGTAATTGTGTAATTTTGTTGGGCTGCGTTAAGAGTTCTACTTGCAAAATAGATGGGATGAAATTGTTTACAATCTTTTTGTCCAAGGACGGCTCCAAGGGCATGTTCACTTGCATCACACATAAGAACAAATGGAAGGTTCCAATCAGGTTTTGTAATAATGGGTGTGCATGTAAGTTTTTCTTTGAGTGTTTCGAATGTTGAAAGACATTCGTTGTCAAAATCGAACGTTCTTTCTTTCTCTAGATGCTGAGTTAAAGGTCTTGCGATCTTCGCAAAGTCTTTGATAAAATCGTCTGTAAAAACCGGCATGACCTAAAAAACTTCTAATTCCTTTAACATTAGTAGGTGGTGGGATTTTTGAGATTACATCTATTTTTGCTTTGTCAACTTCAAAACCGGCTCCAGACACTTTGTGTCTAAGCACAATTCCTTCTTTAACCATAAAGTGACATTTTTTCCAGTTTAGCACAAGATTTGCTTCTTTGCATCGTGCTAACATTTTATCGAGATTGTTTAGAGATGTGTCAAAAGAATTTCCAAAGACTGAGAAATCGTCCATGAAGACTTCGACTAATTCTTCAATCATATCGTGAATGATTACAATCATACACCTCTTAAAAGTGGCAGGTGCATTGCATAGACCAAAAGGCATGCGCCTATAAGCGTAAGTTCCAAATGGACAAGTAAACGTGGTTTTCTCTTGATCCATAGGGTCGATTGGGATTTGAAAGTTTCTAGAAAAACCATCGAGGAAACAAAAGT
The DNA here is from genome assembly GCA_025667525.1 of Glebionis coronaria. Taxonomy (NCBI): domain Eukaryota; kingdom Viridiplantae; phylum Streptophyta; class Magnoliopsida; order Asterales; family Asteraceae; genus Glebionis; species Glebionis coronaria. The sequence goes on along the minus strand of CM046879.1, from coordinate 185,652,813 downwards.
ATTCATTTCTTGAGAGTCTTTTTAACATTTGATCCATAAAGGGTAAAGGAAAATGATCTTTCGCGGTTGCGTCATTTAGTTTTCGATAATCAATAAAAACTCTCCATCCGGTGATGGTTCGTGTTGGTACTAATTCGTTGTTTTCGTTAGTCACTACAGTGATACCTCCCTTCTTAGGTACACAATGAATAGGACTAACCCATGGGCTATCGGCGATTGGGTAGGTTATCCCAGAGTCTAAGAGTTTAAGGATTTTGTTTTTTAACAACGTCTTTCACGTTAGGATTTAATCTTCGTTGTTTTTCAATAATCGGTTTCTTGTTATCTAAAAGTTGTATTTTGTGTTTATAGAACGATGTACATATGCCAGGAATGTCAGAAGTTTTCCAAGCAAAAGCTTGTTTATGCTTCTTGAGAATGTCAATTAAATCGTCTTTGTGCTTGATGTGATGTGGAAACGTTGGTGTATTTTATTAATATACGATATAGGGAAAATTTAGGAAATTACCCTTAAGAAAAGCTAATAAGCCATAAATAAGCCAAAGACGAATATAATTAAAAACGTGAATGATCCAAGTTCTTTATACACGAGGATCAAGTGAATTTGAGACGTTTTGTTTCAATCTGGACAATCGATTTGAATTGGTTATCGGTTTTTAATCTAAAATTACTCCTACAATTTTTTTAATTAAAATCCTAAAGTGCATGAATCGTATCCCAAATTTTAATCTAAAAGAAAATTATTTAAAATTCAAACTTTTAAAACTATTTAAAATTTAAACTATTTAAAATCTATTAAAAATTTATCTATTTAATTAAAAATACCTTTACACTATTTAAAACTCTATTTAAACTTTATAAACAAATTAAATCTATTAAAAATTACTTTTACTCTTTAATAAACTAAATCTATTTTTAAAACTATTTTTATTGAAATCTAAATTAATAAAAATCTAACTTATTTAAAAACTCATTTTTAATAACAATTTAAATTTCTAGAATTTCTAAAATATATTTTACTTCTAAAACTTTATAAAAGTAATTTATGAAACTAATAATTAAAATTAAATTTAAATGAAAAACTTGTATTTAAATTTATTCTAGAAATCTGATAGCAAAACAAACAGACTATATTTAATACTTGAACAAACTTATAACAAAAACAGTAAGCTAGAACAAGTGGTAAACGCATTTGGCTGTTATCCATGAGGTCATGGGTTCTAGTCCCATTGAGGACATTTTTGGTGAATATGTTTGACAGTTAATAGTGAAAACCAAAGTCACAGGAGTGACTAGTGATGAATTTCTACTGATAATTGAAATAAACCAAACCAAACAGACCAAGAGGGTCTGTTGGCTAATATAGCTCAACAATTAAACTAAAAAACAAGCAATTTAATAGCAATCCAAAAAACAGGTAAACAATCTTAATAATATTAGTAAAATGCACCTACTCAAAAAAACTTAACACCAAATAAGCCAGATCAAATCAGTATCCATAATGAACATATTATCATATTCAAAACTGATATCTAAACTCAGATATAAGCACAATTCTAGCAGACTTAAACCAGCAACTCACAAGTTTGCAGTTAAGACTCAAACCAGCAAAAATCTAAAATCAATAGATTAACAGATTACCAAACAGATTCAATAACTCCTATATCATATCCAAACAACTCTAAAATCACTTAAACAGGTTCATCTAAAATATTAAACGACATTAAAATAAAGGAATAAAACCTTTTGAAGTTAACCTTTGAGAAGAAGATGCGGCGCTGAGCCGTCTTAATGACCCGAAACAACACCATCATTCACCACCATTCGAACCATCATCACCATCACCATACGAACCAATTTTACAAACTTTCCAGTGGGGAAAGTTTTCCCCAATTTTATTTTAATTATTTAACTAAAGCTATTATTTAGCTTAAATCAAATAATATTCAAACCATTCAAAACATAGATTTATAGAAGATTAAATGCAATTAACTTTAAAAGTATTAAAAACAAGACAAAATAAACTTTTTATTAATACTAAAAATCAGATTACAATACTATTAAAAGAAAAATTACATTAAATTTCCTAAATCTATTTTTGCAGAATAACTCTAAAATAAAAAATGGGATAATTAAAAATTACAGATTTGGGGTTTTTTTATAGCCAACCCCCAAGGCTTGCTGGTGAAGTTTGTTGAGAAGAAGCCTTCATCTTAGCCCTTGATCTCTTTTCTCTCCTCTTTCATTCTTGATCTACGGCTGTAAATAGCACACTAGCACACGGATTGCCAACTTGGCAATCAGGTGTGCTATTTGTGCTTCTTTGAAGCTGAGTTGGCATCATCTTATTGGATGACTGAGAGAGGGTGATGTGTTTGGACCAATAATATGGGAGAAGGAGAGCCACGTCACCCAAATATGGGCATCATATTTGCTCCGATAAACTTGGTATTTAATTAGAGAGCGTGAGTGATCACGCGCCTCATATATCAAAAAGCCCCAATTGTTTTGTTATCTAGGGTTAGGGTAAAAGTTGTAAGGGATGTTTGGTTATTTGTTTGAGATAGAGAAAGTTAAATTTATCTTGGATGCATCGAAAAGAAAAAGTGTGTGTGTGGTAAATGGTTGTGTTGACCAAGTTATGCAAAGTATTTAACTTTCACCGTTTAATTGTTAACCTAATGGGTTATGAAAGCCCATTTACTCCACACGTCTTATATTTATTTAGTTAACACTTGGGCTTGGGCCATTTGAATGTAAATACTCAATTCGTCTCATTAAACTTGATTTGGGCCATATGAGTTTCCAAAATGAATAGATATCATCAATGGGCTTTAAAGCCCATTTACCCAAAAGTGGGACCCACAAGCCCAAATGACTTTGATAGAGTTAAAATCCACTAAAACGAACTTGATTTTGGCTTCCTTGATCTTTTCTTCAAAACCCGTGTCGATTTTGCCGGTTTTCGTGAACTTCGGTACCTACACACATTAAACAACAAAAACACATATACAAGGCAATATTCATACATTTTATGCATTTATTGAGTGTTAACTGATATAAATGATATGAGTAAAATCACTCATATCAAACTCCCCCTTGCTAAGAAATTGATGTGTCCTCACGCAATGATAAAATAAAACTACTAACTACACTTTATTCAACTTTTGACATTTTTATTTTGCAAAGACATAATGTAATGCTTTCATTATTTGTAAAATAACTTTTAGCATCATAAAACTCAAATAGATTAATCGTCCTCGACTTTTCACTTATCCAAGCCAAGTTTAAAAACAAGATCATTGTCAATCATAAGTCCCAAAGTTAAGACAACTTATACAAGTAATTTGTGTTAAACTCAATATCCTTTTATTCCTAATTGTATCTCTAGATTTTATTGTCATTCACCCAAAGGCTCATTTGACTTATTTGATATTTATTAATCCAAAAATGAAGGCAAAACGGTGTAAAATCAACACTCAAAACCTAACCTCGACTTCAAAATCCGTTGTCACTAAAGAAAGCCCACATCAAGGATAACTTAACACGATTTGAGGGATAAATCCCCGGATCCGAAATTTGGCTAATAGGTCTACTTAAAAGCAACAAAAAATGCTCCAAAGTCAATTATGACCTTATTAATGGAGTTAGCAACAATTACATCATATCACCTTGTGGATCTTTAAGATGTAAAAGTGCTCCTTATTTATAATCCACACCCGAAGGCTCCTTGGATAAAAATAAGGGAATTGACATTCACCATCCCACCTTATGGCTCGTGATGATGAAGCAATTTTTATTAAACACGTCCCTATGCCATACACCCTAAGGCTCAAATGACAAGGTTAGTGCTACATGACTCCCACCCGAAGGCTCATAGAGAACATGTTTTTATTTATTCTTCTTATTAATATGATATGTATAGTAAGCCAAATTTCCGCAATCCCATGATCAAAAGTCCATGACGCTGACACCCTTAATGTGTTCTCACTTTAATTACAAGGGAAGAAAAAGAAGGAGTTACGAGTTAAGATATTAAGCCTAAACCGCTAAAAACTTCATTTATTAAGTAATTAATTATTCAAGTGTGAAAAATAAATACGAGGAGATTAAATCAAACACAAAAAAACTTACACAAGGAAGAATTAACTTTAAAAACTTATGACTAAACTTTATCATCTCTTGTTCTCCATATTGTAAAATTTCAAAAATGTGAAATTAATGGATACTTAGCCTATTAAATCGAAGTTTTGGGTTTTCAAGTCATCTATAGGATCTTGCATCTTCTTAGACTTTTTCAATTTTTAGAATTTGCGTTTTAAAGTTCCCTTGATAAACGACTTTCTAGGATCAATTATAGGAACTTGCGAAAAGTTATCGTTCTTAAACCCGTATGAGTTAAGACTTTCGCGTTTTAAAGTTCCCTATATAAAAGCCTAGCAAAACTTGATTTAAACACGTTAAGGAAAAAGCTAAGGTAAAAACCGAGTCGAGTCAAAAACTATTTTTATTTTCACCAACGAAAAGCCTACATTTGTGTCAAAAGCACTTATTTTCTTAAAATAACACTAAAATATTTAAAAATTTTATGAAAAACGAGAAAAACGATTATGTTTAGACACGACAAAAGCAATTGCAAGCGATTATATCGATTGACTCCCCCATGATAAAACCAAACATTGTCCTCAATGTTTCTTAGCTCAAGAGTAACACCCCCTTGCTAAAACACGAAGAGTCTAATGCAAAATCCTAACATGGAAAGAGCACGTAAATCTATAAGCCGTTTATTAATTATGCTTCAAGATAAAACGTTAGTCGATAAAAATCAAAGGATAGTGAGTGTGCCCTTATTTGAAAATCAAAGTATGGAAGCCCAAGTGGACCGGCAAAAACCGAACACGAGAGTCTTCAGTGATTGGGGTCATACCTAAGATTCACAACACAACAAAACACGAGCACAAACTTGAAAGATCAAGCCTTATTAGTGTTAGAAAATAGAAAGAAGATATAATGTATGGGAATCCCTCACAAGGCACCTCGTTTTTGTTAACCGAGTCATGAGCTCGACTCGATCCACGCATTCATTGGTCCTTAGGGAAAGTGGTGAAAACCGGCAAAATGGAATAAAATCCATAATAAAGTACGATGCCGGGGTCAAAGATTACATCCTCGTTGTCGGATGACAAACGAAAGGATGAAACTCCAAAACAATCTCTAAAAATAGATGGTGGTCACAAATCAAGATATGGATATAGCATGCTCCTCGAGATAAACTCGCACCAAGATGATCAAAAAGTATTTCAATTATTGCATCGGTGAAAGGCCGAGATTTCCCTAAATCAATGATTCCGAGGTCGAATACGTCATCCTTGGGAGAGAAAGGAATAGACAACACGGTGTCTTCCCCCCATGCTAATCCAAAATCATATAAAGCACATGGTAATGGTGGGATAAAAGTCCCAACAATAGTGGTATCAACTTGCATGACTTTGTTGACCTTATCACTCTTATGAATGTGAACAAATGGGTCATGGTACTCAAAATGAGTCGCATGAAAAACCCGCACATTAAGATCAAAGCGAGTGGGAAGGAGATTTGGAGTGAAGAAAATTTCTCCCTCCGGTTCAACATTATCATCATCATAAATCGGGTGATCAAACCAAGGATTTTCAACACCGTCATTAGACTCTTCCTCAAATTACGAAGGAATGTCTATGTAAAGAAACTCATCAACCTCCTTAAAGAAGAGCTCATATTCACAAAGGTTGTGAGATGTAGGAGGTATGATGCTCTCAAAATCCTCTTGAAACAATGGATTATCGTTCATTGAAACTTCAAAGAGTGGATTCGAGTAAGTCACATAAGTGTCATCAATCTTGTCATCACAAGAAATATCCGACAAAGTATCAAGTGTGTCACACTCGGATACAAGATCATCATTCTCATTACAAGGAAGTTCATCGGAGAACTCCTCAAGAATGGAAGGTAAAACATGAGGATCACACTCGATATTGAGATCGAAAACGTCTTCACTTCCCCGTGGAAGTGGATCAACAAGTTCATCGACGAACTCATCCAACGAATAGTCACGAACCTCACTCGGTGTGAAGTTAGGAATCAAAGGCTCTTCAAATGAAGATTGTGCCTTAGGATCATCAATTCGGTCCTTCGAAGAGAATGAAAATGAGTCCATTTTCAACGATTTTTCAGTTAAAGCAATATCTCCTTCGGGATCGAAATTTTCACAATCAAACTCACTAGCATCAAATGGTGCACTAAGGTAATCATCAATTTTCTTATCAATCTTAGAACTATCATCATCCTCGAGTGAAGTGAGTGGAGATGAGGTAATATTACAACACGTTTCAACAAAACAAGCATCTCGCTTTGAAATTAACTTTTCTTCTTCATGAAATGAGGGTTCCATAATTGGCCAAACACCCTTGTAGAAGAGAGAGATCCCTTGTTTGTGTTACTTTCAACAGTTTTAACAAGTTTTACACTTTCCACTTTTTTAGAAACAAATTTTGGAATTTTTTCCGGTTTGAAAACAATATTTTTATCCTCATAAAACAATTTTATCTCCTCTTTTCTCATATCAACTTGAACTTGAGCCGTGCACAAAAATGGTCGTCCTAAAATTATAGGCACACGAGGATTGGTCTCATAATCAACGATTGCAAAATCGGCAAGGTAAATGAACTCCCCCACTCTAAAAAGTACATCTTCCGCTATACCAACCGGGTGGGCGGTGGTTCCATTAGCAAGCTCAATGATCATTCGAGTAGGAGTAAGTGGGAAATAGTCAAGATTCTTCCATATGGATAAGGGTATTAAGTTGATGGTAGCTCCTAGATCGGCTAGAGCTTTGCAGACCTCAAGCCCTTTGAAAACACAAGGTATCAAGAATTGGCCCGGATCTCTATATTTCTCGGGATAGAAATCAAAGAAAACCGCGGAACTATTCATATTAAAAGTAGCCTTGGTAACATCTAGAAATGTTTCTTTAGGTGGAGGATCACACTCGATCACTTCTTCTAAATTATCATAATCATTGTAAACGGTGATGGCTTTAATCTCTCCCCTCGGGTTTGGAGTGGTGTTGCTAGGTAAGCCACCCGAAGAAGAGGAAGGTTTAGACATAAATCCCTCAAACATCTAAAGCAATTTTTTCTCAAACTTAGCTAGATTTCCCTCCATACGATTTTTACTTTGCTATAAACTTTGTTCCATACGATTTTGGTTAAGCTCAATCTTGTTATTTTGCCATTTGATCGTGTTTTGAAACTCATTTTTCAAAGTATTAATTTGCCTTTGAAATATGTTTTGAAAAGCTTTCAAATTTGCCTCATTTGTTTTGATATAACTTGACAAATCATTTCGAATATTGTGAAAACCTTGATTGTTTTGATTAGCATGAAATCCATTTCCTTGATTGAAATTCCCTTGGTTACCACGGTTAAAATTATTCCCATTGTTTCCATTGTTGTACCTATTTTGACCCGGTAGAGCAACATGATTTTGACTAGGAGCTTGACCGTTAGGGCCATAAGTTCCCGTCGCGGCAAAAGCATTAGCTTGATCAAACCCCGTGGTTGAACAAGCATAATTCAGATGTGCTCCACCATATGATACACAAAAATTCTCAACGATATTAATCGTTCCATGAGGATTCTTCCTAATTTCATTCAACAATGTATCAAATCCATTATCGATCTTAGAATCCAATCTAGCAATCTCGGTATTAGATGAATTCACATTTGAAACAACCGGTGTGTTTTGTGAATATTGCACTCTAAACTTATTCTCAATTATACCCCACGCGTCTCTTGGAGTTTTTCTTAAAAGATTACCACCCGCGGCGGCATTTAAAGAATCTTGTTCTACCATATTAAGTCCATTATAAAAAGTATTGATTTGGTGCAATTCCGAGAAACCGTGGTGTGGACATTGTCTTAACAAATCTTTAAACCTTTCCCAAGCAACTCCAAACGATTCATGCACTTTTTGTTCAAATCTAGTGATCTCATTCTTAAATTGGGTTGTTTTGGATGGTGGAAAGAAGTAATTCATGAACTTAGACACTAAATCATCCCATGTCAAAATCGAACCCGGTGGTTCTTTCTCATACCAAAGCTTAGCATTCCCCTCGAGCGAGTACGGAAAAAGCATGAGCTTAATCACGTCATTCGGCACATCTCTAAACTTTAGAGTCGAGGTAATACGAAGAAAATTCCGAATGTGAGAATGCGGGTTATCGGTCTCATTGCCACGAAATCGGTCGGCACGAATGAGTGATAAAAGGCTCGTCTTAATCTCATAATGATCCGCCAAAATAGCCGGCACAACGATTGTTTCCCCATACCCTTCGGTGGGTGCACGGAGAAATTCCTCCATTGTTCGGTTATCGGCCATCTCTACAACAATAGGTGGAAGCTCGGGTTTCACTATTCGTTGTTGACGATTTCTATTTCTACGAGGAATGTTTTCAAGCCTATCGTGATTAATCAAAAGTCGAGTAGATCGTAATTGCATAAACCAACGTGACGAGAATTTAGAGGATTGAAGAAAAGAAATTAGATAAGAAGAAGATTATTTTTGGTATTTTTTTTTGGTATTGCTCAATCAAAAAGATTGATAAAAACAAGGAATCAGGATAATTACTATGGAAGTAATCTACCCTCGGTCGACTTTGAAACGATAGGTGAAAACCAAAACGTCTCGAGGTTCAATAAGTAAACTACAAAAATAAGATATAATACTACTTGAGTCGGCAAACCAATAATAGGTTGTCCCTCTCAATATACGCACAAGCAAGCGGGGAAACGAGGTGGCACAAAGCACTTAAAAACTTTTTTCTTAGACGGCCTTTTATAGCTCGTCGCCTTATACCCACCTTATAGTTTGTATAAATCGAGTTCAAACTTTTTATTAGTATTTATCTATTTTGCCTTTTCTTTTCGTTTTGGATTCGAATACAATAGCTAGGTGATGAAATCCCAACTAAGGTCTTATTTGGAAGTAGGTAAATTTATTGTTCTACGTAATATAATATAATAATCACAAAAAACACGAATAACGATACATACTATAATAATAGAAAAATAACAAAACTTTCCGAGAAAGGAAAGGGTCTTCAAATCAATGATCAACAAATCTCAACAAGACGAATCGTACACTAGATCCCCGGCAGCGACGCCAAAATATTTTTGATGTGATGTGGAAACGTCGGTGTATTTTAATAATATACGATACAAGGAAAATTTAGGAAATTACCGTTAGGAAAAGGTAATAAGCCATAAATAAGCCAAAGACGAATATAATTAAAAACGTGAATGATCCAAGTTCGTTGTACACGAGGATCAAGTGAATTTGAGACGTTTTGTTTCAATTTGGACAATCGATTTGAATTGGTTATCGGTTTTTAATCTAAAATTACTCCTACAATTTTTTAATCAAAATCATAAAGTGCATGAATCGTATCCCAAATTTTAATCTAAAAGACAATTATTTAAAAATCAAACTTTAAAACTATTTAAAATCTATTAAAAATTTATCTATTTAATTAAAAATACTTTTACGCTATTTAAAACTCTATTTAAACTTTATAAACAAATTAAATCTATTAAAAATTACTTTTACTCTTTAATAAACCAAATCTATTTTTAAAACTATTTTTATTGAAATCTAAATTAATAAAATTCTAACTTATTTAAAAATTCATTTTTAATAACAATTTAAATTTCTAAAATTAATAAAATATATTTTATTTCTAAAACTTTATAAAAGTAATCTATGAAACTAATAATTAAAATTAACTTTAAATGAAAAACTTGTATTTAAATTTATTTTAGAAATCTGACAGCTAAACAAACAGACTCTATTTAATACTTGAACAAACTTATAACAAAAATAGTAAGCTAGAACAAGTGGTAAACGCGTTTGGCTGTTATCCATGAGGTCATGGGTTCGAGTCCCATTGAGGACATTTTTGGTGAATATTTTTGACAGTTAAAAGTGAAAACCAAAGTCACAGGAGTGACTAGTGATGAATTTCTACTGATAATTGAAATAAACCAAACCAAACAGACCAAGAGGGTCTGTTGGCTAATATAGCTCAACAATTAAACTAAAAAACAAGCAATTTAATAGCAATCCAAAAAAACAGGTAAACAATCTTAATAATATCAGTAAAATGCACTACTTAAAAAAAACTTAACACCAAATAAGCCAGATCAAATCAGTATCCATAATGAACATATTATCAGATTCAAAACTGATATCTAAACTCAGATATAAGCACAATTCTAGCAGACTTAAACCAGCAACTCACAAGTTTGCAGTTGAGACTCAAACCAACAAGAATCTAAAATCAATAGATTAACACATTACCAAACAGATTCAATAACTCCTATATCATATCCAAACAACTCTAAAATCACTTAAATAGGTTCATCTAAAATATTAAACGACATTAAAATAAAGGAATAAAACCTTTTGAAGTTAACTTTTGAGAAGAAGATGCAGCGCTGAGCCGTCTTAATGACCCGAAACAGCACCATCATTCACCACCATTCAAACCATCATCACCATCACCATACGAACCAATTTTACAAACTTTCCAGTGGGGAAAGTTTTCCCCAATTTTATTTCAATTATTTAACTAAAGCTATTATTTAGCTTAAATCAAATAACATTCGAACCATTCAAAACATAGATTTATAGAAGATTAAATGCAATTAACTTTAACAGTATTAAAAACAAGACAAAATAAACTTTTTATTAATACTCAAAATCAGATTACAATACTATTAAAAGAAAAATTACATTAAATTTCCTAAATCTATTTTTGTAGAATAACTCTAAAAAAAAAATGGGATAATTAAAAATTACAGATTTGGGGGTTTTTTAGCCAACCCCCAAGGCTTGCTGGTGAAGTTTGTTAAGAAGAAGCCTTCATCTCAACCCTTGATCTCTTTTCTCTCCTCTTTCATTCTTGATCTACGGCTGTAAATAGCACACTAGCACACGGATTGCCAACTTGGCAATTAGGTGTGCTAGTTGTGCTTCTTTGAAGCTAAGTTGGCATCATCTTATTAGATGATTGAGAGAGGGTGATGTGTTTGGACCAATAATATGGGAGAAGGGGAGCCACGTCACCCAAATAGGGGCATCATCTTTGCTCCGATAAACTTGGTATTTAATTAGAGAGCGTGAGTGATCACGCGCCTCATATATCAAAAATCCCCAATTGTTTTGTTATCTAGGGTTAGGGTAAAAGTTGTAAGGGAGTCTGGTTATTTGTTTGAGAGAGAGAAAGTTGAATTTATCTTGGATGTATCGAAAAGAAAAAGTGTGTGTGTGGTAAATGGTTGTGTTGACCAAGTTATGCAACGTATTTAACTTTCACCGTTTATTTGTTAACCTAATGGGTTATGAAAGCCCAATTACTCCACACGTCTTATATTTATTTAGTTAACACTAAGGCTTAGTCCATTTGAAATATAAATACTCAATTCGTCTCATTAAAATTGATTTGGGCCATATGAGTTTCCAAAATGAATAGATATCATCTTAAATAGGCTTTAAAGCCCATTTACCCAAAAGTGGGACCCACAAGCCCAAATGACTTTGATAGAGTTAAAATCCACTAAAAAGAACTTGATTTTGGCTTCCTTGATGTTTTCTTCAAAACCCGTGTCGATTTTGCCGGTTTTCGTGAACTTCAGTACCTACACACATTAAACAACAAAAACACATATACAAGGCAATATTCATACATTTTATGCATTTATTGAGTGTTAATTGATATAAATGATATGAGTAAAATCACTCATATCAGTGCTCTTCTGAAAGTTGGGATCAAATAATTATAGGGAGTAATTTTTCTTCGTGAAGAAACGCATATTCCAGATGTTTAGGTAGAGGTTTAAGTTCTAAATCTGTAGGAGGTTTGATACATATGTTTTGCTAGGTTCAATTTTACTCTCGATATCCTCTCGAATTGATCTAGGTCTTAAGTGGAATGATTGTTCTTGGTTACTAAAGAAAAGGGGTTTGGTTTTCTAATCTAATAAAAAGTGGAAATGAAAGTTTAAATCAAAGGCAATTACTTTAATTAAGATTAACAAAAACTTGGTTGAAAATTTAAAATTCAAATTAAAATCAAATTAAAATTAAAGTTAACAAGTAAATTGTGAAATATGAGTGAAATAAGAGTGAAGAAACAGTAAATCAACAACAGTAGAACAGTAACTATACTCAAAAATAACTGATCCGGAACTTTAAACCTTGATTCGGAACTAACTGATTCGGAAGATACTATTCACTCATTCGGAACATACTCATTCGGAACTTTCCGAATGAAGGTTCATTCGGAACTTGCTGGATCGGAAGACACTGATTCGGAACCTTCAGCTTGATTCGGAAGATTTACTTGGTTCGGAACTTTAATGCTTGACTCGGAACTTTCCGGATGAAAGTTTGATTCGGAAGTTTTCTCTTGATTCGGAACTTTAATGCTTGGTTCGGAAGTTTCCGAATGAAGGACTCATTCGGAACTTTTTGGCTGATTCGGAAGATCCGGAAACCCAGTTACAGTAACAGTATACGAAGAACACGGGATACAAACTTTTATCAAAATCGAATCAAATACTTAAAAAGGATTTACCAAATTAAACACAAATCATTTAGACACCATAAGCAACAAATCCCACTAATAAAAACACAAATCCAAACAACTTTTGAAGATCAAATCAAGAAAAATAAAACTTAAGAACTTGAAGATAAAAATGGAGATGAACAAGATGAAATGAAAGATTAAACAAGAACTTTGAATTGGATGATTAATGTTTTGACAAGATTAAACAAGGATTAAAATTACAAGATTAAAGAACTAAAGATAAAAATCACCAATCACCCTAGTGGTGATGGTGTTATACGAACCAGGAGAAAGAGTGGGGAGGAAGAAAGAAAAACTAGCTAGCTAAAATGTGTGTGGGATGGCCTATTTATAGGTGTTTCCTTTGGTTGGTGAGTGGGCTTTCTCCCGTTCTTCGTGTCTTTTCGTCTTTTCAGAAAAGTTTCCGTTTTCGATTCTGATTCGGGATTTGTCGTCGATTAAATTCAACTCGTCTTTTAATTTCTTCATTTAATAGACTTGAGTTTCTTCGACTTATATAAATCTTCCATCTTTGGTCCTTTTCTTCGATAAATCTTCGAATAGGCCCAGTGACTTCAAATCTTTTGCATCTCTTGGACAATAGACTTTATCTTGAGTCTTTTTCTTCAGTAAAACCCGTGCAATCCCATGTTTTCTTCAATATTCATCCGGTTTGCTCTGAAAACATAATAAACACAAAAACCACGCATAATTCCAAACAAATGATATTAAATACGTGTTTTGGTCTCGTTTTAGCCCGAATTAAGTGGTAAAAGGATGGGTGTTTACACACCTATCAAATCCCCTATACTTAACCATTGCCATGCCCTCATGCAATGCTTAGTGATAAAGCAAGCTTACACTTTTCTCATAATTAATCAACCTTGGCCTTATTTAAAATTCTACTTAAACAAAAATTAAAGAAATAAAACTTCAAAGATAACAAAGGGATAGAAAACCATTTTCACTTGAAAATAGCTACATGGAAATATCTTGAAGAGAAATCGATGACTTACATTAGGGCTTTGGTGCTGCGAAGATTTATCACCCTCAAGTTTCACGTTCCCCAAACTAAGCTTAAAAACGAGATCATTGTTATTATAAGTTAGCAATTCAAACACTTACACACATGGCTTAATTTAAATGCTTAAACTCCCTTATTCCTATGTGTATCTCTTCTATTTTATTTTTGTCTTAGAATGATCATGAAGATGCATTTTTGGACTTATTTCGATAGTTTATTAGGGCTGAAAGCAAAGTAGGACGATTTGATCAATAGTTAGCTAAAGGACAAAATCTCTTAAAACTGCTTCTCGGGATATCAAAAAGTTCATATCTTGGCATAACTTGGTTCACGATTTGAGACCTTTCTCGGGCCGATATTTGGCATGTACTTCATACTTCATATCTTCGAGAGACGTTCTTGAGATAATGGTCTTCTCATCATAATAGAGTTTCTTCACTTGGAGACTTTTGAGGGGTTCTCCAACTTTGTTGACCACGACTTCATGATTATTTCTTCAATCTCTAATTGGGATTTTGAGATACAACGATCCGCCTCCTTTTCGGACTTGGATCTATTTATCCTCATACCTTGTTAGGGTCTTTTCGGATAGACTTCTCCATGATCTTTATGGGAGTTGATTGCTTTTCGTCGTGAGTCTTGATCCTTCATATTGACTTTAGGAATAATGCTTTTCACATCACTTTGGATCTTCAGCAATAAAATTGAATCCTCATGCCTTGTTAGGGCCTTTTCGGACTCGCCAATCTTCGCGCCCCGCTTCATAAGTTATGCCTTGGCTATGAACTCTTATCATTACCGAGCAACTTTTAAACGATCTTGGGCTAGAAGCTAAGTAACTTTTCAAATCGTAAGACCTTACTTATTGCAGATAAATTATTAGCAAGTGATGGGAGAATAGGCAAATAATTACACCAAGTGAGCTTGCGCAAGAATACCGACTTATAATTGACTCTATCATTTCTCGTCCTCCACAATTTAAAATCTCAAGTAATGAGACTCGTGGACACTTAGCCTAATAAACCAATTAAGGTCTACATGGTTAAGGATACTAGCTAGAATAAACTTGGATAAGTCTATTCGGGTTGAGTCAAAATAAACGCAACGGGCCTAATATGTCAAGGACTTCTAAACTAGCTACACCACTTTATTAATATTTTTGACTTTATTGCGGGATATATACATATGAAAGCAACGATAAAAATTTAGAAATTACGACTAAATGGCCAAAGTTAATAAAAAATTTGAAAAATGCTGAAAAATAGGATTTTCCGGTTAATTGAAGGCATTTTCATGGAAAAGTCCACTTAAAACTTCGATAGAAGTCCCCCCCTACACTTAAGATAAACATTGTCCTCAATGTTTAAGCATGTGGGAAAAGGTTCCCCTACACTTAGGACATTGTGCACGTTGGTTAACTCAAGTTAAGGAAGAGACGACTAAAGTGATCAATTTCAAATGTGAGTATGAAGAAAATTGAATCACGATAGTTGAGAGAAAGAACCGGATTTCGGATAAACACGGGAGCACGGTTCTTCAAAGATTCCAAGAGTGCACATATCCCTGTAATCACATCACCACAAAGAAAAACGCATATACAAGTCCCCCCTACACTTAGGGGATTAAAACATACAAGGATAGATACTCGGGCTGCCTCCCGAGGAGCGCTTGTTTTTGATAACCGAGTCACGAGCCTGACTCGACCCAAAGTTAGTTCATGGGGAACGTGGTGAGGGATGGAATCACCTCCTTAGAGGTGTCCTCACCAAAGTACAACTTCACTCGTTGGCCATTCACCTTAAAATTAGGTCCATTAGGTTGAGCGAGCTCGAGAGTACCATATGGAAAAATTTGGGCGATGGTGAATGGGCCGGACCAACGAGATTTGAGCTTGCCCGAAAAGATTTTCAACCGAGAGTTAAAAAGTAAGACTTTGTCTCCAACATGGAACTCTCGGTTTTTGATCTTGGAGTCGTGAATGAGCTTAGTTCTTTCCTTATAGATCAAAGAATTTTCATAAGCCTCATTACGGAGTTCATTGAGCTCATTGAGTTGGATCTTGCGTAGGTCACCGGCTTTGTTTATATCAAAATTAGCCCACTTCAAGGCCCAATAAGCCTTGTGCTCCAACTCAATAGGGAGGTGGCATGCTTTCCCGTACACAAGACGATAAGGCGTACAGCCGATCGGGGTCTTGTAAGCAGTACGGAAAGCCCACAAAGCATCATCCAATTTATCAGCCCATGAGGCACGATGCTCTCCCACGGTCCTTTCAAGAATTCGCTTCAGCCCTCGGTTGGATATTTCAGCCTGGCCATTAGTTTGTGGGTGGTAGGCTGTGGAAAGACGATGATTTACACCGTACTTAGCCATGACTCGAGCAAATTGATCATTGCAGAAATGAGTCCCACGGTCACTAATAATGGCGCGAGGCACACCGAATCTAGCGAATAGAGCTTTCAAAAAGTTACAAACCACCCTTGCGTCATTAGTAGGCAAAGCTTTGGCTTCAACCCACTTCGAAACGTAGTCAACGGCTACAAGGATGTATTTGTTTCCTTTAGACGAAGGGAATGGCCCCATAAAGTCGATACCCCAAACATCAAAAATTTCACACTCTTGAATAAAATTCTGAGGCATCTCGTCTTTATGTGTGATTTTGCCTTGTTTTTGGCA
Organism: Glebionis coronaria; assembly: GCA_025667525.1. NCBI lineage: Eukaryota > Viridiplantae > Streptophyta > Magnoliopsida > Asterales > Asteraceae > Glebionis > Glebionis coronaria. Next base: position 185,636,452 of record CM046879.1, on the reverse strand, counting down.
AACATCACATCTTTTAACCATATCGTGAGCATCACGGTATATGGAGGGCCAATAAAATCCCGAATCAAACACTTTCTTTGCGGTGTAGTTGGGACCAAAGTGACCACCGGTGGGTCCTTTGTGGCAAGCATCAAGGATGTCCGACGCTGCCGGTCCATCAACACATCGGCGAATTATCAGGTCAGCACATTGTTTGAATAGGTAAGGGTCGTCCCAAAAGTAAGTCTTGATGTCGGTAAAGAACTTCTTCTTTTGCTGGGACGTCAACCCTTCCTTGAGAATTCCACCCGCCAAGTAGTTTGCAAAGTCTGCAAACCACGGGGTTTCATTCGGCTTCGAGTTTATAGACATTAAGGTCTCCAAGGGAAAAGAATCATTGATTTCTTTGGTCGGATGATCCCCTTGGTATGGATCCTCAAGTCTACTAAAATGGTCCGCGGCTAAGTTTTCTGCTCCTTTTTTATCGCGGATGTCGATTTTAAATTCCTGGAGCAGCAAAACCCAGCGAAGAAGTCTTGGTTTGGAATCTTGCTTTGTCAACAAGTACTTCAACGCGGAATGATCGGTGTACACAATGGTGGTGGAAAGGACAAGATAGGGGCGGAATTTTTCAAAAGCATAGACAACGGCTAAAAGCTCTTTTTCGGTTGTCGTATAATGCAATTGTGCCCCAGTCATTGTCTTGCTAGCGTAATGGATCGGTTGGAAGTGTTTGTTCACTCTTTGTCCAAGAACCGCTCCAATAGCAAAATCACTAGCATCGCACATCAACTCAAAAGGCAGCTCCCAATTAGGGGTAACCAAGACGGGTGCCTTAGTTAGCTTATCCTTAAGCGAGTTGAAGGCATCAAGGCACTCTTTGGAAAAGATAAAAGGAGTATCTTTTTCCAAGAGGTGGGTCATCGGGCGAGCGATTTGAGAAAAGTCTTTGATAAATCGACGGTAGAAACCCGCATGACCCAAGAAACTTCTCACACCCTTCACAGTGGAAGGTGGAGGCAACTTTGCTATAACATCAACTTTAGCACGGTCTACTTCAAGACCGGCTTTCGAAATCTTATGTCCAAGCACGACGCCTTCTTTTACCATAAAATGGCATTTTTCCCAATTTAGAACAAGGCGAGTGTCTTCGCACCGCTTTAGCATACGTTCTAAATTGGCAAGGCAAGCAGAGAAGGAATCCCCAAAGACCGAGAAATCATCCATGAAGACTTCCATGGTTTGTTCAACCATGTCATGGAAGATAGCTAACATGCACCTTTGGAAAGTCCCGGGCGCATTACATAAGCCAAAAGGCATTCTTTTGTAAGCGAAAGTGCCGTAGGGACAAGTGAATGTAGTCTTCTCTTGATCTTGGGGATCGATGGGTATTTGAAAATAACCCGAGAAACCATCAAGAAAGCAGTAATATTCATTACCGGCTAATCGTTCGAGCATTTGGTCCATGAAAGGTAGGGGGAAATGATCCTTTCTCGTGGCATCATTGAGTTTGCGGTAGTCTATACAAACTCTCCACCCAGTAACGAGACGAGTGGGAATCAACTCGTTGTGTTCATTGGGAACAACGGTTATTCCGCCCTTCTTGGGCACACAATGGATTGGGCTAACCCACGGTGAATCCGAAATAGGGTAAATCATACCCGCATCAAGAAGTTTGATAACCTCTGTTTTGATGACTTCATGTATTTTTGGATTCACCCTTCGTTGGCTTTGAATAGTGGGCTTATAGTCGTCCTCCATGAGAATTTTGTGCGTGCAGAAGTGAGGATCAATTCCACGAATATCCGAGATTTTCCACGCAATAGCCTTCTTGTGAGCTTTCAACACAGCAACGAGGCGAGTCTTCTCTTCATCTTTCAGATCCTTTGCAATAATGACGGGCGACTTCTTGTTGTCGTCAAGGAACACGTACTCGAGATGAGGCGGCAACTCCTTAAGTTCCAAATCCGAAGGATTTTCGACGGGAGGCGTTTTCAAAGTCGTGGCATTGATAGCAATAACCGTGGGAGATGGAGGCGAAGGAATGTCTTCGGTGAGAAGATTGTCAAAGAAACTCATATCTTCATCCCCCTCGGTGGGAGAATCATTAGTAGCTAAATTCGCATCTCCCATGGCCTCTTCAAGATTGTTCCAGAATAAATCACTATCTCCAAATAGAGACAACGATGAATCAATGGAGGACACGGTCTCAACAGTGGGAAGAGAGGTAGGAATACTTTTGCAAGCATCATTAAAGTGTTCTTCACAAGCCTCATCAAGAACGTCAATACAATTAACGCTCTCATACGAATAAGGCTGTTTGGACAACTTTCCCATGTTGAAGACTACTTTGTCGTCACCCACTCTCATGATAAGCTCTCCGGCTTCAACATCAATAAGAGTGTGACCGGTCCTCAAGAATGGACGACCAACAATAAGTGGCACACGGGGGTCCATCTCGTAGTCGACGACAACAAAATCAGCAGGGAAGGTGAATTTGTCGACTCCTACAATAACATCTTCGGCTATCCCCACTGGATAAGCAACCGTACGGTTGGCCAATTCCAAAGTCATTTTAGTGGGGACTAGCTCTGGGAGAGATAATTGCTTCCAAACACTTAGAGGCATGAGATTAATACTGGCACCTAGATCGGCTAGGGCCATGCAATTCTCTACTCCCGGGAAATTGCAAGGGATAAGAAAATGACCCGGATCACCAAGCTTGGTTGGCAATTTCCTTAAGAGCACTGCGGAGCAGTTCTCATTAAGTTGGGTGTTGGCAATGTCGAGGAGCTTTTCCTTGTCGCTCAGAAGGTCTTTAAACATTTTGGCGTATTTGGGCATGTGAGCGAGAGCCTCAGCGAAGGAGATATTGAAATTCAGTTGTTTAAACATTTTAAGAAAGTTAGAAACCTGAATATCATCCTTGCTCTTTTGCTTCTCTTTCCTCAACCTTGAAGGATAAGGTATATTGGAAGAAGAGGAAGGCTTTGGGAGTATAGGATCACTCACAACCACGGGTGGAGGAGGGGTAGAAAGAAGAGGTGGAGAAATTGGGGAAGGAGAAGGGTGAGGAATAGGAGCAGGCGACTCGTTTTCCTTAGTCACAACCACCGGTGGAGGTATAGGAAGCTCGGGTTCCTTGGTACCTTTGCCACTTCGAGTGGTGATTGCTTTCATCTCCCCTCTTGGGTTCGCAACGGTGTTACTCGGAAGAGTACCCGAAGAAGAGGGTTGACTACTTTGGAAGAAACTAGCCATCATGTTCCTCAGATCATTAGTCTGGCTATCCAACGTGTTTCTCATGTCAGCTCTCAAATCATTTCCTTGCTTGACCAAATCTGCCTTCAAATTGCGCACTTCTTCTTGGAGATTTCCCACTATCACATCATTGGTTCTCATGTAGGTGGCGACCTCTTGGTGTAAAGCAGTGGTGGTTTGGTTAGAAGGAGCATTGTATGCAGGTGGTTGGTAAGCAGGTTGTTGGTAGATTTGATTGTTACGTTGAGGCGTTTGTTGCTGCTTGTGAGGTGGGACATATGGTTGTCGAGGTTGTTGTTGTTGTTGAGTAGGGCGGTTAAGGTTTTGTTGTTGGTTTGGGTTGGTTGGAGGAAAGCCAGGTGGTGAAAGATAGTTGTTGCTGCGGTAGCTAAGCAAGTTACGGTCACCTTGAGGTCTAGCTTGATAAGCAGGTTGTTGGTAGGTGCCATATGCCGCATTCACATTCTCAGCAGGGTAATCTTGGGTGGCAGTACAAGTTGTGTAAGAATGGGGACCACCGCATATCTCACAAGGTTGGCTGACAGCGTTCACTTGTGCATTTTTGGCGTTGTTGCTGTTGTTGTTGCTGACGGTGTGGGTGACAAGCGATTCAAGAAGCGTGGTGATTTTGTCTAATCGCTTGTCGCTGTCATTAGTGCTAGCACTAGCAACATTGGTCCTAACACTCTTGGTTTGCACACGAGATTTGTTCTCAATGATGTCCCAAGCAGCATTGGAAGTCTTAGCCAATAAATTACCCCCTGAGGCACTATTCAGTGAATCTTGGTCACTCATGCGTAAACCATTGTAAAAAGTATTGATTTGGTGTACTTTGGTAAAACCATGTTGTGGGCATTTTCTTAAAAGATCTTTAAAACGATCCCAAGATTCACTAAATGACTCATCGTACTTTTGTTCAAAGTTTATAATCTCATTCCGCAAAGCGGTAGTACGAGAGGGTGGAAAAAAATAGTTGATAAACTTTGTTTCCAAATCCGTCCACGAGAGAATACTCTGTGGCGGTTCTTTAGCAAGCCAATGCCGGGCTTGTCCCTCTAAAGAAAAGGGAAAAAGTTGTAACCTTATCACTTCTTGTGAAACTCCATTGAACTTGACCGTGTTGGTGAGTTGTAAAAACCTCTTGATATGGTCGTGTGGATCATCAATGGTGCGTCCCAAGAACGGTTGAGCTGAGACCATCTGGATAAAGCCTGACTTGAGCTCGAAATTGTTGGCGGCAATTGGAGGGATGACAATTGGATCCGTGTTGCCATCAACATGAGCTTGCAGCAATTCAATCATTGGGCGATTATCCGGAAGATGCTCATTGTTGTTGTTATTCATGTTGTTGAAAGGTGGGTTGTTGTTGTTATTATTGTTGTTCGGAGGTGGTATGTTATTGTTGTTTTGTACACCAGCCATGTCTAAGTTATCGAGAGGCTCGGGCTCTTGATAAGACGTGGATCGAGTGCGCATACACCTGCAAAAGAACGAACAAAGAAAAACAAAGCAAAAATATTTTTGGTTTTTATTGTTTTTTAATTTTTAGGATTTTTGAAAATTTTATATTTTTTAGTTGTTTTTGAAGATTTTCTTGAAAAAGTAACGTTCACGGGGAACGGATCCCAAAATCCAATTTCTCACAAAAAACTTTTGATCTTAACGAGAAGAGCCGGCAGCGGCGCCATTTGATACATATGTTTTGCTAGGTTCAATTTTACTCTCGATATCCTCTCGAATTGATCTAGGTCTTAAGTGGAATGATTGTTCTTGGTTACTAAAGAAAAGGGGTTTGGTTTTCTAATCTAATAAAAAGTGGAAATGAAAGTTTAAATCAAAGGCAATTACTTTAATTAAGATTAACAAAAACTTGGTTGAAAATTTAAAATTCAAATTAAAATCAAATTAAAATTAAAGTTAACAAGTAAATTGTGAAATATGAGTGAAATAAGAGTGAAGAAACAGTAAATCAACAACAGTAGAACAGTAACTATACTCAAAAATAACTGATCCGGAACTTTAAACCTTGATTCGGAACTAACTGATTCGGAAGATACTATTCACTCATTCGGAACATACTCATTCGGAACTTTCCGAATGAAGGTTCATTCGGAACTTGCTGGATCGGAAGACACTGATTCGGAACCTTCAGCTTGATTCGGAAGATTTACTTGGTTCGGAACTTTAATGCTTGACTCGGAACTTTCCGGATGAAAGTTTGATTCGGAAGTTTTCTCTTGATTCGGAACTTTAATGCTTGGTTCGGAAGTTTCCGAATGAAGGACTCATTCGGAACTTTTTGGCTGATTCGGAAGATCCGGAAACCCAGTTACAGTAACAGTATACGAAGAACACGGGATACAAACTTTTATCAAAATCGAATCAAATACTTAAAAAGGATTTACCAAATTAAACACAAATCATTTAGACACCATAAGCAACAAATCCCACTAATAAAAACACAAATCCAAACAACTTTTGAAGATCAAATCAAGAAAAATAAAACTTAAGAACTTGAAGATAAAAATGGAGATGAACAAGATGAAATGAAAGATTAAACAAGAACTTTGAATTGGATGATTAATGTTTTGACAAGATTAAACAAGGATTAAAATTACAAGATTAAAGAACTAAAGATAAAAATCACCAATCACCCTAGTGGTGATGGTGTTATACGAACCAGGAGAAAGAGTGGGGAGGAAGAAAGAAAAACTAGCTAGCTAAAATGTGTGTGGGATGGCCTATTTATAGGTGTTTCCTTTGGTTGGTGAGTGGGCTTTCTCCCGTTCTTCGTGTCTTTTCGTCTTTTCAGAAAAGTTTCCGTTTTCGATTCTGATTCGGGATTTGTCGTCGATTAAATTCAACTCGTCTTTTAATTTCTTCATTTAATAGACTTGAGTTTCTTCGACTTATATAAATCTTCCATCTTTGGTCCTTTTCTTCGATAAATCTTCGAATAGGCCCAGTGACTTCAAATCTTTTGCATCTCTTGGACAATAGACTTTATCTTGAGTCTTTTTCTTCAGTAAAACCCGTGCAATCCCATGTTTTCTTCAATATTCATCCGGTTTGCTCTGAAAACATAATAAACACAAAAACCACGCATAATTCCAAACAAATGATATTAAATACGTGTTTTGGTCTCGTTTTAGCCCGAATTAAGTGGTAAAAGGATGGGTGTTTACACACCTATCAAGGTTCTTCGACAGATTTCTTAACTTTGAAATCGGTTTCGAAAGTTATGGTTTCAAATGGTGTTTCGATTTCTTCTTCGATTTTTTCGATTAGTTCATCAGTATGGTCGGCTATGAAGGCATGAAATTCAGCAAAAAGTTCTTCTTCGAGGATGGTTCCTTCGATAGAATACAAAATTTCGATTCCTTCATCAAGAAGAGCGTCGAAATCGGCTTCAACGATTTCTTCAATGACATCGATACTAAAACAAGTATCGTCATTAGAGTAGAGTGTTTCATTGCTTCGTCGATAGAAAAAGAAATTCTATCTTCTCCAACTCCAAGGTTGAGTTGTTTTTGCTTTACTCTAATTATAGCGTCATCTGTGTGTAAGAAAGTTTTACCAAGGATAAGTGGTACCTTGTTATCTTCTTCCATTTCTAAGATTACAAAGTCAACAGGAAAAACAAATTTTCTGACTTCTACGAGCATGTTTTCAGCTATCCCCATTGGGTATTGGAAAGAACGGTCCGCGAGGTGAACGCTCATTTTTGTTGGTTTTAAAACATATTTAGAGAGTTTAGCATACAAAGAGTATGGCATGAGGTTGATACTTGAGCCAAGATCGGCCAAGGCATTACAAGACTATGAGTGATGGAAAGTACATGGGATTAGGAAACTTCCAGGATCTCCTAATTTTGGTGGTACTTTGTTTTGGACAATGGCAGAACATTCATCATTTATAAAAGTTGAAGAAACTTCTTCAAACTTATGCTTTCTCTTGATAAGTTCTTTGATAAATTTGCCATAATTTGGCATTCCAACCAGAACATCGACTAAAGGCATGTTAATTGAACTTCTTGTATTAAGTCGAGGAATTTACCATACTTAGCTTGCATCTTTTGCTTGCATAGGCGTTGTGGGTATGGCACTTTTGGTTTATATGGTTTAGGTGTTGGGTTTTCAGTTGGTTTGGTATGGGTTGTTTGAGCTTCATCCTCATTATCAATATCGAGTGGAATTTCGATTGGTGTATCTTGAGTAGGTTTGGTAGGTGAATCGTAAGATAAACTGCTCCGCGTGAATACGGCATTCACATGCTCGTGAGAGCTTGTGGGGGTTGATATTTGCCATTGTTTTTGGGGTTTGGGTTGGTGTTGCTTGATAAAGAACCAGAAGCGTGATTTGATTTTTTATCGGCCAAATGATCAAATTTAGCTTCAAGGTTTTGGATGGAAGCTTGGTGGTTTTTGGTCGTAGTTTCGAACTTGGTTTTGAAGTCAGTGAACGTTTCTCGAACAAAAATGTTGGTTTTTCTTTGAGATTCAATAAAGTTGTCGAGTTTGGTTTCAAGGTTGGTTTTGTCTTTGGTTTGATTGGGTTTCTTTTTGTCTCGATCGTAACTTGGTTTATCATTTGATCTCCAATTATCGTGGTCGCGATTACGATAATCGATATAAAAATCGACGAAAGGTATTCATGAAGTTGGCTTATTCTTTCTTCGTCATGGGTGTATCATCGTCATCACATTCACTAGAAGGATGGTTTCCTCCACAGTGTTTGCAGGTTTCACGTTTCTTGTTTTTCATCTCTTTATATTGAGTATCAACTTTAAGTGACATGGCATCCATTCAAGCCATAATTTTCTCGGTATCGGTGGGGTTGTTGCTTTCTTCGGCAAAAGCTACGGTTTTCCGTGGGTTTTTGTTTTTGTGATTTTTGGACCAATCAAGCTTAAGTAGGACTTTGTCATCCAATAATTGGTAAGCTTGGTTAGGAGTTTTGTAAAGGAAAACTCCGCCCGCTGCGGCATTCAATGCATCTTGGGTAGCATCGTCAAGACCATGATAGAAAACCTTGATTATTCATTCTTTTTTGAGTCTATGACCATGGCAGTTTCTGAGTAGTTCTTTCATTCTTAACCATGCATCAGTGAGAGTTTCTTGATCTTGTTGAGAAAAGCTTCAGGTTTCTCCAAGGAGTTTTTCAAATAGGGAAGAAGGAAAGAATCGGCTAATGAGAGCGTTTCTAAGACCTTCCCATGTTCGAATGGTTCCTTCGTTAAGTTCGTCGAGCCATGACTTGGCTTCTCCAGTAAGGGATGAGGGAAACATCATGAGTTGGACGCCTTCGGCTTGTCCTTCTCCATAGTTAAACATTTTACAAATTCCGCTGAATTCGTGGATGTGTTTGTGAGGATCGGTTTTGATTCGACCATCAAATTGGTTATTTTTGACAAGTGTTAAGTGGTTCCCTTTGATTGCAAAATCGTTTGCAATTTCAGGTAAAACGATTACGGAGCCAGGAGTTGGTGCTACAACTCTATCGGCTGACCAATTGGTTCATCATCGGTGTCCGACATTGGATCATAACGGTTGATGAGTTTTGTGAGAAATAGGATTTGAGAAAGATTGTCGAAAGGTTGGTTGATTATGCAAGGTTGAGTTTGCTCGTGTCTCCTAGCTAAAGGTACACGACGATGAAGTCTACGTAGCCTTCGGTTAAGGGTACGTTCAGGTTCGGGTGACGGTGATGTTGGTGGTGTTCCAGATGAACGGGTGTGCATCCAACAAGGTTTTTGGTGTTTCCAGTAGAAATGTGCGGCACACTTTTGGGAATGTGCGACGCACTTTGGTTCGCTACAGGAAGTGCGGCGCACTTTTTGGTTTATGCGGCGTACTTTCTGTACTGCAGAAAAAAAATGGTTTTAAAATGAGTGGCAAATGGTTCAATTCTTCAAGGATTATACGAATTTGGTTACAAAACAGGATTGTAAGTCCCCGACAACGGCGCCAAAAACTTGATGTTCTTTTGCAAGTCTTAAATTTATATTACAAGGTTTAGACAAAACAAGGGACCAGAAGACAGACACGGGCAAGTATACCCTTTCGTTCGTAAAATAGCTTTGTAGTGGTAAGCCAGGATCGTTCGCTGAGACTTAATTTCGTTTTGGTAATCAAGATAATAATTGGAGAAAGAAATAGTTGAAATGATATCAATAGTAACAAGTATGACTAATATGGCATAGTTCGTATAATTTCGTGATAATGATAATAATGATCGAGATATGTTTATGTAGGTAAAGAGTGATAATCCTTTTTCGTCAAAACAGCGTTTGCACAATTTACTTGGGTTTGATTCAAGAATTATGTTTAGTTAAGCGACTAAGCTCAAAACAAGTTGCCAGCGAGTTCAATATTTTATCAAGTTTCTAAGTGGATCTCTCCAACCAAAGATTCATGATCATAGACAAGTTCTTAAAAACTTATTATAACAATTTGCGTTTCTCAACGCCAAACTATCGTAACAAATCAACTTAGATAGAATATGGTTTATAGAACTAGGTGGTAAAATTGTTCTACAACATTAGCTTGAAATCATTTATAAAGGATCATATCATAGCATCATCACTAATTATAGTCACATACCCATATAGTCACAAATAGCTTAGCCTAACGTAGTAATCAAAGTAACAATTGGAAAAGAGTAAGTGAACATCATACTTAGATTGGATTGAATGAACGAGTACACAAGTGTCACCGATTGTATCGTTCCTCCAAGAATCGAAGAGTGGAATACTCTCGTTACAAGTATTTCCCAAAGGGGATAATACTGAAATTTAACAAAGAAAGCTAAAATACTCGAGCTATGGAGTATTGAGAGAGAGAGAGAGGTGTGTGTAAAATGAGTAGAAGTGGCCTCTATTTATAGTGCTGACTGGGGTCAAATGTGAGCCGCTCTTCACCGAAAGTGCACCGCACTTTGGAGATGTGAATGTGCGCCGCACATCTGAGATTGTGCGCCGCACTTCTGGGCGTTCTAGAATCTACTATCAACAACTTTGGTTTATTTGCATATTGAGGACCCTTGTTTGTATGTCTTCACTTTGCTTCTTCAAACTTTATATCTGCATAAAACACAACATATTAAGTATCGGAAGCTCTTATTGATACTACAAAGTGGCATTATAATGATAGATTGAATATGTATATTTAGGTCGTTATCAAGCCTTGATGAAGATCATCCCCTCCTAAAGATCTAGTCATGTTCATCATTTGTTTATTTGTGTCTTGTGTAGATCCAATGTATTTGTGAATACTTGGACTAGTTGTGTTCATCCAAGCTATTTGTGAATACTTGGATTAGTTTTGTGTAAGTCCATTGAATATGTGTGTGCTTGGATTTGTCTTGTGTACATCCAAGTTACATCGATGTACTTGGATATCTTTAGTTGAGTTGTTATGTGTACTGTGTTAGTTCTCACTCAACTACAAAGTGATTTGTGTGTGAGTTGTGTAAGTTCTCACTTAGCTTCAAAGTGAAGAGTCGTGAAGATTGGTTCTAGCTTTAGATTAGAACTCGACATCTAGCCTTGTGTCGGAAAATGGTGAAGTAGGCGACGTATGAAGATTGGTTCTAGCTTTCGGATTAGAACTCGACATTTAGCCTTGTGTCGTAAAATGGTGAAGTAGGCAATGTTGTGTAGATTGGTCCTAGCTAAGATTAGGTCTCGACATTTAGCTTAGTGTCGGAAAATAATGTAAGCGATGTTGTAAGGTTTTCTCCACCAAGAAGGGAGCTTGTGGATATAGTAGAAATCTCGAGTAGCTGTACTCGAGGAGTGGAGTAGGAACGAGGATAAAGCTTCGTTGCCGAACCACTATAAATGTTGGTGTATTCTTATTAGGTTGTTTCTTTCCTTACTCTTTACTTACTTTCATTATCATTACATTTACTACTTGTCATTGTTAATGCATTAGAATTGAACCTAATCATTATGCAACTAGCTTTCAAGTAAAAGATAGTTTTGGTACTCACCTAATTGAAAGGAATTTTAATTAGGAGATAAATCGGAGAGAAACTATTCAACCCCCCCCCCCCTTCTAGTTTCTACAATTGGTATCAGAGCGATGGTCACACAAGATCTTTGAAGTATATTGTACTTTAAAACATGGATCGATCCATTGTCTCCTCAAATTAGAAGGTTAAGTTTTACTAAAGCTTCTCTTTGGTCAAAACTATTTTTTCTTTGAAAATAGGCCTTTTAATTGGTAATATAGCATCTCATTCAGATTAGTAGTATTTATGCATTTTAGATTTACTCTTGAAATGTATCTACTAGTTTGCATCTTGGTATGTTTAGGTACTCGTGAAGATCAATCATTAATTTGATTGTGGATTGAGTTACTTACACTTGTAGAAGACTCATCTTCTTTGATTTCCAACATCATTGAATGATGATATCAAGATGGATGGGAGTGATACTAGTCCTTGAAGACTTAGTAGTCACTTTAGTTATGGTTGGGCTTTGCATTGATTCCTTGATTGCTTGGAATTCACTTTGTGGCCAAGGTACGTTTTCGTTCTTCCACACGCCCTTTTGATCACTCTTTTGATCATTACTTGACTATGTGCTTGTTCTTGGCTTCCTTGCCTTGACATTTGTTTGTGGTTTGTGATTCTTTTCTTTTACCCTCTCAAACCTTCATTGCTTGGATACTTGACTCACTATGGGGATGTAGAGTGAGTTAGTATTAGCTTAAAGTATCAAGCATGATTTCCATGGTTTGCACCCTCACGGTTAGTAAGCCCTATATCATATGTAACTTGTGCAATTGAGCTCATCTCTAGGATGATTGATTAATCCCTTGAGATACCAAACTACTTCATAAGTTGTAGTTGGATTTTACATATTTGAAATTGAAATATTCAAAGGATATCGTTATTGCAAATCCTAGCAATAATAATTGTCCGGTCATGTGGGAGAGAACGTGAATTTATACTTTACTCACATTTTGAAGTAGAGTAAGACTATTCTTGAAAGTGGTCTTATTCTATGTATCAAAATTGCTTGGTATAGTTCATTACCAAAGCCGTTTAGACTTTTGTCGAAAAGGCACGTCTTAAACCACTATATATGGCACAAGCTCTTCGTCTCCTCGACTTGAAGATTGTCATTTGTGTCTTGAGCATTGTACTTGGTCTTGATCCAATCCCCTTTACTTCTCTCCTCTTTGCTTCTTCGCTACGAGTGGTCGTTTGTCCGTTTCGGTCTTTTCCCATCTCGATTCAACTCGTAATCCTTCATTAAGGCATTATTACTTAGTGTTGAAGTGGTCTAATGATTTACTAAAGGCTTGAGATATATTTTAATTATTTTAGAAAAAATTGGTTTTAAAAATTTCTTTGATTTTCTTTGATAAAAACTCGCCACTGTAGGCGGTTCTTTATCTGTCGTGGCTCAAAGGCGCGGTTCTCTATCCATAAGGAACCGCGACCATAACTTGTGACTAAAGCGCCAGGTTTTATTAAAAATCACTTTTTCAAACAAACTAATACAGAGATTTTACTTAGTTAAAAAGTTCGTTGTTTTCGGTGTCTTATCGAATTGATCACGGTTAAATGTGCGACTCAGTCGTCGTTGGTGAATAAAAGAAAAAGTTGTCGTTGTGTATAACTAATTAAAGATAAAAACTTTAACGTAAATGACAAAATTAAAACAACTTAAATGCAAGACTTAAATGGAATAAAGATAAAAGCTTGGAAAGATTAAACTAAAAATAAGTCTTTTAAAAGAAATTAAGTAAATGACGAAAATATAAATGACTTTAAAATTAAATGACGAAATATAAACGAATTTAAAATAAAAATGAAAACTTTAAAATAAGACGCTTTAAAATAAACTATGTAAAGACAAGTTAAAATAAAGCTTAAGAAAAATAAGACAAATTAAGTAAAAAACAAGACTTAAGAAAATGGCGGGAAAATTAAATTTGAAAATATTTTGGAGCAAAAACGATTCAATTCCACAATACACAAAAAAGTTCAATTTCGCAATACACAAAAAAGTTCAATTTCGCAATTCATAAAAAAGTTCAATTTCGTAATACACATAAAATTTCAATTTCACAATTCACAAAAAAGTTCAATTTCGCAATACACAAAAAAGTTCAATTTCGCAATTCACAAAAAAGTTCAATTTCGCAATACACAAAAAAGTTCAATTTCGCAATACACAAAAAAGTTGCTAAATTGAATCAGATTTTCCTAAAAAAGGGGAACTCGTAAAATGACGAATTCAAGCACTATTTTTGCAACTTTTCAAGGATAATAAGCCAAAGAAAATACTAATAAGCTTGATGACGTATAGTCCCCAACCGGGTCATGAACCCGGCCCATGGGTACTACCCGTATCCGGCCCATCACAGATGGGTGGAATAATGTCATTCAGGCTTATGGGCTTGGATGAACAGTGACCGCACACATGTGTGCGGCCCACGGCCCGGTGCGGCCGACATAGGGTTAGACAGAATCATATTTTGTCTAGGAATATCTTTATCCCAATGGGAAAGGATATTCACTACCAAAATTAGAAGATAACAATCATTCTAATTCTGGTAGTTATCCTTTCCTTGGGGCCGAAGTATCAAGTGGTAGCCCATTAGGGTTCCACTGCCTATAAAAGGAACCCCCAAGGGTTCCACAAAGGTATTACGTCTTATACTCTTAACTCACATAAACCCTAAATCGATTACTTACTCTCACGCCGGAGTCTAATCATGGGAAACGTTCCCACAGTAAGCCTAACGCGTGCTGTTTAGTGTGCAGGATCCTAACCAAACGATTCACTTGGTGCAGGAGCCGGAGCCCAGCCAACCCGAATTAAGCCTAATTCGGGTCTAGCAAGGATCACCCAACTTTTGCATCAACAAGTTGGCGCCATCCGTGGGACCCATTACACTAAGCTAGAACAAAACCTCATTCTGAATCCCCAATGACGAAGGGGCATCAGCCAACCAATCCCAGGAATACGAATCCTGGAAATCGGAAGTCCCAAGGGGAAGGGATACTCATCCCTAATCAATCACCTAGCCGCCTTGCAGGCGGACCTGGTAACCGTGGCGGTTTCCAGCCCTTGGGTGTGACGAGCACGATCTCCATAACACCCCCACCTACTTCAACCCTGGACAATCCGGACCCAGGGAGTGCGCCCAACCCTCCTAACAAGGAGCCGCGCAGACCATCGGTAGAGGAATATGTAGAGGTCCTACCACTCAGCGAGGAGGATCTTACTCGAGTTCTCACGCAGAACTTCGATAGGATCGTCCCAGGGATCGCGTCAAGGTTGAATCTGGGGAGGAACCTCCAATCCAGACTCAACTTTGGTGACACCGGACCAATCACCTCTTCCCAAAATCAGAGGAAAAGGAGAGCTCGGCCTCAGGAGCAGAGCATCTTTGAGGAAACCCCTCAACCCAGGAATGTGTTTGAGCGCATAGGAGATCGCCTCATACAGGAACTAATGCAGTCTCGGGAAGGAGGAGATAAGTCTGATGGCTCACCCGAGCGGCCAGATCGAGAGTTGGCCAGAACCGCTCGTCGCCCGAGCGTGTGGGACAGGATGAACACTAGGAAGAAGGCTTCCGATTCATCCCAAAAAAGTGGTCCCTACCCAAAGGATGGGGCACCACCACCGTCCCCAAACCCGTCAGGAGAGGACTCAGATGACCATCCGCCTAAGCGTCGCCGACCTAGGCGCACCCCTCCACCACCACCAAACAATGATGAGTATTATGGTGGTCCTTATTATCGAGATGCGGAAGCGGAGGATCTTTCGCGACCATGGTGTGAACCATGGGATGACCCTAGGCTCACCCGGCCATGGGCGGATCCCAGGGAAGACCCGTTCACCCTCCGCATACGGGACTATTCTGAGGACACCAAACGTCGCATGCCGGCGTGTATCAAGACTTATGATGGGTCTGGTGATCCGGTTGATCACCTTAAAATATTTGATACGCAGGATAAAATTGAGCGATGGCCCATGCCTATATGGTGCCAAATGTTCAATTCAACTTTGATCGGAAATGCTCGTGACTGGTTTGAGGCACTCCCTCCACGGAGCATTGATAGTTTCATGGAACTACGCACTGCGTTCGAGAACAATTATACTCAAAGGAAGAAGTATAACAGGGATCCGGTCTCATTGGAAACTGTCAAACAACGGCCGGGGGAGTCCACAGAAGCCTTCATTGAACGCTTCAATGATGAGTGCACGCGCACAAGAACAATGCCGGAGCTCCTGAAAATCTCTGACTACATGCACGCCATAACATACAGGGAGTTGATCAGGCGCCTCAATGACAAGCGTCCAGAGAGATATGACGACCTCATGGAAAGGGTCAGAAATTTCATAGAAGGGGAAACAGCTGTTGCCGCGGCCTACCCATCCCGAGGAAATGGGTACCGGTCAAATGACCAGTCCCGGAGACAGTCGGGCGGTCAAGGCAATCAGAACAATAGCAAGGGCTCAGACTATAAGAGCTAAAGCAAAGGAGGACGGCCGGACGATAAGTTCACCCCCCTAAAGATGTCCTACCGGGAGATCTTGCTGACGGAAGGGGCGAACTTTCCAAGGCCTCCCCCAATGACCACTCCGCCGGAACGTCGGCAAGGAAATCGCTTCTACGAGTTCCATAATGACAAAGGCCACGGTACGGAGGAGTGCATCCAGCTCAAGAAGCATATTGAGTCGCTGATCAAATCAGGTAAACTCAAGCACCTAGTTAAGGATTGGAAGGATGGAAAAGACAACAACCAGAAGTACGATAAGAAGGATCCCCAAAAGGACAAACCTTCGACCATATACATGATCCAATCCAGACAGCGCCGCACGAGGCAGAAAGTGGGCCAAAAATTTTCACGCGGTAGGGAAATCTCATTCCCTCTCATCACAGCAAGCGATGTGATTGATGCGCCTCTCACCATTGAGATAAGCATTGGAACACACAATGTTCGTCGCATGTATGTAGATGGAGGGTCGTCAGCAGAGGTACTGTATAAACACTGTTTTGTGCAGTTGTGCCCAAAAATAAGAAGCCAATTAGTACCGGCCACGGCGCCGCTCACCGGCTTTAGTGGAGACACTATCTGGCCGATAGGGCAACTACGGCTGCTTGTAACCATCGGGAATGAGGAACACTCCACTACAGCATGGATGAACTTCATGGTGATACGCTCACATTCCCCGTACAATGGGATCATAGGCAGACCAGGTATTTTGGCTATACGGGCAGTACCCTCCACGGCGCACGGAATGATCAAATTCCCTGTTGAGGGGGGGATTGTTACCATTTACAACACAATCGTACCGGCATCCGAGTGTCACACTGTGACAGCACCGGCTCCACCTGTTCCACCCAAGGATGGATCAACACCTCCCAATTGGAAGGTAGCAATTCACCCTGACTATCCGGAACAGGAGGTATCCATAGGAGGGGCGCTCTCGGATAGCGGCAAAAGGGCCATGTGCTCTCTTTTAAGTGCAAACCTAGATATATTCGCATGGGAGCGAAAGCATATGACAGGCATGCCACGTGCGATAGCAGAGCATAAGCTCCAGATCCGCCAAGGGTACCAACCCGTCAAGCAAAAGAAGCGCGGCCAGGCGCCTGAGCGCAGCCAAGTGATATTGGAGGAAGTATGGAAACTAGTGGATGCAGGCATCATGCGCGAGGTATACTACCACGAGTGGTTATCCAATCCGGTCATGGTCAAGAAACATGACGGAAGTTGGCGCATGTGTGGATTTTACGGATCTAAATAAGGCTTGCCCACAGGACTGTTACCCGTTACCGGAAATCGACTGGAAGGTGGAATCCCTATGTGGGTATCCTTTTAAATGCTTCTTGGACGCGTATAAAGGGTATCACCAGATCCAGATGGCGGAGGAGGATGCAGAAAAAACGGCGTTCCATACGAGCCAGGGCGTATATTGCTATACGAAAATGTCGTTTGGACTGAAGAACGTCGGTGCTACATATCAACGGCTGGTGGACAAAGCTTTTGAATCACAGATAGGCCGCAACTTGGAAGTCTATGTTGATGACTTGGTTATAAAAAGTCACACGGAGGAGGCACTTCTCCGGGATGTCCAAGAGACATTCGACACGCTGAGAAGGATTAACATGAAGTTAAATCCAAAGAAATGTACGTTTGGGGCAACGGAGGGAATGTTCCTTGGATATTTGATTGATCCAAACGGCATCAAACCTTGCCCAGAGAAGACGGACGCAGTGATACAACTGCCATCCCCTCAGACACGGAAGGAGGTGCAATCCTTAAATGGGAAGCTAGCCGGGCTGAATAGGTTCCTATCTAAATCCGCAGAGAAGTCATTACCCCTATTTAAGACACTCAAGAAGTGCATTAGGAAGGGGGACTTCCGGTGGACGAAGGAAGCCGAGGAAGCTTTCGGCCAGCTCAAGCAGCATCTTGCATCCCTCCCTATGCTAGTAGCTCCCCGGCCAAAGGAGGAACTCATTATGTATCTCTCAGCCACTCATGGCGCAATAAGCGCGGTACTTATGACAGATAGGGATACAGTGCAAACTCCGGTCTACTTTATAAGTAGAACACTACAAGGGCCGGAGCTGAATTACTCCTCTATGGAAAAATTGGTGTTAGCACTAGTGTTTGCTACAAAGCGGTTGCGCTGGTACTTTCAGGCGCACCCAATTGTAGTCATTACGGATCAGCCAATCAAGCAGGTTATTTCTAGACCGGGCGTGGCAGGGAGGCTACAGAAATGGAGCATCTTATTGGGGGAGCACAATATATCTTATAGGCCAAGGACGGCTGTGAAAGGCCAGATCTTGGCGGATTTCCTAATTGAGAAGCCAGATGAGGAAGGGCCAATCGTTAAGCAAGACGAAACTCCAACAGAACCATGGGTGTTGTTCACGGATGGATCTTCGTGTACGGACGGCTCCGGAGCTGGTCTCATCCTCACAAATCCAGAAGGAATGGAATTCACGTACGCCCTCCGTTTTAAGTTCACGGCCACTAACAACGAAGCGGAATATGAAGCATTAATTGCGGGTTTAAAAATCGCCGCTAGAATGGGAGTCCGCAACCTTGAGGCCTACGTGGACTCACGGCTTGTCGCGAACCATATTCTAGGTGGATATGTGGCTAAGGAGGACAACATGGTCAGGTACTTGGAAAAAGTCAAGTCGCTAATCGCGACTTTCAGTAAGTTTTCCATCAAGCAGGTGCCAAGGGGCGAGAACAAGAAGGCGGACGCTCTTAGCGAGATCGCATCCACAAGCTTCACTCACTTGTCTAAACAAGTCTTGGTGGAAATACTCAAGGAGAAATCTATAACGGAAGGGGAGGTTGCTGCTATAATTGAGGAGGATGGACCTACATGGATGACCCCGATTATCAACTATTTGACTAGTGAGACCCTTCCAGACGAGGAAAAAGCAGCACGGCGCATCAGAAAGAAGTCGCAGTATTTCGAACTTCGAGAAGGCACCCTTTACAAGCACTCTTTCTTGCAGCCATGGCTGCGGTGTGTGGGACCACGTCAAGCCGCATACGTAATCAGTGACATACATGAAGGATTGTGTGGCATGCATGCAGGTCCACGGTCCGTGGTAGCTAGAGCCTTATGGACAGGATACTATTGGCCTACCATGCACAGAGACGCGCGCGACATGATTCGCAAGTGTAGTGATTGCCAAGTGCATAGGCCAGTGCCGCGGCACCCCCAGCAGGAGCTTACACCTATTACGTCCCCATGGCCATTCTATAAGTGGGGAATCGACATTGCAGGACCATTTCCTGTAGCTGCGGGGGGAGTTAAATTCTTGATTGTTGCGATGGACTACTTCACACGATGGATAGAGGCCAAGGCAGTCAAGTCTATCACAGGCAAACAAGTTAAGAAGTTTGTTTGGGAACATATTGTGTGCCGTTTTGGTCTACCAGGAGAAATCATCTCGGACAACGGCAAGCAGTTCACGGACAACCCATTCAAAGATTGGTGCGCATCATTGAACATCAAGCGGCGCTTCGCATCTGTTAAGCATCCGCAGACAAATGGCCTTGTCGAACGGGCAAATAGAAGCTTGGGAAATGGCATCAAGGCGCGTCTGGATGAACGAAGTGGCAAATGGGTCGATGAGTTATCACATGTGCTATGGGCGCATAGAACTATGATCAAGACAGCCAACGGAGATACTCCATTTGCATTGGCTTACGGCACTGAAGCTGTTATACCAGCAGAAATAGGAATGCCTACCATCCGCACGGCGGAGGTTAATGTCGTCACGAACGATGAACAACTACGAATCAACCTGGATCTGTTGGAAGAAAAAAGGGAAATAGCAGCCATCAATGAGGCTAAGTCCAAGGCTAAGATGAAGGCTTATTATGACGCCAAGGTCAAGGGTGTTCTTTTCGACCGGGAGACTACGTCTATCGTGCTAACGAAGCAAGTCGAGCGGAGAATACAGGAAAGCTGGGCCCTAAGTGGGAAGGACCGTATGAAGTCACTGAAGCCTTGGGACGAGGCGCGTACAAGTTGCGTGACATGGATGGCCGCGACCTAGAGCGCACATGGAACATTTCCAATCTCAAAAGGTGCTATCTTTGAAAGCTACGGCTTCCGCATGGGTACTTCGCTATATGCGATCTTAATAAAGAACCATGCGGTCTATCTGTTTTGTTTTTCTTATGTTTGTTTAGTTTCCTTTCTTGTTTTTTAGGACTTGTCATTATTGTTCAAACAAAAGTGTAAACGTTATAATAAAATGCCGTGGTGCCTAGCTAGCCCCACGGCTTGTTTCGTGCAAATCATTTTTTAGATTTTTTGTTAGTCGTATGAATTTTACTTATATTATAATATGCCATGTTTCATTCATATGCATTCTTTCAAATACTGTACATGTACTATACGCCTCCAGGCGGGGTAAGAGGATTAAGTGAACCTACTAATTCAACTTGCCGCGTAAGAGGGATGCAACCCCAGCCGCACGGATCATGTATACTTACTAGACACCTTACTCGCAAGACGTTGGGGTAAGTTTCATATGCCCTAGTCACACAGTGCTCCGCATAGTAAAGACGCACGTCGCATGTCTAGTAAATTATAGACTTGTATGTATTTTCTTTCTTTGTGTGTAAGACGTGATATATCATGCAGTATTGAGGTACAATATTTAACACAGTCAAAATACACAAGTTTCCAAATAGATCACAAAATTGCCGTGGTCAGTCACAGACTTACATACAAAATACAAATGTTGTTAGCCGTGTACATGCACGGACGAATAGAAACAACAAATATTCAGCGGTTACAAACCAAAGTGTCTGAAAGGGATCATAAAGTGGGAGCATCCTACATAGGGGGGAAAAACTTACCCATTTCCACTTGTTCCTCGATCAGACACGACAACCAGTCATCACTTTCTTTCCGCTTCTGGGCTTGAGCCGCATTCCTCTCCAGCACCACACTTAAGGGTTTTTCATCAAGCACGATCCTGGTTACGTCCTCATATATGGGGAGCGTCAGGTGGCTGGGTGATGGAGTGAAGGAAGCACGGGAGTGACTCTCACCTTGGGTGAACGCACTAAGACTTAGCCTTTCCATGATTTCTATATTTGATGCGTCTTTGGTGGCCTCCAGCTCATCCAAGAATGGATAGTGCAGATCCCGCATCGCGGCCATGGAAGCAGTCATCTTGTTAGCGGCTTCAGGATTAAAGAAGGCATGATTGGTAAAGTTTTCCCCTTTCTTAATCAGCTCAACGGCCTCAACCATTCCCTCATGACGTCCGTGGTCAATGCCATCGGACACAAGGCTTGCAAATTGTTGCACAAATTCGGGGGCCTCCAGTACTTTCATGACGGCCAAGCGTGCTCCATGCCCTACCATCCACCTACGGCCGGCAATAGCCGCTAGCAGTTGGGGGCATATCACGTCGTCACGCTCAGCGGTGAGGGCATCAATCATCAAATCTTTTTGGGCAAATGCCTCTTTCAGCTCTTGGGTGACAGCCCTCTCATCAGCAAGCTCCCCTTGTACCTTCTCCTTACTTTGGGCGGCCAGGTGTGCGTCTTCTAGTTTCTTGTTAATCACGTGTACCTGGCTGGAGTACGACTGGGCAGACGCTTCCGCCGTGGCCACCTATAAGAGATAAAACGTTAGAATATATTTCTTTTATAAAATGGGTAGTGCGGCACGGATATGTACCTTGGTGTTCGCAGCATCTAGTTGTGACTCAAGGTTGGCCACTTGTTGGTCGTATTCATTCGCGCGGGCCGATTGCTTTTTTATGGTCGCCTCGGCGCTAGCCAGTTGGGATTGGAGGTCTGCAATTTGAGCTTCGTTATCCACGATCATCTTCTCCCTCCGTCCAACCTTTCTCTTAAGCGATTCAACATGCCCAAGTGTGGCTTCAAACCTTACCCTCATCGAGGTGCCCATCGCCATTTGGTGTACCACGGCACCATTATACTCATCCGCCAAATCCGCATGGCTGAGCACGTTCACCTCTCGCACCAAGCCTGGTGGTATGCAGTTGTTGAGGTACTCCCGGCATCCATCGGCGTCCCTCATTCGTGATGCAGTCGTGATATTCCATATAGGGTTGAACGATTAGGGGGGCCGGACGTTGGGAGGTCTTGGGAAGCCGTGGGTGAACCTTCTTCAAAAACAGGGCCGGACTTCTGGTTGGCTGTGTGAAGCATGGGGTTTTTTCCACTTCTTTTCCTTTTCCCTTATCTATTTGAGTATCAGGAGGAGGCGCGGCACCAGTTCGTTGATCCCTGTGAAAACAAGCATGTGGATACATATTAAGTGTTACTTCAAAAAGGAGTTGTCATTCTTACGTGTTAGGATGGAGCCTTACATGTCATTTCTCGCTAATTCTGATGCGGTGGGGGCAATCTGAGTAACGGGATCGACATGTGCGGCCCGGATAGTCTCGAAACCCTGGGTAGTACTACCAACACATTGGTACAAGGGGTGGTCTTCTCGAAGTTTCTTGGCAGGGGCGTTGTGTTCGCCAATCTCGACTGAAGCAGTTCTCCTTGCTCGTTTGTTTCTTTTACGGGTACGCCTGGCGATGGGCTGAGCTGTTGCTTCGTCAGTCTCCTCCTCGACTTCTTCTTCCACTTCTTCTTCCTCTTCTTCCAGGTTGACTTGTTGTACTTCTTCATCATCATCGCCCATCATTCGGCGGAGGATGGAGGTGGTTAGGTAAATATTATCCCCCTGCTGTTCCCTATGTGGTGAGGAGGGCCCGACTCCTCCTTCATGCATCCTGTTATCACCACCACCATTGTCTCCATGCTCTTCCTCGTCTGAGTGGGGATCTGGCATGGCTTAGAGAGCAACCGTCACGTTTCGGGTGTGCTCAAGAAGGGGTAGTTCATTCTCACGGAGAGGACGGGAACCCTCCGGCACGAGCTTCGGGTCGCCCTGGCGCAAAAGTCCAAAGAAGTTCATTTCTGCCCAATACAAAACAAAATATGTTAGCCATTCATCAAATAATTGAATACATTTTCGCGTATGGATGGTAGCCTACCTTCACCCTGCCGTCTCCAAAACACAGGATACCTATTGGACGGACCAAAGTAATTGCGGCTAATCCCTAGCAAACATAGGAATGACTCGGGAAGACTTCTATGAAACCCGGTCCTATTCAGATCTAATTCTTGGGAATGTCGGGGGTTGTATGTACTTGTGTGCGGCTTGGGGTCGTGGTGTATCCTATTTCTAAAGGCGTAATCAGCCGGCCATACTACTGCGTCAATAAAAAAGTAATGGTCATACCAGTTTTTCAATGAATCCATTGGCTTATTGTGTGATTGGGGACTGTTAGGGGATCGTTTCTTAAAAGATATCCAACCATTTACTATGTTGGGAACATAAAAGAGCCGGAATAATTCTACGGTTGGGGGGATTCTCCTAGCACGGCAGAGGATCTCGAATTGACTAATCTTGCAGGCACCTATACAATGGAGCTGACTAATATGTACATCATAGTATCCTAACAGATCTACAAGGAAATGGGTGAAGGGAATGCGGTAATTAGCCGCATCAAAGAGGCGAGTGTACAGACCAATCTTACCCGCTGGAGCCTCAGTTATAAGGTCTCCGGCGCCAGGAAGTGAGGGGTGTAGGTTGGTAGGGATGAAATAGTTTGTACAAAAGTGGTTTAATTGGTCTTGGGTCATAACATTCAGCACGGATCCAATGGTAGGGCTGTTTCTGTGAGCCATTACTAAATAAAAGTGTAAGGACGTGGTGTTCTAACCTGCGTGTGAAGGGATCCGTGCGTAATTGGTTCAAGCTAAGAGGAAAGCTTTAATGGCAAAAATGGAGGTTATAACTGTGTGTTTTCACACAGCCGTAGGGGTGGCTAATTTATAGGGTTGCCTCGTGGGTCACGACCTGTTAGATGTGTGACACGTGTCTGCCACTATTCTTGATCGTGTGGTTAGGGGGCAAGTGGCAAGTGAAACGTCAGGCGGGACCCACGGGTCACTTCTGACTCAAACGTTTGCACTGCTCAAGGTTCTGGCTGTCTGCACTTTTGTCAGTCAAACATGTCAGATGAACAGTTATTAATGTCGGGATATGCGGCTCTTATGTAAGACTTGACATTTAATGCTATATTTAATTTGTTTCGGTAGCCATATGCGGCTGAGATACTGATGAAATAACTTCCTAAGCCAGGTTGCCACGTGCGGCCAATACAAATTCTTGGATAACTTATCATTCCCTATTTTTTTTCCTTGGTACGTCCAGGGAGCATCTTGGTAGTCTAGAGGTTACGCCTATGGTTGTAACAACTAGACTGGGGGGACATGATGATGTATAGTCCCCAGCCGGGTCATGAACCCGGCCCATGGGTACTACCCGTATCCGGCCCATCACAGATGGGTGGAATAATGTCATTCAGGCTTATGGGCTTGGATGAACAGTGACCGCACACATGTGTGCGGCCCACGGCCCGGTGCGGCCGACATAGGGTTAGACAGAATCATATTCTGTCTAGGAATATCTTTATCCCAATGGGAAAGGATATTCACTACCAAAATTAGAAGATAACAATCATTCTAATTCTCGTAGTTATCCTTTCCTTGTGGCCGAAGTATCAAGTGGTAGACCATTAGGGTTCCACTGCCTATAAAAGGAACCCCCAAGGGTTCCACAAAGGTATTACGTCTTATACTCTTAACTCACATAAACCCTAAATCGATTACTTACTCTCACGCCGGAGTCTAATCGTGGGAAACATTCCCACGGTAAGCCTAACGCGTGCTGTTTAGTGTGCAGGATCCCAACCAAACGATTCACTTGGTGCAGGAGCCGGAGCCCAGCCAACCCGAATTAAGCCTAATTCGGGTCTAGCAAGGATCACCCAACTTTTGCATCAACAAAGCTAACCAAAAATTCTAGATGAATGATAAAACTTGTAAAAACTTTTAAACACACGAACCAAACACGAAAAGTATTAAACTTTATGTAAAAATACGACGAAATGGATGAAGATTAAGAACTCGGAACAAACAAGAATAAAGATTATGAAAAAGATTAAGATTAAGCAAAGAAGAAAGGTAGAATGAGATGATTAAAAAGCTTAAAATTAAAGATAAAGATTCAAGACAAGATTAAAAGACTTACATGAAATAACTTGAAAATAAAGACAAGTATGTAAAGACAATATTAAAAGTGCTAGAAAAATAAGGTGGAGAGCTAGTTGTCAATTAGCTAACACCTCCTAATGACACATTAGGAGGGTATTTATAGGAGAGGGGAGTTGTTGCTTCCTTCTTTCTTTCTTTTGTCTTCTCGTCTTTCGTCTTTGACAATAAACTCGTCATTCTCGACTTTGTCTCGGGATTTGTCGATAAATAAAATGAACTCGTCTTCTAATTTCTTCATTAATTAGACTTGGTTCTTCGACTTCGTTAAACTTCCGTCTTTAGACTTTTTCTTCGATAAATCTTTAGAATAGGCCTTGGACTTCCGTTCTTTTTGCACTCTTGATCTTTTGACTTCGTCTTTTGTCTTTTTCTTTGATAAAAGCCCGTGAAAGCCCATGTTTTCTTCCCTTTTCACATTTTGGTCCTAAAACATAATAAAAACACAAACCACGCATAATTCTGACTTTTACGACATTAAATACACGTTTGGCTTGGTTATTATTATAATTAAGTGGTAAAAGGATGGGTGTTTTCACACCTATCACAAACCTTCTCTCTCTTCTCCAATAGAGCCGACGGTTTTCTTCTTTTCCACCATTGTTGCACCTTCAAAACCTTCAATCACTCAAGATTATTTGATTCTAATTTGTGGGTTTCACTCATCCTTCATCCAAGATCAATTAATTGTAAGTTATTTCATTCAATTTCATCTAATATGTTATAGGGTTCATACTTTCATAATTGGGGATTTTTAAAATTGAAATTGAATTAGAACCTTACTAGGAGTGTGAGTTGGCATAGTTATTTTACTATGATTCCTTAGGTTCATAATCTTTTAGATTTCACTAAAACCCACTTGTAGAACAATCCGAATTTTGACTAAATAACTTTGGTTAATTGATGGAATTGATATGAACCCATGAACAAGTTGGTAATTGCATTGTTAATGCTTAACTAAAAACTTTGTTTTGAAAAACCAATGTTCAAGTTCATTGTTGATTTTACATGGTTAATAAGTTATTGTCAATGATGAATTGGGTACATTGTGAACATGAGAATGATAAGTATTAATCCTTTGTTTGTCAAGAAATTGATGAAACACATTCTCATCTTTTTTATTTTTGGCTTATATTTAACATATGAGTGATTGGGAAAATATTTTTGTGTTTGTTGTATTTAGGTACTAATCATGCCTTCAGAATATCAACAAGATCACCAATACACTTAACAATATATGCCAAACCTAGCCGAACTTTTTCCTTCCCCACAACTTGCCAATACCTATCATTCACTTCAAAAACATTGTTTTCACGAGGGTAGAGTTGTCCAAAATGATACTGAGGGCTATATATATACTAAGTCGATGTTCGCACAAATCGAGTTTGATTGCTTGTTGTACATCAAGGAAGATATATATCCCGAATTTCTTTTGGAGTTCTTTAGCACATATTCTCTCATTTTTTATAATGATAGAATATTTGTTAAGTTCATCATTGATGGTCGACTCATACAATAATCTCTCGAAGAATTTGGTGAAGCTCTTCGTGTTCCATTTGTAGGCACTTGTCGATTTACGGATAATGGAAGCTTGATGCTCTCCTTGATCCCTTCGATTGTCCTCCAAATGACAACGAAGAGATTGACCTTGACTTCATCCTTGACGTCATCTCTAAAGAGCGTAGTGGAAACGTTGTAAGAAGCCTCCACTCAAACAAGCGTTCGGTGAAACGTTTTGAGGTTCTCTTAAGCGACCTTAATGATTGTGTGGTCCGATGGGCTGACATCCTTAGGGAAAATGTGTTTTGTCTTGGTGGAAACCGGGATCATATTCCGGCGTGTATGACACATATGTTATTTTGCATCTCTACCAACACCAAGTACAATCTTGCATATTTTATCGCTCGACGAATCAATTATGCTCTTTCCAAACCCAAAACAAATCTTCCCTATGTCATGCTCCTTACTCGCCTTCTTAAGAAGGTTGGTGAATACTTTCCCGACCTTAATCTGTCTCGCTTTTGTCCGGTTAATCGGGTTATGCTACCTATTCAAGAGGTACAACCACAAAAGACTAGAATTGATCAAGGTTCGAGAAAGTACGAGCCATAAGAGTCTGATGATGAGGACATTAATATGTCACCAAGTGATGGTGGTGGCATAGGCAATAGTGCTCATGTTGGATCTTTGAGTGACTCCTACCCATCCATGAACACTTTCATATACGGGTTAGACAAAATTATCCCTCCTCCTCACCATGCCACTAGTAGACTTCTGGATGACTTCGGACTTGAGGATGTCAATCGTGCTAATCTTAAAACTCAAGGGGAGTTGTATGATCATCGAGTGGAGTCAAGGAGTTCATTCAAAGGCTTGAGTAAATTGATCAAGGGACTTGGCAAAAAAAAGAAGTGAAGCTTTGCAAATTCATGGTTAACATGTTTGTGAACATGTTTTGGATTGTTGAACTATTTCTTTTTTCTCTTTTTATTTTTAGGATATTGTGTGTAATAACTAATACTATGTGTTTGGATTATTTACTATTTTAATCCTAGGTGTTTATGTGATCGATCTTTCAATTTACATAACTTTGTGCATCTTATGTGTTTGTTAGCTTCCTAGATTTTGATTAATAGTTCACTTTGGCTTGATAAACCTTTGTGTGAAATCTGGGCTAGCAAAAGTTTCTGGAAGTGCATTTTTTAGAACCCACTGGTGGCGGTTCTTTATCTCCCCGCGGTTCCTTAGCGATAAAGAACCGCACCTCTATATAGGGAACAACCAACTACTGGTTCGAGAAAATCTTTGCTTTGCACTGTTTTCCCTTAATCTGTGTAAACATTGGTGAAATTTTTGCAAAAACCTGCACTTTCCTAAACTAGGCTACCTAATTTCATTATTCACCTAAAATGATTTTAACCCATTACTAGTTTGGATCATCCCTTCCTCTTCTTAAACCCTTCTTTGTTGATCTTGTTCTTCATCCCTTAAGCTTATTTCTAAACCTCTTCACAACCATGGTGTTCCCTAGAACATCTAACTCTCCCAAAATATCCTCTTCCAAAAGAAACCTTAAGATCAAGATTAAGTTACCCAAACTTGGTTCTTCATCTTTCCATACACCCAAGAATGAGACCTGTCACACTCCCAAAATATCAGAGTATATTGGCGACAAGGGAGTGGTGACGTCATGATTATCATACACACATAGTCACAAAGAACGACCTCTAAATGAGACGTTCGGAAAATTGATCACTTGTAATTAATAAAATAAGTTGTTTCAACAAAGTGCGGAAGCATAAACTGAATATGGTTACAAAACATAGTTTTCTCAAATGGTACAAATGATCGTTGTTTCAAAGAAATGACGGCAATGCATGAGACCTCATTTAGCATCTTCCTTCTTAATACCTGAGAAAAACATTGCTAAAGTGTCAACATAAAGTTGGTGAGTTCATAGGTTTAGTTAGTTTGAAAGGTTTAATGAACCACAAGATTTTCCCAAATGTGATGACAATATAACATATACAAAGTCATCCCAATAGTATTTATTACAGTCTAAGCTCGTGACACCGAAGCGTTAACAACACCGGCAGTATAATCATATAAATGTAGCCCAAACTAGATGCCTAAACCCACGACATCCTATATCAGATTCAAATGAAACTGTGCCCGCTTGTCCCCTTGTTGGACAAGACAGACAGGGACGTCAATCCCGATAGATCTATCCATAACATTCGCGCTTACACAAAGTAATTAACGGTTCACGATTCACGGGCCAAAGCAACTGGGTTTTTAGTGGGACTTAGACTAATAGATAAATCAGTAAATGCACTTGCGTTCAAACGTTAAAATCAAGCAATGTCTCACCCCAAAAAGCAGTGAAAATAGTAAAGTATGGGGCTATAAACTCACCTCGTAAATTCAGCAAAGAGAACGAAGATAAAATAGCTCGAGAGTACGGTTACGCTAGCCGCGACCTAATTAAATTAAGAATCGAGTTACGATCCGAATACTTGTATGATTAAATGACTCGACACCCTAATTGTGCTTGACGAAACCATACGTTTATGAAAAATACGATTTTACGGAAAAGTACGTTAAATAAAATCGGTTTATTAACGGGTCGGGTTTTACGGGTCAAAACATAACTTAAATTTACTAAATTTCGTTTGGGCTTTAACCAAATCAAATAAACACATAAGGCCCAAAATTGGGGGTCCAAAACATTACACCACAAACCGGCCCAAGGTCAATAGACCCGGCCCGGCCCACCTGGCGGAATAAACAAGGAACGAAAGGAGTATAACACGTGTGTTTACACACACAACCCCATATCTGAGAGTTTATTTCTCTCTCCTCTCTCGATATTACCTCTACCGTCCCAAACTCTCTCTCTCTCTAAACCTAGATCGGTTCTATCCATTTCTAGGGTTATCATCTAATCGGTTTGTGTTATAAGATTAAATATGGGTGGTCTGAGGTTCTTATAACGCGTGAGATGTGGGTTAATCCCCACATCAAACCGTTTGGGTTTTTCTGATGGTGTTCTTCTTGCGGTTCGTGAATCCATAACCAAAATCAAGATAAGTTTATTTTCCTTTATTCCTTTTAAAAGATTAATTGATCTTTGATTTAATGAATATCAGTGGGTTAATTTATTTGTATATACTTGTTATAAATCATATGATTCTCGGATTGAAAGTAAACAAAATTAGGGTTTTGAAATATTTGGGGATTTTCATCAGAATCGGTTTAAAACACAATTAATTGATGTTTTCATTTATAAAATCAAATAAATTTTAATATAAAGTCGATTTATAAAAATTAGGGTTTCGGTCATTTGGGGGTTTTTGTAAAACTCACTTTTAATTAAATTTATTAAGGGGTTTGGGTTTAGATTAGGTTTAATTAGCATTTTAATTAATAAAAGTAAATCTAGGGTTTTATGAAAATTGGGGGTTTTTATATAATCGAATGTTACTCGTGTTTAGATGGTGTTTCTGAAATGTGGCAATGTAAATGAGATGTTTAAAAAGGTGTTACATGATTAGGGTTTCGATTGGGGGTTTCTATAAACTCGCGGCATGGTTAAGGTTTTCTGTAAAAGAAAGCTTGATTAATACATTTGGATTTGGTTGATAAGGATTGTTAATAATTTGGCAGAAAGAACTTGGTTGATTTGATTAGGTTCTCGGTTTGGTTGGACATGGGTCTCGGTTTGGTTCTAAATTGGGTCTCGGTTTGGTTTCAAAATCGAGTCTTGGTTTGGTCTCAATCGGGTCTCGGTTTGGTCTAAAATGGGTCTCGGTTTGGTTGACAGCAAAATAATAACATAAACATGTTTGCATTTAAAAGTTTAGAAATTTACAGTTTTTGGTTAAAAGTATAAGGCCTTTACAATGACTAACCATGGTTTCTTTTATTCGTAGGTCCGTACAAAGACAAGCACAACTAGACTCCGAAAGAAAGACGAAAGGACAAAAGACTCACAATGGGGATGCTACGTTCGGTTTTGCAGGTTCGGACAGAATGAAGACCCTTGGTTGTGCAGGTTCGGACGAGACGTGTAGGTTGGCTGGACCAAAACTTCTACCCAGGAGTTGTATTGTGAAGACTTGTGCAGATTTTGATGTTTGTATTTTTGGACTGTGATAACTTGTGATAACTTGTATTTGGACATTGGACATTACTTTGGCCTTGTATATAAACTTGTATAATTAGCCTAGGGTTAGTGTAAATCTGGAAATGTTTGCTTGTGATATACCCAAAAGGGGTAAACTAGGCAAATGTGTTGTCCTTTAGTGGGGCAAATAGACTATAAAGTTTACATGTAGGTTTAGACATGTGACAGATTTTTGAGACCCTTGTATGACAAGTTTTGACAATAAAATTGAAGGTTTTATATTCAGTATATACACATGCTGTGATAGTGATAACTCGGCTCGGGTTCAATATGTTTAGGTTTAGACACGGCTGACATAACACGACAGCAAAACCGTTTAGCGTACGATTCCAAAACAAAAGACAATTGTGCGAGACGTCACGAAAAACTTAATAACTAGAACAATTAAAACGTACGGCGAAACATAAGACGCTCACAACTTGCGTATTGCACTCGACTTAAAAATCGCGAAACATAGAGATGTTACATATGCTCTCCCTAAAAAGGGCTTTGTCCGCAAAGCAAAACAATTAACATGTTCATGACGATAACTAGTCGAATAACAGTTAAAATGCTCGTACTACACGAATAATTAAATGATGGAAATTTGACGAATGTCACAGTATTCCCATGTTTTAGAGATTTCGTCACGAAATCAAGACGTTGTTGTAGTAGGTTGGTTAACGAAAAGATGAGGATACTTGCTCTTGAATTGATCTTCACGTTCCCACGTGTATTCTGGACCTCTACGCGCGTTCCATCGGATTTTCACAATCGGTATACGACTTTGCTTGAGTTGTTTAACTTGACGGTCCATGACTTCTACGGGTTCTTCTACGAAGTTGAGTTTGTCGTCGAGCTGAATCTCCTCCAAAGGGATAACGAGTGCTTCGTCGGCTAAGCATTTCTTCAGATTGCAAATGTGGAACACATTATGCACTCGGCTAAGTTCTTGGGGTAATTCCAAACGATAGGCTACGGGTCCAATCCTTTCTATGATCTTGAAGGGTCCAATGTAACGAGGGTTTAACTTTCCACGCTTTCCAAAGCGAATCACACCTTTCCAAGGTGAGACCTTCAACATGACTTTGTCACCAACTTCAAATTCAAGAGGTTTGCGTCTCATATCAGCATAACTCTTCTGTCGATCTCTTGCGGCTTGCATACGGCTCTTAATCTTAAAGATCTTCTCAGTAGTCTCGTGTATGATCTCAGGTCCAGTGAGTTGTGCTTCACCGACCTCTGCCCAACACACGGGTGAACGACACTTCCTACCATACAGTGCCTCGAATGGCGCTGCCTTTATGCTAGTGTGATAACTATTGTTATATGAGAATTCCACCAAAGGTAGGTGTCTATCCCATCTATTTCCAAAGTCAATCACACAGGCTCTCAGCATATCTTCTAAGGTTTGAATGGTCCGTTCACTTTGACCGTCGGTCTGGGGATGATACGCAGTGCTCATATCCAACTGCGTTCCCAATGCCTTCTGCAGTGACTTCCAAAACTGCGAAGTAAATCGGCTGTCTCGGTCGGAGATTATAGACACAGGCACACCATGCTTCGTGACTACTTCCTCCAGGTATGTCCTTGCTAACTTATCCATTCCATCAGTCTCCTTGATGGGTAGGAAATGAGCCGATTTGGTGAGTCGGTCGACGATTACCCAAATCGTGTCGAATCCGGCTGCGGTCTTTGGTAGCTTGGTAATGAAATCCATAGTGATCCTTTCCCACTTCCATTCTGGCAGTTCGGGTTGGACCAATAATCCTGATGGTTTCATATGTTCGGCTTTGACTTTGGCACAAGTCAAACACTTGCTAACGTATGTAGCAATGTCCGCCTTCATGTTCGGCCACCAATACAACATCTTCAGATCATGATACATTTTATCAGATCCCGGGTGTATGGAGTACTTTGACTTATGCGACTCATGCATAATCAAGGGTCGTAGGTCGCCATGGCATGGTAACCAACTCCTATTATCAAGGCATAACGTTCCATCCGAACGTGCTTCCAACTTCTTCATCATTCCTCCAACATCTTCAGTCTTAAGCATTTCTTCCTCGACTGCTTCTTTCTGAGCCTTGAGAATTAAGGATGAAAGGTCTAAGTCAATGGTCATCACTAAAGCCTTCACCCTAAGAACTCTCTCCTTTCGACTCAAAGCGTCGGCCACGACATTTGCCTTGCCTGGGTGATAACGGATCTCGCAATCATAATCACTGAGCAACTCTAGCCAACGTCGTTGTCTCATGTTGAGTTCCTTTTGGTTCAAAATATGTTGTAGACTCTTATGGTCAGTGAATACAACACACTTAGTACCATAAAGGTAGTGTCTCCAAATCTTCAAGGCAAACACCACTGCTCCCAATTCTAGGTCATGAGTTGTGTAGTTCTTCTCGTGCACTTTTAGTTGTCTTGATGCGTAAGCTATGACCTTAGTCCTTTGCATAAGTACTGCACCTAACCCTTTTATGGATGCATCACAATACACCACAAAGTCTTCATTACCCTCAGGTAGGGCTAGTATCGGTGCTTCACACAACATCTGCTTCAACGTCTGGAATGCCAAATCTTGCTCTTCCTTCCACTCAAACTTCTTATCCTTTTGAGTCAATTCCGTCATTGGTTTAGCTATCTTAGAGAAACCTTCAATGAATCTCCTATAGTAACCAGCAAGACCTAAGAATTGACGGATCTCCGTGGGTGTTGTTGGAGTCGCCCAATCCTTTACAGCCTCGATCTTAGCAGGATCAACGTGAATACCACTGCTGTCGATCACATGACCAAGGAATTGCACTGTGTTTATCCAAAACTCACATTTGGAAAACTTTGCATATAACTTCTCCTTCCTTAGCAGCTCTAATATGGTCTTCAAATGCTCCTTGTGCTCTTCTTCATTACGAGAATAGATAAGGATGTCATCGATAAATACAATCACAAACTTGTCCAAGTATGGTTTGCAAACTCGGTTCATGAGATCCATGAATACCGCAGGTGCGTTTGTCAAACCAAAAGGCATAACTTGGAACTCGTAGTGTCCGTACCGGGTTCTAAAAGCCGTTTTATGAACGTCTTCCTCTCTAACCCTTAGTTGATGATATCCTGACCTTAAGTCGATCTTCGAGTATATGCTAGATCCTTGCAATTGGTCGAAAAGATCGTCAATCCTCGGCAATGGGTAGCGGTTCTTTATCGTTAGCTTATTCAATTCTCGGTAATCGATACACATTCTAAAGGATCCATCTTTCTTTTTGACAAATAAGACCGGCGCTCCCCAGGGTGAGGAACTTGGTCTAATGAAACCTTTGTCAGAAAGTTCCTTTATCTGTTCAGCTAACTCTGTCATCTCGGCCGGTGCTAGGCGGTATGGGGCTCTAGCAACAGGCGCGGCTCCTGGTGTAAGCTCGATGTGAAACTCCACTTGCCGTGCTGGTGGTAGTCCGGGTAAATCCTCTGGAAATACGTCCGGAAAGTCTCTAACGATCGGTACATCTTCCACCTTCTTCTCGCGATCTTCTTCTCCTTCCTTTTGTGTTACTTGAACCAAGAATACCGGACATCCCTTCTCAATGTATCTTTGGGTTCTGATACATGAGATGACTTCCAATCTTGATCCATTCTTCACACCACTTCTTTCGCCTTGTATGATGAGTACGTCGTTTCCATAAGGAACACGGACACACTTCTCATGACATACAATCTCTGCGTGATGCTTCGACATCCAATCCATTCCAATGATGACGTCAAAACTTCCCAATTCTATAGGGAGTAGGTCGATACTAAACGAACGACCTTGTAGCCTTACACTACATCCTTTCAGAATAACGTCGGTGGTTACTGACTTCCCATCGGCTAATTCTACATTATACTTAACGTCTAACGCAGTAGGGGTAACATTTAGGCGTTCACTAAATATAGACGACACAAAACTCCTATCCGCACCAGAATCAAATAGTACTGAAGCATAGTTGTTATTGACTAGGAACGTACCAGTCACAACATTGTTGTCTTGCACAGCAGCTTCAGCACAGAGATGATACACTTTGCTAGGTGCCGTGAATCCTCCAGGAGTACTAGTTGTGGCTCGGTTATTCCCTCCTCGGTTCCCTTGATTCTGCTTCTGGTTCCCTTGGTTCTGATTTTGATTCCCTCGAATCTGGTTATTACGACCTTGGTTTCCACCGCTCGGACATTTGTTCTTGTAGTGACCTTTCTCTCCACATCCGAAGCAAGTGACATTTGCTCCTTGGCCACCTTGCGTTCCAGGTCCTCTTTGATTAGTAGCACGAGGTGGTGCTCGGCATTCCTTTGCCTTATGTCCCGCCTTCCCACAATTGTAGCACGTAGGGGGACATGCTCCTTCGTGGTGTCGACCACATTTTCCGCAGAAAGGTAGTCTCCCAGCGTAGTTCCCAGTATTTCCTTGTCCAGCAGTGAACACTCTTGCTACTTCTTGACGCTTGTTCTGGTTGTAGTTGCTTGGGTTGTTGTTGTTGGTATTGTTGTTGTAGTGGTTGCCAGACCACTTTCTTTTATCCCCAGTATTTTCTCCCAACTCCTGTACCACTTGGTACATCAGACTCTGAGCCATGTCGATTGCCTCGTGCAAATCAGTCGGCTTGGATGAAGTCACATTCCCTTTGATGCTTAAAGGTAGTCCTTCAATGTAGCGCTCCAACAATCGGTCATCGTTGGGCACCATTTCAGGACATAACAAAATCAGCTCCTGAAAGCGCTGATTGTAAGCAGTAAGAGCAGTACCCTTGACCTTTAGGTTCCACAGCTCAACTTCCATCTGCTTGACTTCATTTCGGGGACAGTATTTCCTCACGAACATAGCTTTAAATTCACTCCAGGGCGTCGCTTGGGCAACGTCAATGGTCACTGCACGAGCATAGACGTTCCACCAAGTCAAAGCACCATCCACTAACGTGCTTGACGCAAACTTCACCTTGTCGGCTTCAGCGACATTGCTAATCCCAAATTGAGATTCTAGCTTCTCAAACCATCTGGTTAATCCTACTGCTCCTTCAGTACCTCGGAAGCTTACTTGCGTAACTGCACGAAATTCCTTGTAGGTACAAGTACGTGCAATGGCATTTGTAGCTCCTTGGTTGGTCTCCTCCTGTGTGCTAGCTGTACGGTTTGCTTCAGCGGTCGCGAGTGCCTCGGCCACTCGTTCGGCTATCATTTGGCTTAACAGGGCAGTGTCAATTCCACCGGTAGCGGCTGGCGGATTCTGCGTTTCGGATCTTCTAACTGGCGCCATAATCTAACAAGGTAATAGGATAATAAGTTTTTGCCAGACATAACATGCATGGCACACACAACACAATTATGAAATGCTCCAAGATATAATACACAATATATAATGATCTCTCAATTTGCAACTCATAATATCATTCATGAAATCGTTTGATAATACATCATAGTTTGTCATAACATAATAAGAGAAAATAAAATACCAACTAGCTAAGACAAACTTCAAAGCTTAGTGGTCATACAGGGATAGGTCGATGGTACAAAATAAATCTAACTAGTGCCCTCACGGCGCTGATGAAGCTCCTTCTCCAACTCTGCTAATCTCCTCTCAACCACTAGCTCACGAGCCTGGGAATCTCTCAACCTAACATCGGTGTCATGACAAGCGGCTCTAAACCTCTTATCCAAGTCTGCAACAGGGTCACCCACTGGTGCCTCTAGTCCGCCTGTCTCCACCAATGGCTCTACTCCCCAACGGGTCATCAGGCTCTCAATCTCCTCAAGACGAGTGTTTGGCATGGATTCCATCTGATCAAGAACAGTAAGAAGCTGTCCTCGTAGACGGGTCACACATACTGTCAACACTGTCTCATCCCTGACTGGACTCGTCTTCGTCAGTTTTTCTAACTTATCCTGCACTTCATTGTACTCTTCACCTAAAGCCTCTACAGCATCCTCCAACCTGTTCAACCGTGTCGTCACACAACCATCTGCCGCCCCAAGCATCACCACCGTCGACGTAGCTCTCCTAGGAATAGGAGTCGTAGCTCTCGGTCCTGTAGAGATACCAGCGTCAGTAAGCATCTCCTGGTACACTGCAGGTACAGTCTCTGGTGGTGGTAGTAGTAATGGTGCCTCTGGGACAGAACTGGCAGGTGTGCGGGCTGCATGCCTGTCAGTGGCAGTGAAAGGTATGAGGGGTCTGTAAGGTGAAAGTGGTGGTCGAGCAGCTCTCCCCCGAAGACGTCGTCTCACATAGTAGAAAGGTAGAGTACCAGGTGCTGGAGCAGGAATAGCAGTCCTTTCTCCTTCGTCTTCAGATGAAGATGAGGAGATGTGTGCTAGGGAAACCTCAGGAGTAGCGGCATATGCAGTAGGAGGGTTCTCAGTGTCTGTGACCTCCATAGGCTCTCCTTCCCCATCTGTAAACTCCATCCCATCATCCTCTGTCTCCTCTACCGTCTCATCTCCAGTCACTGATGCCTGACCTGGTGACTGCACCACGTCAGTGTCCATGTCATCCTCTCCCCCGCCTTCTAGGCTAAGCACATCGTCAGCTGATGCGTCAGGAATACGAATCGGTGAATGACGAACTTCCTCAACCTCTCTCTCTACATCATCATCTGAAACCATCCGGTACCACGGATATCCTGACGGCGATCCTCTAGGTAGTCCTACTGATGAACTGATGGTCGACTGCGAACTACGGTTGTAGTACGCTCCTGTAGACGTGGACTCATCGGATGAAGACATCGCTGTAATCATAAACAAAATAAAGGTGTGTAAATATCTCATAAAATTAGTCCGTAAAAAGGACATCAACATAACATAGCAATCATTGTTGAATTCACATGTATCCCATATAACATAATTCAGATTTTGTTGTTGCACATGTAACCCATGTAAATATACCTCGTAATTGTTAATTCACATGTATCCCATTTATTACTTATGTATCTACATATACTTAGTACTTACAATCTGTATGATAATCGATTAAACATAGAGCAGTTATAGTCTAGAATTACTAATGCAACCTAGTTCTCTATAACTAGTGCTCTGATACCAATCTGTCACACTCCCAAAATATCAGAGTATATTGGCGACAAGGGAGTGGTGACGTCATGATTATCATACACACATAGTCACAAAGAACGACCTCTAAATGAGACGTTCGGAAAATTGATCACTTGTAATTAATAAAATAAGTTGTTTCAACAAAGTGCGGAAGCATAAACTGAATATGGTTACAAAACATAGTTTTCTCAAATGGTACAAATGATCGTTGTTTCAAAGAAATGACGGCAATGCATGAGACCTCATTTAGCATCTTCCTTCTTAATACCTGAGAAAAACATTGCTAAAGTGTCAACATAAAGTTGGTGAGTTCATAGGTTTAGTTAGTTTGAAAGGTTTAATGAACCACAAGATTTTCCCAAATGTGATGACAATATAACATATACAAAGTCATCCCAATAGTATTTATTACAGTCTAAGCTCGTGACACCGAAGCGTTAACAACACCGGCAGTATAATCATATAAATGTAGCCCAAACTAGATGCCTAAACCCACGACATCCTATATCAGATTCAAATGAAACTGTGCCCGCTTGTCCCCTTGTTGGACAAGACAGACAGGGACGTCAATCCCGATAGATCTATCCATAACATTCGCGCTTACACAAAGTAATTAACGGTTCACGATTCACGGGCCAAAGCAACTGGGTTTTTAGTGGGACTTAGACTAATAGATAAATCAGTAAATGCACTTGCGTTCAAACGTTAAAATCAAGCAATGTCTCACCCCAAAAAGCAGTGAAAATAGTAAAGTATGGGGCTATAAACTCACCTCGTAAATTCAGCAAAGAGAACGAAGATAAAATAGCTCGAGAGTACGGTTACGCTAGCCGCGACCTAATTAAATTAAGAATCGAGTTACGATCCGAATACTTGTATGATTAAATGACTCGACACCCTAATTGTGCTTGACGAAACCATACGTTTATGAAAAATACGATTTTACGGAAAAGTACGTTAAATAAAATCGGTTTATTAACGGGTCGGGTTTTACGGGTCAAAACATAACTTAAATTTACTAAATTTCGTTTGGGCTTTAACCAAATCAAATAAACACATAAGGCCCAAAATTGGGGGTCCAAAACATTACACCACAAACCGGCCCAAGGTCAATAGACCCGGCCCGGCCCACCTGGCGGAATAAACAAGGAACGAAAGGAGTATAACACGTGTGTTTACACACACAACCCCATATCTGAGAGTTTATTTCTCTCTCCTCTCTCGATATTACCTCTACCGTCCCAAACTCTCTCTCTCTCTAAACCTAGATCGGTTCTATCCATTTCTAGGGTTATCATCTAATCGGTTTGTGTTATAAGATTAAATATGGGTGGTCTGAGGTTCTTATAACGCGTGAGATGTGGGTTAATCCCCACATCAAACCGTTTGGGTTTTTCTGATGGTGTTCTTCTTGCGGTTCGTGAATCCATAACCAAAATCAAGATAAGTTTATTTTCCTTTATTCCTTTTAAAAGATTAATTGATCTTTGATTTAATGAATATCAGTGGGTTAATTTATTTGTATATACTTGTTATAAATCATATGATTCTCGGATTGAAAGTAAACAAAATTAGGGTTTTGAAATATTTGGGGATTTTCATCAGAATCGGTTTAAAACACAATTAATTGATGTTTTCATTTATAAAATCAAATAAATTTTAATATAAAGTCGATTTATAAAAATTAGGGTTTTGGTCATTTGGGGGTTTTTGTAAAACTCACTTTTAATTAAATTAATTAAGGGGTTTGGGTTTAGATTAGGTTTAATTAGCATTTTAATTAATAAAAGTAAATCTAGGGTTTTATGAAAATTGGGGGTTTTTATATAATCGAATGTTACTCGTGTTTAGATGGTGTTTCTGAAATGTGGCAATGTAAATGAGATGTTTAAAAAGGTGTTACATGATTAGGGTTTCGATTGGGGGTTTCTATAAACTCGCGGCATGGTTAAGGTTTTCTGTAAAAGAAAGCTTGATTAATACATTTGGATTTGGTTGATAAGGATTGTTAATAATTTGGCAGAAAGAACTTGGTTGATTTGATTAGGTTCTCGGTTTGGTTGGACATGGGTCTCGGTTTGGTTCTAAATTGGGTCTCGGTTTGGTTTCAAAATCGAGTCTTGGTTTGGTCTCAATCGGGTCTCGGTTTGGTCTAAAATGGGTCTCGGTTTGGTTGACAGCAAAATAATAACATAAACATGTTTGCATTTAAAAGTTTAGAAATTTACAGTTTTTGGTTAAAAGTATAAGGCCTTTACAATGACTAACCATGGTTTCTTTTATTCGTAGGTCCGTACAAAGACAAGCACAACTAGACTCCGAAAGAAAGACGAAAGGACAAAAGACTCACAATGGGGATGCTACGTTCGGTTTTGCAGGTTCGGACAGAATGAAGACCCTTGGTTGTGCAGGTTCGGACGAGACGTGTAGGTTGGCTGGACCAAAACTTCTACCCAGGAGTTGTATTGTGAAGACTTGTGCAGATTTTGATGTTTGTATTTTTGGACTGTGATAACTTGTGATAACTTGTATTTGGACATTGGACATTACTTTGGCCTTGTATATAAACTTGTATAATTAGCCTAGGGTTAGTGTAAATCTGGAAATGTTTGCTTGTGATATACCCAAAAGGGGTAAACTAGGCAAATGTGTTGTCCTTTAGTGGGGCAAATAGACTATAAAGTTTACATGTAGGTTTAGACATGTGACAGATTTTTGAGACCCTTGTATGACAAGTTTTGACAATAAAATTGAAGGTTTTATATTCAGTATATACACATGCTGTGATAGTGATAACTCGGCTCGGGTTCAATATGTTTAGGTTTAGACACGGCTGACATAACACGACAGCAAAACCGTTTAGCGTACGATTCCAAAACAAAAGACAATTGTGCGAGACGTCACGAAAAACTTAATAACTAGAACAATTAAAACGTACGGCGAAACATAAGACGCTCACAACTTGCGTATTGCACTCGACTTAAAAATCGCGAAACATAGAGATGTTACATATGCTCTCCCTAAAAAGGGCTTTGTCCGCAAAGCAAAACAATTAACATGTTCATGACGATAACTAGTCGAATAACAGTTAAAATGCTCGTACTACACGAATAATTAAATGATGGAAATTTGACGAATGTCACAAGACCTCTCCTATTCTCATTTCTTCATCACCTTCACCACCTTTTCTCTATGCAAGACCAACTCAACTTATGGTACCAACCATTCACATGGTTCTACATCTTCCTCATTCCAATCAAGAATGAATGAGTTGTCCTCACCCTTCACTCCTAGTCCTCCCTTGGATGTGAATACTCAACCTCAACCTCTTCAAAGCATTCCCTTTGTTGTTGAGCCTATGATTACCTCTCCTTTCACTCCACTTTTAGGTGTTCCCATTTCTCACTTCATGGGTGATCCTTACTTCTTTGGTTTTCTAGAAGCTCATGGCACTAATTGTCCATGTTGTCTCTATAACAACTATATCATTCAAAACCTAAGGTTGGAGACGTTTGGTCTGCATAGGAGGTTGCAAGATTTCTTGCTTACCTTGTTCTCCATGCCTCCTCCTCCTAGGAGATAAATGATGATTTTAAAAAATAAATGTTTTTAAAGAAAGTCAAGCCAAGGAAGACTATGCTATCAAGAACTAGTTTAGATAACTTTGTTTTAGTTAGTTGTTATTTCTTTTCTTGTATTTCCTTTCCTTCATGAGTTTTTCATCAAGATGTTCTATGGATTTAGTGTTTGTGTGTTTCTTCCTATGTGCTCACATTAATCAACTTCAATTTATTTAAAATTGAACCTAAATCTATCACAACCTTTAAAACTTGACTAAAAATTGGTTCAAAATGTTATCTAAATATTTTGTCACCCTTTGTCAAGACAATCTTTGTGAGTGTGTTGCTTTTATGTAACCCTAGCATATTCTAGTGCTAAAAGAGGTAAAAATCCAAGATTTGCAATTTTTTTAAAAAGTCTTATTTTTCTTCAAAACCTTGAAAAAACATGGTTTCGCGTCCACTGTGTGCGACTCCATAGAAGTTACGCGGTTCCCTATCAATAAGGAACCGCCGGTCCCTTTAAGGAACCGCGGACAACAAGCCTGTTTTTGGCTCGTTTTTTGTCTTTCTTCTTTGACCGTTGTTTTTGTCAAGATTCTTTGTTTACCCAATTTGGCTAAACATTCCCTAAAACCTTTTGTATCATTTCAAATCTTTGCCTTGTCTACTTTCTTTAAATTCTTCTCTTTTGGGAGTTCTCTTCTTCATCCCTCACAATGTCTAACTCTGCCATTCTTAACCTTGACATATCTTTGTCACAATCTTCTCAACCTAAAGCTTATTCTTCTAAGCTTTCCAAGAAACCGAAAATCTCGGTTCGACCCGTTTGGATCAAGAAAAACAAGAATCCTCACGATTCATCTTCTCCTAAACCCTCTAAGAATTCTTCTTTCTCTCCGATCAAATATTGGAATGAGACTTACTCTATAAATCTAATTATTGGAGAAAAGAAAATTGTTCCACCACCACCAAAACCTTTCAACACTCCACAACTAAATGACCTATCTTCTTTCCCAAACCTCACTAAGCATTGTGAAAACATCTCTTATCCATTATCTCCCTCTCCACCAAACTCTCATCTTGATGGTCCTCCCCCATCTAACGACTTTATTTTGCATCATGGATTCTCGTGTGCTTGTTGTCGATTTCAACAAATTGAACTTGCCCATGTGTATGACAAGCTAAATTTCCTTGAATTCCTTCTCACTCGACCTCCTCTCAAAGTTTTCGTTCCCGTGAACAAAACTTCGAATGATGCATCGCCGTCTTTCTTTTCCAACTAAGGCACATTTTGTACTTTAGTTGTTTGAGTCAATAAAACTTAAGCAGTCTTGGAAGATTATCACTACTAGAGTAGTTTATGCTTTGTGGTTTATTTTCATATTTTTTTGCTTTAAATATTCATATTGTGTGTATGCATATTTCTCTTGTTTGTTCTTTCATATTTGTGTAATATGAATGTTTTGTGTGTTATCCTTTTCCCTCTAATTCTTTTTCACACATTTTTTAAAGAGTTGATCATGGTTAAAATTTAAAATTACTTATGGGTGATTTCATAAATTCTAAATCTTTAACCCCTTGACATTTTAATCATTTCAATTGGTTTGGATGTTTCTTTTCTTCCTCTATTCCACCAATTAAAATTTGATGTTGTCAACACACACTCTTTGGATATACTTAGCAAATACTTACTTCTAATTTGATATTTCTTTTCTTCCTCTCTCTCAAGTTATTTAGTAGGTAGTGCACATATATACATTGGTGTTTCTTTTCTCTCTTCTAACCTTTATGTAGCATGTCACCTTATCTCTTTCACTTGGTGCCCCAAACAAGGGGGAGTAAGCACCAAGGGGGAGCTACTAGCAAAGTCAATTCTTATCTTCTCCAAAGACTTGTGCTAACCTTTTTGCTTCGACAAAAGGGGATAAATGATAGTGAATAAACTCGTTAATAATTCGAATAATTTTGTATTTTAGGTAAATGAGTTTATAGTTTGTCGTAATAAAAAAGAGGGAGATTGTTAATGCAAGTAATGCCTAAAAACATTATTAGTGTTAACTAATCTTTCTTAGTTTTGATCACAACAAACCAAGGTTTTCAAGATCGGGATCTTACCTAGGATCGTTTTCGTTTTTACAAGATCGAGATCGTAAAATAGGATCGGGATCATAAGATCCTACTATAATGTAATTTTCTTAGTAATCATTGCAATATTTTACAAATTTATAAATTAGTATACATCGTAAACAGAAAATTATACGAATATTTCATAAAAGTGAGGTCTTAAATTATGATTATGAGATGTATAAGAAGATTTACTTGTTGTTTTTAGATTATATAAAATAGAACCTATAAATTTGTAGTTTTTTAGTTTGTCGCTCGCGAAAAAGTAAGATCGGATCGTAGTAGATCCTAAGATCTTATGATCAAGATCGGGATCTTATAAGATCTTAAGCGTGCAAAGATCCTACGTAAGATCTGGATCGTTTTTGCTTTGCAGTATCGTAAAATCGTAAGATCTTAAGATCAAGATCGGGATCTTGACAACCTTGCAACAAACTATATAAGACATTTATAGTCAAACACAATCGTAAAATGAATTATCTAACAAACACTATCATCAAGGTAATAATCATTAGACTAACATATCTTAATCATGCTTAGTGATCATAAAAGTGATTAACCTTAAAACTCACTTTTATCAAATGTGACAAAAGATTTTTAATAAACTTTCTTTTAAAGAAAATGTTTTATTAAAATATAAATTTGAATATGGCATATTCCAAATGCCATAACAATATCCTTTGAA
Organism: Glebionis coronaria; assembly: GCA_025667525.1. Lineage (NCBI taxonomy): Eukaryota > Viridiplantae > Streptophyta > Magnoliopsida > Asterales > Asteraceae > Glebionis > Glebionis coronaria. The sequence goes on along the minus strand of CM046879.1, from coordinate 185,592,436 downwards.
GGTTTCAAACTACCTTAGATATTTCTACCCCACTAAAAGATAAAAAGGAGCGGAGTCTACATCCGCGGTTCCTTAAGTACCTATGCGGTTCTTTATTGATAAGGAACCGCCTAGACCAATAAGGAACCGCGTGCAGGTAGCCGTTGGTTTTTGTCTCCGATAAATAGTGGATCAAATCTGCATTTTCAATAACCCTTTTGGACATTTCTTTCGGCTCTCTTTCTCCTTTCTTAATCCCAATCATTTGTAAATGATCACTTAATGTGTTAAGTATGTTTACTTATGATTATCCTCTTGATCCCATTCTTTACCTTGTCTAAAGAGAAGATCACTCACACACTTGTGTTGTGATTAAAGATGAAGCCTTGATGAAGACCATCCTCTCCTAAAGATCTAATCATATTCATCATTTGTTTATTTGTATCTTGGGTAGATTCAATGTATTTGTGAATACTTGGACTAGTTGTGTTCATCCAGGCTATTTGTGAATACTTGGATTAGTGTTTTGTAAGTCCATTGCATATGTGTGGGCTTGGATTTGTCTTGTGTACATCCAAGTTACATGTGTGTACTTGGATATGTTTAGTTGAGTTGTAATGTGTAGTGTGTTAGTTCTCACTTAACTACAAAGTGATTTGTGTGTGAGTTGTGTAAGTCCTCACTTAGCTTCAAAGTGAATAGTCATGAAGATTGGTTCTAGCGTTCGATTAGAACTCGACATCTAGCCTTGTGTCGGAAAATGGTGAAGTAGGTGACGTATAAAGATTAGTTATAACTTTTTGATTAGAACTCGACATTTAGCCTTGTGTCGTAAAATGGTGAAGTAGGCAACATTGTGTAGATTGGTCATAGCTAAGATTAGGTCTCGATATTTAGCTTAGTGTCGGAAAATAATGTAAGCGACATTGTAAGGTTTTCTCCGCGAAGAAGGGAGCTTGTGGGGGGAAATCTCGAGTAGGTGTACTCGAGGAGTGGATTAGGAACGAGGATAGAGCTTCGTTGTCGAACCACTATAAATCTTGGTGTTTTCCTATTAGGTTGTTTCTTTCCTTACTCTTTACTTACTTTCATTATCATTACACTTACTACTTGTCATTGTTAATGCATTAAAATTGAACCTAATCATTATGCAACTAGCTTTCAAGTAAAAGATAGTTTTGGTACTCACCTAATTGAAAGGAATTTTAATTAGGGGATGAATCGAAAAGAAACTATTCAACCCCCCCCCCCCCCCCCTCTTATAGTTTCTACACATTATACAAAAATACATGAGTTTAGAGAAAGACTTGTAGTAATGTGAGAAGTATGTTTGAGACAAAATATGTTTACAAGTTAATTGTACATTTTACGTTATGTATTACAAGTTACATGTTGTCGTCAACAAAACAAACAATGATGTATAGATTAAATATCGTAATATTTGCACAAATACTTTTGATATTTGGTTTTAGATTAGAGGGGAATTTTATGTGGTATACATTGGAGGGTGGGTTCTTGATTTGGTGTTCATATTTTCCACCATTGTTGATCAATGTTTTTAGTTCATGTTTATGTTAATGATAATTGCATATGTGATCTTTTACTTCAGCTGCTATTTCTCTTGATGTCCTAATTTATATGTGATATATATTGTTAAAATTCCAACAGATATTTCTTTTGAAAAAACATATCATTGTTATCTCGAAAGACATGAATAAATCGTACCACAAGGTAACCGGTTGATGGTTAACCAACTCCTCTATTTTGCATCCTCTGGTTTGTCTTCAACGAAATGTCTTGACCTTGCTCAAAAAGAGCGTCTAGAACCTCATTTTTCGGCATACCGAAATGGCTCGTGTCATCAAATACATCCACCGTCAATCTTGCATTCGTCAAGACTGGTCTAACCTAACTTGAAGATGTTGGATCTACCAATGTGGATGTGGAGGGTACTTTTTCAACTTGCTATCCACTATATCGAGTACAAATTAATTTTCAACAACTTCTAAGCAAAAGACTAATGTAATTATTTTCTAATGTAAAAGATCAAGTTTAATTGCAACCACAAAACATATTAAGAATAACCCCAGCTCTTAATACCACTTGTTGTGGAATAACCGCGATAATATCCCACAAAAAAAAAACGCGATAATACCCACCAACTAAATAAATGGCGTAACTAATTCAACAATATAAGCTTACCTCAAACTAGCTTGTTTAAAAATAAGCAATAAAAGAAGCAAAAACAAAATAACATTACACCAAACTTATAGATATCATATAAAACTAAAACAAACTTCAAAGAATAGAAGATAACTACCTTACTACAAAATTGTTTGTGTGTTTTTCTAGTGTGCTTTTACAAGAACTAACGAGCTATTTATAGGCTCAATATTCTTGTTAGTTCATGCATGTAAGATAATCAAGTTGCATCAACATGTAAAACTAACTTGTCAATTATTGATGTCTTCGACTTGACCACTTGATATAAACCATTATTCTCTCACAACTAACAGTAACACAGTTAGTAATATGAATTGTTGTTTGTTATATTAAAAAAATCTTTATAATACAGCTGTAATTATAAAAGTAATATTAAATCAAAACAAAAAATGTAAAGCATTAAATACTTGAGAAATGAGTATTTAAAATGTAATGTTTAAGCAAAACAAAAATGCTAAATACTTGTTAAACTACCTTTAATATTTGAACAAAATGTTAAAAATTCTCAAAAAACTTGTTGCCAAGTTAAACTGGTTCGGCTAGTTCTAGTTTGAATATAAAGAGGTGTAGCATGCGTTTTGTGACAGAGTGCTGGATTAACGCCTGCAACAAATGATAATGCTAAGAATTGTTCGCGTCAATTATTGACTTTGCAAAGAACGAATAATTTTAAAAACCTTTTTAATAAAAAAAATATGTTTAAAATGTGTATTAAGTTTTAATATTTTTTATAAACATTATATGTATGTCAAAATCATTATAATATTAGTTTGGTACAGACACAAATGTGATAAATAAAGTTTGGTACAGACACAAATGAACTAAACAAGGAAGAAAATAATGAATGGAGATGCAGGGGATCGAACCCTGTACCTCTCGCATGCAAAGCGAGCGCTCTACCATTTGAGCTACATCCCCATTTTGTTTCACTTGTACTTATCTATATATATATATTTACATTTACATCTTTTTATTAGCATTTGAAAACCCACCTGTTATCTAAAAAACAGAAACACAAAGTGAGTAGTAAATTGAAGGTAAGAAAATGGCTTCTGGTGCTGCTGTGCATTTATTAAGGTTTTACAAACCCCCATTTTGTTTCTTCCACCCTTCAAAAATAAAAACCAATCGCACCAATATTATCATGACCAACAACAACAACATACGGAGGTTACTTGTTAGGTTTAAATCTTCTTCATCTTCGACATCAACATCTGATAAGGATGATGATGATGATAAGAAAACAACATTGTTGCAGAAAAAGGCGAAGGAACTGTGGTTGTATAATACGATGAGCAAAGACAAGGAGGTGTTTAAGCCCAAAGTTGAAGGGAAAGTTGGAATGTATGTTTGTGGAGTTACTGCTTATGATTTAAGCCACATTGGTCATGCTCGGGTTTACGTCTCTTTCGATATCCTCTTCAGGTACTTCCTCGCTAATTCTTTTACCCCATGTCATTTTTAATGCTCATTTTCCAATGCTCCGTCAGTTATCATTTAGGAATTGTGATATGAATGCATCCCAGGCTCGTATCAATTCATGTCTCCAACTGTACAACTCACTCAATAAGCTAGCTTGAAATAATACACATACCAAACAGATCAACATAGCAAGCACTAGAAACACAATCCCTTCCTTTGGGACATTTTACAAAAACTAGTAAATCCATATACTATTTTCTAGTAACAAGAAAATAGTGTTTGGATTTACTAATAAAGGCCAATTATACTCCCAAAAGAATATATATATTTGTTACATAGTTTTAATAGAATCTTTGTGTCAAAGGGTTAAGCTTATACTACTTCTTTTGCACCAAAATTTGCAAAGGCAGTTTGATTTACTAATCCTAATATTGGATCCAAAAGCCAAAAATATTGACGTGTCAATTGCTAACACAACAACATTTGCCATTGACGCTAAGTTAGACTCAAGTGGAAAAATAAATAACTTTTTAGGCATATTAGACGCGTATTAGTACAATGACTAGGTGGGACAGAATTAAAAGTTTGGGGGAATTTTTCTGCAAGTCTATCCAGACTGTCTGAATTTGATTTTATGCAATTTTATGTAACTAATAACTGGATTTTTACAATTTCTTTTCATAAGACTGGTGCCTGGTGGCTTACTCAGGGTCCGAGTCGACCACAACTCACTCTCAGGAGGAGTGTGATAGCACCTTCGAGGGTTTCAGAATTGTGTCCCCCACTCTTTCGTGAAATTTCGGATTTTTTATTCAGCTCAAATTTTAGTACAAACCTTTTTAACTTGCTAAGAGATTCACTACTATATATGAATTGGAATATTGTTCAATCTTCTTAATTTTCAGCTTTACATAACCAATAATTGCATAGATTCTACTGTCAAAAAGATTTAGTAATACCATATTTGTTGCCAAAGAAATGATTCAAAGGCAAAAAATTTGAGGGTAATAAGATTTGAATAATATGTTAAGACAGATAAGGATACTCAAAATAGATCGGTAAAAGTTGGGCTTTCGGCTGCTACCATATACTAGTATATTGCAAAACGCTTTGTTAATTTACCCTTGTTCATATGCTATACATGCTTAGTCAAAAAGGTACATTTTCATAGCTTTGATGGACCCTGTGTTCTCCGTAGATATGTTTCTGCAATTTAATGATATACTACTGAGAAATTGACAATATAATGTTTTGTATCTTAAAGTGTGTACATCCATATTTTACCGCGGTAAGTCCCCTTTACCCCCAAAAAAAGTGTGTAATCCATTGTTTCATAGTTTCTTCGCAGTTATTATTGTTTTATAAAGTTGGCAAGTGAGTCTGATTTGTTTATTTGCTCGTCCTGGTCCTGGCTATTACTAACTGGTTTTCTTTTTGTATGTTTTACATGTCACTTGGGCAGATATCTACGTTTCATGGGATATCAAGTCAATTATGTTCGAAATTTTACCGATGTTGATGATAAGGTCAGTCCACTTTCCCGTCTGTACCTCTATGATATATGGTGTCTTATAAAGGTTTATAGTTTACTGCAAATAAGACTAGTATGATACCAAATTCAATCTTTTATTGTGGTTATGAGAACATCACAATGATAAACTTTATCTATATATTATCCGTATATCAGCACCTGACCTGTTATTTAAATTTTACAGTGCTTATATTGTTATAGCATGTAGTTTAGACTTTAGACACAGTAGTTTTGTGGTCAAGTAGTCATGGAACCAAAGTACAATCCCTTGTTTTAAGTTTTTGGAACCTAAATTAAACAAGAGCGTTGATTGTTTTACTTATTACTGCAATTAGCCTTTCAAGAAACATGTTAAGGATGTAAGTTATATCCTATCATAAGGATCCACATGACAGAGAACTTCATGACAGGCTCAACTTCTGGTTTTATGCTTAAAATGTCTACTGCTTTTTAAATCTGCACTGATAAATACCACAATCTTAATAGTTCAGCAACTAAGTTTACTCAAATGATTTGCTCTGTCCTGACCTAAGACTGTGAATTCAAATACCAACTGCTTGTTATACATGTATGACAGGATAGCTTAGTTCAATTTTCAAATTCTGTAGATAATTGCGCGAGCAGGTCAATTGGGAGAGGATCCCATCAGCTTGAGCAGACGATTTTGTGAAGAGTTTCATCGGGATATGGGATATCTTCATTGCCTACCTCCTACGGTTGAACCTCGTGTTTCTGATCACATGCCCCAAATCATTGATATGATAAAACAGGTGTGTCCCTCTATAGTATTACTTATATTCATCACTAGATCATTTATTCCTTTTATTCAAGACCACTTTGTGCCTAGAATTGTCTCATCAAGTTTTAAATAACAGCAACACACTTTATTTGTTATTCGGTCACTAGACATTACAAGTCATAATTGTTTGTACTTTTGTAAGTCTGATGTTTTTTATTACAGTCAAAAGTTAAATGTTTTCATAATGTTTCCATGGGTTGGCAATTTTCTAGTCCAGAGACCAAACTAAAAATGATGTGACAGTGTGTTATTTTTCAACGCAATTTGCACCTTTTTGTGCTTACAGAATAAAAAATATCTTTGTTTTGGATTGCTGGAAAAGTTTGCATTATATTCTGGTTAGACATCTCTATCTTTCTTTAATTTAAAAAATGGCGCGAAAATTTCAATCTTCTCCCACTATGTCTTATGTTTGGTTGTGTTATATGTCTTTATAACAGATTATTGAAAATGGACGTGCCTACAGAGTTGAAGGTGATGTATACTTCTCTGTTGATGAGTTTCCTCAATATGGACGACTCTCTGGCCGCAACTTAAAAGATAACCGAGCTGGTGAACGTGTGGCAGTGGACTCGAGGAAAAGGAATCCTGCTGATTTTGCTTTGTGGAAAGTAAGCTAACGAGTTGTCAAGATCTTTATGTGCATGAAGTTATTCAATAACCAGACGATACTTACCCTAATCATTAGCTCTGTATCTATAATCAGCAAAGATCAATCTTATTAGAGATAGCAAAATGGACGGTCTGGGCTATATGTAATTTTACCGATCGAAACAGCTCTTTTCTATGAAAGTTATCAATTCTTTTGTTAACAATTAGTGTTTGCGTAAAGGATGTAGGACTTTAAGAACATGACTTACAACGAGTTTCATTTTTAGCTACGATTGTTTATTTTACCTTTTTTGTCACATGCTCTGTTAGTGGGAAGTTTTTTTTTTTTTTCACATGCTCTGTTCTACCAGATGAAGAGTGATAATTTCAAATAATTTGAACTGATTTGGTGCTTATCAAAATAACTGATTAAATTTATATTTTCTCCTTGTAGTCTGCAAAGGAGGGCGAGCCTTTTTGGGAGAGTCCATGGGGACCAGGAAGACCTGGATGGCATATCGAGTGTAGTGCAATGAGTGCTGCTTATTTAGGTTACACATTTGATATTCATGGTGGTGGAATGGATCTTATTTTTCCCCACCATGAAAACGAAATTGCTCAGAGCTGTGCTGCATGTGACAAAAGCAGCATAAGCTACTGGATACACAATGGTTTTGTGACTATTGATTCGCAGAAAATGTCCAAATCGCTTGGAAACTTTTTCACTATTCGACAGGTTTAAATTAATTGTTTGTGTTATTTTTTCATCAATAATTTTTATTTTGTGGGACTAGTTTCATGATGTGATATCATGGGCATGTATGAAAATGAAGATGCAACTTCTTTGTAATATTTAAATCATTTCCAGCAATTTCTTTGTTTCTCAGGTTATAGAACTTTATCATCCATTGGCCTTGAGGCTTTTCTTAATTGGAACCCATTATCGATCCCCCATCAATTACTCCAATGTGCAGCTCGAAAATGTTTCTGACCGTGCGTATTACATATATCAGGTATCCTGACCATTTTGAAAATGGTATTTATGCTTGATTAAAAATTGATTCATCCATTAAGTTGAAGTTATCTTGGTTGCAGACATTGCAAGATTGTGAAGAAGCTATATGCCAGCAGAATGAACCAAGTCTGAATGACAATATACCTACGGAAATAGATGATTTGATAGAAAGTTTCAATGATGTATTTATTAATTCAATGTCAGATGATCTTCACTCCGCAGATGTTCTCTCTGCCATTTCCGACCCTTTGAAAACTGCCAATGATCTTCTACATACTCGCAAGGTACTTCATATTTCATGGGAATTTAGTTAGATACTGTTGTGCTAGACGGGATTGTAACCCATGAAATTGCGTGTGCCATATTTAGGCGGAAACATACACTGCGTGAGTAGGCCAAAATGGGTAAAGTGGGGTAAATTGGAAGTGGTTGGTTGACCGCTAATACCTTCTGTCCACTCTTTGTTTCACATAAGTATGCAAAACACCTTCGAGTATATGTGGGAAACTTTCGGTCCGTATGAATCCTTTCTTTTCCGGCGGGATTTCTAAATTGGACTCATTTGAACGGTTGATTATCCAAATAACTGACCCAAATTATTCCTATTTCAGTAAGGTTGGGCCATTTCAGATGCATGGTGCACTTGCATCTTTTCTTGATGTTATCTTTTCTGTCATTTGTCTAGATTATGGTCATAAAATACAATCCTTTCAGGGTAAGAAGCAAGGAATGCGAATACAATCACTTGCTGCCTTAGAGAAGTCTGTCAGGAACATCCTCGATATTCTAGGACTCATGCCAGCAAGTTACCGTGAGGTACCCAATACAATCTCTACTTTCGAATTTAAAATTGGTTGAGTTTCATTTGTAAATATGACAACGCTTATGCCTTCTGTGATCAAATTTCTTCACTTCTCTTAGATATGTAAAGGGGATGTTTGTCTAAGCTTATCTTTTGGGCTTGGGCTTATATTTCATAAGCAGCATATCTTATGAATAATAAGCTCATAAGCCCATTTCTTGGGTTAATGACCAACAACATGAACATTGAAAGTTGTAATTAATTACAAGGGTGTAAAAGTCTTCTAATGACACACCGCTTACATAAGTCCACTCTTCTTTAAACAAGCCACAAAGTTTTGGGCTTGTATTTCATAAGCAGCTTATCTCTTATGAATAATAAGCTCACAAGCCCATTTCTTGGGTTAGCTGATGACCGAAAACATAAATATTGAAATTTGTATCAAGTTAGGAGGGTGTAAAAGTCTTTTGATACAATACCGCTTACACAAGTCCACCCTCCCTTAAATAAGCCACAAACTTTGAGCTTATCAGAAACCCTTATATAAGCTCATAAACCCAACCATATAAGCGTCTTGATTGAGCTTATTTAGTTATATAGGCTAATAAGTCCCCTAAATAGCAAACAACCCCCAAAAAAGATTAAAATAGAACCACCTTAGGGTAAATCATCTCTATCATAATCACAAATTAGAACCTTGATGTTAGATTTACGTGTCTTTTTAAAGGTTTTACATGAGCTAAGGGAAAAAGCATTGAAACGTGCAAAGTTAACCGAAGCGCAAGTTATTGAAAAAATCAATGAAAGGAATGCAGCACGAAAGAACAAGGAATATGAACGATCTGATCTAATCAGAAAAGACTTGGCTGCACTTGGTATCGCTCTTATGGATAGTCCTGAGGGCACGAGTTGGAGACCTGCTGTACCACTTTCAATGCAAGAACAGTATGCTCCAGTATCATAAATTTTTACAATTGCAGTTATATAAGTCATTATTTTTGTAGAAACTCTAGTTGTGTTTATAATTTATACAACTGAGCAAATCCAACAAAGTGGAACCAGCCGAGATTCGGTTTGGGATGAGCGTTGTTTGCCCCTGATTTAAAATTTTAGATAGATTTGTATGCTTTAAATTTTGGTTCTAGATATACATTGAGCTTATATTTCATTGATTAAAATGTTACTATTCAGTTACCAATGGATCTTTCATCTTTTTTGCAAAGAGGTCAAGGGTTCAAACCCAACGGGAGAAAAATAATCTCTTTGTGGCCTTGTAGGTTCACCTTTGCCATAGGTAGTCACCCTAGGATTAGTCGAAAAGAGTTAAAAAAAAAGAAAACATATGTACCAGAGCATAAATGATTGGTTCTTGTTGTTAAAGTGTATGCCTCTGTTTGTGTTGTTGTTTTTGTTTGTTATTTATATTGCCTTTCAGGAAAAAAATATTGCTTGATTTAGTTTTAGCTAATGCTTGTTTTGTTGACCTTGACTACTAACTAAGTTCAATTTTGTCATATGTATTTATTTATCCTAAATTTTTTTAATTTAGCGTTTCTTTTTTTTTAGTTATTGATTTTTTTTATTTTTTTTTTGTATTTTCTTTTCTTTTTGTTTGGCTATTTTTATATAAGGAATACTACATTCATTAATTCATATAACTTTTGCAAAAATGATTCATTTGTAGATGCAAATATGAAAAAAGAATAAAAAAAGTATGCGAAATAATAATACCAATAGTTATAATGGTACGTCATATGTGGATTTGTTTTTATAAATACTAGACGATTACCCGCGCATAGCAGCGGAATTACCTAAAGACATGTAATTAATGATATGCTAATTGATTCGATGATCGAATGCGTGACTCAATAATTGCCTAGCGATAGATAGTTAATGATTTATTAATTGACCCGATAGTCGAATCGGTAACCCGGTGACTCGTCCGGGTTGAACCGGTAGGCGAGCCTGTTCCCATAGACTCGATCGGGTTGGCTCGGTGGTCGAACCCGTGTCCCGGTGACTCGATAGGATTGACCCGGTAGTCGAAACCGGTGACCCGGTGGCTCGCCAGGATTGACCCGGTTGTCGAACCCGTGACCCGGTGACTCGATCGGGTTAACCTAATGGTCGAACCCGTAACTCGAAAAGATTGGCTCGATGGCCGAACCCGTTACCCGGTGACTCAATCGGCTTGGTCCGATGGTCAATCCGTGACCTGATGACTCAACCGGGTTGACCCGTTGGTGGAACCCGTGACCAAGTTACTCTACCGAATTAATCCGGTGGTGTAACCCGTGACCCGGTAACTTATGCAATTGTTTATGGTTTAATTTTTCAACATTTCTTATTTTATCTAACTTATGTGCATTTAATTTTTCAACAATTTCATAATTAATATCCAACTTCTATCCATTAAATTTTTCAACAATTCCATAATTAAGTCATTTTTCAACATTAAAGGTTTTAGGATTTTTCCTTTATAGGTAGTAAAGATCGAGATTTAAGTGGATCTTTTTTTTTTTTTTTTTTTTTTTATTATAGTGACTTACTTTTTGAACACTATATAAACTCTATTACATGTTTTTAGTTCCGCCACAAAAAAATAATAACAGTCTCAATCGCTCCATGACGTGAGTAATCAATCCTCGTATTATATGTGGATCATCTACGTGTGAGTCGTTGTACGTGTCATCTAATCCTAAAAACGCCACATACGCAATGAACCTTTACAGAACGAATCCCACAAATCGGGTAACATAACACATAACGATCTTTGAACCTACTTTAAAACGAACTCAAATAAACCACAACTTTAAAAAAAAAGCTTCACCCACCAGTCCCATCTTATCATCGTATATCCTAGTAGTCTTCGATTAGTAGTTTGCTTGCTTTATGTATACTACTTTAATTTTTATCATTATATCCATTGTAGTTATTAGTAAAGCCAAATGAATATTATTGGTAAAGGTTTATATCAGTGTAATAATGAATAATAAATGGGGTCATTGTTTGCATTAATTATATATCAATGTTATAAATATGTGATGAGGATGTAATCACCAATGCAATTGCTTTAGACTTGTGGCAACTATCACTTCTACAATGTATCCTCTTGTTGCATTTCTTCTTTTCAATTTCCTCTTCTTCAAAGGTGAATCTTTTTATCTATTTTTTTTTTACAAAAATTTAGTCTTTTGAATTTGTGATTAGTTAGAATTTATATTTTGTTTCCGTTATTATGAACTTGTTTATATAGAAAAATGGTGGAATCAATGATTCAATCTGTTGATTTAGTGAAGGTTTGGTTAAGCTTATGAATTTAGTTTATGTATTTGTTATATAACTCATTTATAATTTATATATGATAAGTTTATAAGTCTTTGTTAAATGTTCGGTTTAACTTATATAATTAATAAAGTAAAAATAACAATAAAATACATAAAACTAAAAAAAATGTAATTATTAAATAATGTTATAAAAGTTTTTTTTTAAATAATATTTTTATATAAATCCATTTATCTTATATAAGCAATAAATTTTTAGCTTATCAAGTCATTCTTATATAAGTTTCTAAGCTAACTTATATAAATTTAATCAAACATTTGATTTCGGCTTATATAAGTTTATAAGCGTAATATATAAGGTAAAGCAATACCCCTTAGCTCAGTGACATAAGTTATGATATGTTTCTAAAGTTTATAGTAATAATTTTTTTGTCAAACTAAAACGTTTTTGTTGGTTTGTTTATTAAAACATTGGACTTTGTTACGTTCTTTGTTGAAATTAATTGTTTATGTTTTATTTTATTTTTAATACTTTTATTTTAATTGTTTATTATTAAATATGAATAAACAAATTTCATCAAGTTTCTCATATTACTCATTACACAAGATCTTTTTTATATTTGTTTTTGTAGTATAAAGATAATAGAATCTGGTGCAACTATTTTTATTACATTTAAAGCATGTTCGATCTATTGTTTGGTATATGTTAGACATAACTATTTCTTGTTATTTTTCTTTTTAAAGACAAACACAATTGTGATATATTCAAGGATCATTGATGTCTTCCACAAAAAACCATGGTTTTAGCAAAAAAAATATGTTCTAAACTTCTAATGGCACTTTATAATGTGTGTGATGTTCTAATGGCAAAAAAATATGTTCTAATGGCACAATTGTGTATGAGATAGATTTGTGGTACATGCATGCATCCAGTTACTGTTAATTGTTGTTTGTCTTAAAATATAATGCCTAGTGTTACTCGTTTAGTTTTGTTTTATGTATACATTGAATGTGTAACTTGTCCCTAACCAATTCTTTTTTAGGTATGTGTCAATGTGAACTAAAAGACATAACCATTGGGACAGAAAGAACTTCATCACTTATACAAGGTAAACAAGAATGGAATGTGAGTGTTATAAACACATGTAAATGTCCTCAACAAGCACTTGTGGTCTCATGTAACAGCTTCCAAACCGTCGAAAAAGTTGATCCAGAAATCTTTGCACCTAATGGTGATAACTGCAGCATCAATGGAGGGCGGCCAGTTGCACCCTTTTCGTCTGTTCAGTTTCTTTATGCTTGGGACCCTCCTTTCATCTTTGTGCCTGTTTCATCTCAAGTCAATTGCGGAGGGACGCCCAAGACTTTAAACTAAGTTTCTTAGTTTGTATGTTTGGCATATGGTTAAAAATTGGGTTCATAGAATTATAAGTCGTTAAACTCTCTTTTTCAGACAGTACATTACAAAAAACTTTATAGTTTATACCTTGAATATATATGTTTAAGATAGCAGTTGACAACTCGACAAGTCTTACTGCGGTCAGCTTGAGGAAATGGAGCTCAGTCGAAGTAATACGAGAAGATTTTAAAGCAATGCTCGATATAAATGTTTGATTAGCCCGGAAATATATGAAAACTATAAAACAAAGACATATGAGAACTCGAAACAGTCCATTAGAACTATGTTCCAGAATGCAGCTGCAAGCTCAACCCAAATAATACTAGCTTAAAGCTTATCAAAAACTTGAGGCAAAAAATATAGTTAAAATCATATATACTCGATTAACTCCGACATTGATTCCTCTAAGTAAAAGTGGAAACAAAAATTAACAAGAATGAAATAAACTCATAGAAACATAAAAGAAATAAAGACTGTTACAAACTAGAAATACGTAGAAACAATTCAAAAAAGTGCACCATTTGCAACCCTATTTGCTCAACATGAGCAAGAGGAAGCTCTATAACAATTGTCAATGAATGTTTTGTACAAACAATAATAATACTGAAACCTGTCGCAAACTATGCATTCCATTCTGTGTAGTCTATGATAACTTACTCGACCCCAAAACTAAATAATGTACCACTGATGATGAATAAGTGGCTTCTTGCCAAAAGAAGCACACCTCGTGCTGCAGACAAGCAAAAAAGAAACAACACGCTCCCACAAATTTTTCTGTTCTTCACCTCCCATTGTGAAAATAAGAAACTGAAGTCGCATACGACAATCTACAAAGAAACCTGTAAAAAAAAGTTAATGGAATAATTTCAGTGATCAATTTAGTTAAATACATAAATAGGTCATAGCAGTACTAGATATGGACAGAGCAAGACAGCAATTCTAAACTTCTACTCTGCAATGAAGCAAATATTTAAACAAATTATTCAAAATATGCCCTATTAAGAACTTTCACGATCTTTTATAATTTTGAAGGGCAGATTCCAAAACATTTTAAAAATACATATTTCATACATATCAGACAATATACTCGATGATTTAAAGCATTAGATTGAAACAAAACATATTAGCCTATTCTTCTACAGTTCTACTTCAACACCACCAAGCCTTCAGCCTAGCGGCCCATAATTATTTTCTGATCAGTGGATCAATCTGTGCAGTGACTAAAACTCAGAAAACAAAACTGTCTACATGCCTGTCCAGCGAAATATACATCATAATTTTAGTCCTGAAATGCATGTCGTGTTATCTATAAAAGACCAAGTATCTTGACATGAGCAAAGAACCTTATCGTGTTAAACGAGCATGACATTATGTAACAGCAAAAGGTTTTCGCCATTACAAAATGGTAACAGCAACGGTCAGCTACTTTCAACTTTCAAGTTGAGTGCCATCTAAATTTCATATTCTTATCAAATCAACAAGCAGGGTGCCTATTAGCAAACACTAAAGAAGTCTATTTTTCCAATAAGCTTATCTTAACAATAACAAAGTGATCTAGGAAGCTCGCGGAAAAGTAACCCTGTACAAAAGTATCCCACTTTACCGTAGACTATGATCATAGTCTTATTCAGGGTTAGAAAAACAACGTTTATATTTCATAGTCGCATATGATCAATTAGCCTAGAAGATAGTAGTAAACTAGTAATCATTTGTAATTGAGTAAACTGTTGATTTACCCATGCAGAAACAAAATAATACTAACATTTTACTGAAAAGGGAACTACGAGGTAAATGGTATTCGCACTTACAGCTTGGCCGATTAATAAAACAAGTTACTGGAAAAAGCAGTTGATCAAAGTGTAGATAACAAATTAACATGTTTTGCGATATAAAATTAATAATCACTCAGAAACTCAACTCAAATCAAGTACTGCACAGCTATCTGGTTATCATGACATATATGTAGTCACTCTCAATAAATGGGGTAAGCTCTTGAGGTAACCCATGGAAAGCGAGTCTTTGACTCAGATGCATGTGGCCTAATCAGGGTATCCCTTTAACATTTCTGAGCCCTGACGGCCCCCAAAATGTTTACCTAATGATGTTTGCAGTTGCCCCATTTTGGCAGCAATTGCAGAACCTGAGACCTCTTCTAAGAACTTTGCCTAACCACTAGGCCACCGTGGTGGTAGTGTCACACCCAAATAAACAGAGAAAAAAATTAACTAGAGAGAAAGAATAAGCAAACTTACTTGAATACCAAAAAGCTATAAGCAATGACTAAATCACATAGTGCTTTCATAATGCAAAAGATAAGCAAGGAAATCTCAGAAATGTTCCATGACAGTGTGCAGTTTTGAGACCCGACGCCGGAACAATGGTTCCAGCCGGAAAGATGGAACACCGGTCTGCCACCGCTTGACATCATACATGTCATTCCACGCCTGAACTATTTCATCAATTTTGAAACTAAGACCTGCATTTAGCCAGGTTAAAGAATAAGTATAAGGTTATAGTCAGAAAAAAAGAACCATCAATGGATACATGTAGCGTTTATATGAAAAATGAAATAAGCATAACATGCATTCACTTCATTTCTTATTTGTTCATCTACCATTGGACTATAAAACCGTCACTAGAAAAATACCTTCAACTATTTATCTTGGGTCAACAAAAAAATTACTTCGTACTTAATACAGTAGCTTATGCTACTCAAAAAGCCTTAAACGATTAGCTTATTTGTCACAAAAAACAATGAAGCTCCCAAAGTAAGCTTTACCCAAACACCCCCTTATTATGGATTTTGAAGTCCAGTGACCAAAATAAAAATATAGTATTATACATTCACCTTTTTTACTCTTAATTTTCTACGAGTTTGGCCAAATTACCTTCAGAAGCTGTTCCAATTGAGCAATGATTCTTTATGATAACTGCTAAATCGGTTATAGATACTCCAGCAAGTTCAAACTTTTCAACCGCAGCTGCCAAAGACTCTTCCCATGCTGACAAGTCCATCTTAAATTCCACAACAGATCGCTCGTAAAGCAAAGTACCCCACAAGATATGAATCTGAGATCTTAAGTGTGCAGCTTGCTCTGCAGCTTCATCAGCAGACACGTCTTTTAACAGCCCTTCCAGTCCCAAATTCACTAAGTCATCCCTATACTTATCATACAAACTAAGTCCATTTAACCGTTGTTCCTCCAACTCTTCCCAAATCTGCATTCCATGTTCCATGCTATCCTCTGCCTTATTGTATAGGTCCAATATTTTTGTCGAAGGCCCCGCCTCTAAAGCAGTATCGGTTCCAAGTGCATAGCTCCACGTAAGCTTTGCTTGTTCAAATTGCTGCTGCCCGAGTGCTAGAAACCCTTCATAGAAATCGGGTTTGATCTTTATCGACTCTTGGTATTTTAGCCCTGCTTTAACGTATTCCTTTTCTGCCCATTCATATCCTTTTTTCACTTGCTCTTGTACCGATTCTTTGGTTCCATCTTCTGCAAAAACTACCCACTTTCTCGCTTTGTTCATATGAACATTCCCTAGATTAAACAGTCCTAGAGCAGCCATCTCTTGGAACTTGCCACCAGCAATATCGAAAAGCTTTTGGGCATTTTCGGTTGTAACAGTTTCTTCAATTGCTTCTGAATACAATTCCATCCCTAGCTCGTGAAGATCCAAATACGAATCAGATTCAAATCCCACATGCTCTTTAAACAGCCTAGCAAAGTTGACAATCCAGTCCTCTACACAGGTCGTAACTTTCTCCACTTCCCTAATTTTTCCGACATTCCCATTCTCAGAAACACTAGATATTAAGCTATTAGCCTTAAGAAACCCATCACTTGAGAAACCCTCATAAGAAGGCTCTTTTTCTGAACCAACTTCTACTAAGTACAGTTTTAAAGTACCTTGAGGATCAGTTGAAGCCTCAGCCATTCTCAGTTCGGCAGTAGTTGTGATAGTGATGAAATCGCCTTCTTGATCTTTGTACTTGATAAGCACACCCTCTAAGGTAGGAAAACGGTCCCAAACGATCTCCCTAACCAAACCAATACTACAATCAACAGGTATCTGAGCCGACCTTATGTCGTCATCAAGAACCAATTTCACCGTCTTTGTGACAACTTTTTCTTCTTTAATACTATTGTTATCCTCGACAACTACCTTCTTGTCGTCCACTCGATCACCCCTCTTGTCCTTACCTCTCTTACCTTTGTTATATTTCACTTTTTCGACCTTGATGTCCTTAGCCTCTTCAACCTTATTTTCTTTAACTTCTTCACTTTCAAGCGGTTTCACGTTAACTAATTCCTTTTCTTTTTCAACCCTATTAGTCTTCCTCTTTCTCGTCCTCTCTTTCACCACTTTAACCACAGACGGCTCAACATACTCATTTGCCAAGTTCGCCTCCACCTCTTCAATCTTCAACCCCTTTTCCGCAATAGCCCTCTTAACCGACTCCTCAACCTCCAACGCAGTCAAATTACTCGGCTCCATCCCCAAAACACTCCTCACATCTCTATACGCCCATTCCACCTTCCCTAGCGCCTCATAACACTTAGCCCGCTTCAACAAAGCCTTACCATACTTCCCCGCAACTTCAAGAGCCAAATTACACTCATGTATCGCTCTCGGATACTCACCAATCCCCATTTGCATATAACAAGAAGCCATATTACTACGTAAATTGGCAACGTCTATATGGTTACTAGGCAACAGCTTAAGCGCCTTTTCGTACTTCAACATGGCCCCTTCGTTATCGCGCTTCTGGAAAAGCTTGTTGCCTTCTTCTTTAAGCTCTTGGGACATTTGGATGAAAACAAAAGTGTCTTCATCCATTTGTTTGGAGCTTCTGCTTTCGGGTTTAGCGTTTTGTTTCAAAAGCTTCTCAACAATACCTTGTTGTACCTTCTTCTTACCAGTTGGCTTACCCATGATAGCTACTAGTAATATTTAATGATGTGTTTTCTTATATGGAATAAAATTTATGAAAATATATGTGAACGGAAATAAAGATGGAACCTGGAAATGGAGGCTGAAAATGAAATGAAACCCTAAAAAAGTGGAGAATGTTTTTTAATGTGTTTTGTGGGAAGAAGGAAGTCTGAGTTGTGTTGAAAGAGTTAAAAACGGCAACGCGTATAGTGTTTATTGAAATGAGTTTTGTTCATTTTAAGACCCACTCTCATTACAAGAGCGTGTACTGACCACTCATCTTCCATATCAAATTATCAACAATATGTTGTTTTTTTAAAAGTCAAAATATTTTTAAGAAATACTCTTTTTTTCCAATTTACTTCTCTGCTTTAAACTTTTTAAATCTTTTTTCTTCAAATTTGAATATAAATTAAATTTTCTGTGTTATGTAATATTCGATAAAAATTATATTAATAAAAATACATTTAAAACTCAATTCATTCGAATAGTTTTCATCAAATATCACATAACACAAAAAATTTAATTTAAGTTTAAAGTTGATGAAAAAAAATTTAAAAAATAAAGTAAATTAAGATAGAGTACTATTTTAAAAAAATATATATATTTAATCTTATGTTTAAGACATCTTATTGGTTGCACATTTTTATTTGAACAAACAATTTTTTACAAATCATTTTTGTGATTTGGTTTAATTATAATAAAGAGAAATCTAGGTTCAGACAAGAAAACAAACGAGGTCTCGAATGTTGGTGCAAAGTCGAGCAGTGTTTTGAGCTTGTCAGAATTCAAGATCGACTCGTTTATACGATTTGTAATGTTAAAATAAAGTTCGAATCGAGCTTGGTTCGTAATATACATTTAAATTAGACTCGTTAAGAAGCTTGTTATTAAGCTCGTTAATTAGTTTGTATATAAAATATTGGGCTCGTCGTTTAGACTCGCAAGCCCAAACGAGCTTTGTACGTAAAACTCAGACTCGAACTCTTTTAATAAATGAGCTGCAACTTAAGTTCGGGCTCAAACTTTTACATGAAAATAATTTTAATCTTGAAATTGCAATATTGCCTCTAGGAGAAGAAAAACATTAAAAGAAATAATTATGTTAAATAACATTCATAATTTGAATGATTAGGCTGGAAGAGTGAAGGTGAGTTTCTAGGTCTACGTAATCTTTGGATTATCTAAGTATGAGATGATATAAAAATAAAGAGAGATAAATAAAGAACTAGAGAGATAAAATAGAAAGAGAAAAAAGAGAAAAGATGAATATTAGATTGAATAATAAAAAATGATAACCAACCACTTCTAACATGCTAGGAGATGGTATATATATCTCACCCTACATGTGGGCTTTGTGGGTTATATTTCTAAGCCTATTAGACTACAAGCCCATCTAATGTATATATTGTTGGAGTGACCGATCCTTCCTAGATACGTAAAAACGTATTTTCAACAATCTCCCCCTAAGGGAGGTCACTCCAAACAAGAGGGTTACCCGAGTTATAATAATAAAATAAACATAACATATTATGCTTGTAAAACCCGCATATAAATAACATGAACAGTACACCACGTAATCATACTAACTAATTAAAACTTTCCATTAATTGGCTGAAGCTCATAGCTCCCCATTCTCTATTCATCCTGGTTCCACCAAGATGTACCACGACATCAAGCAGCATTTCTGGTGGAGTGGTATGAAGCAGGACGTCGCTACCTTTGTCTCCGAGTGTCTTACTTGCCAGCAGGTTAAGATCGAGCATCAATGATCTAGTGGTCTACTACAACCATTAGACATTCCAGAGTGGAAGTGGGACAAGATCTCCATGGACTTTGTCACTGGACTTCCGCATACCAAGATGAAGCATGATGCCATTTGGGTTATCGTTGACCGACTTACCAAATCAGCTCATTTCTTACTGATCCGCAAGGATGACGCAGTTAGCAAATTGGCTGACCTTTATCAGAAGGAGATCATGAGACTTCATGGTACTCCATCCAGTATCATCTATGACAGAGATACCCGTTTTACTTTGCGATTCTGGAAGAGTCTGCAGAAAGCTTGGGGCACCAGACTTAAGCTTAACACGGCTTTTCATCCTCAGACAGACGGACAGTCGAAGCGTGCCATTCAGACACTAGAGGACATGCTTCGAGCTTGTGCTTTAGAATGGATAGGAAGTTGGGACGACTATATCTGCTTGGTAGAGTTTGCATACAATAACAGTTGGCACGCCAGCATCAAGTGTGCACCGTTCGAGATGTTGTATGGCAGGAAGTGTCTCGCCCCAATCTGCTGGGATCAGGTTGGTGAGCGAATTCTTGAGGGTCCAGAGATGATAGAAATGACTAGCGAGAAGGTTGTTGTCGCTAAGGTAAAGCTGCAAGAAGCTCGTGCACGTCAAAAGAGTTATGCTGACAAGCATCGTAGGGATTTACATTTTGACGTGGGAGATTATGTCTTTATCAAGGTATCACCGGCGCGTGGAGTTAGGCGTTTCGGTATCAAGGGAAAACTCGGTCCTCGATTCATTGGACCGTTTAATATCCTCGAACGAGTCGGTGAGGTATCGTATCGTTTGGCGTTACCTCCGCAGCTATCTCACGTTCATTACGTTTTCCATGTGTCCTTACTCAGAGGGTACAATTATCATCCCCTTCATATGGTTCAGTATCCACTCGAACAGATTTGTGGGGATCTTACTTTCATTAAGGAGCCCGAACGAGTTCTTGATCGTCAAGAGCGAGTCATGAGGAAGAAGACGATTCCATTCGTCAAAATCCTTTGGAGGGACCATTCCGAGCGGGAAGCCACTTGGGAGAGGAGGAGTATATCCTGACTTCTTACCCTCATTTCCGGTTTTGATTCGGTATGTTTCTTTTCAGTTTACGTTATCTATAATTCGGGGACGAATTATTCTTTTTAGAGGGGAAGAGTTGTAAAACCCGCATATAAATACCATGAACAGTACACCACGTAATCATACGAACTAATTAAAATTTTCCATTTTATGTTATGTACACGTGTCACGAACAGTACACCACGTAATCAAAAACACAGAGTTTCATAATACAGAATTTTTGCATAAAAATAAAACCCTAGTTCCCTTTTGCTTCTTGGTGGCCGTGACATTCAACAAACCAACAAGGATGATTCATTGATTTTTGATCTTGGATTTGTACGTGTTTTAATTCTACAACCACCAACGTAAACGGTATATTCATAAACATTCATCTTTTAATTCCTTTTATTTAACTATGTTTTTATGGTTTGATCCTTAAAAACAAATAATAAAACATGTTATAGGTTTAATAAAACAAGAGTAAGGGTTCGTTTGGTTTGGTTTGTGGTTCGGCAGCCTCAACCGAGAGTCGTAAGACTCTCGGTGTTCCCTTTTGATCACAGCCGAGACCCCCTCATGGGTCTCAGTGGGGTTTTGTCTCGGGCAGCATCAAACCAAGGCACCCAGCGGGTACCTTGGTCCGACGGTGGGAACGCAGGGTAGGCAGGGGGAACCACCGGCTTAAGTCAGTGGGAACTTTTGTCTCGGCATGCAGCAGCAACCAGGGTTGCCGCCGTTGGCTGCGCAGCCACTGGCCGCCACCACAAGCGCGGCTGTTGGTGGTGGTTAGTGTTCGGTTTGTTTTGTCTCGGGTTTCGGGCTCGGGATATTTTGCTAAATTATTTTACAAGTTAATTAAATTAATTTTCATGCCTAATTAATTAATTTAATTAAAACATGAACTTAGGTTATATTATTTAGATAAATAATACATGTTTTAACCTAAGTATATTTTATTTCTTTTTTTACTAAAGTTTATTAATTAATTATTTTAATTAGACTACATGAATTAATAATTAATTAATAATCCATGACTTAGGTTATTTTTATTAAAATTAATAATACATGTTAACCTAAGTATTATATTAGACTTAAATATACCATGACTTAATTAAATTGTATAACCTATAGTTTATTAATTTAACCATGATATGTTATTAATTAATAAAACATGTATTTTTATTATTAATTAATAATCAGATATAACCTATAGTATTTAATTAATAAATATGCTATTAATTCCATGACTTATAACTTTTAACCAGTAAGCACTAGCTTATACTTTTAGCTTATTAATCCAGCTTATTTCTATTTATGAAAAATTTCTATTTCAGGAAATTTACTATTTTTTGAAACTTTCTATTTTTGGAAACTTTCTATTTTTAGAAACTTTCTATTTTTGGAAACCTGCTATTTTTAGAAAGTTGCTTCTTATTACAATACAAGTATAATAATACAAGAATACATGAAACATACATAATCAGAAGACGTGAAATACATGAATAATACAGTATATCATTTAAAACAGTAAAATAAGACAAAAACATATAAAATCAGTTAAGAACACACTGAACCAGTAACATACTCAGTAAACAGACAACTCATACATGTCCCTTATTTATGTAGCACTAGTGAGGTCGGAGTAGGACTTTTCATCCTTTCATATTTCCTCGTTCACTGGACATAAGGTACGGATATTCTGTCCTTCATTATGGACATTCTCTTTCCTTATTAGGATTCCTCGTTTGCAGCCAACTGTTTTCCCCAAGTATTTGTTTTATATGTTTTGATTGCTTATGTTTAGTTTTAAATGCCTAAGCCATATACATGCATGCCATGTCATCTAGTTATGGAGGTACCATAACCATAACACTAGAGGCACCAGTGTTATGACTTCTCCACGGCGGAGTGATTGCTCGTGGCGTCTCTTTACAATTTTGGCCATTTATTTATATTATCATGTGGGGCGTATGGGTGCATCCTAGTTACATGTTTTTACAGGATTTTCATGGTGAATGTGGTGTGTGTCTTGCATCATTCACAAGGAGTTGATCCCTCCTACCCAGACTAATTTAATTAGAGGCATCCCCTCTAATTGCATGATGAGGTAACCCCTCCAAGTATTCATGCACGGTGGAACCTCATGACCTATATGGGCTATTGGTTAATTAAAATACAGTTTTCATATAAAAACATAAGTCTTTTCAAACTATAAGACCAGTTTTATGAACATGTTCCAGGTTATCTAGGACTTATACATTTCCGCTGCTATTAGTCTTATTATGCTTATGTCATTTCATACTATGTTGGTGTATCCGTTCAATGGGCATTTTGCTCAGCCGTTTTCCTTTCATGTTCCCAAATGGCAGGTACTCAGGGACGTTCGTAGGACTTTGAGAGTATGTGCATACGCATGGAAGCTATCTAGCCTTCATTACTTTATGCATTTCCATACATTACATTACTTCATTTCTTTTGGACATTGTTTAGTCCTTTCATTTCAGTACTTATATTCTTGTGTGTAAGCTTATGTTGGACTACCGATGTTTGATTACGGTATTTCCTTTTATGGTCATTTAATGTTTTTGGACATTTACCTTACATGCTTTGATGACACGCCATAATTATCCTGTGATATTATATTTATCAAAATAGAGTGTTACAATTATGGTATCAAAGCCAAGGTTTTGACCTGTAGGCTCTAAAAATATGATATGTGATTAGTGGGTAATCACCATGGTCTTCCTAAAACTGACAGTTTGTTTTCATGCATTTGTTTCATGTATCATTGTTGCAGGAATTTTGACTAAGTAATGGTTGGTACAGGACCGACCATATTTAGTCGCATGTGCTTTTACTCGAATTATTTGCTTGGTGAACCGACCCATAGTCGTTCACATTAGCTCATGTCATTTTGTTTTGATGAACCGACCCATAGGCGTTCATCCTCGTCATGTCAATTTTGTTTTGGAGAACCGACCCATTGGCGTTCACCCAAACCCATGTCATTTTCGTTGGCTATGCCTTCATACATTGTTTCATGCATAAAAAAAATTTCATGTTTATATTATGCTTAATCAGATTAATCATTGCATTTGTTTTATACTGTTAGATGGTTCTCACACGTGAACAAGAACAAATGAATGCAACAGTCTAAGCTTCTATTCAAGCTCTGCTTCCCCAACTGAGGAATGAGATTCGGGCCGAGGTGCAAGCCAACCACAACCAGCACCCTCACGCGAATCATAATCCTCCTCCTCCACCTCCAGCTACACTGATCACATGGCTGGACAGGTTCAATAAGCAGCATTCGAAATCTTTCGAGCAGACTGACAGCCCCGCTGAGGCTGAGAGCTGGATATCTCACCTTGAGAAGATCTTTGACGGGCTATGGGACGCGACCCCGTCTTTAAGGCGAGGTTAGCTTGCTACAAGTTTGAAGGAGACGTGCTTGCATGGTGGAAGGCACTTAAGCAGTCGAATGGAGGCGACGACTGGGTTACTGGCTTGACTTGGGCACAGTTTAAGGAGTTGGTTCTGGGTCAGTTTTTCCCAAAATCTTAGCAGGATCGGCTTAAGAGGGAGTATCATGGCATTAGGCAGAGAGCGGGGGAAATAGCACTAAATTTATGCAGAGGTTCCTTCGACTGGCTGGATTCCTTGGCGCAATAGCCGGGACTGCAGAGGAGCAGGCGTATCACTTTCGATGGGCTCTTCGTACTTCTGTCGCCAACAACTTGGTGTGTGCTACATTTAATACTGTGGCACAGGTGGCAGATGCAGCTCACAAGTTAGAGATACTGCAAGAGAGGGATGAGTTTGGAGAAGCAGAAAGACCTGACAAGAGGTATATCTTCGTCATCAGCGGTGATCATTTTATTTAATTCAGTACTGTCCATTATATCATCCTCTATACAATTGCATCTTTCAGGCAGAAGACTGGGACCGGTCCTAACCGGCCACTCAGCAACAGAATCAGCCTAAGGGAAACGGTCAGACTCAGGACCGTTTTGCATCAGGGTAGGCGTGGCGGTAATGACAATTATCGTAACAACGCCAACAACTCCAACAGCAGCAGGTCCCTAATTTTACTCATTTCTATGTTATGTTGCTTATGATTCATGAATTCTGACACTCCAGCATCTATTACTAGGAGTACCGACAATGGACGGGAGCAGGACCGCAGAGGTTCACAGCCCAACCGTGCAGCATCATCTGGTATTATATCTAAAAAATTCTGCGTAGTTGATAGGTGTGTAAACACCCATCCTTTTTACCACTTAACTACAATAATAACCGAGCCAAAACGTGTATTTTATGTCGTAAATGTCGGAATTATGCGTGGTTTGTGTTTTTGTTGTGATTTAGGACGAAAATGTGAAAAGGGGAGAAAACACGGGCATTCACGGGCTTTTATCAAAGAAAAAGACAAAAGACGAAGTCAAGAAATCAAGAGTGCAAAAAGAACGGAAGTCCAAGATCAATTCTGAAGATTTATCGAAGAAAAAGTCAAAAGAAGGAAGTTTACTAAAAGCCAAAGAACTCAAGTCTAATTTATTAAAGAAATTAAAAGACGAGAGTAGAAATCCCGAGACAAAGTCATTAAAGTCAAAGAACTAAGAAGATCAAGGACTTAATGATGCAATTAAAGAAAGAAGAAAGAGGGGAGGAAGCTTCCTAAGCACCTCCCTAATCCTCCTATAAATAGATGATTCGGATTTCATTTTCATTTTGTTAGCTAATTTGACAACTTAGCTCTCCACCTTTACTTTCATGTCATTTACTTAATTGTCATTTAATTACTTGTCTTGCACCTTAATTTCTTGCCTTTTAATTCAAGTAAGTCTTTTAGTTTTTGAATCTTTTCTTTTAATCAAGTTCTTATTTTTAATCTCTCTTTCTACCTTTCTTGTTTTTGCTTGATCTTTATGTTTATGAGCTTTTATTTGATTAAGTGTCACGTTTTTATGTTATTGATTGTCTTGAATTATTGATTTTATAGCTTATTTGTGTTTATCTTTAAGTTTCTTAAGTTTTTATAAAAGTTATTTTTTATATAAAAATTGTTTTTCGTTTAAGAGTTTTTCAATAGTCTTTAAATCTTAGCTTAATAGCTTTTTCTTATACGTGTTTGCTTAGGTTTTTAGTCTAGTGCTTATTTGATTAATAGCTTATTTGTTTTGCTTATTTACGATTTTCCTTACTGTATTCCGATCTAAGTAATCGGAAAAGGGTTTCACATTCCGACCATAGCTTCATTTGCTTGGTCGGAAAAGGGTTCTGCATTCCGACGGGGATTCCGATTTACCCGTCGGAAAAGGGTTTCTACATTCCGATTGGGGATTCCAATTTGTATTCCGACAGGTGAGTATTTTGGACATTCCGATGGACTAAGTTTCCCATATTCCGACGAGATCCCTTTGGTTGCATTCCGATAAGATTCCGATTGGAGTACTTCAGGCTCATTCCGATTTGACATTCCGATCAAAGGTATTGTTTGGTTATTCCGATTAGGGACTTGGTGACAGCATTCCGATTTGGGGTTCCGACAACATTCCGATCAACCCAAGGTTTGTGATTCCGACCGTGACATATTCCGATTACATTCCGACAAGGGTGTTTGTTGGGTATTCCGACAGGTGAGCTAATATTCCGATCACATTCCGATTGGACTTTCCGATTAGGGATTCCGACGGTAGGTTTGTTTTATATTTTGTCTTGTTTAATTTTTAAGTTTACATTTTAATACTTTGTCAAATTTTAATTTTCGGCACGCTTTATTTCAAGTCATTTATTTTAAATTATATTTAGATTTAAATTACTTGCTATTACTTTAAAGTTTTTGCACCTTTTAATTTTACTACAACGACACAACTATTTGTTTCAACCAAAGACAGCTGAGTCGCATAGTTAACCAGGATCAATTCGAAGAGACATACGACAAAGAACAATTTTTATACTGACCAAAATCCTTGTATGAAATGGCGCCGCTGCCGGCTCTTTTCGTAAAGATTAACGGTTTTCTGTGAGAGACGTGTTGCTTTTTGGGATCCGTTCATTCGTGAGCGTTATTTTCTTGCTTAAAAATTTTCAAAAATCCAAAAAAATTAAAAATTGTTAAAAATCCAAAAAAAAAAATTACAAATTTTCAAAAATCCAAAAAGATTTTATTTTTATCTTTATAGTGTATATATATTCTCTTGTGTTTGGTATTGTTTTCTTTTGACTTTGTAGGTGTATGCGTACTAGATCTTCAAATTATCAAGAGCCCGAGACTCCTGAAGATTTAGCTATGGCAGGTGTGGACAACAACAATAATCCACCGCACCTCAATAATAACAACAACAATGTTCTTCCACAGCCCGATCTTTGGACAATGGATGAGCTTTGTCAACCTACCATGTTTGGACGAGGAGGACCGATTGCGCCGATGCAAATCACGTCTCTGGAGTTTTCGTTGAAGCACCACATGATTCAGCAAGTGCAAACTAATCCATTCGCCGGAATGCCTAATGATGATGCCAACAAACACCTCGACAAATTCATTACAATTACCCAAAGCATGAAGTTGCCCGGTGCCACAATGGATGTTCTTCGCCTACAACTCTTTCCACATACCTTATCACACCACACCGAGAAATGGTTTGATCGTCTCCTGAAGAATTCCATTCATACTTGGGATGACATGACTCAACGCTTTTTGTCGCGCTACTTTCCACCATCCATGGTCACGAGCCTTCGCAATCAAATCAGCGGTTTCATGCAAGAACCCGATGAATCTCTCTTTGATGCTTGGGAAAGATAAAATGTTTTGATCGATCGTTGTCCAAACCACAACATGCTCCCTGTGACCTTAATTGATACTTTCTACAACGGTTTGACTTTTCGTGATCGTGATACGATTAATGCAGCCGCCGGTGGCACATTTATGAAAAGAAGACCCGAGGAGTGTAGAGAACTTATTGAGAACATGACTACTCATCACAAAAACTGGGATTCCTCTGCTTCTTCAAGAAACAACCCGAGAGTCAATGTTTCTTCTACTTCAGCAAACCCTGATATGACCGAATTTACCCGCATGATGGCCGAAATGAACAAAAATATCTTGCTTCTCGCTACAAACCAACAACAAGTTAAAGCGGTAGCCCATCCTTGTGAGACATGCGACGGTCCTCACTCATACACTGATTGTCCTTCTACTCAAGGAAATCCGGAAAACGTGTATGCGGCTTATGGTAATTATTCACCGGAAATTTACCAAGCTCGACCTCAAGGGGATAGAAATTTGCTGAGTTACCGGTCCAACAACTATCTTTCACCCGGTTTTTCTCCTCAAAACCAAAACCCCAACAACAATTACAATAGAAGCAACCAAATCCCACCTAGAGCTTCTAATCCTTATCACCCACCCGCTCAACAAGCCCCACCCATGAGTCAAGATGTTGAAGCCTTAATGAGAACCCAAGGAGAGCAAATCAAGAATCTACAAAGCCAAATTATCAATTTGAAAGGGGATATCACCAAGCAAGGGAATGACATTAGATCCAAGCTTTGAGATAATATACAATCCTCCTTCAGCAATCAAACGAATGATTTGAAGAATATGCTGGCTAGTTTCTTGCCCACCACTCAACCCTCAACTTCGAGTTCTCTACCTTTCAAACACCGTCACCAATCCGAGAGCGAATGTGAGTGCTATTACTACCCGTAGTGGAATTACTTTAGTAGGACCACCTATCCCGCCCCCATCATCTACACCTCCTCCACCACCATTTATCCCTCCTACTCCCACGCCTAGTATTAGTTCTCCATTACCGTCTCCACCTCTTACTGACATACCCAAGAAGAAGAACCCTTCACCAACCCCACCTTCCACCTATAAACCCAACATCCCATATCCTTCTCGCTTGGACAAGCCTAACTTGCTCACTAAGGATGACACTCAAGTGTCGAATTATTTGAAGATGATCTCTCAAATGAATTTCAACATTAGCCTTGTTGAAGCACTTGTCCACATGCCGAAATTTGTCAAAGCATTCAAGGAATTGCTTAACAAGAAGGAGAAGCTGGTTGAGCTCGCCAACACACGCTTAAATGAAAACTGTTCGGCAGTTATTCTTAAAGAACTTCCGGAAAAACTTGGAGATCCCGGTCGTTTTGTGTTGCCTTGCATTTTTAACAAAACCGAAGAATTTACTGCCCTAGCTGATCTCGGGGCCAGTATTAATCTGATGCCTTTAAGTGTTTGGACAACACTATCATTACCCGACCTTACTCCAACAAAGATGACTCTTGAGCTTGCAAATCGCACTCTCGCTTACCCCGTTGGTATTGCCGAAGATGTGTTCATTAAAGTTGGCACATTCACTTTTCCGGTCGACTTTGTTGTTGTTGATTATGAAATGGACCCTCGTATTCCTTTAATACTTGGTCGGCCATTCTTGAGAACCGAAAGAGCTTTAGTTGATGTTGCCGAAGGTGAATTAATTTTAAGGGTCGGGAATGAACAACAAGTGTTCAAAATGGGGAAGCTTACAAGCAAACCCTATGGAAGAGAATCCGTGAATATGATTAATGTGCTTGATGATTTTGTCATCTACAACAATCCTCTATTCGATTCTTGCAATGATAATCTATTGTTTCAAGATGATGTGGATGATTCTCTCTCCAATTTGGAACCTTCACCCATATATGATTCTCCACCGATCTATGATGCTTATGATGATGATTCTAGCTTCTATGGAGATGATTATGATGACTTTACTTCCGAGTATCCCGACATGCCCACTTATGATGATTTTGATGAGGCCGATACTCTTTCGAGTAATTCTTCACATGTTGAAGATCCTCCGCCTACCATGCTTAATCCTACTTTGGATGACTACTTATTTGAGGAAGACTTCTCTACTTTTCTTAATACATACTTCCCTCATGAGAGTGATGCTCCTCCTTTAGACTTTGATGATTATGGTCTTGATCCTACTTCGGATTTGAAGAAAATTCTTTCAAAGGAGAAGCAACCGGACGACACCAACATCCGCAGCACGTATGATTTAACACCTCTTTATCCACCTTCTGAGGACGAGGTTGTGCATTTTCTTCGCGGATCATCTTCAAATTCTGCTGAGCCTGAGTGCTATTTTCCCCTAAAGGAAAAGGTGTTCGACCCCGGTATCGATATTCTTCAGCCATCTCAGTATCCGTCTGATGAAATAAAAGGAAAAATCTTTGGAACTTTTGAAGATATGCTTGCACCTCATCACCCTTGCTTCCATCATGCTCCATCTTTGCTTAAGGGAACCTTGCCTACTCTTCTTTGGCTTGCCTTGTTCGCCTTAAGCTTGAGCTATTTGATGGACGAAAACTATGTCTTTGATCCCGGTGGATATATTTCATGCTTCTTCCTATCCTAATCAAGGTCGAGTCAGGCTCATGACTCGGTGAACAAAAATCAAGCGCTTCTTGGGAGGCAACCCATGTATTCATCTTTTAGCTTTCTTTATCCTAAGTGTAGGGGAGACCCGTTGGTGTTTGCTATTTCCTCTCTTCTCATATTCAGGGATTCGAGCGCTCAATGATCCACTCTTGATGATTTTTGACGACCCGTGATTCCGTGTTTCCGTCTTCCCGGTTCTATCCTAAACTCTTTTCGATTCACTATTTTATATTTCTCAATATTAAAATAGGAATCTCGTTAGTTGTCTTTTCGTTAGCAAGATTTAAACAACGTGCACAATGTCCTAAGTGTAGGGGAGTTTACTCCCACATGCTTAAACATTGAGGACAATGTTTATGTTAAGTGTAGGAGGGACTTCTATCGAAGTTAAGTGGTCTTTTCCTTGTATTTGTCCTCATTTTAACCGGAAAATCAATTTTTCGACATTTTTCAAAAGTTTTGATCGATTTTGGCCTATTAGTTTTTCCCTTTGTATAGTTATTTTTCCTTCTTTGTTAGAATAAAGTTTAATAAAGTGGTTTTAATTTTCAAACGTTGTGAATCTTTTGACTCAACCCGAGTTTACTTATCTAAGTTTACTCTAGCTAGTATCCTTAACGTGTTTAAGTCAAGTTTTGCTAGGCTTTTATATAGGGAGCTATAAAACGCGAAAGTCTTAACCCTCACGGGTTAAGAACAAGAACTTTTTGCAAGTTCCTATAATTGATCCTAGAGAGTCGTTTATCAAGGGAACTTTAAAATGCGATTTCTAAACTTAAAAAGTCTAAGAATTTGCAAGATCCTATAGACGACTCGAAAACCCAAAACTTTGATTTAATAGGCTAAGCATCCACGAGTCTCATTCCTTAAGATTTTAAATTATGGAGAACGAGAGATGATAGAGTCAATTATAAGTTTGGTATTCTTTCGTGAATTTATGTGAGTTAATTATAATCCTATTCTCCCATCGCTTGCTAATAAATTTATCTGCAATAAATAAGGTTGTACGATTTGAAAAGTTACTTAGCTTCTATTCCAAGATCGTTTAAAAGTTGCTCGGTATGGATTAGAGTTCATAGCCAATGCATAACTTATTGAAGCGGGATGCGAAGATTGGCGAGTCCGAAAAGGCCCTAACAAGGCATGAGGGCTACATTTTGTTGCTAAAGATCCAAAGTGATGTGAAGAATCATTTATCAAAAATCAATATGAAGGATCGAGACACACGACGAAAAGCAAATACTCCCAAAAGATCATGGAGAAGTCTATCCAAAAAGGCCCTAACAAGGTATGAGGATAAATAGATCCAAGTCCGAAAAGGAGGCGGATCGTTGTATATCAAAGTCCAAAATAAAGATTGGAGAAAAATGAAGAAGTCGTGGTCCAAGTATGAAGAATCTCTCAAAACTTCAAGTGAAGAAATTCCTATTATGAAGAGAAGGCCATTATTTCATGAACGTCTCTCAAGATTTGAAGTATGAAGTCGCTGCCAAATATCGGTCCGAGAAAGGTCTCAAATCGCGAAGCGAGTTATGCCAAGATATGAACTTTTTGAGGTCCCGAGAAGCAGTTTTAAAAGATTTTGTCCTTTAGCTAACTATTGATTAAATCGTCCCACTTTATTTTCAGCCTAATAAACTATCGAAATAAGTCAACAATGCATCCTCGTGATCATTCAAGACAATAATAAAATATAAGAGATACACCTAGGAATAAGAGAGTCTAAGTAAATAATTGGCCCACATGAGTTCGTGTTAGTTTGCTAACTTATAATAACAATGATCTCGTTTTTAAGCTTGGTTTGGAGAAAGTGAAAACTTGAGGATGATGATCATTCATGACATTTCCAAAACCCGAAGGTATGTTTTTAATTTCTTTACTTGTTTTGTTATTTTCTATCTATTTAATAAAGGCCAATATGGATTGATTATGATGGAAAATGTAAAACGTGCTTTGTAACTAATGCATTGCATGAGGACATTGCAATGGTCAAGTGTAGGGGATTTGATAGGTGTGTAAACAACCATCCTTTTTACCACTTAACTACAATAATAACCGAGCCAAAACGTGTATTTTATGTCGTAAATGTCGGAATTATGCGTGGTTTGTGTTTTTGTTGTGATTTAGGACGAAAATGTGGAAAGGGGAGAAAACACGGGCGTTCACGGGCTTTTATCGAAGAAAAAGACAAAAGACGAAGTCAAGAAATCAAGAGTGCAAAAAGAAAGGAAGTCCAAGACCAATTCTGAAGATTTATCGAAGAAAAAGTTAAAAGACGGAAGTTTACTAAAAGCCGAAGAACTCAAGTCTAATTTATTGAAGAAATTAAAAGACGAGAGTAGAAATCCCGAGACAAAGTCATTAAAGTCGAAGAACTAAGAAGATCAAGGACTTAATGATGCAATTAAAGAAAGAAGAAAGAGTCGAGGAAGCTTCCTAAGCACCTCCCTAATCCTCCTATAATCCTCCTATAAATAGATGATTAGGATTTCATTTTCATTTTGTTAGCTAATTTGACAACTTAGCTCTCCACCTTTACTTTCATGTCATTTACTTAATTGTCATTTAATTACTTGTCTTGCACCTTAATTTATTGCCTTTTAATTCAAGTAAGTCTTTTAGTTTTTGAATCTTTTCTTTTAATCAAGTTCTTATTTTTAATCTCTCTTTCTACCTTTCTTGTTTTTGCTTGATCTTTATGTTTATGAGCTTTTATTTGATTAAGTGTCACGTTTTTATGTCATTGATTGTCTTGGATTATTGATTTTATAGCTTATTTGTGTTTATCTTTAAGTTTCTTAAGTTTTTATAAAAGTTATTTTTTATATAAAAATTGTTTTTCGTATATCTTTTTCGTTTAAGAGATCTTCAATAGTCTTTAAATCTTAGCTTAATAGCTTTTTCTTATACGTGTTTGCTTAGGTTTTTAGTCTAGTGCTTATTTGATTAATAGCTTATTTGTTTTGCTTATTTACGATTTTCCTTACTGTATTCCGATCTAAGTAATCGGAAAAGGGTTTCACATTCCGACCATAGCTCCATTTGCTTGGTCGGAAAAAGGTTCTGCATTCCGACGGGGATTCCGATTTACCCGTCGGAAAAGGGTTTCTACATTCCGATTGGGGATTCCAATTTGTATTCCGACAGGTGAGTATTTTGGACATTCCGATGGACTAAGTTTCCCATATTTCGACGAGATCCCTTTGGTTGCATTCCGATAAGATTCCGATTGGAGTACTTCAGGCTCATTCCGATTTGACATTCCGATCAAAGGTATTGTTTGGTTATTCTGATTAGGGACTTGGTGACAGCATTCCGATTTGGGGTTCCGACAACATTCCGATCAACCCAAGGTTTGTCATTCCGACCGTGACATATTCCGATTACATTCCGACAAGGGTGTTTGTTGGGTATTCCGACAGGTGAGCTAATATTCCGATCACATTCCGATTGGACTTTCCGATTAGGGATTCCGACGGTAGGTTTGTTTTATATTTTTTCTTGTTTAATTTTTAAGTTTACATTTTAATACTTTGTCAAATTTTAATTTTCGTCACGCTTTAATTTCAAGTCATTTATTTTAAATTAGATTTAGATTTAAATTACTTGCTATTACTTTAAAGTTTTTGCACCTTTTAATTTTACTACAATGACACAACTATATGTTTCAACCAAAGACAGCCGAGTCGCATAGTTAACCAGGATCAATTCGAAGAGACATACGACAAAGAACAATTTTTATACTGGCCAAAATCCTTGTATCAGTAGTCCTTTTTGTACCCAATAATCATACTTTCTGAAAGAGGCTCCCAACCAGCAAGGTCACCTGTTGGAGGGTATACTCACCCTCTTTGCACCACGTGCAACCGCAGACACCCAGGGCCGTGCCGCCGTGCTAGCGGTGCTTGCTTCAAATGTGGCCAACCAGGCCACCAGATGAAGGATTGCCGAAAGGGCGAGATTGAGGGTACTTCTGGGCATGCGGACTCCAAACCACCTCCGACTGCGGGACATATGTACACTACCACGCGTGACCAAGCTAATAAGTCATCAGGTGCCATTATTGGAATCTTGTTTATGTATGTTCAAGATGCATGTGTTTTATTTGACACGGGTGCTAATCATTCGGCCATATCCACTGCTTATGCTAATCGTGTTAGGATGTCCCCTATGCCACTAGAAAATGTCTTAAACATTTCCATGCCCTTGAGAGACTCTGTCCGCATCACACATGGGTACAGAGGTCTTCCCCTTGAGTTTGACGACATAATTCGTCCAGTTGACGCACTACCATTGGACATGTGCGAATTCGACATGATATTAGGCATGGACTGGTTATCCAAACACCACGCCACCATAGATTACCATCCATATCGGGTTGTTTTCGGTGATGTCAATGCGCCAAAGTACATTCACAATGGTTTCATACCAGGAAAGTCTGTACAGGTAATTTCAGCCGTACAAGCACGTGCCTTACTGTCACATGGTTGCGAGAGATTCTTAGCTACTGTTCATGATATTGAGGCTGAATCTCCATCCCTTCAGGATCATCTTATTGTGTCAGAATTCCCCGACGTGTTTCCTAAAGAACTTCTGGGCATACCACCTACTCGTGAGGTGGAGTTTAATATTGCGCTCATCCCAAGAGCTGAGCCAATTTCCAAGGCTCCTTACCGCATGGCTCCCATCGAGCTTAAGGAGTTAAAGGAACGAATACATGAACTTTTGGAGCGAGGGTTCATCCGTCCTAGTGCATCTCCATGGGATGCACCGGTGTTATTCGTGAAGAAGAAGGATGGCAGTATGCGACTCTACATTGATTATCGTGAGCTTAATAAGATCACCATTAGAAACCGATATCCTTTGCCAGCATTAATGATATGTTTGACCAACTGCAAGGCGCCAAACTTTTCTCTAAGATTGATATGAGGTCTGGCTACCATCAGCTACAGGTGAAAGAGTAGGATATCGCCAAGACTGCTTTCCGTACACGCTATGGACACTACGAATTCGTAGTCATGCCTTTTGGACTTACCAATGCTTTAGTAGTTTTCATGGATTTGATGAACCGTATCTTCCATGAGTTTTTGGACAAGTTTGTTATCGTCTTCATTGATGATATTCTGATTTTCTCTAAATCCAAGGAGGAACATGAAGACCATCTTCGTACAGTATTACAGATACTTCGTCAGAAGCAGTTGTATGCCAAGTTCTCCAAATGCGAATTTTGGTTAAGTAAAGTGGCGTTTCTGGGCCACGTAGTATCTGCAGAGGGAATAACCATGGATCCTACGAAGGTTGAGGTTACTACCAAGTAGCTACGACCGACGTCGACAACTGAAGTTCGCAGCTTTCTCGGCTTAGCTGGTTACTACCGTAGGTTCATAGAGTACTTTTCCCAACTAGCACTGCCTTTGACTAAACTGATGCGCAAAGGGGAGAAATTCGTCTGGACTGAAGAAAGAGAGAAGAGCTTTGAAGATCTAAAGCAGAGGCTGGTATCTGCACCTATTCTTACTCTCCCATCTGGTACAGGTGGATTTTAGATCTATAGTGATGCTTCAGGGAAGGGTCTTGGCTGTGTTCTCATGCAACATGGGAAGGTGATTGTTTACGCATCACGGCAACTTAAGCCTTATGAGGAGAACTATCCTATACATGACTTGGAGCTTGCAGCTGTTGTCTTTGCACTGAAGATTTGGAGGCATTACTTGTATGGCGAATCATGTGATATCTTCACATATCACAAGAGTCTGAAATATATCTTCACTCAGCGTGAACTGAACATGAGGCAAAGAAGGTGGTTAGAGCTATTGAAGGATTATGACATTAATCTACAGTATCATCCCGACAAGGTGAATGTAGTGCAGATGCTCTTTGTAGGAAGTCGGGTGTGATCAACGGCATTAAGATAGAGGAAGAAATTATACGCGACTTGGAACGACTGGATATTGAGTTTATGGTACATGGACCACAGGGCTACTGTGCTAATCTTAGAGTTGAGCCTGACTTACTCTCTAGGATCAAGGAAGCTCAGAAGGATTATGGTGAAATCTGGGCGATTATTCAGAACCTAGATCAGCAGACGCAGTTTCGGGTAGATGACGACGGTATCTTATGGCAAGGCACTAGACTTTGTGTTCCTGATGATCATACACTCAGGGAGGCTTTATTGGCTGAATCTCATAGCTCCCCATTCTCTATTCATCATGGTTCCACCACGATGTACCATGGCAACAAGCAACATTTCTGGTGGAGTGGTATGAAGCAGGACGTCACTAACTTTGTCTCCAAGTGTCTTACCTGCCAGCAGGTTAAGATCGAGCATCAACGATCTAGTGGTCTACTACAACCATTAGACATTCCAGAGTGGAAGTGGGACAAGATCTCCATGGACTTTGTCACCGGACTTCCGCAGACCAAGAGGAAGCATGATGCCATTTGGGTTATCGTTGACCGACTTACTAAATCAACTCTATAGAAACTAGAAGGGGAGGTTGAATAGTTTCTCTACGATTAGTCACCTAATTAAAATTACTTTCAATTAGGTTTGTATCAAAACTATCTTTTACTTGAAGCTAAGTTGCATAATGATTAGATTCAATTCAAATGCATTAGCAATGGTAATAGGTAAGTATAATGATAATGAAATAAGTAAAGAGTAAGAAAAGAGACAACCTAATGACAAGACACCAAGATTTATAGTGGTTCTACAACGAGGCTCTATCCTCGTTTCTACTCCACTCCTCGAGTACACCTACTCGAGATTTCCACTATATACACAAGCTCCCTTCTTGGCGGAGAAAGCCTTACATCGTCGCTTACATTATTTTCCGACACTAAGCTAAATGTCAAGACCTAATCTTTAGCTAGGACCAATCTACACAACGTTGCCTACTTCACAATTTAACGACACAAGGCTAGATGTCGAGTTCTAATCTCAAGGTAGAACCAATCTTCACGACGTTGCCTACTTCACCATTTTACGATACAAAGCTAGATGTCGAGTTCTAATCCAAAGCTAGAACCAATCTTCACGACTCTTCACTTTGAAGCTAAGTGAGAACTTCACACAACACAACTACTAATCACTTTCAAGTTTAGTGAGAACTCACAAGACACAACCACATCACTTTATAGTTTAGTGAGAACTACTACAAAATCTATTACAACTCAACTAGATATATCCAAGTACACACATGTAGCTTGGATCTACACAACACAAATCCAAGCAAACACATATGCAATGAATGTACACAACAAATCCAAGTATTTACAAATAGCTTGGATGAACACAACTAGTCCAAGTATTTCATAAATACGAATGGATCAACAAAAATAAAAAGGCTAACATGATGAACATGACTAATTCATGGATTCATCTTTATCACAACACTAGTGAGTGGGTGATCTTCTCATTGGACAAGGTAAAGGAGGGGATCAAGAGGATAATCATATGTAAACATACTTAACACATTAAGTGATCATTTACTAATGATTATGCTACAGAAAAGAGAAAGGGGGCTAAGAAAAACGTCCAAGAGGGTTATTGGAAAATGAGATTTGATCCATTATTTATAGAAGACAAAGTGCAACGGCTAGCTGGGCGCGGATCCTTAACTAGCCCGGCGGTTCCATATCGCTAAAGAACCGCCTAGCTATTTAAGGTACCTTCCAGTAGAGTCCGCTCCTTTTTTTGTCTTTTAGTGGGGTAGGAATATCTGAGGTTTTTTAAACCTTCAAAGGATATTCTTATGGCATATAGAATATGCCATTTTCAAATTTACATTTTCCATTTTAATAAAACATTTTCTTAAAAAGAAAGTTTATTAAAAAATCTTTTGTCATATTAACAGAAGTGAGTTTTAAGGATAATCACTTTGATGATCACTAAGTATGATTAAGAAAAGTTAGTGATATGATTATTACCTTGATGATAGTGTTAGTTAAATAATTCGTTTTGTGTTTTACACTAAATGTGTTGTATAGTTTGTTGTGATCAAAACTAAGAAAGATTAGTTAACATTAATAATGTTTTTAGGCATCACTTGCATTAACAATCTCCCCCTTTTTGATTACGACAAACTATAAACTCATTTACGTAGAAACACAAAATATCTATTTATTAACGAGTTTATCACTATCATTTCTCCCCCTTTGTCGTAGTAAAAAGGTAAGCACAAGTCTTTGAAGAGAACCGGACTTTGCTAGTAGCTCCCCCTTGGTGGTTGCTCCCCCTTGCTTGGGGCACCAAGTGTATGAGCTATGGTGACATGCTACACAAAGGTTAGTAGAAAGAAAAGAAACACCAATGTATATATGATCACTACCTACTAAGTAACTTGAGAGAGAGAAGGAAAAGAAATCTCAAATTAGAAGAAAGTATTTGCTAAGTATGTCCAAAGAGGTAAATGACAAAATCAAAACTCAATTGGTGGAATGGAGGTAGAAAAGAAACATCCAACCAATGAAGATGATAAATTTGTCAAGGGGTTAAAATTTAGAATTGATGGAATCACCCATAATCAGTTGTAAAGATTAACCACGATCAACTCAAAAGAAAGAGAGAATGATCAAATAAGGAAAACAAACACAACACAAAGGTTTCATATTACATAAATATGAAAAAGACAAACAAAGTAGATAGTCATATACACAATATGAGTATCTAAAGCAAAAGATATGGAAAATAAACCACAAAGCATAAGCTATTCTAATAGTGATAATTTTCCAAGATTGCTTAAAACATTAATGACTCTAAAACAACTAAAGTTTTATTGACTCCAAGAGTGCTTAGTCCTTTAGTTGGAAAAATAAGGCGACGAGGCATCATTCGAATTTTTGTCCACGGGAACAAAAACTTTGAGAGGAGTTCGAGTGAGGAGGAATTCAAGAAAATTTAACTTCTCATACACATGAGCAAGTTCAATTTGTTGAAATCGACAACAAGCACACAAGGATCTATGATGCAACACAAAATTCAGTTGATGGGGGAAGGCCATCACACCTAGGGTTTAGTGGTGGTGAGGATAGTGGGTAGGAAATGTTTTCACAATGCCTTGTGATGGGGTTAATGGAGTAGGTCTCATTCCAATACTTGATTGGAGAGAAGGTGGGGTTCTTAGGTGGTTTGGATGAAGAGGGTTCATTTTTCTTGATCCAAATAGGTCGAACCGAGATCTTCGGTTTCTTGGAAAGCTTGGATGAGGAAGCTTTGGGTGAGGAGGTTTGTGACAATGAAATGTCAAGGTTATGAAAGGAAGAGTTAGGCATTGTTGAGGTGTGAGAATGAAATCTCAAGGTGGGGGTATAAGAAGAAAGTAGACAAGGCAAAGGTTTTGAAAATCAAATGTAAAGTGTCAAGGAATGTTTAGCTAAATTGAGTAAACATGGAATCTTGACAGGGGATAGGGTGATTAAGAAAGACCAAAAACGAGCCAAAACTTGGCTTTCTGTCCGCGGTAACTTATAGGGACCAGCGGTTCCTTATCACTTAAGGAACCGCGTGACTTTAATGAGCCGCGTGCAGTGGACTTGAAACCATGATTTTCCAGGGTTTTGAGAAAAACTAAGACTTTTTCAAAAAATTGCAAATATTGGAATTTTACCTCTATTAGCACTAAATTATGCTAGGGTTGCATAAAAGCAACACATTTACAAAGAATGTCTTGACAAATGGTGACAAAATATTTGGATAACATTTTGAACCAATTTTAGTCAAGTTCTAGAGGTTGTGATAGATTTAGGTTCAATTTTAATTTAGAATTAAAGTTGATTAATGTGCACATAAAGATAGAAACACATAAAGCTAAGTCCATAATTCATCCTCATAAAACACTCATGGAGGGAAAAAGATACATTAAGGAAATAAAGAAAGACAATTAACTAAAATAAAGATAAATTAAAAACTAGGTCTTGATTAGTAGTCTTCCTTGGCTTGGTTTTTCTTGAAAAATATTTTTAAAGAAAATCACCATTCATCTCCTAGGAGGAGGCATGTTAAACAAGGTGAGCAAGAAATCTTGCAACCTCATATGAAGTCCAAAGATCTCCATCCTAAGGTTTTGAATGATGTAGTTATTGTAGAGGCAACATGGACAATGAGAACCATGAGCTTCTAGGAACCCAAGGAAGTAAGGATCACCCATAAAGAAGGGAAGTGGAACACCCAAAATGGGAGTGTTTGAGGGAGGTGGAGGTGGAGGAGGTATGTTCTCCAAGGGTGATGTGGGTGAGTGCGGAGGTATGCTCTCCAAGGGTGAAAGGGGTGAGTTGGGAGGGGTAAATGGTGAAGACACCAAGGTATCAACAAAGTCATTCACAATGGGAATGCTTTGGATGGGTTGTGGTTGGGTAGTCACATCCAAGAGATTACTTGGAGTGAAGGGTGAGGAAATCTAATTCATTATAGATTGGAATGAAGGGGAGGTAGAACCATGAGAATGGTTGGTACCATGGGTTGAGGTAGTCTTGCATGGAGCAAGAGGTGGTGAGGTTGATGAAGAGATGAGAATTGGGACAATCTCATTCTTGGGTGTGTGAAAGGGTGAAGAGTTAGGTTTAGGCAATTTAATCTTAATCTTAAGATTTTTCCTTGAGGTGGAGGTTTTGGATGAGTTTGAGGTTCTTGTAGAAACCATGGTTGTAATGAATGGTTTAAGGGTTAAGGAAGAATGGTTTGATATGAAGAACATGGCTAACAAGGTGGGTTTAAAAGGGTGAGGGGATGATCCAAACTAGTAATAGGTTAAAAACATTTTATGTGAATAATGAAGTTAGGTAACCTAGTTTAGGAAATGTGCATGTTTTTGCAAAGAATCAAGTAAGGTTTACACAGATTAAGGAAAATAGTGTAAAGCAAAGATTCTGTCGGACACAGTAGCCGGCGGTTCCTTATCTAGGGTGCGCGGTTCCTTATCAATAAGGTACCGCGGGTCGATATGGAATCGCGATCAGAGGTGTTCAAAAATGGTACTTCCTCAAACTTTGGTTACCCCAGATTTTTACCAAAGGATTATCAAGCCAAAGTTAACTACTGACCAAAATCTAGGAAGCTAACTAACACATAGGATACACAAAGCTATGCAAATCGTAAACACAATGGCATAGATAATCATTAGGATAACAATAACAAGTAATCCAAACAAGTAGAGTTAGTTAATACACAACCAATAATAAAAGAAATTGTTCAACATCACATTACATATTTACCAACATGTATACTTTGAAACACTACAAAGTCTTCACCTTCTTTTCTTGCCCAATCCCTTGATCATATTCCCCAAGTACTTGAATCCTTTCCTTGACGCAACTCGATGTTCATGCAATTCACCTCGAGTCCTAAGATTTTCACGGTAGAGATGCTCCATATTGAGATCTTCCGGTACTTCACTAGAGGAACAATGAGGCGGAGGAGCTAAGTCTTCAAGTCCATCCACGAATGAGTTTGAGGATGGGTGGGAATTACTCGAAGAGTTGAAATGAGAACTAGAACCTATGCCATCACCATCACTTGTTGGCATATAGGTGTCCTCATCATCCGACTCTTGATGATCGGATTTTCGCGAACCTCGATCACTTCTAGGCTTTCTTTCATATACCTCTTGAATAGGAAACATAACCCGATGAACCGGGTGAAAGCGAGAAAGATCGAGGTGGGGAAAGTCATGAGCAACCCTTTTGAAAAGGCGAGTAAGAAGCATAGCATAGGGAAGGTTTGTTTTGGGCTTTGAAATAGCATAGTTTATTCGTCGAGCGATATAGAATGCCAAATTGTACTTGGTTGATGTAAAGATGTAACACAACATATGCACCATACAAGCCGGGATATGATCTCGGTTTCCACCAAGACAAAACACATTCTCCCTAAGGATATTTGCCCATTGGACCATAAAATCCTTGAGAGCACTTCATAGCGATTCACATTTCGCACATTAGAATGAAGGCTTCTCACAACGTTTCCATCACGCTCTTTCGAAATGATATCACGGATAAACTCCGGATCAATTTCGGCGTGGTCATTTGGAGGTTTGTCGTAGGATTCCAAGAGAGCATCAAGTCTCCATTTATCCGTGAAACTACAAGTGCCTTCATATGGCACACCAAGAATTTCACCGAAATCTTCGAGAGAGTATTGAATGATTTGATCGTTCAACAAGAATCGAATGAAGATTTCACCATTGTATTCAAACATGGAGTAAGTGCTAAAGAATTCTAGAAGAAACAAGGGGTAAATATCTTCTTCTATGTTGAGCAAGCAATCAAACCCCGAAAGCTCAAACACAGATTTGATATAGTCATAACCCGTTATTCCCTCATCAACAACTCTACCCTCATGGAAATTTCGAGTTGAAAGAGATGAAAAGGAGTTTCGAAGTTGAGTGGAAGCATAGGTTTAGGAAATGTTTGGCTTGTATTGTTTAGTAAGTTGATGATCCTTTTGGTATTGTAAAGGCATGATTAGTACCTAATATAAACACAAGAAAATATTTTTCCAATCACCCATATAAAAATAAAATCAAAAATCAAAATATGAGAATGTGTTATATCAATTTGTTGACAAACAAAGGATTGAATCCATATCATTCTCATGTTC
This sequence comes from Glebionis coronaria, assembly GCA_025667525.1. Lineage (NCBI taxonomy): Eukaryota > Viridiplantae > Streptophyta > Magnoliopsida > Asterales > Asteraceae > Glebionis > Glebionis coronaria. The sequence goes on along the minus strand of CM046879.1, from coordinate 185,549,576 downwards.
ACAATGTATCTATTCCATTATTAACCAAGAACATATGAACTATGTTGGATCAACAATGGACTAGAACATTGGTTTTTCAAAACAAGGTTTTTAGGTAAGCATTAACAATGCAATTACCTATTTGTTCATGGGTTCATATCAATTCCATCTTTTAACCAAAATCATTTAGCCAAAATTCGGATTTGTTCTACAAGTAGGTTTTAGTGAAATCTTAATGAATATGAACCTAAGGAATCATAGTAAAATAACCATGTCAACCCATATTCCTATTAAGGTTCTAATTCAATTTCAATTTTAAAAATCCCCAATTATGAAAGGATGAACCCTAGAACAAAATAGATGAAATTTAAAGAAAGTACTTACAATTAATTGATGTTTGATGAAGGATGAGTGAAACCCACAACTTGGAATCAATTAATTTGAGTGATTGAAGGTTTTTGAAGCTTCAACAATGGTGGAAAAGGTGAAACCCGTCGGCTGTGTGTTTTTAGGAGAGGGAGGGTTTAGTTTGAAAAAGATTAATTTAATAAAACTGGCGCTCTGACAAGATCTACTGACCGCGGTTCCATATCGATAAGGAACCGCGGATTTGAACCGCCAGAGATAAAGAACCGCCTATAGAGGATGGTTTTTATCAATGAAATACGCCAAAATTTTGAAAACCAAATTTTTTTAAAATACTTAAAAATATATCTTAAACCTTTTAGAATATCATTGGATCATCATAACACTAACCAATATTACTTAATGAAGGATTACGTGTTGAATCGAGATCGAAAAGAACCGAAACGGACAAACGACTACTCGTAGCGAAAAAGCAAAGTGGAGAGAAGTCAAGAGAAGTGAATCAAGACTAAGATCAATGCTCAAGGGATTAATGACAATCTTCAAATCGTGGAGACGAAGAGCTTGTGTCATATATAGTGGTTTAAGACGTGCCTTTCCGGTGAAGTGTTAAACGGATTTGGTAATGAATAAACATAAAGCAAATATTGATGCATAGACTAAGATCGCTGTAAATAGTAGTCTTAGTCTAAACCAAAATATGAGCAAGGTATTAATTCACTTTCTCTCCCACAAAGGGCCTACTAACCGTATGGGTGCAAACCATGGATATCATGCTTGATACTTTAAGCTACTACTAACTCACTCTACATCACCATAGTGAGTCAAGTATCCAAGCAATGAAGGTTTGAGAGGATAAAAGAAAAGAATCACATACCACAAACAAATGTCAAGGCAAGGATGCCAAGAACAAGCACATAGTCAAGTAATGATCAAAAGAATGATCAAAGGGCGCGTGGAAGAACGAAAGCGTACCTTGGCCACAAAGAGCATTCCAATCCATCAAGGAATCAATGCAATGCCCAACAATGACTATGATGAGTACTAAGTCTTCAAGGACTAGTATCATTCCCAATCATCTTGATATCATCATTCAAAGATGTTGAAGATCAATGAAGATGAGTCTTCTACAAGTGCAAGTAACTCAATCCCCAACCAATTAAATGATTGATCTTCATGAGTACCTACACAAAGCAATATGCAAACTAGTAGATACGTTTCAAGAGTAGATCTAAAATGCATAAAAGCTACTAATCTAAGAGGGATGCAATATTACCAATTAAAAGACCTATTTTCCAAGAAAAAATAGTTTTGACCAAAAAGAAACTTTAGTACAACTTGACCTTCTAATTTGAGGAGACAATGGATCGATCGAAGTTTTAAAGTACAATATACTTCAAAGATCTTTAGTGACCATCGCTCTGATACCAATTGTAGAAACTAGAAGGGGGGGTTGAATAGTTTCTCTTCAATTAGTCACCTAATTAAAATTACTTTCAATTAGGTTTGTATCAAAAATATCTTTTACTTGAAGCTAAGTTGCATAATGATTAGATTCAATTCAAATGCATTAGCAATGGTAATAGGTAAGTATAATGATAATGAAATAAGTGAAGAGTAAGGAAAGAGACAACCTAATGACAAGACACCAAGATTTATAGTGGTTCGACAACGAGGCTCTATCCTCGTTTCTACTCCACTCCTCGAGTACACCTACTCGAGATTTCCACTATATCCACAAGCTCCCTTATTGGCGGAGAAAGCCTTACCTCGTCGCTTACATTATTTTCCGACACTAAGCTAAATGTCGAGACCTAATCTTTAGCTAGGACCAATCTACACAACGTTGCCTACTTCACAATTTAACGACACAAGGCTAGATGTCGAGTTCTAATCTCAAGGTAGAACCAATCTTCACGACGTTGCCTACTTCACCATTTTACGACACAAGGCTAGATGTCGAGTTCTAATCCAAAGCTAGAACCAATCTTCACGACTCTTCACTTTGAAGCTAAGTGAGAACTTCACACAACACAACTACTAATCACTTTCAAGTTTAGTGAGAACTCACAAGACACAACCACATCACTTTATAGTTTAGTGAGAACTACTACACAATCTATTACAACTCAACTAGACATATCCAAGTACACACATGTAGCTTGAATCTACACAACACAAATCCAAGCAAACACATATGCAATGGATGTACACAACAAATCCAAGTATTCACAAATAGCTTAGATGAACACAACTAGTCCAAGTATTTCATAAATACAAATGGATCAACAAAAATAAAAAGGCTAACATGATGAACATGACTAATTCATGGATTCATCTTTATCACAACACTAGTGAGTGAGATCTTCTCATTGGACAAGGTAAAGGAGGGGATCAAGAGGATAATCATATGTAAACATACTTAACACATTAAGTGATCATTTACTAATGATTATGCTATAGAAAAGAGAAAGAGGGCTGAGAAAAACGTCCAAGAGGGTTATTGGAAAATGAGATTTGATCCACAATTTATAGAAGACAAAGTGCAACGGTTAGCTGGGCGCGGATCCTTAACTAGCCCGGCGGTTCCATATCGCTAAAGAACCGCCTAGATATTTAAGGTACCGCCCAGTAGAGTCCGCTCCTTTTTTTGTCTTTTAGTGGGGTAGGAATATCTGAGGTTTTTTAAACCTTCAAAGGATATTCATATGGCATATGGAATATGCCATTTTCAAATTTACATGTTCCATTTTAATAAAACATTTTCTTAAAAAGAAAGTTTATTAAAAAATCTTTTGTCATATTAACAAAAGTGAGTTTTAAGGATAATCACTTTGATGATCACTAAGTATGATTAAGAAAAGTTAGTGATATGATTATTACCTTGATGATAGTGTTAGTTAAATAATTCGTTTTGTGTTTTACACTAAATGTGTTGTATAGTTTGTTGTGATCAAAACTAAGAAAGATTAGTTAACACTAATAATGTTTTTAGGCATCACTTGCATTAACAAACTCATTTCTTACCGATCCGCAAGGATGACGTAGTTAGAAAATTGGCTGACCTTTATCAGAAGGAGATCATGAGACTTCATGGTACTCCATCCAGTATCATCTCTGACAGAGATCCTCATTTTACTTCGCGATTCTGGAAGAGATTGCATAAAGCGTGAGGCACCAGACTTATGCTTAGCATGACTTTTCATCCTCAGAAAAACGGGCAGTCAGAGCATACCATTCAGACACTAGAGGACATGCTTCGAGCTTGTGCTTTAGAATGGACAAGAAGTTGGGACGACTATATCTGCTTGGTAGAGTTTGCATACAACATTAGTTGGCGCGCCAGCATCAAGTGTGCACCATTCGGGATGTTGTATGGTAGGAAGTGTCGCGCCCCAATCTGTTGGGATCAGGTTGGTGAGCGAATTCTTGAGGGTCCGGAGATGATAGAAATGACCAACGAGAAGGTTGTTGTCGCTAAGGAAAAGCTGCAAGAAGCTCGTGCACGTCAAAAGAGTTTTGCTGACAAGCATCGTAGGGATTTACATTTCAACGTGGGAGATTATGTCTTTCTCAAGGTATCACCGGCGCGTGGAGTTATGCGTTTCGGTACCAAGGGAAAACTCAGTCCTCGATTCATCGGACCGTTTGATATCCTCGAACGAGTCGGTGACGTATCGTATCGTTTGGCGTTACCTCCGCAGCTATCTCACGTTCATAACATTTTCCATGCGTCCTTACTCAGAGGGTACAATTATCATCCCTTTCATATGGTTCAGTATCCACTTGAACAGATTCGTGAGGATCTTACTTTCATTGAGGAGCCCGAACGAGTTCTTGATCAGCAAGAGCGAGTCATGAAGAAGAAGACGATTCCATTCATCAAAATCCATTGGAGGGACCATTCCGAGCGGGAAGCCACTTGGGAGATGGAGGAGTCTATCTGGACTTCTTACCCTCATTTCCAGTTTTGATTTGGATGTGTTTCTTTTCAGTTTATGTTATCTATAATTCGGTGATGAATTATTCTTTTTAGAGGGAAGAGTTGTAAAACCCGCTTATAAATACCATGAACAGTACACCACGTAATCATACGAACTAATTAAAACTTTCCATTTATGTTATGTACACGTGTCACGAACATTAATTACAGAAAACTACGTATAATATTAACACACGATAATTATTAAGTATAATAATTATAATCGAACATTTAAACACACGAACAAACACAAATAATAAGTAAACATGGAGAAGTCCTGGTTTGCCTTTGGGCTTGTGGTAGCCGCGGACAAGGAGGGACAAAGGGGGCCCAACCCATTTAAAATTTAACTAGAGGAAATAAAAAACACAGAGTTTCATAATATATAATTTTTACAAAAAAATAAAACCCTAGTTTCCTTTTGCTTCTTGGTGGCCGCGGCATTCAACAAACCAACACGGACGATTCATTGATTTTTGATCTTGGATTTGTACGTGTTTGTATTCGTGTTTTAATTCTACAACCACTCACGTAAACGGTATATTCATAAACATTCATCTTTTAATTTCTTTTATTTAATTATGTTCTTATGGTTTGATCCTTAAAAAACAAATAACAAAACATATTATGGGTTTAATAAAACAAGAGTAAGGGTTCGTTTGGTTTGGTTTGTGGTTCGACAGCCTCAAGCGAGAGTCGTACGACTCTCGGTGTTCCATTTTGATCACAGCCGAGACCCCCTAATGGGTCTCAGTGGGGTTTGTCTCGGCAACATCAAACCAAGGCATCCAGCGGGTACCTTTGTCAGACGATGGGAACGCAGGACAGGCAGGGGGAACCAACGACTTAAGCCGGTGGGAACTTTTGTCAAAACAGGGGAAAGCCACGGCGCATCACCAACCAGGGCTTCCGCCATTGGCTGTGCAGCCACTGGCCACCACCACAGCCGTAGCTGTTGGTGGTGGTTAGTGTTCGGGTTGTTTTGTCTCGGGTTTCGGGCTCGGGATATTTTGCTAAATTATTTTACAAGTTAATTAAATTAATTTTTATGCCTAATTAATTAATTTAATTAAAACATGAACTTAGGTTATATTATTTAGATAAATAATACATGTTTTAACCTAATTATATTTTATTTCCTTTTTGACTAAAGTTTATTAATTAATTATTTTAATTAGACTACATGAATTAATAATTATTTAATAATCTATGACTTAGGTTATTTTTATTAAAATTAATAATACATGTTAACCTAAGTATTATATTAGACTTAATTAAATCATGACTTAATTAAATTGTATAATCTATAGTTTATTAATTTAACCATGATATGTTATTAATTAATAAAACATGTATTTTCATTATTACTAATTAATAATCAGATATAACCTATAGTATTTAATTAATAAACTATGCTATTAATTCCATGACTTATAACTTTAACCAGTAAGCACTAGCTTATACTTTTAGCTTATTAATCCAGCTTATTTCTATTTATGGAAACTTCCTATTTTAGGAAACTTACTATTTTTTTGAAACTTTCTATTTTTGGAAACTTTCTATTTTTGGAAACTTTCTATTTTTGGAAACCTGCTATTTTTAGAAAGTTGCTTATTATTATACTACAAGTATAATAATACAAGAATACATGAAAAATACATAATCAGAAGACATGAAATACATGAATAATACAGTATATCATTTAAAACAGTAAAATAAGACAAGAACATATAAAATCAGTTAAGAACACAATGAACCAGTAACATACTCAGTAAACAGACAACTAATACATGTCCCTTATTTATGTAGCACTAGTGAGGTCGGAGTAGGACTTTTCATCCTTTCATCTTTCCTCGTTCACTAGACATAAAGTACGGATATTCCGTCCTTCAGTATGGACATTCTCTTTCCTTATTAGGATTCCTCGTTTCCAGCCAACTATTTTCCCCAAGTATTTATTTTATATGTTTTGATTGCTTATGTTTAGTTTTAAATGCCTAAGCCATATACATGCATGCCATGTCATCTAGTTATGGAGGTACCATAACCATACTTGAGGCACCAATGTTATGACTTCCCCACGGTGGAGTGATTACTCGTGGCGTCCCTTTACAGTTCTAGCCATTTATTTATATTATCATGTGGAGCGTATGGGTGCATCCTAGTTACATGCTTTTACAGGATTTTCATGGTGAATGTGGTGTGTGCCTTGCATCCTTCACAAGGAGTTGATCCCTCCTACCCAGACTAATTTAATTATAGGCATCCCCTCTAATTGCATGATGAGGTTACTCCTCCAAGTATTCATGCACGGTGGAACCTCATGACCTATATGGGCTATTGGTTAATTAAAATACAGTTTTCGTATAAAAACATAAGTGTTTTCAAACTATAAGACCAGTTTTATGAACATGTTCCAGGTTATCTAGGACTTATACATTTCCGCTACTATTAGTCTTATTATGCTTATGTCATCTCATACTATGTTTGTGTATCCGTTCATTGGGCGTTTTGCTCAGCCATTTTCCTTTCATGTTCCCAAAAGGCAGGTACTCAGGGACGTTCGTAGGACTTTGAGAGTATGTGCATACGGATGGAAGCTATATAGCCTTCATTACTTTATGCATCTCCATACATTACATAACTTCATTTCTTTTGGACATTGTTTGTCCTTTCATTTCAGTACTTATATTCATGTGTGTGAGCTTATGTTGGACTACCGATGTTTGATTACGGTATTTCCTTTTATGGTCATTTAATTTTTTGGACATTTACCTTGCATGCTTTGATGACACGCCATAATTATCCTGTGATATTCCATTTATCAAAATGGGGTGCTACAATGCTTGTCTTGAGCTCGTAGTCTTATTCTTTCTTTCCTTTTCTTTTTCTTGTGAATATGCTTGATGTGATCTTTGACTTTAGTCTTGAGCATGTTTCTTTTTCATGGATCTTGTGCATTCATCACTTGTGATATTCGCCTCCTCGAGACTTCATGATCTACACACTTATACCTTTGTAAATTCTTGAAAGCTTTAGAGTTTGATACAGCGGAAGACTTTAAGTTGAACTTTATTGGATTTGCTGAAGTAATTAGTGCACAAAGTATAAGCATGTGGTGACGACTTCTACTCGGACACCACAACGCCACTGTCTTCAAATGCATCAACATAAGTAGACACGAACGAAATGGCTTTGACATTCATTCTAATTCGGTAGCATTCTTACCTCCGGACGGTGAAGACCGTTGGGCGATATTTAAATATCGTACTTGTGGCAGGTAGTTTCAATTAAGAACCTCCTTCACAAGATTCGCGGGTAACCCGTTCTATTTACTCGACCGTCCAAACTGATTGCGAACGTAAAGAGTGAATCATTTGGATAAAATTACAATTCAGATTCCTGGAACAAGTTTGATTGACTTAAGAATCGCACCATTGTTGCTTTCTAGTTATCACGAGCTTGATTCATGTAGAATCTTGCAAGTTACCTACCAAGTGCTGTTTGATGTTAACACTAGAAGGATTATATTCGTCACTGTGAATACTAAATTGTATCATACTGAATGTTCTGGAAAGATCATAAAGATATTACGTAGAGGCGTGGAACATGTTTAAATTCAATTAAGAATTAAACCATTGTTGCTTTCTAGTTATCACAAATTTGATTCATAAAGAATCGCACAAGTCACCTACCATGAGCGTTTTGTTGTTCACTTAAGAAGGATTTCCAACTTCATTGTAAATCCTTTCGTATTACTCAGATGTTTTGGCAAGATCAAGAAGATCTTGTGTAGGACTCTTAATATCTTTCTTGCTTTTCACGGTGTGTGAAGAAGCAAGGAAATATGGAAATGTGTCTTAATGAGATTATTGATGATCTCAAATGGCTCTAGACTCGATCTTGCATATTGGATTTTAGTGATCGGAGGCTGGAGAGGAGTGCCACCATTTCAATACCAATTTATACGGAGTGAATAAATCGATAGATAACGTGTTGATATCCGTGTGATTAAAACAAATACCTTTTGAGAGATATCTGAGTTAGCTGGGATGGGTTGTGCATTACATCACTGGGTCCATGATGTCTATCTTCAATAGCATATGAGTTGGTCTGGTTTCTGCCTAAGCTGTAAGGAGGGCTTCATTCTTTACACCATTTATCTTTACAATTCTTTTTCATTCTTCAACCCCTTCGATGCTTACCAATACGTCATAACTATTGTGATTGTTCCAGTGCTAACTTAAGTACTTGGTCGGCATTCAGCTACGTTCATAGTCTTTCTCCATCGTTCCTAAGGACTACTATTTCTAGCTATGAAATGTCTTTGGGAAGATCCCTCCGGTTTTGGAAGAATCATTGGACTTAGCATATCCTACCATCCTTATGTCACCACTATCGTCATCGTTGTGAAATAAATGGGTTGTGGGTAAGTATATGTCACCATAAAATCCATTTTTGAAATACAAATCCATTTTGCTCCCCCTTAACATATGCCACGATATTTGAAAACATTTCGCACATGTTGGGATGAGCCAGCACATTAAGTCAAACCAATTGTGATTAACCATTTCTCATATTAAATCACATTTTCTCCCTCATATTAAAAATATTAACCCTATCGATGTTTTTAATATCAATTGATTTAATGAAATTATAAAAAAATTTAGGAAGAAAAAATGCAAATCCAATTATCGTCATGCTTGACACAAGCTCCCCCTCAAATTAATGAGGGTGCACTTAATACGTAATTTTAATACATTTTAAACATGAGTGTAAGGTACTTATCACATGCAAATATCATATATTATAATGTATTCACAAGATTAGCAATTTACGAGGTTGGACCTGAATGATGAGAACATCATATGATAAGAACATCATATGATAAGAATCACGTGGTTCTTGTTGACAAATATTGGTCTCCCTCGTCACGTTTGAAATTATCTCCTCATTTTAGAAATCGGTAATCTTTCTTGACCCACATGTATGATTGGTATTGTTGTCTTGACACCAATTGTGAAGTCGGTACTTTCGTCTTGGTACCAATTGAAAGATGAATACTTTGTCTTGACACCAGTTGGTAACACCGGTAATACACAATTAATCGGCATCGAAGAATTTGAATGCTTGACAATTTATCCCCCTCAATTGTTGACCCGTGTTCAATCTAAAGAATAGTCGTCGTTTGAGTAGTCGCATCGTCGAGTATGTAGATACCAAATCGTAGATCCTCAATTTTGTAGAGATGGTAACTTCGTAAAAAACAAGATTTCTCTCGTTTTAACAAATAAATGCACTGATGCGTATATATATCCGTGTTAGATTATGTTATTATGTAAACACGACTCCTTACATGGTTATAAAGTAAACCATGCCCGAGAAAATTAATTCTCGTTGTTGAGTCAAAGTTTTCATAAGAAATACTTGACTTGAACATAAAGCGGGTTATTATCTGAAATAATTGCAAGCCATATTGAGCATGTTTTAAAACATTTACACTTCTGCTTGAACTTTATTTACAAACTCGTGTCATCATTAAACGACATTTCTAGGATCGTAAATATTATCTATTTCAGAAGACATGCTCTTTTTATCAAAACATTGGTTTAAACTCTCGCCCAAAAAATATTGAACAATATGATAAGTTTATTGAGACGAGGAGTGTTGAACACATAATTTTGAAAGATTTAGAAAAAATTCTTTTGATAAATTCTTGATAAAATTGTGTTCAACGTTTTGAAACCCAAATTACTTGAGCTTAAGATTTTGAATGTCTTACTAAATTGGCTCAAGTCTGAGATGTTGCAAGATTCCCGTTGTTAGGATAAGTGCACTTAAATATACACTTTCCTTTAGTTAATGTGCGGGTTACAATATGTGAACCGATTGTAAGCCATAGTACATGAGTTGAAAAACTTTGAATGTTTTTAATATTAGCCCATGCCTGAGAAAATTTATTTCTCGTTGTGAGGAGAAGTTTATCATTAAATATATACTTTCCTTTTCAGTGAGTAACGAGTCCTAAGTTGATATTTACTTAGAAGTCATTTTCATGAGCTTGAAAAACTTTTGAATGTTTTAATGGAAAGCTCATGACCGAGAAAAATGATTTTTTCGTTATGAGGATAAGTTATCTTAATTAACAGATACACTTTCCCTTTATGAGCTTAAAACTTGGAATGTTTTAATACAAGCTCATGACCAAGAAAAATTAATTTCTCATTACGAGGATAAGTTATCATTAAAGATAAGCTTTCCTAAAATTGAAGTCTGAGTTACAGTCTGATATTTAACTGTAAGTCATTATCATGAGCGTAAAAACTTTGAATGTTTTTATAATAGCTCATGACCGAGAAAATTTAATTTCTCGTTGTTAAGAATAAGTGTTCACTTTTCTTTAATTGACCTCCGAGTTACAGTCTGAAATGTGACTGTAAGTCATTGGCCATGAGCTTAAAGACTTTGAATGTTTTTAATATAAGCTCATGCCCAAGAAAAATTAATTTCTCGTTGCGAGGATAAGTTATCATCGGCGATAAACTTTCTTTTATTTGAAGATTGGGTCATCGTCTGTCATTTAACGATGAGCCATATACACAAGCTTAAAAATTTTGAATAGTTTTAATTCCAGCTCGTGTCCGAGAAAATTTAATTTCTCGTTTTGAGGTTAAGTTATTGTTGAATAAATAAACTTCCCTTTCTTTAAAGATCGGGGCATAATCTGTGATATTATTATACGTCATCGTTGTAAGCTTAATCGCAAATCCCCTAAGACACTTGATTCTTAGATATCGAATACTTTTGTAGCCGAGGTTTGGAATGATATACAATAAGATTACTGCTTCGTTCTTGTTGATCTTGATCTCGGTACCTGCACTTGCATCATCAATTTGCATACTTTCACATGGGTTAACGATATCTATGCTGGAACCATGTGGGGGTTCATAGCCAACTTTTGTAGTGCTAGAGGGAAATATCCTTTCTGTAGGAACCCATTGAAGATTGACCGATTTGAAAATCCTACCCGTGGTTGCCACCTAATATTGGATATAGGCGACATGGTTTTCTTATGCACAGCGAAAGACATAGCGGTATAAAACCTATTTCCTTTGGAATCCCTCTTTTAGCACGTGAGTTCAGCTCCTTCAAGACTTTAGTTACACAAGCCGCATGACTTTTTGTGAAGACACTTTTCATGCATACGGAATAAACATCGTGTTTGTGGTTCAAATGGAATATAAAAATCCTAGTGTTATGTAATCTAGCAGAAGACATCACGTTGGCATTTCTTGCTTGTTTAAATTTCTTACTTCATCTACATAGTGATTAGGTGGCATGTTGTTCGACCTATGTTGTGGCATTGTCTTAGAATTATCCTTAGAATCACTAGTACAGTCTTGTTTTGAAGTTTTGCAAAGGCTAATTTAATCACATTGGGCCTAGTTGGTGAAGGGACGGGTTTTGGAAGATGAACCATATCAACTTGGGAGGCAAACCGCGTTCTCGAGGATTTTGGTCTCTCGGATCTAAATACAGTCGGTTGTCGAACGGACTGATTTTTAGGCGGTTTTCCCAAGATTGATGTTTTTTCAAGCTTAGTGTCTACACTAGCTCCCTTATGTTTCCTCAATTCGTTTTTCAACGCAGCTATTACAAAGACATTTTTCTGAACCTGAGCCTTTAAAGTCTCATTTTCTTTCAGTAAGATGTCTTGGGGTGCCAACTTAGATTCTAGCAAAGTAAATTTTTTCACAAAGTTATCTTTTTCGGCTTTAGAATCTTGAATTTTTTTAATCTAATTTTCGTTCAAGAACAACGTTTGAATTTTCAATTTTTTCAAAATATGTTTGAAACTTTTCCGTTTTCTTCGAAAATTCAAGTTTGGCATCCTCAAGATCTTTAGATTGTTGAGCTACGATCGTTTCGAGATCTTTAATTTTGGAATCCGAGTCGGCTAATGAATCAGTCATAAAGCATTTATCATGATTTACTACAGTATTCTGATCAATCTCTCCCCTATTATGACTCACATCGGATGAATCAGAAGTGGTATTACTATCACCTTTTTCCATCCCATGTTTGTCATAAATAAGTTCGGAATGCTCAACATGTTGTATATCATTGATACATTTTTCAGATACCGCATTCAAGTGTGAGCAGAGTTGACGAAGATTTGAGAGACATCTATTCTCTGCATTATTTTCTGACGTGCTATTGGGTTCTTGCTTTCCTCCAGATTCCATTCCCTTGCAATCTTTATCAGCCTCCAATTTGTCAAACGTATGACCATTATCCTCTTGTATCTGCATCGGAGTTTCTTGCCCCCTGCTATCATGCACTAGTGGAGGTGGTGATCTTTCATAAATCGAAGACGAAACCGATGCCGTGTATTTTAACAATGTACCACAGAATTTGAACCTCGGTATGTGTGTCTTGAAGAAATGAATGGCAAATCACTGAATTTTCAAACTTAACGATATTGAATTGGAAGAAGGGTGTAAGCTGTGTTACGAGAAATTTATATGTAGATTCGGATGTTGAGTGATTAAAGTCTTCTTCGTGAAGTTGCTCTGCAAGTTGATTTAATTTGAGGAACATTGAGTCTATGAATGTATTACGGTCTTGACCAAAGAGTGCTACAAATTCTCGTCCTTCCTTAAGCCATGAAAGAGTCACTAGATGAGACTGAAGTAGTCCAAATGAAGTTATGCTACTTTCTCTAGATTTGTTTTTCATTTGATGCAATTCTCCCTCTCGAGACTTTGAATTCAATGGTTCCATTGAATTTCAATATGGTAAAATGAAGGTAAGGATTACTTATCAATCGAGCAATGAAAGAAAGTAAATGTGATTCTTGTCGAAAGAACTATACAAGATTTTACAAATCGTGAAATTCGCGGGATTTTACAAAACACCGATAGAATAGTAAAAATTCTTGAGTCCTTGATTGGTGATTAACTTTGGTGAAGAAAATAATCTTGGTTCTTGAATACTTAAACAACTTTGGTTTTGTTTGAAATGATTGGCACAAATCCGGCACCAAATTTTTGTCTAACTCCGACACTAAAAAAGATGGTACAATTCCGGCACCCAAAAACTAGAATACTTTCGGCACCAAAAAACTTGAATAATTTCAGCACAAAAAACTTGAATAAACTCGGCACAAAAAATGGTATAATTTCGGCACTAAAAAGATGATATTCTCAGCAGTGGAAATGTAATAATCTCGGCAGTGGCAAAAAAATCACAATCTCGGCATGCTAAAAATTAACATTCTCGGCATGCAAAAAAAATTAACACATTCTCGGTATGAAATTGCAACATTCTCGGCATGAAATGAATAATCTCGGCATGCAAAAGTTGTTATTCTCGGCATGAAAAGTACAACATTCTCGGCACCAAAATCAACAATCTCGGCATGAATAATGACTATTCGCGGCACTTAAACATGCAACATTCTCGGCACCAAAAAGCACTAGCAGTGGCAAACTAACAATAACAGTGGCAAATCCGGTAGTGGTAAACTAACACTAAAAGTGGCAATAATCTCGGCAATGTTAGAACAATATCCTAGGCACTGTTAGAACAATATCCTCGGTACTGTTAAAACAATATTGTTATTGCAAACATTACGATGTTTAGTCGATATAATCTCTTCGTGTTTTGTTGATGACAAACGTATAACTCGCAATACATTATGTACAATGTTAAGGTACTCGTAATCACTCAAGAATAAATTTGTATACTTCTCTCGACACCTCCAAGATCGCATTCGGCATGAATCAGTCAAGGTATGAATAAACAAGTCATTAACCTTACTAAGTGATCAAGGATTAATATTTTCTTAAAACTCACTTTTATACAAAGGTGACAAAGTATTTTTTAAATAACTTTATTTTTATGAAAATGTTTTATTAAAAAGAAAATGAAAATTTGAATTTGGCATATTCCAAATGGTCAAAGAATATACCATTGAGGTATAAACTTCACCATATGGCATTTCCTCACTAAAGGACAAAAATGCACGGACTAAAAGCCCGAGGTTCCTTAAAGGCATCCCAGGTTTGTTATTGATAAATAACCGCGGGGACAATTAAGGAACTGCGGGTTTTTATGGCCGTTTCTCACTTGCCCTATAAATAGTGGATCATTTCCAGCTTTTCTTTCAACCCTTTTTGCACAGTTTCTTTAAAAACATCTTTAAATCCTTGATTTGTTAGTTTTGATTAATCTTGTTTAAGATGTGATTTTATCCTCAATCCTCTCATCCTATTAAGTGCAAAGAGAAGAACACTTTCATCACTATGAAGTGTTGGGTTCACAACATGATGAAGATCTCTCCTTCTGTAGATCTAAGTTATGTTTATAGTTTTACTACAATGTAAATCATGAAGATCCAAGTTGTGTGTATGCTTGGACTTTATATATATGTAGTAGATCCAAGTGATGGATTCACTTAGATGTGTTTGTAAGGGTAGAAGATCCAAGTGATTGGTATCCTTAGATTCTGAGTTAGGTGTGTAGATCCAAGTTTGTTAATACTTGGATATAGTGTAAGATTCATAGATCTAAGTGGTGTGTACTTAGATCTATATGGTTTATGTCTTTAGGCCACAAAACATAAGGTTTGTTATGTTGGGCCATAAAACATAACTAGTAGAGCCATGGGTGCAAGATCAGTTCTAGCTTGGATTATGACTCGACATGTAGCTTAGTGTCGGAAAAGAATGTAAGCTACCCGTTTATGTGTTTGGAACATAAAACACAAGGTTTATTATGTTGGGCCATAAAACATAACGAGTTTGGTTGTACCCGAAGAAGGACTCGACATCTAGCTTAGTGTCGGAAATGTGTAAGCGACGTGTATGGTTTTCTCCGCCTTGAAAGGAGCCTTGTTGACTTGTGAAGTAACTCTTGAGTTGGGTACTCGAGGAGTGGAGTAGGGCGAAGAGGAGCTTTGTGACAGAACCACTATAAATCATCGTTTCGGTACTTTCATTTACATTTATGTCTTTACCTTTTTAGATGCATTTATATGTTGTTGTGTGTTGTGTGCATCACATAATTTAAATATCTAGGTTGCGGAAAAGCTAAGTCTTAGTACGTGTGTGCTTCATGTTTAGATTATGGTCAAGTGTGAATCCCTTAGTCTAAACATCTTATTAGAAGAAAAGCTAAGGCTTAGTACGTGTGTGCTTAGTGTTTAGACTGTTGCTCGATGTACTCTTGATTTGATGTGTTTGTTTGTTTATTTACTTATAGTCTTTATCTCCAACAAACACATCTCATATCTAGTCAAGCTTAATAGAGAATTTGATACTAAGGATTGTTAATGTTTAACATGTAACAATTTTTTTTACGTCCACTGTTGGCGGTTCCATAAATTGACCCGCAATGCTTTATTGGTAAAGAACCGCGGTCACAATTATTGAACCGCGACCAGTGGATTAAAATAAATGTTTTGAAAATATAATGAGAAACTATTCAACCCACTCTTATAGTTTCTACAATTGGTATCAGAGAGAGGTTATTCAAGATCTTTGAAGTATATTGTACTTTAAAGCTTGGATCGATCTTTGCTCTCGTTTTCAAAACAAACGGTTTTTAAAATAGAAACGATATTTGTATCAAATTGTCCATGAAGAGTGATTACATTTGAAATATGTTTTTTTGTTTCATTCGTACAAGTTTTGGTGTTAAATAAACTTTGTATAATAGCTTGATATTAAATCTTTTCATGTTTGGAAGTATAAAAATCTTTTGTGTCATAATTAACTCTAAAATACGAGTTCTATGTGTCTAGAATGATTTTTTAGAGTCCTAAGTCTTTCCAAAAAGTTACCAAATGATTTTGGTCAAAAGCTCACTTTTTGTCCTCTGACTGCGAATCATTAATTGTTCCCCGAGGTTCGTTATCAGTCACGAACCGCGGTCAGTGTGACAAAGATTTTTGCAAACTTTGAAAAACCATATAAAATCAGCCGTAAGTCCGTAGAAGTCGTGCCTCCTGCCATTTCAAACGTAACCGAGTCTTCTTTCTTTTAAGAATACTTCCAAACCTTTATTCAAACTTTAAAATTTGGATGTTTTCTAAGTTCTATACTTTGTCCAAAGTATTGAGCCTCGGTTTGTCGTAAAACTTGTGTTTTACTCTTTTCGATTAAGTTGGATATCTCTTGTTGGTATATCTTTGTAAATTGATATATTTACAATGGGTTTAACTTATTTAAATTTTGAAATGGGTCAAAAACTACTTTAAAATTAAATCAAGCTTTGTATACTTTGTTGCATCTAACACTCAAAACAAAGACGAATGCTTTTGTTGTTTTCTTATGTGTTTTGGACCTCGTTAAGAGATCATTACTATTGGTAGTAGCGTTACTTACTTTTCTAATCTTTTGTGCATAGAATACAGGATCAACATCTCTACATTTATAAATGTTACATAAACATCTTGTACACCTCGACATGTTCATTAACACTCTTCGGTTTGAAAGCTTTGTGAGCTTGTCAAGTCTATTGATTGGGTCGTCTTACTCGATCATTGTGTTATTTTTTCAAGTAAATTAATGTCTCACTATAAAATATGAAACACTCTTTGAAAATCTTAGCTATTTTCTCTTAAAAGAGTGTTAGTGGGAATCAAGAAAGATATTGAATATATATCAATTCATTATTCAAATTATGATTGATATCATTATCGAATCTAATTGACATGTTTTTTAATGGAGTCATGAATGTGGATTATTATGAATATACATCGGATCATAACTCACATTTGTGTTGATGATGCTATATGGAATTTACTTGTTCAAATTGTTAGACAAATTTGTTTAATTATTGCTTATTTTACACAATCGAGTCGGTTTGATAACTTGGATGTTTCATCCGAAATACTCAAGTAATTTACATTGCAATAAAATTGGTAAATGTGTCATTTCTGAAATACCCATCAAGAGTGTTCTAACAAATTTTGTAAACTTTGGTTATACAATTCAATGTTATTGGCCTGAAGATCTATTAAGGTAAATAACCTTAACTAGAATCTTTTGACAAGATTTGCAATGGTGCATTCTTTACCTTCATTAGGTTGTGCATTATGTCGTCATACATATTTCATCCTTGCTACACTTCATTAGGCAAAAGTAGGAATTACATTATGTCTAACTTGAGAATGACTACTAGAGAACCTATTGCACTAGAAGTTCAATTTGACCTAAAGGTTGAACTACATTGATGTGAGAAGTTAAGTTAGTGTTTAACTCGTAAAAATGGTCGTGCTTAGCCTTAATTGAGCACCTCTAGTGATAGTCTCATACTCATTCTCTAAATTGATTAAATGGCTCTTCCTAAATATGACTAATGATAGTTTACATCGATGAACTTTGTATGTCATTAGGAGTCTTTTTCTTTTGTTGCCATTAGGTTTTTCTTAGCTTTCTTCCTACGTGTTAATTGAACCTATGTGTTTTTCCTTTGTGTGTGTTCTAGTTTTTATTGCTATTTAGCATAACTTTATGATAAGTTAAACTAGAATATTAGGATTTGCTAAATTGGAAAAATTCCCTCATCCTCCTAAACAGACCCTCTGACCACGAATCATTAATTATGTGCGGTTCTTTATCTTTATTGAACCGCATGCACAATTAACGAGTCGCGAACATAAGTTGTCAAAAACGCATTTTCTAAAACTTCAAAATTGTTCCAACACTTTTTGAAATCTTTGTTTCAAACCTTTGACCACTCCCAAAATATCTTGTGCTTTCTCTACTTAACCCTAAACATTTTTTGCATCTCTTTCTCACCAAAGCAAAATGTCTTATTTACCAAATGAAAGCCTTCATCCTCCGCCATCTTCTCCTTCTACCCAAATTCACCAAAGAACACACCAAATCAAATCTCTTCTCCTTCTAAGGAAATTGATTTTGGAAACTCTCATTTTCCACCTCTTACCTTTTGTGTTCTTCCTCCATCACATGATAATGTCATGCATCATGGAAAATATTGTCTTTGTAGTCAATATCAACATCTTGTCATGTCTCATATCTACGATGAGTTGAATTACAAGATTATCACCAAGCCTTCTCCACCAAATTCTGCTACCACTTTGTCTTATAATTAAGCATATGTGTTGCTTATTAAAAAGACATCCAATTAAGCAAATCTTGTAATTCTAGTGTAACTAGTATTAGAATTATGCTTAAGTTATAGGCTTGTGTATCATAAATCTTTGTATGATCTTTTATTTTCTTGTATTCCTTTCATGTTTTTTAACATGATTTATCTTTCGGTCTTGGATCTCGTTGTTCTTTTGATCTTTCTTTTCTTCTTTATTTTCCTCACTCGGTTGTCAAGGAAGGTTAGATTTTAATCTAATTCCTTTCTAAGTAAGATTGACAACTTAAATATTTCTTTCGAGATATTCAAGTAATTTTAACTTGCAATTGCAATTGTTAAAAGTCATATCCGAAGCATTGACTTTCAATCCATTTAGCAACCTTTGTTAAATTGTTTGACCAAGTGATTTTCTTTTGAGTCGATAATCGTTTTTGGACACCCACTGCCCACGGTTCAAAATAGCCTAGCGGCTCATTATTGATAATGAACCGTGGACCCTTTTTAACGAACCGGCGGCCAGTGAGTCCCTTTGTTCGTTTTTGGTCTATCTCTCTTTTTGACGAGTTTTCTTGAAGATTCTTTCTTTTCTTCTCTTTTGAGTTTCTTCTCTCATTTTCTTTCAAGATTTCACTATCACCTACGAGGGTATAACATTCTTGAATTATCTTGTGAATTTATCCTTAACTTCTTAGTTGAGTCTCTCTTAATTTCTTTTAATCATGCCTCACTAAGTCGAGTCTCTCTCTTCTATCCTTTCTAAACTGAGTCGAGTCAAGCCTCACCCTTTCCTTGTCATGTAATTGTTCATTGAACATTCATAATGATTAAGAAGAGGTACGAAACTTTGAGTATGTAGCTTATCGTATGCTAAACACCATCCATCTTGGTTTTTCTTTCCTTTGGCTTCTTTGATATCTTTCTCTAAATCAAGGAGTCATCTTCTTGTGTCGACATTCATAAGCATCATTGCCTATAATGTCTTTAGTTTGAGATTTTTCATTTTTATTATTATTGAGAGTTGATTTCGGTTAAAATTTATAATTGGATTGGGTGATTCTAACAATTCTAACCTTTTAACCTTTTTGATAGGATTTTGGTTAAATCTTGAATTTTCTTGGGTGATTCCAAAGATTCTAAGCTCTTAACCCTTTGAAATAATATCTTCAGATTGTTGGATGTTTCTTTTCTACCTCTATTCCAACAATTGTGAATTGATTTTGTCAAAATCCTCTCCTTGTCTTTGGATTGATAGCATTACGTGCACACTTATTTCTTGAATGCTTACCATTGTTTGTGTAAATGACTTGTTTATCGTCCTTGTTTTCGTTCTTCCTCATATTCATTCTTCCTCTCTTTTCGACTATGTGGAATTGTTTTATTGTCCTTGTTATACTCTCTTTAGTTTGGTATTCTTGCCATGATATTAAATTTGAGTATGTTCTCTCGACAATATTTTATTTTATATAAGGACTCTCTTTACTCTGTTAGTCCCGTTTATATTTTTTTTTTAGTCACCAAAATAAGTTGGGTTCTTTTTTCTATCTAATATCCCTCTTATTTTTCTTAACTTGTCATATTTTTGACACTTCTAAAAGTTTAGATTGTTTTAGCTTTCTCTTGAGCCCCTCTCTTTATACTCGAGTTGTTAAAAGCCTATTCTGCTTGGGTGACTCTTGCTATATATGCTCTTGTCTAATAAATTTGTTTTGTAGGACATTTCTAACCCATTTTTGTAGCTCGTCATTATTCTTGCTTTGTTGGTGTCTCAAGGAAGCGGGATCTCATATCAAGGGGGAGCATTTTCAAGAGTTCAACTCATTACATTTGATCGTTCACTCACTTAAATTGCATTCATCGAACATCTTGCAAGTAATGAATTATGGGACCTTGAAGATAAGCATATTATTATGCATGGAGTTGGTTAACCTATGGCGATTGAAGACTTCACTAGGATGACGCAAGCTCAATGTATTTACATGATGGGTCTACGGTTTGGATTCTCGCTCAACCAACGACTAGCCTTTTGGATACAAGCTCTCTCGAAGTCGATCCTCCTCTTCTACCAATGAAGACTACCTTTCGGATGCAAGCTATCTTGACGTCAATTCTTCTCTTCCTAAAATGACGTGCAATCGATGACTACAACTTTGGATGCGTGCTCTCTCGACGTTGATTCTTCTCTTCTTCAAAGACGTTGACTACATTTTTTATTCGACAAAAGGGGGAGAAGTAAGTGTAAACGAGTAACTTATACATTTTAATATGCATTACGGTTTACTTGTTTGTCATCATCAAAAAGGGGGAGAGTGTTAGTGCAAACATTATGATGTTTATTCGATATAATCTCTTCGTGTTTTCTTGATGACAAATGTATAACTCGCAATACATTATGTAAAATGTTAAGGTACTCGTAAGCACTCAACAATACATTTGTATACTTCTTTCGACACCTCCAAGATCGCATTCGCATGAATCACTCAAGGTATGAATAAACAAGTCAAATATTTTCTTAAAACTCACTTTTATACAAAAGTGACAAAGTATTTTTTTAAATAACTTTATTTTTAAGGAAATGTTTTATTAAAAAGAAAATAGAAATTTGAATTTGGCATATTCCAAATGGTCTAAGAATATACCCTTGAGGTATATACTTCACCAGATGGCATTTTCCCACTAAAGGACAAAAATACACGGACTCCAAGCCTGAGGTTCCTTAAAGGCACCCGAGGTTCGTTATTGATAAAGAAACACGGGGAAAATTAAGAAACCGCGAGTTTTTATAGCTGTTGCTCACTTGCCCTATAAATAGTGGATCATTTCCAGCTTTTCTTTCAACCCTTTTTGCACAGTTTCTTTAAAAACATCTTTAAATCCTTGATTAGTTAGTTTTGATTAATCTTGTTTAAAATGTGATTCTATCCTCAATCCTCTCATCCTCTCAAGTGCAAAGAGAAGAACACTTTCATCACTATGAAGTGTTGGGTTCACAACATGATGAAGATCTCTCAACCTATAGATCTAAGTTATGTTTATAGTTTTACTACAATGTAAATCATGAAGATCCAAGTTGTGTGTATGCTTGGACTTTATGTATATGTAGTAGATCTAAGTGATGGGTTCACTTGGATGTGTTTGTAAGGGTATAATATCCAAGTGATGGGTATCCTTGGATTAGGTGTTAGGTGTGTAGATCCAAGTTTGTTAATACTTGGATATAGTATAAGAGTCATAGATCTAAGTGGTGTGTGCTTAGATCTATATGGTTTATGTGTTTAGGCCACACATAAGGTTTGTTATGTTGGGCCATAAAACATAACTAATGGAGTCATGGGTGCAAGATCGGTTCTAGCTTGGATTAGGACTCACCATGTAGCTTAGTGTCGGAAAAGAATGTAAGCTACCGGTTTATGTGTTTGGACCATAAAACACAAGGTTTGTTATGTTGGGCCGTAAAACATAACGGGTTTGGTTGTACCCGAAGAAGGACTCAACATCTAGCTTAGTGTCGGAAATGTGTAAGCGACGTGTATGGTTTTCTTCGCCTTGAAAGGATCCTTGTTGACTAGTGAAGTAACTCTCGAGTTGGGTACTCGAGGAGTGGAGTATGGCAAAGAGGAGCCTCGTGACCAAAACACTATAAATCATCGTGTGGTACTTTCATTTACATTTATGTAGTTACCTTTTTAGATGCATTTATATGTTGTTGTGTGTTTTGTGCATCACATAATCTAAGCATCTAAGTTGCAGAAAAGCTAAGGCTTAGTACGTGTGTGCTTCATGTTTAGATTATGGACAAGTGTGCATCCCTTAGCCTAAACATCTTAGTTGTGGAGAAGCTAAGGCTTAGTACGTGTGTGCTTAATGTTTAGACTATTGCTTGATGTATTCTTGATTTGATGAGTTTGTTTGTTTATTTACTTATAGTCTTTATCTCCAACAAACACATCTCATATCTAGTCAAGCTTAATCGAGAATTTGATACTAAGGATTGTTAATGTTTAACATGTAACAAATGTTTTTACGTCCACTATTGGCGGTTCCATAAATGGACCCGCGGTGCTTGATTGATAAAGAACCACAGTCACAAGTATTGAACCGTGGCCAGCGGATTAAACGAAATGTTTTGAAAATATAATGAGAAACTATTCAACCTCCCCTTCTAGTTTCTACAAATATCCTTGGCACTGTTGGAACAATCTCGGCATGAATTTTTTTTGGCACATTCTCGGCATATTAGTGTTTAAAATGCCGAGATTTTTGCAATTTTTCCAACTTTTCGCAACTTCAAAAAATGATATTTTTGATTGATTCCTACAAACCGGCTTGTATTTCCAAGTATTATACCAACCAAAGAACCATAAAAATACAAACTTTTTCAAATTTTTGACGAAAAAATTTAAATCAAGATTTGTACTTTTTAATATAGATTTTCACCAAAAATCAATCCAAATACTTAAAAAATTTGTGCACAATAAAAAACCCAAATCAATACTAAAAGATAGTAGATGATTTGTAAAAAGATTAAACCATTAAAAAACGCAATTTTTTTATGCGTGGGGTTTTGGATCAAAATAGCACAAACACAACTAAAAACAAACACATAAACAAAGAAATCATCTCATGGCTCTTGATATTATTTGTAAGTTACGTAATCCTTGGATTATCTAAGTATGGAATGATATAGAAATAGAGAGAGAGAGATGAAAAACTAGAGAGAGAAAGTAGAGAGAGAAAGGAGAGAAATGATGAATATTAGATTGAATAACAGAAAAGTGAGAACCAACCCCTCCTAATACGATAGGAGGGGGTATATATAGCCAACCCTACATGTGGGCTTTGTGGGTTATATTGTTAAGCCTATTAGACTACAATCCATCTAACGTATATATTTTTGGAGTGACTAATCCTTCCTAAATACGTAAACACGTATTTCCAACAGAGTTTTTATCGTGAGTGGGTTATTTACGCTTGAGTTTTCACCCCTCTCTACAACTCGCGCGCGACATGTTCAAGAAATGGTGGGTTTACCACCTAACGTAAGTCAAGTGTTGCTGGGGCCATATACATATTAACCGTTACTATTTAAACCATTTGGCCAGTGTCAGTATGTGAATGTGTTTGATTTATGCGTTAAGTTTTTCTAGTTTGAGGGGATGGAAGAAAGAGTTGGCGGGGATGATGGTGGGAGGGATAGAAGAAACAGTAGATGGATGAAACAGTGTGTTTGGTTTTTGTGTAATTTTTTTAAATTTTTTTATAAGGTTTAAGTGGTTTATTATGAAATGTCGTGTTTGAAATATTCGTTACAGTTTTAGTTTACGAACGAAAGTAATTTAGTAAAACCATTGGGTATGAGGCAACACTAGGGGTGAGCATTTCGGACCATCGACCGGACCGTACAATTTCGGTCCGGATTTTGGACCATTCGGTCTTTGGTCTAGTCCGGTTTAATCTTACCAAAAACCTTACGATTATACCTAATAGGACTGGACCGGACCAAAGCCAGGACCGAACCGGACCGAACCATCTCGGTCGGGTCTCGGTCCATGTTTTTGGACCATTTCGGTCCTTGGTCCGGTCTTGATCGGTCCAGTCTGACCTAATGCTAAACCCTAAGTGGCAGTGAGTTCACCATCACTACAGTGAAAAATGAATAATACGAGTGAAGAAAGAAAGATGATGTGACGTTGATGTAAAGATAAGTCTACTACCACCGCTCCTTTAGCCTCTTATTCTTTTAAGCTTTAAACTAAGACAAAACAACTCAATATCTTATTCCAACCAAACGTGTAACTAATTTTGTATTTCTCGACTCACGTATGAGACTAATACCTTTTTTAGGAATTAGATAGTATGGGATATCTACCGACATCAATATATTTGTGGTAAATATGTTCGATGAAAGAAGGGAGCAACACAACACAAAAGAAGGTGTTAGAAAAAGGTGTCTTACACTTATGACTAATAGATAAACGAAAAGGATGCGTAAAAACGTAGATTTTAATATAAAGAGACGGATAAAATCTGAATCATATTTGACACTTAGAGCATTTTCTAGAAAGCACAAAGTCATTGGTGCAATGAGAAATTTTATAATCAAAAGCTTTTCAGCTCATTTTATATAATAAACAAAGACAAATCAGTGAATTTTTATGTATACAATAAATGAGAATGGCTTGAGGTTTTTTCATCAAACGCTTGATGTGCTCCAAGTATTCTTACAAAAAGTCATTCGTAAACCTTTTCTCGCAATGGTTCAAATTGTTCCAAATGTTATTAAAACAACAAAAGTCATATGCAAAGCGATGCATAACAAATGCTCTTATTTTGATGATGTTATTTTGATGATGTGACAATGAATTGAACAATGTGTATCACACAATTGATATATGGACGCATAAAGTGACAATCAAACTGTGCTCGATTAATTTTTTGACATTGCGACTTCTTGAATCCTAAATATCAAAACATATTGTACGCATATCAAGGTTGTAAATAGCATGAAGCGTAGCGGTAATGTCAAGCTTCAAGCCACATAAGTTATTTTAGGTCCACGTTTCCTTGGATTATACTATTGATGGAATGATTAAGAAATAGAAAGATAGATGAAGATCTTAGAGAGAGAAAGGAGAGAATGAGAGAAAGATGTAATATTAAATTATGAAATGAGAACCAACCCCTCCTAACATGCTAGGATGGGGTATATATACCCCACCCTACATGTGGGCTTTGTGGGTTATATGTTTACATACTAGATCACGAGCCCATTCTAGATGTATCTCGTTGGAGTGACCGATCCTTCCTAAATACATAAAAACGTATTTCCAACAATCTCCCCCTAAGGGAGGTCACTCCAAGTTACAAAGTCCTAAATAGTCTATAGCTGGTGATCTACGCTAACAATGATGTGACCGAGACTTTCTTTGGAAAAACGTATTTTCAACAATCTCCCCCTAAGGAAGGTCACACCATTTTACAATATCATAAACCTAGCATACTATTTTTGAGTCTTCGATCTTGTTCTTGTGAATATGCTGATGCGATCTTTGACTTTAGTCTTGAGCATGTTTCCTTGCCTACACCTTGTGCATTCTTCACTTGTGATATTCGCTTCTTCGTGACTTCATATTCCACATACTTATACCTATATAAATTCTTGAAAGCTTCAGAGTTTGATGCAACGAAAGACTTGACTTTTAGACTTTCTTGAATTTGTTGAAGTATTCAGTGCAGAAAGTATAAGCATGCGGGGACGACTTCTTTTTGGACACCGCAATGCCACCATCTTGTTACGCTGCATAAGACAGTTAGCAACAAAACATATACACGGATGAGATGGCTTTGAAAATTCATCCTAATTAGGTATCATTTTACCTCCGGTCGGTGAAGATCGTTGGACGATATTAAATATCGTACTTGTGGCAGGTAGTTTCAATTAAGAACCGCCTTTACAAGATTTCGCCGGTAAACCCGTTCTCTTTACTCGACCATCCAAAGCTGACTGCGAACGTAAAGAGTGAATCATTTAGATAACATTATCCGCATGATTGAAGCCGTCAAATCATGTTCCTAGAAAAAGTGAAACTCAATTAAGAACCGCACCATCGTTGCTTTCCAGTTGTCACGAGCTTGATTCATATGGAATCTTGCAAGTTACCTACCAAGTGCTGTTTGATGTTAACACTAGAAGAATTTCCACTCATCACTGTGAACACTAAAGAGTGTCACTCTGAGTGTTCTGGCAACATCACTGAGATTTTGCGTAGAAGCCTGGAACGAGTTTGAATTCATTTAAGAATTAAACCATTGTTGCTTTCCAGTTATCACAAGTTTGATTCATAAAGAATCACACAAGTCACCTACCATGAGCTTTTTGATGTTCGCTCAAGAAGGATTTCCATCTTCATTGTAAATACTTTCGTATTACTCGAATGTTCAGGCAAGATCATGAAGATTTTGTGTAGGACTCTTAAGATCTTTCTTACTTTTCACAGTGTGTGAAAAAGTAAGTAAACATGGAAATGTGTCCTAATGAGATTATTGATGATCTCAAATGGCTCTATACTCGATCGTACATTTTGGATTTTTAGTGATCGGAGGCTGGAGAGGAGTGCCACCATTTCAATACCAATATATTCAGAGTGAATAAATTGATAGATAATGCGTTGTCTTCGTGTGATTAAAACAAATACCTTTTAAGAGATATCTGAGTTAGCTGGGGTGGGTTGTGCATTGCATCACTGGGTCCATGATGTCTATCTTCAATATCGAGCATCATGAAAATGATCTCAATAGCATATGTGTTGACCTGGTTTCTGCCTAAGTTGTAAAGAGGGCTTCTTTCTTTTTACCCTTTATCTTTACAATTCTTTTTCATTCTTCAACCCCTTCAATGCTTACCAATACATCATAACTAGCACCTTGTTGTGATTATTCCAGTGCTAACTTAAGTACTTGGTCGACATTCAGCTACGTTCACAATCTTTCTCCATCTTTCCTAAGGACTACTATTTCTAGCTATGGAATGTCCTTGGGAAGATTCCTCCGGTTCTAGAAGAATCATTGGACTTTAACCTATCCTACCATCCTTATGTCACAACAATCTTCACCGTCGTGAATAGAGATGTTTTGGGTAAGTGTATGTCACCATGAAATCCATTTTGATATCCAAATTCATTTTTCTCCCCCTTAACATATGCCACGATATCCAAAAACATTTCGCACATGTCGGGATGAGCTATTACGTTAAGTCAAACTATTTGTAATTAATCATTTCCCATATTAAATCACATTTTCTCCCTTATATTAAAAATCTTAACCCAATCGATGTTTTTAATATCAATTGATTTAATAACATTTTAAGAAAATTTGGGAAGATAAATGAAAATCCAATTATCTTCATGATTTACACAAGCTCCCTCTCAAATTAATGAGGTTGTACTTGATAAGTAAATTAAATACCTTTTTAACACAGGTGTAAGGTACTTATCACGTGCAAAGATCATATATGATAATTTATTCACAAGATTGATAACTTACGAGGTTGGACCTGAATGATGAGAACATCATATGATAGAATCACATGGTTCCTGTTCACGAATGTTGGTCTCCCCCGTAACGTCTGAAATTATCTCATCCTTTTTGAAAAGCGGTAATCTTTCATGACACCACATGTACAATTTATATCGTTGTCTTGACACCAATTTGTTTTGGCATTGAATATTATGAACGCTTGACAATTGCTCCCCCTCAATTGTTGACCCGTGTTCTATCTAAAGCGCTGTAGTCGTCGCTTGAGTAGTCGCATCATCGAGTATGTAGATATCAATTGTAAATTGCTACGGTTTATGGAGATG
The DNA here is from genome assembly GCA_025667525.1 of Glebionis coronaria. NCBI lineage: Eukaryota > Viridiplantae > Streptophyta > Magnoliopsida > Asterales > Asteraceae > Glebionis > Glebionis coronaria. Next base: position 185,521,772 of record CM046879.1, on the reverse strand, counting down.
ATAACTTCATAAAAAAAAGATTTCTCTCGTTTTAACAAATAAATGCACTGACACGTACATATATTCGTGTTATTGTGTTATTACGTAAACACAATCCTTTACATGGTTATAAAATAAACCATGCCCGAGAAAATTAATTTCCATTGTTGAGTCAAAGCTTTCCAGTGAAATGCTTTACTTGAATATGAAAAATGGGTTACTATCTGAAATAATAGCAAGCCATATTGAGCATTTTTTAAATCATTTAAACTTCTGCTCGAACTTTATTTACAACCCAGTGTCATTATTAAACGACATTTCTAGGATCGTAAATATTATCGGTTCCAGAAGACATGCTCTTTTTATCAAAACATTGTTGAACACACAATTTGAAAGATTTAGAAAAACCTTTTGAAAAATTCTTGAAAAAATTGTGTTCAACGTTTTGAAACCAATTACTTAAGCTTAAGATTTTGAATATCTTACTTAACGAGCTCTAGTCCGAGAAGTTGTAAACTTCCCGTTGTTAAGGATAAGTTACCATCGACGATAAACTTTCCTTTTAACTGAAGAACGAGTCCTAAGTTGATATTTACTTAGAAGTCGTTTTCATGAGCTTGAAAAACTTTTGAATGTTTTGACGTAAAGCTCATGACCGAGAAAGATGAATTTCTCGTTATGAGGAAAAGTTCTCTTATTTAAAAGATACCCTTTCCTTTCTGAGCTTAAGACTTGGAATGTCTTAATACAAGCTCATGACCAAGAAAAATTAATTTCCTATTACGAGGATAAGTTATCATTAAAGATAAGATTTCCTAAAATTGAAGTCCGAGTTACAGTCTGATATTTAACTGTAAGTCATTGTGCATGAGCTTAAAAACTTCGAATGTTTTTAATATAAAACAATCGTGGTGAGGATAAGTTTGTTATGGGCAATAAACTTCATTTCTTTGAATCTCGGGTTACAATCTGTCATGTGACTGCAAACCGTGTACACGAGCTTAAAATCTTTGAATAATCTTAATGTAAGCTCGTTTATGAGAATATTTAATTTCTCTTTTTTTGGAGTAAGTTATCGTTGAATAGATAAGCTTCCCTTTCTTTGAAGTCCGGGTCATCGTTTGACATTTAACAATGAACCAAAAATCTGTAAGCTTAACTGCAAATCCCCTGAGACACTTGTTTCTCTGATATCTTCTTCTTTAGTAACCAAATTCTGAGAGTATCCTTAGTTGAACGGTATACAATGATCGGACTGGTTTGTTTTTGTTGATCCTTGACTTTGGTACCTGCATTCTCATTTGGAGTTTGATATCTTTCTTTTCTTGTACCAGAGGTGACCTGAGGAAATGGATCACTAGGCTTAAGTGATTGATTATCCTTTTGAATTTCCTCCCTATTGGTCTTAGTAGTAATATAGGCTTTCCTAGTTAAAAAGGGCACTCGTTTCCTACAAGAGTGAAAGTTCTACCAGTGGGGCGCCAAACTTTACCAATGGGTTTGATTCTAGCTAACCACTGAGATTTAACTCTAGCACGGGAGTTCACCTCATTAAGGAATTTCTTGACACAAGAGTCATGATTTGCCTTAAAGACACATTTCCTACATATTTCACAAGTAGCATATTTAAAGTCCGAGAAAGATCTAGAATTTCTAGATGATTGATTGATGCTCCTAGGATATGACATGCTACGGTTAGCAGTGTTGTGTAATCTAGAAGGCATCTAACTAGGTTTGAAATTTCTATATCTTACTTGTGTCTTTTGCTTAGCTTCCCTTAGACCAATTTTATGGCAAACGTCATTTGAACTGGTTCGAGACGTGTTCTTTGAACTATGTCTAGGGATGCTAGATGCAATCATGTGTTTAGGTCTTGCAAAAGCTGTTTTTGTTACAATGGGCCTAGTTGGTGGAGTGAATGGTCTAGAAAGATGAACCAAATCAACTTGGGAGGCAAACCGCGACCTCGAGGATTTTTGTCGCTCGGATCTAAATGCAGTCGGTTGTCTAACGAAGTGATTTCGAGGCGGTTTCCCCAAGATTGATGGTTTTTCAAGCTTAGTGTCCACACTAATTCCTTTAATTTTTCTTAATTCATTTTTCAATGCAGCTATAGCAAAAACCTTTTCCTGAATTTGAGCCTTTAAAGTCTCATTGTCTTTAAGCAATTTATCTTAGGATGCCAACTTAGATTCTATCAACTTAATTTGTTTCAAAAGGTTATCCTTTTCAGCTTTAGAATCTAGAACTTTTTGATCCAATTTTCGTTCAAGAACAACGTTTGAGTTTTCAAGTTTTTCAAAATATGTTTCAAACTTGTCCGTTTTCTTCGAAAATTCAAATTGGGCATCCTCAAGATGTTTAGATTGTTGAGCTAACATTGTTTCGAGCTCTTCAATCTTAGAAGAAGCAGTCATACAACATTTATCATGATTACATACAACATTCTAAACAATCTCTCCCCCATTATGACTCATATCGGATGAATCAGAAGTGGTATAAGTATCACCCTTTTCCATCCCATGTTTGTCATAATTAGGTTCGAAATGCTCAACACGCGGTATTTAATCAGAAAATACATCATATACCTCATTCCGTTGCACCGTATTTGTAGGCTCTTCGTCATATATGGGTATGGTGTCATCATAAGAGATATCGGTAACATTCCTGGACGTGTTGCTGGTATCATGATGTGATTCTATGCCACTATAATGTTTATCAGCCTCCAATTTGTCAACCGTATGACCATTCTCCTCTTGCATCTGCAACGTATATTCTTGCACTCCACTATCATATGCTTGCTGAAGTCGGGATCTTTCATAAATAGAAGACGAGACCGATGTCATGAACTTCAACAGGGTACCATGGAAATCTTGAACCTCGGTATGTGTGTATTGTAAAAATGACTGGCATATCCCTGAATTTAAAACTTAATGATGTTTAAATGGAAGAAGTGCGTAAGTTGTGTCACGAGAGCTTTATATACAGACTCTGATGCAGAGTGACTGAAGTCTTCTTTGTGAAGTTGCTCAGCTAGTTGGTTCAAGTTGAGGAATATTAAGTCGATGAATATATAGCGATCTTGACCGAAGAGTGTCACAAATTCGCTTCCTCCTTGAAGCCATGAAAGGGTTACAAGATGAGATTGAAGTAGGTGAAATCAAGTTATACCATTTTCTCTAGCTTTGTCTTGCAATTGATGCAATTCTCCCTCTTGCGATGTCGAATTCAACGGTTCCATTCAAGTTCGATGAAAAATGAAGGTAAGGATTACTTGTTGATCGAGCAATGAAAGAAAGTAATTGTGTTTGTTGGTGTTGATTAAATCCCTTGGTTAGTGAAGAAAAATTGATTTAATCCCCTAATTATGTGTTCTTGAGAAACCAAAACTTCCAAGACCAAATAACTCACGATAACACGTTTTTGAAAAAACCTAAGTCCAAATCCTAAATAATTATCAATAATTTCGGAATGTGGCTTCTTGAAAGATTTCAGAATATATGTCTTGAACAGAATTCGGAATAATAAAAAATCGGAATAATTGAGACAAAATCAATTTCGGAATATGTTTATCCAAAAATTAAATTCGGAATATGTATACCCAAAATGAAATTCGGAATCTGTATACCCAAAATAAAATTCGGAATCTGTATACCCAATATAAAATTCGGAATATGTATACCCAAAATAAAATTCAGAATCTGTATACCCAAGATAAAATTCGGAATCTGTATGCCCAAAATAAAATTTGGAATCTGCATACCTCACTAAATCCGGAATATGAAACTTGAACAAATGTCTGAATAAGCTATCCACACTAAATTTGGAATTTGTAACACCAATAAAATTCAAAAAATCTGTATACTTCACTAAATCTGGAATATAAAACTTGAACAAATGTCGGAATAAGCTATACACACTAAATTCGGAATGTGGAACACCAGGAATTCGGAATATGTAAACAAATCCAAGAATTCGGGATGTGTTACACAATACTTAATGTCGGAATATGCAAACAAATCCAAGAATTTCGGAATGTGTTACACCAGAACAAATTTCGGAATAACACCCTATTTTTAATCCGGAATAAGAATTTCGGAATAAAATAAGAAGTAAATTCGGAATAATAAATCAACAGATTCCGACATCTTTTACTCACCAGATGTCGGAATAAATGAAATCCAGAATATATTGCACACCAGATTTCGGAATAAAAAGAGTAACAAATCTTCGAACAAAAATTCAGAATATACCCAATATTCCGAGATTAAACTAATAACGATCCAAGAACTTGTTTTTTTGCGTTTTTACCCAAGAATCAAGCCAAAAGTTCCAATTTTTTTTGTGTTTTTGACCAAAACAAATACCCAAAATCACTACCACAACTATGTAGATGATTTCTAGGAAGATTAAACCACAAATAACAAAAAAAATTGGATCGAGGGTTTATGGATCAAAATATCACGAAAATTAAGGTAAAAACACAAGAAGAAACCAATCATCCCATGGCTCTTGATACCGATTGTAGGTCTACGTAATCCTTGGATTATCCTAACCTTAGAGTGATTAAAAGAGATAGAGAGATGAAGAACTAGAGAGAGAAAGTAGAGAGAGAAAGGAGAGAATGAGAGAAAAGATGTATGATTGAATTATGAAATGAGAACCAACCCATCCTAACATGCTTGGAGGGGTATATATAGCCGACCTACATGTGGGCTTTATGGGTTATATGTTTACATAATAGATCATGAGCCCATACTAGATGTATCTCGTTGGAGTGACCGATCCATCCTAAATACGTAAAAACGTATTTCTAACAATCTCCCCCTAAGGGAGGTCACTCCAAGTTACAAAGTCCTAAATAGTCTATGGCTGGTGATCTATGCTAACAATGATGTGACCGAGACTTTCATTAGAAAAAACGTATTTCCAACAGTTATAACGAAGCTAAGGCGTTTTTGAAGCGTGCTATATAGCGGCACAAAATATTTATATATTAATATTTATATAGCGAGTTTAGCAAATGGAGCAATACTTTAATTCGAATTTAAAACAGAATCAGCTAGTAGTTACTCAAGGATGTATCTCTAATACTACTAAACTCAAGTCTACTAAATAGAATGAAACTAATAAACAAGCCCAATTTTTGTAAATCTACAAAAAGATTAAAAAAAGTGTCACGCTACACGCTATATCACGCTTTATGCCGCTCTTTAGCATGCTACGCTTAGAGACGACGTCTTAGTTTGTTTCGTAACGTGGAGGTCACGCTTCACGTTATAGCGCGCTATAAAACGCTATTTAGAACCTTGTGCTATCAAACAAAACCACTATTTCGATAACTTTTAATTATTATTTGATACTGAGTAGAAGCCAAAAAGTAAAAGAATGACTTATACATCCTAACAACAAGGATTTTTGCCCGGGCTTCGCCCCGGGTTTGTCTACATAAGTACATCGACGATAATATTAACTTCTAAGGAATAAAAAGTTCGACCATATAAACATGATATACATTATGTTCAAATCAACACTTCTGATTCATTATGCGGCAGCAAGCCCTTTTGTTTTTACCAATGTTGTACAAAGTTAAAAAGAATGAACAAAAAAGCTATTTTTGAATCGTTCTGCTGCTCCATTCATTCTGCATATATTAGCTGATAGTTTACTCCTTATATGGCCTCTACATTTGACTTTTCTACACAACCCGATCCTAGATAACCATATCAGTAACATTAGGGCTTCATTCAATGTTTGAATAAATTAATCATAAGATTAACTAAAAGTGATAACAATAAGAATTTAGCTACATAACATATTCATCAAGTGGGCAAGAAGTCATATAAGAGAACTTTTCATTTTAATATTAACTCACTGCTCTTATACTTATTTTTTAAAATGTACTGCATTTTCTTCCAGTTATACTACAATTCTTTTTAAAGCTAACTGATATTTGTTTTATACTACTTCAGTCTTAATTCTTTGATAGGTGTGAAAACACCCATCCTTTTACCACTTAATTATAATGAAAACAAGACCATGACGTGTATTTTATGTCGTAAATGTCAGAATTATGCGTGGTTTGTGTTTTTGTTGTGTTTTAGGACCAAAAGATAAAAAAGGAAGAAAACACGGGCTTTCACGGGCTTTTATCGAAGAAAAAGACAAAAGACGAAGTCAAGAGATCAAGAGTGCAAAAAGAACGGAAGTCCAAGACCTATTCTGAAGATTTATTGAAGAACAAGTCTAAAGACGGAAGTTTAATAAAGCCGAGGAACTCAAGTCTAATAAATGAAGAAATTATAAGACGAGTTCAAATAATCCCGAGACAAAGTCGAAAAAGTCAAAGAATTAAGAAGACGAAAAGACGAGAAAGAAAGAAAGAAGGAAGCAACACATGCTTAACCTCCCTAATCACTATAAATATCACCCATTTCACCACATTTCATTTTGTTAGCTAATGTGACAATTAGTCTTTCCACCATTTCTTCTTTACTTGCACAACTTTAACTTCATGTCATTTACTATCTTGTTCTTTATTTTCATGTCTTAAATTTCAAGCCTTTTAATTCCAAGTAAGTTAACTTTATTGTTGAATCTTTATTTTCCTTTAATCAAGCTTTTCTTTATCTTTCTCATCATACTTTTCTTGTTTTTGAATTGTTGCAAATTCGGATTAAGCAAAGTTTTGCTTGACCTCTTTGCTTATTTGATTAAAAAAGTTCACCTTTTTACTTCTATCTAAGTTTTCGTATGAAATAAGCTATAAGTTTGACAATCTTATTGGCTTGTTTTGTACTAAGCTTATTTGTTTTTCTAAGTTTTCTAAAAAGTTTCATCTTTCTAAAAGTTTGCTTATTTTGTTTACTTATTTCGTATTTTGAAAAGTCTTCAAATTTGTTGCTTATTGTCTCGTCGTATTTCCATTTCATTTAAGTTTTTTTGATATTAGCTTATTAGTTTTAGCTTATTTAGCTTTTGCTTATTGCGGATTGTTCTTCATCGGAAAAGGAGGGTTCAAAACATTCTGACGACTCTTCTTCTCCACATTCCAATTGTGACAGAATTGGAACAAAGGTTATCACATTCCGACGGTTTTGCGATCTAGAGTAACAACCCCCTCATTCCGATCTGGGATTGCGATCGCACATTGAGATCGCATATTCCGACGGCTCTTGAGGTATTTCAAGTCGAAGTGCTGCCCAATTTTACTTAGCATCATTCTGATCTGAAATGTCATTCCGATAGCTCTATTTTCCTTTACATTCTGATTTGAGTTCATTCCGATAACTTGTATACATTCCAATAGGTTGCATTTTTCAACATTCCGATAGATAGCACCTTAATTATTCCGATAGACTGATTCCGATGGCACATTCCGATCTGGATTCCGATGGGTGTGGTGACAACATTCCGATATAACATTCCGATGGTTTTGGGTTTGGAATTATATCTTGCTTTGTTTGATTTTTAAGTTACATTTTTATTTACTTTGTCAATTTATTTTTCGTCACGCTTTAGTTTTAAATCATTTAATCACTTTACTTTTAAAAGTTTTATTTTTGCACCATTTACGTTTAATTAGTTTTAGTTTTAAATTACCGTCATTTATTTAAAGTCTTGCACATTAATTTTACTACAACGATGAATCTTTGTTTCCCACCAAAAGACGACTGAGTCGCACATTTTTCCCTTTTTCAATTCGAAAAGATCGAACGATAAAATTTTCTTACTGGGCAAAAGCCTTGTATTAAATGGCGCCGCTGCCGGCTCTTTTCGTAAAGTTTAACGGTTTTCTGTGAGAGACGCGTTGAATTTTGGGATCCGTTCACTCGTGAACGTTATTTTTCTTGCTCAAAAATTTTCAAAGCAAATCCATAAAAATTAAATATTGTTAAAAATCCATAAAAATTTCAAAAATTTCAAAAATCCAAAAAGATTTTATATTTATATATATATTGTCTATTGCTTTGGTATCGTTTTCTTTTGCTTTCGCAGGTGTATGCGTACTAGATCTTCAACTTATCCAGAGCCCGAGACTCGTGAAGATTTAGTTATGGCAGGTGTGAACAACAACAATAACCCACCGCACCTCAACAACAATAACAACAACAATGTTCTTCCGCAACCCGATCTTCGGACAATGGAGGAGCTTTGTCAACCAACTATGTATGGACGAGGAGGACCGATTGCGCCGATGCAAATCACGGCTCCGGAGTTTTCGTTGAAGCATCACATGATCCAACAAGTGCAAACTAATCCATTTCGCGGATTGCCTGATGATGATGCCAACAAGCACCTCGACAAATTCATTACTATTACTCAAAGCATGAAGTTGCCCGGTGTTACTATGGATGTCCTTCGCCTTCAACTCTTTCCACATACTTTATCCCACCACGCCAAAAAATGGTTTGATCGTCTCCCGAAGAATTCCATTCATACTTGGGACGACATGACTCAACGATTTTTGTCGCGCTACTTTCCACCATCCATGGTCACGAGCCTTCGAAATCAAATCAGCGGTTTCATGCAAGAACCCGATGAATCTCTCTTTGATGCTTGGGAAAGATATAATGTTTTGATCGATCGATGTCTAAACCACAACATGCTCCCCGTTACCTTAATTGACACTTTCTACAACTGTTTAACTTTTCATGATCGTGATACGATTAATGCAGCCGCCGGTGGCACATTTATGAAAAGGAGACCCGAGGAGTGTAGAGAGCTTATTGAGAACATGACTACTCATCACAAAAATTGGGATTCCTCCGCATCTTCAAGGAATAACCCGACAGTCAATGTTTCTTCTACTTCAGCAAACCTCGACATGACCGAATTCACCCGCATGATGGCCGAAATGAACAAAAATATCTTGCTCATCGCTACAAACCAACAACAACAAGTTAAAACTATAGCAATTTCTTGTGAGACCTGCGACGGTCCTCATTCATACACCGATTTTCCTTCTACTCAAGGCAATCCGGAAAACGTGTATGCGGCTTATGGTAACTATTCACCGGAAAATTACCAAGCCCGACCTCAAGGTGATCGAAATTTGCTAAGTTACCGGTCGAACAACTATCTTTCGCCCGGTTTTTCTCCTCAAAACCACAACCCCAACAATTACAATAGAACCACTCAAAACCCACCTCGAGCTTCTACTCCATATCACCCACCCGCCCCCAACCTCCACCCATCAATCATGATGTTGAAACTTTCATGAAAACCCAACGAGAGCTAGTTAACAATCTTCAAAGCCAAATCATCACCTTGAAAAGTGACATCACTAAACAAGGAAATGATATTAGAACCGAGCTTCGTCAAGATATGCAAACTTCTATCAGCACTCAGATGAATGATTTGAAGAACATGATGGCTAGTTTCTTTCAAGGTAATCAACCATCTACTTCGGGCTCACTTCCTTCAAATACTGTTACCAACCCGAGAGCGAATGTAAGTGCTATTACTACCCGTAGTGGAGCAACTTTAGTAGGACCATCTATCCCTCCCCCAGTTACTCCATCTACACCTCCTCCACCACCATTTATCCCTACTACTCCCACACCTAGTATTAGTTCACCATTACCATCTCCGCCTCGTCATGAAGAAGTACCCAAGAAGAACCCTCCACCAACCCCACCTTCCACCTCTAAACCCTCAACATCTCAACCTTTACCCGCTACACCTACACCTTCCACTTATAAACCCAATATTCCTTATCCATCTCGCTTAGACAAGGCCAAACTGCAAACCAAGGATGACATTCAAGTGTCAAACTATTTGAAGAAAGTTTCAGAAATGACCATCACTTTTAGCCTTGTTGAAGCTCTAGCACAAATGCCTAAATTTGTTAAGATGTTTAAGCAATTGCTTAGCAAGAAGGAAAAGATGGTCGAGTTTGTTAATACTCGATTGAATGAAAATTGTTCTGCCGTCCTTCTTAAAGAACTTCCGGAGAAACTTGGAGATCCCGGTCGTTTTGTGTTACCATGTACTTTTCACCAAACCAAAGAATTTACTGCCTTAGCCGATCTCGGGGCAAGTATAAATCTCATGCCTTTAAGTGTTTGGAAAACACTATCATTACCCGATCTTACTCCAACGAAGATGACTCTTGAGCTTGCAAATCACACTCTCGCTTACCCTCTTGGTATTGCCGAAGATGTGTTTATTAAAGTGGGCACCTTCACTTTTCCGGTTGACTTTGTTGTTGTTGACTATGAAATGGACCCTCGTATTCTGTTAATACTTGGTCGGCCATTCTTGAGAACCGGAAAAGCTCTAGTCGATGTTGCCGAAGGAGAGTTAATCTTAAGGGTCGGGAATGATGCACAAGTGTTCAAAATGGGGAAGATCACAACCAAAACAAATGGAAGAGAATCCGCGAATATGATTAATGTGCTTGATGATTTTGTCGTCTACAACAATCCTCTGTTCGATTCTTGCTATGATAATCCACTGTTCCATGATGATGTGGATGATTCTCTCTCCAATTCTGATCCTCCACCAATTTATGATTCTCCACCGATCTATGATGCTTATGCTGATGATTTTAGTTCCGATGGGGATGATTTTGCTGATTTTACTTCTGAGTATCCCGACATGCCCACTTATGATGATTTTGATGAGGCTGATACTCTCTTGAGTGATTCTTCACATGATGAAGATCCTCCGCCAACAACACTTGATCCTACTTTGGATGACTACTCATTTGAGGAAGACTTTGCTACTTTTCTCAATACATACTTCCATCATGAGAGTGATGCCCCTCCTTTGGACTTTGATGATTATGGTCTTTATCCTTCTATGGATTTGAAGAAACTTCTTTCAACGGAGAAGACGCCGGAAGACACCAACATCCGCAGCACGTATGTTTTAACACCTCTCTATCCACCTTCTGAGAACGAGGTTGTGCATTTTCTTAGCGGATGTTCTTCAAATTCTGCTAAGCCTGAGTGTTATTTTCCCCTAAAGGAAAAGGTGTTCGACCCTGGAATCGAAATTTTTCAACCATCTCAGTATCCATCTGATGCAATAAAAGGAAAGACTTTTGGAACTGCTGGAGCCATGCTATCACTTCACCCTTGCTACCACCGTGCTCAATCGCTGCTTAAGGGAACATTGCCTACTCTTCTTTGGCTTGCCTTGTTCGCCTTAAGCTTGTGTTATTTGATGGATGAAAACCATGTATTTGATCCCGGTGGATGTTCTTCAAGCTTCTTCCTATGCTAATCAAGGTCGAGTCAGGCTCACGACTCGGTTATCAAAAATCAAGCGCTTCTTGGGAGGCAACCCAAGTATCTATCTTTTATCTATCTTTATCCTAAGTGTAGGGGAGACCCGTTGGTGTTTGCTATTTTCTCTCTTCTCATACTCAGGGATTCGAACGTTCAACGATCCACTCTTGATGATTTTTGACGACCCGTGATTCCGTGTTCCCGTCTTCCCGGTTCTATCCTAAACTCTTTTCGATTCACTATTTTATATTTTCCAATATTAAATTAGGAATCTCGTTAGTTGTCTTTTCCTTAGCAAGATTTAAACAACGTGCACGATGTCCTAAGTGTAGGAGAGTTTAATCCCACATGCTTAAACATTGAGGGCAATGTTTATATCAAGTGTAGGGGGGACTTCTATCGGAGTTAAGTGGCCTTTTCCATGAATTTGACCTCATTTTAACCAGAAATTTGATTTTTCGACATTTTCCAAAAATTTTACTCTATTTTGGCCTAGTTGTAGTTTCCTTTATTTTTTGTTATTTTCTCTTATTAAAATAAAATGGTTTTAGCGAGTTTAGATATCTTTGATATATTAGGCTCATCGTAAATATTTTGACTCAACCCGAGTTTACTTATCCAAGTTTACTCTAGCTAGTATCCTTAACCATGTAGACCTTAACTGGTTTATTAGGCTAAGTATCCACGAGTCTCTCCCATCACTTGTAAATAAATAATTGCAATAAGTAAGGTCGTACGGTCTGAAAAATTACTTAGCTTCTAGCCCAAGATCGTTTAAAAGTTGCTCGGTATTAATTAGAGTTCATAGCCAAGGCATAACTTATTGAAACGGGACGCGAAGATAGGCGAGTCCAAAAAGGCCCTAACAAGGCATGAGGATTCCATTTTGTTGCTAAAGATCCAAGATGATGTGAAAAGCATTATTCTAAAATCAATATGAAGGATCAAGACACACGACGAAAAGCAATTACTCCCATAAAGATCATGGAGAAATCTATCCGAAAAGACCCTAACAAGGTATGAGGATAAATAGATCCAAGTCCGAAAAGGAGGCGGATCGTTGTATATCGAAATCCCAAATAAGGATTGAAGAAATAATGAAGAAGTCGTGGTCAAAATTTGAAGAAAATATCTCAACTACCCCAAGTGAAGATATACACTATATACGAAGACAAGACCATAATTTCAAGATCGTCTTCTCAAGATTTGAAGTATGAAGTAAATGCCAAATATCGGTCCGAGAAAGGTCTCAAATCGTGAAGCGAGTTATGCCAAGATATGAACTTTATGAGGTTTCGAGAAGCAGTTTTAAAAGATTTTGTCCTTTAGCTAACTATGGATTAGATCGTCCTACTTTATTTTCAGCCTTAATAAACTATCGAAATAAGTCAACAATTCATCCTCGTGATCATTCAAGACATCAATAAAATATAAGAGTTACCCATAGGAATAAGGGAGTCTAAGTGATTAATTGAACCGCATGAGTAAGTGTTAGTTGTGCTAACTTGTACTAACAATGATATCGTTTTTAAGCTTGGCATGGGGAACGTGAAACTTGAGGGTGATAAACATTCATGACACCAAAGCCCTAATGTAAGTCTTAGATTTCTTTACAAGTTTCTTCCTTCTAGCATTATGTTATTTTCTATCTTTTAAATTTTCCTTAGTTTCTATTATTTAATAAAGGCCAAGGTAGGTTGATTATGATGGAGAATGTAAATCTTGCTTTGTCACTAAGCATTGCATGAGGTCATTACAATGGTCAAGTGTAGGGGATTTGATAGGTGTGAAAACACCCATCCTTTTACCACTTAATTATAATGAAAACAAGACCATGACGTGTATTTTATGTCGTAAATGTCGGAATTATGCGTGGTTTGTGTTTTTTTTGTGTTTTAGGACCAAAAGATGAAAAAGGAAGAAAACACGGGCTTTCACGGGCTTTTATCGAAGAAAAATACAAAAGACGAAGTCAAGAGATCAAGAGTGCAAAAAGAACGGAAGTCCAAGACCTATTTTGAAGATTTATCGAAGAACAAGTCTAAAGATGGAAGTTTAATAAAGCCGAGGAACTCAAGTCTAATAAATGAAGAAATTATAAGACGAGTTCAAATAATCCTGAGACAAAGTCGCAAAAGTCGAAGAATTAAGAAGACGAAAAGACGAGAAAGAAAGAAAGAAGGAAGCAACACATGCTTAACCTCCCTAATCACTATAAATACCACCCATTTCACCACATTTAATTTTGTTAGCTAATGTGACAATTAGTCTTTCCACCATTTTTTCTTTACTTGCACAACTTTAATTTCATGTCATTTACTATCTTGTTCTTTAATTTCATGTCTTAAATTTCAAGCCTTTTAATTCCAAGTAAGTTAACTTTATTGTTGAATCTTTATTTTCCTTTAATCAAGCTTTTCTTTATCTTTCTCATCATACTTTTCTTGTTTTTGAATTGTTGCAAATTCGGATTAAGCAAAGTTTTGCTTGACCTCTTTGCTTATTTGATTAAAAAAAGTTCACCTTTTTACTTCTATCTAAGTTTTCGTATGAAATAAGCTATAAGTTTGACAATCTTATTGGCTTGTTTTGTACTTAGCTTATTTGTTTTTCTAAGTTTTCTAAAAAGTTTCATCTTTCTAAAAGTTTGCTTATTTTGTTTACTTATTTCGTATTTTGAAAAAGTCTTTAAATTTGTTGTTTATTGTCTCGTCGTATTTCCATTTCATTTAAGTTTTTTTGATATTAGCTTATTAGTTTTATCTTATTTAGCTTTTGCTTATTGCGGATTGTTCTTCATCGGAAAAGGAGGGTTCAAAACATTTCGACGACTCTTCTTCTCCACATTCCGATTGTGACAGAATTGGAACAAAGGTTATCACATTCCGACGGTTTTGCGATCTAGAGTAACAACCCGTCATTCCGATCTGGGATTGCGATCTCACATTGCGATCGCATATTCTGACGGCTCTTGAGGTATTTCAAGTCGAAGTGCTGCCCAATTTTACTTAGCATCATTCCGATCTGAAATGTCATTCCGATAGCTCTATTTTCCTTTACATTCTGATCTGAGTTCATTCCGATAACTTGTATACATTCCGATAGGTTGCATTTTTCAACATTCCGATAGATAGCACCTTAATTATTCCGATAGACTGATTCTGATGGCACATTCCGATCTGGATTCCGATGGGTGTGGTGACAGCATTCCGATCTAACATTCCGATGGTTTTGGGTTTGGAATTATATCTTGCTTTGTTTGATTTTTAAGTTACATTTTTATTTACTTTGTCAATTTAATTTTTCGTCACGCTTTAGTTTTAAATCATTTAATCACTTTACTTTTAAAAGTTTTAATTTTGCACCATTTACGTTTAATTAGTTTTAGTTTTAAATTACCGTCATTTATTTAAAGTCTTGCACATTAATTTTACTACAACGACGAATCTTTGTTTCCCACCAAAAGACGACTGAGTCGCACATTTTCCCCTTTTTCAATTCGAAAAGATCGGACGATAAAATGTTCTTACTGGGCAAAAGCCTTGTATTATTCTTTCTTCTGTAAGTGTGCTAAACTTTTTATAAATATGTCATTCACAAAATTATCATGGCAACTCGCTAACAACCTGATAGCCAAACCAACCCATTTCACCTGAAGCCTCTTGTTCTCTATTGAGGTCGGGTTCTAGAAAGGTTTAACTTAAATGGGTGGTACTTCGCGCAGCTACAATCGCACATAATAATCAGACGTGCAGCTGTTTTAGTTCACCGCCTTCCACTACGTATCGATGCATCCTATATCTAGCCTAGTTTAAACTAAATATATTTTCTTTAAAGATGCTTAACAAAAAACAAAAAAAAATATAAAAAGTTTCTCCACGCATAGCCAGTTATGTTCAGCGTCCATATTTTGTTCTTTTTCTCTGCAAAAGATATTATCTAAGCAAAGATATTTGGGTTTGAGAGACTGATCAAGTGTGTTAATATTGTGGTGTTGATTTTTGGTATGCGGAACGACTTAACGGTTGCTATGTGTGTTACAGGCTCATTAAGGCCGTCACAATAGTTAAGTGTGCAAAAATACGGAAGGGTATGTAGGAATTATACCTCCCTATCAGACTCGCCGTTTGGTTCTTCCTAAGTTTGTTGCTTGAATGCTTGAGTCCTTGTGAAGAAAAAAAAATACTATAAGAAGCAGCGGGACTTGTACCTTATTTTTTGCTATTGCTTACATGGTGTTCAATTATATGACACAGTTAGTTAAGGAGTGTTTGGTATCGCTTACAGATAATCATATAGTATATAGTATTCTTCTACACCATTCCAACAATTACCCGCAAAAGTCCAAATCATATACTCTCTGAGGTTAATGAAGCCTGTTTCACCTGTATTGAAAGAAGGCAGTTATTGTGGCATGTTATTCAACTTATACGTACTGCCATAACATAAAATAACTAACCTCTAACACTTCACAGTCCTTCACACGGCGCGTCTTAAAGAAGCAAGAACGTTAGGACAGCTCGTGGAGAGCTATGTATTCACACGCTTCACTTCCTTCCACGGTTTCTCTACGCTCATCCACAAAAAAAGAAAATAAAAAGAGTTTTTTTTATCTAAATTCTAAGCGTATTCAAAGTGACTTTGATGAAATATAGTGCATTGGATCACTATAGGGATGCTTGATTGAAACTAATCTCTATGAAAATCAGTTGTCATGGTGAGCATATACTACGTCATATGCGCTTTTCTTTTATTATAGTAGCTAATATAGATCTTTGATAATAAACTCTATAATATGTAAAGTGTCTGTAGAAACTAGAAGGGGGGGGGGGGGGGGGGGGGGGTTGAATAGTTTCTTAAATTTACTTGTTAAAAATAGGTTTTAAAAAATCCTATTCAAAAACTTAGGCTTCAGAAAATATGTGAAATCTTCTTATACACAAAATAAGCTAATAATCACAAGTATGTGCAAGTAAAGAATAATGAATGTAAAGAGATAAGGAAAATAAAGATCAAACCAAACATCAAGAATTTATAGTGGTTCGGCAACGAAGCTCACTCCTCGTCCCTACTCCACTCCTCGAGTACTCCTTACTCAAGAGTTCACTAATCAACAAACTCCTTAAGGTGGAGAAACCGTACACAACATCGCTTAACCAATTTCCGACTCTAAGCTAAAAGTCGAGCCCTAATCTTAGCTAGGACCAATCTACACCAATATACTTTAAGGACTAAGTATTAACCTTACTACATACACAACTTCCAAATAGACACAACTATTTGGATCTTCACAACACAACTTCCAAATAACACAACTACTTGTATCTTCACAACACAACTAAAATGAATGAATAAAATTTGATCTTCAATAGATCTTGAGGTAGACTCAACACTTCAAGGATGAAAGTGTTCTTCTCTTTGCTTTGGAGAGGAAGATATGGGAGGAGAAAGATTCACTTCTAAACAAGTAGTAATCAACCAAATAACCAAGGATTTGAATGATTTAAGAAGTATGTTTGAAACTGGAAATTTGTTTGCAAAAGAGGTGAAGAGAAAATATGAGAATTGTCCACTATTTATAAGACAAAATCCCAACGGCTCTTTCTGGGCGTGGTTCCTTATTGATGCATGTGGTTCCATATCGATAAGGAACCGCATAGGCATTTAAGGAACCATGGAGGTAGACTCCGCACCCTTTTGACTTTTAGTGGGGTAGTCACATCTGGTGGAATAGTGATCCTCAAAGGATATTCCTAAACCATATGGAACATGCCGTTTTTAAATTTTCAAATATTTAATTTAATAAAAAAATTTCTTAAAAATAAAGTTTAATAAAAAAACTTTGTCACATTTAATAAAAGGTGAATTTTAAGAAACTTAAATCCTTGATCACTTAATTAAGATGAAAACTTGTTTGTTCATACCTTAAGTGATAATGGTTGAAATGGAAAAAATACTTGAACTCAAGAATTCGTTTTTCGTTGTTTTCGTAAATGCTTGTTTTTATATATTGTCGTAATCAAAACAAAGCGAGACCGAAAAATGCAAGTAACGTTTTTAGGCATCATTACATTAACAATCTCCCCCTTTTTGATTCCGACAACACATAACTCAATCACATGAAAAACAAGATTTTCGAATACGAGTTTATTTCATTTCTCCCCCTTGTCGAAGCAAAAAGGATGCAAAAGTCTTTGTAGAAGAAAAGAATCGGACTTTGCAAATGCTCCCCTTTGGTGCTTACTCCCCTTGCTTGGGGCACCAAATAATCGAGCTACGGTGACAAGCTACGTGGAAGGGTTAATAGAAGAAAATAAACACCCAACAAGATATAACATAGGTCATAAAAAAATAATAAAAAAGATAAGATAACTAAGATCCAAGATAAATCATGTTAAAAGGAAACATGAAATAAAGATACAAGAAAATAAATCATACAAAGATGTATGAAAAAGAAAACAAGCCAAAAGAAAAGCATAAATCTAATCATAGTTAAACTAGAACTCTAAGATTTGCTTGAAATAGATGTCTTGGAGATAAGCAATCCACATGCTTAAATGAAAGATAAAGTAGTGGCGAAAGGAGGTGGTGGTGGCTTGGTTGAAATCTCATAGTCATAGTGAAGAGGAGGTTTGACTAGGAGACTGTTGATGTAATTCAATTCCTCATAGATGTGAGCCATAGCAAGATGTTGATATTGACAACAATGACAATATGTCCCATGATGCAAGACATTATCATGTCAGGGAGGAAGAACACAAAAGGCTAGTGGTGGAAGAGAAGAAGTTCCACAATCAATAGTCTTAGAAGAGGAAGAAATATGATTTTGAGTGTTCTTGGGTGAATTTGGATTGAAAGAGATTGGGGAAAATGAAGGAGAATTAAGGCTTTCATTTGGTGAATAAGACATTTTGATATGAGAAGGGATGCAAAATGCTTAGGGTTAAATAGAGAAAGCACAAGACACTTTTCGAATGGTCAAAGGTTTGAACCAAAGATTCCAAAGAGTGTTGGAGCAAATTTAGAGTTATAGAAAACTCAAAATTTGAAGCTTCTGCCCGCGGTTCCTTATCCCCACTTGCGGTTCCATATATATATGGATCCGCATGATATTTAGAGAACCGCCCACAGAAGGTTGTTTTTGGTGGATAAGGAGAATTTTCCAATTTAACAAATCTTGATTTTCTACTCTAACTAATCATAGAGACATGCTAAAAAGCAATAATAGACATAGAAAACACACAAGAACTCATCAAACAAGATTTTGACCAAAATACATGGATTTAAAATAAAATCGATGTCGGAGGTGTGTTAATCTAGACTCATAGTCATGACACAATGATCCTCCATATTTCATTATCGTTCTTGCTATATTTGAGAAAACCATACATATGAATTATGTATGCTCGTTGTCAATAGCAAGAAGCTATGAAAAACGTTTTTAGATCGAATTAACAATGCAAAAACATTTCTCGACCATTTTCGAAAGAACTTTGAGAATTTTGAAAAAAAGAAGAGGATTTTTTTCAAAAAGAGTTTAAGAGTCTCAATGACTCAAAGAATGAAAAGACTTAAAAGAGAAAAAGACTCGATTAATGAAATGCGCAATTAAGGAATATGTTCCATTAAACCTAGACCTAGACGTAACTAATTAAAAGGTTCCATCTTAAGTGTCTTAGTGAAGATGTCGGCTATGTTTTCTACCAAGGGCACCTTCTGAATCGAAATGTTCCCCTTTTGAACAGTATCCCTAAGGAAATGGTGGCGAATCTCTATGTGCTTAGTTCACGAATGTTGCACGGGATTCTTGCTAAGGTCTATTGCACCCTTATTGACACACATGATGGGAACATCATTAACTGAAATCCCGTAATCAACAAGCTCTTACTTCATCCATAGAGCTTGTTGACAAGCTTTACCGGCACTCACATACTCGGCTTCCGTGGTGGATATAGTAAGAGCGGTTTGTTTCTTGGAGAACCAAGAAGTTAAACAACAACCCATGAAGGTAAAAACTCCACTAGTGCTTTTCCGGTCCACATAGTCTCCCGCATTATCCGAGTCCGTGTATACTATGGTTTCTACACCGGTCCCTTTAGGATACCATAATCCTAAATTTATAGTGCCTTTAATGTATCGGAAGATACGCTTAACCGCTTCAAGGTGAGAGGTTTTGGGAGCCTCTTGGAAGCGAGCACAAAGGCAAACACTAAACATGATACCCGGTCGACTTGTCGTTAGGTACAACAAACTACCAATCATACCTCTATATTTGGTGTTGTCTACCAACTCATAATCATCATCTACGGTGAGTTTAGTATCCGAGGCCATAGGGGTCTTCATTGGTCAAGAGTCCTCTAATCCAAATTTCTTTAGCATTTCTTTAACGTACTTAGATTGATTAAAGAAAAAACCATCGTCCATTTGTTTACTTTGGAGTCCTAAAAATAAGTTAAGTTCTCCCATCATGCTCATTTCAAACTCGTCATGCATGATTTTGGCAAATTCATCACACAAGCTTTGACAAGTTGAACCAAATATAATGTCATCAACATATATTTGTATGATTATGAGGTGAGAACCTTTCTTCTTTGTAAAGAGTATCTTGTCTACCATCCCTATGGTATACTCATGTTTTACAAGAAACACTTTAAGTCTATCATACCAAGCTCTGGGTGCTTGTTTAAGACCATAAAGAGCTTTCTTAAGCTTGTAAACATGATCTGGTTTCTCAAAATCAATGAAACCGGGAGGTTGAGCCACATATACCTCCTCATTGATTAAACCGTTAAGAAACACACTCTTTACATCCATTTGTTGAAGCTTAAAATCTAATGCACAAGCATAAGCTAAAAGGATCCTAATGGACTCTAACCTTGCTACCGGTGCATATGTCTCATCATAATCAATCCCTTCTTACTGATTATAGCCTTGAGCTACAAGTCTAGCCTTGTTACGAGACACAACATCGTTCTCATCTAACTTATTCCTATACACCCACTTGGTTCCTATGATGGTAGTACTTCTAGGTGGAGCAACAAGTTCCCAAACATCATTAGCAATGAATTGATTCAATTCTTCTTGCATGGCGATGATCCAACTCTCATCCATCAAAGCTTCTTTAACATTCTTTGGTTCAATCATTGAGACAAAACAAAAGAAGTTACTTTGATCTTTGACTTGAGATCTAAGGGTCCGTTGATTTAAGTCGCCCTATGATGTTTTCGAGAGCATGATCCTTAGACTCCCTAATGTTTACTCCCTTTTCAACATTAAGGTCTTCAACTCCTAAATTTCTAACATCTTTGGCTTTAACTATGTCTATTTCATTTAAGTCATCATCTACCAAAGGTGGTGTCTTAGATGAAGGAGGGGTTTCATCAAATGTCACGTTAAGTGATTCTTCGATTACACCCGAGGTTCTATTGAGGACTATGTAGGATTTACTAGTTTGAGAATAACCGAGAAAGATGCCTTCGTACGACTTTGGGTCGAACTTAGTAAGGTAATCTTTGGTGTTGAGAATGAAATACTTGCTTCCAAACACCTTAAAGTATTCTAATGAGGGCTTCTTACCTTTAAGAATCTCATAAGTGGTCATTCCTAGAAAAGGTCGAATAAGAATTCCGTTGAGAATATAGGTCGATGTGTCCATGGCATTGCACCAAAAATTTTGAGGCAAAGATTGCTCGTTTAACATTGTCCTACTCAGCTCTTGGACAAACCTATTATTCCTTTCAACTACCCCATTTGATTGTGGAGTGCGAGGAGCCGAGAAGTTATGGGTAATACCACGAGCTTCACAAAAGGTACCAAATTTCACTTCGTTATCAAATTCCCTACCATGATCCGTCCTAATAGAGATAATTGAACATCCTAACTGATTTTGGATCCTTCGACTAAAGGCTTAGAAATGATCGAAAGCTTCATTCTTAGAAGCCAATAATCTAGTCCAAGTGAATTTAGAATAGTCATCAACTATAACTAGGGTATAAAGGTTACCTTCATAACTCCTTATGGCGGAAGGTCCAAAGAGATCCATATGTAGGAGCTTTAGGCACCGAGAGGTCGATACCAAATTCGTGTCCTTGTGACTTGAGTGAACTTGCTTCCTAACTTTGCAAGCATCACAAAAGTAACTATCAAAGTTAATCTTAGGGATATGTCTTACCAACTTCTTAGAGACTAAAGATTGAATTAAACGTATATTAGCGTGACCTAATCTCCTATGCCAAAGAGTAGAACTATCATCTAAAGTTGCTAGACATAAGTTGTCCTTTGACTTCCTATTGACCTTCATGACATAAAGCCCATGCTTTCTAACACCTTTTCCAATGATCTTTCCATCTTTTACGATTTCGCTATCATGTTCCGAAAAGATGACCTTACACTTACTGTCACAAATTTGACCTACACTTAGTAGATTAAACCCTAGGTTATCTACGTGTTCAACATTTTCGATGGTCATGGAGTCAAGAGAAACAATACCTTTGCCAATGATGTTACCACGTAGCTTACTAGTGAAAGTAACGTTACCTCCATTATATGCTTTGTAACTAGAAAATAAACTTCGGTTACCCGTCATGTGTTTAGAACAACAACTATCCTTAATCCACTCATCGAGCTCCAAATCGATTCCCAAGCATATCGAGTTAACTACACACAAGATCAAACATTTGGTCCTCAATATCTCATGGTTCTAAATTTGTTAGTTCCAAACATCCCTTGCATTTGATTGGAATGCATGAATGGAGGACACATGCCCCACGGAGAAAAAAATTGTTGACAATTGTTACAATTCATATGATTATTTTGATGTCCATTGTTTTTCATAGGATTCTTTGATCTTGATCTTGACCTAGACTTATTGTTGTTTCTAGGTGTTGGAGTTTTACTTCTAGGTCTTGACTTAGAGTGATCATCTTTTTTAGGTGTTGGTGTTCTACTTCTAGGCCTTGAATCATTACGTACTCTTGGAGGAGTAGATGATTGTCTTGAAAGTTTCTCATTCCCATTAGAGGTTTACTTAAAGGCTTGTAGAATTTATCAAGTTCCTTTTTATCAATTATAGGTAATTCAACATTGTTAACAACAAGATGTTTTGACCCTTTACCTAAAATGGAATTTTCAAAAAGTTGAGAATTTTCAAGAATCCGATCTTCTGTCCGCGGTTCCATATCAAACCCTGCGGTTCCATAATTATAAGGAACCGCGCCAAAGATTGGCGAACCGTGGACAGAGGGTCGTTTTTATGAAAAACTAACTTGTTTTGGTTTACTAGTGGATGCTTCATTTGTGTTAAAACCTAAGCCTAGTCTTTCTTTAGTGTGAATTTGCTTATTTAACATGTCATCAAGAGCACTAGTACCTTTCATGAACTTTTCCAATTTAATGGAGGTACTCTTGAGATCTTCATTCTCTTGTCTAAGGTGTTCACAAATTAAACAACCTAAATCAACTTCCTTATTTTTCTCAAGCTTAGCTAATTTATCTCTTAGCTCACTAATCTCATTTTCAAGCTTGGTCCTAGTTGATTTTAGCACTTTCTTCTATTCAATGAATTTTAAACTTAATTTGCACAGGTTGTTATATTGACCTTCTAATTCAAAATTATCTAGTAGAGAACTATCATTACTATAATATTCGATTTTGGAATGTACCTCTTTGGAAGAATGGGCCATGAGATGTTGATCCCAAACTCAGATCTTAAACCTTAGCTTGTCTAAGGGTTGTGATAGAGAGAATAGATTCAATCTAACACTAGAGAAACTTTGCAATACAAAGTAACTAAACAAGATGCGGAATGTAGTGTTTAGCACAAGAACAAATGTTTAAAGCAAACGTTAAACTTTAATATATCATAGATATACGAATACCCAATAGTGGTATTAGTGTTACAAAAACCTTAAAGTATGAAATGAAAGCTAACAGAGAAAGACACACTTTGCATGATAACCTAGTGGGTCCTTTTATAGTACAAGGACTCACGTACAAGATCACTACTAACAAACTTGGAAAGTATCTCGGAGTAGTAACTGAAACGCGTTATAATCTCTTCCAAGTTTAACTCTAGCAGCAGGGTCTTTGACTTCAGTAGGGGAACCAATCCCCCTGCCTTTGTTATTTAGCAGGGGGAACTTACTCTAGTAGGGGAAACTCTGACCAACTAGCAGGGGTAACCAATGTACTTATATTTATTCCCAACAATCCTCCCCTAAACTTGTGCTTTCGCCTAAGGACAAGTGTCTGAATAAATACTAGTTGATGAGGATGCTTACAAAGTTCCTGGCCAAAGTTGACTGTACATCATCCTTACCAAATCATAAGCAACAAGTGCTTTAGCATCTACAATCAAGTCAGCTGGTGCCAGTTTCTTCAAGGTCTCTTGAGTGAAAGGATAATAACGATAATTAAGTAAATAAACACTTACCCCTTCCATGACTATCTCATAAACCCTAGAATTGGTAAACAACTTCCAATACAACAAATGTCCCCCATTTACTTACTACATCAAATATGGGATCAAACAGTTCATGATCATACATCCTATGCATGCATTCCTAGATCACCCAATCCTTCTCTACACCATCCACAGTAGGAGGATTTGTAGCAAAGGTCTTCTTCAAAAGCTTCCATAGATCTTCCAAGTCTTCACTATCTAAAGTTTGAAACATCGTATCTAGGCTCAAAAATGTCTGTGCTGTATTGTCAGCTCTTGTAAGCTTCCATCAAGTCATCCACTTGTGTTCATAAACAGCATATTCCACTATGGTAAATTTCTTCCCAAACTCACTAGGTGAGATTTCATCATTTTCTTGCACAACCAGCTGCTTATCTATTTCTTCATTTGATGGATGTTGAGTTTCCTTAGTAACTATACCAACTTTTTCCATCCTCTTGAGTCTTTTGGCTGCTCTCTGTGCATTGAGTACAGATCTCTCAATTGCTGGAAAACTTGCACCTGCTTGTGATGATGCACCTGCTTGTGTTGTTTCCACTGTTGTTCCTTCAGCCTTTCTTTTCTTGGATTCCCTAGCTCTTTGTAACATCTCATTTTGATTCCTGAGATACTCAACTTCTTTAGGAGTGTTTATACCTATAAAGTCTTCCATATTTGTCTCTCTTAGAACTGGTCTGACTGCCTTCTCTATCTCCTCAAAGGTCATGTCTTTGAAGTGACCATCAGTCCACTTCTTGTGTCTCTTGAGCATAACTTTGTAGTGTGCCAGCCTCCCTTTTTCAAACCTCAAATATTTTTCCTTCTGAATTAATTTGCCCTTTCTTTCTAGATATTCATTTTGATACTTGTACACTAAACGAATCAATTCATACATGTCTTCTAAAGGAGCATTTACCAACTCCTTTTCCCATTGATCTAGAAATTCTTGAACATGAGGCACCCTTTCATCTAACTCTCTATGCATGATTTCAATCTGCTTAAGCATCTCTTTGGGCCTCATCTGTTGCATTCTCTGATCCTGCATGTGTAGCTCCTCTTGTTGAAGTCTAAGAGCTACCTGTTCATCATATTCTTCTTGAGACCTTTGCTGTTCAGGCATTCTGTGCTTGTATTTTCTCTTGGGCTGTTCAACCATGATCCCCTTTCCCTTGTCTTTTGGATCCACTGCTGGTGCTGGTTTTGCTTTAGGTGCAGGTTCTCCTATTCGAATTCCCTTCTGAGCTGGTTGCCTTCTGTTCTTCCTAACAAATGTTTGAGTGATAGGTTTAGCAGAGGAAAAACTTACAGCAGGGGGATCCTTTTTAGCAGGGGAAAATTTTGAAGCAGGGTCTTCTTCTTGATTTCCCATAGTCAACAATGTTTGGGCAATCTCTTTTGTAGCACTCCCCTTATCACTTCCTTTTTCAGCACTTCCTTTCTCAGTTCCTTTCTCAGCACTTGCCACCTTTTCTTGTTCTAGATCCTACCCACCAGGATATGCATACCACTGAGTAGATTCATCTGTGTTAGGAACTTCCTCCCCTTTGGAAGCATCCTCATCTGTAGATATGATAAGCTTAGGATTTCTCCTCCCCTCCAGTGTAGCAAGTCTGGTTTTTAAATTATTGATAACCAGACCCTGCTTTTTGACAGTTTGTACAAGTTGTGCATTTTGCTCTTTCAAGCTAATGCACATATTCGTCAATTCCAAGATGGACAATGGTTGCATTCTGCTCCCAACCTTAGAAGGGGATTGCTCACCTCTTTGGGTATCACTGAGTGAGGAAGAGGACTTAATGATGGCGTCACTATCCTGCTCATCCCTTGAGGATGAGACAGTAGTGGCAGCCAAACCCTTAGTGTGCTCCAAACTTTTAAAGGCTCTCCTCTCTGCTACTTTTGAAGATTCACCAGGCAAGGGAGACCTGGCAAACCTGGTTTTGGTTCTCCTTTCATGTTTTGGATCAGTAGGGGGTAGAGTACTAGCAGGGGTATCATCAGTCTTGGCAGGGGAATCAGATGGTTTGTGTGTGGCTACTTTTGTTTTAGATGCTTCTTGTCTGATTTGTTTCATCATGATGGGAGTGAGTGGAACAACCCTGCCAGAAAATTGTGGAGATGGTACAGCAAGTGTGGTAAACAGTTTGGTAGAGTGTTTGGTGGCTGAAAAATAGCGTTTGTGTTTGATAGGACCATGTTCACTCATATTCAGCAAAAGTTGTGTAAACCTTGGGTACATACAAAATTTAGAATTGCTTGTAACATTTTTGACCATTCCTTTGAAAATCATTTGAGAAAAACAGTACTTTCTCCCTGTTGCTAAGCATATCAGGGCAGAAGCAACTTCACTTCCAAATTCATTAAAAGCAGTGGTTATAGGTGACAAACATTGTAAAATTGTATGAATCAAATATTTCTAATATGGGGCAAACTGACCTTTAGCAAACTTACATTTTTGATCATCAGAAAGAGTGTACCCCAGTTTTCAAGACCCTCAAAAATTTCAGCATCAGCTAGGTTGGCAATCCCATCCCCATCATCCAAAACAAGCTTGTCTCTAATGGAGGCAAGTGTAATCACCTTGGGATGGCCATCTACTATGCTCTGAATTGTTACCTCTCCATCCACTGTTTTGGTCATTGAGTTAGACCAAAACTCTTGGATGTGTGAGGTGTAAATCCTGGGATTGATGAGAAGAGCCACTCTAAAATACGAAGATTTTAAGAAAGCCACTGCATCAATGAATTCTGCTGGTTCATCATGTAAAAGAGCAATTTGATTGTGATTAGCAGCAATTTTGAGAGACATGGTAAATATTGAAAACATTTGAAGGTTTATAGTTGTGAAAGTTAGGTGGGATTTGGTCGAGGGAGAGAGGTAAGCCTGTTGGTTAAGGGAATTAAGTTTATATAGGCAAATTGAAGAGCTGTGACTGGACCAAATTTTCAAATTGCAAAAATATCAAAGATAAATCTTGATAAGAAAGTAATTTGTTTGAAATAATAAAGAAAAGATTACCAATCAGCAAAGAAAACTTAAATATCTTTTGAAAAGAATAAATTATTCCCTAACCAAAAATTTAGCGAGCAGACCCAACGGCTATAAGCAGGGTAACGGCATTGTCGGTCAACGGTCAAACAGGAGGATGTTGAACAAGCAGGGGTATCAAAAGTTAGAAGCAGGGGAAACTTTCCTAGGGGTATTAGACTAATCATGAAGAGATCAATGCTAAACAGCTCCGCTCTAATGCACACCATTGTAAATACAAGGTAGATACACAGAAACTCAAGAGTCCTCTATTCAGCAAAGTTCTAAACACAAAGAGTTAACACATAAGTAACCCTGCACCTTGTCAACCCAAGAAAATAAGCATACCCTAGTCACCATCCCTACCATTCCCTTACTTATGGTTAGTTAGTCTTGGCAATGTGTACTAAACATCTAAATTTAGACAGCAAGCTGGTGAATAAAAAAGTTTAAGTACACATTGCAGTGCCTCAAGGTTTCAGAATTCTAACAAGCTTTGCAGCAAGTCTTCATTATTCTGAACCCCTACTCACCAATGGATATGATCTAGAATCATATATGAGTATCCTAAGGATACCCTAAGTCCTAAAGGTGTGACCTAACCTCCCCTTAAACATAGAGCATATACCTTATCCTCCTATTAGTGCAGTATGCACCATTTGGATCTCTGCATTGTTAGTCTAAAACCACATAGAACTAATTCAAAAAGAACAAACCCAACCAAGAGAAAACCTCTTGGCAGGGGAAAAATTCCTTAGCAGGGGAATGAACCCCAGCAGGGGAATCATTGTTCAAAAGTAGTGGAATGAAGAATAATGGAAAAAGTGACTAACATATGTACAACAACAGCAGTAAAGCAATCCTGAATATACAAGACAAACTAGACACCAATTTTTAGGGAGAAACGATTCCAATACTTGCAACCAAGTACTAAAACCTCCCCACTTCAAAAGATTTTTTCAAAAGATCAGCAACATTAAGTTCTGTATCAATTGCCTCTGGGACAATCAACCCTTTTTCAAAACAATCTCTAATAAAATGATGTCTTATTTCAATATGTTTGGTCTTGCTATGAAAAACAGGATTTTTAATAATGCAAATGGTGCTGTTATTGTCAATAAATATCTTTGTTTTAAGAAAATTATACGCATAGTCAAGTAGCTGGTTTTGAACCCAAAGAACTTATCCACAGCATGCAGCAGCTTCTCATATTCAACTTCAGTTATGGATGTGGCCAGAATAGTCTACTTTTTACACTGCCAAGATATAAGCCTGCTTCCCAAAAACTGACATCCACCTGTTGTAGACTTCCTATCATTGTTGTCACCCGCATAATCACTATCTGAATAGTATATCAGCTCAAATGGTGACTCATTGGGATACCAAAGTCCTAAAGTTGGATGGCATTTCAGATACCTAAAAATCCTCTTTACAGCAAATAAATTACACTCTGTGGGTGCCACTTGGTATCTGGCACATAAGCAAACTGCAAACATAATGTCAGGTCTGGAAGTTGTAAGGTACATGAGAGATCCAATCATGGACCTATAATTCCTGACATCAATAGGCTTCCATGGGCCAACTTTTCCCCAAGGATTCTCCTTATCCATTAGAGTGGAGACTTTCTTTCCTTCACACATTCCAAACTTCTTCACAATTTCAGTCACATACTTGTCTTGTGAGATGAAGATCTCATCTTTCCTCTGCTGAACTTGTAACCCCAAAATGAAGTTGAGTTCACCCATGGCACTCATTTGGAATTTGTCCTGCATCAACTTGGAAAACTCTTTGCTAAGAATAGAGTTTGTGGATCCAAAGATGATGTCATCCACATAAACTTGTACCAAAAGAAAGTCACCCTTTTGTTTCTTGATAAACAGGGTCTGATCAATTTTCCCCCAGCTGAAGCCATTATCCAACAGGTATTTGGAAAGAGTTCCATACCAGGCCCTAGGAGCTTGGTGAAGTCCATACATAGCCTTCTTCACCTTGTATACTTTGTCTGGGTGTTCTGGGTCTTCAAACCCTGGAGGTTGCATGACATAGACTTCTTCATCAATGGTGCCATATAAAAAGGCACTCTTAACATCCATTTGATATACTGTAAAGTCCATGAATGAAGCATAAGCAGAAACAACCTAATGGCTTCAATCCTGGCTACTGGAGAAAATACTTCCTCATAATCAATGCCCTCTTCCTGTGTATATCCCTGTGCCACCAGTCTTGCTTTATTTCTGACTACAATACCCCTCTCATCCTTTTTTTCCTAAGCACCCACTTTGTCCCAATAGGCCTTGCCCATTTTGGACAATCTACCAGAATCCAAACTTCTTGACTGTCAAACTGTAAGAGTTCCTCTTGCATAGCTTCAACCCAACTTGGATCATTTAAAGCCTGAAAAATCTTCTTTGGCTCTTTATGTGACAAAAATGCAGTAAACAGACAACATTACATGTTGTCATGATTAAACTTCATAGTGATGTTTGCAATGAAGCTGTGTTCCTTTGCTGAATACCTTGTATGTCTAGGAGCTTCAAGATCACCTATGATTTGTGATAGGGGGTGATCTTTATTGATTATGTAGGTAGGCTGCATGCTCATGATTACTTCTGTTTCATCCTCTTCCAAATCAGAATTGATGGGGCTATCTTTATTGGGAAAGAACTCCTCAAAAGAGCTTCCAAATGATACTGCATGACCTAGAGATGGATGTTGATGAGCTGAATGCAGCTCTGAATAACTTGGACCTCCACTCCTAATTATTCTGCTTCCACTGCTGACCATGAGTGGACCACCAGAGATAGGTGAAGATGAGGAGATGAGTGGGGATTCTCTTTCTTCATCATTGATAGCTGGATCCTTGTTAGCAGGGGAAGCAATTGATCTAACAGGGGAATCTTGGATTCCACTGCTTTCAGCCATTCCACTGCTGTCAGAAGTGGACTTAGCAGGGGAAGAGATTGGTTGTTCTTTCCTTTGAGATGCATCATCTTCTTCACCTGTTTATGGAGCAGCATCAATGGGAAACAGTGAGGGTACAGTCATGTACCTCAATGGTGGATTCTCCACACCAGTTGGTTCTTTAGTACCTAAAATGTTAGTATTTTACAAGGCAACAGGTACATAATTCATGGATTTTGAAAGAACTTCAATGTCAAAGAACCAATCAGGACCTGTTTTTACATCTTCAGGCTTGTCTTCAAGAAAATCTACATGAAAATTTTCTGTCACTTTGCTTGTCTTCTTGTTGAAAACCCTATATCCCTTGCTGTTTAATGAATAACCAACGAAGTACCCATCATCCCCTTTTTCACTGAACTTGCCTAGATTGTCAATTGTGTTTAAAATAATCACATGACATCCAAATGGTCTAAAGAAGTTAATCAAATGGGGTCTTCCATTGAACAGCTGATAAGGAGTCTTGTTGTGTGCATTAACCACCAAGGCCCTGTTTTGAACATAACAAGTAGTGGCTACAGCCTCAGCCCAAAAGATAACTGGAAGCTTGGAATCAGATAGCATAGTCCTTGCAGGTTCAATAAGTGTCATATTCCTTCTTTCGGCAACTCCATTTTGTTGAGGTGTTCTTGCTATACTGTATTCCCTCTTTATTCCTTTGTTTATGCAAAAAGTATCCAGTTTCTTATTTCTGAAATTCACCACCATTGTCTGATCTCATGGTCACTACCCTCATACTTTTGGAAAGTTCAATCTGATTGATGAACCCAATGAGTACATCTGCTGTGTCACTCTTTTCAAACAGAAATAATGTCCATGTGAACCTTGAAAAATCATCAGTAATCACAAGGCAGTACCATTTCTTCATTATGCTTGCCACAGAAGTAGGACCAAAAAGATCCATATGAAGTAATTCCAGTGGCTTGGTAGTGGAAAAACTTGTTTTTGACTTGCAAGAGGCTCTATGTTGCTTCCCTTTCAGGCAAGCAGCACAAGTATGATCATTAGCAAAGGACTTGGAAGGAAGACCATGAACCAGATTATATTTGACCAATTTGTTCATGTTCTTGAAATTGAGGTGACCAAGCCTTCTATGCCATTTCTTGCATTCATCAACTGAGGCTTTGGCAATAAAACAGGTTTCATTGTCTTGAAGAGAGATGTCCTTGAGATCAATTGTGTACATATTCTTTTGTCTTGGTGTTCTGAGTACAATAGGAGTGTTGGGTGGTAAGACAAACTCCTTCCCTAACACCAGACATTCAGTATCTGTAAACAAGACAAAGTTCTTGTTATCAATCATTTGAGACACACTGAAGAGATTGTACTTGAGCTCTTTCACCAAGTAAACATTGTCAATGGTCATCCCATTGGTGACAATAGTTCCTTTTCCTGTGATTGTTCCATGCCCATCTCCAAAAGAAACACCATCATTGTCATGCAGGGGAACAAAGTTAGACATATAAAATTTTTGTCCAGTCATGCTCCTTGAGCATCTACTATCCTAATAGGCTTTATCATTCCTGGTCTTCTTTGTCACCTGCAAAAAGAAAAACAATTTAGTTTCTCTTGGGGACCCAAGCCATTACAGACTTGGATCTACCTCGTGTATCAGTATAAGATAGCTTATCAAAGACTAGAGATTCACCATTGGACTAAGTACCCCATTTTGGGTACCCAAATCCAACGAGCTGAGGCTTTCACATCTTTTCCCCATCTGCCCATGTTTCTAGAGGGCATAACTTTGCTAGTTGGTAAGGTCTAGAGACAGATTTATATGCAGTATGAGGTGCTAGTTTGGTCATAGAAGGGCCAGACTTGGGATATGCATCATTCACCTTTCTTAGAGCAGGAACTACATACTTATCAGATACCTTGTTTCTCAAAGCAGGGGCAACATACTTGGCAGGGGAAAAGGATTTTGCCCCTGTATTTAGAAGAATGGCTTTTGGTTGCATTTCCTTTAAAGGATTTGCAGCCACCACTTCCATTAGTGCCTGACAGTCTTGATAAGAGTGATCAAAACTACCACAGGTGAAACAAGGTTTGGTGTTTATCACAAAGTCCTCTCTTAATTGATGAGACTTTTGGTCATTCCAATTTCTCTGATTACCTCTAACAGACCTATGCATACCAGCATATTTAACAGTAGACTTAGAGGACTTTGATCCTGATTTAGATTTGGGTGAACTACTCTTAGAACTAGAATCACTTCCAAAAAGTCCTTCTCTTGAAAAGAGAACAGGGTTATCTATTTTCCACTATTTTAAAGCAATTTGTTCCTTTTTAAAGTCCCTAACAGCACTGGTTTTCACTAGTGGTTCTTCTGTTTCTAGATTATTAGGTATGTATGCACTTAAGTCAAATTCAATATCTTCCTGCTTCTTGAAACAAGAGAGACCAGTCCAAGACAAGTCTTTTCTAGGAAATGGTGCATGAATATTAGCAGGAGGTGGTGGTATAGTAGCATGCTCATTTTTTACACCAAAACCTGTTTTGTCCCTAGGAGACTGTCCAATTTCAACTGCTTTAGTTAAATCTTTAGAAGCTTTTCCAAATTTTTCAACAGTTTCTTCATCTATCTTTTTATTAGATCTATAAACTTCTAGTTCAGCAGTTAATTCCTTAATGGAATCATTATTTTCTTTAGCATCTCTCTCTAAAACCACAATATGATCTCTATAATCACATTCTCTTTGTTTATACTCTCTTATGTTGGACTCTAGCTGTTCTAAAGCACGTTTGTAGTTATCAAGGTCATTATCACAATTAATGTAATCAACTTTTATCTTTCTTATTTGATCATTTAATGACTCGGTATTTTTTCTACAAGCTTTAGTACAATATGAATCATCATATACCTTATTGTCTAAACTAGAGCTTGACATGGCCATAAGAGCAAAATCTTCCTCTTTTTCCTCAGCAACTAATGCTTGATTTCTTTCAATACTCTCAGTCATGGCACTCCAATCCCATCCACCTGCTCCATCTATCCCCTACATGGCTACCATAGCCTTAGCACCAGAATCATCATCCCTGCTTTCCTTCCTATAGCTGCTCCCAGTCTTAGGTCCTCTACATTCCCTAGCAAAATAACCTTTTCTTGCCAAAGTTGTAGCATTCTACCTTTGTTTTGTCAAATCCAACTACATCAGAAGGATTGATGGAGATCTTCTTCCCATACTTCTTGTAAAACCTATTGGCTCTCATGCTGAGTAGAGCCATGTTCCACTTGATGTCCATCTCCTCCAGTCCTTGCTTACTGATTTGACTCAGATCTTCATGTAACAAAGTAGATCCTTGTGGCCCTTGGGATGCTATGAAAGCACAAGCAGTGTCAAGGCTGAATGTTGCAGGCCTTTCTTCATCATAAGATGATCCAGATCTAGCAGCAGGGGAATGGGTAGCAGGGCCAACTTCGATTCCACTGCCTTTGGAGATTCCAATGCTGTGAGATATGAAAGCCATGTTAGCAGGTAGATCCACTTGAATTGGTGGGGATGGTTCCTAATGACTTCATCTCATTGACCACTGGCTCAAAAACTTTCAAGTTATTATATATGTCATCAATGTTCTTGTCATCTATGTCATCCCTATTCTGCCAAATAGCTTTGTAGACAAACCATTCTTTCTGAAGACTGTTAAGAAACCTGGTATTCACCTGTTCTCTTGTCACTTCAATTTCAAAGAACTCTAACTGAGCAACCAGATCTTGAAGCCTATTGTAGATAGCACCAATTGCTTCATCACCAATTGCTTTGAAAGAAACAAATTGATCAAGCATTTGATTCTCCTTCTTCTTTGTGGCCTCATTCCCTCCAAATGTTTCGCCTATTGCTTCCCAGAGTTCCTTAGTTGTCTTATAATTTCTGAACCTTAGCCGATGTCTACCAGGTAGAGCCAACAACAAGGAACTGAGAGCCCTGACATCATGCCTTCTTGCTAGTATCTCCTTGTCAGCAAGAGCAGCAGACTTCTTCTTGGCTTCACCTTTGGAGCTTTCACCTTTTTCTTCTCCCTTATCCTTATCTTCAACTTGTACAATCTTTGGAAATTGATCACCAAATTCTATGATCTCCCATAGAACATGGTGTTCCATCTTAAGGTATTGTTGAATTATGAACACCCATAGTTCAAATTTTTCGGGGTCTAGAATGGGTAGTTTGAGAGCATTGTTGTTGGTTGAGGATGAATGAGAATCTGAAGACATGATTCATGTTGGTTGTGAGAGATGTTTTGTTCTTGGTTTAATCAAAGTTTCTAAACAAGCTCTGATACCACTTGTTGAACTCAAAATCAGATCTTAAACCTTAGCTTGTTTAAGGGTTGTAATAGAGAGAATAGATTCAATCTAACACTAGAGAAACTTTGCAATACAAAGTAACTAAACAAGATGCGGAATGTAGTGTTTAGCACAAGAACAAATGTTTAAAGCAAATGTTAAACTTTAATATATCATAGATATACGAATACCCAATAGTGGTATTAGGGTTACAAAAACCTTAAAGTATGAAATGAAAGCTAACAGAGAAAGACACACTTTGCATGATAACCTAGTGGGTCCTTTTATAGTACAAGGACTCACGTACAAGATCACTACTAACAAACTTGGAAAGTATCTCGGAGTAGTAACTAAAACGCGTTATAATCTCTTCCAAGTTTATCTCTAGCAGCAGGGTCTTTGACTTCAGCAGGGGAACCAATCCCCCTGCCTTTGTTATTTAGCTGGGGGAACTTACTCTAGTAGGGGAAACTCTGACCAACTAGCAGGGGTAACCAATGTACTTATATTTATTCCCAACATGAGACACTTCTCATCTTTAGCATTCTCGTCACATTCCTCACCGCTATCACTCCACGAACCACTAAAGAAGGTCGTGTGATTTTGTCGCGAGATGGCTTGGGACAATCACCGATGAAGTGGTTTGGGTCACCACAGCTAAATCATTTCCTATCACCATTGTCATTCTTGACAAATTGGTTTTTGGAAAATGCCTTCTTGTCGTTGCTTGGTTGTCTAACATGTTGACCTCGCCTTTTGAAGAACTTATTGAAATCTCTAACCGCCATAGCATATTCCTCATCGTCACATTCCGAGGAAGAGCTATCATGGTTACTTTGTACCTTCTTAGCTTTGAGTGCTAGAGACTTTCTTTCACTCTTGGTTTTCACCATTTCTGTGTCCTTCAAAATTATCATTTCATGAACTTTTAAGTTGCCAATAAGCTCATCAAGTGATAATGTAGTAAGATCCTTTGATTCTTCAATTATCGTGGCTTTAGCTCTCCAATTTGGATGCAACGCCCTAAGAAACTTCCTAACATTGTTCTTGCTAGAAAAACCTTCATCAAGAGCTCTTAGACTAGTAATAATAGTATTAAACCTAGCAAATATACTATCAATAGTTTCATCTTCTAAGATGACAAATTGTTCATATTGTTGAACAAGAAGATCGATTTTACTTTCTTTAACTTGGCTATTACCTTAGTGGGTTACTAAAAGAGTATTCCAAATATCTTTAGCGGTTTTACACATGAAAATCCTTTCATACTCTTTCTTAGGTAAAGCATTATAAATCACCATTTTAGCCTCATTATTTTTAGCAAGTTTCTTTTTAGTTTCATCGTTAGATTTTTCAAAAGTTACTAACTCTTTCTTTTTAGAAACTTCATTATATTGATAAGGCAAAAATTCACCATTTGTAATAGCATGCCAAAGATCTAAATCTTTTGATTTCACATAAGTATTAAATCTATTTTTCCAAACTAAAACTGTCGATTTCAAAAAGAGGTGGTCTTTCAATGGATTGCCCTTCTAGGTACTTGTTGGAATCCATAGATCGATTCAAGTTTTAAAAT
Organism: Glebionis coronaria; assembly: GCA_025667525.1. Taxonomy (NCBI): domain Eukaryota; kingdom Viridiplantae; phylum Streptophyta; class Magnoliopsida; order Asterales; family Asteraceae; genus Glebionis; species Glebionis coronaria. Next base: position 185,486,274 of record CM046879.1, on the reverse strand, counting down.
ACAATATATTAAAAATGCTTGAGCAACCACACTCTGGTACTAATTGTAGAAATTGGAAGGGGGGGGGGTTGAATAGTTTCTTAAATTTACTTGTTAAAAATGGGTTTTCAAAAATCCTTTTCAAAAACTTAGACTTGAGAAAATATGTGAAATCTTCTTATACACAATAAGGACAAGGGATAGTGCAACTAAGCTAATAATCACAAGTATGTGAAAGTAAAGAATAATGAATGTAAAGAGATAAGGAAAAGAAAGATCAAACCAAACACAAAGGATTTATAGTGGTTCGGCAACAAAGCTCACTCCTCGTCCCTACTCCACTCCTCGAGTACTCCTTACTCAAGAGTTCACTAATCAACAAACTCCTTAAGGTGGAGAAACCGTACACAACATCGCTTCACCAATTTCCGACTCTAAGCTAAAAGTCGAGCCCTAATCTTAGCTAGGACCAATCTACACCAATATACTTTAAGGACTAAGTATTAACCTTACTACATACACAACTTCCAAATAGACACAACTATTTGAATCTTCACAACACAACTTCCAAATAACACAACTATCTTGATCTTCACAACACAATTAAATGAATAAAATTTGATCTTCAATAGATCTTGAGGTAGACTCAACACTTCAAGGATGAAAGTGTTCTTCTCTTTGCACTTGGAGAGAAAGAGATGGGAGGAGAAAGATTCACTTCTAAACAAGTAGTAATCAACCAAATAACAAAGGATTTGAATGATTTAAGAAGTATGTTTGAATCTGGAAATTTGTGTACAAAAGAGGTGAAGAGAAAATCCGAGAATGGTCCACTACTTATAAGACAAAAGCCTAATCTCTCTTTCTGGGCGCGGTTTCTTATTGATGCATGCGGTTCCATATCTATAAGGAACCGCACAGGAATTTAAGGAACCGTGGAGGTAGACTCCGCGCCCTTTTGTCTTTAGTGGGGTAGTCACATCTGGTGGAATAGTTATCCTCAAAGGATATTCCTAAACCATATGGAATATGCCATTTTCAAATTTTCAAATATTTATTTTAATAAAACATTTTCTTAAAAATAAAGTTTAATAAAAAGCGTTGTCACATTTAATAAAAGGTGAGTTTTAAGAAAACTTAAATCCTTGATCACTTAATTAAGATGAAAACTTGTTTGTTCATACCGTAAGTGATAATGGTTGAAATGAAAAAATACTTGAACTCCAGAATTTGTTTTTCGTTGTTTTCTATTGTCGTAATCAAAACAAAGCGAGACCGAAAAATGCAAGTAACATTTTTAGGCATCATTGCATTAATAGTGTCTAATAAAAATGCTGACCTTCACATCAGGAATCTTGTCTAACTCAAAATTGTTTGGTCCATATGGATCCATCTTCATCAGTAGCAGGAAGTGTTAGGATCTTTACATTTAGAGAAGGTAAAATTTCTTCACGTAACAAAGCATAACTTGCAAATAACCCTACACACAATGTTTAACATAAATTAGGTAAACTCCACCGCAGGCCTACAAAGACAAAGAATTTGTGAATGGCCATTTCACCTGTTCTTTGTATATGGGGTTTAAGGAACAAAAGAATGTGGGGAAAAAGCAAAAGTCGCCTAAATTGTATTTATATCGTAAAATAAACTCTTAAATCAATTTTATGCCGAAGGCCAAGGCCAAATATTTATTAAAATCAGATTATATTCAATTGAAACACACTAAATATTACTATTTTTACGCATTACACAACTCATCTAACACAACGCTTATGCCACCTTAAAAAAGAATCATGTTTCGTGCTTACCAATCCTTCACATTCATTACTCGTTGCAACTACTCATATCCCAAATGCATATAACTCTGTCCAAACGACATTCTTTCCCAGTCTAATCCTATTTCCATAAAGAATAATCATAAACCCCTAAGTTCCCAAATAATAACAGTGATCCTCAATAAGTCAAAAGTTTCTTCCCCTTCTTCGTTATAACTGAATATGAGAATAAATCCATGAACTTAAGCTAACAAAGTTGCTTTCTTTTGAGATCCCTTGTCCTGCAATTATTCGTTGCAATACATCAAACATTTGAAGCTAATGGCAAATGAAAATGTAATAATCTTGAGCCCATTTTGGCAAATCTGAAGATTTAAATAGTGAGTAAGGCCGATGTAGGATTTTCGTACACGTTTTAGGAAAAACGTGTATGAGCGACAAGTATTAAGTCTTACGCTTTAAGAAAAACGTAAAACCGAATAAATGTGGGTTTGTTCTCGAAGGAGGTGTGTGACTTAAGTGTGCCAATATGTAAAATCAAGGTTTGGATTAGTGACGTTTTTTGGTTAAGAGAGAAAAATTAAAGACGAGCTACGATTACGATTGAACGTAAATACGTAAAACGTGAAAAAATTAAAAATTAAAACTAAAAACAAATTAAAATTGAAAACTAAGTCTAAAATACTATAAATAAAAATAAAAGTTCAATAAATAAATTTTAAAACCTTTTATTAATTAAATATTCAATTTTAAATGCTAATTAAAGCCCTAAAATTAAATATAACTAACAAAAAGTCCAAAATATTATTTTATTGAACAAATACCTCACTTATATTATTTAAAGACAAAAAAGTATTTTTCCTAAATTTTAAATACTATTTTTTTCTATTTTTAAAACACTAAAAACTATTTTTAAACTAAAATAATCATAAAAAATAATAAAATAATGCTAAAAATAATTTGAAAATTTTAAAAATCCTAAATTATACTAATGAACAGTAGAAAAATGAAAAATAAATTTTGAAAAAGTAAATATTTTTCACTAAAAGACAAAACATAAATAATTAAACCCTAATTAAACTAAAATTAATTCTAAAAATTAATTAAAAAGTGAACAGTAAAATATTTTTAAACTAAAAATCTTAAAATACTTTTCTAAATCTAAGAAAATTTTTGAAACTGAAAAATATTAAGTTTTTACACTAAAAGACAAAAACAGTAAATTAAAAATTAATTTAAAATGCAATTTAATCTAAAAAATAGAAAATGAACAGTAGCAAGAAAATAAACTGAATAGAAAAATCAAAAATTAAATATGAAAAATAATAAAATTAAAATCAAGTTATAACTCCAAAAATTTACCACTAAAGACAAAAAAGTAAATAACTGAAAGTGACACTTAGGATCTTTTGTCCAGTAGCAAAGCAGGGGGAACTTTTACACTACCAGTTGCTTGTTTCTTGGTTTCTTTTAGATACAAAGGCACCCCCACAACCAGTTGGGTTGTGGGGAGTCAAGAAAAATATAAAAAGCACAAGTCACTCACATAAATTAAACACACAAGGCACAAATAGGTTACTGTTAAACAGAATATGGGGTTTGGGTCCTTTGCTGATCTAGTTGGTCATTTGGTGAGTTTTGACTCACCAAATCTCCCTCAATTCCTTCTCAAATTCCCACAAACCAAGTCTAAACCCTAGACACTACCCAACCCTAGCAGACTGCAAAAGTTGGTGGTCAATTACACCTAAAATAAGCAGTTAAGGTAACTTATTGTTTTTTAGCTAGTATTACCCAAACATGAACACACAAATTGATTTAAAACCTATCTATCTGAAAACAATTAATAATAAAACTTTCTCCTCATCAATTAAGGTGTGTTTAAATAGGATTGAACACAAAATTTGTCAATAATTTCAGCTTAAACCCTAATCCCAAACACCCCTTAATTTTCAGAACATGGACTTTTTCAAATAAAGTACACTCAAATCTTAACTTATCTGATTGACAACTACTCAAATATGCATATAGGACATAAACAAACATGTATCAATTTATTATCTAATACCTAAACATCCAATCCACAAAAACCAAAAAAAATTACACAAAACATGCAAGTATGGAGGGTTCAAGCCTAGGGGTTACCTTGTGAGACCCACATCCGGGCCCCACTATGGCTGCAATGCCATCTCCATACAAGCTCGGGCTTGTGCTGAACTTGTTTAATGTAGAGAATGCCAGGTGATGACTTAAACAGTCATAAACACCTCAATATATCTTCAAAGGAACTAAGTCCTTGTGAACCTGCCAAGAAAGAAAAAAAGAAACAGGGATGAACTGATACAAAAGCTTAATAAACTATAAGAATGGCTTATGGATTAAGCAGCTTATGGTTTATGAGCTTATAGCTTATAAATCAGAAAAAATGAAATGCAATTTTTTTCTAACCATAAAACTTTGAACTTCCTAAAAACTTAACAAAAATCTTTGATATAAGCTGAAATCAAACCCCCACTCCACTTTCACTTCATGTGGGTTTGGAATCAAACTTAAAAAAAACTTTTCCAAAAGCTACTTGAAACACTATTTTTCTTAAAATCTTGTAACCACAAAACCTTGAAACTTTTAAAACTAATTTTCAAATGACTAAATTATCTAAGGAACACAGAATACAGGGAACTCAGTATGGAAGAATTAAAAGTTGCTTTATTTACTTCACTTGAAATTCTTACAAAACTGGAACAAGAAGTAAAATGGGTACAAACCACCTATTTTATACTACCCTATAGAAAATACTAGAAGCTGAATAAAATAATACAATGGGTATAAAACCCTAAACCCTAATTGTACTGAAAATCCAAAATTGCCCTTTGAAAAGTCTTCAATCTTGGTCAAATTCATCCTATGTGATGTGCAGCTGTCTTTATATTGATCTTAAACGTTCATATGAAACTCTGGGACAAAGGAAGTGATGTGGGACGTTGATGCTCTGCTGAGATACCAATTTTGCCCTTTTTGGGGGTGACAGGGTTGTCTTTGTGGGGTCCAAGGGTCACGGGGATATGTTGTGTGGGGTGGGTTTTCTTTAGAAGGTTTTCAATTATCATTCTGGAAATAATGGGGTTAAACCCCTTTGATTTGAGTTGGATTGGTGTTTAGGGTTTATGAGTATGATGAACTGGTTTTGGGGGTGATTAGATTTAGTTTAGGGAAAGTAATTGTGTTTGGAGGGAAGGAGTTAATTAATATTAGTTTGAAAACTAATATTAGTTAACTGGTAGTGGATTCGGACGTGGAGGGGTGGGGTGATGTGGTGATAGGTGATAGGATGGTGGGGGTAAGTTGGCAAAACGATTGGCTGTGATAAGTTTGTTGGTCCTGGCAAAACTAGTCCTCCTATTCCCAATCTTTTGTCATTTAAAGTTTAAACGACAATTCTCCCAAATCCTTTATAAATGAAGTGTGTTTTCTTTCATTTTGACCACAAAATATTTTTCAAACTTGTTTAAAGGACCATATATGCATAATATGCATTCTTCAAGGGCTTCTTTTGACAAGTCTTCAATATTCAAGGATAAAACTTATACAAATGAATTTTCCAAGGGCCTTTCTTGCCAAATCTTCAAAAATGAGGGACCAAAGTTGACAATCTTCAAAACTTCAAGGGTATTTTTGGAAATTCATTTCTCGGGCCCGGTTCTTTGTGAGGCTTCGTTTCCCGTGTTCGTTTTTGCTTGATTCTTGTGATCTTTTGTTGATTTCACGATATCCGTACCTAAAATACACAATGAACAAACACAAGCATATATTTGGGTATTTTGATGATATTTTAAGCGTTTTAAGCCCGATTTGGACGATGAGACTATGTATAATTGCAGTGTCATCAATCCCCCATACTAAACCATTGTCGTGTCTCCCCGCAATGCTAGAATTAAGTATCATAGCACTTCCAAAATTCATTTTATGATGACATTTATTGAAACAAAAATTTAAATAAACTACTACACGCGTTTTAGACATAATGTATTATTTTCATCACGATAAAGTGACTTTTGGGATCATAGAACAAGAACACGTGAATGCTTCGTTAGAAATAATTTCGTCGTCCTCGATTCTCACCCAATTCCATGCTAAGCGTGTAACGAGATCATTGTTATTATAAGTTAGCAACACGATCATATCTCATGAGTGTTAATTACGAACCTAAACTCCCTTATTCCTAATTGGTATCTCTTATATTTTATTTTGTCTTAATGATCACGAGGATACATCATTGACTTATGCGTGAATAGAGATTAAGTCTAAAAATAGAGTCTTAACGGTGTAACCAAAATCATTAAATTAATAATTCATCCTAATAGACAACGATGTCAAAAAATTAAGTCAACAAGAAGGATCGATAAACACGGTATTATAACGGTTTTGAACATGAGACTTATTACCAAGACTTTTATACGCCCCCTAACGGAAGGGCCTTGTTATCATAGGGTTACCTCCATCTTTTATTCAACTCCACCATGGAGCTTTTATTTTATGACTTTGGTCTTGCCTTGCCTTTTATTATCCGCCATCATCGGTGGTTTTATTATGGCCAAAGACGTATATCCTCACGCTAAAGCGAATTTTGGATCTTTAAAGCTTCAAAGATTAAGGCTTGATTCACTTTCAATTTGGGCATAGATTTTTCGGCCTTGTGAGCTTCAAAGTTTTGCTTAATTTAGGTGAGCACTTGAAATCTTATTATTAGGTGAAGCTTTCGATTATTTGGGTGCCAATACTTCAAAACCGTGACGCTGGAGATACCTTAATGTTTTCCCAATTTAATTACATGGAAGCTACTAAAACAAATTAGAAACCAACAATAGTGATTAAACCGCTAAATCAATATTTATTAACAATTTATTTTATAAAAGCGTGGGGAGAATAAGCTAATAATTACTACACATAAGATCGTAAAATATTACGAGACTTATAAATAACTCTATCATTTCTCGTCCTCATTTAAGAGACTTAGCCTAAAAAGTTAAGGAATCGAAGCTAAGTGCTCAACACGCACGGTCGAGTCAAAAATTACTCTTATTCTCACCATCGGAAAAGCTACATTCGTGTCTTAAACACTTATGAAAAATAAGAAAAATTTTAAAATTTGGCCATTTTTAGCCTTATTTTGCATAAAACGATAACAAAAGATGAATATTGGATAGCGTGGTGATGTAAGCAAGGTGAAGTATCTACTCACCCCCCGTACTAAAACTAAACATTGTCCTCAATGTTTCGAGTCTAGGGGTGTAAACACCCCCATACTAGAGACGAATTCGAATGCTTAATCTCGAGCATGGAAAGGGTTAAACGAATAACCTAAAAGCCGTTTATGAATTATGCTAATAAGATAAACGTTAGAACATAAAAGGATATCATCGGATATCGGAATCTCCAAAGGCAACGATCGAAGCTCGAGTGATTCGTAAAACGAACACGAGAGGCTTCAATGATGACGATGAACCTAATAAATCACAATCACAAACAACCACGTAACAAAGGTTGGAAGAGCACAAGTCCCCTCGTTACATTAACTAAGAAAGTGATAATATTTACAAGGATAAGCATGAGAATCCCCCACGAGGCACCTTGTTTTTGATAACCGAGTCAAAAGCTCGACTCGAATCCCCATAAATGTGATCATTTAGGGATAATCTTGGTTTGGTCATTTTTGGTGGGGCTTACATGATAAACAATGCCCAAAAGTACGTGGAGTACTTTAAAAACCCGATACACGTATACCGGGGTCAAAGATAGCGTCCTCGTTTTCGGATGAAAGACGAAACAACGCTACTCCAACGCATGCTAAAAACCCAAAGGGGTAGAAGAAAAGAGATGAGAAGTAGAAGGGTGGGGCAATTGGTAAGTCAACATAATGAGCTACTCGAGGTAGACTCACACCAAGCAAATGAATAAGATTTCCATTTATTGCATCGGTGGAAGACCGAGATTTCCCTTTACAAGCAATTCCGGGATCGTAAATCTCGTCCTCGGTGGAGAAATGTGAGGGAACATAAGGGGCTTCCCCCACACTAGATCCACACCAACTGTCGTCAAAAGGAGTAGACGAGGTGGTAGCACTCATAAAACGTGGTGATGACGGAGTTAAACTTGTAGAAAAATCTTTTAAAACATTTTAAAAATCTTTTCCTTTTTCATCGTTTAAGAACTCTTTATGAAAACCCGATTTGATAATGTCGAAAATATTTGGCGTGTCAAATTTAAAATTAGTCGCGCTAAAAATCCTCACATTTAAGTCATTGGTGGGAGGGGGTGGCGGATTATATAAATTCTCAAAGCGTCGATCAAGAAAGAACACCGCCCCCTCGTGGTCTACATACTCGTCATCCTCATGAACGTCGATCTCATCGATTCTTCATCAAAGATAGGCTTGTCAAACCAAGGTTTGTCATTCCCCTCCTTGAGTATTTTAGAAACTCTCTCGAAAAGATCACGATCAAGCACGAAACCATCATCCATTTGTGGGGATTGTTGATAAGTTAAATCCTTACGAATGTGGTAAACGTAATTGTCATTTGAGGAGTGTTGATTAGGTAACTCCTCGAGAATTGGATTTTGGGTGGTTACATGAGTTGGTTCGTCATCGAAAATAAGACGTTCCAACTCATTAAGTTCATCCTCGATTTTGGAACGATCGACCTCACTCGTAGGTGGAAGTGGAGGAAAAAGAGCTAGCTCTCGTTTAATGATTTCCTCAATCTCGGGATCAAACTCGTAATCATCGTACTTCACATGTTTCTTTTTAGGAGAATCAAAAATTGCATGTGGATTTCGAAGTACGTGATCAATCTCGGCAAAATCGCCATCGTCATCGTCAAAGAAAGAGTTGATGTGAGCACTCACAACCATGGTCTTACAAGTCGAATGACTATGCTTAGGTGACTTTTTTAAGACGAGAGGATCGATGTCGATAAAACCTTTAGCGTCAACGGATGTTGGGCTAGGAAAAGGAGGCACTTCGATGGAGTTAGAAGTTGAAGCCTCAAAAACGTGGTCCTTCGAAGGTGGTGAAGACGAGCCCATTTTGGTCATTGCCGTGATGGCACTAACGTCGCCCTTCGGAATTGGTATTTCACTTGTTTCATCGAATACATCCCAAAGTGATTTTTCTTTCATAAATTTACACATACCCTTTTGAATTAGGTATACGTATTCTTTATCATTAAAATCCTCATCTTTAAAACCGTTCTTCTTAATTTTTTCAAAACATGCATTAAGCCTCATTCTTTCCGCTAAAGTGTACATTTTGAAATCATTAGGTTTAGAAACATTAGGTTTTGAAACCTCGGTTTTTTCATTGTCATAAGACACTTGGGATTTACTCGTGAAAAAGTCTATTTTATCCTCCCCATATCTCATAGTAAGTCTCCCCTCGTGAACGTCGATTACGGTTCGAGCCGTTGATAAAAATGGTCGGCCTAAAATAAAGGGAAATTTAGGGTCACACTCGTAATCGGATATAACGAAATCCGCGGGAAAAACAAACTTTCCAACTTTGACATAGACATCCTCGGCTATTCCAATTGGTATAAGTGGTGTACAATTTGCAAGCTCGATTGTCATGTTCGTGGGGGTAAGATTAGGCAATCTCATCAATTTCCAAAGAGAATGAGGCATAAGATTGATGCTAGCACCTAAATCGGCAAGGGCTAAACATCCCTCAATCTCGAAAAAATCACAAGGTAGTAGAAATTGGCCCTGATCCTCTTCATTTCTTGGCATATGCCTTTTGGGTTTTTTAAGAAGGATCGAAGCACAAGTTTCTTCAAGGGTTACTTTGGTTAGGCCGATAAAGCTCTCTTTTTGAACCGTGGATGGAATTTGAGGTACACGAGGGTGTGCACTCTTTTCCTTGGTCGCCACGTTCACCCCATCGACTTTGGAACAATAAGACGTCTTAAAATTCGAGGGTTGAGAAGAAGGAACAACTCGAAATCAATCAAGGTTAGGGGTAATCACACGACCTTTCTCATGAGACGAGGCGGCTTTACATTGTTCCTTCGGATTTGCAACGGTGTCACTAGGTAACGAACTCGATGAAGCACCCGAGGCTTTGTTCATAATAGCCGAAAACATCTTTTTTATGTCGATTTGTCCTTGCTCAATCTTCGTGTTTTGAAGTTTCAAAGTATTTATAAAGTCGTTTTTCAAAGTACCAATTTCTCCCTCTAATCGTCTCATATTAGCCTCATTCGTTTTCATGTAATTTTGAAAATCGTTTGACGAACTATTTTGATTTGAATTAAAGTTCCCTTGGTTTTGATTATTTCTTTGAAAATTGTTTTGATTCCCACTTGAAAAATTGTTTCCTTGATTGTTGTTGTTTGAAAAATTCGAGTTTTGATTATTGTCTCGATTTTGCCAATTCAAATTACGACCTTGATTATAACCTTGGTTTTGAAAATTCCCTTGTTGATTGTTTCCTTGAAAATTGTTACGATTTTGAAAATTGTTGCCTTGATTATAATTGCCTTGTTGTGATGGACCCGCGTTATTTTGATTTTGAAAATTGTTGTTTCCATTTAACGCACTCACATTCGACGTTTGGCCATCCATAGCCGCACACTCGTAATAATTATGAGGTCCACCACAAAACGTACACGATGTCTCAACCGCTTTCACCGTAGCGGGAGCGTCTTTCTTTTACATCTCAACGAGAAAAGACGTAAACACATTCGTCAACTTATCGACTTTTGCATCAACTCTCTCAATGTCGCGATTAGAACTACTAACATTGGCGACATTGGCAACACTCGGTGCGTTGCGGAGTTGGTAAACCTTGGATCGGTTTTCGATAATTATCAATGCATCTTTCAGAGTCTTACACAAAAAGTTGCCACCGGCGGCGGAATTCAATGAATCTTGTTCTTGAAAATTAAGACCGTTGTAAAACGTATCGATTTGGTGAAACTCTGAAAAACCATGGTGAGGACATTGCCTAAGCAATTTCTTAAAACGATCCCACACGTCTCTAAAAGATTCATTCGGTTTTTGCTCAAATTTCGTGATTTCATTTTTGAAAAACGTCGTCTTAGACGGTGGGAAAAAATATTTAACGAACTTGGAGACGAGATCCTTCCACGTAGTTATCGAATTAGGTGGCTCTTTCTCGTACCAATCCTTGGCGGAACCATCGAGCGAGTACGTAAAAAGCATAAGCTTGACGACATCGGTGTCGACGTTCTTAAACTTGCTCGTGGCTAAAAGACGATCAAAATTCCGAATATGGTCGTGAGGATTATCGGCTTCACGACCTCGAAACTTCGTAGCTTGGATTAACGAAAGCATTCCGCTCTTAATCTCAAAATTCTCCGCTTCGATAGCGGGAATTACGATCGCGTCTCCATAACCCTTGGTGGGCGCTTGGAGCAATTCCATCATCGAACGATTGTCGGCCATCTCGTCTACGGTTTCTTCAACAACGATATTAGGAACGACGGTTTCTAAATCTCGTCTACGTCGTCGATTCCTTCGATTACGATTGCCTCGATTCGAAGCGTCGCTAGAATTAGAATAATCCTTCGATCGAGTGCGCATGCACTAAGCGTAGAATGGGTGGTAGCAAAGAATATTCTTTTTGGGGTTTTTCAATTTTTCAATTTTTTTTTGGTTTTTGATTGTTTTTAATTTTTTTTGGATTTTTTGTGTATTACGTAGACACAAATCTACAAATCTCTCCTCGAGTCGATTTCTCGATTAAAGGAGCCTCAAAGAATGAAAACGATCACGTGGAGTGAACGCCTTCGATGAATTTAGAACGTTGGTGGAACACCAAAACGTTCAAGAGGGTTTAATCTTGAAAACAAGCAAATATATATGATACGTAGATAATACTTGGGCGGCAAACCCTCGACTGTCCTTCTTTCTCAAAACACGCACAAGCAAGCGGGGGTAACGAGGCGGCGCTAAGCACTTAAGATCCTTTTTTCCTTAGGTCGTGAAATACAACCGCCTTATACCCACCTTATAGTTTGTGTTAATTGAAATTAAGCCTCACGAAAGTATTTATCTATTTTTCCTTTAAACTTTTGCTTTAGATTCGAATACAATGATCGAGTGATGAAATCCCGAATCAAGGTTGCGTTTTCACGCTTTTGGAGTACTTGTATATTTATTGTTCTACGTAAATAAAATATAGTAATATATTCACAAAGAAAAACGAAAACGATAATGGGATATCTACAGTATAGTAAAGATTGTTGTGTGTTTAATTTAGGAAAATTAAACACGATTTATTTAGACAATATAATATAGTAATGAAAATAACAAAAATGAGTATGTACGTTATATACGCTTTCCAAAAATTGAAAAGCAAAAACGCACTACTCACACAAACACGATAATAATAATGGCACTAAAAACACCTCCCCAGCAGCGGCGCCAAAAATTGATGTAGGAATTTCGTACACGTTTTAGGAAAAACGCGTATGAGCGGCAAGTATTAAGTCTTACGCTTTAGGAAAAACGTAAAACCGAATAAATGCGGGTTTGTTCTCGAAGGAGGTGTGTGAATTAAGTGTGCCAATATATAAAATCAAGGTTTGGATTAGTGACGTTTTTTGGTTAAGAGAGAAAAATTAAAGACGAGCTACGATTACGATTAAACTACGACGATTTGACGTAAAACGCGAACGTAAATACGTAAAACGTGACAAAATTAAAAATTAAGACTAAAAACAAATTAAAATTGAAAACTAAGTCTAAAATAATATAAATAAGAATAAAAATTCAATAAATAAATTTTAAAACTTTTATTGATTAAATATTCAATTTTAAATGCTAATTAAAGCCCTAAAATTAAATATAACTAACAAAAAGTCTAAAATATTATTTTATTGAACAAATAACTCAATTATATTATTTAAAGACTAAAAAGTATTTTTCCTAAATTCTAAATACTATTTTTCTATTTTTAAAACACTAAAAACTATTTTTAAACTAAAATAATCATAAAAAATAATAAAATAATGCTAAAAATAATTTGACAATTTTAAAAATCCTAATTTATACTAATGAACAGTAGAAAAATGAAAAAGTTTGAAAAAGTAAATATTTTTCATTAAAAGACAAAACAGAAATAATTAAACCCTAATTAAACAAAAATTAATTCTAAAAATTAATTAAAAATTGAATAGTAAAATATTTTTAAACTAAAAATCTTAAAATACTTTTCTAAATCTAAGAAAATTTTTGAAACTGAAAAATATTAAGTTTTTACACTAAAAGACAAAAACAGTAAATTTAAAATTAATTTAAATGCAATTTAATCTAGAAAATCGAAAATGAACAGTAGCAAGAAAATAAACTGAATAGAAAAGTCAGAAATTAAATAAGAAAACTAATAAAATTAAAATCAAGTTATAACTCCAAAAATTTACCACTAAAGACAAAAAAAGTAAATAACTGAAAGTGACACTTAGGATCTTTTGCCCAGTAGCAAAGCAGGGGGACTTTTACACTACCAGTGGGAACTTGGTTCCTATTGCTTTCAATAAAAAAGTGATCTGGGCACTTTTGTGCTTAGAACTTGCTTGTTTCTTGGTTTCTTTTGGATCCAAAGGCACCCCCACAACCAGTTGGGTTGTGGGAAGTCAAGAAAAATATAAAAAGCACAAGTCACTCACGTAAATTAAACACACAAGGCACAAATAGGTTACTGTTAAACAGAATATGGGGTTTGGGTCCTTTGCTGATCTAGTTGGTCATTTGGTGAGTTTTGACTCACCAAATCTCCCTCAATTCCTTCTCAAATTCCCACAAACCAAGTCTAAACCCTAGACACTACCCAACCCTAGCAGACTGCAAAAGTTGGTGGTCAATTACACCTAAAATAAGCAGTTAAGGTAACTTACTATTTTTTAGCTAGTATTACCCAAACATGAACACACAAATTGATTTAAAACCTATCTATCTGAAAACAATTAATAATAAAACTTTATGCTCATCAATTAAGGTGTGTTTAAATAGGATTGAACACAAAATTTGTCAATAATTTCAGCTTAAACCCTAATCCCAAACACCCCTTAATTTTCAGAACATGGACTTTTTCAAATCAAGTACACTCAAATCTTAACTAAACTGATTGACAACTACTCAAATATGCATATAGGACATAAACAAACATGTATCAACTGATTATCTAATAACTAAACATCCAATCCACAAAAACCAAAAAAAATTACACAAAACATGTAAGTATGGAGGGTTCAAGCCTAGGGGTTACCTTGTGGGACACACATCCGGGCCCCACTATGGCTGCAATGCCATCTCCATACAAGCTCGGGCTTGTGCTGAACTTGTTTAATGTAGAGAAGGCCAGGTGATGACTTAAACAGTCATAAACGCCTCAATATATCTTCAAAGGAACTAAGTCCTTGTGAACCTGCCAAGAAAGAAAAAAAGAAACAGGGATGAACTGATACAAAAGCTTAATAAACTATAAGAATGGCTTATGGATTAAGCAGCTTATGGTTTATGAGCTTATAGCTTATAAATCAGAAAAAATGAAATGCAATTTTTTTCAAACCATAAAACTTTGAACTTCCTAAAAACTTAACAAAAATCTTTGATATAAGCTGAAATCAAACCCCACTCCACTTTCACTTCATGTGGGTTTGGAATCAAGCTTAAAAAAACCTTTCCAAAAGCTACTTGAAACACTATTTTTCTGAAAATCTTGTAACCACAAAACCTTGAAACTTTTAAAACTAATTTGCAAATGACTAAATTATCTAAGGAACACAGAATAAAGGGAACTCAGTATGGAAGAATTAAAAGTTGCTTTATTTACTTCACTTGAAATTCTTACAAAACTGGAACAAGAAGTAAAATGGGTACAAACCACCTATTTTATACTACCCTATAGAAAATACTAGAAGCTGAATAAAATAATACAATGGGTATAAAACCCTAAACCCTAATTGTACTGAAAATCCGAAATTGCCCTTTGAAAAGTCTTCAATCTTGGTAAAATTCATCCCAAGTGATGTGCAGCTGTCTTTATATTGATCTTAAACGTTCATATGAAACTTTGGGACAAAGGAAGTGATGTGGGACGTTGATGCTCTGCTGAGATACCAATTTTGCCATTTTTGGGGGTGACAGTGTTGTCTTTGTGGGGTCCAGGGGTCACGGGGATATGTTGTGTGGGGTGGGTTTTGTTTAGAAGGTTTTCAATTATCATTCTGGAAATAATGGGGTTAAACCCCTTTGATTTGAGTTGGATTGGAGTTTAGGGTTTATGAGTATGATGAATTGGTTTTGGGGGTGATTAGATTTAGTTTAAGGAAAGTAATTGTGTTTGGAGGGAAGGAGTTAATTAATATTAGTTTGAAAACTAATATTAGTTAAGTGGTAGTGGATTCAGACGTGGAGGGGTGGGGTGATGTGGTGATAGGTGATAGGATGGTGGGGGTGAGTTGGCAAAAAGATTGGTTGTGATAAGTTTGTTGGTCCTAGCAAAACTAGTCCTCCTATTCCCAATCTTTTGTCATTTAAAGTTTAAACAACAATTCTCCCAAATTCTTTATAAATGAAGTTTGTTTTCTTTCATTTTGACCACAAAATATTTTTCAAACTTGTTTAAAGGACCATATATGCATAATATGCATTCTTCAAGGGCTTCTTTTGACAAGTCTTCAATCTTCAAGGATAAAACTTGTACAAATGAATTCTCCAAGGGCCTTTCTTGCCAAATCTTCAAAAATGAGGGACCAAAGTTGAAAATCTTCAAAACTTCAAGGGTATTTTTGGAAATTCATTTCCCCGGTTCTTTGTGAGGCTTCGTTTCCCGTGTTCGTTTTTGCTTGATTCTTGTGATCTTTTGTTGATTTCACGATATCCGTACCTAAAATACACAATGAACAAACACAAGCATATATTTGGGTATTTTGATGATATTTTAAGCGTTTTAAGCCCGATTTGGACGATGAGACTATGTATAATTGAAGTCTCATCAAAGGCTGAATCATTAGTTTTCCATATGCTATGCTAAGCTTCCCCACTTACGATTTAAGTGTTCCAATCTGTTGACATAGTTTTTATAAACCATATTCAGGAAAATGATATTAAGCAAACATAATAATGACTAAAAACCAATAATCAAATAAGAAAATAAGTTGTTTTAATACACAACATACCTTTCCACCCTACACTCTTCCTACTCAAACTCATCATTACAACTTGTCGTCATCTTTAACAGGATCCAATCATCCACAAATCCAAATAAAACCTACGAATCATTTAGTAATACAAAATTTCTAATCGAAAAAACACTTTAAAATTGAATACCAAAATTATTATCAGTCTATGAGAAAAGAAGTATTAGAATGATGTCTATTTCAGATTAATTCATAAATAATCCACAATTGAAGATATCGACCGATGTATGCTGTTTATCAGGAGGAACAAATAAAGAAAAAACTAAATTGTGACAACAAACAGAAAGAACCACAAACAAAAACTCCTGATTTTTCAGAACCACCAAATCTCAACTTGATTTAAACCCCAATTACCTAATTGAATTAGGTTAACAGACATCTCAGAACCACCAAATCCCAATTAGCTTGATACACATGAATTAGATAGAAAAAACATACCTTGATTATAAGTTGATGAATCCGAATTTGTTTTATCCATCGTCATCAACGACAAACAAATCCTAAAAGTGGCACACCCATTTTTTTTATAGATAGATTTGGTGAAAGGATTAGGTTAAGAATTGATTCTTCTTTTTTCTCTACCACTAATACCACGCGCGTGCCATTTCTCAATAACTGGACGATCATAATTTAGGAGGTTCCATTTGAAAGTTTATGAACTTATATTTAGTAGTCGTGTGATAGGATCGAACTCGAGATTACGAGATTGCACTCAATACGTAAAGAGTTAATTTATTTAATAAATATATTTATTATATTTATTAAATTAAATAGAGCTAAATAACTTTATAACTTTAACGATCGTTAATTAAAAGTTAACTATTAACGAGTGTTAAATAATATATAGTAAGAGGATTAAAAAGAAAGAAGGACGGAAGGTTTCGAAACACCCCATGGGAGGGGGAGTGTTCGTCGGTCGGTTAGGGCACAAAGGGGCAAGGCAAAAGTTGCCTTTTATTTGTTTGGGCTACAATAGATTCTAGGCCTATAAATACATCCCCTTACCCCTCATAATATTTATAACTTCAATCTCTCCCTCTCCTCTCCTCTTGGTCGATCGCAAGG
Organism: Glebionis coronaria; assembly: GCA_025667525.1. Lineage (NCBI taxonomy): Eukaryota > Viridiplantae > Streptophyta > Magnoliopsida > Asterales > Asteraceae > Glebionis > Glebionis coronaria. Next base: position 185,469,236 of record CM046879.1, on the reverse strand, counting down.
TGTACCACGAAGGGGTATTCGGTTGGTTTTCTTGGTTGATCGATTATGTTTATAATCTAGTCCTAGCCCCTCTCTAGGGTAGTTAGGTAGATTATTAACAAGTGTTGTAGCTCGGTTTTCACGTGCTAGAATCACGGTTAGCTCGTTGTATTATGTGTGTACAAGATCGTAATATAGTCTTACTTTAGACTATATCTTGGTGATATACGGTATAAACCCGAATTGGTGATTCGTTCTTCGTCTTGTGGATTTGCTTTAGCGTAAAGGTATGTAACCCTAATTCGATTAATTGTAATTGTGTTATTATTATGATCTTGTTAAATCGCTTCCGTTATATGTGCTTTGATCTCGTTTAGGGTTTTATATAATTGTTATGATGTTAATAAACCTTCAGTGGCATCGAGAGCCGTTTTAACATGTTATAATTATCGAAAATCTAAAGCTTTTTTATCTAATAATTGTTTTGAGTTAAAACTACATGTTTTTTAGGTTTTCTTAAAATTAGGGTTTTGTTTTTTAAAATTTAGGGTTTTGGCCGAATTTTTAATGAAAAAAAAAAGAATTGTTTTGAAACCCTAAATTACATGTGGGATAATTTTAGATTAAAATGCATGATTAATTGTTATGTCATGTAAGGTTACGATCCTTAGAGATTTACGTGTTAAGATTTGTGGGGAATCCATGATAACGTGCATGTTTTCATGGATTGTAAAATTATATGTTTATATGATTTTATGTGCTACGTGATTATTTGATTCAATAAATCTAGAATTAGGGAAGACTTTTATATAAATATAAAGACCTAGACTTGATGATTATTGAATAAATCGTATGCATGTGGCTATTTGATTTATTTGTTGCACATATAAATTGTTATTATGTGTTTATGATTTAGTTTTTTTACTTGTTTATATTAAAATTGTTGAATTGTTGTAAACGAGGTTTTTTTATGAAAAGAAATAATATGGACTAAATCATGTTAAAATAATAATTTGTTAAAGATCTAAATTACATAAGATTAAGTTGATTGGTCAATTGCAATAATAATCTAACGACCTACTCTTTTAGACAAACTATAAAGTGGGTATAACCACCGCTGGTCATGTGGCCGGTTAAGGAAGGAGGTGTTATGCCATTAGTCGTTGACCAAATTCCTGGCTCGCCTGTGCGTCAAATTGAGATTACCTACGATTATTAATTGAATTATACCTTAAGGTTGATTTACCGCAAATTCACATCCGAAACACAATAAATAAGGGTATTGCTTTGTGTGTAGCCGAGTTCTAGCAAAAGTACGTTGTGAATAGTTGTAGGTAAAATTATTTAATTGGTTTATCCAATACCTCATCATAATTTATGTAGAAATTTAGTCTCGTTGTAAAACCCGTATTTAAGATTAGTCGAATATTAAATACGCAGTTTTAGTTTATTAAAAGCTATTCATTTAATTAATTAGTCAGAAATATGGAGAGAATTAATACGACGGCACGTAAGTAATATTTAAGGCTTCAAAAAAAAGAATGAAATGAAAACTATATAAGTTTATAAAGGGTCGGCCAAAGAGAAAAAAAAAGAAAAGAAAAGAAGAAGAAAGTTTAAAATGGGCTTAAGCCCAACAAGATTTTAAGACAAAAAAAATATATACGGGGTTACCCTCCCCTTTGTCATAATCAGAATTCAAAAAAAAAGGATTAGGGTTTCACCATAGGGGGCGACAGATGGGAAAGAAAAAAAAGGAGGATGGGAATTGCTTGTTGGTTGTTCGGTTTGTATAACCTGCCTAATCATATACATTGGTAATCATCCTCCTTGTTTTCCTTTATTTACGAATTTCTTATTTAATCAATAACACATGATGAATAAAGAAAGGTTATAATGATATGGAATGATTCATGGTCGGGTTTTATAGTTTTCACGAAAACCGAGACACATAAGTGCTTCGGTGTGTTGCTGCTGCCAAGCAGTGACCACCAGGTTGGCTCGATGGTGGATTTTGGTTACCAGCCTAGAACAAAACAACCCACATAGGGGTATAACACATGATTTAGGGTGTCGGGTTTGTTTTGGTGTATGGAACCGAGACCCAAATGAGTCTCGGTGGTTCTTTTTGTTGCCCAGCCCCGAAACACAAAACCAACAGGGGCGTTTGGTTTTTATATCCAGCTGGGGTGTTTGGTTTTGACTGCGGGGGGGGGGGGGGGGGGGGTGTTTGGGTCTGAGAACAAAAAAAAACTAATAGTGGGAACATGTATATAGAAAGCAGTGGGAACATCTAAAGAAATCAGTGGGAAGTGTGGACAGAAAATAGTGACATTTTAAAAGGGAATTAGCGACAGTTTTGCGACAGTTTTTCTGTCGTAGATTTGTTATGTAGGAAATTTTAACATCCAGTTTTAGTGACACTTTTTAGTGACTCGGGTTTCCGTCACTAATTTCATATAGTCAGATTTTTTTTATATATTTTGTGTAATTGTTTAGTGCGACCAAGAAGGGGTATCTCGGTAGGCTCGGAACATAGTTAAAATAATAAAAACAAAGATTTTTAAATTATACCTTTTATTACTTATATTTTTATAAATGTTAAATTGTATGTTAAAAAGAATTAAATTAAAATAGTTTTGTAATAATTAAAAGGGTATAATTTTGTTATAGAAAATTAGAAATGATTTAGAAACTTTCTAATTTAGGAAACTTTCTATTTTTAGCAGGTTACTTATTATAGTATTAATCTAACGTCAGAATATGTTTATACCGTACTTAATAGTAGGTCGATAATACATTGGAAAGAATTACTATAAGATCAGATTTATCAGTTAATATACGTACGGAGTTTCAGAAATAAAATAAATAAATGAGAAGCCAATAAGATCAGTAAATTAAATAAACGAATATCAGTTAACTTATTCGCGTCCTTTATTCATGTAGCTCGCGTGAAATCAGAGTAGACTTTTTGTCAGTTGATCTCAGTCGGTTATTGGACACAAGGTACGGATTTCCCGTCCTTCAGTATGGACTTTCTTGTATGCATGATTAGGATTCCTCGTCTGCAGCCAAATGTTTTCCCCTGTATATGTTTTAAACTTATCATTAATCACTTTAATAACTAAATAGATTGCCTGAGCTTTATATACAAGCATGACCAGTTTATGTACTAGTTACGGAGGTACCGTAACCATGACACTAGAGGCACCGGTGTCATGGCTCACCTGTAGGAGAGTGATATCCTGCAACGTTCCACTCAGCTAAGCTTGGCCATTTTATCAGTATTATTAGTGGGGCGTATGGATGCATCCTAGGCTTATCAGTTTACAGTTATCAGGTGAATGTGGTGTGTGCTCTACATCCTTCACATTGGAGCTGATCCCTCCACCCAACACACTTATTTAGAGGTCACCCCACTACAGCATGAGGAGGTCACCCCTCCAGTTATTCATGCAACAGTTGTTACAGCACATGACCTTTATAGGATCTTGGCAATTAAAATACAATAAATGCATGTTTTCAGATTTAACAGATAACAGTTCAGTTTTATTATTTATAAATCAGGCTTATCAGATTTCTACAGTTTTTATCATACTCCACATATCAGTCTTTCAGTTGCAGTAATTATAAATTATTTCAAGTTCAGTATATTCCTATCATGCATTATATCCGTTCACTGAGCGTTATGCTCAACCGTAGTTCTTTCATGTTCTAACGGCATGTACACCATGACACTTTAAAGATTCTGAGAGCATGTGCATTGGATGGAAGCCGTCAAGACTTCTGTACTTTATGCACTTTATTTCTATATTATCGTTGGACATTGTTCAGTCCTTTCTTTCAGTATTTTACTTTTCATGTTTTGAGCTTATGTTGGATTACCGATGTTCGATTCCGGTATTTCCGTTATGGTCAGTTAATAGGACATTTACCTTATGCTTTGATGACACGTCATAAATACACGTAATGGTCCATTTATCCAAGTGGGGTGTTACAATTATGGTATCAGAGCGCAAGGTTCGACCTGTAGGCTCTAAAACTTGACCGGTGACTAGTGGGTAGTCACCAGGAACTTCCTAGATTTTGGCGTTGTTATCTTTCATGTTTCGCATGCATTTATCAGTTAGTTTTCTTTAGTTATCAGTCGGTTTTCTTAATGTTTTGACTAAGTAAAAGGTTGGTACAGGACTGGCCATATTTAATCGCATGCGCTTGTTAGCGAATTTTCGTTTTGGTGAACTGACCATAGGCGTTCACCCTTGCCGTTCAGATTTTTGTATAGATGAACAGACCATAGGCGTTCATCCTTACTCATGTCAGATTCATGTTTTCAGTCGAATATTACTTGATGAACCAGCCCATATACGTTCACCAATGTTTAGATCAAATTTCATGCTTTTCAGTCAAATGTTGTTTTGTGAACCGATCCATAGTTGTTCACCTTTGTCATATCATGACGTTTCATAAAATCTTGACAAATATGAATTGGACTACAACCAACCACATTTAGTCCCAGATTGTACATTTCTATACATGACAGTTCTCAGAAAATTTTGACAAGTATGGATCGAAACAAAATCGCCCATACTTAGTCACATGCTTCCTACTATGAATATTGTGGATTAAACCATAACTATCCACATCAGTTGATGTTAAACCTCAGTTGATTATTCTTCTATGTTATTTGTATCAGTCAAGTTTATACTCTCACGTGAATGTCGTTTTCATGCTGACTAAGTTCATGTCTCCTTATGAGGATTATGTTTTCAGCAAGGTGATGATGTTTTCATGCTAAGATATAGAAGGGGATTACAGTAACAATCCTGTTTTCAAAATAATCATGTTTGATCTTCATCAGTCATGTCTTCATGACCATTGTTGAAATTTCGTTTAATCATATTCTTGAAACTCTATACAACCAGCTTTAAGTCCACGCAGGAATTACCAGGCTATCATGTTACTTATTTCAGTTCAGTTTACTACCGTTTAAATCAATTCATTTCTTTGATCATGTCAGACAAGCGACACCAGTGTCGGTCATCCCATAAAATTTCCACCAATGCCATGTACAGTATTCCATCTGTACCCATGTACAGTGTCTCAGTTATACTCCTTGTACAGTATTTCATGTGTACTCCACGTACAATGTCTCAGATATGCTCCATGTGCAGTATTCATTTTGTACTTCATGTATAGTAGTCCAGGTGTACTTCAGGTACCCTACTCCATGGATATTGCTAATCGATCCTCAATCATCCCAGGCGTTTCCACTTGTCGATATTCTACCAGGTGCTGATGCTGCTCGTGAGTTGAAGATTTTACCATATGCTGATGCTGCTAACACTTTGAAGACCTCACAAATGCCGATGTTGCGGATACTTTGGAGATTTCTCAAGATGTTTATGTTTCCTATACTATGAAGACTCTGCAGAACAAGGACGAAAACTATAAATTTGAAATTTCTGACAAGATTAAATTTCAACCATCAGACACTACCATTCTATTCCATGCTTTTACCTTCTCAGCTAGATGTCACATTTCACCCAGCTAACCTTCATTCAGAAGAGTAGAAACCGGAACCAGCCGGCCACTCAACAAAATAGTTACATGAATCACGGTCATGATAATGACCGTCATAAATTGACAGACAAAGCAGTAATGACAATCGCCGTGCTTATAATTAATCAGTCAGTAAACATCGGAACTCCGAAACGGCCGTGACCATAAATACAGAGGTCAGGTAGTCTAACAGGTCCGCCAACCCTAGCAGTTACCAGAAATTCTTAACCTTATTCAGACTCACCCATTAAAATACATGTCCAGACAACAGTCAAGACACAAGTCACAAGTATCATTTCGGAAGACACCAGTTATAGTACACGTCATACGAATATCTTCTCAAAGTACGAGTCAGATTCATAACACCAGTATGCCTCCTAAACTAGGTCCTCAGAAATTTAGGGTACCCTCCAAGGGGGTATACCCGTTCTATTATACCACGCATGAATCGGATCATTAAAAATTCAGTCACCACCACTGGATTATTATTCATATTAGACACGCAGTATTCATTCTGTGAGGTTACAGACGAACACATTAAGTGTAAGTCGCCACGTTTACTTCACGTATTCCTATGTCAGCTTTATCTTAAATCGGATATTTACCTACCTCCTAGCCAGAAAAGACTCCACAGTATCACCCATATTTATAAGGTTTTTCCTTCTAGTTGAAGACAAGATCCGTGTAACACACCCAATTTCATGATAGGCAGCGGGAGGGACATTGGGAGTATTACTTCATAGCACAACACACACGTTACAGAAAACGACTCAAAAAGAGACGTTTTGAAAAGTTCAATCAATTCGATAAATTAAATCAATAAATTTAAATCATAGTTTACAAAGAGGTCCCAACAATAATGTAATAATAAAAAGTTTCAAAAAAGTTTATCGAAAGGTAATGAGTATTTTATTGCCTTTAAAATATTTAGTGCGACTCCATGCTCCAGACCTGAGTACCTGAGAAATACATGCTAAAACGTCAACACAACGGTTGAGTGAATTCATAGGTTTGCAAGTAAAAGCAGTGGACCACAAGATTTCAGTATTCAGATTACAAAAGTCAGATAGCATCAGTTATCGCATTTAGCTCATGAAACCGAACATTAACATCCGTTATTCTGTTCAAGTTTCAAATACAGTGCGTCCAGTCGGTTTTCCGTTAAACCCGGACGGAGAGGTCAATCCCAATAGATCTATTCACAGCATTCACGTTTACTCGACCAGTACAGTCGGTCCAAGTAATTAACGGTTCATGACTAAAAGGGATAAAATAAGCATACAGTTCAAGTACTTGCGTCCATTCGTAAAATTTAACATGTATCTCCCTCGCGGGTTTAATAAAACAATTAAATTAGTAAAAGCGAGGCTATGAACTCACCTTATTAAAAGCGGCATCAAGAGATGATAGCAATCAAGATAATATAGATGAAAATAAAGAGACAGAATAGGATATGACAGGAGGCTGCGAGTTTCAAACGCCGACCTAAAATAAAGATGGCGAGTCTTAAAATTCACACGACGACGTATAAATAAAAATGAGTTTTATAAACAAAATTAATTTAGGAATAAAGTAACTAAATAATAATCATAGGACTAGTTTTTGGAAGTCATAAATTGAAAAAGGACCAAAAGTAATACTTTAGAAATCTATAATGTTTATATGTATATAGCTTAATAGATCAGGGACCAAAAATGTAAATTAACATTTTTAAATGTATGAAAAACGTTTTGATACTATTTTGACGTGAAGAGTCATCTTCTTAAGCCAAATTTTAGAAGCCATTATTCTTATTTTCAAAGAGAATACTTGATGGTAAAATCAATAACAATCGTAAGTCGATATCGAGTGATACCTGAGCTTCTCGAGGAAGTATTAGTGACTCGGTGTCGTGGTGGCACGAGTTTAAATACCGAGACGAACACGGATACTAACCAAGTTTAATATGCCTGAGGCTCAAACCAAAATACGAACTCGGATATGGACACGAGCTATTAAATTGAGCGATGAATTACGACGTGCACCGACCGCAAGTCCTCTTACATTAGAGTTTGATTCACCTTTGTTTATGAATATTCGGTTAGAGTTTAACACCGAGAACCAAACTTGACTCTTAATCCACAACTCATGTCGTAACCGAACGTGTGAATTGGACCATAACCGAAACTAAACCCGAACAAGAACCCCAAACCGAAAGGATATCGACAAGAACTCAAAATCAGTCATGTCTTTTATATTTGATCAATGAAATACATACTAGCAAATTATGCAGCAAATGATATGCTTTCTTTGGTTCGGTAAAAACAAAACACCACAAGAAATATGGTTCGTTTCTAATTGTAGTGCAAGAATGAATTTAATTTATTATTTGTTTTGATAATATCTTTACTCCTAAGAAATACACGTACAACATATTTGGATATGTATCCTTTCCTTTCTTTTGTGGTAACGCCACATAAGTGACACAAAGGATGCATCTTTTTATTATATTTATTCATAATACAATAAAGTGGGTATTATCGATACCCGATATTTTAAAAGTTACGCAATTTAAAAGATACGCGTTAGACACGAAAAATAAACGCTCAATATAAAATAAAAACTTTGGCATTCAGAGAATGTTGATATTCGGAGAACATTTGATATATAAATGAGGGCTTATTATTTAATAAACGCTAATGCGTCATATAAATAAATGACACTTAAAAGTTTAGCATAAAAAAATGAAAAATTAAATAATGACAAGAAAAATATTTTTATTTCATGATGAGAATATTTATGGTCGATAACGGGCATAGACTCTGCCGATATATAATAAATGACATGTATTCGATACTTAAATCTGTAACCTTGTCGGTTAATTGAAATTTTAATATATTATTATTTTTTTTATTTTTTTATTTTTTATTTTTTTATTAATTTTTTTTTTATAAAAACAAACATGATAAATAAAAGTCGTGTTATAAATATTGATCCAAAAATTAAGAATTACTACAATCCGTCTTACTAACTCCCAAATATAGTAATTTTATTTTCTGCCATAAAATCAGTACAAGTTTTTATGCTTTACAGCAAGTGATTTATCATTCCAAAGCTACAAAGACCTTTATAGCTATCAGATATAAATCCACTTCTGAAGTTCCTTAAATTCATGATCAGTAGATTATTCCAGAGTTCCCAGATGTAATTTCAGAAAGTTTTCAAGAAATTCCTTCCTAACCACGAGACAAAATTTAACATCGAGCTAGTCTCAAGAACAGAACCTGTTTCCAAAACTCTTTGTTGCGGGGTTTCAGCTAAGTTAAAAGAGATTGCAGCAGAACGAGGCTTTATTCGCCCTATCGTACCACCAGGAAGTGTACTGTTTTCCGTCTATCATAAAGAAGGTCGGTAACATGAGATCATGTATCGATCCCCAAAAATTTTACAAGGTCACCATACATAATCAATGTTCATTCCACGTATAGAAGGTCTATCTGATATGCTACGATGTCTTAATTATTTTTCTAGAACGATTCACGATCATGCCACCAGCAGTGGTGAGAGAAAGAACATGAGGTTTTCCACAATGCGGTTGCATACGATATAGTCTCTCTAAAATTTTGAATTATACTTCTGAGCTCCCTAATGCCCTAGCTATAGTATGAAATTTATGAGTAATTTTTTTTTGTGATTTCATAGACAAGATCGTCAGTATGTTCTTTGATAACACCCCGATCTCCTAAATTCTAAAGAAGAACATGAGAATCATCTCTTCACGATCCTACATATTTTTTGATAGGAGAAAATTATATACGCAGCTTTCCAGATGTGAGTTCCAGATGAACAAGGTGGCATTTCTGAACCACCCTATTTTAGCAGAAGAAATATTAGACAGTCCTGCGAAGATGAAGGCCATCACCAGATGGTCAAGATCGACGCATGTGGCTAAAGCACAAATTTTCTAGAACTCAATTGACTGATACCGCAAAAATTATGGACAGTTCCCACGATTAGCCTTCCATGGCTAAGCTTACGCATAAAGGAGAGGACCTACAATAAAAATTTGTATCACATAAGATCCTACACTAGGGGAGATCTATTTTACCCAGACTAAAAATTCTTCCATAACTATTCAACCAGATTTCCACCAGAATGTACCAAAATTCCAGGCAGGATTTTGATAGAAACAATATGACACGTTGAGGCAGCTATGTTCATATCTAATGCCTGCCATTCCAGCAGGTTTAAGATAGAACGCCATCATGCTAGCGAGTTATTACTACCAGTAGAAATTATGGACTGAAAGGAGACAGGACTCCATGGAGATTGTTATCAGTTTACCACAGACTCAGGAAAAGTATAATACTATCTAAGTCATTGTCGACCATGTAATCAACCTACGCGTTTTCTTCATCCAGAGGGATTACGCAGTAGCGGACCTGCAGAAAATTCATCAGTAAATCGTACGATTTCAAGGCATTCCACCGACCATCATATCAGACAGAATTCATGTTCACGATCACGTGTACGTTCACATTCATGTTCACGTTTACTTTCACTTTCACGTTTATGTCTCATTTCCAGTATGATGCTGTTTCGGTTCATGTTTTGTGTCATCTCATGATTTAAGCTCATGTTAGCGTTCATAACATTGTTCACGTTTAAGTTCGTGTGCTATTTCACGATACACGTTTCACAGTTTACTACCGAATACGGTTACAGAAATCCTGAGTAACCAGACTCAAGTTTAGCATAACCAGGCTGACGTTTTACATCTTAGACCGTATCGTTTGGCATTCCTTCCTCAGTCAGCATAAGTTCATGATATGTTCTGGTAGCACATCCACAGTATGCTTCACGTATCACATTTATGATATATTTCATGCACAATATTCCTTCTATGATCACGAACCACGTTCACAATTGCTCACGTAGCACGTTCACAATTGTTCACGTAGTTCGTCCCTATATGTTTTCAACAGCTTGCTCAGAGATAAATGTTATCCTCTCAGGATATGGTACGTACCAGTTCACGTATACTACATGCTATAGCATATTCACTTTATCAGATTCAGAAAATCCATCTTAAGTGTGGAGCCAGAAACTATTTCAGCAGTTATCAGGACAGGGTCATCACGACCAAGATTGTCATTGGGTTTAGACCTTTGAAGGAGTTGTTTCGAGTGGGAAGCCACTCGGAACGGAGGAGTCCATCCGGATCTCTCATCCTTTTCCTTCTATAAGTCAGTTATGTTCTTTCAGTCATGTCACGTTCCATGTCCTTTTCAGTCATGTCACGTTACGTATTCACTTCAGTCACGTCATGTTTATACATTTCAGCAGTATTATGTTTTAACTAGAATACGAATTATTCTTTCAGCTCATAGACCTTTCCAGCTTTCATGTCCTTTCAGCTTATGTGCCCTTTCAACTTTTACGTCTTTCAGCTTATTAGCATTTTCAGCTTTTACCCAATCAGCTTAAATACCTTATAATTCGAGGACGAATTCTCCTTTTAGAGGGGAAGAATTATAAAACCCAGTACGGTCGTATCTTTAATTCGGGGACAAATTATTCTTTTTAGAGGGGAAGAATTGTAAAACCCGTATTTAGGATTAGTCGAATATTAAATACGTAGTTTTAGTTTATTAAAAGCTATTCATTTAATTAATCAGTCATAAATATGGCGAGAATTAATACGACGACACGTAAGTAATATTTAAGGCTTCTAAAAAAAGAATGAAATGAAAACTATATAAGTTTATAAAGGGTCGGCCAAAGAGAAAAAAAAAAGAAGAAAGTTTAAAATGGGCTTAAGCCCAACAAGATTTTAAGACAAAAAAATATATACGGGGTTACCCTCCCCTTCGTCACAATCAGAATTCAAAAAAAAGAGAAGGATTAGGGTTTCACCATAGGGGCCGACGGATGGGAAAGAAAAAAATAAAAAAAGGAGGACGGGAATTGCTTGTTGGTTGTTCGATTTGTATAACCTGCCTGATCATATACATTGGTAATCATCCTCCTTGTTTTCCTTTATTTTTGAATTTCTTATTTATTCAAGAACACATGATGAATAAAGAAAGGTTATAATGATATGGAATGATTCATGGTCGGTTTTTATTGTTTTCACGAAAACCGAGACACATAAGTGCCTTGGTGTGTTGCTGCTGCCCAGCCGTGACCACCAGGTTGGCTCGATGGTGGATTTTGGTTACCAGCCTAGAACAAAACAACCCACACAGGGGTATAACACATGATTTAGGATGTCGGGTTTTTTTTGGTGTATGGAACCGAGACCCAAATGAGTCTCGGTGGTTCCTTTCGTTGCCCTGCCCCGAAACACAAAACCAGTAGGGGCGTTTGGTTTTTATATCCAGCAGGGGTGTTTGGTTTTGACTGCAGGGGGGGTATATAGAAAGCCACTAACAGTGGGAACATGTATATAGAAAGCAGTGGGAACATCTAAAGAAATCAGTGGGAAGAGTGGACAGAAAATAGTGACATTTTAAAAGGGAATTAGCGACAGTTTTGCGACAGTTTTTCTGTCGCAGATTTGTTATGTAGGCAGTTTTAACATCCAGTTTTAGTGACAGTTTTTAGTGACTCAGGTTTCCGTCACTAACTTTATATAGTCAGATTTTTTATATATTTTGTGTAATTGTGTAGTGCGACCGAGAAGGGGTATCTCGGTAGACTCGGAACATAGTTAAAATAATAAAAACAAAGATTCTTAAATTATACCTTTTATTACTTATATTTTTATAAATGTTTAAATTGTATTTTAAAAAGAATTAAATTAAAATAGTTTTGTAATAATTAAAAGGGTATAATTTTGTTATAGAAAATTATAAATGATTTAGAAACTTTCTAATTTAGGAAACTTTCTATTTTTAGCAGGTTACTTATTATAGTATTAATCTAACGTCAGAATACATTTATACCGTACTTAATAGTAGGTCGATAATACATTGGAAAGAATTACTATAAGATCAGATTTATCAGTTAATATACGTACGGAGTTTCAGAAATAAAATAAATAAATGAGAAGTCAATAAGATCAGTAAATTAAATAAACGAATATCAGTTAACTTATTCGCGTCCTTTATTCTCGCGTAAAATCAGAGTAGACTTTTTGTCAGTTGATCTTAGTCGGTTACTGGACACGAGGTACGGATTTCCCGTCCTTCAGTATGGACTTTCTTCTATGCATGATTAGGATTCCCCGTCTACAGCCAAAAGTTTTTCCCAGTATATGTTTTAAACTTATCAGTAATCACTTTAATAACTAAATAGATTGCCTGAGCTTTATATACAAGCATGACCAGTTTATGTACTAGTTACGGAGGTACCGTAATCATGACACTAGAGGCACCGTTGTCATGACTCACCTGTAGGAGGTTGATATCCTGTAGCGTTCCACTCAGCTCAGCTTGGTCATTTTATCAGTATTATTAGTGGGGCGTATGGATGCATCCTAGGCTTATCAGTTTACAGTTATCAGGTGAATGTGGTGTATGCTCTACATCCTTCACATTGGAGCTTATCCCTCCACCCAGCACAATTATTTAGGGGTCACCCCTCTACAACATGACGATGTCACCCCCAGTTATTCATGCAACAGTTGTTACAACACATGACCTATATAAGCTCCTGGCAATTTTAATAAAGTAAATGCATGTTTTCAGATTTAACAAATAACAGTTCAGTTTTATTATTTATAAATCAGGCTTCTCAGATTTCTACAGTTTTTATCATACTCCACATATCAGTCTTTCAGGTGCTGTAATTATTAATTATTTCAAGTTTAGTATATTCCTATCATGCATTATATCCGTTCACTGAGCGTTATGCTCAGTCGTAGTTCTTTCATGTTCTAACGGCACGTACACCAGGACACTCTTAAGATTCTGAGAGCATGTGCATTGGATGGAAGCCTTCAAGACTTCTGTACTTTATGCACTTCATTTTTATATTACCGTTGGACATTGTTCAGTCCTTTCTTTCAGTATTTTACTTTTCATGTTTTCAGCTTATATTGAATTACCGATGTTCGATTCTGGTATTTTCGTTATGGTCAGTTAATGTTTAGGACATTTACCTTATGCTTTGATGACACGTCATAAATACACGTAACGGTCCACTTATCCAAGTGGGGTGTTACACTCGTGAAAAATTTTACTAAATGTTTTATTAAACTTATGCTATGGAGTTGTATGCATGCTTCTCCATACATTAATTACGACATCAAGATTTATACCCTTAAAATTTAAGTCGAATGCTCCTAATTGACGAACACTTGAAATTACTTCGTCATCAAATGAGATTTTTGGGTGATGTTGTGATGGAGAGAAAACCTTTCGTAGAGTGAGAATTCGTATGATGGTTTCATGTTACTCAGATTAGACGACTTAATTAACTTAGTTAGTGAGATCTAGAAACTTAAGGCATTCAGAAGGGATGAAACATGTTTACAACGCAAAACGTTCTTTTAGCAAGGTAAATCCCTTAAATATCTAGAAATTGAAAATTGTTTGTCAATTTGAATTGTTCGACAAGTCGCTATGTTGAGTAAATTCATTACTAGCAGATCAACTGATGTAATGGATTTATGTCAATATAGTTCTAGAATTTAAGGCAAATAATATGGTTTTTATACGAGGGTAATTTTATTTTCTTGAAAGTATTTTGTTATCAAAAATAGTAATATTTGAACTTATTTCTAAAGAAATAGCTCAACCCACCAATAACACTATAAGTTATGCGTTCAAGGCTTTCTTTGAACGTCCTGAAATTACTGGCCCAAAATTCGATGATTGGTACCGATCGCTAAGAATTGTCTTGAGAGCAGCTGGTACTATCAATATCTTGACTACTCCCTATCCGGATGATCTTGCTGAAGGAGCATCTGATGCGCAAAGGCTTGAACGCACTGCTAATGTTAAGAAGCACTCTAAGGTGGCTTGCTTTAATGCTAGGAAAAATGGCTCCTCCACTTCAACAGAAGTATGAGCTATTTTCACCTAAGCGAATGCTTGATGAGCTCAAGGCTATGTTCGAGAAGCCGCAAGATGTGGAGATCTACGACTTAGTAGATGCTTTGCATAGCTGCAAGCAAACTCTAGGAAAGTCAGTAAGTGGCCATTACTTGGAGATGACGGGTTATATGGAACAACTCATTGCACTAGGACAACCCTATGATCATAATATGACTATCAACTTGATCAATAGGTCCCTTAACAAGGAACTCAATGATTTTGTTAGAAACTATAATATGCATTCCACGGGGAAGACAGTTAATGATTTGCATGCAATGCTCATTGACTATGAAAAGGGGTTGAAAGACAAGGCATCTACCGCTATGCCTTCTATACTAACCATAAAAAAGGGTAGAGTGAGTAAGCCAAATCGAATAAGAAAAAAGGCAAAGGCAAGGGTGATAAGGGCAAACAAGTTGCGACTTATTCGAAACCTAAGCAGAACTTTGTCAAGAAGAATAGATCTCAGAAGGATGAGACTTGTCACCATTGCAAGGCAAGTGGTCACTGGAAGAGGAATTGCCCTCTTTACCTCAAAGAATTGCGAGAAATAAAGAAGAAGTCTGAGCAGAGCGTTGCAGCTTCAAGTACTTTATTTATAATTGAATTGTTCAATTTAACATACAAATTAAATTCTTGGGTATATGATACGGGATGCAGTATTAACATTTGTAATATGCTACATGGGTTTAATCTGGAAAGGAAGCTATCCTATGGGGAACAATTTTTGCAAGTGGGCAATGACGTACA
Organism: Glebionis coronaria; assembly: GCA_025667525.1. Lineage (NCBI taxonomy): Eukaryota > Viridiplantae > Streptophyta > Magnoliopsida > Asterales > Asteraceae > Glebionis > Glebionis coronaria. The sequence goes on along the minus strand of CM046879.1, from coordinate 185,453,925 downwards.
AGCAGCGGTTGAAGCTATAGGAACATTTAATCTAGTTTTACCTTCGGGTTTAGTACTGATTTTAAATGATTGTCACTATGCACCTTGATGACTATGTTTTTGCTAGATTAAAAATGTTCGTTTTCTCGGTGTCTTAACGAATTGATTTCCGGTTCAAAGTGTGACTCAGTCGTTTTTGGTTAATAAAAAAAAAGTTGATTATCTATAACTAATTAAAAAGTAAATGCGGAAAGTATTTAAACGCAAATTAAAGACATGTACAAATAATAAAAGTAAAACAAGGTGAAAAATTAAACTAGAAAATTACTAGAAAAACACTTAAATAAAATGCAATCTTAAAATAAAACTAAAATAAAAACAATTTAAAATAAAGTTTAAGAAAATGGCGGGAAATATAAAATTTTGATTTGAAAATAAAGACAAGACATAAAAACTAAGACTAGATCGGAATCCCAGATCGGAATCCCAGATCCGGATCCCAGATCCGAATCCCAGATCGGAATCCCAGATCTAAATCCCACATCCGAATCCCAGATCGGAATCCCAGATCCGAATCCCAGATCCGAATCCCTGATCCGATTCTCAAATCAGAATCCCAGATCCGAATCCCATATCCGAATCCCAGATCCGAATCCCAGATCCGAATCCCAGATCCGAATCCCAAATCCGAATCCCAGATCCGAATCCCAGATCGGAATCCCAGATCCGAATCCCAGATCCGAATCCCAGACCTGAATCCCAGATCCGAATAAGGGGGAGTATCACAATACCGATCACAATGTAGAAACCCTTGTGGTTTTTGCGATCGTAACAAGCTGCCGGAATCCTAATACCTCATTCCGATGGACTGAAATTCGCAATAAGCAAAACCAAAGCTAACTTGAATAAGCACAAATCAAAACTTTACCAAATCAATAATAATACGGATAAAATAAGACACAAATTTGAAGACTTTCAAGACACAAAATAAATAATTTTATAAAATAAACTTTAAAAAGATAAACTTTTAAGAAAACTTTAAAACAAATAAGCTACATACAAAATAAGCCAATAAGATTGTCAAACTTATAGCTTAAATCGTATACAAGCCTAGATGGAAACAAAAAGATGAACTTTTTAATCAAACATCAAAATTAATCAAAAAGTATAAAACTTTCGGATTAAAGATAAGCAAAAGATCAAGAAATGTAGAATGAGAAAGATTGTAAAAAGCTTGAAATAAGATTAAGATTGAAGATTCAAAAGTACAAGATTAAAGATTAAAGATTAAAACTTGAAAGAAAAACTAGAGATAGAAAGTGAATAAAACTAGAGAGAGAAAATTACCTACTCCTAAACTAATCTAACTACTCCTAAATGACTAGCACCCTCCTAATGTGTCATTAGGAGGTATATATAGGAAGTGAGGAGTGCATGTGTTGCTTCCTTCTTTCTTTCTCTTTCTCGTTCTCGTCTTTTAATTCTTTGTCTTTCTCGGCGTCGTCTCTGGATTTGTCGATAAAATTGAACTTGTCTTATAATTTCTTCAATAATTAGACTTAAGTTCTTCGACTTCATTAAACTTCCGTCTTTAGACTTTTTCTTCGATTAATCTTCAGAATAGGCCTTGGACTTCCGTTCTTTTTGCACTCTTGATCTTTTGACTTCGTCTTTTCTCGTTTTCTTCGATAAAAGCCCGTGAATGCCCGTGTTTTCTTCCTTTTTCATCTTTTGGTCCTAAAACACAATAAAAACACAAACCACGCATAATTCTGACATTTACGACATAAAATACACGTTTTGGCTTGGTTATTATTATAATTAAGTGGTAAAATGATGGGTATTTTCACACCTATCAAATCCCCTACACTTGACCATTGCAATGCCCTCATGCAATGCATTAATTACAAAGAAAGTGTTACATTTTCCATCACAATCAATCCACATTGGTCTTTATTAAAGAGACGAAATATTTAAAGGAAGAAAACAAGTAAAAGATCAAAAACTTACCTTAGGGTTTTGGAATGTCATGAATGATTATCACCCTCAAGTTTCACGTTCCCCATACCAAGCTTAAAAACGAGATCATTGTTATTATAAGTTAGCAAACTAACACAAATTCATGTGGCCCAATTATTCACTTAGACTCCCTTATTCCTAGGTGTATCTCTTATATTTTATTATTGTCTTAAATGATCACGAGGATGCATTGTTGAATTATTTTGATAGTTATTTAGGCTGAAAATAAAGTAGGACGATTTAATCAATAGTTAGCTAAAGGACAAAATCTTTTAAAATGGCTTGTCGGGACCTCATAAAGTTCATATCTTGGCATAACTCGCTTCACGATTTGAGACCTTTCTCGGACCGATATTTGGCAGCGACTTCATACTTCAAATCTTTGAGAGACGTTCTTGAAGTTATGGTCTTCTCTTCATAATAGGAATTTCTTCACTTGAAGTTTTGAGAGATTCTTCATCTTTGGACCACGACTTCTTCATTTTTCTCCAATCTTTATTTTGGACTTTGATATACAACGATCCGCCTCCTTTTAGGACTTGGATCTATTTATCCTCATACCTTGCTAGGGTCTTTTCGGATAGATTTCTCCATGATCTTTAGGGGAGTATTTGCTTTTCGTCGTGTGTCTCGATCCTTCATATTGATTTTTGATAAATGATTCTTCACATCACTTTTGGATCTTTAGCAACAAAATGTAGCCCCCATGTCTTGTTAGGACCTTTTCGGACTCGCCAATCTTCGCATCCCGCTTCAATAAGTTATGCCTTGGCTATGAACTCTAACTAATACCGAGCAACTTTTAAACGATCTTGGGCTAGAAGCTAAGTAACTTTTCAAATCGTACAACCTTATTTATTGCAGATATATTTATTAACAAGCGATGGGAGAATAGGCTTATAATCAGCTCACATAAATTCACGAAAGAATACCAAACTTACAATTGACTCTATCATCTCTCGTCCTCCACAGTTTAAAATCTCAAGGAATGAAACTCGTGGATGCTTAGCCAATTAAATCAAAGTTTTGGGTTTTCGAGTCGCCTATAGGATCTTGCATCTTCTTAGACTCTTTCAAGTTTAGAATTTGCGTTTTAAAGTTCCCTTGATAAACGACTCTCTAGGATCAATCATAGGAACTTGCGAAAAGTTCTTGTTCTTTACCGTGAGAGTTAATACTTTCGCGTTTTAAAGCTCCCTATATAAAAGCCTAGCAAAACTTGACTTAAACACGTTAAGGATACTAGCTAGAGTAAACTTAGATAAGTAAACTCGGATTGAGTCAAAATATTCACGACTTTGAAAAATTAAAACCACTTTATTAAAAATTTATTCTAGCAAAGAAAGTAAATAACAATATCAAAGGAAAAACTACTAGGCCAAAATAGATCAAAAATTTTGAAAAATGTCGAAAAATCAATTTTCCGGTTAAAATGAGGACAAATGCAAGGAAAAGACCACTTAACTTCGATAGAAGTCCTCCTACACTTAATATAAACATTGTCCTCAATGTTTAAGCATGTGGGAGTAAACTCCCCTACACTTAGGACGTTGTGCACTTTGTTTAAATCTTGCCAAGGAAAGGACAACTAAAGTGATTCCTATTTTAATATTGAATAAATATAAAATAGAGAATCAAAAGAGTATAGGATAGAACCGGGAAGACGGGTACACGGAATCATGGGTCGTCAAAAGTCATCAAGAATGGATCTTTGAAAGCTCGAATCCCTGCACATGATAAGAAAGAAGACAACAAACACATACTAGGGTCTCCCCCTACACTTATTAGAAAAACATAATAAAAGGATAGATAATTGGGTTGCCTCCCCAAAAGCGCTTGTTTTTGTTAACCGAGTCACGAGCCTGACTCGTCCTCGAATTAAATGGTCCATGGGGAAGCCTCAAATGTAATACGGGGATCAAAGACCTTGTCCTTGTTCCCGGAGGAAAATACAACAGGGGAGGCTGGAGGATAAGTCTTAAAAGGTAGAAAAGTCCTCTAAACATACAAAAAGTATGTGAGATCATGATCCACGGGAGGTGGGGTGGGTAAAGTAAGCAAATTGTCATCCCCCAAAGACAATTGATGCTCAGACAGCGGCAAAGCCGTAAGGTTATCAATCATATAATAATCAATGTCACCTCCCGGGTCAAAGCACTCATCCTCCGTAATGGTGTATAAAGGAGTGGATGAAAGGTGCACGGGAGGGGGACTTGGGGCAATACCTTCCTGCAGCAAATTATCAAAAATAATATCCCCCTCTGTGTCATCATCATCAATACCCGGAGGTATTGAGTGAATGTCGATTTCTTCCAGCAATGGGTCATTATACTCAATGGGTGTAATAGACTGAGGTAAAGATTCTTTAATAGGAGGAGAATTCAACGCTTCAATTTTAGCAATCAGAAGATGAACTTTCAGTAATTTGTCGCGAATAATAACGTCTTCCACCTCATCTACAAGACCAAGTTCAGGGGTGAACTTCTCATAAGTCGGAGAGAATAAATCAACATCGCCTTCATCGCCCGGAGGAGAAGGAGAAATTTCAAAAGTGAAATTCTCATAGCATGGAGAAGAATCATCATCATTAAGAGCGACCTCTTCCGTAAGCTCCTCAAAAGTTAGCACATCACAAACCTCATCAAAGAATTTATCAAGACCAAAATCACTAATCTCACTCGATGTATCACAATCCTTAGACGTATTAGGGATATCAAGAGTAGGAGTAGTAATCTTAGAAGATGGTTTGAGATTGTAGATATCATCCTCGTCATCATCATCATAATAGACTGGACCATTCCAGTTAGGAGTGATATAGTCGACTAACTCCTCCTTGATAACCTCCACATCTTTGAGAAGCTCATGAAGCAATTTTTGTTGATCATCTCCCTGAGTATGTTCAATTAAACACATTCTATCCCACGCTGTAAGTAAACATTTTGGTGTAGAAAAGAAGGGAAAACGACCAAATTGGCTCAAAAAGGTGTAGGTGGATTTCAAAATTTGGTCACCATCAAGCAAAGGTTGCCTTTCTTGATGTAAGTCAGCTCGGATTTGAGCTAAACTTTCTAGAACGTCATTCAAAGTAGTGAGTTGTTGGTCAAGACTAATTCCCTGAGAGGATTGATGATTGAGGGTGTGATGTGGGGGCTCAAAGTTATACAAACCGGAATCATAGCACGGAATTGGCTCAAAGATATTCATTGGTTGACAAGAAGAAGCATCGTGAGGGCCCACACAAATATTGCAATACGGGTATTGAGGAAAACCCGGTGCATTTTGAGGATAAGGATTGTCATATACGGGAAAGGGTGAGAAAGTATTGTAAGAGGAGAAGTACGAATTTGTTGAATTGAAAAATGGAAAAATCCAAATTGTGTATTGTCGATATCAGAGCCGCACCGCTCACAAATACACCAATGACATGTTTGATAACCATGCCATGGTCTCCCACACCGTACGCAAGACGAATCCATGAACAATAATAGATAAGCAAGAAGAATATTTTTGGCGCAAAACTTGTGAAAAAGAAATGTTTTTATGATTTTTCAAATGTTTTTGGATTTTTGAAATTTTTGATTTTTAGGATTTTTGAAAAATGCAAGAAATATAACGTTCACGAATGAACGGATCCCAAAATCCAACGCGTCTCTCACTAAAACCCGTTAATCTTCACGAAAAGAGCTGGCAGCGGCGCCATTTGATGACTTGATTTTACTTAGTTATGAAAGTTCGTTTTTCCAGTCTTAACGAATTGATTTCTGGTTCAAAGTGTGACTCAGTCGTTTTTGGTTAAGAAAAAAAAGAAAGTTGATTATCTATAACTAAATAAAAAGTAAATGCGGAAAGTATTTAAAAGCAAATTAAAGACAGGTACAAATAATAAAAGTAGAACAAGGTGAAAAATTAAACTAGAAAATTACTTGAAAAACACTTAAATAAAATGCAATCTTAAAATAAAACTAAAATAAAAAAAATTTAAAATAAAGTTAAAGAAAATGGCGGGAAATATAAAATTTTGATTTGAAAATAAAGACAAGACATAAAAACTAAGACTAGATCGGAATCCGAGATCGGAATCCCAGATCCGAATCCCAGATCGGAATCCCAGATCCGAATCCCAGATCCGAATCCCAGATCAGAATCCCAGATCGGAATCCCTTATCCGAATCCCAGATCCAAATCCCAGATCCGAATCCCAGATCGTAATCCCAGATCCGAATCCCAGATCCGAATCCCAGATCCGAATCCCAGATCCGAATCCCAGATCCGAATCCCAGATCCGAATCCCAGATCTGAATCCCAGATCCGAATCCCAGATCCGAATTCCAGATCCGAATAAGGGGGAGTATCACAATACCGATCGCAATGTAGAAACCCTTGTGGTTTTTGCGATCGTAACAAGCTGCCGGAATCCTAATACCTCATTCCGATGGACTGAAATTCGCAATAAGCAAAACCAATAAGCTAACTTGAATAAGCACAAATCAAAACTTTACCAAATCAATAATAATACGGATAAAATAAGACACAAATTTGAAGACTTTCAAGACACAAAATAAATAATTTTATAAAATAAACTTTAAAAAGATAAACTTTTAAGAAAACTTTAAACAAATAAGCTACATACAAAATAAGGCAATAAGATTGTCAAACTTATAGCTTAAATCGTGTACAAGCCTAGATGGAAACAAAAAGATGAACTTTTTAATCAAACATCAAAATTAAGCAAAAAGTATAAAACTTTCGGATTAAAGATAAGCAAAAGATCAAGAAATGTAGAATGAGAAAGATTGTAAAAAGCTTGAAATAAGATTAAGATTAAAGATTCAAAAGTACAAGATTAAAGATTAAAGATTAAAACTTGAAAGAAAAACTAGAGAGAGAAAATGAAAAAACTAGAAAGAGAAAATTACCTACTCCTAAACTAATCTAACTACTCCTAAATGACTAACACCCTCCTAATGTGTCATTAGGAGGGTATATATAGGAAGTGAGGAGTGCATGTGTTGCTTCCTTCTTTCTTTCTCTTTCTCGTTCTCGTCTTTTAATTCTTTGTCTTTCTCGGCGTCGTCTCGGGATTTGTCGATAAAATTGAACTTGTCTTATAATTTCTTCAATAATTAGACTTGAATTCTTCGAATTCATTAAACTTCCATCTTTAGACTCTTTCTTCGATATCTTCAGAATAGGCCTTGGACTTCCGTTCTTTTTGCACTCTTGATCTTTTGACTTCGTCTTTTCTCGTTTTCTTCGATAAAAGCCCGTGTTTTCTTCCTTTTTCATCTTTTGGTCCTAAAACACAATAAAAACACAAACCACGCATAATTTCGACATTTACGACATAAAATACACGTTTTGGCTTGGTTATTATTATAATTAAGTGGTAAAAGGATGGGTGTTTTCACACCTATCACACCTATAATTGTTAGGGGTGTTATTTCCTTTTCTTGTTTGTTGAATAATGGATTCGTTCACACGATTGATAATAATGAAATTTCTGTTTGGAAAGATGGTATTTTCTATTTTAATGCAACTAGACGAGTACCCGCGCATAGCGGCGGAAATTGTCTAGCAACAGATAATTAACACGATGCGATATTGTGGTAAGTGTTTCGGTGAAGTTCAAAATATAACGTCAAAAGATTAAACTTTTATTTCAAAGCGTTGTAACATGTTATAATTCAAAATATCTTATAAGTATGTTTCAATTGAATGAAAGGGTGCCATTTGTTTAATTAACGAAATTTTATATCTTTTTTAATGAATAAGATTTGCATGTAGTAGTTTTTAATGGGACTCACATTTTTCAAGCATTCAACATTTTCAACTTTCAACCAAAGGGATACACCATTTATAATGTAATAAAGGATACACCCTTTATAATGTAGTATAGATATAGATTAGTGGGACCCACATTTTTCAACCATTCAACATTTTCAACTTTCAACCAAAAGGATACACCCTTTATAATGTAGTATAGATTTCTGTGAATGGTATGTTTAAAATAGACATGCATGATAATGAATCCAAGAATAATAAATCTGTCTTTAGCATGAGTAAGAAGAAAAAGTTTGACAAGAACTCTTCTTATCTTTTGCATTGTAGACTTGCCCATATTGGGAAGACTCGTATACAAAAGCTTCAACGTGAAGGTCTTTTGGAAAATATCAATGATGAATCATTTGATAAATGTGAGTCTTGTATCTGTGGAAAGATGACCAAGACACCTTTTAATAGCAATATTGAAAGAGCTACTGATCTACTTAGATTAATACACACTGATGTGTGTGGACCACATAGACATGTGTCAAGGAAAGGTGCTAGCTACTTCTTAACATTTACGGATGATTATAGCCGTTATGGTTATGTTTATTTACTTAAGAATAAACATGAGGTATTTGAAACATTCAAAGTGTTTAAAGCAGAAGTAGAACTGCAATTAGGAAAGAAGATTAAAGCTCTTCGTTCTGATAGAGGTGGTGAATATTTAAGTCAAGAGTTTATAGATTATCTAAGTGAGAATGGAATTGTTTAGCATCTTTGATAACTAGGTTTTAGTTAGGAAAATTGTTCGTTGAAATCGATCTCTTCGAATTGAAAAATGGATTAACTATGCGACTCAGTCGTTCTTTGGTGAAACAAATAGTTGTGTCGTTGTAGTAATTAAAAAGTGCATTTCGTAAAACTAAATGACGTTAATTTAAATCTAAGACTAACTTAAAGTAAATGACAAGTATTTAAAAGCGTGACGAAAATTAAAAGGCACTAAAAGTAAATAACGCAAACTTAAAACTATCTAAGGCAAACTTAAAACGCAACTAAAACTTAAACTAAGGCAAGGCTAAAATAAATCTAAGCCAAATAAACTTAAAGTGCAACTAAGTAAAAAGGCGGGAAAAATAAAGCTTGAAAAATTAAAAACAGAAAGTAAAAAAACTGAAATTAAAAGAACCTGAAAACAGCTCATCTGGAATAAACCTTCGTTCGGAATAATCACTCATCCGGAATGTTACCTTCGTTCGGAATGATTCTTCTTTACTCGGAATATTTACCAAAAACCTTGATCCGGAATAAATCCTTTATCCGGAATATGTCACTTATCCGGAATAAAGTCTTGATTCGGAATACTGGTCCTTGATCCGGAATGTTGCTGATCCGAAATGTTGAAGATTCCGGATGAAGACTTTGATCCGGAATAATTAATTATTCCGAATAAAACTCTTTGATCCGGAATATTTTCTTGATCTGGAATGTTGAAGATTCCGGATGAAACTCCTTGATCCGGAATATCTTCCTTGATCCGGAATAAAGCTTTGATCCGGAATATCAAATATTCCGAATGAACCACCTTTTCCACTGATCCGGAATATCTTCCTCGATCCGGAATGTTTCTTCACAAAACCTTGATCCGGAATGTTGAAGCTGATCCGGAATATCCACTTGATCCGGAATATGTCACTTATTCCGGATGGAAGCCTTTGATTCGGAATAATTTCTTCACAAACCTTCACTCGGAATGTTTTGTGCTTGATCCGGAATGATCCTGGGAACAGAAACAGAAAGCGAAGAACACGGGATACACAAAGCTACACGAATCTAACCAGAACTTAATCAAATCAAACAAAAGATTAAATCAAACTAAACAAATAACATCTACTAATCATAAACAAACAATCCAAAACAATCAAACTAACAAATTTAACCAAAATAATTAAAACCCACTTTAATCAAATCAATAAAATAAGAACATGAACATGAACATAAACATAAAGATTAAAGAATTGGTCTTGGCATTTCTTCATAAATAAGACTTGAGTTCTTCGGCTTTTTAGTAAACTTCCGTCTTTTAACTTTTTCTTCGATAAATCTTCAGAATTGGTCTTGGACTTCCGTTCTTTATGCACTCTTGATTTCTTGACTTCGTCTTTCGTCTATTTCTTCGATAAAAGCCCGTGAATGCCCGTGTTTTCTCCACTTTTCACCTTTTCGTCCTAAATCACAACAAAAACACAAACCACGCATAATTCCGACATAAATGACATAAAATACACGTTTTGGCTCGGTTATTATTGTAATTAAGTGGTAAAAAGGATGGGTGTTTACACACCTATCAATCTTACTTCTCCCTATACTCCACAACAAAATGGTGTGTCCGAAAGGAGAAATCGTATATTATTGGATATGGTGTGATCTATGTTTAATCTTACAACTTTATCTTTATCCTTTTGGGATTATGCTTTAGAGTCTGTTGTTCGCATTATAAATATGGTTCCCACAAAGAAGGTCGATAAGACACCATATGAACTATGGCATGGCAAGAATCCATATTTATCTTATTTAAAGGTCTGGGGTTGCGAGACGTATGTGAAACGTGACTCGGGCGACAAACTCCAAAAACGATCTGTAAAATGTATCTTTGTAGGATACCCTAAGGAAACTATAGATTACTACTTTTATTATCCACCTGAGAATAAAGTGATTGTTGCTAGGTATGGAGACTTCCTTGAATCTGATCTTGTAAATCAAGAATTCAGTGGGAGAAATTATGATCTTGAAGAGAGTCATATAGATACATTACCTTCTGAAAACACTAGCGATGTAATTCCTGTAGAACCAGAAAGTCTGGCGGTTCCACCGGAATTAGTTCCTCTACGTAGATAAAAAAGGATTAAAAATGAAAATAGCAATATATGTCTTAACATAGAGGATGATGATGAGTTAGGGGATCTTGGTAAACCTGCTAATTATAAATCCGTCATACTTGATCCTGAAAAGGATAAGTGGATGGTTGCTATGGATGAGGAAATGAAATTCATGAAAGTAAATGATGTTTGGATTCTTGTAGAACCACAAATGCTAAAATAGTGAGAAATAAGTGGATATACAAGAAGAAAACCGACATAGACGGAAAAGTACAATCCTATAAAGCTTTTTTAGTAGCTAAAGGTTTTACTCAAACTTTTAGCGTAAACTACGAGGAGACATTTTCTCCTGTAGCAGACTTAAGAGCTATTAGGATTCTCATATCTATAGCAGCATACTATGACTATGAGATATGGCAAATGGATGTTAAAACTGCCTTCTTGAACGGTCGCTTAGATGAAGACATCTATATGCAGCAACCAGAAGGGTATGTTGATCCTGAGAATCCAGGACACGTTTGCAAACTTCAAAGATCCATTTATAGTTTGAAGCAAGCATCACGTCAATGGAATAAAAGATTTGACGAAGAAATCTTAATGTTTGGATTTATTCAGAATCGTGATGAGCCATGTGTATATTGCATAGCTAGTGGGAGTGATGTAGTATTCATAGTCCTATATGTTGATGACATATTAATCATGGGAAGTAACAAGACTTAAAGCTGTTAAGGATTATCTTGGTAAGTGTTTTTCCATGAAGGATTTAGGAGAAGCTGCATACATTCTGGGAATTAAGATCTATCGAGATAGGAAAAGACGGTTAATTGGTCTAAGTCAATATGCTTATATAGATAAGATTTTGAAGAAGTATAATATGCATAATTCCAAGAAAGGTTTTTAACCTATGGAAGTTAAGCATAATCTGAGTCATGAGATGGATGCATCAACTCCTGAAGAGGAGGCATACATGAAGAACATGCCTTATGCTTCGGCCGTAGGATCTATAATGTATGTTGTCCGATGCACAAGGCCTGATGTGGCGTTTGCTCAGAACTTGGTTAGTAGATACCAACAGAATCCAGGGAAGCTCCACTGGACTGTTGTTAAAAATATTCTAAAGTATTTGAGGAGTACGAAAAATATGTTCTTGGTATTTGGAGGGAAACCAGACACATAACTGAATGTGACAGGTTTCTGTGATGCGTCCTGGCAATGTGATAAAGACGATATGAAGTCTCAGATGGGTTACGTTTTTGTTATCAATGGAGGAGCAGTTGACTGGAAGAGCAAGAAACAGACAACGATTGCAATGCATGTGATTTATAGCTTTTGTGTGTATGTGTTCAAGTGTTGTTCGTACTGATTCAATTCGAATTGATCATGGTTTAGGATGGAATTATTGGTGTTGGTAACTAAAAGGCGGAAGCTTTTGATTATCTAATATAAACGTAAAGCTTTTAAACATAAAAATAAAGAAAGATGTCTAACCTCGATTGCTTATCTAGAGTGAATGCTGCACAGTAGATCAAAGTGAAACTAACTGAAGGTAATTATGTATTTTAAAATAAAGTTGTAAACTTGAAAGGGTTAAACTAAAAAGCCCGTGAATGCCCGTGTTTTCTCCACTTTTCACCTTTTCGTCCTAAATCACAACAAAAACACAAACCACGCATAATTCTGACATAAATGACATAAAATACACGTTTTGGCTCGGTTATTATTGTAATTAAGTGGTAAAAAGGATTGGTGTTTACACACCTATCAAATCCCCTACACTTGACCATTGCAATGTCCTCATGCAATGCATTAGTTACAAAGCACGTTTACATTTTTCATCAAAATCAATCCACCTTGGCCTTTATTAAAGAAATAGAAAACTAAAAACATTCAAAGTAAAGAAATCAAAAACATACCTTGGATTTTGGAAATGTCATGAATGATCATCATCCTCAAGTTTTCACTTTCTCCAAACCAAGCTTAAAAACGAGATCATTGTTATTATAAGTTAGAAAACTAACACAAACTCATGTGGGCCAATTATTCACTTAGACTCCCTTATTCCTAGGTGTATCTCTTATATTTTATTGTTGTCTTGAATGATCACGAGGATGCATTGTTGACTTATTTTGATAGTTATTTAGGCCGAAAATAAAGTGAACGATTTAATCAATAGTTAGCTGAAGGACAAAATCTTTTAAAACTGCTTCTCGGGACCTCAAAAAGTTCATATCTTGGCATAACTCGCTTCGCGATTTGAGACCTTTCTCGGACCGATATTTGGCAGCGACTTCATACTTCAAATATTGAGAGACGTTCATGAAATAATGGTCTTCTCTTCATATAGGAATTTCTTCACTTGAAATTTTGAGAGATTCTTCATACTGGACCACGACTTCTTCATTTTTCTCCAATCTTTACTTGGGATTTTGATATACAATGATCCGCCTCCTTTTTGGACTTGGATCTATTCATCCTCATACCTTGTTAGGGCCTTTTTGGATAGACTTCTCCATGATCTTTACGGGAGAACTTGCTTTTCGTCGTGTGTCTCGATCCTTCATATTGATTTTCGATAAATGATTCTTCACATCACTTTGGATCTTTAGCAACAAAATATAGCCCTCATGCCTTGTTAGGGACTTTTTGGACTCGTCAATCTTCGCATAACGCTTCAATAAGTTATGCCTTGGCTATGAACTCTAATCCATACCGAGCAACTTTTAAACGATCTTGGGCTAGAAGCTAAGTAACTTTTCAAATCGTACAACCTTATTTATTGCAGATAAATTTATTAGCAAGCGATGGGAGAATAGGCTTATAATTAACTCACATAAATTCACGAAAGAATACCAAACTTATAATTGACTCTATCATCTCTCGTTCTCCACTGTTTAAAATCTCAAGGAATGAGACTCGTGGATGCTTAGCCTATTAAATCAAAGTTTGGGTTTTCGAGTCGCCTATAGGATCTTGCAAATTCTTAGACTCTTTCAAGTTTAGAAATCGCATTTTAAAGTTCCCTTGATAAACGACTCTCTAGGGTCAATTATAGGAACTTGCGAAAAGTTCTTGTTCTTAACCCGTGAGAGTTAAGACTTTCGCGTTTTAAAGCTCCCTATATAAAAGCCTAGCAAAACTTGACTTAAACACGTTAAGGATACTAGCTAGAGTAAACTTAGATAAGAAAACTCGGGTTGAGTCAAAAGATTCACAACGTTTGAAAATTAAAACCACTTTATTAAAATTTATTCTAATAAGAAAAAGAAAATAACTATACAAAAGGGAAAACTAATAGGCCAAAATAGATCAAAAATTTTGAAAAATGTCGAAAAACTGATTTTCCGGTTAAAATGAGGACAAATACAAGGAAAAGGCCACTTAACTTCGATAGAAGTCCCCCCTACACTTAATATAAACATTGTCCTCAATGTTTAAGCATGTGGGAGTAAACTAACCTACACTTAGGATATTGTGCACGTTGTTTAAATCTTGTTAAGGAAAGGACAACTAAATAGATTCCTATTTTAGTATTGAGAAATATAAAATAGTGAATCAAAAAGAGTTTAGGATAGAACCGGGAAGAAGGGAACACGGAATCACGGGTCGGCAAAAATCAGCAAGGGTGGATCATTGAGCGCTCGAATCCCTGATTAGTAGAAGAGAGGAAATAGCAAACACCAACGGGTCTCCCCTACACTTAGGATAAAGATAGCTAAAAGATAGATACATGGGTTGCCTCCCAAGAAGCTCTTGATTTTTGATTACCGAGTCGTGAGCCTGACTCGACCTTGATTACCATAGGAAGAAGCATGAAACATATCCACCAGGATCAAATACATAGTTTTCGTCCATCAAATAGCATAAGCTTAAGGCGAACAAGGCAAGCCAAAGAATAATAGGCAAGGTTCCCTTAAGCAAAGATGGAGCACGGTGGTAGCAAGGGTGAAGTGGTGCAAGCATATCTTCAAAAGTTCCAAAGATTTTTCCTTTTATTTCATCAGATGGATACTGAGATGGCTGAAGAATATCGATACCAGGGTCGAACACCTTTTCCTTTAAGGGAAAATAGCACTTAAGCTCAGCAGAATGTGAAGAAGATCCGGGAAGAAGATGCACAACCTCGTCCTCAGAAGGTGGACAAAGAGGTGTCAAAACATACGAGCTGCGGATGGTGGTGTCGTCCGGTTGCTTCTCCTTTGAAAGAATTTTCTTCAAATCCAAAGTAGGATCAAGACGATAATCATCAAAGTCGAAAGGAGGAGCATCACTCTCATGAGGGAAGTAAGTATTGAGAAAAGTAGAGAAGTCTTCCTCAAATGAGTAATCATCCAAAGTAGGATCAAGTGATGGCGGAGGATCTTCATCATGTGAAGACTCACTCGAAAGAGTATCGGCCTCATCAAAATCATCATACGTGGGCATGTCGGGATACTAGGAAGTAAGGTCATCATAATCATCCGAATCTGAGCTAGAATCATCATCATAAGCATCAAAGATCGGTGGAGAATCATAAATGGGTGAAGGTTCCAAATTGGAGAGAGAATCATCCACATCATCTTCAAAAAGTGGATTATCAATGCAAGACTCGAATAGAGGATTGTTGTAGATGACAAAATCATCGACCACATTAATCATATTTGCAGATTCTCGTCCATAGGATTTGCTTGTAAGCTTCCCCATTTTAAAAACTTGTGCATCATCCCCGACTCTCAAAATTAATTCACCTTCGGCAACATCAACTAAAGCTCGTCTGGTTCTCAAGAATGGCCGACCAAGTATTAAAGGAATACGAGGGTCCATTTCATAATCAACAACCACAAAGTCGACCGAAAAAGTGAAGGTGCCAACTTTAATGAACATATCTTCGGCTATACCAACGGGGTAAGCGAGAGTGCGATTTGCAAGCTCAAGAGTCATCTTTGTTGGAGTAAGGTCGGGTAATGATAGTGCTTTCCAAACACTCAAAGGCATAAGATTAATACTGGCCCCGAGATCAGCTAGGGCAGTAAATTCTTCGGTTTTGTTAAAGATGCAAGGCAACACAAAACGACCGGGATCTCTAAGTTTTTCCGGAAGTTCTTTAAGAATAACTGCAGAATAGTTTTCATTTAAGCGTGTGTTGGCGAGCTCAATCAGCTTCTCCTTCTTGTTAAGCAATTCCTTGAATGCTTTCATAAATTTTGGCATGCGGACAAGTGCTTCAACAAGGCTAATGTTGAAATTCATTTGAGAGATCATCTTCAAAAAATTTGACACTTGAGAGTCTTCCTTGGTTATCATTGTGGCCTTGCCTAGCCGTGAAGGATAAGGAATATTGGGTTTGGGTGGTGAAGGTGAAGGCATAGCAGGTAAAGGTTGAGATGTTGAAGGGTTCTTCTTGGATACATCGTCATGACGAGGCGGAGACGGTAATGGTGCACTAATACTAGGTGTGGGAGGAGTAGGGATAAATGGTGGTGGAGGAGGTGTAGATGATGGGGGTGGGATAGGTGGTCCTACTATGGTTACTCCACTACGGGTAGTAATAGCACTCACATTCGCTCGTGGATTGGTGACGGTGTTTGAAGGTAGAGAACTCGAAGTAGAAGGTTGAGTGGTAGGCAAGAAACTAGCCAGCATATTCTTTAAATCATTCGTTTGACTACTGAAGGAGGATTGGATATTATCTCGAAGCTCGGATCTAATGTCATTCCCGTGCTTGGTAATATCTTCTTTCAAATTGATAATTTGGCTCTGCAGATTCTTGATTTGCTCACCTTGGGTTCTCATCAAAGCTTCAACATCTTGATTGATGGGTGGGGCTTGTTGAGCGGGTGGGTGATAAGGATTAGAAGCTCTAGGTGGGATTTGGTTGCTTCTATTGTAATTGGTGTTGTGGTTTTGGTTTTGAGGAGAAAAACCGGTGGAAAGGTAGTTGTTTGATCGGTAACTCAGCAAATTTCGATCCCCTTGAGGTCGGGCTTGGTAATTTTCCGGTGAAGAATTACCATAAGCTGCATACACGTTTTCCAGATTTCCTTGAGTAGAAGGACAATCAGTGTATGAGTGAGGACCGCCGCATGTTTCACAAGAAGGTGCTACCGCTTTAACTTGTTGTTGGTTTGTAGCGAGAAGCAAGATATTTTTGTTCATTTCAGTCATCATGCGGGTGAATTCGGTCATATCAGGGCTTGCTGAAGTAGAAGAAACATTGACTCTCGGGTTGTTCCTTGAAGAAGCGGAGGAATCCCAGTTTTTGTGGTGAGTAGTCATGTTCTCAATAAGCTCTCTACACTCCTCGGGTCTCATTTTCATAAATGTGCCACCGGCGGCTGCATTAATCGTATCACGATCACGAAAAGTCAAACTGTTGTAGAAAGTATCGATTAAGGTCACATGGAGCATATTGTGGTTTGGACAACGATTAATCAAAACATTATATCTTTCCCAAACATTAAAAAGAGATTCATCGGGTTCTTGCATGAAACCGCTGATTTGATTGCGAAGGCTCGTGACCATGGATGGTGGAAAGTAGCGCGACAAAAAGCGTTTAGTCATGTCATCCCAAGTATGAATGGAATTCTTCGGGAGACGATCAAACCATTTCTCGGCGTGATGTGATAAAGTATGTAGAAAGAGTTGTAGGCGAAGAACATCCATTGTGGCACCGGGCAACTTCATGCTCTGAGTGATAGTAATGAATTTGTCGAGGTGTTTGTTGGCATCATCATCAGGCATTCCGACGAATGGATTAGTTTGCACTTGCTGAATCATGTGGTGCTTCAACGAAAACTCCGGAGCCGTGATTTGCATCGGCGCAGTTGGTCCTCCTCGTCCAAACATGGTAGGTTGACAAAGCTCTTCCATTGTCCGAAGATCGGGCTGTGGAAGAACATTGTTGTTATGATTGAGGTGCGGTGGATTATTGTTGTTAACACCTGCCATAGCTAAATCTTCTCGAGTCTCGGGCTCTTGATAATTAGAAGATCTAGTACGCATACACCTACAAAGGCAAAAGAAAACAATACCAAACACAAAGAGAATATATATACACAATAAAAATAAAATCTTTTTGGATTTTTGAAATTTTTAATTTTTATGGATTTTTACAATTTTTTAATTTTTATGGATTTTTGGAAAATTTTAAGCAAGAAAAATAATGCTCGCAAGTGAACGGATCCCAAAAAGCAACGCGTCTCTCACAGAAAACCGTTTATCTTCACGAAAAGAGCCGGCAGCGGCACCATTTGATAACTAGGTTTTAGTTAGGAAAATTGTTCGTTGAAATCGATCTCTTCGAATTGAAAAATGGATTAACTATACGACTCAGTCGTTCTTTGGTGAAACAAATAGTTGTGTCGTTGTAGTAATTAAACAGTGCATTTCGTAAAACTAAATGACGTTAATTTAAATCTAAGACTAATTTAAAGTAAATGACAAGTATTTAAAAGCGTGACGAAAATTAAAAGGCACTAAAAGTAAATAACGCAAACTTAAAACTATCTAAGGCAAACTTAAAACGCAACTAAAACTTAAACTAAGGCAAGGCTAAAATAAATCTAAGGCAAATAAACTTAAAGTGCAACTAAGTAAAAAGGCGGGAAAAATAAAGCTTGAAAAATTAAAAACAGAAAGTTAAAAAATTGAAATTAAAAGAACCTGAAAACAGCTCATCTGGAATAAACCTTCGTTCGGAATAATCACTCATCCGGAATGTCACCTTCGTTCAGAATGATTCTTCTTTACTCGGAATATTTACCAAAAACCTTGATCCGGAGTAAATCCTTTATTCGGAATATGTCACTTATCCGGAATAAAGTCTTGATTCGGAATACTGGTCCTTGATCCGGAATGTTGCTGATCCGGAATGTTGAAGATTCCGGATGAAGACTTTGAACCGGAATAATTAATTATTCCGAATAAAACTCTTTGATCCGGAATATTTCCTTGATCCGGAATGTTGAAGATTCCGAATGAAACTCCTTGATCTGGAATATCTTCCTTGATCCGGAATAAAGCTTTGATCCGGAATATCAAATATTCCGAATGAACCACCTTTTCCACTGATCCGGAAGATCTTCCTCGATCCGGAATGTTTCTTCACAATACCTTGATCCGGAATGTTGAAGTTGATCCGGAATATCCACTTGATCCGGAATATGTCACTTATTCCGGATGGAAGCCTTTGATTCGGAATAATTTCTTCACAAACCTTCACTCGGAATGTTTCGTGCTTGATCCGGAATGATCCTGGGAACAGAAACAGAAAGCGAAGAACTCGGGATACACAAAGCTATACGAATCTAACCAAAACTTAATCAAATCGAACAAAAGATTAAATCAAACTAAACAAATAACATCTACTAATCATAAACAAACAATCCAAAACAATCAAACTAACAAATATAACCAAAATAATTAAAACCCACTTTAATCAAATCAATAAAATAAGAACATGAACATGAACATAAACATAAAGATTAAAGAAAGGTAGATAGGAGATCAAACAATAAAAATAAAGATTGACAAGAATTAAAAGGAAACTTACTTGAAATTAAAGGAATTTAAGGTGCAAGACAAGTATTTAAATTTGACAATTAAGTAAATGACATGTAATTAAATGTGCAAGGAAATGAAAATGGAATAACTAGTGTCACTCTAGCCAACAAAAACAAATGAATGAAAATAAATCCTATTTATAGAGGAGATTAGGGAGGTGCTTAGGAAGCTTCCTCCCTCTTTCTTCTTTCTTTAATTGCATGCTTTAGTCCTTGATCTTCTTAATCCTTTGTTAATCTTCTTAATACGTGGACTTTAATGACTTTGTCTCGGGATTTCTTTAAACTCGTCTTGACATTTTTTCATAAATAAGACTTGAGTTCTTCGGCTTTTTAGTAAACTTCCGTCTTTTAACTTTTTCTTCGATAAATCTTCAGAATTGGTCTTGGACTTCCGTTCTTTATGCACTCTTGATTTCTTGACTTCGTCTTTCGTCTATTTCTTCGATAAAAGCCCGTGAATGCCCGTGTTTTCTCCACTTTTCACCTTTTCGTCCTAAATCACAACAAAAACACAAACCACGCATAATTCCGACATAAATGACATAAAATACACGTTTTGGCTCGGTTATTATTGTAATTAAGTGGTAAAAAGGATGGGTGTTTACACACCTATCAATCTTACTTCTCCCTATACTCCACAACAAAATGGTGTGTCCGAAAGGAGAAATCGTATATTATTGGATATGGTGTGATCTATGTTTAATCTTACAACTTTATCTTTATCCTTTTGGGATTATGCTTTAGAGTCTGTTGTTCGCATTATAAATATGGTTCCCACAAAGAAGGTCGATAAGACACCATATGAACTATGGCATGGCAAGAATCCATATTTGTCTTATTTAAAGGTCTGGGGTTGCGAGACGTATGTGAAACGTGACTCAGGCGACAAACTCCAACAACGATCTATAAAATGTATCTTTGTAGGATACCCTAAGGAAACTATAGGTTACTACTTTTATTATCCACCTGAGAACAAAGTGATTGTTGTTAGGTATGGAGACTTCCTTGAATCTGATCTTGTAAATCAAGAATTCAGTGGGAGAAATTATGATCTTGAAGAGAGTCATATAGATACATTACCTTCTGAAAACACTAGCGATGTAATTCCTGTAGAACCAGAAAGTCTGGCGGTTCCATCGGAATTAGTTCCTCTGCGTAGATAAAAAAGGATTAAAAATGAAAATAGCAATATATGTCTTAACATAGAGGATGATGATGAGTTAGGGGATCTTGGTAAACCTGCTAATTATAAATCCGCCATACTTGATCCTGAAAAGGATAAGTAGATGGTTGCTATAGATGAGGAAATGAAATTCATGAAAGTAAATGATGTTTGGATTCTTGTAGAACCACAAATGCTAAAATAGTGAGACATAAGTAGATATACAAGAAGAAAACCGACATAGACGGAAAAGTACAATCCTATAAAGCTTTTTTAGTAGCTAAAGGTTTTACTCAAACTTTTAGCGTAGACTACGAGGAGACATTTTCTCCTGTAGCAGACTTAAGAGCTATTAGGATTCTCATAGCTATAGCAGCATACTATGACTATGAGATATGGCAAATGGATGTTAAAACTGCCTTCTTAACGGTCGCTTAGATGAAGACATCTATATGCAGCAACCAGAAGGGTATGTTGATCCTGAGAATCCAGGACACGTTTACAAACTTCAAAGATCCATTTATGGTTTGAAGCAAGCATCACGTCAATGGAATAAAAGATTTGACGAAGAAATCTTAAAGTTTGGATTTATACAGAATCGTGATGAGCCATGTGTATATTGCATAGCTAGTGGGAGTGATGTAGTATTCATAGTCCTATATGTTGATGACATATTAATCATGGGAAGTAACAAGACTTAAAGCTGTTAAGGATTATCTTGGTAAATGTTTTTCCATGAAGGATTTAGGAGAAGCTGCATACATTCTGGGAATTAAGATCTATCGAGATAGGAAAAGACGGTTAATTGGTCTAAGTCAATATGCTTATATAGATAAGATTTTGAAGAAGTATAATATACATAATTCCAAGAAAGGTTTTTAACCTATGGAAGTTAAGCATAATCTGAGTCATGAGATGGTTGCATCAACTCCTGAAGAGGAGGCATACATGCAGAACATGCCTTATGCTTCGGCTGTAGGATCTATAATGTATGTTGTCCGATGCACAAGGCCTGATGTGGCGTTTGCTCAGAACTTGGTTAGTAGATACCAACAGAATCCAGGGAAGCTCCACTAGACTGTTGTTAAAAATATTCTAAATTATTTGAGGAGTACGAAAAATATGTTCTTGGTATTTGGAGGGAAACCAAACACATAACTGAATGTGACAGGTTTCTGTGATGCGTCCTGGCAATGTGATAAAGACGATACGAAGTCTCAGACGGGTTACGTTCTTGTTATCAATGGAGGAGCAGTTGACTGGAAGAGCAAGAAACAGACAACGGTTGCAATGCATGTGATTTATAGCTTTTGTGTGTATGTGTTCAAGTGTTGTTCGTACTGATTCAATTCGAATTGATCATGGTTTAGGATGGAATTATTGGTGTTGGTAACTAAAAGGCGGAAGCTTTTGATTATCTAATATAAACGTAAAGTTTTTAAACATAAAAATAAAGAAATACGTCTAACCTCGATTGCTTATCTAGAGTGAATGCTGCACAGTAGATCAAAGTGAAAATAACTGAAGGTAATTATGTATTTTAAAATAAAGTTGTAAACTTGAAAGGGTTAAACTAAAAATTAAGACTGTTAAAATAATCGACAAAAGATTAAAACTTGATAAAAATGTAAACTTGATAAAAATAACTTGAAAATTAACTAAGTGAAAATGTTTAAAAATTAAACTAGGTAAAAATGGCAGAAAAATAAAGGTTTGAAAATAATTTGAGAAAACTAAAACAAAACTTAAGTCGAAATATGAGAAAACTAGACCTAATTCGGAATACCCAAAATCTCACCTAATCCGGAATCCAGATTTAATAACTAAGTCGGAATACTCAATCTTAGACCTAAGTCGGAATGTAGATGCTTCACATAATCCGGAATGTATATTCCACACCTAGTTAGGAATACCAAGATCCTTAACACAATTCGGGAAATGGAAATTGTGCATCTAATTCGGGAAACAAACACCACACGTAATCCGGAATGTCATCCCAAACGTAAGTCGGAATGAAGGATTTCACACGTAATTCGGGATACACAATCTACATACAATTCGGAATGGGTGTTTAATAGCTAATCCGGAATGTAGGCTTCGGATATAATCCGGAATGTCCAATCTCTTCACAATCCGGAATCAATTATGTAAACCTAATTCGGAATCCTTGTCTGACATGTAATTCGGAATCGAACTTTACTAATAATCCGGAATATGTATTAATCACACAATCCGGAATACGAAAATCACACTCAATTCGGGATACCCTATCAGAACTTAATCCGGAATATTGCAAATTTTAAGTAATTCGGAATGGAAATACAAAGGTTAATTCGGAATAACAAGTATATAACTGATCCGGGAAAAACTTATTTAACACGTAAGTCGGGAAAATGGGGTTATAACTAATTCGGGATAAAAGGGTTTCAGTAACCCGGATAACAAACAGATGGAAAATAAGCTAAAATCTTAATAAGCACTTGCCAAATCTTTAACCAAATCCAATTTTAAGAAAAGCAAATAAGCCACAATTTAAAAACTTTTAAAAACACTAAATAATCAAATTATTTAAAATCACTTTTTATAAAAATATTAATCTACCAAATTCAACTAATTTAAAAACTAGAAAACATAAAAATTAAGCAATAAGCACAATAATCTAAAAACCTCAAACAAACCAAATCAATAAGCAAAATCCAATAAGCAAATGAATCACATATACTCAACAAGATTAAACCACTACATGATTAATAAAGCAAAACAATAGATTATGATTAAGAAAGGTAGAATGAGAATTTATTAAAAAGCTTGGTTATATTAAAGATTGAGAATCAAAGTTACAAGATTAAGATGAAGGTTTAATAAGCTTGAAAGAAAAGCTAGAGAGAAAAAGTAAAAAACACTAAAAATAAAACTAACTAAAAAATTAAAGACTCCCTTCCTAATGACATATTAGGATGCTATATATAGGGGAAGGGAAAGGTATTGTTTCTCCTCTCTTTCTTCTTGTCTTCTCGTATTTTAAATAACTCGTCTTTCTCGACTTTGTCTCGGGATTAGTCGAATGATAACTTGAACTTGTCTTCTAATTTTCTTCTTTTAGTAGACTTGGTTCTTCGACTTCGTTAAACTTCCGTCTTTAGACTTTTTCTTCGATAAATCTACAGAATAGGTCTTTGACTTCCGTTCTTCTTGCACTTTTGATCTTTTGACTTCGTCTTTTGTCTTTTTCTTTGATAAAAGCCCGTGAAAGCCCGTGTTTTCTTCCTTTTTCATATTTTTGTCCTAAAACACAATAAAAACATAAACCACGCATAATTCCACCTTTTACGACATTAAATACACGTTTTGGTCTTGTTATTATTAGAAATAAGTGGTAAAAGGATAAGTGTTTTCACACTTATTAAATCCCCTACACTTGACCATTGCAATGCCCTCATGCAATGAATTAATTTCAAAGCACGGTTTACATTTTTCATCATAATTAACCTACCTTGGCCTTTATTAAATACTAAACACTAAGGAAACTAAAAAGATAGAAATATATTCAAAATGCTTGAGAGAGAACAAGTAAACAGATCGAAGACTTACATTAGGGCTTTGGTTGTCATGAATGTTTATCACTCTCAAGTTTCACGTTCCCCACACCAAGCTTATAAACGAGATCATTGTTATTATAAGTTAGTAATCTAACATAAACTCATGTGGCCCAATTATTCACTTAGACTCCCTTATTCCTAGGTGTATCTCTTATATTTTATTATTATCTTGAATGATCACGAGGATGCATTGTTGACTTATTTCGATAATTTATTAGGGCTGAAAATAAAGTAGGACGATTTAATCAATAGTTAGCTAAAGGACAAAATCTTTTAAAACTGCTTCTCGGGACCTCTTAAAGTTCATATCTTGGCATAACTCGCTTCACGATTTGAGACCTTTCTCGGACCGATATTTGGCAGTGACTTCATACTTCGAATCTTGAGAGACGTTCTTGAAATAATTGTCTTCTCTTCATAATAGGGATTTCTTAACTTGAAGTTTTTGAGAGATTCTTCATACTTGGACCACGACTTCTTCATTTTTCTCCAATCTTTATTTTGGATTTTTATATACAACGATCCGCATCCTTTTAGGACTTGGATCTATTTATCCTCATACCTTGCTAGGTTCTTTTCGGATAGACTTCTCCATGATCTTTAGGGGAGTATTTGCTTTTCGTCGTGTGTCTCGATCCTTCATATTGATTTTTGATAAATGATTCTTCAAATCACTTTAAATCTTTAGCAACAAAATGTAGCCCTCATGCCTTGTTAGGGCCTTTTCGGACTCGCCAATCTTCGCATCCTGCTTTAATAAGTTATGCCTTGGCTATGAACTCTAATTAATACCGAGCAACTTTTAAACGATCTTGTGCTAGAAGCTAAGTAACTTTTGAAATCGTACGACCTTAGTTATTGCAATTAAATTTACTACAAGCGATGGGAGAAGAAGCTTATAATCAACTCACATAAATTCATGAAAGAATACCAAACTTATAATAGACTCTATCATCTCTCGTTCTCCACAATTTAAAATCTCAAGGAATGAGACTCGTGGATGCTTAGCCAATTAAATCAAAGTTTTGGGTTTTCAAGTCATCTATAGGATCTTGCATCTTCTTAGACTTTTTCAAGTTTAGAATTCGCATTTTAAAGTTCCCTTGATAAACGACTTTCTAAGATCAATTATAGGAACTTGCGAAAAGTTCTAGTTCTTAACCCGTAACAGTTAAGACTTTCGCGTTTTAAAGTTCCCTATATAAAAGCCTAGCAAAACTTGACTTAAATACGTTAAGGATACTAGCTAGAGTAAACTTGGATAAGTAAACTCGGGTTGAGTCAAAAGATTCATGACGGGCCTAATATATCAACGACATCTAAACTCATTAAAACCATTTTATTTAACTTTATTTTTCTCTTTTGACTTTATTTTTGAAATGAAATATATACATACGATGCGATAACAAATGGAAAGAACATAAAAGAGAATAAATGAAAAATAATACTTGGCCAAAATAGATCAAAAATTTTGAAAAATGTCGAAAAATTAGATTTTCCGGTTAAAATGAGGACAAATTAATGGAAAAGCCCACTTAACTTCGATAGAAGTCCCCCTTACACTTGATATAAACATTGTCCTTAACGTTTAAGCGTGTGGGAGTAAACTCCCCTACACTTAGGACATTGTGTATGTTGTTTAAATCTTGCTAAGGAAGAGACAACTATAGTGAATTCAATGTGAACATATAAGATATGAAATATTGAATCACGACAGTTTAGGATAACCGGGAAGACGGGTACACGGGATCACGGGTCGTCAAATATCATCAAAAGTGCTCTTTGAAGCTTTAATCCCTGCACATCATAAGAAACAAGACAACAAACACCTATGTAGCTCCCCCTACACTTATTATGAAAACGGGTAAAGGATAGATCATCGGGTTGCCTCTCGAGAAGCACTTGCTTTTGTTAAACGAGTGACGAGCCTGAATCGACCCAGAACTAATTCAAGGGAAACATGGTGAGGGATGGAATCATCTCATGAGAGATGTCCTCACCAAAGTACAACTTAACACGCTGGCCGTTCACTTTAAAATTTGGCCCATTTGGTTGAGAAAGCTCAATGGTGCCATAAGGGAAGACTTTAGCGACGGCGAATGGACCAGACCAACGGCTCTTAAGCTTGCCCGAAAAGATTTTCAACGGAGAGTTAAAGAGTAAAACTTGATCACCAATTTTGAACTCTCGGTTTTTGATCTTAGAATCATGAATGAGCTTGGTTTTCTCCTTGTAGATCAATGAATTCTCATAAGCTTCATTCCTCAGTTCATTAAGTTCATTGAGTTGGATCTTCATAAGATCACCGGCTTTGTTGCTATCAAAATTAGCCCATTTCAAGGCCCAATAAGCCTTATGCTCCAACTCAATGGGGAGGTGGCATGCCTTTCCGTACACAAAATGATATGGAGTGCAACCAATAGGTGTCTTATATGCGGTACAGAAAGCCCACAAAGCATCATCTAACTTATCGGCCCATGAGGCACGATGCTCTCCCACAATACGCTCTAAGATTCTCTTAGGTCTACGGTTAGAAATCTCGGCTTGAACATTAGTTTGTGAATGATACGCGGTGGAAAGTCAGTGATTGACACCATACTTAGCCATGACTCGAGCAAATTTATCATTGCAAAAATGAGTCCCACGATCACTAATGATAGCACGAGGAACACCGAATCGAGCAAATAATTGTTTCAGAATGTTCACAACCACCCTCGCATCGTTAGTAGGTAAAGCCTTTGCTTCAACACATTTAGATACGTATTCAACGGCTACGAGGATGTACTTGTTCCCTTTAGATGATGGAAATGGCCCCATAAAGTCGATGCCCCATACATCAAAGATTTCACACTCTTGGATGAAATTTTGAGGCATCTCATCTTTAGGTGTGATCTTGCCTTGTCGTTGGCAAGCATCACAATGCTTAACCATTTCGTGTGCATCACGATAAATGGTGGGCCAATAAAATCCAGAATCGAAAACTTTCTTCGCGGTGTAATTAGGACCAAAGTGACCACCGGTTGGTCCTTTATGGCAAGCTTCCAAGATTTGTAAATCTGTGGGTCCGTCAACGCACCGACGAAGGATCAAGTCAGCACATTGTTTGAAGAGATAAGGGTCATCCCAATAGTAAGTTTTCACATCCTTGAAGAATTTCTTCTTTTGTTGGGACGATAACCCTTCGATGAGAATTCCACCCGCCAAGTAGTTTGCAAAGTCCGCAAACCACGGGTATCATCGAGATTGGAATTAATAGACATCAAGGCCTCAAGGGGAAAAGATTCATTAATCTCTTGATTTGGGAGCTCCCTTGATAAGGATCCTCGAGTCTACTAAGATGATCCGCGGCTAGGTTTTCCGCTCCCTTTTTATCACGAATTTCAATTTTGAATTCTTGAAGGAGTAAAACCCAACGAAGAAGTCTTGGTTTGAATTTTTTTTTGTTAACAAGTACTTCAACGTGGAATGATCGGTATACACAATGGTGGTTGAAAGGACAAGATAGGGGCGGAATTTTTCAAAAGCATACACTACAGCTAAAAGCTCTTTTTCGGTAGTGGTATAATGCAATTGAGCCCTCGTCATTGTCTTGCTAGCGTAATGGATTGGTTGGAAATGTTTGTTGATTCTTTGTCCCAAAACCGCTCCAATAGCAAAATCACTAGCATCACACATCAATTCAAAAGGTAACTCCTAATTAGGAGTAACTAAGACCGGTGCCTTAGTTAATTTATCCTTAAGAAGATTGAAAGAATCGATACACTCTTTAGAAAGATAAAAGGAGTATCTTTTTCCAAGAGGTGGGTCATCGGGCGGGCGATCTTAGAAAAATCTTGAATGGATCGACGATAGAAGCCCGCATGACCAAGAAAACTTCTCACACCCTTCACGGTTGAAGGAAGAGGTAATTTAGCAATCACATCGACTTTAGCACAGTCGACTTCAAGACCGGATTTGGAGATTTTATGACCTAGAACAATGCCTTCTTTGACCATGAAATGGCATTTTTCCCAATTAAGAACGAGATGAGTGTCTTCACACCGTTTGAGCATAAGTTCTAAATTGGCAAGGCGTGTAGAGAAAGAATCACCATAGACCGAGAAATCATCCATAAATACTTCCATAGTTTCTTCAACCATGTCATGGAATATAGCCATCATACACCTTTGGAAAGTCCCGGGAGCATTGCATAAGCCGAAAGGCATTCTTTTGTAAGCAGATGTTCCGTAAGGACAAGTGAATGTGGTTTTCTCTTGGTCTTTTGGATCGATAGGAATTTGAAAATACCCGGAGAAACCGTCTAAGAAGCAATAGTAGTCATTGCCCGCTAAACGCTCGAGAATTTGATCCATGAAAGGAAGGGGAAAATGATCCTTACGAGTGGCATCATTGAGCTTACGATAGTCTATGCAAACTCGACAACCCGTTACGAGTCGAGTAGGAATCAACTCGTTGTTTTCATTGGGAACAACGGTTATTCCGCCTTTCTTAGGCACACAATGGACGAGACTAACCCATGGCGAATCCGAAATAGGGTAAATTATTCCGGTATCTAGAAGTTTGATAACTTCTTTCTTAATGACGTCATGAATTTTTTGATTAACCCTTCTTTGGCTTTGGATTACGGGTTTAAAGTCATCTTCCATGAGAATTTTATGAGTACAAAAGTTAGGATCAATTCCGCGGATATCGGAAATTTTCCAAGCAATTTCTTTCTTATGACTTTTGAGCACATCGAGAAGTCGAGATTTTTCATCCTCTTTTAAATACTTTGCAATGATGACGGGTAACTTCTTATTGTCTTCAAGGAAAACGTATTCGATATGAGACGGTAAATCCTTAAGCTCTAAATCCGGAGGATTTTTGATGGAAGGCGTAGTCAAATTCGGATCATCGTTTGTGATTTCCATAGGAGAAGGTGGAGAAATATGGTCCTCATTGAGAAGTTTCTCAATGGTACGAATGTCTTCATCCCAATCGGAGGGAGAATCGTCATATTTTAAGTTCGCATCCCCTAAAGTTGCTTCAAATTCTTTCAAAAGGAAATCACTTTCTCCAAATGGAGTCAATGAGGGAGCAATAGAGGAAACGGTCTCAACAATAGGTAGAGAAGAAAAACCACTTTTACAAGCGTCTTTGAAATGTTCTTCACAAGCCTCATCAAGTACGTCAATGAAATTAACGCTCTCCTGTTCATAAGGTTGCTTAGAAAGTTTACCCATGTTGAAGACGATTTTGTCGTCACCAACTCTCATGATTAATTCGCCCGCGGCTACATCAATGAGAGTGTGACCGATCCTCAAGAATGGATGTCCAACGGTTAATGGAACACGGGGATCCATCTAGTAGTCAACGACAACAAAATCCGCCGGAAAAGTGAATTTGTCGACACCGACGAAGACATCTTCGGCATCCCCACCGGATAAGCAACCGTACGATTAGCTAACTCCAATGTCATTCGTGTGGGGACTAGCTCGGGTAGAGATAATTGTTTCCAAACACTTAATGGCATTAAGTTGATACTAGAACCTAGATCGGCGAGGGCCATACAATTCTCTACCCCGGGAAAGTTGCAAGGAATGAGAAAGCAACCCGAATCACCAAGTTTGGTTGGTAATTTTCTTAAGAGAACCGTGGAGCAATTCTCATTAAGTTGGGTTTGAGCAATATCAAGGAGTTTTTCCTTATCACTGAGAAGATCTTTAAACATTTTGGCATAATTAGGCATGTGAGCGAGAGCCTCGGCAAATGAGATGTTGAAATTCAATTGTTTGAACATTTTAAGAAAGTTCGAAACTTGAATATCATCCTTGTTCTTCAACTTCTCTTTCCTCAACCTTGAAGGGTAAGATATATCGGGTTAAGACGAAGGCTTTGGAATGGAATTCTCACTCACATCCTTGGGTGGTGGAGGGGTAAAAGTAGAAGGTGGAGGAATTGGTGAAGGGGGCTCGTTTTCCTTTGTCGCAATCACCGGAGGAGGTGTAGGAATATCGGGTTCCTTATAACCTTTTCCACTTCGGGTGGTGATTGCTTTCATCTCCCCTCTTGGATTAGCAACAGTATTACTCGGAAGAGAACCCGAAGCAGAGGGTTGACTACTTAAGAAGAAACTAGCCATCATATCCCTTAAGTCATTCGTTTTACTGCTTAAAGAGTTTCGCATGTCATTCCTAAGCTCGGCTCGAAGATCATTCCCTTGTTTCGCCATGTCACCTTTCAAGTTGATGATTTGACTCTGAAGATTCTTCACCAGCGCGTCATTAGTCCTCATGTACGTTTCAACCTCTTGATTATATGTCGTGGGTTGGTTGGAATGGGGAACTTGGTAAGCGGGTGGTTGATAAGTGGTTTGTTGATAAACTTGATTATTTCCTTAAGGTGGATATGGGTTTCTTTGGGTTTGATATTTATTAGGAGCTCGAGGTTGGTTTTGATTGTTACGATTGAAGTTGGTTTGGTTTTGAGAAGGAAAATCGGGTGGTGAAAGGAAGTTGTTTGAACGATAACTTAGCAAATTGCGGTCACCTTGAGGACGAGCTTGATAGCCTCCCGCGGAAAAGTTATCGTTGGTCGCATACACGTTTTCTGGATTGTCATGAGTAGAAGGACAATCGGTGTATGAATGAGAACCCCTGTAAATCTCACAAGAAGGTGTGACAACTTTAACTTGTTGAAATTGGTTCGTAGCCATGTTTAAGAAATTTTTGTTCATCTCGGCTATTTGGCGGGTAAGTTCGGTTATCTCGGGGTTTGATGAAGTAGAAGAAACATTGGCCCTCGGGTTATTTCTTGAAGATGCGGATGAATCCCAATTTTTGTGGTTAGTGGTCATGTTCTCTATAAGCTCTCTACACTCCTCAAGTCTTCTCTTCATAAATGTACCACCGGTGGCAGCATTAATCGTATCACGATCACGAAAAGTTAAACCATTGTAGAAAGTATCAATCAAAGTGATGGGGAGCATATTATGGTTAGGACAACGATCGATCAAGACATTATAACGTTCCCAAGCATCGAAAAGCGACTCATCAGGTTCTTGAGTGAAACAACTGATTTGATTATGAAGACTAGTTACCATGGATGGTGGAAAGTATCGGGACAGAAATTTTTGAGTCATCTCGTCCCATGTATGAATTGAGTTTTTGGGAAGACGATCAAACCATTTTTTGGCATGGTAGGATAAAGTGTGTGGAAAAAGATGAAGGCGAAGAAAATCCATGGAACCGCCAGGCAATTTCATGCTTTGAGTGACGGTTATGAATTTATCGAGGTGTTTGTTGGCATCATCATCCGGTAATCCGCGAAATGGACAAGCGTTTTGAACTTGTTGGATTATGTGATGCTTCAACGAAAATTCGGGAGCCGTGATTTGCATCGGCGCAATCGGTCCTCCACGTTCGTTCATAGTTGGTTAACAAAGCTCCTCCATCGTACGAAGGTCGGGTTGAGGGACATGGTTGTTTTTGTTATTGTTGTTCAAATTGGGGTGAGGTGGGTTGTTATTATTATGCACACCGGCCATATCTAAGTCTCTACGAGTCTCGGGCTCAGAATAAGACGAAGATCGAGTACGCATACACTAAAATGAAATACAATATTTTTGAGTTTTTATATTTTCTATTTTTTTGGATTTTTGAAAATTTTATATTTTTTAGGATTTTTTGAAAAAATTTTATGCTTGAAAATAACGTTCCCAAAAGAACGGATCCTAAAATCCAATTTTTCTCACTAAGACCCGTTAATCTTTACGAAAAAAGCCGGCAGCGGGCGCCATCTGATTTATAGCTTTTGTGTGTATGTGTTCAAGTGTTGTTCGTACTCGATTCAATTCGAATTGATCACGGTTTAGGGTGGAATTATTAGTCTTGGTAACTAAAAGGGGGAGCTTTTGATTATCTAATATAAACGTAAAGCTTTCAAAAATAAAAATAAAGAAAGATGTCTAACCTCGATTGCTTATCCAGAGTGAATGCTGCACAGAAGATCAAAGTGAAAATAACTGAAGGTAATTATCTATTTTAAAATAAAGTTGTAAACTTGAAAGGGTTAAACTAAAAATTAAGACTCTTAAAATAATCGATAAAAGATTAAAACTTGATAAAAATGTAAACTTGATAAAAATAACTTGAAAATTAAACTAAGTGAAAATGTTTAAAAATTAAACTAGGTAAAAATGGCGGGAAAAATAAAGGTGTGAAAATAATTTGAGAAAACTAAAACAAAATTTAAGTCGGAATATGAGAAAACTAGACCTAATTCGAAATACCCAAAATCTCACCTAATCCGGAATCCAGATTTAATAACTAAGTCGGAATACTCAATCTTAGACCTAAGTCGGAATGTAGATACTTCACATAATCCGGAATGTATATTCCACACCTAGTTCGGAATACCAAGATCCTTAACACAATTCGGAAAATGGAAATTGTGCACCTAATTCGGGAAACAAACACCACACGTAATCCGGAATGTCGTCCCAAACGTAAGTCGGAATGAAGGATTTCACACGTAATTCGAGATACACAATCTACATACAATTCGGAATGGGTGTTTAATAGCTAATCCGGAATGTGGGTTTCGGATATAATCCGGAATGTCTAATCTCTTCACAATCCGGAATCAATTATGTAAACCTAATTCGGAATCCTTGTCTGACATGTAATTCGGTATCGAACTTTACTAATAATCTGGAATGTGTATTAATCACACAATCCGGAATACGAAAATCACACTCAATTCAGGATACCCTATCAGAACTTAATCCGGAATATTGCAAATTTTAAGTAATTCGGAATGGAAATGCAAAGGTTAATTCGGAATAACAAGTATATAACTAATCCGGGAAAAACTTATTTAACACGTAAGACGGGAAAATGGGGTTATAACTAATTCGGAAAAGGGTTTCAGTAACTCGGATAACAAACAGATGAAAAATAAGCTAAAATCTTAATAAGCACTTGCCAAAACTTTACCAAATCCAATTTTAAGAAAAGCAAATAAGCCACAATTTAAAAACTTTTAAAAACACTAAATAATCAAATTATTTAAAATCACTTTTTATAAAAATATTAATCTACCAAATTCAACTAATTTAAAAACTAGAAAACATAAAAATTAAGCAATAAGCACAATAATCTAAAAACCTCAAACACACCAAATCAATAAGCAAAATCCAATAAGCAAATCAATCACATATATTCAACAAGATTAAACCACTACATGATTAATAAAGCAAAACAATAGATTATGATTAAGAAAGGTAGAATGAGAATTTATTAAAAAGCTTGATTATATTAAAGATTAAAAATCAAAGTTACAAGATTAAGATGAAGGTTTAATAAGCTTAAAAGAAAAGCTAGAGAGAAAAAGTAAAAAACACTAAAAATAAAACTAACTAAAAAATTAAAGACTCCCTTCCTAATGACATATTAGGATGCTATATATAGGGGAAGGGAAATGTATTGTTTCTCCTCTCTTTCTTCTTGTCTTCTCGTCTTTTAAATAACTCGTCTTTCTCGACTTTGTCTCGGGATTAGTCGAATGATAACTTGAACTTGTCTTCTTAATTTCTTCTTTTAGTAGACTTGGTTCTTCGACTTCGTTAAACTTCCGTCTTTAGACTTTTTCTTCGATAAATCTTCAGAATAGGCCTTTGACTTCCGTTCTTCTTGCACTTTTGATCTTTTGACTTCGTCTTTTGTCTTTTTCTTCGATAAAAGCCCGTGAAAGCCCGTGTTTTCTTCCTTTTTCATATTTTTGACCTAAAACACAATAAAAACACAAACCATGCATAATTCTGCCTTTTATGACATTAAATACACGTTTTGGTCTTGTTATTATTAGAAATAAGTGGTAAAAGGATAAGTGTTTTCACACTTATTAGCATGCTACTCAATCTGAGTACATGGCTGCTTCAGAAGCTGTTTGGATTAGGAAGTTTATTGGAGATCTTGGATTGATGCCTTCAATTAAAGAACCTATTGATATATATTGTGACAATTCTGCTGCAAATATTCGCCAATGACCCTGGAGTCATGAAAGGCACCGGACACTTTATGCGTACACATCACTACGTCCGAGAACAAGTTGAAGCTCGGGAAATCAAATTAATAAAAGTTCACACATATGATAACGTAGCCGATCCTTTAACTAAGGATTTTCCTAGACCTAAGGTAGTTAAGCATGCCAAGGCGATTAGGCTACAACTAGCTAGCAAACTCATGCAATAAATCTGTGATTAGTATTTGGATAAAGGATGTTATGACATTATTATATAATGAAATAAAGATTAGGTTTCGTTTATTCCTATTATTTAATAAGTGTATCCTATTTTACATGTTTTAATCCATGAATAAATTGTTATGCTAAAATGTTCGTTGTCGATTAATAATATGGGAATTATTAAATTAAGACAAATCAAAATAGCGATAGAGTATACTTGAAAGTATATTGATCGATTTTGGATAATATTCAATGAATTGAATATTGGACTTATCCCAACTATATATTTTTACTTTATGGGTCTTTGTCATAAAGTAAAACATAAATATTTATCCTTAAACTTGAGATACCAAGAAACTGTTACGAATCTAGTGCATCTGTGTGGAATAGTCTAACGCTAAATGTAACTGGTAGCTATAAGGATTATTTTCGGAAGTGTTGCAAAATTCATAAGTTTTGCTCGTAGTCAATATGGAATTTATCTCCTCCAATTTCGTTTTGGAGTTTAATATAGTTGGGCCCCTCGTGGGATTAGTAAGATGTTTGTGTGGCCACATCCAAATTTGTTTTGGTAATCTTGTTGAATCTGTGAACAAGAAACAGAATGGTTAATGAAAGGAATGACTGAGATCCATATCCTTATAACGTTGTATTAGAAATAAAAGGATAATAATAACGATGATGAATCGTTAAAAGGTTTTATCCGGGAGACCTTACTCGAGTTGTACTAGATACATTGCTAAGTGTAACTAGACGCTAGTCAATGTAATCATGATATTCGTAATATGTCCAAGTGGGAGCTGAAAGTTTATGGACTTATATTTAATAGTCGTGTGATAGGATCGAACTCGAGATTAGGGGATTGCACTCAATACGTAAAGAGTTAATTTATTTAATAAATATAGTTATTATATTTATTAAATTAAACTGAGCTAAATAACTATAACTTTAACAATCGTTAATTAATTAAAAGTTAAGTATTAACGAGTGTTAAATAATATATAGTAAGAGGATTAAAAATGAAGAATGACGGAAGGTTCCGGAACACCCCATGGGGGGTGTTCGTCGGTCGGTTAGGGCACAAAGGGGGAAGGCAAAACTTGCCTTTTATTTGTTTGGGCTACAATAGATTCTAGCCCTATAAATACATCCCCTTACCCCTCATAATCTTTATAACTTTAATCTCTCCCTCTCCTCTACTCTTGGTCGATCGCAACGTGTACCACGAAGGGGTATTCGGTTGGTTTTCTTGGTTGATGGATTGTGTTTATAATCTAGTCCTAGCCCCTCTCTAGGGTTGTTGGGTAGATTATTTACAAGCGTTGTAGCTCGGTTTTCACATGCTAGAATCACGGTTAGCTCGTTGTATTACGTGTGTACAAGATCGTAATATAGTCTTACTTTAGACTATATCTTGGTGATATACAGTATAAACCCGAATTGGTGATTCGTTCTTCGTCTTGTGGATTTGCTTTTGCGTAAAGGTATGTAACCCTAATTCGATTAATTATAATTGTGTTATTATTATGATCTTGTTAAATCGCTTCCGCTATATTTTCTTTGATCTCGTTTAGGGTTTTATAAAATTGTTATAATGTTAATAAACCGTCACCATTTCTACTGTTATTGGAAGCTAGATTTCCCCTAATACAAATGACAATCATTGGTTTAAAATGAACATTAAGCGACAGTTACTATTAAATACATAACAATTTAAGGCAATATAAGGTAGAAAAGTCTCACCTCATTCCCCAATTCTCGCAAGCTATTTACAAAATAGGCAACTACAATGACGACATCACTAAGGATAGTCGAACAAAGTCGGTATACTTTGTGAAATCTCTTAATAAAGACAATAGATAAGCTGTCATAAGATGATGTCAAACTAAGCAGATGACAAATGCGAAAAAGATGTTTACCTTGGTTGTCAATCAAACTCGATCCAGCTATGTCTGTGTTGTCGTTCGCTTTGCGTATGTGACTCGTTGGCCTTTGGCATACGTCATGTTTCCTGTGTTTTCAGCTTACTTCAAAACCTATAAGGATACACATGGGGCGTTTAGATGAGTTTAGTGCAGAATCATAACCAAACACGAACATTGAAATCTAATTTCTAAACTTACCACAACACCAATTAGTTCCTTACACCTTCATCCTTTCTCTCAACCCCCGATACACCTCAAAACAAAAACATTAAAATTAATCATTTCAAACACTTAAAATAATAAAACTGAATTAAAGAATTACATTCTAGAACATGTATATACCTTTATTATATAAATGAACTTTTTGAATTCCGAAGCAATCTTTCATCACCAAAAAAACTCTCAAATCTTCATAAACAAATCCAACAATTAAACCTCAACTCTCTCAATTGATTCATTGACGTGGTTATAATATGTTTAAGATATGTTAAAGATGGATCTGAAAGTTTGTTTTTGTATATAAAAGTATGTGTGAGAGGCATTGAGTTTTAGCTCATGTGGGTCGGTGGAGCGAGTGAAAAGAAATGGAGGAAATACGCGTAGAGAATAATTTTTTAATAATTATTGTGTGAGAGAGAAGGAACAAAAGCGCGTGGGACAAATGAGTTGTGAGAGCTCGAGAAGTACGAAATAAATTTTTAACAATATTCTGCTCTATATATAAGCTAGTATAATTATTCACAATGACTATTTCGTAATCATACAAGTAAAATCTTCTTAACTTTGTTCCAAAACAATGATTGTTCCAAACATTATAATTGTTACAACTTTACAAGTACCAAACTTGATTAGAAAATGAATAATTACAATTACTTAAATAAGAAAAAGAATTATGGACCACGACCAAAATACCTACCATCATCTTTCTTAATGAGGTGCTAATATTAGGTGTTTAACTTTGATTCAAACTTGGATGACAGAATTCCACAACTAAAAAATACTACCAAATTATCCAGCCTACCATTACATCTTTAATGCATAACGTACAAGCTTCTAAAACACAAGAACTATCAAATTAATGATTGTTAATCTGAATATAGAAATAATAACTTTTTTTAAACACATGGACTCATTTCCATGAAACTATTTTATTCCACAATTCTTCCACTTGGTTCTTAAAAGGTCAACTGAAAGTATGGTGGCTAAAAAACGTGAACCCACGCGCTCAGTGGTACGTGAGTTGTCAGACAGATCATGTTGTGACACGTGGAAAGTCTTCATTGGATGTAAGGTTTCAATGGGTATCCACCTTGTGGCTGATACGTTTGTGAACACTTTGAGACAAAGTTATTGTCAGGTGTACTTTTACTTGGTTATAAAGTTGCATCTTTTTATGTTAAATCGAAAACTCAAAAAACATCAACTTTATTCTGAAATCAAATATTTTAAGATTTTATTCCGAAACACGATAATTTAAGGACGGACTGAATAAAACGTGTTTTGAAAAACTATAAACATCTTTACAATTTCAGTGCGATCTACTATGAAAATGACAGTTAACCAAGAGTTTAGTGGTCTGTTAATGACCCGTTAGAAGTTTATAGGTTCAAGTTTGGTCTAAACATCTCTGAAATCGCACGATATGTGATATATGTGTGTATAAAATTGCAATTTAAACAAACATATCAAAATTATTACTTAGTATAATGGATTATTAGAATTATATCATGCGACTTGCCT
The DNA here is from genome assembly GCA_025667525.1 of Glebionis coronaria. NCBI lineage: Eukaryota > Viridiplantae > Streptophyta > Magnoliopsida > Asterales > Asteraceae > Glebionis > Glebionis coronaria. The sequence goes on along the minus strand of CM046879.1, from coordinate 185,416,092 downwards.
AGTACTAAAAATCTAGCAGCACTTTTGCTTTTCACTTGAATTGTAAAAAACATATTGCTTTAAAATGCATAGCATACATGTAGCTTTTTCCGTTTCTTCGTCAAAGATAAGCAACTGCAAGCCAAAAACCCCAACATCCGCAAGAACCGAGCAAGTATTTCAATACCAAAGAGCATCCAGTTTTCATAATAAAAAAAGTTTTTAAGGTTCTCTTTGACATCAATAGACCAAAGTTAAACTTAACAACACAAAATACTATGCGTAATTGCATACACTCATAACAGGTACATCAAAACAAAGTTCATCTGTAGAATGGACTTTCATTTTAGACACTAAACAGTGCAACTTCAGCCACTTTTTATGACTATAGGATGTGTATGAATGCCATTGAGCAAATGCATATTCATTCTACACAGCGACCCTCTATAAAAAAAAAATCTTGTAACTTTCTTTGGAGTCTAAATAAATTATATTGTGAATGCAGACACTTCTATGCAAAAAAATGAATCTGACAAAACCATGCAAAAGTATTGATACATTCGGGCATACTTTGGGGGGTTTTGCAAGAAAATATAACGATCAATACCGGCACTTTACCCATATCTTTGGGATGGGTATCGATAGACACAAATAACATTCCAATTCTACATAAAATAACGCACCCAAAACTATGAGCTTTAGAAACAAGAAAATAAAATTATACTGCCTGGAAGAAGATATCAAATCATAAACTACATAACTTAGAGAAAAAGACGCACTACATGCTTCTTCTAAACAGATCGACATGTTTAGTAAACAAATGCAAGAATTATAACACTTAAAAGAACCTGAAAATATTTTGGAACTCAAATCGTATAAGTTGACCCAATTCAATGGGCTAAGCTGGCATCATCAGTTTCTCCATTCAAAAGCTCACCAACAGCAAACTGATGCAAGTTTTCATACATTTTTTTCCATTGCTGGACCAATTGCATAGACCTTTTGTTATCTAGTCTCAATCTTTCGATCTCCATTTCAGAAGCTCCAGAAGAACCATGTTGCTGAAAATGAGATAGGAAGATAGAAATCATGCATTTTTTCAAGTATGATTATTACATATTATTTGAAAGTTGTACAACAGAACAATAAGGCATATTTGCTGCATTTGATTATCAACAGATTAAGAAACAAAAAATTGTGAAAAATGAAGTGCATACTTCTCGAATTTTATGGACTGAAGTATATTTTTATACATCTCGTTCCCTTCGTGTAAGGGTGGCAATGTCAGCTCAGCCCTTCTAATACAGGTGAAAAGTAGGAGACTTAAAGTTCAGCACCGAAAGAAAACACATCGAACGGTCTGAGATTTTCCCGGAGCATTATTAAGTGTTGCAGCCTCTAACTTTTTTGTTCAAAAAAATTTGGATAATTTTTTCAATTATAATCATATTTAGTATACTGTCTGTAACAAATTTATTAAACATGGACAAAAGTATATCACAACTTTCATTAACCGGCCCTGCAAATTTACTAGTTTTCATCTATCAACCGGGCAACAAACTGTCATGTATTTGTGTCCAGAATTTAAGACAGTTCACGGTGCAGTCTTAAGAAAGCTTGAAAGCATCATAAATATCATCAATCTTCTATTGGTATATATTGCACGAATAAGTAACTGTACTTGAAAACAGCCCAAAAATAGAAATTTTGAATTTCCATTCTGGCAAGGTATATGTTAGTTAAAATAAGGTATCATGTTTTGAACAAAAGGTGTTTCAGGTCGACCAAAGCCAACGCAGCCCGAACATTACTTACGTGTGTTCTGCTGCCCCTAATATAGCTTATAAAGTAATCACATGTTTAGATGAAAAGTTGCAATGATTATGAATATTCAAAAGAACAAACTTACTTGCAGTTCACTGATCTGTCTGTTCATGGAATCAACAGTACCGTAGGTCAAGTCACAAGGCCAGTCATTATCGGGCTGAGGAGTGATGCATACACCAAAATCTGACTCTTCATTTACTGCTGTATATTTTTCAAGTTTAGGTGGCAATGACACCTTCCGTGCCATTGAAGCTGGATTATTTGCTGATGTTCGAGGGTAGAGAGCCGGTGGTTTCAGAATCACAAGAATATTGTTAACCTGGCCTAAATACACACACATAAAAAAAACATGATTAGATAAATAAGTAGCATGCAAAGAAAAGACTGCATACAAACACAAATTATACAGAGGTGTCGGGATAGCGAGGCGGGAAACATGGCTAATGACCCAAACATGTAAGATTTGTCACAGGGAGGTGAATGGGTTCACTTACAGAACTTATTTAATAGTTATGTTTTTTAGTCTTGAAAACTTACTTGTCTTGTATACTTTTACAAAAATGTTTAATAATGTTTATGACCTAGGTGTTTTTTAAAAAGTGACTTAGTAGATCATATGCACTAAATACACACTTAGGTGGACCTTTTGGTAAACTTTCTCATCTTGGCATTTGACCCCTTAAAAACAAAAACATGACCTGACCAACGCATAAGTTGATGCGCCAAAGTTGCCAAGAATTTGAGAAAAATTGCAACACATTCAAATTGTACCTTTCGCATGTTTAAAAACACGAATCATATTATGAGTTCTAGTGTCCCAGACTCGAACCATGCCATCCTCTGATCCAGCAACTAATTGATATCCATCCAGCGCAAAAGCCAAAGAGCATATAGCCTTACTGTAAAAAAAACACAATTGAAGTCATTCACATGATAGCTCAGAACCACACAAAGACTTCACTGCTAGAAAATGGGTGGTCAATATCTAACTAAACCTGAAAGTATAAATGTTTGGCCCCTTAAGACTGGAAAAACCAGAGAAAAGGAAAACGAAAAAGCTTCTGCGGCCTACTGAACTGTTCGCATCGCTCTCTTCGGTTCAAGCGATATAATTACAGTTCAGATCGACTTCCTAGCGTACGGAATACAGAGGTGCTGTTTAGCTGTGGAAAATTTCCATGTTTTTCTGTTTCCAAATTTCTAGAGAAGGGAATGTTTTCCTTCTCAAGAGAAGAGTTGAAAATTTTGAAAAAAATAGTAATAGATAAGGGTAAAATGGTGTTTTCTATTTTTCTATTTAGAAGTGGAGAACGAGAATCTCTTTTTTTGAAAAATATTGGAAAAAATGCGACTAAACAAGTTTTATGTTTTTATATTCTCAAATGAAAAATTCTCTTGAAAAGTGGGATATTTTTCCCCAACCAAACACACGCTTAGGCTCAATTTTAAATAGTTGGTTTTTTAATCTTAATTGTGTCTTTGAAATTGTATATGATTACTTAGCCATAAGGTTGCTTGTTAGTTCAAAACTATAGTCTTGAAAAAGAAATAAGTTCCGGTCAAAAGTTAATCAAGTACTATAATTATAACATAAACTACACAATGGATACTAAATGATCAAGTAGCTCTGTAGTTGCATGCATGTGTTCAAATTTTGTAATCATTTAAAACAAGCACTTAATCTTATAAATTAACCAAAATAATCACAATTTCATAATACAAGACAAGTCCATGTTTGTGGAAAACTAGGATCTTCATGATGAAAATGAGAAAAGCTTAGGAATACTCAGAATATGTACGTTTGAAAGTCAACATACCTTTGATCAGATAATGTACCAATTATATGCAACCCATAATTGTTGTTGGATGTGCCTTGAGCATTGAGTTCTGCAATGTATATCTTTCCATCTCTACCACCAGCATAAAAAACATGCTCCCCGGGATCCAACGCAACTGCATCAATAACTGAAGGGAACACAATATTTCTCAACATAGTTCCCCTAGCTAAGCTCCATACCTGCAATGATGAACGTTATAATTAAAAGAAAGAAAATAAATGTCAACAGCATGACTAAAACTCTATTTGTTAATAAATAATAACACTCTGAAAACGGCATAAGAGAGAATGTGAAAACTGCAGGATATAAACCTTGCAAGTACGATCCTGTGAAGCTGACACTATAATTGCGTTAGATCCTCCATAGCCTGTAACAATATCGGTTACTGGCAAAGCATGATCAGAGAAACTATACTCATAGAGATGCCCTGCTCTCTGCTGTCGCTCCTCGTCAAATAGCCTAACCCCAAGGCGTAATATAAGTACTTGTCAGTCCACTATCATGAACCCTAGAATTACAATTCATGGACATAAAAAAAAGGGTAAAAGAATGATACATCAGAAGTGACCAAACTCGAACAGATCCATCCTCAGCACCAGAAATCAAAAGTGACTGATCCATAGAGAACACCAAGCAAGTAACAGCCCTGTAGTGACCATGCCACTTCTTCAGTAATCTACCGGTCGCTACCTAAATAAATGATATAGATTAGTTAAAGAGAAAAATCTTGAGTTTTTCGAACATAGGTAACAACACTATAAAGAAAAAACCAAACATGGTTAAATAAAAAAAACACTGTTTGCTTGACTTTGTTTTATAATAGCAACAAATACAATAATAATCAGACGAGTTGTGAAAACATAGCATCAGAAAAAAACGAGAAGTGTCTGGAATGTCGTGAAATATAATAACAGAAAAAGTAAAACATATTAAACGGATTTAGAAGCAACCTCCCACAAGTATATAGAGCCAGAGACCCCTCCACCAACAATGTAAGTGCCATCAGCATTACAAGCAAGAGGATTTATTGGTTCAGCCGGAAAACTCTTAACTTCTACCTGAGGCTGCAACAAAAGATCAAATGCGCCTGTTAATTCCAAATGAAATAACATCATTGATTTTTTAATTCTAGCACTCATGTAGGCCAGTTTCCAAACTTCTCAGAAACAAATATCCAGAGATCAGAAGGCTTAAACTTTGAAGATTTATAAAATCGTAAATTACAACATTAAGTCTTAATAGAAAAACAATTCAAACGCATCGGATACCCACTTTTTGGGGGTGTTTATATCGGCTTATAGAGCCGGGTTATGGCTTATTTGATTTTTCGGCCTATGTTTCATAAGCCCATTTTTTGGAACTTTTCAGGTTATATAAGCTTATCATGTCATAATAAGAGGGTGTTTGGGATTGCTTATATAAAATAGATTATTTGTTTTGAAAACGGATAATCAGATAATCAGCTTTTACAAAACGCGGTTTTAAAATTTAGTGTTTGGATTTGATTATGTTAAATAATTAGTTTTTAAATATTTGACTTATTAAGTTATTTATAGTTTATATGTAAAATTACTGAAAGAGACATTTATACTTTTATATATGATATAGCTAAACATATACCGTAACAAATTAACATGCATCACTTCAAATTGCCACGAGTGAAAAAATTTCTTATATTTGCATCAAAATTGTATCTACTTTCTATGTTTTATATACTTGCAAAAATAATGATCTAGAACATTGTTTTAACTCACTCTATCCAAAAGAGTATATAGATGAAGATCTTTTTTTGGTCCAATAATAAGCATTCTCATTTTATATGTGACTTTACCCTCATCCATATTTGGCTATTTTCATCCTACCGAAAACACCAAGTCAAGTCTTGTTAATTCATTTATTCCCGTTTCATTATTTTCGTAGTCAAGCTTCTCCAACATTGAATTGACTGACATCAAGAAGTTTGTGGTTGGTTAATGATAATTGCTAAAAGTAACATAACCTGTTAAAGATTTGCTAGGAAAGTGAATGAAGGTAACATTTGAGAGGAAGAACACGAAGGTATTATCAAAGGGTATTTTAATTATTTCACAACAATCAATGGGCTCTCTAATATCACGTTTTCAAAAAAGCATCAACCTACCTGCTTTTTAAAGGCCTTTCAAACGCAGAAAAGCACTTATATGATTTGGGTATCCAAACACTAAGTTCAAATTATTTGCGTTTGATAACCTCGATAATCAGATAATCTTGGTGTAACCGCAACCCCAAACACCCTCTAAGTTTATGAATTCGGGGCTGTTTGTTTAGCTTATATAAAGTAAGCCTATTTCGGCTTATATAACATAAGCCTCAATTTGGTGGCTTATTTGGAGACTTATGGGCTTATCTAAGTTTGTTATGATATAATAAACTTATATAAGCCCATAAGTCACCAATAAGCTATAAAATTAAGGTTTATGAAATATAAGCCGCAATATGGCTTATTTTTAGCTTATATAACGTAAGCCCCAATTTTGTGGCTTATTTTGAGACTTAGGGGCTTATATAAGTTTATCATGATATAATAAACTTATATGAGCCCATAACCTCCAAATAAGCCATAAAATTGGGGCTTATGTTACATAAACAGAAATGGGGTTACATTATATAAGCCAAATCAAACACCCCTGAAACAAGAGGCGAAAAGCAAATAAGCCGTAAGCCCAACCAAAGGAGCCGAAACAAACACCCAATATGATAACTAGGAAGCATTCGAGTACGCTAACTTCCAAACCTTGAAAAACTATAATAATATGATAGCTGAAAATACAGGTTACCAAAATGTGCATAGTTTATGAAAATTTGGGGAAAAAGTTAACTAATGAATGGCCTAAACCCCTTAAAGCAAAATAATGATTTTATAAAAGAGTTTTATAAAGATAGGAGTAATAATAAATAAAAAGAAAACCTTGTTCCAAGACCAGTAAAGAATGGAGCCAGAATTAGAAGAAGAATCCTTGTTAATCTGAGAGGAGGCAAGAAAGCGACCAGCAACGGAGATAAGACCGTGGGCAGGAGAAGAACAAGAGCGATAACGAAGATTCTCCGCACCAGAACGAAGCTCCCAGCAGCCAATCCCAGCTTCTGCTGGTGCTGAAGATGATGCTATTACTACCTCATCTTCTGTAAACGCCATTTGAGGCGGCGGCTGAATGGAGGAGGGAACTAATAAAAAGAGATGGACGGAAGAAAAGGGATTCAGGAGGTGCTGCTGCTGCTGCTGTAAACACAAACCCTTAAGCCCTGTTTGTTTAAGGTTTTTGGTTTCAAATATTTGTTTGGATCCGAACTGAAATATAATGTTTGGACCGGATATGAGCCAGAAATTAAACCCAACTTCAGTTTGGTTTTTTCTCAGTTTTCATTTTTTATATTCGGTCCGATTTGATCATTATACTTTGTTAGACAGATAGAATTGACCCGGACACGAATTGAACATTTTAGTTCTATCATCGGTCTCGTCTTTGTCTTTTAGATCAAATTTAGTTTAAGTCTGGTTTTTTTAAACCGGAAATCAGCTCTAGTTTAGATTATTAATAGTCGGTTTAAAGTTTTTTTTAAAGCTAATCATTTACAATTTCAAAAATTGATCGAGACATTTCAAACTTTACATCGAATTATATATGTAAAAAAATTAAGTTATTTGGCATCCTTGTTACTTGTAAAAAAATACATTAATCTTACAAATTCATTACCTAAAATTAAATCTTATGAAAAAAAAAGCATGTAGAAACTATTTTTGCTAAAATATCAAAAAGTTGCAAAAAATCAACGGATATACTAAAGTTGTAAATTTTCTAAATTATTTTTATCACTTGTGATTAGGGCTGAGCAGGGCAGACCCAAAACCGACCCGGACCGTAAAAACCGACCGGACCGGACCGAACCGGACCGGACCGAACAATTTCGGTCCGGTCCTCGGTCCGGCGTTTTGAGCTAATTCGGTCCTCGGTCCGGTCGGTCCGGTCCGGTCCGGTTCGGTCTTACCAAAATTTCTCCAATTATGCCTAATAGGACCGGACCGGACCGAGGACCGAACCGGACCGGACCAACCCGGACCGGACCGGATCATTTCGGTCCGGTCTCGGTCCGGGGTTTCGGACCATTTCGGTCCTCGGTTCGGTCCGGTCTTAGCCGGTCCGGTCCGGTCCTGGACCGATGCTCAGCCCTACTTGTGATATTTCTTTACTGATTCTAGGATAGATTTTTCATATTTTTTTTTCAAACTGTTAGTTGAGCTTAAAAAGTGACTCATAGTCCATAAGTTCTATAATAAGCTTATTATTTAGCTTATTGAACTTATAAGGCTCAATAAAGTAGCTTGTAACTGATTTAAGGCTTATAAAAGTTGTTTCATCAGAAATTTTTAGTTTTAAAATTATTTAAAATTAAATTTTGAGTCAAGTAACGTTTATATATTTTTAGTTTTATCATTTTGGGCCAAAATACCCAATAAGCTTTTATATTATTTTACTTTTAGGCTGTTTTTAACCCATTAGGGTTTCAAAAAAAATTTATTTAATTTAGGTTCTAATAATTAGGTTTTCAAACTTTTCTTTTTTCGTGATTTTCTCGATTTGCATGATTTTTATTATTATTTTTACGTTTTTACATTTTTGTCTTTGTTTTTTTACTTTTTTATTATCCGTCTTTGATCAATAATCCAATTCCGAGTTAAAAATCTCAATTCCAATTTCCTCGACGAATCAACGACCTAAGATTTTACACTCTGTTCTCGAGATTAGTTTGAGGAGAAAAGAAAGTAAATGACGGAAAGGAAAGGAAATGAAAAGAAACTTCAAAATTTGTTATGTTCTCAAGTTGTGTACAAAGGAAAGGAATGATATATTTAAGTAAGCAATACATTTACGATGATACTCTTCATAGCGGTCTTGTTGTTTTTGGTGGATTTATGTAATAACAACAAATAATTTTTTACGCGCATTAAATATAGATAAGTTGCATGTAAAATTAAATTATATAACTCATACATCTTTAATATTGTAAGTTGCATGTAAAATTAAATTATATAACTTATACATGTTTAATATTATACGTATTTATATAAAAACTAATATAAATGTGACCCTATTAAAGTGGAGGTTCTGCGCAACTACACATGTTACACATCTATCCGAGACAATCTGACACTCTTTCACAAGCATAATCTGAACAAAAATAAAAATAATAGGAGTATCAACCACGCCACATTATTTAGTTTAATCCTATTAATAAGTTCTCTATTCAATTTTTGAGATACAATTGTCCAATACTACCTACTTACTAAGAGCAACTATAATAGGAAAAGTTATTAAAGACTTTTTACAATTTTACAAAGTCATGTTTATTAGTTTTTCTCATTGTAGCAATAGCTTTTTGAGATGTTTTTTAAAAAGACTTGATGACTACCAAGCTTTTTATAAAAGCTTTAGTTACTAAATGATCTTAGCATTGATGACATTAAATGCATCAAGTCTTAAAGACTTGATGCATTGTAGATGCTCTAACTAGCCCACTAAAAATAAATGACAGCACACATAACCAACTACCACAAATCATAAAGTTTCTAGGTGACCTAAAATTACAGAGGATTACCATCGTGATCTATCAAGCCACTCAAATAAAGAAATTAAATCTTTAATTCAGTACAAATACTATCCATCTTGTAAAATGTTTTTAAAGTTCAATTTCAAAGCAATTGAGTTTCATTTTTAGTGCATACGAAGGGCTTGAAGATGAAGACTTGAGTTTTTTTTAAGAGGTTTTACCTCTTCTTTTACAAGAAGAAGACCGTTTGTTTTTATAGTATTGAAGTATTTTTTTTCTTGCTTATAGTATCTTTATCATTTTCACTAGTGTTTGGGTATGATTTCATATGTTTTGCTCATTTTTATATTTTCGTACATTTTAGTTTGATTTTTACGTTTTCATACGTTATTTATACGTTTTTGTTCGTTTTTTAGAGATGAAAACGCATAATAACGTATAAAAACATGTAAAATATGGACATGTAAAAAACGGACTAAATCGTACGAAAACGTTAAAAACATGACGAATACGACAGAAGCGTAGAAAAATGCACGAAAACATACAAGATGCACGAAAACGTAAAAAAATTTACAAAAACATAGAAAAATGTACGAAAACGTATAAAATGGACAAAAAAAGTAAAAAACACACAAAACGCACAAAATGAAAGGAAATATATAAAAACGTGCAAAAAATACGAAATGAATCATTTCGCTATAAAAAGTATAAAAAATGTAAAGAATATTGAAGGTTGTGGTGAGAAGTGCGTGTTGAATAAGTGAGAAGAAAATGGAAGAAGAGAAAGTTTATGTATTCCAAGTTGAAGAGGTTAGAAGTTTTTTATCACTTTAGGAAAACAAACAAAAACTAAGCTAAAAATTATGTTTCCTTTCTTATCCGCCAAAGATGGGAAGAAACTTTTGGGAAGAAAAAAAAGGGTGCGTGGGTTTGAACTTTGAACACCTCCAACATAGTATCCAAACACCCTCAATCATTAAAAACAATCAGTTAACTAAGACTGTATTACTACATCACTCTCTTCTATCTCACTCATCTTCCTCTTTTACAAACTACAAATCTGGAAAAGAATGAAAACTGAGTAAGACTACAGTACTACCCAAGACCATTTGTGTTTGTTTTTTCTTACAGATCTGGAAAAGAATGAAAACTTTTAATATCATTTCTAAGTTTTTATCCTTATGCTCATCATATCAAAGATAACTTCTGAAAATTGTTAAGAACATATGATTAAAGACAAATCAAATAAAACATATAAAGTCTAGAAAAAAAGTATTTCCAAGTGACCGTGGTGGATAAATCTAGCAAAAGTGATACTTAAATTATTGTGGTGATGTCGGAGTTAGCCGGACAGACGTCGGAGGCCGGCGGATACCACCAAGAACTGCCACCACTTAGAGACATAAATATGGTAATTTATGGGTTTTTAATAAAAAGATTTGATAATGTTTTGCCGGATTCAAAACTTGATGATGTATGGTCAGATCTTGATTTAGTGGCCGGATTTTGATGATTCTAGGGGTCGGATTTTGATTTTGTGGCCATATTTTGATGATAAGAAAAATAGAGAGAGAAATTATGGTTGGAGTGGAATGAATATGTGTAACTTTTAAAATAAAAAAATAAAAAATGTACCATATTAAAATTTTTGATTTTTACAGTTTACTTGTGGGGTCAAGGTGTCAAAACCACCATCTATAATTTCCCCTATTTATCACTCTATTTCCTTTCCTCAAAATGCTATAAAAAATTTGAAGAAATGCTAGTTTTTTTCCTTTATTTTCCTTTCTCCTCTAAACTAATCTAATCTTGAGAACTAGAGGTGGCAATTTTTGACCCATGGTTAATTTTTGGGTCAACATTGTTAAATTGAAAAAAGAAAGGAGTTTAGTTGGGTTTCCCTAAATATATAAATTGGTCTATTTAGGTCTCCTCATATGTCACATCAGTCTAGATATGTCTCCCTTTATATTACTAATAGGTTTAGATGGGTCACCCAATAAGTTTAGTAATATCAAGTGTTTGTTTTTTCATTTTTTCACAAGCTTGTCAAATTTTCACACACTTGTTAGTTTTTTACGTCTTCACTGTATTTTTACGTTTTCATTAAAAATTCTACGTTTTCGTAATTTTACGTTTTCATCGTAAATTTTACGTTTTCGTCAGTAAATTTACGTTTTTTTAAGAAATTCTACGTTCTCATCAAAAAATATTACGTTTTCGTCAAAAATTTTACGTTTTCGTTTATAATTTTACGTTATCGTCAGAAATTCCACCTTTTCGTCAGTAAATTTTACGTTTTTGTCTTTTAATCAAAAAATTTACGTTTCGTCAGTAAATTTACGTTTTCGTCAGAAATTCTACGTTTTCATCAGTAAAATTTACGTTTTCGTCAGAAATTTTACGTTTTCATCAGAACTTTAAAATTTTCGTCAGAAATTTAACGTTTTCATAAGAAATTTTACGTTCTCGTCAGAAATTTCAAGTTTTCGGCAGAAATTTTACGTTTTCGCTAGAAGTTTTACGTTTTCCTCAGAAAATTTACGTTTTCGTCAGTAAGTTTCGTCAAAAAATTTACGCTTTTGTCGGAAATTTTAGGTTTCGTCAAAAATTTTACGTTTTCGTCAGAAATTTACGTTTTCTTCAAAAAATTTAAGTTTTCGTATGAAAATTTACGTTTTCGTCTCAAAATTTTACGTTTTCGTCCGTATTTTTACGTTTTCATCAGAAATTTTACGTTTCCGTCAGAAATCAGAAATTGTACGCTTTTGTCAGAAACGTTACGTTTTCGTCCGTATTTTTACGTTTTCGGCAGAATTTTTACGTTTTCGTCAAAAATTTTACGTTTTCGTCAGAAATTTTACGTTTTCGTCAGAAATTTTACGTTTGCGTCAGAAATTTTACGTTTTCGTCAAAAAATTTACGTTTTCATCCGTAAATATTACGTTTTGGTCGCAAATTTTACTGACGAAAACGTTAAACTTCTGACGAAAGCGTAAAATTTCTGACGAAAGCGTAAAATTTCGGACGAAAGCGTAAATTTCGGACGAAAACGTAAAATTTCTGACGAAAACGTAAAAATTCTGACGGAAACGTAATATTTTTTTAAAATTTCTGATGAAAACGTAAAAATACGGATGTGGAAGTAAAATTTCTGACGAAAACGTAAATTTACTGACGAAATCATAAAATTTCTGAAGTAAACGAAAAATTTCTAAAAAAAAGGTAAAATTCCTGACGAAAACGTAAAATTTCTGACGAAAACGTAAATTTACTGACGAAAACGTAGAATTTATGATGAAAACGTAAATTTTTTGACGAAAACGTAAAATTTCTTACCAAAACGTAAGAATAAGGATGAAAACGTAAAATTTCTTACGAAAACATAAAGATTCTGATGAAAACGTAAAAATGGTGATGAAATCGTAAATTTACTGACGCAAACGTAAAATTTCTGACGAAAACGTAAAATTTCTGACGAAAACTTAAAATTTCTGACGAAAACGTAAGTTTACTGACGAAAACGTAAAATTTCTGACGAAAACGTAAATTTACCGACGAAAATCTAAAATTTATGAGCAAACGCAAATTTTTTGACGAAAACGTTAAATTTCTGACGAAAACGTCAGATTACTGACAAAAACGACAACCTACTGACGAAAACGTAAATTTACAGAGAAAAAACATAAATTTATTGACGAAAAGTAAAAATTGTAACGAAAACGTAAAAATATTGATAAAAATGTAAATTAAAAAAAGTAATGTTGAAAAGAAGTCGTTTAAAAAATGTTTAATTAAAAAGTGTTAAAAAAATAATTTACAATTAAAAAAAATATAACAAGAAAATTTATAAAGGAATGTCATGATTATAAAAAAAAAGTGATTAAAAAACTCAACATTCTCCTTAAACACCTATCTAAACAAAAAAAAAAACCTAAAAACTCAACATTTTTCTAAAGACCCATCTATAGCCAAACCCATTTAAACCTAAACCCATCTAGACCTAAACCCATCTAAACTTATCCTCATAAAAACTCATCTAAACCCAAACCCATATAAACCCAAACCCATCTAAGACCATGACCCAACCCAACCATTTTGCCACCTGTATTGAGAACACAGTGTTTAACTTTATACGTTTTTCGATTAACGTCGTTTTACGTGTATTAATTTTTCTTACCCCTATACTCTCAATCACCCTTCAAGATGCAATGTTTCAACATGATTTTTGTTTCAAGGCTACTCGGGGTTTGGTTTATGCTGCCATTCTGTGCTAGTGTACAGCTGCAAATAAGTGTTCGAGGATTTTGTGACAGTTGCTAGATCTTGTTTTGTTTGTCTTTTGGTCTCATCGTCTTTTAGTTTAACTGGTTAGTCCAGCCAGGATACACTGTTGTATCTTTGATTCTTGTTTGTGGTTCTTATTGGAATGTTGCCTTTCAAAAACTATCTCAAAGAGTTTAAATATGTTTTCCGAGAGAACTATTAGTATCAAAATACAGTGTCTTACCGACATACTTCAGACACAAAACAGCTGACTGAAGAGAGATCCTTTTAGGACCAATAAGCAAAGTGATGATGGGTCTACAATGATATATGATTGAACAACACATTACCACATGGAGCATTAGAAAAGTAATAGAGCAAAATATAATCAATTGGTCATACTTATCTTCATCGACTTTGGCAGCCACAAATAGCTTGTTACTGAACACTTGAGGTACAGAAATCACAGTTCATCCTACTAGTGTTCATATGACTACATTGGACAAACAAAAAATTTGGAACTCACCTTATGTATGCTGAGTACAAACTTTCGAACCTTCTTTGGGATGACAGCAAAAAACAAAGGACTATAACTTATCTTCACCGATCTTGAAGAATGTATATGACAGAATTATATTGTCGATACCATCCATCCTAGGATCCGTTTCAAACTCTGGGTCTATGTAAAAAAACACCTGCCAGGTTTAAATTTTCACCATTAGATGTCAGTTCCACACACTCATGAATCTTGGTCCCACACTCCCACTACCAAAAAAATGTCATTAGAGATATTTAACATTATTGCTTTTGGTCAACTCGGTCAGAAGGGAAATTTACACAAGTATGGTCAGATAGTGTAAACTTTAATCAGTATATGGAATAATAGTTCTCTAACAGATGAGTTGGAGGTCGCCATACTTACAGGCATATCTATCTGCTCGCCTGGAAGAAGACGCTGCTCCTCAAAGCAAAAGCACTGTATTTTGTTGAAATAAACTGCAGCCTGCACATCAACACAAACTTGGTAACTATGGGAAGATTTAGAGAGAAAGAAACTTCATGTCACAAAATTCTTCATGTGCAAACGTTAAATTGTACGATCTCATGTTCTGCCATGGATAATGGCCCACTATTCTTTATCTCTGCTGCATCAATAAACTTATATGATTGATCTAGTTTTGTCAACCTTGAAAGATCCTAATTCATTGCTCCTACTGAGAGTTATATATTCCAAGTCCTTTTTTATCCGGTATTACATCAAAATGAGATTGTTCTAATCCATCCTTTTGACATTGCCAAGAGAGGCACAAACCAGTTATGCACAAACAGTATCTGGAAGATGCCAGAATCTAACGCTATAAGGACTTTAAACTAGATAATTCCTATTCCCGGCCTAATAAATTTGACTCATTATTCATACAATTATACTCTTGCAAGATGATGGACCCTTCTTGAATTTCAGTTTTCTCCATACTGGTTCAGATAAATAACTGTTATGATAGAAATGTGGCTTTACTTATAAACTTCAATCATGTTACTGCATGAGTATTGATTATTATCTAATCTATTTGGGCAGATCATTCTTCTCTATCTATTACTTAAAACACATGCTTTGATGCTGCTGTTCAAACCACATTCTTGGTTATATGGCACTTAAAAAACTGCAGTTGTTTCAACACAACACCTCCAAAGCAAGACACTTTGATCGATGATATTAAAGCTTTGTTACATGTTTGGGTTAATCACAGAAGTAGGAATGTACGTCAGTGTGGGCCGATTGGAATAGAATAATACAATATTTGATTGTAATGTAAGCTTGTAATCTATCTTAAAATACCCACTGCAACGTTAGCTTTTTATTTCAGATAAAAAAAATTAATCACTTAAATAGGGTACCTCAAGCAACTCAGACATGTCCCTCAAGCATTAGAAAAGTTATAGAGCAAAATATAATCAATTTACTTATTTTCTTAGAAGTATGGAAACCACTAATAAGGTACCTCAAGCAACTCAGACATGTACCTCCAATTTAGTCTTTAGTTATCAATGATATTTTAGACCGAAAACTATAAATAAGCACCATTTTGCTATCCCAAACTACTTTGCTTGAGCCTAGTGCTTTCAAACTGAACAATGTCAAGTCATATTTTGTTCAAGAACCTCACAACATACAGCAAGACTGCTCGAAAAGACCACCAGCAGAGTAACATGATCTAAAACAAAAACATAGGCACGGTAGCGTTTCCATAGTCACAGGAAAACGTTACGATGCCTGTGTTTTTCGTTCCGGATCGCGCGTACCCAAACGTGGTGCATTTGCGTTCAGGATCGCGACCCAGATCGTGAATTTGAACGTTCCTGAACAACCTTATTTGGTGTACCAACTTCAAGTGGTTCACCATACCAAAAGCCATTGGTTTGGTGATTCTATACTGGGTATCAACAATTTAATGTATAAACCCACTTATTAAGGCTTTAAGTTTGACTTTGGGTGAACATTGAAATGCAAGAAAAAGACCGTGTATGATATTTGGCTTAAAGGACCTAGCGACTGAAACTCATAACCAGCTTATAGATTATGAATAATAAGCTCATGAGCCCGTTTAGGTCCGTTTTTTATTGTTAATGAGGTAAAATGACCAAATAGTACATGAACATCGAAAATAGTGTGCTATATGAGTATATATAGCAAAAGTCTTTTGCTATAACTTCGGCTTAGTCAATTTTGCCTCCCCTGTAGCAAAAATACCAAGTATGAGCACTATGGTTCGAGTGCAAAACACACCTACTTTATAACCTTGGGTCGGACACACACGTACTGATTACAAGTATATAACTTTTTTTTTTTTGAACCTATTACAAGTATATAACTCGATGGTTTAATCTTGTCAAACATGACTACAATGCTACAAGTCTACAACCAATAGACCAGTAATGGTGTTACCTTAGTTGTGTTTTCTCATTTAGTTCTAAATATAAGTACAATATAAATTAGCTTACTAAAAAATTAAGAGTGCTCATAATTTAGGTTTATCATTTCTTCAGCAATATTTGTGCTTTAGTATACTGTATACTATATATTCTAAGTTCACAGATAGCATGGAAATCATAAGAAACGCTTATAAATCGTGTACATTTGGGTACTGGCAAGCTGATACAATCATTTGGATTTAAAGAATAGAGCATATAGCAATAGGTGCTGGTGACTCAATCAACCCAAGCACTTCTAACCTTCACTAAATAACTAGCAGGGTACCCGCGCAATGCAGCGGCGAATACCCTGTGACATATTTTTGCAGCAAGCAGACGTTGTTCGATTATACGTTTTTTTTCCTATAATAGCCATACATATGGATGATAATAAAATTAAAATAAGTATAAAGAATAAATTTGTTTCTTAATATTATAAACATGACATATTTTACATAAATTTTAAGTGAAAAAGCTAGGATTAAGTTTTATTTGACGAAAGTCTTCAAAGTTTAAAAAAAATATCTAGAAAGCTATACACTTGTTATCAACAAAAAAAATTAATAATCCGAATAAACTAACCACGAATCACTAACTAATAACTCATCGTTAAAAAAAACCACGTATAAAAAAAACTTGTAAAAAAAAGTGTGTTAACTTATTATCTCTAAATCAAAAAAGAGAGGAAATGATATAAACTTGTTTTTTTTCTTTCTTAAACACTTTCGTAAAAGAACTACTAATGTTATCATTAACTAAATACCAAAATACAATATAAGTAATGTATCTAGTTAACCAAAGAGCCTACTTTTATTGACTCAGATAGAGTCATACAACCCAATAACCCATTAAGTTTAATTAAGATAAACCTATGAATATAAAATCTAGTATGGCTCATTTATTTGACATTTTGACTAACCAACAATTTAACAAATCAAGGCCCAATTTGTTTTAGATAAAATTGAGCCTTAACTTATTCTAACCTAAATCAATGATATAATTTATCTCTGCATTTACAGTTGTTGACTTGTTGTCTTTCTTTGCACATCTTGCAGCCACATCTTTCTTCACAAATCTTGTACCCACAAACCTACCAAAATGCAAACATTTATGGAATAAAAATCCCTTGTTTCTTCTTCAAACTCGAGTTGCAACAGTTCCGAGACAAGATCTTTAATTGTCTCGGACTCCCGGGTGAGTGGTATGTGTTTTGTTTTTGTTCATACCGAAAGACAGAATGAATGTAAGAAATGCTCCAGATAAATCTATGATGGGTTATTCTTTAAAAATGTTAAGATCTCTAAGATCTTCGAAAAAAATTGAGAACTTTTCGTTTATTTTTGTTTGCCCGTGTCTTATCACACAGTGTCGAGGAATGGTGTGAGTTTGTGAGTTGGGCACTGACGTGAGGTATACGTGGTTAGAGTCTTTTCGAGTCTCGTTGTTCTGATTTGTAATTATTTGTAGATCGATGATGGTGTGGTTTCGATTGTAGAGTAGTTGCAATCATGGAGGGTTAGAGGGCATTTGGTGATCGTCAGTGGTTCGGCAGTGGCGATGGACTCGTGAAGTGTTTTGAGGGGATGAGAGGATTGGAAGGGTAAAATGTGTATTGTCTGTTACTCTTTTTTACTTCCCTTTTAAATGGTTTGAAAAACATACAACTAAAATAAAGATTTTAAATGAGTTGAAACAACAGCTTAGACTAAATTTAATATTTTAAATATGTTGAAAAAACATACAACTAAATTAAAGATTTTAAATGAGTTGAAAAAACAGCTTAGACTAAATTTAATATTTTAAATATGTTGGAAAAACATACACGGTCAAAATTTCAAATGGATGAACATTGATAAGGGCTTGTATGGATTTCTAATTGAGGAAATGTTTTTGTCTTAAAATTTTAAGACTTCCTTAAATAGAATGTCTTAAATCTTTTATAAGATAGTAAGATAAGATAAGATAAGATTAGATATACTTTGACCTGAACTCATTTATAGTTGACCCATTACCCAACCACCCATTTTTCCGCTATTTTTTAAAACCTCTAAAAAAACTATTTACGGCCTTATTCAGCAAACTCAACAATTATACTCAGAAATAAATAAATCCAGTCTCTAAGATGCAAACTTCCCTTAACTTAGCAAAGATCCGACCTCTCTTAAGGTGTTCAATGCTTGGGTTATAAATCTCTTAAAAAATTATATACATGATGCAAGAACCAAGTTTGTGCCTTAAAGCTGTCCTGTGGGGTATGGTATATAAATGCTCAAAGCCTTCAAGTAGATTATCAAACTAAACAAAGGTCACGTGACTTTAGCTGAAACACTTCGGCTATGCAAAAGATTACCAGCGACGACTGCTTCATATTTTTGTGCCAAAAAGTCTGAGACAATTAACTTGACACGCAATCTAAACTCAAATAAATTCTTCCAAACTATGCTACAAGTCCACAAAAAACAAATGTATAAGTGCAACAAAAGCCTCAAAAAGTACCCCAAATACTTGCCAAAAACAAGTAATACCCTAAATATATAAACAGAGCAATTTCTGCAAGTCTATCATATACCTTCAGTATAACTTTCATTCTGGGAGTTATGAAAGCATATTAAACAAAAACAATAAACGCATGCCGAGATTCAGATTGTGCTTTTTCACCCAACGACAAAAATAATGTCAGCGTACTAGATTATCAAATTTCAAGCACCTAGTCCTGTTCTAAAAGGTGAAAACCATCTACATCACTTTCAAGGAGTTTTTGTTCACTCTTATAGGTTCTAGAGTTGCAAAGGCAAGTCAAAATTTAACGTCCTTCTGATGATTAGACATTTCTTACTTACACATGTTGAAAGAGCAAACAGACAACTTTCGATGTTAAATTCAAGTGGAAGCAACTTATGACAAATGCACACACTCCACAGTAACCCTGATCCTCTAATGTGACCCAAGAAGTCAGGAAACATAACCCATCAGTATGAAAAACATGAACAGTGTTACCTTCATGGGAGTAACATTATACGTAGACATGCCGGTTATAGGAGTAGAACTACAATTTTCAGCAGTGTAAAAAGCAAGAGCGCTCTCTCCTGGCTTTACTCTCACCTGCATATACAAGCTAAAACAATCAAAACGAAAACAAGATATTCACAACAACTTACAGACTTACGGTCCTTGTGATCCCTACGTTTAAAAAGCAAACACTTGCCCCCAACAAAGTATCATATCCCTCTATTTTAAAACAAGTGGAACACGCGATGTGTTCTTTAAAGCAATGACTGAAAAGGAATTGGAGAAAAAACAAATGGGTTTGTGTTCTTGAGGTTTTTTCAAGAGAGGAAATAGGGTTCTATCTCTCCGACTCAAGAAAAGTAATGATAAAGGCAAGTGATCTTAATACCTCTCTTTGAGTAGGGATGAACTTCCAATTCATTCCATCTGACACGTCAGCGTTGAACTGCACCACAATTTCTCTGAAAAACAAATCGTACATCTTCTCAGAAACGTATACAAGAGCAGGCTAATGAAGATAATAAATTTATGTTTTCCTTGTTCTCATTATAATGGCTTAAAACCCAGAAGATCAAGAAAAAAAATGGTCCGTAATTCCATATCACTGTCAGTAGATTGAGTCATTGATCAAGCAGAATCGTATATGAGAAAATATTTGAGCAATCAATAGAATTTTATACATAATTCTTAACTTCAGCAAAAATGGTTTCTTTTACAACCTTTTAATGTGAGTATGCAAACTCTTAGCTACCCTACATAAAGTTGCATAAATTATTTTACAAGCCTCACGAGCTCATTCCATTGGATTTTAAGACACGCCTTTTGGTGACTGTTCCATCTTGAGTATGTCGCAATATCTTTTCTTCTACGGTCTGCGAAGGAATAGATAATAAAACAATATAATGTCAGTATAAAAGAAAGAAATATCTAAGCTACTTGCTCAGTGTGAAAATGATTATACAAAACAGTTGGACATAAAAATTTCAGATAAAAGCATGTGCATACCTCTCGTCGTTGAACAGTACCCCCATACCCAGTAGCTTGGCAAAACCTCCTATAAAGTGGAACAGCAGCATACGTACATCCCACCATCACAAACACCAAACCCGTTAAGTAATAGAGCATCTTCCTTGATTTCTCTTCTCTAATAACATTTGTAGTATACAAACGATGAGAACCCAACCCATTATAAGGCGTCGCCAAGTACCCGGTTCCCAATTGAGAAAAATTACTAAAAGGCTTCCTACTAAGTTGAGATCCAGAAGAGAAATTCCGAAATGCAGAATAGCATTGTATATGTCCAAAACTGTTAGCTCTCACGAAACTAAATCTTAATTGTCTGACTTCAAGTAGACACCTGGATCAACAATAACAGCTAATGTCAACCTAATTAGAGCTTTAAACCTCAACAAACTAGAACAACAACTAATATAAAAAATTTATATTATACACACTAATAATAAAGCGTGGTGATTATATCAGAAATAACTCCTCGTGGATAAGATAATTTCAGATTTATCAAAATAATGAGTTTTGCATTAGATGCTGGTCCAAATCTTGTTATTACTTTGACCCAAGATATGCATAAAATCAAGTTTAGAACCAAAGTAAAAACACATACGTCGAAACCTCATCTAAGATTCAGAGCATTTGAGCTTCCTAGCGTCTTACGAACCTAGCTCTACACCAAGAATGATGTAGTTGGACTGTTGGAGCAAAAAATAAGATACATTCAAATAGTAAGTCTACATAGCTTTCTCCCGAAAAAAATACACGGTTTCATAAAATGGGGATCTGAAGTGGGCAATACGCACGTAATTGTTTGAAAAAGCAATTTTCTAATATGGTTTTGTTTTTGTTATAGTGTCTTGTTCCAACTCCTCCAATCTTACTATTAATATGAAGTAAGATGTGTTTGGTTTTGAGCTTATGAGGTTAGGGGTCTAGCTTTTCCTGAAACTGATGGGCTTATATAAGCTTAGCATGACAGGATAAACTTAGTGGGTGTTTGGTTTGGCTTATATAACATAAGCCCCAAATTTGTGGCTTATTTGGAAGTTTATGGGCTTATATAAGGTTATTATATCATGATAAACTTATATAAGCCCCTTAAGTCACAAAATAAGCCAAAAAACTGGGGCTCACGTTACATAAGCCGAAAATAAGCCATATTTCGAAAACCCTAATTTTTTAAGCTTATTGGTGACTTATGGGTTTATATAAGTTAATTATATCAGAAAAAACTTAGATAAACCCATAAGTCTCCAAAATAAGCCACGAAATTGAGGCTTATGTTATATAAGCCGAAACAAGCTGACGTTATATAAGCTTAAAAAAACAACCTCTTATATAAGGAGAAATGTAATAAGCTTGAAAGAAAGACCCCCTAAACGCCCTTAATAAGGCGAAAAATAAAGAAAAGTAATAATCGAACAACAGTATTAGTATTTCATCCATTATACATAAACGTAGCAGCGTATAAATATACCTTGAATTATTATTAGGATTAAAAATGAGGAGGGTTTTGTACAATCTTGCTGCATAAACTCTAGCTAATGACATGCTATTTAATTAATTAGTTATATCACCATTTGTTTGTATGTATTTAGCAGCAGATGATTCTAGATGAAATGAAATGAATTTGGAAAAAAAACAACCAAATTGGCTACGTTTATACCTATTACCTTTTCCCTCTCCAGTTGGGCCGATGGACAATAGCTTCTTTCATTTTGGTTTATCTATGTACCGATACTACTCAAATTAAGTTTTTGCTTAAAATAAAGTTTTTGCTAAGTCATTTTTAAATAGACTTAACTTTATGATTTACCGAGTATAATCGAGCCGAGCCGAGTTCAAGCTTAGTAGGGCTTGAGCTTGGTTTGATACTAAAATTCTAGACTTGAGATTAGCTTGATAACTTGTCAAGTTTTACCAACCCAGGCTTGAGCTTGGTTTGATAAGGCTTGATAAAAGCTTGAGCTCGGCTTGAAAAAGCTTGATTGTGTATAAATTTAATTTTTTATAATAAATAAACATAGGTATAAAAATAGAAAAAACAAAAATCATTACTTAAAACAAATTTGATTTGTTTAACATTAATAAAACCAATAACAAAATTAGGGTAAAAGCCATAAAATACCATCTTACTTATTGATTTGTGTCGACTTTAAACACTTACTATTTTATCTCGTGACTTTACCATTATACTTTCAAATTTATTTCGACTATACCAATATTAGCCTGAAATGACTATACTACCCTCGTAAATGACTAATATACCCTTTGTCTTTTTTTTATATTGATTGAAAAATCTATTCTTTTTTACTGTGAAACTCACTTGTCATCCAAGCATACCCTTCTTCCATCATCCCAACTTCGTTTACTTTCTTGAACAAAGTGTTGCCAGATCTGACGGTGCGATACGTAATTTTAGCATCAACTTTCACCATGGCATCAAATATATAAGGAATCAAGCCTCTTCCATATCGCCATCTTCATAAATAAACACAACTTCCTTCCAACCAAGGTGTTCGATGAGTCCTGCGTATACTTATAAACTAAAGAACTCAATTAAGTGATATCATGAGTGTTATCGTTAAGACTTGAGAGATTGGCCCAAGTTTTTACAACCAGCTTTTGTTCTGTTGAGGTATGAACAAATCTGCGTTTGTTTTGAGTTAATTTACTTGGAGGTTTATTTGTTTTAGTTTTAGACACCAAGTAACGTTTTGCGTTGACGCATAAGATAGTGAAGATGAGTTAGGTGTTCATTATCGCCTTCTAGCTCGTCAATCTTCCATTTTTTAATTTCTCAAGTGCTTAAAATCTGGTCGATGTAGGCCCTTAGTATAGTGTTAAGCTAGTTGGGCGATGTGTATGTTTGTTATTGGCAGAACTCATAATGTATGTTTCGTATATATTTATATTGTGAAAAATTAGAATGTGAAGACAGCAATGAGTGTAGGACATTGGTAGCATTGACTTGAACTAAACTTTGACTTTTGAGACAAATCTGGTGCTCTAGTAGAGTGTGCATATTGTGTGTAACCCATTTGTAAACCTTTTTTTTTTGAAAATTTTTATGAATTTTAAGATTTATTAATGGAAGAACTTTGTGGAAAATTGATGTACTAAGTGATAAAGAAGATGATAAAGTTATACATTATAAAAGATGATGATTTTTTTCAGTTTATGTTCTCATAAAAAGAGAAACTGCAATGTAGCATTCGATGGCAATAAACGTAATTATGTTGAAGAAGACAGGGTAATATAGTCATTTCAGGCTAATATTGGTAGAGTCGAAACAAATTTGAAAGTACAATGGTAAAGTCACGAGATAAAATAGTAAGTGTTTAAAGTCGGCACAAATCAATAAGTAAGATGGTATTTTATGACTTTTACCCACAAAATTATCGTACAATCTTGGTTTCAAAATGTGTTTCGCACTCAAATACGATTAAGGTCCCAAAGGCCATTGCATGATGTGAATGCGAACACAATCTAGACACGTTGCGTTTAGTATTAAGAAGAGTACAAAAAATATTTATACACGTATTGTAGTTTACCAAGTACCGAGTAAATGCAATAATTAAATTTACAAAAATAAAGAATCATTTAAAATACAAATAACTAAAATATTAATGTAATCAGAGTTAAAAGTTATTCTAAAATATATTATTTATTTATGAAATTAGCCCTTAAAATTAGGTTAATATTCAAACTAACAATTAGTTGCTTATATAAATTTATCATAAAAACATATTTTTTATAGAGCTTGAAAAAGCTTGATAAGAACTCGAGCCGAGCTATCAAAAGCTTGAGCTTGAGCTTGATATAGTTTCGAGCTAATTTTTGGGCTTGAGCTTGATAAAAACTTGGCTTGATCGAGCCAAGCTCAAGCTAGAGCTCGAGTTGCTTGATACAAGCTTGGCTTGATTACACCCCTAAGTATAACGGTTGTGCTTCAAACGTTTGAAAAATAATAGATTCAGTCATATTTTAGTTTTTTAGTTTGACACTTTTGATCTCAAACATTAGTTGACTAATATCTGACTGTTAAATATGAGGTTATAATTGTCTTTTCACTTTTTTTTTAAAATATTTTAATGTATCTATCTATCCCATAAACATAACTACATTTCTTTTTATTTGTTAAAAGAGTACTATTACTTTTTTAAACACTGTTAAAAAATAGTACAACCTCAACTTTTATTCTCTTTTCAAATACAATAAAAGATAAAAATACGAACCACCACCTTAATCGTCGGCCGTCACCTCCAATAGTTTGCCGCTGCCTCCTCTACCGGTATAACCTTACATTAACCCTAACAAGTCTTTCAAATTCATTCAATTCAAAACAAAACCCCACAACCCCTTTATTAATAAATCTCAACTAAAAAACCTTAATTTTTGAAGATTTAAAAACCACTATTACAAAAATTGAAAACCTTAACCATTAGAGACATAAGGAAGTTGGTGATATTTAAAGGAACTATTTTGTGACCAGACCTATGTATATTTTGTGAAAGGTGTTTCGTGATAAGTTTAATAACCGGTTCAACAAACCCATCCAGTTTTTTTGGTCTTCTTTAACACGCAATCACAAGTAAGATCACAAGAACAAACCATCATTTTCAACATCTTTACACAATTTGCTACCGATTGAGCGAGTCAAAGATACAAGTATACAACCAACCTACGTTTGCAAGAAACCCACGTCTGGGATACTTGTGTTTTCCTAAATCATGTTTTAGGATTCTTCATTGATGTAGTTAACTCAAAAATGATGTTTCTTTGTTGGTTTTAGTGAGAGCAACTGTAATGATAGTTTGACAGAGAATTTTTTATTATTTGTACAAGTCATTTTTATGACTTTATCCATTGCAATGAGAACTTGATGAATGACTTGACAAACGAGAGCTTGATAAATACCAAATATTTGACACCAAATCTTACAAGTTATTCACATTTAATGAATAGCTAAAAAATTCTTTAAACAATTTTTATGCATTAGAGTTTATTTGTAACTATGACTTTTTAAAATGCAAAATTTATAGCAAATTAATAAAAAAAACTATTATACCTTTTTAGGATTGTGCATGATCGAATGAACAAATGTTTTACTTGTGCTTATATATATTTCTTAAGGGTAAAAGTCATACAATATCATTGTATTTATCAAAATGTACCGACTTTAAACACTTACAATTTAATCGCTAAATATTACCAATGCACTTTCAAAATGATGGTAAACTTTACCAATATTACCTTGAAATGACTATATTACCCTTGTATTGCTTGAGATAATTACGTATATTGCCACCTTCACTCTTTCTCTCACCTGGCTAATCCTTTTTAATCAATATCCTTATAAAAATTAGCCACTTTCTCTCTATTGGTCTCTTATACCCACTTACACTGTGTTCTTTAACTTTTTTTTGGAAGTAAAATGAAGGGAAAGTAAAGTCATCAAAAAACGGTTGTGTTCTCAAGATTTTGTTAAGAAAAGAAAGGTAAGGGAAATGAAGTATAAGGGGGTAGATTTCACCATTTTTTCTTCAAAAAGTTACGTCTCAAATATGGGCCGTTTGTGAAAAGAAGTTTACAAAATTCTTATTTTAAAATACGCTTTACTCTTTATTCTTTCATAACATAACAGAGTCATCTTCAACATACACCATCCATTCTATTTTCCTATGCCATCTTCAACAGACCTATTATTTTATTCCTTCATAAAACCTTAAATCCCAAACTGTTATTCTCGTTGTTTATATATCCGTTATAATCGCTTGGATTAGATAATGTATATAAAATTCTTGGTTTCGAAAAGCATATATTGTTTGATGGTAGAACAATTGGTTGTGGTTATGTTGAAAGCTGGATCTAGATGTGATGTAACTTCTTTTTTTATATATAAAAAGATCACACAGTTTTCCTTTCATTTTTTGGGAACTTGAGTTGAGAACACAATGACAATTATCATCTTTCGTCCATTCCCTGCCCTCTACTTTCCTTTACTATACTTTTCACTTGCTTTTCTTTTTAAACAAAACTAAAGAACTGGGCGTTAGAAAACCACAAGAAGGATTGAAAGATTGTAAATATACCAACAGTGGTTTCAATAGTCCCATTTTGGAAACATGGACAAAATTGATTCCAGTAGATATTACCCCTTTACTTCATTTAGGGGAATGAAAAATAAGAGAATAAAATATTATATTTTTGTTGTGAGGAGATATAATAAGAAAGCAATCCCAGTCATTGGTTGTGCTTATCTTCCATTGTTATGGTGTATCTCACCAATATATGATCTAGCCACTTTATATCTCATCCATACATTTTTTTTTACTCATCTCATCCACCATCCATCATTTTTCTTTCTCTCCCACCGTGGATTCATACAACCCTGATCTGCACCGTTCATAGCCTGGTATAATTGAATCCCATTCCCATTATTTTAATACCCACATACACATTATCTCTCTCAAACAGCTAGATAGCTCTCTCTCTCTCTCACAAATAATGCAGATCTAATTTTGATCGGATCGATTTACCACAGATCTACTTTTGATCGGTATATTGATTGTTAAACACGATCAAAATATGTTGTCACAATCATATAGAAAATTTCAGGTCAGTTTGTGCAATATCTGATTTAGTTTCTGTAACCTCACCTGCTTCTAGATCATCTCTCATTTTCATTCAGATCTATATTTGCTAAAACTATTTTCTGACATCTTCTTTTAGGGTTAGCAAACCCTTGCAGCCATTCGATGCCACTGACCCCTTCGTTCTGATTGGTTTGTCATAAAAGATTGAAATTGCAGCCATGTCAGTTGCTTTCTGGTCACGGTCGTCCTTTCGTTGCCGCAGTTGATCGCAGGCGACGATAGTGATGATTTTGTGACGTTGGTGATGGATTCATAAATACCTGCGTTATAGAGACATCGTATTGTGTGTCTTACTATGTTTGGGAGTATTTGTTTCAATGTTTGGGATTTTTTTCCCAATAAAACGATAAGCTCATACAGCCGATTGTTGTGCTCACGGCGTGATGGTCTCATAAGTTGTGGTGATTTGTTGCTTCTGAATTTTGGGTTCTTGGAAAAAAGAACCTGTATTTGATAAGATGTATGGTTTATCGATGCGAACCATCTGTTCATTTCCGATATTAATGTTGTGCGACGATTCTGATAGGTGTGTGACGGTGTTCATGCCCAGACAGTATGGTAACCGTGCCTTGCCCAGACGGTATGGTAACCGTGTCTGTTCCATTGCACGTCTTAACGGTCCCAACAGGCTATGATGATAATATTTGAACATCCCCAAGCGGGTTCGATTACATTTTGGAAGGCGTGTATCTTGGCGGGGCGAACTTGCAATGTTCGCAGCCATGACGTCGTATCCTCATATTCGACATACCCGATTGTTTACTTATCTGAGCCTCGAAACAATAAAATTAATGTTTTTTTGGGTAGACACATTTTGATTTCCAGAATATATGGCGGGGCAACCTTTTAAGGTTGCAGCCATGGCGGGGTCCATTGTCTCTTTCCAAAGCAGTCGCGCACTAAAACATTCAGTGCCAACGCGCCATTGTACAGGCACAGCGGGGTCAATCTGATGGCGGTGAAAAAGGAAAGTTGCGGCGAACACGTTTAGTTGTGTGATATATTAGCAACGGGTAATTCACCATAGTGGTAACATTGCTAAACTTCGAGATACGAGGTGCTTACTGTTATATGCTACATCTTTATTTCCAAATGTGAACTTTACAATTTGGTCCTCACCTTTTTTTTTATATAATGAATAACAGATTGGCCGGACGAAGGCGGCGCCTTTTT
This sequence comes from Glebionis coronaria, assembly GCA_025667525.1. NCBI lineage: Eukaryota > Viridiplantae > Streptophyta > Magnoliopsida > Asterales > Asteraceae > Glebionis > Glebionis coronaria. The sequence goes on along the minus strand of CM046879.1, from coordinate 185,387,774 downwards.
TACAATTTGGTCCTCACTTTTAGGCTTATGTAAGTTTGTTCGGCTTATATATTTTGTTTCTTGCTTATGCTTCGTACGCTCGCTTATTTAATTACAAAGTAACAAAATTTAGTGTTAAATATGATGCCGCCAATTGTCTTATCTTATGCAGGCCTTATGGAACTGTGTTATGCAGGACATTCAACCGTAACTAATACAGGATATTTAGTTAAGTGCTTTAGATCGCGTGTTACTAAGTTTGTGTTTAAGTGTTTTTTTATTAGGTTTCATGGGGTTTTGATTGTTTTCACCAATTGTTTTTAAAGGATTGTTTTAATATGATTCTCGCTAATCTGTTTTCACCAAAACTGTATTCACGAGTACTTATTATATTGATGTTAAAGTCACTGTTATAGATTGGATTTTGTAACATAAAAAATGACGCAGCTTTTAGTGTAGTACGTCTTTGGTTATCAGATATTCCTATAACATAAAATGAAATTTCCATAATGAATAAACGGGTTATGGGTACGAGACATTAGTTTTTACTGTTTAAATTGACATAACGAATTCATGATTGTCGTAACAAAAGGGCGACAACCGAATTATCTGACTTTGTTTTGCCCGCAGGCACGCGCCACCGTCGATACCAGGCTCCTTCAACTTCCTTACTCCATCGGTGTCTTTATCAGAGTCTCGACAACGTTTAAATATGGAAACAGCTGACCGTAAAGGGAAAGAGGCTGCTTTTTGAAGATGTAGTAGAAATCCAACTGTATTAAGGTTTTTCTTCCTTCTTTATTCTCCAGTTTCTGTAACACGAACTAACCGTACTCTCAAACTTTTTAAAAGAGTTTCGGGCTATATTTTTAGGTGGTCAGCCGCCTTACGGATACAGAATTGTCGGGAGAAGATTTGAGCCGTCGAAACTAGCGACGGCAGACCAATCGGTTTCTAGCCATCAAGTGCCTGACGTTTGTTCTTTGTCTGTTGATTTAACCAATCGAAACATGATGATATATGTTTCGAGTACATGATTTATAAGTTGCTATCAATTTTGGTTACATGATGATTTTTTTTACAAGGCTGAAAATTTCACAACGGGATGTTTCGGTTAGCTTATTATTTTAGCCTTGACTTGATAGATATTGATGAGTTATGACTACATCGAAATCGGTATGAAATGTTTTTTGTTCTTTCATAATTAAATTCATGTTAGTAAAAAGAGGGAACTGATTCATTTTGATCTGACATTATTGTTTCTCGACAGATTATCACAACGTGGTAAATATTACCGTGAGGTTAGAGGCGGAAAGACAACACAAGTGACCCAGGTAACATCCCACTCACACCTACTAAGCTAGAAAACAACGTGGTCGACTTTTACAAATCTTAATATGCTCAAAAGCTCTAAAAATAGCTGCTGTTAAATCACTTGCCAAACGCTCCTTCTGTTGTAAAAGATGTGTCGAGCTGCTAAACCAGTCGCCAAACGCCTTCTGCTGCAAAAGGGTGTTTGACTGCTGCTAAAACAGGAGCCAAACACCCCTTCTGCGGAAAAAAGAGCTGCTGCAAGGCTTCTTGCTCATTGCAGCTACCCACACGCCTTTTAGGGGTGTTATCGGGTCGGGTTGAATCGATTTTTGGTATAATTTTTATCCGGTCGATTCGGGCTGTCATAATTCTTATACAAGGAAAAAAATATCAATAGTTTAAATACGTTTATTTAAGGACAGTAACCAAACTACTGGTACAAGTTATCAAGTGTAAAAAATATCAAACAGTACGTAAACTACATTAAGAGGCAAGTAAAACTACTTGCAAATAGTGTAGTTCATTACAATAAATTAAGAGTAAAAAAAGTAACTAATGTTTAAAGAATCGTAGTAAGCTAAAAAAACACTATGATAACAAACTAACTGAACTTAAGAGCAAGCTAAAGAGGGACTTGCAATAACCGTTGAATCAGCGCGGACTTCCACAGCAGGTAACACTGGCCAATCTAGGGGTGTCAAATGGGTTGACCCGACCCGAACCCGATCCAAACTCGATAAAGTCTTATAGGGTCGGGTTGATTCGGGTTCGATTACTTTATCGGGTTTATCGGGTCAACTCGACAAATCCGATAACCTTATAGGGTCGGGTTAGGGTCTTTAACAGATTGTTATCGGGTTATCAGGTTGACCCGATAAACCCGATAGCATAATAACCTGTTGAAAATTCTATTATTTTTGAACTAAATCTATTTTGTCTTTGCATATTAGTCTGAGTTCTTGATTAGTAAGATTCATGCACAAATAAATAATATTGTGCATGTTAGAAGGTGTATCTTTGAATTACCAACTGCGTTATCTTTGATTCGATTATAGTGATTAGCAACTTTGCATCAGCTTGTCACATATTTATATTTATAAATGAACAATTTCGATGCAATCATATAAAGAATTTCGCTGCAAATCATTATATACCTACTGATATACGAACAATTCAAAACACACACATTTAAACACTAACTCCTGCAAGTCGCAACCCTCTCATTACTAATTTAACAAAATATAAATTGCATATAAAATTCAAACCACAACCTCAATCGAATGTGTATGTAGTTTGTAGTGATTAGTTTTTGTAATATATATTTGATGTTAAGGTGATTAGAATTGATGGTAGTAATAAATATCTATTTGATGATGTTATAAAAGTGTTTAGTTAGTTTAGATTAAATACGATCAGTATGATACATTAAACCATATTAGGCCTATTTCATGATCGGTAGGATAGGATAGCGGAATTAAGTATTGCTTCAAAAAAGTATTGTTTGCTTATTTCATACATTTAACAAGATATTGCGTTCCAAGATAAGCAGTGTCGAACCAAAACATGAATCGGCGCTCAAATTTAGGTATTATTCTAATTGCCCCAAGCCAATTCGATTCATTGGTTGTTAAACCATACAATATAGAATACACAAGTACAAGAAGTGACCCAAGATATAGAAACCCAAGACGTGATAACCTGCAATAACGAAAAATAAGTCAAAACCTTCATATTAACTTTGATTTAAAGATTCGTAAATATGCTTATTTTTTGCGTCTATTGACTACATTATTACTACTTGCCTTATTTTTAATGTTCAGACATCATTGTGTAATCGTAACCGTTGTCATCTGCATCACACACTAAAAGATGTGTTGTGTTGTATTAAGAAAAATTGACCATCCCTTAGTAGCTAAGAACCATGCTTGGTTTTATGAGAAGTGGGATTTATGTAGTTTGAAAAGGCAATTTGAGCATTAGTAACTTTATTGTTCACACACACTCCAATTTATCCTAACTTGAGTTTTTGTTTGTTGCAGTGGCGTTTCAGGAATTGTCGAGTAGTCCCATAGGCGAAAAATGAGTCCGAGTCCGTGTTAGGTGTTGGAAAAAGGTTGCAGCCAATGAATTTAAGCCAAAGAATTACATGTGCATTTCCAGATTCCTAGGCAGCATAACATGTTCTTTTGCATCAAGTCATCTCTTTTTTTTCTTGAACATGTTTCAGTCCTAATAATGGACATCATATTTGTTTAGATATGTTGGTTGGTACGCTTCATGTTTTATGCGAACCACGTTAGCTTTCATAACTGATGGTGGAGTAGTGACACCTGCTGTATTTATTTCAGGCTTAATATCACATACTTTTAAGTACTACAGATTAGCTTTCCATATCACACTAATATTATTGGAGGTAACAAGTGTGGCACAATATTCGTTTGTTTATGAATTACAAGACAATGTATTACCATGAGAGAAATGCTCCATGACAATCTAATGTTCTTAATGTATTATAATCACTTATGTATCTCTTTCTCCGTTCATGCGGACTTCCAAACCTTTCGTTTTTACAATGCTGCCTAAAATGCCCCGCTGCGGAGCGCGGACATTAATCCTCGTTGATTTCATTTTGGAAACATGGACAAAATAGGCCTGAGTTTTTTTTTTACTTTTTTTTATGTAATATAAAATGTAAAAAAAAAAAAAGAATATAGTTATTTCAGGGTAATATTGGTAAACTCTGTCATCATTTTGAAAGTTCATTGGTAATGTCTAGCGATTAAATTATATGTGTTTAAAATCGGTACATTTTGATAAGTACGATGGTATTGTATAGCTTTTACCCATTTCTTAATCTAGTGGTGATAAAAAAAAATTGATGACATAATTTTTTTTTTTATGAATCTAGGTATATGTAAGGTGCGAAAATGTGTATTATTTATTACTATTATTATTATAGAAGTAAAAGTATTTTAGTCTTTCAAAAATTTAAACCAAAATCGTTACACTCAACAAACCATAAATAACTCATCTTTTTATTTTTTAGAAAAGAAAAAACACAACTAATTCTAAATTCTCAAACTCTTGTCTAGCTTCTCTGAAAATATGAAAAAAAAAACATAAATTTTTTACTTTAATTAGATCAAATATCGGAGACCTTGGGCTAAAAGAATCCACAAATTAACGTATGACTAAAAGGGTATTAACCAAATGTCAACATGAGTTTCCAAGTGAAATTAAAGTTAACCCAAATTTCAACTGTTGGATGAGTTTCCAAGTGAAACATAGGTTCCCCACGAAGTATATAGATAGGGTCGTAAATGAACTGGCTAAACACGGACGAAACTTTTTTTTTTGGACGGAAATTTTTTACAACTCACACAAACTATCTCACTAATTATATCTCACATGTCTCCACCGAGACTTGAACCCACAACCTTTAGGTTAGAGGGCCACTCACATACCGCTGGGCCAAGAGGCCTTTGGTCAAATTCGTTCAAATTCGTTCGCTTAATTTTAACCTGAAAAATAAACGAACACGAATAGCTCTGAAAAAGTTAACTGAGGTGTCATAAACGAACGAATAGCTATGAAATAGTTAGCTCAGAACTGAAGTGGGAACCCACTCGATGAGTTTCCAAGTGAAATCCAAGTAAAACATAGGTTCCCGACGAAGTATATAGATAAGGTCGTAAACGAACCGGCTGAACACAGGACGACACTTTGTTCAAGTTCGTTCGCTTAATTTTAGCCTGAAAAATAAACAAACACGAATAGCTCTAAAAGAATTAACTGAGGTGTCATAAACAAAAGAGTTAACTGAGGTGTCAAAAACGAACAAATAGCTGAAATAGTTAGCTCAGAACTGAGATGGGAACCTACTCGATGTGTGCTGAAATAGTTAGCTCAAAACTCACGTGGAACCCACTCGATGTGTCACAGGAAGGCGGACGTTCACGAACATAAATCCGAACACAAATGAAAGAACCAAGACTTTTGTTCATATTCGTTTATTTAACTAAACGAACGTAAAATACTATTCACGTTAGTTTGTTTAATAAATAAACGAACATGAACATAAACGAACTTTTTACCGAACGATCCATAAAACATTTGTTGAACGTTTCAGATCGTTAACAACCTAGATGTGCAAGTCATTTTGTAAAAGAGATGGAAAGTTGCATAATGCAGTCTGAATTTTAAACTTCGCGATTTTGAGAATTAGACTTTCTTCCAAACGTCGAGTATAGACAATCTAGTTAGTGTCCAGATGTCTTGTACCCAAATACAAGTTTGGCCACTCCCATAGTGTAGCCACATTAGATAGAACATCACTCTACTCCCAACATTGTGTGGCAAATCGTCCTGCGTCCAGAAAATCATCATAACCTCACAATTACCAAACCTAGTTAGGGTTCATAAACATTACAACAACTATGATTTACTATCCACCATATGATACTCGACTAAACCACACACAAACATGGTTCAATTCCTCTGGATTTCAGGTTGAGTCCAATTTCTCTGGAAATCAGGTTGTGTCGTAACTGATCTCACCCAAGCCCACTTATGATCTTTAGTGTCCACTAGATTTTTGGTAACAGCAATCTCATCCATGGGAATGTATGCATAGTTTCCATTGATCGGACCTGCAACGAAACCCGTATAACCAGCCATGATACCATGAATAGCGGAATGTGCCAAGAGTGTACAGTACAAGTTATCTGTAGCATTGGCTGTAACAGCACGAATCATGTATGTGGGGTCTATATACTTAACCGTGAACAACTCACCTTTATGCTCCCTATCCCACCAGCACTTCAATTCAGATTTCAACCATACCCCAACATCTAAAAACACAGGATTCCCAGATTCATCTCTTTCTTGCTTCTGTGCATCAGTTCTTGGTATAATATCTTGTCCAGCCCCTTCCGCCACAACCAAAACAGCATGGCCGTTTTGCTTCAAACGACCGTCAAGAAACTCAAAGAGACCACCTTTGCCCTCAAGGTAAAACTCATTTTCTGGAATCAAACAACAATCAACATCACGGCTGCTTAGGGTTGCATTTAAAGCAATGTGGCCTGTGCTTCGACCCATAAGTTTAACAAGGCCTATGCCATTTGGTGCACTCTCTGCTTCAACATGAGCTGCACTGATTGCTTGCTGTGCCTTCTCCACAGCTGTTTGAAACCCAAATGATCTATCGATGATTCCCACATCATTATCGACTGTTTTCGGAATTGCAGCAACACCCACATATAACTTCCGGTTCTGAATTTCATTGAATATCTTCACTGCTCCCCGTAGAGTGCCATCTCCCCCAATGATATACACCTGCATGCATTTATACAGATCAAATATTCTGATCAAATATTCTGCTACCAGGACTGTTGCATTAATCAAACACAAAGCTTCTTTAGACCAAAACAGCTAAGGTAGAATATAATTGAACCATGGTTACATTACAGATCAATGGTATATAATTTTAAACTTGAGATATATATCTGGTCCTTCCACTGATTGCTTGTGGCTGTCTTTTTTAGGAAACTAAAAAAATAATTTTCATTCAATCCAATGAAGACAGTTATCAAAGGTTTTAAGACTCTCATATAATCATATGATCACTAGTGGAAGCATAGTATTTCTGTACAATGTTTTAAAACCCGGGTTTTTAATTGACCCGGTCGAGTGACCTGTTCATAGGTTAACCGGTTCAACCGAACAGGTCGACCCGGTTATATATACCGGTTATATATATATGTATATTTTTTTATATATTTTAATATATAATATTTCATAATCTTATAACTTGTTTTAAGTCAAATAACCTGTTTCTAACTAATTCGAGCCTCTGATACTCGAACTTCAGACCTCACCAAGAATAACTCCCAGGTTACCTTTGATAGCCAACCGAGCTAGCTCAATTGGTTATTTCCTTGCTAGCTAATTATATTGTGGTGTTAACAATATATCAATTTCATAGGAGTGAAAACAGTCCATAGTCATTATAGATGTTTGTAAATTATATGCTTGCCCATAACAAACATATTGAATTATAGAATATGATAAATAATCAAACATGAATGAATTAGAATAACCTGATTAAAAGCGTGATCCTGAATAGCATTAACAATCTTGTTGAGGTCAAAACCACCTCTTGAAGTCTCAAGAACAGTACCACCTCTCTTATGCCAATTATGGACCATTTTAACATCAAGTCTAACAGGGTCCATGGAATAGAAGCCGCGATAACCAGCTTTAATACCGAAAATATGACGAACTCCATACTGCTCCCACAACCCAACAACCAGCTCCCGAATAACAGTATTAAGGCCAGGGCAAAGTCCCCCGCAAGTAACTATAGCAGCTCGTACGTTTTGCGGCTCATATACTATCTCTTTGCGTGGTCCAGCACGATGGTATGCTAATGAGGATAATAAGGTATCAGATGTATCAAAGATGGTACGACGAATAATGACGTCCGAGTTGGAAAGGTAAAAGCCATCAGTTGGGTGGTAATAAACGTTGTTTTCCAAGGGAGTTGTGCGTTTTTGGAGGTTTGGGAGGTAGTCTGTTAGATGAGGTACACGAACGAGGTTCATCTTCATGCTTTGGGTTTCTTGGCCGTTCATGTCGATGCTACGTGATCAAACTACGATTTTTCTGAGAAATGAAGATGAGTCGATCGAGGGGTTTTTACGTGGCGTTATACTGTTTCCAGATAATACGTGGCCAACGGATTTTGTGACACGCCCATGTCTACGTTTCTTCAACTTTTTTATTTAATCAATACAAAGAATTACATCTATCTCCTTCCTAGACTCTTAAATTACATTAATACCATTTTAAAATTTTATTGTTGCATTGAAATTTTATTGGCGACATTTGTTCTAATACATAAAGGTTGTAGGATAAGAGGGAAAACAGAGTAGTAAATTGAATTATGAAATATTTTTGTTGCATTGAAAGTACAGCTATTTATACAACCTAGGTTGCTAACTGACCTACATTGATCCAATATTACATACTAGTACAAGACTTGAGTTAAACAACTGCTTCATACTATGAGATTGTCTTGAAACTGCTTCATAGAGAGGTTGTCTTGGATAAGCGCTATGCATACTGTTGACCGAGTGTTACTTCAGTCTTGACCCCTTGTGATGTAGTCCGTATTAGTCCATTTTGTGGGAGGATATTCTCTTGTTCAGTAAAAAGGTTGTTTAAGAACAAGACCAAGAAAGTTCACTTTGTTCCTGATTTTCCTACGATCAACCTAAATAACTTTACGGGTGGGGCCAATCTATGATGACACGCTGAGAAGAACATGGATAAAACATACATAGTAGAGAACAAGTAAAAGGCTGGTCCCCGATCAAATTAGCCGGGCCTTGGTACCCACAAAATGTCCCGACTCACTCAGATTCTCAGAACAAGCCATTGTCAATTTTCTATCCTTAAGCCTAGCCATCTCCAATCAAAGATATCAATGTTTTCATTCGTTGATTCAAACAATAAAGCTTGATTACCAAAAAGATGCAAGTTGCAAGCACCTAAGACAAATTACATAGATGTCCACTCTTACCAACAATAGTGCAAAATCCCAGAGTTATCAAAAGACCAAATTACATAGATGTCCCATTCTTACCAATCCTAAACAGCAATGGCTCCATCGATTCAAATAGCATATTTCACTATACATTTCTGAATTACATTTAGTAAAGACATGAAAAAGTGTCGATACCAAAGGTGAATTACACATTCATTCCAAACTCTAGTTCCCATAACTCTAAAGCTGTTTGAGGCAGTAAGAAGTCAACAAATCCTGGCTTGTTTGCCCAAGATATAGTTTGTTATCGTGTGTATATACGATATTTGTTTCTATAAGTGTTATCACAGGCTTAGTACGCATTCATGATACCAGACTTGGTGAGTTGAGCCATTTCTCTTTCTCGCCTATGCATAACTCGTAAGAACTCATCCGAACATAAATTCCCATCTTGATTTGCGTCAAACAGGTGAAAAACTAGTTCAATCACATTCTCACTGAGTGATATGCCACACACCTGCAATCAAGAAACTCAACTTTATTCACCAGGCTCCCAAAAGTTTGATATTGTTAGAATATTCTCACAAATATTCGATCACAACTGTTCATAGATGGATTAGAAACCCATCCACTTGTGAGAGTGCTGGTAATCAAATCCATAAACAATCAACACACCTACAGCCGTAGAGGTGCTAATTTACCTATAAATGGGTTGATTTAGGTTACATCTTATCTCTAACAAGATAAAAACCGCTCAGCATAGATCTTAAGGCATGCCTCCAAGTAGATTTCCATATATTATAACAACTTGGAAGTCTTCCAGAAAATATAAGTTGGGAAAATATGACATTTTAAGGTTAATATTGGGGAATAACCCATTTTAAAGTTCTAATAATTGGTGTTTCTCTTGAACCCAAAAGATACCGTAAACCATCTTGACCACTACCCAAGCCGTCCTATGCAGTAACTAACGGGGCTAACTTCCCAATCAAGCAAACTATGGGATACTAAGAATCAGAAAACATGCTAATAATATTTGCAGAACAAACAATTGGAAGGTTGCCTTACGTGATGAGCTGCTCGCTGAAAATCTTTCCTAGTCAAAAATCCATTGGCTTCTCCATAGCTGAAAAGGGCAAGAGAAAACGGCTGCAATTTCTTACGTAGTTCTGCAAAGTTTTTGAATTCATCAAATGTAATGCGCATGTCCTTGAGATGAGGCTCGTTATCCAAATCATCGACACGATCAAGCAACTTGTGCAAATACCGTATATCACCAGATGCAACCATGGATAACACAAAATCCTTTGCTGGTATCGTTCCACTAGATTTGAAATCATAATGAGAAAACTCCAATCGCACCATCTACAGAAAGTGAAATGCCACGATGAGTAAAAGGAAACCAGGAATTTGAGAGCAAGATGTGTGCAAAATCATAAGGTTACTGAACTATATATACCCTATGCCTTAATTTTTCTTACATACAATAACAATATAAAGTGCAAAGATATCCAGATGATAAGAAGCATGGATAAAACGGATTGAAGTCATTAAACAAAGTTGACTATTTTCAATATACAGCTACAAATTGCTTATAGATCTTGCCCAACCCGTATTCATAGGTCAGCCTAACCCGTACAAAATATGACCTATTGACCAGCATATCCCACCCATATTGCCCACCTCAGGTGATTAAAGTCATAAGGTCGCTGAACAACATATAAGATACCATATGCCTTTCTGATAATAACAATATAAAGTGCAAAGATTTCCTGATGATAAGAAGCATGGAAAATGGACTGGACAAAGCTAACTATTTTGAATATACAGTTACAAATTGCTTATAGATCTTGCTATTATCACAACTGCATACCTCGTCGTGAAGATCCCGCAGAAACTGAACAAATTTTTCAAGTTGCAGTCGCTGGTTGCCATCTTCACCAAAAAAATAATGAACCACTCCTCCATTTTCTAGGTGACCCCCGACTCTAAGTCCAGTGCGATGTCCACCCTTCCTGAAAGCCCCTTGTCTATTATAACCACGCATCAAGGTCATCACCTTTTTAAACTCTTCTCGATCTATCTCTCTGAAAATGCACACAAATTTTAAGTTCTCAAGTCTGTTTTCCAGGTAACGTAAATAACCAACTAACACAACCACTAAACACAAAAGAAAAAATATATTTCTAAGCAACGGAATTCTGGACTACATCTTTTTGGTACAGAAAGATAGCCTACAAAAAAGCCTACCACAACGTTACAGCCAGATCCCATAATAATGTTTATTAGTAGAGCCTACTAATCTACTATGCTGTTCAAAAGTAGAACACCGTTGTATTTTCATTTATAACATGTTCTTTTTTTTTTTCTTTTTTTTTTTGGAACATATTCTATACTAATAAATGGGTTCAAGTTATCTGGAAGGTATCACATCACCCCGTCCTAACCTAATCACTTAGATTAATTTACTTTTCAAAGAATGTTTGATCACTTTCCAGCATATATTAGAAAAAAGACACGTAGAAGATGAGATGAGCTTAAATACCAAAATCAACTACTTTCACAGCTTTCAAAGATACACCACTTCTATAAAACACGTAACAGTATCGTCCAATCATGACCGATGGAGAATCTTATGTAGTGGATATAGCATACATAGGTAATTGATTTGTCATTTAATTTCATTAAGCCTCTTTTGCTGGCAAGTTAGAAAAAAGATATGATGTATGTGTATAAAGATTTATATTATATTGGACAACTAAGGGGTTAGAAAGATATATTCAATTCTACTCGCGAAGCCTAGATGATATAAATCATAGCTAATTGATAAAAAAATTCTGGCTTGGTTTCTGCTAGTAGCTGCGGATGATGATACTAGGGGTCCAAGGCATTTAATTTTTCCACAGAAACATCTAGATTATTGCATTTCTATGTCAAGTTCTAGATTATAGCATTAAGGAGGAACGTATTGGTTTTTCTATAGATAAACTGAACTATTAAGGTGCGAATTTGTTTGGAAATCATACAAGTTTAGGATCGTTATAGATGCACTTAAGGTACTCTGGTAATCTTTAATGCACAAGATTTGGTGCATGCTTGTAAAAATTTCCTGACAAATATTCACACTGATAATGAACCTTTCCAATATTTAAGGAGAAACAAGGAGCTAAGAACTTCATGCTTCGAAGTACAAATAATAATTGCATTTTAGAATGAACTACTAATAAGGTTAAAAGTTGTGACAGATGCCTACCCGTCATTGTCAATGTCAAACATTTTAAAAGCTACTGAGAAGCTTGACTCGGGTATGCTGAGTAGTGTAACAAAAAATATATACCTGTGATAAATAATAAGAATTGTTAATGGAAAATGCAATGAAATTCTTATGAGAGATTATGTAATAAGAAAGCGATCTTTGACAAGTTAACATGCAAGAAGAGTCTAGAAGCAATCTCATTTAATAAATAAAAGTCTTTTGGGTTGCTCTGATACCAACTAGTGCAGCAGTAGCTATAGAGTTAAGAGGAACAATAGGGGAGTTGAAGGAGAATACTAGACAGCAGCTTTATTTAGGTAATTCAAGCTTAAAAGCTGATTACAATGATTGAAAGTAGTAGGCTAATAATCTGCCTTATGCTGCCAAGAACTAGGAAATATATAGACTCACAAAGACCTCTCACATGACTTATGTAAAACTGCCTGACTTAAATTTTAGCAACCCAAAAGACTTTTATTTATTAAATGAGATTGCTTCTAGACTCTTCTTGATCTGCTGCATCAATAACTCACTCTTCAAAGGATATGAGGCCATCGTTGTTCACATCGAAAAGCATGAAAAATTCTGATGGGGCACAATGCAACTCCCCTGGAGACCTTTCCCCTCTAAGAGATCCATCTCTTACAAGATTTGACTCGGACGGAGGGAACACGGGAACAATAGCACGCATCAAATCCCCTGGTCTCATGAGAGTTTCTCCTCTAGTATTCTCGACTGATGCAAAGTATTCAAATACCTTCAAACAGAACAAAGTGTAACTGTGTAAGACTAAAGCCATAACATCAAGGTACAAATTCATGATGTGTTGATCTTGTTTACTTTTGACTCGTCTCATATGCAATACACAGTGATATAGCTAATGACGGCTTTAGAGATAGAAATATCAGCATAACATCTGTTTCCTGCATTAAAGAATTCAACTAAAGCATGCATCATGGTTATACAAACATAGACTGGAACTTGCTTGGAAGATTGTAACAACCAACCTTGAAGCCAACCAGTTTGTCCAGTTGACAGCCTTAAGACTCTTTTTACACACCCACCAAGCAACCTACACGGTGATCATGATCATCCTAATAAACTAAATACTTACATATCTAAGAAACCTGAAAATAAAGTTCTCATTGAATTTTTCACGAACTACAGAAATTCATAACATAACACTAAATTTAACTTCATTGAAGTGTAAAAGACCTTTGGAACCATATCAACCACATATATGTTAGAAGTCTAGAACCAAGACCAGTTACGCCTGCGACAAAACATGCAAAAGATATGGAAACTAGAAAACTTTATACTAAACAACAAACAAAAAGTAGTTCCGGAAAATAAAAAACCCATAATATACTGAAAATTTCGAAAGTTGGTTGACATGTTGGAGGTTAGTTTACCGATGATGTAAAGATACATAACAGCAAAGATTTAACCAGATTATTTCTACCCAAATCTAAACAAAAGATCGATAAGAGTAGAACCATAACTTATGGAAAATTGTTTGTTAACTGCAGCAACATAATGTAATTACAAGAAACACGTAACAGTTCAATTCAGAAACACGTAACAGATATCTGAAGCTACATAAATAACCAGAAAACCCAATATTATCATCCCCACATAATACTGAATGTCTACGCCAGATTCTCATTTCATTACAACAAAAACAGATGAGCATTTGTGCGAAGATAGGAGGGGTACACGGCGGGCATGTGTCCAACTAGCAAAAAAAATTGTGTCACGAAATATTTGGCTATTTTGTATTTTTCCCATCCTAATGAACCAATTTGTAGTCTACTTTGTAAAAATGATCAAATTATGCCTCCTCTACCATACATTTCTGGCCCTGTCCCTGATGGTGCATCTAAAGTGAAGTATGAATAACTCATGGTGACCTCAATAAGCAAATAGCAGGTGTATGGATACTGATCAGTGTGATCAATTAGAAAAGTGTACCTAACTATCACTAACTTAACACTCTTACCATTTCAAAACGCCCCCAATAACTTATCACTAATCTATCATCAACTAGTGGTAACAATGGCTAAAAGGTTAGAGGGGAAAATGATTTGTATACCTTTTCAGGAGGACTTAACGTCCTCAGTCTCTTCTCGTAATTAAAGAAGATTCTTCGCCTTAACGCATCTGTAGCAACAACATCCAATCAATAACCAATACTAACTAAATTTAATATTATATATAATTATTAAAAAATCAGGTATACCTCTAATGAAGAAATTAGAATTAGACAAAGGGTGACGATGATAAACCTCCTTCATCTTATCAACAGAAGAAGTCAACCAATCAGCAACACTCATAACCGACTTCACTCCGTAAGTCGAATCGGAACACAAGTAGACGCCGATACCTGTTCCGGCGACCACGGCGGAGATCCATCGTATTAGCTTTGGGTTACGGTTATCGGAATTAGAGGAGAAGATTGATGGAGCGGTGATGAAGGAGGAGGTGGAGATTGAACGGAGGTGACGGTGGATTGTGGTGGGTGTGCGACGGAATGATGACATGGCAACGGTGGTTGGGAAATGAGGGATGGATGGGGGTTTGATAATAGATTGATAACTGTCATGTTGTTGGTTAGTTGGGTTATTTATTAATAGAGGGGGAAGTCGTTGTTGCCCATAGAATAGTGTTTGACCAGCCTTTTGTTTTTATTTCCGCCTTCGGTGGTCACTCAAATCAATGGGCATTTTTGATTCGGTTATTTGAAAACTAGTCACGTTTTTAGCACAGCATGCCCCAGGTGGTCGACGTTTATCTTTTAAGGATGTGAATTGTAATAATATATATACGGTGCTCGCAAAAACAAGACTTACATGCTGTTTTCCCGAAACACCACTTTATTGCGTCAGAAACCACACCTCGAATGCGTATTCGTTAGCTTTTATTTTTTGCAAAAACACGAGATTCACACCGACTTTGCTTTTCACAAAGGATAAAATTATTTTTTTTTCTTATTTTCTTTTATGAAATATATTTTTCTGTATTTTTTTATGGATAACACTATAAATGTGACGATGGGTTGCATGTTTTAAGATTGATTATTTAAAATATATTATTCATTTTGAAAATAAATAATCAAAAATCAACGTTTAGATAATATAATTTTAAAAAATAATGTTTGGATTTAATTATTATATTTAGTAATGAAAAATAATAAAACAATCTACTTTTTTGACAAAATATATAGTATTTGCTTGTTAAGTAAAATTACCAAAGTGGACTTAATACTCATTAGTAAACTTTTTAAAAACAATGACAGTTTGGTAATTTTGATATGAAACCAAAACCACGTTTTATAGGTTGTAGGTAAAGAGCAATTGTTGCACGCAACTATGTTTTCAGGGGTAATAAATAAAGATAAGTGATTTTCCATTTATTTTTGCCAAACACCTAAAATAGAATAATTACATTTTGAGAATGTGATAATCAGATAATCTGCACCAAAACACAAACATAAACACCCCTAACTTGCTTAAGGGTGCATTTCGTATAAAACTTTCGGAATCAATGAATGAATTTAATATCCATTGTTGACGTTTGATAATTAGGGGTGTTTGAGATTGCTTATTAAAAATATATTATTCGTTTTGAAAATTAATAATCAGATAATTAACAATTAAAAAACGTGGTTTGAAAACTAGTGTTTGGATTTGATCATGTTGTTTGAAATCGCAATTGTAACACCCCCATTTTTACCTTGGCATAGCGGAACAATATTTTTTGGGTATTACTTCATGATATGAAAGCACAGTAATAGAAAAACAACTCAAAAGAGTGTTTAAATAAACTTTATTTATTCTTTATAAATTATCATTTAAAATTAGAGATTTTCAATAAAACAACTTGTACATACTATGTACGTCACATGTTCCCGAGATCTAGAACATAGGTTTGAATGACAAAAATTCCCAAGTCTACATCTCTCCACGTCATCATTATGCTGCTCCATGGTATCAATTTTTAAAACTTGAAATATATGCTGAAAGTCAATACAAAGGTTGAGTGAATTCATAGGTTTAAAAATAATTATGAATACAAGATCGTTTTCCTGATCTACGTTATTATTCGCCCGTAAAATCAATTAATCAATGCACTAAGCTTATGATACCGCGACTAGACATATCAGAAACCCACAAGTGCCCTTATGAGGAAGTCTGCCAAACTATCCTGCTTAGCAAAATAAAGTATGCTTGTTTGACCACTAAGGTTCTAGCAAGTGCAACTTTCCCAGACAGGAGATGTTAGTCTCCAAATAGTACTATTTATAATATTAACGCTCATTTCCAGGAAATGATTAACGGTTCATAATTAAAAATGGACTTTCAAAGCAGTAGTAAACATAGTGTCAATAATTATTTCTGAGAAGCATACCAAAAACACTTGTATTCCATTTTAGCATATATTCCCCTCACGGGTTTTCAAATCATTTAAAAGTAGTATACTTTAGTGAGGCTACGAACTCACCTTAGGTTTAGTAATCTTGTCAAGCTTATATCACACAGAATAACTTGAGCTAACAAACAAGAACTTGATTTTACACCAACCTGTTTTAACATATTTGGTATAGTATTAAGTCTTTGATTTTAACTTCAACATTCTTGTATATTATTTATGTATTCTTTAATTGTGATAATATTGTATCATTGTTCGGGCCATTATACTCAGAAGCCATTCTATAAACTTTTGAGGAGCGAGGGCACTTTAAATCGTAAATCCAACCACTCAGTCAGAACGTAATATCGAGATGGAACATCTTTGTACAAAGTTCCCTACTAACATGATACATGGTAATATATATTTTTAGAATTTTCTTCAAAAGTTGGTATGTTTCTTTTATATTTATATCTTTTATCCTTTAGTTTCATAATTGGCAAAAATAGTCCTTATACTTTATAATAATTTAGGAAATATGTTTCATCATATAGTTTTCATCCATATAGTTTCATAAATGACCAAAATAATCCTTGGAGTTTATAATTTTAGATTAATTACCTTTTTAACACTTAATTTCATAAGTTTAGCATACCTTAAGTGTATAGTTTTATTATTTACAATTTCAACCCTTAATATTTAACTTTAGGGTCTCAAACTTTCTAATATTTATTCTTATAGCTTTAACTTTCACAAAATGATACTTTTGGCCCAAAATGTTAAATAGTTTCAAAAATGATAGTTTTAGTCCCTATACTTGTAAAAATCATATAACTTCTTTAAAAATATATCAAATGATCTAGGATTTTAAAACAAAGTTTCAAAACATATTTATAATCATTATAACAACATTTTATCAGAATTATATCTCTTGAAATAGATTTTTGCTCATTATTTCATGTAAAATATAAAACTAGGGTTTTAAGACATCTTTAGCTTATAACTTTCATTTAGATTAATGAAATGACTTTATTCTTTTTAGATTATCTTTCTAACATTATTTTGGCATTATAACAAGTCTAATATATCATTATAACAAGATCAAAGCTTACTTAACATAAGAATTACCTAGGTAGCTCCAAAATGACTCCTTATGACTTTTTATGAACACTACTTGCTATCAAAGCTTCAATGGCTTCCTTCTAGACCTGTTTTCTGGTCTTGGGGGATGTTCTAAGACGTTTATAGAATTAAATATGAATAATGGGTAGGAGGTTACGAGAAAACGGGGTGCGAGTTTTAAATAAAGTTCATACGGATCTATTTATAGTTTTCCAACACTTAGGTTCGAGGCTTGCTATGAAACGTGTAATTCAGATAGGGGATGACTAAGGATAGCTAGTGAAGCTCTACACAAGTTTATAGAGTCTAACTTCATTACAATCTTGTCTTGTGTAACACCCCCAATTTCACAAGGCATCGAAATATCAACTTTGGGTGTTACTTCATAGCACATCACACATAGTCATAGAAAACAAACTCAAAAGAGACGTTTTATTAAATAAACCATTCGATAACTTTATTAAATCATAGTTTAATATAAATAGGTCCCAACAATTTATACAAACTTTAATAAATATATAAAAGTTTGTCAAAATGTATCGAATGGAAATTGTTTGTTTTGCCTTTACTTTATCCCGCGCGGCTCCAGCTTCAGCTGCTCTTAAACCTATACACCTGAGAATACATGCTAAATTGTCAACACAACGGTTGAGTGAATTCATAGGTTTTTAAATAAACAATAATGGGGTTTTAAATAAACCATAGAGCTTTTGAACACAAGAATCTCATCCACTGTCAATATTGTAACACATACAATATCCAAAGTCCGCGCTATTCTACTAAGCCATGACACCGAAGCCTTAAGTATAATAATTCCCTAGTCAGGTATTTTGCCGAATACCTCCTTACTTCTAATACAACACACTTGGCTGAGCCTCCAACCCACAGGTGCGACCTGCCCAGGTAGGGGCCATCCCCGATGGATCCATCCGTCTGTACCAGCGCCTACCCATCATAGGTAGTTAACGGTTCATAGGTTTATAGGGAATTTCCAAATTATGGCAATACAGTACTTAGCAAATAGCGATTCACAATCAATATAATCAATGCTTGTGTTCATCTTTCAAAAGCATTTAATCAACCATCTTCCATTCATTTACAACAACATTTATTCGTTCAAAGCATATAGCAAACCACATGTTTATTCATAAACATGTATTCTCTCAAAACCATATATATAAACATCATATATTTTTATACCAAGAGCATGTATTCCCCCTCGCGGGTTTATAAACACATATAAAGCAGTAAAAGCGAGGCTATGAACTCACCTGATATAGCTATCACACGTAGATCAAGGAACAAACGTCCAATAGTCGATATACGACTTCACGAGATATCAGTCGCTCATTGATCGAGAACGAGATGCCCAACGGTCGACATATGACCGAACGAGACCTAAAATGACGAGACGCGTCTTAGGCTCAAGACTATACACAAGTCATATATATATATATATATATATATATATATATATATATATATATATATATATATATATATATATATATATATATATATATATATATATATATATATATATATATATATATATATATATATATATATATATATATATATATGTAAATAGTTCATTTTAGTAAGTTTGGACATTGTATAAGTTTCATTAAACTTTTTATAAAACCTTTGATAACAATTTGCCATCAATTTTCTCATTTTGACAGTTAAGCCCATTAAAGCTCATTAGTGGCCCATTAAATCTTCATGTGAGTTAAGTCCATTTCAAAAGTAATATCAAACTTATTAAGAATCTCAAGTCCAATAATGGCTCAATAGCCATTATAAGTGTATGTTAGGCTTTTGTGGCCTAAATCCACTTTATATGCTTTTCGGGTCCTAAAACGCCTCCAAACAATGTTGTAACACCCCGACAATTGCTATGCGCAGCGGAACTACAACAATGGGTGCTACACAGTATTCATTGCACACAAGATATATCAAACGACGCTAAAAAGACGTCAACTTAAAACTTGAATTTAAAATTGTTAGATGATACATGTCCACGGTTTTTCCAACCCCAAATAGTACACAGAGTTTAGCGTTTTCGGTCCCCATGAATCTCAACCCAAGAACTTCAGTTTCACAACAACATGACATTAAACTTAAAAATTGTTTAAGTAGAAAAGGAGGGAAAAACAAGCGGACTCCAAGCCATACACACAACGTCCATCCCATGCATGCTCCATCCTACACCTCAGCGGTTACCTGAAACACATGCCAAAATTTTGGTCAACGAAAACGTTGAGTGGAATTCATAGGTTTTACAATCAATTTGAACGTATATAAAATAAAAACCATTCGTGATCATTTATAGTCTTGTCGATCAAACAAACTATAATCAGGATACTGACAATTGTGTTTAAGCTCATGACACTAATCCGTTAACTCAATCACCCGCGTAATAAATACCGGCGTGATTCAGATGAAACCAGTGCCCCTTCTAAAGGCATCAGTTGCAATTATACCTTATTTCTCATACAAAATAATCTACTGCAGAACTTACTAAAAGTACAGCTTCTCGGCTAGCATTGGGTCGTTAGCCCCGTAGTACTACAAATTGCATAAGCGGCTATTTCCCCCTACTCGAGGGCAGGACAATAGTTAATAGTTCATGATTTTAGGGACTTTTGCAACTTTGGTACTCAACACAATTTCTAAGGCAACTTTCGGGTCTAACAATCATTCATGATATACGTTCCTTTTAAAAACTAGCATGCATTTCCCTCGCGGGTAAAAAAATTTGAAATAAATATAAGCGAGGCTATAAATTCACACCTTATATCTTAAGTAGTCGGTAGTTCGAGGGATGATCACTGACGACGAAACGGATGCCCGGTTAAATCAACACCTATCACAAATAACGCGTAATGAGTAATCTCATTTTAAATACTTACGGTACTGTATAAAATACATATATACTAGTCACTTAAGACAAGTATAACTCACGCCAAAAACAAAAACAACAAGCACCACTCATTTTATACCATTCGTTCTCATTACTTACGTTGTCCATTTTTACTCATTCTCGCCGGTACTTGACTAAAGTACGGGCTGTTTTACCATGTTTAACCACACTTATAAAATTTGACAAAATTCTCAAAAATCCTATAAGACCTGTAGATAACATGTTTTTAAGCCCAATAAAAGTTTTTACTTTTACGACGCGTTACTCGACGCTTTTCCAAAACTACATTTTACGGGCTGAAATTGCACTTCGACCAATTTTGACCTCTTTGACCTATATGAAATGCACCTTTGACTTCGTTGACCCCTAAGTCAACTTATAGACTCATTTATACAGGTTTGGGACCAAATTTTGACCCTTGACCATTTACCAATTCATACTTGTGACCCTCGGGATTTGACTAAAACTTTACGTAAATTCGGATTACGAAAGTCCTCGTCTCCCGGTACTCGATCTTTAAAACCTCATAACTTTTAGCTCGTTTTGAGTCACGGGCTCTACCTTATACCAAATTAAAGACAAGAAGACCCTCTATAACTACATTTAGTTTTCAAGACCTGGAAAAAAAATAATTTTTATGAAATAAGCTAAAAGTTTCTGCCTAAATTTTGCTACTCCAAAATCATGCTTAGACTCGATTTCAAACCTTCTAACCACCACTAGGCATCATCCTAAGCCTCCCTAAACATATCCAAACACCAAATTTCAGTCCTACCCCTATTGATCAACCAATCTAAAAATCAAAAATCAAAGAATTCAAACATGCAATCACCTAAACCTACTTAAATCATCACTAAACACATAACCAAACACAAGACTAAGCTCAAATTTCAACAACCACCATGGCTCCCCAAACACCCCTTGTGCCGTGGGGTTTGGGTGACCCAATCACCACAACCAAATTGATTTTGGTGGGTTTTCTTGGTGTTTATGCTTCCATAACTCATAAATTTAACATGCATTACAACATTTAGCCTCAAAAACGAATTTGGATCATCATGAAAAATTTTGGAAAATTTTTGTTAGTGCATGTGGGATTTGAGCACATAGAAATGTAGGGAATGACCAAATTAGATGTGGTCTAACCTTAATTTTTATGAAAATCAAGTGAAAAAAAGTTTTTGATGGATTTCTTGGTGGGTTTGGGGTTAGCCGTCGGCTAGAGAGGGCAAAGAGAGAGAGTTGGATTTTGTTTTTGTGAAATGAATCTATGTGTTTGTGTTTGTGTCACTTTGGGGCCTTTTGGTGGATTGGGAGGGACCATTTTGCAATATTTAGTTTCTTTTGGCCTTAAGTTGAAAATGTCCTCAAAACTTTGCGGGTTCGACCCATTTGTCAATTTTGAAAATTTTACGGGAGTCGGAAATCTTCCCGAACGCTCCAAAATATTTTTGGGATACTTTAAATGTACTCGGAAGGCTATAAAACTCACCCGACTCAACTTAACACGAACCGTAAATAAAATTCTCGAAAAATTACGTTATCGATGAATCGTCAAAAATTATATAAAATTGGGCATCCCTCGGGATCGTAATCGTCATCGTCCTTCTTAAATCGTCAAACGTAAAAATTATAACCTCGAACATCGGCTTTAACCAAAATACTTATAAATATAGAAATTAAAATTTATTAAAAATTTCAAAAATTAGCGTAATTTAGGGTAACGTTAATGACCTCGATTCTAGGGTGTCACATCCACCCCTCCTTAAAGAGAGCGACGTCCCGGCGCTCGCCTCTTCTTGTACTCACATTTCGTTCTACTGGAACAGATGAGGATACCTTTCCTTGAAAAAGTCCTCACGTTCCCAAGTGTATTCCGGTCCACGCTTAGAATTCCATCGGACCTTCACAATAGGAATCCTACTACGCTTCAACCGCTTGACCTCTCGGTCCATAATTTCCACAGGTTCTTCCACAAAGTGCATTTTGTCGTCTAGTCGAATCTCGTCCAAAGGAATCACCAATTCCTTGTCCGCCAAACTCTTCTTCAGGTTCGATACGTGAAACGTGTCATGAATAGCACTAAGCTCGGTCGGCAATTCTAACTTGTACGCTACTGGTCCAATTCGTTCAACGATCTTAAACGGTCCAATATACCTCGGACTCAACTTTCCTTTCTTTCCAAAACGAATTACACCCTTCCACGGCGATACCTTGAGCATAACCATATCTCCAACCTCAAACTCCAACGGTTTCCTTCGGTTATCGGCATAACTCTTCTGTCGGCTTCTCGCAGCAAGTAGTCGGTTCTTGATTTGCACAATCTTCTCTGTCGTTTCTAAAACCATTTCGGGTCCAGTCAATTGACTTTCCCCTACTTCACTCCAACACACAGGCGATCTACACTTCCTTCCATACAATGCTTCGAACGGTGCTGCCTTGATACTCGCGTGATAACTATTATTGTACGAAAATTCCACCAGAGGCAAGTGGCGTTCCCAACTTCCTCCAAAATCAATCACGCATGCTCGGAGCATGTCCTCCATCGTTTAAATAGTTCGTTCACTCTGGCCGTCAGTTTCCGGGTGATAAGCCGTGCTTAAACTCAGTTCAGTGCCCATCGCACGTTGAAGCGATTTCCAAAATTCCGACGTAAATCTACTGTCGCTATCCGAAATGATCGATAACGGCACTCCATGTCTACAGACGATCTCCTTCACGTACACGCTGGCGAGTTTTTCCATGCTGTCCGTCTTCTTCATAGGTAAGAAATGAGCAGATTTCGTCAACCTATCCACAATTACCCATATCATATCACATCCACTAGGAGTCCTAGGTAAACCCGTCACGAAATCCATAGCGATTTTCTCCCATTTCCATTCTGGGATCTCTGGTTGTACCAACAATCCAGATGGTTTCTTATGTTCTGCCTGAACCTTCGCGCAAGTCAAACACTTACTAACGTAACGAGCAATATCTGCCTTCATATTCGGCCACCAATAAACTTTCTTCAGGTCGTGGTACATTTTGTCCGATCCAGGATGTATCGAATACTTCGAATTATGCGACTCATTCATAACCAATTCTCGAACTCCAGGCTTTCCTTCCTCTGATGAACACAGTGGTAACCAAATCCGATTCTCAAAATATCTCAGTCCGTCTGTCCTAATCACGAAAAGAGGTTTCAACATTCGTCCCAAGTTCTCGGCTTCAACATTCCCTTTCATTAGTCCTCTCTCCTGAGCCTTCAGTATGGTTTCGGTTAAGTCAACGCTCTCACTCATCACTAAAGCTCTAACCCTCAAAGGTTTCTCCCGTTCCTTCCTACTCAGTGCATCCGCTACAACATTCGCTTTGCCAGGGTGGTAGCGAATCTCGCAGTCATAATCACTCAGTAGTTCAACCCATCGTCTCTGTCGCATATTCAACTCCTTTTGATCTAAAATGTGCTGCAAACTCTTGTGGTCAGTGAATACAACACACTTTGTCCCATACAGATAGTGTCTCCACAACTTCAACGCAAAAACTACAGCTCCTAATTCCAAATCGTGCGTCGTGTAGTTCTCCTCATTCTTCCTTAGTTGCCTCGACGCGTAAGCTATCACCTTTTCACGTTGCATTAATACCGCTCCATAACCCTTACGAGACGCATCACAATACACTACGAAGTCTTCGGTTCCTTCAGGCAATGATAAAATCGGTGCGGAACATAACTTATCCTTGAGCGTTTCGAAAGCAAGTTCTTCCTCAATTCCCCATTCATACACCCTATTCTTTTCGGTAAGCCTCGTCAATGGTTTTGCAATCAACGAAAATCCTTCAATAAACCTTCGATAATACCCCGCTAATCCCAGAAATTTTCGAACTTCAGTCGGCGTCGTCGGTGCTGACCATTCCCTGATCGCTTCGATCTTGGCAGGATCCACACGAACTCCCTCACTATCAATCACATGACCTAGAAACTGCACTGATTCCAACCAAAACTCACACTTCGAGAATTTTGCATACAGCTTCTCCTTCTTTAACAACTCCAAAATCTTTCTTAGGTGCTTCTCGTGCTCCTCCTTACTTTTAGAGTAAATAAGTATATCGTCGATGAAAACAATAACAAACTTATCTAGATACGGCTTGCACACGCGATTCATAAGGTCCATGAATACAGCAGGCGCGTTCGTCAACCCAAACGGCATCACTCGAAATTCAAAGTGTCCATACCGCGTACGAAAGGCAGTTACAGGAATATCCTCCTCTCTTACACGCAGTTGATGATACCCTGATCTTAAATCGATCTTTGAGTATACACTGGAACCTTGCAATTGATCGAACAAATCATCAATCCTCGGCAATGGGTACCGATTCTTAACCGTCAGCTTATTGAGTTCCCTATAGTCAATACACATCCGAAACGAACCATCTTTCTTCTTTACGAACAACACTGGCGCTCCCCAAGGTGATGAGCTCGGCCTAATAAATCCTTTGTCCATCAACTCCTTCAGTTGATCCGATAACTCCTTTAACTCAGATGGTGCTAAGCGATAAGGTGCTCGTGCAACCGGCGCAGCTCCTGGCACTAAATCAATTCGAAACTCGACCTCACGGGTAGGCGGTAAACCTGGCAACTCGTCTGGAAAAACTTCCGGATACTCGCAAATAACTGGTACCTCTTCGATCCTCGCCTCTAAATCACCATCACTCGAAACCTGTGCCAAAAACACATCGCATCCGCTCTCTACGTACTTCATCATTTTCAAACAGGAAATCACCTTCAAACGAGAAGTGCATTCGTCTCCCTTTACCGTCAAAACCTTGTTCCTCAACGGAATCTGAACCAATCTCTCGCCACAGACGATCATAGCACTGTGCGCCATTAACCAATCCATTCCCACAATCACATCAAACGATCCTAGCTCTATAGGCATCAAGTCGATTTTAAAAGCGTAATTTCCTAACTTCAAGGTACACCCTTTCAGTATAGAATTCGTACTAACAATTTTTCCATCGGCTAACTCAACGTTATAACTAGTCGCTAACAACACCGGTTTTCTATCGATATGACGACTAAATCTAACATCTACAAAACTCTTGTCGGAGCCAGAATCAAACAAAATACTAGCATAACAAGCGTCTAGCAAAAACGTACCGGTAACCACATTTGGACCCTGTGGTTTATCAGCCGTTCCCACTTGATACACAGCAGCCGCATTATTACCTCCCCGCCTGTTTCCTGCCTTCGGGCAATTCGCTTGCACATGACCCCTTTCTCCACAACCATAACATCCCCTCATCCTGATAGCATTAGCCCCAGTGGCTACTCCTCCCGTTCGGCAACCAGATGTCCTATGACCTGCCTTTCCACACTTGCCGCATGCTGGCGGGCAATTTCCAACATGATACAAATTGCACTTACCACAATGGGGATTCACTTTCACACTTCTAGGGTTCGTCACTGCCCTCATCCCTTCGTTCCTTTTCTGATTAAACTGCTGATTTCGGTTCGGCCCATGGTTGTTTCGATTTCCACCTCGGTTCTGGCCTTGGGATTGATTGCTTTGTGCCGCTTCCCATTTCCTCTTGTTGCCTTCAGCAATGTAGTTCTGCTTGTCCTGAAGCTTGACGTCCATCAAAGCGTGAGCCATTTGAACCGCTTCATCAAACGTTCCAGGTTTTGACGAAGTTGTTTCACCTTTGATATTGCTAGATAAACCCTTAATATACTGCTTCATTTTCTTGGCATCATTGGCAAAAATATCTGGACACAAAAGGCTTAATTCGTTGAATCTCCTGGTGTAGGCAGCTATATCGTTGTTCTTCAAGGTTAAGTGCCTCAACTCATCCTCCAATTGCCCCAATTCCTCTTCCGGGCAAAACTTCTTAGTCAACAAAGCTTTTGTCGCACTCCACGTCCTTGCATTTGCTACAGCCAATCTAACCGTAGCTACCTGGGTATTCCACCAACTTAACGCATCATCAAGAAACGTAGCAGCTGCAAACTTCACTTTATCCGCTTCTGCACAGCCACTGATTTCGAACGTACTTTCAACCTTTTCCAACCATCGTCTAAGTTCTAAAGCTCCACCCGTTCCACAGAACTGCGTGGGACCGCACTTCATAAAACTAGAATAGGTACACACCCTCGGGGCTTGCTGTCTCCCCGCGTTCCTTCCCTGGTCCTGATTTCTCCCAGCTCGGTCCGCTTCCAACGCATTTGCTATAGCTTCCAGAATCATGGTGTTAACACGATCGGCGGTCAACTTTGGAGGCATGGTGTTATCGAATATCTCTTTCTGCAAGACAAGGAAAATAGAAAAACAATGTAAGTATACATATCAAGTTTCCCAGACATAATATACATACAACGACACATCACTACGGAGTTACTAATATTCATCAATTCACACCACAAAAGATCAAATTTAAGACATATCACAGATCATGAAAGGTAACATAGATTGTATTGATAATTAACCAAAATCGTGACAAGTATTGCCACTACAATCGTTCACCATAAAACTTCAAGTACTTGAGTTTCTCGTCATAATACCATCATACAAAGGTCTAAAACAGTTCTATTACAATGATCAAAGAAAATACAAAACAAGTAACTAGGCATGTGGTGATCCACACGGCCTCTTGGATGGCGGCTCGTCGTCGTCTTCCTCGGTTTCCTCATCACTAACGTCCTTATCCACATCATCCACTTTTCTCTTTCCTTTATCACCTGGCCCACATTCCATTTCCTTTTTCGTCCCTGATGTGGATCCACACTCAATCGCTACCTGACTTCCCACCGTAATACAAGCACCTCCTGTAGGCGGCTGAATCATGAAGTCGTTCGCCTCCATCTCCAAATCGTCCACGAATCTCCAATCCGGGGGCAATGATGCTCTCACACGATGCTCCCAACTCTGCATCCTCGACAACCTCATTTGATCCTCCCTAACACGGTCAAGACTAGCACTTAAATTTGCAACCATTGATCTTAAACTGTTGATGTCACTTTTGTTCACATTCCCATCATACTAAACTCTTGCAGTCCTTTCCAACAGTCTTTGGTGTTCCCTTTCAGTCTTATCAAACTTCTTAATTACCCTAGTCTCAACTACAAACCGCTCATACATCAACCTTTCCATCCTCCCCAAACGACCTGCGGGATCCCAGTAGTGTCTCGGTCTCGGAAAGTAGACCCTTGCAATATTCTCATGAATCGATGGCGACTTGGATGACTTGCTGGACTCTCCACTGCTCCCATTACTTACTCGAACAAATCCTGGCACTGTTCTCAAATAATCCTTACAATTGTCCATCGGGCGATTAAAGGGTTGCTGCTCATAACGACCGGTCGGTGGTACCTCATAACCCTTCGGCGAATTCGGGGATTGAAACAAATCGGGTTCGGTCTGGCCTACGGCATCCTCGGGAATGTCATCATCCATTAGCTCCTCGGGCTCTTCTTCGGAATCCTCACTCTCGTCACTACTCATGCTGAAATTATCCACCTCACTTTCGTCATTGTCGTTTTCCGGCCCTATTTCCTCTTCTGGAGCGATCCATCCATTATCATTGTCCGGCGGGTTCGGAGGAAACGGTCCCCCTTCGTGACCTACGACGTAATCGTTTCCATTATCGTTAGGCGGTACCTCGGCCATTCCTGCAATAACAGCGAATTTCGGAGGGTACATAAGTAATTATACAATAATTATAAATACATGCATGCAAATGCAATGCAAAGGTGGTACATATGCCCGAAATGTAATAATATGATGCTCATGCATGATTAATACAAAAATTACGATGTCGGATATTTCACGTAAAATTCAACGTCTACATATAGTAATTCCATACTTACGTAATAATTACCCACATATATACTTCACTCAAAAGTATACGTCAAATGCCATAAATACAACAATAAATCTTACCGGAGCCATGCAGGATAGTTGTGTGTGCTTGGACCATTTCTTACGACACAAAAAGTTATAGTTTAGGATTTTTAAAAACGACCTAGTTCTCTATAACTCATGGCTCTGATTACCAATCTGTAACACCCCGACAATTGCTATGCGCAGCGGAACTACAACAATGGGTGCTACACAGTATTCATTGCACACAAGATATATCAAACGACGCTAAAAAGACATCAACTTAAAACTTGAATTTAAAATTGTTAGATGATACATGTCCACGGTTTTTCCAACCCCAAATAGTACACAGAGTTTAGCGTTTTCGGTCCCCATGAATCTCAACCCAAGAACTTCAGTTTCACAACAACATGACATTAAACTTAAAAATTGTTTAAGTAGAAAAGGAGGGAAAAACAAGCGGACTCCAAGCCATACACACAACGTCCATCCCATGCATGCTCCATCCTACACCTCAGCGGTTACCTGAAACACATGCCAAAATTTTGGTCAACGAAAACGTTGAGTGGAATTCATAGGTTTT
Source organism: Glebionis coronaria (assembly GCA_025667525.1). Classification (NCBI taxonomy): domain Eukaryota; kingdom Viridiplantae; phylum Streptophyta; class Magnoliopsida; order Asterales; family Asteraceae; genus Glebionis; species Glebionis coronaria. The sequence continues at coordinate 185,358,779 of CM046879.1, read as the reverse complement.
ACAATCAATTTGAACGTATATAAAATAAAAACCATTCGTGATCATTTATAGTCTTGTCGATCAAACAAACTATAATCAGGATACTGACAATTGTGTTTAAGCTCATGACACTAATCCGTTAACTCAATCACCCGCGTAATAAATACCGGCGTGATTCAGATGAAACCAGTGCCCCTTCTAAAGGCATCAGTTGCAATTATACCTTATTTCTCATACAAAATAATCTACCGCAGAACTTACTAAAAGTACAGCTTCTCGGCTAGCATTGGGTCGTTAGCCCCGTAGTACTACAAATTGCATAAGCGGCTATTTCCCCCTACTCGAGGGCAGGACAATAGTTAATAGTTCATGATTTTAGGGACTTTTGCAACTTTGGTACTCAACACAATTTCTAAGGCAACTTTCGGGTCTAACAATCATTCATGATATACGTTCCTTTTAAAAACTAGCATGCATTTCCCTCGCGGGTAAAACAATTTGAAATAAATATAAGCGAGGCTATAAATTCACACCTTATATCTTAAGTAGTCGGTAGTTCGAGGGATGATCACTGACGACGAAACGGATGCCCGGTTAAATCAACACCTATCACAAATAACGCGTAATGAGTAATCTCATTTTAAATACTTACGGTACTGTATAAAATACATATATACTAGTCACTTAAGACAAGTATAACTCACGCCAAAAACAAAAACAACAAGCACCACTCATTTTATACCATTCGTTCTCATTACTTACGTTGTCCATTTTTACTCATTCTCGCCGGTACTTGACTAAAGTACGGGCTGTTTTACCATGTTTAACCACACTTATAAAATTTGACAAAATTCTCAAAAATCCTATAAGACCTGTAGATAACATTTTTTTAAGCCCAATAAAAGTTTTTACTTTTACGACGCGTTACTCGACGCTTTTCCAAAACTACATTTTACGGGCTGAAATTGCACTTCGACCAATTTTGACCTCTTTGACCTATATGAAATGCACCTTTGACTTCGTTGACCCCTAAGTCAACTTATAGACTCATTTATACAGGTTTGGGACCAAATTTTGACCCTTGACCATTTACCAATTCATACTTGTGACCCTCGGGATTTGACTAAAACTTTACGTAAATTCGGATTACGAAAGTCCTCGTCTCCCGGTACTCGATCTTTAAAACCTCATAACTTTTAGCTCGTTTTGAGTCACGGGCTCTACCTTATACCAAATTAAAGACAAGAAGACCCTCTATAACTACATTTAGTTTTCAAGACCTGGAAAAAAATAATTTTTATGAAATAAGCTAAAAGTTTCTGCCTAAATTTTGCTACTCCAAAATCATGCTTAGACTCGATTTCAAACCTTCTAACCACCACTAGGCATCATCCTAAGCCTCCCTAAACATATCCAAACACCAAATTTCAGTCCTACCCCTATTGATCAACCAATCTCAAAATCAAAAATCAAAGAATTCAAACATGCAATCACCTAAACCTACTTAAATCATCACTAAACACATAACCAAACACAAGACTAAGCTCAAATTTCAACAACCACCATGGCTCCCCAAACACCCCTTGTGCCGTTGGGTTTGGGTGACCCAATCACCACAACCAAATTGATTTTGGTGGGTTTTCTTGGTGTTTATGCTTCCATAACTCATAAATTTAACATGTATTACAACATTTAGCCTCAAAAACGAATTTGGATCATCATGAAAAATTTTGGAAAATTTTTGTTAGTGCATGTGGGATTTGAGCACATAGAAATGTAGGGAATGACCAAATTAGATGTGGTCTAACCTTAATTTTTATGAAAATCAAGTGAAAAAAAGTTTTTGATGGATTTCTTGGTGGGTTTGGGGTTAGCCGTCGGCTAGAGAGGGCAAAGAGAGAGAGTTGGATTTTGTTTTTGTGAAATGAATCTATGTGTTTGTGTTTGTGTCACTTTGGGGCCTTTTGGTGGATTGGGAGGGACCATTTTGCAATATTTAGTTTCTTTTGGCCTTAAGTTGAAAATGTCCTCAAAACTTTGCGGGTTCGACCCATTTGTCAATTTTGAAAATTTTACGGGAGTCGGAAATCTTCCCGAACGCTCCAAAATATTTTTGGGATACTTTAAATGTACTCGGAAGGCTATAAAACTCACCCGACTCAACTTAACACGAACCGTAAATAAAATTCTCGAAAAATTACGTTATCGATGAATCGTCAAAAATTATATAAAATTGGGCATCCCTCGGGATCGTAATCGTCATCGTCCTTCTTAAATCGTCAAACGTAAAAATTATAACCTCGAACATCGGCTTTAACCAAAATACTTATAAATATAGAAATTAAAATTTATTAAAAATTTCAAAAATTAGCGTAATTTAGGGTAACGTTAATGACCTCGATTCTAGGGTGTCACAAATGTCCACTTAATATTTCACGTTGGTAGAGTCTCGGGTATTCTAATTATCATTATGTAATTGGGTCTCTAATTCCCAATAAGTAGGTCATACCACTTCGGTTTTTATAAAATCGTCGCGTTAAACGTTAATTTAATATAGTCCAATTCTTACAATTTCCCGACATCCCTCGTAGATTACGTCGCTTCTCCTAAACCGTAAATAATATACATGAGTTATTTTTACCAAAGCCATTATTAATTTATGTAGTTTACTTATTATAAGTTCAATTACCACTAATGTATACTAATCATAGCTCATTTGCACATTCTCTCACTTAGAAGAGTTGGCTGTTTTTGGCTGTCAATCTCGTTCTCACCGTTTCGGCCGCCATTTCCAAACCGTAAATAACTGGTGGACTATCCAATTGATTCTAGTTCTTCATAAATTTATCTACGACCCATAATTTTACCTTTTTAAATGGTTGTGATTTCTTAGAAGTGTTTTCAGTCCGTCTACACAGCATGTTCAGATTTTACACTTTTTATCGTTTCGGTCATACCTAATTCATCGGGTATCGTCACGAGGCGAGTCACCCGGCCAAATCGCCACAAAAAAAGGCCTATCATCATGTACTATTATCCAAAGTTTAAAACCTGCTGAGTTTGACAATATAGCACGTTTTAGCCACTGTTCGAATTTCTAGATATTACAACTTAACCAAGGTTTGTCTAGCTTGCATATTAGGTGTCAAAAATTCATATACAATGTCCATTAACCCCTAATCAACTATTATAACTTCAATATCAGTATAGAAATAATATATAAATACATATAAATATATAAAAATTGAATCAAAATAAATAAGTAGAAAACCTTCAATGATTGAAGTGTAAAATCTAACAATTTCATCACCATCATCAACCAAAGCAACCTTGATAAAGCTAGGTTCAAGCAATTCAATATCATTCAAATGAACTAGTAATACCCAGTAACTAGTATCACTAGTATTATAGATAAGTAATTATGTAAGAAATGAGTATTAGAGGTGTGATGGGTCATGGATAAAAAGAAATGAGGCAAGAGACGTGTTTTAGTTTCAGACTTTCCAAATAGATGATAAGATATGTATAAGAGTTAAAGGTAGGCACATATGGCACATACCAAGGACATATAGTCCATACTATTTTCCGCCCACTAAAGTTGTAATGGGATGAGTTTTATATTAAGCTTGTCCCACGATTTATAAAGCGGGTATTATCGAAACCTGATATTTTAAAAGTTTCGCGATTTGAAAGATACGCGTGAAAGACGAAAAATAAACGCTCAATATGAAATAAAAACATCGACATACGGAGAACGTTGATATTTCTATAAATAAATGAGGCCTTACTATTTAAAATACGTTAACGCGTCGTCTAAACGAATGACGCCTAAAGGCTTAACGTAAGTTACGAAAAATTCTCATAAAACGAGAAATTAAAACGACGACAAAAAAAAATATTTCTATGTCATAACGAGGATATTTATGGTCGATGACGGACATAGACTTTGTCGATAAATAATAAATAAAACTTATTGGATACATTAAAGCCTTAACCTCGCCGATTAGCCGAGAAATCAATATTATTCGTCGAACGAACATGAAAAATAAAAGTCGAGTAATATATATTGATCCGAATACTAGAAATAAGAATAGATCTCGGTCTAATTGTTGATTTTAATGTTCGGGTTATTACATCTTGTGGCTCTAAATAGGTCACTATTAGATATGGATGAGAATGGTGATGTGTAGCACCCTAGTAGGTGATGCACCTACTTGTCACCACTTCTAAAATATCTTAGAACATGTAAATATCTGGTTTTCAAACTTGTAATGGGAGGGAAAGTGTTTGAAATGAGTTTTGGAGGGAAATAACAAAACCGGGTTTAAAAACTAGGGCTTGTAACTTATGCTTTGAGATTTTGGTGATTAGGGACTTAGGAAAGTGATTAGTGAATGATTAGGGCTTAATTAAGGTTTAGACATTCTATTTAAGAGATCTGGGTCCTTGGTTTGAAGTTTAAAAAATGTTTGATGTGAAAATAGGAAGTATACTTATGTAGATTAGGGTTTTCTAATGATCTAGGTTTAAATCTTAGTAAAAGGCTTTATCCTTCAATTAGATACTGATGTAAACTTAATTTAGGTCCCAGACATTATGTTTTAAGTGTCCAAAGAGTTCTTACACTTGGTTTGATGGTTTGGTTTAGGTAAACATGTCTAAAGAGTAAAAATACCTATTTTGACTTAATTTACAAGTCATTCATTGAAATCTTGTACCTTGTGCATTAAGATACTTGTACATTGTCTTAACACAATCTTATAACCTTAATGAAGTCCTATAAGTTATTGTAGACTTTTCCTAAAAGACTAGGTAATGATTCCATGTAGATTTCTTAATATAAGGGTTTCTATATCATTAAGCGTAATGACTTTCTATTTTGGGTAATTAGGGTTTATATCTTTGATAGTTGTAATTTCACACTCGTTTAGAAAAACGAGGTAAAAGCGGTAAGTACTAAACAAATGGTTTAGGAAAACCAAGTGCTTATGACCCTTTTGTGAGTTCGTTCTCAAGGAGGCTTGGTGTGTGTGTTAAACTTGATTAAGTTTGAGATTAATATCGAGAAAAGAGAATGGGAAAGAAAATGATGACGATTACGACTAAAATTAAACTACGACGAATGGGAAAACGTAAAAACATGACGAAATTTAAAAATTACTCTAAAAATTCCTAGAAAATCACAATAAATTCCTAAAAATGCAATTAGAGTTTACCAAAAATCAAAACTTCTTCAAAACTTTTATTTAATTGAAAATTAATTTTTTAATGCTAATTAAAGCCCTAAAAATCAATTTGATTAACAAAAAGCCCAAAATAAGATTTTTCAATTTGTAAACCTCTAAAACAATTTAATTAAACTAAAAAGTATTTTTGTAAAATTTAAAACTTATTAAAACTATTTAAAATGATTAAAAACTAAAAATAATATTAAAATAATATTAAAAATTCAAAATTTATAAAATTTCTAAAAACTTGCAAACTAACTTATTTTAACTTAATAAAACCAGAAATGAAAGTGAAATAACCTAAATACCCCTAATAGGCCTCCAAATGGGCCAAAATAGTAAACATATTGCTAAATGGGCTTTTTTAGGCCTAATAAGAAAAATGTTCATCAAATAAGCCCAAAACTTCCAGATTAGCTTAAAATTGGATTTTTAACACAAAACTCTAAGGCCCAAAAGCTGAAAGAGTGCTTATCACAGCTTAATAGAAAACAACTTATTCTTAATGGGCTTTTCGGCCCATTAAGCCATAAGCTAATGCCATAAGCTGAAAATTGACACGCATCCTTCTTTTGAGATTATAAGCAAGTTTGTAAAAAGAAACAATGAAAAAGCTCAAGAAATAAGCCTGAAATAAGCCAAGACTTTCTACACAAAACGACAAAATAGTCGTTTTCGAGTTCTAGACTGTTAGGACCATTGGAATAGTTATTGTAATAGGTAGATCAGGAGGTATGTAGTTCCTCTATGTCATAGTAGTAGTAGGAGCAAGTCCGTGCTCCTGGTCTTATATAAAGTCAAACTTTATTATTTAGTTATTATTCTGTTAGGATATGCATGAGATATGTTAGGAAAGGATATGCATATCAGTTTTACACGTTTTGTTTAATGATGTATTAGGGGTTTCCTTGTAGTATAAAAGGAACCTTAGGCAGAAGGGTTTTATACACCTTCATCAAACATAATTCTAGTTATCATTGTAGAATCTTGATAACCTATGAATCTATGAAGGGGTTGATGATTTCTAGAGAGAGAAAGTTAGAGAGAGAAAGAGAGAGAAAACTATGTGTTATTTCAATAAATGGAAATGAGGAAACATACAACAACCAACCCCTTTCCATGGTGGAAAGGGGTATTTATACTTCCAAGCTACATTGGGCTTGGGCCGGTCCATTGACAAGCCATTGACCGGTTCTTACTTAACTTAATAAGCAACCTAATATCTATTTGTTAACTACGAGCTATTACAACATAACTAATATTGTGGAGTGACCGATACTTCTAATATACATTAAAAACGTATTTCTAACAATCTCCCCCTAAGGGAGGTCACTCCACGTTACAAAGTTCTAAACCTAGCATACTATTACTAAGTCTTCGTTCTTTAGATCGTAGTCTTTCTTCTTTTCTTTCTTTGTTGTGAATATGTTGGTTTGATCTTTTAGGCTTTGGCTTGAGAGCATTGTTCTTTTGGCCTTTCACGTGCGATCTTTTGCCTTCTTGTGAATTTGCCTCCTCGTGACTCCATGTTCCACACACTTATGTCTTTTTGTTGAATTCTCGAAAGTTTCAGAGTTTGGTACAGCGGAAGACTTTATCTTGTACTTTCTTGAATTTTTTTGCTAAACTTTGATGCAGAAAAACATAAGCATGTGAGAACGACTTCTACAGGTACACCGCAACACCACCGTCTTCACTGGTACACAGCACGCCACCGTCTTCAACATGTACACAGCAACGCCACCGATCTTTAACAGGTACACAGCAACGACACGAATAAAATGGCTTTGAACATTTTATTCTAATTCGGTAGCATTTTACCTCCGGTCGGTGAAGACCGGTTGGACGATATCAGATATCGTACCCGTGACGGATAGTTTCAATTAAGTAACTTCCTGACAGGATTCGCGGGTAAACCCGTTCTCTTATTCGACCGTCCAAAGCTGACTGCGAACATAAAGAGTGAATCACTTGGATAAATTATCCTTGTGATTTGAAGCTGTCAATTCATGAAACCTGGAACAAGTGAATTTCAATTAAGATTTTCACCATCGTTGCTTTCCAGTTGTCACGAGCTCAATTCATAAAGAATTCTGCACGTCACCTACCAAGTGCTGTTTGATGTTAACACTAGAAGGATTTCCACTCGTCACTGTGATCAATAAAGAGTCACTCTGAGTGTTCTGGCAAGATCATATGATAATGCGAAGAGGCCTGGAACGAGTTTAAGTTCAATTAAGAATTAAACCACTGTTTCTTTCCAGTTTTTCACAAGATTGGTTCTAAAAGAACCGCACGTGTAACCTACCATGAGCTTGTTTGATGTTGGCTCAAGCAGGATTTCCATCTTCATTGTAATACTTGCGTATCACTCAGATGTTCTGGCAATATTACATGAATACTGCGTAGGACTCATGAAAATCTCTTACTTTTCACAGTGTGTGAGAAAGCAAGGAATAAATGGAAAGTATCCTAATGAGACTTTTGATGATCTCTTGGCTCTAGACTCGATTGTGCGTTTTGATTTAGGAGCGATGGCTGGAGAGGAGTGCCACCTTTCATACCAGTCTATTCGGAGTGAATAAACCAATAGATAACGTGTTGATCTCCGTGTGATTAAAACAAATACCTTTTGAGAGATATTTGAGTTAGCTGGGAAGGGTTGTGCATTGCATCACTGGGTCCATGATGTCTTTCTTCAATACCGAGAATCATTAGCCAAAAATGACCTCAATAGCATATGTATTGACCCCGGTTTCTGCCTAAAGTTGTAAGGAGGGCTTCTTTCTTTACACCCTTTATCTTTACAATTCTTTTTCATTCTTCAACCCCTTCAATGCTTACCAATACGTCATCACTAGCACCTTGTTGTGATTGTTCCAGTGCTAGCTTAAGTACTTGGTCGGCATTCAGCTACGTTCACATTCTTTCTCCCATCTTTCCTAGGACTTCTAATTCTATCTAGGGAATTGTCCTTGGGAAGATTCCATCGGCTCTGATGAATCATTGGACTAAACCTATTCTACCACCCTTTTGTCACCACATTCGTCGTGAATTTAAGCGTGTTTTGGGAAGGAATTGCCACCATGAAAAATCATTGAAAATCACTTAAGGTACTCGTGATATTGAAATCAAAAGTTTTGTACCTTAGGTGTTTTGTTCATAAAAAACGCTCCCCCTTAACACGTGCTTTACACATATTAAGTTGGATAATCGTTAAGTCTTTTCATCTTTTAGCCAAGTATCATTTAAATCTCCTTAATCCTATTTTCTCCCCTTATCCAAAATGTTAACCATTAATATTTGGGATATTGAATGGATTAACCGGTCTTTGGGTAAAAATGAAATCGATGTTTAGCCATAGAACATGTTCATGCTCCCCCCTTAAGTTAATAAGGGATAGTTGTAGTGCTTTAGTATGATATATTTGAAAGATTTAGAATCTCGTGAGAAATTCTGAAAAGTTATCATACCTTAACACTACGTCAAGCCATTAAAGCACATTATTCACAAATATACATATTCACAATTGAAAACCAATATAAAGTGGACCTGAAATGTACGACCCATTAGATGGATAGTTGCAGTAGCTTGTGGTGCACTAGATATGGTCTTCCACCAACGAATCTTTCCAAGCTCCTCATCAATCTACGTTCACGGAGCTTTTGATCAATTTCTTGATCACGTACTTCGCCATCTGCCGGTAACCCGGATGCCAATCCTCCGTCATCTCTGGCAAAGTCCCACCCGAGTTCAGATGCTCCAACTTTCCTCTGACTTGTAGAAGAGTCCCATCACTGTACATATAAGCTCACCCACCCTCATAAACTTCAATAAACCTCGACTGTTCAAGTAGAAAATGCCGCAATTCGGAACAGAAATGCCGGTATATGGACATCTATCTACATGTTGAGGTAGAACTTAATTCACTGACGGGTTAAGTTGAGCTTCCTTTGGTAGCTTTCGACTCCCAACTGAAGATCTTCAACTCTTTTCTTGATAACAAACGCTTCGTGTGAACATACGAAGTGCTGTATTCAAGGCAATGAGGTCTTCACGAGGAATATGGGTGAGTTGATCTCGGGTCATCAGAAGCAGCATATCTTCGATATCCTCAAGGCGAATGATAGAAAAATCTCCCTGCTGGATTTTGTATTCCCTGTCATCCTCCCTTTTCAAACGAATCTCCGTCACATGATAATAGCCATTCTTGGCTTCAGTTTTCAACCCTAAAATGCTGGAGATGCGGATATCAGATCTAACGTTGCTTCCAGAATTGACTAGGCAACAACCCCTGTACGCCCTTCGGACTCGTTCGTTCCCAATGAGATGCACCTATGACAGCATACATATCATAATTACGATTTACCTTTGGGACCCAGAGTCGGTTTACCCTTTTCCTTGATAAAGGGTATTGTCCCCCAGTTGGCAGCTTTCAGCAAGGTAAGGGATGTTGCGTACTTTGATGACCCTTTGAGAAGATAAACCAGATCATTGGTGACGAAGAAGTCGAGAGCAATCTGATTATCTTGAGTAGGGTCAAAGTGGAGTGGAGCTCTTTCTGATTCATGAAGACATGGCCGTGAACGGTATTTAGAGCCTTCAGGATCTCATCGGCATAATACTCGAACTCCATCGGGTTAACCGGTTTTGGCGCGAAGTCTCTTTTCCTTCAGCACTTTCTTCACCAAAGATGGAGTAACCGAAGTCTTATACTCATGAGCAAGAAATGCACATAAGTCAATCAGACTGCGGATACGAAGATACAACACATCTTTGTCTGACGTCTGTGATCAGATCATATTGCGCCGCTGCCGTGATCCAAGCCTGTGGCGGTGCAGTCTCGTCAATTTCCAACGTGTCTGCCCAGTCTCTTGTGCTTGGTTCAGGAACCGTAGATTGGTGGTGCTTGTTGTAGAGGAGTAGAAGCGCGGACATCTGCTGGTTCTGATTCAGGCATTTCGGCAGTGTCGTGAACAGGTGAGTGTTGTGCAGCTTCAGGTTCAGTTACCGATTCTGCAATCACAGGAGCAAGAAAAACAGAACTAATGGGGTTAGTGGTAATAGGTAAAGATACAGCAATAGAGGTACCGGGAATCGATGACGCTGTAGTAGCATTCACATCGTGCCGCCACTTAGATCGTCTTGATTCCGATGATGTTGATTTGTCCTTCTGCGCTGCATCTTTCTTGGACTTGGTTCCAGACTTAGCAGCTTTCTTGGAACTGGTAACCTTATCTCCCTCTTTAGGCTGTCACCCCCATCATCATCCTCATTGTTATCCCCGTTGCTCCCCCTTGCACTCTCCTCATTACCATCACCACCATCATTGCCATCTTCATCATCATCATCATCATCATCATCATCATCATCATCCTCATCCTCATCCTCATCATCACCATCATCGTCATCCTTTTCCTCTTCTTCTCCTTCTTCTTCTTCTTCTTCTTCACCAGTACCCTCTTCCTGTTCACTCTCTTCCTTTTCTTCCTCAGGTAGAATGTGATAAGGTACCACACTTCCAAACGTTTTGAATAACCTATCATCTCCATGAAGCGTCATTCAGGGATTTGTATAGAGCCCGTTGAATCCTAGACTTATCAAACGATCCAAGTTCCACATACGAGCCTTAAGGATCTTCTTTAATTCAAAATCCGTTAACTCATAAGCAATTTTGTAGGCGGATTCTGAAGGATTGGATGACTTGATCATCAAGTTATCAGCTGCTAGTGTCTTCAATTCATCACGCAGTTTAGGCATAATGGATTCAACAGATTCTTGCACTCTCTCTTCAACAGAAGCTTCAAGTTCCTCTTTCTGCTCCTTGTATTTATCCCTCATCGCTTGAAAGTCTGGTGATACATGCAGCATGCTTATCAGCCTCAGCCTGCTTAACCCGAGCTAGTTCTTCTGCATGAGCTTTTCGCGTTAATTCCATATCTGCAGCGAACTTAGCAAGCATCTCCTCTTGGGCTTTCCTAGATGCTTCTTCACTTTGAGCTCGTCTCTGTAACTCTTGGCGAAGTTCATCCATTTCTCGTTTGTGATTATCCACATGTTTATCCAACATTTCGGCCATTACTAATGCAGCCATTGTAGATGTTGCAGAGCTGCTCTGGGTTGATTGAAGGGGTTCGGTTGTTACTACGGTACTAAGGATGGGAGTTATAGGTGGTGGAAGAAATGGTGTTGAAGCCGGTCTGGTTGGTAAGGGTTGTATTGGTGGAGGTTGAGTTGCTAAAGGTTGAGTTGACACCATGATCGTAGGAGCAACAGACTCCTTTTCCACACTTGCTGAAATAGGGATTGATGGCTCCTTCGAAGTGGAATACCGTTCAGGTGACCCAAACTCATCAATATCATCTGGTTCCACGTACTCTTCTTCAACATTTACCCTTGCACCTGAACCACTACCGCCAGTATCTTTCCTACTCCTTTGAATTGCTATCTTCATCATTTTTCTCTCTGTCTTGTCAAGAGCAGGATCAACAACATCTTCTTCGTCACGTAAAACCATCTCATCAGCCTTACCCTTTCCCTTCTAACCTCAGTCTTCTTCTTCTTGGTTTCGGGTTCAGGTAACACAGCTGGTTGCTTGCGTTTACCTTTACTCTTGACCGTAGTAGACGAGTCTTCTCCAGTCTGAAGGTTTGCTTTCAGCTATCTTGATTTCTAGCTGCAGTAGCTTGTAATCAGCAGAACCTTTGATTTTCTCCGTCAGAAGGTAATCGGGAATAGGACCAGGAATGACAACCACCAGATGGTCCTTCATGCCTTAGATCCACAGTATCATCAGCTTCTTCAGTGTGATAACGGCTTGCTGCACGCCTATTGTTAGAAATACGTTTTAACGTATATTAGAAGTATCGGTCGCTCCACAATATGATTTATGTTGTAATAGCTCGTAGTTAGTAATTAGTTGTTATTTGCTTATTAACTTAAGTAAGAACCGGTCCATGGGCTTGTCATGGACCGGCCCAAGCCCAATGTTTGGCTTGGACTATAAATACCCCTTTCCACTAAGGAAAGGGGTTGGTTGTTGTTTCATTCACATTTCATAGTAATAAAATCTTCCATATATTTCTCTCACTTTCTCTCTCTAGTTTCTCTCACTAGAAAAACATCAACCCACTTCATAGATTCATAGGTTATCAATTTCTACATTTGGTATCAGAGCTATGGGGTGATTTAAGGTAAGGATTGTGTTGTTTTTTTAGTTTTTGAATCTATTAGTGATCTTTAGGAAAAATCAATCTTGAATCTTGTTATTTTTGGTGTTTTTGTTATTGGGATTGATTGATAAGGATTGGGTTTAGCTTATTTTGGTAAAAATCATAAAACTTTTTGTGGTTTTGGATCAAAAATCGGGGTTTTAAGCTGTTTTAGAAGTCTCGGAAACATTTCACCAGATTATTCCGAATAGGATTTTCCGAATAGGAAGGTTTTCCGAGTAGACAGTTTATTCCGAATAGAAGTTCCGAATAGGAAGGTTTTCCGAATAGAGGGTTTATTCCGAATAGAAGTTCCGAATAGGATAGTATTCCGAATATAAGGGTTTTTCCGAATAGACTTTCCGTTTAGAAGAAACTTTCCGAATAGCCACATTTTTTCCGAATAGAAGATTTTTTCCGAATAGCAACAAACTTTCCGAATAGCAAATTTTTCCGAATAGACACCAATTTTCCGAATAGCCAATTTTTCCGAATAGACACCAATTTTCCGAATAGCCAGAATTAGGAAATATTCCGAATTGCCATCATTCCGAATAGACCAGTTTTTCCGAATAGGCCAAATTGCCAAAATATTCCGAATTGAAGAAAACATTCCGAATAGGGGTTTTTTCCGCATAAGGGTTATTCTGCATAGAGTTTATTCCGAATAGGGTATTTTTCAGCATAGGATTATTCCGAATAGGCATTATTCCGAATAAGGGTTTATTCTGAGTTTGGGTTATTCCGTATAAGCAAGTTCAAGGGGTATTTGAGTTTTTCCGACGATCTTTAGTGGATTTAATCTTGAGTTAACCAACACAACACAAATTCTCAACCTTTCTTCACTGCTCGATCAAACGATAATCTTTGAGTCTGTTAAGTGATCACAATGAATCCAGGTTCATTAATGCCTCAGATGACATCTCTTACGGATATCTCGATCATAACGGGGACTGATAGTCGTCCACCGATGCTTATTAAAGAGGTGTTTGAGGCATGGCAAGGTCGAATGATGCAATATCTAAAGGGGAAACCGACATACGGAAGGCTTATGGTCAAATCGATTTTGAATGGTCCACTCGATTATGGTACCATTACGGTTGACAACGTGACTAGACCACGAGAATTTGAAGAACTCACTCCAGCTCAACAACTTGTTGCAGATGCAGATGAAAAAGCTCTTCAAACAATTCTTCAAGCTCTTCCCCATGATATTTATAGGATGGTAAGCAAGTATACGGTAGCAAAAGACTTATGGGAACGTCTTAAGGTGTTGCTACAAGGTACATCTCTCACAAAACAGGAAAGGGAATGTCAGTTATATGACCTGTTTGATAGATTCACCTACAACCCAGGGGAAACACTTCATGATTATTACTTCAGATTCACCACACTTATGAATGATCTGAATGTATACAATCTTGAGATTGCTCCATTCCAGGTTAACACCAAATTCTTGAATACTCTACCTCAAGCTGAATGGGGTGAGTATATTACCGATGTCAAGTTAACCAGGGATCTGCACAAGTGCAATTTGGATCAAATATATGCCTTCCTTCAGCAGCATGAGAAGCATGTGATTATGCACCGTTCTCCTCGTGGTATGTATCCAGATTCCTTAGCCTTGATGGCGAATCAACCAAGTTTGTCACACAACAACACACCCTATATCTTGGGACATCAAGCCTATCATGCATCACCTTACATGACACCAACTTTTCCCCAATACTCGATCTTACCACAACCTCCCACCTCACATCAGCAACAATATCGGTTCAATGCACCTTCACCACAGTATGGTTCACAACCTCATCCAGCAAATGTTGCACCTTATGCTCAGCCATCATATTCTTCTTATCAAGAGAATGCAGCATATCCAACGAGCTACCCTGATCAAATGAGTATTCCTTCTACTGAGTATGCAGCCCATCAAGATCAAGCACTGTATTGTGATGATGAAGAAGTCCCTGTTCCTGTTTTCCAACAAGGAGCTGACCCAGTTGAAGTGCTAACTACTATGTCTGCATATCTCACAAGAACTTTAAGCAAACGAGGATACAGAGGATCAGCTCCTACCAACAATCAGTTGAGGAACTCATCCAATTCTCGCTAACAAGCTACAATTGAGAATGGCAGGGTCATGGTTCAGCCAATTCAACCGTATCAGGGGAGATCTTCCACTTCAACCAATGCTCGCACGATCAATTCTGCTCCTGCTCCAATGGTTAACAATCCCCCACGGGCTAATACAGGCAAGTTGAGAATGATTACCTGCTACAACTGCAAAGAAGAGGGTCATATGTCCAGGGATTGTAAGAAACCCAAGAGGAAAAGGGATGGACAGTGGTTTGCAGAAAAGATCTATCTGGTAAATGCTCAGGCGCAAGGAAGGGAACTTGATGAAGAGGAGCTTGCATTTCTTGCTGACCCAGGGATTGCTGAACAAGACGTTGTCACCACGCAAAATGCAGCTTACCAAGCCGATGATCTTGATGCGTATGATTCCGACTGTGATGACTTTCAAACTGCAAAGGCTGCTTTCATGGCAACTTTCTCCAGCTTAGGGCCAGATAAGAAATCTGAGGTACTTATTAATAACACTGATAATGCCACTGATGCTAGTATTCAACCACATCAAGTTGGGCAAGAGAGTGCTGATTCGAATGAATCTTCGGTGGTGAGTCTCTCAAACGAAGAGACAAACAATGATAGCAATATCAATGTGAGTCCCCAGACTTTGAGTGAATCACAACCGGGATCCTTTTCGCATACGCCTACTCCTGCTCAACAAGATTTGGTCATGGTTCCTGCTACACTACTTAGCCAAATGAATGCTGCACTCTTAGAAACCTTAGCTAAGAAATATAACTTTGAAAATTGTGACCCCGTAGACACTCCAATGGTGGAGAAATCCAAGTTAGATGAAGATAGGGATGGGATTATTGTTGATCCGAAACTTTACCGTGGAATGATTGGCACCCTTCTCTATCTGACTGCTAGCAGGCCTGATTTGCAATTTGCTGTATGCATGTGTGCCCGGTATCAGGCTCGGCCTACCGAAAAGCACTTACATGTTGTGAAAAGGATCTTTCGGTATCTAAAAGGAACACTTCATCGTGGTCTATGGTATCCGAAAGATTCCTCGATTGCTTTAATATCATACGCAGATGCCGATCATGCTGGATGTCAAGATACGAGGCGTAGCACTTCTGGATCTGTGCAACTCCTAGGAGATAGATTGATCAGTTGGTCTTCAAAAAGGCAGAAAAGCGCTACAATATCAAGCACGGAGGCTGAATACATCGCCATGTCCGGTTGTTGTGCTCAAGTCCTTTGGATGAGATCACAATTAACTGACTACGGTCTTGGATTTAACAAAATCCCGATGTATTGTGACAACAAGAGCGCCATTGCCCTTTGCTGCAACTATGTTCAACACTCCCGGGCCAAGCACATAGACATTCGCTACCATTTCATTAAGGAGCAGGTGGAGAACGGAGTGATCGAGCTGTATTTTGTCACTACTGAGTATCAGCTGGCGGATATGTTCACCAAAGCCTTAGATCGAGGACGAATCGAGTTTTTGATCGACAAGCTTGGCATGAAATCATTCACTCCAGCGACTCTCAAAGAGTTGGCAGAAGAATCAGCTGAATAGTCGTGGTAAACTATTCAGAGTATCCTTTGGTTGTGATCATGTATATTATCGTAAATATATAAACCACAAAAGAAAAATACAAAAATATAAAACCAAGAAAAACCATAAAAAATATAAAACCAAGAAAAACCATAAAAAATATAAAACCTAGAAAAACCAAAAATATTTTTCGTTTAAAACGGGCATGTCTTTTAGTACGGTAATATTTACGGCCTTAGAAATGTCGATCAATATTGACACGGTGCCATAAATAGAGTCCGTATAAAAGTTGTACATTTTTAAAACATGCCCATTATGGCTTGTAGTTATTTCAGACTGCAACCCGGTTTTCATATTAAAGTCACGTATTTCCTTGGAAAACGTTGGCTCAGAACGGGAATTAATTTTCTCGGGCGTGATTTACAAGCCAAATCATGCAAAGGGATCAAGTTTACTTTATAACTTGGTCTGACACGAATAAGTGTACGTCTCAGTGCATTAATTTGTTAAAATAAGAGAAATCTTATTGACACCACGAATCAAACTTTTTCAAGATATCAATTGGGAAATGTTTTTCATCATCATGTGCCTCGTTAAACAATGACTACAGCTCTTTAAATAGAAAACGGGTCATCGTTTAAGGGGGAGAAAATGTTTCGTCATCTTTCACATCAAAAAGATCTTCAAAAGTTTTCAAGGAAACTCTCAAAGCTTAATGGTTAATGGTTGGATTGCTTTGGCATTTGTAGTGTTGTTGCTTATAAGCTTGTCGTGGATAGTTTTGTGCTTGTGTTAAGTTAAGTTAATCACTAAGGCTTGGATAGTTAACATAAAATAGGATCAATGTGACAAGTATCAAAACTTGGTAACCAAAAGAATGAGTGAATGAAGCAAAAAGAAAATTCAGGGGGCAAAGTTGACAAACTTGTCCAAACTTGTGGAAAATTTTGACCTAGTCAAAAGTTATCCCCCCCCGTTTTTGTTTCTATTCCCAATCACTGTTTCTGTTTAATCCCTTGCCGCCATTAACAAAGCTTACACACATACTAACGGAAATCACACAAACACGAAAACAATCAACATCTCTTGTTCAAGATCATCAAAAAAGGTAATAAATCGGTTTAATCTGTCAAGCATAACACTTTAATTAACTGCTTAATTGGAAAATCAAACGAATCTAATTACTGTTCAATTAGGGTTAAATAATTTGGGGGTTTTGCTTGGGTTATATTCGGAATAGGTTTAATTACACTATTTTTGCCTTTAGATCAAATGAATCAAACGGATTAAGTGCCTAATTAGAAAAACTTGTAACTGTTGACATTTTTTTTCCGAATAGAACGGTCTTTTCCGAATAGAACGGTTTTTCCGCATAAGGCAAAAGTTCCGCATAGGGCAAAATTTTCCGCATAGGGCAAAAAGTTCCGCATAAGGAAAAAGTTCCGCATAGGGGAAAATGTTCCGAATAAGGAAAAATGTTCCGAATAGAAAAATGTTCCGAATAGGAAAATGTTCCGAATAGGAAAATGTTCCGAATAGGAAAATGTTCCGAATAGGAAAATGTTCCGAATAGGAAAATGTTCCGAATAGGAAAATGTTCCGAATAGGAAAATGTTCCGAATAGGAAAATGTTCCGAATAGGAAAATGTTCCGAATAGGAAAATGTTCCGAATAGGAAAATGTTCCGAATAGGAAAATGTTCCGCATAAGCCTAAATGTTCCGAATAGGAAAATGTTCCGAATAGGAAAATGTTCCGCATAAGCCTAAATGTTCCGAATAGGAAAATGTTCCGCATAGCCCAAATGTTCCGAATGGAGGAATTTTTTCCACATAGCCCAAATGTTCCGAATAGAGTATTTTATTCAGAATAGGGATGTTTTTCCGCATAGGCTATATGTTCCGAATAGACCTATTATTCCGAATGGTGTGATTATTCCGAATAGCAGATGTTTGAATGTTTTCAAAGCTTAAGGGATTATGTCATATGTACAATGCTTAGGTTTAAAGTCATAATGATAATTATACTTGTTTGTATCAACCTTTGTGTTTTATCTTAAGCAGAAACGATGACTAACCCTACCGTACAACAACTACAAGACAACAGAGCCGCCGCCATTGCTGAAGCCAAGACTCTTAAGTTTGTTCCAAACAACTACCGTCTGAAGGAGGTATCTCACTCTACCCATAATGGCTTTAAGGTAGCTACAGCCATGCTTGATAAATCTCACTTCAAGTATGCGCTAAGGAGAAGTGCTTCGGTGCCCTATGACTACCTTTACGAGTTCTGGGCTACCAAAGAGAGGACGTCGAACAAGATCACTTTTTCCTTGGACAACAAGCAGCAGACGCTTACAGTGTCAGATTTCAGGAAGATCTTTGGCTTTCGTCCGATTCTCAAAGGACTACCATCATACTCACCCAACCCAACCAAGGACCAGATCATGGAGATGTTCACCGCTATTGGATGTCTTGACATACGAACCCCGTCTGAGTTTACTACCGCCAAAGTCGGCCAACCATGGAAAGCTATTTTTGGGATTCTTAGCCGATGCTTGACACCCAAAACAACTGGGTATGATGCTGTTCGTCCACCGATCATCAAAATGTTTTATGGTATGTTCAAAGGTATGGGTATTGATTATGCATCACTGCTGTGGGAGGAGTTTACTTTTCAACTCTTCACTAACACAAAGGGTAAAATCAAAACTTACCAGTACCCTAGGTTTATTAAGTTGATCATACATTACTTTATGGAAAACGATGCATCCATTAACAAGCTTGCAGGTAGTCGTCACCACATGATAGATGATGATGATTTGGTAGACTTAAGGCAGGAGACTCATTCGAATACGGTTATTCCTGGTCCCATTCCCAGTCATCTTCTGACCGATGAGATTATTGCATCCGATGACTACACGAACTTGCTCACGGAAATTGAGAAACAACGAGCAAGCCTTCTAGCAGGTGAAGACTCATCTACCACGGTTAAAAGCAAAGGTAAAAGGAAGCAAGCAGATTTACCTGAGCCCAAAACCAAGAAGAAGAAGACAGAGGGTAAAAAGGGAAAGGGTAAGGATTTGATGCGTCTACGTGATGAAGCAGATATTGCTGATCCTGATCTTGAGAAAACCGAGAAACAAATGATGAAAACAGCCATTAAAAGGAGCAGAAAAGATACTGGCGGTAGTGGTTCAGGTGTAAGAGTAGACGTTGAGGATGAGTACATAGAACCTCATGATGTTGAAGAGTTTGGGTCACCTGAAAATTATTCCACTTCGAAGGAGCCATCAATCCCTGTTTCTACACCACCTCCTCCACCTACTCAACCTTTAACAACTCAACCTCCACCAACTCAACCATTACCAACCAAACAGGTTTCTACACCACTTCCTCCACCACCACCAAAACCCATCCTTAGCACCGCAGTCACAACTGAGCCTATTCCATCAACATCTGCAACATCTGCAACATCTGCAATGGCAGCAATAGTGTTGGGCGAGATGTTGGATAAACATGTGGATGCTCACAAGAAAGAAATGAATGAACTTCGCCAAGAGTTAAATAGAAGAGCTCAAAGTGAAGAAGCATCAAGGAAAGCTCAAGAAGAGTTGATTGCCAAGTTCGCTGCAGACATGGAAGCTACACGTAAAGCTCATGCAGAGGAACTTGCTCAGGTAAAAAGGGATGAAGCTAATAGGCATAAAGCACGAATTGCAAGACTTAAAGCTATTAAGGATGACCTTAAAGAGCAAAACGACGCTCTTGAAGCTACTATTGAGCAGAAAGTAAAAGACTCAGTTGAATCCTTAATGCCTAAACTGCGTGATGACTTGAAGACGCTTGCTGCTGATAACTTGATGATCAAGTCATCCAATCCTTCAGAAGCCGCCTACAAGATCGCATATGACTTGACGGATTTTGAACTGAAGAAGATCCTTAAGGCTCGAATGAAGGAACTTGGTTCGTTTGATAAATCGAGGAAACAACGAGCTCTCTTCAAATCCCTGAATGACGCTATCATGGAGGATGATAGGTTGTTCAAGACATTTGGAAGTGTGGTACCCTACCACATTCTCCCTGAAGAAGAACGGGAAGAGAGTGACGAAGAAGAGGGCACTGGTGGAGAGGAGGAAGAAGAGGAAGAAGAAGAAGAAGAAGATAAGAACGAGGAGGAGGATGAGGATGAGAATGCTGAGGATGATGAGGACGATAGTGATAATGATGATGAAGATGAGGATGAGGATGTTGATGATGATGATGAGGATGGAGATGATGATAATGATGGTAATGATGGTGGTGATGGTCACCAGGAGAGTGTTAAGGGGAGCAATGCGGATAAAGGTGAACAGCGTGAGAAAGAGGATAAAGGCGCCAGCTCAAAGAAAGTGGTTAAGTCTGGCACCAAGTCAAAGAAGGATGCAGCACCAAAGGAGAAGTCTACATCCACGGAATCCAGACGATCGAAGTGGCGCCATGACGTGAATGCCACTACAGGGTCATCTATTCCTGGTACATTTATCCATAAATCTATACCTGTTACCACTAACCCCGTTAGTTCTTGTGTTGTTACTCCTGTGATTGCAGAATCGGTTACCGAACCAGAAGCTGCACAACACTCACCCGTCCATGACACTGCTGAAATGCCTGAATCTGAACAAGCAGATGTTAATGTCTCTACTTCTCTGCAACAAAACCAACAATCCACTATTCCTGAACCAAGCACAAGGAACTGGGAGGACACGTTGGAAATCGACGAGACTGCTCCACCACAGGCTTGGATCATGGTAGCGGCGCAGTATGATCCGATCACCGACGCCGACAAAGAAGTCTTGTACCTTCGTATCCGAAGTCCAATTGACTTATGTGCATTTCTTGCTCATGAGTATAAGACTTCGGTTACTCCATCATTGGTGAAGAAAGTACTGAAAGATAAAAGACTTCGCGCCAAAACCCGGTTGCCCCAAATGGAGTTCGAATACTATGCCGAGGAGATCCTGAAGGCTCTGAATACCGTTCAACGGCCAGGTCTTCATGAATCAGAAAGAGCTCCACCTCCAATGGATCAAGATAATCAGATTGCTCTTGACTTCTTTGTCACCAATGATCTGGTGTATCTACTGAAGGGGTCATCAAAGTACGCAACATCCCTGACATTGCTGAAAGCTGCCAACTGGGGGACAATACCCTTCATCGAGGAAAAGGTAAACCGACTCTGGGTCCCTAAGATAAATCGTAATTATGATATGTATGCTGTCATAGGTGCATCTCATTGGGACGAACGAGTCAGAAGGGCGTACAGGTGTTGCTGCTTAGTCAATTCTGGAAGCTCAGTTAGATCCGATATCCGCATCTCCAGCATTTTAGGGATGAAAACAGAAGCCAAGAATGGCTACTATCATGTGACGGAGATTCGCTTGAAAAGGGAGGATGACAGGGAATACAGAATCCAGCAGGGAGATTTTTCCATCATTCGCCTTGAGGATATCGAAGATATGCTGCTTCTGATGACCAGAGATCAACTGACACATATTCCTCGTGAAGACCTGATTGCGTTGAACACAGCACTTCGCATGTTCACACGAAGCGTTGTCATCAAAACACGAGTTGAAGATCTTCAATTGGGAGTCGAAAGCTATCAGAGGAAGCTCAATTTAACCCGTCCTGTGAACCAAGTGTTACCTCAACATGTAGCAAGATGTCCTTATACCGGCATTTCTGTTCCGAATTCCGGCATCTTCTACTTAAACAGTCGAGGTTTGATGAAGTTTATGAGGGTGGGGGAGCTCCACAAGTATAGTGATGGCACTCTTATACAAGTCAGAGACAAGTTGGAGCATCTGAACTCGGGTGGAACTTTGCCAGAAATGACGGAGGATTGGCATCCAGGTTACCGGCAGATGGCAAAGTATGTCATCAAGAAGATCGATCAGAAGCTCCGTGAACGTAGATTGATGAGGAGCTTGGAAAGATTTGTGGGTGGTAGACCATATGGAGTGCACTACAGGACACTGCAACGATCCATCTGAAGGGTCGTACATTTCAGGTCACTCTATATTGGTATTATTTGTGAATATGTATATTTGTGAATAATGTGCGTTAATGGCTTGTTGTAGTGTTAAAGTATGATAATTTTTCAAGAATTTCTCACGAGATTCTAAATCTTTCAAAATATATCATATTAAAGCACTACAACTACCCCTTATTAACTTAAGGGGGAGCAATCAGTTGTTCTATGGCCAAACAACAATTTCATTTTTACCCAAAGACCGGTTAATCCATTCAATATCCCAAATATTAATGGTTAACATTTTGGATAAGGGGAGAAAATGGGATTAAGGAGACGTAAGTGATACTTGGCTAAAAGATGAAAAAGACTTAAAGATTATCCAACTTAATATGTGTAAAGCACGTGTTAAGGGGGAGCGTTTTTGATGAACAAAACACCTAAGGTACAAAACTTTTGATTTCAATATCACAAGTACTTTAGGTGATTTTCAATGATTTTTCATGGTGGCAATTCCTTCCCAAAACACGCTTAATTCACGACGGATGTGGTGACAAAAGGGTGGTAGGAATAGGTTTAGTCCAATGATTCATCAGAGCCGATGAAATCTTCCCAAGGACAATTCCCTAGTTAGAATTAGAAGTCCTAGGAAAGATGGAGAAAGAATGTGAACGTAGCTGAATGCCGACCAAGTACTTAAGCTAGCACTGGAACAATCACAACAAGGTGCTAGTGATGACGTATTGGTAAGCATTGAAGGGGTTGAAGAATGAAAAAGAAATGTAAAGATAAAGGGTGTAAAGAAAGAAGCCCTCCTTACAACTTTAGGCAGAAACCGGGTCAATACATATGCTATTGAGGTCATTTTTGCTAATGATTCTCGGTATTGAAGAAAGACATCATGGACCCAGTGATGCAATGCACAACCCTTCCCCAGCTAACTCAAATATCTCTCAAAAGGTATTTGTTTTAATCACACGGAGATCAACACGTTATCTACTGGTTTATTCACTCCGAATAGACTGGTATTGAAAAGGTGGCACTCCTCTCCAGCCATCGCTCACTAAATCAAAACGCACAATCGAGTCTAGAGCCAAGAGATCATCAAAAGTCTCATTAGGACACTTTCCATTTATTCCTTGCTTTCTCACACACTGTGAAAAGTAAGAGATTTTCATGAGTCCTACGCAGTATTCCTGTAATATTGCCAGAACATCCGAGTAATACGCAAGTATTACAATGAAGATGGAAATCCTGCTTGAGCCAACATCAAACAAGCTCATGGTAGGTTACACGTGCGGTTCTTTTAGAACCAATCTTGTGAAAAACTGGAAGGTAACAGTGGTTTAATTCTTAATTGAACTTAAACTCGTTCCAGGCCTTTTCGCATTATCATAAGATCTTGCCAGAACACTCAGAGTGACTCTTTATTGACCACAGTGACGAGTGGAAATCCTTCTAGTGTCAACATCAAACAGCACTTGGTAGGTAACGCGCAAGATTCTTTATGAATTGAGCTCGTGACAACTGGAAAGCAACGATGGTGAAAATCTTAATTGAAATTCACTTGTTCCAGGTTTCATGAATTGACGGCTTTTTAATCACAAGGATAATTTATCCAAGTGATTCACTCTTTATGTTCGCAGTCAGCTTTGGACGGTCGAATAAAGAGAACGGGTTCACCCGCGAAATCCTGTCAGGAAGTTACTTAATTGAAACTATCCGTCACGGGTACGATATCTAATATCGTCCAACGGTCTTCACCGACCGGAGGTAAAATGCTACCGAATTAGAATAAAATGTTCAAAGCCATTTTATTCGTGTCGTTGCTGTGTACCTGCTAAAGACGGTGGCGTTGCTGTGTACCTGTTGAAGACGGTGGCGTTGCTGAGTACCAGTAAAGACGGTGGTGTTGCGGTGTACCTGGAAAAGTCGTTTCCACATGCTTATGTCTTTTGCAACAAAGTTCAGCAAAAATTCAAGAAAGCACAAGATGAAGTCTTCCGCTGTACCAAACTCTGAAGCTTTCGAGAATTCAACAAAAAGACGTAAGTGTGTGGAACATGAAGTCACGAGGAGGCAAAGTTCACAAGAAAGGCAAAGATCGCACGTGAAAGGCCAAAGAACAATGCTCTCAAGTCAAAGCCAAAAAGATCAAATCAACATATTCACAACAAAAGAAAGAAAAGAAGAAAAGACTACGAGCTAAAGAACGAAGACTTAGTATAGTATGCTAGGTTTAGAACTTTGTAACGTGGAGTGACCTCCCTTAGGGGGAGATTGTTAGAAATACGTTTTAACGTATATTAGAAGTATCGGTCGCTCCACAATATGATTTATGTTGTAATAGCTCGTAGTTAGTAATTAGTTGTTATTTGCTTATTAACTTAAGTAAGAACCGGTCCATGGGCTTGTCATGGACCGGCCCAAGCCCAATGTTTGGCTTGGACTATAAATACCCCTTTCCACTAAGGAAAGGGGTTGGTTGTTGTTTCATTCACATTTCATAGTAATAAAATCTTCCATATATTTCTCTCACTTTCTCTCTCTAGTTTCTCTCACTAGAAAAACATCAACCCACTTCATAGATTCATAGGTTATCAATTTCTACACCTATCAATAGTAGCATCATTTTTCATAAAATAATTAATGATAAGCTTGATAAACCGAGGATAAGGAAAGAAATTTGTCTTCAGCTTCTTGTTATGGAAGAGTTGAAAGGTGCATTCTTCCCATATCAACAATGCATAATCTGCATTTGCAGCTTTGTACATGCCATAGAAGAGGTTTATAATAGGACTGCGCAAAGCATCATGGCCACTTGTTTTTGGTGTAAGACATCTACTGAGAATACCCAACAATGCTCTCCAATGTTGTCCTACTTTAGCAGTGGTAAACTCTGACGCAACTCGTATGTCAGGACATCCAAGAGCGTCAAATAACTCCATGAGTTCATCTTTAGTAGGATCCCTCGAGAATGACATGCCTTTAGGTGTATCCCGTATACCAAAAATCTTACGGAAGTCTGAAACTGTGAGCGTCTGCTGCTTGTTGTCGATGCTGAAGGTGATCTTGTTTGAAGTGATTTCCTTGGTAGCCCAAAATTCATACATATAATCATAAGGCACCGAGGCACTACTTCTTAAAGCATTCTTAAAATGGGATTGACCAAGGATGGCTATGGCTACTTTAAATCCATGGTGAGTGGATTTTGAGACTTGCTTCAGCCGGTAATTGTTGGGTAAGAACTTGAGGGTTCGTGCTTTAGCAATAGCGGCTTCTCTAGAGTCTTGGATTGCTTGTATTGTTGGATTAGTCATTGTATCTGCTTAAGATAAGACATGAAAGGTTGATGCACAAAAACATATAGATATATATCATTCTTACTTCTAAGCATAACACATTTCATAACATAATACAACAAGTACATATAACAGGTAAACAATATCAAACAAAACAACTCTTCATTCGGAACTTTCCTTCATTCGGAACTTCTTCATTCGGAACATTCCTTCATTCGGAACTTCCTTCATTCGGAAGTTCTTCATTCGGAACTTCCTTCATTCGGAAGTTCTTCATTCGGAACTTCCTTCATTCGGAAGTTCTTCATTCGGAACTTCTTCATTCGGAAGTTCTTCATTCGGAACTTCCTTCATTCGGAAGTTCTTCATTCGGAACTTCCTTCATTCGGAAGTTCTTCATTCGGAACTTCTTCATTCGGAAGTCCTTCATTCGGAACTTCTTCATTCGGAAGTCCTTCATTCGGAACTTCTTCATTCGGAAGTCCTTCATTCGGAACTTCTTCATTCGGAAGTTCTTCATTCGGAACTCCTTCATTCGGAAGTTCTTCATTCGGAAGTTCTTCATTCGGAACTTCTTTCATTCGGAACTTCCTTCATTCGGAAGTTCTTCATTCGGAACTTCCTTCATTCGGAAGTTCTTCATTCGGAACTTCCTTCATTCGGAAGTTCTTCATTCGGAACTTCTTCATTCGGAAGTTCTTCATTCGGAACTTCCTTCATTCGGAAGTTCTTCATTCGGAACTTCCTTCATTCGGAAGTTCTTCATTCGGAACTTCTTCATTCGGAAGTCCTTCATTCGGAACTTCTTCATTCGGAAGTCCTTCATTCGGAACTTCTTCATTCGGAAGTCCTTCATTCGGAACTTCTTCATTCGGAAGTTTTTCAGAAAAATCCTTCATTCGGAAGTTTATATCCATGTTCATCCGGAACTTTTCAAACGTAGCTATGATGATTAATTCTAAGCGCGTTTGTGAGTTTCTAAGGCAATCTAAGGCAATTAAACATCATCTAATGCTAATCCACACAAAACCCACCAAAATCCTTAGTTAATTAACCCTAAATTAATCATAAACCCTAATTTGATTTAAACTGATTAATTGAGTGATTTAACAGAATTACAGGATGAATAAGATGAATTAGCAGTTTAAATATTGATGTAATTACCTTATTAATCGAATGAATGGAACGGATTGATGAATAAACGAAAGATTTGAGAGCTTGTGTGTGTATTTTAACAATGGCGGCAAGATAATAATGCAAGAACAGTGACACTACAACAAAACAAGTGTTTAGGGTCGCCCTTTTTCTAGGGTCGACTTAGTCGTCCCTAGATTAAGGGGGGACCCACCACTTTATCAAAAAATTCTTGGTCAAAAGGGCTGTGGGGAAAAGTGGGGACCACAAAACCTAGGGACGACTTAGTCGTCCCTAGGTTAAATAAACTTATTTTTCCCTTTTTAAATCTTTTTTATATATTTAAATTTAATATAAATAATATTTATTTAAAAAGTTTAAAATGAAAGTGGGGACCAGAAAACCTAGGGACGACTTAGTCGTCCCTAGGTTAAATAAACTTATTTTTTCCGTTTTAAATCTTTTTTATATATTTAAAATTAATATAAATATTTTTTATTTAAAAAGTTTAAAGTGAAAGTGGGGACCAGAAAACCTAGGGACGACTTAGTCGTCCCTAGGTTAAATAAACTTATTTTTTTATCTTTTTTATTTATTTAAAATTATTTAAAATTAATATAAATATTATTTAAAAAAACGTTTAAAAAACGTATAAATATAAATAATTTTAAAATTAAATTATTTAAAATTACTTTATACATATTTAAAAAAATATAT
This sequence comes from Glebionis coronaria, assembly GCA_025667525.1. Classification (NCBI taxonomy): domain Eukaryota; kingdom Viridiplantae; phylum Streptophyta; class Magnoliopsida; order Asterales; family Asteraceae; genus Glebionis; species Glebionis coronaria. The sequence goes on along the minus strand of CM046879.1, from coordinate 185,331,566 downwards.
ATATTTAGTTAAAAATAACTTTATACCTATTTAAAAAAAAACTTTATATATATTTAAAAAAATTTATATATTTAGAAAAAAAATTATACATATTTAAAAATAACTTTATACATATTAAAAAAACTTTATACATATTTAAAAAAAATTTATACATATTTAGAAAAAAAAGTATACATATTTAAAAAGAACTTTATACATATTTAAAAAAAAACTTTATACATATTTAAAAAAAACTTTATACATATTTAAAAAAAACTTTATATTTATTTAAAAAAAACTTTATACATATTTAAAAAAACTTTATATTTATTTAAAAAAAACTTTAGATATATATTTAACACTTAAACACGCGCTTAATTAAAAATATATATTACAACGATAATAGATTCATAAATAAGAAAAAAAACATCACAAACTAGTTAAAACTAAACGTACAGATTAACACATAATAATAAAATACAAATTAACACATTAAAATAACAAATAGATTACTACTCAAAGCTAAGATTTTCCATATCATTTAAAAGCTCATGAAGTATTGCAGCCGATTGACATGCGTGGTCTTCAGGATGCCTTTCCATTTCTAGTCTTGTCTCTAGCATCTTTATCTTTAGATCTTTGATCTTGCAATTAGAGCACTCAGTTGGTGCAGATTGAGAAGGACCTGTATAAGAACTTGGATGTGAACCTTGAGGTGTTGAAGATCCAGGGAAAGATCTTATACGGAGTTCGAGATCAAAATCATCCTTCCATTTAAAATATTTACATCCATAATCATTTGTTTTTGGCTGTTACAAAGTAAACAAATAACATGACATGTCATTTTAATAATCACACGTATTACATAACTAAAACATTTGATTGTTTACCTTCGAAAGAGGACACGCATAGTAAAGTTTACCAAAGCTATGAGGTTGATGTGACTGTCTCAACACAATATATCCCTTTCTACATGTACACTTATAAGCTTCAAGCGGATCCATATTATGCAAAATCGGGTGGTGGTGGTGGTGAGTTTGGTATGAGAGGATAAGAGTTTGTGAGGATAAGAGCTACCATAAATAAAGATAAAAATTTAGGGTCGACACATTTAGGGACGACTTAGTCGACCCTAGCTTTCCCGCCAACATTTTCCCGCCAGCATTTACCGCCAACATTTCCCGCCAATATTTGGACTCGTAACATATGGACTCGTCGGTTGAACCTATAACGTATAACCGTAACATATAGACTCGTCGGTTGAACCTATAACGTATAACCGTAACATATGGACTCGTCGGTTGAACCTATAACGTATAACCGTAACATATGGACTCGTCGGTTGAACCTATAACGTATAACCGTAACATATGGACTCGTCGGTTGAACCTATAACGTATAACCCTAACATATGGACTCGTCGGTTGAACCTATAACGTATAACCCTAACATATGGACTCGTCGGTTGAACCTATAACGTATAACCCTAACATATGGACTCGTCGGTTGAACCTATAACGTATAACCCTAACATATGGACTCGTCGGTTGAACCTATAACGTATAACCGTAACATATAGACTCGTCGGTTGAACCTATAACGTATAACCGTAACATATGGACTCGTCGGTTGAACCTATAACATATAACCCTAACATATGGACTCGTCGGTTGAACCTATAACGTATAACCGTAACATATGGACTCATCGGTTGAACCTATAACGTATAACCCTAACATATGGACTCGTCGGTTGAACCTATAACGTATAACCGTAACATATGGACTCGTCGGTTGAACCTATAACGTATAACCGTAACATATGGACTCGTCGGTTGAACCTATAACGTATAACCGTAACATATGGACTCGTCGGTTGAACCTATAACGTATAACCCTAACATATGGACTCGTCGGTTGAACCTATAACGTATAACCGTAACATATGGACTCGTCGGTTGAACCTATAACATATAACCCTAACATATGGACTCGTCGGTTGAACCTATAACGTATAACCGTAACATATGGACTCATCGGTTGAACCTATAACGTATAACCCTAACATATGGACTCGTCGGTTGAACCTATAACGTATAACCGTAACATATGGACTCGTCGGTTGAACCTATAACGTATAACCCTAACATATGGACTCGTCGGTTGAACCTATAACGTATAACCGTAACATATGGACTCGTCGGTTGAACCTATAACATATAACCGTAACATATGGACTCGTCGGTTGAACCTATAACGTATAACCGTAACATATAGACTCGTCGGTTGAACCTATAACGTATAACCGTAACATATGGACTCGTCGGTTGAACCTATAACGTATAACCGTAACATATAGACTCGTCGGTTGAACCTATAACGTATAACCGTAACATATGGACTCGTCGGTTGAACCTATAACGTATAACCGTAACATATGGACTCGTCGGTTGAACCTATAACGTATAACCGTAACATATAGACTCGTCGGTTGAACCTATAACGTATAACCGTAACATATGGACTCGTCGGTTGAACCTATAACGTATAACCGTAACATATAGACTCATCCGTTATTAATTATTACAAATTAAGTATAACGTATATTTTAATATTAATTATAATAATTTATTTTGATTTTTATTATTAATTTATATTATTAATTTTATTACATAGAAGGTAAAATGTAATTTAAATGTATGAAAAACACCTAGGGACGACTTAGTCGTCCCTAGGTTACAAAAAAGTCGTCCCTAGAAAAACCCTCCAACACTTAGCAAATTTTTGGGAAAATTGAAACTTTTTGGTGAAAATTTAAATAACCCGCTATGGGTTTTTTGTTTCCCGGTTTACACCTAGGGACGACTTAGTCGTCCCTAGGTTACAATAGGTCGTCCCTAGGTTACTATAATAAACGAAAAAAAAAATAATTTATATTTATCCTAGGGACGACTAAGTCGTCCCTAGGTTACAAAGACAAAGTCGTCCCTAGGAAGCATTTACAGTAACTCACCTTATCCTCTCTATCTCATTCTTCATTTTTGTTAAAAAAAAAAAAGCCGGGGACGACTTAGACGACCACTCCCATCCGACGACGACCACCACCATCAACTCACCTTATCCCATTCACCACCCACCATCAATCCGACCACTCCCATCCGTCTCATTCCCACCCACCATCAATCCCATCCGTCTCATCTCCACCACTTCAACTCCATCCATTCACCACTTTCATCTTCACAATCTTCATCTTCATCACTTGCACACGAGCACATTCACCACCAATTCGTTATATATTGTCAAGGTATTTGATTTCGAATTATATATTTTTTAATTTGATTAATTTTTGTAATTTAATTGTTATTATTGTTTATTTTTTATGGTATAATTGTCAAGGTTTATAATTGTTAAGTTTTTTTTTTTGGTTTAACTCGACCACCGGACCACCACCAGTCACGGCAGCAGTCACGGCGCAGCATCAACCACCACCACCAGTCGCAATAATTTTGTTTTAATATAAAGGTAATTGTTTTTTTAATCTATTAATTTTGTTTAATTTTGTTTATGTTTAATTAAGATTGATATTGGGTTTGTTTTGGGTTTGTTTTGGCTAGTTTAATTAGACAGTAGCAATCCATCCCGCACCACCATTGCGGCAGTCGCAACCACCACCGACGCGGTATGTTTTTTTTTGCGAGTTTAATTGATTTTTAGCTTATATGTTTTCGGCTTATATGTTTTTAGCTTATATATAGTTTAATTTTGTTTTTTTGGCTAGTTTATTTCGTCACCACCATTGTCGGCATAGTAGTAGCCACCACCACCGTCGTGACAGCAGCAACACCACCACAGGTGGGTGTTTGTTTTTGAGCTTATTTGATTTCAACTTATACATAATAAAGCAATTTATTATCTTTATGTAAGGCACAAGTTTAATTTATTTTTTAATATGTTTGTCGTAGCCGAGACCCGAGTCACAGCCGAGTTAGCGGGGAACTGAGCCGAGAACTGAGACCCGTGTCACAGCCGAAAAAAGGTAATGTTTTTTTTTTTTTTAAATTGTTGTGGTGTTGTTTGTTTCAAATTAGAAATTTTTTTGGAAACCAACTAATTTAGGTTTTCTTTATTTTATGTTTGTGTTTGGTTAGCACCAGGACAGTCGGGACAACTTCCTCATCCGGACCTCTTTTTCTATCTTTATATCTTTGCTTATTCCAGTCGTGACCGAGGTGTGTAATTAATATTATGCATATGTTTATTATATTATATATATATGATATATGATTGTTAGTCTTTGTAGTAAATAATTTTAGGAATATTTTAGGATTTTATCGATTAATTTCGGAAAATTCCCGTCCGAAGTTAATCAACCTATAGAAAACCCGTCCGAAATTAATTTATTAGGAATTAATTTCGGAAAGTCCCCTGTTTGGGACTGCTTTTTGATGTTTCGTCTCATTTAGGATATGAATGCGTATAACTGGTTTATTAGTTGAGATGATTTCGACAGTGTTTCTCCTTTACTCCTACGAATATGTCTTTAAACACATATTTGGGGAGTAGAGGGGAAATGCTGCCGAAATTTACTCAAATAGTAAACCGGTTATACGCATTCATATATGGGACGAAACATTCAAAAGGTGGGTTAGGATTGCCTTCCATAGTTGCACTAGGAAGATAAAAAAGAGTTCATATTCATTTTGTTAGTATGACATTTTACGTATAAAAAAAATAATTTATCTGAGTATGTTTATTTGCAACGCAGTTATGACAGTTGATAAGAGTTGGACCACTGTAAACAATCGTAATTCCAATGAGTTTTTAGATGGTCTTTTTGGATTCATCCAGGATTGTGAGAAATTTTTGCACCCCATCTCATAAAAGCTCCGTTGCCCATGTAGTCATTGTTGTAACCGTGAAAAGTTGGTTACCCTCGGCCAACTTGAGGCACACATATCCAGATTCGGGTTTGACAAACATTACACCACTTGGATATATCACGGTGAACCAATTCTTCCGTTACCTCCACTATTACCACATTCACCTGATCGAATTCACATGGATGCGTTCTTCGAAGATATTTCTGCAAATAATATTCCAAATCCACCATCTGAAACTCCACCCTCTCAAACTCCACCAACTCAAACAACCGGTCCTCAACCAACCCAAACATCAGGTCCTAGTAACGAGTTTGAAGAGTTACTCGCTAGGTCTGCCCAAAAGTTGTACCCGGGTTGTGATATGACCACATTGGAATTTACATCAGAGATTTCGCACATCAAGGTTTTACACAAAATAACTGATGCCGGGTTTAACAAAATTCTAGCTCTTCTCCAAAAGGCATGTTCCCCTAGTAAAGGATACAATTTCCCGTCTTCATACTATGAAATAAAAAAGACATACAAAAAGATCGGGTTAGGATACGAATCGATCCATGCTTGTATAAATGATTGTTTTTTATATTGGGGATCACCGGAAAACAAGGAGAGGCAAACTTGTCCAATCTGTAACGCGAGAAGATGGAAAAACCCAAAGAAGAAAAAGGGGACGCAATTAGTTGCCAACAAGGTGGTGCGTTACTTTCCGATAACACCTAGACTACAACGTATGTTCAACACAAAAGACATAGCAAAGTGGATGACTTGGCATGCGACCGGACAGTCTAAGGAAGACGGTAAAATGAATCACCCCTGTGACGGCAAAGCATGGAAATATTTTGACATGATGAAACCTGAGTTCTCTTGTGACCCTAGAAACGTTCGATTAGGGTTGGCTGCTGATGGTTTTAATCCTTATGGCATGATGAGCCAAACTTACAGCATGTGGCCGGTTATATTGACAACATACAACACACCACCGTGGATGTGTTTGAAAGAAACTTCTTTAATGTTGACGATGTTAATTCCCGGCCCTAAATCAGCTGCAAAGGACATTGATGTTTACTTGCAGCCTCTAATTAAAGAACTCAAAGATTTATGGGAGGGAGTCTGGACGAAAGACGCTGCTACGGGTACTCATTTCAAAATGAAAGCGGCGGTTTTATGGACCATCAATGATTTTCCAGCTCGAGGTAGTTTGTCTGGGTGGACTGGGCAAGGGTACCTCGCATGCCCTACTTGTAATGTTGACACTCCATCGATGCGTATCAACAGCAAAATCGTTTATGTTGGTTACAGAAGATGGTTAAGAACAAATCATCCTGATCGGAAAAAATCCAAGGAATTCTACGGTTTTCCCGAAAATAAGCCTAAACCAAGAAAGTTTTCAGAACTTGATATTCAATTGCAGATTAGTAAAGTCTTTAAACGTAAACCGGGGAAACATAAACCAATTCTCAAAGAGAACCGCCCCAAAAATCGAGATGTTGAATTGAACTGGAGTAAGCGTTCTATCTTTTGGGATCTTGAGTATTGGCCCTTTCTTCTACTAAAACACTGTTACGATGTCATGCACATCGAAAAGAATTTCCTTGAGGCTTTACTGAATACCCTGTTACAGAACGACAAATCCAAAGACACGCCAAAGGCAAGGCTAGACTTAGAAAAAATGGGAGTTCGAAAGGAGTTGTGGTTAGTTAAAAAAGATAACGGGAAGTTCGATAAGCCTCATCCAAAGTTCTCTTTCACTCCAGAAAAAAGAAAACTTTTTTGTAAATTCATTAAAGGAGTCAGACTACCTGATGGCTTTGGATCCAACTTCAAGAAAAAAGTGACCGCTGATGATGACAATATAACGAACTTGAAATCTCATGACTGTCATATAATGATGCATCGGTTACTTCCTTATGGAGTGCAACAATACCTGCCCAAAGACGTTGCAAAACCTATAATCGACATTTGCTTATTCTTTAAGCAACTTTGTGCTCGAAGTTTGACTGTGCAGGACATGAAAGAAGCTAAAAACAAATTGATCATTATGATGGTTAATTTAGAGCAAATCTTTCCTCCTGCTTTTTTCGACATAATGACTCATTTGGTTATACATCTACCCGATGAGGCTATTCTAGGTTCCGTTACTCGCGGCAGGTGGATGTATCGATTTGAAAGATACATGAAAAAGCTAAAGAATTATGTACGAAATAAAGCAAAGCCTGAAGGTTCTATTGCTGAGGGTTATGTTGCAGAAGAGGCATTAACTTTTTGTTCGCGTTACCTTAAGGATGTCGAGACGAGATTTAACCGCCTTGGCAGAAATGAAGACGATTTGCCTGGACAACCAGATAAATTTGAGGTGTTCCGGACCGTATGCACACCGACGGGTGGAATCAAACCAACTCGTATGACTAATGACGACATGCAGGCAGTTACGTGGTTTATACTTAACAACAGTCCTGAAGTCGAAGCCGACATCTCAGCTTACAGCGAGTATGTTTCTTCCTATTTTTTATAATTTTGAAAATTATTCTTTCTCGATGACTTCTGCTAATATCATGAACCTTTGCAGAGAGGTGCCTGATAATGTGGAAACGAGTTTTCCTGCGTGGTTTAATAACATGGTAAATACATTAGATATATTACCTTGGAGTTATTCCTCATCTAATAAACCTTTTTGTATCTCATTTTTGTAGACTCGTGAAAAAAAAGTGAGTGTGGGCTGTAGTGACGAGTTATTCTCTTTGGCATGTGGACCTATTAGTTCATGTACATACCCCTCTTGCATAGTGAACGGTGTGAAGTTTGTGGTACGTGAACGCGATATACTTCGTACCACTCAATGCAGCGGAGTTTCAACACCCGGGGTTGATGGAGAGATGTATTATGGTCAACTCGAAGAAATTCTGGAGCTCACTTATATCGGCAACCGCAAGGTTTTGTTGTTTCGATGTAAATGGTTTGACACAATTAACCCTACCAATTGCACCAAACGCAACAGACGTTCTTACACTGAGCAAGGCATACATCATATTTTGACCGATAGGCTATTTCACCAAAATAACCCATACATTTTCCCGACACGAGCAACACAAGTATTCTACCTTGAAGACCTTGCTAGACGACCGCTTCATTGGAAGGTCGTCGAACAGGTTTATCATCGAGATGTGGTAGAGTCCGATGAAGATGTTATACATGGTAGCAGTTCATCAGATGTTACACTGTCTGTTGCTTTGCCTAATTTGGGTATTACGGATTTGAGTGTAAATACTCAACCAACGGAAGTGGACGCCCCACCGGTTGATGATGATATTATTAATATTGAAGATGATGAAGTAGTTGCACACGTCATTGGTGATGTTGATGATGATGATTTAGTGTCGGATGATGATGAAGTGAACCATAATAATGATGTTCAAGAAGTTTTATCTAGCGATGATTCTGAAGATGATGACAATTGATATTAAGTTGTATTTTGAATGAAACAGTTGTTATATGCTTTAATGTGTAATTTTTTATTTGTAAACGATTGTTATATGCTTAAGTTGTTGTTTGAATGAAACAATTGTTATACGTTTAAATGATGATGAGTTGTTTTCATTTGTTTAAATGTGTAATTTTGTATTTTAATGAAAACGTTTTTATATGTTAAAATGTGTATATTGATATGAATTTGTGTATTAGTATTAATTGGTTAATTAAATTGTGTAATTTTGTTTTTTAATGAAAATGTTTTTATATGTTAAAATGTGTATATTGATAAAATGTGTATACTGATATGAACTTGTTATTTTACAGATGGCATGTGTAGCTCCTAGGTCACACGGTGGGGATGCTGGTGGTAGTCCACCCAGACGGCCCACACGTCCTGTACCGGCCGAGTGTCAGCGTAAGAAATCATTATATTTTTTTATAACACTGATATTTATAATTTATGTCACTTGAATTTTTACGAGTAAATAACATATCTTTTGTAGGTTCAAATCAACGCTTTGTGACCAACCTAGATAAATTAAGGAGGGCGTACAGAAATAATAACGAAAAACCTTTGACAATTGGCTTTGAATTTAAAGATCTGCAAACCTTCCATTTTCTGGGCAATTATGCATCATTGTTGACTCATCTTTTGGGGGAATTAATCCGGTCACTTCCCCTGAACTGCGAATGGGACGAAATTCCAGAGTCTGATAAAGCTCATATTTATCCTACAATTGAGGTGAAAATTGTTTATTTTACTTATATTGTTATTGTTATCGACATTTAGATATGTGTGTTATGTTTATTTAAATTCATATGTTTTTATGCAGACATATTTCGACCTCGAGCCATGGTACAATGATCGTACTCAGGTGGTGTGTGGCAAAGGTGTGTATGAGGTGTGTACTCGGGTTAGGCTTGCGTTGGAATATCAGCTGAGGTTGCTGTATAGAAAATACAAGAACAGGATCAAGAAACATTATTATTCGAAATATGAGACGCCCGCACTGGCACAAGAACATGTACCGCCTGAGAGTGTGTGGGACGGTAGAACCGAAGGTGATTGGGGTGAATTGGTTCAGTGGTGGTCAGACCCAAAGAGGGTGGCAAGAAGTGAGGTTAATACTGTTAATCGTTCCAAAAACACGGTACCGACCACTCAAGGCAAAAAACCATTCGCCCGAGGAAGGAATGAATACGTAAGACTCTTTATAATTTTTGTGATTTATTTAAAAGCGTTTATATTGTTTATTTATTATAGCTCGTTACTAATTTATTTGAGATTTTACAGAAAGTCAAGGAAGGGGTTTACGAGGACCTGGTTGAAACATGGAGGAAGGGGCACTCAAGTGGTGGCACGTTTCAAAGTAAAGAAAACGAGGAAAGATATGTAAGTAATATATAACTCTTTACATGCCTTAGTAACTAATTTCATTTCTTTTAAATCGTTTTTTTTTTTCCCAGGAAAAGATGAAAGCCCTCAGGGACCAAGTGAGAGCCGGTATAGTCCCGCACATGTCTGATAAAGAAATAGTGGCTCAAATCATGCCAAGTCAAAATAAGCAAAATGTGTCGGGACAAGGCAGAAAGTTACCGGGTGGTGCCAATAACACAACTCGCAGGTTATATATCCTCAATAAAACAAAATGTAAATCAATTGTTCATATTTATGTCTTGTTGTATATAATGAAACATTGTTGTTGTAACTTATCGCAGGCGGGGTGCTCCACGTCGACCAGATGTTCCCTCTCGTAGTGAATTTCAAGAATTGATAGAACGAAATGAGCGAGAGATGGAGCTGCTGAGGAGAGAGAATCAGGCGGCGCAGCAACGGGCTTACTTGGCAGCGTTAAAGGCAGATGCGGCGCAACAATATAGTCAGACGTCGTACGAGCATATGGCGCAATATCAGAGTCAATTGGGTGAGTTTTTCCAGAACTACAACTCAAATACTGATCACCCAATTAGACCTCCTACTTTTGTACCCCCGCCCCGACCCTTTGTTATGCCCACCCTAGCTCCTGATTGGGCTCATTTAGTCCAACCCCCCTATCCTTGGGCACAACCAGTGCAACCTCCTTCTATCGACGCATACCGACCATCTTTGCCCGACAATCTCCAACCACTCCAACCTCCCTATACCGGCACTTATCCTATTACTCCCGTCACCAACAATAACACATTTAACTATTGTTATCGTCCCACCACACACTCGGCTTATGAGATCGGCTCTACTTCACAATCCATACCCGGAGGTTCTCGTGTAATCTCAAATCCCCATGAGCACGATTACCGGTCCGTTGACGAGTTGGGTCGAGATAGGAATGTACAAAACAGTGGTGACGACTTATCAGGCGATGACGAGGTGAATGACGAGGGGAGTGACGAGGAGGGTGACGATAGGGAAGGTGACTTTTCACCTAACGAGGATGCGGAGTAGAGGTTGTGGTAGTGTTTTTCTTATTATGCATGTTTAATAAAGTTTGAGACTTGTAGCGTTTGAAACATTTGATTTAGGATTGAATAAGTGTATTTGATGAATATTGTATCGTGACGTTGGATAATTTATCGTAATATGGTATTGTAACGTTTATTGATTTGTTATTATTCTGTATTTGTCGAATTCTGCCATTTTGAATTGTGGATTTTGTCCGGAAAAAGTTCCGGAAAAAATCTGGAAACTGCAGAATAGCCCAGATTTTTTTTTTCACCCCAGGTACACCTAGGGACGACTTAGTCGTCCCTAGGATATTACCAGAAAAAAAAAAAATATTTATTACCCTAGGGACGACTTAGTCGTCCCTAGGATTAAAAATGCCCAGGTGTCAATACCTGGGGACGACTTAGTCGTCCCTAGGTATTGAATACCTGGGCATTTTTAAACCTAGGGACGACTAAGTCGTCCCTAGGGTAATAAATTTTTTTTTTTTTTATTTTCTAAAAATGTTTTTTTTAATATTTATAAAAAAGATTTTATTAAAAATAATAAAAAAAAGAATTTTTAAGAAAATTTTGAAAAAACATTTTATTTATTTATAACCTAGGGACGACTTTGTCGACCCTAGGTTACAAAGAAGGTCGTCCCTAGGATTAGTCAATTTTTTCAACGTAGTGGGTTGCGGGACCCACTAAGTCGTCCCTAGGATACAAAGAGGGGTTCGTCCCTAGGATCCTAGAGACGAATTTTTAGGCACAACCTCCTAGGGTCGACTTAGTCGTCCCTAGGAGTTTAGGGTCGAAAAAGTGCTTCCCTAGGGACGAATAAGTCGTCCCTAGGGTTCACAATTGTTGTAGTGTGAGTGAAGGGAAAAAGGGGGCGGGGGTATCTATTTGACTTAGGTCAAATTTTTACAAGTTTCATACAATGTCACTTTATACCCTACACTCCTTATTCTTTTCCTTTTTGTCTTATATTTTCATTTTTCCTTTTTTGTCTCCTATCCATCAATAAACTTAGCCAACTTAACTTTTACACAACTTAGCAATCGCAACCTATTTGCATATTTCCAAGATCTAAAAGCAATGTCTATCACCTGGAACGAACACAAGTCGTATTCTAAAGCAAAACCACTCTATTATCATTTAGCCATTAATTTTTCACAATCACTTTTGAAAATCAATTTAATGACGGAGATGATTTTAATATTTTCTCCCCCTTAAACGATGACCCGTTTTCTATTTAAAGAGCTGTAGTCATTGTTTAAAGAGTCAAATATTGATGAAAGCATTTCCAATTTGTATCTTGAAAAAAAGTTCGATTCGAGGTGTCAATAAGATTTCTCTTATTTTAACAAATTAATGCACTGAGACGTACATAAATTCGTGTTAGACCAAGTTATAAAGTAAACTTGATCCCTTTGCATGATTTGGCTTGTAAATCACGCCCGAGAAAATTAATTCCCGTTCTGAGCCAACGTTTTCCAAGGAAATACGTGACTTTAATATGAAAACCGGGTTGCAGTCTGAAATAACTACAAGCCATTATGGGCATGTTTTAAAAATATACAACTTTTATACGGACTCTATTTATGGCACCGTGTCAATATTGATCGACATTTCTAAGGCCGTAAATATTACCGTACTAAAAGACATGCCCGATTTAAAAACGAAAAATATTTTTGGTTTTTTTCTTGATTTTATAATTTTTATGGTTTTTCTAGGTTTTATATTTTTTATGATTTTTGTTGGTTTTATATTTTTGTATTTTCTTTTTGTGGTTTATATATTTACGATAATATACATGATCACGAACAAAGGATACTCTGAATAGTTTACCACGACTATTCAGCTGATTCTTCTGCCAACTCTTTGAGAGTCGCTGGAGTGAATGATTTCATGCCAAGCTTGTCGATCAAAAACTCGATTCGTCCTCGATCTAAGGCTTTGGTGAACATATCCGCCAGCTGGTACTCAGTAGTGACAAAATACAGCTCGATCACTCCGTTCTCCACCTGCTCTTTAATGAAATGGTAGCGAATGTCTATGTGCTTGGCCCGGGAGTGTTGAACATAGTTGTAGCAAAGGGCAATGGCGCTCTTGTTGTCACAATACATCGGGATTTTGTTAAATCCCAAACCGTAGTTAGTTAATTGTGATCTCATCCAAAGGACTTGAGCACAACAACCGGACATGGCGATGTATTCAGCCTCCGTGCTTGATATTGCAGCGCTTTTCTGCCTTTTTGAAGACCAACTGATCAATCTATCTCCAAGGAGTTGCACAGATCCAGACGTGCTACGCCTCGTGTCTTGACATCTAGCATGATCGGCATCTGCGTATGATATTAAAGCAATCGAGGAATCTTTCGGATACCATAGACCACGGTGAAGTGTTCCTTTTAGATACCGAAAGATCCTTTTAACTACATGTAGGTGCTTTTCGGTAGGCCGAGCCTGATACCGGGCACACATGCATACAACAAATTGCAAATCAGGCCTGCTAGCAGTCAGATATAGAAGGGTGCCGATCATCCCACGGTAAAGTTTTGGATCGACAATAGTCCCATTCCTATCTTCATCTAACTTGGATTTCTCCACCATTGGAGTGTCCACGAGGTCACAATTTTCAAAGTTATATTTCTTAAGAGATTCTAGAGCATATTTGGATTGATTAATAAAGATGCCTCTGGGATTCTGAGAAATCTGTAATCCTAAGAAAAATGAAAATTTTCCCATCATCTACATCTGAAAGCGTGTGGACATTATCTTCTCAAATCGATTTGACAATTCTATGTTAGTGGCAGCAAATATTATATCATCAACATAAATTTGTACAAGAATCATGTCATTGCCTTCCTTGAGAGTGAATAGAGTGGGGTCTACCTTGCCTTTGGAGAAGCCTTCCGAAATGAGATATGTGGACAGGAGATCATACCACGCGCGTGGAGCTTGTTTCAACCCATAGAGAGCCTTCTTAAGCTTGTACACATGATTAGGAAACTCCGTGCTAACGAACCCATCCGGCTGACTAACATAGACTTCTTCCCTTAGTTCACCGTTCAAAAATGCCGTCTTCACATCCATTTGATAGACGATCATGTTCATATGAGCAGCATACGCAAGGAATAGTCTAATCGCCTCCAATCTTGCCACAGGAGCAAAAGATTCTTCAAAGTCTATACCCAAGGCTTGTTTATATCCTCTAGGAACCAATCTAGCCTTATTCTTCAATACCGCACCCATCTCATCAAGTTTAACTTATAAACCCATAACAAGGTAAGGATGTTAACCTTGTCAGGGAGAGGAACTAATTCCCATACTTCAAGTCGTTGGAATTCATTTAGTTCCTCCTGCATGGCTTCAATCCAAGATGATTGAGTCATAGCCTGCTGTCAATTTTTGGGTTCAACTTCAGAGAGAAATGCATCAAAGTAGCAATAGAGTGCACTCTCTTGTAATTGATGGCGTGTAGAGACTGGTCGATCTAGATCTCCAATGACATTCCTAATTGGGTGATCTTTTGTCCATTTAGTGCTATGGTTTTCAATCCTAGGTGGTCTGGAGTGAACAATAGAAGGAGCTTCTTCTGAGGTAGACGCGACTGAAGGGTTTTCAGGTATCGCTACACCAAAGAAAGGAAGCTCTTGCAGGTGAGCGTATTCCAAATCGTGATCAATGGAGTCCTCTTCCACATCATTAGGCACAAGTAGGGGTGACGATTCAGGTGTAGTTTGAGAATCACTTGGTGAAGGTGCATCCGGTTCAATGTGAATTGAAGATGCATTAGATAAAGGTTCATTAGCTTGAGCAACCACTTCAGGGATTGGAGCAATTACTACAGGTGCTGGAACTTCATCAGTAGGGGGATCGAAGAATTCATCAAACAACGGTTGAAACAGTTTATCCCACTCGGGCCTTGTTGGTGGTAAAAATGATGTAGAAGTAGGATTATTGGGAACTAATCCGGAACTAATAGCACCGGTTCCCATCTCATGAAGCGCGGGTTCAGAGTTGTGTTGCTTAGAAGCCATCGCTGTCAGCTCGTCGAAATCTGCGTCCATAGTTTCTACAATCTTGCCAAGACGACGGTTGTAAATTCGGTATGCTTTCTTGGATGGTGAGTAACCAATGAAAATACCTATATCGGCTTTCGGTTGAAGCTTACCCAAGTTCTCACTATTAATGTTTGGATAACAAAGAGCACCAAACACATGGAAAAATGAAACATCGGGTTTACGGTCATGTAGAAGCTCATAAGGTGTTTTTCCATGGCGTTTCTGAATGATAGAACGGTTTTGGGTGAAACATGCAGTAGATATCGCTTCTGCCCACAAGAACAATGGAGCGTTCGCATAAATAAGCATAGTCCTAGCAGCTTCCATAAGCGTACGATTCCGTCTTTCAACGACACCGTTTTGTTGTGGAGTGCGTGCAGCGGATGTTTCATGTGAAAACCAACTCCTTCATAGTAATCACGAAGAGTCTGGTTGACGAACTCTGTTCCATTGTCTGTACGAATACGGCGGACAGTAGTGTTCAAACGTACCTGAATGAATTTCAGAAAAGTGATGATAGCCTTCGGTGCTTCATCTTTTGTACGTAAAAATCTTACCCATGTAAACTTGGAGAAATCATCCACAATAACCAGAATGAATTTCTTACCGCTCACACTTTCAGTTCTCATTGGCCCACAAAGATCCATATGCAAAAGATGAAGTTTTTCTTGATTGGTGTCTTCAGCTTTGGGCTTGTAAGATTTCTTGGTACTTTTCCCCCTTGAACACGCGGAACATAAATGGTCCTTGTGAAATTTAAGCTTTGGAAGACCACGAACTAAGTCGTTTTTAGCCAGATGATTGATAGCATCAAAGTTAAGATGAGATAATCTGCGATGCCATAACCATGACTTGGTCTTAGATGCTTTAGAGAGAAGACATACTAGAGAGGCGGCCATCATGTCTTGTAAGGACAAGGTATAAAGATTTGCACCACGAGATCCCTTCAACAAATCTTTTCCTTCCAAGTTGCGGATGAAACAAGTGTGTTGTCGAAAAGCAACCTCTAGGTTGGAATCACAAAACTGTCCTACTGAGAATAAGTTATGACCAAGACCTTCTACATAGTATACCCTTGAAATCGTAACGTTTCCAATCTGATATTCACCATACCCCATTATCTTTGCTATATGATCATTCCCGAATTTAACCGTACCAAGAAACTTGCTGACGAAATTTCGGAGCATCGAGCGATTTCCGGTCATATGTTTTGAACAACCGGAGTCCAAATACCACAGGATGATTTGGACCACCTGAAAATATCACCACACGAAGACAATGTAGAGGTATCGGAATCTGAGTGTTCCTTGTTATTAGCAGGAACAGATTTAATAATCTTAGATTTGCTAACTCTAGGTTTCTTAGATTTCCTAGCCTTCTTCTTCCTAATTGTTAGTGTAGATTCTAGTTGGCTTAAATCTTGAGGTATTTCTTCACTGATAGGCACTATAGTGGGGGCTGACCTAATTAAAGGGCGCTGTTTCCATACTTGAGTGCGAGTGTTCCTAACTAAAGGACACTCAGACCTAACCTCAATGGATGCATTCCTAGTTAAAGGGCACATTTTTCCATCTAATGTAAAGGTCCTACCAGTGGGACGCCATTGCCAGCCAACTTGGGCACGAGTTCTACCCGTTGGCTTCCATTCAAGACCATTCTTAATAGCATTCATTTCATTCACATGATCAATAAGACACAAATCATGACGTTGGGAAAACATACATTCATTACAATTCCAACAATTCAAATTAGAATTCACGAATGGTTTTGGCTTCTGCACAGGCGCAGAGCTTTTAGTCTTGACATGATTCTTTTTATTTAAAACTGAACTAGCATTCCTATTTTGAACTTCTACTTTCTTCTTTTTGGCACTACTAGTGGAGGGCTTGATCTTATCTTTCTTGAGTGGCGATCCTTTAGCCTTAGTAGTCTCTTTTAATCCTGTAGAAGGCAAAGTGGGAACATTAGCAACAGATTTTAAAGGTGCCTTACCTGATTTTGCCAATGATGGTTTCGCTCCTGGAGTCTTATTAAATGGAGTTACAGCAATGGGCCTATTAGTAAGTAGTGCAGAACCTGGTGTACCTATGTATTGCAAATATGCTAAGCAATATTGAACTCGCTTAATATATTCATGAGCCGAATAATAGTAGCTACTTGAGGGATCTAAGGCATAAAGATCGTCTAAGATATCCCTAACAAGATCTACATGCTTAATGGCATTCCTCATATAATCATCGTAGGTAACCGGGTTTCTCTTATGAAGCGGATTCTTATACAGCACTACTGACTTGGTTGTTGGAGCACTAGTGGACGGTGCAGAGTCGGTAGCTAAGTTATCAACAACTTCTTGTCGGGTGAGAAGAAGTGTCTCCTTTAACTCAGCCAAAACCATATTTTTGTCAATGAGCAGGATGTTCAAGTCAGAGATTTCCTCGCACTTTTGGTTCAGTTGTTCAACATAAGATTGTTGCTGTGCTGCATTAAAAGCGAAGCGTTCTTCTAGTGAACCATAAAGAGCGGATAGTCCCTGTCTTGTCCGATCCATCTCCCCTAGAACAGACGAAAGTCTAATTTCTAAGACATGGTTTTTAGACTCTACAGCCTCTAGTTCCAATTTGAGTGTTTCATTTGATGACACATCTCTCTTCAATCTCATAATCTCTTCCTCTAATGCCTTAACAATTACAATCATCTTGTCACTCGTCTCAACACCGTTTTCACAACCATTTGATATCAAAAGATTCTCATTTTGAGTTTGTTGTTTTAATTCTAAAGATATACAATGTTGTTCTAGTTGATTAAAGCCTTTTGAACGTAAATTGTAAGAATCTTGTAGCTTTAAAAACTCAGCGTTAGATTCGTGACAAGAATGATTATCTACCTCATTTACAGTATCAGCAACATTTACAGAGAGATCACAAACATCATCACATATATGCACAGCATCACAATTAATCATAGCGGATGTAAGCTCATTCAAATAATTAACATTTACAGTAGTAAGCACATCACACGAGATTACTGCAGACAAGAATCGGTCATATTCGGTTAAAATCTTTTCTTTTTCAATTAGTTGTAGTTCGTAAGCGGTGTCCATTTCATAAAACACTTTTTGAACTTCACCAATTTCAAACACAAGATTTTCCTTAAGAGATGCAAAACTTCCTTTTAGACTTTCGACAAACGGATTGATCTCATTTTTAAACACCTCGTTCATATGTTCGAAAGCCCATTCTCCGGCATTTAAGCCATTTGAAGTCGTACATTCTAAAATGACCTTGTCAAAATTAGTAAAGTATTGATTAATCTCTTGCAAGTTTAACCATACAGTGCTAACAGGTGGAAGATCCTTTGGAATTTCCTTAGGACCTTCCATATTGACAAGTGTAGGAAATGTACTAGGGTTTTCTTCATCTAATATGTAGGTCGGTGCTGTTATGAGATCTTTGTCCATATGGAAGCGAATTCTAAAATCCGTTTTTGCAAGCTCCTTATTCAATTTAAAATAATCACACTCGGGATATTTTGCAGAATTGTATGACCGATCCTCATCAACTAGATCCTTACTTGTTCGATCATCGGGAAAAACAATCGGGTCTAAGGCCAATCCTAATTGAGTTGCATTATAAAGTCTAGGACTATGTCTTAAAGCTTGTTTTGCATACCGTGGATTAGGGGGAAGGCCTTTTTGACGTGATAAGTTAAATTCTCTAAACGAAGCATCAAATAAGTGCACTAGTTGAGAAGCAGCGTATTGTCTTAAAAGAAAGTAATCTAGACTTCTAATCTTATTAGTAGCATTAATCTCCATTTCATTCTTCTTAGACTCGAGTGATTCAAAGTCCGTTTGAAGTTTTTGAAAATTAGTGACCACTAACTCCTTTTCTTTAAGTTCATTAGACAGATTTGTTCTTAAGTTTTCAATTTCTTGCAAGTGACCCATTTGTTTGTTTCTAAAATGATCATATTCGGGATTAGTTAGAACACTAGACGAAGGCACTAATTCCAAGGTTTGAACTTTCTCATTGCTTAAGGCAAGCTCATCAGACAAATTCTTATTCTTAGCTAAGGTTTCTAAGAGTGCAGCATTCATTTGGCTAAGTAATGTAGCAGGAACCATGACCAAATCTTGTTGAGCAGGAGTAGGCGTATGCGAAATGGGTCCCGGTTGTGATTCACTCAAAGTCTGGGGACTCACATTGATATTGCTATCATTGTTTGTCTCCTCATTGAAAGACTCACCACCGAAGATTCATTCAAATCATCACTCTCTTGCACAACTTGATGTGGTTGAATACTAGCATCAGTGGTATTATCAGTGGTATTAATAAGTACCTCAGATCTCTTTTCGGGCCCTAAGCTGGAGATAGTTGCCATGAGAGCAGCCTTTGCAGATTGAAAGTCATCACAGTCTGAGTCATACGCATCGAGATCATCTGCTTGGTATGCTGCATTCTGTGTGGTGACAGTGTCTTGTTCAGCAATCCCTGGATCAGCAAGAAATGCAAGCTCCTCTTCATCAAGTTCCCTTCCTTGTGCTTGAGCATTCACCAGATAGATCTTCTCTGCAAACCATTGTCCATCCCTTCTCTTATTGGGTTTCTTACAATCCCTGGACATGTGACCCTCTTCCTTGCAGTTGTAGCATGTAATCATTCTCAACTTGCCTGTGGAATTAGCCCGTGGAGCAGGATTGACCATTGGAGCCTGATTGACCGTGCGAGCATTGGTAGTTGATGTGGTAGGTCTCCCCTGATATGGTTGAATAGGCTGAACCATTACCCTGCCATTCTCAATAGTAGCTTGTTGGCGAGAATTGGATGAATTCCTCAACTGATTGTTGGTAGGAGCTGATCCCCTAAATCCTCGTTTGCTTAAAGTCCTTGTGAGATAAGCAGACATAGTGGTTAACACTTCAACTGGGTCAACACCTTGTTTGAATACAGGAACGGGGACTTCCTCATCATCACAGTACATTGCTTGGTCTTGATGAGCTGCATAATCACTAGAAGGAATACTCATTTGATCAGGGTAGCTTGTTGGATATGCTGCATTCTCTTGATAAGAAGAATATGAAGATTGAGCATATGGTGCAATACTTGCTGGGTGAGGTTGTGTAGCATATTGTGATGAAGGTGCACTAAACCGATATTGTTGCTGATGTGAGGTGGGTGGTTGCGGTAGAATCGAGTATTGGGGAAAGGTTGGTGTCATGTAAGGTGATGGATGATAGGCTTGATGTCCCAAAATATAAGGAGTGTTGTTGTGAGACAAGCTTGGTTGATTAGCCATCAAAGCTAATGAATCAGGGTACATACCTCGTGGAGAACGGTGCATGATCACATGTTTCTCATGCTGCTGAAGAAAAGCATATAGTTGATCCAAATTGCACTTATGCAAATCCCTGGTAAACTTAACATCGGTAATATACTCACCCCATTCAGCTTGAGGTAAAGTATTCAAGAATTTGGTGTTAACCTAGAATGGAGCAATCACAAGATTGTATACATTCAGATCATTCATGAGTGTGGTGAATCTGAAGTAATAATCGTGAAGCGTTTCCCCTGGGTTGTACGTGAATCTATCAAACAGGTCATACAACTGACATTCCCTTTCCTGTTTAGTGAGAGACGTACCTTGTAGCAACACCTTTAAACGTTCCCATAAATCCTTTGCCACCGTATACTGACTTACCATCCTATAGATGTCATGGGGAAGAGCTTGGAGAATTGTTTGAAGAGCTTTTTCGTCTGCATCGGCAACAAGTTGTTGAGCTGGTGTAAGTTCTTCAAATTCTCTTGGTCGAGTCACATTGTTAACCACGATGGTACCATAGTCAAGTGGACCATTTAAAATTGACTTAACCATAAGCCTCCCATAAACCGGTTTTCCCTTAAGGTAAGACATCATCCGGCCTTGCCATGCTTCAAAAACTTCTTTGATGAGCATTGGCGGGCGATTATCCGTTCTCGTAATGACGGAAATATCCGTAAGTGATGTCATCTGAGGCATTACTGAATTCGGATTCATTTTGTTAACTTCAAAGAAACAAAGATTATCGGTTGATCGAGCAGTGAAGTAAAGCTTGTGAATTGTGTTGAGTTTTTGTTGTAAGAAACCAAGATTAAATCCTCTAAAAAATCGTCGAAAAAACAAGCAAAATAACCCTTGATTCGGAACTTTTTGTTGATTCGGAAGTTTGATTCGGAAGATTTGGCTTGGAATTACCTTGATTCGGAACTTTTGGCTTGATCCGGAACTTCTTGATCCGGAACTTCTTGGTTCGGAACTTTCCTTGGTTCGGAACTTTCCTTGGTTCGGAACTTTCCTTGGTTCGGAACTTTCCTTGGTTCGGAACTTTCTGGTGATCCGGAACTTATTGGTTCGGAACTTTTGCTGGGTAATCAGAAGTTTGTTACGATGAACAGTCGACCACAAAAAGAGAGATTAAACCCAGATTTTGACCAAATGACCCAAAAAGTTTTGTGATTTCAACAATAATAAGTAAAAACTAATACTTATCCACTAATCCCAATCACAAAAACACCAAAAACACCAAGAATCAAGATGAATCTTCTTAAAGAACACTAATACAATCAAAAACTAAAAAACCACACAAATCACTACCTTAAATCACCCCATAGCTCTTGATACCAAATGTAGAATCTTGATAACCTATGAATCTATGAAGGGGTTGATGATTTCTAGAGAGAGAAAGTTAGAGAGAGAAAGAGAGAGAAAACTATGTGTTATTTCAATAAATGGAAATGAGAAACATACAACAACCAACCCCTTTCCATGGTGGAAAGGGGTATTTATACTTCCAAGCTACATTGGGCTTGGGCCGGTCCATGACAAGCCCATGGACCGGTTCTTACTTAACTTAATAAGTGATAGATGTGGAAACACCCATCCTTTTACCACTTAATTCTGGCTAAAACAAGACCAAAACACGTATTTAATATCATTTGTTGGAATTATGCGTGGTTTTTGTGTTTATTGTATTTTCAGAGGTAACCGGATGAATATTGAAGAAAACATGGGATTACACGGGTTTTATCAAAGAAAAAGACTCAAGACGAAGTCTATTGTCCAAGAGATGCAAAAGAATTGAAGTCATTGTGCCTATTTGAAGAATTATCGAAGAATAGAGCCAAAGATGGAAGATTCATATATGTCGAAGAACTCGAGTCTATTATATAAAAGATTATAAGACGAGTTGTAATTATTCACCGACACTTCTCAAATCCAAGTCGGAAACGTTTATTTAAGACGCGTGAAGACTAAAGAAGAAAGAAGAAAAAGAAGCCCAAACAAAAGCCCAATCACAAAAGCCCACCACCATTACACACGCCTATATAAAGGCCTTACCTCACAAATTTTCACACACTTAGTTTTAGCTAGTCTTTAGTTTTTCATTTTCCTCTAGTTTTAGAGAGAGAAAGTTCCATACTTTCTCTCACTAAACTTTTCCCTTGATTTCATCTTTTAAATTTAAGCTTTCTTGTACTTTTGATTTCATTAATTTTAATCAAGTTTATGCTTTTAAGTTCTTTAAGCTTTTCCTACTTTTCTTGATTTATCAAAATCCTTGATCCGATTGTTGAAATCCATACGGTTTGGATTTTGGATGTGTTCGTGAATAGAGTTTGATCTTTCTAGTTTCTTTTTAAGCTCTACGTGAATAAGACATAAGCCCTCCATGCTTATTGGCTTATTGCTTGTTAAAGCTTATTGTTTTCGGATTACTTTATAGTTTGAATCATTCAAAAGTTTTGTTTATTAAATTTAAAGTTTCTTGTTTTCAAAAGTGGTTAAATTTAAGCGTTTTGAGTTATTTAAGTTTCGGATTGCATAGCTTATTGTAAGTGCTTATTGAGATTTTAAGTTACCACCATTTTCGGAACATACTTGCTTCCATCGCAAAAGTAGGGTTTTGACACATTCCGACGGATCATCATTGGCTTGGTATCGCAATAACCCAAAAAGGGGTTTTACTTTGCGATAGGGTGTAAGTCCCCCTATTCCGATCTGGGATTGCGATCGCATATTGCGATCGCACATTCCGACGGGGTTAGGTCCTTTTTAAGTCAAAACTCTGGCCAATTTTTGTTCTCCATATTCCGATAGTTCTTACATTCCGATAGACCTCATTGCGATTGATCATCATTCCGACAGCTTGCATTTTAAATATTCCGATAGCTAGATTTTTGAATATTCCGATGGTGATTGACAGAAGCATTCCGATGAACATTCACTTGAAACATTCCGATGGGTCATGTTAATTATATTCCGATAGCCATAATTTTCATTATTCCGATAGAACAAGTTTTTAAGCATTAATTCAATTAAGTTTTCAAAGTAATTTTCTAATCTTTTCTTTACGTTTTCAAGCACTCATAATTAACTTGTCAATTTAGTTTAATCTTCCAAAGCTTTAATTTACTCAACGTCATTTACATTTAATTGTTATTAGTTTAAAATTAGATAAACAAACCAACTCCTTTTTATTAACCAAGAACAAATCATTCCACTTAAGGCCGAGATCAATTCGAGAGGACTGTGAGACAATTAGAACCCATATAAAATTCATTGTATCAAATGGCGCCGCTGCCGGCTTTTCTCGTTAAGATCAAAAGTTTTTTATGAGAACTTGGATTTTGGGATCCGTTCCCCGTGAACGTTACTTTTTCACAAAAATTTTCAAAAAAAATCCTAAAAAAATATAAAATTTTCAAAAAAAAAAACAAAAAAATTAAAAAAAAAACATAAAAACCAAAAATATTTTTGCTTTGTTTTCTTTGTTCGTTCTTTTGCAGGTGTATGCGCACTCGATCCACGTCATATCAAGAGCCCGAGCCTCTCGATCACTTAGACATGGCCGGTGTACCACCTCCAAACAATAATAATAACAACAACCCGCCTTTCAACAACATGAACAATAACAACAACAATGAGCCCCTTCCGGATAATCGCCCGATGATTGAACTACTACAAGCTCATGTAGATGGCAACACGGATCCAATTGTTATACCACCAATTGCCGCCAACAATTTCGAGCTAAAATCAGGCTTTATCCAGATGGTCTCCGCTCAACCATTCTTGGGACGCACCATTGATGACCCACATGACCATATTAAGAGATTCTTGCAACTCACCAACACGGTCAAGTTCAATGGTGTTCCACAAGAGGTTATAAGGTTACAACTTTTTCCCTTTTCTTTAGAGGGACAAGCCCGACATTGGCTTGCTAAGGAACCGCCACAGAGTATTCTCTCGTGGACGGATTTGGAAACACAGTTTATCAATTACTTTTTTTCCACCCTCTCGTACTACCGCATTGCGGAATGAGATCATAAATTTTGAACAAAAGTACGATGAGTCGTTCAGTGAATCTTGGGATCGTTTTAAAGATCTTTTACGAAAATGCCCACAACATGGTTTTACCAAAGTACATCAAATTAATACTTTTTACAATGGTTTAAGCATGAGTGACCAAGATTCACTGAACAGTGCCTTGGGGGGTAATCTATTGGCTAAGACTTCCAATGCTGCTTGGGATATCATTGAGAACAAATCTCGTGTGCAAACCAAGAGTGTTCGGACCAATGTCGCTAGTGCTAGCACTAGTGACAGCGACAAGCGATTAGACAAAATCACTACGATTCTTGAATCGCTTGTCACCCACACCGTCAGCAACAACAACAGCAACAACGCCAAACACGCTCAAGTGAACGCTGTCAGCCAACCTTGTGAGATATGCGGTGGTCCTCACTCTTACACCACTTGTACTGCCACCCAAGACTACCCTGCTGAGAATGTCAATGCGGCATATGGCACCTATACTCAACCTGCTTATCAAGCTAGACCTCAAGGTGACCGTAACTTGCTTAGCTATCGATCCACCAACTATCTTTCACCACCTGGTTTCCCTCCTACCAACCCAAACCAACAACAAAACCTTAATCGCCCTCCTCAACAACAACAACAACCTCGACAACCATACATACCTCCTCACAAGCAGCAACAACCGCCTCAACTTAACAACCAAGTCTACCAACAACCTGCTTACCAACCACCTGCATACAATGCTCCTGCCAACCAAACCACCACTGCATTACACCAAGAGGTTGCAACCTACATGAGGACCAATGATGTGATCGTGGAAAATCTACAACAGGAAGTGCGAAACTTGAAGGCAGACTTGGTAAAGCAAGGAAATGATTTGAGAGCCGATATGCGAAACACGTTGGATAGTCAGACGAATGACTTGAGGAACATGATGGCTAGTTTCTTCCAAGGTAATCAACCCTCTTCTTCGGGTACTCTTCCGAGTAACACCGTTGCGAATCCAAGAGGGGAGATGAAAGCAATCACCACTCGAAGTGGCAAAGGTACCAAGGAACCCGAGCTTCCTATACCTCCACCGGTGATTGTGACCAAGGAGAACGAGTCACCTGCACCTGCTCCCATTCCTCCTCCTTCTCTTTCCCCAATTTCTCCACCTCTTCCTTCTACCCCTCCTCCACCCGTGGTTGTGAGTGATCCTATTCCCCTAAAGCCTTCTTCTTCATCCAATATACCTTATCCATCTAGGTTGAGGAAAGAGAAGCAAAAGAGCAAGGATGATATTCAGGTTTCGAACTTCCTTAAAATGTTTAAACAACTGAATTTCAATATCTCCTTCGCTGAGGCTCTCGCTCACATGCCCAAATACGCAAAAATGTTTAAAGATCTTCTGAGCGACAAGGAAAAGCTCCTCGATATTGCCAACACCCAACTTAATGAGAATTGCTCTGCAGTACTCTTAAGGAAATTGCCAACCAAGCTTGGTGATCCGGGTCGTTTTCTTATCCCTTACAATTTCCCGGGAGTAGAGAATTGCATGGCCCTAGCTGATCTAGGTGCCAGTATTAATCTCATGCCTCTAAGTGTTTGGAAGCAATTATCTCTCCCAGAGCTAGTCCCCACCAAAATGACTTTGGAATTAGCTAACCGTACGGTTGCTTATCCAGTGGGGATAGCCGAAGACGTCATTGTAGGAGTCGACAAATTCACCTTCCCTGCTGATTTTGTTGTCGTCGACTACGAGATGGACCCCCGTGTGACACTTATTGTTGGTCGTCCATTCTTAAGGACCGGTCGCACTCTCATTGATGTTGAAGCCGGTGAGCTTATCATGAGAGTGGGTGACGATAAAGTAGTATTCAACATGGGAAAGTTGTCTAAACAGCCTTATTCATATGAGAGCGTTAATTGTATTGACGTTCTTGATGAGGCTTGTGAAGCACACTTTATTGATGCTTGCAAAAGTATTCCTTCCTCTCTTCCCAATGTTGAGACCATGTCCTCTATTGATTCATCGTTGTCTCTATTTGGAGATAGTGATTTATTTTGGAACAATCTTGAAGATACCATGAGAGATGCGAATTTAGCTACTAATGATTCTCCTATCGATGGGGATGAAGACATGAATTTCTTTGACAATCTTCTCAACGAAGACAATCCTTCGCCTCCATCTCCCACGGTTATTGCTATCGATGCCACGACTTTGAAAACGCCTCCCGTCGAAAATCCTCCGGATTTGGACCTTAAGGAGTTGCCGCCACATCTCGAGTATGTGTTCCTTGACGACAACAAGAAGTCACCCGTCATTATTGCAACGGATTTGAAAGATGAAGAGAAGACTCGCCTCGTTGCCGTGCTGAAAGCTCATCAAAAGGCTATTGCTTGGAAGATTTTTGATATTCGTGGAATTGATCCTCACTTCTGCACACACAAAATTCTCATGGAGGACGACTTTAAGCCCACAATTCAAAGCCAACGAAGGGTGAATCCAAAAATCCATGAAGTCATCAAAACAGAGGTTCTCAAACTTCTTGATGCGGGTATGATTTACCCTATTTCGGATTCACCATGGGTTAGTCCGATCCATTGTGTGCCCAAGAAGGGCGGAATAACCGTTGTTCCCAATGAACACAACGAGTTGATTCCCACTCGTCTCGTTACTGGGTGGAGAGTTTGTATAGACTACCGCAAACTCAATGATGCCACGAGAAAGGATCATTTCCCTCTACCTTTTATGGACCAAATGCTTGAACGTTTAGCCGGTAATGAATATTACTGCTTTCTTGATGGTTTCTCGGGTTATTTCTAAATACCCATCGATCCCCAAGATCAAGAGAAGACTACATTCACTTGTCCCTATGGCACATTTGCTTACAAAAGAATGCCTTTTGGCTTATGTAATGCGCCCGGGACTTTCCAAAGGTGCATGTTAGCTATCTTCCATGACATGGTTGAACAAACCATGGAAGTCTTCATGGATGATTTCTCGGTCTTCGGGGATTCTTTCTCTTCTTGCCTTGCCAATTTGGAACGTATGCTAAAGAGGTGCGAAGACACTCGCCTTGTTCTAAATTGGGAAAAATGCCATTTTATGGTAAAAGAAGGCATCGTGCTGGGACACAAAATTTCCAAAGCCGGCCTTGAAGTAGACCGTGCTAAAGTCGATGTTATCGCAAAGTTGCCTCCACCTTCAACTGTGAAGGGTGTGAGAAGTTTCCTGGGTCATGCGGGCTTCTACCGTCGATTCATCAAAGATTTTTCTCAAATCGCTCGCCCGATGACCCACCTCTTGGAAAAATATACTCCTTTTATCTTTTCCAAAGAGTGCCTTGAAGCCTTCAACTCGCTTAAGGATAAGCTAACTAAGGCACCCATCTTGGTTACCCCTAATTGGGAGCTACCCTTTGAGTTGATGTGCGATGCTAGTGATTTTGCTATTGGAGCGGTTCTTGGACAAAGAGTGAACAAACACTTCCAACCGATCCATTACGCTAGCAACACAATGACTGGGGCACAATTGCATTATACGACAACCGAAAAAGAGCTTTTAGCTGTTGTCTATGCTTTTGAAAAATTCCGCCCCTATCTTGTCCTTTCTACCACCATTGTGTATACCGATCATTCCGCGTTGAAGTACTTGTTGACAAAGCAAGATTCCAAACCAAGACTTCTTCGCTGGGTTTTGCTGCTCCAGGAATTTAAAATCGAAATTCGCGATAAAAAAGGAGCAGAAAACTTAGCCGCGGACCATCTTAACCGACTTGAGGATCCTTACCAAGGGGATCATCCGACCAAAGAAATCAATGATTCTTTTCCCTTGGAGACCTTAATGTCTATAAACTCGAAGCCGAATGAAACCCCGTGGTTTGCGGACTTTGCAAACTACTTGGCGGGTGGAATTCTCAAGGAAGGGTTGACGTCCCAACAAAAGAAAAAGTTCTTCACCGACATTAAGACTTACTTTTGGGACGACCCTTACCTATTCAAACAAGGTGCCGACTTGATTATCCGCCGATGTGTTGATGGACCAGCAGCCTCAGAAATCCTTAATGCTTGCCACAAAGGACCCACCGGTGGTCACTTTGGTCTCAACTACACCGCCAAAAAAGTGTTTGACTCGGGATTTTATTGGCCCTCCATATATCGTGACGCTCACGATATGGTTAAACGATGTGATGTTTGCCAAAAACAAGGTAAAATCACACATAAAGACGAGATGCCTCAGAATTTCATTCAAGAGTGTGAAATCTTTGATGTTTGGGGCATCGACTTTATGGGGCCATTTCCTTCTTCTAAAGGAAACAAATACATCCTTGTTGCCGTTGACTACGTTTCAAAGTGGGTTGAAGCCAAAGCTTTACCTACTAATGACGCAAGGGTGGTTTGTAACTTTTTGAAAGCTCTATTCGCTAGATTCGGTGTGCCTCGCGCCATTATTAGTGATCGTGGGACTCATTTCTGCAATGACCAATTCGCAAGAGTCATGGCTAAGTACGGTGTAAACCATCGTCTTTCCACAGCCTACCACCCACAAACTAATGGCCAGGCTGAAATATCCAACCGAGGACTTAAGCGAATTCTGGAAAGAACCGTGGGAGAGCATCGTGCCTCATGGGCTGATAAACTTGATGATGCTTTGTGGGCTTTCCGTACTGCTTACAAGACCCCGATCGGCTGTACGCCTTATCGTCTTGTGTACGGGAAAGCGTGCCACCTCCCCATTGAGTTGGAGCACAAGGCTTATTGGGCCTTGAAGTGGGCTAATTTTGATATAAACAAGACGGTGACCTACGCAAGATCCAACTCAATGAGCTGAATGAACTCCGTAATGAGGCTTATGAAAATTCTTTAATCTATAAGGAAAGGACTAAGCTCATTCACGATTCTAAGATTAAAAACCGAGAGTTTCATGTTGGAGACAAAGTCTTACTTTTTAACTCTCGGTTGAAAATCTTTTCGGGCAAGCTCAAATCTCGTTGGTCCGGCCCATTCACCATTGCCCAAATTTTTCCATATGGTACTCTCGAGCTCGCTCAACCTAATGGACCTAATTTTAAGGTGAATGGCCAACGAGTGAAGTTGTACTTTGGTGAGGACACCTCTCAGGAGGTGATTCCATCCCTCACCACGTTCCCCATGAACTAATTTTGGGTCGAGTCAGGCTCGTGACTCGGTTATCAAAAACAAGCGCTCCTCGGGAGGCAACCCGAGTATCTATCCTTTTATGTTTTAACCTCCTAAGTGTAGGGGGACCTGTATAGGTGTTTGTATTTGTGTGGTGATGTGATTACATGGATGAATGCACTCTTGGAACCTTTGAAGAACCGTGCTTCCGTGTTATCCGAAATCCGGTTCTATATCTCAACTATCATGATTCAATTTTCTTCATACTCACATTTGAAATTGATCACTTTAGTCGTCTTTTCCTTAACTTGAGTTAACCAACGTGCACAATGTCATAAGTGTAGGGGAGATTTTTCCCACATGCTTAACCATTGAGGACAATGTTTATCTTAAGTGTAGGGGGGACTTCTATCGAAGTTTTAAGTGGACTTTTCCATGAAAATGCCTTCATTTAACCAGAAAATCATCTTTTTCAACATTTTTCAAATTTTTAATTAACTTTGGCCATTTAGTCGTAATTTTTAAATTTTTATCGTTGCTTTCATATGTATATATCCCGCAATAAAGTCAAAATTTTTAATAAAGTGGTGTAGCTAGTTTTGAAATCTTTGACATATTAGGCCCGTTGCGTTTATTTTGACTCAACCCGAATAGACTTATCCAAGTTTATTCTAGCTAGTATCCTTAACCATGTAGACCTTAATTGGTTTATTAGGCTAAGCATCCACGAGTCTCATTACTTGAGATTTTAAATTGTGGAGGACGAGAAATGATAGAGTCAATTATAAGTCGGTATTCTTGCGTAAGCTCACTTGGTGTAATTATTTTCCTATTCTCCCATCACTTGCTAATAATTTATCTGCAATAAGTAAGGTCGTACGATTTGAAAAGTTACTTAGCTTCTAGCCCAAGATCGCTTAAAAGTTGCTCGGTAATGATAAGAGTTCATAGCCAAGGCATAACTTATGAAGCAGGGCGCGAAGATTGGCGAGTCCGAAAAGGCCCTAACAAGATTCCATTTTATTGCTGAAGATCCAAAAGTGATGTGAAAAGCATTATTCCCAAAATCAATATGAAGGATCAAGACTCACGACGAAAAGCAATCAACTCCCATAAAGATGATGGAGAAGTCTATCCGAAAAGACCCTAACAAGGTATGAGGATAAATAGATCCAAGTCCGAAAAGGAGGCGGATCGTTGTATCTCAAAATCCCAATTAGAGGTTGAAAAAATAATCATGAAGTCGTGGTCAACAAAGTTGGAGTACCCCTCAAAAGTCTCCAAGTGAAGAAACTCTATTACGATGAGAAGACCATTATCTCAAGAACGTCTCTCAAGATATGAAGTATGAAGTACATGCCAAATATCGGCCCGAGAAAGGTCTCAAATCGCGAACCAAGTTATGCCAAGATATGAACTTTTTGATATCCCGAGAAGCAATTTTAAAAGATTTTGTCCTTTAGCTAACTATTGATCAAATCGTCCTACTTTGCTTTCAGCCTAAATAACTATCAAAATAAGTCAAACAATGCATCCTCGTGATCATTCAAGACAAAAATAAAATATAAGAGATACACCTAGGAATAAGGGAGTCTAAGCATTTAATTAAGCCATGTGTGTAAGTGTTTGAATTGCTAACTTATAATAACAATGATCTCGTTTTTAAGCTTAGTTTAGGGAACGTGAAACTTGAGGGTGATAAATCTTCGCAGCACCGAAGCCCTAATGTAAGTCCTCGATCTCTTTACAAGTTATTTCCACATAGCTATTTTCTATCCTTTTGTTTACTTTAAAGTTTCAATTTCTCTTAGTACTTTCATCTTCGTTTAGTAGTATATTAATAAGGCCAAGGTTGATTGATTATGAGGAAAATGTAAAATTGCTTTATCACTAAGCATTGCATGAGGGCATGGCAATGGTTAAGTGTAGGGGATTTGATAGGTGTGGAAACACCCATCCTTTTACCACTTAATTCTGGCTAAAACAAGACCAAAACACGTATTTAATATCATTTGTTGGAATTATGCGTGGTTTTTGTGTTTATTGTGTTTTCAGAGGCAACCGGATGAATATTGAAGAAAACATGGGATTGCACGGGTTTTATCAAAGAAAAAGACTCAAGACAAAGTCTATTGTCCAAGAGATGCAAAAGAATTGAAGTCATTGTGCCTATTTGAAGAATTATCGAAGAATAGAGCCAAAGATGGAAGATTCATATATGTCGAAGAACTCGAGTCTATTATATAAAAGATTATAAGACGAGTTGGAATTATTCACCGACACTTCTCAAATCCAAGTCGGAAACGTTTATTTAAGACGCGTGAAGACTAAAGAAGAAAGAAGAAAAAGAAGCCCAAACAAAAGCCCAATCACAAAAGCCCACCACCATTACACACGCCTATATAAAGGCCTTACCTCACAAATTTTCACACACTTAGTTTTAGCTAGTCTTTAGTTTTTCATTTTCCTCTAGTTTTAGAGAGAGAAAGTTCCATACTTTCTCTCACTAAACTTTTCCCTTGATTTCATCTTTTAAATTTAAGCTTTCTTGTACTTTTGATTTCATTAATTTTAATCAAGTTTATGCTTTTAAGTTCTTTAAGCTTTTCCTACTTTTCTTGATTTATCAAAATCCTTGATCCGATTGTTGAAATCCATACGGTTTGGATTTTGGATGTGTTCGTGAATAGAGTTTGATATTTCTAGTTTCTTTTTAAGCTCTACGTGAATAATCCATAAGCCCTCCATGCTTATTGGCTTATTGCTTGTTAAAGCTTATTGTTTTCGGATTACTTTATAGTTTTAATCATTCAAAAGTTTTGTTTATTAAATTTAAAGTTTCTTGTTTTCAAAAGTGGTTAAATTTAAGCGTTTTGAGTTATTTAAGTTTCGGATTGCATAGCTTATTGTAAGTGCTTATTGAGATTTTAAGTTACCACCATTTTCGGAACATACTTGCTTCCATCGCAAAAGTAGGGTTTTGACACATTCCGACGGATCATCATTGGCTTGGTATCGCAATAACCCAAAAAGGGGTTTTACTTTGCGATAGGGTGTAAGTCCCCCTATTCTGATCTGGGATTGCGATCGCATATTGCGATCGCACATTCCGACGGGGTTAGGTCCTTTTTAAGTCGAAACTCTGGCCAATTTTTGTTCTCCATATTCCGATAGTTCTTACATTCCGATCGACCTCATTGCGATTGATCATCATTCCGACAGCTTGCATTTTAAATATTCCGATAGCTAGATTTTTGAATATTCCGATGGTGATTGACAGAAGCATTCCGATGAACCTTCACTTGAAACATTCCGACGGGTCATGTTAATTATATTTCGATAGCCATAATTTTCATTATTCCGATAGAACAAGTTTTTAAGCATTAATTCAATTAAGTTTTCAAAGTAATTTTCTAATCTTTTCTTTACGTTTTCAAGCACTCATAATTAACTTGTCAATTTAGTTTAATCTTCCAAAGCTTTAATTTACTCAACGTCATTTATATTTAATTGTTATTAGTTTAAAATTAGATAAACAAACCAACTCCTTTTTATTAACCAAGAACAAATCATTCCACTTAAGGCCGAGATCAATTCGAGAGGACTGTGAGACAATTAGAACCCATATAAAATTCATTGTATCAATAAGCAACTAATATCTATTTGTTAACTACGAGCTATTACAACATAACTAATATTGTGGAGTGACCGATACTTCTAATATACGTAAAAACGTATTTCTAACATCATTAATATTAGAAATCCTTAGAAAAGGATCAAGTCATTATAGTTATTCTGTTCTTCTTTACAATATTTGTATTCCGCACTTATATTGTGTATAGAGTCTCTCTGTGAATAGACTTGTGATTATAGAAGTCGTTCACCGTTCCTGACAGGCTGCAAGATCCACATCTAGTGGACCCAACAAGTGGTATCAGAGCCTGGGAGAGTCTCTATACAAGAAGAATCAATTTTTCTCATTACTAACATTTTTGTATAATCATGTCTGCCTCAAGTTCTACTCAAACAGGAGAAGATAGTACTCCCAGAACTCAGCAACCTCAGCAAATCGTTGCTATGGTTTCCAACACAAATGGTAAGTTTCCTCTTCTGAAAAAGGACGGGTATGATAGCTGGGCAATGAAGATGGAATGGTGGATCACCAACACTGATCAAGACCTTTGGAAGATCATTCTGAATGGGAACATGTAGGTTTGCTATTTTACTAGATCCGTTGGTCTAGGGGGGGTGGTGGAAATAGATGGCAGCCATGGATGGTTTTAGAGAGAGAAGGTTGAAGGTGAAAATATAAAATGTATTAAAGTGAAAATAAGACACAAACAACACCCTTCCTTGGAAGCCTTGGAGGGGGTATATATAGTCACACAACGCACCTAAACTATACATTGTTTCCTAGTCTAGTCTAAGCGTGTGTGACTATGATAACTAATGGGAATTCTTAAATTTCGTCACATAAAGTGAATTTCCAACAATCTTCCCCCATGGGACGACGTGTAGAATTCCTTACAATATTTTTCCTAACAAGTACATAATGATTAAGAACAAAAGCTTTCATGAAGCGTCCAATGCTGATGATGTCTTCTGAGGCCTTTGACTTCAAGTATTCACTTCAAAAAGACTAATCTTTAAAGTAACTTGTAGTAGAAATACTGTAACGGCATGAGCTAAGTAATCCATATACTTCTGGTTAAGGAGAAGCTTCTGAATTAACTTCCCCCAAATTCATGCCACATAAACTTGATGTAGAAGCTTTTAATTAGCTTCCCCCTAAACCGACAATCCTCATAAGCAACTTCAAAGATTTCAATAAAGCTTAGAATGATTAAGCGCACAGCGGAATTTAAAAAGCAAACCCCATCATATAACATGATAATGTTGCTATGAGGGATTGAAAGTAAGGGGCACACCAAGTAGATCAACAACATCTCTTCTCACGCTTGAATAATTCTTCTAAATTTTTCTTCCCCCTGAGATTTCAAGTTATGCATACTAGAAAGAATCAAGACATTTCTTCCCCCACAAAGTTGAAGAAAATAAACCAATCCCAAGTATGAAGCTCAAATACTGAAGTGGACACTTTATCCCATTCATGAAGTTGACATCGTAACACCAGAGTCAATTAAGTCCCGGAAATGCACATATCTTCTTCCGGAGAAGCACCAGAGTCAATTAAGTCCCGGAAGTGCATATCTCTCCATATAGGATAATGATGATGAATAATAGCAACATCAAAACAATTAAACATCGAATCAGTAGTGTACCGTTTAGAGATTGATAACGCCATGAGTCAAAACACTGATTTTCTCTGCGGTTATGACAAATGTCATCCCGGAATGTCTTCAAATCAAAAGAAGGTATGAAGTTCATCACGTGTACTCGTTGTGCGTTCAATGTGTCTTCTTCTTCCCCCTTGATGGTTTCGAAACTCGGAACCATCAATAAATCGTACGCATATGTACCTGAAATCTCGTGAGAATAATATATAAGATGAATTACATATTTTGTGGAGGATCAGCTGCTGATCGAAATTCTCTACTCATATAATATATAAGATGAATTACATATTTTGTGGAGGATCAGCTGCTGATCGAAATTCTCTACTCATAAACTCTCCATGGCCATCTTTACCAACCCACTTGAAAGCAATTAGAAGTGACCACTGATAGAATGAACCAGATACATCAAACGTGAAACTGAATAAGAATCCGTCGATCTTGTGACTTAAGCTTGCACAATTGTTGAATGAGGAACGGTGGAGAAATCTCTAAGTACCCAATGCATCACTAAAGAAGTCTATAAGCACAATACCTCTTGAAATTATCCACGTCGACTAAGCGCGTGACACTGAGTACAACATTGTAACCCCTTTAAGTGATAGTTATCCGAGTCATCAACCAACCACCCCGAACCCAGAAACTAGATAAACAAGTCTTCATTCTAAGATTAAGCACGAGCAAGTTATCTTTGAAGATAAAATAAATACACGCCTTCGAAAAATCCGTCTTCAACTTCACATAATTAATACCCGATCAAACGAATCCGTAGTCACTAAAAAATCGCCAATTTTTTTTTCTTGGTCTCGTCAAAATAATCTTGTCACTTTATCTTGTCACTTTGTCATATCACTTTGTCTCGTCACTTGATCACATTTAAATCCCGATAACAACCATATACCAAAATTTTTAGATATATCACACTACCAAAAATTGCAACATCAAAATATCAAACATTTGGTCAATTCATCACAAATTTAGCAAAACTTCAGCCCACTTTAAAAAAAAATGAGATAAAACATTTTGTATAACATTGTGTGATAAAATGATATGAGCCCACGTGAATGGTTACTTCCAAATATTCTGATAAACATACACAATATGGCCCATGAAATGCAATACCCGATCCACCACTTAAGATATAAAATCTCTAACCCTAATCACACTCTCTATTACATAATCCTAATCACTCACATTGTTTTATCCGCCCCCCCAAACTTCTTTCTCCTTTGTTTCTGTTTCTTTCTCCCATCTCATCCCATCCTCTCAGTCACCATATACACAGTTACCCCAATCCTCTTAACCATAAAAAAAACCTACGCCCCCCAAATCTTCATTCCTTCTTCTCTCACTACTCCCCTTCTTCTAATCCTTCAATCCTCAAAACCTTCATCCCCAATATTCTCAAAACCTCCATTTTCAATATAATCAAACAATCATCCATCACGAATCAAATATTAAACAAACCATTTGTCTTTTTGCTTAATACCAATCGAAACGCATAAAGAGTGAAGAACCAGGATGAAATCGTCTTCTAGATCTCTACATCGAGGTCACAGGTAGGTATCGCATTCTTGAATTAATTTAATCGAAACAAAGAGTGAATAACAACAAAAAATTGCTGTGGTTCATTCTTATTGATTTCGTAAATTAAAAGATGGGTATTCTCATCACAGATCGATGATGCATGTTGGATTTTTGATAAACGAAACTAAGACATGATTATAACATAATTGTTATAAATCAGTCTTTATGTTTCGAACAAAAAAAATTGGGATAAATCCCCACAGATCTATGATTGCATGTTTAAACAAATCGAAACAAAGAAAGTACATAAACACTGTTGTTTATGCATTTCTTTAATTTCGAATATTAAAAGATATTGGTTTCATGGTCTCATACAATCAAAACAGATCAGTGATGGAATATATTTTCGAGCATAAGGATCTCAATTGATCTTATGATGCATGTGAAAAAAAATAATGAGATCAAGTTTTAATGTCTGTTTTTGTTCGAGTCTTGATTGGATTCTTGATGATGATATATAGATGGGATTAGGTGTCGATGGGAATAGTTTAGATCATGGTGTTGAGGAGTAATAAGGGTGGAATGATTTGTTTCATTCGGAAAACGCTCATCCGGAATAAGCTCATCCGGAATAAGCTCATCCGAAATAAGCTCATCTGGAATAGCTTCATCCGGAATAGCTTCATCCGGAATAGCCTCATCCGGAATAGCTTCATCCGGAATAGCTTCATCCGGAATAGCTTCATCCGGAATAGCTTCATCCGGAATAGCTTCATCCGGAATAGCTTCATCCGGAATATCTTCATCCGGAATAGCTTCATCCGGAATAGCTTCATCCGGAATAGCTTCATCCGGAATAGCTTCACTCGGAATTTTTGTTTTTATTCGGAAAAGAATGGTTGCTGGTGTTTGTTGATCTGTCCAGGAATCGAGACTCACTGAGTCGACTGAGTCAACTCGGTAATTACCGAGTTGACTCGGAATCCGTGACTTCATTAATTCCTGTTTTTCTACATGGATAAATGGAAACCCACTTACTCGGAGAAATCAAGATTCATGAAGTTATATATATATATATATATATATATATATATATATATATATATATATATATATATATATATATATATATATATATATATATATATATATATATATATATATATATATATATATATATATATATATATATATATATATATATATATATATATATATATATATATATATATATATATATATATATATATATATATATATATATATATATATATATATATATATATATATATATATATTTTCTGGATCTGGTTTTCTAGATCTAATTTTTTATCTGGGTTTTTAGCATCTTCAAGAAATAACTAAGAAACCCAGAAAAATAGTACCTACCAGATCTGAAAAAAAAATAAAAAAGTTAAAGGGTTGTATAACTTTGACCAGATTTGACCAATGGACTGATAATGATGAACACCAAATTTGGGACAGATAAAAATCAATGTGAGACCATGGACTGATAAGATTGACGAATTTGGACTTTAGATTCAGACAAAAGGACAATAACATGATATGGACGCCGTGACAAAAACCTAACATATCTGACCCCAAAAAAAAAATTTTAGACCGCCAAAATCGGACAATAAAAGGAACGCGCCTCGATCCAAGGATTGAACCGTGGCTCTGATGCCAAATATAGGTTTGCTATTTTACTAGATCCGGTGGTCTAGGGGGGTGGTGGAAATAGATGACAGCCATGGATGGTTTTAGAGAGAGAAGGTTGAAGGTGAAAATATAAAATGTATTAAAGTGAAAATGAGACACAAACAACACCCCTCCTTGGAAGCCTTGGAGGGGTATATATAGTCACACAACACACCTAAACTATACATTGTTTCCTAGTCTAGTCTAAGCGTGTGTGACTATGATAACTAATGGGAATTCTTAAATGTCGTCACATAAAGTGAATTTCCAACAGAACAACAGGAAGTTGACTGGAAGAGACAAGAATGGTAATATTACTCTTCTTGACCCTAAAACTCATGAAGAAATCACAGCTCTTCGGAAGGAGATCAAAGCAAAAACTATTTTGCTTCAGTCCCTTCCTGATGATCACATGGGTGACTTCTATCATTTGGATGATGCTAGAGAGATCTGGAATGGGATAAAAGCAAGGTTTGGTGGGAATGAGGAGTCAAATAAAATGCGAAGATCCATGCTGAGAGATGAATTCACAGAATTCAAGATCTCAGAAACTGAAGGTATCCATCAAGGGTATGACAGGTTCCAAAAGATATTGAGCCAGTTGAATCAACTTCGGTCGAAACCTGACGATGGTGATATCAATGCAAGATTTCTTATAGCCTTACCCTACTCATGGAATCAGGTGGTAATCTCTCTCAAAGCAAAAGGTGGGCTTGACTATCTTAATTTTGATGATTTATTTCATAAGCTCAAAACTTTTGAGCGTCATGTGAGAGGATATTCAAGTGATTCTTTTCCCACTCCTGCCAACTCTGCCTTTGTGAGTTATATGGGATCCAGTCCCATGTCTTATGCTAGTAGCCCAAGCAATACTGTGTCCTCTCAACATACTTTTCAGCATACTTCTACTCCTGAACCAACAGCCAAGTCTGGTAGCATGGTAGAAGCTGTTCTTCACTCTTTTGTTGCTGACGTTGATGCTCAACAGCAACTTACTTTTGATGACTTCAAACAGGTTGATAAACTTGACCTGGATGAAATGGATCTCAAATGGCAGATGGCCATGCTCACTCTTAGGGTTCACAAGTTTGAGAAGAAAGCCGGTCGAAAATTTAACTACAACCCAAGAGAGCCAACAAGGTTTGACAGAAGCAAGGTTCGATGCTATAACTGCCAGCAACAAGGTCACTTTGCAAGGGAATGCCCTAACAAGAATGACCAGGAGAAGAGCAGATATTCAGCTTTTAAGATTCAGGAGGTGAAGGATGACAAGAAGGCATTGGTGTCTGTTGACTCTATGGTCAACTGGAATGATCATCAGAATGCTACACTGGAAACAACTGAGCCCTCTACTGACGTGTTTGCAATGATTGCTGGGAATCTATCTGATGCAGAGGAAGCAGAAGAGTTTGCTCTTATGGGCATCTCACCTTAGGTACAACATTGTCCTCTTGGTTGTCATGATAAATATTCAGAATTGTTGTCCCAATATAATGACTTAAATGATCAGAATGATAAGTAATTTTTAGAGGTTCAAGCTTATAAGGCTTCTTTAAAAACATTGGAACAACAAAAGAGGTTGCTTCAAGATACTCAACGTGGGTATGAGGATACAATTAGGATACTAAACATTGATTTAGAAAACACAACAAATATGCTTAAATACACCGAAAAGGTAAAAGAGGACAGTATCAAAGAAAAACAAGAAATGAAAGAAAAATTAGATGCTACACTTCTGAGATTTGAAAAATGGCAAAAGGCACCTAAGAATCTTTCAAAATTAATTAATAGTAGCATGTCTGGTAGGACTAAAAGAGGGTTAGGATTTGATAAATATATTGATTTAGAAGATGTGTTTGATTTATCTTTTTCGAGTGTCTTTGATCCCGACAAAGAGGAAGACGGAGCACCTAGCTACAATAGGTTTAAACCAACAGCAGAAATGCACGCTGTCCCTCCACCTCTTACAGGAACTTTCATGCCCACTCCTAGGCATAATGACTTGGATGGATCACAGATGCATGAGTCCCCAAAAAGTTCTACTATTCTAATGACTTTGTCTCATGTACTTTCAGTGACAAAGCCAGTGACTCTGCATCAAGTGGTTCAAGTGAAGAGTCGAGACCTACAAGTTCCAAGTCGAATGATCATGCTGCTACTAGTGCTAGGAAGTGTGAAGAGAGAGTTGATCCAACATAGACCACTTCATGAGTTGATTCAAGTTGCAAAAGGTTTTAAATGACTAAATTAAGCTAAATCAACAAAAAGATTTCCAAAAAGTACACTAAATAAGCTAGAAAAAGTCAATAAGCACTTGATAAAAAGTCAACTAGTTCGTTTTCTAGTCAAACCCTAAAGTCAAAGGCCCAAATGCTCCAGAATGATTAAATGGGTCAAATAAGGAAAACTGATTACAAAATCCAAGTTGTTGCATGTTTTAATAAGCTGAAATGGCGTAATGATAAGCTGTTTAAAAATAACACTAGCAGTGGCTAGCAGCAGTGGGAAATGTGAGAACCCGTACTTTCTCAACATTATTTTATTCTTTTTATTCGTGCTTCTTGAATTTTCTAACGTATTACGTTTTCTTGTATTTTTATATGTAAATCCTGATATTTTCTAATTATACTTTTTTAGTATTTTTCTGATCATCGATAAATTATCTGGAATTATAAAATTTCTTATTTTATTTTTCCATATTTATTTAAATCAAAGTTTTTGATTTAAAAACACCCGCGTGCGTTTTACAACGAGTTTATTCAAATCAATGTACAACGAAAATTTCTAGTGATCGCGATACTGATGGATGCCCAAAATATTACGTTTATTTATCGATTGTTTCGATAATTAATATTTTCGATGATGTCGTTTTAATTACGTATTAAGTCGTGTCGAGAAATCGTATAATCATTTTTATGATGCATTGTAACTTTTGAAAAGTATTTTTACGAAACCCGAGCCCCGTAAATATTTTCAATATTTACCAATAACCATTTTCTACCCTTTAAAACTATTAATTGTTTTTAAGTCCACAAGTTTCAAAATTGGCAATATTAGCCCCTCCACTTAACTAGCACTATATAAAGATTTTTTTTCTTCCACTTATTCATAAAACACACACACCACAACAAATTCTCTCCCTCCCCTCTCACCTTGCCGTGAACATCACCACAAAACACCCCATTTTCTTCATCAATTAACATGATCTAGCTAAAACTTAAACAAGACCCCATCCTAAAATCTTCTTGCGGTTCTTTTGATATGAAAATCATGTACATGCATCAAGTTTTTTCTTTATAACTTTATGATTCCATGGTGGGTTTGTATTTTAATCATCATGCATGTATGATGTTTGGTAAGATTATCTTGATTTGATCTTAAAAAGTCTCATTTTTTATCTTTGATTTTGTTAAATTTTACATGCATGTGTTTAGGAGTGTGTTTGGTTGATGGGTTTTATAGTATATTGATCATAGGGGTATGGGAATGAGTGGTTTTGCTTGAAAAGTTGACTTGTCATGTTTTCTAAAAAGGTAATTTGGGACAACAGCTTTAAACAGATTGTTTCGTGGGTTTAAGGTCTGTTAAAGGCTAAGATTATTTGATATTGTTGTAGAGTTTTCTGAGACGGTCGTTTTGGTATAACATAGAGCTTCTAAGTCATTACGAATGCTAGTTTTAGTTTTCGTGTACCGGGAGACGCAAGTCGGCACAATCCGAAATTGTGGCTGATTTTGGGTCGACTCTCGGGGACTTTAGGCTTGGTTAGATAGTTGATACTACTGATTTTCAAAGTTTGCAAACTGAGTTTTATGAGTCTAGTAGTGGTTTCAAAAGACGGATTGTCGAGTTTGTACTTTTAAAGCGGTCCAAACGGTTTTACAAAACAAGTGCACAAATCTGTCCTAAAATTTGGAGTCGAGTAAAGTGTCGAGCTGATGGATTTTAAAGTGTGAACTTTGGCTCAAATTTTGGTGAGGTCTTATACAGGTTATAAGTGACCTTAACACCAATTTTCATCTAAAACGGACAAGTCTAGATAGGGTAGATCGGTGTGTACATTCGGGGTGTACTTGCTGATTTTTATTTTGGACACTTAGTTCAATGTTTGTGTTGCGTGAGTTTGAGTATTCATCATCGGACATGATGACTTACTCAAGTGCTTAGTCATAATGTAAATGAATTAGCTAATGGTCCAAGTAAGGTTAAAGGATAGTTTGAATTGCGTTGACTTGGCGTCGTATAACGGGTCATTTTCAAGTGTTCAAGTGTTTTAACGAATAACGTTGGATAAAAGGATTCATTTGGTTCGTGTCAATGGTTTTGAAACGTGTATACTTTGAAAACATTTGAGTCATATTATATTGGTATATATCGATATCGGGTTCGAGTCTTAACGCGCGCCTTATTTTGATAGGTTGCGGCTTTCGTTTTCCCGGGACATCCATATCGTCGGTGATCGTCTACCACTACCGTTTCTACTCAGTTGCTGAGTACGTGATTGACTTACCTCGTGGCTAAGGTGAGTTCATAGCCCCTTTTTACTTGTACATGGTTTCTAAACACGGGGTGAGATTTTACATGGTGGAACACAACTAAATATAAAACTGTATTGCTATCCAGAACTCGTATGTTATTCTGAACGTGTATGCTTTACAAATGATTTCAATGGTATTATTGCTTTTAGACGTTAGCCTTGAGTTTCCTCTCTTATCATGAATCGTTAGTTGTCCCGTATGCATTGCGCTAAGCGCGAATGTTGTGGGTGGATCCATCGGGATTGACAATCCCCGTCCCGAATTTGACGCACTAATATTCGTTTATACTTGAGTATTTAGGCTGAATACTCCCCAGAGGAACTTACATTTGAGTTAAGCTTCGGTTCATGATACTAAACAGCAATAATATGCATC
Source organism: Glebionis coronaria (assembly GCA_025667525.1). Classification (NCBI taxonomy): domain Eukaryota; kingdom Viridiplantae; phylum Streptophyta; class Magnoliopsida; order Asterales; family Asteraceae; genus Glebionis; species Glebionis coronaria. The sequence goes on along the minus strand of CM046879.1, from coordinate 185,288,840 downwards.
GTGACTATGGATGTACATAGTTAACCCCCCCCATTACGTGTTTTACAAATTCTATTGTGTTCCACACGTTTACTGCTAAACCTATGAATATCACTCAACTTTATGTTGACGATTTTACATGTTTAATCTAAAGTATTATACTTAGCTTTGCTTGGATGTGAGCCCGCAGGATATTCGCAGCTTGGAGATTTCTGTGATGCTTTTGAAAGATTGGTTTTATATAAACTATCAGGAGTTTATTCTACCTTTTGGACAACTTAATATTATAAATTGAGACGAAATAATATAATTTTTCCGCTTCTAAAACTCTGGGACCTATGTTTATAAACTCTGACCCTTTTATGATGTAATGTACAGGTTTTTATTTCGTCAGCTTTGTATGAACTGCAATTCATTGTTTCTTGTACTATGACATGTTACCCCCTCGTTGCCTAGTTGTTCCATGTCAGATTTTAGGGGTCTCACAGAGTGGTATCAGAGCGATGGTTATAGGGAACTGAGTCATTTTTCAAAAAAACTTAGTCTATAACCGAAAGTTCAAATATTTTATTGTTTCTAAGTGTCAAACACATAATCTGTCATTGTTGTTCGATATCTTTGCGGGTAACTCTCTAATCCTTATTACTTACGTTTAATTATCGTTATAGTATTTCATCTCTTGAATACATGTTGAAATATTACGTTACCCTGATGACGATAATTACTTTGTCTTTTCAAAGCCTTTGTGCTTCATGAATTATTATTGGTTGTTACCGTGATTTCATTTGCTCTTACTGTATTTCTGGAATTCTTGTTCTTGTGAACTGATCTGGTTACGATGATTTTTACATTGTTATGACGTTACGTACTTGTATTCAGAGCGTGTATGCTGCTGACTTTTCATGCTCATTTCTGAGTACTATTGCTATTTCATTTATGCGTTATACGACTGACTTCATATGCTCGTTCGTTTTGAACCGTCTGTTTTTCTCGACTCGCTGTTACATGTTGTGCATACTCTCGAGATACCATTGTTCGGGATCGAGTAAGTGTTGTTTTCGACGAAACTTCTTATTTTCATTCTACTACCGTACGTGTTGCTTTCATTGTTTATTTCCTTTAAATATCTATTTAGATACACAGATTTTCTTTCCGACCATTTGTGATTGAATGTCTTGGAAAATAGTCTATAGACCATTGTGTAGCTCAACGTGTCTCCGAAAAAGACTAAAAGACATCGTGTGAGTTACACATCTCGAAGCATTCATTGAGTCAGTACCTATAATATTGTGGGTCTTCATAATCTTGATTTACCTTTACGCCACCGTTTTACAGACAATTGTACATGGATTACATCTTCTTTCATTGGCCATTCTACGTTTCAACTTTGACTTACAACATCCGTTGTACCTTGAACACATGATCGTCATTTATTATGTGACGATTGTTTGGAATACGATCCTACTCGTATCCTCCCTTTTTCATTAAACCTCCTCGCCTCAGGAGTGTGACTTGTTAATATTTTGTCTCTTTCTTGGTATGTCTTGTGATTTTGGAAAATCACGCCGCCAGGAGACCTTCCTGCATTGCATCTTGCAGCCGAAGACACGGATGACATGCGTCGTTTTTATCTCTCAGATTATCGTTGGCATTCTTGAACCATTTCTGTACTGCGTTTTCTTTACATGATTAATTACACGGTTTATTCTCTTTCGTCTTGATGGAATCTACAAGTCTTGTGTGTACATTAATTATGAGTTATTATGAAATTTAGATTTAATTTCAAGCTGTGTCGAAAAAAAAAATATACTTTGTATAGAAACTTTACAGGAAGTTTAACAGTGTCGAGAAAATATTTTTATAACTTTAGACATAAAAATATATATATATATCTACTTGTTGAGACGTCCGTTTAGGACATAAAATTTGACCAGTAAACTTTAAAAATCGAGCAAGTTACGCTCATTTGAGATTGTAAGAATCTAAGAAGTTATTTTCTGAATAATGCAAAAATATCATTTTGTTGACAGATGTAATGCAAGGGCATTTTCGTCCATTTTTATTTCGTTTCAAGTCTCGGGTAAAACTAGAAAGTTGTTCAAAACATTGTTTTACATCGAAATACATTGGACTTTGAGTCTTAGAATATCGTTAGAGATTTAATTGGTCGGGTCAAACCCAAAAGTCAAAGTTGACTAAAAGGGTCAAAACTGATAGAAGTTAGAAACATGATTTGAAGCCTATTAAATTCGTGTGAACTCGTAAATTGTAACTAATAACATTTTACAACCATGAAACATTGATTGTGTTTGAAAACGTTTACAAATAGTAACTTTGAGTTCGGTCATACATGTACATAGATCTTGAACTTTTGAAATTCGGTAACTTCCTAATATAGAAACTTTTCGGAGTGATTGTACTAATTGTTAACTGATACCCTACTTTCTTAAAAGTATATTAGCGTCAAATTAATCGATGTGCACATACGGATTCCTTTATCCTTTCTTTTATATATGACTTATTTGTCATTCTATATTGTCTTTCTTTGCTTCTATCGTACCACTGAATTGAACCGAGGTTGAAGTTCTTGCTTTCGTATCGTTCGTTACCATCTTGACAAGTGTCTCTTGACGATTTCAGCTAAACCTCTTGGAACCTTATCACCTTGTAACCATTTCTTTACTGTCTTGAACTGCTCCTTATTTCCCTCTTGTAACCCACTCGCTACTTTATAAACTATTGTCATGTTACCATATAACTCAAACTGGTCTTGTTTGCGAATCATTTTACAAAGGTTTCATTTGGGCTTTCTTAAATAACTGAATGCTATCTTATAAAATTAATTTATATTAATTTTACAATGTATTTTCGCAAATTGTTCTCATACGGGTATTATAAAGAACCCTCGCAACTATATAAAATGGTTGATTTAAATACCTAGCCAGTAACTTATTGGCGAATAGTTTCATAAACTATTTTGATTCCTGTTTTTACAAATACTATTATATACATATTTTAAATAATGACCAGTAATACTGGTTTGACGAAGCTGAGCATCGCATTGCTAGTCCTAAATTATGCATGGCCTGATCACCTATGCTTAATTTAGAAGGAGCCATGCAAGGCCAAATAGTAGTCGCCCTAAATATTTGACCAACAATCAACTTTTTAATTATGTTCCTTAAAAAGTTAGATAAAATAAAAGTTTTGAAAACTTTTACATCTTATACGAGTAACAACAGTTCGCGACCTACACACATGAACCCTTATCTTTTCTTGAACAAGGTACATGCCTCAAACTCATATTTCCATACTCGACGATCATTGCCTTACTTGTTACCTCATCATCCTCATGATATAATTTTCGTTACCATTTGCCTAACTTCTTACCATTGATACCAGACTTGAAAGTTCCAACGTTGTTATGTTTCTATGATCGACCATCTCTATTTATTTTGGTAGACCTACGAACTGTCTTTGGACGCGATTAATTATTTACGACTGGACGTGAGCGATGATTTCGTGTAATTGTCATGATGTGTGTTAGACTTTGTCGTCTTGAAAATTCATTCGTGTGAATCATGTGTTGATTTCGCCTTTCATTGCTAATGTTGTTCATTTTACTGGAATTCCTCTCAAGTGACTTCTTAAGAATTTTCTTTGATTCGAAAATTTATTGTGTGGCTTTTCTCTTTCGATTGTGTATCGACCAATGAGAACTTAATAAGCCGTTATTGGTGACGCCAACCGCACTCGTGAATTAATCTTGCTATAATCATTGTTTCTTATTGTCCTTATCATCGATTCATCTATTCTATCATGTTCGTTAAGAGATGATACGACTTCCGTTTTATTCCCTCGTGCTATTGCTTGTATACTAATTGTTGATCGATATTCGTTTTATAATCGTTTGTTATTTTGTTACTTTCTGAAAACCAGAAACTGTTACGTGTTTATCGTTTGATATCTTAAAAACTTTCTTAAATTTCTAAAAATTATCATTAGTTTTTAAGAACGTTTTATACATTTTACCAAATGTTTAAATTGTCAAAATACCCATTTCAAGTTTAATATCGAATCTGTACATCCTCTTGGGTAAATTTATAACTTATGTTTAAACAGTGTCAAGTTGTATCTTTTAAAGTAATTAATTTTATCATACTTTACTGTCAACCTATTGAAATTATTAAATTAATTTATAATTTCTAACAATGAATCTAAATAACTTGGAAAATCTGATTTTTCCTAATGGTAACGATAAACCTGAGTTTTTAACGATAATTTCATGTAGTCACCCGAAAAGCTCTTAAGCTGATCAAAATAACTAATTGAACTGAGTTACTTTTACCTTGAAGTCTTGATCAAGAAGAAGATTTGACAACTATTTACCCACTCATGTTATATGGAGTTTGATTTTTAAATCACTACACTTTGTTAAATTTTATTTTAATAAAGAAAATATTTAAAACTAAGTTTTAAAGTAATACCAAAATCCTAGAAAACTGATTTTGACAGCTTGTATTTTAAATGATCATATGTTATTCATTTTTCCTTGTATTTCGCTTGTGACTAGATTCTTATATTTTAAGATAGTCACATTTTACAGATGCACGATTTGCGACCCCTTGTTGATTTACAATCTTGGTTCATTTTATTGCACTTTGCCTGTTTAAGCGATTCTTGTGTTCATTCTTGTTAGTTTATCGCACGTATTTCCAACAACTCTATCTCTCGATGTATCTCCGTATTGAAAGATCGTTATTCTAATCCAAGACTGAAAAGTTGTACGAAAAGGAGTTTAGAAACTGAAGCATATTGAATTCTAATCGTTAAGATTTGTCGTGGTATGGAAATTACCTGGGAAGCAACGATTTTGTTCTACACTTTGTACCTCCTCTTGTTTGCATCTTCTACTGTTTTCAGGAGAACTCTAGGGACCAGAGTTCCTTTAGGGGGGAAAACTGTGAGAACCCGTACTTTCCCAGCATTATTTTATTCTTTTTATTCGTGCTTCTTGAATTTTCTAACGTATTACGTTTTCTTGTATTTCTATATGTAAATCCTGAGATTTTCTAATTATACTTTTTAGTATTTTTCTGATCATCGATAAATTATCTGGAATTATAAAATTTCTTATTTTATTTTTCCATATTTATTTAAATCAAAGTTTTTGATTTAAAAACAACCGCGTGCGTTTTACAACGAGTTTATTCAAATCAATGTACAACGAGAATTTCTAGTGATCGCGATACCGACGGATGCCCAAAATATTACGTTTATTTATCGATTGTTTCGATAATTAATATTTTCGATGATGTCGTTTTAATTACGTATTAAGTCGTGTCGAGAAATCGTATAATCATTTTTATGATGCATTGTAACTTTTGAAAAGTATTTTTACGAAACCCGAGCCCCGTAAATATTTTCAATATTTACCAATAACCATTATCTACCCTTTAAAACTATTAATTGTTTTTAAGTCCACAAGTTTCAAAATTGGCAATATTAGCCCCTCCACTTAACTAGCACTATATAAAGATTTTTTTTTTCTTCCATTTATTCATAAAAACACACACCACAACAAATTCTCTCCCTCCCCTCTCACCTTGCCTTGAACATCACCACAAAACACCCCATTTTCTTCATCAATTAACATGATCTAGCTAAAATTAAAACAAGACCCCATCCTAAAATCTTCTTGTGGTTCTTTTGATATGAAAATCATGTACATGCATCAAGTTTTTTTATAACTTTATGATTCCATGGTGGGTTTGTGTTTTAATCATCATGCATGTATGATTTTTGATAAGATTATCTTGATTTGATCTTAAAAAGTCTCATTTTTTATCTTTGATTTTGTTAATTTTTACATGTATGTGTTTAGGAGTGTGTTTGGTTGATGGGTTTTATAGTATAGTGATCCTAGGGGTATGGGAATGAGTGGTTTTGCTTGAAAAGTTGATTTGTCATGTTTTCTAAAAAGGTAATTTGGGACATCAGCTTTAAACAGATTGTTCCGTAGGTTTAAGGTCTGTTAATGGCTAAGATTATTTGATATTGTTGTAGAGTTTTCCGAGACGGTCGTTTTGGTATAAGATAGAGCTTCTAAGTCATTACGAGTCAAAAGTTATGCTAGTTCTAGTTTTCGTGTACCGGGAGACGCAAGTCAGCACAATCCGAAATTGTGGCTGATTTTGGGTCGACTCTCGGGGACTTTAGGCTTGGTTGGATAGTTGATACTACTGATTTTCAAAGTTTTCAAACTGAGTTTTATGAGTCTAGTAGTGATTTCAAAAGACGGATTGTCGAGTTTGTACTTTTAAAGCGGTCCAAACGGTTTTACAAAACAAGTGCACAAATCTGTCCCAAAATTTGGAGTCGAGTAAAGTGTCGAGCTGATGGATTTTAAAGTGTGAACTTTGGCTCAAATTTTGGTGAGGTCTTATACAGGTTATAAGTGACCTTGACACCAATTTTCATCTAAAACGGACAAGTCTAGATAGGGTAGATCGGTGTGTACATTCGGGGTGTACTTGCTGATTTTTATTTTGGACACTTAGTTCAATGTTTGTGTTGCGTGAGTTTGAGTATTCATCATCGGACATGATGACTTACTCAAGTGCTTAATCATTATGTAAATGACTTAGCTACTGGTCCAAGTAAGGTTAAAGGATAGTTTGACTTGCGTTGACTTGGCGTCGTATAACGGGTCATTTTCAAGTGATCATGTGTTTTAACGAATAACGTTGGATAAAAGGATTCATTTGGTTCGTGTCAATGGTTTTGAAACGTGTATACTTTGAAAACATTTGAGTCATATTATATTGTTATATATCGATATTGAGTTCGAGTCTTAACGCACGCCTTATTTTGATAGGTTGCGGCTTTCGTTTTCCCGGGGCATCCATATCGTCGGTGATCGTCTACCACTACCGTTTCTACTCAGTTGCTGAGTACGTGATTGACTTACCTCGTGGCTAAGGTGAGTTCATAGCCCCTTTTTACATGTACATAGTTTCTAAACACGGGGTGAGATTTTACATGGTGGAGCACAACTAAATATAAAACTGTATTGCTATCCAGAACTCGTATGTTATTCTGAACGTGTATGCTTTACAGATGATTTCAATGGTATTATTGCTTTTAGACGTTAGCCTTGAGTTTCCTCTCTTATCATGAATCGTTAATTGTTTCGTATGCATTGCGCTAAGCGCGAATGTTGTGGGTGGATCCATCGGGATTGACAATCCCCGTCCCGAATTTGACGCATTAATATTCGTTTATACTTGAGTATTTAGGCTGAATACTCCCTAGAGGAACTTACATTTGAGTTAAGCTTCGGTTCATGAGACTAAACAGCATTAATATGCATCGTGACTATGGACGTACATAGTTAACCCCCACATTACGTGTTTTACAAATTCTATTGTGTTCCACACGTTTACTGCTAAACCTATGAATATCACTCAACTTTATGTTGATGATTTTACATGTTTAATCTCAGGTATTATACTTAGATTTGCTTGGATGGGAGCCCGCAGGATATTCACAGCTTGGAGATTTTTGTGATGCTTTTGAAAGATTGGTTTTATATAAACTATCAGGAGTTTATTCTACCTTTTGGACAACTTAATATTATAAATTGAGACGAAATAATATAATATTTCCGCTTCTAAAACTCTGGGACCTATGTTTATAAACTCTGACCCTTTTATGATGTAATGTACAGGTTTTTATTTCGTCAGCTTTGTATGAACTGTAATTCATTGTTTCTTGTACTATGACATGTTACCCCCTCGTTGCCTAGTTGTTCCATGTCAGATTTTGGGGGTCTCACAGGAAAGGAGTTCCCATTGCTTGTGAACTGATTGTTGATTTTAGTGAGTTTTACTTGGTTTCTTTGGACAAGCAAGGCACCCTTACAACCAGTAGGTTGTAGGGAGTCAAGAACAAACAAGCAAACACAATTTCACTCAGCCAATAGATATGGTTTAAGCAAACAGTGCTCAGGTATGCAAATAAGCTAGATATGGTGGTTATAAGCTATGTTTAAGCAAGTAAAAGCCTACCATACTGCACCAAAAGCATACAATAGTTCAAATAAACTTAATTAAACACAAATTAACTAGTTTCATGCACAAACTCCAAGATTAGAACTGGTTTCAAGCTTATGTGAGTTACTGATGTAAAATGATGAACACAAAAGCCTTTTACTGATGCACTTGACCAACTAATGAACTTCAAATGACAAGAACAAGTTATGTAGTTATACAAATTCAAGTTTATCACTTCTCAATCTTAGTCCTAACCCATAGTACACAAATGGCCAGATTTGAGTTTATAAACACCTAAAACAACTTTGTTTATGGCAAATATTCAGATTAGTGTTTAAGTACACAAGTTAAGCAGTTTTGTGCTCTAAACCAACCCAATATCCAATACAAACAAACTTCAACCCCTAACACCTACTTAATCTTATGCAGTCTTCAACAAAACAACAATCCCAAACACCACTTTAAAATTTTAAATCAAAAATTAACAAAGCAAAAACGTTTTTCAGTCTTAGCCAAGTTTAAACATGCATCATGACAACAATATCATGTAGTTAGAACAAGAATCCATGCATCAAATAGCACCATACAACATCAGACACCAAAATCACTTGAAAAGATCTTAAATAGGAGAAAACTTGCAAACCTCAGAGATGTACTTCCACACCCCCCGAATGTTATAGCTTTTGTGGTAGCGCAACAACCACTAGCTTCCAATAAACACCCCTGCTAAGATGCACAAGGTTAGTAGTAACAGTATATAAAAAATGAAAATCAGATTCTTGGTGATTTTTGGTGAGTTCTCATAAAGCTTTGCCCAAGCATAAACATCCACTACACCATGAATTTAAGCATGGTGTTATGGTCACCTTTATGCCCAAACAGATCAATATGCAACACACTCTCTCAATCCAAAGAACCTTACTGAAACTTGAAGTATCCAAAACTTTGAAAACTAAAAACCTTTTGAATCAACACTTAAAAACTTAAAAACTTTTTGAAACCAACTTAAAACATGTAAACAATAACAAGATAAGTAAATATGGGACTTGGTATTCATCACAGCTTTCAAACTTTTTCATTCATTGAACAAAGATTTACAGAAACTTGACCATAGGAAAAACCAAGAACAAAGCCAAAGTAAGAAACCTAAGGCCTTTATATAGGCTACAAATCTATCTAGAAAGCTGATAAGAAACTATAACCCTAATGCTTGAAGTCCCAAAAATACCTTTGAAATTTTGAATATCTTTGACTGAATTTGGACGTTTATGAGGAATCATGTGATGCCAGTTGGTGAAAAATGATCTTGGGCGTCCATTGTGTGCGTTGGATGAAAGCATGAGCTTTGGCACGTTGATTCTCTGCATGTTTTTGTTTTCTTCCCTAAAGTGTACCAGGGGAAGTCTTATGTGACAATTGGGATGAGGTGGCAGCCAAATAAGTGGTTGGGTTTTGTTTATTAAACCCTTAATCTTAATTCTGGAGAAGATTAGGGTTTAATTTCTATTGGTTAGAAAAAACCCAATTTGTGTTCTTGAGTGGATAGTAGTGGTTTTGATCTGATTTAGGATTTAAAAATGTGCTTAGGCGCCAGTTTATTTACTAATTAATAATTAGTTATAAAAAGGATTAGTAGGGTGTGAGGTGGCAGCATGGTGGGCTGTGATTGGTGGGTTTTGTGAGTGGGGTGAGGTGTCAACATGTGATTAGTCTAGGTATCTTTGTATGTCGTCCAGCTTTAGTCCCTTGTTTTCTTTCTTTGTTTCACTTGAAGTTTAAATAGCCAAAACTGAATTCCCTTTGTTGATGAAGTTTCATACTTCACATATTGGCCACAAAAACTTTCCAAAGGGTTTATAAAGGACTTGTTTTGTAATTCATGATATTTGAAGGGCTGTTCTTGGCATGTCTTCATACTTCAAGGTCTTCACTTGTATCTTTGACTTTTTGGAGGACTAAAAGTGACAAGTCTTTAATTTGGAGGGACCAATCTTGCCAATTCTTCAAAGTTGAGGGTCCTTTTAGTAAATTTGACAAACTTTAGGGACCAAACTCGTAATTATGAATAAACAAGGGTATAAAGTGTCAATACTTCAATAATGAAGGACCCTTCTTGTATAATATTCATTTCTTCAAGGACTTTTCTTAGAAAATCAACTCTAGGGTCCAGTTCATTGTGCAGCTTCTTTTCCCGTGTTCGTTTTTGATTGATTCTTGTGATCTTTTGTCATTTTCTCGATATCTATACCTAAAATACACATTGAGCAAACAAAAGAATATATATGGCATTTTTTATGATATTTTCATCGTTTTAAGCCCGTTTTGGACGATGAGACTATGTATAAAAGCAGTCTCATCAATCCCCCATACTAAACCATTGTTGTGCCCTCACGCAATGCTAGAATAAAGTATCTTAGCACCCCCAATTTTCATCGCGAAATGGGACGTTTAGGTTCATAGAACAAGAACACGTGAATGCTTCGTTAGAAATAATTTGGTCGTCCTCGATTTTCACCTAATTCCATGCCAAGCGTGTAACGAGATCATTGTCATTATAAGTTAGTAATGCTAACACTACTCATATGCCCTAATCACATACTTAGACTCCCTTAACCCTAAGTGGTATCTCTTATATTTTATTTTTGTCTTAAATGATCATGAGGATACATTTTTTGATGTGATTATAGAGATTAAGGTCCAAAAATAGAGTCATAACGGTGTAACCAAGACCATCGAATTAATAACCTCCCCTAATAGACAACAATGTCAAAAAATTAAGTCAACAAGAAGGATCGATAAACACGGTTTTATAACGGTTTTGAACATGAGACTTATTACCAAGACTTTTATACGCCGCCTAACGGGTGGCCCTTATTATCATAGGTTTACCTCCATCTTTTACTCAACTCCGCCATGGAGCTTTTATTATGACTTTGGTCTTGCCTTGCCTTTTATTTAACCTCGCCATGAGGTGTTTATTATGGCTGATGTTCGTTTGCAAGTCTTAAATTTATATTACAAGGTTTAGACAAAACAAGGTACTAGAAGACAAACACGGGCAAGTATACCCTTTCGTTCGTAATATAGCTTTGTAGTGGTAAGCCAGGATCGTTCGCTGAGACTTAGTTTCGTTTTGGTAATCAAGATAACAATTGAAGAAATAAATGGTTGAAGTAATATCAATAATAAAAAATATGACTAATATGGGATAGTTCGTATAAGTTCGTGATGATGATAGTAATGATCGAGATATGTTTATGTAGGTAAAGCGTGAAAATCCTTTTTCGTCAAAACGGCGTTTACACAATTTACTTGGGTTGATTCAAGACTTATGTTTATTTAAGCGATTAAGCTCAAAACAAGTTGCCAACGAGTTCAATATTTTATCAAGTTTCTAAGCGGATTTCTCCAGCCAAAGATTCATGACCATAGACAAGTTCTGGAAAACTTATTATAACAATTTGCATTTCTCAACTCCAAACTATCGTAACAAAACAACTTAGATAAAATATGGTTTGTAGAACTAGGAGGTAAAATGGTTCTACAACATTAGCTTGAAATCATTTATAAAGGATCATATCATAGCATCATCACTAATTATAGTCAGATACCCATATAGTCACAAATAGCTTAGCCTAACATAGTAATCAAAGTATCAATTGGAAAAGAGTAAGAGAACATCATACTTAGATTGGATTGAACAAACGAGTACACAAGTGTCACGATTGTATCGTTCCTCCAAGAATCGAAGAGTGGAATACTCTCGTTACAAGTATCTCCCAAAAGTGGATAATACTGAAAATTTACTAAATGGACTAAAATACTCGAGCTATGGAATATTGAGAGAGAGAGAGGTGTGTTTAAAATGGATGGAAATTGCCTCTATTTATAGTGCTGTCTGGGGTCAAATATGCGTCGCACTTCTCCTCAAGTGCGTCGCACTTTGGAGATGTGAATGTGCGCCGCACTTCTAGGCGATTCAGAATCTTCTTTTAATAACTTTGGCTTTATTGCATATTGAGGCCCCTTCTTTGTATAACTTCACTTTGCTCCTTCATACTTTACATCTGCATATAAAACACAACATATTAAGTATCAGAAGCTCTTATTTATACTACAAAGTGGCATTATAATGATAGGTTGAATATGTATAATTAGGTCGTTATCAAATTCCTCCACACTTAGCTATTGCTTGCCCTCAAGCAATCAAAGCGAGAAAACAATTTCAATTTTTAAAAATGCTTTTAAGTGTTGTGAAGTATGATAGGAAAATGATTTAATTTTTATGAATAGTAAAAGCAAATGACAAAATACCTTTAGCACCTCACATGGATAGTGTTTGGATTTTAAGTTCACACAAATATCACTCACAAAAGGGTAAATGTAAGGAAACACTCAATTAGCTCGGTCATAAAATAGATAACTACCATAGGTTTGTACAAGACACATAAACATAACCGTTGCGACATGAGCACCAGATAAATTTTCAAAGAAGCAAAACGTGATAAATGATGTGGGTGTAGGATCAAAAAGTATATGCCTTTGTCAAAGTTATAGAATAAACTATACTAGAATACTTGACTATATTTTTTTCTTTCTTTTTCATACATTTTTTTGAGAGAACATCATAAACTTTATAACTTGACAAGTGGTTAGGCATAACATATAAGGATATTGGCACAATGGATAATATAACATATGCATATGAGTGCCACATATTTTAGTAAGCCAGTGTAGCTTAACTAAAATGATATAAGGGTGTTTTTATTTTGCTTCCTTTCGAAAATATCTATAAATTAACCTCACTGCGGTTTAGTAAATGATGATCAAGCACAAATTCTGAAGCATACTAGATCATCGGCTTTCACACAAAATAGAGAAATATAAGGCTAAGTTTTTCTCACATATTTGGGAAATGGATTTTGTGCTAAATTATAATGTCAATCAATGAGATTTTTTCTTTGCTAAAAACTTATTTATTTACAAAACATATATATTTTTATTGTTTTTCAAAAAGATTTTCATGTGGAGAAATTATATTTTTATTATTATTTCATTTTTTCTATTTGTCACCTCCTCCACACTTAAGTTGAACATCGTCATCAAGGTAATAACTGATGAATATTAAAATTTGAAAAATGCAAAGGGAAACGAGAACTTCCCGGGGCTTAGTAGAAAATTGCGGGATTTCGAGAGATGAATCCAGCTTAGAGCTCCAATTTGCTATTTTCCTGCATGCTACAAAACAAAACAAAACAAAACACATGCAATATATACAAGGACGGTTTTATTTATTTACAGGTCCTCCTCCACACTTAAGTTAAAAGGTGGGGATAAAATACGGATTGCCTTCCGAATAGCGCTAAGTTTAGAGTCTTCAGCCAGACTCGGCTACTCGGATCTATTTTAAGAAGAAAGGAATTTCTTCTCCTTCGATTTCATTACAATGTTCTTCTTCATGGTAGAGCTTAAGTCTATGTCCATTGACTATAAAGGTGGTATTGTTTAGACCGTGTAATTCAGCATATCTAGATGGATATTGGTGTTTTACTAGATAGAGTCCAGTCCATCTCGAAGTAAGCTTAGGTTGCTTGAATTTATATTTCGAGATAAAAAGAAGTACTTTGTCTTATTTTTTGAATTCTTTTCTTTGTCGTAATTTTCGATCATGCCAAACTTTGGTTCGTTCTTTATATAATCGTGAACTTTCATATCGTGATGTCAAAATTCATCTAACTCGTGAAGTTGAAAGTTACGTTTTTCTCTGGATGCAATAAGATCTGGGTTGCAGTTTTTAAGTGCCCAATATGCACGGTGTTCAATTTCTATATGCATATGGCATGTCTTTCCATACAACAATTTGTACGGTGTGGTTCTAGTTGGTGTTTTGAATGCGGTACGAAAGGCCCATAGAGCATCTTCTAATTTTTTAGACCAACAAGCAAGGTTGTTTTGAACGGTATTTTCAAGTATACGTTTGAGAGCTCTATTAGTGTTTTCAACTTGGCCACTCGTTTGAGGGTGGTAAGATGTGGAAAATCGGTGGTTCACTCCATATCTTTTCATAACATTTTCCATGAGTTTGTTACAGAAATGAGTTCCTCTATCGCTTATTAGTGCTTTTGGCATTCTAAAACGACAAAATAATTTCTTTAAGAATGTGATAACAACTCTGGCATCGTTTGTTTGTAAAGCTTGAGCTTCAGCCCATTTCGATACATAGTCGACGACGACTAAAATGTATTCACATTTGTAAGATTTAGGAAATGGTCCCATGAAGTCGATATCCCACACGTCAAAGATTTCCCAGACTTGGATGTTGTTTAGAGGCATTTCATCTCTTTTAGAAATATTTCCAGTCCTTTGATATGCTTCGCATAGTCGTACTAAGGTATGAGCTTCACGCATAATAGTTGGCCAATAAAAGCCAGCGTCGAACACTTTTTTAGCGGTGGTGTTCGCGGCGTAATGTCCTCTGGTCGGTCCGTAGTGACATTCATCGAGAGTTTTTCTAGATTCAAATCCGGAAATACAACGTCGGATTATTCCATCAGGACAGATTCTAAATAAGTAAGGATCGTCCTAAAAGTATTTTTTTAGTTCAGAGAAAAATCTTTTCTTTTGTTGGTGCGTCATTCCCTTTCGTAAAATACCTACATGCAAATAGTTTGCAAAGTCTACGAACCATGGTGGTTTGTTAGTACTTACTTGCATTATATGCTCATCGGGAAAATCGTCGATTTCATCATCGCTAGAATCATCATTCACTATGCGAGATAAATGATCGGCAACAACATTTTCAGCTCCTTTTTATCTTTAATTTCCAAATCAAATTCTTGTAAAAGCAATATCCATCGTATTAGACGAGGTTTGCCGTCTTGCTTTTTGAACAAGTATTTCAAAGCTGAATGATCGGTGTAAACTATCGTTTTTGGCAACACAAGGTAGGAACGGAATTTGTCAAACGCGTAAACTACATCCATGAGTTCTTTTTCCATAATTGTATAATTTTGTTGGGTTGCGTTAAGAGTTCTACTTGCAAAATAGATGGGATGAAATTGTTTACCATCTTTTTGTCCAAGGACGGCTCCAAGGGCATGTTCACTGGCTTCGCACATAAGCATAAATGAAAGGTTCTAATTGGGGCTTGTAATAATGGGTGTGCATGTAAACATAAGCATAAATGAAAGGTTCTAATTGGGGCTTGTAATAATGGGTGTGCATGTAAGTTTTTCTTTAAGTATTTTGAATGCTGAATAACATTCGTTGGTAAAATCGAACGTTCTTTCTTTTTCTATAAGTTGAGTTAAAGGTCTTGCGATTTTCGCAAAGTCTTTGATAAATCGTCGGTAAAAACCGACATGACCTAAGAAACTTCTAATGCCTCTAACATTAGTAGGTGGTGGGAGTTTTGCGATCACGTCTATTTTTTCTTTGTCAACTTTAAGGCCGGCTCCAGACACTTTGTGTCCACGCACAATTCCTTCTTTAACCATAAAGTGACATTTCCCCAGTTTAGCACAAGATTTGCTTCTTCACATCGTGCTAACATTTTATCGAGATTGTTTAGACATGTGCCGAAAGAATTTCCAAAGACGGAGAAATCGTCCATGAAGACTTTGACTGATTCTTCAATCATATCATGAAAGATTGCAATCATACACCTCTGAAAAGTAGCAGGTGCATTGCATAGGACAAAAGGCATGCACCTATAAGCGTAAGTTCCAAATGGACAAGTAAACGTAGTTTTCTCTTGATCCATAGGGTCGATTGGGATTTGAAATTATCCAGAAAAACCATCGAGGAAACAAAAGTATTCATTTCCTACGAGTCTTTCTAACATTTGATCCATAAAGGATAAAGGGAAATGATCTTTCGCGGTTGCATCATTTAGTTTTCGATAATCAATACAAACTCGCCATCCGGTGATGGTTCATGTTAGTACTAATTCGTTGTTTTCGTTAGTTACTACAGGGATACCTCCCTTTTTAGGTACACAATGAATAGGACTAACCCATGGGCTATCGGCGATTGGGTAGATTATTCCAGAGTCTAGGAGTTTAAGGGTTTCTTTTTTAACAACATCCTTCATGTTAGGATTTAATTTTCGTTGTTTTTCAACAATTGGTTTCTTGTTATCCAAAAGTTGGATTTTGTGTTTACAGAACGATGGACATTTGCCAAGAATGTCAAAAGTTTTCCAAGCAAAGGCTTGTTTGTGCTTCTTGAGAATGTCAATTAGATCGTCTTTGTGTTCTTCCAAAAGTTGGGATGAGATAATTACAGGGAGTAATTTTTCTTCGTGAAAAAATACATATTCCAGATGTTCAGGAAGAGATTTAAGTTCTAAATCTGTAGGAGGTTCTTCAAGAGATTTCTTAACTTTGAAATCGGTTTCAAAAGTTATGGTTTCAAATGGGGTTTCGATTTCTTCTCTGATTTTTATGATTGGATCATCATCGGTATGGTCGGCTATGAAGGCATCAAATTCAACAAAAAGATCTTCTTCGATTATAGTTCCTTCGAGACAATGCAAAATTTCGCATCCTTCGTCAAGAAGAGCGTCGAAATCGACTTCAACGATTTCTTCAACGACATCGATACTAAAATAAGTATCGTCATTAGAGTACGAGTGTTTCATAGCTTCATCGATAGAGAAAGAAATTCTATCTTCTCCAAATCCAAGGTTGAGTTGTTTTTGCTTTACTCTAATTATAGCATCAGTTGTGTGTAGGAAAGGTCTACCAAGGATAAGGGGTACCTTGCTATCTTCTTCCATTTCTAAGATTACAAAGTCAACAGGAAAAACAAATTTTCCGACTTCTATGAGCATGTTCTCAGCTATCCCCATTGGGTACTAGAAAGAACGGTCCACGAGTCGAACGCTCATTTTTGTGGGTATTAAAACATTTTTAGAGAGTTTAGCGTACAAAGAGTATGGCATGAGGTTGATACTTGCGCCAAGATCGGCCAAGGCGTTGCAAGAGTATGAGTGAGGAAAAGTACATGGGATTAGGAAACTTCCAGGATCTCCCAGTTTTGGTGGTACTTTGTTTTGGATAATGGCAGAACATTCATTGTTTAGAAAAGTTGAAGAGACTTCTTCAAACTTATGCTTGCTCTTGATAAGTTCTTTGATAAATTTTCCATAATTTGGCATTCCAGCCAGAACATCGACTAAAGGCATGCTAATTCTAACTTCTTGTATTATGTCGAGGAATTTACCATACTTAGCTTGCATCTTTTGCTTGCGTAAGCGTTGTGGATATGGTACTTTTGGTTTATATGGTTTGGGTGTTGGGTTTTCGGTTGGTTTGGTATGGGTTGGTTGGGATTCATCCTTATTATCACTATCGAATGGAATTTCGATTGGTGTATCTTGAATAGGTTTGGTAGGTGATTCATAAGATAAACCGCTCCGCGTGAATACGGCATTCACTTGCTCGTTACGAGCTTGTGGGGGTTGATATTTGTTGTTGTTTTTAGGATTTGGGTTGGCATTGCTTGGTAAAGAACCAGAAGCGCGATTCGATTGTTTATCGGCCAAACGATCAAATTTAGCTTCAAGGTTTTGAATGGAAGCTTGGTGGTTTTTGGTTGTGGTTTCGAACTTGGTTTTGAAGTCATTGAATGTTTCTCGAACAAAAATGTTGGTTTTTCTTTGAGATTCTATAAATTTGTCGATTTTGCTTTCGAGGTTGTTTTTGTCTTTGGTTTGAGTGGGTTTCTTGTCGTCTCGATCATAACTTAGTTTATCATTTGATATCCAATTATCGCGGTCGCGATTACGATAATCATTATAAAATCGAGTTCGACGAAAGGTATTCATAAAGTTGGCTTCTTATTTCTTCGTCATGGGTGTGTCATCGTCATCACATTCACAAGAAGGATGGTTTCCTCCACAGTGTTTGCAGGTTTTGTGTTTAATATCTTCAATCTTAAGAGACCCCATGGCATCCATTCGAGCCATAATTTTCTCGGTGTCGGTTGGGTTGTTGCTTCCTTCGATAAAAGCTACGGTTTTTCGCGAGTTTTTATTTTTGTGATTTTTGGACCAATCATGCTTAAGTAGGACTTTGTCATCCAATAATTGGTAAGCTTGGTTAGGGGTTTTGTAAAGGAAAATTCCGCCCTCTACGGCGTTGAATGCATCTTGGGTAACATCGTCAAGACCATGATAGAAAATTTTGATTATTCCTTCTTTCTTAAGTCCATGACCATGGAAATTTCTGAGTAGTTCTTTCATTCTTAACCATGCGTCAGTGAGAGTTTCTCGTTCTTGTTGAGAAAAGCTTTGGATTTCTCCAAGGAGTTTTTCAAATAGGGCAGGAGGAAAGAATCGACTAATGAAAGCAATTCTAAGACCTTCCCATGTTCGAATGGTTCCTTCATTAAGTTCATTGAGCCATGACTTGGCTTCTCCAGTCAGGGATGATGGAAACATCATGAGTTGGATGGCTTCGGCTTGTCCTTCTCTATAGTTGAACATTTTACAAATTCTGTTGAATTCGTGGATGTGTTTGTGAGGATCGGTTTTGATGCGACCATCAAATTGGTTATTTTTTACAAGGGTTAAGTGGTTCCCTTTGATTGCAAAATCGTTTGCAATTTCAGGATTGCAGAGCCTAGAGTTGGTGCAACAACTCTATCGGCTGACCACATAGATTCATCATCAGTGTCCGACATTGGATCGTAAAGGTTGATGAGTTTGGTGAGAAATAGGATTTGTGAAAGATTGTCAAAAGGTTGGTTAATTATGCGAGGTTGAGTTTGTTCGTGTCTCCTAGATAAAGGTACACGGCGATGGAGTCTACGTAGCCTTCGGTTAAGGGTACGTTCAGGTTCAGGTAACAGTGATGTTGGTGGTGTTCTGGATGAACGGGTGTGCATCCAATAAGTTTTTTGGTGTTTTCAGTTGAAATGTGTGGCACACTTTTTGGTTTGTGCGGCGCGCTTAGGTTCGCTACAGGAAGTGCGGCGCACTTTTTAGTTTGTGCGGCGTACTTTCTATATTACAATTTTTTTTGGTTGAAATGAGTAGTAATGGTTCAATTTCTTCAAGGATTATACTAATTTGGTTACAAAACAGGATTATAAGTCCCCGGCAGCGGCGCCAAGAACTTGGTGTTCGTTTGCAAGTCTTAAATTTATATTACAAGGTTTAGACAAAACATGGGACTAGAAGACAAACACGGGCAAGTATACCCTTTCGTTCGTAATATAGCTTTGTAGTGGTAAGCCAGGATCGTTCGCTGAGACTCAGTTTCGTTTTGGTAATCAAGATAACAATTGAAGAAATAAATAGTTGAAGTAATATCAATAATAACAAATATGACTAATATGGGATAGTTCGTATAAGTTCGTGATGATGATAATAATGATCGAGATATGTTTATGTAGGTAAAGCGTGATAATCCGTTTTGGTCAAAACGACGTTTACACAATTTACTTGGGTTGATTCAAGACTTATGTTTGTTTAAGCGATTAAGCTCAAAACAAGTTGCCAACGAGTTCAATATTTTATCAAGTTTCTAAGCGGATTTCTCCAACCAAAGATTCATGACCATAGACAAGTTCTAGAAAACTTATTATAACAATTTGCGTTTCTCAACGCCAAACTATCGTAACAAATCAACTTAGATAAAATATGGTTTGTAGAACTAGGAGGTAAAATGGTTCTACAACATTAGCTTGAAATCATATATAAAGGATCATATCATATCATCATCACTAATTATAGTCATATACCCATATAGTCACAAATAGCTTAGCCTAACATAGTAATCAAAGTATCAATTGGAAAAGAGTAAGAGAACATCATACTTAGATTGATTGAGTGAACGAGTACACAAGTGTCACGATTGTCTCGTTCTTCCAAGAATCAAAGAGTGGAATAATCTCGTTACAAGTATCTCCCAAAAGTGGATAATACTGAAAATTTACTAAATGGACTAAAATACACGAGCTATGGAGTATTGAGAGAGAGAGGTGTGTTTAAAATGGATGGAAATGGCCTCTATTTATAGTGTTGTCTGGGGTCAAATGTGCGCTGCACTTCTCCTCAAGTGCGCCGCACTTTGGAGATGCGAATGTGCATCACACTTTCAACTTTGTGCACCGCACTTCTGGGCGATTCAGAATCTTCTTTTATTAACTTTGGCTTTATTGCATATTGAGGCCCCTTCTTTGTATATCTTTACTTTGCTCCTTCATACTTTACATCTGCATATAAAACACAACATATTAAGTATCAAAAGATTTTATTTATACTACAAAGTGGTATTATAATGATAGGTTGAATATGTATAATTAGGTCGTTATCAATGGCCAAAGACGTACATCCTCACGCTAAAGCAAATTTTGGATCTTTAAAGTTTCAAAGTTTAAGGCTTGTTCACTTTCAATTTTGCATAGATTTTTCGGCCTTGTGAGCTTGAAATTTTTGCTTGATTTAGGTGAGTGAGCACTTAAAATTATTATTGGGTGAAGCTTTCGATTATTCGGGGTGCCAATACTTTAAAACCGTGACGCTGGTGATACCTTAATGTTTTCCCAATTTAATTACATGGAAGCTACTAGAAAAGACTAGAAACCAACAATCAAGACTAAACCGCTAAGCAAATACTTATTAGCAAAATATATATACAAGCGAAGGGAGAATAAGCAAACAATTAGAACACATGAGTTTTTGAAAGAATACGAGTACTTTACGTTTAGCATAGTAACTTATAATTAACTCTATCATTTCTCGTCCTCATTTAAGAGACTTAGCCTAATATAAAGTCAAGGAATCGAAGCTAAGTGCTCAACCAGTGCGGTCGAGTAAAAAATTACTCTTATTCTCGCCATCAGAAAATCTACATTCGTGTCTTCAAACACTTATGAAATATGAGAAAAAATTTAAAATTTGGCCATTTTTAGCCTTATTTGTAACAAACAATAAACAAAAAGATAAACTTTGGAAAGCGTGAAGGTTTGGCCAAGTAAGTATCTATTCACCCCCCATACTAAAGTTAAACATTGTCCTCAATGTTTCGAGTCTAAGGGTAGAATACCCCTATACTAGAGACGAAGTCGAATGCTTAATCTAACATGGAAAGGGTGGAACCGTTAAATCAATAGCCATTTATGAAGTGTGCTATAAGACCTAAGGTTAGAACAATCAAGGATATATCATATGGATATCGAGAAATTCTTCAAAGCAAACGATCGAGTGCTCACGTAAAACGAACACGAGAGGCTCCAATCGTGAAGATGATCATCTAAAAACCATAATTCACAAACAACCATGGAACAAAGGTTGGAAGGGCACAAATCCCCTCACATAAGCTATATTAGAAAGCGATAATATGTACATGGATAAGCATGGGACTCCCCCACGAGGCACCTCATTTTTTATTACCGAGTCATGAGCTCGACTCGATCCCCTCAATACTAATTATCATTGGGGAAGGTGACTTGGTCGAGGTCGTCCAAAGAAGGAACTTCCTCACCAAAGTAGTGCTTCAACCTATGACCATTCACCTTAAAGTTAGGACCATCATTTTGAGCTAGCTCGATGGTCCCATAAGGAAACACTTGGGTAATGGTGAGTGGTCCGGACCAACGAGATTTCAACTTGCCGGAAAATATTTTCAATCTCGAGTTAAAAAGCAACACTTGATCTTCAATGTTAAAAACCCGGTTTTTAATTTTAGAATCGTGAAACTTTTTGGTTTTTTCTTTATAAATCAATGAATTTTCATTAGCAATGTCCCTCAATTCATCCATATCATTCAATTGCATTTTCTGGTGTTTTCCCGCGGTCTCAATGTCATCATTACAATGCTTTAGGGCCTAATAAGCCTTGTGTTCGAGTTCAATGGGCAAGTGACAATTCTTCCCTTACACAAGCTTGTAAGGATTGCACCCAATGGGCGTCTTATGAGCGGTACGAAAGGCCCATAAAGCATCATCTAACTTATCCCACCAAGATTGTCGGTTTTCCCCTATCGACCTTTCCAAAATTCTCTTCAAAGCTCGGATTTAAACCTCGACTTGCCCACTCGTTTGTGGGTGATAAGCCGTAGAAAGCCGATGTGTAACCCCACATTTCTTTAGAACCTTTTCAAATTGGTCGTTACAAAAATGGGTTCCACGATCGCTTATGATAGCATGAGGGGTTCCAAACCGAGAGAATATTTGCTTCAAAAACTTGACTACCACACGAGCATCGTTCATGGGCAAAGCCTTAGCTTCCACCCACTTGGATAGGTAGTCAACGGCGACAAGGATGTACTTATTACCACGAGATGATAGGAATGGCCCCATAAAATCGATGCCCCACACGTCAAAGATCTCACACACTTGGATGATATTTTGTGGCATTTCATCGTTTTGTGAGGCTTTTCCTTGACGTTGGCATGAGTCACACGACTTGACAAGTGCGTGCGCATCTTGTTAAATAGTAGGCAAAAAGAAACCGACATCAAAGACCTTCTTTGCCGTGAGATTAGCACCATGGTGAGCACCCGTGGGTCCCTCGTGACAAGCTCTAAGGATATTAGTAGCTTCGGTGCCAAACACACAACGTCGAATAATTTGATTCGCACAAGTCCAAAATAGATCAGGGTCGTCCCAAAAGTAGAACTTGACGTCATGAAAGAATTTTCGCTTTTGTTGTGTCGTCATACCCCTAATGATGAAGTTGCCCGCATGGTAATTTGCGATGTCCGCAAACCATGGGGTAGTAGAATCTTTCTTGGAATTCACTACACCAAGTGTCTCGAGAGGAAATGTTTCGGTGATTTCCTTGTTCTCGTACACACTTTGGTGAGGATCTTCCAATCGAGAGAGGTGATCGGCCGCAAGATTCTCGGCTCCTTTTTTGTCAAGTATCGTGACATCAAATTCTTGTAGGAGGAGAATCCAACGAAGTAATCTCGGCTTAGCATCCAGATTAGATAAGAGGTACTTGATAGCCAAATGATCCGTATACACTATACTTTTGGTCAAGACGAGATAAGGTCGGAATTTCTCAAATCCATACACAACGGAAAGGAATTCCTTTTCCGTTGTGGTGTACTTAAGTTGAGCCTCGGTCATCGTCTTGCTAGCATAGTGAATAGGGAAAGAAGTGTTTGTCATGACGTTGCCCCAAAATGTCCCCAATAGCGTAATCACTTGCATCACACATAAGCTCAAAGGGGAGGTTCCAATTGGTAGCAACAAGAATGGGAGCTTCGGTAAGTTTCCTTTTAAGGATTTCAAAGGCTCGTACACTTGGTTTCCTTGCACCTGAGACGGTGGAGCTACTTACGAGAATACAACGTGTTATGAATAGTAATGTTTTGACTCCTAAATCCACAAACGTTGTATTTAATAGACTTGGTTTTGCTATACAAAAAGGGATAGCGGCGCAGCTTGTTGCCCGTTTGCCTTCTCCTAATATGTAAATTATAATTATTAATAAAAAAGAAAGAAACTGAAAAAAGTACACAATCTTCGTTAAAGACAAAAGGAGCATCTTTTTCGAGGAGGTGTGTAATGGGTCGAGATATCTTTGAAAAATCCTTGATGAATCGACGATAAAAGCCGACGTGGCCTAGGAAACTCCTAACTCCCTAAACGGTTTTGGGATGAGGTAATTTGGCGATGACGTCTATCTTAGCTTTGTCTACCTCAATCCCCTCTTTCGAGACCTTGTGCCCTAAGACTATTCCTTCTTTAACCATAAAATAACATTTTTCCCAATTGAGCACAAGGTTGGTTTCCTCACAACGTTTCAACATTTGTTTCAAGTTTCCTAAACACGAAGTGAACGAACTACCAAACACGGAAAAGTCATCCATAAAGACTTCCATCGTCTTCTCGATCATGTCATGAAAAATAGCCATCATACGTCGTTGAAAAGTTCCCGGTGCATTGCAAAGTCCGAATTACATTCTACGATAGGCAAACGTTCCATATAGACAGGTAAACGTAGTTTTTTCTTGATCACGAGGATCGATGGGGATTTGGAAGTAACTGGAAAAACCATCTAAGAAGCAATAGAAATTGTTTCCCGAAAGATGCTTCAACATTTGATCCATGAAGGGCAAGAGAAAATGGTCTTTACGAGTGGCGTCATTTAACTTACGATAGTCAATACACACCCTCCAATCGGTCACGAGTCTAGTTGGAATTAACTTGTTGTCATCGTTTGGCACAACGGTCAGTCCTCCCTTTTTAGGGACACAATGAATAGGGCTCACCCAAGGGCTATCGGAAATAGGGTAAATCATTCCCGCGTGAAGGAGTTTAAGGACTTCCTTTTTGATGACGTCGTGAATTTTGGGGTTCACCCTCCTTTGACATTGGATTGCGGGCTTGTAGTCTTTCTCCATTAAAATTTTGTGCGTACAAAATTTAGGGTCGATACCTTTAATGTCGGATAATTTCCACGCAATTGCACCTTTGTGAGCCTTCAAGACATCGATAAGTGCGGTTTTTTCATCATCCGAAAGTTCCTTCACAATAATAACCGGCAACTTATCGTATCCTTATCTTCCAACTCAAGGATTGGTGGTTCCTCGATTGAAGATTTGGGTTCGATACTCATAACCTCCACCAGCGAAGGAAATGGGAAATCGTTAAGAAAATCCTTGATAATCGCAAAGTCCTCATCATCGTCGAGGTCTTCGTTAGAAGTTCGAGGTACATCAAACTCTTCCAAAGTAAAACCACCTCCTTCAAATGGAGTGAAAGATGGTGTAGAATTATCAAGGATAGGATCGAGCATAGTGGGATTGCCACTATTTGCTTCATCGACAAAACCTAAAAATTCTTGTGAAAATTCTTCGCAAACGACATCGATTAAATCTGTATGGTTTAAAGTTGCGATAGAATAAACATGAGAAAGTTGAGAGTTTTGAGTCGCGTTTATAACAAGTTCCTCGTCGTTGAAGCGTAAGGTGATTTTCCTTGCATGCACATCAATGAGCGCTCTGGACGTATAATAAGTGTGAAAACACTTATCCTTTTACCACTTATTTCCAATAATAACAAGACCAAAACGTGTATTTTATGTCGTAAAAGTCGGAATTATGCGTGGTTTATGTTTTTATTGTGTTTTAGGACCAAAAGATGAAAAAGGAAGAAAACACGGGCTTTCACGGGCTTTTATCGAAGAAAAACGAGAAAAGACAAAGTCAAAAGATCAAGAGTGCTTAAAAGACGGATGCCCAAGACCTATTCTGAATATTTATCGAAGAACAAGTCTAAAGACGGAAGTTTAATGAAGTCGAAGAACTCGAGTCTAAATAAATGAAGAAATGTTAAGACGAGTTTAATTAATCCCGAGACAACATCGAGAAAGACAAATGAATTAAATCAAGTCGAGAAGAAAAAGAAAGAAGGAAGCACCACACATGCACTTCCTACTTCCCTATAAATACCCTCCTAATCACATTAGGAGGGTGGTTAGCTAGTTTTTATTTTTAAGTTTTCTTTCTAGTTTTAGAGAGGGAAAGTTCTAAACTTTCTCTCACTAAGTTTTTCATTCTTCCTTTCTTTTAAGCTTTCATCATTCTTGTATTTGGATTTCATCTATCTAATTCGAGTTAAGCTTTTGTTCTTTAATCTCTTTCTACCTTTCTTTATTTTATTTGTTCTTAATCCGAAAGCTCATGGTTAATCCGAATGGTTCTCGATTCGTATTGATTGTGGTGATGTTTCGTGATTAAACGGTTAAGATTTCGTGTTCTGCATAAGTTTTTGAACGTATAAGCTATAAGCTCTTCATGCTTATTGGCTTATTCGATTGATTTGGCTTATTTTACGTTAAATTTTTATAAATAGATTTATTGTTCTTAAATCCGTTTTATGGAAGTTCGATTGTTTTAGATTTCAAAAGTTTTAGAATTTGTGCTTATTTACTCTCTCATAAGTTTGAAAAATGCTTATTGGTTACTGCTTATTGGCTTGAGCTTATTTCCCTTTGGACGCCATTTCTATCTGATAAGGTTTTGCTTGGTACGATCACTTGGCTACGATCGCTTAGGGTGCGATCGGTTGTTATTTCCCTGGTACGATCCACGCCCACGATCATTTATTGCGATCTGGGGTGCGATCGGTTCTCTCCTTCTTGCTTTGATCACATTGATTGCGATCGGTTTGTTACGTTCCGGAACCACGATCCAAGACCACGATCACTCATTGCGATCATGGTTGCGATCTGGTAGTACGATCGCTCTTCCCATCGTACTAGTGAGTACGATCGATCTCTTTTATTGTAATCGCATTGAGTGCGATTGGTGAGTACGATCAGGTTGCGATTGGTGGGTACGATCCCCATTGCGATCAGGTTACGATGGTAAGTTACGATGGAAGGTTACGATGGAGTTGCGATGGAATGGTTGCGATCTGAGTGCGATCGCAGTACGCATTTATTTTAGTCTTTGTTATATTTTCCTAAGTTTCAAATTTACTCTTTCCCACCTTTTGTCTTAGCATATTTTAAACATCTTTTCTAGTTTTAAATCATTTACATTTTAGTTTCCTAGGTTGCAAACTTTTATTTGTAGTTTAATTCTAAGATTTCCATTTTACTCAATGAAAAATTTAATTACTTGCATTTAGTTTAAAAATTAGATAACTAAATCAAACCATTCTCTTGTTCACCAAAAGGAAATTGAGTCGCACTTTAGACTGGAAATCAATTTGAAGAGATCGGACGATAAGATTTTATACTTGGGGTAAAAGCCGAGTATTAAATGGCGCCACTGCCGGCTCTTTTCGTTAAGATTAACGGTTTCTAGTGAGAGACGCATTGAATTTTGGGATCCGTTCTTTGTACGTTATTTTCCTTGCTTCAAAAATTTTCAAAAACCCTAAAAATATAAAATTCTTCAAAAATACAAAAACATTGAAAAATCATAAAAAGCAATTCTTTTCCAAAGGTTTTGCACCAAAAAGATTATATAGATATTCTCTCTGTGTATTTTTCTTCTGCAGGTGTATGCGTACTAGATCTTCGAACTATTCTGAGCCCGAGACTCATGAAGATCTAGATATGGCTGGTGTTAATAACAACAATAATAACCCACCTCTACCCAATTTGAATAATAATAACAACAACAACAATGTCCCCCTACCTGATTTACGAACAATGGAGGAATTGTGTCAACCCACCATGAACGGACGCGGAGGCCCGATTGCGCCGATGCACATCACGACTCAGGAGTTTTCGTTGAAGCATCACATGATCCAACAAGTGCAAACTAACCCATTTCGCGGCATTCCGGATGATGATGCCAACAAACACCTCGACAAATTCATTACCATCACCCAAAGCATGAAGTCACCCGGTGTTTCTATGGATGAACTTCGCCTTCAACTATTTCCTCACTCGCTTTCTCACCATGCCGAAAAATGGTTTGACCGTCTCCCAAAGAATTCTGTTCATACTTGGAATGACATGACTCAACGCTTTTTGTCGCGCTACTTCCCACCATCCATGGTCACAATCCTTCGTAACCAAATTAGTGGATTCATGCAAGACAATGATGAATCGCTCTTCGATGCTTGGGAACGATACAATGATTTGATCGACCTCTGTCCAAATCACAACATGCTCCCTGTCACTCTCATTGATACTTTCTACAATGGTCTCACTTTTCGTGATCGTGACACGATCAACGCCGCCGCCGATGGTACTTTTATGAAAAAAAGACCGGAGGAATGTAGAGAGTTGATTGAAAACATGACTACTCACCACAAGAATTGGGATTCATCCGCATCCTCAAGATCTAACCCGAGAGTCAATGTTTCTTCTACTACTTCCAATCCCGAGATTACTGAAATTACTCGACAACTCGCTGAGATGAACAAGAATTTCATGACCATGGCCACAAACCACTTTCAACAAGCTAAAGCCGTTTCTATTTCTTATGACACATGTGGTGGTCCTCATTCCTACAATGATTGTCCTTCCACTCAAGGCAATTTTTCTGAAAACGTTAACGCGGCATACGGTACTTATCCCACGGGAGGCTATCAAGCTCGTCCTCAAGGAGACCGTAGCTTGATAAGTTATCGTTCAAACAACTATCTTGCTCCACCCGATTTCCCTCCTCCAAACCAAAACCAACAACAAAGCTATAACCGAAACAACCAATCCCAACCTCGTGCTACCAATCAATATCAATCCCAAAGAAACCCATACCCAACTCAAGGAAATTCTCAAGCTTACCAAGCTCCACCTCTCAATCAACCGATGGAATTGAATCCAGACGTCGAGACATTCATGAAGACTAATAGAGAGATGGTGACGAATCTTCAGAGTCAATTCATCAACTTGAAGGGAGAAATGGTGAAACAAGGGAACGATATTCGAGCCGAGCTAAGGAATGACATGGCAAAACAAAGCAATGAGATCCGTGCAGACATGAGAGATTCTTTCAGCACTCAAGCGCTCAACATACGTGATATGATCGGTTCGCTTTTCCAAGGTAATCAACCCTCTTCTTCGGGTACTCTTCCGAGTAACACCGTTGCGAATCTAAGAGGGGAGATGAAAGCAATCACTACTCGTAGTGGAAAAGGTTATACGGAACCCGAGCTTCCTACACCTCCACCCGTGATTGTGAACAAGGAAAAAGAGCAACTTTCCCCACCTCCTTTGCCTTCTACCCCCATTTCCCCACCACCCGTGGTTGTGAGTGATCCTACTCCCCTAAAGCCTTCTTCTTCATCCTATATACCTTATCCTTCAAGGTTGAGGAAAGAGAAGCAAAAGAGTAAGGATGATATTCAAGTTTCAAACTTTCTAAAA
Organism: Glebionis coronaria; assembly: GCA_025667525.1. NCBI lineage: Eukaryota > Viridiplantae > Streptophyta > Magnoliopsida > Asterales > Asteraceae > Glebionis > Glebionis coronaria. The sequence goes on along the minus strand of CM046879.1, from coordinate 185,260,016 downwards.
ATGTTTAAACAATTGAATTTTAAATTCTCCTTTGCCGAGGCTCTCGCTCACATGCCTAAGTACGCTAAGATGTTTAAAGATCTTCTAAGTGACAAGGAGAAGCTTCTTGACATTACTCAGACCCAACTTAATGAGAATTGCTCCGCCGTTCTCTTAAGGAAATTGCCCACCAAACTTGGTGATCCGGGTCGCTTCTTGATTCCTTGCAACTTCCCGGGAGTAGAGAATTGCATGGCCCTAGCCGATCTAGGTGCCAGTATAAACTTAATGCCTTTAAGTGTTTGGAAGCAATTATCTCTTCCCGAGCTAGTCCCCACCAAAATGACTTTGGAATTAGCTAACCGTACGGTTGCTTATCCAGTGGGGATAGCCGAAGACGTTTTCGTTGGCGTTGACAAATTCACCTTCCCGGTGGATTTTGTTGTCGTTGACTACGAGATGGATCCTCGTGTTCCATTAATCGTTGAACGTCCCTTCTTGAGGACCGGTCGCACTCTCATTGATGTAGCCGCGGGCGAAATAATCATGAGAGTTGGTGACGATAAAATTGTCTTCAACATGGGTAAGATTTCTAATCAACCTTATTCATATGAGAGTGTTAATGCTATTGATGTTCTCGATGAGGCTTGTGAAGAACATTTTCATGATGCTTGCAAGAGCACTCTCTCTTCTCTACCCAATGTTTAGACCGTTGCCTCAATTGCTCCGACATTAACTCCTTTTGGCGAAAGTGACTTGGATGATTTCGAAGCTAGCTTGGGTCCTCTCGATATTAAGTATGATGATTCTTCACCGATTGGGATGAAGACATTCGTACTATTGAGAAACTTCTCAATGAAGACCCGTTTTCTCCTCCTTCTCCTAAAGAGGTGACTAATGATGATCCATCGTTAGTTACACCATCTATTGGGGATCCTCTTACTCTTGAGCTTAAGGACCTACCTCCTCATCTTGAGTACGTTTTCCTTGAAGACAACAAGAAGTTACCAGTCATCATTGCAAAGGACCTGAAAGAAGAAGAAAAATCTCGACTTATCGCCGTGTTAAAGACACATAAAAGAGCTATCGCTTGGAAAATCTCCGATATTCGTGGAATTGATCCTCACTTTTGCACACATAAAATTCTCATAGAGGATGACTTTAAGCCCACAATTCAAAACCAACGAAGGGTGAATCCTAAAATCCATGGAGTCATCAAAAAAGAGGTTATCAAACTTCTTGATGCGGGTATGATTTACCCTATTTCGGATTCACCATGGGTTAGTACAGTCCATTGTGTACCTAAGAAAGGTGGAATCACCGTTGTGCCCAATGCCAACAACGAGTTGATTTCTACACGTCTCGTTACTGGGTGGAGAGTTTGTATAGACTACCGCAAACTCAATGATGCCACGAGAAAGGATCATTTCCCTCTTCCTTTTATGGACCAAATGCTTGAACGTTTAGCGGGTAATGAATATTACTGCTTTCTTGATGGTTTCTCGGGTTATTTCCAAATACCTATCGATCCCCAAGATCAAGAGAAGACCACATTCACCTGTCCCTATGGCACATTTGCTTACAAAAGGATGCCTTTTGGCTTATGCAATGCCCCCGGGACTTTCCAAAGGTGCATGTTGGCTCTCTTCCATGACATGGTTGAGCAAACCATGGAAGTCTTCATGGATGATTTCTCGGTCTTTGGGGATTCCTTCTCTTCTTGCCTTGCCAATTTGGAGCGTATGCTTAAGCGGTGCGAAGACACTCGCCTTGTTCTGAATTGGGAAAAATGCCATTTTATGGTAAAAGAAGGCATTGTGCTGGGACACAAAATCTCTAAAGCCGGTCTTGAAGTCGACCGTGCTAAAGTAGATGTCATAGCCAAATTACCTCCACCTTCAACCGTGAAGGGTGTGAGAAGTTTTCTGGGTCATGCGGGATTCTATAGTCGATTCATTCAGGATTTCTCTAAAATCGCTCGCCCGATGACCCACCTCTTGGAAAAAGATACTCCTTTTATCTTTTCTAAAGAGTGTCTCGAATCTTTCAATCTTCTTAAGGACAAGCTGACTAAGGCACCGGTCTTGGTCACCCATAATTGGGAGCTACCTTTTGAATTGATGTGCGATGCTAGCGACTTTGCTATTGGTGCGGTTTTGGGACAAAGAGTAAACAAACACTTCCAACCAATCCATTATGCTAGCAAGACAATGACGGGGCTCAATTGCATTATACGAAAACCGAAAAAGAGCTTTTAGCTGTTGTCTATGCTTTTGAAAAATTTCGCCCCTATCTTGTTTTATCCACCACCATCGTATACACGGACCATTCCGCGTTGAAGTACTTGATGACTAAGCACGACTCTAAGCTAAGACTTCTTCGCTGGGTTTTACTCCTTCAAGAATTCAACATTGAAATTTGCGACAAGAAGGGTGCCGAAAACCTAGCCGCGGATCATCTTAGTAGACTTGAAGATCCATATCAAGGGGATCATCCGAACAAAGAGATCAATGACTCTTTTCCACTTAAGACCTTAATGTCTGTTAATCTCAATCTGGATGACACCCCGTGGTTTGCCGACATTGCAAATTACTTAGCGGGTGGTGTTCTCATCAAAGGGTTAACATCTCAACAAAAGAAGAAGTTCTTGAATGATGTTAAGACTTACTTTTGGGATGACCCTTTTCTATTCAAACAATGTGCTTATCTGATCATTCGTCGGTGTGTTGATGGACCGACAGCTTTACAAATCCTTGCTGCTTGCCATAAAGGACCCACTGGTGGTCACTTTGGTCCCAACTACACCGCCAAAACAGTGTTTAACTCGGGATTCTATTGGCCCACCATTTATCGTGACGCTCACGAAATGGTTAAGCATTGTGATGCTTGCCAACGCCAAGGCAAGATCACATATAAAGATGAGATGCCTCAAAATTTCATATAAGAATGTGAAATCTTTGACGTATGGGGCATCGACTTTATGGGGCCATTTCCATCATCCAAAGGGAACAAGTACATCCTCGTAGCCGTTGACTACGTTTCTAAATGGGTTGAAGCTAAGGCTCTCCCTACGAACGATGCGAGGGTGGTTGTGAACTTTTTGAAGCAGCTTTTCGCTCGATTCGGCGTTCCTCGTGCTATAATCAGTGACCGCGGGACTCATTTTTGCAATGATCAATTTGCAAGAGTCATGGCTAAGTACGGTATTAATCATCGTCTTTCCACCGCTTATCATCCTCAAACCAATGGTCAAGCCGAGATTTCCAACCGTGGATTGAAGCGAATTTTGGAGCGTACTGTGGGAGAGCATCGTGCCGCGTGGGCTGATAAGTTAGATGATGCTCTGTGGGCTTTCCGTACCGCTTATAAGACCCCGATTGGTTGTACACCTTATCGTCTTGTGTACGGGAAAGCATGCCACCTCCCCATCGAGCTGGAACATAAGGCGTACTGGGCCTTGAAGTGGGCTAACTTCGACATCAACAAAGCCGGTGATCTTCGCAAGATTCAACTCAACGAGCTCCACGAACTGAGGAATGAAGCTTACGAGAACTCACTGATCTACAAGGAGAAGACCAAGATCATTCATGACGCAAGGATTAAGAACCGAGAGTTCCACGTTGGTGATCAAGTCTTACTTTTTAACTCTCGGTTGAAGATCTTCTCTGGCAAGTTGAAGAGCCGCTGGTCTGGTCCATTCACCGTCGCCAAAGTCTTTCCACATGGGACCATTGAGCTTTCTCAGCCAAATGGGCCCAATTTCAAGGTGAATGGCCAGCGTTTGAAGCTGTACTTTGGTGAGGACATCTCTCATGAGATAATTCCATCCCTCACCACGTTCCCCATGAACTAAATTGGGTCGAGTCAGGCTCGTGACTCAGTGAACAAAAACAAGCGCTTCTCGGGAGGCAACCCGTGATCTATCCTTTACTGCTTTCATAATAAGTGTAGGGGAGCCCCGTATGTGTTTGTTCTCTTGTTTCTTATGATGTGCAGGGATTAAAGCTTCAAAGAGCACCTCGATGACTTTTGACGAACCGTGATACCGTGTTCCCATCTTCCCGGTTCTATCCTAAACTCTTGTGATTCAATATTTCATATTTTATATGTTCACATTGAATTCACTTTAGTTGTCCTTTCCTTAGCAAGATTTAAACAAAGTGCACAATGTCCTAAGTGTAGGGGAGTTTACTCCCACATGCTTAAACATTGAGGACAATGTTTATCTCAAGTGTAGGGGGGACTTCTATCGAAGTAAGTGGTCTTTTCCATGAATTTTCCCTCTTTTTAACCAGAAAATTTGATTTTTCGACATTTTTCAAAATTTTTAATCTATTTTGGCCTAGTTGTATAGTTGTACTTTCCTTTGTTATGATTATTTTCTTTCCTTGCTAAAATAAAGTGGTTTTTAATTTTTTCTTAGTCATGAATATTTTGACTCAACCCGAGTTTACTTATCTAAGTTTACTCTAGCTAGTATCCTTAACGTGTTTAAGTCAAGTTTTGCTAGGATTTTATATAGGGAGCTTTAAAACGCGAAAGTCTTAACTCTCACGGGTTAAGAACAAGAACTTTTCGCAAGTTCCTATAATTGATCCTAAAGAGTCGTTTATCAAGGAAACTTTAAAATGCGATTTCTGAACTTGAAAAAGTCTAAGAATTTGCAAGATCCTATAGATGAATCGAAAACCCAAAACTTTGATTTAATAGGCTAAGCATCCACGAGTCTCATTCCTTGAGATTTTAAACTGTGGAGGACGAGAGATGATAGAGTCAATTATAAGTTTGGTATTCTTTCGTGAATTTATGTGAGTTAATTATAAGCCTATTCTCCCTTCGCTTGTTAATAAATTTATCTGCAATAAATAAGGTTGTACGATTTAAAAAGTTACTTAGCTTCTAGCCCAAGATCGTTTAAAAGTTGCTCGGTATGGATTAGAGTTCATAGCCAAGGCATAACTTATTGAAGCGGGATGCGAAGATTGGCGAGTCCGAAAAGGCCCTAACAAGGCATGAGGGCTGCAGTTTGTTGCTAAAGATCCAAAAATGATGTGAAGAATCATTTATCGAAAATCAATATGAAGGATCGAGACACACGACAAAAAGCAAAAACTCCCCAAAAGATCATGGAGAAGTCTGTCCAAAAAGGCCCTAACAAGGTATGAGGATAAATAAATCCACTTCCAAAAAGGAGGCGGATCGTTGTATATCAAAGTCCAAAATAAAGATTGGAGAAAAATGAAGAAGTCGTGGTCCAAGTATGAATCTCTCAAAACTTCAAGTGAAGAAATTCCTATTATGAAGAGAAGACCATAATTTCAAGAACGTCTCTCAAAGATTTGAAGTATGAAGTCGCTGCCAAATATCGGTCCGAGAAAGGTCTCAAATCGTGAAGCGAGTTATGCCAAGATATGAACTTTATAAGGTCCCGAGAAGTAGTTTTAAAAGATTTTGTCCTTTTGCTAACTATTGATTAAATCGTTCACTTTATTTTCGGCCTAAATAACTATCGGAATAAGTCAAACAATGCATCCTCGTGATCATTCAAGACAAAAATAAAATATAAGAGATACACCTAGGAATAAGGGAGTCTAAGTGAATAATTGGCCCACATGAATTCATGATAGTTTGCTAACTTATAATAACAATGATCTCGTTTTTAAGGTTGGTATGGGGAACGTGAAACTTGAGGATGATAAACGTTCATGGCTGCCAAAACCCAGTGTAAGTCTTTGATTTCTTTACTTATTTTTATCTTTTTTATCTTCCCTAATTGTTTAGTATTTAATAAAGGCTAAGGTGGGTTATTTATGATGGAAAATGTAAACCGTGCTTTAAAATTAATGCATTGCATGAGGGCATTGCAATGGTCAAGTGTAGGGGATTTAATAAGTGTGAAAACACTTATCCTTTTACCACTTATTTCCAATAATAACAAGACCAAAACGTGTATTTTATGTCGTAAAAGTCGGAATTATGCGTGGTTTGTGTTTTTATTGTGTTTTAGGACCAAAAGATGAAAAAGGAAGAAAACACGGGCTTTCACGGGCTTTTATCGAATAAAAACGAGAAAAGACAAAGTCAAAAGATCAAGAGTCCTTAAAAGACGGATGTCCAAGACCTATTCTGAAGATTTATCGAAGAAAAAGTCTAAAGACGGAAGTTTAATGAAGTCGAAGAAATCGAGTCTAAATAAATGAAGAAATGTCAAGACGAGTTTAATTAATCCCGAGACATCATCGAGAAAGACAAATGAATTAAATCAAGTCGAGAAGAAAAAGAAAGAAGGAAGAACCACACATGCACTTCCCACTTCCCTATAAATACCCTCCTAATCACATTAGGAGGGTGGTTAGCTAGTTTTTATTTTTAAGTTTTCTTTCTAGTTTTAGAGAGGGAAAGTTCTAAACTTTCTCTCACTAAGTTTTTCATTCTTCCTTTCTTTTAAGCTTTCATCATTCTTGTATTTGGATTTCATCTATCTAATTCGAGTTAAGCTTTTGTTCTTTAATCTCTTTCTACCTTTCTTTATTTTACTTGTTCTTAATCCGAAAGCTCATGGTTAATCCGAATGGTTCTCGATTCGTATTGATTGTGGTGGTGTTTCGTGATTAAACGGTTAAGCTTTCGTGTTCTGCATAAGTTTTTGAACGTATAAGCTATAAGCTCTTCATGCTTATTGGCTTATTCGATTGATTTGGTTTATTTTACGTTTAAGTTTTTCTAAATAGATTTATTGTTCTTAAATCCGTTTTATGGAAGTTCGAATGTTTTAGATTTCAAAAGTTTTAGAATTTGTGCTTATTTACTCTCTCCTAAGTTTGAAAAATGCTTATTGGTTACTGCTTATTGGCTTGAGCTTATTTCCCTTTGGACGCCATTTCTATCTGATAAGGGTTTGCTTGGTACGATCACTTGGCTACGATCGCTTAGGGTGCGATCGGTTGTTATTTCCCTGGTACGATCCACGCCCACGATCATTTATTGCGATCTGGGGTGTGATCGGTTCTCTCTTTCTTGCTTTGATCGCATTGATTGCGATCGGTTTGTTATGATCCGGAACCATGATCCAAGACCACGATCACTCATTACGATCGTGGTTGCGATCTGGTAGTACGATCGCTCTTCCCATCGTACTAGTGAGTACGATCGATATCTTTTATTGTAATCGTATTGAGTGCGATTGGTGAGTACGATCAGGTTGCGATTGGTGGGTACGATCCCCATTGCGATCAGGTTACGATGGTAAGTTACGATGGAAGGTTACGATGGAGTTGCAATGGAATGGTTGTGATCTAAGTGCGATCGCAGTACACATTTATTTTAGTCTTTGTTATATTTTCCTAAGTTTCAAATTTACTCTTTCCCACCTTTTGTCTTAGCATATTTTAAACATCTTTTCTAGTTTTAAATCATTTACATTTTAGTTTCCTAGGTTGCAAACTTTTATTTGTAGTTTAATTCTAAGATTTCCATTTTACTCAACGACAACTTTAATTACTTGCATTTAGTTTAAAAATTAGATTACTAAACCAAATCATTCTCTTGTTCACCAAAAGGAAATTGAGTCGCACTTTAGACTGGAAATCAATTCGAAGAGATCGGATGATAAGATTTTATACTTGGGGTAAAAGCCGAGTATTAACGTATCTAAAAACGAACGACCTAAAATGAGAGGAACTTGAGGATCCGTAGGAATATCGGCTACGATAAAGTCTACTGGATAATAGAACTTTCCCACTTCCACAAAAACTTCTTCGGCCAACCCACATGCGGGAATCATAGAATGATCGGCCATCTAGAAAGACATTCTTGAAGGAGTAAGATTAGGAAGATTGAGCGACTTGAATATGTCAAGAGGCATCAAGTTTATACTAGCACCAAGATCGGCCAAGGCGTAGCATTCTTCCATGTCTTGAATACCAACCGGAATTAAAAATTTACCAAGATCACCGACTTTTTGAGGTATGCGGTTAAGAAAAACCGATGAACAACTAGACAATTTTTTCAATTTCTCCTTGTCGTTCAACATACTCTTAAAGTTGGCGGCAAGTCGAGGCATCATGATTAAAGCGTCTGTAACACCCCACTTTGATAAGTGGACCGTTACGCGTAATTATGGTGTGTCATCAAAGCATGCAAGGTAATATGTAGTAAAACATACATGACCATAGGGAAACCGGAATCAAACATCGGTTCCCATAACAAAAGCCCAAAACATAATAAAGTAAATGAATAAGAAATGACTAAACAAGCATAAGTATATGAAGGCAAAAAGGAGAAGAAGTCTATGGCAGCTTCCATACTATGCACGTCCTCCAAATGCTCGAGTCTTGGGTACCTGCCGTTTTGGGACATGGAAAGAAAAGTAACGGCTGAGCATAACGCTCAATGCGCGGATATATGACAAAGTACGCATGACTAAAACATAATAAAGACTTAATAGCAGCGGAAATGTATAAGTCCTGGAAAACCTAGTATAACTTACTAAAACTGGTTTTATAGTTTGAAAAGCCTTATGTTTATCTTATGAAAACTGTTTAACATGTTAACCATTAAGCCGATATAGGTTATGAAGTATCAACGTGCATGAATACTTGGAGGGGTGATCTCGTCATGCAATTAGAGGGGCTGCCTCTAATTAATATAAGTTTCTGGGTACGAGGGATCAGCTCCTTGTGAAGGATGCAAGGCACACACCACATTCACCTGAATAATATGCTGAAAACGTGTAACCTAGGATTGATAGGTGTGAAAACACCCATCCTTTTACCACTTAATTGCAATGAAACCGAGACCATAACGTGTATTTTATGTCGTAAATTTCGGAATTATGCGTGGTTTGTGTTTTTGTTGTGTTTTAGGACCAAAATATGAAAAGGAAGGAAAACACGGGCTTTCACGGGCTTTTATCAAAGAAAAAGACAAAAGACGAAGTCAAGAAATCAAGAGTGCAAAAAGAACGGAAGTCCAAGACCTATTCTGAAGATTTATCAAAGAAAAAGTCCAAAGACGGAAGTTTAATAAAGCCGAAGAACTCAAGTCTTATTTATGAAGAAATTTCAAGACGAGTTAAAGAAATCCCGAGCCAAAAGTTGAGACTTTAAAGACGAGACAGAAGAAAAGAAAGAAGGGAGAAGCCACCAACCACTCCCCTCTCCTATATATACCATCTTCATTTGTTAGGAGAGGGTTGGTTAGTTTTAGGATTAGATTAGGATTAGTTTAAACTTATGCTTTCTCTCTCTAAACTTATGCTTTCTCTCTCAAGATTTAATAGGTAAGATTTAATTTCCATGTTTTTAATTGTTGAATCTTTTCATTTTAATCAAGCTTTTAATTAATCTTCTTCTACCTTTCTTGCTTAATCTTTCCTTATGATTCATGGTTGTGTTCTTGAGTTTACATATTTTTAATCAAGTGGGTTTTGATTGATTTGCTTATTATTGTTAGTTTTGTTGATTTGTTTTGATTGGTGATTGTTATTAGATCATTAGTGGTTGTTTTGGTTTAATCGTTTGGTTGATTTTGGTTAGATATGATTTAATTCGCACCCTTTTGTTCTTTACTGTTCTTCGAGTTCTTCAATATCCCCAGATTCTGAATCAACAGAATATTCCGGATGAAGGTTTTGGTAAGTTATCCCGCATGAGTTTTGTATTCCGAACGAAGCTTTTGATTTTTATTATTCCGAATCAGTGAATGTTATTCCGAATCAGCAGTTTTCATTTGATATTCCGAATAAGTGTGTTCATTCGGAATAATTAATATTCCGGATGAGTATTCATATTCCGAATCAAAGTTTTTACAAATATTCCGAATCAGTTTTTTTAATGTTCCGAATGAAGGCTTTTTGTTTAAATTATTCCGAGTCAATTTTTTATTCCGAATGAAACAAAATGTTCCGAACCAAGCACATTCCGGATCAGTCATATTATTCCGGATGAACAAATTGTTCCGGATGAACCGTTATTCCGAACGAATGATTTATTCCGGATAAATCAATATTCCGGATGAAGCCACTCATTCCGGATGAAGGATTATTCCGGATGAAGCATTTTATTCCGAATAAAGGATTATTCCGGATGAATATGTTTATTCCGAATGAAGGGTTGATTCTGAATGAGTTTTTTCTTATTTTTTATAATTTCAGTTTTAGTTTATTTTAAATTTATGTTTTTAAATTTTAAACTTTATTTTTTCCCGCCTTTTTAGTTAGTCGCACTTTTAATTTACTTGCCTTTAGTTTAAGTTTACCTTATTTACTTTTAAGTTTGCTTTTTATTTCTCGTCACGTTTTTAATTTCTCGTCATTAATTTCCCGTCAAGTTTTTATCTTTCAATATTTCTTTTTACCGTGTTTATTTTATTTTTACTTTTATTGTTTCAAGTCTTTATTTTTAATTAGTGTAGACAACGACAACCATTCTATTTCTTTTTCACCAAGAACAACTGAGTCGCACATTTAACCAGAGATCAATTCGAGAAGATACCGAGAAACGAACTTTTCAACCTAGTAAAATCTCTACATTAAGGATGCACCCATACGCCCCACATGATAATAATAATATGGCCAAAAGCTGAAGGGACGCCACGAGCTATCACTCCGCCGTGGTGAAGTCATAACACTGGTGCCTCTAGTGTTATGGTTATGGTACCTCCATAACTAGGTGAAACTGGTCATGCATGTATATGGCTTTAGGTATCTAATTAAACATAAGCAATCAAAACATATAAAACATATACTGGGGAAAACAGTTGGCTGCATACGGGGAATCCTAATAAGGAAGAATGTCCATACTGAAAGCACGGAGAATTCGTACCTTGTGTCCAGTGAACGAAGAAGACGAACGGAAGAAAGTCCTACTTCGATCTCATTAATGCTACATAGACAATATACGTGTATAAGTATTCTGATTACTGTATACGTAACTGGTTTTATATCATGTCTTAGCTTGTTTTATATGTCCATGTCTTGTTTTACTGATTTTATCGTTATGTCGTGTTTATCATGTATTATGGATATTCTGATTAAATATTACTTTTATTTCTTGTATTATTATACTTGTTGTGTAATAATAAGTAACTTTCTAAAAATAGCAGGTTTCGTAAAATAGAAAGTTTCCAAAAATAGAATGTTTCAAAAAAAATATATTAACTACTTAAAATAGACAAGTTTCTAAAAATATAAAGTTTCCAAAAATAGTAAGTTTCCATATTTGGAATTAAGTTGGATTAATAAGCTAAATAATATAAGCTTAGTTTTACTGATTAATTATACTAAGTCATGTGATTAATAGTATAGTTTATTAATTATAACATGTGAATTAAATAAACTATATGTTATAAGATTTAATTAAATATAAATATGATTTAATTAAATCAAGTGTATAAAATACTTAGGTTAAAACATGTATTAATAATTATATTAATATAACCTAAGTCATGATAATTAATTAATTACATGTCATGTTTTAACAATTAATTAATTACTATAGTCTTCAATTAAATAATAAAATACTTAGGTTAAAACCATGTATTATTAATTGATTATTTATAACCTAAGTCATTTTTATTAATAATTATAATCAATGTTTTAAATAATTAATTAATAACTATCGTCAAATTAAAGGGTAAAAAAAAATACTTAGGTTAAATACATGTGTTATTTATTAAAAATAACTATAACCTAAGTCCATGATTTAAATTAAATTAATTATTAATCATGCTTAATTTAATTTAATTAATCTTGTAAAAATATACTTGTAACAATCTATAACTTGTAAAAATGTAAGACTTGCAAAATTGATAAATCAAGCATCTTTTATTTTTCTTAAACTGTCAGCCAAACACACCATTAAGTCCGTTTTAAATCAAAAACCAAACACCCCCTTAACTGCCAGTTTTCCCCTGGCAGTTGTGTTACTGCCACCGACAGTAGCCGGTTCCCCCTGCTCGTTTAAAACTCCCACCGAGAGCATAGAGCTCTCGGTTCCCACTGACTGCCAAACGCAGCCTTGCCGGCTGCCACTGGTAAGCCAAACGCACCCTTACTGGCTGCCACTGGTAAGCCAAACCCCACCAGGCCTTGCGGCTGATGGCACATAACCACCACCGACAGACCAACCCAGCCACTAGACTTGCGGCTGGTGGTTTTTAATCACCACCGAGACCAAGTGTGGTTTCGGTTTGCGTGTAACTACCCACAACCAACCCAAAATCGATTCCCCATGACATACCTCGTTTCTTTTTAACATGTTTTTAATACGAATTCAAGATTCTTGGCCAATTAAATAAAAGAAAGGATATAAAAACGTGATAAGGGTTTACCTAGTTTTTGTGTGTTAGGTTTAGGACATCAAACGAACATCACCAACCTTCGTCTATAATTTAACTCGCGTTTTCTCTTGATCCTTGTAGTGGAACTCGACGGCGGCCAGGAGAACAAAAGAAGAAAAAGAACGGTTGTTTATTATGGTTTAGGGTTTTAAAGATTTATTGTCTAAAAGAAAATAAAAATACTCCTTCCCGTCTGTTTTCTTTTAATCCGAACCAAACCCCACTTGGGCCTTGAGCCCAAGTCTTTCCTCTTTTCCTCTCTTGTCTAAACGGCCCAAATCAAACGCCTCCTTATTCGTTCGCAAATCGTGACTAGTTAAGTATGTATTCGTGTCTTAAGATGTCATGAATTTTCCCATGGTTATCTTAATACTTATTTGAAAGTCCCTAATCAATGCAAGAAACCCTAATCTTGACTTAATCAACACAAGGTATTACTTTTCAAACATAATCTTATTATTGTATAATAAAGAATTACAAGTGTTATGGATAACACAGTTTGATGACAATGTGTTGTGCACACTTTGAACAACAATAAACCTTAACTTATGAATACAGTCGTAGCTGTTTGATTCACTAAGTTATATGCAATAATGTTCTTAATATCTCAAAGTGTTGAACATTAATGCATGGATACACATCCTATTTATAGTGTTATGAGTTTGACCTAAATAGTACTTGATGGCGACTACACAAGCTTTTACAAGTTCCCACATCAGTCACATGATGTTCTTCTATTCTTGGTAGTTGTGACAATCCGTCAGTTTATGGTTGATATTTTATTCTCAAATATTATTTGAAAATATTATTTTAATGATACAATATGAACTCACTTATTTTTGGGAAGAAATTTGGATTTACGTCTTGAAGTAGCATCGACTACGTTTAAACCGGAGGATTCTACGTTACGTGCTTACGTTTACATACACCGTCTTTGGTGACAGTCCGACATTTCAGAAAATAAATTTATCCGTAAATATTATTTTGGAGTTTTAAATTTGTGTTGGTTCATAAACTCACAAATTTACGAGAAGAGATTAGGACTTACGATTTTATTTTAACGTCCTTTACGACTAAACCGGAAACCTTAGGATTACGTATTTACGTTTTCGAACTCCGTTTTTGATGAAACAATTTTTATTGGATTCGTTTTGTGACGTTGATTCGTAATTTATAAAAACGTTTTTCGTAAAACGACCCGAGGGCACGCAAATCGAGGAAACTAGAATCGAGGAGTACCCGTAAATAAATGGGATGAGACAAGTGGGACACTTGTCCCACCCCACTCCCAAAACCGACCTAAACAAAGCCAAGACCACTTAGGTGTCACAATGTTATCTTGAAATTTACACATGTAAGCAAGAGCTTACATTGTAAGCCACTTCCTAACAAAACCATCAAACCAACACTAGTTTCTCATTTCTACATGCAATCAACTCACAAACTCTCTCTCTCTAGCAAAATGTGCCGTCCCATATTTCTCTCACAAACACCCTCATTTGATCAAAAATCAACCACCAAATCTCATGTTATTCATATACATGTTGATGCCCTTTTGAAGCCCTATTGATTGGTGCAAGTTATAACATCCAAGGAGGAGTTTTCATGGAGTAGGAGGGCTGATTTTCCACAAGGTTTCTATGAAGAATGGTGGTCATGAAGGTGGTCTTGGTGCATCATAAGTTTCTCCATCCAAAACCATGTCAAACTCATAACCTACATCAAGTTGGTGGTATAAAGATTGTCCTCCTCATCTTCTTGTTATTTTTGTTTATGTAATCATGTATTTATGTCCTATTGTATATATTTATGATGATTATATGATGATAAAAATGTTATGTGGGGATTTGTTGTTGATAATCATGGATAAAAAGGTGAAAAACTATAAGAAACAAGGCTAAAATCTTGTTTAAATATGTTGGCTGTATAAAACAGTAAAGAATCAAGTGGTAAACTGATAAAAATGGCATAGATTAATGGATTCACAGTAAGATATATGTCTTGTACACATGTGAGAGTTGGCCATGCAATGGAATCAAAGTAATGAGTGAAATATGATCAAAACAAGTTTAGGGTATAAATCTGAAGTTACTGTTTTGGACGATTTTTAGAAAATATTTAGAAGATGATTCAACAGTAGCTATAGAAGAGTTAAATGTAGCACATATCATTTATTTTATGTGATAAAAATTTGAGCTTCTATCTCCATATAGAACTCAAGATATGGCAGTTTTGGTGAAGATGAAGTTAAAAATCAGATTTTTGGAAATTAAAGAATAATACTATTATCTAAGCACTCATATTTTAATATATATAATGTAAAATAAAAACCCACTAACTTATAAAACTTATTTATATAAATATATATATAAGATTAATTAAATGGATAAATTATATAAATGGTGGTGAAATAATGTTTATAAGTAATAAAAACTATAAACTTGATTTTTACGACTTTTCGGCTATTGCCGTAAAATTAACGTTTTTGTTAAATAAAACTTAGATGGTTGGACCCGTCTAATGAAAACTTTATAAAACTTATATACTGATATATAGACATGTATAACAAGTAAAAACCGATAAAACCCGAACTTTAGGGCATACGGACATTAACAAGTTAAATAAACATATTGGACTAATAAATGGACTAAATAGGATAAAAACTTGTAAAAAGAATCTATTGGGCTTAACCCATTTAGGCCCAACTTGGAAAGTATACATACTGATAATATAGGTATAAAATGGATTAAAACAAGTTAAAGAACCTATAATAAGTTTATTGGACTTAAAACACGTAAATGGGTAAAACTAGTAAGCTAGTATAAAAGTTATCGACACATAACACAAAAATGAGTAAATGAGAATATGCAAACCCACTTGATCATCATATATATATATAATCATCATATGTATACATAATTGATATTTTTATAAAGTCATTGGACAAACTTCTAAGACCGAGTATTATTTGTCTAGGTTTCCGTGATTAAAGCACGTACCGTACGTCCGAATTGCCGATAACCCGCCTTCCCACATCAACGTGAGTTCATAGCCTCACACTCTTTTAAATGTTTTTATAAATGTTTTATAAACCCGCGAGGGAGATAACATGTTAGTTTTATAAAATAGGATACCATTTGTCCCGATTGTTTGTTTATTGATTTGGACCCGAATGATTGAATGACCCGAATGTATGACCCGATAAATGATTAAAGGACCCGATAGATGAAATCAAATGGATTATTAAAGTTAGGTTATGTCACTAAAAGTCCCATTAGCATGAATTGTGAACTACCGGGAGTTGGTAGACGCTTATGCATTTAATAGTACTATTTGGGGACGATCACCCCAGTTCGCGCCTTGACGGTTGATCCCCGTCGTGCCACATTGATTGGTAAGCGAATTTATGTATGAGAAGATTTCCATAGCGTGACCTTTGTGACGACACGCTACTTTAGATGGGCAAAATTGGTATCGGGTTAGCTACCCGTTGTTGGTTTAGTAAGGTAACAATGTCATGCGGCTTATAATAATCCAAAAACTAACGAAATACTACTAGACGCTCCGAAGTACGATGTATTGCCTGACTAGCAATACAGGGTCATACTATTGATATTATGTTTGTGTTTTGGTTTTCATAACCATATTCATATAACGGTTTTTATTTGATTTTATACAACGTCATAAGACGTATTGTATGATGTTTCTACGACATTGGCTCGTACAATGATTTTTAAGGCAAATGCCTATATTATGATTTTGATAAGGATTTGTATAAAAATGACTTTGGCTATTTTATGGCCTAATAAAATGAATTGTACAAAATGATTTTCAGTAATAATTTTATACTGATATTATATTGATGGATTTTATTAAACTCTATGAATTCACTCGGCGTTATCGCTGACCTTTTCTTTTAACATGTTTTATCTCATGTACTTGAAGGTAATTCTCGGGAAGACAACAAGAATTCATGGCCCGCACTTAAACAATATTTTTCCATTCAAACACTTATAAAACTTTTGTATGAAATGTAATGACTTGGGACCGATGTAACTTTGATGTTTATGAATGGAAATGATTTATTATTAAACGACACGATTTTATGCGTTGTCTATGATGTGAGTAATGTGATATCCCGTAACACCAACTAGTCTTCCGCTGTACTGAGCTGTATAAATTTGGGGGTGTTACAGTTTGGTACCAGAGCTCTCGTTATAGAGAACGAAAGATTTTTAAAATCAAAGGTTTTGAATAAAACATTTCAAAATCTTTTTACTAAAAACATTTTTCTAAAATGTCTAAAAATCTTTTGACTATAACGGTGCCGAAGAATTCCCGAGTTACCGACAAGGCCAAGACTGAGAAGTGCTATTTTAATATATATATAACTTGGATTATATATATATGATGTAATTATATTAGATGATTGAATGATGATTATTTTGATTTTTATACGAGGTATTTATACGACGTAGATTGTCACAAGTAACCCTAAATCCCCTAGTAAATTAATCGAAGCTATTCTCATAGGAATTCTAGCTATCCTAGATCTAAACCAAGTTGCGGATATTTATGATCCCAACAAATGGTTGATACTCGTAGAAATGTAGATATTAGTTGATTGTGATATTGAAAAAGAATTGGCGAGATTAAATCTGATATCGATATCATGAAGATCTTTCCTTATAGAGTGGAGTTTGACAAAACGTTATCACCTGGAAAGATGTCATCTGATTCGTTGTCATCCAATTCTTAAATTTGAAATCGAAAGGGTGAATGTTGCACTTGAGGCTGTCATTGGAACCATTACCCAAAAGCCTCATGCCACTAATACCTTTCCGAGAAATCTGATTGAATGTGTGAGTCATCTCATGCTAGTGACTCATTTGATAACTATTGTTGTAAGAGCTAATAGGATTGGAAATTAAGTGTTGATTCATATTGAAATTGTATTGCCTTTACAAGGCCGAAAAATAAGATTGAAAGTATTGGAATATGAGGTAGGATATCGAATTGAGCATAAGTTGATTGAAACTTGAATAAAGTAAAATTTAACCCATATGAAATATGAGATTGTTAAGAGAAAGTTGTTAAGTTCTGTGATTAAATTATAAGGATTTAACTGATTGTAGGATTGTGTTAAGTGCTGTTCCTAGGCCATTGTCCACTAACGAGGATGCCCAGTGTCCAAGAAATGAATTGAAGAAATCTTCTTCTGAATTGGGACCAATGGATCTTCCAGGACATATGGAACACCTAATGACTCTTGTAGATTAGTATTCATTGTGCTATCTTTTAAAAATCCCTAACTTAACTGAGATATCAGTTGGTAGGATGAGTTTTGTAAATTGTATGACATAGTGACACGTAATGTGTTACGGAACAATTTGACTTGTTTGTGATTAATGAAAAGACTACCTTTGATTGCTAAATTCTACATGTATCGATGTTATCTATCTTTTATTGCTTCATCCTAATGTTCGCATTAGTGATGCAACCATTGAACAAGTACTCATCTTGATTTGAGTTACGTTGTGGATTATTCTTTTTGAGCGCCATCAAGATCATGCACCTCATGATTATTTGGCTAAGCTCATTTCCTGGTATATATCGTAGTAATTCTTGGTGAACAACTCTTCATCACTCTTTTGCAGATCACACATTGTTTTTATAAAGTTAAAACGGTATCCTTTGAGAAAATTTAATTTTCATCACAATAAGGATTATTCAAAGTGAGAATTATAAGTGATTGATATCAAAATGAAGTTGTTTATAAAACACTTTGGAAAAACTTAATTATTTCCATAAACAAAGAAAATCTATGAAAATATATTTTTGATTCTTATTTAAGAATTAAGCATGAAAATGTTTTTATTATAAACATGATGATAAAATTTTGACGAACTGAGTATTGCATCGTTAATCTTGAAATTGTATATAGTTGCGCGCCTACATACAATTTGGAATGGACCATGCAAGGCTGATTAGTAGTCACCATAAAACTAATGAATAAACACTACATTTTCTTTGAAGATTGTGAAAGATTAAATTTTATGAGATCTGCAAGAAGTGAAAAATAGGGACATAGTGTTAGGGACACCTACATATGTGCCTGTAGTATCTATTCTTCTGAGTCGAATTTACTCATCTGTGGAAATTGTCTTACTTGATAATTGACAATTCTTTCTTGTCCAATTCTCCCGTAGTGAGATTTTTAGGAAAAGTATTTGATTACCGAGTGTTGATACCCGACTGGATGTATCGACGATCTTATCATTTCTTTTGATTTGATTTCATTTGAATGACCTGGGTAACGATCCGATGAGCTTTCGAATGCGTACTCAAATTATGAAAACATGGGATATATTCCTATTCGTTAAATGTTTTCGTCTGTATCTGATTTGAAATTTCTCTCGCGTAGATTATGCGTTGACCCTACTCTTTTAATAGTAGTTGTGTCTCCATATATCCTTGATTTGTGAAGGATTATGAGTTATTATTTGACTTTTGAGAAATTCACATCTTATCGACGGCAATAAAACTGAAAAGTTGGTAATGCCAGTAGAATGGATTGATTGATTATGACATGACGACATTGTCTTAATTGATGGGAACTCGAGTAGAATTCCCCTAAATGATAAGATGTTGATTATCGAAAGTGATCTAAATAATTCTTGATGGATGATTTTATCATGCATTTAGACTTAAAAGTATACCGTGAATGGTTGTGAATTAGTCATAGATATATAATCTAGAAAGAACCTAATATGAATGTATTAAAAGATGTTTATGTTATCTGAAACTTTAGGAGGGATTTGTTGGTGAATTACCTAGACTTTCGCCATTAAGGCAAGTAAAAATTTGGTATTTGACTATATTCCTGGTGCTGCACTTGTGGCTTGTGCACTGTACGTCAGCACCATCTGAATTTAAGGAATTACCGTACAACTGAGAAAGTTGTCGGAGAAATATTTTATTATACCAAGCCTGTCATCCTGAAGAGCTATGGTGTTATCATTCCTTATATTTATAGATTACTGTGAATTGAGTAAATTGACAATCGAAAACGATATCCATAACTCGAAATGGAAGAATTGTTCGATCATTTACAATGTTCTAGCAAATTTGATCCATAGCATGGTTATCATCAACTTCGCATCTGCGAAAGAGATTATCTATTCCAATCACTACATCTGGTGCTTGTAATGAACATTATGAGTTCCACGTGATGTTGTTTGGATTGACCAATGCACATGTAGCATTCATAAATTTGGTGAATCACGTGTGTAGGCTGTAATTTGATAAAATTCATGCTCGTGATCATTAAGGACTATTTGTTTGTATACAAGAATAAGAATGAGTTAATAATTATTTATAGACTGCCCTGAATTGGCCGAACAGTGAAAACCTGAACCTTGAATAATTGATATGTGATTAAAGACTTAAACCCTTACATTATTTGACTATGTGATTAATAGATAATGGAATATAAATTGACTCTTCAAAAATTAAGAGCCCTTTTAAGACTTTGGATTTTACCAAAAAGAAAATGCAAATATGTTTTGACAAATGCTTTAACAAAGGATTTTAAGGGATTATTCCCTTATACACCAATCATTTAACTAAACTCCTGTTTAGGGGTAAATGATTGTGTATACCTCAAGACAACTTAAAAAGGGATTGAGGAAACCATTTAAAACATGACTTGAAATTCGAAACGACAATTTTTGCTTTTCAACTAAGAAAACTTTGACCAAAGTATAAATAAAGGTTTTTCGAACATTTACGAATCTTATTAAATATTTTCGATAAATCAACAAAAATCTTGTTAATTAAATTAAAATTCATTTTGAATACTTTATATAATTGGTCGAACTAAGAAATTTAAAACTTTTACGCTTCATAAAAATTAACTAATAATTATTTAATTATAACAATTATCGACGCTTTAGACGTCAGATTGAGTAAAGCAGATAAAAATGATATTAAAGACGAAACTGAAACATAGAAGATATGAAGAAAGAATTTTGAATAAATACAGTTATGATATTTATTTCATCAGGAGAAAGTGAAAGTAATTACTGACGCATTATGTATAAAAGATAAAGAACCAGTTAGGACATGTTTCTTAATAATGAAGGTGCAAAATAAATTACCGAACAATTTAAAAATAAACAATGCTTGTAAGAAGGATAATATAGATAATAAAAAGCGGTTCGCGGCTAATGTGAACCATTAGCACTAAGAAGCCAATAGCGTTAAATGTTTTAAATACCACATGTGATTGTCTAAGTATGGAGGATTGTAAGATATAGTTATGTTGGAATTTGTACGTATAAGTATTCTATTTATGTCATTTATGACTAAAAGTATCTTTGTCTAAAGAAGTTGTACTGATGGCAAATTATGAAGGCAGACATCGCCTCATACATTAGTAAACGTCTAGCTATTGCAAAGGTCATCATCTGAATTTGATTCGATTTGGGTCATCGTCGACAAACTGACCAAATCTGTTAATATCATTCTCGTTAATGATAAATGCAAAAGAGTTATGTAAACATAGCGTGCCTGTATCGATCATCTATATCAAGATCCTCGCTTCGCATCGAATTTCTAGAGATTTGCTCAGAAATCATTGAGAACGAACCTTGATGAGAGTACTATGTACCACCCCAAATCGAAGGGACAAGGTAAAGTAACGATACAAGGTAATATAAGTGCTGTTCTATGTTTGAATGAATGACCTTTGGTAATAAACCGTATAATCGTTTTCCTTTGGAGAGATTATCATTGATAATTATCGTGTTAGGATCAAGATCGAATCTTGCTAGGATCTAAATATTGGAGCATCTGTAAGCAAGAGTTGAGATGAAGACATCCGACATACACCCATTGTGAGTTGGACATGTCTTTTAGGTTTAAGGTTTCCTATGATGGCGAACCTATCCTTGCAAAATACCCGACCCGCGAGATCTGAAATGATTATTGAAATTAAGATCTGATTATTGACTGCCGATAGTGGGCAAGAGGTTATATGAATGTGAAATATAGATCTTGAAATGCCAAATGGGTAGCGAAGTTATGCCACAATTTTTAACCTTGGAAAAATGAATTCATGATCTGACAAATCATGGGATATAAGTCCCCGTTGTATGGGACCATTGAGATGATGTAAAAGTTGGGATTGAAAGGCATATAAGCTGGATCTACCCTAGGACTTCAAGAACTGCGTGAATTTTGTTTCGTAAATCGAACTTGATGGAATATCTATCAAGTGAGAATCTGATTATTCTTAGTAGAGCTTGGATCGGCGAAAAGTTGCATTCATCAGAAACCCGTGAACATCATGGATAGAGAAAGTAAGTCAACATTTAGCCTGATCTTATTCCCGTAGTTATGTTTGATGAAACTCGCGTATTATAATGGATTACACTTGTGAGAAAAGACCGAGTGTGGAGGAAATACCCACATGGCTTTAACTCTATAAGAAGCGAGTAGTAAGGTAAGATGATCTTTGAGGACAAAGATCCTGTTTAGGGGTAAATGCTGTGACAATCCGTCAGTTTATGGTTGATATTTTATTCTCAAATATTATTTGAAAATATTATTTTAATGATACAATATGAACTCACTTATTTTTGGGAAGAAATTTGGATTTACGTCTTGAAGTAGCATCGACTACGTTTAAACCGGAGGATTCTACGTTACGTGCTTACGTTTACATACACCGTCTTTGGTGACAGTCCGACATTTCAGAAAATAAATTTATCCGTAAATATTATTTTGGAGTTTTAAATTTGTGTTGGTTCATAAACTCACAAATTTACGAGAAGAGATTAGGACTTACGATTTTATTTTAACGTCCTTTACGACTAAACCGGAAACCTTAGGATTACGTATTTACGTTTTCGAACTCCGTTTTTGATGAAACAATTTTTATTGGATTCGTTTTGTGACGTTGATTCGTAATTTATAAAAACGTTTTTCGTAAAACGACCCGAGGGCACGCAAATCGAGGAAACTAGAATCGAGGAGTACCCGTAAATAAATGGGATGAGACAAGTGGGACACTTGTCCCACCCCACTCCCAAAACCGGCCTAAACAAAGCCAAGACCACTTAGGTGTCACAATGTTAGCTTGAAATTTACACATGTAAGCAAGAGCTTACATTGTAAGCCACTTCCTAACAAAACCATCAAACCAACACTAGTTTCTCATTTCTACATGCAATCAACTCACAAACTCTCTCTCTCTAGCAAAATGTGCCGTCCCATATTTCTCTCACAAACACCCTCATTTGATCAAAAATCAACCACCAAATCTCATGTTATTCATATACATGTTGATGCCCTTTTGAAGCCCTATTGATTGGTGCAAGTTATAACATCCAAGGAGAAGTTTTCATAGAGTAGGAGGGCTGATTTTCCACAAGGTTTCTATGAAGAATGGTGGTCATGAAGGTAGTCTTGGTGCATCATAAGTTTCTCCATCCAAAACCATGTCAAACTCATAACCTACATCAAGTTGGTGGTATAAAGATTGTCCTCCTCATCTTCTTGTTATTTTTGTTTATGTAATCATGTATTTATGTCCTATTTTATATATTTATGATGATTATATGATGATAAAAATGTTATGTGGGGATTTGTTGTTGATAATCATGGATAAAAAGGTGAAAAACTATAAGAAACAAGGCTAAAATCTTGTTTAAATATGTTGGCTGTATAAAACAGTAAAGAATCAAGTGGTAAACTGATAAAAATGGCATAGATTAATGGATTCACAGTATGATATATGTCTTGTACACATGTGAGATTTGTCCATGCAATGGAATCAAAGTAATGAGTGAAATATGATCAAAACAAGTTTAGGGTATAAATCTGAAGTTACTGTTTTGGACGATTTTTAGAAAATATTTAGAAGATGATTCAACAGTAGCTATAGAAGAGTTAAATGTAGCACATATCATTTAGTTTATGTGATAAAAATTTGAGCTTCTATCTCCATATAGAACTCAAGATATGGCAGTTTTGGTGAAGATGAAGTTAAAAATCAGATTTTTGGAAATTAAAGAATAATACTATTATATAAGCACTCACATTTTAATATATATAATGTAAAATAAAAACCCACTAACTTATAAAACTTATTTATATAAATATATATATAAGATTAATTAAATGGATAAATTATATAAATGGTGGTGAAATAATGTTTATAAGTAATAAAAACTATAAACTTGATTTTTACGACTTTTCGGCTATTGCCGTAAAATTAACGTTTTTGTTAAATAAAACTTAGATGGTTGGACCCGTCTAATGAAAACTTTATAAAACTTATATACTGATATATAGACATGTATAACAAGTAAAAACCGATAAAACCCGAACTTTAGGGCATACGGACATTAACAAGTTAAATAAACATATTGGACTAATAAATGGACTAAATATGATAAAAACTTGTAAAAAGAATCTATTGGGCTTAACCCATTTAGGCCCAACTTGGAAAGTATACATACTGATAATATAGGTATAAAATGGATTAAAACAAGTTAAAGAACCTATAATAAGTTTATTGGACTTAAAACACGTAAATGGGTAAAACTAGTAAGCTAGTATAAAAGTTATCGACACATAACACAAAAATGAGTAAATGAGAATATGCAAACCCACTTGATCATCATATATATATAATCATCATATGTATACATAATTGATATTTTTATAAAGTCATTGGACAAACGTCTAAGACCGAGTATTATTTGTCTAGGTTTCCGTGATTAAAGCACGTACCGTACGTCCGAATTGCCGATAACCCGCCTTCCCACATCAACGTGAGTTCATAGCCTCGCACTCTTTTAAATGTTTTTATAAATGTTTTATAAACCCGCGAGGGAGATAACATGTTAGTTTTATAAAATAGGACACCATTTGTCCCGATTGTTTGTTTATTGATTTGGACCGAATGATTGAATGACCCGAATGTATGACCCGATAAATGATTAAAGGACCCGATAGATGAAATCAAATGGATTATTAAAGTTAGGTTATGTCACTAAAAGTCCCATTAGCATGAATTGTGAACTACCGGGAGTTGGTAGACGCTTATTCATTTAATAGTACTATTTGGGGACGATCACCCCAGTTCGCGCCTTGACGGTTGATCCCCGTCGTGCCACATTGATTGGTAAGCGAATTTATGTATGAGAAGATTTCCATAGCGTGACCTTTGTGACGACACGCTACTTTAGATGGGCAAAATTGGTATCGGGTTAGCTACCCGTTGTTGGTTTAGTAAGGTAACAATGTCATGCGGCTTATAATAATCCAAAAATTAACGAAATACTACTAGACGCTCCGAAGTACGATGTATTGCCTGACTAGCAATACAGGGTCATACTATTGATATTATGTTTGTGTTTTAGTTTTCATAACCATATTCATATAACGGTTTTTATTTGATTTTATACAACGCCATAAGACGTATTGTATGATGTTTCTACGACATTGGCTCGTACAATGATTTTTAAGGCAAATGCCTATATTATGATTTTGATAAGGATTTGTATAAAAATGACTTTGGCTATTTTATGGCCTAATAAAATGAATTGTACAAAATGATTTTCAGTAATAATTTTATACTGATATTATATTGATGGATTTTATTAAACTCTATGAATTCACTCGGCGTTATCGCTGACCTTTTCTTTTAACATGTTTTATCTCAGGTACTTGAAGGTAATTCTCGGGAAGACAACAAGAATTCATGGCCCGCACTTAAACAATATTTTTCCATTCAAACACTTATAAAACTTTTGTATGAAATGTAATGACTTGGGACCGATGTAACTTTGATGTTTATGAATGGAAATGATTTATTATTAAACGACACGATTTTTATGCGTTGTTTATGATGTGAGTAATGTGCTATCCCGTAACACCAACTAGTCTTCCGTTGTACTGAGTTGTATAAATTTGGGGGTGTTACAGTAGTCTTCCATTATGCTTTAAGGAAACAGTTGTCAAAACAGTTTCCTTTTTCTTCATAGTCTCGAACACACAAATGGCATGTCCAAAGTGTGCTGAGAGTTATCAGGGTATTGCCACCCCTGTTAACTCTCAACCCCTCAGAGTCCCTGATACATCTTGGCTGTTATCCATCACAGCCAATGAGTATGTCTTCAGGTAATTCTTCGACTTCCCTGACAATGTCTCTGACATGGACTCCTCTGAGGTTGCTCACAAAGACTTGGATCTCTGTGAGTCTTGCGAAACTTGCCTGCCTCCTAGGCACAGGCAAGGGACTATCTAACATCCTAATTATGTTTAAATCAATGATCAGGGAATCTAACAAGTTTAGATTCCCAACAATCTCCCCCTATTTAAACATATATGATGCTAGATCTAACTAAGTTAAGGTAAGTGAGTTTAACAGCTTCTTCTTACACATAACAGATCTAAACAAACATACCTCATGATTTTATTAAAACTTAAAAAAAATTACAAGTGCATTACATAAGCAAAATAAAAGATGAAGGTAAAAAGGGCTGTGAACATCTTCAATAGTCATCATTTTTAATTCTTTCTTCAGCTTCAGCTAAGTCCAATCTGTTATCAATTTCATCCTGCAAAGTCTTTGCAAACTTCTTGGAATACTCAGTGTTGATCTTGAGAGACTTCTTGTGACAGAGTAGCTGAATAGTTGAAGCTAAGCACAACTCATCTTCCCTTTGAAAAGCATACTGGCAAGCCCTGTTCATGAATGCCATTCCTCTTTCAGGCTCTGTGTATGTCTGACCATCAACAGGGCCAACAATACCATTGGGGAGGATCAAGTCCCTGTGCATGCCATCCACTTGAACATCTTCAGTAACAAAAGTTTCATTAACAATTTGTGAAATCCTTCTCCTTTTGTTGCCAGTCTTTGGGGGTTCTTGTTCAAAAAGCTGTGGTGGGGGATCAATCTTAAGTTTGGCAACTGTTTCCTTGATCCAGTTAAACTTGGCCTTAAGAGTCTTAAGCAGAAGAAAATTAGCCTGTCCAGTCTTTTTGGCAGCTAGGGCTTCAAGTTCGAACCATTCTGATAACCCAAGTGTCTTTAACCTGAAGTTGTCAAATACATCCATATTTCCCTGTTGGTTTTCCTTCCATAAGATCATCTGTGGGGTGTTTGTGGATTTATGAATGGTGTATTTGAACTTGGTTATCTTGCCAGAGGCAAATCTGTTGTTCACGCAGGCATCATAGTCAGCTTTGACTTTCCTTAAAGCCTCAACGCGTTTTGCTTCCATTTCCCTCAACCTTTGTTTTTATTTTTCCCTTTTAGGTGGTGTCATCTTCCTCAGAGTAGCTTCATTTAATTCTTTTGCTGTCTTGAGTTCATTTAATCTTTTGAATTCTTCAGCCTGTTTCTCTATTTCTTCAGGGGTTAAAGGAATTTCATCGGAAGGTGTAAAGGTTGAGAATTGGGAAAGGTCTGTGGTGGATCCTCCTGTCTCTAGCATCGCAGCTATCTTCTTAAGTTTGGTATCTGTGTCAACCAAAACTATCTCCTTTCCTTTCTTCGAGACAGAGGACTCCACACTTATGTTTTTCAAAACATCAGCTCTTTTGATAAATGCTGTCTGAGCCTGAGTTTGAATAGCTTTGGGGAGAGAGCTAACAGTGAATTTTAATTTCTTGGCAGCTGGTTCATCATCATCCTCAGGCTTGCTGGTGTTAACCAAAACCAAAGACTTTGATGAGTCAGCTCCATCTTGAGTTTGTTGCTCCCCCTGAGTATTATCCTCATCATCAGGTATTATAACAGGTGTGATGACTTGGAGAGGAACAGGTGTAATGGTGGGGTTAGCTGATGATGAGCCTTGTTCAGCAGATGCAAGGCCGAGTGTTGTATTTTTCTCCCCCTCACGTTTATCCTGACTTCGCAGATGTTTGGATGAACGTGCTTGTAAACGTCTTGCAATCTGCTCCACAGAGACAGCCATAGCACGTTGTCTTTTTCTTGAAGCCCTGGCAATCTTCAGCAGGAGGTTGCCATTTGCATTGGTGTTGTCCTGAACACGCCTGACAATGAAGTTAGCATGGCGATATTGCCTGTTGCGAACAGCATTAAATTGCCTGTGCATGGTGAGTTCATGTTCATGGAACATGCCAGGGACTGCTGAGTCAATGGCATCTTTTATTCTAGTTGAAAGGTGACTGAGTCCTTGGGCTACACCTCTTCTTGCACCATCCTGAATAGGCTCAGTAACCGCCTCAGCCACAGCCTTTTTGATGATGCCTAGAAATGTCACAGTGAAGTTGTGCATTTCAGACTTGATCACATCCAACTTCCTTGATAAACGCTCAATATCTGATTGATGATGAACAAGCTGAAGATTCTTGATATTGACGCTTTACTGAGCATAGTCATCCCCCCTTGGTAGAATATCAAAGTTCGTCTGGGCAGGATGATCAAACAAGAGAAACTCCGCTGTTGGATCATAGGCTGGAGATTGGAAAACTGTTGTTGTGGATGTAGCAGAGTTGGGAGTATCAACAGCATCCTTGGGAGGAGAAGTCTTATCACCAGCTGGTGTAGACACAACTATTTCTTTTGGAGGAGAGACAGACAGCTGGTCTTCCTCATCTTCTTCATCCTCTTCATCGAACATCCCTTCAGGGAATTCATCCTCAGGCATGGACTCAATATCAGAGACATAATCTTCCAATGATAGCATTTCTTCATCAACATTTAACAAAGGCTCTTCAGCATTGGGTTTGTCTTGAGTCATTGTATCAGCCTCCTTTTCTTGTTGTACCTGAGACTCGATGACTGGCTGTACAATTTCAGCCTGCAAATTTGTGGTAATTAGTAACAGGGAAAAATATAAGGGGAATGGTCGCCATTTCGCTGTCCCAGAGAGGCTGAGGGTGATTACTCAGCCACTCCAAAGGATAAACCCTTGGGATTCTTTTAAGTGTTAAAAAGTAAGGTTAATGATCACCATTCGCTGCCCCTAGGAAAGCTGAGTGTGATTATTTAGCCCCCCCAAAAGGTTAAAACCTTTGGGACTCTTTTGATTGTGAGACATATGTTGTTTATAGATCGCCAGTCGCTGCCCCTAGGAAAGCTGAGTGTGATTATTCAGCCCCCCAAAAGGTTAAAACCCTTGGGACTCTTTTAAGAGTGAAACATATGTGGTTAAAGGTCGCCTGTTACGCTGCCCCTAGGAAAGCTGAGGGTGATGATTCAGCTCCCCCTGAAAGGATAAATCCTTTGGGACTCTTTTAAGGAGGGAACCAAGAGGCTGTGTGAAGTACAGCTGATCAAGGTTGAGACATTAGTGTAATCAGGTTGTTGTTAGCCTGAATACTGTCTAGAGGGTGCAGGGTCATCGGGGTGCTTTATAAACACAAATGAATCATTCCCTGGTCCAAAGACAGGGTGTATAGACGTCTTAAAGAATTCTAAGTGTATTGACAGACTTCTATGGGTCGAGGATTACCCTAACTTCATCACTCTCTCCTACAGACAAATGAGAGTGGCTGCTTGTGAACCTCTAAAAATGTACACTGATTACCTGTGAGATATCAGCATGATCAGGCTGGTTTCCTGTCGTCTCAGCTGACTTTGAGACACTAGACTCCTGTTGTTTGTCAGCCAAAGAATCTGAATCCACATGAGTATCTGGACCAGAGGAGGTGTCAGTCTTCTTTCCTTTGGCCTTAGAGACAGCTTTGGAGTGGGAAGAAGAGGGGATTTTCTTCTTCTTAGGTTGTTGGCCAGATGAAGCCTTGGACTTAGTAGTGTGCTGCCCAGAGGTCAAAGACTTAGACTTGCCAGCAACACTAGAAGTATTCACCTTCTCAGAGGAAGGGAGCAAGGGCTTCTCAGCGTTTGGTACTTGGTTGGCCACATTCATCATATGGGCGGTGACAGGGACATCTTCAGCTCCTATTTCTTTGTAGATGGCACCTGTGATGCGGTAGGACTTAAGAGCAGTCAAGGCCTTGTTGGGGTAGTTATCTTCCAGCAGGCTTTCAAAGATCAGAGACAGGAAGCGCACATAGCAGATATTCTTTTCCCTGACCTGATTCCTTCCCTTCAGCTGTTCTACAAGATTGGAGAAGAGAATGCTTCCAACGTCAACATCAGATCCCTAGATTAATCCATAAGCAATAGCCTGATGGTTGAAAGACATTTGATCCTGTGATCCCTGCATTCCTCCCAGGGATTTAACAATGTGGGTGAAGAGGACACGCCACATGGGAGTGAAATACTTAATCTTCAGAGGAGATTTGGCGAGGACCTCAGCTGGTGTAAGGGCAGGGTTAACGTCATGGCAAGGGTTGAGTGTGGCCAAGGCTTCTTTGACAGCCTTTTTATCAACTACCTTCAGGCATTCATCTCCATGCTTTAAACCGGCCACACTTGAAAAGTCTTTAAGGGAGAAGGCGAAAGCGTGTTCATTGCATGAAAGGCTAAATGTTATGGTGTCTTCTACCACTTCAGCAGAATACCAGAATTCCCTAAGGTATTCTTGGTAAAAAGTGGATGGGGATTTGGTGAAGGCTTCACTTAGGTCACAATTCTGCATGAAATTTACCAGATCTGAATAGGTGCTATTTGGTGCCTTAATCCATCCAATGGCGTTGTTGGAGGCGAGGATGCTCTCATTGATCTCGAAGTTAACATTTGATGCTTTGGGAACTGAGAACGCCATGGATTCGAGGTTGAAGGTGAAAGAAAATGGCGGATAGGTTAAGAGAGAGAAGAACTTAGAGAGAGAAGTAGATTTGATAAAAGAGAATGGTAGAGGGTGAGAAGAGAAAAGAGACAATATATATTCAAACTAAGTGAACAGTTATTCAACCGTATTAAATGAAAGGTGCGAAAATGACTGCTCAAGTGGGTCCCCTTGACCTTTCAAAAAGTTTGTCTCCTCGTTATCCGAAAAATAAATGATTAAATATTTGAGAATGTTTTTTGCATTTACTTGGAAAGTAACTACCTAGTTTCATGTGAAAAACATTTAATATAGAATCAATCATTTAATGAACACATTTAATATCAAGCCACAGGCTTTGAGATATTGAGCATCCCCAGTTCAGCAACTAGCCTGTTGAACGAAGGTTCAGCCAAAGGCTTTGTAAAGATATCAGCTAGTTGCAGCTCTGTGGGAACAAAATGCAGCTCAATATCTCCCTTCATTATATGATCCCTGATAAAATGATACCTGATATCAATGTGTTTGGTACGAGAGTGAAGAACAGGGTTGTTGGATATGGCAATGGCGCTGGTGTTGTCACAAAAGATTGGCACTTTGTCATACAAGATTTCATAGTCAGCCAATTGACTTTTCATCCAGAGCACCTGAGCACAACAGCTGGCTGCAGCGACATATTCTGCTTCAGCTGAAGACATAGCCACAGAGTTTTGCTTCTTAGCACTCCATCCAACCAATTTTCCTCCTAGGATTCGACAGCTGCCTGAAGTGCTTTTCCTGTCAATACAGCATCCAGCATAATCTAAATCTGAATAGGCCTTGAGATCAAAGCCTGATTCCTTTGGATACCATAGGCCTAGGGATGGTGTTCCTTTGAGATACCTGAAAATTCTCTTAACAGCCACTAGATGGGATTCTTTTGGGTTAGCTTGGTACCTTGCACAGAGACATGTGGAGAATTGGATATCTGGACGACTAGCTGTTAGATACATGAGTGACCCAATCATGCCTCTATATAAAGTCTCATTGACAGAGACCCCTGACTCATCAGGGCCCAAGTTGTTGGGTGGAAGCATGGGGCATTTCACTGATGCACAATCAGCTAAGTCATTTTTTTAAGTAAATCCTTAACATACTTTTCTTGACAAATTGAAATTCCCTTAGGACATTGTTTAATTTGAAAGCCCAAAAAGTAAGTTAATTCACCCATCATACTCATCTCATATTTCTTGGTCATTAATTTAGCAAAACGTTTACTAAGATTGACATTTGTTGACCCAAAGATGATATCATCCACATAGATCTGCACAATGATGAAATCACTCTTGTCCTTGAAGGTAAAGAGTCTTTTATCAATAGAACCCCTGACAAATTTATTTTCAGTTAAGAAATTTGAAAGAGTTTCATACCATGCTCTTGGAGCTTGTTTCAGACCATGCATAGCCTTGTGAAGTCTGTACACATGGTTGGGAAACTCGCTGTTCTCAAATCCTTCAGGTTGTGCAACATACACTTCCTCAGCCAAATCACCATTGAGGAAAGCACTCTTAACATCCATCTGATACATAGTGATGTTCATATAGGCAGCATAAGCAAGGAAGATTCTGATGGCTTCAAGTCTAGCAACATGTGCAAAAGTTTCATCATAATCAATTCCTTCAGTCTGAGAGAACCCCTGTGCTACCAGTCTGGCCTTGTTCCTGATGATGTTCCCAATTTCATCGATCTTATTTCTATAGATCCATCTAGTGCTTGTGATATTCTTTCTAGGTGGAGCTGGCACTAGTGTCCATACTTTGTTCCTTTTGAACTGATTGATTTCTTCTTGCATAGCAGCTACCCATCCTTCTTCTACCAGAGCCTCAACTACTCTTTTAGGTTCAATTTGTGAGAGAAATTCAGCAAATAGACATTCATTGGCTGAGGCTGACTCTGAGTCTTGGATTCGCTGTCTAGTTGTGACCCCTGCATTTGGTTCCCCAATAATATTGACAAGAAGAATGTGTTGATCTCTTGACCATTTATTTTGAGGAGCTGGGGACTCAAGGACAGGAACACTTGTGGGCACAGTTGGTACAATTTGAGTTTCATCCTGCTGACTAGGAGGGATTTCTTCAAAGACTACTTCAGTGTCAGAGTCTTCTTCAGCCATATCAAGAGGTGCTACTTCATTATCAGCAGGAGAGTTTTCAGGGATTTGAAGAATTGGTGAGTCATCAATAGTCTGAGAAGGACCATCAGAGATTTGAGGTTCTTCTTCAACAAGTTCCTGATAGGTAGAAACTTCTATGTTGTGAGTAGACAGAGGGTCAAAGGCAGGGACGTAAGGGGTGAGAGTGTTGGAGTGATGATGACTGGTAGGTCTGGGTTCTGTGAACTCATCACTTGGGAAGGATATATTTTCATTAAAATCTATTTCATCACCCTCTGTTCCTGTTCTCTGTATGACTTCATCATCTTCATTGAATCTAACATGGAATGTTTCTTCTACTTCTTGTCTTCTGATGTTGAATACTCTGAAGGCTTTGGCTGTTGGAGAGTATCCCAAAAAGAAACCATCATCAGCTTTTTCATCAAACTTTCCAAGTTTATCCCTGTAGTTATAAATAAACACAGGGAACCCAAACACACGAAAATAGCTGACGTCTGGAGATCTTTTTCTGAAAACTTCATAGGAGGTTTTACCATGTCTTTTGACAATGATTGATCTGTTTTGTGTGTAGCAAGCAGTGTGAACAGCTTCTCCCCAAAATTGCTTTGGTAAGGCTGCACCATTTAACATGGTTCTTGCTGCTTCAATCAAAGTCCTGTTTCTTCTTTCAGCCACACCATTTTGTTCAGGGGTGCCAGCTGAAGAGAAGTTCTGTGAAATCCCTTTTTCATCACAAAAAGATTCAAGTTGATGATTCTTGAATTCAGTACCATTATCACTTCTTAGAGCTTTGACTCTAACATCATTCATACTTTCAACCTGTCTGATGAAGGACATGATGGTTTCAGCTGCTTCACTTTTCCTTCTGAGGAAGAACACCCATGTGTATCTTGAAAATTCATCAACTATGACCAAGGTGTATTTGTTGTGATTAATGGTCTGAGGTTTGACAGGCCCAAACAAATCCATGTGAAGGAGATGTAAGCACTTGTCAATAGAGAATGATTGCCTAGTCTTGAATGAAGACCTGTGATGCTTTCCTTTGACACAAGCAGAACAAGTTTTATCTTTGGAAAACATTACTGAAGGTAGACCAGCAACCAAGTTTTGAGTGGCTATCTTATTGATGTTCTTGAAGTTTAGATGAGACAGTCTTTTGTGCCACAGCCAATTGACACTTTCAGAGGCTTTAGCAAGAAAACAATTTGAGCCGTCTTCAGAGCACACAGCCATGTTGATGACATAAACATCTCTCCTTCTAGGTGCAATCAGCACAACATCATTGTTTTTGTTGAATATGGTTCCCTGAGTCTTAGTAAACAAAACCTTATAGTCAGCATCACACAATTGGCTGATGCTAATAAGATTGTGTTTAAGACCATTCACATATGCAACCCTGGTAAATGTAATCCCATTGCAGTTCACTGAGCCATATCCTTCTGTGTCACCTGAAGAGTTATCTCCAAACACCACTTTAGGACCTGGCTCCTTTGAGTATCTGTGCAGGTATTGTTGAATCCCTGTCATGTGTCTAGAACAACCACTATCTAGATACCATACCGATTCCTTGAGATATTTCTGCACAGATACATAGAAACAGATTAGTTCCTATGGTGAACCCACTTTCCAGTGGGTTCCCTGAATTGCTTATTAGCAACTCTTGTGTTCCTGAAAAACTTTTGGCGTTGGGATGGACAGTTCATTGTTTCATGGTTATAACTCCCACAGATATCACACCCAGGGAAGTCACCACACTCGTCTGAGTGATGGTCTGTGAACACACAGAATTTACAGGAGGATAAGGTTTGTAATTTCCCTGTTGTCTTTTGGAACTCTGTGGTCTGTCCCTAGAGGGTGTCTGAGCTCTTTTAGCTACTATGTGTCTGTCATGATCTAAGGTCGAATGGTGAGAATTTTTACAAACATTGCAATAAGGTTTGATTAACCTTTCCCCTTTGGGTTCACCTAGGACTGACTTAGGTTCATGAGAAGTAGAGCATTCAGCGGAAGGCTTAATGTGTTGTTTCAAGAGTTCTACTTCTTTCATAAGAGACAACAGGCGATCTTCAGTGGTAAGTTCAACCTTATTCACAGCTTTAGTAGTAACAGGCTTAAAAGCTACTTGTTTGCCAGTTTGTTTAGCAGGAACATGAAAAACTTTAGCTGGAGGATTCTCAATATCTGTCCTAAGTTCATCCTTAGCAGATCTAGAAGAACTGCTGGGTTCAACTCCAGAGAGTTTGGGCAAGGGTGGTAGCTCAGCCACATCTTCAGAGACAGGGTCATTTGTCAAAGTGGTATATGACATATGAATAGTCTCTGTAGATTTAAAGACAATGTCTTTGGGTTTGGTGAGAATTCTCAGCTTATTTTTCTTAGCAGATATATCCCTTTTTAAGTCAGCAGGCACTTCATCCCTAAGCAATTCATCAATAGTGAACCTAGCACACAACCATTTTTCAATAACCTTGTTCAATTCAGAGACTTGATCATTTAAAGCAATGTTTTTCAAGGTTAATCGAGCTACTTCATTTTGCAGGGATATTTTCTCTAAATTAACCCGCCTGAGAGTTTCACATTCAGCCTTAGCATTTAGCATTTTAGATTTAACAGAGTGAAACTTATCAAGTAGGTTCTTTCTTTGTTCCTCAACAAAGTGTAAATCAACAATGGTGTAATCAAGGACATGCTTACGTTCATCACTATCAGACATGGATAAAAGCCTGTGTACCTTTTTCATTGTAATGTCAACCCATTGTCCTGATCTTGCATCACCTTTTCCAACAGCTGGTTCATCCTCAGCTATCGCCATAAAAGCCCTGACTCTGGTGGTGTCTTCTTCATCTGAAGTCAGTGGCTCATCATTCCAATCATAAGTTTCAGCAACCAACCCTTTCTCTGTCTTTTTCTCACCACCCTTCTTTTTGGACAGAGCTTCAATCTTCAAGTTCATTTGTTCTAACTCAGCTTTAAGTGCATTGTACTTATTTTTGTAATCTTTCTTCTCAGTGTCTGAAGAATTTGATTGAGATGAGTTGTTATGTTGTTTGAACTTGTAAGGTTTGGATGAAGATGATGGATAAGAGGGTGAGGATGTCTTGGTGGAAGGACAGTCTTTTTGATAATGTCCAAGCTTTCCACAGGCAAAACAAGTTTCTTTTGACCTGTCAGTTGGTTTACTAGCTGATCCTACTCTTCCTGATCTTTTGAAGTATCTTCTTTGGTTGGCTAGCAAGGCTCTTTCATGGAACTCTGCATTGAGGTCTGTCAAGAACTCTTGGCTGCTACGGGTATCTTCTTCAATATCAGAATCGCTGTCATGAGGATGTGTTGCAGAGATCAAAGCTTTGGAAGATGCTCCTTGGACTACAAATCTTTCAGTCTCTGATTTGTAAATAGTATCGATCAACCCTTCTTCATAATTGTACTTACCATAGAGCTGAGCAAGGGTATCATTTTTGATTGAGTTGTTAGCTCTCTGAGTCTGATTCATGCTCAGCCACTTTCTTGGAAGGCTGTTGACAAAAGTAGCATTGATCTCAGCTTGACCAATAGTGACATCATTCATAGCTAGGTCATCTAGAAGAATCTTCAGCCTAGTATAGGTTTGCTGAACCTTTTCACCTTCAAGTGACTTAAAGGCATTAAACTGAAGTCTGAGTGCCTGAATCTTTGTCTCTCTTGTTTCAGAGGGTCCTTCATGACCAAGAATGAGGTCTGTCCACATTTGTTTAGCTGTGCGACACTGAATGACAGACTTCATGATATGCTTGGGAAGGCAGGATATTATTATGCTTTTGAGACGTTTATCTTGGTTTGCCAATTTCCTATCAGCTGGAGTCCATTGTTTGAGAGGTTTGGGAAGAGGGTTTTCTTCAGTGGATGTAAGCGCCATGGGAATGTATGGACCATTTTCTAAAATTTCTAAAAGAAAAGGTTCAAGCCCATCAAGATATACAAGAAATTGACTCTTCCAACTGGCAAAATCTTCTTCATCAAAGACTGGTACACTTGTGACGTATGATCCACCTCTTGAGTCAAGAAGTTGGGGTAGATCATCGTCATTGGCAGGAGGGTTAAGTCTTGGTGAAGATGGGTTTGTGGAAGGTGATTGTGGTGGGTTAGAAGTTTCTGGCATGGTGGATCTTGATTATAAAACTGAGAACGATGTTTCTTGAAGGTTTTAATATCAAACCATGCTCTGATACCAATTGAAAGTCCATAATCAATGCAAGAAACCCTAATCTTGACTTAATCAATACAAGGTATTACTTTTCAAACGTAATCTTATTATTGTATAATAAAGAATTACAAGTGTTATGGATAACACAGTTTGATGACAATGTGTTGTGCACACTTTGAACAACAATAAACCTTAACTTATGAATACAGTCGTAGCTGTTTGATTCACTAAGTTATATGCAATAATGTTCTTAATATCTCAAAGTGTTGAACATTAATGCATGGATACACATCCTATTTATAGTGTTACGAGTTTGACCTAAATAGTACTTGATGGCGACTACACAAGCTTTTACAAGTTCCCACATCAGTCACATGATGTTCTTCTATTCTTGGTAGTCTTCCATTATGCTTTAAGGAAACAGTTGTCAAAACAGTTTCCTTTTTCTTCATAGTCTCGAACACACAAATGGCATGTCCAAAGTGTGCTGAGAGTTATCAGGGTATTGCCACCCCTGTTAACTCTCAACCCCTCAGAGTCCCTGATACATCTTGGCTGTTATCTATCACAGCTAATGAGTATGTCTTCAGGTAATTCTTCGACTTCCCTGACAATGTCTCTGACATGGACTCCTCTGAGGTTGCTCACAGAGACTTGGATCTCTGTGAGTCTTGCGAAACTTGCCTGCCTCCTAGGCACAGGCAAGGGACTATCTAACAGCCTAAGTATGTTTAAATCAATGATCAGGGAATCTAACAAGTTTAGATTCCCAACATTATTAGACGTAAAAATTACGTATGTAATGACTTACCATGTTCGATTTAATATAAGTAGAATAATCGTGATAATTATTCGTGTTTACGTGTTACGTAATTATTACTTATTCATGTTATCATAATTACTTGTACGTAACGACATTCATCGTATTAATAATATACGTAAGTACATAATTATCTGTTCGTGATTTCATGTTCATGATTTTATGTTCGTGATTATTATTGTTAATAATTATCATGTACTAACACGTATTTAATACTTATCGTGTAATAACACGTACATAATTCTTGTAATTAATATTCGTGATACGTTTTCATGTTATATAAGAAAAGTTTTAATCTTGTACGTACGATCATAAGTGTACTGTTCATGGTAAAAGCATGCGGGTTTTACAACTCTTCCCCCCTAAAAAGAATTATTCGTCCCTGAATTATAGATAACGTTAGCTGAAAGAGGAACATACCCGAATCAAACTTAGAGGGTATGTAAGATAAAAGGACATGCAGATGACATGGTAGAAGGAACGTGGAACGTGACATGTCTTGAAAGGACATGGAACGTGACGTGACTGAAATGACATATCTAATCGATAATAGAAAAACGGATAAGAAGTCCGGTTGATCTTGTCCGTTTCCAAGTGGCTTCCCTCTTGGAACGGTTCCTTCACAAGATCTTGACACAAATGATAAATCTTGGTCCTCCTGACCTTGACTTGAAAACACAAAAAGTTCTTTGTCATCTCCGTAAGATAGATCCCCTGAATTCGATCGAGGAAATAAGAGTTAACGTGCAAGGGTAACTGAAACGTTATGATGCAAAATAACCTCAACAAACTGGTTATAGTAATGTCTTAGCAATGATGCACGAGACATACTGAAACATAGTACGTGAAATTATTTGAACGTGATACGTGAAATTTTTTTAACGTGATACGTGGAGACATGGTGAGTGTAGTATAAGCAACATATCGTGATCAATGATACGTGTAACAGATCGTGAACGTGATATGAGGAACGTGGAATGAACATGACATGTGAAACATATCGTGAACATGGAATACAACTGCGGTACACCAAACGCTACAAGATGAAACGTGGAATGTGACGTGAAACGTCTATCTGAGGATAGGGAGTTATACTAAACTTGAGTCTAGTCTCTCAAGTTCTTGCAAAATTTCCCAGAAAGAAAAATGAACATAAACTCGTAAGCCAGGATACGATCATGGACGTGAATAGTGTCATGAACGTGAGCGTGAAAGCAAGTCGTGAACGTAAATAAGGAGCACAAATGCGAACCTTTGTCTGGCCCGTTAGCTGAGGGGTTACCAAGTGACCGGATGAGCCTTGGCTGGAACATGTATGATCAATCTGTTGGTTCTGAAATAACCCAAGTGTAAGGATTCTGCAGACTTGATTGAACTGTCGGCAATAACCCAGATAACGTCATGCTTCTTTATGAGTTTGCGTGAATCTGGTAATCCAAAATCCATGGAGATCTTGTCCCATTTCTGTTCACCTTCTCCCGATGATGGAAAACATCCTAGTCAGTTGGTGTTCTATCTTAGCCTGTTGGTATGTCAGGTACTTAGATATGAACGTAACTATATCTTGCTTCGTAGAAACTTGATACATAGAAATTTGCGGAACTATAAGTCTCCGAAATTAGACTTATCTAGTGTTGTATTTTCTTTTAACTCCTAACGTAGTGTAGGGTTCTCACCTTTACGCGTAAGCTGATTCATGTTAAGGTTAATCGTGAGAATCCATGTGATTCAGCGTGTCACTATAATCAACCAGAATTTATATTGAAAAATTTCAGGGTTAAATTTCTCCTGTCGTAGAATTTGCAACATAGTGCAAATATGGTCTTTCTGCTCTTCTCCAGACTTTAGAGAAGGTTAGGTTGTCATAAATGAAAACACTGATGAATTTGTTTATGAGTTCGTGGAAACTCAATTTATTAAGTCCATAATGCTGCTGGAGCACTTATGAGACTAATACAAAATCATGAATCTAGCACGACCGAGTCGTGTACGAATAGCAGTCATGGACATGTTCTGCTCTTTCACTCGTCACTGTTGACATCATGATCATGAATCCGATCTTGGAAAAATGCTTAACACCCTATGGTTGATTGGACATGTCGTCAATACGTGGAGGAGATTAACGGTTATGAATCGTGATTTGTTTAAATTGACGGTAGTCGACACATAATCTCATGGTACCGTCCTTCTCCTTGTAGGTTCTTCTGGAATGTATGGGAAGATTTTGGAATAATCAACTGGTTATGCGTAAAAGGACTTCAGTGGTTGTG
The DNA here is from genome assembly GCA_025667525.1 of Glebionis coronaria. NCBI lineage: Eukaryota > Viridiplantae > Streptophyta > Magnoliopsida > Asterales > Asteraceae > Glebionis > Glebionis coronaria. The sequence goes on along the minus strand of CM046879.1, from coordinate 185,220,556 downwards.
TCTTAACTGACAGCTAGAAAATTTAGTAGTCAAGGCTAACAAAGCACATGCTTGTAAGCATAGATAATTTGTACAGATTTTCCTGATGGAAATCAAGCTGAATGTATTCAGGAGCTTGAACATTACTGTACATGATCATGAATCGTAGCATGGTGTGCTGTTCATAGTCCATAATTAGGATGAAATTCAACTCGCATCTGTCCGAGGTAATGCGTTAGCAGTTTGAACCTTATCATTAGGCTGAAGGAAAACCTTCGTATACATGGAGAATACGAATGGCGTCCTTTATGGTCATGAATATATGAAATATGGGTGCATGAGATGAAAGTGTCATCGAGCAATCGTGACAGATCTTACTGATACACCGTTGATGGTACTGAAATTCTTGTGGCCTGATTATTACATGGCACAACAAAATGGATATACCCTTTGAAGGGTACCCTGAATTTCTTAGGGAAATTCCAGAATTTGACGTGAGTCATGTGTCTTGACTCGTGTCTTGGAATTATAATCATGACATGTGTCATGACTGGTGTCTTGACATGTGTCTTCAGAGAGTATACATGAGACATGTGTCTTGACTGATGTCTTGACATGCGTCTCGAGATGTGAAACAAATAGAACTACAAGTATTAGGTTATTATGCCAGAATTGGCGGATCGGTTGGACTACTGATCCTTTGTATTTCTGATCACGTCCGCAACCGGAGCTTCGGTTGCAATTGCCAGGATAGTTGCTGTCATAGTAGTGGTTACTATCGTCTTGTCTGTCAGTTCCATGACATTCATTCTCATGACTGTGATCCATGTAACTATTCAGCTGAGTGGCCGGCTGGTACCGGTTCTCACTTATATGACTAAAACGACAACTGAATGACGTGTGACATGTAACTAAGAATTAGGGACAATGATTCATGGAAATAGTCTGGTGGTGAAGCATCTTCTCGTCTGATCCCTTTGATCTAACGCCTTTGTCTTCGTCTTGTAAGATCTCCAAGTTGTGAACAACATCAGCATCTCGTAGCGACTCTAAAATCCGCAACATCAACCCTTAATAACATCTCCCAACTATGAGCGGCATCAACAATTTGTAGAGTATCAGCAAGTGGAATACGCACATGGGATATGATACATGGAGTACACATAGAATGCACATGAAATGATCGGTATGGGGTCTGTTGGAAATACGTTTTACGTATTAGAAAGGATCGGTCACTCCAACAATAGTCCATGTAATAGCTCGTAGTTTAGTTATTTACATTTATTAAACAAATCCCAAAACCGAGCCCATGAAATGTATGGGCCGGCGGCCTAATGTAAACCCAAGCCCATCTCATAGGCTTGGGGTATATAAACCCTCTCCTTAGTTGGAGAGGGTGGTGATTTCATTTCAAATAACACATAGTTCTTAAACTTTCTCTCTCTAGAAGTGTGAAATCATCTATCTTTCTCTCTCTAAAACATAAGCAAGATTTACAATATCTTACAAATGGTATCAAGAGCCATGGGATGATTGTATTGTTTATGTGTTTGTGTTCTTGATTGATACGCCTATTTTGATCCATTTTACACGAACCAATTTTTTTTTTTTGTGTTTTTTTATGGTTTTTTCTTGATACAAATCTTCTACATAGTTGTGGTAGAGATTTGGTATATTTACCTTGGCTAAAAACACAAAATTTTTGGGTGTTTTGATAATTTTTTGGCTTAAAATCTCGAATTGGTTGAGTTTTGTCCGAGAAAAGTGGGATATATTCCGACAGAAACCATCGGAAAGAGGTTTAAGTATTCCCACAGCTTCCATCGGAAAAGGGTTTCTCATTCCGACCACTATTCCTACGAAGGGATTCCGATAGTATTCCGATTTGGGACATTCCGATTTGGGACATTCCGATTAGGGACATTCTGATTAGGGACATTACGATTTGGGACATTCCGATTTGGGACATTCCGATTAGGGACATTCCGATTAGGGACATTCCGATTTGGGACATTCCGATTTGGGACATTCTGATTTGGGACATTCCGATTAGGGACATTCTGATTAGGGACATTCCGATTAGGGACATTCCGATTAGGGACATTCCAATTAGGGACATTCTGATTTGGGACATTCTGATTTGGTTTATTCTGACAGGGGTTTTCCGACTGATATTCTGATCCTTTATTCCGATCAATATTCCGAGAACCCAAAAAATTATTCCTTAAAAAATTTCGTGTGCAATTTTGACTTGGAATTTTTGGTTTATCAAAAACATAATTTAGGGGATTTCAACATTATTTCTTGGATTTAACACACAACAACAAATACATTTACTTTCTCTCATTGTTCGATCAATATTTGTAAATCTTAACTTATCGAAATGGAGTACACATCTCTTACGGATAAGTCCATCCTCTCTGTAGGATATGTAAATCTTGCTTATGTTGTAGAGAGAGAAAGAGATAGAGAGATGGTAGAACTCACACAATTCTAGAGAGAGAAACAAAAGTTAACTATGTGTTAATATGAAGAACCACTACCCTCTCCATCAAAGGAGAGGGTTTATATACCCAAGCCCTTGTCATAGGCTTGGGCTTACATTTGGGCCGGCCTACACATGTTGTAGGCTAGGCTTGGATTTGTTTGTTAAATAAAGATAAATAACTAAACTACGAGCTATTACATGGACTATTAATGGAGTGACCGATCCTTCTTAATACGTAAAACGTATTTTCAACAATCTCCCCCAAAGGGAGGTCACTCCAAACAAGGGCATTACCCAAGTTTCAATAATGAGATAAACCTAGCATACTATGCTTGTCTTGAGCTCGTAGTCTTCGTCTTTCTTTTTCTTTTTCTTTTCTGGTGAACATGTTGATGTGATCTTTGATATTAATCTTGAGAATTAATCTCTTGCCTTGATCTCGTGCATCCATCACTTGTGATCTTCGCCTCTTCGTGACACCATGTCCCACATACTTATACCTTCGAAATTCTTGAAAGCTTCAAAGTTCGATACAACGGAAGACTTAACTTTTAGGCTTTATTGAATTAGATGAGGTATTAAGTTCATAAAGTATAAGCATGCGGGGACGACTTCTTCTCGGATTCCGCAACACCACCGTCTTCAAATGCCGAAACATAAGTAGACACGAACGAAATGGCTTTGAACATTTCATTCTAATTTGGTAGCATTTTACCTCCGGTCGGTGAAGACCGTTGGACGATATAAAATATCGTACTTGTGGCAGGTAGATTTAATTAAAAATCTCCTTGACAAGATTTCGCGTGTAAACCCGTTCTCTTTACTCGACCATCCAAAGCTGACTGCGAACGTAAAGAGTGAATCATTTGGATAAAAATATCCACATGATTTGAAGCCGTCAATTCATGTTCCTGGAACAAGTGAAATTCAATTAAGAACCGCACCATCGTTGCTTTCCAGTTGTCACGAGCTTGATTCGTATAGAATCTTACAAGTTACCTACCAAGTGCTGTTTGAGGTTAACACTAGAAGGATTTCCACTCATCACTGTGAACACTAAGGTATCACTCTGAGTGTTCTGGCAAGGTCACTAAGATATTTCATAGAGGCCTGGAACGTATTTAAATTTCAGTTAAGAATTAAACCACTGTTGCTTTCCAGTTATCACAAGCTTGATTCATAAAGAATCGCACAAGTCACCTACCATGAGCTTTTTGATATTCGCTCAAGAAGGATTTCCATCTTCATTGTAAATACTTTCGTATTACTCGGATGTTCAGGCAAGATCATGAAGATTTTGCGTAGGACTCTTAAAATCTTTCTTACTTTTCACAGTGTGTGAAGAAGCAAGGAAATATGGAAGTGTGTCCTAATGAGATATTTGATGATCTCAAATGGCTCTAGACTCGACCGTGCACTTTGGATTTTAGTGATCGGAGGCTGGAGAGGAGTGCCACCATTTCAATACCAATTTATTCGGAGTGAATAAATCAATAGATAACATGTTGTCTCCGTGTGATTAAAACAAATACCTTTTGAGAGATATCTGAGTTAGCTGGGATGGGTTGTGCATTGCATCACTGGGTCCATGATGTCTTATCTTCAATATCAAGCATCATTAAAAATGATCTCAATAGCATATGTATTGACCCGGTTTCTGCCTAAAGTTGTAAGGAGGGCTTCTTTCTTAACACCCTTTATCTTTACAATTCTTTTTCATTCTTCAACCCCTTTAATGCTTACCAATACGTCATAACTAGCACCTTGTTGTGATTGTTCCAGTGCTAACTTAAGTACTTGGTCGGCATTCAGCTACGTTCAAAATCTTTTCTCCAACTTTCCTAAGGACTACTATTTCTAGCTATGGAATGTCCTTGGGAAGATTCCTCCAGTTCTGGAAGAGTCATAGGAATTAACCTATCCTACCATCTTTATGTCACCACAATCTTCATCGTTGTGAATTAAATGGGGTTTGGGTAAGTATATGTCACCATGAATATCCATTTTGATATGCAAATCCGTTTTTCTCCCCCTTAACATATGCCACGATATTCGAAAACATTTCGCACATGTCGGGATGAGCCATCACGTTAAGTTAAACCATTTTTGATAATTTCCCATATTAAATCACATTTTCTCCCCCATATTAAAAATATTAACCCAATCGATGTTTTTAATATCAATTGATTTAATGAGGTTTTAACAAAGGTTTTGGGAAGAAAAATGCAAGTCCGATTTATCTTCATGATACCAAATGTATGAGATATGATACCGATTTGTAACATGATCACATATTCACCATATTAGAAAAAAGAATTGACAAGGTTGGACCTGATAGTTGAGAACATCAGATGATAAGATCAAATGGTTCTTGTCAGCATATGTTGGTCGCCTTGTCACGTCTGAAGTCATCTCTTGACACCACGTGTACGATTGGTATGGTTGTCTTGACACCAATTAGTGAGCTTGTCACTTTCGGCATCAAAGATTCTGAATGCTTGACAATTGCTCCCCCTCAATTGTTGACCCGTGTTCTATTGAAAGAGCTGTAGTCTTCGGTTGAGTAGTCGCATCGTCGAGTATGTAGATACCAATTGTAGATAGCTATGGTTGTAGAGATGATAACTTCATAAAAACAAGACTTCTCTTGTTTTAACAAATAAATGCACTGAAACGTACATTTATCCGTGTTAGACCAAGTTATAAAGTAAACTTGATCCCTTACAAGGTTTTAAAGTAAACCTTGCCCGAGAAAATTAATTCCCGTTGAGAGCCAAAGCTTTCATAAGAAATACTTGACTTTAATATGAAAATCGGGTTGTAGTCAGAAATAACTACAAGCCATATAGGCATGTTTTATTAAAAATTTACAACTTTTGTACGAACTCTATTTATGGCGCCGTGTCAATATTAATCAACATTTCTAAGGCCGTAAATATTATCGTACCAAAAGACATGCCTTTGAAAAATAAAGTAAAAATATTTTTGGATTTTTCTAGATTTTTCAATTTTTATGGTTTTTATATGGTTTTATATTTTTGTATTTTGCTTTTGTGGATAAAAATATAAACAATCTATACAGATGATCACCAAGGATACGGAGAATAGTTTACCATCACTATTCTTTCGCTTCATCTGCCAGTTCCTTATGAGTCTCAGGCGAGAAGGTTCTCATTCCTAGCTTGTCGGCCAAAAATTCAATTCGAGCGTGATTTAAAGCCTTCGTGAAAATATCCGCCAATTGATACTCAGATAGGACAAATTAAAGCTCGATCAATCCATTTTCCACTTGCTCCTTGAAAAAGTGGTAGCGAATGTCAATATGCTTTGACCGGGAGAATTGAACATTGTTGCAGCATAAAGCAATTGCACTTTTGTTGTCACAGTACATCGGAATTTTGTTGAAACCTAGACTATAGTTGGTTAATTGCGATCTCATCCAAAGAATTTGAGCACAACAACCGAACATAGCTATGTATTCTGCTTCCGTACTTGAAATTGCAGCGCTTTTCTGCCTTTTCGATGCCCAACTGATTAGTCGATCTCCTAGAAGTTGCAAAGTTCCACTCGTGCTACGCCGTGTATCTTGACAACCCGCGTAATCCGCATCTGCATATGCCATAAGTGCAATCGAAGAGTCCTCCGAATACCAAAGTCCCCGATTAATGGTTCCTTTAAGATATCGAAAGATCCGTTTCACAATGGCCAAGTGTAACTCAGTAGGTCGAGTTTGATACCGAGCACACATGCATATAGAAAACTGAAGATCAGGTCGACTAGCTGTGATATACAGAAGAGTACCGATCATTCCACGATAAAGTGTTGGATCAACGGCAACTCCATGTGGATCTGCATCAAGTTTGGTTCGTTCCACCATTGGAGTATCCACGGGGTTGCAAGATTCCATCTTATATTTCTTAAGAGATTCAAGGGCATACTTGGATTGATTGATAAAGATGCCTCTGGGACTCTGAGATATCTGAAGACCTAAGAAGAATGATACCTTTCCCATCATTGACATCTTAAACTTGGAAGACATGAGTTTCCCAAACTCGTCGGATAAGATTTGGGTCGAGGCTGCAAATATAATATCATCAACATATATTTGTACCATAATCATATCTTTACCTCATTTCTGAATGAACAGCGTGGGATCCACCTTGCCTTTAGCGAAGCCTTGCGTAATGAGGAATTGTGACAATAGATCATACCATGCGCGTGGAGCTTGCTTCAACCCATAGAGAGACTTCTTAAGCTTGTACACATGATTAGGATAATTAGGATTCACAAAACCATCCGGTTGTTGAACATAGACCTCTTCCTTGATTTCACCATTAAGAAATGCCGTCTTTACATCCATCTGATAGACGATCATATTCATGTGGGCGAGGAATAGTCTAATAGCTTCCAAACGGGCAACAGGTGCGAAGTATTCCATAAAGTCGATGCCCAATAATTGCTTGTATCCACGAGCTACTAGTCAAGCTTTGTTCTTCAATATTCCGCCTAACTCATCGAGTTTCACCTTGTAAACCCATTTCAAAGTGAGTAATTGCACTTGATCCGGGCATGGGACAAGTTCCCATACTTCAAGACGTATAAATTCATTAAGTTCTTCTTGCATAGCTTCTATCCAACAGGATTGAGTAAAAGCTTCTTGCCATGTCCTAGGTTCAACTTCAGTGAGAAAAGCATCAAAATGACAAAAAATTTCATTTTCTTGTAACTGACTTCGTGTGGATACCGGACGATTAGGGTCACTAATAATAGAATCTATAGGATGATCCTTTGTCCACTTGCTGTCATGTTCACGAATCCGTGGATTGGAGTAAATCGTAGTAGGAGCTTCCTCTGAGGTGGACGACCCGTCTTGATTAGGGTCGGGAATTGGTACACCAAAGAATGGAAGTTCACGCATTTGAGCGAATTCCAAATCGTGAACATCATCATCCTCTTCATCATCAATAGACATGACATGGGTAGTTGATTCAGGTGTTGGTTGAGAATTACTAGTTGATGGTATATCTTGACCAATTGTGGATGCAGACGTATCAGATTGTGCTTCGGTTGCCGGAGCGACAACTTCGGTTATTGATATGAGTGTATTTACTCATATCATTTGTATCAAATAACAATGAAATATTGCACAAAATGGATCAAATATACCTTGTATATGTTGTTTTCTTGTTTGAATGTGTGTAGGTACCAAGTTCGTGAAAACCGACAAAAATCAACACGAGAATGAAGAAAAAGATTGAAGAAGCCAAAATCGAGCTCGACTTGAGTGGATTTGATCTTAATTGGGCCAAGTGGGACCCACATTTGGGAAAATGGGCTCAAAAGCCCATTTGGAGTTCATAAGGTGTTGATACTTGGACAAGCCCGACTTAAAGCCAAATAACATTTGCTATAAATAAATTGGACTCAAAGTCCATATCAATATGAATTGGGAAGAATGTTGGGCCGAGTTTAATATACGGATGGAGATTATTTGGGAACAAAGCCCAATTCACTGAATAAATGAAATGTGATGAATTTCTTGGGTCCAAGATAAAGCCCATTAGGGCTGTTATTCACTTGAAACGAAATACGGTTATTTAAACAAAATACTTGGTCAATAGTAATAAATCCCTTATTTATCCCACTCACGTTTATCCACCACACAAATATATTCGATAAAAACAAGGTTTCCCCACTCTTCTCTTTCAACCACACAAACCAGACACAAATATACACTATTCATCCAAAACCCTAGCAATTAAATCACTTGAAATAAATTGGGGCTTTTGGTAAACCCGTGTGTTGCACACGAGTGGGAATAAATTCCCCTTAATTTCGGAAGGCTGGAGTGGAAGAGCAATGAGACGTGGCAGCTTATTATTGGTCCTAATACATCATCCCCATCATTCTTCCAATCAGGGATAGCCAAGTCAGCAAAGAGAAAGCACAAAATCGCCACGCTGGCGATCCGTGTGATCAAAAGAGAATATACACCCTTGGATGATTAACTGACAAGAGAGAACGGGAGATACCTAATGAAAGGCCAAGATCAAGTTTCAGGAAGAAAACCCACCTCTCGGTTCAAGTATAAATACCCCCTCAAATGGAGTATTTGGTATCCCTTTATTTTTTACTTTTTAGTATTATTATGCTTAAAATTAGATAGATTGTATTTTCTTTAATAGTATTGTAATCAGTTGGATTGATTTATTAATAAAATTTAATTTTGGTTCAATCTTGTGCGTTTTAATTTTCTGTTCTTTTAATTGATCTATTTCTGATTTTAGTGATAATAATAAAAATAATGTTCAATTAAGCTTATTTATAGCTTAAATTGGATATTAGAAGTAAGAATGTGGAGAAAATTTCCCTACTGGAAAGTTTAAAATGTTACTGTTTGAATATTGGAACTGCTAAAAAGAGTTACTGTGACGTTACTGTTGGTATCAAGTTACTGTTTATGGTGGTTCGATTGATGGTGATGTTTGGTTCGTTAATGGCGTAATGGAGGTTGTGTTGATCTAGTCAAAGGAGGCTCAGCGCCACTCCTTCTTCTCAACGGTTTCTTCGTTAAGATGGTTAAGCTCTAATTATGATTTCCATTCTGTTTTTAATTTTCTGTTTGATTGACTGGATTATCTATATGTTAATGATTCGCTGTATTTGATTTAATGCTATGTGTATTGTTTTTTGGATGATATTGGGATCGTTTTCTTTCTGTTTCGTGTAGTTAATTGGATCTGCTCAGTTTTATAAGGTTGATGTATGAGTGTTATCTGTATAAAGTTATAGCGTCTTTGTCAGAGTATGAATGTTCTCTGCTAAATGACTGATTTACATGTTTATCTTTTAGATCTGCTATTTTGGTTTACGACTGTGAATTTCTTGTCTAGATGTTGAATTTCGTCTATTGGCGATTTTGCTTAATCTTTCACTGCATTTTATATGTTTCTGCATTCTCTAGTGTTTGGATAAGGGAGTTAGCAGTTGATTTAATTCTTGTTCTGCGTGAGGAGAGTGATATTGATGTGCCATATGATTGTAGTTACTATTGAAATTGCAACTTTGCTGAATAAGCTGTATGTTTTTGCTTACTTTTTCTTATAATATAGATTATTATAGTTTCAGTTAATGTAATTGAAATAGGGGGACGTGAATCTCATTCTTTAGCTTATTTGGTTAGATGTTAATCCCGCTCGATTTAAGTATTCTGCTCGAGATAGTTTGTACTGTTCTTGCTGATTGTTTTGCTAAAAAGTCCTATGATCTGAATGCTTTGAGTACTAATTCTTTAGATAGAATTGTGTTATTGGTTTTAGTATACTGCTGCATTTGAGGTCTACTTGATTTAACTGAATTGTCTGTTTGCATTTTTTTACTGTATTTAGATATTTTACTCAATTGTATCTTTTTCAAGTAGTGTGTTATTTATTAATTTGATGTTACTGGATTCGAATATATCTGTGTTTTTTTTAATCTGATGGTTTAACAGTCCGAGCATTTAGATTGGTATAACTGTAACATTAATATTTCCAAATCCAAAAATAAATCAATAGCAAAAATAATGTCATCAGAGGGGCTCGAACTCGTGACCCTCCTTTCACCTGACAAACACCTTAACCATCTATGCTACGTGCGCTTTTGAATTTTATTTCTGTCTTAATAATTAATATAGTAATTCGAATTCTAGTTATCAGCTTTCTTTAAATACGTTTATTTACTCTAATTTACATTTGTAACTTTTTTGAAAATTTTCTCTTATAAAGTTTTAGATAATAAATAAATAAAAAAAAAAAAAATAAATACAAAAATATGTTTTACTTTAGAAATTTAATTAGTTTTTATTAAAATAAATAGATTTAAATATAGTTAGTTTTTAATAAATTAAATCTGATTATTTTTTTTTAAAAAGCAATTTAGTTTTTAATAAATTTAAATTAGTCTAAAAGTTATTTTAATGGATTGATTTTTAAATAGATTTTTACATAGTCTAATTTTTAAATGGTTTTCATTTTTAAATAATTAGTCTTTTAGATTTTATTCGGGTTTACGATCCATGCACTTTAGGCTTATTTTAAATAGTTTAAAATTAGTAAATTTTAATTGTAGTTTAAAAACCGAAAACCAATTCAAATCAATTGTCCAAATCAAAGCAAAACGTCTCAAATTCATAAGATATTCGTGTACAACGAACTTGATTCACTCACGTGTTTAATTGAATTCGTCATTGGTAATATTAGTCTATTACTTTTTCCTAAAGGTAATTTTCTAATTTACCCTATAACGTAATCTCAAATAAATCACATATACACATCCACTTACATCAAAAATTTTGGCGCCGCTGCCGGGGATCTTGTGTACGATTCGCTTTTGTGGAGATTTGTTGATCGTTGATTTGAAGACCCTTTCCGTCCTCGAAAAGTTTGTTATTTTTCTATTATATAGTATGTATCGTTTTTCTCGTTTTTTGTGAATAATATATTGTATTACGTAGAACAATAATTTTACATATTTTTCAAATAAGCCTTAGTTGGGATTTCATCACCTAGCTATTATAGTCGAATCCAAAACAAAAATAAAGGCAAAATAGATAAATACTAATAAGAAGTTTGAACTCGATTTATACAAACTATAAGGTGGGTATAAGGCGACGTGCTATAAAAGACCGTCTAAGGAAAAAGGTTTTTAAGTGCTTTGTGCCACCTCGTTTCCCCGCTTGCTTGTGCGTATATTGAGAGGGACGACCTATTATTGTTTTGCCAACTCAAGTAGTAATAAATCTTATTATTGTTGTTTACTTATTGAACCTCGAGACGTTTAGGTTTTCACCTATCGTTTCAAAGTCGACCGAGGATAATTTACTTCCATAGTAGTTATCCTTATTCCTTGTTTTCTATCGATCATTATTGATTGAGCAATACCAAATAAATACCAAAAATAATTTTCTTCTTGTCTAAATTCTTTTCTTCAATCCTCTAAATTCTCGTTTTTATGAAAAATACCAAAAAATAATCTTCTTAATCCTCTATCATGTTTAATTCTTTTTCTCTTCACCCTCTAAATTTGAATCCTTCCTTCGTCGATAGTGTTGGGTGTGGAGAACCATTATATGGTTTTTTGCCATGTCGGTGGTGCACGTGTGAGCGTTGTGGAAATGACTTACGTCATGATATACGTGTTGGATTTTTTCCTTATTGTAATGAGATTACTTCATGTGGAAATCCTAGTTTTTCGAATAATCTTCTCGATTTCAATCCACCTCCACACCCCACATACGAGACACCCTCGAGTGAGTTTTGTGGAAACGATTCTCATTTTGGTGATGATTGTTCGCATCGATTCTCGCTTAATTACGAGCAAGAACCGAGCTACAATCAAAACTTTAATGATAATTGTTATCCACAAGATTTACCGAGTTTATCACAACAATATCTTTGTTGTGAGTATTGTGGAGGTCCTCACGAGAGTTTTTGTTGTCAACCGAGATATCAAAATTTTTATGAGCCTAATCCTTGCTATAATTCGATTCCTTCCGGTTTTGACCAATCTCCACAATATTCTTTCGAAATTGAACGACTTGAAACAATGTGCCAAAGAAATGTTGAAGTTGTTGAAAAAAGTATTGAAGATTTGTTGCTTGAAAAGAGACAAATTAATCAAGAGATTAATGATATAACAAATGAATTAGGAAGTCGACGATTTCATGGTGAAATAATTGATGAGGGATTTAGAAGATATTGTGAACTTAAGATTCGACAACTTTCGCAAGATTATAATGGATTATGTAACACCCCCACAATTGCTATGCGCAGCGGAACTACAACAATGGGTGCTACACAGTATTCATTGCACACAAGATATATCAAACGACGCTAAAAAGACGTCAACTTAAAACTTGAATTTAAAATTGTAGATGATACATGTCCACGGTTTTTCCAACCCCAATTTGGTACAACAGAGTTTAGCGTTTTCGGTCCCCATGAATCTCAACCCAAGAATTTAAGTTTTACAACAACATAACATTAAACTTAAAAATTGTTTAAGTAGAAAAAGGAGGAAAAACAAGCGGACTCCAAGCCATACACACAACGTCCATCCCATGCATGCTCCATTCTACACTTCAGCGGTTACCTGAAACACATGCCAAAATTTTGGTCAACGAAAACGTTGAGTGGAATTCATAGGTTTTACAATCCATTTGAACGTATATAAAATAAAAACCATTCGTGATCATTTATAGTCTTGTCGATCAAACAAACTATAATCAGGATACTGACAATTGTGTTTAAGCTCATGACACTAATCCGTTAACTCAATCACCCGCGTAATAAATACCGGCGTGATTCAGATGAAACCAGTGCCCCTTCTAAAGGCATCAGTTGCAATTATACCTTATTTCTCATACAAAATAATCTACCGCAGAACTTACTAAAAGTACAGCTTCTCGGCTAGCATTGGGTCGTTAGCCCCGTAGTACTACAAATTGCATAAGCGGCTATTTCCCCCTACTCGAGGGCAGGACAATAGTTAATAGTTCATGATTTTAGGGACTTTTGCAACTTTGGTACTCAACACAATTTCTAAGGCAACTTTCGGGTCTAACAATCATTCATGATATACGTTCCTTTTAAAAACTAGCATGCATTTCCCTCGCGGGTAAAAGAATTTGAAATAAATATAAGCGAGGCTATAAATTCACACCTTATATCTTCAGTAGTCGGTAGTTCGAGGGATGATCACTGACGACGAAACGGATGCCCGGTTAAATCAACACCTATCACAAATAACGCGTAATGAGTAATCTCATTTTAAATACTTACGGTACTGTATAAAATACATATATACTAGTCACTTAGGACAAGTATAAATCACGCCAAAAACAAAAACAACAAGCACCACTCATTTTATACCATTCGTTCTCATTACTTACGTTGTCCATTTTTACTCATTCTCGCCGGTACTTGACTAAAGTACGGGCTGTTTTACCATGTTTAACCACACTTATAAAATTTGACAAAATTCTCAAAAATCCTATAAGACCTGTAGATAACATGTTTTTAAGCCCAATAAAAGTTTTTACTTTTACGACCCGTTACGCGACGCTTTTCCACGACTACATTTTACGGGCTGAAATTGCACTTCGACCAATTTTGACCTCTTTGACCTATATGAAATGTACCTTTGACTTCTTTGACTCCTAAGTCAACTTATAGACTCATTTTTACAGGTTTGTAACCAAATTTTGACCCTTGACCATTTACCAATTCATACTTGTGACCCTCGGGATTTGACTAAAACTTTACATAAATTCGGATTATGAAAGTTCTCGTCTCCCGGTACTCGATCTTTAAAACCTCATAACTTTTAGCTCGTTTTGAGTCACGGGCTCTACCTTATACCAAATTAAAGACAAGAAGACCCTCTACAACTACATTTAGTTTTCAAGACCTGGAAAAAAAATCATTTTTATAAAATGAGCTCAAAGTTTCTGCCTAAATTTGGCTACTCCAAAATCACGCTTAGACTCGATTTCAAACCTTCTAACCACCACTAGGCATCATCCTAAGCCTCCCTAAACATATCCAAACACCAAATTTCAGTCCTACCCCTATTGATCAACCAATCTCAAAATCAAAAATTGAAGAAATTAAACATGCAATCACCTAAACCTACTTAAATCATCCTTAAACACATAACCAAACACAAGACTAAGCTCAAAATCCAACAACCACCATGGCTCCCCAAACACCCCTTGTGCCGTGGGGTTTGGGTGACCCAATCACCACAACCAAATTGATTTTGGTGGGTTTTCTTGGTGTTTATACTTCCATTACTCATAAATTTAACATGCATTACAACATTTAGCCTCAAAAACGAATTTGGATCATCATGAAAATTTTTGGAAAATTTTTGTTAGTGCATGTGGGATTTAAGCACATGGAAATGTAGGGAATGATAAGATTAGATGTGGTCTAACCTTAATTTTTATGAAAATCAAGTGAAAAAAAGTTTTTGATGGATTTCTTGGTGGGTTGGGGGTGTCCGTCGGCTATGGGAGCAAGAGAGGGAGAGAGTTGATTAATTTTTGGTGAAATGTTCTATGTGTTTGTGTTTGTGTCAATTTTTGGCTTTTTGGTGGATTGGGAGGGACCATTTTGCAATATTTGATTTCTTTTGGCCTTAAGTTGAAAACGTCCTCAAAACTTTGCGGGTTCGACTCATTAGTCAATTTTGAAAATTTTACGGGAGTCGGAAATCTTCCCGAACACTCCAAAATATTTTTGGGATACTTTAAATGTACTCAGAAGGCTATAAAACTCACCCGACTCAACTTAACACGAACCGTAAATAAAATTCTCGAAAAATTACATTATCGATAAATCGTCAATAATTATATAAAATTGGGCATCCCTCGGGATCGTAATCGTCATCGTCCTTCTTAAATCGTCAAACGTAAAAATTATAACCTCGAACATCGGCTTTAACCAAAATACTTATAAATATAGAAATTAAAATTTATTAAAAATTTCAAAAATTAGCGTAATTTAGGGTATCGTTAATGACCTCGATTCTAGGGTGTCACATCCACCCCTCCTTAAAGAGAGCGACGTCCCGGCGCTCGCCTCTTCTTGTACTCACATTTCGTTCTACTGGAACAGATGAGGATACCTTTCCTTGAAAAAGTCCTCACGTTCCCAAGTGTATTCCGGTCCACGCTTAGAATTCCATCGGACTTTCACAATAGGAATCCTACTACGCTTCAACCGCTTGACCTCTCGGTCCATAATTTCCACAGGTTCTTCCACAAAGTGCATTTTGTCGTCTAGTCGAATCTCGTCCAAAGGAATCACCAATTCCTTATCCGCCAAACTCTTCTTCAGGTTCGATACGTGAAACGTGTCGTGAATAGCACTAAGTTCGGTCGGCAATTCTAACTTGTACGCTACTGGTCCAATTCGTTCAACGATCTTAAACGGTCCAATATACCTCGGACTCAACTTTCCTTTCTTTCCAAAACGAATTACACCCTTCCACGGCGATACCTTGAGCATAACCATATCTCCAACTTCAAACTCCAACGGTTTCCTTCGGTTATCGGCATAACTCTTCTGTCGGCTTCTCGCAGCAAGTAGTCGGTTTTTGATTTGCACAATCTTCTCTGTCGTTTCTAAAACCATTTCGGGTCCAGTCAATTGACTTTACCCTACTTCACTCCAACACACAGGCGATCTACACTTCCTTCCATACAATGCTTCGAACGGTGCTGCCTTGATACTCGCATGATAACTATTATTGTACGAAAATTCCACCAGAGGCAAGTGGCGTTCCCAACTTCCTCCAAAATCAATCACGCATGCTCGGAGCATGTCCTCCATCGTTTGAATAGTTCGTTCACTCTGGCCGTCAGTTTCCGGGTGATAAGCCGTGCTTAAACTCAGCTCAGTGCCCATCGCACGTTGAAGCGATTTCCAAAATTCCGACGTAAATCTACTGTCGCGATCCGAAATGATCGATAACGGCACTCCATGTCTACAGACGATCTCTTTCACGTACACGCTGGCGAGTTTTTCCATGCTGTCCGTCTTCTTCATAGGTAAGAAATGAGCAGATTTCGTCAACCTATCCACAATTACCCATATCATATCACATCCGCTAGGAGTCTTAGGTAAACCCGTCACGAAATCCATAGCGATTTTATCCCATTTCCATTCTGGAATTTCTGGCTGTACCAACAATCCAGATGGTTTCTTATGTTCTGCCTGAACCTTCGCGCAAGTCAAACACTTACTAACGTAACGAGCAATATCCGCCTTCATATTCGGCCACCAATAAACTTTCTTCAGGTCGTGGTACATTTTATCCGATCCAGGATGTATCGAATACTTCGACTTATGCGACTCATTCATCACCAATTCTCGAACTCTAGGCTTTCCTTCCTCAGATGAACACAGTGGTAACCAAATCCGATTCTCAAAATATCTCAGTCCGTCAGACCTAATCACGAAAAGAGGTTTCAACATTCGTCCCAAGTTCTCGGCTTCAACATTCCCTTTCATTAGTCCTCTCTCTTGAGCCTTCAGTATAGTTTCGGTTAAGTCAACGCTCTCACTCGTCACTAAAGCTCTAACCCTCAAAGGTTTCTCCCGTTCCTTCCTACTTAGTGCATCCGCTACAACATTCGCCTTGCCAGGGTGGTAGCGAATTTCGCAGTCATAATCACTCAGTAGTTCACCCATCGTCTTTGTCGCATATTCAACTCCTTTTGATCTAAAATGTGCTGCAAACTCTTGTGGTCAGTGAATACAACACACTTTGTCCCATACAGATAGTGTCTCCACAATTTCAACGCAAAAACTACAACTCCTAATTCCAAATCGTGCGTCGTGTAGTTCTCCTCACTCTTCCTTAGTTGCCTCGACGCGTAAGCTATCACCTTTTCACGTTGCATTAATACCACTCCATAACCCTTACGAGACGCATCACAATACACTACGAAGTCTTCGGTTCCTTCAGGCAATGACAAAATCGGTGCGGAACATAACTTATCCTTGAGCGTTTCGAAAGCAAGTTCTTCCTCATTTCCCCATTCATACACCCTATTCTTTTCGGTAAGCCTCGTCAATGGTTTCGCAATCAACGAAAATCCTTCAATAAACCTTCGATAATACCCCGCTAAACCAAGAAATTGTCGAACTTCAGTCGGCGTCGTCGGTGCTGACCATTCCCTGATCGCTTCGATCTTGGCAGGATCCACACGAACTCCCTCACTATCGATCACATGACCTAGAAACTGCACTGATTCCAACCAAAACTCACACTTCGAGAATTTTGCATACAGTTTCTCCTTCCTTAACAACTCCAAAATCTTCCTCAGGTGCTTCTCGTGCTCCTCCTTACTTTTAGAGTAAATAAGTATATCGTCGATGAAAACAATAACAAACTTATCTAGATACGGCTTGCACACGCGATTCATAAGGTCCATGAATACAGCAGGCGCGTTTGTCAACCCAAACGGCATCACTTGAAATTCAAAGTGTCCATACCGCGTACGAAAGGCAGTTACAGGAATATCCTCCTCTCTTACACGCAGTTGATGATACCCTGATCTTAAATCGATCTTTGAGTATACACTGGAACCTTGCAATTGATCGAACAAATCGTCAATCCTCGGCAATGGGTACCGATTCTTAACCGTCAGCTTATTGAGTTCCCTATAGTCAATACACATCCGAAACGAACCATCTTTCTTCTTCACGAACAACACTGGCGCTCCCCAAGGTGATGAGATCGGCCTAATAAATCCCTTGTCCATCAATTCCTTCAATTGATCCGATAACTCCTTTAACTCAGATGGTGCTAAGCGATAAGGTGCACGTGCAACCGGCGCAGCTCCTGGCACTAAATCAATTCGAAACTCGACCTCACGGGTAGGCGGTAAACCTGGCAACTCGTCTGGAAAAACTTCCGGATACTCGCAAATAACTGGTACCTCATCAATCCTCGCCTCTAAATCACCATCACTCGAAACTTGCGCCAAAAACACATCGCATCCGCTCTCTACGTACTTCATCATTTTCAAACACGAAATCACCTTCAAACGAGAAGTGCATTCGTCTCCCTTTACCGTCAACACTTTATTCCTCAACGGAATCTGAACCAATCTCTCGCCACAGACGATCATAGCACTGTGCGCCATTAGCCAATCCATTCCCACAATCACGTCAAACGATCCTAGCTCTATAGGCATCAAGTCGATTTTAAAAGCGTAATTTCCTAACTTCAAGGTACACCCTTTCAGTATAGAATTTGTACTAACAATTTTTCCATCGGCTAACTCAACGTTATAACTAGTCGCTAACAACACCGGTTTTCTATCGATATGACGACTAAATTTAACATCTACAAAACTCTTGTCGGAGCCAGAATCAAACAAAATACTAGCATAACAAGCGTCTAGCAAAAACGTACCGGTAACCACATTGGGACCCTGTGGTTTATCAGCCGTTCCCACTTGATACACAACAGCCGCATTATTACCTCCCCGCTTGTTTCCTGCCTTCGGGCAATTTGCTTGCACATGACCCCTTTCTCCACAACTATAACATCCTCTCATTCTGATAGCATTAGCCCCAGTGGCTACTCCTCCCGTTCGACAACCAGATGTCCTATGACCTGCTTTCCCACACTTGCCGCATGCAGGCGGGCAATTTCCAACATGATACAAATTGCACTTTCCACAATGGGGATTCACTTTTGCACCTCTAGGGTTCGTCACTGCCCTCATCCCTTCGTTCCTTCTCTGATTAAACTGCTGATTTCGGTTCGGCCCATGGTTGTTTCGATTTCCACCTCGGTTCTGGCCTTGGGATTGATTGCTTTGTGCCGCTTCCCATTTCCTTTTGTTGCCTTCAGCAATGGAGTTCTGCCTGTCCTGAAGCTTGACGTCCATCAAAGCGTGAGCCATTTGGACCGCTTCATCAAACGTTCCAGGTTTTGACGAAGTTGTTTCACCTTTGATATTGCTGGATAAACCCTTAATATACTGCTTCATTTTCTTGGCATCATTGGCAAAAATATCTGGACACAAAAGGCTTAATTCGTTGAACCTCTTGGTGTAAGCAGCTATATCGTTGTTCTTCAAGGTCAAGTGCCTCAACTCATCCTCCAATTGCCCCAATTCCTCTTCCGGGCAAAACTTCTTAGTCAACAGAGCTTTTGTCGCATTCCACGTCCTTGCATTCGCTACAGCCAACCCAACCGTAGCTACCTGGGTATTCCACCAACTTAACGCATCATCAAGAAACGTAGCAGCTGCAAACTTCACTTTATCCGCTTCTGCACAACCACTGATTTCAAACGTACTTTCAACCTTTTCCAACCATCGTCTAAGTTCTAAAGCTCTACCCGTTCCACGGAACTGCGTGGGACCGCACTTCATAAAACTAGAATAGGTACACACCCTCGGGGCTTGCTGTCTCCCCGCGTTCCTTCCCTGGTCCTGATTTCTCCCAGCTCGGTCCGCTTCCAACGCATTTGCTATAGCTTCCTGAATCATGGTGTTAACACGATCGGCGGTCAACTTTGGAGGCATGGTGTTATCGAATATCTCTTTCTGCAAGACAGGGAAAATAGAAAAACAATGTAAGTATACATATCAAGTTTCCCAGACATAATATACATACAACGACACATCACTACGGAGTTACTAATATTCATCAATTCACACCACAAAAGATCAAATTTAAGACATATCACAGATCATGAAAGGTAACATAGATTGTATTGATAATTAACCAAAATCGTGACAAGTATTGCCACTACAATCGTTCACCACAAAACTTCAAGTACTTGAGTTTCTTGTCATAATACCATCATACAAAGGTCTAAAACAGTTCTATTACAATGATCAAAGAAAATACAAAACAAGTAACTAGGCATGTGGTGATCCACACGGCCTCTTGGATGGCGGCTCGTCGTCGTCTTCCTCGGTTTCCTCATCACTAACGTCCTCATCCACATCATCCACTTTTCTCTTTCCTTTATCATCCGGCCCACATTCCGTTTCCTTCTTCGTCCCTGATGTGGATCCACACTCAATCACTACCTGACTTCCCACCGTAATACAAGCACCTCCAGTAGGCGGCTGAATCATGAAGTCGTTCGCCTCCATCTCCAAATCGTCCACGAATCTCCAATCCGGGGGCAATGATGCTCTCACACGATGCTCCCAACTCTGCATCCTCGACAACCTCATTTGATCCTCCCTAACACGGTCAAGACTAGCACTTAAATTTGCAACCATTGATCTTAAACTGTTGATGTCAGTTTTGTTCACATTCCCATCATACTCAACTCTTGCAGTCCTTTCCAACAGTCTTTGATGTTCCCTTTCAGTCTTATCAAACTTCTTAATCACCCTAGTCTCAACTACAAACCGCTCATACATCAACCTTTCCATCCTCCCCAAACGACCTGCGGGATCCCAGTAGTGTCTCGGTCTCGGAAAGTAGACCCTGGCAATATTCTCATGAATCGATGGCGACTTGGATGATTTGCTGGACTCTCCACTGCTCCCATTACTTACTCGAACAAATCCTGGCATGTTCTCAAATAATCCTTACAATTGTCCATCGGGCGATTAAAGGGTTGCTGCTCATAACGACCGGTCGGTGGTACCTCATAACCCTTCGGCGAATTCGGGGATTGAAACAAATCGGGTTCGGTCTGGCCTACGGCATTCTCGGGAATTCCATCATCCATTAGCTCCTCGGGCTCTTCTTCGGAATCCTCACTCTCGTCACTACTCATGCTGAAATTATCCACCTCACTTTCGTCATTGTCGTTTTCCGGCCCTATTTCCTCTTCTGGAGCGATCCATCCATTATCATTGTCCGGCGGGTTCGGAGGAAACGGTCCCCCTTCGTGACCTACGACGTAATCGTTCCCATTATCATTAGGCGGTACCTCGGCCATTCCTGCAATAACAGCGAATTTCGGAGGGTACATAAGTAATTATACAATAATTATAAATACATGCATGCAAATGCAATGCAAAGGTGGTACATATGCCCAAAATGTAATAATATGATGCTCATGCATGATTAATACAAAAATTACGATGTCGGATATTTCACGTAAAATTCAACGTCTACATATAGTAATTCCATACTTACGTAATAATTACCCACATATATACTTCACTCAAAAGTATACGTCAAATGCCATAAATACAACAATAAATCTTACCGGAGCCATGCAGGATAGTTGTGTGTGCTTGGACCATTTCTTACGACACCAAAAGTTATAGTTTAGGATTTTCAAAAACGACCTAGTTCTCTATAACTCGTGGCTCTGATTACCAATCTGTAACACCCCCACAATTGCTATGCGCAGCGGAACTACAACAATGGGTGCTACATAGTATTCATTGCACACAAGATATATCAAACGACGCTAAAAAGACGTCAACTTAAAACTTGAATTTAAAATTGTAGATGATACATGTCCACGGTTTTTCCAACCCCAATTTGGTACAACAGAGTTTAGCGTTTTCGGTCCCCATGAATCTCAACCCAAGAATTTCAGTTTTACAACAACATAACATTAAACTTAAAAATTGTTTAAGTAGAAAAAGGAGGAAAAACAAGCGGACTCCAAGCCATACACACAACGTCCATCCCATGCATGCTCCATTCTACACTTCAGCGGTTACCTGAAACACATGCCAAAATTTTGGTCAACGAAAACGTTGAGTGGAATTCATAGGTTTTACAATCCATTTGAACGTATATAAAATAAAAACCATTCGTGATCATTTATAGTCTTGTCGATCAAACAAACTATAATCAGGATACTGACAATTGTGTTTAAGCTCATGACACTAATCCGTTAACTCAATCACCCGCGTAATAAATACCGGCGTGATTCAGATGAAACCAGTGCCCCTTCTAAAGGCATCAGTTGCAATTATACCTTATTTCTCATACAAAATAATCTACCGCAGAACTTACTAAAAGTACAGCTTCTCGGCTAGCATTGGGTCGTTAGCCCCGTAGTACTACAAATTGCATAAGCGGCTATTTCCCCCTACTCGAGGGCAGGACAATAGTTAATAGTTCATGATTTTAGGGACTTTTGCAACTTTGGTACTCAACACAATTTCTAAGGCAACTTTCGGGTCTAACAATCATTCATGATATACGTTCCTTTTAAAAACTAGCATGCATTTCCCTCGCGGGTAAAACAATTTGAAATAAATATAAGCGAGGCTATAAATTCACACCTTATATCTTAAGTAGTCGGTAGTTCGAGGGATGATCACTGACGACGAAACGGATGCCCGGTTAAATCAACACCTATCACAAATAACGCGTAATGAGTAATCTCATTTTAAATACTTACGGTACTGTATAAAATACATATATACTAGTCACTTAGGACAAGTATAACTCACGCCAAAAACAAAAACAACAAGCACCACTCATTTTATACCATTCGTTCTCATTACTTACGTTGTCCATTTTTACTCATTCTCGCCGGTACTTGACTAAAGTACGGGCTGTTTTACCATGTTTAACCACACTTATAAAATTTGACAAAATTCTCAAAAATCCTATAAGACCTGTAGATAACATGTTTTTAAGCCCAATAAAAGTTTTTACTTTTACGACCCGTTACGCGACGCTTTTCCACGACTACATTTTACGGGCTGAAATTGCACTTCGACCAATTTTGACCTCTTTGACCTATATGAAATGTACCTTTGACTTCTTTGACTCCTAAGTCAACTTATAGACTCATTTTTACAGGTTTGTAACCAAATTTTGACCCTTGACCATTTACCAATTCATACTTGTGACCCTCGGGATTTGACTAAAACTTTACATAAATTCGGATTATGAAAGTCCTCGTCTCCCGGTACTCGATCTTTAAAACCTCATAACTTTTAGCTCGTTTTGAGTCACGGGCTCTACCTTATACCAAATTAAAGACAAGAAGACCCTCTACAACTACATTTAGTTTTCAAGACCTGAAAAAAAAAATCATTTTTATAAAATGAGCTCAAAGTTTCTGCCTAAATTTGGCTACTCCAAAATCACGCTTAAACTCGATTTCAAACCTTCTAACCACCACTAGGCATCATCCTAAGCCTCCCTAAACATATCCAAACACCAAATTTCAGTCCTACCCCTATTGATCAACCAATCTCAAAATCAAAAATTGAAGAAATTAAACATGCAATCACCTAAACCTACTTAAATCATCCTTAAACACATAACCAAACACAAGACTAAGCTCAAAATCCAACAACCACCATGGCTCCCCAAACACCCCTTGTGCCGTGGGGTTTGGGTGACCCAATCACCACAACCAAATTGATTTTGGTGGGTTTTCTTGGTGTTTATACTTCCATTACTCATAAATTTAACATGCATTACAACATTTAGCCTCAAAAACGAATTTGGATCATCATGAAAATTTTTGGAAAATTTTTGTTAGTGCATGTGAGATTTAAGCACATGGAAATGTAGGGAATGATAAGATTAGATGTGGTCTAACCTTAATTTTTATGAAAATCAAGTGAAAAAAAGTTTTTGATGGATTTCTTGGTGGGTTGGGGGTGTCCGTCGGCTATGGGAGCAAGAGAGGGAGAGAGTTGATTAATTTTTGGTGAAATGTTCTATGTGTTTGTGTTTGTGTCAATTTTGGGCTTTTTGGTGGATTGGGAGGGACCATTTTGCAATATTTGATTTCTTTTGGCCTTAAGTTGAAAACGTCCTCAAAACTTTGCGGGTTCGACTCATTAGTCAATTTTGAAAATTTTACGGGAGTCGGAAATCTTCCCGAACACTCCAAAATATTTTTGGGATACTTTAAATGTACTCAGAAGGCTATAAAACTCACCCGACTCAACTTAACACGAACCGTAAATAAAATTCTCGAAAAATTACATTATCGATAAATCGTCAATAATTATATAAAATTGGGCATCCCTCGGGATCGTAATCGTCATCGTCCTTCTTAAATCGTCAAACGTAAAAATTATAACCTCGAACATCGGCTTTAACCAAAATACTTATAAATATAGAAATTAAAATTTATTAAAAATTTCAAAAATTAGCGTAATTTAGGGTATCGTTAATGACCTCGATTCTAGGGTGTCACAGATTAAGCATTGAGATTCGTAAGAAAGAAAAAATTCAAGAGGAAGAAAGATATCTTGCTAATCGTGAAATCAAGCGTTCTCTTCTTTTGGATGATGACGAGGATAGTACTCTTTCGTTGCGAGATCTTATGGCTCTTCATCCTTCGTCTAGTGCTATCGTGTTTCCTATTCGTATCTTGCCGGCTATTGAGCCCAAGGATTCTCCCATCCTAGATGATGAGGAAAACTCTCATGACATCACCACTCTTATTCATGATTCTTCCATCGTGGAACCCGAAAATTCTCTAAGCAAGGGGGACGAGCATATTAGCACTATACTTGTCCAAAACCCAAGAGAGTTTGACGGTATTTCCAATGAGATGTGTGATTTGCCACATTGTGATGACTCGACTTCTTCCATTCACTTTGATATTTTCTCCAATTCTAATGATGAAAATTGTGATGGAAATGAAGATTTTAAGGATGATTCTACTTCTAGTGAATATTCTAATGAGGAGTTCTCCGATGAACTTTCTTATAAAGATGATATTCACGACTCGGATTTTGAGGGGTTTACCGATGAACCTACTCTTCTTCACCCATTTCCACCGGGAAATGAGGATGATAGTGATCCGATTTTTGAGAGGTTCACTTTTGAACTTGCTCCTTTAGACCCATTTCCACCAGGAAATGAGGTTGATTTGACTATTCCGATCCTTGAGAAGTTCTCCGATGAACTTACTCATTTAGATGTGGAAGACGTGGTTCTTCGCGAGAAGTTATCGAACGTCTATCTTCTCATTTCTAGGATCGAGGCTTTGAATTCCAAGCCTAATCCCAAGTCTTTCTCTCCATCTCCTATTCCCATTGAGAATAGTGATCCGCTTATGGAGGAGATTGATACTTTTCTTGCTTCTCATGATTCGATACCACCGGGTGTTGATGATATCAACCAGGAGGGGGACGCTCTCTTTTTCGAGAACTTACTTGATGATGATGTTGTCCCTAGTCCTCCTCCCACCCACTTTGACCTTAATGTGCGGGTTTTTCATGTGTCTCATATTGAGTATCATGATCCGATTGATCACATTTCTAAAGGTGAAATGGTCGTTAAAGCAAAGAATGTTGATTCCGTTATGGATGAGATTTTTATCCCACCATTACCATGTGCTTTATATGACTTAGGATTAGCATGGGGGGGACGACACCTTGTTGTCTATTCCTTTCTCCATCGAGGACGAGGTATTTGACCTCTGAATCGTCGATTTAGGGAAATCTCGGCCTTTCACCGATGCAATAATTGAAAGACTTTTTAATCATCTTGGTGCGAGTTTATCTCGGGGAGCATGCTTCATCCATACCATTAGTTGTGACTACCATCTCTTGTTAGAGATTTGTGTTGGAGTTTTATCCTTTCGTTTGTCATCCGACAACGAGGATGTAATCTTTGACCCCAGCATCGTGCTTTATGTTGGATTTTATTCCCTTATGCCGGTTTTCACCACTTTCCCTAAGGACCATTGAATGCGGGGATCGAGTCTAGCTCATGACTCGGTGAACAAAAACGAGTACTTTCTATCTTCTTTCTATTTTCTAACACCTAATAAGGCTTGATCTTTCAAGCTTGTGCTCGTGTTTTGTTGTGTTGTGAATCTTAGGTATGACCCTAATGTTTGAAGACTCTCGTGTTCGGTTTTTGCCGGTCCACTTGATCTTCCATTCTTTGAATGCCAAAAAGGGGCACACTTTCTATCCCTTGATTTTTATCGACTAACGTTTTATCTTGAGGCATACTTAATAAACGGCTTATAGATTTGCGTGCTCTTACCATGCTAGGATTTTGCATTAGACTCTTCGTGTTTTAGCAAGGGGGTGTTACTCTTGAGCTAAGAAACATTGAGGACAATGTTTGGTTTTAGCATGGGGGAGTCAATCGATATAATCGCTTGCAATTGTTTTTGTCGTGTCCAAACGTATTGTTTTTCTCATTTTTCAATAAAATTTTAAATTTTTAGTGTTATTTTTAAGTTTTAATAAAGAAAATAAGTGTTTTTGACACGAATGTAGGCTTTCCGTTGGTGAAAATAAGAATAGTTTTTGACTCGACTCGGTTTTTAACCTTAGCTTTTCCTTAACGTATTTGAATAAAGTTTTGCTAGGCTTTTATGTAGGGAGCTTTAAAACGCGAAAGTCTTAATTAATACGAGTTAAGAACAAGAACTTTTCGCAAGCTCCTATAATTGATCCTAGAAAGTCGTCTATCAAGGGAACTTTAAAACGAAAATTCTAAAACTTGAAAAAGTATAATAAGATGAAAGATCCTATAGATGACTTTAAAACCCAAAACTTTGATTTAATAGGCTAAGTATCCATTGATTTCACATTTTTGAAATTTTACAATATGGAGAACAAGAGATGATAGAGCCAATTATAAGTTTGGTTTTCTTTCGGGAATTTATGTGAGTTAATTATAAGCCTATTCTCCCATCACTTGTTAATAAATTTATCTGCAATAAATAAGGTTGTACGATTTAAAAAGTTACTTAGCTTCTAGCCCAAGATCGTTTAAAAGTTGCTCGGTATGGATTAGAGTTCATTGCCAAGGCATAACTTATTGAAGCGGGATGCGAAGATTGGCAAGTCCGAAAAGGCCCTAACAAGGCATGAGGGCTACATTTTGTTGCTAAAGATCCAAAAGTGACGTGAAGAATCACTTATCGAAAATCAATATGAAGGATCGAGACACACGACGAAAAGCAAAAACTCCCCAAAAGTCATGGAGAAGTCTATCCGAAAAGACCCTAGCAAGGTATGAGGATAAATAGATCCAAGTCCTAAAAGGAGGCAGATCGTTGTATATCAAAATCCCAAATAAATATTGGAGAAAAATGAAGAAGTCGTGGTCCAAATATGAAGAATCTCTCAAAACCTCAAGTGAAGAAATTCCTATTATGAAGAGAAGACCATTATTTCATGAACGTCTCTCAAGGTTTGAAGTATAAAGTCACTGCCAAATATCGGTCCGAGAAAGGTCTCAAATTGCGAAGCAAGTTATGCCAAGATATGAACTTTATGAGGTCCCGAGAGGCAGTTTTAAAAGATTTTGTCCTTTAGCTAACTATTGATTAAATCGTTCACTTTATTTTTGGACTTAATAAATTATCGAAATAAGTCAACAATGCATCCTCGTGATCATTCAAGACAACAATAAAATATAAGAGATACACCTAGGAATAAGGGAGTCTAAGTGAGTAATTGGCTCACATGAGTTCGTGTTAGTCTACCAACTTATAATAACAATGATCTTGTTTTTGAACTTGGCATGGAAAAGTGAAAAGTCGAGGACGATGAATCTATTTGAGTTTTATGATCCTTAAAGTTATTTTTCAAATAATGAAAATAATACATTATGTCTTTGCAAAATAAAGTGTCATAAGTTGAATAATAGTATAGTTGTAGTTTTATTTTATCATTGCGTGAGGACACGGCAATTGCTTAGCATGGGGGAATTTGATATGAGTGTATTTACTCATATCATTTGTATCAAATAACAATGAAATATTGCACAAAATGGATCAAATATACCTTGTATATGTTGTTTTCTTGTTTGAATGTGTGTAGGTACCAAGTTCGCGAAAACCGACAAAAATCGACACGAGAATGAAGAAAAGATTGAAGAAGCCAAAATCGAGCTCGACTTGAGTGGATTTGATCTTAATTGGGCCAAGTGGGACCCCCATTTGGGAAAATGGGCTCAAAAGCCCATTTGGAGTTCATAAGGTGTTGATATTTGGACAAGCCCGACTTAAAGCCAAATAACATTTGCTATAAATAAATTGGACTCAAAGTCCATATCAATATGAATTGGGAAGAATGTTGGGCCGAGTTGAATATACGGATGGAGATTATTTGGGAACAAAGCCCAATTCACTGAATAAATGAAATGTGATGAATTTCTTGGGTCCTAGATAAAGCCCATTAGGACTGTTATTCACTTGAAATGAAATACGGTTATTTAAACAAAATACTTGGTCAATAGTAATAAATCCCTTATTTATCCCACTCACGTTTATCCACCACACAAATATACTCGATAAAAACAAGGTTTCCCCACTCTTCTCTTTCACCCACACAAACCAGACGCAAATATACACTATTCATCCAAAACCCTAGCAATTAAATCACTTGAAATAAATTGGGGCTTTTGGTAAACTCGTGTGTTGCACACGAGTGGGAATAAATTCCCCTTAATTTCGGAAGGCTGGAGTGGAAGACCAATGAGACGTGGCAGCTTATTATTGGTCCTGATACATCATCCCCATCATTCTTCCAATCAGGGATAGCCAAGTCAGCAAAGAGAAAACACAAAATCGCCACGCTGGCGATCCGTGTGATCAAAAGAGAATATAAACCCTTGGATGATTAACTGACAAGAGAGAGAACGGGAAATACCTAATGAAAGGCCAAGATCAAGTTTTAGGAAGAAAACCCACCTCTCGGTTCAAGTATAAATACCCCCTCAAATGGAGTATTTGGTATCCCATTATTTTTTACTTTTTAGTATTATTATGCTTAAAATTAGATAGATTGTATTTTCTTTTAATAGTATAGTAATCAGTTGGATTGATTTATTAATAAAATTTAATTTTGGTTCAATCTTGTGCGTTTTAATTTATAGTTCTTTTAATTGATCTATTTCTGATTTTAGTGATAATAATAAAAAATAATGTTCAATTAAGCTTATTTATAGCTTAAATTGGATATTAGAAGTAAGAATGTGGAGAAACTTTCCCTACTGGAAAGTTTAAAATGTTACTGTTTGAATATTGGAACTGCTAAAAAGAGTTACTGTGACATTACTGTTGGTATCAAGTTATTGTTTATGGTGGTTCGATTGATGGTGATGTTTGGTTCGTTAATGGCGTAATGGAGGTTGTGTTGATCTAGTCAAAGGAGGCTCAGCGCCATTCCTTCTTCTCAACGGTTTCTTCGTTAATATGGTTAAGCTCTAATTATGATTTCCATTCTATTTTTAATTTTCTGTTTGATTGA
This sequence comes from Glebionis coronaria, assembly GCA_025667525.1. Lineage (NCBI taxonomy): Eukaryota > Viridiplantae > Streptophyta > Magnoliopsida > Asterales > Asteraceae > Glebionis > Glebionis coronaria. Next base: position 185,191,391 of record CM046879.1, on the reverse strand, counting down.
CTGGATTATCTATATGTTAATGATTCGCTGGATTTGATTTAATGCTAAGTGTATTGTTGTTTGGATGATATTGGGATCGTTTTATTTCTGTTTCGTGTAGTTAATTGGATCTGCTCAGTTTTATAAGGTTGATGTATGAGTGTTATCTGTATAAAGTTATAGCGTCTTTGTCAGAGTATGAATGTTCTCTGCTAAATGACTGATTTACGTGTTTATCTTTTAGATCTGCTATTTTGGTTTACGACTGTGAATTTCTTGTCTAGATGTTGAATTTCGTCTATTGGCGATTTTGCTTAATCTTTCACTGCATTTTATATGTTTCTGCATTCTCTAGTGTTTGGATAAGGGAGTTAGCAGTTGATTTAATTCTTGTTCTGCGTGAGGAGAGTGATATTGATGTGCCATATGATTGTAGTTACTATTGAAATTGCAACTTTGCTGAATAAGCTGTATGTTTTTGCTTACTTTTGCTTATAATATAGATTATTATAGTTTCAGTTAATGTAATTGAAATAGCGGGACGTGAATCTCATTCTTTAGCTTATTTGGTTAGATGTTAATCCCGCTCGATTTAAGTATTCTGCTCGAGATAGTTTGTACTGTTCTTGCTGATTGTTTTGCTAAAAAGTCCTGTGATCTGAATGCTTTGAGTACTAATTCTTTAGATAGAATTGTGTTATTGGTTTTAGTATACTGCTGCATTTGAGGTCTACTTAATTTAACTGAATTGTCTGTTTGCATTTTATTACTGTATTTAGATATTTTACTCAATTGTATCTTTTTCAAGTAGTGTGTTATTTATTAATTTGATGTTACTGGATTCGAATATATCTGTGTTTTTTTCAATCTGATGGTTTAACAGTCCGAGCATTTAGATTGGTATAACTGTAACATTAATATTTCCAAATCTTAAAATAAATCAATAGCAAAAATAATGTCATCAGAGGGGCTCGAACTCGTGACCCTCCTTTCACCTGACAAACACCTTAACCATCTGTGCTACGTGCGCTTTTGAATTTTATTTCTGTCTTAATAATTAATATAGTAATTCGAATTCTAGTTATCAGCTTTCTTTAAATACGTTTATTTACTCTAATTTACATTTGTAATTTTTTTGAAAATTTTCTCTTATAAAGTTTTAGATAATAAATAAAAAAAATAAAAAAATAAAAAAATATGTTTTACTTTAGAAATTTAATTAGTTTTTATTAAAATAAATAGATTTAAATATAGTTAGTTTTTAATAAATTAAATCTGATTATTTTTTTTTAAAAAGCAATTTAGTTTTTAATAAATTTAAATTAGTCTAAAAGTTATTTTAATGGATTGATTTTTAAATAGATTTTTACATAGTCTAAATTTTAAATGGTTTTCATTTTTAAATAATTAGTCTTTTAGATTTTATTCAGGTTTACGATCCATGCACTTTAGGCTTATTATAAATAGTTTAAAATTAGTAAATTTTAATTGTAGTTTAAAAACCGAAAACCAATTCAAATCAATTGTCCAAATCAAAGCAAAACGTCTCAAATTCATAAGATCTTCGTGTACAACGAACTTGATTCACTCACGTGTTTAATTGAATTCGTCATTGGTAATATTAGTCTATTACTTTTTCCTAAAGGTAATTTTCTAATTTACCCTATAATGTAATCTCAAATAAATCACTATACTATCCACGACACATCAGTTATCGAAGCTATTACCTCAGGTTCTAGAGCAACAATACTTGGAGGAGTAAAGAATTCATCAAAGAATGGTTGAAACAACGTATCCCAGTCAGTCCTAGAAGGTGGTGTAAATGATGATGAAGTAGGGTTGTTTGGGACAAGACCATAACTAATATTACTGGGTCCCATTTCATGAAGTGCGAGTTCAGAGTTGCTTTGCTCAGAAGCCATTGCTGTCAGCTCATCAAAATCAACATTCATAGTTTCGAGGATCTTACGAGACTTACGATTGTAGATTCGGTATGCCTTCTTTGCGGGTGCATAACCAATGAAAATACCAATATCAGCCTTTGGTTGAAGTTTTCCCAAATTGTCACCATCATTATTTGGATAGCAAAGAGAACCAAATACATGAAGATATGATAAATCTGGTACTTTTCCATGGAGAAGCTCATAAGGTGTTTTACCATGGCGTTTACGAATTAGTGACCGGTTTGGGGTGTACACTGCTGTAGATACTACTTCTGCCCATAAAAACAATGGAGCCTTTACGTAAATTAACATCGTTCGAGCAGCTTCCATAAGTGTGTGATTTCGCCTTTCAACGACACGGTTTTGTTGTGGAGTGCGAGCAACGGATGTTTCATGAGAAATACCAACTTCTTCATAATAATCACGCAAGATTTGATTCACAAATTCGGTTCCATTATATGTACGAATGCGTCAGACAGTAGTGTTGAGACGCACTTGAATCATCTTGAGAAATCCGATGATGAATTTTGGTGCCTCATTTTTTGTTGTAAGAAATTTCACCCATGTAAACCGAGAGTAATCATCGACAATTACGAGGATGTACTTTTTGCCACTAAGACTTTCAATACGCATTGGCCCACAAAGATCGATATGCAACAGATAAAGTTTCTCTTGGTTGGTGTCTTCCATCTTGGGTTTGTATGATTTCTTAGTGCTTTTCCCCATTGTACACGCGGAACACAAATGATCCTTGTGAAATGAAAGTTTAGGAAGACCACGAACAAGTTTGTTTTTCACCAAATGATTAATAGCGTCAAAGTTAAGATGAGATAACCGTCGATGCCTGATAGGTGTGAAAACACCCATCCTTTTACCACTTAATTACAATAATAACCAAGCCAAAACGTGTATTTTATGTCGTAAATGTCGGAATTATGCGTGGTTTGTGTTTTTGTTGTGATTTAGGACCAAGATGTGAAAAGGGAAGAAAACACGGGCTTTCACGGGCTTTTATCGAAGAAATAAGACAAAAGACGAAGTCAAGAGATCAAGAGTGCAAAAAGAACGGAAGTCCAAGACCTATTCTGAAGATTTATCAAAGAAAAAGTCTAAAGACGGAAGTTTAATAAAGCCGAAGAACTCAAGTCTTATTAATGAAGAATTTTCAAGACGAGTTTAATTAATCCCGAGACAACGTCGAAAAAAAGTCGAAGAATTAAGACGACGAAAAGACGGAAAGAAAGAAAGAAAGATAGAAAGAAGGAAGCAACACATGCTTCCCTTCTCCCTATATATAGTTCACTTCCACCTCATTTCACACTTGTTAGCAAATGTGACAATTAGTCTTTCCACCATTTTTCTTTACTTGCACAATTTTAATTTCATGTCATTTACTATCTTGTTCTTTAATTTCATGTCTTAAATTTCAAGCCTTTTAATTCCAAGTAAGTTAATTTTATTGTTGAATCCTTATTTACCTTTAATCAAGCTTTTCTTTATCTTTCTCATCCTACTTTTCTTGTCTTTGATTTGATTGTGGTTCGGATTAAGCATTGATTTTGCTTAATCTTATTGTTTATTTGATTAAAAAGTTCATATTTCTATTTCATCTAGGCTTGTATACGATTTAAGCTATAAGTTTGACAATCTTATTGGCTTATTTTGTATTTAGCTTATTTACTTTTTAGTTTTCTTAAAAAGTTTAGTCTTTTTAAAGTTTGCTTATTCCGTATTTTAAAAGTTTTCAAAGTTATGCTTATTGATCTTTTAATGTTTGATTTTTATAGCTTAAAGTGTTTTAGTGCTTATTGTGTTAATTTTCTTATTTTTGATTAAGTGCTTTTAGTTATTTTTATAAAAAGTTGTTTTTAAATATTTTTTATTATTTAGTATTTTTAAAAGTTTTTAAATTTTGGTCTATTAGCTTTTTCTTAAATTTGATTTGGTTAAGTTTTTAGATAAGTGCTTATTTGGTATTTGCTTATTTACTTATTGTATGCCATCGAAATGCTTAAGGGTTTTACCAGTACGATCCAGTAAGTGTGATCGCATAAACCCCGAGGGTTTCTACTTGCGATCCATTACTGCGATCCATAGTACGATCGTTCACTACGACCACACTCCTTAATCCACACCACGATCACTTGTTGCGATCGTGGGTACGATTATATAGTGCGATCAGTGGGTACGATCCTTGGCTACGACCCTGGGTGCGATGGAATATTGATTACAACAGTGCGATGGAATCTATCATTGCGATGGTGGGTACGATGGAAATGACCAAGTTTGATAGCTTATTCCAGTTTTGAAAGTTACGATGGAATGGTCATGCATGCATGCATGCTTATGAGTTGGCGCCAAATTAAGCAGCTAGCTTCCAGCAGCTAGCCTGCTAGCTTGCTTATTTAATAGTATTGTTCCGTAATTGTTTAGTTTTGTCTGAAAGTTGTTCCGATTTTATTTTTGAAAGTTACGTATTTTTAGTTGAATTTTTCGTCGATTTTTAGTATTAATATTTTTTCGTAAAGTTCAAGTTTTATCTTTTATTTAGTACCCGCTTTTGGTTTTCCCTCGTTTAGCTTTAAAGTACCATTTTAGTTTTATTCTCTCCTTTTTCATTTAGTGAACTTTATTTTCGAGTTGATAGTTGATTTCGTCTTTTAGTTTTATTTTTATTAATTGTTTCGCTTTAAATTTCGTTTTATTATTTGTTTTAATATTCGTTTTAATATCATTTTAATTTTTAGTTTTTAATATTCACCTTGTTTTACTTTTATTATTTGTACTTGTCTTTAGTTTGTTTTTAAATACTTTTCGCATTTACTTTTTAATTAGTTATAGATAATCAACTTCCTTTTTTTCTTAACCAAAAACAATTGAGTCGCACATTGAACCGGAAATCAATTCGTTATGACACCGAGAAAACGAACTTTTTAACCTAGCAAAATCTCAATTTCAAATGGCGTCGCTGCCGGGCTCTTTTCGTGAAGATTAACGGTTTTTTGTGAGAGACGCGTTGGCTTTTGGGATCCGTTCACTCGTGAACGTTATTTTTCGTGTCACAAATTTTCAAAAATCCCAAAAACATTTGAAAAATCATAAAAAGCATTTCTTTTTCAAAGTTTTGCACCAAAAATATTCCTCTTTATCCTCTATGGTGTTTAATTCTTTTCTCTACCCCTCTTATTTTTAATTCTTCATGGATTCGTCTTGCGTACGGTGTAGGAGACCATGGAATGGTTTTCAAACATGTCAATGGTGTACTTGTGAGCGGTGTGGTTCTGATATCGACAATACACAATTTGGATTTTGTCCATTTTGCAATTCAACAAATTTGTACTTCTCCTCTTACAATACTTTCTCACCCTCTCTCGTCTATGACGATCCTTATCCTCAAAATGCGCCGGATTTTTCTCCATACCCGTGTTGCAATTACTGTGGGGGCCCTCACAATACTTCTTATTGTTAGCCGACGAATTATTATGAGCCAAATCAGTGTTCTAATTCTTCTCAACCGATGAATTATTATGAACCACAGCCGTGCTATAATTCCGGTTTTCAAAATTTTGAGCCCCCACCGCATTCCCTCGATCATCAACTCTCTTTTGTAGAACCTGCTGAGCTAATTGCCAATATTTCTGACAGCTTTCAAAGATTTCAAGCAGCTTTCAATAAATACAAAGAAAAGTATGAAGAGGATCAGCGACAAGAGCAAGTAGCTAATATTATTGCTTACACCCCTTCTCTTGTGCGTCCATACTACTATTATGATGATGACGAGGATGATATCTATGATCTCAACCCATCTTTTGAGATTACTACTCCTATTCTTGATATCCCTAATGCGTCTAAGGATAGTGATACTTCGAGTGAGATTAGTGATTTTGGTCTTGAAAAATTCTTTGATGAGGTTTGTGATGTCCCTACTTTTGCTGAGCTTAAGGACGAGGTCGCTTTTAATAATGATTTCCAATTCGAGCCCGAGATTGCGGAAATTATCGAACGAGAGCTAGCTCTTTTACCTCCACTTCCTCCTACAAGCGAGGTCGATTTTTCCAACATCGAGGCTGAACTTGATGAGTTGGAACGTCTTATTTTTCATAATAATGACGAACCAACTCACTTGACCAATCATCCAATTCTCGAGGAGTAACCTAATCAACACTCCTCAAATGAGAATTACGTTTACCACATTCGTGCGGATTTAACTTATCAACAATCCCCACAAATGAATGATGGTTTCGTACTTGATCGTGATCTTTTCGAGCGAGTTTCTGAAATCCTCAATGATGGGAACGACAAACCTTGGTTTGACGCGCCTATCTATGATGAAGAAATCGAAGAGATTAACGTTCATGAGGATGAGTGCTTTGATCCGGGGGGTGCCATTGATTATTAATATGATTGATGACCTTACGGATTTGCCTCTTTCTGAGCATCAATTGTCTTTGGGGGATGACAATTTGCTTACTTTACCCACCCCACCTCCCGTGGATCATGACCTCACATACTTCTCGTATGTTGAGCAGACTTTTCTACCTTTTAAGACTTATCCTCCAGCCTCCCCCGTTGTATTTTCCTCCGGGAACGAGGACAAGGTCTTTGATCCCGGTATTACATTCAAGGCTTCCCCATGGACCATTTAATTCGGGGACGAGTCAGGCTCGTGACTCGGTTAACAAAAACAAGTGCTTTTTGGGAGGCAACCAAATTATCTATCCTTTTATTCTGTTTTTCTAATAAGTGTAGGGGGAGACCCTAGTATGTGTTTGTTGTTTTCTTTCTTATCATGTGTAGGGATTTAAGCTTCAAAGATCCATTCTCGATGACTTTTGACGAACCGTGATCCCGTGTACCCGTCTTCCCGGTTCTATCCTATACTCTTTTGATTCTCTATTTTATATTTATTCAAATATTAAAATAGGAATCACTTTAGTTGTCCTTTCCTTAGCAAGATTTAAACAAAGTGCACAATGTCCTAAGTGTAGGGGAGTTTACTCCCACATGCTTAAACATTGAGGACAATGTTTATATTAAGTGTAGGGGGGACTTCTATCGAAGTTAAGTGGTCTTTTCCTTGTATTTGTCCTCATTTTAACCGGAAAATTTGATTTTTTGACATTTTTCAAATTTTTAATCTATTTTGGCCTTGTAGTTTTCCTTTGTTATCGTTATTTACTTTCGTTGCTAGAATAAATTTGTAATAAAGTGGTTTTAAATTTTTCAAAGTCGTGAATATTTTGACTCAACCCGAGTTTACTTATCTAAGTTTACTCTAGCTAGTATCCTTAACGTGTTTAAGTCAAGTTTTGCTAGGCTTTTATATATGGAGCTTTAAAACGCGAAAGTCTTAACTCTCACGGGTTAAGAACAAGAACTTTTCGCAAGTTCCTATAATTGATCCTAGAGAGTCATTTATCAAGGGAACTTTAAAATGCGAATTCTAAACATGAAAAAGCCTAGGAGTTTACAAGATCCTATAGATGACTCAAAAACCCAAAACTTTGATTTAATTGGCTAAGCATCCACGAGTCTCATTCCTTGAGATTTTAAATTGTGGAGAACGAGAGATGATAGAGTCAATTATAAGTTTGGTATTCTTTCGTGAATTTGTGTGAGTTGATTATAAGCATATTCTCCCATCGCTTGCTAATAAATTTATCTGCAATAAATAAGGTTGTACGATTTGAAAAGTTACTTAGCTTCTAGCCCAAGATCGTTTAAAAGTTGCTCGGTATTACTTAGAGTTCATAGACAAGGCATAACTTATTGAAGCAGGATGCGGAGATTGGCTAGTCCGAAAAGGCCCTAACAAGGCATGAGGGCTACATTTTGTTGCTAAAGATCCAAAAGTGATGTGAAGAATCATTTATCGAAAATCAATATGAAGGATCGAGACACACGACGAAAAGCAAAAACTCCCCAAAAGATCATGGAAAAGTCTATCCAAAAAGGCCCTAACAAGGTATGAGGATAAATAGATCCAAGTCCTAAAAGGAGGCGGATCGTTGTATATCAAAGTCCAAAATAAAGATTGGAGAAAAATGAAGAAGTCGTGGTCCAAAGATGAAGAATCTCTCAAAACTTCAAGTGAAGAAATTCCTATTATGAAGAGAAGACCATAATTTCAAGAACGTCTCTCAAAGATTCGAAGTATGAAGTCGCTGCCAAATATCGGTCCGAGAAAGGTCTCAAATCGTGAAGCGAGTTATGCCAAGATATGAACTTTATGAGGTCTCGAGAAGCAGTTTTAAAAGATTTTATCCTTTAGCTAACTATTGATTAAATCGTCCACTTTATTTTCGGCCTAAATAACTATCGAAATAAGTCAAACAATGCATCCTCGTGATCATTCAAGACAAAAATAAAATATAAGAGATACATCTAGGAATAAGGGAGTCTAAGTAAATAATTGGCCCACATGAATTCGTGTTAGTTTGCTAACTTATAATAACAATGATCTCGTTTTTAAGCTTGGTATGGGGAACGTGAAACTTGACAATGATGAAGATTCATGACAACCAAAAACCCAATGTAAGTCTTCGATTTCTCTACTTGTTTTGTTCTTTAAAGTTTTCTTAGTGTTTAGTATTTAATAAAGGCCAAGGTGGGTTATCTATGATGAAAAATGTAAACCGTGCTTTGAAATTAATGCATTGCATGAGGGCATTGCAATGGTCAAGTGTAGGGGATTTGATAGGTGTGAAAACACCCATCCTTTTACCGCTTAATTACAATAAGTGCTTTTGTGTTAATTTTCTTATTTTTGATTAAGTGCTTTTAGTTATTTTTATAAAAAGTTGTTTTTCAATATTTTTTTTATTATTTAGAATTTTTAAAAGTTTTTAAATTTTGGTCTATTAGCTTTTTCTTAAATTTGATTTGGTTAAGTTTTTAGATAAGTGCTTATTTGGTATTTGCTTATTTGCTTATTGTATGCCATCGTAATGCTTAAGGGTTTTACCAGTACGATCCAGTAAGTGTGATCGCATAAACCCCGAGGGTTTCTACTTGCGATCCATAGTACGATCGTTCACTACGATCACACTCCTTAAACCACACAACGATCACTTGTTGCGATCGTGGGTACGATTATAGAGTGCGATCAGTGGGTACGATCCTTGGCTACGACCCTGGGTGCGATGGAATATTGATTACAACAGTGCGATGGAATCTATCATTGCGATGGTGGGTACGATGGAAATGACCAAGTTTGATAGCTTATTCCATTTTTGAAAGTTACGATGGAATGGTCATGCATGCATGCATGCTTATGAGTTGGCGCCAAATTAAGCAGCTAGCTTGCTAGCTTCCAGCAGCTAGCATGCTAGCTTGCTTATTTAATAGTATTGTTCCGTAATTGTTTAGTTTTGTCTAAAAGTTGTTCCGATTTTATTTTTGAAAGTTACGTATTTTTAGTTGAATTTTTCGCCGATTTTTAGTATTAATATTTTTTCGTAAAGTTCAAGTTTTATCTTTTATTTAGTACCCGCTTTTGGTTTTCCTTCGTTTAGCTTTAAAGTACCATTTTAGTTTTATTCTCTCCTTTTTCATTTAGTGAACTTTATTTTCGAGTCGATAGTTGATTTCGTCTTTTAGTTTTATTTTTATTAATTGTTTCGCTTTAAATTTCGTTTTATTATTTGTTTTAATATTCGTTTTAATATTGTTTTAATTTTTAGTTTTTAATATTCACCTTGTTTTACTTTTATTATTTGTACTTGTCTTTAGTTTGTTTTTAAATACTTTCTTTTGATCCCAAACTTAGATCGATTTAGCTTTATGTATACGTGATTAGATCAAGTAATACACTTAGAGAAACCTTTGTATATGCTTATGAATCTAAGTGTTATGCGGAATTTAACACTTAAACAAGAACACACAATGATATAAACAAACTTTCACTTTGATTAATGATATCAAACTTGCTTACAATGAAAGTAGTTTACGAATGAAAACTTATATAAAACATAAACCTAAAGGTCTTCTTTTATAGACATAAGAAGCCTTGTACAATAATCTACGTATCAGCTATTCTAGGTAAAGATAAATATAGAAAATACATTGTTGTTCTTATCTTTACTAGAAGTAATCTAGAATACAATAAATGCGTAGAGTATATCTTTCCATCAGTGCTTGTCTTCAATGTGTCAACGCTTGATATTATCTTGTCAACGCTTGAGCTGTCAGCGCTTGTTTTGTTCTTGTCAACGCTTGTTTTACTCTTGTCAGCGCTCAAGTGATCTGGCCTTAATTTATTCCCAACAATCCTCCCCTAAACTTGATATCCACTCTTATGATCAAGTTTCTGAATAAGCATTAAGGACTAGGAGGAATCTTACAAACCTTCTCATATTGGTAATGAATAAATCTGATCAAATCTTTTGCCACGTCACTTGAATAATCTATTTCCAGCTGAGTGTCCTTCATCTTCTCCAAAATAGCCTTGGATATGAAATACTGACCATCCACAAGTAGATACTCAGCAAACTTTGTAGAACTCAAATGGTAAACACCAGCAGCTGAATATAATCTCCATTGAAGACCATTGAGGTCATCTTCAAGATCCTTCCAAATAGCAGGATCCTCATCTTTCGGTCCACACATTCTTTTGAATGTGGACCACAGTTTTATTCCATTAGCTGAAGTTGGTGCTTCAGCCTCATACTTGGTCTCCAGCAACCTCCATAGGTCCACCAAGTCTTCTCTATCACAACTTGCAAACAAAGATATGAGAGTGGTAAAAGTGTGTACCTCTTTGCCATACCTGCCAATTTTCCAAAACCCACATTCATCTTCTTTATAGCTCACAATTGGGTTTCTGGAATCTAATGGTAACACTTGCACCATATCTGAAGCTTCTAATGGTGAGAGATTGAGGCTCTTTCTTATGACAGCTTCACTTGGATATAGTGGATCCATATCTTTGGGAAACTCAAGAGAAATTCCTTTTTTCACTGTTCTGGGAACAAACATAGCTTTCTTGAGCTCCATTTCTTCTGCAAGTTCTTCCTTTCTTTCATCAGAAAGAAGTCTGAGAGTGTTTGCTTCTTGCACTCTCACCCAAATGGGATAAGCCTTGCATTCCAACTCATCAAATGTCAATGCCTTCAACTTCTGATAAGTCCATCCTACTCCATGACATCTGAGCAACATGCAGTATAGCTCCCTTCTATCCCTTTTCAATTCTGAGAGAATATTACTTGCCTTGTGTTTCAAAATTACCTGGCAATATTTCTGAACACTGAGGAGAATCTCCAATATTTGATCTGAAACAGTCAAGTCTGGATTCTCCATACATCTTTCTTCCCAAGCATTGTACATTTGAACCACCTCTGGCATGTCAAAGTCAACCTGCAATTTCAATTCTCTCAATTTCTCCTTGGCCAACTCTTCTCCATACTCAAGTCTTTCTGGTTCTATAATCATCACACTTGAGTCTGAGCTAGCTCCATCACTTCCTTCTTCTGAAGTCACAATAAATGGTGACTCTTTCACCTCCTTTTTATCCTGTTCCATGATTTGTGAAGCTAATCTTCTATCAAACTCAACTTGAGCTGCATCCTTTGGAACAATCTCTTCTACCATAATACCCTTACCCTTATCTAATGGTGCAATTGTTGGTAAGGTAGATGGTGATACCTGTGTAGAAACCTTCTTGATGATAGATGATGACTGGGATACATCACCCTCATGTGCAGGTCTGTCAACGCCCAATTTTGTTCTATCAGCGCTCAAAATATTTCTGTCAGCGTCCAAATTCTCCTTGTCAACGCCCAAATATCATGCCTCAGCTCCTTTTGCATTGTAACCTCTTCCAACATGGCTGTAAATGATAAATTCAAGTTGGTAGGAGAAACTAAGGACGTATCAAAACCTGTTTGTTTCTTCAAAGTTGTAAGGGCCTCAGCAACATCCAAAGATTGACCATCATGGCTGCCCTTATCACTCAGATTTATTGGATCTTCCTCCCCTTTGGAAGATTCCTCCAAACCCCTCTTGGCACTAGCTTTCTCCAAAACAACAATCCTCTCCCTCAATTGCTTGAGTTTAAGGCCTTGTGAGCTGACAACTTGTACTAAGTCTGCATTTTGCTTTTGCAAGCTCATGCAGACTGCCGTCAATTCCATAAGAGTCATTGGTTCCAGTCTGCCCTCTTCTAAAATGGGGATTTGACCTCCCAAGTCAGATTCATTGGGCATACATGAGGACTTAATGATGGTGGGACTGCCTTGGCCAGCTTCTAAGCCAGAACCAATAATCCCAGCCTCATCCAGGTCACCAGCCACACTTGTGGTGGTGGTTCTCTCTGCTACATGGCTAGGACCACCAGAGGAGAACACTCCAGTAGTCCTTTGGCGTTTCATCAACCTATATTCAGGGGGTGTGAAAGATGGTGTGGAAGATTGTGTGGATGTGGGTTGGTTAAGGGGTGTTTGGGTTTGTAAAGGTTGAGTGTCAACGTTGGAAATAGGCACATCAACGCCAACATTTAATGTGTCAGCGTTGAAGGGATCTAGGTCAATTTGCATATGTTCAGGTGAAGGTAATGGTTCAGGTATTGGGTCAATTTGGGGTTGAGGGTCTGGTTGGGGTTGTGCTGCTGCAATGACAGCAAGCATAGCTTGGGTTAAGGGTAGGTCACGATGGGGTGGTGAGTTCATCTTCATAAAAATAGCTTTCTTTTGCTCAGGAATCTTTTAAAAATCATTATGATCCCTTGTGCAATATCCTTGAACATCAAAAACCATTTGTTAAAATCGGGGATAAGCTAAAGTCATTTTGTTCCCCTTACTTTTACACATGCCCTCAAAAATCATTTTTGAATAATTAAATTTTTGCCCTGTTGCAATGCACACAATAGCACTGGCAATAGATCTATTGATCTCATTGTGTGCAGTGCATTTGGGACTCAAACAATGAAGGAGGACATGTATGAGGTACTTCCAGGCTGGAGGAAATTCCTGTTTATGATACTTGTTTAAGGTACCTTCATCAGGAAAAGGATATCCCAAAGCCCTTAGCCCTTGTTCTATTTCATTAATGGGAAGGGTGGATATAACATCAACATCATCAAGATGCAAGGCTTGGCGTACCAAAGCCTCAGTAACCACCCAAGGTCTCCCATGAACAATAGAAGTCAATGTAGTCACTCTATTAACTGTTGAGGAACTGACAGTGTTCCAAAACTGTTTAATATGTGTGACTGGAATGAGTGGTGCATGAGAAAGAGCATACCTTAAGGGGGATGCGTTCAAATACGCCACCATTTGTGTGTATTGGGGAAACAAAGTATCATCAGCTTCAAGATACGCGATCATGTTATGTTGACTTCTGAACCCCAATTCCAATTCTGATGGTCTAAACTTTGGTGCCATTGATGAAAGCTGTTAAAAGTATTTGATGAAGATGAAGTTGATAAGAGAAAATTGTGTTAGACAAGAATTATAGATACCCTGTTTAAAAATAGGAGCCAAATTTATAGGAGAAGAAAATGCATGTGATAGGCCCAAAAATAGGCAAGTATTTTCAAAAAGCAATCATGAAGATATTGAAAAAGTATAAGTTTATCTCATGCATTAAATGAGAGGTAACAACTCCCAAAATTACGGCCTAAAATATGTCAAAAAGTAACAACTGGGTAGGCCCCATTGAGTGTCAACGGTCAAAAATAACCTATCAACGCCCAACGGCTATAATCTTGTCAACGTTTGCCTATAGCCATGTCAGCGTCTAATTTGGTCACAACAACGCTTGGAAAATTCTTGTCAGCGTCCAAAAATAAAAATGTTTAAAAATGAAAAATGACCTTAACAAAGTAATTTATCCTAGAGAAGATAACCAAAAAGCTGATAATTATTATAGGGCGGCAAGCACTGTCCAGTTATACACATTTGCTTAAGCAAGATAGACATAACAGTCCTCTAGTGTCCCTTGCTAACCAAAACTCTTAACAACCAAGTTACCTTATAAAATTCCTTGTTACTCCCAGGTAAATCCCATAACAAAATTATTCCCAAGTCTCCCAACAGACCACAACCAATTCTAGGCCAAAAATGTCTTGGCAACATGCATAGTATATCAACTTTGCATGCTACAGTGCCTCATGATTTAGTAAAACTAACTCATACTCACCTGTGGACACAATCTAGAATTGTGATAAGAGTATCATATGGATACCCAAACATCCTAAAGGTTCCTAAAACCTCCCCTTAAACTATGATACAAAAGTTTGCCAAAAATATGCATGAACATAAAAATTTATGTCAAGATAGGAATTTAAAATTCCAACCATCATCCATAAATAAAAACTTGTCCAAATGCTTCTCCATTGACCCATAAGCAACTCTGTATCTAATGGTATACTACTAACACCATCTGCACATTTAGATTGAAAACCACAAAACTAACATTGTTGCTGACAACGCCCCGATAACACATGACAGCGTTGAGGGAAGCTTTGTCAGCGTTAGACGATTATATTGCTGACAACGTTGCAAAAACACTTATCAGCGTTCAAGCAACCTTTGTCAGTGTTAGAAAAATATAGTGGAAAATCTAAATCAAAAGACTAATAACAATGCATCATCCTGTACATACTTTTAGAAAAAGACTCCAAAACACATATTATGTGAGATTGACCATTCCAATACTTGTTACCAAGTATTGAAACCTCCCAGCATCAAAAGGTTTAGTTAGTAAATCTGACACATTTTCCTCAGTGTCAACCCTATCTGGTTGAATCAAACCTTTTTCAAAACAATCTCTTATAAAATGGTGTCTAATTTCTATGTGTTTAGTTTTAGAATGATGTACAGGATTCTTAATGATGCATAAAGTGCTGTTATTGTCAACAAATATCTTGGTATGCATGAAATTATACCCATAGTCTAACAGTTGGTTCTGAATCCACAAAACTTGTCCACAACAAGCAGCTGCAGCCACGTACTCAGCTTCAGTTGTAGAATTAGCCACCACTGTTTGTTTCTTGCATTGCCAAGATATCAACCTGCTCCCAAGAAACTGACATCCACCAGTTGTGGATTTCCTATCAAATTTATCACCTCCATAATCACTATCTGAATATGCAATCAGCTCCAATGGTGAATCCTTTGGGTACCAGAAACCAAGACCAGGATAGCATCTTAGGTACCTAAAGATCCTCTTCACAGCATAACGGTGACACTCTTTGGGAGTCACTTGATGGCGTGCACAAGCACACACAACAAACATGATGTCAGGTCTGGAGGCAGTAAGATACATCAAGGATCTAATCATGGATCTATAGTGCCTGACATCAACATCTTTCCCATCTCCAATCTTTCCCCAAGGGTGTTCTCTATCCATAGGAGTAGTAGCCCTCTTTTCATGTGGAGAAAAGCCAAACTTCTTCATGATCTCAACCACATATTTATCCTGGGAGATAAAGATACCATCCTCTTTCTGCTGAACTTGTAAACCAAGAAAGAAGTTCATCTCCCCCATAGCACTCATCTTGAATTTGTCTGTCATAAGCTTGGAGAAATCCTCACTCATCTTTGGATCAGTAGGCCCAAAAATGATATCATCAACATAGACATGGACAAGCAACACATCCTTGCCTTTCTTCTTTGTAAACAGTGTCTGATCTATGGTGCCCCTCTTGAATCCATTGTCCACCAAATAGGTAGACAAAGTACCATACCATGCTCTAGGGGCTTGATGAAGGCCATACATAGCCTTTTCGATTCTATACACTTTATCTGGATTCTCTGGATCCTCAAAACTAGGAGGCTGCATCACATATACCTCCTCAACAATAGTTCCATAGAGGAAGACACTCTTGACATCCATTTGATAGACAGTGAAGCCCATACAGGATGCATAGGCTAGAAAAATCCTTATAGCTTCAATCCTTGCAACTGGTGCAAAGACTTCCTCATAGTCTATCCCCTCCTCTTGTGTATATCCCTGAGCCACTAACCTTGCCTTGTTTCTGACCACAATGCCTCTTTCATCTCTCTTGTTCCTTAGAACCCATCTTGTCCCTATAGGTCTGACATATCTGGGATAGTCAACCAGCTCCCAAACATCCTGAATTGCAAATTGGTGAAGCTCATCCTGCATTGCTTCCACCCAACTTGGTTCTTTGAGAGCATCAAATATTTTCTTGGGTTCCTGTTGTGACAGAAAACAGGCAAACAAACATGCTTGCACAAGAGGGGTATCAACCTTCTTGTGTATATTGGCAATAAACCCACCAAGACCTTGATGAGATCTTCTAGTCTAAACTGGAGTATTAACATTACCAATGATTTGAGAAGGAGGATGATTCTTCATAACTGAAGTAAGTACTCCTCCCTCAAAAAGTCTGGTATCTTCAACTTCATTCTCCATGTTGCCAATGTCTTCTTGATCAGACTCTCTTTCATCAACATGAGGATGAACCTCTTCATAAATATTGGAAGTTCACCTTGTTTAAAAATGGAATAGAAAAAATGTGCAGAAGTGTTGTCAACGCCTGAATCTTGTTTGTCAGCGCTTGGGCTAACAACGCTTGAACTGTTGTTGTCAACGTCTGAACCATCAACGTCTGAATTGGTCTTGTCAGCGCTAGATTTGCCTTTGTCAGCGCCTGAAGGACCATGCATGTTTGTATCTGGTGGTACTTGGAAACCACCATTATCTTTTCCAGCAGCAGCAGCAGCAGCAAAAGCATCTGTCCAAATGGGAATTATAACATATTCTTGGATAGGAGATGTCTTTTCTGCTTGTGATCCAACCTTTTCATAAACCTGAGTACCTGAAACATCAACAACTTGTTCCTCCATAACATTTGAAGTTACCTTCACAATGTCTGGATTAGTGACAGGCATATAATTTAAAGTTCTAGATAAGGGTTCCAAGTCAAACAACCAATTAGGACCACTTTCAGGATCACTAGGTTTATTCTCTAAAAACCTAACATGTACTCTTTCAAGTATACGTTTTTCCTCTTTAAGATAAACCCTATATCCCTTGCTCTGCACTGAATACCTCATGAAGTAGCCTTCATCACCTTTTGCACTAAATTTACCTAAGGCATCACTAGTGTCCAAAACTACTACATGACAACCAAAAGGTCTGAGAAAACCAATATTAGGTTTTCTTCCCCAAAGCAACTCATAAGGTGTTTTATTCTGAATTTTGTTAACCAATGCTCTATTTTGAACATAACAAGCTGTATTAACAGCCTCAGCCCAAAAGGCTATAGGAAAATGAGCATCAGCCAACATTGTTCTGGCTGCTTCAATTAGGGTTCTATTTTTCCTCTCAGCAACCCCATTTTGTTGTGGGGTTCTAGCAGTACTAAATTGCCTAGTAATTCCTTTCCTGGCACAGAAATCATCTAGCTTCTTATTCCTAAATTCACCACCATTATCACTCCTAAGCATTTTAACCTCATTGCCAGACCTCTTTTCAATCTGAGTGATAAAATCAATTAGAATATCAGCTGTGTCACTCTTCATAGCTAGAAAGAATGTCCAAGTAAACCTAGAGAAGTCATCTGTGATAACAAAGAAATATGACTTATCATTAAAACTTTCTATATTGGTTGGACCAAAGAGGTCCATGTGTAGCATATGAAGAGGTCTAGAACTAGTATGCACGTGTTTGGACTTGAATGAGACCTTGTGCTGCTTGCCTTTAAGACATGCAACACAAGAGTGGTCATTGTGGAAAGCCTTCTCAGGCAAACCATCAACCAAACCAAGTCTCACAAGTCTATTTATATTTTTAAAATTTATGTGCCCTAGTCTCTTGTGCCACAAATTACTTTCATCTACTGAGGCTTTAGCATAAAAACAAGACATATTATTGTTCATTTTAATCCCATTCAAATCCACATTGTATATGTCTTTATGTCTAGGTGTTCTATACTCAATATATTTCTCATCAAGGATCTTAAAATCCTTGCTTAACACCAAACACTCAGTATAAGTAAACAGAACTTTATTTTTGTTATCACAAACTTATGATACACTAAAAAGGTTGTAGTCAAGTTCTTTTACCAGAAATACGTTCTCAAAACGTAAATTCTTGGTGAGAAGGGTTCCTTTGCCTGTGATAGTACCATATCCGCCTCCAAAGTAAACCTTATCACCATCCTTAATGGGAGTGAAGTTGGTCAAATAGTCTTCCTTCCCTGTCATGTGCCTTGAGCATCCACTATCCCAATATCCATAATCATTGACCTGTCTTTGAATGCCCTACACATAAAGAAAACAAATTAGTTTTCTTTAGGAACCCAAGTCTTAAAAGACTTGGATTCATCTGGTTGTTCAATAAGAACAGACTTAGTTCTCACAACAACCCCATTTTCATCCTTCTTAGGATGAAATACCCAGTTAACCCCAATAGGTTTTGTAATGACCTTTGAAATGTAATTAAATCTGTTGCAAGTCATTGAAATCCCATTATCATTAGAGTTTTGATCTTTCTTGGGTCTCCATGTTAAGCTTGAAGAAGCTTTAGACCTCTTACCCTGTGGTTGCAAATATTTAGGTCTGGTCACGTTTCTGTCAGCGTTAGAATTAGTCTTGTCAACGCTGAAATTACCCTTGGCGTTGAATCTAAGGTTTGCTACAGAAACCCATTGCCTATTAGACCAAGTGTTTGTCTTTTGAAATGGTCTTTGTCCATGAGTGTTAGACCCTCTAGTGAAGAATGGGGCAGATCTAATCACTTGTGGACTTTGCTGCACACAAGGTTTGGGTCTGACAACGTTTGACTTCCTAACAACGTTGACTTTGTTCATGTCAGCGCTGAAATTGTTCCTGTCAGCGCTGGCTTTGGGAGCGTTGACACACTTGTATGCCAAGTGTGAAAAGCTACCACAAGTGTAACAAGCTTTTCTAGACACAACCTTAGGTCTAGAAGAGAAGAAGCCTGTTCCGTTATTGCTAACTTGGCTCTTGGGTGACCTAGTATTCCTATACATCTCTGCATATTTAATGCTAGGTTTTCTATCAGTGTTTGAGCCTAGGTCAACAGCTTTACCAGTGACTGGGTTTGTGACCTTAATGGGAGTTGACTCATTGGGACTTTCACATAGCAAGCCACCCTTAACAAAAAAAGTAGGGTTAGCTTTCTTCCATTCATTCAGGTCAGTCAACTTTTGTTGGTACTCTTCAACTGGAGTGACAACTCTTGGTGGAGGAATGAATTCCTCCTCTTGGAATTCTGGCAAACCAGTCCAAGATAGGTCCTTTTGCTGGACACCATAGAAGTCACCAGCTGGTGGTGGAACCAAAGAGTAATCATTCATCCCAATCCCAGTCATGTCCTTAGGATCCCTTTGTTTACCCACACAGTCTCCTAGGGTTTGAGTGGCTCTATCAAATCTTTGAATTTTAAGGCCAACATTGTCTTTATTCTTAATGGCCTCATCTAATTTAGCCTGTAACTCACCATTAACCCTTTCCATGATGTTTCTAATATCCATACTAGCTTCTAACTCATGTTTTAAGATATTTATTTTATCTTTTAAGTCAAATTCCATTTTCTTGTATTCAGAAACGGTTTTCTCAGTTTGAGTGAGAGCTACTTGGTAATTAGACAGTTTGCACTTTTCAGTACTCACATCACTCATTAATCTTAACACTTCTTTGTTAAGTTTCTTAGTGTTTAACCTACAACCTTTACTACAAAAAGCATCATTGTATACCTCATTATCAGATGAAGAGGAGGAGTGTGCCATGAGAGCATATTCAACATGCTCTTCTTCTTCAACCTCAGCAACCAAAACTTTATCCTCTTCAACATTCTTAGCCAGAAAGCTCCAATCCCATCCCATACCATCAATTCCTTGAACTGCAACCATGGCTTTGGAATCATGAGCTTTAACAACTTGACTTGAGGGTTTACCAGCATCAGATCTTCTAGGAGATCTGCATTCCCTCATGAAGTGCCCCATACGATGACAGATGTAGCATTCAACTTTGGATTTATCAAATCCAGCTGTGTCTTTTGCATTGAAGGTCATCTTCTTCTTAAACCTTCTGTTCCACCTATTTGCTCTTATACTAGCAAGAGCCATGTTCCACTTGATGTCCATCTCTTCCAAGTGCTCATCACTTATCTACTCAAGGTCCTCATATGAAATCACTGAACCATTGGGCAAAGAAGCAATATAAGCACATACAGTATCCAAATCTAAACCAGCAGGTTTAACTCTTGGGGAGTCACTCTTGAATGTGTCAGCGTCTGAATAGGAAACGTTGACAGGACTTGTTCCAGCACTGACATATGATGATCCAGTAACTGGATGCATGTAAGAGTCCTTCTGATTGAATTGACCTTCTCTATGAGAGAAGAAGGCCATGTTATTGGTGGTAGACTTGCTTCCATGCTCTAAAAGAGTTTCATCTTCCAACAGCCTTAGTTTGTTGTAGATGTCATCAAACGAGGAACTTTTCTAGGTATTATTGGCAAGAATTGATCTTGCCTCAATCTTCCATGCCTCACCAAGACTTTTAAGAAAGGTAGCATTAATGTCGACATCACCAAGTTGTGTCCCCATGAAGGACAACTTGCTTGTAATGTCAAGCAATCTGCTTCTCACACTACTCAGTTTCTCATTGGGTTGAGCTTTGAAGACAGCATAATCATGCATGAGTTGCTTTTTCTTCTCTTCCTTAGTGTCTACATTGCCACCATATGCAACTTCAAGAGCTTCCCAAAGGTTTTCGGCAGATTCATAGCCTCTATATTTATGCTGGTTCTCTTGTCCCAAAGAGACTTTCAGAATATTTAGGGCTTTTATGTCGACCCTTTTCTTTGCTATGTCTTCAGCAGCCACAGCTCTACCATCTCCAGGTTTTTCTCTCTTATCCTCTTCAGAACATCCAACAACAGCTGATCTTTGAGCAATAACATTAGCAATCTTTTGAGCTTTATCGAATGTGTTTCCATATTCAATAACCTCCCAGAGTGTGTAGTCATAGATTCCCAGATATTGCTCAAAGTTGAATTTCCACAAATCAAAGTTGGTTGCATCAAGCATGGGAATCTTGATGTTTGGTAAAGATGAGGAGGAGGAGGTTATTGCTTCAGACATGATGTTGTTAGGGTTTTTGAGAAAATTAGGGTTTTGGTGATTTTTAGGGTTCTTGTGTTCTTTAAGATAAAAAGTTCCTCAACAAGCTCTGATACCACTTGTTGATCCCAAACTTAGATCGATTTAGCTTTATGTATACGAGATTAGATCAAGTAATACACTTAGAGAAACCTTTGTATATGCTTATGAATCTAAGTGTTATGCGGAATTTAACACTTAAACAAGAACACACAATGATATAAACAAACTTTCACTTTGATTAATGATATCAAACTTGCTTACAATGAAAGTAGTTTACGAATGAAAACTTATATAAAACATAAACCTAAAGGTCTTCTTTTATAGACATAAGAAGCCTTGTACAATAATCTACGTATCAGCTATTCTAGGTAAAGATAAATATATAAAATACATTGTTGTTCTTATCTTTACTAGAAGTAATCTAGAATACAATAAACGCGTAGAGTATTTCTTTCCATCAGTGCTTGTCTTCAATGTGTCAACGCTTGATATTATCTTGTGAACACTTGAGTTGTCAGCGCTTGTTTTGTTCTTGTCAACGCTTGTTTTACTCTTGTCAGCGCTCAAGTGATATGGCCTTAATTTATTCCCAACACTTTCCGCATTTACTTTTTAATTAGTTATAGATAATCAACTTCCTTTTTTTTCTTAACCAAAAACAATTGAGTCGCACAATGAACCGGAAATCAATTCGTTAAGACACCGAGAAAACGAACTTTTTAACCTAGCAAAATCTCAATTTCAATGCCATAACCATGACTTAGTCTTCGATGCTTTGGAGAGAAGACATACGGGAGAAGCGGCCATCATGTCTTGTAGAGACAAAGTATACAAATTATTCCCTCGAGTACCTTTCAATAAATCAACCCCTTCCAAATTACGAATGAAGCAGGTATGCTCTCGAAAAGCAACTTCTAGGTTTGCATCACAAAATTGTCCCACAGAAAATAAGTTGTGACCAAGACCTTCCACATAATACACTCTTGAAATTATAACATTCCCAATATGATATTCACCATAACCCATTATCTTTGCAATATGATCATTTCCAAATCGAACCGTACCAAGAAAGTTGCTGACGAAATTTTTGAGCCGAGAGCGATCTCCGGTCATATGCTTGGAGCAACCAGAGTCCAAATACCAAAGAACAATTTGGACCACCTGTTTTCAACAACAATAGACAATGCATTGGAAACTATTGGTTTCGGAGTGTTAGCAGATACAGATATAAGATTATCAGAATTGCTAACATTTTTGTGACCCTTAGATTTCCTGCGTTTTCTAATGTGAGTTTTAGCACTAACAGGTTTTACTGTTCCAACTTTCTTAGGTTTTGGATTATTAGCGGGCACTACAGTGGGAGTAGACCTATTTAAAGGGCACTTGGTTCCTACGGTAGTGTTGGTGTTCCTAGTTAAAGGACACGCTTATGTTTTGGTAGCCTTGGTACTCCTAGTTAAAGGGCACGCTTTCTTCGCTATAGTGGGAGTGATCCTAGTCAAAGGGCACATGTTTCCTACTATAGTGAAAGTTCTACCAGTAGGGCGCCATATCCAACCAACCTGGGTTAACACTTTCCCAGTCGGTTTCCATTCTAATCCATTTTTCCGGGCATACATCTCATTCACATGGTCAATAAGGCAAGAATCATGACGACTAGAAAACATACAATCATTGCAATTCCAACATTTCAAATTAGAATTCACACTAGGCTTAGAACGCTGCACAACCGCAGAGTCTTTAGGTTTAGCTACATGATTCTTTTTATTCAAAACAGAAATAACATTCCTAGGATGGGCTTCTACTTTCTTCTTCACTTGACTACTAGATGGGGGCAAGATCCTATCATTCTTCTTGTTTCTTTTAAGCTTAGATCTTTGAGCCTTAGTAGCGGTGCTTACTCCTGTAGAAGGCAACACGGGAATATTAGAAGCTGGTTTTGATTCCGCCTTATCTTTAGTGACTAAAGTGTGAGATGGTTTAGTCCTAGGGCCCTTATTAAATGGTGTGACGACTATAAGGTTCCTTTTGATTGCACTAGAGGACGATGCTGAGACAGTGGTTGCGTTATCCACAACATTCTTACCTTTTAGGGTACGAAGTGTTTACTTTAACTCAACCAAGGCCAGATTTTTATCACAAATTTGTTCCCTCAAATCAGATATTTCCACCAAATTTCGATTCAATTGTTCAATCAAAGATTGATTCTGTGCAGTGGTATTAACACATACATGCTTTACTGAATCGAAGAGTCGTGTATTTTTCTGTTTTAAGTTATCAACTTTGGACAAAATCTTGGAAACTCGATTATCTAGATCAAGTTTTAAATTCTCAGCGGCCTCAAGTACGTTCACACAGTTAAGCTCCTTAGATTTCTCTATGTCTATCGGCAAAGATTGAGCAACTTTGTCACTTGGCTGACGGTGTTTTGATTGTAAATTCAATCAAAAATTCTTTTCAAAGTTTGCATCATCGATATTAACACCTTCGAATGACGTTTCAAAGATTTCTTGAATAAATTGTTGCTTGCATTCAACCGAAATACAATGTCTTTGAATCTCATCAAAACGTTTTGAAAGCGAAGAATATGAATCTTGAAGCTTTAAAAATTCAGCGTCAGATTCGACAAGTACTATCTACCACATTATCCACAGATTTAATATTATGCACAATAGAATCATTATCAACACTTTTATTCACACAGACGGAAACTATAACATGAGACATCACTTGCTTCAGAAGCTGATCAGTTTGGCGTGAAACCCGTTCTATTTCAAGTAAACTGTTTTCATAAGCATCATCCATTTCATTGAAAACACGTCTAACTTCTTCTATTTCCAAAAGCAAATCTTGATCAAGATTACTAAAACAAGCTTTAACATTCTTTACAAACGGAACAATTTCGTCTCGAAACGCAGCTCTAGTGTGCTTAAAGTTCCATTCACCTTCCGTTATGGCCGAAGCCGTCGTACGTTCCAAAATGACCTTATCAAAATCGGCCAAGTGTTGGTGCACAGCATTTAAGCTATCTGACACTTTACTTGCCGGTGGAATTAACTTCGTTAAATCCGTTTTGACAAGTGTAGGAGACGTACTAGGAGGGTTTTCATTTGACAAACTTTGGGGCACAAGAACTGTCAGTTCAGCTAATTCCTTTTGTAAGCGAATGCGGGTCTTTTTAGACAATTGTTCTTTGTTATATTGATCATAATCAATCGTATGGAATTTTGAAAGCATTTGGGAATGAGTTTCTTCCGTAAGTGACATTGTCTCCTCAGTACTACGAACAAAAGGTGCTTCTTTCGATTTGCCAATTATGGTCATATCATAAAGACCGGGAATGTATTCCTGAGCTTGTTTTGCATAACCGGGATTAGGTGGTAAATCTTGAAGACGCTTAAGTTCGAGTTCTTTAAATGATTTAGTTAAAAGATGAACCTTTTCTGTGGAAGCGTATTGTTTTAAAAGCTGCTGTTCTTTGAATTTAAGAAGTTTGGTAGCATTAATTTCCGATTCAAACTTTTTAGACTCGAGAGTTTCGAAATCCATTTTAAGTTTCTGAAAATCATTGACAACCGACTCTTTTGCTTTTAATTCATTGGAAAGATTAGCTTTTAATGATTCTATTTCTTTCAAGTGTTCAATCTTTTCAAAACGAGATTGGTCAAATTCAGAATAAGTTATTTTTTCAGCTTGAGGGACCATTTCAAAATCTTTGACCTTTTCTTTATGCACCGCAAGCTCAGCAGTTAGGGTGGAATTCGTATATACGGATTGTCTGAGTGCCATATGCATTTGATCAATAATATGTTTAGGCACCATGACCAAATCATGTTGAGCATAAGATTCCATACCCGTCGTAGCATTTGGTTGAGGTTCACTCAAATGTGTAGGATTGGGTATCACATTATTTGAGTTACTAGTTCCCGAATGCTATTCGAGGTTGTCATTTTCATGCCCAACTTGATGTGGGTTATCATCATTACCAAGATTGGTTGTGGTAGGTACCTCACTGACGACATTAGAACCGTAGTGAGAGAGATTAGCAACGAGAGCAGCTTGGGCAGAGTGAATGTCATCACAATCCGAATCATATGCGTCAAGATCATTAATAAGTGTGTAAACACTTATCCTTTTGCCACTAAAATCAAGGAAAAACAAGACCTAATCATGTGTTTTATATCGTAAATGTCGGAATTACACGTGGTTTTGTGTTAAAATAGGTACAAATGATCAAAAGGTGAGAAAACACGGGATTTCACGGTCAAATGTCGAAGAAAAGTCCAAAAAGAGACGAAGACAAAGTCAAAAGACCAAAAGTGTGCCGAAGTTCACGAAAACCGGCTAAACCGACACGAGCTTAAAGGAAAAGATCGAGAAAGCCGAAATCAAACTCGTTTTTAGTGGAATTAATCTTTTATGGAGTTTAATAGGCTTGTGGATCCCACATTTGAGATAATGGGCTCAAAAGCCCATTTGGAATTAATAAGATGATTAAGTTATGTTTATGTTGGGAATAAATAAGGCCAGATCACTTGAGCGCTGACAAGAGTAATACAAGCGTTGACAAGAACAAAACAAGCGCTGACAGCTCAAGCGTTGACAAGATAAAGTCAAGCGTTGACACATTGAAGACAAGCACTGATAGGAAGATATACTCTACGCGTTTATTGTATTCTAGAATAGTTCTAGTAAAGATAGGAACAACAATGTATTTTCTATATTTATCTTTACCTAGAATAGCTGATACGTAGATTATTGTACAAGGCTTCTTATGTCTATAAAAGAAGACCTTTAGGTTAATGTTTGATATAAGTTTTCATTCGTAAACTACTTTCATTGTAAGCAAGTTTGATATTGATAATCAAAGTGAAAGTTTGTTTATATCATTGTGTGTTCTTGTTTAAGTGTTAAATTCCGCATAACACTTAGATTCATAAGCATATACAAAGGTTTCTCTAATTGTATTACTTGATCTAATCTCGTATACATAAAGCTAAATCGATCTAAGTTTGGGATCAACAAGTGGTATCAGAGCTTGTTGAGGAACTTTTGATCTTAAAGAACACCAGAACCCTAAAAATCACCAAAACCCTAATTTTCTCAGAAACCCTAACAACATCATGTCTGAAGCAATAACCTCCTCCTCCTCAGCCTTACCAAACATCAAGATTCCCATGCTTGATGCAACCAACTTTGACTTATGGAAGTTCAACTTTGAACAATATCTGGGGATCTATGACTACACACTCTAGGAGGTTATTGAATATGGAAACACATTCAATAAGGCTCAAAAGATTCTTAATGCCATTGCTGCAAGAACAGCTGTTGCTGGATGTTCTGAAGAGGATAAGAGAGAAAAACCTGGAGATGGTAGAGCTGTGGCTGCTGATGACATAGCAAAGAGAAGGGTTGACATGAAAGCCCTAAATATTCTGAAAGTCTCTTTGGGACAAGAAAACCAACATAAGTATAGAGGCTATGAATCTGCTAGGGATCTTTGGGCAGCTCTTGATGTTGCATATGGTGGCAATGCAAACACTAAGGAAGAAAAGAAAAAGCAACTCATGCATGATTATGCTGTCTTCAAAGCTCAACCCAATGAGAAACTGAGTAGTGTGAGAAGCAGACTGCTTGACATTACAAGCAAGTTGTCCTTTATGGGGACACAAGTTGGTGATGTTGACATTAATGCTACCTTTCTTAAAAGTCTTGGTGAGGTATGGAAGATTGAGGCAAGATCTATTCTTGCCAATAATACTTACAAGAGCTCCTCGTTTGATGACATCTACAACAAACTAAGGCTGTTAGAAGATGAAACTCTTTTAGAGCATGGAAGCAAGTCTACCAACAGTAACATGACCTTCTTCTCTCATAGTGAAGGTTAATTCAATCATAAGGACTCTTATATGCATCCAGTTACTGGATCATCATATGTCAGCGCTGGAACAAGTCTTGTCAACGTCTCCTATTCAGACGCTGACACATTCAAGAATGACTCCCCAAGAGTTAAACCTACTGGTTTGGATTTGGATACTGTTTGTGCTTACATTGCTTCTTTGCCCAATGGTTCAGTGATTACATATGAGGACCTTGAGAAGATAAGTGATGAGCACTTGGAAGAGATGGACATTAAGTGGAACATGGCTCTTGCTAGTATAAGAGCAAATAGGTGGAACATAAGGTTTAAAAAAAATGACCTTCAATGCTAAAGACACAGCTGGATTTGACAAATCCAAAGTTGAATGCTACAACTGCCATCGTATGGGGCACTTCATGAGGGAATGTAGATCTCCTAAAAGATCTGATGTTGGTAAACCCTCAAGTTAGGTTTGTAAAGCTCAGGATTCCAAAGCCATGGTTGCAGTTCAAGGAATTGATGGTATGGGATGGGATTGGAGCTATCTGGCTAAGAATGTTGAAGAGGATAAAGATTTAGTTGCTGATATTGAAGAAGAAGAGCATGTTGAATATGCCCTCATGGCACACTCCTCCTCTTCATCTGATAATGAGGTATATGATGATGCTTTTTGTAGCAAAGGTTGTAGGTTAAATACTGAAAGACTTAACAAAGAAGTGTTAAGATTATTAGATGATGTGAGTACTGAAAGATGTAAACTGTCTAATTACCAACTAGCTCTTACTGAAACTGAGAAAACCGTTTCTGAATATAAGAAAATGGAATTTGACTTAAAAGATAAAATCAATATCTTAAAACATGAGTTAGATGCTAGTATGGATATTAGAAATATCATGGAAAGGGTTAATGGTGAGATACATGCTAAGTTATATGAGGCCATTAAGAATAAAGATAATGTTGGCCTTAAAATTCAAAGATTTGATAGAGCCACCCAAACCCTAGGAGAATGTGTGGGTAAACAAAGGGATCCCAAGGACATGAGTGGGATTGGGATGAATGATTACTCTTTGGTTCCACCACCAGCTGGTGACTTCTATGGTGTCCAACAAAAGGACCTATCTTGGACTGGTTTGCCAGAGCTCCAAGAGGAGGAATTCATTCCTCCACCAAGAGTTGTCACTCCAGTTGAAGAGTATCAATAAAAGTTGACTGACCTGAATGAATGGAAGAAAGCTAATCCTACTTTATTTGTTAAGGGTGGCTTACTATGTGAAAGTCCCAATGAGTCAACACCCATTAAGGTTACTAACCCACTCACTGGTAAAGTTGTTAATCTTGGCTCAAACACTGATAGAAAACCTAGCATTAAATATGCAGAGATGTATAGGAATACTAGGTCACCCAAGAGTCAAGTTAGCAATCATGGAATAGGTTTCTTCTCTTCTAGACCTAAGGTTGTGTCTAGGAAAGCCTGTTACACTTGTGGTAGCTTTTCACATTTGTCTTACAAGTGTGTCAACGCTCCCAAAGCCAGCGCTGACAGGAACAATTTCAACGCTGACAGGAACAAAGTCAACGTTGTTAGAAAGTCAAACGTTGTCAGACCCAAACCTTGTGTGCAGCAAAGTCCACAAGTGATTAGACCTGCTCCATTCTTTACTAGAGGGTCTAACACTCATGGACAAAGACCATTTCAAAAGACAAACACCTGGTCTAATAGGCAATGGGTTTCTGTAGCAAACCCTAGATTCAACGCTGACAAAGGTAATTTCAGCGTTGACAAGACTAATTCAAACGCTGACAGAAACGTGACCAGACCTAAATATTTGCAGCTACAAGGTAAGGGGTCTAAAGCTTCTTCAAGCTTAACATGGAGACCCAAGAAAGATCAAAACCCTAATGATTATGGGATTTCAATGACTTGCAATAGATTTAACTACATTTCAAAAGTCATTACAAAACCTATTGGGGTTAACTGGGTTTTTCATCCTAAGAAGGATGAGAATGGGGTTGTTGTGAGAACTAAGTCTGTTCTTATTGAACAACCAGATGAATCCAAGTCTTTTAAGACTTGGGTTCCCAAAGAAAACTAATTTGTTTTCTTTATGTGCAGGGCATTCAAAAACAGGTCAATGATTATGGATATTGGGATAGTGGATGCTCAAGGCACATGACAGGGAAGGAAGATTATCTAACTTCACTCCCATTAAGGATGGTGACAAGGTTTACTTTGGAGGCGGATATGGCACTATCACAGGCAAAGGAACCCTTCTCACCAAGAATTTGCGTTTTGAGAACGTCTTTCTGGTAAAAGAACTTGATTACAACCTTTTTAGTGTATCACAAGTTTGTGATAACAAAAATAAAGTTCTTTTTACTGATACTGAGTGTTTGGTGTTAAGCAAGGATTTTAAGCTCCCTGATGCGAAATATATTGAGTATAGAACACCTAGGCATAAGGACATATATAATGTTAATTTGAATGAGATTAAAATGAATAATAATATGTCTTGTTTTTATGCTAAAGCCTCAGTTGATGAGAGTAATTTGTGGCACAGGAGACTAGGGCACATAAATTTTAAAAATATACATAGACTTGTGAGGCTTGGTTTAGTTGATGGTTTGCCTGAGAAGGCCTTCCACAATGACCAATCTTGTGTTGCATGTCTTAAAGGCAAGCAGCACAAGGTCTCATTCAAGTCTAAACAGGTGCACACTAGTTCTAGACCTCTTCATATGCTTCACATGGACCTCTTTGGTCCAACCAATATAGAAAGTTTGAATGGTAAGTCATATTGCTTTGTCATCACAGATGACTTTTCTAGGTTTACTTGGACATTCTTTCTAGCTATGAAGAGTGACACAGCTGATATTCTAATTGATTTTATCACTAAGATTGAGAAGACGTCTGGCAATGAGGTTAAAATGCTTAGGAGTGATAATGGTGGAGAATTTAGGAATAAGAAGCTAGATGATTTTTGTGCCAGGAAAGAAATTTCTAGGCAATTTAGCATTGCTAGAACCCCACAACAAAATGGGGTTGCTGAGAGGAAAAATAGAACCCTAATTGAAGCAGCCAGAACAATGTTGGCTGATGCTCACTTTCCTATAGCCTTTTGGGCTGAGGCTGTTAATACAGCTTGCTATGTGCAAAATAGAGCATTGGTTAACAAAATTCAGAACAAAACACCTTATGAGTTACTTTGGAGTAGAAAACCTAATATTGGTTTTCTCAGACCTTTTGGTTGTCATGTAGTAGTTTTAGACACTAGTGATGCCTTAGGAAAATTTAGTGCAAAAGGTGATGAGGGTTACTTCATGGGGTATTCAGTGCAGAGCAAGGGATATAGGGTTTATCTTAAAGAAGAAAAACGTATACTTGAAAGAGTACATGTTAGGTTTTTAGAAAATAAGCCTAGTGATCCTGAAAGTGGTCCTAATTGGTTGTTTGACTTGGAACCTTTATCTAGAACTTTAAATTATATGCCTGTCACTAATCCAGACATTGTGAAGGTAACTTCAAATGTTATGGAGGAACAAGTTGTTGATGTTTCAGGTACTCAGGTTCATGAAAAGGTTGGATCATAAGCAGAAAAGACATCTCCTATCCTAGAATATGTTACCATTCCCATTTGGACAGATGCTTTTGCTGCTGCTGCTACTGCTGGACAAGATAATGGTGGTTTTCAAGCACCACCAGATACAAACATGCATGGTCCTTCAGGCGCTGACAAAGGCAAATCTAGCGCTGACAAGACCAATTCAGACGTTGATGGCTCAGACGTTGACAACAACAGTTCAAGCGTTGTTAGCCCAAGCGCTGACAAACAAGGTTCAGACGTTGACAACAATTCTGCCCATCTTTTCTCTTCCAATTTTGAACAAGGTGAACCTTCCAATTTATATGAAGAGGTTCATCCTCACGTTGATGAAGGAGAGTCTAATGAAGAAGATATTGGCAACATGGAGCGTGAGGTTGAGGACACCAGACTTTTTGAAGGAGGAGTTCTCACTTCCACAATGAAGAATCACCCCCCTTCCCAGATCATTGGTGATGTTATGAATCCATTTCAGACTAGAAGATCTCATCAAGGTCTTGGTGGGTTTATTGCCAATATACACAAGAAGGTTGATACCCCTCTTGTGCAAGCATGTTTGTTTGCCTGTTTTCTGTCACAAGAGGAACCCAAGAAAATATTTGATGCTCTCAAAGAACCAAGTTGGGTGGAAGCAATGCAGGATGAGCTTCACCAATTTGCAATTCAGGATGTTTGGGAGCTGGTTGATTATCCTAGATATGTCAGACCTATAGGGACAAGATGGGTTCTCAGGAACAAAAGAGATGAAAGAGGCATTGTGGTCAGAAACAAGGCAAGGTTAGTGGCTCAAGGTTATACACAAGAGGAGGGGATAGACTATGAGTAAGTCTTTGCACCAGTTGCAAGGATTGAAGCTATAAGGATCTTTCTAGCCTATGCATCCTACATGGGCTTCACTGTCTATCAAATGGATGTCAAGAGTGCCTTTCTTTATGGCACTATTGTTGAGGAAGTATATGTAATGCAACCTCCTGGTTTTGAGGATCCAGAGCATCCAAATAAAGTGTATAGAGTCAAAAAGGCTATGTATGGTCTTCATCAAGCCCCTAGAGCATGGTATGGTACTTTGTCTACCTATTTGGTGGACAATGGATTCAAGAGGGGCATCATATATCAGACACTATTTACAAAGAAGAAAGGCAAGGATGTGTTGCTTGTGCAGGTCTATGTTGATGATATCTTTTTTGGGTCTACTGATCCAAAGATGAGTGAGGATTTCTCCAAGCTTATGACAAACAAATTCAAGATGAGTGCTATGGGGGAGATGAACTTATTTCTTGGTTTACAAGTTCAGCAGAAAGAAGATGGTATCTTCATCTCCCAGGATAAATATGTTGTTGAGATCTTGAAGAAGTTTGGCTTTTCTCCACATGAAAAGAGGGCTACTACTCCTATGGATAGAGAACACCCTTGGGGAAAGATTGGAGATGGGAAAGATGTTGATGTCAGGAACTATAGATCCATGATTGGATCCTTGATGTATCTTACTGCCTCCAGACCTGACATCATGTTTGCTGTGTGTGCTTGTGCACGCCATCAAGTAACTCCCAAAGAATGTCACCTTTATGCTGTGAAGAGGATCTTTAGGTACCTAAGATGCTATCCTGGTCTTGGTTTGTGGTATCCAAAGGATTTACCATTGGAGTTGATTGCATATTCAGATAGTGATTATGGAGGTGATAAATTTGATAGGAAATCCACAACTGGTGGATGTCAGTTTCTTGAGAGCAGGTTGATATCTTGGCAATGCAAGAAACAAACAGTGGTGGCTAATTCTACAACTGAAGCTGAGTATGTGGCTGCAGCTGCTTGTTGTGGCCAAGTGTTGTTGATTCAGAATCAGCTGTTGGACTATGGGTATAATTTCATGCATACCAAGATATTTGTTGACAATAACAGCACTTTATGCATCATTAAGAATCCTGTACATCATTCTAAAACTAAACACATAGAAATTAGACACCATTTTATAAGAGATTGCTTTGAGAAAGGTTTAATACAACCAGATAGGGTTGACATTGAGGAAAATGTGTCAGATTTACTAACTAAACCTTTTGATGCTGGGAGATTTCAATACTTGGTAACAAATATTGGAATGGTCAATCTCACATAATATGTGTTTTGGAATTTATTTTGTAAAAGTATGTATAGGATGATGCATTGTTATTGGTCTTATTGATGATTTAGATTTTCCACTATATTTTTCTAACACTGACAAAGGTTGCTTGAACACTGGTAAGTGTTTTTGTAGCGTTGTCAGCCATATAATTGTCTAACGCTGACAAAGCTTCCCTCAACGCTGTCATGTGTTATCGGGGCGTTGTCAGCAACAATGTTAGTTTTGTGGTTTTCAATCTAAATGTGCAGATGGTGTTAGCAGTATACCATTGGATACAGAGTTGCTTATGGATCAATGGAGAAGCATTTGGACAAGTTTTTATTTATGGATGATGGTTGGAATGTTTCATTCCTATCTTGACATAAATTTTTATGTTCATGCATGGTTTTAGCAAACTTTTGTATCATAGTTTAAGGGGAGGTTTTAGGAACCTTTAGGATGTTTGGGTATCTATATGATACTCTTATCACAATTCTAGATTGTGTCCACAGGTGAGTATGAGTTAGTTTTACTAAATCATGAGGCACTGTAGCATGCAAAGTTGATATACTATGCATGCTGCCAAGACATTTTTGGCCTAGAATTGGTTGTGGTCTGTTGGGAGACTTGGGAATGATTTTGTTATGGGAATTACCTGGGAGTAACAAGGGATTTTATAAGATAACTTGGTTGTTAAGAGTTTTGGTTAGCAAGGGACACTAGAGGACTATTATGTGTATCTTGCTTATGCAAGTGTGCATAACTGGACAGTGCTTGCCGCCCTATAATAATTATCAGCTTTTGGTTATCTTCTCTAGGATAAATTACTTGTTAAGGTCATTTTTCATTTTTAAACCATTTTTATTTTTGGACACTGACAAGAATTTTCCAAGCGTTGTTGTGACCAAATTAGACGCTGACATGGCTATAGGCAAACGTTGACAAGATTATAGCCGTTGGGCGTTGATAGGTTATTTTTGACCGTTGACACTCAATGGGACCTACCCAGTTGTTACTTTTTGACATAACTTTAGGCCGTAATTTTGGGAGTTGTTACTTTACATTTAATGCATGAGATAAACTTATAACTTTTTCAATATTTTCATGATTGATTTTTGAAAATACTTGCCTATTTTTGGGCCTATCACATGCATTTTCTTCTCCTATAAATTTGGCTCCTATTTTAAACAGGGTATCTATAATTCTTGTCTAACACAATTTTCTCTCATCAAATTCATCTTCTTCACTTAAAATTTAACAGCTTTCTTCAATGGCACCCAAGTTTAAACCATCAGAATTGGAATTAAGGTTCAGATCTCAACACAACATGATTGCGTATCTTGAAGCTGATGATACTCTATTTCCCCAATACACACAAATGGTGGCGTATTTGAACGCATCCCCTTTAAGGTATGCTCTTTCTCATGCACCACTCATTCCAGTCACACATATTAAACAGTTTTGGAACACTGTCAGTTCCTCAACAGTTAATAGAGTGACAACATTGACTTCTATTGTTCATGGGAGACCTTGGGTGGTTACTGAGGCTTTGGTATGCCAAGCCTTGCATCTTGATGATGCTGATGGTATAGCCATCCTTCCCATAAATGAAATAGAACAAGGGCTTAGGGCTTTGGGATATCCTTTTCCTGATGAAGGTACTCTAAACAAGTATCATAAGCAGGAATTTCCCCCAGCCTGGAAGTACCTCATACATGTCCTCCTTCAATGTTTGAGTCCCAAATGCACTGCACACAATGAGATCAATAGATCTATTGCTAGTGCTATTGTGTGCATTGCAACAGGGCAAAAATTTAATTATTCTAAAATGATTTTTGAGGGAATGTGTAAAAACAAGGGGAACAAAATGACTTTAGCTTATCCCCGTTTTCTACAAATGGTTTTTGATGTCCAAGGTTACTGCTCAAGGGATCACAATGATTTTTATAAGATCCCTGAGCAAAAGAAAGCTATTTTTATGAAGATGAATTCACCACCCCATCGTGATCTACCCTTAACCCAAGCTATGCTTGCTGTTATTGCAGCAGCACAACCCCAACCAGACCCCCTACCACAAATTGACCCCCAACCACAACTTGAACCAATCCCTGAACCTTTACCTTCACCTGAACACATGCAAATTGACTCTGAATCCTTCAACGCTGACACATTCAATGTTGGCGTTGATGTGCCTATTTCCAACGCTGACACACAACCTTCACAAACCCAAACACCCCTTAACCAACCCACATCCACCCATTCTTCCACACCATCTTCCACACCCCCTGAATATAGGTTGATGAAACACCAAAGGACTACTGGAGTGTTCTCCTCGTCCTAGCCATGAAGCAGAGAGAACCACCACCACAAGTGTGGCTGGTGCCCTGGATGAGGCTGGGACTATTGGTTATGGCTTAGATGCTGGCCAAGGCAGTCCCACCATCCTTAAGTCCTCATCCATGCCCAATGAATCTGACTTGGGAGGTCAAATCCCCATTTTAGAAGAGGGCAGACTGGAACCAATGACTCTTATGGAATTGACGGCAGTTTGCATAAGCTTGCAAAAGCAAAATGCAGACTTAGTACAAGTTGTCAGCTCACAAGGCCTTGAACTCAAGCAATTGAGGGAGAGGATTGTTGTTTTGGAGAGTGCTAGTGCAAGGAGGGGTATGGAGGAATCTTCCAAAGGGGAGGAAGATCTAATTAATCTGAGTGATAAGGGCAGCCATGATGGTCAATCAATGGATGTTGCTGAGGCCCTTACAACTTTGAAGAAACAAACAGGTTTTGATACGTCCTTAGTCTCTCCTACCAACTTAAATTTATCATTTACAGCTATGTTGAGAGAGGTTACAAAAGGCGCTGAGGGAGGATATTTTGGCGTTGACAAGGAGAATTTGGACGCTGACAGAAATATTTTGGGCGCTGATAGGACGAAATTGGGCGTTGACAGACCTACACATGAAGGTGATGTATCCCAGTCATCATCTATCATCAAGGAGGTTTCTACTCAGGTATCACCATCTACCTTACCAACCATTGCACCATCAGATAAGGGTAAGGGTATAATGGTAGAAGAGATTGTTCCAAAGGATGCAGCTCAAGTTGAGTTTGATAGAAGATTAGCTGAACAAATCATGGAACAGGATAAAAAGGAGTGGTCACCATTTGTTGTGACTTCAGAAGAAGGAAGTGATGGAGCTAGCTCAGACTCAAGTGTGATGATAATAGAACCAGAAAGACTTGAGTATGGGGATGAGTTGGCCAAGGAGAAGCTGAGAGAGTTGAAATTGCAGGTTGACTTTGACATGCCAGGGGTGGTTCAAATGTACAATGCTTGGGAAGAAAGATGCATGGAGAATCCAGACTTGACCATTTCAGATCAAATATGGGGTTTGGAGATTCTTCTTAGAGTTCAGAAGGATTGCCAGGTAATTTTGAAACAAAAGGCAAGTAATATTCTCTCAGAGTTGAAAAGGGATAGAAGGGAGCTATACTTTATGTTGCTCAGATGTCATGGAGTTGGATGGACTTATCAGAAGTTGAAGGCTTTGACATTTGATGAGTTGGAAAGCAGGGCTTATCCCATTTGGGTGAGAGTGCAGGAAGCAAACACTCTCAGACTTCTTTCAGATGAAAGAAAGGAGGAACTTGCAGAAGAAATGGAACTCAAGAAAGCTATGTTTGTTCCCAGGCCAGTGAAGAAGGGAATTTCATTTGAGTTTCCCAAAGATATGGATCCACTATATCCAAGTGAAGCTGTCATCAGAAAGAGCCTCAGGCTCTCTCCTTTAGAAGCTTCAAATATGGTGTAAGTGTTACCATTAGATTCCAGGAACCCAATTGTGAGCTATGAAGAAGATGAATGTGGGTTTTGGAAGATTGGCAGATATGGCAAAGAGGTACACACTTTTACCACTCTCGTATCTTTGTTTGCAAGTTGTGATAGAGAAGACTTGGTGGACCTTTGGAGGTTGCTGGAGACCAAGTATGAGGCTGAAGCACCAACTTCAGCTAATGGAATAAAACTGTGGTCCACATTCAAAAGAATGTGTGGACCAAAAGATGAGGATCCTGCAATTTGGAAGGATCTTGAAGATGACCTCAGTGGTCTTCAATGGAGGTTATATTCAGCTGCTGGTGTTTACCATTTGAGTTCTATAAAGTTTGCTGAGTATCTACTTGTGGATGGCCAGTATTTCATATCCAAGGCTATTTTGGAAAAGATGAAGGACATTTAGCTGGAAATAGATTATTCAAGTGATGTGGCAAAAGATTTGATTAGATTTATTCATTATCAATATGAGAAGGTTTGTATGATTCCTCCTAGTCCTTAATGCTTATTCAGAAACTTGATCATAAGAGTGGATATCAAGTTTAGGGGAGGATTGTTGGGAATAAATTAAGGCCAGATCACTTGAGCGCTGACAAGAGTAATACAAGCGTTGACAAGAACAAAACAAGCGCTGACAGCTCAAGCGTTGACAAGATAAAGTCAAGCGTTGACACATTGAAGACAAGCACTGATAGGAAGATATACTCTACGCGTTTATTGTATTCTAGAATAGTTCTAGTAAAGATAGGAACAACAATGTATTTTCTATATTTATCTTTACCTAGAATAGCTGATACGTAGATTATTGTACAAGGCTTCTTATGTCTATAAAAGAAGACCTTTAGGTTAATGTTTGATATAAGTTTTCATTCGTAAACTACTTTCATTGTAAGCAAGTTTGATATTGATAATCAAAGTGAAACTTTGTTTATATCATTGTGTGTTCTTGTTAAGTGTTAAATTCCGCATAACACTTAGATTCATAAGCATATACAAAGGTTTCTCTAAGTGTATTACTTGATCTAATCTCGTATACATAAAGCTAAATCGATCTAAGTTTGGGATCAACAGTTTAAATCCCATAAAAAGCCCAACAATATTACTCATGAGGCGGATGGTTCGTTTGGATAAATTGGGCCACAAGCCCAATCACTAGCACAAAGCAGACGAAGAAAGTAATTTGCTAGTCAATTTTCCTTCGTCAGTCAAACTATATACCCCTCCCACACGTGTGTTATCAAAAGTGTTTTCACCTACCCTCACCTCACATTTTGTTTTACCCAGTCAAAGTCACACACAAATAAACCAACACCCCACACGTTTAAACCCGTCCTTACACACACATTTAATAACTTTTTTTATCCTTCCCACTCACAAAACTATTTTCGATAAAAACAAAGTGAAACCCATTCTCCCTTTTTCACCTCTTCTTCTTCTTTCCCCACAAACAGAAACCCTAATTTACCTTTAGACCAGTAATTACCACTCATAAAATTGGGGCTTTTAATCCAAACGTTTGATTCACACGAGTTTGGATTAAATCCCCACAATTTTCGGGGAAGAACACCAATTGTGGTCCTCAATCCATCCGACGTGGCCAAATCTCATGTTTTGATTGGATTAAACAAATCACACATCATAAACCCACATGCCACGAGGGTAATCCGTGGCAAGAGTTGATCTCATCCGTTTGATTAGAAGAGAAGAAAGAGAAAAGAAGAAGATGTGGTCAAGATTTGTTGCTTAATTCTTAGGCCATGAAGAGGGTTTGAGGGTTTGCCTATAAAAACCCCCACATCTTGTAATTTTAAGGAGTCAAATTTTTCTTTATTTTAATTACTGTTTTTAATTAAATTAGGAGTAGGTTAATTTAGATTTAAATTTCTGAAAATTAGATTAGGGTTTAATATTGTATTTTTATTTTTCCAGTCAAATGTAATTTTATTTTAATTAATGAAAAGTAAGTTTATTGATTAATTCTCGTCTCATTTTAATATTACTGTTGAAGTTTTATAATCTGCCTTATTTTCTTTTTATATTACTGTTCGTTTATTTAAAATTTAAAAAAAAAACAAATCTGTTCAAGAGCTTATGTCATGTTCGAGAAGCTGATGGTTGATGGTTCTTGGTTCGAAGCTGTTGATGATTTAAGGTGGTGACTGGTTTCGTTATCAAAGGGGGCTCAACGCTTCACCCTTCTTCCCAACGGATATCAACACAAGGTCTCAATCTTCTTTTCATTATTTGTTAAGTTTATGAATATGCTCTCGTTATTGTTTTATTGTGTTTGGTTATAGATTAGTTTAAATCTGCTTTTGATTTGGTTCATGTTTATTTGCATATCTGTTTTTGTTTATTTAGATTGTTAGGATTTGCTTATTTTAGGTATTAGCTTATTACTGCTGTTACTGGAATTATTAAGTCTGCCTATTTAGATTCTATTTACTGTTTTTTTTTATTCTGCTTGAATTTGGTATAATCTGTTATTTCATTTGTTGGATCTGCTTTTGTTTTATAAGTTTGCTTATGCTTGTTAGATTCGGCTTATTTTCTTTTCAGCTTTTCTTATTTGTTGCTCAGCTTATTGGATATTTCAACTTATTTGCTTAACTTTGATGCTTATCTTGTTCATTTTTAGTTTAATTTCTTATTTAGCTTATTGCTTCTTTCCTTTTTCAGTGCTTATTTGATTTATCTGATTTTACTGTTTTACTGCATTAACATACAGATTTAATTAATCTGAATGTAATATTTATCTGTCCAAAAAATTCCAAAAATAAATACATAGAAAAATTTGTCTGACCTGGGGTTCGAACCCAGGACCTCTCGCATAGTTAACAAACGCCTTTACCACTTGTGCTAATGCTACTTTTGTGTTTAGATCTGCAACATTAAATTAATATAGGCTTTTACTTTATGGCAGTTTTGTTTATTTAGTTTTAAATACAAGTTTTAATGTTTTTAGTTTCATTAAAATTTATTTAGAAAATTTTAATATCAGTTTTTATTAAATAGTTTAATTAAGTTTTGTAGTTTAAAATTAAATTTGAGTAGAAAGTTTTTTTAATTATTTACTTTATAAAAATAAAAAGACTAAAAAATATTTTGATTTTAATTACTTTTATAAATTTTAAATTAGTTTTCGTTTTAGTTTCATTTAAAAATAGATTTTTATAGTTTTATATTTACTTTCATTTAAAATAGTTTTCTTTTATGTTTTTAAATTGAGTTTTTAAATCAAGTTTCAAATTTACTTTCATTTAAAAATAGATTTTTATTTAAAATGTTTTTAGTTTAAAAATTAATTAGATTAGAAGTTTTTATTATTAAATAGATTTTAATTAAATAGTTTTAGTTTAAAATATCAAATATATAGTTACCAAAAACAATCAAGTTTTACGTTAAATTGAATTTCAATTCGAGTGAGTCGAAGAACGAAAAAGAGATCTTAAAAATAGGATTGCAAAACCCTAATTTCAAATGGCGTCGCTGCCGCTTCGCTCGTACGATTGACGATTTTTCGTGAAGACGTTTGGATTTTGGGATCCGTTCTTTTTGAACGTTACGTTTCTTGCAACAAAATCAAAAATACAAAAAAAAAATCGAAAATATAAAAATACAAAAAATTAAAAAACCACAAAAGCAAATTCTTTCCTAAGATTTGCACCAAAAAAACTAAAAAAATCCAAAAGTAATACTTTTTCCTAAAAGTATTACACCAAAAATATTACGTATTAGTGTTATTTTTCTTAATTCAATTTCTTTCGATTTTTCTTGTGAATATATATTTTTCAAAAAAATACAAAAAGATTTTTCTTTTATTATAATATATTACGTAGTATAATAATTATTGTTATTTCGATTTCTTCGACACTACCATGGATAATCGTCCGATTTGGGAAATATTGCAAGAAGAGCGATATAAGATTATGTCCGAGGAGTGTACGACTTGTGGTCGGCCTCATGCTTATTTTAATTGTGACAAAACTTCTGAGGAGGTTTATAATAATAAGGAAAGTATGTGTTATGATACTAATACTTATTTTGGCTCCCCTAGTTTTCCTACAACTAGTGACCCACCACAATATGATCAACAGTTTTATGGGGAATTTCAAAATCAAGGGTTTTTAAATAATGAAGGTTTTCCAAATGAAGGCAATTTTCAAAACTATAATCAAGGGAGTATTTCACAACCTCAAATGGATTTAATTCTTAATAAACTTGAGGAACATGATAGATTCTTAAGAGAAATGCAAGAGGAAACCGATAGGAAATTCATGCTCATTTTAGAAACCTATCAAGCTCAATGTGATATTGAGCCGTCTTTGAGCGTTGATATTGAGGCTAACACCACTACTAGTAGTGATGTTCCCACTGTGGATCCTTCCATCTCTCCGGCAATAAAGGAGAGACAAGGCCCGAAGATTATCATGAGTTTTCCTCACCCTCCGGTGTTGACACCCACAGATACTATTAGCTCTCCCCTTTCCTCACCTATTGAGGAAATTCCCGAGATTATTCTTGAGCCTCCATTACCCATTGATGACCCTATTTCTTTTATGACTCCTTCACCTACACCTTCAAATGACTTTATGCTTTCTTCGAATCCTCTTAGCGAGACATGTTTTGAGAAACCAATTTTTAAGGAGTGTGAAGAACTTTATAATGAGTGCATAGAAGAAGAACCCATAAGTTGTCCTACACCTAAGGAGTTTGTAGATAGGGATGAGTTATCTTGTGATTCCGACTACATTTTTAATTATTCCTCAGATTCGGATGAGGATGATTCTCCTATTTTACCAAAACCGACTTTTGAAAACCATGATACTAATGATTTATCGGTTTCTTTACTCCTTAGTGATGACTTTTATACCCCGAGTATTGAGAAATTCCATCACGAGGATGCTTTTTATGATCCCGTGTTATTGGATTTCTCGCATGAGCTTCATTGTGATCATGGTATTGATGAGAAGGCAAATGGTGTTTTAAAACTTGATATTGATATTGATTTTGAAAACTCGGATTTTGATAAATTCACATTTGCCTCTTCGCCAATTACTTTTGATTCTACCATCGATTCTCTTCCACACATCACTTTTAGTGATGATGATGGTTTTCTCATTCCCGAGATCGATGAGTTTCTTGATACTCCCGTGGATGAAAATTTCACATATGCTGAGAGGACCTTTTTACCTTTGATGACTTATCCTCCTGCCTCTCATTTATTATGTTCCTCCGGGACCGAGGACAAGATCTTTGATCCCGGTATTACATTCGAGGCTTCCCCATGGACCATTTAATTCGGGGTCGAGTCAGGCTCATGACTCGGTTAACAAAAACAAGCGCTTCTCGGGAGGCAACCCGGTGATCTATCTTTTATCTATTTTCACCAATAAGTGTAGCCTTGTAGGTTGTTTGTGTTGTGATGTTGTGTGCAGGGACATGTGCTTAATGATCCACTTTTGGTGCTTTTGACACGACCCGTGTTCCCGTGTTTCCCGTGTACCCGGTTCCTTCGATAAGTTTTTTCTATTGTGATTCAATCTTGTATATAAATAAAACGAATAAATGCAATCACTTTAGTTGTCCTTTCCTTAGCTCGATTTTAAACAACGTACTCAATGTCCTAAGTGTAGGGGAGTTTATTCTCCCACATGCTTAAACATTGAGGACAATGTTTATATTAAGTGTAGGGGGGTTTCTATCGAAATTTTAGTGGGCTTTTCCATGAATTTGACCTCATTTAACCGGAAAATTTTTAAAAAATTTCAACGTTTTTCAAATTTTTGATCTATTTTGGCCTTGTAGTATTTTTTTTATTTATTTTCTTTCCTTTTTGCATCATAGTTATATTTTCCATTTCAAGAATAAAGTCAAATATAAATAAATAAATAAAATGGTTTTAACAAGTTTAGATATCTTTGATATATTAGGCCCGTTGTGAATATTTTGACTCAACCCGAGTTTACTTATCCAAGTTTACTCTAGCTAGTTTCCTTAACCATATGGACCTTAATTGGTTTATTAGGCTAAGCATCCACGAGTCTCATTCTTTGAGATTTTAAATTGTGGAGAACGAGAGATGATAGAGTTGATAATAAGTTTAAGGGTTAATTTTTGCTTATATGGTCTTTGTGGCTCTTTCTTGCCGCTTGTATATTTAATTGCTTAATAAATGAGGATTTTTGCGGTGTCGATTCGATATCTTAACTCTTAGCCAAATCTTTATTCTCCTTGTAATTAAAGCATGAACACATTGAGGGTGCCAGCGTTGTGGACTTCCGACTAAGGTGGCTCATAACCACTAAGTAGGAGGTATTCAGACCATGGGACCGCGGAATTTGGCCTACTATACATATCATAAATAAAGAAAGAATAAGATTAAAACATGACCTCAAGGAGCCTTAGGGTGTGGGGCATGTAGCACAAACCTTGTCATTAGAGACTTAGGGTGTATGGCATGGTAAGTGTTGAATGAAAATTGATTCAAAAATCAATTCCCTCGTTTATCGTACAAGGAGCCTTAGGGTGTGGACAATAGACGGGGAGCATTTTTACATCTTAAAGTGCCTAAGGGTATATGATGTGAACATGCTAAACTCCACATAAAGTCAACATGACTTTGGAGGAAATAATTAATAAGTAGTACTATTTGGCCAAATTTTGGGTCCGGGAATTTATTCCCCAAATCGTGTTAAATCATCCTTGATGTGGGCTTGCTTTAGTAACAACGTTTTTGAGGACGAGGTTAGGTTTTGAGTATCGGGTTTGCACCGTTTGGCCTTCATTTTTGGAATAATAATTATCAAATAAGTCAAATGAGCCTACGGGTGAATGACAATCAATAAAATCTAGAGATACAAAGTAGGAATTGGAGAAAGAGTATTACACAATTATCTTATACGAGTGGTTTTAACTTGAGGACTTATGGTAAACAATAATCTTGTTTTTAAGCTTGGTATGGGGAACGTGAAACTTGAGGGTCATTTATATTCATGACACCAAAGCCCTAATTTAAGTCTTAGATTTCTTTACAAGTTTCTTCCATCGAATAATTTCCAAGTTAATAAATCGTTATAACTTTTGTTTCCTTTAAAGTTTTTATCTTTTCGT
This sequence comes from Glebionis coronaria, assembly GCA_025667525.1. Lineage (NCBI taxonomy): Eukaryota > Viridiplantae > Streptophyta > Magnoliopsida > Asterales > Asteraceae > Glebionis > Glebionis coronaria. Next base: position 185,147,865 of record CM046879.1, on the reverse strand, counting down.
CGTCATAGTAGTAGTAATAGTAATAAAGGCCGAGATGGATTAATTATGAGAAAAATGTAATCTTATGCTTTAAAATAATGCATTACATGGGGTCATTGCAATGGTCAAGTGTAGGGGATTTAATAAGTGTGTAAACACTTATCCTTTTGCCACTAAAATCAAGGAAAAACAAGACCTAATCATGTGTTTTATATCGTAAATATCGGAATTACGTGTGGTTTTGTGTTTTTGTGTTAAAATAGGTACAAATGATCAAAAGGTGAGAAAACACGGGATTTCACGGTCAAATGTCAAAGAAAAGTCCAAAAAGAGACGAAGACAAAGTCAAAAGACCAAAAGTGTGTTGAAGTTCACGAAAACCGGCTAAACCGACACGAGCTTAAAGGAAAAGATCATGAAAGCCGAAATCGAACTCGTTTTTAGTGAAATTAATCTTTTATGGAGTTTTATAGGCTTGTGGATCCCACATTTGAGATAATGGGCTCAAAAGCCCATTTGGAATTAATAAGATGATTAAGTTATTTGAAAAGCCCATAAAAAGCCCAACAATATTACTCATGAGGCGGATGGTCCGTTTGGATAAATTGGGCCACAAGCCCAATCAGTAGCACAAAACAGACGAAGAAAGTAATTTGCTAGTCAATTTTCCTTGGTCAGTCAAACTATATACCCCTCCCACACGTGTGTTATCAAAAGTGTTTTCACCTACCCTCGCCTCACATTTTGTTTTACCCAGTCAAAGTCACACACAAATAAACCAACACCCCACACGTTTAAACCCGTCCCTCACACACATATTTAATAACTTTTTTTTATCCTTCCCACTCACAAAACTATTTTCGATAAAAACAAAGTGAAACCCATTCTCCCTTTTTCACCTCTTCTTCTTCTTTCCCCACAAACAGAAACCCTAATTTACCTTTAGACCAATAATTACCACTCATAAAATTGGGGCTTTTAATCCAAACGTGTGATTCACACGAGTTTGGATTAAATCCCCACAATTTTCAGGGAAGAACACCAACTGTGGTCCTCAATCCATCCAACGTGGCCAAATCTCTTGTTTTGATTGGATTAAACAAATCACACATCATAAACCCACATGCCACGAGGGCAATCCGTGGCAAGAGTTGATCTCATCCGTTTGATTAGAAGAGAAGAAAGAGAAAAGAAGAAGATGCGGTCAAGATTTGTTGCTTAATTCTTAAGCCATGAAGAGGGTTTGAGGGTTTGCCTATAAAAACCCCCACATCTTGTAATTTTAAGGAGTCCAATTTTTCTTTGTTTTAATTACTGTTTTTAATTAAATTAGGAGTAGGTTAATTAAGATTTAAATTTCTGAAAATTAGATTAGGGTTTAATATTGTATTTTTATTTTTCCAGTCAAATGTAATTTTATTTTAATTAATGAAAAGTAAGTTTATTGATTAATTCTCGTCTCATTTTAATATTACTGTCGAAGTTTTATAATCTGCCTTATTTTCTTTTTATATTACTGTTCGTTTATTTAAAATTAAAAAAAGAAAACAAATCTGTTCGAGAGCTTATGTCATGTTCGAGAAGCTGATGGTTGATGGTTCTTGGTTCGAAGCTGTTGATGATTTAATGTGGTGACTGATTTCGATATCAAAGGGGGCTCAGCGCTTCACCCTTCTTCCCAACGGATATCAACACAAGGTCTCAATCTTCTTTTCATTATTTGTTAAGTTTATGAATCTGCTCTTGTTATTGTTTTATTGTGTTTGGTTATAGATTAGTTTAAATCTGCTTTTGATTTGGTTCATGTTTATTCGCATATCTGTTTTTGTTTATTTAGATTGTTAGGATATGCTTATTTTAGGTATTAGTTTATTACTGCTGTTACTGGAATTATTAAGTCTGCCTATTTAGATTCTATTTACTGTTTTTTTATTCTGCTTGAATTTGGTATAATTTGTTATTCCATTTGTTGGATCTGCTTTTTGTTTTATAAGTTTGCTTATGCTTGTTAGATTCGGCTTATTTTCTTTTCAGCTTTTCTTATTTGTTGCTCAGCTTATTGGATATTTCAGCTTATTTGCTTAACTTTGATGCTTATCTTGTTCATTTTTAGTTTAATTTCTTATTTAGCTTATTGCTTCTTACCTTTTCAGTGCATATCTGATTTATCTGATTTTACTGTTTTACTGCATTAACATACAGATTGATTTAATCTGAATGTAATATTTATCTGTCAAAAAAATTCCAAAAATAAATACATAGCTAAATTTGTCTGTCCTGGGGTTCGAACCCAGGACCTCTCGTATAGTTAACAAACGCCTTTACCACTTGTGCCAATGCTACTTTTGGGTTTAGATCTGCAACATTAAATTAATATAGGCTTTTACTTTATGGCAGTTTTGTTTATTTAGTTTTAAATACAAGTTTTAATGTTTTTAGTTTTATTAAAATTTATTTAGAAAATTTTAATATCAGTTTTTATTAAATAGTTTAATTAAGTTTTGTAGTTTAAAATTAAATTTGAGTAGAAAGTTTTTTTTAATTATTTACTTTATAAAAATAAAAAGACTAAAAAATAATTTGATTTTAATTACTTTTATAAATTTTAAATTAGTTTTCGTTTTAGTTTCATTTAAAAATAGATTTTTACAGTTTTAAATTTACTTTCATTTAAAATAGTTTTCTTTTATGTTTTTAAATTGAGTTTTTAAATTAAGTTTCAAATTTACTTTCATTTAAAAATAGATTTTTATTTAAAATGTTTTTAGTTTAAAAATTAATTAGATTAAAAGTTTTTATTATTAAATAGATTTTAATTAAATAGTTTTAGTTTAAAATATCAAATATATACTTACCAAAAACAATCAAGTGTTACGTTAAATTGAATTTCAATTCGAGTGAGTCGAGGAACGAAAAAGAGATCTTAAAAACAGGATTGCAAAACCCTAATTTCAATCATCTGCTTGATAAGCTGCATTAGAAGTAGAAACAACTGCAATGCCTTCAGTATCTGCTGCCCCTGGGTCTGCAAGAAATGCTAACTCCTCTGAATCCAAAATCTTTCCTTTAGACTGAGCATCGACCAAATACATCTTCTCACGAAACCTTGCTTCATCCCTTCTCCTTTTCGGCTGAGTGCATTGCCTAGCCATATGACCTTGTCCTCGGCAATTATAGCAAGTCGCAACCTTTTGAGGACCAATGGGGCTTCCATTTCCATTAGCTTGAGAATTCACAGCTTGAGCATTCACAGTCCTTGTAGGATGTCCATATGAATTTTGCCTTCCCTGAATAGGTTGCACTGTTACTTGACCATCTTGAACAGTAGCTTGTTGTCGAAGATTTGAAGAGGTGCGGAGCTGATTGTTTGTTGGTGGAAATCCTCTAGTTTCAACAAGTTTTGACAAGTAGGTAGTGAGATGGTTTAGTACATCAGTTGGCGTATCATTTGGAGTAAAGACCGGTGCTTGGATTGGTGGAAGTTCATTAGAGTAGAAAGCTTGTGCTGCTTTTGCTTCTATTGGAAAATAGCCTTACTGAGGAGTATAGCCCATTGGAGAAGTTTTGGCTTGTGATGGTGATGTCTGATATGGTGGTTGCTGTGGAAAAGATTGTTGATGAACACTTTGTTGAAATGCTTGTTGTGGCATCATTGGTGGTTGATAAGATGGTTGCTGTGGTTGCTGATAGGTGTGTGGTGGTGGCTGCTGCAAGTATGATGGTTGTTGATAAGTATAAGCCATGTTTTGTTGAGAAGCATACATTGCAAGTGGATCATGAACTTGAGGTGTAGACAACCGAGCCTCGATCACATGGCATTCGTGTTGTTGAAGAAAAGCTTGAAGTTGATCCACATTGGTGTTATGCAAGTCCTTAGCCAATTTAACATCCGTCACGTATTTTTTCCATTCTGAAGGAAGAGTGTTCAAATACTTGGTGTTCAATTGAAAGGTAGGAATTGCCATGCCATAGATATTAAGCTCATTCAACAATAGGGTAAATCTCAGATAGTAATCATTGAGAGTCTCCCCTGGCACATAGGCAAACTTATCAAAAGTATCATAAAGCTTACACTCTCGTTCTTGTTTGGTTAACGAGGTGCCTTGCATTAGAACACGAATTCTATCCCATAACTCTTTGGCAACTTTATGTTTGCTGACGAGTTTGTAGACATCTGGAGGAAGGGCTTGGAGAATGATATTTGTAGCTTGTTTATCACACTTGTAAAACCCGCATACTTTTACCATGAATAGTACCCTTAAGATCGTACGTACTAGATTAAAACTTTCCTTTTATAGTATGATTACGTTCACGTGTTAGAATTTTACGTATTACGTACGTGCTAGAACACGATAAGTATTTATTACGTACGAACACACAATAATTATTTAAACAATAATTAATCACGAACATGCGATCATGAAATCATGAATGTAATTAAATCACGAGCTAATATTAATTACGTATATATATTTATTTCGAACACGAATAAATATATTAAGTCACGGTTAACATTTAACGAGAACACATAAAACACGAACACGACTAAACACGAACGAACACTAAAATAAATAGACTCGGAAAATGGTACGGGTACCCCATGTGGGGCCCCTACCCGCGGCTACACCAAGGCCATGGGCCAAGCACATCTAATTTTTACTAAGAAAGGGGTTAGGTAAATATTGTGGTCATTTTTCACTTTACAGAAAATTAAACAAAAACCTAAAACGTTTTTCTCCTTCTCCTTCTTGCTCTCCTTTGGCCGCCGCATATAAACAAAAGAAAGGGGGTATTCGTTTGATCTTGATCTTGATTTTTGTGCAAGTGTTCGTGTGTGTTCATCCTCGTTTGATCCACGCATTCGGTATACCTTTTTAATACTTTTTCTTTTTGTTTTGATTTAATAAATTAAATAAGAACATGATGTTTTTAAAAAGCTAATTAAAAACATAAATCAAACATGTAAATGGTTATGGGGTAAATCAAAACGATGGATTTAGGAGTGTTTGTTGTGGCTGGCGCCTAAACCGAACCCCAAGGGGGTCACGGCTTGGCATATGGACCACCATCGAGACCTCAAGGTCTCGGTTTGGTGGTGTGGGTCCCACGGCAGCAGCAACAAGGGGGAAACCCCGATGTGGTTCGGGGTATGGTGTTGATTACGGGTCCGGTTCATGGTTTCTAGTCACGATCCGGTTCATGGTTTATGTTAAGGTTATGTTTTAATAATCATATGAATTAAATTAATAAATTATGACATGATTAATTTAATAAAACATGACTTAGGTTATATTTTAATTATTAGATTCATGAATTTTTAACCTAACTATTTATATTTTCTAGACTTTATAATTAATTAATTATTAAAAACCATGGCTATAATTAATTAATTTACAGGACTTAGGTTATATTAATAATAACTAATAATACATGTTTTAACCTAAGTATTTAACCTTATTTAATTAAAAACATGATATATTTAATTAAATACTTTTAACCTATAGTTTATTTAAATTACATGTAACAATTAATAAACTATACCTTATATCATTATGACTTAGAAAAATAATCAGAAAACACTTAAGCTTATATACTTAGCTTATTTAACCAGCTTATATCTAATTATGGAAACTTTCTATTTTTAGAAACTTATTTAATTAAGGCAGCTAATCTATTTATGGAAACTTTCTATTTTTTTTAGAAACTTATCTATTTTAAGCAGTAACTCTATTTTTGGAAACTTTCTATTTTTGGTAACTTTCTATTTTTGGAAACTTTCTATTTTAGGAAACCTGCTATTTTTAGAAAGTTACTTATTTTTACACAGTAAGTATAATAATACATGAAATACAAGTAATACTTAATCAGAATAGACAGAATATAAGGTAAACACAGTTTAAAGCTTAAAACAGTAAAACATGACATGAACATATAAAATAAGCTAAGACATGACATAAAACCAGTTACGTATTTAGTAAGCAGATACTTATACACGTATGTATTTATGTAGCATTAGTGATACCGAAGTAGGACTCTCCTCAATTCGTCTTCTTCGCTCACTAGACATAAGGTACGGATTCCCGTCCTTTCAGTATGGACATTCTTTCCTTATTAGGATTTCCCCGTATGCAGCCAACTGTTTTCCCGTAGTATAAGTTTATATGTTTGATTTGCTTATGTTTAATTTAGAATACCTATAGCCATATACATGCATGACCAGTTTCACCTAGTTATGGAGGTACCATAACCATAACACTAGAGGCACTGGTGTTATGACTTCCCCACGGCGGAGTGATTGCTCATGGCGTCCCTTTAGCTTTTGGCCATATTATTATATTTATCATGTGGGGCGTATGAGTGCATCCTAGTTACATGTTTTCAGCAGATTACTCAGTGTGAATGAGGTGTGTGCCTTGCATCCTTCACAAGGAGCTGATCCCTCCTACCCAAAACCAGTATATTAAATTAGAGACAGCCCCTCTAATTTGCATGATGAGGTCACCCCTCCAAGTATTCATGCACGGTGGATTTTCATGACCTATATTGGCTAATGGTAAAATATGTTAAACAGTTTTCATAAGATAAACATAAGGCTTTTCAAACTATAAAACCAGTTTTATGAACATGTTCCAGGTTTTCCAGGACTTATACATTTCCGCTGCTATTAAGTCTTTATTATGTTTTAGTCATTTATACTATGTCTATATCCGTGCACTGAGCGTTTTGCTCAGCCGTTACTTTCCTTTCCATGTCCCAAAACGGCAGTTACCCAAGGACGGACTCAAGCATTTGGAGGACATGCATAGGATGGAAGCTGCCATAAACTTCTCCTTTTGCCTTCATATATTTGTGCTTGTTTAAGTCTTCCATTATTTCATTTACTTTATTATGTTTGGGCTTATGTTTGGGAACCGATGTTTGATTCCGTTTATCCCTATGGTCATGTAATGTTTTAGACATTTATCCTTGTATTCTTTGATGACACGTCATAATTACTCGTGACATTCCATTTATCAAAATGGGGTGTTACAATTATGGTATCAGAGACAAGGATTTGACCTGTAGGCTCAAAAACTCGACCTGTGACTAGTGGGTAGTCACCAGGAGCTTCCTAAGCCAACGTTTGTTATTCTACGTATTGATGTTTTCAGCGCATTGTTGTTTTAACCATGATGTTTTCAGCACCTTGATGTTTTAACCTTGATGTTTTCATCGATATTGTTTTACTAATATGGATGGACAACCGTCATTCATATTTAGTTATGCGTCATTGTTTCATGCATAATGTTCCTCGTGAACTGTGGCTATATGGACTGAACCCCAGTAGTTCATAATTAGTCACATAAATTTTTTTCTGATAAGTTTTGACAGATGAGTTTCATTTATTTATGTTTCATGTATCATTGTTGCAGGGATTATGACTAAGTAATGGTTGGTACAGGATTGGCCCTATTTAGTCTCATGTGCTTTTATCGAAACTTTTAACTTTGGGACCGACCCATAGGCGTCCCCTCGCCATGTCTTTTGTTTTGGGACCAACCCATAGGCGTCCCCTCGCACATATAAAGGTTTTTATAAATTACATTACGCATTCATGCACTGTTTTTCATGCATAAATTTTTTCTCATGATTTATTGGCATAAATTTTTTTTTTTCATGTCCCCTCATAAGTTAATATGTTTTTATGTCAAGTATGTTTTCATACTGTCATGGTTAACTCCAACTTCGTACTGATTATGTTATACACTCCTTCATGATAGATGGTTACATGTTTCTTCATGATAATTCCGTCTTCATGTTGATTATGTCTTACGCCTCTTTTGTTATTTATGTTTTCATGCAAGGCATTGTTGGATTTCATTGAATCATGCTTTCATGATAGTCATGGTTGGTTTTCACTGATCATGCTGTCAGGCAAATCATCGTTGAATTTTGTGTAACCATACTTTAATGTTTTTCGATACAACCAGAATGATGTCTATGCTAATACTACCAGGTTATCATGATGGTTTTCATAACCGTTTAACCAATATACCTTCCTTAAATCATGACAAATGATCGACCCCATACCGATCATTTCATGTGCATTCCGTGTGTACTCCATCAACCGTATTCCATGTGTATCCCACATACCTTAATCCATGTGTATTTCACTTGCAATACTTCACGAGTATTCGCTAGTCGATTCTAAATCATCTCAGGCGTATGTTCACTTGCTGATATTCTACAAGATTGCCGATGCCGCTCATAGCTTGGAGATGTCACTAAAGGTTGATTCTACTGATGTTGGGAGACGCTATGAGATGCTGATGCTGTTCACAACCTGGAGCTCATACAAGATGAAGACAAAGGCGTTAGATCAAAGCGATCAGACGAGATGATGCTTCACCACCAGACGATTTTCATCAATCATTGTCCTTAATTCTTAGTTACATGTCACACGTCATTCGGCCGTCATTTCAGCAATATGAGTGCAAACTAGTACCAGTCGGCCACTCAGCTGAGTAGTTACATGAATCACGGTCATGAGAATGACCGTTATGGAACTGACAGACAGGACGATAGTAACCACTACTATGACAAAATTATCCTAGAAATCGCAACCGTGGCTCCGGCCGCGGACGTGATCAGACATACAAAGGATCAGTAGTCCAACCGATCCGCCAAGTCTGGCATAATAACCTAATATTGTAGTTCTATTGTTTTACATCTCGAGACACATGTCAAGACATCAGTCAAGACACATGTCTTACGTATACTTTCTGAAGACACATGTTAAGACACCAGTCAAGACATATGTCATGCTTATAGTTCCAAGAAACGAGTCAAGACACATGACTCACGTCCAACTATGGAACATTTCTAAGAAATTCAGGGTACCCTCCAAGGGTATATCCATTTTGTTGTGCCATGTATTAATCAGGCCACAAGAATTTCAATACCATTATCGGCGCATCAGTGAGAACTGTCACGTTGCCGATGTCACTTTCATTTCTTTCACTATAGTTCATATATTCATGACCATGAAGGACGCCTTTCGTATTCCCACGTATAGGAAGGTTTTCCTTCAGCTTAATGATGAGATCCAAGCTGCTAGCGCTTTTCCTCGGACAGACACGAGATGAATTTTATCCTAATTATGGACTATGAACAGCACACCATGCTACGATTCATAATTATGTACAGTAATGTTCAGGCTCCTGAATACCTTCAGCTTGATTTTCCATCAGGAAAATCTGTACAAATTATCTATGCTTACAAGCATGTGCGTTGTTAGCCATAGTCGCTAAAATTTTCTAGCTGTCAGTAAGACACGACTACTGAAGTCCTTTTACGCATAGCCAGTTGATTATTCCAAAATCTTCCCATACATTCCAGAAGAACTTACAAGGAGAAGGACGGTACCATGAGATTATGTGTCGACTACCGTCGACTTAAACAAATCACCATTCATGACCGTTATTCTCCTCCACGTATTGACAACATGTCCAATCGACCTTATTGTGTTAATCACTTTTCCAAGATTGAACTCATGATCATGCCGCCAACAGTGACGAGTGAAAGAGCAGGACATGTCCATGACTGCTATTCGTACACGACTCGGTCATGCTAGATTTATGATTTTGAATTAGTCTCATCAATGCTCCAACGGCATTATAAGAATGAGTTTCCATGAACTCATAGCAAATTCATCAGTGTTTTCATTGAGGATAACCTGATTTCCTTTAAGCCTAGAGAAGAACAGGAAGACCATATCTGCACTATGTTGCAAATTCTTTGACAAGAGAAATTTTACCCTAGAAATTTTCCAATATCAATTCTGTTTGATTACAGTGACACGCTGAATCACATGGGTTTCTACAGTTAATCTTACCATGACTCAGCTTATGCGTAAAGGAGAGAACCCTACACTACACTAGGTGTTCTAGAAAATCCTACGCTAGGAGAAGTCTAGATTCAGAGACTCAGAGTTTCGCAAACCCCTATGTATCAAGTTCTACGAAGCAAGATACAGTTACGTTCATATCTAAGTACATGACATACCAACAGGTTAAGATAGGACACCAACAGACTGGTATGTTTTCATCATCTGAAATTGTGAATTGAAATGGGACAAGATCTCCATGGATTTTGGTTACCAGATTAACGCAAACTCAGAAGAAACATGATGCTATCTGGGTTATTGCAAACAGTTTGATCAAGTCTGGAGAATCCTTACGTCCGCAAGGATTTCAGAACCAACAGATTGATCAGACATGTTCCAACCAAGGCTCATCCGATCACTTGGCAATCCCTTAGTTATCGGGTCAGACAAATATTCATAATTGTGCTCCTTATTTACTTCACGTCCTTATTCAAATTTCACGACTTGCTTTCGCGCTCGCGTTCATGACACTATTCACGTTCATGATGGCGTCTTGGCTTACGATTTTACGTTCATTTTTCTCATCCTAGGATGTTTTGCAAGAACCTGAGAGACCAGACCCAAGTTTAGTATAACTCCCTATCCTCAGATAGACGTTTCTCGTCATATTCTATGTCTCACCTTGTAGCGTATGGCGTTACCGCCATTATATTCTATGTTCACGATGTGTTTCACATGTCATGTACATTCCACGCTCCTCATATCATGATCAAGATATGTTACACGTATCATGGATCATGATATGTTTACTCATATTACACTCATCATAACTCCACGTATCACGTTCAAAAATTTTCACGTATTACGTTCAAAATTTTTCACGTACTACGTTTCATTATGTCTCGCGCATCGTTGCTAATTATCAGTTAAGTTAGAAGTGTTTCGCACGATAACGTTTTAGTTGCCCTTACACGTTAATTCTTATTCTCTCGATCAAATTTAGGGGATCTACCGTAAGTTGACAACCAAGAACTTCTTCGTATTTCAAGTCAAGGTCAGGAGGACCAAGATTTATCATTTGTGTCAAGATTTGTGAAGGAACCGTTCCAAGAGGGAAGCCACTTGTAAACGGACAAGTTCATCCGGACTTTTATCCATTTTTTTCTCTTATCAATTAGATATGTCCTTTCAGTCACGTCACGTTCCATGTCCTTTCAGTCACGTCACGTTCCATGTCCTTTCAAGACATGTCACGTTCCGCGTTCCTTCTGCCAGGTCACCTGCACGTTCATTTATCTCACATACCCTCTCAGTTGATTCGGGTATGTTCCTCTTTCAGTTTACGTTATCTATAATTCAGGGACGAATTATTCTTTTTAGGGGGGAAGAGTTGTAAAACCCGCATACTTTTACCATGAATAGTACCCTTAAGATCGTACGTACTAGATTAAAACTTTCCTTTTATAGTATGATTACGTTCACGTGTTAGAATATTACGTATTACGTACGTGCTAGAACACGATAAGTATTTATTACGTACGAACACACAATAATTATTTAAACAATAATTAATCACGAACATGGGATCATGAAATCATGAACGTAATTAAATCACCAGCTAATATTAATTACGTATATATATTTATTTCGAACACGAATAAATATATTAAGTCACGGTTAACATTTAACGAGAACACATAAAACACGAACACGACTAAACACGAACGAACACTAAAATAAATACACTCGGAAAATGGTACGGGTACCCCATGTGGGCCCCCTACCCGCGGCTACACCAAGGCCATGGGCCAAGCCCATCTAATTTTTACTAAGAAAGGGGTTAAGGTAAATATTGTGGTCATTTTTCACTTTACGGAAAATTAAACAAAAACCTAAAAAGTTTTTCTCCTTCTCCTTCTTGTTCTCCTTTGGCCGCCGCATATAAACACAAGAAAGGGGGTGTTCATTTGATTTTGATCTTGATTTTTGTGCAAGTGTTCGTGTGTGTTCATCCTCGTTTGATCCACGCATTCGGTATACCTTTTTAATCATTTTTATTTTTGTTTTGATTTAATAAATTAAATAAGAACATGATGTTTTTAAAAAGCTAATTAAAAATATAAATCAAACATGTAAATGGTTATGGGGTAAATCAAAACGATGGATTTAGGGGTGTTTGTTGTGGCCGGCGCCTAAACCGAACCCCAAGGGGGTCACGGCTTGGCATATGGACCACCACCGAGACCTCAAGGTCTCGGTTTGGTGGTGTGGGTCCTACGGCAGCAGCAACAACGGGGAAACCCCGATGTGGTTCGGGGTATGGTGTTGATTACGGGTCTGGTTCATGGTTTCTAGTCACGATCCGGTTCATGGTTTATGTTAAGGTTATGTTTTAATAATCATATGTTATGAATTAAATTAATAAATTATGACATGATTAATTTAATAAAACATGACTTAGGTTATATTTTAATTATTAGATTCATGAATTTTTAACCTAAGTATTTATATTTTCTAGACTTTATAATTAATTAATTATTAAAAACCATGGCTATAATTAATTAATTAACAGGACTTAGGTTATATTAATAATAATTAATAATACATGTTTTAACCAAAGTATTTAACCTTATTTAATTAAAAACATGATATATTTAATTAAATACTTTTTTTTTTGGTAACCGTGATTTCCGACTCATTGGCCGACTAATCCACGGGGTTTGAGCCCACCGCCACACATACTCAAACCAGGTAAAGCCCTCCCTTTTCAGGAGGTTGGCGTGGCCACTTCAAGGTTGTTTTTTTAACCTATAGTTTATTTAAATTACATGTAATAATTAATAAACTATACCTTATATCATTATGACTTAGAAAAATAATCAGAAAACACTTAAGCTTATATACTTAGCTTATTTAACCAGCTTATATCTAATTATGGAAACTTTCTATTTTTAGAAACTTATTTAATTAAGGAAGCTAATCTATTTATGGAAACTTTATATTTTTTTTAGAAACTTATCTATTTTAAGCAGTAACTCTATTTTTGGAAACTTTCTATTTTTGGAAACTTTCTATTTTTGGTAACTTTCTATTTTTGGAAACTTTCTATTTTAGGAAACCTGCTATTTTTAGAAAGTTACTTATTATTACACAGTAAGTATAATAATACATGAAATACAAGTAATACTTAATCAGAATAGACAGAATATAAGATAAACACAGTTTAAAGCTTAAAACAGTAAAACATGACATGAACATATAAAATAAGCTAAGACATGACATAAAACCAGTTACGTATTTAGTAAGAAGATACTTATACACATATGTATTTATGTAGCATTAGTGATACCGAAGTAGGACTCTCCTCAGTTCGTCTTCTTCGTTCACTGGACATAAGGTACGGATTCTCGTCCTTTCAGTATGGACATTCTTTTCTTATTAGGATTTCCCCGTATGCAGCCAACTGTTTTCCCGTAGTATAAGTTTATATGTTTGATTTGCTTATGTTTAATTTAGAATACATATAGCCATATACATGCATGACCTGTTTCACCTAGTTATGGAGGTACCATAACCATAACACTAGAGGCACTGGTGTTATGACTTCCCCACGGCGGAGTGATTGCTCGTGGCGTCCCTTCAACTTTTGGCCATATTATTATATTTATCATGTGGGGCGTATGGGTGCATCCTAGTTACATGTTTTCAGCAGATTACTCAGTGTGAATGAGGTGTGTGCCTTGCATCCTTCACAAGGAGCTGATCCCTCCTACCCAAAACTAATATATTAAATTAGAGGCAGCCCCTCTAATTTGCATGATGAGGTCACCCCTCCAAGTATTCATGCACGGTGGATTTTCATGACCTATATTGGCTAATGGTAAAATATGTTAAACAGTTTTCATAAGATAAACATAAGGCTTTTCAAACTATAAAACCAGTTTTATGAACATGTTCTAGGTTTTCCAGCACTTATACATTTCCGCTGCTATTAAGTCTTTATTATGTTTTAGTCATTTATACTATGTCTATATCCGTGCACTGAGTGTTTTACTCAGCCGTTACTTTCCTTTCCATGTCCCAAAACGGCAGGTACCCAAGGACGGACTCGAGCATTTTGGAGGACATGCATAGGATGGAAGCTGCCATAGACTTCTTCTCCTTTTTCCTTCATATATTTGTTCTTGTTTAAATCTTCCATTATTTCATTTACTTTATTATGTTTGGGCTTATGTTTAGGAACCGATGTTTGATTCCGGTTATCCCTATGGTCATGTAATGTTTTAGACATTTATCCTTGTATGCTTTGATGACACGCCATAATTACGCGTGACATTCCATTTATCAAAATAGGGTGTTACAACACTTGTCTTGTATCTTAGCATCACCAGTTAGTTCACCCGTTGTGCGAGGACGAGTAACAACACCTTCCGTCACAGTACCATATACCAATGGTCCATTGAGCACCGATGCCCAAATTAGATGTCCATTCTCCTTGTTCAACATATAAAGTTCCATGCGGGAAGCCCACTCCTCATACATAGTCTTCACCAACATTGGTGGACGATTATCCGTACCCGAGAGGATGGACTTATCCGTAAGAGATGTGTACTCCATTTCAATAAGTTAAGATTTACAAAGTTGATCGAACAACGAGAGAAAGTGAATGTGTTTGTTGTTGTGTGTTAAAGCCGAGAAATAATGTTGAAATCCCCTAAATTATGTTCTCGATAAACCAATAATTCCAAGACTAAATTACACACGTTTTTGAAAAATCTTGGAAATCTTGTCACTCTATCGGAATGCACAAAACAAGTTCTGTCGCAATACTTGATCGCAATAACTATCGCAATACTTGATCGCATTAACTATCGGAATGCACAAACAAGTTCTGTCGCAATGTCTATATGAATACCTATCACAATGCTTGATCGCAATACCTGTCGAAATGTGTTGATCGCAATACCTGTCGGAATGTTTTGATCGCAATACCTGTCGGAATGTTGTGATCGCAATACCTGTCGGAATGTTTTGATCGCAATACCTGTTGGAATGTTGTGATCGCAATACCTGTCGAAATGTGGCTAAAGAAATTTTGGCAGAGTAACGTTTCAATATTGCCTTATACCCGATCGCAATGTACGATGCAAGGAGCTATCGCAATGTTTGATCGGAATAAGTGTCGAAATACCCTTCTATCGCAATGAAGAAACCCTTGGTTATTGCGATGGATGCCAACTTTCCGATGGAGACCAAAATACCACGTTTCTCGGATAGTACACAACAAATTCGGAATTTTAATCCTAAAAACGAATCAAATACCCAAACATTTGTGTTTTTAACCCAAAATACCAATACCAAATCACTATAACAAGTAACTAGATAACGTATATCAAGATTAAAGCATAAAAATACAAAACAAAATTTTGGGACGTGAGAAAAAGGATCAAAATAGACGAAATGAACAAGAAAACAAACACAAAAACCAAGCAATCATCCCATGGCTCTTGATTCCATTTTTAGGATATGTAAATCTTGCTTATGTTTTAGAGAGAGAAAGAGATAGAGAGATGGTGGAACTCGCACAATTCTAGAGAGAGAAACAAAAGTTTACTATGTGTTAATATGAAGAACCACTACCCTCTCCATCAAAGGAGAGGGTTTATATACCCAAGCCCTTGTCATGGGCTTGGGCTTACATTTGGGCCGACCTATACATGTTGTAGGCTAGGCTTGGATTTGTTTGTTAAATAAAGATAAATAACTAAACTACGAGCTATTACATGGACTAATAATGGAGTGACCGATCCTTCTTAATACGTAAAACGTATTTCCAACACTCTCGAGTACGGATAATCGTCCACCAATGTTGGAAAAATCTATGTACGAGGATTGGACTTCCCAAATGGAACTTTACATGTTGAACAAAGAGAATGGACATCTCATTTGGGCATCGGTGCTCAAAGGACCATTAGATTAAGGTACAGTGATGGAAGGTACAACTACTCGTCCTCACACAACGGGTGAAGTGACTGGAGATATGAAGATTCAAGACAAATGTGATAAGTATGCTACAAACATCATTCTCCAAGCCCTTCCTCCAGATGTCTACAAACTCGTCAGCAAACATAAAGTTGCCAAAGAGTTATGGGATAGAATTCGTGTTCTAATGCAAGGCACCTCGTTAACTAAACAAGAACGAGAGTGTAAGCTTTATGATACTTTTGATAAGTTTGCCTATGTTCCCGGGGAAACTCTCAATGACTACTATTTGAGATTTACCCTATTGTTAAATGAACTGAATATCTATGGCATGGCAATTCCTACGTTTCAATTGAACACCAAGTATTTGAACACTCTTCCTTCAGAATGGAAAAAGTACGTGACAGATGTTAAATTGGTTAAGGACTTGCATAACACCAATGTGGATCAACTTCAAGCTTTTCTTCAACAACACGAATGCCATGTGATTGAGGCTCGGTTGTCTAAACCTCAACTTCATGATCCACTTGCCATGTATGCTTCTCAACAAAACATGGCTTATACTTATCAACAACCATCATACTTGCAGCAGCCACCACCACACACCTATCAGCAACCACAACAACCATCTTATCAACCACCATGATGCCACAACAAGCATTTCAACAAAGTGTTCATCAAAAATATTTTCCACAACAACCACCATATCAGACATCACCATCACAAGCCAACACTTCTCCAATGGGCTATACTCCTCAGCAAGGATATTTTCCAATAGAATCACAACCAGCACAAGCTTTCTACTCTAATGAACTTCCACCAATCCAAGCACCGGTCTTTCCTCCAAATGATACGCCAGCTGATGTTCTAAACCATCTCACTGCCTACTTGTCAAAACTTGTTGCAACTAGAGGATTTCCACCAACAAACAATCAGCTCCGCACCTCTTCAAATCCTCGACAGCAAGCTACTGTTCAAGATGGTCAAGTAACAGTGCAACCTATTCAGGGAAGGCAAAATTCATATGGACCTCCTACAAGGACCGTAAATGCTCAAGTTGTGAATTATCAAGCTAATGGAAATGGAATCCTTATTGGTCCTCAAAAGGTTGTGACTGGCTACAATTGCCGAGGACAAGGTCATATGGCTAGGCAATGCACTCAGCCGAAAAGGAGAAGGGATGAAGCGTGGTTTCGTGAGAAAATGTATTTGGTCGATGCTAAGTCTAAGGGAAAGATTTTGGATTCAGAGGAGTTAACATTTCTTGCTGACCCAGGGGCAGCAGACACTGAAGGCATTGCAGTCGTTTCCACTTCTAATGCAGCTTATCAAGCAGATGATCTTGACCATATGATTCAAATTGTGATGACATTCACTCTGCCCAAGCTGCTCTCGTTGCTAATCTCTCTACTACGGTTCTGATGTCGTCAGTGAGGTACCCACCACAACCAATCTTGGTAATGATGATAACCCACATCAAGTTGGGCATGAAAATGACAATCTCGAACAACATTCTGGAACTAGTAACTCAAATGATGTGGTACCCAATCCTACACATTTGAGTGAACCTCAACCAAATGCTATGACGGGTATGGAATCTTATGCTCAACATGATTTGGTCATGGTGCCTAAACATATTATTGATCAAATGCATATGGCTCTCAGACAATACGTAGATATGAATTCCACCCTAACTGCTGAGCTTGCGTTGCATAAAGAAAAGGTCAAAACTTTTGAAATGGTCCCTCAAGCAGAGAAAATAACATGTTATGAATTTGACCAATTTCATTTTGAAAAGATTGAACACTTGAAAGAAATAGAATCATTAAAATCTAATCTTTCCAATGAATTAAAAGCAAAAGAGTCGGTTGTCAATGATTTTCAGAAACTTAAAATGGATTTCGAAACTCTCGAGTCTAAAAAGTTTGAATCGGAAATTAATGCTACCAAACTTCTTAAATTCAAAGAACAACAGCTTTTAAAACAATACGCTTCCACAGAAAAGGTTCATCTTTTAACTAAATTGTTTAAAGAAATCGAACTTAAGCGTCTTCAAGATTTACCACCAAATCCCGGTTATGCAAAACAAGCTCAGGAATATATTCCGTGTCTTTATGATATGACCCTAATTGGAAAATCGAAAGAAGCACCTTTTGTTCGTAGTACTGAGGAGACACAGTCACTTGCGGAAGAAACTCATTCTAAAATGCTTTCAAATTTCCATAAGATTGATTATGATAAGCATAATAAAGATCAATTTTCTAAAAAGACACGTATTCGCTTACAAAAGGAATTAGCTGAATTGACAGTTCTTGTGCCCCAAAGTTTGTCAAATGAAAACCCTCCTAGTACGTCTCCTACACTCGTCAAAACGGATTTAACGAAGTTAATTCCACCGGTAAGTAAGGCGTCCGTTAACTTAAATGCGGTACACCAACACTTAGCCGATTTTGACAAGGTCATTTTGGAACGTACGACGGCCACGACCATAACGGAAGGTGAATGGAACTTTGAGCATACTAGAGCTGCGTTTCGAGACGAAATTGTTCCGTTTGTAAAGAATGTTAAAGCTTGTCTTAGTAATCTTGATCAAGATTTGCTTTTGGAAATAGAAGAAGTTAGACGTGTTTTTAATGAAATGGATGATGCTTATGAAAACAGTTTACTTGAAATAGAACGGGTTTCACGCCAAAATGATCAGCTTCTGAAGCAAGTGATGTCTCATGATATAGTTTCCGTCTGTGTGAATAAAAGTGTTGATAATGATTCTATTGTGCATAATATTGAATCTGTGGATAATATGGTAGATAGTACTTGTCACGAATCTGACGCTGAATTTTTAAAGCTTCAAGATTCATATTCTTCGCTTTCAAAACGTTTTGATGAGATTCAAACACATTGTATTTCGCTTGAATGCAAGCAACAATTTATTCAAGAAATCTTTGAAACGTCATTCGAAGGTGTTAATATCGATGATGCAAACTTTGAAAAGAATTTTCGATTGAACTTACAATCAAAACAGTGTCAGTGACAAGGTTGCTAAATCATTGCTGATAGACATAGAGAAGTCTAAGGAGCATAATTGTGTGAACGTACTTGAGGCCGCTGAAAATTTTAAACTTGATATAGACAATCGAGTTTCTAAGATTTTGTCCAAAGTTGATAACTTAAAACAGAAAGATACACGACTCTTCGATTCAGTAAAGCCCGCATGAGCTAATACCACTGCACAGAATCAATCATTGATTGAACAATTGAATCAAAAGTCGGTGGAAATATCTGATTTGAGGGAACAAATTTGTGATAAAAATCTTGCCTTGGCTGAGTTAAAGGAAACACTTCGTACTCTAAAAGGTAAGAATGTTGTGGATAACGCAGCCATTGTCTCAGCATCGTCCTCTAGTGCAATCAAAAGGAACCTTATAGCAGTCACACCATTTAATAAGGGCCCTAGGACTAAACCATCTCAAACATTGGTCACTAAAGATACTTAAAAATCGAAACCATCTTCTAATATTCCCGTGTTGCCTTCTACAGGAGTAATCACCACTACTAAGGCTCAAAGATCTAAGCTTAAAAGAAACAAGAAGAATGATAGGATCTTGCCCCCATCTAGTAGTCAAGAGAAGAAGAAAGTAGAAGCACGTCCTAGAATTGTTATTTCTATTTTGAATAAAAAGAATCATGTAGCTAAACCTAAAGGCTCTGCGGTTGTGTAGCGTTCTAAGCCTACTGTGAATTCTAATTTGAAATGTTGGAATTGCAATGAATGTATGTTTTCTAGTCGTCATGATTCTTGCCTTATTGACCATGTGAATGAGATGAATGCCAGGAAAAATGGATTAGAATGGAAACCGACTGGGAAAGTGTTAACCCAAGTTGGTTGGTTGTGGCGACCCACTGGTAGAACTTTCACTATAGTAGGAAATATGTGCCCTTTAACTAGGCTCACTCCCACTAAAGCGAAGAAAGTGTGCCCTTTAACTAGGAGTACCAAGGCTACCAAAACACAAACGTGTCCTTTAACTAGGAACACCGACACTACTGAAGGAACCAAGTGCCCTTTAAATAGGTCTACTCCCACTGTAGTGCCCGCGAATAATCCAAAACCTAAGAAAATTGGAACAGTAAAACCTGTTAGTGCTAAAACTCACATTAGAAAACGCAGGAAATCTAAGAGTCACAAACATGTTAGAAATTCTGATAATATTTTATCTGTATCTGCTAACACTCTGGAACCAATAGTTTCCAATGCATTGTCTATTGTTGTTGTTGAAAACAGGTGGTCCAAATTGTTCTCTCGTATTTGGACTCTGGTAGCTCCAAGCATATTACCGAAGATCGCTCTCAGCTCAAAAATTTCGTCAGCAAGTTTCTTGGTACGGTTCGATTTGGAAATGATCATACTGCAAAGATAATGGGTTATGGTGAATATCATATTGGGAATGTTATAATTTCAAGAGTGTATTATGTGGAAGGTCTCGGTCACAACTTTGTTTCTATGGGACAATTTTGTGATGCAAACCTAGAAGTTGCTTTTCGAGAGCATACCTGCTTCATTCATAATTTGGAAGGGGTTGATTTATTGAAAGGTACTCGAGGGAATAATTTGTATACTTTGTCTCTACAAGACATGATGGCCGCTTCTCCCGTATGTCTTCTCTCCAAAGCACCGAAGACTAAGTCATGGTTATGGCATCAACGGTTATCTCATCTTAACTTTGACGCTATTAATCATTTGGCAAAAAACGAACTTGTTCGTGGTCTTCCTAAACTTTCATTTCACAAGGATCATTTGTGTTCCGCGTGTACAATGGGGAAAAGCACTAAGAAATCATACAAACCCAAGACTGAAGACACCAACCAAGAGAAACTTTATCTGTTACATATGGATCTTTGTGGGCCAATGCGTGTTGAAAGTCTTAGTGGTAAAAGGTACATCCTCGTCATTGTGGATTATTACTCTCGGTTTACATGGGTGAAATTTCTTACAACAAAAAATGAGGCACCGAAATTCATCATTGGATTTCTCAAGATGATTCAAGTGCGTCTCAACACTACTGTCCGACGCATTCAAATAATGGAACCGAATTTGTGGGTAAAATCTTGCGTGATTATTATGAAGAAGTTGGCATATCTCATGAAACATCCGTTGCACGCACTCCACAACAAAACAGTGTCATTGAAAGGCGAAATCACACACTTATGGAAGCTGCTCGAACGATGTTAATTTACGCACAGGCTCCATAATACTAGGCTTTTACCCCAAGTATAAAATCTTATCGTCCGAATCCTTTCGAATTGACTAATGATTCAAAGTGAGACTCAATTGTTCTTGGTGGAAATGAAAATGGTCGGTTGATTATCTATTTTAAACTATTAGCAACTAATTTAAGTGTCGTTGAGTAAAGTAGAAGTTTAAAGATTAATACTAAAATGACGAGTTAAAATAAATGCTTGGAAACTTAAAGGCAATATTAGAAAAATACTAGCACACTAAATAAAACTAACACTTAGAAACTTTGTAAAAAACAAGAAACTAAACCATTGGAAAACAAACAATTACAGCCAAATCGGAATGTTCAAAATGCATTAATCGGAATATTGGTCGGAATATAGTGATCGGAAAGTACTGATCGGAATAACGAAACTAGTGCAATCGGAATGTAGCAAAAGAGACTAATCAGAATAGTTGGAAACAAATCAAATCGGAATGTGTTAAAGTTTCCCCAATCGGAATATCACAAAATTACCTCAATCGGAATAATAAACAAAGGATCCCGATCGGAATGTTGAGGAACAAGGCTGTCGGAATGTTTGAGGAAAATGCAAATCGGAATATACCAACTTGGCCCAATCGGAATAACTGCAAACTGCCAAATCGGAATACGAAACCTTATTCCGATCCAAAGTGATCGGAATGTAGAGGTGCAGATCGGAATGTCCCAAAACCCTTATCCGATCAATCGATCGGAATATTAGGATGGGTGGCTGGTCGGAATACGCATATCGGAAAGGGGTTTAGACCCTTTCCGATATAAGTGGGATTCGGTAAAAAGCTAGTAATAAGCTATATTGAATAAGCTCACTCCAAACTAGAACGAATCAAAACTGAACCGGATCAAATAAGCACTAATATCAACTTATCTAAACTTAAAAATAAACAAACTTTTAAATCAAACCATAAAAATATGAACTTTTAAAGAAAACTTTTTAAAAAGTAAATAAGCTAAACATGTAAATAAGCCAATAAGCACAAGAACCTTAAAGCTTAATCAAATGAAAGCTTGTGTAGAAACAAAAAGATTAACTTTTAAAGTACAAAATCATTAAGATCAACACGGATTTAATGTGATTCGCACCAAAAATCAATCTAAAAATCAAAGAAAGGTAGAATGAGATTAAGGATTAAAAGCTTAACTAGAACTTGATTAATGAAATAAGCAATACACAAATGTTCAATCTTGAAAGATTAAAAGAAAAGATGAAACTTAGTGAGAGAAAGTTTAGAACTTTCTCTCTCTAAAACTAGAAAAAAAAGTGAAAAAAAGAAAACTAAACTAAAAGACTAACCACCCTCCTAATGTGTATTAGGAGGGTATTTATAGGGAAAATGGAAGGAGTGCATGTGTTGCATCTTCTTTCTTTCTTCACGTCTTCTCGACTCGATTTAATTCTCTGTCTTTCTCGATTTCGTCTCGGGATTAATTAAACTCGTCTTAACATTTCTTCATTTATTTAGACTCGAGTTCTTCGACTTTATTAAACTTCCGTCTTTAGGCTTGTTCTTCGATAAATCTTCAGAATAGGCCTTGGACTTCCGTTGTTTTTGCACTCTTGATCTTTTGACTTCGTCTTTTCCCGTTTTCTTCGATAAAAGCCCGTGAAAGCCCGTGTTTTCTTCCTTTTTCATCTTTTGGTCCTAAAACACAATAAAAACACAAACCACGCATAATTCTGACTTTTACAACATAAAATACACGTTTTGGTCTTGTTATTATTGGAAATAAGTGGTAACAGGATAAGTGTTTTCACACTTATTAAATCCCCTACACTTGACCATTGCAATGTCCTCATGCAATGCATTAATTTTAAAGCACGGTTTACATGTTCCATCATAAATAACCCACCTTGGCCTTTATTAAATACTAAACATAAAAAGATAGAAACAAGTAAAGAAATCAAACACTTACGTTGGTTTTGGCAGCCATGAACGTTTATCATCCTCAAGTTTCATGTTCCCTATACCAAGCTTAAAAACGAGATCATTGTTATTATAAGTTAGCAAACTAACACGAACTCATGTAGGCCAATTATTCACTTAGACTCCCTTATTCCTAGGTGTATCTCTTATATTTTATTTGTGTCTTGAATGATCACGAGGATGCATTGTTTGACTTATTTCG
The DNA here is from genome assembly GCA_025667525.1 of Glebionis coronaria. Lineage (NCBI taxonomy): Eukaryota > Viridiplantae > Streptophyta > Magnoliopsida > Asterales > Asteraceae > Glebionis > Glebionis coronaria. The sequence goes on along the minus strand of CM046879.1, from coordinate 185,124,633 downwards.
ATAGTTATTTAGGCCGAAAATAAAGTGAACGATTTAATCAATAGTTAGTTAAAGGACAAAATCTTTTAAAACTGCTTCTCGGGACCTCATAAAGTTCATATCTTGGCATAACTCGCTTCACGATTTGAGACCTTTCTTGGACCGATATTTAGCCGCGACTTCATACTTCAAATCTTGAGAGACGTTCATGAAATTATGGTCTTCTCTTAATAATAGGAATTTCTTCACTTGAAGTTTTGAGAGATTCTTCATATTTGGACCACGACTTCTTCATTTTTCTCCAATCTTTACTTTGGACTTTAATATACAACGATCCGCCTCCTTTTAGGACTTGGATCTATTTATCCTCATACCTTGTTAGGGTCTTTTTGGATAGACTTCTCCATGATCTTTAGGGGAGTATTAGCTTTTTGTCGTGTGTCTCGATCCTTCATATTGATTTTCGATAAATGATTCTTCACATCACTTTTGGATCTTTAGCAACAAAATGTAGCCCTCATGCCTTGTTAGGGCCTTTTCGGACTCGCCAATCTTCGCATCCCGCTTCAATAAGTTATACCTTGGCTATGAACTCTAATCCGTACCGAGCAACTTTTAAACGATCTTGTGCTAGAAGCTAAGTAACCTTTTAAATCGTACAACCTTATTTATTGCAGATAACTTTATTAACAAGCAAAGGGAGAATAGGCTTATAATTAACTCACATAAATTCACGAAAGAATACCAAACTTATAATTGACTCTATCATCTCTCGTTCTCCATAGTTTAAAATCTCAAGGAATGAGACTCGTGGATGCTTAGCCTATTAAATCAAAGTTTTGGGTTTTCGAGTCATCTATAGGATCTTGCAAATTCTTGGACTTTTACAAGTTTAGAAATCGCATTTTAAAGTTCCCTTGATAAACAACTCTCTAGGATCAATTATAGGAACTTGCGAAAAGTTCTTGTTCTTAACCCGTGAGAGTTAAGAGTTTCGTGTTTTATAGCTCCCTATATAAAAGCCTAGCAAAACTTGACTTAAACACGTTAAGGATACTAGCTAGAGTAAACTTAGATAAGTAAACTCGGCTTGAGTCAAAATGTTTACGACTAAGAAAAATTTAAAACCACTTTATTTAAGCAAGGAAAGAAAATAACCATAACAAAGAAAAATACAACTATACAACTAGGCCAAAATAGATTAAAAATTTTGAAAAATGTCGAAAAGTCAAATTTTCCGGTTAAAATGAGGGCAAATTCATGGAAAAGACCACTTACTTCGATAGAAGTCCCCCCTACACTTGATATAAACATTGTCCTCAATGTTTAAGAATGTGGGAGTAAACTCCCCTACACTTATGACATTGTGCACTTTGTTTAAATTTTGCTAAGGAAAGGACAACTAAAGTGAATTCAATGTGAACATATAAAATATGAAATATTGAATCACAAGAGTTTAGGATAGAACCGGGAAGATGGGAACACGGTGTCACGGTTAGGCAAAAGTTATCAAGATGCTCTTTGAAGCTTTAATCCCTGCACCGCACAAGAAACAAGACAACAAACACATACGGGGCTCCCCCTACACTTATTATGAAAGCAGTAAAGGATAGATCACGGGTTGCCTCCCGAGAAGCGCTTGTTTTTGTTCACCGAGTCACGAGCCTGACTCGACCCAATTTAGTTCATGGGAAATGTGGTGAGGGATGGAATCATCTCATGAGAGATGTCCTCACCAAAGTACAGCTTTAAACGCTGGCCATTCACCTTGAAATTGGGCCCGTTTGGCTGAGAAAGCTCAATGGTCCCATATGGAAAGACTTTGGCGACGGTGAATGGACCAGACCAGCGGCTCTTCAACTTGCCAGAGAAGATCTTCAACCGAGAGTTAAAAAGTAAGACTTGATCACCAACGTGGAACTCTCGGTTCTTAATCCTTGCATCATGAATGATCTTGGTCTTCTCCTTGTAGATCAGCGAGTTATCATAAGCTTCGTTCCTCAGTTCATTTAGCTCGTTGAGTTGAATCTTGCGATGATCACCGGCTTTGTTGATGTCGAAGTTAGCCCACTTCAAGGCCCAGTACGCCTTGTGTTCTAGCTCGATAGGGAGGTGGCATGCTTTCCCGTACACAAGACGATAAGGTGTACAACCGATCAGGGTCTTGTAAGCAGTACGGAAAGCCCACAGAGCATCATCTAACTTATCGGCCCACGCGGCACGATGCTCTCCCACAGTACGCTCCAAAATTCTCTTCAATCCACGGTTGGAAATCTCTGCTTGACCGTTGGTTTGGGATGATAAGCGGTGGAAAGACGGAGATTAACGCCGTACTTAGCCATGATTCTTGCAAATTGATCATTGCAAAAATGAGTCCCGCGGTCACTGATAATAGCACGAGGGACGCCGAATCGAGAAAAGAGCTGCTTCAAAAAGTTCATAACCACCCTCGCATCGTTCGTAGGGAGAGCCTTAGCTTCAACCCATTTAGAAACGTAGTCAACGGCTACGAGGATGTATTTGTTCCCTTTAGATGATGGAAATGGCCCCATAAAGTCGATGCCCCATACAGCAAATATTTCACATTCTTGTATGAAAGTTTGAGGCATCTCATCTTTATGTGTGATCTTGCCTTGTCTTTGGCAAGCATCACAATGTTTAACCATATCGTGAGCGTCACGATAGATGGTGGGCCAATAGAATCCAGAGTCGAATACTTTCTTCGCGGTGTAATTAGGACCAAAGTGACCACCGGTGGGTCCTTTATGGCAAGCGTCAAGGATTTGTACCGCTGCCGGCCCATCAACGCATCGACGAATAATCAAATCCGCACATTGGTTGAAAAGGTAAGGGTCGTCCCAGAAATAATGTTCAATATCCTTAAAGAACTTTTTCTTTTGTTGGGACGTGAGCCCTTCCTTGAGAATCCCACCCGCTAAGTAGTTTGCAATGTCCGCAAACCACGGGTTGTCATCGAGATTAGAATTGATAGACATTAAGGCCTCAAGGGGAAAAGAGTCATTGATCTCTTTGTTCGGATGATCCCCTTTATAAGGATCCTCAAGTCTACTGAGATGATCCGCGGCTAGGTTTTCAGCTCCCTTCTTGTCACGAATTTCAATGTTGAATTCTTGAAGGAGCAAAACCCAACGAAGAAGTCTTGGCTTAGAATCTTGCTTAGTCATCAAGTACTTCAACGCGGAATGATCGGTATACACGATGGTGGTAGAAAGGACAAGATAGGGGCGGAATTTTTCAAAAGCATAGACAACAGCTAAAAGCTCTTTTTCGGTTGTCGTATAATGCAATTGAGCCCCTGTCATTGTCTTGCTAGCATAGTGGATTGGTTGTAAGTGTTTGTTCACTCTTTGGCCCAAAACCGCTCCAATAGCAAAGTCGCTAGCATCACACATCAACTCAAAAGGTAGCTCCCAATTCGGGGTAACCAAGACCGGTGCCTTAGTTAGCTTATCCTTGAGAAGATTGAAGGCTTCAAGACACTCTTTGGAAAAGATGAAAGGAGTATCTTTTTCTAAGAGGTGGGTCATCGAGCGAGCGATTTTACAAAAATCTTGGATGAATCGACGATAGAAGCCCGCATGACCGAGGAAACTTCTCACACCCTTCACGATTGAAGGTGGAGGCAATTTAGCAATAACATCGACTTTAGCACGATCCACTTCAAGACCGGCTTTGGAGATTTTGTGTCCTAGCACGATGCCCTCTTTTACCATGAAATGGCATTTTTCCCAATTTAGAACAAGGCGAGTGTCTTCACACCACTTAAGCATACGTTCTAAATTGGCAAGGCAAGCAGAGAAAGAATCGCCATAAACCGAGAAATCATCCATGAAGACTTCCATAGTTTCTTCAACCATGTCATGGAAGATAGCCATCATACACCTTTGGAATGTCCCAGGAGCATTGCATAAACCAAAAGGCATGCGTTTGTAAGAAAATGTTCCGTAGGGACAAGTGAATGTGGTTTTCTCTTGGTCTTTGGGATCGATGGGAATTTGGAAATACCCAGAGAAACCGTCTAAGAAGCAGTAATAGTCATTACCCGCTAGACGTTCAAGCATTTGGTCCATGAAAGGAAGGGGAAAATGATCCTTTCTCGTAGCATCATTGAGTTTGCGGTAGTCTATACAAACTCTCCACCCTGTAACGAGACGAGTAGGAATCAACTCGTTGTTTTCATTGGGAACAACGGTGATTCCGCCCTTCTTAGGCACACAATGGACGGGACTAACCCACGGTGAATCCGAGATAGGATAGATCATTCCCGCATCAAGAAGTTTGATAACCTCTTTTTTGATTACGTCATGGATCTTAGGATTCACCCTTCTTTGGCTTTGAATAGTGGGTTTGAAGTCGTCCTCCATGAGAATTTTGTGTGTGCAGAAGTGAGGATCAATTCCATGAATATCAGAGATCTTCCAAGCAATCGCTTTCTTGTGATTCTTCAGCACAACGATAAGTCGGGATTTTTCTTCATCTTTTAGGTCCTTTGCGATGATGACCGGTAACGTCTTGTTCTCTTCAAGGGAAACGTACTCGAGATGAGACGGAAGATCCTTAAGCTCTAAATCCGGATGGTTTTCGATGGACGGCGTAGTCAACTTCGGATCATCGGTAGAGATATCCTTAGGCGTTGGAAGAGAAGTTTGGTCCTCATTGAGAAGTTTCTCAATGGTACGAATGTCTTCATCCCAATCGGTGGGAGAACCATCATACTTAAGATCGAGAGGACCCAAGCTAGCTTCAAAATCATCCAAGTCACTTTCTCCAAAAGGAGTCAATGACAGAGCAATTGAGGCAACGGTCTCAACATTGGGTAGAGAAGAAGAACCACTTTTACAAGCGTCTTTGAAATGTTCTTCACAAGCCTCATCAAGAACATCAATGAAATTAACACTCTAGTTTTCCGAAGGCTGCTTAGAGAGTTTACCCATGTTGAAGACGATTTTATCGTCACCAACTCTCATGATTAATTCACCAGCGGCTACATCAATGAGAGTGCGACCGGTCCTCAGGAATGGACGTCCAACGATTAATGGAACACGAGGATCCATCTCGTAGTCAACGACAACAAAATCCGCCGGTAAGGTGAATTTGTCGACACCAACGAAGACGTCTTCGGCTATCCCCACTGGATAAGCAACCGTACGGTTAGCTAATTCCAAAGTCATTCGTGTGGGGACTAGCTCGGGGAGAGATAATTTCTTCCAAACACTTAATGGCATTAAGTTAATACGGGCACCTAGATCGGCTAGGGCCATGCAATTATCTACTCCCGGGAAGTTGCAAGGAATCAAGAAACGACCCGGATCACCAAGTTTGGTGGACAATTTCCTTAAGAGCACTGCGGAGCAGTTCTCATTAAGTTGGGTCTGAGTAATATCGAGAAGTTTCTGGTTATCACTGAGAAGATCTTTAAACATTTTAGCGTATTTGGGCATGTGAGCGAGAGCCTCAGCAAAGGAGATATTGAAATTCAGTTGTTTGAACATTTTAAGGAAGTTCGAAACCTGGATATCATCCTTGTTCTTCAATTTCTCTTTCCTCAACCTCGAAGGATAAGGTATATTAGGTTGAGATGAAGGCTTTGGGATAGAATTCTCACTCACATCCTTGGGTGGAGGAGGGGTAGAGGTAGAAGGTGGTGGAATAGGAGATGTAGAAGTTGGAGGAATAGAAGATGGAGGACTCGGAGAAGGAGACTCGTTTTCCTTTGTCACAATCACCGGTGTAGGTGTAGGAAGCTCGGGTTCCTTTAAACCTTTTCCACTGCGAGTGGTGATTGCTTTCATCTCCCCTCTTGGATTAGCAACGGTGTTACTCGGAAGAGAACCCGATCCAGAGGTTTGATTACTAGGGAAGAAACTAGCCATCATATTCCTTAAGTCATTCGTTTGACTTGCCAAAGTGTTTCGCATATCATCTCGAAGATCGTTTCCTTGCTTAACCATATCTGCTTTCATGTTGGCCATTTCCATCTGAAGGTTTTGCACGATTACATCATTAGTCCTCATGTAGGTTTCAACATCTTGGTGTAAGGCTGTTTGTTGGTTGAGAGGAGGAGCATGGTAGGCGAGTGGTTGATAAGCAGGTTGTTGGTAAACTTGGTTGTTTCTTTGAGGTGGATATGGGTTTCTTTGGTTTTGATATTGATTTGGAGTTGGAACACGTGGTTGGTTTTGATTGTTGCGATTGAGGTTGTTTGGGTTTTGTGGAGGAAAACCTGGAGGTGAAAGAAAGTTGTTTGAGCGATAGCTGAGCAAGTTGCGGTCACCTTGAGGACGTGCTTGATAGCCTCCTGTAGCATAGGTACCGTGGGCGGCATACACATTTTCCAGATTGTCGTGAGTCGAAGGACAATCGGTGTATGAGTGAGATCCCCCGCATATATCACAAGAATGGCTCAAAACATTAGCTTGGGCATTGAATTGTTTGGCATTTTGTAAAACAAGCGATTCCACAAGCGAAGTAAGCTTATCAATTCTTTTGTCGGCATCACTAGTACTAGCACTTGCTACATTAGTTCTAACACTCTTGGTTTGAACTCTAGATTTGTTCTCAATAATATCCCAAGCAGCATTAGAAGACTTAACCAAAATATTACCCCCCGAAGCACTGTTTAGTGAATCTTGGTCATTCATGCTTTAACCATTGTAAAAAGTATTGATTTGATGTACTTTTGTTAAACCATGTTGTGGACACTTTCTTAAAAGTTCCTTAAAATGGTCCCAATATTCACTAAAAGACTCACCGTACTTTTGTTCAAAGGTAATTATTTCATTCCACAAAGCGGTAGTACGTGAGGGTGGGAAAAGTAGTTGATAAACTTAGTCTCTAAATCCGTCCACGTAAGAATACTTTGTGGAGGTTCCTTATCAAGCCAATTACGGGCTTGTCCCTCTAAGGAGAAAGGAAAAAGTTGCAAGCGAATCACTTCTTGTGATACCTCATTGTACTTAACCGTATTGGTAAGCTGAAGAAACCTTTTAATGTGGTCATGAGGATCATCAAGTGAGCGGCCCAAGAAGGGTTGAGCAGAGACCATTTGTATAAAGCCGGATTTGAGTTCAAAGTTGTTGGCTCCAATCTCAGGGATAACAATTGCATCGGTGTTGCCTTCTACGTGCGATTGCAAAAGCTCGATCATTGGTTGATTGTCCATGGTGACAATTGGTTGAGTAATGACTTCGGCTTGAGCTATTCTCTTCTTACGAGCACGAGTACGCATGCACACCTACAAAAGGATTAGAAAAATAGAAAGGAAATATTTTTGGTTGTTATGGTTTTTTTTTAATTTTTTTGTATTTTTGAAGATTTTATATTTTTTTGGATTTTTGAAATTTTTGAAAGCAAGGAAAATAACGTTCAAAGAAGAACGGATCCCAAAATTAAATGCGTCACTCACTAAAAACCGTTAATCTTAACGAAAAGAGCCGGCAGCGGCGCCATTTAATACAAGGCTTTTACCCCAAGTATAAAATCTTATCGTCTGAATCCTTTCGAATTGACTAATGATTCAAAGTGCGACTCAATTGTTCTTGGTGGAAATGAAAATGGTCGGTTGATTATCTATTTTAAACTATTAGCAACTAATTTAAGTGTCGTTGAGTAAAGTAGAAGTTTAAAGATTAATACTAAAATGACGAGTTAAAATAAATGCTTGGAAACTTAAAGGCAATATTAGAAAAATACTAGCACACTAAATAAAACTAACACTTAGAAACTTTGTAAAAAACAAGAAACTAAACCATTGGAAAACAAACAATTACAGCCAAATCGGAATGTTCAAAATGCATTAATCGGAATATTGGTCGGAATATAGTGATCGGAAAGTACTGATCGGAATAACGAAACTAGAGCAATCAGAATGTAGCAAAAGAGACTAATCGGAATAGTTGGAAACAAATCAAATCAGAATGTGTTAAAGTTTCCCCAATCGGAATATCACAAAATTACCTCAATCGGAATAATAAACAAAGGATCCCGATCGGAATGTTGAGGAACAAGGCTGTCGGAATGTTTGAGGAAAATGGAAATTGGAATATACCAACTTGACCCAATCGGAATAACTGCAAACTGCCAAATCGGAATACGAAACCTTATTCCGATCCAAAGTGATCGGAATGTAGAGGTGCAGATCGGAATGTCCCAAAACCCTTATCCGATCCATCGATCAGAATATTAGGATGGGTGGCTGGTCGGAATACGCATACCAGAAAGGGGTTTAGACCCTTTCCGATATAAGTGGGATTCGGTAAAAAGCTAGTAATAAGCTATATTGAATAAGCTCACTCCAAACTAGAACGAATCAAAACTGAACCGGATCAAATAAGCACTAATATCAACTTATCTAAACTTAAAAATAAACAAACTTTTAAATCAAACCATAAAAATATGAACTTTTAAAGAAAACTTTTTAAAAAGTAAACAAGCTAAACATGTAAATAAGCCAATAAGCACAAGAATCTTAACGCTTAATCAAATGAAAGCTTGTGTAGGAACAAAAAGATTAACTTTTTAAGCACAAAATCATTAAGATCAACACGGATTTAATGTGATTCGCACCAAAAATCAATCTAAAAATCAAAGAAAGGTAGAATGAGATTAAGGATTAAAAGCTTAACTAGAACTTGATTAATGAAATAAGCAATACACAAATGTTCAATCTTGAAAGATTAAAAGAAAAGATGAAACTTAGTGAGAGAAAGTTTAGAACTTTCTCTCTCTAAAACTAGAAAAAAAGTGAAAAAAATGAAAACTAAACTAAAAGACTAACCACCCTCCTAATATGTATTAGGAGAGTATTTATAGGGAAAATGGAAGGAGTGCATGTGTTGCATCTTCTTTCTTTCTTCACGTCTTCTCGTCTCGATTTAATTCTTTGTCTTTCTCGATGTCGTCTCGGGATTAATTAAACTCGTCTTAACATTTCTTCATTTATTTAGACTCGAGTTCTTCGACTTTATTAAACTTCCGTCTTTAGACTTGTTCTTCGATAAATCTTCAGAATAGGCCTTGGACTTCCGTTCTTTTTGCACTCTTGATCTTTTGACTTCGTCTTTTCCCGTTTTCTTCGATAAAAGCCCGTGAAAGCCCGTGTTTTCTTCCTTTTTCATCTTTTGGTCCTAAAACACAATAAAAACACAAACCACGCATAATTCTGACTTTTACAACATAAAATACACGTTTTGGTCTTGTTATTATTGGAAATAAGTGGTAACAGGATAAGTGTTTTCACACTTATTACTCCATTGTTTTTATGGGCAGAAGCAGTATCTACAGCAGTGTACACCCAAAACTAGTCACTAATTCGTAAACGCCATGGTAAAACACCTTATGAGCTTCTCCATGGAAAAGTACCAGATTTATCATATCTTCATGTATTTGGTTCTCTTTGCTATCCAAATAATGATGGTGACAATTTGGGAAAACTTCAGCTGATATTGGTATTTTCATTGGTTACGCACCCGCAAAGAAGGCATACTGAATCTACAATCATAAGTCTCGTAAGATCCTCGAAACTATGAATGTTGATTTTGATGAGCTGACAACAATGGATTCTGAGCAAAGCAGCTCTGAACCCGCACTTCATAAAATGGGACCCAGTAACATTAGTTCTGGTCTTGTCCCAAACAACCCTACTTCATCATCATTTACACCACCTTCTAGAACTGAATGGGATACGTTGTTTCAACTATTCTTTGATGAATTCTTTACTCCTCCAAGTATTGTTGCTCTAGAACCTAAGGTAATAGCTCCGGTAACCGAAGTTGTCGCTCCAGCAACCGAAGCACAATCAGACACATCTGCACCTAAAATTGGTCAAGCTATACCTTAAACGAGTAATTCTCAACCAACACATGTTTCAACTACCCATGTCATGCCTATTGATGATGAAGAGGATGATGATGATCACGATTTGGAATTCGCTCAAATGCGTGAACTTCCATTCTTTGGTGTACCTATTCCCAACTCAAATCAAGCCGGGTCGTCCACCTCAGAGGAAGCTCCTACTACGATTTACTCCAATCCACAGATTCGTGAACATGACAGCAAATGGACAAAGGATCATCCTATAGATTCTATTATTGGTGACCCTAATCGTCCGGTATCCACATGAAGTCAGTTACAAGAAAATGCAATGTTTTGTCATTTTGATGCTTTTCTCACTGAAGTTGAACCTAAGACATGGCAAGAAGCTTTTACTCAATCTTGTTAGATAGAAGCTATGCAAGAAGAACTTAATGAATTTATACGTCTTGAAGTATGGGAACTTGTCCGCCCCGATCAAGTGCAATTACTCACTTTGAAATGGGTTTACAAGGTGAAACTCGATGAGTTAGGCGGAATATTGAAGAACAAAGCTCGACTAGTAGCTCGTGGATACAAGCAATTATTGGGCATCAACTTTATGGAATCTTTTGCACCTGTTGCACGTTTGGAAGCTATTATACTATTCCTCGCTTATGCAGCCCACATGAATATGATCGTCTATCAGATGGATGTGAAGACGACATTTCTTAATGGTGAAATCAAGGAAGAGGTCTATGTTGAACAGCCGGATGGTTTTGTGAATCCTAATTATCCTAATCATGTGTACAAGCTTAAGAAGGCTATCTATGGGTTGAAGCAAGCTCCTCGCGCATGGTATGATCTATTGTTACAATTCCTCATTACGCAAGGCTTCGCTAAAGGAAAGGTGGATCCCACGCTGTTCATTCAGAAACGAGGTATAGATATGATTATGGTACAAATATATGTTGATAATATTATATTTGCAGCCTCGACCCAAACCTTATCCGACGAGTTTGGGAAACTCATGTCTTCCAAATTTAAGATGTCAGTGATGGGCAAGGTATCATTCTTCTTAGGTCTTCAGATATCTCAGAGTCCCAGAGGCATCTTTATCAATCAATACAAGTATGCCCTTGGATCTCTTAAGAAATATAAGATGGAATCTTGCGACCCCGTGGATACTCCAATGGTGGAACGAACAAAGCTTGATGCAGATCCACATGGAGTTGCCATTGATCCGACACTTTACCGTGGAATGATCGGTACTCTTCTGTATATCACAGCTAGTCGACCTGATCTTTAGTTTGCTATATGTATGTGTGCTCGGTATCAAACTCGACCTACTGAGTTACACTTGGCCACTGTGAAACGGATCTTTAGATATCTTAAAGGAACCATTAATCGGGGACTTTGGTATTCTAAGGAATCTTCGATTGCACTTATGGCATACGCAGATGCGGATCACGCGGGTTGTCACGATACAAGGCGTAGCACGAGTGGAACTTTACAACTACTAGGAGATCGACTAATCAGTTGGGCATCGAAAAGGCAGAAAAGCGCTGCAATTTCAAGTACGAACACAGAATACATAGCTATGTCCGGTTGCTGTGCTCAAATTCTTTGGATGAGATCGCAATTAACCGAATATGGTCTAGGTTTCAACAAAATTACGATGTACTACGACAACAAAAGTGCAATTGCCTTATGCTGCAACAATGTTCAATTCTCCCGGTCGAAGCATATTGACATTCGCTACCACTTCATCAACGAGCAAGTGGAAAATGGAGTGATCGCGCTTTACTTTGTCCGATCTGAGTATCAATTGGCGGATATTTTGACGAAGGCTTTAGATCGCGCTCGAATGGAATTTTTGCCCGACAAGCTAGGAATGAGAACTATTTCGCCTGAGACTTAAAGGAACTGGCATATGAAGCGAAAGAATAGTGGTGGTAAACTATTCTCTGTATCCTTGGTGATAATTTGTATATATTGTTTATATCTTTATCCACAAAAGAAAAATATAAAAATATAAAACCATATAAAAACCATAAAAATTAAAAAAATCATAAAAATCCAAAAATATTTTTACTTTATTTTTCAAAGGCATGTCTTTTGGTACGATAATATTTACGGCCTTAGAAATGTTGATTAGTATTGACACGGCGCCATAAATAAAGTTCGTACAAAAGTTGTAAATATTTCATAAAACATGCCTAAATGGCTTGTAGTTATTGCAACCCGGTTTTCACATTAAAATAAAGTATTTCTTATGAAAGCTTTGGCTCACAACGAGAATTAATTTTCTCGGGCAAGGTTTACTTTAAAACCTTGTAAGGGATCAAGTTTACTCTATAACTTGGTCTAACACAAATATATGTACGCTTCAGTGCATTTCTTTGTTAAAACAAGAGAAGTCTTGTTTTCATGAAGTTATCATCTCTACAACCATAGCTATCTACAATTGGTATCTACATACTCGACGATGCGACTACTCAACCGACGACTACTCTAACACCCCCACAAATGCTATGCGCAGCGGAACTACAACATTTAGGTTCTAGGAAGTTATCATCACACACAAGATATATCGAACGACTCAAAGAGACATAAAAGTTTTAACATAAATGAAGCATTGTTAAAAACATACATGTCTACGGTTTTCCAAAACCCAAGATGATATAACACAGAGTTAGCGTTTTGGTCCCCACGAATCTCAACCCCAAAAGATATAATTTCGTTAACATAACAGAAAATTTAAAAATGTTCAAGTTAAATATGGGTGGAAAACAAGTAGACGCCAAGCCATACACAACTCCCATCCGTTGCATGCTCCATGCTATACTTTATCGATTACCTGAAACACATGCTAAATTGGGTCAACAAATAATGTTGAGTGGAATTCATAGGTTTTATAATCTCATTTTGAACATATGTGTTATAAAAATCATTCATGATCATTCATAGAGTTGTCGATCAAACAATCTATTTTTAGGGTTATAACAATTGTGTTTAAGCTCATGACACTAATCCGTTAACTCAATCACCCGCGTAATAATTACCAGCGTGATTAAGATGAAACCATTGCCCCTTCTAAAGGCATCAATTGCAATTATACCTTATCTCTTATCACAAGTTATCCGTCCGCAGGGGGTACTCAACGTACTAGCCCTCGTCTCGGATAGGGTCGTCAACCCCATAGTACTATCAATTGTATAAGCGGCTATTTTCAATCTACACAAGGATTAAACAATAGTTAATAGTTCATGAATATAGGGTCTTTTGCAACTAGGTACTCAACACAATTTAAGGCAACATTCGGGTCCAACAATCATTCATGACATATGTTCATTTTAGAAAACTAGCATGCATCTACCTCGCGGGTAAAAACAATTTAAAAACAATAGTAAGCGAGGCTACAAATTCACACCTTATGTATATAGAGTAGTCGACGATTTCGAATGACGATCACTGACGATGATGAGGATGCCCGGGGAATTCAACACCTAACAAACAATAACGCGTAATGAGTAAATCTCATTTATAAACTTCAAGTACTGTATAATATGTACATATTAATCAATTGTGATAATTACAAACTCATGCCAAAACCAAACGGATAATTGTTACTAGTTTTATACTATTCATCTATGTTATTAACGTTATTACCCTTTTCACGTTTTTCGCCGATATTTACCAAAAGTATGGGCTGTTTTCCTAGACTTAAACCCTTTTATAAAATTTGGGAAAATTCTCAAAAATACCTTAAGACCTGTAGAAAACCCATTTTTAATCCCATTAAAAGTTCTCACTATTATGACCCGTTACTCAACACATTACTAAACATACGTTTTTCGGACTGATTTTGCACATTGACCATGTTGGACTTGTTTGACCCATTTAAAATATACCATTGACCCATTTAACACCTAAGCCTAATAATAGACTCACAAATGCAGGTTTGAGACCAAAAATCAACCTTTAATCAATTACCAAACTATATCTATGGTCCCCGGGATTTGACCCAAAACCAAACATAATTTCGGATTATGTAGGTTCTCATCTCTCGGTACACGTAATTTCAAAACATCATAACTTTTGACTCGTTAGGAGTCGTAAGCTCTTTCTTATACCAAATTGAAGCTAAGACGACGCTATACAACTATATCCTAGTCTCATGACCTGTTTACAAAATCAAACTTATGAAAACAAGCCTAAACAATCTGCCTAAATTTACCCTTCTCAAAATCAACCCAACACTCGTTTCCAAACCATTTTATCGACACCTAGCCTCAACTTAATCACTCCTAACCATGACTAATCATCCTAATCAGTCCTTAACACTAAAAATACCAAATCCATCCTAAAACCCATTCACTAAATCAAACATGCAATGAACTTTACCCACTCAAAAACATCTAAAACCATGAATTAAACACAAAACCCACAAGTAAAACAACAATCACCAAGATCCACCAAACACCCCCATTTGGCCGTGGGGTGTGGGTGATCAAAACACCCCAACCAAATTGATTTTGGTTGGTTTGTTGAGTGATTATCCATGTCCTACACTCTAATTAAACATGCATAAACTCTATTAACATCAAAACAAATTTTTGAAAAACCTATTTGATTCTTGAAAATTTTTTATGAATGCATGTTGGATTAAAGCATATCAAAACACTTGAAATGATTAAACTAAATGTGGTCTAACCTTGGTTTTAATCAAAACAAGCTAGAAAAAAAAATTGTGGTGGTGGTGTGGTGGTTTTTGGCCGTCGACCTAAAGAGAGAAAAAGAGAGAGAGTGGAAAAAATTTTAGTGTGTGTTTGTGTTGTGTGTGTGTTGTTTATCCATTTTGTAAAATTGGGAGGCCCTTGGGTGCAATATTGGCATTCTTTTGGACTTGAATGAAAACGACCTCAAATGTTTGCGGGAATGACTCACTAGTCGACTTAGAAAATTTTGCGGGAGTCGGGGGTCATCCCGAACACTCCAAAATAATTTTAGGACAATTTAAATGCACCCGAAAAGCAATAAAACGCACCCGACTCGACTTAACACGAACCGAAAGTAAAATCCTCGAAAAATTATAATATCGATAAAACGACAATAAACATAGAAATTTGGGCATCCATCGGGATCGTAGTCGTCATCGTTTCTTCTTAAATCGTCAATCGTCAAGATTACGACCTCAAACATCGGTTTCAACCAAAACGATAAAATATATAGTAAATAAAATTTCTTAAAAATTTCGAAAATAGGCGTAATTTAGGGTAAGATAAGTGACTTCGGTTTCTGGGTATCACATCCACCCCTCCTTAAAGAGAGCGACGTCCCGGCGCTCGCCTCTTCTTATACTCACATTTTGTGCCGCTGGAACAGATGAGGATATCTCTCCTTGAAAAAGTCCTCACGTTCCCAAGTGTATTCCGGTCCACGCCTAGAATTCCATCGAACCTTCACAATGGGAATTCTACTATGCTTCAGCCTCTTGACCTCTCGGTCCATAATTTCCACTGGTTCCTCCACGAAATGCATTTTATCGTCCAGCTGAATATCGTCCAAAGGAATCACCAATTCTTTATCCGCCAAACTCTTCTTCAATTTGATACGTGAAACGTGTCGTGAATAGCCCTAAGCTCATTCGGCAATTCTAACTTATATGCTACCGGTCCAATTCGTTTAACAATCTTGAATGGTCCAATATACCTCGGACTCAACTTTCCTTTCTTCCCAAAACGAATCACACCCTTCCACGGCGAAACCTTAAGCATAACCATGTCTCCGACCTCAAATTCCAATGGTTTTCTTCTATTATCGGCATAACTCTTCTGTCGGCTTCTTGCAGCAAGTAAACGGTTCTTAATTTGCACAATCTTCTCTGTCGTCTCCAAAACCATTTCAGGTCCAGTCAACTGACTCTCTCCTACTTCGCTCCAACACACAGGAGATCTACACTTCCTTCCATACAACGCTTCGAATGGTGCAGCCTTGATGCTCGCATGATAACTGTTATTATACGAAAACTCCACTAAAGGTAAGTGGCGTTCCCAACTTCCTCCAAAATCAATCACGCACGCTCGGAGCATGTCCTCTATCGTCTGAATAGTTCGTTCGCTTTGGCCATCAGTCTCAGGGTGATAGGCCGTGCTTAAACTCAATTCAGTGCCCATCGCACGTTGAAGAGATTTCCAAAATTCCGAAGTAAACCTACTATCGCGATCCGAAATGATCGATAAAGGTACACCATGTCTGCAAACAATCTCCTTCACGTACACACTGGCAAGTTTCTCCATGCAGTCCGTCTTCTTCATAGGTAAAAAGTGAGCAGATTTCGTCAATCTATCCACTATTACCCAAATCATATCACATACACTAGGAGTTCTAGGTAAACCCGTCACGAAATCCATAGCGATCTTCTCCCATTTCCATTCTGGGATCTCTGGTTTTACCAACAGCCCAGACGGTTTTTTATGTTCGGCTTTAACCTTCGCACAAGTCAAACACTTACTAACGTAACGAGCAATCTCCGCCTTCATATTCGGCCACCAGTAGACTTTCTTCAGATCATGATACATCTTATCCGCTCTAGGATGTATCGAGTACTTCGACTTATGAGACTCGTTCATAACTATATCTCGTACTCCAGGCATTCCTTCCTCGGATGGACACAACGGTAACCAAATCCTATTATCAAAATATCTCAGCCCGTCTGATCTAACCACAAAAAGAGGTTTCAACAGTCTCCCCAGATTCTCAGCACCGACATTTTCTTTCATTAATCCCTTCTCTTGAGCCTTCAATATTGCTTCGGTCAAATTAACACCCTCAGTCATCACTAATGCTCTGACTCTCAAAGGTTTCTCTCTATCCTTCCTACTAAGTGCATCCGCTACAACGTTCGCCTTGCCCGGATGGTAGCGAATCTCGCAGTCATAGTCACTCAGTAGTTCCACCCATCGCCTTTGTCTCATATTCAACTCCTTTTGGTCTAAAATGTGCTGCAAACTCTTGTGGTCAGTGAATACAACACACTTAGTCCCATACAAGTAGTGTCTCCACAACTTAAGCGCAAAAACTACAGCTCCCAATTCCAAATCATGCATAGTGTAGTTTTCTTCATTCTTCCTCAATTGTCTCGACGCGTAAGCAATCACCTTCTCACGCTGCATCAACACAGCTCCATAACCCTTACGAGACGCGTCACAATACACCATGAAGTCTTCGATTCCTTCTGGCAATGACAATATCGGAGCAGAACACAATTTGTCCTTAAGTGTTTTGAAAGCGAGTTCTTCATCACCTCCCCATTCATACACCCTATTCTTCTCAGTAAGCTTTGTTAACGGCTTTGCAATCAACGAAAATCCTTCGATGAATCTCCGATAATACCCAGCTAAACCAAGAAATTGTCGAACTTCCGTCGGCGTTGTCGGTGCCGACCATTCCTTGATTGCCTCGACTTTGGCAGGATCCACGCGAACTCCTTTGCTATCAATTACGTGCCCAAGGAATTGCACAGATTCTAACCAAAACTCACACTTTGAGAATTTCGCGTACAGCTTCTCCTTCTTCAGCAGATCCAATATCTTCCTCAGGTGCTTCTCGTGCTCTTGGAGTAAATAAGAATATCATCGATGAATACAATGATAAACTTATCTAAATACGGCTTGCACACTCGATTCATAAGGTCCATGAATACTGCAGGCGCATTTGTTAGCCCAAAAGGCATCACTCGGAATTCAAAGTGTACATACCGCGTACGAAAGGAACTTATAGGAATATCTCCTCTCTAACACGCAGTTGATGATACCCTGATCTCAAGTCGATCTTTAAGTACACACAGGAACCTTGCAATTGATCAAACAAATCGTCAATCCTCGGCAATGGATACCGATTCTTAACCGTCAACTTGTTGAGCTCTCTATAGTCGATACACATCCGAAACGACCCATCTTTCTTCTTCACAAACAACACTGGCGCTCCCCATGGTGATGAGCTCGGTCGAATAAATCCCTTATCCATCAACTCTTTCAATTGATCCGATAACTCCTTCAACTCTGACGGTGCTAATCGATAGGGTGCACGAGCAACTGGTGCAGCTCCCGGCAACAAATCGATTCGAAATTAGACTTCACGGGTGGGCGGTAAACCCGGCAACTCATCAGAAAAAATTTCTGGATATTCTCGAATTACAGGTACCTCTTCTAACTTTGCCTCTAAGTCACCATCACTAGAAACTTGTGCCAGAAACACATCACATCCATCTTCTACATACCTCATCATTTTCAAGCAAGATATCACTTTCAAACGAGAGGTGCATTCATCTCCCTTCACAGTCAAAACCCTATTCCTCAATGGGATTTGAACTAATCTTTCTCCACAATCGATCACGGCACTATGCGCCATTAGCCAATCCATCCCAACGACCACATCGAACGATCCTAGCTCTATGGGCATCAAGTCGATATCAAAAGCGTAATTCCCTAACTTCAAGGTACACCCTCTTAGTATAGAATTTGTACTAACGATCTTCCCATCGGCTAATTCCACGTTATAATTAGTCGTTAGCATTACTGGTTCTCTATTGATATGACGACTAAATTTTACATCTACAAAACTCTTGTCGGAACCAGAATCAAACAATATACTAGCATAACAAGCGTCTAGTAGAAACGTACCGGTAACCATGTTAGGGCCTTGCGGTTTATCAGCAGTCCCTACTCGATACACATCAGCAGCATTATTTCCTCCTTGCCTATTTCCAGCCTTCGTGGCATTTGCCCCAGTAGCCACCCCTTTAGCTCGGCAATATGCAATTCTATGGCCCGCTTTTCCGCACTTGCCACACGCAGGTGGGCAATTCCCTATATGGTACAAATTACATCGACCACAATGGGGATTCACCTTAGCTCCTCTAGGGGTAGTGACAACCCTCATCCCATCACTTCTTCTCTGGTTGAACTGCTGGTTGCGGTTCTGACCTTGGTTGTTACGGTTTCCTCCACGATTTTGACCTTGGGATTGATTACCCTGAGCTGCCTCCCACTTTCTCTTGTTCCCTTCGGCAATGTAGTCCTTCTTATCTTGCAGCTTGACATCCATTAGCGCGTGAGCCATTTGGACTGCTTCATCGAATGACCCAGGCTTGGATGAAGTTGTCTCACCCTTGATATTGCTTGACAAACCCTTGATGTACTGCTTCATTTTCTTGTGATCATCAGCAAAGGCATCGGGACACAAAAGGCTCAAATCATTAAACCTCCTTGTATACGCGGTAATGTCATTGTTCCTCAAAGACAAATGCCTTAGCTCATCTTCTAGTTCACCCAGCTCTTCTTCGGGACAAAAATTTTTGGTCAATAGAGCCTTGGTAGCAGTCTAAGTCCTCGCATTTGCTACCGCTAATCCCACAGTGGCTACTTGATTGTTCCACCAACTTAAGGCGTCATCGAGAAAAGTGGCAGCTGCAAACTTGACTTTATTTGCCTCTGAACATCCGCTAATTTCAAAAGTGCTTTCGATCTTCTCCAACCACCTTCGAAGTTCTAGGGCTCCGCCAGTACCACGAAACTGCGTGGGACCGCATTTCATAAAACCAGCATAAGTACACTCCCTCGGGGCTTGCTGTCTTCCTGCATTTCCACCTTGATCTGGGTTTCGGTTTGCACGATCCGCTTAGAGTGCATTTGCAATTGCTTCTTGAATCATTCTGTTCACACGGTTAGCTGTTAGCTTTGGAGGCATGGTGAATTCTCAAGTACACCTCTCTGCAAAGACAGGGAAAATAGAAAACAAAGTAAGTATACACATCAAGATTAAGATGGATTTCTCTTTCAAGACATAATATAAGTACAACAATACATCACTACAAGGTTACTAATATTCATCAATTCACATCACAAAAGAGCAAATTAAAGACATATCATAGATTATGAAAGGTAAACATAGATTGCATTGATAAATCAACCAAAATCTGTGACAAGTAATGCCACTACAACCATACACCATCAAACTTAAGTCATCAAGTTTTCATCACAATACCATCATACAGGAGTCTAAAATAGTTCGATTACTACGATCAAAAGATATAATAAAATACAAGCAACTAGTCACGTGGTGATCCACACGACCTCTTGGATGGTGGTTCTTCTTCATCCTACTCGGGCTCTTCATCACTGTCTTCTTCGTCCTCATCCATCTTCCTCTTTCCCTTATCATTCGGCCCACACTCAGTTACCTTCTTCGTCCCAGAAGTAGATCCACACTCCACTACTACCTGATTCCCTAAAGTGATACACACACCCTTGGCAGGTGGATGCACCATAAAATCATTAGCCTCCATCTCCGAGTCATCTACAAATCTCCAATCTTGTGGCAGGGATGCTCTAACACGATGCTCCCAACTTTGCATCTTAGTCAACCTCGCCTGATCCTCCCTAACTTGCTCAAGACTAGCACTCAGGTTTGCTATCATCGATCTCAAACTATTAATATCACTCTTATTTGCCACTCCATCAAATTCAACCCTTGCAGTTCTTGCTAACAACCTCTGATGGGTCCTCTCATTCTCGTCGAACCTTTTGATTACTCTAGTTTCCACCACGTACCGCTTGTACATCGACCTATCCATTCTTCTCAAAACAAGCGGAACGTCACGATAAGCTCTTGGTCCGGGGCAGATAACTCTTGCGATGTCCTGATGAAGAGAATTAGCGCTCGCTGCAGCGTCGGAACTTCTAGGGATACCTGGCATACCAATCAGATGAGAAATACGAGTAGGCCTGGGGAAGGTAGTACTCCTTCGATCGGGGTCCTGAGCTTGCACATTGTTCGTCTCGGCTTGTCCTTCAACAGCTGTTCCAACATTTCCCCCTTCGTGTCCTACGACGTATTCGTCTCCATTTCCGTTAGGCGGTACCTCGGCCATTCCTGCAATAACAGAGAATTTTGGAGGGTACGTAAGATTACTATTCAATATTTATAAATACATGCATGCAAATGCAATGCAAAGGTGGTACACATGCCCAAAATGCGATAATATGATGCTCATGCATATGTAATACAAGAATTACGGTATCGAGTACTCCACGTACAATTTCAATGTTTACATATACTAGTTCAATATCTACATAATAAATACCCACATATATTACTTCAACTCAAAGGTATACATCTATACCGTCAATACTAAAATAAACCTTACCGGAGCCATGCAGGATAGTTGTGTGCTTGGACAATTTCTTACGACACCAAAAGTTATAGTTTAGGATTTTTCAAAACGACCTAGTTCTCTATAACTCATGGCTCAGACTACCAATCTCTAACACCCCCACAAATGCTATGCGCAGTGGAACTACAACATTTGGGTGCTAGGCAGTTATCGTCACACACAAGATATATCGAACGACTCAAAGAGACGTAAAAGTTTTAACATAAATGAAGCATTGTTAAAAACATACATGTCTACAGTTTTCCAAACCCAAGATGATATAACACAGAGTTAGCGTTTTGGTCCCCACGAATCTCAACCCCAAAAGATACAATTTTGTTAACATGACAGAAAATTTAAAAATGTTCAAGTTAAATATGGGTGGAAAACAAGTAGACGCCAAGCCATACACAACTCCCATCCATTGCATGCTCCATGCTATACTTCATCGATTACCTGAAACACATGCTAAATTGGGTCAACAAATAATGTTGAGTGGAATTCATAGGTTTTATAATCTCATTTTGAACATATGTGTTATAAAAATCATTCACGATCATTCATAGAATTGTCGTTCAAACAATCTATTTTCAAGGTTATGACAATTGTGTTTAAGCTCATGACACTAATCCGTTAACTCAATCACCCGCGTAATAATTACCGGCGTGATTAAGATGAAACCATTGCCCCTTATAAAGGCATCAGTTGCAATTATACCTTATCTCTTATCACAAGTTATCCGTTCGCAGGGGGTACTCAACGTACTAGCCCTCGTCTCGGATAGGGTCGTCAACCCCATAGTACTATCAATTGTATAAGCGGCTATTTTCAATCCACACAAGGATTAAACAATAGTTAATAGTTCATGAATATAGGGTCTTTTGCAACTAGGTACTCAACACAATTTAAGGCAACATTCGGGTCCAACAATCATTCATGACATATGTTCATTTTAGAAAACTAGCATGCATCTCCCTCGCGGGTAAAAACAATTTAATAACAATAGTAAGCGAGGCTACAAATTCACACCTTATATATATAGAGTAGTCGACGATTTCGAATGACGATCAATGACGATGATGAGGATGCCCGGGGAATTCAACACCTAACAAACAATAACGCGTAATGAGTAAATCTCATTTATAAACTTAAAGCACTGTATAATATGTACATATTAGTCAATTGTGATAATTACAAACTCACGCCAAAACCAAACGGATAATTGTTACTAGTTTTATACTATTCATCTATGTTATTAACGTTATTACCCTTTTCACGTTTTTCGCCGATACTTACCAAAAGTATGGGCTGTTTTCCTAGACTTAAACCCTTTTATAAAACTTGGGAAAATTCTCAAAAATACCTTAAGACCTGTAGAAAACCCATTTTTAATCCCATTAAAGTTCTCACTTTTATGACCCGTTACTCAACACATTACTAAACATACGTTTTTCGGACTGATTTTGCATATTGACCATGTTGGACTTGTTTGACCCATTAAAAATATACCATTAACTCATTTAACACCTAAGCCGAATAATAGACTCACAAATGCAGGTTTGAGACCAAAAATCAACCTTTAATCAATTACCAAACTATATCTATGGTCCCCGGAATTTGACCCAAAACCAAACATAATTTCGGATTATGTAGGTTCTCATCTCACGGTACACGTAATTTCAAAACATCATAACTTTTGACTCGTTAGGAGTCGTAAGCTCTTTCTTATACCAAATCGAAGCTAAGACGACGCTCTACAACTATATCCTAGTCTCATGACCTGTTTACAAAATCAAACTTATGAAAACAAGCCTAAACAATCTGCCTAAATTTACCCTTCTCGAAATCAACCCAACACTCGTTTCCAAACCATTTTATCGACACCTAGCCTCAACTTAATCACTCCTAACCATGACTAATCATCCTAATCAGTCCTTAACACTAAAAATACCAAATCCATCCTAAAACCCATTCACTAAATCAAAAATGCAATGAACTTTACCCACTCAAAAACATCTAAAACCATGAATTAAACACAAAACCCACAAGTAAAACATCAATCACCAAGATCCACCAAACACCCCCATTTGGCCGTGGGGTGTGGGTGATCAAAAAAACCCAACCAAATTGATTTTAGTTGGTTTGTTGAGTGATTATCCATCTCCTACACTCTAATTAAACATGCATAAACTCTATTAACATCAAAACAAATTTTTGAAAAACCCATTTGATTCTTGAAAAAATTTTATGAATGCATGTTGGATTAAAGCATATCAAAACACTTGAAATGATTAAACTAAATGTGGTCTAACCTTGGTTTTAGTCAAAACAAGCTAGAAAAAAAAATTGTGGTGGTGGTGTGGTGGTTTTTGGCCGTCGGCCTAAAGAGATAAAAAGAGAGAGAGTGGAAAAATTTTTAGTGTGTGTTTGTGTTGTGTGTGTGTTGTTTATCCATTTTGTAAAATTGGGAGGCCCTTGGGTGCAATATTGGTATTCTTTTGGCCTTGAATGAAAACGACCTCAAATGTTTGCGGGAATGACTCACTAGTCGACTTAGAAAATTTTGCGGGAGTCGGGGGTCATCCCGAACACTCAAAAATACTTTTAGGACAATTTAAATGCACCCGGAAAGCAATAAAACGCACCAGACTCGACTTAACACGAACCGAAAGTAAAAATCCTAGAAAAATTATAATATCGATAAAACGACAATAAACATAGAAATTTGGGCATCCATCGGGATCGTAGTCGTCATCGTTTCTTCTTAAATCGTCAATCGTCAAGATTACGACCTCAAACATTGGTTTCAACCAAAACGATAAAATATATAGTAAATAAAATTTCTTAAAAATTTCAAAAATAGGCGTAATTTAGGGTAAGATAAGTGACCTCGGTTTCTAGGTATCACAACTACTGCTCTTTCAATAGAACACGGGTCAACAATTGAGGGGGAGCAATTGTCAAGCATTTAGAATCTTCGATGCCGAACGTGACAAGCTCACTAACTGGTGTCAAGACAACAATACCAATCGTACACGTGGTGTAAAGAGATGACTTCAGACGTGACAAGGCGACCAACATATACTGACAAGAACCATTTGATCTTATCATATGATGTTCTCATCAATCAGGTCCAACCTTGTTCATTTTTTTCTAATATGGTGAATATGTGATCATGTTACAAATCGGTATCATATCTCATACATTTGGTATCATGAAGATAAAACGGACTTGCATTTTTCTTCCCAAAACCGTTGTTAAAACTTCATTAAATCAACTGATATTAAAAACATCGATTGGGTTAATATTTTTAATATGGAGGAGAAAATGTGATTTAATATGGGAAATTATCACAAATAGTTTGACTTAATGTGCTGGCTCATCCCGACATATGCGAAATGTTTTCAAATATCGTGGCATATGTTAAGGGGGAGCAAAACGGATTTGCATATCAAAATAGATTTTCATGGTGACATATACTTACCCAAAACCCATTTATTTCACGGCGATGAAGATTGTGGTGACATAAGGATGGTAGGATAGGTTAAGTCCTGTGATTCTTCCAAAACCGGAGGAATCTTACCAAGGACTTTCCATAGCTAGAAATAGTAGTCCTTAGGAAAGATGGAGAAAGATTGTGAACGTAGCTGAATGCCGAACAAGTACTTAAGTTAGCACTGGAACAATCACAACAAGGTGCTAGTTATGACGTATTGGTAAGCATTGAAGGGGTTGAAGAATGAAAAAGAATTGTAAAGATAAAGGGTGTAAAGAAAGAAGCCCTCCTTACAACTTTAGGCAGAAACCGGGTCAACACATATGCTATTGAGATCATTTTAATGATGCTCGATATTAAAGATAGACATCATGGACCCAGTGATGCAATGCACAAACCATTCCAACTAACTCAGATATCTCTCAAAAGGTATTTGTTTTAATCACACGGAGACAACACGTTATCTATCGATTTATTCAATCCGAATAAATTGGTATTGAAATGGTGGCACTCCTCTCCAGCCTCCGATCACTAAAATCCAAAATGCACAATCGAGTCTAGAGCCATTTGAGATCATCAAATATCTCATTAGGACACACTTCCATATTTCCTTGCTTCTTCACACACTGTGAAAAGTAAGAAAGATCTTAAGAGTCCTACACAAAATCTTCATGATCTTGCCTGAACATCCGAGTAGTACGAAAGTATTTACAATGAAGATGGAAATCCTTCTTGAGCGAATATCAAAAAGCTCTTGGTAGGTGACTTGTGTGATTCTTTATGAATCAAGCTTGTGATAATTGTAAAGCAACAGTGGTTTAATTCTTAACTGAATTTAAACATGTTCCAGGCCTCTACGCAATATCTTAGTGATCTTGCCAGAACACTCAGAGTGATACCTTAGTGTTCACAGTGATGAGTGGAAATCCTTCTAGTGTTCACCTTAAACAGCACTTGGTAGGTAACCTGCAAGATTCAATATGAATCAAGCTCGTGACAACTAGAAAGCAACGATGGTGCGATTCTTTAATGAATCAAACTTGTTCCAGGAATCAGAATTGACGGCTTCAATCATGCGGATAATTTTATCCAAATGATTCACTCTTTATGTTCGCAGTCAGCTTTGGACGGTCGAGTAAACAGAACGGGTTTACCCGCGAAATCTTGTCAAGGAGATTTTTAATTAAATCTACCTGCCACAAGTACGATATTTTATATCGTCCAACGGTCTTCACCGACCGGAGGTAAAATGCTACCGAATTAGAATGAAATGTTCAAAGGCATTTCGTTCGTGTCTACTTAAGTTGCTGCATTTGAAGACGGCGGCGTTGCGGAATCCGAGAAGAAGTCGTCCCCGCATGCTTATACTTTATGCACTTAATACCTCATCTAATTCAAGAAAGCCAAAAAGTTAAGTCTTTCGCTGTATCGAACTCTGAAGCTTTCAAGAATTACGAAGGTATAAGTATGTGGGACATGGTGTCACGAAGAGGCGAAGATCACAAGTGAAGGATGCACGAGATCTAGGCAAGAGATTAATGTTCAAGTTTGATATCTAATATCACATCAGCATGTTCACCAGAAAAGAGAAAGAAAAGAAAGACGAAGACTATGAGCTCAAGACAAGCATAGTACGCTAGGTTTATTTTATTATTGTAACTCGGGTAACGCCCTTGTTTGGAGTGACCTCCCTTAGGGGGAGATTGTTGGAAATACGTTTTACGTATTAGAAAGGATCGGTCACTCCAACAATAGCCATGTAATAGCTCGTAGTTTAGTTATTTACATTTATTAAACAAAGCCCATAACCGAGCCCATGAAATGTATGGGTCGGCGGCCTAATGTAAACCCAAGCCCATCTCATGGGCTTGGGTATATAAACCCTCTCCTTAGTTAGAGAGGGTGGTGATTTCATTTCAAATAACACATAGTTCTTAAACTTTCTCTCTCTACAAGTGTGAAATCATTTATCTTTCTCTCTCTAAAACATAAGCAAGATTTACAATATCTTACAGGGTCGATCATCTGACATGATTTTAAAGGAAAATAATTGGTTAAACGGTTAGAAAGACCATCATGATAACCTGGCAATGCCAGTATATACCTCATTCTGGTTGCATAGAGAAACGCTAACGTGTGGTTAAACGAATTTCAACGATGATTTTCCTGAAAGCATGATTAATGAAAACCAACCATGACTATCATGAAAGAAGGATTTAAATGAATTCCAACAGTGTCTTGCATGAAAGCATAAACAACAAAAGAGACATAAGACGTAATCAACATGAAGACGAAATCATCATGAAGAAACATGAAACAACTTAACATGAAGGAGTATACGACATCATCAGCATGAAAACGAAGTTAACCATGATAGTATGAAAGCATAATTGACATAAAAGACATCGTAACTTATGAGGGGACATGAAATTTTTTTTATACTTATAAATCTTGAGAAAAATTTTATGCATGAAAACAGTGCATGAATACATGATGCAGTTTATAAAAACCTTTATATGCGCGAGGGGACGCCTATGGGTTGGTCCCAAAACAAAATACATGGCGAGGGGACGCATATGGGTCGGTCCCAAAGTTAAAAGTTTCGATAAAAGCACATGCGACTAAATAGGGTCAGTCCTGTACCAACCATTACTTTGTCATAATTCCTGCAACAATGATACATGAAACATAAATAAATGAAACTCATCTGTCAAAACTTATCAGAAAAGTTTTATGTGATTAATTATGAACCACTGGGGTTCAGTCCACATAGCCACAGTTCACGAGGAACATCATGCATGAAATAATGACACATAACTAAATATGAATGACGGTTGTCCATCCATATTAGTAAAACAATATCGATGAAAACATCAAGGTTAAAACATCAAGGTGTTGAAAACATCATGGTTAAAGTAACAATGCGCTGAACACATCAATACGTGGAATAACAAGCGTTGGTTTAGGAAGCTCCTGGTGACTACCCACTAGTCACAAGTCAAGTTTTAGAGCCTACAGGTCGAAGCCTTGGCTCTGATACCATAATTGTAACACCCCACTTTGATAAGTGGACCGTTACGCGTAATTATGGTGTATCATCAAAGCATGCAAGGTAATATGTAGTAAAACATACATGACCATAGGGAAACCGGAATCAAACATCGGTTCCCAAAACAAAATCCCAAAACATAATAAAGTAAATGAATAAGAAATGACTAAACAAGCATAAGTATATGAAGGCAAAAAGGAGAAGAAGTCTATGGCAGCTTCCATCCTATGCACGTCCTCCAAATGCTCGAGTCTTGGGTACCTGCCGTTTTGGGACATGGAAAGGAAAGTAACAGCTGAGCATAACACTCAATGCGCGGATATATGACATAGTATGAATGACTGAAACATAATAAAGACTTAATAGCAGCGGAAATGTATAAGTCCTGGAAAACCTGGTATAACTTAGTAAAACTGGTTTTATAGTTTGAATAGCCTTATGTTTATCTTATGAAAACTGTTTAACATGTTAACCATTAAGCCAATATAGGTCATGAAGTATCAACGTGCATGAATACTTGGAGGGGTGACCTCGCCATGCAATTAGAGGGGCTGCCTATAATTAATATAAGTTTCTGGGTAGGAGGGATCAACTCCTTGTGAAGGATGCAAGGCACACACCACATTCACCTGAATAATATGCTGAAAACGTGTAACCTAGGATGCACCCATACGCCCCACATGATAATAATAATATGGCCAAAAGCTGAAGGGACGACACGAGCTATCACACCGCCGTGATGAAGTCATAACACTGGTGCCTCCAGTGTTATGGTTATGGTACGTCCATAACTAGGTGAAACTGGTCATGCATGTATATGGCTTTAGGTATCTAATTAAACATAAGCAATCAAAACATATAAAACATATACTGGGGAAAACAGTTGGCTGCATACGGGGAATCTAATAAGGAAGAATGTCCACGGAGATTCCGTACCTTGTGTCCAGTGAACGAAGAAGACGAACGGAAGAGAGTCCTACTTCGATCTCACTAATTTTACATAGACAATATACGTTTATAAGTATTCTAATTACTTTATACGTAACTGGTTTTATATCATGTCTTAGCTTGTTTTATATATCCATGTCTTGTTTTACTGATTTTATCATTTTTTTAACGATAGTTTGGTGCAGCGGAGTATCTTGCGTGCCACTGAGGCACCAAGTCTCTTGACCCGAGTTTGAATCATCTCACGAAGAGAATATCAACCCCCATACTAGCCATCCAGTTTCCCATTAAGGGGCTTCAAGGCATTGCGATGGGATTCAAACCCGGCTGCCAATTCTGGGAAAATCCCCCACATGGGGAATGACAGGAGTCGAACCCCTGACCTCCCCACATGGAGACTATAACCAAATGCATCCATCCAACTGAGCTAGACTTCATTTGCTTTTACTGATTTTATCGTTATGTCGTATTTATCATGTATTCTAGATATTCTGATTAAATATTACTTGTATTTCTTGTATTATTATACTTGTTGTGTAATAATAAGTAACTTTCTAAAAATAGCAGGTTTCCTAAAATAGAAAGTTTCCAAAAATAGAAAGTTTCCAAAAATAGAATGTTTCCAAAAAAATAGATTAACTGCTTAAAATAGACAAGTTTCTAAAAATAGAAAGTTTCCAAAAATAGTAAGTTTCCATATTTGGAATTAAGCTGGATTAATAAGCTAAATAATATAAGCTTAGTTTATTGATTAATTATACTAAGTCATGTGATTATTAGTATAGTTTATTAATTATAACATGTAAATTAAATAAACTATAGGTTATAAGATTTAATTAGATATAAACATGATTTAATTAAATCAAGTGTATAAAATACTTAGGTTAAAACATGTATTAATAATTATATTAATATAACCTAAGTCATGATAATTAATTAATTACATGTCATGTTTTAACAATTAAATAATTACTATAGTCTTCAATTAAATAATAAAATATTTAGGTTAAAACCATGTATTATTAATTGATTATTTATAACCTAAGTCATGTTTTATTAATTAATTATAATCCATGTTTTAAATAATTAATTAATAACTATCGTCAAATTAAAGGGTAAAAAAAATACTTAGGTTAAATACATGTGTTATTTATTAAAAATAACTATAACCTAAGTCCATGATTTAAATTAAATTACTTATTAGTCATGCTTAATTTAATTTAATTAATCTTGTAAAAATATACTTGTAACAATCTATAACTTGTAAAAATGTAAGACTTGCAAAATTGATAAATCAAGCATCTTTTATTTTTCTTAAACTGTCAGCCAAACACAACCTTAAGTCTGTTTTAAATCAAAAACCAAACACCCCTTTAACTGCCAGTTTTCCCCTGGCAATTGTGTTACTGCCACCGGTAGTAGCCGGTTCCCCCTGCTCGTTTAAAACTCCCATCGAGATCATAGAGCTCTCGGTTCCCACTGACTGCCAAACGCAGCCTTACTGGCTGCCACTGGTAAGCCAAATGCACCCTTGCTGGCTGCCACTGGTAAGACAAACCCCACCAGGCCTTGCGGCTGATTGCACATAATCACCACAGGCAGACTAACCCAGCCATTGGACTTGCGGCTGGTGGTTTTTAATCACCACCGAGACCAAGTGTGGTCTCGGTTTGCGTGTAACTACCCACAACCAACCCAAAATCGATTCCCCATGACATACCTCGTTTATTTTTAACATGTTTTTAATATGAATTCATGATTCTTGGCCAATTAAATAAAAGAAAGGAAATAAAAACGTGATTAGGGTTTACCTAGTTTTTGTGTGTTAGGTTTAGGAGATTAAACGAACATCACCAACCTTCGTTTATAATTTAACTCACGTTTTCTCTTGATCCTTGTAGTGGAACTCGACGGCGGTCAGGAGAACAAAAGAAGAAAAAGAACGGCTGTTTATTATGGTTTAGGGTTTTAAAGATTTATTGTCTAAAAGAAAATAAAAATACTCCTCCCCGTCTGTTTTCTTTTAAGCCGAACCAAACCCCACTTGGGCCTTGAGCCCAAGTCTTTCCTCTTTTCCTCTCTTGTCTAAACAACCCAAATCAAACGCCTCCTTATTCGTTCGCAAATCATGACTAGTTAAGTATGTATTCGTGTCTTAAGATGTCATGAATTTTCCCATGGTTATCTTAATACTTATTAGACGTAAAAATTAGGTATGTAATGACTTACCGTGTTCGATTTAATATAAGTAGAATAATCGTGATAATTATTCGCGTTTACGTGTTACATAATTATTACTTATTCATGTTATCATAATTACTTGAACGCAAAGACATTCATCGTATTAATAATATACGTAAGTACATAATTATCTGTTCGTGATTTCATGTTCATGATTTTATGTTCGTGATTATTATTGTTAATAATTATCATGTACTAACACGTATTTAATATTTATCGTGTAATAACACGTACATAATTCTTGTAATTAATATTCTTGATACGTTTTCATGTTATATAAGGAAAGTTTTAATCCTGTACGTACAATCGTAAGTGTATTGTTCATGGTAAAATCATGCGGGTTTTACAGCATCGGAAAAACTTATGTTGAAATGCAAATCACGAAACATCTTAATAAAGAGCTCAAATTGATATTTGTCACGTTCTTGCAATTTTTCCTTACGAAGTCTCGATGGGTAAGGCAAGGGTGGTGTTGGGTGGGGCATAGGCATAGCCTTTGGAATCTCGGGTTCCAATGTTGGTAAAGGGTCGATCGTAGGTGTTGTTTGAGCGGTACTTCGTGGGATTGTAATGTGCTCCTTTTCGACCACCACCTCGGGTTCTTCCTCAACTTCCTCCACCGTAGGAGTAATTGGTTGAGGAGTTGGTTCCTTAAAGGTCTTACCACTTCGTGTGGTAATCACTTTCATCTCTCCCTTCAGGTTTGACACGGTGTTACTAGGAAGACCACCCGAATTAGAGGGTCTATTCATCATGATAGCATCTGAAAGTATATTTTCCGTCTTTTGACGTTCTTTCCTATCTTGCTCTTTGTCGGCCTTTTGATTTTGCTCCCACCTAAGTAAGGTTTGTTCAATCTTATGTTGACCTTGTTCCATTTTTTGTTGGTTTTCTTGGAGCCTAACCATATTTCCTTCCATTTTGTTACTATGAGTTTCAAACTTAGTCCTTAGGTTAATCACATCATTAGCCATGTTTGTGTACCTATCGTCATTAGCCTTAAAATAGTTCAAAATCTCACTTAGAATGTCTTTTGAAAATGCATTTGAAAGCCCTTGATTGGCATTTTGGAAATCACGATTTTGCTTTTGATTTTGCAATTGACCACTAGTCCCTTGATTCCCATTGTTGTAATTGTTACCCTTATAATTGTTCTTTTGATTTCCTTGGTAACCACCTTGATTGTTGCGATAATTGTTAGCATTTTAATTTGGTGGAAAACCCGGTGGAGTCATTTGATTAGTGCGGGTAACTTGACCGTTTTGGTTATAATTTCCCGTGGCCGCGTAGGCACTCGAAGTGTTACTACCGGCGGTAATGCACTCGGAGAAATCATGACCTCCACCACAATAGACACAAGAAACCTCAACCGCTTTAGCCGTAGCTGGAGCGGGTTGTTCACCAACTTTAAACTCAATCAATAGTCCCTTAAGCTTATCAAATATCTTGTTCTCCAAATTAGCCTCTATTTGACAAGCATCGATGGTATGTGACAATGAAGGCGAAGACGAAGTCTTGTTAACACTCGGTGTGCTACGAGGGCTATAAACCTTAGACCTATTTTCAATGATCAACAATGCTTCCTCGACCGTTTTACACAAAAAATTACCACCCGCGACGGCATTAAGATAATCTCGCTCATGATCGTTCAATCAATTGTAAAACGTGTCAATTTGATGCAAGTCGGAAAAACCGTGATGAGGACATTCATGCAACATTTCCTTAAACCTATTCCAAGCCATTGAAAAACTCTCATTGTATTGTTGTGAAAACTTTGAAATCTCGTTTTTCAAATGCGTAGTCTTAGAGGGCGGGAAAAATTGGTTCACGAACTTTGAAATGAGATCCTTCCACGTCAATATAGAATTCGGTGGCTCTTTCTCTAACCAAATTTTAGCGGGCCCCGCTAAGGAATACGGAAAAAGCATCATCTTAATCGAGTCGTTCGAGACATCCTTAAACTTGCAAGTTGCCGTGAGACGATTGAATTGACGAATGTGGTTATGAGGGTTGTCCTTTTCGTCACCACGAAACTTGTTGTTTTGAATCATGGACAACAAACCCGTCTTAACCTCAAAATTCTCTACAAGGATAGCGGGAATCACAATCGCTTCTCCATAACCCTCGGTGGGTGCTTGAAGCAACTCCATCATAGTACGATTAGCCATGGGAGCTTCTTGTTCTACGATGTGTTCGTCAATAGGAGATCCTTCACTAGAAGGCGTTGGTGTTCCTTCCTTTCGGTTTCTATGTTTACGTGCACGTATTGCTTGGTTACGAGTTTCCATAAACGTCACGTACAACGTGGGGATGAGCAAAGAAGATTCCTTTTGGTGTTTTTACTTTTTCCAGTTTTTTTGTGCTTTTGATTGTTTTTACTTTTTTTGGATGTTTCTTGTGAATTACGTAGACACAAATCTACAAATCTCCCCTCGAATCGATTTCTCGATTAAAGGAGCATCAAGGAATGAAAACGATCATGTTGAGTGAACGCCTTCGATGACTTTAGAACGTTAGTGGAACACCAAAACGTTCAAGAGGGTTTAATCTTTGAAACCAAGCAAATATATGATACGTAGATAATACTTTGGTAGGCAAACCCTCGATTAGCCCTTTTTCTCTTAACACGCACAAGCAAGCGGGGAAACGAGGTGGCGCTAAGCACTTAAGAGCCTTTTTCCCTTAGGTCGTGAAATACAACCGCCTTATAGTTTGTGTTAATTAAAATCAAGCTTCTCGAAAGTAATTATCTATTTTGCCTTTTTCTTTTGCTTTTGATTCGAATACAATAAGTGAGTAATGAAATCCTAATTAAGGTTGCGTTTTCACGCTTTTGGAGTATTGTGAATTTATTGTGATACGTAATACAATATAATAATATTTCCTCACAAAAAACGAAAACCGACAATACGTATGATTAGAGTGCTAATCACACAAATACTTATTATGGATAATATCAAAAACAAAATTGTTCAAACTTAACACAACACGCCTCCCCAGCAGCGGCGCCAAAATGATAGTTGTAATTTCACACTCGTTTAGGAAAACGAGGTAAAAGCGGTAAGTACTAAACAAATGGTTTAGGAAAACCAAGTGCTTATGACCCTTTTGTGAGTTCGTTCTCAAGGAGGCTTGTTGCATGTGTTAAACTTGATTAAGTTTGAGATTAATATTGAGAAAAGAGAATGCGAAAGAAAATGATGACGATTACGACTAAAATTAAACTACGACGAATGAGAAAACGTAAAAACGTGACGAAATTTCAAAATTACTCTAAAAATTCCTAGAAAATCACAATAAATTCCTAAAAATGCAATTAGAGTTTACCAAAAATCAAGACTTTTTCAAACCTTTTATTTAATTAAAAATTAATTTTTTAATGCTAATTAAAGCCCTAAAAATCAATTTAATTAATAAAAATCCCAAAATAAGATTTTTCAATTTGTAAACCTATAAAATAACTTAATTAAACTAGAAAGTATTTTTCAAAATTTAAAACTTATTAAAACTATTTAAAATGATTAAAAACTAAAAATAATATTAAAATAATATTAGAATTTCAAAATTAATAAAAATTTCTAAAAACTTGCAAACTAACTTATTTTAACCTAATAAAACTAGAAATGAAAGTGAAATGACCTAAATACCCCTAATGGGTCTCGAAATGGGCCAAAATAGTAAACAAATTGCTAAATGAGCTTTTTTAGGCCCAATAAGAAAAACGTTCACCAAATAAGCCCAAAACTTCTAGATTAGCTTAAAATTGGATTTTAAACACAAAACTCTAAAGGCCCAAAAGCTGAAAGAGTGCTTATCATAGCTTAAGAAAACAACTTATTTTTAATGGGCTTTTTGGCCTATTAAGCCATAAGCTAATGCCATAA
Source organism: Glebionis coronaria (assembly GCA_025667525.1). Taxonomy (NCBI): domain Eukaryota; kingdom Viridiplantae; phylum Streptophyta; class Magnoliopsida; order Asterales; family Asteraceae; genus Glebionis; species Glebionis coronaria. The sequence goes on along the minus strand of CM046879.1, from coordinate 185,090,008 downwards.
GCTGAAAATTGACACACATCCTTCTTTTGAGATTATAAAACAGTTTGTAAAAAGAAACAATGAAACAACTCAAGAAATAAGCCTGAAATAAGCCAAAACTTTCTACACAAAACGACAAAATAGTCGTTTCCGAGTTCTAGACCACTTCAAGAGCCGATTCAAGTTGCAAAAGGTTTTAAATGACTAAATTAAGCTAAATAAACAAAAAGATTTCCAAAAATCACACTAAATAAGCTGGAAAAAGTCAATAAGCACTTGATAAAAAAGTCAACTAGTTCGTTTTCTAGTCAAACCCTAAAGTCAAAGGCCCAAAAGCTCCAGAATGATTAAATGGGTCTAATAAGGAAGACTGATTACAAAATCCAAGTTGTTGCACGTTTTAATAAGCTGAAATGGCTTAATGATAAGCTGTTTGAAAAATAACACTAGTAGTGGCTAGCAGCAGTGGGAAAGGAGTTCCCACTGCTTGTGAACTTACTGTTGATTTTTGTGAGTTTTACTTGGTTTTTTTGGACAAGCAAGGTACCCCTACAACTAGTGGATTTTAGGGAGTCAAGAACAAAACAAGCAAACACAATTTCACTCAGCCAATTGATACGGTTTAAGCAAACAGTGCTCAGATATGCAAATAAGCTAGATCTGGTGGTTATAAGCTATGTTTAAGCAAGTAAAAGCCTACCATACTTCACCAAAAGCACACAATCGTTCAAATAAACTTAATTAAGCACATATTAACTAGTTTCATGCAAAAACTCTAAGATTAGAACTGGTTTCAAGCTTATGTGAGTTACTGATGTAAAATGATGAACACAAAAGCCTTTTACTGATGCACTTGACCAACTAATAAACTTCATATGACAAGAACAAGTTATGTAGGTGTGCAAATTTAAGTTTATCACATCTCAATCTTAGTCCTAACCCATAGTACACAAATGGCCAGATTTGAGTTCATAAACACCTAAAACAACATTGTTTATGGCAAATATTCAGATTAGTGTTTAAGTGCACAAGTTAAGCAGTTTTGTTCTCTAAACCAACCCAATATCCAATACAAACAAACTTCAACCCCTAACACCTACTTAATCTTATGCAGTATTCAACAAAACAACAATCTCAAACACCACTTTAAAATTTTAAATCAAAAATTAACAAAGCAAAAACGTTTTTCAGACTTAGCCAAGTTTAAGCATGCATCATGACAACAATATCATGCAGTTAGAACAAGAATCCATGCATCAAATAGCACCATACAACATCAGACACCAAATCACTTGAAAAGATCTTAAATAGGAGAAAAACTTGCAAACCTCAGAGATGTACTTCCACACCCCCCGATTATAGATTTTGTGGTAGCACAACAACCACAAGCTTCCAATAAACACCTCTTCTAAGATGAACAAGGCTAGTAGCGACAGTATATAAAAAAAATGAAAATCAGATTCTTGGTGATTTTTGGTGAGTTTTCACAAAGCTTTGCCCAAGCATAAACATCCACTACACCATGAATTTAAGCATGGTGTTATGGTCACCTTTATGCCCAAACAAATCAATATGCAACACCCTCTCTCAATCCAAAGAACCTTACTGAAACTTAAAGTATCCAAAACTTTGAAAACTGAAAACCTTTTGAATCAACACTTAAAAACTTAAAAACTTTTTGAAACCAACTTAAAACATGTAAACAATAACAAGATAAGTAAATATGGGGCTTGGTATTCGTCACAACTTTCAAACTTTTTCATTCATTGAACAAAGATTTACAGAAACTTGACCAAAGGAGAACCAAGAACAAAGCCAAAGTAAGAAACCTAAGGACTTTATATAGGTTACAAATCTATTTAGAATATCGATAAGAAACTATATCCCTAATTCTTGAAGTCCCAAAAATGCCCTTGACTTTTCGAATATCTTTGACTGAATTTGGACGTTTATGAGGAATCATGTAACGCTAGTTGGTGAAACATGATCTTGGGCGTCCATTGTGTGCGTTGGATGAAAACATGAGCTTTGGCACGTTGATTCTCTGCATGTTTTTGTTTCTTCCCTAAAGTGTAGCAGGGGAAGTCTCATGTGACAATTGGGATGAGGTGGCAGCCAAATAAGGGGTTAGGTTTTGTTTATTAAACCCTTAATCTTAATTCTGGACAAGATTAGGGTTTAATTTCCATTGGTTAGAAAAACCCAATTCGTGTTCTTGAGTGAATAATAGTGGTTTTGATCTGATTTAGGATTTAAAAATGTGTTTAGGCGCCAGTTTATTAACTAATTAATAATTAGTTATAAAAAGGATTAGTGGGGTGTGAGGTGGCAGCAGGGTGGGCTGTGATTGGTAGATTTTGTGAGTGGGGTGAGGTGTCAACATGTGATTAGTCTAGGTATCTTTGTATGTCGTCCAACTTTAGTCCCTTGTTTTCTTCTTTGTTTCACTTGAAGTTTAAATAGCCAAAACTGAATTCCCTTTGTTAATGAAGTTCATACTTCACACATTGGCCACAAAAACTTTCCAAAGGGTTTATAAAGGACTTGTTTTGTAATTCATGATATTTTAAGGGCTGTTCTTGACATGTCTTCATTCTTTAAGGTCTTCACTTGTATCTTTGACTTTGTGGAGGACTAAAAGTGACAAGTCTTCAATTTGGAGGGACCAATCTTGCCAATTCTTCAAAGTTGAGGGTCCTTTTTTAAATTTGACAAACTTTAGGGACGAAAATTGTAATTATGAATAAACAAGGGTATAAAGTGTCAATTCTTCAATAATGAAGGACCCTTCTTGTACAATCTTCAATTCTTCAAGGACTTTTCTTGGAAAATCAACTTTAGGGCCCGGTTCATTGTGCGGCTTCTTTTCTCGTGTTCTTTTTTGATTGATTCTTGTGATCTTTTGTCATTTTCTCGATATCCGTACCTAAAATACACATTGAGCAAACACAAGCATATATATGGCACTTTTTATGATATTTACATCGTTTAAGCCCGTTTTGGACGATGAGACTATGTATAAAAGCAGTCTTATCAATCTTTATAAATACTTATTATATGGCTAATATGATATGTTTATGACTTCTATGGTTTCTACATTCTTAGTTTAAGGATTTATATAGGGTAATCATAATCTAGGGTTAATTATGGGAGCTTAAGATCCTATGCTTTGATAACTTATACATTATGCTTTATTAACTTATAACTTAACTTGATACAAATGTATTACTTTAATATGATCCTTAGTTAAGTTTTATAATTAGTGCCTAAGATTAGAGTTTAATTCATTATAGAATATATTTTATATGCTAATCTTGGTTTTAGGTCATTTTCTTGTAATTAGCTTGAGATTAGTGAATATTAGTACTTTGTGATTGCTTAACTCCTCTTTATATAGTAGACTAGAAATAATATATTGCAGTGATTATAGATTCATAGTTGTTGTATAATTACATTGCTTGAAATATTGTTTATAAAGGTTTCTAGGTGATGATCTAGACTATTATGTATACTTATTTGTACTTTAGCTTTGTATAGCTTATACTTACTTATTCTTTGGATAACTTTATACTTTATATATGATAGTATAATCCTTGTTCACTTGTTATTATGTATTCATACCTTTACCATTTTTAAGTTCATAATTTATTTATAAGGATTCTAAGGTTTAGGGCATCATTATATTTCTTGAAATGTTCTTATTCATAAATATACTTGTTAAATTACTTATAAACTTATATTTGTTATATTTACAACATATAGGAATATGTTGATATGGTAGTTCAGGTTGGGAAAAGTAGTTCATCTTACCAAGTAATGCATAAAAAGCAAAAATTTCTAATGGATTTTCCACTTCCGTTAAACATATCATATATCATACTTGTGAAACTTATGGGTTGTCATAGCAATAATCAGATTATCAATTTTTAGTGTTTGACAAATCAGATTATTTGTTTAGTTGATGAGTAAAATGACTAAAATAAATTCATTTTAACTTTTCTCTATTTTGAAAATGAAATAAGTACCTTCTCACTTACTTTTTCAAAACTCCATTTTGGAAACTTCAAAGCGCAAATAATCACTTTTTTCATTTTATTATCTAAACACTCATTTTACCTTATCTCCATTTTAAAAATGAAATAAGTAGATAATTTAGTTCCAAACGCAATCTCACACACCTCTTAGATATGGAATAAAAAGTAAAACTGAAACCTATAACTTCATAGGAGGTGGGTGGAATGATTTCATTGATATATTTATATGTTCTATATTATATATTATAGGGGTGTTTGTTTTAGTTTATATAGTGGGCTTATAAGCTTATTACTTTTTCTAAGCTCATAAGCCGAATCAAGCATTTGATTAAGCTTATATAAGTAGGCTTATAAGCTTATATAAGAGAATTTAGTAAATCAAGAATTTGTGGCCTTTATAAGAAATAATTGGTTTATATAAAAATAATATATATACTCATATTTAATAACGATATCATTTAATATTCATTTACTTTTTTATCATTTATTTTATTAATTTTGATAATCAAAGACTAAACATGTGCTTATAAGCTTATGATATATAAGTTATAAATATACAACATAAGCGTAAGTCCAAAACATAAGCTTAACCAAACACAGTTATATGTATTAATAGGGCTGAACATAACATAACCACTCAAGGGTGGCCTAGTGGCAAAAAGATTTGTGGCTATCACTCCAAAGTGTGTGAGGTCTCAAGTTCAATTCCCACTAGGTGCAAACAACTTTGAAGTGGCCACGCCAACCTCCTGAAAAGGGAGGACTTTACCTGGTTTGAGTTTGTGTGGTGGTGGGCTCAAACCCCGTGGATTAGTCGGCCAATGAGTCAGAAATCATGGTTACCAAAAAAAAACATAACAGACCCAAAACCGACCCAGAACAGAAAGCCAGACCGGACCGACCCGAACTGGACCGAACAATTTCGGTCATGTCTGGTTCGGTGAAAACAAAAATCTCGTCGATTATGCATAATAAGACCGGACCGAACTGAGGTTCGAACTGGATCGGACCGACCCGAACCAGACCGGACCATTTTGGTCCGGTCTCGATCCGAGGTTTCGTACCATTTTGGTCCTCTCTGGTCCGGTATTTTATAGTAAATGGGACTCACATTAAAATGATACCAATAACTTAAATTTTATGTCAAAGGTAAACAATAAAATTCATCTATTTGATTTCATTCTACTCTTTTATGAAAGTTATTATTGCGACTTCAGATAGCAGATCAAACGCACTCTTAGTTGTGTATAATGGGTTGATTTGCATTATATTTTATCTCTAAAGTTTAAATGGGCAAATAGTAATATCAAAAAAGGAAGCTAAAAGAAGAAACATGTTTTGTGCATACGATCTCCTAAATCGATTTATTTGAATAAATTATATTATTAATTGTTTTAGTTTAATTAACAAAAAAGATGATGGGGTCATCATAACACCATAAATTTTGGTGTTAACCACAAAGCCTGAATTCTGGTGTTATGGTGATTCTTGTGTTATGTTGAAAAAAGTTAACGTGACATGCACTTTTTTCATAACAGCACAAGACGGCGCGAGACCATACCATGTGCTCTAAAAAAGTAAACTATTAATAGTTGGTTCACCTTTTTGAGAAAAAAATATTATTTATCCATATGTTTACATATCCGTATTAACTTATATACTATACTAGACTATTATACTATCTTCCTAAGTTTTATTTTCGAAAAAAGAAGTTGGAAGAAAACAAAATAAATTCGTATTCCCGAGCTTTTTCAGGAAAGAAGAGAAAGAATAGGAGAAGAAATTTTCCTTAACTTCTCTCCAAAAACCTTTTCCCAAAAGTGGGATGATTTGGAAAGAACTTATATTACTGATGACGTATAGTGCCTAGTCGGGCTATAAGCCCGAACCATTGGTACTACCCGTATCCAATCCATTACAAATGGGTCATGACAGACAACGTTGAGGCCCAGTGAGCCACTGTCGTAGGCGGCTTCACTAAAGCCACACTCTGACCGCACACGGTAGAATCAGAAAGAATCATAGTTCAATTAGGACTATGATTCTCCTAAGACAGAGTGATATACACTCTCCTTATTTAAGTGATAAGGATCTCGGTGTATAGGTTAATTATCCCTTACTTAGGCCACAAGATTAGGGAGGCCCAATTAGGGTTTCACCGAGTATATATGGAACCCCGAGGTTCCACAAAGGTACAATTTACTTAATACCCACAACTCTCACCGATTACTCTCCTCAAACCGGTTACTTACTCTCAAACCGGTGTTTAATCGTGGGATACATTCCCACGGTAAGCCTAACGTATCTGTTATTTAGTGTGCACGGTCTTCATACAAGTTTACTTGGTGCAAGAGCCGGAGTCCTCAACACCCGAATTAAGCCTAATTCGGGTTAAGCGCGGTCCATCCAACTTTTGTATCAACAAGTTGGCGTCCCGTGGGACCCTACACTAAACTCTATATATGAATAAGGGCGGTACGTTCGTGGGTAACCAGAAGGCCAGAGGCAAGAAAGTGTTGGCCAATGAGGCGCTCATAGTTACCACTCAATCAACATCTAGGACGAACACCAACCCTAACAAGGGCGCTACAAGGAATACACCACAAATACAGGTCTCTCCGTTTTTAACTCCAACACGCGTGGTAGTTGTAGGAACCCTGACTTCGATGGAAGCATCGACGGCGCCTCGGAAGGAAGCATGAACAACCTCAGACACAGTGATCACGCCACATGGGGAGCCTGATAACACCCAAATCCAACATGTTTTTGGGAGCATTATCCGTGCTGTTTTACATGTATATTGGTTATATCTATTATTCTTTTGTGCATATTTGTGCCGAAATGTCTTTGCAAGTCTATGTGTAGCCAAATGCAGGGATGAAGAAAAAAGAAAGTAAAATTGAAGATTAGTACCAGCACGAAGAATCCTATCCAAGTTTAAGATCAGTGTACGAGTTACAAGCCTTTGAAGATCTATTCTGGGTTCGAGAACAAGTGTATTCAAGAATAATACAAGCCTTACAAGTAAACCCGACTTGAGAAATGCAAGATAAATCGTGTAGCTAGTTGTAGTAACAAGTGTAAAAATCACTCAAAATGAAAGTAGATGCCAGCCTTGTGAGAAGGTTGTCAGCCATCCTCACTTTCCACCATCTCTTATTCACTCATTTTCCACCAGCAAGAAAGAAGTTTGCCAGCCAAGTTCATGTGCCACCATCTCCTTTTCAAGTGGGTAGATTTTCTACTATAAGCTACACAACATTCTTGAAGCATCTAATGTGACACCCCCAAAATGGTCATGCAGCAGAGTAGTAGGTGGGTGTCACATGGTGGATCAAACAGCAATAGTATACAATCCAATGATCATAAAATGTCATTTAAATATTACATGAACCGTTGTGAAAATGTTATCAAATAGTCTTAACAATAATTATTAAATTGTCATTATTCTAAAGTTATAAAACCCCTCCCATATGAGCTTTATAATGCCTCCTATATGATGCTTGACTCCGTGCACACATAAGTACCTGCTTCAGTTTCCTAAGAAAAACATGGTGTAAATGGGTCAACGTAACGTTGGTGAATTCACAGGTTTATTAAATCACAGTTTAGGATCGCAAAACATCACAAAGGTAGTAATGCATAAAGTAAATACTATAAAGCAACTACATTTCCTATTGCCTGTAACTGACGCTTGACTGTAAAGCCCTTAATAAATGAGGACCCTCCGCACGTTATCATACACTGCACCCATAAAATGAATCGACATGTTATACATCTGTTGTCCTGACCTTGGCATAGTGAGCTCTACTCACCGAGATGGGGATAGTCAATATCAAATAGATCTATTTATAACATTCGAGCTATACACCAATTAACAATTCCAGTCTACGGTTCATGGGCTACACAATAGGGAAATGTGATCAAAGTGTACAATAGTTTTGTTTGCGTCCTATAAAAAATGTTGCATGTTTTCTCCCCCAATATTATTTAAAACAAGTAACAAGTAAAAGTGTGGGGCCATGCACTCACCTTAACAGCAGTGTCTGAATAACATCAATGATAATCCTAATTGTACGATCACAATACAGTCAGTTACCTAAGTAATTTAAATTGTCTCAGTATATGCATAAATAATGTTCAATACTTCCGGATAATTTAATAGTACATTAATATCTTGTTTAAATATCTCGTTATTTGTTATTCATCATATATGAAATATTTAAACGAAATTGTATACATTTTATTATTCGTGTATATTTGTCCAACAATTAGATACGTGATAATTTAAATAAAACGATTTTTATATATTTATAATTTATAGAAATTAAATATTTATATAAAATCTTCCAAGTTTCTATTGTACAAAATACTCCTTTAAGTTTCATAATTCACCATTTTAACCTTATAGTTTAATTTAAATAAATAATATTTTTAGTTAAATTGCACCCAAGTCCTTATTCTTTCCGAAATTACAAAATAGCCCCTAGGGCTATATGTTTCGCGAATTGGCATAAAGTACCCCTAGGGCTTATTTAAGTTTCATCAATTGACAAAATATAACCTTAGATATTTATACTTGTATCACAAACTTTTGGTTAGGTACATTTAGGTCCTTAGGTTTATTTATGTTTTGGTTGTTAACACATGTACCCCATTATCTTTCGAAATGACACAAGATACCCCTAAAGTTTATGTTTTTCATAGAAATGAGTTTACAAGTCACGGTTTATACCCAAAAGTTTATAACCTTACAATTTGGCCACAAAACTTTTATAATATTAGAAATTTGGAATAAACATTTCACAAAGATTTTCATAAGTCACAAAATAAGCCGTGGGTGAGCTTATTGGCTTAATAGGCTTAAATCGATACATTAAGGGTCCGGTTTAGTTTCAAGGATTTTAGACTAAGTTTTAGTGTTCATATAAGCTTATTAAGTTGTAACCATTTTACAGAAGCTTAGCTTATTCGGAATAACCCAAAAAGTGGCTTATGGGCCTTACAAGGGCCTTGTGACCCAACTAGTTCTCGGGTTGGGTTTGCTAGACACATGTGGGATTAGTGGTTCATGTTTGGGCCTAGTGGACCAACTAAGGCCCGTTAAAAATATAGGGGCCGAATGGTTTCATGTTTGTTGTTATTGGGCTTATAAACCCGTTAAGCAAACTAATGGCTTACTTAACTTATAACTCGGCCTAAGGCTCCTTTTAGCTTCTAGTTTTCTAGGCTTAGTTTAGATATAAGGAAATGGCTAACCATACTTCTAGGGCTTCGGATCTGTATGTATACCCGTATATCCATACATAGCCGAGACATCTAGGGCTTGGTTTGCAAGGTTTTACGTGTACATGTTGTTTTTACCATGATTTTACATATGCATCTTATTAAACTTCTAATTATTATGTGTTCAACATCTTTACATGAAAGTATATGTAAATTATGAAATGGTTGTGAGACTTACGTGACTCCTTAGTGTGATGAATGAAAGAGTGTCCTAGTAGACTAGCAATCCGTAACCTTCTTTCCCCTAGATCTACCCGAATCTATGCGAAATGTGTATGTGTACTCGTGGATCTTAGCTCCTACTCCTTGCTTGATGTTTAAGACACTAGGGTTTGATGTTAATGTTCGGGTATTTATGGTGAAGACAAAGATTTGGTGTAGTAAATGAGATTGAAGGATTTGGTGTAAGTGTTTATGTACGCCGAGAGATTGAGGGATAAAAATGATCGTGTGATCTTGCTATATCCGGTTATGTATACATGTATGTGGTTAGATTTGAAAGGTCTTGTGTATCCTAGTACTCTTACACAAGTACTAAACATTAATTGTCCAAGTTATGTACACTTGGCTCTTCATCTATTTCAGTTGCGTCTAGGAGGGGTCAAGGGAACAAGGTAAGGGCCAAGGTACTAGGTAATTAAGATGTTAAGGTTGTACAAGTAGCAAATTGGCATGTGGAAAAATATCAAGGCATTATTTAGCATAGTAACTAGCCGATTATTTCACGGGGTTCGGTTAGGAGTGAACTAAAGAGCTAGATTTAGTTAAATTTAGGAATATTTAGGAAGATTTCTAAGTATCTTGGTTGAGATTTGATAGTACTAAGTTATATCTATGTTGATTTAGTTAGATATTGTCTAGATTTGGTAAAGTGTATGTTTGTATGTAAATAAAACTCGAGTTTTAGGTTTATCAAAAGAGTGAACTTGTTTAGTGTATCAAAATTGTAAGTGTGTAGTCAAAATATCATAAGTCGTGTTATAAATGAGGTGATATCCGTTATAGTGTAATTTAGGTAATTGTATGTATATAGAATAAAGTCTAAGTACATAGTAAATTAAAGACCATGAAATCATGAGTTTTGGTTCATAATAAGTCTTGAATTGATGTATAATAGATGTCCTTGTATTACATGTGGCTTAAAATTAGCCAAAGTGATCAACTGAGTATAAGTACGTTCATAGATATAAAAATAAATATGAAAAGGATCTCGTGATCAAGTATCAATAATGACACTTATATTCATACACATGTAAATGATAGTTCAAGAAATTCATACAAAGGTGATATCAATTGTATTCATGAGGTGATGTGTACATGTGATGATATAATAAAGAGGAGATTTTCAGGGGTTTTACAATCCGATCCTGTTTATTTTAGCTTTTTCACCTCAAAGCTTAAGATGACGTCACTAGTTAGGTGAACAAATGTGGATACTTGGCTTTGAATGAGTCTTCTCGTTCCCAAGTGAACTCAGGACCTCTCCTGGAGTTCCAACGTATTTTAACTAACAGAATTTGACTGCATTTCAATTTCTTGACTTCTCTCTCCATGACTTCCACTGGTTATTCTATGAATTGGAGTTTGTCATCAAAATGAACTCTTTCTAAGGGCATGGCTAGCGGTTCATCCGCGTAGTACTTCTTCAGATTTGATACATGAAAGGTAGAGTGTACACGGCTCAATTGCTGAGGTAACTCTAGTCGATATGCTACTCCTCCGAATCTAGCTATCACTTTGAAAGGTCATACATAACGTGGGTTCAGCTTTCTACGTTTTCTAAAATGTACGACTCCTTTCCAAGGTGATACTTTGAGCATAACACGGTCGCGTACTTCAAATTGCATAGGCATGCGCTTCTGGTCTACGTAGATTTTCTGTCTGTCTTGTGCAGCTTAAATTCTTTGCTTGATGAGGACGATATTCTCAGTTGTTTCTTGGATTAATTCAGGTCCAGTAAGCTGAAATTCGCCTACTTCTACCCAGCACGCAGGTGACCTGCATTTGCGACCCTAAAGTGCCTCAAAAGGTGCAACCTTGATGCTGTCATGGTAGCTATTGTTGTAGGAGAATTCAACTAGTGGTATGTGTTCAATCCATCCTTTTCTAAAGTCAATCACACATGCTCTCAGCATGTCTTCCAATGTTAGGATTGTCCTCTCACTCTATCCGTCGGTCTGTAGATGATAAGTAGCGCTCATATCTACACTTGGCTCTTCATCGATTTTAGCCGCGTCTAGGAGGGGTTTCAAGGAACAAGGTAAGGTCCAAGGTACTAGGTAATTAAGATTTTAAGGTTGTACAAGTAGCCAATTGGCATGCGTGAAAATATCAAGGCACTATTTAGCATAGTAACTAGCCGATTCATTCATGGGGTTCGGTTAGGAGTGAACTAAAGAGCTAGGTTTAGTTAGATTTCCAAATATTTCGGAAGATTTCTAAGTATCTTGGTTGAGATTTGATAGTACTAAGTTAGATCTATGTTGATTTAGTTAGATATTCTCTAGATGTGGTAAAATGTATGTTTGTATGTAAATTAAACGCGAGTTTTAGTTTTATCAAAAGAGTGAACTTGTTTATTCTATCAAAATTGTAAGTGGGTAGTCAAAATATCATAAGTCATGTTATAAATGAGGTGATATTTGTTATAGTGTAATTTAGGTAATTGTATGTACACAGAATAAAGTCTAAGTACATAGTAAATTAAAGATGATGAAATCATGAGTTTTGGTACATAATAAGTCTTGAATTAATGTATAATAGATGTTCTTGTATTCCATGTGGCTTAAAAGTATCCAAAGTGATCAACTAAGTATAAGTACGTTCATAAATATAAAAATATATATGAAAAGGATCCCGTGATCAAGTATCAATAGTGACACTTATATTCATGCACATGTAAATGATAGTTCAAGAAATTCATGCAAAGGTGATATCAATTGTATTCATGAGGTGACGTGTACATGTGATGACATAATCAAGAGGAGATTTTCAGGTGTTTTACAGTCCTATCCCGTTATTTTAGCTTTGTCCTCAAAGCTTAAGATGACGTCGCTAGTTAGGTGAACAAATGTGGATACTTGGCTTTGAATGAGTCTTCTCGTTCCAAAGTGAACTCAGAACCTCTCCTAGAGTTCCAACGTATTTTAACTAACGTAATTTGACTGTGTTTAAATTTCTTGATTGCTCTCTCCATGACGTCCACTGGTTCTTCTATGAATTGGAGTTTTTTCATCAAAATGAACTATTTAGAAGGGCATGGCTAGCAGTTCATCCGCGTAACACTTCTTCAGATTTGATACGTGAAAGGTAGAGTGTACCCGGCTCAATTGCTGAGGTAACTCTAGTCAATATGCTACTTCTCCGATTCTAGCTATCACTTTGAAAGGTCCTACATAACGTGGGTTCAACTTTCTATGTTCTCTAAAACGTACGAATCCTTTCTAAGGTGATACTTTGAGTATAACACGGTCGCCTACTTCAAATTACATAGGCTTACGCTTCCGGTATGCGTAGATTTTCTGTCTGTCTTGTGCAGCTTGAATTCTTTGCTTGATGAGGATGATATTCTCAGTTGTGTCTTGGATTCATTCAGGTCAAGTAAGCTGAAATTCGCCTACTTCTGCCCAGCACATAGGTGACCAGCATTTGCGACCATAGAGTGTCTCAAAAGGCACAACCTTGATGCTGGCATGGTAGCTATTGTTGTAGGAGAATTCAACTAGTGGTATGTGTTCAACCTATCCTTTTCCAAAGTCAATCACACATGCTCTCAGCATGTCTTCCAGTGTTTGGATTCTCCTCTAACTTTGTCCGTCGGTCTACTGATGATAAGCAGTGCTCATATCTACACTTGGCTCTTCATCCATTTTAGTCGTGTCTAGGAGTGGTCAAGGGAACAAGGTAAGGGCCAAGGTACTAGGTAATTAAGATTTTAAGGTTGTACAAGTAGCAAATTGGCATGTGGGAAAATATCAAGGCACTATTTAGCATATTAACTAACCGATTGTTTCATGGGGTTCAGTTAGGAGTGAACTAAAGAGCTAGGTTTAGTTAGATTTAGGAAGATTTATGAAGATTTCTAAGTATCTTGGTTGAGATTTGATAGTACTAAGTTAGATCTATGTTGAATTATTTAGATATTGTCTAGATTTGGTAAAGTGTATGTTTGTATGTCAATAAAACGCGAGTTTTAGATTTATCAAAAGAGTGAACTTGTTTATTGTATCAAAATTGTAAGTGTGTAGTCAAAATATCACAAGTCGTGTTATAATTGAGCTGATATCCGTTATAGTGTAATTTAGGTAATTGTATGTACATAGAATAAACTCTAAGTACATAGTAAATTATAGATCATGAAATCATGAGTTTTGGTACATAATAAGTCTTTAATTAATGTATAATATATGTCCTTATATTCCATGTGGCTTAAAAGTATCCAAAGTGATCAACTGACTATAAGTACATTCATAGATATAATAATAAATATGAAAAGGATCCTGAGATCAAGTATCACTAATGACACTTATATTCATGCACATGTAAATGATAGTTTAAGAAATTCATGCAAATGTGATATCAATTGTATTCATGAGGAGACGTGTACATGTGATGACATAATAAAGAGGAGATTTTCAGAGGTTTTACAGTCCTATCCCGTTATTTTAGCTTTGTCCTCAAAGCTTAAGATGACGTCACTAGTTAGGTGAACAAATGTGGATACTTGGCTTTGAATGAGTCTTCTCATTCCCAAGTGAACTCAGAACCTCTCCTGGAGTTCCAACGTATTTTAACTAACGAAATTTAACTGTGTTTCAATTTCTTGACTGCTCTCTCCATGACTTCCACTGGTTCTTCTACGAATTGTGATTGTGATTTATGTTTTAATTCAATTTCAACCTTTTCCTTTGAACCATTGGTACTTATGTTTCATATGACATTGGTTGTCAAAACTTAATTTGTTGTTAAAGATTTCATAGGTCGAAAGGGTTATTTTCTAACAACAAGTCATAGCCGGTTTGTCTATGGACTGGCTATCTTTTGTATTGACCATTTCTTAAGGAGTTTTGATCACTAAGAAACATAGTTATAGGTGTTAACAAGTTTGTGAAACAAAACGCGAATCAAACGAGTTGAAATTAGATTAAGTCTTGAATTGAGTGATTGAGTCTAATGCTTGTTTTCCTTAACCAAAGTATTGACGAAGATTGAATCTTTTGAAAACAATAGATTGGATTAACCATTTAATTATCATAATCATTTATCATGTCATGACAATCATACTACATCGGATGCCCAAACTTATCTTTACCAAGTGTTGTTTTAATCTTATTAATTCTCATCAAAATTACTTGTTATTATATGTCTTCATATTGCTACAATCAAAAGATAATAGTAGATTCTTGAATGATCATAGGTTCTCCAAATCCCCGTGAACGATCTCGATACTACCAATAAAAAGCTATACACAAATGAAAGGGTCATACTTGCCCGTGCGTTTTTAGTTCATTCTGGTAATTCGTGTTTATAAATTTTTTACTTGTTCAATCCCACACAACCGGCACGCATCAAGTTTTTGGGGATTTGATTGTGTTCTTAGTTCCAAAATCACCCTATAATCAATCCCGTTGTAGCATTTCTTGTTACCAAATTCCTAAAAACACAAAAACAAAAACAAAATTTTTTTGTCAGTCGACGAACAGCCGCCTGCCGCTGCACCACAGAAGCGATGCAGCCGGCCGCCTCTTCTCCTCAAACCAGAGTAGCCGATCGAGGATCCGATCAACTAGAAAGCAGCCGCCCGCTAACGCTAGCAGCCGCCCGTCTTTAGTCCTCAGACCCGAGTAGCCGGTCAGCTATGCAAAGAAGCCGCCGGCTCCTATATTTTTTATAAAAAAAACTAATTTTATTCTATTTAGTTTATTTAATTTCCTATTTAATTATTTTCCTATTATTTATTGTGTGTTTGCTTGTTTTTAGTTTATTTTTCGTAAATCTTTTCAAAGTGTTTTAAGACTTGGATGAAGACCCGTTCATCTGGTCAAGAACCACTTAAATCGTACACCGATCCTGAACATTTTATTCATCGATCTTGAAAGAAAAACCGAAAGAAGCAACCCTTTGTTTCGTTAGAAAACCGAATTCCTAGATTCAAAAACCAACCGTTCGATAATCTCTTAGACGCAAATGTTGTCTATAATCCATTTAACGATCTACCATTTCCATTGGCCGACGATCAATCTATGTGGGCCACCAACCGGATTGTAGCACCCACTCCCGGGACTGCTATTGTTCAAGCTGAACTTGGAGATAAATTCACCGTGATAGGTCATCACCTTTCAATGATCAAAGATCGCCAATTTGACGGTCGTGCGCGGGCCGATCCACATAAGCACATTGCCGAATTCGTATAGATATGTGGCATGTTTAGATATGGAGCCGACGTTGATGTAGACGCTATTAAACTCAAACTCTTTTCATCATCTCTATCCAGAGATGCAAAAGTTTGGTATATGAGTTGACATCCGGTACTATCAAAACATGGGAACAAATGAGAACCGCTTTTGTTAGCCGTTTCTTTCCACCCGCCATGTACGAAAGACTCATGGAAGAAATCCATGGTTTCGCCCAAAATCCCAACAAATCGCTTGTTGAAGCATGGACCCGAATGAAAGACCTACTTCGTAGTTGTCATGGACATGGTTTTGTAAAAGGAACCATCATCCAAATCTTTTATCATGGTCTCAATGAACCGACGCAAGCAATCCTTGACGCCGGTGGACTCTTTCTTTGTAAGACTCCCAACGAAGCATATCAATTGCTCGAGGACCGAGTTATCTTGAAATCGATTGGTCAAAAGATAACCGTTCTAAGCCCTTCAAGAAAACAATCGCTTTCGTTAAAAGTGACAAAAATTCCAAACTCATGGAAAAGATAGACGCTCCCACATCTAAATTTGACTCACAATACAAAAATATCAAAGATGAAATGAAAGAAATGCGAGACGGATGTAGCATTTGTGGAGGAACTCACCCATCTTCGGCGTGTGATGACACACCGATGGAAGGACCTAAATAAGAACCTAACTACGCTCAAGGAGGATACCGAGGAGTTGGTTATCAAGGTAACTACTACGGTAGAAACTCCGGCATTTGGCGTGAGTATCCCAAAAACGAAAATCGTACCTCACAACCTCGTGAGAACGATAAAAACCGTTTCATCTAATGAAAAGAAACCAGAAGAATCGAACCTAGAAAAGACTTTGCTAGAGTTCATCGCATCTCAAAAAGCAACAAACACGTTTATCAAGAACCAATTCTTCGATCTCAGAACCAATCTTGAAAGAGGACAAAAACACCACACTGCCTCTAGCAATGATCTCGAAACCAAGTTAGGTCGACTTTCCGATCAATTCGCCGATCGACCAAGTGGTTCGCTACCGAGCAACACTCAAACAAATCCAAAACCATATCGCCCACCCTCCACCCGTAATGAGCATGTGAATTCTGTATTCATAACGAGTGGGAAGAGTTATGATCCACCACCTAACCCAAACACCAAAAATCCCACTTTCGCCGATGAAAGTGAGGATGAAGCCAATGAAACAGAGAAGTATGAAGCCGTTTCTCCTCCCAAACCCAAACCAAAAAACACACCAACACCAACAGCAACACCGAAGACGTATACACGTAAAATTCCATATCCTCAACGCCTACGCAATGAAAAGATGGAGGCTCGAAATGCCAAATTCCTAAATATGATCGAAGAAGTTAAGGTCAACGTACCCCTTGTTGATATCTTATCCGACATGCCCAATTATAGGAAATTCCTTAAAGATCTTGTGAGCAACAATAGCAAGATGGAGCAAATTTATACTTCCATTCTAAGCGAAGAATGTTCCGCTGTTTTGTAAAGCAAACTTCCACCAAAACTCGGAGATCCGGGAAGCTTTCTTATCCCATGCACCTTAACCAACAATGTTGAATGTCACGCCTTGGCCGATCTAGGCGCGAGTACCAATCTTATGTCGTACTCATTGTACACATTTATCTCAAACACTACTTGGAAACCTACAAAGATGAGTATACGGTTAGCCGATCATACTTACCAATATCCTATTGGTATATCCGAGAACATGCTTGTTCAAGTTGGAAAATTCATATTTCCTGCCGAATTCGTAATCCTTGAGATCTAGGAAGACCGTCAAGTCCATCTCATTTTAGGACGACCATTCTTACACACCGCCGATGCTATCATTCGTGTGAAGAATAAAGAACTCAACCTTGGAGTTGGTGACGATAGAGTCAGATTATTAGTTAACAAAGCTATGCAATACTCCTATTCCATTGATGACACATGCTTTTGCGTGGATGTTGTTGATGAAGTCACGGAGGAGGAGTTAGATTCATTGCTTGATGACAACGCACCATTCAAACTACTTCGGAAATGATTAATGATACCGATCGTGATCAAGAATTAGAGGAATTCATGGCCATATCGAAGTAATTCTCGACAAAGAAGAGGAAGTAAACACAAACTTCGAGGCCTTGCCTTCGAAGTCGAACTTTGTAGTCACGAAATCCATTCAAGAATTACCGACGGATCTTGAATTGAAACCTCTTCCCGAACATCTCGAGTACGCTTATATAGAAAAGGATTCACTACTTCCGGTGATCATATTCATTTTACTCAAGGAAGATGATAAGAAACGCCTGGTTTCTATGCTCAAAAACCACAACGAAGCGTTTGCTTGGAAAACATCCGATATACCGGGTATTAGCCTAAATTTTTACAAACACAAAATCAATATTGAAGACGATGCCAAACCCGTTATTGAGAGGCAACATCGACTTAACCCAAACATGAAGGAGGTTGTCAAGAAATAAATGCTCAAACTTCTTGAAGCCAGAATCATCTATGCCATAGAAGATAGTACTTGGGTTAGTCCAATCCATTGCGTTACTAAGAAAGAAGGAATGAATGTTGTGACCAACGAACATAACGAACTTGTTTCGATGAGAACCATTACCGGTTGGCGTGTGTATATTGATTATCCTAAATTGAATGATGTCACACGAAAAGTTCATTTTCCTCTACCATTCATGGATCAAATGTTGGAAAGACTTGCGGGGAACAAATTCTTTTGTTTTCTCGATGGTTTCTCTGGCTGTTTCCAAATTCCTATCGAACCATCAGATCAAGATAATACCACCTTTACGTGTCCTTTTGGAACGTTTTCTTATAGGCTTATGTCGTTTGGTCTTTGCAATGCACCTGCGACTTTTCAAAGGTGTATGATCGGGATCTTTCGAGAGATGCTTGATTTCCCAGTCATTAGAAACTCATTCGAGTCTTGCCTTTTTAATCTAGAGCATATGCTCATCCGATGCAAACAAGCTCATCTTGTGCTGAATTGGGAGAAATGCCACTTCATGGTGACTGAAGGAATTTTGCTTGGTCACAAAGTCTCCGGAGCCGGATTGGAAGTTTTTGAAGCATAGTTTGGTTGGGCCGGTTCGACGACTCCCCTAGGCCGTTAAGCGTCTTCCCCGGTCCTGAGTGATGATGCAAACAATAGAAAAACGGGTTAGATGTGGACCCGAGGCCGGAGCCCCGGGGTCCACCTCCGACGGTCAAGTTAGTATCGGGACGATATGTTGTATATGAGGTGTAAGTATGAGAGATAACCTGATGTAGAATGAGACCCCTACCCCTTTTTATATAGTGCTAGGGTTTCTTGAAGGATAAGTAAGGTATGGGCTACGCGCCTGTTGGGCCGCGGGCCTGTTGAATCGCAGGCCTGTTGGGTCGGGCCCTTTATCGACTATACATCAATATGTCCCCCAGTCTAGTATGATATGGTTCATGACCGTGTTATGCTAGACTCATTCATGTGTCACACTTACTAAATAACCGTGCATAGCTTGCTGCTAAGACATCCCCGTAGGTCGCCTGTAACATATGGCTCCACTCGCGGTGAGATACCTTTAGCAAAAAGATGATGGGAAAACTATGCTAATAGTGAGCGGAGCCACTATACATCATCATGTCCCCCTAGTCTAGTATGTGAGGTTCTCACCAAGGTTACTAGACTCTACACCATATTTGCTACCTGTAAGCGCATCAACGTTAAAAGAAGTGGGGAACCCGTATACGCAAGACGGGTGGGTGTGCTCAAATGCTTGGTTTCCCGTGATTAGACGGTAAGGATCCCATAAGAAGAAAACATGTTTTATAGCCGCGGTAACACTGGCATTTGGCAAGGTTTGATTCTTGTTCATCGCTAATGTGAGGATGACAAGAAGGTTTTATGAAGGTGGAGTTGGAACCTGTATGTTGCATCATGAATACTTTGAAGGCATACTTCTTATACCCACTGACGATGCAGCATAGTGCGAATATTTCATTCGACATAAGGCCAACAGAAGGCGTACCTCTGCGGCAAGGTAATGCGGATATTTACATCTGTCTTATGGCCACGACATTAGATAATGACTTCAAAATATTTTCATGATTTTTCCTGAACTAAACGCAGTTGATCAGGCCCCATCTAATTAAGGTCAAACAATGTAAACTTTGGAATAATCACTATATGCCCGGGCCAAATTATTTCGCCAAGGAATGCGTACATCCGCAACAAAGACATTAACTAATACAATGGTTTTTGTATGGGTTCTATATTTAGTTCTCGGTATCTCCTCGAATTGATCACAACTAAAAGTGGAATGATTTGTTCTTGGTGACAAAAAGTGGGTTTGCTTTTCTACTCTACTTAAAAAGGTTAAAAAGGTAAATGAGTGAAGTAAATTAAGTTTTAAACCAAAAACAGTGAATGAAGTAAACCTTGAATTGAAATTGAAATTAACAGTTAAATGATTAAACAGTAAAAGACCCTTACTGAAAACTAGTGCTTCCGGAATAAATGGAGAAAATGCTCTATTCGGAATGATGCCCATGCGGAATGATGACCATGCGGAATAATGAAGTCTACTCGGAATAAATAAGTCTATGCGGAAAAATCACCCTATGCGGAATATAGGACTACTCGGAATAATGAGACTGTGCGGAATAACAAACTCTATGCGAAATAAATGGGCCTATGCGGAATAATGGTCTATACGGAATAAAACCTTACTCGGAATAATGATGGCTATGCGGAATATTGAAATCATGCGGAATAATGAAGTCTACTCGGAATAAATAGAAGTTATTCGGAATATTTAAGGCTATGCGGAATAAATAATTATTCCGAATAGAAGAAACTATAAGAAGACTATCCGGAATATAAATATTCCGAATAAGGGACCAAATGAGAAGGCTATTCGGAATGTATGAGCATTCCGAATAAGGGACAAGAAAACTGACAATTCGGAATAATGATGGGTTTAAAGAACAGTCGACAGAAACTTAAACAGGGGAATACGAATTTTTACCAAATCGAGCCCAATAAACAAAAAGGTTTAACCAAATTAACCACTGACTATCTATTAACCATAAGGATCAAATCCCAATCGTAAAAACACAAAATCAACAACTTTTTAAGATCAAACCTCAACTAAATAAGAACTTAAGAACTTTGAATAAAAAGATGATGATGAACAAGAGGAATGAAAAGATTAAATGAAAACTTGTATTGATGATTAAGATTCAATAAACAAAATGAAAGGATTACACTTACACAATTCAAGAAGAAATCAAAGAAGATGAAAACCACTCCTTAAGGGAGATGGTTCTTCCTACGAAATAGGAAAAGAGTAACTGAAAACTAAAACTAGGTGCCAAATTTTGTGAGGGTGATTCCCTTATATAGGCTAAGTGGTTGGTTGGTGAGTGGGCTTTCTCCCTTTCTTCTTGTCTTCTCATCTTTTTAGAAAAGTTGACGTTTTCGATTCTGATTCGGGATTTGTCGACGATTAAATTCAACTCGTCTTTTAATTTCTTCGTTTAATAGACTTGAGTTTCTTCGACATATGTAAATCTTCCATCTTTGGTCCTTTTCTTCGATAAATCTTCAAATAGGCCCATTGACTTTAAATCTTTTGCATCTTTTGGACAATAGACTTCTTCTTTAGTCTTTTTCCTTGATAAAACCCGTGCAATCCCATGTTTTCTTCAATATTCATCCGGTTGACTCTGAAAACACAATAAACACAAAAACCACGCATAATTCCAAACAAATGATATTAAACACGC
Source organism: Glebionis coronaria (assembly GCA_025667525.1). Lineage (NCBI taxonomy): Eukaryota > Viridiplantae > Streptophyta > Magnoliopsida > Asterales > Asteraceae > Glebionis > Glebionis coronaria. Next base: position 185,068,517 of record CM046879.1, on the reverse strand, counting down.
GTTTTGGTCTTGTTTTAGCCAGAAATAAGTGGTAAAAGGATGGGTGTTTTCACACCTATCAAATCTCCTACACTTAACCATTGCCATGCCCTCATGCAATGCTTAGTGATAAAGCACATTTACACTATTCTCATAATCAATCAACCTTGGCCTTATTAACATACTACTAAACAAGAATTAAAGTACTAAGAGAAATCAAAACTTTAAAGTAAACAAAAGGATTGAAATAACTTGCAAAGAGAACAAGGACTTACATTAGGGCTTTGATGCTGCGAAGATTTATCATTCCCAAGTTTCACGTTCCCCAAACTAAGCTTAAAAACGAGATCATTGTTATTATAAGTTAGCATATCAAACACTTACACACATGGCTTAATTAAATGCTTAAACTCCCTTATTCCTAGGTGTATCTCTTATATTTTATTTTTGTCTTAGAATGATCATGAAGATGCATTTTTGGACTTATTTCGATAGTTTATTTAGGCTGAAAGCAAAGTAGGACGATTTGATTAATAGTTAGCTAAAGGACAAAATCTCTTAAAACTGCTTCTCGGGATATCAAAAAGTTCATATCTTGGCATAACTCGGTTCACGATTTGAGACCTTTCTCGGGCCGATATTTGGCATGTACTTCATACTTCATATCTTCGAGAGACGTTCTTGAGATAATGGTCTTCTCTTCGTTAATAGAGTTTCTTCACTTGGAGACTTTTGAGGGGTACTCCAACTTTGTTGACCACGACTTCATGATTATTTCTTCAATCTCTAATTGGGATTTTGAGATACAACGATCTGCCTCCTTTTTGGACTTGGATCTATTTATCCTCATACCTTGGTAGGGTCTTTTCGGATAGACTTCTCCATGATCTTTATGGGAGTTGATTGCTTTTCGTCGTGAGTCTTGATCCTTCATATTGATTTTGGGAATAATTCTTTTCACATCACTTTGTATCTTCAGCAATAAAATGGAATCCTCATGCCTTGTTAGGGCCTTTTCGGACTCGCCAATCTTCGCGCCCTGCTTCATAAGTTATGCCTTGGCTATGAACTCTTATCATTACGGAGCAACTTTTAAACGATCTTGGGCTAGAAGCTAAGTAACTTTTCAAATCGTACGACCTTACTTATTGCAGATAATATATTAGCAAGTGATGGGAGAATAGGCAAATAATTACACCAAGTGAGCTTGTGCAAGAATACCGACTTATAATTGACTCTATCATTTCTCGTCCTCCACAATTTAAAATCTCAAGTAATGAGACTCGTGGATACTTAGCCTAATAAACCAATTAAGGTCTACATGGTTAAGGATACTAGCTAGAACAAACTTAGACAAGTCTATTCGGGTTGAGTCAAAATAATCGCAACGGGCCTAATATGTCAAAGATTTCAAAACTAGCTACACCACTTTCTTAATATTTTTGACTTTATTGCGGGATATATACATATGAAAGCAACGATAAAAATTTAAAAATTATGACTAAATGGCCAAAGTTAATAAAAAATTTGAAAAATGTTGAAAAAGATGATTTTCCGGTTAAATGAAGGCATTTTCATGGAAAAGTCCACTTAAAACTTCGATAGAAGTCCCCCCCTACACTTAAGATAAACATTGTCCTCAATGTTTAAGCATGTGGGAAAAGTTTCCCCTACACTTATGACATTGTGCACGTTGGTTAACTCCAGTTAAGGAAGAGACGACTAACGTGATCAATTTCAAATGTGAGTATGAAGAAAATTGAATCACGATAGTTAAGAGATAGAACCGGATTTCGGATAACACGGGAGCACGGTTTCTTCAAAGGTTCCAAAAGTGCATTCATCCCTGTAATCACATCACCACACAAAGAAAAACACCTATAGAGGTCCCCCTACACTTAGGAGGTTAAAACAGAAAAGGATAGATACTCGGGCTGCCTCCCGAGGAGCGCTTGTTTTTTATAACTGAGTCACGAGCCTGACTCGACCCAAAATTAGTTCATGGGGAACGTGGTGAGGGATGGAATCATCTCGTGAGAGATGTCCTCACCAAAGTACAATTTCAAACGCTGGCCATTCACCTTGAAGTTGGGCCCATTTGGCTGAGAAAGCTCAATGGTGCCATAGGGAAAGACATTGGCGATGGTGAATGGACCAGACCAGCGGCTCTTCAACTTGCCTGAGAAGATCTTCAACCGAGAGTTAAAGAGTAAGACTTGATCACCAACGTGGAACTCTCGGTTCTTGATTTTAGCATCATGGATAATCTTGGTCTTCTCATTGTAGATCAATGAGTTCTCGTAAGCTTGATTCCTCAATTCTTGTAGCTCGTTGAGTTGAATCTTGCGAAAATCACCGGCTTTGTTGATGTCGATGTTAGCCCACTTCAAGGCCCAGTATGCCTTATGTTCCAGCTCGATAGGGAGGTGGCAAGCTTTCCCGTACACAAGACGATAAGGTGTACAGCCGATCGGGGTCTTGTAAGCAGTACGGAAAGCCCACAGAGCATCATCTAACTTATCGGCCCATGCGGCGCGATGCTCTCCCACAGTACGCTCCAAAATTCTCTTCAATCCACGGTTGGATATCTCGGCTTGACCGTTGGTTTGAGGATGATAAGCGGTGGAAAGACGGTGATTGACACCATACTTAGCCATGACTCTTGCAAATTGATCGTTGCAAAAATGAGTCCCGCGGTCACTGATAATAGCACGAGGAACACCGAATCGAGCAAACAGTTGTTTCAAGAAATTACAAACCACCCTCGCGTCGTTAGTGGGTAAAGCCTTGGCTTCAACCCATTTAGAAACGTAGTCAACAGTGACAAGGATGTATTTGTTGCCTTTAGAAGAAGGGAATGGCCCCATAAAGTCGATGCCCCATACATCAAAGATTTCACATTCTTGTATGAAATTTTGAGGCATCTCATCTTTATGTGTGATCTTGCCTTGTTTTTGGCAAGCATCATAATGTTTAACCATCTCCTGAGCATCACGGTAAATGGTGGGCCAATAGAATCCCGAATCAAACACTTTTTTGGCGGTGTAGTTGCCAAAGTGACCACCGGTGGGTCCTTTGTGGCAAGCCTGGAGAATGTCCAAAGCGGCCGGTCCATCAACACATCGGCGAATAATCAAGTCAGTGCATTGTTTGAATAGAAAAGGGTCATCCCAAAAGTAAGTCTTAACATCGTTCATGAACTTCTTTTTTTGTTGGGATGTTAACCCTTGGATGAGAACACCACCTGCTAAGTAGTTTGCAATATCGGCAAACCACGGGGTGCCATCAAGATTGAGATTTATAGACATTAAGGTCTCAAGGGGGAAAGAGTCAATGATCTATTTGTTCGGATGATCCCCTTGATATGGATCCTCAAGTCTACTCAGATGATCCGCGGCTAGGTTATCAGCACCCTTTTTGTCACGAATTTCAATGTTGAATTATTGAAGGAGTAAAACCCAGCGGAGAAGTCTTGGCTTATAGTCGTGTTTAGTCATCAAGTACTTCAACGCGGAATGGTCCGTGTATACGATTGTGGTGGATAAAACAAGATAGGGGCGGAATTTTTCAAAAGCATAGACAACAGCTAAAAGCTCTTTTTCGGTTGTCGTATAATGCAATTGAGCCCCCGCCATTGTTTTGCTAGCATAGTGGATTGGTTGGAAATGTTTGTTGATCCTTTGTCCCAAAACCGCACCAATAGCAAAGTCGCTAGCATCGCACATCAACTCAAAGGGTAGCTCCCAATTAGGGGTAACCAAAACCGGTGCCTTAGTTAGTTTATCCTTAAGAAGATTGAAGGCTTCGATACACTCTTTAGGAAAGATAAAAGGAGTATCTTTTTCCAAGAGGTGGGTCATTGGGCGAGCGATTTTAGAGAAATCCTGAATGAATCGACGATAGAAGCCCGCATGACCCAGAAAACTTCTCACACCCTTCACGGTTGAAGGTGGAGGTAATTTGGCTATGACATCTACTTTAGCACGGTCGACTTCAAGACCGGCTTTAGAGATTTTGTGTCCTAGCACAATGCCTTCTTTTACCATAAAATGGCATTTTTCCCAATTCAGAACAAGGCGAGTGTCTTCGCATCGCTTAAGCATACGTTCCAAATTGGCAAGGCAAGAAGAGAAGGAATCCCCGAAGACCGAGAAATCATCCATGAAGACTTCCATGGTTTGTTCAACCATGTCATGGAAGATAGCTAACATGCACCTTTGGAAAGTCCCGGGGGCATTGCATAAGCCAAAAGGCATTCTTTTGTAAGCAAATGTGCCATAGGGACAAGTGAATATTGTCTTCTCTTGATCTTGGGGATCGATGGGTATTTGGAAATAACCCGAGAAACCATCAAGAAAGCAGTAATATTCATTACCCGCTAATCGTTCAAGCATTTGGTCCATAAAAGGTAGAGGGAAATGATCCTTTCTCGTGGCATCATTGAGTTTGCGGTAGTCTATACAAACTCTCCACCCAGTAACGAGACGGGTAGGAATCAACTCGTTGTTCGCATTGGGCACAACGGTAATTCCGCCTTTCTTAGGCACACAATGGACTGGACTAACCCAAGGTGAATCCGAAATAGGGTAAATCATACCCGCATCAAGAAGTTTGATAACCTCTTTTTTTATGACATCATGGATTTTAGGATTCACCCTTCGTTGGCTTTGAATTGTGGGCTTAAAGTCGTCCTCCATGAGAATTTTATGTGTGCAAAAGTGAGGATTAATTCCACGAATGTCGGAGATTTTCCAAGCGATAGCTCTTTTATGCTTCTTCAACACGGCGACAAGTCGGGCTTTTTCTTCTTCTTTCAGGTCCTTCGCGATGGTGACCGGTAACTTCTCGTTGTCTTCAAGGAAAACGTACTCAAGATGAGGAGGTAGGTCCTTAAGCTCAAGAGTAGGAGGATCCTCAATAGATGGTGTAACTAACGATAGATCATCATTAGTCACCTCTTTAGGAGAGGGAGGAGGAAACGGGTCTTCATTAAGAAGTCTCTCAATAGTACGAATGTCTTCATCCCAATTAGTGGAAGAATCATCATAATATCGAGAGGACCCAAGCTAGCTTCGAAATCATCCAAGTCACTTTCTCCAAAAGGAGTCAATGCCGGAGCAATTGAGGCAACGGTCTCAACATTGGGTAGAGAAGAGAGAGTACTTTTTCAATCATCATGAAAATGTTCTTCACAAGCCTCATCGAGAACATCAATAGCATTAACACTCTCATATGAATAAGGTTGCTTAGAAATCTTACCCATGTTGAAGACAATTTTATCGTCACCAACTCTCATGATTATTTCGCCCGCGGCTACATCAATGAGAGTGCGACCGGTCCTCAGAAATGGACGTCCAAAGATTAATGGAACACGAGGATCCATCTCGTAGTCTACGACGACAAAATCCGCCGGGAAGGTGAATTTGTCAACGCCAACAAAGACATCTTCGGCAATCCGTACTGGATAGGCAACCGTACGGTTGGCTAATTCCAAAGTCATTTTGGTGGGGATTAGCTCGGGGAGAGATAATTGCTTCCAAACACTTAAAGGCATTAAGTTTATATTGGCACCTAGATCGGCTAGGGCCATGCAATTCTCTACTCCCAGGAAGTTGCAAGGAATCAAGAAGCGACCCGGATCACCAAGTTTGGTGGGCAATTTCCTTAAAAGCACTACGGAGCAGTTCTCATTAAGTTGGGTCTAAGCAATGTCAAGAAGCTTCTCCTTATCACTTAGATGATCTTTAAACATCTTAGAGTATTTGGGAATGTGAGCGAGAGCCTCGCCAAAGGAGATGTTAAAATTCAATTGTTTAAACATTTTGAGAAAGTTTGAAACCTGAATATCATCCTTGCTCTTTTGCTTCTCTTTCCTCAACCTTGAGGGATAAGGTATATCGGAAGAAGAGGAAGACTTTGGGGGAATAGGATCACTCACATCCTTGGGTGGAGGAGGGGTAGAAGTAAGAGGTGGAGAAATTGGGGAAGTAGAAGGATGAGGAATAGGAGCCGGTGACTCGTTTTCCTTAGTCACAATCACCTGTGGAGGTATAGGAAGCTCGGGTTCCTTAGTACGTTTGCCACTGCGAGTGGTGATTGCTTTCATCTCCCCTCTTGGATTCGCAACGGTGTTACTCGGAAGAGTACCCGAAGAAGAGGGTTGATTACCTTGGAAGAAACTAGCCATCATGTTCTTTAAGTCATTCGTTTAACTATCCAAAGTATTTCTCATATCAGCTCTCAGATCGTTCCCTTGTTTCACCAGGTCTGCTTTCAAGTTACGCACTTCCTGTTGGAGATTGTCCACGATCACATCGTTAGTCCTCATGTAGGTTCCAATGTCTTGGTGTAATGCGGTGGGTTGGTTGGAAGGAGCATTGTATGCGGGTGGTTAATAAGCAGGTTGCTGGTAAACTTGGTTGTTTCGTTGAGGTGGATGTGGTTGTTTGTGAGGTGGTATGTATGGTCCACGAGGTTGTTGTTGTTGAGGAGGGCGGTTGAGGTTTTGTTGTTGGTTTGGGTTGTTAGGAGTAAAATCGGGCGGGGAAAGAAAGTTGTTGGAACGGTAGCTAAGCAAGTTGCGGTCACCTTGAGGACGAGCTTGATAAGCGGGTTGAGGATAGGTACTGTATGCTGCATTCACATTCTCAGAAGGGTAGTCTTGGGTGGCAGTACAAGTGGTGTAAGATTGAGGACCCCCGCATATCTCACATGGTTGGCTAACAGCATTGACATGAGCGTCGTGAGCGTTTTTAGCGTTGATGCTGTTGGTGTTGCTGGCGGTTTGGGTAGAAAGCGATTCAAGAAGCGCAGTGATTTTGTCAAGTCGCTTATCGCTGTCACTAGTACTAGCACTAGCGACATTGGTCCGCACACTCTTGGTTTGCACACGCGACTTATTCTCAATGATATCCCAAGCAGCATTGGAAGTCTTAGCCAAAATATTACCCCCTGAGGCACTGTTTAGTGAATCTTGGTCATTCATGCTTAAACCATTATAAAAAGTGTTAATTTGGTGCACTTTGGTAAAACCATGTTGTGGGCATTTTCTCAAAAGATCTTTGAAACGGTCCCAAGATTCACTAAAAGACTCATCGTACTTTTGTTCAAAATTGATAATTTCATTCCGCAAAGCGGTAGTACGAGAGGGTGGGAAAAAGTAGTTGATAAACTTGGTCTCCAAATCCGTCCACGTAAGAATACTCTGTGGCGGTTCCTTAGCAAGCCAATGCCGGGCTTGTCCCTCTAAAGAAAAGGGAAAAAGTTGTAAATGGATTACCTCTTGTGGAACACCATTGAATTTGACCGTATTCGTGAGTTGCAAGAATCTCTTGATGTGGTCATGAGGATCATCAATGGTACGCCCCAAGAATGGTTGAGCAGAGACCATCTGGATAAAGCCGGATTTGAGCTCAAAGTTGTTGGCTGCAATCGCGGGTATGACAATTGGATCATCGTTACCATCTACATGTGCTTGCAGAAGTTCAATCATCGGGCGATTATTCGGTAGAGGCTCATTGTTGTTGTTATTATTGTTGTTGAGAGGTGGGTTGTTATTGTTATTGTTTTGAGGTGGATTGTTGTTGTTTTGTACACCGGCCATGTTTAAGTCTTCGAGAGGCTCGGGCTCTTGATAAGACGTGGATCGTGTACGCATGCACCTGCAAAAGAACTAACAAGGCAAAAACAAAGCAAAAATATTTTTGGTTTTTATGTTTTTTAATTTTTAGGATTTTTGAAAATTTTATATTTTTTTTTGTGTTTTTGAAAATTTTTATGAAAAATTAACGTTCACGGTGAACGGATCCCAAAATCCAAGTTCTCACAAAAAACGGTTGATCTTAACGAGAAGAGCCGGCAGCGGCGCCATTTAATACAATGGTTTTTGTATGGGTTCTAGATTTAGTTCTCGGTATCTCCTCGAATTGATCACAGCTAAAAGTGGAATGATTTGTTCTTGGTGACAAAAAGTGGGTTTGCTTTTCTACTATACTTAAAAAGGTTAAAAAGTTAAATGAGTGAAGTAAATTAAGTTTTAAACCAAAAACAGTGAATGAAATAAACCTTGAATTGAAATTGAAATTAAACAGTTAAATGATTAAACAGTAAAAGACCCTTACTGAAAACTAGTGCTATCCGGAATAAATGGAGAAAATGCTCTATTCGGAATGATGCCCATGCGGAATGATGACCATGCGGAATAATGAAGTCTACTCGGAATAAATAAGTCTATGCGGAAAAATCACCCTATGCGGAATATAGGACTACTCGGAATAATGAGACTGTGCGGAATAACAAACTCTATGCGAAATAAATGGGCCTATGCGGAATAATGATCTATACGGAATAAAACCTTACTCGGAATAATGATGGCTATGCGGAATATTGAAATCATGCGGAATAATGAAGTCTACTCGGAATAAATAGAAGTTATGCGGAATATTTAAGGCTATGCGGAATAAATAATTATTCCGAATAGAAGAAACTATAAGAAGACTATCCGGAATATAAATATTCCGAATAAGGGACCAAATGAGAAGGCTATTCGGAATGTATGAGCATTCCGAATAAGGGACAAGAAAACTGACAATTCGGAATAATGCTGGGTTTAAAGAACAGTCGACAGAAACTTAAACAGGGGAATACGAATTTTTACCAAATTGAGCCCAATAAACAAAAAGGTTTAACCAAATTAACCACTGACTATCTATTAACCATAAGGATCAAATCCCAATCGTAAAAACACAAAATCAACAACTTTTTAAGATCAAAACTCAACTAAATAAGAACTTAAGAACTTTGAATAAAAAGATGATGATGAACAAGAGGAATGAAAAGATTAAATGAAAACTTGTATTGATGATTTAGATTCAATAATCAAAATGAAAGGATTACACTTACACAATTCAAGAAGAAATCAAAGAAGATGAAAACCACTCCTTAAGGGAGATGGTTCTTCCTACGAAATAAGAAAAGAGTAACTGAAAACTAAAACTAGGTGCCAAATTTTGTGAGGGTGATTCCCTTATATAGGCTAAGTGGTTGGTTGGTGAGTGGGCTTTCTCCCTTTCTTCTTGTCTTCTCGTCTTTTCAGAAAAGTTGACGTTTTTTATTCTAATTCGGGATTTGTCGACGATTAAATTCAACTCGTCTTTTAATTTCTTCATTTAATAGACTTGAGTTTCTTCGACATATGTAAATCTTCCATCTTTGGTCCTTTTCTTCGATAAATCTTCAAATAGGCCCATTGACTTCAAATCTTTTGCATCTTTTGGACAATAGACTTCGTCTTTAGTCTTTTTCCTTGATAAAACCCGTGCAATCCCATGTTTTCTTCAATATTCATCCGGTTGACTCTGAAAACATAATAAACACAAAAACCACGCATAATTCCAAACAAATGATATTAAACACGCGTTTTGGTCTTGTTTTAGCCAGAAATAAGTGGTAAAAGGATGGGTGTTTTCACACCTATCATTAACCAACAGAAGAAGTACTTCCGCCGCCAAAAGAATGAATACATGGAAGGAATACTTCCACGGCAAAGGATAATGAGCACGTGGAAGAGTACTTCCATGGCGAAAGATGATGAGCCCGTGGAAGAGTACTTCCGTGGCAAAAGATAATGAGCACGTGGAAGAGTACTTCCACGGCGAAAGATAATGAGCCCGTGAAAGAGTACTTCTACGGCGAAAGATAATGAGCCCGTGGAAGAGTAATTCTACGACGAAAGATAATGAGCACGTGGAAGAGTACTTCCACGGTGAAAGATAATGAGCCCGTGGAAGAGTACTTCCATGGCGAAAGATAATGAACCTGTGGAAGGAGTACTTCCACGACAAAGACAATGCGCCAGTGGAAGGAGTACTTCCACGGCGAAGGATAATGAGCTCGTGGAAGGATTATTTCTACGCTAAAGATAATGCGCATGTGGAAGAAATACTTCCACGGCGAAGATAATGCACACGTAGAAGAAATACTTCCACGGCGAAGACAATGAGTACGTGGAAGAGATTACTTCCACGGCGAAGGATAATGCGCACGTTGAAGAAATACTTCCATGACGAAGAAAATGCGCATGTGGAAGAAATACTTCCACGGCGAAGATAATGCGCACGGAAGAAATACTTCCATGGCGAAGATAATGAGCACGTGGAAGAAATACTTCCACGGCGAAGATAATGAGCACGCGGAAGAGTACTTCCACGGCGAGAGATAATGAACCCGTGGAAGGAGTACTTTCACAGCAAAGACAATGCGCCAATGGAAGGAGTACTTCCACGGCGAAGGATAATGAGCACGTGTAAGAGTACTTCCACGACGAAAGGTAATAAGCCTGTGAAAGAGTACTTCCACGGCAAAAGATAATGAGCACGTGGAAAAGTACTTCCACGGCGAAAGGTAATGAGCACGTGAACGGGATACTTCCATGGCAAAGACAATGCACCAGTGGAAGGAGTACTTCCACGGCGAAGGATAATGAGCACGTGGAAGAGTACTTCCACGGCAAAAGATAATGAGAACGTGGAAGAGTACTTCCACGATGAAAGATAATGAGCCCGTGGAAGGGATACTTCCACGACGAAAGATAATGAGCACGTGGAAGGGATACTTCCATGGCGAAAGATAATGAGCCCGTGGAAGAGTACTTCCACGGCTAAATATAATGAGCACGTATAAGAGTACTTCCACGGAAAAAGATAATGAGCCCGTGGAAGAGTACTTCCACGACGAAAGATAATAAACACGTGAAAGGGATACTTCCACGGTGAAAGATAATGAGCCCGTGGAAGAGTACTTCCACGGAGAAATATAATGAGCACGTGGAAGAGTACTTCCATGACGAAAGATAATGAGCCCGTGGAAGAGTACTTCCACGGCGAAAGATAATGAACCCGTGGAAGGAGTATTTCCATGGCAAAGACAATGCGCCAGTGGAAGGGGTACTTCCACAGCGAAGGATAATGAGCACGTGGAAGAGTACTTCCATGGCGAAAGATAATGAGCACGTGGAAGAGTACTTCCACGGCGAAAGATAATGAGCCCGTGGAAGTGTACTTCCACGGCGAAAGATAATGAACCCGTGAAAGAAGTACTTCCACGACAAAGACAATGCGCCAGTGGATGGAGTACTTCCACGGCGAAGGATAATGAGCTCGTGGAAGGATTACTTCCACGGCGAAGATAATGCGCACGTGGAAGAAATACTTCCACGGCGAAGATAATGCGCACGTGGAAGAAATATTTCCACGGAGAAGATAATGCGCACGTGGAAGAAATACTTTCACGGCGAATATAATGCGCACGTGGAAGAAATACTTCCACGGCGAAGATAATGCGCACGTGGAAGAAATACTTCCACGGCGAAGATAATGAGCACGTGGAAGAAATACTTCCAAGCGCGAAGATAATAAGCACGTGGAAGAGTACTTCCACGACGAGAGATAATGAACCCGTGGAAGGAGTACTTCCACAGCAAAGACAATGCGCCAGCGGAAGGAGTACTTCCACGGCGAAGGATAATGAGCACGTGGAAGAGTACCTCCACGGAGAAAGATAATGAGCCCGTAGAAGAGTACTTCCACGACAAAAGATAATGAGCACGTGGAAAAGTACTTCCACGGCGAAAGATAATGAGCACGTGGAAGGGATACTTCCACGGCAAAGATAATGTGCCAGTGGAAGGAGTACTTCCACGACGAAGGATAATGAGCACGTGGAAGAGTACTTCCACGGCGAAAGATAATGAGCACGTGGAAGAGTACTTCCACGACGAAAGATAATGAGCCCGTGGAAGGGATACTTCTACGATGAAAGATTATGAGCCCGTGGAAGAGTACTTCCAAGGCGAAAGATAATGAACACGTGGAAGGGATACTTCCACGACGAAAGATAATGAGCCCGTGGAAGATTAATTCCACGGATAAAGATAATGAACACGTGGAAGGGATACTTCCACGACGAAAGATAATGAGCCCGTGGAAGATTAAATCCACGTATAAAGATAATGAACACGTGGAAGGGATACTTCCACGACGAAAGATAATGAGCCCGTGGAAGAGTACTTCCACGGCAAAATATAATGAGCACGTGGAAGAGTACTACCACGGCGAAAGATAATGAGCCCGTGGAAGAGTACTTCCACGGCGAAAGATAATGAACCCGTAAAAGGAGTACTTCCACGACCATTACAATGCGCCAATGGAAGGAGTACTTCCACGGCGAAGGATAATGAGCACGTGGAAGAGTACTTCCACGAAAAAAGATAATGAGCACGTGGAAGAGTACTTCTACGACAAAAGATAATGACCCCGTGGAAGAGTACTTCCACGACAAAAGATAATGAGCACATGAAAGAGTACTTTCCCGGCGAAAGATAATGAGCCCGTGGAAGAGTACTTCCACGACGCATGATTAAGCCAACGGAAGAGATACTTCCTTGACGAAGAAATAAGCATGCGGAAGGAGTACTTTCACGACGAAGAAATAAGCCAACGAAAGAGATACTTCTGTGAGGAAGAAATAAGCGCGCGGAAGGAGTAATTCCATGGAGAAGAAATAAGCCAACAGAAGAGATAATTCTGTGACGAAGAAATAAGCGCGCGGAAGGAGTACTTCTTATGGCAAAGAAATAAGCCAATGGAAGAGATACTTCCGTGGCGCACGAATAAGCCAGTGGAAGAGATACTTCCACGGTGCATGAATAGCCAACGGAGAGATACTTCCGTGGCAAAGAAATAAACCGACAGAAGTTGAACATCCGCGGCTAAGGAATATATCCAACGATATTTGCGCGACATGTACGAAAACAGTGGTATTATTATACCCTGGTATCCCCCAAGTTTAATGGTGCTACACTTGATTAGTAGTATTAAACTTAATCAAGTATTCAAAAAATTAAGGTCGCGTAGACCATCGCGAATGGTCGTACCATAGCCGCGTGAAAAAGATAAAAATAGGTGCGAACCAACGCGTAAGGGCGAGCCGCAACCGCGAATTTCTCCTAATGACTTGTTATGAAAATATTTCCTGCTATTCATGAATATTAATAATAATAATTATTATTATTTTTTAATTATTTTTTTTTGTGAGTGTGAATGTTCGCACTCGGTTTGTAATACAATTATGACCGTTAGTTCCGTATTAGAGTTATAACATGGCATTCTGTTTATGAATTATTGTAATATCATATAAGGTCTTTATGGGTGAGGCAGACTCATTACGTGCGGCATGCCGCTATTACCATAAGGACGACCAGGGGAGGCTGGACCGTTGTTAGGTGTGCATAATTGTGTCTTTCGCAGGCCCAACTTGGAATGTGCTGGCTGCTTAACTTGCTATCGACGTCTTGATTAGCAAAGGGACCTAACAAGGATACATGATCTGTGGTCGATGGGGTTTTATCCCTCTTACACGACGAGTCTAATTAGTAGGTTAGACCCATTCCTCTTATTCCACCTGGGAACGATAGGTACATGTACAGCCCGTAGGCTAAAGTTGTCTGAATGTATGGACTAGCATATATATATAAGTATCATAAGTAATCACTTAATACCAGACATCAATATTTATCTAGATCTGTTTAAAGATGCGAATATTTATCGTAATAAAAGAAATCCACACAAAGCTAAAAGATATATATATATATATATATATATATATATATATAATATCTTGTTACCCAGTTAAGAGATATACGTAATATCATATTAATAGAAAAAGCTTGATTTTTTAATATAAATATATAGAAAATATCTTTTAGTATTTCAAAAAGTATAAGCAATATCCTATTACTTATCGAAAAATATATGCATAATATTTTATAAAATTAAATATATCGGAATATACCTTTAGCCAATTTAAAAGACAAACATTATCTTATAGTAATTTAAATGATATGTATAATATATTTTATTAATATAATCAATATATCCGAACATGCGCATTAACGCTAAAGGACGCGATTCATGATCGCGGATAATAAAATAAAAAATAACGCCAAAACGTGCAGAACATCGCGGATGAACGCGGATAAAAAAATTGATTTGGACGTGCGAACTATCGCGAAAGAATGGACCATAACCGTTGATAAAAATAAAATAAAATCATCGCAGAATTCATCAAATATAATAACAGCAGATATTTTGGGATTTACCAAGCATCCAACCGTAAGATATCGTACGATATTATTTAAATATATGTATTGAAATGTCGATACTTCTTGGACGATACTATTTGAACATTCATTTACATGAATATCTTTTAATATATGTGATATATACTTCATTCTTCCAGTTGAAATATAATGTATGAAAATATCAGATGATATTTGTCACCAATATATTTTATTAGGGGCACCACCGAATGCGAAAGCAATCGAACGTAAATTAGGGTCATAATTACTTTAAATGTGATATACAAAACTAATTAAATTAAATGCGATAACATGAGGAACAGAGAATGGCATTTATTACTAATGTCGATCGTGATTTAAATGCGAAAGTATTCCATCTTATATTACTAACGTGAATGGCATTTATGAATTTAGATACGATCTTAGATGCGTTAGTATCATGATTAGGTCGTAGATCCGTTAATATCATGACAAATAAGTGAGATCTCTATCCGGGAACAGAGACATTCATCGAAAAAAATAAAAGTGTTAGGTTTTAGAATTACCGATTTTCGTAATTTATCTTTTTCTTTTCGATGTTATGAGAACATGAAACTTGGTTGTTAGTGTCCCACGGATGACGCCAACTTGTTGAAGCATAGTTTGGATGGGCCGGTTAGACGATTCCCCTAGGTCGTTAATCGTCTTCCCCGGTCCTGAGTGGTGCTGCAAACAATAGAAAACCGGTTAGATATGGACCCAAGGCCCGAGCCCCGGGGTCCACCTCCGACGGTCAAGTTAGTATCGGGACGATATGTTGTATATGAGGTGTAAGTATGAGAGATAACCTGATGTAGAATGAGACCCCTACCTCGGTTTATATAGTGCTAGGGTTTCTTGAAGGATAAGTAAGGTATGGGCTACACGCTTGTTGGGCCGCGGGCTTGTTGGATCACAGGCCTGTTGGGTCGGGCCCTTAACGTCGACAAAAGTAGACAAGGCTAAGATCGAAGTGATATCCAAATAACCACCGCCCACTAACGTTAAAGCCGTTAGAAGTTTTCTAGGTCATGCGGGATTCTACCGCCGATTCGTAAAAGATTTTTCTAAAATTGCTAGACCGAATACCAAACTTCTAGAAAAAGACATAGTCTTTGATTTAGATGAAGAATGCATGAAGGCATTCGACAAGCCTAAAGACAAGTTAACGAATGCACCAATCATGGTTTCACCGAATTGGTCGCGGCCGTTTGAACTACTGCGTGATGCAAACAATTTCGCTGTAGGAGCCGTATTAGGACAATGTGAAGGAAAGCATTTCCGTCCTATACACTTTGCGAGCAGAACTCTAAATAGCGCACAACTCGACTACACAATCACCGAGAAAGAACTACTCCCCATAGTCTTTGCTTTCGACAAATTCTGATCCTATCTTGTGTTGTCAAAAACAACTGTATTCACCGATCATTGCGCGTTGAAATATCTATTCTCTAAGCAAGATGGTAAGTCGCGTCTTATTAGATGGATTTTGCTACTCCAAGAATTCGACGTAGAAATTCAAAATAAGAAAGGAGCAGAAAATGTGATGTTCGTTTGCAAGTCTTAATTTATATTATAAGGTTTAGACAAAACAAGGGACTAGAATATAAAAACGGACGAGTATACCCTTTTGTTCGTAATATAGCTTGTAGTGGTAAGCCAGGATCGTTCGCTGAGACTTAATTTCCTTTTGGTAATCGTGTCACACCCCACCATGGCGGAATACGGGGCACGACGTATGGATATCATCACAACAAATGGTGTCTCTATAGAGAAAACTAAAATTCAAATATAAAGTTATAAATGGCGACACAAATGTCATGACATATCTCAACAATGCAGGGGTCTAGGTAAGTAGGTAACAGTCCTACCATTTACCCAAGACAAACAACAAACATATAGGTGCCAACATGTATCACTTATAAAAAAACATAAAGGTAAACTAAGAAGGAACGGGGATCTCCTTCTAAATGTAATCCTAAGTCATCCAAGTCTAGCCACTTCTATCCTCAAGCTTAACCACATTCACACCTGAAAGAGACACTAAAACACGTCAACATAAAGTTGGTGAGAGTCATAGGTTTAGACTCAAACGCCAAAATCATACCATAAGCTGTGAGCACAACCAAAAGTTAACAAAGAAATGGACAATGTGATACTAACAGGCATTAACAAACTAACATTCAAGATTTAACTAATCAAACCAAAACCAAGTCCAAATCCAAGGCTCCCAGCCTTAACAAACACAATACTCCCATAGGTACTCAAACACCTATGAACCAATCCCAAGGCCCCGCCTTGCCAATAACCCCTTGGTACAAAGTCAAAACATAAAACAATCAAGAATCGACTAGCAGTTAATCATATAAGTATGCACACATAAGTCCATTACCAACGCCAAACATTCACAGCATAATTTATAAATAACATAACAAAACAGTGTCTCTTCCATCCCATCTGGAAGTCAAAAACAATAGTAAACATGGGACTATGAAACTCACCTGATTGAGCTTCTCCAAAAGTCCTCGCACTAGCAAAAAGCTAACAAACCAAAAACACATAATCAAAACATGAACCAATCACTAAGATGGCTCATCAACCTATGATGGACATCTAACCTCATCCTATATAAATACCTCATTTAAATGCTCTAAGCATATCATTACACCCCTCTATAAAGCCCTTAGCTCATTTTACTTCATATCCCGTCCCGTTAACATTTTACCCAAAACAGTCCCAGTTTTAGGTCTCTAAACTATAAGCCATACGCCCACTTAAACATACCCACGATATCTGTAAAGGGAATATTTATGCCCTTACATATGTTAACTAACACCTCCCATTTGCCCCATCCTTAAAGCTATTGTTAAGGCTCCGATATATATATATATATATATATATATATATATATATATATATATATATATATATATATATATATATATATATATATATATATATATATATATATATATATATATATATATATATATATATATATATATATATATATATATATATATATATATATATATATATATATATATATATATATATATATATATATATATATATATATATATATATATATATATATATATATATATATATATATATATATATATATATATATATATATATATATATATATATATATATATATATATATATATATATATATATATATATATATATATATATATATATATATATATATATATATATATATATATATATATATATATATATATATATATATATATATATATATATATATATATATATATATGTATATATATATATATATATATACTTTTGTCATTCCAGATTTACTGATTTTAAACATACAAAAAGTTTTTTATGGTTAGGGGGTCTTACCCTAACCCACCATCTTAGCCCCAATGCAGATACTTACTATAATATATAAACCATCTCTCATGTTTGTTTGAATGTCCCAATGCAACCCTAAGTACCCCAAACAACCCAAAACTTAAAAAGAAAATAGGCTGATTTCAAAACTGCTTTGACCTCCGACTGTTGTAACCTGTTTTTGACCCACTTCCCGACCTCCATTTAGTTCTCGTTTCTTGAATTGGAAAGCCACTTCAATTACCTTTTCAGGGATACTTTGATCGTAAAATAAGAGTTTATAGAACTCCCAATATGATCAAAACTATTGACTCAAAATTCTGCCCAGTTTTTAAAAACGGGTTTAATCAAATTAACTTAATTAATTACCCATAACCCCATTCAATACAAGCCCTAGTTTATGTAATCATCATGATCTCATTAATATAACATTAATTTACTGTTTTTACATTAAACCCTAACCAAAATCCATCATAAGATGATTAAAGAAAACATAAAAACAATTTAATTAAAAAGGGTTATGAAGGTTTTGCCTTTAATTTAATGGAAGATGAAAAAAACTATGAAAACCCTAAAAAAACTCCAAGAACCGTCGACCTCTTTTTTTCTCCAGGGATTATGACTTTTGGTTTAGAATAAAACATTATATAGGGTATGGGTGAATCCTAGTCCAACCTATAGCCCAGTTTCCTTTTTCTCTTTTTTTCCTTTTTCCCTTTCTTTTCTTGCGTCTACCAAACCGACCCAACACCCCCTTATTTCGTTTTTTTTTCTTTTTATTATTAATATATGTATTAATAATATTACCTTAATTTTCCTTAATTTATTTCAGCTCCTAAAGCCTCCAAAACCTCAAAACCGCAAAACTAGTCAAATTTACGCGTTTTACCGTAAAAGACGTAAAATATACACTTTTATAAAAAATCTCAAATTTTGAAATAAACTTTATAACTAAGTCTTAAATGACTTAAAACCATCCCGAAAATATCCATATGACTAATTACCTCATCCGAGACCTCTAAATGCTAAACCGTAAATCGTTAAAATACGACTTTCTATAATACATATACGTATACGTAAAACCACTAAATAACACCATCTCATTTCATAGTCACTACCATGTGAGCTCATGAACATGAAATCATCTCACATCGTTTCACTGACAAGGTACCCCATACCAGAAACGATATCTAAACCACAATCTATACCCACCAATAAGCACATAAACACGTAAAGACACGTATCTAGCACAAAATAAAACTAAGTGACGAACCTCAAAACCAGGGTTGTCACATCACTCCCTCCTAATAGAAATCTCGTCCCGAGATTTACTCCTTAGGATCAAACACACAAACAACAAATCACATGAGGATACTTGTTCTAAACGAACTCCCCTCATTTCCACGTGAACTTTAGTTCAAGTTTCAAAATACCACATATACAAACAAAAAATAATTAAACTCATTGCCAAACTCTTGACCTCACAGTCAATAAATCTCACTGATGACTCTTTGATAAAATAAAGACTCTTATTAATACAAGTCCCGAATAACCGTACATGCAAAATGCATTCTCAAACAACCTTTACCAATCTCAATACATGAAATGTATCATGTATACAACTCATTTCCCCCAGGTAATTCTATGCTCATAAGCTAATGGTCCGATCTTTCCAAAGATCATAAATGGACCTACAAAACTCTACATCAACTCTTCCATTTTACCAAAACGTACCACCCGTTACTATGGGTGAAACTTCCTACATAACTTTGTCACTAACTCTAGTGGTTTCCTCCTTTTCTACATAGCATCCCTTGTTGCTCTCATCCTTTCCACAACATCATTACCACATTAGTAGCCTCTTTTACCAATTCTAGTCCACAATAGGGACAACTCACCCTATCCTTTCATATAGTGCCTCAAATGGCATTTATCGACTTCTAGTATGATAACTATCATTATATGAAAAACTCAGCCATCGCTAACGAGTTTCTGAACTACCTCTAAATCAATCACCCATATCTAATCATGTTCATCAACTCCCTCCAGTCCGTACCCCAAACTAAAAAATTCCAATTTCCTTACAAAGTGACCTATGACGGTCTTTCACATATCCATTAGTTCTTCCATTCCAAATCATCTTATGATCTATACACATCATCAAAAGGACGGTTAACTCAGTTAGACCAAGACCTTCGTCCCTATGAAACATCACACCTATAACTTCTCATCCATTCGATTATCGATACTAAGACTACCAAACAATCAGTATAGGCCAGTGCCATTTCCCTTTCCACACTACGACAATATTAGCCTGCTTTGTGCTTTATTCTACTCATTAGGCTCTACCAAAGTTCTACCTTCGGTTCCTATCTCGACCTATTTCATTCATGCTTCGCTTCTATACACACTTCCTTCTCCTTCCTCGACTCCTACCATACATAATGATGTGATGATTCCCTTCGTTTCTTCCCTTTCCATAATCCTTCATAAGGCACTCCATACATATTAGGCTAACCTTTACACAAAACCCTCTATTCCATCACATCCGTACGCAATTCTTCCAACTTCCCAACTACGTGACTTCTCATTCCTCTTGAACTATGAGATGAATTAGTCAGTCTATCAACTATCACCCAACTCTCGTCACTTTCACCAATTTCGTCCTTACATCGCCCTTTCTAAGCTACTCCTATCTATGTAGGAAGTATAGTCTATGTCCCTTTTCTCCATATGATTGTCCAAGTCACGCAACATACATGTTGACGCGTTCTCTGCTTTAGACAACTCAACTCGTGCAACCTACATACTTCATCCAAACCACCCTAATACGTCATCCATATAGTTCAAGTTCGTCTCAGCTTCACTTCATTCTTCTTATTCTATGTCTCATAAACTATGCTTGCCTTTCCCAGATGGTACTTGGCCTTGCAATTTTTCTTTCATCACTTAACTCCACCCATCACCTTTTCCAAATGTTCAATCAAGATGATTAAATATGTGTTAGAGACGTTCATGATCCATATAGTTCATTCTCTACGTCTCGTACACCAAATTCCTCTAGCATTCTAGGCAGATATAGCAATCCAGCTCCACTACTAACTCTTATCTAGTTCTTCCAAATCTTCAGTTCCTGCATCGTATAAGCAATCGCCTTTCTTTGTCGTTCTCGTACACCTCCAAATCCTTGCTCCACGTATCGTCATGCTTCGCGAATTCAGCCAGTCCTTCCGATAATGCCAAGATCTACTCATTATCCAATCCACCTATTCAGCCTCCAAAACGCTTCCTCATCCTTCTTCACTTCGCCCTTTGCTGGTTCCTTGATATGCCATCATCTCTGACTACTAGTCCTGGCCAACTTAATCCTAAAACTCACACTTGAAAATCTCGCGTATAATTCCCTTTCCTAACAACTCCAAAACCCACTCATAATTCACCTCACTCTCCTTCTAAGATTTGAGTAGATCAAGATGTCGTCGATGCTCCCGATGACAACTCGTTTATACACGTTCATGCTCACTTGGTTCATTGACTCCATGAAAACCGCTAGTGCTTTGGCGAAGCCAAATGCATAACCGTAAGCCCAAAGCGTTCATACAACATCCTTAGCAGTTTCAACTATGTCCTCCTTGCACCCTCTCTTAGCGGCAATACGAATAAATTCCTACCTCGTTTTACTTGCAAAATTCTACACGCATTTTAAAAGACCAATACTTCCTCTCATCAGACCACTCAACCACTTTCCACATCCAATCTACTACTAAGCAACTCAAATTTTACCTTTCATCCGTTGCAATTTCTAACAACTCTTGTTTTTAAATCATTCCATCAACACTCGCTTTTGAAAGGCACTAACTACAACTCCTCTCACTTCTCCTACTTGCTCTATTCATGGTTCTACCCCAAAGTAATAGGCAAACCTACTAAATCTCAGGAAATTTTCGGAAAACTTACATGCCTTACGAACAATCATAAATACCTTTGAGGTATTATATCCCCTTCCAACACTCTCTATGGCACGTTACTTGTGCCAATATCCTTACATTACAGATATATCTATTCATCTCCCTTGGCACTCCTAAGAGACCTCATGACCACATTAGTTCGTCTACGAACCTCTTTCCTCCCTACTAAGGGTATTCCGACCGTTCTCTCATGGTCACCTACTTAAGCGTGTAGGCGCGACCAAGTCTTTCATATGACTACCTCAACGCTCCCGAACAATACGAAACCAAAACTACATCCTGAATCCATCAGATACGATCAACGAATCAAACCAACGGATAACTAACGACATTTCACGTGCACCAGTTAAAACAAGTAAAAAACCATGAGACTCAAAAGAAAACTCAAACCCAAAACGTGTATCAATTCAAAATGACCCATGACAACGATAAATAATCCAAGAAACACCTAATGGCAACCAAACATATTACGCCCCGCGACATATTATTTAAACCGTGCAAAAGATCGACCTTTTCAAAAGAATATATTTTTATTTATTATTATTTTTACCTCCCCACATCTATGTGACTCAAACCATCTACAAACAACCTTCTAGGCGATCTCAAAACTCAACCCAAAGACTAGG
The DNA here is from genome assembly GCA_025667525.1 of Glebionis coronaria. Classification (NCBI taxonomy): domain Eukaryota; kingdom Viridiplantae; phylum Streptophyta; class Magnoliopsida; order Asterales; family Asteraceae; genus Glebionis; species Glebionis coronaria. The sequence continues at coordinate 185,046,423 of CM046879.1, read as the reverse complement.
TATCTCGTGCATCCCAAATAAAAATAAACTACTATTCAAAACTCAACCTTGAACCCGACACTTGTACAACAATTCCGACCAGTCCACTGACCTCCCATGACTATACTTTTTGAATATTTGAAAAGTACGTTTCAAGTACATAATTTTTGGCTTTTGAATCACTCAAAAAGCTCTAAAAACGAATAAGTTATGACCAAAACAGTTTTATATTAATGAAAGATAAAATTGTATGTGAAATCTTCATAAACTCAATTTAACCTTGTATTAATAATTATAAATGACGTGAATCGGTTAAACCCAATTATATAAACTATGTAAGTAGAAAGACATTTTACTGTGCTTTTTTTAAAGAAAGTCTTTTAGCGTTTGAAATAAATAAGTGTTGATTAAAAGAAATCTTATGTTACATCTTGTTTCAAACACGACTCCAACACCTTACCCTTATTTTACCGAATACAACCAACTATCTAACCCTATAATAGATTTCCAAGTCCCCCCTTTTTCTCAATATATACCGACCAAAAGAAATGTAAGACCCAACACAAAAGATTTCATTATCTCAAAAGAAATCCCAAGTTATTTCAATATACTTAAAACCAAGAACACCATTTTTAAAACGTACACGTGAAATACGAAACTCAAAGAATACGCTACAAGACACACTTCAAAAGATTCAAAACATCGTTGAAACTCCACCAAACTCGGGCACTAATAAATTGTTTAAACACAAGAGAGCACTAGGTACGTTCAAGTTATAATAACTACTGAACGACCGTAAATCATAACATAACATCTATTAGTATATATACATCCGCATATGTATACCTATTGAATCTCCCAAACATACTCGTTATCATACACGTAAGTCAATCAATCGCTTTATACACTCGTTTTTTCCATACGAGTAATCACCATCTCACCGTGCCACAACAAGGCATAAAGCCCACCTCCAAAACCAAACCATATCGTGTGACCCCATAATCACACAACACAACTATAACCCAAAACATATAACACAAAAAGAACCATAGCCATATCATAGGCAGCTATTATGTAAACCCATATATTATACATATACCCAAATTCTACATCTCATCATATACAAGCATGTACTAACCCTCTTTCATGCAATCATACTTGAGAACCCATTTAAGTTGTGGTACTTGTATAACTATGTTGGCCACCATACTTATACAATTACCCTTTCCCCAATGCACTCCCTCCTATGACGACACTTATAAGAATCAATACAACATATAACACATAAATCCATCTACTCACATAAGCTCATAATCACATAACCAAATAGGTACAAAACTCCATCTATTAAAATAACATAGTAAAACTCTAGGAATATCGAAATCCATAGTCTAGCTAAAACAGCATAGAATAAATCCAAAACAAAAACATAATCAATTATAATTCATGTCGCCCGTAAGAGTGGAAACAGCTTAAAACCCTTCATATCCACCTACTCCTAATAACTCGAACCACCACATGATTCTTAGGGAACATGACTTAAACATCAAAAGAAAATAATATATCTCGGCTACATAAAATAACCCAACAAAAGATAGAAACTACCATGTACCAAATTATGTACTATAATGTACAAATAAGCAAAATACAACAATGACTAGCGTATATGATTATGATTCAACCTTCACTAGTCACAACCCGAAAAGAAAATAACATGTGGCTAAGTATGAACTTACTGCTGTTCAATTCATACTAATCAAAACATCACAATAAATAACATCCAAACACATCAATTATTATAAAATGCACACATACTCCTATGACGCCTATATGCAGGGACCCTTAAGCTATAGACTAGGCTACGCGACTAGGCAACCTAATTCTCTATAACCATTGTCTCTGATACCACTTCTGTCACACCCCACCATGGCGGAATATGGGGCGCTACGTATGGATATCATCACAAAAAATGGTGTCTCTATAGAGAAAACTAAAATGCAAATATAATGTCATAAATGGCGACACAAATTTCATGACAATATCTCAACAATGCAAGAGTCTAGGTAAGTAGGTAATAGTCCTACCACTTACCCAAGACAAACAACAAACATATAGGTGCCAACATGTATCACTTATAAAAAAAACATAAAGGTAAACTAAGAAGGAACGGGGATCTCCTTCTAAATGCAATCCTAAGGCATCCAAGTCTAGCCACTTCTATCCTCAAGCTTAACCACATTCACACCTGAAAGAGACACTAAAACTTGTCAACATAAAGTTGGTGAGAGTCATAGGTTTAGACTCAAACGCCAAAATCATACCATAAGCTGTGAGCACAACCAAAAGTTAACAAAGAAATGGACAATGTGATACTAACATGCATTAACAAACTAACATTCAAGATTTAACTAATCAAACCAAAACCAAGTCCAAATCCAAGGCTCCCAACCTTACCAAACACCATACTCCCATAGGTACTCAAACACCTATGAACCAATCCCAAGGCCCCGCCTTGCCAATAACCCCTTGGTACCAAGTCAAAACATAAAACAATCAAGAATCGACTAGCAGTTAATCATATAAGTATGCACACATAAGTCCATTACCAACGCCAAACATTCACAGCATAATTTATAAATAACATAACAAAACAGTGTCTCCTCCATCCCATCTAGAAGTCAAAAAACAATAGTAAACGTGGGACTATGAAACTCACCTGATTGAGCTTCTCCAAAAGTCCTCGCACTAGCAAAAAGCTAACAAACCAAAAACACATAATCAAAACATGAACCAATCACTAAGATGCCTCATCAACCCATGATGGACATCTAATCTCCTCCTATATAAATAACTTATTTAAATGCTCTAAGCATATCATTACACCCCTCTATGAAGCCCTTAGCTCATTTTACTTCATATCCCGTCCCGTTAACATTTTACCCAAAACAGTCCCAGTTTTAGGTCTCCAAACTATAAGCCAAACGCCCACTTAAACATACCCATGATCTCTGTAAAGGGAATATTTATGCCCTTACATATGTTAAGTAACACCTCCCATTTGCTCCAACCTTAAAGCTACTGTTAAGGCCCCGATATATATATATATATATATATATATATATATATATATATATATATATATATACTTTTGTCATTCCAGATTTACTGATTTTAAACATACAAAACGTTTGTTATGATTAGGGGGTCTTACCCTAACCCACCATCTTAGCCCCAAAGCAGATACTTACTATAATATATAAACCATCTCTCATGTTCGTTTGAATGTCCCAATGAAACCCTAAGTACCCTAAACAACCCAAAACTTAAAAAGAAAACAGGCTGATTTCAAAACTGCTTTGACCTCCGACTGTTTTAACCTGTTTTTGACCCACTTCCCGACCTCCAATTTAGTTCTCGTTTCTTGAATTGGAAAGCCACTTCAATTACCTTTTCAGGGATACTTTTGATCGTAAAATAAGAGTTTGTAGAACTCCCAATATGATCAAAACATTTGACTCAAAATTCTGCCCAGTTTTTAAAAACGGGTTTAATCAAATTAACTTAATTAATTACCCATAACCCCATTAAATACAAGCCCTAGTTTATGTAATCATCATGATATCATTAATATAACATTAATTTACTGTTTTTACATTAAACCCTAACCTAAATCCATCATAAGATGATTAAAGAAAACATAAAAACAATTTAATTAAAAAGGGTTATGAAGGTTTTACCTTTAATTTAATGAAATATGAAAAAAAACTATGAAAACCCTAAAAAACTCCAAGAACCGTCGACCTCTTTTTTTTCCAGGGATTATGACTTTTGGTTTAGAATAAAACATTATATAGGGTATGGGTGAATCCTAGTCCAACCCATAGCCCACTTTCCTTTTTCTCTTTTTTTCCTTTTTCCCTTTCTTTTCTTGCGTCTACCAAACCTACCCAGCACCCCCTTATTTCGTTTTTTTTATTATTAATATATGTATTAATAATATTACCTTAATTTTCCTTAATTTATTTCAGCTCCTAAAGCCTCCAAAACCTCAAAACCGTAAAACTAGTCAAATTTACGCGTTTTACCGTAAAAGACGTAAAATATACACTTTTATAAAAAAATCTCAAATTTTGAAATAAACTTTATAACTAAGTCCTGAATGACTTAAAACCATCCCGAAAAATATCCATATGACTAATTACCTCATCCGAGACCTCTAAATGCTAAACCGTAAATCGTAAAAATACGACTTTCTATAATACATATACGTATACGTAAAACCACTAAATAACACCATCTCATTTCATAGTCACTACCATGTGAGATCATGAACATGAAATCATCTCACATCGTTTCACTCAAAAGGTACCCCGTACCAGAAACGATATCCAAACCACAATCTATACCCACCAATAAGCACATAAACACGTAAAGACACGTATCTAGCACAAAATAAAACTAAGTGACGAACCTCAAAACCAGGGTTGTCACAAATCGGTATAATAATGGAAGAAATAAATGATTGAAATAACAATAGTAATCAAGTATGACTAATATGGGATAGTTCGTATAAGTTCGTGATGGTGATAATAATGATCGAGATATGTTTATGTAAGTAAAGAGTGATAATCCTTTTTCGTCAAAATGACGTTTGCACAATTTACTTTAGCGTGATTCAAGACTTACGTTTAGTCAAGCGACTAAGCTTAAAACAAGTTGACAACGAGTTCAATATTTTATCAAAGTTTCTAAGCGGATCTCTCCAACCAAAGATTCAAAACCATTGACAAGTTCTTAAAAACTTATTATGACAATTTAAGTTTCTCAACGCCAAACTATCGTAACAAATCAACTCTAGATAAAATATGGTTTATAGAACTAGGTGGTAAAATGGTTCTACAACATTTGCTTGAAATCAATTATAAAGGATCATATCATAACATCATCACTAATTATAGTCACATACCCATATAGTCACAAATAGCTTAGCATAACATAGTAATCAATGTAACAAATGGAAAAGAGTAAGAGAATATCATACTTAGATTGATTGAGTGAACGAGTAAACAAGTGTCACGATTGTCTCGTTTCTCCAAGAATAGAAGAGTGGAATACTCTCGTTACAAGTATTTCCCAAAAGTGGGTAATGCTGAAAATTTACTAAGAAAGTTAAAATACTCGAGCTATGGAGTGTTGAAGAGTAGAGGTGTGTGTAAAATGAGTAGAAGTGGCCTCTATTTATAGTGATGGCTGGGGGAAAATATACGCCGCACTTCTCCAAAAGTGCGCCACACTTTGGAGGTGTGGAATGTGCGCCGCACTTCTAACATTGCATGCCGCACTTTTGTGCGTTCCAGAATCTTTTTTCAATAATTTTGTTTATTTGCACATTAAGGGCCCTTCTTTGTATATCTTCACTTTGCTTCTTCAAACTATATACCTGCATGTAAAACGCAATATATTAAGTATCGAAAGCTCTTATTTATAATACAAAGTGGCATTATAATAACGGGTTGAATATGTATATTTAGATCGTTATCAAATTCCTCCACATTTAGCTATTACTTTCCCTCAAGCAATCAAAGCGAGAAAACAAAGTAGATTTTTAAAACTTTTTAGTAGTGTGAAGTATGATAGGAAAATGATTAAATTTTTCTAAGCAAAAGCAAATGAAAAAATAATTTCAGCACCTCACATGGATAGTGTTTGGATTTTAAGTTCACAAAAATGTCACTCACAAAGGGTAAATGTAAGATAACACTCCAGTAGCTCGGTCATAAAATAGACAGCTACCATAGGTTTGTACATAACACATAAATAAAACCGTTGCGGCGTGAGCACCAGATAAATTTTTAAAGAAGCAAAACGTGATAATAATGAGGGTTTAGAACAAAATATTCCTTGTCAAAGTCGTAGAACAACAATACTAGAATTCTTTATTATTTTTTATTTTTTAAGAGAACATCATATATACTTTTTACATGACAAATAGATAGGCATCGTATCGAGATAATAGCCCAAGGGATAATACATCACGTAGGTACGAGCGCAACATATTTTAGCAAGCCAGTGTAACTTAACTAAAATGATAAAATGGTGATTTATTTTGCCTCTTTTCGAAAATATCTATAAATTAACCTCACTGTGGTTTAGTAAATGATGATCAAGCATAAATTCTGAAGCATACTAGATTACACAAAATAGAGAAATATAAGGCTAGGTTTTCTCACATATTGGTTTTTGTGCTTAGTTATAGTGTCAACCAATGAGATTTTTGCTTTGCTAAAACTTTATTTATTTTTAAAACATATATATTTTTATTTTATTTTTCAAAAGATTTTCATGTGGAGAAATTTATTATTTAGTATTATTATTTTTCCTATTTGTATCTCCTCCACACTTAAGGTGAACATCGTCCTCGAGGTGATAACTGATAAAAATTAAAAATAGGAAGAATGCAAAGGGAATCGAGAACTTCCCGGGGCTTAGTAGAAAATTGCGAGACTTCAAGAGATGAATCCAGCTTAGAGCTCCAAGTTTACTATTTTACTGCATGATATCATAAAACAAAAAACATACAAAATATATACAGGGACAGTTTAATTATTTTACAAGTCCTCCTCCACACTTAAGGTATAAAGTGGGGGATAAAATTACGGATTGCCTTCAGAGAAGCGCTAAGTTTAGAGTCTTCAGCCAGACTCGGCTACTCGGGTTTATTTTAAAAATAAGGGGATTTCTTCTTCTCGAATTCATTACAGTTTTCTTCTTCATGGTAGAGCTTGAGTCTTGTCCATTGACAATAAAAGTGGTATTGTCTCTACCGTAGAGTTCAACATATCCAGATGGATATTGGTGTTTCACTGTATAAGGTCCAGTCCATCTCGAAATAAGCTTAGGTTGCTTGAACTTATACTTCGAGATAAAGAGAAGTACTTTCTCTCCATGTTTGAATTCTTTTCTTTGTCGCAGTTTGCGATCATGCCACACTTTGGTTCGTTCTTTATAAAAACGTGAACTTTCATAAGCTTGATGTCAAAATTCTTCTAACTCATGAGGTTGGAATATACGTTTTTCTCTAGCTGCAATAAGATTAGAGTTGCAGTTCTTAAGTGCCCAATGTGCACGATGTTCAATTTTTATTGGTAAGTGACATGTTTTTCCATACAAGAGGTTGTACGGTGTGGTTCCAGTTGGTGTTTTGAATGCGGTACGAAAGGCCCATAGAGCATCTTCGAATTTTTTAGACCAACAAGCAGGGTTGTTTTGGACGGTCTTTTCAAGGACTCGCTTAAGAGCTCTATTAGTGTTTTCAACTTGGCCACTCGTTTGAGGTTGGTAAGATGTGGAAAATCGGTGGTTGACTCCATATCTTTTCATTATTTTTTTCCGTGAGTTTGTTACAGAAATGAGTTCCTCTGTCGCTTATTAGTGCTTTTGGAATTCCAAAACGACATAATAATTTTTTTAAGAATGCTATAACAACTCTTGCATCGTTAGTTTGCAAGGCTTGAGCTTTGGCCCATTTCGATACATAGTCGACGGCGACTAAAATGTATTCACATTTATAAGATTTAGGAAATGGTCCCATGAAGTCATACCCCACACGTCAAAAATTTCGTAGACTTGGATATTATTTAGAGGTATTTCATCTCTTTTTGTAAGATTTCCAGTCCTTTGACATGCTTCGCATAATCGTACTAAGGTATGAGCTTCACGAATAATCGTAGGCCAGTAAAAGCCAGCGTCAAACACTTTTTTGCGGTGGTGTTCGCTGCATAATGTCCTCCGGTCGGTCCGAAGTGACATTCATCAAGAATTTTTCAAGATTCAGATCCGGAAATACAATGTCAGATCATTCCATCGGAACAGACTCTAAATAGGTGAGGATCGTCCCAAAAGTATTCTTTTAGTTCAGAAAAGAATCTTTTCTTTTGTTGATGTGTCATTCCCTTTCGTAAAATACCTACAGCCAAATAGTTTGGAAAGTCTATGAGCCATGTTGTATTGTTAGTATTTATTTGCATTATGTGTTCATCGTAAAAATCATCGATTTCATCATCTCTAGAGTCATCATTCACTATGCGAGATAAATGATCGGCAACAACATTCTCAGCTCTTTTTATCCTTAATCTCTAAATCAAATTCTTGTAAAAGCAATATCCATCGTATGAGACGAGGTTTGGCATCTTGCTTTTTAAAAAAGTATTTTAAGGCTGAGTGATCGGTGTAAACTATTGTTTTTGACAATACGAGGTATGATCGAAATTTTTCAAACGCGTAAACTACAGCCATGAGTTCTTTTTCCGTGATGGTGTAATTTTGTTGGGCTGCGTTTAGAGTTCTACTAGCAAAGTAGATGGGGTGAAATTGTTTTCTATCTTTTTGTCCAAGGACGGCTCCAAGGGCATGTTCACTTGCATCGCACATAAGCACAAATGGAAGATTCCAATTGGGGCTTGCAATAATGGGTGTGCATGTAAGCTTTGCTTTGAGAGTTTTAAATGCTAAAAGGCATTCATCATTAAAATCGAATGTTCTTTCTTTTTCTAGAAGTTGAGTTAAAGGTCTTGCGATCTTCGCTAAGTCTTTGATAAATCATCAGTAATAACCGACATGACCTAAAAAACTTCAAATCACTTCCAATTAGTAGGTGGTGGGAGTTTTGAGATTACTTTTACTTTTTATTTGTCAACTTCTAAGCCTGCGCCAGACACTTTGTGTCCAAGCACAATTCCTTCTTTAACCATAAAGTGAAATTTTTCCCAGTTTAGCACAAGAGTTGCTTCTTTACGTCGTGCTAACATTTTATCAAGATTGCTAAGACATGTGTCGAAAGAGTTTCCAAAGACGGAAAAATCGTCCATGAAGACTTTGATTGATTCTTCAATCATATCATGGAAAATTGCAATCACACACCTCTAAAAGGTAGCAGGTGCAGTGCATAGGCCAAAAGGCATGCGCCTATACGCGTAAGTTCCAAATGGACAAGTAATTGTGGTTTTCTCTTGATCCAAAGGGTTGATTGGGGTTTGAAAGTATCCAGAAAAACCATCGAGGAAACAAAAGTATTCATTCCCTGCGTGTCTTTCTAACATTTGATCCATAAAGGGCAAAAGAAAATGATCTTTCGCGGTTGTGTAATTTAATTTCTATAATCAATACAAACTCTCCATCCGGTGATGGTTCATGTTGGTACTAATTCATTGTTTTTGTTAGTTACTACAGTGATACCTCCCTTTTTAAGTACACAGTGAATAGCACTAACCCAGGGGCTATTTGCGATTGGGTAGATTATTCGAGAATCGAGGTGTTTAAGGATCTATCTTTTAACAACGTCCTTCATGTTAGGATTTAATCTTCGTTGTTTTTCAACAATCGGTTTCTTGTTATCCAAATGTTGGATTTTATGTTTGCAGAATGATGGAAATATGCCAGGAATGTCATAAGTTTTCCAAGCAAAAGCTTGTTTATGCTTCTTGAGAACTTCAATTAGATCGATTTTGTATTCTTCCGAAAGTTGGGATGAAATAATTACAGGCAGTAATTTCTCTTCGTGAAGAAACGCATATTCTAGATGTTCAGGCAGAGGTTTAAGTTCTAGATCTGCAGGAGGCTCTTCCACAAATTTCTTAACTTTGAAATCGGTTTCGAAAGTTATGGTTTCAAATTGTGTTTCTTTTTCTTCTTCAGGGGTTTCTATAGGTTCGTCGGTATTAACGGCTATGAAGGCGTCAAATTCAGCACAAAGTTCTTCTTCGAGGATGGTTCATTCGATAGAATATAATATTTCGCTTCCTTCATCAAGAAGAGCGTCGAAATCGGCCTCAACGTCTTCGTCAATGACATTAATACTAAAGCAAGTATCATCATTAGAATACGAGTGTTTCATTTCTTCGTCGATAGAAAAGGAAATTCTATCTTCTCCAACTCCAAGGTTGAGTTGTTTTTGTTTTACACGAATCACAACGTCAGCTGTATGTAAGAAAGGTCTACCAAGGTTAAGTGGTACTTTGTTATTTTCTTCCATCTCTAGGATTACAAAGTCGACAGGAAAAATGAATTTTCCAACTCCAACGAGCATGTTTTCGACTATTCCCATTGGGTATTGAAAAGAATGGTCAGCGAGGCGAACACTCATTTTTGTGGGTTTGAGAACATATTTTGAGAGTTTAGCATACAAGGAGTATGACATGAGGTTAATACTAGCACCAAGATCGGCCAAGGCGTTACAAGAGTATGAGTGATGGAAAGTACATGGAATTAGAAAACTTCCAGGGTCTCCAAGTTTTGGTGGAACTTTGTTTTGGATAATGACAGAACATTCATCATTTAGAAAGTTGAAGAAACATCTTCAAACTTATGTTTGCTTTTGATAAGTTCTTTGAGAAATTTGCCATAGTTTGGCATTCCAGCTAGAACATCGACTAATGGCATGTTGATTCGAACTTCTTAGATTAAGTCGAGGAATTTACCATACTTAGCTTGCATCTTTTGCTTGCGTAAGCTTTGGGGGTATGGTACTTTTGTTTTATATGGTTTGGGTGTTGGGATTGAGTTTTCAGTGGGTTTGGTTTTTGTTGGTTGAGCTTCATCCTCATCGTCACTATCGAGTGGATTTTCGATTGGTGTATCTTGGGTAGGTTTGGTAGGTGATTCGTAAGATAAACCACTCCACGTGAATACGGCATTCACATGCTCATTACGAGCTTGCGGTGGTTGATATTTGTTGTTGTTTTTGGGGTTTGGGTTGGTGTTGCTAGGTAAAGAACCTGAAGCACGATTCGATTGCTTATCGGCAAAATGATCAAATTTAGCTTCGAGGTTTTGAATGGAAGCTTGGTGGTTTTGTTTGAAGTCTCGAACTTTGTTTTGAGGTCAGTGAATGTATCTCGCACGAAAAGGTTGGTTTTTCTTTGAGATTCAATAAAATTGTCGAGCTTGGTTTTGAGGTTGGGTTTGTCTTCGGTTTGGTTGGGTTTCTTTTCGTCTCGATCATAACTTGGTTTATCGTTAGATCTCCAATTATCGTGGTCACGATTATGATAATCCTTATAAAATCGAGTTTGACGAAAGGTGTTCATGAAATTGGCTTCTTCTTCCTTTGTGATAGGCTGTCATCGTCATCACATTCACTAGAAGGATGGTTTCCTCCATAGTGTTTCAAGTTTCACGACTTTTGTTTTTCATCTCTTTATATTGAGTATCGATTTTGAGAGACATGGCATCCATACGAGCCATAATTTTTTCGGTGTCGGTTGGGTTGTTTCTTTCTTCGGCAAAAGCTACGGTTTTTTGAGGGTTTTTGTTCTTGTGATTTTTAGACCAATCAAGCTTAAGTAAGACTTTGTCGTCTAATAAGTGGTAGGCATGCTTAGGAGTTTTGTAAAGGAAAATACCGCCCCCTGCAGCGTTCAATGCATCGTGGGTAGCATCGTCAAGACTATGATAGAAAATCTTGATTATTCCTTCTTTTTTGAGTCCATGACCATGGCAGTTTCTGAGTAATTCTTTCATTCTTAACCATGCGTCAGTGAGAGTTTCTCGATCTTGTTGAAAAACGCTTCGTTTTTCTCTGAGGAGTTTTTCAAATAGGACAGAAAGAAAGAATCGGCTAATGAAAGCGGTTCTAAGACCTTCCCATGTTCGAATGGTTCATTCATTAAGTTCGTCGAGCCATGACTTGGCTTCTCCAGTAAGGGATGATGGAAACATCATGAGTTGAACGACTTCAGCTTGTCTTTCTCCATAGTTAAACATTTTGCAAATTCTGCTAAATTCATGGATGTGTTTGTGAGGATCGGTTTAGATTCAACCATCAAATTGGTGGTTTTGAGAAGTGTCAAATGGTTTCCTTTGATTGCAAAATCATTTTCAATTTCAGGTAACATGATTGCGGAGCCAGGAGTTGGTGCTACAACTCTATCGGCTGACCACATTGGTTCATCATCGGTGTTTGACACTGGATCGTAATGGTTGATGAGTTTCGTGAGAAATAGGAATTGAGAAAGGTTTTCGAAAGGTTGGTTGATTTCACGTGGTTGAGGTTGTTCGTGTCTCTTATCTAAAGGTACACGAAAGTGAAGTCTACGTAACCTTTGGTTAAGGGTACGTTCAGGTTCCGATAATGGTGATACTGGTGGAGTTTCGGATGAACGGGTGTGCATCCAACAATGGTTTTGGTGTTACAGCCAGAAATGTGCGTCACACTTTTGAGTTGTGTGGCATACTTTGGTTCGCTACAGGAAGTGCAACGCACTTTTGAGTTGTGCGGCGTACTTTCTGTACTGCATGAAAATTTTGTTTGTTTTGGGGGGGAATTGTTCAATTCTTCAAAATTATGAAAATTTTGGTTACAAAAGAAGATTGTAAGTCCTTGGCAGCGGGGCCAAAAACTTGATGTTCGTTTGCAAGTCTTAAATTTATATTACAAGGTTTAGACAAAACAAGGGACTAGAATACTAATAAGTGTGAAAACACTTATACTTTTACCACTTATTTCCAATAATAACAAGACCAAAACGTATATTTTATGTCGTAAAAGTAGGAATTATGTGTGGTTTGTGTTTTTATTGTGTTTAGAACCAAAAGATGAAAAAGGAAGAAAACATAGGCTATCACGGGCTTTTATCAAAGAAAACGAGAAAAGACGAAGTCAAAAGGTCAAGAGTGCAAAAACAACGGAAGTACAAGGCCTATTCTGAAGATTTATCGAAGAAAAAGTCTAAAGACGGAAGTTTAATGAAGTCGAAGAACTCAAGTCTAATAGAAGAAGAAAATTATAAGACAAGTTCAATTTGTATCGACAAATCCCGAGACGACGTCGAGAAAGATAAAGCATTTAAATCGAGTCGAGAAGAAAGAAAGAGGAGGCAACACATGCACCTTCCCATCTCCTATAAATACCCTCCTAAACACATTAGGAGGGTGGTTAGCTAGTTTATTTTTCTTTCTTTAGTTTTATCTTTAGAGAGAGAAAGTGTTTAACTTTCTCTCACTAGAACTTCATCTTTTCTTTATTTTCATGTTTAAGCTTTTATTTGATCTTGTATTTTGGAATCATTAATCTATAAGTTCAAGTTAAGTTTTTTTAATCTTTAATCTTCTTCTACCTATCCTTATTTTCTAAAAGTTGATTTTTGATTCGTTATAATCTTGATTTTGTTTAATCTTTATGATTGATTGATAAAAAGTTTTTCTTTTTATTAATCTCTAAGTTCTTACACGGATTAAGTTTTGAGCTTTTCATGCTTATTGACTTAGTTTATGTTTAGCTTATTTACTTTTCATTTTACTTAAAAGTTTCGTCTTTTTATGGTTTGATTTAAAAGTTTTGCTTATTTAAAGTTGAAAAAGTTCTTACTTTATACTTATTGGTTCGGATTATTATTGATTTGGTTAAGTCTTGGTTTGAGCTTATCAAATATAGCTTATTAACTTGGCATATACGAATTACCTACCATCGGAAAGGGTAAATCATTTAATACAAAGATTTACTAAGTATCAAAGTTCGTTGTTCCAAGTCTTTTCGAATTGATTACTAGTTAAGAGTGCGACTTAGTCGTTCTTGGTGGAAAAGAAAATGGTTTGGTTATCTATTTTAAACTAATAGCAAATATGAAAGTGTCGTTGAGTAAAATAAAATCTTTAAAAATTAAACTAAAATGACGAGTTAAAAATAAATGATTGAAAACTTAAAAACAAAATTAGAAAAACACTTGGTAAAAATAGAGATTTCGGTAAGCGTGCAATTTGTGGAAATTAAAACATAATGAATCTAAAACTTGAAAACTTTGTAAAAACAAGAAATTAATCCCATAGGAATGTTCTAATCGGAATATGATCGGAAAGCTGGTCGGAAAGCCCAATCGGAATGTGATCGGAATATACTCAAAAGGAATCTGATCGGAATGCTCACGTCGGAATGTCTCAAAATTAACCCCAATCGGAATGCTTTAGATCAGAATGTAATCGGAAAAACCCCCAATCAGAATGTGTAAAAAGGCAGCTATCGGAATCCAAAAGGAATCCCAATCGGAATGTTCAAAACCCTTTTCCGATCAAGATGATCGGAATAAATGAAGCAGATCGGAATGAAGGAGCTCAAATCGGAATGCTTAATCGGAAAGGGGTTTACCCTTTCCGATGGTAGGTAATTCGTATAAGCCAAGTTAATAAGCTATATATGATAAGCTCAAACCAAGACTTAACCAAATCAATAATAATCCGAACCAATAAGTATAAAGTAAGAACTTTTTCAACTTCAAATAAGCAAAACTTTTAAATCAAACCATAAAAAGATGAAACTTTTAAGTAAAATGAAAAGTAAATAAGCTAAACACAAACTAAGTCAATAAGCATGAAAAGCTCAAAACTTAATCCGTGTAAAAACTTAGAGATTAATAAAAAGATAAACTTTTTATCAATCAATCATAAAGATTAAACAAAATCAAGATTATAACGAATCAGAAATTTACTTTTAGAAAATAAAGAAAGGTTGAAGAAGATTAAAGATAAAAAAAAACTTAACTTGAACTTATAGATTTATGATTCCAAAATACAAGATCAAATCAAAGCTTAAACATGAAAAGAAAGAAAAGATGAAGTTCTAGTGAGAGAAAATTAAACACTTTCTCTCTCTAATGATAAAACTAAAGAAAGAAAAATAAACTAGCTAAACACCCTCCTAATGTGTTTAGGAGGGTATTTATAGGAGATGGGAAGGTGCATGTGTTGCCTCCTCTTTCTTTCTTCTCGACTTGATTTAAATGCTTTATCTTTCTCGACGTCGTCTCGGGATTTGTCGATACAAATTGAACTTGTCTTATAATTTTCTTCTTCTATTAGACTTGAGTTCTTCGACTTCATTAAACTTCCGTCTTTAGACTTTTTCTTCGATAAATCTTTAGAATAGGCCTTGGACTTCCGTTCTTTTTGCACTCTTGACCTTTTGACTTCGTCTTTTCTCGTTTTCTTCGATAAAAGCCCGTGATAGCCCATGTTTTCTTCCTTTTTCATCTTTTGGTCCTAAAACACAATAAAAACACAAACCACGCATAATTCCGACTTTTATGACATAAAATATACGTTTTGGTCTTGTTATTATTGGAAATAAGTGGTAAAAGGATAAGTGTTTTCACACTTATTAAATCCCCTACACTTGACCATTGCAATGCCCTCATGCAATGCATTAATTTCAAAGCACAGTTTACATTTCTCATCATAGATAACCCACCTTGGCCTTTATTAAATACTAAACTTTAAGGAAAGTAAAAAGATAGAAATCAAAAACTTACATTGGGGTTTTGGCTGTCATGAATGTTCATCATCCTCAAGTTTCACGTTCCCCAAACCAAGCTTATAAACGAGATCATTGTTATTATAAGTTAGCAAACTATCACGAACTCATGTGGCCCGATTATTTACTTAGACTCCCTTATTCCTAGGTGTATCTCTTATATTTTAATTTTGTCTTGAATGATCACGAGGATGCATTGTTTGACTTATTTCGATAGTTATTTAGGCTGAAAATAAAGTGGGACGATTTAATCAATAGTTAGCTAAAGGACAAAATCTTTTAAAACTGCTTCTCGGGACCTCATAAAGTTCATATCTTGGCATAACTCGCTTCACGATTTGAGACCTTTCTCAGACCGATATTTGGCAGCGACTTCATACTTCAAATCTTTGAGAGACGTTCTTGAAATTATGGTCTTCTCTTCATAATAGGAATTTCTTCACTTGAAGTTTTGAGAGATTCTTCATCTTTGGACAACGACTTCTTCATTTTTCTCCAATCTTTATTTTGGACTTTGATATACAACGATCCGCCTCCTTTTAGGACTTGGATCTATATATCCTCATACCTTGCTAGGGTCTTTTCGGATAGACTTCTCCATGATCTTTAGGGGAGTTTTTGCTTTTCGTCGTGTGTCTCGATCCTTCATATTGATTTTTGATAAATGATTCTTCACATCACTTTTGGATCTTTAGCAACAAAATGTAGCCCTCATGCCTTGTTAGGGCCTTTTCGGACTCGCCAATCTTCGCATCCCGCTTCAATAAGTTATGCCTTGGCTATGAACTCTAATTAATACCGAGCAACTTTTAAACGATCTTGTGCTAGAAGCTAAGTAACTTTTCAAATCGTACAACCTTATTTATTGCAGATAAATTTATTAGCAAGCGATGGGAGAAAAAGCTTATAATCAACTCACATAAATTCACGAAATAATACCAAACTTATAATTGACTCTATCATCTCTCGTTCTCCACAATTTAAAATCTCAAGGAATGACACTCGTGGATGCTTAGCCAATTAAATCAAAGTTTTGGGTTTTCGAGTCATCTATAGGATCTTGCAAACTCTTAGACTTTCTCAAGTTTATAATTCGCATTTTAAAGTTCCCTTGATAAATGACTCTCTGGGATCAATGATAGGAACTTGCGAAAAGTTCTTGTTCTTAACCCGTGAGAGTTAAGACTTTCGCGTTTTAGAGTTCCCTATATAAATGCCACGTTAAGGATACTAGCTAGAGTAAACTTAGATAAGTAAACTCGGGTTGAGTCAAAATATTCACGGCTTTGAAAAATTTAAAACCACTTTATTAAACTTTATTTTTAGCAAATAAAGTAAATAACAATAACAAAGGAAAACTACAAGGCCAAAATAGATTAAAAATTTTGAAAAATGTCGAAAAATCAAATTTTCCGGTTAAAATGAGGGCAAATTCATGGAAAAGACCACGTACTTCGATAGAAGTCCCCCTACACTTGATATAAACATTGTCCTCAATGTTTAAGCATGTGGGAGTAAACTCCCCTACACTTATGACATTGTGCAATTTGTTTAAATCTTGCTAAGGAAAGGACAACTATAGTGATTTTAATGTGAACATATAAGATATGAAATATTGAATCACGACAATTTAGGATAGAACCGGGAAGACGGGTACACGGGATCACGGTTCGTCAAAAGTCATCGAAAGTGCTCTATGAAGCTTGAATCCCTGCACAATAGAAGAAACAAGACAACAAACACATACGGGGCTCCCCCTACACTTATTATGAAAACGGTAAAGGATAGATCAACGTGTTGCCTCCCGAGAAGCGCTTGTTTTTGTTAACTGAGTCACGGGCCTGACTTGACCCAGAACTAATTCAAGGGAAACATGGTGAGGGATGGAATCATCTCATGAGAGATGTCCTCACCAAAGTACAACTTCACGCGCTGGCCATTCACCTTGAAATTCGGCCCATTTGGCTGCCAAAGCTCAATGGTGCCATATGGGAAGACTTTGGAAACGGTGAATGGACCAGACCAGCGGCTCTTCAGCTTTCCCGATAAGATCTCAACCGAGAGTTAAAGAGTAAAACTTGATCACCAACGTGGAACTCTCGGTTCTTAATCCTTGAATCATGGATGATCTTGGTCTTCTCCTTGTAGATCAATGAGTTCTCATAAGCTTCATTCCTTAGTTCGTTGAGCTCGTTGAGTTGAATCTTCCAAAGATCGCCGGCTTTGTTGATGTCGAAGTTAGCCCACTTCAAGGCCCAGTATGCCTTATGTTCCAGCTCAATCGGGAGGTGGAAAGCTTTCCCGTACACAAGATGATAAGGTGTACAACCAATCAGGGTCTTATAAGCGGTACGGAAAGCCCACAAAGCATCATCTAACTTATCAGCCAACGAGGCATGATGCTCTCCCACAGTACGCTCAAGAATTCGCTTCAATCCACGGTTAGATATCTCGGCTTGACCCTTAGTTTGAGGATGATAAGCGGTGGAAAGACGGTGATTGACACCGTACTTATCCATGACTCTAGAAAATTGATCATTGCAAAAATGAGTCCCGCGGTCACTGATTATAGCACGAGGAACACCGAATCAAGCAAAAAGTTGCTTCAGAAAGTTCACAACCACCCTCGCATCGTTCGTAGGGAGTGCCTTACCTTCAACCCATTTGGAAACGTAGTCAACGGCTATGAGGATGTACTTGTTCCCTTTAGATGATGGAAATGGCCCAATAAAGTCGATACCCCATACATTAAAGATTTCACATTCTTGTATGAAATTTTGAGGCATCTCATCTTTATGTGTGATCTTGCCTTGTCTTTGGCAAGCATCACAGTGTTTAACCATTTCATGAGCGTCATGATAAATGGTGGGCCAGTAGAATCCAGAGTCGAATACTTTCTTCACGGTGTAATTGGGACCAAAGTGACCACCGGTGGGTCCTTTATGGCAAGCTTCAAGAATTAGTACCGCTGTCGGCCCATCAACACATCGACGAATGAGAAGACGCACATTGTTTGAAAAGGTAAGGGTCGTCCCAGAAATAATGTTCAATGTGTTTAAAGAACTTTTTCTTTTGATGGGACGTTAACCCTTCCTTGAGAATTCCACCCGCTAAGTAGTTTGCAATGTCCGCAAACCACGGGGTGTCATCAAGGTTGGGATTGATAGACATTAAGGCCTCAAGGGGAAAAGAGTCATTGGTCTCTTGATTCGGATGATCCCCTTGATAAGGATCCTCAAGTCTACTTAGATGATCCGCGGCTAGGTTTTCGGCTCCCTTCTTGTCACAAATTTCAATGTTGAATTATTGAAGGAGCAAAACCCAACAAAGAAGTCTTGGCTTAGAATCTCGTTTAGTCAACAAGTACTTAAACGCGGAATGGTCGATGTACACAATGGTGGTGGAAAGAACAAGATAGGGGCGGAACTTCTCAAAAGCATACACTACAACTAAAAGCTCTTTTTCGGTAGTGGTATAATGCAATTGAACCCCCGTCATTGTCTTGCTAGCATAATGGATTGGTTGGAAGTGTTTGTTCACACTTTGGCCCAAAACCGCTCCAATAGCAAAGTCGCTAGCATCACACATCAATTCAAAAGGTATCTCCCAATTAGGGGTAACCAAGACCGGTGCCTTAGTTAGCTTTTCCTTAAGAAGATTGAAGGATTCAAAACACTCTTTGGAAAAGATGAAAGGAGTATCTTTTTTCAAGAGGTGGGTCATCGGGCGAGCGATTTTAGAAAAATCTTGAATGAATCAATGATAGAAGCCCGCATGACCAAGGAAACTTCTCACACCCTTCACGGTTGAAGGTGGAGGTAATTTGGCTATGACATCCACTTTTGCACGGTCCACTTCAAGACCGGCTTTTGAGATTTTATGTCCAAGCACAATGCCTTCTTTTACCATGAAATGGCATTTTTCCCAATTTAGAACAAGGCGAGTGTCTTCACACCGCTTAAGCATGCGTTCCAAATTGGCAAGGCAATGAGAGAAAGAATCACCATAGACCGAGAAATCATCCATGAAGACTTCCATAGTTTCTTCAACCATGTCATGGAAGATAGCCATCATACACCGTTGGAATGTCCCAGGAGCATTGCATAAGCCGAAAGGCATTCTTTTATAAGCAAATGTTCCATAAGAACAAGGGAATGTGGTTTTCTCTTGGTCTTTGGGATCGATGGGAATTTGAAAATATCCGGAGAAACCATCTAAAAAGCAGTAATAGTCATTACCCGCTAGACGTTCAAGCATTTGGTCCATGAAAGAAAGGGGAAAATGATCCTTTCTCGTATCCTCGTTGAGTTTGAGATAGTCTATACAAACTCTCCACCCTGTAACGAGACGAGTAGGAATCAACTCGTTGTTTTCATTGGGTACAACGGTGATTCCGCCTTTCTTAGGCACACAATGGACCAGACTAACCCATGGTGAATCCGAGATTGGGTAGATCATTCCCGCATCAAGAAGTTAGATAACCTCTTTTTTGATAACGTCATAGATCTTGGGATTCACCCTTCTTTGGCTTTGAATAGTGGGTTTAAAGTCGTCCTCCATGAGAATTTTATGTGTGCAAAAGTGAGGATCAATTCCACGAACATCAGAGATTTTCCAAGCAATCGCTTTCTTATGATTCTTCAGCGAGGCGATAAGTCGGGATTTTTCTTCTTCTTTCAAGTCCTTTGCGATGATCACGGGTGACTTCTTGTTGTCGTCAAGGATAACGTACTCGAGATGAGACGGTAGGTCCTTAGGCTCTAAATCCAGAGGATTTTCGATGGAAGGCGTAGTCAAATTCGGTTCATCGATAGAGATATCCTTAGGAGATGGTGGAGAAATATGGTCCTCATTGAGAAGTTTCTCAATGGTACGAATATCTTCATCCCAATTGGAGGGAGAATCGTCATATTGCAAATCCACATTTCCTAAAGTTGCTTCGAATTCTTTCAAAATGAAATCACTTTCTCCAAATGGAGTTAGTGATGGAGCAATAGAGGCAACGGTCTCAAAAATGGGTAGAGAAGAAGAACCACTTTTACAAGCGTCTTTGAAATGTTCTTCACAAGCCTCATCAAGAACGTCAATGAAATTAACACTCTCGTTTTCAGAAGGCTGCTTAGAAAGTTTACCCATGTTGAAAACGATTTTATCGGCACCAACTCTCATGATTAATTCGCCCGCGGCTACATCAATGAGAGTGCGACCGGTCCTCAAGAATGGACGTCCAACGATTAATGGAACACGGGGGTCCATCTCGTAGTCAACGACAACAAAATCCGCCGGAAAGGTGAATTTGTCGACACTGACGAAGACATCTTCGGCTATCCACACTGGATAAGCAACCGTACGGTTAGCTAATTCCAAAGTCATTCGTGTGGGGACTAGCTCGGGTAGAGACAATTGTTTCCAAACTCTTAAAGGCATTAAGTACTAGCTCCTAGATCGGCTAAGGACATACAATTCTCTACCCCGGGAAAGTTGCAAGGAATGAGAAAACGACCCGGATCACCAAGTTTGGTGGGTAATTTCCTTAAGAGCACTGTAGAGCAATTCCCATTAAGTTGGGTCTGAGCGATATCAAGAAGTTTCTCCTTATCACCGAGAAGATCTTTAAACATTTTAGCATATTTCGGCATGTGAGCGAGAGCCTCAGCAAAGGAGATATTGAAATTCAGTTGTTTAAACATTTTGAGAAAGTTAGAAACCTGAATATCATCCTTGTTCTTCAATTTCTCTTTCCTCAACCTTGAGGGATAAGGTATATTGGGTTGAGATGAAGGCTTTGGTATAGAATTCTCACTCACATCCTTGGGTGGTGGAGGGCTGGAAGTAGAAGTGGAGGAATTGTAGAAATAGAAGGTGGAGGAATTGGAGAAGTAGGCTCGGTTTCCTTTATCACAATCACCGGTGTAGGTGTAGGAAGCTCGGGTTCCTTTAAACCTTTTCAACTTCGAGTGGTGATTGCTTTCATCTCCCCTCTTGGATTGGCAACGGTGTTACTCGGAAGAGAACCCGAACCAGAGGCTTGATTACTTGGGAAGAAACTAACCATCATGCTCCTTAAGTCATTCGTTTGACTTGCCAAAGAGTTTCGCATATCGGCTCGAAGAGCATTCCCTTGTTTCACCATATCTGCTTTCAAGTTGATCATTTCCCGCTGAAGATTTTGCACTATCACATCATTATTCCTCATGTAAGTATCAACCTCTTGATTAAATGTGTTGGGTTGGGTGGGAGGAAGAGCATGGTAGGCAGGTGGTTGATAAGCGGGTGGTTGGTGAACTTGATTGTTTCTTTGAGGTGGATATGGGTTTCTTTGGTTTTGATATTGATTTGGAGCTCGTAGTTGGTTTTGATTGTTGTGATTTAGGTTGTTTGGGTTTTGATGTGGAAAACCGGGTGGTGAAAGAAAGTTGTTTGAGCGATAGCTGAGCAAATTGCGGTCACCTTGAGGACGTGCTTTATAGTTTCCCGTAGAAAAGTTACCGTTGGCGGCATACACATTTTTTGGATTGTCATGAGTCGCAGGACAATCGGTGTATGAGTGAGATCCCCCGCATATTTCACATGATTGACTCAAAGCATTAACTTGAGCATTGATAGCTTTAGTGTTGTTAGCGGTTTGGAGAGCAAGTGTTTCAACAAGCGTAGTAAGCTTATCAATTCTCTTGTCGCTCTCATTAGTGCTAGCACTAGCCACATTGGTCCGAACACTCTTGGTTTGCACTCTAGACTTGTTCTCAATAATATCCCAAGCGGCATTAGAAGACTTAACCAAAATATTTCCCCCCGAAGCACTATTTAGTGAATCTTGGTCATTCATGCTTAAACCATTGTAAAAAGTATTAATTTGATGTACTTTTGTGAAACCATGTTGTGGGCACTTTCTTAAAAGTTCCTTAAAACGGTCCCAAGATTCACTAAATGTCTCACCGTACTTTTGTTCAAAGGTAATGATTTCATTCCGCAAAGCGGTAGTACGTGAGGGTGGGAAAAAGTAGTTGATGAATTTGGTCTCTAAATCTGTCCACGTAAGAATACTTTGTGGCGGTTCCTTATCAAGCCAATTCCTTGCTTGTCCCTCTAAGGAGAAAGGAAAAAGTTGCAAGCGAATCACTTCTTGTGAAACCCCATTATACTTAACCGTATTAGTCAGTTGACGAAACCTTTTTATATGGGCATGAGGATCATCAAGCGAACGCCCCAAGAAAGGTTGAGCAGAGACCATTTGAATGAAGCCAGATTTGAGCTCAAGTTGTTGGCTCCAATCTCTCGTATGACAATAGCATCAGTGTTGCCCTCTACGTGCGATTGCAAAAGCTCGATCATTGGTTGATTGTCTATGGTGACAATAGGTGGAGTAATGACTTCGGCTTAAGCTACTTTCTTCTTACGAGCACGAGTACGCATACACACCTTCAAAAGGAAGGGAAAAATAGACAAGAAATATTTTTGGTTTTTATGTTTTTCTATTTTTTGTATTTTTTAAAATTTTTAATTTTTATGATTTTTTTTAAAATTTAAAAGCAAGGAAAATAACGTTCAAAAGTGAACGGGCCCCAAAATCCAACGCGTCTCTCACTTAAAACCGTTAATCTTAATGAAAAGACCCGGCAGCGGCGCCATTTAATACAAAGATTTACTAAGTATCAAAGTTCGTTGTTCCAAGTCTTTTCGAATTGATTACTAGTTAAGAGTGCGACTCAGTCGTTCTTGGTGGAAAAGAAAATGGTTTGGTTATCTGTTTTAAACTAATAGCAAATATGAAAGTGTCGTTGAGTAAAATAAAATCTTTAAGAATTAAACTAAAATGACGAGTTAAAAATAAATGATTGAAAACTTAAAAACAAAATTAGAAAAACACTTGGTAAAAATAGAGATTTCGGTAAGCGTGCAATTTGTGGAAATTAAAACATAATGAATCTATAACTTGAAAACTTTGTAAAAAAAAGAAATTAATCCCATCGGAATGTTCTAATCGCAATATGATCGAAAAGCTGGTCAGAAAGCCCAATCGGAATGTGATCGGAATATACTCAAAAGGAATCTGATCGGAATGTCTTAAAATTAACCCCAATCGGAATGCTTAAGATCGGAATGTAATCGGAAAAACCCCCAATCGGAATGTGTAAAAAGGCAGCTATCGGAATCCAAAAGGAATCCCAATCGGAATTTTCAAAACCCTTTTCCGATCAAGATGATCGGAATAAATGAAGCAGACCGAAATGAAGGAGCTCAAATCGGAATGCTTAATCGGAAAGGGGTTTACCCTTTCCGATGGTAGGTAATTCGTATAAGCCAAGTTAATAAGCTATATTTGATAAGCTCAAACCAAGACTTAACCAAATCAATAATAAGCCGAACCAATAAGTATAAAGTAAGAACTTTTTCAACTTTAAATAAGCAAAACTTTTAAATCAAACCATAAAAAGACGAAACTTTTAAGTAAAATGAAAAGTAAATAAGCTAAACACAAACTAAGTCAATAAGCATGAAAAGCTAAAAACTTAATCCGTGTAAAAACTTAGAGATTAATAAAAAGATGAACTTTTTATCAATCAATCATAAAGATTAAACAAAATCAAGATTATAACGAATCAAAAATAAACTTTTAGAAAATAAAGAAAGGTAGAAGAAGATTAAAGATAAAAAAACTTAACTTGAACTTAAAGATTAATGATTCCAAAACACAAGATCAAATCAAAGCTTAAACATGAAAAGAAAGAAAAGATGAAGTTCTAGTGAGAGAAAGTTAAACACTTTCTCTCTCTAAAGATAAAACTAAAGAAAGAAAAATAAACTAGCTAACCACCCTCCTAATGTGTTTAGGAGGGTATTTATAGGAGATGGGAAGGTGCGTGTGTTGCCTCCTCTTTCTTTCTTCTCGACTCGATTTAAATGCTTTATCTTTCTCGACGTCGTCTCGGGATTTGTCGATACAAATTGAACTTGTCTTATAATTTTCTTCTTCTATTAGACTTGAGTTCTTCGACTTCATTAAACTTCCGTCTTTAGACTTTTTCTTCGATAAATCTTCAGAATAGGCCTTGGACTTCCGTTCTTTTTGCACGCTTGACCTTTTGACTTTGTCTTTTCTCGTTTTCTTCGATAAAAGCCCGTGATACCCCATGTTTTCTTCCTTTTTCATCTTTTGGTCCTAAAACACAATAAAAACACAAACCACGCATAATTCCGACTTTTACGACATAAAATATACGTTTTGGTCTTGTTATTATTGGAAATAAGTGGTAAAAGGATAAGTATTTTCACACTTACTAAATACAAACACAGGCAAGTATACCCTTTCGTTCGTAATATAGCTTGTAGTGGTAAACCATGATCGTTCGCTGAGACTTAATTATGTTTTGGTAATTAATATAATAATTGAAGAAATAAATGATTGAAATAACAATAGTAATCAAGTATGACTAATATGGGATAGTTCGTATAAGTTCGTGATGATGAGAATAATGATCGAGATATGTTTATGTAGGTAAAGAGTGATAATCTTTTTTCGTCAGAATGGCGTTTGCACAATTTACTTTAGTGTGATTCAAGACTTATGTTTATTTAAGCGACTAAGCTTAACACAAGTTGCCAACGAGTTCAATATTTTATCAAAGTTTCTAAGCGGGTCTCTCCAACCAAAGATTCAAAACCATAGACAAGTTCTTAAAAACTTATTATAACAATTTGCGTTTCTCAACGCCAAACTATCGTAACAAATCAACTCTAGATAAAATATGGTTTATAGAACTAGGTGGTAAAATGGTTCTACAACATTAGCTTGAAATCAATTATAAAGGATCATATCATAGCATCATCACTAATTATAGTCACATACCCATATAGTCATAAATAACTTAGCCTAACATAGTAATCAAAGTAACAAATGTAAAAGAGTAAGAGAACATCATACTTAGATTGATTGAATGAACGAGTACACAAGTGTCATGATTGTCTCGTTTCTCCAAGAATCAAAGAGTGGAATACTCTCGTTACAAGTATTTCCCAGAAGTGGATAATACTGAAATTTTACTAAGAAAGCTAAAATACTCGAGCTATGAAGTATTGAAGAGAGGAGTTATTTGTAAAATGAGTAGAAGTGGCCTCTATTTATAGTGTTGGCTGAAGGAAAATGTGCGCCGCACTTCTCCAAAAGTGCGTCGCACTTTGGAGGTGTGGAATGTGCGCCGCACTTTTGACATTGTGCGCCGCACTTTTGTGCGTTCCAGAATCTTCTTTCAATAGTTTTGTTTATTTGCACATTAAGGACCCTTCTTTGTATATCTTCACTTTGCTTCTTCAAACTTTATACCTGCATGTAAAACGCTATATATTAAGCATCAAAAGCTCTTATTTATAAAAGTGGCATTATAATAACGGGTTGAATTTGTATATTTAGGTTGTTATCAAAATGTCGCAGCCGATCATTTGTCGCGACTCGAAAATCCAAACATAGAAGAGTTAAGGGACGAACATATCTATGATTACTATCCTGATGAAACTCATATGAAAATCTCAACGGATGAGCACGAATCTCTGTGGTTTGCAGATTTTGCAAATTACATCGTTGAAAGAATTCTAAGAAAAGATTTAACCTATCACCAATGATGTAAATTCTTTTCCGCTCTTAAACACTATTTCTGAGAAGATCCCTATCTTTTCGAAGTATGCCCTGATGGCATGATTAGGAGATGTGTTTATGGTGCGGAAACAAGAAAAATCCTTGATGAATGTCATCATGGCCCTATTGGGGGACATTATGGTCCTTCCACCACCGCGAAAAAAGTATCTGATGATGGTTTTTATTGGCGAAAATTTTTCAAAGTGGCTCATACTCTAGTCCAAAATTGTTACGCTTGCGAACATACAGGTAGCCTTTCACGAAGAGATGAGATGCCTCAAAACAGCATCCAAGTTAGTGATATATTTGACATATGGGGAATTGATTTCATGGACCATGTCCAAAATCCCATGAGTTCGAATACATCTTAGTTGCCATTGATTACGTGTCCAAATGGGAAGAAGCCGAGGCTTTACCCACAAATGATGCGCGGGCCGTAATCAATTTTCTGAAAAAACTTTTCTCTCGTTATGGAATGCCGAAAGCTTTAATTATCGATCGAGGAACCCATTTCTATAATAAGAAAATAGAGAGAATCTTAAAGCATTATGGAGTCACCCATCGCTTTGCCACTGCTTATCATCCCCAAACGAGTGGACAAGTTGAAAATACCAACAGAGCCTTAAAACGAATACTCGAAACAACGGTGAAGGATAATCTTTCCGGTTGGTCAAATAAACTTGATGACGCTCTATGGGCATTCCGAACAGCTTACAAAACTTTAATTGGTACAACACCTTACCGTTTGTTGTACGGTAAAACGTGCCATTTGCCTTCGAAATAAAACATCGTGCTTATTGGGCTTTGAGAAGCTGTAATCCCGATCTCAAGGTCGCCGGAAAAAACTGATTCTTGCAATTGCATGAACTCGATGAATTAAGACTCCAAGCCTATGAGAATTCGAAACTTTACAAAGCTCGTAAGCTTATCATGACAAGAAACTTCGAATAAGAAAAGAATTCAAGAAAGGAGATAAATTTCTCTTGTTTAACATGAGGTATAAATTCAAAGCCCCAAAGCTTAGACATAAGTGGTACGGTCCTTTTATAGTTAAACATGGATACCCGTCCAGTTATGTTGAATTATATGACAAAAATGAAGGAAGCTTCATTGTTAATGGACACCGTGTTAAACTATATCACGAAGAATCGAGAGAGTATTTTCCACTCGATAAAAATAAAGAAAACTAAAAAGAGGTATAAGTCAGGCTGATGACTCAATAATAAAATAAGAGCTCCTCGGGAGGCAACCCGTGTGTTTTAAGTGTGATTTTCTTTTTAAAATAAATTCATGCTTACACCCTAAAAATTTGTAACTAATGTTCTGCTTACGTGTGAGGGGGTGTAGCATGTGTCCTTTTATAAAAATCTATAAATACCAAAAATAGAGTGTTTTTCGTATTTTTGTGTGTTTTTGTGTGTTTTTTGTATTTTTGTGTGTTTTATCTTTTTGTAGGTACCGCAAATTGAAGGTGAAGACAAGACTCATGTGTATTCTTTATGATGCATGATACGCCCTTGATTATGGTTTTTCTCTTATTTCCCTAACTTTTTGTTCAGTTTTATCACATTGAGCTCAATGCTCAAGTTAAGTGTGAGGGGGTTGTAGGGAAAACGAGAAATGTTGCTTAATTGCCATATTTTTTGGCTATTTAAAAAAATTTTTGTAAACTTGTTTGCCCTTGTTAATAAAAAAAGTTTCAAGTAAAATATATATAAATAATCAAGAAATTACCCAACCGGTAATTTTTGAAGATTTAAGATATATTTTTGTGTCAAAGTCTCATATAATAGTAGTAAGAAAAAAAAAATAGGAGAAAGTTGCAAGTTCGATGTTTGTCAATACAATATTAACTTTGCAAGTATGTTGATCCATGATTAGGAGTTTTAGCTAAGAAAAAAAAAGGTTAAAAAGACAAATAAATAGCTAATGAGCTATAATTGTAACACCCCATTTTGGAAATGGAATATTACGCATAATCATGGCGTGTCATCAAAGCATACAAGGATAAATGTCTAAGCATTATTCAACCATAAAAGGGAAATACCGGAATCAAACATCGGTACCCCCAAAGTAAAGCTCATCACACACAAACATAAATACTGAAAAAGGAAAGGACGAAACAATGTCCATAGCAACTGTATCAAAGTAAAGGAAATGCATAAAGTAAAGAAAGACAGTAAAGCTTCCAGTCCATATGCACCTACGTTCGAGATCTACGAGCGTCCTTGAGTACCTGCCGTTTTGGGAACATGAAAAGGAAAACGGCTGAGCAAGACGCTCAGTGCACGGATGTACAAATATAGCATGAAATAGGATAAGCATGTAACATATAACAGCGGAAGACTAAGTACTGAGTAAACTGGTTAAGTATCAAGAAAACTGGTTTTATAGTTTGAAAAGCCTTATGTTTATCTTGTGAAAACTGTTTTAACATATATATACCATAGCCCATATAGGTCATGAAAAGGTCACGTGCATGAATACTTGGAGGGGTGACCTCATCATGCTGATTAGAGGGGATGCCTCTAATCAATATACTGGTTTGGGTAGGAGGGATCAACTCCTTGTGAAGGGTGCAAGGCACACACCACATTCACCATGATAAACTGAATAAAAACATGTAACTAGGATGCACCCATACGCCCCACCTGATATAATAATATGGCCAAAACTGAAAGGGACGCCACGAGCAATCACTCTGCCGTGGGGAAGTCATAACATCGGTGCCTCCAATGCTATGGTTATGGTACCTCCATAACTAGGTGAAACTGGTCATGCTTGTATATGGCTATAGATTATGCTAATTAAACATAAGCAGTTCAAAACAATAAAACAAATACTGGGGAAAACAGTTGGCTGCATACGGGGAAATCCTAATAAGGAAAGAATGTCCATACTGAAAGGACGGGAATCCGTACCTCAAGTCCAGTGAATGAACGGAAGAAAGACTCCTACTTCTGGATCACTAATGCTACATGAATACACACGTGTATAAGTATCGATTCACTGATTACGTACTGGGTTTTGTGTCTCATTTTAGCTGATTTGGTATGTTTTAGGTCATGGTTCACTGTTTAAAGCCTTAAACTGTGTTTATCTAGTATTCTGATTAATCTGATTAAGTATTACTGGTGTTTCATGTATTATTATACTTACTGTGCAATAATAAGTAACTTTCCAAAAATAGCAGGTTTCCAAAAATAGAAAGTTTCCAAAAATAGAAAGTTTCCAAAAATAGAAAGTTTCCAAAAATAGAAAGTTACCAAAAATAGAAAGTTTCCAAAAATAGAAAGTTTCCAAAAATAGAAAGTTTCCAAAAATAGAAAGTTTCCAAAAATAGAAAGTTTCCAAAAATAGAATTTACTGCTTAAAATAGATTAGTTTCTAAAAATAGAAAGTTTCCAAAAATAGATCAGCTGCCTTAATTAAATAAGTTTCCATATATAGAAGGTTTCCATAATTAGATTAGCTGCCTGAAATAGATAGATTTCCATATATAGAAGGTTTCCATAATTAGATTAACTGCCTTATTTAATTAAGTTTCTATAAATAGAAGTTTCCATATTTAGAATTAAGCTGGTTACATAAGCTAACATATAAGTCTAAGTGTTTATAAGCTTATTTCTTAAGTCATATGATATAGTGTATAGTTTAATTATTATTTCATGTATTTTAATTAAACTATAGGTTAAGCATTTTAATTAAGGTATAACATGTTTTAATTAAAATGAAATGAAAATACTTAGGTTAAAATGTGTATTATTATTATTAATAATATAACCTAAGTCATGTCTAAATTAATTAATTATAGGCATGTTTTAAATAATTAATTAATTATAACTTATAACATAAAATACTTAGGTTAAATTAATGTCATGTTAAACTAATAATTAAAATAACCTAAGTCATGATTTAATTAATATTTCATGTTATTAATTAATTATATCCTAAGTTCATAATTCATAAAAATTAACATGTAGCATAAATCATGATTTAACCAACGAACTATGAATCGGGCATGAATTCGACACCGTACCCCGAGCCAAACTCGGGGCACGTGTGCCTCCTTGATGCCGTGGGTCCCACATGAGCCAACCAAGACCAAAAATGGTCTTGGTGGTGGCGGCAATAACAAACCAAACCCCCCTCGGGTTTGTTTGCTAGGCGGCCAAAACAAACACCCCTTTTAAATCATTCTTTGATTTTAATTAATACCAAAACATGTTAGATCAATGATTAATTATCATGTTTAAATAAAAACAATAATGACATGTTCATAATAAAATCAAAGATTAAAAGAAATGAAAAAGAAAGGTTAAGAAATGATATACCAAACACGTGGATTGAAGAATGATGAACAAACACGGTTTCTATCACTTGTTTTAATGTCAAAAATCAATCAACACCCTCCTATGGTGTTGATATGGGTGGCGGCACAAAAGAAGCCAAAGAGGAGGAGAGAAAACTCTTTTAGGGTTTTTGTTTATTTTCTTGAAAAAGTGAAAATGAAATGAAAAGTTACATAACCCCCCTTTTCTTGTAAAAAGTCCATGGGCTTAGCCCATTTCTTGTGGTTGTGCCGTGGGTATGGGGGCCCCACATGGGGTACCCGTACCTTTCTCGTGTCCCGATGTTTCGTGTTCGTTCGTGGTTAAACGTGTTCGTGTCTGAAGCGTTTCTGTTTATTTTATCATGTAGTTACCGTAATCTTAACGCTCGTAATTATATTATATGTATTTACGTAAGTATTCTAATTTATATTTTAAATGGTGATCATGATTTAATTATGTTCACGTGATATATTTATTAACTGTTTATCATGAGTTCGTACGTAATAGATACTTGTCATGTCATACACGTATGCACTTGCTTGATTATTAGCACATGAATGTGATCAATACCAAATGAGGTAAGTTTTAATCTAGGATGTACGATCTTAAGGGCACTATTCATGGTAAAAGCATGCGGGTTTTACAATTCTTCCCCCCTAAAAAGAATAATTCGTCCCCGAATTATAGATAAAGTAAGCTGAAAAGAAGTGACATACCCGAACTCAAAATATGAAGTGAGGGTAAGAAGCCCGGATAGACTCCTCTGTTTCCCAAGTGGCTTCCCGCTCGGTATGGTCCCTCCAAAGAATTTTGACGAATGGAATCGTCTTCCTTCTCATGACTCGTTCTTGCCTGTCGAGTACTCGTTCGGGTTCTTCTATAAAAGTGAGATCTTCACGTATCTGTTCCAGTGGATACTGAACCATGTGAAGGGGATGATAATTGTACCCTCTGAGTAAGGACACATGGAACACGTTATGCACGTGCGAAAGCTGAGGAGGTAACGCCAATCGGTAAGATACTTCGCTGATTCGTTCAACGATATCAAATGGTCCGATGAACCGAGGACTGAGTTTCCCTTTGATCCCGAAGCGTTTAACACCACGTGCCGGCGAAACCTTGAGGAAGACGTGATCTCCCACATTAAAATGTATGTCCCTACGATGCTTATCGGCGTAACTCTTCTGACGTGATCGTGCTTCCTGCAGTTTCTGCTTAGCTACTTCGATCTTCTCATTGGTCATTTCTATAATCTCTGGTCCTTCGAGTGTTCGCTCTCCCACTTGATCCCAGCAAGTTGGAGCGCGACACTTTCTGCCATACAACATTTCGAAAGGAGCACATTTGATACTTGCGTGCCAGCTGTTGTTGTATGAAAACTCGACTAAGCAGATGTAATCGTCCCAATCACCTGTCCATTCCAACGCACACGACCTTAACATATCTTCCAATGTCTGAATTGTTCGCTCCGATTGTCCGTCCGTTTGAGGATGAAAGGCCGTACTCAGCTTAAGTTGTGTACCCCAAGCTTTTTGCAGACCTTTCCAGAATCGCGACGTGAAACGAGGATCTCTGTCTGAGACGATGCTGGAGGGAGTGCCGTGGAGTCTCATGATCTCCCTTCTGTACGTATCTGCGAGTTTACTTACCGGATCTTCCTTGCGTATCGGTAAGAAATGAGCTGATTTGGTGAGTCGATCAACAATGACCCAAATAGCATCGTGCTTCTTCTTGGTAGGCGGAAGACCGGTAACAAAATCCATGGTGATTTTGTCCCACTTCCACTCTGGAATATCCAACGGTTGAAGGAGACCGCCCGATCGCTGATGTTAAATCTTAACCTGCTGGCAGGTAAGACATTTGGAGACATACGTGGCTACATCCTGTTTCATACCACTCCACCAAAAGTGCTGTCTGATGTCATGGTACATTTTTGTCGACCCAGGATGTATAGAAAATGAGGAGCTGTGAGCTTCAGCTAACAATGCTTCCCGGAGTTCTGGATTGTCAGGAACACAAAGTCTCGTGCCCTGCCAAACGATACCGTCTGCGTCCATTCTGAATTCTGTCTGCTTCTCCAAATTCTGAATTATCGCCCAAATCTCTCCATCATCCTTCTGCGCTTCCTTAATCCTAGTCAGTAACTCAGGTTCTACTCTAAGATTCGCCCAGTATCCGTGTTGCCCACGTACCATGATTTCGATGTCTAGTCGCTCCAAGTCTCTTATGTTTTGTTCCTCGATTTCAATGCCGTTTATCATTCCGGACTTTCTGCTGAGTGCATCTGCTACTACATTAGCCTTTCCAGGATGATACTGTAGGTTGATATCATAATCCTTCAGCAGTTACAACCATCTCCTTTGTCTCATGTTCAATTCTCGCTGTGTGAAGATATACTTCAAGCTCTTGTGATCCGTGAAAATGTCGCATGATTCTCCGTATAAGTAATGCCTCCATATCTTCAATGCGAACACCACTGCAGCAAGTTCCAGGTCATGCGTAGGGTAGTTTTCTTCATAGGGCTTAAGCTGCCGTGAAGCATACGCGATCACTTTCCCATGTTGCATGAGAACACAGCCCAGTCCCTTCCCCGATGCGTCGCTATAGATCTGAAATCCACCTGTACCAGATGGGAGAGTAAGAATAGGTGCAGATACTAACTTCTGCTTTAGGTATTCGAAGCTCTTCTCTCGTTCTTCCGTCTAGACGAATTTCTCTCCTTTTCGCATCAGTTTGGTGAGAGGCAATGCCAGGCGGGAAAAGTTCTCCACGAATCTTCGATAATATCCAGCTAAGCCTAAGAAACTGCGGACTTCCGTCGCTGATGTTGGTCTTGGCCATTTAGTGATAGCCTCAACCTTCGCTGGGTCCATAGTGATCCCTTCTGCTGATACAATGTGACCTAAGAATGCCACCTTGTTTAACCAGAACTCACACTTGGAGAATTTCGCATACAGCTGCTTTTGACGAAGAATCTGTAGTACAGTACGGAGATGGTCTTCGTGTTCCTCCGTGGACTTTGAGAAAATCAAGATGTCATCGATGAATACAATGACAAATTTATCAAGGAATTCATGAAAGATTTTGTTCATCAGATCCATGAATACTGCTGGAGCGTTAGTCAGGCCGAATGGCATGACCACAAACTCATAATGGCCATAGCGGGTACGAAAAGCAGTCTTGGCAATATCCTGCTCTTTAACCCTTAGCTGATGGTAGCCTGACCTTAGATCGATCTTTGAGAAGTGTTTGGCTCCTTGAAGTTGGTCAAACAGATCGTCTATACGTGGCAGTGGATATCTATTGCGGATGGTAATCTTATTAAGTTCACGGTAGTCAATGCAAAGTCGCATGCTGCCGTCCTTCTTCTTAACGAACAAGACCGGTGCGCCCCATGGAGATGCGCTTGGTCTAATGAACCCTCGTTCAAGAAGTTCCTGCAGTTGGTCCTTCAGTTCTTTTAGCTCTATGGGAGCCATACGATACGGAGCCTTAGAGATTGGCTCAGCTCCTGGAACAAGGTCGATGTTGAACTCCACTTCTCTTGCAGGTGGTATGCCTGGAAGTTCATCTGGGAAGACGTCTAGAAATTCCGAAACTACTGGTTGATCCTGAATCGATGGGGATTCAGCATCCATGTCAAGAACCGTAGCTAGATAACCCTCGCAGCCATGTGACAGTAATGCACGTGCTTGCAAGGTAGATATGACCTGTACAGACCGTCCGGGTATGAACCCGTTATGGATGTACTCTGGTGCATTAATGTCGCCGAAGATCACCCGATATGAGTGGCAGTCTATGGTAGCATGGTGCTTGGATAGCCAGTCCATGCCAAGAATCATATCGAACTCAATCATGTCTAGGGGAAGTGCATCTACTGCACGAACTTTATCGTCAAACTCTAAAGGAAGACTCTTGTATACATGAGTTATTAATACAGAGTCCCTCAGAGGCGTGGAAATGGTAAGCTTATTTTCTAATGGCAAGGGAAGTGTCCTGATGTTCTTAGCATAAGTAGTGGAAATAACTGAATGAGTGGCACCCGTGTTGAAAAGAACACATGCAGCCTGGCCGTACATATACAAAATTCCAGTAATGGTACCTGTAGATTTGTTTGCCTGATCGCGCGATGTCGTGTAGACACGCCCAGTGGTAGGAGGCGGTTTAGTATCAGCATGACCCGAAGTACCCTCCATTTCACCCTTACGGCAATCTCTCATACGATGGCCAGGGAGGCCGCACTTGTAGCACGCGTCGGAATCACGACGACATGGGCCAGGGTGTCTGCGATGGCAAGTATTGCAAAGAGGATGAGTGAATCCTCCAGCAGGAGTCCTTGCTTGCTGAGGGCCTGCTGATGACAAAACGTGTTAAGGATAAAGTATATGCACGAGTATAGGACGTAAGCGTCATAAGATGTTTACCAGTGTTAGCTGAACGGTTAGGCTGAGAACCCCTGTGGTTCTGGTCCCTTCCGTTACCGTGGTTCCTGGTAGAGATTAATATAGTGTCAGCATGGGAAATATAACATGAAATCATAAGAAGATGCGTAAATAGTAGGACCTGCTGTTGTTGGAGTGTCCCGCATTGTTACGGTAATTATCATTACCGTTGCGTCTTTCCACAACAGAACGGTCGTTAGTGTGACCGTTTCCTTTGGGCTGATTAGGCTGCTGCTGAGTAGCCGGCTGAGACCGGTCCCCAGTTTTCTGCCTGGAAGATAAAGTTTAAGAGATGATTATAGAACATATAATGATAGGATGCGGTCAGGTTAACGCTAGAACACGAAATGTTTTACCTCTTGTCGGGTCTTTCAGCTTCCCCGAACTCATCGCGTTCCTGCAACATCTCAAGCTTCCTTGCTGCGTAAGCCACTTGTGCCACAGTATCCAACGGGGCATCAGATAAATTATTGGCAATCCTTGGGTTAAGCCCCCAACGAAAATGTAGTGCTTGTTCTTCAGTGGTGCCTGCGGATGCCCTCAGGACAGCTGTGTACCCGAGGAACCTCTGCATGAACTGTCCACAATTCTCGTCGGGTCTCTGTCTCATGGCGTAGTATTCCCTCATGAGTCGATTCCTTCCTTCCATGGGGAAAACGATAGGTGGGGGAGGATATTCGTCGTCATGAAGGATGGCGTCTTGCCTTTCTGCCTCCATGTCAGCAAATAACTCCCAGAGTTTGTCTGTGTTTGCCATCTGACAGTATGACATAAAACATATGATTAACGTTCCAACATAAAATTAAAAAAAAAAAATTTATACCAAAAATTTCATGAGAAAAATTTTATGCAAGAAAATCTTTGTATGAATGCATGATGCAGTTTTATGAAAACTTTTGATGCTCGAGAGTGAACGCCTCCGGTCAGTTCACTCAAAATAAAAGACATATCGAGGGGACGCCTATGGGTCGGTCCCAAATCTAAAAGTTTCGATAAAACACATGCGACTAAATAGGGCCAGTCCTGTACCAACCATTACTTAGTCAAAAACCCTGTAACAATGACATGTATATGTATGCTTAAAAATGATGAATGCATGAAAACAACTGTCAGTTCTAGGAAGACCGTAGTGACTACCCACTAATCACAGGTCATATTTGAGAGCCTACAGGTCGAAGCCTTGGGCTCTGATACCATAATTGTAACACCCCATTTTGGAAATGGAATATTACGCATAATCATGGCGTGTCATCAAAGCATACAAGGATAAATGTCTAAGCATTATTCAACCATAAAAGGGAAATACCGGAATCAAACATCGGTACCCCAAAGTAAAGCTCATCACACACAAACATAAATACTGAAAAAGGAAAGGACGAAACAATGTCCATAGCAACTGTATCAAAGTAAAGGAAATGCATAAAGTAAAGAAAGACAGTAAAGCTTCCAGTCCATATGCACCTACGTTCGAGATCTACGAGCGTCCTTGAGTACCTGCCGTTTTGGGAACATGAAAAGGAAAACGGCTGAGCAAGACGCTCAGTGCACGGATGTACAAATATAGCATGAAATAGGATAAGCATGTAACATATAACAGCGGAAGACTAAGTACTGAGTAAACTGGTTAAGTATCAAGAAAACTGGTTTTATAGTTTGAAAAGCCTTATGTTTATCTTGTGAAAACTGTTTTAACATATATATACCATAGCCCATATAGGTCATGAAAAGGTCACGTGCATGAATACTTGGAGGGGTGACCTCATCATGCTGATTAGAGGGGATGCCTCTAATCAATATACTGGTTTGGGTAGGAGGGATCAACTCCTTGTGAAGGGTGCAAGGCACACACCACATTCACCATGATAAACTGAATAAAAACATGTAACTAGGATGCACCCATACGCCCCACCTGATATAATAATATGGCCAAAACTGAAAGGGACGCCACGAGCAATCACTCTGCCGTGGGGAAGTCATAACATCGGTGCCTCCAATGCTATGGTTATGGTACCTCCATAACTAGGTGAAACTGGTCATGCTTGTATATGGCTATAGATTATGCTAATTAAACATAAGCAATTCAAAACAATAAAACAAATACTGGGGAAAACAGTTGGCTGCATACGGGGAAATCCTAATAAGG
This sequence comes from Glebionis coronaria, assembly GCA_025667525.1. Taxonomy (NCBI): domain Eukaryota; kingdom Viridiplantae; phylum Streptophyta; class Magnoliopsida; order Asterales; family Asteraceae; genus Glebionis; species Glebionis coronaria. The sequence continues at coordinate 185,009,597 of CM046879.1, read as the reverse complement.
AAAGAATGTCCATACTGAAAGGACGGGAATCCGTACCTCAAGTCCAGTGAATGAACGGAAGAAAGACTCCTACTTCTGGATCACTAATGCTACATGAATACACACGTGTATAAGTATCGATTCACTGATTACGTACTGGGTTTTGTGTCTCATTTTAGCTGATTTGGTATGTTTTAGGTCATGGTTCACTGTTTAAAGCCTTAAACTGTGTTTATCTAGTATTCTGATTAATCTGATTAAGTATTACTGGTGTTTCATGTATTATTATACTTACTGTGCAATAATAAGTAACTTTCCAAAAATAGCAGGTTTCCAAAAATAGAAAGTTTCCAAAAATAGAAAGTTTCCAAAATAGAAAGTTTCCAAAAATAGAAAGTTACCAAAAATAGAAAGTTTCCAAAAATAGAAAGTTTCCAAAAATAGAAAGTTTCCAAAAATAGAAAGTTTCCAAAAATAGAAAGTTTCCAAAAATAGAATTTACTGCTTAAAATAGATTAGTTTCTAAAAATAGAAAGTTTCCAAAAATAGATCAGCTGCCTTAATTAAATAAGTTTCCATATATAGAAGGTTTCCATAATTAGATTAGCTGCCTGAAATAGATAGATTTCCATATATAGAAGGTTTCCATAATTAGATTAACTGCCTTATTTAATTAAGTTTCTATAAATAGAAGTTTCCATATTTAGAATTAAGCTGGTTACATAAGCTAACATATAAGTCTAAGTGTTTATAAGCTTATTTCTTAAGTCATATGATATAGTGTATAGTTTAATTATTATTTCATGTATTTTAATTAAACTATAGGTTAAGCATTTTAATTAAGGTATAACATGTTTTAATTAAAATGAAATGAAAATACTTAGGTTAAAATGTGTATTATTATTATTAATAATATAACCTAAGTCATGTCTAAATTAATTAATTATAGGCATGTTTTAAATAATTAATTAATTATAACTTATAACATAAAATACTTAGGTTAAATTAATGTCATGTTAAACTAATAATTAAAATAACCTAAGTCATGATTTAATTAATATTTCATGTTATTAATTAATTATATCCTAAGTTCATAATTCATAAAAATTAACATGTAGCATAAATCATGATTTAACCAACGAACCATGAATCGGGCATGAATTCGACACCGTACCCCGAGCCAAACTCGGGGCACGTGTGCCTCCTTGCTGCCGTGGGTCCCACATGAGCCAACCAAGACCAAAAATGGTCTTGGTGGTTGATGACGTATAGTCCCCAAACCGGGTCATGAGCCCGGCCCACGGGTACTACCCGTATCCGGCCCATCACAGATGGGTGGATAAATATCACTCAGGCTTATGGGCTTGAGTGAACAGTGCTCGCACATGTGTGCGGCCCACGGCCCAAGGCGGCCGACATAAGATCAGACAGAATAATATTCTGTCTAGGCATATCTTAATCCTAATACGAAGAGATATTCATTGCCAGAATTAGAAGATAACAATCATTCTAATTCTGGTGCTTATCTCTTCCTTGGGGCCGAAGGATCAGTGAAAGCCCACTGGGGTTTCACTGCCTATAAAAGGAACCCCCAAGGGTTCCACAAAGGTATCACAATTCTCTCTAAACTCACATATAACCCTAAATCGATTACTTACTCTCACGCCGGAGTCTAATCGTGGGAAACCTTCCCACGGTAAGCTTAACGCGTGTTGTTTAGTGTGCAGGATCCCAACCAGACGATTCACTTGGTGCAGGAGCCGGTACCCAGCCAACCCGAATTAAGCCTAATTCGGGTCTAGCAAGGATCAACCAACTTTTGCATAAACAAGTTGGCGCCATCTGTGGGACCAGTAACACTAAGCCAGAACTCATCTCAAATCTCCAATGACGAAGGGACACCCGCCGACTAACCCCAGGAATGTGAATCCTGGGAACCCGAAGTCCCAAGGGGAAGGGATTCTCATCCCCAACCAGTCACCTAACCGCCTCGCAGGCGGGCTGGGTAACCGTAGCGGTTTTCAACCCGTGGGGGTGACGAGCACGATCTCGGTGACACCCCCACCCACTTCAACCTTGGACAACCCTGATCCAGGGAGTGCGCCAGACCCTCCTAACAAGGAACCACGCAGACCTTCGACGGAGGAAGAAGTGGAAGCCCTACCACTTAGTGAGGAGGATCTCACTCGAGTTCTCACTCAGAATTTTGAAAGGATCGTCCCGGGGATCGCATCAAGATTGAATCTGGGGAGGAACCTCCAAGCCCGACTCAACTTTGGCGACAGTGGACCATCCACCCCTTCCCAAAACCGGAGAAAAAGGAGGACCCGACCTCAAGAGCAGGGAACCTTCGAGGAAAACCCTCAACCCCGGAATGTGTTTGAACGCATAGGGGATCGCATCATGCAAGAATTAACACAGCCTCAAGATGGAGAAAGGTCGGATGGCTCACCCGAGCGGCCAGACCGAGAGCTGACCAGAACCACACGTCGCCCAAGTGTGTGGGATAGAATGAACACAGGGAGGAAGGCTCCTGGTTCGTCCCAAAAAAGTGGTCCCTACTCAAAAGGCGGGGCACCACCGCCGTCCCCAGATCCGTCTGGGGAGGACTCAGATGACCATCCGCCCAAACGCCGCCGGTCTAGGCGCACGCCACCACCACCAAACAATGATGAGTATTATGGTGGCCCCTACTATAGGGATACGGAAGCAGAGGACCTCTCGCGTCCGTGGTGTGAACCATGGGATGACCCCAGGCTCACGCGGCCATGGGCTGATCCCAGGGAAGATCCGTTTACCCTCCGCATACGGAACTACTCTGAGGACACCAAACGTCGCATGCCGGCATGTATCAAGACGTATGATGGGTCCGGTGATCCTGTCGATCACCTCAAAATATTCGATACTCAGGCTAAAATTGAGCGATGGCCCATGCCTATATGGTGCCAAATGTTCAATTCGACCTTAATTGGAAACGCTCGTGACTGGTTCGAGGCACTCCCCCCACGGAGCATTGATAGTTTCACGGAACTACGCACTGCGTTCGAGAACAATTATACTCAAAGGAAGAAGTATAACAGGGATCCGGTTTCATTGGAAACTGTCAAGCAACGGCCGGGGGAGTCCACAGAAGCCTTCACTGAGCGCTTCAATGATGAGTGCACACGCACGAGAACAATGCCAGAGCTCCTGAAAATCTCGGACTACATGCACGCCATAACAGACAGAGAACTGATCAGGCGTCTCAACGACAAGCGTCCAGAGAGATATGATGACCTCATGGAAAGGGTCAGAAATTTCATAGAGGGGGAGACAGCTGTTGCCGCGGCCTACCCATCCCGAGGAAATGGGTACCGCTCAAATGACCAGTCCCGGAGACAGTCGGGTGGCCAAGGCAACCAGAACAATAATAAGAGCTCGGACTATAAGAGCCAAAGCAAAGGCGGACGGTCAGACGACAAGTTCACCCCCTTAAAGATGTCCTACCGGGAGATCTTGTTGACTGAAGGGGCGAATTTTCCGAGACCTCCCCCAATGACCACACCCCCGGAACGTCGGCAGGGAAGTCGCTTCTGCGAATTCCATAATGACAAAGGATACGGCACGGAGGAGTGTATCCAGCTGAAGAAGCATATTGAGTCGCTAATCAAATCAGGCAAACTCAAGCACCTAGTCAAGGATTGGAAAGACGGAAAGGACAACAATAAGAAGTATGATAAGAAGGATCCCCAAAAGGACAAGCCTTCTACCATATACATGATCCAATCCAGACAGCGCCGCACGAGACAGAAAATTGGCCAAAAATTTTCTCGCGGCAAGGAAATCTCATTCCCTCTCATTACAACAAGTGACGTGGTTGATGCGCCTCTCACCATCGAGATAAGCATTGGAACACACAATGTCCGCCGCATGTATGTGGATGGAGGGTCGTCAGCAGAGGTATTATATGAACACTGCTTTGTGCAGTTATGCCCAGAAATAAGAAGCCAATTAGTACCGGCCACGTCGCCGCTTACTGGCTTTAGTGGAGATACTATCTGGCCAATAGGGCAGTTGCGTTTGCTTGTCACCATTGGGAATGAGGAACATTCCACTACAACGTGGATGAACTTCATGGTGATACGTTCACACTCTCCTTATAATGGAATCATAGGCAGACCAGGCATTTTGGCTATCCGGGCAGTACCCTCTACGGCACACGGAATGATTAAATTCCCCGTTGAGGGGGGAATCGTTACTATTTATAACACAGTCGTGCCAACATCCGAGTGTCATACTGTGACCACACCGGCGCCACCTGTACCACCCAAGGAGGGAGCACCACCACCCAATTGGAAGGTGGCTATCCACCCTGACTACCCGGAACAGGAGGTATCCATAGGAGGGGCGCTCTCAGATAGCGGCAAAAGGGCCATGTGTTCTCTTTTAAGTGCAAACCTGGACATATTCGCATGGGAGCCAAAACATATGACGGGTGTGCCACGCGTGATTGCAGAGCATAAACTCCAGATCCGCCAAGGGTACCAACCCATCAAGCAAAAGAAGCGCGGCCAGGCGCCCGAGCGAAGTCAAGTTATACTGGAGGAAGTGAGGAAGCTGGTGGACGCAGGCATCATGCGCGAGGTATACTACCACGAGTGGTTATCCAATCCGGTCATGGTCAAGAAGCATGACGGAAGTTGGCGCATGTGCGTGGATTTCACGGACCTGAACAAGGCCTGCCCACAGGACTGTTACCCGCTACCAGAAATTGACTGGAAAGTAGAATCCTTATGTGGATATCCTTTCAAATGCTTCTTGGATGCATATAAAGGGTATCACCAAATCCAGATGGCGGAGGAGGATGAAGAAAAAACGGCGTTCCACACAAGCCAGGGCGTATATTGCTATACGAAAATGCCGTTCGGATTAAAGAACGCAGGCGCTACGTATCAGCGGTTGGTGGATAAAGCTTTCGAATCACAAATAGGACGCAACTTGGAAGTATATGTTGATGACTTGGTGATAAAAAGCCACACGGAGGAGGCACTTCTCCGGGATGTCCAGGAGACATTCGACACGCTGAGAAGGATTAACATGAAGTTAAATCCAAAGAAATGTACATTTGGTGCAACAGAAGGAATGTTCCTGGGATATTTGATTGACCCAAACGGCATCAGACCTTGTCCAGAGAAGACGGACGCAGTGATACGGCTACCGTCCCCGCAGACACTGAAGGAGGTGCAGTCCCTGAACGGGAAGTTAGCCGGGCTGAATAGATTTCTATCTAAATCCGCAGAGAAGTCCTTACCCCTATTTAAGACACTCAAGAAGTGCATTAGAAAGGGAGACTTCCGTTGGACGAAGGAAGCTAAGGAAGCCTTTGGCCAACTCAAGCAGCATCTCGCATCCCTCCCCATGTTGGTAGCCCCACGACCAAAGGAGGAACTCGTTATGTATCTCTCAGCTACTCATGGCACAATAAGCGTGGTACTGATGACGGATAGAGACACGATACAGACCCCGGTCTACTTCATAAGCAGAACATTACAAGGGGCGGAGCTGAATTATTCCCCCATGGAAAAATTGGTACTAGCACTAGTATTTGCCACAAAGCGGCTGCGCCGGTACTTTCAGGCGCACCCGATTGTTGTGATCACGGATCAGCCAATTAAGCAGGTTATATCTAGACCAGACGTGGCAGGGAGACTAGAGAAGTGGAGCATCCTATTGGGAGGGCATAATATATCTTACAGACCAAGGACGGCTGTTAAAGGCCAGATCTTGGCAGATTTCCTGATCGAGAAGCCGGATGAGGAAGAACCAATCATTAAGCAAGAGGAGGTCCCAGCGGAACCTTGGGTGCTATTCACAGACGGATCCTCATGCACAGACGGGTCTGGGGCAGGCCTCATCCTCACAAACCCAGAAGGAATGGAATTCACGTACGCCCTCCGTTTCGAGTTCACGGCCACCAATAACGAAGCGGAATATGAAGCATTAATTGCGGGTTTAAAAATCGCCGCTAGAATGGGAGTCCGCAACCTTGAGGCCTACGTGGACTCACGGCTTGTCGCGAACCATATTCTAGGTGGGTATGTGGCTAAGGAGGACAACATGGTCAGGTATTTGGAAAAAGTCAAGACGTTAATCGCGACTTTCAGTAAGTTTTCCATCAAGCAGGTGCCGAGGGGCGAGAACAAGAAAGCGGACGCTCTCAGTAAGATCGCATCCACGAGCTTCGCCCACCTGTCTAAACAGGTTTTGGTGGAAATACTCAAGGAAAAGTCTATCATGGAAGGGGAAGTGACTGCTATAGTTGAGGAGGAGGGACCTACGTGGATGACCCCAATCATCAACTATTTGACTAATGAAACCCTTCCATACGAGGAAAAGGCAGCAAGGCGCGTTAAAAGGAAGTCACAACATTTCGAACTCCGGGAAGGCATCCTTTACAAACGCTCTTTCTTGCAGCCGTAGCTGCGGTGTGTTGGACCACGCCAGGCGGCCTACGTGATCAGTGACATACACGAAGGGTTGTGCGGCATGCATGCAGGCCCACGATCCGTGGTAGCCCGAGCCTTACGAACAGGATACTATTGGCCCACTATGCACAGAGACGCGCGCGACATGATTCGCAGGTGCAATGATTGCCAAGTGCATAGGCCAGTACCACGGCACCCGCAGCAGGAGCTTACACCTATCACGTCCCCGTGGCCATTTTACAAGTGGGGAATTGACATTGCAGGACCATTTCCTGTAGCTGCGGGAGGGGTTAAATTCTTGATTGTTGCAATGGATTACTTTACACGATGGATAGAAGCCAAGGCAGTAAAGTCTATCACGGGTAAGCAGGTCAAGAAGTTTGTGTGGGAACACATCGTATGCCGTTTCGGTCTACCAGGAGAAATTATATCGGACAACGGCAAGCAGTTCACGGACAACCCATTCAAAGACTGGTGTGCATCGTTGAACATCAAACGGCGCTTCGCATCTGTTAAACATCCACAAACGAACGGCCTTGTTGAACGAGCAAATAGGAGCTTGGGAAATGGAATCAAGGCGCGGCTGGATGAGCGACAGGGCAAATGGGTTGATGAGTTGTCACACGTGCTATGGGCACATAGAACCATGATAAAAACAGCCAACGGAGATACTCCGTTTGCATTGGCTTACGGCACTGAAGCCGTTATACCAGCAGAAATAGGGATGCCTACCATCCGCACGGCGGAGGTTAATGCCGTCACAAACGATGAACAACTGCGAATCAACCTAGATCTGTTGGAAGAAAAAAGGGAAATAGCAGCCATCAATGAAGCTAAGTCCAAGGCTAAGATGAAGGCTTATTACGACGCCAAGGTCAAGGGTGTTTCTTTTCGACCGGGAGACTACGTCTATCGTGCTAACGAAGCAAGTCGAGTGGAAAATACAGGAAAATTGGGCCCTAAATGGGAAGGACCGTATGAAGTCACTGAAACCTTGGGACGAGGCGCGTACAAGTTACGCGATATGGATGGCCGCGACCTAGAGCACACATGGAACATCGCCAATCTAAAAAGGTGCTATCTTTGAAAGCTACGGCTCCCGCATGGATACTTCGCTATAGGCGGTCTGAATAAAGAACCATGCGGGTTATTTGTCTTATTTGTTTTTCTTATGTTTGTTTAAGTTTCCTTTATGGACTTTTTTAGGACTTGTCGTCATTATTCAAACAAAAATGTAAACGTTCTAATAAAATGCCGTGGTGCCTAGCTAGTTCCACGGCCTGTTTCGTGCAAATTATTTTCCTCTTTGTTAGATTCTTTGTTAGCCGTATGAATTTTACTTGTGTTATAATATGCCATGTTTCTTTCGTATGTATTCTCTCGAAATACCGTACATGTACCATACGCCTCCAGGTGGGGTAAGAGGATTAAGTGAACCTACTAATTCAACTTGCCGCGTAAGAGGGATGCAACCCCAGCCGCACGGATCACGTATCCTTACTAGACACCTTACTCACAAGACGTTGGGGTAAGTTTCATATGCTATAGCCATACGGTGCTCCGCATAGTAAAGACGCACGTCGCATGTCTAGTAAATTAGACTTGTATGTAAGACGTGATATGTCACGCGGCATTGGATTGCAATGAGATACACAAGTTTCAAAATTAACAAACAAAATGGCCGTGTTTGTCACGGACTTCTAAAATAAAAAGACAAGTTATTACATGCATGTCTTAGCCGTGTACATACACGGACGAATATAAATACAAATGTATACAAACATACAAGTTACATGGGGGGGAGGAATTCTTCTAGATCCTTCTTTCCTTCCTCAATCAAAGCACGAAGAGCCTCCCCGCGAGCATCTTTCCCGTCCTGAACTTTGACGGCAAGAGTGTCTAAAGCTTCACCAAGCGGCTTCTCACCTGACACAGCTTTGGATATGCAGTCATAGGTAGCCAGCGTCAAAGGGGTTGGGTTAGCACTCAGCCGAGACATTATTGTTTCATTGGGAGCGTCTTTCAGGGTTTCAAGCTCGTCCAGAAGAGGGTGTTGGAGGTTTGCCAAGGCGTCCATGGACGCAGTCATCTTCCCCGCTGCGGAGAGGTTGTGATACGGATGCCGGGTGATATCCTCACCCTTGGTGATCATTTCCGCAGCTTGGATCATGCCTTCATGCCTACCACGGTCGATCCCGTCAGATACAACTCCGGCAAAGGCTTGCAATAGGTGTGGAGCGTTAAGGGCCCCGCTTACGGCAAGCCGCAGCCCTTGCCCGATAATCCACCTACGACCAGCTGTCGCGCTCAGTAGGGGGGGCATACTCTCTCCACACAGCTGGCGACCACCCTGCTTAACTCTTCATCAGCAGCGACATCTTGATTTTCAAGGTTGCTTTGAGCCTGCTTCAATTCCTCCTTCAGTGCGTCGCGCTCCTGAGCAATGCTGAAGGATTGCACGGTCACCGCCTTGGTAGCCGCCTCAGCCGCAGACACCTGCGTATAAGATTGGGAGTTAGTGTACGAATATATTTTTGGCTACATACACACAAGGAGTAGGAATATATGAGCAACATGTTTGGAAGATTACCTTCTCATTTGATGCGGCTACAAGGGCCTCCAATTCCGCGATACGCTTCTCTCTTGTCTCTGCATGGAGTGCCTGCTCCTTCACCGTTGCCTCAGCAGTCAATAACGCCGCTTGCAAGGACGTGATGGTCTTCTCGCTCTTCACGACCAGAGCCTCCCGGCGGGCGATCCTTTTGTCGGCACGGCTCACATTGGTGAGGGCCTTGATCAGTCTGCGTCTCAGCGCGGCACCCACCGTAACCTGATGTGAAGATGACACATCAAATTGTTCGATTAAGGCCTCATGGTCCATCTCATCCAAATCCTGTGCGAGGACGGGCGGAGTGATGTGTTCAATGAATTCCGAGCACTCTGATTCGGCTTCCAGCCGTGTCAAGCTTGATAGGTTCCAAGCTAGACGCAAGCTTTCCTCTAGCCCCTCGCGGCACGGTTCCTTGGCATGGGTGGGGGAAGGAGGATTGTTAGTAGCCGCGGGGGATGGATTTTTCCCCACCTCTTCTCCTTGAGTTGCGACCGCCGGATTTACCCTGTGATTAAAACAACAAGACAAATTTTTTAGTCTACATATATCATGCGAGGATACAAATCATAGTCGGGATGGGTACTTACGAGGTGCCAGTAGCAGGATCTGGGCCGGTAGGGGCTACGGCGCTCACTGGAGCGACACGAAGAACTGGCCCTTCCGTGGTCGGGGTAGGGTCGGCTTGACCAGACATGGTGTTGCCATCCCCCTGATATTGAGGATGGTCTTGTCGCAGCTTCTTGGGAGGAGCATTCGCAACTCCGGCATCCTCCCCAATCTTTTTTGCCACACGCCTGGTTGTCTTCCTCTTTTTTGAAGTACGTGTGGAGGATCCGGAAGCTTGCGTAGTGTCTTCATTCGGGTCGCGCTCCTCCTCCTGGTTAATGGTGCCTCCCTCCAGCAAGGGGTCGTCACCATCTTCGTTATGAAAATCCAATGGGGATTTTTCAATAACAGGTTCCTCCTCGTCCGACCTCGGTTCGGTTGTCTCCTCCAATGGAATAGTACGGTCGGCCAAAGCTTCCAGCAAAGGGAGTTCATTCGGCTTCAATGGCCGGAATCCTTCCCTCACCTTCATGGGGTCGCCTTGGTGAATCAATCCGTGAAGGTTCATCTCTGCAAATGATTGAAGGAGTATGTGGGTTAGTAACATTTTAGATATACGCGACAGATGGGATATACAAGGTATATATATAACCTACCCTCGCCCTGCTCCGTTAAGAAGCACGGATACAAGTCATCCCTCCCAAAGTAACGACGGCTTATTCCTACCAAGCACAGAAAGTTCTCCGACAACCCTCTATGAAATTCCGTGCGATGGGTATCTAGTATTTTCAGGTCCCGGCTACTATAATCTTTAGGCTTGGGCGGATAATCTCTTGGGGCTTTGGTTTTAAGTACAAAGGGGATGGGGAATACCTTCTCATCTACAAAGAAGTAATGGTCGTACCAGTTCTTCAAGGAGTCAAGGGGTTTCCTATATGTCATCGGGGCATTGCCGGGACGTTTCTTGAACGACAGCCACCCGTTCACCAACTGGGGAAAGTAGAAAGCCCTAAAAAGGTTAACGGTGGGGGTTACCCTACAAGTGTGGCATGTAATCTCAAACTGGTTGATTTTACACGCCCCTATACAGTGGAGCTGGGTGATATGAAAGTCATAGTACAGGAGAAGATCTACTAAGAACTTCGATAGCGGAATACGGTAGTTGGCTGAGTCAAATAGGCGCATGTATATGCCTATTTTCCCCGCCGGTGCGTCCGTAATAGCTTCACCATCACCCGGAAAGGTGGGGTGTACGCTTTCAGGCACATAGTACTTCGACAGGAAGTCGAGGTATTTTTCTCCCGACATCGCATTCAGGACGTCCGTGATGAGGGGGTTATCCTTAACCATAATTTATGAAAAGGTTTTTAAGGGCGTGGTGATCTAACCTGTGGTGATGGATGTCCGTGGAAAAGAAGGCAAAAGTTGTGAAGGAAAAGCTTGAAGATTGACAATAGCGGAGGAATGAATGAGTTGTGTGTGTAACATACACGCATGCTCACCCTTATATAGGATGGCCTCGGTTTCCGAGGTGCCATGGATTCTTGACACGTGTCAGTCACATTTCCTATCCAATGGATAGGATTTCTGACATTTCTGTAACGTCAGTAGGGGACCCACGGGTCATTTCTTAAACAGTTTCGTGTGGCTCGAGGCTGGTCAGTAATCATGCACTTTTTGCAGATATACGACTGGATTGTTGCATATCATTAATGCGACTGGATTCTTGTCGGGTTATGCGGCTCTTACGTAAGACCATATTAAATGTTGCATTTAATTTGTCTCGGCCATTGCGCGCGGCTGCGGTAGTATTCATTAAGGGATATTCATACGACCGGTTGCCACGTGCGGCCGGAACAAAATTTCCATTATCGTTTCCTAGGCCATTCTTGGTATGACCGGAGGGCAGCTTGATAGTCTAGAGGTTACGCCTACGGCTGTAACAACTAGACTGGGGGGACATGATGACGTATAGTCCCCAAACCGGGTCATGAGCCCGGCCCACGGGTACTACCCGTATCCGGCCCATCACAGATGGGTGGATAAATATCACTCAGGCTTATGGGCTTGAGTGAACAGTGCTCGCACATGTGTGCGGCCCACGGCCCAAGGCGGCCGACATAAGATCAGACAGAATAATATTCTGTCTAGGCATATCTTAATCCTAATACGAAGAGATATTCATTGCCAGAATTAGAAGATAACAATCATTCTAATTCTGGTGCTTATCTCTTCCTTGGGGCCGAAGGATCAGTGAAAGCCCACTGGGGTTTCACTGCCTATAAAAGGAACCCCCAAGGGTTCCACAAAGGTATCACAATTCTCTCTAAACTCACATATAACCCTAAATCGATTACTTACTCTCACGCCGGAGTCTAATCGTGGGAAACCTTCCCACGGTAAGCTTAACGCGTGTTGTTTAGTGTGCAGGATCCCAACCAGACGATTCACTTGGTGCAGGAGCCGGTACCCAGCCAACCCGAATTAAGCCTAATTCGGGTCTAGCAAGGATCAACCAACTTTTGCATCAACAGTGGTGGCGGCAATAACAAACCAAACCCCCCCTCGGGTTTGTTTGCTAGGCGGCCAAAACAAACACCCCTTTTAAATCATTCTTTGATTTTAATTAATACCAAAACATGTTAGATCAATGATTAATTATCATGTTTAAATAAAAACAATAATGACATGTTCATAATAAAATCAAAGATTAAAAGAAATGAAAAAGAAAGGTTAAGAAATGATATACCAAACACGTGGATTGAAGAATGATGAACAAACACGGTTTCTATCACTTGTTTTAATGTCAAAAATCAATCAACACCCTCCTATGGTGTTGATATGGGTGGCGGCACAAAAGAAGCCAAAGAGGAGGAGAGAAAACTCTTTTAGGGTTTTTGTTTATTTTCTTGAAAAAGTGAAAATGAAATGAAAAGTTACATAACCCCCCCTTTTCTTGTAAAAAGTCCATGGGCTTAGCCCGTTTCTTGTGGTTGTGCCGTGGGTATGGGGGCCCCACAAGGGGTACCCGTACCTTTCTCGTGTCCCGATGTTTCGTGTTCGTTCGTGGTTAAACGTGTTCGTGTCTGAAGCGTTTCTGTTTATTTTATCATGTAGTTACCGTAATCTTAACGCTCGTAATTATATTATATGTATTTACGTAAGTATTCTAATTTGTATTTTAAATGGTGATCATGATTTAATTATGTTCACGTGATATATTTATTAACTGTTTATCATAAGTTCGTACGTAATCGATACTTGTCATGTCATACACGTATGCACTTGCTTGATTATTAGCACATGAATGTGATCAATACCAAATGAGGTAAGTTTTAATCTAGGACGTACGATCTTAAGGGCACTATTCATGGTAAAAGCATGCGGGTTTTACAATAATATTATGAATTTGAAGGAAGAAGAATAAATAAAAGGTATCGATTAGCCAATGTGCTAAGTCGTGATACATGTGGCTTCAATTCATATGTTGCTAGCGTAGCAGTTAGAAATAAAATACTTTTTGTAATTTTATGGGTATTGACTTTATATCTCAATTTTTCAACTAAAAAACTTAAACCGATGAGTTTTATCTTGTACTTGTACTTGGTAGACTTGCATCGAATTTTTAGAAGTCAGATGTACCTTTGGATTTAATTTTCTTTTTTTCTTGCTTGAGGGCAAGCAAAACTTAAGTGTGAGGGGATTTGATAACGCCCAAATCGAACATGTTTTTGGGAGCGTTATCCGTGCTTTTGTACATGTATATTTGTTATATCTATAATACTTTTGTGCATATTTGTGCCGAAATGTGTTTGCAAGTCTATGTGTAGCCAAATACAGGGATGAAGAAGAAAGCAAAGTAATAGTGAAGATTAGTACGAGCACGAGGAATCCTAGCTAAGTTAAAGACCCGCATACGAGTTACAAGCCTTTGAAGATCTATTCCGGGTGCGAGAAAAAGTGTTTTCAAGAATTAACAAGCCTTACAAGTAATCCCGACTTGGGAAATGAAAGATAAATCATGTAGCTAGTTGTAGTAACAAGTGCAAAAATCACTCAGCATAAAAGTAGATGCCAGCCTTGTGAGAAGGTTGCCAGTCATCCTCACTTTCCACCATCTCCTTTTCACTCATTTTCCACCAGCAAGAAAGAAGGTTGCCAGCCAAGTTCATGAGCCACCATCTCCTTTTCAAGTGGTCAAATTTTCTACTACAAGCTACACAACATTCTTGAAGCATCTAAGAAGATACAAGAACATTCTATGGAGGCATTTTAGAACTACTTTGCCACCAAGATATTTCCTTTAGCTCCAAGCAAAATCCTTTGCCAACAAGCCATGCATTCAAGTTTAGCCATCAATTTTCCTAATAAATAAGACCCATGGGTTCACAACTTTCATATCTCATTTTGATGAGTTATCATAACCATCACAATAATCAATAAACCACCAAGAAAACTCTCTCCCCTTGTCCAAAACCCAATTCCCGGATTTGAGCAAGGAGGTGCAAGAAAAGTTACTTTTGGAGTTCAAAAAGCAAAGTTAACATCACCAAACTCTTAGGGATCATTACCCTAATCATTCTCACTATATTTATACTTTGTAAGACTCTTGATTATGACTTCTAAGACCATTATTTTTTAGTTTATTTCAATGTGTTGTTCCCATATTTATTCACTTCACCATGGTTAATTTGATTAATTAATTATGAAAGAAAAAATAAAGAAGATGATTTCTAGAGAGAGAAAGTAGAGAGAGATGATTATTATGTGAAATTATATTAAGAAAAATGAAAGCACCCACCCTCCTAACATGCTAGGAGGGTACTTATATAGTCCACCCACATGAGGGCTTTCTATTGGACTATATTTATTTTGGGTCGGGCTTGAATAAATGCTTAGTACCTTGAAAGTGGCCTTTTAAGCTAGCCACCAAGCCCGTAATGTCACGACTATTTAACTAACTATTACAGCGTTTTAATAAATGTTACAATATAAACCTATGACCGAACATTATTGTTTGACTCAATATTTTGAGTCTAACAATCTCCCCCAATGTGAGGTCATTCCTCTGTGACATTTGGAGATTTATGGAGATTACTAATCTCGTCATAAGTGAGTCTTTAACGTGTAATAGTAGTCTTGTTCCTTCATGCTGTGATCTTTGAGCCTTTGTCGTTGTCTTTTGACTTTGTCTTTTATCTTGAGATCTTCAAATCATTCTTGACTTGTCTTTGACATCTTGCGATCTTGTGTCTTCATCCACATGCTAATACTTTGTACCATCTTGAAAGCTTGATAACACTCTCCTTTGAAGAGAGTACATTCCTCCACATTAATTGATAAGGAAGATTTTGATCATCAGAGTTGCAGAAGTCTTTAGCTTTCTTGATTGTTGAATGTATTTGGGCATGAGTATGTGGTTTTGAATCTTTGACTTTGCTGAGTACACCGTAACGCCACCTTCTTGAGACAAAACATAGACACAGACTGAATGGCTTTGACATTCGTCCTAAATCGGTAGTGTTTTACCTCCAGTCGGTGAAGACCGTTACACGATATTAAATATCGTACCTTTGATTAGGTAGATTCAATTAAGAATCTCCTTGACAGGGTTTCGCGGCTGTACTAGCCGTTCTCTTTACTCGACCGTCTCAAAGCAAGACTACGAACATAAAGAGTGAATCAATTGGATAAATATCCGCTTGATTAAATTCGTCAATTCAAATTCCTGGAGCAAGTTTGATTCATAAAGAATCTTACCATTGTTGCTTTCCAGTTGACACAAGCTTGATCCATAAAGAATCTTGCAAGAAACCTACCGTAGTGCTATTTGAGGTTGACGCTAGAAGGATTTCCATTTGTCACTGTGAATATTAATGAATATCACTCTGAATGTTCTGGCAAGACCATAAAGATATTGCGTAGAAACCTGAAACGAGTTTGAATCGATAAAGAAACAAACCACTGTTGCTTTTCAGTTTACACATGTTCAATTCATAAAGAATCTTACACATGACCTACCGCAGTGCTGTTTGATGTTAACACTGGAAGGATTTCCACTCATCATTGTAAATACTAGGCAGTATCACTCTGAGTATTCTAGCAATATCGCAAGGATATGGCATAGGACTCTCTTCATCGTCATTCCGTGTGTCCTAACGAGATTTGATTGATCTCTTTGCTCTAGACTCGATTAGTGCACTTTTAGTGGTCAGAGGGTGGCGCAGATGCCACCTATTCAGTATCAACTATCTCGGAGTGAGAAAGTCAATTGAAGTCGTGTTGATCTCCGTGACAATAAAACAAACTTCTTTTGATAGAAGCCCGAGTCAACTGGTTAAGGGTTGTGCATTACATCACTAGGTCCATGATGTGTTGTCTTCATGATGTGTTGACCCGGTTTCTACCTTAGTTGTATGGAGGGCTAATTTATTTATACCCTTTATCCTTACATTTCTTTTTCATTCTTCAACCCCTTCAATGCTTACCAAGACATCATTACTAGCACCTTGTTGTGATTGTTCCAGTGCCAGCTTCAGTACTTAGTCGACATTTAGCTACGTTCACATTCTACTCCATCTTTCCTAAGGACTTCTAATAATCTATTGGATTGTCCCTGGGAAGATCCCTCCGGTTCTGGTTGGATCATAGGACTTAAACCTAACCACCCTTTTGAAACCAATAACGTCATGGATTAAAGATGTTGTGGGTATTTGATCGTAACCATAAAACCACTTGAAAATCAATCAACGTATTTGATAAATCATTTTAACACGTTGATAGTTTTGATGTTTCAGAAATGCTCCCCCTTCACATGTGCATCGATAGTCGAAAGTGTTTCGCACATGTGGATAAGAGTTAAAGTTTTTTAGTCTATAGATCACATTTTAATCACATTTTCTCCCCTATCTCTAATATATAAAATCATTTGATATTAGAGATACCAAATTTGATAAAAATATATCGTAAAAAATAGTCTTGAAAATCTTCGGGTGAAAAATGTGTCTAACATAGCATCAATTTGGAAAGCCCCCCCTCATAAATTGATTCAATTGAATTGTTATTACGAGGAAATGATCCACATTAAACTTTTAAGGATAGGAGTTGTTGAACACATAAATTTTGAAAGATTTTGAATAATCATTGAAAAACTCTTGAAAAAAATTGTGTTCAACGCTTTTTGAAAAATCCATTCTTTTTTGCGAAGTGGTTTTTCTAAAGCATAAACTTGAGTTCATAGACTTTGAATGTCTTGACGAATCCACTCAAGTGTAAGAAGATTTATCTTCTTTTGCTGAGGGTAAGCACACTAAAGCGTACACTCCCCCGTGAATATTGATCCGGGTCGCAATCTGAAGGTGATTACAAGCCATTGTGTTGAGCTCAAAACATTGAATGTTTTGTGGCAAGCTCAACCCGTGATGTATTGCTCTACCCGTTGTTAGGATATGTTATCTTTAAAGATACACTTTCCTTTATTTGAAGTTCGAGTTACACATTTAACTGTAAGTCGTTTACATGAACTTAAAAAAATTTGAATGTTTTTAACGAAAGCTCATGACCGAAAAATTTATTTTCCTGTAGTTTAGGATAAGTTATCTTTAAAGAGACACTTTCCTTTATCTGAAGTCCAACTTACAATCTGAAGTAATTATAAATCATAGAAATGACATGTTTTGTAAAATATGTACAACTTTCATTCGAGCTTGATGTACACACCCGTGTCGTTATTGAGCGACATTTCTAGGTACGTCCATATTATCGATACTGAAAGATATGTCGAGAAGAATATTTTAGGTTTTTTGAAAGTTTTTTCATTTTTTATTTTGCTTTTCTATTGATATTTACATTTTATTGTATTTTTTTCTCAAGTTTTTTGAAAATAATCCAAAATAGATTTTTGTACAACAGAAGAAGGTGATATAGAATGTATAGAATTAGAACCCTTTGAGGAAGAAGAAGTGGGTTCAGAATCCATTGTTGTACCTGCAATGACAGAAGAAGATTTTGCACAAATACTAGTGTTAGGAGTAACAAATTCATTGTCTACATTCAGAACACCCGCATTAGTGCTGGAGCAGGTTTCAACACTCTTCTCTATGGGAATCCACTTAAGAACAACTTCCTTGAAGATCCTACCCGTTGGTTTCCACTAAAGACTAGATCTAGGAGTAGTTTTCCCTTGCACAGCGGAAGACTTAGTTTTGGAGAAACTATTTTCTATGTTGATCCGCCTTACAGATTGCTTTTCATCGCTTTTCTTTAAGATGGGTGTGTATCTCCTTGTTGTCTTATGGGATTTTGTATTCGATCTTCGTTCAAAGGAACGCGATTTGACCTCATAGAGGTATTGTAGAATGCAATGATCATGATTTCCATTGTGAATGCCCTTTTTGCAGGTGGGGCATGCAGTAAATTTGGGATTCACGAAAGTACTTGTATTCCTTGGTGTTCCAAATCGTTCAGGCATAGTGTTCGAAACACGACTATTCATGGATGGTTTCCAATTCCTAGATTGCTGGTGAAGGATCCTAGGTTTTGGTTGACTACCATTAGGAGTGTGTTGAACTCTAGCGGGATTTGGTGAACTAGGTTTTGAATACACGGGTTTGTCTTTCTGAATCTTCCCTTTTTGCTTAGCATCCTCTGGGTTGTTGGTATGAAGTAGTTCATTTGAACCTACAGATTCCTTTGTGGACGGGAATGTTACACGTTTTGGAGGAGTCCTAGAAGTGCTAGGTGCATTCACATGGTTGGTTTTAGCAAAAGTGTGCTTTCTATTTGGAGGAACATAGGGTGATATGGATGGTTTTGGAACATTTGGTTGCACATCAGTCTTAGGGGGTAACCTAGATTTTGCAAGAGAAGAATTGGAGAAAGGAGTCGGTTTTCTAAGATATATAGCTTTGGATCCTTGTAAGCATTGGGTTTTCGAACAACAGGTTTCACAACTTTTGGTTCCACAATTTTCCTACCCATTTTGGTAACAATTTTCTTCAACTCTTCTATCGCTATGTCCTTTTCTTGCAACTGAGCTTTCAAGTCTTTAATTTCCATGCTCTTTTCGTTCATTTCTCGACACAAGGCGGAAAGTTTTACTTGCAAGTTATTATCATTTGGACCTTTTCCGACTTTGTCTTGCAAAGCAAGTTCAAGAGTATGACAGTGTTTTTGAAGGAATTCACATCGGTGTTGAATTAACGCAAAAGCCTTTTGATCAACATTATCTTTGTGTTTCGAAAGCGCAGTTTCAAGACGTTCACACTCGTTGACTTGATCAAGATATTTGCATGCCACGTCAAAATATTCGTCTATATCTGCACAAGATGTAAGAGCAACACACAAAATATCTTTGGAGAGACATTTGTGTAAGAGTATATCATATGCTGTAGAAAACTCGTCTCTTTCAAGTTGATAATCGTCAACTTCTTTTTCAAGAGGTTCCACGTATTTCAAGTCGTCAAACATTTCTTGCTTAATTAATGTTTCAAATTCCAAAACATGTTTATGCGTTCGTTCAGCAAGCAGAATCAAAATACTTTTCACAAGCACAGTTATATCGTGAGGAATTTCTTTGTGGCCTTTCATACGTTCACGTTCTTTCCAGTCGTCGTCAACAAACTTTTTGAAATTTTCAATGTTTTGTTTAAGAAAACTAAGTGCTTGCTTACCCTTGCTTATAGAAGCTTTATATGGCAAGTACTCAGTAAATTTTGAAACATTAGTTTTCTTAGTGGCAAAAACTTGTCTCCATTTAATTCTTATTTGTTTACATTCGAAAAATATTTGCTCACGAGACTTCTGTGATTGTGGATTGAAAAGACCATAAAGAATGTTTTCATAAGCATAATTATAAGGTTTAACAAAATCTTTATTAACTTTTTATCTACTCTCTTCTTCCAAATCGTTTGTCTCTTCACTATCGGGCCTAACGACAAAGCAATCAAGATCGGTCCATTGGGACTCATCAAGATATAGGTGCTGGTTCTCAGATTGAGCTTGCTCAAGGTACTTAGGATTTGAAAAACTAGGTCTACCCTTGAAAAATGAACGAGATGCCAACATTCTCATGGTTTGAATTGATTGATTAGTTTTGGAAACAATTTTCATGTAAAAATCAATTTGAGTTTCAAGTTCCACCATTTGTTGATGTCATTCGCTTGTTTAGTTTTGAAATCCTTTTCCAACTTTTCAACCATTGCTTGCTTTTCATTAACAAGTTTAGTTTTGTCCTCTTGAAAAAAACCATTTACTTGAGTTAGCTCATTAACTTTAGTGGTAGCAAGATACGTTTTGTGGCGTTCAGTACTCAAAGAGGTGTTATGATTACGTTTCTCTTGTTCTAGAAGCTTAAGAGTTTCGTTATATTTCTGTTGATAATCTTCCTTTTTGACGTTAATTAAACACCCTTTGTACCCCTCAATCTCGTTGTTCTTTTGAAGAAGCTGAGCTCTATAGCTATCAATGGTCTCACTAGATTTAATTAGAGCATCTTTGCATTCTTCAAAATTTTGAGTGAGCGTAGCGTTTGCCTTTTTTAATTGCTTTTGACTCTTTCTAGTTTCTTAGACATATTTTTGTAAAGTGGCAATTAAATTAGCAAGCGTAATACGCTCCTCATCATCATACTCATTTGCATGTTGATCATCGTCAGACTCATTATTTCACGTGTCTGAGGGACCATGTACGGTATTGCTATCAACCTTTTCCGTCATACATGTGTCAATAAGGGTTTGAGTTTGATCATAATGCTCATGCGTATTAGCATTGGCAAACAGATTATATTCATCATTGTGTACCTCTTCCAATGGTTCAGAGTCGAAGACATGGCCATTATCATAGGAAGGTGTATTGCTGATGACAGTCTAAGAGCTGATGTCTTGTGTGCCAGTGCTGCTGTTTTTTGTCCCATGTAAGGTATGATCATTCTGCGTACCATTCCTTGTGTTTTGTGATGTGCAGCTTTCATTCACATGACCCGATATTGTACCACAATTTTCCTTGAACCTTTTATCTATCTCTTGTTCGTGAATTATTGTTCTGTGGACATAGGTTTCAATGGATTGGATGTTACTTGGGATCAGGTCTTTGAACGTTTGAGCAGTTTCATGATGTCTCATGAAGCATCGTTTTGTACTCGAAGACATGAGGAATTCTGAATCAAAAGTCATTTCAAATGTCAACTTGAGTTTAGTGAAGGTGATCTTTCATTCACTCCCAAGAAGTCTTTCTTTGACAAGTTGTGCCGCAAGTTTCTTCATGGCTTGTGTGAATGCTCTTATGAATGTGCCAGTAGATTCACCTAAGTCTAGCAGGACTTTTGAACGGCTCTCAAACGATGATTGAAGTATTCTCAAACTTTCCATGCATTTATCTCTCAAGAAGCGTGTCCCTTGTTGTAATCGTTTCATCTCGAGAGTTGTCATATCTTAACACTCATTTCTCTTTTCCATGATGATGGTGTCTTGGTTGATGAAGTGACTTCGGATCTTAAGTAGATGTGTTTTTGTGATTTGGTTGTGGAGAAGATATGTTAAAATCCCCTAAAAATGTTTACTCGAGAAACCAAAAATTCTAAGGCCCTAAACAGTGTCGAATTTTTTTTAACTTTCGGAATGTGTTTATTCAACTTTCGCAATAACTGAGTTGTTTAAATTTCGGATAGAACAACTTTCGGATAAATCAGATATTGTTTTCCCTTTCGGATAAACAGATTAATCAACTTTTGGATAAAAATGAGAATCACTTTCGGATATGTAACTTTTGGATATAAGACTTGAAGACTTTTGGATATAATACTTTCGGATAAAACAAGATTTTTCCCAACTTCGGATAAATGAAACGTCACTTTCGGATGTATAAGTGAAATGTCACTATCGCAATCAACTTATACTTTCGCAATCATGATCTAACTTTGCTGAGAAATTACTCCAGAAAATGACTTTCGGAAATATTGCACTAGTACTTTCGGACAAATATAAATGATCCACTTTTGAAGAAATGAATAAACTTTCAGGAAAAATGGTTTTAAACTTTTGGAATATATATGAAACTTTCGGGAAAAACGATTTTCCACTTTCGGAATATTATAGCCCACTTTCGGATAAAAGCTACTTTCGGCAAAAATACAAACTTTCGGATAACATGAGTTTTGCACTTTCGGATAAAATGACACCTCACTTTTGGGAAAAATAGGATTTCTTACTTTCGGAAAACGTGAAGATTATACCTTTCCGATAAGTTTGAGTATCACTTTCGGAATAACAAAAAAACTGCAACTTTCGGAAAAATTGAGGATTGCAGCTTTCGGAATCTTCTTATACTTTCGGATAGTGTGTAACTTTCGGATAAATATCTAAACCCTCTTCCAAAAGTTGTAAGAAATCCAATCTTAACAGAAAATCGAGTCGACTTTCTTTATGCCGTATCCCAAAAACACAAAACGCCCCAAAATCTTGCGATTTTTACCATAATAACGAACCCAAATCCCTACCACAACTATGTAGGACATTTATATCAAGATTTAGAGCCCGAAAAACAATAAAAAAAATTTAATTCGAGATGATTTATAGATTAAATCAATCGAATCAAATCAAAACAAAACAACCAATCACTAATCTACCCTGTGACGATTGATACCAAATGTTGTTCCCATATTTATTCACTTCACCATAGTTGATTTGATTAATTAATTATGAAAGATGAAAGAAAGAAGATGATTTCTAGAGAGAAAGTAGAGAGAAAAGTAGAGAGAGAGATGATTACTATGTGAAATTAGATTAAGAAAAATGAAAGCAACCACCCTCCTAACATGCTAAGAGGGTGCTTATATAGTCCACCCACATGCGGGCTTTCTATTGGACTATATTTGTTTTGGGTCCGGCTTGAATAAATGCTTAGTACCTTGTTGTTAAAGATTTCATAGGTCGAAAGGGTTATTTTCAAACAACAAGTCATAGCCGGTTAGTCTCTGGATTGGCTATCTTTTGTATTGACCATTTTGTTAAGGAGTTTTGATCACTAAGAAACATAATTATAAGTGTTAACAAGTTTGTGAAACGAACCGCGAATTAAACAAGTTGAAATTGGATTAAGTCTTGAATTGAGTGATTGAGTCTAATGCTTGTTTTCCTTAACCAAAGTCTTGATGAAGATTAAAGCTTTTGAAAACAACAGATTGGATTAATCATCAAACTATCATAATCATATATGTCATTATGTCATTACAATCACACTACATCGGATGCCCAAAATAATCTTTACCAAGTGTTGTTTTAATCTTATTAATTATCATCAAAATTACTTGTTATTACTTGTCTTCATATAGCTACAATAAAAAGATTATAGTAGTTTTTTGAATGATCATAGGTTTTCCAAATCATCGTGAAGGATCTCAGTATTATCAATAAAAAGCTATACACAAACGAAAGGGTCATACTTGCCCGTGCGTTTTTAGTTCATTCCGGTAATTCGTGTTTATAAATTTAAAACTTGTTTAGTCCCACACAACCGATACGCATCAGAGCCTGAAGCTTCCCCCGCACTTAATGCACGCTTAGACGACTTCGTCGCATAAAACTATGAAACTCTCATCCCTCTCATGATAGAGAGATTGAAGAGTGCCCCAATCGAGGACCTACGGGTACGCCTCAACTTCGAGAGGGAGGTAGGAGCTATGAAAGGACTTGTCCTAGCAACGAACGTCGTTCATCAAAACACAAACAGAGGATGGAAGATCGTACCAAAAGACAACATGTTTCCAAACGGATCGCGTATTCCAAATGACATGAAGAAAGGGAAATAGTGGCTGAAGACTCGGGCGACTCAAGAGAATGGGGAGACCAAGAAACCCTCGCTAATGGCGAACAACGTACAAGCGTCTTGGAAAGAATTGAACCTCCTCCAAGGGAGAGAGACTCATCCCCAGAACCGCGAGATCAAAGACAGGAAGGGAGTTACCAAGGTATGTCCAAGACAGGAAGAAGATCCCCAAGCGACAGCACATCCACTTCTGATTCCGACGACCATCATCCTAGGTGTGGCATGCCAAGTTACTCCTCCTCAGATTCCTCCGACAACGAGAAGAAACGTCACAGATCATCCCGACAACCTCGAAAGCGCAGCAACGAAGATCTTTCCCTCTCGTGGTGCCGCAAGAAGGTTGATGCGTTCATGAGATGCATCAAGAACTACTCGGAAGATAAAAAGAGGCGTATGTCATCAAACGTCAAGACTTACAATGGTACCAAGTACCTAGATGATCATCTAAATTTCTTTGAGTCACAAGCGTGGATTTAGCGGTGGCCGGAACCCATGTGGTGCCATATGTTCAACTCTACCCTAATCAGAAACTCCCAGAAATGGTTCGATAAGCTTCCACACCGGAGCATCGACGGATTTGAAGACATGCGAAAAGCTTTCAGAAGAAACTACACGCAACAAAGAATTGTGTTAACAACCCTGTCTTGCTTGCGAGAGTTAAACAAAAACACAAGGAATCCTTGGAGGACTACATGGAACGTTTCAAGGGCGAATGCAATCACATCAAAGAGTGTCCAAAGATCTTGAAAATTTTTGATTTTATGGCCGAAATAACGAACCAGGACCTGATCAGGAAGCTAAACGACAGGACACCCGCAACTTTTGACGAATTAATGCGGCGAGTTAGATCCATTATTATTCAAGGAGAGGCTGCAGCCGCTGATAGTAGGAAGGGAAAATCTAACTACGGATCCCAAGATCAACCTAAGAGGCAACCCAATAACCAGAACAGTAGCCGAAACCTTGAGTACTAAGGAACTCAGAGGGGAGGACGCGACAACAAGCTCAACTTTACCCCCCTCAAGATGACGCCGAGAGAGATATTCTTATCCAAAGGCGCAAATTTTCCTAAAACCCCGCCAATGAACCCCGGTGGAAAAGCGCAATGGCAATAGGTACTGTGAATATCATGGTGAGAAGGGACACGAACTGACGAATGTATACAACTAAAGAGGCACATCGAAAGCTTGGTAAAGACGGGAAAGCTGGATCATCTCATCAAGGATTGGAGAGATAGAGGAGACATAAATATGAACGAGAATAAAAAAGACAAGCCGAAGGACAAGCCCACTACATTTACATGGTGCAGTCGTAGCAGCGCAAAACAAAGCAAAAAGTTAGTCAATAATTTTCTCGCGAGACAGAAGTCTCATTCCATCCCCTTACTAAAAGCAATATGGCTGAAAGACCTTAAACGATAGAGGTAAACATGGGGACTACGCTCTCCGCCACATGTACATTGATGGAGGATCCTTGACAGATATTCTATACGAACATTGTTTTTCACGGCTCCGCCGTAAGTAAAGAGCCAGTTCAGGTCAACCATGTCACCACTAATGGGCTTTAGTGGAGCAGTGATTTGGCCACTCGACCAACTTCGCATACCAATGACTGTAGGAGACAAGGAGCATTCAACAACTGTGTGGGTAAACTTTATAGTGATACGTTCACCATCTCCATATAATGCCATTATCGAGCAACCTATAATCCTAGCCATGCGTGACATACCTTCCGCGGCGCGTGGCATTCTTAAATTTCCAGTAGAGGGAGGTATTGTTAGAATACACGATAATGGCAAAGTCAGAGAAGCCACATGCACTCTCTTTCAAAATGACCCTGATAAAGCCTATGTGGGAACCAAAGGACACAACTAGAGTACCTCAATCTGTTACAAAAGCTTTAAATAGATATAATTACTAAATTGGCCTAATCTAAAACATAACTTTTATATATAACAAAAGGTATAATTGTAAAATCGCTGATTATCTCTTCTTTTCTTTTCTAACTCGAGAACATGATATACAAAATAAAAATGTCATTTCTCTCATTTTCTTTTCTTCCCATTTTGTCGTTTATCTTCTTTTCTCTCATTAAGAAACTCGAGAACAGAGCGTAAGCTACTGGTTTCTTGGGTGAATCAAAAATATTATTCATTTAGTATCGTAATATAATATCAAAAAGTATAAAATATAGTATTTTTTTAATCTTATGTTAAATTATGTAAAAAATAGTTTTCGTTATAGAAAATATTTCAAAACATTTTATGTTCTGATAAAAGATCAATACAACTTAAAACTTATAACAATCTTCTTCTGATGAACTAAATATAAATGGCGTCTTCGTCTTTCTTGACTTCCTTCGTTCTCATGGTGTTACACTTAGTACGTCAATCATGTTTACCAAAATTTTATTGGAGATGAGTTTTTCTCCATGTCGTCTTCTGTTCCTCTTTATCCATAAAAAGCGTATGGTAACTTGGAACACATACTTTACAATGAAAATACTTATATCGTTCGTTGCATTTTAAGAGATTTGGTTCAAGATGTCCGTCTATTCCCACGTAAAATCGAAACCCCCAACCAATGCTTCACATATTTACCTTAAGTAAAGACAATCAAAGAATAAGTGTCACCACATCTCCCGTAGTTCCGCACAAAAAGAATATTCAACATGTAAATTCGTATTCCAACTCTCTATTCTCTCACCCGTGAATAAATAAGATGGATAATATGTAAAAATAACCTTTGTTAACGTGAATAAAAATAACTTGACAAGCTACATAATGCGTAAGAATGCACTTACCTCGAGAAAAAACACCAATTTTAAACAGCCCCTATGTATATTAAACCAACCATTATCAGAAGAACAAAAAGTCAAAAAAGCCTAATTTTAGCAACAATACCATATCCCAAGCTCACACGAAAATACGGAATAAAAGTTGAAATTTTGTCATCATTGAGTTTATTACTCAAAGGTCTTAGATTTCCTTAATGTGTTCATCAACAACCTCGGTCTTCACAATCTTTTTCTTCAACTTTAACCTCGGGTTTGGCAATTTTGGTGTTACTTTGGGTGTAATTTATAACAATTTTTCTTCCTTCCCATGAGAAAAGGTAGAGATTTTGTCTAAAATCATACCTTCCTTTAACCTTACATTACCAAGGTCCCTTGAATAATATATGGCACTCATCAATGTCATCCTCAAAACAAAGTACTTCAACTTTATAAAACTTTCATATGGTCATGTGAACCCTACAAACTTGATAACTTTTAATTTGACATGTCTTCATTGGTAACGTTAGGAAATACCCATTTTCTTGAAACCAAATTATTTATGCTACAACCATCATTAATTAAAGAACATACCGAATTACTGATTGGAATTTTAGAACAAAAAATCTTAGTTGTAGGTACTCAATCGTCCTTATTTTCCTCCTCTCATTCTTCAATTCTTCTATTGTTGAACGGGATTGGTCGCTTGCACAATTGCCTTTAAAATCGCCTATACTTGGACGAATTCTTCGACCTTCGTGTTTGTTACCCTCGCGATTCTTGTGGATTAATGCCCTACCAACGATCATGGAACGTAGATCTTTTGGCATGGTGTAACAACGTCAAGTTTTTTCATGGATATTCATGATCCATGTATTCTCTAAACCATACCCCACCAACAGTATGTGTTTTTGAATTTTCTGAATCGATCACCATCTAGGATACTCACTCGTCTCAAATACCAACTTACATAGAACAAAAGCAAGCTATAAACCGTAATTCAGATTTAATTCAAATCATGAGGTAGATACTTAAAACAAAATAAAAGAACTAATAAAAAAATACAACCTAAACATAAGTAGAGTTACTTCCATGACATAAACATAAGTAGAGTTACTCCCAATAGTAGATTTACTCCACGATGCATCCAAAAGTAAACTTACTCTAGCTACACACCAACAACCGCAATAACATTACACAATATAAGAAGTAACCTTACTTTCGCTACTAGTGATTTGACTCTTGTCATGATCTAAGTGCTCTATGTATTCTTATGATATGTCATTAATCATGTCCTTATCACAAACAATCAATAATCTTTTTTTAAACAAAATAATAAAAAATACCATCATTCTTGTAAAATCATGTAATTAGACTTTTCATTATCTTTACTATTTATACGCCCGCCATAAACACCTTAATATAGCACGAGTCATGCACAACAACTTATGACACATTTACAAAGAAATGGAATCCATACATTATCAGACTCGATACATGACGTGGGAATGAGGCCAAATGGCATTCAAAAGTTTTTTATTTTGTTATATATAAAGATAGACTATAAACTCACAGGTTTCGCGAGCGGCATTTGAAACATGTTTTATTAATAGCAATCTATAAAAATATTTAGCCATACATGTAGGTGCATATGGTTCTAATCATTCAATGGATAAAAAAACTACCTAACAATACATATGCATTTTTGAAAATTTAAACCGTTTTCATTCAAGTGAATGCTGCAGATTTGTCAAATAGCATCAAGCCATTAGGCTGGTCGCAACGAGGGTTCGAAGTTCGGACCGACTTCGTCGAGTCGACCGCCTCGATTCGGTCGCCGCAACGGCTCGAACGAGTACGAAAAGGGAAATGCTTTTTGCATGTGACCGTTACATTTAAAAAAATATATATTTTAAATTTAACCCTTTTATCCCTCTAAAAGCCCCAATTTATACAACCCTTTTATCCTGGGACGAATGATCATAAACGGATAATGTATAAAACGAAGCACAAAGCAAAAAGAAAAGATGTAGAATGAGCATTTGATGTATTGAAAATGAAACGGAAGCTGATTAAAAACACGACCCGAGGAATGTCAAAACGTAGACTATCGGACGTAATGTACACATGCATCATATTACACAATATGATAATTCAACACCACGGGGCGGCGATATCAACATATTTCATCCCGAAGAATAACATGGTGATAACGATCTGGTAAATACACATGAAGAATGACTGGCAATTACTTAACAGATAATCGACCAACAAGCTCATCTACAACTAAAAGCCGATCTAGTAGAACACATTTTGGCTAACCACAACTAATTGTAACGTTTTTTCAAATTCAAACTTCTAAATCAAAACAATAAATATCCAACATGTTTAGCAAGAGAATCATCAAAAACAAAACACCGAGATCCCGAGTTCCTCAAGAAAGTGTTCCCCATGTGACGGCGAATTCAACTTTCCGATTATCCGGTGTGTTATCTAACTTCCGTTATAGACCCGCTGGATTTGAATATCATTCACCACAACTGTCTCACCCAAACATGTACAATCCAAACCGTCCATTCTCTCCTTTATGGGATATGAACTAGGTCGCTTTGTTGTGGTAAATAAGTCGTTGTATGTCATCGGAGAAAGAAAGCTGATGTCACAGGAAAAATATAAGCCACACTAAGTCACTGTTGTGGGTAGCCTTAAGTCCCATTCGTTCACTATATTGTCGTCTCTTTTCTGCAAAGAAGCCTAATCATTAATAAAAACCGACAAACTCATAAAAAACATTATACGACCAAAAACAGTAAGAACAAATCACAATCGCGTTTCCTTTTTCCAATGGTAATGATAGATGCTAATCAGAGATTAATGAAATCCGTGATAGCCATGAATAACCATAAAGCTCATAAGGATAAGAAACAGAGCAATGAGGATTAATCAAGATCAAAATAGCAGGAATGGTTGTTTTATTGATAACAAAATGGTTACAAAAGAGAGAGGAAAATATTTAACAAATTCTAGACAAAGAATGAAATGATTACAGTGAAAGGATTTTATACTAAGTGTTTCCCGCCAAAACTAGTTGGTTAGAGGTTGTTGTAGTAACACACGTACACCTCACATGTCTGGTATTAAACCATGCATGTGCACCTCACGTGCCAAACAACTTAACCAGCTTAACATATAAGCTCTATAGATTTTGGGTACTTATCAGTCCACTCCCCTTAGAATCCAACTTGACCTCAAGCTGTACAATCAAATTGAGGGTACTTAGTTTGCAATTCAGTCACAGACTCTGAAGTAGCATCTTCCATAGTTTCATTAGCCCATTAAACCAAGACATAAACTTCCACGCCATTGTTCTTCTTAGATATCCTCCTATCCAAAATAACCGGTGGTTCCATAAGAAAAACTCCACTGAAATCACAAGGAGGTAAAGTACCATTGAGTTAGTTTGGGTTTGGGTGTCTTCACTTCTTAAGTTGTGAAATATGGAACACATTGTGGACCTAAGAATCTTGAGGTAAAGCTAGTTTGTATGCTACTTTCCTAATCTTCTCCAAAATTTTAAAAGGTTCAAAATACTTTGGAGAAAACTTATTCTGCTTTCCATGCCTCAATGAAACTTGTTTGTAAGGATGTAGATTGAGGAAAACCCAATCACCATAATCTAAAACTTTGTTTGTTCTTCCTTCGTTAGCATGAGATTTCATCCTACTTTGGGCTCTAGTGATGTGAAACTTGAGTGTCTCCACAGCTTCTTCCCTTTCTCTTAAAGTTTTGTCCATTAACTCCAATTTAAATTTCTCCTCCCAAATATAATATGTGAATTGGTGGTGGTTTACCATATACTGCCTCATAATGTGTGGTTTGAATAGCTGTATGGAAATTTGTGTTATACCACCATTCAGCTAATGCCAACCATTTGACCCATTATTTAGGTTGTTCTCTAGTCATGCACCTAAGATAACACTTCACATCCCTATTAACCACCTTAGTTTGGCCATCAAACTGAGGGTGATAGGCTGTAGACATGTTTAACTTCACTTGTAACAATTTGAAAAGCTCTTTCTAGAAAAGACTCACAAAAACTTTATCCCTAATTGATATAATATCTTCTGGTAACCCATGTAACTTGTAGATATGATCCAAGAACACTTGAGCAACTTGCATAGCAGTGAAAGGATGAGAAAGGGGTATGAAATGAGAATACTTACTCAACCTATCAACTACTACAAAAATGACATCATTTCTTTGTGACTTAGGACGACCGTCAATAAAATCCATAGAGATACTAGTCCATATGCTGGTTGGCAAAGGTAATGACTGTAACAAACCTGGATACGCTTCCAAATTTGGCTTACACCTTTGACAAACATCACACTCTCTCACCAATTGCTTCACTTCCTTTCTCATTTTTTCCAATAAAACATAGACCACAACCTATTAGTAGTGACTCTAACACCTAAAGGACCTCCCATTGCACCTCCATGTACTTGTTGCATAATATCTTACCTCAAAGTAACATCATTGCCTACCATTAACTTGCCTTTCCTTCTTAACTGTTGGTTATGCCAGGTGTAATGACCCTGCTGATTCCTATTAGTCTTCAATTGACTGACCAATGATTGTAAAGCCAAATCCTTATCCCAACTTTCCACCACCTTAGCATACAAATCAGTAGTCAAAGTTTAAGTGTTGATGATACTTAGCAATTCAGCTAGATTTTGTAACCTTGAAAGTGCATTAGTAGTAATTGTTGATCCCTTTGAATAGATCTGTATCCTGTTAAGGATTTGTATAATAGCTTGTAATCAAACTAGAGCACTTTAGAACTCTTACTCAACTAAATAAGCTATGCGGAATCTAACTTATAAAGCAAAGAAGAACATAATTACTCTAACTATTCGATCTTCTATTAATCGACTTTTACAATAGGTACAAGAAACTCATCGCACCTATGTTCCTTTTATAGTGTAAGGAACCCTATAATATTCTATTATGATAAGTATATCACACACGATATATTATCAATATTCTAAACTATTAAGTATATCACATAAGATATACTCTAACTATAACTATAATATATCTTTACTAAAGATACACGCGTCTTTATCAACTTAGTAGTACTTACATTAACTCTAACGGTACTTGACATATACCGCGTTAACACTAATGGTACTTGCTAACACTAACAGTACTTGTACTTGTACTAACGGTACTTGGTACTTTACAATAATTCCCAACAATCCTCCCCTAAACAAGAATGATAACTAGTTGTCTTCTTGTTTCTCTGTGTGTTGAATGTATAAGAATACATGTCTTCAAACTTCACTTCAAACTTGGATTGAACTTGGAAATCTTGTACTTGATACCAACTGAATGTATCCAAACACTCTATGCAGATCTTCTTCTGATATGATAATCTTCAAGTCTTCATGAATTTTATCTTTGTCTTCAAGATGTGATCTTTAGTGTCTTTTGAACATTCTTTGCAGCAACAATGATATCTTCATATATAATCACTTCCCCTTGAGTGATCAGGACTTAACTTCTTTGTGATTTTCTTTAAGCTTAAACATATACCACATATGTCTTCTTCCCCTTTTTGGAATCTTCAAATGTGAGTCTTCTTATAAATCAACATTTCTGCTTGTATCTTCTCACCTGAAATAAAACAGTTAACAACAAACCAATCTGTATTGGCATCATGATTATGAGCAAATCATCAGCTATCAACGGATTTGATTTATTCTTTACCAGTTAGTCGTACACTCTGGAAGAGCCAATACTTTATTCATAAAGAATAAGGTGTACTGATAACCCTACAGTTTTTGGTAAACTATCAATCATTAACGTATTTGATAGAGTATTTACCTAGAACCGTTTCCCTAAGACTAGATAAATCTTCACTTCTAAGCATGGTGAGTTAATGACCATGTAATTTTTAGCAAACTACCAGCTATCAACGGATTAGAGAAGTCTTTACCACAAACTGTTTGTTAGACATGGTGAATTGAGAACCATTTGCAAAGTGTGACTAAATGTCAAACACTTAAAGTTCCTTTTCAGCTTCTTCTTCATGTTCCAAATCCTTAAGTTGTTGTTTGATCATCCTAATCAACTCTAAGCACCATTAGACTCCTTTGAAACTTCTAGTTGTTTTTCCAACATTCTTTCTAACAACCTTCTTCCAAAAGAATATCTTTTCTCTTGAAGCATGTAATATGTAACATCATCTACATCCAGTGTATGTATACCACATAACCTATAATATCTCCAATAGGTAGGAACATGATTATCTAAATCATTCAATATTTGTTGATCACAATTATGTGGCTCATACATAAACTTCAATTCTCTACACAATAGTGATACTTCTTCTTGACCTTCACTTCCTCCTTGAAAAAATCTGTTAAGATCTTGAATGTCTTATCTGTCAAGAATATGAAGAATGTCTTCTAATAACCTGAACATCCTAAAAGTACCATATGTTCTAGTTATTCCATGAGCTTTCAATCCTTGTTTTATAGCACCTGTCCACCTTATGATTGATGATATCTTTCCAAAGATCTTTGTATCAATGCATTGGTCTTCAAATTTGACTATCTTCAAGTGCTTTCTGTAGCTCTCATCATCATCACTATCTTGATTTGTAGATTTTGCCTTTTTCTTAGCTTCTTGCTTTCTCTTGGTTGATCTTTTTCTCTTAATACCTTTGGAGGTTCCTTCTATTTCAATGGATCCTTCCTCCAAGTCAGTATGTACCGTTTCTTCAAGTACTGTTGACTGAGTATGTACCGCTTGTACATTTTTAGTTTCTTCAACACTTTAAGATTTACTTCCCTCATCCAACTCTTGAGCAGTCTTTGCTTCCTTTGAAACTTCCTTCACCTTTTTATTCTTTCTAGCATATGTAGTCTTGATAGGTGGAGATGTTCCTTCTTGTCCAGCAGTACTTGCATCAAGTCTGGGGGTACTTCCAAATTGCCTTTGTTGTTGTAGATGTTTCTTGACATCTTCAATGTCCTTTTTGTCTTTCTCAGATCCAATCTCAACAAAGTTTAACTTGCTCCTTTTGTGTTGTTCATACAAAGTCTTGATCTCATCAAAGCTCTTCCTGACTAGCTGTGCATGAGTGAAATGTTTAACCTTTTTGAGGTAGCACATCATTTGATTCCTAATTTGAGTAGTTGTTGGAGGCTTAACTCTTTTTTTTTTCTTCTCTTTTCACCAAAAATATTTGTTGCTCCCTTACTAAATCATCAATCAATCTATCCTTTTCTTCCTCATAATATGCATCTCTCTTTTCAGCTATTAAGGACTCTGCTAGGAGTTCACTTGCTTTTAGTTCAGCCAGAATTCTGTCATACTCTTCTATATTCCATTCTTGTTGTACTCTTTGTGCTTCAAGCAATTGTTGCTTAGCTGCAAGTTCTTCCTGTTGCTCTTCTTCATGAATTCTTGCTTGTAGTCTAAGAGCTACCTCTTCATCATGCTCTATTTGATAAAAAAAATTTCATGACTTTGCTGATATCATCATCTGAATCACTTTCACCTTCTGACTCAAACTGCAATTTCTTTTTACCCTTATCCTTTAGATCAATCTTAGGTACTTTCTTCAATAACCTTGAAGATCTTATTTCTAAATCTTCATTAGGTTGTTGTTGTATCACAATACCTTTTGTAGTAGGCTTTGAAGCTTGCACTTTCTTACCTTTGTCTTGACCTTGGCTGGCAAGATTTGTTTGTTGTGTCTTTTTTTCTTCTTCTACTAGCCTTTCCTTTTCAGCTGAACTCTTCTCTCTTAGATCAAGAAACACTTGTGCTAATGTCTCATCTTCTCCAAAAGATGGAGTTTGGCTTTCTTCAGAAGATGGTAATGAATATTTTTCACCAACAACACTTGCATTAGGCTGAGCACTACTTGGTTCTTGAGAAGTATTCACTTCACCAGTTGTAGACACACTTTTTACTATTATCACCAAAGTATCTCCAAATACTTTTTCTCCTTTGGAAGTTGTCTTCTCAATTTCTAACTCCTCATTCTTGTCTGATCCAACATTCATCTTTGAACTTGACAGTACTTGGATTGACTGTTTCTTATGGTACCATAATTGTCTTGATGGTGGAGTTGTACATACAGTAAATGGATTTATTTCCTCTAGCTTCTCATAAAAACTACTCCAATTAGCTTGTAGTTGTGGTGATTAAGTTTGTGGTTGAATTAACACCATTTCTTCTTTAGCAGTTGATGGTTTATATTGAGGCTTATGTTGATGCTCCATGTTTGTGTCATCCACATAGTTTTCAATGCCATCATAAGCTTCAAAATTGATGTCATCCCCAGAAATATTTGCTTGAATATCGGAAGAAAGACCTCGTTCTTCATTATTCCGCCCTTGTTTGGTTGCATTCAGTTGCTTCTTCTTGAAAAGTTTGAGCCTTTGCTTTTTAAGGTTAGCGTGCTGAATTGCCCTATGGTGCCTCATCCAAGGAGTAACTTTATTCCTTAGCTTAGTCAAATTGGCCTCCAAATCTACAATTCTCTTATCTTGCTCAAGCTTCTCCTTTTGCAAGACCTGTACCTGTTTGGACAAGCTTGTACACAAAGCAGTTAAATGTGCAACATCCACCACCTCTGTTGCTCTTGCTTGTGGAGAAACACTAGCAGCAATTGAAGCAGCAGGTGTATGGATCATCTCATTAGAGTGAGGTTGATCACCATCATGATGAGAAAAATATTGTGAATATTCAAAGGGTTGGGGACTCTGGTTAGAGGGAGTTTGTTGAGAAGCACTAGCTGAGCTAGAATCCTCAACCTCTTGGTTAGCTGGGTGTGCTAACATGTTAGCAAATAATGGTGTTACAGTCCTAGAGAAAGAGCTACCATTCTTTATTAAGAAAGAAAAGGTTCTCTTGGTGAAATTAGGAACATCCCATGTATCTTTTAAGTGTGGTAGGTTAGGGATTTGGTCTTGGACTAAAGCCTGAATGAATCTTGGATATACTAAAAACTTTTTTGGAGGCTTCCAAATTTCTAGTCATACCTTCAAAAATTAACTTAGAAAAGTAAAAAACTCTGTTAGCTAGAATTTGATCAAAAGATGTACATTTTGAGATTAAACAGTGAATTATGGCATGAAAAAGTAATTTCCATTGTTGTGAAAATAAACCTTTAAAGAAAGTAAGACTCTCCCTACCACCCTCATATCCCATGGCTACAAAGCCATCATGTATCTCAATATTGGTCAACATACTAGTCCCATTTGCATCATTAAGCCTTAAAATTGCCCTAAGTAGTACTTCAGTCACATAGATATTTCTATGATTAACCCTAGCCCTTATACAAGGTTGATTATTACGTGTTACCTACTACAGCAGTATTCCAAAATTGTGTAACAAGAGGAATATAGATAATAGGACTTACAGTAAGCGCAAAATGTATGTGACTTCGAGATAAAAAGTCAAGAATATCATGAAAACCAAGTGAATCATCATTTTGAGTGAGTGTTGCAACCTGATTGTGTTTAGAGATCACTTGTAGAGCAGCCATTAGTATTTTTTATGATCAAAAATTAGAGAGAAGGTTATACAATCGAGCTATAAAAATAAAGATTAGGTGAATCAATTGTGTAATTGGGGTGAGTATTTATATGAATAACAAACCCAAGCACGGAGAAACCACCAAATTTACAAAAGAGACCCTCAACGGTACAACGGTTATGTAGCGGTACATAGAACATACACGGTACTTCAAATTTGCCTAGCGGTACTTGGTTCCAAAACGGTACCTCAAAGATAAGACTGGTACATGCATTCCACTATCATTGTAACCAATTTTATCTTATTCTTATAACCTGTAATCACATCAAAAACAAAAACAAACACTATACAATAAAAATTAGCATAGGAATTGTACAGCTGTTACCTCCCCTTAACATATGCATCAGTTATTGGTTGAGCATACCAATATGTGTTACCAAGAACTCAAATCTCTTAGTTTCAAACGCCTTGGTTAATAAATAAGCTACATTGTTTTATGTTGGATCTTCAAAACCTAAATAAGCTTTTTGTCTTAAGCATCTCTTATAAAGTGATGTCTTATTTAAATATGCTTGGTTTTGGAGTGAAAGACTGGATTCTTTATAATGTAGACAGTACTTTCATTATCAATGTAGATTTTGGTATTCATGAAGTTGAAACCATAATCTAACAACTGATTTTGAATCAAAAGTACTTGTCCACAGCAATGAGTAGCAGCTACATATTTAGCTTCAGTTGTAGAAGTAGCACAATGGTTTGCTTCTTACACTGCCATGATATGAGTCTTCTGCCTAGGAATTGACAACTCCCTGTTGTGGATTTCCTATCATGATTAGCTCTAGCATAATCACTGTCTGAGTAAGCTTCTAAGTCAAATGTAGAATCTCTATGATACCATAAACCTAAGTTAGGTTGACCTTTAAGATACTTGAAGATCTTTTTCACAGCATGTAGATGTGAAACCTTTGGAGTGACTTGAAACCTTGAACAAGCACATACAACAAACATAATATCTGGCCTTGAAGCAGCAAGATACATCAATGAACCAATCATTGATCTATACAAATGAAGATCAATATTTTTACCTTGTTCATCTTTTGACAGAGACTTCTTGGCTTCAAAAGGTGTACTTACACTTCTCTTATCCATACTTGAAAATTTCTTCAAGATTTCAGCAACATACTTATCTTGGCTGATAAATATTTCACCTTTCCTTTGTTTGACTTGAAGTCCTAGAAAGAAAGTAATTTCTCCCATAGAACTCATCTGAAATCTTCCTTTCATTAAAGCTTCAAACTCTTCACACCATGACTTTTTGGTTGAACCAAAAATGATGTCATCAACATATACCTGAACTAAGATAATACCCTTAGCATTCTTCTTTATGAAAAGAATCTTGTCAATGGTACTTCTCCTATATCTATGTTCCAAGAGAAAATTGGACAGAGTTGCATACCAAGCTCTATGATCTTGATGAAGATAATAGAGAGCTTTAATAACTTTGTAGACTCTGTTGGGGAACTTAGAATCTACAAAACCTGGAGGTTGTGAAACATATACCTCCTCTGAGATAGTCCATAAAGAAAAGCACTTTTCACATCCATTTGATAGACTATAAATCCCATATATGATGCAAAGGCAAAAAATAACCTAATGGCTTCTATTCTTGCCACTGGTGAAAAAACCTCATCATAGTCTATCCCTCTTCCTGTCTATAGCCTTGAACAACAAGCCTAGCCTTGTTCCTCACAACAACACCTCTTTCATCCTTTTTGTTCCTGAAGACCCAGCTAGTACCAATTATTCTCTTTCCAGAAGGGAGATCCACAAGAATCCAAACCTTTTGTAGTTCAAATTGCATTAGCTCTTCTTGCATGGCATCTACCCAACTTTCTTCATCAAGAGCTTGAGAAATATTCTTACGCTCTAGTTGTGATAAGGAACAGGCAAACAAACAATGCTGAGTATCTTTAGGATTTGTTCTCTGCTGTTGTTTGACATAGCTCACAAGTGCATGAGTTTCAGAACTAGCTTGAATTTGTCTTTTGGTTTGGACAACAGATTTTGGGTTTCCAATAATCTGAGTTATAGGATGGTTGCTGTTGACTGTATGACTGGGAATAGGACTGACTGGTATTTCAGTTTCTAAGTTATTGAAATCAGTCACTGCACCTTGCTCATCATTGGAAGCATTTGAGAAGATTCCTTCTTTGGGACTAGTAAAACCATCTTCATTATCCATTTCTTGAAGAATGTCTTCTAGTGAATCAACAGATTTTGCATAGTTTGTCTTTGCAGTACTTGCAGATGAAGTACCGCTAGGTTGCAAATGTACTACTAAGCTTTGTGATTCCAAGGTTTCTTCTCTGGAATGCTTAGCACTTGCTCTAGCATTCTTTTCTTGATCCATAAGCCTCTAAAGTTCATCATGTGAGGCTTAAGCATCATTTGGTATCACTAGTTGCTTCTGTTGTGGGCTAACAATTATTTGTGAGACAGTAGGCAAATATGGTACATAGATATGAACATCATCATCATCATGAGAGTCTGATGAAGAAGGACTTTCCCTCTGAGTACCTGAGCTAGTTGTGCTAGTCTCTTTACCTGCATTGTTATTTTGGCAATCTTGTTGCATAGAATAGTAATTCATGGAGTTAGTTAGATAATCCAAATCAAACATCCAAGCATAACCTATTCCTGGGACATTGGGCTTATTCTCTAAGAAATTGACATGGACATTTTCCTCAACTTTCCCCGATGTCTGATTAAAGACTCTATATGCCCTGCTTTGCAAAGAATATCCTACTAGATATCCTGGATCAGACTTTCCATCAAACTTACCCAAGTGATCAAGAGTATTTAAAATAGACGCATGACACCCAAAAGGTTTTAAATGCCTTGTGGTTGGCTTGACACCAGTCAAAAGTTCATAAGATGTTTAATTATGAGGCTTGGTCACTAAAACTCTATTTAGCACACAACATGCAGTATTGATTGCTTATCCCCAAAAAGTGTTTGGCAAAAGAGAATCAGCCAGCATAGTTCTAGCGGCCTCAATTCATGTCCTATTTTTCCTTTCAGCTACTCCATTTTGTTGTGGAGTACTAGGATTACTAAATTGTCTCTTGATCCCTTTAGACCTACAAAATTAGTCGATTTTAGCATTCTTAAATTCTGTCCCATTATCTGTCCTAATGACTAAGACTTGTTTAGTGAACTATTTCTCAACTAAGGTGACAAAGTCTTTAAGCAATTCATTGGTTTCACTTTTTATCTTTAAAAAGAAAACCCAATTGAATATACTATAATCATCAATTATAACTAGGCAAAAGGTCTTATGACTAATGCTCCTAACAAAAACTAGACTAGACAGATCCATATGTAAGAGTTGCAAAGGCTTAGTCACATAAATGACAGTCTTGGTCTTACAAGAGGTTCAATGTTATTTTCCTTTTTGACAAGCAGTACAGGTGAGATCATTTTGAAAAGATTTGGTAGGTAAGCCTCTAACCAAATTTCCCTTTACAAGTTTGTTTAGGTTCTTAAAATTCACATGTCCTAACCTCCTATGCCATAAAATAGACTCATCATTAGAAGCTTTAGCTAACAAGCATGTAATACCACCTGTTGGAGTGATAGTATGAAGATTAAATATATACATATTTTCTTGCCTGGGTACTTTAAGCAGTACCTGAGATTCTTTTGGCATCTGAAAGTCTTTGGAAAGTACCAAGCAGTTTGAATCTATGAAAAGTACCTTGTTCTTCTTATCACACATCTGTGATACAAAGAAGAGGTTGAACTCAATCAATTCTTTAACAAAGAACACATCTTCAAACTCCAATCTTCCTCTGTTGATTTTTCCTTTTCTAGTAATCCTGCCTTTACTTCTACCAAAGGCTATTGGTCCACCTCTGAATATTTTTAAATTCGGCAAGGAAATATCTATTCCCTATCATGTGTCTTGAGCATCCACTATCAACTATGCCTTTATCTTTTAATACATTAATCAAATGCTCCTCACATACAAAAAACACATTAGTGTTTAACAGAGAGCCAAGCCACATTTGGCTCAGATCTTATGGGACCTACATACTTAAGAGTTTTATAAGAAGTTTTACCAGTAAAATTATTAACACTCTTATATTTCATTGTTCCATATATGTAATCAAAAACATAAGGCGACTCAATGTTTTTAGACTTTCTAGGCTTAAGTATTGTTTTGACAGTACTTGGTGAAACAAGTGACTTTTGTCTTTTAGGAACCCACATTTGCACTGGTTTTTCATAAGACTTACTTCTAGGTGACTTAAAAATTTCAAATAAACTCCTAGAAGTTTAGTTAGACTTTGATTTTCTGGATAGAAGACCAGCGGTACTTGAATTAATTCTAGCAGTACTTGCAGATTTTGATCTGCTAGTACTTGAAGAACTTAACTTTAAAGGTACTAGACCTTGTTTCATAAGTACTGATCTAGGTACAAAGTCTTCATCGGTTTGAGGGTGACTTATCTTATTTGACTTATTTTGCTTATTTACCCTCTAAGCATGACCCTACTTAGGTTTGTCATCTCTTGGACCCAATTGCATTTTTCCCTGTGCAATTTTCTCATGCCCTGTCATTGTGACCCTATTTACAACCATTTGTTAGCAATTTTATCTTCATGCACAATACAATCTTTGATAAAATGACTTAAACTACCACACACATAACATCCTCTTATTTTCAAAGAATATCCAAAAGGTAATTCTGACCTAGTGTTTTCAAAACCTAGCCCACCCCTTTTGATACTACCATGATCTTTTGCATTGCCATCAATTGCCTTACTAGAAGATTTAACCTGCTTGGGAGTAGAACTAGTTGTAGGCACATGTCCTTCAGGCACAAATGTGCTCATTAAAGGTGGATAGACAATCTTTTTGGTCACAACTGGTTCATCCTAGGTCAAAGTACTAGAGTTTGATTCTGAATCATCAGACTTTTTACCATAAACAGCTTTTGACTCATTTAACTCTAAACTCTTATCATTATTAGGGGGCATATAAATTCCTGATAAAGGTGGAAGAACTGCCTTCATACCTTCATCATACCTATCATTTTTAGGTGTGTCTTTGAATCACAAGAACTATCAAAAATACCTTTAGATATGTCTTTGTCAAGTAGAGTTATCCCAGGTTGGTCCTCTAAATAACCTAGGCCTGTTTTATCATAATACCCCATTTGTAAATTAATCAACTTACCCATTCCTTTTGAAGATTTTTGCCATTGATTAATCACTTCTCTTTCATTAAACGGACTGGCTTTTAAAACTTTATTTTCTGCTGTAACTTTCATAAGTTGTTTTTCAAAAGCTTTAATAGACATATCTTTTTCTCTTATTTGAAGAGTCAAAATCCTAATTTTCTCTTCATAGTTTTGCTGACCCTTTTGATACAAAACTATATTATCTTCTAACTTAGCAACACCTTGTTTAAAAGCATTTACTTCTACAGTACATGTGTTTACCTTTTGATATTGTTCCTTAAGTTCTACTTTAAGACTATTAAACTTAAGAACATAATCTTTAGAACAGGGATGTATCTCAGTGTCTTCATGAGAAAGAGCCATTAAACCATTCTCTTCTTCTTCTTCATGAGTGTCAGTCCAGTCAACCACTCCATCCACTGTCACCAATGCCTTAGTTGTTTTAGGACTCCATGGATTTCTGTTGTCTCCCTTTGGAAGACTTTCAGTGACTCTTGGGCTGGTTTTATTGCCATTTTTGAACTTCTGATTGCTACCTTAAGCTTTTTCTCTCTTGTACTCCTTGGCAAAGTGTCCATTATTTCCACAGTTGTAGCATTCAACCTTTGATTTGTCATATCCTAATGGTTCATTAGAATCAACATTTATCTTCCTTCTAGTCTTTTTATAGAATCTGTTGGATCTAACTAAGACCATTGCAGCTAGGATCCATCTCTTCAATATCAGCATCATCCATTTGGAACAGATCATTAAGAGTCAATCTTGGTCTGTTATCTTGTCCAACAAAGAATGAAAAGGCACCACTCTCATTAAATAATGGTGAGGATCTTCCTTGTGAGTTTTGAGTCATTGATGGATTGTTCCCAATATTTTGAGGATAAGTACTGCTTATTGATCCACCAGCAGTGCTTTGGAAGTAAGTACCACTACTTGATCCACCAGCGGTACCTTCAGAGTATGTACCACTGCTTCCTTCTGACACAAAAGCTAAGTTAGACTTTGGTATAGATGCTTTTGGTGGCTCAATTCCTTTAACATCCATATCATACACTCTGAGATTATTGTAGAGATGATCAAAAAGAGTAACATATAAGTCATCTCTTGTGATGAACTGCATAGCCATCACCTTCCACTCTTGTGGAACTCCTCTCAGGAACTTTAGAGTAGCTTCTTGAGAAATTACCTGTCCATGAACTGCTAATTGAACAAGCAGTTTACTGAACCTTCCATAACCACTATGGATTCCTTCTACACTAGAGATATAGAAGTTATCAAACTCTTGTTTTAGAACTAACTTCTTCATCTTCTTATATTTGGCATTGCCTCCAAATCTAAGTTTGATAGCCTCCCACATAGCTTTTGAATCTTTGTAATGATGAAAGCTGGGTAGTATGTCTTCTGAGAGTACCATAGTTAAGGCAGTTCTGGCCTTTCTTTCTTTGATCTCTGCTTGTACCTCTTCAGTAGTGACAACAGGCAAAGCATAGCATGTACCATCAGGCAGCCAATGTAACTTCTTAGGAGTATTCACATTCTTGATGACCTGCCACAACGTATGATCTATGTGGTTCATGTAGTGTTCCATCTGCATAACCCAAGTCTCATAGTTATCAATTTTGAGATTAGGGAGCTTTACAGTAGATAGAGTATTGGGAGAAGATGTAGTTTGTGTGGCTACACCTTGTGCAGTTTGTGCAACTGGTGGCTGTGGAACCACTAGTGCAGGTTGCACAATCTGAGGTTGTCCTTGTGGTACTGGATCACGGATTGGAATCTCTTCCAACTGAGGAGGGTGCTCGCCAGATTGAGACATTTTGTGATACTTTTTGTGATTGAAGAATTTGGGGTATGTTCTTCTTATTC
Organism: Glebionis coronaria; assembly: GCA_025667525.1. NCBI lineage: Eukaryota > Viridiplantae > Streptophyta > Magnoliopsida > Asterales > Asteraceae > Glebionis > Glebionis coronaria. The sequence goes on along the minus strand of CM046879.1, from coordinate 184,966,741 downwards.
AGAGTTTCTCAACAAGCTCTGATACCACTTGATGATCCCTTTGAATAGATCTATATCCTGTTAAGGATTTGTACAAAACCTTGTAATCAAACTATAGCACTTGAGAACTCTTACTCAACTAAATAAGCTATACAAAATCTAACTTATAAAGCAAAGAAGAACAGAATTACACTAACTATTCCATATTCTATTAATCGACTTTTGTAATATGTACAAGAAACTCATCGCATTAAACACCCTATTTGTTAAGATGGAATGCTACAGTAAAATATGGCGTGTCATTAAAGCATGCAAGGTAAATGTCTAAACATTCATGACCATAGTAGAAATACTGGAATCAAACGTCGGTAGTCTAAGTAACTCCCACACAAGCAATATTAAGTACTGTAAATGAAAGGACTAAACAATGTCCAAAAGAAGTGAAGTATGAAAAAGTAGGAATAATGCATAAGGTAGAAGAGGCTGGATAGCTTCCATCCGAATGCACATACTGTGGAGATCCTACTTGTGACTGTGGGTACCTGCCGTTTGGGAACATGGAAATGGAAAACGGCTAAGCATAACGCTCAGTGCACGGATATATATAGCATAACGTAAATACTTAAAGGAATGAAAGCATATAAAGCATATAAAGCATGAATTACAGCGGAAATGAATAAGTCCTGGGAAAACCTAGATGTATGTCATGTTTACTAGTTTTAGTTCTGAAAACATAGCTTATGTTACTTATGAAAATCTGTATTAGTTTAATATACCAAAAGCCAATATAGGTCGTGAGGTCAACAACGTGCATGAATACTTGGAGGGGTGACCTCGTCATGGAAATTAGAGGGGATGCCTCTAATTAATTGGTAATGGCTCGGAGGGATCAGCTCCTTGTGAAGGATGCAAGGCATACACCACATTCACCTTGAAATCTTGACTAAAAATGAACCTAGGATGCACTCATACGCCCCACATGATAACAATAATATAAAAATGGCCAAATAACTGAAAGGGACGCCACGAGCTATCACTCCGCCGTAGTGAAGTCATAACACTAGTGTCTCTAGTGTCATGGTTATGGTACCTCCATAACTAGGTGAAACTGGTCATGCATGTATAACAGAAACGCTGGCTGCATACGGGAAATCCTAATAAAGGAAGAGGTTGTCCTTACTGAAGGACGGGAAATCCTTACCTTGTGTCCAGTAGAAGCTAACGGAAACACTGAAGAACCTACTCCACCTTGACGGATAATACTACATAAGAATGGGAACGTGTATGAGTTGTCTAAATCACATGTGTTTTACTGGTTCTGTGTGTTATCAGCTTGTTATACTTATTCTGTCATGTTTTAGTGTTTTTCTGTGTTATCTGTAGTTATACCGATGTTCTGTAGTGTATTATGCAAGTAATAGTGTATTATAATACTTGTATTGTAATACTAAGTGACTTTCTAAAAATAGCAGGTTTCCATAACTAGTAAGTTTCTAAAAATAGAAAGTTTCCAAAAATGGTAAGTTTCCATATTTAGAAATAAGTTAGATTATTAATAATAAATAAAGTTTAATTAGTATAATACAAGTCATGGTTTAAAGGTAGTAGCTAATTAATTAAATAACTTGGTTAGTTAATTAAACTATATGTTATAAGATTTTAATTAAAAATACATGTTTTAATTAAACTAAGCTAAGTAAACCGGTTCCCACTGGTGGCTCTCGGTTCCCACTGTCGAGCCACGACAGCCACTGCCGAGCCCGGTTTACACCGGTTCGTGACTGGTTCCCCTGTTTTGTTGTTCGGTACCCACTGTTAGCACAAAAGCCCCACCGAGACCCTATTGTTCTCGGTTGGTACTCGATCCAAGCCCAAAACCATACCCCCAACCTTGCGTCGGGGTCCCCTTGCGTGCGTTCGAGCCAAACCGACCAAGCTGAGACCCCTTGTGGTGTTGGTGGTGGTGATGAAGACAAGCCGAGAGCCCCATAGCTCTCGATGGTGTCTCGGCCGAACCAAAACCAACACCAAACACCCCCTAAATCATATTTTAATTAATCCCATGTTTTTTATTACTTGTTTTTATGATTAATTAAAATAAAACATGAATTCATAAAGAATTTAAAAAGAAAAGGTAGTGTTTTGATTTACCAAACACGTGGAAGAAAGGTTTAAGATCACGATCACGTACACATAAAGAATCAATAATCAAAAATCGTCCGGTTGTTCCTTTTGGTTTGATGTAGCCGGCGGCAAGAGAAGACAAAAGGAGGCAAGGAAAACTTTTCTGTAACCTAAAAATTATGATTAAGTTTTCCTATGTTTTTGTTTAACATGTTTTAAATTGGGTCATGGGCCAAGCCCATCTTTTCCTTTTCTTTTGTCTTAGTCGCCGCCTAAAGGGAGCCCATAGGGAAACCCGTAGCTTTTTACCGAATCATTATTTACGTGTTCATTCGTGTTTAATTATCGTGCAATTATATGTCGTGATCTTAATACATTTATAATATATACGTAAGTACGTGTTAATTAATATCATGATACGTGAATTATATTATAAATGGAAAGTTTTAAATTTATCGTATTTTCGTGGGTTCACTGTTCATGTGTACTGTTCATAGTATTTTAATGCAGGTTTTACAACTCTTCCCCTCTAAAAGAACAATTTGTCCTCGAATTGGAGAAAAATAAACTGAAAGAAAACATACCCGAATTAGAACTAGAAATGAGGGTAAGAAGTCCATATAGTCTCCTCCGTCTCCCAAGTGGCTTCCCGCTCAGGATGATCCCTCCAGATGATTTTGACGAAAGGGATCGTCTTCCTCCGCATGACACGATCTTGTCGTTCAAGAACTCTCTCGGGTTCTTCGACATATGAAAGATCCTATCGAATCTGATCAAGCAGATATTGGACAACATGAACTGGATGATAGTTGTATCCTCTGAGTAAGGACACATGGAACACGTTGTGAACGTGTGATAGCTGAGGCGGTAACGCTAAACGATATGACACTTTACCAACGCGTTCTATGATGTCGAATGATCCGGTGAAGCGAGGACTGAGCTTCCCTCTGATTCCAAAATGTTTAACTCCTCGTCCAGGTGATACCTTGAGGAAAACATGATCACCTACGTTGAAAGATACATCTCTACGACGTTTATCAACATAGCTCTTCTGACGAGCACGAGCTTCTTGAAGCTTCGCCTTGGCAACGGCGACCTTCTCATTAGTCACCTCTATCATCTCTGGACCCTCAAGCAGTCGTTCGCCCACCTGATCCCAGCAGATTGGGGCGCGACACCTCCTACCATACACCATCTCAAAAGGAGCACACTTGATGCTAGCATGCCAACTGTTGTTGTATGCAAATTCCACTAGAAATATATAATCATCCCAGCTCCATGACCACTCTAGAGCACACGCCCGCAACATTTCCTCTAATGTCTAAATGGTATGTTTCGACTGTCCGTCGATCTAAGGATGAAAGGCAGTGTTGAGCTTAAGTCTGGTGCCCCAAGCTTTCTACAGACTCTGCCAGAAACGTGACGTGAAACGGGGATCTCTGTCAGAGATGATTTCTGATGGAGTACCATGTAGTCTCATGATCTCCTTCTGAAAAGTGTCTGCTAATTTGCTGACCGGATGCTCCTTGCGGATCGGCAGAAAATGAGCAGATTTAGTCAACCTATCAACAATAACCCAGATGGCGTCGTTCTTCCTCTGAGTCACAGGAAGACCAGTAACAAAATCCATGGCGATTTTGTCCCACTTCCATGCTGGAATATCTAGTGGTTGTAGTATTGGTTTAAAAATGCGCGCGTCATTGCGCAAAATACACGCATCAATGCGTTGTATTCAAAATTTCGCATCAAGGTGCCTAATGCAATGCCATCCCAAAATGCGTTTGCATTAAACCGCAATTTGTCGCATTTGTGTAATGCTAGCAACGGTAGCAATTGTGGCAATCTAGTACTTAGGTCATTTTTGTCTAATTTTAACCTTTTAAAAGTGACCTATATATTTTAATAGCTTTTTAAAGATAAGAAATGTTAGACAAACATCTAAAGAAACACAATAACAAAAATATAGTATTTTGCATTTTCCTAAGTTTTTATTGTCAAGCTTTACTTTCAATTTATTTGTTTTACAAGGGATTATAAGCCTAATTTAAATATGCTAGTAACTTATTTTGTAACTTTATTGCATTTATTTTATACTTATATCATTTTTGCACTTTTTTATACTAAACGCATCACGTCTAAATTGCGCTCGCAAGCGCATCACGCATCACGCAATAGCTTTTGAGACCTTTAGCGCAATGGATCGCAAAACGCATCTTTAAACCAAGGTTGTAGTAACCCACTAGCTCGCTGGTGTTCGATCTTTACCTGCTGGCAGATCATACATTTAGAAACGAAGGTGGCAACATCCTGCTTCATACCACTCCACCAAAAATGTTGCTTGATGTCGTGGTACATCTTTGTAGAACCAGGATGTATAGTAAATAGAGAGCTTTGAGCTTTAGTCAGCACAGCTTCCCTGAGTGTAGAGTCATCAAGAACCACTAGTCTAGTGCCCTGCCATAAGATACCGTCATTATCAACACGAAACTCCGTTTGCTGATCAAGGTTCTGAATGATAGCCAAAATCTCACCATCATCCTTCTGAGCTTCCTTGATCCTAGAATGTAAGGCTGGTTCTCTAAGATTAGCCCAGTAACCGTGATGTCCTCGTACACAAAACTCGATATCAGTCATCTCTAGGGCACGAATGATTTCCTTTGCAATCCAGATGCCAGCAATCATGCCCGACCTTCTTCTTGTGGAAACCTTGGTTTCCTCGATCTTTTAGCTACTAGGAATGCATCATGTTCATATGATTAGATAATCAAAGCGGAATTAGAACATGACACATTAACAAGGTGTTTGGACACAAAGAACATGAATTAAAACAAATGGATTGTTCATTATATTAATAACAAACAATCACTAGGTGTGTATACATTGAATCCCACACCTAGTCGACACACGCTTTAGGTTTACATTATATATGAAAGTTATGAATAAACCTAATACCCTTGGTTCCTTTTATAGTGTAAGGATTAGGGTTTATAAGAGATAATATCAAATAAACATGTAAATCTTCTATTTAAATAAACATATACAGAATATATTCTGCATACTTATCTAAATAGAAGCTTCCAACAACTTTCTCAATGTTTCTATCAATGCTTGGATTGCATGTGACAATGCTTGGATTGCACTTGACAATGCTTGCTTCTGTCAACGCCTGATTTGTTCTTGACAATGCCTGGAATACACTAGTCAACGCTTAGACAAATGCCTTCATGTTTTCTTCATTTTTGAGTTTATGCCACATCAACTTTTTGACCCAACAATCTTCCCCTAGTTGATGTCGGCAAAACTCTTTGTGTATCTCTTGTAAGTTGTACATTGAAATTGTGTATAATTGAAGTTCGTTTTCTCAGTTCTTAACCAATTGAAAGTCCTAACAAGATCGGGTTTATAATCGTTTTTGGTTGGTCGGGTTATTTGGCTTTGCTATGTCTATTTGAACAATCAAGTAAAAATGGAAAATATTAACTACGTAACTGTAAAACAAATTGTCAAATACCAAATTTGTTATTCAAGTAAAGACAAAAATGTAAATCTATGAAAGTAAAGGGCTGAAAATGTAAATTCTAGAAATAAATGTGCTTGAAATGAAAATCAGTTAACTACAAGGACTAATTATGCAAAAGTAAGTAACAAGTAACTAAATTTTAACAATATGCAAAACTGCCTAACTAACTTTGTAATGTTTCAAAATTACAAGGGCTGAATATATGCAAACCCTAATTAAGTGGAAAAATAGCTAATTATGCAAACAGTTACAAATCAAAGGACTAGATTGTAATTAAATGAAAAGTTTTAACAAAAACGGGCTAAGAAGAAAAATAAGCTCGTATAAGCAAACCAATGGACCGAATAAGCTCTAACAAATTGCAAAAGACTTAAAATCTGATTTTAGCTAGGCTTGTAAAAGGATTTAAGCTGAAACCGAGTTAAACTCAAATAAGCAATTCCTAATAAGCCAATATTAAGCTAACTAATAAGCTGAACATGCACAATTAAATTTTCTTGTCAAAACTTGTAAATCAAGCCATGAGAAGCTTGGAATGTCTTTTGAAATCAAAATTGGTCCATTAATGAATTCAAAAAATTGAAATAAGCTAAAATCAAGCTTATTTGACTTTCGTTGACCAGATTTTTCAAAAAGCTCAAAATCTCAAAATCCACTCGTGAATACTTTCTAAAGGGAAATATGAAAGAAAATTAAGAGATTTTTGAAGTGGAATTGGAGTTTTTAGAAATCAGATTAGCCAAAGTTTACAGAAACTTGATCTAACTCAACAGCTTATTGTTTTGCTTATTTCTTACTCAATTCAGAATATTGTATATTTTCCTTAGAAAAACTGAAAGCTCAGATGTTAAGTGAAGACTGAGGACTGGTTTGAATAAGTTTATTCTAGAAACAAGAAAATGCCAAGCAATTGAAATCATGAACTTTTTTTGAAATTCTATAACAAAGACTGACCTAGATTTTTTTAAATGCCAATTGCCTTTTGTACTTATAAAATGACTTGAAAACTATCCACCTTTGTTTAGAATGGCTAAGTGACAGAGAATAAGCAAGATTTAACCAGGTAACAACACTAAGACTCAAAATTAATCCTAATCCCAAACACTAGTTTACTAAATTCTAACAAACTTTTATGAAAGAAATTTAAGCTAGAAGCTAAGCTGATCTAAGAATGATATCAGGCTAAGTTCAATGACCAAAAGGAATTGTAAAGGAACTAAACTCAAGCTAAGTAACAAGCTAAAACTCAATGTATACTAACAAGCTAGTATGACTGATATTATGCTAACAGAATTGAAAATTAAGCTAGTGATCAAATGCTATACTACAATTAAGCTACTCAAACATCAACATCAATTCAATTACAGACTAAACACACTTTATCATGCAATCAAACAAGTATTAAGCTAGGAATTGAGCATGCAGGCCACACTTTAGAGGAACAAAAATGCAGAATATGAAACCTTGAAGCATAGGCCTCCTCTGATGGAGTAGAGAAGCGTTGTGCTTTCTAACCAGTGCTAAACCACCACCGTAGCACTAAAATCAACTAATCAACAGCTACCATCATCTTGATCACCGTTAATGAATTTGAAATCTTTAAAATCTACTCAAACTGGAACTGGATGAAAAAGACAAGCAAAACAGCTACGGGTCTTCACAATTAGCTAATCATGATCAATTATGATCATAATAAGCTAACAACATCAACAGAGTAACAAGATTGCAGGAATGAACAGTAGATTTAGGAGATGAAAAGATGAAATTTTATTGATTGAGTTGGAAAGGTTGTTACAATGCTGGTAAAGAAGTTATAACTATTAACAGACTCAAGAGGTTATCAATCTCTTGAGTTGTTAAGCTAATTCTAACTGAATTGAGAGAAAAAAAGTAAAGTGTGTGTGTTTTCACACTTTTCTACATTACATCAAATGAGAGCTATCTAGGGGTATTTATAAAGTGCAGGTGAGAGTTGGTGAGGGTGAGTGACGTGTTGCATCCAATCCCCAGCTTCCACGTGGCTTCATTCTGTTAATTGCAATTTGCTGATGAAGAACACATTTGGGCCTTTTTGATTAAATGGATTTCATCTTAATTGGATAAGTGGGCTAAATTCGTCTCTTGATTTTAAACACTTTTCATGTTTTCATCTTCTTCTGAAATGCATTCTAGCTCAATCTCGTGCATGGGTTATTTGTTGAAGAAGAAGGCCACTTGTCATCTTGTGATTTGGTAAGATAAGAGCACACGGATCATTATCCGTATTGGATAATTTGATTATGGAATGTCAAGCTGCTATTGGCTGGAAATGGATATAGTGGAAAATACTGTTGAGATTTTGGGTTATTAATTGTGACGGCTGCTAGTGGCCAGCTGGCTATTATTTGGCAATCCAAACCCCTTCTTTCTTGACTTATCATTGGTTTAACTCTTAGCACACGGATCAAGCACAAATAAACTTCCAAAAATGGCAGTTTTAACCCCTCAACTTTGGCAGTTTGATCTTTTGAGCTATAATCTTCATTCTTTTGGCAAAATCAGTCCTTCAGCTTGCCTTTTTGAACATTTGAGCCCTTTGACTTTGTTGACTTGATAGTTGACCAGGTTTGACTTTGATCTTGACTTTGACAAATTTACACTTTTGATCCTTCAACTTTGGGAAATTGTCAAGATAGGTCCCTTATCTTCAAAGTCTTGTCATCTTTGATCCTTCTTTGTCTTTTTCATCCAAATAAGCTTGATTTTCTTCTTGTTTTCTTGAAAATGCATCCTTCTTACCTATTTGTACACAAACACAAAACATATCACATAATTCCGCTTTATAGTACAAAAGTTAGGTATTTTCCTTATGTTTTAGGGTGATTTGTTGATTGATTGATATGAGTTTTTGCTCATATCAAATCCCCTACACTTGAACATTTCCATGACCTCATGCAATGCTATATTTTAAAGCACAAATTTACATTCTCCTCATAATTAATCCACCTTGGCCAATATGGAATGCATCTACACTACTCTACACTATATGATGCATGATTTTGATTTTTAACAATGCAATGCAAAAGGAACAATTCTATTTATATCTTTTTTGGATTTTTCTTAAAATGGTTTTAATGGAAATAACTCATAAATAACTCAATGACTTTGATTAGGGCTTGGGTACCATGGACATTTATTACCCTCAAGTTTCACTTTCCCCATACCAAGCTTAAAAATGGGATCATTGTATTCACAAGTAAAAAATGCATCAACTTATTCATGACAATTAAATGTGGAACCGGTTATTAATTGAGCAAATTGCTTTTGGGAAAATTTGTCATTATTTTAAGCGTGAAGTATAAGAAATGCAAAATCCAAAAATAAGGAAGCACGGTTTTAATCCGAAGTAATCCTCTCAACCATTACTTGAAAAACCGCTGATAATTAATATAAGTCCGTTTCAAGAGTAATAAGTCATTCGCCTTATGTGTAAAATCCTCATGTCATGCATTAATAAGTAGCTACACACTCGCTAAGGAAAGAAAAATAAAACTCACGCAATAATTTACATCCGCCATCTTTTTGAGACTTTGGATCTTCAACCCCGCAACCCGTCAAGGTAATATTGGATTGGAGCGACTATTAAATCCCCGCAACCCGTCAAGGTAATATTGGAATCTAATAGTTACTATAATTAACACTTCACTGCCCTCTTGGGAGTCTTGTATAATTATTTTTTTTCTCTCTTTTTTTTCTAGCCACTCATTCTTTTGTAAGCCGCTCTTATTTTTCTTTATTCCTCACTAAGAAATTTGAAAAGAATAAAAGGAAAAACACCCGCTAAATATTAAGCATGACATAAGTCTAGTACACATAAAACGTTCTAACTTAGAATCTTAAGACGTACTTATATCAACCATGAATGATTAGACAAAAATACATAAGAGATTACAAACCAATTAAAACCGTTCTTGATTATTTATTAACATATATACATGCGAAGAAAATAGAGGTAAAGAAGAGAAGGGTTTAGCCACAAGTAATTATCATGAAGTTTATCTAGCCCTTTTATACTTGCTTCAACTCTATCATCTCCCATTCTCCACAAATTTAAAATGTCAAAGAATGAGAATGGTGGATGCTTAGCCTAATAGACCAATTAAGGACTACATGGTTAAGGATACTAGCTAGAGAATGCTTGGATAAGAAAACTCGGGTTGAGTCAAAATATACATGGCGGGCCTAATATGTCAAAGAATTCTAAATTTGTTAAACCATATCCTTTATTATATTTTTTCTCTTTTTCAACTTTTCATAAAGAACAAAAGAAGAAATATATACAATGCAAATGTGTTATGCAAATGAAAAAATGATTGATGTAAAAATTATGAATGCATATTTTTTGTGGCCAAAGTAGATCAAAAATTTGAAAAATGTTTGAAAAATTCATTTTCCAAGTTATCATGAAGGTCAATGACAAGTTCTAGGTAAGGTCACTTCGATAGAAGACCCCCCTACACTTAAGCTAAACATTGTCCTCAATGTTTAAGAGCATGGAAGTATAAAAACTTACCCTACACTTATGACAATGAATAGACTTTGCTTAACCCAAGTTAAGGAAAGATCAACTATAGTGAATTCATTTTTAAAGCACAAGGTGTCTATGAAAGATCACAATAGTCACGAAGTGAACCGGATACAAGGGCCTCCTCCATAAGCTCTAAGGCATGAAATGAGTGAGCAACCCTACAAACATCATGAAGACAAAAGAAGGTCTACCCCAACACTTCTCAAAAATTAGTTATCCTTATTTCTAACCTACAATACTCTAGTTCTAAAAAACGTCTAACCTAGTTATTCAAGCTTGATTTAAGGAGTCTCTAGCTCGACTCTTCCCACAATGAATTAATTCATGGGGAAAATGGGGATCTCTTGGACCATTTCAACGGAAATGTCCTCCCCAAAATAATGTTTCACACGGTGACCGTTCACTTTAAAATTTGGACCATCGGGTTGTGACAACTCAATAGTTCCATATGGAAATACTTGAGCAATAGTGAATGGACCGGACCATCTAGACTTAAGCTTGCCCGCAAAAGTTTCAACCTTGAGTTAAAGAGGAGAACCGGCTCTCCAACTTTAAACTCACGGTTCTTGATCTTAGCATCATGCAATTTCTTAGTCTTCTCCTTATAAAGCAAAGAATTCTCATAGGCATTGGCTCTCAATTCATCCATTTCATTTAGTTGATCCTTTCTATGTGAACCGTCTTGGTTTATATCAAAATTAGCCCACTTGAGAGCCCAAGAAGCCTTGTGTTCTAACTCAAATGGGAGGTGGCACGCTTTTCGATAGACAAGCCTATAAGGAGTACAACCAATTAGTGTCTTAAAAGCCGTCCTAAAAGCCCACAAAGCATCATCAAGCTTATTTGACCAAGAAGCTCGATGCTCTCCCACTGTTCTCTCTAAAATTCTCTTTAAACCACGATTTGTGACCTCGGTTTGACCATTGGTTTGAGGGTGATACGCGGTAGAAAGTCTATGATTAACGCCATATTTCTTCATAACTCTCGTGAATTTATCATTAAAAAAGTGCGTACCACGATCACTTATGATGGCCCGAGGTACACCAAATCTAGCAAACAATTGCTTCAAAAACTTCACAACAACTCTAGCATCATTGGTAGGTAAGGCTTTAGCCTCAACCCATTTGGACACATAATCCACCGCTACAAGTATATAATTGTTTCCTTGGAAGATGGAAAAGGTCCCATAAAATCTATGCCCCATACATCAAAAATCTCACACTCTTGAATAAAATGTTGTGGCATCTCATCACGTTGCGTAATTTTTCCTTGTCTTTGACATACATCACAAAATTTCACCATCTCTTGGGCATCTTTGTAAATGGAAGGCCAATAGTAACCCGAATTAAAGACTTTCTTGGCGGTATAGTTGGGCCCAAAATGTCCACCCGTAGGTCCTTTATGACAAGATTCTAAAATCTTAAATGCCTCGGGCCCATCTACACACCATCTAATGATTTGGTCCGCACATTGCCTAAAAACATAAGGATCATCCCAAAATTAGTACTTAACTTCCTTAAGAAACTTCTTCTTTTGTTGCGAAGTAAGACCCTCTATAAGCACATTCCCCACAAGATAGTTTGCTATATCCGCAAACCAAGGGGTGGCATCCTCTTGAGAAGAGATAGACATGAGCTCCTCGAATGGAAAGGATTCATTGATTTCTTTATTAGGAAAATCTCCTTGAAAAGGATGCTCAAGTCTACTCAAGTGATCTGCCGCTAAATTCTCGGCTCCTTTCTTATCTCGAATTTCTATCTTGAACTCTTGAAGCAATAAAACCCATCTCAAAAGACTAGGCTTAGCATCTTGCTTTGTCATGAGATACTTGAGAGCGGAATGATCCGTATACACTATGGTTTTAGATAGCACAAGGTATGGTCTAAATTTCTCAAAAGCATAGACTATAGCAAGCAACTCTTTTTCCGTGGTAGTATAATGAAGTTGTGCACCGGTCATGGTTTTACTAGCATAGTGTATAGGTTGAAAATGCTTATTCACTCTTTGTCCTAAGACGACCCCCACCGCATAATCACTAGCGTCACACATAAGCTCAAAAGGTAATTCCCAATTTGGAGAAACCAAAACGGGGGCCTTTGTCAATTTCTCCTTAAGAGTCTCAAAAGATTCCAAACACTCTTGGTTGAAAATGAAAGGAGCCTCTTTTTCCAAGAGATGAGTCATCGGTCTAGCTATCTTAGAAAAATCTTGTATGAAGCGCCTATAAAACCCCGCATGACCTAAGAAACTCCTTACACCTTTAACCGTAGTGGGTGGGGGAAGCTTAGCAATCACATTAATTTTAGCTCTATCCACTTCTAATCCCTTATTGGATATCTTGTGTCCCAATACAATTCCCTCTTTCACCATAAAGTGACATTTTTCCCAATTAAGAACTAAACGTGTTTCCTCACAACGCTTGAGCATTCGTTCTAAATTGGTGAGACATGAGGTAAATGAATCTCCAAAGACGGAAAAGTCATCCATGAAAACCTCCATAGTTTGCTCTATCATATCATGGAAAACTGCCATCATGCACCTTTGAAATGTCCCCGATGCATTACATAAGCCAAAAGGCATCCTCTTGTAAGCAAATGTACCGTAGGGACAAGTGAATGTGGTCTTTTCTTGATCCTTAGGGTCAATGGGAATTTGGAAATAACCCGAAAAGCCATCAAGAAAGCAATAGTACTCATTTCCCGCTAAGCGTTCAAGCATTTGGTCCATAAAAGGTAATGGGAAGTGATCTTTCCTAGTAGCCTCATTAAGCTTCCTATAGTCAATACAAACTCTCCAACCGGTAACAAGTCTCGTAGGAATAAGCTCATTATTCTCATTAGGTACTACGGTGATTCCACCATTTTTTGGAACACAATGTACCGGGCTAACCCATGGAGAGTCGGGAATGGGGTATGTCATGCACGCATCAAGGAGTTTGATAACTTCCTTTTTAATGACCTCATGGATTTTTGGGTTAACCCTTCGTTGGCTTTGAATGGCGGGTTTGTAGTCATCCTCTATAAGGATTTTGTGTGTACAAAAATGTGGATCAATTCCCCTTATGTCGGATATTTTCCATGCTAAGGCTTTCTTATGTTTCTTAAGGACTTCAATGAGTTTCTCTTTCTCATCCTCTTTCAACTCTTTAGCAATGATCACAGGTAATTGGTCATTACCCTCTAAGAAAGCATACTCTAGGTGGGATGGAAGGTCCTTAAGTTCAATTGGAGGTGGACTCTCTATGGAAGGTTTTACTGTAGAAGGATCATCATTGGTTACTTCTTGTGGAATGGGGGAAGGAATAGGGTCCTCATTGAGCAACTTTTGGATAGTGAGAATATCTTCTTCCCAATTGATGGGAGAATCATCATTACCAAGAAAGTTGGACTCAAATTCCTCCAAGAGGAAATCACTCTCTCCAAAAGGTGTTAAGGAGGGAGCAATTGAGGCCACGGTTTCAACATAGGGCATATCCTCACTAGTACTCTTGCAAGCATCATGAAAATGCTCATCACACACCTCATCTAGCACATCAACTATGTTAATAGTCTCACAAGGTTTAGACTCCTTAACTTCTTTCTTATCACAAACTTTCCCTAACTTAAACACCACTTTCTCATCCTCTACTCTCATAATTAGTTCTCCCTCCGCCACATCTATCAAAGTACGACCCGTTCTTAAAAATGGTCTACCAACAATCAAAGGAACTCTCGGGTCCATATCATAATCAACCACTACAAAGTCGGCCGGAAAGGTAACTTATCCACACCTACAAACACATCATCCGTTATACCTACGGGGTAAGCTATGGTACGGTTGGCTAACTCAAGTGTCATCCTAGTAGGAGTGAGCTCGGGAAGAGAGAGTTTTTTCCAAACCAATAAAGGCATGAGGTTAATGCTTGCCCCTAAATCCGCCAAAGCCATGCAATTTTCCACCCCGGGAAAATTACAAGGTATCAAGAAGCGCCCCGGATCTCCAAGTTTTGTTGGTAAGGTTTTAAGTAACACAGCGGAACAATTTTCATTAAGGGATGTGTTAGGCAAATCAACCAATTTTTCCTTATTGGAGAGTAAATCCTTGAACATCTTAGCAAATTTTGGCATGTAAGCAAGAGCTTCCGCAAAGGAGATGTTTATGTTTAGTTGCTTGAACATACTTAAGAAATTTGAGACTTGGATATCATCCTTGTTCTTTAACTTGTCCTTTTTCAATCTTGAAGGATAAGGAAGATTTGGTTTAGGTGTAGGTGTTGTGGTGGAAGATTTGTCGTTGTTAGCTTCTTGATTTGGAGTTATGGAAGGTAAAGGATAAGTGGGAATAGGTTGAGAAGGTGTGTTTGATTGAATAGGAGCATTTGGAGGTGGTGAAGTGGATGTAGAAGGCTTATCACATGTAGGAACAAAAGTGGGTTTAACAATAGGAGGTGAAGGATCCTTTGTTGACTTTCCACTTCTTGTTGTAATAGCATTGACATTTGCCCTTGGGTTTGCTTGTGTGTTAGATGGTAAAGCTCCTTGTGGTCTTTGATTATACATAATTTGGTTATTAAGAAGAGCAAATTTCTTGTTGTTTTCCTCTTGAGCATCTTTCATTTGTTTCTCATAAGAAGTAAGATTTTGAAAGATCAAATCCATGGGATTAGGTTGCACATTCCCTTGATAAAAACCTTGGTGTGGATAAGGTGGAGGTGGTGCATTAAATCCTTGATTTGGTGGATAAAAGTTATTTCCTTGATTGTGAAAGTTGTTAGGTGCCTTGTAGTTATTCCCTTGGTAATGTGGTATTGGACCTTGATTCCTTTGTAACAACTGAGGAGTATTTGGTTGAGGTTGGGTGGGTGGTTGGGGTGGAAAACCCGGTGGTGCAAGATAGTTTTGAGATTTGTAAGAAAGGTTATTTTGATTGATGTTGGGTTTGAAATGTTCACGATGTTCCTCTTGGTAAGCATAACATTCCCCTTGATAACCTTGCACCTTATCACATTGTTGATAGGAATGAGGACCTCCACAAGTCTCACATGAAAGAGTAATGGCATGCAGATCATTTGTGGAATGATTGCCCATAGAAAGCTTCATAAAGTCATTCATCATTGTTTCTTGCATCTTTTGAGTGTTTTGTATGATTGTTTGATTTTCCTTTTGAGCTTGAGTCAATGCTTGAATGCATGAGATGAGTTGAGTCTCCAATGGTTTAGAACCTCCTTCTTGAATGACATGTACTCTTTCATCAAATTGTGTGTTGATTTGCACCATTGCTTTGGTCTCAATAATATCCCAAGCCTCTTAAATGGATTTAAGAAGAATATTCCCTCCCGCGGAAGCATTGAGTGAATCTTGGTGATGAGGTTTAAGGCCATTGTATAATGTATTGATTTGGTGAACTTCATCCAATCCATGGTTAGGGCATCTCCTCAATAACTCTCTATACTCCTCCCAAGCATCACTAAATGTTTGACTAGGTTTTTGTTGAAAGCCTGTAATTAAGTTCCTCAAAGCCATGGTCTTAGATGGGGGAAAGAACTTGTTCAAAAAATTAGTAGTGAAACCATCCCATGTGGTAATACTCTCGGGTGGTTGTGTATCTAACCAATGCTTAGCCGGACCCTCTAGTGAAAATTGCACCAATATCAACTTAATGGCATCATGGGGAACTCCATTTTACTTAATGGTGTTGCAAAGAGCAAGAAATCTCTTAAGGTGATCATGAGGATTACAATTCTTGTTCCCATAAAAAGGTGTGTTTGAAACCAAGTTAATCATGGATGTTTTTAGCTCAAATGTGTTTGCGGGAATATCGGGTATCTTGATAGCATCGGCATATCCGTGCACATTGGATTGCAATTGCTCCATCAAAGATCGAGTATCAACTCCGGCCATGGCTTCTTGTTGTGGATGAATCAAAGCACGATTCTTGTGATCGGCTTGATGGACGGTGGTGTTCCTACTCTTTCTCTTTTTCTTCCTTTTCAGAGGAAGAGTTTGTACACCAATCGGTATTTGTGCACGCTCGCGAGTGAGCATGCAACTCAATACGAGGAATGAGAGAGAAGCTCTCGTGTGACTTTGAAGAGAAAAGGATTATCCCCTTCGAGTGTCAATATGAAATATCCACAAGAACATAATAATATACGTATGTACTACTTGGGTGCAAGACCCCCAATGAAGCCTTCCTTCTTAGAATACTCACAAGTGAACGTGGGGTTAGGGGGCGCGAAGCACTTAAGTACCTATTGACCCTTAGATGGCATTTTATAGCACATCGCCTTTCTATTCACTTAATTGTTTGTATTCTTCGAATTGTTTCTTATTGGAAGTATTTATCTATTCTTGCTTTATTTTGTTTGATCGATACACGTGTCAAGGACCGGAACGCCCCTCAACACGGTGTATTTCCTCGGTAATACTTATGGAGAATATGTGTGTTGGTTGTTCTTATACGTATACGTATTTACTTATAATAATATATGGAAAATATTTTTGTATTTATGAGTTTTTTAAAGAAAATACTATATGTACATAAAAACCGAGAGAATCCAATAATATATATTTTTGGGTGCAATCTCTTAGGAAAAAGATTGCTTTTTTGGATTTTTTAATTTGTTTGGTCAATTCTTTAGGAAAAGAATTGTTTTTGTTATTTTTTAGTTTTTATGTATTTTTATATTTTTGATATTTTTATTGTTTTTGATTTATGATACGTAAAAATAACGTTCACTAGGTGAACGGATCCCAAAAGCCGATGAAAACCGTCAATCGATAGTCTCTCGTAAAGTCAAAGAACCGGCAGCGGCGCCATTTGAAATTGTGTATAATTGAAGTTCGTTTTCTCAGTTCTTAACCAATTGAAAGTCCTAACAAGATCGGGTTTATAATCGTTTTTGGTTGGTAGGGTTATTTGGCTTTGCTATGTCTATTTGAACAATCAAGTAAAAATGGAAAATATTAACTACGTAACCGTAAAACAAATTGTCAAATACAAAATTTGTTATTCAAGTAAAGACAAAAATGTAAATCTATGAATGTAAAGGGCTGAAAATGTAAATTCTAGAATTAAATGTGCTTGAAATGAAAATCAGTTAACTACAAGGACTAATTATGCAGAAGTAACTAACAAGTAACTAAATTGTAACAATATGCAAAACTGCCTAACTAACTTTGTAAAGTTTCAAAATTACAAGGGCTGAATATATGCAAACCCTAATTAAGTGGAAAAATAGCTAATTATGCAAACAGTTACAAATCAAAGGACTAGATTGCAATTAAATGAAAAGTTTTAACAAAAACGGGCTAAGAAGAAAAATAAGCTCGTATAAGCAAACCAATGGACCAAATAAGCTCTAACAAATTGCAAAACACTTAAAATTTGATTTTAGCTAGGCTTGTAAAAGGATTTAAGCTGAAACCAAGTGAAACTCAAATAAGCAATTCCTAATAAGCCAATATTAAGCTAACTAATAAGCTGAACATGCACAATTAAATTTTCTTGTCAAAACTTGTAAATCAAGCCATGAGAAACTTGGAATGTCTTTTGAAATCAAAATTGGTCCATTAATGAATTCAGAAAATTGAAATAAGCTAAAATCAAGCTTATTTGACTTTCGTTGACTAGATTTTTCAAAAAGCTCAAAATCTCAAAATCCACTCATGAATACTTTCTAAAGGGAAATATGAAAGAAAATTAAGAGGTTTTTGAAGTGGAATTGGAGATTTGAGAAATCAGATTAGCCAAAGTTTACAGAAACTTGATCTAACTCAACAGCTTATTGTTTTGCTTATTTCTTACTCAATTCAGAATACTGTATAATTTCCTTCAAAAAACTGAAAGCTCAGATGTTAAGTGAAGACTGAGGACTGGTTTGAATCAATTTAATCTAGAAACAACAAAATGCCAAGCAATTGAAATCATGTACTTTTTCTGAAATTCTATAACAAAGACTGACCCAGACTTTTTTAAATGCCAATTGCCTTTTTGACTTATAAAATGACTTGAAAACTATCCACCTTTGTTTAGAATGGCTAAGTGACAGAGAATAAGCAAGATTTAACCAGGTAACAACACTAAGACTCAAAATTAATCCTAATCCCAAACACTAGTTTACTGAATTCTAACAAACTTTTATGAAAGAAATTTAAGCTAGAAGCTAAGCTGATCTAAGAATGATATAAGGCTAAGTTCAATGACCAAAAGGAATTTTAAAGGAACTAAACTCAAGCTAAGTAACAAGCTAAAACTCAATGTATACTAACAAGCTAGTATGACTGATATTATGCTAACAGAATTGAAAATTAAGCTAGTGATCAAATGCTATACTACAATTAAGCTACTCAAACATCAACATCAATTCAATTGCAGACTAAACACACTTTATCATGCAATCAAACAAGTATTAAGCTAGGAATTGAGCATGCAAGCAACACTTTAGAGGAACAAAAATGTAGAATATGTGTAACACCCCATTTTGATAATGGAAAAGTCACATGCAATTATGGCATGTCATCAAAGCATACAAGGAATAATGTCTAAACATTACTTGACCATAAAAGGAAAATACCGGAATCAAACGTCGGTAGTCCAAAAGTAAAGCTCATCACACACAAACATAAGTATCGTAAAGGAAAGGACTAAACAATGTCCAAAGCAAATGTATCATAAGAAAGGAAATGCATAAAGTAAACAAGGCTAGACAACTTCCAGTCCATATGCATGTACCCTTAATGTCTACGAGCGTCCCTGAGTACCTGCCGTTTTGGGAACATAGAAAAGGAAAACGGCTGAGCAAATACGCTTAGTGCACGGATGTACAATAAAGCATGAATAGGATAAGCATATAACATATAACAGCGGAAGAAAACTAATTCCCGAGTAACCTGGTTAAGTCTTAATAAACTGGTTTTATAGTTTGAAAGTCTTATGTTTATCTTATAAAAACTGTTTGTCATATTTTACCATTAGCCAATATAGGTCATGAAAATCCACCGTGCATGAATACTTGGAGGGGTGACCTCATCATGCAAATTAGAGGGGCTGCCTCTAATTTAATATACTGGTTTTTGGGTAGGAGGGATCAGCTCCTTGTGAAGGATGCAAGGCACACACCACATTCACCATCAAATCCTGACTAAAAACATGTAACTAGGATGCACCCATACGCCCCACATGATAAATATAATATAAATATCCAAAAGCTGAAGGGACACCACGAGCAATCACTCCGCCGTGGTGAAGTTATAACATCAGTGCCTCTAATGTTATGGTTATGGTACCTCCATAACTAGGTGAAACTGGTCATGCATGTATATGGCTATAGGTAATCTTAATTAAACATAAGCAATCAAACACGTAACTTATACTACGGGAAAACAGTTGGCTGAATACGGGGAATCCTAATAAGGAAAGAATGTCCATACTGAAAGGACGGGAATCCGTACCTTACCAGTGAACGAAGAAGATGAACTGAGAGGAATCCTACTTCCGAATCACTAGTGCTACATAAATACATACATGAATAAGTATCTGCTTACTAAATACGTAGCTGGTTTTATGTCATGCCTTAGCTTATTTTATGTGTTGTTACCAAGTTTTACTGTTTTTAAGCCTTAAACCGTGTTTATCTTATATTCTGTTTAATCTGATTAAGTATTTCTGGTATTTCATGTGTTATTATACTTACTGTGTAATAATAAGTAACTTTCCAAAAATAGCAGGTTTCCTAAAATAGAAAGTTTCCAAAAATAGAAAGTTTCCAAAAATAGAAAGTTTCCAAAAATAGAAAGTTACCAAAAATAGAAAGTTTCCAAAAATAGAAAGTTTCCAAAAATAGAAAGTTTCCAAAAATATATTTACTGCTTAAAATAGATAAGTTTCTAAAAATAGAAAGTTTCCATAAATAGATCAGCTGCCTTAATTAAATAAGTTTCCATAAATAGATTAGCTGCCTGAAATAAATAAGTTTCTAAAAATAGAAGGTTTCCATAAATAGATTAGCTGTCTTATTTAATTAAGTTTCTAAAAATAGAAAGTTTCCATAATTAGAAATAAGCTGGTTAAATAAGCTAAGTATATAAGCCTAAGTATTTTCATGATTATTTTCTAAGTCATATAATATAATGTATAGTTTAATAATTATTTCATGTAATTAAATTAAACTATAGGTTAAAATATTTAATTAAAGTATAACATGTTTTAATTAAATAAAGTTAAATACTTAGGTTAAAACATGTATTATTATATATTAATAATATAACCTAAGTCATGTTAATTAATTAATTATAATCATGGTTTTTAAATAATTAATTAATTATAAGTCTAAAATATAAATACTTAGGTTAATTAATTTCATGATTATTAATAATTAAAATAACCTAAGTCATGTTATTAAATTAATCATGTCATTTTATTAATTTAATTTTTAACATAAGATCATAAAACATAAAAACTAAACATACACCATGAACCGGATCTAGAATCAAAACCTTGAACCGGACATGAAATCGACATCGTACCCCGAACCAAATCGGGGTACCCCGTGTCTTGATGCTGCCGTGGGACCCACACCCACCAACCGAGACCATATGGTCTTGGTGGTGGTCGGATGGCCAAACCGAAACCCCCCTTGGGTTCCGTGTAGGCTGCGGCCAAAAACAAACACCCCTTAAACCATACTTTTTATTTTATTAAACCTCAATTTATGTTAGATCCATGTTTATTTATTAGGTTTTTTGTAAAAAAACATAACATGTTCTTGATTTATTAAAAGATCAAATCAAAAGAAAAAGTTTAAAAAGGATTTACTGAATTCGTGGATCAAAAGGACGAAGAACAAACACGATCACCAACTAATAATCCAAGATCCAAGATCAACAACCACCTCCTTGTGGTGTTTGTAGGGTGGCGTCCAAAAGAGGAGAAGGAGGAGGGTTTTAGGTTTTTCTAAAATCTTCTGTAAACGTAAAAATGAGTAGTGTAAAATCTTTAACCCCCTTTAGTAAAATTTACAAATGGGCTTGGCCCATTTGTCCCTTGTAGCCGCGGGTAGGGGGCCCCACTTGGTGTACCCGTACCTTTTTCTGTGTCTCAATGTTAAGTTATACGTTCGTGATTATTTGTGTTCGCGTTTTAAGTGTTCTCGTTACGTAAATATCGTGATCTAATATATTTAATTACACTGGTAATAAATATATATACGTAATTAATAATAGTTCGTGTTTTAATTACGTGATTTCATGATCGCATGTTCGTGATTAATTATCGTCAAATAATTATTACGTGATCGTGCGTAGTAAATACTTATCGTGTTCTAACACGTACGTAATACGTAAAGTCCTAACACGTAATCGTAATCATGCTATATTAGGAAAGTTTAAATCTAGTACGTACGATCTTAAGGGTACTATTCATGGTAAAAGCATGCGTGTTTTACAATATGAAACCTTGAAGCATAGGCCTCCTCTGATGGATTAGAGAAGCGTTGTGCTTTCTAACCAGTGCTAAACCTCCACCTTAGCACTAAAATCAACTAATCAACAGCTACCATCATCTTGATCACCATTAATGAATTTGAAATTTTTAAAATCTACTCAAACTGGAACTGGATGAAAAAGACAAGCAAAACAGCTATGGGTCTTCACAATTAGCTAATCATGATCAATTATGATCATAATAAGCTAACAACATCAACAGAGTAACAAGATTGCAGGAATGAACAGTAGATTTAGGAAATGAAAAGATGAAATTTTATTGATTGAGTTGGAAAGGTTGTTACAATGCTGGTAAAGAAGTTATAACTACTAACAGACTCAAGAGGTTGTCAATCTCTTGAGTTGTTAAGCTAATTCTAACTGAATTGAGAGAAAAAAAAGTAAAGTGTGTGTGTTTTCACACTTTTCTACATTACATCAAAAGAGAGCTATCTAGGGGTATTTATAGAGTGCAGGTGAGAGTTGGTGAGGGTGAGTGACGTGTTGCATCCAATCCCCAGCTTCCACGTGGCTTCATTCTGTTAATTGCAATTTGCTGATGAAGAACACATTTGGGCCTTTTTGATTAAATGAATTTCATCTTAATTGGATAAGTGGGCTGAATTCGTCTCTTGATTTTAAACACTTTTCATGTTTTCATCTTCTTTTGAAATGCATTCTAGCTCAATCTCGTGCCTGGGTTATTTGTTAAAGAAGAAGGCCACGTGTCATCTTGTGATTTGGTAAGATAAGAGCACACGGATCATTATCCGTATTGGATAATTTGATTATGGAATGTCAAGCTGCTATTGGCTGGAAATGGATATAGTGGAAAATATTGTTGAGATTTTGGGTTATTAATTGTGACGGCTGCTAGTGGCCAACTGGCTATTATTTGGCAATCCAAACCCCTTCTTTCTTGACTTCTCATTGGTTGAACTCTTAGCACACGGATCAAGCACAAATAAATTTCCAAAAATGGCAGTTTTAACCTCTCAACTTTGGCAGTTTGATCTTTTGAGCTATAATCTTCATTCTTTTAGCAAAATCAGTCCTTCAGCTTGCATTTTTGAACATTTGAGCCCTTTGACTTTGTTGACTTGATAGTTGACCAGGTTTGACTTTGATCTTGACTTTGACAAATTTACACTTTTGATCCTTCAACTTTGGGAAATTGTCAAGATAGGTCCCTTATCTTCAAAGTCATGTCATCTTTGATCCTTCTTTGTCTTTTTCATCCAAATAAGCTTGATTTTCTTCTTGTTTGCTTGAAAATGCATCCTTCTTACCTATTTGTACACAAACACAAAACATACCACATAATTCCGCTTTATAGCACAAAAGTTAGGTATTTTCCTTGTGTTTTAGGGTGATTTGTTGATTAATTGATATGAGCTTTTGCTCATTTCATACATCGTATTCAAATTGCTTCCCCTCAAGTGTAGCATGTATATCTTCCCCTTTTTGTCACATCAACAGGGAAGTAAACAATGTATGCAATCTTGAAGATTCTCCAAATGTAGGCTCTATGTAATGATTTTGAAGAAAAATAACTATAATATTCTTGATGTAGAAGTAGAATAACCCAAACCTATGTTCCATATCTTGTACGATGTGATGAAGTATGGAATTAATACAAAAATCCTCATCCTTTGTGAGACACTGAGCACAATAATGTAACTCCTTCAAGTGATAGAAAATATGTGCATAGCGTACCATAAGAAAAATCACATATTCCTAGATCTTGTATTACTTCATCAGTAACAATATAAGCACAAACAAGTTACCTTAAAAGTCCATGACTGGAAGTGCACGACTTTAAGATATGATAGAACACAAACTCGCGAAAATCTTCTTCAAACATCAAACTTACCATAAGAATTCTTGGTTTCCTCGAATCTTTTAGCTACTAGGAATGCATCATGTTCATATGATTAGATAATCAAAGCGAAATTAGAACACAACACATTAACAAGGTGTTTGGACACAAAGAACATGAATTAAAATGTAGCCAGTACACTTGAACGCTGACAAGAAGAAAACAAGCATTGATAAGAAGAAAACAAACGTTGACAGATCAAGCGTTGACAGGAAGAAGTCAAGCGTTGATAGGTTGAAGACAAGCACTGATAGAAAGATATGGTCTACGCGTATTTTGTTTCTAGTTTGTTTCTAGTAAAGATAGGATCAACAATGTATTTTCTATAATTATCTTTACCTAGAATAGCTGATACGTAGACTCTTGTACAAGGCTTCTTATGTCAATAAAAGAAAACCTTTAGGTTATGTTTCATATAAGTTTTTCATACGTTTAACACTTTCATTGTAAGCAAGTTCGTTATTATCAATCAATTGAAAGTTTGTTTTACAACTGTTTGTGTGTTCTTGTTTAAGTGTTAATTCCGCATAACACTTAAATTGTTTTATACATAAACAAAGTTTCTCTACGTGTTTAACTTTATCTAATCTTGTTTACACAAGCTAAATCGATCTAAGTTTAGGATCAACAAGTGGTATCAGAGCTTGTTGAGAAACTTTGATCTAAAAGAACACAAGAACCCTAAATCACCAAAAACCCTAATTTTCACAAAACCCTAAAAACATCATGTCTACTCCAGAAGTAACCTCCTCCTCCTCAAACCACAACATCAAGATTCCCATGGTAGACCCAGATAATTTTGAGCTGTGGAAGTTTAACTTTGAGCAATATCTGCAAATCCATGACTACACTCTCTGGGAGATTATTGAATATGGAAACACATTCAATAAAGATCAAAAGATTGCAGATGCCATTGCTACAAGATCAGCTGTTCAAGGATGCTCTGAAGCAGATAAGAAAGAAAAACCTGAAGATGGTAGAGCTGTGTCTGCTGAGGACATAGCAAAGAGAAGGGTTGATATGAAAACCCTAAGCATTCTGAAACTCTCGTTGGGATAAGAAAATCAGCACAATACAGAGGTTATGACTCTGCAAAAGATCTTTGGGTAGCCCTTGAAGTTGCCTATGGTGGTAATGCTGATACGGTGGAAGAGAAAAAGAAGCAATTCTTGCATGAGTATGCTGTTTTTAAGGCTCAACCTAATGAGAAGCTAAGTAGTGTGAGAAGCAGACTTCTCGACATTACAAGTAAGCTGTCCTTCATGGGGACAGTGATTGGTGATGTTGACATTATTGCTACTTTTCTTAAAAGCCTTGGTGATGCATGGAAGATTGAGGCAATGTCTATAATTGCCAATAACACTCACAAAAGTTCTACTTTTGATGATGTGTACAATAAACTGAGGCTGATAGAGAATGAAACTCTTTTGGATCATGGAGGCAAGTCTACAAATGGTAATATGGCCTTTTTCTCACATTGTGAAGGTCAATTTGATCAGAAGGAGTCATACATGCACCCAGTTACTGGATCAACCTGTGTCAACGCTAGATCATATCCTGTCAACGTCTCATAATCAGACGCTGACACATACAAAATTGACTCACCAAGAGTTAAACCTGCTGGTATGGATCTGGATATTGTGTGTGCATACATTGCTTCATTGCCCAATGGTTCAGTGATTACTTATGAGGACCTTGAGAAAATAAGTGATGAGCACTTGGAGGAGATGGATATAAAGTGGAATATGGCTCTTGCAAGTATAAGAGCAAATAGATGGAATAGAAGATTCAAGAAGAAGATGACATTTAATGCTAAGGACACTGCTGGATTTGATAAATCCAAGGTTGAGTGTTACAATTGTCATCGTATGGGGTATTTTATGAGAGAATGTAGATCTCCAAGAAGATATGATGCTGGAAAACCCTCAAGCCAAATTGTTAAGGCTCAGGATCCTAAGGCCATGGTGGCAATGCAAGAAATTGATGGTGTTGGATAGGACTAGAGCTATTAGGCTAAGGATGAGGAAGAGGATAAAGCGTTGGTTGCTGAGATAGAAGAAGAAGAGCATGTTCATTATGCTCTCATGGCACACTCCTCATCTTCATCAGACTATGAGGTATATGATGATTCTTTTTGTAGTAACGGTTGTCGTTTAAATACTGAAAGACTTAACAAAGAGGTTTTAAGACTGTTATCAGATGTGAGTAATGAGAGATGCAAGGTTTCTAACTATCAACTTGCTCTTACTCAAACTGAAAAGACTGTAACTGAGTATAAGAAAATGGAGCTTGACCTAAAAGATAAAATCAATATCTTAAAACATGATTTAAATGCTAGTACTGATATTAGAAATATCATGGAGAGGGTCAATGCTGAACTACAGGCTAAGTTAGATGAGGCTATTAAGAATAAGGATAATGTAGACCTTAAAATTCAAAGATTTGATAAGGCCTCATAAACCCTAGGAGAATGTGTTAGTAAACAAAGGGATTCTAGGGACATGACTGGGTTTGGGATGAAAGAGTATGCTGGTGTTCCACCACCAGCTGGGGACTTCTATGGTGTCCAAAGAAAGGACTTATCTTGGACTGGTTTACCAGAACTCCAAGAAGAGGAATTTATTCCTTCACCAAGAGTCCTTACCCCAGTAGAAGAATATAGGCAGAAGTTGACTGATTTGGACCAATGGAAGAAAGCCAACCCTACCTTGTTTGTCAAGGGTGGCATGCTTTGTGATAGTCCAAATGAGTCTACCCCTATCAAAGTAACAAACCCAATCACTAGCAAGACTGTTGACCTTGGCTCAAACGTTGTTAGAAAACCTAGCATTAAATATGCAGAAATGTATAGGAATACTAGGTAACCAAAAAGCCAAGTTAGTGATAATGGAACAGGTTTCTTTTCTTCTAGACCTAGAGTTATGTATAGAAAAGCATGTTATACTTGTGGTAGCTTTTCACATTTAGCCTATAAGTGTGTCAACACTTCCAAGGTCAACGCTGACAAAAGGTCAAACACTGTCAGACCCAAAACTTTTGTGGAGCAAAGTCCTCAAGTTGTTAGACCAGCCCTATTCTTTATTAAAGGGTCTAACACTTATGGACAAAGACCTTTTCAGAAGACCAATACATGGTCTAATAGACAATGGGTTCCTGTAGCAAACCCTAGGTTCAACGCTGATAAGGGTAATTTCAGCGTTGACAAGACCAAATTAAACGCTGACAGAAACGTTGCCAGACCAAATAATGGTAAATATTTGCAACCACAGGGAAAGGGGTCTGAAGATTCTTCTAGCTTGACATGGAGACCTAAGCAAGATCAAAACCCTAACTCTAATGGGATTTCTATGACCTATAACAGATTTAATTATATTTCAAAGGTCATCACAAAACCAATTGGGGTTAACTGGGTGTTCAATCCAAAAAGGGATGAAAAAGGGGTTGTTATGAGGACTAAGTCTGTTCATGTTGAACAACCAAATGAATCCAAGTCTGCTCAGGCTTGGGTTCCCAAAGAAAACTAATTTGTTTTCTTTATGTGTAGGGCATTCAAAAATAGGTGAATGATTATGGCTATTGGGATAGTGGATGCTCTAGGCACATGACTGGGAAGGAAGATTATCTCACTAACTTCACTCCCATTAAGGATGGTGATAAAGTTTACTTTGGAGGCAGATATGGAACTATCACAGGCAAAGGAACTCTTCTCACCAACAATTTACGTTTTGAAAATGTTTTTCTGGTAAAAGAACTTGATTATAATCTTTTTAGTGTATCACAAGTTTGTGATAACAAAAATAAGATTCTTTTCACTAATACTGAATGCTTGGTGTTGAGCAAGGATTTTAAAATACCAGATGAGAAATTTATTGATTATAGGATACCTAGGCATAAGGACATTTATAATGTGAATCTTAATGGTATTAGGATGAATAATAACTTGTCATGTCTTTATGCTAAAGCTTCAGTTTATGAGAGTAATCTATGGCACAGGAGACTAGGGCACATTAACTTTAAGAATATAAACAGACTTGTGAGACATGGCTTGGTTGATGGTTTTCCTGAAAAGGCTTTCCACAATGACCACTCTTGTGTTGTATGCCTTAAAGGCAAACAACACAAGGTCTCGTTTAAGTCTAAACAAGTGCACTATAGTTCTAAACCACTTCACTTGCTGCATATGGACCTGTTTGGTCCAACTAATATAGAAAGCTTGAATGGTAAATCTTACTGCTTTGTCATCACTGATGACTTTTCTAGGTTTACTTGGACTTTCTTTTTAGCCATGAAAATTGACACTACTGATACTTTAATTAACTTTATTATCCAAATAGAAAAGAAAACTGGTAATGAAGTTAAAATGCTTAGAAGTGATAATGGTGGTGAGTTTAGAAATAAGCTATTGGATGATTTTTGTGCCAAGAAAGGGATTACTAGACAGTTTAGTGTTGCCAGAACCCCACAGCAAAATGGGGTTGCTGAGAGAAAGAATAGAACCCTAATTGAAGCAGCCATGACTATGTTGGCTGATGCTCACTTTCCTATTGCATTTTGGGTTGAGGCTGTGAATACAGATTGTTATGTTCAGAGTAGAGCATTGGTCAACAAGATTCATAACAAAACACCTTATGAGTTACGTTGGGGAAGGAAACCTAATATTGGTTTTCTTAAACCTTTTGGTTGTCATGTAGTTGTACTAGATACTAGTGATGCCTTAGGTAAATTTAGTGCTAAAGGTGATGAAGGCTACTTCATGGGTTATTCAGTGCAGAGTAAAGGATATAGGGTTTACCTTAAGAAGGAAAAATGTATACTTGAAAAAGTACATGTTAGGTTTTTAGAAAGTAAACCTAGTGATCCTGAAAGTGGTCCAAATTGGTTGTTTAACTTGGAACCTCTATCTAGGACTTTGAATTATATGCCTGTTACTAATCCAGACATTGTGAAGGTAACTTCAAGTGTTGTGGAAGAACCAGTTGTTGATGTTTTAGGTACACAGGTTATTGAAGAGGTTGGATCACAAGCAGACAAGTCATCTCCCATACTTGAGTATGTTACTATTCCCATATGGACAGATGCTTTTGCTGCTGCTGCTGCTGGAAAGGAAAATGGTGGTCCCCAAGTATCACCAATTAACAACATGCATGGTCTTTCAGGCGCTGACAAAGGAAAATCTGGCGCTGACAAGACAAATTCAGGCGTTGATGGATCAAACGTTGACAACTCTAGTTTAGGCGTTGACGGCCCAAACGCTGACAACCTTGGTTCAGGCGTTGACAACTCCTTTGCCCATCTTTTCTCTTCCAATTATGAACAAGGTGAACCTTTAAGCAGAAATGGAGAGGTCCATTCAGATATTGATGGAAGAGAGTCTGAAGAAGATATTGTTAACTTGGAAGATGAGATTGAAGACAACAGACTTTTTGAGGGAGGAGTTCTTACTTCTACAATGAAGGATCACCCCTCTTCTCTAATTATTGGAGATGTGATGTCTCCTGTTCAGACTAGAAGATCTCATCAGAATCTTGGAGGATTTATTGCCAATATACACAAGAAGGTTGATACCCTCTTGTTCAAGCATGTTTGTTTGCCTTTTTTCTGTCACAGCAGGAACCCAAGAAGATTTTTGATGCTCTCAAAGAACCAAGTTGGGTGGAAGCAATGCAGGATGAGCTTCACCAATTTGCTATTCAAGATGTTTGGGAGCTGGTTGATTGTCCCAGATATGTAGGACCTATTGGGACAAGATGGGTTCTTAGAAACAAGAAAGATGAAAGAGGCATTATGGTCAGAAACAAGGCACGTTTAGTGGCTCAAGGATATACACAAGAGGAAGGGATAGACTATGAGGAGGTCTTTGCACCAGTTGCAAGGATTGAGGCTATAAGGATTGATGAGACTGCTTTTATACATGGTCTCATCGTCCAAATCGGGCTAAAAATCAATTAAATATCATCAAATATACCAAATATATGCTCGTGTTTGTTACTTGTGTATTTTTAGGTACGTATATTGAGGAAATGGCAAAAGATCACAAGAATCATTCAAAAATGAACACGGGAAACGAAGCCGCACAATGAACCGGGCCCAAGTTTGGAATGTTGCAAAATGACCCTTGAAGAGTTGAAGATTGGCAACTTTAGTCCCTCATCTTTGAAGAACTTGTCACAAATGACCCTCCAGATGTCATTTGTACAAGTATGATCCTCCATGTTTGAAGATTGCACAAGATCAGCCCTTGGAAAATCCAAAATATACATTTAAAGCCCTTGGAAAAAGTTTAAAACAAGTTGTGCCAAAAATGACAACTTCTCCAAAGTTGATACATGGAAAATGAGCACTGATGGCTATTTATTACAACTTGAAAGAAAGTGAAAACATTGGGGGCCAATTCTGCCATACAACAAAACTCCCACCACCACTCAGGATGTGCCACGTCATTAAACCCACCCAAATACCCATACCCTACCCATTATCCACCCAGCCCAATGTCAAACCCGGTTTATTTATTAAACCCTGGTCAAATACCCAGTCAACCCCCACTTATTTCCCTCCTAACACGTTTTTTAAATTCTATTTTACCCAAAACAGATCTAAACCCCCTCCTAATCCCATGATAAACCCTAATCCACCCAGACCTAATCGCCCTCAAAACAAAGGGGTTTCCCCTTAATCACTCCAGATCACTGATTACCCTCCACCTCACTTGATCCCACGTCACAAAACGCCACAAGACACACCCATGTGTCTTGTGGGACCCTCCCCTGCACCCATCACTTTCCCTCAAAACCCTAAACCCGACCAAACCAACATCCCAGATCATCCCCTTGGTCCCCAAGCTCAAATGAACGACTCAAGATCAAGTTACAAGAGCTGGCATCCAACAGAATCACATGGGAGCACAATTTGACCAAATTCAGTCAAAGACTCAAGGGCTTTTTAGGCATTTCAGTAACTAGGGTTTTAGTTTCTAGTTTATTCCATTAGCTAGTATAAATATGAGTGGCATGTCACTCATATCACTTGTTCCAGTTTTTAGCTTTCTCCATTGTAATTCCTTTTTAATATTATAAAAGTTTGGTATTTGTGTTTAAAACAAGTGTAATTCCTTTTTAACAGTGTTAAAAGTTGTGTGAGTGTGATTGAAAGCTAAGAACTGAGTTCCATTATCATTTGTGTAACAAATTGTGTGTTTAAGATTTTCAAAATTGGTTTTGAAAAGGTTTGCGATTTTTCAGAAAATTATTGAATTTTTGAGAAGTGAAAGTGGACCAAAAATTCTTGAGTTTCTGAAATATTGAACTTGTTTTAAAACTTGTTAAGGGTTTCAAGTTTCTTGGAAAAGTTTTTAAGAGAGGTTTAAAGAAAATCAGATTTAGCATATTATTGCTTGTGTATCTTTTATTTTAATCTTAGCAGGTTTGTTGATTATTGTTTGACCAAGGATCTGCTCAGGCCCCAGCCTGAAGGAGGTGACCTTGCTGTCACTGAGGGACTTGGATGTAAGTCCCTCAAGGTAAAAACCTTTTACCATTTTCATTTTTTCTTATTTATGTGATTTTTGTGGAATATGCATGAAAGGTGCTAAGTGTTGTTCTATTTGATTGGATATGCTTATTGTGAGTTAGTATGCATGTTTAGAAGCATTTAAATCAGTTTGATTGTGTTTTGATACGTTTTGCTTTGTTAAATAAATTTTCAGTCACTTTAAGGGGTGTTTGGATTAAGGAATTAACCAAGAACTGGATAATATTATTGTGTTAAGGCCTGGTTAAAAACACTACTTGGGTGCTTGTTAAGTGTTATATGCACTTGGGTTTCAGTTTGGATAAGTCTTGATCACATTTGCATGCTCAAACTTTGAAAAAGTTAGCAAAATCAGAAAACTGCTTGTGTGACTGTTTTTGTTGGATTTTGTGCCCCAAATTTGAGAATCAGCTAGGTTATAGGCTTAGGAAGGGTTTGTATTTGCTTGCTAGTCATCTAGGGAGTTTGTATGCTGGATTTGAGGACCTGAATCTCTCTTGTGTGCACTTTGTATCAGCAAATACCCCCCAGACCTACTAAGTACATCAACAACATTCATTTGCTTATTTTTGATCATTTGGTGCTTGATTTAGCTTGAACTTGTTTGTTATCTGCTTGCTATTGACTCCCTATACTCCAAAGAGTATAGCGGTGTCTTTGTTCCATCAATATCACCACCAAACAAGCCAAAAACCAAGCCCTCTTGGTCTATGCACAAGTGAAGAACCCTTCACACTTGTTCATCAGAAACAAGTGCTCAACTGAGCACGTTTGTGGTTCTCTTTTGTTTAATTCTTGGTTAAATTGAATTTGGATTTGAGTTTTAGTGACTAACAAAGTTACTGATTTGAGTGTTAAAAAAAAAAATTGCAAAACCTCACCTTGCCTGGGCTCGAACACGCGACCTCTCTTATGGAGGAGTAACGTGTTAACCAGTGATCTGGATGGGTTTTTATGTTTACACTTCATTTCATTAGTTACTTAAGTTGATTTTGTTTTGTGCTTATTTAAATAAGCCGTAGCTTATTTAGTCTTTTTCAGCTTATTTATCAAGCTTATTTGGTTTAGCTTATTTTTCCTAGGCTTCTATTATCATTTAAAAATATTATTTTTCTCTTTATTTAATTATTTATTAGGATTATTTTTAGATTAAATTTTAGAAAGTAATTTAAAAATAGTAAAAAGTATTTTAAAAATCCAGAAAAATAGTTTCTAGGTTTTAATTTATATTTTTGAGGTTTACATTCCAAAAAGTTTTCAAAAAGTCTTATTTTTAATTTTATTTGATTTTAGGTTTTTTATTAAACTTTAAAAATTAATATAAAATTAATTAAAAGGTTTTAGGAACTTTAATTTGCATTTTCTTCTTAGTTAGAATATTTAGGATTTTTGATAATTTTTTAGAATTTATTTTTAGACTTTTCATTTTTTGGATTATTTTAATATTATTTTATTAGAAAAAATTCAAAGTTTTATTTTTAACTTTTTTTCATTTTTCCTAGGTTATAGACATTAAATTAGGAACTTTGTCACTTTCCAATTAATTTTTAGGCTTTTCATGTATTTTCTAGAATTAATTTAAGATTTAATAGATTTTAATAGTTTTTAAGTGTTTAAAAATAGTTTAATTTGGTTTTAAAATTTTTAAAAATAGTTTTTAGCTTAATTAGGTCATTTTTGAGGTTTACAAACTATTAAATCTTGTTTAGGGCTTTTTAATATTTAAAAGTGATTTTTAGGGCTATAATTAGCATTAAAAAGTCATTATTAAATTAATTAAAAGGTTTTAGCAAGTTTGGATTTTTTGTAAACTCTTAGAATAATATTGTGGATTTTTAGTAATTTTTAGGAATTTTTAGATTAAAATTTTAATTTTCGTGGTTTTTGCGGTTCTACGTCTTAACTTTCTAGTAGTGTTTTCGTTAATTTTTATTTCGTCTTCGTCATTTTCTCTTCTCTTTTCTTGTTAATAATCAAAAACAAATCAATCAAATCAATTCATTACACAACACACGTGCCTCCTCGAGAGAACGAACTCACTTTTAGGGTCATTCACACACGTTTTTCCTAAATCGTCGTGCACGCTTGCCCTATTTATTGCTCTTTTCCTAAAGAGTAGTAAAAACACTACATCAAGGATATTTCTAGCATATGCTTCCTGCATGGGCTTTACTGTCTATCAAATGGATGTGAAGAGTGCTTTCCTCTATGGCACAATTGTTGAGGAGGTATATGTCATGCAGCCTCCTGGTTTTGAAGATCCAGAGCATCCAGACAAGGTGTATAGAGTCAAGAAAGCTATGTATGGACTTCATCAAGCCCGAAGAGCATGGTATGGCACATTGTCCACCTATCTGGTGGAAAATGGATTCAAAAGGGGCACCATAGACCAGACCTTATTTACAAAGAAGACTAGTAAGGATGTCTTACTTGTTCAGGTTTATGTGTATGATATCATTTTGGCTCTACAAACCCAAAGATGAGTGAAGACTTTTCCAAGCTTATGACAGACAAATTCAAGATGAGTGAAATGGGGGAGATGAACTTCTTTCTAGGGTTACAAGTTCAGCAGAAAGAAGATGGTATATTCATCTTTTAGGATAAATATGTAGGAGAAATCTTGAAAAAGTTTGGCTTTTCTCCACATGAGAAAAGGGCTAGTACTCCTATGGATAGAGAACATCCTTGGGGAAAAGTTAGAGATGGAAAAGATGTGGATGTCAGGCATTATAGATCAATGATTGGTTCATTGATGTATCTCACAGCCTCAAACCT
The DNA here is from genome assembly GCA_025667525.1 of Glebionis coronaria. NCBI lineage: Eukaryota > Viridiplantae > Streptophyta > Magnoliopsida > Asterales > Asteraceae > Glebionis > Glebionis coronaria. Next base: position 184,932,911 of record CM046879.1, on the reverse strand, counting down.
GACATTATGTTTGCTGTGTGTGCATGTGCACGCCATCAAGCGACTCCCAAAGAGTGTCACCTTCATGCTGTCAAGAGAATCTTTAGGTACCTTAGATGTTATCCAGATATGGGATTATGGTATCCAAAAGATTCACCATTGGAGCTTATTGCATATTCAGACAGTGACTATGGTGGTGACAAATTTGATAGAAAATCCACAACTGGTGGATGTCAGTTTCTTGGGAGTAGGTTAATATCTTGGCAATGCAAGAAACAAACAGTGGTGGCCAATTCTACAACTGAAGCAGAGTATGTTGCTGCAGTTGCTTGTTGTGGACAAGTTTTTTTTGGATTCAGAACCAGCTGTTGGATTATGGGTATAATTTCATGCATACCAAGATTTTTGTAGACAATAACAGTACTTTATGCATTATTAAAAATCCTGTACATCACTCTAAAACAAAACACATAGAAATTAGACATCATTTTATAAGAGATTGTTTTGAAAAGGGTTTAATACAACCAGATAGGGTTGACACAGAAGAAAATGTGTCTGATTTATTAACTAAACCTTTTGATACTGGAAAGTTTCAATACTTGGTAACAAGTATTGGAATGATCAATCTCACTTAATATGTGTTTTGGGATCTTTTTGTAAAAGTATGTACAGGATATGCATTGTTATTGGTCTTTTTGAAAAGTTAGATTTTCCACTATATTTGTCTAACGCTGACAAAGGTTATCTTAACGCTGATAAGTGTTATCGTGACGTTGTCAGCAACATGTTAGTTTTGTGGTTTTTGATCTAAGTGTGCAGGTGTTGTTAGCATTGTACCATTGGATACAGAGTTGCTTATGGATCCTTGGAGAATCAATTGGAGCATGTTTCAATTTATGGATGATGGTTGGAATATTTTTATTCCTATCTTGACATAAATTTTTATTTACATGCATATTATTTGGCAACTTGTGTATCACAGTTTAAGGGGAGGTTTTAGGAACCTTTAGGACTTTTGGGTATTCTTATAATACTCTTATCACAATTCTAGATTGTGTCCACAGGTGAGTATGAGTTAGTTTCCTAAATCATGAGGCACTGTAGCATGCAAAGTTGACATACTATGTATGCTGCCAAGACATTTTTGGCCTAGAATTGGATGTGGTCTGCTGGGAGACTTGGGAATGATTTATAATGGGTTTACCTGGGAGTTACAAGGGATTTTATGAGATAAATTAATTGTTAAGAATTTTGGTTAGCAAGGGACACTAGAGGACTGTTATGTCTATCTTGCATAAGCAAGTGTGCAAAACTGGACATTGCTTGCCGCCCTATAATAATTATCAATTTATAGGTTATCTTCACTAGGATAAATTACTTTGTTAAGGTCCTTTTTCATTTTTATTACTTTTATTTTTGGACGCTGACAAATATTTTTCCAAGCGTTGTTGTGACCAATTTAGACGCTGACATGGCTTTGGCAAACGTTGACAAGAATACAACCGTTGGGCGTTGATGGGTTATTTTTTACCGTTAACACTCATTGGGACCTACCCAGTTGTTATTTTTGACGAATTTTGGGGCCGTAATTTTGAGAGTAGATAACTTTTAATTAATGCACAGGATAACTTATTTTCTTTTCAATATTTTCATCATTATATTTTGAAAATACTTGCCTTATTTTTGACCAATCACATGTGCCTATCTCTCCTATATATTTGGCTCCTATTTTTAAACAGGGTACTTCTTATTCTTGTCTAACACTTTTTCTCCTATAATTCATCTTTCATCAATAATTCAAAAACAGCTTTCTTCAACAATGGCACCTAAGTTCAAACCAAGTGACTTTGTATTGGGATTCAGGAGTCAGCACAACATGATTGCTTATTTAGAGGCTGATGATACTTTGTTTCCACAATACACTCAGATGGTGGCGTATTTGAATGCATCTCCAATTAGGTATGCACTTTCTCATGCTCCTCTCATCCCTGTCACTCATATTAAACAGTTTTGGAACACTGTTAGTTCCTCAACAATTAATAATGTGACTACATTAACAGCTATTGTTCATGGGCGTACTTGGGTGGTTACTGAAGCCTTGGTTCGCCAGGCTTTGCATCTTAATGATGCAGATGGTATAACCACCCTTCTCATCAATGAAATAGAACAAGGACTTCGGGCTTTGGGGTATCCTTTCCCTGATGAGGGTACTTTAAACAAATATCATAAACAAGAGTTCCCCCCAGCCTGGAAGTACCTCATACATGTCATCCTTGAATGTTTGAGTCCCAAATGTACTGCACACAATGAAATTAATAGATCCATTGCTAGTTCATTTGTGTGTATTACAAATGGACAAAAGTTTAATTTTTCAAAACTAATTTTTGATGGCATGTGTAAAAACAAAGGGAATAAGATGCCTTTGGCTTATCCCAGATTTTTGCAAATGGTTTTTGATGTGCAAAATTACTGCACAAGGGATCATGATGATTTTTATGAGATCCCTGTGCAAAAGAAAGCTATTTTTACCAAGATGAACTCACCCCCTCACCGTGAATTACCCCTCACCCAAGCTATGCTTGCTGTTATTGCAGCAGCACAACCCCAACCAGACCCACAACCACAACTTGACCCAATACCAGAACCTTTGCCTTCACCTCAACACATGGAAATTGACCAAGAATCCTTCAACGCTGACACATTAAATGTTGGCGTTGACACAAGTAATCCAAACGTTGACACCTTTCCTTCACAGACCCAAACACCCCTTAACCTTCAAACTACCACCCCATCCACATCATCTTCTACCCTACCTGAATATAGGTTGCAAAAACGCCCAAGGACTACTGGAGTGTTCTCCTCTAGTGGTCCTAGCCATGTAGAAGAGAGACGCACCACCACAAGTGTGGTTGGTGCTATGGATGAGGTTGGGACTATTGGTACTCGCTTAGATGCAGGCCAAGACATTCCTAACATCTCTAAGACCTCATCCATGCCCCATGACTCTACTTTGGGAGGTCAAATACCCATTCTAGAGGAGGGCAGATTGGAACCATACACACTGATAGAATTGACGGCTGTCTGCATTAGCTTGCAAAAGCAAAATGCAGACTTGGTACACACAGTCAGTACACAAGGCCTTGAACTCAAGCAATTGAGGGAGAGGATTGTTATTTTGGAGGATGCTAACACTAGGCGTGGAATGGAGGATTCTTCCAAAGGAGAGGATGAGCAGATTAATGTGAGTGACAAAGGCTCACATGATAGAGAATCTTTGGGTGTTGCTGAAGCCCTCACTGAATTGAAGAAGCAACCAGGTTTTGACACATCTTTGGTTACTCCTACAAATTTGAACTTCTCTTTTACAGCTATGATGGAGCAGTTCACAAGAGGCGCTGAGACAAGTAAGTTGGGTGTTGACAAGCAAAATTTGAACGCTGACACACCAAGCGCTGACACGAGTAAATTGGGCGCTGACACAAGGAATTTGAGCGTTGACAGACCTGCAGATATGGTTGATGTATTCCAGTCATCAGCTATCATTAAAGAAGTGTCTTCACAGGTATTACCATCATCCTTACCTATCATTGATCCATCAAATAAGGGTAAAGGAATTATGGTAGAAGTAGAAGTTCCAAAGGATGCAGCACAAGTAGAGTTTGATTTAAGGTTGGCTGCACAACTCATGGAAAAAGAAAGGAAGAAGGTTGGTGAATCACCATTTGTTGTCACTTCTGAGGAACAAGAAGGAAGTGATGAAGAAAGTTCAGATTCAAGTGTGAGGATAATTGAACAACCAGAAAGACTTGAATATGGTGATGACTTGGCAAGAGAGAAGCTTAGAGAGTTAAAATTGCAAGTAGACTTTGATATGCCAGAAGTAGTTCAGATGTACCATGCTTGGGAGAATAGGATAATGGAGAATCCAGATTTGACTATTTCAGACCAAATTTGGGGATTGGAGATTCTTCTAAGAGTTCAAAGCGACTGCAAGGTAATTCTGAAACATAAGGCTAGCAATGTTTTCTCACTGCTGAAGATGGATAGAAGAGAGCTTTACTACATGTTACTCAGATGTCATGGAACTGGATGGACCTTCAAGAAATTGCAGGGATTGTCCATTCAAGAGTTAGAGTACAAGGCTTATCCCATTTGGGCAAGAGTGCAGGAAATGAATACTCTTAGACTTCTTTCAGATGAAAGGAAAGAAGAACTTGTAGAAGAGATGGAGATTCAGAAGGAAATGATTGTTCCAAGGCCTTTGAAGAAGGGAGTTCCACTTGAGTTTCCTAAATATCTAAATAAAGTGGTTCCCAGTGAAGCTGTTCTTAGAAGAAGCATTAAGCTCTCACCCATAGAAGCTTCAGATATGGTACAAGTGTTACCTCTTGATGACAAAAACCCTATAATTAGCTATGAAGAAGATGCAAGTGGGTTTTGGAAGATTGGCAGATATGGGAAAGAGGTACATACATTTACTACTCTTATGTCTCTCTTTGCAAGTATGGATAGAGAAGACTTGGCAGACCTTTGGAGGTTGTTGATGGCCAAGTATGAGACTGAAGCACCTACTTCAGTCAATGGAATAAAGCTTTGGTCAACATTCAAGAGAATGTGTGCACCAGAAGAAGAAGATCCTGTTTGGAAGGATCTTGAGGATGATATCAGTGGTCTTCAATGGCGTTTGTATTCAGCTGCTGGTGTGTATTATTTGAGCTCTACAAAGTTTGCTGAGTATCTACTTGTAGATGCTGAGTATCCCATGTCCAAAGAAGTTTTAGAAAAGATGAAGACAACACAGCTGGAGATTGACTATTCAAGTGACGTGGCCAAAGATTTGATTAGGCATGTTTATTACCAATATGATAAGATTTATAAGATTCCTCCTAGTTCTCAATTTTTATTCAGAAACTTGATTACTAGAGTAGATGTCAAGTTTAGGGGAGGATTGTTGGGAATAAAATGTAGCCAGTACACTTGAACGCTGACAAGAAGAAAACAAGCGTTGATAAGAAGAAAACAAACGTTGACAGATCAAGCGTTAACAGGAAGAAGTCAAGCGTTGATAGGTTGAAGACAAGCACTGATAGAAAGATATGGTCTACGCGTATTTTGTTTCTAGTTTGTTTCTAGTAAAGATAGGATCAACAATGTATTTTCTATAATTATCTTTACCTAGAATAGCTGATACGTAGACTCTTGTACAAGGCTTCTTATGTCTATAAAAGAAGACCTTTAGGTTATGTTTCATATAAGTTTTTCATACGTTTAACACTTTCATTGTAAGCAAGTTCGTTATTATCAATCAAGTGAAATTTTGTTTTACAACTATTTGTGTGTTCTTGTTTAAGTGTTAATTCCGCATAACACTTAAATTGTTTTATACATAAACAAAGTTTCTCTACGTGTTTAACTTGATCTAATCTCATTTACACAAGCTAAATCGATCTAAGTTTGGGATCAACTATGGAAACCTTGGTTTCCTCGATCTTTTAGCTACTAGGAATGCATCATGTTCATATGATTAGATAATCAAAGCGGAATTAGAACACGACACATTAACAAGGTGTTTGGACACAAAGAACATGAATTAAAACAAATGGATTGTTCATTATATTAATAACAAACAATCACTAGGTGTGTGTACATTGAATCCCACACCTAGTCGACACACGCTTTAGGTTTACATTGTATATGAAAGTTATATTAAACCTGATACCCTTGGTTCCTTTTATAGTGTAAAGAATAGGGTTTACAAGAGATAATATCAAATATACATGTAAATCTTCTATTCAAATAAACATATACAGAATATATTCTGCATACTTATCTAAATAGAAGCTTCCAACAACTTTGTCAATGTTTCTGTCAATGCTTGGATTGCATGTGACAATGCTTGGATTGCACTTGACAATGCTTGCTTCTGTCAACGCCTGATTTGTTCTTGACAACGCCTGGAATACATTTGTCAACGCTTAGACAAATGCCTTCATGTTTTCTTCGTTTTTGAGTTTCTGCCACATCAACTTTTTGACCCAACAATCTTCCCCTAGTTGATGTCGGCAAAACTCTTTGTGTATCTCTTGTAAGTTGTACATCATCTTCAAATTGCTTCCCCTCAAATGTAGCATGCCTGTCTTCCCCTTTTTGTCACATCAATAGGGAAGTAAACAATGTATGCAATCTTGAAGATTCTCCAAATGTAGGCTCTGTGTAATGATTTTGAAGAAAAATAACTATAATATTCTTGATGTAGAAGTAGAATAACCCAAACCTATGTTTCATATCTTGTACGATGTGATGAAGTATGGAATTAATACAAAAATCCTCATCCTCTGTGAGACACTGAGCACAATAATGTAACTCCTTCAAGTGATAGAAAATATGTGCATAGAGTACCATAAGAAAAATCACATATTCCTAGATCTTGTATTACTTCATCAGTAACAATATAAGCACAAACAAGTTACCTTAAAAGTCCATGACTGGAAGTACACGACTTTAAGATATGATATAACACAAACTCGCAAAAATCTTCTTCAAACATCAAACTTACCATAAGAATTCTTCCCCTTAAGCTAACACCTCTTCATGACGAATCTCAATCTTCATATCATATGTAAAAGTAAAAGAAGGATAACTCTTTTGCAAGGCTACCTCGATTACATAATCAAATCCAATAAAGTTCTTCATAAATTGTTGCTAACTCGCATTAAAACCATTAATCCATTCTAAAAAATATCCGAGCCATAAATATCAATTTGATATTCTGTATAGAAACGGAGATCCCATGTACCTTTGCCTGTAAATACCTCCTTTTTGTGTGTTATAAACGTACCAATTTTCTCAAACAGCAGCTATCCTTTTGTTATCCGAGAACCTTCATTGTCCAATATCTGTCATGTGTATTGCCCAATATCGGACAGAACGTATCAACGCTTGGGTCAATCATTTCTCCGACAACTCATAACAACGCTTTCTGTCAGCGCTTGTTTTATTACTGTCAGCGTCAAATCATAAACCTTGTCAGCGTCTTGGCTCAATTGCTGACGTCATCAGCAGCTCATAGCAGCTTGGAAGAATATTCTGTGTAATCCAAAAATAACAATAATATGAACTTTTCTTTGACAGCAAGCTACGTGACCTTCAATAAACCTGTATATATCTTTGAATATTAAGCCAACTATATCCCTACAAAGTAGGATTGCAACCGATACAGATTCTGACCAAGAGAAAATATGCATCCACGATCTTCTTTCCATAATGATCATAAACCCACGTGATATGCTAAGTAACTAACTTTTACAATATCAGTGAATGAAAGGATCACGTCTGCTTTAAATCTCACCAATCAGGCAGCCATCACCATACCTTAACCTGTGTATAACGAATCACAATCCCTGAACATATGTATTAATGAATCGTATCATTCCATATACACCAGCCTGCTGCTCTTACACCTTTTACCAAACTCAAACATCTCAACAGCAGCTTTTCTGTTTTAAACTCAATCTAGGGTTTATAACTTTGTTCATCGAAACCCTAACTTAGGGTTTGTAAATAAACCTTAGATCGTGTATTATCTTGAATCACAACAGCCACAAACCTCATAACATTCTGCTTTTTATGTCGATCTAGGGTTTGAGGAACCCTAGGTCATGATTTTATGTGAAAAAGCAAGAATATCAATACCTTAATCAGCAAACTTCGACCTTGAATAATGTCTTCATTAGAGCTCAGATCGAAAATCCCTTCGGTGAGATTCTAGACACAAGTGCCAAGAATCTACAGTTCAAAAATCACGAAGATCCAACGGTTAACGAAGGAGAAAACGTGTTTTGAACATGGTTGTTTATAGAAAATTGCATATACTCACTGCTGACTTTGACGCCTAATAACTTTTTCTTGGGGATAAAACTTGACAATCCCTCCAGTGGATATCCAGATATATGTGTATAGAACACACACAAGAAATTTCGTGATGATCCAACGGTCCAATAAAAAGTTATGACCTTCTGAATACTGCTGCGCACACAAAAACGTCCAGAAAAACCCTAGACGGATTTTTCTTTTCTTCACCATACACGAACACCTTGTTGGTCCTAGCATCACGAGCCACCGGCTCTGATACCAACTGTGGAAACCTTGGTTTCCTCGATCTTTTAGCTACTAGGAATGCATCATGTTCATATGATTAGATAATCAAAGCGGAATTAGAACACGACACATTAACAAGGTGTTTGGACACAAAGAACATGAATTAAAACAAATGGATTGTTCATTATATTAATAACAAACAATCACTAGGTGTGTGTACATTGAATCCCACACCTAGTCGACACACGCTTTAGGTTTACATTATATATGAAAGTTATGAATAAACCTAATACCCTTGGTTCCTTTTATAGTGTAAGGATTAGGGTTTATAAGAGATAATATCAAATAAACATGTAAATCTTCTATTTAAATAAACATATACAGAATATATTCTGCATACTTATCTAAATAGAAGCTTCTAACAACTTTGTCAATGTTTCTGTCAATGCTTGGATTGCATGTGAAAATGCTTGGATTGCACTTGACAATGCTTGCTTCTGTCAACGCCTGATTTGTTCTTGAAAACGCCTGGAATACACTTGTCAACGCTTAGACAAATGCCTTCATGTTTTCTTCATTTTTGAGTTTCTGCCACATCAACTTTTTGACCCAACACTTCTTAGAGCATCTGCCACCACATTCGCCTTACCAGGATGGTACTGAATGTTGGTGCCATAGTCTTTCAATAGCTCTAACCATCTCCTTTGTCTCATGTTCAGTTTCTTCTGGGTGAAGATGTACTTGAGACTCTTGTGGTCGGTGAATATGTCACATGATTCACCATACAAATAATGTCTCCAGGTCTTCAATGCGAAAACAACTGCTGCAAGCTCCAAATCATGAGTAGGATAGTTTTCTTCATAAGGTTTCAGCTGTCGTGATGCGTATGCAATAACCTTCCCATGTTGCATGAGAACGCAGCCTAAACCCTTTCCTGAAGCGTCACTATATATCTGAAATCCACATGAGCCAGATGGGAGAGTAGGAATAGGTGCAGTCACTAACTTCTGCTTAAGATCTTCAAAGCTCTTTTCTCGCTCTTCCGTCCAGACGAATTTCTCTCCTTTCATCATCAGCTAAGATAAAGGTAAGGCTAACCGTGAAAAGTTCTCTACAAACCGGCGGTAGTAGCCAGCTAAACCCAGAAAACTCCTGACCTCAGTTGCAGATGTAGGTCTTGGCCATTTGGTGATAGCTTCAACCTTTGCAGGATCCATGGTGATCCCCTCTGCAGATACAATATGGCCCAGAAATGCCACCTTGCTTAACCAGAACTCACATTTGGAGAACTTGGCATACAACTACTTCTGACGAAGAATCTGTAAGACTGTACGAAGGTGTTCCTCATGTTCCTCCTTGGATTTGGAGAAAATCAGGATGTTATCAATGAACACGATAACTAACTTGTCCAAAAACTCATGGAAGACACGGTTCATCAAATCCATGAAGACAGCTGGAGCATTAGTGATTCCGAATGGCATGACCACGAACTCGTAGTGCCCATAATGTATACGGAAAGCAGTCTTAGAGATATCCTGCTCCTTGACCCGTAACTGATGATAGTTGGACCTCATATCGATCTGGAGAAATACTTGGCGCCCTGAAGTTGATCGAAGAGGTCATCAATTCGCGGCAAAGGGTAACGATTCCTGATCGTGATCTTGTTCATCTCACGATAGTCTATACACAAACTCATGTTGTCGTCTTTCTTCTTCACGAATAGTACCGATGCACCCCATGACGATGCACTAGGACGGGTGAAACCTCGTTCCAGAAGTTCTTGTAGCTGATCTTTTAGTTCTTTAAGATCTATAGGAGCCATGCGATAAGGAACCTTGGAAATTGGCTCTGCACCTAGGATGAGCTCAATTTCAATCTCGACTTCACGAGCAGGTGGTATGCCCGGAAGTTCATCAGGAAAAACGTCAGGAAATTCTGACACAATAGGCTGACCTTTAATCGATGGAGACTCAGCAGAAATGTCATGAATATTGGCTATGAAGCCCTGACAATCGTGTGATAATAAAGCACGCGCTTCCATGGATGAAATAATTTGTACTAACCTCCCTGGCAAAAAACCATGGTGTATGCACTCTAGAGATTTAACATCACCAAAGATAACCTGATAAGTGTGGCAGTCAATCGTAGCCTAGTGTTTGGATAACCATTCCATGCCCAAAATCAAGTCAAAATCGCACATGTTCAAAGGAAGTGCGTCAACTCTGCGGATCTTATCATCAAATTCTAGTGGAAGATCTCTATACACCTGAGTGATTCGTACATAGTCCCTAAGTGGCATGGAAATGCATAAGGCATTATCTAATGGCATCAGAGAAATCCTAACACGTACAGCAAAAGTAGTGGATATGATTGAATGAGTCGCTCCAGTATCAAATAGAACACATGCTACCAAACCATTCGTAAAGAGATTCCCGGTGATGGTACCTGAAGTCTTATTCGCTTGATCTCTAGTAGTAGTGAACACGCGACCATAAGTAGGAGGTGGCTTGAAGTCGGCATGTCCAGAGGTGCCTTCTATCTCACCTTAGGGACAATCCTTCTTCTGATGGCCTTGTTGGCCACACTTGAAACAACCACCAGTACCTCGACGACAAACACCAGAATGTCTGCGCGAACAAAGAGGACACATAGGATGCGTGAATCCTCCAGCAGACGTCCTAGTTATCTAAGAGCCTATTTCAGGATTACATGAATGAGACATGATCGTAGATCATAAACATGATTGTATAGAAGGTTTGAAAATTACCAGATGAGGTAGAACGGTTAGGCTATGAACCTCTACGGTCCTGATCCCTATCGTTGTTGTTGTTCCTGAATTAAAATCGTTGGGGTGTCAGAATACCATCACATAAAATAGTTTAACATGAAAGAAGGTTAATGTAGGGACCTACTGTAGTTCGAGTTATTAGCGTTGTTACGGTAATTATCATTACTGCCACGCCTCTCTGAACCAGAACAGTCGTTGGTCTGACCGTTTCTCTTAGATGCTTGCTGCTGAGCGGCCGTAGGCTTACGGTCGTCAGTCTTCTGACTAAAATATAACATTGAACAGAGGATTATATGAAAATGAATATACTGATGGAAATGAGTGGTTTATAATTGGTGATTGAAGATACCTATTCACTACTCTGTCATCACCAAACTCCTCTCGTTCCTGAAGCATCTCAGGCTTTCGGGCTGCATTGGCCACTTGTGCCACTGTAGTGAACGTAGCATAAACCAAACTGTTGGCGACCGAAGTACGAAGAGCCCAACGAAACTTCTCAGCTTGCTCCTCACCAGTACCAGCTGATGCTCCCAAGAAACCAGCCAAACGAAGAAACCTCTGCATGAATTCGTTGCTATTCTCCCTAGAAACCTGTCAGATATTATGATAATCCCGCTTAAGCTTCTCCTGTTCAGCATGTGGAAAGTACTGGTTAAGGAAGAGCTCCTTAAACTGGTCTCATGTCAGCAGTGCAACCCAATTATCACCACCATTGGACTGCTTGACAGACTTCCACCACTGCAGCACATCACCTTTAAACTTATAGCAAGCCAGTCTTGCCTTGAAAACGCCATCACAACCCATCGCATCGAATATATTCTCGATGTGAGAAATCCAAGCCTCAGCCTCATTGGGGCTGTCAGTCTGCTCAAACGAACGGGGTCACTGTTTGTTGAATCGCTCCAACCAAGTCATGAGAGTAACAGGTGGTGGTGGTGGAGGATTGTTGTTGTTGTAGTGGTTTTCAGGATGAGGGCCAAATTGAACACCCTGAGCTTGAATTTCAGCATGAACTTCGTCCCTGATTTCATTGCGAAGTTGGGGAAGGATGGCTTGCAAAGCTGCATTGACAACTGCAACCAACTCCAGAGCATTGCGTGTGTTCACCATCTGACAGTTAAAAAAAACAAAATGGAACATAAATGATAAGTCTGAAATAAGATGAACATAAAAATTTCATGAACAATGTATAAATCAGTGAAGCAGTTTATAATGCATGAAACAGTGTAAAATACGTGATGTAGTTTATAAAAACTTTTATATGCGCGAGGGTAAACGCCTATGGTCATTTCACCCAAAACAAAAGACATAGCGAGGGGACGCCTATGTGTCGGTCCCAAAGTTAAAAGTTTCGATAAAAGCACGTGCGACTAAATAGGGCCAGTCATGTACCAACCATTACTTAGTCATAAACCTGCGACAATGATATGAATGCATGAAATAAAAATGAAAATGAATGAATGCATGAAAACCAACTGTCAGTTTTAGGAAGACGCTGGTGACTACCCATAAGTCACAGGTCATGTTTTATAAAGCTACAGGTCGAAACCTTGGCTCTAATACCATAATTGTAACACCCCATTTGTTATGATGGAATGCTACAGTAAAATATGGCGTGTCATCAAAGCATGCAAGGTAAATGTTTAAACATTCATGACCATAAATAGAAATACCGGAATCAAACATCGGTAGTCTAAGTAACTCCCACACAAGCAATATTAAGTACTGTAAATGAAAGGACTAAACAATGTCCAAAAGAAGTAAAGTATGAAAAATTAGGAATAAATGCATAAGGTAGAAGAGGCTGGATAGCTTCCATCCGAATGCACATACTGTGGAGATCCTACTTGCGACCTTGGGTACCTTCCGTTTGGAAACATGGAAATGGAAAACGACTTAGCATAACGCTCAGTGCACGGATATATATAGCATAACATAAAGACATAAAGGAATGAAAGCATATAAAGCATGAATTGCAGCAGAAATGAATAAGTCCTGGGAAAACCTAGATGTATGTCATCTTTACTGGTTTTAGTTCTGAAAACATAGCTTATGTTACTTATGAAAATCTGTATTATTTTAATAGACCAAAAGCCAATATAGGTCATGAGGTCAACAACGTGCATGAATACTTGGAGGGGCGATCTCGTCATGCAAATTAGAGGGGATGCCTCTAATTAATTGGTAATGGGTAGGAGGGATAAGCTCCTAGTGAAGAATGCAAGGCGCACACCACATTTACCATGAAATCCTGACTGAAACTGAACCTAGGTGTTGATCCCAAACTTAGATCGATTTAGCTTTATGTATACGAGATTAGATCAAGTAATACACTTAGAGAAACCTTTGTATATGTATATGACAATCTAAGTGCTATGCGGAATTAACACTTAAACAAGAACACACAAGATATAAACAAACTTTCACTTTGATTAATGATATCAAACTTGCTTACAATGAAAGTAGTTTACTTATGAAAAACTTATATTGAACAATAACCTAAAGGTCTTCTTTTATAGACATAAGAAGCCTTGTACAATAATCTACATATCAACTATTCTAGGTAAAGATAAATATAGAAAATACATTGTTGTTCCTATCTTTACTAGAAGTAATCTAGAATACAATAAACGCGTAGAGTATATCTTTCCATCAGTGCTTGTCTTCAATGTATCAACGCTTGACATTGTCTTGTCAACGCTTGAGCTGTCAGCGTTTGTTTTACTCCTGTCAACGCTTGTTTTACTCTTGTCAGCGCTCAAGTAGAATGGCTATAATTTATTCCCAACAATCCTCCCCTAAACTTGATATCTACTCCAGTGATCAAGTTTCTGAATAAACATTAAGGACTAGGAGGAATCTTACAAACCTTCTCATATTGGTAATAAATAAATCTGATCAAGTCTTTTGCCACGTCACTTGAATAATCAATTTCCAGCTAAGTGTTCTTCATCTTCTCCAAGACTTCCTTGGACATGAAGTACTGACCATCCACAAGCAGATACTCAGCAAACTTTGTAGAACTCAAATAATAAACACCAGCAGCTGAATACAACCTCCATTGAAGACCACTGAGATCATCTTCAAGATCCTTCCAAATAGCAGGATCTTCATCAATTGGTCCACACATTCTCTTGAATGTTGACCATAGTTTTATTCCATTGACTGAAGTTGGTGCTTCAGTCACATACTTGGCTTCTAATAACCTCCATAGGTCTACCAAGTCTTCTCTGTCAAAACTTGCAAACAAAGATATAAGGGTGGTAAAAGTGTGCACCTCTTTTCCATACCTGCCAATCTTCCAAAACCCACATTCATCTTCTTCATAGCTTACAATTGGGTTCCTGGAATCAAGTGGTAACAGTTGTACCATATCTGAAGCTTCTAATGGTGAGAGCTTCAGGCTCTTTCTTATGACAGCTTCACTTGGATGTAATGGATCCATATCTTTGGGAAACTCAAGAGAAACTCCCTTTTTCATTGGTCTGGGAACAAACATTGCCTTCTTGAGCTCCATTTCCTCTGCAAGTTCTTCTTTTCTTTCATCCGGAAGAAGTCTTAGAGTGTTCTCTTCCTGCACTCTAACCCAAATGGGATAAGCTCTACATTCCAACTCATCAAATGTCAACCCAGTCAATTTCTTATAAGTCCATCCTGTTCCATGACATCTGAGCAGCATGAAGTACAACTCCTTTCTATCCCTTTTCAAATTTGAGAGAACATTACTTGCTTTGTGTTTCAGTATGACCTTGCAATCCTTTTGTACTCTGAGAAGAATCTCCAAACCCCATATTTGATCTAAAATGGTCAAATGTGGATTCTCTATACACCTTTCTTCCCAAGCATGGTACATCCGAACCACCTCTGGCATATCAAAATCAACCTGCAATTTCAACTCATTCAATTTCTCCTTGGCCAGCTCATCACCATACTCAAGTCTTTCTGGTTGTTCTATGATCATAATACTTGAGTCTGAACTAGCTCCATCACTTCCTTCTTGCTCTTCTGAAGTGACAACAAAAGGGGATTCACCCACCTTCTTTCTTTCTTGTTCCACAATTTATGCAGCCAACCTTCTATCAAATTCAACTTGTGTTGCATTCTTTGGAACAACTTCTTCTACCATAATACCCTTACCCTTATCTAATGGATCAACTGTTGGTAAGGTAGATGGTAATACCTGTGAAGAAACCTCCTTGATGATGGATGATGACTGGAATACATCAACCTCATTTGTAGGTCTGTCGACGCCTAATTCTGCTTTGTCAGCGCCCAAGATACTCATGTCAGCGTTCAAATTCTCCTTGTCAACGCTCAAATTTCCTGCCTCAGCGCCTTTTGCAATTTCCTCCAACATGGCTGTAAATGATAAATTTAAGTTTGTAGGAGAGACTAGAGACGTATCAAAACCTGTCTGTTTCTTTAAACTTGTTAGGGCCTCAGCAACATCCAAAGATTGACCATCATGGCTGCCCTTATCACTCACATTTATTTGTTCATCCTCCCCTTTGGAAGATTCCTCCATCCCTCTCCTTGTACTAGCAGTTTCCAAGATAATAATCCTCTCCCTCAATTGCTTGAGTTCAAGGCCTTGTGTGCTGACAACTTGTACCAAGTCTGCATTTTGCTTTTGCAAGCTCATGCAGACAGCCGTCAATTCCATTAGGGTCATTGGTTCCAATCTGCCCTCTTCTAAAATGGGTATTTGACCTCCCAAGTTAGATTCATTGGGCATGGATGAGGTCTTAATAATGGTAGGACTGTCTTGGCCAGCTTCTAAGCCATAACCAATAGTCCCAGCCTCATCCATAACACCAACCACACTTGTGGTGGTGGTTCTCTCTGCTACATGGCTAGGACCACTAGAGGAGAACACTCCAGTAGTCCTTTGGCATTTTTGTAACCTATAGTGTGTTGGGGGAGAAGAAGATGTGGATTAGGTGGATGTGGGTTGGTTAAGGGGTGTTTGGGTCTGTGAAGGTTGTGTGTCAACGTTTGAAATAGGCACATCAACGCTAACATTTCAGCGTCGAAGGGTTCTTGGTCAATTTGCATATGTTGTGGTGAAGGTAATGGTTCAGGTATTGGGTCAATTTGGGGTTGGGGGTCTGGTTGGGGTTGAGCTGCATCAATGACAGCAATCATAGCTGGGGTTAGGGGTAGGTCACGATGTGGGGGTGAGTTCATCTTCATAAAAATTGCTTTCTTTTGCACAGGGATCTCATAAAAATCATCATGATCCCTTGTGCAGTAACCTTGGACATCAAAAACCATTTGTAAAAATTTGGGATAAGCTAAAGTCATTTTATTCCCTTTATTTTTACACATGCCCTCAAAAATCATTTTGGAATAATTAAATTTTTGCCCAGTAGCAATACACACAATAGCACTTGCAATAGATCTATTGATCTCATTGTGTGCAGTGCACTTGGGACTCAAACATTGTAGGAGGACATGTATTAGGTACTTCTAGGCTGGGGGAAACTCCTGTTTATGATATTTATTTAAAGTTCCTTGAGCAGGAAAAGGATAACCCAAAGCCCTTAGTCCTTTTTCTATTTCACTAATGGGAAGGGTGGTTATACCATCAGCATCATCAAGATGCAAAGCTTGGCGTACCAAAGCTTCAGTAACCACCCATGTTCTCCCATGAACAATAGAAGATAATGTAGTCACTCTATTAACTGTTGAGGAACTAACATTGTTCCAAAACTGTTTAATATGTGTGACAGGAATGAGTGGTGCATGAGAAAGAGCATACCTAAAAGGAGATGCGTTCAAATACGCCACCATTTGTGTGTATTGGGGAAACAGAGTATCATCAGCTTCAAGATACGCGATCATGTTGTGTTGACTTCTGAACCCCAATTCCAAATCTGATGGTTTAAACTTTGGTGCCATTGTTGAAAGCTGTGAAAATGATTGATAAATACGAAGTTGATAAGAGAAAATCGTGTTAGACAAGAATAATAGGTACCCTGTTTAAAAATAGGAGCCAAATATATAGGAGAAGAAAATGCATGTGATAGGCCCAAAAATAGGCAAGTATTTTCAAAATGTAATCATGAAACTATTGAAAAAGAATAAGTTTATCTCATGCATTAAATGAAAGTTATCAGCTCCCAAAATTACGGCCTAAAAATATGTCAAAAAGTAACAACTAGGTAGGTCCCATTGAGTGTCAACGGTCAAAAATAACCTATCAACACCCAACGGCTATATTCTTGTCAACGTTTGCCATAGCCATGTCAGCGTCTAAATTAGTCACAACAACGCTTGGAAAATACTTGTCAGCGTCCAAAAAAAAATGTTTAAAATGAAAAATGACCTTAACAAAGTAATTTATCCTAGAGAAGATAACCAAAAAGTTGATAATTATTATAGGGCGGCAAGCACTGTCCAGTTATGCACACTTGCGTATGCAAGATAGACATAACAGTCCTCTAGTGTCCTTTGCTAACCAAAACTCTTAACAACTAAGTTACCTTATAAAATTCCTTGTTACTCCCAGGTAAAACCCATGACAAATTCATTCCCTAGTCTCCCAACAGACCACAACCAATTCTAGGCCAAAAATGTCTTGGCAGCATGCATATTATATTAACTTTGCATGCTACAGTGCCTCATGATTTAGTAAAATTAACTCATACTCACCTGTGGACACAATCTAGAATTGTGATAAGAGTATCATATGGATACCCAAACATCCTAAAGGTTCCTAAAACCTCCCCTTAAACTATGATACATATGTTGCTAAAAATATGCATGAACATAAAAAATTTATGTCAAGATAGGAATTAAAAATTCCAACCATCATCCATAAATAAAAACATGCCCAAATGCTTCTCCAATGATCCATAAGCAACTCTGTATCCAATGGTATACTGCTAACACCACCTGCATAATTAGATTGAAAACCACAAAACTAACATTGTTGCTAACAACGCCCCGATAACACTTGACAGCGTTGAGGGAAGCTTTGTCAGCGTTAGACAAATATATTGCTGACAACGTCACAAAAACACTTATCAGCGTTCAAGCAACCTTTGTCAGGGTTAGAAAAATATAGTGGAAAATCTAAATCCTCAAAAAGACCAATAATAATGCATTATCCTGTACATACTTTTACAAAAAGACTCCAAAACACATATTATGTGAGATTGATCATAACAATACTTGTTACCAAGTATTGAAACCTCCCAGCATCAAAAGGTTTAGTTAGTAAATCTGGCACATTCTCTTATGTGTCAACCCTATCTGGTTGGATTAAACCTTTTTCAAAACAATCTCTTATAAAATGGTGTCTAATTTTATGTGTTTAGTTTTAGAATGATGTACAGGATTCTTAATAATGCATAAAGTGCTGTTATTGTCAACAAATATCTTGGTATGCAAGAAATTATACCCATAGTCCAACAGCTGGTTCTGAATCCACAAAACTTGTCCACAACAAGCAGCTGCAGCCACATACTCAGCTTCAGTGGTAGAATTAGCAACCACTGTTTGTTTCTTGCATTGCCAAGATATTAATTTGCTCCCAAGAAACTGACATCCACCAGTTGTGGATTTCCTATCAAATTTATCACCTCCATAGTCACTGTCTAAGTATGCAATCAGCTCCAATGGTGAATCCTTTGGGTACCACAAACCAAGACTAGGATAGCATCTTAGGTACCTAAAGATCCTCCTGACAGCATAAAGGTGACATTCGTTGGGAGTCACTTGATGGCGTGCACAAGCACACACAGCAAACATGATGTCAGGTCTAGAGGCTGTGAGATACATCAATGAACCAATCATTGATCTATAGTGCCTGACATCAACATCCTTTCCATCTCCAATCTTTCCCCAAGGGTGTTCTCTATCCATAGGAGTAGTAGCCCTCTTTTCATGTGGAGAAAAGACAAACTTCTTCAAGATCTCTGCCACATATTTATCCTGGGAGATGAAGATACCATCTTCTTTCTGCTGAACTTGTAAACCAAGAAAGAAGTTCATCTCCCCCATAGCACTCATCTTGAATTTGTCTGTCATCAGCTTGGAGAAATCCTCACTCATCTTTGGATCAGTAGACCCAAAAATGATGTCATCAACATAGACCTGAACAAGCAACACATCCTTACCTTTCTTCTTTGTAAATATTGTATGATCTATGGTGCCCCTCTTGAATCCATTATCCACTAAATAAGTAGACAAAGTACCATACCATGCTCTAGGGGCTTGATGAAGTCCATACATAGCCTTCTTGACTCTATACACCTTGTCTGGATTCTCTGGATCCTCAAAACCAGGAGGCTGCATCACATAAACCTCCTCAACAATTGTTCCATAGAGGAAGGCACTCTTGACATTCATTTGATAGACAGTGAAGCCCATGCAGGATGCATAGGCTAGAAAGATCCTGATAGCTTCAATCCTTGCAACTGGTGCAAAGACCTCCTCATAGTCTATCCCCTCCTCTTGTGTATATCCCTGAGCCACTAATCTTGCCTTGTTTCTGACCACAATACCTCTTTCATCTCTCTTGTTTCTTAGAACCCATCTTGTCCCTATAGGTCTGACATATCCGGGACAATCAACCAGCTCCCAAACATCCTGAATTGCAAATTGGTGAAGCTCGATCATCCTGCATTGCTTCCACCCAACTTGGTTCTTTGAGAGCATCAAATATCTTCTTGGGTTCCTGTTGTGACAGAAAACAGGCAAACAAACATGCTTGCACAAGAGGGGTATCAACCTTCTTGTGAATATTGTCAATAAACCCACCAAGACCTTGATGAGATCTTCTAGTCTGATCAGGAGTCATAATATCACCAATGATTTGAGAAGTGGGGTGATACTTCATAGTAGAAGTGAGAACTCCTCCTTCAAACAGTCTGGTATCTTCAATCTCATTCTCCAAGTTGCCAATATCTTCTTCTTCAGACTCTCTTTCATCAACATGAGGATGAACCTCTTCATATAAATTGGAAGGTTCACCTTGTTCAAAAGTAGAAGAGAAAAGATGTGCAGAAGTGTTGTCAACGCCTGAACCTTGGTTGTCAGCGGATGGGCTAACAACGCTTGAACTGTTGTTGTCAACGTCTGAGCCATCAACGTCTGAATTGGTCTTGTCAGCGCTAGATTTGCCTTTGTCAGCGCCTGAAGGACCATGCATGTTGTTATCTGGTGGTACTTGGGAACCACCATTATCTTTTCCAGCAGCAGCAGCAGCAAAAGCATCTGTCCATATGGGAATTGTAACATATTCTTGTATGGGAGATGACTTTTCTGCTTGTGATCCAACCTTTTCATGAACCTGTGTACCTGAAACATCAATAACTTGTTCTTCCACAACATTTGAAGTTACCTTTACAATGTCTGGATTAGTGACATGCATATAATTTAAAGTTCTAGATAAAGGTTCCAAGTCAAACAACCAATTTGGACCACTTTCAGGATCACTAGGTTTACTCTCTAAAAACCTAACATGTACTCTTTCAAGAATACGTTTTTCCTTTTTAAGATAAACCCTATATCCCTTGCTCTGCACTGAATACCCCATGAAGTAGCCTTCATCACCTTTTGCACTAAATTTACCTAAGGCATCACTAGTATCTAAAACTACTACATGACAACCAAAAGGTCTGAGAAAACCAATATTAGGTTTTCTTCCCCAAAGTAACTCATAAGGTGTTTTGTTCTGAATTTTGGTGACCAATGCTCTATTTTGAACATAGCAAGCTGTATTAACAGCCTCAGCCCAAAAGGCTATTGGGAAATGAGCATCAGCCAACATGGTTCTGGCTGCTTCAATTAGGGTTCTATTTTTCCTTTCTGCAACCTCATTTTGCTGAGGGGTTCTGGCAACACTAAATTGCCTAGTAATTCCTTTCCTGGCACAAAATTCATCTAACACTTTATTCCTAAATTCAACACCATTATCACTCCTAAGCATTTTAACTTCACTGCTTGTTTTCTTCTCAATCTGAGTGATAAAATCAATTAAAGTGTCAGCTGTGTCACTCTTCATAGCTAAAAAGAAAGTCCAAGTAAACCTAGAAAAGTCATATGTGATGACAAAGCAGTAAGACTTACCATTCAAACCTTCTATATTGGTTGGACCAAAGAGGTCCATATGAAGCAAGTGAAGAGGTCTAGTACTAGAGTGCACCTGTTTGGACTTGAATGAGACCTTGTGCTGCTTGCCTTTAAGACATGCAACACAAGAGTGGTAATTGTGGAAGGCCTTTTCAAGCAAACCATCAACCAAGCCAAGTCTCACAAGCCTGTTTATATTCTTAAAATTTATGTGCCCTAGTCTCCTGTGCCATAAATTACTCTCAACTACTGAAGCTTTAGCATAAAAACAAGACATGTTGTTATTCATTCTAATCCCATTCAGATTCACATTGTATATGTCTTTATGCCTAGGTGTTATATAGTCAATATATTTCTCATCAGGGATCTTATAATCCTTGCTTAACACCAAACATTCAGTATCAGTAAACAAAACTTTATTTTTGTTATCACAAACTTGTGATACACTAAAAAGATTGTAATCAAGTTCCTTTACCAAAAATACGTTTTCAAAACGCAAGTTCTTGGTGAGAAGAGTTCCTTTGCCTGTGATAGTACCATATCCGCCTCCAAAGTAAACCTTATCACCATCCTTAATGGGAGTGAAGTTCGTCAGATAATCTTTCTTCCCTGTCATGTGCCTTGAGCATCCACTGTCCCAATATCCATAATCATTGACCTGTTTTTGAATGCCCTGCACATAAAGAAAACAAGTTAGTTTTCTTTGGGAACCCAAGCCTTAGCAGACTTGGATTCATCTGGTTGTTCAATAAGAACAGTCTTAGTTCTCATAACAACCCCATTTTCATCCTTCTTTGGATGAAATACCCAGTTAACCCCAATAGGTTTTGTAATGACCTTTGAAATGTAATTAAATATGTTGCAGGTCATTGAAATCCCATTATCATTAGGGTTTTGATCTTTCTTTGGTCTCCATGTTAAGCTTGAAGAAGCTTTAGACCCCTTACCCTGTGGTTGCAAATATTTAGGTCTGGTCACGTTTCTGTCAGTTTTGGAATTGGTCTTGTCAACGCTAAAATTACCCTTGTCAGTGTTGAACCTAGGGTTTGCTACAGAAACCCATTGCCTATTAGACCAAGTGTTTGTCTTTTGAAATGGTCTTTGTCCATGAGTGTTAGACCCTCTAGTGAAGAATGGGACAGGTCTAACAACTTATGGACTTTGCTGCACACAAGGTTTAGGTCTGACAACGTTTGACTTTCTAACAACGTTGACTTTGGGAGCGTTGACACACTTATATGCTAAATGTGAAAAGCTACCACAAGTGTAACAGGCTTTTCTAGACACAACCCTAGGTCTAGAAGAGAAGAAGCCTGTTCCATTATTGCTAACTTGGCTCTTAGGTGACCTAGTATTCCTATACATCTCTACATACTTAATGCTAGGTTTTCTAACAGTGTTTGAGCCAAGATCAACAGCCTTACCAGTGATTGGGTTTGTAACCTTAATGGGAGTTGACTCATTAGGACTTTCACATAGCAAGCCACCCTTAATAAATAAGGTAGGGTTAGCTTTCTTCCATTCATTCAGGTCAGTCAACTTTTGTTGATACTCTTCAACTAGGGTGACAACTCTTGGTGGAGGAATGAATTCCTCCTCTTGGAGTTCTGGCAAGCCAGTCCAAGATATGTCCTTTTGTTGGACACCATAGAAGTCACCAGCTGGTGGTGGAACCACAGAGTAGTCTTTCATCCCAATCCCAGTCATGTCCTTAGGATCCCTTTGTTTACTCACACATTCTCCTAGGGTTTGTGTGGCCTTATCAAATCTTTGAATTTTAAGGCCAACATTATCTTTATTCTTAATGGCCTCATCTAACTTAGCCTGTAACTCACCATTAACCCTTTCCATGATACTCCTAATATCATTACTAGCATTCAACTCATGTTTTAAGATATTTATTTTATCTTTTAAGTCAAACTCCATTTTCTTGTATTCAGAAACTGTCTTCTCAGTTTGAGTGAGAGCTATTTGATAGTTAGACAGTTTGCATCTTTCAGTACTCATATCATCTAATAATCTTAACACCTCTTTGTTAAGTCTCTCTGTATTTAACCTACAACCTTTACTACAAAAAGCATCATCGTATACCTCATTATCAGATGAAGAGGAGGAGTGTGCCATGAGAGCATATTGAACATGCTCTTCTTCTTCTATCTCAGCAACCAAAGCTTTATCCTATTCCCCATCTTTAGCCAAATAGCTCCAGTCCCATCCAATACCATCAATGTCTTGTACTGCAACCATGGCCTTAGGATCTTGAGCTTTAACAATTTGACTTGAGGGTTTGCCAGCATCAGATCTTCTAGGAGATCTGCATTCCCTCATGAAGTGCCCCATACGATGACAGTTGTAGCATTCAACTTTGGATTTATCAAATCCAGCTGTGTCCTTTGCATTGAAGGTCATCTTCTTCTTAAACCTTCTATTCCACCTGTTTGCTCTTATACTAGCAAGAGCCATGTTCCACTTAATATCCATCTCTTTCAAATGCTCATCACTTATCTGCTCAAGGTCCTCATATGTAATCACTGAACCATTGGGCAAAGAAGCAATATAAGCACACACAGTATCCAGATCCAAACCAGCAGGTTTAACTCTTGGTGAGTCACTTTTATATGTGTCAGCGTCTGAGTATGAGGCGTTGACAGGACTTGTTCCAACGTTGACACATGATGATCCAGTAACTGGATGCATGTAAGAGTCCTTCTGATTGAATTGACCTTCACTATGAGAAAAGAAGGCCATGTTACTGTTGGTAGACTTGCTTCCATGCTCCAAGAGAGTTTCATCTTCCAACAGCCTCAGTTTGTTGTAGATATCATCAAAAGTAGAACTTTTGTGAGTGTTGTTGGCAAGTATAGATCTTGCCTCAATCTTCCATGCCTCACCAAGACTCTTAAGAAAAGTGGCATTAATGTCAACATCACCAAGTTGTGTCCCCATGAAGGACAATTTGCTTGTAATATCAAGCAATCTGCTTCTCACGCTACTAAGCTTTTCATTAGGTTGAGCCTTGAAGACATCATAATCATGCATGAGTTGCTTCTTCTTCTCTTCCTCAGTATCTTCATTGCTACCATATGCAACTTCAAGAGCTGCCCAAAGGTCCTTAGTAGAGTCATAACCTCTGTATTTATGCTGGTTCTCTTGTCCCAAAGAGAGTTTCAGAATATTTAGGGTTTTCATATCAACTCTTTTCTTTGCTATGTCTTCAACAGACACAGCTCTACCATCATCAGGTTTTTCCTTCTTATCTGCTTCTGAACACCCAGCAACAGCTGTTCTTGTAGCAATGGCATTAGCAATCTTTTGATCTTTATTGAATGTGTTTCCATATTCAATAATCTCCCAAAGTGTGTAGTCATAGATCCCCAGGTATTGCTCAAAGTTGAATTTCCACAATTCAAAGTTGGTTGCATCAAGCATGGGAATCTTGATGTTTGGCAAAGGTGAGGAGGAGGAGGTTATTTCTGGATTTGACATGATGTTGTTAGGGTTTTGAGAAAATTAGGGTTTTGGTGATTTTTAGGGTTCTTGTGTTCTTTAAGATCAAAAGTTCCTCAACAAGCTCTGATACCACTTGTTGATCCCAAACTTAGATTGATTTAGCTTTATGTATACGAGATTAGATCAAGTAATACACTTAGAGAAACTTTGTATATGTATATGACAATCTAAGTGCTATGCGGAATTAACACTTAAACAAGAACACACAAGATATAAACAAACTTTCACTTTGATTAATGATATCAAACTTGCTTACAATGAAAGTAGTTTACTTATGAAAAACTTATATTGAACAATAACCTAAAGGTCTTCTTTTATAGACATAAGAAGCCTTGTACAATAATCTACGTATCAACTATTCTAGGTAAAGATAAATATAGAAAATACATTGTTGTTCCTATCTTTACTAGAAGTAATCCAGAATACAATAAACGCGTAGAGTATATCTTTCCATCAGTGCTTGTCTTTAATGTATCAACGCTTGACATTGTCTTGTCAATGCTTGAGCTGTCAGCGTTTGTTTTACTCCTGTCAACGCTTGTTTTACTCTTATCAGCGCTCAAGTAGACTAGCTATAATTTATTCCCAACACTAGGATTAACCCATACGCCCCACACGATAACAATAATATAAAAATGGCCAAATAACTGAAAGGGACGCCACGAGCTATCACTCTGCCGTGGTGAGGTCATAACATTAGTGCCTCTAGTGTTATGCTTATGGTACCTCCATAAGTAGGTGAAACTGGTCATGCATGTATATGGCTAAGGTAACTAATAAAACGTAAGCATTTAATCTGTAACTACTGAGAAAACAATTGGCTGCATACGGGAAATTCTAATAAAGGAAGAGGTTGTCCTTACTGAAGGATGAGAAATCCGTACCTTGTGTCTAGTAGAAGCTAACGGAAACGCTGAAGAACCTACTCCGCCTTGACGGATAATACTACATAAGAATAGGAACGTGTATGAGTTGTCTGAATCACAGGTGTTTTACTGGTTCTATTTGTTATCAGCTTGTTATACTTATTATGTCATGTTTTAGTGTTTTACTGTGTTATCTGTAGTTATAGTGATGTTCTGTAGTGTATTATGCATGTAATAGTGTACTATAATACTTGTATTGTAATACTAAGTAACTTTCTAAAAATAGTAGGTTTCCATAACTAGTAAGTTTCTAAAAATAGAAAGTTTCCAAAAATAGTAATTTTCCATAATTAGAAATAAGCTGGATTATTAATAATAAATATAGTTAAACTAGTATAATACAATTCATGATTTAAAGGTAGTAGCTTATTAATTAAATAACTTGGTTAGTTAATTAAACTATACGTTATAAGAATTTAATTAAAAATACATGTTTTAATTAAATTAAGCTAAGTAAAATACCTTAGGTTATACATGAAATATTATATTTAATATTTAACCTAATTCATGTATTTAATTAAATTAAATAGCCTAAAAATAATTTAATTAAACATATTCCTGATTTTAATATTTTCCCGAATCCCGAACCCGTGTTTTAAATATTAACCCGAGCCCGAACCCGGGGTCACATATAAGTCGAGCCAAACAGCCTTACCAGTGGCTAAACCGGCTAGCTGGTTGCCACTGGTGGCTCTCGGTTCCCACTACCGAGCCACGACAGCCACTGCCTAGACCGGTTCACACCAGTTCACACCGGTTCGTGACCGGTTCCCCCTGTTTTGTTGTTCGGTGCCCACTGTTAGCACAAAAGCCCCACCAAAACCCTATTGGTCTCGGTTGGCACTCGATCCAAGCCCAAAACCATACCCCGACCTTGCGTTGGGGCCCCCTTGCGTGCGTCCGAGCCAAACTGACCAAGCCGAGACCCCTTGTGGTCTCGGTGGTGGTGATGAAGACAAGCCGAGAGTCCTATAGCTCTCGGTGGTGTCTCGTCCTAACCAAAACCAACACCAAACACCCCCTAAATCATATTTTAATTAATCCCATGTTTATTATTACTTGTTTTTATGATTAATTAAAATAAAACATGAATTCATAAAGAAATTAAAAAGAAAAGGAAGTGTTTTCATTTACCGAACACGTGGAAGAAATGTTTAATATCACGATCACGTACACACAAAGAATCAATAATCAAAAATCGTCCGGTTGTTCCTTTTGGTTTGATGTAGCCGGCGGCAAGAGAGGACAAAAGGAGGCAAGGAAAACTTTTCTGTAACCTAAAAATTATGATTAAGTTTTCCTGTGTTTTTGTTTAACATGTTTTAAATTGGATCATGGGCCAAGCCCATCTTTTCCTTTTCTTTTGTGTTAGTCGCGGCCTAAAAGGAGCCTACGGGGAAACCCGTAGCTTTTTCCCGAGTCATTATTTACGTGTTCATTCGTGTTTAATTATCGTGCATTTATATGTCGTGATCTTAATACATTTATAATATATACGTAAGTACAAATTAATATCGTGATACATGAATTATATTATAAATGGAAAGTTTTAAATTTATCGTATTTTCGTGTGTTCACTATTCATGTGTACTGTTCATAATACTTTAATGCGGGTTTTACATCGCACCTATGTTCCTTTTATAGTGTAAGGAACCCTAGAATATTCTATTATGATAAGTTTATCACACACGATATATTATCCATATTCTAAACTATTAAGTATATCACATAAGATATACTCTAACTATAACTATAATATATCTTTACTAGATATACTCGTCTTTATCAACTTAGCAGTACTTACATTAACTCTAATGGCACTTGACATATACCACGTTAACACTAACGGTACTTGTTAACACTAACAGTACTTGTTCCTGTACTAACGGTACTTGGTACTTTACAGTTATTCCCAACCGTAACATTATCCACACATTTCTTATAAACAATTTCAAAGTCAAATCCCATAAGCTTTGGTAGCCACTTAAGTTGAGTAGGAGTAGACATCCTTTGATCCACCAGGTTGAGACCGATGTGGTCTATTTTGATCTTAAAATACCTATAAAGTAAGTAACCTCTCCACTTATCCAAAGCTTGCACCACTTCTAAAAGTTCTTTCTCAAAGGTAGACATAAGTTGGTGTTTGGCAGAAAGTGTTTTACTCAAGAAAGCTATTGGATGACCCTCTTGGAGTAGAACTACCGTAATTTCCACACCAGAAGCATATGTTTCAATAGTAAAATCCTTTGAAAAATCAGGTAACTTTAACACTAGAGCACTCACCATAGCTTGTTTCAAGGTTTCAAAAGAGGCCTGAGCTGCACTGTTCCATTCATATGACCCTTTCTTGAGTAAAAGAGTCAAGGGTATACTAATGGATGCAAACCCTTAATAAATCTTCTGTAGTACCTAGTTAATCCCAAAACCCCCCCTTAATTGTTTGATATTGGTTGGAACTGGCTAATTAGCCATAGCTTTAACTTTAACAGGATATGTGGCTACCCCATCAACAGATATAACATGGCCCAAATACCCAACCTTATCAATTCCAAACACACATTTGCTCAACTTCGCATATAACTTGTGAGTCCTCATAACTTCTAAGATCATGGTTAAATGTTTGACATGCTCATCCAAACACTGACTATAAATGAGTATGTCATCAAGAAAGACTAGAGTGAACTTTCTGAGGAAGGGTTTGAATACATCATTCATTAGAGCCTAGAAAGTAGATGGATCATTAGTTAACCAAAAAGGCATCACCAGAAATTCATAGTGACCTTCATGTGTTTTGAAAGCAGTCTTAGCTACATCCTGATCATTCATTCTTATTTGATGGTATCCAGACCTCAAATCCAACTTAGCAAACAACTGGGCTCCATGAAGTTCATCAATAAGTTCTTCAGTTATGGGTATTAGAAATTTATCTTTAATTCTTTTCTTGTTTAACTGTCATACACATCCTCCAGGAATTGTCCTTCTTTTTTACCCTTACAATAGGTGAAGCAAAAGGATTATGGCTCTTCTTAATGACCCCAGCTTCTAATAATTCTTTCACCATTCATTCAATGGAATCCTTCTGAGTTAGTGGATGCCTGTAAGGTCTAATGTTGACTAGCATAGCACCTTCAACCAAAGGAATTCTATGATCATAAGACCTATGTGGTGGCAACTCAGTGGGTATTGCAAAGACATCCTCATAGGTATCCAATACTTTTTGAATCTCCTTGGGAACTATCTCACGTACTCCTTCCAACTTAAAACAAGAGACTGAATTTCTAGGATACATACAAAGAGTCATACACTGAAGTTGTGCCTCCACATTCTTTTGAGTCCGTTTGTTAGCCACCTAATTCACTTGAGACTTTTTTGTACCTCTAATTTGGACTTTCTGCCCCCAATCTTAAACTCCATTCTTAACTCTTTGAAGTTAAACTTGATATCTTCAAGTGTAGCCAACCACTAGATTCCTAGTGATATGAGTGATTTTACTCATATCATTTATATCTAAAAAAATGAACAAATGCATAAAATGTTTAAATATTGCCTTGTATATGCTTGTTTTGTTGTTTGATGTGTGTAGGTACCCAAGTTCGCGAAAACCGGCGAAAACGACATGAGTTTGAAGAAAAATATCGAGGAAGCCGAAAATCAAGTTCGATTTTATTCGCGGATTTAAGGATTTTTGTCATGTGGGTCCCACTTGAGTTAAATGGGCCTGAAAGCCCATTTGTAACTTAACTTGTTCAAAACCAAGGCCCATTATTGATAAGTTATGAATGAAAGCCCATCATGGCCCAACATTACAATATAATAAACGGATGGGAGTAATCATGGACTCAAAGCCCAAAATAACAAAGTAGACGGTGGGAGTTTATTAACTTCAAAAATCCATATCAAGCCCATCACCAAATCAGACGTGTTAAGTTTATTTAAAGATTCACTTATTCACTTTTCATTTGGGTCAAACCATTCACGCACCAAGCACCCACTTCTTTCTCTCTTTTGATAGAAACAAGAAAAATAACCAGTTAAACCTTTTTCTCCCCAAACCCTAATTAACCGAAATTGGGGATTTTCACTAATTACAGCGCGTGAACATCCACGCTCTTTAATTAAATCCCCAAGAATATAGGAGCTTGAAGATGCCCTTATTCAAGGTGACGTGGCAGTTTTCCTTCATATGATTGGTGGTTACACATCATTGCTCACCAATCCACCAATAAGAGAGAGACATGTCATCTTCAAAGAAGCACAACTAGTACACAATCAAGCCACGTTGGCGATCTGTATGCTAGTGTGCAAATTTTCAGCCGTTGATCATATAGAAGAAAGAGAAAAGATGGATTCATTGGTCAAGATAGAAGATGCTCTTCAAGAAACTCCATCAGCAGGGTTTGGGGTTAGCCTATAAAAACCCCCACAAAATGTATTTTTAATCATCCCATTTTTTTATTTACAGTTATAATGTCAATTTAGGTGTAGGATTTCTGTAATTTCCTTTTTTCCAGTATTGTACCAATCTTTGATATTAATAAAAAGTAAATTTTAATTCAATCTATTTCTGTTTAATTTTTAATGTTAAATATAATTACATTTATCCTGCTTCTATTCTATCTTGATATTATTGGTTAAGAAATTAATTCATTAAACTTTTCAATAGTTTAATGGAATAATTAAATAAGATTTGGGAGAAAGTTAAACCTACTGTTTAATTTTTATAAAAATTGGTCAAGTTTATATCAATGGTTCGAATGGTGATATATAATAGAGGATTCGATGGTGATGGCGTATGGTGTTCTTGGTTCGGTTAAACAAGGGGGCTCAGCGCCTTTCCTTCGTCCCAATGGGTTCTTCAAAAGGTTTTAATTCCTTTACATTTTATGTTATTTAATTTTGAAGTTATTTAGTTTAATGATTTTGTTTATATGATGTTACTGTTAGTTTATCTGAATTAATTTGCTTACCTGTTTGAATAGCTTGATTTGCCTAACTGTTTAGACTTGCTCGTTTTGTTTTAGTTATGATTTCTTATGATTGCTCGAGTAGTTTTAGTTTAAATGTATGATTGAATTAATTATCTGTTGTAGTTGAATTGATAGAGTTTATTTTTAAGTGATGTTACTACTGTTGATGCTTAATCTGTTTTAATGTTCGAGGTGCTTTTTAAGAGTGTTGATATGAATATGTTTATTATTGACATGGTATTTGGATTTGTGATATGTATCTGCTGTCATTTAGATTGTTGATTCGATTTGATGAGAAGTGTTTTAGTCTGCTGAGTTCTTGGTTAATGTTAGTTTGATGTCATGAGGTGATAAGCTGTGATACGTGTTAGTTTGCATCGTTATTAGTCTGCTGAAAATAAATGGACTAAATAAATTTGTTTTGTTGAATAGAGGCTTTGAATTACTGAATGTTTAGGTTGGTATTTACTGATTAATTACCATATATCTGTCTTGTATCAATGTTTGTTTAGACTGAGATTTTTATATAGTCTGCCGGTTTTTTGTTTAATACTGATAATGTTGAACGTTTAGTAAACAGATCTGATAAAGTTGGGTTTCTCTTTTTCTTTGCTGATACAGATTTCACTTAAGGTTTCTGAAATTTAGTTAGTCTGCTTGTTTTTTTTAGGATATCTATTAGAGTAAATTTTGCTGCATTACTTGTTTAACTGTTTGTTTTATATAATCGTCTTATCTGCTTTTATTTAGATCTGGTAGAGTTTGCCTGCATTTTTGAATATCTGGTATTTGTGATAATCTGCTGTGTTTTGAATACACAGACTTTTTTAGTCTGTGTGGTATTTTCTGATTTATCTGACTTTAAAGATATTCAATCACAAGTCACTCATGTGACTTGCAGTTTTATTTAACTGTCCAAAAGTAATCACTTAACAAAAGTCACTCCTGTGACTGAGACTTCAATTTTCACAGTCTAAAAATATTAATCACAAAAATTTCCATAACGGGACTCGAACCCATGACCTCCTGGTCATGGGCCACACGCGTTAACCACTTTATCTAGCATCATGTTTTGGTTTAATTATAGTCATAGTAGTTAATATAGTTTAATTTAAGCTGTCAGCCTATTAATTTGTTTTAATTCATAGATTTAATTTTAGTAAACTTAAATCATTTAATTAGCTTTTATAAAGTACAAAAAAATAAATAAATAAAAACAAATAAAAATATATTTTATTATTTTTAGAAATTTAAATTGTTATTAGAATTAGTTTTTAAATAAAATAGATTTTAATTAATTTAGTTTTAAATAAAAAATAGTTTTAAATAGATTTTGTTTATTAAAAATAAAAGTTTTTTTTAATAAATTAAATTAGTTTATAATTTTGAAATAGATTTTAAATAGTTTAATTAATTTTAATTTTAAATAATTGTTTTTAGATTTAATAAAATGGGGAACGATTCATGCACTTAAGGATTTTAATTTTTAGGAGTAATTTAAGTTTAAAACAAAAAACTCATTCAAATTGATTGTCCAAATCAAAACAAAACGTCTCAAATTCACTCGATCTTCGTGTACAACGAACTTGGTTCATCATCGTGCTTAATTAAATCCGTCTTTGGTAATTTTAGTCTATTACTTTTTCCTAAAGGTAATTTTTTAATTTACCCTATAACGTATCTAATTAACATATACATTCCACGATACATCAAAAACTCTGGCGCCGCTGCCGGGGATCTTGTGTACGATTCGTTTCGTGGAGATTTGTTGATCATTGATTTGAAGACCCTTTCCGTCCTCGGAAAGTTTTGTTATTTTTCTTTTATATAGTATGTATCATTTTTCGTGTTTTTTTGTGTTTACTATATTATATTACGTAGAACAATAAATTTACCTACTTCCAAATAAGACCTTAGTTGGGATTTCATCACCTAGCTATTGTATTCAAATCCAAAAAAAAAGAAAAAAAAGGCAAAAAAGATAAATACCAATAAAAAGTTTGAACTCGATTTATACAAACTATAAGGTGGGTATAAGGCGACGAGCTATAAAAGGCCGTCTAAGGAAAAAGGTTTTTAAGTGCTTTGTGCCACCTCGTTTCCCCGCTTGCTTGTGCGTATATTGAGAGGGACGACCGATTATTGGTTTGCCAACTCAAGTCGTATTATATCTTATTTTTGTAGTTTACTTATTGAACCTCGAGACGTTTAGGTTTTCACCTATCGTTTCAAAGTCGGCCGAGGGTAATTTACTTCCATAGTATTTATCCTTATTCCTTGTTTTTTATGAATCATTTTGATTGAGCAATACCTAATAAAAATACCAAAAATAATCTTCTTCTTGTCTAATTTCTTTCTTCAATCCTCTAAAATTCTCGTCACTTTGGTTTATGCAATTACAATCTTCTCGACTTTCGATTGATTACAATAGGCTTGAAAATATGCCTCGTAGAAATAGAAATCGTCAACAACGAATAGTGGAAACCGAGCTTCCACCTATTGTTGTAGAGATGGCCGATAACCGATCAATGGAGGAACTGCTCCGTGCACCCACCGAAGGGTATGGGGAAGCAATCGTTCTGCCGGCTATTTTGGCGGATCATTTTGAGATTAAGACGGGCCTTTTATCGCTCATTCGTGTCGACCAGTTTCGTGGCAATAAGACCGATAACCCGCACTCTCACATTCGTAATTTTCTTCGTATTACCTCGACTCTCAACTTTAGAGATGTGCTGAATGACGCGATTAAGCTCATGCTTTTTCCGTACTCGCTCGAGGGTAACGCTAAGATTTGGTATGAGAAAGAACCACCGGGTTCGATTTTGACATGGGATGATTTAGTGTCTAAGTTCATGAATTACTTCTTTCCACCATCCAAAACAACACACTTTAAGAACGAGATCACTAGATTTGAACAAAAAGTGCATGAATCGTTTGGGATTGCTTGGGAAAGGTTTAAAGATTTGTTAAGACAATGTCCACACCACGGTTTCTTGGAATTGCATCAAATCAATACTTTTTATAATGGACTTAATATGGTTGAACAAGATTCTTTAATTGCCGCCGCGGGTGGTAATCTTTTAAGAAAAACTCCGAGAGACGCGTGGGGTATAATTGAGAATAAGTCTAGAGTGAATATTCACGAAACACACCGGTTGTTTCCAATGTGAATTCATCTAATACCGAGATTGCTAGATTGGACTCTAAGATTGACACGATTTTGAATGAGCTTAGGAAGAATCCTCATGGATCGTTTAATATGGTTGAGAATTTTTGTGTATCATGTGGTGGAGCACATCCTAATTATGCTTGTTCAACCACGGGGTTTGATCAAGATAGTGCTTTTGCCGCGACGGGAA
This sequence comes from Glebionis coronaria, assembly GCA_025667525.1. NCBI lineage: Eukaryota > Viridiplantae > Streptophyta > Magnoliopsida > Asterales > Asteraceae > Glebionis > Glebionis coronaria. The sequence continues at coordinate 184,899,205 of CM046879.1, read as the reverse complement.
CTTATGGCACCAACGGTCAAGTTCCTCGTCAAAATCATGTTTCTCCACCGGGTTTTCCACCGGTTCAAAATAGGTACAACAATGGAAACAATGGGAATAATTTTAACCGTGGTAACCAAGGGAATTTCAATCAAGGAAATGGGTTTAATGCTAATCAAAACAATCAAGGTTTTCACAATAACCAAAATGATTTGTCAAGCTACATTAAAACGAATGAGGCAAATTTGAAAGCTTTTCAAAACAATGTTCAAGGACAAATGGCAACTTTAAAAAATGAGTTTCAAAATACGATCAAGGGGCAAAATAACAAGATCGAGCTTAACCAACAAAGATTTGAACAAATACTAGAGCAAAACCAAAACCATTTTGAACAAATATTAGAGAAAAGTCAAAATCGTATGCAACAAAGTTTGAAACAAGGTCAAAACAAATTGCTTTCGATGTTTGAATCTTTTATGAGCAAACCCTCCTCTTCTTCGGGTGGCTTACCTAGCAACACCATTCCAAACCTGAAGGGTGAGATGAAAGCTATAACCACACGTAGTAGGAAAGCTTTAGACGGACCTTTGCTTCCACATGTGAGTACCTCTCCTGTGAGGGAAGTGGAGCAAGAACCCGAGGTGGTTAAAGAAAAGGAAATTCCTATTCCACCAAAGGTTGACCAATTTCCTATTCCGAAACCCGAGCTTCCGAAGACTAAACCCACACTACCCTACCCTTCGAGACTTAACCAAGAGAAGCTCCGCGAAAAGTCCAATGCTCAAATGACTACTTTTTTAGAGAATTTTAAGAATCTTCATATTAATCTTAGTTTCGCGGATGCATTGCTTTACATGCCTAAGTTTGCTTCGACTATTAAGAGATTGATGAACGATAAAGGGAAATTGGTTGAAGTGTCTACATCTTTAGATGGTAATTATTCCGCGGTTCTTACACAAAAGCTTCCCATAAAAGCTTGGAGACCCGGGCAAGTTTTTGATACCATGTGATTTCCCTAATATGGAAGAATGCTTAGCATTAGCTGATCTTGGCGCTAACATTAATTTGATGCCTCTTTTCGTGTGGAAAAGGTTATCACTTCCCGAGCTTACACCTACTAAGATGACTCTCGAGCTAGCGGATCGATCGACCACCTTTCCAAAAGGTATAGCCGAGGACGTGTTTGTCAAAGTAGGGAAACTCGTCTTTCCAACGGACTTTGTAGTTTGCGATTATCCCGAAGATTCTCGTGTACCACTTATTTTGGGAAGACCATTTTTAATGACGGCTAGTTCTATAGTTGACATGAGAGCGGGGAAGTTGACTTTACGTTTTGATGATGAAAGTATTACACTTGATGTTGGTGATATCACTAAATATTCTTCCAAGTATTACGAGGAATCAATTAATCAAATCGATGTGATTGATGTTACTTGTGAAGAATACTCTCAAGAAGTGCTTGGATTCTCGGCTAATTCCAAAAGTGGCAATCCTTCTTTATCGGATCCTATTATTGCTCTTTCGTCTCCACCCCTTACTCCATTTGGGGATAGTGATTTTATCTTGGAGGAGGTGGATGCTTTTCTTAGCACACCGGATTTGCCATCTACATATGATGAGGATTATCATGATATGGAGGGAGATATCGATTTACTTGAAGCCTTTTTGAATGAAGATCCTTTTGAATCGCCACCTATGGATTTAAAAGTTGTGAGTGAAAATGAGACTAAAGTGAAAACATCTATTGAAGAAGCACCCGACCTAGAACTTAAGGAACTTCCCACTCATTTGGAGTATGCTTTTCTTGAAGGAACGGATAAGTTACTCGTGATTATTGCTAAGGGATTAAAGGAAAATGAAAAGGATGAACTTATTAAAGTGCTTAAGAAACATAAACGGGCCATTGCATGGAAAATCTCCGACATTAAGGGTATAGATCCAAAATTTTGTACTCATAAAGTTCTAATGGAGGATGATTATAAACCCGCTATCCAAAATCAAATAAGGGTCAATCCAAAGATTCATGAGGTGATCAAAAAGGAAGTCACTAAACTTCTAGACGCCGTAATGATCTACCCTATCTCGGATAGTCTATGGGTTAGCCCCGTGCATTGTGTTCCAAAGAAAGGAGGAATGACGGTTGTTACTAATGAGGATAATGAATTGATTCCTACTAGACTTGTGACCGGTTGGCGTGTTTGTATTGACTATAGGAAGCTTAATGATGCCACTAGGAAGGATCATTTTCCATTACCTTTTATGGATCAAATGTTAGAGAGACTAGCGGGGAATGAATTCTATTTCTTTTTGGATGGATTTTCTGGCTATTTCCAAATCCCCATTGACCCTCGTGATCAAGAAAAGACCACATTCACTTGTCCTTATGGAACATTTGCTTATCGTAGAATGCCTTTTGGACTATGAAATGCTCCGGGGACGTTCCAATGGTGTATGATGGCCATTTTGCATGATATGATCGAGAAAACCATGGAAGTCGGCATGGATGACTTTTCAGTTTTTGGGGAGTCTTTTACTTCATGTCTCTCTAACTTGGAAAGAATGTGTAGAAACTAGGAGGGGGGTTGAATAGTTTCTTATATTTACTTGTTAAATGATGGTTTTCAAAAATCCTTTTTTTCAAAAACTTAGACTTAAGGAAATAAGTGAAATCTTCTTATGCACAATATGAACAATGATAGTGTAATTTAAACTAATACTAACTAATATATATGCACAAAGAATAAAGAATGTAAAGAGTTAAGGGTAAAGAAAGATCAAACCAAACACCAAGGATTTATAGTGGTTCGGCAACGAAGCTCACTCCTCGTTCCTACTCCACTCGTCGAGTACTCCCTACTCGAGAGTTCACTACACAACAAGATCCTTATGGTGGAGAAAACCATACACGTCGCTAAACCAAAATCCGACTCTAAGCTAAAAGTCGAGCCCTAATCATAGCTAGGACCAATCTACACAACTATACTTAGTACATACACAACTTCCAAATAGACACAACTATTTGGATCTTCACAACTATTACACAACAACAAATGTATAAAATTTAATCTTCAAAGGATCTTTGGTGGTGGACTCAACACTTCATAATGATAGTGTTCTTTGCTTTGCACTTGAAGAGGAAGGGATGGATGAGATAGATTCACTTCTAAACAAGTAGTAATCAATCAAATAATCAAGGATTTTAGTGATTTAAGAAGTATGTTTGAATCTAGAAATTTGTGTGCAAAAGAGGTGGATTGAAAATCCGAGAAAGGTCCACTATTTATAGGACAAAGGAACAACGGATATATCTGCCCGCGGTTCCTTATCTCAGCCGATGGTACCTTATCGATAAGGAACCACCTAGGCGCTAAGGAATCGCCGGACTAGACTCCGCTCCCTTTTTGTCCTTTAGTGGTGAAGGTCATATCTGGTTATAAAAATATCCAGAAAGGATATTCCAAATCAAAAGGGAATATGCCATTTTCAAGTTTTCAAATATTTAATTTAATAAAACATTTTCTTAAAAAGAAATTTTAATTAAAAACTTGTCACACTTAATAAAAAGTGAGTTTTAAGAAAAGATTAAATCACTTGATCACTTGATTAAGGTTAGTACTTGTTTATTCATACCTTAAGTGAAAATGGGTAAAATGAAAAATACTTGAACTCAAGAATTCGTTTTTCGTTGTTTTTGTAAATGCTTGTTTTTACATATTGTCGTAATCAAAACTAAGCTAGACCAAAAAATGCAAGTAACGTTTTTAGGCATTATTGCATTAACAATCTCCCCCTTTTTTATTCCGACAATATATAAACTTAATCACACAAAACACAAGATTTTCGAAGACGAGTTTATTCATTTCTCCCCCTTTTGTCGAAGCAAAAAGGTTGCACAAGTCGGTGTTGAAGAGACGGACTTTGCAAAGACTCCCCCTTGGTGCTTACTCCCCCTAGCTTGGGGCACCGAGGAATCGAGATATGGTGACAAGCTACACAGAAGGGTTAGTTGAACAAAAGAAACAACCAACAAGACATAGGTAAAGGTCACACTAAAAGAATAAAAGAGAAGAAAACATAAAGACTAAGATCCAAGTGAAGTCATAAAAAAAACAAGAGAGTCATACAAAGATGTATGAAATAGAAAACAAGCCAAAAGCATAAATCTAATCCTAGTTAATCTAGAATTCTAAGATTTACTTAAAAAAATGTCTTGCGGATAAGCAACCAATGCTTATATGAAAGACAAGGTAGTGGTGGAATGTGGTGGTGGTGGCTTGGTGGAGATCTCATAATCAAAGTAAAGAGGAGGCTTGATTAAGAGACTCTTGATGTAGCTCAACTCCTCATAGATGTGTGCCATAGCAAGATGTTGATATTGACAATAATGACAATATGTCCCATGGTGCATGACATTATCATGAGAAGGAGGAAGAACACTAAAGGGTGGTGGTGGAAGAAAAGATGTTCCACAATCAACATTCTTGGTAGGAGAGATGTGATTAAGAGTGTTCTTGGGTGAATTTGGATTGTAAGTGTTCTTGGGTGAGTTGGGATTGAAAGCAATTGGGGAAAATGGAGGAGAATCAAGGCTTTCATTAGGAGAGTAAGACATTTTGGGATGTGAAGTAAGGCAAAATGCTTATGGTTTAATAGGGAAGGCTCAAGGTATTTTTGGGGTGGTCAAAGGGTTGAAGCAAGGATTCTCAAAAATGTTAGAACAAATTTGGAATTTCAGAATTACCCGAAAAATAAGGAAGCACTGTACGCGGTTCCTTATTGCTTCCGGTGGTTCCTTATTGATAAAGAACCGCGGTTCATATATGGAACCGCCTGCAGTGGTTGAGTTTTGGTGGTGAAGGAACATTTTTCAGCAAATCTTATTTTTCTAGTCTAACTTATCATAGGGATATGCTTAAAAGCAAAGATAGACAAAGAGAACACATTGATATGAGTTAAGTTACTCATATCATTTGTATCTAGAAACAAACAATAATTGCATAATATCAATAGAAAATGCCTTGTATTCGCTTGTTTCTTGTTTCATGTGTGTAGGTACCAAAGATCACAAAAACCGGCAAAAGATCGACACGAGTTTGAAGATTTAATCAAGGCCAAAAGACAAGTTCGATTTTATTCACGGATTTATCAGAGTTTGAGGCCAAGTGGGACCCACATGTGCTTAATGGGCTGGAAAGCCCAAATTTGGAGTTTCAATTGGGAAATGAATATATAATGGACCAAAGGCCCAAACAAGAGCCCAATTTTCATAAGACGGATGAAAAGTGTGTAATGGGTCCAAATCAAGCCCAAAGTTACTTGTGAATTTATCAACAAATGGGAAAGCCCATGAAGAATAAATAAAAAACGCATGGGAAGTTTTTATTTACTCACAAATCAGAAACCCACAAACGTGTTACATTTCCACTCCTACATAAAATAAATAAACATTTTATTTACCCCATCCCCATTTACTTTCGATACATCCAAGAAATCACTCACCTTTCTTTTCTCTCAAACAAATAAACCAGATACTCCCTTTCCAAATCCTAATTAACCATGGTTAACTTTAATATCAAGTAACTTTTGGGGGTTTTTATTCACACGTTTAATTCACACGAATTGGAATAAAAGCCCCATATTTTCGGATGTTAAAGATGGAAAAGAGCAAGAGACGTGGCAGCAAATCATTGGGCGTACCACATCATTCATTCTCAATCCGCCAATCACTTGTGGACACATCAGCATCCAAGAAACACAACAAGCACAAGGGAATGCCATGCTGGCGATCCGAGTGAAGTTGGGAAAGCCTACACCCTTGGATCATAACAAACAGGAAAGAGAGAAGTTAGATGCCAAATCAAGGGTCGAGATTCGCCTCATCACCAACAAACAACCTACGCCCCTCACCTCACTTAGCCTATAAAAACCCCCTCTAAATCTGTAATCATCATTCCTTTTTCTAGCACTGTTATTATGTTTAAATTTAGTTAGAACTTTGTATTTTTCTTTTATTAAATCTTGCAATGTTAGTTTGATTAATAAAAAGTTATTTTCAGTTTATTTTCTTCCTGGTTCACGTTTTATTTTTACGGAGTTAAAGTAACTTGCAATTTTCTTTATACAAATTGAATATAATAATTGATGAAATTGTTCATTGAGCTCGAATAATAGCTTAACTGAATAGTTATGTTAGAGAAAGGAAACATTAATTATTCCACTGGATAATTAAAAATATAATAATAAAAGTTGCTGGTTCGAATTATTGATTGGTTCGAAGATGGTTATTTTGGGTTCGATGGCGTTCGATGGTAAAGATGATGGTGGTGTGGGATTAGGTTCATAAGATTGCTCAGCGCAATTTTTGTCTCAACGGTTTTCTTCATTAGGTGCGTTACTAGTTTAATTTCATGTAATCTTATATATTAGTTATTAATCTATAAATGTGTTATGTGATAAATGAATTATGGATGGTAGGTTTAGACCGATATTAAATATGTTCTTTGTTCAACTTTCGATGAATGTGTTTGAGTTTATAATATGTTGTTATGTTGGTAGGAATCTGGTATAGATCTGTTATGATTTTCGGTTTGAATGTTTATTTGAGATAGTGAATTGATCTATTTGTGTTATCTGCTGAAGTGATTTGGTCATCTTGACTGCTGTGATATTTGAGTATGCTAGATGTTTGGTATAAATTGTTTGTATGACAAGTTTTATTTAAACTGATATTTGGTTTGTTATGCATTCTATAAGTTTTCCCTGTTCTCATGATTCTGTTAAGAGTAGTATTTGCTAAGGTATTTTCCTGGATTGAAATTGCTGAAAGAACTAGCTGCGTAGTTCTGTCTTGATAACTATATTCTAGTGGACAACTTTCACTGGTTCTTTTCTGTTAAATTTTGTTAATAAGTTCTTTTGGATTTGAAATTAGAACTTGTAATGCTTAATTCTGATCAAAAGTTTCTGGTGTATGAATAATGATTCAAAGTTTAAGAAGGGTTTTGGATTTGTTAAACTGATAAAAGTTTTTGTTGAATAATCTGATTGCATCTTCTACTTTTGTTAAAAATATAGGGTTGTGGTAATTCTGTATAGTATTCTTGTGATTTGAGTATCTATTGAAACTTTGGTAATAAACTGCCATATTTAGAAGCTGATATGGATTCTATCTGAGTTATATTCTGATTTTCTGTTTAAGATTTGTTTATTTGCATCATTTGAGTTCATTTTGTTTTCTTTATTTAGTATTCATATAAAGCTACCAGGTTCCATTGATCTGATATGCTCAATAGCTGATATCCTTATCAGCTTTTTCACAAGATTTGTGTATTAAAAAGTCACCTCCTGTGACAGTTTATTTTTTTCATTGTCTAAAATAAATAATCACAAAAATAGGTCCCTTGAGGGACTCGAACCCTTGACCTCAAGGTTAAACGCATAACGTGTTATCCATCTGAGCTACTGCTCTTTTTAGTTTTATTTCAGTTAATGTCATTAATATAGACAGTTGCTTTTGAGCTGTCAGAATTTTAAATTCTTAATTTTAATTTTAATTCCATTTTAAAAAAAAAAGTTTATTTTCTTTTATATAATTTTAGTTTTATAAATATAAAAAAAAATAAATAAAAAAATGTTTTTATTAATTCTAAAAGTTTAATTAGTTTTTAAATATTTAGATTTTTATTATTTTAAATTTGAATTAAAATAGTTTTAAAAAAATAGAGTTTGTTTAATAAAAAGTAAAGTAGAATTTAAATAGATTTTTAAATAGGGTAAAAGTATTTTAATTAGTTTTATTTAAATATAATTTCTAAATAGTTTAAATTTTTACGTTGTGTTAATTATTTGTATTAGATAAATAATTTGGGGTTTACAATTCATGCACTTTAGGATAAAATTAAGTTTAAAATTGGCTGATTTAATTTTTAGTTTAAAAACTGAAAACCAATTCGAATCAATTGTCCAAATCGATACAAAACGTCTCAAATTCATAAGATCTTCGTGTACAACGAACTTGGTTCATTCACGTGTTTAATTGAATTCGTCTTTGGTAATTTTAGACTATTACTTTTTCCTAAAGGTAATTTTCTAATTTACCCTATAACGTATCTAATTATCACTATACTATCACGATCACATCAAAAATTTTGGCGCCGCTGCCGGGGATCTTCTGTACGATTCGTTTTCGTGAGATTTGTTGATCGTTGATTTGAAGACCCTTTCCGTCCTCGGAAAGTTTTGTTATTTTTCTATTATTATAGTATGTATCGTTTTTCTCATTTTTTGTGATTAATATATTGTATAACGTAGAACAATAAATTTACATACTTTTCAAATAAGGCCTTAGTTGGGATTTCATCACCTAGCTATTGTATTCGAATCCAAAACAAAAATAAAAGGCAAAATAGATAAATACTAATAAGAAGTTTGAACTCGATCTATACAAACTATAAGGTGGGTATAAGGCGATGTGCTATAAAAGGCCGTCTAAGGAAAAAGGTTTTTATGTGCTTTATGCCACCTCGTTTCCCCCGCTTGCTTGTACGTATATTGAGAGGGACGACCTATTATTGGTTTGCCGACTCAAGTAGTAATAAATTTTATTTTTGTAGTTTAGTTATTGAACCTCGAGACGTTTAGGTTTTCACCTATCGTTTCAAAGTCGACCAAGGGTAATTTACTTCGATAGTAGTTATCCTTATTCCTTATTTTTATCGATCATTTTTTATTGAGCAATACCAAATAAAATACCAAAAATAATCTTCTTCTTGTCTAATTTCTTTTCTTCAATCCTCTAAATTCTCGTCTTTGTAGTTTATGCAATTACGTTCTTCTCGACTTGTGATTGATTTTAATAGGCTTGAAAATATTCCTCGTAGAAATAGAAATCGTCAACAACGAATAGTGGAAGCCGAGCTTCAACTTATTGTTGTAGAGATGGCCGATAACCGAACAATGGAGGAATTGCTCCGTGCACCCACCGAAGGGTATGGGGAAGCAATCGTTGTGCCGGCTATTTTGGCGGATCATTATGAGATTAAGACGGGTCTTTTATCGCTCATTCGTGCCGACCAATTTTGTGGCAATGAGACCGATAACCCGCACTCTCACATTCGGATTTTTCTTCGAATTACCTCGACTCTCAAGTTTAGAGATGTAACGAATGACGCGATAAGTTCATGCTTTTTTCGTACTCGCTCGAGGGTAATTGCTAAGATTTGGTTTGAGAAAGAACCACCGGGTTCGATCTTAACATGGGATGATTTAGTGTTCTAAGTTCATGAATTATTTCTTTCCACCATCTAAGACAACACACTTTAAGAACGAGATCACTAGATTTTCAACAAAAAGTGCATGAATCGTTTAGGGTTGCTTGGGAAAGATTTAAAGATATGTTAAGACAATGTCTACACCACGGTTTCTCGGAATTGCGTCAATCAATACTTTTATAATGGGCTTAATATGATTGAACAAGATTCGTTAAATGCCGCCGCGGGTGGTAATCTTTTAAGAAAAACTCCGAGAGACCGCGTGGGGAATAATTGAGAATAAATCTAGAGCACAATAATCACGAAACACACCGGTTGTTTCCAATGTGAATTCATTTAATCTCGAGATTGCTAGATTGGACTCTAAGATTGACACAATTTTGAATGAGCATAGAAAGAATCCTCATGGATCGATTAATATGGTTGAGAATGTTTGTGTATCATGTGGTGGAGCACATCCTAATTATGCTTATTCAACCACGTGGTTTGATCAAGCTAGTGCTTTTGCCGCGACGGGAACTTATGGCTCCAACGGTCAAGTTCCTCGTCAAAATCATGTTGCTCCACCGGGTTTTCCACCGGTTCAAAATAGGTACAAACAATGGAAACAATGGGAATAATTTTAACCGTGGTAACCAAGGGAATTATAATCAAGGAAATGGGTTTAATGCTAATCAAAACAATCAAGGTTTTCAAAACAATAATCAAAATGATTTGTCAAGCTACATCAAGTCAAATGAGGCAAATTTGAAGGCTTATCAAAAATAATATTCAAGGGCAAATTAATACTTTGAAACTCGATTTTCAAAATACGATTAAAGCGCAAAATAACAAGATTGAGCTTAATCAACAAAGGCTAGAGCAAAGTCAAAATCGTATGCAACAAAGTTTGGAACAAAGTCAAAATAAATTGCTTTCAATGTTTGAGGGATTTATGTCTAAACCGTCATCTTCTTCGGGTTGCTTACCTAGTAATACCATTCCTAACCTGAAGGGAGAGCTAAAGGCCATAACCGTTTATGATGATTGTGATAATTTAGAAGAAGTTGAAGTGATTGAGTTTAACCCTCCACCTAAAGAGACTTTTCTAGATGTCACCAATGCTACTTTGAATGTGATTAGTACCTCGGTTTTCTTTGATTTCTTTCCCGAGAAGTATAAAGATCCGGGTCAATTCTTGATACCTTGTGTTTTCAATGAGATTGGGGTATGCAAAGCTCTAGCCGATCTAGGAGCTAGCATTAACTTAATGCCCCTAGCCCTTTGGAATACTATTGATATTCACCACTTAGTACCACTCGAATGATCATTGAGCTTGCTAATGGTACCACCACCTGACCGGTTGGTATAGCGGAAAATGTCATTGTTAAAGTGGGAAAGTTTTTGTACTTAGCCGATTTTGCTATAGTTGATTATGAGACCAATCCTCGTGTGCCTATTATTTTAGGACGTCCATTTTTGTGCACGGCTCAAGTTCAAGTTGATATGAGGAAAGAGGAAATTAAATTGTTTTATGGAGATAAAAGCATTGTTTTCAAACCGAAAAAGATTCCAAGATTTTCTTCTAAGAAAGTTGAAAGTGTAAAACTTATTGATAAAGGTGTTTTTTCAATTTTGGAAACTTCGGTTTGTGATAAAGAAAAGTTAAATTCAAAGGAAGAAGCTTGCTTTGTTGAATCATGTTGTAATCATTCCTCATCTTCACTCACTCCACACGAGGATGATAGTTTTAAGATTGAAAAACAAATTGATGAATACCTAAGTGCACCATTTGATGCTAGTGAGTTTAATAGTGAGAATTTTGATCCCGAGAGTGATATTGCTTTAATTGAACAATCTTTGAAAATGGACTCATTTTCACTCTCTTCGAAGGATCAATTTGATGTTCCTAAGGCACAATCTTCAATTAAAGAGCCTTTGATTCCTAACTTCACACCGAGTGAGGTTAGTGACTATTCATGTGATAAGTTCATCGATGAAATTTTTCCTATCATTGATCCACTTCCACGGGGAAGTGAAGACGTTTCCGATCACGAGATCGAGCGTGATTCTCGTGTTTTACCTACCATTCTCGAGGAATTCTCCGATGAATTTCCTTCTAATGAGAGTAATGATCTTGTATCCGAGTGTGACACACTTGATACTTTGTCGGATATTTCTTGTGATGACGAGAATGATGACACTTTTGTGACCTACTCAAATCCTCTCTTTGAAGCTTCAATGAAAAATAATCCATTGTTTCAAGAGGATTTTGAGAGCATCATACCTCCTACATCTCACAACCTTTGTGATGATGATCTTCTCTTGAAGGAGGTTGATGAGTTTCTTTATATAGACATTCCTTCGGAATTTGAGGAAGAGTCTGATGACGGTGATGAAGATTCTTGGTTTGATCACCCGATTTATGATGATGATAATGTTGACCCGGAGGGAGAAATTACTTTTGCTCCAATTATCCTTCCCACTCGCTTTGATCTTAATGTGCGGGTTTTTCATGCGACTCATTTTGAGTACCATGACCCTTTTATTCACATTCATAAGAGTGACAAGGTCGACAAAGTCATGCAAGTTAATACCACTAGTGTTGAGACTTTTATCCCACCATTACCATGTGCTTCATATGATTTTGGATTAGCATAAGGGGACGACACCGTGTTGTCTATTCCTTTCTTCACCGAGGACGAGGTATTCGACCCCGGAATTGTTGATTTAGGGAAATCACGGCCTTTCACCGATGCAATAATTGAAAGACTTTTTAATCATCTTGGTGCGAGTTTATCTCGGGGAGCATGCTACATCCATCATTAGTTTGTATGCTTGCATGTGGGTTAGCGATATCTTGATGAGAGCCATGTGGGGGTTCACCTTGAACCTTTGTCGAGCTAGAGGGAAATATCTTTCCAGTAGGAACCCACCTAAGACCTATTGTTTTGAAGGTTCTGCCCGTTGGTATCCACCTAAGACAAGGTCGAGGAGACATAGTTTTCTCATGCATAGCGGAAGATTTAGTTGGAGAAAACCTATTTCCTTTAGGGTTCCGTCTCTGAGGTGCTCTAGCTTTTTGGTTCACCTTGTTTAGGACTTTAGTGATACAATCATCATGAATGGCATTAAACACACATTTGTTACATTTCGTGCAAACAAAGTGCTTAGCATCTGAGAAGGCTCTAGAGTTCCTAGGGTTGGCAGAATTGTGCACATCATAGAAGGGTCTAGAATTCCTAGATGTGTGAACAACGCTCCTAGGTTGTGGTTTGGTCCTATCTCTTGCTTGTGTCTTGTTTTTAGCATCCTCTAGATAGCTTTTATGACCCGTGTCATTTTAACTATGCCTAGGCATGTTCTTGGAGCTAGATCTAAAGTTGCTTGAAGCATTCATGTGATCGGGTTTTGCAGAGGCAGTTTGTCTTAAGGTCGGTCTAGATTGTGGAGTGACTGGTTTAGGCAACTTGCTACGCACGTCAACTTGGGATGCAAACCTTGGATTCGACATTTTGAGTCGTTCAAATTTTAACACATTCGGTTGTCTAGCAACTGAGCGATTTCTGAATGATTGAGAAGGAGGTTTCCCCAAGACTGACTGTTTTGGTAACTTAGTATCCACACTATTTCCTTTTATCTTCCTTAATTCGTTTTTCACCGCTGTCAGTGCAAAAACCTTTTCCTGAATCTGAGCCTTTAATTGCTCATTTTGTAGAAGTAATTGAGCAACGCGTTGTTCTAACTTAATGTTCATATTATCAAATATGGCGTTATCAGCATTCGTATCATTACTTTCTACAGTGCCGATAGGTTGCACAGATAATTCAGTTAATGAAGCAGGCGGAGGACTTAAATTTTGAGAAGCCAACTTTGATTCTAACAGATTTATTTGTTTCACAAAATGTTCTTTTTCCATGTTAAAATCTTGAATCTTACGATCCAAATTTTGTTCAAGAACAACATTTGCTTTTTCAAGTTTTTCAAAGTAAGCCTCAAATTTGTTATTTTTCTTTGAAAAAACAAGTTTGGCATCCTCAAAATCTTTAGTCTTCTGAGCTAACAGACTTTCAAGCTCGTGAATCTTAGAATTAACATCCTGAGAAGTCTCTCCTCCATTAGTACTCGTATATGATGAATAAGGTGTGGTATTGCTATCAACCTTTTCCAGTAGATACGTGTCAAGAATGGGTTCAGATTGCTCAGTATGTTGAGGAACATCGTATTCAGCATTTAAATGTACCATAGCCATTGGCTGATCATCATAAATGGGTCTGATATCCGCATCATTGGTTGTTTGATCATTCCCTGAGCTGGTACTGACATGCTGCATTTCTGATTCGGTCCCGCTGCTCTCTGTATCAACCGAAGAAGCATCCAATGCTTGATCTATATCGACAGTGCTCTCTTTCGTCTGCATCAGTCTTTGATTCACCCTTCTTTGAAAGTGCCTTTGATGGCGTGTTCTTTCATCAATTGACTTCTTTATATTGCTCATATGTTGAAGAAGTGTCTCTTTGAATGCTTGAAGATCTACGAGAGTATATTTGGTAAAGTATGTGCTTGTGAACTCTCGATCGTTTTTGGATAAGCCACTTGAGTCAATGAATTGTTGGAACTGATTGTTGAGAGCTAAAAGGACCTCCATGGATATATTCTCGTGAAAATCGTCTCTGTCAAGTTCTTGTTGAAGATGGTCCACATTAAGTAGCATCATTCTGATGAATGTCTCAACATCTTGACCAAATAGTAGAAAGAATACCCGTTTGAATCCAATTTCAAGACGAGTGCCTTTTAGGTCTTCTCTTGAAAGAACCTGAAGGTGTGACTGAAGCAACTTTATGTGTTCCATGCATCTTTCTTTTGCTTTCGACATCTTGTATTTGATTGCATGAAAGGTTTTGGTGGAAGAATCCTTGTTAGAAGGTTTACTGATATGAGTCTCAGTATTTGTCTTAACCTCTGGATTCTGCATCTTCTCTTTATTCATCTCAGTCATGGACGTTGTTGGTGTTGAATCCACGAAGATGTCCATTGAACGGATGTCTCGAAGAGGATATGATGTGTATGGATTACGGATATTAGTGGATGTGTTGTGATTTGATTGTGGTTGAAATTCCGAAAAATATGATTTTTTCTCAGTCCGACAATAAATTCCTCAGTCCGACAAAACGGTAAGCCGAAAAAATTTTGAATCACCAAATTTTGAAATCGAGTTAGAAATAGCCAAAAACTAGTAGGGAAAAAATTTGAAAAACGAAAAATTTTGACAAAAAATAAAACCTAAAATGGCCTAAAAATTTGAATTTTGGTCCGAAAATTCGAATTTTTGGTCGAAATTTTTTTTCACATCGCCAAAATTTGAAATTGAAGCTTAAATGGCCTAAAAATGGTATAGGAAAAAATAAAATTTTCTTGAGTTTTCCGCCAAAAAACTCTTTTTTTTTTTTAATCTTCGTGTAAACTATGTTCCGAGACTAGTCTAGATAGTGGCTAAGTCTAAAAAATACTCGAACAAAATTTCCAGCGGAATGTCCATCGGAATACATATCGGAATGTCCTATCGGAATAACCTTATCAGAATGTCAAATCGGAATGTCTAATCGGAATGTCCAAATTGGAATACTAACCTTATCGGAATGTCAAATCGGAATGTCCAATCGGAATGTCTAATCGGAATGTCCAAGTTGGAATACTCAAATCGGAATGTCAAATCGGAATGTCCAATCGGAATGTCTAATCGGAATGTCCAAGTTGGAATACTCAAATCGGAATGTCAAATCGGAATGTCCAAATTGGAATACAATCGGAATCACTTGATCGGAAAACTTAAACCCTTTTCCGATGACACAGATCGGAATGTCCCTAATCGGAATAAATCCCACTTTTCTCGGACAAAACTCAACCAATTCGGGATTTTAAGCCAAAAAATGATCAAAACACCCAAAAATTTAATGTTTTTAGCCAAAGTAAATATACCAAATCTCTACCACAACTATGTAGAAGATTTGTATCGAGAAAAAAACCATAAAAACACAAGAAAAATTTTGGGACGTAATATATAGATCAAAATGACCACGAAAAATCAAGAACACACCACACGAATCTTCAATCACCTATCCACTATAGGATCTTGATACCAAATGTTAATCCCATTTAATCCATAACACAAGATTTAGAAGAGATATTTAGAGAGAGAAAGAGAAGAAAGTAGAGAGAGAAACAAGAGAGAATTTGGAAGGTTAAACACTTTTAGAGAGAGAAACAAAATGGTAACCAACACCCTCTTCCACATGTGGAAGAGGGTTATATATGCCACGGCCTAAGGCCTTTGTGGGCTTCATCTTGGGCCGGGCTTGGCTTTGTTTTGGGCTTACGCCCCTAACTTATACAATATTAGCTTAAAGTCCAAGCCCGGTTTTCCCGACTAACCTATTACTATACAAGACCAATAACGACTAAGATGACCTATTACATTCTTGTTTGACTATATAAAATATAGGGCTAACATCTTGTGATAGTAATTTTAAAAAAATAATAATAATAAGGAAAGTAATATAAAAAAAAGTTTTTTTAGATCATAACTCGTTTCGATTCGCGTGATACACATAGTTTGCGTTTTTAGCTTTGTTATTTAATTTTCGAATCGTAGGATTTAACGTAGACGTCTTTTAGATTTATTTAACGGTTCATGCACTTTAATAAAAACGTAGGATTTTTAGAAAACGTCATCAAACCATTCAAATCGATTGTCCAAGCCAAAACAAAACGTCTCAAATTCATAAGATCTTGGTGTACAACGAACTTGGTTCATCACGTGTTTAATTGAATCCGTCTTTGGTAATTTTAGTCTATTACTTTTTCCTAAAGGTAATTTACTAATTTACCCTATAACGTATCTAATTATCACATATACTATCAACGACACATCAATCGGTCACTCCAATGATATATTCAAGTATTGGGCTCGTGATCCAATATGTAAACAATATAGCCTATATAGCCCACATGTAGAGTGGGCTATATATACCGCCTCCTAGCATGTTAGGAGGGGTTGCTCATTTGTTCATTTCACACATTTCATCAATCTATCTTTATTTCTTCCTTTCTCTCCTTTCTCTCTCTAGTTCTTCCTTCTCCATCTCTATCTTTAGATAAATACAAACACATCTACAATCCTAAGAATATATGATTCTACACAGAGTTCCAAATGAATGGTATTCTTGAGGTACCGAAAGATCCGTTTAACCTCCTTGAGGTTCTTTTCAGTGGGTCGTGCTTGATATCGTGCACAATAACACGTAGCATGTGAAATATCAGGTCTGCTTGCTGTCAAGTACATGAGGGAACCGATCATGGAACGATATCATGTTTGATCTATGACATTTCCCTCCAAGTCAGCATACAGCGATGTGGCTGATAATGGTGTCCCAACGGGGTCACATGAAGTCATACCATGCTTTTTGATTATCTCTTGACAATACTTAGCTTGGTTTATAAAGATACCACTTGGGGATTGGTGAACTTTAATTCCTAGAAAGAATTTTAGTTCGCCCATAATTGACATTTCAAATTTGTTGTGCATGACTTTTTCAAACCATTTTGAAAGTTTTGGGTTTGTAGACCCGAAAATAATGTCATCAACATAAATCTGCACGAGCAAAATGTCATCCCCATATTTATAAGTGAAAAGATTTAGATCAGTGGAACCTTTTGAGAAACCTTTGGATTCCAGAAATTTCGAGAGCTCATCGTACCACGCTCTTGGAGCTTGCTTGAGTCCATAAAGTGCTTTGTGGAGATGATACACCTTGTCAGGATAATGAGGATTAACGAATTCTTCCGGCTGCGTGACATAGACTTCTTCCTTCAAAGGACCGTTAAGAAATGTTGTCTTTACGTCCATTTGATAGACAGTGAATCCCTTATGTGCATCATAAGCAAGGAAATTCCTGACCGCTTCCATACGAGCAACTGGTGCAAATGATTCGTCAAAATCAATTCCCTCTTTTTGGCCATACCCCTTAGCCACTAGCCTAGCTTTGTTCTTGATGATCGTGTTTTCTTCATCCATCTTGTTTTTCCAGATCCAACGAAGATTTAATGAAATCACATCGTATGGTCTGTCAACAAGTTTCCAGACTTTAAGTCTTTCAAATTCTTGAAGTTCTTCCGTCATTGATTCAATCCAAGCATGATAAGCCATGGCTTCTTTGATGTTTTTTGGTTCAGCTGTACTCACGGCGAGTGCGAACATACAAACATCGCCATCGGTGGCTAGTTTTCGTCTTGTACGAACAGGCTGTGAAGGGTTTCTAATTACTTGAACCAAAGGATGATCTCGGGTCCAATGATGTGTTGAAGGATGTCGTTGGTAAAACGTATGCATATTTGACGAATCAACATGGCGAGTAGAAGACACTCCAGTTTCGTGTACCGGTGTACCGAATGGGTTGTGAAAATAGTCATCGTCAGATAATGCATCATCTGCTTGATTTGTGTTCTCTGGAGCAATGACAGTAGTTATGGATGTTGTAGGATCAATTGTTGAAGTGATATTCTAAGGAGGTAAATCTGCAGCAACCCGAGTTGAAGTAGATCAGGTTGTATCCTTTTGTTGACGATGATTGGTATCATCATTCTTATCATGAGTGACAACAGAAGACTTTGATACAACATGTTTCTCCCCTGTGAAATATCATCAAACATTGGTCCATATAACATTTCCAACTATTCAAGTGTCGTGTCCACTGTCATGTCTGCTCTAGGAACATGTTCAGGAACCAGCTTTGAACTCGATGGTTCATTGCTGTGGTCTTGAGTTTCGAGTTCCGTGCGATTGTGCACAAAAGTCTTTTATCTTTGTGGATCGGGACTTAAACTGCTTTGTTCAAGTGCCATTTCTTGCAATTCATCGGATCTGATATGAATAGTATCGACTAGCAATTTTGTTCTCTTATTGTACACTCTGTATCCCTTAGACTGAGTTGCATATCCCACTAGAATGCATGCATCACCTTTCTCTTTCATCTTGTCTAGATTTTCACCATCTCGAATAATGTAACAAGTACATCCAAAAACATGAAGGTGTTTGAGTGAAGGTTTACGATCATTAATCATGTGATATGGTGTCTTTTCGTGTCTTGGGATAATTAAGGAACGATTTTGTGTGTAACATGCGGTTGATACGGATTCTGCCCAAAAGAATAATGGTAGTTTTGAAGCAGATAATAATGTTCGAGCAGCCTCAACTAAAGTACGGTTTCGTCTTTCAACAACGTCGTTTTGTTCAGGTGTTCTAGCAATAGATGTTTCGTGTTCAATCCCTTCGGCTTCAAAATAATTCTTCAGAGTTGAATTTAAGAATTATGTACCTCTGTCAGTACGTACCACTTTTACTAGAGCTTGAAGACCACATTGTATCAGCTTAAGGAAGTTGATGAGAACTTCGGGTGTTTCATCCTTATACCTTAAGAAGTGAGTCCAAGTGTACCTTGAGTAGTCATCGACAATTACCATAACATATTTCTTCCCATTGATGCTTTGAACACGCATGGGGCCACACAAATCTATATGAAGAAGGTCTAACCGTCCTTTAGAGCTTGGTGTAGTCTTTGCCTTGAAACTACTCCGTTTGGCTTTACAAAGCTCACAAGAAGAACAAAGATGATCTTTGATGAATTTCAAATTTGGAAGGCATCGCACAATATCTTTCTTGGAGAGCAAGTTGATGGTATAAAAGTTAAGATGAGATAATCGTTGATGCCATAACCAAGCTTGAGTCGTTTAAGCTTTAGCCATGAAACAGATTGGAGTTGAAGATGTGGAGTCTTGTAGTGAAATAGTGTAGAGATCAGTACCCCGTGAACCGGTAAGTAAGTCATTCCCATCATAATCACGAATAAAACATGTCTTCTTTCTAAAAGCAACCTCTAAATCCGCATATCATAATCTCCCAACCGAGAATAGATTGTGATTGAGCCCTTCAACATAGTAAACCCTTTTGATTGTGATATTCCCCTGAACCAAGTCTCCATATCCTAGGATCGGTGCAAACTGATCATTTCTGAATTGGACCGTACCCAGGAACTTCTCCACGAAGTTAATAAGAAGCTTGAGATTCCCCGTCATGTGCTTCGTGCATCCGGAGTCCAGTATGAAGAGAATTATTTCGATCACCTGCAGAAGAATTAGAATACGGTGGAGCATTTGCTAAATTGGATTCCATATTAGTTGTGATTTCCGATTCATTAGTTTCCCTAGTTTCATCACTTAGAGGCAGACTATCGCACGTAGTCACATTTCTGTCCTAACCTTAGGCATCCATTTATATCCTGGAGGACATCGATTCGCAAACCACCATTTCCAAGACTTGCTAGCAGACTCATATAATTCCCTAATTCTGCTTCTAGGGTTCTTAGTGGTGGAGTCTGATGCAATACTTTTCTCAGGGGGGTTGCACCAGAATGGTTTACTTTGCGTTTGGGTTTTCTAGCACTAATAGGCATCGCAGTTTGCTTCTTAGTTCTAGTAGCTATGCTTTTGACATTATTCGAAACACACATAGCATGATTGGCATTAGCACACTTTCCACATTTCACACAAACAAACTTAACATTCAAAGCATTCAAAGTCAAATCATTCAAATCGTCATTACATGCGATTACAGACGTTTTATTCTTAGAAACATTGAAAATCCTAGGGTGGTCTTCTACTTCCTTCATCTTCCCTTGACTTTTGTTTTGGAAACCCTTTTCATTCATTCGAGTGCTCTTAAGCTGAGGCCGGCTAACACTAGCAGTGGGGACTACTCCTGTAGTAAAAGGCACACGTCTATTGGTGTTTCTAGAAGTCTGAGGTGATTGACTTTCTTTGTTGTGTGTGGATTTATTGGCCAATCTATACATCCCTGGTTTAATCACATTTGTGTTCTTAATGCTTTGTGATCGAATATGTGTTTTTGGAGTATTCTGTGGTAACCTATCCTTCCCATCCGTCTTGGGGGAAAACCCAGGTTTTGCAAATGCAGAATTAGAGAAAACAGATGGTTTTCCCAAGACAGAGAATCTAGTCACTTTGTGCGCATTGGGTTGTCTTACAACAGGTTTCTTAACACTAGGTTCCACAATTTTCCCACCCATCTTAGCAACGAGTTTCTTCAACTCTGCTCTCGCTATTTCCATGTCTTGTAACTGAGCTTTCAACTCTTTAATTTCCATACTCCTTTCATTCATTTCTTGACACATTTGGAACGTTTTTCTTGCAATTTATTATCATGTGGAAAACTTCCTATATCTTTTTGTATAGCAAGTTCAAGAGAATGACAATGTTTTTTAAGGTAATCAGTTTTGTGTTGAAGTAACTCAAAAGCCTTTTTATCAACATTTTCTTTACGTTTCGAAAGCTCAAATTCAAGACGTTCACATTCTTTGATCTTATCAAGATATTTGCATGCAACATCAGAATATTCATCGATATCCACACAAGATTGAAGAGTAACACACAAAATATCTTTGGAGAGACATTCTTCTTAGAGTAGATCATATTCGTTTGAAAAATCTGATTTGTCATTTTGAAGTTCATTAATTTCTTTTTCTAGAGACTCAACATATTTCAAATCATCAAACATTTCAGACCGAATCAATTTTTCAAACTCAAGAACATGTTCTTTTATTATCTTCGTATTTGGTATTAAAAGTTCTTTCACAAGCACAATTATGTCGTGAGAAATCTCTGTTTTCCACTTATCCTTTTGACGTTTTTCCCAATCGCTTTCAACAATTGATTGAACATTATCAATATATTGTTTAAGAAAAGCAAGTGTTTTTCTACTTTGCTTTTAGAAGCATCAAGAGGCAAATAGTTAATATATTTAAAAACATTAGTTTTCCTCTTAGTGGCAAAAACTTTCTTCCATTAAATTCGTCTTTGTTTGCATTCTAAAAACAATTACTCATGAGACTTCTGTTTTTGTGGAGTGAAAAGACCATAAAGACTGTTTTCATAAGCATATTTATATGGTGTCACAAAGTCTTTGTTGACCGGTGATCTACTCTCCTCATCCCAAAGGGACGTCTCTTCACTATCGAGGCTAGCTACTGGGCAATCATGATCGGTCCATTCGGACTCATCAAGATATAAGTGAGGGTTGGCAGCTTGAGCTTGTTCGAGGTACTTGGGGCTTGCAAAACTAGGTTGACCTTTGAAAAACGACCGAGGTGCTATCATTCTAACGGTTTGAATAGAGTCATGCATTTTATAAACAACTTTTTTCAAAAAATCGACTTGTTCTTCGAGATCCTTTACTTTTTCAGTATCTTTGCCTTGTCTATTTTTGAAATCTTGTTTTAATTTTTCAACCTCTTGTTTCTTTTCGTCAAGAATTTTAGCAGAATCGGTGGTATTCATAGAAAGCCTCTGTTCACGTTCATTAACTTTTGTTGTGGCAAGGTACGTTTTTTGACGTTCATCACTTAATAAAACATTAAATTGATGTTTTTCTTTAGTTAACAAAGCAAGAGCTTCGTTGTATTTATTTTCAAAATCGTCCTTTTTAACGTTAATAACACGACTTTTGTACCCTTCAAGCTCTTTAGTCTTTTGAAGAAGCTCAACCCTATAACTATCAATTGTCTCACTAGATTTTAAAAGAGCGGCTTTGATTTCTTCAAAGTTTTGAGTGAGCGCTGCGTTTGCCTTCTTTAATTGCTTTTGCCTCTTTCTATTTTCATTAACATCTTTTTGTAAACTAGCAATTAAATTAGCAAGTGCGACACGTTCCTCGTCATCATACTCATTTACATGTTGATCATCCTCAAACTGATTATTGCACATGTCTGATGAATCGGGTGCGGTATTGCTATCAACCGTTTCCATCATACACGTGTCAGTAATTGTTGTTGGTAGATCACTATGCTCATGTGTATCACCAAACACATTATATTCATCATCATGTTGTACCTTATCAATTGGCTTAGTATCAAAGATAGGACCATTGTCATTTTCAGTTACGTTAAGGACCTCATGAATCTTTGCCATGTATGAATAATGTGCCTTGAGTTCTTGGTCAGAGAGTTCATCATTTGTGTCGTCAAGCATTTCTCCTTCCTCAGTTGATAGCTTGATCCCAACTTCCATTTTCTTGCACAGCATCATCTTTTCCTTATGACAACCATAATCTTTGACCCTCTTTGGCTTCCTGCATTCCCTAGCTAAATGCCCATAACCTCGGCAGTTAAAACACTGAATCCCAGTTTGTTGTACGACTTGAGTACCAACAGTTTACCCATTTCCAACAACGGTAGCAACCCTCTGATTATCATACTTTGCGGGTTGTCGATCATACTTTGGAGGATTCTCAGCACGCCTTCGTGTAACCTTCCTTGGAGGACTTTGAGTATAGTTGTTCCTCGTGTTAGATGATGTTCCGAGGTTGTTTTTGGTGGGTTTGTAGATTTTCCTGTATTGTTTCATAATGAAAGCCATTTATTTCTTGAATTCCCTATCCTTTTGAGCAATTTCTTCATCACTGTCTTCTTCGGATGATTGCTCAGGTGTGGGTGATGGTGCTCTTGCAACTTCTTTGCCTCGGGATCTTGTTGGAGCACGTGACTTAGAGACAGTGGATGAACATGGTGATGATGATTGAGTGGAGTAGGTCTTTGGAGCACAAGAATGACAATCTGGGTAATATTGAGTGGTAGACACCAAAGCAAGTGGATTTGAAACCTTTGCAGCACGTTCAGCTCGAAGTTCATTTGCTTCATTTTGAAATTGTTTCAAAATGTCAAAGAGCGTGTGAAATGAAACTTCATCTAACTTTTTTGTTGTTTCGCCAAGGTGACAAACCGTGTCCACTCTAGTTGAAGTTGATGTAGAAATTGGACATTGACTTGCATAGTGGAAACTTGCAAGTTGTTTCGAGTCATGTCATTCATCATTTTGTAGAATCGGGAGTAATTGTTAGTCCCTTGTAATTTGATATTACTTATTATCTTAATTAATAACTATTACTTCGACTCAAGTGTGTTGTTTTAACATTAGATAAGAACTATGAAAGATTAAAACAACAATACCAATATACTTTTCAACGTATAGACTTTTATTAGAATCAAATAAAGAATCTATAACCCACTTTGTTTGCGGAATAACAAAGTGGTTGAATGACAATGGGGTTTGATCTCCTCTACTTAAACGTCTAACCAAAGTTAAAGTCTAAGCTCCAATCTAAACGTTCATATGCATCTTTGGCTATATGGTTTAGTTGGTATCGAGAGAGAAAGGTTTTCTAGAGTTTAAGCTCTTGTATTGGTTACCTTTCTCTCACAATGTACACTCCTTTATATAGGCAATGTAAATTAGGGTTTGCATTTTGCATGGACCAATGCATGAGTTTATCTAGTGGGTGGTTGATGCCCATGTTAGATAAACAGTACAAAGTACATAATAAACTATTCTAGAAAAGATAAAGGTTGTACTTATATCTAAGTATACAAGCAACCTACTTTGACTTAAAATAATCTTTTCCCGCCTAATGCAAACCATCAGAATACTGAAGAGTCTTCAGTATCCTAGAGGAGATCGACATCATTTAGTTTGGTATTGTCAAGACAAAATGAACTGAAAGCCCTTCTTCAGTCCTTGTTCTTCAACAACTAGACCGCCTAGTATTTGAAGTGAAGACTCCTCTGTCTTCTAAGTTCATTGGAAGGGGAGTGCTGAACTTTCTTCAGCTATAAGGTCTTCAGTAGGAACTTTGTTCCTCTGGTCATCCTTCAGCAGACTGGCCTTACTGCTGAGCATGAAACACTTAGGGGGATTTTATATTCAAATTCTAGAGTTGCTTCAGTGTTAGTAAATACTGACCCAACAATCTCCCCCTATTTGGATATACAAATGGCCTAAGTCTAATGTCAGTAGTAAGTGAGCATATGATAGGTGTGAAATCACCTATCCTTTTACCACTTAACTATAATAATAACTAAGCCAAAATGTGTATTTTATACCATATATGTCGGAATTATGCGTGGTTTGTGTTTTTGTTATGATTTAGGACCAAAATGTGAAAAGGGAAGAAAACACAGGCTTTCACGGGCTTTTATCGAAGAAAAAGACAAAAGACGAAGTCAAAAGATCAAGAGGGCAAAAAGAACGGAAGTCCAAGGACTATTCTGAAGATTTATCGAAGAAAAAGTCTAAAGACGGAAGTTTGATGAAGTCGAAGAACTCAAGTCTAATAAATGAAGAAAATTATAAGACGAGTTCAATTTATATCGACAAATCCCAAGTCGACGTCGAGAAAGACAAATAATTTAAATCGAGTCGAGACAAGAAGAAAGAGAGAAGAAAGCATCATTACATGTACTCCTCTTATAAATACCCTCCTAATGTGTCATTAGGAGGTGGTTAGATAATTGTAGTTAGTTAATTAGGAATTAATGAGTAGTTTTTAGGAGTAGCTTAATATACTTTCTCTCTCTAGCTTTCCTTAATGTTTTTCAAGCTTTTTCATTAATCTTATAATTTGAATCTTTAATCATCTAATTTCAATCTTTTTCAATTAATCATTCTCATTCTACCTTTCTTAATCTCTTTAATCTTGTTTAATTTTGATAATCATGTAGTTTGTTAATCATGTTTTTTGATTGATTGATGTTTGTGTTTGATTGTGCTTATTGATCTTGTAGTGTTTGATTTTTATAGCCTATAGTGTTTTAGTGCTTATTGTACTAGTTTTCTTATTTTTAATTAAGTGCTTATTAGTTTATTTTTATAAAAAGTTGTTTTTAAATATTTTTATTATTTAGTGTTTTTAAAAGATTTTAAATTTTGGCTTATTAGTTTTTTTTAAACTTGATTTGGTTAAACTTTTAGATAAGTGCTTATTTGGATTTAGCTAAATTTTCAGTTTCTGCTTATTTTTTTCTCATTCCGAACTGCTAAACCCTTTTATTTAGAACTAGGTCTTTCATCACTTATTCCGAACGCGGTGTCGTTTTCTTTTTCCCGAATTAGGTCGAGTATTCGTGCATTCCGAACTAGATTGGACTCATGCACATTCCGAACTGCGTCCAACATGTGATTCTGAATTAGATTCATATCATATATTCCGAACTAAGTCAATTGTACTCATTCCGAACTAGGTGAGGATTCTACATTCCGAATTAGTTTCTAGCCGAGTATTCCGAATTGCATGAAGGACCATGTATTCCGAACTGTGTTCATGATTGTGTATTCCGAGTTGTGAATTGGATACGAATTCCGAACTAGTTGATGCTTGAGTATTCCGAATTAGGTTGAGCTTGCTTGTATTCCGAACTAGGTAGTAAATTGGGGATTCCGAATGTGACAGGATTTTGGGATTCCAACTTTGTTTTGTTTATTTCTTATTTAGTTTTAAACTTTAATTTTCCCGCCGTTTTTCTTAAGTGTCATTTTAAATTTGTTTAATCTTAGAGTTATTTCAAGTTTACATTTTTACCGAGTTTTCAAATTTACTTTTAAAATTTTAATTTCTCGTCAAATATTTTCAAGTCTTAATTTTTACTTTAAATTTTAAAGCTTCCACTTTTACTTAACGACATTTACAATTTCATTTTACTTTAAGTTTAAAATATTAAATTAGATAATCATTTTCTTTATTTTCTACCAAGAACAACTGAGTCGCACGATTAACGGTAATGTATTCGAAAAGACTGGTTCAACGAACAAATTTTTATATAAGAAAATCTCTTGTATTAAATGGCACCGCTGCCGGATCTTTTCGTAAAGATTAACGGTTTTCTGTGAGAGACGCGTTGGATTTTGGGATCCGTTCATTCGTGAATGTTATTTTTCATGTCAAATTTTCAAAAAATTTCAAAAATCCATAGAAATTAAAAATTTTCAAAAATCCAAAAACATTTAAAACTCATAAAAAGCAATTCTTTTTCAAAGATTTTGCACCAAAAATATTTCTTTTCACGTTAACCTTTATTTTTCTATTTCTTTGCTTTTCTTTTATTGTGTAGGTGTATGCGTACTCGCTCTCGCAAAAGGAAGTCCATTCAAGCTGCTGTCATCGAGCCTCCTCTTGTTGTTAACACAATGGATAACCGTCCTATGATCGAGCTCTTGCAATCACATGTTGAAGGCAATGAAGATGCGATTGTGGTTCCGGCTATTGATGCAAATAACTTCGAGCTCAAGACCGGTTTCATACAAATGGTTTCTGCTACACCATTCTTAGGTCGCACTAATGATGATCCACACGATCACATTAAAAGGTTCGTACACTTATCCAATAGTGTTAAATACAATGGGGTCTCACAAGAGGCAATTCGTTTGCTCCTCTTTCCTTTCTCCCTCGAGGGACAAGCCCGGACTTGGCTTGATAAGGAACCACCCCAGAGTATTACAACATGGACGGACCTTGAGACCAAATTTATCAATTACTTTTTCCCACCCTCACGTACTATCGCTTTACGGAATGACATTATCAATTTTGAACAAAAGTACGGTGAGACATCTAGTGAATCTTGGGATCGTTTTAAGGAACTTTTAAGAAAGTGTCTAAAACACGGTTTTACAAAGTGATGAGACTGCTTTTATACATGGTCTCATCGTCCAAATCGGGCTTAAAATGCATTAAATATCATTAAAACAGCCAAATATATGCTCGTGTTTGTTACTTGTGTATTTTTAGGTACGGATATTGAGGAAATGGCAAAAGATCACAAGAATCATTCAATAACGAACACGGGAAACGAAGCCGCACAATGAACCGGGCCCAAGTTTGGATTTTACAAAAATGCCCTTGAAGAATTGAAGATTGGCAACTTTAGTCCCTCAACTTTTCAAGATTTACACTTTATACCCCTCAAATATTCAAAATTATGAATAGGGTCCCTAAAGTTGAAGATATTACAAGATCAGTCCTTGAAGAATCCAAGAATAGCATTTAAAGCCCTTGGAAAAAGTTTGGAAGTATTTGTGCCATTTTTGACAAGTTGCCAAAAGTTGTCAAGTGTTAAATGGGCGTTGATGGCCATTTTTCACAAAGTGAACAAAAGAGAGAAACTTGGGGTCCAATTCTACCAAGACATCCAAACTTACCCCTCCTATCACAACCTCCCACGTCACCCCACTCAACCATTCCACCAATCACCTTCCTCCTACCTTCCACGTCACACCCCACCACTTCTTAAATAACTGATTTATTTAATCAGTTATAACCCTTCCCACCAAAACAACAATTTAAAAACATTAATCCCCTTTTCAGATTAAACACACCCTTAATCCCAGATAAACCCTAGTTAATCCCCAGCATCAATTCACCTTAAAACAAAGGGTTTTTCCCCAATGTTTTCCAGATGGTTGATTAAGGACTTTGTCACCAAAACCCCGCTCACCAAACAATCCCATGTGACTCCATTGGCCCACCCCGTACCTTCCCTGCACCCATCACTTTCCCCCAAACCCAATACCAGACACATCCAACGTCTAGATGGCTCTCCTTGGTCCCCAAGTTCAAAATGGACGCTTATGATCATCCAACAACAGCTGGACATCACAACAACATCACATGGCACAATTTGACCAAGTTCTCAGTCAAGATTCCAAGGGCAATTTAGGCAGTTCATGTACTAGGGTTTATGGCATTCTAGATAGTTCTTCTAGCTCTATTTAAGCACCTCTCAACATGTGAGTAGGGCTGTTCCAGTTTTTAAGCTTTCTCATTTGTAATCCCTTTTTAATGAAATAAAAGTTTGGTGTTTGTTAAATCAAGTGTAATTCCTTTTTATGTTTGTTAAAAGTTGTGTGTTGTGTTGAAAGCTAAAAACTGAGTTCCATTTTTAAAATTGTGTAACACTTTGAGTGTTTAAGTTTCAAAAAAAAGGTTTTTAAAAGGTTTTTAATTTTCAGAAATCCAAAGTCCATGAAGTGAAAGTGGAGTGGACCATTGGATTTCTGATTGATTAACTTGTTTTAAAACGTGTTTCAAGTTTCAAGTTGTGAAGATTTGTGAATTTGTAAAAAGGTTTTCAGAAAAATCAAATTGTGCATTGTGTTTGTTCTTGATTCTTAGCAGGTTTGAGCTTGATGGTTTGTCAAGGGTTCAGCACAAGCCTGAGCTTGTGGGAGGTGACTAGCAGTCACTGAGGGACCTGGATGTAGGTCCCTCAAGGTAAAATTCTTGGCTCATTTATCAGTTTTCAGAAAGTTGCTTGTTTATGTGATTTTGCATGAACTTGTTTGAATGATGAATATTGCTGTCTAAATAGGCTCATTTAAGCTTGTTATGCATGTTTAGGTCTTGCTAAGTAAGTTTGATTAGGTTTTGAAAGGTTTTGCTTTGTAAAAATCAATTTCAGTTTTTTAAAGGTGTGTTTGGATTAAGGCTTAAGTAGGTGTTAAATATATGAATTTGGTTTAAAACTTGTTCAGACTCACTCAATATAGTAACTTTAGGTTGTTTGTTAGTTTAACTTTCAGTTTGGTTAAGATTATACACATTTGCATGATAAAGTTTGAAGAAAATGGTGTAAAATCAGAAAACTGCCTTTTATTGCTATTTCAGTGTGAATTTGAGTCTCCAAGTGTGATAATCTGCTAGATATTAGGTAGTTCTAGGGTTGTGAATCATTTGTATGCTAGATTGTGGACTTGTATGCAAGATCTTAAGGTTTGAGTTTCACTTTTGTGCCTAGAAAATCTGCATATACCCACCAGACCTAGACCTAGTATATCAGCAACATTCATTTGCTTATTTTTGATCTTTTGTGCTTGATTTTGCTTAGTGCTTGTTTGATTTGTGCTTCATTGACTCCCTACACTCCAACTGAATGTAGGGGTGCCTATTGTCCAACAAAACAACACCACAAAACCAAGATCAAGCCCTCTTGATAAATTTTTCACAAGTGAAGAAATACCACTTGTGTTCATCAGTCACATTGCCTAAACTGGGCACGTTTTGATTCATAAAAGCCTGATTCTTGTTTGTTTTTTATTTAAAAGTGAGTTTTAAGTTAAGTTAAGTTACTGACTTTGTGTTTTTAAAGCTTAAAAAGAAAAAAAAATAAAAAAACCAAAAAGGACGTGGCCCGGACTCGAACCTGCGCCACTCCTCCCACAACCAAACGTGTTAACCATCTGCGCCCTAGGGTCTTTGACTGCAAGGTTTCATTTAAAAAACTATTTAAGGATTGTTTGGTTTGTAGCTTATTTAGCTAACAGCTTATAATTAAGCTGTTTTAAGCTTATTTCTTTGAGGTTTTTACTGCTCAGCAATTTTCTTAGGATTGTATTAGGTTTTAGGACTTTTCTGTCCAAAAAGTTTATTTTTCTCTTATTTAGTTTATTTTCTAGGATTATTTTTAATTTATATTTTAGAAAGTAATTTAAAAATAGTAAAAAGCATTTCAAAAATCTGAAAAAAATAGTTTTTAGGTTTTGACTTATATTTTTGAGGTTTACATCCAAAAAAGTTTTCAAAAAGTCTATTTTTTTATTTTATAGGATTTTAGGGTTTTTATCCAACTTTAAAATTAAATATAAAATTATTAAAAAGGTTTTAGGGACGTTTGATTGCATTTCTGTTCTAGTTACATTATTTAGGATTTTTGGTAATTTTTTAGAATTATTTTATAAACTTTTTATTTTTTTGATTATTTTAATATTATTTTATTATTAAAAATAGAAAGTTTGTTTTTTCTACTTTTTTCATTTTTCCTAGATTGTAGACACATAATTAGGAGTTTTGTCACTTCCCAAATATTTTTTAGGCTTTTCATTTATTTTCTAGAATTAATTTAAGTTTTAATAGATTTTAATAGTTTTTAAGTGTTTAAAAATAGTTTTATTAGGTTTTAAAATTTTTTTAAATACTTTTTAGCTTAATTAGGTTATTTTTGAGGTTTACAAACTATAAAATCTTGTTTAGGGCTTTTTAACAATTAATTGTGATTTTTAGGGCTTTAATTAGCATTAAAAAGTCATTATTTAATTAATTAAAAGGTTTTAGCAAGTTTGGATTTTTTGTAAACTCTTAGAATATTATTGTGGATTTTTAGTAATTTTTAGGAATTTTTAGGTTAAAATTTTTATTTTTGTACTATTTACGGTTTTACGTTATCGCCTTTTTCGTCATAGTTTAATCCGTTTTCGTAACCGTCTTTTCTTTCCTTTCTCATTTCTATTCTATTTTCTTCTTGTTAATAATCACAAACATTAATCATCATTCATTACACAACACACGTGCCTCCTCGAGAGAACGATCCCCACTTCATTGGGTCATAACTTGTGGTTTTCCTAAACTACTCGTTAATACTTACCCTAATTACCTTCCTTTTCCTAAAGGGGTAAAAATACAACTATCATTTTTGGCGCCGCTGCCGGGGAGGCGTGTTGTGTTTTGATTGAACATTGTTGTTTTTATACTATCCATAAATAGAATTTGTATTAGTAGCACTCTACTAATATGTATTATCGTTTTTCGGTTTTTGTGTGAATATTATTACTATATTATATACGTAGAACAATAAATTCACAAGTACTCCAAATACGTGAGAAATCACAACCTTGACTTGGGAGGTCATTACCCAATCATTGTATTCGAATCTCAAACCAAAGAAAAAGGCAAAAATAGATAAATACTTTCGTGAAGCTCGATTTTGAAAATACAAACTATAAGGTGGGTATAAGGCTGTTGTATTTCACGACCTAAAGGAAAAAGGCTCTTAAGTGCTTCGCGCCGCCTCGTTTCCTCCGCTTGCTTGTGCGTATTTGATTTTGAGAGTGAATCGAGGGTTTTGCCGCCCAAAGTATTATTACATATCATATATATTTTCTTGGTTTCTATTGATTAAACCCTCTTGAACGATTTGGTGTTCCACCATCGTTCTAAAGTCATCGAAGGCGTTCACTTCACGTGATCGTTTTCATTCCTTGAGGCTTCTTTAATCAAGAGATTTGATTAAGGAGGAGATTTGTAGATTTTTGTCTACTTAATACATTTCACCAAATTCCAAAAAAAGTTAATACCATCAAAAATCACAAAAAAAATTGAAAAATACAAAATACCAAAAAGAATCTTCTTTGCTCGTCTCCTTGTTGTACGTGACGTTTATGCTAACTCGAAATCAAGCAAAACGTGCACGTAGACGAAAGAACAAAACTCCCACTCCAACTCATTCTAGTGAGGAGTCTCCTATTGACGAACCCATTGTACGAGAAGCACCTACCATGGCGAATCGAACTATGATGGAGTTACTTCAAGCACCCACCGAGGGTTATGGAGAAGCTATTGTGATTCCCGCTATCCTTGCGGAGAATTTTGAGGTGAAAACGGGTTTGTTGTCGATGATCCAAAACAACAAATTCCGTGGTGATGAGAAGGACAATCCCCACAACCATATCCGCCAATTTAATCTTCTTACCGCCACTTGCAAGTTTAAGGATGTCTCGAATGACTCGATTAAGATGATGCTTTTTCCGTATTCCTTAGCGGGGCCCGCTAAAATTTGGTTAGAGAAAGAGCCACCCAATTCTATATTGACGTGGAAGGATCTCGTTTCAAAATTTATGAACCAATTTTTTCCGCCCTCTAAGACTACGCATTTGAAAAATTAGATTTCTAAATTTTCACAAGAATCAAATGAAAGTTTTTCAACGGCTTGGAATAGGTTTAAGGAGATGTTACATGAATGTCCTCATCACGGTTTTTCCGATTTGCACCAAATTGACACGTTTTACAATGGACTTAATGATCATGAAAGAGATTATCTAAATGCCGCCGCGGGTGGTAATTTTTTGTGTAAAACGGTTGAAGAAGCTTTGGTCATAATTGAGAATAGGTCTAAGGTTTATAGCCCTCGTAACACACCGAGTGTTGCCAAAATGGGCTCATCATCGTCTCGTAATATCAATGCCTTACAAGATGAAGCAAATGAGGAGAATCGGTTTTTCGATAGGTTTTCGACCCTTATGTCCCATTGGAAAGCTCAAGAAGCTTCAAATTCCGCTTCGGTTAAAGCGGTTTCTAAGAGTTGTTTGTCGTGTGGCGGAGCTCATGATCTTTCCGAGTGCATTACCACGGATGGTAACACTTCGAGTGCTTTTGTAGCCACGGGAACTTATAACCAAATCGGTCAAGGTTCTCGCCAAAATAAAGCTCCACCAAATCAAAATGCTAATAACTATCGAAACAACAACCAAGGTGGAAATTACCAAGGAAATCAAAGGAATTACAACAAGGGTAATTATCAAAGTGGAAATGGGCAAATTTCTAATCAAAACCAAAACCGTGATTTTCAAACTTCTACTCAAGGTTTTCAAAATGATCACACCAAAAATCTTCAAGGAGAATTTTTGAATTATGCTAAGGCTAATGATGCTAAGTTTGACAATATGCAACGTGAAATGGTTAGCTTAAGATCCGAGTTGAAAAACGAGCTAAAAAACGAACTTGCTAATGAACTTAAAACTCATGCTAATAAAATGGAAGGAAATGTCACACGTCTCCAACAAAATCAACAAAAAATGGAGTTAGGACAACATGAGATTAAGCAAGAATTGTTAAAAGCGGATGCTAGGCAATCTAAATTTGAAGACCGTATGGCTAAAATGTTTGAAGCTATCATGTGTAAGCCCTCTTCTTCGGGTGGTCTTCCTAGTGATACCATCGTGAACCCGAAAGGAGAATTGAAGGTTATTACTACTCGTAGTGGTAAAACTTTCAAAGAACCCGTTTCTCGTCCAAGTACTTCTATGGAGAAGGAAAAAGAGAAAGAACCCGAGGTTGTGGTTGAAAAGGAGCAAATTACAAGCCCACGAAGTACCGCTCAAACCACACCTACGGTTGAACCCATACCAATCATGGAACCCGAGATTCCAAGGCCGATGCCTATGCCTACTATGCCCCAACCCACACCACCTTTACCCTACCCTTCAAGACGAGACAAGGAAAAGGCACAAGAACGAAATAATTATCAATTTGAACTCTTTATGAAAATGTTTCGTGACTTGCATTTCAACATAAGTTTTGCCGACGCCTTAGTCATGATGCCTCGATTTGCCGCGAACTTCAAAAGTATGTTGAATAACAAAGAAAAATTGCAAAAATCGTCTAGTTGTTCATCGGTTTTTCTAAGCCGCATACCTCAAAAAGTCGGTGATCCTGGAAAGTTTTTAATCCCATTTGCTATACAAGACATGGAAGAATGCTACGCCTTGGCTGATCTTGGTGCTAGTATTAATTTGATGCCTCTTGAGATTTTTAAATCGCTCAATCTTCCAAATCTTACTTCTTCAAGAATGTCAATCGAGATGGCCGATCATTCTACGATTCTAGCTTGTGGAGTTGTCGAGGACGTCTTCGTGAAAGTTGGAAAATTCTACTATCCTGTAGACTTTATTGTTGTTGACATTCCCATCGATCCTAAAGTTCCTCTAATTTTAGGTCGATCTTTTTTGGATACCTCGAGAGCACTTATCGATGTGCATGCAAGAAAAATCACTCTTCGTTTCAATGAGGAAGAACTCGTCATTAATGCAACCCAAAACTCCGCTCTTTCTCATGTGTATTCTATCACATCTTTGTACAATGTCAATCCCATAAAAACATTTGTCAAAAGATTTCCAATAGAGTTTTAGGAGTTGTTGAGAAAAATGAAGTTCCGTCCCCTCCGCCGGTGGAGGTTAAGAGTGTTAAGCCTACGATTCCAATCTCGAGTGATTCTTCAGATGATGAATACGTTGATCCCGATGGGGAGGTTTTCTTTGTTGACAAAAGTTTTGAGAACTTACCACCACCTAAACCAAAAAGATTTCAAAATGTGAGAATTTTTAGTGTGACTAACATTGCTTTAGATACACCAAATATTTTTGACATAATTAAATCGGGTTTTCACAAGGAGAGTTTAAAAGATGAAAAAGGAAAAGATTTTAACTTGGATTTAAAAGATTTTTTTACAATTCTAACTCCGTCATCACCGCGTTTATTGAGTGCTACAAGCTCGTCTTCTCCTTTTGACGATGCTTTGTGTGGACTTAGTGTGGGGGAATCCCCTTATGTTCCCTCCCCTTTCTCCACCGAGGAAGAGATATTTGATCCTGGAATTGCTTATAAAGGTAAATCTCGGTCTTCCACCGATGCAATAAATGGAAAATCTTTTCATTTGATTGGTGTGAGTCTACCTCGAGTAGCTCAATGTTTTCATGACTTACCCATTGTCCCACCCTTCTATTTCTTCTCTCCTATTTTCTTAAAACTCTTTGAGTTTTTGTTGACTATTGATGAAGTGGCGTTGATTTGTTTTTCCAATGAAAACGAGAACGCCATCTTCGATCCCGGTATTTTGCACCATTTAAGGACTTAGTCCTAAATACCGGTTGTTTTTGGGCCTTGTTTATCATGCAAGCCCCACCAAAAATTGACCATACCATGATTATCCCTAAATGATCACATTTATGGGGATTCGAGTCGAGCTTTTGACTCGGTTATCAAAAACAAGGTGCCTCGTGGGGGAGACCCATGCTTATCCATGTACATATTATTGCTTTCTAATTAGCTTATTGTGAGGGGATTTGTGCCCTTCCAACCTTTGTTCCATGGTTGTTTGTGAATTGTGTTTTTTAGATCATGATCTTCACGATTGGAGCCTCTCGTGTTCGTTTTATGGGAGCACTCGATCGTTTGCTTTGAAGACCTTTCCCATTATCCATATGATATATCCTTTTATGTTCTAACCTTAGGTTTTTAGCACACTTCATAAATGGCTATTAATTTATTGGTTACACCCTTTCCATGCTAGATTAGGCATTCGACTACGTCTCTAGTATGGGGGTGTTTACACCCCTAGACTCGAAACATTGAGGACAATGTTTAACTTTAGTATGAGGGGGTGAATAGATACTTGCCTTGCCAAACCTTCACGCTTTCCAAAGTTTAACTTTTTGTTTATCGTTTTGTTGCAAAATAAGGCTAAAAATGGCCAAATTTTAAAAAATTTCTCATGTTTTATAAGTGTTCGAAGACACGAATGTAGATTTTCCGATGGCGAGAATAACAGTAATTTTTGACTCGACCGTGCGTGTTGAGCACTTAGCTTTGATTCCTTAACTACACATTAGGCTAAGTCTCTTAAATGAGGACGAGAAACGATAGAGTTAATTATAAGTTACTATGCTAAACGTAGAGTACTCGTATTCTTTCAAAAACTCATGTGTTCTCGTTGTTTGCTTATTCTCCCTTCGCATGTAAATATTTTTTGCTTAATAAATATTGACTTAGCGGTTTAGTTAGGATTGTTGGGTTTCTAGTCTTTTCTAGTAGCTTCCGTGTAATTAAATTGGGAAGACATTAAGGTATCGCCAGCGTCACGGTTTTGAAGTATTGGCACCCCAATAATCGAAAGCTTCACCCAATAATAAGATTTTAAGTGCTCACCTAAATCTAGCAAATAATTTGAAGCCCCACAAGGCGAAAAATCTATGCAAAATTGAAAGTGAATCAAGCCTTAAACTTCGAAGCTTTAAAGATCCAAAATTCGCTTTAGCGTGAGGATATACATCTTTGGCTAATAAAACCACCGATGATGGCGGATAATAAAAGGCAAGGCAAGATCGAAGTCATAATAAAAGCTTCATGGCGAAGTTGAATAAAAGAGGGAGGTAAACCAAAGATAATAAGGCCCTTCCGTTAGGGGGCGTATAAAAGTCTTGGTAATAAGTCTCATGTTCAAAACCATTATAAAACAGTGTTTATCGATTCTTCTTGTCAACTTAATTTTTTGACATCGTTGTCTATTAGGAGGGGTTATTGATTTGATGGTCTTAGTTACACCGTTAGGACTCTATTTTTAGACCTAAATCTTTATTATCGCATAAGTCAACAATGTATCCTCGTGATCATTCAAGACAAAATAAAATATAAGAGATACAACTTAGGAATAATGGGAGAATAAGTACGTGATTAGGGCATATGAGTAGTGTTAGCATTACTAACTTATAATGACAATGATCTCGTTGCACGCTTGGCATGGAATTAGGGTGAAAATCGAGGACGACGAGATTATTTCTAACGAAGCATTCACGTGTTCTTATTCTATGAACCTAAACGTCCCATTTTGCGATGAAAATCATACATTATGTCTAAAACACAAGTAGTAGTAATAGTAGTATAGCTAGTTTATCATTCAATAAAATGAATAAAAATAAATTTTGGAGATGCTACGATACTTTATTCTAGCATTGCGTGAGGGCACGGCAATGGTTTAGTATGGGGGAGTGATGAGACTGCTTTTATACATGGTCTCATCGTCCAAATCGGGCTTAAAATGCATTAAATATCATTAAAACGGCCAAATATATGCTCGTGTTTGTTACTTGTGTATTTTTAGGTACGGATATTGAGGAAATGGCAAAAGATCACAAGAATCATTCAATAACGAACACGGGAAACGAAGCCGCACAATGAACCGGGCCCAAGTTTGGATTTTACAAAAATGCCCTTGAAGAATTGAAGATTGGCAACTTTAGTCCCTCAACTTTTGAAGATTTACACTTTATACCCCTAAAATATTCAAAATTATGAATAGGGTCCCTAAAGTTGAAGATATTACAAGATCAGTCCTTGAAGAATCCAAGAATAGCATTTAAAGCCCTTGGAAAAAGTTTGGAAGTATTTGTGCCATTTTTGACAAGTTGCCAAAAGTTGTCAAGTGTTAAATGGGCGTTGATGGCCATTTTTCACAAAGTGAACAAAAGAGAGAAACTTGGGGGCCAATTCTGCCAAGACATCCAAACTTACCCCTCCTATCACAACCTCCCACGTCACCCCACTCAACCATTCCACCAATCACCTTCCTCCTACCTTCCACGTCACAACCCACCACTACTTAAATAACTGATTTATTTAATCAGTTATAACCCTTCCCACCAAAACAACAATTTAAAAACATTAATCCCCTTTTCAGATTAAACACACCCTTAATCCCAGATAAACCCTAGTTAATCCCCAGCATCAATTCACCTTAAAACAAAGGGTTTTTCCCTAATGTTTTCCAGATGGTTGATTAAGGACTTTGTCACCAAAACCCCACTCACCAAACAATCCCATGTGACTCCATTGGCCCACCCCGTACCTCCCCTGCACCCATCACTTTCCCCCAAACCCAATACCAGACACATCCAAAGTCTAGATGTCTCTCCTTGGTCCCCAAGTTCAAAATGGACGCTTATGATCATCCAACAACAGCTGGACATCACAACAACATCACATGGCACAATTTGACCAAGTTCTCAGTCAAGATTCCAAGGGCAATTTAGGCAGTTCATGTACTAGGGTTTATGGCATTCTAGATAGTTCTTCTAGCTCTATTTAAGCACCTCTCAACATGTGAGTAGGGCTGTTCCAGTTTTTAAGCTTTCTCATTTGTAATCCCTTTTTAATGAAATAAAAGTTTGGTGTTTGTTAAATCAAGTGTAATTCCTTTTTATGTTTGTTAAAAGTTGTGTGTTGTGTTGAAAGCTAAAAACTGAGTTCCATTTTTAAAATTTTGTAACACTTTGAGTGTTTAAGTTTCAAAAGAAAGGTTTTTAAAAGGTTTTTAATTTTCAGAAATCCAAAGTCCATGAAGTGAAAGTGGAGTGGACCATTGGATTTCTGATTGATTAACTTTTTTTAAAACGTGTTTCAAGTTTCAAGTTGTGAAGATTTGTGGATTTGTAAAAAGGTTTTCAGAAAAATCAAACTGTGCATTGTGTTTGTTCATGATTCTTAGCAGGTTTGAGCTTGTTGGTTTGTCAAGGGTTCAGCACAAGCCCGAGCTTGTGGGAGGTAACTAGTAGTCACTGAGGGACCTGGATGTAGGTCCCTCAAGGTAAAATTCTTGGCTCATTTATCAGTTTTCAGAAAGTTGCTTGTTTATGTGATTTTGCATGAACATGTTTGAATGATGAATATTGCTGTCTAAATAGGCTCATTTAAGCTTGTTATGCATGTTTAGGTCTTGCTAAGTAAGTTTGATTAGGTTTTGAAAGGTTTTGCTTTGTAAAAATCAATTTCAGTTTTTTAAAGGTGTGTTTGGATTAAGGCTTAAGTAGGTGTTAAATATATGAATTTGGTTTAAAACTTGTTCAGACTCACTCAATATAGTAACTTTAGGTTGTTTGTTAGTTTAACTTTCAGTTTGGTTAAGATTATACACATTTGCATGATAAAGTTTGAAGAAAATAGTGTAAAATCAGAAAACTGCCTTTTGTTGCTATTTCAGTGTGAATTTGAGTCTCCAAGTGTGATAATCTGCTAGATATTAGGTAGTTATAGGGTTGTGAATCATTTGTATGCTAGATTGTGGACTTGTATACAAGATCTTAAGGTTTGAGTTTCACTTTTGTGCCTAGAAAATCTGCATATACCCACCAGACCTAGACCTAGTATATCAGCAACATTCATTTGCTTATTTTTTATCTTTTGTGCTTGATTTTGCTTAGTGCTTGTTTGATTTGTGCTTCATTGACTCCCTACACTCCAGCTGAGTGTAGGGGTGCCTATTGTCCAACAAAACAACACCACAAAACCAAGATCAAGCCCTCTTGATCAATTTTTCACAAGTGAAGAAATACCACTTGTGTTCATCAGTCACATTGCCTAAACTGGGCACGTTTTGATTCATATAAGCCTGATTCTTGTTTGTTTTTGATTTAAAAGTGAGTTTTAAGTTAAGTTAAGTTACTGACTTTGTGTTTTTAAAGCTTAAAAAGAAAAAAAATAAAAAAACCAAAAAGGACGTGGCCAGGACTCGAACCTGCGCCACTCCTCCCACAACCAAACGTGTTAACCATCTGCGCCCTAGGGTCTTTGACTGCTAGGTTTCATTTCAAAATCTATTTAAGGATTGTTTGGTTTGTAGCTTATTTAGCTAACAACTTATAATTAAGCTGTTTTAAGCTTATTTCTTTGAGGTTTTTACTGCTCAGCAATTTTCTTAGGATTGTATTAGGTTTTAAGATTTTTCTGTCCAAAAAGTTTATTTTTCTCTTATTTAGTTTATTTTCTAGGATTATTTTTAATTTATATTTTAGAAAGTAATTTAAAAATAGTAAGAAGCATTTCAAAAATCTGAAAAAATAGTTTTTAGGTTTTGACTTATATTTTTGAGGTTTACATCTAAAAAAGTTTTCAAAAAGTCTATTTTTTTATTTTATAGGATTTTAGGGTTTTTATCCAAATTTAAAATTAAATATAAAATTATTAAAAAGGTTTTAGGGACTTTTGATTGCATTTCTGTTCTAGTTACATTATTTAGGATTTTTGGTAATTTTTTAGAATTATTTTATAAACTTTTTATTTTTTTGATTATTTTAATATTATTTTATTATTAAAAATAGAAAGTTTGTTTTTTCTACTTTTTTCATTTTTCCTAGATTGTAGACACATAATTAGAAGTTTTGTCACTTCCCAAATATTTTTTAGGCTTTTCATTTATTTTCTAGAATTAATTTAAGTTTTAATAGATTTTAATAGTTTTTAAGTGTTTAAAAATAGTTTTATTAGGTTTTAAAATTTTTAAAAATACTTTTTAGCTTAATTAGGTTATTTTGAGGTTTACAAACTATAAAATCTTGTTTAGGGCTTTTTAACAATTAATTGTGATTTTTAGGGCTTTAATTAGCATTAAAAAGTCATTATTTAATTAATTAAAAGGTTTTAGCAAGTTTGGATTTTTTGTAAACTCTTAGAATATTATTGTGGATTTTTAGTAATTTTTAGGAATTTTTAGGTTAAAATTTTTATTTTTGTACTATTTACGGTTTTACGTTATCGCCTTTTTCGTCATAGTTTAATCCGTTTTCGTAACCGTATTTTCTTTCCTTTCTCATTTCTATTCTATTTTCTTCTTGTTAATAATCACAAACATTAATCATCATTCATTACACAACACACGTGCCTTCTCGAGAGAACGATCCCCACTTCATTGAGTCATAACTTGTGGTTTTCCTAAACTACTCGTTAATACTTACCCTAATTACCTTCCTTTTCCTAAAGGGGTAAAAATACAACTATCACAAAGGTACATCAAATTAATACTTTTTATAATGGATTAAATTTGAATGACTAAGATTCACAAAATAGTGCCTCGGGGGGTAACATTTTGGTTAAAACTATGAATGAAGCTTGGGCTATCATTGAAAACAAAGCCAAAGTGCAAACCAAGGGTGTTAGGGCAACTATGGCTACTGCTAATGAGAGTGAAGTCACTACTCAAATTAAGGAGCTTACTTCTATAGTAAAACACCTTGTTCTAAGAGATAACCCTCCTCCTCAACATGCCCATGCTCTTAATATAACTTGTGAAACTTGTGGTGGGCCACACTCTTATGCTAATTGTGATAAAGCTTATGATCAATCTCACGGGGAAGTGTATGCTTACAACAACACTGAGAGAGTTCATTTCAAGCCTAATTTCGACGTTAATCACTTGTCTTACAACTCGACATATTACTTGGCTCCACCCGGTTTTCAACAAAGACCACCCCCACCAACCAAAACAACCAAGGGCCGCCAAGAGCTTATTTTCAAGGTAATGCCAATGTGAGGGGCTCAAATGCAAATCAGGGAAATTACCAAATGCAAAATCAAGGCTTTCCAAACCAAGGTTTCAATCCTCAAGGTTTTCCACCTTATAACCAATACCCAAACCAAGGTTTTCAACAACAAGGGTTCAATTTACCTCATCCACCAATGGACTTGGTTTTGCAAAAATTGAATGAACATGGGAAAATAATGAAAGCAATGCAAGAATCTAATAGACAAATGCAAGAGTCTACGGATAGGAAACTCGTTCAAATGTTACAAGCCCTTCGTCCCCAAGGCGCTCTTCCTTCTACAACCGAAACAAACCCTAGAGCGAATGTGAGTGCTATTACTACTCGAAGTGGAGCAACTTTAGTAGGACCTTCTACCCCTCCTCCCGTTACTCCATCTACACCTCCTCCACCTCCATTTATCCCTCCTACTACCATACCTAGTACTAGTTCTCCATTAACGTCTCCACCTCTTAATGAAGAAGTACCCAAGCAAAACCCTCAACCAACCCCACCTTCCACCTCTAAACCTTCTACTTCTCAACCCTCAACATCTCAACCTGTACCTGCTACACCTTCACCTTCCACACCTACACCACCTAAACCCAACATCCCTTATCCTTCTCGGTTAGACAAGTGCAAATTGCTCACAAAAGAGGATTCTCAAGTTACTTCCTATTTAAAGATGATCTCTCAAATGAATTTGAACATTAGCCTAGTTGAAGCACTTGTCCAAATGTTGAAATTTGTCAAAGCATTCAAGGAATTGCTTAACAAGAAGGAAAAGATGGCTGAGTTTGTCAACACACGCTTAAATGAAAACTGCTCTGCAGTCATTCTTAAAGAACTTCCGAAAAAACTTGGAGATCCTGGTCGTTTTGTGTTGCCTTGCATTTTTAACAAAGTTAAAGAATTTACTGCCTTAGCCGATCTCGGAGCAAGTATTAATCTGATGCCTTTAAGTGTTTGGAAAACCCTATCATTACCCGACCTTACTCCAACAAAGATGACTCTTGAGCTAGCAAATCGAACTCTCGCTTACCCCGTTGGTATTGCTGAAGATGTATTTATTAAAGTTGGTACCTTCACTTTTCCGGTCGATTTTGTTGTTGTTGATTATGAAATGGACCCTCGTATTCCGTTAATACTTGGACGGCCATTCTTGAGGACCGGAAAAACTTTAATTGATGTTGCCGAAGGTGAACTTATTTTAAGGGTCGGGAATGATCCACAAGTCTTTAAGATGGGGAAAATTACAAGTAAATCAAATGGAAAAGAATCAGTGAAAATGATTAATGTGCTTCAAGAAGAGCTTACTACTACTTTGGAGAGTATAAAGCTTGATGACTTTGTTGTATATGATAATCCTCTTTTCGAGTCTTGCTATAATAATCCACTTTTCCAAGACAATGTGGATGATCCTGATGATTCTCTCTCTAATTTAGATCCCCCACAAATTTATGAGTCTCTACCAATCTATGATGACTATGATGATGATTCTAGTTCTGATATGGATGATTCTGATGATTTTGTTTCAGAGTATAAAGACATGCCAACTTATGATGATTTTGATGATGTAGATACTCTTTCGAGTGATTCTTCAAATGGTGACCTTGCTCCTATTTTTGATGAAGATCCTCCGCCACCAATACTTGATCCTACGTTGGATGACTACTCATTTGAGGAAGATTTTGCTACTTTTCTCAATACTTACTTCCCCAATGAGAATGATTCTCCTCCTTTGGACTTCGATTATGGTCTTTATCCTCCTTCAGATATGATGAAACCCGTTTCAAAGGAGAAGAAACCAGAACACACCGACATCCGCAGTACTTATGTTTTGACACCTCTCTATCCACCTTCTGAGGATGAGATTGTGCGATTTATGAGCGGATCATCTTCAAGGTCTACTGAGCCTGAGTGTTATTTTCCCCTAAAGGAAAAGGTGTTCGATCCCGGTATTGTAATTTTTAAGCCATCTTAGTATCCATCTGATGGAATAAAAGGAAATATTTTTGGAACTTATGGAGATATGCTTGCAATTCATCACACTTTCTACCACCGTGCTCAACAACTGCTTAAGGGAACCTTTTCTACTCTTCTTTGGCTTGCCTTGTTCACCTTAAGCTTGTGCTACTTAATGGATGAAAACCATGTATTTGATCCCGGTGAATGTGTTTCAAGCTTCTTACTATGCTAACCAAGGTCGAGTCAGGCTCACGACTCGGTTAACAAAAACAAGCGCTTCTCGGGAGGCAACCCGCAGTATCTATCCTTTTATTCCGTTTTTATAATAAGTGTAGGGGAGACCCTAGTATGTGTTTGTTGTTTTCTTTCTTATCATATGCAGGGATTCGAGCTTTCGAAGATCCATTCTTGATGACTTTTGACGACCCGTGATTCCGTGTTCCCGTCTTCCCGGTTCTATCCTTAACTCTTTTTGATTCTCTATTTTATATTCTTCAATATTTAAATAGGAATCACTTTAGTTGTCTCTTCCTTTGCAAGATTTAAACAACGTGCACAATGTCCTAAGGGTAGGGGATTTTACTCCCACATGCTTAAACATTGAGGACAATGTTTATATTAATTGTAGGGGAGACTTCTATCGAAGTTAAGTGGGCTTTTTCATGTATTTGTCCTCATTTTAACCAGAAAATTGATTTTTCAACATTTTTGGCCTAGTAGTTTTACCTTTATATAGTTATTTTTTTTTCTTTGCTAGAATAAATTTTGAATAAAGTGGTTTTAATTTTCAAACGTCATGAATCTTTTGACTCAACCCGAGTTTACTTATCTAAGTTTACTCTAGCTAGTATCCTTAACGTGTTTAAGTCAAGTTTTGCTAGGCTTTTATATAGGGAACTTTAAAACGCGAAAGTCTTAACTCTTACGGGTTAAGAACAAGAACTTTTCGCAAGTTCCTATAATTGATCCTAGAAAGTCGTTTATCAAGGGAACTTTAAAATGCGAATTCTAAACTTGAAAAAGTCTAAGAAGTTGCAAGATCCTATAGACGACTTGAAAACCCAAAACTTTGATTTAATTGGCTAAGCATCCACGAGTCTCATTCTTTGAGATACTGAATTGTGGAGAACGAGAGATGATAGAATCAGTTATAAGTTTTGTATTCTTTCATGAATTTATATGAGTTGATTATGAGCTTTTTCTCCCATCGCTTGTTAATAATTATAATTGCAATAAATAAGGTCGTACGATTTGAAAAGTTACTTAGCTTCTAGCACAAGATCGTTTAAAAGTTGCTTGATATTAATTAGAGTTCAGAGCCAAGGCATAACTTAGTGAAGTGGGATGCGAAGATTGGCGAGTCCGAAAAGGTCCTAACAAGACATGAGGACTACATTTTGTTGCTAAAGATCCAAAAGTGATGTGAAGAATCATTTATCAAAAATCAATATGAAGGATCGAGACACACGACGAAAAGCAAATACTCCCGTAAAGATCATGGAGAAGTCTATCCGAAAAGACCCTAACAAGGTATGAGGATAAATAGATCCAAGTCCTAAAAGAAGGCGGATCGTTGTATATCAAAATCCCAAATAAAGATTGGAGAAAAATGAAGAAGTCATGGTCCAAATATGAAGAATCTCTCAAAAAGTTCAAGTGAAGAAATTCCTATTATGAAGAGAAGACCATTATTTCA
The DNA here is from genome assembly GCA_025667525.1 of Glebionis coronaria. Lineage (NCBI taxonomy): Eukaryota > Viridiplantae > Streptophyta > Magnoliopsida > Asterales > Asteraceae > Glebionis > Glebionis coronaria. The sequence goes on along the minus strand of CM046879.1, from coordinate 184,854,748 downwards.
TGAACGTCTCTCAAGATTTGAAGTATGAAGTCACTGCCAAATATCGGTCCAAGAAAGGTCTTAAATCGTGAAGCGAGTTATGCCAAGATATGAACTTTATGAGGTCCCGAGAAGCAGTTTTAAAAGATTTTGTCCTTTAGCTAACTATGGATTAAATCGTCCTACTTTATTTTCAGCCTAAATAACTATCGAAATAAGTCAACAATGCATCTTCGTGATCATTCAGGACAACAATAAAATATAAGAGATACACCTAGGAATAAGGGAGTCTAAGTGAATAATTGGGCCACGTGAATTTGTATTAGTTTGCTAACTTACAATAACAATTATCTCGTTTTTAAGCTTGGTATGGGGAACGTGAAACTTGAGGGTGATAAACATTCATGACATTCCAAAACCCTAAGGTAAGTCTTTGATTTCTTTACTTGTTTTCTTTTTTCTAATATTTTGCAATTTTCTATCTCCTTAAGTTTATTTAATGTCTTGTGTTTAATAAAGGCCAAGGTGGATTGATTATGATGGAAAATGTAAAACTTGCTTTGTAACTAATGCATTGCATGAGGGCATTGCAATGGTCAAGTGTAGGGGATTTGATAGGTGTGAAATCACCCATCCTTTTACCACTTAACTATAATAATAACCAAGCAAAAACGTGTATTTTATGCCATATATGTCGGAATTATGCGTGGTTTGTGTTTTTGTTATGATTTAGGAACAAAATGTGAAAAGGGAAGAAAACACGGGCTTTCACGGGCTTTTATCGAAGAAAAAGACAAAAGACGAAGTCAAAAGATCAAGATGGCAAAAAGAACAGACGTCCAAGGACTATTCTGAAGATGTATCAAAGAAAAAGTCTAAAGACGGAAGTTTAATGAAGTCGAAGAACTCAAGTCTAATAAATGAAGAATATTATAAGACGAGTTCAATTTATATCGACAAATCCCAAGTCGATGTCGAGAAAGACAAAGAATTTAAATCGAGTCGAGACAAGAAGAAAGAGAGAAGAAAGCATCATTACATGTACTCCTCCTATAAATACCCTCCTAATGTGTCATTAGGAGGTGGTTAGATAATTGTAGTTAGTTAATTAGGAATTAATGAGTAGTTTTTAGGAGTAGCTTAATATACTTTCTCTCTCTAGCTTTCCTTAATGTTTTTCAAGCTTTTTCATTAATCTTGTAATTTGAATCTTTAATCATCTTAATTTCAAGCTTTTTCAATTAATCATTCTCATTCTACCTTTCTTAATCTCTTTAATCTTGTTTAATTTTGATAATCATGTAGTTTGTTAATCATGTTTTTTTATTGATTGATGTTTGTGTTTGATTGTGCTTATTGATCTTTTAGTGTTTGATTTTATAGCTTATAGTGTTTTAGTGCTTATTGTGATAATTTTCTTATTTTTAATTAAGTGCTTATTAGTTTATTTTTATAAAAAGTTGTTTTTAAATATTTTTATTATTTAGTGTTTTTAAAAGTTTTTAAATTTTGGCTTATTAGTTTTTTCTTAAACTTGATTTGGTTAAACTTTTAGATAAGTGCTTATCTGGATTTAGCTAAATTTTCAGTTTTTGCTTATTTTCTTTCTCATTCCGAACTGCTAAACCCTTTTATTCAGAACTAGGTCTTTCATCACTTATTCCGAACTAGGCGTCGTTTTCTTTTTCCCGAATTAGGTCGAGTATTCGTGCATTCCGAACTAGAATGGACTCATACACATTCTGAACTGCGTCCAACATGTGATTCCGAATTAGCTTCAGATCATGTATTCCGAACTAAGTCAATTGTACTCATTCCGAACTAGGTGAGGATTCTACATTCCAAATTAGTTTCTAGTCGAGTATTCCGAATTGCATGAAGGACCATGTATTCCGAACTGTGTTCATGATTGTGTATTCCGAGTTGTGAATTGGATACGGATTCCGAACTAGTTGATGCTTGAGTATTCCGAATTAGGTTGAACTTGCTTGTATTCTGAACTAGGTAGTAAATTGTGGATTCCGAATTGTGACAGGATTTTGGGATTCCAACTTTTGTTTTGTTTATTTCTTATTTAGTTTTAAACTTTAATTTTCCCGCCATTTTTCTTAAGTGTCATTTTAAAGAGTTATTTCAAGTTTACATTTTTACCGAGTTTTCAAATTTACTTTTAAATTTTTAATTTCTCGTCAAATATTTTCAAGTCTTAATTTTTAGTTTAAATTTTAAAGCTTCAACTTTTACTTAACGACATTTACAATTTCATTTTACTTTAAGTTTAAAATATTAAATTAGATAATCATTTTCTTTATTTTCTACCAAGAACAACTGAGTCGCATGATTAACCATTGTCAATTCGAGTCGAGACGAGACGATAACTTTTTACATACAAAATCTATTGTATTAGCATAACAACTTCTTCTTACTTGCATTGAACAATTAATAACTTATAAACATCAGATAATCATTTATTTAATAACTTTACAAATTACGACAAAAATATTACAAATTATTATTCAATTCTCCTTAGGCCTAAGTTCTTCAATGATGGAAGTCTGAGTTAATGGATCTGAGTTTCTGTGGTCCAATATAGCAAGCAAGTATATGCTGAAGGTTTTAGCAGCATCAGTAAGTCCTGGACCACCATGAAGAGAGTAAAAGATCCTTTGAACATTCAAGAGAAGTTCATTGTTCATTTCATCAAGATCACTTATGCCCACAAAGTCCTGACGTTCGTGATGATTGAACATAATCATTCCTAGTTCTGGTTCGTCCAGTACATGACCAGGGAGATGATTTTGAAACTGAACAAGGCCTTTGTATTTCTTTGTAGTGACAAAGATGTCACCAACTTCAGGTTGTATCATATTTGCCTTTTTGTTCAGCTCCAGTATTGGATCTTGATCTTCCAGAGAAACTTAAGTGTTGATGTTTAGAATTTCACCTAGTCTTTCATGATTTCTCATATAGTGCTCGATTCTGGTGCGAACTTCATCCCATCTCTTGGATTTTCTTTTCTCGATCATCACACTCATTTCCACCCATTCAGAGTAAGAGAGTTCTTTTCCTTGAAAGTTTTCAAGTATCTCATCAGTTCCATCACCCCTATAGAACTTGAGATTGATGTCGCCTTTGATGGTCAACATGTCAACATTGGTGATTGGTGAGATATTTCTTCTGTTAAGCCTTGTTATACAAAACTTTTCATATAACACTTTCTTCTTGAAGACACTTTCTACTTCAACTTTTCCAGTTTGTTCATACAAGCTTAGCTTCATATCTCTTAGTTTCTCCTCTTGCTGAAGCTTGTATAGATTGTTAACTTCTTCCTGAGTGGCCACTCCAGCGCTTACTAAACGATCATTCATAGTAAGATCTCCTTTGTTTTTGGGTATAAAGGGAGGTGACCCACTATCAGTTGTTTCCCCACTTGTGGTCAGCCCTTGCATATCATCATCTTTGGCTGATGACTCCCCCCTTACCCTTTGCTAGTCTCTTTTCAGTGATAGGTGACTCAATGGATTGTTTATGAGCCTTCTTTTGGGCATGTTTTTGAAAGAGCTGCGGGATTGTGTTTTTCTCCCCCTCAGCAGAAGACTGCCCAGCAGCTTCTGATGACCCACCAGCAGGGAAGAATCCACAAAGATGATTAAGAGTGGTAGTTACCTCAGCCAGCATGGATGGAACATTTTTAAGGGCATTTAGCTTCTGCTGAACCTCTTTAGAATTGGTCAGCTTTTGTTTCTCCAGCAACGCCACTCTATCGTTGATCTTGGACACAGAATCACACAAGGTATTAACTTGGCCAGGAACTGGTGTGAATTCTTGTGGAAACTTCATGGAAGCACCGTGGATGGACTCCATTAGAGAGGACATCTCTTGTTTTAAGGAAGTGGTGGTGGCCACATCTTGGACTAAGCGATTCATTGCAGCAATGATGACATCCTTAATTTGTTCATCAAAAGGAGGAGGTGGTCTTGCTTTGATAGTTGAGATTTCATTGTCAGCAAACACCTTTTCTTCCTTTAGTATGGCAACCTGTGATTAAAGAATCAACACTTGATTGGTTAATTCTTCTATTGCTCAGTTCTGGGGGAAAGTGGCTTTTGTGTTGTATTAGCAGGTTCTTCATCACTGTCATCTAGATTGACTGGAATTCTTTCATTGAACCCAAGTTCTTTCTCCAGATCATCTCCAGACATGCTGACAACAAAAGTAGGCAAGTGTCCTACCTTGGCTCCAGTGGTGAGATGCACTTCCTTGGGAATCTTTGGAGCATCCTCATGAGTGTGTGGATCAGTTTCAAGCCCTTCACCACCAGGGTTTGTTTGACCTGATGGATCCTGAGAAAGAGTCCCTGATAAATTTAGATCAATGATAATGTTTTTGGTTCCTTCAGTAGAGCCCTGGTATGGGAGCTACATCATTAGAAACAGATAGGCCAGGATCAGCATCAGCTGTTGGATTTGCTGACACATCATTCCCTGATGCAGACTCAGAGTGACAAGTGATAGAAATTGGTAATGAAGTATGACTTGTATTCAGAATGAAAGTACTTACCAATGCTGACTCCACACTACTGAGTTGAGGGTGAGCTCCATCTTCACCCTTCTCTCCTAAAGAAGTTGAGAGATGGGTTGTTTGATGGGCCTCTTTATGCATATCTCCTCCAGCAGAGACTGAAGGTGATGGCTGGCTGGGGTTCTTGTCCTTGATCAGGGACTTGGTCTTCTTCAAAGCATGGCCTTGGGAATCATCATCAATATTCTTTGAGGAAGATTGTGTGAGGGTTTTCCTCTTTCTGGACACACGTCTAACCTTCTTGGTATTAATTGATGTTTGCTTCTGACGAGGTCCAGATGAAGCTCCAGGCTTTTTGTCTTATAGATCCCCTTCTCCAGTTGGAGAAGTGTCTTTGGGAGCTTTGTACACTACTGGACCGTCTGCTGAGCAGATGTCCAGCATGGGTTGTGTAAGAGGAGGATCAATTGTGCTGACTGGAATGTTCCAGCGAGTGAGATCAAAGGTCTTAAAAATTAGGTTCTCTCCATTGATTTTTGAAAATTCATTTCCAAGATGGTCAGCAAAGAGGAGAGATAGAAATCTGGTGTACACAACGTTTTTCTCTCTAGTCTTTTTCTCCAGCTTCCCATGGAGATCTTCAAAAATAAGCCTCCCGAAATCAGCTTTGACACCCTTGGCCAGACAGTATAAAATAATAGCATCCTTTTGATTAATCTGGTCAAGGCCTCTAGTTTCCCCCCAAACATTCAATGAGAATGGTCATGAAAAATTTCCATCTTGGTGGCAAAGCACTCCTTTTTAACCCCCCTTTTTCAGATTTTTCTTCAGTATACCCAATCTCTTTAAAGAAATTTTTAACAACCATAGAATCATCAGGTATTGCTTCATACTCATTAGGGTTTTCCAAATAATCTAACCCCAAAACTTTTCTAAATGGTTTTAACCCAAATCTACCATGAATCCCCATCGTGGTAGAATCAAACTCAATTGACTTCTTGTTGTTAGAAGCCTCTGCTGTAAACCAAAATGCTTTTAGCACATTTTTAAACATCATACCAGGATCCTCAAATAAAGCATACCTTAAAACATTTATAGATAGATAAGTCAAAACTTGTTTCCCAGGAACAGACTTAATGGATTCAGGTTTAAGTAAGGTGATGTTGTTGGGTTTGAAGAAGATATCATCAATGGGATAGTTCACATGAGTAGATGGTTTAAGAGTGATTTTGGTAATCTTGGGGGTGGAAGATGATTCAACCATTTATGTTTCTGTGTGTGTTTTGAAAGAGAGAAAGTTTGTGTGTGTTTTTGGATGAAAAGATTTGTAAGCGTAGAATGAAATCTAATTGTTAGGGATTTTATATAAACTTTAACTGATTTATAAAAAGTTTTTAAAACCATTTGAAAAAGTTATAAATCTTTTAGGGTTTCTTTTAAAAATTTGGCACAAACTTTATCATTAATGTTCTGCAAAAAGGTATGATTTTCTGTTGCTTTGAACAGTGAAACGCCCCATGTGTCAGGGAGTTGTTGACTGTGGATGGAGACGTTTGAAATTTCCTTAATTAACAAATGACACCTTTTTGAAAGAATGTTTGTTTTATTCACAAGAAATTTAATGCTATTTACTCCATTGAGTCACATGATTGATTTGTTTTAAAAGTTGTTGCTCAGATATGCTGAAGCTGATGGCTATACTTGTGAGCTTTAGTGCGTCAGATGAGGCGACAAAACCCCATATACATGTTCACATTAGTGAGCAAGACATATGACATTGCACGCTCCTTTACTCAGGCCTAGCTACTCAGCTATATTAAAATTTGTTCAGCATTGCTGACGGAACCTTTTGATGACTGGTGATTACTTGTTCAGCTTCAATGAATCATATAAGGCGACAAAACATCATATACACAATCACATAAAGTGAAATAGACACATGACATTGCACACTCCTTTACTCAGACAATGTTACTTAACATTAATCAAAATCTTTTAAGAAAGGCTAAACCTTCAGGCTTCTTCAGTAAATGCTGAAGGTTCAGGCTTTGTATCATCAATGTTCAGCATACCAAGCTCCATTATCAATCTTTTGAAAGTTGGTTCATCCAATGGTTTGGTGAAGATATTAGCCAATTGGTATTGAGTGGGGTTGAAATGTAATTCAATGTCCCCTTTCATAATGTGATCTCTGATAAAGTGATATCTGATATCAATGTGTTTTGTTCTTGAGTGGAGGAATGGATTATTGGATATTGCAATAGCACTAGTGTTATCACAAAAGATTGGTACCTTTTCATATTCTATGTCATAATCAGCCAGTTGGCTTTTCATCCAAAGAACATTGGCACAAAATCCAGCAGCTGCCACATATTCAGCTTCTGCTAAAGACATGGAAACTGTTTATTACTTTTTAGCACTCCAACACACAAGTTTGCCACCTAGCAATTGGCAGGCACCAGAAGTGCTTTTTTTGTCCAAATTGCAACCTGCATAGTCAGAACCTGAGTATCCCTTTAGATCAAAACCTGAGGATTTAGGGTACCAAAGACCTAGACTTGGTGTACCTTTTAGGTATCTAAAGATTCTCTTTACAGCAGTAAGGTATGATTTCTTTGGATCTGCTTGGTATCTTGCACAAAGGCATGTAGAGAATTGAATGTCAGATCTGCTTGTAGTTAAGTACATGAGTGACCCAATCATACCTCTATACTGAGTCTCATTGACTGATTGTCCAGTGAGATCAGGTCCTAAGTTGTTAGGGGGTACCATTGGAGTCTTCACTGAAGCACAATTGATATCATACTTCTTCAGCAGATCCTTGACATATTTTTCTTGATTGATGGAGATTCCTTGGTCAGATTGTTTAATCTGAAGACCAAGGAAGTATGTGAGTTCTCCCATCATACTCATCTCAAACTTGCTGGTCATAAGCTTGGCAAATTGTTTGTAAAGTTTCAAGCTTGTAGAACCAAAGATTATGTCATCCACATAAATTTGTACCAGAATGATGTTAGTTTTAGATTAATAGATAAACAAGGTGCTATCTATTTTTCCTCTAACAAATTTATGTTCAATGAGAAATGTTGAGAGAGTTTCATACCATTCTCTTGGAGCTTGCTTCAGTCCATACAAAGCTTGGTAAAGCTTGTAGACATGATTTGGGTATTTACTACTCTCAAATCCAGGAAGCTGAGTAACATAAACTTCTTCTTTTAGGTCACCATTAGGAATGCACTTTTGACATACATTTGGTAGATGATAAAGTTCATGTAGGTGGCATATGCAAGGAAGATTCGTATGGCTTCCATACGTGCAACTGGAGCAAATGTTTGATCAAAATCAACACCAGGTTCTTGATTGAATCGTTGGGTCACCAACCTTGCTTTATTTTTTGTCACTGCGTTGGTTTCATCTCTTTTGAGCTTGTAAACCCATTTGGTGCCAGTGGTTGATTTACCATATGGAAGAGGAACCAATTTCCAGACTTTATTTCTTTCAAATTGATTGAGTTCCTCTTGCATGGCATCCACCCATCCAGGATATGTGAGTGCTTCATAAACCTTTATAGGTTCAATTTCTGAGAGAAAATTTGCATAGAGGCATTCTCTAGATGAAGCAGCACTCAGTTTCTTTGCCATAGATCTAGTGACTCTACCTTCACCAGGATTACCTATTATGTTCACCAGCTGTATGTGACTATTTTGAATCCAATATTTTTGTAGAGCTGGAGAATAGGTACTGGTATCATGGTTAGAGCTAGAACTTGGAATTCCATGACATGGACTTGGACTTGGGATGTCTCTAGTGTCTACTGAAGGATATTCAGTTGGAAAAGGTTCAATCATTGGAGGGCTTCCTTCTTGGTCAGAAGCAACATATCCAAGACCCAATTCTCTAGAGATGATAGGAGAGCTTTGAGCAAGGGGCTGAGATTGTTCTTCAACAGCTGCATATGATTGATCATTTTGATCATGTGTGTCAGCATGCTGATTGTTTTGAGACTGAACATTTTGGTCATTTGTGTTTCCTTGCTGATCATTTTGATCATTTTGAAATTGATCATTATATGATTGACAGCCATCAGTATGTGATACTGAAGGATTTGCTTTTATAGGACTTGTCATATCTTCAAATGGATAATATGAGGGACTGAGTTGCTAGTTTGATATTTTTGAGAAGGCTCATAGTGATTAAATTCATCAGATGGATAATTTTGAGATTCATGTATATGAAGTTCATCATCTGATGGATTTGTAAAAGTGAGAGCTTCAGAACTTTCATTGAATGTGATGTGATTGGTTTCTTCAATTTATTGTCTTCTTGTGTTGAAGACTCTGTATGCTTTAGATACTAGGGAGTATCCAAGAAAATAACCATCATCAGATTTTTCATCAAACTTCCCAAGGTAATCCTTGTGATTGTGAATGAATACTGGACACCCAAACACATGTAAGAATGTAATGTTTGGAATTTTCCCCCTGAAGACTTCATAGGGAGTCTTCATGTGTCTCTTCACAATGATGTATCTATTTTGAGTGTAGCAAGCAGTGGCTACAGCATTAGTCCAAAAATGCTTAGAGAGAGCAGATCCAGCAAGCATTGTTCTTGCTGCTTCAATCAAGGTTCTGTTCCTTCTTTCAGCCACACCATTTTGTTCAGGTGTGTTAGGAGATGAAAAATTTTGGGAAATTCCTTTGTCATCACAGAATTTGATCAGTGAGTGATTTCTGAATTCAGTGCCATTGTCAGTTCTGAGTTGTTTGACATGAGTGTCATTTTGATTTTCAACTCTTTTGATAAATGACATTATAGCATCTGGTGCATGGCTTTTCTTTGTCAGAAAATATACCCAGGTGTACCTAGAGTACTCATCAACAATGACAAGTGTATATTTTTCATGACAAATGGCCCTAGGTGATACTGGGCCAAATAAGTCCATGTGAAGCAAATGAAGACTTGCTTTGATTAAGAAAGTTTGCGTTGCTTTAAAACTGGCTCTATGGTGCTTCCCTTTTTCACATGCTGAGCATGGTTTGTCCTTGGAATAGACAAGTGAAGGAAGACCAATAACAAGATTTTGTTTTGCCAGCAGAGTTATTGTTTTGAAATTGAGATGTGAGAGCCTCTTATGCCAAAGCCAATTGGTAATATTGGAGGCTTTAGCAAAGAAGCATGTCTCCTGAGTAGAGTTCATGTTCATGACATAAACATCTTTGACTCTTGGAGCAATCATCACAATTTCATGATTGGAGTTGAAGATTGTACCTTTTTGTCATCAAACGGCACAAGATACTTTGCATCACAAAGTTGACTTATGCTGATGAGGTTGTGCTTCAATCCATTTACATATGCTACCCTTGAGAAAACTATAGCATTGCATTTTACTAAACCAAATCCTTTAGTAGTAGCTGATGATTTATCACCAAAACAACTTTGAGACCTTGTTCCTCCTTATACTTGTGCAGATAACTTTTGGTGCCAGTCATGTGCCTTGAGCAGTAATGTTTAAATTTTTACTCGTTGAAAGTTCGTTTTCTCGGTGTCTAATCGAATTGATCTCCAGTTAATTGTGTGAGATTAGTTGTTCTTGGTGAAACAAATATTTTTGGTTTTTGGAAAATAAATGAGCAAGACTGAATAATAAATGACGAGAATTTAATACTAAAACAAGTTAGAATGAAAAAGGTGCGAAATTTAAAACTTTAAAATTAAATGATGAGAAAAGAAAAGACGTAAAATTAAAACTTAACAAAAAGTAAATGATGCAACCCAAAAATTAAACTAAAAGGAAAGTAAATAAAAATTCAAATAAAGAAAAAGGCGGGAAAAATAATCTTGAAAATAAAAGACAAAAACTTAAAAGGAAAAACAAACAAAAACAAACTGACAGATCTTCATTCGGAACTTTCATCTTCCGGATGAAGGAGCTTCATTCGGAACTTTCATCTTCCGGATGAAGGTGCTTCATTCGGAACCTTCAACTTCCGGATGAAGGTGCTTCATTCGGAACCTTCAACTTCCGGATGAAGGTGCTTCATTCGGAACCTTCAACTTCCGGATGAAGGTGCTTCATTCAGAACTTTCATCTTCCGGATGAAGGTGCTTCATTCGGAACCTTCAACTTCCGGATGAAAGTGCTTCATTTGGAACTTTCATCTTCCGGATGAAGGTCACCTGGGGATGATGAAATACAGAAACAGCAGACTCGAAGAACAGGGGCTATACAGTAACAAAGATTCGATCCACAAATTAATCAAAATCAAACAAAAGATAAAACCAAAACAACCAATAAGCATTAACTAACAATAATCAATCAAAACTAACAAACATAACCAAATTAATCAAAACCCACTTGATCAAAATCATAAAAACTCAAGAACATGAACAATCAAAACAAAGAACAAATCAAACAAGAAAGGTAGAAGGAGATTGGCAATAAAATAAAGATTAACAATAATTAAAGGTAAACTTACTTGGAATTAAAAGAAGATTAAAGGTGCGTTACAAGAGAATTAAAGATCATAAATTTAAAGAACAAGAGAAATGAAAATTGGGGAAGAGAGGCTTGTCAAGCCTCCAACAACCAAACAAAATGGCTAGTAATGTGTATTTATAGGGGAGGAAGGGATTAGTGGAAGGAAGCTTCCTCCCCTCTTTCCTCTTTTCCTTAATTGCGTCATTAGGTCCCTTCTTTCTTTAATCTTCTTAAATCTTGGACTATAATGACTTTGGCTCGGGATTTCTTTGAACTCGTCTTGCAATTCTTCAATAAATTATACTTGAGTTCTTCGGCTTTTGGTAAACTTCCGTCTTTTGACTTTTTCTTCGATAAATCTTCAGAATTGGTCTTGGACTTCCGTTCTTTTTCCACTCTTGATCTTTCGACTTCGTCTTTTGTCTTTTACTTCAATAAAAGCCCGTGAAAGCCGTGTTTTCTCCACTTTTCACCTTCTCGATCCTGAAACACAATAAAAACACAAACCACGCATAATTCCGCCATTTACGACATAAAATATACGTTTAGGTCCCGTTTTAATGTAATTAAGTGGTAGAAAAGATGGGTGTTTTCACACGTATCAAATCCCCTACACTTAACCATTTCCATGCCCTCATGCAATGCTTAGTGATAAAGCAAGGTTTACACTTTCCATCATAATCAACCTACTTTGGCCTTTATTAAACAACCAAGGAAAATTAAAAAGATAGAAAATAACAAGATGTAAGAAGGAAGAACATGTAAAGAAATCTAAGACTTACATTAAGGCTTGTGTGTCATGAATGTTTATCACCCTCAAGTTTCACGTTCCCCATGCCAAGCTTAAAAACAAGATCATTGTTAGTACAAGTTAGCATAACAAACATTTACTCATGCGGTTCAATTAATCACTTAAACTCCCTTATTCCTATGGGTATCTCTTATATTTTATTGATGTCTTGAATGATCACGAGGATGCATTGTTGACTTATTCTGATAATTTATTAAGGCTGAAAGCAAAGTAGGACGATTTGATCAATAGTTAGCTAAAGGATAAAATCTCTTAAAACTGCTTCTCGGGTTATCAAAAAGTTCATATCTTGGCATAACTTGGTTCACGATTTGAGACCTTTCTCGGGGCGATATTTGGCATGTACTTCATACTTCATATCTTGAGAGACGTGCTTGAGATAATGGTCTTCTCATCGTTAATAGAGTTTCTTCACTTGGAGACTTTTGAGGGGTACTCCAATTTTGTTGACCACGACTTCATGATTATTTCTTCAATCTCTAATTGGGATTTTGAGATACAACGATCCGCCTCCTTTTCGGACTTGGATCTATTTATCCTCATACCTTGTTAGGGTCTTTTTGGATAGACTTCTCCATCATCTTTATGGGAGTTGATTGCTTTTCGTCGTGAGTCTTGATCCTTCATATTGATTTTGGGAATAATGCTCTTCACATCACTTTGGATCTTCAGCAATAAAATTAAATCCTCATGCCTTGTTAGGGCCTTTTCGGACTCGCCAATCTTCGCACCCCGCTTCATAAGTTATGCCTTGGCTATGAACTCTTATCTTTACCGAGCAACTTTTAAACGATCTTGGGCTAGAAGCTAAGTAACTTTTCAAATCGTACGACCTTACTTATTGCAGATAATTTATTAGCAAGTGATGGGAGAAAAAGATCATAATTAACTCACATAAGTTAATGAGAGAATACCAAACTTGTAACCAACTCTATCATTTCTCGTTCTCCACAATTTAAAATCTCAAGGAATGAGACTCGTGGATGCTTAGCCTAATAAACCAATTAAGGTTTACATGGTTAAGGATACTAGCTAGAGTGAACTTAGATAAGTAAACTCGGGTTGAGTCAAAATGTTCACAACGGGCCTAATATATCTAAGATATCTAAACTTGCTAAAACCATTTTATTAAAATGCTAGAAAGTAACAAAAATAAAGGAGACTACAACTAGGCCAAAATAGATTAAAAATTTTGAAAAGTGTCGAAAAATTGATTTTCCGGTTAAAATGAGGGCAAATACAAGGAAAAGACCACTTAACTTTGATAGAAGTCCCCCTACACTTAATATAAACATTGTCCCCAATGTTTAAGCATGTGGGAGTAAACTCCCCTACACTTAGGACATTGTGCACGTTGTTTAAATCTCGTTAAGGAAAAGACAACTAAAGAAATTCCTATTTTAATATTGACAAATATAAAATAGTGAATCGAAAAGAGTTAAGGATAGAACCGGGAAGAAAGGAACACGGAATCACGGTTCGTCAAAAGTCATCAAGAGTGTGTCTTTGAAGCTCTAATCCCTGCATATGATAAGAAAGAGAACAAGAAACACCAACGGGGCTCCCCCCTACACTTATGGTGAAATAAGATAGATAATTGGGTTGCCTCCCAAAAGCGCTTGTTTTTGTTGACCGAGTCACGAGCCTGACTCGTCCCCGAATTAAATGGTCCATGGGGAAACCTCGAATGTAATACCGGGATCAAAGACCTTGCCCTCGTTTCCGGTTGACATCAACAAAGGAGAGGCGGGGGGATAAGTCTTGACAGGGAGAAAGGTCCTTTCAACATACGTATAGTATGTGAATTCAAGATCCACGGGAGGTGGGGTGGGTAAAGTAAGCACATTGTCCTCCCCCAAAGACAATGGATGTTGAGCAATCGGCAAAGTCGTAATGGTATCAATCATAGCATAATCAAAGTCACCTCCCGGGTCAAAGCACTCATCCTCATTTCCTGGTATAAAACGAGTAGAGTAAAAGTGATACATCACCCGCTTGGGTGTGCACGTGGGAGGATGAGGTGGTAATATAATATGAGAAGTATGAGAACAATTACCTTCCACCTGCGTCCCTTTTTCAGTAGATTCACATCTTTCCACCTCTGGGATAGAAAGTGTAGTGTCATCGTGTAATAAATCCTCTAGAAAAAGTATATCTCCTTCCACATCAGCATACCCGGATATGTATTCCATGGGTGTATCAATATCAAGAAACTCATCGATCCCAGGAATGTGAAAACCATCATCACTAAGGAGTGAAGTATTTTGCTTTAGAAATTCCTCCTCGTCGAAAATAACCTCAATATCGTCATCACTCTCCTCATTATTTATAGGGCCAATAATATGCTCAGGGATATGGGTACTCGTCTGATCTTGCTGCTGTAAAAATGACTCCATACAAGTTTGCAGCATGTGTAAAAGCTCTTTTGATTACGCTTGAAAAGTTGTAGGAAGATCGACAATTGGTTCTTGGTAACTCATCCCGTGACGAGGTTGATGATCGAGTGAGTGCGGTGGGGGCTCATAGTGTTAAAAACCTGAATTATAGCAAGGTTGTGGCTCATAGTTGTTCATCGGTTGGGAATAATTAGAAACCGGGTTTGGTTCATAATAATCCATAGGTGAAGAAAACTGAGGATCCGGATTTTGCTCATAATAATTCATTGGTTGACAATAATAGGTATTGTGAGGACCCCCACAGTTGTTGCAAACCGGGTATGGAGAAAAATCAAGTGCGTCTTGTGGATAACTATTATCATTGTCATAATTGTACCCCGGTTCTTGCCCGTGACCATACGGGTATCAAACCGGGCACGAAACATGCCAATGAGAATCGCTTCCACAATAGATGCACGGGGGAACAGGAGGTGGGTTCAAAAAGAGTGAATTAGTCGAATTGCACAAGGGACAAAATCCGAATTGTGTGTAGTCGATATCGTTTCCGCACCGCTCACATGTGCACCATTGACAAGAGTTGTTCCCAGATAATTGTTTCCCACACCGGACGCAATGGACATAAAAATCCATGAAGAAAGATAGATAAGCAAGAAGAATATTTTTGGAGCAAAACTTTGAAAAAGAAATGCTTTTTTATGATTTTTCAAATGTTTTTGGATTTTTGAAAATTTTTGACAAGAAAAGTAACGTTCACAAGTGAACGGATCCCAAAATCCAACGCGTCACTCACAAAAAACCGTTAATCTTCACGAAAAGAGCCGACAGCGGCGCCATTTTAATGTTTAAATGTTTACTCGTTGAAAGTTCGTTTTCTCGGTGTCTAATCGAATTGATCTCCAGTTAATTGTGTGAGATTAGTTGTTCTTGGTGAAACAAATATTTTTGGTTTTTGGAAAATAAATGAGCAAGACTGAATAATAAATGACGAGGAACTAATACTAAAACAAGTTAGAATGAAAAAGGTGCGAAATTTAAAACTTTAAAATTAAATGATGAGAAAAGAAAAGACGTAAAATTAAAACTTAACAAAAAGTAAATGATGCAACCCAAAAATTAAACTAAAAGGAAAGTAAATAAAAATTCAAATAAAGAAAAAGGCGGGAAAAATAATCTTGAAAATAAAAGACAAAAACTTAAAAGGAAAAACAAACAAAAACAAACTGACAGAGCTTCATTCGGAACTTTCATCTTCCGGATGAAGGAGCTTCATTCGGAACTTTCATCTTCCGGATGAAGGTGCTTCATTCGGAACCTTCAACTTCCGGATGAAGGTGCTTCATTCGGAACCTTCAACTTCCGGATGAAGGTGCTTCATTCGGAACCTTCAACTTCCGGATGAAGGTGCTTCATTCGGAACTTTCATCTTCCGGATGAAGGTGCTTCATTCGGAACCTTCAACTTCCGGATGAAAGTGTTTCATTCAGAACTTTCATCTTCCGGATGAAGGTCACCTGGGGATGATGAAATACAGAAACAGCAGACTCGAAGAACAGGGGCTATACAGTAACAAAGATTCGATCCACAAATTAATCAAAATCAAACAAAAGATAAAACCAAAACAACCAATAAGCATTAACTAACAATAATCAATCAAAACAACTCATCAAAACTAACAAACATAACCAAATTAATCAAAACCCACTTGATCAAAATCATAAAAACTCAAGAACATGAACAATCAAAACAAAGAACAAATCAAACAAGAAAGGTAGAAGGAGATTGGCAATAAAATAAAGATTAACAATAATTAAAGGTAAACTTACTTGGAATTAAAAGAAGATTAAAGGTGCGTTACAAGAGAATTAAAGATCATAAATTTAAAGAACAAGAGAAATGAAAATTGGGGAAGAGAGGCTTGTCAAGCCTCCAACAACCAAACAAAATGGCTAGTAATGTGTATTTATAGGGGAGGAAGGGATTAGTGGAAGGAAGCTTCCTCCCCTCTTTCCTCTTTTCCTTAATTGCGTCATTAGGTCCCTTCTTTCTTTAATCTTCTTAAATCTTGGACTATAATGACTTTGGCTCGGGATTTCTTTGAACTCGTCTTGCAATTCTTCAACAAATTATACTTGAGTTCTTCGGCTTTTGGTAAACTTCCGTCTTTTGACTTTTTCTTCGATAAATCTTCAGAATTGGTCTTGGACTTCCGTTCTTTTTCCACTCTTGATCTTTCGACTTCGTCTTTTGTCTTTTACTTCAATAAAAGCCCGTGAAAGCCGTGTTTTCTCCACTTTTCACCTTCTCGACCCTGAAACACAATAAAAACACAAACCACGCATAATTCCGCCATTTACGACATAAAATATACGTTTAGGTCCCGTTTTAATGTAATTAAGTGGTAGAAAAGATGGGTGTTTTCACAACTATCAAGCAGCCACTATCTAGGTACCGAATAGGCTTCCTGAGATCACACTACACAAGTTAAGGAAATGGTCAGTTTCGTTTTGAAACCCACCTTTGTTGGGTGGGGGTTTTAGATCTAGAAGGTGTTCTAGATCTGAAGGGTCCTCTTGTTGAGGATATGTGTGATTGCTCAGAAGAAGAGGTCTGAACAGCTTTTGCTTTCTTAGCCTGGAGGGCTTCACCTCTTCTGAACCACTCTATATGGTTGTGATCAGATGTAGTGTGGACATCGCTTCTACAAGTCTC
Organism: Glebionis coronaria; assembly: GCA_025667525.1. NCBI lineage: Eukaryota > Viridiplantae > Streptophyta > Magnoliopsida > Asterales > Asteraceae > Glebionis > Glebionis coronaria. The sequence goes on along the minus strand of CM046879.1, from coordinate 184,837,854 downwards.
ACAAAATTTGGTAATAGAGTTTGGGTTTCTTGGTTTAATACCTCTTCTGAGTGAGATGATTCGATTATGTCCATGAGTATCATGGTCATAACTTCCACAAATATTATAAACAGGGTAATAGTGGCAGTCATCTGAGTGATGATTGCCCATACCACATTGAATGCATGGTGGGAAAGGCATATTTCGCCTGGAATGAGATGCTTCAGATTTTTGAGCATCAACACTTGTTTTGGACAACATATACTGAGTGTGTTCACAAGTGCGATGGTTAGTCCATTCACATTTTGTACAATAAATCAATTTTAGGCAAGTTTCAGTGAGATGGTTATTTAGACCACATAAATCACAAGCCCTTTTAAATTGTGTCTTGTACTTGATATGAGGAGTGTCTGAAGGTTCATCTCTGAATCGTGTTGGTGTTTGTTGCTGCCTGAGTTTCAATTTAAGATCATTGATCTCTTGCATGACAAGAGACATTCTCTCATCTTCCTCAGATCTAGCATTATTTAGTTTATTTTTTGAAACTGAAGAGGTAGTTCCCATATATGAACCTTCAGCAGGAGCTGAAGAATTCTTTGTGGTTTCAATTTTGACATTCTTGGAAGAACTACCTTTGTGTGTGGTGTGTGACTTGTTGATAGACTGGATAGTATTGGGTCCAGTAGAGGGTTCAGCACCAGCCATCTTCTACAAAGGAGGAAGTGGGGTACTTACTTCATTCTCTATATCATCATCTGAGTCATCCTCAGTAATTGAGGACTCAACTGGTGCTGAAGTGTCAACACTTGCTTGAAACTCAGGAAGAAGGATTCATCCAGTGTCATGATTGGGTAAATTCTATTCACCTGACCTTTCAATGTCAGGGATCGAGCTACCAACCTCATTTGAGGCTTTGACAAAGACAATGGGTTTGGTGTTGGAGGATCCTTCAGCACCAAGCATTTTCCTCTTTTGAGCGGGTATTTGTTCACTTATGCATTGATTTACCCTATCAGAGTTTCTAAGCCAAGATTTAACAATGTATTTTGCTTCTTTTAGTTCCACTCTAAGAGAGTTATTTTCCTTCAAAATTTCTTTGTTCAATTGTTGAAAAGTAAGAATATCAAGTTTAGCTTCTTTTAGCTCTATTTGCTTACTTTCAAAATCTTCAAGTTGTAGAACAAGTTTGTGAAAATTTTCAAGCAAATTGTTTCTTTGCTCTTCAATAAATTTTAGATCAATGCACAAGTAATCAAAGACAAATTTATTGTCATCATTATCTTCTAATTCAAGAAGAGTTTGTACCTTTTTTATTGTGACATTGACCCATTCACCATTTCTGGCACTTTCTCTGGTGACAACATTTGAGTTGGCCCCTTTATCATCAACAAGTGCCATCAGCACTTTTACATTAACCATTTCATCATCATCTGAAGAAACATCTTCTTCATCCCATTCATAGGCTTCAGCAACAAGCCCTTTGTTCTTGTCTTGCTTGGGAGTCTTGGATGAGGAGCTTTCAGTACTCATTAAGGCTAATCTTGCTTTGATTTCTCTATATTTGGCCTCAAAGTCTTTTCTTGGTCTGAGTTCAACCCTGCTTTGTTGAAATGGAGTAGAAGCAATTTGTTTTGGTTGAAATGATGATTGACCAGTTGGTCTTGATTGAGCTGGTGAGGAATATGAAGGGATAGATTTTTTGAATAACAATCCCTAGCATAGTGACCAGTCTTCCCACATTTGTAGCATTCAGTGTCAACTGAAGCTTTTGTGGAGCTGGAGAACTAGCCTCCTTTCTTAAAGAACCTTCTAGACTTGGCCATAAGTGCTCTTTCATGAAATTCCTCTTTGAGGTCATTCAGATATTCCTCACTAGATCTAGTATTTTCCTCATCATCAGGACTATCTTGGTAGTCTTGAATGACAGCTTCACTGAAGAAGGCTGTGGACAAGGGTGTAGCAATGCTTAATGCTTTACTCTTGCTTGAGCCTTCATAAATCCTATCAACTAGGTTTTCTTCATATTTTAGTTTCCCAAAAAGAGAGGCTAGATCACAATCTTTAATGTGATTAGCATTTCTCAAACTTTGGCAGAAACTGAGCCACTTCTTTGGCAATACATTAACAAAACTGTGTTGATTTCAAGTTTTGAAAGCTCAACACCATCATTCATAAGTTCATTCATCAGTGCTTTGTATCTGGTGAATGTCTGTGTGAGGGTTTCCCCTTCTTTGTGCTTGAAGGTGTTGTATTGAAGCTTTAAATCCATGATTCTGGTTTCTTTTACATCAGAGGGTCCCTCATGGTAAAGAATAAGGTCCTCCTATGTTGCTTTGGCTGTTTTACAATTTACAACATAATTCATTTGGTCATCTGGGAGTACAGACATGATGAGACTTTTGAGACGCTGATCAAGGTTAGCAGCTTTTCTCTCATCAGCAGTCCATTGTACTTCAGGTTTTTTATTGTCCCCAGCCATGGGAACAAAAGGACCATTTTCAATGATTCCAAGGAATTGAGGTTCAATTCCAACCATGTGGACAAGAAACCTCTTCTTCTAATTTGTAAAGTTAGCTACCTCTAGTACAGGAGCAGCATTGAGTTGGTCACCCCTATATTCTAGGGTTTGTGGTATAACTTGAGCCATTTTGATCTTGATTTGAAAACTTTTAAGTGAGCAGTTTAATAAAATAATAGTTTAACTAATCAAACTGCTTTGATACCACTTGTTGGCCCCTTGTAATTCGATATTACTTGTTATCTTAAGTAATAACTATTACTTCGACTCAAGTGTGTTGTTTTAACATTAGATAACAACTATGAAAGATTAAAACAACAATACCAATATACTTTTCAACGTATAGACTTTTATTAGAATCAAATAAAGAATCTATAACCCACTTTGTTTGCGGAATAACAAAGTGGTTGAATGACAATGGGGTTTGATCTCCTCTACTTAAACGTCTAACCAAAGCTAAAGTCTAAGCTCCAATCTAAACGTTCATATGCATCTTTGGCTATATGGTTTAGTTTATCAAGAGAGAAAGGTTTTCTAGAGTTTAAGACCTTGTATTGGTTACCTTTCTCTCACAATGTACACTCCTTTATATACGCAGTGTAAATTAGGGTTTGCATTTTGCATGTACCAATGCATGAGTTTATCTAGTGGGTGGTTGATGCCCATGCTGGATAAACAGTACAAAGTACATAATAAACTATTCTAGAAAGATAAAGGTTGTACTTATATCTAAGTATACAAGCAACCTACTTTGACTTAAAGTAATATTTTCCCGCCTAATCCAAACCATCAGAATACTGAAGAGTCTTCAGTATCCTAGAGGAGATCGACATCATTCAGTTTGGTATTGTCAAGCCAAACTGAACTGAAAGCCCTTCTTCAGTCCTTGTTCTTCAGCAACTAGACCGCCTAGTATTTGAAGCGAAGACTCCTTTGTCTTCTAAGTTCACTGGAAGGGGAGTGTTGAACTTTCTTCAGCTATAAGGTCTTTAGTAGGAACTTTGTTCCTCTGGTCATCCTTCAGCAGACTAGCCTTACTGCTGAACATGAAACGCTTAGGGGGATTTTATATTCAAATCATAGAGTTGCTACAGTGTCAGTAAATACTGACCCAACAGTAATAAGAATCAATTGATTCCCCATCCTTTGATGTAAACTTGCTAAAGTCCCAAAACATATTAGTTTTCATGTCTTGTTTGTTAAGTGATTCATCTTGTTGCAATATTTCAATAGCCGTCCACATTTCTTTAGCAGTAGAACATGCATCAACCGTGGAATAAATATCATCTCCAATGCCACTGAGAATTAAGTAGATTGCTTCCTTTTCTGCATCAAACCAAGCACGGTTCTCTGGTGTGAGGTCGTTTCTCTTTTCATCACGTTCATATGCAAGTTGTTCTTCAGTTGTGTCTGTGGCTGGTACTCTAGGAACTTGAATCCTTAAGAGTTTATAGGGTCCATCAAAGATACATTGCCTTAAAGCATCACCGTTAGGTTTTGTGTCAAGAAAACGTAGAAAACGGGATTGCCATTGATCATATCGACCCGACACAAGTATTGGTGGTCTCTCTTTGTTACCTGCCATCATTATGTTGTTGTTCGTCACACGATATTCTGCTGTAGAATCCATCTCAAAATTCTCTGAAATGATGAAGTGAATATGGATCTTAAGTAGATGTTATAGTGATTGTTGTTGAAGAGAAAAGGTGTTGAAATCCCTTAAAATATTCTTCAAAAACCAAAAAATTCTCCAAGACCAAAAAACACACGAGTTAAAAATTTTCAAAACACGTTTTTGAAAAAATTCTTTAATCCATCGGAATATGGTATCGGAATGCTGTCGGAATGTGGTATCGGAATGTTGTCGGAATATTATATCGGAATGCTGTCGGAATGTACTATCGAAATGCTATCGGAATGTTCTATCAGAATGATGTCGGAATGTACTATCGGAAAACCTATCGGAATACACAATCGGAATATCCTATCGGAATACTCTATCGGAATATCCTATCGGAATACTCAATCGGAATAACTGTCGGAATATTAAAACCCTTTTCCGATGGAATTCTATCGGAATAACTGTCGGAATATTAAACCCTTTTCCGATGGAATTCTGTCGGAATACTTGTACTTTTCCGAAACTTTAGGTAAAAAAGTGAGATTTTTGACAAGAAATCCGTGATTTTAACCAACCGAAAGCAACCAAATCCCTACCACAACTATGTAGGAGATGTAAATCAAGATGTAGAGCACGGAAAGAACAAGAAAAACTTGAATCCGAGATGATTTTAGGAGTAAATCACACGAACCAAGTAGAATATCAACAACGAATCACAAAACTACCACATGGCGATTGATCCCAATTGTTGTTCCATTAAATATGATGATTAATCAAGAAAGAAAGGGGAAGATAGAGGCATTCTAGAGAGAGAAAGTAGAGAGAGAAAAGAGAGAGAATGGTTAGAACTTTTAGAAGATTAGATTTGTGACCAACACCCTTCCTAACATGCTAGGAAGGGTATATATAGTCCACCCACATGCGGGTTTGGTTATGAACTATATTCTAATGGGTCGGGCTTTCTTTTTGGGCTTTAGTTACTTATGAATGAACTTTAGTCTAAAGTTATGCCCGTATAACACGACTAATCTACTACCTATTACAACGTTATAATATACGATTCATAATAAACATATGACCGAACATTCTTTTTTGACTCAATATTTTGAGGCTAACATAGCATTTGGTGAGAATTTGAAAATGAGAAGGAGTGCTAAAAAATGATAATGAGGGACACTGATTGTGATGAATTAGGGCTGCAAATCAAGTGACATGAGCGTAAGCACCATTGCGTCAGGTTATGGTTAAACTCTATTGAATAGTATGACGAGTCTTCATGAGGTATGGACTTGTTTGTGAATTGGTCATAGTATTTGTGACTAAGGGTGAGCATGTGGACCGTCGGATCGGACTAGACCGGAAAATCGAGCCGGACCGGACCGACCAAATTTGGTCCGGTCCTAAGTCCGTGATTTTGGATTGTTTCGGTCATCGGTTGAGTTCGATCTTACAAAAATACGTTTATATTGCTTAATTGGGACTAGACCGAAGACTGGACCGGACCGAACCATTTTAGATTGGGTCTTGAATCAATTCGGTCATCGATCCGGTCCAGTTTTGACCGGTCCGCTCAGCCCTATTTGTGACTCTGTAGTCCTGGTACTCTGGTTTGCCACATGGGTTGCATGGGCTGACTAATACACAATTTTAGAACACAATGTGAAATATTATCACTACCGTTTGAAAACTTTAGTTGGCCATTACTACTTTAGGATAATATAAGAAAACGCTAAACCGTGGAAATTTACTGTTAAGCCGGCAGTGTAAGAATATTAACGCCGATGGGACCCATCTTAACCTGCTTAGCTGGATTAATCAGTTGCACATACAATATTCATAAATCTTGGATCCAATCCATTTGTAACCTCTTGTATCGTTGGATCATAATCCAAAAGAGGTAAAAACAACGTAACACTAATATATTATTAGTCAACCAATGTAACCTCCGCCTATCACATAAATCCGAACATGCTATAAATTCTACATCGAACCTGAGACATGTTTGCCCAAATGAAGGCCTGAACGCCCCTATATTAAAAACCAAACACACGACCACAACTGTGATTAATGGCTGTATCTCCCAAGAAGCGTACCATGTCAGTGCCTCATCGAGATCAACTTGTACGGAAGCAACTAAACAAGAAGACATGTATGTGTTCGCCTACAACGCATCCAGGATCATTTAGGTGTAGTTTACATAAGAATATGATGCCGTATTCTCCAAATAGACTGAATACTCGTAAATCTGCGATGGCAAACCTACTTGTAAAAACTGAAGGAGGTGATATGGCGAAAAGAGCACTAGCTGCTTTGATCAGACCTTCGTCGCATCAGCAGCGACGAAGGTCGGTGTTTCAGCCCAGACCTAGTCGTTTATCTAGCATGTCTAAGGCCGACGACTTGTGACATTTTATACTTATGAGCTATGAAAACTATAATATAGAATGGAACCCAAACCAGATCTTCTTTCTTTGTAAACATGTGATAGTATTTCTGTTGGGAAAATGAAAATTGAGACAGTTTCGGATGATTTTACTTTCGTCCAACAAGTCGATACAGAAAATTTTGAGTAACCTAAAAAATCTTAGCCTAAACTGTAAAATTTAGTATTCGTTGTAAATGTGTAATCACTAATCAGGTAGACTAGACTCAACCTAATTATGATTTGTTTTTAATTGACTCAGATCCTGCAACTTGTATCCTTCAAAAAAAAAAAAGATCCTGCAACTTACTGGAATTAACCGTGTAATTACATGTATTTATTTTATTGTTGGTATCCTTAGGGCCTGTTTGGTACCCGGTTTTATATGGGGTTGGGCTGAAAAGTATGTTTAAACTCATGTTTGGTTAGTACCTAAAACTCTGACACAGGCATTTGAACCCCAAAATCCTATTCCAGCCCCACCTGGTGGGTTTTTAAATTGGCTACCTTTAAAAAATTTGGTTTTAATGCATGCTATTTTTTCAGCCACAAAAAAATCATTTTTTTTTTATTTTTTAACATCTTTATTTCAAACAAAAATATATAAAAAAAACTTATTAATATTTTATTTTCTCTCTCTTCATTTAATTCAAACCCTACACAAAAATTTAAAAACCAAATACAAATCAAAACCAACATTCTAATCATAAACCTATCTATAAACCAAACAGACTCTTAGTTCCTTACGCTTAAAGGAGTGGTAAAGAACCCACGAGCTAGTATGCTCAACTCACGCGTTAGTCTCATAATTGTCCCGAAAACCCGCGCGCGATTTTCTTTCCATAAAAAAAAACTATATTACACTCACCTGGCGCGAGTATATTTTTGTAAGCTCAGATGATTTTATTTTTTGGGTTAGGTTTATTATTGGGTGTTTTTTGTGAGTGAAGTGTGTTTAAACAATAAAAAAATAGGTATGAAAGATGAGTTGTACTGAGTTTGGTTGAGTGTTATTACCTCCTGTGGAGAGTTTGGGTGAGTTTGTTAAAAGCTGATGTGGCTCTGACGTGAAAATGAGTGGGTTTGTTACCACTCCCCCAATCTTATTGTTGAAGTACTTTAATATAAATTGCACCTAACCACTTGAGCAAGACTATAGGAAAACAAAATGTCAAACGAAGCTTCAATGTTTAATTGTATTAATGCCTTTCGAAAAAAAGATGTTTAATTGTATTAATATAACATGTTTTACCTTATAAGAAATCAAAATCTATAGAGCTTATATGTTAAGTTGGTTAAGTTGTTTGGCACATGAAGTGCACATGGTTTAATATCAGACATGTGAGGTGCACATGTGTTACTCCAAACAACCTCTAACCGACTAGTTCTGGCGGGAAACACTTAGGTCATGTTTATTTTCCACTTAACGGCTCATATGAAAAGAAACTGGGTCCATAAGAATATAAATAGGTGTTTTTTTAATGATACCATATGAGCATCTATATGAGAAAAGAGTAAAAAGTAAGGTCCTTTCAAACGAGACCTTTATATCTCATTATTTTTCACACATTTGACTTTCTACCCTCATATTCTTCACATCCTTATCTCTTCCCTGCTATCAAAACAATCAACCCAGCCTTGATAACCTCTACCTCATGTCGATCATTTGATCATCCTCTACATCATCCTGCTATATGATGGTCTCGTCCACTCAACATCCTCTTCATCGTGTAGAAAGCATCAATTTTAGATGATGTAGATGAAAATGAAACGCATGTCATGCACCTCTAATAAAAGCATCAACATCGACGGTCTTTTTCCTCGACATCGACCGGCCTACACATCAGATTTGACTATTTGAGAGCTTAGGTGTTTACCCTTAATTATATTAGTGTTTGATGTTCATTTTTTGGTACTTCAAAGTTTTACTTCATGTTTAAAGTTCTGATCTTGATAATCTTTAAAAAAGATTTGAGATTAAAAAAAAAACCTAGAAAGAATACCCTCCGAGGAGATCTTACTTCCGTTTGGTTTTTAGTAAGTTAGTTAATATATGTTTGTTTGTTACTTGTGATTTTGATCTTAAAAGCTAGTTGAAATTGTTGTTATCGTCATTGAAAACTGATAAGAAACATTGACATGTAAGAAGGATATATTGGTCATTCACAGTATTGAGATGTTTCTTGTATTGTATAAAAAGAAACATGAAATATGTTTGTGGCTCTGAGCTCATATGGTCAACCCTTAGCCATATGGATGCCATATTCAACCAGCAAGGTTGTTAAGATCCCGATCTTGATCTTAAGATCTTACAATTTTACGATACTTCAAACCAAAAAACGATCCGGATCTTACGTAAGATCTTTGCATGCTTAAGATCTTATAGGATCCCGATCTTGACTATAGGATCTTAGGATCTACTACGATCCGATCTTACTTTTTCTCGAACGAAAAGCTAAAAAATTACAAATTTATAGGTTCTATTTTGTATAATATAAAAAACCACATGCAAATCTTCTTATAATTTCATAATCATAATTTAGGACTACATTTTTATGAAATATTCGTATAGTTTTGTGTTTACGATGCATATTAATTTATAGATTTGTAAAATATTGCAAAGACTACTAAGAAAATTATATTATAGTAGGATCTTACGATCTCGATCCTACTTTACGATCTCGATCTTGTAAATACGAAAACGATCCTAGGTAAGATCCCGATCTTAACAACCTTGCTTGATACTGAAAAAAAGAAACACCACCTTAGTATAAAATCCTTTCACTGTAATCATTTCATTCCTTGTCTAGAATTTATAAAATACTTTCCTCTCTCTTTTGCAACCGTTCTGTTATGAATAAAACAACCATTCCCGCCATTTTAATCTTGATTAATCCACATTGCTTTGTTTCTTATCCTTATGAGCTTTCTGGTTATTCATGGCTATCATAGATTTCATTAACCTCTGATTAACATCTATCAAGTGGTATTAGAGCTCCATCCTGGCAGTTCTTGATTCTTGTTGAGTCTGTTGAGTTTGTTGAGTATGTTGAGTTTGTTATCTTGTCTAACTGATTTTGGCACCAAATTATGTTATGGCACCATCAACACGACACAACCCTGTAAATGATGGGGGTATTGATCCTCCCATTAATATGGAGTATCTGGATACACAATTAGCAGAAATAAGGCAGATGATTGAAGCTTTAGGGGTTCAAAACAACCAAATGGTCAATCTTAGGGTTGGAAGGCAAGCTAATCAGTTTGGTAGATTCGCTAGGGCAGAGTTCCCAAAATTTGATGGTGATGATGTTAGAGGTTGGGTGTTCAGATGTGATCAATTTTTCTCCATTGACAACACTCCTAATGAGGAGAAGGTAAAGATTGTTTTGTCCATCTTTGTGATAAAACTCTTTTATGGCATAGACGATACTTGACTGTTAATGGGGAAAATGTGAGTTGGGATGGGTATAAACAAGATATTATTCAGAGATTTGGTTCTATCTTTGAAGATCTCATGCCAGCCCTTAAGCATGCAAAATATGATAAAAGTGTTAAAGAGTATCATGATATGTTTGATACTTTGCTGTGTAGAGTCACCATTAGCCAAGAACATGCTATCAGTTTGTATTTAGGTGGTTTGCCAACCCAACTAGAGATGAGTGTGAGGATGTTTAAGCCTGAAACTCTTACTGATGCTTATTCTTTGACAAAGTTGCAAGAGGTAATTTTTGAGGCTGAAAGGAAGAAAAATAAGCCACAAGTGACTTTTATGGGTAATTGAGTTTTAGGGTAATAAGTTTGGTAGTGGGGGACAGTTAGGGGGGTCATAAGCCAACCTTATTACCTACACCTAGTGCTAGTGGGGTAAGCAATGGATTGAAGCCTAAACCAAACATCCCAGTTAGGAGACAGTTGTCACAGAAAGAGTATCAGGAAAAAAGAGCACATATGTTATGTTTCTATAGTGATCAAAAGTATACACCTGGCCCTAAGTGTGCAGGCCAATTGTTTCATTTGGTATTTATTCCTGACGAGGAAGAGCAGTTTGAAGACTTTTTGTTAGAGGGCATTGAAAATCATAGAGGTGACAATGTTGATGAGTTGCAACCTCAAATATCATTGCATGCTCTTACTAGTTCTAAGCATTATCAAACTATGAGAATATTGGTGGGCAAACACACAGTCCACATTCTGGTGGATTGTGGCTCAACACACAGTTTTTTAGATAAGACTATGGCTAAAACATTGGGCTATAAGATAAGACCAACTGGACCATTGGCAGTTACAGTGGCTAATGGAAACAAATTGGTCACTACTTCTGAATGTAAGGGCTTCAAGTGGCAGTTTGACAACATTAGCTTTAGTACTGATTTGATGTTGTTGCCATTAGGGGGTTGTGAAATGGTGCTAGGTGATGTATTGTGGAATGTATATGTTAATTAGATACGTTATAGGGTAAATTAGAAAATTACCTTTAGGAAAAAGTAATAGACTAAAATTACCAAAGACGGATTTAATTAAACACGATGTTAAACCAAGTTCGTTGTACACGAAGATCGAGTGAATTTGAGACGTTTTGTTTTGATTTGGACAATCGATTTGAATGAGTTTTTGGTTTTAAAACTAAAATTACTCCTACAAATTATAATCCTTAAGTGCATGAATCGTTCCCCATTTTATTAAATCTAAAAATAATTATTTAAAATTAAAATTAATTAAACTATTTAAAATCCATTTCAAAATTATAAACTAATTTAATTCATTAAAAAAACTTTTACTTTATAATAAACAAAATCTATTTAAAACTATTTTTTATTTAAAAATAAATTAGTTATAATCTAATTTATTTAAAAACTAATTCTAATAAAAATTTAAATTTCTAAAAATAATAAAATATATTTTTATTTGTTTTTTTTTGTACTTTATAAAAGCTAATTAAATGATTTAAGTTTACTAAAATTAAATCTATGAATTAAAACAAATTAATAGGCTGACATCTTAAATTAAACTATATTAACTACTATGACTGTAATTAAACCAAAACGGATGCTAGATAAAGTGGTTAACGCGTGTGGCCCATGACCAGGAGGTCATGGGTTCGAGTCCCGTTATGGACATTTTTGTGATTAATATTTTTAGACTGTGAAAATTGAAGTCTCAGTCACAGGAGTGAGTTTTGTTAAGTGATTACTTTTGGACAGTTAAATAAAACTGCAAGTCACAGGAGTGACTTGTGATTGAATATCTTTAAAGTCTGATAAATCAGAAAATAACACACAGACAAAAAAAGTCTGTGTATTCAAAACACAACAGATTATCACAAATACCAGATATTCAAAAACGCAGACAAACTCTACCAGATTTAAATAAAAGCAGATAAGACGATTATATAAAACAAACAGTTAAACAAGTAATGCAGCAAAATTTACTCTAATAGATATCCTAAAAAAACAAGCAGACTAACTAAACTTCGAAAACCTTAAGTGAAATCTGTATCAGCAAAGAAAAAGAGAAACCCAACTTTATCAGATCAGTTTACTGAATGTTCAGCATTATCAATAGAAAACAAAAAGCCGGCAGACTATATAAAAATCTCAGTCTAAACAAACATTGATACAAGACAGATATATGGTAATTAATCAGCAAATACCAACCTAAACATTCAGTAATTCAAAGCCTCTATTCAACAAAACAAATTTATTTAGTCCATTTATTTTCAGCAGACTAATAACGATGCAAACTAACACGTATCACAGCTTATCACCTAATGACATCAAACTAACATTAACCAACAACTCAGCAGACTAAAACACTTCTCATCAAATCGAATCAACAATCTAAATGACAACATATACATATCACAAATCCAAATACCATGTCAATAATAAACATATTCATATCAACACTCTTAAAAAGCACCTCGAACATTAAAATAGATTAAGCATCAACAGTAGTAACATCACTTAAAAATTAAACTCTCAAATCAATTCAACTACAACAGATAATTAATTCAATCGTACATTCAAACTAAAACTAATCGAGCAATCATAAGAAATCATAACTAAAACAAAACGAGCAAGTCTAAACAGTTAGGCAAATCAAGCTATTCAAACAGGTAAGCAAATTAATTCAGATAAACTAACAGTAACATTATATAAACAAAATCATTAAACTAAATAACTTTAAATTAAGTAACATAAAATGTAAAGGAATTAAAACCTTTTGAAGAACCTATTGGGACGAAGGAAAGGCGCTGAGCCCCCTTGTTTAACCGAACCAAGAACACCATACGCCATCACCATCGAATCCTCCATTATTTATCACCATTCGAACCATTGATATAAACTTGACCAATTTTTATAAAAATTAAACAGTAGGTTTAACTTTCTCCCAAATCTTATTTAATTATTACATTAAACTATTGAAAAGTTTAATGAATTAATTTCTTAACCAATAATATCAAGATAGAATAGAAGCAGGATAAATGTAATTATATTTAACAGTAAAAATTAAACAGAAATAGATTGAATTAAAATTCACTTTTTATTAATACCAAAGATTGGTACAATACTGGAAAAAAGGAAATTACAGAAATCCTACACCTAAATTGACATTATAACTATAAATAAAAAATGGGATGATTAAAAATACATTTTGTGGGGGATTTTTATAGGCTAACCCCAAACCCTGCTGATGGAGTTTGTTGAAGAGCATCTTCTATCTTGACCATTGAATCCATCTTTTCTCTTTCTTCTATATGATCAACGGCTGAAAATTTACACACTAGCACACGGATCGCCAACGTGGCTTGATTGTGTGCTAGTTGTGCTTCTTTGAAGATGACATGTCTCTCTCTTATTGGTGGATTGGTGAGCAATGATGTGTAACCACCAATCATATGAAGGAAAACTGCCACGTCACCTTGAATAAGGGCATCTTCAAGCTCCTATATTCTTGGGGATTTAATTAAAGAGCATGGATGTTCACGCGCTGTAATTAGTGAAAACCCCCAATTTGGGTTAATTAGGGTTTGGGGAGAAAAAGGTTTAACTGGTTATTTTTCTTGTTTCTATCGAAAGAGAGAAAGAAGTGGGTGTTTGGTGCGTGAATGGTTTGACCCAAATGAAAAGTGAATAAGTGAAACTTTAAATAAACTTAACACGTCTGATTTGGTGATGGGCTTGATATGGATTTTTGAAGTTAATAAACTCCCACCGTCTACTTTGTTATTTGGGCTTTGAGTCCATGATTACTCCCATCCGTTTATTATTATTGTAACGTTGGGCCATGATGGGCTTTCATTCATAACTTATCAATAATGGGCCTTGGTTTTGAGCAAGTTAAGTTACAAATGGGCTTTCAGGCCCATTTAACTCAAGTGGGACCCACATGACAAAAATCCTTAAATCCGCGAATAAAATCGAACTTGATTTTCGGCTTCCTCGATATTTTTCTTCAAACTCGTGTCGTTTTCGCCGGTTTTCGTGAACTTGGGTACCTACACACATCAAACAACAAAACAAGCATATACAAGGCAATATTTAAACATTTTATGCATTTGTTCATTGTTTTTAGATATAAATGATATGAGTAAAATCACTCATATCAAACTCCCCCTTGCTAAGCAATTGCCGTGTCCTCACGCAATGATAAAATAAAACATTAACTACACTTTTATTCAACTTTTGAAACTTTATTTTGCAAAGACATAATGTATTGCTTTCATTATTAGAAAAATAACTTTTAGGATCATAAAACTCAAATAGATTCATCGTCTCCGACTTTTTACTTTTCCATGCCAAGTGTAAAAACAAGATCATTGTCAATCATAAGCCCCAAAATTAAAACAACTCATACAAGTAATTTGTGTTAAACTCAATCTCCTATTATTCCTAATTGTATCTCTAGATTTTATTTGTCATTCACCCAAAGGCTCATTTGACTTTATTTGATATTTATTAGTCCAAAAATGAAGGCAAAAACGGTGTAAACTCAACACTCAAAACCTAACCTCGACTTCAAAAACCGTTGTCACTAAAGAAATCCCACATCAAGGATAACTTAACACGATTTGAGGGATAAATCCCCGGACCCGAAATTTGGCTAATAGGACCACTTAAAAGCAACAATAAAACCTCCAAAGTCAATTATGACCTTATTAATGGAGTTAGCAACAACTACATCATATCACCTTGTGGCTCTTTAAGATGTAATTGTGCTCCTTATTTAAAATCCACACCCGAAGGCTCCTTGGACAAAAATAATGGAATTGATATTCACCATCCCACCTTATGGCTCATGATGATGAAGCAATTTTTATTAAACACGTTCCCATGCCATACACCCTAAGGCTCTAATGACAAGGTTTGTGCTACATGACTCCCACCCGAAGGCTCCTAGAGAACATGTTTTTTTTATTCTTCTTTATTAATATGATATTTATAGTAAGCCAAATTTCCGCAATCCCATGATCAAAAGTCCATGACGCTGACACACTTAATGTGTTCTCACTTTAATTACAAGGGAAGAAAAAGAAGGAGTTACGAGTTAAGATATTAAGCCTAAACCGCTAAAAACTTCATTTATTAAGCAATTATTATTCAACCGTGAAAAATAAATACGAGGAGATTAAATCAAACATAAAAATACTTATACAACGAAGAATTAACCTTAGAAACTTATGATTAAACTCTATCATCTCTTGTTCTCCATATTGTAAAATCTCAAAAATATGAAATCAATGGATACTTAGCCTATTAAATCAAAGTTTTGGGTTTTTAAGTCATCTATAGGATCTTGCATCTTCTTATACTTTTTCAAGTTTTAGAATTTGCGTTTTAAAGTTCCTTTGATAAATGACTTTCTAGGATCAATTATAGGAACTTGCGAAAAGTTCTTGTTCTTAACCCGTATGAGTTAAGACTTTCGCGTTTTAAAGCTCCCTATATAAAAGCCTAGCAAAACTTAATTCAAACACGTTAAGGAAAAGCTAAGGTAAAAAAACCGAGTCGAGTCAAAAACTATTTTTATTTTCACCAACGGAAAGCCTACATTTGTGTCAAAAGCACTTATTTTATTTATTAAAACTTAAAAATAACACTAAAAATTTAAAATTTTATGAAAAACGAGAAAAACAATTACGTTTGGACACAACAAAAGTAATAGCAAGCGATTATATCGATTGACTCCCCCATGCTAAAACCAAACATTGTCCTCAATGTTTCTTAGCTCAAGAATAACATCCCTTTGCTAAAATACAAAGAGTCTAAGGCAAAATCCTAACATGGAAAGAGCACGCAAATCTATAAGCCGTTTATTAATTATGCCTCAAGATAAAACGTTAGTCGATAAAAATCAAAGGATAGAGAGTGTGCCCCTTAATGGCAATCAAAGAAAGGAAGATCAAGTGGACCGGCAAAAACCGAACACGAGAGTATTTAATGATTAGGGTTATACCTATGATTCACAACACAACAAAACACGAGCACGAGCTTGAAAGATCAAGCCTTATTAGTGTTAGAAAATAGAAAGAAGATAGAATGTATGGGACTCCCCAACAAGGCACCTCGTTTTTGTTAACCGAGTCATGAGCTCGACTCGATCCCCGCATTCATTGGTCCTTAGGGAAAGTTTAAAGTTCCGGAACAACCTCCGTAGGCATGTCCCCTCCAAAGTAGTGTTTCACACGATGACCATTCACCTTAAAGTTAGGCCCGTCTTTTTGAGCTAGCTCAACGGTGCCATAAGGGAAAACTTGCGAAATGGTGAATGGTCCGGACCAACGGGATTTAAGCTTGCCCGAGAAAATCTTAAGTCTAGAGTTGAATAAAAGGACTTGATCACCAACATTGAAAATGCTGTTTTTGATCTTAGAGTCATGAATCCTCTTAGTCTTCTCTTTATAGATCAAAGAATTTTCATAAGCTTGATCCCTTAATTCACTTAGTTCATTCAATTGAACCTTGCGATGATCACCCGCGGTCCTCAAATCAAAGTTACAATGCTTAAGAGCCCAATACGCCTTATGTTCGAGTTCAATTGGCAAGTGGCATGCCTTTCCGTAGACCAACCTAAATGGTGTACAACCAATTGACGTCTTGTAAGCCGTACGGAAAGCCCACAATGCATCATCCCATTTATCCGACCATGAAGTGCGGTTTTCTCCAATAGAACGCTCCAAAATCCTTTTAAGAGCTCGGTTTGAAACCTCCACTTGACCACTCGTTTGAGGGTGATAAGCCGTAGAAAGTCGATGAGTGACACCATATTTCTTTAGAACTTTTTCAAATTGTTCATTACAAAAATGGGTCCCACGATCACTTATAATAGCCCGTGGAGTTCCAAACCTAGCGAAGAGTTGTTTCAAAAATTTCACCACAACTCGAGCATCATTCGTGGGCAAAGCCTTAGCTTCAACCCATTTAGACAAATAGTCCACGGTTACGAGAATGTACTTATTTCATTTCGAAGATGGAAATGGCCCCATAAAATCGATCCCCCAAATGTCAAAGATTTCACAAACTTGGATAATGTTTTGAGGCATTTCATCCCTTTGTTAGTTCTTTCCTTGACGTTGACAAGCATCACAAGTCTTAATCAAGTCTTGGGCATCACGATATATGGAAGGCCAAAAGAAACCGGCATCAAAGACTTTCTTCGCGGTGGCGTTGGCACCATGATGTCCCCCGGTGGGTCCCTCATGACAAGATTTAAGGATATCTTGAACTTCTTTGCCAAACACGCACCTACGAATCACTTGATCCGTGCACACACGAAACAAATAGGGGTCTTCCCAAAAGTAATAGGATATATCCTTGAAAAACTTTCGTTTTTGTTGGGACGACATACCCTTGATCCGAAACTTCCCCGCATGGTAATTTGCAATGTCCGCAAACCATGGGGTACTATCATCACCACGAAAAGCAATCATACCAAGCGTCTCGAGAGGAAATGTTTCATTGATTTCCTTGTTCTCTCGATCACTTTGGTGAGGATTCTCAAGTCGAGATAAATGATCGGCCGCGAGATTCTCGGCTCCTTTTTTGTCTAGAATTTTGACATTAAATTCTTGAAGGAGGAGAATCCACCGGAGCAACCTCGGCTTAACATCTTGTTTATTAAGAAGATATTTGATATCCGAGTGGTCCGTATACACTATGGTTTAAGACAAGACGAGATATGGTCTAAACTTTTCAAAAGCATACATAACGGCAAGTAACTTCTTTTCCGTTGTAGTGTACTTTGTTTGAGCATCCGTCATAGTCTTACTTGCATAGTGTATAGGCAAGAATTGTTTTGACTTACGTTGCCCCAAAACCGCACCTACCGCGTAATCACTAGCATCACACATAATTTCAAAAGGTAGGTCCCAATCCGGAGCAACTAAAATCGTAGATTCGGTTAATTTCTTTTTAAGCATCTCAAAGGCTTGAATACACTCATCCGAAAAGATGAAAGGAGTCTCTTTTCCCAAAAGATGGGTCATAGGCCGAGCTATCTTAGAGAAGTCTTGGATAAAACGTCTATAGAAGCCGGCATGGTCGAGAAAACTACTAACTCCCTTAACGGTGGTGGGTGGAGGTAATTTGGCAATCACGTCGATTTTAGCCCTATCAACCTCAATACCGGCCTTAGAGATCTTATGTCCTAACACAATTCCCTCTTTGCACATGAAGTGACATTTTTCATAATTAAGCACAAGATTCGTTACCTCACAACGTTGCAACATTCTGTTAATGCAATAATGCCTAAAAACGTTACTTGCATTTTTCGGTCTAGCTTAGTTTTGATTACGACAATATGTAAAAACAAGCATTTACAAAAACAACGAAAAACGAATTCTTGAGTTCAAGTATTTTTCATTTTACCCATTTTCACTTAAGGTATGAATAAACAAGTACTAACCTTAATCAAGTGATCAAGTGATTTAATCTTTTCTTAAAACTCACTTTTTATTAAGTGTGACAAATTTTTAATTAAACTTTCTTTTTAAGAAAATGTTTTATTAAACTAAATATTTGAAAATTTGAAAATGGCATATTCCCTTTTGATTTGGAATATCCTTTCTGGATATTTTTATAACCAGATATGACCTCCACCACTAAAGGACAAAAAGGGAGCGGAGTCTAGTCCGGCGGTTCCTTAGCGCCTAGGTGGTTCCTTATCGATAAGGTACCGCCGGCTGAGATAAGGAACCACGGGCAGATATAGCCGTTGGTCCTTTGTCCTATAAATAGTGGACCTTTCTCAGATTTTTAATCCACCTCTTTTGCACACAAATTTCCAGATTCAAACATACTTCTTAAATCACTCAAATCCTTGATTATTTGATTGATTACTACTTGTTTAGAAGTGAATCTATCTCATCCAGCCCTTCCTCTTAAAGTGCAAAGAAAAGAACACTATCATTGTGAAGTGTTGAGTCCACCACCAAAGATCCTTTGAAGATCAAATTTTATACATTTGTTGTTGTGTAATAGTTGTTAAGATCCAAGTAGTTGTGTCTATTTGGAAGTTATGTATGTACTAAGTATAGTTGTGTAGATTGGTCCTAGATACGATTAAGGCTCGACTTTTAGCTTAGAGTCGGAAATTGGTTAAGCGACGTGTACGGTTATCTCCACCATAAGGAACTTGTTGTGTAGTGAACTCTCGAGTAAGTAGTACTCGAGGAGTGGAGTAGGAACGAGGAGTGAGCTTCGTTGCCAAACCACTATAAATCCTTGGTGTTTGGTTTGATCTTTCTTTACCCTTAACTCTTTACATTCTTTATTCTTTGTGCATATATATTAGTTAGTATTAGTTTAAATTACACTATCATTGTTCATATTGTGCATAAGAAGATTTTACTTATTTCCTTAAGTCTAAGTTTTTGAGAAAAAGGATTTTTGAAAACCATCATTTAACAAGTAAATATAAGAAACTATTCAACCCCCCCCCCCCCCCCCCCTTCTAGTTTCTACAATTGGTATCAGAGCGGGTTGCTCAAGTATTTTTAAAGTATATTGTATTTTAAAACTTGAATCGATCAATGGATTCCAACAAGTACCTAGAAGGGCAATCTATACAAAGACCACCACTTTTTGAAACCGATAGTTTTATTTATTGGAAAAATAGATTTGAGACATATGTGAAATCAAAAGATTTAGATCTTTGGCATGTTATTACCAATGGTGATTTTTTACCTTATCAATTTAATGAAGTTTCTAAAACAAAGGAATTAGTCACTTTTGACAAAGCTAATGATGATACTAAAAAGAAACTTTCGAAAAATAATGAGGCTAAAATGGTGATTTATAATGCTTTACCTAAGAAAGAGTATGAAAGGATTTTTATGTGTGAAACCGTTAAAGATATTTTGAATACTCTTTTAGTAACCCACCAAGGTAATAGCCAAGTCAAATAAAGCAAAATCGATCTTCTTTTCCAACAATATGAACAATTTTTCATCTTAGAAGATGAAGCTATTGATAGTGCTTTTGCTAGATTTAACACTATTATTACTATCTAAAAGCACTTGATGAAGGTTTTTTTAGCAAGAACAATGTTAGGAAGTTTCTAAGGGCCTTACATCCAAAGTGGAGAGCAAAAGTCACGGCGATCGAAGAATCCAAAGATCTCTCAACTTTATCATTCGATGAACTCATAGGCAACTTGAAGGTTCATGAGATGATAATTTTGAAGGACTCGGAATTGGTAAAGACCAAGAGTGAAAGGAAGTCTCTTGCACTCAAAGCCAAGAAGGCATAAAGCGATCATGATAGTTCCTCGGATAGCGATGACGAGGAGTATGCATTGGCGGTGAGAGATTTCAAAAGGTTCTTCAAAAGACGAGGTCAACACGTGAGGCAACCCAACAATGACAAGAAACCATTCTTAAAGAATCGGTTTTCCAAGAACGAAAAGGGTGATAGGAATTGCTTTAGATGTGGTGATCCAAATCATTTCATTAATGAGTGTCCAAAGCCTTCATGCGATAAGAATCACACGACATTCGTTAGTGGTTCTTGGAGCGATAGCGGTGAAGATGTTGATGACAACCCCAAAGAGGAGAAATGTCTCATGGCTCACACTTCTAAAGAGGTACATTCTGAAACTGAATATTATAGCAATGATAGCTCCACCTTAGATGATACTGAACTAGAAGGCCAATATGACAATTTACACAAACTTAGTCTTAAATTCATAGAAAAGAACAAAACACTAAAATCAACTAAAACTAAGCTTGAAAATGAGATTAATGAACTTAGGGAAAAATTAGACAAGCTTGAGAAAAATAAAGAAGTTGATATAGGTTGCTTAAGTTGTGAGAAAGTTAGGTTAGAGAATGAAGATCTCAAGAGCACCTCCATTAAACTAGAAAAGTTCATGAAAGGTACTAGTGCTCTTGATGATATGTTAAACAAAGAAATTCATTCTAAGGAAAGACTTGGTGTAGGTTTTAACTCAGATGAAGCATCAACTAGTGAACCTAAACAAGTCCGATTTTCAGAAAAACTATCTACTGTACGTGGTCCCAAACTGTATGGGGCGGTTCCTTATCAATATGGAACCGCCGCCATAGATAAGGTACCGCGGCCAGAAAGCGTTTTTGATGAAAATCCTGAACTTTCGGAAAAATCAAATTTAGGTGAACATCCTAAGCATCTTATTGTTAACAAAGTGAAATTACCCATACTTGACGACAATGCCGTTGATAAGTTCTATAAGCCTTTGAGTAAACCTCTAATGGGAAATAGAAGTTTATCAAGACCATCTTCTACTCCACCAAGAGTACGGAATGAGTCTAGGCCTAGAAGTAGAATGACAACACCTAGAAGAGATAGTCAAAATAATTCACGACCTAGAAGTAAAACTCCAACACCTAGAAGGAATGACCATAACTCTAAACCAAGATCAAATACACCTAGGAGAAATAATAAACAACAAAATGGTTATATGAATTTTTATCCTCCTGCCTTTTGTTCCCCATGGGGAAACCCTCCTCAATTCATGCATCCCAACCAAATGCAAGGGATGTTTGGAACTAACAATTTTGGACCCATGAGATATTGGGGACCAAATGTTTGATCGTGTATGTTGTTACCTAGATATGCTTGGGAATTGATTTGGAACCCGAGGAGTGGATTAAGGATAGTGGTTGTTCTAAACACATGACGGGTAAATGAAGTTTGTTCTCACGGTACAAAGCATATGATGGAGGTAACGTCACATTCGCTAGTAGTCTACGTGGTAATATCATTGGAAAAGGTACTTTCTCTCTTGACTCCATGACTATTGAAAATGTTGAGCACGTAGATAATTTAGGGTTTAACCTTTTAAGCATAGGTCAAATTTGTGACAATAAGTGTAAGGTCATCTTTTTGGAAAATGATAGTGAAATCGTTAAAGATGGAAAGGTCATTGGAAAAGGTGTCAGAAAGCATGGGCTTTATGTCATGAAGGTCAATAAGAAATCAAAAGACAACATATGTCTTGCGACTATAGATGATAGTTCTACTCTTTGGCATAGGAGATTAGGTCACGCTAATATGCGTCTAATTAAATCTTTAGTCTCTAAGGAGTTGGTAAGACACCTCCCCAAGATGAAGTTTGATAGTCACTTTTGTGATGCTTGCAAAGTTGGAAAGCAAGTTCACTCAAGTCACAAAGCCAAGAATTTGGTTTCAACCTCTCGGTGCTTAGAACTCCTACATATGGATCTCTTTGGACCTACCGCCATACGGAGTTATGGAGGTAACCTTTATACCCTAGTTATAGTTGATGACTATTCTAGATTCACTTGGACTAGATTTTTGGCATCCAAGAATGAAGCTTTCGATCATTTTGAAATCTTTAGTCGAAGAATTCAAAATCAACTAGGATGTCCAGTTGTCTCTATTAGGACGGATCATGGTAGGGAATTTGATAATGAAGTGCAATTTAGTGCCTTTTGTGAAGCTCATGGTATTACCCATAACTTCTCGGCTCCTCGCACTCCACAATCAAATGGGGTAGTTGAAAGGAAGAATATGACCATCCAAGAGATGAGTAGGACGATGTTAAACGAGCAATATTTGCCTCAAAAGTTTTGGTGCAATGCCGTGGACACATCGACTTATATTCTCAACCGAATTCTTATTCGAACTTTCCTAGGAAAGACCCCCTATGAGATTCTTAAAGGTAAGAAACCCTCATTGGAATACTTTAGGGTGTTTGGAAGCAAGTGCTTTATCCTCAACACCAAAGACTACATTACCAAGTTTGACCCAAAGTCTTATGAAGGTATCTTTTTAGGTTATTCCCAAACTAGCAAAGCCTACATAGTCCTCAATAGAACCTCGGGCGTAATTGAAGAATCACTTAACGTGACTTTTGATGAAACCCCTCCTTTAACCAAGACACCACCATTGGTTGATGATGACTTGGATGAAGTAGAAGTAGTTAAAGCCAAAGAGGTTAGAAAAATAGGAGTTGAAGACCTTAGTGTTGAAAAGGAAGTAAACATTAAGGAGTCTAAGGATCATACTCTCAATAATATCATTGGTGACTTAAATCAAAGGACCCTAAGATATCAAGTCCAAAACCAAAGTAACTTCTTTTGTTTCGTCTCCTTGATTGAACCAAAGAATGTTAAAGAAGCTTTGACGGATGAGAGTTGGGTCATTGCGATGCAAGAAGAATTGAATCAATTCGTTGCTTATGATGTTTGGGAACTTGTTCCTCCACCTAGAAGTTCTACCATTATAGGAACCAAATGGGTATATAGGAATAAGCTAGATGAGAATGGTGTTGTGTCTCGTAACAAAGCTAGACTTGTAGCACAAGGGTATAATCAACAAGAAATGATTGATTATGAAGAGACATATGCACCGGTAGCTAGATTAGAATCCATTAGAATCCTTTTAGCCTACGTGTGTGCCTTAGATATTAAGCTTCAACAAACGGACGATGGTATTTTCTTTAGTCAATCTAAGTACGCTAAAGAAATGCTAAAGAAATTTGGATTAGAAGAATATAGACCAATGAAGACTCATATGGCCTCGGATACTAAACTCACTGTAGATGATGATTGTGAGTCGGTAGACAACACCAAATATAGAGGTATGATTGGTAGTTTGTTGTACCTAACGGCAAGTCGACCAGACATCATGTTTAGTGTTTGCCTTTGTGCTCGCTTCCAAGAGGCTCCCAAAACCTCTCACCTTGAAGCGGTTAAGCGTATCTTCCGATACATTAAGGGCACTATACATTTAGGATTATGGTATCCTAAAGGGACCGGCGTAGAAACCATTGTCTACGCGGACTCGGATCATGCAGGAGACTATGTGGACCAGAAAAGCACTAGCGGTGTTTGTACCTTCATGGGTTGTTGTTTAACTTCTTGGTTCTCCAAGAAACAAACCGCTCTTGTGATATCCACCACGGAAACCGAGTATGTGAGTGCCGGAAAAGCATGCCAACAAGCTCTATGGATGAAGCAAGCGCTTTTCGACTACGAGATTTGTCTTAATGATGTTCCCATCATGTGTGACAATAAGGGTGCTATAGATCTTAGCAAGAATCCCGTGCAACATTCGCGAACCAAGCACATAGAAATTCGTCACCATTTTCTTAGGGATAATGTTCAAAAGGGGAACATTTCAATTGAGAAGGTACCCTCCGAGGATAACTTAGCCGACATCTTCACTAAGCCACTTAAGAGGGAACCTTTTAATTACTTACGTCTAGGTCTAGGATTAATGGAACATATTCCTTAATTTCTTTCCTTTATTAAGTCTCTTACTTTACTTTGAGTCTTGTATCACTTTGAGTCTTTGAGTCTCCTAAACTCTTCTTGAAAATCTTCTCTTCTCCTTTTCAAAATCATCAAAGTCTCTTTCAAAAATGGTTGAGAAATGTTTTGACATTATTAATTCAATCTAAAAAATTTTTTCATAGATTCTTGCTATTAATCTCGAGCTTACATAATTCATATGTATGATTCTCTCAAAAATAGCAAGAACAAGATAGAATCATGGAGGATCATTGTGTCATGACTTAAGGTCTTGCCTTACACACCTCCTACATCGATTTTTTAAATCCATGTATTTTGGTCAATCCCTATTTGGTGAGTTAGTATGTGATGTGATCGTGATAGTATAGTGATAATTAGATACGTTATAGGGTAAATTTGAAAATTACCTTTAGAAAAAAGTAATAGTCTAAAATTACCAAAGACGAATTCAATTAAACACGTGAATGAACCAAGTTCGTTGTACACGAAGATCTTATGAATTTGAGACGTTTTGTATCGATTTGGACAATTGATTCGAATTGGTTTTCGGTTTTTAACTAAAAATTAAATCTACCAATTTTAAACTTAATTTTATCCTAAAGTGCATGAATCGTAAACCCCAAATTATTTATCTAATACAAATATTTAACACAACATAAAAATTTAAACTATTTAGAAATTATATTTAAATAAAACTAATTAAAATACTTTTACCCTATTTAAAAGTCTATTTAAATTCTACTTTACTTTTTATTAAACAAAATCTATTTTTTTAAAACTATTTTAATTCAAATCTAAAATAATAAAAATCTAAATATTTAAAAACTAATTAAACTTTTAGAATTAATAAAAACATTTTTTTATTTATTTTTTTTATATTTTTTTTTATTGATAAAACTAAAATTATATAAAAGAAAATAAACTTTTTTTTAAAAAATGGAATTAAAATTAAAATTAAGAATTTAAAAATCTGACAGCTCAAAAGTGTGACAACCGTGGTTTTGGGTTGGTCACTTGGTCTTACTTTTAGGTTATTTTATGTGTGCTTACTTGAATTGTGTGTTTACGTGTTTATTTTGTGTGAACGAGGTTGGTGTGGTTATCGTTTATGAGTATAGAGTACTCATAAGTAAATTGAGGAACGGTTATTTCATGTTCATGAGCTCACAAGTGGTGACTATGAAATGAAAATGGTGATATTGTAGTGTTTACGTATACGTATAAGTATTATAGTAATAGTATTTTTTTTTGGATTTACGGTTTAGCGTTTAGAGGTCTCGGTGAGGTAATTATCCAAAAGAATATTTTTCGGGATGGTTTTAAGTCATTTAGGACTTAGTTATAAAGTTTATTTAAGAATTTGATATTTTTTTTAAAAGTGTATATTTTACGTCTTTTACGGTAAAACGCGTAAATTTGACTAGTTTTACGGTTTTGAGGTTTTGGGAGTTTTAGGAGCAGAAATAAATTAAGGTAAATTAAGGTAATACTAATAAGATATTAATTAACAATAAAAAGAAAAAAAATAAAGAAAAAAACGAAATTAGGGGTGTTTGGGTCGGTTTAGAAGAGAAAAAAAAGGAAAAAGGAAAAGATTTATGGTAAGTGGTAATTGGGTTGGACAAGGATTGTTTTTGCTATATAAGGAACCCCCAACACTAAATCAAACGCATTTTTTTTTTCTTTCCCTGGAGTTATATTCGACTAAAAGAAGAGTAAAATTAGGGTTCTTCATAAAATTAGGTTTTCTTCATCTTCCATTAAATAAAAGGTAAAATCTTCATAACCCTTTTCATATTAATTGTTTTTATGTTTAATTAATCATTCTTATGATGGATTAAGGGTTAGGGTTTATATATAAACAGTAAATTAATGTTGTAATAATCATAATATAATGATTACATGGGTTAGGGCTTGTAATTAGAGGGATTAGGGTTAATTAATGAGGTTGATTTTGTTAAACCCGTTTTTAAAAACTGGGCAGATTTTTGAGTCAATTGTTTTGATCATATTGGGAGTTCTACAAACTCTTATTTTGCGATCCACATACCCCTGGAAAGCTATTTGAAGTGGCTTTCCAATGCAAGAAATTAGAACTAAATTGGAGGTCGGGAAGTGGGTCAAAAACAGGTTACAACAGTCGGAGGTCAAAACAGTTTTGAATTCAGCCTATTTTCTTTTTAAGTTTTGGGTTGTTTGGGGTACTTAGGGTTGCATTGGGATCTTCTCACGAACATGAGAGATGGTTTATATATTGTAATAAGGATCTGCACTTGGGCTAAGATTGTGGTTTAAGGTAAGACCCTCTAATGGTAATGAACTTTTCATACGTTTAAAATCAGGAAAACTGGAATGACAAAAGTATATATATATATATATATATATCAGGGCCTTAACAGTAGCTTTAAGGTTAGGGCAAGTGGGAGGTGTTAGCCAACATACGTAAAGGTATGAATATTCCTTTTACAGAAACCATGGGTATGTTTAAGTGGACGTTTGACTTAAAGTTTTGAGACCTAAAACTGGGACTGTTTTGTGTAAAATTGTGAACGGGATAGCTATTAAACTTAACCAAGTTAAGGACTTGTTAGGGAAGGGTAATGGGGTGTTTAGAGTTATAAATGGGGTATTTATATGAGAGGAGGTTAGATGTCCATCATAGGTTGATGAACCATTTTAGAGGTTGGTTCATGTATTGATTTATGTGTTTTTGGATTATTAGCTTGGGGCTAGAGCAAGGACTTTGGAGAAGCAATCAGGTGAGTTCATAGTCCCATTTTTGCTACGTTTTTAAATGTTTTTTCCAGTATGGGATAGAGATGACACTTGAAATGTTCTTTAACATGATTTAGTACTATGTTTTAAAATGTGTGGACATAAATGTGTTATTGTGTGACTTGCGTGCTTATGTGTTCTCATATGTGCTTTGGTACGTGTTCTGCTATGTGAATCTTGTTTGGATTGTGATTGGCTTTGGTACATAGATGTATGGGCGTCTATGGGACCAGTTGTGATGTGTGTGGAGCGTGGGGCACGATCCGTCCTGAGTACTTGTGCATCGTCTCTTCGGAGGCAAGATATCTCGACGGGGATATAGTTCATCTTCCACAGGTTGTGTGGGAAAGATCCGGATAGTGTGGTGTGTGTGATGGGATACTTCTTGATTGTTATAGTGTGCTTTGAGAATCGTAGATGTGATCGATACTTGGTTTGAGTTTTGTTGTGGATGCATGTAACATGATTATTACATTATGGTCCATTACTATAAATTGTTTTTCTTCAACTTATTTACAGCGGATGTCAAGGTTTCTTATGATGTTCTAGATAACTTAAACCTATGTTCTCACCAACTTTATGTTGACAGATTTTAGTGTCATTTTCAGGTGAGGTAGTTGTGCAAGATGATGTTAGAAGTGGCTAGAGTATAGAGGCTGCTAGGATTGCATTCGGAGGAATCCCCTTTCCTCTTAGATTTTATTTTGTGTTTTGATTAAGTGAACTTTGTGGTACCTATATGTTTGATGTTTGTTTATTTGTTTGTCTTTGGTAAGAGGTAGGCCTGTTACCTACTTACCTAGACGCCTGCATTGTTGAGATATTGTCACGACATTTGTGTCGCCATCTATGATATTTCAATTTCATTTAGTTCTCTCTATAGACACGCTGTTGTTGTGATGATATCCATACGTCGCGCCCCATATTCCGCCATGGTGGGGTGTGACAGAATGGTATCAGAGACAGGTTATAGAGAATTAGGTTTCCTAGTCGTGTAGCCTAGTCTATAGATTAAGGGTCCCTGCATATAGGCGTCATAGGAGTATGTGTGCATTTTATAGTAGTTGATGTGTTTGAATATTATTTTCGCAGTATTTGTTAGGTTATGAACTACTATGGTTCATACTTAACTACATGTTATTTTCTTTACGAGTTGTGATTAGTGCGGGTGTAACCATGGTCGTATACGCTAGTTATTGTTGGATTTCGTTTAATTATGTTTTCATGTTCTTTATACATTTTGAGTTTTGTCTACGCTGGTTCAGCTGGACTACGAGTTTATGTGTTTCGTGCATTGACTATGTTATTTTAATACATAGGGTTTTGGATCTTATCTTGTGTGGTTATGTGCTTGTGAGTTGTTGGATTATGTGTTATGTGTAGTATTAATTTCTTATAAGTGTCAACATAGGAGGGAGTACATTAGTGAAAGGGAACATGTATAATTATGGAGGCCTACATAATTATATATGTGCCACAACACCACTGGACTTTCAAGTATGATTGCATGAAAGAGAGTTAATACATGCTTGTATAGTATATGTTGGATGGATTTGAGTGTATGTATGCATATGCCTATATATGTATAATTCCCTTCTACTTATCGGTTGTATTCTTGGGATGGTTGCTAGCTCGTTTCTCTTTGAGATGTTCAACTTCTGTAGTAGCGCATTGCTCGGGTCCTCATTTCACATGTTTGTTTGTACGGTACTTTTGGCGTGAAGGATTTTGAGATGGTGGAGATTTCTTTTTGGGGTAACGATGCCTTTTGTTTCGAGTTATACATGGTAAAAAAATAGAACTTGCAAATTGAAAAAAAAATAGTTGTTGGTAGTCGATGAAATAAGGAAGTGTCGGGATCATGTTTCAAATAAGGTGGAATATAAATTCTTTAACATATAAGCATGACTCGATTATTTTAAAATATTTTGGTTTTGATCACCTAAAGTTATTGTTCTTTAGTTAGAATTCTTGTTCTTATTAACTTAAATATGTTAAATCATGTATTAATCATATGATGGGTGAGAGTTTAAATTTTCTAGAATTAAAATAAATTAGACCTTGAATTTTGTAATTAATAACGGGTTTTTTTTAGGGTTTAAAAATCGTTTTTTTTTTAATTTGGTATAAATCGGAGTAGGCAGAAACTGTCGCTAAACTGTCAAAATATGTCGCTAACTGTCAGAAACTGTCGCTAATGCCTAGGCAGATTTTGAGAAAAATCGTTTTGGTCATAACTTATTCGTTTTTAAAGGTTTTTGGGTGATTCAAAAGCCTAAAATTATGTACTCGGAACATACTTTTCAAATATTCAGAAAGTTTCGTAATTGGAAGTCAGTAGCTTGGTCGAATTAATTGTACAAGTGTTGAGTTCAAGGTTAATTTTTGGACAATATGGTTTAAACTCGTGTTTTGGGTATTTTGCGGTAATGAACACTTGGAGGGTTAACATAGAGATGGGTTGGGAAGGAATTTGAGAGTTCTTTAGACCTTATTATACGTGGTTATATTTTGATGAGTTTTGATTTATGGTACTTATGAGTAAGACTGAAATCGGGGTGACAGTGTTAAACCCGTTGAGTTATGTGACGCTCCTAACTTGGTTTCAAGACAGTTCTTGTCTGATGAGTTGCGAGATTTAGTTAGGTTGGTTACATAACTTTATGGTTTTGATAAGTTTCCTCACGGACGGTTAAGGCTCATGTGTTGTTGGTTGAGATTATTTTCGTGTAAACTGAGTTCACGTTTGAACGTGAAGGTTTTATCAAGGATATGTATCCTCGTTTGTTTGCTGAGAATAAGTTTGAGTTTGGGAGTGAATCTCGGGACGAGATTTCTATTAGGAGGGAGTGATGTGACAACCGTGGTTTTGGGTTGGTCACTTGGTCTTACTTTTAGGTTATTTTATGTGTGCTTACTTGAATTGTGTGTTTACGTGTTTATTTTGTGTGAACGAGGTTGGTGTGGTTATCGTTTATGAGTATAGAGTACTCATAAGTAAATTGAGGAACGGTTATTTCATGTTCATGAGCTCACAAGTGGTGACTATGAAATGAAAATGGTGATATTGTAGTGTTTACGTATACGTATAAGTATTATAGTAATAGTATTTTTTTTTTTGATTTACGGTTTAGCGTTTAGAGGTCTCGGGTGAGGTAATTATCCAAAAGAATATTTTTCGGGATGGTTTTAAGTCATTTAGGACTTAGTTATAAAGTTTATTTAAGAATTTGATATTTTTTTTAAAAGTGTATATTTTACGTCTTTTACGGTAAAACGCGTAAATTTGACTAGTTTTACGGTTTTGAGGTTTTGGGAGTTTTAGGAGCTGAAATAAATTAAGGTAAATTAAGGTAATATTAATAAGATATTAATTAACAATAAAAAGAAAAAAAATAAAGAAAAAAACGAAATTAGGGGTCTTTGGGTCGGTTTAGAAGAGAAAAAAAAAGGAAAAAGGAAAAGATTTATGGTAAGTGGTAATTGGGTTGGACAAGGATTGTTTTTGCTATATAAGGAACCCCCAACACTAAATCAAACGCATTTTTTTTTCTTTCCCTGGAGTTATAGTCGACTAAAAGAAGAGGAAAATTAGGGTTCTTCATAAAATTAGGTTTTCTTCATCTTCCATTAAATAAAAGGTAAAATCTTCATAACCCTTTTCATATTAATTGTTTTTATGTTTAATTAATCATTCTTATGATGGATTAAGGGTTAGGGTTTATATATAAACAGTAAATTAATGTTGTAATAATCATAATATAATGATTACATGGGTTAGGGCTTGTAATTAGAGGGATTAGGGTTAATTAATGAGGTTGATTTTGTTAAACCCGTTTTTAAAAACTGGGCAGATTTTTGAGTCAATTGTTTTGATCATATTGGGAGTTCTACAAACTCTTATTTTGCGATCCACATACCCCTGGAAAGCTATTTGAAGTGGCTTTCCAATGCAAGAAACTAGAACTAAATTGGAGGTCGGGAAGTGGGTCAAAAACAGGTTACAACAGTCGGAGGTCAAAACAGTTTTGAATTCAGCCTGTTTTCTTTTTAAGTTTTGGGTTGTTTGGGGTACTTAGGGTTGCATTGGGATCTTCTCACGAACATGAGAGATGGTTTATATATTGTAATAAGGATCTGCACTTGGGCTAAGATTGTGGTTTAGGGTAAGACCCTCTAATGGTAATGAACTTTTCATACGTTTAAAATCAGGAAAACTGGAATGACAAAAGTATATATATATATATCAGGGCCTTAACAGTAGCTTTAAGGTTAGGGCAAGTAGGAGGTGTTAGCCAACATACGTAAGGGTATGAATATTCCTTTTACAGAAACCATGGGTATGTTTAAGTGGACGTTTGACTTAAAGTTTTGAGACCTAAAACTGGGACTGTTTTGTGTAAAAGTGTGAACGGGATAGCTATTAAACTTAACCAAGTTAAGGACTTGTTAGGGAAGGGTAATGGGGTGTTTAGAGTTATAAATGGGGTATTTATATGAGAGGAGGTTAGATGTCCATCATAGGTTGATGAACCATTTTAGAGGTTGGTTCATGTATTGATTTATGTGTTTTTGGATTATTAGCTTGGGGCTAGAGCAAGGACTTTGGAGAAGCAATCAGGTGAGTTCATAGTCCCATTTTTGCTACGTTTTTAAATGTTTTTTCCAGTATGGGATGGAGATGACACTTGAAATGTTCTTTAACATGATTTAGTACTATGTTTTAAAATGTGTGGACATAAATGTGTTATTGTGTGACTTGCGTGCTTATGTGTTCTCATATGTGCTTTGGTACGTGTTCTACTATGTGAATCTTGTTTGGATTGTGATTGGCTTTGGTACATAGATGTATGGGCGTCTATGGGACCAGTTGTGATGTGTGTGGAGCGTGGGGCATGATCCGTCCTGAGTACTTGTGCATCGTCTCTTCGGAGGCAAGATATCTCGACGGGGATATAGTTCATCTTCCACAGGTTGTGTGGGAAAGATCCGGATAGTGTGGTGTGTGTGATGGGATACTTATTGATTGTTATAGTGTGATTTGAGAATCGTAGATGTGATCGATACTTGGTTTGAGTTTTGTTGTGGATGCATGTAACATGATTATTACATTATGGTCCATTACTATAAATTGTTTTTCTTCAACTTATTTACAGTGGATGTCAAGGTTTCTTATGATGTTCTAGATAACTTAAACCTATGTTCTCACCAACTTTATGTTGACAGATTTTAGTGTCATTTTCAGGTGAGGTAGTTGTGCAAGATGATGTTAGAAGTGGCTAGAGTATAGAGGCTGCTAGGATTGCATTCGGAGGAATCCCCTTTCCTCTTAGATTTTATTTTGTGTTTTGATTAAGTGAACTTTGTGGTACCTATATGTTTGATGTTTGTTTATTTGTATGTCTTTGGTAAGAGGTAGGCCTGTTACCTACTTACCTAGACGCCTACATTGTTGAGATATTGTCACGACATTTGTGTCGCCATCTATGATATTTCAATTTCATTTAGTTCTCTCTATAGACACGCTGTTGTTGTGATGATATCCATACGTCGCGCCCCATATTCCGCCATGGTGGGGTGTGACAAAAAGCAACTGTCTATATTAATGACATTAACTGAAAACTAAAAAGAGCAGCAGCTCAGATGGATAACACGTTATGTGTTTACCCTTGAGGTCAAGGGTTCGAGTCCCTCAAGGGACCTATTTTTGTGATTATTTATTTTAGACAATGAAAAAAATAAACTGTCACAGGAGGTGACTTTTTAATACACAAATCTTGTGAAAAAGCTGATAAGGATATCAACTATTGAGCATATCAGATCAATGGAACCTGGTAGTTTTATATGAATACTAAATAAAGAAAACACAATGAACTCAAATGATGCAAATAAACAAATCTTAAACAGAAAATCAGAATATAACTCGGATAGAATCCATATCAGCTTCTAAACATTGCAGTTTATTACCAAAGTTTCAACAGAAACTCAAATCACAAGCATACTATACAGAATTACCACAGTCCGATATTTTTAACAAAAGTAGCAGATGCAATCAGATTATTCAACAAAAACTTTTATCAGTTTAACAAATCCAAAACCCTTCTTAAACTTCGAATCATTATTCATACACCAGAAACTTTTCATCAGAATTAAGCATTACAAGTTCTAATTTCAAATCCAAAAGAACTTATTAACAAAATTTAACAGAAAAGAACCAGTGAAAGTTGTCCACTAGAATATAGTAATCAAGACGGAACTACGCAGCTAGTTCTTTCAGCAATTTCAATCCAGGAAAATACCTTAGCAAATACTACTCTTAACAGAATCATGAGAACAGGGAAAACTTTTAGAATGCATAACAAACCGAATATCAGTTTAAATCAAACTTGGCATACAAACAGTTTATACCAAACATCTAGCATACTCAAAAATCACAGCAGTCAAGATGACCAAATCACTTCAGCAGACAACACCAATAGATCAATTCACTATCTCAAATAAACATTCAAACCGAAAATCATAACAGATCTATACCATATTCCTACCAACATAACAGCATATTATAAACTCAAACACATTCATCGAAAGTTGAACAAAGAACAGATTTAATACCGGTCTAAACCTACCATCCACAATTCATTTATCACATAACACATTTATAGATTAATAACTAATATATAAGATTACATGAAATTAAACTAGTAACGCACCTAATGAAGAAAACCGTTGAGACGAAAATTGCGCTGAGCAATCTTATGAACCTAATCCTACACCACCATCATCTTAACCATCGAACGCCATCGAACCCAAAACAACCATCTTCGAACCAATCAATAATTCGAACCAACAACTTTTATTATTATATTTTTAATTATCCAGTGGAATAATTAATGTTTCCTTTCTCTAACATAACTATTCAGTTAAGCTATTATTCGAGCTCAATGAACAATTTCATCAATTATTATATTTAATTTGTATAACGAAAATTGCAAGTTACTTTAACTCCGTAAAAATAAAACGTGAACCAGGAAGAAAATAAACTGAAAACAACTTTTTATTAATCAAACTAACATTGCAAGATTTAATAAAATAAAAATACAAAGTTCTAACTAAATTTAAATATAATAACAGTGCTAGAAAAAGGAATGATGATTACAGATTTAGAGGGGGTTTTTATAGGCTAAGTGAGGTGAGGGGTGTAGGTTGTTTGTTGGTGATGAGGCAAATCTCGACCCTCGATTTGGCATCTAAATTCTCTCTTTCCTGTTTGTTATGATCCAAGGGTGTAGGCTTGCCCAACTTCACTCGGATCGCCAGCATGGCATTCCCTTGTGCTTGTTGTGTTTCTTGGATGCTGATGTGTCCACAAGTGATTGGCGGATTGAGAATGAATGATGTGGTACGCCCAATGATTTGCTGTCACGTCTCTTGCTCTTTTCCATCTTCAACATCCAAAAATATGGGGCTTTTATTCCAATTCGTGTGAATTAAACGTGTGAATAAAAACCCCCAAAAGTTACTTGATATTAAAGGTAACCATGGTTAATTAGGGTTTGGAAAGGGAGTGTCTGGTTTATTTGTTTGAGAGAAAAGAAAGGTGAGTGATTTCTTGGATGTATCGAAAGTAAATGGGGATGGGGTAAATAAAATGTTTATTTATTTTATGTGTGAGTGGAAATGTAACACGTTTGTGGGTTTCTGATTTGTGAGTAAATAAAAACTTCCCACGCGTTTTTTATTTATTCTTCATGGGCTTTCCCATTTGTTGATAAATTCACAAGTAACTTTGTGCTTGATTTGGACCCATTACACACTTTTCATCCGTCTTATGAAAATTGGGCTCTTGTTTGGGCCTTTGGTCCATTATATATTCATTTCCCAATTGAAACTCCAAATTTGGGCTTTCCAGCCCATTAAGCACATGTGGGTCCCACTTGGCCTCAAACTCTGATAAATCCGCGAATAAAATCGAACTTGTCTTTTGGCCTTGATTAAATCTTCAAACTCGTGTCGATCTTTTGCCGGTTTTTGTGATCTTTGGTACCTACACACATGAAACAAGAAACAAGCGAATACAAGGCATTTTCTATTGATATTATGCAATTATTGTTTGTTTCTAGATACAAATGATATGAGTAATTTAACTCATATCAAATTCCCCCTTGCTAAGCAATTGTCGTGTCCTCACGCAATGATAAAATAAAACACTAACTACATTCTTATTCAACTTTTGACATTTTATTTTGCAAAGACATAATGTATTGCTTTCATTATTCGAAAAATAACTTTTAGGATCATAAAACTCAAATAGATTCATCGTCCCTGACTTTTCACTTTTCCATGCCAAGTGCAAAAACAAGATCATTGTCAATCATAAGCCCCAAAACTAAAACAACTCATACAAGTAATTTGTGTTAAACTCTATCTCCTATTATTCCTAATTGTATCTCTAGATTTTATTTGTCATTCACCCAAAGGCTCATTTGACTTTATTTGATATTTATTAATCCAAAAATGAAGGCAAGAACGGTGTAAACTCAACACTCAAAACCTAACCTCGACTTCAAAAACCGTTGTCACTAAAGAAAGCCCACATCAAGGATAACTTAACACGATTTGAGGGATAAATCCCCGGACCCGAAATTTGGCTAATATGGCTACTTAAAAGCAAAAATAAAAACCTCCAAAGTCAATTATGACCTTATATGGAGTTAGCAACAACTACATCATATCACCTTGCGGCTCTTTAAGATGCAATTGTGCTCCTTATTTAAAATCCACACCCGAAGGCTCCTTGGACAAAAATAAGGGAATTGACATCACCATCCCACCTTATGGCTCATGATGATGAAGCAATTTTTATTCAACACGTCCCCTTGACATACACCCTAAGGCTCTAATGACAAGGTTAGTGCTACGTGACTCCCACCCGAAGGCTCCTAGAAAACATGTTTTTATTTATTCTTCTTTATTAATATGATATTTATAGTAAGCCAAATTTCCGCAATCCCATGATCAAAAAGTCCATGACGCTGACACCCTTAATGTGTTCTCACTTTAATTACAAGGGAAGAAAAAGAAAGAGTTACGAGTTAAGATATCAAGCCTAAACCGCTAAAAACTTCATTTATTAAGCAATTATTATTCAAGTGTGGAAAATAAATACGAGGAGATTAAATCAAACACAAAAACACTTGCACAACGAAGAATTAACTTTATAAACTTATGATTGAACTCTATCATCTCTTGTTCTCCATATTGTAAAATTTCAAAAATGTGAAATCAATGGATACTTAGCCTATTAAATCAAAGATTTGGGTTTTCAAGTCATCTATAGGATCTTGCATCTTCTTATACTTTTTCAAGTTTTAAAATTTGCGTTTTAAAGTTCCCTTAATAAACGAATTTCTATGATCAATTATAGGAACTTGCGAAAAGTTCTTGTTCTTAACTGGTATGAATTAAGACTTTCGCATTTTAAAGCTCCCTATATAAAAGCCTAGCAAAACTTAATCCAAATACGTTAAGGAAAAGCTAAGGTAAAAAACCGAGTCGAGTCAAAAACTATTTTTATTTTCACCAACGGAAAGCCTACATTCGTGTCAAAAGCACTTATTTTATTTATTAAAACTTTAAAAAGAACACTAAAAATTTAAATTTTTTATGAAAAATGAGAAAAACAATTACGTTTAGACACGACAAAAGCAATTGCAAGCGATTATATCGATTGACTCCCCCATGCTAAAACCAAACATTGTCCTCAATGTTTCTTAGCTCAAGAGTAACACCCCCTTGCTAAAACACGAAGAGTCTAGTGCAAAATCCTAGCATGGAAAGAGCACGCAAATCTATAAGCCGTTTATTAATTATGCCTCAAGATAAAACGTTAGTCGATAAAAATAAAAGGATAGAGTGCGTGCCCCTTTTTGGCATTCAAAGAAAGGAAGATCAAGTGGACCGGCAAAAACCGAACACGAGAGTCTTCAAATATTAGGGTCATACCTAAGATTCACAACACAACAAAACACGAGCACGAGCTTGAAAGATCAAGCCTTATTAGTGTTAGAAAATAGAAAGAAGATAGAATGTATGGGACTCCCCCACAAGGCACCTCGTTTTTGTTAACCGAGTCATGAGCTCGACTCGATCCCCGCATTCATTGGTCCTTAGGGAAAATGGTGAAAACCGGCATAATGGAATAAAATCCAACATGTAGCACGATGTCAGGGTCAAAGATCTCATCCTCGTTGTCGGATGACAAACGAAAGGATAAAACTCCAACACAAATCTCTAAAAAGAGATAGAAGTCACAAATATTGGAATGAATATAGCATGCTCCCCAAGATAAACTCGCACCAAGATGATTAAAAAGTCTTTCAATTATTGCATCGGTGAAAGGCCGAGATTGCCCTAAATCAATGATTCCGGGGTCGAATACCTCGTCTTCCGGAGAGAAAGGAATGGACAACACGGTGTCGTCCCCCATGCTAATCCATGATCATAGAAAGAAAATGGTAATGGTGTGGTAAAAGTTTCATCCATAGTAGAATCAACATTCTTAGCTTTAACAACCATTTCACCTTTAGAAATGTGATCAATTGGGTCATGGTACTCAATATGAGACACATGAAAAACCCGCGCATTAAGGTCAAAGTGGGTGGGAGGAGGACTTGGGACGAAATCATCATCAAGTAAATTCTCTAAAAAGAGAGTGTCCCCCTCCGGGTCGATATCATCAACACCCGGTGGTATCGAATCATTAGAAACAAGAAAAGTGTCAATCTCCTCCATAAACGGACCACTATCCTCAACGGGAATAGGAGATGGAGAGAAAGACTTTCTACTATGCTTAGAATTCAAAGTCTCGATCTTAGAAATGAGAAGATAAACGTTTGATAACTTCTCACGGAGAATCACGTCTTCCACATCCAAATGAGTAAGTTCATCGGAGAACTTCTCAAAGATCGGAATAGTCAAATCAACCTCATTTCCTGGCGGAAATGGGTCTAAAGGAGCAAGTTCAAAAGTGAACCTCTCAAAAACCGGATCACTATCATCCTCATTTCCCGGTGGAAATGGGTGAAGAAGAGTAGGTTCATCGGTAAACCCCTCAAAATCCGAGTCGTGAATATCATCTTTTTAAGAAAGTTCATCGGAGAACTCCTCATTAGAAAATTCACTAGAAGTAGAATCATTCTCAAAATCTTCATTTCCATCACAATTTTCATCATTAGAATTGGAGAAAATATCAAAGTGAATGAAAGAAGTCGAGTCATCACAATGTGGCAAATCACACATCTCATTGGAAACATCGTCAAACTCTCTTGGGTTTTGGACAAGAATCTCAACACTAGACTTTATTACTTCGTCCGATTCCGTGTCCGGAATAGTGCTAAAATGATCGTCCCCCTTGCTTAGAGAGTTTTCGGGTTCCACGATGGAAGAATCATGAATAGGAGTGGTGATATCATGAGAGATTTCCTCATCATCTAGGATGGGTGAATCCTCGGGCTCCTTAGCCGGCAAGACATGAAAAGGAAGTACGATTGCACTAGACGAAGGATGAAGAGCAATAAGATCTCTCAAAGAAATAGTACTATCCTCGTCATCATCCAAAAGAAGGGAACGCTCGAGTTCATGATTAGCAAGATATTTTGCTTCCGCTTGAGCTCGTTCGTTCTCTCGAATTTCAATGCGTAATCCATTATAATCTTGCGAAAGTTGTCTAATCTTAAGTTCACAATCTCGTTTAAATCCATCATCAATTATTTCACCATGAAATCGACGACTTCCTAATTCATTAGTTATATCATTAATCTCTTGATTAATTTGTCTCTTTTCAAGCATCATATCTTCAATACTCTTTTCAACAACTTCAACATTTCTTTGATTCATTATTTGTTGGAACATTGTTTCAAGTCGTTCAATATCGAAAGAATATTGTGGAGATTGGTCAAAACCGGAAGGAATCGAATTATAGCAAGGACTAGGCTCATAAAAATTTTGATCTCTCGGTTGACAACAAAAACTCTCGTGAGGACCTCCACAATACTCACAACAAAGATATTGTTGTGATAAACTCGGTAAATCTTGTGGAAAACAATTATCATTAAAGTTTTAATTGTAGCTCGGTTCTTGCTCGTAATTAAGCGAGAATCGATGCGAACAATCATCACCAAAATGAGAATCGTTTCCACAAAACTCACGCGAGGGTGTCTCGTATGTAGGGTGTGGAGGTGGATAGAAATCGAGAGGATTATTCGAAAAATTCGGTTTTCCACATGAAGTAATATCATCACAACAAGGACAAAATCCAACTCGTATATCATGACGTAAATCATTTCCACAACGCTCACACGTGCACCACCGACATAGCAAAAAACCATATAACGGTTCTCCACACCCTTACAACTGACGAAGGAATTCATGGAAGAATTAAAATTTAGAGGGTGAGGAGAAAAAGAATTAAACATGACAGAGGATTAAGAAGATTATTTTTGGTATTTTTCATAAATCTAGAAAAACGATACATACTATATAATAAGAAAATAACAAAACTTTCCGAGGACGGAAAGGGTCTTCAAATCAACGATCAACAAATCTCCACGAAACGAATCGTACACAAGATCCCGGCAGCGGCGCCAAAATTTTTGATGTGTCGTTGATAGTATATGTGATAATTAGATACGTTATAGGGTAAATTAGTAAATTACCTTTAGGAAAAAGTAATAGACTAAAATTACCAAAGACGGATTCAATTAAACACGTGATGAACCAAGTTCGTTGTACACGAAGATCTTATGAATTTGAGACGTTTTGTTTTGGCTTGGACAATCGATTTGAATGGTTTGATGACGTTTTCTAAGAATCCTACATTTTTATTAAAGTGCATGAACCGTCAAATAAATATAAAAGACGTCTACGTTAAATCCTACGATTCGAAAATTAAATAACAAAGCTAAAAATGCAAACTATGTGTATCACGCGAATCGAAACGAGTTATGATCTAAAAAACTATTTTTTTTTATATTACTTTCCTTATTATTATTATTTTTTTAAAATTACTATCACAAGAGATATGATAAAAACAATTTTATATAAACTACTTTAGAAAATACAATTAAATGTTAATACGAAAATTGTATCACTATTTTGAAGCAGATTTAGTAAATCAAATTCTTTATTAATTTCCACTAATAAGATACCCTTTATTAAGAGAATTAAGTGAATGGTATAACAACAAGGTAAAACTAGATTAGATGGTAAAATGTTGTGACCTGGTACACAAGGTCACGAGTTCGATCCTAGTAGAAGGAGTTTTTGTATTCTTTTATGTTTGCTAAATTAAATTCTGTATAATTGCCCAAACAGATAACAACAGGTCCCACGAATAACAAATCCAAAAATGATAAAAACAAAATACTGCAGCACAGTAACGAGTTACCACTTTACTACAATGACAGCAGCCTACCAAATCCCAATTAAAGCAGTAAATTCAGCAGCAATTAACCAATGTCACAGCAACATTATCAAATGTTTCTTACATTAATTGAAAAAAACAATACCTAAAGCAACAACCTATCCTACAACAGCATGAATTAAAACTCAGCAGATATAAAAGTATGACAGGTCGCAACAACAATGATTTAAACACAACGAACACTTCAATTAATTAGAAGCAGAGGATAAACTACGACACTTAAAATTCATGCACAGTAGCGGCGAAACATAGAACACGACAACAAGTTAATGCAATAGTAACTTTTAGTAGTAATTAAATACCAAAATCGATCAAAGAACATCTAAAAATCACTACCAAATATCATAAAACAAGCAGTTACAATTCGAGAGAAATTTAACTCAAACAGTAAGTACGTAAAACGGTTGCAGCTTACATGAAATAATCAACCCGGCAACTTTTTAACCAAGACAACGAAAAAATAAACATTTCGCAGCAACAATCGAGTTGAGCAGCAGCAAGAGTTCAATATTCTTTAAAAAGCGACATCTATAAATCATACTTTAGCAAAGAAAATTTATTGTTGAATACAAACAAGTAACAACTCAAGAAAAGGTTTAACGAAGTACACCCGAACCAACATCAGCTCATTCTCATTGAGTCCAATCACCAAGGCAACAGGAATACTTGTTCTACAGCAAATATTTTCTATAAACAAAATCTCAGATCTGAACTAGGGTCAACAATTTCAGCAAATTTAAGCATTCAATTCAGCAGCAATTCATGACATAACTAAACCACAATCCTAGTCAACGATGAACTAAAAATAAAACCACATTAATACAATAATAGAAAATCATGAAGGTATAGCAGATGCGTTAATTAGAAACAGTAGAACCAAACAAGTACATTATTCATAAGCACTCAAGCAGAAACATTATAGATCCATAATATAACAGATTACCAAAACAGTTTCAATGAACAACTACTAGATCAATTAAACATTCAATAACACCA
This sequence comes from Glebionis coronaria, assembly GCA_025667525.1. Classification (NCBI taxonomy): domain Eukaryota; kingdom Viridiplantae; phylum Streptophyta; class Magnoliopsida; order Asterales; family Asteraceae; genus Glebionis; species Glebionis coronaria. The sequence continues at coordinate 184,796,305 of CM046879.1, read as the reverse complement.
ACTATTAAAATAAACCTTATTGATATATTTGAACAAAGGGAATAAGCACAATACCTCAACCCTCAGCAAAACAGAGGGTTCCAAAAATTTGCTCACTAGAGCTTGTCTTTGTGCCCATAGCGGACGAGCTACGGACTACCTCCTTATATTTTTATTAACCTAATCTATACCTATCACTAACCCTCGACACTAAAACCACTCCAAATCGCCATTCTCCTTTAATCAACAAACTATCAACAATATATCAAGAACTTCAACCTGTTTTGACTTAATCAGTGGGATTAAGCCTGATTTTCCCTTATTCTATCAAAATCACTCACATAAGCTATAGTTTTAGCTTATATGAGCCATACACAATTATAATGAGTTTATTAATTAGATTGCAAGCAGTTTAATGGAAAAATAATTCCCGCGAGAATTAAAGAGAATGAAACTGAAATTCGAATTTTATTAAATCAAAAACAGAAATTACAACATTTTTTAAAATGAAATTACAATTTCTAACTAAAAACTAACATTATAACATTAAGAAAGAAAAAGGGATCCTTCACATCGAAAATAAAAGGGGTTTATATAGGAGTGGTAGAGGGTGAGGGTGATTGCTGATGACGATTTTTGACCGTATGATCAATATCTTTCTTTCTCTTTCTTGTTTGTTAAGATCCAAGGGCTGAAAAACACTCACCTTCTCTTGGATTGCCAGGGTGGCAATTTTTGTGCTACTTTGGAGCCTATGTGGCTTGATATGATTGGTTGACACTGAATCAACCAATCACAGTTGAGGAGTGACGCATCAAATAGCCACGTGGCGCATTGTTCTTGGTATCCAATGATACACACGCGCTTCATCTTGCCTTGAATATTCTGAAAAACTGCGTGAATTTAACTCGCGATTTGATTAGAGAAAACCCTAAAAATTAGGGTTCTAAACCTGGTGGTGTTTTTCCCCTGCGTCTTCTCTTTTCTTTCTTTTCTTCTTTCTTTGTTTTTATCTTTTTGACCGTGAACCCTTGACCCCCACCAAATGAAAAGTTATAAAAACTTTTTATCACCGTCCTTCAAATTTAACATGGGCTTGTTGGACCCAACTCTATCTTTTCCTTCGTCTATTTCATTTCTTTTCATGGGCCTTTGGTGGAAATTGGACCCAAAAACAATAGACAACATTTAATCCGTCCCTTCTCATTTATTTTTGGCTTTTGCTAAAATGGGCTTTTGTATAAATCTTTTGAAATATTTGTGGGCTTTTCAGGCCCATTTAGCAAATGTGGGTCCCACAAAGCCCAAATAACTTATTTAAATATTAAATCCTCTAAATCGAACTCGATTTTGGCTTCCTCGATCTTTTTCTTCAAACTCGTGTCGGTTTTTGCCGGTTTTCGTGAACTTGGTACCTACACACATGAAACAACAAAACATCACATATACAAGGCATTTTCATTAATTATATGCATTTATTGTGTGATTATTGATATAAATGATATGAGTAAAATCACTCATATCACCGATCCTTTCTAAATACGTAAAAACGTATTTCCAACAATCTCCTTCTAAGGGAGGTCACTCCAAGTTAAAATGTCCTAAATAGTCTATAGCTCGTGATCTATGCTAATAATGATGTGACTGAGACTTTCCTTGGAAAAACGTATTTCCAACAATATCCCCCTAAGGGAGGTCACACCATTTTACAAAATCTTAAACCTAGCATACTATGCTTGAGTCTTCGATCTTGTTCTTGTGAATATGTTGATGAGATCTTTGACTTTAATCTTGAGCATGTTTTCTTGCCTTGACTTTGTGCATTCATCACTTGTGAAATTTGCCTCCTCGTGACTTCATGTTCCACATACTTATATCTTTATAAATTCTTGAAAGCTTCAGAGTTTGATACAGCGAAAGACTTGACTTTTAGGCTTTCTTGAATTTGTTGAAGTATTAAGTGCATACAGTATAAGCATGTGTTGACGACTTCTTCTGGATTGTACACCGCAATGCCACCTTCTTGTTACACTGCATAAGACAGTTAGCAACAAAACATATACACGGATGAAATGGCCTTGAACATTTCATTCTAATTCGGTAGCATTTTACCTCCGGACGGTGAAGACCGTTGGACGATATTAAATATCGTACTTGTGGCAGGTAGTTTCAGTTAAGAACCTCCTTGACAAGATTTCGCGGGTAAACCCGTTCCCTTTATTCGACCGTCCAAAGCTGACTGCGAACATAAAGAGTGAATCATTTGGATAATAATATCCGTATGATTAAAGCCGACAATTCATTTTCCTGGAACAAGTGAAATAAAATTAAGAACCGCACCATCGTTGCTTTCTAGTTGTCACGAGCTTGATTCATATAGAATCTTGCAAGTTACCTACCAAGTGTTGTTTGAGGTTAACACTAGAGGGATTTCCACTCATCAATGTGAACACTAAGGTATCACTCTGAGTGTTTGAAAGTCCCTTAATATGACAATTGTTGAAACTATAACTCGTATAACCACGAAAACACAATGAAATACTTTTCAAATGGGTAATGCTTTATTAACTGTTATAAACAAAGTATTACAAAGTGCTATGAATACACTCGTTGAATGACAATAAGAAATGAACCCTAGAACAAGTAAACTAGATTCGAGACTCAAGTTTATAAGGGAACCAATGAGACGCTGGTAGACAGCTGAGGGCTCAGCGGTTCCAAAGTGTGAAATAACTTAGATAATTTATCCAAGCACAAGGGTTGGTTTAATTCTCCTTTCTCACTCCTATTTATAGTGGTACGAGGTTGCTTCCTTAGTGGGAGTAGTTGATACGTGTCATCTTCTGAATGGAAGAGTACAACGTATTAAATGCATGTCCAAATCGAGACATACCTTTAAACAACTTTAGGTGAACAGTTCTGCCAACTGTTCACCTTTTGTCCCACTAGGTCGTACTAGGCTTTATCTTGAATCTCTTGTTTTGTCCCGCTCAAAACACTTGGTAGATTCTCCCGCCTAAACTATAAAGGATTGGACAAGCTTTGCTTGTCTCAGACTTCTAGGGTTCTTAAGTGATCTCTAAGTATTGTCAACTCAGAGATCCTTAAACACCAGCACATTCCTTCTACATCCCAGCTATCCATAATCGTTGGTGAGTATGACTTCAGATTATCTTCGACTTCTCTGACGTTGTCTTTGACTTGAATGTTCCTGGTGTGCCAGCTGAGGCTTTGCCTTCCACTGGTCTGGTCTCTGTCGCTGGTCCTCTCAGCGATCAGTAAAACTTAGTCTAATTAAACAAGTCTAGACTGGGCCATAGTTAAACCTTTCATTGGCCCAACAATCTCCCCCTATTTTTTTATAAATTATACTAAGTCTATAATCATTGTAAGTGAGTACACAGATTCTTCTTACACATAATTTAACAAACATACCTCAGAGTTTTATTAAACATAAAGAACCTAGTCTATTACAAGAACACCCAGTGGTGTAAACATAAAAAAAATAAAAGGTTCTTCAGCGATCGAGGCCTTGATCACAGATTATCTGGGCTTCAACTTTGTCACTCCCAGAGTTAATGATCAGCTCAACTTCAAACTCAAAATCATCAGCTAATTTGAAATTCCTTAGGATGCCCTGTTTGAGTCTGATGAGTTGGATAGTTGATGCCAGATGTAGTTCATTCATCCACTGAAAGCAATACTCACAATTACCATTCATGAAGACCATACCTGTCTCTGGTTCTGAGTATACTTGGGCCCCTACTGGTTTAGTGATCTCTTTGGGCAGTACCAGGTTTCTGTACATCCCATCTACAACAATATTCTCAGTGACCAACTTCTCCACCAGAGGCCCCATTTGGGTTTTCCTTTTCCCTTGTCCTTGAGAAGATTGTTGTTGTGAAAGTTGAGGAGGCAGAGGTACCTTCAGCTTCTTTGTCGTGTCTCTTACCCAATTCAGCTTTGCTTGAATGTTTTTCATCATTTGGGCAGCACCAGGCCCATTCTTCGTTTGGGCAAGAGACAACATTTCTAACCATTCAGAGAGGCCTAGATCTCTGATTTTAAAGTCACTGAAGACTTTGTAGTTGGTTAGTTGGTTTTATCTATAAAGGGTCATCATCACTCTTTTGTCTTTGTCAGTGTAACATGCATACTTAGTGATTTGATCGGGTTCAGCTCTTTGGTCCATAATTTTTTCATATTCCTTTTGAAGGTTGCTCCTTTTAACTTCCAGTTCTTTGAGCTTAACCAACTGAGCTTCCTTTACAGCAGGATAGAGTTTGTTAGAGCTTCTTTGCTCTTGAGTTCAGCTAATCTAATGTTTGCTAGCCTTTTGTGTTCCAAGATTTGAGCCTTTGCCTGCTCTAGGGTAAGTGGTTTCATCAGTGCTCTTAAATTTGTTCAAGTCAGAGTGTTTGGATAGTTTGGTTGTGGATCCGCCTTCTTCTTGGAGGGAGTGCAGGGTTATTTCAGGTACTTCAATGGCAATTACTTTACCCTTGTCCTTTGCTACCTCAGTAATGGGGTTGAAGGATCTGATGGGTTTTGGTGTTGGGATCACTGTTGAAGGTGCTGGTTGTTTAAGAGATTTCTCCCCCTTAGGCTGAGTAGTGTCTGCTTCTTCTTCAGATGTGGAGGTTGCTGAATTCTCCCCTTCAGGCATAGCCCCGGCAGTAGCTATGCCTGATCCAGGTTTGAGGAACTTAACAAATTCTTGATGGACAAATAAGCAGATTTCTTTAAGTTCCTCCTGTAAGAGCTCCTGGAGAAGTTTTCTGGAAGGCTCAGACGCCTTGGAAATAGCTGCAACAATTTCTTTGACAGCTGTTGTGAGGACTGATGGTATGTATTACCGAAGACTCTGGTCTAGAACAGCTGGGAGGTGAGTTTGCAAGGCATTTCCCAGTAGTTGCGGAAGCAGTGCAGTCATAGAGGACTCCACAAATGAAGTTAGTGAAGTCTCTAGGGTGGTGGTGAGTTCCTCAGCAGCATGGGTGAGTGTTTTCAGTTCAGAGAGGATGACATCATTTATGACTTTAGGCTTGGTTTTACTGATGTCACCCCTCTTGACCCAAAGATCCTCAGCGGCTAGTTCCTGAACATCTTTCATTCAAGGAACATGGACAGGCTTGAGGTTTTGTAAATGCTCTAAGTGTTGCATCGCCCCTAGTTCCATGACATTTGGCAAAGTGGGTAAGGGAACTGGGGTTGGTGTATAGAGCCTCTGGTCCAATAGCTGCTTGGCAGCTAGTTCTTGAACATTTGTCATTGATGGGAAGGAGATGGGTTTTAATTTTAATGTAACTTTGTCATCATCAGCATCCATATCAGCATAGTCTAAAATGGTCAAGTCATCTTCAATAATGAAGACCTCATCCTTTGGCATGGAATCAATGTCTAACATGGCATCCAGATCAATGTGGGGGGCTTCAGCATTTTCATCACCAGCAATGGAATAGGCATCATCATTTTGCTGTTCTTCATGAAGATTATGAGCCTATTATGATATTTGTTAGTAACCAATGTGAAAAAATATGAAGTTATAGATCGCCATTCGCTGCCCCTAGGAAAGCTGGGTGTGATTATCCAGCCACCCCTAAGGATTTCTCCTTGGAACTCTTTTAAGTGTGAAACAGATATGTTGAAGGGTCGCCATTTGCTGCCCCTAGGATAGTTGGGTGTGATTATCCAGCTCCCCCATAAGGATTACCCCTTGGGACTCTTTTAAGTGTGAAACAGATATGTTGAAGGGTCGCCATTCGCTGTCCCTAGGATAGCTGGGTGTGATTATCCAGCTCCCCCATAATTATTACTCCTTGGGACTCTTTTGATTTTTGAAAATTATGTGGTGAGTGGTCGCCGTTCACTGCCCCTAGGATAGCTGGGTGTGATTATCCAGCTCCCCCTGAAGGATTTCTCTTTGGGACTCTTTTAATTATGAATTCATGGAAGTTAAAGGTCGCCATTTATCGTTGCCCCTAGGAAGACTGAGGGTGATTATTCAGTCCCCCTAAAAGAATAAATTCTTTGGGACTCTTTTAGTTGTGACATATTTGAAGGTAATGGTCGCCTTTTATCGCTGCCCCTAGGAAGACTGAGGGTGATTATTCAGTCCCCCCCCCCCAAAAGAATAAATTCTTTGGGACTATTTCATATGAGGGGACCCAGAGACCACGTGAGGTGTAGAGACTCTGGGTCGGGACCTATAGCATGCTCTAGTTGTTATGGACAAGAGCGCAGTCCAGAGGGTGAAGGATCATCGGGGTGCGTTATGAGCATAAATGAATCATATCCTCGTGTTAAGACAGAGTGTACAGATAATCCTAAGAGTTCTAGGTGTTGACACAGACACTCTATGGGTTGAGGCAAACCCTAAGACTTCATCACTCTCTCCTACAGAATGCTGAGAGTGATTGTATGTGAACCTCCAAGAGAATAAAATGGTAAACTAATACCTGAGAGATATCAGCGTTGAGAAGGTTCTTAGTCGTCTCTGCTGACTGGGAGACGCTAGACTCAGGTTGTTTGTCAGCGGCAGGCTCTTCAACCACATTCTCCAGAGAAGGGGATGGGTTCTTCTTAGTCTTCTTTGTCTTGGAAGGATTAACAGAAGGGGTTTCAGAGGAAAGGGGGATGTCTTTCCTCTTCTTCTTGTCCTTGGGCACCTTGGGCTGAGAAGAGGACTGCACATAGGTCTTGGACAGAGACTTGTCAGTTGGTCTTTCAGCATTCACCTCATTGTGAGGGATCAAGGGCTCTCCATCAGCAACGAGTAGCCCAGCAACCTGCATCATGTGCCTGCTGAGAGGCACTTCATCCTCCAAGTGAGTCTTTAGTGAGGCTGCAGTGATGTGATAAGGAGAAAAGGAGAGAAGTTCATCATTTGTGTAGGTTTCACCAAGCATATCTTCTATGAGAAGAGAGAGATATCTTGTGTAGCAGATGGTGGCCAGTCGATTCTTCTTCCCTTTGTTTTCCAGCTTGGCAATGAGGTCAGACTAAAGTATGTGAGCGATCCCTATATCTTGGCCCTAGATTAAGCTGTAAGCAATTGCTTGCTGGGCACTGTTGAGCTGATCATGTGACCCCTGGTTTCCTCCCAGACATTTCACAATGTACAGCATCAGCATCCTCCAGATGGGTGAAAAATAATTCACTTTGATCAGTGATTTGTTCTGAAAACCTTGGGTGGTGAAAGGTTTGTCATTATCGTCATGACGACGAAGGGTAGCCAGAGCCTTCTTCACTGTGGCGCTGGCAGGCACAGCGGACATGCCCTCATTGACTAGAAGTCTAATGAATTTGGCAAAAGTGTGAAGATCAAAGGTGAGAGGTTGGGGATGAGTGGAAAGGTTGAAGGTGATGTGTGAAGAGGTTTGATCAACTTCGGTGTTGTACTAGAACTCCTTCAAGTAGTGGTGGTAGCATGTGGAAGGTACTCTGGTAATGGCTTCAAAAATGGTGGAGTTCTTGAGGAAGGAGAACAATGGATGGTAGAGGGGATTGTTGTGTTCCAAGAGAGCTACACAGTTGTTCAGGGCAATCTTTCCATCGTGTATCCCAAAATCTACGTTTGAGGCGGCCAAGACGGTGAAAGGAGTGTTTGTTGATGAAGACGCCATTGTTGATGTAGGGAAGAAATGGAGGTTGTGAAGAGGATGAATAGTATGTGTGTGTGAAAGTAATGAGTATTGTGAAGTTTGAAAAATGAGTCAAGGGTTTTGATAAAGGTTTAACCGTTTTTCAATTAAAACATTTAATGCAAAAGTTTACCTTTTAAGAAAAGTGGGACCCCTTGACTCTTTATGTGATTTATCTATCCCTTGGAAAGTGGGAAAGTTGTTGACGATAAAGGATAATCATTTGAATTAAATATGGGACTATATTAACTCCCATTGGAATGTAACTACCTCGTTACATTCAATTCCCTTTAATGCCCAGAGACAGAGATCATTTATCAGATTTGTTTACCAATATTGAGCATACCCAGCTCAGCAACCAACCTAGCAAAACTTGGCTCAGCCAGAGGCTTGGTGAATAAATCAGCGAGCTAGTATTCAGTAGGTATAAAATGAAGCTCAATATCACCTTTTAAAATGTGGTCTCTGATAAAGTGATACCTGATGTCAATATGCTTAGTTCTGGAATGAAGTACCGGATTATTAGAGATGGCTATAGCACTTGTGTTGTCACAGAATATGGGAACCTTTTCATAAGTGATCCCATAATCAGCCAGCTGACTTTTCATCCAGAGAACTTGATCACAGCAACCAGCGGCCGCTACGTATTCAGCTTCAGCTGATGACATGGTCACATAGTTTTGCTTCTTGGAACTCTAGCATACTAACTTTCCTCCAAGGATTTGACAAATCCCAGAGGTGCTCTTTCTATTAAGACAACACCCAGCGTAGTCAGAGTCTGAGTAGGCTTTGAGGTCGAAGCCTGATCCATTTGGATACAAGAGACCCAGTGTGGGAGATCCTTTTAAGTACCTGAAAATTCTTTTGACAGCTACAAGGTGGGATTCCTTGGGGTTAGCTTGGTACCTAGCACATAGACATGTGGCAAATTGTATGTCTGGTCTGCTTGCTGTGAGATACATCAATGACCCAATCATGCCTCTATATAAGGTCTCATTAATAGAGACCCCTGAGTCATCAGCTTCCAAGTTGTTGGGAGGAAGCATGGGGCATTTCACTGATGCACAATCAAACAGATCATACTTCTTGAGCAAATCCTTAACATATTTTTCTTGACAAATGGAAATTTCTTTTGAATTTTGTTTAATTTGAAAACCCAAGAAAAAGTTAATTCCCCCATCATGCTCATTTCATACTTTTTGGTCATAAGTTTGGCAAATTGTTTGCTCAAGGTGATATTGGTTGAACCAAAAATTATATCATCCACATAAATCTGTACTAAAATGACATCACCCTTGGACCTATAAGTGAACAGGGTTTGATCAATGGTACCTCTGACAAATTTATTTTCAAGTAAGAATTTTGATAGGGTTTCATACCAGGCTCTAGGCGCTTGTTTCAGCCCATAGAGTGCTTTGTGAAGTTTTCAGACGTGATAAGGATACTCACTGCTTTTAAACCCTGGGGGTTGATAGACATATACTTCCTCTGCAAGCTTACCATTTAGGAAAGCACTCTTCACATCCATCTGGCATACAGTAAACCCCATATAAGCTGCAAAGGCTAGGAAGATTCTGATAGCTTCCAATCTGGCTACTGGTGCAAACGTTTCATCATAGTCAATCCCCTCAGATTTATTATACCTCAGCACCACAAGCCTAGCCTTGTTTATAACAATCATGCCAGCTTCATCCCTCTTGTTTCTGTAGACCCATTTAGTTCCAACCACTTGTTTCCCAGCTGGAGCTTTTACCAGAGTCCACACCTTGTTCCTCTTGATCTGATTCAACTCATCTTGCATGGCAACAACCCACCCTTCATCTAGAAGCGCAGCAGCCACATTCTTAGGTTCATCCTCAGAGAGAAAATCAGCGAAAAGGCATTCATTCGCTGAGGCAGTTTCCAGAGATCTCAATTTGCCTCTAGTGGTGACTCCCTCAAAGGGTTCACCAAGAATATTCACCAGAAGAATATCTTGGTTCCTACTCCATTTGGATTGAGGAGCAGGGGTCTCTGTGGGTTCAGGAGTCATAGCAGGTTCAATGAATGCTGGCAGATCTTCACAGATTATTTCTTCATCCATAATCTCTTCATCAAGAGGAGAGATTAGTTCAATGAGATCAGCATTCACTGTAGTGGGTGGAGTGATTGGTTCAGCATTTTCAACCTCTGGAGTGATGTCAGAGATTGAATGAGGATCAAATCCATGAACATAAGGAAAGTCCTTGTGACAGGCCTTAGATGATTCCTTGGGATTTGAGAAATCATCCTCTGGAAATGATTTAACTTCATTGAAGTCAATGTCACATTCTTCTGTGTTGGTGTGATTAATGACATCATCTGCTTCATTAAAGGTGACATGGATGGATTCTTCTAGTTCGTGTCTGTGGATGTTGAATACTCTATAGGATCTGGAGGTAGGAGAGTAGCCAACAAAGAATCCATCATCAGAATTGTCATCAAATTTTCCCAGGTGATCTCTGTAGTTGTGAATGAAAACAGGGCAACCAAAGACATGGAAGTAGCTTACATCAGGGGCTCTCTTCCTATACACTTCATAAGAGGTCTTGCCGTGTCTCTTCACTATAATGGATCTGTTTTGTGTATAACAGGCTGTGTTCACAGCTTCACCCCAAAATTGTTTTGGAAGTCTTGATTCACTGAGCATGGTTCTAGCAGCCTCTATGAGGGTTCTGTTCCTTCTTTCAGCGACACCATTTTGTTCAGGGGTGCCTGGGTTAGAAAAGTTCTGTGATATTCCCTTTTCATCACAAAAGGCTTCCATGGCATGATTCTTGAATTCAGTGCCATTCTCACTTCTGATAGCCTTAACTCTGCAGTCATTGAAGTTCTCTATTTCTCTGATGAAGGACATTATTCTTTCAGGAGCATCACTCTTTCTTTTGAGAAATAATACCCATGTGAATCTAGAGAATTCATCTACAATGACTAGTGTATACTTGTTGTGATTAAGGGATTAAGGTTTTACTGGTCCAAATAAGTCCATGTGAAGAAGATGGAGGCACTTATTTATGGAGAATGATTGTTTTGTCTTAAATGAGGCTCTGTGGTGCTTCCCTTTCTCGCAGGCTGAGCAGGGTCTGTCTTTGGTGAAGGTCATAGAGGGAAGCCCATCTACTAAATCATTCTTGGCCAGTTTGTTGATGTTTTTGAAGTTGAGATGGGAGAGTCTCTTATGTCATAGCCAATTTTCACTATCAGATGCTTTGGCATAGAGACAGGTGTTTGTCCCTTCTGGACAAGATGCATGTCGATGACATACACATCCCTTCTTCTGGGTGCAATTAGAACAACATCATCATTTTGATTGAAGATTGTTCCTTGGGTCTTAGTGAACAGAACTTTGAAGCCAGCATCGCAGAGTTGACTAATGCTGATTAAGTTGTGCTTCAGTCCATTGACATAAGCGACCCTTGTGAAGTTATTCCATTACAATCCACTGAGCCATAACCCTCAGTAGCCCCTGAGGAGTCATCTCCAAATACTACTTTTGGACCAGACTCCTTTTTATATCTATGCAGATATTGTTTAACCCCTGTCATAGTTTTGGAGCACCCACTATCCAGATACCAAACAGATTTCTTCAGATATTCCTGCATAGATATAACAAAGCCAGATTAGTTTCTATGATGAACCCACTTTCCAGTGAGTCCATGTTGTCGCTGAAGAGCGACATTGGTCCTTCTCTGGTTTCCTCCCCCTCTTTGGTTGCAGTCTCTGGGTTCATGACGCATACTTCCACAGATGTCACATCCGGGATAATGCTCACACTCATCAAAGTGATGGTCGAAGAAACCGCAGTACTTACATGGGGGATTTGGTTTGTAACCCTGAGAATTGTCTCTGGGTTTGGCTCAGCTCTTTATAAGGGCCTGTGAGGAGTTTTTGATCTCAATTGAGTTCTGGTTCTTTGAACCGCAATGATCTCCTCATGCTCTCTAGAGGTGTGTTCAGTAGACTCGCATGTGATACATTTTGGCTTCTTTGAGAAATCCTCAGAGGAATGATTTTTGAAACCGCAATGCTTGCAAGGCCTGAATAAAGCTCTCCCCTTAGAGCTACTAGATCCTTCACCAAGAGAGTTAACAGATGGACTATTAACTCTGGGGTTGATTTGTTCTTCCAACCCCTTTGCTTCTTCCATCAAGGTGAGGAGAAGTTGTTTGGTGGGTGAAAGCTCTTCAGGGGGAGGAGTGGGTTTGTTGGAGTCCTTGGCCACAAAAACCTTTTTGTTCGCTTTATCAGCGACTTTGAGAGTTGAATTCCCAGGGGTTTTAGTTGGAGGTTTTAGGCCAAGCAAGGAATCAGATGGGTTAGCACCAGTGAGTCTTGGTGGGGCTGGTACCTCTGATTGCTTGTCAGAGTTTATCTCATCCACAGAGGTGGAAGATGGAGAAGAAACATCTGAAGGGACAAATTTAACACTGGGAACAGGTATATGATTTTTGTATCTACCCTTCCCCCAATAGCCTGAACCACATCACCTGGTATGGCTTCAGCAACTATTTCTTCCACAGTGGATTGAGCCAAATTCCATTTTTCAATGGTTTTTCTGAGTTCAGAGTTTTCATTAGATAAAGACTCATTTTCAATGGACAATTTGCTTACTTCATTTTGAAGTTGATTAGCAATATTCACGAATGGTTTAAGATTTGTTAATTCGGATTGGCAAAGATTTAACTCTGTTTTAAGACTATGAAATTTGTTTAACAGGTTTTTTCTTTGCTCTTCCACAAAGTGGAGGTCAACCAAGGTATAGTCACTAACATGGTCTATATCAGGATCTTCAGGCATAGATAGCAGTCTTTGTACCTTTTTAATGGTGATGTCCACCCATTGACCAAATCTTGCTTCACTTTTACCCACAACGGGTTCTTCATCAGTGGCATCCATAAAGGCTCTAACGGTAGTGGTTCCTTCATCCTCAGATTTGAGGGGTTCATCATCCCAGTCGAATGAGGCAGCAATCAGACCTTTTTCAGTCTTCTTAACATCCTTTTTCTAAGCTGCATCATTAGCTTTCTGGTTGAGTTTTAACAGCTCAGCTTTCAAGGCTTTGTACTTAACTTTGTAGTCCTTCTTTCCCTCTGAGTCAGAGTGAGAAGTTTGCTTGAAGGGTGAGGTGGAAAACTTCTTCTTGCTGCTGTTGTTGCTGGATGAAGGAAAGCTTGGAGAGGAGGTTTTATTTGACCAGCAATCCTTCTGAAAGTGACCAGTCTTTCCACAAGTGTAGCATGACACCTTGGATTTATCAACCTTTGCAGCTCCAACTCTACCAGATCTCTTGTAGTACCTCTTTTGGTCAGCTAGAAGGGCTCTGTCATGGAACTCAGCATGTAATTCATCAAGAAATTCTTGACTGCTTCTGGTGTCCTCTTCTATGTCAGAGTCGCTGTCCTGAAAAGAATGGTTAGCAACAAGAGCTTTTGAACCAATGATATTGTTGGTAAACCTATCAGTCTCTGATTTGTAAATGGAGTCAATTAGCCCTTCTTCATAGTTATATCTACCAAATAGTTGGGCTAAAGTATCATTTTTTATAGCATTATTTGCTCTTAAGGTCTGATTTAGGCTAAGCCATTTTCTAGGTAAACTATTGACAAATGTAGCATTAACCTCAGCCTTGGGAAGAACAACTCCATTACTCCCCAAATCATTCAACAAAATCTTAAGCCTAGTATAAGTTTGAGCAACAGTTTCTGTTTCCAAAGCTTTAAAAGCATTAAACTTAAGTCTAAGGGCTTGGATTTTGGTTTCTTTTGTTTCCTCTGGACCTTCATACCCTAGAACTAACTCGGTCCACATCTCCTTAGCAGAGTTGCATTTAATGATGGACTTCATAATGTTCTTGGGTAGGCAAGAGACTATGATACTTTTGAGTCTCTTGTCCTGGTTAGCCAGACGTCTATCCGCTGGAGACCATTGCTTAACAAGCTTCTTAATGGGTCTCTTAGGGGTAGAGGAAATGGCCAGTGGTACATATGGACCATTTTCTAATATTTCTATCAAGAAGGGTTCTAAGCCATCTAAATATATAAGAAATTCACTTTCCCAACTTGAAAAATCTTCTGCATCAAACGCTAGAACATTGGACACATGTGACCCCCCACGAACATCAAGTAGTTGGGGAAGGTCATCATCATTATTACCAGTGCTTACAACTGGTGTAGGCATGGTAGTAGATGTGGTGGCGGGTGCGGTGGTCGAAGTGGTACCTTGATTGGTTTGACCAAAGGATGGAGGAGGTATAGTATCAGTCATATTAGGATCTTAATTTTAAAAACAAGAACAATTTATAAAATGTTTTATAAATAAAACCGCTCTGATACCAATTGAAAGTCCCTTAATATGACAATTGTTGAAACTATAACTCGTATAACCACGAAAACACAATGAAATACTTTTCAAACGTGTAATGCTTTATTAATTGTTATAAACAAAGTATTACAAAGTGCTATGAATACACTCGTTGAATGACAATAAGAAATGAACCCTAGAACAAGTAAACTAGATTCGAGACTCAAGTTTATAAGGAAACCAATGAGACGCTGGTAGACAGCTGAGGGCTCAGCGGTTCCAAAGTGAGAAATAACTTAGATAATTTATCCAAACACAAGGGTTGGTTTAATTCTCCTTTCTCACTCCTATTTATAGTGGTACGAGGTTGCTTCCTTAGTGGGAGTAGTTGATACGTGTCATCTTCTTAATGGAAGAGTACAACGTATTAAATGCATGTCCAAATGGAGGCATACCTTTAAACAACTTTAGGTGAACAGTTCTGCCAACTGTTCACCTTTTGTCCCACTAGGTCGTACTAGGCTTTATCTTGAATCTCTTGTTTTGTCCCGCTCAAAACACTTGGTAGATTCTCCCGCCTAAACTATAAAGGATTGGACAAGATTTGCTTCTCTCAGACTTCTAGGGTTCTTAAGTGATCTCTGAGTATTGTCAACTCAGAGATCCTTGAACACCAGCACATTCCTTCTACATCCCAGCTATCTATAATCGCTGGTGAGTATGACTTCAGATTGTCTTCGACTTCTCTGACGTTGTCTTTAACTTGAATGTTCCTGGTGTGCCCGCTGAGGCTTTGCCTTCCACTGGTCTGGTCTCTGTCGCTGGTCCTCTCAACGATCAGTAACACTTAGTCTAATTAAACAAATCTAGACTGGGCCATAGTTAAAACTTTCATTGGCCCAACAGTGTTCTGGCAAGATCACTAACATATTGCGTAGAGGCCTGGAACGTGTTTAAGTTCAGTTAAGAATTAAACCGTTGTTGCTTTCCAGTTATCACAAGCTTGTATCATAAAGAATCACACAAGTCACCTACCATGAGTTTTTGGATATTCGCTCAAGAAGGATTTCCATCTTCATTGTAAATACTTTCGTATTACTCAGATGCTCAGGCAAGATCATGAAGATTTTGCGTAGGACTCTTAAGATCTTTCTTACTTTTCACAGTGTGTGAAGAACCAAGGAATTATGAAAGTGTGTCATAATGAGATATTTGATGATCTCAAATGGCCCTAGACTCAATCGTGCATTTTGGATTTTATTGATCGAAGGCTGGAGAGGAGTGTCACCATTTCAATACCAACTTATTTGGAGTGAATAGATCAATAAAAAATGCATTGTCTCCGTGTGATTAAAACAAATGTCTTTTGAGAGATATCTGAGTTAGTTGAGATGGGTTGTGCATTACATCACTGGGTCCATGACGTCTATCTTAAATATCAAGTATCATTAAAAATGATCTCAATAGCTAATGAGTTGACCCGGTTTCTGCCTAAGTTGTAAGGAGGGCTACTTTCTTTACACCCTTTATCTTTACAATTCTTTTTCATTCTTCAACCCCTTCAATGCTTACCAATACGTCATAACTAGCACCTTGTTGTGATTGTTCCAGTGCTAACTTAAGTACTTGGTCGGCATTCAGCTACGTTCACAATCTTTCTTCATCTTTCCTAAGGACTACTATTTCTAGCTATGGAATGTCCTTGGGAAGATTCCTCTGGTTCTGGAAGAATCATTGGACTTAACCTATCCTACCATCCTTATGTCACCACAATCGTCACTGTCGTGAATAGAGATGTTGTAGGTAAGTATATGTCACCATGAAGTCCATTTTGTTATCCAAATCCATTTTGCTCCCCCTTAGCATATGCCACGATATTCGAAAACATTTTGCACATGTCGGGATGAGCTATCACGTTAAGTAAAACCATTTGTGATTAATCATTTCCTATATTAAATCACATTTTCTCCCCCCTATTAAAAATATTAACCCAATCGATGTTTTTAATATCAATTGATTTAATAGTATTTTAAAAAAATTGGGAAGAAAAATGCAAATCCAATTATCCTCATGATTTTCACAAGCTCCCCCTCAAATTAATGAGGGTGTACTTGAAACGTAAATAAAATACCTTTTAAACACAAGTGTAAGGTACTTATCATGTGCAAAGATCATATATGATAATGTATTCACAAGATTAGTAATATATGAGGTTGGACCTGAATGATGAAGAACATCATATGATAGAATCACATGGTTCTTGTTCACGAATGTTGGTCGCCTCGTCATGTATGAAGTTATCTATCGACTCCATGTGTACGATTGATATCGTTGTCTTGACACCAATATGTGAACTTGGCACCTTCGGCGTCAAAGATTCTGAATGCTGGACAATTGCTCCCCCTCAATTGTTGACCCGTGTTCTATTGAAAGACTTGTAGTCACCGTTTGAGTAGTCGCATCGTCGAGTATGTAGATATCAGTTGTAAGTTGCTACGGTTGGTGGAGATGATAACTTCATACAACAAGATTTCTCTTGTTTTAACAAATAAATGCACTAAAGCGTACATAAATTCGTGTTAGATTATGTTATTCCCTGAACACAATCCCATACATGGTTATAAAGTAAACCATGCCTGATGAGACTGCAATTATACATAGTCTCATCGTCCAAATCGGGCTTAAAACGCTTAAAATATCATAAAAATACCCAAAAATATGCTTGTGTTTGTTCATTGTGTATTTTAGGTACGGATATCGTGAAATCAACAAAAGATCACAAGAATGAAGCAAAAACGAACACGGGAAACGAAGCTACACAAAGAACCGGACCCGAGAAATGATTTTCCAAAAATACCCTTAAAGTTTTGAAGAATTACAAGATTGGTCCTCCAAGTTTGAAGAATTGTCACTTTGTACCCCTAATCTATCTTTGTTTACATTGGGGTCCCTAAAGTTTGAACAATATACTACTATGGTCCTTGAAGATTCATGTTTTGTCATCTAATGCCCTTGAAGAATGAAGATATTTCATTTATGGTCCTTGTAGAAAGTTTGCAATATATTGGTGCCTAAAATGACAACTTGGTGAAATATATTACAAAGGGGATTTGAAGAAAGCTGTTTGAAACATAATGTGACACAAATATGGAAGGGCAGGGGGAAATCATGTACAAATGAAACCCAAATCCAACTTTAACCCACATGTTTTTACCCAATTTATATTTAGGACAAGTCAAATGGTCAACATCTTAAAAAACACAGGTAAACACGTCTTTTTCCTTTTCTTGGATTAAAACATGTTAATCACCATCAACTAACCCTAATCCACTAGCAGTCACAATCAACCTCATCACAAAGGGTTTTAACAAATTAAATTAAGGGTTTTAATCTTTACCCTTTACCCAACCATCCCACATGATATTATTCCATCCAGCTCAGCTCCATGGTCCCCTCCCATCCTTTTCAAGTCACGGGACAAGAACAAGATGACAAAGGAGAAGATCAATCCATGGTTCACAAGACTTGGCTTGATCACCAGATATATTGGACGCTTAGGATTAATTCATCCAGCTGGTATGTCACATGGACTGCCAGAAATCATCTAGAAGACTAAATTCAAACTTGGTATATGCTGAAAAGATTCTTAGGGTAGAATTGGAATTTTATGTCGAATAGGGTTTCAGTTTTCCATCTTCTTGCATTGTATATAAATAGGGTAGATTGTAGTAGCAGACTTCTTGTTCCAATTCTTGTAATTTTTTAAACTTTTCTAAGTAATGTAGTGAGATTTTTAAAACAATGCAATGAATTGAGTTCCATTTTACTTTTAATTGTCTTATTTACATTCTGCAAATTTAATTTCAGCATTTGTATTTTACACTTTATCAAAAAGTTTTTTAAAAGAAATTTTTAGAATTTTTTGAGATCCTATAAGCTGTAGACTGATGATGCAAATATGAACTGACAATTCATGTTTGTGTCAAGTTTATAGGTTATAGTTATTTTCCTTGTTCCTCTTATTTATTGCAAAAAAGTTTGGCTCCAAAAATTTCTTTAAAAATCAGGTTTTCTTTAGATTTTCTGTCGTCTACTGTAGCATAAGATACAAGCTGCTTATCTGACAAATAAGCTAGTTTGTTAACTTATGGTACACGTATTTTCTTGTCTTTTCTTTATTTCAGGTTCAAGGTTTCGAAGAGTAGATGAATTAAGAAGATTTATGGTAGAGGTTTGCTGAGTAGATCAAGCCGAAGTGATAAGCTGGTTGATGATGTGATAAGCTGAAGAAAAAAGTTCTAAGTGATTCTTGTAGTAAGACTAGGCTGAGGGTCAAAAGCCCTTAGACTCAATATAAGTAATCTTTACCTCTCTTTTTTTCCTGTCACTATTTGCTATGCATATCTGCTCATTGTTGTTTTCTGTTTAAATTAATTGCTTTACTGCTTTTCTTGTTCCTCATTTAAATTTGTATTCTTGTACTTTTCATGTTTTTAGCGTAAAGTTTATTTTTCCCATGTTAATCTTTGAAACTGTGTCATAAGGGGTGTTTGGGTCAGCCTCAAAAGCTGAGTCAAGCTCATCTTTGTGCCTTAGGATTGATTGAACATTTCCGTTAGGCTTAGTGTAGTCTAAAGTCTGCTTGTAATTTGTCTTAAATAGCTTAGAAGTCAAAAGTTGTGTGATTGTTGTTTTCTGTGGCAAACCACCAGTAGGTATTGATTTGTTTATGTTTGTTGTCCCTTTTATGTTATTGATGCTTCATTTATATTCATTTCATGTTGTTTCTATGTTTTGTTTAAGTGATTGAGGTTAGTAGTCTTTCGGTTTAAAACTTGAACCTGCAACTTGGCCTAATTCGGCCAAGTCACTGCCTATAAACACTAAACCATATCTCAACCCTTGGCTTGGATTAATTCTTGTAGCTTAGGGATTAGATAATTTAGATATAGGTGGTTTTCTGTTTTTAGTAATATCATAGATTTGTAGCTTATTAGTTAATATTAAGCTTGAAGTTCACTATTTTGCACCTAGTTTATATAAGCTAATGTTCATCAGAAGGTATCACTTTTGAATTCTCTTTGTTTTTTCTTTATGTGATTTTATTACTGCTTGTAATCTGTTTTCTTGTTTGAGTTTTGGCTTAATATATTGCTGCTTCAAGCTCCAATAAGCCAAACTGCTTATTGGAGTATCTTTCAAAAAGCTGTTATAGCCAAAAATAAAAATAATATACAAAAGTGGCTGCAAGTGAGACTAGAACCCTCACCCTTTCATTTAGATCAGACGTAACACCACCTTAAACAACCAACTGCTCTATTAGTTATTTTGTAACTGTGCTTTCTTTTTCTTCTTCTATGCTTTTTGTTTCTTCCCATTTTCTATAATAAGAAAAAGAAAAAACAAGCAGAAGGTGGAATATGGGACTCGAACCCCTGACCTTGCAAGTAAAATAGACGCAGCTCACAAACATTTAACCATCTGCTCTACTCATTCGTTTTGTTATTAAATCCTTCTTTATTTCTTTTATACCATTTTTTATTTCGTGTATTTTAGCTAATAAGCTGCCTGTATTCAGCTTATTCGTTTGTTTTTGTTTATTCTGTCATGCACAAACTTATTTTTGTATTGCAAACTCGTTTTTCTCAGTACTTTTACTAGTATATAAAGTGTCATCCATTTTTGCTTAGTTTTTTTATAGTTATTCGATTGATTTTATTTTTTGGCAAAGTGCTTATTTGGAATTATTTCTTATTAGATGTATCTTATTACGATTTTCTTCCTTTCCTAGTCCTTATTTCCTTGTTTTATACCTTTTTGTCGAATTTTAGGTCCTATGGTTGTGATTTGACGAATAACGACTATTTTGTCGTTTTCTCAAAAACGTTTTTACCTTATTTCATGCTTAATTCAAAACTTTTTTCAAAAAAATATTTTTTTTTCTGTAACTTTATTATGTAATTTTAGTAAGGTTTTCAAAAGTATAGCTTCTACAGTTAAGTTTTAGATGTTTTGAGTTTTTACGAGTTACGTAATATTTTTTTTATTGTAGTTAAAGTCGTTTTGGTTAAAAATTCTTAGTTTAAATTTTTTTTAGATTGTTGTTCTTAGTCTAATAGTGTTTTTACATTTTTTAGTTTGTAAGTTTTCGAAAAAAAAAAATTAATTTTTTTTTGTCATTTTCTCGATTTGCGTCATTTTTATTATTTTAATATTATTTTTACGCTTTTACATTTTCGTTTTCGTTTTTACTTTTCCATCAAACGTCTTCGATTATAAATCTGATTCCTTTTTTAGAATTTCAATTTTCAACTCTCTGTCGAACAACGATCTCGTGGTTTAATTTTAGATATTCGTCTTTCGTACTTACTTACGTTTACGTTTTATCGGAAAATTTTATAACCCTATTTTACGACTTATCAAATGGCGCCGCTGCCGGGGAGTTATTTTATGATCTTTTCGGATTGGATTTGTTGATTTTTATCGAAGACACTTGCTATCCTTAGTAAGATGTATATATTTTTCTTATAGTAACTTTATAAAAAACAAAAAAATATATATATTCTTCTTTCCTCTTATCGTTTAATTCTTCTTCTAACCCTCTAGTGTTTAATTCTCATAACGCGATTCTCGTTTCGTCATGTCCAACGATGGATATTACTCTTGTCCATATTGTGGAGGTCCGCCCGACGGTGGTAATTGCTTCAATTGCGAGATTTATGGAGGAAGGGAGGGGTATATCTACAACTTTCCTCAAAACGACCATGGTTACGTATTTCAATCCTATGACCAAGCTCCACAACCGCCTTCGTCTTATTCGTGTGATTTTTGCGGTTTGGAGCACGATTTCGGATTTTGTTGTACGAATTATAATGACCCCGAATCGAATCCTAATTTATTTGATCAATCATCGCAATATACATCGTCGTATTCATGTGAGTCTTGTGGAAACGCACCTCATTATGGGTATGATTGTCAACCAATGAACCATGATACGTCTTTCGACAACCAATTCTCCGGTTTTGACCAATCACCTCCACAAAAATTTTTCGATGATGATCTCGGTGCAAGCCGCGTCGACAAGGGATTTGAAGAAATTAAATTGCTTTTTCAACAAATTATGGAGAAAAAGGAACTTTCAATCGTCGAAGTGATCGAAGAAAGCATCAAAGATATGGAAGAGGAGAAACGACGAATCAATCAAGAAATAAACGATATAACTAATGAACTCGGCATTAGGAGATATCGTAAAGAAGAAATAAGTGACGAGTTTAAAAGAGAGTGTGAGATTAGAACTAAACAACTTTTACAAGATTACAATGGTTTAAGCATCGATATTCGTCATAAAAGACAAGAACAAGAAAGAGAGGAGCATCTAGCTAGATGTGATCTCACGCCTCCTATTTATGATGACGACGACGATAGCGACATTTTTAATCTCACCTCGTCTTGTGAAACCATTACTCTCATGCTCCCAACGGAACCCGATGCCTCTCTTAGTATGGGGGAGAAGAATCTTAGCACTAATCCTAGTGTTGAGATCCCTATTCTAATCCAAAGTGAGCCTACGGTTGTCTTCGATGAGGAGTTAAGTGATTTTGCTCTCGATGAATTTTTCCACGAAGATTCTAACGAGGCAAATTACGATAGTGAGTATGATACGATTTCATGTGATGATGTCTCTCCCAACGACACTTCGGGTAGAGAATCATTCAATGATGATTTTTCCACTAGTGATGACGAGTCACTACTCGATGAGGAAGTTCGTGTCGACGAATTTAAAATCTACTCGAATTCCCTTTTTGAATTTGATGACGAGTTCGTTTTTGGTGAAGTAAATCCTCTCTTTGATGAGACGTTCGAGGACATCGAGAGTGAGGATTCTAAGGATCCTAAACTCGATGAGCCGGATTTGCTAGTCACCCTCCCTAAGTCTCATTTGGATGAGCCTTCTCTTTTGACTTGTGATGCCTCCATTCTCGAGGGGTTCACCGATGGACCGCCTCTCGATGAGAATGAGGATTTTAATGAGGCCTTTGCCTTTGGACCGGGAGGAGACTTTGAGACCCCTATTTTTATTGACTCTCTTTCAAATTGGCTTTCGTCTCAAAGTAATCCTACCCACCCTCTCGGTTCTCATGACTACACGTACTTCGAGTACGTTGTAAGGAGTTTTCTTCCTTACAAAACGTATCCTCCGGCTTTGCCTTTATCATTTTCCACCAAAAGTGAGGATACGATCTTTGACCCCGGTATAAAGGCTTTGCCTTTATTATCGGTTTCTTTTGGGCCTTGATTACATGTAAGTCCCACCAAAAATGACCATACCAAGATTATCCCTAAATGATCACATTTATGGGGATCCGAGTCGAGCTTTTGACTCGGTTAACAAAAACAAGGTGCCTCGTGGGGGATTCTCATGCTTATCCTTATAAATATTATCGCTTTATAATTAGTTAACGAGGGGACTTGTGCTCTTCCAACCTTTGTTCCGTGGTTGTTTGTGATTGTGATTCATTAGGTTCATAGTCATCATTGAAGCCTCTCGTGTTCGTTTTACGGATCACTCGAGCTTTGATCGTTGCCTTTGGAGATTCCGATATCCGATGATATCCTTTTATGTTCTAACGTTTATCTTATTAGCATAATTCATAAACGGCTTTTAGGTTATTTGTTTTACTCTTTCCATGCTCGAGATTAAGCATTCGACTTCGTCTCTAGTATGGGGGTGTTTACAGCCCTAGACTCGAAACATTGAGGACAATGTTTAGTTTTAGTATGGGGGGGTGAGTAGATACTTCACCTTGCTTACGTCACCATGCAAACCAATTTTCATCTTTTTGTTATCGTTTTGTTGCAAATAAGGCTAAAAATGGCCAAATTTTAAAATTTTTCTAGTTTTTCATAAGTGTTTAAGACACGAATGTATGTTTTCCGATGGTGAGAATAAGAGTAATTTTTGACTCGACCGTGCGTGTTGAGCACTTAGCTTCGATTCCTTAACTTTTTAGGCTAAGTCTCTTAAATGGGGACGAGAAATGATAGAGTTATTTATAAGTCTCGTAATCGTCACGATCTCATGTGTAGTAATTATTAGCTTATTCTCCCCACGCTTTTGTATAATAAATTGTTAATAAATATTGATTTAGCGGTGTAGTCACTATTGTTGGTTTCTAATTTGTTTTAGTAGCTTCCATGTAATTAAATTGGGAAAACATTAAGGTATCGCCAGCGTCACGGTTTTGAAGTATTGGCACCCGAATAATCGAAAGCTTCACCTAATAATAAGATTTCAAGTGCTCACCTAAATTAAGCAAAAATTTGAAGCTCACAAGGCCGAAAAATCTATGCCCAAATTGAAAGTGAATCAAGCCTTAATCTTTGAAGCTTTAAAGATCCAAAATTCGCTTTAGCGTGAGGATATACGTCTTTGGCTAATAAAACCACCGATGAGGCGGATAATAAAAGGCAAGGCAAGACCGAAGTCATAATAAAAGCTTCATGGCGAAGTTGAATAAAAGATGGAGGTAAACCAAAGATAATAAGGCCCTTCCGTTAGGGGGCGTATAAAAGTCTTAGTAATAAGTCTCATGTTCAAAACCGTTATAGAATCGTGTTTATCGATCCTTCTTGTTGACTTAATTTTTTGACATCGTTGTCTATTAGGATGAATTATTAATTCGATGATTTTGGTTACACCGTTAAGACTATATTTTTGGACTTAATCTCTATTCACGCATAAGTCAATGATGTATCCTCGTGATCATTAAGACAAAATAAAATATAAGAGATACCAAGTAGGAATAAGGGAGTTTAGGTTCGTAATTAACACTCATGAGATATGATCGTGTTGCTAACTTATAATAACAATGATCTCGTTACACGCTTAGCATGGAATTGGGTGAAAATCGAGGACGACGAAATTATTTCTAATGAAGCATTCACGTGTTCTTGTTCTATGATCCCAAAAGTCACTTAATTATGATGAAAACAATACATTATGTCTAAAACACGTGTAGTAGTTTATTTAAATTTATGTCTTTAATAAATGTCATCATAAAATGAATTTTGGAAGTGCTACGATATTTAATTCTAGCATTGCGTGGGGACACGACAATGGTTTAGTATGGGGGAGTGATGAGACTGCAATTATACATAGTCTCATCGTCCAAATCGGGCTTAAAACGCTTAAAATATCATCAAAATACCCAAAAATATGCTTGTGTTTGTTCATTGTGTATTTTAGGTACGGATATCGTGAAATCAACAAAAGATCACAAGAATGAAGCAAAAACGAACACGCGAAACGAAGCTGCACAAAGAACCGGACCCGAGAAATGATTTTCCAAAAATACTCTTGAAGTTTTGAAGAATTACAAGATTGGTCCTCCAAGTTTGAAGAATTGTCACTTTGTACCCCTAATCTATCTTTGTTTACATTGGGGTCCCTAAAGTTTGAACAATATACTACTATGGTCCTTGAAGATTCATGTTTTGTCATCTAATGCCCTTGAAGAATGAAGATATTGCATTTATGGTCCTTGTAGAAAGTTTGCAATATATTGGTGCCTAAAATGACAACTTGGTGAAAGATATTACAAAGGGGATTTGAAGAAAGCTGTTTGAAACATAATGTGACACAAATTTGGAAGGGCAGGGGGAAATCATGTACAAATGAAACCCAAATCCAACTTTAACCCACATGTTTTTACCCAATTTATATTTAGGACTAGTCAAATGGTCAACATCTTAAAAAAAACACAGGGAAACACGTCTTTTTCCTTTTCTTGGATTAAAACCTGTTAATCACCATCAACTAACCCTAATCCACCAGCAGTCACAATCAACCTCATCACGAAGGGTTTTAACAAATTAAATTAAGGGTTTTACTCTTTACCCTTTACCCAACCATCCCACATGATATTATTCCATCCAGCTCAGCTCCATGGTCCCCTCCCATCCTTTTCAAGTCACGGGACAAGAACAAGATGACAAAGGAGAAGATCAATCCATGGTTCACAAGACTTGGCTTGATCACCAGATATATTGGACGCTTAGGATTAATTCATCCAGCTGGTATGTCACATGGACTGCCAGAAATCATCTAGAAGACTAAATTCAAACTTGGTATATGCTGAAAAGATTCTTAGGGTAGAATTGGAATTTTATGTCGAATAGGGTTTTAGTTTTCGAGCTTCTTGTATTGTACATAAATAGGGTAGATTGTAGTAGCAGACTTCTTGTTCCAATTCTTGTAATTTTTTAAACTTTTCTAAGTAATGTAGTGAGAATTTTAAAACAATGCAATGAATTGAGTTCCATTTTACTTTTAATTGTCTTATTTACATTCTGCAAATTTAATTTCAGCATTTGTATTTTACACTTTATCAAAAAGTTTTTAAAAGAAATTTTTAGAATTTTTTGAGATCCTATAAGCTGTAGACTGATGATGCAAATATGAACTGACAATTCATGTTTGTGTCAAGTTTATAGGTTATTGTTATTTTCCTTGTTCCTCGTATTTATTGCAAAAAAGTTTGGCTCCAAAAATTTCTTTAAAAATTAGGTTTTCTTTAGATTTTCTGTCGTCTACTGTAGCATAAGCTACAAGCTGCTTATCTGACAAATAAGCTAGTTTGTTAACTTATGGTACACGTGTTTTCTTGTCTTTTCTTTATTTCAGGTTCAAGGTTTCGAAGAGTGGATGAATTTAGAAGATTTATGGTAGAGGTTTGCTGAGTAGATCAAGCCGAAGTGATAAGCTGGTTGATGATGTGATAAGCTGAAGAAAAAAGTTCTAAGTGATTCTTGTAGTAAGACTAGGCTGAGGGTCAAAAGCCCTTAGACTCAATACAAGTAATCTTTACCTCTCTTTTTTTCCTGTCACTATTTGCTATGCATATCTGCTCATTGTTGTTTTCTGTTTAAATTAATTGCTTTACTGCTTTTCTTGTTCCTCATTTAAATTTGTATTCTTGTACTTTTCATGTTTTTAGCGTAAAGTTTATTTTTCCCATGTTAATCTTTGAAACTGTGTCATAAGGGGTGTTTGGGTCAGCCTCAAAAGCTGAGTCAAGCTCATCTTTGTGCCTTAGGATTGATTGAACATTTCCGTTAGGCTTAGTGTAGTCTAAAGTCTGCTTGTAATTTGTCTTAAATAGCTTAGAAGTCAAAAGTTGTGTGATTGTTGTTTTCTGTGGCAAACCACCAGTAGGTATTGATTTGTTTATGTTTTTTGTCCCTTTTATGTTATTGATGCTTCATTTATATTCATTTCATGTTGTTTCTATGTTTTGTTTAAGTGATTGAGGTTAGTAGTCTTTCGGTTTAAAACTTGAACCTGCAACTTGGCCTAATTCGGCCAAGTCACTGCCTATAAACACTAAACCATATCTCAACCCTTGGCTTGGATTAATTCTTGTAGCTTAGGGATTAGATAATTTAGATATAGGTGGTTTTCTGTTTTTAGTAATATCATAGATTTGTAGCTTATTAGTTAATATTAAGCTTGAAGTTCACTATTTTGCACCTAGTTTATATAAGCTAATGTTCATCAGAAGGTATCACTTTTGAATTCTCTTTGTTTTTTCTTTATGTGATTTTATTACTGCTTGTAATCTATTTTCTTGTTTGAGTTTTGGCTTAATATATTGCTGCTTCAAGCTCCAATAAGCCAAACTGCTTATTGGAGTATCTTTCAAAAAGCTGTTATAGCCAAAAATAAAAATAATATACAAAAGTGGCTGCAAGTGAGACTAGAACCCTCACCCTTTCATTTAGATCAAACGTAACACCACCTTAAACAACCAACTGCTCTATTAGTTATTTTGTAACTGTGCTTTCTTTTTCTTCTTCTATGCTTTTTGTTTCTTCCCATTTTCTATAATAAGAAAAAGAAAAAACAAGCAGAAGGTGAAATATGGGACTCGAACCCCTGACCTTGCAAGTAAAATAGACGCAGCTCACAAACATTTAACCATCTGCTCTACTCATTCATTTTGTTATTAAATCCTTCTTTATTTCTTTTATACCATTTTTTATTTCGTGTATTTTAGCTAATAAGCTGCCTGTATTCAGCTTATTCGTTTGTTTTTGTTTATTCTGTCATGCACAAACTTATTTTTGTATTGCAAACTCGTTTTTCTCAGTACTTTTACTAGTATATAAAGTGTCATCCATTTTTGCTTAGTTTTTTTATAGTTATTCGATTGATTTTATTTTTTGGCAAAGTGCTTATTTGGAATTATTTCTTATTAGATGTATCTTATTACGATTTTCTTCCTTTCCTAGTCCTTATTTCCTTGTTTTATACCTTTTTGTCGAATTTTAGGTCCTATGGTTGTGATTTGACGAATAACGACTATTTTGTCGTTTTCTCAAAAACGTTTTTACCTTATTTCATGCTTAATTCAAAACCTTTTTCAAAAAAATATTTTTTTTTCTGTAACTTCATTATGTAATTTTAGTAAGGTTTTCAAAAGTATAGCTTCTATAGTTAAGTTTTAGATGTTTTGAGTTTTTACGAGTTACGTAATATTTTTTTTATTGTAGTTAAAGTCGTTTTGGTTAAAAATTCTTAGTTTAAATTTTTTTTAGATTGTTGTTCTTAGTCTAATAGTGTTTTTACATTTTTTAGTTTGTAAGTTTTCGAAAAAAAATTAATTTTTTTTGTCATTTTCTCGATTTGCGTCATTTTTATTATTTTAATATTATTTTAATATTATTTTTACGCTTTTACATTTTCGTTTTCGTTTTTACTTTTCCATCAAACGACTTCGATTATAAATCTGATTCCTTTCTTAGAATTTCAATTTTCAACTCTCCGTCGAACAACGATCCCGTGGTTTAATTTTAGATATTCGTCTTTCGTACTTACTTACGTTTACGTTTTATCGGAAAATTTTATACCCCTATTTTACGACTTATCAATGCCCGAGAAAATTAATTCCCGTTGTTGAGTCAAAGCTTTCCGGTGAAATGCTTGACTTGAATATGAAAAAGCGGGTTACTATTTGAAATAATAGCAAGCCATTTTGAGCATGTTTTAAAACATTTGAACTTCTGCTCGAACTTTATTTACAACCCCGTGTCATTATTGAACGACATTTCTAGTATCGTAAATATTATCGATTCCAGAAGACATGCTCTTTTTATCAAAACATTTTTGAACACACAATTTTGAAAATTTTAGAAAAACCTTTTGAGAAATTCTCGAAAAATTGTGTTCAAAGTTTTGAAAACCAATTACTTGAGCTTAAGTGTTTAATACCTTACAAAACAAGCTCAAGTCCGAGAAGTTGTAAACTTCCCATTGTTAAGGATAAGTTTATCATCGGCGATAAACTTTCCTTTTAACTGAAGAACGAGTCCTAAGTTGACATTTACTTAGAAGTCGTTTTCATGAGCTTGAAAAACTTTTGAATGTTTTAACGTAAAGCTCATGACCGAGAAAGATGAATTTCCCGTTATGAGGAAAAGTTCTCTTATTTAAAAGATAGACTTTCCTTTGTGAGCTTAAAACTTGGAATGTTTTAATACAAGCTCATGACCGAGAAAAATGAATTTCCTGTTAAGAGGATAATTTATCATAAAAGATAAGCTTTCCTAACATTAAAGTCCGAGTTACAGTCTGATATTTAACTATACGTCACTGTGCATGAGCTTAAAAAACTTCGAATGTTTTTAATATTAGCTCATGCCCGAGAAAATCTAATTTCTCGTTGTAAGGATAAGTTTATCATCGGCGATAAACTTTCCTTTCTTTGAAGTCCGGGGCATAAACTAAAATATAATTATACGCCATTGCGCATGAGCTTAAAAACTTCGAATGTTT
The DNA here is from genome assembly GCA_025667525.1 of Glebionis coronaria. Classification (NCBI taxonomy): domain Eukaryota; kingdom Viridiplantae; phylum Streptophyta; class Magnoliopsida; order Asterales; family Asteraceae; genus Glebionis; species Glebionis coronaria. The sequence goes on along the minus strand of CM046879.1, from coordinate 184,767,532 downwards.
TTTATATAAGCTCATGCCCGAGAAAGATTAATTTCTAGTTGTAAGGATAAGTTTATCATCGCCGATAAACTTTCCTTTCTTTGAAATTCGGGGCATAATCTGAAATGTGATTATACGCCATTTACACGAGCTTAAAATCTTTGAATAATTTTTAATGTTAGCTCGTGTCCGAGAAAATTTAATTTCTAGTTGATGAGGATAAGTTTATCATCGACAACAAACTTTCCTTTATTTAAATCGCGGGTTACAATCTGACATGTGACTGCAAGCCGTTGTGCATGAGCTTAAAAACTTTGAATGTTTTTAACATAAGCTCATGCCCGAGAAAAATTAATTTCTCGTTATGAGGATAAGTTTATCATCGACGATAAACTTTCCTTTCTCTGAAGAACGGGTCATCCTCTGAAATTTGACAATGAACCATTATACACGAACTTAAAACCTTTGAATGGTCTTAGTGTAAGCTCGTGTCCGAGAAAACTTAATTTCTCGTTTGGAGGGTAAGTTATCATTGACGAGATAAACTTCCCTTTCTTTGAAGTTCGGGTCACATACTGTGATTTAAATGTGAGCCATTACACGAGCTTAAAACCTTTGAATAGTTTTAATTTTAGCTAGTGTCTGAGAAAAATTAATTTCTCGTTTGTGAGGATAAGTTTATCATCGGCGATAAACTTTCCTTTCTTTGATGAACGGGTCACAGACTGTGATTGTCTATAAGCCTTAGTGCATGAGCTTAAAAACTTGGAATGTTTTTAATTTTAGCTCATGCCCGAGAAAAACTTAATTTCTTGTTGTGAGGATAAGTTTATCATCGGCGATAAACTTTCCTTTTAGCTGAAGATTGAGTTACAGTCTGTAATGTGACCATAAGTCCTTTGTAAGCTTAACCGTGAATCCCCTGAGACATTTGTTTCTCCGATATCTGCTTCTTCAGCAACCAAACTCTAAGGGTGTCCTTAGTTGAACGGTATACGATGATTGGACCGCTTCGTTCTTTTGGAACATCAACTTTGGTACCTGCATTCTTATTAGGAATTTGCATGCTTTGATATGGGTTAGCGATATCTATTTTAGAAGCAAGTGAGGATTCACAGTTGTCTTTTCCTGTGCCAGAGGCGACCTGAGTAGATGATTCACTTGTCTTAGATGGCAAACATTTCCTTTTATAGAAAACCTTAAGTTCATGCTTAAGTGATGTATCATCCTTTTCAATTTCCTCCTTAGTAGTCTTAGTAGAATCGGAGACTATCCTAGTTAAAGGGCACTCGTTTCCTACAAGAGTGAAAGTTCTACCAGTGGGACGCCAAACTTTACCAATGGGTTTGATTTTAGCTATCCATTGGGTTTTAAATCTAGCACGGGAGTTTACCTCATTAAGTAATTTCTTGACACAAGAGTCATGATTTGCCGTAAAGACACATTTTCTACATGTTTTACAAGTATCATATTTAATGTCCGAGTAAGATCTAGAATTCTTGAACGATTGATTGATGCTCCTAGGTTTTGACATGCTACGGTTAGCAGTGTTGGGTAATCTAGAAGGCATCTGACTAGGTTTGAAATTCTTATCTCATACTTGTGTCTTTTGAATAGCTTCCCTTAGACCAGATTTATGGTGAACGTCATTTGAACTAGTTCTAGACGTGGTCTTGGTATTTTTAGAGAAACTAGAGGCAATCATGTGATTAGGTCTTGCTAAAGCTGTTTTGGTCACATTGGGCCTAGTTGCTGGAGTGACTGGTCTAGAAAGATGAACCAAATCAACTTGGGAGGCAAACCGCGGTCTCGAGGATTGAGGTCGCTTGGATCTAAATGCAGTCGGTTGCCGAATGAACTTATTTGTAGGCGGTTTCCCTAAGATTGATGGTTTTTCAAGCTTAGTTTCCACACTAGTTCCTTTAGATTTCCTTAATTCATTTCTCAATGCAGCTATAGCAAAGACCTTTTCCTGTACTTGAGCCTTTAAAGTCTCATTCTCTTTGAGCAAGTTATCTTGGGATGCCAATTTAGATTCAAGCAACTTAATTTGTTTCAAAAGATTATCCTTTTCAGCTTTAGAATCTAGAACAGTTTGATCCAATTTTCGTTCAAGAACAACGTTTGACTTTTCAAGTTTTTCAAAATATGTTTCAAATTTTTCCGTTTTCTTTGAAAATTCAATTTTGACATCCTCAAGCTCTTTAGATTGCTGAGCTACGATCGTTTCGAGCTCTTTAATCTTGGAATCGGAATCAATTAACGAAGCAGTCATAAAGCCTTTATCATGATGTACTATAGCATTCTGAACAATCTCTCCCCCATTATGACGCACATCAGATGAATCTAAAGTGGTAAAACTATCACCGGTTTCCATCCCATGTTTGTCATAAATAGGTTCGGAATGCTCAACATGCGTTAGTTCATCGGCATAGACATCATATACAACATTACATTGTACCATATTTGTAGGCTCTTCGTCATAAACGGGTATGGTGTCATCATAAGAGATGTCTGTAACATTCTCTGACGTGTTGCTAATGTCATGCTTAACTGTTGACTCCATGTCCTTGAAATCTTTAGCAGCCTCCAATTCGTCAATCGTATGACCATTTTCCTCTTGCATCGTAGAATCTTGCACTCCATTATCACACGCTTGCTGAAGTCGAGATTTTTCATAAATCGAAGACGAGACCGATGTCATGAGTTTCAATAGTGTACCACGGAAAAATTGAAGCTCGGTATGTGTGTCTCGAAAAAATGACTGGCAAATCACTGAACTTACAGACTTGATGATATTGAATTGGAGGAAAGGCATGAGTTGTGTCACGAGAGCTTGATATGCAGATTCTGATGCAGAATGATTAAAGTCTGCTTTGTGAAGTTGCTCAGCTAGTTGGTTCAAGGTGAGGAGTATTGAATCAATGAATGTATAACGATCTTGACCAAAGAGTGTCACAAATTTGCTTCCTCCTTGAAGCCATGAAAGAGTCACTATATGAGACTGAAGTAGTCGAAATGATGTGATGCCACTTTCACTAGCTTTGTCTTGCATGTGATGCAAGTCTCCCTCTTGAAATTTTGAATTCAACGAATCCACTAATAGTTCGATTACAAATTCTTGGATCCTTGTTTGGTAAAATATCTTTTTCTCGGCTCAATACTTTCGTGATCAGCTCAAACGTTGATAAAACAAACCGGAGTCCAATTCAAACTCGGTTCACTCCAAAAATAAATTCTGTAAACTAATTAATCCAACAAGATTAATTTTGCAACATTTCGGATATTTAATCGATCAGTTCGAGTTAGATTGCAAAAATAATCGGCTCACTATATGTCTTCGTTAAAGTAGTGACCGGCCCGTCAGCCAAATTAAATCATAGCTCCACTACACTCCATATGCAAAAATTTGTAAATAAACAAATTTGAACAAAATAATATGTCGTGGGTATATATTATATACACTTTTATAAAATAATTTGAGAAAACCCAGTCAAAATAATATGCCCAGTCAACAAAAGATAATCACAAACGAGTTGTAAATTTAACCAAAACGTGGCTACACGTGGTTACTAAAACTTTATAACAACTGCCTTTTAGTGGTATTAAAAACCACCAAAACCTGTCATTCACACAAACTCACAAATTTTACCCTAATCTCATTCTTCTTGTTTACTCCGCCCCCACACCTCGTAACCTCCGTCCCATCTTCTCTCTCTCCAAACTCAGCCACCAACGAATAATAGATCCCTTCAAACACCTAATAATAGATCCTTTAATCACAACGAATCAGATCTGATCACCACTTTTATTTGATGCAAAATCGAATGAAAAACCCCAAACCCTTTTTAATCCGTATACATCACAACCCTCTTAATTGAGTTTGCACAAGGTCAAACCCAGTTTCTACTGATGGTTATTTCTAACAACAACAATTGAACGCAAGCAAGATTTGGCTTCAAGATCCTTGAAGGGGTCTCGGGTAGGTCTTTTCTGTTTTTATTTTTTGTTTTGGGATCGATGAAAGTTTTATATGAGACTGAGATCTTGAGTATTGTTGATTTCAAAAATGTGTCGAGTGGTTTTTTGAGTTATGAGTCCATTGTTTGTGAGGATTCAAATTGAGAGATCGAGTGTTGTTGGTTGTGTCAATGGGTGCAGTCTGTGTTTGATGTTCGAGGATGAGTGTGTGGGTGTGGTGTTCGAGGGTGGTCGAGAAAGTTATGGGAGTCTTGAGTCTTGGTTTATGGTCGAGTCGAGGTTGTGAAGCGTTGGTTTGTGTCGAAAATGGTTGTTTTTTAGTCTTGGTCTTTGGTCGAGTCGAGGTTGTGAAGCGTTGGTTTGTGTCGACAATGTTTGTTTTTTAGTCTTGTGTTGGTGAGTCGAGTCTTTGAGTGTGTCAAATGAATTTTGGTTTGAGTCTGGGTTGGTGTTTGATTCGGTTTAGGTGATGTTTGGAGTCGAGTCTAGTCCAAGTTGAGTTCGATTCTTGTTGGAGTTTTGTTTTGGAATAATAACAAAAAAAATTAATTCGGAATATAAAAACTGAAACACAGTATATAATTCGGAATGGAAATACTAACCTAAGTCGGAATCAATGTAAGATTTCGAACCTAAGTCGAAATGTGAGATTTCAAACCTAAGTTGGATTATGAAATCGAATCACAAGTCGGAAAACGTGATCGTATCACAAGTCGGAAAACGTGTTCGTATCACAAGTCGGAATACGTGTTCGAAACACAAGTCGGAATACACTTAATTCGCACGTAATTCGGAATACACTTAATTCACACGTAAGTCGGAATACATTTCTTCCACAATTAAGTCGGAATACACTTAATCCATACGTAAGTCGGAATGCACTTTATAGTTTTGGAGGGAAAATAATAAATAGTTCGGAATATGTGTGACAAAAGAAATTAGTTCGGAATGTGACAAAACAAATTAAGTCGGAATCTTTGAATATTTTGGAGGGAAGAAATCAAAGACATAAGTCGGAATATAGGTTTGACAAAACTAGTTCGGAATATGATAAAATTTTTGGAGGGAAGAAAGCAAAGACATAAGTCGGAATGTGTAAAACCCTTTTATTCCGACTTATACTTAAAATTTTAGAACACTTGTAATTTTTTACCCAAAAATCAATCTAAAAATTCTAACTTTTTCATGTTTTTACCAAAACAAATACCCAAAATCACTACCACAACTATGATGATGATTTTTAGGAAGATTAAACCATAAAAAACACAAAAAAAAAATAAAAAAATTGAATCGAATGATTTTAGATCAAAAACCCACCAATCAATGATGAACAAACACAAGAACAACCTAATCAACCATAGCTCTTGATACCAATTTTACAATTATATATTCTTAGGATTGTACATGTGTTTGTATTTATCTAAAGATAGAGATGGAGAAGGAAGAACTAGAGAGAGAAAGCTAGAGAGAGAAAGGAGAGAAAAGGAAGAAAGAAAGATAGATTGATGAAATGTGTGAAATGAACAAATGAGCAACCCCTCCTAACATGCTAGGAGAGGGTATATATAGCCCACCCTACATGTGGGCTATATGGGCTATATTGTTTACATATTGGATCACGAGCCTAATACTTGAATATATCATTGGAGTACCGATCCTTTATAAATACGTAAAAACGTATTTCCAACACTCTGGTATCCGAGGGAAACCGGTTTCTTTCTAACGGCCTATTCAGATTCTGATAATGCAGGGTGTCTTGATACACGAAAAAGTACTTCTGGTGGTGCACAATTTCTAGGTCAAGATAAGCTTGTGGGATGGTCTTCCAAGAAGCAGGATTGCACGTCACTTTCATCAGCCGAAGCGGAGTATGTGTCTCTATCTGCGTGTTGTGCTCAAGTTCTTTGGATGAGAACACAACTCACGGATTATGGCTTCCACTTTGATAAAGTACCTATGTACTGTGACTCAAATTCGGCCATAGCCATCTCCTGTAATCCGGTACAACATTCCCACACGAAGCACATTGATGTCAGATACCACTTCATAAAGGAACAAGTTGAAAGAGGTATCATTGAACTATTCTTTGTTGGAACGGATTAACAATTAGCCGACTTGTTTACGAAAGCTCTGTCGAAAGATAGGTTTGAGTATCTCGTTAGGCAAATTGGTATGAGATGTTTGACTCTAGCAGACCTGGAGATTCTGGCAAAGGTGCCTGCTTGATTTATCTATCAAACATCAACATGTAAATATCTTTGAAAAAGCAAAATACAAAAATATAAAACATATAAGAACAAAACACAAAATTAAAAATCTTTCAAAATTCAAAAATATTCTTCTCGACATGTCTTTTAGTATCGATAATATGGACGTACCTAGAAATGTCGCTCAATAACGACACGGGTGTGTACATAAAGCTCGAATGAAAGTTGTAAATATTTTTCAAAACATGTCAGTTCTATCTTTCCATAAAGGAAAATGTCTATTTTGGACAATTTTTCCAACAACGGGTAGAGAAATCTATCTTGTGTTGAGCTTGTCACAAAACATTCAAATTCTTTCAAAAATTGTGTGTTCAACAACTCCCATCCTCAAAAAGCGAAATGTGGATCATATCCTCACAATGACAATTCAATTGGATTAATTTTTGAGGGGGAGCATTTCAACTTCATGCAAAGATTGACACATCTTTCTCCCAAAGATTTTTAAGACTATTCTTTCAAAATATATTTTAATCAAATTTGGTATCTCTAATATCAAAAGATTTTATATATTAGAGATAGGGGGAGAAAATATGATTAAAATGTGATCTTATATAAGACTCAAACACTTTAACTCTTACCTACATGTGCAAAACACTTTCGATTATCGATGCACATGTGAAGAGGGAGCATTTCTGAAACGACAAAACTAGCAAGGTGTTAAATGTTTTTCAAACACTTTATTAGAATTTAAAGTGGTTTTTATGGTTACGATCAAATACCCACAACATCTCTAATTCACGACGTTATTGGTGTCAAAAGGGTCACTACAAGAAAAATGGTCTGATATGACGCACATATCAGTCCTAATAGAATACTATATAGGACCTTTTAATTTATAGGACCAAAACATAAGTGTCCCATAGGAAGGGGTTGTAAAAAGTCACTAGGGCAATTAGGACACTAATGAGAGTCCTAAAAGACACTCAATTTTCAAAACCAACTTACGTGTCCTATAAAATGTTTTATACAATGCACTTAACGTATTAATATATCACCAAACGAGACTCCTTATGGCGTCCTAACATGCCATGTGCTTATTATTAGGTGTTCTCTTTTAGAGACACTTAGAAGGGTTCTAAGAAAGTGTTTATAGGATGCACATAAACAGTTTAAAAAAGTCCTAACAAAGATGAACATAGGACCCCCTTCTTTAATCTATAATACATATTTTAGTATACGCAACAATTCGTGAGCCTATAATTGAAATTTTAGATCTTGTTAGAATTATAATTTAATGTCAATAAGATCGAACTTCAAATAGTATATAGAAGGAAAAAAATCAGTTCTCATTCAAAAGAGCCATTTGCATAACAAAAAAGATCTTGAAGTCATAAAATCATTACAGACAAAGTCTTCTAACTATAGAAACGACTCAGAAAAAAAGAGAACTAAATGTAGATAGTCTCACGTCATCTTTCTACATCTTTGTTAACCACCTGCACCCGAACAAGCCATATACGTGCAATCGTGCATAATGTTTCATGTTTGATAAAGCCCTCATTTGACTTTGGCATATCAATATCATAGATAAAGACCACAAGTGTGCAGCAACATCTCAACACTTTTAAATAAGACAATTGCTTTCACTAAACTTTCAACCGTGTGGTAGTGACTTTGCACATTTAGCTCACACCTTGTTCATTAATTGTATCCTCTGAAAATTGAGAACTAAAATCTTGCATTTGTTCCTGCATTAAAAGTTAGGACTGTTTAACTTTTAGTAGAACCATGTCTGTAAAAAATTGCAGATCACTTAGCAACAACCCAAAGAGACACTAAGCAAATGCACGTATCTTCATGGATTTATCATTGACTTATACTGCAAATGAAATCAAAACATATACCACATACCTTGTTCCACAAACTAACCCAACAAGATATAAATATGATCTGTATTATATGAGTAAATTTTAACAACATAAATGTACTACATACCTGATTCCTCAAAACCTTGAAGCATAACAAAAAAATGATTTAGAAATTAACACCTGAGCATCCAAGAAAAGCTAAAAAAACAAGTGATTTCATTATCGGTACGTGCGGCTAAATCAAGGAAGACAAATAAGATTTAAAAAATGTGATGTATTAACAGAGTTACATACCATTGCATTTGCATCTTCCACGTGTTTTGTGGTAGAAAAGCATGCGTCAAGCGCTCCACTCGACATGGTTCAGGTCCTAACAAGAGATGTCTGTTAAAAACTGAAGTATGCGAGTATCTTGTATTTGTCTATCACGTATGCATATATTGGCATCCCCGCATCGGCAGTTCACATATAAAATACATCTAAATATAGTTATTGATCACAAACTTGAGCATAACTTTGTTTACCCATCAACTGCGCAATATTTTGTATCTTCACCTTATGAAATAACAAGTTAAACTTTTTAGTAGCCTCAAAATCCAGTTTCAAATAAACTATTGCCCATGAACAGAGGTGTTCGATTGAATGATTCCCTAAAAGACTTTTCGTATTATTGTCTTTTATGCACTACAAGAATACCATAATAGGATTGTAATATGTCTCAAGTTTGATATCTGATTGCAATTGATACCTCAATAAGGCAAACAAAAAACTATCACAGAATGTTACATATATAACATAGTCGATGGATACAATCATACAAGATTTGACTACTACATATGGATTTAATGCTCTATAAAGATTTAAAGACCGATTTAACAAATAATCATGGAAGAAACGACACATGATTCATTTGTGAAAATATCATCATCACGGATCAATAAATTTAATTACAGTAAGTTAGTAACCATCAAAACTAAAACACTTGTATTACCTTCGGTAGCATAGCCGAAATATACAAAAAACATACGTCGTAAAATAATAATTCAACTGAAATTAGAAATATTACAATAAAAATTAAAAACTTAAACTTAAATTCATTATTATGCAATGTTTTCAAACCCGGGTCGACCTGGACGGGTCAACCGGTTGACCCGGTTCCAGTATAAAAAACGGGTCATATTGACCCAGGTTTCAGTTTTTCAAAACTCGGCTAGACCCGCGGGGTTCAGGGTGACCCGAGTTAACCGGGTTCTCAAGACCCTGTCGGGTTTCAATTTTTTCAGGTTTTTTATTAAAAAATGTAAATTCTACGTATTTGCGACGAAATTTTGTTTTTACATATTATATTGGTTCGTAAATAACTTATATCTTCAATATACGCAAGTTTTTATGATTTATATATATAATTTATATTAATTATTAAAATTATGAAAAATAAATTTATTTTTAAAAAACTGGGCTAACCCGAGATAACCCGGACCGACCCGGGTTGACCCGAACCCCGTGACTCGACTGGGTCAATCTAAAAACCGGGTTTCAAAACATTGTTATTATGTTTTTGGTTTTTGTGTGCGAGTCTTTTTAAGTGAATTTTTTGTTATTATTTTTTGTCATGCTCGTGGTATTTTTTTGTAAATGGTTATCGCGGTATATTGTATTAATCACAACAAAAAGTTTAAGTACATTTACAAGTATTTGATCATGCATTTAGTCTATGTGTTGACGGTAAAGTGGCAGTGACCATTCGTATACATGGTCGTTAGGCTAAGTATACACAAGTCGCATAAAGTATGCCAAGCGACATACGGGCTAAAGCAAGGCACGTCGACCCATATGCCAAGACACGAAAAAAGAGGCCATTATCAAAAGCACCAACGTGATCTCAGGAAAGCGCAAGACACCATATTATCCAAAGACACCTTAATAACCATCGGCTAAAGGGATGGCCGAGTGTGACCCATGTTTTATGGGAAAGTGAGAGACGCCATATTATCCAAAGATACCTTAATACACATCGGTCTAAAGGGATGACGGAGTGTGACCCATGTTTTAAGGGACATTGCTCCCAAGGCACTACAGTGTCCTAGGTCTTACCCATGAGGTGTAACAGTACGCTACACCCAGGTACAGGTACAGTGTCTGGGATACTATAAATACTTCAGCACATTCAATGCAAACCAACTCATTTATTACTCTGGCCTAACGACTCTGTCCAGAACCTCATTCTCACACCAGAGCTTGGTCCTAGGTTCACACCCGAGGCTAGGCTAACGTGTGCTACTCTTTGTGTAAGCTTGCCGAGAAGATTATCGAGCATGTCAAAAGTCATATCCAAGCCCATAGACGTCCTAGCAGAATTTTGCATCGATAAACTAGCGCCATCCATGTGACCTTAATTCCATCTACCAATGTTCTATAGAATGACGGGTTTTGCACCTACATCACCCGAAATGGAAACTCATGATAACAAAAAGAGAAACCTCACAAACGAACAAACCGTAAAAGGTCATTTCTCAGCCCAAAGAATTCTTGAAAGTCATAAAAAATTATGACTACATCATACCTAGGCTCATAAGTTTCGATGAAGAGAAGGAAGAGAATGAAGACCATAGAAAGGAAGACGGCGATGAGGGAAAAGGTGGATAAGGGGAAGAAGATAATGGCAGATGGCGACTTAGCAAAGTCTTTCAAGTCGGTCGAGAAATTCCAACTTAGCAAAAGGAATGTCGAATTCTCAACCCCACATCATAGAGTGTCGGCGAATGAGAAAATTGGTGATCCCTTTGAATAGACCGAGATCCTGTTAAGGATTGCACAATAGCTTGCAAACAAACTAGAGCACTTGAGAGACTCTTAGTAAACTCCAATAAGTTATGTGGAATCTAACTTATGAAAGCAAAGAAGAACAGAGATATATGCTAACTATTCGATTCTTTATTATCGACTGTGTTGAGGTACAATAAACTCATTATATCTATGTTCCTTTTATAGTGCAAGGAACACCTAGAATATTATATTAGGATACATATATCACACATGATATACTCCTATAATAACTAGAACATATCTTTACTAAAGATATATCAGTCCTTATCTTAACTAGAAGTACTTACATTAAGCCTAACGGTACTTGGCATATACCGCGCACATACTTTAGTACTTGCTATACCTACGGTACTTGGTTACATAACTAACGGTACTTGGTACTATTACAAATAATTCCCAGCAATGGAAAAGGTGGATAAGGGGAAGAAGATAATGGCAGATGACGACTTAGCAAAGTCTTTCAAGTCAGTCGCGAAATGCCAACTTACCAAAAGGCATGTGGAATTCTCAACCCCACATCATAGAGTGTCGACGAATGTGAAAATCTTCAAGGGCATGGTTATCTGGTGGACCACGTGAATCGTTTCAAACGAACGGGAAACCAGGGGGAATGGCTCGTGCTCGTTGGTGCCGAATGTTCCAACAAATGTTAGAACAAAATAGCCAGAACGTGGCTTGATGAGCTCCCTCCCGAAAGTATTGATATGTGAGATGACCTAGAAAGTAAGTTTCTCACTCGGTTTGGGATGCTAAACGAATGTGCAAAAGACCCCACATAGATAGTGAAGATCATTCGTCGGGCGAATGAGAGTCTTTTGTCGTTCAAAGAGAGATGGGTAAGTGAATATAATGTTATTCCCAATGTACGTGACCTAGGTGTTCTCCAGATACATGTCATGTTTGCCGTATGGTGTCCTTCGGTCACATCATCATCATATCCCCAACTATTACATTTTTGCTTATGATATACTGTAAAATTTTATAAAGGTTTTTTCAGTGGTTTCTTATCGTTCTTTATGTTTTTAAACTTTTTTGAGAGATTCGTCTCGATGGGCCTAAAGAGGCATGATAAGATAGGTAAGCTGGCGGACTTCATTATTATGAATAAGTTAGAACAATACGATTTACCTAGGAAGACGAGATGCTGACACATGTATCTAGGCTTCTAATTATGTGGCTTACATTTATCCACAACATGTATATGAAACGACGCGACGTTTTCCCCATTTTTTCTATAAATAGTTTGATGTGTGATAAAACACACATCTTTATAAGTCCAAAATATCCATCAAATAGACCAATAACTATAAAATATGCTTAAATATGTTGCAAATATGCGTGGTATGTTATTATGTCTTATATGTACAAAGGATGGAGAACGGAGCAAAAATAAGGATTATGGATGACTTTTGATGACGATTACGCATTTATCGAGATTCAAACGAAGTCGTAAAAGTTCCACGCAAACACCATCGGAAATAACGCGAAATTATGAGTCCAAAAGTAACCTCTTTTGTTATTAGGCCGACCCGATACCCTTTTAAAAAGACAAGCAAACCCAATGTTATACACCCCCAACCCAGCCTAGCCCATTTATACCTTTTATATATATATATATATATATATATATATATATATATATATATATATATATATATATATATATATATATATATATATATATATATATATATATATATATATATATATATATATATATATATATATATATATATATATATATATATATATATATATATATATATATATATATATATATATATATATATATATATATATATATATATATATATATATATATGTATATATGTATATATGTATATATATGTATATATATATATATATATGTATATATGTATATATATATATATATATATATATATATATATATATATATATATATATATATATATATATATATATATACTAGTGGCTAAACCCGTCCGATGGACGGGTATGACTTCTGATTATCGTTTACATTTTTTTGATTTGATAAATATTTGTTTGTAATGTCCGATTGACATGTATTACTCACAATAAAACAAAAAAATGCTAACTTTATTGAAAATGGTACACCATAAAACATCAAAAGACTTACATTAGTAATAAAAAAAATTAGATGTTGTCATTTTGAAGTTTTGTTGTAAATTATAATGTTTTTTTAAACAAATTTTTAAGAAAAACTTGTACATAAGAGAACATAAAAAAGACAGTTCATAAAATTAAAGCTTAGACATTGTTATTGTATATATTATAGTCGAAAAAAATTACATTTTATAATTATATAGTTTACATTGTATATGTATCTAAATATATTGGTTGGACTTATAAAACTATAGAATGTATTTGTTCTAGCTTTTTCATATGTTCATATGCAACCAACCTTGTAACTTTTTTTAAAGTTTCAGTCACATTCTTTATCACACCTTTGGACTTGAGTTTGACTTGATAATCATGATCAATTTTGAAAATATAATAGTAGCATATAATTAGTACATCAAGACTATAATCATAATGACATCTTGAAAAATCAAAGAAATACAATCACACATGAAAGTAAGATATTTTAACAATTATTAAAGTTAACCGATTTAATTAATAATCTATAATTACCTTATAAAACATCCAAGACCTTTTTAAAATAAAAAAGATGAATTTTCAAACTTTTTTACATACTAAATAAAAGCAGATTGTTGATATTTTTTCACAATTATACCATGACCATTTGCAAGTTGCAACGATCTTTTGCAATGTTTTGAAACCCGATTTTTAAATCGAACCGGTTGAGTGACCGGGTCGACCCGGGTCAACCCAGGTTAACCCGGTTTTTAAAAAAAAACAAAATTTTTATATTTTTAATAAATAATAAATAACAAAAATTATATATAAAAACTATAAAAACTTATTTATATTGAAGATAGAAATTGTTTACCAACCAATATAATATGTAAAAATAAAAATTTCATCATAAATACATAAAATTTACATATTTTTTTTAAAAAAAACACAAAAACATCGAAACCCGGCCAGGTCTTGAGAACCGGGTTGTTCTGGGTCATCCTAAACACGGTAGGTCTAGCCGGGTTTCGAAAATGTAAAAGCGTGAAACCCATGTCAATGTGACCCGTTTTTCTGGCCGTAACCGGGTCAACCGGTTAACCCGGCGGGATCGACCCGGGTATGAAAACATTGATCTTTTGTACCAACCTTTACTCTGTATAGCGCTTTACTTTGTATAATCTATAATTACAAATGATATGTATAATGATGTAGTCATAGTTTTATAATCTATAACTATAAATGACATGCTCCAACCTTCGACAACAACCGCAATCACCCATCAATTAATTCCACAATTTTTTTGTCACAATGTCGACCATTCTATAATTATTGATCATCTTATTTAAAAAGGCATTTGCAACAAACATTCAGATGTTGTGTCCTAAGCAGCAGCAACTGCAACTTCAATATTACTCCTATATTTCTCTTCAACAGTGGCCTTGGCACCATTCCCTGGAAATTTATTTATAGAACATTAAACAAACTTGCACTTAATGCATTATAATGGCCTAGCAGTTGATCCACACATACCAACGTCTGTAACAACTTACAGAAAAAGGATACGTCACAAAGTACGCATGGCAACTCATAAAACATGTAAAAGAGCCTAAGGACAAAACAAAACTCACCCTGAGGAGAGGCAACAACAACAATAGCACATCCAATATTCAAAATCTGTCGTGTGGAGGCAGTGGTGGAGACATTTGCGCGTGCATCATCAACACGTACAGTCACCATAAAATTCCTTGAATTAGCTTCAGGGTGCACTCCAACACGTTTTTTAGCTTATCGCAAGGCGTTAAACATTAAATTATATAGGTGAGGGTCGTGGCGATCAACCTGCAACACATGCCATTATATAAGCATACATTTACTTATCGTGGGTGGAAACAATAGAGACTTAAGACTGGAGCGACTTATCAGGATAAAAGAAATATATACAAATTTATTAGCAGCAATTTAGCGGTGAAACTTGTGAATAGATCGAGCACTTTTTGGTACTGAAGTTGCAACATCTATATCTAGTTCTTTACAGTTACACCTTTGCTCGAATATTGTGTGGTGGTACATAGTCTTCATAATGTAGCACTTCTTCGACTTGAATCTCATCTTCAGCGACCTGATCGGCTTTAAGATTTTCTTGAATCAGCCTCACCGCCCTAGAACATTTGAAGTAGCAAAAAGAATGTGTATTCTTCGCTTCAAATTGCCTGTAACTCGTCTATGAGCTCATTCAGAGTCCGCCAAGACGATCCAGCTTCAGCCGCACCAACCTCCTCAATGTTCTTCCTTACTTCTTTCTCATGTTGGTAAAGCTTGAATGTTAGTTAACTATCATTATCTCCAACTATATATTCACAAAGACAATATTCATCAGATAGGAAACATATTTGTCACTCCTTGTCAAAATTCAGTATACCACAAGCCTAAGCAAAGAACATGAGCGTATGAAAGAGTATCCATTAGAAAGAACAATGAAAGCCTAATGTGCGTATACTCAAAAATTAAGATTTTTTTTTGGTGATACGCCGTCATATTTATCACTGTTTTGCAAGAAACAACACCATTCCTACTTTGTACTTTAACAAAAAAAAATCATATTTTTGTTACTCGGTAGTAACGTCACTCTATCCATAATTAATCAATGTAAGAATAATCAAAGGACAAGTAGAAATAACATCAAGTGAAAAGGTTATACCACTTTATGAGATTCTATACAGCTTTGAGAAAACTCTTAATAAAAAGTCATAACATACATGTACAGTTGGGTACGAAAGATTGAATTGAAGTGTACTCACCATAACCTTTTCCTGTAAAGATCAGATAAATTACAACATAAGTCAATACCTGAATATATGAAGAAAATCAGAAAATCTATCAAAGCTTACCAAACAAATCGCAAGATTACATTGCTTATTAAAAATAAATAATCCAATTGCATCAGCAAATCCATTATAAGCAGCCTTGATTAAGTGTCAAGTAGGTTATGGGGTTGGGCTTCATAAGAGAAAATTTATAATTATAAAGGGACCCATAAATACGATACTATTAAGTACGAAGATGTAGCAACTTAAGCTTACTGTGTCACAGCAAGAGCATTAGCCTGAGTAGTCACGGGTGCAGGTACATGGACAACGGCACTTGTTTGTGGTGCTTGCAGTACAGTAAATTTAGTGCACATCACACATATACATAAAGAACGCTACTTAGAGGAATGAAGATGTCACAAAAGGAACACTACTAAACCCACACAAATAGACAGAAACATGATTTACAAAACCTGACCATGAAAAAAAGTTAGCACGGTTTCTTAAGATGGCAAAAAGTACACTCATCATGTTAACTGTTATAAGAGAGAACAGGTGATTAAGTAGTCATGGCAGAAACTTCAAATCAAGATATCAATTATCCATAAAACAAAGAGAGGAAGTCATCATAAAACTGAAAATAACAATATGCTACCTTTGGGGCTGTCGTTGAAGCTTCACCAGAGGGTTAATAAAGAAAATGTGTTGTCCTTTTCTTTTTGCATCTTTTACTACTCTTTTGATGGTGGGTTAAGGGGCTTGCTGAATTCTTATACCTTTGGGGCTGTCGTTGAAGCTTCACCAGAGGGTTAATAAAGAAAATGTGTTGTCCTTTTCTTTTTGCATCTTTTACTACTCTTTTGATGGTGGGTTAAGGGGCTTGCTGAATTCTTATACCTGTAAACAACCCGTCAAGTGCGTGAGGTCAGACCTAACATCATCCTCATTTTTCACCATTACCTCCATTTCATGCATTCAAGAACCCAGAAAATGATCACTACTCAGGGATATGCTGGCAAGATAGTTATATTTTGATAGCAGTTATCATAGTTATCACCCCTCTGTATAATACACTAAATGTAAATCACATTCTATAGAATAGAAACTCACTTCATTCTTACCAAATTTACTTTCTTAAGATCAACACCTCGATCTTTCATTCGCTTCCCTCTGATTTACTTTCACTGTCCTAAACAAAGAATGTTAGATTACCGAAATTTAGAAGATGGGTGTTTCAGCACAGAATACCAACTTAGACCCAAGTGACTCATTTAAACCACTTCCTCAGTTGCAAGTTTTATTTGTTTTACCCCTTACACCCATTACCAGCGACACAACCTGAATTGACCCGTTTTCATATTTTATGTCTGGTTGTTTACCTCTCTTCCTGTACGTGTGTGCCTATGTTTATTAATGGTATTTTTTGAGCATTTTAGTAGCTTCCACTATGATGATTGTCAGCTAGGTGAAGTTTGTGGGAATTAGATTAGGAAGATTAATTGTTCTTTTGGATATCCTTCCTAGATCTGATATAGTTGTAAGCTAAATGATGCTAAGTAAAAGAATGCACCCAAGCGATATTGTTTAAATATTAAGGCAAGTTTATCATCCTTAAAACTTGTTAGTACCTGATGAAAAGTTCATGTTCCTAAATCTGTTGGTAAGTATATTCTAATCAGAGTGTTGTATTACTATGGGCTTTGCAATACAACTCACTTGCTTAAAAATGAAAAATAAATGAATAACTCTTTTAGTATTACATTAAATGTACGATTCACTGTAAGCTTTATGAAGCGAGAGCAAAATACCTTTTATGTTTTCAGAATCTTGAGATGCTACACTCCATAGATGAAAACTGTTGTGATGCCATGACACTTCTTCTGCTTTATGATGTTCTGATATTTGCGCTACGCATCAACTTTCAAGGCTCAAATAATATCATCATTTCAAGCAGAAATAGACACAATGGGTACAAACATATACATATAATATAGTCCGAAGACGAATTTGAACAAATTTCATTCGTATGTACAAACCCCTGTCTAAAATTTGAACATATACCAAAATTTGTCATGAATAGTGCTCTAACGCATGTACAAACCCCTATCCAAAAACCTTTTTACTTTTATGCTGAGAAGTGTTATTTTAGTATTTTGTGAATCAGGTCCCTTGCAATAATCCTCATTTCTTTGAAAGATAATAGAACTTGCAGAATCTATAGCAAGTATACTTTGTGTTTGTGCATTGAACTTAATTCTTTTGATCGACATATGTGTTAAATTTTCATTACATATCAGTGTACTATGTCTTATTTTGTATAGAGTAAGTTAATTTGTGATGGAAATAGGGAATTACAATGAACCAGCATCAAGATCAGAAATCCTAGGTTGTAGATACTTGTAAAAACTTTCAATCGGAGGGTATGTACATGGAGCATTAAGCATAACGTTAATCAACGTTGTCATGGAAAGTACTTATTGCAGTCTGTTTAACTATAATGTTCAGACTAACTCTTTCAACTGCTGTAAAATCCGTCAGGAAGCTTTTCAATCTAAAGCTATCCCGTACGCACCATTATCCGGATCTGTGTCAACCTTGTAAAAAAATATAATATTAATAAAAAAAGTCCTAAACATAAAAGGTAGTGAACAATTAATTATAACAAATAAGATGTTTGACAACCAAAAAGTTTACCTCCTGGTTTTGCATCCCGATCCGTTCACTTCAAGATCTCAAATTGTATTACTTGAAATATCATCAGCCATTGACTTGAGGAAAGGTATCGAATTTAAGCAAACTACTATATAAAGGAAGATCAACACACCAACTTTTTAACTTTCAAAATTGCAGGTAAAAAACACGACTTCGAATCAAAACTTGTAAAAGAGCACTCCAGGTGGCTTTCCATGTGCGTCATGCAGAAGCTAAAGTTTCCCCTTAACAACTTCCTGCGTGAATAAAGGTGAATATATCGGTTATTATAAAAAACACCAATTAAGTTAAATAGGGCTACTTAGACTTTATATATCGAAGTTAACACCAACCTTCTAATAACGAACATTAATCATTCCCTCAAACTCCCGGTCTTTTGCAATAAGCAAGCCATTTTTGCATTTAACTAATGATTTATAACTTTTTGTGATTCATTGATTGACGTTATCTCCGCTTCCAACTGAGTGTTTGACTTAGCAAGTTGGACATTCTGCTATTGATCTTCAAAGGACACTATGCAAGAAGAATATACTATATGTGAAACAAAACACACTACAAAAAATTATGCATTTTTTCACACTTTTTTGTACACATTTTTCAATTACGTGGAAAATATTTTGAGTTTATCAGCACATATGAATGTGTAAAAAATTTGATACATAAATAAATGTGGACAAATTTTGAAAAACCACACTTATATATGTAGGAAATAAAGTTCACACCCCTTAGTGTAATAAACTAACTAACTTCTCCACACTTTTAAATGTGAACCCTATTTTGTGACACCAAAAAACTCCACACATCATGTGTGTGGAGATATTTGGTGTCACAAAATAGGGTCCACGCTTGAAAGTGTGGAGAAGTTAGTTAGTTTACCACAGTAAAGGGTGTGGACTTTTATTTGCTACATATATAAGTGTGGTTTTTCAAAATTTGTCCACACTTATTTGTGTATCAAATTTTTTACACATTTATAAATGTTAACAAATTCAAAATATTTTACACACTTACTGATGATGTATGTGAAGAAATCACATATTTTTTGTAGTGACATCAAAATGCGAAAATATGTATTTTTATTACTTTCTTCTTCCAGGCTTTTGTATATGGAGTGGGAAAACAAAATAGCTCCTGCTGGTGCAAATAATTGATATTGTTCATCCACCTCTTACTCCATATCATACAAAAAAGAAACAGTAGACCGTAAGAGATTATTCAAGCTAAGTGGACATGAGTGACAGGAAAGGACTTACCTTAGAAACTGATCCTCCATTACGTCTCTCCTTACAACTTCGTCCCTCTTGCTTATTTTATAACTTTGTCTAGCTTCTTCTGTTGTACTATTGCCAGCAGCCGTGTGACGTTTTATTTTAGTATTCTAAACTGTTTGCTCAGGAAGCTTAACACTTCTGGTTGATGTCTCTGCAATTATAAGATCACCATCTGCAAAACTATCTACAAAGTTGAATAGGATAAAACTTGGTAGCATGAATAGGTCTTTGGTTAAAGTTAAATATGAAGCTCGCCCAGACACATTCAAGAATAAGTGCACCTGTACATTAGAGATGTAGTCGCGGTTCTAGAGTGGCAAGAAGAAGCGATTGGCAAAACAAAGTATCATCTGCACATTAATTAACAGAGCACATAAATTCAGGGAGAAGCAATCTATGAGGAGATCATAAAAGCGGGTAATTTCAGTATTGATATTACCAAGTTTTACCATTCTTTGTTTGGGTCATACTACAATTGTATAAAGAAAATAAAATACACAAATGGATACTTACCACTTTGATATGCTGGCTTTGGACAGCAAGTTCCTGGTAAAAATCATACCTCTAGCATAAGTGATATGAATGATCCCGTACTGGTTATGTGAAGATTTGTTCTTGGAACTTTTATTCTCTCAAAAACCTGATGTAATAGTCCATAGCTATTTAATCACGCGAAGAAAGATGACTTTAAAAGTACATGAAACGGTAATAAGAAAAAATATTCGCACCCACATAGAATGCATAGATGGATAAATTGATCCATCGTTAGATTGGGTTCCTGCAAAACCTGAAAAAAATAGGCAGCTACGTTAAAAAACTGGCGAAAAATCAATTGTCTCTGTATAATTAGTTACATTATTCAGCAGCTTTGTGACATCAAATTCCATCACATAAATATTCCTCGAGCTATGCATAACTGTATGGCATCTTCTACCAAAGATTGAACACGTTTATAACATTGGAAAAACCTGCAAAAATTATATTAGGGTTTTGTGATACGAAGATCTGAGAAGGTTAACTTTTGAATCGGGCAGAGATATGATCGTATATTTATTTTTAATATTTAGAGATAATATATTTTTGGAACAGTGTATCTATTTTAATTTTCAAAATATAATCCAAAAATAATTATTTAAAAAACAAAAATTACAAAAATTACCAAAAAAAAAAGATGACGTGGATTAATGGATGCTTATGTGGCATATCCCTCCTCTTATATATAATGTATAGATATATATATATATATATATATATATATATATATATATATATATATATAGAGTTAGGATCAAATAAGAAGATTAAGTAAAATGAGAAGAATGAGAAGAAAACACAGCCACACATTTCAGATGCACCTACAAAGTCAGATGCATCTCTCCTTAAAATTTTCCTTCCTTTGTGGAATTTGTGGTCAGGATTTCTTCTTATTCTTCTCATTTTATTTTTTTTTCTTACTGGATCCCTACTCTATATATATATATATATATATATATATATATATATATATATATACTAGTGGCAAAACCCGCCCGATGGGCGGGTATGACTTGTAAATATCATTAACATTTATTTTTTGACTAAATACTTGTGTTAATAAATTGGTATTTGATCAATCGCACAAAAAATCCATAACTCAAATGATAACAATATTTTATGACATAATGATAATCTAGGAAAGAATATGGATTACCTACCTGCATATCGTATTAGTAAGCTTGCCGATCGGGTGGGCATAACTTGTAGCTATCGTTTATATTTTTTATTAAGCTAAATATTGGTGTCAAAAATTACATATTTTATAAGGTTTTTTGAATAATAGTTTAACAAAACACAAAATATTGAAATTTCATATCTTACCATACCAAAACCCCAAAATCAATATTATTAGAGTGCCAAAAAGAATATTTTTTTTCATGTATCATTTAACGATGAAATGATCTTTTAATTAGTTTGAAAGAAGTGGGACTTCGACGACATCAAAATTATATATGGAGTGAGTAAAGGGTCGACGATTTCATCGACCAAAACTCGAGCGACTTTAATTTCAGTTCACTTCTACTTGACGGGAAAACAAATATGAAGTGGCCATGTTAAATCTTAAAAAATGGCCTATTTTCAGTTTGAGTATGTGTTGTGATGGTTTCAAAACCCTCTTTGTATTATTCGACGAAACGTTGAAAACCATGGTTAACACATAAAACTCACATAAAACTTATACAAATCGTTATTTTATACATACCATTTTCATATTTTCTAGACGGTCGCAATAAGCGTATTCAAGACAAGCAAGTATGTAACTAAAAAATATATAAACACTTGGGGTCATTATTTAAATGATAAAACATGCAAAAAGGGTGTCATTATTTATGAGCAAATACGATGGTCAACTACTCAACTTGTTATAAAACTACCGTTGCGTCGGATAGATAAAACTTCTAAGCAACGTTTTGAAGGTTTTTGTTTCGACCCTGTCGAGTCACCGGGTCCAGATCAAGCCGGGTCGACTCGGTTAACCCGGTTTTCTTAAAAAAAAAAATTTATAATTTTAATAATTAGCAAAAATTATATATATAAACCAAAAAAATTTCTGTACATTGAAGTTATAAATTGTTTAACAACCAATATAATATATATAAATATAAAATATCATCGCAAATGCTTAAATTTTAAATATTTTTATATACAAAAACCCGAAAAAATCAAAACCCGACCGGGTCTCTGGAACACCCCAAACCCGGCGAGTCTAGGCAGGTTTCGAAAATATAAAACCCGAATCAAAATGACCCGTTTTTTCAACCGGAACCGAGTCAACCGGTTAACCCGACCGGGTCGACCCGGGTTTGAAAACATTGCTTCGAAGATACTTAATCACATATTTCTTCCCCTCTCATTTTAGTCTAGATTGAACCGTTCAAGTGCTTCTCAAAAGTTGACCTTCGTTGACAAACCAAAAAATTCCATTTATTTCATTCAAGAACCGCAAATCGATTAAAAGACATAGCAACCTAAGCTCTCTTCCATATAACAACAGCGAAGTTTTACAAAAAAAAGTCAAAAAGTTCGGTACCTCAAACAACAAAGCAGAGAAATTAAACTTTTATAACAATCAAGCATTAACAACTATCAATAGGGGCATTTAGATACAGTTTATATAAAATTAACAAACTATCATTGTAAAAACTATGGCACTCGATGTTCCTGTTTAAGGGTATGGCTTTTTAAACCCACGCACATAAAGGCAAGCTTATGGGATTCTGGATGGTGGGTCTCCCAACATGTAAAATAAATTTTAGATAAATGATCAACAACCATAGTCATATTAAGTAACATAGCTAATTAAATATGAAGTATAACAAAAGATTACTTATCATACAGTGAGTTAAGTGCAATAAATTTTGCTTGGTCTATTTCATAAGTAATTCTTCAGCCCATCTGAGTGAAAAATCAAATACCATATAGAACAGACCAACATCAAATCGGAAAATCTCAGGATTAAAAATAGTAATA
The DNA here is from genome assembly GCA_025667525.1 of Glebionis coronaria. Classification (NCBI taxonomy): domain Eukaryota; kingdom Viridiplantae; phylum Streptophyta; class Magnoliopsida; order Asterales; family Asteraceae; genus Glebionis; species Glebionis coronaria. The sequence continues at coordinate 184,744,292 of CM046879.1, read as the reverse complement.
TGAGGACTCGCTTATGCAAGTGTCATGTTCTCTCATGTAGAGCAGATTACCACTGTAATTACACTCGCAACTGCCCCATGTATTCTTGCATTTACAGTTAGAACAATTGCACGCTGTCTTCTCTTTGCAAAGAATGAATAAAAGATTGACTCATGTGATCCTGATGCATCTGATGATCAAGTGACCCTAATAATCAATAACTTTCTGGGAATGATATAAATGCACAAGGTAGGGGTCTATAAAAAACAAAATTGCATATTTAAAGGATACTCTAGTCGCATTCCCTCCCCGATATCGATGAGTAAAGAACGATGCCTTGTAAATGACTTAGTGCGTCGGTTGAACATGAAGTATCCTTCAAAATTTTGTCATGTACATCCATTTAGTGCCAGGTCTACAAAATAAATCATTTTATAGGCACAAAAACGTACCAAAATTCAACAGATTGGTGTCCTGTATGTACTCTGCACCTTAACATGATTACCAAAGGAACTACTGTAAATCAAAGAAAAACTAACCACCAATCTTTGAATGAGTTGCGCACCTGTGAATGGACATAAAGAGTTTCATAAAAGAGAACTATCTTTATTATTGAGTTACCTTCGTGGTACATCAGAGCATAACAATACCTATATTTCCTCATCAACGCTTGTTTAAGGGAGCCTTAACCATATACTCCGTGGCAGTCGCATAATCACTCATGCGTCTGTCTCCAACTACACCATACAATGCTACCACATTGGGTGATGAAGATGGCGTAATATGAAAGCTTCCTTCAAAAAATCAACAACCTGAAAATTAAATACATAAGCCTAAATGAGATCACCTCATAAGCCCAAAATAAAAATTGCTTAAACTAATAATTTAGATCTTTTCAAATAAAAAACTTTAAATCAAAATACAACTAAAAAAACTTACAAAACAGATTTGGGATATCAGCCACCACTAAACTCAAACTTTCCTGCAAATCACAAAATATTCAGAGCTTGCATAAATGCATCTAAACTAAATCACTATTGCAATTTTTATGACTTTGAACACCGCGAGGCTACACTTCTGTTCTTGGGCCGACAACCACTCGCGAGTCTCAATAAACGATCCATAACGACAGGTAGCATTCTGATTAATTTCAAAATCTGTAAAGAATAAAAAAATTTCTTCAATAATCAACATGGTTAATAGCATTTCAAAATATAATGGCTCATCAAGTGACAAAATTATACTAAGCCAAACACCTTCATTCCTGTAAAATTCTTCAAAAACAGCCGCAATAATTCAAAAATGTGAAAGGGCTTATAGTGAGCTGGATAAAAGTTCATTGCTACAATACAAATGCATGTTTCTTGAACTTTTAGCGTATTTTTATCTGAGTATAAGCGTTGACGAAATTTACCCTCTACTTCTGGTTCTTGTCATCCGTATATTCATCATAGTCTCTTTAAAAAGTAATAAAGGATCTGTAATCTTGCCATTCGACTTAGTAGCTGATAGATTGCAGATGAAAGGTTTGTTTTCAACTCATATGTCATAGCATTCATTTAAAGTGGACTTCTTATACACCGCGACACCTATTGTAATTACATTACTGAATGATTTCACTTCCTAGCACATTTAGGACCTGTTAGGAATCAGCAGGAAAACTATCTTCACCTTCCCAAATATAAGGTATACTAACTTAACATACCCATTTGTATTTTCTACTATATATATAAGCTAAACTTAGTAACCTTACAGAACGCAGGTTCTAATTTCCAAAGAAATAATAGATGAATACATGTAAAAAATTTATGCATAAATTAATCATAGCTTTTTCTGAGCGATGTATCAAAATGGATGTCTGCCATCAAAGTCAACCTTCTACACCTTATATACCAACTTCATAGTGCATGATCAGTAAACCTTAGCTCTTGTCTAAAATGGACTTAAAGATTTGAGTTGTGTTCGTCAAATCAACAGTTCTAATTGCATACTGTAATGCTTTAAGTTCGATCAAGCACCTGATTTGTTACTTCTGGATTTCTGCATGATGTTTTTGAACAGGGTATTTAGAAGTCCGACTAAACTATTTAATGTCATCTAAAGTCTTAGTAGTCAGTTTTAAGTGTTGGTAAAAAGCAAAATTTGCAAACATTCTCTAAAAATGCACATCTAAACATCCCCATAATTGTAAGTTTCTCGAGAAAAAGAGTAACCTTTGTACAGAGATGACACGCTTGGAAGTAAATTGTTTCGTAAAACAAAAAATTCCTGCAAAACTCAAATGCGTACAATATTAAAATAAAGTCAGGAATAATATGTCTACTCCCATTTTATTGGCCCGTTCCAATTATCGAAGATATGAAAATACGACATACTAAGAATGAATTGTTACTCACCTTTAGCATTAATGTCGATTGAACTTGCGCGCTCAGTTTGCTTAGCGCGGGTCTGCAAAGGATCATAAGAACTTCCTTGTTCCAGATCGATATGAACAATCCGTGGCCACAAACCATCAAAATAACTGTGAACATGTCCGAGCTTCTAGAAATATGTGATACTGTTCTAATCCCTCTTGTAGTGAAGGTGTAACCTTGAAATTGGGATTGCTTAAATTGACCGCTGCAATAACTGGATCAAAACTTTTACTTGTGTGGTCAAGTAAAAGTAAACATATCACATTTCCAATAAAAACTCTTATCATATGCAATTTAAGGGTGTTTGAAGAGTTCAGAGTTTAAGGGAGTTTGACTCGTTAGCTTTGGCATCATTTATAGGACCCAGTTTGAGTTCATTTTTCTTTGCAATTTCGGCTTTACATTCTGATTGTCGTTGTGTTTTTGTAGAACATAAGGGTTTCGAATCGGGGTTTGACAGTCATTTTTAGACATTACAGGTGTGACTCGGTTTGTGTTTTCCATTCCACTTGGAGGTTAACTGCAGACTATGCAAGAGAAGCCGGGACGGTTCTCTGATAAAAGTTTGAAACATTGCTATCAATATACACAATCCAAATTATTTTTGCAACAAACCATATAACAAAGTTTGAATGTGTGTTCTGATTTAGATCCAAAATTATATTATGTAGCTTTTTAAACTCCGGGTTCTTTTGCATTGCTTACTTGAGAAAGGCCATATCACTTTATATTGTATTATGCAGCCTCTATGTTTTCTATAAGTTCTCAACTCATTGTAGAACAATCTACAAAAAAGACACAAAATGCAGTAGAGAGTGTTTGGATTTGCCCACCAAACTTGTTGACAAAGATTAAAAGTGCTTGTTAGTTTTGCAGAAAAAATGTAGTAGATAGTATTTGGATTTGCGTTTCCGACTTATTGACGAGCTTAAAAGTATTTTTTATAGACATTAAGATTCAACTTTTACGAAATATATATGTTACCTCATTGAGGCCAGAAGATCGGTAATGCAAAAAATATTTAGGGGTGTTTGGAATCATCGATCAATAAAATATGAAAAAAAAGTTGTCAATGGCATTCAAATGTAACCCAGATGTAACCATTCAAAGAGGTGTTTGGCACCTGATTAGAAGAAGCTTTATCAATTATTGGTGTCGATTTATTTATATGTGTCCAACATTTTATGATCTCTTTGGATGTGATTTAAATGTTGAACCACAACATCAATGACAAGATAATAACCACTATACCTTTACACCTTCTTTGGCTTTTTCTTCAAATAATGCATCAAGACAAGAAGAACCATTTGCACAAAACGGACGTTTTAAGTATATCTCTGGGCAGAGAAACCATCAGTTACATAGATCTGCATGAATGGGTAAAGGGCCACATATTTAATATAGGAGAAGCATTATTACCGCATTTTGAAAAGATTCTGACCTTCTGATGTTGTTGGACCCATAAGGGCGTTTGTTGAACAGAAGATATGATGGATGCTAAGTTGCTATACCGCAATTAATATGATGTCCCTGCTTCAGAATGCAAGCTGAATTCCAAGAAAGCAAGATCACATTATAAAGGATAACAGGAACATCGAGAAGGTTCTTTGAAAAACAATGGCATGACACAGAAGTAATTCTTGCTACATGGATACAACCACCAAGAATGGAAACAAATAAAATCGTCATACATACATATTGGCTTACTAACTTTGTGACTCCCTTAGTGGAGCAGAGATCTAAAAGTCATGCAACCTTTTTCGGCAAAGGAGATATTGTTCTTCTCTTCTTCCTTTTAAGATCTGACATTATCGAGGAAGTGTAATTACTAACTTGTCAACCTCTAGACCAATACAATCATCGGCTATGACAACCCTATATAAATATTAATGATGATACGTTAGAGCTTGCAGTTAGAAAAAAAATAAACTATACAAAAAAAACAATGGTTAGTGATGACCAGAGTACATCTCAGTCATGAAAGTTATTAAAGCCATCCATAGGAGTAACTGAATTTAATCCAAAGGGTTTATGTGAGTTCCAGAGATGCGATATCCAAAACTCATCACAACAGACCTGGATATTATAGTAGACGATGAAGGGCATTTAAGGGTTGCAAAAAGATTATGCAGACTTGAGAAAAGAGGAACATTAGACAATTCCTGAAAATTTTGAAACGCATAAAGTATTATCTAGTTATAATCTACTAAAATAAATTCAAACTATTCAACTGTCTTGTAGTGTTTCAATTTAACAACTCACTCTTAATAAGAATCAATTCAGTTCGAAGGCCAGAAATGTAGCTCTGAAATTGTTGTCACGACAAAAAAATTGCAAATTAAGGCGGGATAGTTGCTCTTCATGGCTTTCACGTCTGGTAATATGGATGCCACCCAAAAAAAATACATAAAACTATGAGTATTGATTTTCTTAGGTTTTTATGATTATGGAAATGATAAAGTTGTTTGTATCCTTGAAGTTTGAAGTTGGAAAACAACGTGATTAGGTTGTCATTTTTTGTTAAAAACTAATTGTAGATACTTTCAGTAAATCGCAGTGGGTTTCATAAGTTTGAGAAGGGGGCTCATATTGTGGAACTTACATATACCAGCATATAAATGTACCAATAATAGCAAATACTTTCAGTAAGTCGCTGATAATTTATTTAATGAATCAAGTGCACTTGATGTATTTGACCGCAAAAGCACATACATCTGGTGATCAAGCATATGCATTAGGACTTTCTTATCTTACAACCCACCGAAGATTGACATAAACATACCTTTTAGAAATTTAGAGGTCATGGTTCCCACACTTTTGACTTTAAAAGTGCAGTATCAGCATCATCATCATCTTGCAAGGCTGCAACCAATCGTACTCAAAGGCCTCTAATATATGTTTCTTTTTAGCCGATATCACTAACTTTGGCATTACTGATTATACTAACAAAACAGTAAAATAAGTTTTATAATTTCTGAATAAAACAATAATAAAACAGTAACTTTATCAAAAGGTTGCACATATAATACTAAAATAAGAAAAAGTAATTATTACCGAATAGCGTGAGATCGCCATGCTCATATGCAGGACCTTGATCAAATGCTTGCATTATATCAGTTAGATTATCGTGTATGTCTTCCTATATACCGCGAACAATGTGTGTTATGTATTAGCAAATGTGGATTACTGGTGATCGGATCCTATCACTGTGATTATCAAACAAACTAATAAGGGAAAAAGAAAAGCAATCTTCATGTAAGTTATTTTAAATGTAGATAAACCTACAACTAACGTGTAATACTCAAAAACTACATCGTTATCAGTGGTTCTTTTATATTTACTAAGAAAACACAACTTTATAAAGAGTTTGTGTAAAAACATGATTATGCACCTGACTATGCTGCCTCGAATAAAAACATGCTCCAGCTGAGTCACCTTTCCATCGTACGCATAAACCACAACTTCTCACAAGTCTCAATAAGGTCTGCATCCATGTCAAATGACATACACGCATGTTATCAGGATAGTTGATTGGATAACACAGGTCAAAAAAGAAGAGACCATCATGAAAAGGAATATTATGTAGCATTTACCTTAGTTGTACTAATGGGTATGAAGTTGCGTGGACCTGCATCCTCTACAAGCTCATTCCACTTCTCGGTAATAATTAAAGTTCATACTACAAACACACAATAATAACCCATAAAGTTTCAAAATTGATTAAAATAGCATATATATAAATAAAAAGCACTCAAATTTATAGCCCACCTTATCACCTATACCAAACTACGTATCTATTGCAGTCAGTTACCTAAAACTATATCAAGTTATCAACAAAACACTATTCATAATATAATAACAAATTACCTTAACTGAATTAACTTAATAGATTATTGGACGCATCACAAGCCCTAGTGGGTTTCTTGTTCGTTTTTTGTTTTGTATAATAGATTATCGACAATTTGACTAACTTCATCATCAATAGTTAAATTGAAGTGGGTTGCAATTTTTTGTTTTCTCATCATGTTATCAGATTCGTCTTTGTGCATACAAAAGATGAATATTAATTGTGACATGGAAATAGCGGAAGCTATTGCTGAAATAAGGTTGAAGTATCCTCTAAATAACCGCTCTGGAAATTGATGAGCTTTTCGATATTTTTTATCAAAGAAATGACAGCTGCAAGTCTACAATACATGATAACTGCTATAGAATTATCAATAATTAAAAGGTCTGTTGATAATTCACAAGAATTTGAATGCTTTGGTTTCTACCCAATAGGACTACCTTATATCACGCGACATCAGGGTTTCTGTCACATCGACTTATCATCTATACCACCACCTCCAGGACATGCATGCGGATCTAGACCTTAACTTACCTACTTTCTAGCATTGGGACCTACATTACTCGGACCACCAGCAAGACTTATAAAGTATGGTCTATTAGGTATTGATACTATACCATTAGGACCCATTTGTGGTTGCGCATGTCAAGGCATTGTTGGGAAACAAAGAGGCACGCCGGTGTGTACAAATTTATCAAAATTTAAGTCATTCATCTCAAACGGGTCAATTTACATATTAGGTAATAGGGTAAGTGGGTAACGATCAAATACAATGTTATTAGATACCAGAAGCGTCCATCACCAATGCAAGTAATGACCCTTTTTCAAAGATATACTGAGCAATACCCAAAAGCCCACAACAATTAGTTAATAGTAATTTTTAACTCCCGAAGAAGATAATAACGTTCAAAGGTTCACTTACAATTAGCTTCTAGATCTTTGTAGTGTGATGTACCATCAAGTGCAATAGTAGGACAAACCTGAGAAGAAGATGAATACCTTTTTGTTGTAGCTTTAGGTCATATATTAGATCCACCTATTAAGAAAACAATGATCATAAATCAACAATACATAACTCAAAATAAAAAAAAATTACATACAAAATAAAAGAAAAAAAGCAACTCATCAGGATTTATGAGAAGTGTGTGTGCCGCTTTTTGTATGTGTTCTGCCTGCAAAATAAAAGAAAAAAAACGACTCATCAGGGTTTATGTAAAGATATCTATGTTATACCTCGATAGGTTATTGCATATTAAATTAGTTTTGTAGATGATTATCAGAAGTATTTGCTTGGTCCAATGGTTGAAGCGAGATGCTTGGTGGCTGTAGGTCAAAGGTTCGAATCTTGGCATGAGCAAATTCTTTTTAACAAAAAGGACGGCAAAAAATTAAAAAAAATACTAAAAATAATAAATGTGACATGGCATTATGAGATGCTTGGTGGCTGTAGGTCAAAGGTTCGAATCTTAGCATGAGCAAATTCTTTTTAACAAAAAGGACGGCAAAAAATTAAAAAAAATACTAAAAATAATAAATGTGACATGGCATTATGAGGTGCTTATGTGGCATATCCCTCCTCTTATATATAATGTAGAGATATAAAAAAAAAAAAATTGGAATTATATACATATGCGCAATAGCGATGTTGTGCTTGTTTCCAGTAGTATCGAGCTCGATCATAGGCTTGAATAACTGAGGTATTAAACCTCTTTGCTACGTGGCAGCCCAACCCGACCAGATCCAGGCCCAAACCGACCTGGATGACGTCATCATGACGTTAACTGTTGACCGTAAGTCGATCTTCGTTGATGGGTGTTAATTGGCGGTTGACCAATGGTTCGACGACGGTCTAGCGGCGAACCTTGGGTGGTCCGACGGTGGCTCTCTGTCGATGACCACCTTTTATCGTTGGCTATGCAGATTGATTCGACGACTGCCACCATGGAACCTACTACTCCGATATCGGGGGAGTACTAGTGGTTTAAGTTAGTTGTTACAAGCCCGAATTGTAAGGTGGGTCCATTAAATTTGCTTATGGCTGTATATTGTGAATATCACTAATATTAGACGATTGATTATGTAATCTAAAAATTACTAGTTACCACCATCACAAACTCCAGCACTAGGCGAATATTTTCATTACAATCATTTTTGCATAAAAAATCAAGAGTAAAGTGCAAAAATCATTCTTGTGGTTTGCTAAAAATTTAAATTATATCCCTCGTTAATACTTCGCGCATTATACATCCTTCTGGTTGTGAAATAGTGCACCATACATCCCAGAGGACGGATGGTGCAAATATTTTTCAGTTAAAGTTAAAAATGTTTGTTAACTTAGGGGTGTTTTAATCATTTTACAACATAGGGATGGTTTTTGCACTTAATTTTTCAAAAAAAAAAATAATTTCAAAAACAAGTTTTTTTTTTCAAAAAGTTTCGAAAAAAGTTTTTTTTCATAAAAAAATTTCAATTTTTTTCGAAAACTTTCCCCTAAAAAACTTAAAATTATACGAAAAAAGTTCCTCAGAATTCTGGAATAAAAAATTATACGAAAAAGTTTTTTTTTAAAGGTTTTAAAAAATAGATTTTTTTTTTCTAAATAACCTAATATTTGTAACTTAAAAACTTTTTCTTAAATTTTTATTTAAAAGGCTAAAAAAACTAAAATATTTTTTTATTAAAACCGTGTCTAAAAAAACGTAACTTTTATTAAAAATATTTGTTTAAGATTCTTTAATCTGAACTTTTTTAATCCTTTTCTAAAAAACGTAAAATTTAATTTTAAAGGTTAGAAAAAAATTTAAAATAATTTTTTTCGAATGTTCTTTTCTAAAAAACATTATTTTTTTATGTTCAAAAAAAATTAAAATTTTTTTTGAAGAAATGTTTTGAAGAAACGTATATTTTGTTACTTAAAAAAAATTTGGAAAACTTTTTGAAAAAAGAAATTTCTAAACCACTTAGGATAAAACTTCTTTCGGAAATTTTAAAAAAAAAATCATAAATTTTTTGAATTTTTTTTTTAAAATTAGGTGCAAAAATCATCCATGGGCTGTAAAAGGACAAAAACACCCCTAAGGTGACAAACAGTTTTAACCCTAACTGAAAACTATTTGCACCATCCGTCCTCAGGGATGTATGGTGCACTATTTCGAAACCACAAGGACGTATGTTGCGCAAAGTATTAACGAGGAATATAATTCAAACTTTTCGCAAACCACAAGAATGAATTTTGCACTTTACTCAAAAATCAATCTATATCATAATATGAACACTAACCTCCACCCTTCACTATGAAAATAATAAGCGTCCTAAAATTGGATGTAATGCGACACATTAAAAAGCGTACTATTAGATTACATCTTTATAAAACCTTAATATATTAGTGTCTTATAAAAGTTGATATGATAAAACCACAAATAAAATGTCTTATTAGGTACTTATTAGAGGACACTAATAAATAATGGTCCTATAACTTTAATATAATAAGACATAAATATTAAGAGTCCTATTAAGTTCAATTATAATAAGACCCTCAAGGATTAACAGTCGTATAAAGCAACTTTATGATACTCACATATTAAGTGTCTTTTTAGGTTGCACCATAATAGAACTCAAAAGCTAAATTGTCACATAAAATAGATTTTTAGGACGCCATTTAGAAAGGCGTCCTAGGATAGGGTCCTAAAAACCACTATTTTTTGTAATGGTGGTTAGGTTTAAGTCCTATGATCCAACCAGAACCGGAGGGATCTTCCCAAGGACAATCCAATAGATTATTAGAAGTCCTTAGGAAAGATGGAGTAGAATGTAAACGTAGTTGAATGCCGACTAAGTACTGATGATAGCACTGGAACAATCACAACAAGGTGCTATTAATGATGTCTTGGTAAGCATTGAAGGGGTTGAAGAATGAAAAAGAAATGTAAAGATAAAGGGTGTAAATAAAGAAGCCCTCCATACAACTTAGGCAGAAACCGGGTTAACACGTCATGAAGACAAACTTATCATGGAACCAGTGATGAAGTGCATAACCCTTTCCTAGCTACTCAGGCTTCTCTCAAAAAAAAGTTTGTTTTGTTGTCACGGAGAACAACATGACTTCTATTAGCTTTCTCACTCCGAGATAGTTGATATTGAATAGGTGGCAATCTGCTCCAGCCTCCGACCACTAAAAGTGCACAAATCGAGTCTAGAGCCAAGAGATCAATCAAATCTCATTAGGACACAGGAATGACGATAAAGAGAGTCCTACGCCATATCCTTGTGATATTGGTAGAACACTCAGAGTGATACTACTTAGTATTCACAATGATGAGTGGAAATCCTTCCAGTGTTAACATCAAACAGCACTGCGGTAGGTCATATGTAAGATTCTTTATGAATTGAACATGTGTAAAACTGAAAAGCAACAGTGGTTTGATTCTGAATTGATTCAAACTCGTTTCAGATTTCTACGCAATATCTTTATGGTCTTGCCAGAACATTCAGAGTGATATTCATTAATATTCACAGTAACGAATGGAAATCCTTCTAGCGTCAACCTCAAACAACGCTACGGTAGGTGACTTGTGAGATTCTTATGAATCAAGCTTGTGTCAACTAGAAAGCAACAATGGTAAGATTCTTTATGAATCACACTTGTTCTAGGAATTTGAATTGACGACTTTAATCAAGCGGATATTTATCCAATTGATTCACTCTTTATGTTCGTAGTCTTGCTTTGAGACGGTCGAGTAAAGAGAACGTTAGTACAGCCGCGAAACCCTGTCAAAGAGATTCTTAATTGAATCTACCTATCACAGGTATGATATTTAATATCGTATAACGGTCTTCACCGATCGGAGGTAAAACGCTACCGATTTAGGACGAATGTCAAAGGCATTCAGTCCGTGTCCATGTTTTGTCTCAAGAAGGTAGCGCCACGGTGTACTCAGCAAAGTCAAAGATTCAAAACCACATACTCATGCCTAAAGACATATTCAACAATTAATAGTGTGAGCATGTGGATGAAGACACAAGATCGCAAGATGGCAAAGACAAATCAAGGATGATTTGAAGATCTCAAGATTAAAGACAAAGTCGAAAGACAACGACAAAGGCTCAAAGATCACAGCATGAAGAAACAAGACTACTATTACACGTTCGAGACTCATTTATGGCGAGATTAGTAATCTCTACAAATCTCCAAATGACAAAGGGTAATGACCTCTCTTAAAGGGTAATGACCTCTCATTAGGGGAGATTGTTCGCCTCAAAATATTGAGTCAAACAAAAATGTTCGGTCATAGGTTTATTATGTATCGTATATTATAACGTTGTAATAGGTAGTAGATTAGTCGTGTTATACGGGCTTAACTTTAGGCTAAAGTTCATTCATAAGTAACTAAAGCCCAAAAGGAAAGCCCGACCCATTAGAATATAGTCCATAACCAAACCCGCATGTAGGTGGATTATATATACCCTTCCTAACATGTTAAGAAAGGTGTTGGTCACTCTCATTTTCTCTCACTAATCTAATCCTCCAAAAGTTCCAACAATTCTCTCTCTTTTCTCTCTCTACTTTCTCTATCTAGAATTTATCTATCTTCTACCTTTCTTTCTTGATTAATCATCATATTTAATGGGATAACATGCTAAAACACACAAACAAAGAAATAGTTATACTGATCATCACCTAGGTTCATCTCATAGATATAATAATCGTAACAAACATTATACTCATGGCATACATTACTAGCTATTCTAAGTTACACAAACAACAATAGCACAACCACATTCTCTCCAAAGCCATCAAAACTATTCACATGCCTTCCCGATATACTGCAGCTTTCACATACCCTTGTCACCATCTGTTCTTGCTATGAGCGTTTTAGTGTAGACACGATGCCTTCTTTCTCTTCCATAAGTAACCCAAAACACAAGGGAAAGCAATACCGCCAATGAGACAAAAAGCAGCCCGACATATATCCAATTGCTGTATCGTCGCAGGCCTGGACAATGGTCTCGTGTTATGTCGGTGAAAGTCTGCCTCACAAATGTGCAGTCTTGGAGTTCTACTAGAAAAGGTCCATAAAGGTACAGCCCGTAGCTTAATTTTATTCCAGCAGACATTTGGCTGTAGAAATCAGGAGTTACGCGGCCTGTGGTGATACAGATTCCACTTGGTGAAACTTGACAAACAAATTGACTGTAAACCTGCACATCAATATGGGCAATTCTTTAGTATTGGTCACAACAGATGATCAAGTTATGTTGGTTCAATCTGCAAATACTACTAATACATCGTTTTGTCTTTCAGTTCAATAGGTTCAATGCATTTTTAATATACACGTTTGACCCGCAAGACCCACTTCATTTTTCTTATCCCACCCATTAAAAGTCGGTTACAACTTACAACTTTAGTGTTATTTTCTAAACTATCTAGCAAATGTGATATGCCAGCATTTCAGAACTAACTTTAACTCACAGCCCAAAAGATAACGGACTAGTGTGATATCTTATATTTTTTCAAACAATAGATGATTTTGACTCTAGAAGTCAGTCGATCTAATTTCCAATGTTATCAAGCAAAAATATCAAATTGACTTTGAAAACCAATCCATTAACGTTAACTACTAAACTGTTGCAAAGTTCTACATTTTCAATAGGTAATTACAACTATATCATAAATGAACATTGAATATTAAGACAACTTCTACCAATACGTTACTGATAATTGACTTTGTGAACATGGAAAATAATAGCTCTAACCTCAAAATGTCAATGTCAATACACATTATTGTGAAGGGGGGTCTATATGATACAAGATATTAAGAAGCACCAATCACATAAAGATAAATTTGCCAACAAAAAGGTGAAACTAGACAGTAGCATATGAACATGCATAATTATAAAATAAAATATAAATGTTTGACTTTGAGATCAAGTTCCGATCATTTCTAACATCAAAAACTCATTAGACTGTATGTAATCTATGTATCACCCAATAAAAGCGGTAGGACTCCAATTACATAAACCATCTCGATATCATGATTGTAGAAGAAGGCTAGTTTAGTCCTCAGAAGTTGAATGAAACTTTACTAAATTTAAATGAGTAAAATATGAGTACCTGTGTGGCATTGTTCAATGGGACTTCTTTAGGGTCACAAACTCGATCACTGAAGTCCGGTTTGTATGGATTGCAAAGAAGTGGCATAAACGGTCCAGATTGATTGAAGAAGAGAGGCGTGAAATTTGGGGCGAAATTTATATTAGTGACATTTGTGATGACTTGATTGATCACATTAACAAGTTGAGAAGTGACTTCTCTGCTCCTCATTGAAGTTTCTTGAGCAGTGACGTTGTCTACACATGGAAGAATATCGTCTAAAGCCGTATGAGCAGTTGGATTCTCAACCCACTGATTCATCGACACACAAGTGTCTGCAGTTACACTATTACAACACAACACATTGTTAGCCTTAAGAAAATCAACCATGTGCAAATATCATGTTTCACAAACGCACTGTTGACAAAAGCAAGTGTTTTGGTGATGGATAAAGTCATACATTTTGATTTTTTTTTTAATAGTTTTGAAATCTTGTGCTCGTCTTTCCATAGATTTCTAGTCATCATTTTCATGAGAATCCCAAACATATATAACACTATGATTAGCAAAAGAGTTAAATGCATACAAATGTAACCAACGTTGGTCAAATCTTTTTTCTGGGGTATACATCTTTGTCTTCGCCCATTGAACCGTCAAACTCTCGACACATTGTGATGTAATGTTGTTTACGACCTTAAAGCAGGTAATAGTGATATGAACCGGATCGATTAGGATAGTAAAGATAGAGTATTTGACGTTCGAGAGGTCGAATAAGCTCTCCCAGTTAACTAAGAAAACAATAAACCATAATAAAACATAATCTTATTTCTCTGCATAATTCATATTACAGACCTAATCTCTATTTATAAGAGACGATAAACTTATTCATTAAGAAATAATAAAAGGAAAGTAAATAAGCTAATAAAATAGATAATAATAGTTGTCTTTGTCTTGTCTCTGCCAGAATCGTATCAACTAGTTTCTCAGCCACGCAAGGAAAACTACATATTCAATGTTTCCGACACATCATACGCTAAACTACCCATCACTTTTGGCAGATAACTGTAACTTTAAATATTTTAACAGTTTGGGGTTTTCATTTGGAAAAAAGAGTTGGTATCCTGAAACACAGTACTTTTTTGTGCAATCAAACCTTTGCAAAACCATGTGGTTAATCCTGATACGTGACAATTTATGCCCAAAATTGCTCAATTTCAGAACGGTACAGAAGTAAAAGAACATAATTCAATACACATTAGAAAGCCAAACTTACTTGTGCAGAACAAGGAACACACCACACAATACAAAAGTTCCCGTCACAAGAATCCATCCAACAATCACCAACCTGCAATGATTTAAACAACGCATTTGTATAAAAAAAGGAACACAAATGATAATCGGAAGATAAACAAACATCAGTATCTCACTCACGTGTAAACCATACACTGCATGCCGAAAAGTGAAAACACTGCAAGGAAATGTCAGAATTAAAGATGTTAGTAGGTGCAACAAATTTGACACATTTAGTGGGCCGATTCTACTTATGTTTTATGTCTTATGGGTCAAACAGGTACCGCTGAATAATAGCTTCAAATGAAACGCATCAAATAGGTCGAACGAGTAACATAACAAAAGACCTTATAAATAAACGGATCAAAAGGGGTTCAAACTTTAAACAAGTTGAAAGTTGCCAAGAGTGTATTTTAATACAAGAAACCTTCAAAATATCTTATACCAAACAAACTAGATTATTGCCTAACAAGTCTAAAAATTTAACAAACTATAAATTAATAATAACAACTTTTTGGAGAAAAAAGTTGCTTAGGGTCAACTGTACCAAACTCATTGTTTTGAACCATTTTTATTTGCTACCAGTAGAAATTGGAGTAGTAAAGAATGTAAACAAACTCTATCAAGGGAATAAAAGAAGCTTACAAAACCCGATGAATGTCAAGAAGAGCATCACTGCTGATATAATAATCAGAACCAACCTCCTGCAAAAACACACAACTTTATTTGTCATAGGATACTTTTGTGCGGACATTTTATTTGGTTTCAATAAACTGAAACTGATTACTTACACAGTGTCTAGGACTCGGTGTATGTCATCTTTATTATCTTCGGTTCTTTGAGAAAGAGCATAAGATGTTGAGTTCAGCTTTGTTTGTATCTCATCAATATCTGATTGGACTTGAACTGGCAAAAACACTTGGGCAACGCCTATTTTCTTTGCAGACGCAAGATCATCAGACAGATTCCTAAGTTTATCTGCTGTTGTATTTGCCTGATGTACAACGTATTTCAATGTTTCAGTTGTACTATGATGGAATTTTGCTTGACCCGTATATAAAACAGCACATCCAACACTGGAATGATACAATCAGAGCCGTTAGTTGACTTTTCCTTAAGCATGCACACATATATCATAGAGAGAGGGGGAAAGTGGCATACATAGCAACTATGGTAAAGAGGATGAGGAGAATAAGAGAGAGCGCATAAGCTAGTCTGGAATAACCATACGGTTCGCGTGCACAGCAGCAATAGCATAGGCAAATCAGCGATAAGCAAAGCCCAAAGAGCACAAACCAGGCAGCAGCCATAGCAAAGAATGGTACGGCAGTAAAAGCCACAGACTGCATTCAGTACATTCAACCGTTACAAAAACTTTAAAGAAAGTTACATAAACACATATAAAAATATATAATGCTCAGACTGACCAAAATTAATCGGCACATGATATATCCGACAAAAGCATTTTTTTTTTCCGGAATGCCCCGTTTAATTTGTAACAACCCAATTTACATATATGGCCCATAGCAATTACTTACATAACTATGATTGAAGTCAAAATCTATTACTTTCGAAATGAAAGATCTGCATGGGTGTTTATAGCCTTATAACTCATATTGTTATATATTAGAGTATCTTTATACAAATTGTTAGTGTCGTCACTTATGTCTCTATAACCAACTTATCATAAGAGTTTTGAACTCAAAACAGATGGGTTAAACGTAGACAAGTTAAAACAATGGTCTGCATAGACGGAACTTAACTCTTTTGTTGAGGGAGCCGAGACGTTAATTATTACAGTAATTTTATGAGGGCCAAACTACTAAAACAAAAGCTTAGCACGAATTTATCAACCAAAATACACTAAGGACAAAACATTTCGGAAGGGTGCCCTCACTAAGGTTCGTATATGATGGTCTGACTTTCTAGAATGGAAGAGCAGAAGACCGAATATAGCTTGTGTTAGAAACAAATTTTTGCACTATATTTAAAAAAAAAAATATTAAGGCACAAGATTAAAAAACTAATTAAACTTTATTCCGACTCCCACTCTTCTCCTTTTCACCATATATGCTCAAACCACGGATTATGAACCGAAAAACGAGAATAATTGTTTCTTTTCCAATAAATATGAATGGTAGCAAGTAGAATATATTCATGTGATTTCGAACAAAAATATCATTATTCAAATGATACACTATCATAACTTACATTATAATAAGAAACAAGGATCTATAAATAAACTTGATTGGGTCCACATGTTGGCTTAACAAAATATTATTAGTTGAATATCAAAGATATGAACAAAAGTTTCAAATCTCCCTTTACTCAAAGCCGCTTTTCTGAAATGCCAGCTAAAAGAAATACAATAATACTTGTAATATTTTACCGACATCAAATACAGAATTTGTATTGTTGAACTTTTATATTTATTGCATACCATTTATACTTTTAACAATAACTGTATAGACTTCTTGACTACTTGTATATTTGTATGCACTATGCAGGCGATGGTAAATTATCAGAAAATAAATATATCTACGAAACTCTGTAACAATCAAATGCATCAACCTTCTTTTGTTTTTATTTAAATGACGACTTGTAAGATGTAAAAGGTTCTCCGCTTCACATACACATGTAATACACATATTATTATTGTTGCAACAACGGACAGCACAGCAATAGCCCATTCAATTCTAGTTTTTGCTCCTTCAAAATGTAGTAGTATATATTTTGAAATGAAGTTTGCTTTGTGACCAGGCCCTTTTATCCAATGCAACATTATTAGTTTCAAAATACATTAGCAAACTAACCACTCAAGGGTGGCCTAGTGGCAAAAAGATTTGTGGCTATTACTCCAAAGTGTGTGAGGTCTCAAGTTCAATTCCCACTAGGTGCAAACAACCTTGAAGTGGCCACGCCAACCTCCTGAAAAGGGAGGGCTTTACCTGGTTTGAGTCTGTGTGGCGGTGGGCTCATACCCCGTGGATTAGTCGGCCAATGAGTCGGAAATCACGGTTACCAAAAAAAAAATAAAAAAATAAATAAAATACATTAGCAAACTACCTATTTGGTTCTAACATGTGTTTAGATAACACGGGCAAGATTGTCAGGTTAGGTTTGGTTGACAATTAGGCATTGACAAGCTAACGTTTTGTCACTTATTTTATGACCACATATAATCAGGGACGGACCTATGTAGTAACTATGGGGGTCCGTTGCCCCCCATGACTGGCCTGATACGATGAAATTTTAGTGTATTTTTTCTTCAATTTTGACCTTTTTTCGAAAGCGCCCCCCATTAAAAATTCAAATTGCCCCCCACCCATAGAGTAAATCCCAACATTTAACGCCTTAAAACCTTATAAATCCGCCATTTGTAAATAAAAACACTCAATTTATCTTTTCGATACTACATTTTTTTCTATATTTTATTGCTATTCTAAGAAAAAAAAAATTTGCCCCCCACTACCCTATTTCCTGGTTCCGTCAGTGCATATAATTATAATAAAATCATGACTCATTGGTATATTTATACAAGAAACGGGTAAATTTGACTGACTTATAACCATTATCAATAAAATACAACGTATACTAAGATTTCACATGACATAACATATATGTGGTCCTCCTAAAAAAAACAACAACTTATGACGCATGAAATGCAAGCTACCAAATTTTAATGACCCTCCAACTTATTTTCATAAAATAAAAAAAGGGATTTTTAGCCCTGCAAAATCAAATTTCTTTTGACTTTTCGCTACCTAATTCTTCATCCTTTCAATAATTAACTTCTAATCAATAAATCAAAGAAAAAAAAAAGAACTTACAGCCCAATAGTGGCGCTCACTGATATTCCACCCTCCTTTATACTTTTTAAAATCATTGAGTGGATCTCTTCTTGTTGTTCTCTTCTGAGCCAACACAAGTGATGTTGAATTCACTTCATCTTCTTTCTCATCAAGTAGTTTCCTTTTAGCCCCCCAACTTATCAAAACACCATCTTTCACCCCTTCACTCCCCCCTGCAAAAAAAAACCACCATTTCACAAGATTTAAACCACTAGAGCAAATTTCCTTCAAAACCCACAAATCATTTCTTATAACAAACAAAACCCATAATTTATTTCAAGATCAAAAGGTATACCTGAAGTGGGTGTTGTGTAGGGTTTACCATTTGATAGAATGAAGAACACAGAAACAATTAAAACAAGTGTGAAAACAAATGGAGTTATGATTTTGTTAATTTGCATTGTGACATAAAAACTAAAAAAAAAAAGTGAAGAACAGAGTGTGTTTTTTGAGAGAGAAATAAAACCGTTTGAGATTGTAGTGTTCAAAAAAGGGTTTTATGACAAAAAGATGTTTTCTTTTTCAAAGTATTTATTTGATGAGTTGTGTTTTTTTTGGTTAAAATAAGATGGAAATGGAACAATTGTTCCTAAAATCAAGCATTTCTTTTAATAATGTTGGGAGAATGCTTAGTCATGGAGTAATGTGATTAATCAAGTTTGTTGTAGTTCATATGTGTAATGATTTTGTTCATACACCTATTTCATGTATGTATCTTGTCTTTTTCTACTTGATTATTTTTTAATATAATTCGTGGATTTTTGTATTTAGTTTTATTTGAATTGTGGATTAGAATAATGTCAAAGTCATGCTACACAATAACACAAAGAAAAATAAAGTTTGATTATTGAGGGGCTACTAGGAATGGTGTAGCAACTAAGTATCAACATCTTAGCTTTTTCTTTTGACTCATTTTACTTATTTTTTATTTTTATTGATGGTAAGAAATTTACCGTCATGTTATAGTATTTTTTTTCTTTTTAATATTTTAATTAATAAACTAAAAACGTAATTTAAAACGTAAGTATAAACACTTTTTATTTCAACATTAGAAACGATACTACGAAAAAAAGAATACATCGAGAATTTAAAAACGATACATAAATAAATAAAAAACTAAAATGGCAAATCATATTTCATCTTAGTTTGAGTTTGTTGCTATTCCACTGCAGCGCGTGCATCCTTAATGAAATGATCGTATGGTTGCACATAAAAGTTGATGTCCTTTTATTGTTGCTTGTTTTTTGCTATTTTCAACTCTTCGGCACGGATTTGCATCTCTTGTTTTTTAAGCTCTGAAGGCTTTGAGTTCTTCTTTCTGCAATTTGATGGCACACTCAGTTTGTAAACCCATATCGGATACCATCAACCTAGCCAAAGCCTCGTCATTCGTGATGTTAGACGATACCGACCTTTTTATTTCCTCACTCTGTCTCTCCCCATAGGTCGTGTAACGCCTCATTTTGGTAAATGGAATGTCACGCGTGATTATGGCGTGTCATCAAAGCATGCAAGGAAATATGTAGTAAAACATACATGACCATAGGGAAAACCAGAATCAAACATCGGTTCCCAAACATCGGTTCCAAAACATAAACAAAGTAAATGAAATGAATGAAAGACTAAACAAGCATAAATATATGAAGGCAAAAGGAGAAGAAGTCTATGGCAGCTTCCATCCTATGCATGTCCTCCAAATGCTCGAGTCTGTCCTTGAGTACCTGCCCTTTTGGGACATAGAAATGAAAGTAACGGCTGAGCATAACGCTCAGTGCATGGTTACAACATAGAATGAATGGCTGAAACATAAGTACGACTAATAGCAGCGGAAATGTATAAGTCCTGGAAAACGTAGTTGTCTGTCATGTTAACTGATTTTAGTTCTGAAAACATAGCTTATGTTACTTATGAAAATCTTTATTAGTTAATGTACCAAAAGCCAATATAGGTCATGAGGTCAACAACGTGCATGAATACTTGGAGGGGTGACCTCGTCATGCAAATTAGAGGGGATGCCTCTAATTATACTGGTAAGTGGGTAGGAGGGATCAGCTCCTTGTGAAGGATGCAAGGCACACACCACATTCACCATGAAATAATCTGTTGAAAACATGTAACCTAGGATGCACCCATACACCCCACATGATAATAATAATAATATGGCCAAAAGTTGAAGGGACGCTACGAGCTATCACTCCGCCGTGGTGAAGTCATAACACTGGTGCCTCTAGTGTTATGGTTATGGTACCTCCATAACTAGGTGAAACTGGTCATGCATGTATATGGCTTTAGGTATTTAATTAAACATAAGCAATCAAAACATATAAAACATATACTGGGGAAAACAGTTGGCTGCATACACGGAATCCTAATAAGGAAGAATGTCCATACTGAAAGGACGGAGAATCCGTACCTTGTGTCCAGTGAACGAAGAAGACGAACGGAAGAGAGTCATACTTCGATATCACTAATGCTACATAAATAATATACGTGTATAAGTATTCTGATTACTGAGTACGAAACTGATTTTGTATCATGTCTTAGCTTGTTTTATATGTTCATGTCATGTTTGACTGATTTTAGCTTTATACAGCGTTTATCATGTATTCTGTCTATTCTGATTAAATATTACTTGTATTTCTTGTATTATTATACTTGTTGTGTAATAATAAGTAACTTTTTAAAAATAGCAGGTTTTCTAAATTAGAAAGTTTCAAAAAAATAGAAAGTTTCCAAAAATAGATCGTTTTCAAAAATAGAAAGTTTCCCAAATAGAAAGTTTCCATAAATAGATTAGCTGCCTTAAATAAATAAGTTTCTAAAAATAGAAAGTTTCCATAAATAGAGTAGTTGCCTTAATTAAATAAGTTTCTAAAAATAGAGAGTTTCCATAATTAGAATATAAGCTGGATTATTAAGCTAATATATAAGCTTAAGTTTTACTGATTAATACTCTAAGTCATGTGATATACAATATAGTTTATTAATTATTACATGTAAATTAAATAAACTATAGGTTATAATATTTAATTAAATATAACATGATTTAATTAAATAAAAGGTAAAAATAATACTTAGGTTAAAACATGTATTAATATTTGTTATTAATATAACCTAAGTTATGGAAATTAATTAATTATATGCCATGTTTTAATAATTAATTAATTACTTTAGTCTAAAATTAAATCATAAAATACTTAGGTTAAAATCATGTATTATTATTAATAATAATTAACCTAAGTCATGTCTATATTAAATTAATTACATAGCATGTTAAATTAATTTAATTAAACCTTGTAATTATTTAACTTGTAAAAATAAATAATTAACTTGAAAAATAAACCGTGAACCGAACCCGTGTTTTAAACCTAAACATGTCATGAACCGGTCCGTGAACCCCTTGAACCGGATCTACACCCTTAACCATGGCAAACCGCCACCGGCCTAAACCGGTGGTGCGTGTTAGTTTGTAGCCGAGACCCCCTAAGACCAGCAAGGCTAACCCCGACATGCGTCGGGGTCCCTTGGTTGCTTGCGGTCGAAACACCCTAACCAAACCGAGACCTTGTGGTCTCGGTTGGTGGTGATCACACAACCACCGAGAGCCCTTGCTCTCGGTTCCACCCCTTAGCCGAACCAAACACCCCTTAAACCATATGTTTTTAATCCCACTTGATTAGATCTACATGTTTATTAACTTGTTTTAATAACCCCATGATTTCATGTGTTTAGATCTAATAATAATTAAAAAGAAAAGGTTTAAGAAGATTACCGATTCGTGGATCAAAAGGAATTTACTAACACGAACAACCTTGCAATAAATCGGATCTAACAAACTCAACAATCACCCCCTTGTGGTGGTTATATGTGGCGGCCAAAAAGGAGAGAAAGGAGGGGCTAGGGTTTTTTTATTTTTTTTTCTAATTCTTTGTAGATGAAAACATGAACTCCCTTCTTTTCTATTTAGTTAAAAATAAAGGTGGGCTTGGCCCCCTTTTCCTTTTCCTTGCCGTGGGTAAGTGGGCCCCACGTGGGGAACCCGTTGATTTTCCGTGTTGTATTTATTTACATGTTATCATGTCGTGTTTACGTGATTTAATTATTGTTCGTTCGTGTCGTAATTTATATTTATACGTAATCGTAATAAATATACGTAAATATATAATCATAAGTTCGTGATTATATACGTTCATGATTTTCATGTTCGTGATTATAATTATTGTTGATAATAATTATTGTGTCTTAATACGTAATAGATACTTATCGTGTAATAACGCGTACGTAATACTTGAAATTCCTACTCGTGAAACGTAAACGTGCTAAATAAGAAAAGTTCTAATCATGTACGTACGATTATGTATGTACTGTTCATGGTAAAAACGTGCGGGTTTTACAACTCTCCCCCCCTAAAAAGAATAATTTGTCCCCGAATTATAGATAACGTAAACTGAAAGAGAAACATACCCGAGTCAAACTGAGAGGGTATGTAAGATAAAAGGACATGAAGGTGACCTGGTAGAAAGGAACGTGGAACATGACATGGCTAAAAGGACATGGAACGTGACGTGACTAAAAAAAGTCTTACAGAATTACAGAAAGATGAGAGGATAAAATCTGGATGGACTCATTCGTTTCTAAGTGGCTTCCCTCTCGGAACGGTTCCTCCACAAGATCTTGACACAACTGATAAATCTTGGTCCTCCTGGCCTTGGCTTGAAAATACGTAAAAGTTCATTGTCATCTACGTAAGATAGATCCCCTGAATTCGATCGAGGAAATAAGAGTTAACGTGCAAGGGTAACTGAAACATTACGATGCAAAATAATCTAACCTAACTGATAATTAGCAACGATGCGCGAGACATATTGAAACGTAGTACGTGAAAATTTTTGAACGTGATACGTGAAAAATTTTGAACGTGATACGTGGAGACATGGTGAGTGTAGTATGAGCAAACATATCGTGATCCATGATACGTGTAATATATCGTGAACGTGATATGAGGAACGTGGAATGAACATGACATGTGAAACATATCGTGAACATGGAATACAGCGGCGGTAACGCCAAACGCTATATGATGAAACGTGGAATGTGACGTTAAACGTCTGTCTGATTATAGAGAGTTATACTAGACTTGAGTCTGGTCTCTCAAGTTCTTGCAAAACTTCCCAGAACGGAAATGAACGTAAAATCGTAAGCCAGGATATGATCATGGACATGAATAGTATCATGAACGTGAGCGTGAAAGCAAGTCGTGAAATTAGAACAAGAACGTGAACGTAAATAAGGAGCGCCAATGTGAACCTTTGTCTGACCCGATAACTGACGGATTACCAAGTGATCGGATGAGCCTTGGCTGGAACATGTCCGATCAACCTGCTGGCTCTGAAATCCTCGCGGATGTAAGGATTCTGCAGACTTGATCAAATTGTTGGCAATAACCCAGATGCCACCATGCTTCTTCTGAGTTTGCATAAATCTGGTAACCAAAATCCATGGAGATCTTGTCCCATTCCTGTTCACCTTTTTCCGATGATGGAAAACATCCTAGTCCGTTGGTGTTCTATCTTAGCCTGTTGGTATGTCAGGTACTTAGATATGAACGTAACTATATCTTGCTTCGTAGAAACTTGATACATAGAAATTTGCGGAACAATAAGTCTCCGAAATTAGACTTCTCTTAGTGTAGGATTTTCTTGGAACACCTAACGTAGTGTAGGGTTCTCACCTTATGCATAAGCTGAGTCATGGTAAGATTAACCGTGAGAATCCATGCAATTCAGCGTGTCACTATAATCAACCAGAATTTATATTGAAAAATTTCAGGGTGAAATTTCTCCTGTCGTAGGATTTGCAACATAGTGCAAATATGGTCTTCCTGCTCTTCCCTAGACTTTAGAGAAGGTTAGGTTGCCATAGATGAAAACACTGATGAATTTGTTTATGAGTTAATGAAAACTCAATTTATTAAGTCCATAATGTTGTTGGGCATTTATGAGATTAAAACAAGATCATGAATCTAGCACGACCGACTCGTGTACGAATAGAAGTCATGGACATGTCCTACTCTTTCACTTGTCACTGTTGGCTGCATGACCATGAAACCGATCTTGGAAAAGTGTTTTACACCCTCAAGTCGATTGGACATGTCGTCAATATGTGGAGGAGAATAACGGTTATGAATGGTGATTTGTTTTAAATCGACGGTAGTTGATTGGAGTAGAAATACGTCTTTTAGGAAAAAGAACGTATAAATGCGGTAAGTATTAATCGACACGATTTAGGAAAACCGTGAAGACGAATAAATTCCAAGTTCGTTCTCGAAGGAGGTGTGTGGATTAATGTGCCAATATATAAAATCAAGTTTGGATTAGTGACGTTTTTGGTTTAAAAGAGGAAAAGTAAAGACGAGCTACGACTACGATTTAAACTACGACGTTGACGTAAAACGCGAACGTAAATACGTAAAACGTGACGAAATTAAAAATTAAACCTAAAAATTAATTAAAATATTAAACTAAGTCTTAAATAATATAAATAAGAATAAAAATCCAACAAAAATATTTTAAAACCTTTTATTAATTAAATATTCAATTTTTAATGCTAATTAAAGCCCAAAAATTAAATATAATTAACAAAATGCCCAAAATATTAATTTATTGAACTAATAACTAACTTATATTATTTAAAGACTAAAAAGTATTTTTCTTGAATTTTAAAAATTAATTTTCTATTTTTAAATCACTTAAAAACTATTTTTAAACTAAAATAATCATAAAAAATAATTAAATAATGCCAAAATTAATTTAACAATTTTAAAAATCCTAAATTACCCTAATGAACAGTAGAAAATTGAAAAAGTTTGAAAAAAGTAAAAATTTGCACTAAAAGACAAAACTATTTAATAATTAAACCCTAATTAACTTAAATTAATTATAAAAAATAATTAAAAAGGTGAACAGTAACTGATTTTAAAACCAAAAATCTTAAACTAATTTTCTAAATATAAGAAAAATTTTAAAACAGAAAAATATGACTTTTTTACACTAAATGACAAAAACAGTATTTAAAAAGTTAATTTAAATAGCCAATTAATCTAGAAAATATCAAATGAACAGTAACTCCAAAATTAACTAAACTGAAAAATCAGAAATTAAAAATGAAAAATAATGGAAAAAGTCTGAAACCCTAATTCTTAAAAAAGTTCACAAAAGACAAAATATTAAGGTTGTGACAGTGACCTTTGGTCACTTTCTGTCCTTTTGTGCAAGCAGTGGAAACAAAGACAAAGGCAGTGGGAAAGGAGTTCCCACTGCTAATGAAAATAAACGGGTCTGGTGGGTTTGAGCTTGATTTCAAGCTCAAATCTTGGATTTAATGGACAAGATGGACACCCCCACACTCAGTGAAGTGTGGGGAGTCACAATAATCAAGAAAATAAGCAAGCTTAACACAAAAATCACACACACAAGCACCCAAACAGTCACTGATATGCCCCTATGTTTCTGTTAAACAGTAACCTGGTGCAAAATGTATTTGGACGAATTTTAAGAGCTCTATACTTGCACCCAATCCTACCAAAATAACTTAAAACTAACTCACAATCCTAAGTATACCTATAATCTAGCATACAACAAACTTGAACAAAAAAAATCACACACAACAAAGCATAAATCTGGCTTACTGATTTTCTAAGCAGAATGTATCAAATGAGCATGCAATTTTCTTTTTAAACCTATCAAAACTTAAACCATGCAACCTATTAACCAATACTACCCTACTGGAGTGTGTTTAGGTAGATTACAAGCCAAATATGGGTAAAATACCCAGCCTATCAAGCAGACCCAAACACCCCCTTAATTTACTGAAACTTGATTTTTCAAACAAAGATTACTCAAAAGCAAACTAAACTGATCCAACACTTAACTAACATGAATAAAAGGCATAAGTGAGCAAAATTAAACAGACAATAGAACAACTAAGCAAGTCAATCCTCAAAAGCATGCAAGATCACAAAATATCACATAAACTTTGATTGAAGGAGGGTTCAAGCCATTACCTTGTGTAGTTAACATCGAACTACACAAAGGCCAGCTGAGGCCTTCTCCTATAAGCTGGAGGCTTATGCTTGGCTTTTGTGATGAGCTGATGTAGAAAGGATGATGGGTGGTGACTACACTTAGTCAAAACACACCCCAATATGTCTTCATAAAAGGAGATAGATGCAACCTGCTAAGAAAAGAAACCAAAAAGAGTGAACTGGAAACAAATAGCTTATAAGCTATAGGCTAAGCTTATAGAAAAAGCAAGCTTATAGCTTGTAGCTTATGAAAAATAGAAATGGAAAGTTGCTGTTTTTCAAACTGAGAAGTATCAAATACCTTTAAACTATGAAATCCAAGTGACAAACCTGAAATTCACACACACATATCCACTTTCACTTCAATGTGTGTGGATTTCAGGATTAGAACAAACAGATTTCTCAAAAAAAATAAAACTTGTGAACCAAATTCTTTAATCCAAATTGAAAACTTACACTACCTTTTTTTCAAAATGAAAATTACTGATTAAACTAAAACAAGAAATAAAATGTGGAACTCAGTATTGCAATTTAAATTCGTTTCATTATCATTACTTTGAAAAAAAAAAGTACAAAGACTGGAACAAAGGTGATGCTACAATCCAGCATCCCTTATATACTCATCTAAAGAGTATTCTAGAACTAAGACAATAAAGAGAAACCCTAATAAGCTAATTCCCCAATCTGCCCTTGAAGATTTGACTGGTATCTTGGTCAAAATGAGTCTTGTGACCTCTTGTACTGTTTACAGCTAGCAATCTTGATCATGGCCGTTTATAAGGAACCTTTGGGACCAAGGAAGAGCATCTCACCATTAATTTTGTCGGTTTTGGGTTTTTGAGACGAAAGTGATGGGCAGGGGTGGTGGGGTTGAGTCACATGGGATGGTTGGGAGTTGTTTAAGGGTGGGGTTGTACTTATGGTGAGTTTAATCTTCATTCTGGAAGAGTTAAGCGAAAACCCCTTTGTTATGAGGGAATTAAGTTTTTAGGGTTTAAGGGGTTGGGGACGGTTAAAAGGGGTGTTTAATCTTGGTTGAGGTTTAAATCTTTGTTTACCTCCTAAAATTATGATTTTAAACTGATAAATAAAAAATCAGTTAAAAATTAATAAGGTGGAAGGGTGATGTGGATGTTTGGAGGGGTTTGATTGGTTTAGGGAGTAAGTGGGGTGACGTGTAAGGTGGTGGTTGGAGGGTTTATCTTTCCTTGTCTGGCCCAAATGCCCCCTTGACTTCTAAATTGTCTTCAAAATAAGTTTAAACAGCCAATAACTCTATTCCCTTTGTAATATCTTTCAGCAACTTGTCACTTTTGGCACATTGTTTTTCAAAGCTTGTTTAAAAGGTTTTTTTATGCATAAATTGCATTCTTCAAGGACCAAATGTGCACATAATCAACATTATAAGGACCCAAATGCAATTATGAGTTTTGCAAGGGTATAAAATGTCAAGTCTTCCAAAGTTAAGGGACCATTCTTGCCAATCTTCAAAACTTCAAGGACTTGATAGGAAAATCATGACTTGGGCCCGGTTCTTTGTGCGGCTTCATTTCCCGTGTTCGTTTTTGCTTGATTCCTTTGATCTTTTGGTGAATTCACGATATCCATACCTAAAATACACAATGAACAAACACAAGCACATATATGGGTATTTTGACGATATTTTAAGCGTTTTAAGCCCGATTTGGACGATGAGACTATGTATAAATACAGTCTCATCACTCCCCCATACTAAACCATTTCCGTGTCCCCACGCAATGCTAGAATTAAGTATCGTAGCACTTCCAAAATTCATTTTATGATGACTTTTATTGAAGACATAAATTTAAATAAACTACTACATGTGTTTTAGACATAATGTATTGTTTTCATCACGAGAATGTGACTTTTGGGATCATAGAACAAGAACACGTGAATGCTTCGTTAGAAATAATTTCGTCGTCCTCGATTTTCACCCAATTCCATGCTAAGCATGTAACGAGATCATTGTTATTATAAGTTAGCAACACGAACACATCTTATGAGTGTTAATTACGAACCTAAACTCCCTTATTCCTACTTGGTATCTCTTATATTTTATTATGTCTTAATGATCACGAGGATACATTATCGACTTATGCGTGAATAGAGATTAAGTCTAAAAATAGAAACTTAACGGTGTAACCAAAATCATCAAATCAATAATTCATCCCAATAGACAACGATGTCAAAAAATTAAGTCAACAAGAAGGATCGATAAACACGATTTTATAACGGTTTTGAACATGAGACTTATTACCAAGACTTTTATATGCCCCCTAACGGAAGGGCCTTATTATCTTTGGTTTACCTCCATCTTTTATTCAACTTCGCCATGAAGCTTTTATTATGACTTTGGTCTTGCCTTGCCTTTTATTATCCGCCTCATCGGTGGTTTTATTAGCCAAAGACGTATATCCTCACGCTAAAGCGAATTTTGGATCTTTAAAGCTTCGAAGATTAAGGCTTGATTCACTTTCAATTTGGGCATAGATTTTTCGGCCTTGTGAGCTTCAAATTTTTGCTTAATTTAGGTGAGCACTTGAAATCTTATTATTAGGTGAAGCTTTCGATTATTCGGGTGCCAATACTTCAAAACCGTGACGCTGGCGATACCTTAATGTTTTCCCAATTTACTTACATGGAAGCTACCAAAACAAATTAGAAACCCAACAATAGTGACTAAACCACCAAATCAATATTTATTAACAATTTATTATGCAAAGAGCGTTGGGAGAATAAGCTAATAATTACTACACATAAGATCGTGACGATTACGAGACTTATAAATAACTCTATCATTTCTCGTCCTCATTTAAGAGACTTAGCCTAAAAAGTTAAGGAATCGAAGCTAAGTGCTCAACACGCACGGTCGAGTCAAAAATTACTCTCGTTCTCACCATCGGAAAACCTACATTCGTGTCTTAAACACTTATGAAAAACTAGAAAATTTTAAAATTTGGCCATTTTTAGCCTTATTTTGCACTAAAACGATAACAAAAAGATGAATATTGGATAGCATGTTGACGTAAGCAAGGTGAAGTATCTACTCACCCCCCATACTAAAACTAAACATTGTCCTCAATGTTTCGAGTCTAGGGGTGTAAAACACCCCCATAGTAGAGACGAAGTCGAATGCTTAATCTCGAGCATGGAAAGGGTAAAACGAATAACCTAAAAGCCGTTTATGAATTATGCTAATAAGATAAACGTTAGAACATAAAAGGATATCATCGGATATCGGAATCTCCAAAGGCAACGATCGAAGCTCGAGTGATCCATAAAACGAACACGAGAGGCTTCAATGGTGACGATGAACCTAATGAATCACAATCACAAACAACCACGAAACAAAGGTAGGAAGAGCACAAGTCCCCTCGTTACGTTAAACTAAGAAAGCAATAATATGTACAAGGATAAGCATGAGAATCCCCCACGAGGCACCTTGTTTTTGATAACCGAGTCAAAAGCTCGACTCGAATCCCCATAAATGTGATCATTTAGGGATAATCTTGGTTTGGTCATTTTTGGTGGGACTTACATGATAAACAAGGCCCAAAAGTACGTGGAGTACTTTAAAAACCCGATATACGTATACCGGGGTCAAAGATAGCATCTTCGTTTTCGGATGAAAGACGAAACAACGCTACTTCAACCGAAGCCGAAACAACCCCAAAGGGGTAGAAGAAAAGAGATAAGAAGTAGAAAGGTGGGGCAATGGGTAAGTCAAACATATGAGCTACTCGAGGTAGACTCACACCAAGCAAACGAAAAGATTTTCCATTTATTGCATCGGTGGAAGACCGAGATTTCCCTTTACAAGCAATTCCGGGATCGTAAATCTCGTCCTTGGTGGAGAAATGTGAGGGAACATTTGGGGCTTCCCCCACACTAAGACCACACACACCATCGTCAAAAGGAGTAGACGAGGTGGTAGTACTCATAACACGATGTGATGACGGAGTTAAACATGTAGAAAAATCATTTAAAACATTTTTTAAATCTTTTCCTTTTTCATCGTTCAAAAACTCTTTATGAAAACCCGATTTAATGATGTCGAAAATATTTGGCGTGTCAAATTCAAAATTAGTCGCGCTAAAAATTCTCACATTTAAGTCTTTGGCGGGGGGGGGGGGGGGGGTGGCGGATTATATAAGTTCTCAAAACGTTTGTCAATAAAGAACACCGCCCCCTCGGGGTCTACATACTCGTCATCCTCATGAACGTCGATCTCATCGATTTCTTCATCAAAGATAGGCTTGTCAAACCAAGGTTTGTCATTCCCTTCCTTGAGTATCTTAGAAACTCTCTCGAAAAGATCACGATCAAGCACGAAACCATCATTCTTTTGTGGGGATCGTTGATAAGTTAGATCCTCACGAATGTGGTAAACGTCATTCTCAAATGAGGAGTGTTGATTAGGTAACTCCTCGAGAATGGGATTTTTGGTGGTCACATGAGTTGGTTCGTCATCGAAAATAAGACGTTCCAACTCATTAAGTTCATCCTCGATCTTGGAAAGGTCGACCTCACTCGTAGGTGGAAGTGAAGGCATAAGAGCTAGCTCTCGTTCAATGATTTCTCAATCTCAGGATCAAACTCATAATCATCGTACTTCACATGTTTCTTCTTAGGAGAATCAAAAATAGCATGTGGATTTCGAAGTACGTGATCAAGCTCGGCAAAATCGCCATCGTCATCGTCAAAGAAAGAGTCGATGTGAGCACTCACAACCATGGACTTACAAGTCAAATGACTATGCTTAGGTGACTTTTCTAAGACGAGAGGATCGATGTCGATAAACCCTTTAGCCTCAACGGGTGTTGGGCTAGGCAAAGGAGGCACTTCGATGGATTTAGAAGTTGAAGCCTCAAAGACGTGGTCCTTCGAAGGTGGTGAAGACGAATCCATTTTGGTCATTGTCGTGATGGCATTAACGTCACCCTTCGGAATTGGTGTTTCACTTGTTTCGCTAAAAACATCCCAAAGTGAGTTTTCATCCATGTATTTACACATACCCTTTTGAATTAGGTACACGTATTCTTTATCATTAAAATCATCATCCTTAAAACCGTTTTTCTTAATTCTTTCAAAACATGCATCAAGCTTCATTCTTTCCGCTAAAGTAAACATTTTGAAATCATTAGAATTTGAATCATTAGGTTTTGAAACCTCGGTTTTTTCATTCTCATTAAATCCTTGGGATTTTCTAGCGAAAAATTCTATTTTCTCATCCCCATATCTCATAGTAAGTCTCCCCTCGTGAACGTCGATTACGGTTCTAGCCGTCGATAAGAATGGTCGGCCTAAAATAATGGGACATTTAGGGTCACACTCGTAATCGGATATAACGAAATCCGCGGGAAAAACAAACTTTCCAATCCTAACATAGACATCCTCGGCTATTCCAATTGGTATTAAAGGTGTACAATTTGCAAGCTCGATAGTCATGTTTGTGGGGGTAAGCGAAGGCAATCTCATCAATTTCCAAAGAGAATGAGGCATGAGATTGATGCTAGCACCTAAATCGGCAAGGGCTAAACATCCCTCAATCTCGGAAAAATCACAAGGTAGTAGAAATTGGCCCGGATCCTTTTCCTTTCTCGGCATACGCCTTTTGGGTTTTTTAAGAAGGATCGAAGCACGAGTTTTTTCAAGGGTTACTTTGGTAAGGTCGACAAAGCTCTCTTTTTGAACCGTGGATGGAATTTGAGGTACACGAGGGTGTGCACTCTTTTCCTTGGTCGCCACGTTCACCCCATCGACTTTAGAACAAGAAGACGTCTTAGAAGTCGAGGGTTGAGAGGGATAAATAACACGGAATCCTTCAAGGTTAGGGGTAATCACACGACCTTTCTCACGAGACGAGGCGGCTTTACATTGTTCTTTCGGATTAGCAACGGTGTCACTAGGTAATGAACTTGATGACGAACCCGAGGCTTTGTTCATTATAGCCGAAAACATCTTTTTAATATCAATTTGCCCTTGCTCAATCTTCGTGTTTTGCAATTTCAAAGTATTTGTAAAGTCGTTTTTCAAAGTACCAATTTCTCCCTCTAATCGTCTCATATTAGCCTCATTCGTTTTCATGTAATTTTGAAAATCGTTTGACGAACTATTTTGATTTGAGTTAAAGTTCCCTTGGTTTTGATTATTTCTTTGAAAATTGTTTTGATTCCCACTTGAAAAATTGTTTCCTTGATTGTTATCTCGATTTTGCCAAGTTATATTACGACCTTGATTATAACCTCCTTGATTTTGATTCGAAAAATTTCCTTGTTGATTGTTTCCTTGAAAATTGTTTCGATTTTGAAAATTGTTGCCTTGGTTATAATTGCCTTGTTGTGATGGACCCGCGTTATTTTGATTTGAAAAATTGTTGTTTAACGCACTCACATTCGATGTTTGGCCATCTGTAGCCGCACACTCGTAATAATTATGAGGTCCACCACAAAACGTACATGAAACCTCAACCGCTTTCACCGTAGCGGGAGCGTCTTTTTTTTGCATCTCAATAAGATAAGACGTGAACACATTTGTCAACTTGTCGACTTTCGCATCAACTCTCTCAATGTCGCGATTAGAATTACTAACATTGGTGACATTGGCAACACTCGGTGCATTGCGGAGTTGGTAAACCTTGGATCGGTTCTCGATAATTATCAAAGCTTCTCTCGGAGTCTTACACAAAAAGTTGCCACCGGCGGCGGAATTCAACGAGTCTTGTTCGTGAAAATTAAGACCGTTGTAAAACGTATCGATTTGGTGCAACTCGGAAAAACCATGGTGAGGACATTGCCTAAGCAATTCCTTAAAACGATCCCACGCGTCTCTAAAAGATTCATTCGATTTTTGCTCAAATTTCGTAATCTCGTTTTTGAAAAACGTTGTCTTAGACGGTGGGAAAAAATAATTAACGAACTTGGAAACGAGATCCTTCCACGTAGTTATGGAATTAGGTGGCTCTTTCTCGTACCAATCCTTGGCGGCACCATCGAGCGAGTATGTAAAAAGCATAAGCTTGACGACATCGGTGTCGACGTTCTTAAACTTGCTCGTGGCTAAAAGACGATCAAAATTCCGAATATGGTCGTGAGGATTATCGACTTCACGACCTCGAAACTTCGTAGCTTGGATCAACGAAAGCATTCCGCTCTTGATCTCAAAATTCTCCGCCTCGATAGCGGGAATTACGATCGCGTCTCCATAACCCTCGGTGGGCGCTTGGAGCAATTCCATCATAGAACGATTGTCGGCCATCTCCTCTACGGTCTCTTCAACAACGATATTAGGAACGTTGGTTTCTAATTCTCGTCTACGTCGTCGATTCCTTCGATTACGATTGCATCAATTCGAAGCTTCACTAGAATTGGAATAATCCTTCGATCGAGTGCGCATGCACTAAGCGTAGAATGGGTGGTAGCAAAGAAGATTCTTTTTGCGGTTTTTCGATTTTTTAATTTTTTTGGTTTTTGATTGTTTTTTAAATTTTTTTGGATTTTTGAATGTATTACGTAGACACAAATCTACAAATCTCCCCTCGAATCGACTTTCTCGATTAAAGGAGCCTCAGAGAATGAAAACGATCACGTGGAGTGAACGTTCTCGATGACTTTAGAACGTTGGTGGAACACCAAAACGTTCAAGAGGTTTTAATCTTGAAAACACAAGCAAATATAATATACGTAGATAATACTTGGGCGGCAAACCCTCGATTAGCCTTCTTTCTCAAAACACGCACAAGCAAGCGGAGGAAACGAGGCGGCGCGAAGCACTTAAGAGCCTTTTTCCTTTAGGTCGTGAAATACAACCGCCTTATACCCACCTTATAGTTTGTGTTAATTGAAATTAAGCCTCACGAAAGTATTTATCTATTTTGCCTTTAAACTTTTGCTTTGGATTCGAATACAATGATCGAGTGATGAAATCCCGAATCAAGGTTGTGATTTCTCACGTATTTGGAGTACTTGTATATTTATTTGTTCTTACGTAGTACAATATAGTAATAATATATTCACAAGAAAAACGAAAACCAATATATCTACAATATAGTAAAAGATTGTTGTGTGTTTCGTTTAGGAAAACTAAACACGTTTTATTTGGATATTATAATATAATAAGGAAAAATAACAAAAATGAGTATGTACGATATTCACGCTTTCCAAAAAAAATGAAAAGCAAAAACGCACTACTCACACAAACACGATACTAATAATAATGGCACACAAACACCTCCCCGGCAGCGGCGCCAAATGATTGGAGTAGAAATACGTCTTTTAGGAAAAAGAACGTATAAATGCGGTAAGTATTAATCGACACGATTTAGGAAAACCGTGAAGACGAATAAATTCCAAGTTCGTTCTCGAAGGAGGTGTGTGGATTAATGTGCCAATATATAAAATCAAGTTTGGATTAGTGACGTTTTTGGTTTAAAAGAGGAAAAGTAAAGACGAGCTACGACTACGATTTAAACTACGACGTTGACGTAAAACGCGAACGTAAATACGTAAAACGTGACGAAATTAAAAATTAAACCTAAAAATTAATTAAAATATTAAACTAAGTCTTAAATAATATAAATAAGAATAAAAATCCAACAAAAATATTTTAAAACCTTTTATTAATTAAATATTCAATTTTTAATGCTAATTAAAGCCCAAAAATTAAATATAATTAAAAAAATGCCCAAAATATTAATTTATTGAACTAATAACTAACTTATATTATTTAAAGACTAAAAAGTATTTTTCTTGAATTTTAAAAATTAATTTTCTATTTTTAAATCACTTAAAAACTATTTTTAAACTAAAATAATCATAAAAAATAATTAAATAATGCCAAAATTAATTTAACAATTTTAAAAATCCTAAATTACCCTAATGAACAGTAGAAAATTGAAAAAGTTTGAAAAAAGTAAAAATTTGCACTAAAAGACAAAACTATTTAATAATTAAACCCTAATTAACTTAAATTAATTATAAAAAATAATTAAAAAGGTGAACAGTAACTGATTTTAAAACCAAAAATCTTAAACTAATTTTCTAAATATAAGAAAAATTTTAAAACAGAAAAATATGACTTTTTTACACTAAATGACAAAAACAGTATTTGAAAAGTTAATTTAAATAGCCAATTAATCTAGAAAATATCAAATGAACAGTAACTCCAAAATTAACTAAACTGAAAAATCAGAAATTAAAAATGAAAAATAATGGAAAAAGTCTGAAACCCTAATTCTTAAAAAAGTTCACAAAAGACAAAATATTAAGGTTGTGACAGTGACCTTGGTCACTTTCTGTCCTTTTGTGCAAGCAGTGGAAACAAAGACAAAGGCAGTGGGAAAGGAGTTCCCACTGCTAATGAAAATAAACGGGTCTGGTGGGTTTGAGCTTGATTTCAAGCTCAAATCTTGGATTTAATGGACAAGATGGGCACCCCCACACTCAGTGAAGTGTGGGGAGTCACAATAATCAAGAAAATAAGCAAGCTTAACACAAAAATCACACACACAAGCACCCAAACAGTCACTGATGTGCCCCTATGTTTCTGTTAAACAGTAACCTGGTGCAAAATGTATTTGGACGAATTTTAAGAGCTCTATACTTGCACCCAATCCTACCAAAATAACTTAAAACTAACTCACAATCCTAAGTATACCTATAATCTAGCATACAACAAACTTGAACAAAAAAAATCACACACAACAAAGCATAAATCTGGCTTACTGATTTTCTAAGCAGAATGTATCAAATGAGCATGCAATTTTCTTTTTAAACCTATCAAAACTTAAACCATGCAACCTATTAACCAATACTACCCTACTGGAGTGTGTTTAGGTAGATTACAAGCCAAATATGGGTAAAATACCCAGCCTATCAAGCAGACCCAAACACCCCCTTAATTTACTGAAACTTGATTTTTCAAACAAAGATTACTCAAAAGCAAACTAAACTGATCCAACACTTAACTAACATGAATAAAAGGCATAAGTGAGCAAAATTAAACAGACAATAGAACAACTAAGCAAGTCAATCCTCAAAAGCATGCAAGATCACAAAATATCACATAAACTTTGATTGAAGGAGGGTTCAAGCCATTACCTTGTGTAGTTAACATCCAACTACACAAAGGCCAGCTGAGGCCTTCTCCTATAAGCTGGAGGCTTATGCTTGGCTTTTGTGATGAGCTGATGTAGAGAGGATGATGGGTGGTGACTACACTTAGTCAAAACACACCCCAATATGTCTTCATAAAAGGAGATAGATGCAACCTGCTAAGAAAAGAAACCAAAAAGAGTGAACTAGAAACAAATAGCTTATAAGCTATAGGCTAAGCTTATAGAAAAAGCAAGCTTATAGCTTGTAGCTTATGAAAAATAGAAATGGAAAGTTGCTGTTTTTCAAACTGAGAAGTATCAAATACCTTTAAACTATGAAATCCAAGTGACAAACCTGAAATTCACACACACATATCCACTTTCACTTCAATGTGTGTGGATTTCAGGATTAGAACAAACAGATTTCTCAACAAAAAAAACTTGTGAACCAAATTCTTTAATCCAAATTGAAAACTTACACTACCTTTTTTTCAAAATGAAAATTACTGATTAAACTAAAACAAGAAATAAAATGTGGAACTCAGTATTGCAATTTAAATTCGTTTCATTATCATTACTTTGAAAAAAAAAGTACAAAGACTGGAACAAAGGTGATGCTACAATCCAGCATCCCTTATATACTCATCTAAAGAGTATTCTAGAACTAAGACAATAAAGAGAAACCCTAATAAGCTAATTCCCCAATCTGCCCTTGAAGATTTGACTGGTATCTTGGTCAAAATGAGTCTTGTGACCTCTTGTACTGTTTACAGCTAGCAATCTTGATCTTGGCCGTTTATAAGGAACCTTTGGGACCAAGGAAGAGCATCTCACCATTAATTTTGTCGGTTTTGGGTTTTTGAGACGAAAGTGATGGGCAGGGGTGGTGGGGTTGAGTCACATGGGATGGTTGGGAGTTGTTTAAGGGTGGGGTTGTACTTATGGTGAGTTTAATCTTCATTCTGGAAGAGTTAAGCGAAAACCCCTTTGTTATGAGGGAATTAAGTTTTTAGGGTTTAAGGGGTTGGGGACGGTTAAAAGGGGTGTTTAATCTTGGTTGAGGTTTAAATCTTTGTTTACCTCCTAAAATTATGATTTTAAACTGATAAATAAAAAATCAGTTAAAAATTAATAAGGTGGAAGGGTGATGTGGATGTTTGGAGGGGTTTGATTGGTTTAGGGAGTAAGTGGGGTGACGTGTAAGGTGGTGGTTGGAGGGTTTATCTTTCCTTGTCTGGCCCAAATGCCCCCTTGACTTCTAAATTGTCTTCAAAATAAGTTTAAACAGCCAATAACTCTATTCCCTTTGTAATATCTTTCAGCAACTTGTCACTTTTGGCACATTGTTTTTCAAAGCTTGTTTAAAAGGTTTTTTTATGCATAAATTGCATTCTTCAAGGACCAAATGTGCACATAATCAACATTATAAGGACCCAAATGCAATTATGAGTTTTGCAAGGGTATAAAATGTCAAGTCTTCCAAAGTTGAGGGACCATTCTTGCCAATCTTCAAAACTTCAAGGACTTGATAGGAAAATCATGACTTGGGCCCGGTTCTTTGTGCGGCTTCGTTTCCCGTGTTCGTTTTTGCTTGATTCCTTTGATCTTTTGGTGAATTCACGATATCCATACCTAAAATACACAATGAACAAACACAAGCACATATATGGGTATTTTGACGATATTTTAAGCGTTTTAAGCCCGATTTGGACGATGAGACTATGTATAAATATAGTCTCATCAGTAGTCGACACATAATCTCATGTACTGTCCTTCTCCTTGAAGTTTCTTCTGGAATGTATGGGAAGATTTTGGTATAATTGGCTGGTTATGCGTAAAAGGAACTTCAGTGGTCGTGTCTTAACTGACAGCTAGAAAATTTTAGCAGTCATATCTAACAAGGCACGTGCTTGTAAAGCATAGATAATTTGTAAAGATTTTCCTGATGGAAAATCATGCTGAATATATTCAGGAGCCTGAACATTACTATACAACATCATGAATCGTAGCAGGCTGTGCTGTTCGTAGTCCATAAATAGGATTAAATCCAACTCGTGTCTGTCCGAGGACATGCGTTAGCAACTTGGATCTCATCATTAGGCTGAAGGAAAACCTTCGTATATATGGGGAATACGAGTGGCGTCCTTTATGGTCATGAATATATGACATATAGGTGCAAGAAATAAAAGTGTCATCGAGCAATCGTGATAGATCTAACTGATACGCCGGTGATGGTACTGAAATTCGTGTGGCCTGATTAATACATGGCACCACCAAATGGATATACCCTTGGGAGGGCACCTTGAATTTCTTAGGGAGGTTCCAGAATTGGACGTGAGTCATGTGTCTTGACTCGTGTCTTGGGAAATATAAGCATGACATGTGTCTTGACTGGTGTCTTGACATGTGTCTTCAGAAAGTATACGTGAGACATGTGTCTTGACTGATGTCTTGACATGTGTCTCGAGATGTGAAACAAATAGAACTCTAAATATTAGATTATTATGCCAGAATTTGGCGGATCGGTTGGACTACTGATCCTTTATATTTCTGATCACATCCGTGGCCGAAACTTCTGTTGCGATTGCTAGGATAGTTGCTGTCACAGTAGTGGTTACTATCGTCTTGTCTGTCAGTTCATGACGGTCATTCTCATGACTGTGATTCATGTAACTATTCAGCTGAGTGGCCGACTGGTACCGGTTTGCACTCATATGACTGAAACGACAACTGAATGACGTGTGACAAGTAACTAAGAATTAGGGACAATGATTGATGGAAATCGTCTGATGGTGAAGCATCTTCTCGTCCAATTGCTTTGCTCTAACGCCTTTGTCTTCGTCTTGCAGGATCTCCAGGTTGTGAACAGCATCCGCATCTCGTAGCGTCTCCAACATCAGCAGCATTAACCTTTAGTAACATCTCCAAGTTATGGGCGACATCAGCAATCTTGTAGAATATCAGTAAGTGAAAATACGCCTGAGATGATTCAGAATTGACTAGTGAATACTCGTGAAGTATTGCAAGTGAAATACACATGGATTAAGGTACGTGTAATACTCATGGAATACGGTACATGAAGTACACATAGAATGCACATGAAATGATTGGTATGGGGTCGATCATTTGTCATGATTTAAAGGAAATATAGTCGGTTAAACGGTTTGAAAAACCATCATGATAACCTGGCAACGCCAGTATATACCTCATTC
This sequence comes from Glebionis coronaria, assembly GCA_025667525.1. Lineage (NCBI taxonomy): Eukaryota > Viridiplantae > Streptophyta > Magnoliopsida > Asterales > Asteraceae > Glebionis > Glebionis coronaria. The sequence continues at coordinate 184,704,412 of CM046879.1, read as the reverse complement.
TGGTTGCATAGAGAAACGGTAGCGTGTGGTTAAACGAATTTCAACAATGATCTTCCTGAAAGCATGATTAATGAAAACCAACCATGACTATCATGAAAGCAGGATTAAATGAATTCCAACAGTGTCTTGCATGAAAGCATAAACAACAACAAAAAAACGTAAGACATAATCACGTGAAGAAGAAATCATCATGAAGAAACATGAAACAACCTAACATGAAGGAGTGTATAACATAATCAGCATGAAACTGAAGTTAACCATGATAGTATGAAAACATAATTGACATAAAAACATAGTAACTTATGAGGGGACATGAAAAAAAAATTATGCCAATAAATCAGGAGAAAAATTTTATGCATGAAAACAGTGCATGAATACATGATGCAGTTTATAAAAACCTTTATATGCGCGAGGGGATGCCTATGGGTCGGTCCCAAAACAAAAGACACGGCGAGGGGATGCCTATGGGTCGGTCCCAAAGTTAAAAGTTTCGATAAAAGCACATGCGACTAAATAGGGTCAGTCCTGTACCAACCATTACTTAGTCAAAATTCCTAGAACAATGATACATGAAACATAAATAAGTAAAAATCATTTGTCAAAACTTATCAGAAAAAAATTTCTGTGACTAATTATGAACTACTGGGGTTCAGTCCACATAGCCACAGTTCACGAGGAACTTCATGCATGAAACAATGACACATAACTAAATATGAATGACCGTTGTCCATCCATATTAGTAAAACAATATCGATAAAAACATCAAGGTTAAAACATCAAGGTGCTGAAAACATCATGGTTAAAACAACAATGCGCTGAACACATCAATACGTGGAATAACAAGCGTTGGCTTAGGAAGCTCCTGGTGACTACCCACTAGTCACAGGTCAAGTTTTAGAGCCTACAGGTCGAAGCCTTGGCTCTGATACCATAATTGTATCACCCCATTTTGGTAAATGGAATGTCACGCGTGATTATGGCGTGTCATCAAAGCATGCAAGGAAATATGTAGTAAAACATACATGACCATTGATATTAGTGATTTTGTATGGGTTCTCTTATAAATTCTCTCGATATCCTCTCGAATTGATCTTGGTTCTAAGTGGAATGATTGTTCTTGGTTACTAAAAAGGGGAGTGATTTTCTAGTCTACTAAAAGTTTTAAATGCATAAAATGTAAACTTAAATTTGAAAGCAATTAAATTAATAACAATTAACAAAACTTGAATTAAAATTAAAATTAAAATTACAATTAAAACATAAATATGAAATGAAGAAACAGAAGGTAACCCTTAAAATTACTCAAAGAAAATTGATTCGGAAGTAACCTTGATTCGGAACTATCGATCCGGAACTTTTCACCCGGAAGTTTATCCGGAACTTTCTTCGGAAGTTGATTCGAAAGTTGGTTCGGAACTTCTGGAAATAAAGATTGATTCGGAACTTTTGCTCATCCGGAACTTGTTGTTCATTCGGAACTTTTGCTCATCCGGAACTTTGTTCGGAACTTTCACTCGGAAGATTGATCCGGAACTTTGAGTCGGAAGTTTATTCGGAAGTATTGACTGATTCGGAACTTTTAAAAAAAACTCATTCGAAAGATTTTAAAGGAAATTTATTCGGAACTTTTCAAAGACACATTCATTCAGAACTTCTTACTCATTCGGAACTTTTTGAAAAACTATTCATCCGGAACTTTTTATGTTCATTCGGAAGATTGTGTTCATCCGGAAGTTTATGTTCATTCGGAAGTCTGGGAAACTCAAGAACAGTAACTTAAGCAGAAAAACAGGGAGAAACGTTTTGATCCAGAATCAAACTAAATAATCAAAAAGGTTTTACCAAATTAACCACAAATCATCTAATAACCATAAGCAACAAATCCCAACAGTAAAAACACAAATTCAACAACTTTTTAAAGATCAAATCAATCAAATAAGAACTTAAGAACTTGAATAAAAAAGAGGATGATGAACAAGATGAAATGGAAAGATTAAACAAGAACTTGTATTGATGATTAATGTTGAACAAGATAAAACAAAGATTAAAATTACAAGATTTGAAAAACAAAGATCAAAATCACCAAACACCCTAGTGGTGTTGGTGATGTCTACGAAACAGAAAGGGAGAAAAAGAAGGAGATGAAAAAAAAACTAAAAAACTTAATGAAAAGTGTGAGGGGTGGCCTTTATATAGGTGTTCTCTTTTGTTGGTGAGTGGGATTTCTCCCGTTCTTCTTGTCTTCTCGCCTTTTCAGAAAAGTTGACATTTTCGATTCTGATTCGGGATTTGTCATCGATTAAATTCAACTCGTCTTTTAATTTCTTCGTTTAATAGACATGAGTTTCTTCGACTTATGTAAATCTTCCATCTTTGGTCCTTTTCTTCGATAAATCTTCGAATAGGCCCAGTGACTTCAAATCTTTTGCATCTCTTGGACAATAAACTCTGTCTTGAGTCTTTTTCTTCCATAAAACCCGTGCAATCCCATGTTTTCTTTAATATTCATCCAGTTAGCTCTGAAAACACAATAAACACAAAAACCACGCATAATTCCAAACAAATGATATTAAATACGTGTTTTGGTCTCGTTTTAGCCAGAATTAAGTGGTAAAAGGATGGGTGTTTACACACCTATCAACCATATGGAAAGTTCATATCTTGCTATAACTCGGTTCACGATTTGAGACCTTTCTCGGGCCGATATTTGGCATGTACTTCATACTTCATATCTTGAGAGACGTGCTTGAGATAATGGTCTTCTCATCATTCATAGAGTTTCTTCACTTGGAGACTTTTGAGAGGTACTCCAACTTTGTTGACCACGACTTCATGATTATTTCTTCAATCTCTATTTGGGATTTTGAGATACAACGATCCGCCTCCTTTTCGGACTTGGATCTATTTATCCTCATACCTTGTTAGGGTCTTTTCGGATAGACTTCTCCATGATCTTTATGGGAGTTGATTGCTTTTCGTCGTGAGTCTTGATCCTTCATATTGACTTTGGGAATAATGCTTTTCACATCACCTTAGATCTTTAGCAATAAGATTGAATCCTCATGCCTTGTTAGGGCCTTTTCGGACTCGCCAATCTTCGCGCCCCGCTTCATAAGTTATGCCTTGGCTATGAACTCTTATCATTACCGAGCAACTTTTAAACGATCTTGGGCTAGAAGCTAAGTAACTTTTCAAATCGTACGACCTTACTTATTGCAGATAAATTATTAGCAAGTGATGGGAGAATAGGCAAATAATTACACCAAGTGAGCTTGTGCAAGAATACCGACTTATAATTGACTCTATCATTTCTCGTCCTCCACAATTTAAAATCTCAAGTAATGAGATTCGTGGATACTTAGCCTAATAAACCAATTAAGGTCTACATGGTTAAGGATACTAGCTATAATAAACTTGGATAAGTCTATTCGGGTTGAGTCAAAATAAACGCAACGGGCCTAATATGTCAAAGATTTCTAAACTAGCTACACCACTTTATTAAAATTTGACTTTATTGCGGGATATATACATATGAAAGCAAAGATAAAAATTTAAAAATTACGACTAAATGGCCAAAGTTAATAAAAAAAATTTGAAAAATGTTGAAAAATAGGATTTTCTGGTTAAATGAAGGCATTTTCATGGAAAAGTCCACTTAAAACTTCGATAGAAGTCCCCCTACACTTAAGATAAACATTGTCCTCAATGTTTAAGCATGTGGGAAAAGTCTCCCCTACACTTATGACATTATGCACGTTGGTTAACTCAAGTTAAGGAAGAGACGACTAAAGTGATCAATTTCAAATGTGAGTATGAAGCAAATTGAATCACGATAGTTGAGAGATAGAACCGGATTTCGGATAACACGGGAGCACGGTTCTTCAAAGACTCCAAGAGTGCACTTATCCCTGTAATCACATCACCACACAAAAACAAACACCAATAGAAGTCCCCCTACACTTAGGAGGTTAACACATAAAGAAGATAGATACTCGGGCTGCCTCCCGAGGAGCGCTTATTTTTGATAACCGAGTCGCGAGCCTGACTCGACCCAAAATTAGTTCATGGGGAACGTGGTGAGGGATGGAATCACCTCCTGACAGGTGTCCTCACCAAAGTACAACTTCACTCGTTGGCCGTTCACCTTAAAATTCGGTCCATCAGGCTGAGCGAGCTCGAGAGTACCATATGGAAAAATTTGGGCAATGGTGAATGGGCCGGACCATCGAGATTTCAGCTTGCCCGAAAAGATTTTTAACCGAGAGTTAAAAAGTAAGACTTTGTCTCCAACATGGAACTCTCGGTTCTTAATCTTAGAATCGTGAATGAGCTTAGTCCTTTCCTTATAGATCAAAGAATTTTCATAAGCCTCATTACGGAGTTCATTGAGTTCATTGAGTTGGATCTTGCGTAGGTCACCGGCTTTGTTGATATCAAAATTAGCCCACTTCAAGGCCCAGTAAGCCTTGTGCTCCAACTCAATGGGGAGGTGGCATGCTTTCCCGTACATGAGACGATATGGTGTACAACCAATCGGAGTCTTGTATGCAGTACGAAAAGCCCACAAAGCATCATCAAGTTTATCAGCCCATGAGGCACGATGCTCTCCCACGGTTCTTTCCAGAATTCGCTTTAATCCTCGGTTGGATATTTCAGCCTGACCATTAGTTTGTGGGTGGTAGGCTGTGGAAAGACGATGATTTACACCATACTTAGCCATGACTCTTGCGAATTGGTCATTGCAAAAATGAGTCCCACGGTCACTAATAATGGCGCGAGGCACACCGAATCTAGCGAATAGAGATTTCAAAAAGTTACAAACCACCCTTGCGTCATTAGTAGGTAAAGCTTTGGCTTCAACCCACTTTGAAACGTAGTCAACGGCTACAAGGATGTATTTGTTTCCTTTAGAAGAAGGGAATGGCCCCATAAAGTCGATACCCCAAACATCAAAGATTTCACATTCTTGAATGAAATTCTGAGGCATCTCGTCTTTATGTGTGATCGTGCCTTGTTTTTGGCAAACATCACATCGTTTAACCATATCGTAAGCGTCACGATATATGGAGGGCCAATAAAATCCCGAATCAAACACTTTTTTGGCGGTGTAGTTGGGACCAAAGTGACCACCGGTGGGTCCTTTGTGGCAAGCGTCAAGGATGTCTGAAGCTGCCGGTCCATCAACACATCGGCGAATAATCAAGTCGGCACATTGTTTGAATAGGTAAGGGTCGTCCCAAAAGTAAGTCTTAATGTCGGTGAAGAACTTTTTCTTTTGTTGGGACGTCAACCCTTCCTTGAGAATTCCACCCGCCAAGTAGTTTGCAAAGTCCGCAAACCACGGGGTTTCATCAGAATTCGAATTTATACACATTAAGGTCTCCAAGGGAAAAGAATCATTGATTTCTTTGTTCGGATGATCCCCTTGGTAAGGATCCTCAAGTCTGCTGAGATGATCCGCGGCTAGGTTTTCAGCTCCTTTTTTATCGCGAATTTCGATTTTAAATTCTTGGAGTACCAAAACCCAGCGAAGAAGTCTTGGTTTGGAATCTTGCTTTGTCAACAAGTACTTCAACGCGGAATGATCGGTGTAAACGATTGTGGTGGAAAGGACAAGATAGGGGTGAAATTTTTCAAAGGCATAGACAACAGCTAAAAGCTCTTTTTCGGTTGTCGTATAATGCAATTGTGCCCCCGACATTGTCTTGCTAGCGTAATGGATTGGTTGGAAGTGTTTTTTCACTCTTTGTCCCAGAACCGCTCCAATAGCAAAATCACTAGCATCACACATCAACTCAAAGGGCAGCTCCCAATTAGGGGTAACCAAGACGGGTGCCTTAGTTAGCTTATCCTTAAGCGAGTTGAAGGCTTCAAGACACTCTTTGGAAAAGATAAAAGGAGTATCTTTTTCCAAGAGGTGGGTCATCGGGCGAGCGATTTGAGAAAAAACTTTGATGAATCGACGGTAGAAGCCCGCATGACCCAGAAAACTTCTCACACCCTTCACGGTTGAAGGTGGAGGCAACTTAGCGATAACATCGACTTTAGCACGGTCTACTTCAAGACCGACTTTCGAGATCTTGTGTCCTAGCACGATGCCTTCTTTTACCATAAAATGGCATTTTTCCCAATTTAGAACAAGGCGAGTGTCTTCGCCCCGCTTAAGCATACGTTCCAAATTGGCAAGGCAAGAAGAGAAGGAATCCCCGAAGACCGAGAAATCATCCATGAAGACTTCCATGGTTTGTTCAACCATGTCATGGAAGATAGCTAACATGCACCTTTGGAAAGTCCCAGGCGCATTACATAAGCCAAAAGGCATTCTTTTGTAAGCAAATGTGCCATAGGGACAAGTGAATGTTGTCTTCTCTTGATCTTGGGGATCGATGGGTATTTGAAAATAACCCGAGAAACCATCAAGAAAGCAGTAATATTCATTACCCGCTAAACGTTCAAGAATTTGGTCCATAAAAGGTAGAGGGAAATGATCCTTTCTCGTGGCATCATTGAGTTTGCGGTAGTCTATACAAACTCTCCACCCAGTAACGAGACGAGTGGAAATCAACTCGTTGTGTTCATTGGGAACAACGGTTATTCCGCCCTTCTTGGGCACACAATGGATTGGACTAACCCATGGTGAATCCGAAATAGGGTAAATCATACCCGCATCAAGAAGTTTGATAACCTCTGTTTTGATGACTTCATGGATTTTTGGATTCACCCTTCATTGGCTTTGAATTGTGGGCTTAAAGTCGTCCTCCATGAGAATTTTATGTGTGCAGAAGTGAGGATCAATTCCGCGAATATCAGAGATTTTCCAAGCAATAGCCTTCTTATGATCTTTAAGCACGACGATGAGGCGAGTTTTCTCTTCATCTTTCAAGTCCTTAGCAATGATGACTGGCGACTTCTTCTCTCCTTCAAGGAACACGTACTCGAGATGAGGCGGCAACTCCTTCAGTTCTAAATCCGGAGGATTTTCGATGGGAGGCGTTTTCAAAGTCGGAGTATCGATAGCAATAACCGTGGGAGATGGAGGAGAAGGATTGTCTTCGTTGAGAAGGTTGTCAAAGAAATGCATGTCTTCATCCCCATCGGTGGGAGAATCATCAGTAGCTAAGTTCACATCTCCCATGGTGGCTTCAAGATTGTTCCAAAACAAATCACTATCTCCAAATAGAGACAGTGATGAATCAATAGAGGAAACAGTTTCAACATTGGGAAGAGAGGTAGGAATACTTTTACAAGCATCTTTGAAGTGTTCTTCACAAGCCTCATCAAGAACGTCAATACAATTAACACTCTCGTATGAATAAGGTTGTTTAGACAACTTTCCCATGTTGAAGACGATTTTATCGTCACCCACTCTCATGATAAGCTCATCGGCTTCAACATCGATGAGAGTGCGACCGGTCCTCAGGAATGGACGACCCACGATCAAGAGAACACGAGGGTCCATCTCGTAGTCGACGACGACGAAATCGGCAGGAAAAGTGAATTTGTCGACTCCTACAAAGACGTCTTCAGCTATCCCCACTGGATAAGCAACCGTACGGTTAGCCAATTCCAAAGTCATTTTGGTGGGGACTAGCTCAGGGAGAGATAATTGCTTCCACACACTTAAAGGAATTAGATTAATACTGGCACCTAGATCGGCTAGGGCCATGCAATTCTCTACTCCCGGGAAATTGCAAGGGATAAGAAAACGACCCGGATCACCAAGCTTGGTTGGCAATTTCTTTAAGAGCACTGCAGAGCAATTCTCATTAAGTTGGGTGTTGGCAATATCGAGGAGCTTTTCCTTGTCACTCAGAAGATCTTTAAACATTTTCGCGTACTTTGGCATGTGAGCGAGAGCCTCAGCGAAGGAGATGTTGAAATTCAATTGTTTGAACATCTTAAGAAAGTTCGAAACCTGAATATCGTCCTTGCTTTTGAGCTTCTCTTTCCTCAACCTAGATGGATAAGGTATATTGGAAGAAGAGGAAGGCTTTGGGAGAATAGGATCACTCACATCCTTGGGTGGAGGAGGGGTAGAAGGAAGAGGTGGAGAAATTGGGGAAGGAGAAGGATGAGGAATAGGAGCAGGTGACTCGTTCTCCTTCGTCACAACCACCGTTGGAGGTATAGGAAGCTCGGGTTCCTTGGTACCTTTGCCACTGCGAGTGGTGATTGCTTTCATATCCCCTCTTGGATTCGCAACGGTGTTACTCGGAAGAGTACCCGAAGAAGAGGGTTGATTACCTTGGAAGAAACTAGCCATCATGTTCTTCAAGTCATTTGTTTGGCTATCCAACGTGTTTCTCATGTCGGCTCTCAAATCGTTCCCTTGTTTGACCAAGTCTGCTTTCAAGTTGAGCACTTCCCGCTGAAGATTTCCCACGATCACATCGTTAGTCCTCATATAAGTTTCCACTTCTTGGTGAAGAGCGGTGGGTTAGTTGGGAGGAGCATTGTATGCGGGTGGTTGATAAGCAGGTTGTTGGTAAACTTGGTTGTTACGTTGAGGTGGTTGTTGCTGTTTATGAGGTGGTATGTATGGTGTACGAGGTTGTTGTTGTTGTTGAGGAGGGCGATTGAGGTTTTGTTGTTGGTTTGGATTGTTTGGAGGAAAACCGGGTGGGGAAAGATAGTTGTTAGAGCGGTAGCTAAGCAAATTACGGTCACCTTGAGGTCTAGCTTGATAAGTAGGTTGAGGATAGGTGCCATAAGCTGCATTCACATTCTCAGCAGGGTAGTCTTGGGTGGCGGTACAAGTGGTGTAAGAGTGAGGACCCCCGAATATCTCGCATGGTTGGCTAACAACATTGACTTGAGCGTTTTTAGCGTTGTTGCTGTTGGTGTTGTTAACGGTGTGGGTAACAAGCGATTCAAGAAGCGTAGTGATTTTGTCAAGTCGCTTGTCGTTGTCACTAGTACTAGCACTAGCAACATTGGTCCGAACACTCTTGGTTTGCACACGAGACTTATTCTCAATGATATCCCAAGCAGCATTGGAAGTCTTAGCCAAAAGATTACCCCCCGAGGCACTGTTTAGTGAATCTTGGTCACTCATGCTTAAACCATTGTAAAAAGTATTAATTTGATGTACTTTGGTAAAACCATGTTGTGGGCATTTTCTCAAAAGATCTTTAAAACGATCCCAAGATTCACTGAACGACTCATCGTACTTTTGTTCAAAATTTATGATTTCATTCCGCAAAGCGGTAGTACGAGAGGATGGGAAAAAGTAATTGATAAACTTGGTCTCCAAATCCGTCCACGAGAGAATACTCTGTGGCGGTTCCTTAGCAAGCCAATGCCGGGCTTGTCCCTCTAAAGAAAAGGGAAAAAGTTGTAACCGGATAACCTCTTGTGGAACACCATTGAATTTGACCGTGTTGGTGAGTTGCAAGAATCTCTTGATGTGGTCATGTGGATCATCAATGGTACGTCCCAAGAATGGTTGAGCAGAGACCATCTGGATAAAGCCTGATTTGAGCTCAAAGTTGTTGGCTGCAATCGCTGGTATAACAATTGGATCAGTGTTGCCATCTACATGAGCTTGCAGCAGTTCAATCATCGGGTGATTATCCGGTTGAGGCTCATTGTTGTTGTTATTATTCATGTTGTTGAAAGGTGGGTTGTTGTTGTTATTATTGTTGTTTGGAGGTGGTATGTTATTGTTGTTATGTACACCGGCCATGTCTAAGTGATCGAGAGGCTCGGGCTCTTGATAAGGCGTGGATCGAGTGCGCATACACCTGCAAAAGAACTAACAAGGCAAAAACAAAGCAAAAATATTTTTGGTTTTTTTTTATGTTTTTTACTTTTTAGGATTTTTGAAAATTTTATATTTTTAGGGTTTTTTGAAATTTTTTGTGAAAAAGTAACGTTCACGGGGAACGGATCCCAAAATCCAAGTTCTCACAAAAAACTTTTGATCTTAACGAGAAGAGCCGGCAGCGGCGCCATTTGATATTAGTGATTTTGTATGGGTTCTCTTATAAATTCTCTCGATATCCTCTCGAATTTATCTTGGTTCTAAGTGGAATGATTGTTCTTGGTTACTAAAAAGGGGAGTGATTTTCTAGTCTACTAAAAGTTTTAAATGCATAAAATGTAAACTTAAATTTGAAAGCAATTAAATTAATAACAATTAATAAAACTTGAATTAAAATTAAAATTACAATTACAATTAAAACATAAATATGAAATGAAGAAACAGAAGGTAACCCTTAAAATTACTCAAAGAAAATTGATTCGGAAGTAACCTTGATTCGGAACTATCGATCCGGAACTTTTCACCTGGAAGTTTATCCGGAACTTTCTTCGGAAGTTGATTCGGAAGTTGGTTCGGAACTTCTGGAAATAAAGATTGATTCGGAACTTTTGCTCATCCGGAACTTGTTGTTCATTCGGAACTTTTGCTCATCCGGAACTTTGTTCGGAACTTTCACTCGGAAGATTGATCCGGAACTTTGAGTCGGAAGTTTATTCGGAAGTATTGACTGATTCGGAACTTTTAAAAAGAAAACTCATTCGGAAGATTTTAAAGGAAATTTATTCGGAACTTTTCAAAGACACATTCATTCGGAACTTCTTACTCATTCGGAACTTTTTGAAAAACTATTCATCCGGAACTTTTTATGTTCATTCGGAAGATTGTGTTCATCCGGAAGTTTATGTTCATTCGGAAGTCTGGGAAACTCAAGAACAGTAACTTAAGCAGAAAAACAGGGAGAAACGTTTTGATCCAGAATCAAACTAAATAATCAAAAAGGTTTTACCAAATTAACCACAAATCATCTAATAACCATAAGCAACAAATCCCAACAGTAAAAACACAAATTCAACAACTTTTTAAAGATCAAATCAATCAAATAAGAACTTAAGAACTTGAATAAAAAAGAGGATGATGAACAAGATGAAATGGAAAGATTAAACAAGAACTTGTATTGATGATTAATGTTGAACAAGATAAAACAAAGATTAAAATTACAAGATTTGAAAAACAAAGATCAAAATCACCAAACACCCTAGTGGTGTTGGTGATGTCTACGAAACAGAAAGGGAGAAAAAGAAGGAGATGAAAAAAAACTAAAAAACTTAATGAAAAGTGTGAGGGGTGGCCTTTATATAGGTGTTCTCTTTTGTTGGTGAGTGGGCTTTCTCCCGTTCTTCTTGTCTTCTCGCCTTTTCAGAAAAGTTGACGTTTTCGATTCTGATTCGGGATTTGTCATCGATTAAATTCAACTCGTCTTTTAATTTCTTCGTTTAATAGACTTGAGTTTCTTCGACTTATGTAAATCTTCTATCTTTGGTCCTTTTCTTCGATAAATCTTCGAATAGGCCCAGTGACTTCAAATCTTTTGCATCTCTTGGACAATAAACTCTGTCTTGAGTCTTTTTCTTCCATAAAACCCGTGCAATCCCATGTTTTCTTTAATATTCATCCAGTTAGCTCTGAAAACACAATAAACACAAAAACCACGCATAATTCCAAACAAATGATATTAAATACGTGTTTTGGTCTCGTTTTAGCCAGAATTAAGTGGTAAAAGGATGGGTGTTTACACACCTATCAACCATATGGAAAACCGGAATCAAACATCGGTTCCCAAACATAAGCCCAAAACATAAACAAAGTAAATGAAATGAATGAAAGACTAAACAAGCATAAATATATGAAGGCAAAAGGAGAAGAAGTCTATGACAGCTTCCATCCTATGCACGTCCTCCAAATGCTCGAGTCTGTCCTTGAGTACCTGCCGATTTGGGACATGGAAAGGAAAGTAACGGCTGAGCATAACGCTCAGTGCACAGATATACAACATAGAATGAATGGCTGAAACATAAGTACGACTAATAGCAGTGGAAATGTATAAGTCCTGGAAAACGTAGTTGTGTGTCATGTTAACTGGTTTTAGTTCTGAAAACATAGCTTATGTTACTTATGAAAATCTTTATTAGTTAATGTACCAAAAGCCAATATAGGTCATGAGGTCAACAACGTGCATGAATACTTGGAGGGGTGACCTCGTCATGCAAATTAGAGGGGATGCCTCTAATTATACTGGTAAGTGGGTAGGAGGGAGCAGCTCCTTGTGAAGGATGCAAGGCACATACCACATTCACCATGAAATAATCTGCTGAAAACATGTAACCTAGGATGCACCCATACGCCCCACATGATAATAATAATAATATGACCAAAAGCTGAAGGGACGCCACGAGCTATCACTCCGCCGTGGTGAAGTCATAACACTGGTGCCTCCAGTGTTATGGTTATGGTACCTCCATAACTAGGTGAAACTGGTCATGCATGTGTATGGCTTTAGGTATCTATTTAAACATAAGAAATCAAAACATATAGAACATATACTGGGGAAAACAGTTGGCTGCATACGGGGAATCCTAATAAGGAAGAATGTCCATACTGAAAGGACGGAGAATCCGTACCTTGTGTCCAGTGAAAGAAGAAGACGAACGGATGAGAGTCCTACTTCAATATCACTAATGCTACATAAATAATGTACGTGTATAAGTATTCTGATTACTGAGTACGTAACTGATTTTATATCATGTCTTAGCTTGTTTTATATGTTCATGTCATGTTTTACTAATTTTAGCTTTATACTGCGTTTATCATGTATTCTGTATATTCTGATTAAATATTACTTGTATTTCTTGTATTATTATACTTGTTGTGTAATAATAAGTAACTTTCTAAAAATAGCAGGTTTCCTAAAATAGAAAGTTTCAAAAAAGATAGAAAGTTTCCAAAAATAGAAAGTTTCCAAAAATAGATCGTTTCCAGAAATAGAAAGTTTCCAAAATAGAAAGTTTCCATAAATAGATTAGTTGCCTTAAATTTAAAAGTTTCTAAAAATAGAAAGTTTCCATAAATAGAGTAGCTGCCTTAATTAAATAAATTAGGACGATTTAATCAATAGTTAGCTAAAGGATAAAATCTTTTAAAACTGCTTCTCGAAACCTCATAAAGTTCATATATTGGCATAACTCGTTTCATGATTTGAGACCTTTCTCGCACCGATATTTGGCATTGACTTCATACTTCGAATCTTGAGAGACGTTCTTGAAATAATGGTCTTCTCTTCATAATAGGAATTTCTTCACTCGAAGTTTTTGAGTGATTCTTCAAACTAGGACCACGACTTCTTCATTTTTCGCCAATCTTTATTTGGGATTTTGATGTACAACGACCCGCCTCCTTTTCGGACTTGGATCTATTTATCCTCATACCTTGTTAAGGTCTTTTAGGATAGACTCCTCCATGATCTTTATGGGAGTAATTGCTTCTCGTCGTGTGTCTCGATCCTTCATATTGATTTTTGAATAATGATTCTTCACATCACTTTGGATCTTTAGCAGCCCTCATGCCTTGTTAGGGCCTTTTCGGACTCGCCAATCTTCGCATCCCGCTTCAATAAGTTATGCCTTAGCTATGAACTCTAATTAATCCCGGGCAACTTTTAAGCGATCTTGTGCTAGAAGCTAAATAACTTTTTAAATCGTACGACCTTACTTATTGCAATTATTTATTAACAAGCGATGGGAGAAAAAGCCCATAATTAACTCACATAAATTCATGAAAGAATACAAAACTTATAATTGACTCTATCATCTCTCGTTCTCCACAATTTAAAATCTCAAGTAATGAGACTCGTGGATGCTTAGCTTAATAAACCAATTAAGGTCCATATGGTTAAGGATACTAGCTAGAGTAAACTTGGATAAGTAAACTCGGGTTGAGTCAAAAGATTCATGACGGGCCTAATATATCAAAGACATCTAAACTCATTAAAACCATTTTACTAAATAATAAAGAAAATAACGATAACTAAGGAAAATACTATTAGGCCAAAATAGATTAAAAATTTTGAAAAATGTCAAAAAATCAATTTTTTGATAAAAATGAGTACAAATTCATGGAAAATCGCACTTAACTTCGATAGAAGTCCCCCTACACTTAATATAAACATTTTCCTCAATGTTTAAGCATGTGGGAGTAAACTCCCCTACACTTAGGACATTGTGCACGTTGTTTAAATCTTTCTAAGGAAGAGACAACTAAAGTGATACTTATTTCAACATAAATGATAAAATAGTGAATCAAAAGAGTTTTAGGATAGAACCGGGAAGACGGGTACACGGAATCACGGGGCGTCAAAAGTCATCAAAGTGGATCTTTGAAAGCTCTAATCCCTGCACATCATAAGAAACAAAAACAACAAACACCTACGTGGCTCCCCTACTGTTGGAAATACGTTTTTACGTATTTAGGAAGATTCGGTCACTCCGACAATATATTACGTAGTAGCTCGTAGTCTAGATATCTTTATTTAACAAACAAGGCCAAGCCTTGTAAAACCCGCATGCTTTTACCATGAATAGTACCCTTAAGATCGTACGTACTAGATTAAAACTTTCCTATTATAGCATGATTACAATTACGTGTTAGGATTTTACGTATTACGTACGTGTTAGAACACGATAAGTATTTACTACGCACGAGCACGCAATAATTATTTGACAATAATTAATCACGAACATGCGATCGTGAAATCATGAACGTAATTAAATCACGAACTATTATTAATTACGTATATATATTTATTACGAGCGTAAATAAATATATTAGGTCACGATAATTATTTAACGAGAACACATTAGACGCGAACACAAATAAATATGAACGAACAATTAAACATCGAGACACGGAAAACGGTACGGTACCCCATGTGGGGCCCCTACCCCCGGCAACAAGGAAGAGATGGGCCAAGCCCATCTCAATTTTCACTAAAGAGGGGTTAAGGGAAAAGTTACTACTCATTTTCACTTTACAAAAGAATTAACCAAAAACCTAAAAATATTTTCTCCTCCTCCTTCTTTTTCTTTTTTTGGCTGCCACCCATAAACACACCAAGGGGGTGTTTATTTGATCTTTGATCTTGGTTTTGGTGCAAGTGTTCGTGTTTGTTCATCCTTGTTTAGATCCACGCATTCGGTAAATTCTTTTAACCCTTTTCTTTTTGATTTGATCTATTAAATAATTTAGAACATGATGTGTTTTTTTTAAAAACCTAATTAAAACATAGATCTAACATGAAAATGGCTTTTGGAGAAATCAAAAAGGATGGTTTAGGGGTGTTTTGTTTTGGCCGGCGCCTAAACAGAACCCCAAGGGGGTCTCAGTTTGGCTACTCGACCACCACCGAGACCATATGGTCCCGGTTGGTTGGTGTGGGTCCTACGGCAGCAGCAAGACAAGGGGAACCCCGAAGTGGTTCGGGGTATGGTGTCGATTTCATGTCCGGTTCATGGTTTCTAGTCAAGATCCGGTTCACGGTGTATGTTAAGATTATTATTTTTTTATAATCATATGTTAAAATTAAATTAATAAACATGACATGATTAATTTAATAACATGACTTAGGTTATATTAATTATTAAAAATCATGAAATTATTAACCTAAGTATTTTATATTTTTAGACTTATAATTAATTAATTATTTAAAAACCATGGTTATAATTAATTAATTAACATGACTTAGGTTATATTATTAATAAATAATAATACATGTTTTAACCTAAGTACTTAACCTTATTTAATTAAAACATGATATATTTTAATTAAATACTTTTAACCTATAGTTTATTTTAATTACATGAAATAATTAATAAACTATACATTGTATCATTATGACTTAGAAAATAATCATGAAAACACTTAGGCTTATATACTTAGCTTATTTAACCAGCTTATATCTAATTATGGAAACTTTCTATTTTTAGAAACTTATTTAAATAAGGCAGCTAATCTATTTATGGAAACTTTCTATTTTTAGAAACTTATTTAATTCAGGCAGCTAATCTATTTATGGAAACTTATTTAATAAAGGTACCTGATCTATTTATGGAAACTTTCTATTTTTAGAAACTCATCTATTTTAAGCAGTAATTCTATTTTTGGAAACTTTCTATTTTTTGAAACTTTCTATTTTTGGAAACTTTCTATTTTTGGTAACTTTCTATTTTTTGAAACTTTCTATTTTAGGAAGCCTGCTATTTTTGGAAAGTTACTTATTATTACACAGTAAGTATAATAATACATGAAATACCAAGAATACTTAATCAGAATAAACAGAATATAAGATAAACACAGTTTAAGGCTTAAAATAGTAAAACATGATAAGAACATATAAAATAAGCTAAGACATGACATAAAAATTCAGTTACGTATTAGTAAGCAGATACTTATTCATGTATGTATTTATGTAGCATTAGTGATACGGAAGTAGGATTCCTTTCAGTTCGTCTTCTTCGTTCACTTGACATAAGGTACGGATTCCCGTCCTTTCAGTATGGACATTCTTTCCTTATTAGGATTCCCCGTATGCAGCCAAATGTTTTCCCGTAGTATAAGTTATGTGTTTGATTTGCTTATGTTTAATTTAGAATACCTATAGCCATATACATGCATGACCAGTTTCACCTAGTTATGGAGGTACCATAACCATAACATTAGAGGCACTGATGTTATGACTTCACTACGGCAGAGTGATTGCTCGTGGCGTCCCTTCAGCTTTTGGCGATTTATTTATATTTATCATGTGGGGCGTATAGGTGCATCCTAGTTACATGTTTTCAGTCTGGATTTCATGGTTAATGTGGTGTGTGCCTTGCATCCTTCACAAGGAGCTGATCCCTCCTACCCAAAACCAGTATATTAAATTAGAGGCAGCCCCTCTAATTTGCATGATGAGGTCACCCCTCCAAGTATTCATGCACGATGGATTTTCATGACCTATATTGGCTAATGGTAAAATATGATAAACAGTTTTTACAAGATAAACATAAGGCTTTTCAAACTATAAAACCAGTTTTATCAAGACTTAACCAGGTTACTCGGGACTTAGTTTCTTCCGCTGTTATATGTTATATGCTTATCCTATTCATACTTTATTGTACATCCGTGCACTGAGCGTATTGCTCAGCCGTTTTCCTTTTCTATGTTCCCAAAACGGCAGGTACTCAGGGACGCTCGTAGACTTTAAGCGTACGTGCATATGGACTGGAAGCTTTCTAGCCTTTCTTTATTTTATGCATTATCTTTCTTTTGATACATTTGCTATGGACATTGTTTAGTCCTTTCCTTTACTATACTTATGTTTGTGTGTGATGAGCTTTACTTTGGACTACCGATGTTTGATTCCGGTATTTTCCTTTTATGGTCATGTAATGTTTAGACATTTTTCCTTGTATGCTTTGATGACACGCCATAATTACGCGTGACATTTCCATTATCAAAATGGGGTGTTACAATTATGGTATCAGAGCTAAGGCTTCGACCTGTAGGCTCTCAAATATGACCTGTGATTAGTGGGTAGTCACTATGGTCTTCCTAGAACTGATAGTTGTTTTCATGTTCATCATTTTTATGCATACATATATATGTCATTGTCGCAGATTTATGATAAGTAATGGTTGGTACAAGACTGGCCCTATTTAGTCGCATGTGTTTTATCGAAACTTTTAAATTTGGGACCGACCCATAGGCGTCCCCTCGCCATTTATTTTGTTTTGGGTGAACTGACCATAGGCGTTCACTCTCGAGCATACAAAAGTTTTCATAAAACTGCATCATGCATTCATACACAAAAATTTTCTTGCATAAAATTTTTCTCTTGAAATTTTGGTATAAATTTTTTTCATGTATATATATTTTCTGTTTTGATCTGTTTAATCATATGTTTTATGCTAAACTGTCAGATGGTTCTCACACGCGAACAGGAACAGCTCAATGTTGCAATTCAAGCTGCTATGCAAGCTTTGCTTCCTCAACTGAGGAACGACATCAGGGTTGAAGTTCAAGCTGCCAACAATCAGCAACATAATCAGGCACCTCCTCCTCCTCCTCCAGTGACATTAACAATATGGTTGGAGAGATTCAACAAGCTCCGTCCTCGAGCTTTTGAGAAGACAGATAGCCCCAGTGATGCTGAAAGCTGGTTGGCTCACATCGAGAAGATTTTCAATGCTATGGGTTGTGACCCCGCATACAAGGCGAGGTTGGCATGCTATCGGTTCGAAGGCGATGTGCTAAATTGGTGGTTAGCATTGATGCAATCTGAGGGTGGTGACGAGTGGGTTGCTGGTTTGACTTGGGCTCAGTTCAAGGACAGGGTGATGGAGCAGTTCTTTCCCAAGGCTGAGCAGGACAAGCTCAAGAGAGAGTACCATGGGATCCGACAGAGAGCTGGGGAGAATAGCAACGAGTTTATGCAGCGCTTTCTTCGCTTAGCTGGTTTCCTTGGTGCGGCAGCAGGTACTCCTGAAGAGCAGGCACACCACTTTAGGTGGGCTCTTCGCACGTCGGTCGCAAACAGTCTGGTGTGTGCTACGTTCAACACTGTAGCACAAGTGGCCGATGCAGCACGTAAGCTGGAGATGCTGTAGGAGAGAGATGAGTTCGGGGAAGCTGAGAGACCCGACAAGAGGTAAACATTCGTATTCAAGCGGTGATCAATTCGTATTCTTTCCATATATGTCAAACTATTCATCTCTTTAAATGTATCTTCCAGGCAAAAAACTAGGGACCGGTCTCAGCCGGCTACTCAGCAGCAGCCTCATCAGCCCAAAGGAAACGGTCAGACTAACGACCATTCTGCTACGGATAGGCGTGGCGGTAATGATAATTACCGTAACAACACTGGACACTCCAACAGCAGCAGGTCCTAATACTTACGCATTTCCTTATGATTTCATGTTATAACTCATATTCTGACACTTTAGCAAAACTTCAACCAGGAACCATGGAAACGGTAGGGACCAGAACCAGAGAGGTTCACAGCCTAGCCGTCCGGCTATCACTGGTATTCAATCTTATGATTATCCGCATTGTCCTTTGTACCCTATTATCATGTCTTATGTAAAATGTTATATCAGGTTCCCAGCCAGCCAGAGCACCTTCTGGAGGATTTACTCATCCTCTTTGCTCTACTTGCCACCATAGGCACCCAGGGCCATGTCGCCGTAACACTGACGCATGCTTCAGTGTGGTCTTCCTGGCCATATCATGAAGGATTGCCGTAAGGGCGAGATGGAGGGTACATCGGGACATGCTGATTCCAAGCCGCCTCCTACCACCGGGCGTGTCTACACGACATCTCGAGACCAGGCCAACAAGTCTACAGGTACCATCATTGGAATCTTGTATATGTATGGTCAAGCTGCATGTGTTCTTTTCGATTCGGGTGCTACTCACTCGGTTATTTCTACTGCTTATGCTAAGAACATTAGGATGCTCCCCATGCCACTAGAAAATAGGCTTACTATTTCCACGCCTTTGCGGGACTCTGTATTAATCACCCATGTATACAAGAGTCTTCCCCTAGAATTTGACGATAAGGTTCGACCTGTTGACGCACTTCCGCTGGACATGAATGACTTCGACATGATTTTGGGCATGGATTGGCTATCCAAGCATCATGCTACCATAGACAGCCATTCATATCGAGTTATCTTCGGTGATGTTAATGCACCAGAGTACATTCATAACGGGTTCATACCCGGACGGTCTGTACAAATCATATCTACCCTGCAAGCGCGTGCACTATTGTCACATGGCTGCGAGGGTTATCTAGCTACGGTTCACGACATGGATGCTGAATCTCCATCAATTCAGGATCAACCAATAGTGTCGGAATTCCAAGATGTTTTTCCAGCAGAACTTCCGGGCATACCACCTGCACGAGAAGTGGAATTCAGTATCGAGCTTATTCCAGGAGCTGAACCAATCTCCAAGGCTCCTTAATCGCATGGCTCCCATAGAGCTGAAGGAGCTGAAGGAAAAACTGCAAGAACTTATTGAACGAGGTTTCATTCGACCGAGCGCATCTCCATGGGGCGCACCGGTCTTGTTAGTCAAGAAGAAGGACGGCAGTATGCGTCTTTGCATAGACTATCGCGAGCTCAACAAGATTACTATCTGGAATAGGTATCCACTTCCACGTATTGACGATCTGTTTGACCAACTCCAAGGGGCCAAACACTTCTCCAAGATTGATCTTAGGTCAGGCTACCATCAGCTACGGGTCAAGGAGCAGGATATCGCCAAGATTGCTTTTCGTACCCGCTATGGCCACTACGAGTTTGTAGTTATGCCATTCGGCCTGACAAATGCTCCAGCAATGTTCATGGATTTGATGAACAGAATCTTCCATGAAGTTCTAGACAAGTTCTTCATTGTCTTCATCGATGACATCCTGATTTTCTCAAAGTCCAAGGAGGAACACGAAGACCATCTTCGTATAGTACTACAGATTCTTCTCCAGAAGCAGCTGTATGCTAAATTCTCCAAGTGTGAGTTCTGGTTAGACAAGGTGGCATTCTTAGGTCACATTGTATCAGCAGAAGGAATCACTATGGATCCAGCGAAGGTTGAGGCCATTACTAAGTGGCCAAGGCCGACATCAGCGACGGAAGTCCGCAGTTTCTTAGGCTTAGCTGGCTATTACCGCAGGTTCGTGGAGAACTTTTCCCGCTTAGCACTACCATTGACCAAACTGATGCGGAAAGGGGAGAAATTTTTCTGGACTGAAGAACGAGAGAAGAGTTTTGAAGACCTGAAGCAGAAGCTAGTATCTGCACCTATTCTTACTCTCCCATCTGGTACGGGTGGATTTCAAATCTACAGCAATGCATCGGGGAAGGGACTTGGTTGTGTTCTCATGCAACATGGGAAAGTGATCGCGTACGCTTCACGACAGCTTAAGCCTTATGAAGAAAATTACCACACGCATGACTTGGAACTTGCTGCAGTCGTGTTTGCATTGAAGATATGGAGGCACTACTTATATGGAGAATCATGTGACATTTTCACGGACCACAAGAGCTTGAAGTATATCTTCACTCAACGTGAATTGAACATGAGGCAGAGGAGATGGTTAGAGCTGTTGAAGGATTATGGCATTAATCTATAGTATCATCCCGGAAAAGCAAATGTAGTAGTAGATGCTCTTAGCAGGAAGTCCGGAATGATCAACGACATTAGAATTGAAGAGGAAATCATAAGAGACTTGGAGTGACTTGACATCGAGATCATGGTATGTGGATAGCACGGTTACTGGGCTAATCTTAGAATAGAACCCGAGTTACTCTCTAAGATCAAGGAAGCTCAGAAAGATGATGGAGAAATCTGGGCGATAGTACAGAATTTGGAGAAACAGACATAATTCAGAGTAGATGCAGATGGTATCGTATGGCAGGGCACGAGACTTTGTGTTCCTGATGACCAAGAACTCCGGGAAGCCTTGTTAGCTGAAGCTCATAGCTCCCCATTCTCTATACATCCTGGTTCGACTAAGATGTACCATGACATCAAGCAGTACTTTTGGTGGAGTGGTATGAAACAGGATGTGGCCACTTACGTCTCCAAATGTCTTACCTGCCAGCAGGTTAAGCTCAAGCATCAGCGATCTGGCGGTCTCCTTCAACCGTTAGATATTCCAGAGTGGAATTGGGACAAAATCACCATGGATTTTGTTACTGGTCTTCCGCCTATCAAGAGGAAGCACGATGAAATTTGGGTTATCGTAGATCGACTTACCAAATCAGCTCCTTTCTTACCGATCCGCAAGGAAGATCCGGTAAGTAAACTCGCCGATACGTACAGAAGAGAGATCATGAGACTCCACGGTGCACCACCCAGCATCGTCTCAGACAGAGATCCTCGTTTCACTTCACCATTTTGGAAGAGTCTGTAGAAAGCTTGGGGTACACAACTTAAGCTTAGCACGGCTTTTCATCCTCAAACGGACGGACAGTCGGAACGAACGATTCAGACATTGGAAGACATGTTGAGGTCATGTGCGTTGGAATGGACGGGTGATTGGGACGATTACATCTGTTTGCTGGAGTTTGCATACAACAACAGTTGGCACGCAAGTATCAAGTGTGCTCCTTTCGAGATGTTGTATGGCAAAAAGTGTCGCGCCCCAATCTTCTGGGATCAGGTTGGCGAGCGAACACTTGAAGGACCAGAAATCATAGAAATGACCAATGAAAAGATCGCAGTAGCTAAGCAGAAAATTCAGGAAGCACGGTCACGTCAGAAGAGTTACGCCGATAAGCATCGTAGGGACATACATTTTAACGTAGGAGATCACGTCTTCCTTAAGGTTTCGCCGGCACGTGGTGTTAGACGCTTCGGGATTAAAGGGAAGCTCAGTCCTCGTTTCATCGGACCGTTTGATATCATTGAATGAGTCGGTGAAGTATCTTACCGGTTGGCGTTACCTCCGCAGCTTTCGCATGTGCACAATGTGTTTCATGTGTCCTTACTCAGAGGGTACCAGTATCATCCCCTTCACATGGTTCAGTATCCACTGGAACAGATACGTGAAGATCTCACTTTCATAGAAGTACCCGAACGAGTTCTTGACAGACAAGAACGAGTCATGAGAAGGAAGACGATTCCATTCGTGAAAATCCTATGGAGGGATCATACCGAGCGGGAAGCCACTTGGGAAACAGAGGAGTCTATCCGGGCTTCTTACCCTCATTTCATATTTTGAATTCGGGTATGTTCTTCTTTTCCAGTTTACTTTATCTATAATTCGGGGACGAATTATTCTTTTTAGGGGGGAAGATTTGTAAAACTCGCATGCTTTTACCATGAATAGTACCCTTAAGATCGTATGATGACGTATAGTCCCCAGCCGGGTCATGAACCCGGCCCACGGGTACTACCCGCATCCGGCCCATCACATATGGGTGGGATGAAGTCAGTCAGGCTTATGGGCTTGAATGAACAGTAACCGCACGCACGTGTGCGGCCCACGGCCCGGTACGGCAGACACGGCCGACATAGGGTAAGACAGAATAATATTCTGTCTAGGAATATCTTTACCCCAATAAGAGAGGATATTCACTACCAGAATTAGAAGATAGCAATCATTCTAATTCTGGTGCTTATCTCTTCCTTGGGGCCGAAGGATCAGTGAAAGCCCACTAGGGTTTCACTGCCTATAAAAGGAACCCCCAAGGGTTCCACAAAGGTATCACAATTCTCTCTAAACTCACATATAACCCTAAATCGATTACTTACTCTCACGCCGGAGTCTAATCGTGGGAAACCTTCCCACGGTAAGCTTAACGCGTGTTGTTTAGTGTGCAGGATCCCAACCAGACGATTCACTTGGTGCAGGAGCCGGTACCCAGCCAACCCGAATTAAGCCTAATTCGGGTCTAGCAAGGATCAACCAACTTTTGCATCAACAAGTTGGCGCCATCCGTGGGACCTTAACACTAAGCTAGAACAAAATCTCCTCGATTTTTTCAATGACGAAGGGGCATCCGCCAGTTAACCCTAGGAACGTGAATCCTGGGAACCGGAAGTCCCCAGGGGAAGGAATTCTTATTCCCAACCAATCACCCAGCCGCCTCGCAGGCGGGCCAGGTAACCGTAGCGGTCTTCAGTCCGCAGGGGTGACGAGCACGATCTCGGTGACACCCCCGCCCACTTCAACCCTGGACAACCCTGATCCGGGAAGTGCGCCAGGCCCCCCTAACAAGGAGCCACGTAGACCCTTAATGGAGGAAGAAGTGGAAGCTCAACCGCTCAGCGAGGATGAACTCACTCGAGTTCTCACTCAGAATTTTGAAAGGATCGTCCCAGGGATCGCATCAAGATTGAGCCTGGGGAGGAACCTCCAAGCCCGACTCAACTTTGGCGATGGTGGACCATCCACCCCTTCCCGAAGTCGGAGAAAAAGGACTCAGCCTAGGGAGCAGGGAACCTTTGAGGAAGACCCTCAGCCCCGGAATGTGTTTGAACGCATAGGGGATCGCATTATGCAAGAATTAACGCAGTCCCAAGATGGAGAAAGGCCGGATAGCTCCCCCGAGCGGCCAGATCGAGAGCTGACCAGAACCACACGTCACCCAAGTGTGTGGGATAGGATGAACACAGGGAGGGAGGCTCCTGGTTCATCTCAGAAAAGTGGTCCCTATTCAAAAGGTCGGGCACCACCACCGTCCCCAGATCCGTCTGGGGAAGACTCGGATGACCATCCACCCAAGCGCCGCCGGCCTAGGCGCACGCCTCCGCCACCAAATAATGATAAGTATTATGGTGGCCCCTACTATCGGGATACGGAAGCAGAGGACCTCTCGCGTCCGTGGTGTGAACCGTGGGATGACCCTAGGCTCACAAGGCCATGGGCGGATCCCAGGGAAGATCCGTTTACCCTCCGCATACGGAATTATTCTGAGGACACCAAACGTCGCATGCCGGCATGTATCAAGACGTATGATGGGTCCGGTGATCCGGTCGATCACCTCAAAATATTCGATACTCAGGCTAAAATTGAACGATGGCCCATGCCTATATGGTGCCAAATGTTTAATTCGACCTTGATTGGAAACGCTCGTGACTGGTTCGAGGCACTTCCCCCACGCAGCATTGATAGTTTCACGGAACTGCGTACTGCGTTTGAGAACAATTATACTCAAAGGAAGAAGTATAATAGGGATCCGGTCTCATTGGCAACTGTCAAGCAACGGCCGGGGGAGTCCACAGAAGCCTTCACTGAGCGCTTCAATGATGAGTGCACACGCACGAGAACCATGCCAGAGCTCCTGAAAATCTCTGACTATATGCATGCCATAACAGACAGAGAACTGATCAGGCGTCTCAACGACAAGCGTCCAGAAAGATATGATGACCTCATGGAGAGAGTTAGGAATTTCATAGAGGGAGAAACAGCGGTTGCCGCAGCCTACCCATCCCGAGGAAATGGGTACCGCTCAAATGACCAGTCCCGGAGACAGTCGGGCGGTCAGGGCAACCAGAACAATAACAAGGGCTCGGACTATAAGAGCCAGAGCAAAGGCGGACGGTCGGACGACAAGTTCACCCCCCTAAAGATGTCCTACCGGGAGATCTTGTTGACTGAAGGGGCGAATTTTCCAAGACCTCCCCCAATGACCACACCCCCGGAACGTCGGCAGGGAAGTCGCTTCTGCGAATTCCATAATGACAAAGGACACGGCACGGAGGAGTGTATCCAGCTGAAGAAGCATATTGAGTCGCTAATCAAATCAGGCAAACTCAAGCACCTGGTTAAGGATTGGAAAGACGGAAAGGACAACAACAAGAAGTATGATAAGAAGGATCCCCAAAAGGACAAGCCTTCTACCATATACATGATCCAATCCAGACAGCGCCGCACGAGGCAGAAAATTGGCCAAAAATTTTCCCGCGGCAAGGAAATCTCATTCCCTCTCATCACAGCAAGTGACGTGGTTGATGCGCCTCTCACCATTGAGATAAGCATTGGAACACACAATGTTCGCCGCATGTATGTGGATGGAGGGTCGTCAGCAGAGGTATTATATGAACACTGCTTTGTGCAGTTATGCCCAGAAATAAGAAGCCAATTAGTACCGGCCACGTCGCCGCTTACTGGCTTCAGTGGAGATACTATCTGGCCAATAGGGCAGTTGCGTCTGCTTGTCACCATTGGGAATGAGGAACATTCCACTACAACGTGGATGAACTTCATGGTGATACGTTCACACTCTCCTTATAATGGAATCATAGGCAGACCAGGCATTTTGGCTATCCGGGCAGTACCCTCTACGGCACACGGAATGATTAAATTCCCCGTTGATGGGGGAATCGTTACTATTTATAACACAGTCGTGCCAACGTCCGAGTGTCACACTGTGACAACACCGGCACCACCTGTACCACCCAAGGATGGAGCACCACCACCCAATTGGAAGGTGGCCATTCACCCTGACTACCCGGAACAGGAGGTATCCATAGGAGGGGCGCTCTCAGATAGCGGCAAAAGGGCCATGTGTGCACTTTTAAGTGCAAACCTGGACATATTCGCATGGGAACCAAAACATATGACAGGTGTGCCACGTGCGATAGCAGAGCATAAGCTCCAGATCCGCCAAGGGTACCAACCCATCAAGCAAAAGAAGCGCGGCCAGGCGCCCGAGAGAAGTCAAGTTATATTGGAGGAAGTGCGGAAACTGGTGGACGCAGGCATTATGCGCGAGGTATACTACCACGAGTGGTTATCCAATCCAGTCATGGTCAAGAAACATGACGGAAGTTGGCGCATGTGCGTGGATTTCACGGACCTGAACAAGGCCTGCCCACAGGACTGTTACCCGCTACCAGAAATCGACTGGAAAGTAGAATCCTTGTGTGGATACCCTTTCAAATGCTTCTTAGACGCATATAAAGGGTATCACCAAATCCAGATGGCGGAGGAGGATGAAGAAAAAACGGCGTTCCACACAAGCCAGGGCGTATATTGCTATACGAAAATGCCGTTTGGATTAAAGAACGCCGGCGCTACGTATCAGCGGTTGGTGGATAAAGCTTTCGAATCACAAATAGGACGCAACTTGGAAGTATATGTTGATGACTTGGTGATAAAAAGCTACACGGAGGAGGCACTCCTCCGGGATGTCCAGGAGACATTCGACACGCTGAGAAGGATTAATATGAAGTTAAACCCAAAGAAATGTACGTTTGGCGCGACAGAAGGAATGTTCTTGGGATATTTGATTGACCCAAACGGCATAAAACCTTGTCCAGAGAAGACGGACGCAGTGATACGGCTACCATCCCCGCAGACACGGAAAGAGGTGCAGTCCCTGAATGGGAAGTTAGCCGGATTAAATAGATTTCTATCCAAATCCGCAGAGAAGTCATTACCCTTATTTAAGACGCTCAAGAAGTGTATTAGAAAGGGAGACTTCCGTTGGACGAAGGAAGCTGAGGAAGCCTTTGGCCAACTCAAGCAGCATCTCGCATCTCTCCCCATGTTGGTAGCTCCCCGCCCAAAGGAGGAACTTGTTATGTATCTCTCGGCTACTCATGGCGCAATAAGCGCGGTACTTATGACGGATAGAGACACAATACAGACCCCGGTCTACTTTATAAGTAGAACATTACAAGGAGCGGAACTGAATTATTCCCCCATGGAAAAATTGGTGCTAGCACTGGTATTTGCTACAAAGCGGCTGCGCCGGTACTTTCAGGCGCACCCGATTGTCGTGATTACGGATCAGCCAATCAAGCAGGTTATATCTAGACCAGACGTGGCAGGGAGACTAGAAAAGTGGAGCATCCAACTGGGAGGGCATAATATATCTTACAGACCAAGGACGGCTGTTAAAGGCCAGATCTTGGCAGATTTCCTGATCGAAAAGCCGGATGAGGAAGAACCAGTCGTTAAGCAAGAGGAGGTCCCAGCGGAACCTTGGGTGCTATTCACGGACGGATCCTCATGCACAGACGGGTCCGGGGCAGGCCTCATCCTTACAAATCCAGAAGGTATGGAATTCACATACGCCCTCCGTTTTGAGTTCACGGCCACCAATAACGAAGCGGAATATGAAGCATTAATTGCGGGTTTAAAAATCGCCGCTAGAATGGGAGTCCGCAACCTTGAGGCCTACGTGGACTCACGGCTTGTCGCGAACCATATTCTAGGTGGGTATGTGGCTAAGGAGGACAACATGGTCAGGTATTTGGAAAAAGTCAAGACGTTAATCGCAACTTTCAGTAAGTTTTCCATCAAGCAGGTGCCAAGGGGCGAGAACAAGAAAGCGGACGCCCTCAGTAAAATCGCATCCACAAGCTTCGCCCACTTGTCTAAACAGGTTCTGGTGGAAATACTCAAAGAAAAGTCTATTACGGAAGGGGAAGTGACTGCTATAGTTGAAGAGGAGGGACCTACGTGGATGACCCCAATCATCAACTATCTGGCTAGTGAAACCCTCCCAGACGAGGAAAAAGCAGCAAGGCGCGTTAAAAGGAATTCACAACATTTCGAACTCCGGGAAGGCATCCTTTATAAACGCTCTTTCTTGCAGCCGTGGCTGCGGTGTGTTGGACCACGCCAGGCGGCCTATGTGATCAGTGACATACACGAAGGATTGTGCGGCATGCATGCAGGTCCACGATCCGTGGTAGCCCGAGCCTTACGAACAGGATACTATTGGCCCACTATGCACAGAGACGCGCGCGACATGATTCGCAGGTGCAATGATTGCCAAGTGCATAGGCCAGTACCCGCGGCACCCGCAGCAGGAGCTTACACCTATCACGTCCCCATGGCCATTTTACAAGTGGGGAATTGACATTGCAGGACCATTTCCTGTAGCTGCGGGGGGGGTTAAATTCTTGATTGTTGCAATGGATTACTTTACACGATGGATAGAAGCCAAGGCAGTAAAATCTATCACGGGTAAGCAGGTCAAGAAGTTTGTGTGGGAACACATCGTATGCCGTTTTGGTCTACCGGGAGAAATTATATCGGACAACGGCAAGCAGTTCACGGACAACCCATTTAAAGACTGGTGCGCATCGTTGAACATCAAACGGCGTTTCGCATCTGTTAAACATCCACAAACGAACGGCCTTGTTGAACGAGCAAATAGGAGCTTGGGAAATGGAATCAAGGCGCGACTGGATGAGCGGCAGGGCAAATGGGTTGATGAGTTGTCACACGTGCTATGGGCACATAGAACCATGATAAAAACAGCTAACGGAGATACTCCGTTTGCATTGGCTTACGGCACTGAAGCCGTTATACCAGCAGAAATAGGGATGCCTACCATCCGCACGGCGGAGGTTAATGCCGTCACAAATGATGAACAACTGCGAATCAACCTGGATCTGTTGGAAGAAAAAAGGGAAGTAGCAGCCATCAATGAAGCTAAGTCCAAGGCTAAGATGAAGGCTTATTACGACGCCAAGGTCAAGGGTGTTTCTTTTCGACCAGGAGACTACGTCTACCGTGCTAACGAAGCAAGTCGAGTGGAAAATACAGGAAAACTGGGCCCTAAATGGGAAGGACCGTATGAAGTCATTGAAACCTTGGGACGAGGCGCGTACAAGTTGCGCGACATGGATGGTCGCGACCTAGAGCGCACATGGAACATAGCCAATCTAAAAAGGTGCTATCTTTGAAAGCTACGGCTCCCGCATGGATACTTCGCTATAGGCGGTCTCAATAAAGACCATGCGGGTTATTTGTCTTACTTGTTTTTCTTATGTTTGTTTTAGTTTCCCTTATGGACCTTTTTTAAGGACTTGTCGTCATTATTCAAACAAAAATGTAAATGTTCTAATAAAATGCCGTGGTGCCTAGCTAGATCCACGGCCTGTTTCGTGCAAATTATTGTCCTCTTTGTTAGATTCTTTGTTAGCCGTATGAATTTTACTTGTGTTATAATATGCCATGTTTCTTTCATATGCATTCTCTCGAAATACCGTACATGTACCATACGCCTCCAGGTGGGGTAAGAGGATTAAGTGAACCTACTAATTCAACTTGCCGCGTAAGAGGAATGCAACCCCAGCCGCACGGATCACGTATCCTTACTAGACACCTTACTCACGAGACGTTGGGGTAAGTTTCATATGCTATAGCCATACCGTGCTCCGCATAATAAAGACGCACGTCGCACGTCTAGTAAATTATAGACTTGAATGTATTTTCTTTGTGAGTAAGACGTGGTATCATGCAGTATTGAACTACAATATTTCGAACACAAGCACAAATACACAAGTTTCCAAACAAATCAAAATTGCCGTGGTTACCCACGGACTTATATACAAAACATAAAAATTGTTAACCGTGTACATACACGGACGAATCGAAACAATACATATTCATAGATTACAAAACAAGTGTTTAATTGTGGACAAAGGAGCATCCTAAATTGAGGGGAGAAACCTACCCATCTCTGCTTGTTCTTCCACCAGACGCGGCAACCATTCATCACGCTCTCCCCGCTTCTGGGCTTGGGCTGCGGTCCTTTCCAACACCACGTCTAAGGGTTCCTCGTCAAGTACGACCCTGGTTACGTCTTCATATACAGGAAGGGTTAGAGGAAAGTTAGCAGTGGAAGGCATGCTAGGACTGAGCTTCTCCATGATTTCAGTGCTCGGGGCATCTTTGGTGGCCTCTAGCTCATCCAGGAATGGGTAATGCAGATCTTGCATCGCGGCCATGGAGGCAGTCATCTTGCTGGCGGCTTCGGGCTTAAAGAAGGTATGACGGGCGATGTCCCCACCTTTGGTGATCAGTTCAGCAGCCTCAACCATTCCTTCATGCCGTCCATGGTCGATACCATCAGATACAAGGTTGGCAAATTGTTGTACGAAGGATGGGGCCTCTAGCACCTTCGTCACGGCCAGGCGTGCTCCATGCCCAACCATCCACCTACGGCCCGCAATGGCTGTTAGCAGTTGAGGGCACAGTACATTGTCACGCTCAGCGGTCAGGGCATCCATCACCAATTCTTTTTGGGCAACTGCCTCTTTCAGCTCTTGGGTGATGGCCCTTTCCTCAGCAAGGTCTGTCTGCATTTTTTCCATGTTTTGGACGGCCAAATGCGCGTCCTTCAGCTTCTGGTTCAGATCATCTACTTGGCTGGCGTAAGAATGGGCAGAAGCTTCGGCCGTGGTCACCTATAGTAAAAGACGTGTTAGTACATTCATTGTTTGGTATATATGGGTGGTGCGGCACGGATATGTACCTTGATGTTTGCAGCATCTATTTGAGACTCAAGGTGGGCTACTTGCTGATCATGTTCACTCGCACGGGCCGATTGTGTCTTGATGGTTGCCTCAGCATTCGCTAGTTTGGATTGGAGGTCAGCAATCATGGCTTCATTATCTTCAATCATTTTTTCTCTCCGTCCAACTTTTCTCTTCAAAGAGTCCACGTGCCCAAGCGCGGCTTCAAACCTGACCCTCATCGAGGTTCCCATCGCCATCTGATGCACTAGCGTCCCATTATATTCATCTGCCAAATCCGCGTGACTAAGCGAGTTTACCTCTTGCACCAGGCTTGGTGGTATACAGTTATTGAGGTACTCCCGGCACTCGTCAGCACTCCTCAATCGCGATGCCGTGGTAATAGTCCAAATAGGGTTGAAAGGTTAAGGAGCGCCGGATGAAGGGAAGTCTTGGGAAACCAGAGGTGAACCATCTTCAAAAACAGGGCCGGACTTTGTGGGGGCCGCGGGGTCTTCTTCGACAGCTTTTCCTTTCTCCTTATTCACCTGGGTGTCAGGAGGAGGCGCGACACCAGCTTGGTTGTCCCTGCGACACGAGTATCACGAAATATATTAAGTATGGCTTAAAAAAAAAAAAAAAAAAAAAAAAGAGAAGAGAGGGCGCGGAGATTCTTGCGTATTGAGATGGCTTCTTACCTATTGCTTCTTGCTCCTTCGGAGGCGGTTGGGTCGATTTGTGTAACGGGATCGACATGAGCGCCCCGGTTAGCCTCGCCACCCTGGGTAGTACTCCCAACAGATTGATACATGGGGTGGTCCTCTCGAAGCCTTTTGGCGGGGGCATTATGTTCACCAATCTCCACCGATGCAGTTCCTCTCGCACGGTTGCCTCTCTTCCGGGTGCGCCTGGTGAGGGGCTGCGTTGTGACTTCAGCAACTTCTTCTTCGGCTTCCTCCTCTTCGTCCAAGTTAACATGTTGCACTTCATCATCATCATCATCGCCCATCATTCGGCGAATGCTGGAGTCGGTTTGTTCAATGTTATCTCCCTGATGTTCTCTATGAGGTGAGGAGGGCCCGGCCCCTCCTTGGTTCATTTGGTTACCATCACCATGATCTCCATGTTCTTCGTCAGAATGGGGATCCGGTACGGCTTCCAAGGCAACCGTCACTGGTCGGGTGTGCTCGAGGAGGGGCTGCTCATTTTCGCGAAGCGGACGGAGACCTTCTGGCACAAGCTTTGGATCGCCCTGGCGCAACAGTCCAAAGAAGTTCATTTCTGTCCAGCACAACGCAATAGATGTTAGTTGTTATACAAACACATATACATTCTTATGGACGTACGGATGGTGAGCCTACCTTCACCCTGCCTTCTCCAAAACACAGGATACCTATTGGAGGGACCAAAGTAATTGCGGCTAATTCCTAGCAAGCATAAGAATGATTCGGGTAGGTTTCTGTGGAATCCAGTCCTATTTAGGTCTAACTCTTGCGAGTGAAGTGGATTGTATGTACTGGCGTGCGGCTTAGGGTCGTGCGGGAATCTGTTCCTAATAATGAAATCACCCGGCCATACCACTGCGTCAATGAAAAAGTAATGGTCATACCAGTTTTTCAGTGAATCCATTGGTTTGTTGTGTGATTGTGGGCTGTTGGAGGCTCGTTTTTTGAAAGATACCCAACCGTTCACTAGGTTTGGGGTGTAAAACAACCTAAATAACTCTACGGTTGGGGGGATTCTCCTAGCACGGCAAAGAATCTCGAATTGGCTAATTTTACAGGCACCTATGCAGTGGAGTTGACTAATGTGTACATTGTAATATCCTAACAAATCTACGAGAAAGTGGGTGAAAGGAATACGGTAATTCGCCGCGTCAAACAGGCGAGTATAGAGGCCTATCTTACCCGCTGGAGCCTCAGTTATGAGGTCTCCGACACCAGGAAGTGAGGGGTGTAGGTTGGAAGGGATGAAGTAATTTGTACAAAAATGGTTTAACTGGTCTTGGGTCATGACATTCAGCACGGATCCGATGGTAGGGTTGTTTCTATTAGCCATTACTAAAAAAGAGTGTAAGGACGTGGTATTCTAACCTGCGTGTGAAGGGATCCGTGCGTACTGGGTTCAAGATAAGAGGAAAGCTTTAATGGCAGAAATGGAGGTTGTGAACTGTGTGTTTCACACAGCTGTAGGGGTGGCTTATTTATAGGGTTACCTTGAGGGTCACAGCCTGTTGGATATGTGACACGTGTTGGCCACTATTCTTAATCGTGTGGCTAGGGGGCAAGTGGCAAGTGAAACGTCATATGGGACCCACGGGTCACATCTGACCCACACGTTTGCACTGCTCAAAGTTCTGACTGTCTGCACTTTTGTCAGTCAAACAAGTCAGATGAACAGTTGTTCATGTCGGGTTATGCGGCTCTAACGTAAGACTTGACATTCAATGACATATTTAATTTGTCTCGGCTACTATGTATCGAGCATATTTATCCTTTGCTATGGTTTCCTTGGTACGTCCGGGAGCATTTTCGTAGTCTAGAGGTTCCACCTACGGTTGTAACAACTAGACTGGGGGGACATGATGACGTATAGTCCCCAGCCGGGTCATGAACCCGGCCCACGGGTACTACCCGCATCCGGCCCATCACATATGGGTGGGATGAAGTCAGTCAGGCTTATGGGCTTGAATGAACAGTAACCGCACGCACGTGTGCGGCCCACGGCCCGGTACGGCAGACACGGCCGACATAGGGTAAGACAGAATAATATTCTGTCTAGGAATATCTTTACCCCAATAAGAGAGGATATTCACTACCAGAATTAGAAGATAGCAATCATTCTAATTCTGGTGCTTATCTCTTCCTTGGGGCCGAAGGATCAGTGAAAGCCCACTAGGGTTTCACTGCCTATAAAAGGAACCCCCAAGGGTTCCACAAAGGTATCACAATTCTCTCTAAACTCACATATAACCCTAAATCGATTACTTACTCTCACGCCGGAGTCTAATCGTGGGAAACCTTCCCACGGTAAGCTTAACGCGTGTTGTTTAGTGTGCAGGATCCCAACCAGACGATTCACTTGGTGCAGGAGCCGGTACCCAGCCAACCCGAATTAAGCCTAATTCGGGTCTAGCAAGGATCAACCAACTTTTGCATCAACATCGTACGTACTAGTTTAAAACTTTCCTATTATATCATGATTACAATTACGTGTTAGGATTTTACGTATTACGTACGTGTTAGAACACGATAAGTATTTACTACGCACGAGCACGCAATAATTATTTGACAATAATTAATCACGAACATGTGATCATGAAATCATGAACGTAATTAAATCACGAACTATTATTAATTATGTATATATATTTATTACGAGCGTAAATAAATATATTGAAACGTAGTCAACGGCTACAAGGATGTATTTGTTTCCTTTAGAAGAAGGGAATGGCCCCATAAAGTCGATACCCCAAACATCAAAGATTTCACATTCTTGAATGAAATTCTGAGGCATCTCGTCTTTATGTGTGATCGTGCCTTGTTTTTGGCAAACATCACATCGTTTAACCATATCGTAAGCGTCACGATATATGGAGGGCCAATAAAATCCCGAATCAAACACTTTTTTGGCGGTGTAGTTGGGACCAAAGTGACCACCGGTGGGTCCTTTGTGGCAAGCGTCAAGGATGTCTGAAGCTGCCGGTCCATCAACACATCGGCGAATAATCAAGTCGGCACATTGTTTGAATAGGTAAGGGTCGTCCCAAAAGTAAGTCTTAATGTCGGTGAAGAACTTTTTCTTTTGTTGGGACGTCAACCCTTCCTTGAGAATTCCACCCGCCAAGTAGTTTGCAAAGTCCGCAAACCACGGGGTTTCATCAGAATTCGAATTTATACACATTAAGGTCTCCAAGGGAAAAGAATCATTGATTTCTTTGCTCGGATGATCCCCTTGGTAAGGATCCTCAAGTCTGCTGAGATGATCCGCGGCTAGGTTTTCAGCTCCTTTTTTATCGCGAATTTCGATTTTAAATTCTTGGAGTACCAAAACCCAGCGAAGAAGTCTTGGTTTGGAATCTTGCTTTGTCAACAAGTACTTCAACGCGGAATGATCGGTGTAAACGATTGTGGTGGAAAGGACAAGATAGGGGCGAAATTTTTCAAAGGCATAGACAACAGCTAAAAGCTCTTTTTCGGTTGTCGTATAATGCAATTGTGCCCCCGACATTGTCTTGCTAGCGTAATGGATTGGTTGGAAGTGTTTTTTCACTCTTTGTCCCAGAACCGCTCCAATAGCAAAATCACTAGCATCACACATCAACTCAAAGGGCAGCTCCCAATTAGGGGTAAACAAGACGGGTGCCTTAGTTAGCTTATCCTTAAGCGAGTTGAAGGCTTCAAGACACTCTTTGGAAAAGATAAAAGGAGTATCTTTTTCCAAGAGGTGGGTCATCGGGCGAGCGATTTGAGAAAAAACTTTGATGAATCGACGGTAGAAGCCCGCATGACCCAGAAAACTTCTCACACCCTTCACGGTTGAAGGTGGAGGCAACTTAGCGATAACATCGACTTTAGCACGGTCTACTTCAAGACCGGCTTTCGAGATCTTGTGTCCTAGCACGATGCCTTCTTTTACCATAAAATGGCATTTTTCCCAATTTAGAACAAGGCGAGTGTCTTCGCCCCGCTTAAGCATACGTTCCAAATTGGCAAGGCAAGAAGAGAAGGAATCCCCGAAGACCGAGAAATCATCCATGAAGACTTCCATGGTTTGTTCAACCATGTCATGGAAGATAGCTAACATGCACCTTTGGAAAGTCCCAGGCGCATTACATAAGCCAAAAGGCATTCTTTTGTAAGCAAATGTGCCATAGGGACAAGTGAATGTTGTCTTCTCTTGATCTTGGGGATCGATGGGTATTTGAAAATAACCCGAGAAACCATCAAGAAAGCAGTAATATTCATTACCCGCTAAACGTTCAAGAATTTGGTCCATAAAAGGTAGAGGGAAATGATCCTTTCTCGTGGCATCATTGAGTTTGCGGTAGTCTATACAAACTCTCCACCCAGTAACGAGACGAGTGGAAATCAACTCGTTGTGTTCATTGGGAACAACGGTTATTCCGCCCTTCTTGGGCACACAATGGATTGGACTAACCCATGGTGAATCCGAAATAGGGTAAATCATACCCGCATCAAGAAGTTTGATAACCTCTGTTTTGATGACTTCATGGATTTTTGGATTCACCCTTCATTGGCTTTGAATTGTGGGCTTAAAGTCGTCCTCCATGAGAATTTTATGTGTGCAGAAGTGAGGATCAATTCCGCGAATATCAGAGATTTTCCAAGCAATAGCCTTCTTATGATCTTTAAGCACGGCGATGAGGCGAGTTTTCTCTTCATCTTTCAAGTCCTTAGCAATGATGACTGGCGACTTCTTCTCTCCTTCAAGGAACACGTACTCGAGATGAGGTGGCAACTCCTTCAGTTCTAAATCCGGAGGATTTTCGATGGGAGGCGTTTTCAAAGTCGGAGTATCGATAGCAATAACCGTGGGAGATGGAGGAGAAGGATTGTCTTCGTTGAGAAGGTTGTCAAAGAAATGCATGTCTTCATCCCCATCGGTGGGAGAATCATCAGTAGCTAAGTTCACATCTCCCATGGTGGCTTCAAGATTGTTCCAAAACAAATCACTATCTCCAAATAGAGACAGTGATGAATCAATAGAGGAAACAGTTTCAACATTGGGAAGAGAGGTAGGAATACTTTTACAAGCATCTTTGAAGTGTTCTTCACAAACCTCATCAAGAACGTCAATACAATTAACACTCTCGTATGAATAAGGTTGTTTAGACAACTTTCCCATGTTGAAGACGATTTTATCGTCACCCACTCTCATGATAAGCTCATCGGCTTCAACATCGATGAGAGTGCGACCGGTCCTCAGGAATGGACGACCCACGATCAAGAGAACACGAGGGTCCATCTCGTAGTCGACGACGACGAAATCGGCAGGAAAAGTGAATTTGTCGACTCCTACAAAGACGTCTTCAGCTATCCCCACTGGATAAGCAACCGTACGGTTAGCCAATTCCAAAGTCATTTTGGTGGGGACTAGCTCAGGGAGAGATAATTTCTTCCACACACTTAAAGGAATTAGATTAATACTGGCACCTAGATCGGCTAGGGCCATGCAATTCTCTACTCCCGGGAAATTGCAAGGGATAAGAAAACGACCCGGATCACCAAGCTTGGTTGGCAATTTCTTTAAGAGCACTGCAGAGCAATTCTCATTAAGTTGGGTGTTGGCAATATCGAGGAGCTTTTCCTTGTCACTCAGAAGATCTTTAAACATTTTCGCATACTTTGGCATGTGAGCGAGAGCCTCAGCGAAGGAGATGTTGAAATTCAATTGTTTGAACATCTTAAGAAAGTTCGAAACCTGAATATCGTCCTTGCTTTTGAGCTTCTCTTTCCTCAACCTAGATGGATAAGGTATATTGGAAGAAGAGGAAGGCTTTGGGAGAATAGGATCACTCACATCCTTGGGTGGAGGAGGGGTAGAAGGAAGAGGTGGAGAAATTGGGGAAGGAGAAGGATGAGGAATAGGAGCAGGTGACTCGTTCTCCTTCGTCACAACCACCGGTGGAGGTATAGGAAGCTCGGGTTCCTTGGTACCTTTGCCACTGCGAGTGGTGATTGCTTTCATATCCCCTCTTGGATTCGCAACGGTGTTACTCGGAAGAGTACCCGAAGAAGAGGGTTGATTACCTTGGAAGAAACTAGCCATCATGTTCTTCAAGTCATTTGTTTGGCTATCCAACGTGTTTCTCATGTCGGCTCTCAAATCGTTCCCTTGTTTGACCAAGTCTGCTTTCAAGTTGAGCACTTCCCGCTGAATATTTCCCACGATCACATCGTTAGTCCTCATATAAGTTTCCACTTCTTGGTGAAGAGCGGTGGGTTAGTTGGGAGGAGCATTGTATGCGGGTGGTTGATAAGCAGGTTGTTGGTAAACTTGGTTGTTACGTTGAGGTGGTTGTTGCTGTTTATGAGGTGGTATGTATGGTGTACGAGGTTGTTGTTGTTGTTGAGGAGGGCGATTGAGGTTTTGTTGTTGGTTTGGATTGTTTGGAGGAAAACCGGGTGGGGAAAGATAGTTGTTAGAGCGGTAGCTAAGCAAATTACGGTCACCTTGAGGTCTAGCTTGATAAGTAGGTTGAGGATAGGCGCCATAAGCTGCATTCACATTCTCAGCAGGGTAGTCTTGGGTGGCGGTACAAGTGGTGTAAGAGTGAGGACCCCCGCATATCTCGCATGGTTGGCTAACAACATTGACTTGAGCGTTTTTAGCGTTGTTGCTGTTGGTGTTGTTAACGGTGTGGGTAACAAGCGATTCAAGAAGCGTAGTGATTTTGTCAAGTCGCTTGTCGTTGTCACTAGTACTAGCACTAGCAACATTGGTCCGAACACTCTTGGTTTGCACACGAGACTTATTCTCAATGATATCCCAAGCAGCATTGGAAGTCTTAGCCAAAAGATTACCCCCCGAGGCACTGTTTAGTGAATCTTGGTCACTCATGCTTAAACCATTGTAAAAAGTATTAATTTGATGTACTTTGGTAAAACCATGTTGTGGGCATTTTCTCAAAAGATCTTTAAAACGATCCCAAGATTCACTGAACGACTCATCGTACTTTTGTTCAAAATTTATGATTTCATTCCGCAAAGCGGTAGTACGAGAGGATGGGAAAAAGTAATTGATAAACTTGGTCTCCAAATCCGTCCACGAGAGAATACTCTGTGGCGGTTCCTTAGCAAGCCAATGTCGGGCTTGTCCCTCTAAAGAAAAGGGAAAAAGTTGTAACCGGATAACCTCTTGTGGAACACCATTGAATTTGACCGTGTTGGTGAGTTGCAAGAATCTCTTGATGTGGTCATGTGGATCATCAATGGTACGTCCCAAGAATGGTTGAGCAGAGACCATCTGGATAAAGCCTGATTTGAGCTCAAAGTTGTTGGCTGCAATCGCTGGTATAACAATTGGATCAGTGTTGCCATCTACATGAGCTTGCAGCAGTTCAATCATCGGGTGATTATCCGGTTGAGGCTCATTGTTGTTGTTATTATTCATGTTGTTGAAAGGTGGGTTGTTGTTGTTATTATTGTTGTTTGGAGGTGGTATGTTATTGTTGTTGTGTACACCGGCCATGTCTAAGTGATCGAGAGGCTCGGGCTCTTGATAAGACGTGGATCGAGTGCGCATACACCTGCAAAAGAACTAACAAGGCAAAAACAAAGCAAAAATATTTTTGGTTTTTTTTTATGTTTTTTACTTTTTAGGATTTTTGAAAATTTTATATTTTTAGGGTTTTTTGAAAATTTTTGTGAAAAAGTAACGTTCACGGGGAACGGATCCCAAAATCCAAGTTCTCACAAAAAACTTTTGATCTTAACGAGAAGAGCCGGCAGCGGCGCCATTTGATATTAGTGATTTTGTATGGGTTCTCTTATAAATTCTCTCGATATCCTCTCGAATTTATCTTGGTTCTAAGTGGAATGATTGTTCTTGGTTACTAAAAAGGGGAGTGATTTTCTAGTCTACTAAAAGTTTTAAATGCATAAAATGTAAACTTAAATTTGAAAGCAATTAAATTAATAACAATTAATAAAACTTGAATTAAAATTAAAATTACAATTACAATTAAAACATAAATATGAAATGAAGAAACAGAAGGTAACCCTTAAAATTACTCAAAGAAAATTGATTCGGAAGTAACCTTGATTCGGAACTATCGATCCGGAACTTTTCACCTGGAAGTTTATCCGGAACTTTCTTCGGAAGTTGATTCGGAAGTTGGTTCGGAACTTCTGGAAATAAAGATTGATTCGGAACTTTTGCTCATCCGGAACTTGTTGTTCATTCGGAACTTTTGCTCATCCGGAACTTTGTTCGGAACTTTCACTCGGAAGATTGATCCGGAACTTTGAGTCGGAAGTTTATTCGGAAGTATTGACTGATTCGGAACTTTTAAAAAAAACT
Source organism: Glebionis coronaria (assembly GCA_025667525.1). Taxonomy (NCBI): domain Eukaryota; kingdom Viridiplantae; phylum Streptophyta; class Magnoliopsida; order Asterales; family Asteraceae; genus Glebionis; species Glebionis coronaria. The sequence continues at coordinate 184,664,805 of CM046879.1, read as the reverse complement.
CATTCGAAAGATTTTAAAGGAAATTTATTCGGAACTTTTCAAAGACACATTCATTCAGAACTTCTTACTCATTCGGAACTTTTTGAAAAACTATTCATCCGGAACTTTTTATGTTCATTCGGAAGATTGTGTTCATCCGGAAGTTTATGTTCATTCGGAAGTCTGGGAAACTCAAGAACAGTAACTTAAGCAGAAAAACAGGGAGAAACGTTTTGATCCAGAATCAAACTAAATAATCAAAAAGGTTTTACCAAATTAACCACAAATCATCTAATAACCATAAGCAACAAATCCCAACAGTAAAAACACAAATTCAACAACTTTTTAAAGATCAAATCAATCAAATAAGAACTTAAGAACTTGAATAAAAAAGAGGATGATGAACAAGATGAAATGGAAAGATTAAACAAGAACTTGTATTGATGATTAATGTTGAACAAGATAAAACAAAGATTAAAATTACAAGATTTGAAAAACAAAGATCAAAATCACCAAACACCCTAGTGGTGTTGGTGATGTCTACGAAACAGAAAGGGAGAAAAAGAAGGAGATGAAAAAAAAAACTAAAAAACTTAATGAAAAGTGTGAGGGGTGGCCTTTATATAGGTGTTCTCTTTTGTTGGTGAGTGGGCTTTCTCCCGTTCTTCTTGTCTTCTCGCCTTTTCAGAAAAGTTGACGTTTTCGATTCTGATTCGGGATTTGTCATCGATTAAATTCAACTCGTCTTTTAATTTCTTCGTTTAATAGACTTGAGTTTCTTCGACTTATGTAAATCTTCTATCTTTGGTCCTTTTCTTCGATAAATCTTCGAATAGGCCCAGTGACTTCAAATCTTTTGCATCTCTTGGACAATAAACTCTGTCTTGAGTCTTTTTCTTCCATAAAACCCGTGCAATCCCATGTTTTCTTTAATATTCATCCAGTTAGCTCTGAAAACACAATAAACACAAAAACCACGCATAATTCCAAACAAATGATATTAAATACGTGTTTTGGTCTCGTTTTAGCCAGAATTAAGTGGTAAAAGGATGGGTGTTTACACACCTATCAACCATATGGAAAACCGGAATCAAACATCGGTTCCCAAACATAAGCCCAAAACATAAACAAAGTAAATGAAATGAATGAAAGACTAAACAAGCATAAATATATGAAGGCAAAAGGAGAAGAAGTCTATGACAGCTTCCATCCTATGCACGTCCTCCAAATGCTCGAGTCTGTCCTTGAGTACCTGCCGATTTGGGACATGGAAAGGAAAGTAACGGCTGAGCATAACGCTCAGTGCACAGATATACAACATAGAATGAATGGCTGAAACATAAGTACGACTAATAGCAGTGGAAATGTATAAGTCCTGGAAAACGTAGTTGTCTGTCATGTTAACTGATTTTAGTTCTGAAAACATAGCTTATGTTACTTATGAAAATCTTTATTAGTTAATGTACCAAAAGCCAATATAGGTCATGAGGTCAACAACGTGCATGAATACTTGGAGGGGTGACCTCGTCATGCAAATTAGAGGGGATGCCTCTAATTATACTGGTAAGTGGGTAGGAGGGAGCAGCTCCTTGTGAAGGATGCAAGGCACATACCACATTCACCATGAAATAATCTGCTGAAAACATGTAACCTAGGATGCACCCATACGCCCCACATGATAATAATAATAATATGACCAAAAGCTGAAGGGACGCCACGAGCTATCACTCCGCCGTGGTGAAGTCATAACACTGGTGCCTCCAGTGTTATGGTTATGGTACCTCCATAACTAGGTGAAACTGGTCATGCATGTGTATGGCTTTAGGTATCTATTTAAACATAAGAAATCAAAACATATAAAACATATACTGGGGAAAACAGTTGGCTGCATACGGGGAATCCTAATAAGGAAGAATGTCCATACTGAAAGGACGGAGAATCCGTACCTTGTGTCCAGTGAAAGAAGAAGACGAACGGATGAGAGTCCTACTTCAATATCACTAATGCTACATAAATAATGTACGTGTATAAGTATTCTGATTACTGAGTACGTAACTGATTTTATATCATGTCTTAGCTTGTTTTATATGTTCATGTCATGTTTTACTAATTTTAGCTTTATACTGCGTTTATCATGTATTCTGTATATTCTGATTAAATATTACTTGTATTTCTTGTATTATTATACTTGTTGTGTAATAATAAGTAACTTTCTAAAAATAGCAGGTTTCCTAAAATAGAAAGTTTCAAAAAAGATAGAAAGTTTCCAAAAATAGAAAGTTTCCAAAAATAGATCGTTTCCAGAAATAGAAAGTTTCCAAAATAGAAAGTTTCCATAAATAGATTAGTTGCCTTAAATTAAAAAGTTTCTAAAAATAGAAAGTTTCCATAAATAGAGTAGCTGCCTTAATTAAATAAATTAGGACGATTTAATCAATAGTTAGCTAAAGGATAAAATCTTTTAAAACTGCTTCTCGAAACCTCATAAAGTTCATATATTGGCATAACTCGTTTCATGATTTGAGACCTTTATCGCACCGATATTTGGCATTGACTTCATACTTCGAATCTTGAGAGACGTTCTTGAAATAATGGTCTTCTCTTCATAATAGGAATTTCTTCACTCGAAGTTTTTGAGTGATTCTTCAAACTAGGACCACGACTTCTTCATTTTTCGCCAATCTTTATTTGGGATTTTGATGTACAACGACCCGCCTCCTTTTCGGACTTGGATCTATTTATCCTCATACCTTGTTAAGGTCTTTTAGGATAGACTCCTCCATGATCTTTATGGGAGTAATTGCTTCTCGTCGTGTGTCTCGATCCTTCATATTGATTTTTGAATAATGATTCTTCACATCACTTTGGATCTTTAGCAGCCCTCATGCCTTGTTAGGGCCTTTTCGGACTCGCCAATCTTCGCATCCCGCTTCAATAAGTTATGCCTTAGCTATGAACTCTAATTAATCCCGGGCAACTTTTAAGCGATCTTGTGCTAGAAGCTAAATAACTTTTTAAATCGTACGACCTTACTTATTGCAATTATTTATTAACAAGCGATGGGAGAAAAAGCCCATAATTAACTCACATAAATTCATGAAAGAATACAAAACTTATAATTGACTCTATCATCTCTCGTTCTCCACAATTTAAAATCTCAAGTAATGAGACTCGTGGATGCTTAGCTTAATAAACCAATTAAGGTCCATATGGTTAAGGATACTAGCTAGAGTAAACTTGGATAAGTAAACTCGGGTTGAGTCAAAAGATTCATGACGGGCCTAATATATCAAAGACATCTAAACTCATTAAAACCATTTTACTAAATAATAAAGAAAATAACGATAACTAAGGAAAATACTATTAGGCCAAAATAGATCAAAAATTTTGAAAAATGTCGAAAAATCAATTTTCTGATAAAAATGAGTACAAATTCATGGAAAATCGCACTTAACTTCGATAGAAGTCCCCCTACACTTAATATAAACATTTTCCTCAATGTTTAAGCATGTGGGAGTAAACTCCCCTACACTTAGGACATTGTGCACGTTGTTTAAATCTTTCTAAGGAAGAGACAACTAAAGTGATACTTATTTCAACATAAATGATAAAATAGTGAATCAAAAGAGTTTTAGGATAGAACCGGGAAGACGGGTACACGGAATCACGGGGCGTCAAAAGTCATCAAAGTGGATCTTTGAAAGCTCTAATCCCTGCACATCATAAGAAACAAAAACAACAAACACCTACGTGGCTCCCCTACTGTTGGAAATACGTTTTTACGTATTTAGGAAGATTCGGTCACTCCGATAATATATTACGTAGTAGCTCGTAGTCTAGATATCTTTATTTAACAAACAAGGCCAAGCCTTGTAAAACCCGCATGCTTTTACCATGAATAGTACCCTTAAGATCGTACGTACTAGATTAAAACTTTCCTATTATAGCATGATTACAATTACGTGTTAGGATTTTACGTATTACGTACGTGTTAGAACACGATAAGTATTTACTACGCACGAGCACGTAATAATTATTTGACAATAATTAATCACGAACATGCGATCGTGAAATCATGAACGTAATTAAATCACGAACTATTATTAATTACGTATATATATTTATTACGAGCGTAAATAAATATATTAGGTCACGATAATTATTTAACGAGAACACATTAGACGCGAACACAAATAAATATGAACGAACAATTAAACATCGAGACACGGAAAACGGTACGGTACCCCATGTGGGGCCCCTACCCCCGGCAACAAGGAAGAGATGGGCCAAGCCCATCTCAATTTTCACTAAAGAGGGGTTAAGGGAAAAGTTACTACTCATTTTCACTTTACAGAAGAATTAACCAAAAACCTAAAAATATTTTCTCCTCCTCCTTCTTTTTCTTTTTTTGGCTGCCACCCATAAACACACCAAGGGGGTGTTTATTTGATCTTTGATCTTGGTTTTGGTGCAAGTGTTCGTGTTTGTTCATCCTTGTTTAGATCCACGCATTCGGTAAATTCTTTTAACCCTTTTCTTTTTGATTTGATCTATTAAATAATTTAGGACATGATGTGTTTTTTTAAAAACCTAATTAAAACATAGATCTAACATGAAAATGGCTTTTGGAGAAATCAAAAAGGATGGTTTAGGGGTGTTTTGTTTTGGCCGGCGCCTAAACAGAACCCCAAGGGGGTCTCGGTTTGGCTACTCGACCACCACCGAGACCATATGGTCCCGGTTGGTTGGTGTGGGTCCTACGGCAGCAGCAAGACAAGGGGAACCCCGAAGTGGTTCGGGATATGGTGTCGATTTCATGTCCGGTTCATGGTTTCTAGTCAAGATCCGGTTCACGGTGTATGTTAAGATTATTATTTTTTTATAATCATATGTTAAAATTAAATTAATAAACATGACATGATTAATTTAATAACATGACTTAGGTTATATTAATTATTAAAAATCATGAAATTATTAACCTAAGTATTTTATATTTTTAGACTTATAATTAATTAATTATTTAAAAACCATGGTTATAATTAATTAATTAACATGACTTAGGTTATATTATTAATAAATAATAATACATGTTTTAACCTAAGTACTTAACCTTATTTAATTAAAACATGATATATTTTAATTAAATACTTTTAACCTATAGTTTATTTTAATTACATGAAATAATTAATAAACTATACATTGTATCATTATGACTTAGAAAATAATCATGAAAACACTTAGGCTTATATACTTAGCTTATTTAACCAGCTTATATCTAATTATGGAAACTTTCTATTTTTAGAAACTTATTTAAATAAGGCAGCTAATCTATTTATGGAAACTTTCTATTTTTAGAAACTTATTTAATTCAGGCAGCTAATCTATTTATGGAAACTTATTTAATAAAGGCACCTGATCTATTTATGGAAACTTTCTATTTTTAGAAACTCATCTATTTTAAGCAGTAATTCTATTTTTGGAAACTTTCTATTTTTTGAAACTTTCTATTTTTGGAAACTTTCTATTTTTGGTAACTTTCTATTTTTTGAAACTTTCTATTTTAGGAAGCCTGCTATTTTTGAAAAGTTACTTATTATTACACAGTAAGTATAATAATACATGAAATACCAAGAATACTTAATCAGAATAAACAGAATATAAGATAAACACAGTTTAAGGCTTAAAATAGTAAAACATGATAAGAACATATAAAATAAGCTAAGACATGACATAAAAATTCAGTTACGTATTAGTAAGCAGATACTTATTCATGTATGTATTTATGTAGCATTAGTGATACGGAAGTAGGATTCCTTTCAGTTCGTCTTCTTCGTTCACTTGACATAAGGTACGGATTCCCGTCCTTTCAGTATGGACATTCTTTCCTTATTAGGATTCCCCGTATGCAGCCAAATGTTTTCCCGTAGTATAAGTTATGTGTTTGATTTGCTTATGTTTAATTTAGAATACCTATAGCCATATACATGCATGACCAGTTTCACCTAGTTATGGAGGTACCATAACCATAACATTAGAGGCACTGATGTTATGACTTCACCACGGCAGAGTGATTGCTCGTGGCGTCCCTTCAGCTTTTGGCGATTTATTTATATTTATCATGTGGGGCGTATAGGTGCATCCTAGTTACATGTTTTCAGTCTGGATTTCATGGTTAATGTGGTGTGTGCCTTGCATCCTTCACAAGGAGCTGATCCCTCCTACCCAAAACCAGTATATTAAATTAGAGGCAGCCCCTCTAATTTGCATGATGAGGTCACCCCTCCAAGTATTCATGCACGATGGATTTTCATGACCTATATTGGCTAATGGTAAAATATGATAAACAGTTTTTACAAGATAAACATAAGGCTTTTCAAACTATAAAACCAGTTTTATCAAGACTTAACCAGGTTACTCGGGACTTAGTTTCTTCCGCTGTTATATGTTATATGCTTATCCTATTCATACTTTATTGTACATCCGTGCACTGAGCGTATTGCTCAACCGTTTTCCTTTTCTATGTTCCCAAAACGACAGGTACTCAGGGACGCTCGTAGACTTTAAGCGTACGTGCATATGGACTGGAAGCTTTCTAGCCTTTCTTTATTTTATGCATTATCTTTCTTTTGATACATTTGCTATGGACATTGTTTAGTCCTTTCCTTTACTATACTTATGTTTGTGTGTGATGAGCTTTACTTTGGACTACCGATGTTTGATTCCGGTATTTTCCTTTTATGGTCATGTAATGTTTAGACATTTTTCCTTGTATGCTTTGATGACACGCCATAATTACGTGTGACATTTCCATTATCAAAATGGGGTGTTACAATTATGGTATCAGAGCTAAGGCTTCGACCTGTAGGCTCTCAAATATGACCTGTGATTAGTGGGTAGTCACTATGGTCTTCCTAGAACTGATAGTTGTTTTCATGTTCATCATTTTTATGCATACATATATATGTCATTGTCGCAGATTTATGATAAGTAATGGTTGGTACAAGACTGGCCCTATTTAGTCGCATGTGTTTTATCGAAACTTTTAAATTTGGGACCGACCCATAGGCGTCCCCTCGCCATTTATTTTGTTTTGGGTGAACTGACCATAGGCGTTCACTCTCGAGCATACAAAAGTTTTCATAAAACTGCATCATGCATTCATACACAAAAATTTTCTTGCATAAAATTTTTCTCTTGAAATTTTGGTATAAATTTTTTTCATGTATATATATTTTCTGTTTTGATCTGTTTAATCATATGTTTTATGCTAAACTGTCAGATGGTTCTCACACGCGAACAGGAACAGCTCAATGTTGCAATTCAAGCTGCTATGCAAGCTTTGCTTCCTCAACTGAGGAACGACATCAGGGTTGAAGTTCAAGCTGCCAACAATCAGCAACATAATCAGGCACCTCCTCCTCCTCCTCCAGTGACATTAACAATATGGTTGGAGAGATTCAACAAGCTCCGTCCTCGAGCTTTTGAGAAGACAGATAGCCCCAGTGATGCTGAAAGCTGGTTGGCTCACATCGAGAAGATTTTCAATGCTATGGGTTGTGACCCCGCATACAAGGCGAGGTTGGCATGCTATCGGTTCGAAGGCGATGTGCTAAATTGGTGGTTAGCATTGATGCAATCTGAGGGTGGTGACGAGTGGGTTGCTGGTTTGACTTGGGCTCAGTTCAAGGACAGGGTGATGGAGCAGTTCTTTCCCAAGGCTGAGCAGGACAAGCTCAAGAGAGAGTACCATGGGATCCGACAGAGAGCTGGGGAGAATAGCAACGAGTTTATGCAGCGCTTTCTTCGCTTAGCTGGTTTCCTTGGTGCGGCAGCAGGTACTCCTGAAGAGCAGGCACACCACTTTAGGTGGGCTCTTCGCACGTCGGTCGCAAACAGTCTGGTGTGTGCTACGTTCAACACTGTAGCACAAGTGGCCGATGCAGCACGTAAGCTGGAGATGCTGTAGGAGAGAGATGAGTTCGGGGAAGTTGAGAGACCCGACAAGAGGTAAACATTCGTATTCAAGCGGTGATCAATTCGTATTCTTTCCATATATGTCAAAATATTCATCTCTTTAAATGTATCTTCCAGGCAAAAAACTAGGGACCGGTCTCAGCCGGCTACTCAGCAGCAGCCTCATCAGCCCAAAGGAAACGGTCAGACTAACGACCATTCTGCTACGGATAGGCGTGGCGGTAATGATAATTACCGTAACAACACTGGACACTCCAACAGCAGCAGGTCCTAATACTTACGCATTTCCTTATGATTTCATGTTATAACTCATATTCTGACACTTTAGCAAAACTTCTACCAGGAACCATGGAAACGGTAGGGACCAGAACCAGAAAGGTTCACAGCCTAGCCGTCCGGCTATCACTGGTATTCAATCTTATGATTATCCGCATTGTCCTTTGTACCCTATTATCATGTCTTATGTAAAATGTTATATCAGGTTCCCAGCCAGCCAGAGCACCTTCTGGAGGATTTACTCATCCTCTTTGCTCTACTTGCCACCATAGGCACCCAGGGCCATGTCGCCGTAACACTGACACATGCTTCAAGTGTGGTCTTCCTGGCCATATCATGAAGGATTGCCGTAAGGGCGAGATGGAGGGTACATCGGGACATGCTGATTCCAAGCCGCCTCCTACCACCGGGCGTGTCTACACGACATCTCGAGACCAGGCCAACAAGTCTACAGGTACCATCATTGGAATCTTGTATATGTATGGTCAAGCTGCATGTGTTCTTTTCGATACGGGTGCTACTCACTCGGTTATTTCTACTGCTTATGCTAAGAACATTAGGATGCTCCCCATGCCACTAGAAAATAGGCTTACTATTTCCACGCCTTTGCGGGACTCTGTATTAATCACCCATGTATACAAGAGTCTTCCCCTAGAATTTGACGATAAGGTTCGACCTGTTGACGCACTTCCGCTGGACATGAATGACTTCGACATGATTTTGGGCATGGATTGGCTATCCAAGCATCATGCTACCATAGACAGCCATTCATATCGAGTTATCTTCGGTGATGTTAATGCACCAGAGTACATTCATAACGGGTTCATACCCGGACGGTCTGTACAAATCATATCTACCCTGCAAGCGCGTGCACTATTGTCACATGGCTGCGAGGGTTATCTAGCTACGGTTCACGACATGGATGCTGAATCTCCATCAATTCAGGATCAACCAATAGTGTCGGAATTCCAAGATGTTTTTCCAGCAGAACTTCCGGGCATACCACCTGCACGAGAAGTGGAATTCAGTATCGAGCTTATTCCAGGAGCTGAACCAATCTCCAAGGCTCCTTAATCGCATGGCTCCCATAGAGCTGAAGGAGCTGAAGGAAAAACTGCAAGAACTTATTGAACGAGGTTTCATTCGACCGAGCGCATCTCCATGGGGCGCACCGGTCTTGTTAGTCAAGAAGAAGGACGGCAGTATGCGTCTTTGCATAGACTATCGCGAGCTCAACAAGATTACTATCTGGAATAGGTATCCACTTCCACGTATTGACGATCTGTTTGACCAACTCCAAGGGGCCAAACACTTCTCCAAGATTGATCTTAGGTCAGGCTACCATCAGCTACGGGTCAAGGAGCAGGATATCGCCAAGATTGCTTTTCGTACCCGCTATGGCCACTACGAGTTTGTAGTTATGCCATTCGGCCTGACAAATGCTCCAGCAATGTTCATGGATTTGATGAACAGAATCTTCCATGAATTTCTAGACAAGTTCTTCATTGTCTTCATCGATGACATCCTGATTTTCTCAAAGTCCAAGGAGGAACACGAAGACCATCTTCGTATAGTACTACAGATTCTTCTCCAGAAGCAGCTGTATGCTAAATTCTCCAAGTGTGAGTTCTGGTTAGAAAAGGTGGCATTCTTAGGTCACATTGTATCAGCAGAAGGAATCACTATGGATCCAGCGAAGGTTGAGGCCATTACTAAGTGGCCAAGGCCGACATCAGCGACGGAAGTCCGCAGTTTCTTAGGCTTAGCTGGCTATTACCGCAGGTTCGTGGAGAACTTTTCCCGCTTAGCACTACCATTGACCAAACTGATGCGGAAAGGGGAGAAATTTTTCTGGACTGAAGAACGAGAGAAGAGTTTTGAAGACCTGAAGCAGAAGCTAGTATCTGCACCTATTCTTACTCTCCCATCTGGTACGGGTGGATTTCAAATCTACAGCAATGCATCGGGGAAGGGACTTGGTTGTGTTCTCATGCAACATGGGAAAGTGATCGCGTACGCTTCACGACAGCTTAAGCCTTATGAAGAAAATTACCACACGCATGACTTGGAACTTGCTGCAGTCGTGTTTGCATTGAAGATATGGAGGCACTACTTATATGGAGAATCATGTGACATTTTCACGGACCACAAGAGCTTGAAGTATATCTTCACTCAACGTGAATTGAACATGAGGCAGAGGAGATGGTTAGAGCTGTTGAAGGATTATGGCATTAATCTATAGTATCATCCCGGAAAAGCAAATGTAGTAGTAGATGCTCTTAGCAGGAAGTCCGGAATGATCAACGACATTAAAATTGAAGAGGAAATCATAAGAGACTTGGAGTGACTTGACATCGAGATCATGGTATGTGGACAGCACGGTTACTGGGCTAATCTTAGAATAGAACCCGAGTTACTCTCTAAGATCAAGGAAGCTCAGAAAGATGATGGAGAAATCTGGGCGATAGTACAGAATTTGGAGAAACAGACATAATTCAGAGTAGATGCAGATGGTATCGTATGGCAGGGCACGAGACTTTGTGTTCCTGATGACCAAGAACTCCGGGAAGCCTTGTTAGCTGAAGCTCATAGCTCCCCATTCTCTATACATCCTGGTTCGACTAAGATGTACCATGACATCAAGCAGTACTTTTGGTGGAGTGGTATGAAACAGGATGTGGCCACTTACGTCTCCAAATGTCTTACCTGCCAGCAGGTTAAGCTCAAGCATCAGCGATCTGGCAGTCTCCTTCAACCGTTAGATATTCCAGAGTGGAATTGGGACAAAATCACCATGGATTTTGTTACTGGTCTTCCGCCTATCAAGAGGAAGCACGATGAAATTTGGGTTATCGTAGATCGACTTACCAAATCAGCTCCTTTCTTACCGATCCGCAAGGAAGATCCGGTAAGTAAACTCGCCGATACGTACAGAAGAGAGATCATGAGACTCCACGGTGCACCACCCAGCATCGTCTCAGACAGAGATCCTCGTTTCACTTCACCATTTTGGAAGAGTCTGTAGAAAGCTTGGGGTACACAACTTAAGCTTAGCACGGCTTTTCATCCTCAAACGGACGGACAGTCGGAACGAACGATTCAGACATTGGAAGACATGTTGAGGTCATGTGCGTTGGAATGGACGGGTGATTGGGACGATTACATCTGTTTGCTGGAGTTTGCATACAACAACAGTTGGCACGCAAGTATCAAGTGTGCTCCTTTCGAGATGTTGTATGGCAAAAAGTGTCGCGCCCCAATCTTCTGGGATCAGGTTGGCGAGCGAACACTTGAAGGACCAGAAATCATAGAAATGACCAATGAAAAGATCGCAGTAGCTAAGCAGAAAATTCAGGAAGCACGGTCACGTCAGAAGAGTTACGCCGATAAGCATCGTAGGGACATACATTTTAACGTAGGAGATCACGTCTTCCTTAAGGTTTCGCCGGCACGTGGTGTTAGACGCTTCGGGATTAAAGGGAAGCTCAGTCCTCGTTTCATCGGACCGTTTGATATCATTGAACGAGTCGGTGAAGTATCTTACCGGTTGGCGTTACCTCTGCAGCTTTCGCATGTGCACAATGTGTTTCATGTGTCCTTACTCAGAGGGTACCAGTATCATCCCCTTCACATGGTTCAGTATCCACTGGAACAGATACGTGAAGATCTCACTTTCATAGAAGTACCCGAACGAGTTCTTGACAGACAAGAACGAGTCATGAGAAGGAAGACGATTCCATTCGTGAAAATCCTATGGAGGGATCATACCGAGCGGGAAGCCACTTGGGAAACAGAGGAGTCTATCCGGGCTTCTTACCCTCATTTCATATTTTGAATTCGGGTATGTTCTTCTTTTCCAGTTTACTTTATCTATAATTCGGGGACGAATTATTCTTTTTAGGGGGGAAGATTTGTAAAACTCGCATGCTTTTACCATGAATAGTACCCTTAAGATCGTATGATGACGTATAGTCCCCAGCCGGGTCATGAACCCGGCCCACGGGTACTACCCGCATCCGGCCCATCACATATGGGTGGGATGAAGTCAGTCAGGCTTATGGGCTTGAATGAACAGTAACCGCACGCACGTGTGCGGCCCACGGCCCGGTACGGCAGACACGGCCGACATAGGGTAAGACAGAATAATATTCTGTCTAGGAATATCTTTACCCCAATAAGAGAGGATATTCACTACCAGAATTAGAAGATAGCAATCATTCTAATTCTGGTGCTTATCTCTTCCTTGGGGCCGAAGGATCAGTGAAAGCCCACTAGGGTTTCACTGCCTATAAAAGGAACCCCCAAGGGTTCCACAAAGGTATCACAATTCTCTCTAAACTCACATATAACCCTAAATCGATTACTTACTCTCACGCCGGAGTCTAATCGTGGGAAACCTTCCCACGGTAAGCTTAACGCGTGTTGTTTAGTGTGCAGGATCCCAACCAGACGATTCACTTGGTGCAGGAGCCGGTACCCAGCCAACCCGAATTAAGCCTAATTCGGGTCTAGCAAGGATCAACCAACTTTTGCATCAACAAGTTGGCGCCATCCGTGGGACCTTAACACTAAGCTAGAACAAAATCTCCTCGATTTTTTCAATGACGAAGGGGCATCCGCCAGTTAACCCCAGGAACGTGAATCCTGGGAACCGGAAGTCCCCAGGGGAAGGAATTCTTATTCCCAACCAATCACCCAGCCGCCTCGCAGGCGGGCCAGGTAACCGTAGCGGTCTTCAGTCCGCAGGGGTGACGAGCACGATCTCGGTGACACCCCCGCCCACTTCAACCCTGGACAACCCTGATCCGGGAAGTGCGCCAGGCCCCCCTAACAAGGAGCCACGTAGACCCTTAATGGAGGAAGAAGTGGAAGCTCAACCGCTCAGCGAGGATGAACTCACTCGAGTTCTCACTCAGAATTTTGAAAGGATCGTCCCAGGGATCGCATCAAGATTGAGCCTGGGGAGGAACCTCCAAGCCCGACTCAACTTTGGCGATGGTGGACCATCCACCCCTTCCCGAAGTCGGAGAAAAAGGACTCAGCCTAGGGAGCAGGGAACCTTTGAGGAAGACCCTCAGCCCCGGAATGTGTTTGAACGCATAGGGGATCGCATTATGCAAGAATTAACGCAGTCCCAAGATGGAGAAAGGCCGGATAGCTCCCCCGAGCGGCCAGATCGAGAGCTGACCAGAACCACACGTCGCCCAAGTGTGTGGGATAGGATGAACACAGGGAGGGAGGCTCCTGGTTCATCTCAGAAAAGTGGTCCCTATTCAAAAGGTCGGGCACCACCACCGTCCCCAGATCCGTCTGGGGAAGACTCGGATGACCATCCACCCAAGCGCCGCCGGCCTAGGCGCACGCCTCCGCCACCAAATAATGATAAGTATTATGGTGGCCCCTACTATCGGGATACGGAAGCAGAGGACCTCTCGCGTCCGTGGTGTGAACCGTGGGATGACCCTAGGCTCACAAGGCCATGGGCGGATCCCAGGGAAGATCCGTTTACCCTCCGCATACGGAATTATTCTGAGGACACCAAACGTCGCATGCCGGCATGTATCAAGACGTATGATGGGTCCGGTGATCCGGTCGATCACCTCAAAATATTCGATACTCAGGCTAAAATTGAACGATGGCCCATGCCTATATGGTGCCAAATGTTTAATTCGACCTTGATTGGAAACGCTCGTGACTGGTTCGAGGCACTTCCCCCACGCAGCATTGATAGTTTCACGGAACTGCGTACTGCGTTTGAGAACAATTATACTCAAAGGAAGAAGTATAATAGGGATCCGGTCTCATTGGCAACTGTCAAGCAACGGCCGGGGGAGTCCACAGAAGCCTTCACTGAGCGCTTCAACGATGAGTGCACACGCACGAGAACCATGCCAGAGCTCCTGAAAATCTCTGACTATATGCATGCCATAACAGACAGAGAACTGATCAGGCGTCTCAACGACAAGCGTCCAGAAAGATATGATGACCTCATGGAGAGAGTTAGGAATTTCATAGAGGGAGAAACAGCGGTTGCCGCAGCCTACCCATCCCGAGGAAATGGGTACCGCTCAAATGACCAGTCCCGGAGACAGTCGGGCGGTCAGGGCAACCAGAACAATAACAAGGGCTCGGACTATAAGAGCCAGAGCAAAGGCGGACGGTCGGACGACAAGTTCACCCCCCTAAAGATGTCCTACCGGGAGATCTTGTTGACTGAAGGGGCGAATTTTCCAAGACCTCCCCCAATGACCACACCCCCGGAACGTCGGCAGGGAAGTCGCTTCTGCGAATTCCATAATGACAAAGGACACGGCACGGAGGAGTGTATCCAGCTGAAGAAGCATATTGAGTCGCTAATCAAATCAGGCAAACTCAAGCACCTGGTTAAGGATTGGAAAGACGGAAAGGACAACAAAAAGAAGTATGATAAGAAGGATCCCCAAAAGGACAAGCCTTCTACCATATACATGATCCAATCCAGACAGCGCCGCACGAGGCAGAAAATTGGCCAAAAATTTTCCCGCGGCAAGGAAATCTCATTCCCTCTCATCACAGCAAGTGACGTGGTTGATGCGCCTCTCACCATTGAGATAAGCATTGGAACACACAATGTTCGCCGCATGTATGTGGATGGAGGGTCGTCAGCAGAGGTATTATATGAACACTGCTTTGTGCAGTTATGCCCAGAAATAAGAAGCCAATTAGTACCGGCCACGTCGCCGCTTACTGGCTTCAGTGGAGATACTATCTGGCCAATAGGGCAGTTGCGTCTGCTTGTCACCATTGGGAATGAGGAACATTCCACTACAACGTGGATGAACTTCATGGTGATACGTTCACACTCTCCTTATAATGGAATCATAGGCAGACCAGGCATTTTGGCTATCCGGGCAGTACCCTCTACGGCACACGGAATGATTAAATTCCCCGTTGATGGGGGAATCGTTACTATTTATAACACAGTCGTGCCAACGTCCGAGTGTCACACTGTGACAACACCGGCACCACCTGTACCACCCAAGGATGGAGCACCACCACCCAATTGGAAGGTGGCCATTCACCCTGACTACCCGGAACAGGAGGTATCCATAGGAGGGGCGCTCTCAGATAGCGGCAAAAGGGCCATGTGTGCACTTTTAAGTGCAAACCTGGACATATTCGCATGGGAACCAAAACATATGACAGGTGTGCCACGTGCGATAGCAGAGCATAAGCTCCAGATCCGCCAAGGGTACCAACCCATCAAGCAAAAGAAGCGCGGCCAGGCGCCCGAGAGAAGTCAAGTTATATTGGAGGAAGTGCGTGTAGAAAAGCTAAAATGGATCCGGTGGTCTAATGTGGTGGTATATGGTGGTGGAAGCCATTGATAAACTTAGAGAGAGAGAAGAGAGGTTAGATGTGTGTGAAAATAAGTAAAATGAATAAAAGGTGAAATGTGACACAACCAACACCCCTCCTTGGAAGCTAAGGAGGGGTATATATAGTCACACACGACATGCTTAACAGTACAAGAACCTAGTCTAGTCTAAGCGTGTGTGACTATGATAACTAATGGGAATTCTTAAATGTCGTCACATAAAGTGAGTTTCCAACAATCTTCCCCCATGGGACGACGTGTAGAATTCCTTACAATATTTTTTCCTAACAAGTACATAATGATAGGAACAAGAGCTTTCTTGAAGCGTCCAATGCTGATGATGTCTTCTGAGGCCTTTGACTTCTAGACGACTCATCTTTAACTTGTAGTAGAAATACTGTAACGGCACGAGCTAAGTAACCCATACACTTCTGGTTAAGGAGAAGCTTCTGAATTAGCTTCCCCCTAATTCATGCCACATAAACTTGATGTAGAAGCTTTTTTAATTAGCTTCCCCCTAAATCGACAATCCTTGTAAGCAACTTGAAAGTTTGGGGTACACCAAGTAGATCAACAACTTCTCTTCTCACGCTTGAATAATTCTTCTGAATTTTTCTTCCCCCTGAAAGTTCAAGTTATGCATACCAGAAAGAATCAAGACATTTCTTCCCCCACATAGTTGAAGAAAGTAAATCAATCCCCATTATGAAGCTCAAATACTGAAGTAGACACTTTATCCCATTCATGAAGTTGACATCGTAACACCAGAGTCAATTAAGTCCCGGAAATGCACATATCTTCTTCCGGAGATGCACCAGAGTCAATTAAGTCCCGGGAATGCATATAGGATAATGATGATGAATAATTGCAACAACCAAACAATTAATCATCGAATCAGTAGTGTACCGTTTAGAGATTGATAACGACACGAGTTAAAACACTGATTTCTCTACGGCTATGACAAATGTCATCCCGGAATATCTTCAAATCAAAAGAAGGTATGAAGTTCATCACGTGTACTCGTTGTGCGTTCAATGTGTCTTCTTCTTCCCCCTTGATGGTTTCGAAAGTCGGAACCATCAATAAATTGTACGCACGTGAACCTGAAAATCTCGAGAGAATAATAAATAAGCGTAATTATATTCGGTGAGAATCAGCTGTTGATCGAAAATCTCTTCTCATAAACTCTCCATGGCCATCTTTACCAACCCACTTGAAGGCAATTTGAAGTGACCACTGATGGAATGAACCAGATACATCAAACATGAAACTATATAAGAATCCTTCGATCTTGTGACTTAAGCTTGCACTATTATTGAATGAAGAACGGTGGATAAAATTTTAAGTGCCCAATGCATCACTAAAGATGTCTATAAGCACAACCCCTCTTGACATTATCCACGTCGACTATGCGCGTGACACTGAGTACAACAAAGTAACCCCTTTGAGTGATAGTTATCCGAGTCATCAACCATCCACCCCGAACCCGGAAACCAGATAACCAAGTCTTCATTCTAAGATTAAGCACGAACAAGTTATCTATTGAAAGATAAAATAAATACACGCCTTCGAAAAATTCGTCTCCGTCTTCAAATAATTAATATCCGATCCACAAAAAAATCTGTAGTCACTCAAAATCGCCCAAATTTCTTGGTCTCGTCAAAATAAATTCTTGTCACAATTGTCTCGTCATTTTTTGTCTCGGCACTTTGTCATTTTGTCACGATACTTTTGTCACGTCATTTTTGTCTCGACCCGATGACGACCGAATTAAAACTTTAATACACATCAAATTTATTTAAAAAATTTGTATGTTTAAAAAGTTTGTGTGTATGTGTTATAAATAACACACGGTTCAAATCATTCCATTTAGTCAAAGTTTAACCAAATTAGTGTTCAATAAAAATGCATAAGCCCAGAATGAGTAAACATTTCCTTGGCCCATCACTTGTAATACCCGGTCCAAGACAAACTTGGTTATAACCACTTTGTGTTGTCCGCCCCCCAGCCACGTGTGTCAATACCCGATCCATTGAAGTAAGTTAGGTACATATAACTCATACCCTAATAATTAGGTCAAATTAACTCTAACCTAAACACATCTCAAACACTCCGCCCCCCAAATCCTCTCACCCCTCGTTTCCTCCGTCCCCATCACCAGATCATCTCCACCGTCTAAACACAAAACTACTCCATCCTAAAAGCTCACAGCCACTTATCTCCCATCAACTCCCAATCTTAAATCCCATATCAAATAACAATCTAGTGGAATATCCCCTAGTAAACAAAATTTAAACACTCTTCCATTTACTATACGGCACGAACACGAGCCTATTTCTTCAATTCGACAGCAAAGGAAACATGATTCAAGGTTACAAGATCCTCTAGGGTCTCGGGTAGGTTCTAGTTTTTGTTTACTGAGTCATAAACGAATCAAAGAATGAACTAAACATGCTTGTTTAGATTCAATCTTTAAATTCGAATATTGAAATAGATGAAATCCAATAATGATCTATGATGGGAAGTTCGATTTCGTGTAAGATCTTTGAAGATCTCAACATGAATGTCTAAACACGAAGTAAAAAAAAAAAAAAACGAAACTGAGATCTATTTCATTTTCTGTTTTTAAGTCGAGTCTTAGATGAGATGGGTATTAGGAGACGATGGGAATAATTAGTTATGGTGTTGAGGAGATAAAAGGTTGGATATATTGAGTCAACTCAGTGAGTTTAACTGAGTCAACTCGGTAATTACCGAGTTGACTCGGTTGGGTTGGGTTCGGTTTGGTCACACGTTTGGCCCCGGGTCATGTGTTAAGCGAGTCAATGTTGTGCGAGTCTCGGTTTTTGGGTGTTGTTAAACAGTCGCAATGTTTTGCATATAAATAAAGTCCATCGGAATCAAAAACCATCGCAAAGTCAACCGCCTCATTGCGATGGTACCCATTGCGATGGTACCCATCGCAATGGTACCCATCGCAATATAAATCATCCATCGCAATGTTGCGAGAAATCGGGCAGCATGACGACAAGTGTTATGCCATTGCGACAGGTCAGCCACCCATCGCAATGTGACTCATCGGAATGAGTCCATCGCAATGGGTATGGCCAACCCATCGGAATGTGTGAAAAAACACCCTCCATCGCAATACATGCGATTGTACCATGAAGATAAGTCCAAAAATGTCCTTGTTCCGTTTTTTTCAGGGGCTTGTTTCTGGGCAGATTTTCTGGCAAGACTGAGTTCATCACCATCATCTTCAAAAAATATAACCCATAATAGAGATATAAAAAAAATGATTCTGCAAGATACTTTGACCACAACTAGACCATGGATAACTAGACCATGTTTTACCAGTGAAAAAGATATGGACAAAGTAAAATAGATGATGAAACCGAGACACAACACTTGTGATATTTTGGACAGTTGGACAAAGAAAATGATAATATGACACATGATAACAAGTTGTTGACGTGACAAAAATTTTTGACAAATTAGACAAAAATGGATATATAAACCGAGACACAAAAAATAATTAAACCACCAAATCGAAAATATGATCACGATCCAAGGATGGAACCGTGGCTCTGATGCCAAATGTAGAAAACCAAAATCGGATCCGGTGGTCTAATGTGGTGGTAAGTGGTGGTGGAAGCCATTGTTGGCTTAGAGAGAGAGAGAGAGAGGTTAGATGTGTGTGAAATGAATAGAAAATGTATTAACTTGAAAAGTGACACAACCAACACCCCTCCTTGGAAGCTAAGGAGGGGTATATATAGTCACACACGACATGCTTAACAGTACAAGAACCTAGTCTAGTCTAAGCGTGTGTGATTATGATAACTAATGGGAATTCTTAAATGTCGTCACATAAAGTGAGTTTCCAACAATCAGTTCAATTGCTGAGCTAAAATCAGTTCAAGCTCTTTAATCCTAGAAGCAGAATTGGTTAACGTAGCAGTCATAAAGCACATATCATGATCTTTAGCATTCTGATCATTTTCTCCCTCAGTATGATTCACATCGGATGAATCAGAAGTGAAATCACCCTTTTTCATCCCATGTTGGTCATAGGTGGGTTCTGAGTTCTCAACATGCTGTAGATCATTGTGAGATTCAGTATTCAATTGTACCTCAACGATTGGCTCTTCGTCATGTATGATTGAGTCACGTTGGCGTGATGCAATGACGCTGCTATCATCGTTAACCAAGGCGGTCTCCATTGAGTCATCCGTAAGACCATTTTTCTGCTGTGTCATCTGCATCGTAGATTCTTGTATACCAATAAGATGCTCTGGTTGAGGTTGTGAATTTGCATAAATCGAAAGTGCAATAGATTTCATGAACTCGAGCAATCTATCCCTAAAGTCTTTAACGTCGATTTGTGTGTCTTCAAGGAATGACTGGCAGATCATTGAAGCTTCAACCTTGGCATGATCAAATTGAAAGAACCTCGAAAAATGTTGCACTAGAACTTGAAGTAAATGTGAGGATTCAATTTGATTAATGTCTTCTTTGTTGATCTGCTCTCGTAGTTGGTTAAATTTGAGGAGCATTTGGTGGACGAAAGTGGTACGATCTTGACCGAAGAGTGTCACAAATCCGCTTCCTTCTTTAAGTAGAGAAATGTTCGACAGATGGGACCGAAGTGGTAGAAATAAAGTCATTCTATTTTCTCTAGCTTTAACTTTCATTTGATGCGAATCTCCCTCTTTAGATGGCAAATTCAATGAATCCATTGAATGAATAATGACGTTAAGGATTAGTGATTGATGAAAAATCCGTCTTCAATTCCAAATATGAATACCCGATAAAATCCGTATCCACTAAAATTAAATCCCGTCACTTTGCCACGATATTTCAGAGTCCACTTATATAAAAAAAAAACTTAATATGACAAAACAAAAAAAAAAAAAAAAAAAAAAAAATTTGTTTAAATTTAATAATTGAATATTAAGTTTATATCAAAAAAAAAATTGTCACGTCTCTTTCTTTTCTTTAAAACCCGACTTTAAAAATTATACCCAAAAATAACTTTAAACTATAAAAATATATAAAAAAAATTAACTTAAATAAAATTCAAAAAAAAAAAAATATAAAAAATCTGATATATTTTGAGACTTTTAAAAAAAAAAAAAAAAAAAAAAAAAAAAAAAAAAATCAACAATACGTTTTTTAAAAAAATAAAAATAAAAAAATAAAAATAAAAATGATATATTTGATTTGTCAAAATAAACCGTAAACTTGTTGGCCAAAAACTCACCTAACCCTAAAACGTGGCATGACAAGAAAGACGTGGGCTGATCAAGACTCCCACACGTGGCAAAAAAAAAAAAAAATAACAGAAAGAAGTGGCCAGTATCCCACTTAGAATGGGATATATAAATTTCCCTAAAAATTCTCACTTAACCTAAACACACACTTTGTAAAATCCGCCTCCTTTTACTTTCATTTACGTCTTCTGAAACCTAACCAAATCTCAAAACTTACCACAAAAATAATCCTCTCAAAACTTAACAAAACCTCAGTCACACTAAACCAATTCTCATCTTAAATCAGAAACTAATAAATCCTATAGAATCACCATCTACTGATCAAAAATAGGTCACGGGTAAGTCCTATCTATTTTGTTGTTGTTTCAGATTTGGATCAATGAAAGTTTTTCAAACTGAGATCTTGATTTAAAAGGTTTAGTGGGTTTTTGGTTTAAAAGGTTTGTCGAGTTTGTGAGGGTGGGTGGGTGTGTTGGAGTCAAGGGTGTAGTCGAGAATGGTGTGTTGGTTTGTTGAGTCGAGTATTGAGGTCAAGTCGAGGGTGTGTGAGTGGTTGGGATAGAATGGTGTCTGTCGAATGTATGTGTAAGTGAGTCGAGTGTCACGTCGAGGGATGGAGAGTGTGATCGAGGGTGTGTTGGAGTCAAGGGTGTGGGTCTGTTGTTGTAACAGTGGAGGTGAGGGTTTGAGAGGTGAGGGTGTAATCGAGGGATCTGTTTTGAGTGTTTGTTTAGTCGAGTCTGTGAAGTGGTTTCGAGGGAATGAGGTCGAGGGAGTCGAAGGCGAGAGTCGAGGCTGAGTGAGTCCTGTGGGTTTGTTCAGACGAGAGGTGAGGGTCTTTGTTGTACGAGAGGTGAGGGTGTCGCGAGTGTTCTTGGGTCTGAGTCGAAAGGTTTTGGTCGAGTCTTTTATGTGAGTCGGTGTTGTTGGTCGAGAGTTGGTGTGAGTCGGTGTATGGTCTGGGTCAAGTCAGGTCTTGAGTCTAAACCAAATTTCTATCGCAATATTTTATTTCATCGCAATCACAATTAAAAAAAATTTCCATCGCAATGCTTGAAATTATCCATCGTAATCTTCAAAACACACTCATCATCGCAATACTTAAAAACTCACCATCGGAATGTCACAAAAGATTTGGGCAGAGTTTCGACTCACGTTTTCTTAAACCCGTCGCAATCACGATCGCAAAGCGCAATCGCAATACACGTCGGATTAGGGTATCGGAATCCTTGATCGCAAAGTAGAACCTTTCGGTTATTGCGATCGAGATGTCAAAGTACAAACCTGGTGATATTATGATCGGAATAAGGCGACTTTCTATCGGAATGGGACGAAAAAGAAAAGCATCGGAATAACCATCTTAATAAGTAAAACCCTTTTCCGATACTTAAATTAAACTATAAAACAAATACAAAGAAAGCGACAAAAATGATATTACGTTGAGACTTTTGAGACAAGAAACACCCAAATCGAGACTTTTATGAAAAATAAATTCAAGAAATTGACAAAAGTGATAAAAAAAAAATAAAAAAAAAAATATGAAAAACTGATGCTTTTTGAACGAGATCAAAACTGTTTTGAATGTTTTGAAATTAAAATTTGTATAAATTTAATAGTTTTGAAATAAGTTTCAAAGATTGAAATTTATAATATGAAAATCAATAACCTTTTTTTTAAAAAAAAAAAAAAAAAAAAAAAAAAAAAAAAAAAAAAAAAACTTAGACTTAAAGAGAAAAAAATAGACGAGAACAAATTGTAAAAATAAGAAAAATTTACCACCAAATCAATAGATAAAACTTGTTAATCCGAAGAATCAACCATGCTCTTGATACCAATTGTAGGATCTTAGTTTTCTAAGGATTAGACAAGTTATGGATTATCTATTGAATGATGATAAATGGAAGAACTTTAGAGAGAGAAAGAAGAGAGAGAAAGGAGAGAGTTAAGAAAGATGGAAATGTGATTAATGGAATGGTACGTGAACCAACAACCCCCCCTAACATGCTAGGAGGGGGGGTTTATATAGCCCACCCTACATGTGGGCTATATGGGCTATATTGGATCACGAGCCCAATATTATTGGAGTGACCGATCCTTTCTAAATACGTAAAAACGTATTTCCAACAGTGCGGAAACTGGTGGACGCAGGCATTATGCGCGAGGTATACTACCACGAGTGGTTATCCAATCCAGTCATGGTCAAGAAACATAACGGAAGTTGGCGCATGTGCGTGGATTTCACGGACCTGAACAAGGCCTGCCCACAGGACTGTTACCCGCTACCAGAAATCGACTGGAAAGTAGAATCCTTGTGTGGATACCCTTTCAAATGCTTCTTAGACGCATATAAAGGGTATCACCAAATCCAGATGGCGGAGGAGGATGAAGAAAAAACGGCGTTCCACACAAGCCAGGGCGTATATTGCTATACGAAAATGCCGTTTGGATTAAAGAACGCCGGCGCTACGTATCAGCGGTTGGTGGATAAAGCTTTCGAATCACAAATAGGACGCAACTTGGAAGTATATGTTGATGACTTGGTGATAAAAAGCTACACGGAGGAGGCACTCCTCCGGGATGTCCAGGAGACATTCGACACGCTGAGAAGGATTAATATGAAGTTAAACCCAAAGAAATGTACGTTTGGCGCGACAGAAGGAATGTTCTTGGGATATTTGATTGACCCAAACGGCATAAAACCTTGTCCAGAGAAGACGGACGCAGTGATACGGCTACCATCCCCGCAGACACGGAAAGAGGTGCAGTCCCTGAATGGGAAGTTAGCCGGATTAAATAGATTTCTATCCAAATCCGCAGAGAAGTCATTACCCTTATTTAAGACGCTCAAGAAGTGTATTAGAAAGGGAGACTTCCGTTGGACGAAGGAAGCTGAGGAAGCCTTTGGCCAACTCAAGCAGCATCTCGCATCTCTCCCCATGTTGGTAGCTCCCCGCCCAAAGGAGGAACTTGTTATGTATCTCTCGGCTACTCATGGCGCAATAAGCGCGGTACTTATGACGGATAGAGACATAATACAGACCCCGGTCTACTTTATAAGTAGAACATTACAAGGAGCGGAACTGAATTATTCCCCCATGGAAAAATTGGTGCTAGCACTGGTATTTGCTACAAAGCGGCTGCGCCGGTACTTTCAGGCGCACCCGATTGTCGTGATTACGGATCAGCCAATCAAGCAGGTTATATCTAGACCAGACGTGGCAGGGAGACTAGAAAAGTGGAGCATCCTACTGGGAGGGCATAATATATCTTACAGACCAAGGACGGCTGTTAAAGGCCAGATCTTGGCAGATTTCCTGATCGAAAAGCCGGATGAGGAAGAACCAGTCGTTAAGCAAGAGGAGGTCCCAGCGGAACCTTGGGTGCTATTCACGGACGGATCCTCATGCACAGACGGGTCCGGGGCAGGCCTCATCCTTACAAATCCAGAAGGTATGGAATTCACATACGCCCTCCGTTTTGAGTTCACGGCCACCAATAACGAAGCGGAATATGAAGCATTAATTGCGGGTTTAAAAATCGCCGCTAGAATGGGAGTCCGCAACCTTGAGGCCTACGTGGACTCACGGCTTGTCGCGAACCATATTCTAGGTGGGTATGTGGCTAAGGAGGACAACATGGTCAGGTATTTGGAAAAAGTCAAGACGTTAATCGCAACTTTCAGTAAGTTTTCCATCAAGCAGGTGCCAAGGGGCGAGAACAAGAAAGCGGACGCCCTCAGTAAAATCGCATCCACAAGCTTCGCCCACTTGTCTAAACAGGTTCTGGTGGAAATACTCAAAGAAAAGTCTATTACGGAAGGGGAAGTGACTGCTATAGTTGAAGAGGAGGGACCTACGTGGATGACCCCAATCATCAACTATCTGGCTAGTGAAACCCTCCCAGACGAGGAAAAAGCAGCAAGGCGCGTTAAAAGGAAGTCACAACATTTCGAACTCCGGGAAGGCATCCTTTATAAACGCTCTTTCTTGCAGCCGTGGCTGCGGTGTGTTGGACCACGCCAGGCGGCCTATGTGATCAGTGACATACACGAAGGATTGTGCGACATGCATGCAGGTCCACGATCCGTGGTAGCCCGAGCCTTACGAACAGGATACTATTGGCCCACTATGCACAGAGACGCGCGCGACATGATTCGCAGGTGCAATGATTGCCAAGTGCATAGGCCAGTACCGCGGCACCCGCAGCAGGAGCTTACACCTATCACGTCCCCATGGCCATTTTACAAGTGGGGAATTGACATTGCAGGACCATTTCCTGTAGCTGCGGGGGGGGGGGGGGGGGGGGGGGGTTAAATTCTTGATTGTTGCAATGGATTACTTTACACGATGGATAGAAGCCAAGGCAGTAAAATCTATCACGGGTAAGCAGGTCAAGAAGTTTGTGTGGGAACACATCGTATGCCGTTTTGGTCTACCGGGAGAAATTATATCGGACAACGGCAAGCAGTTCACGGACAACCCATTTAAAGACTGGTGCGCATCGTTGAACATCAAACGGCGTTTCGCATCTGTTAAACATCCACAAACGAACGGCCTTGTTGAACGAGCAAATAGGAGCTTGGGAAATGGAATCAAGGCGCGACTGGATGAGCGGCAGGGCAAATGGGTTGATGAGTTGTCACACGTGCTATGGGCACATAGAACCATGATAAAAACAGCTAACGGAGATACTCCGTTTGCATTGGCTTACGGCACTGAAGCCGTTATACCAGCAGAAATAGGGATGCCTACCATCCGCACGGCGGAGGTTAATGCCGTCACAAATGATGAACAACTGCGAATCAACCTGGATCTGTTGGAAGAAAAAAGGGAAGTAGCAGCCATCAATGAAGCTAAGTCCAAGGCTAAGATGAAGGCTTATTACGACGCCAAGGTCAAGGGTGTTTCTTTTCGACCAGGAGACTACGTCTACCGTGCTAACGAAGCAAGTCGAGTGGAAAATACAGGAAAACTGGGCCCTAAATGGGAAGGACCGTATGAAGTCATTGAAACCTTGGGACAAGGCGCGTACAAGTTGCGCGACATGGATGGTCGCGACCTAGAGCGCACATGGAACATAGCCAATCTAAAAAGGTGCTATCTTTGAAAGCTACGGCTCCCGCATGGATACTTCGCTATAGGCGGTCTCAATAAAGACCATGCGGGTTATTTGTCTTACTTGTTTTTCTTATGTTTGTTTTAGTTTCCCTTATGGACCTTTTTTAAGGACTTGTCGTCATTATTCAAACAAAAATGTAAATGTTCTAATAAAATGCCGTGGTGCCTAGCTAGATCCACGGCCTGTTTCGTGCAAATTATTGTCCTCTTTGTTAGATTCTTTGTTAGCCGTATGAATTTTACTTGTGTTATAATATGCCATGTTTCTTTCATATGCATTCTCTCGAAATACCGTACATGTACCATACGCCTCCAGGTGGGGTAAGAGGATTAAGTGAACCTACTAATTCAACTTGCCGCGTAAGAGGGATGCAACCCCAGCCGCACGGATCACGTATCCTTACTAGACACCTTACTCACGAGACGTTGGGGTAAGTTTCATATGCTATAGCCATACCGTGCTCCGCATAATAAAGACGCACGTCGCACGTCTAGTAAATTATAGACTTGAATGTATTTTCTTTGTGAGTAAGACGTGGTATCATGCAGTATTGAACTACAATATTTCGAACACAAGCACAAATACACAAGTTTCCAAACAAATCAAAATTGCCGTGGTTACCCACGGACTTATATACAAAACATAAAAATTGTTAACCGTGTACATACACGGACGAATCGAAACAATACATATTCATAGATTACAAAACAAGTGTTTGATTGTGGACAAAGAAGCATCCTAAATTGAGGGGAGAAACCTACCCATCTCTGCTTGTTCTTCCACCAGACGCGGCAACCATTCATCACGCTCTCCCCGCTTCTGGGCTTGGGCTGCGGTCCTTTCCAACACCACGTCTAAGGGTTCCTCATCAAGTACGACCCTGGTTACGTCTTCATATACAGGAAGGGTTAGAGGAAAGTTAGCAGTGGAAGGCATGCTAGGACTGAGCTTCTCCATGATTTCAGTGTTCGGGGCATCTTTGGTGGCCTCTAGCTCATCCAGGAATGGGTAATGCAGATCTTGCATCGCGGCCATGGAGGCAGTCATCTTGCTGGCGGCTTCGGGCTTAAAGAAGGTATGACGGGCGATGTCCCCACCTTTGGTGATCAGTTCAGCAGCCTCAACCATTCCTTCGTGCCGTCCATGGTCGATACCATCAGATACAAGGTTGGCAAATTGTTGTACGAAGGATGGGGCCTCTAGCACCTTCGTCACGGCCAGGCGTGCTCCATGCCCAACCATCCACCTACGGCCCGCAATGGCTGTTAGCAGTTGAGGGCACAGTACATTGTCACGCTCAGCGGTCAGGGCATCCATCACCAATTCTTTTTGGGCAACTGCCACTTTCAGCTCTTGGGTGATGGCCCTTTCCTCAGCAAGGTCTGTCTGCATTTTTTCCATGTTTTGGACGGCCAAATGCGCGTCCTTCAGCTTCTGGTTCAGATCATCTACTTGGCTGGCGTAAGAATGGGCAGAAGCTTCGGCCGTGGTCACCTATAGTAAAAGACGTGTTAGTACATTCATTGTTTGGTATATATGGGTGGTGCGGCACGGATATGTACCTTGATGTTTGCAGCATCTAGTTGAGACTCAAGGTGGGCTACTTGCTGATCATGTTCACTCGCACGGGCCGATTGTGTCTTGATGGTTGCCTCAGCATTCGCTAGTTTGGATTGGAGGTCAGAAATCATGGCTTCATTATCTTCAATCATTTTTTCTCTCCGTCCAACTTTTCTCTTCAAAGAGTCCACGTGCCCAAGCGCGGCTTCAAACCTGACCCTCATCGAGGTTCCCATCGCCATCTGATGCACTAGCGTCCCATTATATTCATCTGCCAAATCCACGTGACTAAGCGAGTTTACCTCTTGCACCAGGCTTGGTGGTATACAGTTATTGAGGTACTCCCGGCACTCGTCAGCACTCCTCAATCGCGATACCGTGGTAATAGTCCAAATAGGGTTGAAAGGTTGAGGAGCGCCGGATGAAGGGAAGTCTTGGGAAACCAGAGGTGAACCATCTTCAAAAACAGGGCCGGACTTTGTGGGGGCCGCGGGGTCTTCTTCGACAGCTTTTCCTTTCTCCTTATTCACCTGGGTGTCAGGAGGAGGCGCGGCACCAGCTTGGTTGTCCCTGCGACACGAGTATCACGAAATATATTAAGTATGGCTTAAAAAAAAAAAAAAAAAAAAAAAAAAAGAGAAGAGAGGGCGCGGAGATTCTTGCGTATTGAGATGGCTTCTTACCTATTGCTTCTTGCTCCTTCGGAGGCGGTTGGGTCGATTTGTGTAACGGGATCGACATGAGCGCCCCGGTTAGCCTCGCCACCCTGGGTAGTACTCCCAACAGATTGATACATGGGGTGGTCCTCTCGAAGCCTTTTGGCGGGGGCATTATGTTCACCAATCTCCACCGATGCAGTTCCTCTCGCACGGTTGCCTCTCTTCCGGGTGCGCCTGGTGAGGGGCTGCGTTGTGACTTCAGCAACTTCTTCTTCGGCTTCCTCCTCTTCGTCCAAGTTAACATGTTGCACTTCATCATCATCATCATCGCCCATCATTCGGCGAATGCTGGAGTCGGTTTGTTCAATGTTATCTCCCTGATGTTCTCTATGAGGTGAGGAGGGCCCGGCCCCTCCTTGGTTCATTTGGTTACCATCACCATGATCTCCATGTTCTTCGTCAGAATGGGGATCCGGTACGGCTTCCAAGGCAACCGTCACTGGTCGGGTGTGCTCGAGGAGGGGCTGCTCATTTTCGCGAAGCGGACGGAGACCTTCTGGCACAAGCTTTGGATCGCCCTGGCGCAACAGTCCAAAGAAGTTCATTTCTGTCCAGCACAACGCAATAGATGTTAGTTGTTATACAAACACATATACATTCTTATGGACGTACGGATGGTGAGCCTACCTTCACCCTGCCTTCTCCAAAACACAGGATACCTATTGGAGGGACCAAAGTAATTGCGGCTAATTCCTAGCAAGCATAAGAATGATTCGGGTAGGTTTCTGTGGAATCCAGTCCTATTTAGGTCTAACTCTTGCGAGTGAAGTGGATTGTATGTACTGGCGTGCGGCTTAGGGTCGTGCGGGAATCTGTTCCTAATAATGAAATCACCCGGCCATACCACTGCGTCAATGAAAAAGTAATGGTCATACCAGTTTTTCAGTGAATCCATTGGTTTGTTGTGTGATTGTGGGCTGTTGGAGGCTCGTTTTTTGAAAGATACCCAACCGTTCACTAGGTTTGGGGTGTAAAACAACCTAAATAACTCTACGGTTGGGGGGATTCTCCTAGCACGGCAAAGAATCTCGAATTGGCTAATTTTACAGGCACCTATGCAGTGGAGTTGACTAATGTGTACATTGTAATATCCTAACAAATCTACGAGAAAGTGGGTGAAAGGAATACGGTAATTCGCCGCGTCAAACAGGCGAGTATAGAGGCCTATCTTACCCGCTGGAGCCTCAGTTATGAGGTCTCCGACACCAGGAAGTGAGGGGTGTAGGTTGGAAGGGATGAAGTAATTTGTACAAAAATGGTTTAACTGGTCTTGGGTCATGACATTCAGCACGGATCCGATGGTAGGGTTGTTTCTATTAGCCATTACTAAAAAAGAGTGTAAGGACGTGGTATTCTAACCTGCGTGTGAAGGGATCCGTGCGTACTGGGTTCAAGATAAGAGGAAAGCTTTAATGGCAGAAATGGAGGTTGTGAACTGTGTGTTTCACACAGCCGTAGGGGTGGCTTATTTATAGGGTTACCTTGAGGGTCACAACCTGTTGGATATGTGACACGTGTTGGCCACTATTCTTAATCGTGTGGCTAGGGGGCAAGTGGCAAGTGAAACGTCAGATGGGACCCACGGGTCACATCTGACCCACACGTTTGCACTGCTCAAAGTTCTGACTGTCTGCACTTTTATCAGTCAAACAAGTCAGATGAACAGTTGTTCATGTCGGGTTATGCGGCTCTAACGTAAGACTTGACATTCAATGACATATTTAATTTGTCTCGGCTACTATGTATCGAGCATATTTATCCTTTGCTATGGTTTCCTTGGTACGTCCGGGAGCATTTTCGTAGTCTAGAGGTTCCACCTACGGTTGTAACAACTAGACTGGGGGGACATGATGACGTATAGTCCCCAGCCGGGTCATGAACCCGGCCCACGGGTACTACCCGCATCCGGCCCATTACATATGGGTGGGATGAAGTCAGTCAGGCTTATGGGCTTGAATGAACAGTAACCGCACGCACGTGTGCGGCCCACGGCCCGGTACGGCAGACACGGCCGACATAGGGTAAGACAGAATAATATTCTGTCTAGGAATATCTTTACCCCAATAAGAGAGGATATTCACTACCAGAATTAGAAGATAGCAATCATTCTAATTCTGGTGCTTATCTCTTCCTTGGGGCCGAAGGATCAGTGAAAGCCCACTAGGGTTTCACTGCCTATAAAAGGAACCCCCAAGGGTTCCACAAAGGTATCACAATTCTCTCTAAACTCACATATAACCCTAAATCGATTACTTACTCTCACGCCGGAGTCTAATCGTGGGAAACCTTCCCACGGTAAGCTTAACGCGTGTTGTTTAGTGTGCAGGATCCCAACCAGACGATTCACTTGGTGCAGGAGCCGGTACCCAGCCAACCCGAATTAAGCCTAATTCGGGTCTAGCAAGGATCAACCAACTTTTGCATCAACATCGTACGTACTAGATTAAAACTTTCCTATTATATCATGATTACAGTTACGTGTTAGGATTTTACGTATTACGTACGTGTTAGAACACGATAAGTATTTACTACGCACGAGCACGCAATAAATATTTGACAATAATTAATCACGAACATGTGATCATGAAATCATGAACGTAATTAAATCACGAACTATTATTAATTATGTATATATATTTATTACGAGCGTAAATAAATATATTAGGTCACGATAATTATTTAACGAGAACACATTAAACGCGAACGCAAATAAACATGAACGAACAATTAAACATCGAGACACGGAAAACGGTACGGGTACCCCATGTGGGGCCCCTACCCGCGGCAACAAGGAAGAGATGGGCCAAGCCCATCTCAATTTTCACTAAAGAGGGGCTAAGGGAAAAGTTACTACTCATTTTCACTTTACAGAAGAATTAACCAAAAACCTAAAAATATTTTCTCCTCCTCCTTCTTTTTCTTTTTTTGGCCGCCACCCATAAACACACCAAGGGGGTGTTTATTTGATCTTTGATCTTGGTTTTGGTGCAAGTGTTCGTGTCTGTTCATCCTTGTTTAGATCCAGGCATTCGGTAAATTCTTTTAACCCTTTTCTTTTTGATTTGATCTATTAAATAATTTAGAACATGATGTGTTTTTTTAAAAACCTAATTAAAACATAGATCTAACATGAAAATGGCTTTTGGAGAAATAAAAAAGGATGGTTTAGGGGTGTTTTGTTTTGGCCGGCGCCTAAACCGAACCCCAAGGGGCTCTCGGTTTGGCTACTCGACCACCACCGAGACCATATGGTCCCGGTTGGTTGGTGTGGGTCCCACGACAGCAGCAAGACAAGGGGAACCCCGAAGTGGTTCGGGGTATGGTGTCGATTCATGTCCGGTTCATGGTTTCTAGTCAAGATCTGGTTCACGGTGTATGTTAAGATTATTTTTTTTATAATCATATGTTAAAGTTAAATTAATAAACATGACATGATTAATTAATAACATGACTTAGGTTATATTAATTATTAAAAATCATGAAATTATTAACCTAAGTATTTTATATTTTTAGACTTATAATTAATTAATTATTTAAAACCATGGTTATAATTAATTAATTAACATGACTTAGGTTATATTATTAATAAATAATAATACATGTTTTAACCCAAGTACTTAACCTTATTTAATTAAAACATGATATATTTTAATTAAATACTTTTAACCTATAGTTTATTTTAATTACATGAAATAATTAATAAACTATACATTATATCATTATGACTTAGAAAATAATCATGAAAACACTTAGGCTTATATACTTAGCTTATTTAACCAGCTTATATCTAATTATGGAAACTTTCTATTTTTAGAAACTTATTTAAATAAGGCAGCTAATCTATTTATGAAAACTTTCTATTTTTAGAAACTTATTTAATTCAAGCAGCTAATCTATTTATGGAAACTTATTTAATTAAGGCAGCTGATCTATTTATGGAAACTTTCTATTTTTAGAAACTTATCTATTTTAAGCAGTAATTCTATTTTTGGAAACTTTCTATTTTTGGAAACTTTCTATTTCTGGTAACTTTCTATTTTTGGATACTTTCTATTTTAGGAAACCTGCTACTTTTGGAAAGTTACTTATTATTACACAGTAAGTATAATAATACATGAAATACCAGGAATACTTAATCAGAATAAACAGAATATAAGATAAACACAGTTTAAGGCTTAAAATAGTAAAACATGATAAGAACATATAAAATAAGCTAAGACATGACATAAAAATTCAGTTACGTATTAGTAAGCTAATACGTGTGTAAACACTTATCCTTTTACCACTAAAATAAAGGAAAAACAAGACCTAATCATGTGTTTAATGTCGTAAAAGTCGAAATTACGCGTGGTTTTGTGTTGTTGTGTTAAAATAGGTACAAATGATCAAAAGGAAAGAAAACACGGGATTTCACTGTCAAATGTTGAAGAAAAGTCCAAAAAGAGACGAAGACAAAGTCAAAAGACCAAAAGTGTGCCCAAGTTCACGAAAACCGGCTAAACCGACACGGGTTTTGAAGAAACAGTCAAGGAAGCCAAAATCGAGCTCGATTCTAACGGATTTAATCATTTACGAAGATTTCGGGCCAAGCGGGTCCCACATTTGGGAATTGGGCCCAAAAGTCCATTATGGAGTATAAATTA
The DNA here is from genome assembly GCA_025667525.1 of Glebionis coronaria. Taxonomy (NCBI): domain Eukaryota; kingdom Viridiplantae; phylum Streptophyta; class Magnoliopsida; order Asterales; family Asteraceae; genus Glebionis; species Glebionis coronaria. The sequence goes on along the minus strand of CM046879.1, from coordinate 184,631,906 downwards.
CTTACATTGGATTAAAAGGGCCAAATTAAAGCCCATTTGGCTAATTAAGCTAGAACGAATGAGAGTTTCACAAAATTGGGCCCAAAAGCCCAAATGGATTACCAAGGGACGGAAATATTGTTTTCACCTGGTCAAAGAACTAGTCAACTCACAAATAAACACACGCTTATCAAACCCTCTGTCACAACAACTCTTATTCACTCACATTTACCAACTTTGACTTCCCTCACACGTTTTATTTATTAAACGCTTTTTACTCTCACCACCCCACGTGTAATATCTATCCAACTCACACAATAAATAAAAAGTTACCCATCCCCCACTCACACATTACGTTACAAACGATGTGAAAACTTCCACCCACTTCTTTCTTCCCCAAAAAAAACGCAGCCACAGTTACTTCAAACCCTAATTTTTACCATCAAATTTACCAACGAAAAATTGGGGGTTTTTCCCTCAAAGGTTAATTCACACCTATGGGAATTAAATCCCCATAGTTTTCGGATCAAGCACTCAAAGTGGTCCTCATCCAAATCATACGTGGCTATATCCTTTGGTTTTGATTGGATTAAACAAGTCACCAATACCCAATCACCCAATAAAAATCCTCCACCTCAGCACTCAACAAACACAAGAAACACACCCAATGCCATCCTGGCAATCCGTGGCTCTAGATTGATTCTCAGCCGAAGATTTGAAGAGAATAGAGAGAAGAGAAGATTTAAGGGTCAGGATTGAATGCTTAATGATGAAGCTACCAAGAAGGTTTTCAAGGTTTCTCCTATAAAAACCCCCAAAAATCATTGTGTAATGGTAGCACTTTTTCTTTATTTTATTTTTCTACAAATTAGATTAGGTTTAATATTGTATTTTTTTAATTTTCAGTATTTGTAATTCTCTTTTTATTAATGAAAAGTTTATTTTAGTTCATTTTCGTCTTATTTAAATTTCTGTTAAAGCAAATTCATCTTTAATTTTTTTTAATTATTACTGTTCGAGGCATATTATTATTATATTTTAAAAAAAGAAATAAAAAGAAAGTGTGAATGGGAGATTATTATATACGGTTACTGTTACTGTTTGGTTCGAAGATTGGTATTGCTTGGTTCATTTGATTGATTGGTCCGAGATGATGATGTCGATGATATTCGGTATTGATTTGAGGTGATGTGTGTAGCTTCGGTTCACAAGTACGCTCAGCGCGCTACTTCTCCTCAACAGAATCATCAATAGGTTCATCTTCTTTTTAATTTCTTGTTAAGCTTTAATTTAGTTTATATTTATTTGCTTATTTGTGTTTAAATCTGCTTAATCTGCTTTTTGTTTTGAAGTTATTCGGTATTTGCTTTTGTTATATTTTGTTAAGTTTGAATCTGCTTAGTATTAGTTTAAATTTAGCTTGTTTGGTTTGTTTTGTTGTGTTTTATCTGTTTACTGTTTGTTTTTAGTAGTGCGTTTGTTTTGAGTGTCTAATCTTATATTGCTTATGTTGCTTATTTGGTTTAGCTGTTAGGTTTGTGTAGTTATTAGCTTGTCTAGGTTCTGCTTACTTGTTTAAACGAATTTATCTTATTTGCTTATTTTAATTAATTTTTATCATTGCTTATTTGGCTTAATTGTTTTTTCTGCTTATTTGACTTATTTGTTTTTTTTCTGCTTATTTGGATACTGTATTAGCATCAGCTTTTAAGTTTATTTGGTATTGCTACATAACTCAGACTCTTTTGGTCTGAGTTTAAACTGTTCAAAAAAATATATATATATATCAAAAAGTTGTCTGTCAGGGGACTCGAACCCCTGACCTCTCGCATAATAGACCAACGCCACAACCAACTAAGCTAGTAGTCTTTTTGTGTTTTATCTCTTTAGGTTTAATTAATATAGGTAATTAGTACCTGGCAGTTTTAGTTAATACATTTTAATTACAAGTTTGATTTAGTTTAAATTTTAATTAAAAGTTTTTCATAGTTTTATCTTTAATCAGTTTTGAAAAAATTAAAAAGATAAAAAAATATTTTAATTTTAATTACTTTTATAAATTTAAATTAGTTTTAAATTTACTTTTAATAAAATAGTTTTCCTTTATGTTTTTAAATTTAGTTTTAAATTTACTTTTATTTAAAATAGTTAAATTAGTTTTTTAATTAAATAGCTTTTAGTTTAAAAATACCAAAATTACATTTTACCAAGAACAAATTAAGTTTTACGATTAAACGGAAATCAATTCGAGTGAGTCGAGGAAAAACGAACATTACTTGTTTAAAAGGACTAAAAACCTTAGTATTAAAATGGCGCCGCTGCCGCTTCGCTCGTACGATTGACGATTTTTCGTGAAGACGTTTGGATTTTGGGATCCGTTCTTTTTGAACGTTACTTTCTTGCAACAAAATAAAAAACACAAAAAAAAAATCAAAAACTTAAAAATACAAAAAAATTTAAAATCAACAAAAAGCAAATTCTTTCCTAAGATTTGCAACAAAAAAAATTAAAAAATCAAAAAGTAATACTTTTTCCTAAAAGTATTACACCAAAAAATATTACGTATTAGTGCTATTTTTTAGTTCGATTTCTTTCGTTTTTATTGTGAATATATATTTTTCTAAAAAAATTACAAAAAGATTTTTCTTTTATTATATTATATTAGGTAGCACAATAAATTTACCTATTTTTCAAATAAGCTTTAGTTGGGATTTCATCACCTAACTATTGTATTCGCTTCCATAACGAAATAAAAAGGCAAAATAGATAAATACTAGTAAGACGTTTGAACTCAAAATATACAAACTATAAGGTGGGTATAAAGCGACGCGCTATAAAAGGCCGTCTAAGGAAAAAGGTTTTTAAGTGCTTTGTGCCACCTCGTTTCCCCGCTTGCTTGTGCGTATATTGAGAGAGACGACCGATTATTGGTTTGCCAACTCAAGTAGTACTTAAGTATATATTTTTGTAGCTTTTTTCATATTGCTCCTCGAGAGGGAAAATCCTTTTCCTCTCAAAGTCGACCGAGGTCACCTACCTCATTCCACAGTTTTAATTGTATGCGCACTCGCGCGCATACATACATACATACCGATTGGTGTACCAAATTCTTCCAATTCTTCCAAAAAAAAGAAGAAGAAGAAAAACAAAAAGTCCGTCATTCAAGCCGATCCCGAGAATCGAGCTTTCGACAATACGATGGCAACGAATAATCGACCAATGATTGAGATTCTCCAATCTCACGTTGAAGGAAACGATGACGCGATTGTGGTGCCGGATATTGGAGCTAATCATTTTGAACTTAAAACGGGTTTTATTCAAACGGTTTCCGCTACACCATTTTTAGGCCGTACTAATGATGATCCACACGCTCATTTCAAACGTTTCATACAATTGGCTAATACGGTGAAATACAATAGGGTGCCACAAGAGGCTATTCGTTTGCAACTCTTTCCTTTTTCCCTCGAGGGACAAGCCTGGATTTGGCTTGATAAGGTTCCACCCCAAAGTATTACTACATGGATTGATTTAGAGACCAAGTTCATAAACTACTTTTTCCCACCATCACGGACCACCTCTTTGAGGAATGACATAATCACCTTTGAACAAAAATATAGGGAAACGTTTAGTGAATCTTGGGATCGATTTAAAGAGCTTTTAAGAAAATATCCACAACACGGTTTCACCAAAGTGCATCAAATAAATACATTTTACAATGGTTTAACTCTAAATGACCAAGACTCACTTAATTGTGCCGCGGGGGGCAATATTCTTGTGAAAACCATGAATGAGGCTTGTGCCATAATTGAAAACAAGGCTAAAGTACAAACCAAGATTGTTAGGGCCACTATGGCGAGTGCTAGTGAGAGTGACAAGAGAATTGATAAACTTACTTCGCTTGTTGAATCACTTGCTCTAAAAACCGAAACCCTAAATGGTCAAGTGAATGCCTTGAAAGAAACTAGTGAAACGTGTGAGACTTGTGGTGGACCACATTCATATTTCAATTGTGACAAGGTTTACAATAATCTACAACAACAAGTTTGGGCTTTTAATGCTAATGAAAGGGTTCAATTTAAACCTAATGTTGATGTTAACCATTTATCTTATAAGAGTACTAATTATTTGGCTCCCCCGGTTTTTGTAGCACCGCAAAGACCACCCCCACCCGCCCAACATACCCAATACCAAAATAGGAACCAAGGTCCTCAAATGGGTAATTTTCAAGGGAATGCTAATCAAGGGAATTTTAATGGTCAAAATCAAGGTTTTCAAAATAATAACCAAGGTTTTTATAATAACAACGGTTTTCAATCTCAATATCAAAACCAAGGTTTTCCTAATCAAGGGTTTAATCAAATGAACATGCAAAATCCTCAAATGGACTTGGTTCTACAAAAACTGACAGAACATGAGAAAATCATGAAAGCAATGCAAGAATCTACTAGACAAATACAAGACTCCAACGATAAGAGATTTTTGACAATGATTCAAGCCCTTAGACCCCAAGGTGCCTTACCATCCAATACCGAGATTAACCCTCGTGCTAATGTGAGTGCTATTAATACTCGAAGTGGATCCACTTTAGTGGAACCTTCCATCTCTTCGCCCACAAAGGAGAGACAAGGCTCGGAGGTCATAATGAGTAATCCTACTCCCCCTTCGGTGATTCCTCCCACTACCACTCCTAGTACTAGTGCTCCATTGCCGGAAGAGCCTTAGTTGACGTGGCCGAAGGGGAGTTAATTCTTAGAGTTCGGGATGAACAACAAGTTTTTTAAATGGGAAAAATCACAACAAAATCAAATGGAAAAGAGTCGGTCAATATGATTGATGTTCTTAATTATGATAATGATGAGATTTTTATTAACCCTTTTGGAATTAAAACGTCTAATCAAAATGATTTTGTGATAAATTCATCCCTTCCCTTAGAGCCTCAAAATTTTGAAACTCCTATTTATGACACCTATAGTGATGACACTTCTTCAAGTGATCACACTATCTTCGGCTTAGACGACTCGTCCTTTGACCCACCCACCTTTGACCCACCCACTTTTGACCCACCCATTTTTGACCCACCCACTTTTGACCCATCCATTTATGATACCCTAATCTTTGATACTTATGATGATGACACTTCCTTAAGTGATCTCATTAGTTTTGATGACCCACCCTATGATCTTAATGCACCTCATATCTCTATGAGTGATTCTTCCATGGAGACTCCTTTTGACTTTTATACTCCAATTTTAGAAGTCATGACTTTTGAGGAGGATCCTCCACTCTTAGAGATCATACCTACTTTAGAGGTTATTCCATTTGAGGAGGATTTAGATATCTTTCTAAATACCTATTTTCCTCACGAGGAAGAGTTTTCCTATGACTCCGATGATACTTATGTTTTCACATCGAGCTTGGAAGAGGACGACCTTCCCACTTTGGATTTTGATGATATTTTGAGCTTAAATGTCAATACCTCTTGCTATTTTCCCGTTAAGGAACCGGTGTTTGATCCCGGAATAGAGACTTTTGTGCTTTCATTGCCATACCACCTTACCTTTCCTTGTAAGAGACTTTTGCCTAAGGATACCCCACTTTACTTTGACTTGCGTGATTTTACCACCTCGGGGTTCATTTCCTTTTGTGATGGAAATTATGTGTTTGACCCGGGTGGATTTTTCATGGGGTATGCCTTATAGGACTTTGTTTTCACCCCTTTATCATGGAGACATGTTCCTCCCTTGGAAATCTCGGTTTTCCATGATTTTCCCATTTGAATGATGACATTCGGGAATTCGAGTCGAGATAGAGACTTGTGTTAAATAAATCAAGCATCGTTTAACTAGGTTAGATTTTTTTACCCTTTTCCACCCTTTTTCACCTTCACCCATTTTCACCAATAAGTGTAGGGGGGAGCCAAGTAGGTTGTTTGTGTGTTGTGATGTTGTGTGCAGGGACATGTGCTTAATGATCCACTTTTGGTACTTTTGACGCGACCCGTGCTCCCGTGTTTCCCGTGTACCCGGTTCCTTCGATAAGTTTTTTCTATTGTGATTCAATCTTGTATATAAATAAGACGAATAAATGTAATCACTTTAGTTTTCCTTTCCTTAACTCGATTTTAAACAACGTATTCAATGTCCTAAGTGTAGGAGAGTTTATTCTCCCACATGCTTAAACATTGAGAACAATGTTTATATTAAGTGTAGGGGGGATTTCTATCGAAATTTTAGTGGGCTTTTCCATGAATTTGACCCCATTTAACCAAAAAATTTTTAAAAAAAATTCAACGTTTTTCAAATTTTTGATCTATTTTGGCCTAGTAGTATTTTTATTTATTTTTCTTTTGTCATCACATCGTATTTATATTTTCTATTATAAGAATAAAAAAATAATAATAAACAAAATGGTTTTAACAAGTTTAGATATCTTTGATATATTAGGCCCGTCGTGAATATTTTGACTCAACCCGAGTTTACTTATCAAAGTTTACTCTAGCTAGTATCCTTAACCATATGGACCTTAATTGGTTTATTAGGCTAAGCATCCACGAGTCTCATTCCTTGAGATTTTAAATTGTGGAGAACAAGAGATGATAGAGTTGATAATAAGTTTAAGGGTTAATTTTTGCTTATATGAGTTTTTGTGGCTCTTTCTTCCCGTTTGTATATTTAATTGCTTAATAAATGAGGATTTTTGTGGTGTCGATTCGATATCTTAACTCTTAGCCAAATCTTTATTCTCCTTGTAATTAAAGCATGAACACATTAAGGGTGCCAGCGTTATGGACTTCCGACTAAGGTGGCTCATAACCACTAAGTAGGAGGTATTCAGACCATGGGACCGCGGAATTTTGCCTACTATATATATCATAAATAAAGAAAGAATAAGATTAAAACATGACCTCAAGGAGCCTTAGGGTGTGGGGCATGTAGCACGAACCTTGTCATTAGAGCCTTAGGGTGTATGGCATGGTAAGTGTTGAATAAAAATTGATTCAAAAATCAATTCCCTCGTTTATCGTTCAAGGAGCCTTAGGGTGTGGACAATAGACGGGGAGCATTTTTACATCTTAAAGAGCCTAAGGGTATATGATGTGAATTTGCTAAACTCCGCATAAAGTCTATATTGTAAAACCTCTGATTTTACCTCATTGACTTTGTCAACTGTAGTACCATTTATATTTGGAATTTATATAATTTCACTTTTATATGACTTATTAATTATCATATACCTATTGTCATACTACCTTTCATATTTATTTTATATTTATATGAACCTTTAGTCATTTATTGACTACTTTGGCAATTGACTGGCCACTTGATTGAATAATGAAATTCATCACCTCAGTACATATTTTGAGATAAACTGTAACCTTACTTAATTTATTTATTAAGTACTTAAATTATTTTATATGTATATATTTACATATATTACCTAAAAGGATTAAATACCTAAACACTTTAAAAACAATGTATATTATTCTACATTGTCACTTATTTACTTTATTCAAGTAAACAAATTTTAGTAATGTATTTAATAATACACCTTTCACTAAGTTATCTAAAAGCTTCAACAAAAATACCTACAACACAACGAGTACCTATAATAATATACAAAGAATATTATTATCATACAACACTTGGCAAAATTTACCCAAAACCCTCCCCATGCCTATAAAATAACGTGTGTATGTATGCATGCATGCACTACCATCATTTGCTATCTACCCTACAAGTAATCATGTTTATTCCACTAACACACTACCCTAACCATGCTTTTGCTTACACAAAGCATACTTATACACTTACACACTCAAACCTCATGCATTCTACTATGCCATGTAAGACCTTGTCCCCCCATTTGACTTATGAAACACACGGCTACATCACCAATTTGGGAAGAAAGTGAGCTGCTAGTTTTGCCACATGTTGAAATCAACCAAAACATATCCCAACTAGATACATCATATCTTAGTTTGATCCTTAGGTACAAGGTACATGATTTGATAGGATTCACTCTCTCTCTTTAATATAGGCCGACACAAACACACAACACACAACACAAAATATTTCCAATCTCACTCCACTCTTCTCTCTCAACTCACGGCTAAACACCATCAACCACCATTTTCAAACCTTCAAGCTTTACTTCTACTACCTAAAGGTTAATCCTAAGCTCAACCTACAAGAAACCTTGATCCTTGAAGCAAGAACAAGAACCCTAGAAGCCTACTTGAAGCCCATGGCATGTTTATGATCTCCTAGACCTCCATTGTTGAAAGCTTGTCACTTGTTTCTACCCATTCTCACATTATTCCTAAACCTATCTAATCAAGTAAGTCCAAGTTAAAACCTATCTTTTCTAATACATTACCTTTATATATATTAATGTGTTCATGATCATTCTTGGTAAAGTTAACATTTAAACAAGTATTGAAACCCTAAAAACCTAAGTAAAACCCACGGCTTAATTTTATATATAACAAAACTTGATGTAAAAACTTGTCAACCTTGAAGAACACATCATCATGATCTTGTTTAACTTGAAAAATCATGAAAACCTAACCATGCAAGTAATTTTGGACGTGAGCTATTAAGCTCATATTATGATTTTGAGAAATCTTGTAATGTTTAGATATAACTAGAAACATTAGATTCATGTTATTAGGTGCCTTAAAATGTTAAGATCACTACTAGGCCTCATAAGATTAGTTTAAGCTCACTATAATACCTTGCCTAGATAAATAATCATTTTCATTAAATAAATGTTTATATAAAACTTTTAGTGTCAAAAATATGATTATATAAAGTTTCATGTTAAAAATATAAATCTATAATTATTTTGGATTTAAATAATAGATCTAAGAAGTCTTGGACTAAAATAGTAAATATATAAACATTCGGGTTAAAAATGAAATATATAATACTTTCGGGCTAAATGGTAATTTTATAAAGTAAAAGGGATCTAAATAAATAAGTGTGGAAATTTATATTTCAAAAACATAAACTTTGAATCACATTTTAAATATTGCCGAGAGTACAAGGGTGTGTTTTGAACATACCCGAAACTTTGTAAGGTTAAAAAGGACTAAAAAGAGATTACTAAAATATTAGGGTAAGTTGTGCAAACTTTAGAAAACCTAGGGACTGTTTTGAACACAAGCCGTGACCTAATATAAACATTAGGGACTAAATGTGTCAAGATACTAAACTTAATAAAACCTTAAGTAACCCTAGGGACTAAACTTGCCAATAGCCGAAACCTATACAAACCCTAGGGGGCAATAATGTAACTTATAATAAACTTTATTATTAGCCGAAACTATAAGGACTAAAACTGCCATTCGGTGAAACTTTAATAAGCCCTAAAATAGGCCGTATACTATAAGGACCAAAATTGACACTTTATGAAACTTTAAGAAACCCTAGTTACACGTGTGACTAGGGAGGGACCAAAACTGTAAATACTTGAAAGATTTAGAAACCCTAGGGGTATAAAAGTAATTTAATCGCGAGTATTTATTTATTTAAAAGGACTAAAACGTATTTTTATACAAGTATTACGAACCTTAAAATCTTATACATTTTAAACCTTTATTTAGACGTAAAACTAAATAAACGTGACAATTGTTATTTTTCCAAACCTATAACTTAATAAATATAAATCTTACGTAAACATGGATTTTTAAATAAATGTTATACATTTATAAACCTTATTTATATATTAAATATAAATTGAAAATGGTTAAATTATAAAATAAATATATTAATTATATTTATTTCCTATCACTTTAAATGTATATAAAACTATCTTATATAAATATTTAAAGTGTTTTATAAACAACGTAAGTACAAAATATTAATTAAATGAATTAACTAATTAAACCTTATTATTTATTTTATACCTAAAATAAATACTATTAGAACATGTACTACGACGAACAAATTACAAGTATTGTAATTAAATACTTAAAACCAGTTTAAGCATGCACAGATTTATTCTGGAACTTTTATGCATTATGTTATGCATTTACTGAGACCTTATAATTATTTAGGTCGTTGATTGTATCGTGAGCATCTTTATCAGATTTATCTTCTGACTTATTGCTGTACTACTGAGGTGAGTTCATGGCCCCACTTTATATATTGACAAACTTTTAAACCTTTTAATGAGGAATAAAACATGCAACATATTTGATTTTATGGACATAGATTGAACTGTGAAACTTTTGATTACCATGCCTATTGTAGATGAACAGCATGACCCGTGCATCCGAAACTGTTAGAGTTATTGAATTACCTGAATGTTATAAATAGATCTATTTGGGATTGACCGTCCCCATCTGTGTGAGTCATGCTCACTGTGCCTCGGCCGGGACAACAGATGTTTCACATGTCAGCCCTTATTTTTGTTATGGGTGCCTTGATCAAGATAAGGCGGAGGGTCCTTATCTGTTAAGGACTTAACTGTCAAGTTTCAGTTTCGGGCAATATGGAAATGTAATTACTTTTAAGTCTTAGTGCTTTGTGCATTACTACTTCTGGGAATATCTAATGTCCAAACTTATTTTAATTAAACCTGTGAATTCACCAACTTTATGTTGACCTTCTAAGCATGTTTTCTCAAGTAACTGAAGCAGGTAATGGTGTGCATGAAGTCAAGCATCATGATAGGTTGCATTTATAGAGCTCATCTGGGGTTTTATAAATTGGGAATAAACTCAAACTTTCAAACAATGTTAAAGACTACTGTAATACTATTTGCACTTTCAATCATGTAATAAATGTAAGGATAATCTTTTATCTGTTGCTCTATATTCTGTCTGGTGTTGATCCACCTACGTGACACCCAAATATTATTTCTGTTGCGTTTGACTCAATTTGGGGGTGTCACAGAATGGTATCAGAGCGATAGTTATAGAGAATCAGAACAAAATTTAAAATAAATATAAAAATAAATTTTTTATATAATCTGAACTATAACTGCTTAAAAAAAATCTTTTGGGATTTTCGGGACTAGAATAGTTAAGCATATAGACCATAGAGCATACATCGATTGTGTGATTGCCTGTGCATTGATTATTAACATCCGGTTGATTTATCTTATAAGTATTAACGTAACCTTTAGCATGGCGAGTGTTAAATGGCATTATTATATAATTTTAAATTATATTTCTCAAAACTTTTAACTTGAGTAAGTTTATACTTATATCAATTAAAACTATATTACTTTCAGATTTATCATAACTTCACCTACCGATACACCTGCTGCCGTATCTCCGACGACCGTCTTGTGTGGATGGTTATCTGCTAGTGACTCCGGCGATAGTCACGCTTCTGTCGACGCTGCATCCATTGAGGCGCTTATTTCTACACCACCTGTTTCCCCCGCTGGGGAAGAGGTCCAGCCTCCTACTGCTACACCACCTGTACCACTCGTGACTGTACTACGGGAGCATGCACCCGAGTCTCTGCCACCTCGTAAGAGGAGGTACGAGGCACCTCTCGATTCCACCTTTGATATCGGTGAGGGTTCCCGGGCCAGACATGCTGACCCTGTCCAGGCCCAGATCACGGCACTTGCCGCACGCCAGGCCCAAGACGTAGCAAACATTCTTGCTCTGCTAGCGGCCGGACAGACTGAGCGCACTGTTCTACAGCAGCGCCAGGACCTTTTATCATGGACCGTGAGTTCAGAGGCACACGCTACCCGAGGGGTGTGGTCGACTACTTACCATTCTCTCCAGTGGTTACTGGATGAGAACGAGTTCCTACGAGAGCAGATTTACCTACTGCAGAGTCAGCACACAGAGACTCACGCCGCTCTTATGACCATGGAGCAGACTCTTGCCATATTCTTCGACCTCCAGGATGTCCGCCATCACGGGTTGACGTCAGAGACCGCTCATCTCCGGGGAGTTCAGCAGACTCTCAGAGACCAGTTCCTTGAGGCACTTCGACTGCTCAGGGAGACTAGGACTGCTATGACCGCGATGAAGGATGCCATGCAGGCACCGGCTGTCTCATCTCCGCCCGTGGCACCAGCCGTATCCGAGGAGTCAGTTAAGCATCAGTAGATTAGATGTGCTAGACCTTTTGTACATCATGATAAGCTATTAGGGTTGCACCCCGGCTATCATGATATAGGATCTCTTGTATTTGTACTTTTCTTTAGTCAGTTGTATTCCTGTACTGTACTATTTAGATTAGGGATTCATAGATGATGTACTTTAGATTTCATGTACCTCCATCCCAGACAGGCGGGCTGTGCTCTGTCTTGGATTAGGTTGTGTATTTTGTACTGTATTCCTATTCTAGACTTATGGCATGTACTCATTAGCTTTTATTATATCCGTACTGTATTATATTAGGAACTTTAAACAGGTTATCCAATTTGTTGCAAAGTCTATGCATGAAATTCCTTTTCGTGTAATTATATAAAACTGTGCTAACACCCTGAACTAATGATTTCATTTTTTTTTATAATTATAGAAAAATGGTAAACACTAGAACGAACCCCAACAATGCCGAGACTACCCAAAACGTCACTGCTGCCCAATTAAGGGAAATGATTGACCAAGGCATCGCATCTGCGATGGCTGCCAGCAGGAACGTGGACGACAGTCAAACTTCCAACAACCGCCGGAATAATCAGACCACCAGGGGTTGCTCTTACCCCGACTTCTTGAAATGTAAACCTTCCTATTACAAGGGCAAAGAAGGAGTGGTGGAACTGATGCAGTGGTTTGAGAGGTTGGAAACGGTCTTTCGCATCAGCGATTGTGCAGAAGAGAACAAAGTGAAGTTTTTCGCCTGCACCCTACTTGAGAGTGCTCTTACTTAGTGGAACTCTGTTGTTGCTACTCTTGGACACGATGCTGCCTATGCTCTCAACTGGACTGAGTTGAAGGAGAGGATGGCTGAGAAATACTGCCCAAGGGGAGAAATGAAGAAGCTGGAGATCGAGTTATGGGATCTCAAATGCAGGAACAATGACATCACTGCGTACAACCAAAGGTTCCAAGAGTTGACCCTAATGTGCACCAGGATGTTTGTGGAGGAGGATGATAAGATTGAGAAGTATGTGAGTGGACTCCCAGACGCCATTCACGACAGTGTGCTCGCATCTCGACCTACTACCGTCGAGAGTGCCATTGAGTTCGCTACTGAGTTGATAAACAAAAGAGTCCGTACCCTATCCGAGAGGCAGACTGACAACAAGCGAAGGGCAGACGAGTACTTCCGCAGTCAGCACCAGCAGCATCCTAAGAAGCAGAATGCTGGGCAAGTTTACAGTGCTACCTCTGTAGGAGCTAACTCGTACGTGGGCGCCAAACCTTTGTGCCCAAAGTGCAACTATCATCATACTTTTGATAGCCATTGTCGGACCTGCTACAGGTGTGGACAAGTTGGCCACTTTGCTAAAACCTGTCGAGTTAATGCTGTCACTCAGGCCCGACCCACTCAAAACACTGGGAACTACAACAACAGGGGTGGATACAATGCCCGTGGGAACGGGAATGGACAGCAGGGGAACCGCAACGCTACTGGAGGAAACAACAATGGACCCAAGAAGGGAGTTGTGTGCTACGAGTGTGGAGCACCAGGACACACGAGGCCAAGTTGCCCTAAACGGGCAAACCAGAACAAGAACAGTGGAGGAGCTTCATCCAGAGTATACGTGGTCGGCAATGCAAAATCCAACCCCAATTCAAATGTCGTTACCGGTACGTTTCTATTGAACAATCGTTATGCATTTGTTTTGTTTGATACTGGAGCAGACCGAAGTTTTATATCCACTGAATTTAGTCAAGTACTAGAAGTTATCCCTACAAGCTTAGATCACCGTTACTCTGTAGAATTAGCTGACGGTAAAACTGTAGATGCTGACACTATCATTAGAGGTTGCACCTTAAATCTTTCCAAACATCTGTTCAACATTGACCTTATCCCCGTAAACCTTGGTAGTTTTGAAGTTATTATCGGCATGGACTGGTTAGCGAGATACCGCGCAGTCATTGTTTGTGACGAGAAACTAGTCCGTATTCCGTGGGGAAACGAAACTCTAATCGTTCGAGGTGACGGTAACACCGACCTCGCTGACACTAGACTTAGTGTTATCTCTTGTACAAAAGCTCAGAAATATCCGTTGAGAGGATGTCCTATCTTCTTGGCCCATATTTCTCAAACAAATGAAGAAGACAAACCCGAGAAGAAGCAAATCGAGGACGTACCCATTGTCCGAGATTTTCCAGAAGTCATTCCTGATGAGTTGCCAGGCTTACCACCGACTCGACAAGTGGAATTTCAAATTGATTTGGTTCCCGGAGCAGCACCTGTAGCTAAAGCTCCATACCGGTTGGCACCATCAGAAATGAAGGAATTAGCTGAACAACTTCAAGAGCTATCTGACAAAGGATTCATACGACCCAGTTCCTCACCATGGGGAGCTCCTGTGTTATTTGTCAAGAAGAAAGATGGTTCTTTTCGAATGTGCATCGATTACAGAGAGCTGAATAAGTTAACTGTGAAGAATCGTTATCCGCTTCCTCGCATTGACGACCTATTTGACCAACTGCAAGGGTCAAGTGTGTATTCCAAGATTGACTTGAGATCTGGATACCATCAGCTACGAGTCAGGGAGGAAGATATTCCAAAGACAGCTTTTAGAACCCGTTACGGCCATTACGAATTCCAGGTTATGCCATTTGGGTTGACCAATGCACCAGCTATTTTCATGGACCTTATGAACCGTGTGTGCAGACCCTACCTGGATAAATTCGTGATAGTCTTCATCGACGACATACTCATTTATTCCAAGAACGAACAAGAACATGGAGAACATCTTGCACAAGTACTAAAGGTACTCAAGGAGGAGCAACTCTATGCTAAGTTCTCTAAATGTGAATTTTGGATTCCAAGAGTGCAATTCCTTGGTCATGTCATCGATTGTGACGGTATTCATGTGGATCCAGCAAAGGTCGAATCTGTCAAGGATTGGGTATCTCCTAAATCACCGACAGAGATCCGCCAATTTCTAGGCCTTGCCGGATACTACCGTAGATTCATTGAATATTTTTCCAAGATAGCCAAACCGATGACCAAACTCACACAGAAGGGAATAAAGTTCGAGTGGGGAGAGAAGGAAGAATCAGCTTTCCAACTGATCAAGCGGAAGTTATGTAGTGCACCTATACTGGCCTTGCCTGAAGGCAACGATGATTTCGTTGTATACTGTTATGCCTCACACAAAGGCTTAGGAGCCGTATTGATGCAGAGGATGAAAGTGATCGCCTACGCTTCAAGGCAATTGAAGAAGCATGAGAAGAATTACACCACTCACGATCTAGAACTTGGATCCGTAGTTTTTGCTCTCAAAATCTGGAGACATTACCTATACGGAACAAAGTGTACAGTGCATACTGACCACAAAAGTTTGCAACACATATTGGATCAGAAGGAGTTGAACATGAGACAACGCCGTTGGATTGAGTTACTGAGTGACTACGACTACGAGATCAAATACCACCCGGGAAAAGCAAACGTGGTTGCTGATGCTTTAAGTCGTAAGGAAACGGACCCTCCTATGAGAGTTCGGGCATTGGTGATGACAATCAGTTTGGATCTACCAAAACAGATTTTGGAAGCTCAGACTCAAGCCCAATTGCTTGAAAACCTCGTGAAGGAAGATGTAGGGGGAATGCTCAGAACTGATCTTAGCAAAGAAAAGTTAGAACCTAGAGCAGACGGGACCCTATGCCTTCACGGACGAAGTTGGTTACCTTGTTATGGAGATTTGAGGAACGTGATCATGCACGAATCTCATAAGTCTAAATATTCTATACATCCGGGATCTGAAAAGATGTATCAGGATATGAAGAAGTTATATTGGTGGCCGAATATGAAAGCCAACATCGCCACCTACGTTCAGAAGTGTTTGACCTGTGCTCGTGTCAAAACTGAACACCAGAGACCATCAGGTTTACTTGTACAACCCAAGATACCGGAATGGAAATGGGAAAACATCACTATGGACTTTGTTACCAAACTCCCAAAGTCATCTCACGGTTACGATACTATCTGGGTAATCGTCGATCGACTCACCAAGTCCGCTCATTTCCTGCCAATTAGGGAGAACGATCCCCTTGCCAAACTAGCAAAGACGTACCTGAAGGAGATTATGACCAAACATGGAATACCAGTGTCGATAATCTGTGATCGAGATGGTAGGTTCACGTCAAACTTTTGGAAGGCTTTTCAACGAGCCTTTGGTACCAATTTGGATATGAGCATTGCTTATCATCCGCAGACTGATGGTCAAAGTGAACGAACCATCCAGACTCTAGAGGACATGCTACGAGCATGTGTGATTGATTTTGGAAATGGATGGGTTGACCATATTCCTTTAGTGGAATTCTCCTACAACAACAATTATCATGCCAGTATTAAGGCTGCCCCTTTTGAAGCACTGTACGGTCGCAAATGCCGTTCGCCTGTGTGCTGGGCAGAATTAGGTGAATTTTGGCTCACTGGACCAGAGCTAATCCAAGAGACTACTGACAAGATCGTCCTCATCAAGCAGAGAATTCAAGCTGCTCGCGATCGACAAAAGAGCTACGCGGACCTGAAACGCAAACCTATGCAATTTGAAGTAGGTGACCGTGTTATGCTCAAGGTATCACCTTGGAAGGGTGTCATACGTTTTGGCAAACGTGGAAAACTGAATCCACGTTATGTTGGCCCTTTCAAAGTAATAGCCAGGATCGGGGAAGTAGCTGATCGTTTAGAGTTGCCCCAGCAACTAAGTCGGGTACACTCTACCTTTCATGTTTCTAACCTGAAGAAGTGCTACGCTGAAGAACCATTGGCTATGCCATTAGAAGGAGTTCAAATTGACGACAAACTCCAGTTTGTAGAAGAACCAGTGGAAATCATGGAGAGAATATTTAAGAAGTTGAAACGCAGTCGCATCCCGCTGGTCAAAGTACGTTGGAACTCTAGGAGAGGCCCTGAGTTCACTTGGGAACGAGAAGACTCGGTCAAGACCAAGTATCCACACTTGTTCACCTGACCAATAGCTTCATCTTAAGCTTTGAGGACAAAGCTAAAATAACGGGATGGTGCTGTAAAACCTCTGATTTTACCTCATTGACTTTGTCAAATGTAGTACCATTTATATTTGGAATTTATATAATTTCACTTTTATATGAATTATTAATTATCATATACCTATTGTCATACTACCTTTCATATTTATTTTATATTTATATGAACCTTTAGTCATTTATTGACTACTTTGGCAATTGACTGGCCACTTGATTGAATAATGAAATTCATCACCTCAGTACATATTTTGAGATAAACTGTAACCTTACTTAATTTATTTATTAAGTACTTAAATTATTTTATATGTATATATTTACATATATTACCTAAAAGGATTAAATACCTAAACACTTTAAAAACAATGTATATTATTCTACATTGTCACTTATTTACTTTATTCAAGTAAACAAATTTTAGTAATGTATTTAATAATACACTTTCAATAAGTTATCTAAAAGCTTCAACAAAAATACCTATAACACAATGAGTACCTATAATAATATACAAAGACTATTATTATCATACAACACTTGGCAAAATTTACCCAAAACCCTCCCCATGCCTATAAAATAACGTGTGTATGTATGCATGCATGCACTACCATCATTTGCTATCTACCCTACAAGTAATCATGTTTATTCCATTAACACACTACCCTAACCATGCTTTTGCTTACACAAAGCATACTTATACACTTATACACTTACACACTCAAACCTCATGCATTCTACTATGCCATGTAAGACCTTGTCCCCCCATTTGACTTATGAAACACATGGCTACATCACCAATTTGGGAAGAAAGTGAGTTGCTAGTTTTGCCACATGTTGAAATCAACCAAAACATATCCCAACTAGATACATCATATCTTAGTTTGATCCTTAGGTACAAGGTACATGATTTGATAGGATTCACTCTCTCTCTTTGATATAGGCCGACACAAACACACAACACACAACACAAAATATTTCCAATCTCACTCCACTCTTCTCTCTCAACTCACGGCTAAACACCATCAACCACTATTTTCAAACCTTCAAGCTTTACTTCTACTACCTAAAGGTTAATCCTAAGCTCAACCTACAAGAAACCTTGATCCTTGAAGCAAGAACAAGAACCCTAGAAGCCTACTTGAAGCCCACATCATGTTTATGATCTCCTAGACCTCCATTGTTGAAAGCTTGTCACTTGTTTCTACCCATTCTCACATCATTCCTAAACCTATCTAATCAAGTAAGTCCAAGTTAAAACCTATCTTTTCTAATACATTACCTTTATATATATTAATGTGTTCATGATCATTCTTGGTAAAGTTAACATTTAAACAAGTATTGAAACCCTAAAAACCTAAGTAAAACCCACGGCTTAATTTTATATATAACAAAACTTGATGTAAAAACTTGTCAACCTTGAAGAACACATCATCATGATCTTGTTTAACTTGAAAAATCATGAAAACCTAACCATGCAAGTAATTTTGGACGTGAGCTATTAAGCTCATATTATGATTTTGAGAAATCTTGTAATGTTTAGATATAACTAGAAACATTAGATTCATGTTATTAGGTGCCTTAAAATGTTAAGATCAATACTAGGCCTCATAAGATTAGTTCAAGCTCACTATAATACCTTGCCTAGATAAATAATTATTTTCATTAAATAAATGTTTATATAAAACTTTTAGTGTCAAAAATATGATTATATAAAGTTTCATGTTAAAAATATAAATCTATAATTATTTTGGATTTAAATAATAGATCTAAGAAGTCTTGGACTAAAATAGTAAATATATAAACATTCGGGTTAAAAATGACATATATAATACTTTCGGGCTAAATGGTAATTTTATAAAGTAAAAGGGATCTAAATAAATAAGTGTGGAAATTTATATTTCAAAAACATAAACTTTGAATCACATTTTAAATATTGCCGAGAGTACAAGGGTGTGTTTTGAACATACCCGAAACTTTTTAAGGTTAAAAAGGACTAAAAAGAGATTACTAAAATATTAGGGTAAGTTGTGCAAACTTTAGAAAACCTAGGGACTGTTTTGGACACAAGCCGTGACCTAATATAAACATTAGGGACTAAATGTGTCAAGATACTAAACTTAATAAAACCTTAAGTAACCCTAGGGACTAAACTTGCCAATAGCCGAAACCTATACAAGCCCTAGGGGGAAATAATGTAACTTATAATAAACTTTATTATTAGCCGAAACTATAAGGACTAAAACTGCCATTAGGTGAAACTTTAATAAGCCCTAAAATAGGCCGTATACTATAAGGACCAAAATTGACACTTTATGAAACTTTAAGAAACCCTAGTTACACGTGTAACTAGGGAGGGACCAAAACTGTAAATACTTGAAAGATTTAGAAACCCTAGGGGTATAAAAGTAATTTAATCGCGAGTATTTATTTATTTAAAAGGACTAAAACGTATTTTTATACAAGTATTACGAACCTTAAAATCTTATACATTTTAAACCTTTATTTAGACGTAAAACTAAATAAACGTAACAATTGTTATTTTTCCAAACCTATAACTTAATAAATATAAATCTTACGTAAACATAGATTTTTAAATAAATGTTATACATTTATAAACCTTATTTATATATTAAATATAAATTGAAAATGGTTAACTTATAAAATAAATATATTAATTATATTTATTTCCTATCATTTTAAATGTATATAAAACTATCCTATATAAATATTTAAAGTGTTTTATAAACAACGTAAGTACAAAATATTAATTAAATGAATTAATTAATTAAACCTTATTATTTATTTTATACCTAAAATAAATACTATTAGAACTTGTACTACGACGAACAAATTACAAGTATTGTAATTAAATACTTAAAACTAGTTTAAGCATGCACAGATTTATTCTGGAACTTTTATGCATTATGTTATGCATTTACTAAGACCTTATAATTATTTAGGTCGTTGACTGTATCGTGAGCATCCTTATCAGATTTATCTTCTGACTTATTGCTGTACTACTGAGGTGAGTTCATGGCCCCACTTTATATATTGACAAACTTTTAAACCTTTTAATAGGGAAGAAAACATGCAACATATTTGATTTTATGGACATAGATTGAACTGTGAAACTTTTGATTACCATGCCTATTGTAGATGAACAGCATGACCCGTGCATCCGTAACTATTAGAATTATTGAATTACCTGAATGTTATAAATAGATCTATTTGGGATTGATCGTCCCTATTTGGGTGAGTCATGCTCACTATGCCTCGGCCGGGACAACAGATGTTTCACATGTCAGCACTTATTTTTGTTATGGGTGCCTTGATCAAGATAAGACGAAGGGTCCTTATCTGTTAAGGACTTAACTGTCAAGTTTCAGTTTCGGGCAATATGGAAATGTAATTACTTTTAAGTCTTAGTGCTTTGTGCATTACTACTTCTGGGAATATCTAATGTCCAAACTTATTTTAATTAAACCTGTGAATTCACCAACTTTATGTTGACCTTCTAAGCATGTTTTCTCAAGTAACTGAAGCAGGTAATGGTGTGCATGAAGTCAAGCATCATGATAGGTTGCATTTATAGAGCTCATCTGGGGTTTTATAAATTGGGAATAAATTCAAACTTTCAAACAATGTTAAAGACTACTCTAATACTATTTGCACTTTCAATCATGTAATAAATGTAAGGATAATCTTTTATTTGTTGCTCTATATTATGTCTGCTGTTGATCCACCTACGTGACACCCAAATATTATTTCCGCTGCGTTTGACTCAATTTGGGGGTGTCACATATATGACTTTGGAGGAAATAATTAATAAGTAGTACTATTTGGCCAAATTTTGGGTCCGGGAATTTATTCCCCAAATCGTGTTAAATCATCCTTGATGTGGGCTTACTTTAGTGAAAACGTTTTTGAGGACGAGGTTAGGTTTTGAGTGTCGGGTTTGCACCGTTTGGCCTTCATTTTTGGAATAATAATTATCAAATAAGTCAAATGAGCCTACGGGTGAATGACAATCAATAAAATCTAGAGATACAACGTAGGAATTGGAGAAAGAGCATTACACAATTGTCTTATATAAGTGGTTTTAACTTGAGAACTTATGGTAAACAATGATCTCGTTTTTAAGCTTGGTATGGGGAACGTGAAACTTGAGGGTGATTAATATTCATGACACCAAAGCCCTAATTCAAGTCTTAGATTTCTTTACAAGTTTCTTCCATCAAATAATTTCAAGTTAATAAATTGTTATAACTTTTGTCTCCTTTTAAATTTTTATCTTTTCATCGTAGTAGTAGTAATAGTAATAAAGGCCGAGATGGATTAATTATGAGAAAGATGTAACTTTATACTTTAAAATAATGCATTGCATGGGGTCATTGCAATGGTCAAGTGTAGGGGATTTAATAAGTGTGTAAACACTTATCCTTTTACCACTAAAATAAAGGAAAAACAAGACCTAATCATGTGTTTAATGTCGTAAAAGTCGGAATTACGCGTGGTTTTGTGTTGTTGTGTTAAAATAGGTACAAATGATCAAAAGGAAAGAAAACACGGAATTTCACGGTCAAATGTTGAAGAAAAGTCCAAAAAGAGACGAAGACAAAGTCAAAAGACCAAAAGTGTGCCCAAGTTCACGAAAACCGGCTAAACCGACACGGGTTTTGAAGAAACAGTCAAGGAAGCCGAAATAGAGCTCGATTCTAACGGATTTAATCATTTACGAAGATTCCGGGCCAAGCGGGTCCCACATTTGGGAATTGGGCCCAAAAGCCCATTATGGAGTATAAATTACTTACATTGGATTAAAAGGGCCAAATTAAAGCCCATTTGGCTAATTAAGCTAGAACGAATGAGAGTTTCACAAAATTGGGCCCAAAAGCCCAAATGGATTACCAAGGGACGGAAATATTGTTTTCACCTAGTCAAAGAACTAGTCAACTCACAAATAAACATACGCTTATCAAACCCTCTGTCACAACAACTCTTATTCACTCACATTTACCAACTTTGACTTCCCTCACACGTTTTATTTATTAAACGCTTTTTACTCTCACCACCCCACGTGTAACATCTATCCAACTCACACAATAAATAAAAAGTTACCTATCCCCCACTCACACATTACGTTACAAACGATGTGAAAACTTCCACCCACTTCTTTCTTCCCCAAAAAACGCAGCCACAGTTACTTCAAACCCTAATTTTTACCATCAAATTTGAAGAGAAGAGAGAGAAGAGAAGATTTAAGGCTCAAGATTGAATGCTTAATGATGAAGCTACCAAGAAGGTTTTCAGGGTTTCTCCTATAAAAACCCCCAAAAATCATTGTGTAATGGTAGCACTTTTTCTTTATTTTATTTTTCTACAAATTAGATTAGGTTTAATATTGTACTTTTTTTATTTTCAGTATTTGTAATTCTCTTTTTAATTAATGAAAAGTTTATTTTAGTTAATTTTCGTCTTATTTAAATTTCTGTTAAAGCAAATTCATCTTTAATTTTTTTAATTATTACTGTTCGAGGCATATTATTATTATATTTATAAAAAAAAGAAATAAAAAGAAAGTGTGAATAATTTCCCCTACTGGGAGATTATTATATACGGTTTCTGTTACTGTTTGGTTTGAAGATTGGTATTGCTTGGTTCGTTTGATTGATTGGTCCGAGATGATGATGTCGATGATATTCGGTGATGATTTGAGGTGATGTGTGTAGCTTCGGTTCACAAGTACGCTCAGCGCGCTACTTCTCCTCAACGGAATCATCAATAGGTTCATCTTCTTTTTAATTTCTTGTTAAGCTTTAATTTAGTTTATATTTATTTGCTTATTTGTGTTTAAATCTGCTTAATCTGTTTTTTGTTTTGAAGTTATTCGGTATCTGCTTTTGTTATATTTTGTTAAGTTTGAATCTGCTTAGTATTAGTTTAAATTTAGCTTGTTTGGTTTGTTTTGTTGTGTTTTATCTGCTTACTGTTTGTTTTTAGTAGTGCGTTTGTTTTGAGTGTCTAATCTTATATTGCTTATGTTGCTTATTTGGTTTAGCTGTTAGGTTTGTGTAGTTATTAGCTTGTCTAGGTTCTGCTTACTTGTTTAAACGAATTTATCTTATTTGCTTATTTTAATTAATTTTTATCATTGCTTATTTGGCTTAATTGTTTTTTCTGCTTATTTGACTTATTTTTTTTTTGCTTATTTGGATACTGTATTAGCTTATTTGTTTCAGCTTTTAAGTTTATTTGGTATTGCTGCATAACTCAGACTCTTTTGTTCTGAGTTTAAACTGTTCAAATATATATATATATATATATATATATATATATATATATATATATATATATATATATATATATATATATATATATATATATATATATATATATCAAAAAGTTGTCTGTCAGGGGACTTGAACCCCTGACCTCTCCCATAATAGACCAACGCCACAACCAACTAAGCTAGTAGTCTTTTTGTGTTTTATCTCTTTAGGTTTAATTAATATAGGTTATTAGTACCTGGCAGTTTTAGTTAATACATTTTAATTACAAGTTTGATTTAGTTTAAATTTTAATTAAAAGTTTTTCATAGTTTTATCTTTAATCAGTTTTGAAAAAATTAAAAAGATAAAAAAATATTTTAATTTTAATTACTTTTATAAATTTAAATTAGTTTTAAATTTACTTTTATTTAAAAGTTTTTCTTTATGTTTTTAAATTTAGTTTTAAATTTACTTTTATTTAAAATAGTTAAATTAGTTTTTTAATTAAATAGCTTTTAGTTTAAAAATACCAAAATTACGTTTTACCAAGAACAAATTATGTTTTACGATTAAACGGAAATCAATTCGAGTGAGTCGAGGAAAAACGAACATTAATTGTTTAAAAGGACTAAAAAACCTTAGTATTATAAGCAGATACTTATTCATGTATGTATTTATGTAGCATTAGTGATACGGAAGTAGGATTCCTTTCAGTTCGCCTTCTTCGTTCACTGGACATAAGGTACGGATTCCCGTCCTTTCAGTATAGACATTCTTTCCTTATTAGGATTCCCCGTATGCAGCCAAATGTTTTCCCGTAGTATAAGTTATGTGTTTGATTTGCTTATGTTTAATTTAGAATACCTATAGCCATATACATGCATGACCAGTTTCACCTAGTTATGGAGGTACCATAACCATAACATTAGAGGCACTGATGTTATGACTTCACCACGGCGGAGTGATTGCTCGTGGCGTCCCTTCAGCTTTTGGCCACTTATTTATATTTATCATGTGGGGCGTATGGGTGCATCCTAGTTACATGTTTTCAGTCAGGATTTCTTGGTGAATGTGGTGTGTGTCTTGCATCCTTCACAAGGAGCTAATCCCTCCTACCCAAAACCAGTATATTAAATTAGAGGCAGCCCCTCTAATTTGCATGATGAGGTCACCCCTCCAAGTATTCATGCACGGTGGATTTTCATGACCTATATTGGCTAATGGTAAAATATGATAAACATTTTTTACAAGATAAACATAAGGCTTTTCAAACTATAAAACCAGTTTTATCAAGACTTAACCAGGTTACTCGGGACTTAGTTTCTTCCGCTGTTATATGTTATATGCTTATCCTATTCATGCTTTATTGTACATCCGTGCACTGAGCGTATTGCTCAGCCGTTTTCCTTTTCTGTGTTCCCAAAACGGCAGGTACTCAGGGACGCTCGTAGACTTTAAGCGTACGTGCATATGGACTGGAAGCGTTCTAGCCTTTCTTTACTTTATGCATTATCTTTCTTTTGATACATTTGCTATGGACATTGTTTAGTCCTTTCCTTTACTATACTTATGTTTGTGTGTGATGAGCTTTACTTTGGACTACCGATGTTTGATTCCGGTATTTTCCTTTTATGGTCATGTAATGTTTAGACATTTTTCCTTGTATGCTTTGATGACACGCCATAATTACGTGTGACATTTCCATTATCAAAATGGGGTGTTACAAGCCTAGCCTACAACATGTGTAGGCCGACCCAATATTGTAAGCCAAAGCCCATCACAAGGCTTGGGTATATAAACCCTCTTCTTTGATGGAGAGGGTGGTGGTTTTCATTCATTTTTACACATAGTAAAAGGTGTTTTCTTATTATTCTCTCTAAAGTGTGTGTGTGAAAATCTACCATCTTTCTATCTCTTTCTCTCTCTAAAACATAAGAAATATTTACATATCCGACAAATGGTATCAAGAGCCATGGGATGATTGTATTGTTTATGTGTTTGTGTTCTTGATTCAAACGCCTATTTTGATCCATTTTACACGAACCAATTTTTTGTGTGTGTTTTTTATGGTTTTTTCTTGATACAAATCTTCTACATAGTTGTGGTAGAGATTTGGTATAGTTACTTTGGCTAAAAACACAAAATTTGGGTGTTTTGATCATTTTTTGGCTTAAAATCTCGAATTGGTTGAGTTTTGTCCGAGAAAAGTGGGATATATTCCGTTCAGGGTCATCGGAAAAGGGTTTAAGGAGTCTAATACATATTCCGATCTGTGTCATCGGAAAAGGGTTTAAGGATTCCGATCACATTCCGACGAAGGGATTCCGATTGCATTCCGATATGAGTATTCCGATTTGGGTATTCCGATTTGGGACATTATGATAAGGGACATTCCGATTTGGTACATTCCGATAAGGGACATTCCGACTTGGTACATTCCGATTTGGCACATTCCGACAAGGGTATTCCGATTAGGACATTCTGACAAGGGTATTCCGATTAGGGACATTCCGACAAGGGTATTCCGATTAGGACATTCCGACAAGGGTATTCCGATTAGGGACAATCCGACAAGGTTATTCCGATTAGGGACATTCCGATCAAGGGTATTCCGATAGGCTTATTCCGACAGTTTTCCGATCTTTATTCCAATCAACATTCCGACAACCCAAAATTATCGTGTGCAATTTTGTCTTGGAATTTTTGTTTTATCGAGAACATAATTTAGGGGATTTCAACATTATTTCTTGGCTTTAACACACTACAACAAACACATTTACTTTCTCTCATTGTTCGATCAATATTTGTAAATCTTAACTTATTGAAATGGAGTACACATCTCTTACGGATAAGTCCATCCTCTCGGGCACGGATAATCGTCCACCAATGTTGGAGAAGTCTATGTACGATGATTGGACTTCCCGAATGGAACTTTACATGTTGAACAAAGAGAATGGACATCTCATTTGGGCATCGGTGCTCAATGGACCATTAGGTTATGGTACAGTGACGGAAGGTACGACTACTCGTCCTCGCACAACGGGTGAATTGACTGGAGATATAAAGATTCAAGACAAATGTGATAAGTATGCAACAAACATCATTCTCCAAGCCCTTCCTCTAGATGTCTACAAACTCGTCAGCAAACATAAAGTTGCCAAAGAGTTATGGGATAGAATTCGTGTTCTAATGCAAGGCACCTCGTTAACTAAACAAGAACGAGAGTGTAAGCTTTTTGATACTTTTGATAAGTTTGCTTATGTGCCAGGGGAGACTCTCAATGACTACTATCTGAGATTTACCCTATTGTTGAATGAGCTCAATATCTATGGCATGGCAATTCCTACGTTTCAATTGAACACCAAGTATTTGAACACTCTTCCTTCAGAATGGAAAAAGTACGTGACGAATGTTAAATTAGCTAAGGACTTGCATAACACCAATGTGGATCAACTTCAAGCTTTTCTTCAACAACACGAATGCCATGTGATCGAGGCTCGGTTGTCTAAACCTCAAGTTCATGATCCACTTGCCATGTATGCTTCTCAACAAAACATGGTGTATACTTATCAACAACCATCATACTTGCAGCAGCCACCACCACACACCTATCAGCAACCACAACAACCATCTTATCAACCACCAATGATGCCACAACAAGCATTTCAACAAAGTGTTCATCAACAATCTTTTCCACAGCAACCACCATATCAGACATCACCATCACAAGCCAACACTTCTCCAATGGGCTATACTCCTCAGCAAGGATATTTTCCAATAGAAGCACAACCAGTACAAGCTTTCTACTCTAATGAACTTCCACCAATTCAAGCACCGGTCTTTACTCCAAATGATACGCCAGCTGATGTTCTAAACCATATCACTGCCTACTTGTCAAAACTTTTTGCAACTAGAGGATTTCTACCAACAAACAATCAGCTCCGCACCTCTTCAAATCCTCGACAACAAGCTACTGTTCAAGATGGTCAAGTAACAGTGCAACCTATTTAGGGAAGGCAAAATTCACATGGACCTCCTACAAGGACTGTGAATGCTCAAGCTGTGAATTCTCAAGCTAATGGAAATGGAAGCCTCATTGGTCCTCAAAAGGTTGTGACTTGCTACAATTGCCGAGTTCAATGTCAAATGGCTAGGCAATGCACTCAGCCGAAAAGGAGAAGGGATGAAACGTGGTTTCCTGAGAAAATGTATTTGGTTGATGCTCAGTATAAGGGAAATATTTTGGATTCAGAGGAGTTAGCATTTCTTGTAGACCCAGGGGCAGCAGATACTGAAGGCATTGCAGTCATTTCCACTTCTAATGCAGCTTATCAAGCAAATGATCTTGACGCATATGATTCAGAATGTGGTGACATTCACTCTGCCCAAGCTGCTCTCGTTGCTAATCTCTCTCACTACGGTTCTAATGTCGTTAGTGAGGTACCCACCACAACCAATCTTGGTAATGATGATAACCCGCATCAAGTTGGGCATGAAAATGACAACCTCGAACAGCATTCGGGAACTAGTAACTCAAATGATGTGGTACCCAATCCTACACATTTGAGTGAACCTCAACCAAATGCTACGACGGGTATAGAATCTTATGCTCAACATGATTTGGTCATGGTGCCTAAACATATTATTGATCAAATGCATATGGCTCTCAGACAATCTGTAGATACAAATTCTACCCTAACTGCTGAGCTTGCGTTGCATAAAGAAAAGGTCAAAACTTTTGAAATGGTCCCTCAAGCAGAGAAAATAACATGTTCTGAATTTGACCAATTTCGTTTTGAAAATATTGAACACTTGAAGAAATAGAATCATTAAAAGCTAATCTTTCCAATGAATTAAAAGCAAAAGAGTCGGTTGTCAATGATTTTCAAAAACTTAAAATGGATTTCGAAACTCTCGAGTCTAAAAAGTTTGAATCAGAAATTAATGCTACCAAACTTCTTAAATTCAAGGAACAACTGCTTTTAAAACAATACGCTTCCACAGAAAAGGTTCATCTTTTAACTAACTCACTTAAAGAACTCGAACTTAAGCGTCTTCAAAATTTACCACCTAATACCGGTTATGCAAAACAAGCTCAAGAATATATTCCCGGTCTTTATGATATGACCATAATTGGCAAATCGAAAGAAGCACCTTATGTTCGTAGTTCTAAGGAGACACAGTCACTTATGGAAGAAACTCATTCTAAAATGTTTTCAAAATTCCATACGATTGATTATGATAAGCATAATAAAGATCAACTTTCTAAAAAGACACGTATTCGCTTACAAAAGGAATTAGCTAAACTAACAGTTCTTGTGCCCCCAAGTTTGTCAAATGAAAACCCTCCTAGTACGTCTCCTACACTCGTCAAAACGGATTTAACGAAGTTACTTCCACCGGTAAGTAAGGCGTCCGTTAATTTAAAAGCGGTACATCAACACTTAGCCGATTTTGACAAGGTCATTTTGGAACGTACGACGGCCACGGCCATAACGGAAGGTGAATGGAACTTTGAGCACACTAGAGCTGCGTTCCGAGACGAAATTGTTCCGTTTGTAAAGAATGTTAAAGCTTGTCTTAGTAATCTTGATCAAGATTTGCATTTGGAAATAGAAGAAGTTAAACGTGTTTTCAATGAAATGGATGATGCTTATGAAAATAGTTTACTTGGAATAGAACGGGTTTCTCGCCAAAATGATCAACTTCTGAAACAAGTGATGTCTCATGATATAGTTTCCGTCTGTGTGAATAAAAGTGTTGATAATGATTCTATTGTGCATAATGTTGAATCTGTGGATAATGTGGTAGATAGTACCTGTCACGAATCTGACGCTGAATTTTTAAAGCTTCAAGATTCATATTCTTCGATTTCAAAACGTTTTGATGAGATTCAAACACATTGTATTTTGCTTGAATGCAAGCAACAATTTATTCAAGAAATCTTTGAAACGTCATTCGAAGGTTTTAATATCGATGATGCAAACTTTGAAAAGAATTTTCGATTGAATTTACAATCAAAACAGCGTCAGCCAAGTGACAAAGTTGCTAAATCTTTGCCGATAGACATAGAGAAATCTAAGGAGCTTAACTGTGTGAACGTACTTGAGGCCGCCGAGAATTTTAAACTTGATCTAGATAATCGAGTTTCCAAGATTTTGTCCAAAGTTGATAAGTTAAAACAGAAAGATACACGACTCTTCGATTCAGTAAAGCCCACATGTGTTAATACCACTGCACAGAATCAATCATTGATTGAACAATTGAATCAAAAGTCGGTGGAAATATCTAATTTGAGGGAACAAATTTGTGATAAAAATCTGGCCTTGGCTGAGTTAAAGGAAACACTTCGTACTCTAAAAGGTAAGAATGTTGTGGATAACGCAGCCACTGTCTCAGCATCGTCCTCTAGTGCAATCAAAAGGAACCTTATAGCCGTCACACCATTTAATAAGGGCCCTAGGACTAAGCCATCTCAAACTTTGGTCACTAAAGATAACGCGGAATCAAAACCAGCTTCTAATATTCCCGTGTTGCCTTCTACAGGAGTAAGCACCACTACTAAGGCTCAAAGATCTAAGCTTAAAAGAAACAAGAAGAATGATAGGATCTTGCCTCCATCTAGTAGTCCAATGAAGAAGAAAGTAGAAGCCCATCCTAGGAATGTTATTTCTATTTTGAATAAAAAGAATCATGTAGCTAAACCTAAAGGCTCTGCGGTTGTGCAGCGTTCTAAGCCTACTGTGAATTCTAATTTGAAATGTTGGAACTGCAATGAATGTATGTTTTCTAGTCGTCATGATTCTTGCCTTATTGACCATGTGAATGAGATGAATGCCCGGAAAAATGGATTAGAATGGAAACCGACTGGGAAAGTGTCAACCCAAGTTGGTTGGATGTGGCGCCCCACTGGTAGAACTTTCACTATAGTAGGAAATATGTGCCCTTTAACTAGGTTCACTCCCACTAAAGCGAATAAAGCGTGCCCTTTAACTAGGAGTACCAAGGCTACCAAAACACAAGCGTGTCCTTTAACTAGGAACACCGACACTACTGTAGGAACCAAGTGCCCTTTAAATAGGTCTACTCCCACTGTAGTGCCCGTGAATAATCCAAAACCTAAGAAAGTTGGAACAGTAAAACCTGTTAGTGCTAAAACTCACATTAAAAAATGCAGAAAATCTAAGGGTCACCCAAATGTTAGCAATTCTGATAATCTCATATTTGCATCTGCTAACACTCCGGAACCAATAGTTTCCAATGCATTTTCTACTGTTGTTATCGAAAACAGGTGGTCCAAATTGTTCTTTGGTATTTGGACTCTGGTTGCTCCAAGCATATGACCGGAGATCGCTCTCAGCTCAGAAATTCGTCAGCAAGTTTCTTGGTACGGTTCGATTTGGAAATGATCATATTGCAAAGATAATGGGTTACGGTGAATATCATATTGGGAATGTTAAAATTTCAATAGTGTATTACGTGGAAGGTCTCGGTCACAACTTATTTTATGTGGGACAATTTTGTGATGCAAACCTAGAAGTTGCTTTTCGAGAGCATACCTGCTTCATACGTAATTTGGAAGGGGTTGATTTATTGAAAGGTACTCGAGGGAATAATTTGTATACTTTGTCTCTACAAGATATGATGGCCGCTTCTCCCGTATGTCTTCTCTCCAAAGCATCGAAGACTAAGTCATGGTTATGGCATCGACGGTTATCTCATCTTAACTTTGACGCTATTAATCATTTGGCGAAAAACGAACTTGTTCGTGGTCTTCCTAAACTTTCATTTCACAAGGATCATTTGTGTTCCGCGTGTACAATGGGGAAAAGCACTAAGAAATCATACAAACCCAAGACGGAAGACACCAACCAAAAGAAACTTTATTTGTTGCATATGGATCTTTGTGGGCCAATGCGTGTTGAAAGTCTTAGTGGCAAAAAGTACATCCTCGTAATTGTCGATGATTACTCTCGGTTTACATGGGTGAAATTTCTTACAACAAAAAATGAGGCACCTAAATTCATCATCGAATTTCTCAAGATGATTCAAGTGCGTCTCAACACAACTGTCTGACGCATTCGTACAAATAATGGAACCGAATTTGTGAATCAAATCTTGCGTGATTATTATGAAGAAGTTGGCATATCTCATGAAACATCTGTTTCATGCACTCCACAACAAAACGGTGTCGTTGAAAGGCGAAATCGCACACTTATGGAAGCTGCTCGAACGATGTTAATTTACGCAAATTCTCCATTGTTTTTATGGGCAGAAGCAGTATCTACAGCCGTGTACACCCAAAACCGGTCACTAATTCGTAAACGCCATGGTAAAACACCTTATGAGCTTCTCCATGATAAAATACCAGATTTATCATATCTTCATGTATTTGGTTCTCTTTGCTATCCAAATAATGATGGTGACAATTTGGGAAAACTTCAACCAAAGGCTGATATTGGTATTTTCATTGGTTACGCACCCGCAAAGAAGGCATGCTGAATCTACAATCGTAAGTCTCACAAGATCCTCGAAACTATGAATGTTGATTTTGATGAGCTGACAGCAATGGCTTCTGAGCAAAGCAGCTCTGAACCCGCACTTCATGAAATGGGACCCAGTAACATTAGTTCTGGTCTTGTCCCAAACAACCCCACTTCATCATCATTTATACCACCCACTATGAATGAATGGGATACGTTGTTTCAGCCGTTCTTTGATGAATTCTTTACTCCTCCAAGTATTGTTGCTCCAGAACCTGAGGTAATAGCTCCGGTAAGCGAAGTTGTCGCTCCAGCAACCGAAGCGCAATCAGATACGTCTGCACCTACAATTGGTCAAGATATACCCTCAACAAGTAATTCTCAACCAACACATGTTTCAACTACCCATGTCATGCCTATTGATGATGAAGAGGATGATGATGATCACGATTTGGAATTCGCTCAAATGCGTGAACTTCCATTCTTTGGTGTACCAATTCCCGTTCATAATCAAGCCGGGTCGTCCTCCTTAGAGGAAGCTCCTACCACACTTTACTCTAATCCACGGATTCATGAACATGACAACAAGTGGACAAAGGATCATCCTATAGATTCTATTATTGGTGACCCTAATCGTCTGGTATCCACATGAAGTCAGTTACAAGAAAATGCAACGTTTTGTCATTTTGATGCTTTTCTTACTGAAGTTGAACCTAAGACATGGCAAGAAGCTTTTACTCAATCCTGATGGATATAAGCTATGCAAGAAGAACTTAATGAATTTATACGTCTTGAAGTATGAGAACTTGTCCCATGCCTGGATCAAGTGCACCTACTCACTTTGAAATGGGTTTACAAGGTGAAACTCGATGAGTTAGGCGGAATATTGATGAACAACGCTCGACTAGTAGCTCGTGGATACAAGCAATTATTAGGCATCGACTTTATGGAATACTTTGCACATGTTGCTCGTTTGGAAGCTATTAGACTATTCCTCGCATATGCAGCCCACATGAATATGATCGTCTATCAGATGGATGTGAAGACGGCATTTCTTAATGGTGAAATCAAGGAAGAGGTCTATGTTCAACAGCCGAATGGTTTTGTGAATCCTAATTATCCCAATCATGTGTACAAGCTTAAGAAGGCTCTCTATGGGTTGAAGCAAGCTCCTCGCGCATGGTATGATCTATTGTCACAATTCCTCATTACGCATGGCTTCGCTAAAGGCAAGGCGGATCCCACGTTGTTCATTCAGAAACGAGGTAAAGATATGATTATGGTACAAATATATGTTGATGATATTATATTTGCAGCCTCGACCCAAACCTTATCCGACGAGTTTGGGAAACTCATGTCTTCCAAGTTTAAGATGTCAATGATGGGCAAGGTATCATTCTTCTTAGGTCTTCAGATATCTCATAGTCCCAGAGGCATCTTTATCAATCAATCCAAGTATGCCCTTGAATCTCTTAAGAAATATAAGATGGAATCTTGCGACCCCGTGGATACTCCAATGGTGGAACGAACAAAGCTTGATGCAGATCCACATGGAGTTGCCGTTGATCCAACACTTTACCGTGGAATGATTGGTACTCTTCTGTATATCACAACTAGTCGACCTGATCTTCAGTTTGCTATATGTATGTGTGCTCGGTATCAAACTCGACCTACTGAGTTACACTTGGCCACTGTGAAACGGATTTTTCGATATCTTAAAGGAACCATTAATCGAGGACTTTGGTATTCGAAGGACTCTTCGATTGCACTTATGGCAAATGCAGATGCGGATCACGCGGGTTGTCAAGATACAAGACGTAGCACGAGTGGAACTTTGCAACTACTAGGAGATAGACTAATCAGTTGGGCATCGAAAAGGCAGAAAAGCGCTGCAATTTCAAGTACAGAAGCAGAATACATAGCTATGTCCGGTTGCTGTGCTCAAATTCTTTGTATGAGATCGCAATTAACCGACTATGGTCTAGGTTTCAACAAAATCCCGATGTACTGTGACAACAAGAGTGCAATTGCCTTATGCTGCAACAACGTTCAATTCTCCCGGTCGAAGCACATTGACATTCGCTACCACTTCATCAAGGAGCAAGTGGAAAATGGAGTAATCGAGCTTTACTTTGTCCGATCTGAGTATCAATTGGCGGATATTTTCACGAAGGCTTTAGATCACGCTCGAATGGAATTTTTGGCCGGCAAGCTAAGAATGAGAACTTTCTCGCCTGAGTCTCTAAAGGAACTGGCAGATGAAGCGAAAGAATAGTGGTGGTAAACTATTCTCCGTATCCTTGGTGATCATTTGTATATATTGTTTATATCTTTACCCACAAAAGAAAAATATAAAAATATATAACAATATAAAAACCATAAAAATAAAAAAATTCATAAAAATCCAAAAATATTTTTACTTTATTTTTCAAAGGCATGTCTTTTGGTATGATAATATTTACGGCCTTAGAAATGTTTATTAATATTGACACGGCGCCATAAATAGAGTTCGTACAAAAGTTGTAAATATTTCATAAAACATGCCCAAATGGCTTGTAGTTATTGCTGACTGCAACCCGGTTTTCATATTAAAGTCAAGTATTTCTTATGAAAGCTTTGGCTCACAACGGGAATTAACTTTCTCGGGCAAGGTTTACTTTAAAACCTTGTAAGGGATCAAGTTTACTTTATAACTTGGTCTAACACAAATCTATGTACGCTTCAGTGCATTTATTTGTTAAAACAAGAGAAGTCTTGTTTTTATGAAGCTATCATCTCTACAACCATAGCAATCTACAATTGGTATCTACATACTCGACGATGCGACTACTCAACCGACGACTACAACTCTTTCAGTAGAACACGGGTCAACAATTCAGGGGGAGCAATTTTCAAGCATTCAGAATCTTCGATGCCGAACATGCCAAGCTCACTAACTGGTGTCAAGACAACAATACCAATCGTACACGTGGTGTAAAGAGATGACTTCAGACGTAAAGAGGAGACCAACATATGCTGACAAGAACCATTTGATCTTATCATATGATGTTCTCATCAATCAGGTCCAACCTTGTCAATTTTTTCTAATATGGTGAATATGTGATCATGTTACAAATCGGTATCATATCTCATACACTTGGTATCATGAAGATAAAACGGACTTGCATTTTTCTTCCCAAAACCTTTGTTAAAACTTCATTAAATCAATTGATATTAAAAACATCGACTGGGTTAATATTTTTAATATGGTGGAGAAAATCTGATTTAATATGGGAAATTATCACAAATGGTTTGACTGAAAGTGCTGGCTCATCCCGACATATGCGAAATGTTTTCGAATATCGTGGCATATGTTAAGGGGGAGCAAAACGGATTTGCATATCAAAATGGATTTTCATGGTGATATATGCTTACCCAAAACCCATTTATTTCACGACGATGAAGATTGTGGTGACATAAGGATGGTAGGATAAGTTAAGTCCTATGACTCTTCCAGAACCGGAGGAATCTTCCCAAGGACATTCCATAGCTAGAAATAGTAGTCCTTAGGAAAGTTGGAGAAAAGATTGTGAACGAGCTGAATGCCGACCAAGTACTTAAGTTAGCACTGGAACAATCACAACAAGGTGCTATTTATGATGTATTGGTAAGCATTGAAGAGGTTGAAGAATGAAAAAGAATGTAAAGATAAAGGGTGTAAAGAAAGAATCCCTCCTTACAACCTTAGGCAGAAACCGGGTCAATACATATGCTATTGAGATCATTTTTAATGATTCTTGATATTGAAGATAGACATCATGGACCCAGTGATGCAATGCACAACCCATCTCAGCTAACTCAGATATCTCTCAAAAGGTATGTGTTTTATTCACACGGAGACAACGCATTATCTATCGATTTATTCACTCCGAGTAAATTGGTATTGAAAAGGTGGCACTCCTCTCCAGCCTCTGATCACTAAAATCCAAAGTGCACGATCGAGTCTAGAGCCATTTGAGATCATCAAATATCTCATTAGAACACATTATCATAAATCCTTGCTTCTTCACACACTGTGAAAAGTAAGAAAGATCTTAAGAGTCCTACGCAAAATCTTCATGATCTTGCCTAAACATCCGAGTAATACGAAAGTATATACAATGAAGATGGAAATCCTTCTTAAGCGAATATCAAAAAGCTCATGGTAGGTGACTTGTGCGATTCTTTATGAATCAAACTTGTGATAACTGGAAAGCAATAGTGGTTTAATTCTTAGTTGAACTTAAACACGTTCCAGGCCTCTACGCAATATCTAAGTGATCTTGCCAGAACACTCGGAGTGATACCTTTGTGTTCACAGTGATGAGTGGAAATCCTTCTAGTGTTAACCTCAAACAGAACTTGGTAGGTAACTTGCAAGATTCAATATGAATCAAGCTCGTGACAACTGGAAAGAAACGATGGTGCGATTCTTTAATGAATCAAACTTGTTCCAGGAATCAGAATTGACGGATTCAATCATGCGAATAATTTTATCCAAATGATTCACTCTTTACGTTCGTAGTCAGCTTTGGCCGGTCGAGTAAAGAGAACGTGTTTACCCGCGAAATCTTGTCAAGGATATTTTTAATTAAATCTACCTGCCACAAGTACGATATTTTATATCGTCCAACGGTCTTCACCGACCGGAGGTAAAGTGCTACCGAATTAGAATGAAATGTTCAAAGCCATTTCGTTCGTGTCTACTTATGTTGCGGCATTTGAAGACGGTGGCGTTGTGAAATCCAAGAAGAATTCGTCCCCGCATGCTTATACTTTATGCACTTAATACCTCATCTAATTCAAGAAAGCCTAAAAGTTAAGTCTTCTGTTGTATCGAACTCTGAAGCTTTCAAGAATTATGAAGGTATAAGTATGTGGGACATGGTGTCATGAAGAGGCGAAGATCATAAGTGATGGATGCACAAGATCAAGGCAAGAGATTAATGCTCAAGATTGATATCAAAGATCACATTAGCATGTTCACCAGAAAAGAAAAAGTAAAGAAAGACGAAGACTACGAGCTCAAGACAAGCATAGTATGCTGGTTTTTTTATTATTGTAACTAGGGTAAAACCCTTGTTTGGAGTGACCTCCCTTTGGGGGAGATTGTTGGAAATATGTTTTTACGTATTTAGGAAGATTCGGTCACTTCGACAATATATTAAGTAGTAGCTCGTAGTCTAGATATCTTTATTTAACAAACAAGGCCAAGCCTAGCCTACAACATGTGTAGGCCGTCCCAATATTGTAAGCCCAAGCCCATCACAAGGCTTGGGTATATAAACCCTCTCCTTTGATGGAGAGGGTGGTGGTTTTCATTCATTTTTACACATAGTACGAAGGTGTTTTCTTATTATTCTCTCTAAAGTGTGTGTGTGAAAATCTACCATCTTTCTATCTCTTTCTCTTTCTAAAACATAAGCAAGATTTACATATCCGACACCTACACTTATTAGGAAAACGGATAAAAAGGATAGATACTCGGGTTGCATCCCGAGAAGCGCTTGTTGTTGTTAACCGAGTCACGAGCCTGACTCGACCCCGAATTAAATGGTCCATGGGGAAACCTCTAATGTAATACCGGGATCAAAAATCTTGTCCTCGGTCCCGGAGGAACATAATAAATGAGAGGCCGGAGGATAAGTCTTGAACAATAGAAAAGTCCTCTCAATATAAGAAAAGTAAGTGAAGTTTTGACCCACGGGAGGTGCGGTGGGTAAAAGAAGCAAATTGTTATCCCCCCAAGACAGTTGATGGTCACTAAGTGGCAAAGCCGTAAAGGTGTTAATCATAGAATGGTCAATGTCACCTCCCGGGTCAAAGCACTCATCCTCATTTCCTGGTAAGAAATGGGGAGAGTAAAACTGATACATCATCTGCTTGGGCGTACATGCGGTAGGACGGGGTGGCAACATAGTATGAGAAGTATAAGAACAAATATCTTCCACCCGCGTCACCTCTCCAGACCGAATCAAAGGAAAGGTAGGGTCAAATCTCTCCACCTCCGTGATAGGAGGTGGCATGGCTAACAAAGTATGCTCATCAATAGCAAGAGAGTCATGGCTATCAATGTCCCCAATCCCCTCTTCAAAGAGAGGATTCACCTCACTATAGATGTAAGCGTCATCAAAATCAAATAAAGGGTTCGAATAAATCTTGAAATTTTCCTTCGGAACGTCTTCATCGGACAGTGACTCGTCATCACTAGAAGTAAAATCATCATCGAGATCAAAAAGAGGATTAGAGAAAGCTAAAGAATCATCTCCCAAGGTGTCAGTGGGAGGGAAATCATCACAAGAAACCACATCACACTCATCGTCACTGTCGGATGTCACCTCAGATTCACTTGGGATCGGGACAATGTTATTAGCACTAGACTTTATGAATTCGTCTGATTCCTTTGCAGGATTTGTGATAATATCCTCATCCCCTAGAATGGGTGAATTCTCGGGTTCCATAGCGGCAAGACGAGAGAAGGAAATACGATTGCACTAGACGAAGGATGTCGAGCAATAAGATCTCGCAAAGAAATAGTACTCTCCTCGTCATCATCATAATGAAAGGGACGCACAAGAGGAGGAGTATAAGCATCCATATTCGATATTTGCTCGTCTATTTTCCTCTTGCAAATGAGCTTGTAGTCTCTCTAATTCTTCTTGAACTTTAAGAAGTTTATTCAAAATAGTGGCTCGTGGTTCGTCACTCACTGCAAAAGAGGGTTGATGATCGAGGGAGTATTGTGGGGGCTTATAATGATCAAGACCATAATTATAGCACGGATTGGGCTCGTAATAAGTCAACGGTTGACATGAAAAACTATCGTGAGGGCCACCATAGTTGTTGCAACACGGGTATTGAGAAAAGCCTGGTGTATTTTGTGGATACGGATCGTCATATATAGAAGAGGGTGAAATAGTGTCATTAAAGTTGAAGGATGAATTGATGGAATTGCAAAATGAACAATGTCCAAATTCGTAATTAGGGATATCCATTCCGCACCGTTCGTATGAACACCATTGACAGGATTGACTACCAGAAGATGGTCTCCCACACCCTACACAATCAACATACGAATCCATTAAGAATTAAACATAATAGAGGATTAAGAGGAATATTTTTGGATGAAAAACTTTTGAAAAAGAAATGTTTTTTATGATTTTTAAATGTTTTTTGATTTTTGAGATTTTTAATTTTTTTTTGGATTTTTGAAAATTAAGCAAGAAAAATAACGTTCAAAAGTGAACGGATCCCAAAATCCAACGCGTCTCTCACAAAAAAACCGTTAATCTTTACAAAAAGAGCCGGCAGCGGCGCCATTTTAATATACTAGATTTTGATTGTTCTTTTGAATTGGTCTAATCGAATTGATCTCCGTTTAACGTGTGACTCAATTGTTCTTGGTGATAAAAAGAAAATGTCGTTGATTATCTATTTTAAACTAAAAATGGAAACTTTGAAAATATAAAATAAAAACAAAGCAAGTAAACAAATTTAAAACTTTATAAAAAGTAAATTTAAAAATAAAATAAAACAAGACGATTTAAAATAAAGCTTAAGAAAAAAGGAGGGAAAAATAAAACTTGACAATAATTTGAAATTCAAAATCAAAAGCTAATTCGGGAAAACAAAATTAACATAATTCGGAATAATAGAAAAAACTTAGTTCAGAATGTTAGTAATCATATAATTCGGAATGCCGATTTGATATGTAATCCGGAATAATAGATATAATGCTAATTCGGAATCTATAAAAGTCATATAATCCGGAATCCCTAATAAATCCTAATTCGGGATCCTATTGTATCTAATCCGGAACGCGTACATTCCGGATAGCAATCCGGAATCTCTTTAAACTACAATCCGGAATAAAACCAAACAATTTAATCCGGAATGTATAACAAACCTCAATCCGAAATGTATAACAAACCTCGATCCGGAATCCTATTCTATAAGTTTAATTCAGAAAAACTAGATAAACAAACATAATTCGAGAAAATGAATGAAAAGCTAATTCGGGATAACAGGGTTATTAAAAAAACGAATTAAGAAAAAAATAAGCTAAAACTAAATAAGCACTTAACCAAAACTTAAACCAAACTAATTTTAGAAAAAACTAAATAAGCCACAAATTAAAAACTATAAAAACACCAAATAAGCAAAATATTTAAAATCAATTTTTAATACATTAATCTACCAAATAAACTTAATGAAAAATAAGACAAACACAAATCAATCAATAAGCACAATAAGCAATAACAATCAAACACATGAAAAACAATAAGAACAAAGGAATAAGCACTCAAATAAGCAATAACATCAAACAAACTACATGATTAATCAAACCAAACAATAGATTTAGAACAAGAAAGGTAGAATGAGAATGATTATAAAAAGCTTGAAATTAAGATGAAGATTAAAAATTCAAAAGTACAAGATTAAAGATAAAAAAACTTGAAAGTATGAAAGAAAAACTAGAGAGAGAAAGTAATTAACCTACTCCTACTCCTAAACTAATCTATCTTGTAGAAACTAGAAGGGAGGGTTGAATAGTTTCTTATCGGTTTATCTCATAATTAAAATTCCTTTCAATTAGGTGAATGCACAAAACTATCTTTTACTTGAAAGCTAGTTGCATAATGATTAGGTTCAATTCTAATGCATTAACAGTGTATAATAAGTCTAGTGATAATAAATGTAAGTAAAGAGTAAGGAAAGAAACAACCTAGTAGGAAGACACCAAGATTTATAGTGGTTCGGCAACGAGGCTCTATCCTCGTTCCTACTCCACTCCTCGAGTACACCTTACTTGAGATTTCCACTATATCCACAAGATCCCTTCTTGGCGGAGAAAACCTTACAACATCGCTTACATTATTTTCTGACACTAAGCTAAATGTCGAGACCTAATCTTAGCTAGGACCAATCTACACAACGTTGCCCACTTCACTCTTTTACGACACAAGGCTAGATGTCGAGTTCTAATCCAAAGGTAGAACCAATCTTCACAACGTTGCCTACTTTACCATTTTCCGACACAAGGCTAGATGTCGAGTTCTAATCCAAAGCTAGAACCAATCTTCACGACTCTTCACTTTGAAGCTAAGTGAGAACTTCACCCAACACAACTACATATCACTTTATAGTTTAGTGAGAACTCACAAGACACAACCACATCACTTTATAGTTTAGTGAGAACTCACAAGACACAACCACATCACTTTATAGTTTAGTGAGAACTAACACAACTAGTTACAACTCAACTAATCATATCCAAGTACACACATGTAGCTTAGATATACACAACATAAATCCAAGCACACACATGTGCAATGGATGTACACAAATCTAATCCAAGTATTTACAAATAGCTTGGATGAACACAACTAGTCCAAGTATTCACAAATACATTGGATCTACACAAGACACAAATAAACAGTTGATGAACATGACTAGATCTTTAGGAGAAGGTGATCTTCATCAATGCTACATCTTTAATCACATCACAAGTGTGTGAGTGATCTTCTCTTTGGACAAGGTAAAGATGGAGATCAAGAGGATAATCATGAGTAAACATACTTAACACATTAAGTGATCATTTACAAATGATTAGGATTAGATAGGAGAAAGAAGGCTTAAGAAGATGTCCAAAAAGGGTTGATGAGAATGCAGATTTGATCCACTATTTATAGGACAAAACATCCAACGGCTATATCTGTCCGCGGATCCTTATTGGAGCCCGCGGTTCCTTATCGATAAGGAACCACCGTAGGTGCTAAGGTACCACCGGTGTAGAGTCCACTCCTTTTTGTCTTTTAGTGAATTTGAAATATCTTAGACTGTTTAAACCTTCAAAGGATATTCTTATGGCATTTGGAATATGCCATATTCGAATTTGGATTTTCATTTTAATAAAACATTTTCTTAAAAGTAAAGTTTATTAAAAATCTTTTGTTATGTTTGACAAAAGTAAGTTTTAAGGCTAATAACTTTTTATGATCACTAAGCATGATTAAGATATGTTAGTGTATTGATTATTACCTTGATGATAGTGTTTGTTAGATAATTCGTTTTATGATTGTGTTTGACAATAAACGTCTTTGTAATTTGTCGTGATCAATCCTAAGAAAGATTAATTAATATTAACAATGTTTTTAGGCATTGCTTTGCATTAACAATCTCCCCCTTTTTGATTACGACAAACTATAAACTCATTTACGTAAAATACAAGTTTATTCGAATTATTAACGAGTTTATCACTATCATTTATCCCCCTTTGTCGAAGCAAAAAGGTTAACACAAGTCTTTGAAGAAGAAAAGAACCGAACTTTTGCTAGTAGCTCCCCCTTGGTGCTTACTCCCACTTGCTTGCGGCACCAAGTCAATGAACTAAGGTGACATGCTACACAAAGGTTAGAAGAAAGAAAAGAAACACCAATGTATATATGTGCACTACTTACTAACTAACTTGAGAGGGAGAAGGAAAAGAAATCTCAACTTAGAAGCACACATTTGCTAAGTATGTCGAAAGAGTGTGTATTGACAATATCATAGTTCAATTGGTGGAATAAAGGAAGAAAAAAAACATCCAAACCAATAAAAGATGACTTAAAATGTCAATGGGTTAAAATTTAGAATTTATGGAATCACCCATAATTAATTTTAAGTTTTAACCATGATCAACTCTTTAACAAATGTGTGAAATAGAATTAGAGGGAAAGATAACACACATAACATTCATATTACATAAATATGAAATAACATACAAGATAAATATTCATACACACAATATGAATATTTAAAGCAAAAAATATGGAAAATAGACCACAAAGCATAAACTACTCTAATAGTGATAATCTTCCAAGATAAATAGACTCAAACAACTAAAGTACAAAATGTGCCTTAGTTGGAAAAGAAAGACGATGGAGCATCATTCGAAGTTTTGTTCATGGGAACGAAAACTTTGAGAGGAGGTCGAGTGAGGAGGAATTCAAGAAAATTTAGCTTGTCATAGATATGATCAAGTTTATTTTGTTGAAAATGACAACAAGCACACGAGGAACCATGATGCAAAACAAATTCGTTAGATGGGGGAGGTCCATCAAGATTAAAGGTTGGTGGAGAGGGAGATAATGGATAAGAGATGTTTTCACAATGCCTAGTGAGATTAAGGA
Organism: Glebionis coronaria; assembly: GCA_025667525.1. NCBI lineage: Eukaryota > Viridiplantae > Streptophyta > Magnoliopsida > Asterales > Asteraceae > Glebionis > Glebionis coronaria. The sequence goes on along the minus strand of CM046879.1, from coordinate 184,588,882 downwards.
AAGAAGATAGGTCATTGAGTTGAGGAGAGTCGAAAGGTTTAGGTGGTGGTGGAATAATTTCTTTTTTCTCCGGTAATTGGATTTATAGAGTAAGTCTCATTCCAATATTAAATCGGAGAGAAAGAGGAATTCTTGGAGGATTTTGGAGAAGAAGAATCATGATGATTCTTGTTCTTTTTTTATCCAAATGGGTTTAACCGAGATTTTCGGTTTCTTTGAAAGATTAGAAGAAGAAGCTTTAGGTTGAGAAGTTTGTGACAAAGAAATGTCAAGGTTAGGAAAGGAAGAATTAGGCATTATGAGGGATGAAGGAAAGAACTCCCAAAAGAGAAGAATTTAAAGAAAATAGACAAGGCAAATATTTGAAATGAAAAAGAAAGGTTTTAGGGAATGTTTAGCCAAATTGGGTAAACAAAGAATCTTAACCAATACAGTGGTCAAAGAAGAAAGACCAAAAATAAGCCAATAACGGCTTTACTGGGCGCGGTTCTTTAAAATAGCCCGCTGTTCCATATCGATATGGATCCGCCTGGAAGCTAAGGAATCGCGTCCAGTGGACTACAAAACTTGATTTTCAAAAGTTTTGGAGAAAGATAAGACTTTTTCAAAATTTTGCAAATTTTGGATTTTTACCTCTTTTAGCACTAGAGTATGCTAGGGTTGCATAAAAGCAACACATTCATAAAGAATGTCTTGACAATGGGTGACAAAATATTTAAATAACATTTTGGTCAAATTTTAAGTCAAGTTTTTAGAGGTTGTAATAGATTTAGGTTCAAATTTAAATAAATTGAAGTTGTTTAATGTGATTAGATAGATTAAAGCACATAAAACTAAATCAATAAATCATCCACATAAGAAAATCATGAGAGAAAGGAAAGGAAATACAAGAATTAAAAAGACAATTAACTACTACAAAGATAGCTAACAACTAGGTCTTGAGTTCATAGTTCTCTTTGGCTTGATCTTCTTTTTAAAAAAGCATATTAATTTTAAAACCATCATTCATCTCCTAGGAGGAGGCATGGAGAACAAGACAAGCAAGAAATCATGCAACCTTCTATGAAGGCCAAGCATCTCCATCCTTAGGTTTTGAATGATGTAGTTATTATATAGACAACATGGGAAATTTGCACCATGAGCTTCTAAGAAGCCAAAGAAGTAAGGATCACCCATGCAATGAGAGATATGAATGCCCAAAATAGAAGCATTAGTGTTAGAGGGTGGAGGAGGTGGTGGAGGCATAGTGTCCATGGGTGAGATGGGAGAGTTTGGTGTAGTGAAAGGAGAGGTGACCAAAGGCTCAAGTACAAAGGAAATACTTTGTAGAGGTTGAGAAATCCCATCCAAAGGAGGACTAGGGGTGAAAGGAGAAGAAAGCTCATTCATTCTTGATTGGAATGAAGAGGAGGTAGAACCATGAGAATGGTTAGTACCATGGGTTGAGTTTGTCTTGCATAGAGCAAGGGGTGGTGAAGGTGAAGATGAAATGTGTAAAACCCGCATGCTTTTACCATGAATAGTACCCATTAGATCGTACGTCCTAGATTAAAACTTTCCTTTTATGGTATGATCACATTCACGTGCTTACATTTTAAGTATTGCATACGTGTATGAACACGATAAGTATCGATTACGTAGGAACACACGATAATTATTCAAATAATAATTATAATCATGAACGTAATTTAATCACGAGAAGATATTATGTACGTATTTATATATTTATTATGAACACGAATAAATATGTAATATCTCGATCGATAACTAATTGAATCATGTAAACTACGTAACACGTAAACATGAATATTAGACACAAATATTCTTATTACGTATAATTAAATTAATATGACTAGTACTACGTAAATTATTATTACATACAAAACATGAAGTTATTACAAATATTTCAAGGCATAATTTACGAGAAACCGATTACGTATTAAAATAAATGCGTACGTTTTATTAAACAAATAACACAAACACATGAGAGCAAGGTTTCGGGCTATTTTTGACAAATGAGAAAAGTAATAGGACTTGGGCTCAAGGCCCAAGTGTTTTGTTTACTTTAGCCGTGTATAATAAAAGACGGGGGGGGGGGGGGGGGGCTTTTATTTTTTTTTCTGCCGACACAAACAAACAAACAAACTCAGAAACCCTAAAATTTAGACAAAACCGATCGTTTCTTTTCTTCTTCTTTCTTTCCTGCTGCGTCGGTTTAACATCAAAATCAAGAGGGAAGTCTCAAGCTAGATTAAACAAGGATTGTGGGTTATTAGATCTTAACCCTAAAATCAAGTAAGTAAACCCTAATTCGTTTTACTTTTCTTTTCTTTAATCCAATTTTAAAGATTTTGAAACATGTCCAAATAATAATTTAAGGGAGGGGGTTTCGTTGTTTGTTGTGGGGTTCGATTGGCACACACACCGAGACTCATATGAGTCTAGGTGATGACTGGAATGCACCAGCAGCAACCCTAATTAGGGTTTTGGGCTGGGTTGTGCTAACAGTGGGAACCCGTAGGGGTGTTTGTGAAAGCAGTGGGAACCCGTAGGGGTGTTTGTGAAAGCAGTGGGAACCGAGACCCTAGTGGTCTCGGTGGGACAATTATAACCAGCAGGGGAAACGAACCACTGACGGGGGTAAGATCACCACTGTCGGTGGGATTTTTGGGCAGGAAAATGGGTGTTTGGCAAACAGTTTTAGAACAGGCTAAGGGTGTGTTTGGCAGTCAGATTTGTAAAAAACAATTAGAGGGCTGTTTGGTTTGGCTTATTTAAATTACATAACACGGTTTCACGTTTAAAATTAATAAGACACGGGTTCGGTTTTCAACGCAATTTTAATAAAATAATACATGAGTATGTGCTATTTTTTTTTACAAATTAATTAGCTTTACATGTTTATTTATTTTACAAGGTAAATTAAATTAACACGATACGACTGGTAATTACAAGATTATTTATTTAAAAGTTAATTAAATTAATTTAACATGTTAGATAATTAATTTAATTAAAACGTGGACTTAGGTTTATTATCTTTAATTAATAATACATGATTTTAACCTAAGTAATTAGTTATTAAATTAGACTAAGTAATTAATTAATTATTAAAACCATGACCTATAATTAATTAATTCTCATGACTTGGGTTATATTAATATAATTAATAATACATGTTTTAACCTAAGTATTTATATCCTTATTTAATTAAATCACATTTTATTTAATTAAATACTTTTAACCTATAGTTTATTTAAGTTACATGCAATAATTCATAAACTATACATTATATCATTATGACTTAGAATATTAATCAGGAAACGCTTAGCTTATATTATTAGCTTAATTAATCAGCTTATTTCTATTTATGAAACTTTCTATTTTTAGAAACTTATCTATTTTAAGCAGTAATTCTATTTTTGGAAACTTTCTATTTTAGGAAACCTGCTATTTTTTAGAAAGTTACTTATTATTACACAACAAGTATAATAATACATGAAATACAAGAAATACTTAATCAGAATAGACAGAATATATGATAAACACAGTATTAAGCTTAAAGCAGTAGAACATGACATGAACGTATTAAATAAGTTAAGACATAACATTAAACCAGTTACGTACTAAGTGATCAGATACTTATACACGTATGTATTTATGTAGCATTAGTGTTACCGGAGTAGGACTCTCTTTCGTTTGTCTTCTTCGTTCACTGGACATAAGGTACGGATTCCCGTCCTTTCAGTATGGACATTCTTTCCTTATTAGGATTCCCCGTATGCAGCCAACTGTTTTCCCGTAGAATAAGTATGAGTTTGTTTGCTTATGTTTAAATATGATTACCTATAGCCATATACATGCATGACCAGTTTCACCTAGTTATGGAGGTACCATAACCATAACATTAGAGGCACTGATGTTATGACTTCACCACGGCGGAGTGATTGCTCGTGGCGTCCCTTCAGCTTTTGGCCATTTATTTATATTTATCATGTGGGGCGTATGGGTGCATCCTAGTTACATGTTTTATTCAGGATTACATGGTGAATGTGGTGTGTGCCTTGCATCCTTCACAAGGAGCTGATCCCTCCTACCCATAAACCAGTATATTAAATTAGAGGCAGCCCCTCTAATTTGCATGATGAGGTCACCCCTCTAATTATTCATACACGGTGGATTTTCATGACCTATATTGGCTAATAGTAAAATATGTTAAACAGTTTTCATAAGATAAACATAAGGCTTTTCAAACTATTAAACCAGTTTTATGTGCATGTTCCAGGTTTTCCAGGACTTATATATTTCCGCTGCTATTAAGTCTTTATTATGCTTAGTCTTTCATACTATGTCTATATCCGTGCACTGATCGTTTTGCTCAGCCGTTACTTTCCTTTCCATGTCCCAAAACGGCAGGTACCCTAGGAAAGACTCGAGCATTTGGAGGACGTGCATAGGATGGAAGCTGCTAGAGACTTATTTTCCTTTTTGTCTTCATATACTTATGCTTGTTTAGTCTTTCGTTTATTTCTTTTGCTTTATTATGTTTTGGGCTTATGTTTGGGAACCGATGTTTGATTCCGGTTATCCCTATGGTCATGTAATGTTTAGACATTTTACCTTGTATGCTTTGATGACACGCCATAATTACGCGTGACATTCCATTATCAAAATAGGGTGTTACTATTATGGTATCAGAGCCAAGGCTTCGACCTGTAGGCTCTAAAACTCGACCTGTGACTAGTGGGTAGTCACTTGGAGCTTCCTAAGCCAACGTCTGTTATTCTACGTATTGATGTTTTCAGCGCATTGTTGTTTTAACCATGATGTTTTCAGCACCTTGAGGTTTTAACCTTGATGTTTTCATCGATATTGTTTTACTAATATAGATGGACAACCGACATTCATATTTATTTATGTGTCATTGTTTCATGCATAATGTTCCTCGTGAACTGTGGCTATGTGGACTGAACCCTAGTAGTTCATAATTAGTCACATAAAATTTTTTTCTAATAAGTTTTGACATATGAGTTTCATTTATTTATGTTTCATGTATCATTGTTGCAGGGATATGACTAAGTAATGGTTGGTACAAGACTGGCCCTATTTAGTCGCATGTGCTTTTATCAAAACTTTTAATTTTGGGACCGACCCATAGGCGTCCCCTCGCTATGTCTTTTGTTTTGGGACCGACCCATAGGCGTCCCCTCGCACATATAAAGGTTTTATAAACTACATTACGCATTCATGCACTGTTTTTCATGCATAAAATTTTTCTCATGATTTAAATTGGCATAAAATTTTTTCATGTCCCCTTATAAGTTGTTATGTTTTTATGTCATGTATGTTTTCATATTGTCATGGTTAACTTCAGTTTCATGTTGATTATGTTATACACTTCTTCGTGATAGATGGTTTTATGTTTCTTCATGATAATTCCGTCTTCATGTTGATTATGTTTTACGCCTCTTTTGTTATTTATGCTTTCACGTAAGACATTGTTGGACTTCATTGAATTCTGCTTTCATGATAGTCATGGTTGGTTTTCATTGATCATGCTGTCAGACAAATCATCGTTGAATTTTGTGTAACCACACTTTAGCGTTTCTCTATGCAACCAGAATGAGGTATATACTGGCATTGCCAAGTTATCATGATTGTTTCCTAACCGTTTAACCGTTATACTTTCCTTAAATCATGATAAATGATCGACCCCATATCGATCATTTCATGTACATTCCATGTGTACTCTATGTACCTTATCCCATGTGCATACTTCCACTTGCTGATACTTTTCAAATTGCTGATGCCGCTCATAACTTGGAGATGTTACTAAAGGTTGATGCTGCTGACGTTCGAAGACGCTACGAGATGCGGATGCTGTTCACAACGTGGAGATCCTACAAGACCAAGACAAAGGCGTCGGAGCAAAGCAATTGGATGAGAAGATGCTTCACCATCAGACGATTTCCATCAATCATTGTCCCTAATTCTTAGTTATATGTCACACGTCATTTGGCTGTCATTTCAGCCATATGAGTGCAAACCGGTACCAGCCGGCCACTCAGCTGAATAGTTACATGAATCACGGTCATGAGAATGACCGTCATGAACTGACAGACAAGACGATAGTAACCACTACTATGACAGATTTATCCTAGAAATCGCAACCGAGGCTCCGGCCGCGGACGTGATCAGACATACAAATGATCAGTAGTCCAACCGATCCGCCAATCCTGGCATAATAACCTAATATTGGTAGTTCTATTCGTTTTACGTCTCGAGACACATGTCAAGACATCAGTCAAGACACATGTCTCACGTATACTTTCTGAAGACACATGTCAAGACACCAGTCAAGACATATGTCATGCTTATAGTTCCAAGAAACGAGTCAAGACACATGACTCACGTCCAACTATGGAACATTTCTAAGAAATTCAGGGTACCCTCCAAGGGTATATCTATTTTGTTGTGCCATGTATTAATCAGGCCACAAGAATTTCTATACCATTATCAGCGCATCAGTGAGAACTGTCACGTTGCCGATGTCACTTTCATTTCTTTCACCATGGTTCATATATTCATAACCATGAAGGACGCCTTTCGTATTTCCACGCATACGAAGGTTTTCCTTCAGCTTAATGATGAAATCCAAGCTGCTAACGCATTCCTCGGACAGACACGAGATGAGTTTTATCCTAATTATGTACCATGAACAACACATCATGCTACGATTCATAATTATGTACAGTAATGTGCAGGCTCCTGAATACATTCAGCTTGATTTTCCTTCGAGAAAATCTGTACAAATTATCTATGCTTACAAGCATGTGCGTCGTTAGCCATGGTCGCTAAAATTTTCTAGCTGTCAGTAACACACGACCACTTAAGTCTTTTAAGCATTGCCAGTTGATTATTCCAAAGTCTTCCTACACATTCCAAAAGAATCTACAAGGAGAAGGATGGTACCATGAGATTATGTGTCGACTACCGTTGACTTAAACAAATCACCATTCATGACCGTTATTCTCCTCCACGTATTGACGACATGTCCAATCAACCGTATAGTGTTAATCACTTTCCTAAGATCGAATTCATGATCATGCTGCCAACAGTGACGAGTAAAAAAGCAGGACATGTCTGTGACTGCTATTCGTGCACGACTTGGTCATGCTAGATTTATGATGTTGGAATTAGTCTCATCTATGCCCCAACGGCATTATAAAAATGAGTTTCCATGAACTCATAGAAAATTCATCAGTGTTTTCATTGAGGATAACCTGATTTCCTCTAAGCCTAGAGAAGAACAGGAAGACCCTATCTGCACTATGTTGCAAATTCTATGACAAGAGAAATTCTACCCTGGAAATTTTCTTTCCAATATCAATTCTGTTTGATTACAGTAACACACTGAATCACATGGGTTTCTATGGTTAATCTTACCATGACTCAGCTTATGCGTAAAGGAGAGAACCCTACACTACATTAGGTGTTCTAGAAAATCCTACGCTAGGAGAAGTCTAGATTCAGAGACTCAGAGTTTCGCAAACTCCTATGTATCAAGTTCTACGAAGCAAGATACACTTACGTTCATATCTAAGTACCTGACATACCAACAGGTTAAGATAGGACACCAACAAACTGGGATGTTTCATCATCTGAAATTGTGAATTGAAATAGGACAAGATCTCCATAAATTTTGGTTAACAGATTAAAGCAAACTCAGAAGAAGCAAGATGCTATCTGTGTTATTGCCAACAGTTCGATCAAGTCTGCAAAATCCTTACATCCGTACGGATTTCAGAACCAACGGATTGATCGGACACATTCCACGCCAAGGCTCATCCGATCACTTGGTAATCCCTCAGTTATAGGGACAGGCAAGGGTTCGCATTTGTGCTCCTTGTTTACGTCCACGTCCTTGTTCTATTTCACGACTTGTTTTCAGGCTCGCGTTCATGACACCATTCACATTCATGATGGTATCTTGACTTACGATTTTACGTTCACTTCGTTCTGGGAAGTTTTGCAAGAACTTGAGAGACCAGACCCAAGTTTAGTATAACTCTCCATCATCAGATAGACATCTCACGTCATATTCCACGTCTCACCTTGTAGCGTTTGGCGATACCGCCATCATATTCTATGTTCACGATATGTTTCACATATCATGTTCATTCCACGTTCCTCATATCTTGATCAAGATACGTTACACGTATCATGGATCATGATATGTTTACTCATACTACACTCGCCATATCTCCACGTAGCATGTTCAAAAATTTTCACGTATCACGTTCAAAAATTTTCACGTACTACGTTTCTTTATGTCTCACGCATCGTTTCTAGTTAACAGTTAAGTCAGTTTATCTTTCATCGTAACGTTTCAGTTACCCTTGCACGTTAACTCTTATTTTCCTCGATCGAATTTAGGGGATCTACCTTCCGTAGATAACCAAGAATTTCTTCGGATTCCAAGTCAAGGTCAGGAGGACCAGTATTCATCTTTAGTGTTAAGATTTTCTGAAAGAACCGTTCCAAGAGGGAGGCCACTTGGAAACGGACAACTTCATCCGGACTTTATCCGTTTCTTTTCTCTTATCAATTAGATATGTTCTTTCAGTCACGTCACGTTCCATGTCCTTTCAAGACATGTCACGTTCCGCGTTCCTTCTGTCAGCTCACCTGCACGTTCATTTATCTTACATACCCACTTAGTTTGATTCTGGTATGTTCCTCTTTCAGTACGTTATCTATAATTCGGGGACGAATTATTCTTTTTAGGGGGGAAGAGTTGTAAAACCCGCATGCTTTTACCATGAATAGTACCCATTAGATCGTACGTCCTAGATTAAAACTTTCCTTTTATGGTATGATCACATTCACGTGCTTGCATTTTAAGTATTGCATACGTGTATGAACACGATAAGTATCGATTACGTAGGAACACACGATATTATTCAAATAATAATTATAATCATGAACGTAATTTAATCACGAGAATATATTATGTAGGTATTTATATATTTATTATGAACACGAATAAATATATAATATCTCGATCGATAACTAATTGAATCATGTAAACTACGTAACACGTAAACATGAATATTAGACACGATTATTCTTATTACGTATAATTAAATTAATATGACTAGTACTACGTAAATTATTATTACATACAAAACATGAAGTTATTACAAATATTTCAAGGCATAATTTACGAGAAACCGATTACGTATTAAAATAAATGCGTACGTTTTATTAAACAAATAACACAAACACATGAGAGTAAGGTTTCGGGCTATTTTTGACAAATGAGAAAAGTAATAGGACTTAGGCTCAAGGCCCAAGTGCTTTGTTTATTTTAGCCGTGTATAATAAAAGACGGGGGGGGGGGGGGGGGGGGGGGGGCTTTTCTTTTTTTTTCTGCCAACACAAACAAACAAACAAACTCAGAAACCCTAAAATTTAGACAAAACCGATCGTTTCTTTTCTTCTTCTTTCTTTCCTGCTGCGTCAGTTTAACATCAAAATCAAGAGGGAAGTCTCAAGCTAGATTAAACAAGGATTGTGGGTTATTAGATCTTAACCCTAAAATCAAGTAAGTAAACCCTAATTCGTTTTACTTTTCTTTTCTTTAATCCGATTTTAAAGATTTTGAAACATGTCCAAACAATAATTTAAGGGAGGGGGTTTCGTTGTTTGTTATGGGGTTCGATTGGCACACAAACCGAGACTCATATGAGTCTCGGTGATGACTGGAATGCACCAGCCGCAACCCTAATTAGGGTTTTGGGCTGGGTTGTGCTAACAGTGGGAACCCGTAGGGGTGTTTGTGAAAGCAGTGGGAACCCGTAGGGGTGTTTGTGAAAGCAGTGGGAACCGAGACCCTAGTGGTCTCGGTGGGACAATTATAACCAGCAGGGGAAACGAACCACTGACGGGGGTAAGATCACCACTGTCGGTGGGATTTTTGGGCAGGAAAAGGGGTGTTTGGCAAACCGTTTTAGAACAGGCTAAGGGTGTGTTTGGCAGTCAGATTTGTAAAAAACAATTAGAGGGCTGTTTGGTTTGGCTTATTTAAATTACATAACACGGGTTTCACGTTTAAAATTAATAAGACACGGGTTCGGTTTTCAACGCAATTTTAATAAAATAATACATGAGTATGTGCTATTTTTTTTACAAATTAATTAGCTTTACATGTTTATTTATTTTACAAGGTAAATTAAATTAACACGATACGACTGGTAATTAAAAGATTATTTATTTACAAGTTAATTAAATTAATTTAACATGTTAGATAATTAATTTAATTAAAACGTGGACTTAGGTTTATTATTTTTAATTAATAATACATGATTTTAACCTAAATAATTAGTTATTAAATTAGACTAAGTAATTAATTAATTATTAAAATCATGACCTATAATTAATTAATTCTTATGACTTAGGTTATATTAATATAATTAATAATACATGTTTTAACCTAAGTATTTATATCCTTATTTAACTAAATCACATTTTATTTAATTAAATACTTTTAACCTATAGTTTATTTAAGTTACATGTAATAATTCATAAACTATACATTATATCATTATGACTTAGAATATTAATCAGGAAACACTTAGCTTATATTATTAGCTTAATTAACCAGCTTATTTCTATTTATGGAAACTTTCTATTTTTAGAAACTTATCTATTTTAAGCAGTAATTCTATTTTTGGAAACTTTCTATTTTAGGAAACCTGCTATTTTTAGAAAGTTACTTTTATTACACAACAAGTATAATAATACATGAAATACAAGAAATACTTAATCAAAATAGACAGAATATATGATAAACACAGTATTAAGCTTAAAACAGTAGAACATGACATGAACGTATTAAATAAGTTAAGACATAACATTAAACTAGTTACGTACTCAGTGATCAGATACTTATACACGTATGTATTTATGTAGCATTAGTGTTACCGGAGTAGGAATCTCTTTCGTTCGTCTTCTTCGTTCACTGGACATAAGGTACGGATTCCCGTCCTTTCAGTATGGACATTCTTTCCTTATTAGGATTCCCCGTATGCAGCCAACTGTTTTCCCGTAGTATAAGTATGAGTTTGTTTGCTTATGTTTAAATATGATTACCTATAGCCATATACATGCATGACCAGTTTCACCTAGTTATGGAGGTACCATAACCATAACATTAGAGGCACTGATGTTATGACTTCACCACGGCGGAGTGATTGCTCGTGGCGTCCCTTCAACTTTTGGCCATTTAATTATATTTATCATGTGGGACATATGGGTGCATCCTAGTTACATGTTTTATTCAGGATTACATGGTGAATGTGGTGTGTGCCTTGCATCCTTCACAAGGAGCTGATCCCTCCTACCCATAAACCAGTATATTAAATTAGAGGCAGCCCCTCTAATTTGCATGATGAGGTCACCCCTCTAATTATTCATGCACGGTGGATTTTCATGACCTATATTGGCTAATGGTAAAATATGTTAAACAATTTTCATAAGATAAACATAAGGCTTTTCAAACTATTAAACCAGTTTTATGAACATGTTCCAGTTTTCCAGGACTTATACATTTCCGCTGCTATTAAGTCTTTATTATGCTTAGTCATTCATACTATGTCTATATCCGTGCACTGAGCGTTTTGCTCAGCCGTTACTTTCCTTTCCATGTCCCAAAACGGCAGGTACCCTAGGAAAGACTCGAGCATTTGGAGGACGTGCATAGGATGGAAGCTGCTAGAGACTTCTTTTCCTTTTTGTCTTCATATACTTATGCTTGTTTAGTCTTTCGTTCATTTCTTTTGCTTTATTATGTTTTGGGCTTATGTTTGGGAACCGATGTTTGATTCCGGTTATCCTTATGGTCATGTAATGTTTAGACATTTTACCTTGTATTCTTTGATGACACGCCATAATTACGCGTGAAATTCCATTATCAAAATGGGGTGTTACAAAATGAGAATGGGAGAGATCTCATTTTTGGGAGTGTGAAAAGATGAAGAACCAATGTTAGGTATCTTGATCTTAATTTTGAGGCTTCTTTTTGAGGAGGAAGATTTGGAAGAAGTGGATGTTCTAGTGGACACCATGGTTGTGTGTTAAGGTTTAGAGAAGAGTTGAAGGGATTAAGAACACAATCAACATGAGTGGGTTTAAGAAGAGAAGGGAATGATCCAAACTAGTAATGGGTTAAAATAATTTTAGGTGAATAATGAAATTAGGTACCCTAGTTTAGGAAAGTGCAGGTTTTTCAAAAAATTTATCAAAGTTTTACATAGATTAAGGAAAACAGTGTAAAGCAAAGATTCTGTCAAAACAGGAACAGGCGGTTCCTTACGTAGGTTCGCGGTTCTTTATCGATAAGGAACCGCGGGTTCGATATGGAACCGCGACTAGTGGTGACAGAAAAGTGCACTTCTAAAAACTTTGGGCAGCCCAGATTTCACATAGGTAAATGACAAGCCAAAGTTAACTATAAATCAAAATCTAGGAAGCTAACAAACACATAATGAGCACAAAGCTATGTAAATCGAACGAACGATTACACAGTTAATTAAGGATTAAAATAGTTAGTAATCCAAACAAGTAGTAATAGTTAATACACATAAAGTAAAAGAGTCACCACAAAACATGTCCAACAACATGTTCATCATGAATCACATCCAAGTCATCATCTCTTTTTCTTTCCAAGTCCTTTGATCAATTTTCCCAAGTACTTGAATCCACCTCTTGACTCAACTCGATGATCATATAAATCACCTTGGGTTTTAAGATTTGATCGATATACATCCTCAAGACTAAGGTTCTCTGGAATTTCACTAGAAGAATGGTGAGGAGGAGGAGATAGGTCATCTAACCCGTCCATAAATGAGTTAGTGGAGGGGTGGGAGATACTCGAAGAGCCGAAATGAGTACTTGTACCTATGCCATCACCATCACGTGTTGGCATAGAAGTGTCCTCATCATCGAACTCTTGTTGGTCGGCTTTTCTTGAACCTCTATCACTTCTAGGCTTTCTTTCATATACCTCTTGAATAGGCAACATTACCCGTTGAACCGGTTGAAAGCGAGAAAGATTGAGATTAGGAAAGTCACGAACAACCCTTTTTAAGAGGCGAGTAAGGAGCATGACATAAGAGAGGTTTGTTTTAGGCTTGGAGATAGCATAATTGATCCTTCGAGCGATAAAATATGCTAAATTGTACTCGGTTTCGGTAAAGATGCGAAAGATCATATGCACCAAGCATGCCGGTACATGATCCCTATTACCACCGAGACAAAAAACATTTTCCCTGGGAATGTTGGCCCATTGGACCAAATCATCATTAAGGTCGCTTAAAAGAACCTCATGACGTTTCACCGAACGTCTTTTAGAATGAAGGCTTCTTATAACGGTTCTATTAGGCACTTTGGAGATGATGTCAAGGATGAAGTCAAGGTCAACTTACAAATGGTCATTTGGAGGACAATCATTGGATTCAAGGAGAGCTTCAAGATTCCATTTATCTGTGAATCGACAAGTGCCCTCAAATGGCACACCAAGAATTTGACCAAAAGCCTCGAGAGAGTATTGAATGAGTTGACCATTCAAGATGAACCTAACAAATATTCTATCATTTTCCATAATGAGAGAGTAAGTGCTAAAGAACTCCAAGAGGAATTGGGGGTAAATGTCTTCTTCTATGTATAACAAACAATCGAACCCAATTTGTTCAAACATAGATTTTATGTAAGCATAATTCCTAATTTCCTCTTGGACAACTCTACCCTCGTGGAAACAACGGGTTTGAAGGGAACGATATGTGTTGGCAAGTTGAGGTGGGTGACAAAAGTCAGCAAGGTTAGGCATATATTATCTAGTGTCTTAGTGATCTTTTTGATATCTAGAAGGCATGATTAGTACCTAAATACAACAAACAAAGATATTTCTCCAATCACTCATATGAAAAATAAAAAATCAAAATTTCAAAAGATGAGAATGTGTTTCATCAATAGCTTGACAAACAAAGGATTAATCGTTGTCATTCTCATTTTCACAATGTATCCATTTCACCATTGATCAAAACATATGAACTATGTAAGATCAACAATGAACTAGAACATTAGTTTTTCAAAACAAGGTTTTTAGGTAAGCATTTAACAATGCCATTACCAACTTGTTCATGGGTTCATATCAATTCCATCAATCAACCAAACTATTTAATGAAAATTTGGATTTGTTCTAGAAATGGGTTTTAGTGAAATCTCAATGAATATGAACCTAGGGAATCATGGTAACAATACTATGTCAACTCTTATTCCTAGTAAGGTTCTAATTCAATGTCATTTTTAAAAATCCTCAATTATGAATGTATGAACCCTAGAACAAATTAGATGAAACTGAAAGAAATAACTTACAATTAATTGATCTTGGATGATGGATGAGTGAAACCCACGTATCTTGAATCAATTAATTTGAGTGATTGAAGGTTTTTGAAGCTTCAACAATGGTAGAAACAAGAGAAAACCGTCGGCTGTGTGTGAAGGAGAGAGAAGAACTTGTTTGAAAAAGATATTTTAATAAAACTGGCGCTCTGACAAAAGCTACTGCCCCGGTTCCTTATCGATAAGGAACAGCGCCTCTGAGCCGCTAGAGATAAAGAACCGCCTACTGAGGCAGGTTTTTATCAAAGAATCACAATGAATTTTTTTAAAACCAAAGTTTTTAAAATACTTAAAAATATATCTTAAACCTTTTAGGATATCAATGGACCACCATAACACTAGGTAATAATGCCTTGTTGAAGGATTACGAGTTGAATCGAGATAGGAAAAGACCAAAACGAACAAACGACTACTCGTAGAAAAAGACAAAGGGAGAGGAGTCAAGAGAAGTGAATCAAGACCGATAACATTGCTCAAGAGACAAATGAAATTCTTCAAATTGAGGAGGTGAAGAGCTTGTGTCATATATAGTGGTTTAAGACGTGCCCTTCCGGCGATAGTCTAAACGGCTTTGGTAATGAATTATACCAAGCAATTTTGATGCATAGAATAAAATCATTTTCAAGAGTAGTCTTATTCTATTTCAAAATATGATCAAAGTATAGATTCACTTTCTCTCCCACATGATCGGATAATTATCGCTAGAGTTAACAATAACAATATCTTTGGAATATTTCAATTCCAAATGTGTGAAATCCACCTACAACTTAATGAAGTAGTTTGGTATCTCAAAGGATTCACATTTCATCCTAGAGATGAGCTTAATTGTATAAGTTACACATGATATAGAGCCTACTAACCGTAAGGGTGAAAACCATGGAAATCACCCTACATCACCATAGTGAGTCAAGTATCCAAGCAATAAAGGTTTGAGAGGGAAAAAGAAAAGAATCACAAACCACAAGTAAATGTCAAGGCAAGGATGCCAAGAACAAGCATATAGTCAATTAATGATCAAAAGAATGATCAATAGGGCGTGTGGAAGAACGAAAGCGTACTTTGGCCGCAAATTGCATTTCGAGCTTTCAAGGAACCGATGCAAAGCCCAACTATGACTAATAGTGACTACTAAGTCTTTAAAGACTAGTATCACTTCTACCCATCTTTATATCATCATTTAGTGATGTTGGAAATCAAAGAAGATGAGTCTTCTACAAGTGTAAGTAACTCAATCCACAATCAATAGAATGATTTATCTTCATGAGTACCTACACATAACAAGATGCAAACTAGTAGATACATTTCAAGAGTAAATCTAAAATGCATTAATACTACTAATTTAAGTAATATGCAGTATTAACATTTTAAAAGGCTTATCTTCAACAAAAGATAGTTTTGACCAAAGAAAAACTTTAGTACAACTTAACCTTCTAATTTGAGGAGACAAGGGATTGATCCAAGTTTTAAAGTACAATATACTTCAAAGATCTTGTGTCACCATCGCTCTGATACCAATTGTAGAAACTAGAAGGGGGGGGGGGGTTGAATAGTTTCTCATCGGTTTATCTCCTAATTAAAATTCCTTTCAATTAGCTGAGTGCACAAAACTATCTTTTACTTGAAAGCTAGTTGCATAATGATTAGGTTCAATTCTAATGCATTAACAATGTATAGTAAGTGTAGTGATAATGAATGTAAGTAAAGAGTAAGGAAAGAAACAACCTGGTAGGAAGACACCAAGATTTATAGTGGTTCGGCAACGAGGCTCTATCCTCGTTCCTACTCCAATCCTCGAGTACACCTTACTCGAGATTTCCACTATATCCACAAGATCCCTTCTTGGCGGAGAAAACCTTACAACACCGCTTACATTATTTTCCGACACTAAGCTAAATGTCGAGACCTAATCTTAGCTAGGACCAATCTACACAACGTCGCCCACTTCACTCTTTTACGACACAATGCTAGATGTCGAGTTCTAATCCAAGGGTAGAACCAATCTTCACAACGTTGCCTACTTCACCATTTTCCGACACAAGGCTATATGTCGAGCTCTAATCCAAAGCTAGAACCAATCTTCACGACTCTTCACTTTGAAGCTAAGTGAGAACTTCACACAACACAACTACATATCACTTTATAGTTTAGTGAGAACTCACAAGACACAACCACATCACTTTATAGTTTAGTGAGAACTCACAAGACACAACTACATCACTTTATAGTTTAGTGAGAAGTAACACAACTAGTTACAACTCAACTAATCATATCCAAGTACACACATGTAGCTTGGATCTACACAACATAAATCCAAGCACACACATGTGCAATGGATGTACACAACTCTAATCCAAGTATTCACAAATAGCTTGGATGAATAAAACTAGTCCAAGTATTCACAAATATATTGGATCTACACAAGACACAAATAAACAAATGATGAACATGACTAGATATTTAGGAGAAGGTGATCTTCATCAATGCTACATCTTTAATCACATCACAAGTGTGTGACTGATCTTCTCTTTGGACAAGGTAAAGAAAGAGATCATGAGGATAATCATGAGTAAACATACTTAACACATTAAGTGATCATTTACAAATGACTAGGATTAGATAGGAGAAAGAAGGCTGAAGAAGATATCCAAAAAGGGTAGATGAGAATGCATATTTGATCCACTATTTATAGTACAAAACATCCAACGGCTATATCTGCCCACGGTTCCTTATTGGAGCCCGCGGTTCCTTATTGATAAGGAACCGCCGTAGGTGCTAAGGTACCGCCGGCGTAGAGTCCGCTCCTTTTTTTCTTTTATAGAATTTGAAATATCAGAGGCTGTTTAAACCTTCAAAGGATATTCTTATGGCATTTGGAATATGCCATATTCAAATTTGCATTTTCATTTTAATAAAACATTTTCTTAAAAATAAAGTTTATTAAAAATCTTTTGTTAAGTTTGACAAAAGTGAATTTTAAGGCTAATCACTTTTATGATCACTAAGCATGATTAAGATATGTTAGTGTAATGATTATTACCTTGATGATAGTGTTTGTTAGATAATTCCTTATGATTATGTTTGACAATAAATGTCTTTGTAATTTGTCGTGATCAAAACTAAGAAAGATAATTAATACTAACAATGTTTTTAGGCATTGCTTTGCTTAACATATCTAATAATGAAAAGACTAATGAAAAAGACTAATTCATTCTCTATTTATAGGTGGAAGGATTGTGGTGTTGTTGCTTCCTTTCTCTTTGTCTTCGCGTCTTCTTAATTAATTCGTCTTTTTCGACTATGCCTCGGGATTTGTCGATGGATAAAACGAACTCGTCTTCTAATTTTCTTCTTTTATTAGACTTGGTTCTTCGACTTCGTTAAACTTCCGTATTTGGTCTTTTTCTTGGATAAATCTTTAGAAGGCCTTTGACTTCCGTTTTTTTGCACTTTTGATCTTTTGACTTCGTCTTTTGTCTTCTTCGATAAAAGCCTGTGAAAGCCCGTGTTTTCTTCCTTTTTCATATTTTGGTCCTAAAACACAGTAAAAACACTAGCCACGCATAATTCCGACTTTTACGACATTAAATACACGTTTTGGCTTCGTTTTTAATTGTTTTAAGTGGTAATAGGATAAGTTCTTTCACACTTATTAGCTGCTTGCTTTGCTAAAAAAGCTAGAATTTCAACATCGCTCCATTTTAGGATGCCTTTCAAAATCTCCCAACAATGACAAAATCGAAACTTGGCACCAACTTCAGCTTCATAGTCAAGAAAGGTCATGTTAACATAATCTTCATCTTCGGCTCCACACACTTGCGCACTGCGCATAACATTTTTGTACACTCCCAAGAAACGAACTGCCCTTGGACGAATCGTCCTCCATTTCCCGTTAATAGAGTCGTACACTCGCTTACCGAAATTACCGATACTGCTCTCAAAGTATTGCAAGATTGCAGTCCAAAACCGTTTTCATTCTTGTTGTTTCCCATTTCGATTGTGAAGAAGAACCATGGACGGATTTGCTAATTATGAAGAAGAACCACCAATTTGGGTTTGTGAGATGTAGTCGGGGTTCGTAAATGGAAACGAACCCGGTTGTAATGCAATGTCGTGAAACACGTTTGTTGAGTATTGGGTAAAGGGGTACGCGTTTGGTGCCGGTTGTCGGTAAGCTTGGTTTTGGTACACATTCGGTGCCAGATTACGGTATGGTGGGTTTTGGTAAGAGTTGTGAACATAGAACACTTATGGACGTAATAGGTTACGTTTGGAGATGGGTTTTCAAGATTAAACGTCCCCTCGCGTGGTTCCAAGGAGTTTGAGTTGCGGGTTCGTTGACAGTGTTTTGTGGTGTTTTTGAGACATATATTGAAAGAAATAAACTGGAGGTTTAGGTGTTTGATAATTGACAATATTTGAAAAAATGATAAGTTGTGGTTGTATTTATAGTGAAAATTTTGCAAAGAATTTCTTTTAATATACTACCGTTTCACGACGGTCAAATGGGATAAACACAACAAATACCAAAACTCACCTAGGTGAATAAGTCATCGTTTCAAGGCATAGTCGCGCGTGAGTTCTGCCATGGGGGTGGCAACCCACGGGTGAGAAATTCATCCATTCTGTCCAGCCTAAACTGTAATTAACCAAAAAAAAATTAATTTTGTAATAATAATATCAAATAAAATAATCTTACAAACTTAATTAATTTCAATAAAAATTTTTAGTAATGAACTTAATAAGTTGAAACATTTTAAAAGAAAAAAATTAAATTATAAAATGAACGAAAAGAGTATGTATTTATTAAGCTACTAGTTTATTGACCCGTGTAAATACGGAGCCTTAAGAAGCATATCATTGCACTTTTTATAAGGGTCGAGTTTTGCGCGTGAAAACTTTTGGTACACAAAAGCGATTAAATATGAACATATAAAGTCACGGATAAAAGTATTAATATTGTCTCGTTAAAGTACGGAGTATAGTATATTAATATTTTTACGGTAATAATTTTTAGTGTAAAACAATTTATGTTTTGAAATATATGTTAATAATTTTTTATGTAATACATATCAATAATCTATATACAATAAAAAATAGAAACACATTTTATTTTAAAAAAAGATGTATTAAAAAATATGTGATTATTATAGTTGTCTTATCTTAAGCATTAACCGATTCTTAGCCCCAAAAAACACACACCTACACACACTAAAAAAACAGATCGCTCGAGTAACAACACACAATCTCAGGTATTTGTTATTTCGATTCTTAGTTTTAGTAGTTTATACCGTATTTGATTATCATTGTTATCATTCTCATAGATCTATTAACGGCCAAAAAAGGTATGTTAACCGTGAATGCTAATTGATGAAAATATTTATAATTACTATTCGTATATCAAATCATTATATGTTTAATCGTTGGTTATTGTTATTGAATGTTTATAAATTTTTTTATTCAAAAAACCCCCAAAAATTAGGTTTTATTTTTTAAACAGGTAGTATTAGGTATTAATATTAAATATTCGATTTATATGCTGGTTCATTGAATGTTTTATTGACCTCGTTTATATTTCGTGGTTATTAAAAAATATTGTATTGATGTAATTACAATAGTTATTATTACTGTTTTGTACGTTGTTGTTGATGATATGTTATTGTTGTTAGTACTGTTTTTCTTCAAGCCAGGATCAAATCATTTTTTGGGTACATCAGGGCAGGATCATCCAAGAGGGGTGTTTGGCACTATATATTTTTTAACTGGGTCAACACTGCATTTAGAAACATATATAACGATGATCCATCTATTGTGTTAGACTTTTAATGTTTGATAATTGCATATAGTTTGCCCAAAAGATAGGATCATAAGTGCAACGGTGATGATGGTTTCTGTTTACACTTACAATTCATACACTTCTTATAGGAATTATTCTTGGTAATTAGAAATTACAATATTCATGTATCCACTCGTGAGCTGATACATTTGTTGACTGATAATTGGAAAAAACAATAGTGCTTCTAACCATAGTTATATTTGCAAAACAATAATTGTTAAAGTAATAAGTTATTAATATTACATTTGTATGGTCTGACTTATTATTTTTTTTCTTGTTATGTAGGGTTTTTAATACTTTGAAGGTGAAATGCCTACTGACTTTGTTTGGTGGATGGACCATAAACCATTTTCAGACTCACATGTAATAGTATATTTAAAAATTACAGACATTTTTAGATTTTTTATAATTATATCAGTTACTTATGATAGGGATTTTTTTAAACTTGTAGGACCTCCCTTATATTTATAATGACGATGCATACAGAGGGTCTAGACATGTCTATGTCACTGGTCTAGATAGGAAGCGCTATAAAGTAGACTTAGTTAAACCAAAGTCGGGAAACTGGTATTTAACTGGACAAAGGTGGAGAGATTATGCACTAAGGAACCTTGACGAAAATGTAGAACTTTTACATTTTGTTGAAGAAAGGGATGATCGTTTTTATATTACCAGGTATCATGAAAATGGAACTGAAGCTGGTGGTTATGATGGAATAGACAGAAGGTTTAGTCGGTTTAAGTTTGTGGTGTTGCCGTATCCCATGAATGAACAGATTATGTTATTTTATATTTCAATCTAATATTTCTTACATTTATTTTTCTTATATTTAGTACATTAAATAAAATAAATACATTATATGCAACACTAAATAGTTTGGTTATAATGTTTAATATGCAGAAAATAGCGGCTGAATTTCTAATTTGTTTAGGACATCGTGGTAACATAATTGTTAAGTCAAATAAGATGAAGTTTAAATTTAATGTTAAGCGTGCATGATAGGTGTGAAAACACCCATCCTTTTACCGCTTAACTATAATAATAACCAAGCCAAAACGTGTATTTTATGTCGTAAATGTCGGAATTATGCGTGGTTTGTGTTTTTGTTGTGATTTAGGATCAAAATGTGAAAAGGGAAGAAAAAACGGGCTTTCACGGGCTTTTATTGAAGAAAAAGACAAAAGACGAAGTCAAAAGATCAAGAGTGCAAAAAGAACGGAAGTACAAGGCCTATTCTAAAGATTTATCGAAGAAAAAGTCTAAAGACGGAAGTTTAATAAAAGCCGAAGAACTCAAGTCTATATTAATGAAGAAATTACAAGACGAGTTCAAATAATCCCGAGACAAAGTCGAAAAAAGTCGAAGAATTTAGAAGACGAGAAAAGAAAGAAAGAA
Organism: Glebionis coronaria; assembly: GCA_025667525.1. Lineage (NCBI taxonomy): Eukaryota > Viridiplantae > Streptophyta > Magnoliopsida > Asterales > Asteraceae > Glebionis > Glebionis coronaria. The sequence continues at coordinate 184,567,194 of CM046879.1, read as the reverse complement.
GCAACACATGCTAATCCTCCCTAATCACTATAAATACCCTCCTAATCTCACATTAGGAGGTGTTGGCTATTTTGACAAACTAGTCTTCCACCATTTTCATTACTTGCACATTTATTTTCATGTCATTTACTTAATTGTAATTTTAATTACCCTGTTTTGCACCTTAAATTTCTTGACTTTAATTCAAGTAAGTCTTTTAATTTTGTTGTTGAATCTTTGTTTTCCTTTAATCAAGCTTTTTATTATCCGTCTTATTCTACTTTTCTTGCTTTTGATTTGTTTTTAATTCGGATTAAGCATTAATTTTGCTTAATCTTATTGCTTATTTGATTAAAAAGTTTATCTTTTCATTTCTATCAAGGCTTTTATACGAATTAAGCTATAAGCTTGACAAACTTATTGGCTTATTTTGTATTTAGCTTATTTGTTTTAAAGTTTTCTTAAAAGTTTTATCTTTTTAAAAGTTTATTTTATAAAGTCGTTTTATTTTGTGTCTTGAAAGTTTTTAAATTTGTGCTTATTTAGTTAGTCTTATTCATGTTTAATGGGCTTTACCTGGTTTGAGTCTGTGTGGCGGTGGGCTCAAACCCCGTGGATTAGTCGGCCAATGAGTCGGAAATCACGGTTACCAAAAAAAAAAAAAAAAAAGTGTTTTGGTATTTGCTTATTAGTCATAGCTTATTTGGTTTTTGCTTATTGCGAATTTCATTCTATCGGAAAGAGGTATTTGGATTCCGACAGCTTCACTTATTCCGATCGTGACATTGGATTAGGGATTTGAGATTCCGAGGGTTCATTCCCCCTTATTCTGATCGTGATTGCGATCGCTCATTGCCATCGTACATTGCGACGGGTCTTAAGGCCTTATTGAAACGAAGTGCTACCAAAATTTCCACAGCCACATTCCGATAGAAGTGACATTCCGACAGAGTGTCATTCCGATGGTTTCATTTTAGATATTCCGATGCTTTAGTTTTTATTACATTCCGATAGATTTAAGTTTTACTCATTCCGATAGGCTCATTAAGACAAGAGATTTCGATCACATTCCGATAGGTGAGTTGTTATTCCGACGGCTTTGTCGTGACAACATTCCGATCGTTATTCCGATCGGAGGATTCCGACGGATTTGGTTTTGTTTTAATAATTTGTCTTAGTTTAATTTTTAAGTTTGCATTATTTTAAGTTTTCAAAATTTTCGCGCTTCTCGAAATCTCTATTTTTACCAAGTGTTTTTCTAGTAATTTTTAGTTTAATTTTTAAAGCTTATTTTTCCGCCATTTTACTTTAGTGTTATTTTATTCGTTTTTTCTTTATTTTAAATTTCAAGTTTGCATTTTTATTACATTGTCAAATTAATTTTTCGTCAAGCTTTAATTTTTTTTTTGTCATTTAATTAATTTACTTTTAAAAGTTTTAATATTGCACCATTTACGTTTAATTAGTTTTAGATTTAATTACCTGTCATTTACTTTAACGTTTCGCAATTTAATTTTACTACAACGACCAATCTATTATTGTTTCCACCAAAAGACGACTGAGTCGCACATTCTACTGTTATCAATTCGATTAGACCAATTCAACGAACAATTTTTCTAACTAAAATCTAGTTATTAAATGACGCCGCTGCCGGCTCTTTTCGTAAAGATTAACGGTTTTCTGTGAGAGACGCGTTGAATTTTGGGATCCGTTCACTCGTGAACGTTATTTTTCTTGTTCAAAAATTTTAAAAATCCATAAAAATTAAAAATTGTTAAAAATCCATAAAAATTAAAAAAAATTCAAAAATCCAAAAAGATTTTATTTTTATTTTTACACGTACATATATATTCTCTATTTCTTTGGTATCTTTTTCTTTTGCTTTTGCAGGTGTATGCGTACTAGATCTTCAACTTATTCTGAGCCCGAGACTCGTGAAGATTTAGATATGGCAGGTGTGAACAACAACAATAACCCATCGCGCCTCAACAATAATAATAACAACAATGTTCCCCCACCCGATCTTAGAACGATGGAGGAGCTTTGTCAACCTACGATGAATGGACGAGGAGGACCGATTGCGCCAATGCAAATCACGGCTCCGGAGTTTTCGTTGAAACATCACATGATCCAACAAGTCCAAAACACTTGTCCATTTCGCAGATTTCCGAATGATGATGCCAACAAACACCTCGACAAATTCATTACCGTTACTCAAAGCATGAAGTTGCCCGGGGTTACTCTGGATTTTCTTCGCCTTCACCTATTTCCACACACCTTATCCCACCATGCCGAAAAATAATTTGATCGTCTTCCGAAGAATTCAATTCATACTTGGGATGAGATGACTCAACGCTTTTTGTCGCGCTACTTTCCACCATCCATGGTCACGAGCCTTCGAAATCAAATTAGTGGATTTACTCAAGAACCCGATGAATCACTTTTTGATGCTTGGGAACGCTATAATGTTTTGATCGATCGATGTCCAAACCACAACATGCTCCCCGTTACTTTAATTGATACTTTCTACAACGGTTTAACTTTTCGTGATCGTGATACGATTAATGCAGCCGCCGGCGGCACATTTATGAAAAGAAGACCCGAGGAGTGTAGAGAGCTTATAGAGAACATGACTACTCATCACAAAAATTGGGATTCATCCACATCTTCAAGATCAAATCCGAGAGTCAATGTTTCTTCTACTTCTTCAAACCCTGATATCACCGAATTGACCCACGCAATGGTCGAAATGAGCAAAAACATGCAACTTTTGGCTACAAATCAACAACAACAAGTTAAAGTTGTTGCTACTTCTTGTGAGATTTGCGACGGTCCTCATTCATACACTGATTATCCTTCTACTCATGACAATCCGGAAAACGTGTATGCGGCTTATGGTAACTATTCAACGGAAAGCTATCAAGCCCGACCTCAAGGTGATCGTAACTTGCTAAGTTACCGTTCTAACAACTTTCTTGCACCCGGTTTTTCTCCTCAAAACCACAACCCCAACAACAACTACAATAGAAGCAACCCACACCCACCTCGAGCTTCTAATCCTTATCACCCACCCGCTTAACAAGCACCACCCATTAATCAAGATGTTGAAGCCTTAATGAGAACCCAAGGAGAGCAAATCAAGAATCTATAAAGCCAAATTATCAACTTGAAAGGGGATATCACTAAGCAAGGTAATGATATTAGATCCGAGCTTCGACATGATATACAAACCTCTTTTAGCACTCAAACAAATGATTTGAAGAATATGCTGGCTAGTTTCTTACCAACTACTCAACCCTCTACTTCGGGCTCTCTTCCTTCAAATATTGTCACCAACCCGAGAGCGAATGTGAGTGCTATTACTACACGCAGTGGAGCAACCTTAGTAGGACCATCTATCCCTCCCCCAGTTACTCCATCTACACCTCATCCACCACCATTTATCCCTCCTACTCCCACACCTAGTATTAGTTCTCCATTACCGTCTCCAACCCATACTGAAGAAGTTCCCAAGAAGAACCCTTCACCAACCCCACCTTCCACCTATAAACCCAATATCCCTTATCCTTCTCGCTTAGACAAGGCCAAATTGCAAACCAAGGATGACATTCAAGTGTCGAACTATTTGAAGACGATTTCGGGACTAACCATCACCTTTAGCCTTGTTGAAAAACTAGCCCAAATGCCTAAATTTGTTAAGATGTTTAAGGAATTACTTAATAAGAAGGAGAAGATGGCCGAGTTTGTTAATACTCGATTGAATAAAAATTGTTATGCCGTCCTTCTTAAAGAAATTCCGGAGAAACTTGGAGATCCCGGTTGTTTTGTGCTACCATGTACTTTTCACCAAACCGAAGAATTTACTGCCTTAGCCGATCTTGGGGCAAGTATAAATCTGATGCCTTTAAGTGTTTGGAAAACGTTATCATTACCCGACCTTACAACAACGAAGATGACTCTTGAGCTTGCAAATCGCACTCTCGCTTACCCTCTTGGTATTGCCGAAGATGTGTTCATTAAAGTCGGCACCTTCACTTTTCCGGTCGACTTTGTTGTTGTTGATTATGAATGGACCCTCGTATTCCGTTAATACTTGGTCGGCCATTCTTGAGAACCGGAAAAGCTTTAGTCGATGTTGCCGAAGGTGAGTTAATCTTAAGGGTCGGGAATGATGCACAAGTGTTTAAAATGGGGTAGATCACAAACAAATCCCATGGAAGAGAATAAGTGAATATGATTAATGTGCTTGATGATTTTGTCGTCTACAACAATCCTCTTTTCAATTCTTGCTATGATAATCCATTGTTCCAAGATGATGTGGATGATTCTCTCTCCAATTCTGATCCTCCACCAATTTATGATTCTCCACTAATTTATGATGACTATGATGATGATTCTAGTTCTGACATGGATGATTCTGATGATTTTTCTTCTGAGTATATAGACATGCCAACATATGATGATTTTGAGGATGCCGATACTCTTTCTAGTGATTCTTCTCATGATGACCTTACTCCTACTTTTGATGAAGATCCTCCGCCAACAACACTTGATCCTACTTTGGATGACTACTCATTTGAGGAAGATTTTGCTACTTTTCTCAACACTTACTTCCCAAATGAGAGTGATTCTCCTCCTTTGGACTTTGATTATGGTCTTTATCCTCCTTCGGATATGAAGAAACCCGTTTCAATGGAGAAAAAGCCGGAAGACACCGATATCCGTAGTACTTATGTCTTGACACCTCTCTATCCCCCTTCTGAGGATGAGATTGTGCGATTTATGAGCGGATCCTCTTCAAGGTCTACTGTGCCTGAGTGTTATTTTCCCCTAAAGGAAAAGGTGTTCGATCCCAGTATTGCAATTTTTAAGCCATCTCAGTATCCATCTTATGAAATAAAAGGAAAGATTTTTGGAACATATGGAGATATGCTTACACCTCAGCACACTTGCTACCACCGTGCTCCACAACTGCTTAAGGGAACCTTGCCTCCTCTTCTTTGGCTTGCCTTGTTCGCCTTAAGCTTATGCTACTTGATGGATGAAAACCATGTATTTGATCCCGGTGGATATGTTTCAAGTTTCTTCCTATGCTAATCAAGGTCGAGTCAGGATCACGACTCGGTTAACAAAAACAAGCGCTTATCGGGAGGCAACCCGCAATATCTATCCTTTTTCTCTGTTTTTATAATAAGTGTAGGGGAGACCCTAGTATGTGTTTGTTGTTTTTTTCTTATCATGTGCAAGGATTCGAGCTTTCAAAGATCCATTCTTGATGACTTTTGACGACCCGTGATTCCGTGTACCCGTCTTCCTGGTTCTATCCTAAACTCTTTTGATTCTCTATTTTATATTCTTCAATATTGAAATAGGAATCACTTTAGTTGTCTCTTCCTTAGCAAGATTAAACAATGTGCACAATGTCCTAAGTGTAGGGGAGGTTACTTCCACATGCTTAAACATTGAGGACAATGTTTATATTAAGTGTAGGGGGACTTCTATCGAAGTTAAGTGGGCTTTTCCTTGTATTTGTCCTCATTTTAACCAGAAAATTTGATTTTTCGACATTTTTCAAAAGTTCTAATCTATTTTGGCCTAGTAGTTTTACCTTTGTTATTGTTATTTTCTTTCTTTATTAGAATAAATTTTAATAAAGTGGTTTTAAATCTTTTAAACGTTGTGAATCTTTTGACTCAACCCGAGTTTACTTATCTAAGTTTACTCTAGCTAGTATCCTTAACGTGTTTAAGTCAAGTTTTGCTAGGCTTTTATATAGGTAACTTTAAGACGCGAAAGTCTTAACTCTTACGGGTTAAGAACAAGAACTTTTCGCAAGTTCCTATAATTGATCCTAGAAAGTCGTTTATCAAGGGAACTTTAAAATGCGAATTCTAAACTTGAAAAAGTCTAAGAAGTTGCAAGATCCTATAGATGACTTGAAAACCCAAAACTTTGATTTAATAGGCTAAGCATCCACGAGTCTCATTCCTTGAGATTTTAAATTGTGGAGAACGAGAGATGATAGAGTCAATTATAAGTTTGGTATTCTTTCATGAATCTATGTGAGTTAATTATAAGCTTTTTCTCCCATCGCTAGTTAATAAATTTAATTGCAATAAGTAAGGTTGTACGATTTGAAAAGTTACTTAGCTTCTAGCCCAAGATCGTTTAAAAGTTTCTCGGTATTAATTAGAGTTCATAGCCAAGGCATAACTTATTGAAGCGGGATGCGAAGATTGGCGAGTCCGAAAAGGCCCTAACAAGGCATGAGGGCTACATTTTGTTGCTAAAGATCCCAAGTGATGTGAAGAATCATTTATCAAAAATTAATATGAAGGATCGAGACACACGACGAAAAGCAAATACTCCCGTAAAGATCATGGAGAAGTCTATCCAAAAAGGCCCTAACAAGGTATGAGGATAAATAGAACCAAGTCCTAAAAGGAGGTGGATCGTTGTATATCAAAATCCCAAATAAAGATTGGAAAAAAATGAAGAAGTCGTGGTCCAAACATGAAGAATCTCTCAAAAAGTTCAAGTGAAGAAATTCCTATTATGAAGAGAGGACCATTATTTCATGAACGTCTCTCAAGATTTGAAGTATGAAGTCACTGCCAAATATCGGTCCGAGAAAGGTCTCAAATCGTGAAGCAAGTTATGCCAAGATATGAACTTTATGTGGTCCCGAGAAGCAGTTTTAAAAGATTTTGTCCTTTAGCTAACTATTGATTAAATCGTCCTACTTTATTTTCAGCCCTAATAAACTATCGAAATAAGTCAACAATGCATCCTCGTAATCATTCAAGACAACAATAAAATATAAGAGATACACCTAGGAATAAGGGAGTCTAAGTGAATAATTGGGCCACATGAATTTGTGTTAGTTTGCTAACTTATAATAACAATGATCTCGTTTTTAAGCTTGGTATGGGGAACGTGAAACTTGAGGATGATAATCATTCATGACATTCCAAAACCCCAAGGCAAGTTTTTGATCTTTTTACTTGTTTTCTTCCTTTGCATATTTTATAATTTTCTATCTCTTTAATAAAGGCCAATGTGGATTGAGTATGATGGAAAATGTAAGACTTGCTTTGTAATTAATGCATTGCATGAGGACATTGCAATGGTCAAGTATAGGGGATTTGATAGGTGTGAAAACACCCATCCTTTTACCGCTTAACTATAATAATAACCAAGCCAAAACGTGTATTTTATGTCGTAAATGTCGGAATTATGCGTGGTTTGTGTTTTTGTTGTGATTTAGGATCAAAATGTGAAAAGGGAAGAAAACACGGGCTTTCACGGGCTTTTATTGAAGAAAAAGACAAAAGACAAAGTCAAAAGATCAAGAGTGCAAAAAGAACGGAAGTCCAAGGCCTATTCTGAAGATTTATCGAAGAAAAAGTCTAAAGACGGAACTTCAATAAAAAGCCGAAGAACTCAAGTCTAAATTAATGAAGAAATTACAAGACGAGTTCAAATAATCCCGAGACAAAGTCGAAAAAAGTCGAAGAATTTAGAAGACGAGAAAAGAAAGAAAGAAGCAACACATGCTAATCCTCCCTAATCACTATAAATACCCTCCTAATCTCACATTAGGAGGTGTTGGCTATTTTGACAAACTAGTCTTCCACCATTTTCATTACTTGCACATTTATTTTCATGTCATTTACTTAATTGTCAATTTAATTACCTTGTTTTGCACCTTAAATTTCATGCCTTTAATTCAAGTAAGTCTTTTAATTTTGTTGTTGAATCTTTGTTTTCCTTTAATCAAGCTTTTTATTATCCGTCTTATTCTACTTTTCTTGCTTTTGATTTGTTTTTAATTCGGATTAAGCATTAATTTTGCTTAATCTTATTGCTTATTTGATTAAAAAGTTTATATTTTCATTTCTATCTAGGCTTTTATACGAATTAAGCTATAAGCTTGACAAACTTAATGGCTTATTTTGTATTTAGCTTATTTGTTTTAAAGTTTTCTTAAAAGTTTTATCTTTTTAAAAGTTTATTTTATAAAGTTGTTTATTTTGTGTCTTGAAAGTTTTTAAATTTGTGCTTATTTAGTTAGTCTTATTCTTGTTTAATCAAGTGTTTTGGTATTTGCTTATTAGTCATAGCTTATTTGGTTTTTGCTTATTACGAATTTCATTCTATCGGAAAGAGGCATTTGGATTCCGACAGCTTCACTTATTCCGATCGTGACATTGGATTAGGGATTTGAGATTCTGACGGTTCATTCCCCTTATTTCGATCGTGATTGCGATCGCTCATTGCGATCGTACATTGCGACGGGTCTTAAGGCCTTATTGAAACGAAGTGCTGCCAAAATTTCCACAGCCACATTCTGATAGAAGTGACATTCCGACAGAGTGTCATTCCGATGGTTTCATTTTAGATATTCAGATGCTTTAGTTTTTATTACATTCTGATAGATTTAATTTTTACTCATTCCGATAGGCTCATTCCGACAGGAGATTCCGATCACATTCCGATAGGTGAGTTGTTATTCCGACGGCTTTGTCGTGACAACATTCCGATGGTAAGCAACATTCCGATCGGAGGATTCCGACGGATTTGGTTTTGTTTTATTAATTTGTCTTAGTTTAATTTTTAAGTTTGCATTATTTTAAGTTTTCAAATTTTTCACGCTTCCCGAAATCTCTGTTTTTCTAAGTGTTGTTCTAGTAATTTTTAGTTTAATTTTTAAAGCTTATTTTTCCGTAATTTTACTTTAGTGTTATTTTAATCGTTTTTTCTTTATTTTAAATTTCAAGTTTGCATTTTTATTACATTGTCAAATTAATTTTTCGTCAAGCTTTAATTTTTTTTTGTCATTTAATTAATTTACTTTTAAAAGTTTTAATATTGCACCATTTACGTTTAATTAGTTTTAGATTTAATTACCTGCCATTTACTTTAACGTTTCGCAATTTAATTTTACTACAACAACCAATCTATTATTGTTTCCACCAAAAGACGACTGAGTCGCACATTCTACTGTTATCAATTCGATTAGACCAATTCAACGAACAATTTTTCTAACTAAAATCTGGTTATTAGTGCCCATGTAGAAGGTAGTAACATCAAGTACGAATATCAACTACCGCTTGTTAATTGGCACCGTCTTGTAAAAAAACTTAGCTTGGAACCGGGCATGTTTGTTGTGTTGACCAAAAATAATAATAATAAGCTATGGTTAGAAGCGTTTGATGTTAATGGAAGTTTGGTAACGGATTTGAACTTCAAAGGTGTCACAAGCTTGATGCCATTGCAAGATAAGTTGACGTTCTGGGAACAAAGTAAGTTTTTGTTATTTTATTTATTAACATTTAAAGTTAAAATTTAAGATTTATGTGTGTAAAAATTATTTACTTTTAATAATAAAATGTATTGTAGACGATGATAGAATGAAACACATTTGTTTGTGGAATTTGCACAAGGATCACTTTGGAGAAGAATACGACACTTTCTACAAAAGGTATGCTGAGATCGAAGTGATGCAACGACTGGTATGTGACTAATATAGTTTACATATTTAAAAACTTGTGAATATTGCATTACTATTTTGCGTTTAATTTATTATATATATATATATATATATATATATATATATATATATATATATATATATATATATATATATATATATATATATATATATATATATATATATATATATATATATATATATATATATATATATATGTATATTTTTATTACTTGTGGATGATTCCAGCCAATTTCCTTGTAAAACACCCAATGCACAATTACAATAAGGTGCTGATAAAACATCACAAACATGCTAGATTTATCAACTTGTGGAACTTGAAAATAATATCTTATCACATCCGTATATTGGCTAAGGTGTTTTCTTACCAAATAAATTATTCCGCGTAGGCATACATGGCGAGCTTTAATGTTACATATCATATGTTCATCACCACCCCAATAACCATAAAGTTTGTTTGTCGTTATAATTCTACCTCCATGATGAACACATACGTCTATCGTAGGAGGAGCACTATCACGACAACTGTGGAAACAAAATAAACAGTTAATCGAAAGATCATTAAACAAATAGTGTATAAAAGATAAATCGTAATTTTACTTACTTGAAAGCCCTAATTCTTCGACATTTTTGTGAAGAATTTTGAAGGATATGCATATTGAAAATAGGTTGTGAATATGAAGACCTACTTGTTGATTTGTAAGGTTTATTAAGAGATAATGATCCTTTATATTAGTAAACTTTTTTTGAAATTTAAATTTTTAAAAATTTCCAATTAGAAATTCGTATATTTTGGAATTAAATTTGAAATTTCAATTGATTTTGAAAATTTAATTTTACTTTCCCACATTAACTTGTACAAATATTTTGATCATTTGAATGATTTATACAGTTTTCATCTTCAATATTATCTAAAATAAAGTGCCACGGGATTAATAATGAAAAACTAAATGTACAATTTTTTTTAAAAAGTATCAATTTTAACTAATAATGTATAAACTTTTATGAAATAATAACAACAATAAATAAATGTTTTACAGTAACAAAAACCAAAATGAAAAGCAATAAAATTCCCAGGTTCTGTATTTAACAATCATATAGAAATGTTGTGTAAACATTATTTATAATTAAAACTTAAAAAAATAGAAAACTATAGATGTTGAAGAACTTCCTTGTAGACCACGTTAGTTGTCGTTGTGGAGATTTTGCCTTCTCTATCACATATCAATACTTTGATCCCTTTTTTTAAGTGACACGTGAAACAGCAACATACAACTGTCCATGGGAGAATACAGGACGTGGTAGATAAAGACCAACTTGTGAAAGGGACTGACCTTGGCTCTTATTAATGGTCATTGCAAAGGAAACAAAAATAGGGAATTGCTTTCTAACCATCTTCACTGGCATACGCTTGTCTGACGGTGTGAGGCGCATTCTTGGGATCAATGTAATAGCATCTGGTCCGGTCGCACCTATTATTTTTGCTTGGATAACAGTAGGTGCCAACTTCATAACCTGCAGTCTTGTCCGTTGCACAAACCGTTAGACGGGTCAATATTCCGTAACAACATTATAGGTGTTCCGACCTTCAAAACCAATTTGTGGTTGGGTACACCTGAAAACTTCATACCATTCATATTTTCTGGGCTAAAAACTGCTTGGTTTATAGCGGATGTAGGCTCTGATTTGCATAAAGAGTCGAAGCTATAATACTCAACATTGTCACCAGGCATATTATCAAGTAACTTATCGTTAATAATATCAACAACCTCGTTCGTTGGTGCAAGAACCGCTTTACCTTGAAAATAACCTGGTGTATCTAAATTTTTCATCATATCTGGAAAAGCAAAGTCAACAATAGCTTGAATTGGATCAGCAACTTCTTTGATACAAATGTCTTCAGGTATTTGAATTGTAGCCTCGCCATCATTAGGTTCAGACAGTGTTCCGTTTTCGACCATAAGAATCCATTCAACAAAGTCTCGTGTTTCTAACACTTCTTTAGGCGAACTACCAGATTTAAGCCTCATGTTAGTTGTGAGTTTGAGGACAGTATAATTATCAAATATATATGACCTACTTATTGAAGCATTTACAACGTCCTCCCTTAATCCTTTTGGTATAACTGGCAATATCTGTCTAAAATCTCCGCCGAATACTATAGTCATCCAGCCAAACTGTAAATGCTCATTACCAGGATTGTCGACTTTCATTGTGTCTTTTAAACTCCTGTCCAAAGCCTCAAAAGCATGCCTATGTGTCATTGGTGCTTCGTCCCATATAATAAGCTTTGTTTGTCTTAGTAAAGCACCAAGGTCACTAATAGGAAAAATAGAACATAGTGAATCCTCGTTAAGGTTAATAGGGATGTCAAACCTAGAGTGAGTTGTTCTACCACCACTCATAAGAAGAGAAGAAATGCCACTTGACGCGACATTGAGAAAGATATCACCTTTAGACCTTATAGTAGCTGCCAATGTTTTCCAAATGAATGTTTTCCCCGTAACACCATAACCATAGAGAACAAATGTGCGTCCGGACCCACTATAAGCTGATGCCAATATAGTATCATACACTTTCTTTTGCTCATCAGTCATAGAAGACTTCAAACGATCATGTTCTTCTTTTAACTCATCCATATTGTATGATAGTTCGTCATGTATGAGGCGGTTATTGGACGAAAGGACAGATGCATCGTCTGGATTGAAGGTTTATTAGTATCGTAACAATTATATAAAACCCTAAACGAGATCAAAGCACATATAGCGGAAGCGATTTAACAAGATCATAATTAATAACACAATTATAATTAATCGAATTAGGGTTACATACCTTTACGCTAAAGCAATTCCACAAGACGAAGAACGAATCACCAATTCGGGTTTATACCGTATATACCAAGATATAGTATAAAGTAAGACTATATTACGTTCTTGTACACACGTAATACAATGAGCTAACCGTGATTCTAGCACGTGCAAACCGAGCTACAACGCTTGTAAATAATCTACCCAACAACCCTAGAGAGGGGCTAGGACTAGATTACGTATACAATCGATCAATCAAGAAAAACCAACCTAAACCCTTCCGTGGTGGGGCTTGCGATCGACCAAAGAAGAGAAGGAGGGGAAAGATTATTGTTGTTGTGATTATGAGGGGATTAGGAGGTGTATTTATAGGCCTAAACACCTTATAGTCCAAGATAAATATAAGGCAAGAATTGCCCCCCCCCCCAGCCTTAACCGACGGTCGAAACACCCCTTAGGGGGTGTTCCGAAACCTTCCGTCCTTCTTTCCTTTAGTATACATACTATATATCTATTTAACGCTCGTTATAACTTAACTATTAATATCGTTAAGGTTATATAGTTACTTGCTCAGTTAAATTAATAAATACATAAATATATTTATTAAATAAATTAATAAATATATTTATTAATTAAATTAACTCTTTACGTGATGACGTATAGTCCCCAGCCGGGTCATGAACCCGGCCCACGGGTACTACCCGTATCCGGCCCATCACAGATGGGTGGGAATAATGTCATTAAAGCTTATGGGCTTGGATGAACAGTAACAGCACACACGTGTGCGGCCCACGGCCCGGCATGACCGGTGCAGGGTTAGACAGAATCATATTCTATCTCTGAATGTGATTTACTCCAAAGAAGGAGATATTCACTCACCATAATTAGAAGATAACAATCAATCTAATTTTGGTGCTTATCTTTTCCTTGGGGCCGAAGTATCAGTGACAGCCCATTAGGGTTGTCACTGCCTATAAAAGGAACCCTCAAGGGTTCCACAAAGGTATTACGTTCTATACTCTCAACTCACATAAAACCCTAACCGATTACTTACTCTTACGCCGGAGTCTAATCGTGGGAAACCTTCCCACAGTAAGCCTAACGCGTATTGTTTAGTGTGCAGGATCCCAACCAAATAGTTCACTTGGTGCAGGAGCCGGAGCCCAGCCAACCCGAATTAAGCCTAATTCGGGTCTAGCAAGGATCACCCAACTTTTGCATCAACAAGTTGGCGCCATCCGTGGGACCCATTACACTAAGCTAGAGCAAAACCTCATCTTGAATTTCCAATGACGAAAGGGCATCCGCAAGCTAATCCCAGGAACACGAATCCTGGAAATCGGAAGTACCAAGGGGAAGGGATACTCATCCCCAATCAATCCCCTAGCCGCCCTGTAGGCGGACTTGGTAACCGTGCTGGTTTTTAGCCCTTGGGGTGACGAGCACGATCTCCATAACACCCCCACCTACTTCAACCCTGGATAACCCCGATCCAGGGAGTGCGCCCAATCCTCCTAACAAGGAGCCGCGCAGACCATCAGTAGAGGAGGAAGTAGAAGTCCAACCACTCAGCGAGGAGGATCTCACTCGAGTTCTCACGCAGAACTTTGATAGGATCGTCCCGGGGATCGCATCAAGGTTGAATCTTAGGAGGAACCTCCAATCTAGACTCAACTTTGGTGACACCGGACCAATCACCTCTTCCCAAAATCAGAGGAAAAGGAAAGCCCGGCCTCAGGAGCAGAGCATCTTTGAGGAAACCCCTCAACCTAGGAATGTGTTTGAGCGCATAGGAGATCGCCTCATACAGGAACTAATGCAGTCTCGAGAAGGGGGAGATTAGTCTGACGGTTCACCCGAGCGACCAGATCGAGAGCTGGCCAGAGCCGTTCGCCGCACGAGCGTGTGGGACAGGATGAACACCGGGAAAAAGGCTCCTGGTTCGTCCCAAAAAAGTGGTCCTCACCCAAAGGATGGGGCACCACCCCCGTCTCCGGACCCCTCAGGGGAGGACTCGGATGACCATCCGCCTAAGCGTTGCCGACCTAGGCGTACCCCTCCACCACCACCAAACAATGATGAGTATTATGGTGGCCCTTATTATCGAGATGCAGAAGCGGAGGATCTTTCCCGCCCGTGGTGTGAACTATGGGATCACCCTAGGCTCACCCGACCGTGGGCAGATCCCAGGGAAGACCCATTCACCCTCCGCATACGGAACTACTCCGAGGATACCAAACGTCGCATGCCGGTGTGTGTCAAGACCTATGATGGAACTGGTGATCCGGATGATCACCTTAAAATATTCGATACGCAGGCTAAAATTGAGCGATGGCCCATGCCTATATGGTGCCAAATGTTCAATTCAACTCTGATCAGTAATGCCCGTGACTGGTTTGAGGGACTCCCTCCACGAAGCATTGATAGTTTCACGGAACTACGCACTGCGTTCAAGAATAATTATACTCAGAGGAAGAAGTATAATAGGGATCCGGTCTCATTGGCGACTGTCAAACAACGACCGGGGGAGTCCACAGAAGCCTTCACTGAACGCTTCAATGATGAGTGCACGCGCACAAAAACAATGCCGGAACTCCTGAAAATCTCTGACTACATGCACGCCATAACAGACATGGAGTTGATCAAGCGCCTCAATGACAAGCGTCCAGAGAGATATGATGACCTCATGGAAAGGGTCAGAAATTTCATAGAAGGAGAAACAGCTGTTGCCGCGGCTTACCCATCCAGAGGAAATGGGTACCGGTCAAACGACCAGTCTCGGAGACAGTCGGGCGGTCAAGGCAATCAGAACAATAGCAAGGGCTCAGACTATAAGAGACAGAACAAAGGAGGACGGCCGGACGATAAGTTTACCCTCCTAAAGATGTCCTACCGGGAGATCTTGCTGACGGAAGGGGCAAACTTTCCAAGGCCTCCCCCAATGACAACTCCGCCGGACCGTCAGCAAGGAAATCGCTTCTGCGAGTTCCATAATGACAAGGGCCATGGTACGGAGGAGTGTATCCAGCTCAAGAAGCACATTGAGTCACTGATCAAATCAGGTAAACTCAAGCACTTAGTTAAGGATTAGAAGGATGGAAAAGACAACAAGAAGTATGATAAGAAGGATCCTCAAAAGGACAAACCTTCGACCATATACATGATCCAATCCAGACAACGCCGCACGAGGCAGAAAGTTGGCCAAAAATTTTCACGCGGCAGGGAAATTTCATTCCCTCCCATCACAGCAAGCGATGTGATTGATGCGCCTCTCACTATTAAGATAAGCATTGGAACACACAATGTTCGTCGCATGTATGTGGATGGAGGGTCGTCAGCAGAGGTACTGTATGAACACTGTTTTGTGCAGTTATGCCCAGAAATAAGAAGCCAATTAGTACCGGCCACGGCGCCGCTCACTGGCTTTAGTGGAGACACTATCTGGCCAATAGGGCAACTACGTATGCTTGTAACCATTGGGAATGAGGAACACTCCACTACGGCGTGGATGAACTTCATGGTGATACGCTCACATTCTCCGTACAATGGGATCATAGGCAGACCGGTTATTCTGGCTATACGGGCGGTACCCTCCACGGCACACGGAATGATCAAATTCCCTGTTGAGGGAGGAATCGTCACCATTTACAACACAATAGTACCAGCATCCGAGTGTCATACCGTGACAACACCGGCTCCACCTGTCCCACCCAAGGATGGATCACCACCTCCCAATTGGAAGGTGGCAATTCATCCTGACTATCCGGAACAGGAGATATCCATAGGAGGGGCGCTCTCGGATAACGGCAAAAGGGCCATGTGCTCTCTTTTAAGTGCAAACCTAGATATATTCACATGGGAGCCAAAGCATATGACAGGAATGCCACGTGCGATAGCAGAACATAAGCTCCAGATCCGCCAGGGGTACCAACCCATCAAGCAAAAGAAGCGCGGCCAGGCGCCTGAGCGCAGTCGAGTAATATTGGAGGAAGTACGGAAACTAGTGGACGCAGTTATTATATGCGAGGTATACTACCACGAGTGGTTATCAAATCCGGTCATGGTCAAAAAACATGACGGAAGTTGGCGCATGTGTGTGGATTTTACGGATCTGAACAAAGCCTGTCCACAGGATTGTTACCCGTTACCGGAAATCGACTGGAAGGTGGAATCCCTATGTGGATATCCCTTTAAGTGCTTCTTAGACGCATATAAAGGATACCACCAGATCCAGATGGCGGAGGAGGATGCAGAAAAAACGGTGTTCCATACGAGCCAGGGCGTATATTGCTATACGAAAATGCCGTTTGGACTAAAGAACGCCGGTGCTACATACCAGCGGCTTGTGGACAAAGCTTTTGAATCACAGATAGGCCGCAACCTAGAAGTCTATGTGGATGACTTAGTCATAAAAAGTCACACGGAGGATGCACTTCTCCGAGATGTCCAGGAGACATTCGACACATTGAGGAGGATTAACATGAAGCTAAATCCAAAGAAATGCACGTTTGGGGCAACGGAGGGAATGTTCCTCGGATACATGATCGATCCAAACGGCATCAAACCTTGCCCAGAGAAAATGGACGCAGTGATACAGTTGCCATCCCCTCAGACACGGAAGGAGGTGCAATCCTTAAATGGGAAACTGGTCGGGTTAAATAGGTTTCTATCCAAATCCGCAGAGAAGTCATTACCCCTATTTAAGACACTCAAGAAGTGCATTAGGAAGGGAGACTTCCGGTGGACGAAAGAAGCCGAGGAAGCTTTTGGCCAACTCAAGCAGCATCTCGCATCTCTCCTTATGCTAGTAGCTCCCCGGCCAAAGGAGGAACTCATTATGTACCTCTCAGCCACTCATGGCGCAATAAGCGCGGTACTCATGACAGATAGAGATACAGTGCAAACTCCGGTCTACTTTATAAGTAGAACATTACAAGGGTCGGAGCTGAATTATTCCTCCATGGAAAAATTGGTGTTGGCACTAGTGTTTGCTACAAAGCGGTTGCGCCGATACTTTCAGGCGCACCCAATTGTAGTCATTACGGACCAACCAATCAAGCAGGTCATTTCTAGACCGGATGTGGCAGGGAGGCTACAAAAATGGAGCATCTTATTGGGTGAGCACAATATATCTTATAGATCAAGGACGGCTGTGAAAGGCCAGATCTTGGCAGATTTCCTGATTGAGAAGCCGGATGAGGAAGGGCCAATCGTTAAACAAGACGAGACTCCAATAGAACCATGGGTGTTATTTACGGACGGATCTTCGTGTATGGATGGGTCCGGAGCTGGTCTCATCCTCACAAATCCGGAAGGAATGGAATTCACGTACGCCCTCCGTTTTGAGTTCACGGCCACCAACAACGAAGCGGAATATGAAGCATTAATTGCGGGTTTAAAAATCGCCGCTAGAATGGGAGTCCGCAACCTTGAGGCCTACGTGGACTCACGGCTTGTTGCGAACCATATTCTAGGTGGATATGGGGCTAAGGAGGACAACATGGTCAGATACTTGGAAAAAGTCAAGTCACTAATCGCGGCTTTCAGCAAGTTTTCCATCAAGCAGATGCCAAGAGGCGAGAACAAGAAGGCGGACGCTCTTAGCAAGATTGCATCCACAAGCTTCGCTCACTTGTCCAAACAAGTCTTGGTGGAAATAATCAAGGAGAAATCTATAACAGAAGGGGAGGTCGCTACTATAGTTGAGGATGATGGACCTACATGGATGACCCCGATCATCAACTATTTGACTAGTGAGACCCTTCCGGACGAGGAAAAAGCAGCACGGCGCATCAGGAGGAAGTCGCAACACTTCAAACTTCGAGAAGGCATCCTTTATAAGCGTTCTTTCTTGCAGCCGTGGTTACGGTGTGTTGGACCACGTCAGGCCGCTTACGTAATCAGTGACATACATGAAGGGCTATGCGGCATGCACGCAGGTCCACGATCCGTGGTAGCTCGAGCCTTACGAACAGGGTACTATTGGCCCACCATGCACAGGGACGCACGCGACATGATTCGCAAGTGTAGTGATTGCCAAGTGCATAGACCAGTGCCGCGACATCCACAGCAGGAGCTTACGCCTATTACATCCCCATGGCCATTCTATAAGTGGGGAATTGACATCGCAGGCCCGTTTCCTGTAGCTGCGGGGGGAGTTAAGTTCTTGATTGTCGCAATGGACTTCTTTACACGATGGATAGAGGCCAAGGCAGTAAAATCCATCACAGGCAAGCAAGTTAAAAAGTTTGTTTGGGAGCATATTGTGTGCCGTTTTGGTCTACCAGGAGAAATCATCTCGGACAACGGTAAACAGTTCGCGGACAATCCATTCAAGGACTGGTGTGCATCATTGAATATCAAGCGGCGTTTCACATCTGTTAAGCATCCGCAGACAAATGGCCTTGTGGAACGAGCGAATAGAAGCTTGGGAAACGGTATCAAGGCACGTCTGGATGAGCGAAGTGCCAAATGGGTGGATGAACTACCACATGTTCTATGGGCACATAGGACTATGATCAAAACAGCCAACGGAGATACTCCATTTGCATTGGCCTACGACACTGAAGCTGTTATACCAGCAGAAATAGGAATGCCTACCATCCGCACGGCGGAGGTTAATGTTGTCACGAACGACGAGCAGCTGTGAATCAACCTGGATCTGTTGGAAGAAAAAAGGGAGATAGCAGCCATCAATGAGGCTAAGTCCAAAGCTAAAATGAAGGCTTATTATGACGCCAAGGTCAAAGGTGTTTCTTTTCGACCAGGAGATTATGTCTATCGTGCTAACGAAGCAAGTCGAGCGGAGAATACAGGAAAGCTGGGTCCTAAGTGGGAAGGACCGTATGAAGTCACGGAAGCCTCGGGACGAGGCGCGTACAAGTTACGCGACATGGATGGCCGTGACCTGGAACGCACATGGAACATCTCCAATCTAAAAAGGTGCTATCTTTGAAAGCTACGGCTTCCGCATGGGTGCTTCGCTATATGTGGATTTAATGAAGAACCATGCGCTCTATCTGTTTCTCTTCTTATGTCTTGTTTAGGTTCGTTTTTTGTTTTTTAGGGCTTATCATTCTTGTTTAAACATAAAAATGTAAACATTCTAATAAAGTGCCGTGGTGCCTAGCTAGCTCCACGGCTTGTTTCGTGCAAATCATTTTTTAGATTTTTTGTCAGTCATATGAATTGTAGTTGTTATTATAATATGTTATGTTTCATTCATATGCATTCATTCAAACACCGTACATGTACTATACGCCTCCAGGCGGGGTAAGAGGATTAATTGAACCTCCTAATTCAACTTGCCGCGTAAGAGGGATGCAACCCCAGCCGCACGGATCATGTATCCTTACTAGACACCTTACTCACAAGACGTTGTGGTAAGTTTTGTATGTCGTACTCACGCAGTGCTCCGCATAGTAAAGACGCACGTCGCATGTCTAGTAAATTATAGGCTTGTAGGTATTTTCTTTTTTGTGTAAGACGTGACATGTCATGCAGTATGTGGCATACGATGTTCAAACATAAAAATACACAAGTTTCAAAATAAATAACAAAATGGCCGTGGTCATCACGGGCTTACATACAAAGGACACATGTCTTAGCCGTGTACAAGCACGGACGAATAAAAACTACAAATATTCAGCGATTACAAACCAGAATTGTCTAAAATGGGTAATACGGTAGGAGCACCCTACATGGGGGGGGGAGAAACTTGCCTATCTCCACTTGTTCCTCAGCCAAGTGTGACAACTTCTCACTACGTTCCTTCTGCTTCATAGCTTTAGCCGCATTCCTCTCCAGCACCACGCTTAAGGGTTCTTCATCAAGCACGATCCTGGTTACGTCCTCATAAATAGGGAGCGTCAGGTGGCTGGGTGATGGGGTGAAGGAAGCACGGGAAGGACCCTCATCTTGGGAGAACGCATCGAGACTGAGCTTTTCCATGATTTCCATGTTCGATGCATCTTTTGTGGCCTCCAGCTCAGCCAAAAATGGATAATGAAGATCTCGCATCGCGGCCATAGAAGCAGTCATCTTGTTAGCCGCTTCAGGGTTAAAGAAAGCATGTCTGGTGAAGTTCTCCTTTTTCTTGATCAGCTCTACGGCCTGGACCATTCCCTCATGGCGGTCGTGGTCAATACCATCGGACACAAGGCTTGCAAACTGTTGCACAAATTTGGGGGCCTCTAGTACCTTGGTGACGGCCAAACGTGCCCCATGTCCTACCATCCACCTGCGGCCGGCAATGGCTGCTAGTAGTTGGGGGCATAGCACGTCGTCGCGTTCGGTGGTGAGGGCATCTATCATCACATATTTTTGGGCAAACGCCTCTTTCAGCTCCTTGGTGATAGCCCTCTCATCAGCAAGCTCCTCTTGTACCTTCTCCATACTCTGGATTGTCATCTGAGCGTCCTCCAGATTTTAGGTAAGCACGGATACCTGGTTGGAAGAGGACTTGGCAGACGCCTCCACCGTGGTCACCTATATGAGATTAATTGTTAGATGATATTTCTTGTAGAATAAAGGGTGGTGCGTCATGGATATATACCTTGGTTGTTGCGGCATCTAGTTTTGCCTCGAGGTCGGCCACTTGTTGGTCGTAAGCATTCGCACGAGCTAATTGCTCCTTCGCTGTCGCCTCGGCACTAGCAAGTTAGGACTGGAGGGTTGCAATTTGAGCTTCATTCTCCTCAATCATCCTCTCTCTCCGTCCAACTTTCCTCTTAAGAGACTCCACATGCCCAAGTGCGGCTTCAAATCTTACTCTCATTGAGGTGCCCATTGCCATTTGATGCACCAAAGCACCGTTGTACTCATCCGCCAGGTCCGCATGGCTGAGCGCATTCACTTCTCGCACCAAGCCTGGTGGTATGCAGTTATTGAGGTACTCTCGGCATTCCTCGGCTTCCCTCATTCGTGATGCAGTGGTGATATTCCAAATAGGGTTGAACGACTGAGGGGGCCGGACGTTGGGAGGTCTTGGGAGGCTGTGGGGGTACCTTCTTCAAATACGGGGCCGGATTTCGTGGCGGCCGTGTGAGGCATGGGGTTTCCCCCCACTTCTTTTTCTTTTCCCTTCTCCATTTGGGTGTCAGGAGGAGGCGTGGCACCAGTTTGTTCATCCCTGTGAAACAAGCATTTGGATACATATTAAGTATTGCTTAAAGGGAATTTGTCATTCTTACGTATCAGGATGGAGCCTTACATGTTATTTCTTGCTAATTCTGATGTGGTTGGGGGAATCTGAGTGACTGGATCGACATGTGCGGCCCGGATCGTCTCGGAAGCCTGGGTGGTGCTCCCAACAGATTGGTATAAGGGGTGGTCTTCTCGAAGTTTCTTGGCAGGGGCGTTGTGTTCGCCAACCTCGGCCGGAGCAGCTCTTCTTACACGTTTTTTTTTCCTGCGGGTACGCTTAGCGACGGGCTGAGCTATTGCTTCTTCGACCTCTTCCTCAACTTCTTTGTCAGCTTCTTCCTCTTCCTCTTCATTGATTTGTTGTACCTCTTCCTCATCATCGCCCAACATCTGGCGAAGGCTGGAGGTGGTTAAGTTAATATTGTCTCCCTGCTCTTCCCCATGTGCGGGAGTACCAGTCTTAGGTGGTGAGGAGGGCCCGGCTCCTCCTTCTAGCATCCTGTTATCACCGTCCTCATTGCTGAAGTCAACAGGAGTCCTCATCAAAGTTGTCTCTTCCTCGTCCGAGTGGGGATCCGGCACGGCCTCAAGAGCAACCGTCACGTTTCGGGTATGCTTAAGAAGGGGTAGTTCATTCTCACGGAGGGGGCGGGAGCCCTCTGGTACGAGCTTCGGGTCGCCCTGGCGTAGAAGTCCAAAGAAGTTCATTTCTACCCAACAATAACAAAATATGTTAGCCATTGCAAAGTAATTGAATAAGCTTTTTGTGTACGGATGCTAGCCTACCTGCACCCTGCCTTCTCCAAAACACAGGATATCTGTTGGACGGGCCGAAATAGTTACGGCTAATCCCTAACAAACATAGAAATGACTCGGGAAGATTTCTATGGAACCCGGTCCTATTCAGATCTATTTCTTGGGAGTGTCGGGGGTTATATGTACTAGCGTGCGGCTGGGGGTCGTGGGATACCCTATGTCTAAAGGCATAGTCAGCCGGCCATACTATTGCGTCAATAAAAAAGTAGTGGTCATACCAGTTTTTCAGCGAATCCATTGGCTTATTATGAGAATGGGGACTGTTAGGGGATCGTTTCTTAAAGGATAACCAACCATTTACTATGTTGGGGGTGTAAAAAAGCCGGAATAGTTCCACGGTTAGGGGGATTCTTCTAGCACGGCAGAGGATCTCGAATTGACTAATCTTACACGCGCCTATACAGTGGAGCTGACTAATATGTACATCATAATATCCTAACAGATCTATGAGGAAACGGGTGAATGGAATGCGGTAGTTGGCCGCATCGAAAAGGCGAGTGTGCAGGCCAATCTTACCCTCCGGAGCCTCAGTTATGAGGTCTCCGGCGCCAGGAAGTGAGGGGTGTAGGTTGGTAGGGATGAAATAATTGGTACAAAAGTGATCTAGTTGTTCATGGGTCATTAAATTAAGCACGGATCCAATGGTGGGGTTGTTTCTGTGAGCTATTACTAAATAAAAATGTAAGGGCGTTGTGTTCTAACCTGCGGAGGAAGGGATCCGTGCGTGGTTGATTGAAGCTAAGAAGAAAGCTTTAATGGCAGAAATGGAGATAAAAACTGTGTGTTTCACACAGCCGTAGGGGTAGCTTATTTATAGGGTTGCCTCGTGGGTCATGGCCTGTTGGATGTGTGGCACGTGTCTGCCACTATTCTTGATCGTGTGGTTAGGGGCAACTGGCAAGTGAAACGTCAGGCGGGACCCACGGGTCACTTCTGACTCAAACGTTTACGCTGGTCGAGGCTCTGACTGTTTGCACTTTTGTCAGTCAACGTGGCAGGTGAACAGTTATTAATTTCGGGATATGCGGCTCTTACGTAAGACTTGACATTTAATGCTATATTTAATTTGTCTCGGTCGCCATGAGCGGCTGAGATAATAATGGAATAAATTCCTAAGTCAGGTTGCCACGTGCGGCCGAAACAAATTCTTGGACAACTTATCATTCCCTATTTTTTCTTGGTACGTCCAGGGAGCATCTTGGTAGTCTAGAGGTAACGCCTATGGTTGTAACAACTAGACTGGGGGGACATGATGACGTATAGTCCCCAGCCGGGTCATGAACCCGGCCCACGGGTACTACCCGTATCCGGCCCATCACAGATGGGTGGGAATAATGTCATTTAAGCTTATGGGCTTGGATGAACAGTAACCGCACACACGTGTGCGGCCCACGGCCCGGCATGACCGGTGCAGGGTTAGACAGAATCATATTCTATCTCTGAATGTGATTTACTCCAAAGAAGGAGATATTCACTCACCATAATTAGAAGATAACAATCAATCTAATTTTGGTGCTTATCTCTTCCTTGGGGCCGAAGTATCAGTGACAGCCCATTAGGGTTGTCACTGCCTATAAAAGGAACCCTCAAGGGTTCCACAAAGGTATTACGTTCTATACTCTCAACTCACATAAAACCCTAACCGATTACTTACTCTCACGCCGGAGTCTAATCGTGGGAAACCTTCCCACGGTAAGCCTAACGCGTATTGTTTAGTGTGCAGGATCCCAACCAAATAGTTCACTTGGTGCAGGAGCCGGAGCCCAGCCAGCCCGAATTAAGCCTAATTCGGGTCTAGCAAGGATCACCCAACTTTTGCATCAACATTACGTATTATGTGCAATCCCGTAATCTCGAGTTCGATCCTATCACACGACTATTAAATATAAGTCCATAAACTTTCAGCTCCCACTTGGACAAATTTCAAATATCGTGATTACATTTACTAGCGTCTAGTTACACTTAGCAATATCATTAGTACAACTCGAGTAAGGTCTCCTGGACAAAACCTTTTTAACGATTCTGCATCGTTATTATTATCCTTTTATTTCTAATACAACATTAATACGGATATGAATCTCAGTCATTCCTTTCATTAACCATTATGTTTCTCGTTCACAGATTCAACAAGATTACCAAAACAAATTTGGGTGTGGCCACACAAACATCTTACTAGTCCCACGAGGGGCCCAGCTGTATTATACTCCAAAACGAAATTGGAGGAAATAAATTTCATATTGACTACGAGCAAAACTTACGAATTTTGCAACACTTCCGAAAATAATCCTTATAGCTACTAGTTACGTTTAGCGTTAGATTATTCCACAAAGATGCACTATTCATAACAGTTTCCTGGTATCTCAACTCTAAGGATAACTATTTATGTTTTACTTAATGACAAAGATCCATAAAGTAATAACATATAGTTGGGATAAGTCCTATATTCGATTCATCGAATATCATCCAAAATCGATCAATATACTTTCAAGTATACTCTATCGCTATTTTGATTTGTCTTAGTTTAATAATACTCCCATATTATTAATCGACAACGGACATTTAGCATAAATTTTATTCATGGATTAAAACATGTAAAATAGGATACACTTATTAAATAATAAAAATAAACGAAACCCAATCTTTACTTTATTATATTAATAATGTCATAACAACCTTTATCCAAATACTAATCACAGATTTATTGCATGAGTTCGCTAGCTAGTTGCAGCCCAATCGCTTTGGCATGATTCACTACCTTTGGTCTAGGCAAGCCTTAATTAAAGGATCAGCTACGTTATCATCTGTGTGAACTTTTATCAATTTGATTTCCTGAGCTTCAACTTGTTCTCGGACGTAGTGATGTCTACGCATAAAGTGTCTAGCGCCTTTCATGACTCCATGGTCATAGGCAAATATTATTGCGGACAGACACGAGATGAACCTTATCCTAATTATGGACTATAAACATCACACCATGCTACGATTCATAATTATGTACAGTAATGTTCAGGCTCCTAAATACATTCAGCTTGATTTTCCATCAGGAAAATCTGTACAAATTATCTATGCTTACAAGCATGTGCGTTGTTAGCCATGGTCGCTAAAATTTTCTACCTGTCAGTAAGACACGACTACTTAAGTCCTTTTACGCATAGCCAGTTGATTATTCCAAAATCTTCCCATATATTCCAGAAGAACCTTCAAGGAGAAGGACGGTACCATGAGATTATGTGTCGACTACCGTCGGCTTAAACAAATCACCATTCATGACCATTATTCTCCTCCACGTATTGACAACATGTCCAATCGACCTTATAGTGTTAATCACTTTTCCAAGATTGAACTCATGATCATGCTGCCAACAGTGACGAGGGAAAGAGCAGGACATGTCCATGACTGCTATTCGTACACGACTCGGTCATTCTAGATTTATGATTTTGAATTAGTCTCATCAATGCTCCAACGGCATTATAAGAATGAGTTTCCATGAACTCATAGCAAATTCATCAGTGTTTTCATTGAGGATAACCTGATTTCCTTTAAGCCTAGAAGAAGAACAGGAAGACCATATCTGCACTATGTTGCAAATTCTATGACAAAAGACATTCCACCCTGAAAATTTCCTATATCAGTTCTGGTTGATCATAGTGACATGCTGGATCACATGGATTTGCATGGTTAATCTTAACATGACTCAGCTTATGCGTAAAGGAGATAACCCTACATTACATTAGGTGTTATAGAAAATCCTACGCTAGGAGAAGTATAGATTCAGAAACTCAGAGTTTCGCAAACTCCTATGTATCAAGTCCTACGAAGCAAGATACAGTTATGTTCATATCTAGGTACCTGACATACCAACAAGTTAAGATAGGACACCAACAAACTAGGATGTTTTCATCATCTGAAATTGTGAATTGAAATGGGACAAGATCTCCACGGATTTTGGTTACCAGATTAACGCAAACTCAGAAGAAGCATGATGCTATCTTGGTTATTGCAAACAGTTTGATCAAGTCTGCAGAATCCTTACATCCGCAGGATTGTAGAACCAACAGATTGATCAGACATGTTCCAGCCAAGGCTCATCCGACCACTTGGTAATCCCTCAGCTATCGGGTCAGACAAAGATTCGCTATTGTACTCCTAAATTACTTCACGTCTTCATTCTGATTCCACGACTTGCTTTCACGCTCGCATTCATGACACTATTCACGTTCATGATCGTATATGGGCTTACGATTTTACGTTCATTTCGTTCTGGGAAGTTTTGCAAGAACTTGAGAGACCAGACCCAAGTTTAGTATAACTCTCCATCATCAGATAGACGTTTCACGTCATATCCCACGTCTCACCTTGTAGCGTTTGGCGTTACCGCCATTATATTCTATGATCACGATATGTTTCACATGTCATGTTCATTCCACGTTCCTCATATCATGATCAAGATATGTTACACGTATCATGGATCACGATATGGTTACTCATCTACACTCGCCATATCTCCACGTAACACGTTCAAAAATTTTCACGTATCACGTTCAAAAATTTTCACGTACTACGTTTCTTTATGTCTCGCGCATCGTTTCTAATTATCAGTTAAGTCATATTGTCTTGCATCGTAACGTTTCAGTTACCCTAGCACGTTAACTCTTATTTTCCTCGATCGAATTTAGGGGATCTACCTTCCGTTGATAACCAAGAATTTCTTCGTATTCCAAGTCAAGGTCAGGAGGACCAAGATTTATCATTTGTGTCAAGATCTTCTGAAGGAACCGTTCCAAGAGGGAGGCCACTTGGAAACGGACAAGTTCATCCGGACTTCTTCTCCATTTTTCTCTTATCAATTAGATACGTCCTTTCAGTCACGTCACGTTCCATGTCCTTTCAAGACATGTCACATTTCGCGTTCTTTCTGTCAGGTCACCTGCATGTTCATTTATCCTACATACCCTCTCAGTTTGATTCGGGTATGTTTCTCTTTCAGATACGCGGGTATGTTTCTCTTTCAGAATGTTATCTATAATTCGGGGATGAATTATTCTTTTTAGGGGGGAAGAGTTGTAAAACCCGCATGCTTTTACCATGAATAGTACCCTTAAGATCGTACGTACTAGATTAAAACTTTCCTATTATAGCATGATTACGATTACGTGTTAGGATTCTACGTATTACGTACGTGTTAGTACACGATAAGTATTTACTACGCACGAACACGTAATAATTATTTGACAATAATTAATCACGAACATGCGATCATTAAATCACGAACGTAATTAAATCACGAACTATTATTAATTATATATATATTTATTACGAGCGTAAATAAATATATTAGGTCACGGTAATTATTTAGCGAGAACACACAAAACGCGAACACAAATAAACACGAACAAACACGTAAAACACGAACACGAGAACACACTTATTAATTAGACACGGAAAATGATCGGGTTACCCCATGTGGGCCCCATATGCCACAAAATTAGGAAGGAAGATGGGCCAAGCACATCAAAATTTACTAAAAGGGGGTTAAGGGAAAAACACTACTCATTTTTACTTTACAGAGGATTTTACAGAAAACCTAAAACTTCTCCTCCTCCTTCATTTTCTCTTTTTGGCCGCCACCCTCAAACACACCAAAGGGGTGTGATTTGATCTTTGATCTTGGAATCATTGCTAGTGTTCGTGTTTATTCATCGTTCTTTAGATCCACGCATTTGATAATTCTTTTAAACCCTTTTCTTTTGATTTAATCTTTTAAATAATTAAGAACATGTTATGTTTTTTTAAAAACCTAATTAAATCATAGATCTAATATGGAATTGGATTTGGAATAAATCAAAAAGTAATGTTTTAGGGGTGTTTGTTCTTGGCCGCGCCTAAACCGAACCCGAGAGGGTCTCGGTTTGGCTACATGACCACCACCGAGACCATATGGTCCCGGTTGGTTGTTGTGGGTCCCACGGCAGCATCAAGACAAGGGTAACCCCGACTTGGTTCGGGGTATGGTGTCAATTTCATGTCCGGTTCATGGTTCTTAGTCAAGATCCGGTTCATGGTGTATGTTTAGATTTTTATTTTTATGATCTTATGTTAAAATTAAATTAATAACATGACATGATTAATTTAATAACATGACTTAGGTTATACTAATTATTAAAATCATGAAATTATTAACCTAAGTATTATATATTTTTAAGACTTATAATTAATTAATTATTTAAAAACCATGGTTATGATTAATTAATTAACATGACTTAGGTTATATTATTAATAAATAATAATACATGTTTTGACCTAAGTATTTAACTTTATTTAATTAAAAACATGTTATACTTTAATTAAATATTTTAACCTATAGTTTATTTTAATTACATGAAATAATTATTAAACTATACATTATATCATATGACTTAGAAAATAATCATGAAAACACTTAGGCTTATATACTTAGCTTATTTAACCAGCTTATATCTATTTATGGAAACTTTCTATTTTTAGAAACTTATTTATTTCAGGCAGCTAATCTATTTATGGAAACGTATTTAATTAAGGCAGCTGATCTATTTATGGAAACTTTCTTATTTTATAAACTTATCTATTTTAAGCAGTAATTTTATTTTTGGAAACTTTCTATTTTTGGAAACTTTCTATTTTTGGTAACTTTCTATATTTGGAAACTTTCTATTTTAGGAAACCTGCTATTTTTGGAAAGTTACTTATTATTACACAGTAAGTATAATAATACATGAAATACCAGAAATACTTAATCAGAGTAAACAGAATATAAGATAAACACAGTGTAAGGCTTTAAAACAGTAAAACATGATAAGAACATATAAAATAAGCTAAGACATGACATAAAACCAGTTACGTATTTAGTAAGCAGATACTTATTCATGTATGTATTTATGTAGAATTAGTGATACGGAAGTAGGATTCCTCTCAGTTCATCTTCTTCGTTCACTGGACATAAGGTACGGATTCCCGTCCTTTCAGTTTGGACATTCTTTCCTTATTATGATTCCCCGTATGCAGCCAACTGTTTTCCAGTATTTGTTTTATATGTTTTTGAATTGCTTATGTTTAATTAGAATACCTAAAGCCATATACATGCATGACCAGTTTCACCTAGTTATGGAGGTACCATAACCATAACATTAGAGGCACTGATGTTATGACTTCACCACGGCGGAGTGATTGCTCGTGGCGTCCCTTCAGCTTTTGGCCATTTATATTATATTTATCATGTGGGGCATATGGGTGCATCCTAGTTACATGTTTTCAGTCAGGATTTCATGGTGAATGTGGTGTGTGCCTTGCATCCTTTACAAGGAGCTGATCCCTCCTACCCAGAACCAGTATATTAAATTAGAGGCAGCCCCTCTAATTTGCATGATGAGGTCACCCCTCCAAGTATTCATGCACGGTGGATTTTCATGACCTATATTGGCTAATGGTAAAATATGTTAAACAGTTTTCATAATATAAACATAAGGCTTTTCAAACTATAAAACCAGTTTTATGAACATGTTCCAGGTTTTCCTGGACTTATACATTTCCGCTGCTATTAAGTCTTTATTATGCTTAGTCATTCATACTATGTCTATATCCGTGCACTGACCGTTTTGCTCAGCCGTTACTTTCCTTTCCATGTCCCAAAACGGCAGGTACCCTAGGGAAGACTCGAGCATTTGGAGGACGTGCAAGGATGGAAGCTGCTAGAGACTTCTTTTCCTTTTTGCCTTCATATACTTATGCTTGTTTAGTCTTTCATTCATCTCTTTTGGCTTTATTATGTTTTGGGCTTATGTTTGGGAACCGATGTTTGATTCTGGTTTTCCCTATGGTCATGTATGTTTTAGTACATTTACCTTGCATGCTTTGATGACACGCCATAATTACGTGTGACATTCCATTTATCAAAATGGGGTGTTACACTAGGAATACTACATTACTCCCACTAGCTTTGCGATATACACATGGCTCATCACGATTCTGAATAAATCAAAACTTTTTAATTTCTTTGTTAAATCTCTTATTCCATTGACGTGATGCTTGCTTCAGTCCATAAATGGACCTTTGAAGTTTGCACACATGTCCTAGATTTTCAGGATCAACATACCCTTATGGTTGCTGCATATAGATGTCTTCATCTAAGCGACCGTTCAAGAAGGCAGTTTAACATCCATTTACCATATCTCATAGTCATAGTGTTCTGCTATAGCTATGAGAATCCTAATAGCTCTTAAGTCTGCTACAGGAGAAAATGTCTCCTCGTAGTCTATGCCAAAAGTTTGAGTAAAACCTTTAGCTACTAAACAAGCTTTATATGATTGTACTTTTCCGTCCATTTTGGTTTTCTTCTTGTATATCCACTTATGTCTCACTACTTTAGCATTCGGTGGTGGTTCTACAAGAATCCAAACATCATTTACTTTCATGGATTTCATTTCCTCATCCATAGCAACCATCCACTTATCCTTCTCAGGATCAAGTATGGCATATTTATAATTAGCAGGTTCACCAAGATCCCCTAACTCATCATCATCCTCTATGTTAAGACATATATTGCTATTTGCGTTT
Organism: Glebionis coronaria; assembly: GCA_025667525.1. Lineage (NCBI taxonomy): Eukaryota > Viridiplantae > Streptophyta > Magnoliopsida > Asterales > Asteraceae > Glebionis > Glebionis coronaria. The sequence continues at coordinate 184,536,345 of CM046879.1, read as the reverse complement.
TTAATCCTTGTGGATCTACGCAGAGGAACTAATTCCGTTAGAACCGCCATACTTTCTGGTTCTACAGGAATCACATCGCTAGTGTTTTCAGAATGTAATATATCTATATGACTCTCCTCAAGATCATAGTTTCTCCCACTGAATTCTTGATTTACAAGATCAGATTCAAGGAAGTCTCCATACCTAGCAACAATTACTTTGTTCTCAGGTGGATAATAAAAGTAGTAACCCATAGTTTCCTTAGGGTATCCTACAAAGATACATTTTACATATCGTTGTTGGAGTTCTTTACCCGAGTCATGTTTCACATACGCCTCGCAACCCCAGACCTTTAAATAAGACAAATATGGCTTCTTTCCATGCCATAGTTCATATGGTGTCCTATCGACCTTCTTTGTGGGAACCATATTTAAAATACGAACAACATATTCTAAAGCATAATCTCAAAAGGATAAAGGTAAAGTTGTAAGATTAAACATAGATCGTACCATATCCAATAATGTACGATTTCTCCTTTCGGATACACCATTTTGTTGTGGAGTATAGGGAGAAGTAAGATGCTGAACAATTCCGTTCTCACTTAGATAATCTATAAACTCTTGACTTAAATATTCACCACCTCTATCAGAATGAAGAGCTTTAATCTTCTTCCGTAATTGCAGTTCTACTTCTGCTTTAAACACTTTGAATGTTTCAAATACCTCATGTTTATGCTTAAGTAAATAAACATAACCATAACGGCTATAATCATCCGTAAATGTTAAGAAGTAGCTAGCACTTTTCCTTGACGTATGTCTAAGTGGTCCACACACATCAGTATGTATAAGTCCAAGTAGATCAGTAGCCCTTTCAATATTGCTATTAAAAGGTTTCTTGGTCATCTTTCCAGAGATACAAGACTCACATTTATCAAATGATTCATCATTGATATTTTCCAAAAGACCTTCACGTTGAAGCTTTTGTATACGAGTCTTCCCAATATGGGCAAGTCTACAATGCCAAAGATAAGAAGAGTTCTTGTCAAACTTTCTCTTCTTACTCATGCTAAATACTGATTTATCGTTCTTGGATTCATTATCATGCATGTCTATTACAAATACACAATTCACAGAAATTGCATTAAAATAGAAAATACCATTTTTCCAAACAGAAATTCCATTATTATCAATCGTGTGAACGAATCCATTATTAAACAAACAAGAAAAGGAAATAACACCCCTAACAATTGCAGGTGCATAATGACAATCATTTAATCTCAGTACTAAGCCCGAAGGTAAAACTAGATCAAAAGTTCCAATAGCTTTAACCGCTGCTTGTGCGCCATTGCCCACTTGCAGATATTTTTCCCCCATAGGAAAGCTTCCTTTCCAGATTAAATCCCTGCAGCATATTATAAATGTTAATACCGCATCTCGTATCATATACCCAGGAATTTAATTTATATGTTAAATTGAACAACTCAGTCATAAATAAAGTACCTGAAGCTACAGCTCTCTGCTCAGAATTCTTCTTTTTTCTCGCAATTCTTCGAGGTAAAGAGGGCAATTCCTCTTCCAGTGACCACTTGCCTTGCAATGGTGACAACTCTCATCCTTTTGAGAATGACTCTTCTTGACAAAGTTCGGCTTGGGTTTTGAATAAGTCGCAACTTGTTTGCCCTTATTACCCTTGCCTTTGCCTTTCTTCTTATTCGCTTGCGGTTTTGGCTTACTCACTGTACCCTTTTGTATGGTTAGTACAGAAGGCGTAGCGGTAGATGCCTTGTCTTTCAACCCCTTTTCATAGTCAATGAGCATTGCATGCAGATCATTAACTTTCTTCCCCGTGCAATGCATATTATAGTTTCTAACGAAATCATTGAAGTCCTTGTTAAGGGACCTATTGATAAAGTTGATAGCCATATTATGATCATAGGATTGTCCTAGTGCAATGAGCTGTTCCATATAACCCCTCATCTCCAAATAATGGGCACTTACAGACTTTCCTGGAGCTTGCTTGCAGCTATGCAAAGCATCTACTAAGTCGTAGATCTCCACAGCTTGCGGCTTTTCGAACATAGCCTTGATCTCATCAAGCATTTACTTTGGTGAAATAGCTCACACTTCTGTTGAAGTGTAGGAGCCATCTTTCCTAGCATTAAGCAAGCCACCTCAGAGTGCTTCTTAACATTAGCAGCGTGTTCAAGCCTTTGCGCATCAGATGCTCCTTCAGCAAGATCCTCCAGATAGGGAGTATTCAAGATATCGATCGTACCCACTGCTCTCAAGACCATTCTTAGCGAGCGGTACCAATCATTGAAGTTTGGGCCAGTAAGTTCAGGCCTTTCAAAGAAAGCTTTGAACGTGGAACTTATCGTGTTATTGGTGGGTTGAGCCGTTTCTACAGAAATAAGTTCAAATATTAGTATTTTCGATAACAAAATACTTACAAGAAAATAAAATTACCCCGGTATTAAAACCATATTATTTTCCTTGAATTCTAGAACTATATTGACATAGATCCATAACATCAGTTGATCTGCTAGTAATGAATGTACTTAACATAGAGATTTGTCGAACAATTCAACTAAAAACAATTTTCAATTTCTAGATATTTAAGGGATTTACATTGCCAAAAAAACGTTTTGCATTGTAAACATGTTTCATCCCTTCTGAATGCATTAAGTTTCCAGATCTCACGGAGTAACTTAATTAAGTCGTCTAATCTGAGTAACATAAAACCATCATACGAATTCTCATTCTATAAACGGTTTTCTCTCCATCACAACATCATCCAAAAATCTCATTTGATGACGAAGTAATTTCAAGTGTTTGTCAATTAGGAGCATTCGACTTAAATTTTAAGGGTATAAATCTTGATGTCAAAATCAATGTATGGAGAAGCATGCATACAATCTCCATAGCATAAGTTTAATAAAACATTTAGTAAAATTTTTCATGAGATTAAATTTCTTCATAAATTATGTTGCGGTATTGGATAAACTAATTAAAGAATTTACCCACAACTCGTCACATCGTACTTTGCTAGAACTCGGCTACGCACAAAGCAATACTCTTATTCATTGTGGTTCGGATGTGAATTTGTGGTAAATCACCCTTAAGGTATAATTCAATTAATAATCGTAGGTAATTTCAATTTGACGCACAGGTGAGCCGGGAATTTGGTCAGCGACTAATGGCATAACACCTCCTTCCTTAACCGGGTACATGACCAGCGGTGCGTTAAACCCACTTTATTGTTTGTCATAATTGAGTAGGCCGTTAGATTATTATTGCAATTTACCAGTCAACGTAATCTTATGTAATTTAAATCTCTAACAAATCATTATTTTTAATATGATTTAGTCTATATTATTTCTTTTTCAAAAAAATCATTGTTTACAACAATTCAACAATTGTATATAAAAACAAGTAAAAAAACTAAATCATAAACACATAATAACAATTTATATGTGCAGCAAATAAATCAAATAGCCACATGCATATGATTTATTCAATAATCATCAAATCTAGGTATATAAAAGTCTTCCCTAATTCTAGATTTATTGAATCAAATAATGACGTAGCACATAAAATCATATAAACATATAATTTTACGATCCGTGAAAACATGCACGTAATCATGGATTCGCTACAAATCTTAACAATTAAATCTCTACGGATCGTAACCATACATGACATAGCAATTAATCATGCAATTTAATCTAAAATTATCCCACATGTAATTTAGGGTTTCAAAACAATTACTTTTTTATTAAAAAATAGAGGAAAAACCCTAATTTTTTTTAAAAACAAAACCGTAATTTTATGAAAAACCTAAAAAACATGTAGTTTTAACCAAAACAATTATAGTTAAAAAACTTTAGATTTTCGATAATTATAACAAGTTAAAACGGCTCTCGATGCCACTGAAGGTTTTTTAGTATCATAACAATTATATAAAACCCTAAACGAGATCAAAGCACATATAGCGGAAGCGATTTAACAAGATCATAAATAATAACACAATTATAATTAATCGAATTAGGATTACATACCTTTACGCTAAATCAATTCCACAAGACGAATAACGAATCACCAATTCGGGTTTATACCGTATATACCAAGATATAGTCTAAAGTAAGACTATATTACGTTCTTGTACACATGTAATACAACGAGCTAACCGTGATTCTAGCACGTGCAAACCGAGCTACAACGCTTGTAAATAATCTACCCTACAACCCTAGAGAGGGGCTAGGACTAGATTACGTATACAATCGATCAACCATGAAAAACCAACCGAAACCCTTCCGTCGTGGGGCTTGTGATCGACCAAAGAAGAGAAGGAGGGGAAATATTATTGTTTTTGTGATTATGAGGGGATTAGGAGGTGTATTTATAGGCCTAAACACCTTATAGCCCAAGATAAATATAACGCAACAATTCCCCCCCCCCCCCCCTAGCCTTAACCGACGGTCGAAACACCCCTTAGGGGGTGTTCCGGAACCTTCTGTCCTTCTTTCCTTTAGTATACATACTATATATCTATTTAACGCTCGTTATAACTTAACTATTAATTAATTAACGATCGTTAAGGTTATATAGTTACTTGCTCAATTAAATTAATAAATACATAAATATATTTATTAAATAAATTAATAAATACAATAAATATATTTATTAATTAAATTAACTCTTTACGTGTTGTGTGCAATCCCGTAATCTCGAGTTCGATCCTATCACACGACTATTATATAGAAGTCCATAAACTTTCATGGATATGCCATACCCTCAAAGTTCCTTAAGCTGATGTTGTTACTTCTTAAAAGTAGTTCGATTTGAAACAAACAAATTTTTTTCTTTTGCTCATCATTGAGTACCAAACCTGAAACAATTAGCAGTATTCTATGTTAACTTTAATTTCCAATAAAAAATATATAATTGTATAAATAAAAGAATATGTTTAACCTTCATACCTTGGATCTTGTATATTCTCCTTTGCCTATATTCTACATCTTTTGCAAGATACGCCCATGTTTGTTCCCAGACATTTATCAGATCCGTTAAACTGTTGAATATAAGTAACATAACAAACATTTTTCTAACGCGGTGAGCCGATCCCCAAGCACTTGCATCTTTTATACCAGTTATGTACTCCTTATCACTGTCGAGCAGACCACGCGCCACACAAGCCTCTTTGAAAGTTGTACATCACCTTATCCCATTCTTTAAATGATTCCCATCCAGTTGCACCCTTTACATAGTTTAGAAGCATCCTAAGATAATAGCATTCACCAATTCTCTCTGCTACATAATGTATTCTTCCAATGGCAAAACCTCTCTGACGCGGATACCATTTTCTTTCGTTTAATTTGAACACAAACTTTGTGGGTAATTCAGCGTAAGTTAGCTCTTAAGCATTAGGGTCCCCAGTCTTGTTCATTTCCATCCAAGCAGTGAACATCGAAGAACCATCTGTAGGTTTTCAATAATGTCTTCAAGGTTTGCAATATCTTGATACACAAATTGTTGTTGACCAGGCATATGAAAAGAAAGCCTTTGAACAGATGGTGTCCTATATTGAATTTCAAACTTTAAAAGTCTCCAGACAGCTTCGCATGCAACTATATATCTACAATCTAAATATTCCTTTATCTCATTTTTCGGTTTTTCAACTACATCATCACCAGTTTGTTCGTTATTATCATATATTCCTTCTGAAATCCGATCCGGACCCTTGTTGATATACTTGCAAAGATACTTCACGACACCAGATTGATTGCACCATTCTACATTAATGTGTGCTTGATATTGTTTCAATAGTGTTGTGTTATAAGGAACAACATACCCGTTATCAAGCGGAACTTTGCTTTTCTCAATTGTACGTCCATTGTTACGCTGCATGTAGCTTGGATACCCTTCTTCGTCTACCGTTGTTTGCTCACAATACTGTTTGGGAAAATGCTTCGAACACTTTTCCCCAACCATGCATGGTGAAGTCATATGTTCAATGCCACACGGTCCATGCATCATATGTTCACGCACAAGAACATATAGTTTTGGATCTTCATCAATATCTGGAATTTCAGTTGATATGAAATTGTCAATTAATATTTTTATATTTTTATAGTTCGTTTTTCTCTCGATATCTTTACGAATTAAATGATCGATATCAATCAAGTCACTTTATTGTTCTTGGTATTTGATTGTAAATCTTTTGGTATTCTAGATCTACTTTCCACAAATCCGTGAAATATGTAAAAATAATATCGTCTACGTAACCGTACTACACTAAAAACATGTTGCACATACCATCAAATAAGCACAAAGTACAACCAAGTAATGCACAACAAGTATTAATGGCCAAAATGTAAAGTTAATGAAAGTATAGGGACTAAAAATGTAAATGTGAAAGCTTAAAGGACTGAAAACGTAAATTTCATAAACTAATAACCAAAAGTAACAAATTTACCAAACTTGTAACTGAATATAACAAATCTAACAAACTCTAAGGACTAATCAGCAACCCTAAAAAGTATTATCTAATTTCCTAACAAACTAGCAACTTCCTTTAATCTAGGGACCAATAGGCAATTAATGAAAATTTTTCACTAAAAACGAGCTTAATCAAAATTAAGCTGGATAAGCAGTTCTAGACCATCTCATAAGCTCTAATTTTTTTTTTGCAAAGTGTTTAAAATGTGATTTTAGCTAGTCAGCTCAAAGGAATTTCCTTGAAATGAGCTTAAATTGATTATAGCTTTTCTTAATAAGCTACTTTTAAGAAAACGGCTTATCTAAAAAGTCACTTAAGCTACTTTTGGTTGAAACTTGTAAAACACCTCTAAGAATAAACTTGGCAAAAAGAAATTCTCAAAAAGCTCAAGTGAATAAGCCAGAAACTCAAATTAAGCTAAATGAGCTTATGTTGACCACGCGTTGACTTTCGTTGACGAAAGTTGACCATGCTCAAATCTTATTCAAACCTATTTTCTAACAGACTGGGGAAAGAAAATCACTAAGTTTCTGAAGAAAATCAATAGGAATTGAAAATTGACTTAGGCAGAAACAAGCTTTTGTTACAGAGACTTTAAGAGCTTAATTTCTTACTCTACAATGGACTACAACTATCAAGGCTTATCTCTACTTAAAGCCTGTATGATAAGCTTTCTAAAAAGCTAAGATACACAGTCTAACTCTAAGAAATGAGAAAATGACAAGCAAATGAAAATGGCTAGTTTAGCTAGTATGTTCTGACCCAAAGTATTTCATGACTTGTACCCTTTTTGACTTTGTTTCTGACTTCCAAAATCCACAACTATGCTTCTAATATGACATCAAAAGTGTGCTAACAAGTCTAAGGTCAAAACTATAACAGATTAACAAGGACACACTTAATCCAAACACTAGTTAAGCAACAAAATCAGAAAATTAACAAAGCTACTGAATTATACAAATGGATCAAAGCTACAAACAGTTCAAGTAACTCAAGTATGGCAAATAAGAACAGGTTAAGGCACATACAAGTAATTATCAGCTATAAAACTCAAAGTAGCATGCAAACATCTAGTTTTTAGAGGAATTTGTAAAGTAACACTTATGAACTGAATTTGAAGGCTCCTTTGATGAAGAAGCTAAGCGTCGAGCTTTCTTTAAGTCTTATCAACACCTTTACTTAACATCCACAATCTCAAAACGCCATAGAACTCCATGGAATCTGATCTGCTATCTTCAGTCCTTCCACTTGTAGTTTGCACAACTTTGACCCTTTGACTTTGGTTGACTTTAATCATAAGCTCATTGACTTTGTTGACTTGCCACTTTTAGTCCTTTATATTTAGCAGATTCTCATAAAAAGTCCTTAATCTTTGGAGACTTGTCACAATGAGTCCTTCATTTGTCTTTTTCTTGATATTAATGCCTTGAAATCCGTGTTTGCACCAAATCGTATCATTTTACCTACAAAATCACAAACAACAAAGAATACCCCGTAATTCTGCTTTTTTCACATAAAACTTGGTATTTTTCTTTGTTTTTTAAGGTTTTATTTGTTATAATTGATATGAGATTTTACTCATATCAAATCCTCTGCACTTGATCATTGCCATGGCCTCATGTAATGCAATATTTCAAAGCTATAAATCACATTTTTTCTCATAATTAATCCACCTTGACCAAGATGAAATGATTTTACACTATGCTACCTTATATGATGCATGCTTTTGATTTTTACAATGCAATGTAAGTAAAACAATTCTATTTATATATTTTTGTATTTTCTTGAAATAGTTTGATGGAAATAACTCATAAAAAAGTCATTGACTTTGATTAGGGCTTTGGTACCATGAATACTTATCATCCTCAAGTTTCACTTTCCCCATACCAAGCTTAAAAACGAGATCATTGTTATTCATAAGTGAAAGTACATCGACTTATTCATAAAAATTAATTATGTTACCATTATACCCCCACTTATTTTGCTTCTAAAACCGGTTATTATTTGAGAAAATTGCTTGAGAGCAAATTTGTCATTATTTAAAGCGTGAAATATAAGAAATATAAAATCTGAAAATAAGGAAACACGATTTTAATCCTAAGTAACCATCTTATCCATTACTCGAAAAACCGCCCACAATTGATATAAGTCTGACCCAAAATAATAAGTAATTCGCTTTATGTGTAATATCCTTATGTCATGCATTAATAAGTAGCTACTCACTTGCTAAGAAAAGAAAAATAAAACTCACGCAATAATTTATATTCGCCGCCTTTTTGAGACCTTGGATCTTCAATCCCGCAACCCGTCAAGGTAATACTAGATTGGAGCAACTATTAGATCCCCGCAACCCTTGTGAGAGTAATGTTAGAATTTAATAGCTATTATAATTAACACTTCACTGCCCCTCTTAGGAGTCTTGTATAATTATAAAAAAAGTTTCTAGCCACTCATTTTTTTATAAGCCGCTCTTATTTTTCTTGATTCCTCACTAAGAGTAGAAATATAATTAAAAGAAAAAAACCCGCTAAGATTAAGCATGACATAAGTCTAGTACACATAAAACGTTCTAACTTAGAATCTTAAGACGTACTTATACGAACCACGAATGATTAGTCAAAAATGCATAAGAGACTACAAACCGATTAAAACCGTTCTTGATTATTTATTGACAATATATACATGCGTTGACAAGAAATTAAAGGTTAAGAAAGGGGATATAAAAGCCACAAGTAATTAATATGAGGTTTATCTAGCCCTTTACACTTACTTCAAACTCTCTCATTTCTCGTTCTCCGTAATTTAAAATCTCAAATAATGAGACTCGTGGATGCTTAGCCTAATAAACCAATAAAGGTCTACATGGTTAAGGATAATAGCTAGAATATGCTTGGATAAGCAAACTTGGGTTGAGTAAAAATATTCATGGCGGGCCTAATATGTCAAAGATATCTAAACTTGTTAAACCATATCCTTTATTATATTTTTTTCCTTTTTTATATATTTTTGATAAAATGTAAAAGAAGAAATTTATACAATGCAAATGTGTTATGCAAATGAAAAATGATTTATACAAAATTATTAATGCATATTTTTGTGGCCAAAGTAGATCAAAAATTTGAAAAATGTTTGAAAAATTAATTTTCTCAATTATCATGAAGGCAAGGCAATGGTCTAGGTAAGGTCACTTCGATAGAAGACCCCCTACACTTAAGATAAACATTGTCCTCAATGTTTAAGAGTATTGGAGTAAGCTCCCCTACACTTATGACATTTTGTACTTTGTTTAACTCGAGCTAAGGAAATGTCTACTAAAGTGAATTCATTTTAGACATTATTAAGGCTACGCACAACGCAAATGGGTCACGACCTAGTTTTTTCGGCTTTCTCTCTCATGAGACCTACTGCGACCTATTTGCCACAACAAGGCGACCTAGTTCAAAAAAATATATTTTTTAGCACAATAAATTTCATAAAAAACATTACATTTATTTAAAAAAAACATTATCTAAAAAAACAGTACAATAATCCTAATAATTTAAATTATAGCGTTCCTTGATCTTGTCCTTCATTTCTTGCAAGGCTTGTTGTTTGGCTTCCGGCAAGTTGAGGTTGATTTTGGCGTTGTAAAACAGCAAGTCTTTATCGCGTTTCTTTGATTCAGCAAGATCGATTGCCCGACGTTGTAATTCGATCTTTTCTTTTTTCAAATTCAGCTCCTGTTGTTTGATGAGAAAGTACTCATCTTGTTGCTGCTTATTTTTCCCCATCCGATGTCTTTCATCTTTTCTCATTTGGTGGTCACAGCATCAACAAATGAAAACTTCCCTGTTGACGAAGATGTTGATGACTTCTTTTTAGCTTTATCACGACCTATTGGTCGGTATTCTTGAGTCTCTTCCACCTCATATTTAGAATCATCGAGCACATCCATGTAACTAATGTGTCCAGAACCAGAAGTGGTTTCAGAAGTCTTGGATTTCTTGTTACTTTTTTATGAAAACTTTGGCATCTCAATCTGTATCCAACTCGGGTGATCTTGGAGCATATTACACGCCTCATAGTATTGAAACTCTTTTTTGTAAGTCACTTTTTACTCAGCACAAGCTTTTTGGTAATCAGTCAGATCATTGGCACCACTATCATGAGTACACTCAATATTATCCATTATACTACACAAAGCACCAACGCTGGGACGCGACTTGTTTTTCCATTTGCTCACAAGCGCTTCATACCCTCTAGTAGAACCCGTCTCGGTTTCATAGTACTTCAATACTTTTAGCAAAAATCCCTTTGTTTTTTGATTGTTTCCTACAACGCTATTCTCGGAAACATGACACCAACCTTTGCACAAAGCAGCCTCTTCATCACTTGTCCATTATTTTGGTGCCTCATTTGACACAACCTGCTTGGCTTTCGTAGCACGTCTAGCGGGCTTCTTAGATTTGATTGGTGACATCTCTTCCTCGTCTTCAAGGTTATATGCACCGTAAAATGACCCTTGTCCCGAACCGTTGCCCATAGATTGATCTTGGCTAGGACCATCAGCCGCACGTTCATCGACATAGTTGTGTTGGTTATACATCATCTCATCAAACTCGGCATCAACCTGACAACGATTAATCAGAGAATACTGCTGGTTAGGATAGGAAGAAGTGGTAGAATCTTTAGCAGGACGATACACACCCGTAGGTGATTCATAGAAAGGTTGTTGTTGATAATCACGTTGTGGGGGATAGAACAGACGGTTTGAATATTTTTGGTGCGATGGTTGTGGTGAATGGTATTCAAATCCGGCGGGTCTAAACCAGAAATGAGGAGACACGCCGGATAATCGAAAAGATGAATCAAGTGTAACATGTGGAACGTTTTCTTCACGAACTCGGGGTCTTTGGGTTTTTGTTTTTGGGGTTCTCTTGCTAGACATTTTGGTTATGCTAGTGTAGAAATTTGAGTGTGAGATGTATGATAAAATGGAAGAAGGGTAGTATATATATAGGTTTTAATTTTAATAAAAAAATTCAAACGGTAACTAGCACTAGCAACGGCTAGTTTTTTTCTTCCCAAAAATTTGAAACAGTCATGGGAAAGACCTATTTGTGCACGATCGATTTGTGCGACCGAGTTGGCACAACGGAGCAAGTAGGTCGCGACCGAGTGCGATCGACCGAGTCGGGAGACCGTTGTGGGTAGCCTAAGAGTCAATTTTGAATCACAAAAGTATCAAAGCGAACCTGATGCGAGGGCCTCCTCCATAAACTCCAAGCATGAAATGAGAGAGAGCAACCCTACAAACACCAAAAAGACAAAAGATAGGCACCCCCTACACTTCATCTCAACTATATTACCCTTTTATTATGCCTAACCTACCACACTCTATTATAGATGATCTAACCTAATTATTCAAGCTTGATTTAAGGAGTCTCTAGCTCGGCTCTTCCCACAATGAATTAATTCATAGGGAAAATGGGGGTCTCTTGGACCATTTCAATGGAAATGTCCTCCCCAAAACAATGCTTCACACGATAACCATTCACTTTGAAATTTGGGCCATTTGGTTGAGACAACTCAATAGTCCCATATGGAAACACTTGAGCTATAGTGACTGGAACGGTCCATTATGACTTAAGCTTGCCCGCAAAAAGTTTCAACCGTGAGTTATAGAGTAAAATTGACTCTCCAACTTTGAACTCATGGTTCTTAATCTTGGCATCATGAAGTAGCTTAGTTTTCTCCTTGTAAAGAAATGAATTTTCATAGGCATGGTTCTAAGCTCATTCATCTCATTGAGTTGGTCTTTCCTATGTGAACTGGCTTGGTTAATATCAAAGTTAGCCCATTTAAGAGCCCATGAAGCCTTGTGTTCCAACTCAAATAGGAGGTGGCATGCTTTTCCATATACAAGACGATAAGGTGTGCAACCTATAGGTGTCTTAAATACGGTTCGAAAAGCCCACAATGCACCATCAAGTTTATCCGACCAAGAAGCTCGATGCTCTCCCACCGTACGTTCCAAAATTCTTTTCAAACCATGATTTGTGACCTCGGTTTGCCCATTGGTTTGTGGGTGATAAGTGGTAGAAAGTCTATGGTTAATGCCATATTTCTTCATGACTCTTGTAAATTGGTCATTACAAAAATGAGTCCCACGATCACTAATAATAGCACGAGGTACACCAAATCTATCAGATAATTGCTTCAAGAATTTTACTACAACTCGAGCATCATTAGTAGGTAAAGCTTTAGCCTCTACCCACTTGGAAACATAATCCACCGCTAAGAGTATGTACTTATTCCCCTTGGAATATGGAAAAGGTCCCATAAAATCCATGCCCCATACATCAAATATCTCACACTGTTGTATGAAATTTTGTGGCATCTCATCACGTTGATTAATTTTTCCTTGTCTTTGGCATACATCATAATATTTCACCATTTCTTGAGCATTCTTGTAGATTGAAGGCCAATAGTAACCCGAATCAAAGACTTTCTTAGCCGTGTAGTTAGGCCCAAAATGGCCCCCCGTGGGTCCTTTATGGCAAGCCTCTAAGATCTTAAAAGCTTCGGGGCCATCTACACATCGTCTTATGATTTAATCCGCACATTGCCTAAAGAGGTAAGGGTCATCCCAAAAGTAGTATTTAGCTTCTTTGAGAAACTTCTTCTTTTGTTGGGAAGTAAGACCCTCTATTAGCACATCCCCCATAAGATAGTTTGCAAATTCCGTAAACCAAGGGGTGGCATCCTCTTGGGAAGAGATAGACATGAGTTCCTCAAGTGGAAAGGATTCATTTATTTCCTTATGAGGCAACTCTCCTTGAAAAGGATCCTCAAGTCTACTCAAATGATCCACCGCCAAATTTTTCGCACCTTTCTTATCACGAATCTCTATTTTGAACTCTTGTAGCAACAAAACCCATCTCATCAATCTAGGATTGGCATCTTGATTTGCCATATGGTACTTAAGGGCGGAATAGTCCGTATACACTAGGGTCTTTGAAAAAACAAGATTAGGGCGAAATTTCTCAAAAGCATATACAATAGCTAACAATTCTTTTTATGTAGTAATGTAATGTAATTGAGCACCCGTCATTGTCTTACTTGCATAGTGTATAGGTTGAAAGTGTTTATTAACCCTTTGGCTTAAAATGGCTCCCACCGTATTGTTACTAGCATCACACATGAGCTCAAAAGGCAATTCCCAATTTGGTGAAACCAAAACTGGTGCCTTAGTCAATTTTTCCTTTAGTACCTCAAAAGATGCTAAACATTCCGTAGTGAAGATGAAAGGATCATCCTTTTCCAAGAGATGGGTCATAAGTCTAGCCATTCTAGAAAAGTATTGAATAAAGCATCGATAAAAACCCGCATGGACCAAGAAGCTCCTAACACCTTTCACCGTAGTAGGTGGTGGAAGTTTAGCAATAACGTCTACTTTAGCACGATCCACTTCTACACCTTTCTTAGAAATCTTATGGCCCAAAACTATCCTTTCCTTAACCATGAAGTGGCACTTCTTCCAATTTAGAACAAGGCGGGTTTCCTCACACCTTTTAAGCATACGTTCTAAATGGGAAAGGCAAGAAGTAAATGAATCTCCAAACACCGAGAAATCATCCATAAACACTTTCATGGTTTTCTCAATCATATCATGAAAGATTTCCACATACACCTTTGAAATGTCCCTGGTGCATTGCACAAACCAAAAGGCATTCGTTTGTATGCAAATGTATCATAGGGACAAGTGAATGTGGTCTTTTCTTCATCTTTTGGATCAATGGAGATTTGGAAATAACCCGAGAATCCATCAAGAAATAAATAGTATTCATTTCCCGCTAAACGCTCTAGCATATGGTCCATGAAAGGTAAGGGGAAATGGTCTTTCCTAGTGGCATCATTAAGCTTTCGATAATCTATACAAACTCTCCAACCCATGACAAGTCTAGTGGGAATCAACTCGTTGTTTTCATTTGGAATAACGGTGATACCACCCTTTTTAGGCACACAATGCACCGGGCTAACCCATGGTGAGTTGGAAATTGGGTAAATCATACCCGCATCAAGGAGTTTGATAACTTCCTTTTTGATGACTTCATGGATTTTTGGGTTAACCCTTTGTTGGTTTTGAATGGCGGGTTTATAATCATCTTCCATAAGGATCTTGTGAATACAAAAGTGTGGATCAATCCCCCTTATGTCGAATATTTTCTAAGAAATAGCCTTTTTGTGCTTTTTAAGAACTTCAGTAAGCTTTTTCTTTTCATCTTCCTTCAAATCTTTAGCAATGATAACGGGTAACTTATCTTCCCCCTGTAAGAAAGCATACTCAAGGTGTGATGGTAAATCTATAAGCTCTAAGGAAGGTGGACTCTCAATAGAAGGTTGAACTAATGTGGGATCATCATTAGTAACCTCTTGTGGAGTAGGTGAAGGAATAGGGTCCTCATTGAGTAACTTTTGGATAGTAAGAATATCTTCTTCCTAATTGATGGGAGAATCTTCATTGCCAAGAAAGTTATGTTGATCCCAAACTTAGATCGATTTAGCTTTATGTATACGAGATTAGATCAAGTAATACACTTAGAGAAACCTTTGTATATGCTTATGAATTTAAGTGTTATGCGGAATTTAACACTTAAACAAGAACACACAATAATATAAACAAACTTTCACTTTGATTATCAATATCAAACTTGCTTACAATGAAAGTAGTTTACCAATGAAAACTTCTATCAAACATTAACCTAAAGGTCTTCTTTTATAGACATAAGAAGCCTTGTACAATAATCTACGTATCAGCTATTCTAGGTAAAGATAAATATAGAAAATACATTTTTGTTCCTATCTTTACTAGAAGTATCTTCCCATCAGTGCTTGTCTTCAATGTGTCAACGCTTGACTTTATCTTGTCAACGCTTGAGCTGTCAGCGCTTGTTTTGTTCTTGTCAACGCTTGTATTACTCTTGTCAGCGCTCAAGTGATCTGGCCTTAATTTATTCCCAACAATCCTCCCCTAAACTTGATATCCACTCTTATGATCAAGTTTCTGAATAAGCATTAAGGACTAGTAGGAATCTTACAAACCTTCTCATATTGATAATGAATAAATCTAATCAAATCTTTTGCCACATCACTTGAATAATCTATTTCCAGCTGAGTGTCCTTCATCTTCTCCAAAATAGCTTTGGATATGAAGTACTGACCATCCACAAGTAGATACTCAGCAAACTTTGTAGAACTCAAATGATAAACACCAGCAGCTGAATATAACCTCCATTGAAGACCACTGAGGTCATCTTCAAGATCCTTCCAAACAGCAGGATCCTCATCTTTTGGTCCACACATTCTTTTGAATGTGGACCAAAGTTTTATTCCATTAGCTGAAGTTGGTGCTTCAGCCTCATACTTGGTCTCTCCAGCAACCTCCAAAGGTCCACCAAGTCTTCTCTATCACAACTTGCAAACAAAGATATGAGAGTGGTAAAAGTGTGTACCTCTTTGCCATATCTGCCAATCTTCTAAAACCCACATTCATCTTCTTCATAGCTCACAATTGGGTTCCTGGAATCTAATGGTAACACTTGCACCATATCTGAAGCTTCTAAAGGTGAGAGCTTAAGGCTCTTTCTGATGACAGCTTCACTTGGATATAGTGGATCCATATCTTTGGGAAACTCAAGAGAAATTCCCTTCTTCACTGGCCTGAGAACAAACATAGCTTTCTTGAGCTCCATTTCTTCTGCAAGTTCTTCCTTTCTTTCATCTGAAAGAAGTCTGAGAGTGTTTGCTTCCTGCACTCTCACCCAAATGGGATATGCCTTGCATTCCAATTCATCAAATGTCAATGCCCTCAACTTCTGATAAGTCCATCCAACTCCATGACATCTGAGCAACATAAAGTATAGCTCCCTTCTATCCCTTTTTAACTCTAAGAGAATATTACTTGCCTTGTGTTTCAAAATTACCTGGCAATCCTTCTGAACTCTGAGAAGAATCTCCAAACCCCATATTTGATCTGAGATGGTCAAGTCTGAATTCTCCATACATCTTTCTTCCCAAGCATTGTACATTTGAACCACCTCTGGCATGTCAAAGTCAACCTGCAATTTAAACTCTCTCAGCTTCTCCTTAGCCAACTCATCACCATACTCAAGTCTTTCTGGTTCTATAATCATCACACTTGAGTCTGAGCTAGCTCCATCACTTCCTTCTTCTGAAGTCACAACAAATGGTGACTCTTTCATCTCCTTTTTATCCTGTTCCATGATTTGTGCAGCTAATCTTCTATCAAACTCAACTTGAGCTGCATCCTTTGGAACAATCTCTTCTACCATTATACCCTTACCCTTATCTGATGGTGCAATAGTTGGTAAGGTAGATGGTGATACCTGTGCAGAAACCTCCTTGATGATAGATGATGATTGGGATACATCACCTTCATGTGCAGGTCTGTCAACGCCCAATTTTGTCCTATCAGCGCCCAAAATATTTCTGTCAGCGTCCAAATTCTCCTTGGCAACGCCCAAATATCCTCCCTCAGCGCCTTTTGTAACCTCTCTCAACATAGCTGTAAATGATAAACTCAAGTTGGTAGGAGAGACTAAGGACGTATCAAAACCTGTTTGTTTCTTCAAAGTTGTAAGGACCTCAGCAACATCCATTGATTGACCATCATGGCTGCCCTTATCACTCAGATTTATTGGATCTTCCTCCCCTTTGGAAGATTCCTCCATACCCCTCCTTGCACTAGCACTCTCCAAAACAACAATCCTCTCCCTCAATTGCTTGAGTTCAAGGCCTTGTGAGCTGACAACTTGTACTAAGTCTGCATTGTGCTTTTGCAAGCTCATGCAGACTGCCGTCAATTCCATAAGAGTCATTGGTTCCAGTCTGCCCTCTTCTGAAATGGGAATTTGACCTCCCAAGTCAGAGTCATTGGGCAAGGATGAGGACTTAATGATGGTGGGACTGCCTTGGCCAGCATCTAAGCCAGAACCAATAGTCCCAGCCTCATCCAAGTCACCAGCCACACTTGTGGTGGTGGTTCTCTCTGCTACATGGCTAGGACCACCAGAGGAGAACACTCCAGTAGTCCTTTGGCGTTTCATCAACCTATATTCAGGAGGTGTGGAAGATGGTGTGGAAGAATGGGTGGATGTGGGTTGGTTAAGGGGTGTTTGGGTTTGTGAAGGTTGTGTGTCAATGTTGGAAATAGGCACATCAACACCAACATTGAATGTGTCAGCATTGAAGGGATCTTGGTCAAGTTGCATATGTTCAGGTGAAGGTAATGGTTCAGGAATTGGGTCAAGTTGTGGTTGGGGGTCAATTTGTGGTTGGGGGTTTGGTTGGGGTTGTGCTGCTGCAATAACAGCAAGCATAGCTTGGGTTAAGGGTAGGTCACGATGGGGTGGTGAGTTCATCTTCATAAAAATAGCTTTCTTTTGCTCAGGGATCTTATAAAAATCATTATGATCCCTGGTGCAGTATCCTTGAACATCAAAAACCATTTGTAAAAATCGGGGATAAGCTAAAGTCATTTTGTTCCCCTTGTTTTTACACATGCCCTCAAAAATCATTTTAGAATAATTAAATTTTTGCCCTGTTGCAATGCACACAATAGCACTTACAATGGATCTGTTGATCTCATTGTGTGCAGTGCATTTGGGACTCAAACATTGAAGGAGGACATGTATGAGGTACTTTCAGGCTGGGGGAAATTCCTGCTTATGATACTTTTTTAAGGTACCTTCATCAGGAAAAGGATATCCCAAAGCCCTAAGCCCTTGTTCTATTTCATTAATGGGAAGGATGGCTATACCATCAGCATCATCAAGATGCAAGGCTTGGCGTACCAAAGCCTCAGTAACCACCCAAGGTCTCCCATGAACAATAGAAGTCAATGTAGTCACTCTATTAACTGTTGAGGAACTAACAGTGTTCCAAAACTGTTTAATATGTGTGACTGGAATGAGTGGTGCATGAGAAAGAGCATACCTTAAAGGGGATGCGTTCAAATACGCCACCATTTGTGTGTATTGGGGAAACAGAGCATCATCCGCTTCAAGATACGCAATCATGTTGTGTTGAGATCTGAACCCCAATTCCAATTCTGATGGTTTAAACTTGGGTGCCATTGATGAAAGCTGTTAATTTTAAGTGAAGAAGATGAAGTTGATAAGAGAAAATTGTGTTAGACAAGAATTATAGATACCCTGTTTAAAATAGGAGCCAAATTTATAGGAGAAGAAAATGCATGTGATAGGCCCAAAAATAGGCAAGTATTTTCAAAAATCAATCATGAAAATATTGAAAAATTATAAGTTTATCTCATGCATTAAATGTAAAGTAAGAACTCCCAAAATTACGGCCTAAAAATATGTCAAAAAGAACAACTGGGTAGGTCCCATTGAGTGTCAACGGTCAAAAATAACCTATCAACGCCCAACGGCTATAATCTTGTCAACGTTTGCCTATAGCCATGTCAGCGTCTAATTTGGTCACAACAACGCTTGGAAATTCTTGTCAGCGTCCAAAAATAAAAATGTTTTAAAAATGAAAAATGACCTAAACAAGTAATTTATCCTAGAGAAGATAACCAAAAGCTGATAATGATTATAGGGCGGCAAGCACTGTCCAGTTATGCACACTTGCTTAAGCAAGATAGACATAACAGTCCTCTAGTGTCCCTTGCTAACCAAAACTCTTAACAACCAAGTTACCTTACAAAATTCCTTGTTACTCCCAGGTAAATCCCATAACAAAATTATTCCCAAGTCTCCCAACAGACCACAACCAATTCTAGGCCAAAAATGTCTTGGCAGCATGCATAGTATATCAACTTTGCATGCTACAGTGCCTCATGATTTAGTAAAACTAACTCATACTCACCTATGGACACAATCTAGAATTGTGATAAGAGTATCATATGGATACCCAAACATCCTAAAGGTTCCTAAAAACCTCCCCTTAAACTATGATACAAAAGTTTGCCAAAATATGCATGAACATAAAAATTTATGTCAAGATAGGAATTTGAAATTCCAACCATCATCCATAAATAAAAACTTGTCCAAATACTTCTCCATTGATCCATAAGCAACTCTATATCCAATGGTATACTGCTAACACCATCTGCACATTTAGATTGAAAACCACAAAACTAACATTGTTGCTGACAACGCCCCGATAACACATGACAGCGTTGAGGGAAGCTCTGTCAGCGTTAGACAATTATATTGCTGACAACATTACAAAAACACTTATCAGTGTTCAAGCAACCTTTGTCAGTGTTAGAAAAATATAGTGGAAAATCTAAATCATCAATAAGACCAATAACAATGCATCATCCCGTACATACTTTTACAAAATAGATTCCAAAACACATATTATGTGAGATTGACCATTCCAATACTTGTTACCAAGTATTGAAATCTCCCAGCATCAAAAGGTTTAGTTAATAAATCTGACACATTTTCCTCAATGTCAACCCTATCTGGTTGTATTAAACCTTTTTCAAAGCAATCTCTTATAAAATGGTGTCTAATTTCTATGTGTTTAGTTTTAGAATGATGTACAGGATTCTTAATGATGCATAAAGTACTGTTATTGTCAACAAATATCTTGGTATGCATGAAGTTATACCCATAGTCCAACAGCTGGTTCTGAATCCACAAAACTTGGCCACAACAAGCAGCTGCAGCCACATACTCATCTTCAGTTGTAGAATTAGCCACCACTGTTTGTTTCTTGCATTGCCAAGAGATCAACCTGCTCCCAAGAAACTGACATCCACCAGTTGTGGATTTCCTATCAAATTTATCACCTCCATAATCACTATCTGAATATGCAATCAGCTCCAATGGTGAATCCTTTGGGTACCACAAACCAAGACCAGGCTAGCATCTTAGGTACCTAAAGATCCTCTTCACAGCATAAAGGTGACATTCTTTGGGAGTCACTTGATGGCGTGCACAAGCACACGCAGCAAACATGATGTCAGGTCTGGAGGCAGTAAGATACATCAAGGATCTAATCATGGATCTATAGTGCCTGACATCAACATCTTTCCCATCTCCAATCTTTCCCCAAGGGTGTTCTCTATCCATAGGAGTAGTAGCCCTCTTTTCATGTGGAGAAAAGCCAAACTTCTTCAAGATCTCAGCAACATATTTATCCTGGAAGATGAAGATACCATCTTCTTTCTGCTGAACTTGTAAACCAAGAAAGAAGTTCATCTCCCCCATAGCACTCATCTTGAATTTGTCTGTCATAAGCTTGGAGAAATCCTCACTCATCTTTGGATCAGTAGACCCAAAAATGATATCGTCAACATAGACCTGCACAAGCAACACATCCTTGCCTTTCTTCTTTGTAAACAGTGTCTGATCTATGGTACCCCTCTTGAATCTATTGTCCATCAAATAGGTAGACAAAGTACCATACCATGCTCTTGGGGCTTGATGAAGACCATACATAGCCTTTTTGACTTTATACACTTTATCTGGATGCTCTAGATCCTCAAAACCAGGAGGCTGCATTACATATACTTCCTCAACAATAGTTCCATAGAGGAAAGCACTCTTGACATCCATTTGATAGACTGTGAAGCCCATGCAGGATGCATAGGCTAGAAAAATCCTAATAGCTTCAATCCTTGCAACTGGTGCAAAGACCTCCTCATAGTCTATCCCCTCCTCTTGTGTATATCCCTGAGCCACTAACCTTGCTTTGTTTCTGACCACAATGCCTCTTTCATCTCTTTTGTTCCTTAGAACCCATCTTGTCCCAATAGGTCTGACATATCTGGGACAGTCAACCAGCTCCCAAACATCCTGAATTGCAAATTGATGAAGCTCATCCTGCATTTCTTCCACCCAACTTGGTTCTTTGAGAGCATCAAATATTTTCTTGGGTTCCTGTTGTGACAGAAAACAGGCAAACAAACATGCTTGCACAAGAGGGGTATCAACCTTCTTGTGTATATTGGCAATAAACGCACCAAGACCTTGATGAGATCTTCTAGTCTAAACTGGAGTCATAATATCACCAATGATCTAGGAAGTGGGGTGATTCTTCATTGTGGAAGTGAGAACTCCTCCTTCAAAAAGTCTGGTGTCCTCAACCTCACGCTCCATATTTCCAATATCTTCTTCCTCAGACTCTCTTTCATCAACATGAGGATGAACCTCTTCATATATATTGGAAGGTTCACCTTGTTCAAAAATGGAAGAGAAAAGATGTGCAGAATTGTTGTCAACGCCTGAATCTTGTTTGTCAGCGCTTGGGCTAACAATGCTTGAACCGTTGTTGTCAACGTCTGAACCATCAACGTCTGAATTGGTCTTGTCAGTGCTAGATTTGCCTTTGTCAGCGCCTGAAGAACCATGCATGTTTGTATCTGGTGGTACTTGGAAACCACCATTATCTTTTCCAGCAGCAAAAGCATCTGTCCAAATGGGAGTTGTAACATATTCTTGGATAGGAGATGTCTTTTCTGCTTGTGATCCAACCCTCTCATGAACCTGTGTACCTGAAACATCAACAACTTGTTCCTCCACAACATTTGAAGTTACCTTCACAATGTCTGGATTAGTGACAGGCATATAATTTAAAGTTTTAGATAAGGGTTCCAAGTCAAACAACCAATTAGGACCACTTTTAGGATCACTAGGCTTATTTTCTAAAAACCTAACATGTACTCTTTCAAGTATACGTTTTTCTTCTTTAAGATAAACCCTATAACCCTTGCTCTGCACTGAATACCCCATGAAGTAACCCTCATCACCTTTTGCACTAAATTTCCCTAAGGCAGCACTAGTATCCAACACTACTACATGACAACCAAAAGGTCTGAGAAAACCAATATTAGGTTTTCTACCCCAAAGTAACTCATAAGGTGTTTTGTTCTGAATTTTGTTAACCAATGCTCTATTTTGAACATAACAAGTTGTATTAACAGCCTCAGCCCAAAAGGCTATAGGAAAATGAGCATCAGCCAACATTGTTCTGGCTGCTTCAATTAGGGTTCTATTTTTCCTCTCAGCAACCCCATTTTGTTGTGGGGTCCTAGCAATACTAAATTGCCTTGTAATTCCTTTCCTGACACAGAAATCATCTAGCTTTTTATTCCTAAATTCTCCACCATTATCACTCCTAAGCATTTTAACCTCATTGCCAGACCTCTTCTCAATCTGAGTGATAAAATCATTTAGAATATCAGCTGTGTCACTCTTCATAGCTAGAAAGAATGTCCAAGTAAACCTAGAAAAGTCATCTGTGATGACAAAGCAATATGACTTACCATTCAAACTTTCTATATTGGTTGGACCAATGAGGTCCATGTGTAGCATATGAAGAGGTCTAGGACTAGTGTGCACCTGTTTGGACTTGAATGAGGCCTTGTGCTGCTTGCCTTTAAGACATGCAACACAAGAGTGGTCATTGTGAAAGGCCTTCTCAGGCAAACCATCAACTAAACCAAGCCTCACAAGTCTATTAATATTTTTAAAATTTATGTGCCCTAGTCTCCTGTGCCAAAAATTACTCTCATCTACTGAGGCTTTAGCATAAAAACAAGACATATTATTATTCATTTTAATCCCATTCAAATTCACATTATATATGTCCTTATGCCTAGGTGTTCTATACTCAATATATTTCTCATCAGGGATCTTAAAATCCTTGCTTAACACCAAACACTCAGTATCAGTAAACAAAACTTTATTTTGGTTATCACAAACTTGTGATACACTAAAAAGGTTGTAATCAAGTTCTTTTACCAGGAAGACTGATGAGACTGTATTTATACATAGTCTCATCGTCCAAATCGGGCTTAAAACGCTTAAAATATCATCAAATTACCCAAAAATATGCCTGTGTTTGTTCATTGTGTATTTCAGGTACGGATATCGTGAATTCACCAAAAGATCAAAGGAATCAAGCAAAAACGAACACGGGAAACGAAACCGCACAAAGAACCGGACCCGATTCATGAATTTCCATTGAAGTCCTTGAAGTTTGACGATTTGGCAAAAATGGTCCCTCAAGAATTAAAGACTTGTCATATTATACCCTTGCAAAACTCCATTATTGCATTAGGGTCCCTAATATTTCAAGATATTGCATTAAAGGTCCTTGAAGAATATCAAAATTACAAGAAAAGTCCTTGAATCATGTTTGAAAAGTGTTTGGGCCAAAAGTGACAAGAGGATCAAACTTGTTTCCAAAGGATTTCAAGTGTTTGATGTTTTAATACAAAGTGATGAAACCTTGGGAATTGGGGGCCATTCCTGCCCAGACAACAAAACCCTAACCCTCCTATCACCTACTGACACGTCACCCATTATCTCCCCTCACCCAATCATATATCACCATTCCTCCACGTCAAGAATCCCCCCACCACTTTTTAAAAACAGATTTATGAAATGTTTAAACTGGGTAAAAACGTGGGAAACACATTAATCTCCTCTTAATCAGATTAAACCACCACCCACATCCCTCATAAACCCTAATCTGATTAAACCCCTAATCAAGGGGATTTTGGCTATGGACTTCCAGAACCATGATTTACCATAACCTAAACCAAACCCACCCATAAGAAATTCACCCCGTGACTCCTAGTGGGACCCCCGTCCTTCCCTTGTCACACCATTTTGGGAAAAAGAAGAATCTCACCAGTAATCCAACGATTCTCATCAAAACCTTGTTCCCAAAGGACCAAATGAACAGCTAAGATCACAAAACACCAGCTGGACATCACAAGCTGCCAAATTGACCAAGTTTGAAGAATGAAGACCAAGGGCAAGAATGGAATTCAGCAACTAGGGTTTAGGGCTTTAGTATTTTTTGTATTATTCTATTTTGGCATTCTAGTATGTTCTGTTTCGTAGTATAAATATGAGTGGATTGTACTCATACTTTCTTTGTTCCAGATTTATCATTGTAATTTTCTTTTATATAATGGAATATTTAGAGTAATTTTTTAAAAACCATTGCAGTGATATTCTGAGTTCCACTTCCATTTATTGTTCTAGTGTAATCAGTTTTCCTAGTTTGCAAAAGTAGTGTAAGTTTTGAAAAGAAAGGAAATTGTGGTTAAGGTTTCTGAAAAAAAAGGGTTCTATTCCATATACAAACCTTGAATCTCCAATTCACTTGGAAGTGAAAGTGGAAGTGTGAGTTGGGTTTTCAAGTTTGTGTTTCAAAAAGGTTAGTAGTCTTAAAGTTTCAAAGGGAGTTTTAAAAGATTTCAGTTTCAAGGATTCATTTTATTTTTTTATTAACATTTTACTGTAGCAAAAGCTACAAGCCAACAGCTTGTAGCCTTTGTCACTTGTATTTGTTCTTTGTCTTGTGGTTATATGCAGGAAACAAGGGATCACCATCCTTCACTCTCCATTATATTTCATTCTCATTTCACTTGTATTGAAGATATTAAAGGCTTAGGGTCCACCTTGGATTCCTCCAACAAGCCATCTTTACACCAATTCAGAAGTGATCATAAGCTTAGAAAAGTGATTAAGGAAGGCATCAGCTATGAAATCAGGCTTGAACCCCTTTTACATATTTTTCTGAAATTTTATGTGACATTGAGTGAATTTGTGTGAAATGGTTTATGTGTTAATCTTATGTGTTTGTTCATGCTTGTTTCAGTCCTTTATGCATGTTATGGTAGTTCTTAATTAGTATTGATTTGATTTGAGTGCATTCTGTTTGAAAAATCAAGTTTCTGAAATTTAAGGTGGTGTTTGGATTTGCAGTTTAGCTAGGAATTTGTGAGAGTTTTTGGCTTAAAATTAGTCTATAAATGCTTAGGTTGCCAATGTTAGTAGTTTTCTGTCATTAGTAATTAGTTTAGACTTAATTTGAAGGGAATTGTATGCTCATTTCTTGGTAAAACTAGCTACAAATCAGTAAGTGACTTTATCAGCTTGGTTTTTGTTAATTTGGTTCTGAAATCTTGTTGCTTGTTAGATTATAGGTCAAGATAGGTTTGTGCTCAGCTTATATGTTATTTGGTTAGGGTTTGTGCAACTTTTTGGCCTTTGAATTTCAATCTTGTGCACATTGCACCAGCTAAAACGTCCACAGCCCCCCCTTAAACATACAGTTACTGTGTTTATGCTTTTTTGTGTGATTTGATTAATTGAACTTGGTGTTTTTGTGTTTAAATAGACTCCCTACACTCCACTGAGTGTAAGGGTGCCTTATTGTCCAAGTAATAGCCCTCAAATAAGCTTCCCTAAGCTTATTCTTCTGTTGTCAGATTTTTATAACTAGCAGTGGGAACCAAGTTCCTACTGGTAGTACTTTGGTTAGTACTGCCTAACTAACTGCCAAAAACACACAAGGTGTCACTATCAGTTTTGTGATTTTTTGTCTTTTGTGAAGTAAAATAGGTTTTAGACTTTGATTCCTTTTTCATTATTTTTCTTATTTTATTTCTGATTTTTTAGTATAATTTATTTTACAGTTACTGTTCATTTAGTATTTTTTTAGGTTTAATTGCTATTTTTAATTACTTTTTAATTTTCTGTTTTTGTCTTCTAGTGACAAAAATACATATTTTTCTGTTTTAAAATTTTTCTTAGATTTAGAAAATTATTTTAAGCTTTTTAGTTTAAAAATATTTTACTGGTCATTTTTTTGATTATTTTTTATAATTAAATTAGCTTAATTAGGGTTTAATTATTAAACTGTTTTGTCTTTTAGTGCAAAATTTTACTTTTTTCATACTTTTTCAATTTTCTACTGTTCATTAGTGTAATTTAGGGTTTATAAAATTGTCAAATTAATTTTGGCATTATTTTATTATTTTTTATGATTATTTTAGTTTAAAAATAGTATTTAGTGTTTTAAAAATAGAAAAATAGTTTTGAAAATTTAGGAAAAATACTTTTTAGCCTTTAAATAATATAAGTGATTTATTAGTTCAATAAAATAATATTTTAGGCTTTTTCTTAATTATATTTAATTTTAGGGCTTTAATTAGCATTAAAAATTGAATATTTAATTAATAAAAGGTTTTAAAATATATTTGTTGGATTTTTATTCTTATTTATATTATTTAAGACTTAGTTTAATCTTTTAATTAATTTTTAGGTTTAATTTTTAATTTTGTCGCGTTTTACGTATTTACGTTCGCGTTTTACGTCAACGTCGTAGTTTAAATCGTAGTCGTAGCTCGTCTTTTATTGTTCTCTCTTTTAAACCAAAAACGTTACTAATCCAAACATTGTTATTTTATATATTGGCACATTAATACACACACCTCCTTCGAGAACGAACCCGCATTTATTCGATTCTTCGATTTTCCTAAATCGTCGAGTTTAATACTTGCCGCACTTATACGTTCTTTTTCCTAAAAGACGTGTTTTTACTCAACATCATTTTGGCGCCGCTGCCGGGGAGGTGTTTAGTGTGCCATTATTATTAGTATCGTGTTTGTGTGAGTAGTGCGTTTTTGCTTTTCATTTTTTTGAAAAGCGTGAATATCGTACATACTCATTTTTGTTATTTTTCATTACTATATTATATTATCCAAATAAATCGTGTTTAATTTTCCTAAATTAAACACACAACAATCATTTTACTATATTGTAGATATATTGGTTTTCGTTTTTATTGTGAATATATTATTACTATATTGTACTACGTAAGAAAAATAAATATACAAGTACTCTAAAAGCGTGAAAACGCAACCTTGATTCGGGATTTCATCACTCGATCATTGTATTCAAATCCAAAGCAAAAGTTTAAAGGCAAAATAGATAAATACTTTCGTGAGGCTTAATTTCAATTAACACAAACTATAAGGTGGGTATAAGGCGGTTGTATTTCACGACCTAAAGGAAAAAGGCTCTTAAGTGCTTCGCGCCGCCTCGTTTCCTCCGCTTGCTTGTGCGTGTTTTGAGAAAGAGGGCTAATCGAGGGTTTGCCGCCCAAGTATTATCTACGTATATTATATTTGCTTGTGTTTTCAAGATTAAACCCTCTTGAACGTTTTGGTGTTCCACCAACGTTCTAAAGTCATCGAGAACGTTCACACCACGTGATCGTTTTCATTCCTTGAGGCTCCTTTAATCGAGAAAGTCGATTCGAGGAGAGATTTGTAGATTTGTGTCTACGTAATACATTCAAAAATCCAAAAAAATTAAAAAACAATCAAAAAACCAAAAAAAATTGAAAAATCGAAAAGCCGCAAAAAGAATCTTCTTTGCTACCACCCATTCTACGCTTAGTGCATGCGCACTCGATCGAAGGATTATTCCAATTCTAGCGAAGCTTCAAATCGACGCAATCGTAATCGAAGGAATCGACGACGTAGACGAGAATTAGAAACCGACGTTCCTAATATCGTTGTTGAAGAAACCGTAGAGGAGATGGCCGACAATCGTTCGATGATGGAATTGCTCCAAGCGCCCACCGAGGGTTATGGAGACGCGATCGTAATTCCCGCTATCGAAGCGGAGAATTTTGAGATAAAGAGCGGAATGCTTTCGTTGATCCAAGCTATGAAGTTTCGAGGTCGTGAAGCCGATAATCCTCACGACCATATTCGGAATTTTGATCGTCTTTTAGACACGAGCAAGTTTAAGAACGTCGACACCGATGTCGTCAAGCTTATGCTTTTTCCGTACTCGCTCGATGGTGCCGCCAAGGATTGGTACGAGAAAGAGCCACCTAATTCGATAACTACGTGGAAGGATCTCGTCTCCAAGTTCGTTAATTATTTTTTCCCACCGTCTAAGACGACGTTTTTCAAGAATGAAATTACGAAATTTGAGCAAAAACCAAATGAATCTTTTAGAGACGCGTGGGATCGTTTTAAGGAATTGCTTAGGCAATGTCCTCACCATGGTTTTTCCGAGTTGCACCAAATCGATACGTTTTACAACGGTCTTAATTTTCAAGAGCAAGATTCGTTGAATTCCGCCGCCGGTGGCAACTTTTTGTGTAAAACTCCGAAAGATGCATTGATAATTATCGAAAACCGATCCAAGGTTTACCAACTCCGCAACGCACCGAGTGTTGCCAATGTCGCCAATGTTAGTAGTTCTAATCACGACATTGAGAGAGTTGATGCGAAAGTCGACAAGTTGACGAATGTGTTTACGTCTTTTCTCATTGAAATGCAAAAGAAAGACGCTCCCGCTACGGTGAAAGCGGTTGAGGTTTCGTGTATGTTTTGTGGTGGACCTTATAATTATTACGAGTGTGCGGCTACGGATGGCCAAACGTCGAATGTGAGTGCGTTAAATGGGAACAACAATTTTCAAAATCAAAATAACGCGGGTCCATCACAACAAGGCAATTATAACCAAGGCAACAATTTTCAAAATCGTAACAATTTTCAAGGAAATAATCAACAAGGAAATTTTTCGAATCAAAATCAAGGAGGTTATAATCAAGTTCGTAATATAACTTGGCAAAATCGAGACAATAATCAAAACTCGAATTTTTCAAACAACAACAATCAAGGCAACAATTTTTCAAGTGGTAATCAAGGAAATTTTCAAAGAAACAATCAAAACCAAAGGAACTTTAATTCAAATCAAAATAGTTCGTCAAACGATTTTCAAAATTACATGAAAACGAATGAGGCTAATATGAGACGATTAGAGGGAGAAATTGGTACTTTGAAAAACGACTTTTCTAATACATTGAAATTGCAAAACACGAAGATTGAGCAAGGGCAAATTGACATAAAAAAGATGTTTTCGGCCATAATGAACAAGTCCTCGGGTGCGTCATCGAGTTCGTTACCTAGTGACACCGTAGCAAATCCGAAGGAACAATGTAAAGCCGCCTCGTCTCGTGAGAAAGGTCGTATGATTACCCCTAACCTTGAAGGATTCCGTGTTGTTTATTCTTCTCAACCCTCGACTTCTAAGACGTCCTCTTGTTCTAAAGTCGATGGGGTGAACGTGGCGACCAAGGAAAAGAGTGCACACCCTCGTGTACCTCAAATTCCATCCACGGTTCAAAAAGAGAGCTTTGTTGACCTTACCAAAGTAACCCTTGAAGAAACTTGTGCATCGATCCTTCTTAAAAAAACCCAAAAGGCGTATGCCGAGAAAGGAAAAGGATCCGGGCCAATTTCTACTACCTTGTGATTTTTCCGAGATTGAGGGATGTTTAGCCCTTGCCGATTTAGGTGCTAGCATCAATCTTATGCCTCATTCTCTTTGAAAATTGATGAGATTGCCTTCGCTTACCCCCACGAACATGACAATCGAGCTTGCAAATTGTACTCCACTTATACCAACTGGAATAGCCGAGGATGTCTATGTCAAAGTTGGAAAGTTTGTTTTTCCCGCGGATTTCGTTATATCCGATTACGAGTGTGACCCTAAATGTCCCATTATTTTAGGCCGACCATTCTTATCGACGGCTCGAATCGTAATCGACGTTCACGAGGAGAGACTTACTATGAGATATGGGGATGACAAAATGGACTTTTTCGCTAGAAAATCCCGAGGGTTTAATGATAATGAAAAAACCGAGGTTTCAAAACCTAATGATTCAAATGCTAATGATTTCAAAATGTTCACTTTAGCGGAAAGAATGAGGCTTGATGCATGTTTTGAAAGAATTAAGAAGAACGGTTTTAAAGATGATGATTTTAATGATAAAGAATACGTGTACCTAATTCAAAAGGGTATGTGTAAATTTATGGATGAAAACTCACTTTGGGATGTTTTTAGCGAAACAAGTGAAACACCAATTACGAAGGGTGACGTTAGTGCCATCACGACAAAGACCAATATGGGCTCGTCTTCACCACCTTCGAAGGACCATGACTTTGAGGCCCATACTTCTAAACCCATTGAAGTGCCTCCCACTCCTAGCCCCAAATCCATTAAGGCTAAGGAAGTGGCCCAACCCAATGCAATCTCACCCATCATAGAAATGTCACCTAAGCATAGCCCAAGGGCTTGTAAGACCATGGTTGTGACTCTCGAGAAATCCACTCGAGAACTTGCTCACATCGACACTTTCTTTGATGGAGATGGTGATTTTGCCGAGATCGAGCATATACTTGCTAATCCGCCATCCATCTTCGAGGATTTACCCTTTGATAAATCTTCAAATGAAGAGGACGATCTCATGTCGGAAATTTCTTATGATGATGAGAATGACGACACTTTCACAACGTACTCGAATTCCGTATACGAACCTATTTTTCATCATAATCCCATTTTTGATGATGAATTCGAGAACGTTGATGACCATATCATCGATCCTCCTTCGTTTCACAATTGTGATGATGAAGAATTCTTTAAGGAGGTCGATGATTTTCTTGCTATAGACACAAGTCCCATTCTCGAGAAGTTACCTTATAAACACTCCTCATTTGAGAATGACGTTTACCACATTCGTGAGGATCTAACTTATCAACGATCCCCACAAAAGAATGATGGTTTCGTGCGTGATCGTGATCTTTTCGAGAGAGTTTCTAAGATACTCAAAGAGGGGAATGACAAACCATGGTTTGACAAGCCTATCTTTGATGAAGAAATCGATGAGATCGACGTTCATGAGGATGACGAGTATGTAGACCCCGAGGGGGCGGTGTTCTTTATTGACAAACGTGAACTTATATAATCCGCCACCCCCTCACACCAAAGACTTTAATGTGAGGATTTTTAGCGCGACTAATTTTCAATTTGACACGCCAAATATTTTCGACATTATTCAATCGGGTTTTCATAAAGAGTTTAAAAACGATGAAAAAGGAAAAGATTTTAAAAATGTTTTAAAAGATTTTTCTACATGTTTAACTCCGTCATCACACCGTTTTATGAGTGCTACCACCTCGTCTACTCCTTTTGACGATGGTGTGTGTGGTTTTAGTGTGGGGGAAGCCCCAAATGTTCCCTCGCATTTCTCCACCGAGGACTAGATTTACGATCCCGGAATTGCTTGTAAAGGGAAATCTCGGTCTTCCACCGATGCAATAAATGGAAAATCTTTTCGTGTGCTTGGTGTGAGTCTACCTTGAGTAGCTCATGATTTTGACTTACCCATTGCCCTACCTTTCTACTTCTCATCTATTTTCTTCTACCCCATTGGGGTTCTAGTTGGAGTGGCGTTGTTTCGTCTTCCATCCGAAAACAAGGACGCTATCTTTGACCCCGGTATTCGTGTATCGGGTTTTTAAAGTACTCCACGTACTTTTGGGCATTGTTTATCATGTAAGCCCCACCAAAAATGACCAAACCAAGATTATCCCTAAATGATCACATTTATGGGGATCCGAGTCGAGCTTTTGACTCGGTTATCAAAAACAAGGTGCCTCGTGGGGGATTCTCATGCTTATCCTTGTACATATTATCGCTTTCTTAGTTTAAAGTAACGAGGGGACTTGTGCTCTTCCAACCTTTGTTCCGTGGTTGTTTGTGATTGTGATTTATTAGGTTCATCGTCATCATTGAAGCCTCTCGTGTTCGTTTCACGGATCACTCGAGCTTCGATCGTTGCCTTTGGAGATTCCGATATCCGATGATATCCTTTTATGTTCTAACGTTTATCTTATTAGCATAATTCATAAACGGCTTTTAGGTTATTCGTTTTACCCTTTCCATGCTCGAGATTAAGCATTCGACTTCGTCTCTAGTATGGGGGTGTTTATACCCCTAGACTCGAAACATTGAGGACAATGTTTAGTTTTAGTTTGGGGGGGTGAGTAGATACTTCACCTTGCTTACGTCACCACGCTATCCAATATTCATCTTTTTGTTATCATTTTGTTGCAAAATAAGGCTAAAAATGGCCAAATTTTAAAAAAAATTTGTATCTTTCATAAGTGTTTAAGACACGAATGTAGGTTTTCCGATGGTGAGAATGAGAGTAATTTTTGACTCGACCGTGCGTGTTGAGCACTTAGCTTCGATTCCTTAACTTTTTAGGCTAAGTCTCTTAAATGAGGATGAGAAATGATAGAGTTATTTATAAGTCTCGTAATCGTCACGATCTCATGTGTAGTAATTATTAGCTTATTCTCCCCACGCTTTTGCATAATAAATTGTTAATAAATATTGATTTGGCGGTTTAGTCACTATTGTTGGTTTCTAATTTGTTTTGGTAGCTTCCATGTAATTAAATTGGGAAAACATTAAGGTATCGCCAGCGTCGCGGTTTTGAAGTATTGGCACCCGAATAATCGAAAGCTTCACCTAATAATAAGATTTCAAGTGCTCACCTAAATTAAGCAAAAATTTGAAGCTCACAAGGCCGAAAAATCTATGCCCAAATTGAAAGTGAATCAAGCCTTAATCTTCGAAGCTTTAAAGATCCAAAATTCGCTTTAGCGTGAGGATATACGTCTTTGGCTAATAAAACCACCGATGAGACGGATAATAAAAGGCAAGGCAAGACCGAAGTCATAATAAAAGCTTCATGGCGAAGTTGAATAAAAGATGGAGGTAAACCAAAGATAATAAGGCCCTTCCGTTAGGAGGCATATAAAAGTCTTGGTAATAAGTCTCATGTTCAAAACCGTTATAAAACCGTGTTTATCGATCCTTCTTGTTGACTTAATTTTTTGACATCGTTGTCTATTGGGATGAATTATTAATTTAATGATTTTGGTTACACCGTTAAGTTTCTATTTTTAGACTTAATCTCTATTCACGCATAAGTCAATAATGTATCCTCGTGATCATTAAGACAAAATAAAATATAAGAGATACCAAGTAGGAATAAGGGAGTTTAGGTTCGTAATTAACACTCATGAGATGTGTTCGTATTGCTAACTTATGATAACAATGATCTCGTTACACGCTTAGCATGGAATTGGGTGAAAATCGAGGACGACGAAATTATTTCTAACGGAGCATTCACGTGTTCTTGTTCTATGATCCCAAAAGTCACATTCTCGTGATGAAAACAATACATTATGTCTAAAACGCGTGTAGTAGTTTATTTAAAATTATGTCTTGAATAAATGTCATCATAAAATGAATTTTGGAAGTGATATGATACTTAATTCTAGCATTGCGTGGGGACACGGCAATGGTTTAGTATGGGGGAGTGATGAGACTGTATTTATACATAGTCTCATCGTCCAAATCGGGCTTAAAACGCTTAAAATATCATCAAATTACCCAAAAATATGCTTGTGTTTGTTCATTGTGTATTTCAGGTACGGATATCGTGAATTCACCAAAAGATCAAAGGAATCAAGCAAAAACGAACACGGGAAACGAAGCCGCACAAAGAACCGGACCCGATTCAGGAATTTCCATTGAAGTCCTTGAAGTTTGAAGATTTGGCAAAAATGGTCCCTCAAGAATTAAAGACTTGTCATATTCTACCCTTGCAAAACTCCATTATTGCATTAGGGTCCCTAATATTTCAAGATATTGCATTAAAGGTCCTTGAAGAATATCAAAATTACAAGAAAAGTCCTTGAATCATGTTTGAAAAGTGTTTGGGCCAAAAGTGACAAGAGGATCAAACTTGTTTACAAAGGATTTCAAGTGTTTGTTGTTTTAATACAAAGTGATGAAACCTTGGGAATTGGGGGGCCATTCCTGCCCAGACAACAAAACCCTAACCCTCCTATCACCTACTAACACGTCACCCACTATCTCCCCTCACCCAATCATATATCACCATTCCTCCACGTCAAGAATCCACCCACCACTTTTTAAAAACAGATTTATGAAATGTTTAAACTGGGTAAAAACGTGGGAAACACATTAATCTCCTCTTAATCAGATTAAACCACCACCCACATCCCTCATAAACCCTAATCTGATTAAACCCCTAATCAAGGGGATTTTGGCTATGGACTTCCAGAACCATGATTTACCATAACCCAAACCAAACCCACCCATAAGAAATTCACCCCGTGACTCCTAGTGGGACCCCCGTCCTTCCCCTGTCACACCATTTTGGGCAAAAGAAGAATCTCACCAGTAATCCAACGATTCTCATCAAAACCTTGTTCCTAAAGGACCAAATGAACAGCTAAGATCACAAAACACCAGCTGGACATCACAAGCTGCCAAATTGACCAAGTTTGAAGAATGAAGACCAAGGGCAAGAATGGAATTCAGCAACTAGGGTTTAGGGCTTTAGTATTTTTTGTATTATTTTATTTTGGCATTCTAGTATGTTCTGTTTCGTAGTATAAATATGAGTGGATTGTACTCATACTTTCTTTGTTCCAGATTTATCATTGTAATTTTCTTTTATATAATGGAATATTTAGAGTAATTTTTTAAAAACCATTGCAGTGATATTCTGAGTTCTACTTCCATTTATTGTTCTAGTGTAATCAGTTTTCCTAGTTTGCAAAAGTAGTGTAAGTTTTGAAAAGAAAGGAAATTGTGGTTAAGGTTTCTGAAAAAAAAAGGGTTCTATTCCATATACAAACCTTGAATCTACAATTCACATGGAAGTGAAAGTGGAAGTGTGAGTTGGGTTTTCAAGTTTGTGTTTCAAAAAGGTTAGTAGTCTTAAAGTTTTAAAGGGAGTTTTAAAAGATTTCAGTTTCAAGGATTCATTTTATTTTTTTATTAACATTTTACTGTAGCAAAAGCTACAAGCCAACAGCTTGTAGCCTTTGTCACTTGTATTTGTTCTTTGTCTTGTGGTTATGTGCAGGAAACAAGGGATCACCATCCTTCACTCTCTATTATATTTCATTCTCATTTCACTTGTATTGAAGATATTAAAGGCTTAGGGGCCACCTTGGATTCCTCCAACAAGACATCTTTACACCAAATCAGAAGTGATCATAAGCTCAGAAAAGTGATTAAGGAAGGCATCAGCTATGAAATCAGGCTTGAACCCCTTTTACATATTTTTCTGAAATTTTATGTGACATTGAGTGAATTTGTCTGAAAATGGTTTATGTGTTAATCTTATGTGTTTGTTCATGCTTGTTTCAGTCCTTTATGCATGTTATGGTAGTTCTTAAGTAGTATTGAATTGATTTGAGTGCATTCTGTTTGAAAAATCAAGTTTCTGAAATTTAAGGTGGTGTTTGGATTTGCAGTTTAGCTAGGAATTTGTGAGAGTTTTTGGCTTAAAATTAGTCTATAAATGCTTAGGTTGCCAATGTTAGTAGTTTTCTGTCATTAGTAATTAGTTTAGACTTAATTTGAAGGGAATTGTATGCTCATTTCTTGGTAAAACTAGCTACAAATCAGTAAGTGACTTTATCAGCTTGGTTTTTGTTAATTTGGTTCTGAAATCTTGTTGCTTGTTAGATTATAGGTCAAGATAGGTTTGTGCTCAGCTTATATGTTATTTGGTTAGGGTTTGTGCAACTTTTTGGCCTTTGAATTTCAATCTTGTGCACATTGCACCAGCTAAAACGTCCACAGCCCCCCCTTAAACATACAGTTACTGTGTTTATGCTTTTTTGTGTGATTTGATTAATTGAACTTGGTGTTTTTGTGTTTAAATAGACTCCCTACACTCCACTGAGTGTAGGGGTGCCTTATTGTCCAAGTAATAGCCCTCAAATAAGCTTCCCTAAGCTTATTCTTCTGTTGTCAGATTTTTATAACTAGCAGTGGGAACCAAGTTCCCACTGGTAGTACTTTGGTTAGTACTGCCTAGCTAACTGCCAAAAACACACAAGGTGTCACTATCAGTTTTGTGATTTTTTGTCTTTAGTGAAGTAAAATAGGTTTTAGACTTTGATTCTTTTTTCATTATTTTTCTTATTTTATTTCTGATTTTTTAGTATAATTTATTTTACAGTTACTGTTCATTTAGTATTTTTTAGGTTTAATTGCTATTTTTAATTACTTTTTAATTTTCTATTTTTGTCTTCTAGTGACAAAAATACATATTTTTCTGTTTTAAAATTTTTCTTAGAATTAGAAAATTATTTTAAGCTTTTTAGTTTAAAAATATTTTACTGTTCATTTTTTTAATTATTTTTTATAATTAAATTAGCTTAATTAGGGTTTAATTATTAAACTGTTTTGTCTTTTAGTGCAAAATTTTACTTTTTTCAAACTTTTTCAATTTTCTACTGTTCATTAGTGTAATTTAGGGTTTTTAAAATTGTCAAATTAATTTTGGAATTATTTTATTATTTTTTATGATTATTTTAGTTTAAAAATAGTATTTAGTGTTTTAAAAATAGAAAAATAGTTTTGAAAATTTAGGAAAAATACTTTTTAGCCTTTAAATAATATAAGTGATTTATTAGTTCAATAAAATAATATTTTGGGCTTTTTCTTAATTATATTTAATTTTAGGGCTTTAATTAGCATTAAAAATTGAATATTTAATTAATAAAAGGTTTTAAAATATATTTGTTGGATTTTTATTCTTATTTATATTATTTAAGACTTATTTTAATCTCTTAATTAATTTTTAGGTTTAATTTTTAATTTTGTCGCGTTTTACGTATTTACGTTCGCGTTTTACGTCAACGTCGTAGTTTAAATCGTAGTCGTAGCTCGTCTTTTATTTTTCTCTCTTTTAAACCAAAAAAGTCACTAATCCAAACATTGTTATTTTATATATTGGCACATTAGTACACACACCTCCTTCGAGAACGAACCCGCATTTATTCGATTCTTCGGTTTTCCTAAATCGTCGAGTTTAATACTTGCCGCACTTATACGTTCTTTTTCCTAAAAGACGTGTTTTTACTCAACATCAAAGACGTTCTCAAAACGCAAATTCTTGGTGAGAAGGGTTTCTTTGCCTGTGATAGTACCATATCCGCCTCCAAAGTAAACCTTATCACCATCTTTAATGGGAGTGAAGTTCGTCAAATAGTCTTCCTTCCCTGTCATGTGCCTTGAGCATCCACTATCCCAATATCCATAATCATTGACCTGTCTTTGAATGCCCTGCACATAAAGAAAACAAATTAGTTTTCTTTGGGAACCCAAGTCTTAAAAGACTTGGATTCATCTGGTTGTTCAATAAGAACAGACTTAGTTCTCACAACAACCCCATTCTCATCCTTCTTAGGATGAAATACCCAGTTAACCCCAATAGGTTTTGTAATGACCTTTGAAATATAATTAAATCTATTGCAAGTCATTTAAATCCCATTATCATTAGGGTTTTGATATTTCTTGGGTCTCCATGTTAAGCTTGAAGAAGCTTAAGACCCCTTACCTTGTGGTTGCAAATATTTAGGTCTGATCACGTTTCTGTCAGCGTTAGAATTTGTCCTGTCAACGCTGAAATTACCCTTGTCAGCGTTGAACCTAGGGTTTGCTACAGAAACCCATTGCCTATTTGACCAGGTGTTTGTCTTTTGAAATGGTCTTTGTCCATGAGTGTTAGACCCTCTAGAAAAGAATGGGGCAGGTCTAATCACTTGTGGACTTTGCTCCACACAGGGTTTGGGTCTGACAACGTTTGACTTCCTAACAACGTTGACTTTGTTCCTGTCAGCGTTGAAATTGTTCCTGTCAGCGCTGGCTTTGGGAGCGTTGACACACTTGTATGCCAAGTGTGAAAAGCTACCACAAGTGTAACAAGATTTTCTAGATACAACTTTAGGTCTAGAAGAAAAGAAGCCTGTTCCTTGATTGCTAACTTGGCTCTTGGGTGACCTAGTATTCCTATACATCTCTGCATATTTAATGCTAGGTTTTCTATCAGTGTTTGAGCCAAGATTAACAACTTTATCAGTGAGTGGGTTAGTAACCTTAATGGGTGTTGACTCATTTGGACTTTCACATAGTAAGCCACCCTTAACAAATAAAGTAGGGTTAGCTTTCTTCCATTCATTCAGGTCAGTCAACTTTTGTTGATACTCTTCAACTGGAGTGACAACTCTTGGTGGAGGATTGAATTCCTCCTCTTGGAGTTCTGGCAAACCAGTCCAAGATAGGTCCTTTTGTTGGACACCATAGAAGTCACCAGCTGGTGGTGGAACCAAAGAGTAATCATTCATCCCAATCCCAGTCATGTCCTTAGGATCCCTTTGTTTACCCACACATTCTCCTAGATTCATCCCAATCCCAGTCATGTCCTTAGGATCCCTTTGTTTACCCACACATTCTCCTAGGGTTACGGTGGCTCTATCAAATCTTTGAATTTTAAGGCCAACATTATCTTTATTCTTAATAGCCTCATCTAACTTAGCCTGTAACTCACCATTAACCCTTTCCATGATGTTTCTAATATCCATACTAGCATCTAACTCATGTTTTAAGATGTTTATTTTATCTTTTAAGTCAAATTCCATTTTCTTGTATTCAGAAATGGTTTTCTCAGTTTCAGTGAGAGCTAGTTGGTAATTAGACAATTTACATCTTTCAGTACTCATATCATCTAATAATCTTAACACCTCTTTGTTAAGTCTTTCAGTATTTAACCTACAACCTTTGCTATAAAAAGCGTCATCATATACCTCATTATCAGATGAAGAAGAGGAGTGTGCCATGAGAGCATATTCAACATGCTCTTCTTCTTCAATATCAGCAACCAAAGCTTTGTCCTCTTCAACATTCTTAGCCAGATAGCTCCAATCCCATCCCATACCATTAATTCCTTGAACTGCAACCATAGCTTTGGAATCCTGAGCTTTAACAACCTGACTTGAGGGTTTACCAGCATCAGATCTTCTAGGAGATCTACATTCCCTCATGAAGTGCCCCATACGATGGCAGTTGTAGCATTCAACTTTGAATTTGTC
Organism: Glebionis coronaria; assembly: GCA_025667525.1. Classification (NCBI taxonomy): domain Eukaryota; kingdom Viridiplantae; phylum Streptophyta; class Magnoliopsida; order Asterales; family Asteraceae; genus Glebionis; species Glebionis coronaria. Next base: position 184,497,230 of record CM046879.1, on the reverse strand, counting down.
AAATCCAGCTGTGTCTTTAGCATTGAAGGTCATTTTCTTCTTAAACCTTCTGTTCCACCTGTTTGCTCTTATACTAGCAAGAGCCATGTTCCACTTGATGTCCATCTCTTCCAAGTGCTCATCACTTATCTGCTCAAGGTCCTCATATTTAATCACTGAACCATTGGGAAAAGAAGCAATGTAAGCACAAACAGTATCCAAATCCAAACAAGCAGGTTTAACTCTTGGGGAGTCACTCTTGAATGTGTCAGCGTCTGAATAGGAGACGTTGACAAGACTTGCTCCAGCGCTGACATATGATGATCTAGTAACTGGATGCATGTAAGAGTCCTTCTGATTGAATTGACCTTCACTATGAGAGAAGAAGGCCATGTTGCTGTTGGTAGATTTGCTTCCATGTTCTAAAAGAGTTTCATCTTCCAACAGCCTTAGTTTGTTGTAGATGTCATCAAACGAGGAGCTCTTGTAAGTATTGTTGGCAAGAATGGATCTTGCCTCAATCTTCCATGCCTCACCAAAACTTTTAAGAAAGGTAGCATTAATGTCAACATCACCAACTTGTGTCCCCATGAAGGACAACTTGCTTGTAATGTCAAGCAGTCTGCTTCTCACACTACTCAGTTTCTCATTGGGTTGAGCTTTGAAGACAGCATAATCATGCATGAGTTGATTTTTCTTTTCTTCCTTAGTGTCTACATTGCCACCATATACAACTTCAAGAGCTACCCAAAGATCCCTAGCAGATTCATAGCCTCTATATTTATGCTGGTTTTCTTGTCCCAAAGAGACTTTCAGAATATTTAGGGCTTTCATGTCAACCCTTTTCTTTGCTATGTCATCAGCAGCCACAGCTCTACCATCTCCAGGTTTTTCTCTCTTATCCTCTTCAGAACATCCAGCAACAGCTGTTCTTGCAGCAATGGCATTAGCAATCTTTTGAGCCTTATTGAATGTGTTTCCATATTCAATAATCTCCCAGAGTGTGTAGTCATAGATCCCCAGATATTGTTCAAAGTTGAACTTCCACAAGTCAAAGTTGGTTGCATCAAGCATGGGAATCTTGATGTTTGGTAAAGCTGAGGAGGAGGAGGTTATTGCTTCAGACATGATGTTGTTAGGGTTTCTGAGAAAATTAGGGTTTTGGTGATTTTTTTTTTTGGGGTTCTGGTGTTCTTTAAGATCAAAAGTTCCTCAACAGGCTCTGATACCACTTGTTGATCCCAAACTTAGATCGATTTAGCTTTATGTATACGAGATTAGATCAAGTAATACACTTAGAGAAACCTTTGTATATGCTTATGAATTTAAGTGTTATGCGGAATTTAACACTTAAACAAGAACACACAATAATATAAACAAACTTTCACTTTGATTATCAATATCAAACTTGCTTACAATGAAAGTAGTTTACCAATGAAAACTTCTATCAAACATTAACCTAAAGGTCTTCTTTTATAGACATAAGAAGCCTTGTACAATAATCTACGTATCAGCTATTCTAGGTAAAGATAAATATAGAAAATACATTTTTGTTCCTATCTTTACTAGAAGTAATCTAGAATACAATAAACGCGTAGAGTATATCTTCCCATCAGTGCTTGTCTTTAATGTGTCAACGCTTGACTTTATCTTGTCAACGTTTGAGCTGTCAGCGCTTGTTTTGTTCTTGTCAACGCTTGTATTACTCTTGTCAGCGCTCAAGTGATCTGGCCTTAATTTATTCCCAACAAGTTAGACTCAAATTCCTCTAAGAGAAAATCACTCTCTCCATATGGTGTTAAAGAGGGAGCAATTGAGGCTACAGTCTCAACATGCAGAATGTCCCCATTATTACTTTTGCAAGCTTCATGAAAATGTTCATCACAAACTTCATCAAGGACATCCACAATGTTCATGGCTTCACACACTTGAGATTTCTTAGTCACTTTTCCCATATTAAACACAACTTTATCATCTCCTACCCGCATAATGAGTTCCCCTTCCGCAACATCAATGAGAGTGCGACAGGTCCTTAAGAAAGGTCTTCCTACTATAAGGGGAACTATAGGATCTATATCATAATCCACAACTACAAAATCTGCGGGGAATGTGAATTTATCAACCCCTACAAAAACATCTTCCACGATCCCCATCGGATAAGCAATTGTTCGATTAGCTAATTCAAGTGTCATTTTGGTGGGTGTAAGCTCAGGAAGAGAGAGTTGTTTCCAAACCGACAAAGGCATCAAATTTATGCTAGCACCAAGGTCCGCTAGTGCCACATACCCCCGGGAAATTACATGGAATTAAGAACTGACCCGGATCACCAAGTTTAATAGGTAAAGTCTTCAATAACACCGCGGAACAATTCTCGTTCAATGAAGTGTTAGGCATATCAACCATTTTTTCTTTGTTTGAGAGAAGGTCCTTAAACATCTTGGCAAACTTAGGCATGTAAGCTAAAGCCTCCGTAAAAGATATATTGATATTCAATTGCTTAAACATCCTTAATAAGTTGGACACTTGTATGTCATCTTTATTCTTTAACTTCTCATTTCTCGCCCTAGAAGGATATGGTAAGGTAGTTTTGGGTAAAGGTTGAGTAGAGGGTATTGGATGACTCTTCTCTTGGGTTTCTTCAAGGGTAGGATTAGAAGGAATAGGGTCGGTTAATAGTGGAATATCACAAGGAGGGATCGTGGAGGAATCACCGGAGGGGGAGTATAAGTACTCATTGTTACCTTCGGGCCTTGTTCCCCCTTTGATGGTGGAGGAATGGAAGGTACCACGGTGGTTTTCCCACTCCTTGTAGTAATAGCATTAACATTGGCTCGAGGATTGGTTTAGGTATTTGAAGGTAAAGCACCTTGAGGTCTTTGGTTTAAGAGCAACATAAACTTTTTATTTGTCTCCTCTTGCATTGCCCTTAATTGATCTTGAGTCCTTTTTTCACTCTCACGAATCCTTCTTGCATTCTCTTGATTCATCTTATTAAATAGCTCAATAGTTTCATTTTGTCCATTCCCTTGATATCCTTGGTTTTGGAAAGGTGGAGGTGGATTGTGAAACCCTTGGTTATTGCCATAAAAGTTGTTCCTTTGGTTTTGCCCTTGAAAGTTATTTAGCCCTCTATCGTGGTTATTCTCTTGAAAATTTCCTCATGGCCCTTGGTTTCTATTTTGCATTTGTGGATTGTTTGCTTGGGTGGATTGATGGGGAGGGAAACCCAGTGGAGCAAGGTTATTGTTTGATTTGTAAGAAAGGTGATTAGAAAATTAACAAAGCTACTGAATTAACAAGGACACACTTAATCCAAACACTAGTTAAGCAACAGAATCAGAAAATTAACAAAGCTACTGAATTATACAAATGAATCAAAGCTACAAACAGTTCAAGTAACTCAAGTATGGCAAATAAGAACAGGTTAAGGCACATACAAGCAATTATCAGCTATAAAACTCAAAGTAGCATGCAAACATCTAGTTTTTAGAGGAATTTGTAAAGTAACACTTATGAACTGAATTTGAAGGCTCCTCTGATGAAGAAGCTAAGCGTCGAGCTTTCTTTAAGTCTTATCAACACCTTTACTTAACACCTACAATCTCAAAACGCCATAGAACTCCATGGAATCTGATCTGCTATTCTGAACTTCAAAGTATGCTGGTAAGAGTATGACAAGATTGGAATAATGGAAGGCTATAACAAATCAAGCTTTTTGATCTATCTGAATCTTCAAAGCAATCAACAACATTCTGTTACTCATAACAGAATAACAAAATCAATGGCAGACTAGTGATATGAAGGAAGAACTCTGTTTTATTAATGATCAATTGTGAAATCAGTACAAATCTTGGAAGTAAGTACAATGCCTACATACAACTGAGTTGTAACTGAAAATGATTCAGTTACAAGTAAAAAATGAAGTGGCTAACTAACTATGTGTTTATTCTACTCCTAAGCTGACCAAGTGAAAATAAAGGAGGTAGAGGGGTATTTATAGGGGAGAAGGGAAATTAGGAGTGAGTGTGGTTAAGTAGGAGTGACGTGTTTCATCCAATTGCAGATTGACACATGGCAATTCTGTTAGGGTTCATCACGTTCAAACAAAATCGGGGATTTCTTCTTTCTTGATATTGGGTTTAATTAAATGGTGGATTTGGCTTCGCCCTTTGATGACGAGTATATCTTCTCTTGAAAGCATCTTCTGAAACCCCTTCAATCTTCTTCTCTATGAGAAGTTGGAAGTGATGACGTGGCATGTTGGGATTGGTTTGATAATCTTCACACGGATCATTATCCGTTGAAACAGTGAAGATGAGTTGGAGCCCTCTGGTTAGTAGACAAAGCTGAGTGGGAGTACTGTTGTGATATGCTGGGATAATAACTCAGCTCATTAATAACTCCTTTTGACCCCAGTCAACGATCCGTGTGCACATGAATGAAGGATTCTGATTGGCTAGCTTGTGTATACTTGGATCATAAAATTTCCAAAGTTGGCATAAATGGTCCTTATCTTTTGCAGATTGTTTATTTAAGCTAGGAAACTTCATAACTTGATATCTTCAGTCCTTCCACTTGTAGTTTGCAAAACTTTGACCCTTTGACGTTGGTTGACTTTAATCATAAGCTCTTTGACTTTGTTGACTTGCCACTTTTAGTCCTTTTGTAGATTGTCATAAGAAGTCCTTGATCTTTAGAGACTTGTCACAATGAGTCCTTCTTTTGTCTTTTTCTTGATATTAATGCCTTGAAATCCGTGTTTGCACCAAGTCGTATCATTTTACCTACAAATCAAAAACAACAAAGAATACCCCATAATTCTGCTTTTTCACATAAAACTTGGTATTTTTCTTTGTGTTTTAGGGTTTGATTTGTTATAACTGATATGAGATTTCACTCATATCATCAATCATAGCTGGGCTGGGAAGCTTGTCATCCGCATGAAGGAAAATGCGAATGTGAGCATGAGGAAGACCATTCTGAAACTTAACCGTGTAAACTACTGCAATAAATTAATGTATAATATCAGCAAGTATATATTCGAATTAAATGATATTAGGAAAATTAACTATTCAATAGTAACTTACGTGCTTAAACTCGACCAAACATCTTCGTGTCTTTAATGTCCTTTATAAAATAATCTAACTTCTATTTAAAGACTCTAGACAGCAAATATGGTCTGTCTTCTGGACGAACACCTTCTTGATTCACTTCACGTGCAATTTCCGGCCATTTAGCATTACACGTAAACGTTATAAACAAATCCGGGTATCCAAAAAATTTACACAAAGCCATCGCATTTAAATAATTTTGCATCATATAACGTGCACCACTAACAAAAGTAGATGGTAGATAAAGACGTTTTCCAAGAGAAGATGCATCAGTAACACCTTCTTCAACAGCTGCTACTACGTTATCGTATGTATCGCATCTAAGGTTTTTTTGTTTAGCTTTAACAAAATACAACCTTTCCGTCTCCATCATTGTATAACCATCCACAAAAAATTGTTGGAACAATTTTTTGCCATATAGAACCAAATCTTTGTAGTTGTCTCGATTCATCATAGTATATGCAAAATATTATCTAATTGTAAGACTGTCGTGTGGTCCAATATTTTCCGGATCAACACCCATATGAGGAATTTTTAGCCTGTAACCGTCTTGACCTCTAGGCATAATCATTAGATATTGCAGAGCAAGGTAAGAAGGGTGAAATATATTTATTCTTTGTAAACCACCTTCTTTACTGTAAACCAAAATATCTCGGTCGTATCTGCAAGAAGATTCATCTCCTACAATAAGACCAACAAATTCTGATATGGTAGGCATGTTATATTCCCTACCGTATTTATCTCTTTTAGCTAGTAGTTGGATCTTGAATTCCTTTTATTCCCCGTCATTGTACCGATCCCTAGCAGCCCTGAAATTTTGGACCAACGGATTCAAAATATCCAAAGCTTGCTTCACGTCTGATATAATTCAGGGATAATACTATTTAACTTAGTCTCGGCTCTTCCTTCACCCGATCTAATAACAAATAAAATTTATAAACAAAAACTAAAAAATAGTTATTAAAGAATCTACCAAATGTTAACATAATATAGTAACTCCGTGTTTACCTCACGGCATTCTTACTGTTTTCCACTTCATTTTGCGTGTCAACTATGTATAGTTGACAAAATTTTGGAGGATCGCCTTCTTTGGACAGAAGAGTACCAATCAAATGATGATTTTGGCCATTTAACCTAAACACATAAGGACCACGACCTTTATTGTTTATCGCTTTGTCCACACGACCCCCCATTAATGTGAATGCAAACATCTGATTATATGACCTAATATTTTCAATGAAGTTTCTACTGTGTTCATGGTTATTTATAAGAAAATCCACAAAGAATTACGATGGAGGCGGAGGGCCCGACAACATAACCTTTCCACGACCACAACATAGTGAGTAAGCATTCTGTGTTAGAAATTGATTGCCAACACGTGCTTCCTCATCCCATAGTTTCGCATGATAGAAAGAACAGGTGTGAAACATATTCCCAAAATCAATGTAATTTGATTAACAATAATAAAAAATAATATTTTAGAGTAGATTTTTTAAATGCATGATTAATTTATTGATGATAATAGAAAAATATTATTACTCGCCTTTAGAAAGACCAACATGCTTCTGGATTGATGGAAGATTATTCATAGAACCGGTTTCATCAAAATCAATAGCATGAACCTCAGATGGTTTTACTTTCCTAGCTCTTGCCTTTGCTCTTGGCTTGTAAACACGTTTAGTAGTAATTGTAGGTTGAGTAGTGGTATTTACAATCTTTATAATGGATGATGAAGAACATACGACATTTGTATTTTGGCTAAAATTTGTTCTTATTTGTTGTGAAAATGAAGTAGTTGTAACACCCTATTTTGGTAAATGGAATGTCACGCATGATTATTGTGTGTCATCAAAGCATACAAGGATAAATGTCTTAAACATTACATGACCATAAAGGAAATACAGGAACAAACATCGGTACCACAAAGTATAAGCTCATCACACACAAACATAAGTACTGTAAAGGAAAAGGACTAAACAATGTCCATAGAAACAAGTAGCAAAATGTATGATGAAATGCATAAAGTAATGAAGGCTAGAAAGCTTTCAATCCGTATGCACGTACGCTTAGAGTCTACGAGCGTCCCTGAGTACCTGTCGTTTTTGGAACATGAAAGGAAAACGGCTGAGCATAACGCTCAATGCACGGATATACAAGCATAGAATGAATAACATAAGCATATACAACATATAGCAGCGAAATTGATTAAGTCCTGGAAAACCTGGTATAACTTAGTAAAACTAGTTTTATAGTTTGAAAAGCCTTATGTTTATCTTATAAAAATTGTTTAACATGTTAACCATTAAGCCAATATAGGTCATGAAATATCAACGTGCATGAATACTTGGAGGGTAACCTCATCATGCAATTAGAAGGGTTGCCTCTAATTAATATAAGTTTGGGTAGGAGGGATCAGCTCCTTGTAAAGGATGCAAGGCACACACCACATTCACCTGAATAATCTGTTAAAAACATGTAACCTAGGATGCACCCATACGCCCTACATGATAACATAATAATATGGCCAAAAGCTGAAAGGGACGCCACGAGCTATCACTCCGTCGTGGTGAAGTCATAACACTAGTGCTTCTAGTGTTATGGTTATGGTACCTCCGTAACTAGGTGAAACTGGTCATGCATGTATATGGCTTAGGCATTTAAACTAAACATAAGCAATTCAAAACATATAAAACATATACTGGGAAACAGTTGGCTGCATACGCGAAGTGAAACGAGGATCTCTGTCCGAGACGATGCTGTATGGAGCACCATGAAGTCTCATGATCTCCTTCTTGTAAGTATCAGCGAGTTTACTGACTGGATCATCCTTGCGGATCGGTAAGACATGAGTTGACTTGGTAAGTCGATCAACGATAACCTAAATCGCATCATGCCTCCTCTTTGTCTGCGGAAGACCGGTAACAAAATCCATGGTGACTAATTCCTTCCGGCTAATGAAGAGACTACTACAGTCTTTGTCCCACTTCCACTCTAGAATATCTAACGGTTGTAGAAGACCGTTAGATCGTTGATGCTCGATCTTAACCTGCTGGCTGGTAAGACATTTAGAGACGTAAGTCGCAACATCCTGTTTCATACCATTCCACCAAAAGTATTGCTTGATGTCGTGGTACATCTTGGTCGAACCAGGATGAATGGAGAATGGGGAGCTATGAGCCTCAGCTAACAATGATTCCTAGAGTTCTTGATCATCAGGAACACAAAGTCTCGTGCCCTGCCATAAGATACCGTCTTCGTATACACAAAATTTTGTCTGCTTCTCTATGTTCTGAATTATCGCCAAGATTTCACCATCATCCTTCTGAGCTTTCCTTGATCCTAGAGAGTAACTCATGTTCCACTCTAAGATTAGCTCAGTAACCGGGTTGTCCACGTACCATGATCTCGATGTCTAGTTGCTCTAAGTCTCTTATAATTTCCTCCTCAATTTTAATGCCGTTTATCATTCCGTACTTTCTACTAAGTGCATCTGCTACTACATTCGCCTTACCGGGATGATACTGCAGATTAATGTCATAATCCTTTAACAGCTCTAACCATCTCCTCTGCCTCATGTTCAGTTCACGTTGAGTGAAGATGTACTTCAAGCTCTTGTGGTCTGTGAAGATGTCACATGATTCTCCATACAAGTAGTGCCTCCATATCTTCAATGCAAACACGACTGTTGCAAGTTCCAAGTCATGCGTAGGGTAATTTTCCTCATAAGGCTTAAGCTGCCATGAAGCGTACGCGATCACTTTCCCATGTTGAATGAGAACACAGCCAAGTCCCTTCCTTGAAGCATCACTATAGATTTGAAATCCACCTGTACCAGATGGGAGAGTAAGAATTGGTGCTGATACTAACTTCTTCTTTAGGTCTTCAAAGCTCTTCTCTCTTTCTTCAGTCCAGACAAATTTCTCCCCTTTCCGCATCAGTTTGGTCAATGGTAGTGCTAAATGGGAAAAGTTCTCAACGAACCTACGGTAGTAACCATCTAAGCCTAGGAAACTACGAACTTCAGTCGCTGATGTCGGTCTTGGCTACTTAGTAATAGCCTCAACCTTTGTTGGATCCATGGTGATTCCTTCTGCTGATACAATGTGACCTAAGAACGCCACCTTGTCTAACCAGAACTCACACTTGGATAATTTAGCATACAGCTGCTTCTGGCGAAGAATCTGTAGTATTGTACGAAGATGGTCTTCGTGTTCCTCCTTGGACTTGGAGAATATCAGGATGTCGTCAATGAAGACAATGACGAACTTGTCCAGAAATTCATGGAAGATTCTGTTCATCAAATCCATGAAAACAGCTAAAGCATTGGTAAGGCCAAGTGGCATGACTACAAATTCGTAGTGCCCATATCGTGTACGGAAAGCAGTCTTGCTGATGTCCTGCTCTTTAACCCGTAACTGATGTTAGCCCGACCTCAGATCAATTTTGGAGAAATGTTTGGCCCCTTGGAGTTGGTCAAACAGATCGTCAATGCGTGGTAAAGGATATCTATTCATGATGGTGATCTTGTTGAGCTCGCAATAATCTATGCAAAGACGTATATTGTCGTCCTTCTTCTTCGCGAATAAGACCGGTGCGCCCATGGAGAGGCGCTCGGTCGAATGAAGCCTCGTTCCAGAAGTTCTTGTAATTGGTCCCTAAGCTCCTTCAACTCTATGGGAGCCATGCGATAAGGAGCCTTGGAAATCGGCTCAGCTCCTGGGATGAGCTCGATATTAAACTCTACTTCACGTGCAGGTGGTATGCCCAGAAGTTCTTCTGGAAATACGTCTGGGAATTCTGACACTATTGGCTGATTATGGATAGATGGATATTCACCATCCATGTCACGAATAGTAGCTAGATATCTCTCGCAACCATGTGAAAGTAATGCACGTGCTTGCAAGGTTGATATGATTTGTACAGACCTTCCGGGTACGATCCCGTTGTGAATGTACTCTGGTGCATTTGCATCACCGAAGATGACCCGATATGTATGACAGTCTATGGTGGCGTGATGTTTGGATAGCCAGTCCATGCCCAATATCATGTCAAAATCACTCATGTCCAGCGGACGTGCGTCAACAGGACGAATCTTGTCGTCAAACTCTAGGGGAAGGCTCTTGTACACATGGGTTATGCGTACAGAGTCTCTTAAAGGCGTGGAAACGTTTAGTACATTCTCTAGTGGCATAGGGGATATCCTAACATTCTTAGCATAAGCAGTAGAAATGCCCGAATGAGTAGCACCCGTGTCAAAAAGAACACATGCAGCTTGACCATACATTAACAAGATTCCAGTGATGGTACCTGTAGACTTGTTGACCTGGTCACGAGAAGTCGTGTAAACGCGTCCACTAGTAGGAGGCGGCTTGGAATCAGCATGTCCAGATGTGCCCTCTATCTCGCCCTTGCGGCAGTCCTTCATGCGATGACCAGTAAGGCCACACTTGTAGCATATGTCGCTGTCGCGGCGACATGGCCCTGGGTGCCTAGGTTGAAGGTAGTGCAAAGAGGATGAGTATACCCTCCAGCAGGTGCCCTTGTTGGCTGGGAGCCTGTTAAGAACAGTATACATGAGACATGGTTTATAGGTACAAAAGGACAATGCGGAAAAATCATAAGATGTAATACCAGTGATAGCTGGACGGTTAGGTTGTGAACCTCTTTGGTTCTGGTCCCTCCCGTTACCATGATTCCTCGTAGAAGATTGCTAATGTGTCAGAATTATGAAATATCGCATGTAACATAAGGAAATGAGTAAGTATAAGGACCTGTTGTTGTTGGAGTTTCCAGCGTTGTTACGGTAATTATCATTACCGCCACGCCTATCCGTAGTAGAACGGTCTTGAGTCTGACCGTTTCTCTTGGACTGGGTAGGTTGTTGCTGAGTAGCCGGCTGAGACCGGTCCCCAGTCTTCTGCCTGAAAGATGTAGTTTAAAGAGAGATATAAATATTGGATAATACTGGAAGAATTCGGAATGGTCACCGCTGAATAACGAATATTACCTCTTCTCGGGTGTCTCTGCTTCCCCGAACTCTTCTCTTTCTTGCAACATCTCCAGCTTACCTGCTACATCGGCAAGTTGTGCCGCCGTGTTGAACGTAGCACACACCAAGATGTTGGCGACCGATGTACGAAGAGCCCACCGGAAGTGGTATGCTTACTCATCGGCAGTACCTGCTGTTGCGCCAAGAAAACCAGCCAAACAAAGAAAGCGCTGCATGAACTCGTTGTTGTTCTCCCCAGCTCTCTGCCTGATTCCGTGGTACTCCCACTTCAGCTTGTCTTGCTCAGCCTTGAGGAAGAACTGTCCCATCACTAACTCCCTGAACTGAGCCCAAGTCAAACCAGTCACCAAATTGTCACCTCCCTCAAACTGCTTGACTGCCTTCCACCAACCTAGCACATCATCTTCGAACTTGTAACAGGCCAACCTCGACTGACGGGGTCACAGCCCATTGCATCGAATAACTTCTCAATATGAGCCAACCAGCTTTCAGCTTCACTGGGGCTATCAGTTCTCTCGAAGGATCGAGGACGTTGCTTATTGAATCTCTCCAGCCATGTGACCAATGTTGCTGGAGGAGGTACTGGGTGTTGTTGCTGATTGTTGGCAGCCTGCACCTCAGCCCTGATTTCGTTCCTCGGCTGAGGAAGCAAAGCTTGCATCGCAGCTTGGACTGTTGCATTGAGTTGTTCTTGCTCGCGTGTGAGAACCATATAACAGTATAACATAAAAATACATGATTAAACTGATCAAAACATAAAATATATACATGAAAAAATTTATACCAATAAATCATGAGAAAAATTTTATGCAGGAAAACTAGTACATGAATGCATGATGCAGTTTGATGAAAACTTTTATATGCGCGAGAGTGAACGCCTATGGTCAGTTCACTCAAAACAAAAGACATGGCGAGGGGACGCCAACGGGTCGGTCCCAAAGTTAAAAGTTTCGATAAAAGCACATGCGACTAAATAGGGCCAGTCCTGTACCAACCATTACGTAGTTATAAATCTGCGACAATGACATATATATGAATGCATGAAAACAATGAATGCATGAAAACCGACTGTCGGTTCTAGGAAGACCATAGTGACTACCCACTAATCACAGGTCGTGTTTTGAGAGCCTACGGGTCGAAGCCTTGGCTCTGATATCATAATTGTAACACCCCATTTTGGTAAATGGAATGTCACGCATGATTATGGTGTGTCATCAAAGAATACAAGGATAAATGTCTTAAACATTACATGACTATAAAGGAAATACCGGAACAAACATCGGTACCCCAAAGTATAAGCTAATCACACACAAACATAAGTACTGTAAAGGAAAAGGACTAAACGATGTCCATAGAAACAAGTAGCAAAATGTATGATGAAATGCATAAAGTAATGAAGGCTAGAAAGCTTCCAAACCGTATGCACGTACGCTTAGAGTCTACGAGCGTCCCTGAGTACCTGCTGTTTTTGGAACATGAAATAAAAACGGCTGAGCATAACGCTCAGTGCGCGGATATACAAGCATAGAATGAATAACATAAGCATATACAACATATAGCAGCGGAATTGATTAAGTCCTGGAAAACCTGGTATAACTTAGTAAAACTGGTTTTATAATTTGAAAATCCTTATATTTATCTTATAAAAACTGTTTAACATGTTAACCATTAAGCCAATATAGGTCATGAAATATCAACGTGCATGAATACTTGGAGGGGTGACCTCATCATGCAATTAAAGGGGTTGCCTCAAATTAATATAAGTTTAGGTAGGAGGGATCAGATCCTTGTGAAGGATGCAAGGCACACACCACATTCACCTGAATAATCTGTTAAAAACATGTAACCTAGGATGCACCCATACGCCCCACATGATAACATAATAATATGGCCAAAAGCTGAAAGGGACGCCACGAGCTATCACTCCGCCGTGGTGAAGTCATAACACTGGTGCCTCTAGTGTTATGGGTATGGTACCTCCATAACTAGGTGAAACTGGTCATGCATGTATATGGCTTAGGCATTTAAATTAAACATAAGCAATTCAAAACATATAAAACATATACTGGGAAAACAGTTGGCTGCATACGGGGAATCCTAATAAGGAAAGAATGTCCATACCGAAAGGACGGATAATCCGTACCTTATGTCCAGTGAACGAAGAAGACGAACGGAAGAGAGTCCTACTTCGATCTCACTAACGCTACATAAATAGTATACATGTATAAGTATTCTGATTATTGAGTACGTAACTGGTCTTATATCTTGACTTAGCTTGTTTTATATGTTCATGTCTTGTTTTACTGATTTTAACATTATGCTGTGTTTATCATGTATTCTGGATATTCTGATTAAGTATTACTTGTATTTCTTGTATTATTATACTTGTTGTGTAATTATAAGTAACTTTCTGCAAATAGCAGGTTTCCTAAAATAGAAATTTTCCAAAAATAGAAAGTTTCCAATAAATAGAAATTTTCCAAAAATAGATTAACTGCTTAAAATAGATTAGTTTCTAAAAATAGAAAGTTTCTAAAAATAGTAAGTTTCCATAATTAGAAATAAGCTGGATTATTAAGCTAATACGATAAGCTTAAGTTTTACTGATTAAATCTACTAAGTCATGTGATTAATAGTATAGTTTATTAATTATAACATGTAAATTAAATAAACTATATGTTATACGATTTAATTAAATAAAATCATGATTTAATTAAATTAAAGTGTATATATTACTTACGTTAAAACATGTATTAATATTTATATTAATATAACCTAAGTCATGAAAATTAATTAACTATATGCCATGTTTTAATAATTAATTAATTACTATAGTCTAAATTACGTAAATAAATACTTAGGTTAAAATCATGTATTATTAAATATTAATAATAAATCTAAGTCCATGTATTAATTAAATTAATTATGTGCCATGTTTAATTAATTTAATTAACTTGTAAATAAATATACTTGTAAAACTATTAAACTTAAAAATAATAAACCGAACCCATGTATTATTTTTATTAAAACATGTCGTGAACCGGTCCATGAACCTGTGAACTGGTCGAACCAAACCCACCGAAAACAGCGGAAAACCGACCTAAGCCGGTTGCCCCTGCCTTCGGTAATCTGCCACCGGCTGCAGCCGGTGGTCTTGTCCTGCTCGGCTAGCCGCTGACCACACCGGGTTCCCACTGACTGTATGTCGGTGGTTCCCCCTGCCTGCGGTGAGTTCCCCCATGCTTCCCTAAAATAGCCACCGGCAGTTGCCGGTGGTGGGGCTGTGGCTGCCACGATCTAAACAAACCACAAGGCCACCCCCGACGCGAGTCGGGGTGCCTTGTTCCCTGATGTTGACCGAAACCCAACACCACCGAGACATGGGTCTCGTGTGGTGGTGCGAACCAAACGCCGAGAGTCGTGAGACTCTCGGTTTATGTGGCAGCCGAGACAAGCAAACCCGAAACACCCCTTTATTATTTTCCCATAAACCCATGACATGTTTTAATTCTCTTGTTTTTAAACCCCATGATTACATATGCATAAAAACATAAAAAGAAAATAAAAAGAAAGGTTTTCGGATTACCAAAACACGTGGAATCAATAGAGGATGAATACACGAACACGTACTTATGATTTGCTTAAACAAAATAAACCAACCCCCTTGTTTTTTGATGATGCCGCCGGCCAAAGGAAGAGAGAGAGGGAGATTAGGGTTTTAATTTTTCTAAAAGTTCTTCTGTGACTGAATATTTTTTTCCATATTTGTTTCTTTAGTAAAATCAACATGGTCTGGGCCCCCTCTCCTTGTTCTGTCGCGGCTAGTAGGGCCCAAAAAGGGAAACCCGTAACTTTTCTTTGTTCAAATAATTTACGTGTTCGTGTGCTCGTATTTACGTTATGTTATTATTAAATATTCATGTTATTATAAATACTTGTACGTAATCGTAATAATAATACACGTAAATACATAATTATATGTTCTTGATTCTTACGTTCATGATTTCATGTTCGTGATTTAATTATTATTGATAATAATTATCGTGCATTTATACATACTTAATACTTATCGTGTAATAACACGTACGTAGTTCTTGTAACTTATATTCGTGAAACGTATTCATGTTATAAAAGGAAAGTTTTAATCATGTACGTACGGTTATAGGTGTACTGTTCATGGTAAAATCATGCGGGTTTTACACTAGCACTGCCTAAAGTTTGGTTTTTGAGTGTTCCATTAGTAAAGCCTGTAATAAGTAACCAATTAATAATTTTGAAAAGTAAGCTTTGAAACACAAAATTAAATTATCAAATAAATAAACACTTATAATTTGTTATATCAGACAATGGGAAGCTTGCATTTTTTGATTGCATTGAGCCTATATGTTGTGTAGATCCAACATTACATGTGTTTGAACCATTGAATGGATATTGATCGGTTTTACACTCATTTGACTATGACCTGCAAATATAACAGTAAATATATAAATGTATTACTTTACTATAATAGCATAATCAATAGATGATTTTAAAACATATTATCATTTGTAATATCCGATAATGAAGTCCTTGAACATTACAAAGAAGATTTTCTAGTTGAATCTTTTGGTGTGTAAAAAACTGAAGGCGAATGACCAGGAACTTCACCTACACCTTGTGAAACCACTGTTGGATTGACAATTATGTGGGTTTGTTCTTGATCTGTACCTTATCAAAATAAAGTGATACAACATAAATCATATAAATGTTTAATATATTTACCATATAACATATTTATAATAACCCTAAAAAAATTATAATGACCTTTGAGAGATGATTTTTGTTGAATTCTAGTACCTCTTCTAGCAGAAGTTATATATCCAACACTGCCTCCAACATTTAAAACACCTTCAACGGATGAAGAACCTGATCCATCTAGACGTTTCAATTTTTTGGATCTAAGAATATCTATACGATTATCTCTAATCAATTTTTTGTTAGGATCCATTGAAACTGTAAAGGCAAAAACGAGAACCTAAAAATGTTTGTTAAGAGTTTTCATAAATAAAGACTACACCTCTTATTTAGGTAAAAGATTTTTATAATTTAATACATGTTTTAAGTTTGGTTTAATATTGGTAAATTTTTCAAATTAGTATAGATAATTAAGGGATTTCAAAAGATATTATATGAATTTTGCAAATTTTAAAATTTTGGTAAATCTTTTTAGTCTAACACTACTTAAATGTTGTGAATAGTTTTGCGGAAGGAAATGTATACAAAATTAAAGAAACGAACAATTACCTGTTAGACGTAAAATGTCCAATAGTGCATGACCTAAAAAATAAAGAAAATTGCATGTTACAAACTTGTAAAAGTATTTGATAAAATTTATGAAATATAAATATAACTTAATACCTGGTTATATTCAGAACTGGAAGATATAATGAAGTATCTAATGCAAAACAAATAAATGTAAACATAACAAAAACTCAAAAAATTTGTACTAAATTTAGAACTTTTATTCATATTATTATAAACTTTGCTTTTGATACAAATTTACAACTGAATATTACATTAATGTAAATAATAAATAAGCTAATTTTTTTTTATGTTCTTCATCTTTAAACTTCTTGTTTAATAGCAGGCTGCTGCACCAATTCTGGAATCCTGAAGTTCTCCATCTAACCTGCATACAAAAGTGAATACACACAAAAAAAATATGCCTGCATACATCATCAATTTTAACTGTAATCATTTCCAAAAAAAATAATCACAAAAACAATACAAAAAAAACAATTAAAAAGTAGCAATGTCAAAGACTAAAACCAAAAAATTATAATGTTCCAGTGTGTAAAACACACTCTAACCAAACAAAGAAAACAATCTCGGATTACCAATGTCAAAACATAAAAAATAAACAAAGTTTATAGTGTTCAACATCAAAAACTTATTATGGTTTCAAATCTTCAAAATCAAAGTTCATGGCTTTTCAATTTTAATGTCTTTCAGCAAATCGAATTTTAGCTTCTTGTTAGCTAAAGAATCTTTAGAATCAAAATCCGGGTTTTGAATAGCCTCCACATTCCTTTTCTCCGGACTTGTGGCAGTGTCTTTCTCGACAATTGATGGTGACTTCTTCCTTGTACCAAAGAAAGCATCCTAGAATAAATTTAAGAAAAAAAACTGCAATTTTAAATGAATATATAATTCATTAAATATTAAATGAATTTGGTATAAGTAAGAAATTTTTTAATCATACCTTCACTCCTCTAAAACCAACTGAGGACTCAGCATTGACACTCGAAGATTGTTCACTCACAGAATCCTATATAAACTAAAATATCAAAACAAATCATTATTTGCTTATTCTAATTATAAGATCATATGCTTGAAAAGTTATATATGATATAAAAGTATAGGTATACCTCAGTGTGCAGAACCTTTTTAAGAAGTTCTGAAGTGACATGGTTGTCATCAGTCATCTTCACAATGGTATAGACGTACCATTTACGTTCAATATTATAATCTGCCACCTCAATTTTAACCGCAAACTTCCTACCCACAAGTTTCTCTAGAATTTGTGGGAATGTATCAACATCACTAGACTGCATAACAATGCATTATGATAAAGAAACTTATCATATGTTCACACCTGTTCTTGTATCTCTACTAATTCCCTAGCACTTTTATTTATCAGTTTCGTCACTTCCTTGTCAAACATGATAAATGAAGTGCTACCACTACCATCTATAACTCGGATCTGAACCTTGTACATGGTATAAACATAATCTGAATTATGATATTAACTTTTAAATATAACTTGTATTGTTTATGTAATGAAAATACCTTGGGATAACAAATGGTGGGACGATTTTACACGTTTTACACCAAAGGTCTTCGGGTTTTCCTTTTGGAACTTTTACATCCTCAACAGCATCAAGGTCGATAACCCCGCTCTTTGTTATGACTTTTTATTGCACTTTCTACAGCTAAGGTAATACCACAAATTATCCATTTCCATGCACAATATTGATGCAAGTATCACAGCAAAACTAGGCTGAGTAACCACAAAAAAATTAATTAGGAAGTATATTATAAATTTATGTTGAATAATATGTGAAAAGTAGGCAAGATCTATACCTCTTCCACATCACGGACTTCCTCCATGTTTCTAATTGGGAACTTGGTAAGAAACTCATCGTGGGTAGAGTTGAATGTCCCTGTCGACAGAGACATCTTAGAAATAGTCTTTGTTTCAGTATTTTCCAACATCAGCCTGAAATTAAAGTAAACATTTTTCATTACTTAACTTTACCAATATATAAAAAAATAACATTAAAGTTAATTATAACAAAATGAGTAACATACTTTTGTTGGAAGTCCTTTATCTCAGGCAAAGAACTGTTTAATTTTATTTCGATAAATGGCTATGTGTTAGGAGTCCTTTATCTCAGGCAAAAAACTTATGTCCAGGACTTGCCATCATATGATATAAGGGATGAATGAATTATAATTTAATTGTGTTAAATGATGAAAATGACTCCACTAGATGGCTATATTTATACACGAATGATAAAAAAAAGTCAAACCGTGTTAACCTTAAAACCTGTTACAAAATCACGTTTAATTAGGGATATTATCATTTTTGAAGTTAATGGTTAACTGAACAAAGACGAAAATTGGTAAAAAATAAAGAAAATGATAAGATCGAACCTTATATTTTAAAAAAATAGAAAGATCTTGTTCAATTTTTTTAAAAGAGTATTGTGATAAGATAAAAAAAAATTTAAAATCTAAATTAAGGGTCCGTCATATTTAATCAAAACTAATTTTTTTTAAAATTGATGAATATACAAATTACCTTTTGCATAAAACATATGATAAATTTAATTAAAAGAAAAATAATTAAATCATGAGTGTAAATTAAATCTACAAAAACAAAAAAACTAAATCATTTGGATTAACATACCTGTGAACATGGATGATAGATCAATTATACCGGATACCCCAATTTTTGTATGCTTAATTTGTTTGGCGTCCCATCACTTTGGTGTTTGTAGGGTTTCCCCAAATCGGATTATAATTTTTTGGTTTCCCCCAAATCTGGCTCACAGACTGGTAGAATCGGATGATGTGTTTGCCCATTTTTCATGATAGGTCATTGTTCTTAGTTTATTTGTTACAAATTAATCCGAAATAGTTGCTTCTTCTATTGTAAGCTTTGTAAATATTTAATTGGTTACTAAAAATAGGTTAATACATGTGAAATTACCAAGTTAGACACTATTAAAATTTAGATAATTATTTTTCAAGGTAGTTAATGTCTTTTTCAATCCTTGTTTATTATAAGATATAGATCAACGTTTTGACAAAATTAAAGTCACCTAAAGTTCAACATATACCTTTAGTTTATCATATAATCAATCAATCAATCACAACCACATATTTTTATCACTAGGGCTTTTGCCCGCGCTTCGCCGCGGCGGGTTTGGCAAGGTTTTTCAGGGGACGCTGCTAAAGGAGTATGTAAGATATGCAATTGAAAGCCCAATGTGTAAGATCTGCAAGTGAAAGAGCTGCAAATTCATCTTCACATCCTGAAACAAATATGTAAGATGATGAGTTGTATGCTCGCCAAAACAGTGAATACCAAGAAGGATCTTATCAGAACTTGGCCCTTAGGATCCTCCCTTATGTCAATATTCAGGAGTGCTGCATCATTTGCCCCGTCAGCCTGACACAAACATACAAATGACAATCTATACAATGAAAGTTGAGGAGTAAAAGTTTATATACCTTACTCTTGGTGGCACATGCGTGAGCCTTCTAAATAAATAAATCCATATATTTGAGAGCTTCTTCATCACGCTCAGTGATCTGGTAGAAACATAATCAAAATTAAAGGTGCAACAACAAAATGCACTTTATAATAGTCATGTGAACTGGTAAATCTATATTTTATATATGGACATTAATCTACAAAGATACTGATAAACTTCTTGTGCATGGACATTTAAAATGTGAGATAAATTTTACATTACCATTCAGTTACCATTTTAGATCCAACACTTCTTTTTGTCAATTTGTTCGATTACATGTCTAACCACATAATGTGATAGACCCAAACCCAATAACCTGATATCTTATAGGGCCGGGTTGCAGGTATTTTGTTTATCGAAAACCCGATAGACCCGATCCGATAAGGTTCAAATCCAACCCGATAATCTGATTCACACCCTTAGTTGCAGCTATGTTGAACATATTTTTCTCATTTACAAAGTGCATTTTGTGGGTATTTATAAAGAACTTTCTTTTTTAAAGCGGGGGAAATAGGCACTACAACATTGTGAAAATACAACTTGCATAGAAATCGAAGAAGTAAGACAAATAGTTCACCTCAAATGTAATGTCCAATAAAGGTTGATCAGCAATTGGTGGGAGTCGAATATCAAAACCAATATGCGCTTCAGGTGGCTGCAGATTCTTGACACAAACCTGATGGACAACACATGGATTTATTAACATCAGTTAACCCTTATTATTCACTCCATTTTAGTTGGTATATGTATCTACTTTTACACAACTTTTTGGAATCCATTACTGCAAGCTTTTATAGTTTGAAAGCTGCTGCAACACGACCACATCCTGATTTTTTGAGGTCTCTTTCTGGATTTGTTATTAATAGGTAAATTTAAATGGATTAAGTTTGTTTGGTTAGATTACCTGTTGAGGGTGTATTTCACTGGAGTATACACCGGCTAACAAATGTTTGTCGTGACCGTTTACGACCCATCCATGCCCTCCTCCCACATGCGAACGATCTCCTAAATCTCGTTATTGACAATAGTGTTTAGTTTCTTGTGCACAAAACCTATCGCGAACAACCAAGAGTATCAAAAAGCGATTTTACAAACACATGTGAGAAAGATAGCCAAATGGAAGAAATAAATGTATACTAACACGAACTGTGTATTTGCCCAAGAATATATAAACAGCGTCCAACCGTCTTCCTGCACTTCTCAATACATAATCCTAAACATCTACTAATATACAACTTCCTATCTAAACGTATACTTTTGTCCCAAAAATTAAAATCATTTTTATCAATGGATCGCTTTAATTTCTATGTATCTTTATCGCCAATTCTTTGTATTTCTTCAGCCCGAAAAATTTAATTGCTCCAAAGACCATAAATCAACACAAAAATACTATAAACTCATCACAGCCGCACAATATAACTATTACAAAGCTCAACGGCTCCATTTTTTAGTCTAGAGGTTAAAAAAAAGGATCAAATTCGGTATGCCTTGTTGAGTTTCGCCCTTTTTTTGGCAAATCATAGTATAGGCTCAAATAAGGCGTAATTTTGGAAAAGGAGTTATAACCCGGTATGTGGCTACCTTTAAAGCCTGCCAAAGAACAATCATATCGAAATAAAGTACGAATTTGAGAGAACGCACCGGTGAAGATTCTGCAAATGAAATATGTGTTCCATCCCAAAGCTTAATCCTTGGAGAAGTAATAGGAGATCCATTCGGCGATCCGCATGTTCTCGGGGTGGTGGAATTGTTGTTTCACTTGACATAAGCCACATAACAACAAACAATTTATCAAATCGGTCCGCCGATAAAAACAAATGCAATACAATTTGAACAATGATGAGTTGACCAAAAAGCTAACATCCTTTTTATTCAACGTCGATGGCTCATTTAGTATTCAACGCCTTTTTATTCACCGTCGATGGCTCATTTAGTATTCGACGCCCTTTTTATTCAACGTCAATAAATCTAAATATATATATTTACCTCATCTTTCACCATGTTTGTTTCCTTTGCAGCTGACCAAGTTCTAGTGATCATCAAAACCAAAGCTGAATGTAGTTGGTTTTTTTCAGCAAGAATATCGATTTTCCTGCAAGCAGCATCAACAAAAGGAGAATTGATAAAGTCATTAAATTTTAACTCTGTAGCGTTGATCGGTTTAATTCTTTTGGCTGTTGCATCGTAAGTTTGCACATAAGCCAAGCATATGTTCCCAATGTTTGCAACTGTTAGTCATATTATATTAACAGTGGGAAAGTATCAGTAATAACGCTACTGAAGAGTACAACTCAGAAAATTAAAAGCAGAATAAATGTTGCAGTGATCTATTCTTCCTTTTATCTAAATAAAAAGCACGTGGAACAAAATAACAGCAACGATAGCCGTTTTGGGATCATAAGAAACATCAATCGTTTCAGTGGGTAGAATGCCATCTACAGATCAACTTATATAATCAGGATGCTCGTTAGCGTATCCTAAAGCATCTTACCGGCGTATATCTTATCAGCGTATCTTAAAGAAGCTTATCAGCTACCCCTAATCATCTTATCAGCTAATCCAAAAGCAGCTTATCAACTAATGCTATAAAAAACTATTCCAAACACCCATTTATATATCAG
This sequence comes from Glebionis coronaria, assembly GCA_025667525.1. Lineage (NCBI taxonomy): Eukaryota > Viridiplantae > Streptophyta > Magnoliopsida > Asterales > Asteraceae > Glebionis > Glebionis coronaria. The sequence goes on along the minus strand of CM046879.1, from coordinate 184,474,708 downwards.
CTTAGTTTCATTTCCATCACTTAGGTTACCTAAATTTGAAAAATCCAATGAAGCTGGCTCATGTGAACTCCCAAGAATTCTATTCAATTTGCGGCCCTATCGTCGCATCACATCAACAACGGAAACGAAAGAGACGACTGTCCCAAGGATTCTATTCAATTTGCGAATGGGCTATGGTCATACAATCCTGCAAATATTTACCAAACACCCGCTGAAGATGAGCGTCGGTAAAATTAGGAGCCAACCTGTCAACAAATGCGTGCACCGAAAAACATCAAACATTGAGCATTTTATTCCCTAAGGCTTAACCAAATATCTTGTTGCATTTCAGCTACCATTTTCGCACAAACTTGAAAATCACGCAAACTACCATTTTTGCACATACATGTTGTCGAGGTCCTGTTTGTTTCAGCCTATACAACCCACTACGCCTTATGGGTTTGGGCTTATCTTTCATAAGTTTACTTTTTTGTGGCTAATTGTGAAACTTCTATGGCGTAATAAACTTATATAAGCAGAAAAGTTCTCAAATAAGCTAAAAAAATGAACTACGAAACATAAGCCTAAAACCAAATAAGCAAGAACATGATGCATAAGGCGAAAAACAACAACAGGTTTATTTATGTCGTATTTGAAAGACATGACAGGCAAGGTTCTAAGTTTTAAGAGTAACAAATCAATTGAAAGACACAAAAAAAAAAATGAGAAGTTCTTACTTCTTCGCATCCTTTTGACCGACCATCTCCTGCTAGGTTTTTGTGCTCATACCACCAAAGACTTTTGGTTTCAACACCGCCACCACCTGCTCATGAAAAAAAACATAACTTTTGTATAAGCGTAATAAGCCGAAAAAGTGAATTGATAGCAGTGTTCCACGTGACCCTGGAACAGGATAAAAGGGCACCTAGCCCACCGTGGCTGCAAACACTAAAGAGTGATGCCTCGCCAAAATACGGTTGGGCGACACCCAACGCAACCCCAGAGCCGACGTAATAAATATCATCACCTACAATATATCTGGTTATATATAATTTTAGTCTAATACCTCAGCGGTGTCAATACCTATTTTGTTCATATAAATTTGGAAAACCTATTTATAAAAGAGTACTAAAATCCATAAAACTATAAAAGACACTTTATAATCACAAATTTGTGTAAATATTAATAGACTAACCGCTCTTGTATTAGCAAACCCTTGTGCAATTGTTGTTGCTGATGAAGTTAAGAATCGAGGCACCTACAAAATAATCTAATCAAATCCAAAATCGTTGAAACCCAAAATCAAAATATAAAAACATAATAAAAATGATTTAACATGGCACAACACCTGAAGCCGTTTTCAGATACCTTTAAAAATCAAAACGTCACTCTTATCTCCCTCGATTTGGTGGCAGCCTCAACAAAACCTAGGCAAGGAACAAACAAAATCATCGATTCAATATTGGAAATAAAAAAAACTTATTAGTTGTACATCTTACACGTATGAGATCTGCCACTTTTTTTCCATCTTATAATCATTGAAGGCAAGTATGTGTGCTTTGGATCTAAATGGGAGGGTTTTGGATGTGTGTGGAAGAATGGAGAGAAAGTAGGTATGTGAGAGGGGAGATAATTGTGAGAGAAATTTTGCCAGCAAAAGTAATTATGTGAGAAGGGAAATGAAAAGACGAATAAAAAATACGTTTTGTTGTGAGGGGGGCACTGTTCATTGGGAACCGTGTTTCCCCTCTTTTATTAAGGATATAATGTAACAACAAAACTCATTTTTTTTAAATTAAATATCTCACAAACCGTTCATCGTTACGTAAAACAAAATATATCATCGCAACGAGAATTAAATCATCTATCTATCGAGGGGCACATGTATATACTTTCGACGAAAAAAAATTTCGACTTTTTTTCTTAAGTCACGTCTGAGAGAATCATATATGATTCGTCACGGAACATATATGATTTTCAAAAAATCATATATGATTCATATCACGAATCATATATGATTTTCTGAAAATCATATATGATTCGTGACGAATCATATATGATTCTCTCATACGTGACTTAAGAAAAAAAGTCGAAAAAAGTTCGTCAAAAGTATATACATGTGCCCCTCGATAGAAAGATGATTTAATTCTTGTTGCAATGGTGTATTTTTTTTCGTTTGACGATTTACCGTTTGTGAGATATTTAATTTTTGGAAAAGTGGAGAGAAGTGAGTTTTTTTTAAAATAAGTGATTATAATGAGTTGAATAAGTATATACTAATTTAAGGGTATACGTATATCTTAACTCTTTCCAAGTAATATTTAATGATGAAATTAATTGTCATAAAAGTCCGATAATAACTCAATTTTTATAAAACTTTATGCCCAAGTTTTATACTTAGTAGTTAAGGTTGTCTTCCAATATAAATAAAAACCATTTGACTTAGGTGGTGTTTATTTCATTAAGATGTTTTACGTCTGAATCTGATTATCGCGTTTTACTGGTAAGAAGTGGTCATAATGTCTGAATCTGAATAAAAAATTGTTGTTTGTTTTTTGCAATTGTCTGAATGGTTTATTTTTAGGGTATATATTTAACATAATACAATGAACCAATAGCTCGCACCCGGACCCGAACTTATCTAACATATCACGAGCCGGATTCGAGCTTAACCAATAAGGTTCGAAACAAATCGAGCTCGAGTTTGATTTAGTTTGATTATTTAGTTTTTATAGGTTAAACTTAAAATTAAAAACACTCCTAATTTGATCGATTTCTTAAATAAAAAAAAAACTTTGCAAACTAGATATTCCATGTATAGTCCAATTGGCCCACTAAATTATGTTTTCTCTTTTTTTAACTAAAAATTATGTTTACTCTAGTCTAAACATAAAATATTTATATACCTACTTTATCTCTTTTTTTTTCACTGTGTTATCCTCATCCTCACATGTTTTACCTACCTCTTTCTTCTTTCTTTATTTCAACCCATTAACACAAATGTACTCTTCAAAATAAACCAAAACGAATCTACAGTTTTACTACAGTAATATTTTCAACCACAAAAAACTATTAAATACATAAAAACATTCATCTCGTCACAAGAAAACAGGGTGCCTAGAGGCAGTCAGACAAAAACACCGCATCTGACTGACTCAGATGAATACACCCTTGATGCATCTGACTAGACAAAAAAAACAAACAATCAAAACGTCTGATCGCGTCTGACTCAGAGGCAGTCAGACAATTTTTTGCAAAAACAAACACCCCCTTAGTTTTGAACATGAAAACTCAACTTCCACCCTTATGAACAAATTTTCTTACCCTTACCCAAAAGACCCTAATACCTCTTACCATTTTTCAGGAGTGTGCACACGACATTTAAGCATGGTGTTTGGCATAATTTCTCGTCTTAGTTCGAACTTATAGTTGACCGGAGGCTCGAGAATTGCTCTAAATCATCACATACTGATTGTAGTTGTGGTATGTTTCGTTTTATGTAACAATTAACGAGATTCATTATATATTTAATTTTTTTAAAAAGAAATGAAAGTACGTTTTTTGATTGAATGGAAATAAATGAATAACTAAAATCAGTTAACTGAATATATGTTAAATGTTAAAATTTTATAAACTTTTTTCAGTTATGTACGAATGATATATATACTTCTTATAAAGCAAATTGATATATCTCTCTTTAATAAATACCAAAATTTTAAGTAGTACAACAAATAAATCATAATGTACAACTTATTAATGCAAATAACAAACTAAGAATTGAGTAATACAACCTATTAATACTTATGTACAACCACAACAAGTATAAGAACTTTTATAATACATTACATTTAATACTATCATTAAAATGTAATTAATATTATAATTAAAACACTTCATTATCACAATTTACAAATAAAATAACATATTGCACAAAACAACAAATGTCACTACATCTTATTTTTGCAATATCAATTAATAACAATAAGCATATAATTAATACACCCCATTACTCAAATATACAATTTTATATTCACCTTACAAAACAATTTAAAACATATATATTTACAATTTTCAATATCAAACCAGATTAACTGGTTCAACCGATAACCAGAGCCACCATCGATTCGGTTAGACAATTAGATGAAGCTCCATAAACTATAAATTTTCGCTTTTTGAAATGTTGTTGTTAAAAAAACGTAAAGTTAAAATATTATTCACCCGAAATTATTTTACAGGTACCCGCAGCCACATCGCGCGGGTACCCGCTAGTATATGTGAAAATGAATAAGTATGATTTGGAATTTTGATATTAAAAGCCCATTAAAATGATTTATAGTAAAGTGATTATGAGTCGTATCAACATTACGTGGGATTATGTGATCAAGAAGCCGGGGGTTCGCGTCGTGGTTCAAGTATGAGGAGGATTACATATTTCGTGAACGAGAACTTGCCGAAGAAAGACTAATGGATGACTACTTTGGCGACAACGAGTACGAACCTAATTATCCTGAGGAAAAGTTTCGTCAAAGGTATCGTATGAGCTCTACACTTTTAAAAAAATACTCCATTAAATCTTAAATTATGATGTTAGTCCCCTGCCAGAGCCCTTTAGTTATTTTAAATCAACCACTGATGTGACAGGTCGTTGTAGTATTAGTCAGGGGCGGAGTTAGTAGGGGACTAGTGGATGCTAAGCCTCCTCTAATCAATTTATTTCACTTATTATTATTTTTTTGTATTACAAGCTGTTTTTCTACTATGTTCTATATCAAGCCTCCCCCATCACTATGTCTTGTTGTGTTAAGTATAGTTAGCCTCCCTTAACTAAAAATCCTGGCTCCGCCCCTGGTATTAGTCCTGTTTTAAAATCCACATCCGTCATACGCCAATCGGCGTACGACCCAACACCTTATGCATGCATTTGATGAGTATTTACAAATCGCTGAACGTACTTCACGAGAATGCTTAGATAACTTTTGTAAGTGCATTTGGGCTTTATATCATAGTAAGTATTTAAGAAACCAACTACAACTGATATCCAAGATCATGGTTTTAAATAACGCGCTATAGCACGTCTTATAGCGGGTTATAGCGTAAAGCGTGGCCTCCACGTTACGAAACAGACTAAGGCGTCGTCTCTAGGCGTAGCGTGCTAAAAAGCGGCATAAAGCGTGTAGCGTGGCGCTTTTTTAGAATGTTTTTGCATATTTACAAGAATTGGGCTTGTTTACTAGTTTTGGGCTTAGTAATTTTACTATGAAGATAAATCCTTGGGTAACTACCAGCCGATTTTGTTTTAAATTCGAATTAAAGTATTGTTCTATTTTGTAAACTCGTTATATAAATATTAATTTATAAATATTTTGTGCCGCTATATATCACGCTTCAAAAAACGTCGTAGCTTCGCTATAGCTTATGTAGCTTGAAGCTTGGCAATACCGCTAATCTATACTTCACGCTATTTACAACCTTGTCCAAGATACATATAAGTGGCACGAAGAAACCCATGGACTCCAGGGAATGCTCGGGAGTATCGATTGTATGCATTGGGAGTGAAAAACTGTCCAAAGGCGTTACAAGGGCAGTTTCTCGGAAATGCTCGGGAGTATCGATTGTATGCATTGTTGTATAGTTTTATATAACATGATATTGGAAGACGAGGGTTTTAAAGTTAACTTGAGAGATATGTTCGCGAACACCAATTATTGTTATTGTTAGAAACTGACTCGAAAGATGTGACTTACATGTTTGTATGTGGTGGCAATTCTGGTACCATAACCCACTTTACTGACGTGACACTGACATCACCCACCACCGTTCTTTGTGCTCTTAGCAAAATGTGGCAACTGATTCACTTTTATTCGTATGTCGCTTTTGGTCAAGTCTGGTTTTTGCATGTAGGAGGCTTTCAGAATCTTTGGGTGTCTAGTTCTGAAACAGTTGATATCAAGATCTAAATCTCTAAGGTGCTATTTTCTCGCAAGTATTTGCTTTGCTACATGGCTCATATGTTTGAATGTTTCTTAGTTTATTTACAACCTCTAGGTTCCAGCCGATCCTAACATACTTGTCGTTCAAATATCGTATTGCATATGAACAACACCTGCGTATTTGTATCTGGCAACAAAATGCATAGGAATTACTATATAAACAGATCCAGATTCACATGTTTAACCACATAAATGGAGCTATAAATACTAGATATATATACACCTCCATGACTGCTAATCCCCTATCGTATTCACGAAATATCAAGAGAAAGTAGTATACAAAACCGATACACAACAATACTAGTACAGCTACCCAAAACGGAGTATTGATCATATATTACTTTTAAGTGTATACCTTAATAAACGAGACCATTGAATATCTCCTGTTTCTCCCGTTCTTGAACATCAACACTCTTTTCCAATTTGGTATAAGCATATATCACCATTTGATCTTTGTGTAGCATGTACATATGTTGGGTTATCTTCTTGTGCGAGGAACCACACATGGATATCACTTGTGAAGTCTACATGACTCCATCACGATCACCTGCATTACTTCTTTTTGCGATTAATGTTGGTGGCTATCCCTTAACATTTCTTGATGCATGATAAAGCTATATGGATGATTGCATTTCATTCAGGTCAGTTTTTTTTTTGGGTAAAATTCAGGTCAGTTTTAGGAAAGATGATTTCTAACTCTTTTTATTAGACTATATAACTGCTAAGGAAAGGGGTTCATGAAAATTGCAAGGTTACTCAACTTGCAGTTTAGTAAAAAATAGTGAAGACCCAAACGGGTTGAGACTTACATGTAAAATTGTCAATTTTGACCAACTTATGTGTAAATGGAGTGATTTGGGTTCAAACGGGCCGATAGTCACCCATGAACGTTTCATACATTCATTTGGTTTGAAAAGCTGGAACACTACTGGAATAGTGTAAGTCATATTTGACACACTGCTTCATGGTAGTATTCGTTACCCATCCCGCCTGACCAGTCCAAAATATGGACCAAAGAAATAATGTTTAGAAACTACAAACATATAGGTTAATTCAGCTTGGAAATTGTAAGAAAATGAATACAAATTTCAAGGGACATTCCAAAATGAATAATGTTGGAATTTTATGTGTGGGACAAGTTATCAAGTACTCGTAAAGATTGTTTCTATAACAGTAAATGAATGAGGTTCGGTAATATATATTACCTTTTGCGTTTGCTCTTCATGACCGTAGAAGATGAAGGATTACTATGCCAGTTGCGCTTCCTCTGATTAATAAACCAATTGTTTATCTGCTTCAATTGCAGGCCTGTTTCCTGAACTAACCGTGCCTTGTCTTCTTCCTACACAGAAACGTGTTATAAAAACTCAGATAAATATAGTATTATCTGATATCAAGGTTTACGTAGTTTTTCCATAGTTGTAATAAGTTTTTTACTTTCCTATAACCAGATTAGTCAGAATACTAATAGGACAATTCTAGACTAGTACTCCTATTTCCATATGTTATTGTGTTTAATTTTGAAACCGTTTTGAAAAAATAAATCAGTATAACAAATTGTTTTCAGTTATCTGATTCTACAAATCCCTGGTTTTGTTAATTAATGTCTTGCTAAGCACTATTTTTTAAGTACATCCTATGTCACATTATGTCATATAAATAAGATACGCGCACATGAACACAGAAGTATGTTTTTCTTTCCTGAATTCGAGTAACAACGGAAGAGACACAGGCCGCAAACTTACAGTAGGGTATGGCCATTTGGCATGTGATTGCCACCAAGATTTAAGAACAGAGGTGGTATCACCAGGAAGTTTCCCTGCCCTCCGTTTGCGTAATATCTCCTCTCTTATGTCTACAATCTTCTCCTTGTAACCCTAATAACACAAGGACAGAAGAAAACAACACAAAAGTTAATATCATGATAATATTGCAATTATGAATTGATGCATTGTTTAGTCATGCGATATATGAGGATAATAATGTATGAGGGGGACATGGGTGTTTTCGCTATGAATATGTGGATAACAACGTATATGTAAATACATACAAGTGTAAAACAAACATATGAAAGAACTATTTCTCTTATAAATCATGCATTGCACCTACAGGTTTTCTCGTACTTTTGCTTTTCGGATTTCAGTTTAGTCTATGCTATCTCGTAACAATGAACTTGAATATTACTTAGAAACTTCATAATGTGCGAAAACTTATTTTTCGTTGCACTAAAAAATGACCCTAAAGTTTGAAATCAAATGAAAATTCGTGTATCTCGTTTATTAACAGGCATAAATCAGGTATCCAGTCAATGCAGATCTATATAGCATCCTAATAAGATCATGTGGCAAATTTCAAAAGGATTTAAAGTCTCACTTGTTTGAGTTCATGCTTTAGCTCTTGCCTGACACGCTCCATTAATGATCTCTCGCTTTCTGTAGGAAGACCGAATCCCATGCCATCATGAGCATCGAGACTTCCATCAAATAAGTTGGCATCACTGTCTACCTGATCTTCATCGTCATCAGACATCGTTGCACCTGTGCCTTCTCCCGGTGACACTCCTGTTCCCGCCCAAAACTTGGAACTTTAGAATTCATCTAAGAATCTTGGTCAGTTGACATAACTATGCAGAACTAGTGACAGAAGTGGTGCAATTCCATACGGTTATTTTTAAAACATGTTAATGTAAATTTTAAGAGCATGTTTTATGACATAAGTCGGACTGCTGATTTTACATCATGTATTCATGTGTGTGCATGATGTGGCTTGGAGTGACCCTGTTAAAAATGACCCTCTTTTTATACGAAACTTATATATCACCTGTTAAGCTTTGGAGGGACTGCTCAATCTCCCAGCAAGCCATAACTGCTTCCATCGCATGAACTCTAACATGTTGCTGTAATTGTTCTTTGAAAGAACAAAGCAGTAGAACATAGTGTGTCTGCAATTACAATACAAAGATACAGTAAATATAAGGGATTAGTATTATTGTTACATAAAGAATAGGCATGTTCATTAAAGATTACTACCCATACAAACAGCAAGTAATCACGATGTTTATCAGATACTCCTATCACATGAACCGGTAGGTGACATAGAGACAGAAAGATTATATGATCTTTAATAACAACCATCATGTGTCCTAACATCAGAAGCCTTTGTCTGAGACTTGACTTAAATAAAAAGACCACAAAGTGACCTTGATATTTTATGTATCTTTGTTATACAATATGATCCCACAGTGGGTTACATATATGAAGGTAAGATTGTTTTTCATGTCAAAGGGAGCAGCATGTAAGCTAATACAGCAATCTCTAATTTTCTGTGTTGTCAAATCACTCACATCTCACCCATTAGTGAGTTAATTGGGATGCTAAGCAAACCTTCACTAGGTTTTTGATAGAACCAGGCTAAGGGTTATATGAAAATAGGACGATAGGAATGATTTATTGAAGAAACAATGCAGAATCTGAACAAAGAACTTCAATAGAATCTGAATAGAGAACGATAGGTGTGATTTATCAAAGAACGGTGCAGAATCTGGACACCGAAACTTCAACAAAATCAACTAGTCCGTAGAGAGGACCAGACTCCTAATACATCAAAGTATATAATTTATGCCATCCTTATTCTTAGCCTTACACTTACAATATATAGATACAGATAGAAGATACTAGAAATCATAAGTCAAAATCAGTGCTGAAGATAAGGGATTGCAATAAATCAGTGATCCTGATTTATCTCAATCTTTCCATCAATAAACCAGATTCTTATCAATACTTCACCCCTGAAAACTTGCCTTGTCCTCAAGGCAAAATTGTGGATATTGACCAGTTGCTCTTTGGGTCGAAGCCACCACTCGATAGGCCACCACTTCGAGCTCGTTGGTCACGGCTATGTTGGTCACGGTTGGCACCCCCTTTTTTTTTTTTTTTCTTCGGATCCAAGCCACCACTCCGTAGGCCACCACTTCGAACTCGTTGGTCACGGCTATGTTGGTCACGGTTGGCACCCCTTTTTTTTTTCTTCGGACCCAAGCCACCACTCCATAGGCCACCACTTCGAACTCGTTGGTCACGGCTATGTTGGTCACGGTTGCACCCTTTTTTTTTTCTTCGGATCCAAGCCACCACTCCATAGGCCACCACTTCGAACTCGTTCGTCACGGCTATGTTGGTCACGGTTGGCACCTTTTTTTTTTTTCTTCTTCGGATCCAAGCCACCACTCCATAGGCTACCACTCTGAGTGTTGGAATCTTGAAAGGTTGGGGACCAACAAGCAGGTATGATCCTCCCAAGTCGCTATTCTGGGTTTGCACCATTTCGAATTTCCCGGCAATGGAACCAAATGATAGAACCAGGCTAAGGGTTATATGAAAATAGGACGATAGGAATGATTTATTGAAGAAACAATGCAGAATCTGAACAAAGAACTTCAATAGAATCTGAATAGAGAACGATAGGTGTGATTTATCAAAGAACGGTGCAGAATCTGGACACCGAAACTTCAACAAAATCAACTAGTCCGTAGAGAGGACCAGACTCCTAATACATCAAAGTATATAATTTATGCCATCCTTATTCTTAGCCTTACACTTACAATATATAGATACAGATAGAAGATACTAGAAATCATAAGTCAAAATCAGTGCTGAAGATAAGGGATTGCAATAAATCAGTGATCCTGATTTATCTCAATCTTTCCATCAATAAACCAGATTCTTATCAGTTTTTTTGGGTATACCTGGGTTTCCGACTCGACATTGCGAGCCGACTAATTCCAGGGCGACTACCCTTTTTGATAGCCCGGAGTTATCGTAGGTGAACCTCCGTGGCCACCCCCAAATGTACACACCTAGTGAGGTTTGAGCCCTTGACCTCTTGTTATATTGATAGCGGGACTGAAAACACTATCCTAATTGGGTAGAAACTGATCACATAGATGTAATGTTTTGATAGAATAGTTTTGTAATTTTACGCACTAATGAGTTAACATGTAAAAGACAGAACATTGATTACGGTTGTCGATAATGCATCTAACCCAAGAACATCTATAAGAACTCCTAAAATTACACAAGACAAATTAATAAAGCTTCGGATGGACGTAGCACTTTCATCCTCATGTTTATATGTTCATACTATTACTATTTGGTGTCAATAATACCCTTATGCATGAAAAGAAATGCCAACTCTTTTCTTATTCATTCGTTCCATCTTGCATTTCTTCCAACTGATTAGGAACATTTGTAATAAATGTAACTTCTTAATATCTGTCTGATATTTGAAAACAAAGGTAACTTAATGTAATAACTAACAACATTGCAGTTTGTAGATGGTTTTGTGAAGAACAGGGTGGAACAAGTTACTATTCTTAATATGTACTCCCTCATGAATTTATTGTCTTCCCGGTAAGCATTTATACAGTTAAACAACATAATCGATCTAAATGAATCCAAGAACTTGTAAAAAAGTAGCTACACATGTGAAGCACTGTGGTTGCTATCGAAAAGTGAACGGTGGCCTACTTAATAATGATCTTAACAGCACGATGAATTATATGTGGTCCTAACTTTAGTGAATTATGTTCTGATACACCAGCGGTTTAGGTGGAATTAAAAAGAATTATAGCTTTCGTCATAGCAATATAAACAATAAAATTTACCATAAATTGATCAAGCTCCTTATCGTCATGATCATGATCATGATCAAGATCACCAAGACTGGAATACTTTGAAACCACCTGCTGAGACTGAGCAAGCTGTGCATCTATTCTAGGCAGCTGATCCACAGGTGTAGCAATTCGCAAACACGCTACATGAGCTGCTAGCAACTGCTCGTACAAAGGGTGTGACAATACCTCAGCTTTTTGTCTTGCACTTTGCCAACTCATACCACCGCCTTCTCCATCGCCCGCTACGACCTCAGGTTCTCCTCCTCCAATGACATTATGATGATCTACAACAACCTGTGATGGTTTCATGATTATTTATGAGAATTTTAACTCTAGAATTTGGTTATATATAGAGGAATGAAACTTTTGGTGGTTGATTGGTTATATAAGTCATGAGTGGTACAACTTATGATGATTTATGCACAAGTACTAATTGCACAAATGAGAAATTATTAATGTGTCTATCTTTTCAAAAAGAGTAGGAGATGAAAAATAAGTAACAAAAAGGTGAAATTGTAACTAAGAATTTAACACATAACATGTTTTTTTCCTTCATTTCAATACTTTGGGCCTACAAGGGCATATCATGTTGTTATGTTTGTTTGACAAAAAAAACAAAATATCTAATGTATTTTTTTTAATAGCAAAATATGAGTGGTTAATGGGTCGAGTCGTGTAATGATATTCAAGCGGTAAAATGTTTTTTTTTTCGAATCATCGTTTAGTTATGTTAAACTTTTATTTGTTTTGCCAGAAAAAACTCTTGGCAGGTCTTGAACCGAAAACCTTCAAAAACTTTTCACAAAAATATCATTTAGTAAAACTTTGGTGGCAAATATATTTAGTGTTCTACTTCTTTAGCCAAATTTATAATCAAAATCAACCAATGTGTACAAAAGCCTCATGCTTAAACCTTGTATATAACTAACTACTTAAGTTACAACATCTTTGTAAATTTTGAATATTCCACACTTTAATCCATATGGAAAAAGATATATTATGTCTTTGATTATACAAAATATAAATAAATAAAAAACATTACTTACCAAAATCATTTCCAACGTGACACTTATAACTTAAACACTTTGTTTGAAGCTAAATTACAAGTAAATGGAAACAATATTAGGTCAACTTGAAGATTATAGTGATTAGTGAATGTACCAATTAGAATGGTGATGGTTTTAGTACTAATAACAAGTTTGATATGCATTGAAGAATATGCATTTGTTCACTAATAATCAATTAAATTCAACAAGCAACAAATAACTAGAAAATATTAAGAATATATAGCAAATTAATACCAGGGAAAAAAACAGCAATTTTTATACGACCTTCCTTTCAAAGATGATGAGTCTTAAGTCTTAACCATCAAACCAATCATACCAATGTATCTTCAAATGTAAAACTATCGTTTTTTTTTTCATATGTGATTGTGGAACATTAAACATGTATTCGTTATTCGTATATTCCTTTAACCAAAGTTAAGTCTGAACACATACACGTGACTAGGTCAAAACATATTACTAGCTTGTACAAATACATACTACAGCCATGTAAAAATATATACAGTACAAGATTTGAGTTTAAATAATCTCATGTATTTAAATTTTCTAAATGAACAACATTTACATTACGTATTATTTAATCAAATTGATCATAATATCAAAATTCTGTCTATATATGTGCCATGTTATAAACAAGTAAATAACCATGAAATCTAGTTTCCACTTGATAGAAGATTTAACTATGCTAGCTTGTAATTATTTTCCAACAAAAGAAACATAATGTGCTAAAATCTTTTTTTTTTTCTTTTTTTTTTTGTCACCAACAATTTGTGTTTATGTTGCAGAACTTGCAGTTAAAATATATGAGTAGAAAAATTAAAACACTTCATTAGTACCTCATCATGTTACTTCGAGTGAACAATATTGTACATGCATTTGATTTATCTTATCTAGCTTCAAAATTCTTGATGTATCATATTTGGAGTCAAATAAATCTTAATTTTTCAAAGCTTAATACTTGAATATACCGATGATTATGCAATAATAACGTCATTGACAAGGGAAAATGGTCTTAATCACGTGTTTAAGAAGCCGACAATAATATTAAAATATTTCAATCACATTAGGAAGACTTTTATACACTGTTGGATTACCTTATCCTTGTTTGATCGTATATGAAGACACGACATTTGATTTTTCATTTCATTGAATACAAAGTAACTCAAATATTTCAGTTTTATATATTACTTAGCACAAATACGGTAGACAAAAAATCTAACCGTGTTTAATCTACTGGTATGTGAGTATGCCGCCCATCAACCAAGCAAGAAGTTGTGGTTTCGAGTTTAGTAAGAGAAACTTATGAATAACAACGTTATAATACCTACATACACAATTGTGATTTTTCATAAAATTAGTTTTGAAATTTAAAAAAATTTATGACGCAGTTTGTTGCTTGTTTGATTTCTACAGCTATGCAAGTAGATTGTTTATATCTTCTAAACATGAGAAGACGAAAATATATATGAAACCTGGGTAGCAGCAATGTTTCTTGAATGGTCTTGGAAATCATTTCTATCAACTGCAGCTGTTACATTACTAATGTTTCTATGTAGTACCGGTCTCGATAGCCACTGGTTATTATTGTTATTGTTGGTCTGCTGCAAGTTGAGGAAGATATTACTATTAGTGTGACCTTGTTGCCTCAGAATTGCACTATTCAGCCAGTGATCTTTTCCTGATGAATTATTGTTGGAGAAAGGTGGTGGTTGCTCAAGTGGTATATCAGCTTGTGAGATGTCGTTTGGATGATGATAGGCCATTTTTACGATGATGATCTTAGACTTTGCTGGTTATTGTAATGAGATATTGGAGAATTGAATGAGATGGATATGAATATAATAATGGAAACAAACTCCACATTTATACGTCTAGTGAGTAGTAGTAGTAGGTCAATCTTCACAATCTCCGGGTAATTTATAACTTTATATTCTTTTTTAACCGCGTCTCACAGAGGATATGATTTGCACACTTTATTATTTAGTGTGCATAATTAAAATGCTTAACACTTTATTATTTGCGTTAAGGATATGATTTTTTTAATGGTTACTCAACATTCAACATCATGTGCATGTTGTATAATCTTAACGCAAATTAATGTTGAATGTTGATTCATTTTTCTTTAATCATGTATATTCTTAAGTTTATTCAACATTAAAAAAATCTAATGTTGTCCAGATAAGATAAATCACGCTAAATAATATTCTTCTCTTGGAAAACAACTAACTATCTTAACATATATCAACATCAGAAATTGTTTCATGTTAGGCGAAGCTAGGAGGATTTTCGAGATACACGGGAATTCGATAAAATTTTGTCGCGTATTGTATATATTTACTAAAAAACTTTATTTCTTTAAAATGAACACTGTCTTAAAATTATGTATATAGATGCTCGTATTAAAAATTTTATTGATTTTGTATTATGGCTCCACTCTTCTTCATGTAATAAGAATAGACACTTACATGAACTTAAAGTATGACACACACCTTTGGTGACACAGCGTATCTGTAAAAATCAATTTGATTGAAATGATTTTCTTTCATGATCAAAATGAGGCTAATTTAAGAATTTTGAGGACCTACAAACTGGTGTTATATTATTGACGGGTGTTGTTTGTATAATATTTAAAAAGAAACACAACTTTTTTTGATAGAGTAAATTGCATCATAACTAAGCTTTGTTCGTTACCAATCATTGGCTTTCAGATTACTTTTACTATTCAATGACTTAGAATATGTCGTACTAATTTAGGTGAAACGTGTCATAGTTTTCGGCTATATATTAAGAGAGGTAATTCGTCCCAATGATAAATGTTCCAAAATGGCGGCAAGTACATATACGAAATACTTTAATTTATATATTCGATCTAATGACTTTTATTAAGAAAAGATTCATTTGTATCTTTTATTATATTCCCATTGAACTCAAGTTGAATGACCACTATCACATCGAGGAGGAATTTTAGGTTAAAATGAAAAAGCTCTCTCTGATGGATTGAAATGGCTTATAGCTTTTTGTTACACAAGTAAAGAATAATGAGCTAAGTACCTAACTAACTACATCAATCTTTTAGAGAACATGTTACATCGTATACTAGTTAAATTTGTGCAATGTATTTGTGTGAATTTCAATGATACTTGGAAGCATTGATAGGATAAGGTAGTGGTAGAACTTGAATGGCATTTATAGCCCACGACCCTCGTCTTTATTTTTGTTCTTTTGTCCACAAAAATAGGCTTTTCAATTTAGGACCACACTAGCACTTAGGATAGCTCACATCTTTGGACCACAATACCACTTAAATGACTTTCTACATTTCCCATCAATAAGAAACCAAATTATTGGGATCCACAAAACCATGACATTTGATTTGATAAATAATAAGCTTCATAGGAGGTAAACTAGATATCTCAACTAGTGAATTATGCTACACATGACCCCACAAGGCCATCTAGGTGACTGGTGACATGATATATGAGTGAAAAGCTAACAAATTCAAAACAACAAGACTAGAGAGTGGGTAGGAGTTTTGAACAATTGTCTTTGATGAGGTGTTGTCATTTATTTAATGAGAGATGTCACACATTTAGTTGAAAGGAGTTTGATTTGCTAATTCATGTGTGTCTTGATTTGATGTTATTTACACTTGTACATTCATATATGGACATCATACACAAATAGTACGACTATAAGTGTGTGTTTCTTTTGACAATAGTGAGTCATGTTTGGTGTGATATGACCAAGTA
This sequence comes from Glebionis coronaria, assembly GCA_025667525.1. NCBI lineage: Eukaryota > Viridiplantae > Streptophyta > Magnoliopsida > Asterales > Asteraceae > Glebionis > Glebionis coronaria. The sequence continues at coordinate 184,458,255 of CM046879.1, read as the reverse complement.
TTTGCTCAAATTTGGGTCATAAAAAGGAATGAGAATATAGTGTCTTATATGTCAATTATTATGAATCTAATCGTGGTTTGGCAAAACGAATTGATAGGAGTGGCGAATATTTCTATTGTGTGATAAGCTGATATTAGACTTGTGTACGAGAGATGCTGCCTTAGGATCTAAACATCAAAAGATTATTTCATTCTTATTTAGGCATGCACAATCTTTTTTATTTAAAAGTGCGTTTATACAAATTGGCAAGCATTATATACTCGGTTACATTTGTTCAATTGTTCGTGTGTAACATCAAACTATATCTTACTAATCGCCATTCTAACTTTTTAAAGTAGGCACCTGAACTGCTTTGTTATTTAATTGTAGAAAACTCTATTTTTCTGCAAAGCAGCTGTCTCAATTTTAAACTAACTTTTACTAGCAAGTGAAAAAAAATAACCACAGGAGGAGGAAGCTCATCAATATGAAAAGACAAATTCACCTTTTAAAGTAGCAAATGGGTTGCCAATTTATCCAGAGAACAGTATGCCTGCCATTACAAGTTGGGGCCAAACACATGTGTTTGACTTTCTCAGAAAAGAAACTCACATGTTCAAATATTAAATGGATTTGTCCTTCAGTTTAAACTCTATATAACTACTGTATTATACAAAATCCTAGGAGATGCTTCAGTTGACAAGTTTTAAGTCCTTCATTTAACGATTGTAAAGTTCATATTTTGTGGGTGGGTGTTATTCAAAGATCTTATGTCTTACAAGTTTGAAGTAATGTACAAAACCAAAACTAAAAGGTTCAACTTTGGAAATGGTGAAAACTTGCTGCTTTTTACCAGTATTGACCCAATATCAACTTTTTGCATCTCATTATTATCAACATAAAAGAAACCATCTTTTTATTTTCAAAAAATGAAAACTACAGCATCGACACAAAGAGGCTTTTAGGTTAATCTTTATGAACATGATTCAACAAATTCGAGGGTAGTTCATGATTACGGTCCAGGTATCTTGTTTCAGTTTGATTATGCCTTTCGAAAAAGCCCCCACTCAAATCCAAATAAGCATCTATCCTTTCTACTATTTTTTTGTCACTATTTCTAAACCATATTTACCCTAATGTTATAGCACTGTAATTCGCCATTTGTGCTGTGTGCCACAATATGCAGACGTAAAAATCACCATCAGGAAAATGCAAAGGTAATCCGATAATCATAATTAGAGAGAGGGACAGTGGGAGGAAACATATCAAACTATTTAATGTCCTTCAAACATAACCTGTTCTACAGATTCCACAACTCTCCTAAAGTTCTTGCATACACACAGGGGTTTTACCGATCACAGTTGAAGAAATACACATCATGATGAAAAACTTTAAAATGTTACAATATAGTACAAACAATTGCACATACTCATGTGACACATACACCTACGTATATGTATGTGTGTGTGTCTGTGTAAAGATATAAAAAAAAATGCCGACGGTATGCAACAGGAAGTATCTAGTATATGGTAATAAAATAGGTTTAGAGGGTACCATTTACACGGACATGATAAGGTGGGCCTCGACAAAAGACTGGCTCATCAGGTGAAGAAGATCGTGCACGAGCCCTCAAAATATCATTAGGGTCGTCTATTACTGCAGCAGCCAACAGTGTGTACTCACCAGGGACAAGAAAATAAAGGCAGAACGAATGCTTAATCTCTTCAAGGGGAGGAACATCCACCTTCATGCCACTTAAAGCACCTGCCATAAAACACACAATAACATCAGAACATATCTAAAAGAAAGAACACTGTTATTGTTGTTTATGTAGCTTTAAGTATTCTTATTTAACATATTGACTATTTAAAAACGCTGTTAAAATGGAAGTGTTTGTGGGTCAACTCAATCCAAGCACGCTTAAAACCTAGACTCATTAGACAATCTGATTACTTTATCACCAAAATTATAGGGTGCCCATCTTGCGGAAAATGAAAAACGACACCACAGGGGTTCAAACCCCGTGGATTATTCGGCCAATGTGTCGAAAACCATGGTCACCAAAAAAAACAACAGAGTTAACAATAATCAATTTTGAACAAGGTGGAGAAACATATAATTATAAATGCGAAATAGAAATCCTGTTGTACTTGACACTTTTCGTCCAAAACACGATGACTTGAAAAGTCAAAAATTCCACGTGTAATAAACACATACACACATTGACATACGCACACACACAGAGCATAGATTGTCTTACCAGACCATAAGACAGCAGGATTGCTGCCTTCAATGCAGTTTTCACCGGCTACATCTCTGCACGTGATACTAAGACTCATAGTGATGGAATCCTTCGTGTTATTTCTCACCAAAACTTCCATGGGGGTCATGTCATGTGCCAGCACAGGACCATTTGATGCAAAATAATTCCCTTCCATACCGGATCCATTGGATACATGTTTTTCATCAACTTCTCTTACCTGATCTTTAACAAGCCTGAAACTGAAAGTCAAAGGATCTGGTAGCAAAACGTCCATTACTGATGTCTGAAGGGCGGCCTGTGTGGCATCCTTGATATGTAATTCTCCAGAACTATTCCGTCCAGATACCCACCTAACTTTAATCTTTGAAATCAGATTCTTTATAGAAGCATTGAGTTCGGCTTTCTTGTTCTTCTCTGAGATTTTTACAGTTTTACCGCCATTCCCGTTTGACTGTGAATTTGTTACAAGAAAAGAACCATCGAGTACAGGCAGCTTAAAATGCTCCAATGGTATCAGTACTCTTGCAGTGTAATCTCTATCTATTCTTGTTTTAGGATAATCAAATTCAGAAGTATTATCATTATAATTTCCATTCTCGAGCTGGACCGAGACACCAACCTCAAATACAACATCAGTTGGATTAGATAACTCCAGTTCAAGAAACCGTAGGCCCCAACTTCCTCGGTAGGGATCAATTTTCACCAACCTATCGGTGTGTTTGGGGGAATCTGTACCGTTATCAACAGAATTACTATCCACACCATCAGAAATTTCTCCAACGTGAGCCGGAATTTCCATTGACAGCAAGCGAGCTTTTACAAAAGACAATCCCTGAAAAACACAGACGTTCAAGGGAGTCACCAGACGTCGACCAGGTGGCATGACACTAACACTTTCTGGTAGTTCTTCATGATTATCTGCAGGACCTGAGACGAAAAACAAGTAGCAAGGTAATTGATAGATGCAATAGAAAGCAGGTGGCAACTGGCAACTTCAACTCATCTACTTTCTGTCTCTATTATCTAATCAATCAGACATGTGAAAAACAATAAATAAAAAATAAGAAGACTGCTCGTCAAACGGATTAAAAGTTGTCCAGCATGTATTTTTGATACATAAAAACCTTTTTTAAATCATTTTATTCAAAACCCCAAAATAATAGTATTAAAATAATATAAAATTTAAAATCAAGTACTACAGACAATGTGCCACAGTAAAAATTTACAACAAATACTAGTATATAATTTAGAATAACATTATACCAAAAGGGAGAAATAGAGTAAAAAATCATGATTACCTGCATAATGGATCATTAACATTGGGCTGCTTGCATCCTTCATAGGCCTAGCATTTCCTGATGTGCTCTTGTTAGCAATGTTATCAAGATCCATCAAGCCAAGCTGCCAAGCTTTCAAGGTGACTGGTATAGTCACTTCAGCACCAGGTTTTAGCGGAAGAGCAGATTTCAACGCTTCATACCCAATGGAAATAACAGAATCTTGATTTTTCCCCGATAATGAGATATGTGCCTGTTCCACTGGAACTGTACCAGCATTAGCAACACTAATCCAAAGGTCACGAATCTCGCCTTCATATAATATCACAGCACCATCACCACCGACAATGTGTGAAACCAACAATGGCAGGGATGGTACTACAGTAATATTTGGAACAATTGTTGTTTTCAGCTTTCCAGACCCACAACATCTGAAAGGATCAGAAATAACAAGCCCCTGTGCAGCTCCAAGAAGCAAATTCTCAACATCTTTGAATAAATGCTCAGTGACTACGCCGAAACAATGAACAAGGCATCCTGGGATATTTACTTGACCCACTTCAGTTGGAATTCCTGACAAGCTGATCACTTTGGAGGAATTAGGGGGAAGAGTCACACTGATTGGGAATGCATCAAAATTTCCAGAATGTACTGATAGATATATGCTGTTAACAAGCAAGTCGAAGCCACAAGGATTTGCTAATTCTACCAACACTTGAACAGGTTCTCCAACGACCCAAACGAGCTCTTGCTTACTGTTGTCAACTGAGTCTCCTTTGCTGAATGGCGTATAGATAAAAGGCCCTGAAGGAGCTGATCCTGCCCACCAATCTTCTCTTCCTGGACTTCTTTTTATAATATCCATCTGTGATGGATGCAGAGGAAATGAATGCAACCTAGCCATCAGATAAGATGTTCAGTCAAAGTAGTTATATACAAAAGATTGACAGAGCCATATAACTAAACGCAGCCTGATCATCACTGTTGTTATCATAAACTAGCTGTGTTATATCAAAACTGGATATACTCCAGAGAAAAAAAACACAGAAGACAAAAATACAGAATCTTGGGGCATGAATAGGACATGTCTAAATTTTGTCCAAATGCTTTGCTCGAGGAACTTTTAACTTATTAATATTTTATGTATATAAATGCTTTCAGAAGTTATATTATTAGGATAAGAATCAAACTTTTTTTAATTGAAAAATTAGGAGATTGCAAGCATTAAAATACACCATGGTTAAACCTCGACCTGCGCCAGATAAAGTATAACCCAAATAACATTGGCACCTCTACTACACAATGAAGAGTCACCCCAATAATGATCATTATATTTACAGGACAAAGTTCCACACATCATGAACCAAACCAGGTTCCACTTACAAATGCTTATAATTATATTTATTGCCAAGGTTAATCAGGTCGCCCAAAGGAGATTGGTGAAATAAAAAATACAACTGAAAGGTAATTGCAGAAGAAATGAACTTTTGACTCTCAAACCTATAGAAAATTAAGTATACTAGACCTGGGAATTATTAAAGTAAGCTGCTAGCATAGTTCCACAGTAATGGCCATGACCACAAGCCATGATCGATGGGTAAGAGCATTCCACAAAAAGTCATAAACATATCATTACAAAAAATAAACAACAAATTTAGTTCTGTCAGGAAATCCAGCATATTTTCTCCAGATAGGATATTCTTTCGGCAACCAGGTTGCACCATTTCTTAGGGTGGTTCTACTACCATAATAACTATTATAAATATAGGATTAACGTGTTTTCCATTATAGATCTGGTGAAGCACCTCACCCCCTGCCTATACATGATATTATTCTCTCACTAACACGTAAAACAACATTCGATAATAGCTACACAGCATGTGGCTAACACTGGTTGCTCCAAGTCACATCATATATTATCAGATTGTTTTGACCATCAGACTGCACCTGATCAGTCCAGTCATCAAACTCCACTATCTTGTTGGGGGTACTTTCCCTGCTAGGATTACCACTGACTTGAACTTATCAGATATCCTACATATTTCTACTTCTCCTACCAACGTTTTTCTACCAACTAACACTTGAACTTCTCATAAATAAGCCAATGAAAACAATCAATGCTACTGGAGCAGCATGCAACACATGATTACAGATCCAAACTAGATAAACTGCAAATTACCTCACGAAAGGCAAGGCCGGATCAGCACAATGAGTTCCAGAGGGAAGCCTTTCTGCTGCATTGTTTAGTGCACTTGCAAGCCCATTTTGCCCTGAAGGAGTTATTAGAGGATAGTACGATCTTAATAGACGCGCTGCAGCACTCCACGCAGCGAGAGGGTCTCCAGCACGGACAGCTGAGAGAAGTATCTCCTTTAGTACAACCATCTGAAGAGTGCTCCACTGGGACTCAAATAGAGATACTACCAAGTGATGATGCATCTTCCCTCCATCAGCAACAGATGGCCCAGTATCCTTGTATATAGTAGAACATAAACACGGTCAGCAAAATTCACAAGGCGTGAAAAAAAAAAATTGCAACACTTTCTACAATATTTTAGCGACAAAAATACATATACTCGCATAGTTAGAAACTAGAATGCATGGTCAAATCCAAAGGATTGCTTACAACCAATTCAAAAGAACTATAGCATTTATTTTTAAGGTATGCATTAAATATAGCCTAGTTTACTAAACCTATCATGCAGTCATCTATAAGGCCTTAAACCTTCTAATCTTAAAATCTTGAAATTAACTAGGAAATTTACTAATCTACCCTTGATAGTCATAGAAGGGGAATGATATAAAAAACGGAAAGTATACTCATAAAAGCAAAATGTTGATTCATGAAATGGTATCACTGTTTAAAGTTATTCCAACCAAATATATTGGCCATTCGTGAATTTTTTGTCATGAAAAGCGTGCAACCAAAAACACTACTCAATGAAAAGCTTAACCACATCTTTGTCACCGCCGCATCGCGCTCATACCTTGCTAGTATTCAATTATTGACATAAACTCTATTGAACACCTTTTCCCACACACACAATAGAACATAATCACATCATGGTGTAACTCTGTAAGAATAAATACTTCCAGTCCTTCTTTGATGGGTAGAAAAACTCAAATAACAAGCCACCTTTACGAATCCCCTAAACTAACTTTGTTGAGCTAGTTTTTCTTAGAATAAGATCAATACTGTAAGCATGAGATATAACCTAAATACAGCACAATAAAGGCTGCATGTCAGATTCTAACAGACGACTCAATGAAATCTTCAAAAGATATAGATACCCTATATATAATTTTGAGTAGTACTCGTGATACAAGTGAAGTTACTGAGGATTTAAAAATAACGTTTCCGTCTCATTACACTCAAAATTTTAACAGAGTACTTGAGCATAACGAACTATGGATAATCCCTGTTACAGTAATGTTATAAAAAACATAGACTAGTATTAAAGCCAATATACTACGACTGTACTAAACTTTTCGCATCCATCTTACTAAAAGAGACCAGCACACATCCACCAGGAACCTATACCATTTCTTTACATTCCCTGAAGCAAATAAGAGATCAAGTTTTGATGTGTTCTGCCACTCATAGACTATTATCGTATAGAGGTAGTCCTTGAGATGTGAGAAATTTATGCCTCCATTAACTGTTGAATTAATTTTGTTCATCAGTTGTGCCAATTATTCGAAGTTAAATTATAAATATTTTGCTATTTATCATTTACCTTCCCATTTTCATCTTGTTCTATGCTAAACCAACCAACTATCTGTATCTCCCTAAGCATCTACCGAGTACCTTACACTATAATCTTCTAAACATATGGTTGCAAAAAATAACTAAACATCTACCATACACTAATCTTCTTAATATATGGTTGCTAAAAGTAATAACAGAGGTGGGGTACACATGACTAAAAATTTCACAACTCACGTCCATTAATAATTAAGTATGATGAACTATAAATGTAAACTTAGTCAAAAAAAAACTATAAATGTAAACAGAAGAGATCCTATGAGAGTACTCTGCTCAAACTAACTAGTAAATGGCAAACAGTTTTTTACTGGTTGTGATACTGTGTTACAAGCTAACAACATATGATGACAAATCAGTATCAATACTTACATTAGATATACCATGTTTGGGAATGGAAGCTCTACTCTGGACACGATAAGCTTTTGTAGTCAGCGCCAACACTTGCATGGCACTAATAGCAGCCAAACTGTTCTCTTGTTGCAAATATAGCTGAGCCACCTGTCTGGAGAAAAAGGCAGCTTTCCTGTGGTAACCAAGAGTTCCATATAAACGGGCTATCTCAATGTACAATATCAGTCTATCACTTGCATCAATCAAAGATTTTGCTCCATCTGCAGCAGCGGTCAAAAGCTCCACTACATCCTTAGCCAGCTCTCGTCTGTCAATCACATGAATATGTAATATGTAACTGATAAGAAATGAGAAATTCCAAACAGATTGGCAGACGCTGATTATGCCCCATTGGATTCAAAGAACACCAACAAACTCAAATACAATCCAGGTACATATACTGTGGTCAATCAAAAACAAAGTACAGATCATACAAAGGCCCAGAAAAAGACTTCAACACATGACCCTTAATTGCATCTTTAATGAAAAGTTTTAGTGACTTCATACCACCACCAAGGTGACCTAGTGCTTAAGCATTTTAACGTCCTCACAAGAGGTCTCAAATTCGGATCCCTAGGTAAACATTTAGGGGGAGGCCCGGTTAGCTACGTACATCTGAGTCAAAGACTCGACCTCCCCAGGGAAAACCTCTACCCTGGGTTTTAAAAGAGGCGCGCTGAAGCGATAAGGGAGGCGCCGAGGCAAATGTGCGTGCATCACTTAACCGAGGCGACAATTAAAAGAATACTTGTAAATTATATATAATGCACAAAACACAATAGTATCACATTTAATATCACATCTACTATCAAAAGATACCATGCATTTTCATAGTTCACGATTCCATATCCCTTAAATACATAAAATAGTCGAAAAAGATCAGAAGTATTATCGTGTTTTAATAATTAAAAGCAAATCAAAAGCAATTGGGCCCATATCTTAAAAGCAAAGCCCATGAGAAGTGGGCCCAATACACATTAGTAAGACCAATTTCACTTTATAAGGGCCAAGTACATGATGCGCAGTAAAGCGCTGATGCACGCTTAGTGATGACTGCCTGGTGCGCGCACATCACCACGCATCCCGCGATTGCAACAGATCAGGGTGTCTGATGCAATAGGGTAGTGCATCTGCCTCAGGCGCGCATCAGGCGAGCTTGTTTAAACACAGCCTCTACCTTTAATTAACAAGGCAAACTCTTTATATACCATGAATAAAATTAAGAAAAGAGTACTAAATGTTTAAAGCTGTGACGAGTGACGACACATAAGAGATGTGTACCTTCTACCAGCAACGACTAACTAAATCACTTATTACTGAACTTCCTTTTAATAGATTTAGATAGGATTTCTAGAGAAAGGAAGGTTTATAAAATGAAGCAATACTAGTACACTAAGAGGGCAGGAGAAAGGGCCAAAGAGGATCCTAACACAAGTAACATAAAAGCCTACTTTTTTGCTTTATGATATACGATGAATAACATTAGAGCATGATTGGTTGTTAACTTTATGTCTTCATCCACTCTCATGTTGAACAGAAATCTGGCTTGGTTAAGAGGACAAAAATACGTGAGTGCATTCTATTTGTCTCTTAAATCTCCTAGATCCCCCACATATACTCTTATTTTCATCAATTAATTCCTTCGCAGTCATTTGAATCAGGAGACCGCTTTCGAAAGTGGCTACATTTTACAATACAGTCATGTACAATTGGATCGAGCCTGCCTATATACTGTGTATATACTAAATACTCATTACCCCTACTTCTCTTGCCTAATAATGATCACTAAGATGGTCTCTCTTAATCAATGCCAAATGAGTTGATATTAATCAAGCTAAGAAGTTGCACATAATAGCTCCTATAAAAGATTCACTGTGGTTCCATGTAGATCACGTGTCCTTGCAGCATGTTGCAGTTTCATGCAATGAAAGTAAATAAAATAATGAATCCCCGCTCCTTCACTTAGTAACTTGTATTCTTTGATTCTAAATGCCTTAAAGCTTCAGACTAGTAGACTACTGTTTTACCCTCAAAAAAGCTGATGTTTGCATTCAACGTTGACGTCAAGTCCTACTTCAAGTAATTTGAGAATATATTTTTGATTGTATGCGATGAGGGAGCTGTTATACAACAAAGACAATGTGAACGAAAAGGAACAAATTTCATTGGCCTTATGTGATTGCAAAGTCTCAATAAATCTCTAGAGGCAACTTTTATAGGATGAAAATACAACACGTACGCTAGAAAAGGAACAAAAAAAGCGACACTCTTTAATGATGGGATCAGAAATGCAGATACAAGTTGGTTAAGAACCTAAGACTTAAGAGTTAGCTCGTACTCAACAAAACAGGGGCATTGTTCTTGAGATGGTATTGGTAGATATCCAGGTTGGCCAAGATTAACAGATGAAAGTAGTGAAGAAAAATGTGAGTAAGTGGACTATATTCAAACGTTTTGTTTGTAAAATCGGGTTGACTTTGTATGTTTTACAGTTGTTTATATTAAATTGTTGCAGTTTCAAAAAAAAAAAAAAAACTATTCGATTCTAAAGCGCCTATTCTAACAGGTTAGGGTGCCAAGGTTCGTTGTGTAGATCACATTGAAGTAGCACAATATACATAATGAACAAGTGTTCCTGGTAGCGATGTAAACATCATGAATACAAGTTTGATGGCCTAATAGAGTTCAGACAATACAAAGGAAATATTACAGTTGTCAGAAAACCTACTGCGGGTGAAACAACAAACGCAATTTTGCAAATTTACCTGCATAAAAATCGTGCCAGTTTCAAAGTAGCTTCCAATTCAAAGCTTAGTGGTGAGACCCTGCATAGAGTAAAAAAAATGCATTTAAATATATTTATGAAAGACTTAAATCTGTATAAAAGATAGATTAACTTTATGCTAAAACAATGTCTTGGTGGCATATATTGGGGAAAAGTCAGGTAAACGCGAGACAAAAAAACAAAACCAGTGACAGAATTATGATGACCATGGGAGGAAATAGGTTAATTAAGTCGAACTTTTACATTAGAAAAGATTCAAACGATAAACTCTAAAATGGGAACTGGTGTGCCTGTGTGAAGAGTCTTATTACATGTGGCATACGTGAAAGATGTAAACAGTGTGGACAAACTGTAAGAAGCTACCTCTGAGCATTGTCTTGTGTGAATGATTTCTTGTAGTGCAAAATGACACTATTGTAACGATACTTGACCTCCTCCTCTATAACTGGATCCTTCTGAACAGCTTTATCCATCTAGCAACACATCAACACAGCACAAGAAATATTACATGACATCGAGCTGGATGAAGGTCATATAAGTTATTAGTCATTGACAAGATCGCCAGGAATAGTGCACCCAATTCATTATATATAACATAATAGCAGATAGCCAATTCATTCCTTTATGTATACAGAGATAGAGTGAGAAACATCTGTCTGACTACTTATGCTATAAACTTTCTTACAATTGTTCATAAGTACTAACACCTCAAAAGGTAAACCCGTATACCTAAAGCACCATATGCTAATGTAACTTCATTCCAAAAGGTGGCACATGCAGCGGTAATAAGGCTGTAATTATCATAGCTTTGGCCTATGATGAAAAATCTATAATCTAGCCACCATACATTTCATTAGAGATTGAACAGGAAATCAGTACGGATGTACCTAACACTTTTAAAGACATCTACTTTTAAATTCGAAACAGAACTTCCCTGAGTTGTTCATATAGAGTGGTTTATTGAGGTTTAGGCTTCCTAAGGGTGTAGTTAAATTTCTATCGTCGTATCAAAAATCAATTTTGCTTCCATGCATTCTTTCAGCTCTGCGCATGCAATATCTTTCAGGTTCAAGCCCGGTAAGAAGTTGATCCACCAAATTTCTATAAAGATATATGGTGCTGGTCATTGTAGGGAGAATTATAACTTTCTCATCCGTGTGACTATAAGCTACATCATAAGCAAGCATGCAAACTCAGACAATCACATTCATTCAGATCCATATTTGAGAACACAGAATAAATAGGCCATGTGGAAACTGTTGCAACAATAACAGCATGGATAATAAAGAGATCAACACACCAATTGTTAACACATAATATAATATATATGTTTAGATCCTTTCAAATGCTTACCAGCAAGGCACAAACACCACCTTCCAATGCGCCAGCATACCAAAAGTAATCCCCAGTCAGCCTGGCAAATTCTAAAGCAGTAGAATAGTGAGCATTAGCGTCGACGGGTGAACCAGCAAGTAAACAGTAATCGCCAATTGTTTTCTGCGCTCGGCCAAGTCTCCTCTTTTTTGCTTTGATCACCTGAAACATTTGATAAATCTGGTTAAGTTGCCATTCTTAAAAAAATCACATTAAAAAGTTGACGTTTCATAGCTTTGAGAATGCGAAAAAATATCAATTATTAAATCACAGGACACCTAAAATTTAAACCTCCTCTGAGCTGAGACTCGCTTGAGAATCTAAAGGTGTCTTTAAGATGGTTCCCCCAGATTCTGCTTGAAGAACCCATTTTTCAAATTCCATTAGAAGTGAAGCAGCAATGTCTTGCATCATTGTTTGCATGTGAATCTCCTGAGTCCGTTGGTCAGCAGGAGGAAACAAAACCAAATTATTTCCTTTGTCATTCCCATCTGCAAGCTGCAGTGTATAAAACAAGAACACGCTCAGGGGCATTTCTAGAAAGGATTGAAAGTAAAATATACCTGCTCTTAGCAATAATTTAGTTATCAGGTATCAATAGAAGTTTGGACAAATTTACATATTACGAGGATACTTTACTTCACCATTAGAATCAGCAATATACTGATTTATGTTTCAAGCTGTAAATTCTGTCAGCTGACTTGTGAGGATTTAAACAAGTGAAGTGTTGCAAGAACAAAAAAAAAAAGCAAACCAATTATCTCTGAAAGTAAGAAGATCGAACTCTAGAAACATAAAGAACAATTTTTTTTACTGGTGATGATCGGCAAATAGAAGTACCAACCAAACGGAACTTTAGTTAGATTTTCTCTTGGTATTATGTCAACTCAAACATGTAGAACGTTTAGGGCAAGAAAGGTGAGAATCAAGTGTTGATTATATCTTACGCTACTGCTACCTATCTGGAAAGCCATGTGAGTCATATAAGTATTCAAGAATGATCATATATCCCAGCAATACAATATTTATCAGTCCTTCATGGAGCTGAATGTACTCCTCTTCTACATGCCTTCTACAGTTCTACGTTCTACTCAGCTGTGGCATTTGACCTAGTGAAGGCAATTTAACGCCTGACAAATCTATGAAAAATCACCAAGATCATAGATCTGACTGCGGCAGTTACAAGCTTACTTTTCAATATAGGTACACCAATAAGCTTATATAAGTCTAGCATCCATACTGATCTTACAAAACAAAGTTTATGATCTTTTTTAACTATAACAATCCCATATGTCAACATATCTATTCACTCACTTATATGCAAGTATACGTGCCACGATTCAATTGCAGCAAATGATAATAAACTTAGCATGCTACTAAAACAAAATCTACAAATCTACAATAACACAATACAATTAGTCTGTCATGACTTCTACTCCTCACTTGCTCAGTCGTGGCAATTAAAAAAGAAATCTTCTTACTGCGACAACTTTGAGCAAGTACACACAATTTGTCCCCGGATGAATCTGCTGTTTAAATATCTCTAGAGTATGAAACTAAGATCATAGATCGGACCTCAAATATTACTACTTTCTACACTTATATTCTGTACTACTTCTCAAATAACCAGATATATACTACGGAGACGATCTTATGAAACAATAAATGCAATTCATTTGTTACGATATCTCCCTCCAGTCAGAAGAGTAGAAACTATTCCAAGCAGAATAATTTTCACGTACTACTAATATAAGTGCTGAATATCATCACAATGCAGTTTCATTTGATAGTTGTCGAAAGTAAATACACAAGATCAAAATGTAATCAAAACACTGTAACTACTAAATCAAACACAACTTAAGTAGTAAACTAACAACACGCTAATTAAATTTCCTAACTTTTAAAAACCAAACAGAATTCAGTACAATTCTACTACACTAAACTAGTGGCGATCCATGATCTAAGTGCAACATACTGTATATATCTAAAGTGGATATAGTTAAAACGAAAACAAACAAAGTAAACAAACAACCTGCACATCATCAGGCGAGAAGGCGAAACACCTCCTAACTACAGCGGAACTATAACCCTTACACAAACCCCGAAACTCGTCAACTACCCCATCCAAATCGGGGGAAGAGGGACAATGACAGATCCCGATAACAGCGTGCACCTTCCTGCTGGACTGAAAATCCTCCCAGGGACTCAAAGGAGATCCACCGAGAATGAAGGTGAATCTGAGAGTACCAGAATCCCAATTCTGTTGAGAGAAAGGTGATTTCTGATGTTCAGTGTAGAATGAAGTGATGGATGATAAAGGGATGGTGTGGTGGTTGGAGACTAGCATCGCTGTGTATTTACGGAAGAGATGGAGATGGATTGATCCGATTGGGATTACGGCGATTCGGATTGTTGAGCTTGATTCTATGCTTACGTCTGGTTCCATGGTGGTTTACGGTGGTGGATCGGTTCTTGTGGTAGTGGAGATCAAAGTTTTTTTAAAGCTTTGGTTTTAGTAGCGAAATGCTATTTCTGGTATTTATACAGGTCAGCATCGGGTCAAACAGCTTCCAAAATGTATAATCATCAGTCAGTTGTATTAAGATCGGAAGATTATATTGATTTGGATTAAGAATAAAATATTCAACATGAGGTAAAGTATGGATCGAGAATCGGATTAAAATAGGTTCGGTTTATTATGATGGGTAGGTTTTTTTTTTCGATGGTGTTCGTGGTTTGTTATGTTTATTCTTAATAAAAAGTGTTCGATTTAACGGTTTGTTATGCTTCAATATTAAAATGTAACATGTCTTCTTTTTTACTAGATTTTTTATCATTAACCTAATAAAATACGTTAGTCACAATCATAAGACCATAGTTTGAAAGAATCAACAACTCATGATGTTAGTGTTCTTTAAAAAATGGGTTCCAAACCTACTGATTTGATTTAAGCCACTGTTTGTGGCATATATGTTTGCCCTATGTTGATGCAAAAGTTGAGATAGACCGAGCTTAACTCAAATTAGGCTTAATTTTAGAGTCTTGTGGGCTCCGACTCTTGCACCAAGTGAAACTTGCTTTAGGACCATGCGCACTAAACAGACACCGTTAGGCTTACCGTGGGTTTGTTACCCACGATTAGACTCCGGCGTGAGAGTAAGTAATCGGTTTGAGTATATTAGTGTTTTAGGGTATTTTGTATATCGTCCTTTGTGGAACCGAAGGGGTTCTTTTTATACTCGAGAGAGTCCAGGGTGAGCTCCCTATTCTTGCGGCCTAAGAAAGAGATAATGACTCGAAATAGCTTGATCTTCATTATCCAACCAATGCAAGTGTATATCCCTTTTTCCTTAGGCAAATATAACTATAATATAAGTTATATTCGGTCTGATCCTGCCGCGCTGCGACGGGGACTTGGCTAAGCAATTAACCTCTTGTGCGACAGCGGCTTACCAGACCTTATGGGCTATGTGCGCACATCGCACAAGTATCCAATCCATTCCTGATGGATGCGGGTAGCACCCGTGAGTCGGACTATCCAGCCCGACTAGGGACTATACGTCCCCCCAGTCTAGTGGTCGCAGGTTCCAACCGCGGCTACTAGACTATTAATCAACAAGGCCCGCTCTCATAGTTGCCGAGCAAAAAAGTAAAATCACACAGTCATTACAACAAATAAGCATCCATGTCATAGTCCACTATCACACTCCTTTATTGGAAACCGTGAAAAGTATTTAATCATGTCAAAAGAAGTAATCAGCGGACACCATAGGATGAACCAAACGTCACAGACACGTGCCATAAGAACCATTACATCCATGGGGTATATAAATACAGTCTGATAGTCATTTACTTTACTTTTCCAAAAAATCATTTCCCTCCATTGTTAAAAACTGTAAAAACCACTATCCGTAACAAAATAGACCACCCCCTCACTTAAAACAACCACAAGAGCAAAAAATGGTAGCCCAACTATTTGACGTGACATCCCGTATATCCGAACAAGAGCTCTCTCGTTTTACCGCTAAATACCACGTTCCTTCAGATCTCCATCCGACTGTGCCAGATCCACAAGCACATATTGGGAGTTTTCCTAACGGAAAAATTGGTATATACACTAGGTTCATTGAGTTTTCCAACAATCGCATACCTCTAAGTCGCTTCCTGATAGACATACTAAATTATTATAGTATACACCTCTCCTATCTACATTGTATAGGAGCCGCCAAAATCTCAAATTTTGAGATAAACTGCTTACTCAAAAATGTTGATCCAACCATAAACCTGTTCCGCGCCTTCTATAGACCCACATGGATGAACGGATGGATAAGCTTCGCGAAACGCCCTGGTCAACTTCAATGTTATTCAGAAAAAATAGATTCGCTGAAGAAGTGGAGCGACAAATTCTTCTGGGTAGACAAGGTTGTGTTCCCCTTTGACCATGATTTCATCACCCCCGAGACAATGACAAAGGATGACCGCCCCATTGTCGGTTCGTATAACGAGGCAAACGCACAATCAATCAATGTTGACCGGATACCAATGCAAGAATATCCAGAGACACTGCTATACGCCCTAGGTTTGAGCCATACGTCAATTCTTCCTGCCAACCACCTTCCGCAAAACTTTGATGACTTCGACCATGGTAAGAAACCTTCATTTCGTTCACTTCCCCTTCTTCTCGTGGTTGTGTCTTTTTATTTGGCTCCCGAAAAAACCATTCCTGCACGTATACTTACTCGTCCTTCATATGAATGCAGAGTTAACTTACACACAGCTCGTGAAGCGCGGGAATCCATACGCCGTGACCATGCGCGCCCGACCGTTCACATTAATCGAGATATCAAACTTTTGGCGCATTGGTCAGCGAATGGTAGCTCTGGAGTTTCCTTCTCCCACACCTAGTGGGAATGCCGAGATGACAACCGCCATAAATGCTACCCCATCCGAAGCGTACCATGCATCGTAGAGTCTCCGTCACAGGAAATGAGTCAAGAAGATGAAGAAGAACATGGTGCCACAGAGGATTCGTACACCGGACCATCTGTAGAGGACATACATGTGCCAAGTTACAAAAAATTACTGTGCTCCCCTACGCAGCAAATTCCAAGAAGGGGGAGAACATTGCAAACAAGGCCACGTGCTAACGCGACATCGTGGGGAGCCCCATCAAGGCCACGGGAAAACATACAACTATCAAGGTATCTCCATGTGCCCTTCTTTAGTATTTTGTAAAAATAAACAATTCGCACACCTCCAATAATCGTAAGACATCAAATTTGCAGCTCTCTTGCTTCTACGACCGAGGCGGACGCAGGTACCTCGAAGTTCACCAGATTTACTCCTTCCTGGCAATGCACTCGCTCCTGCGCTCTTGATGGCGCAGACGTTTGTAGGGACTTCCTGCAACACATAACTCCCCTTGGTCGCGCTCGACATTTACACCAGATGTCCGACGAACTACTAATGAAGGAGCTAGACACAATTGCCGCCCAATAAGTAGCTTTAGCTGCCCACTTGAAGAAGAAGATATCCCAGCTGTCCGAGCGTTTAGCACAAGTTAACGAAGAGGTCCGCCAAGTTACAGAACAGAAAGACCTCGAGCTTGTAAATGTGAAGATCGAATTTGCCCGCTTGCGCGCCGTGTCCAATATAAATGTCGGATCCATCTAATATTTAAAGGACGAAAAATCCTCGATCTCTGAGTTCCTAAACCGCGAACGCCGCCTGTGAGCAAAGCAAGAGGACGGAAACCACTGGGCCATGGCAAAACTAGAAGAAGGCATGAATGCCCTTGCTCTGAATTGCGACAATTTTGTCACTAACTGCCAGAAGGACATGGCCAAGAAGTCGGAAGTTCTGAAGTATATGAGTAGGGATTTTGATGAAGAGCTATATCCGCACCTCACCGCAGTGCGCACTGAGAATCGATGGCTAATAAAACATGGTCTTCCACTTGCTGCCAAAGGTGTTATGAACTTACCCCTTTTTGACAAAGCAATCAAGGATGTATATGATGCCGCGCTACTGCTTGGATCCAGTCTCGCCATGGAACGTGCTTTCAAAGAAAATTTACTAAGAGGTCCTTTAAAGGGAAATGAGATTTATTCCAAATATGCGCAAGAGATGTTCGACGCCACTTTCCACAGATTAGAGAGCCTCCCAATGTCGACCATAAATCTGATCGAGAAAGGTCATGACCTCCCAATTAGCGTGACCATGACAGGCCTTATGCTTCCGAGTAATAGTGCAGACCCGACAGAAGGAGACCCTGAAACCACTGGCGAGCCGAAACTATCCCAACTACAAGTCCCTTTGTACATTTCTGGCACTCCAATATTGGTTCCCCTGGAAGATAAACTAAAGCAACACGTGCGTTGTGTCGCCAAGAAGAATCACACCTCTACCAAAGGCGCTGTCATCGGCCTAGGCTTAGCACACCCTAGCCGGTCTGACGGTGTACCCGTGAGTCTTCCATCCATCGACGTATACTACACTCGTGTGCTTCAATATATGAAAGAGGCATGGGCACTGATATTTTGATTTTGCTAGGTTCAATTTTACTCTCGATATCCTCTCGAATTGATCTAGGTCTTAAGTGGAATGATTGTTCTTGGTTACTAAATAAAGGGGTTTGGTTTTCTAGTCTAATAATGAAAATTTAAATCAAAGACCATTACTTTAATTATGATTAACAAAGACTTGTATTAAACTTAAGATTAAAATCAAGATTAAAAATTAAAATTGAAATTTAAGCAAACAAACATAAAGAAACAGTAAAGTAGACAAACAGTAATCTAAAGGAAAAACTGGATTCGGAACTTTTAAACCTTGATTCGGAACTTGCTCATGCGGAACTTACTGATTCGGAAGTTACTATTCATTCATCCGGAACATTCTCATCCGGAACTTTCTCATTCGGAACCTTCCGAATGAAGGAGCTTGGGTCGGAAGTGGCTTGATCCGGAACTTATGCTTGACTCGGAACTTTCCGAATGATTGGTTGATTCGGAACTTTTTGGTTCGGAAATAACTGGTTCGGAACTTTCAGCTTGATTCGGAAGATTTTACTTGATTCGGAACTTACTGGCTCGGAAGTCACTGATCCGGAACTTAATGCTTGGTTCGGAAGTTTCCGAATGAAGACTTCATTCGGAACTTTTTTGTTGGTTCGGAAGTTTTGGAACCCAGATACAGTAGCAGGTGACGAAGAACACAGAACACAAATTTCAATCAAAATCAAACCAACTACTTAAAAAGGATTTACCAAATTAAACACAAATCATTTAGACACCATAAGCAACGAATCCCACTAATAAAAACACAAATCCAAACAACTTTTGAAGATCAAATCAAGAAAATAAAAACTAAAGAACTTGAAGATAAAAATGAAGATGAACAAGATTAAATGGAGAGATTAAACAAAAGCTTTGTATTGAATGATTAATGTTTTGACAAGATAAACCAAAGATTAAAATTACAAGATTGGAAAGATAAAGATAAAAATCACCAATCACCCTAGTGGTGATGGTGTTCTACGAACCAGGAAGAAAGAGTGGGGAAAAAGAAAAAATGAAAGCTTATTTCTAAATGTGTGTGAGGGGTGCCTATTTATAGGTGTTTCCTTTGGTTGGTGAGTGGGCTTTCTCCCGTTCTTCGTGTCTTTTCGTCTTTTCAGAAAAGTTTCCGTTTTCGATTCTGATTCGGGATTTGTCGTCGATTAAATTCAACTCGTCTTTTAATTTCTTCGTTTAATAGTCTTGAGTTTCTTCGACTTATATAAATCTTCCATCTTTGGTCCTTTTCTTCGATAAATCTTCGAATAGGCCTAGTGACTTCAAATCTTTTGCATCTCTTGGACAATAGACTTTATCTCGAGTCTTTTTCTTCAGTAAAACCCGTGCAATCCCATGTTTTCTTCAATATTCATCCGGTTGGCTCTGAAAACACAATAAACACAAAAACCACGCATAATTCCAAACAAATGATATTAAATACGTGTTTTGGTCTCGTTTTGGCCCGAATTAAGTGGTAAAAGGATGGGTGTTTACACACCTATCAAATCCCCTACACTTAACCATTGCCATGCCCTCATGCAATGCTTAGTGATAAAGCAAGCTTACACTTTTCTCATAATTAATCAACCTTGGCCTTATTTAAATTCTACTAAACAAAAATTAAAGAAATACAACTTCAACGGTAACAAAGAGATAGAAAACCATTTTCACTTGAAAATAGCTACATGGAAATAACTTGTAGAGAAATCGATGACTTACATTAGGGCTTTGGTGCTGCGAAGATTTTATCACCCTCAAGTTTCACGTTCCCCAAACTAAGCTTAAAAACGAGATCATTGTTATTATAAGTTAGCAATTCAAACACTTACACACATGGCTTAATTAAATGCTTAAACTCCCTTATTCCTAAGTGTATCTCTTATATTTTATTTTTGTCTTAGAATGATCATGAAGATGCATTTTTGGACTTATTTCGATAGTTTATTAGGGCCGAAAGCAAAGTAGGACGATTTGATCAATAGTTAGCTAAAGGACAAAATCTCTTAAAACTGCTTCTCGGGATATCAAAAAGTTCATATCTTGGCATAACTTGGTTCACGATTTGAGACCTTTCTCGGGCCGATATTTGGCATGTACTTCATACTTCATATCTTCGAGAGACGTTCTTGAGATAATGGTCTTCTCATCATAATAGAGTTTCTTCACTTGGAGACTTTTGAGGGGTACTCCAACTTTGTTGACCACGACTTTATGATTATTTCTTCAATCTCTAATTGAGATTTTGAGATACAACGATCCGCCTCCTTTTCGGACTTGGATCTATTTATCCTCATACCTTGTTAGGGTCTTTTCGGATAGACTTCTCCATGATCTTTATGGGAGTTGATTGCTTTTCGTCGTGAGTCTTGATCCTTCATATTGACTTTAGGAATAATGCTTTTCACATCACTTTGGATCTTCAGCAATAAAATTGAATCCTCATGCCTTGTTAGGGCCTTTTCGGACTCGCCAATCTTCGCGCCCCGCTTCATAAGTTATGCCTTGGCTATGAACTCTTATCATTACCGAGCAACTTTTAAACGATCTTGGGCTGGAAGCTAAGTAACTTTTCAAATCGTAAGACCTTACTTATTGCAGGTAAATTATTAGCAAGTGATGGGAGAATAGGCAAATAATTACACCAAGTGAGCTTGTGCAAGAATACCGACTTATAATTGACTCTATCATTTCTCGTCCTCTACAATTTAAAATCTCAAGTAATGAGATTCGTGGATACTTAGCCTAATAAACCAATTAAGGTCTACATGGTTAAGGATACTAGCTAGAATAAACTTGGATAAGTCTATTCGGGTTGAGTCAAAATAAACGCAACGGGCCTAATATGTCAAAGATTTCAAAACTAGCTACACCACTTTATTAATACTTTTGACTTTATTGTGGGATATATACATATGAAAGCAACGATAAAAATTTAAAAATTACAACTAGATGGCCAAAGTTAATAAAAAAATTGAAAAATGTTGAAAAATATGATTTTCCGGTTAATTGAAGGCATTTTCATGGAAAAGTTCACTTAAAACTTCGATAGAAGTCCCCCCTACACTTAAGATAAACATTGTCCTCAATGTTTAAGCATGTGGGAAAAGGTTCCCCTACACTTATGACATTGTGCACGTTGGTTAAGTCAAGTTAAGGAAGAGACGACTAAAGTGATCAATTTCAAATGTGAGTATGAAGAAAATTGAATCACGATAGTTGAGAGATAGAACCGGATTTCGGATAAACACGGGAGCACGGTTCTTCAAAAATTCCAAGAGTGCACTTATCCCTGTAATCACACCACACAAATACAAACACGTATAGAAGTCCCCCCCTACACTTAGGGGATTAGAACATAAAAGGATAGATACTCGGGCTGCCTCCCGAGGAGCGCTTGTTTTTGATAACCGAGTCACGAGCCTGACTCGGCCCAAAATTAGTTCATGGGGAACGTGGTGAGGGATGGAATCACCTCCTTAGAGGTGTCCTCACCAAAGTACAACTTCACTCGTTGGCCATTCACCTTAAAATTTGGTCCATTAGGTTGAGCGAGCTCGAGAGTACCATATGGAAAAATTTGGGCAATGGTGAATGGGCCGGACCAACGAGATTTGAGCTTGCCCGAAAAGATTTTCAACCGAGAGTTAAAAAGTAAGACTTTGTCTCCAACATGGAACTCTCGGTTTTTGATCTTGGAGTCGTGAATGAGCTTAGTTCTTTCCTTATAGATCAAAGAATTTTCATAAGCCTCATTCCGAAGTTCATTGAGCTCATTGAGTTGGATCTTGCGTAGGTCACCGGCTTTGTTTATATCAAAATTAGCCCACTTCAAGGCCCAATAAGCCTTGTGCTCCAACTCAATGGGGAGGTGGCACGCTTTCCCGTACACAAGACGATAAGGCGTACAGCCGATCGGGGTCTTGTAAGCAGTACGGAAAGCCCACAAAGCATCATCCAGTTTATCAGCCCATGAGGCACGATGCTCTCCCACAGTCCTTTCAAGAATTCGCTTCAGCCCTCGGTTGGATATTTCAGCCTGGCCATTAGTTTGTGGGTGGTAGGCTGTGGAAAGTCGATGATTTACACCGTACTTAGCCATGACTCGAGCAAATTGGTCATTGCAGAAATGAGTCCCACGATCACTAATAATGGCGCGAGGCACACCGAATCTAGCGAAAAGAGCTTTCAAAAAGTTACAAACCACCCTTGCGTCATTAGTAGGCAAAGCTTTGGCTTCAACCCACTTTGAAACGTAGTCAACGGCAACAAGGATGTATTTGTTTCCTTTAGAAGAAGGGAATGGCCCCATAAAGTCGATACCCCAAACATCAAAAATTTCACACTCTTGAATAAAATTCTGAGGCATCTCGTCTTTATGTGTGATTTTGCCTTGCTTTTGGCAAACATCACATTTTTTAACCAAATCGTGAGCGTCACGGTATATGGAGGGCCAATAAAATCCCGAATCAAACACTTTTTTAGCGGTGTAGTTGGGACCAAAGTGACCACCGGTGGGTCCTTTGTGGCAAGCATTAAGGATTTCAGACGCTGCCGGTCCATCAACACATCGGCGAATAATCAGGTCAGCACATTGTTTGAATAGGTAAGGGTCGTCCCAAAAGTAAGTCTTGATGTCGGTGAAGAACTTCTTCTTTTGTTGGGACGTCAACCCTTCCTTGAGAATTCCACCCGCCAAGTAGTTTGCAAAGTCCGCAAACCACGGGGTTTCATTCGGCTTCGAGTTTATAGACATTAAGGTCTCCAAGGGAAAAGAATCATTGATTTCTTTGGTCGGATGATCCCCTTGGTATGGATCCTCAAGTCTACTAAGATGGTCCGCGGCTAGGTTTTCTGCTCCTTTTTTATCGCGGATGTCGATTTTAAATTCCTGGAGCAGCAAAACCCAGCGAAGAAGTCTTGGTTTGGAATCTTGCTTTGTCAACAAGTACTTCAACGCGGAATGATCGGTGTACACAATGGTGGTAGAAAGGACAAGATAGGGGCGGAATTTTTCAAAAGCATAGACAACAGCTAAAAGCTCTTTCTCGGTTGTCGTATAATGCAATTGTGCCCCAGTCATTGTCTTGCTAGCGTAATGGATCGGTTGGAAGTGTTTGTTCACTCTTTGTCCAAGAACCGCTCCAATAGCAAAATCGCTAGCATCGCACATCAACTCAAAGGGAAGCTCCCAATTAGGGGTAACCAAGACGGGTGCCTTAGTTAGCTTATCCTTAAGCGAGTTGAAGGCTTCAAGGCACTCTTTGGAGAAGATAAAAGGAGTATCTTTTTCCAAGAGGTGGGTCATCGGGCGAGCGATTTGAGAAAAATCTTTGATGAATCGACGATAGAAGCCCGCATGACCCAAGAAACTTCTCACACCCTTCACGGTTGAAGGTGGAGGCAACTTTGCGATAACATCGACTTTAGCACGGTCAACTTCAAGACCGGCTTTCGAGATCTTATGTCCAAGCACGACGCCTTCTTTCACCATAAAATGGCATTTTTCCCAATTTAGAACAAGGCGAGTGTCTTCGCACCGCTTTAGCATACGTTCTAAATTGGCAAGGCAAGCAGAGAAGGAATCCCCGAAGACCGAGAAATCATCCATGAAGACTTCCATGGTTTGTTCAACCATGTCATGGAAGATAGCTAACATGCACCTTTGGAAAGTCCCGGGCGCATTACATAAGCCAAAAGGCATTCTTTTGTAAGCGAAAGTGCCGTAGGGACATGATATGAGCTTAAACTCATATCCTTTTAAATAACAAATAACCCTAAAACATGAAGCAAAATACCAATTTATTTGGCAAAAACAGTGTTATGTGGTATGTTTGTGTTTGTGTACACTTGTGTAGGTAAAAGGATACATTTTCAAGCAAACAAGGAAAAATCAAGCTCAAATGGATGAAAAAGACAAAGAAGGATCAAAGATGACAAGCCATGAGAAGACAAAGGACCTATCTTGACAACATTCAAAAGTTAAGGGACTTAAAGTGCAATTTTTGAAAGAGTCAAGATCAAAGTTAAAACTGGTCAAAAGTCAAGTCGTCAAGTCAAGGGATCATTTGTGTTCAAGTTTGAAGCTCAAAGGATCAGAAATGACAAGTTTATAAAGTGCCAAGTTCAAATTATGAATCTGCCAATTCCAGGGACTGAATTCGCCAACAGCAGAAAGTGGTGATCCAAGTATACACACAATAACCAATCAAAATGCAAAGAAGCATGTCACACGGATTGAGCTTCACCAGCATTTAATGTGTCCAAGTCAACAGCAGCATAAATGCAATCATTGGAATTAATGGGATGGCTTATTATTTAATAAACAAAACTGAATCTCATTAAACACCCCATCAGCCAATCACACTTCATATATTTCTTTGATCCGGATCAAACATGCTTAAGCCCAACCACCACTTGCCACGTGGCAGTCTCTTACTGGCTGAAACATGTCATCAACTCTACCCTGCTCATCTTCTCAGCCTATATATATACCTGCAATTCCTTCATTTGAAAAAGTAGTTTTAGTGTGTAATTTCACACACACATAGTTAGATAGATTTAGCTCCATTTTCTCTCTTCATTTCCACTGTGTGTTTTTACACACAGTTTCACACACTAAATTTCCTTAGAGTTAGTTATAAGATTTGTAACAGAATTGTAACAGATTCATTCACCATTAATGAAACTTCACTCTTACTTTCTCATCTCGTTATTCAGTTTGCATTGATTTCAAGATCAGTTACTCTTACTCAAATCATTACATTTTCTGCGAGTGATTCATGTTCGTATCATGATGGAATAATCAAGCTTGTTAAGGAGTTTGTTATCAGTTTCCAGTTTTCAACTCAATATTTCTGGTATGCTGATCATTGTTCTCGTCCTGGATTTTGTATAAGAAGCTGCGAGTTTTAAGTGCGAGATCTTTTGAAGAGTTAATGGGAGTTCACAAAAGTTGAGATTAGGAGCTCGAGGGAATCAGTTTGTTAGTTTAGCATGTCGTCATCAAGGTCTAGCCTCGAGTTTGAAATGGATCGTTGAAGTTCTCGATTGAAGATTCAGTTTTATAGATTTGCAAGTGTGAGATAGGAGTAGTTCGATACAGAGGTAGTTGAGATACGTAGCATCAGATTGTCCGAGTAGTTTTGTTATGTTCCTGTTAGGATTTGAACATTGAAGTCTAATTCTTCCAGTCAGTTCTTACGGTGTATTCTGTAAGATCAGTAATGAATCTTCAAGACTTTCACGTTCTCTGTTAACGAGCTTTGGAAAGACGCCGGTTGTTGGTAAAAGAGTAGAAGTAACAGTGAAGAGATTTCTGTTAGCTGTGATATGTGAGGAAATTTGATCGTGTGATTTAGCCCTTGTTTCGACATTTCGGTACAAGTACGGTAATTGGAGAGTAGTATGATCTCAGTTCTAGTCGCATAGCATTCGCCCACAACGGAGGCTTCGGATGGAATGGTTAAGCACAATTCTACGATTTATTGCATTCTCTTAGCCTACTGATTCGATTAGTTAAACTTGAATAATCGGTTTACTGTTACAAAACATATTAGTTTGAGTTTTACTGTTGAAATTGAATAATCGGTTTTGGTTATACATGCATGCATGTGCTAAACAGTAAAAGCCAATTGAATTTGTCACTTTGGATAATCTTTTTAGTTTTGGGCTAATAGTAAAATTGGGCTAGTTAAATTTTGGACTTGTTAGGATTTACAATTCATTTTAGTAATAAAAGATTTTAGTGAAAAAGTAGCTTTTGAAATTTTGTAAAAAATTATAGTTTGTAAAAATTTGTCTAAATAGTTAAAAATTTTGTTAAAAGTTTGTTAGATTTGGTTAAAAATAATTAGTTGAAATTTTGTTGGAATTTGTTACACTTTCTAGTTGGTTAAAAGTTTGTTAAATTTGGTAAATTTGTTAGATTGTTGAGTTAGTTACATTTTCTTGTTAAATTTGTTAGTTGGTTACTTGTGCTTTGCTTACTAGTTCCTTGTCCTTAATTGAATAAAAACTTGGTATTTGCAATTTGTTTTACGTATAAGTAGATTAATATTTTCCATTTTTTTTACGTGTTGTTTGAATTAGCAATAGATTAACCAAGCAAGCTTAACAACCAAGAACAATTAAAAACCCGATATTGGTTGGACTTTCTATTAGCAAGAACTGAGAAAAAACGAACTGCATTATACACAATATTAAATGGCGCCGCTGCCGGTTCTTTGACTACACGAGAGACTATCGATTGACGGTTTTCATTGGCTTTTGGGATCCGTTCATTTTGTGAACGTTATTTTTACGTATCATAAATCAAAAACAAATAAAAAAATCAAAAATATAAAAATATATAAAAACTAAAAATTAACAAAACAATTCTTTTCCTAAAGAATTGACCAAAAAAATTAAAAAAATCCAAAAAGCAATCTTTTTCCTAAGAGATTGCACCCAAAAATATATATTATTGGATTCCCTCGGTTTTTATGTACATATAGTATTTTCCTTTAAAAAAACTCATAAATACAAAAATATTTTCCATATATTATAAGTAAATACGTATACGTATAAGAACAATCAATCTA
Organism: Glebionis coronaria; assembly: GCA_025667525.1. Classification (NCBI taxonomy): domain Eukaryota; kingdom Viridiplantae; phylum Streptophyta; class Magnoliopsida; order Asterales; family Asteraceae; genus Glebionis; species Glebionis coronaria. The sequence continues at coordinate 184,431,285 of CM046879.1, read as the reverse complement.
CATATCTTCCATAAGTATTGCCGAGGCAATACACCGTGTTGAGGGGCGCTCCGGTCCTTGACACGCGTATCGATCAAACAAAATAAAGCAATAATAGATAAATACTCTCAATAAGCAACAATTCGAAGAATACGAACATTTAAGTGAATAGAAAGGCGATGTGCTATAAAATGCCATCTAAGGGTCAATAGGTACTTAAGTGCTTCGCGCCACCTAACCCCCCGTTCACTTGGGAGTATTCTAAGAAGGAAGGCTTCATTGAGGGTCTTGCACCCAAAGTAGTAACTACATATATTGTTATTTTCTTGTGGATATTTAATATTGAAACTCAAAGAGGATAATCCATTTCTCTTCAAAGTCACACGAGAGCTTCTCTCTCATTCCTCGTATTGAGTTGCATGCTCACTCGCGGGCGTGCACAAATACCGATTGGTGTACAACCTCTTCCTCCGAAAAGGAAGAAAAAGAGAAAGAGTAAGACCACCACCGTCCACCAAGCCGATCACGAGAATCGTGCTTTGTCACCACCACAAGAAGCCATGGCTATTGATAATCGTACTTTGTATGAACGTATGCAATCCAACATTCATGGATATGCTAGTGCCATTAAGATTCCCGACTTTCCCGCTAACACATTTGAGCTACATACATCTATGATCAATATGGTTGCTTTATCACCTTTCTTGGGAAAACAAAATGAGGATCCCCATGCTCACCTTAAGAGATTCCTTTCACTTTGCAATACCATTAAGCATAATGGGGTTCCACATGAGGTCATTAGATTGATTTAGTGTCATTTTCCTTAGATGGGAGTGCTAAGCATTGGTTAGACACCCAACCACCCGATAGTATCACCACATGGGACGATTTTACCACTAAGTTTTTGAACAAATTCTTTCCTCCACAAAAGACTATGGCTTTGAGGAATTTAATTATGGGCTTTACACAAAAACCTAGTCAATCCTTTAGTGATGCTTGGGAAGAGTATAGTGAGTTGTTGAGGCGATGCCCTAACCATGGATTAGATGATGTAAACCAAATCAATACCTTCTATAATGGCCTTAAACCTCACCACCAAGATTCACTAAATGCTTCCGCGGGAGGGAGTATTCTTCTTAAAACATACCACGAGGCTTTGAACATTATTGAGACTAAGGCAATGGTTCAAACAAACAATCCATTTGAAGAAAGGGTTCATGTTATCCAAAACACTTCTCAAACTCCTTGTGACATCCAACTTCTTAAAGAGATCCTTCAACAAGTCAAACAAGGACAAGAAATGACTAATGACATGTTTCAAAATTTTAAGAGCATGACATTGAACAATTCCTCCAATAATGTGAATGCCATCACCATTTCTTGTGTTACTTGTGGAGGCCCTCATTCTTATGAACAATGTGATAAGGTGCAAGGGTATCAAGGGGAATGCTATGCTTACCAAGAGGAACATCGTGAACACTTCAAACCTAACATCAATCCAAATAACCTTTCTTACAAATCCCAAAATTACCTTACTCCACCCGGCTTCCCACCCCAACCACCCACCCAAATTCCACAAAATCCTCCTCAAATTTTACCAAGGAATCAAGGGCAAAGACCACCATACCAAGGAAATAACTACAAGGCACCCAATCAATTTCAACCTCAAGCAAATACCTTTTATCCACCACAACAAGGATTTAATCAACCACTTCCATTTATCCCCAATCAAGCATATGCTCCAATACCAAATCAAGCTTACCCTCAATTTCAAAATCAAGGATATGGGATGCAAGAGACTCAAGAGTATGTTGACAAGAAAATGCGTGAAATTGAGAAGAGAATGAATGACCAAATGAAACGTACAATGGAGGAACAAATCAATAGGGTTTTAGTGGCGGTAACTCAAAGACCACAAGGGGCTTTACCTTCTAACACACAAACAAACCCTAGGGCCAATGTCAATGCTATTACAACAAGGAGTGGAACAACAACAAAGGATCCTTCACCTCCTAAACCTACTATTGTTCAACCCACTTGTGCTCCTACTTGTGACAAGCCCTCTACCTCTACTTCACTTCCTCAAAATGCTCCCATTTCTCCAATTTCAAAGCCTACTCATGAAGAACTCAATAAGGAAAATCCTTCATCCACACCTCAACCACAACCAAAACCAAGTCTTCCTTATCCTTCAAGATTGAGAAAAGAAAAGCTTAAGAACAAGGATGATATCCAAGCTTCTAACTTTTTGAGGATGTTCAAGCAACTTAACATCAATATCTCCTTTGCGGAAGCCTTAGCCAATATGCCTAAGTTTGCTAAGATGATTAAGGACTTGCTTTCTAACAAGGAAAGATTGGTGGATTTGCCTAATGCTTCATTGAATGAAAATTGCTCCGCGGTTTTGCTTAAGAAGTTGCCTACTAAGCTTGGAGATCCTGGGAGGTTTTTGATTCCTTGCAATTTCCCGGGGGTGGAAAATTGTATGGCTTTAGCGGATTTAGGAGCAAGCATAAATCTTATGCCATTATCGGTTTGGAAGAGACTTTCACTTCCTGAGCTCACTCCTACTAAGATGACTCTTGAGTTGGCCAACCGTACTATAGCTTATCCGGTGGGAATTGCGGAGGATGTTTTTGTTAGGGTTGATAGATTTACTTTTCCCGCGGATTTTGTGGTAGTTGATTATGATATGGATCCGAGAGTTCCTTTGATTGTTGGTAGGCCATTTTTGAGAACGGGTCGAACTCTAATAGATGTGGCGGAAGGTGAACTCATAATGCGGGTAGGAGATGAAAGAGTTGTGTTTAACACGGGGAAGTTGTCTAAGAAATCCAATGAACACGAGACCGTGAAGCATATTGATGTTATTGATAAGGAGGTAAATCAAGTTGATATCCTTGATGAAGTTTGTGGTGAATATTTTCATGAAGCTTGCACAAGTGGTAATTATGATCCTCCATATGTTGAGACCATAGCTTCCATTACTTCATCCTTGGATTTTTATGAACCTCAAGAGCTAAACTTTGGTGAAACCCCATATGACAATCCACTTTTCCATGATAATGATGATATTCATGCGGATTTTAGTGATGAAGAATCTCTTCTTTGTGATACACCAATATATGATGACTATAGTGATGATGAGATTTTTACTTGTGACTCTCCATTTGTTGATGATCATACTTCTTTGGGTTTTGAGGAATCACCAATCTTTGATAGACCTATCTATGATGTTTATGGTGATGAGGAGGATTCTATCATTGATGAGATTGATGAGTTTTTAGAGGTGGATATACCTTTTGAGTATACTCTTGGATATTTTGATGAGGAGGGGGACATACTCTATTTAGAATCTCTATTGCATGAAGATCATTTACCTTCTTCCTTGCCCATCTCAACCTTTCAAAGTGATAAAGGAAAACAAGTCATGATGGTTCCTTCCAAGAGCTTGTTGTTACCCATGCCTTCACAACCTTTCTCTCACCATGAGAACTACAAAGGAGAATCTTCTAAGGCAACCAACACTTGTTGTTTTCCCATCAAGGAACGGATTTTTGATCCTGGCATAGAGCTTGCTAAACCATCTCAGTATCCACCTGATGCAATAAAAGGAAACCTTGTGAAAGATTTGAGAGCTTTACCCTATCACCTTGGGAAGAACATATGGGAAACCATTTTAGAGAATTACACCTCATTCTTTTCACCATTGTTTGGGAAGCTAGTTGTTGAATTGTGTTATACGTGGGAGGGTAACTATGTATTTGACCCTGGTGGATATTTATGGAGTTTTGATAAATGAACACTTGTTTTACCTCATCATGGAGATTTTTCTTAAAAAGGGCAAAATTTTTCTTCTCCATGATAGGTTTTAGACACTTTTAAGTGTGGGACGAGTCGATCTAGAGACTCATTAACTCAAGCTTGAATAACTAGGATTAGATCATCTAGTATAGAGTGTGATAGGATAGGAATCATAAAAAGGTATGTAGTCAAGATTAAGTGTAGGGGGTGCCTTCTTTTGTCTTCATGTTGTTTGTAGGGTTGCTCACTCATTTCATGCTTTGGAGCTTATGGAGGAGGCCCTTGTATCCGGTTCACTTCGTTACTTTAGTGAATTTTCATTGACACCTTGTGCTTAAACATGATTTCACTAATAGTTGTCCTTTCCTTAACTTGGGTTAAGCAAAGTCTATTCATTGTCATAAGTGTAGGGGAAGTTTTTATACTTCCATGCTCTTAAACATTGAGGACAATGTTTAGCTTAAGTGTAGGGGGGTCTTCTATCGAAGTGACCTTACCTAGAACTTGTCATTGTCTTGCATGATAACATGATAAAAATGAATTTTCAACATTTTTCAAATTTTTGATCTACTTTGGCCAACAAAAATATGCATTCATAATTTTTGCATCAATCATTTTTTTTGCATATCACATTTGCATTGTATATATATTTCTTCTCTTATTTTTCATCAAAAATATATAAAAAGGAAAAAAATAAAATAAAACATGGTTTTAACGAGTTTAGATTTCTTTGACATATTAGGCCCGCCATGGATATTTTGACTCAACCCGAGTTTGCTTATTTTAGCACTCTCTAGCTAGTATCCTTAACCATGTAGTCCTTCATTGGTCTATTAGGCTAAGCTTCCACCAATTTCATTCTTTGAAATTTTAAATTTGTGGAGAATGGGAAATGATAGAGTTGAAGCAAGTGTAAAAGGGCTAGATAGACTTCATGGCAATTACTTGTGGCTAAACCCTTCTCTTCTTTACCTCTATTTTCTTCGCATGTATATAATTGTTAATAAATAATCAAGTACGGTTTTAATTGGTTTGTAATCTCTTATGCATTTTTGGCTAATCATTTATGGTTGATATGAGTACGTCTTAAGATTCTAAGTTAGCACGTTTTATGTGTACTAGACTTATGTCATGCTCCATACTTAGCGGGTGTTTTTCCTTTTCTTCTTTTCAAATTTCTTTGTGAGGAATAAAGAAAAATAAGAGCGGCTTATAAAAAAATGAGTGGCTAGAAAAAAAAAAAAAAAAAAAAAAGAAAAAGAAAAAAAAAATAATACAAGACTCCCAAGAGGGGCAGTGTGGTGTTAATTATAGTGACTATTGAGTTCCAATATTACCTTGACGGGTTGCGGGGATTCAATAGATTGCTCCAATCCAATATTACCTTGACGGGTTGCGGGGTTGAAGATCCAAAATCTCAAAAAGATGCGGATGTAAATTATTGCGTGAGTTTTATTTTTCTTTCCTTAGCGAGTGTGTAGTTACTTATGAAAGCATGACATGAGGATTTTACACATAAGGCGAATGACTTATTACTCTTAATACGGACTTGTATTAATTGTGAGCGGTTTTTCAAGTAATGGATGAGAAGATTACTTAGGATTAAAACCGTGCTTCCTTATTTTTGGATTTTACACTTCTTATATTTCACACTTGAAATAATGACAAATTTGCTCACAAGCAATTTGCTCAAATAATAACCGGTTCCACATTTAATTGTCATGAATAAGTTGATGCACTTTTTACTTGTGAATGCAATGATCCCATTTTTAAGCTTGGTATGGGGAAAGTGAAACTTGAGGGTGATAAATGTCCATGGTACCCAAGCCCTAATCTAAGTCATTGAATTCTTTATGAGTTATTTCCATCAAAACCATTTCAAGAAAAATTAAAAAAATATAGATAGAATTGTATTTTGATTCATTGTATTATTAAAAGTTCAAATCATGCATCATTTAGTTTAGAGTAGCATAGATGCATCTCATATGGCCAAGGTGGATTAATTATGAGAGAAATGTAAATTTTTGAGCCTTGAAATATAATATTGCATGAGGACATGACAATGCTCAAGTGTAGGGGAATTTGATATGAGCTTAAACTCATATCCTTTTAAATAACAAATAACCCTAAAACATGAAGCAAAATACCAATTTATTTGGCAAAAACAGTGTTATGTGGTATGTTTGTGTTTGTGTACACTTGTGTAGGTAAAAGGATACATTTTCAAGCAAACAAGGAAAAATCAAGCTCAAATGGATGAAAAAGACAAAGAAGGATCAAAGATGACAAGCCATGAGAAGACAAAGGACCTATCTTGACAACATTCAAAAGTTAAGGGACTTAAAGTGCAATTTTTGAAAGAGTCAAGATCAAAGTTAAAACTGGTCAAAAGTCAAGTCGTCAAGTCAAGGGATCATTTGTGTTCAAGTTTGAAGCTCAAAGGATCAGAAATGACAAGTTTATAAAGTGCCAAGTTCAAATTATGAATCTGCCAATTCCAGGGACTGAATTCGCCAACAGCAGAAAGTGGTGATCCAAGTATACACACAATAACCAATCAAAATGCAAAGAAGCATGTCACACGGATTGAGCTTCACCAGCATTTAATGTGTCCAAGTCAACAGCAGCATAAATGCAATCATTGGAATTAATGGGATGGCTTATTATTTAATAAACAAAACTGAATCTCATTAAACACCCCATCAGCCAATCACACTTCATATATTTCTTTGATCCGGATCAAACATGCTTAAGCCCAACCACCACTTGCCACGTGGCAGTCTCTTACTGGCTGAAACATGTCATCAACTCTACCCTGCTCATCTTCTCAGCCTATATATATACCTGCAATTCCTTCATTTGAAAAAGTAGTTTTAGTGTGTAATTTCACACACACATAGTTAGATAGATTTAGCTCCATTTTCTCTCTTCATTTCCACTGTGTGTTTTTACACACAGTTTCACACACTAAATTTCCTTAGAGTTAGTTATAAGATTTGTAACAGAATTGTAACAGATTCATTCACCATTAATGAAACTTCACTCTTACTTTCTCATCTCGTTATTCAGTTTGCATTGATTTCAAGATCAGTTACTCTTACTCAAATCATTACATTTTCTGCGAGTGATTCATGTTCGTATCATGATGGAATAATCAAGCTTGTTAAGGAGTTTGTTATCAGTTTCCAGTTTTCAACTCAATATTTCTGGTATGCTGATCATTGTTCTCGTCCTGGATTTTGTATAAGAAGCTGCGAGTTTTAAGTGCGAGATCTTTTGAAGAGTTAATGGGAGTTCACAAAAGTTGAGATTAGGAGCTCGAGGGAATCAGTTTGTTAGTTTAGCATGTCGTCATCAAGGTCTAGCCTCGAGTTTGAAATGGATCGTTGAAGTTCTCGATTGAAGATTCAGTTTTATAGATTTGCAAGTGTGAGATAGGAGTAGTTCGATACAGAGGTAGTTGAGATACGTAGCATCAGATTGTCCGAGTAGTTTTGTTATGTTCCTGTTAGGATTTGAACATTGAAGTCTAATTCTTCCAGTCAGTTCTTGCGGTGTATTCTGTAAGATCAGTAGTGAATCTTCAAGACTTTCACGTTCTCTGTTAACGAGCTTTGGAAAGACGCCGGTTGTTGGTAAAAGAGTAGAAGTAACAGTGAAGAGATTTCTGTTAGCTGTGATATGTGAGGAAATTTGATCGTGTGATTTAGCCCTTGTTTCGACATTTCGGTACAAGTACGGTAATTGGAGAGTAGTATGATCTCAGTTCTAGTCGCATAGCATTCGCCCACAACGGAGGCTTCGGATGGAATGGTTAAGCACAATTCTACGATTTATTGCATTCTCTTAGCCTACTGATTCGATTAGTTAAACTTGAATAATCGGTTTACTGTTACAAAACATATTAGTTTGAGTTTTACTGTTGAAATTGAATAATCGGTTTTGGTTATACATGCATGCATGTGCTAAACAGTAAAAGCCAATTGAATTTGTCACTTTGGATAATCTTTTTAGTTTTGGGCTAATAGTAAAATTGGGCTAGTTAAATTTTGGACTTGTTAGGATTTACAATTCATTTTAGTAATAAAAGATTTTAGTGAAAAAGTAGCTTTTGAAATTTTGTAAAAAATTATAGTTTGTAAAAATTTGTCTAAATAGTTAAAAATTTTGTTAAAAGTTTGTTAGATTTGGTTAAAAATAATTAGTTGAAATTTTGTTGGAATTTGTTACACTTTCTAGTTGGTTAAAAGTTTGTTAAATTTGGTAAATTTGTTAGATTGTTGAGTTAGTTACATTTTCTTGTTAAATTTGTTAGTTGGTTACTTGTGCTTTGCTTACTAGTTCCTTGTCCTTAATTGAATAAAAACTTGGTATTTGCAATTTGTTTTACGTATAAGTAGATTAATATTTTCCATTTTTTTTACGTGTTGTTTGAATTAGCAATAGATTAACCAAGCAAGCTTAACAACCAAGAACAATTAAAAACCCGATATTGGTTGGACTTTCTATTAGCAAGAACTGAGAAAAAACGAACTGCATTATACACAATATTAAATGGCGCCGCTGCCGGTTCTTTGACTACACGAGAGACTATCGATTGACGGTTTTCATTGGCTTTTGGGATCCGTTCATTTTGTGAACGTTATTTTTACGTATCATAAATCAAAAACAAATAAAAAAATCAAAAATATAAAAATATATAAAAACTAAAAATTAACAAAACAATTCTTTTCCTAAAGAATTGACCAAAAAAATTAAAAAAAATCCAAAAAGCAATCTTTTTCCTAAGAGGTTGCACCCAAAAATATATATTATTGGATTCCCTCGGTTTTTATGTACATATAGTATTTTCCTTTAAAAAAACTCATAAATACAAAAATATTTTCCATATATTATAAGTAAATACGTATACGTATAAGAACAATCAATCTACATATCTTCCATAAGTATTGCCGAGGCAATACACCGTGTTGAGGGGCGCTCCGGTCCTTGACACGCGTATCGATCAAACAAAATAAAGCAAGAATAGATAAATACTCTCAATAAGCAACAATTCGAAGAATACGAACATTTAAGTGAACAGAAAGGCGATGTGCTATAAAATGCCATCTAAGGGTCAATAGGTACTTAAGTGCTTCGCGCCACCTAACCCCCCGTTCACTTGGGAGTATTCTAAGAAGGAAGGCTTCATTGAGGGTCTTGCACCCAAAGTAGTAACTACATATATTGTTATTTTCTTGTGGATATTTAATATTGAAACTCGAAGAGGATAATCCATTTCTCTTCAAAGTCACACGAGAGCTTCTCTCTCATTCCTCGTATTGAGTTGCATGCTCACTCGCGGGCGTGCACAAATACCGATTGGTGTACAACCTCTTCCTCCGAAAAGGAAGAAAAAGAGAAAGAGTAAGACCACCACCGTCCACCAAGCCGATCACGAGAATCGTGCTTTGTCACCACCACAAGAAGCCATGGCTATTGATAATCGTACTTTGTATGAACGTATGCAATCCAACATTCATGGATATGATAGTGCCATTAAGATTCCCGACTTTCCCGCTAACACATTTGAGCTACATACATCTATGATCAATATGGTTGCTTTATCACCTTTCTTGGGAAAACAAAATGAGGATCCCCATGCTCACCTTAAGAGATTCCTTTCACTTTGCAATACCATTAAGCATAATGGGGTTCCACATGAGGTCATTATATTGATGTTAGTGTCATTTTCCTTTGATGGGAGTGCTAAGCATTGGTTAGACACCCAACCACCCGATAGTATCACCACATGGGACGATTTTACCACTAAGTTTTTGAACAAATTCTTTCCTCCACAAAAGACTATGGCTTTGAGGAATTTAATTATGGGCTTTACACAAAAACCTAGTCAATCCTTTAGTGATGCTTGGGAAGAGTATAGTGAGTTGTTGAGGCGATGCCCTAACCATGGATTAGATGATGTAAACCAAATCAATACCTTCTATAATGGCCTTAAACCTCACCACCAAGATTCACTAAATGCTTCCGCGGGAGGGAGTATTCTTCTTAAAACATACCACGAGGCTTTGAACATTATTGAGACTAAGGCAATGGTTCAAACAAACAATCCATTTGAAGAAAGGGTTCATGTTATCCAAAACACTTCTCAAACTCCTTGTGACATCCAACTTCTTAAAGAGATCCTTCAACAAGTCAAACAAGGACAAGAAATGACTAATGACATGTTTCAAAATTTTAAGAGCATGACATTGAACAATTCCTCCAATAATGTGAATGCCATCACCATTTCTTGTGTTACTTGTGGAGGCCCTCATTCTTATGAACAATGTGATAAGGTGCAAGGGTATCAAGGGGAATGCTATGCTTACCAAGAGGAACATCGTGAACACTTCAAACCTAACATCAATCCAAATAACCTTTCTTACTAATCCCAAAATTACCTTACTCCACCCGGCTTCCCACCCCAACCACCCACCCAAATTCCACAAAATCCTCCTCAAATTTTACCAAGGAATCAAGGGCAAAGACCACCATACCAAGGAAATAACTACAAGGCACCCAATCAATTTCAACCTCAAGCAAATACCTTTTATCCACCACAACAAGGATTTAATCAACCACTTCCATTTATCCCCAATCAAGCATATGCTCCAATACCAAATCAAGCTTACCCTCAATTTCAAAATCAAGGATATGGGATGCAAGAGACTCAAGAGTATGTTGACAAGAAAATGCGTGAAATTGAGAAGAGAATGAATGACCAAATGAAACGTACAATGGAGGAACAAATCAATAGGGTTTTAGTGGCGGTAACTCAAAGACCACAAGGGGCTTTACCTTCTAACACACAAACAAACCCTAGGGCCAATGTCAATGCTATTACAACAAGGAGTGGAACAACAACAAAGGATCCTTCACCTCCTAAACCTACTATTGTTCAACCCACTTGTGCTCCTACTTGTGACAAGCCCTCTACCTCTACTTCACTTCCTCAAAATGCTCCCATTTCTCCAATTTCAAAGCCTACTCATGAAGAACTCAATAAGGAAAATCCTTCATCCACACCTCAACCACAACCAAAACCAAGTCTTCCTTATCCTTCAAGATTGAGAAAAGAAAAGCTTAAGAACAAGGATGATATCCAAGCTTCTAACTTTT